>CM060903.1:1042571937-1047801937 GCA_030737815.1 Allium fistulosum
CCTTTATCCAGAAGGAATGACATACACTAAGGGGCGCTACTCCCTAGAACCTTGCCGCATTCTTCCTGTTTCGACCATTTCCGGGGTGTGAGGCTCGACGAAGTCTCGTCCACAAAGCTACGCTTTCTCAAAAAGCCCTGCTTCGGGTCAAACAAAATGATCAACCTATGATCACAAAGATATAAGATCAAACAAATGATCATATCACAAATGATCAAACACTGATCATTTCACAGCAACACTTAGTATGCCACGTTACCAAATTGGGATATATCGCTGATAAATTTCAACTACATAACCTCTGAGCTCGTACGTCTCAGAGAAGGGTGTTAAGCTAAGAGAATAAATTCTCCGCCACCAACAGATATGTATTTGAAAGAAATCAGCTTTATATCTCAAATTGTAACGTCAGACACACAATCCATACAAGTCTGTTCCGGGATCGAACAGAACCGAAGGCACTTCTCACGAAGCCCTTGCATATCCGGATAATTTTCAATCACGTCAGGACTTCCCGTCACTAAGGGTGATAAAACCTCTAAATCGAAGATCAGTCGATGTAGAGTAACTCGACGGTAATCCTTCCGTTTTCAAAAATATCCGGTCTTCAACACCGGTCTTCGAATGCAATTCATAACGACGTATCACATATTCGGAATGGGTTATACGACCCCATGGTCCTTTCCCGGCTAACCCGAATAGTGAGCGATTATTCAAAAATAAGTGTGGCATTCAAATTCATCCAATTCACAACAAATACCTATCTAAAGGTAATTATTGATAGTCGGTTATTTAACTATCAATAAAGATGCGCAACATCATCAGATTCCAAATAATTTTCCCCAAATTATTTATTCTTCAAAAATATCTTTACTAGATATAAAATTTCCACACTTCAAAAATAAATCAACGTTTATTTTTAAACAACTTCCCTTTCTTTTCTAAATTCCATAGTGAATTTATATTTCAAAAATATCTACTGATATACGATTTTCAATCGTTTTCAAATATTCAATTTCAATTTATCTTTAAGAAGATAAAATCTCAAAACATTCATTTCATATTGGAAATGCATTTCCCTACTTATTTAATAATAAGTATTTCACAAATCATTATTTTCAACACTTGGAAAATATTCGATATACTTAAATCAAATAAGTATATATTTCATTCTTTAAGGAAATCTATTTTCTATAACAACATCAATTTGAGTCAAAACGAATGTTACGTAAAACATCGTTATGACGACTCAAAAATTACTAGTATAGGGATTCGAAATTAAGAAAGATATGTAAATCCCAATACTATATAAAAACATTTCCTTTCGGAAATCATTTACTATAACAACAGTGTTATAGTCCACCATTTCCTTATTTCTCGAAAACGTCTATTTCAACAATGAATGTTGAAATCTATGATTTCGATATTTCACACGTTTTAAAACATCTTTTAAAACAATTAACTTCATTTCAAATATCACTTTCCCAAAACCATATCCATTTTACTTAAAAATATATTCACTGTCCAAAATCGTGAATATACTTCACTAACCACATTTCACTATTTTCTACACATTTTTTTATTTCAATAATTATCCACTATCCAAAATCGCGGATATATCTCCTTTATTTAACTTCTATGTTTAACTTATCAATTTCAATTGGTTTTGGATTTATAAAACAACGTTTAGAAATCACGTTCATACTTCATAACAATTTCAACTTGCAAAATCATTTTTATTAGCCAATTCTATTCATATTACATCTAAGTGCAACACTCTAATTTATAAGTTTATCACTTATAAATCTTTTATTCTACACATCTATTCAATTTATACTTCATAATTTATAAATTTCATTCACTCACGAATTTTTATTTCATCTTGTTCTAACACTTACAAAGCTCGTTTAAAATTCAAATGTTTTAGATTTATAAATATCGATTCGAGTGATTATTTTCAAAACTGAACAAAACAGTTCGAAATTAAATTCTGAAGCTTCAATCATCTTCAGTATTATCAATACGAATTTTAAAAGCTTTCGAAATATTTTTCTTCAGCTTAAAATTGTAGATTCAAATTTTTATTTAACTTCAATCGATTTAATTTTGTAATTTAATTGCCGATTTCAAAATTATATCGGGGACACAAATTAAATCATCGTTTAAATATTTAAAATAAATTAAATATTCTCAATTTAATTCGTTCAAAATTCTGGGTCGTTACAAACTTCCCCCCTTAAAAGAATTTCGTCCTCGAAATTACAAGTTAGGAAAAAATGTCCTTAACTCGTCTATTATCTTTCACAATTCAATAGTTTTCTCAAATTTTCAAAACAAATCTTTCTAATAAAGATTCGTTATCATTCAACTAGCTTTCTAACTTCAAGTATAAGTTTAAAAACAATCTTGTTTCACTTCTCAATTCAAATTCAAATTCAAATTTAAATTCAGATTTAAACATTCAAATTTTCTCAAAAATTTTCTAACACTCGAAATTTTCGAAAAATTTCGCCAGCGTCTCCTTTGCGCGGCTAATACGGCACGACTACAAAACGTCCCTACGGACTCTCAGATTTCAAAAAGAAAAAGAAAAAGCCAAGCGGCTAGAGAAGAAATCAGCAAAAACTCATATTATAATTCAAATACGTACCTTTTGTCGAGCAATTCAAATTTATCTTTGCAATTCAATTCCAATTCCTTTACACCTATATATTCTACTAGCCATAATATCTAGTTACAGCATTCAAACATTTTGCAATTTTTATTACAAATTTTCAATATATACTTTTTATATCCTCTTTAAATTTGCTATTGAAGTTACATATTCAATTTCGTTCAATCTTTACATTTCAATTCCATTTGAACTTATAATTCACATTTTCAATTCTATTGGAATTCAATTTATCTTCATTTATAATCATTGAATTTAATTCGTTCAAACCTTATCCATTTGGTCAATAATCAATTAGCTTCACTTACTAACTTTCAGTTTAATACTTCATTTATCAATTTCAATTCCAGTTCTATTTACTTTCAAATTCAAAATGAATTTTTAGCATTCAATTTCATTTTCTGGCACTTGCAATCACAATTTATTCATTCATTCACTAATTCATTCGTTTTTCAATTTGAATTTCATTCTAATCAAATTTCAAATATTCTATAAGTTATCAACTTATTAATATTTCGTAAGTATTCTAAATAGGATTCCAGAGTCGTTTCAACTTTTTCCAAAACCATTTGAAAACAATTCAAATTATCCTTTTAATTTCCAAAACAAAATCCAAAATTTTCAAACAACTTCCATTTAAAACAATTTAGCAGCAATTCCTCTTTTGGAAACCCGAAAATGAACATCAGTGATGCTGCAGTCATTACCGAAGTTATTTTCCAGCGACCAAAAAGAGTTTAGAGCTATCATCTCTCTAAAATACTTTTCAAAACCTTTGAAATTCATTTTCAAATCAAAAAGGATTTAAACTTTCCAAATCTCCAAAATTTACAAACTCCTTTCAAAACATTTCCAAATACTTCTCTGGAATTCCGTTTCAAATTACAAATCACATTTATAATTTACATTCTTAAATTTCATTTGTATGTGAATTTATTTCTTTATGCTTCAATTCGTATTTATAATTTCATCCGTTAAATGGATTTATTTCCAAATCTTTGGTTATTATCTTAAATTTCTCATTCCATTTCATATAACAATGATAATAATTCAATGTTATTGTTTTATAACAACCAAACATCCATATACTATGATAATTCATAGAAAATTATTTCTTTTATATACAAAAATAGTTTTGGGTAAAATTATTTCATTTACCCTATTTAAAACAATACTGTGTCGGTTTATCTTGTTTAGAGTTTAGAAACCCCTATCGATTACAGTTATGTGATATCCCGGGTTTTTGGGCAATTTAAATTTAATAATCTGTATTGATAATTTAATTGATTTGATAATTTTCCTTTCTAATTTTAATATAAATTGATAAATTTAATCTTTTAAAAGCTAATAAAAATAGATTCTATTTATAATGTATATATTGATTGTGAATAAAGAATCTTTTGTTTAAATTAGAGATGTGTTTTCAGATTATAATATATATGTATATATATGTTATAATTTGGATTGTTTTTAATTTAATCTATTGATAATTTATATATGTATGAATTGTGATTTAAAGCTTTGTTTTAAAATTAATATTTTTCAAAAGTTAATTTAGATTAATTCAATTGTTTAAAAATATATATATATATATAAGATAATTGTTGTTTTAAATATGATTATTTAAAAAAAAAGATTTAAACAAGCTTTGTTTTAAAAATGCTCAAAATAAAAATGGTTATAAATGTATATATAAATGTTTTAGATTTTAAATACATGTATAAGATGTATATTTATATTATAACTAGCTTTAGAGTATTTCTTTAATAAAGTAAATTTAAAATGTAAGTTTATATCTACATTTAAATTAAATAAAGGTTTATTAAAATACTTAAGTAACATGTGTAACCATATTAGTTATCTTAACAACATTTGTAAGTCAATTAATTTATATTAGTGACAAGTGTAAATTCTTGAGAACAAGTGGCCTTCATTTTATTTATTTGAAAATTTAAAAACGTATAAGAAAATTTGTTCCAAACCTTCTCTGCCTCTCATTTTCTTTTCTTCCTTGTTTCAAAGTTAACTCAAACCAGAAAACTATTTTTCTAAAACTGGAAGTGAAAACTAAAAGCAAATCTGAAACCTGAGATTTTGAAACTAAAAGCTAATGAAATTCAACCTGCAAATCAAATCTGCAACTTCAAATGAATGGCAATGCAAATGGATGAGCAACTCAGCTGTTTCAACAACTTTTTAAATCAAAAACTTGTATGCATGCATGGATTCAATTTTCAACAGCAAAGCAAAAATTTGATCTGCAAATTGTTCAGAGCCTGGGAAACCTACTCTGTTTGTTCTCTGCTTATAATTGGTGAGTAAACATTTTTTAAAAACAGTTTGAGTTGGATGCTTGTGATGATATTTACTTATATCAAAATTCTTTTGCTTGAATCTGAATGAATTGGTATGAATATGTTAGGAGCTAGTCTGTTTATATATACAAGTATGAAGGCACGCCCGATGGACGTGAGTAAGGGAAGATGTTGTAAAAGTGGTAGGGTGTGAAGAGAGGTAGGGGGAATGTTTAATGGGTAGGAAAAATATTACGGTGGGAATTAATTTTTTTTCGAAGTATGCATATTTTGTCAGTTGTCGTGTACGGAGGACGCGTGTATGTGTGAGGAAGTATGAATGGTGAAGTTGATGATATGTGAAGTCAGCAAAGTAGTGATGCGGGTAGACATATTAAATTTAAAATCTAATTAGTTGAAGAAATTGGAATGGTAAAAAGGAAATCAATTGATAATTATGATAGTGGAATGAAAAAATTACATTGCTTAAGAAGGAAAAAACATAATGCTGCAGTATCGAAGAAAGGTAAAAAGGGAAACACAAAACGGTGGTCAAAAAAGGTAAACAGATGGATGTCGTAAGAGCTTTAGCACGAACGATCAGCTAGAAAACGTTCCACAATCTTATCACACTGTTCAATCTACAAGAGGAATGTAAATTAGGATTAGAGATTAGACGATAAAGATTAGTGGGTTAGAGGAGTGGACGTGAATACTAAAAAACAAATAGGAATATATGAATAAACAAACATGTTTATATGCGTTTGTATGTTTGAACATATGTTGGTAGGAATGAAGGAAGAAGTAGATATATTGCAGCATACCACTTCAGGAGTGAAAAAAGTATCCCAGTCATAGTTGTCAGAACAGGGCGGAAGAAGTTGCGGTGCAGTAGTTACTGGTACGTGTACATCATCGTCAGAAATGTGAGAGGACTTCTCATTTAATTCCACGTTTTTTCCAAAAAGCGGTTGTAGCGGAAGTGGAACGTTGTTCTTCAAATCGGTATCATTTACCGATGGAGTAGGACGAGCAGTATGGTTGTTGACGGTGTTTGAAACTCCAACCTTAGCATCAGTAAATGAGTGCGTCTGTTTTGTGTGACGTGTGCGTTTACGTTCTTGTTTTTCTTGGCCGATGGCTGTTGCAGCGTTTTTTTGTTGAATGACAGATTTCCGCTGCGAGGAAAAAAGTGTATGTTAATGACAGGATGAAGTAAAAGTATGGGGTATACAAAATGTGCACAGTGGAGTTTTAAGTGCAAGTTGAAAATGGAGGATAGTGTGATGTGTGATGGACATGGTGTAAGGAGGTAAAAAAATAGATGAGGTGGAAGAGAGAAGCACGTTTGTCATAATGGCTGGGAGAAGTTGTGATGGTAGATTATGAAGGAGAAGAGTAGAAAGTGGAGGTTATATAGTATTAAGAATAGAGTACGGAAACTGGTGTGGGGTGATAAAGGGACCATGTGGTGGGGAGTAAGTAGTGGAGGTGGAAGAGGACTGATTGAATTGGTTATATGTGTAGATTTGAACAACATTTGGTAATCAGTGGATGCAAAATATGTGGTTCTAAAGTACATCACAACTTATAACATGTGTGAGTAAAAAGTCAAGTTGTAACACGTGTGAGTTAAAGCTTGGACTAAATATGATGATAGCAAATAAAGTTGAAGAGGTTAAAAAAAATTTAAACTGTAAAAGCCGTTATCTAAGCATTGTGCACTATTTCCTATAGATAAAATAGCATACATGTCGTACAAAAAAAATTGGTAGGTGTAAGCAACAAATGAAGTTCAAAACCAATTTATGTTGATAGCAGCAAAAGAGGATAAACAAAATTAGGAAAATAAATTTTGGAAGCAGTAGCAGCCGTACATTTCATTCTCCAACCACCCTTAAAGCTGCAAACTGTACATATAATGTAGGGTAGTCTGTTGATAAAAATTAACAATTACTGTTGACTGTACATTGTGAGCAGCAAACTTTTTTTTTATTACATTGGCATAAGTCTATAATGCTGTAATTTTGTGACGGCGGCTCCATTTGAGCTTCAGACTTCGATCTTTTTTCGGTGATTTTGCCCTTATCCTGTTCAAACGTCTGCATGGTTAAGCGGAATATTGTTGAGTTGTACTGTGAGAACATGGAGATGAAATTTTGAGCGATGTTTTGAACTCCTTTGTTCCACTGACCTCTTGTATTTGTTGCACTGCAGGGAATATAATAGGAAGCATGATATTTTTTTTTGGTGGATAACATTGTAGATATGATTGCTGGTCCATAACAGAAATGCCCTGTGAGCTGTCTAAAAAGTTTTAACAAAAAAGTTGAATTAGGTTGCTTGTGTTAGCAATCATGGAAAAAAAGAGGAAAAAGAAACATAGCATTCATACATCATGTTTTGTATTAAATTTGCAGTATCAGTGAAAATATAAATCCAATATCTAATATTGTGGATAGGTAAGAGTGTGTGTATATATATATATATAAGAGGATGTGTATATATGTACATAAAATGATGATATGTGTTAGTTGTGTACAATGGTTAAGGAAGCAGGAAGTGAGTGCAGTACTGCAAGTTACAGTGAAATAAGGAACAGCAGGTGATAGTGGAGTGGAGTGAAGATGTGTAAGTAGAGTGTTGAAAAAATGTGTAAGTAGTGAGGACAGAGAAAATGTTTGTAAAGGAGTGGAAAAAGTAAAAAGTAGGAACAGTACCGTATTAGTAAAGCAATGATGTGACAAATCATAAAGTAAGGTATAGCCATTTCAGGAAGGAAAACCCCATGCCTGGTCAACCAAGATTACATAGGTTTTCCAAGATGATTGCTGGCTAATAAACGTGGGCACATGAAATGAACTGCATGCAGCTTTAGACACTATACACGTATGCTGAACAAATAAATTTTACATCAGTTGTACATGAATAATGATGGTAAACCAAAAACTGGTTATGTAGTTGTGTATCACGGTTTAGTAACTCTTATTATGACGTCTGCCTGTCCTCTAAGTATTAAACTCTAAATAGTGGGCTAGTAGTTAGCAGACAGTAGACTGAAGCTTTAAGTGTCTTTATCATCTTCTTCTTTTTATTTGCTCCTAGTCTATTAGAAGCATTATTTTCAATTGGCGAAGTTTCGCTATGCATTCCATAAGACGCAATTAATATCCCTATCTCAACTAATTCATTATATTAAAGTACGATGGATTGAATCATGTGCAGAAGTAGCAAAGAGGAAAAAATATTGGCTCTAAAATATTGACACATACGTAGATTATGTTTAAGTTATTTACAGAGAGAACTGTAAGGTCTCACCGGTGTTGAAGGGAAAAGATCTGGCAGATGCATTGTTGGAGGTTGTTATTCTCGTCTTTATCATAAACTTTTTAAAAGTTCCAAACTGAAACTATTATCCAAAAATTAGTACTAATTTAAAAATCGATATAAAATAATATAAGTTACTGAGAATATAATGAGAAGAAGACATGGGATGGTACTGATTAAAAAAAATGCGGACGGAAGTAAAAGGTACATAAGTTAGTTGTTATTTGAGGTAGATGTAGATTACCTCTGAAAAATCTAGCAGCTAGTACAGCGCCTAAAATAGTTTCTGTAGCTCCCAAGATGTACCTGAAGATGGGTCATAAAAGTTTGCTGTGGTTATGCAGAAAAACAGTAAATAAATTGCTGGTGGATAGAGTACTGAATAAATGTATGCAGTAACTCAAATTACCCACCAAGTTTTACCTTAACAGTCACAACAGCATGATAAACCAATAAAAAATGTTTGGAAAAAAATTGGTAATGCCAAGAGTGACAGCCATATTGTCTAATATTAACATTACCGATTGGATTTGATCGTAGTTTCCCTCACTGTTATTATACTTTTTATAGGAAAATGCATCAAAAAAATCAGGAAGTGTTCAGTAATAAATGTCTTTCATGCCTTATTATATTGTATGTGATAAAATATGGTCTTCACTACATCAGTAAATGTGAATTTACCATAACTGTATTAATAGGCTACCATACGGTACCTTTATAAACTTTACTGTATTAGTAAAGTTATACCTATTAACAATAGCTATACCACTGGCTGCATAAATCTATCTCTATTAGTATAAAAACTCTTTTTACGGAGCGTAGTTTCATTTTTTTGTTAGAAAAATAAATAACTAACTAAAAGATATATTTGGATATTTCTGTACTTAGGCTGTCTAAGTTGCCTTTTTCATAAACATATTTATTGTAGCAATAGGAAATGACATTCACAACTCAGAAAAATAGATCGGAATTAGAAGATGAAATATCAAGAACTTGATCTCAATAAAACATCGTTTCTACTGTATTTTTGGTATTCTCAATGATTTAGATATGTTAACTCTTATACAGATATTGCAAACTGATTATCGCATTGTAATCTGAAATATATAGGTATATTTTTCATCGTTTCTTTTTCTATATGTTTCGCCTTAAATTATGCATCAAGTAAAGGGATGGATATGAAAGTGCATTATTAATTGATGATGGGCAAGTATCTTTTATACACCAAGTGAATAGATGGCTATTGTTAGGTATACCAATTTTCGAGTTATTTATTAGTTATAATATAAGTTATATCAGCAGAAGCTTGATTTTTCCCTTATTTTCTTATTTATTGATTTCTGTTTTCATGGTGCTTTAGTAACATGCAACATGTCAGTAATAGACAATCATTATGGAAGTAATATATCGTCAATATTAGATAATATTTTTTAACAATGGAGTATTAGCAAACAAAATGCCATCGGTAACCAAATGTGATTACCAATACTAATAATTTCTAAGTAACAAATCTCCAACTTTACAACTCTATACAGATATGGTAAAGTTGTATAGAAGATATTAGAATATGTTCTAAAATGAAGAAAATTATTTCTTCAATGAAGGCATATATATATTTGAGTATATATACCGTTAAGCCTTATTTTTAATGATATGAAGTAACCTAAAAAAAGCTGTACTAATAATTATGACTACAAAATCTCCAACTGCAAAGTTTTATAGCTTGCAGCATATAAATGATACCTGAATATGTTCTGAAATAAAATAAAAGATATTTCTTTTCTTTTCTTAGCATAGATCATTAAATGTACAATGAAATATTGAGTATGTTTTCCTAACCTAACGACATGCTCAGTCAATAATATATGCCAAAATTTTGAGGTACATAAGTTAGTTGTTATTTGAGGTAGATGTAGATTACCTCTGAAAAATCTAGCTGGTAGTACAGCGCCTAAAATAGTTTCTGTAGCTCCGAAGATGTACCTGAAGATGGGTCATAAAAGTTTGTTGTGGTTATGCAGAAAAATAGTAAATAAATTGCTGGTGGATAGAGTACTGAATAAATGTATGCAGTAACTCAAATTACCCACCAAGTTTTACCTTAACAGGCACAACAGCATGATAAACCAATAAAAAATGTTTGGAAAAAAATTGGTAATGCCAAGAGTGACAGCCATATTGTCTAATATGAACATTACCAATTGGATTTGATCGTAGTTTCCTTCACTGTTATTATACTTTTTATAGGAAAATGCATCAAAAAAATCAGGAAGTGGTCAATAATAAATGTCTTTCATGCCTTATTGTATTGTCTTTGATAAAATATGGTCTTTACTGCAGCACTAAATGTGAATTTACCATTCATGTATTAATAGGCTACCATACGGTACCTTTATAAACTTTACTATATTAGTAAAGTTATACCTATTAACAATAGCTATACCAATTAGTATAAAAACTCTTTTTACGTAGCAAAGTTTCATCTTTTTGTTAGAAAAATAAATAAGTAAATGAAAGATATATTTGGATATTTCTATACTTCGGCTTTCTAAGTTGCCTTTTTCATAAACATATTTATTATAGCAATAAGAAATGACATTCACAACTCAGAAAAATAGATCGGAATTAGAAGATGAACTATCAAGAACTTGATCTCAATAAAACATCGTTTTTACTTTAATTTTGATATTCTCAACGATTTAGATATGTTAACTGTTATAAAACATCGTTTCTGCCTGTCCTCTAAGTATTAAATTATAAATAGTTGTGTATCACCAGTGTGGATGATTGAAAGAAGCGTGGTTGTCAGCTCCCAGTAAGTTGCTTGCTTGTATTTTAGCAGATTCGAAGGAATGGGATAAAAATTTATGCATTAGGATTTATCTAAGCAAACATGTTTACTCTTTATCCACTTAAAATTATTTAAAAGTTCTAACTCAAAACTATCCCAAAAAGGGACTCAAAATATATAACCAAACTGGCTCTAAATATAGTCTGGTATAGAATCATCCGCCATAATGTATGCCCATATCGGACATGAATAATTACATCGTGAACAAAAGCGAGCGTGGTTACACTGACCATGTTGCAGTAAGCCATTAACGATAAAGTTCAGCAATATGGTGTGTGTCATATGCGTATAATTTTGTGCACAGTGGTTGACATCCAAATTGATTACAACAAAATTTACAAATAGAACAAAATTTACATTGTAATAATATCCCGTTCTAGCCATAATTTCTGCAGGGAACCAAGAGCCGGAAGGAACATCCCTTGTACTCTAAACTTCCACCTTGCTTCCTTTGATCTGCAGCAGTAGTAAAGTAATATCAGCCAGTTAAACATGTTAATTAAGTACAGAGTCAACCGTATAAGAGTTAAAAATTAGGGATCTTACAGTAAAGTAATTCTACCATCGCCTACAGTTGATGGCTGGCCTGTAGAAGCGGAGAAGTAGGTCAACGGAGATGGATCGAAACATCCGTCAATACGTCGAACCGGTGTAGATGCAAATGAGTCGTTGAACACGTGAGCAGACCACCGTGGATGATAGTTTACTTTGCCCCATACCAAATCGCCTGTTTTGCATCCGTAAGTGTTGGTTGGGGAAGAAAGAGTTTCAGTTTGAAGCCGAATCGACCCGAGTGAAATTGGAAATACAGCTGCGAATAGCAGTCGGAGATTGAGGCGGGGAGGCGGCATCGTTTACCGTTGGACAGCTGTATGGAGGTTGAAGAAGCGATCTAGGGGGAGGGAGAGGGGAAAAGGTTAAGCAGGAGGAGAATTTGGGGGGACTGCGGTTGAAAGGTAGTAGAAAACAGTAAGAGGGGAAAGTGGGGGTAGGAGAGAAGTTGGAGGAATGGATGAGAACGGATAGGGTAGTGGAAAAAAAAAGTGGAAGTGCGGAAGGACGATTTTGCCCTGGTCGGTAAGTTAAATGTGCGTTTGGGGCCGTTGTAGGGGCATGGGGCTGATGGGAAGTTGTAAAAAGCTTCACCAAGAGAAGGTATTTGTATTATTAGTAGAGATATTAAAAATGTTCTCTGTCCTCTGTTTTAAACCAGTAAACAAACTTTATTTTAAACCTGATCATTCTTGACTGTTGTGCTTGTGATGTTGATGATTTGGAAATGTGTTTATATAGATGAAAATGTATTGTATGTATATATATATATATAAAGATATAGGCATGCATGTTTGAATTCATGTACATATATATACCTCTGTTAAAAACATACAGACATTAAACGATTTCGAAATTTAAATTCTCTTCTTCCAATCCTTTATAGGATATGATCTTTGAATGAAATGTGTTAGTATTACCCAGAATTCATTCTTAAAAATAATTTCAAGTAATTATATTAAGCAATAAATTCTAAAATAAGGTATCACAGTGATAATCAATATTAGTCAGAAAATCAAATGACTTAATCTCACGTTTTGATTCTATAATCTGATTAGTGCTTGCAAATGATGGATTTAGAAAAAGAAATCGTGATTTTTAGTGTAGTATTCGTCGAGATAATTGGAGTTGGTCAGTTTCGTCGTTTTCGTCAATTTGCGTTGATCGGCGGCGAGTTGTTGGGCGAAGTTTGGACTGGAGGAGGTCAGTGGGTTGGGGATTGTAGAAAAAATACTGAAAGTATTTATCGATGGTCGTGGCGATCAATCGAAGGCCAAGTAGGGTTTCGAATGGGTTTATGTTGAGGTCGGAAATTCCTCTACCGTGATGTCTCTGGGTGATCGAGTTTCACCAGAATTTGGGGGATGGTAGCGTGGAGGCTATCAAGTGTGGGGCCGGAGTTCTTGATTATCTGGTGATCGGCATCGGAGGATTCGTGGCAGTTTTGGTCGATGGGATGGTTTCCAGTTGATCTTGGAAGCTCGAATTTGATTGTGGGTTCGTGACGATGTCTGGGTGGATGGAATCGTTAGAGGAGGCGATCGATGACTTGCCGGAGGAGGAGCAGATCGCCGAAGCGCTGCCGTGGTCTTGTGCACGTGCACGTGTGCACGTTGTGATATCTGGTTCGTTTGAGTTGGGGAAGATGGAGGCGACTCGGTGAAGTGTTCGTGCGAATGGTGGTTTAACGCGAAGCAGATGAAGTTGGAAAAGACTCGGGGTTTTAGTGGGTTTACTCGGGTTGTTTTAATTCCAGTAACCTGGTTTTGAAAATTTAAAAGCAAATCATATCTGGGTTTTAAAATTTAAAGCATAAACAAGTTTAAGTATTAAAACAAGTTTTAAATTAAATAATGGTTTGATTTAATTAAACATGTTTTGAAATGGTTTTTCAAAAATTTAAGTATATCAATATTAAAATTGTTTGGTTTAAAGTAAATTATATTTCAAAATTAATTTCTAAATTTGGTTTTAATAAAGTAAATACTTTGAGTAAGTATTTTAAATAAATACAAGTATTCTTAATTAATTAAGTTGAGATTAATTAAGAATAGTTCATTAATAAAATTAAATTAAAGGTTAACTACTATTTGTAATTAAGAATAATTACTTAATGAAGTAATTAGTGGAAATGAATGTAATTAAGTAATTACTTTAATTAAAAATTTAGTGATGATTAATGGATTAATTAATTAATGTAATTAATTTTAGGTTAATTAATTAGTATAATTAATTAAAGATAATCACTATGATTAATTAAGTATAATTACTTAGTCAAGTAATAAATGGATAATTACTGAATGTAATTAAGAGAAGAGAAAATTACTTATGGAAGTAATTAAATGGAATTGATTAAGAGTTAATCACTTGATGTTATTAATTAAAGGATTAATTAATATAATTAATTTAAAGTAAATTAATTAAAGAGTAATTAATTAATTAAAAGGTTAAGATTAAATAAAAAATATGATTAATTACTAGTTAAGGTAATTAATTAAAAGAGAGTAATTAATTAAGGGTTAATTAATTAAGATTAACTAATCAATAATAAGTGATTAAAGAATAATAAATTAATATAATTAATTAAAAAGTAATTAATTAAGATAAGTAATTACAAATTGTTAATTACTGTTTATGATTAATTAAGTCTAATTAATTAATGAAGTGGTTGATTAAAATTAATTATTTAATTAATAAAAAAAAGGTTAATTAATTAATAAGGATTATTGTAATTAATGATAGTAATTAAAGGTTAATTACTGTATATGGTTAAGGATAATTACTTGATGTAATTAAAGATAATTAATCAAAGGAGATTAATTAAGGAAGATCATTTAGATGTTTAATTAATTAATTTGTAATTAATTGATGATAGTGAGCAGGATTAAGATAATCCAAGTAATTAAAGGATAGTAATTAATTTAATTAAAGGTTAATTAAATTGATTAGAGTAAATCAATTCTGTTTAGATAATTGATTAATACTGGATGTTTGATATTGGGTGATTGGTTGATATTGGATGATTTGTATGTCTCTGATATATATATGATATATGCTGCTTTGTGAGATGAATGTTGATATGAATTATCTATTGTGATAATATTATTTATCTATCTGTTTATATCATTTAGAATATAAGTTTAAATGTTTAAACATTTAAACAACTTGGCCTTAAAAGATACGTTTTGGATTTCGATGAGACCGGGATTGGGTTTCCGTATACCGGAATTCCAGGTCTGGAGACCCGAATACCACATCGATCCAAATTAACGATAGGTCGTGAATCTCAAGTGAAGATGAAGATTCAGAGTGCAAGGGTTATTGTCGTTAACTCTGAGGGTGATTCCAAAACGAGTGTAACGAGATAATGCCTTCGGTTTCGTTCGAACCCGGAACGAACTTATATGGATTGAATGCTTTCAGCACATCGTCAGGCGGACGATGAGCATTCTAAGTGATATGTTCTGATTAAAGGTAATCGTAACCTCAAGCCTCATCAATCGGGAATGGCTAAAACAGGGGAGGTGCAGCAAGGTTTCGTGGGTAGCACCCACTGAGAGCAAGATAGATCCCTGTCTAGAGGTCCTTTTTCTTTTATTCGGCTTAGTGTGTGGTTGGTCGCGCCAACTACGGGATTATCTTGTTCGGGATTATCCAGTAAGGGATGGTTCCGGCTTTGTGTTGCAGGGGAGCGGAGCATAGGTTGAGCGAATGCCAAAAAAAAATTGTGATAACCCGGATTTTTCGGACATCTGTTAATTGATAATTAACCGGATTGAATTAATAAAATACTAATTTATAAGTGAACAAATAGAATTCTGATATATATATATATATATAGGTATATAGATGAATTTGATTTATAATAAATGCTTATTGGATAATCTCCTGTTATAGTTATTGAAATTTGATAATACTTATTTAATGACCTTCTTTTATAGTTATTCAATTTGGCAAAATTTATCTTTTACAAATAGATATATTTTATATTGTAAATGGTTAGCTATGGTTTAAATTCAAATATTAATGTTCAAAGCTATTGAAGATAAATTCCATATTTTACAACAACAAAGATAGCCTATGTGTATATGTGATTATTTATTTAGTATAATTAGATTTCAATCATTTTCTTTTAAAAATGTATACATATATAAAGATAAGAGTATGATTCATAAATTAAAAATGATGTAGGGGTTTAACACATAATTTATAAAATATAATACATATGTTAGTATAAGAAATATGGTTTATTACATTTGTAAATATAAACACATGCAAAAATACAAGTGTTAGATTAATATAGCATGAAATTAACATGTGGCAAAGATATTTTCTCTTGAAATGATAAAGTAAATAAAATCAAAATGTTTAAACGTGGCTGCTCATTTTAGTTCAAAAGTTTTCTCAGTTTTAAAAACTTCTCAAACCTGAGAAAAATAAATACAAACCAGAAAATAAATCAAAGCAAAAACATATTCAAAGTAATTTTAAAGCTGGAAATCTCAAATCTGGAAACAATTCGAAGATCAAAACAAGAAGATAGTGGAAAATTCGAATGCATCTCAAACATTAGTAAGCAGTGATTCAAGAATCATCTCAGGTTAAAAGTAAGAGCAACTCAACTAAGTTTCAGATCACCAAGCATTCAAGTTTTCAAAATAAAAACTGCTTCAAACCTTCTCTGTTCAACATATTCTTAGGTGAGTAAATTTTGATATTAAACAGTATAAAATCTAAGACTTGAACTTGATGCATGAATGAAGTCTAGAAGTTAAATGGTTTGAAATGATTTGTATGTATGTTTATATGTAAATGGATGTGTATATAGGTATGTGATATAGCTGATGATCAGCTCTGTTTATTTTACAGTGCACTTCATCAAATAAACAATTCCTATCTTCATTTGCATTTCATTATAGACTAGGATCTGAGAATAGAAAACATTTGAAAGTTTATAAAGTTAATTTTAAAGGTAGTTTAATTTAATATATGATGTATTTATAAAAGAAAAAGAGAAAATATAGCAACCTAGAAACAATACGGCAACTAAATCTATTACCATCAAACAACAATTAAGATCATCAAAACAAGACTCTGAAACCAACCCAGGCTGATGGTGTTCATTATCCTGGAAATGAATTCTCTGGTCAATTATTATACAAGTGAGTAACTCTTCTATTTCAAGGCTAAAATCCTCATCTACTTGAGGGTTGTTTAAATCTGTGGTATGGTATAATTATACTGGTATGTTCAGGGATTCTTGATATATGAATATATTAAATTATGAAGGTCAGTTATGATCATCTTCAACTCTGCATACAGATACAAATTTAGTTTAACTTCAAAATACCAAATCACTTTAACAATTTATTGTAGGCCTTGGATTTCAAATCAACCTGTTGTTTATACATAAATAATGATGTATAAATAGATGCAAGAATTTAAAGACTGAATTTATGCTAGAAAATGTAAAATACAGTAGGAATGTTAAAAATCTGTTAAATCAAATGTTTTAATTTGTTGTTTCAGGATTAAAACTTGAATCAACATAGAAAGTTAGGATTTTTAAAATCGAAATCACAATTTTTAATGATGTATTGAATGGACATTTTGGTGATGTCTAGAAATTGGTATTTGAGGGTTTTCTGGTGGTCAAGATGGTTGGGAGGGTCGGGGTTCCGTCTGGTGGTAGTAGGATGATCGGAGATGATGGGGAAAATGGTAGAAGTGGTGGTAGTTCGTCGTGGCGGCGGCGATAGGGAGAACTAAGTTTTTACCTAGTTTGGTTCAGGGTCGAATTGGTGGTCACTGTTGCATCTATGGTTGATCGAGTGGGTCGAGATTTAGGGGATTGGTTGCGTAGGTGTTTGGCAAGGGGTGGACGAGGTTGTTCATCCTCCGGTGGTCAGAATTGATGAGGCGATGTTTTTTTCTGGCAAGTGGGTTGGGTTCTAGTTCCAACTGGATAACTCGATTTGGAATTATGGAGTGTGATGGTGTTTTGATGATCGAGATAGGTTGTTAGAGCGACCATGGATGTGTGGGGAGTTCTGGCGATGGTCGGAAGATCACCGTGGGTGGTGTAGGTTGCACGATGGCATGGTCGTGTCTGTTGATGTTGGGATGGCAGTTGCCTCGGGGAGGAACTCGTAAGGATTTAGTTTTGGCTCGAGTGTCTCGGGGGTCATTTGCAAAACTTTTATGAACTGTTAAGGTTTTCACAGTTTAATATTTTAAACCAAACAGTTTTAAAAATTTAAGTTAACAGAAAAAAAAAATGAAGAGATGTACTTGGTTTTGGTTCAAGTACATATGGGTTAAACTAAAGCGAATGTTTAACCAGTTTTTAAATTTAAATAAAAGTAAGCCTTTAAATTTTAAATAATCGAGTTTAACAAATTCCCTTGAAAATTCTTTTCCCTGTAATGAATAGTTGTACAAATAAATTTGTATGATTTGTTAACTTAAATGTTTTAAGTTAAATCCTTAAGTTATTTTCAAACTTAATTTGAAATGAAAAAAAGAAATTATAAAGGAAATTACTTAATGGGATGTAATTAAAGGTTAATTACTTAGGAGAAGTAATTAAGGAATAATTACTTGGAGTAATGTAATTAAAGATAATTAATCAAGGAAGGTTTATTAAGATGGATGACCATTGCATGATTAATTAATTGGTTTATAATTAATTAGTAAATATGATTTAAAGGTGGGTAAAGAAAATTGATTTCAATTATGGTTAATTAAATTAATTTGAGATAGTATGGATTGATTTGTTTCACTCAGAAATGATTGAATGATATTAAATACATTGAAATTACTGGATATTTCAGATATGAAATAATAGTGATATGATTTGGTAAGAACGGTTATAATGTGGTCATCCTTCTATAAAGAATTGTTGTATTTAAAGTTGAATTGTTTTCACTTGAATAACTTGAGTTAAGGTGTTATTGTATTCGAAGAGACAGCGATCGGGTATCAGTAATACCCGAACCCACTTCGAATTATAATCTACATGATTCTATTTGGACTACTGTGAGAAATCAATAGACAGAAAGGGTAAGTAGGACTACTTGGAATTTGATTTAAGTAATTGAGTATAATGAACTCGTAGGAAGTACGAGTTACCCGGGTTCCTTTAAGATTTGAATTTAGTATTATATGGGTTTACTCACGCTGGTTTCCAGCCTGACCCGGGTGTTACTTTGATGTAATGCTCGGGTCAGACCGAGTATTACAGATTTCCAGGTAAGGACGTTCTGGAGCTCAGGAGGCGAGCTGGATGGCAGGAACGTATGGAGTGTATTCCGCTGTGATATATTATAGTTGTCCGAGACATGTTAATTCTAACTGTCTAGTATATTTGTGAATGTTGTAACTCTGATGTATAAAAATGTAATTAACAAATACAGGTTTTCTTTGTATAAATGCTATTATTTGTTATTATATTTAATCCGCTGCGAATGTGAGATGTTGTGTTTTCTGTTCTTCTTTCTTCTTTCGGTTTCTTTCTTCTATCTCTTTTCTTTTTCTCCTAACTATCTAGAATTTTCGGGTTCGAAAATTCCGGGTCGTTACAGTTGGTATCAGAGCGAAGGTTAAGCGAGAACCTTGGCTCTGGTGGGATTACTCATTAAGGATAGGGTCAATGGTACCCTAAAATGAGTTGAGTGTTTATATATATGAGAGAACGTACTTGTTATTTTTCTATATAAAGATTTTAAATGGTTTAAAGGGTAAATGATTTTATATAAAATTCTATTTGATATATAAAGCAATATTTCTATTAAGATAATTGGTTGTTAAATTATTGAATTAAATATAAGTAGTAATATTAATACAACCAAATTTAAATTAAATGAAGATAAGTTTGAAATGAATTCAAACTGAAATTAAAATCTTGAATTTGTAGAAGTGTTATCAGAATAAAGAAAATAATGAATTGGTTTCCAGATATGATAATCTTGGTTATTATCATAAATGGTTGTTGTATTTAATAATGAAATTTGTTAATGATTAAGTAAAATGAAATGTTTTAGGGAATTAAACTTTTAGGTAAGTATGACTTATAAATTGGAATTGAAGATAATTTAAAATTGTCAAATTTTAAATCTAAATCCAGAAACTTGAAATTGTTTTAAAGAAATTTGTTTTTAATTAAAACCAAAGGTGGTTTAAAAAATTCAAGGTATAACTTGGTGTGTAAAGGAAGTAAATATGTATAAATGAGGATATACATAATATCAAAGATGATTCGAAATAACTCTTAGTGTTGAGTTTTAAATTGGAATATGATATGAAAACCCAAAGTGATAAGTTTTTGAACTTATAAGTGGGAATATTATTAATATAAGGTTTAAAATTTGAATGGGAATTCAAATTGGGTCTAGTTGACTAAATTGAATTTAACTTAAGGGAAGTTAAATGAGTTTAGAATGAACAACTTGAATTGGGAATTTCAAGATGAAATTGAAATTTAACTTGGAAAGTTAAAAATGGTGAATTTGATTAGTTTAAATGAATGAAGAAATGGATTGTGATAATATATCCATTATAGAGATAAATGAAAATTAAACCTTAATTTGAAATTAAGGATATGGAATCCCTTTTAAACTTAAGATTTGAATATTAAGAATTGAATTTGTAACTTAAAATTGTTTAAGAATCAGTTTCAAAGTTGGAAGATAAAATTGGGCAATAAATTGAATTTTGAAGATAAAATTTCTTTGAACTTTTAATTTGAACTTTAAAATAAGTTAAGTAATGATAATTTAAAAAGTAATTTTGGATTTTGGATCCAGAATTAATTGGTTTAATGGTTGATTTGATTTAAAGGTAAGGGTTAACTTGACTTAAGTGATTAAATCAATATTTAAAATATTTAACTCAAATTTATATAATTCGAGATGGTTTTAAGTTGAGATTTAAATTTAATTAGTTCAAATTGGATTTGATTTGAATTAATTTGGAATTTGATTAAAGTTGAATAAGTTTAAAAATCAAATGAAAATTGATTTGAATTTGGAAAGGAATTAAGGTTAATTCAACTTGAATTGGGATTAAATCAATTTCAATGGAAATTGAAGTATTGAGTCAATTTAAATGGAAGTAGAAATTTAAATTGAATTGATGGGGAATTGAACGGTTTGACTCTGGACTATTTTCAAAGTAATTTGTTTTAATATAAACCTATTTTTCCAAACTATTTACTATACAAATTCTTCTTCTTAAACCCCAAACTCTCTTATACTTATTTTACAATTATTTTGGAACTATTTAACTATTTTGAAACTGTCTTATAAACTAATTAATATTTTTCAGTTACTTATATCTAATCACTATTTTAAAAACTATTTTCAATTATCTAACTATTTTATATCTACTTAACTATTTTACAGATATTTTACAAACTATAAAAAAAAAGAATATGAAAAAAATTGAATAACTATTTTTCAACTACTTATCTATTTTAAATTTTTTTCAAGTTATTTTTAAATTTAAATAGGTCAGAGTTCAGACTGTTTGTAATTGAAGTAATAACTCAATTGGAAATGGAAGCAATTGAGATTAAGTGAATAAAATTAAAGGAAATATGAATAGAAAAGGAAACTGATTTGGCTAATAACCAATAAAGATAAATACGTAGGATATACGTATATTATTCTATTCGCATAGTGATTTGTTCCAGATTCGAGCACAGAATTTCGAGATAGTATTATCGATCCGAGTTGGGATTTTTCGCTCGATTTTCGACGGCGAACCTGGATATGGATTGTTGATTGGTTCTGGATATTCTCTATCATGGCTACGACTATGCAAGGAGAATGACAGTTTCTGATCAAGAAACCAGATCTGAGTCCGCACTAGAGAGTCGGGTGGACGATACTAGTTCGAAAAAGAAATTGTGTGATCGAGTGAGCGATCAAATTGATATAGCGTACGGATGATATGTGTACATCGTACGAGTTTGAATGAAATTGATATTGAAATTGTGTGGATAAGAACTGTAAAATGGTTTTTGAAATGAAAAGTAATATGATTAATAACTTTATAAAAAGAGTAATCAAATTCGGATATTTGATTTGGAATAAACAAAGTTGTGTATATATAAGATAAATCTTACCCTGTTGAATCTATAGCCAGAAGAAAAGGGTTTTGAAATATTTGAAGTATAAAAGAGGTTTTATACAAAGTTTGAAATGATCCAAAGATTTTCAAAGTGTATATATATATCTATATCTATATATATATAAAGGATCTTATGAGAATGATTTTGGAAAAGGTTTTGGGAACCTATGGATTTTGGAAAGGGCTTTTGATTTTTGAGAAATCAATTTTGGATTTTGGAAAGCCTAGTTTGAGAATTATCGATTTTTGGTAATCGATTTTGTGTAAAGGAGATTTTGATAAATCATAAAGGGTATGATTTGAAGATACTATAAGTATATAGTATAAAATGTTTTGAGTATAGCTCTGGGGAAAAAGGCGCTCCCTTGAAATGAACTTCTCAGGAGTGCCACTGGGTGGTACTGCCTTGAACCCCAAGGGGGGATTCTAAAGTTGATCCTGTGAGGAGTCCGGACAAAACTAGTTCCTGAGGATTATTTGTGTAGCGAAAGTCGAGGGGCTGGTGCCCACAGAGGCATTTGGGTTATTCTGTGACGACAATGTAACTCGATGTCACTGCGATCTACTGCAGACCATAGCGAAAGTCATGTGTGCCGCTGAGAGCCAACTGTCTACGTTTGATTTTATATCGGTAGACTGTGACACTATGGTAACATAGCGAAAGTCGTGTGTGCCGCTGAGAGCCAACTGTCTACGTTTGATTTTATATCGGTAGACTGCGACCTATGTGGGAGAAGTTTCATTATTTGGCAGCGAAATTCGGTGGCGCTGATGCCTACAGTTATATGGGTTTGTGCTGTGATAGCAACGTAAGGCCCGGGTATAACTGCGATCTGTAGCGGGTTCCATGGCGTAATCGAGGAGCGCGGAGACCTACAGTTATCTGTGGATTTTGCCGGGACGACAACGTAACCATCGGGTTAACTGCGACCATGGATGGGGGTGATGATTTCCAGAGCATTCTCACCAAAGATATTTCCTCTATTTCAAAAATGTTTTCTATATTTTCAAAAAAAAAAAAAAAGTTTTCAAAAATATTTTCTTATATTTTCAATAGAACTATTTTCTAAATATTTTCGTTGGGTGTTGAAAACGGGTTTACCAAGTACTTATAGATTTTCAGTCTTACGCCTGATCAACGTATGACCGAATTTCTGTAAGAACGAAGATAGATTTGTTGAAACATCAAGTTATAAAAAGTATTTTTATAAAAACTATTTTGATAATATTATGTAGCTTTTTAAAATATTTTGAAAATTTTAAATAAAAAGAGTTAAGAGTTAAGATATCTAAGGAATAATTTAACTAATAATCAACATTATAATAAATTCTAGTTTTGTTCCTTTTCGAGGACGAAAAGATTCTAAGGGGGGAGGAATGTGATAACCCGGATTTTTCAGACATCTGTTAATTGATAATTAACCGGATTGAATTAATAAAATACTAATTTATAAGTGAACAAATAGAATTCTGATATATATATATATATATAGGTATATAGATGAATTTGATTTATAATAAATGCTTATTGGATAATCTCATGTTATAGTTATTGAAATTTGATAATACTTATTTAATGACCTTCTTTTATAGTTATTCAATTTGGCAAAATTTATCTTTTACAAATAGATATATTTTATATTGTAAATGGTTAGCTATGGTTTAAATTCAAATATTAATGTTCAAAGCTATTGAAGATAAATTCCATATTTTACAACAACAAAGATAGCCTATGTGTATATGTGATTATTTATTTAGTATAATTAGATTTCAATCATTTTCTTTTAAAAATGTATACATATATAAAGATAAGAGTATGATTCATAAATTAAAAATGATGTAGGGGTTTAACACATAATTTATAAAATATAATACATATGTTAATATAAGAAATATGGTTTATGACATTTGTAAATATAAACACATGCAAAAATACAAGTGTTAGATTAATATAGCATGAAATTAACATGTGGCAAAGATATTTTCTCTTGAAATGATAAAGTAAATAAAATCAAAATGTTTAAACGTGGCTGCTCATTTTAGTTCAAAAGTTTTCTCAGTTTTAAAAACTTCTCAAACCTGAGAAAAATAAATACAAACCAGAAAATAAATCAAAGCAAAAACATATTCAAAGTAATTTTAAAGCTGGAAATCTCAAATCTGGAAACAATTCGAAGATCAAAACAAGAAGATAGTGGAAAATTCGAATGCATCTCAACCATTATTAAGCAGTGATTCAGGAATCATCTCAGGTTAAAAGCAAGAGCAACTCAACTAAGTTTCAGATCACCAAGCATTCAAGTTTTCAAAATAAAAACTGCTTCAAACCTTCTTTGTTCAACATATTCTTAGGTGAGTAAATTTTGATATTAAACAGTATAAAATCTAAGACTTGAACTTGATGCATGAATGAAGTCTAGAAGTTAAATGGTTTGAAATGATTTGTATGTATGTTTATATGTAAATGGATGTGTATATAGGTATGTGATATAGCTGATGATCAGCTCTGTTTATTTTACAGTGCACTTCATCAAATAAACAATTCCTATCTTCATTTGCATTTCATTATAGACTAGGATCTGAGAATAGAAAACATTTGAAAGTTTATAAAGTTAATTTTAAAGGTAGTTTAATTTAATATATGATGTATTTATAAAAGAAAAAGAGAAAATATAGCAACCTAGAAACAATACGGAAACTAAATCTATTACCATCAAACAACAATTAAGATCATCAAAACAAGACTCTGAAACCAACCCAGGCTGATGGTGTTCATTATCCTGGAAATGAATTCTCTGGTCAATTATTATACAAGTGAGTAACTCTTCTATTTCAAGGCTAAAATCCTCATCTACTTTAGGGTTGTTTAAATCTGTGGTATGGTATAATTATACTGGTATGTTCAGGGATTCTTGATATATGAATATATTAAATTATGAAGGTTAGTTATGATCATCTTCAACTCTGCATACAGATACAAATTTAGTTTAACTTCAAAATACCAAATCACCTTAACAATTTATTGTAGGCCTTGGATTTCAAATCAACCTGTTGTTTATACATAAATAATGATGTATAAATAGATGCAAGAATTTAAAGACTGAATTTATGCTAGAAAATGTAAAATACAGTAGGAATGTTAAAAATCTGTTAAATCAAATGTTTTAATTTGTTGTTTCAGGATTAAAACTTGAATCAACATAGAAAGTTAGGATTTTTAAAATCGAAATCACAATTTTTAATGATGTATTGAATGGACATTTTGGTGATGTCTAGAAATTGGTATTTGAGGGTTTTCTGGTGGTCAAGATGGTTGGGAGGGTCGGGGTTCCGTCTGGTGGTAGTAGGATGATCGGAGATGATGGGGAAAATGGTAGAAGTGGTGGTAGTTCGTCGTGGCGGCGGCGATAGGGAGAACTAAGTTTTTAACCTAGTTTGGTTCAGGGTCGAATTGGTGGTCACTGTTGCATCAATGGTTGATCGAGTGGGTCGAGATTTAGGGGATTGGTTGCGTAGGTGTTTGGCAAGGGGTGGACGAGGTTGTTCATCCTCCGGTGGTCAGAATTGATGAGGCGATGTTTTTTTCTGGCAAGTGGGTTGGGTTCTAGTTCCAACTGGATAACTCGATTTTGAATTATGGAGTGTGATGGTGTTTTGATGATCGAGATAGGTTGTTAGAGCGACCATGGATGTGTGGGGAGTTCTGGCGATGGTCGGAAGATCACCGTGGGTGGTGTAGGTTGCACGATGGCATGGTCGTGTCTGTTGATGTTGGGATGGCAGTTGCCTCGGGGAGGAACTCGTAAGGATTTAGTTTTGGCTCGAGTGTCTCGGGGGTCATTTGCAAAACTTTTATGAACTGTTAAGGTTTTCACAGTTTAATATTTTAAACCAAACAGTTTTAAAAATTTAAGTTAACAGAAAAAAAAAATGAAGAGATGTACTTGGTTTTGGTTCAAGTACATATGGGTTAAACTAAAGCGAATGTTTAACCAGTTTTTAAATTTAAATAAAAGTAAGCCTTTAAATTTTAAATAATCGAGTTTAACAAATTCCCTTGAAAATTCTTTTCCCTGTAATGAATAGTTGTACAAATAAATTTGTATGATTTGTTAACTTAAATGTTTTAAGTTAAATCCTTAAGTTATTTTCAAACTTAATTTGAAATGAAAAAAAGAAATTATAAAGGAAATTACTTAATGGGATGTAATTAAAGGTTAATTACTTAGGAGAAGTAATTAAGGAATAATTACTTGGAGTAATGTAATTAAAGATAATTAATCAAGGAAGGTTTATTAAGATGGATGACCATTGCATGATTAATTAATTGGTTTATAATTAATTAGTAAATATGATTTAAAGGTGGGTAAAGAAAATTGATTTCAATTATGGTTAATTAAATTAATTTGAGATAGTATGGATTGATTTGTTTCACTCAGAAATGATTGAATGATATTAAATACATTGAAATTACTGGATATTTCAGATATGAAATAATAGTGATATGATTTGGTAAGAACGGTTATAATGTGGTCATCCTTCTATAAAGAATTGTTGTATTTAAAGTTGAATTGTTTTCACTTGAATAACTTGAGTTAAGGTGTTATTGTATTCGAAGAGACAGCGATCGGGTATCAGTAATACCCGAACCCACTTCGAATTATAATCTACATGATTCTATTTGGACTACTGTGAGAAATCAATAGACAGAAAGGGTAAGTAGGACTACTTGGAATTTGATTTAACTAATTGAGTATAATGAACTCGTAGGAAGTACGAGTTACCCGGGTTCCTTTAAGATTTGAATTTAGTATTATATGGGTTTACTCATGCTGGTTTCCAGCCTGACCCGGGTGTTACTTTGATGTAATGCTCGGGTCAGACCGAGTATTACAGATTTCGAGGTAAGGACGTTCTGGAGCTCAGGAGGCGAGCTGGATGGCAGGAACGTATGGAGTGTATTCCGCTGTGATATATTATAGTTGTCCGAGACATGTTAATTCTAACTGTCTAGTATATTTGTGAATGTTGTAACTCTGATGTATAAAAATGTAATTAACAAATACAGGTTTTCTTTGTATAAATGCTATTATTTGTTATTATATTTAATCCGCTGCGAATGTGAGATGTTGTGTTTTCTGTTCTTCTTTCTTCTTTCGGTTTCTTTCTTCTATCTCTTTTCTTTTTCTCCTAACTATCTGGAATTTTCGGGTTCGAAAATTCCGGGTCGTTACAGTTGTAACGACCCGACTTTTTCTCCACAGAAAGTCGGATCATTATGAAGAAGGAAAGGGGTAGAAAATAGAAAAGAAGAGAAGAAAGAAAGAAACAACAACAACGATCTCACAGCGGAACGAATAAATTATATTAATAACATAAACTATTACATAGTATACAACAATTTACAGAGTTACACAGCATATACATCACTTACTAGACAGTTATAAACATCTGTCTAGACATTACAACTCAAATACAAGACAAGACACTATCACAGATATCAACACAGCGGAATACTATATCTACGAACGGCGAAGCCTCCTGCTCCATTGCTCCTCCAGAATATTCGTCAAAGCTAAACCTGAATCCCTTGGCTACTCGTAAAAATTTGAGTACCCAAGAGTTTATAAAACAGAAATAAACACTTGGGTCAGACATGGGTCTGGTGTGAGTAAACGGTTAGATTGCTTAACTTTGAAAACTTTTGAAAACAAAAGTATCACGTAAGACTCCCCACAAATAAACATGGGTAAGTTTTTACCTTACGCTAACTAAAACGTTTGATAGGAAATCTGATTTTATTATAATAGGGTCTAGGGTTTTCAAGTAAAATACAGAAATAGCTGAAATGCTTACATCTCACATTCCAACATAGTTGGGCACAACTAATACGTACGGCACTTATTGGAGTTTGGATTCCATACAATGGCAGGGCTACTGGGGTACCGCCCGTCACAGTACATGGCCTAGATCACCGTACCGAGGAGTACGCCCGCTCCCCTGCAACACAAAGCCGGAACCATCCCTTACTGGATAATCCCGAACAAGATAACCCCGTAGTTGGCGCGACCAACCACACACTAAGCCGAATGAAAAGAAAAGGGACCTCTAGACAGGGATCTATCTTGCTCTCAGTGGGTGCTACCTACGAAGCCTTGCTGCACCTCCCCTGTTTTAGCCATTCCCGGTTGATGAGGCTTGAGGTTACGATTACCTTTAATCAGAACATATCACTTAGAATGCTCATCGTCCGCCTGACGATGTGCTGAAAGCATTCAATCCATACAAGTTCGTTCCGGGTTCGAACGAAACCGAAGGCATTATCTCGTTACACTCGTTTTGGAATCACCCTCAGAGTTAACGACAATAACCCTTGCACTCTGAATCTTCATCTTCACTTGAGATTCACGACCTATCGTTGATTTGGATCGATGTGGTATTCGGGTCTCCAGACCTGGAGTTCCGGTATACGGAAACCCGATCCCGGTCTCATCGAAATCCAAAACGTATCTTTTAAGGGCCAAGTTGTTTTAAGGTTAAAACAATTCAATTCTTATCTATACTACACACAGATAGATAATTTACAATAGATAATCCATATTATCATCCAAACAGATAATTCATATTATCATTTCAATCCAACCAAACATCTATATCATAGATCAGCACATCTCTTATCAGAGATATCAACAATGTAAAGCATTCAATATCATTCATCCATTCTTAAGTAATGATTTATCATCTCTGATTAATTTAAAGTGAATTAAATTAATTACTTCATCCCATAAATCCTGCTTACTTAATTATTAATTAAACCAATTAATTAATCATTACTCCAAGTATCCATCTTAATTAATCATTCCTGATTAATTACCCTTTAATTACTTTAAGTAATTAATACTTAATTAATTTCACAAATTAATTATCTTAAACCATTCAGTAATTAATCTTTAATTACTTCATTAATTAATTAACTATATTTAATTACATTAATCCTTAACTAATGACAATTAATTAATTACTTTAATCACTTATTATTTATTAATTAATCTTAATTAATCAATTCTTAATTACATCATTAATTATATTAATTAATGATCCTTAATTATTCTTAATTAATTATCCTATTTAAATTAATTACATTAAGTAATCAATCTTTAATTAAACCACATTTATTAATCACCTTTGATTAATCTCATCCAGTAATTAACTTCCCTTAATTACTTCATTATATAAATTTATTACTCCTTAATTAATTATCTTTAATTAATCCCTTGATTAATTACAAAAAGTAATTAAACTCAAATTACTTCCATTGTTAAATCATCTTTCATTAATTACATCCAGTAATTACCATTCATTACTTTACTAAGTAATTACAGTCCATTTAATTTATCACATTAATTAATCAGTCTTAATTAATCTTATTTATTAATTAACTTTAATTAATCACATTAATTAATTATCTATGTAATTAATCCCTAATTACCTTTCATTAATTACTTCCATAAAGTAATTTTTCTTTTTTAATTAATTACATTTAGTAATTACAAATTTATTACTTACACTAAGTAATTTACTTAATTAATTATATTAAGTAATTAATCCAATTCAAAGTTTATCCTTGATTAATTAATCAATTAATTAAATTATCTTAATTTAATTAATTATCCTAATCACTAGTTAATGGTCCCATCATTAACTACCCATTAACATCCCATTTATTACTTACCCTAAGTAATTATCTTTAATTAATCTCATCACTAATTAATTATACCAATAAATTTTATTAGGTGATAATTCTTTTAATTAATCCACTAATTAATTATCACAACTTTAACCAACTTTAAAGATAAATTCTTTATCTTTATTAAATTCTTAATTACATCATTAAATTTCCATTTGAAAACATTTTGCAAATTTATTTTATAATTGAAAAATTTGAAAACATTTTGTAATTCAATTATATAATTGAAATTATATAATTTCTTTGACCCAAAACAATTTAAACATTAAATTTTAAAAACTTAAATAAATATTCCTTTAAAAGCATTTCACTTTAAATTTACTTTAAAACTTAGTTAAGCCCAGGCTCGAAATACTCACCCGAACCCTACCCTCAAACACCCTGAGTCAAACTCGTACCCTCACCGAGCAAAACACGGTACACTCGCGATCTCAAAAACTTCGAGACAACACTCAGAATCACTCGAGCAAATTCGAGAAAAACCCGAGACAACAACTTCTCCCCAATCATCGCCTGTCACCAACACGTACACGATAACGTGCACGTTCACGTGCACAACGACCACGATCGCTGACGAACTCCTCTCTGGCCTTCGACGAGTCGACCCAAACCTCGGCAATACCACGCGATCACCCAGTTTACTCGATTCGATCTAGGATCGAATTCGTCCCAAAAACCCATACCACCTGAACATACATCATCGGAAAAACGACCATTGCCGTTGATCTCAACCACGAGTTTCCTCACCGACATCACCAGACCTACATCTCGACTTCCCACTCCTAATCCCCACCTCGCGATCACCTCCGATCCCCCATGGCCATCGCAAAAGCTTCGAGAACATCATCGTTCCAAACTGTCCCTGGAACCCTAGTTTAGCTACGACCTCACAGCTCGATCATCAGAAAAATCCATCTCCATTTTTCCAGAGAACCTCACCACATTGGCCACCTCCAGACCAAACGTCATCCAACTCGATCACGCCGATCACCAGAATTCGATGAAATACCCAATTCAGTTCAACTCGCAATATTTCCACAATTTCTTATTTAAAAAAATCATGATATTAATATCAAAATTCACCATTCTTAAGTACGCATCTAGTTGTGAAATCAAAACATGAAATTAAATCATTTGGTTTTCTGTCTTATGTTGATCATCACCGTCTTTTCTAGTTTCCAGGAATCCTATTAGTTAACTTTACTTAAAATTATTTTTAAAAGTTTAATATGGCTATTACTAACCATTTTCCTTTAAGAATCCTAACCTAAAAGAGATCAGAGAAGGAGAAATGGATTTTTGAAACTGGATTAGTCTGTTAACATCAAACAGAGTGTTGAATAAATGTATATACTGACATGCACAGACATTCTTCACAATTTTATATACATACATCCACATTAATTCATCCATGCAAACAACATTACCTCAACTACTTATCACATCATCCAGTTAAAGCAGATTAAACAAATAAAATGATTGTTTACTCACTTGGTAGAGATGTTGAACAGAGCTTTGAAATTGAGATGTTTGAAAAGTTAAACTTGAACAGCTTGGATCTGGAACTTTGAATTGCTTAGTTACTGGAAATCTGTTGTAATCTCCCTTGATTTTTAATTGAATCTTAAGTTGAATTATGAACAGCTCATGTGATAACCCGTATTTTTGGGACATCCAGTAATTAGATAATTAACTGGTTTATTCAAATTAAACAGATAAAATTTTAATAATAAAAGATATCTAGATATGTAAATGAATTTGAAATTTCAAAAGATAGATCTCTTAAAATATTTTGGATTTTAAAATACATATGTATTAGAATATAATTTGTTTTATATTATTTCTTTAAAGGATTTATTTATATATATTAAGAAAAGTATTTATTAATTAAAAAATTAAATACAAAAGTTTTATAAAAGCATTTTAAAGTAAATAAAGACAAGTGTAATCAATCTTAACAAATGTAACAATACTATCATGCAATATAACAAGTGTCACTATTATTTCCTTTTATTTTTAAAATATTAGGAAATTAAAGCTAAATACATCTTTACTTCTCTTCTTATTTTCTTTCATTCGAAATAAAATTTGGAGCATATGTACAAACCTGAAAAAAAGAATTATGAACCAGAAAATAAAAACAAGAAGCAAACAATCTCCTTCAAAAATTTTAACCTGGGAGCTAAAGTAGAAATCAGCAAACAAGTTTCCAGTTTCAAACTTTCAAAGATCAAACATTTTCTTCCAGCATTCAAGTATTCTTCGAGATCAAAAGACTCAGTTTTCAAAAAGATCATCATAGCATTTTCAAGCATCTCAGTTTATACCTTCTCTGTTTATCTTCACAGGTGAGTAAACAAACTATAACTTATTTAAACTAGATGACTGTGATGATCTTTAAAGTTATGATACGAACTATGCTTGCATGTATGTATCAAAATGTAAATTCCTGTATATATGTATAAGTATGTATGTCTGAGTTGCTATGTTCTTTATTCACAGGATTTTTAAATAAAGTTAAAATCTAAATCTCACCTTTAAATCTCTTATAGGCTGTGAAATTTAAACAAGATATGTTTGTTTAAACATAATCTAAGTTTTAAGAATATATTTAAGCATAATAAGTTTGGAAATTAACTGGAAATTAAGAAGGGCAGTGGAAATTTTAAACATATCAAAATTCCGACTCAAACAATTCATGCTTTCAGGCATATAACCTGTTTTGTTATCTAAAATCATGAATTTTAAGAATCAAATCCAGATTTTTAGTGCTAGATTGAGTGAGGAATCTTGGATTGGTCGGATTTTGGGTTTTTGGGCTTTTCTGATGATCGCGTAGGTCGGAGGGTTAGGGATGGAGGTCAGAGGAAGCTGGCAGACCAGGGATGTCGGCAAAAATGGTGAGGAGGGTGTCTGATCATCGTGGCGTCGTTCGCGAAGTGGTTTAGATTCTAAACCTAGTTTTGGGTCGAGATTGTAAATTAGGGCAGCGCGTCTTCTATGGTGAATCGAGTGTTGCCATACTTTGGGTAAAGATAGACTGGACCTAGGCGAAGCTGTTACCGGAGCCTCTGAGGTTCTGGTGATCGGAAATTGAAGGACGAGGAGGTTTTTCCAGAAATGGGTGTTCCAGGCTGGAGCTTGTAAGCTCGATTTTCGATTTCGAATTTGAGACGCAGTTCAGATGATCGAATTTTAGTATGAAGATGATCATCGTCTTGGGAGGATCATCGCTGATGATGGGAGGTGACTGTATCAGGTGTACATGTGCACGGAGCACACTTTGGTGTCTGGAGGGTTGGGTTGTTGGATTCGAAGTTCCTCGAGTAGAATGTCGGGCGAAGCTCGAAGATGCGGGGAGTTCGACTCGAAGTATTTTGGGGTATCTTGGGTACATAGGTGTTTGAACAGTGAGGAATACTTAGAGATGTAGGCTGAGTGAACCCAAATTTTTAAGTATGGACTCAAATCTAAGTTGTATTCTAGTTTTGAGATAAGTGAAGTTTTATCAAATTTAAATGTTTAAACAACTTTAAAATGTTAATGATAGTTAAGAAATTAATAAAGATAATGATTTATCTTAAAGTTAATTAAGGATTAATAATTAAAGATTAATTACATTAATCAAGTAATTAATAAAGAGTAATTAATTAATTTATTTAATTAATGATTAAGGAGTGATTAATGTATTTAAAGGATAATTAATTTATGTGATTAATTAATGAGGGTAATTAATTAAAAGTGAATTAATTAAAGGTTAATTAATTTATGATTAAAAGATAATTGCTTAATAGAAGTGAGTAAGGAATAATTAATAATTTAGGGATAATTATTGATTGTAATTAAGAAAAGAGGAAATTACTTATAGAAGTAATTAAATGGAAGTGATTAAGGGTTAATCACTTGATGATATTAATTTAAGGATAATTAATATAATTGAATTAAAGTTAATTAATTAAAGAATTAAGGTTAATTAATAATGTGATTAATTACTAGTTAAGGTAATTAATTAAAAGAGAGTAATTAATTAAGGAAGTAATTAAGGATCATTAATTTATATAATAAATAATTAAGGGTTCATTAATTAAGATCAATTAATGAATATGGTTAATTAAAGATTAATTATTTAATTATAGTAATTTAATGATAGTAATTAAAAGTAAATTATTGTGTATGGTTAAGGATAATTACTTGAATGTAATTAAAGATAATTAATCAAAGGAGATTAATTAAGGAAGATCATTAAGAGATAATTTATTTATTTGTAATTAATTAGGATTAAGGTAATCCAAGTAATTAAAGGATAGTAATTAATTTAATTAAAGGTTAATTAAATTGATTAAGAGTTTATCAAACTTGCTTATGGATGATTGATTGATATTAATACTGGATGATTTGGGTATGATATCTATGATATATGCTGCTTTGTGAGATGAATGTTTGATATGAATTATTTATTGTGATATTGTGATTTATCTATCTGTTTATATCATCCTGAATATAAGTTTAAATGTTTAAACCCTTAAACAACTTGGACATTTAAAATGATGACATTTGAATTCGAAGAGACCGGGGTCGGGTATTAGTAAATACCCGAAACCACTTCGATTTGAAATCTTCCATAATTCTTTATAGATTGATATGTGAAATCAATAGGCCGGTATTGGAATAATATGGACCATTTAAACTAAATTGGATACTTGTTTTGTGAAATAAGTGTTGACCATATAAGTTGTTTACTTGTGGTAAAGTACGAGTTACCCCGGGTTTATATAAGTTCTATGAATCGAAATTTCTTGTTAGATGAGTTTACTCACGCTGGTTTCCAGCCTGACCCGAGTGTTACTTTGATGTAATGCTCGGGTCAGACCGAGTATTACAGATTTTCAGGAAAGGACGTTCTGGAGTTCAGGTGGCGAGCTGGATGGCAGAGACGTATAGAGTGTATTCCGCTGTGTATTTGAGAGTTGTATTGATAGTAGTATGGGGCAGGTTGATATAACTGTCCAGTCTATTGTAATGATTGTAACTCTGATGAATTGTATGTAAAGTAACCATTACATCTTTCTTTTATAAAATGCTATTATTTGTTATTATATTTAATTTGCTGCGAATGTGAGATGTTGTGTTCTCTATTCTTCTTTCTGTTTCTTTCTTCTATCTCTCTCTTTTTCTTCTAACTATCTGGAATTTTCGGGTTCGAAAATTCCGGGTCGTTACAGTTGGTATCAGAGCTGAAGGTTAAGTGAGAACCTTGGCTCTGTTGGGATTACTCATTAAGGATAGGGTCAATAGTACCCTAAGATGAGTTGAGTGTATATATATATATATATATATGAGAGCGTACTTGTTATTTTCTTATATAAAGATTTTAAATGATTTTAAAAAAATAAATGACTTTTATATAAGATTATATTTTGATATATAAAGCAATATTTCTTCCTAATAAATATTAAGGTAATCGGTTGTTAATCATTGGAATTAAAATTGAATAAAGATAAGTTTGAAATGGATTCAAACTGAAATTAAATCTTGAATTTGTAGAAGTATTATCAGAATAAAGATAATAATAAATTGGTTCAAGATATGATAATCTTGGTTATTATCATAAATGGTTGTTGTGTTTAATAATGAAATATTGTAAATAATTAAGCAAAATAAAATGTTTTAGGAAAATAAAACATTTAGGCAAGTATGACTTGTAAATTAAAGTGGATTTTAAATTATGAAATTTTAAATCTAAATCCAGAAAACTTGAAATATTGTTTTAAAGAAATCTGTTTTTTAATTAAAAACCAAAGGTGGTTTAAAAATTTAAGGTATAACCGGGTGTGTAAAAGAAATAAATATGTATAAATGAGGATATACATAATATCAAAGATGATTTGAAATAAACTCTAAGTGTTGAGTTTTTCCTTGGAATGTGATATGAAACCCAAAGTGATAAGTTTTTGAACTTATAAATGGGAAGATTATTAATATAAAGTTTAAAATTTGAATAGGAATTCAAATTGTGTAAAGTTGACCGGATTAAGTAAATTTAATTTAACTTGGAGGAAGTTAAATAAGTTTGAATGAATAACTTGAATTGGAAATTTCAAGATGAAATTTAAATTTAACATGGGTAGTTAAATGGATTTAAATGGGAGTTATGAGTGATCTCAAAATGGGTTTGAGATCTAGAAATTAAAATGATAATAAATTTGAATCTGAAGATTAAATTGTTTTTAAATTCTTATTTGAACTTTGTAATAAGTTAAGTAAAGATAATTTTAAAAATGGAATTTTGAAATTTGAATTCAGGATTAAATGGTTTAAAGATTTAAGTTGTTAAATTAAAAATTAAGGTTGATTTGATTTAAAAAGTAAAGGTTAATTTAATTTAAAGGATTAAATCAACATTTAAAATATTTAACTCGAATTTATATAATTCGAGATGGTTTTAAGTTGAAATTTGAATAGAAGTAGTTCAAATTGAATTTGATTTGAATTAATTAGAATTGTGATTGAAGATGTATAAGTTTAAAAGAAAATTCAAATGATAAATTAGAATTGAAATGATTTGAAATGGAAGCTGGTTCAATTTAAAATTAATCCAAATTGATTTGAAATAATTTGGAATTGTGATTAAAGTTGAATAAATTTAAAAATCAAATGGAATTTGATTTGAATTTGGGAAGGAATTAAGATTAATTCAACTTGAATTGGGATTAAATCAATTTCAATGGAAATTGAAGTAGTGAGTCAATTTAAATGGAAGTGAAAATTTAAATTGATGAGAAATTAATTGGAAATGGAGATTGGGAAATTAAACGGTTTGACTCTGGATAATTTTCAAAATAAATTGTTTTAATACAAATATATTTTCCAAACTATTTACTATACAATCTTTCTTTTTAAACCTAAAACTATCTTATACTTATTTTGCAATTATTTTGGAACTATTTAACTATTTTGAAACTGTCTTATAAACTAATTACTATTTCTCAGTTACTTATATCTAATCACTATGTTTTTTAAAAAAAAAAAAACTATTTTGCAATTATCTAACTATTTTATACCTACTTAACTATTTTACAGCTATTTTACAAACTAATAACTATTTTTCAACTACTTATCTATTTAAAACTTTTTCAAGCTATTTTTAAATTTAAAAAGGTCAGAGTTCAAACTGTTTGTAATTGAAGTAATAACTCAATTGGAAATGGAAGAAATTGAGAATAAGTGAATGGAATTAAAGGAAATGTGAATAGAAAAGTAAATTGATTTGGCTAATAACCAATAAAGATAAATACGTAGGATATACGTATATCATTCTATTCGCATAGTGATTTGATCCAGATTCGAACACAGAATTTCGAGATAGTATTATCGATCCGAGTTGGGAATTTTTTCGCTCGATTTTCGACGGCGAACCTGGATATGGGTTGTTGATTGGTTCTGGATATTCTCTATCATAGTTGTGACTATGCAAGGAGAATGACGGTTTCTGATCAAGAAACCAGATCTGAGTCCGCACTAGGAAGTCGGGTGGATGATACTAGTTCGGAAGTGAAATTGTGTGATCGATTGAGTGATCAGATTGATATTGTGTACGGATGATATGTGTACATCGTACGGATTTGAATGAAATTGTTATTGAAGATTTGTGGATAAGAACTGTAAAATGGTTTTTGAAAAGAAATATGGTTAATAACTTTATAAAAGGTTTATCAAATGTGAATATTTGATTTAGAATAAAATAAAGTTATATATCCTTGTTATATAAGGTAAATCTTCCCTTGTTGAATCTATTGCTAAAAGAAAAGGGTTTTGAAATATTTGAAGTATAAAAGAGGTTTTATACAAAGTTTGAAATGATCCAAAGATTTTCAAAGTATATATATATCTATATCTATATATATATAAAGGATCTTATGAGAATGATTTTGGAAAAGGTTTTGGGAACCTATGGATTTTGGAAAGGGCTTTTGATTTTTGAGAAATCAATTTTGGATTTTGGAAACCCTAGTTTGAGAATTATCGATTTTTGGTAATCGATTTTGTGTAAAGGAGATTTTGATAAATCATAAAGGGTATGATTTGAAGATACTATAAGTATATAGTATAAAATGTTTTGAGTATAGCTCTGGGGAAAAAGGCGCTCCCTTGAAATGAACTTCTCAGGAGTGCCACTGGGTGGTACTGCCTTGAACCCCAAGGGGGGATTCTAAAGTTGATCCTGTGAGGAGTCCGGACAAACTAGTTCCTGAGGATTATTTGTGTAGCGAAAGTCGAGGGGCTGGTGCCCACAGAGGCATTTGGGTTATGCTGTGACGACAGTTTAACTCGATGTCACTGCGATCTACTGCAGACCATAGCGAAAGTCATGTGTGCCGCTGAGAGCCAACTGTCTACGTTTGATTTTATATCGGTAGACTGTGACACTATGGTAACATAGCGAAAGTCGTGTGTGCCGCTGAGAGCCAACTGTCTACGTTTGATTTTATATCGGTAGACTGCGACCTATGTGGGAGAAGTTTCATTATTTGGCAGCGAAATTCGGTGGCGCTGATGCCTACAGTTATATGGGTTTGTGCTGTGATAGCAACGTAAGGCCCAGATATAACTGCGATCTATAGCGGGTTCCATGGCGTAATCGAGGAGCGCGGAGACTTACAGTTATCTGTGGATTTTGCCGGGACGGCAACGTAACCATCGGGTTAACTGCGACCATGGATGGGGGTGATGATTTCCAGAGCATTCTCACCAAAGATATTTCCTCTATTTTCAAAATTGTTTTCTATATTTTCAATAAAATTATTTTCCGAATATTTTCACTGGATGTTGAAATGGGTCTGCTAAGTATTTACAGATTTTCAGTCCTACGCCTGATCAACGTATGACCGAATTTATGTGAAAACGATGATGGATTTGTTGAAACATCAAGTTATAAAATGATATTTTTATTAACTATTTTGACAATATTATATAGATTTTAAAGTATCTTAGAATTTAAATAAAAAGAGTTAAGAGTTAAAAATGTTCAAAGAGAAAAGTTAACTGATATTAAGTATTTTAATAAATTCTAGCTTCGTTCCTTTTCGAGGACGAAAAGATTCTAAGGGGGGAGGAATGTGATAACCCGTATTTTTGGGACATCCAGTAATTAGATAATTAACTGCTTTATTCAAATTAAACAGATAAAATTTTAATAATAAAAGATATCTAGATATGTAAATGAATTTGAAATTTCAAAAGATAGATCTCTTAAAATATTTTGGATTTTAAAATACATATGTATTAGAATATAATTTGTTTTATATTATTTCTTTAAAGGATTTATTTATATATATTAAGAAAAGTATTTATTAATTAAAAAATTAAATACAAAAGTTTTATAAAAGCATTTTAAAGTAAATAAAGACAAGTGTAATCAATCTTAACAAATGTAACAATACTATCATGCAATATAACAAGTGTCACTATTATTTCCTTTTATTTTTAAAATATTAGGAAATTAAGGCTAAATACATCTTTACTTCTCTTCTTATTTTCTTTCATTCGAAATAAAATTTGAAGCATATGTACAAACCTGAAAAAAAGAATTATGAACCAGAAAATAAAAACAAGAAGCAAACAATCTCCTTCAAAAATTTTAACCTGGGAGCTAAAGTAGAAATCAACAAACAAGTTTCCAGTTTCAAACTTTCAAAGATCAAACATTTTCTTCCAGCATTCAAGTATTCTTCGAGATCAAAAGACTCAGTTTTCAAAAAGATCATCATAGCATTTTCAAGCATCTCAGTTTATACCTTCTCTGTTTATCTTCACAGGTGAGTAAACAAACTATAACTTATTTAAACTAGATGACTGTGATGATCTTTAAAGTTATGATACGAACTATGCTTGCATGTATGTATCAAAATGTAAATTCCTGTATATATGTATAAGTATGTATGTCTGAGTTGCTATGTTCTTTATTCACAGGATTTTTAAATAAAGTTAAAATCTAAATCTCACCTTTAAATCTCTTATAGGCTGTGAAATTTAAACAAGATATGTTTGTTTAAACATAATCTAAGTTTTAAGAATATATTTAAGCATAATAAGTTTGGAAATTATCTGGAAATTAAGAAGGGCAGTGGAAATTTTAAACATATCAAAATTCCGACTCAAACAATTCATGCTTTCAGGCATATAACCTGTTTTGTTATCTAAAATCATGAATTTTAAGAATCAAATCCAGATTTTTAGTGCTAGATTGAGTGAGGAATCTTGGATTGGTCAGATTTTGGGTTTTTGGGCTTTTCTGATGATCGCGTAGGTCGGAGGGTTAGGGATGGAGGTCAGAGGAAGCTGGCAGACCAGGGATGTCGGCAAAAATGGTGAGGAGGGTGTCTGATCATCGTGGCGTTGTTCGCGAAGTGGTTTAGATTCTAAACCTAGTTTTGGATCGAGATTGTAAATTAGGGCAGCGCGTCTTCTATGGTGAATCGAGTGTTGCCATACTTTGGGTAAAAATAGACTGGACCTAGGCGAAGCTGTGACCGGAGCCTCTGAGGTTCTGGTGATCGGAAATTGAAGGACGAGGAGGTTTTTCTAGAAATGGGTGTTCCAGGCTGGAGCTTGTAAGCTCGATTTTCGATTTCGAATTTGAGACGCAGTTCAGATGATCGAATTTTAGTATGAAGATGATCATCGTCTTGGGAGGATCATCGCTGATGATGGGAGGTGACTGTATCAGGTGTACATGTGCACGGAGCACACTTTGGTGTCTGGAGGGTTGGGTTGTTGGATTCGAAGTTCCTCGAGTAGAATGTCGGGTGAAGCTCGAAGATGCGGGGAGTTCGACTCGAAGTATTTTGGGGTATCTTGGGTACATAGGTGTTTGAACAGTGAGGAATACTTAGAGATGTAGGCTGAGTGAACCCAAATTTTTAAGTATGGACTCAAATCTAAGTTGTATTCTAGTTTTGAGATAAGTGAAGTTTTATCAAATTTAAATGTTTAAACAACTTTAAAATGTTAATGATAGTTAAGAAATTAATAAAGATAATGATTTATCTTAAAGTTAATTAAGGATTAATAATTAAAGATTAATTACATTAATCAAGTAATTAATAAAGAGTAATTAATTAATTTATTTAATTAATGATTAAGGAGTGATTAATGTATTTAAAGGATAATTAATTTATGTGATTAATTAATGAGGGTAATTAATTAAAAGTGAATTAATTAAAGGTTAATTAATTTATGATTAAAAGATAATTGCTTAATAGAAGTGAGTAAGGATTAATTAATAATTTAGGGATAATTATTGATTGTAATTAAGAAAAGAGGAAATTACTTATAGAAGTAATTAAATGGAAGTGATTAAGGGTTAATCACTTGATGATATTAATTTAAGGATAATTAATATAATTGAATTAAAGTTAATTAATTAAAGAATTAAGGTTAATTAATAATGTGATTAATTACTAGTTAAGGTAATTAATTAAAAGAGAGTAATTAATTAAGGAAGTAATTAAGGATCATTAATTTATATAATAAATAATTAAGGGTTCATTAATTAAGATCAATTAATGAATATGGTTAATTAAAGATTAATTATTTAATTATAGTAATTTAATGATAGTAATTAAAAGTAAATTATTGTGTATGGTTAAGGATAATTACTTGAATGTAATTAAAGATAATTAATCAAAGGAGATTAATTAAGGAAGATCATTAAGAGATAATTTATTTATTTGTAATTAATTAGGATTAAGGTAATCCAAGTAATTAAAGGATAGTAATTAATTTAATTAAAGGTTAATTAAATTGATTAAGAGTTTATCAAACTTGCTTATGGATGATTGATTGATATTAATACTGGATGATTTGGGTATGATATCTATGATATATGCTGCTTTGTGAGATGAATGTTTGATATGAATTATTTATTGTGATATTGTGATTTATCTATCTGTTTATATCATCCTGAATATAAGTTTAAATGTTTAAACCCTTAAACAACTAGGACATTTAAAATGATGACATTTGAATTCGAAGAGACCGGGGTCGGGTATTAGTAAATACTCGAAACCACTTCGATTTGAAATCTTCCATAATTCTTTATAGATTGATATGTGAAATCAATAGGCCGGTATTGGAATAATATGGACCATTTAAACTAAATTGGATACTTGTTTTGTGAAATAAGTGTTGACCATATAAGTTGTTTACTTGTGGTAAAGTACGAGTTACCCCGGGTTTATATAAGTTCTATGAATCGAAATTTCTTGTTAGATGAGTTTACTCATGCTGGTTTCCAGCCTGACCCGGGTGTTACTTTGATGTAATGCTCGGGTCAGACCGAGTATTACAGATTTTCAGGAAAGGACGTTCTGGAGTTCAGGTGGCGAGCTGGATGGCAGAGACGTATAGAGTGTATTCCGCTGTGTATTTGAGAGTTGTATTGATAGTAGTATGGGGCAGGTTGATATAACTGTCCAATCTATTGTAATGATTGTAACTCTGATGAATTGTATGTAAAGTAACCATTACATCTTTCTTTTATAAAATGCTATTATTTGTTATTATTTTTAATTCGCTGCGAATGTGAGATGTTGTGTTCTCTATTCTTCTTTCTTCTTTCTGTTTCTTTCTTCTATCTCTCTCTTTTTCTTCTAACTATCTGGAATTTTCGGGTTCGAAAATTCCGGGTCGTTACAGCTCAGTTGCAAGCTTGAAGCAGTAGTTTTGTTGATCTTTCTGGTTTTGTTTCTTTGTTTTGAAAATGGTTTTCAGGCTTTAGATTTTGAGAAGGCTTTTACTTGAATTTGTTTCAGATTTGGGATTGTGGAGAGGAATTTGCTATAGGTTTATTTCTTGAATTTTAGATTTGCCTTGAAGATGATTTCAGGTTTTTGGGTAAATTTTCTCTGTTTTGAAAACGTGGCTGCAGATTTGAATTCTTAGAAATGAGGTAGAAAAGTGAAAGAAGAATGAGAAGTATTGTTATATAGATTTTAGTTTTTGATTTATTAAAATTAAAGAAAATAAAATAAAAATGTGACACTTGTCACTAAACTCTTTTAATAACTTGACACATGTTATTTAAGAGGATTTATAAGCTAACACCTAAACTTTACATGCATAATTAAATTTATATTCTTATAAATGGGTTTAAAAGCTTTTATTATTAAATTTTCCTAATTAATAAATACATATCCTAACTTATAAATGCTTTTCTTAATTTATAAAAATAAAACTTTTAAAAGAAAATAAAATAAAAACCAATTAGATTTTAACTAAATAATATATAGTATATTTAATCCATTTTAAATGATAATATAAAACTTTTATATTTATTTACTATTTACTAAATACTTTATAAATTCATATAAATAAATTCCTTTAAGGAATATGATATAAAAGAAATCTTATTTTAAAATAAAAACTTTTATTCATATATTTTAAATCCAAACTATATTTTTAAGATATATATCTTTTAAATTCAAATTCAAATCCAAATTTCAAATTTCAATTTAAAAATCCAATTTAAAATCAACTCAGACATATATAAAATTAAATAAACACATCATTACTCTGAAAATAATAATTCTATTTTAAAACCTACTTATATCTATATTTATAAACATCTCTTTATTAAATGGTTTGAAAATATCAACTTTACAAATTTTAATTAATTTAATTAAGGAGATTATCACAATTCAAACTTCTTGAAATTCCGGGATATCACAGGAAATGTAAGAAGTTGCAAATTGTAGTTACTAAGTACTAACTAAGATACCTAATAAATATCATTTGAGAATTATGTTTTGCTATTACTACCTCGATATGCCTAAGTATGCTTCTGTTTCAGCACCCGAGCATCTTGAAGTGTCTTGCAATTTGAGGAGCCTCCTAAAAATAGACATTCAGTACGATGGCAATGTAAGAAGTTGCAAATTGTAGTTACTAAGTACTAACTAAGATACCTAATAAATATCATTTGAAAATTATGTTTTGCTATTACTACTTCGGTGTGCCTAAGTATGCTTCTGTTTCAGCACCCGAGCATCATGAAGTGTCTTGCAGTTTGAGGAGCCTCCTAAAAAATAGACATTCAGTACGATGGCAATGTAAGCAGTTGCAAATTGTAGTTACTAAGTACTAACTAAGATACCTAATAAATATCATTTGAAAATTATGTTTTGCTATTACTACCTCGATATGCCTAAGTATGCTTCTGTTTCAGCACCCGAGCATCATGAAGTGTCGTGCAATTTGAGGAGCCTCCTAAAAAATAGACATTCAGTACGATGGAAATGTAAGAAGTTGAAAATTGTAGTTACTAAGTACTAACTAAGATACCTAATAAATATCATTTGAAATTATGTTTTGCTATTACTACCTCGATATGCCTAAGTATGCTTCTGTTTCAGCACCCGGGCATCATGAAGTGTCTTGCAATTTGAGGAGCCTCCTAAAAAATAGAAATTTAGTACGATGGAAATGTTAAAGGGTTAATGGCAACAATTATCAATAAGGAATGGAAATAAAGTTTTATCAATATATTGGAAGTTAATTTATGATAATAGGATTAATTGCAATTAAATGAAATTGAAATAGCTTAATAATACGTTATTTGAAATGAAGATGGAATATGAGGAAATCTATGTAATAGTTTTGAATCCAATGTTAAATCCTTCTATTTGACAATAATGAAAGAAATAATTATTGGTTAATTTAATTAAATGGAATTATTGGGAATTTTATTTATAAATTTTGAATTCGATAAATTGAGGTTAACGCTGAAAGTTGATAAATTAATTAACTTTAAATTGACATCTAAATTTGTTAAATTAGTGTGAATGATTTGGAAATATAAAAATGATAAGGATTGTCAATTTTAGAATTAAAAATTGAAATTTGATTTAATTAATTAATTTTTAATTTATTTAATTAACTAGAGAAATAGCCATTTTGGCCACTAATTCGAATTTCGACGAAACCAGTTTCATCGGATCCATAACAGTGAATTATTGTAGGACTTCAAGTTTCGTATCGATCGGACTTGTCGTTTGATCGTATGGGCTTGAAACGCCTTGAAATTGATAAATTGAAATCAATTTGAAAAACATTGATTTTAGCATAACTTCTTCATACGATGGAATTCGGACTTGAAACCTTTTCCATTGTGTTTAACATATTATAAAACATCTATTTTGATATACGGGTTGACCCAATTTCGTTCCGGAGTCAGAACGGGCTTTTCGGGCCATTCATCGTTCAGCGCGTTTATAAAGCGGGTCCATCTATTCATTTCAACCTTGCCTATTTATACCCTGTTATAAACCATAGCCTACCCCTATTTCTCATTTGCCGGTACGTACAATTCATTTATCTCTCCTCCTCAATGGCAGACAAATTCCAAATGCAATTGCAATTCAAAAATTAAAGCAAAAATTTCAAACTCCTTAGAAAAATTTGGAAAAAATATATATTAAAGCTCTCAATGAGCGTAATCTTCCGGTATTGTTCGTTTTTCGACTCGATTCACCGGTTGCCCAGAATTTTCCAATCATTTCTCGGCCGTTCATCACGCTCCGATGAACGTCGATGGATTGTCAAATCACTTGTACCATCGCGTAGAGGGTGCCGAGCTGGGATCATCGGAGTAGGTTGTGTGTCGAATCGACGGCTAGATCGTCGAGAATTGGCTTGGTGAGAAAGCCAAAGTCTGAGAATCTAACATTTGTCATATATACACATAGAGCTCTGTCAAACATACACCGGTTCCTAATAAATATCATTTGAAAATTATGTTTTGCTATTACTACCTCGATATGCCTTAGTATGCTTCTGTTTCAGCACCCGAGCATCATGAAGTGTCTTGCAATTTGAGGAGCCTCCTAAAAAATAGAAATTTAGTACGATGACAATGTTAGAAGTTGCAAATTGCAGTTACTAAGTACTAACTAAGATACCTAATCAATATCATTTGAAAATTATGTTTTGCTATTACTACCTCGATATGCCTAAGTATGCTTCTGTTTCAGCACCCGGGCATCATGAAGTGTCTTGCAATTTGAGGAGCCTCCTAAAAAATAGACATTCAAGACGATGGCAATGTAAGAAGTTGCAAATTGTTGTTACTAAGTACTAACAAAGATACCTAATAAATATCAAAATGAAAATTATGTTTTGCTATTACTACCTCGATATGCCTAAGTATGCTTCTGTTTCAACACGCAAGCATCATGAAGTGTCTTGCAATTTGAGGAGCCTCCTAAAAAATAGAAATTTAGTACGATGACAATGTAAGAAGTTGAAAATTGTAGTTACTAAGTACTAACTAAGATACCTAATAAATATCATTTGAAAATTATGTTTTGCTATTACTACCTTGATATGCCTAAGTATGCTTTTGTTTCAGCACCCGAGCATCATGAAGTGTCTTGCAATTTGAGGAGCCTCCTAAAAAATAGAGATTCAGTACGATGGCAATGTAAGAAGTTGTAAATTGTAGTTAGTAAATACTAACTAAGATACCTAATAAATATAATTTGAAAATTATGTTTTGCTATTACTACCTCGATATGCCTAAGTATGCTTCTGTTTCAGCCCCCGATCATCAGGAAGTGTCTTGCAATTTGAGGAGCCTCCTAAAAAATAAAAATTCATTATGATTGCAATGTAAGAAGTTGCAAATTGTTGTCACTAAGTACTAACTAAGATACCTAATAAATATCATTTGAAAATTATGTTTTGCTATTACTACCTCGATATGCCTAAGTATGCTTCTGTTTCAGCACCCGAGCATCATGAAGTGTCTTGCAATTTGAGGAGCCTCTTAAAAAATAGAAATTTAGTACGATGGCAATGTAAGAAGTTGCAAGTTTTAGTTACCAAGTACTAACTAAGATACCTAATAAATATCATTTGAAAAATCTGTTTTGCTATGACTACCTTGATATGCCTAAGTATAGTTATTCAAACACGGAAACTAGTTTGAATTCATGTGACCAATCCATTGCATCTTATGTTACACATTGATCTCTTTGAAAAGTAACTTATTATTATTATTATACATTACCATGCTTGTCCATAAGTCAGCTACAGTTGCCTTTCAAGCAAAGCAATTCATGATCATAATAAGAATGTAACCTACATGTATTGCCATGTATTAAATAATGAAATGTAATTCGCTTACACCAAAGCATTCAGCTAGTAAAGAATAAAAAAAATGCATAAGACATGTTAAAAGTAATGTTTCTAGCATAAACAACCATATATCTACACAGGCAACTCCCCCACCATCACTACAAATAGCTTGACAATAATGGTTTCAAAGCTGCAAAGCGATACTATATATCATAAATAACGAAAACATGATGACATTTTAATTATGAAATTACAACATGATGAATAAACAATGTAAACCGATGTTGAAATCAATTTCGGCTGGTTGAAATCATGTACATAAGTAAAATGGTATACGATCTAAATATTTCACACGTAGTACATCAGAAAAGTAAATCAGTAACCCACATAAGTTTGTTGAGATTTAAACAAAATATTGTAACGACCCGGAATTTTCGAACCCGAAAATTCCAGATAGTTAAGAAAAGGAGAAAGAGATAGAAGAAAAAGAAACAGAAACACATCACAGATTCTCACATTCGCAGCGGATCAAAATATAATATCAAATAATAACAGTTTACAAAAGAATACTATATCTGTCAATTTCATTTTTATACATCAGAGTTACACATTTTAGAACCACTGGAGAGTTATAATAACAGTCTCAGATAAATAACAATATATCATAGTGAAATACTCTCCATACGTTCCTGCCATCCAACTCGGCTCCTGAACTCCAGAACGTCCTTACCTGAAAATCTGTAATACTCGGTCTGACCCGAGCATTACAATAAAGTAACACCCGGGTCAGGCTGGAAACCAGCGTGAGTAAACCCATAATATGAAATACCCAGCTATATAACTTAAGTGATTTACCAGGGTAACTCATACTTTTCTACGAGTTCTAATCTTATTTCAGTAAATTATTTATCTCAAACCAATATCCAAGAATCGTTATCCAGTTTAAATATACAGGATACTTACTTATTTCATTCCAGCCTGTTTGCTTCCAAACTCACATTTATAAAGAATCGAAGTGGTTTCGGGTATTTACTTATATCCGACCTCGGTCTCTTCGAATCCAATGTCATCTTTAATCCAAGTTGTTCAAGTGAAAACAATTAATTTTAATACAGGATGTCACATTTACACAACAATTCATCATCGAACGATAACCCACATTATCAACCCCAAACATATCATATCACAGTACATCAAAATTTTCAAACTAGATATTAATCTAATCATCCATTACAATTCAATCATCCATAAGCAAGATCAATTTATCACCATTTCTAATTTATTAAATTTAATCCAATAAATTATATTAATTAATTATCCTTTAATTAATTTTATTAAGTAATTATACTTTAATTACTTCTTTTAAATAATTTAACCTTTAATTACTTATCAATTAATTAATCTTTAATTACTTTCATTAACTAATTAAACTTTAATTACCGCGGACCTTACTTAGATAAAAGATAAATCATTTATCTTAATTAACTTCTTAATTATCATTAAAACCTTATTTAATAAACCTTTGGATTTAACTATAATTAACCTATAAATTAACTTAAGACCTTAAGTTTAATTAATAATAAAAACATTCAATGGATTTGATTTGATACCTGTCAGCATGGATTTGATTGTATGAGGAATATAACACTCAAATGAAAAGTGGCCCATCTGCACTGTCATAGTTTGTAGTACTATACATCTTATATCTTAGTTCCTGCTTTATGATGGGTGTATATAAATTTAGTACTACTGTATTGAGCTTTGTGACAACATTTATTCTTGTCAAGAGTTATTTTCTTCTAACTATACGCTAATCAAATACCTTATCAGTAACATTTGAGTTGCATTATAGGGTTCTAAAATGTTCTTTCATCTATTTGTATTAGTTTTTGCCATATGCTTAGATATGAAGTTTAAGCAATTTATATTCTTCTGGTGCCTGTGAAAGTTGCGTGATTTTCAAATCTATGGACTTTCTTTTCCAAACAAAGACATTATCAGAACACATGTAGAATTTGATTGCACTTGAGGAATGATTTTATTGTTTAAGTTTTTAGATGTAAATAAAAAAAGGCGAATCAGTTTTTTACAGCTACAAAAATTTTCAACAAACTCACTACTCCATTGAACAATTAAAATACATGGAAATGTAAGCTCAACTATATTTTAAGAATCAAGTATTCGGGCTTTGTAGTCATGAAAGATTTGAATCATCTAAAAAACTCTCTATTAATAGTCAATCATGTGAAGGGGCACATCTATGGTTTTAATGACCAAAAAAGTGATGAATTCACCCAAACAGTGTACTATTAAGTAATGTGATTTACTGTGGAAAAAGGCATCACCACTAGCACCAAAATTGGCTATGAAATGTTGCAAAAAATATTTCCTCATCTATGGGTTCTCACGTCCTATAAAACTAAAATATTATACATGCAGTGTTACTCATTTAATTTCTAACATCATGTCTTATGATATTATCCTTGATCTTTGTTGTAGTTCAACCAAAGCATCATCAAGATATTTACTCTCCTTTTCTCCTTTTATTTACAGGCAACTTATTTCTCCCTTTAATTTTTAACTTATATATGCTAACATGAGATATTATAAGCTGTTCTTATTCTAGGCACATGATAAGTTAACATAGTTGTAACATATAAGCAATTTCAAATGAACAAATTTTCTTCATAAGGGACTTATTACTGTAACTTGATTCATCAGTTTATTTACCTGATTTATTTGAAGGATCTTTGTAGAAAATATATATGGTTAAATCTTTTGCCATCAAGCCAGTTTCATGAACATAAAAATTTGATACATCTATTTACTACATTGATGATGCAGCCCAAGATGGTGAAGAGTTAGGTCGCGTACGACCTAACGAATCCTTTAAGTCGTTACTAAAGAGTGATACCCAGAATGGTGAAGAGTTAGGTCACGTACGACCTAACGAGGCCTTTAAGTCGCTCCAACGACTTAGTGAAGCTCGGCAACGACCTAGTGGAGACTCGCGAGTTAACAAGCTAAAGGGAAAGGCGTTCGAACGACCTACCGAGTTACAACCTATGTTAGGTCGCGTAAACGAGTTACGACCTAAGATAGGTCGTTCCGACACTTCATTTGAAGACAGTCTCGAGCTACGACCTAAGTTAGGTCGCGTGAACGACCTAAGTTAGGTCGTGAGAAGCTTTAGATCGCCACTTGCTATGATTCGCTGAAGCTCATACCGCCTGGACTTCTGGAAGACACTGCCTTGTTTTTAGGTCGGTCAAGTGTTAAGTCGTGAGGCTTTAGATCGTGATATTTTTTAAGTCCTGATGTTTAGGTCGTGGACGACCTATATGTTGTGTTGTAAATATGGAGTTGTAATATGTTGTATTGTTTTCTTTGTGCTGTTGATAAGTCGCTGACGACCTTAGTTAAGTCGTAGGTCGCGTGTCTTGTTTTGAGTCGTAAGTCGGTGATGTTTGTTAGGTCGTGGCCAACCTAAGTGTTGTACGGAATTGTGTGTGTTGAGTTGTAAAGCTATAAATAGCGGTGTTGGGTCATTTGTAAAGTTAGTTAATTTTGAATGAAAACTTTTGTTTGTTAGCTTTGTGCTTTCAATTAAATTGGTAGTTGAGTGTAATCTCCTATCTCCACTCTCGGTTAATCGAGTGCGCTCGATTCAACGATTGCTGAAGCCTATTCACGGTATCTAGTGCGCTAGATCAACGTACGAAGAATCGTAGATCTTTAAACACGGTATAGTGCGCTATCAATGTGTTTGGGATAGCTAAAATCCGGTATCATTTGATCAACGGATTTGGGCCATTCGGTATATTTTAATCCATCGATCGTTACTTTCATCGTCATATCCATTTTTGAATTATCCGCTGCGTCAGTTTGGTATCGGAGCTTGTTTTAGCCAATCATAGCTAAATCGAGTCTTGGAGCTAGTTCTTTTGAAAAGTTTGAGGAGTTAGTGAAGCCGAGCTACATCAAGCAAAGCCGAGCTAAGTAGAAGTGTTGGAGATTGAAAGTTGCATTATTTGGAGAAATTGTGTTCATCGTGTTCATCATATTTTCGCAACAAAGTGGGAGTTTTCGATCCATTTCATTTTGGATCTAAGGAGGAAAAGTGTTTGAATTTGGCCGTGGAAGTTCTGCGCGCCAAAAGGCATTTGAATTGTGTGTGTCGAGCTTGAGTTAGGTCGTTCCTAGGCCAAACCGAGCTAGTGTTAGATCGCAAGTCTGGTGTCGAGCCAAGTTAGGTCGTCCGAGCGAGCGAACTAAGTTTTTGCCGAGTTAAATTTGAGTTGTTGAATTTTTTGAAGCTTGTGAAATTTTGACAATGCCGCCGAGAAGAGCCAATCGACATCAAAACGTTGAAGCATTGTATAGAAGAGAAGAAGCAGAACAAATGGAACAACGTATCAATGAGAAATTTGATGAAGGCATTGGGAAGTTAGAGAAACTGATGAATGATTTGAATCAAAGTCAAAGGAGAAGGTCGCCAGTCTCGAACCATGGAGGAAACAGATTTTCGCCATCGGTTACGGAAGCGAGGAGGGTGTCACCGCAATCTTATCGAGGCAGAAGAGAATCTTCAGTTTCAATGAGAAGAGAACATCATGAGTATAGGGATGAAGAGAGAAGAACTCCACGTGAGTTTGATTATGAACCATACCGTGATGAAGAAAGACATAGCCGAAGAGATATGCGTGATCATAGAGATATGGGTGGTCGAGATCGTTATCGAAGTACATCTGTTTTTGATGAAGAGGGTGATAGATGCAGTGCACATTATCGAGATCTAGACCAAGTACGAAATGCATATCGGGTATTTGAAGATGATCGTCGTTGGGAATCAGGGATGAAAACTAAAATTCCAGAATTTAAGGGTGGTATGCAAGCTGAGGAGTTTTTGGATTGGTTGTCTAACGTCGAGGATATTTTTGACTTCAAGGAAGTTCCAGAACATCGTAGAGTGAAGTTGGTTGCTACGAGGTTGAGGGGTAGAGCTTTGGCATGGTGGCATCAAACCAAACTTACACGTGAACGGATGGGGAAGTCGAAGATTGAATCATGGGAGAAGATGAAGAAACTGATGGGAGCTACATTCTTACCTTATAACTATCAGTCGCTTATGTATCAATGGTTGCAAAACTTGAGACAGGGGACGAAATCTGTGAATGACTATGCTTACGAATTTTATCAACTGATTGCAAGGAATGATATTATGGAGACGGAGGAACAATTAACCGCTAGATTTGTTGGAGGGTTGCGAATGCAGATACAAGATATGGTGAATATGTTTGATCCTAGATCTGTAGCAGAAGCACACCAGAAAGTGTTGGCTTGGGAGAAGCAGAGAAGACGAGGAGGTGGTGTGTTTACAAATTCCAACTATCCAGTGAAGGGTGTTAGTGGAAGTTCTAATGTTTCAAAAGCTGTTGCAAAACCAGTTGTGAATGAGGTTGTCAAGGCGAAAGTCAATAATGGTTTCAAGTGTTATAATTGCCAAGAATTGGGCCACAAAAGCAATGAATGTCCAAAGTCGAAGAAGCGAGCTATGATAGCAGAAGTTGAGGATGAGGATGAAGAAGCTGAATGTTCCAATTCACCACCTGATGAGGAGGAAGAAGAAGTGTCGGGAGACGAAGGTTGTAATCTGATGGTGAGGAGGTCTTGTTTGACACCAAAGCAAGAGGAGGATTGTAGTTGGTTGAGGAGCAATATTTTTCAGTCAACATGTACTATTCTGGGGAAAGTTTGCAAATTTGTTATTGATGCTGGAAGGTGTGATAATATAATTTCTTCAGAGGCAGTTGGCATTGAAGACTGAGAAACATCCGAAACCGTACAAGTTGGCTTGGTTGAGGAAAGGCGGGGAGGTGAAAGTTGGACGTCGAGCTCGTGTTAATTTTTCAATTGGAAAGAAATACAAAGACGAAATCTGGTGCGATGTGGTAGATATGGATGTCTATCATTTGTTGCTGGGAAGACCGTGGCAGTATGATAGGGTGGTGCAACATGATGGGCGTACCAACAGTTACATTTTCTTGTTTGAAGGCACGAAGATTACTCTAGTTCCAAAGAAGCGACAACAAGAAGAAAACAAACTGGAGGAGATTGAAGAGCTGAAAACTTTATTATCCTTGAAGGAGTTTGTTAAGGAGGTTGAAGAGGAGCCTGAAGTGTTTTTGTTAATTGGGCGTGAGAGCAGTGAAGTGGTTGAGATACCTGAAGAAGTAAAACCAGTACTGGAAGAATTTGACGATGTATTTCCTGAAAAGCTACCAGCGGAGTTACCACCGTTGAGGGATATACAACACCAAATAGATCTTGTTCCAGGTGCTATGTTGCCACATAAACCACACTATAGAATGAGTCCGAAAGAACATGAAGAGTTGCGTAGGCAGGTAGAGGAATTGCTTGAACAGGGACGAATACAGGAGAGTTTAAGTCCGTGTGCTATACCAGCATTACTCGTACCAAAGAAGGATGGTTCATGGAGAATGTGTACGGATAGCAGGACACTGAATAAGATAACTGTCCGATATAGATTTCCGATGCTGAGGCTTGATGATCTGTTAGATCAAATCAGCGGGTCTATGTTCTTTTCGAAGATTGATGTTAAAAGTGGTTATCATCAAATTCGAATTAGACCGGGAGACGAGTGGAAGACAGCGTTCAAGACGAGGGAAGGATTGTATGAATGGCTGGTCATGCCGTTTGGTCTATCGAATGCATCGAGTACATTCATGAAGGTGATGACCAAATTTCCAGGCCGTACATTGGGAAGTTCGTGGTGGTTTACTTTGATGACATTTTGATTTACAGTGCTAGTACAGAAGAGCATGTTCAGCATTTGAGAAAAGTGTTAATTATTCTTCGTGAAGAGCAATTCTATGCAGCTACAAAGAAGTGTGTTTTTATGGCGAGGAGTGTTTTATTTCTGGGGTATGTTGTTTCGAAAGCAGGAATACAGGTAGACCAAAGTAAAATTGAAGCGATCAGAGATTGGCCACAGCCCAAGACGATAACGGAAGTTCGTAGTTTTCACAGGTTGGCTTCATTCTATCGAAGGTTTATTCCACACTTTAGTAGTGTGATGGCGCCTGTGACTGATTGTATGAAGGGTAAACAATTTGCATGGACGGAGGAAGCAGGGGTTGCTTTTGAGCGAATTAAAGAACTCTTGACGTCAGCACCAATTGTAACGACCTATAAATTTTGATTGGTTTTAATAACGTATTTATTTGAAATTTTGTGAAATTTTAAACAATATAATTTGAAAATAAAAATTGATTATTTGAAATACGTCTATTTTAATATAGCAACTGGTAAATTTTCATCTGATAATATTGAAGTTTATTTTCTTTTGAAATTCTATTTCAATTTAAGTCAGTTAATTTTTAATGAAAATAAAATGTTTTCCAAACTTGAATATTTTTATATAGTAAATTTCTAAATCATCTTCTGAGTGAAACGTCATTCTTCGTTTCGTCAAATTTGGATTTCTATTGCTCCGTTTATCTTAATTCTGGCAAAATAGCAGCATTTCTGGTACCGATTATCGACTTTTGATCGAATGATCGTGCCACTAATATCTGTGTACCGTTTTGATCGTCTCGTTGTGCTGATCTCCACGGTATATTCAACTCTGCATTTTGAGATCCGGTACGCGCCGAAAAGAATAAAACGTTCATTGTAACGGTACCACTAATTGTGACCGTTAGCTTTTCTTGTTTTTCCGTGTAGCCTAAGCAATGTAATAATTTGCTTTAATAACTTTTGCAAAATCAACGGTCATCCGTTTAATTTTAGTGGTGAATTCCAACGTTTTGATTTCCTCTTTTCCAAACGTAAACTTCATTGCTAGCTGTTTCTTTTGTTCTGCCTGTTTAAAATATACAATTATAAATCTTTGTATCCATCTTTTCTTCCACTTTTGCTAAATTTCATTTCCTTTCAGAAGCTCAATCCTCAAAGATAAAAAGGAAACGTATTGTTTCCCTTCTTCTCCCACTCCTCAAAATTTCGAACCAGACATCCCATTCCTCTATTTCATTTTCTAGAAGTTGACCTACTCGCCTATGCCCCAGCCCTTGATTTCCTGCATCACCTTTCCAACCGGCCACTGTTCGCAACACCTTAGCCTCGGATCCATGACCCAGACCACCCACCTCCAATCCCATGCTTCTACTCACGTGTGCGTGGCAAACACCACCACCCAGCTCTTTCCCTCCACCTCGTTCAGACCAACACCTCCTTTCTTATAACCATTTTTCCGTGCTCTGCCTTGCCGAACGCCGCGCCGATCTTGCCGAGATCCATCCTTTCTTCGTCCTTCCCCCTTTCGTGTAAGTATATATGTATATTCCTTATGCTATTGCGTTATTTCATATTATCTATATATAGTTTTACTGTGGCCGTTATGTTAATATATATGTTATAGATATAAGCGTACTATTTTGTAATGTACAAACATCTGTTAGTATTCACATAGTATATAAGGGTTGTAAAATCTGCTGTCGGGAACTTAGTTATTTAATCCTATATAACATGTTGAATACGTTTATATATTTTATGTAAGTATATATTTTTTGCAAGTATTGTACATATATTGGTTATATAAAATTCTGCTTATGTAACTAAGATTATATGTATACCTCATTGCATAACTTAGATCTGTGGGTAGATATTTGTAAATTTATAATATATACTATATTACTAAGTTTTGACAAGCCTGTATATATTAGAGTTTGCATAGTTTAACATAAAGATGTAATTATATTTCATTTGTGTATAGTGATAATCTATTACCAGTATTTTAAAACGTATATATAGATATATATATATATATATATATTAGTTATATAATATGCTATGTTTTGTTTTATTTATTGATATATTATGTAGTTGTGTTTATGTACGTTCATTTATATGTAAGCTTAAATATGTGTACATATAGCCTATATATGTCAGCCTTCTAATATAAATGTTTCATTTCGGTTTTTATACGATTTCAGGTGTTATATATATATAAAAAAAAATTTACACCCATAACTATGAGTTGTTTACATATATTATACAGAATTTTATACGGTTTTTGTTGGGAAGTTATAATAGCGTATATAAAAGTTTATATATGTGCTCTAAAAAAATATTTTTTTTAGTATAGGTTGTTTAAACAATCTGATATTTTCTTTATCAAATTTTATTATGTAGATACATGTTTGGGTATATTTTATTTGAGTGCATATATATCATATATTGCGTCTGCATACATTTTAGATATCATGCACAGGTGGCCGTTTGCATAGATAAATAGATCACATGTTTAGATATATAAGATTTTGTTTATAAAGTTGATAAATTATAAAAAGTTATACAGTATATGTATGTTATATTTATATGGTTGTTACAGTACTTATTATATATAGTGTAGATTTATATATATGTTTTTTTATAAGATATTCGATTTTACTAAATATGTTCTAAGAAGAATCAAAGTGATATATATATATGTGTGTGTGTGTGTGTGTGTGTGTGTGTGTGTATTGCTAAAGGTTATTTATTGGGTTCAAATATATATACATATTTATATGAAATATGTGTTCCAAACTTTATATTGATTTTGACTAATATGTAATGTGTATAGTTCGGTCAGTTTATACCAAGCTAACTCAATTTATCCCCATCGATTCTATTTATCAGCTTTGTCCATCCAATTTCGTGCCAATCTAGCTTTGCTTTGGAATTCGTGTTCGGATGTGTAACTCAATTTCAGTATTTATCCTCTCTAAGCCTCGAAAGGTGAGCAATCACTCACGATTAACATTCTTGTATTTATTAAATTTGATTTCAATTGAAACGACAATTGAAATATGATGCTGTAGTTATTTAAATTGTTATATATGCTATTATCTGTATATGTTCACATATGACATCTGACACCAGTATCTGTTATTTATATTGATGATATATGTCTGTTGTTATATTTTATATTATCTGTTATCACTCTGCAAGTTCCCTGTTAGTATAGAATTCACTATGGGTTGAAATGATACATACCCGAACGGACTTTAGAATAGGAGAAAATCGTTATGGGTTGAAATGATAAACCCAAGCGATTTTCATTTGAATTGTAATTGGGATTAAGGGTCGAAATGATATCTACCCATATATTTAAATTTCGGATGGAAATGATAAATATCTGTATCACTTAACCATATGATAAATATATATACAAACACCGTTGGTCCATATATATATAAATATTTTGAAATTGAATTCTATGGTTTTGGAAAGAAATATATGGTTTTAACAAATGTTGATTCTTAAAATTTTATATATAAATGGTAATGATATATATAGATTTAATAATGATATTTAATTTAATTAAGATGGATTTAATACATATAATATGTTAAGTAGAAAATTTATATTTCAAAATAGATTTTGGTAAAAATTTGAATAAGTTAAGGTTGGGAAGATAATTTGAATTTAGTAAAGAATTTTATTTAATTAAACCGATTTAAAACTTATTGAAATTGAGATTTAAGATATGATTTATAACTTGGGTTAAATTCAAATAATTTAATGAATATTTCTTATTTAAATAAATTTAAGGAAATATTTAGTAAAATGAAATTTAAGGCTAGTTGAATGATATTGAATTTATTAAGTGAATATTCCCTGATTAAATAATAATAAAGTTAAATCAAGAGCTATATGAAATTGTTAAATTTAACTTTGAAAATGTTAAATATTAAAGCTTTGAAATATATTGAAAGTTTAAATGGTATATTTAGAATTGATGAATTGAGCTTTGAATAAATTTGAATTTGGAATTTGAGTTAATTTGAATCGATTTGTGAGACTTGAGGAAATTATAAATACTATACTTTATAAATTATATAATGTATATACACTATTTTGGGAAAATAGTTATATTTGAAATGAAATGATATTTTGGTTTTGAAGTATAAATTAAATTGAAATGACCACGGTGTTATAATGTATATCTCCACCTTGTAGATAGTTCTGAAGATCCTTAGAGGATGGTTATCCCAAACATCCTTTAAGTTACTTGTATTTCAGTTGATGTTTCACTTGAGTTGGATTTATTTATATAAGAATGTTAATCCTGACTCGAGTGTTTTGTGTTTTGCTTTACGCTCGGGTCAGACCGAGTGATATAGCGTTTGAGACTCACCTTTGGAGTTTTGGAGCTTCCTTTGGAGATCCAACTATCGCCTCAGCTTTCAGCTCTTCTAGTTGATTTGTTCAGAGAAGTCATCTGTTGTACTGAAGACTTCACTGCATTTGAGATATTCTGTTGTATTTTATTTCTAACTCTGATGTTTATATAGTAGCTTCATGAACTACTATTTTATCTATTCCGCTGCGTATTATTGTATTACTCTGTGTCTGTGATTCTGTGATTGATTTATTTACTTCATATGCTGAGTTTGCCAAATTTAAATTAACAATCCACTGTTTTGAAGTATTCGAGTCTGACATGTGTGGATTTATTGTCGATTTGAATGGTCCAAAATTGCGGGTCGTTACACCAATTCTAGCATTACCAGATTTTCAGTTGTTGTTTGAATTACATACTGATGCATCGAAGGTTGGAATCGAAGGGGTGTTGAGTCAGAAAGGACGTCCTATTGCATATTTCAGTGAAAAGTTATCGGGAGCAAAGATGAGATATAACACATATGATGTCAAGTTTTATGCTATCGTACAAGCTATGAAGCACTGGAGACATTATTTGTTTCATAAAGAATTTGTTTTATATACCGATCATGAAGCGTTGAAGCATATGCAGGGAAAGGACAAGATTGCAGCTAGGCATGCTTCGTGAATTGCATACTTACAAAAATTTACATTTGTGGTGAAACATAAATCCGGAATTACAAATCGAGTGGCAGATGCATTGAGCAGAAGGAATCATGTGTTGACTACAATGAAGTTTGAAGTAACTGGGTTTGATGTGCTGCCAGAATTATTTGTCGATGATCCTTACTTTGCGAAGTTTGTTGATGAAGTCAAGGAGGGAAAGACGGATGGGTTTGTAATGGTGGATGGTTTTCTTTTTAAGGGAAATCGATTATGTATACCGGAGTGCAGCTTACGAATGAAGATTGTGAAGGAGTTGCATGAGGAAGGTCATGTAGGGAGAGACCGTACATTACAATTGATTTTGCAATCTTATTATTGGCCTTCGATGAAGCGGGAGGTTGGAAAGTTTGTGGAGAGATGTCATATTTGCCAAGTTTCCAAGGGAACAGCGACGAATGCGGGATTGTATATGCCGTTACCCGTGCCGGTTAGACCATGGGTTGATATCAGTATGGACTTTGTTTTGGGATTACCGAGAACTCAAAGGGGGAATGATTCGATATATGTTGTAGTGGATAGGTTTTCTAAAATGGCACATTTCATCGCATGTAAGAAGACAGCGGATGCCGTCCGAGTCGCTCGGTTATTCTTTAAGGAGGTGTATCGATTGCATGGGCTACCTGAATCGATTGTTTCAGACAGGGATACTAGATTTCTAAACCATTTCTGGCTAAGTTAGTGGAAGATGGTGGGAACGAAGTTGAACTTTAGTAGCGCTTATCATCCGCATACGGATGGACAGACCGAGGTCGTAAACAGATCATTGGGGAACTTGTTGAGATGTCTTGTGAAAGACAATTTAAAGAGTTGGGATATGAAGCTATGTCAAGCAGAATTTGCTCATAATCATGCAGTGAATCAGAGTACTGGATTCAACCCATTTCAGATTGTATATTCTAGTTTGCCAAAGGGGCCGTTGGATTTAACGGTAATACCACAACCCAAGAGGACAGTTAAAGGGGCTACTGATTTTGTTGAAGGATTGACAGAGTGTCATAGAATCGTTCAAGAACGATTGAGAAAGGCGAATAAGAAGTACAAACAATCTGCAGATCTGAAACGAAGGAGTGTCAAATTTAATGAAGGAGATTTGGTGTATGCTGTGTTAACAAAGGATCGTTTTCCAGTGGGTGCTTATAACAAGTTGAAAGCCAGAAAAATTAGTCCTGTAAAGATTGTGAAACGGATCAATGAAATGCTTATAGATTGAAGCTGCCGGAAGATGTATACACTTCTGATGTGTTTAATGTTAAACATCTTATACCGTATCATGAGAATGAGTTTGTTGTGGAAGAAGAGGACGCAAATTCGAGGACGAATTTTTCTCGGCCAGGGGAGGATGATGCAGCCCAGGATGGTGAAGAGTTAGGTCGCGTACGACCTAACGAATCCTTTAAGTCGTTACTAAAGAGTGATACCCAGAATGGTGAAGAGTTAGGTCGCGTACGACCTAACGAGGCCTTTAAGTCGCTCCAACTACTTAGTGAAGCTTGGCAACGACCTAGTGGAGACTCGCGAGTTAACACGCTAAAGGGAAAGGCGCTCGAACGACCTACCGAGTTACAACCTAAGTTAGGTCGCGTAAACGAGTTACGACCTAAGATAGGTCGTTCCGACACTTCATTTGAAGACAGTCTCGAGCTACGACCTAAGTTAGGTCGCGTGAATGACCTAAGTTTGGTCGCGAGAAGCTTTAGATCGCCACTTGCTATGATTCGTTGAAGCTCATACCGCCTGGACTTCTGGAAGATGCTGCCTTGTTTTTAGGTCGGTCAAGTGTTAAGTCGTGAGGTTTTAGATCGTGATATTTTTTAAGTCCTGATGTTTAGGTTGTGGATGACCTATATGTTGTGTTGTAAATATGGAGTTGTAATATGTTGTATTGTTTTCTTTGTGCTGTTGATAAGTCACTGACGACCTTAGTTAAGTCGTAGGTCGCGTGTCTTGTTTTGGGTCGTAAGTCGGTGATGTTTGTTAGGTCGTGGCCGACCTAAGTGTTGTACAGAATTGTGTGTGTTGAGTTGTAAAGCTATAAATAGCGGCGTTGGGTCATTTGTAAAGTTAGTTAATTTTGAATGAAAACTTTTGTTTGTTAGCTTTGTGCTTTCAATTAAATTGGTAGTTGAGTGTAATCTCCTATCTCCACTCTCGGTTAATCGAGTGCGCTCGATTCAACGATTGCTGAAGCCGATTCACGGTATCTAGTGCGCTAGATCAACGTACGAAGAATCGTAGATCTTTAAACACAGTATAGTGCGCTATCAACGTGTTTGGGATAGCTAAAATTCGGTATCATTCGATCAACGGATTTGGGCCATTCGGTATCTTTTAATCTATCGATCGTTACTTTCATCGATTTATACATTTTGTTATTCCGCTGCTGCATCAATTGATTACAACATAATTCGACATTTCTAATAAAACAATTGCTAAACAAAATCTCCTTTTGGACAATATCTTAAGCATCTGTCAAGAAACAAGAAATACTCAAGTTAATTATCGATAGTCCTACAATAACACAAAGTTTCAACAATAATTACAAAAATAAATAAAGCTACTACCCGTGTGCGAATCACGGGTTCACACTAGTTTGATAAAAAAGATTAACAAAAATTAGATAATTTAATAGTTACAAAAGTCGTTCGGCTATCAAGTTAATTAACAAATGTTTGTGATTGTTATACTAAAAATTGATAACATTCATCTTCTTTTCTAAAAAACATAACATTCAATTAGCAATCTAAAAATAGTGAACCATTATAAGATCAACAAATTGATTTTAGGAACAATTTTATGCACATGAAACCCAAAGTCATCAAATTACATAAACTACTTATCTAGTAGATTATGTCAACCATTCTCAATCAAGGAATCTCAATGTACTGAATTGTTTGAATTTAATCAAAGTGAAACTATCTAATTTAATCCCTAAAATATGCACATCATAAGAATTGAAGAAAAAACAAAAAAGTTACTCATATTATAAATTTTTTGACCTAGGGTTTTGAATTTTACGGAGATATCTCGATTGAAGTCTGAAGGAAGAAGGGTAGCACGCTAGATTGTCTAATGAAGAGCACGATATTGTTAATGGAGAAGGAAGAAAGTTAAGCATTCAAATGGTTAGATAGGAAAGCGAACTGGGATTTTTTTTCCCCCCTATCTGGAGCCCTGTATGTTGGAGTTTTCCGATGAGGGGGTGACCTGACAAACTCTGCTTTCCAAAACTATGTTGGAGTTGCTAATGCTCAGTTGAACTCCGTCTACTTGTGCTGCTCTTCAACGTGATTGTTGCTTCATTCCTTATGCTAGTAAACAGTGCCGGCCCAAACACAACTGTTGCCCCAGACAAAAATTAAAGGCATCTTGCCAGGATCGAACCTGGGTTGTCCCAAAGAAAGAAAGGAGACACAACCACTAGGCTACAGCTTGAATTGTAAAAGTTCACATACAAACATATTTTAGTAATCATAATACATAACCAAGCCACCGTCGGAATTATTGCCTCTGCTGGATCGGTTGCCCTAGGCGGCCGTCTTGCTCGCCTTACCCTGGGCCCGGCCCTGCTAGTAAATCCTTCATTAACAAATACCAGTTCATGCTGGATTGTGCGCACCTTCTTTGTAGATACATCTACATTCTCCACTGTGTTGAAAATAAAGCAGGTATATTTTTATCTTTATTTGCATTGAAATTGTAAACTGAATCTGCAAATTGACTTTTGAAAATAGAATTAACTACGTTTTTTTAACTACAGATGTTAATATGTACACTTGTTTTTAGCTAAAGATGTAAATCAATTTAACTTAACTTGCTAAATTATATATAAAACAGAATTAATAGTCTTGCATCGGTAAATGTTTTACAGATATTTAACATTACTTAATTTAAATTTATTTAACTTAACTTGCAATTTGTTTAACATGGCTCATTTGTTTTTGTTTCGCATGTGTAGTCTTACATCAGTAAATGTTTTAATAGGTGGACTACGTGCACCGGATGCTAAAATTAAGCATATTGAATAATTGCATTTTTGTGCACCGTGGCAGTTTGGTGCAAATTTTAGACTATAGTGTTCATGTGGCTATCTATTAAATAATAGTAAAACAGAAGAATTTAAAGCTCTCTCATTGATTTTAGGAGTTATCTTTATTCTCCTTAATTCTCTCAAACTGGATATTTTATTTTCAAAATTCTATGATTTACCCCTTTATAATTATTCTATTAAAATTTACACATTATTTTACATTTGAATACCTACTTGAAAGAATCTATAATTATTTTCAAATATTTAACGGTTCTCTTCCAAAATTTTACATTATAGTCCACATATTTGAATTAATTACGTAATCCAAAATTTAAATTAATTGATAAACTTAATCAACTAATATTTATTAATAAATCCTAAAAGATGAAAATTTCAATATGAATGTTATAAGCGCATCAATAAATTGGTAAAAATATTCATTTAGATGCAAATATATGTAAATCACATAACATAAAGTATGTACATTAATGACAATAACAAATTTATTTATGATTTATTTACTAAATGAATCTATCATACATTGCACTATAAAATTCTATTAACTTCAAATACCTAAAAAATTAATTCTTTTACTATTATTTAGAATACCTTCTTAATTTTATTTTAACATTTTACATTCAAATCTATATATTTAACTAATTATGTAATCTAAATTTAAACTATTGAAATAACTGTGATTAACTAATATTTGTTAATCCATCTAATAAATCCTAAAAGTAAGAGGATTTCAATATATATAATATTCATGTATATGAGAAAATTAATAAAATTATTTCTTCTTTATTATGATATATGAAGATATTTAAATCAAATAATATAAAATGTATATGTAAGTAATAATAACTCTTTTAATTTCTAATTCATTTACCTCAGAAAAATATCATACATTATATAACATAATTTCATTTTTAACAACCTTTAAAAGATAATTTTATACTTTACAACATCACGATGTGGATGCACAGATTAAACAGATAGAAATTAGATTATACAAACATTCTCACTTTCAACATGTTACCAAACCATACTTAACTCAAAACTCAACTAAATACTACATAACATTTTTTTACAACTATCAAAGTTGTAAGCATGACCCTTTACAGGAACATGAAATATATGGTTAACTACAAGAATAAAATTGTTTAAAAATGGAAACTTAAAATGAATAAAAGTTCATGTCTGATTCAAAAAAAAATTCACATGTAGATAAGCTAACTATAAGATATATGCTCTTCTTAATTTAACATTTTCCCTATTAACTACTTATATTTAATTAGTTATGTCAATCATTAATTCAAATTATTCAAATAAATTCAATTATATTAACAAACTGGTGAAATTATGTATTCACTCATATATATATATATATATATATTACATAACATAAATTAATTAAATATACAATATTAGCAATTTTAATTTATAATTTTTTTGATTTAGGACATTAATTTTTACATAGATATATAGTTAGCGAGTATTGAACATCAACCTTATATCTAAGCGTCGCAAGTCATTTTAATTTATTATTAATACATCACAATAAATTATTACATATTACATAATAAAAATATATTTTAGCAAATAATTAAAATATATATAATATTTTTTAACAACATTGCCGTGTGCAATGCACGGGTTACACACTAGTTTCTATTTAATTCCAGCTATACTTCAACATTGTTTGTCCCATGACAGACCAATTTGAGATGCATCACCCACTAGCATTAAACATTATTCTAACTCGTCACTATGCAGAAGTGAGGTACATCATTTAAGCGTTGAGCATTATTACTAATTTTTTACAATACCTTGACACTTCAAGAAAAACACCATTTTACACTGATTCTGCAACACTTCTCCAATGTGTTGTAAAAGTGGTGGACCTTTCATTACATTTTAATCTCCAATGTGCAACACTGATTCTGCAACATTTCATAAATATTGAATGTAGTTCAAAATGTAAAAATATTATCGTTTATCATTTATTAAAAGTAATAATTAATTAAAGAGAAACTATGCACCGGGTTGTACAATGATCTGTTTTTTTTTTGCCTATATCTATTCTTTCCCTAGCATCGGGTTTTGCTTCATTTTTCACAAACTCATTCCAATCTTCTTGAGCGATTGTTGGTGGACAGTTTTTCAACCTCTCTTCGTCATTATCGAATTTGTCATAAAAGTTTGTCCTTAATTCGCTCTTGTGTCTCCTAAATGACTCAGCCATTTTTTTAAAAACAAGTCTTTTATATCTGACTCTAGCTCATAAAATGTCTGTGAAATTAAGATTTTTTTTTACGTAAAAAGGAAGCGATGTGGTAAAATATATCTACAGAAAAAAAATGAAAATGTAAAATTGTAAAATTAATGCTAGCATGATGCTAATGTAAAATTGTAAATTTAATGCTAACATCAATATAATTGTGTTTCTTACCAAATTCACAATTTTACGTTTAGACCTCCTCGGCATATCCACCAGTCCAAAATCACAAAATGTTAACAGTGACATTAATGCAGCCCGACCCAAAGTCGAAGTAGTGCGAACTACGAGAGTTGAAGCAGGGCAAGATACGAGTTACCCAGGCTTAGGTCGTCCACAACCTAAGGATGAAAGTTTAGGTCGGTCACGACCTAAGGAAAGGATTTTGGGACGTCTATGACCTAACAGGTTAGGAGGAAAAGGGCTACGACTTAACAAAGGCTTAAGTCGCTCGGAACTGATAAGTCATCCCCAACTTAACGAAAGTGAAGTCTTAAGTCCTCTACGACCTAAGGAAACTGAAGGCTTAAGTCGTCTACGACCTAAGGAAAATGAAGGCTTAAGTCGTCTCCGACCTAAGGAAACTGAAGACTTAAGTCATCTACGACCTAAGGAAAATGAAGACTTAAGTCGTCTACGACCTAAGGAAAGTCTCGAAGTGGAGTTACGACCTAAGCTAGGTCGCAGGAAGGAGTTCTGAAGCCAGGTCTTAAGTCGCTGCCGACCTATATGTTAGGTCGTTGTTTGATAAGTCGTTTGGTTCTTATATCGTAACTCGCACGTGTTGGGTCATTCTTTTTATAAGTCGTATGTCGTAATGGGTTGTATTTTAGGTCGTATAACGCGGCCGATGTGTTGTGTTATACATGTATGTTGAGTCGCATTTGTTTCTAAGTCGTCTGTTTGTAGGTCGTGTTTCTTACTTAAGTCGTAAGTCGGAGGGTGTCTTAAGTCAGAGCCGACTTATGTGTTGTACAAATTGGTGGTGTGTGTTGTAAAAATGCTATAAATAGGCGTGCGTTGTACATTTTGAAGGTTGTTGATTTTTGAATAAAATTCTTGTTTGTTAGCTTTGTGCTTTCAATTAAAATCGGTAGTTGAGTGTATCTCCTATCTCCACCTTCGACATTCGAGTGCGCTCGAATCTTCGATTGTTGAAGCCAATTCGCGAAATCAAGTGCGCTTGACCAATGCTCGAAGAATTGTAGATCTCTCTTCACGGTATCGTGCGCGATCAACGTGTCAGAGATAGCTAGAATTCGGCATCTTCGGATCAACAAATTTGGGCATTCCAGTATTTCTCAATCCACTGATTGCTACTGTCATCGTATCATCAATTTTTGTATAATCTGCTGCGTCAGTTTGGTATCAGAGCTTGTTTTAGCCAATCATAGCTAAATTGAGTCCTTGGAGCCAATTATTTTGAAGAAGTTTGAAGAGTTCAAGTCAAGCCGAGCTATACCATTCACGGCCGAGAGTTTGTTGTTCATCGTGTTCGTCACAATTTGCAACAAGTGTGAAGATTTCGATCCATTGGATCTAAGTTCGAATTGTGTTTGAATTTGAAGTGTGAAGAACTTCGACCGAGATAAGCAAGTAAAGGCCGTGTACATCATTTGACCGAGAATTGAAGAGTTTGTGAAGTTTTCAAGTATGCCACCGAGAAGAGCTAATCATCACCAAAACGTAGAAGCATTGTATCGAAGAGAAGAAGCTGACGAGATGGAGCAAAGAATCAATGAAAACTTTAGTGAAAAGCTTAACGAAGGAATTGGTCGGTTAGAGAAGATGATGTTAGAGATGAATCAGAATCGGAGAAGGGTTTCACCTGAATCTAACCATGGGGGAAGTAGAGTCTCGCCACATTCCAATCGAGACATAAGTGTTGATGATGATCAAAGGCGTGGGAGGAATGTGAATGATCGTGAATGGAGGAATGTAGATAGAAGGGATGATGGTGGTAGACGTGAAGGTAGTAGAGATGTGGGTGGACGATATAGACAACGATATACATCTGATTTTTAAGAGGAGTATGTTGGTGGAAGTGTTCGTGGACAAGGAAGAAATCAGTCAGAGTATGATCACAAGTGGGAATCTGGGATGAAGACTGAAATTCCTGAATTCAAAGGTGGTATGCAAGCGGAGGAGTTTCTAGATTGGGTGGCTAATGTTGAAGAAATTTTTGACTTCAAAGAAGTTCCAGAACATCGTAGAGTGAAGTTGGTTGCTACAAGGTTGAGGGGTAGAGCTTTGGCATGGTGGCAGCAAAGCAAACTTACACGTGAACGAATGGGGAAGTAAAAAGTTGAATCTTGGGAGAAGATGAAGAAATTGATGAAAGCAACGTTCTTACCTTACAATTATCAATCTTTGATGTATCAACGTTTGCAGAATTTGAGGCAGGGCACAAAGACTATTAATGATTACGCGGATGAGTTTTATCAGCTTATTGCAAGGAATGATATTATGGAAACAGAAGAGCAGCTGACATCTAGATTCATTGGGGGATTGAGAATGCAGATCCAGGATATGGTGAATATGTTCGATCCAAGATCTGTGGCAGAAGCACATCAGAAAGCGTTGGCTTGTGAGAAACAGGGACGACGAGGAGGTGGTGTGTTTATTAATTCCAACAATCAAGCGAAGGGTGTTAGTGGGAGTTCTAATGTTTCTAAACCTATTAGTAGACCAGTGGTGAAGGAGGCTGAGAAGGCAAAGGTTAACAATGGTTTCAAATGCTACAATTGTCAGGAATTGGGTCATAAAAGCAATGAGTGTCCAAAGCCGAAGAAACGAATTATGATTGCTGAACTTGAAGATGAGGATGTTGATGGAGATTATTCTAGTCCAGTTGAGGAGGATGAACAGGATATTGCGTCAGGAGATGAAGGTTGTAATCTAATGCTGAGGAGGTCGTGTTTGACACCGAAGCAGGAAGAAGCTAGTTGGTTGAGGAGTAATATCTTTCAGTCGACATGCACTATACTGGGGAAGGTGTGTAAATTTGTGATTGACGCAGGAAGCTGTGACAATATCATTTCAACCGAGGCTGTAACAAAGTTGAAGTTGAAGACAGAAAAGCATCCGAATCCATACAAGCTAGCATGGTTGAGAAAAGGAGGAGAAGTGAAAGTGGATAGACGAGTTCGTGTCCCATTTTCTATTGGGAAGAAATACAAAGATGAGATCTGGTGTGATGTAGTAGAGATGGATGTTTGTCATTTACTTTTGGGAAGACCATGGCAGTAAGATCGAGCAGTACAGCATGACGGTAGGACCAATAGCTACAATTTTATGTTTGAAGGCACAAAGATTATCTTAGTTCCAAAGAAGAGACAACAGGGAGAAAGTAAGTCAGAAGAGATTGAAGAGCTGAAAACTTTATTATCTCTGAAGGAGTTTGTTAAGGAGGTAGAAGAGGAGCCTGAGGTGTTTTTGTTGATTGGACGAGAGAGTCATGAAGTGGTGGAAGTACTAGAAGAAGTAAAACCAGTTCTGAAAGAATTTGACGATGTATTTCCAGAAGAGTTGCCAACGGAGTTACCGCCATTGAGGGACATTCAACATCAAATTGATCTTGTTCCAGGAGCTGTGTTACCTCACAGACCACACTACAGAATGAGTCCAAAAGAGCATGAGGAGTTGCGAAGGCAAGTGGAAGAGTTGCTTGAACAGGGGCGTGTGCAGGAGAGTCTAAGTCCTTGTGCTGTACCAGCTTTACTGGTACCCAAAAAGGATGGAACGTGGAGGATGTGCACAGATAATAGAGCATTGAATAAAATTACTGTGAGATATAGATTTCCAATGCCGAGGTTGGATGACTTGCTAGATCAAATAAGCGGATCTACTATCTTTTCGAAGATTGATTTGAAGAGCGGTTATCATCAGATTCGCATTAGACCAGGGGACGAATGGAAGACAACATTCAAGACGAGGGAAGGATTGTATGAATGGCTGGTAATGCCGTTTGGTCTATCGAATGCACCAAGTACATTCATGAGGGTGATGAACCAGATTTTCAGGCCATTCATTGGGAAATTTGTGGTGGTGTATTTCGATGATATTCTGATATACAGTGGAAGTGCCGAGGAACACTTGCAACATCTGAGAGAAGTGTTGATGGTACTGCGACAAGAGCAATTTTATGCTGCAACAAAGAAATGCATGTTCATGACGCATAGTGTTTTATTTCTGGGGTATATTGTATCGGAGGAAGGAATACAGGTTGACCAGAGTAAAGTCGAAGCAATTAGAGATTGGCCACAGCCCAAGACGATAACGGAAGTTCGTAGTTTTCACGGGTTGGCTTCATTCTATCGAAGATTTATTCCACAATTTAGTAGTGTGATGGCGCCTCTTACAGATTGTATGAAGGGTAAACAGTTTTCATGGACGGAGGAAGCAGGAGTTGCTTTTGAACGAATCAAGGAGTTGTTGACGACAGCACCAATTCTAGCATTACCTGATTTTCAGTTGTTGTTTGAATTACGTACTGACGCGTCGAAGGTTGGAATTGGAGGGGTGTTGAGTCAAAGGGGACGTCCGATTGCATATTTCAGTGAGAAGTTATCAGGAGCGAAGATGAGATATAGTACATATGATGTGGAATTCTATGCTGTTGTGCAAGCCATTAAACACTGGAGACATTATCTATTTCAGAAAGAGTTTGTTCTTTACACTGACCATGAGGCGTTGAAACATTTACAAGGGCAAGACAAGATTTCAGCGAGACATGCATCATGGATTGCATATCTGCAACAGTTTACGTTTGTTGTGAAACACAAATCGGGAGTGACGAATCGTGTTGCGGATGCATTGAGTAGAAGAAATCATGTGTTGACTGCAATGAAGGTCGAAGTGACAGGGTTTGATGTGCTACCAGAGTTATTTGTTGAAGATCCTTACTTTATGAAGTTTGTAGATAAAGTGAAGAAAGGAGAGACGGATGAGTTTGTGATGGTAGATGGTTTTCTGTTCAAGGGAAATCAATTATGTATACCTGATTGCAGTTTACGGTTGAAGATTGTGAAGGAATTGCATGAGGAAGGTCATGTGGGTAGAGACCGTACATTACAGCAAATTTCTCAATCTTACTTTTGGCTATCAATGAGGAAAGAAGTGGAAAGGTTTGTGGAGCGATGTCATATCTGTCAAGTTTCGAAAGGAACTGCGACCAATGCTGGATTATATATGTCGTTGCCCGTACCTGTTAAACCATGGGTTGATGTGAGTATGGATTTTGTTTTGGGGTTACCACAAACTCAAAGGGGGAATGATTCCATTTATGTGGTGGTTGACCGGTTTTCGAAAATGGCACATTTTATTGCTTGCAAGAAAACGGCGGACACTGTTCATGTTGCTCAGTTATTTTTCAAGGAGATATATCGACTTCATGGATTGCCAGAATCTATTGTGTCGGATAGGGATACTCGTTTTCTGATTCATTTTTGGCTAAGTTTGTGGAAGATGGTGGGATCGAAGTTGAACTTTAGCAGCGCTTATCATCCACAAACGGATGGACAGACCGAGGTTGTGAACAGATCATTGGGAAATTTGTTGAGATGTCTTGTGCAAGACAATCTGATGAGTTGGGATGTGAAGTTATGTCAAGCGGAGTTTGCTCATAATCATGCTATAAACTGTAGTACGGGTTTCAGTCCATTTCAGATTGTATATTCTAGTGTGCCAAAGGGGCCGTTGGAGTTAACGATCATACCACAGCCAAAGAAGACAATCAAACGAGCTGCTGATTTTGTTGATGGATTGACTGAATGTCATAAAATCGTTCAGGAACGATTGGAGCAGGCAAATGAGAAATATAAACGATCTGCAGATTTGAAACGAAGAAATGTTGAGTTTAATGAAGGAGATATGGTTTATGCTGTGTTAACGAAGGATCGTTTTTCAGTAGGCGCTTATAACAAGTTGAAAGCCAGAAAAATTGGTCCTGTAGAGGTCGTGAAACGAATTAATGAGAATGCTTATAAATTGAAACTGCCAAAGGATGTGTACACTTCTGACGTATTCAATGTTAAGCATCTCGTACCATATTATGGAGAGGAACAGTCTGACGGGGAAGAGCTAACAAATTCGAGGACGAATTTTTATCAACCCGGGGAGGATGATGCAGCCCGACCCAAAGTCGAAGCAGTGCGAACTACGAGAGTTGAAGCAGGGCAAGATACGAGTTACCCAGGCTTAGGTCGTCCACAACCTAAGGATGAAAGTTTAGGTCGGTCACGACCTAAGTAAAGGATTTTGGGACGTCTACGACCTAACAGGTTAGGAGGAAAAGGGCTACGACTTAACAAAGGTTTAAGTCGCTCGGAACTGATAAGTCGTCCCCAACTTAACGAAAGTGAAGTCTTAAGTCGTCTACGACCTAAGGAAACTGAAGGCTTAAGTCGTCTACGACCTAAGGAAAATGAAGGCTTAAGTCGTCTCCGACCTAAGGAAACTGAAGACTTAAGTCATCTACGACCTAAGGAAAATGAAGACTTAAGTCGTCTACGACCTAAGGAAAGTCGCGAAGTGGAGTTACGACCTAAGCTAGGTCGCAGGAAGGAGTTCTGAAGCCAGGTCTTAAGTCGCTGCCGACCTATATGTTAGGTCGTTGTTTGATAAGTCGTCTGGTTCTTATATCGTAACTCGCACGTGTTGGGTCGTTCTTTTTATAAGTCGTATGTCATAATGGGTTGTATTTTAGGTCATATAATGCGGCCGACCTATGTGTTGTGTTATACATGTATGTTGAGTCGCATTTGTTTCTAAGTCGTCTATTTGTAGGTCGTGTTTCTTACTTAAGTCGTAAGTCGGAGGGTGTCTTAAGTCGGAGCCGACTTATGTGTTGTACAAATTGGTGGTGTGTGTTGTAAAAATGCTATAAATAGGCGTGCGTTGTACATTTTGAAGGTTGTTGATTTTTGAATAAAATTCTTGTTTGTTAGCTTTGTGCTTTCAATTAAAATCGGTAGTTGAGTGTATCTCCTATCTCCACCTTCGACATTCGAGTGTGCTCGAATCTTCGATTGTTGAAGCCAATTCGTGGAATCAAGTGCGCTTGATCAACGCTCGAAGAATTGTAGATCTCTCTTCACGGTATCATGCGCACTCAACGTGTCAGAGATAGCTAGAATTCGGCATCTTCGGATCAACGAATTTGGGCATTCCAGTATTTCTCAATCCACCGATTGCTACTGTCATCGTATCATCAATTTTTGTATAATCCGCTGCGTCAGACATACACTCTCAGTTTATTAATGAGTGCACCCAAGAATTATGAGAAAGCAGTCTGGTATGAGAGAAACCACTCTCCAAAACATGACTGTAATTCAGGTAAATGCAAACAACTATTCCCCTCGTAAGTACTAAATTATGAATTGGTTTTTTTGCTCAAAGGCTATTATATAGCAGTTCGTAAATAGTGAAATTAGATATCATAACTCGTGCTTTAACCAAAGTGGTCTATACAAAATACGTTTATACTAGCATAAACATGCATAGAATATATGATGAAGCGCATACCTCGAATCGCCGCTCCTTAGGTCGCGTACGACCTAGCCCCAAGGTCGTGAACGAGCAGAGCTTCGACCTAACCCTAGGTCGCGTGCGAGAAACTCCAGTAGATCGCGATCAATTTTTAGGTCTCCAACGAGATCTCTCCTCTTCCTTACATCGTATGTCGCGAGCCACATCTGGGTCGCGAACGACCTATGCCAAGTCCACGGATACCTCAATTCGCAATGGCGAAGTCGAAGTCGAAGGCTCTAGGTCGCGAGCGACCTTCCAATACCGCAAGGAAGAAGACGAACCAGAACAACACCTAAGTCGTTCCACCCTAGTTCGCGAACGAGACTATGCCGCTTCTTTCCCTAAGTCGCTGATGAATTGTAAGTCGCGAACTTCTTTAGGTCGCGAGATTTTCTTTAGGTCGCTGATGAATTGTAAGTCGCGAACTTCTTTAGGTCGCGAGATTTTCTTTAGGTCGCCAGAAGTAGGTCGCGAAGAATGCTAAGTCGCTGAAGTCTGATGGCAGAGATGTTAAGTCGCGAAGTTTATTTTTAGGTCGTTAACGACCTATCTAAAGTCGTGTACTATCTTAAGTCATATGTTGTAAGTGTTGTGATGTTTTTTGTAATTTCTTAGGTCGCGTACGACCTATGTGATGTTGTGTTGTGTTGTAATTTTCTTAAGGGTGTTTTGTTGTAACCCTATAAATAGGGAGTTATGTCATTTGTAAATGGTTGTTGATTTTGAATAAAATTTCCTTAGTTAGCTTTGTGCTTTCATCAAATTGGTAGTCGAGTGTAATCTCCTATCTCCACCTTGGGTCAATCGAGTGCACTCGATTCAACGATCGTAAAGCCAATTCGCGGTATCAAGTGCGCTTGATCAACGCTCGAAGAATTGAAGATCTACTTTCACGGTATCGTGATCGATCAACGTGACGTAGATAGCTAAAATTCGGCATCTTCGGATCAACGAATTTGAGCATTTCAGTATTCATCAATCCACCGATTGCTACTATCACCGATTGAAGATTGTTTTGTTTAATCCACTGCGTCAGTTTGGTATCAGAGCGAGAACGCAAGGAGTTTGCGTAAATTTTTGGAGTTTGTGTGAGATTTACATCATTTGGAGAATTAGGTTCTCGAAATTTTGAAGAGTAATCATGCCGCCGAGATGAGCGCAACATCATCGCAATATTAATGCTTTGTATGGAAGAGAAGAGGCCGATGAAATGGAGCAACGAATCAATGAAAATTTCAATGAGAAGTTGAATGAGGGGATTAGTCGATTACAGAGAATGATGCTTGAAATGAGTCAAAGTAGAAGAAGAGTTTCACCTGAATCTAACCATGGGGGAGTAGAGTTTCACCACATTCCAATCGAGAGAGAAGTGTTGATAGTGACCATAGAAGTGTGGGTCGAGATAGTCATAGAAATGTTGATGATCGAAGACGTGATAGAAATGTGAATGATCGTGATCGAAGGAATGTAGATCGAAGGGATGTTGGTGGTAGAAATGGTGGTGGTAGAGATGTTGGTGGTCATGATCAACATCGATATGCTTCGGATTTTGATGAAGATTTTGATGTTGGTAGTGTTCATAGTCGAAATCGAAACCAAGTAAGATATCATTCAGAGTATGATCACAAATGGGAGTCGGGAATGAAAACTGAAATTCCAGAATTCAAAGGAGGTATGCAAGCTGAAGAGTTTTTGGACTGGTTGTCTAATGTGGAGGAAATTTTTGACTTCAAAGAGGTTCCTGAACATCGTAGAGTGAAGTTGGTTGCTACAAGGTTGAGGGGTAGAGCTTTGGCATGGTGGCAGCAAACCAAACTTACATGTGAACAGATGGGGAAGTCAAAGGTTGAATCATGGGAAAAGATGAAGTAATTGATGAAAGCGACATTCTTACCTTATAATTATCAATCGCTTATGTATCAGAGGTTGCAAAACTTGAGGCAAGGAACAAAGACTGTGAATGACTATGCTGATGAATTCTATCAACTGATTGCAAGGAACGATATCATGGAGACAGAAGAACAGTTGACAGCTAGATTTGTTGGAGGGTTACAAATGTAGATTCAGGATATGGTGAATATGTTCAATCCAAGATCCGTGGCGGAAGCACACCAGAAGGCGTTGGCTTGGGAGAAGCAAGGTAGACGAGGAGGTGGTGTGTTTACTAATTCCAACAATCAAGTGAAGGGTGTTAGTGGGAGTTCTAATGTTTCTAAACCTATCAGTAAACCAGTGGTGAAGAAGGTTGAGAAGGCGAAGGTTAACAACAGTTTCAAATGTTACAATTGTCAGGAGATGGGTCATAAAAGCAATGAGTGTCCAAAGCCAAAGAAGAGAACCATGATTGCAGAAGTTGAGGATGAGGATGTTGATGGCGATTGTTCTAGTCCAGTTGAGGAGGATGAGCAGGATATTGCGTCAGGAGATGAAGGTTGTAATCTAATGCTGAGAAGATCATGTTTGACACCGAAGCAGGAAGAGGCTAGTTGGTTGAGGAGTAATATCTTTCAGTCGACATGTACTATATTGGGAAAGGTGTGTAAATTTGTGATTGACGCAGGAAGCTGTGACAATATCATTTCCACCGAGGCTGTAACAAAGTTGAAATTAAAGACAGAGAAGCATCCGAATCCATACAAGTTAGCATGGTTGAGAAAAGGAGGAGAAGTGAAAGTGGATAGACGAGTTCGAGTTCCATTCTCTATTGGGAAGAAATACAAAGACGAAATCTGGTGTGATGTAGTAGAGATGGATGTCTGTCACTTACTTTTGGGAAGACCATCGCAGTATGATCGAGCAGTACAACATGACGGACGGACCAATAGCTACAGCTTTATGTTTGAAGGTACGAAGATTATTTTAGTTCCGAAGAAGAGATCACAAGGAGAAAGTAAGTCAGAAGAGATTGAGGAGCTGAAGACCTTGTTATCTTTGAAAGAGTTTGTTAAAGAAGTTGAAGAGGAGCCGGAAGTGTTCTTGTTGATCGGGCGAGAGAGTCAAGAAGAGGTTGAGGTTCCAGAGGAAGTGAAGCCAGTATTGAAAGAATTTGAAGATGTATTCCCAAAAGAGCTACCAAAGGAGTTACCGCCACTAAGAGACATCCAAAATCAAATTGATCTTGTTCCGGGAGCAGTGTTGCCGCACAAACCACATTATCGAATGAGTCCGAAGGAACATGAAGAGTTGAGGAGGCAAGTGGAAGAGCTGCTTGAACAGGGGCGTGTGCAGGAAAGCTTGAGTCCATGTGCTGTACCAGCTTTGTTAGTACCGAAGAAGGACGGGACGTGGATAATGTGCACTGATAGTCGAGCATTGAATAAGATTACTGTGAGATATAGATTTCCAATGCCGAGGTTGGATGACTTGCTAGATCAGATAAGCGGAGCTACTATATTTTCGAAGATTGATTTGAAGAGCGGTTATCATCAAATTCGAATCAGACCAGGGGATGAATGGAAAACAGCGTTCAAGACGCGAGAGGGATTGTATGAATGATTGGTAATGCCATTTGGACTTTCAAATGCGCCAAGTACGTTCATGAGGGTGATGAATCAGATTTTTAGACCTTTTATTGGGAAATTTGTGGTGGTGTATTTCGATGATATTCTGATATACAGTGGAAGTCCGGAGGAACACTTGCATCATTTGAAGGAAGTGTTGATGGTACTGCGACAGGAACAATTTTATGCTGCAACAAAGAAATGTGTGTTTATGGCAAGGAGTGTTTTATTTCTGGGGTATGTTGTATCAGAGGAAGGGATACAGGTGGATCGCAGTAAAGTAAAGGCGATTAGAGATTGGCCACAGCCTAAGACGATAACAGAGGTTCGGAGTTTTCATGGGTTGGCTTCATTTTATAGAAGATTTATTTCACACTTTAGTAGTGTGATGGCGCCTGTTACAGATTGTATAAAGGGTAAACAGTTTTCATGGTCAGAGGAAGTAGGAGAAGCTTTTGGGAAGATCAAGGAGTTGCTGACGTCTGCACCAATTCTAGTATTACCAGATTTTCAGTTGTTGTTTGAGCTACACACTGATGCGTCAAAGGTTGGAATTGGAGGAGTTTTGAGTCAGAGGGGACGTCCGATTGCATACTTTAGTGAAAAGTTGTCAGGGGCGAAAATGAGATATAGTACATATGATGTGGAATTTTATGCTGTTGTGCAAGCTATTAAACACTGAAACACTATCTATTTCAGAAAGAGTTTGTTCTTTACACTGATCATGAGGCGTTGAAACATTTACAAGGGCAAGACAAGATTTCAACGAGACATGCATCATGGATTGCATATCTGCAACAGTTTACGTTTGTTGTGAAACACAAATCGGGAATGACGAATCGTGTTGCGGATGCATTGAGTAGAAGAAGTCATGTGTTGACTACAATGAAGGTCGAAGTGACAAGGTTTGATGTGCTACCAGAATTATTTGTTGAAGATCCTTACTTTATGAAGTTTGTAGATAAAGTGAAGAAAGGAGAGACGGACGAGTTTGTGATGGTAGATGGTTTTCTGTTCAAGGGAAATCGATTATGTATACCGGATTGCAGTTTACGGTTGAAGATTGTGAAGGAATTGCATGAGGAATGTCATGTGGGTAGAGACCGTACATTACAGCTGATTTCTCAATCTTATTTTTGGCCATCAATGAGGAAAGAAGTGGAAAGGTTTGTGGAGCGATGTCATATCTGTCAGGTTTCAAAAGGAACTACGACCGATGCTGGATTATGCCGTTACCTGTACCAACTAAGCCTTGGGTTGATGTGAGTATGGATTTTGTTTTGGGTTTGCCTCGAACTCAAAGGGGGAACGATTCCATTTATGTGGTGGTTGATCGATTTTCGAAAATGGCACATTTTATTGCTTGCAAGAAAACGGCGGATGCTGTTCATGTCGCACAGTTATTTTTCAAAGAAATATATCGACTCCATGGATTGCCAGAATCTATTGTGTCGGATAGGGATACTCGTTTTCTGAGTCATTTTTGGTTAAGTTTGTGGAAGATGGTGGGAACGAAGCTGAAATTCAGTAGTGCTTATCATCCACAAACAGATGGGCAAACGGAAGTGGTGAATAGATCATTGGGAAACTTGTTGCGATGTCTTGTGCAGGATAATTTGAAGAGTTGGGATATAAAGTTGTGTCAGGCGGAATTTGCACATAATCATGCTGTCAATCGAAGTACTGGATTCAGTCCATTTCAGATTATATATTCAAGCTTGCCAAAGGGGCCGTTGGATTTAACGATAGTACCACAACCGAAGGGGACAGTTAAGCGAGCTGCTGATTTTGTTGACGGTTTGACAGAATGCCATAGAATCGTTCAGGAACGATTGGAGAAGACAAATGAGAAGTATAAACAACTGGCAGATAAGAAGCGAAGAAGTGTGGACTTCGAAGAGGGTGATTTTGTGTACGCGGTGTTGACGAAAGATCGTTTTCCAGTTGGAACGTACAACAAGTTGAAAGCTCGAAAGATTGGTCCTTTGGAAATCGTGAAGAAGATTAATGAGAACGCATATCAGTTGAGACTGCCGGATCATATCCATACTGCTGACGTTTTCAATGTCAAACATTTAATTCCGTATTATGGGGAGGAACTTGTCAAAGATGACGAGAGTGTGAATTCGAGGACGAATTCCTTCCAACAAGGGGAGGATGATGAAGCGCATACCTCGAATCGCCGCTCCTTAGGTCGCGTACGACCTAGCCCCAAGGTCGCGAACGAGCAGAGCTCTGACCTAACCCTAGGTCGCGTGCGAGAAACTCCAGTAGATCGCGATTAATTTTTAGGTCGCCAACGAGATCTCTCCTCCTCCTTACATCGTATGTCACGAGACACATCTGGGTCGCGAACGACCTATGCCAAGTCCACGGATACCTCAATTCGCAATGGCGAAGTCGAAGTCGAAGGCTTTAGGTCGCGAGCGACCTTCCAATGCTGCAAGGAAGAAGACGAACCAGAACAACACCTAGGTCGCTCCGCCCTAGTTCGCGAACGAGACTATGCCGCTTCATTCCCTAAGTCGCTGATGAATTGTAAGTCGCGAACTTCTTTAGGTCGCGAGATTTTCTTTAGGTCGCCAGAAGTAGGTCGCGAAGAATGCTAAGTCGCTTAAGTCTTATGGCAGAGATGTTAAGTCACAAAGTTTATTTTTAGGTCGTTAACGACCTATCTTAAGTCGTGTACTATCTTAAGTCGTATGCTGTAAGTGTTGTGATGTTTTTTGTAATTTCTTAGGTCGCGTACGACCTATGTGATGTTGTGTTGTGTTGTAATTTTCTTAAGGGTGTTTTGTTGTAACCCTATAAATAGGGAGTTATGTCATTTGTAAATGGTTGTTGATTTTGAATAAAATTTCCTTTGTTAGCTTTGTGCTTTCATCCAATTGGTAGTCGAGTGTAATCTCCTATCTCCACCTTCGTTCAATCGAGTGCACTCGATTCAACGATCGTGAAGCCAATTCACGGTATCAAGTGCGCTTGATCAACGCTCGAAGAATTGAAGATCTACTTTCACGGTATCGTGATCGATCAACGTGACGTAGATAGCTAAAATTTGGCATCTTCAGATCAACGAATTTGAGCATTTCAATATTCATCAATCCACCGATTGCTACTATCACCGATTGAAGATTGTTTTGTTTAATCCGGTGCGTCAATATACAACTAAATAATATAAATATTCCAATCACATAAATCATAACTAGATTCAGTGGACTGTGAGATCTTATGTACATATGGAAGTGGTGTGAAAGTGTTGTGTATTTAGATGTTTATAAGTGCAGATCATGAAATGGAAAAGCGTCCTATATATTAATGTTAGTTATGTGCTTCTATGATATAAATAAATTCATGAATCTTGCCATTTTATTAGGACTATAAATGTTAGAAGCAGAGAAATGAATTTGCAATTTTATTTTCCACTATCTGAAATGTCTATACAAATAAGACAGATGAAAAAATTACAAAGTTAGACTCCTCTATCAGTTATTAGTAGTTATTATTTATAATTGTTTTTAACTTTGAGAGGATACGAGAAAACAGAAGGTTTGTAAAGATGTTTTTCTCATGAAAAACTGCTGAACTTTACCAGATTGTCATATACAACATCAAATTAACTCTCAGTAAGCTGTACTTTGTTTTACTAGTAATGCTAAAACATGACTGTCATATACCAGGCCGTCATATACAACATCAAATTAACTCTCAAGTAATGCACTCATATGCCATATTGTTATTTTTCTATGTGTGGAGCTGGCTTTTTTATAAGGGAGAACGCAGAAAAGTGGTTTTCATTTCCTTCTACCATTTTCAAATCAAAAATATTTTATACAGGTAGTCTAGGATAATAATAAATGGTGCATAAAATAACTCTATAAATCAATGATGTGTATGGTTATAAAACTAAAATTAGAATGTCAAAACTATTTGTATAACATGTGTGTGAATGTCCCAAAACAATTCGAATTTACCTTACTAGCAATTCTTTCCAAACGTCGATCTTGTATTTTGAGGGTACTTTATCCCAACTTTCATATGAGATCGGCACATGAATTCGTACAAATTTGCCAATTCGGCTACTTACTTTTCCAGTGTTTTTTGAAATAGGAGCACCTAATGCGTTTATCTTGTTTGCACCAAGAATTGTCACAAACCTCAAGTGTTGTGAAAGCACCAGTGTATGAATACAAATCAGCAATATCCAAACACAAATATTAGATCTAAGCAAGCAACAAACAACAATCCAGAAATAATGAACAGTGACACGCAATTTATAGTGGTTCGGCTATCTCCGGCCTACGTCCACTTCAAGGATTTTTATCTTTTATTGATGTTCTTCGCTGATTACAGATGATTACAGCAAATACAATGAATGAATCTGAATATAGCAGCAATGGAAAGGAGTAGAGTTGAATCCGGCAGAGTTTGGACGTTGAATGGCTGAAAGATCCCTTTTTCTGTTGATTCTGGGGCTCTATTTATAGGCGTAGGAGGCTCAGATCTCGCCTAAACTCCGGGAGACTTCTTCTGCCACGTGAGTGGGCCCACGCGACCGGTCCCACCAAGTTTCAACTCAATCTGTGATCGATTCGAATCAACTTCGTATCGATCAGGAAATGCTCCAATCGAGCTGAAACTTGGCAGGATTGCTCTTTACCTTGTGTGGGAGCTACTGTGAAAATTTCATTACATTTGGCCTTGTGGCTTGGGAGATATGATCGACACGAGCTGAAGTTTCTCGGATGGCTGTTCGCTTCGAGTCCCTCATTTCGAATCCATGCCTTCGAATCGATGGTTGCACGTGATAACGCGGCAACGTGGCGCGCACTCCTCGCATCGATCCGCCCTTTGCTACGAGACGACCGCGTCGACTCCATGAATTTCGCCTTGCTCGTATCGAAGAATAACACGTCACCCAGGCTCGTTGACCTGATGGATACGAGCAAGTCTCTGCTCATGGATTCGAGCATGGTCCCATGATGGATACGAAGCAGCGACTCTCTGATGGATGCGAAGTTGTTGCCAGGTGACTGTTACGAAGCAGACTACTCACCGATGGATTCGAACAAGGAGCCATGCCGATGGACTCGAATAAGTCTCTCTGGCCAAAGGTTGATCGACACGAAGTCCATCGATACGAAGTGCGGCCTACCGATGGATACGAACGGATGGATTCGAATGGGAGGCTGCCCTGATCGTTAAGATATTGATGGATACGAAATGAGGCCCATTGATGGATTCGAGCTTCATGACCGCGGACTGACTCGTATCTGATCGATTCGAAGATTCTCTGATGGATACGAATCTGAATGGATTCGAACAGGTCGACACGTTGGTTTTCTGATGGATACGAACAACACCTTGTATCCAACTTGTATCGATCATATCTCATTCATACGAACTCCGATTATCCTGGAATCTGAAACGCTGGCTCCCATGGCTTTGCTTGTCATGTCTTGTCAATTGCGGCCCGATCCGGACTTGGACAAAATTCATCGATGTCCATGGTTACCCTGCAACGCATAGCTGAAAATTCATGACTAGTTATTATCGGTTTTTAGTAAGTTTTGGGTATCTCAGCTTTGCCAAAAAGTGGGATAACACTTTGCCCCCCAAAACATGCCTTTTGGTAAAAGGTGTGTTTTGATTAGTCTCAAATTGAATGTAGTGAGTTCATGTTTTATTCAGAGCTTATAGCATTTTCAATCAAGTCCATGGCTGTTCGAAGCCGAATCGTTATTAATTTCTGCCAGTGGAAGTTTAAGAATGAAATTCTACAGTCTTTCCGGACTGTTGACGATCGCTCCGGACCCTTGCGAAGCCCATTCTAGACTTAGCGGTTGAATAGAAAGATCCTATTGCACTCCGGCGTTGCTTTCTATTCCTTGCACTCTGGCCCTAGTTAGGACGTGAAGCGATGTCTTGGCCGTTCTGGGCCGATCGTAGCCTCTCAGGGCTCCTGCTGGATCCCATCCTGTCACTCTCCGGTGAAGGGGAAACAACGTTAAGTGGGTCGATCCTGTCGCTCTCCGGCGAAGCGACCCACTTCTTGCCCTCCGGTTCAGTGTATCTGAACATTAAGCGATGTCTTGACCTGAATCGTCGGCCGATCATAGCCTATTCGGACTCTTATCGAATCCTAATCGAATCACTCTCCGGTGAATAGGAAACGATGCTTAAGTGAGTCGATCCTGTCGCTCTCCGGCGAAGCAACTCACTTCTTGCACTCCGGACCCCGCCTCTCTGGGTAGGATCATAAAGCGATCATTTTTATATCAGTACGTAATATTCGTCCTTTAACTCTCCGGTCAAAGGCTTACTCAGGAAATTCAAGTTTATTTATTAAATTCAGACCCTAGATGTTCAATCTCAAACATCAGGGAAAAACTAAAACAACGCCTCTCCGGGCTGAACGGTCTATACCATCTCAGAGCATGCCTAGGGGTCTCTCTGGTTCCCATACATGAGTGAGTGGAATAGCCGTTTTATTTTGAAAGCAAATCTAAGAAAAGTGATTGACCAGAGTTCATATCTTGAACTTGGCCCTTGCCATCATGATCAGTTGATGACGAGTCGTGATCCCGATCCTGGATCGTTCCTGTTACGTGGAGGCGGTGGCTGTTCAGGCCTTACCGCTGCTGTCGGTTCTCTAACATATTGTGGCAATCTACCACTCCTAGCATGTTCTTCCACCTCATCCTTTAGGTGGCGGCATTCATCGGTCGTGTGCCCATCCAGCTCATGGAATAGGAAATATTTTCCAGTTCTGCGTTCCCGCTCTGTGGGATCTCTTCTCGGTGGCTTTCGATAAGGGAGCTGCCCCCGAGTTTCAGCGTAAATTCGTTCCAGGCTTGCCGTCAAACCGGTGTATTGCCTGAATCTGGGTTCCCGGAATTTCTTCCGTTTATCAGGACCGTCCTGTGCATCGTCCTGCTTTCTCTTTCCTTTGTCTGCTCCAGACTGTCCTCCTGCGGTTCCTTCGCTTCGTGTAGTGTTTATTTCCTGCCTCACGGCTCGTGATTCCTCTAGTCGAATGAATTTTTCAGCTTCATGATAAAACTCTCCTAGATCTTGCGGTGGGTCTCTGGTCAGAGAATCTTTGAATTCGGTGCCTTCTGCAATTCCTGCTACTGCCGCCATCAAAATCATTGATGGATCCAGGCGATCTACAGAAGCCACCGTTGCATTGAATCGCAATAGAAAATCTTTTATGGACTCTCCGGTCCTTTGCTTTATCGAGGCTAAAGTCATCACACTCTTGGGTCGCGTCACATGGACCCTAAACTGTCTCATGAAGCATTCCACTAGCTCACCCCATGTCTTGATTGATCCAGTCTCTAGTTGTCTGAACCAAAGCGCAGCCAAATCTGATAAAAACAAAGGGAAGCATCGTGCCATCACTTCCTCGGATGCCCCCAGCACTTCCATATGCCTGATGTATCTGGTAACGTGCATGGTCGGGTCTGACTTTCCGTCATACGGATTCAGCGTCGGCAGTTTGAACTTTGGAGGGTTCCTTGCATTCCTGATATTTGGAGTGAATGGACTCCGACTGACTTCCTCCAATCCTCCGCTAGACAATCCTCCTCTCATGAGTCGTCGCACTAATCCAGCCATCTTTTCATCTCCATCCTGGGGTTTCCCTCTTGGTCTTGAAGGGTATTCTGGTATGGATTCTTCGTGTGGCCCATTAGCATCAGCATTGGCCCTAGCTTGTTGAGATCCGTCTGTCGGCCTTCCAGCATCGGATCCCGAGGGTCTGCCCCCGAGTCCTTGTCGATTGTCCTCTGGATCTGCATTATGTCCTTCATCAGGTTCCGCAACCCTAGCTCTATGTTCCACATTCATAGCCGCTGTAGTTGGTCCTAGGCTCTGCATCCCTGCAGCTCTCATCTGTTCAAAGAAATTCTACATCATCTCTTGTTGACTTTTCATCATTCTTTCGTGCATCAGATTGGTCATGGTCTCCATTTCGTCTCTAGTGATGTAGATCGAAGCTGGTTCTTTCCCAGCACCAGAGGACGCCTCTTGACTTCCTCCTTGATGTCTTCTCTCGCCTCTTTGTCTTCTACTTGTTTGTCGAGTCATTGTCTTCAAATCTTCGAGTTTTCAAATCTGAACTTCGAATCTGGTGTAGCGGGTGCTAGTCCTTCTCGGTGAAAGCACCAAAGTGTTTGCACCAAAAATGGTCACAAACCTCAAGTGTTGTGGAAGCACCAGTGTATGAATACAAATCAGCAATATCCAAACACAAATATCAGATCTAAGCAAGCAACAAACAACAATCCAGAAATAATGAACAGTGACACGCAATTTATAGTAGTTCGGCTATCTCCGGCCTACGTCCACTTCAAGGATTTTTATCTTTTATTGATGTTCTTCGCTGATTACAGATGATTACAGCAAATACAATGAATGAATCTGAATATAACAGCAATGGAAAGGAGTAGAGTTGAATCCGGCAGAGTCTGGATGTTGAATGGCTGAAAGATCCCTTTTTCTGTTGATTCTGGGGCTCTATTTATAGGCGTAGGAGGCTCAGATCTCGCCTAAACTCCGGGAGACTTCTTTTGCCATGTGAGTGGGCCCACGCGACCGGTCCCACCAAGTTTCAACTCAATCTATGATCGATTCGAATCAACTTCGTATCGATCAGGAAATGCTCCAATCGAGCTGAAACTTGGCAGGATTGCTCTTTACCTTGTGTGGGAGCTACTGTGAAAATTTCATTACATTTGGCCTTGTGGCTTGGGAGATATGATCGACACGAGCTGAAGTTTCTCGAATGGCTGTTCGCTTCGAGTCCCTCATTTCGAATCCATGCCTTCGAATCGATGGTTGCACGTGATAACGCGGCAACATGGCGCGCACTCCTCGCATCGATCCGCCCTTTGCTCCGAGACGACCGTGTCGACTCCATGAATTTCGCCTTGCTCGTATCGAAGAATAACACGTCACCCAGGCTCGTTGACCTGATGGATACGAGCAAGTCTCTGCTCATGGATTTGAGCATGGTCCCATGATGGATACGAAGCAGCGACTCTCTGATGGATGCGAAGTTGTTGCCAGGTGACTGTTATGAAGCGGACTACTCACCGATGGATTCGAACAAGGAGCCATGCCGATGGAATCGAATAAGTCTCTCTGGCCAAAGGTTGATCGACACGAAGTCCATCGATACGAAGTGCGGCCTACCGATGGATACGAACGGATGGATTCGAATGGGAGGCTGCCTTGATCGTTAAGATATTGATGGATACGAAATGAGGCCCATTGATGGATTCGAGCTTCATGACCGCGGACTGACTCGTATCTGATCGATTCGAAGATTCTCTGATGGATACGAATCTGAATGGATTCGAACAAGTCGACACGTTGGTTTTCTGATGGATACGAACAACACCTTGTATCCAACTTGTATCGATCATATCTCATTCATACGAACTCCGATTATCCTGGAATCTGAAACGCTGGCTCCCATGGCTTTGCTTGTCATGTCTTGTCAATTGCGGCCCGATCCGGACTCGGACAAAATTCATCGATGTCCATGGTTACCCTGCAACGCATAGCTGAAAATTCATGACTAGTTATTATCGGTTTTTAGTCAGTTTTGGGTATCTCAGCTTTGCCAAAAAGTGGGATAACATATCTAAACTTTTTTGGATTGTGAAGTGGATGACTGCGTAATTGAATGGGTTGATGCGTTTTTCATCAGTTTCCGTGATGAGAGACCACCAGGAGTACAGAAGTGAAGATAGATGATCTCAACGTGGGTTTGAACCGGAACCCTATCGTGATGTTGAACGATAGAGTAGAAGAGACATTCATGGCCGTAGGAATGTAGATGGTCGGGATCGATATAGAAGTCCATCAGATTTTGAAGCAGAGGGTGAAAGAGAAAATATTCATTATCGAGATCGAGGCCAAGTACGAAATCGTTATATGGATCCAGAAAATAACCGTAAATGGGAATCTGGCATGAAAATGGAAATTCCAGAATTCAAAGGTGGTATGGTAGCGGAAGAGTTTTTGGACTGGTTATCGAATGTTGAAGAAATTTTGAATTCAAAGAAGTACCCGAGCATCGTAGAGTTAAGTTGATTGCTACGCGGTTGAGGGGAAGAGCGATGGCATGGTGGCAACAGACTAAACTTACATGGGAAAGAATGGGAAAGTCAAAGATTGAATCATGGGGGAAGATGAAGAAGTTGATGAAGGCTACGTTCTTACCTTATAATTATCAGTCTCTTATGTATCAACGTTTACAGAATTTGAGACAGGGCACAAAGACGGTGAATGATTATGCGGATGAATTTTATCAACTAATTGCTAGAAATGACATCATGGAGACGGAGGAACAATTAACAGCTAGATTTGTTGGAGGACCGAGAATGCAGATTCAGGATATGGTGAATATGTTTGATCCGAGAACTATTGCTGAAGCACACCAGAAAGCGCTAGCTTGGGAGAAGCAAGGTAGAAGAGGAGGTGGTGTGTTTACAAATTCCAATAATAATCAAGTGAAAGGAGCTAGTAGCAATGCTAACGTTTCCAAGGCTGTTAATAAATCGGTTGTCACTGAAGTTGTAAAGACCAAAGTCAACAGCAGTATCAAGTGCTTTAATTGTCAAGAGTTTGGCCATAAAAGCAATGAATGTCCAAAGCCTAAGAAGCGAGCGATGATTGCTGAGGTTGAAGATGAGGATGTAGATGCAGAACCTTCTAATTCACTACCAGTTAAGGAGGAAGAAGAATTGTTGTAAGGAGATGAAGGGTATTCTTTAATGATGAGGAGATCTTGTTTGACACCAAAACAGGAGGAAGAGACTAGTTGGTTGAGGAGTAATATTTTTCAATCGACGTGCACTATTCTGGGGAGAGTTTGCAAGTTTGTTATTGATGCAGGGAGTTGTGACAACATTATCTCTATAGAAGCTGTAAAGAAGTTGGCATTGAAGACAGAGAAGCATCCAAAACCTTACAAGTTAGCATGGTTGAGGAAAGGTGGAGAGGTGAAGGTTAGTCAGAGAGCTTGTGTAACTTTTTCTATTGGAAAGACATATAAGGATGAAATTTGGTGTGATGTTGTGGATATGTATGTATGTCATTTGTTGTTAGGGAGACCATGGCAATTCGATAGAGCCGTGCAACACGATGGTAGAACTAACTACTACAGTTTCATGTTCAATGGCACTAAAATCACTTTAGTTCCTAAAAGGCAACAACAGAGGGAAAGCAAGTTGGAGGAGATTGAAGAACTAAAGACTTTGCTTTTATTGAAGGAGTTTGTCAAAGAAGTAGAAGAGGAGCCTGAAGTATTTTTGTTGATTGGACATGACAGTAGTGAGGAGGTTGAAATTCCTGAAGAAGCAAAGCCAGTGTTGAAGGAATTTGAAGACGTATTTCCAGAGGAGTTGCCAAAGGAGTTACCGCTGTTGAGGGACATTAAACATCAAACTGATCTTGTTCCAGGAGCTATGTTACCACATAAACCACATTACAAAATGAGTCCAAAGGAGCACGAAGAATTGAGAAGGCAGGTGGAAGAGTTGCTTGAAAAAGGGCGTGTACAGGAAAGTTTAAGTCCTTGTGCAGTTCCAGCCTTGTTAGTGCCGAAGAAGGATGGAACGTGGAGGATGTGTACTGATAGTCTAACACTAAACAAGATTACAGTGAGATACAGATTTCCTATGCCCAGATTGGATGACTTGTTGGATCAACTTAGTGGAGCTGCTATCTTTTCGAATATCGATTTGAAGAGTGGTTATCATCAAATTCGAATTCGACCAGGGGATGAATGGAAAAAAGCGTTCAAGACACGGGAGGGGTTGTACAAATGGCTGGTTATGCCGTTTGGTCTTTCGAATGCACCTAGTACGTTTATGCGGGTGATGAATCAGATCTTTAGACCATTTATTGGGAAGTTCGTGGTGGTGTATTTTGATGATATACTGATATATAGTGGAAGCACAAAAGAACACTTGCATCATCTGAGAGAAGTGTTGATGATACTTCGACAGGAACAATTTTACGCTGCAACAAAGAAATGTGTGTTCATGATGCATAGTGTTTTATTTTTGGGGTATGTTGTTTCTGAAGGAGGTATACAGGTAGATCAAAGTAAAGTTGAAGCAATCAAGGATTGGCCACAACCTAAGACTATAACTGAAGTGAGAAGTTTCCATGGGTTAGCACCATTCTACCGAAGGTTTATTCCACATTTCAGTAGCGTGATGGCGCCAATTACTGATTGTATGAAGGGAAAACAATTTTTGTGGATGGAAGAAGCAGGATTAGCTTTTGAGCGGATCAAGGAGCTTTTGATGACAGCACCAATTCTAGTATTGCCAGATTTTCAGTTGTTATTTGAGCTACATACTGATGCCTCGAAGGTTGGAATTGGAGGGGTGTTGAGTCAAAAAGGTCGACCAATTGCTTATTTCAGTGAGAAGCTTTCGGGAGCTAAGATGAGATATAATACTTATGATGTGGAGTTCTATGCTATTGTGCAAGCTGTGAAGCATTGGAGACATTACTTGTTCCATAAGGAGTTTGTCTTGTATACAGACCATGAGGCGTTGAAGCATTTGCTAGGGCAGGATGTCGCACCTAGACATGCTTCATGGATCGCATACTTGCAACAGTTTACATTTGTGGTGAAGCATAAGTCGGGAATTACAAACCGTGTGGCAGATGCATTGAGTCAAAGGAATCATTTGTTGACTACAATGAAGGTTGAAGTGACGGGGTTTGATGTGTTGCCAGAATTGTTTGTTGATGATCCTTACTTTGCCAAGGTGGTTGATGAAGTCGAGAAGGGGAAGACGGATGAGTATGTGTTGGTGGATGGTTTTCTTTTTAAGGGGAATCAATTGTGTATACCAGAGTGCAGCTTACGAATGAAGATTGTGAAGGAGTTTCATGAGGAAGGTCATGTGGGTAGAGATCGTACTTTGCAGTTGATTTCTGAATCATATTTTTGGCCATCCATGAGGAAAGAAGTTGAAAGATTTGTGCAGAGATGTCATATATGTCAAGTTTACAAAGGGACAGCTACGAATGCAAGGTTATATATGCCATTGCCCGTGCCTACTAGACCATCGGTTGATATTAGCATGGATTTTGTTTTGGGTTTGCCGAGAACTCAACGTGGGAATGATTCCATATATGTGGTGGTGGATAGATTTTCCAAGATGGCGCATTTCATAGCTTGTAAAAAGACCGCGGATGCAGTCCGTGTTGCTCAGTTATTCTTTAAGGAAGTGTATCGACTACATAGGCTACCTGAATCCATTGTTTCTGACCGGGATACGCGATTTCTAAGTCATTTTTGGTTGAGTCTGTGGAAGATGGTTGGAACGAAGCTGAATTTTAGTAGAGCCTATCATCCACAATCAGATGGGCAAACGGAAGTGGTGAACAGATCATTGGGAAACTTGTTGCGATGTCTTGTGCAGGATAATTTGAAGAGTTGGGATATGAAGTTGTGTTAGGTGGAATTTGCACATAATCATGCTGTTAATCGAAGTACTGGATTCAGTCCATTTCAAGTTGTATATTCAGCAATTCCGAAGGGACCGTTGGATTTGACGACAGTGCCATATCAAAGGGGAGTTGTAAAACGAGCTGGTGATTTTGTGAATGAGTTGCAGGAATGTCACAGAACTGTTCATGAACGATTGCTTAAATCAAATGATAAGTATCAACAACTGGCAGATAAGAAACGAAGAAGTGTAGACTTCAAGGAAGGTGATTTTTTTTACGCGGTATTAACGAAAGATCATTTTCCAGCTGGAGCTTACAACAAGATGAAAGCTCGAAAGATTGGTCCAGTAGAAATTTTGAAGAAGATCAATGATAATGCATATCGGTTGAAGTTGCCAGATCATATTCACACTGCAGACGTTTTCAACGTTAAGCATTTGATTCTGTACCGTGGGGATGAGCTTGTTGAGGTAGAGAGAGGTGCAAATTCGAGGTTGAATTTTTTTCAACAAGGGGAGGATGATGCGGCAGCATACCTTGAATCGAGCGAACAAAGCCATGTCGTGGGTCGCTCCTCCTCCGCCCTAAGTCGCGTAGCTTTCCTGAATCGCGAACTACCCTTAGGTCGCGAACGACTTTCGCTCCACCTCCACTTTAAATCGCAAGCAAGCCCTAGGTCGCTCCTCTCTAGGTCGCGAGCGACCTACCGTATGTCGCAGACCCAAGGCCGACCTTCCCTAGGTCGCGAACCAGATTAGGACGCAAGACGCTCCTCCAGCCTAGGTCGCTCCGCCTAGTTCGCGAGCAAGACGAAGTGACTTAGGTCGCCTCCTCTTTAAATCGAGCAAATGTAATTAGGTCGCGACAACGCTTTGCTGAAACCAGTTAAGTCGCTGCCGAAGCCTGAAGGTCGCGAACGAGTGACTGGTTAAGTCGTTTGTGATGATTTTTATTTTAAGTCGCAATGTTTGTCATTTGTATTTTATTTTCTTATGTCGTTTGTTGTAACTCGTGTAATGTGTGTTGTTTGTTGTTAGGTCGTGCATGTTGTGTTGTAAACTCTTATAAATATGGGTGTGTTGTCATTGTAAAAGGGTTGTTGAATTTTAAATAAAATTTGGTTTGTGCTTCGTGCCTCCATTAAAATTGGTAGTTGAGTGTTAACTCCTATCTCCACCTTCGGCATTCGAGTGCGCTCGAATCAACGATTGTTGAAGCCAATTCATGGAATCAAGTGCGCTTGATCAACGTTCGAAGAATTGTAGATCTTCTTTCATGGCATCGTGTGCGCGATCAACGTGTAGAAGATTGCTAGAATCCGGTATCTTCGTGATCAACGGATTTGGGCATTTGGGTATTCTTAAAATTCACCGATTTATTATCGATTCACCGATTATTTCCGCTAATTGTGTGAGATCCTGGACGGATTCGATTTACATCGTCGAATTCGCTTCTTAGGCTGCGTCACATAGTGAAGAAATTCTAAATTTAGTCACACTTGAAGTTCAACCTAATTCAACTAAGAAATACATTTTATATTAACATATGCATTTGGCAAGGTTTTCTAATTTTTTGTTGTCTTCAAAAGCAGATTGATAGACAGTAGGAAACTCAATGTCATCCACATTTATAGTCAACCGTTTTGGTGTGTGCAAAACCACAAACCATCCATTATTTTTTAAATCTTCTGAGTAGAACACTTGACTCGCTTCTGATGCCAGAATAAATGGCTCATCATTCACTCTATCCTTCGTCTTTAATTTCTCCAAGCTAACGGTAATCAAGTTTGAAACAGGATCTATCTTGCAACCATTGACCTTATCTTCGATCTTTACCCATTAAGAATAAAAAATAGTTTGCTTGAAGTCAATGTAATCCAACTCAATTTTCTGTTGAATAACTCCATAATACATTGTTTCTGCTTCCTTGTAATTTTTATCCTTCCCGCTTGCTCTAAATTTTGTAATCGCTCTCATATGAACAACACTGTCTTGTGTTACCATACGTTTTTCGTAAGTTTTCGGAGAAAATGTAAATCTATTCACTTGGTACTTCATATAATTATGCGCCTTAAACTTTGGCCCGTTCACCAATTGCCAAAGAGTGGAATCAACATCATTGGTCTTCACCGACTATAAAAACATAATAAGTGAAAAGCATGATCGTAATAGTGTATGATACATTTAAATACAAATGAATGAATAAGAAAATGTAATACCTCATCATGTAACCAAAGAGTAAAACTTTGACAAGTTTCCACGAATGTAACCCTACTTCGAGATTGAGATTTAGTACTTTTCACATAGATGTTATACCTCCTGCAATAAACACGTTTCAAAACGTACATATATAAGTTAATTTACAATAATGAGAATTCGGGATAAACTAGTGAACTTACTTCTCCCATTCATCCAATCCATCGTACTTATTAAGGACCCATCTACGAACTTGTTCAAACTGCACTTGGGTTAAGGTTATATCTTTACCACTACTTAAAGACATCTCACCAGCAAACTCATCATCCTCGTCTAAAAATGCTTCACGAGTATGTTTATGGGTGCCATCATCTCCTTTTGGCATATACTCGATGTAGTAATAACTAGCTTCTTGTACAATATATCCTTCTGTAATACACCCTTCAATATATCTTTTGTTGCACACATATCCTTTATATGTTTTCATCAACCTATGTAGGCAATCAATTGTAAATAACCAATAACTATTTAAATCGAATGGTGATGAACAAAATTGAAATTAGTAATTTACCGTTCAAAAGGATACATTCACCTATATCTAGCAGGACCGCAAATAAATGCTTCATCGGCTAAATGAACCATAAGGTGGATATTGATATCAAAAAATGCAAATGGAAAATGTTTTTTAAACATACACATTTCTTCTACTATACTAGCCTTTGCTTTTAAAAGATGTTCCCTGTTGATCACCTTTGAGCACAAAATGTTAAAGAATAGACTTATGTGTATAGTATTATACAGATCCTTATGTTGTGAATAAGAATGTTGAAGCAATACCGAAAGTAATTGTTGCATTATGACATGATAATCATGCGACTTCATATTTGTTAGTTAAGGAGGATTGATGTTCACATTGTTTTGGAAGTTAGAAGAGAATCTGCTAGGTACTTTAAGGTTTTTCAAAACGGTGCAAAACCGTATCTTTTCTTCTTTGCTCAAAGTGAAAGTTGCCTCTGGTATAGTTATTTTATTTGTTTCACGATCTTCCCTCACCCATAATTTTTGTTTTATACCCATGATTTTCAAATCCTTGCGTGCATTGATGCCGTCTTTTGACTTGTCTTTATGACCCATAATTGTGATAATGAGATGCTCGGTGACATTCCTTTCCGTATGCATAACATCAACATTATGTCAAAACAAATTTTCTTTCCAATATGGAAGATAAATAAGGATGGACCTTCTATACCATGCATGAACATTGTTAAGGTCTTCATCATCAGTTTTCTTTTTTCGTTTTTGACCAATTTCCTGTTTGTTTTTACCAACATTCATCTTGATATTAGCTACATTTTCTTAAACTTGATAACCATTCAATGGCCATGGAGGACGATGATATTCTTGTTCATTATTGAAGTTTGCTTTATCGTCTCGAAACTTATGTTTGGAAGGAAGAAATCTTTGGTGTCACATGTAACACATTTTCTTACTTTTAGAAAGATAATAAGAACAAGTATCTTCCCCACAAATAGGACATGCAAAATAGCCGTGAGTTGTGCACCCTGATAAAGACTCGAGCACATGATGATAATGAATTTCCAACAACATCCTCTCTCTCATTGTGAACTCAGAATTATTAAATGAGTCAAATGTAATGACTCCTTCCCATAACTGCTTTAACTCGTCCATCAACGGTTGTAAATAAACATCGATATCCTTCCCTGGTTGTTTTGGTTCGAAAATCAACAATGTCAACATTGAGAACTCCCTTTTCATACACATGGATGGAGGAAGATTGTATGGTACTATAATTACTGCCCAACAACTATAACGATTAGCTAGAGATGCATGTGGATTGAAACCATCCGTTGCTATTCCAAGTGTCACATTTCATGGTTCAGCAGCAAACGTTTAATCAAAAGAATCTACAACTTGCCACTGAGAAGTGTCACATGGATGACGCTTACAGTTGAATCAGACTTGGCACGAGCATGCCAATTCATAGCATCTGCTATCCATGGTAAGGTGTACAGCCTCCTCAATATAGAAATTAAAGATAAATGTCTCAACGTCTTTTGAGGTACTTTGATAGCTCTTCTTTCTTCATTGAATGTTGTCTTATATCTTGGTTCGCTGCAAATTGTACAAGAAACCTTATTTGTATCATATTTCCAGTATAAAATGCAGTCATTGATGCATGCATCATAAGTTTTGTAATCCATCCCAACTTACTTGTTTGATCATCTTCTTCATGTCGGGGTACTTTGTAGGTAGTGTGTTACCTTCAGGGATTAACTTCTTTATAAATTCGAGGAGTGCAGTCACACCATTGTCGAAAAAGCCGTACTGAGTTTTCAAGCTATTCAGCTTCACAATGGCATATAAATTTGTTATCAATTTTGGACATGAAGGATACAATGGCTCTTTTGCACTATCAAAAAGTGATTTATACATCTTACTTTGATTGGCCTGCCAATCGTCATCAACCATAGATGACTACCCAATATTATCGAGCAACGGAATTGTAGGTTGAAAATGATGAATCTATCAGCATCATTGATTAGATCTTCCATTCTAGAATGTTCGGACTCATTGGTGCTTATGGCTTGACTATCGGGTTGTTTTTGCTTCACCGCCAACTCTTTCCCATGAAAATGCCAAATAGTATATGATCGGACAATTCCCCATCTAAGAAGATGATAATGAATTTCATCTAATTTAATTTTCATTTTCATATTTTTGCATTGTGTGCAAGGACAAGAATAGATTTCCTTATTACCACCATTTTGTACAACAAATTCAATAAACTTCCGCACTCCTTCCACATATCATGCAGTTCTTCGATTGGATTATTTCATCCATTGTTTGTCTATGCTAGAAGACATACTGCCTTGCTATATCATATATGATATATCATCAGTTATTTCTCTACCACCTCTTTATGAAAAAATGTGTAATTCAAGCACAAACATTGCCTTAAATGAAATAATGGCAAAGTTCCTACTAGTATTATGTAATATATGAAACAATAATCCTATTTTAAACAAAATATAAAAAGTGCAGCCACAAAATCAAACATTAGGGACATGCAATTTTTTTGAAGATCTTTACAAGTCACCCTACCCTTCAATCATCTATAAAAACTACCAACCTGAAGACTCTCCTCCACTCACATTACAATCACACTCACCATGTCAACAACTTCAATACTATTCTCCACATTCCTCCTCCTTACAGTAGCAGCAAAGGCCAAAACCACCCCTACAGTCACATCGGGCCCTTTATCCCAGCCCATCTAAACCCAATCGCCATACTCGAAAAGGACAGCCAGTACAAAACCTTACTCCGCCTCCTAAATGAAACCTAGGTCCTATCCTAAATCCAAAACTGGCTTAGCGACTCCTTCCAAGGACTCACCATCTTCGCCCCTACCGACAATGCATTTAACTTAGAAATTTTAACTACTATTTTCAACTGCAACTATTGTTCAGAAAACATAACCAACAATGTAAATAAACTGAATGAATATGATTGTCAAGAAATAGTTCATGCTCTTAGTTAATCAATGCAGACTATTAACTAAGAAGACTCAAACAAACTGATTGAATAAGATTGTTAAGAAATAGTTCATACTCGTTTCTTTATTTAATCCAAATCCACATGTTGAAAACAAAATAACACATCATGGAGATCATATCTCTATCAAGTACTTCGTGTCTGGGTCTATTTGGATAAGGCGACAATATAATTAATATATATTTCTTGTAACTAAAAATATAATAACTTTATCTACAAAGCTCGAAAAACAATTATTTTCTACCTATTTGATATTCAAATACTTCACTAAGTCTTATCAGAGCATGTGTAAATATCGAGTTAAGCTACTTCCATCTACGATTGTCATCTAGAACACAAAGTTACATTTATAGATCTGCACATCTTATGAACCTGGCAACACCAAGGATAAACTTGAGTGGAATTCAAGGGAATTCTATTGTCTGTGCATAAAGTTAAATTAAGAGTATACCTAGATGAAAGTGAATGAGACACGATATAAAATTATTGTTTCAATATTTGAGTAGTGCCCAATGGCTCTTCTCAAAGCAACAAGGCTTTTCCAAAGGCAACTTGCCTTTATGTCTATGCATTTTAAGTTTTCATTGAACTTAACACTCAATCTGCTAAGATTAACTAAACAAGTCCTTGCTATTTTAATGCCAACTACAGTTTTCCTACCGACTTCAAAAGATATACTTCAAAACCTTAAATCAGTGATAGTTTCAAGACCATTAACAGGCATCAACTCATGATGCAGACTCAAATAACAAGTTAATCCAATCTCTTTGGAAAGCCTAAGTCTCAAGGAAGCCAGCAATAGCAGTAATATTGCAGGAGCATGCATAAATAAAACAAATATCATGGAAAATGAATCTAAAAAAGTAATCTGTTAGATGATGATGAAGAATAGTGTTGTCCAATCTGCCTCGAAGGTACTGTGGCACATGTACTAGCTATGTACATTTGTTCATAATGTGTTATGTGCGACAACTTTTTTGATTACTTGTTTAGATTTTCCAAATAAACTGCATAATTTACGCATAGCATATTAACCGAGATCTATACTTGTATGCTAGTCATTAGTTGTTACTACAAGTATTTACAAAAATAGAATGCTATAAGTATCTACAAAACTAGCACCATCCTCATAGACTTGCATTGGAAAGATAATGGATCTGATGGTAGTAAGTCTACCTGCATAACTCAGAAATTTGATGTGCCATAATGTTATTTTTAATTATTCTTTCATAAAGAACAATACAGTGATGCTTTCTTATTCTTGAATTGGTGAGAGGAATACCTAAATAGCTCATACAATTTGCCATATGTCTAACCACTATTCAAAACTGGAATATATCATATATGATATGCAAAGACTATGAGAATATGATAATTTATGCCATATTTACGAGAGGCATACTGACTGTGTTCAGTAGGATTTAAATACTAATGTATGGAACTCCAAGTTATACTTTTTCGTTCAGGTTACAGGAATGTAATAAATTACTAAAGCCATGGAACAAAAAATGCAGCAAGGAAATTTTTTACCTGAAAGAGGCTCAAGAAGAATATGATACACTTATGCAAGCCATAGATGATGATCATACTAATCTGAACCTATATGATACAAGGTTAAAAGCGTGGAATAAATTTCAAACACAACAGCAAAATTCAGTTCTAGAGCTACAAACAGGGATCTAAAATAAAAACTAACTGTGAATAATTATATATATTCAATGGAATAAATTTCAAACACAACAGCAAAATTCAGTTCTGGAGCTACAAACAAGGATCTAAAATAAAAACTAACTGTGAATAATTATATATATTCAATTGGCATATATTATTATTTTACTCATGCTGATAATTATATTCAAACTAACTGTGGATAATTATACATACATATATATGTGTATGTGTGTGTATGTGTGTGTGTATATATATAGATAGATATATACATATGTATGTGCATATACATACATACATATGTATATATCTACCTATATGTATATACATACATACATATAGTATGTGTGTGTGTATGTATATACACACACACACATATATATGTGTGTATATACACACACAAAAACACAAACACGCACGCGCGCATATATATATATATATTCAATGTTGCAAGCTCATAACATCTAACTCTGAATAATCAATTAATATTCAATTAGATGTTATGATCACATTGAATATATATAGTTATATATATATTGAGTTAACATTGAATCAATTGACTTACTAACTATGTCCCTTGTGATATTTAGATTGTGATTGAAAATTTTACTTATCATAATTTCAAATTTTTTCTATTTATTTTATTGGATTCCCTCTTATTTATATGAATTTTTGTCCAAAGTAAATTAGTTACATCACATCGATTCTTTATTGTGGATATATTTATAAGTAAGATAAACATATCAAAATAGGCAATGGAAAGTATATTCGTTTATTTATGTTAGTGCAAAAGCTATGATAGTTTTAGATACCAATGTTGCATCATTTTCAAATGATTATTGTTTAGTTGTAAAATGCCTAGTATTGATTTTCAAGTGAATTTGATCTTTTTAGCATGCATATTAACCAAAATAAAAAAATAAATTAGCTTTATATTCTAATATTAGGAAAAGAATAATATATAAATATAAAGTGCATTTAGAAAACAACGCTTGCTTTTTTAAATCTACAAAAGCATCGAGGTTCAATATACACGATATTAATAGGTTAGTATCTTATGGCAAATTGCTACTATACATTTCTTATTAATGAGAAAACTTTATATAATCTGCCCAATGAATAAAATAAATAAGCAAATATCAATTCATATTTGTATCCAAGTTTTATTCCATCTTTAAAACTAAGTTCAAAAAATATTTGCATTATAATACCATTTTCTACAAAGCCTTGATGTACTAAATGTTTAGAAAAAGAAGTTAACATACAATATATTTCCTTTTCAGTAACCACTATAAAAGGATAATGACATAATTTGCTACTATTATTTGTAGAGTAAGAAGCCGAAGGCTTGACAAGGAAACAAAACGAACACTGACAAGTAAATTATAAAGAGTACCCAAATTCTTGATTAAAAATAAAAATAAAATACCTGATGAGAAAGATGTAATACCGAGAGCGATTCAAAAAATATTGAGGTGATACACAAGAATTGATTACAACTATATGCTCAAATCGATATTGAGGTCGAAACGATTCAAGAGATGCTCAAATCGATATTGAGTTCAAAGCGATTCAGGAGATGCTCAAATCGAAATTGAGGTAGGGGGCATTCAGGAGCGATAGAACTGATTAGCTTGGGCATGTGAAAAGAAAATGGATTAGCTAGGGCGTGGGATTAGCATATTTTAGGCGGAAATTTATTTAGGGCATGCATGGGAAAATTTTGGAATGGAGGCGTTGTTTTGTGAAGAGGGTTGCGTATTTGAGTTGTATACTGTACACCTAGGGGGTTAAAAAAATTAGAATAACTTTGCAACGATCTAAAGCCGTTGCAAAATTGCCACGGTCCATGACCATTGTAATTTATTTTACCACGGCTGAAGACCATAGTAAAAATGCCACGGCTCAAGACCGTGGTAAATTTTTCGCATAGGGGCGTGGCAAAATGGATAGTATGTTGTAGTGGCGTTGGTTTTACACTCCACGACATACAACTACTTTTGTTCATGTTGCATTCGTTGATTTGGTGGGGCCTTCAGGCATGCAAAGTGGTGTTGTCCCTTGGATTTTACAGGACCTTACATAGAGTACTCAGGTATATCATGCTCTACAGCCATCCCAGATAGGAGATTACGGTTGGACAATCGATATACCGACAATGTCGGGAGTTGATAGATATGTTGATATTCCTTGGCTTGAGATTTTGCAGTATCCAGATCCAACTGCGTTTTCATATGAGGATTTATTTTAGAAGTAGATGGGACTCTGCCAGGTCATGTACGTTGAGCATCGACGGAGCATAAATGAGTTGACTGCTCATATTAACGAGCTTACTACTGCTGATAAGTAGCGATATCATCCTACACTAGAGTGGATGATGATGATGGCGATGCAGTTGGCTTTTTGATGATGAGTACTAGTTTGATGAGCCATAGTGTTTGTATTTACCATCAGTATTTGTATGTCCTATCAGTGTGTGTATCAGTGTATTTTCAATGTTTTGTATTTACTAGCTGTGTTTATATCAGTGTAGTATCATTGGTTTGTGTTTACTAGCAGTGTTTGTATCAGTGTTGGATTTCCTATTTTGTTTGATTGTCTGTACTGAACTTTGTGAAGGAACAAACACAATTGTGTTTGTTTGTATTCATGTTTGTAGATGCTTGCCACGTGGTCAATCAGATGACAGTTGATTCATGAGATGCGGATCATGAACTTTATATTTAAACAAATGTTTTTTAATGAAAATTCGCAACAACTTCAATAATTCACAACATCTTCAATAATCTTCAATGTCAAATGAAAGCTGGACTCCCGATGATTACTTAGTACTAATCAAAGTGTACATAGAAATTTACTGTAGACACATGTAAGAGAAGTTGGAGCATGATTTTTGGGTCACTCTAAACGAGGTTTTTAACAATCATCCTGATTGTAGATTAATTCGAAGACTCCTGGAAACTCGAAGTACTTTTATCACGTTTACTAGAGCTTGTCGAAGATATAGAATCATTATAAATACAGTGAAAGAAGAAGATCTAATTCAGTTAACACGAGCTACGTTTGATTCTCGTTATTTGTGGGAGTATCGTGTTGATTTTGTTGGACATGCTGCATATAATCTCTAGGTTAGATATATTAGACAATTTGAATGACGTTGGGATAGTTAAGTAAGTTTTTTAAGTTAATCACCTTTAGCAAGTTCATTGCACTTTCAGTAAGTTATATGTACTTTCAAATTCAAGTAAAGTCTATGTTTTCAAAATCAAGTATGCACTTAAGATAATAACAACATTTTACTCATGGAAAAAATTAACAAACAAGACTTAACTTACTAAGACAACAAATAATAAACGTAGACAACTTCATAGAAAACAAACAAGGTAACAAACAGTAAAACACGACAACATCATGGAAAACAAACAAGACAACGATGAATAAAAAACTGCTTTCGACCACCTGATAAGTTAATTGAACCAAACGTCCTTTGAAGCGTATGAATTTGTTCTTCAAGTTCATTAACATACACAACTGCTCGATGAGAAAGAGGATCGTCAATCCATTCCATCAGGAGAATTAGAGCATCTATAGTGGCGCTGACCGATGTCGGTTCAGTTTCTTACAACAGCATACATAACAGAAATCCCACAGTTATAGTAGATCTCTATAGAATTAACCTCATGATCTGTGCGAGGTACTTGGCGTCGTATTTCATTCCTTCGTTCTCTTCTCCCGTTATGGCTACGCCACTCTGCTCTTTGACGTCTACCATTTTCCAGCTGCATGCGCTCTTGCACTTCTATCTCATGCTCTCTTGCATCGGCATTATGTCTTTCCTCCATTTCAATATACCACTCTGTTGGTGGTTGAGGGGAGGATGTATTCGTCGGGCTATTGTAATGTAATGGACCTTCATATGAGTATGAAAAGGGCAAAGAAATATGATTGTAATCGACCATTTTTATATACTACTTCTATGATATGAATGAAGAGAAGTATGGCAAGCAAAATGACATTTATATAGCATTACCAGGTCCATGTCGTTTGCTCCACTTTGTTGTCTTGAATGTAATCCAGCCATTATTTCTTTCCAATGTTGACAAGCGGCATTTATTCTTTTCCAAGACTTCTTCAAAGAATCAACAGTTCATGGAAGATTGTTTAGACTTCGATGGTTGAAAAAATTGCGTACATAATTCCAAAAAGAACTTTCGCTTTGGCTCGTAACTTTCTTATTGTCTCTAGAATATTCAACCAAACAGAATGTTAATTCAGCTTAGTCATCCGGCGACCATTTAACCATTTTTGGGACTTTTTGGCCCGCATTTGGGGATTCATTAATGTTGATTCCCATTGTTTGCTTTCCCCAAGCTTGAGCGGAAGACAAATTAGAATTCCTAAAAACATCTTCTTCTTCGGCAGTTTCATTGCCATCGAATTGGGTTTCTTGGTTTTCACATCTGTTGTCTCCAAATTGATTATTCATATTTCTTGATGAATTTTGAGAATGATAAGGCAATACTGACTGAATTGATCGTAGTTATAGTTTTGTTGAAACAGATTATTATGCGGATAATTCGAATTTTGAGAATTTTGGTAATGGTTCCAATCTTGTTGAGAATGAAAGAAATTTTGATTTTGTTGTGGATGATACGAATTTGGAGCCTGTTGGGCAAAACCAAAATTTGAATTTTGATTTTGCTTTTGAGAATTTTGAGAATGATATTGATTTTGACCATGTTGAGAATTGAACGTATTCTGATTGAATTGAGTCAGATTCTGATTATCGGATCTGAGTTGAGATAGAAATATAGGAGATGGTGATTTTTGAGATTTTCCTTTTGGATTTTTCAACATTAATGAGATTGTTTGAAAATAATTTGTTGAATAGAGTAAGAAATGTAGAATAAATGGCATAAGTTAAATTTTGTAATTGGTAAGTTGTATAGAGAGAAGGAGAGGGATATGCAACGGTCATTTAAAAACGGCCATTTAAATGACCATTTTCACATAACCGGCTTTATTATAGCTGGCTAAGTGGCAACGGTCATTTAACTGGCCGTTGCCAAAAGGAAGGCTTAGCCGGTCATAATAAAGCCGGCTAGGCTTAGCCGGCTTTATTACGGCCGGCTAAGTCTTCAACCCTCTAGGTTGCTTTGGCAACCTTCCGGATTGCAAAAGCAACCCGGAAGAAAACAATCCGAACCGACACTCGGTTGAGAATGTTCTAATGGTGGTTGGGTGAATTCAATCAAAAATTCAGTTTTGAATTTGAATGTTAAGATAATAATAAAAAATATTCTGCGCACAATTATCTAAGCATGAAAATCAAGCAACCTGAGTGAAGATCAAACAATTTAAGGTGGGCAAACTTTTTTGTCAGCTTTCATGTTGGAAGAAGGGTCTGGGGTGGCTTCTATTTATCGAAGACGGTGACTTTTAGGGTTAAGGAGAAGCGTAGTTGTTGGCCTTGTTAGTATCTTATGGGTCTTCATATTTTATAAGTTGGTTGAGGCTTAATATTTTTTTGTGCCATTTGGATCCACTTGGATTAGTTTTTGAATAGAAAACAGTTTGGGATTTTGTTGACTCAAGGGTAGAAGTTAAGATATTTTGAAGGATTCGACTGTTTTGTTCATTTAAACATAGTTTGTACTGTTTATTAATCTATTTATATAGAAAATACTTCCAAAAGTGACAATCTAAAAATGGAATCAAAATGGAATGTCCAAAATTTTTGAAATAGAAACCGAAATTTCGAATGTTTCTAATGATCCGAACCGAAATGAAGACCTAGAATTTTGAATCTTGGTTTAAACGTCTGACACACGTAGCATCTCCCATGTTTTAAGTGAATTGGAGCTGCTCCCTACTTGCATTTTAGGAGTAGCAATATTATTTTCCTTTCTCTATTGCCTTTTTGACGCAGCCTAAGGAAGCGAATTCGACAATGTAAATCGCATCCGTCCAGGATCTCACACGATTAGCGGAAATAATCGGTGAATCGATGATAAATCGGTGAATTTAAGAATACCCAAATGCCCAAATCCGTTGATCACGAAGATACCGGATTCTACCAATCTTCTACACGTTGATCGCGCACGATGCCATGAAAGAAGATCTACAATTCTTCGAACGTTGATCAAGCGCACTTGATTCCGTGAATTGGCTTCAACAATCGTTGATTCGAGCGCACTCGAATGCCGAAAGTGGAGATAGGAGATAACACTCAACTACCAATTTTAATGGAGGCAAGAAGCACAAACCAAATTTTATTTAAAATTCAACCACCATTTACAATGACAACACATCCCTATTTATAGGGAAATTACAACCCACATGACTTAACAAGTTACAACACATACGTCTTAATAATCAACGACCTAACCACAAACGACTTAACAAACACATCACAAACGACTTAAGAAATACAAACAAACGATTTACAACATCACGACTTAACCACATAAGCGACATAAGAAAATAACGACATAACAATAAACGATTTACAAATAACGACTTAACACACAAACGACATAACAACTTTGCAGAGCGATTTAACATCTTGCTGCAGCGACATAAAGAATTCTCACGACCTAATCTGGAGCGACCTACAGAGCACGCGACCTAACTGGAGAAACTTGCGACTTCAGAGATATCGCTGCATTGACTTCACGACTTAACTGGAGCGACTTAGACTTCATTCGCGACTTATGGAATTTAATAGTTCGCGACCTTCTTGGAAACGACATAAGGTAGCTCACGACCTAAGCTGAAATCTGGAGCGAGAATTCGCGACATATGAAGCTCGCGACTTACGGATGGTCGTTCGCGACCTAAGGCTTGCTCGCAACCTAGGGCTGGAAGAGAAGCGACCTAGGGCTTGTGACAAAAGAAGCTTGCTTATTCGCGACCTCCTTTCGCGACCTACTGGAGGCAACTCAGGGAGATTTCGTTCATGACCTTACTGATGGCTATGTCGTTTGCGACCTAGGTGGAAGTTATGTAATTCGCGATCTAGGTGGTGGCGCGATTCAGTAAAGAGATTTTGGAGGGAGAAACGACTTAGGGTAAGATGTTTATCTTGCGTATCTCACGCTGCATCATCCTCCTCGGTTGAAAAGAATTCGTCCTCGAATTTAAAAGTTCTTCCCCATTGGGTTGTACATCTCCATAATAAGGTATAAGATGTTTAACATTAAACACGTCAGAAGTGTACACATCTTCCGGCAGCTTCAATCTATAAGCATTTTCATTGATTCGTTTCACAATCTTTACAGGACCAATCTTTCGAGCTTTAAGTTTATTGTATGCTCCCACCGAAAAATGATCCTTCGTTAGTACAGCATATATTAAATCTCCTTCTTTGAAGTCAACATGTCGTCGTTTAATATCTGTGGATTGTTTATATTTCTCGTTTGTCTTCTCCAATCGTTCCTGAATGATTCTATGGCATTCTGTCAACCCATCAACAAAATCAACAGCCCGCTTAACTGTCCCCTTCGGTTGTGGTACTATCGTTAAATCCAACGGCCCCTTTGGCAAGCTTGAATATACAATCTGAAATGGACTGAAACCCATACTACGGTTGATAACATGATTATGAGCAAACTCCGCTTGACATAACTTCACATCCCAGCTCTTTAAATTATCCTTCACAAGACATCGCAATAGGTTTCCTAAGGATCTGTTCACAACTTCTGTCTGTCCATCCGTTTGTGGATGATAAGCACTACTGAATTTCAGCTTTGTTCCGACCATCTTCCACAAACTCAGCCAAAAATGACTCAGAAATCTGGTATCCCTGTCTGAAACTATAGATTCTAGTAAACCATGCAAGCGATAGATCTCTCTAAAGAACAACTGTGCCACATGGACTGCATCTGCCGTCTTCTTATAAGCAACAAAATGTACCATCTTCGAGAAACGGTCCACCACAACATATATAGAGTCATTTCCCCGTTGAGTCCTCGGCAAGCCCAACACAAAATCCATGCTTACATCAACCCATGGTTTTGTAGGAACCGGTAAAGGCATATACAAACCCGCATTGGTAGCTGTCCCTTTCGAAACTTGACAAACATGACATCTCTGAACAAACTTTTCAACTTCTTTTCTCATTGACGGCCAAAAATAAGACTGAGAAATCAACTGCAATGTGCGATCCCTTCCAACATGTCCTTCTTCATGCAACTCTTTTACAATTTTCATTCTCAAGCTGCAATCTGGTACGCACAATCGATTCCCCTTGAATAAGAATCCATCTACCAACACAAACTCATCAGAACTCCCATCCTTGAATTTCTCAACAATTTTCGCAAAGTAAGGATCTTCCTAAAACAACTCTGGCAATAGTTCAAATCCTGTCACTTCAACCTTCATCGTCGTCAACAAATGATTCCTCCTGCTCAAGGCATCAGCTACATGATTCGTCACCCCTGATTTGTGCTTTACAACAAAAGTAAACTGCTGCAGATACGCGACCCATGAAGCGTGTCTAGCTGAAATTTTGTCCTTCCCTTGCAAATGTTTCAAAGCTTCATGATCCGTATAAAGAACAAACTCCTTCTGAAACAGATAATGTCTCCAGTGCTTCACAGCTTGAACAATTGCGTAAAACTCCACGTCATAAGTGCTATATCTCAACTTGGCTTCAGACAACTTCTCACTGAAATAAGCAACTAGTCTTCCATTCTGACTCAATACTCCACCAATCCCAACCTTCGAAGCATCAGTGTGTAACTTGAACAATATCTGAAAATCCGGCAGTACCAGAATGGGTGCCGTCGTCAAAAGTGTCTTGATCTTCTCAAAAGCTAACTCTGCTTCCTTGGTCCACACGAACTTCTTTCCTTTCATGCAATCGGTTACAGGTGCCAACACACTGCTAAAATATGGAATGAATCTTCGATAAAAAGATACCAACCCATGAAAAATCCTCACTTCAGTAATTGTCTTGGGTTGTGGCCAACTCCTGACAGCTTCCACTTTGCTTTCATCCACTTGAATACCCTCCTTCATCAGAACATATCCCAGAAACAAAACACTGTGCATCATGAACACGCACTTCTTCGTTGCTGTATAGAATTGCTCCTGTCATAGAATCAATAGCACTTCTTGCAAATGCTGGATATGCTCTTCCATACTCCCACTATAGATCAAAATATCGTCAAAGTAAACTACTACGAACTTCCCAATAAATGGTCTGAAAATCTGGTTCATTACTCTCATAAAAGTACTAGGAGAATTTGACAAGCCAAACGGCATAACCAGCCATTCATATAGACCTTCCCTAGTTTTAAAAGCAGTCTTCCACTCATCACCCGGTCTAATACGAATCTGATGGTATCCACTCTTCAAGTCAATCTTTGAGAACACAACAGCCTCACTCAACTGATCAATCAAATCATCGAACCTCGGCATAGGAAACCTGTATCTCACAGTGATCTTGTTTAGAGCCCGACTGTCCGTACACATCCGCCAAGTCCCATCCTTCTTCGGTACCAATAAGGCTAGCACTGCACAAGGACTCAAGCTCTCCTGAACATGCCCTTGTTCTAACAACTCCTCCACCTGCCTTCTCAGTTCCTCATGCTCCTTAGGACTCATCCTGTAATGTGGCCTGTGATGTAATGCCGCTCCTGGCACAAGATCAATCTGGTGCTGAATATCTATCAACGGTGGTAACTCCTTTGGTAACTCTTCAGGAAACACATCTCTGAATTCTTCCAACACTGGCTTTACTTCCTCTGGAACTTCAACAGATTCAGTAGCTTCATGTCCAATCAACAAGAACACCTCTGGACTCTCCTCTACTTCTTCAACAAACTCCTTCAAAGTCAACAAAGTCTTCAGCCCCTTAATCTCTTCTGACTTGCTCTCTCCTTACTGTCTCTTCTTCGGAACTAAAATGATCTTAGTACCCTCAAACATAAAGCTGTAGTTATTGGTTTGACCATCATGTTGCACTGCTCGGTCATACTGCCATGGTCTTCCCTAAAGCAAGTGAAAAACATCCATCTCCACCACATCACACCAGATCTCATCTTTATACTTCTTCCCAATAGAAAATTGAACATGAACTCGCCTGTCCACCTTCACCTCTCCTCCTTTCCTTAACCACGCTAACTTGTAAGGATTTGGATGCTTCTCCATCTTCAACTTCAACTTTCTCACAGCTTCGGTAGACATGATATTGTCACAACTTCCCGCGTCAATCACAAATTTACACACCTTCCCTAGTATAGTGCATGTCGACTGAAAGATATTACTCCTCAACCAACTAGCCTCCTCTTCCTGCTTCGGTGTCAAACATGATCTCCTCAACATTAGATTACATCCTTCATCTCCCGACGCGATATCCTGTTCATCCTCCTCAACTGGACTAAAATAACCTTCATCAACATCCTCACCTTACACTTCAGCAATCATAGCTCGCCTCTTCGGTTTCGGGCATTCATTACTCTTGTGACCCACTTCTTGGCAATTATAACACTTGAAACTGTTGTTGACCTTCGCCTTCGCAACTTCATTCACAACCGGTTTACTGACAGCTTTAGAAACATTGTAACTCCCACTAGCACCCTTGCTCTGAGTATTGGAACTTGGAAACACACCACCTCCTCGTCTTCCCTGCTTCTCCCAAGCCAACGCCTTCTAGTGCGCTTCAGCCACAGATCTAGGGTCAAACATATTTACCATATCCTGGATCTGGATCCTCAACCCCCCAACAAACCTTGCAGTCAATTGTTCCTCCGTCTCCATAATGTCATTTCGAGCAATCAGTTGATAAAACTCATCAGCATAATCATTAACAGTCTTCGTCCCTTGCCTCAGATTCTGCAACCTCTGATACATGAGTGATTGATAATTGTAAGGCAAGAATGTAGCCTTCATCATCTTCTTCATTTTCTCCCAAGCAACAATCTTCGACTTTCCCATCTGTTCTCGTGTAAGTTTGGTTTGCTGCCACCACGCCATAGCTCTTCCTCTCAACCTAGTAGCAACCAACTTCACTCGACGATCTTCCGGAACCTCCTTGAAATCAAAGATCTCTTCAACATTAGATAACCAATCTAGAAATTCTTCAGCCTGCATACCACCCTTAAACTCTGGAATTTCAATTTTCATTTCGGACTCCCATTTGTGATCATACTTTGAATGATTTCTTCCTTGGCTTCGATTTCGACCATGAACGCTACCACCATCAAACTCCTCGTCAAAATCCGATGCATATCGATGTCAATCATGACCACCAACATCTCTACCATCACCATTTCTACAACCAACATCCCCTCGATCTACATTCCTATCACGATCGTCAACATTTCTACGATCATGATCTTCTCTTCTCTCCCGATCTGAATGTGGTGAAACTCTATTTCCCCCATGGCTCGATTCAGGTGAAACCCTTCTTCTACTTTGATTCATTTCAAACATCATTCTCTCTAATAGACCAATCCCCTCATCAAAATTCTCATTGAATTTATCACTAACTTGTTGCTCCATTTGTTCAGCATCTTCTCTTCGATACACATCTGCAACGTTCTGATGATGATTAACTCTTCTTGGAGGCATTGTCAACTCTTCAACAAATGTCCAAAAATTAAACTTCACTTCGGCCCACAAAAAATCCCAACGAGAAAAATTCAAACACTTTCCGAACTTTGATCCAAAATGATATGGATCGAAACTCCCAACTTGTTGCAACTTCACGATGAACACGATGAACACCAAACTTCTTGCGATCTAGCTCTGATACCAAATTGACACAGCCTAAGGAAGCGAATTCGATGATGTAAATCGAATCCGTCCAGGATCTCACACGATTAGCGGAAATAATCGGTGAATCGATGATAAATCGGTGAATTTAAGAATACCCAAATACCCAAATCCGTTGATCACGAAGATACCGGATTCTAGCAATCTTCTACACGTTAATCGCGCACGATGCCATGAGAGAAGATCTACAATTCTTCGAACGTTGATCAAGCACACTTGATTCCGTGAATTGGCTTCAACAATCGTTGATTCGAGCGCACTCGAATGCCGAAAGTGGAGATAGGAGATAACACTCAACTACCAATTTTAATGGGGGCAAGAAGCACAAACCAAATTTTATTTAAAATTCAACCACCATTTATAATGACAACACATCCCTATTTATAGGGAAATTACAACCCACATGACTTAACAAGTTACAACACATACGTCTTAATAATCAACAACCTAACCACAAACGACTTAACAAACACATCACAAACGACTTAAGAAATACAAACAAACGATTTACAACATCGCGACTTAACCACATAAGCGACATAAGAAAATAACGACATAACAATAAACGATTTACAAATAACGACTTAACACACAAACGACATAACAACTTGGCAGAGCGATTTAACATCTTGCGGTAGTGACATAAAGAATTCTCACGACCTAATCTGGAGCGACCTATAGAGCACGCGACCTAACTGGAGAAACTTGCGACTTCAGAGATATCGCTGCATTGACTTCACGACTTAACTGGAGCGACTTAGGCTTCATTCGCGACTTATGGAATTTAATATTTCGCGACCTTCTTGGAAACGACATAAGGTAGCTCGCGACCTAAGCTGAAATCTGGAGCGAGAATTCGCGAAATAGGAAGCTCGCGACTTACGGATGGTCGTTCACGACCTAAGGCTTGCTCGCGACCTAGGGCTGGAAGAGAAGCGACCTAGGACTTGTGACAAAAGAAGCTTGCTTATTCGCGACCTCCTTTCGCGACCTACTTGAGGCAACTCAGGGAGATTTCGTTCGCGACCTTGCTGATGGCTATGTCGTTTGCGACCTAGGTGGAAGTTATGTCGTTCGCAACCTAGGTGGTGGCGCGATTCAGTGAAGAGATTTTGGAGGGAGAAACGACTTAGGGTAAGACGTTTATCTTGCATATCTCGCACTGCATCACTTTTCCATATGATATTCAGAATTATAATCTAGCCTGAGACATGCGCTTTGTTGTTGTCCGAACTAATTACACTTTCTATTGCCTGCTGTGTGTCATCAGCTGTTGAAATGCTTGTTTCGTGCCAACCAAAAGTGGGTGTTCTGATGTCTGAACTGCCTACTTGCATATTATGCAATGGACCATGGCTACATATGTTGCTAAAATTTCAACTTCGTATATATATTCAATGAGGATGTACTCTGTCCTTTATCAACTACCTGTTCTCCTTGCATGTTTATGCTTGCTCTCACGGAATGAAATCCTCTACTTTGGTACATGATCAAAGTAGGGATATTCGAAGAGTGTATATGCTCCACATCAGGTGATTAAAATGCACACATATTGCAAAAATACATCATTTGTGCTATGTCACCCAATTCAAATTTTCTCAAAAGATGCGGCAACAAACAAAATTTTCTGAAATCTGCATAAAATTATGTAACAGCCACCCTTAATTCCTCAAATTCAACCGTTTTTTTAAATTTTTATTGCACTAGGTAAAAGTACTAAGGCAGCTTTTAGTTTGTAAAGGAGTTCTTTGTTTTGTGCTTTCAACGTATACTTTAAAATGCATGAAAGATGAGAAATTGATAAAAAACGGTCGATCTGAAAATTGATTTTAGCATGTAAATTTGATGACGTCTTTGAATTGTCTTCACTTAGGACTGTCAATTAGAACCGAGAACCGCAAACCTAAATCGAATTGATCCAAAAAGATCCAAATCCGAATCGAACATATTTGGTCTCGGGTTGGGTCTGAATGATAAAAAATACCATAAATACCGGATCAAACCCAACCCGAGTCGATCTGACCCGAAAAACTCGATCGAAAAACATTAAAATACGTGCATTTTTAGTGTTAGTATTCAAGCAAATCCAAACCGACATGACTTAATCCGAACTAGAGTTCGGATGGAGCCGGATCTAGGTTTTAAAATTTATAGTTTGGACCTGACAAAAGCCGAACAGCCTAAAACCGAGATCCGTCGGGTCGGGTTTTAATTGCCACTCATTTCTCCACCTTTTAGAAAATCTCAAAAACTAATCCAAATAACTCCTCTCCTATATAATTTGACATACATGCTGAAGATGAGAATACAAAAACTCATTTTCAATTCACACACTACCAACATTGCATGTGCATAAAAAATATAGTTAGAAGTTACGTTTTAAACATCGTAAAGAACATTTTTCAAATTTTTATAATCAAGATGATAATATACAACTAGTAACTGAGGAAAATTATACAAATTGCATATTTTATTATTAAATTTTCCAGTAAAAGAAAATTAACTTTGTTGATAATAACACACACGTTGCACTAAAATTTTATATCAAATGAAAAATGTTTGTAATAATATTTATCTAGTTTGATAAAATATAATAATGCATTTATGAAACAAATCTATTATTACATAAATACATGTAGCAAGTGAATTTTTTTTTACAAATGCTATTAATAAAACTAAAGTTGATAGTAATGTTGTAAATCAAGGTAGCTACAAATATTAAAACTGAAGTAGGAATTGAACTCATTAACTATAGCTAATTGGATAACACTAATCTCCTGTCAACCACACCACTATTACAATTTAGCATTTGTTAAATGCTTGCACAATTCATAAATGCAAAATATTAAATGTTGAACTCTCAGAAAAATACTTATTTTCACATTTAGTTTCCAAAGATGTTTATAGTTGCAAATTTTTTTTTTCCAGAGCCTTATATGAAATTTTGTCCTGTAAATAATCTTTCTTCTTTTCCAGTTTACCAACAAACAAAATGCGTAACAACTAACTGTAAAATGTACTAGTAATTTACAAAGAATGATAATATCAACAAAGTTTGTCGAAATTAGTATATATCAATGGATGCACGGTGATTGTGAATCAATCAATCTACTTGCATCGACATTAACACTCTGTTTACAAATATTTGCAGTGAACAACTACAAGTGGAAGAAGCAATTGAAGACGATGCTGATGAAAATGAAGACGATGTAGAAGATAAAGTCTCCAATTGATCGTTGATGACAATTGATACACTGTTATCGATTTCCTCTTTTATTACAGTTCCAGTTTCTTGATCCTCTGCTCTGACAACATCATCCTCTTCATCTGCTACGGAAATCACTGTTTGTGGCTCTATGAAATCCTCCATTGCTAACTCAACTGCAACTGCTCCCCTGCAAATGGGACATGTAGAATGCGACATCAGCCACATATCGATACATTCAACATGGAACATATGGTCACACTTGTTCAAAACTCTAATCGTCTCTCCTTCCTCAATTCCACTCAAACAGACCACACATTCTGATGAAGATGATGATGATGCATCCAGCTTGTTCCCATAAACAAACTTAGGCAAAGACGCTATTGTCTTTGAGTCAAGCCCTTCAGATAATGCACCAGTTTCATAAACCCCATCATCATTGAGGTTTGCTTGTGTGCCTTGAATAACGAAATTCAGACGCCTTCTCTTAAACCAGCGTGCATAAATTTGGATGAGGATAATGAAGGATATAACAATGGATAAGAGCATGATGGCCATTATTAGTATTTTTCGATTAGAAGCTGGAAAGGTTGAAGATTCTTCATTTTGATCATACTCAGGTGTGTTCAATATAGACATATTTGGTTGACTGTGTTTTGATGCTTTGATGGTATGCTAACCGGAGAGATCGAGATATATATACTGAGTTGTCTTTCAGAATTGCAACGAAGACAAGAATATTATGTAATATTTGGATTTTTAAACAGTATATGCATATTGTGCAAGAATACTTAGAGTGAAAGCATTATTTAGAGTAGGCCATCATACTGCAACAGACAATGTATAACGCACGGAGAATCATAGGCGCGTTATAAATTATAACTTATGCGAATAACTCCTGTTTTCTTCCAATTTTTCCGCCTGTTTTAATTGACACGAATAAAGCTCAAGTTCTTCAGTAATCCGCACATGTTTTATTTACTCAAAATATTATTATAATTCAGCATATAAGTTAAATATGGATAAGAATAAAGCATGTACGTAATTTGCATATTTGTTTTTGAGCTATCCAGCACCCTCGAAATATTAGAAACAAAGAATAAAGCATACACTTGTATTAACTTTCACGTGTTTAAGTCAACTACATTGACAACATACTGTTATATTTGGTACGATTTATGTGCTACTGTCAACAGTATAAGAAGGCTAATTCTATTAACACCTAGTTTATTGCCTTTCCCACCCCACTAGTTAAGAAAAAAAAATGAACACCCCGTTTTTTTTCTGTTGCCACCCCGTTATATTTCAAAATTGTCCCTCACTTCAAAGAACACTACTTTCCTCCTCCTCTCTCTCATTTTCTCACTTCAGTAAAAACTAATTAACATCTAAAATAAAAATCAAACCCCTCTCCCCCTTCTTCTCACTTTACTAAAAAGCCATTGAAACCACTGTGCAAGTATATTACTCTATAGAACTTCATGTATTACTCTATGGAACATATATGTATGAAATTATGTGTTTGATTGTTTATTTGTTTGGTATTTGTTTCATATTTGCAAGTATATTTGTTTGATAGCTGTTTTATATTTGCAATTGTGTATTTTTTTTCATATTTGTTTAGTTGCTCTGTTCAACTGTGTTCCATTGTGCAATTAAAGCTCTGTTGTGTTCCATTGTTCATTTGCAAGCAATTGTGTTCAACCGTGTTCAAGTATTTCATTATTACAAATATGTTTATTTGCAAACAAACAATTGTTCAACTGTGTTCAAGCATTTGCAAACAAGCAACTGTGTTCAAGTATTTCAACTGTGTTTATTGACAATTAAGCAAGTAATTGTTTATTTGCAAGCAAAAAAGATTCTCTTGCGTTATGTTGATTATTACAAGTTCAGGTACAAGTATTTCATTACTAAAGTAGCAACGCAAGGTCAAAACGTGGATATATCAGAAACCACGTCCACACTAAACGAGATCACAATAAGTACCACGTTAACAGGTAGCGTATCACATACTGGAGACCATGTTGCTGTGTAACATGGATTGTATATTTCCCTCGTCCGTATGTAGTTGTGAATTATGGAAAACTCTTGGGAGGCTATAACTCTGTATCCAACGAGGTTTTATATCATTCCGCTTTAATATATGGCGTGGGTTTCGTTCCCGACAACGTCCCATCTCAACTTTATGTACATCGTGGTTACTATATATTCTGCATTATGTCTAGTTACTATAAGGATAAAAATGTCATTTAATTTTAAAATAATTTGCTGGGGTGGGAAAGGCAAAAGGAGGGGTGGTAATAGAATTAGCCGTATAAGAATATTTAATAAGACCTTATAGATATATATCTACAAAATAACAGGATGCTATCCGTATATCGGAAGTATTGCGCCCTCCATCCGTCCCCAGAAAGGGATTTTGAAAAGGAGGAATTAATTTAAAGGACAAAAATTTGTATATTTTTAGTCTCAAGGACACGACATCAGTATTTTAACCACAAGGACAAACATTCTTTCAAAATTATTCATAAGGACAAACATTTTTTCAAAACTGCTACCAAACTAAAAACTGATACCTAAAAACTGCTAGCGATAACTACAAACTGATACCTAAAAACTTAAAAACTGATACCTAAAGAAAGTTGTCCTTGAGGCTAAAATACCGAAGGTCTGTCCTTGAGACTAAAATGCTGAGAAATTTTATCTTTGATAATAATTTCCTGTTTTGAAAATAGTAAAAAAGCCACTGTTGTTGTTACAAGCAATGTCTTTGTAGCAATTAATATTTAAATAAAGTCCCTAATTTTTAAAAACAGAAAACGTGAGGTGAACAGTACTTTTTGAACGAAAAAGCAAGTTGCTTTGCGGTTTTCGAAAAAAAATTCTATAAAATTCGATAATGGTGATAAACTATAGTTATTTACTAAAGTTATACTTAGATCGCAATCATTTCTATCTACGGATAAAGAAATTTGATTTTTTATTTTTGAAAATTTATTTGAAAAGCACATGAATTTTCGCTTTTTGATTTAAAAAATAAAGATATAATTTACATATTCATTCGCATAGTGACTTTTCTCGCAACAATGTCGAAAATATAGACCTCATGTGTAATGCCCCTTTTGAAAAACACGGATGATTATTTTCAACGAAAATTTGAAATGTGAAAGCAGTTTTCAACGAAATGTTTTCTTTTTTCTTTTAAACTTAGTTAAAAGTTTGGCTAATTTATAAATTTTCTAATTTAAGGACAGAAATTGTAGATTTCTCAAGCATCAAATGTGAACTTAACCTACAATAGTCAAATACAGGGAAAATAATTTGTTCAAACTTAGAATTCATATGGAAGTAGGGATGGGATGATGGGCCTGTTTTGGAAAAAGAATTGTCATATATCGTAAAAATAATATAGGTGAAGTGATATATATATATATATATATATATATATATATATAGTCTCACATAATAAAAGAAGATTCATCTAATGAATGAGGCTTAAACTGCAAATATACCTGTTTTTCTTTTCTTTGCTGATTCCTCTCAATGAAATTTGGTTTTTACTTCCTTAGAGCTATGAATTGTGTGATTTTACTGTTCTTGGTTAAAGACATTTTAGATCAAGAAAAAAGATTACTAGAATATAAAGTCAAGTGAACTAGAAACTATTGGATGATAATATATTTTGTTAAAAGATGTTACTAAACTCTATGTTGCCCCACAAAGAGTAGTCAAACTTAAGATTAGTATTTGGTATTTTTCAAAAGGTCAAGACAATAAAAAGGCATTATCAATTTTATACGTTAAAACCAATTTCTAGATTTATTTTCAAACTAAATGTCATCTTAGTACTTCGACCTGCTTGAAAACCAGTAAAAATTTTAAAAACCGGTTGAATTTGAGGAACCAAGGGTGGCTAGTACATAATTTTATGCAAATTTTTCAGAAAATTTAATTTGTTGCCGCATCTTTTGATAAAACTAGAATTGGATGATGTAGCACAAATGGGGTATTTTTGCAACCTGTGCACGTTTTGATTCACCTTATGTGTATACGTTTTTAAAAGTTCCCTAATTTGATCATGTACCAAAGTAAAGGACAGAATACATAGTCATTCATATAGGTAACAAGTTAACAAAGAATGCAACATTTGTAGCCATAGGTCCATTGGATAATCTGCAAATAGGCAGTTTAGATTTTAGCAAGGTTCAAGATTCTTTTTTCCGCTTTCGTTTGGGCCGTTGGAAAATTTTGATATTTCGGTTTCATTTCAAAAATTCTAGAGATTGGTTTGAAATTCGGATTGCAAATTTCGGTAATTATTTTTATTATTGCATCAGTATTAACAAAATTTATGGTACATTTTTTGAATTACGCACAAGATACGTGCTTTGGAAAATGACATGCAACGTGTAGCAATTTAACAAAAATAAGAACTATTTTTTGAACCTCGGACGAATCGGAGTTGTTTCCGTAATAAACTGAAATATAATAAAGGAAATTGATTTGCACCAAGTTAAAGAAAAATCAGTCCAAAGCAATAACCTATACTAGACCGGTTGAAAATCTCATATGTGTTAGAAATGAATGAGCATTTCATTGGAAAATGTGAGACATTAAATGCTTTGAAATATGAATAGTCCTACATATAGAATATAATAAATATCATGTGTTTATATAGTAAGATGTGGTCCCAATTGTAGTTACTATGAGACAAATAGAGAGAAGAAAGCATGTCCATCTTAGCAGGTGGTGCAACGCACCATCCCGCACATCTGCACCTGAGCCCGCGGCATGGACGAATGGACGCTTGAGGCGTATTAGATGCACTTAGCACTTTGCAGTTGGTTGTTGGCTTGATTGTTCAGACCAAACGTTTTTCGTTTTGACTGTTCAAAAATTCGTTTCTAATAGCAGTAATAAAACGGTCGCTTCATTTGGTTAAAGGACGCACCCATTTCAATTGTCGCAACCGTTCAAACAGGCACCTATTACCGAATAGGCACCTCCCCGTGCCTATATATAGGCAGAAGGAAAACGAAAAAAAAAACTACTTAGTTTTTTCTGCACTTCTTCTCCCACAAAACTCTGTTCTTACTTAAATTCTCTTGAGTTCATAGTGATTGTTGCGCAGCACCACAGAGACATGTCGTTTCATCTTGGGAAATAATTGCTCGATATCCTTAAGCGCCGTAGAGGGAGCAATATTGTTTCAAGGAAACAGATTATTCTAGACTCGGACAATCTAAAATGGTACTATATTTTACAACATATTCTATTCTCTGTAACTCTCTATTTACTACAATTTTGTTTGCATAACAATTTAAAACAACAAACTTGAAACAATATTGATTGTTGGTTGTTTCTGTAGATGACGATGTCTCAGCAAAGCAACAATTCTACGCCAACACAGACTGTAATTACCAATCAATCTGCAACAGTTGTTTCAACAATGGCACTGTCTCATGGAGAAAGACCAAAAAAGTTCATAGGGATGGACTTCAATGGTTGGCAGCAAAAGATGCTGTTTTATCTTACGACATTAGGCCTTGCAAAGTTTCTTACTAAAGATGCTCCTATAGTCACAGAACTAGAACCCGATGCAACAAAAGTAGAAGCCTTGAATATCTGGAAGAGTTTTGATTTCATGTGCAAGAACTACATCCTAAATGGACTCGACAGTAGATTATACAATGTATACTGTATTGCTCGAACTTTGAAGGAACTCTGGATGGCATTGTGATGCAGCTCAGGCCAGAGTCGAAGCAGTGCAAGCTACGAATTCACAAGGCCTAGCTCGTCCACAACCTAAGGAAGGAGATTTAGGTCGTCCACGACTTAAGGGAAAGAGGCTACGACTTAGCTTAAGTCGTTTGGGATCTTTAGATCGTGTATAATCTAAGACTACAGGAGGAGCACCACGACAAAGTAGCAGCATGAGTTGAGAATGCGCAAGGCTTAAGTCGGCTACGACCTAAGGAAAGTGTTTTAGGTCATCTACGACCTAACAAGTATGCTGAAGAAGGGAGCTCACGACCCAAGATAAGTCGCGTACGACCTACGACCTAGTTAGGTCGCGTGACGTGATGCAGCAGTTTTTCTCTTGAGTCGCTGAATTTTAGGTCGTGGCAATGTTAAGTCGTTTGTTGTTGAGTCGTGAGTCGCGACACCTGTTAACTCGTGAGCATTGATAAGTCGTTAGGTTTTAAGTCGTATGTCGTGGGTGTTTTGCTGAACTTTGTTGTATATATGTGTTGAGTCGTTTGTACTTAAGTCGTAGGTCGTGTGCATTGTATCTTAGGTCGCAGGATTGTCATTCTATCTTATACCTGTTAAGTCGCTAACGACTTATGATACGTCGTATACGACCTAAGTGTTGTAAATTTGTGATGTTGTGTGGGTTGCAATACAAGTGCTTGAGTCGTGGGGTGTTGAGTCGTTGCCGACCTAAGTTGGGTCGTAAGTCGTGAACGACTTAAGGGTCTGGATTGTAAAATGCTATAAATAGGCGTGAGTTGTACATTTGAAGGTTGGTTGATTTTGAATAAAATTTTCGTTTGTTAGCTTTGTGCTTTCATCTAAATTGGTAGTTGAGTGTAATCTCCTATCTCCACTCTCGGTTAATCGAGTGCGCTCGATTCAACGACTACTGAAGCCGATTCACGGAATCTAGTGCGCTAGATCAACGTGCGAAGAATCGTAGATCTATAAACACGATATAGTGTGCTATCAACGTGTTTGAGATAGCTAGAATTCGGTATCTTCGGATCAACGAATTTGGGCAATTCGGTATCTTTTATTCCATCGATCGCTACTTTCATCGTTTTATTCAATTTGTATTTCCGCTGCTGCACCACATTGGATAAGAAGTACAAAACTGAAGATGCTGGCATGAAGAAATTCATAGTAGGAAAGTTTCTCGAATTCAAAATGATTAATGGGAAGATCGTAATCAACCAGATTCAAGAGCTACAAGTCATTATTCACGAATTGCATAATGAAGGTATGACTCTAAGCGAATCTTTTCAGGTTGCCGCTGCAATTGAAAAGCTTCCTCCATCATGGAAAGATTTCAAAAACTATCTTATGCATAAGCGCAAGGAGATGGCAATGGAGAAACTTGTAGTTCGATTGAGAATTGAGGAAGATAAAACGAAATCTAAGAAGAAGACTTCGCATACCATGATTGCCAAGGCAAATGTAGTTGAGTCATAGAAACCGAACAAAAGGAAATGTGAGCATGCTCCTAAGAAATCAGGGTTCATGCCATAATTGTGGAAAGAAAGGGAACAAAGCCGCTGAACGTTGTGCATCCAAGAAAAAGAAATCAGAAGCAAACATGGCTGTATTTCAGAAGGCGTTTCTGATATGGACTGTGCAGTAGTGTCCAAATGCAACCTTGTTGGTAACTCGAAGGAATGGTTTGTAGACACGGGAGCCACTCTTCACATATGTGCAAATAAGTGGATGTTTACAACCTACAAAACTGCTACTGAGGACAAACAACTTTATGGGGTAATTCGCCTGCATCAAAGGTCGAAGGCAAGGGAAAGATTGTGCTGAAATGACTTCTGGAAAAGAACTAACTTTGGCAGATGTTTTTCATGTTCCAAAGATCCGCAAGAACCTGATTTTCGGATCGTTGCTTAGCAAGCATGGCTTCAAACTCACCTTTGTGTCTGATAAGTTTGTGTTGTCAAAGAATGGAGTTTATGTAGCGAAAGGTTATATGAGTGATGGTTTATTTGAAGCAAATGTAACCATTGTTGTACCAAACAATAATACGAATAAATTGAATCTTTTGCTTATATCGTTGACTCTTATAACCTATGGCATTTTAGATTAGACCATATTAATTTTGATACATTGTGAAAATTGATTAATCTAGACTTCATACCAAAATGCAAAATAGAATCCAACTATAAATGTCAAGTTTGTGCAGAAGCAAAATTGACAAGAACTTCATTTCAGCATGTTGAAAGAGAAAACCTCTAGAATTAATACACATAGATGTATGTGACTTAAAAATGTGTCAGACTAGAGGGGGTAAAAGGTACTTCATCACTTTCATTGATGATTATATAGGGTACTGTTATGTGTACCTCCTCAGAAGCAAGGATGAGGCATTCGACAAGTTTATACATTATAAAGCAGAAGTTGAGAATAAACTCAAATGAAAATAAAAGCTTTAAGAAGTGATAGAGGAGGTTAATATGAATTTCCTTTCGAGGAGTTTTTTTACTGAACATGGTATTATACACCAAACTACGGCTCCATATTCACCTTAACCCAACGGTATAGCCGAACGGAAAAATAAAACTCTTACGGAAATGATGAATGTCTTACTAATCAGTTCTGGATTGCTAGATAACTTTTGGTGAGAAGCTATTCTTTTAGCAAATCATATTCTAAATAAGATGCCACGAAAGAAAAATATCTAAATCTCCCCACGAACTATGGAAAAGTAAACCACCATCCTACAAATACTTAAAAGTGTGGGTGTGTCTTGCGAAAGTGGAGGTACCTAAACCAAAAAAAGTCAAAATCGAACAAAAAACAATTGATTATGTATTTACTGGATATGCACAAAACAGTGCTGCTTATCGATTTTTTGTACACAAATCTGAAATTGATGATATTCATGGAAATACCATCATTGAATCGAGAAATGCTAGATTTTTCGAACATATATACCCTTTAAAATAGGGTACTAAAAGTTATGCTCAAAAGAGACCAAGGGAAACTAAAGTTACTAATTCACCCGAGGATATTGAAAAAAATATTAACAATATTCAACAAAACAATGCAGATCAATAAGTGGAGGAACCAAGAAGAAGAAAAAGATCAAGAATCTCAAAAACTTTTGAACCAGATTTCAACACATATATGTTAAAAAACGATCCATTAAAATACAAACAAGCCATGTCCACCGCTGATGCCTTTTACTGGAAGGAGGCCATTAACAATGATATCGAATCCATTATGTCAAACCATACATGGAATTAGTTGATTTACCTCAAGAATGCAAGAACTTAGGTAATAAATGGATATTTAAGAAGAAATTGAAACCTAATCATTCAATAGACAAGTAAAAGGCTCGACTAGTGGTTCAAGGCTTCAGACAAAAGGAAGACCTAGATTATTTTGACACATACTCTCCAGTAACCAGGATAACATCAATAAGAATGTTAATAGCAATTGCATCCATACTTGATTTAGAAATACATCAAGTTGATGTAAAAACAACATTTTTGAATAAAGAACTAGAAGAAGAAATATATATAGAACAACCTGAAGTTTTTTTAAAATATGAAAACGAAAGTAAGGTTTGTAGATGAAGAAAATCATTATATGAACTTAAACAAGCGCCTAAACAATGATATAAAAAATTTGATGAAACTGTAATATCAAATGGATTTCATATAAATGAATGTGACAAATGTATCTATTCTAAACATACAAATATATGATATGTCATTATGTGCCTATGCGTAGACTACCTATTAATTTTCGGAAGTAGCATGGAGATAATAAAATTTACAAAAGATACGCTCTCCGCCAGATTTGACACGAAAGATCTAGGAATCGCTGATGTAATACTTGGTGTAAAAATACATAAAACCAACCAAGGATATGTGTTGTCCCAATCACACTATATTGGGAAAATACTTGAAAACACTACAACAAAAATACTCTTTCGCAACTGCTAAAAACAGTTGTAATAGGTCTATTACAACGGTCAGCCACCAGTAGTTATATCCGCAGTTGTAATAGAGCAGGATTATTTTACAACTGGTGCAGACAGTTGCGGGAGCAGTTGTAAAAAAGACTTTTTACAACTGTTTCTGACAGTAGTAAAAGACATATTTACAAACGTTCATAACAGTTGTAAAAGTCATTTTTACAACTGTTATTTGTCCTTGTAGTAAAGTTTATCGCAAGAGGCATCAACAGTTGTTATAATGAACTTTAGTGACAGTTGCAATAAATATTTTTACAACTGCTACAAACAATTATAGTTCTATCTTTTCAGAACTGCTATTAACCATAAATTTCATAATATTACAATTAAAACCAATATTTCGTTAACAATAACTACAATCATTCAAATTACTTGAAACAACACAGACCATTCTCATTCAAAAAAAATCGAAAACAATTCAAGTTTACACCATTTGTGAATTCATAACTCCATTACCAAACTAAATCCATAATATATATCATTAAGAGTACATATACGTACTAATCAAAAGAGATAAATTCTTTATGTCAAGCAATAGTGGTCTCAACTCCTTGTCCAATAGTATAGATATCTGAAGTAGGCCTATACAAAACAACTTCAGGATCCAGCACTGTATCGATCCAAACTTTCCAAGCTTCTGCTCCTAATGGTACGTGGTGCACTAAAATAGTAGGATCAGTGGATGAAATTGTTGCTTCTGCAACAACATTCTTTTGCCAACCCAATAATTTGCACTTTCTAGATTGATTCTGAACTTGAATAGAACCACCATTTGTGACGTTGTTGCTACTCCAATGTGACTGCAAACAAAAACCCAAGTTCAAAATAATGTTTCAACAAAAAATACAAGTAGTGTAAATATATGCAGTACAATACATATCTGGAAAATAGAATTAAATGGAAGGAACAACAATTTTTTTGATGCCACATAATTGACATATAAAAAACTATATTATGACTGTAGTTTAATGTGGTTACCGAAAGTTGACATGGACGACTATGTATTATTATTATCCGACCATTCTTAGTAGATCGGAAGTTTTGTTGGTAAATAGATACAGGAAATGATAGTCTACCGTATAATAGCACCGAAATTCCTAGTGTAAATATTGATGAATAAAGAGCAATTTAACATACTGTAAGCTTATTTACTATGTAATATAAAATTATAATGCAGTAAAGGTATATTAATAGTTAATATTGGATAGTAACCGAAGTCATTAAATGATAAACTATATATTATAAACTCTTTTCATAATTTGTTAATTGAACAGAAGTGGGTGACTAACCGACCATAAGCGCCCAGTTATAATATGCAGAGTATAAGTTCATTACTTGATACATAATGGGCCATGCATTCTTTATAGAATGAGAATCACAAATGCTTTAACTCAAAGTCAAATGAAAGGGACCTAAGTTTCATGGGCTACATTCCACTAGGGATAAAGATGCAAACAGTAGTAGGATGTAATATTATGTAAAAAGGAATGCAATTTAAGCATATAGAATTACCCAAACATCACGTCAGAATTAACCAAATACAGCTTCAATGTGTAGGTAATCTCAAAAACATGTTTTGATTTATTTTAGGTTATATCTATTATGATGATTAATATGGTTAAGATAAGTCCAATTTAGTTGAAGTATCAGTAAACCCATTTACTTAAATCCACTGATGTTAGAAAATATTTAATACTACAAGTTTGTAGTTAAAATGATGGTATAATGGTACTTATGGTTACATGGTCCTCGCTATGTTTTTATTATGTACAATATGCTAACAAAAACCAAAAGTAAGATAAAGTGCACTAAATTCAAATTTCGGCCCTCACTAGTTTCAAATCAAAATGAAAAACAAATGTTGTACTGAATGAACATCACAATATAAAGAAATGGGATTAATATCCATATAATGTGTATATAAATGGATAGTTTATAAAAATTAAGCACTGTAATATGGTAAAGACATAAATAATTTTGCACCAGCATAAAATGGTTTGACATAAATTGTAACAAATAAGCCATGAAGATTCTTTTAATAATATAATAGCAATAGTAATAATAACAGTAATACTAATAATAAGCAATTAAACAGTACTAAACCTGGGATTAAATTGCGTATGATAGATTATTGAATAGAAATGCACAATTGTGTCCAGGTTTAGGAGAGGGAATAAATCTGGCTAATGTTCAAATTTGTAGAATTTAACAATTGTTAAGGTGTTAGTCTTGTAATATAAATCATTTCAAGAAAGAAAGTTTTTTTTTGGATTCTTATATGTATACTCCAGTTAACATGAGTAGCATAAATTATGTTTGTTAAAATCACATATCTTGCGTTTGTCTTTTCTAGTGATTTTTTTAACACTTAAAATGGGCGATACCTATCAACAGGTACATTTTCTTCATATGTGAATAATATATAACATATAACTAAATTTATTGGATATCTCTGTAAACTTGAAAGTGTTTGGCCAAAAAATTAATACCTTAAATTAAAATAGATTCAGTGTAAATTATCACCCACAAGGAGTTGGATATTGCACTGCTAAAAACATGAAATTAAAATAGATTCATCAAAAAGCGGATTCACATTTTTGAAACCATGAAATTAAAATAGATTCAGTTTCCATAATATATGTATGGCTTATTAGGAGATATGATTATGAATTGATCTAAAATTCAAAAAACAAGTCTACCTAGTTTATAAGAAATACCTGAGGCGTATTACCATGAGGAGTCACTGGTCCTTCCGCTACATTTTGTTTACCATTGATGTTCTGTTAAAAAAAATGTTAGACATGTGCTAATAAATTTTTAACCGCATAAGTTATTTTTTCTTACCATGTCTTCAACATTTTTCATTTTAGAGATTCTAATAACACCATTAGCCTTAGTTAGACCACGAGCAGCTGCAAGTGCAACAAAACTTTGCTTCTTCGATATGTTTTTTGTTTGCTTCGAGCTATGAAAAATGAACAACAATTTGGTTAATATTAAGCTGCAAGTTACAGAAACTAGTATGGAGCAAGTTACTAAGCTGCAAGTTACAGAAACTAGTATGGAGCAGCACAATTTGGTTAATTTTAAACAACAATTCTAATTCTAAGCTGCAAGTTACAGAAACTAGTATGGAGCAGCACAAAATTGTAAATGTACTATTTGAAACAATATCAGTAAGTAGGAAAAAAGCGATATGTTTCTGTAAATGGTTTTCAGGTTAAAATGAGTTTAAAAAAAAATCCACTAAATATAATGCAGTACGCAATGTAAATAATAATTATGACCTAATATTGTATACTAATAAATAGACCCTCTTTACCAAAAAAGAACCTAAAAATTGTCATGACTTTTCATGACCTTTGATATTAGTTCTATAATCTGCTTCCAACAAATATCTAATATGGAAAATTAAAACCATGAACAAATGTTACAGTTAAAAAGTGCTTCAATTATGCTTATCATTATGCCATGAATACATTGGTTAACCTTAAACAAAAACTAATATTTTTTCAACTACTATCAGGTCTGATGTATATTTGAATTTTATATGAAAATCAAATTTTAAATCGAATGTACTATCAATATTTGTCGTTGTGCAACAATGTACAATGATTGTAAAATTTGGACAAGCGTTATTATGCAACAATATTCATAATCCAATAAAAATTTAAATGAAAGTATGTACTACAGGCTTGAAGTTTTATGAATTTCAAGCATATGCAATTTCATATCTCTGAAATTGCCAGGTACAATTCTTGATAGGGAATCGAATGGTCAAATTTAATCATCTACAAAACGGTGGCTGAAAAAGCTCAAGTGCGTGCGTTTCAGCGATCGCACTTCGAGGAAAAAATGCACGATCAGAAGTTTATCAAAGTTAGAGTCATAGTGAATGTTAACCAATTTTCATTTGTTTTAAATATGTAAAACTGCTGTGAAATCTATCTATAGACGCATTTTTTATTCTATTTTTAATATTTTTTTTAAATGTTTGGTATAAGGAATAAATATTGGAAACAATCTTTCCGGTGACAACATACAACTTCACATTCCAATCTTTGCTCAGACTTAAGCGCTCACTAGATGATGGCGATAGAGGATATATAGTCATATTTCGAATGCCATACTCCTGAAGTGTGAGTACAGATTACGCCTAGTTAATGTACGTTCCAATCTTTGTCCTAATAATGCAAGTTCAAATCCAAAACAATTGCTACTTTAATATTTATTACTGAACTCAACTCCTAATGTCTCATGTAAAGCTTCAGAGCTTATTTTACATTGAGCATACAGACAAATGTGTCAAAGATTTTATTTCATATAAACCAGTAGCTTCAATTATAAGAAAATTAAAACATTCAGCATCAATGACGATAGCAGTCAAATGACAATCATAAACCTGTCCTCATAATTTTGCACCAGTGTCAGAAAAATGGCAATGCAAGGGGGTATAATTAGTTATATCTTTCTTTAAACATGGACAAAGGCACGGTCTTGGATCAAATACTCATATATGCCTACAAAATTCGTACATTTTTTTTAAATATATATGTACATATATATTCTCATAGATATGAACTCGATACAAAATTCATCCCTTAATCCACTAATATACTGCCAATGTGCTGCTGCTACTAACAAAAGCAATTCTTACAAAACCAGAAGAAAGAAAAGGAAAAGGATTACCTTTTCTTGATGTTGCTTGTTCTTACCCATGGATGTAAAAAGTTCAAGCTTCCTTACTAAGTGATCAACCTAGAAAAAATCATATGTAAAAAATTAACATATTAATCATAGGACTGTTGATATGTAATGACTATGTATAATATCAAACATTTGATCCGAAGAGAAATATATTCATGGGTTTACATTTCAAAAAGAAATAAAATTTTGAAATTAAAAATGGAGAAAGGTAGTTATATAATAATTAATTGTGGGTTTCTTAACCCAACTTTGAACAAAGGTCTTTATTTTGTGTTTATACATATGAGACATATAACTACATGACTAAACACTTGGAGCAAAACATAATATCTATCGTGTCTTCAGCATAAAAGAAAGTTAAAAAAATAAGTGCTCATTTTTGGCACAAAATAACCTACTTTCCTACATTTAAGAGACCTAAGGAGCTTGGAGAACTTATGGACAGAAGATTAGCTTAAAAACATAGAAAAAGGTACCAGTCAAATTTTAATCATATGGAAGAAAATGATCTATTTAATAATAAACTAGAGGTATATTGCTATTGGTACACCTGACTCGGTTTAAAAGTGTTCTATCGACTGATTGGTAAATATAACTGCTACCATGACGTAAAAGTTATAGGAAGAAAAGAGATGTAAAAAATATTAGTGTGCTTATAGACGCATAAAAACAATTCATCCAGCAGGTAAGATCAAGATTTATTCATACTGGAAAAACAAATGATCAGAATACAGGTTGATCACAACATTCATCACATGAAGCAACTACAGTAGGAAAGGAAAAATAAATACATCTGGGTACAAGACTTTTGCTACTTATTTTTTCAACACCTTTCATGATCGTGCGTTATGACATTTGTGTGCTTATACAAATATCATGATCTGAACCGTGAGAATTCTCAGTCTGTTATCAAATATCACCATTCATGATTATTAGAACTAGGCAAGCTTGGACAACAAATATATAGGACTTTAAGCAATTACATTTTAAGTTGATTTGGAAGTAATTATCTCCTCTTTATTAACTTTTAAAAGTAGATTTGTCTTATTGTAGTTTTATTTTTTTAGCTTATACAAATGTCTTGCCAAATTGACTCTTGACTTTATGACTATCCAAAAACTAAATGCATTTTAACAAAAGCAAAAATATTTACTTTTTGATTGCCAAAGAGGCCCTCAAAATCAGGGTTTATTTTTGCTTTTTTATTTATTTATTTTTAATCTATCAACAATTAGTACCGAGGGTGAACTATACGTTGTTGTAAAATGGTTGTTTTGTTGTAGTGTAATATGGAATCTGACGCAGCGGATATTACAAAAATGATGTAGATCGTTGAATGTAGCAGTCGATGGATTGATGAATGCTGAATTGCCCGAATTCGTTGATCCGAAGATACCGAACTCTAGCTATCTCGAACTCGTTGATCGCGCACGATACCGGGTTCAAAGATCTTCAATTCTTCAAGCGTTGATCAAGCGCACTTGATTCCGCGAATCGGCTTCTACAATCGTTGAATCGAGCGCACTCGATTATCCGAAAGAGGAGATAGGAGATTACACTCAACTACCAATTTGGAATGAAAGCACAAAGCAATCAAAAGAGAATTTTATTCAAAAATCAACAACCTTTTACAAATGAGAGTCTCGGCCTATTTATAGGCATTTTACAATTCACACAAAAAAACAACAAAAATATTACAAGTACTAAGTCGGTTCCGAGTTACAGTTTACGACCTACGACTTAACAAAGACTCCGACTCAACAGTTACAATTTTACAAGCCTTCAACGACTTAACAAACACAGACAAAAACATCAAAGAAAATACAAGTACTTAGGTCGGCAACGACCTACGACCTAACACGGAGACGACTTAAGACAGACAGCTACAACACTTGCCTTCAGCGACTTAACCATGCGGCGACTTAAAGAAACCAGTGGTGGAGATTAACTCGCAGCAGAATCAACGCACCAGGCTTCGCGCGACTTAAGAACAGGCGGCATCAACGACTTAAGAAATCAACAGCTGAGATTAAGTCGGCAGAGAAGATCCACGCCTCCAGTCTTCACCGATCTATCCATTGACTCGCTAGGTCGTTTACGACCTAACACTTCATCAAATTGTTCTGCCTTTTCACTGCGTAGCTCCATAGGTCGTTCAGACGACTTAGCACCTTCGTTAGGTCGCGAACTCGAGTTAACTCGCTGCCGAGTTATACTAGGTCGTTGGGACGACTTAGCGCCTTCGTTAGGTCGCGAACTCGAGTTAACTCGCTGCCGAGTTATACTAGGTCGCTGGGACGACTTAGCGCCTTCGTTAGGTCGCGAACTCGAGTTAACTCGCTGCCGAGTTATACTAGGTCGCTGGGACGACTTATAGGCTCTGTTAACTCGTATACGACTCATCAACCCCGAACGACTCATCACTGTACGACTCATCACTGCATCCTTAAGTCGTGCACGACTTATATCTTGACTGTTAGCTTTAGCTTGTGAATGACTTAGGCTTTTAAGTCGTAGTCCTTTTTCACCTGACTCCTTAAGTCGTAGACCTGCTTCTTTAAGTCGGTTACGACTTATACCTTGGACAAATGAAAATGAAGGTTGCGCTGCATCATCCTCCCCAGGTTGAGAGAAATTCAACCTCGAATTTGTAAGTTCTTCTCCATCAGCTAGTTCATCCCCGTGATATGGTACAAGATGTTTAACATTGAACACGTCCGACGTATACACATCATCTGGCAGCTTCAGTTTATAAGCATTTTCATTGATTCGTTTCATCACTTCCACCGGACCAATTTTCCGTGCTTTCAATTTATTGTAAGCGCCTACTGGAAAACGGTCTTTTGTTAACACTGCATAAACTAAATCACCTTCCTGAAATTCAACATTTCGTCGTTTCAAATCTGCAGATTGTTTATATTTCTCATTTGCTTTCTCTAATCGTTCTTGAACGATTTTATGACACTCCGTCAGCCCTTTAACAAAATCAGCAGCTTTCTTAATTGTCTTCTTTGATTGTGGCACTACCGTTAAATCCAACGGTCCCTTCGGTAAGCTCGAATATACTATCTGAAATGGACTGAACCCAGTACTTCGATTCATAGCATGATTATGAGCAAATTCTGCCTGGCATAACTTCACATCCCAACTCTTCAGATTATCTTGAACAAGACACCTCAACAAGTTTCCCAATGATCTGTTGACCACCTCAGTCTGTCCATCCGTTTATGGGTGATAAGCACTACTAAACTTCAGCTTCGTTCCCACCATTTTCCACAAACTTAGCCAAAAATGACTCAGAAAACGAGTATCCCTGTCCGACACAATCGATTCTGGTAATCCATGAAGTCGATAGATCTCTCTGAAAAACAACTGAGCAACATGAACATCATCCGACGTCTTCTTACAAGCAATAAAATGTGCCATTTTCGAAAATCGATCAACCACCACATAAATGGAATCATTACCACGCTGCGTTCTCGGCAACCCCAACACAAAGTCCATACTCACATCAACCCATGGTTTAGTGGGTACCGGTAACGGCATATATAAACCCGCATTAGTCGCAGTTCCTTTCGAAACTTGACAGATATGGCATCTCTCAACAAATCTTTCCACCTCTTTCCTCATTGATGGCCAAAAGTAGGACTGTGAAATCAGCTGTATGGTACGGTCTCTCCCGACATGTCCCTCTTCGTGTAACTCTTTGATAATCTTCATTCTCAGACTACCCTCCGGTATGCATAATCGACTTCCTTTAAAAAGAAACCCGTCAACCAACATAAACTCATCAGTCTTTCTTTCATTGTTCCCTTCAATAAATTTCTTGAAATAAGAATCTTCTGCAATCTGCTCCGGCAATAATTCAAACCCAGTCACTTCAACCTTCATTGTTGTCAACAAATGATTCCTCCTGCTCAAAGCATCAGCCACTCGATTCGTCACCCCTGACTTGTGTTTAACAACAAAAGTAAACTGTTGCAGATATGCAATCCACGATGCATGTCTCGCTGAAATCTTGTCTTGCCCTTGTAAATGCTTCAATGCTTCATGATCAGTGTAAAGAACGAACTCCTTCTGAAATAGATAGTGTCTCCAGTGTTTAATAGATTGTACAACAACATAGAACTCCACATCATATGTACTGTATCGCATCTTCGCTCTTGACAACTTCTCACTGAAATATGCAATAGGACGTCCCTTCTGACTCAACACCCCTCCAATCCCAACCTTGGATGCATCAGTATGTAGTTCAAACACCAACTGAAAATCAGGTAGCACTAGAATTGGTGCAGACGTCAGCAATTCCTTGATCTTCCCAAAAGCACTCCCTGCTTCCTCTGTCCATGCAAACTGTTTACCTTTCATGCAATCTGTAACAGGTGCCATCACACTACTAAAGTGTGGTATAAACCTTCGATAGAATGAAGCCAACCCATGAAAACTACGAACTTCCGTTATCGTCTTGGGCTGTGGCCAATCTCTGATCGCCTCAACTTTACTTTGGTCAACCTGTATTCCTTTCTCTGAAACAACATACCCCAGAAATAACACGCTATGCGTCATGAACACGCACTTCTTCGTTGCAGCATAGAATTGTTCTTGTCGCAATACCATCAGCACTTCTCTAAGATGATTCACATGTTCCTCTGGACTCCCACTGTAAATCAGAATGTCATCAAAATACACCACCACAAATTTCCCAATGAACGGTCGAAAAATCTGATTCATCACCCTCATGAAAGTACTTGGGGCATTGGATAAACCAAATGGCATGACCAACCATTCGTATAGACCCTCTCTGGTTTTAAAAGCAGTCTTCCACTCGTCTCCTGGTCTGATACGAATTTGATGATATCCGCTCTTCAAATCAATCTTCGAAAAGATAGTAGCTCCGCTTATTTGATCTAACAAGTCATCCAACCTCGGCATTGGAAATCTATATCTCACGGTAATCTTATTCAATGCTCGACTGTCAGTGCACATCCTCCACGTTCCATCCTTCTTGGGTACCAATAAAGCTGGTACAGCACAAGGACTTAAACTCTCCTGCACACGCCCCTGCTCAAGCAATTCCTCTACCTGCCTTCGCAACTCTTCATGTTCCTTCGGACTCATTCGATAATGTGGTCTGTGTGGCAATACAGCACCTGGAACAAGATCTATCTGATGTTGTATGTCCCTCAACGGTGGCAACTCCGTTGGTAATTCCTCTGGAAATACATCGTCAAATTCTTTCAAAACTGGTTTAACTTCTTCAGGAATTTTGTGATGACCCGGGATTTTGGACATATAAATTTAATAATCTTTATTAATAATTAAATTGATTTGGTAATTTTCCTTTATAATTTTAATTTAAATTGGTAATTTAATCTATTGATAATTTATATATGTATGAATTGTGATTTAAAGCTTTGTTTTAAAAATTAATATTTTTCAAAGGTTAGTTTAGATTAATTCAATTGTTTTCAAAATATAAGATAATTGTTTATTTTAAATATGATAGTTTAAATAAAGTTTTATTTTGTATTCTTTAAAGTGTTTAAATTTAAAATGGTTATAAATATATATATACAAGGTTTAAATAAACTTTCTTTTTAAAATATCTCTTAAACTAAAATAGTTTGTAAACAAGTAAATAAAATTATATAAACCCATATTCACATAATTAATATAACATAAATACTTTTGTAAATAAGGTTTTAAGATATAAATACTTTTTTAAAAGGGTAATTGGTTTTATAATATTTTCTCTAAAAATAGTTTATATATATATATACATATACTAAGATAAGTATTTATTAATTAGGAAGGTTAATTTAAAAACTTTATATTTACATTTAAATAAAATAAAATTTATATACAAACACTTAAGTAATATGTGTAAACATATTAACATGATTAAAGACACTTGTAAGCTAAATGAATTTACATGGACATTTGTCCAATTTATAGATAAACAAGTGGCAACATTATCTTCATTTAAGAATTTATAGTTTATAAATAAATGTATGTTTAGAGAAATCTGATCTTCTATTTTCTCAGTTCAAATCTTTTTCATCTAAAAACTTTTTCTTCTTTCTAAAAATCTGAAATCAAATTCAAAAGAAATTAAACTATTCCAACCTGCAACTAAAATGAAGTTCAACTACAATTCAAGTAGCAGTTTCAAATTCAACTAAATAATCAAGCAAAAGCAGTTTCATCATCAAAGAATTCGAATTGAATGCAAAGCTGATCCAGATCAAATTCATTCTGCAGTTCATAAATGAGTGCCTCTGTTCTCTGTTTTATAACCTGAGAATCTTTTGGAAGTGATAAACTGCTCTGTTTTAAGGTGAGTAAATACTTTTAAAAACAGTTTTTAAAATTGAAAATTTACTTTGCTATATGTGATGAATTGTGCTGTGATATATATATATGTTTATATGAATATTGTTTATGAATGCATGTTGGAATTTTGTGAATATGTATACATATCAGTGAGTATATATATGTGTTTATATGAATTGAAGTGTGCATGTCTGTTCTCAGGCAAAAACTTGTCTCTGTTTATAAATAACAGGGTTTAAACAAAATAGAATATTAAAATCTCTTCATCCAATCTCTTATAGGATTAGGAATTCAAACAAGCTGTCTATATTTAAACCTAAACTAAGATTTAAAAATATATTTAAGGATGATAGTTTTGAACATCATCTGGGAAAAGAAGATATAACAGTAAAACTAAATATATGTCAGAAAATAACTAATCTTAATTCTTGCTTTGGATTTTATAATTGGATTAGTTGTTAGAAATGATGAATTTTAATATACATTTTATAATTTTTAAATTGATATCCAATGGGGAATTTGGGAATGAAGGGTTTTAGCAATTTGATCAATTGCCGATGATAAACTTCACGATGGAAGCTAAAATTTTGATCGAAGCTTGTTTTAATGTTGTGAATAATGGGAAAAATGCAATTGATTTTTTTTAATTGCTGAATTGTTTAAATTCGAACAAACTAGGGTTTAGCTGTTAGTTTTGGTCGAGATGTTTTGCGAAGAAAATTCGTCGCCGAGGGGATGTTGGAGTGGATCGCGAGGAGGTGAAGTGGTATGTCGGAGTGTAGCGTGGCTTTGGGTGGATCGGCAGATGATCTAGAGGTCGGAGGCGATGGGAAGAAGCGAAATTCCGACAGTGGTGATTCCAGTTTTTGGTGGAGATCGGCACGATTTCGTTTTGATGGAGTTACGTTCGATCTGGATTCGCAGATGGGTTCGCATGGATTCGTGTGACTGTGGAGTGGCGCTGCGATGATCATCGGTGGACGGAATCGCTGGTGGACGTGCACCACGTGCACGTGTGCACGATATTGTCTGGCGATGTTAAGGTTTGGATAAGACGAGGTTCGTCTCGGGTTGGGCTCGTGCGAATTGATGGTCGACTCGAAGCAGAGGATGAACGTGAGTGGTACAGTGTTTTGTTCGGGGAGGGTACGAGTTTGACTCGGGTAATTTGATTTTGTAAACTGTTTTTAAATTGAAAAGGGAAGTGTTGCTATGTTTTATAGAAATAAAAGCAAAGGTTTTGTAAAGAATCAAGTTTGAAAATTTAACCTATAATTACGTTATAATTAAGGGTTTAAATTATTTTGTTTTAAAGTATAATTATATTCAAATATATAATTAATTTCTAAATTTGTTTAAAATGAAATATAATGATAGAAATAAGTATTTAATTTAAATGATGAGTTTATCTTTAAAAATTGGAATTAATTAAAGATAATAAATGAGTAAAATAAATTGAAAGTTAATTACTTATGGTAATTAAGGATAATTACTTAATGAAGTAATTAGTGGATGGATAATTAAAGATTAAGGGATGATTTATTGATTAATTAATTAATGTAATTAATGTTAGGTTAATTAATTAGTCTAATTAATTAAAGATAATCACTTATAATTAATTAAGTATAATTACTTAGTCAAGTAATAAATGGATAATTACTGAATGTAATTAAGAGAAGAGAAAATTACTTATGGAAGTAATTAAATGGAATAGATTAAGAGTTAATCACTTGATGTTATTAATTAAAGGATTAATTAATATAATTAATTTAAAGTAAATTAATTAAAGAGTAATTAATTAATTAAAAGGTTAAGGTTAATTAAAAATATGATTAATTACTAGTTAAGGTAATTAATTAAAAGAGAGTAATTAATTAAGGAAGTAATTAATTAAGGGTTAATTAATTAAGATTAATTAATCAATAATAAGTGATTAAAGAATAATTAATTAATATAATTAATTAAAAAGTAATTAATTAAGATAAGTAATTACAAATTGTTAATGACTGTTTATGGTTAATTAAGGTTAATTAATGAATGTAGTTAATGAAAGATTAATTATTTAATTAACTAGAAGATAATAAATTAATGAAATAATTAGAGGATTAATTATTAATGAATTAATCAAGGTTGATTAATAAAAGTAATTAATTTAAGTATGATTAATTAATTGTAATTAATTGAGGATTAATATAATTAATTATAATTAATTAATAAATGAAGGTTCATTAATTATTGTAATTAATGATAGTAATGAAAGGTTAATTTCTGTATATGGTTAAGGATAATTACTTGAATGTAATTAAAGTATAATTAATCAAGGAAGATTAATTAAGGAAGATCATTTAGATGTTAAATTAATTAATTGGTAATTAATTAATGTTAGTAAGCAGGATTAAGATAATCCAAGTAATTAAGTGATAGTAATTAATTTAATTAAAGGTTAATTAAATTGATTAGAGTTAATCAATTCTGTTTAGATAATTGATTAATACTGGATGTTTGATATTGGGTGATTGGTTGATATTGGATGATTTGTATGTCTCTGATATATATATGATATATCCTGCTTTGTGAGATGAATGTTGATATGAATTATCTATTGTGATAATGTTATTTATCTATCTGTTTATATCATTCAGAATATAAGTTTAAATGTTTAAACCTTTAAACAACTTGGCCTTAAAAGATACGTTTTGGATTTCGATGAGACCGGGATCGGGTTTCCGTATACCGGTATTCCAGGTCTGGAGACCCGAATACCACATCGATCCAAATTAACGATAGGTCGTGAATCTCAAGTGAAGATGAAGATTCAGAGTGCAAGGGTTATTGTCGTTAACTCTGAGGGTGATTCCAAAACGAGTGTAACGAGATAATGCCTTCGGTTTCGTTCGAACCCGAAACGAACTTGTAAGGATTGAATGCTTTCAGCACATCGTCAGGCGGATGATGAGCATTCTAAGTGATATGTTCTGATTAAAGGTAATCGTAACCTCAAGCCTCATCAACCGGGAATGGCTAAAACAGGGGAGGTGCAGCAAGGTTTCGTGGGTAGCACCCACTGAGAGCAAGATAGATCCCTGTCTAGAGGTCCCTTTTCTTTTATTCGGCTTAGTGTGTGGTTGGTCGCGCCAACTACGGGATTATCTTGTTTGGGATTATCCAGTAAGGGATGGTTCCGGCTTTGTGTTGCAGGGGAGCGGGCGTACTCCTCGGTACGGTGATCTAGGCCACGTACTGTGACGGGCGGTACCCCAGTAGCCCTGCCATTGTATGGAATCCAAACTCCAATAAGTGCCGTACGTATTAGTTGTGCCCAACTATGTTGGAATGTGAGATGTAAGCATTTCAGCTATTTCTGTATTTTACTTGAAAACCCTAGACCTTATTATAATACAATCAAATTTCCTATCAAACGTTTTAGTTAGCGTAAGGTAAAAACTTACCCATGTTTATTTGTGAGGAGTCTTACGTGATACTTTTGTTTTCAAAAGTTTTCAAAGTTAAGCAATCTAACCGTTTACTCACACCAGACCCATGTCTGACCCAAGTGTTTATTTTCTGTTTTATTAAACTCTTGGGTACTCAATATTGTATTGAGTAGTCGAGGGATTCAGGTTAGCTTTGACGAATTCTGGAGGAGATTTGGAGCAGGAGGCTTCACCGTGTAGATATATGATGATTCCGCTGTGTATATGTTGTGTCTGTATCTGTGATACTTGAGTTGTATGAATTAGACAGATGTTTATAACTGTCTAATATGTGTTGTATAAGTTGTGTAACTCTGATGTATATGATACTATGTAATATTTTATATGATATATTATATTTCATTCGTTCCGCTGTGAGTTTCTGATGTTGTTGTTCTTTCTTCTTTTCTTTCTTTTCTTCTTCTATCCCTTTCTTTCTTAATTCACGATACGTCTTTCTGGGCATAGAAAGTCGGGTCGTGACAGTTGGTATCAGAGCAGTAGGTTGAGTGAATACCTAGGCTCTGAAGTGGTGTCTATCTTGAGAGCGCGTAATTGTTAGTTATATAAAAATGGTTTTATATTGTGTTAATTGATCGGTTGAGTGGTATATGGATTCTGGTCAATACGAGTAGCTAACGTTATTGATAGGGATCTCTAAACACTTGAACCAGGCCAATGGACACAATATTGTTTTAAAGAGGTAGATGAAATAATTTTACCCAGAAATAATTTCTATAAAAAAAATATATATATATATATATATCATTTTAAATATATATTTATGTATTTCTACCTATTTATTGGGTTACCTGTTCGGGTTTTCCAATATAAGTTATAAAGGTAGATAAGGTGGTAGTGTGTGTAACACAATTACCAATAGTTGGGGTTTGAATGTTTGAGGTTGGAAGTATATATCGAGACTGTAAACCCAATATCGTCTCGAGTAAGTTGGCAGTATGGAGTAAGGATGTCTCGGATCTCTGAAGAAAATCCTTTTCAAGATTCGGAGTCCATCTTTGGAGTGTAAGATTGGTTGAGCTCGGGTGAGCAAATTTTTTTTATAGAGTTTGGATCTATCGGAAGTGCAGAAGTAAGTGATGGTAGCTTGGCGACTTCAGGAAGGAGTAGCTGTGTGATAAGACACAGTATCTATGGATGTTCCCGAAGGAGGTGTTCTTTTTGGAGCAAGATTAAGAAGGTATTGGAGGAACAGTTGATGTCTACCATAGGAAAGACTCGGCTGTATAGGAATTCTTTGATATCGAGTAAGAGAGTTTTATCTGTTTGGAAGTATGGGACTAAGGTCGATTAGTTGTTCTTCGGACATGGTCTCATTGTTCCCTTAAGAAGAGTAAGTTATTGGCGATTGGTTTGGAGCCCGAGTTTCTTTTGGATGACTGCCATCTCGGAGATTCGTTGAGAGGTTTGTTGATGGTTTTAGTTTTGAGAAGCCTTTGGATTATAAGTTCTTGGTTAGCTGTGATAGCAGTGCAGCTCGGAGTGTTCGGTGTGCTGTCAAGATAGAGTTTGGAAGCAGCAGTGTGGTCCGTTTCTTCGATGGTACCGGAATCTTTGTGATTCTTCTATCAGCAGTCCGGGAAGATGGTGAATGTTTTCTTGAAGGGTTAACCTTGTTCGGAAAAGTTTAAGGCTGTTTTAATTAGTAAAGAGAGAATAGTTTCTTTGGAATCCGAACTAGGTAGGATCGCAAAAGTGACTTGCGATTAGTTTGAGAGTTCATCTTGAGTAATCTTTGTATGGAGTTGAGGCATCTCAAGAGGAAGTAAAAGTTATCGAAGAGGTCAAAGATTTAGTTTATATCGATTTGGTTCCTAGAGAAGGATTTGGTGAAGTATCTTAGAATTGTATGGAGTATCTGTGTTTTCTCTTCTGCTTCTAGTTTCGAGTTTCCTCTAGCCAAGGATAGCTAAAGACAGTACCCTTGACCGAGGACTCGTCTATTCTTTGAGAAGTTGGTTATGTCTTTAAGATAACCAATATTTCCGCTTGTTTGTGGATCTAGTTTGTGCTCGAGTTCATCGACATTCTCATCTATTTCAAAATCAGAGTTGTGCAGCGAAAGCAAAGGTAGTAGCTGTGCAAGAAAGGAAGTAACCTCAGATTTCTACAAGAAGTTTATGTGAATTTCTAAGTGTGTATAGAATTTTCTGGAATCTGGAAAAAGGAAGTTCAGTCTTCTATTTCTTGTGGAGTAGAGTTTGTGGATTTCAGTAGATTTTGGAATATCATCTTGTTGATAGGATCTGGAGATCATTTTGTGCTTGGTTCATAATTGTTTCAAAAAGCATCAGTAAGGGTTAAGCTGACCAGGAAGAGATGAGGTAGCCCAGGATCGTCTAATGAGTTATGCAGATATGAGACAGAGTTTGGAATTCGAAGTTGGAGATTGGAAATTGTTTTAAGTTTTCTCCGATTATAAAGCTATTAGATTTGGTAAGTCTGGAAAGCTAGCACTGAATTATTTTGGATTTTCCTGTGTTCTCGAGAAAAGTAGTTCTTTGATCTACAGGATTGAATAGCCAGTTTGGATATCTGGAATTCATTGTATTTCACGTATTTCTGAGGGAGTACGTGTATGATTCATTGTTGATTGTAGGTTATGCAGTTCAGATTGATTTGGAAGTTGAACTGGACTTGAGTGTGGTCTGATATTTTGTTCAGATTAGTGGATCTAGAGAAGAAAGGAGCTCTGGATTATAGTGGTATTGTTAGATTCTGTAGAGCGAGTATCCCGGTGTTATATCTGGGAAACTCTAGATAGTGTTAGTGAAGATCTATCCTGATTTGTATCAGAATAGTTAGTTAGGTTTGTTTGTTTGATTGGTTGCTATGGTTGTTAGTTACTGGATGATAGGTATGCTTTGCTGTTTTAAAATATTTGATGGATTAATAAATTAACTTTGTTTTAATTTCGGGGACGAAATTATTTTAAGGGGGGAGGAATGTGATGACCCGGGATTTTGGACATATAAATTTAATAATCTTTATTAATAATTAAATTGATTTGGTAATTTTCCTTTATAATTTTAATTTAAATTGGTAATTTAATCTATTGATAATTTATATATGTATGAATTGTGATTTAAAGCTTTGTTTTAAAAATTAATATTTTTCAAAGGTTAGTTTAGATTAATTCAATTGTTTTCAAAATATAAGATAATTGTTTATTTTAAATATGATAGTTTAAATAAAGTTTTATTTTGTATTCTTTAAAGTGTTTAAATTTAAAATGGTTATAAATATATATATACAAGGTTTAAATAAACTTTCTTTTTAAAATATCTCTTAAACTAAAATAGTTTGTAAACAAGTAAATAAAATTATATAAACCCATATTCACATAATTAATATAACATAAATACTTTTGTAAATAAGGTTTTAAGATATAAATACTTTTTCAAAAGGGTAATTGGTTTTATAATATTTTCTCTAAAAATAGTTTATATATATATATACATATACTAAGATAAGTATTTATTAATTAGGAAGGTTAATTTAAAAACTTTATATTTACATTTAAATAAAATAAAATTTATATACAAACACTTAAGTAATATGTGTAAACATATTAACATGATTAAAGACACTTGTAAGCTAAATGAATTTACATGGACATTTGTCCAATTTATAGATAAACAAGTGGCAACATTATCTTCATTTAAGAATTTATAGTTTATAAATAAATGTATGTTTAGAGAAATCTGATCTTCTATTTTCTCAGTTCAAATCTTTTTCATCTAAAAACTTTTTCTTCTTTCTAAAAATCTGAAATCAAATTCAAAAGAAATTAAACTATTCCAACCTGCAACTAAAATGAAGTTCAACTACAATTCAAGTAGCAGTTTCAAATTCAACTAAATAATCAAGCAAAACCAGTTTCATCATCAAAGAATTCGAATTGAATGCAAAGCTGATCCAGATCAAATTCAATCTGCAGTTCATAAATGAGTGCCTCTGTTCTCTGTTTTATAACCTGAGAATCTTTTGGAAGTGATAAACTGCTCTGTTTTAAGGTGAGTAAATACTTTTAAAAACAGTTTTTAAAATTGAAAATTTACTTTGCTATATGTGATGAATTGTGCTGTGATATATATATGTTTATATGAATATTGTTTATGAATGCATGTTGGAATTTTGTGAATATGTATACATATCAGTGAGTATATATATGTGTTTATATGAATTGAAGTGTGCATGTCTGTTCTCAGGCAAAAACTTGTCTCTGTTTATAAATAACAGGGTTTAAACAAAATAGAATATTAAAATCTCTTCATCCAATCTCTTATAGGATTAGGAATTCAAACAAGCTGTCTATATTTAAACCTAAACTAAGATTTAAAAATATATTTAAGGATGATAGTTTTGAACATCATCTGGGAAAAGAAGATATAACAGTAAAACTAAATATATGTCAGAAAATAACTAATCTTAATTCTTGCTTTGGATTTTATAATTGGATTAGTTGTTAGAAATGATGAATTTTAACATACATTTTATAATTTTTAAATTGATATCCAATGGGGAATTTGGGAATGAAGGGTTTTAGCAATTTGATCAATTGCCGATGATAAACTTCACGATGGAAGCTAAAATTTTGATCGAAGCTTGTTTTAATGTTGTGAATAATGGGAAAAATGCAATTGATTTTTTTTAATTGCTGAATTGTTTAAATTCGAACAAACTAGGGTTTAGCTGTTAGTTTTGGTCGAGATGTTTTGCGAAGCAAATTCGTCGCCGAGGGGATGCTGGAGTGGATCGCGAGGAGGTGAAGTGGTATGTCGGAGTGTAGCGTGGCTTTGGGTGGATCGGCAGATGATCTAGAGGTCGGAGGCGATGGGAAGAAGCGAAATTCCGACAGTGGTGATTCCAGTTTTTGGTGGAGATCGGCACGATTTCGTTTTGATGGAGTTACGTTCGATCTGGATTCGCAGATGGGTTCGCATGGATTCGTGTGACTGTGGAGTGGCGCTGCGATGATCATCGGTGGACGGAATCGCTGGTGGACGTGCACCACGTGCACGTGTGCACGATATTGTTTGGCGATGTTAAGGTTTGGATAAGACGAGGTTCGTCTCGGGTTGGGCTCGTGCGAATTGATGGTCGACTCGAAGCAGAGGATGAACGCGAGTGGTACAGTGTTTTGTTCGGGGAGGGTACGAGTTTGACTCGGGTAATTTGATTTTGTAAACTGTTTTTAAATTGAAAAGGGAAGTGTTGCTATGTTTTATAGAAATAAAAGCAAAGGTTTTGTAAAGAATCAAGTTTGAAAATTTAACCTATAATTACGTTATAATTAAGGGTTTAAATTATTTTGTTTTAAAGTATAATTATATTCAAATATATAATTAATTTCTAAATTTGTTTAAAATGAAATATAATGATAGAAATAAGTATTTAATTTAAATGATGAGTTTATCTTTAAAAATTGGAATTAATTAAAGATAATAAATGAGTAAAATAAATTGAAAGTTAATTACTTATGGTAATTAAGGATAATTACTTAATGAAGTAATTAGTGGATGGATAATTAAAGATTAAGGGATGATTTATTGATTAATTAATTAATGTAATTAATGTTAGGTTAATTAATTAGTCTAATTAATTAAAGATAATCACTTATAATTAATTAAGTATAATTACTTAGTCAAGTAATAAATGGATAATTACTGAATGTAATTAAGAGAAGAGAAAATTACTTATGGAAGTAATTAAATGGAATAGATTAAGAGTTAATCACTTGATGTTATTAATTAAAGGATTAATTAATATAATTAATTTAAAGTAAATTAATTAAAGAGTAATTAATTAATTAAAAGGTTAAGGTTAATTAAAAATATGATTAATTACTAGTTAAGGTAATTAATTAAAAGAGAGTAATTAATTAAGGAAGTAATTAATTAAGGGTTAATTAATTAAGATTAATTAATCAATAATAAGTGATTAAAGAATAATTAATTAATATAATTAATTAAAAAGTAATTAATTAAGATAAGTAATTACAAATTGTTAATGACTGTTTATGGTTAATTAAGGTTAATTAATGAATGTAGTTAATGAAAGATTAATTATTTAATTAACTAGAAGATAATAAATTAATGAAATAATTAGAGGATTAATTATTAATGAATTAATCAAGGTTGATTAATAAAAGTAATTAATTTAAGTATGATTAATTAATTGTAATTAATTGAGGATTAATATAATTAATTATAATTAATTAATAAATGAAGGTTCATTAATTATTGTAATTAATGATAGTAATGAAAGGTTAATTTCTGTATATGGTTAAGGATAATTACTTGAATGTAATTAAAGTATAATTAATCAAGGAAGATTAATTAAGGAAGATCATTTAGATGTTAAATTAATTAATTGGTAATTAATTAATGTTAGTAAGCAGGATTAAGATAATCCAAGTAATTAAGTGATAGTAATTAATTTAATTAAAGGTTAATTAAATTGATTAGAGTTAATCAATTCTGTTTAGATAATTGATTAATACTGGATGTTTGATATTGGGTGATTGGTTGATATTGGATGATTTGTATGTCTCTGATATATATATGATATATGCTGCTTTGTGAGATGAATGTTGATATGAATTATCTATTATGATAATGTTATTTATCTATCTGTTTATATCATTCAGAATATAAGTTTAAATGTTTAAACCTTTAAACAACTTGGCCTTAAAAGATACGTTTTGGATTTCGATGAGACCGGGATCGGGTTTCCGTATACCGGTATTCCAGGTCTGGAGACCCGAATACCACATCGATCCAAATTAACGATAGGTCGTGAATCTCAAGTGAAGATGAAGATTCAGAGTGCAAGGGTTATTGTCGTTAACTCTGAGGGTGATTCCAAAACGAGTGTAACGAGATAATGCCTTCGGTTTCGTTCGAACCCGGAACGAACTTGTAAGGATTGAATGCTTTCAGCACATCGTCAGGCGGACGATGAGCATTCTAAGTGATATGTTCTGATTAAAGGTAATCGTAACCTCAAGCCTCATCAACCGGGAATGGCTAAAACAGGGGAGGTGCAGCAAGGTTTCGTGGGTAGCACCCACTGAGAGCAAGATAGATCCCTGTCTAGAGGTCCCTTTTCTTTTATTCGGCTTAGTGTGTGGTTGGTCGCGCCAACTACGGGATTATCTTGTTCGGGATTATCCAGTAAGGGATGGTTCCGGCTTTGTGTTGCAGGGGAGCGGGCGTACTCCTCGGTACGGTGATCTAGGCCACGTACTGTGACGGGCGGTACCCCAGTAGCCCTGCCATTGTATGGAATCCAAACTCCAATAAGTGCCGTACGTATTAGTTGTGCCCAACTATGTTGGAATGTGAGATGTAAGCATTTCAGCTATTTCTGTATTTTACTTGAAAACCCTAGACCCTATTATAATACAATCAAATTTCCTATCAAACGTTTTAGTTAGCGTAAGGTAAAAACTTACCCATGTTTATTTGTGGGGAGTCTTACGTGATACTTTTGTTTTCAAAAGTTTTCAAAGTTAAGCAATCTAACCGTTTACTCACACCAGACCCATGTCTGACCCAAGTGTTTATTTTCTGTTTTATTAAACTCTTGGGTACTCAATATTGTATTGAGTAGTCGAGGGATTCAGGTTAGCTTTGACGAATTCTGGAGGAGATTTGGAGCAGGAGGCTTCACCGTGTAGATATATGATGATTCCGCTGTGTATATGTTGTGTCTGTATCTGTGATACTTGAGTTGTATGAATTAGACAGATGTTTATAACTGTCTAATATGTGTTGTATAAGTTGTGTAACTCTGATGTATATGATACTATGTAATATTTTATATGATATATTATATTTCATTCGTTCCGCTGTGAGTTTCTGATGTTGTTGTTCTTTCTTCTTTTCTTTCTTTTCTTCTTCTATCCCTTTCTTTCTTAATTCACGATACGTCTTTCTGGGCATAGAAAGTCGGGTCGTGACAAATTTCAACTTCTTCACTGCTCTCACGCCCAATCAACAAGAATACTTCCGGCTCTTCTTCAACTTCTTTAACAAACTCCTATAAAGTCAATAAAGTTTTCAGTTCTTCAATTTCTTCTGACTTACTTTCTTCTTGTGATCTCTTCTTCGGAACTAAGATAATCTTCGTGCCTTTAAACATAAAACTGTAGCTATTGGTTCGACCGTCATGTAGTACTGCTCGATCATATTGCCATGGTCTTCCCAATAATAAGTGGCAAACATCCATCTCTACGACATCACACCATATTTCGTCTTTGTATTTCTTCCCAATAGAGAATGGTACACGAACTCGTCTATCCACTTTCACTTCTCCTCCTTTTCTCAACCATGCTAATTTGTATGGACTCGGATGTTTCTCTGTCTTCAATTTCAACTTTGTCACAGCTTCGGTTGAAATAATATTATCACAGCTTCCTGCGTCAATTACAAACTTACACACCTTCCCCAGAATAGTACATGTTGACTGAAAGATATTACTCCTCAACCAACTAGCTTCTTCCTGCTTCGGTGTTAAACACGATCTCCTCAGCATTAGATTGCAACCTTCATCTCCTGACGCAATATCCTGCTCATCCTCCTCAACTGGACTATAACCATCTCCATCAACATCCTCATCGTCAATTTCTGCAATCATGGTTCTCTTCTTTGGTTTTGGACACTCACTGCTTTTATGACCCAATTCCTGACAATTGTAACATTTGAAACCATTGTTAACCTTTGCCTTCTCAGCCTCCTTCACCACTGGTCTACTGATAGGTTTAGAAACATTAGAACTTCCTCCAACACCCTTTGCTTGATTGTTAGAATTAATCAACACACCACTTCCTCGTCTCCCTTGTTTCTCCCAAGCCAACGCTTTCTGATGTGCTTCTGCCACAGATCTTGGATCGAACATATTAACCATATCCTGAATCTGCATTCTCAATCCCCCAATGAATCTAGATGTCAGCTGCTCTTCTGTTTCCATAATATCATTCCTCGCAATTAGTTGGTAAAATTCATCAGCATAGTCATTAACTGCCTTTGTGCCCTGCCTCAAGTTCTGCAAACGTTGATACATCAAAGACTGATAATTGTATGGTAAGAACGTTGCTTTCATCAATTTCTTCATCTTCGCCCAAGATTCAACTTTTGACTTTCCCATCCGTTCACGTGTAAGCTTGGTTTGCTGCCACCATGCCAAAGCTCTACCCCTCAGCCTCGTAGCAACCAACTTCACTCTACGATGTTCTGGTACTTATTTGAAATCAAAAATTTCTTCAACATTAGCTACCCAATCTAGAAACTCCTCCGCTTGCATACCACCTTTGAATTCAGGAATTTCAGTCTTCATCCCCGACTCCCACTTGTGATCATACTCAGAGTGATTTCTTCCTTGCCCTCGAACACTACCACCATCATATTCCTCTTCATAATCAGATGCATAACGATGTTGATTCTGACCACCAACATCTCTACTACCATTACGCCTTCCACCATCATCCCTTCTATCTACATTCCTCCGTTCACGACCATTCACGTTCCTCCCACGCCCTTGGTCATTTTCAACACTTCGGTCTCGATTGGAATGTGGTGAGACTCTGCTACCTCCATGGTTAGATTCTGGTGAAACCCTTCTCCGATTTTGATTCATCTCCGTCATAAGCCTCTCTAACCGGCCAATTCCTTCATTAAGCTTCTCACTAAAATTCTCATTGATTCTTTGCTCCATCTCATCAGCTTCTTCTCTTCGATACAAAGCTTCTACGTTTTGGTGGCGATTAGCTCTTCTTGGCGGCATACTTGAAAACTTCACAAATTCTTCAACACTTCAAAATTCAAACACAATTCGGATTTTGATCCAAAATGAAACGGATCGAAAACTTCCACTTTGTAGCAAATCGCGATGAACACGATGGACAAAGTTTCGGCCTCCAATGCAAATCCGAACTTCAATCTTCAAATCAATGCACGACCCAATTCTTCAAATTCTCGGCCGTGAATAATAAAACTCCAAATCTTCAAAATGAATAGGCTCCAAGTCTCGATCTAACTATGATTGGTTAGAACAAGCTCTGATACCAAAACTGACGCAGCGGATATTACAAAAATGATGTAGATCGTTGAATGTAGCAGTCGATGGATTGATGAATGCTGAATTGCCTGAATTCGTTGATCCGAAGATACCGAACTCTAGCTATCTCGAACTCGTTGATCGCGCACGATACCGGGTTCAAAGATCTTCAATTCTTCAAGCGTTGATCAAGCGCACTTGATTCCGCGAATCGGCTTCTACAATCGTTGAATCGAGCGCACTCGATTATCCGAAAGAGGAGATAGGAGATTACACTCAACTACCAATTTGGAATGAAAGCACAAAGCAATCAAAAGAGAATTTTATTCAAAAATCAACAACCTTTTACAGATGAGAGTCTCGGCCTATTTATAGGCATTTTACAATTCACACAAAAAAACAACAAAAATATTACAAGTACTAAGTCGGTTCCGAGTTACAGTTTACGACCTACGACTTAACAAAGACTCCGACTCAACAGTTACAATTTTACAAGCCTTCAACGACTTAACAAACACAGACAAAAACATCAAAGAAAATACAAGTACTTAGGTCGGCAACGACCTACGACCTAACACGGAGACGACTTAAGACAGACAGCTACAACACTTGCCTTCAGCGACTTAACCATGCGGCGACTTAAAGAAACCAGTGGTGGAGATTAACTCGCAGCAGAATCAACGCACCAGGCTTCGCGCGACTTAAGAACAGGCGGCATCAACGACTTAAGAAATCAACAGCTGAGATTAAGTCGGCAGAGAAGATCCACGCCTCCAGTCTTCACCGATCTATCCATTGACTCGTTAGGTCGTTTACGACCTAACACTTCATCAAATTGTTCTGCCTTTTCACTGCGTAGCTCCATAGGTCGTTCAGACGACTTAGCACCTTCGTTAGGTCGCGAACTCGAGTTAACTCGCTGCCGAGTTATACTAGGTCGCTGGGACGACTTAGCGCCTTCGTTAGGTCGCGAACTCGAGTTAACTCGCTGCCGAGTTATACTAGGTCGCTGGGACGACTTAGCGCCTTCGTTAGGTCGCGAACTCGAGTTAACTCGCTGCCGAGTTATACTAGGTCGCTGGGACGACTTATAGGCTCTGTTAACTCGTATACGACTCATCAACCCCGAACGACTCATCACTGTACGACTCATCACTGCATCCTTAAGTCGTGTACGACTTATATCTTGACTGTTAGCTTTAGCTTGTGAACGACTTACACTTTTAAGTTGTAGTCCTTTTTCACCTGACTCCTTAAGTCGTAGACCTGCTTCTTTAAGTCGGTTACGACTTATACCTTGGACAAATGAAAATGAAGGTTGCGCTGCATCAGAATCACAGATCAAGATGGATAAGTAATTCAAATATAATTAAATTTTAGATGCATATAAGTAAAGAAAAAATGTAACTTGTACTGGAGACAAAATAATCTATCCTCTATAAGTTCATATTTTAGTTTGAAGGGGTAAATCATAAAAGATTACATTTGTGACATAGATAAATCTTTGTTATATACAGATATTCCTAGCGGATAATATCCCTTTTCCTTCAATTAAATATGAAAGATTTATAGTTTGTGATCCTAAGACTGCTTCGGTCCTGCTACGTACAAATGATAATAAAAGGGGCTTAAACTATGTTACGCGGTAAGGTAATGCTCCATCCAAATTTCCACCTAACTAGATAAACAACAAAAAGCATCATTTCGAAAACATAATAGCTTTCAAGAATTGCAGATGAATAAACTAAAACTGAACTTAATTGATCATAACTCTGTTACAAACAATAGAATCGAGAGATGCATACATTACTTGAGTTTCTTTACACAAATTCAGATATTTTCTTTACACAAACTCAATGCAGTATTGTTCGGTGTCAAATGATCTTGCTTTCACATTTCATCTTTCAAAGGAATCAAAACAACAAAGCCCCTCTTAGGATCTGTACCAAACTACTTGTGAGCAACTTCAATTTGTTTTTTCGTAACAATTTTTAGGTGAACAGATAAACGGTTAACTAAATAAAAGAATCAATATGGCTAAAATGAACATCAATATGGCTAAAATGGTTATTGTGTTTATATTTCATAAATATTAGTAAATTTATGAAAAATTCAATTACATGTAAAATTATGAATATCTAATGAATTCCTCATTAAATTCCAGCCATATGTAAAAGTAGTTAATTAAACAACAAAATCTCAAGGCTACAGACATTTTCTTTCTTTCGATTTATTATTACATATAGATATAGATGAATTGAATCAATTTATGATACCTGCAACTTCGTCGACGGCAAGGCAACAGTGGCGAGTTCAACAGCGATGAGCGGCAAAAGAGGCGAGTAACAACGAAGACGAAGGCGACGCAGGTAGAACCGAAGGCGCGCGCAAAGGAGATGAGCAGCTTTCGAGTTAGGGTTTGCAAGATTCGACAGAAGAGGGCAATGGCAGAGAGCAAGCGTGATTGGTTAGGGCTTGGAATTAGAATATTTTGCGGCTGCTTTATTTTATTTTGGAACGTTTAGCGGGGCAAATGAAATAAGGGAGGGAATGTGAATTTTGGCAGTTGCAGAATCCTAATTTAGGGAGACAACAGGCAAAAAGAGTTATTATAGATAAATAATTACAACTGGCGCGAGCAAATAGTTGTTACAAACAATATATTACAACTGCTGCAAAAAGCAATTGTTAAAATTTTATTTTTTACAACTGTTAAAAATAAACGGTTGTTATAAAACACCTATTACAACTGTCCGTTTGTGCAAGTTGTAAAGGAATTGTTGTAAAATGGTTGTTTTGTTGTAGTGAAATTTTAAACAACACGATATAATATCAGCAAAATCACCCGTAGATTTGAACCAATTAAACTGGGTTAAAAATAGCGGTGATAGCATTTACCAACTTGAGTGCTCTCGTATACTAGGCAACATTATGTACATAATGAACTACACTATACCTGATATAGCATATGTTGTGAGTAAACTCAGCAGATATACTAGCAACCCCGGAAAGGATCACTGGAAACCTATAATTCGAGTACTAGGATATCTAAGGTATACACAAAATTATGGACTACATTATGGTAGTACCTGTCTATAATAGAAGGGTATTGTGATGCGAACTGGATAACTGGTTCATCAGATATAAAATCCGCTAGTGGATATGTGTTTACCTTAGCAAATGGGGCAATATCTTAGAGATGCTCTAAACAAACTTGTATAGCAAGATCTACCATGGAATCAGAGTTTATTGCCTTAGACAAAGCCCCAGAAGAAGCAGATTGGCTTCGAGGTCTCTTAGAAGGTATTCCTAATTGGGAAAAACCTGTACCTCCAATAAGCATATATTGCGACAGCCAGTCAGCTATTAGCAAGGGCAATAGTAAGCTTTACAATGGCAAGTCTAGACATATTTGTTGTAGACATAAAACTGTTAGACAAATTCTCTCCAATGAGGTTATCACAATTGATTATGTAAGACCGAATGATAACATTGCGGATCCACTAACAAAAAATTTACCTAAGGAGAAGTTTATTATCTTATTGATGGGAATGGGGTTAAGGCCCATAAACTAAAAGTTTCTCTAAAATGGAAACCCTACCTAGTTGACTGGGGATCCCAAGATCTAGGTTCGAAGGGACAACTAAGTTTAAGATAAACTTGATGGCACTGGTATACACTCAAACCATTCCTATGATAAATCAGTGCATTATTCGATGGAGAATAGGATAAGTTTTGATAATTTTAATGATGTCTATACTTAGTAATATTAAGAACCAAGTGGGTATTGCGAAATACCCTTTATAGAATCACCTACGTGAGTACGAAAGTGCCGCTTCAGGGAGAATTGTAAAGACAAATTCTTTAAGCACTCATAAGACCAAGTTGGTGTTCATGGCAAAAACGAACACAAACAGAGAACCGTGGAAGATAAGAAACACTTATTATGCATTGTACATTTTAGATTTATATAAAACGCTTACAGTTCAAAGACAACCTAAGTTCACTAATTCGCCAGTAAGTCAAAAGGATAAACACTAGGAAAGTTCAAGACCAATGTCCTACTTTAGCCGATACGATAAACGTTTCACAAAATTTAAGAACAAATTGAGCAATTATTCATTCATGTGGGGGATTGGTAGAAATGAATGAGCATTACATTGGAAAATGTGAGGCATTAAATGCCTTGGGATATGAATAGTCCCACATAATAGAATATAATAAACATCATGTGTTTATATAGTAAGATGTGGTTCCTATTATAGTTACTATGAGACAAAGAGAGACAAGAAAGCATGCCATCTTAGCAGGTAGTGCAACGCACCACCCCGCACGTGCATGCCCCCGCTCGTGCCCGAGCCCGAGCCCGCACCCACACCTGCGGCATAGGGGAATAGGCGTTTGAGGCATATTAGAGGCACTTAGCACTTTGCAGTTGGCTGTTGGATGTTGGCTGTTGGCTTGATTGTTCAGACCCGACGTTTTACTTTTTGACTGTTCAAAAATTCGTTTCTAACAGCAGCAATAAAACGGTTACTTCATTTGGTAAAGGCTAGCAACCATTCGAACATAATAGGCACCTCCACGTGCCTATATATAGGCAGAAGGAAAAAAGGGAACAAAATACTTAGTTATTTCTACACTTCTTCTTATCCCACAAAACTCTGTTCTTACTTAAATTCTCATGAGTTCGTTGTTGCTTTATGATTATTGCGCAGCATCACAGAGACAGGTCCGTTTCATCTTGGAAAACAATTGCTCGATATCCTTAAGCACCGTAGAGGGAGCAATATAGTTTCAAGGAAACAGATTATTCTGGATTCGGACAATCTAAAATGGTACTCTATTTTATAACATACTCTATTCTCTGTAACTCCCTGTTTACTGCAATTCTGTTTGCATAATAATTTAAAACAACAATATGAACTATATATAATTTCTAAATATACCATTGGAAAAAATCAAGTCCACAGACCTAGATTAAAATGAAAGTAGTCATTTTGTTGTCATCCCTCCTCTTTGGATCCACACTATCACATTTTCTTCGTAAACGTTTTCAAAAGCAAAATCTAGTTCGATCATTGTCTGAATCAGAGCAGAATGGTCGGAATTTCGACATGTCGGCCAAAATCTCAAACCATGGGCTTTAGACTACCACTTTTGGTTTGAAAGAAACAAGCAATCTAGTAAATTATATTGGCATTTCAATAGCCGATAACAAACAGCAAGCAGTAGAAATTATAATCAATTCGGACATTAACAAAGCACATGTTATAAACTAGATTATAATTCTAGAAACTGAGTAAGATGCAAAAGTATACATAATGTAAAATATACCAGCACATTATCCAGAACTTCAAATTAGGCCAGTGGTTAATATATAGGAATTTCAGTTATATTTTCATAGCCAAATTCATTTTTGGAAAACCTAGTTGCAATAGGCTTTGAAAGAAAATCTATGTCTAGGCTTTGAAAGATAATAGGGTTATTTACTAAAGAACCAAAAAATAAATAAATATGGCTAATAAATTAGGCGCTCTTAAACCAGCTAAACTTGTGTGTTGATTTTATGCTATGAGGGTATCCAGTCTGAGAATTCTCAGGATGAGCAACATATCCATTTAAATACAATGTTACTCCTCTTATGCATAATATTATTAACACAAATCTTAATATTGATAATAGTATATCATTCTCCCCTTTCCATATTAATCATGTTTGTAAGAATTTGTTTACTACAAAAGAATTAATAAACAAAATTGGTATGGAGATTCCTGTAGAAGATGAGATGCAAAGGGAGGCGGATACATGTAAAGTTTTAACACTTCTGCAAGCACCCTTTGTCTGTACACGTGCACTTCCTTCAGTGTTGGAGAGGAAGACCACCAACGAAGCTCTCTTCGGTTGTACAAAATACGTGCACTAGCTCTCCGAAATGTTCCGCTCATCACTTGCACCGTCCCCATGCTACTCACTCTCTACTCGCGTAAACCCCTTCTTATGTCGATGTCCAATCAAACATCCCTCCATCATCTCTTTAAGGGGAAACATACATGATCATGACAATACTTTTTGTACCAAAAGAAATTTTCAATGGTGTGTGTCACCAATCTCATATATACACACACACACACCACACTTTTCTTTATATATGTTGTGACGTGGGACTATTTCCATTCAATCCACGCATCCACTCCACAATAATACAAGCCACAAACCTAACGTTCTCCACATTCGTGAGCATTACTCAAATCACCATGGAGTTATACTAAGCACTCAAACAATGGATCAAGTTAAACATTAGTACTCATTTTATCTGCAATGGGCCAGACTGCTTCTACCACAATCTCTACCTTGATTAGCAACCCATGCTCAACCATAATCCTAGAGCCATGTTTAGATTGTTCTTAAATATAAGTCCCATTAACTTGGAACTCTAATACCATGTTAAGTTTCTGCACTTTCGGATGTACCGGTTGTCCATACGCACACACCTGTTCAGTTTTGGAGAGGCAGGTCATTGATGAAGCTCTCTTCGATTGTGCACAATACATGCACTGGCGTTCCGCAATATTCTACTCATCACTCACACCATTCCTATGTCCACACCGTCTATTCGCACTAACCCCTTTTTCTACCGATGTCTCGATTGAACATCCATCAATCGCCTCTGTAAGCGGGCACATACATGCCGATTGAAATTAGTCACCACAATATATCAAATTAAATGGTTATACCAAGTCAAAGTCGGATGCTATTTTGGAGGAGATATTTTTATAGTGGAAAAATTCAATGTTTCTTTCTCTCCCAGCTATCTTGCTTCTAAATAAATGCATAGGCTTTAACCATTGTAATCAAGCAAAATAAAATGATTAGAAAACATAGTTTTAATCCAGAAATATTCTCTTCTAATTTGTAATCTTCTTGTATCTCCTAAAATTCATTAGTAAAGGAATGATTTTTATCCAGTTTTGTTTTTCGTTATTGAATATATAATTATTCATATTAGCGGATCTTTTAGTCTGAAGACCCGTCTCCTCGACTCTTGAAAATCGACACTAATACATCCAAGGTATTCATGTGTCGTAAATCCAAGTGCCGAGGAGGAAGATTTTTAGGGGAAAAGTAAAGTAAAAATAAAATATAGAAACATAAATTCTCACATTACGTTAAAATAGAAAGATAGTACACACAACCACTCTCACTAGGGTACATCAGAGTTTTGGTATGAACTAACCCAGCCAGGAACAGTTATAACTGTCTGCTCTCACACTTGCTAGTATTAACTAACTTAGACACGGTGAAAAAATAAAAATAAATAGACAGACAAACATCCACATCGGGTGCTCCAGCTCCATGCCCCAAAAACCTATTCCAGCATGCTCTCCCCAAAATACTCCAAACAGAATCCTGACTGCTTGGCTGCCCGGAAAAATAGGCCATCCAGAGTTTAACACTACAAGAAAAGGCCCCATTTTGTGTCGGATGGTTGCAACGGCTGGCAACGGCTAAATAATGCGGCCGTTGCTAGCCGTTGCATATCGTGATTACAGATCTGAAACCCGCGAACAGAATCTCATTTCCCACCAAAAATATTTTCTACCCAAAACCCTCCTCCCCGTCGCAATCCGCCGCCTCTCCAACTCCAACCGTCGCTCGTTGCCTCCACCTCGCTCAAACACCTCCAAAACTCGCTGGTATTTCTTCTAAACTTGATTTGGCTTTGATTTAGGTTTAATTTAGGATTAATTTGAAAACCCTAATTTCGAAAATAATTGTATTAGTTGATCATAGTGATATTGGGTGATGATTATAGTGATATTGGGTGATGATTATAGTGTTTTAAGTTAGGTGGAAGTTAAATTAGTTTATGATTATGTTGAAAATGATGATTAATGCGTATTAGTTATGGTAATATTTGTATTAGTTGATTTTGATTGGTGGTTTGATTTTAAAATTAGTGTATATTATTGATGAACATGCTTGTTGATATTTAAGTTTATGACAATATTTTTTTTTATTTAAAATAATGTGTATAGTTTACGCCAAAGTTAATTGTATAGTAATTAATACATATCTTGATAGATTGGTACAGTTAACGATAATTTAATTCAGAAGTGCTAATTATAACTGTTATCGTAGTTTAAAATAAATATAATTCGTTGAATGAATTATAAAATTTTGAAATGAGCGTAATAACAATGAGCTAATTATTCAGTGAAAGTTAAAACACGTTTTAAAATTTAGTTAATAAATATAATGAATTAATTAATTATAAAATATTTTGTAGTTGTTAGAAGAATAATTAGAAAATATGTTTTATTTCTGTAAATCCCTTAGAGATATTTTGGCCCCGTCTGACAAGTGTTGTATATGATCGTTATATGGATATTCGTTTTTTCCAAGAACGGACATTTATATTCATCTGATACAATATTTGTTGGATTTGTCCTAGTATTTGGACAAGTTACAAACACAATAAAGTAATCATATTTTGTAAATCATTTCAGTTTAAACGGTTTACAAAATTTTGGTGGCACTTCCTTTTTGTTCCCTGTGTACATGCATTTTGTGTACGATACAGGGAATAAAGGGAAGTGCTGCCGAAATTTTGTTGAATCGTTTAACCTGAAATGATTTATAAAATGTAATTACGATATTGTGTTTGTAATGGGAAGTTGGATGACCGGCCGTCAATGAATTATAAAATGTTTTTCAATTGTTAAATAGTTGATTTAATGACAAATTATAAATCAATCGTAAAATACTGTAATATGAAGTGAAGTGTTTAGTTGAATCTTCTAACATATTTTATCAAATGAGGAAAAATGTTCGATTATTTTCTCGATCGTAGTTGGATGTATGAAGTCCAAACTGGTATGAAAGGATCAATAAAGGAACATTTCTGTAACGGTGTACATGAATTTATTAGATTCGCTAAATCTAATAATCGGAATAACGATGAAATTCATTGTCCGTGTAGTAAGTGCAAATATTTAAAGCATTGGAAATCAGATGTAATAGAAGTACATCTGTATAAATTTGGTTTTGTGCCGAATTATTACTTATGGGATCGTTATGGAGAACTTGTTGAACGTACACCTAATCCTGTAGTGTCAGAGGACGATAATATTATGACGAATCCAATAGAAAATATGGTGCAAGATGCAGCACGGTCGATGTTTCCTACCATTGATCAGGGCGATGATGACAATGATAACGTTGAAGAAGAACCGACCGCGCAAGCTAAATTTTTTTATGATTTATTGGATTCTGCTAAGAGGCCCTTGTAGGATGGTTGTAAAAGCGGAACCGAATTATCCGTAACCGCCGAATACATCACTATGAAATCAAAATTCAACCTTATAGAAGCTGGATTTACAGCAGTTGTACAAGCTGCAAAACGACACATGGCACCCAATAATTTGATGTGCGATAGTCATTATAAAGTGAAAAAACTTATGTCTGCTTTTGGATTGCCATACCAAAAGATAGATACATGTATAAAAGATTGTATGTTGTATTGGAAAGATGACGTTGACCTTAGAAAATGCAGAATATGTAACGAGGAAAGATTCAAACCGAGAAAAAAAAGGAAAAGAAGTTCCATACAAGAGAATGCATTATTTACCTATCACTCCTAGACTTCAAAGGTTATATGCATCTTCTGCTACGGCATGTCATATGCGATGGCACAGTGTTAGAACACCAGAAGAAGGAACTTTGATACATCCATCTGATGGAGAAGCATGGAAACATTTCGATAAGACTTATCCTACGTTTGCTGCAGAGAGCCGTAATGTCAGACTCGGTTTTTGTACAGATGGATTTTCACCATTCTCTCAGTTTGGTAGTAAATACTCATCATGGCCTATTATTGTTACTCCTTATAATTTACCTCCATAGATGTGTATGAAAACTCCGTATATGTTTCTAACGATTATCGTCCCCGGTCCCAATGATCCGACACAAGGAATTGATGTTTATCTACAACCATTGATCGAAGAATTGAAAACACTGTGGCATGAAGGAGTTGAAACATACGACATTTCAAGAAAAAAGAATTTTCGTATGTTCGCTTCTTTATTATGGACTATTAGTGATTTTCTTGCGTATGGGATGCTTTCAGGTTGGAGCACAGCTGGACGTCTAGCTTGTCCTCATTGCATGGATGAAACACGAGCATTTTCATTAAAGTATGGAAAGAAAATTTCTTGGTTTGACTGTCATCGATGTTTTCTACATGTTAATCATAAATTTATAACGGATAAAAAGAACTTTAAAGCAAACAGAGAAGAGAGTATGCTACCACAGAAGGTTTGGTCAGGTGAAGAGATATATGAAATCGTAAAAGACTATCCAAAGATACATGAAACTGGGGTACAAGTTGAAATTCCAGGTAAACCAGACATTCATAACTGGTGCAGACAAAGTATATTTTGGGAGTTACCTTACTGGAAAGATCTGCTACTCCGGCATAATATTGACGTTATGCACAATGAAAAAAACGTGTTCGATAACGTGTTTAATACAGTTTTGAATGTAAAGGGGAAAACTAAGGACGATGTGAATTCGAGACGTGATATAATACACTTTTGTAAGCGGCCCGAGCTTCATTTGTACGACGATACAAAAAAACCCAATGCATGCTATGAGCTAGATAACAAACAAGTAAAACTTGTGCTAAAGTGGGTGGAAGGACTAAGATGTCCTGATGGGATTTCTTCTAACCTCCGTAGATGTGTTGACTTTAAAAACAGTAAATTGAGTGGGATGAAAAGTCATGATTTCCATATAATGATGGAATATTTTTTCCTGTGCTTTTCAAAGAACTGTTGCCTGGCAAAGTATGGAGTGTTATAACAGAATTAAGTATGTTTTATAAACAACTTTGTTCGACGACGTTAAAGGTAGATCGCATCTGTAAACTTGAAGTAGAAATCCCTATACTGCTCTGGAAACTGGAAAAAATATTTCCGCCAGGTTTCTTTAATGTAATGGAGCATTTACCTGTTCATCTACCATCCGAAGCACTTCTTCGAGGTCCTGTGTAGTATGGATGGATGTATCCATTTGAGAGGTAATTTTGAATATCCGCAATATGAAGTTTGCTTAAAATTTAGATTTATATACCAAAACAGAAATTAAATTAATTTTGTTATAGGTACTTGAATCATTTGAAGAAGAAAATTAGACAAAAAGCACGAGTAGAAGGTTCAATTTGCAAAGTGTATCTGGAAGAAGAATCTTCATTTTTTTTCTCACATTACTTTAGTAACGATGTGAAGTTATCATTTGTCAGTATTCCCCGTAATGATGAAGCTGTTGAACATGATTCTTCTCAAACAATGTTATCTATTTTTAGACAACAAGGCCGACCTGCTGGGAAATGTGTGGAAATATGGTTAGACGATAAAGATTTCCATATAGCACACACATATGTTCTTTTAAATTGTGTTGAAGTTGCACCATTTGTCAGGTAGTACTAAATTCATGTACAATTTAATTATACGTATATATATATATTAATTTTGATGGGAATAATACATTTTTGTAGTATATACGAATCACAACATCCATCTGGCGATCTCAGTAAAGATTTTGCTAAATGGTTTTCAAAATACGTATATGATCCAAAAAACTCTGTTGTTGACGAAGGATTACGACATATTGCTATCGGACCAAAAAGAAATGTGAAGACTTATCCAATATTCTTTGTCAATGGATTTAAATTCAACACCAAAGATTACGGGGCTGAAAAATTAACATATAACAGTGGTGTATTTGTTTAAGGCAGTGATGATCCAGAGGAGCATATAAAAGATTTTTACGGCGTCTTAACACAGGTTTTAGAGTTGACATATAATATACAACCTGCAGAGAAAGTTTTTCTATTCAAATACAATTGGTTTAGCAATATTCCTGGTTCTGGAATTAACGTGCACAAAGATTACAAGCTCATTGAAATAAAGCATACCTCGCATTACTATAAGTATGGTCCTTTCATATTAGCCAAGCAAGCATTACAAGTTTATTTTGCTCCGTATCCATCCTTAAAAAAGATAAAGCAGATTGGTGGGCTGTTATTAAAACAAAGGCAAGATTTACATATGATGAAATAATATTCCAGATGAAGCAGTGTATCAAGCAGATCTGGAGCCAAATACTGAAATAATAATAACTGACGATGTTGACGTAGGATCGTTGAATGATGAAGCGAATGTTTTAATAGATGCATTTGAAAGTACCGAAGAAAACGATATAGAGTACGAGATCGAGTCTGAATCAGAAAACGACAAAGACTGTTACATTACACTGTTTTTTTAATGTATGCATGTATTATGTTTTATTTTGAGTAATGTATTAAGAATGATGAAAGCGTTCTGTATTATTCTGAGCTATGTAATAATAATGATTTTGTTATGTATTATCATTCTGTTTTATTTTGACATATGCGTTATTCAGAGCTGTGTAATAATAATAATGATTATGTTCTGCATTATTCTGAGCTATGTAATTACAAAGAATGATTATGATGATTAATGGAACATGTGTTGTAATAATAATTTGTTTTCTTTTCATTATATGATATGATTATGTTTGTGGCAGATATGTCTCACAGAAGGCGCAGTACATCTCAGCCTTCTCCTTCGCCTTCTTATGGCGCAGGTCCCAGCGGTACGGCTCCGGACTTACGCCGTGAGATAGAGATAGTTCCCAAGAGTGTTGGGTAAGTATCTAATTAATTTCAATTATATTATTTAAAATATATTAATTATATACATCAACATTTATACAGGGGTTTCGAAATAGAGCCGGCGGATTACATTCTTCAAGTTTCAAAGCTATCCTATAAGAGTAGGCTGTCTGGTTGCTGGCCTTATTGGGACGACATCCCAGGCGAAGTGATGAACGCTATAGTTGCTGATTTGATGGTAAGTAAAATTTTATATTTCAATTTAAAATTAGTATATTGTATATAATGCAAATTATTTTCAATAAGCAGGCTGCAATACGTGTCCGCCCGGAAGATAAGAATGTCTTCTTCAATCATTGGAATAAGAGGATGCGGAAAAATTATAGGGAGACTCTTTCGAAGGCCAAGCTAAGCGGAAAAAAACCCAGTTGGATGGGTAATGATGTTTGGGCTGCATTTGTCACCCACTGGGAAAGTGAAGCTGTCAAAGTAAGTTATGTATTGTTGTATTGTTAGTATTATTTATTTAAATTATGTATGTTAGTTGCATTATTAATTGAATTAACCGTGTATTTAAATTAACTGGAAATAGCAAAGCGAAATAGATCGAACAGAAATAAAAATCCAGCGTTGCACCGTGGTGGGTCCAAGTCATTCCAACAATGGCGGAGGGAATTGGTAAATTTGTAATTTGAGTTTATAAACTGTAATATTATTTAATCATATTAGTAACGTTTGTTATTCATGTATAATTTCAGCATTCAAGAACCGGACAAGAGCCTACAATGGCCGAGGTTTTTAGAGTCACTCATGCGGTGGAGCAGACCGATGATGATGGGAATGTCACCTATGAGTGGACAGATTGGAAGGCTGAATCTGTTATGGTAAATATGTTTATTCGCAATGACAACATTTCACATTCCTTTAGTAGTGTATAAGTAAATTGTATAGCTATATATTGAGTCAAATTTGTATTCGTAATTGCAGGGTAGATATGAAGCGGAGCGGGCAGCGATGGCACAAAGAACTAGACGGGAGGATATTACGCTTCAAGAGTCCAATCAAATATGGGATAGAATTATTGATCCGCCTTCTCGCAATAGGCGTTATGGATACGGCAATCAGGAGGTAAACTGTTTTAATAACTTATATTTGAATTTAATATAGCCGTTGCGAGCGTGAATTAGAACTAGTTTGTTTGATCGTTTTACAGGCTTTTAACTTCCAGAGGGCTTACAAGAAATCTATGGCCAAGGAGGAGATAGCCCAAATGCAACGATAGCTAGACGAGATATATGATTGGCGATAGAGCTTCTTGTCTCAGCAGATAGATGAGTGCATTGCCGCATTCGTTTCAGAGCATGGGACCATGCCAGGGTCTGGTGGTGGTGGTGATGACGATGATGATGCTGATGATGATGATGAGTAGGTATGTTTTGTTGGACTTGTGTACTTATGTTGGTTGATGGACTTGGTAGTTTGTTTGGTGTTTTGTGTACCTATGGTGTTGGTGATGGATATTATGTGTGATGGATTTGAGATGTATTTTGTTTGGTTGATGATGAAATATTTGTGTTAGTTGATTATATAGTTGCGTGATTATTGATGTATATGTGTTTTATTTGATTATTTGCGATGTATTTGGTTATATGATGGTTGGAATGGAATGTATACGATGGATTGGAAGTGATTATTGTGATGTGGAATGGTTTGGAGATTGGAAGAGTGAAAGCTAGCTACTGGAAAACCAAAAAGTTCCAGGCTTGCAACGGCTAGCAACGGCTATCTGGTTCCAGACTTGCAACGGCTCGCAACGGCTAGCAATGGCTAGCAACGGCTATCTGGTTCCAGGCTTGCAACGGCTCGCAACGGCTAGCAACGGCTATTTGGTTCCAGGCTTGTAACGGCTCGCGACGCCACGGGACGACAAGGATTGGAACTAACTGTTGCCACGTGGACAACTTGTCGTCGCTAGCCGTTGCTAAATTGGTAACGGAGCCGTTGCTATTGCCGTTGCTGGAACAAGTTGCAACGAGCTTAATTGCAACGGATTTTAGCAACGGCTAGCAACGACCGCCAACGGCTATTTGCCGTTGCTATGCCTTCCGTTCCTTGTAGTGTAAATGGTAAACAAAATAAACTCTAGGTCAGTCATGGGATGGGTGTGAGAACTCAAAATATGTTGTTTGAAAACAAAATGGTATTTCATAAGACCACATCGCACATAAACACAAAACGCATTTTTAACTTATGTTAACCAAAACATATTTACGTAAAAATACTTGATATTATTTTTAATGACATTCTTTGAAAAAATTTGCAAGTAAATTTATTAAACTTAGCCGAAATTGTTACATTATTAAATTCCAGCATACCACCTTGTAACACAAGGCTTTCTACATCTAAAATCATACAGGCTCTTATTGGAGAATGGTTTTCCATACAAATGACCAGGTGAAGGGACTACCTTTCGGTAGTACATCTCAAGAGGAATGTACCGAGGCTCAACTGATGGTCCTCTACCAACACAAGATCGGACTACCTCTTTCTAGATAGTACCGAATATGTCATCACCCCGGTCGTTACCGACCTATCTGAGACGTCTCTTAGCATACACCACAATAATAAACCCGAACGTCATGACGGGTAGAAATATATCTAAAAGGGGATAATCATACCCTAATGGTTGTGAACCACATAGCCTTGCTGCATCTAGCCTGTTTCGGCACTTTTCGGGTGTGAAGCCCGAGGTAACGATTACCTTTCATATAGCACATCATCTTTCTTTGAATGCCACACTGCCATTCCATGGTCACACAACTGATTTCTACAAACGTATAACTCCTGAGCTCATACGTCTCAGAAAAGGGTGTTAAGTTAAGAGAAGTTGCCTTCTCCACTACCAAGCAGATAATACGTTCACAGAGATCACTTATGCAACTAGAAATGCAATGTTAGACATCCGTCCATACAAGTTGTCCTGGTATAGGACAAACCGAAGGCACACTCCTACTACATCCTGTCAAAAGTACCCCTAAGATTAGTAGCGATTAGTCCTTGCATTGGATATTTCATAATGAAGGGACTACTGTTACTGTATGTATATTGGGAGTTTATCCCCAAATGATCAAAAAGCGGTCCTTTATTACGAAAATCTAAAATATCCTATCCATGTCTTCACTTCGAATACGTAAACTGGTTCGAAGTAGTCTTTAGATAAGAATCATCCAAATTCGACCCCGGTTCCTTTGAAACAACCGACGATAAAAAGATGTTCTTGTGAATAGGGAATCATTCTTTAATTGATTTAGTTCTTTTTATCAAAAATCATTTTTGGAGATATATATTTCCTAAAATATTCTTTCTGGTATATACCGAATCATTAAACCTCTCTTATCACTACTTTTGATTTCTTAAAAACTTTTTACTCTTAACTCGCTTCTGACATTTCGACCTTATCTATCCCGCGCCCAAGGAAGAGGCCAAGTGAGCCAGGGCATTAGTTGCTCCTGAAAATCTCCTTAGTTTAAGCAACTCACATCCGGATCTCACGAATAGAAAAATCCAGTCTACTAGTCGGCTTTTAGAGCCAAGATTAAACCACTTAATTTGTAATTGCTTTTCTTTAAACCGCTTATTTATATTCTTTTAAATAAATTATAAAACTTCCAAATAATCATTAAAACACTTCATTATTCATTTGAAAACATTTATAGAAGATTTGGAAAAGAATCCGTCGGTTTTAAAAATAAAATTTAAAAGTTATAGAAAAGTGTTACGGAAAAGTGCTACGGAAAGCACTTTTATAAGCTATATTAATCAAAACGACTTTTTATTATTTGAAACTTCATTTTATATTACTCAAATCACTTCTAAAACATTTTAAAATATTTATAAGATATATTTCATATTTTTAAACAAATTTAAAACATCATTTCCAAAAAAATCCAGTTTTGGAATCCGAACTGCAAAACCTTCATTGGAAAACTATGGATATATTAGTTTGGTAAATTCTTATCTCGAAGAATTCTAAGCTATATTCAATCTTTTACGCTCGTTTGACTTTCATTGGAAATCGTTACACAACGCGCCTATTTTTGACTGAATTTTCAATTCTCATTCAAACTTCACCAAAACACTTTTAAATGTTTATAAAACATTTCAAACTCATTTTTAAAACTTTTTAGAGGGATTTAACCTTCCATATACACCAATCAATTAATATAGAGGAAAGTGATTTCCTTTGTGCCCATCGACGTGTATTTCCGTGAGTTGCATATATATTCAACATTCATATTTAAACAACCAAACTTAATGACCAAAGTATAATGAACATCCATTTGCAAACATCATATCATCATCTAAAATAAAATATAATAGTTTAGGAGTTCTCACCTTGATTTTTCAACGATCAATTAAAAATTCTTTATAGCTCCGCTACTCGGTTTCTAAAGCTCACTATTCTTCGGATTTTAGCTCCTAGATACCTCGACTAAGACATGAGATGGCTTGGGGTGCATGGCCTAGGGTGGGGCAAGGAAGTGGCTCGGTCTATGATGAAGTGGGGTGGAGGTTATGAAGAACAAGGAGAAAAGGTGGAGTTTCAGGATTGTTTTGAGGTGTTTAAGTATATATAACTATATACTATAATTTAAATTATTTTTTGAAATAAATATTGGCATTATATTTCTTAGGATGGAAGCCATTAAAGTGGAAGACAAATCCTAGAAAATATGAAGAAGAAGATGAATGAAAACGAAGAGAAGATGGTAGGGTATTTATAGGAAAAGAAGGGTGTAAAAGTATCCATGCATACATCATCATCTTCATCACCATTATATGGCTTCACCATCACACTTCCCCCCTCTCTAGGCATGGAAAACATCCCCATCCATGTGCCCATCACTTCCATCATCTCATGTATGCATATGTTGACTTATGTATCCTTAAGGAGTAAGAAATCTTAAAATATATTATATATTTTATATTATACTTTCATACTTAATTATTTTTTTGTATATATGTTTATGTGCAAGTTCTCATGTATGCACATGTACATGTGTTGTGTATGTTACATATTCCTATAACGTTGCACAACTTCCACACGTTGTATCGTTACAAATACCAATTCCGATTTTCGATCATATTTTCTCTTTTAATTTAATATGCATATTCTTGAAAACAAATTTTGAAAATAAATTTTCTTATCATTCTTAGCTAATTAAAATGATCATATTTTATTTATAAAATCATATAAATTAATATAAATAACCCAAAAGGAAATATATAATTAAGTATGAAAGTATAATATAAAATTAAGATAAGTAGGAAATAGCTCAAAAGGAAATATATACGATATAATGAATATACAAAAATATGGATAAGTAACTACACCACAGGCAGTAAGTACACTACAACGACAAGATTTATACAGTTCATTTTTCCATCCTATATTTGGGATATGCCTTTTTAATTCTATCCTCCATTTCCCAAGTGCAATCCTCAACATCTCCACTCCATTGAACTTTGACTAACCTTACTACCTTCCTCCTTAATCGTTTTTCATCACGGTCAATAATTTGAACAGGTCGTCTAATAACTGCCAAATTCGGTTTCACCTCCAAGACTTCCTGAGCAGCTGTTTCTATGATTTTCTCTGGGTCATGCACATGTTTTCTTAAATGAGATACATGAAAAACATTATGCACTCCTGCCAACCTTTCTGGTAATTGCACTCGATAAGGTAGTGGGCCGATTCGTTCAAGGATGGGGAATGGTCCAACATATTGAGGTGCTGACTTCCCAGCTCTTCCAAATCTCACCACTCCTCTCATCGGAGAGACTTTCAAAAAGACTTGATCTCCAACTAAGAATTCCATATTTCTATGCCTTTGGTCTGCATAACTTTTCTGTCTTCTCTCGGCTTCCTTTAGCTTCTTTCTAATCATATCGACCTTCTCTAAAGCTTCTTGTATCATATCAGGAACAAGTATTAATCGATCTCCGGTTTTGATCCAACATGATGGTGACCTGCACGGACGACCATATAGAGCTTCATACAGTGCCAGACCGATACTAGCTTGATAACTATTGTTATATGAGAAATCTACTAAATGCAAATGATTTTCCCAGGAGCCTCCAAAGTCTAGAATACATGCTCTGAGAAGATCTTCCAAAATGCAGTCAACTCACTCCGTTTGTCCATCAGTTTGTGGGTGATAGGCAGTGCTTATATTCAGCCTTGTTCCTAAAGTGGTCTATAATGCTTCCCAAAATTGACTAGTAAAGATTGGATCCCGATCGCTTACTATACTACTTGGAACTCCATGCAATCGTACAATTTCCTTCATATATATATATATATATATATATATATATATATATATCTACAAGGCCTGCAGCGGTCCTTGTTGATTTTACTGGAATGAAGTGTGCACTTTTAGTTAATTGGTCGATGATAACCCAAATGCCTTCGTTCCCTTTCCTCATTCGAGGTAAACCATCAACGAAATCCATTGATATTTGATCCCACTTCCAAATTGGAATCTCCAAAGGATGAAGTAATCCTGCAATTTTCTACTGGTCGCTCTTGACTTGTGACAATTAGCGCATCTGCTAACATAAATGGATATGTCCTTTTTCATGCTTTTCCACCAAAATGTGCGCTTCATATCTCTATACATTTTGTTAATTCCCAGATGAATATTAACTTTGGATTTGTGACATTCAGCTAATACTCTTGCCTAAGATTTTCCACATCTTGAACACAAACTCACCCATTCAACCGTAATACTCCACTTTTATCTACCTCAAAGCTTGAATTATGCCCTTGGCATACATTCTTATAAATTTTTCTTAAAAACCCATCTTCCTTTTGTTTACTGGAAATTCTTTCCAGAATAGTGGAGATGGTTTAGAGGCTTTGTTTTCGAAGGAAGAAATCAGAACAAATCCAAGAAAGGCAGTGACATATCGAAGCCTAGATCTAAATCTATAAGGCCTAAGAAGGGGATTTATTACTCATGTAGGAAGCTTGGGCATCATAAGAATGAGTTCTAAAATTGAAGAAGAAGAAGTGAGGAAAGAAAGTAGAAGAGAAAAATACAACAGAAGTACAGACAACAGATCGGAGTAGTGATGATGATGTATCTGTTCTTTCAGCTAGTGCATCTTTTATGAGGAATGCATTATGAATTATTGACTCTAGAGCATCTTATCACATGACACAACATAGGAGTTATTTCGTCACTATAGGGAAGTTGATGGAGGTTCAGTTCTTATAGAAAACATTGCATATTTTCGTATGGTTGGTGTTGGAAATGTGAGGATTAGGATGTTAAAAGGAGTGGTTAGGACTATAACTGATATGAGACATGTACCGCAGTTACATAGGAGTTTATTGTCAATTGGAGATTTTAGTAGACTTGGTTTGATGATTGTTATAGAAAGCGAGAGGTTGACTATAGCGAAGGGCGTTAGAACTGGGCTAGCCCGTAGTTGAAGTTATGTGTGAATTTTAGTTTTTTTTTAACTTTATTGGATCTTTATTGTGCCTATGAAGTCTAATTTGTTTAAAATATTTCTAAATATAATTTAAATAAAATCATATATTTCATTAAAATTTATAAATTATCGATATAAATTTATATAAATTATTTTCAATTTATACATATATACATGTGCGTGCATGTGTAACATGACATTCCATGAAGGCTATGACATGCCTATATATTGATGCTATGATTTCGCAACGCACAAGTTAGCTCATCCTATATGCATTGTATGTTGTCCAAATATGTGTATATATTTATAGTTACTATATATATATATATATATATGTATATGTATATCCAAGTGAAAATTATATGTATTTATATTATGAAAATATCATATATATATATATAAATATTTGTATATATATAAATATAAGTATAATAATTAAAACGTAAATATGAGTTAGAATAGTTTATAAATTATAAAATTAAAATAAATATTATTATTTTTTATATAAAACATTCTAGATCATATACACATCAAATCCGAATATAAATATAATTTTATTATATTAATATATATATATATTGTATTAATTAGTTAATTAAAAATAAGTAAATAATAGAAACTATTATATAATAGATATTCGAATTTCAAAATTTCAAAAAATAAGGAATAGTATTATATAGGTCGTGAAATTTTTGTAGAATTTTTCAAGTCAACATATTTTTTTTATAAATGCTTTTCCGCCGAATTTTAAATGGATTTGTAAAATAAATAATAAGTGTGGTTTAAAAATTCTAATTTTTTGATCGAGGGCATAAGTGATAACAAATTAATTTAAAAAAATTAAAATTGAATTTTCGAAACATAATTTATTCTATATGAATTTATTAATTCATGCAAAGATTAAATAATATTAAAATATGTTAAATAATTTTCAAAAATTTATTTTCGGGTACTAAAAATCATAATTAATATAAATATACATTTGACAATTATTAGATCAATTATCTATGCAATATAGTTATATGGTTTAATACATGTCATATAAATAAATTAGTAAATATATTAATATATATATATATATATGACATAAATAATTAAAATATAATGATATTGGCTGTATGTATCAGGTCCTTGAAAAAAATATTTTTTTTATTTGATAAACATATACACATAACCAATCGATATATGTGACGATAATTATACTATAGAAATCTCACATAACTAATAATGCAATAATAACCGCATGCACATGTGTATGTGTGTGTAATTGAATAATATAGAGTTATACAAAGAATAAGCATCATATATAAAACTGAATACTTACCTAAACTAATGCCCTTAACTACACCTTGTAATGATGAGTTCCCTTCCACTTGAAAACTTCCCAATTCGTTAGATTGCTGGTCTTTGAATTGTAAAACTTTTGCTATCGAATAGTTATTGATTTGAACTGATTTGATTTGAGATTTTATGGGGTGTAGAGAGGTATAGTTCAGCCACGATATGGATAGAGGAGGCAGCCAAAAAAGTCTTTAGAAAGTTTGGGTTATGATTCCTTTTATAGTGGTTGAATTAGAGAGAAAAGTGGATCGCACCTCTTACCTTTTCTCACCAGATCTTAGCCATCCATCACATACACTAATACTCTATTTTGGCTACCCCCTATGTCACATAGTTTCTACCGAATTTTTCCTCTAACATCATGGGCTAATAATAGCCCATTTAAGCCCAAATAAATATATTTAATTAAATCCAATTTAATTTCTTTATCGATATCTTATATCGATCAATATATTATAACTATTATAAATATATACAACATTATTTATTACTCAAATCATATTCAAATTTTATAAATAATATTTCAAAAATATTAATTAATTTATAACAAATATAAACTAATTAAATCGTTTGGTCTAAAGAGAATTAATCATTTCGGTTGTGTGACTCGTGTCTTTAAATTCGGTTAGCGATTAACATCGAACTATTCGAACGTTAACGTTCACACGTCACTTACCAGGTGGTGTGACATTTTGGCTAAATTTACCGCATACTTAGTTTCAGTAAAATCCAATTTTACTTTACTAATCGTTACCCAGTTGTGACATTTATTTCCACCAATTCCCTTCGTCAAAACTATATCACTTTGGACTTGCGGAATTTGGTGATGGTTAAAATTCCAATATCGTCCATATTCAATTCTATAGTCCAAACACAAAGTCATCGGTTCAAAAATAAAAATTATTATTAACCGAACTGCTTTGGCCAGAGACTTTGACTTTGAGTTGACCATGATACTAACCCCATATAACTGAGGTGACGAATCCTTTCTTGAATAGTGCTTCACTTTCAATACTTCCACTCGACCAAACTACAGTCACTCGATGGAATGTCATGCCATGATTTGACTATAATCAAAGCAGAGCTTTTATATTGAAGATCCATAGTATTCTCAAGTCGAGAGAACTATATAAATCAGTCACATCGATATTTTCTATTTGACCTTAGTTATATTAACCAACAGAAAACTATCGAGTGAGTCATTCAATTGTTATCTAATAACTACCAGTACGTAACCTCTAGATACCCCCAGCAGTCATGAGTAATACATCGCTTAACATTTGGAGAGATTTGCGTACTCTAGTCTCAATAGATACATTGATATTCAATCCTGATGCATCTTGAGTAATAACATTTAAAATGGTATATTTATTTTAATTGTGGTGAATTACTCACGGTTACAACACTTTGTGACTATTATCATAAAACATACTATTTATGGATTTTCTATCAAATTTACTTTTAATTAAAATAATTAATCAATATAACCACATTATATCAAGTATATAATAGAAATAAAATTCCTTTGATATCGAACAAGATTAGTTATTGAGTTAGATATATATAATAAATTACATAATTGCCTCTAGGCATACCCCTAACAGTATTAATCGCACCTGTGGTTAATTATGGAATCTTATTCCAACTTCTTGAATTAGTTTTCTTAAAGCCAATTGGGTAAGTCCCTTGGTGAACAGGTATGTTATTTTGTTTTAATCATCTACTCCATGGATTAACTCTCTCCGACGTTGATAAATTACCTCTATCATGTCGAACAATTTGGAGTATGTCTCTTGACTTCTAGTAGGCTCTAAGTGCTATTACAAACTATGTCATGACATTGTTATCATATAACAATGTTAAGGGATTTTCAACATTTGGAACCACCCTTGGCTTAGTTATATCGTGTATTTATATTTATATATATATACATTGCTTTTATTGTGGCACTATTCAAGTTAATGAATCAACCACAATATCTTCTATTTGGAACATTTCCAACTTAATAATTATTAATATATTATTGATATGTTATACTCAATATCACTTATGAATTTTGAGTCTGAACACTCCTTCATAAGGAGTTCGTTGTTTTTATAAACCTTTCGCCGGTATTTCATATATACACGAGAACACCTCAAACAACCATTTAGTGAAATCTATTTGGATTTGATATTTTCTTCATGTACCAAATACACAAACAAAAAAGATATCGTAGACAACATAATATATATGATAATTCCTATTGCCAATGCATAAGGAATCTGTCTTACATGTTCCAAATTAAACATTTTAATAAGGTGTTCTTACATATCGTTTGGGACATTCCCAATATCTTTTACACTTACTGTAAAAGATATTATTTACAAATCCAACATCGAGTATTAAAACAGCTAAATTTATTTAACACATGTACATCGTTAAAAAATTAGCGTTATGTTGTGTAACGACCTGGATTTTTTAGCCATCTGATATTGGATAACTAACTAATTTTAATCATTGGAATATAATTTTTTATAAGTCGAATAAACAAATTCTCTGATATTGTAAATATCTGAATCTATAAGCCTTGGAAAAACTATATTTAATTTTAAAATAAAATTTCTAGATATGATAAATTTTATAGAAATATGTATATAAACTCCACCATTAAAATTTAAGGTAGAATATCCATATATGTATATATGTAAATATACATAAGCTCTATGATGTTTAATAATATATAAGTTTACATGTGTATATATGTTTATAAGAATATTGTATATGTAAATAAATATATTTACATGAATGTATAAACTCCATAATGGAGATTTCAAACATATGAAGTAATGTATATGAAAATATGTATACATGTGTATATGATAAAATAAATAATTTCTTATTTATGAAGTACCTGTATATATATATATATATATATATATATATATATTCTGGAGTCTTGATTTAAAAGTTTAAAAGTCTAATTTTTTGAAAATATTTAAATAAACTACACTTTTAAAAATAGAATAAAATACATGTATATGTATGTATATACAAAACTTAGGATATAAAATAAAAAAATAAAAAAATATACATGTGTGTAGCTATTTTTGTGTATATGTTAAATATATTATCTATGTAACAATTTATACATAGAAGTTCAAACTTTAGCATGTTAAAAATGGTGTTATAGTCAAAAACATGTGCATATGGTCAAAAGTTATAGGATATATATATATATATATATATATATATATTATGCATATGTATACTCACAAGGCGACATCATAATGAAATAAATCTAGTCAAACATATAATAAATCTAATCACACAATCTTCAAGTCACTAGGATATCAAGTCATCTTTTTTTTTCAAATCAAGTCAAACAATTTTCAAATCAAAAAGAAAATAAAATAAAAAGAAAGGGTGTTATTCATGAAATTGGGTTTAAGCTTTTCCAGCCTTGTTCTCTCTATCTATGTATATATTCGCCTATGTTACCTGCACGTATACTTGCTAGCACTTAAAAGAAAGGAAAAAAAAGAAGTGCCATTAAATCTCTGTAGAAGGCTAAGAACTCAAAGCTTCAGGAAAAATAAATCAACATAACAAGGAGTAGTGTCTTTCTTTACAACAGTGTCTTTCTTTACAGCAGTGTCCACTTCTTTTCAATAGCCAATGAGTAAGACATAATCTTTTACTTATTGTAAATCATGTATGTTTCTATATGTTTGTAGATGTAAATGAATTCCTTTATTTATCAAGCATTTATGTGTTATTAAGTTTGCTATGTTGTTTATATTTATGTTTTAATCATATTAATGAACCCTGTAAAAACTAAACTAGAAAAAAGAAGCATGTACAGCCACTGTTCCTAAAAAAAATATAGGCTTTCCAACTTCAAAAATCATTACCTCTCAGTCCAGTTGATTTCAGATCATGGCCCCAAAAGCAAAGTCGATTGTTTTTTTTGTATTTGATTCTAGAATTTGTTTCGTTTGTTATCAATGAGTACAGAGGGAGAAAAGTTCAATTTACAGTAACTAACTTATAAATGATCAAAATTCGAATACCATAAATTAATCCTTTGATTACATGAATGTGTTTGTTATTCAAAATAATGATTTTTGGAAGTGAATTGGAGATTTTTAGTGGTGTATTTCATGAGATAAAGGAAGATGATCGGAAATGGGTCTTTGGCCAAATTCCAGCGACCCACACGATTTCGTGACTTGAGGCATGGTGTAGGGGAAGCTTGGAGGATGGGGAACTCATGAAAAATAGCATGGTATTTTATCTTTGGGTGTGTTTGCTTTTTGAGGTCGTTATAGGGTTTTGGGTGTGCGTTCATTTGGGTTTGGTTCTTTGATCAATGACGATGGCAAGGCGACGTGTTCTACGTGCGGTTCAGGGGGAATTAATAGAGGAGGAGACGGCGAAGCTTCAAGCGAAGTTTGGTGGTGATGGAAGGCTGTGGTGGTGAGGCATGAGGATTTTGGATGTCATGGTTATTCCAGGAGTTGGTTTGATGTTTGAAATTTAGATCTGGAGTTATTGTCGCATTTTCAGGTGGTGGGCGTGGATGTAAGGACGTGGGCAGACTTTGGTAGGTGGTCGATAGCGAGTGATCACGACAGGAGTTGGCGTGTACGTGCACGTACGTGCACGAGTGAGGTGTTCGAACTGATAAAGGAAAGCATGTATGAGAGGGAGAAGGGAGGGATTATGTGAATGGGAAGAAAAGGTTTCGGCCTTGATTGTTTGGGCCGTGCGTTTTGGGTTAGGCGGGCATTTGTCTTGTTTTTGTGGCAAGGAGATAAAAATGTTTTTTATTTAATAAACCTTTACTTTAAAAACATATTTCTCTTTCTTTTAAAATCAAACCGACATGATAATTTTTTTATTGTAATCCTACCACCCACTATTTTTAATCTAAATTAATGTTATTAATTTTCCATAATTTAAAATTTAATTATATTATAATAATTAAAATGAGCAATTAATTAAATTCTTATTTGACTTAATCTAATGTTAATTAATAAAATTAGTTATTAATTTTGTTGTTCAATCCTAATTAACTAATAATAAATTGTTTTGGTAATTTCTATAAGTAATTTGGATTAAAAATATGTGGATTCAGTTTAATTTAAGTTGATTAATTTTTGATTTTGAATTGTTTTAATATGAGTTGTTAGTCGTTAATTTAGTTAATGATCTATGCTTGGGTTTTATTGCTCTTGGGTATTTATTTAGTTGTTCTTATCTGTGCCATTAAGTAGCCAAACAAAATTAAATGGTTAGAATAAAATGTTAACACATTTTATTTGAAATAAACATATGTAATAAATTCCCATATGCGAAGGTTGTTACCCTGAATATGAATTGTTAATTTAAAATGACTTAGACATTTAAAATTTATCATTTTGAGTTCGAAGAGATCGAGATCAGATACCTACATTATCCGGTACCACTTCGATCCAATAACCACTCCGAACCTTTACGGTTTTAAATTTTAAGCCTAATATGCTGGGATTCAACTAATTTAACAAATTCGGTTATTTAATAAGTATTGAACTTAGACACTATTATAATACCACTGGATTTTCTATAAAACTATTTTGGTTATCGTAAGGGAAAAAATCGTCGTGTTGATATGTGACGTGGTTTTATGAGTTACCTTTGTTTTTCGAAGGATTTGATAACTTAAGTAATTCATATTAAGTATGTTTACTAATGCTGGTTTCTAGCCTGATTCGGGTGTTACATTGTTGTAATGCTCGGGTCAGACCGAGTATTATAGATTCAGGTTAGGATGCTTTTGGAGCTCGGAAGACAAGTTGGATGGCAGAAACGTATTGCTCGTATTTGTTTATATTCCGCTGTGTATTGTAAGCTGTATTTTCAGCATTTATGAGGACAAGTTATTATAATTGTCCACATTTATATGTTGATGATTGTAATCTGATAATTTGTATGTATATTAGCAGTTACAGTTCTTAGTACAAAATCTGTTATTATATTATATTTTGTTCTGCTATGATTGTGAGATTCTGTGTTGTTGTTTCTATTTTTATTTCTTCTATCTTTTCTTTTTTAACCCTAACAATCTGGTATTTTCAACACTTGATTGCTCGACACGCTATACAGTGAATGTATTATGTCAATTTTCGAAGTTCAAAAATGGCCCGGTCGTTACATGTTGATGCAGTGGATTAAACAAAAACAAGGTAGATCGATGAAAGTAGCAATCGGTGGATTGATGAATACTGAAATGCCCAAATTCGTTGATCCGAAGATACTGAATTCTAGCTATCTCTGACACGTTGATCGCGCACGATACCGTGAAAAGAGATCTTCAATTCTTCGAGCGTTGATCAAGCGCACTTGATTCCGCGAATCGGCTTCAACGATCGAAGATTCGAGCGCACTCGAATGTCGAAGGTGGAGATAGGAGATTACACTCAACTACCAATTTAATTGAAAGCACAAAGCTAACAAATGAATTTTTTTTTCAAAATCAACTTTTTTTCAAAATGTACAACTCACGCCTATTTATAGCATTTTACAATCCAGACCCTTAAGTCGTTCATGACTTACGACCCAACTTAGGTCGGCAATGACTCAACAATCCATGACTCAAGCACTTGTATTGCAACCCACACAACATCACAAATTTACAACACTTAGGTCGTATACGACCTAACAGACACACGACTCATGACCTACAACATAAGTAAGGTCGTTAGCGACTTAATCATCCCAACAAAACACGACATACCGACACAGTGACTCAACGAGTTACAACACAGAATTACAATCCTGCGACCTAAGATACAACGCACACGACCTACGACTTAAGTACAAACGACTCAACACATATATGCAACAAAGTCCAGCAAAACACCCACGACATACGACTTAAAAACTAACGACTTATCAATGCTCACGAGTTAACAGGTGCCGCGACTCACGACTCAACAGTATCACGACTCAACAACAAACGACTTAACATTGCCACGACCTAAAATTCAATGACTCAAGAGAAAAAATGCTGCATCACGTCACGCAACCTAACTTAAGTCGTTTGTTATAAGTCGTACATGTTAAGTCGTGATGGTTTGTATGTGTGTGTTGTAATGTGATCTGTTAGGTCGCTGCCGACCTATACTAAGTCGCGTCTGTTTTTAGGTCGCACCATTTTAGGTCTTAGGTCGTTCACGACCTAAGTGTTGTCATTTTTGATTCTATTTTGACGTGTGAGTTGTAGCCTAAAAATAGGCAAGTGTGGTCATTTGTAATAGTTTTAGTTGATTTGAAATAAAACTCTTGTTTTGTTAGCTTTGTGCTTTCACCAAATTGGTAGTTGAGTGTAATCTCCTATCTCCTCTTTCGGATAATCGATTGCGCTCGATTCAACGACTGCAGAAGCCAATTCACGGAATCTAGCGCGCTAGATCAACGTGTGAAGAATCGTAGATCTTTGAACCCGGTATCGTGCGCGATCAACGAGTTCGGGATAGCTAGAATTCGGTATCTTCGGATCAACGAATTCGGGCATTTTCAGTATCTTCCAATCCATCGATTGCTACTCTCATCGATCGACATTGTTTTTTATTAGTCCGATGCGTCAGTTTTGGTATCAAAGCCTGTTTTAGCCAATCATAGCTAAATCGAGTTCTTGGAGCCAATCATCTTGAAGAAGTTTGAATCGAAGTGAAGATTTGAGGTTATTAATCACGGCCGAGAGCAAGAAGGGAAGTTGTTCGACTTTGTATTGAAGTTTGGAGGACGGATTCATCTTGTTTGGGAATTTGGTTGTTCATCGTGTTCATCACAATTTGCAACACGTGTGAAGTTTCCGATCCATTTCATTTTGGATCAAAGTCCGAAAGGTGTTTGAATTTTGAAGTGTTGAAGAGTTTTGCGAAGTTTCAAGTATGCCGCCGAGAAGAGCTAATCGTCACCAAAACGTAGAAGCTTTGTATCGAAGAGAAGAAGCTGATGAGATGGAGCAAAGAATCAATGAAAATTTTAGTGAAAAGCTTAACGAAGGAATTGGTCGGTTAGAGAAGATGATGTTAGAGATGAATCAGAATCGGAGAAGGGTATCGCCTGAATCTAATCATGGGGGAAGTAGAGTCTCGCCACATTCCAATCGAGGCAGAAGTGTTGATGATGATCGAAGTCGAGATAGAAACGTGAATGATCGTAATCGGAGGAATGTAGATAGAAGGGATGTTGGTGGAAGACGTGATGGTAGTATCTCTCTCTATATCCTCCCTCTCGTCTGTTTGTTTGTTTTTTTTTTATTGTTTTTTTGTGGTGGTAGTGTTCGAGGACAAGGACGAGGGAAAGGAAGAAATCACTCTGAGTATGATCACAAGTGGGAGTCGGGGATGAAGACTGAAATTCCTGAATTCAAAGGTGGTATGCAAGCGGAGGAGTTTCTAGATTGGGTGGCTAATGTTGAAGAAATTTTTGATTTCAAAGAAGTTCCAGAACATCGTAGAGTGAAGTTGGTTGCTACAAGGTTGAGGGGTAGAGCTTTGGCATGGTGGCAGCAAACCAAACTTACACGTGAACGGATGGGGAAGTCAAAAGTTGAGTCTTGGATGAAGATGAAGAAATTGATGAAAGCAACATTCTTACCTTATTACTATCAGTCGCTTATGTATCAGAGATTGCAAAACTTGAGACAAGGGACGAAATCTGTGAATGACTATGCTGACGAATTTTATCAACTTATTACGAGAAATGATATTATGGAAACGGAAGAACAACTGACGTCTAGATTTGTTGGAGGATTGCGAATGCAGATTCAGGATATGGTTAACATGTTTGATCCCAGATCTGTAGCGGAAGCACATCAGAAAGCGTTGGCTTGGGAGAAACAGGGAAGACGAGGAGGTGGTATGTTTACAAATTCCAATAATCAAGTGAAGGGTGTTAGTGGAAGTTCTAATGTTTCAAAAGCTGTTGCAAAACCAGTTGTGAATGAGGTTGGGAAGGCGAAGGTCAATAATGGTTTCAAGTGTTATAATTGCCAGGAAATGGGCCACAAAAGTAGCGAATGTCCAAAGCCGAAGAAGAGAGCTATGATAGCAGAGGTTGAGGATGAGGATGAAGAAGCTGAATGTTCCAATTCACCACCTGATGAAGAAGAAGAAGAAGTGTCGGGAGACGAAGGTTATAATTTAATGATGAAGAGATCCTGTTTAACACCAAAGCAACAGGAGGATTGTAGTTGGTTGAGGAGCAATATTTTTCAGTCAACATGTACCATTCTGGGGAAGGTTTGCAAATTTGTTATTGATGCTGGAAGCTGTGATAATATAATTTCTTCATAAGCTGTGAGGAAGTTGGCGTTGAAGACTGAGAAACATCCGAAACCGTACAAGCTAGCTTGGTTGAGGAAAGGCGGGGAGGTGAAGGTTGGACGAAGGGCTTGTGTGAAGTTTTCAATTGGAAAGAAATACAAGGATGAAATCTGGTGCGATATGGTAGATATGGATGTCTGTCATTTTTTGTTGGGGAGACTGTGGCAGTATGATAGGGCGGTGCAACATGATGGGCGTACCAACAGTTACAGTTTCATGTTTGAAGGCACAAAGATTACTCTAGTTCCAAAGAAGCGACAACAAGAAGAAAACAAATTGGAGGAGATTGAAGAGCTTAAAACTTTGTTATCTTTGAAGGAGTTTGTGAAGGAAGTAGAGGAGAAGCCTGAAGTGTTTTTGTTGATTGGGCAAGAGAGCAGTGAAGAGGTTGAAATTCCGGAAGAAGCAAAGCCAGTTTTGAAAGAATTTGACGATGTATTTCCAGAAGAGTTACCAACGGAGTTGCCACCATTGAGGGATATACAACATCAGATAGATCTTGTTCCAGGTGTTGTGTTGCCACACAGACCACATTATCGAATGAGTCCAAAGGAACATGAAGAACTGAGGAGGCAAGTGGAAGAATTGCTTGAACAGGGGCGTGTGCAGGAGAGTTTAAGTCCTTGTATTGTACCAGCTTTATTGGTACCCAAAAAGGATGGAACGTGGAGGATGTGCACATATAGTAGAGCATTGAATAAGATCACAGTCAGATACAGATTTCCGATGCCGAGGCTTGATGATCTATTGGATCAAATCAGTGGGTCCGTAATCTTTTCTAAGATTGACTTGAAGAGCGGTTATCATCAGATTCACATTAGACCAGGGGACGAATGGAAGACAGCATTCAAGACGAGAGAAGGATTGTACGAATGGCTGGTAATGCCCTTTGGTCTATCGAATGCACCGAGTACATTCATGAGGGTGATGAATCAAATTTTCAGGCCATACATTGGGAAATTTGTGGTGGTATACTTTGATGATATTCTGATCTACAGTGCTAGTAAAGAAGAGCATGTTCAACATTTGAAGAAAGTGTTAATTATTCTTCGTGAGGAACAATTCTATGCTGCCACAAAGAAGTGTGTTTTTATGGCGAGAAGTGTTTTATTTCTGGGGTATGTTGTGTCGGAAAAAGGAATACAGGTTGACCAAAGTAAAGTTGAAGCTATCAGAGATTGGCCGCAACCCAAGACGATAACGGAAGTTCGTAGTTTTCACGGGTTGGCTTCATTTTATCGAAGGTTTATTCCACACTTTAGTAGTGTGATGGCGCCTGTGACTGATTGTATGAAGGGTAAACAGTTTGCATGGACGGAGGAAGCCGGGGTTGCTTTTGATCGAATCAAAGAACTCTTGACGTCTGCACCAATTCTAATATTACCAGATTTTCAGCTAGTGTTTGAACTACATACTGATGCATCCAAGGTTGGGATTGGAGGAGTGTTGAGTCAGAGGGGACGTCCGATTGCATACTTTAGCGAGAAGTTATCAGGAGCAAAGATGAGATACAGTACATATGATGTGGAATTCTATGCGGTTGTGCAATCTATTAAACACTGGAGACACTATCTATTTCAGAAAGAGTTTGTTCTTTACACTGATCATGAGGCATTGAAGCATTTACAAGGGCAAGACATGATTTCAGCGAGACATGCATCATGGATTGCATATCTGCAACAGTTTACTTTTGTTGTTAAACACAAGTCAGGAGTGACGAATCGTGTGGCTGATGCTTTGAGCCGAAGGAATCACTTGTTAACTACAATGAAGATTGAAGTAACGGGATTCGATGTGTTACTAGAGTTATTTGACGAAGATCCTTATTTTGCAAAGTTTGTTGATAAAGTCAAAAATGGGGAGACGGATGAGTTCGTGATGGCAGACGGTTTTCTGTTCAAAGGAAATCGATTGTGCATACCTGATTGTAGTTTGAGAATGAAGATTGTAAAAGAGCTACATGAAGAAGGACATGTTGGGAGAGACAGTACCTTACAGTTGATTTCACAGTCTTACTTTTGGCCATCGATGAGGAAAGAAGTGGAGTGGTTTGTGAAGCGATGTCATATCTGTCAGATTTCGAAAGGAACTGCAACTAATGCTGGGTTATATATGCCGTTACCTGTACCAACTAAACCATGGGTTGATGTGAGTATGGACTTTGTGTTGGGGTTGCCGAGAACGCAGCGTGGTAATGATTACATTTATGTGGTGGTTGACCGATTTTCGAAAATGGCACATTTTATTGCTTGTAAGAAGACGGCGGATGCTGTTCATGTTGCTCAATTATTTTTCAAGGAGATATATCGATTTCATGGATTACCAGAATCTATTGTGTCGGATAGGGATACTCGTTTTCTGAGTCATTTTTGGCTAAGTTTGTGGAAGATGGTGGGAACGAAGTTGAAATTTAGTAGTGCTTATCACCCGCAAACGGATGGACAGACCAAGGTTGTGAACAGATCATTAGGTAATTTGTTGAGATGTCTGGTGAAAGATAATCTGAAGAGTTGGGATATGAAGTTATGTCAGGTAGAGTTTGCTCATAATCATGCAGTGAATCATAGTACGGGATTCAGCCCATTTCAGATTGTTTATTCTAGTATGCCAAAAGGACCGTTGGATTTAACGGTAATACCACACTCGAAGGGGACAGTTAAGAAAGCTGCTGATTTTGTTGAAGGGTTGACGGAATGTCATAAAATCGTTCAGGAACGATTAGAAAAGGCAAATGAAAAGTATAAACAATCTGCAGATCTGAAGCGAAGAAGTGTTGAGTTTAATAAAGGAGATATGGTGTATGCTGTGTTAACAAAGGACCGTTTTCCAGTGGGCGCTTATAACAAATTGAAAGCTAGAAAAATTGGTCCTGTGGAAGTTGTGAGACGGATTAATGAAAATGCTTATAAATTGAAGCTACCGGAAGATGTGTACACTTCTGACGTGTTCAACGTTAAACATCTCGTACCATATTATAGGGATGACCAATCTGATATGGAAGAATTTACAAATTCGAGGACGAATTTTTCTCAACCTGGGGAGGATGATGCAGCACGAGCTACAAAGTTACAAGACTTAAGTCGCCCACGACTTAAGGAAGCAGCTTTGCGACCTAACGAAGAAGTTATAGGTCGTCCACGACCTAAGGAGTCACGTGAGGGGGAGCTGCGACTTAACTGGAAACCAGGGGAAGAAGTTATCTCGAGTTTGCGACCTAAGGAAGTGATAGGTCGCGAACGACCTAACTTGGCAGTGCAACATGGAGACAGTTTAAGTCGCAAACGACCTAACTTGTTTTTAGGTCGCATACGACCTAACGAGCTAAGGTATAGGTCGTGGGAACGACCTAACAAATTACCAGGAAAAGAGCTACGACCTAACGGGTTTGAGAATGGCGAGCTAAAGCCAAGAGATAGGTCACTGGAATGACCTAACATGTTTTTAGGTCGTGTACGACCTAACGAGATAAGAAAGAGGTTGCTCGAACGAGCTAACGGGGTGCTACGACCTAACAAGTCACGACCTATGTCAGGTCACAAGAAACAGTCACGACCTATGATAGGTCGCAGGAAACAGAAATGACTTAAGATAGGTCGCTGGGTGATCTGGGAAGATAAGTCGCGAAGTCTTAAGTCACAAGGCTTAGGTCACGCAGTTCTATGAAGTACCCTTTTAAGTCGCTGAAGCTTGTTGCCGTTGATTCTTATGCCGAGTTAATCTCTGCCGTTGATTCTTTAAGTCGCTGATGGAAACTGGAGCATTGAAGTTAGGTCGCGTGAATTGTATGTTGAGTCGTAGATGATCTATATGTTGTACATTTTGTTAAGTCGTTTGTTATAAGTCGTACATGTTAAGTCGTGATGGTTTGTATGTGTGTGTTGTAATGTGATCTGTTAGGTCGCTGCCGACCTATACTAAGTCGCGTCTGTTTTTAGGTCGCACCATTTTAGGTCTTAGGTCGTTCACGACCTAAGTGTTGTCATTTTTGATTCTATTTTGACGTGTGAGTTGTAGCCTATAAATAGGCAAGTGTGGTCATTTGTAATAGTTTTAGTTGATTTGAAATAAAACTCTTGTTTTGTTAGCTTTGTGCTTTCACCAAATTGGTAGTTGAGTGTAATCTCCTATCTCCTCTTTCGGATAATCGAGTGCGCTCGATTCAACGACTGCAGAAGCCGATTCACGGAATCTAGCGCACTAGATCAACGTGTGAAGAATCACAGATCTTTAAACCCGGTATCGTGCGCGATCAACGAGTTCGGGATAGCTAGAATTCGGTATCTTCGGATCAACGAATTCGGGTATTTTCAGTATCTTCCAATCCATCGATTGCTACTCTCATCGATCGACATTGTTTTTGATTAATCCGCTGCGTCAATTGTTGAAAAATTCCTTTCAACTATTGCATTTGAAACTGGTAGAATTAAGGACAACGTGATGAGTTTATAAACTAAATTGTAGACAATATGCTTTCCTGTTAATACCATCTTCTTAGCTAAATCACTAATGCTTTTCACTTCTATGAATTCATTATTAGATGTCATATCCATCACATAAATCTCTAATTGATTGTAAAGATCTATACAATCTGCTTCGAAAAAATCATTTGGATAAAGTTTAGATAGATGAACTAGTTTCAAGACATTAAAAAAAGCAAGTGAATTATTAGGATTCAAAGAAGCCATGTATATAAGCAATTTCGAGTTAACCTCATCAAAACGATTATTAAGCTCAACAAGTTGTTTATCTAAACAAAATAGAACAAATCAACTTGATAGTGATGCAAGTTTTTTATCTTTGGCCCTCGTTTTGTTCTACCTAAAAGAAGATAATCATCCTCCATATTTAGAATAAGAATATTTTGCTTCATGTAGAAAGAACTTACTTCAACAAATAGGTTATTCCACCTATTATTTTTCATCTTTTGTTGGCGTTCCTAAGATAATTTCACCAAAGTTATAGCATTAACGATATCTTGATCTTTTCATTGAAGTGCTTTTGAAATATCATTATTGACTCAAAGTACATTTGTCATCAAATATAATGTGAATATGAAATCAAAATTTTGCACCTCTTTTATCAAGTTTAAAGATTCTCCTCTCTTATCTCCAGAGACATCTTCCACCATGTAAGAACATCTACTATAGAGGAGAACATAAAAATCAAATTAGTTAAAGTACTGTAAAGTGAATCCCAATGTGTGTCTCCCAGTTGTTTCAAACTTTTCTCTTGATTCAATCCTCGACCACTACATAGTTCTCCACTATGTAGTTGGTTGAATACCCTTTCTGCTTCATTTTCTCTTAGGATATCTCGATGCTTACATGACGCTCCAGCAAGATTCACCAAATTGTTAACTACGTAAAAGAATTCAACCATATGGTTTATATCTTTGCGACACGAACAAGTGCTATCTGAAGTTGGTGTGCAAAACAACGCAGTTAAAATGCAGAATTGTTCTCTCTTAGTATAAGTGTTTTGAGACCATTGAGCATTCCTTGCATATTACCCTCCCTATCATAACCTTGACCATGAAACTTTTAAAGCCCAACTTGTATTTGAAAAAAAAGCATCAAATGATGTTCAGGGTGAAACTGCAGTTGTATTTGGAACATGTATCATAACCATGAATCGTTCAGTGACAACCATTTTTGTCGACAAATCATATAACTATAGACATTTCACTAAGTTCTCACATGCTTCATCAATTAAAATTGCAAAAACGCCACTATCAAGATGCTTCAAGATAGCATTGACTACTTTGACAGCAACTGAGTTTGCAACATCTTTTTATATAACGGGTGATGTTATTTTGTGGAGCATTTTTCAAAACAATGGTATTAGTGGATGAGTTTTGATTTTCAAGACATTATAGAATTTCTATAATATTTACCTTATAGAGTTTTTAGATTCATCATGACCACAAAAAGCTAGTCCTTATGTAAAAGATATCGAATGCAATCAATGGTAGCATTTAGGCTAACTCGATAGACAATTCAACATTGCTCCATTTGCCTCACAATTAGTGGTTCAATATGCCTGGTTTGAATCATTAAATTTTCAGCTTTCAAATATGTGGTGTTATGTACTTCTGATTGAGCATGCTCTTGGAATCTTCTACAATTTTTTCAATTTTTATACCCACCATTTGTAAAAACATCATTCATATTTCTATCCACCGACTCAAGACAAAATAGATAATGCTTCAAACAAAAAGCCGAATATTCTTTTACACTATATTTTAACCAACTCCCAAATTGACTCAACCAATTTGGATTAAAGTGACGGGCCTTTACTCAAATGAAAGATTGTGGAAATACTAATAGAGAAGGTTGGCGTGGACCGTTCTTTTAATAAGCTCTTCGATCTATATCCTGATCATTTGGGTCAAAGTTTGAAATTTGATTTCGTAAACTTGGATCAAAAGGAAAATTTAACAAATCAACATGAATGCGATTTTGATTCACTATTTTTGAAAAAGCTTCATTTTGAATATCATTATCTACAATGTTGAAAGAAGATCCCACATTGTCGGAAATAGTATCATGAGTTCGTTTGTAATATTTATGCAAATCTATACTATATTATTATTAGTGAGTTAAATTTCAAGCTCACACAGGCCCCCTTGAAATTTGGCAACTGAACAGTCTCCATAATTTTCTTCCTCTACGCTATGGTATTTTTACCTTCCCCCTTTCCTCCGACTGAAACTTCCGTTCCCTCATCACTAATCTCCTCTTTCCAATTTCCTCCACCCGAAATCTATCGATTCCTTTTACGCTTATCTTCTCTTCCGACGTGGACCCTTTTCTTCTGCAGGAAATTTTGCTCAAGGACGCTTTTTAAGGCTTTTTTTAGATGTAGGACAGCTCGCTAAAATTTTTCTCTAAAGGAAAAATTATCATTTTTTCTTTCCAGTCCACTATCGCGCGTTTCTTCTTCTTCCTTTCGATCAAATTTTTCAATCGCGATCAAATTTCTCTCTCGCAATAAAAATATCGATCTACTTCGTTCGGTTATTTCAATTTTTTCCTTCTGAAAATTGTAGTTCATCGATCAACTTTTTCTTACGCGCGTTTTGTTGATTTCGTTCTTTTCATATTTGTACCGTGATCTTGTTTTTCTTCAAATGGTATTAATTAGGTATGCTTATATTACTCTATTTTTTGTTGTTTTTCTGTTCGAGTTAAAAAAAATTGGCCATGATTTCTAATTGTGTTCATTTTTACAAATGATATGTAGTATTGTTGTTCTCATTGTTTGTTTGTTCGTCTATGGCAAATTGTGGAAGTAGCAGTAGGTTTTTTATTAGTTTTATTATTCGTTTCTTTATGTAATTTTTCTCACTGTTGTATTTAGGTTCAGTTTTTGGGTATCATTTTTATTTTTTCTTAGTATCATTTTTTTATTATCAGTAACTAGGTATCAGTTTTGTGAAATTGAATAATTAATGTTCTAAATTGGAAATATTTTTACTAATGTTTATTTTTTATTTTTTTTGGCAGTGGGGATAACAGTCTTCTTTGTCTGTTTGTGTTGAATAATAACACTTTTACCACTCGATTGTCTATCGATTGCTCTTTGTATGATTTGAAGAATGAGATATATGCTTGTTATGATTGGAAAAGTTTCATTGATTGGTTGTATATAAGCTTGTGATAGAGTGGAAAATTATCATATCTTAGGTTCAGTTTTCTGGTATCATTTTTATTTTTTCTTAGTATCAATTTTTTTGTTATCAGTAACTAGGTATCAGTTTTTTATACCTTAGTAATATGTTTTTACTAATGTTTTTTTTTGGCAGTGTTGATAATGTGGTGCAGGTAGACCATTAGTTAAGCCTAAAGGAGGATTTTCATATTTTCAGAACAAGCAAAACAGATGTGGCGAGTGCAAAGAAGCTTGGTCATAATAAATGGAATTGTCAAGCTTCGAAGAAGATATGATTTGATTTTTCATTTTGAATTTGTTCAGATTAATAAGTGGATGTGTGACTTGTTTTGGTGGTTTATTGTAATTGAACCTTTTGTTATTAATTTGTATTCAGTATAGCATATTATCAAATTGATTTTAATTTCAAGTATTTAATATAAGTGATAGTATCAGTTTTAGTATCAGTTAAATGTTTTTACAGTATCACTTCTGGTGTTTGTTTTTACAAGTAAGAGAAACTTTGTTTTAAGAACATAACATCATTACTTCATAAGTATCAAATTGCAACAGAACATCATTACTTCACAAGTACAGATTTCAACAGAATTACATTACTTTACAAGTATCAAATTTAATTGTGAAACATCACAATGTGAATTCAGTTGTTTCATTTTCTTTCTTTTTCTAAGCTTGATATGTATTTAGATAGACACCAGCAATGTTCACCATTTGTCAATATTGCATGTACAATCTTTGCTCTTGTGGATAATATTTCCTTCTTTTCAAGTTTTATTGGTATTCTGTTTTTGTTCAGTGAAACGATGAATATCATTACAAATATTCCACAGTCAAGCCCGTCGAAATCAAAATGTAATGTTAGTATCAGTTTGCATAAGTTGTATTATCAGGTTTACAATTGATACAAAACATTGAATTTCAGGGATAATGGTACAAGCATATAGTATGCTTTGAATTAAAATATTTAACAGTTTTACTAGCACAGTTAGTATCGATTTGTGTATGAATTGCGTTTGTAGTTATTACTTTAAGATATATTTGCTAAATATTTTGTTTTATTTTTTATTATGTAGTTATCTTTTTTGTTTTTGTAGGTGTCAGTTTTGTTTCTGTAGGTATCAGTTTCTTTTATGTAGGTATCAGTTTTGTTTCTGTAGGTATCAGTTTCTTTTATGTAGGTATCAGTTTTCTTCCTGTAGGTATCAGTTTCTTTTCTGTAGGTATCAGTTTTCTTCCTGTAGTAACTGTTTATTTCTGAACTAACTGTTTTTGAAATTGAGAGATAATATTTTTTAATATTTTGTTTTGAATCACAGTTTCTATTTGTATTTTGTTCTGAATCGTTTTTTTATTTCTTCTTTTTGTTCTTTGCTCTCTTTTTTGCATATTTTCTTCAATTTTTTTCTCTGCAGGTATTTGTTGCTGCATGTTCTCTTCTTTGGTCTATGCTAAAAAATTCAATGTTACTATAACAAAACTATACTAACTTTGTTATATTTTATTTCATAGTATCAGTTACCTTCTCTGGTATAATTTCACTTATTTCTGGTATGCTTTCAATTTCTATATTATTTTCATGTCTTCTTTTTGTTCTTTTTTCTCTATTTTGTTTTTCCTCTTCTACTGATGTAGGTTTTTAAGTTTTAACTTGCTGCTTCTTCCCTTTACCGTCTTTGGTATCATTTACAGTAGAGGTAGGTTTCCCTCTTGTATCATTGCGTTTTCTCTTTTAATATCTACTGTTGGAAGTGATTCGACATTTTCATTTTCACTTTATTGCTCCACTTTCGATGTAGCTAGGGTTACTCCGACTGTCGACTATTGTGCTTGTTGTTCGTCGACTGTCGATTGTTGCGGCTGTGTTGGAGATGTAGATTTTTTTCGGTCTGCGGTCCCATTTTTTTCGAGCGACTTAAGAGCAAACAGGTCGAGCGACCTAAGATGAAACGACCTACCAAGCACGCGACCCAACAGTGGTGCGACCTAGCGGGGTGAGTGACCTAACATGGTTGAGTTAAGGGAAGGCGCGACCTAAAGAGGTGCGACCTAATGGGGTGAGCGACCTAACACGGTCGAGTTAAGGGAAGGCGTGACCTAAAGAGGTGCGACCTAATGGGGTGAGCGACCTAACACGGTCGAGTTAAGGGAAGGCGCGACCTAAAGAGGTGCGACCTAATGGGGTGAGCGACCTAGGAAGTGGCGCGACCTAAGTGGTACGTGACCTAAAGAATACAAGGCTGGGCGATTTAACTCGTGGCAAGCTAATCGTAGGTAGAACGACCTAGCGGGTTACGAGCTATGGCCGAGCGACCTAAAGGCGCTGAAGGACCGAGCGACTTAAAGATCGCGACCTAACTACGAGGCGACCTAAGGAATTACGACCCATATGCCGTATGCGACCTACGACCTAACTCGTACGAACGACCTAAGCCCAGAACGTGTAATTTGCAGACCTGTCTTCTCCAAACCCGAACGACCTAAGCCCAGAATTTCACCAAAACACTAAAAATCGGGTTTTTCACCAATTCAATCCAAACCAAATGCAAATGCATATGCACAAGTGATAGGGAATCATTTCCAACAGTCCAACGACAGTTATAGGCAAGATGTGAGATTAAAGATCTCACCTTTTCCATGAAATTGATGATGGAGAGGCTTAAAAGCAAAGCAAGAATCAACCACTAGCTTGAATCAATATCTTCACTTGAATTTGAAGTTGAATGATGAATTTGCAAATGAAGACTTGAGCTTGGAGTATTAATTTCTTATTCCCTCCTCCATTTTTGATGAAGCTTTAATGTTTTAGTGAAGAGATGAAGTTATGAAGAGAAGGGGGTTGGGCTGAGCTAATATGGGTGCAGTCCAAACCAAAGTCACAAGCGGGAAAAAGTAGCGAAAATTCCACTAACTCCAAACATAGCAAAGTTTATACTTAAAAAGATCGCAAACGTCATATTGAACTCAATGGAAGGGGTCTCGAGTCCTAATTTGACTGTATGCAAAAAGTATCTTTTCGGACTAAGATCCGACTAACGATTAAAATATTTAAATAAGATATTCAAATATATAATCGTCAAATATGCGGGTTGTTACAATGAGTAATAGCCATAAGTAGTTACACGATCATTTAGTGGACATGTTTGAATAGAAGAATTTTTAGAAGTTATCACCATCATTTAGTCATTCAATATTTGATTTCTGCAGGTTCCCTATTGCATGGTTGCGTTTGAAAAGACTATATGTATATAAAGATTATCTTATATTCATGTACAAGATTAACAGCTGAAGGATTTTCTTGCATTTTAAATATAGGATACTATTCTTCTCCCTCACATTTTCAAATAATGCCTTTGAAATAGTAACTTCTTTATCATTAGTGGTGTGCACACAGTGGGATTCGTTATGAGAATCTCAAATAAGACTATGCTTTAAACTTGATTTTGCCATAAAGAAGGTTCAGATTTTTAGAATTTGATGAAGAATTTATTATTTGTTTACGAGCTACATTCTTTTCAGACCGTATTAATTTTGACTACATTATTTTGAACATTTCAAACATAAGCATTGTCTTCAGACCACGTCATGTTTTTTTAATGCCATGAACTACTGCTGAAAAAAAAATCGAACCATTTGTTTTGTTGTTTTAGGTAAAAATATATACATTACTGAAGAAACTATCCTAGGACCAGTGGTAAGTACCGTTAAAAATCAATAGTACATTTGTTAAAAATCATACCTGGCACTATGCATTATTGTCTCTTCTTCTTGAGAATGGAACTTTATAATATCTTTGGTAAGATCCTCGATTGTTTGCACAATTGTACAGCTATACAACCAATCTCTTGTACATAACAATGCTTCGACAACATCTCCTTTAAGTGAATTACGGTACTCGTCAAGTACTCTACCACTAATGCTAAAAGCACTTTCTGAAGCCACAGTAGTTACTGGTACAGCCAAGATATCTTTTGCCATAAGAGATAAAATAGGATGTTGATATTGTTGTGATTTCTAAAATGAAAGTACATCAAACTCTATTTTGCGATCAACTAGCCCATCATTTAAATATGAATAAAGTTATGATCTAGTAGAACTGCCAGCAAATTGATAAGAGTCAAACTGTTCCAAAATATCTTCACGTTCTTGTGAATAAGGGCCCGTAAACGAACCTGGAGATTTCGTGCCTTTTGTAACATTTGTTTCAATAGGCGACTCCACTTGCACTTTCTTTGAATATTCAAAGAACAACTCTTCCAATTTTCCTTTTACTTTTTCAAATTCTACGTTATCTCCATATAGCCTTTCATATGAAAATTGGACAAAACTTACTTTATAATGTGGATCAAAAATACAAGCAATAGAAAGAAGCACACTAAACTCTTTCCAATATTTATCAAACTTTTTAAGCATGTCGGGATCCATGGAAGACATAAAATCATCTCCCTCTATATTATTTTTTAAGTTAAACAAACCAAGAAAATTTTTGGAAAGCACAAATTAGCGGTCGGATAATTTGTTCCTGAAAAAAAGAAGGTGACATTGTAGAAAACTTCCAAAAAACATGTGATTTTCTTTGCTTTCTCTCATTCTTTAAATGATGGATAATAAGTATAACTAGAATCCACATGTTTCAAGCGATAAAGAGCTTGCTTATAATATATTGCACTTCTAAGCATAATAAACAGGGAGTTCCATCTCTTGGGAACATCTAGACAAAATCCTTTCTTAGTCTTATCCAAAGAAAGACTAGTTACGCATTCTAAAAAAATATTCTAGATTGAGAGCCCCTAATATATTTTATGCTTTCCCTTGTGTTGCTTAAACAAGTAGTAATATATTTCAAGCCATCTTGCAATGTCAAATTCAATATATGTGCGGCACAACTAACATGTAAATATTGGCCATTCGCAACCAATGATCTTCTATAATTGAGATGTGGTCCTAATAATTCAATAAACATATCATTAGAAGATGCATTATCCAATGTACATGAAAACATTTTCTCAACTATCCCCCACCTAAGGAACAAACTTTATATCTTTCCAAATATGGCTAACCCAGAATGAGGAGGTGGCAACAAACAAAAACTAAGCAATCTTTTTTGCAAATTTCATTCATTGTCAACAAAATGTGCAGTCAAAGTTTTGTTCCCATCTGTATTGATTGAAGTCTACAAGTCAAACGTTATACTCACTCTCCTACTAAATGAATCCAATATGGCTTTAACTTTTACTCTCTTTCTCATAAAGTTATATAACATCTAAACGTGAAGTGTTTTTGGATATATGTACCACTTCATCATTTAAATAAGAAACTAATTCACTAACTTTCATATTGCACAAAATTAATCGGTAAATTATGCCAAATAATTGCTTTAGTCATTAAATCTCTATACTTCATTTGACTAAAGTTTCATTTATTGATGTCTTCCACATTTATACCGTGTCATTTGTTAATATGTCTCCTCAAATTATTTGTCCCATAATTATCACCATATATATATATATTCTCTTTTACTTTTTTTGCAAAAACATGTATGCTTTTCACCACTAACTATTTTCTTCTTTTCGAAATATTTCCACACATCAGAATAAGTATTTCTTTTTCGTTTACTACGCACGAAACTACCCACCAAATCAAGATCCACTTCTAATTCGACCATATCTCTTGTTTGACTATCATGTTCACCGATATTCATATTCTACAAAAATTATGCAAAAGTTATCAAGACTTTATCATCATGACATATAAAATATATCAAGTTTGTAAAGACCCAAAAGTTGGCCTTCGAAAATCGGCCCTCGTACTTTACATCGTACTCGAATGCCGTAGATTCAAATGCCAAATCTGGTTCTCCGGAGCTTATAACACAGTTAAGTAAATAACACAGCGGAATGAAAAAGAATATAGATATACAACATCTGATACAATATCCAGATACAATGATGATACAATGAATATCTATATACATTAGAGATATGATACAACAAATAGCAGCGGAAATGAAAATAGATAACATCAGCAGCGGATAATCTTCAACTTCAAAGCACTAATCCAGAAAATAGCTTGAACTCCAATTAACGATGCACAAAGATAACAAGTGCAGTCTGATCCAAAGACTGAACTAGCTCCAGATAAATCTACAAATTTGACTATCTGAAAAACCAAACTCTAGACTGCTCGTGTAGAAAATTTTGAGCATCCAGAGTTTAGGAAATAAACAAAAAACTCCGGATCAGTCATGGGACTGGTGTGAGCAACTAAAACAGTTTATCTTTAAAAACAAATAGCAGAGAATTTTAAAGTCAATTCGCAATGCTTTTGGAAAATGAAACTACCATAAGACCTCCCACCACACACACAATGCAAACGCAGACTTGGAGGAGATTTCTTCTTATGTTAGTCAAAGATGCTTACTACGCAAAATCAAATCATTTTTGATATTATTATTAGTGCATAGTGGAAAAACATTTCGAAAGTAGAATATAAATCTTAGCCAGCATAGGTACCATTATATTATGCCTGCTATAGCTGCCTCCTGAGGAGACAGGTTCTACAATTTGCAATCGTAAAGGCTCGTATTGTTTCTTTGGATTTCCAACAAATGGTCAGGCCAAGGAACTTCCCATTGCCACATGGAAACGCCTCTGGAATGACGTCCCGAGAACCTAACCGGATCTCTGCCAACACAAGGCCGGGTTACCTCTGCAAAAATAGGTAATTACTGACACGCGTATGCCATCCCCCGATCGTAACCGATCTTCCCGAGGATCCTCGATTTCCAACAACCACATCAGAATAATAATGCAGTAACCACATAGGTTAAGTATCTGGGCTCCATACCATGATACCACCTCTATCCAGAAAGAAATGACATACACTAAGGGGCGCTACTCCCTAGAACCTTGCCGCATCTTTCCTGTTTTGACCATTCCGGGGTGTGAGGCTCGACGAAGTCTCGTCCACAAAGCTACGCTTTGTACACAAAGCCATGCTTCGGGTCAAACAAATGATCAACCTATGATCACAAAGATATAAGATCAAACAAATGATCATATCGCAAATGATCAAACACTGATCATCACACAGCAACACTCAGCATGCCACATTACCAAATTGGGATATATCGCTGATAAATTTCAACTACATAACCTCTGAGCTCGTACGTCTCAGAGAAGGGTGTTAAGCTAAGAGAATAAATTCTCCGCCACCAACAGAAATGTATTTGAAAGAAATCGGCTTTATATCTCAAAGTGTAATGTCAAACATGTAACCATACAAGTCTGTTCCGGGTTCGAACAGAACCGAAGGCACTTCTTACGAAGCCCTTGCAATTCCGGGTATTCACAATCCCGTCCGGACTTCCCATCACAAAGGGTGATAAAATCTCTATACCGGGGACCAGTCGGTGCAGAGACATTCGACGAGTTGTCCTTTCGTTTTCGTAAATATCCGGTCTTCAACACCGGTCTTCAAATGCTATCCATATACGACGTATCATTATTCGGGATGGGTTATATGACACAAATGTCTTTTCCCGGCTAACCCGAATAACGAGCGAAATCTTTAAAACATATGGATATGGGATTTCAATTAAGTCACAACTTAATAATTCAAACTTTTCTTCCAAAATAGTTTAAACCAATCATCATTTCAAATCTTTAAATAAAAAGGTTTATTTCACACCGTTCACCTCGTTTCATAAAGATCTATTCATAGGTTTCAAAACACTTCAATTTCCAATTGGATTAACTCGTTAAATCTTTAAATTAAAGATTCAACTTATAGTTTTCAAAAACAATTTCATTTCGAATGGTTTAAACAAATCATTATTTTTAAATCCGTTAAAAATAAACAGATTCAATTCATAGCTTTCAAAAAGAATTCATTCATAGCCTTTCAAAACATTTCAATTTCATTTTAAATTTGAAATCTTTCAACACAAATTGGTAGTTCACTTCTCATATGAAAGCTGTTATTTCTTGAAAACAAATGGTTTTCGTTTCAAAAAAATCCAATTTTATTTACACGAGTTAAAACTTTTGAATTATATTCACACTCCAAAATCAACACTTTTAAAATAGTTTAACCCTTATATAACGGGTATAACATCTTTAATTCATAGTTTCAAATCATAGAATTCAATTTCAAACTTGAATTCAAATTTAAATCAAATTATTTAAATTTTCAAAACTCGATTAAGTTATTCAAAATAACTTTTATTTTTGAAATTCTATTTCAAAAGCTTTTTATATTTAAACCCAAATTTCTAATTTCAAAATCAATTGAAATTAAAATTTCAATTTCAAAAACATCAAATTTAAATTATCTGTGACTTAACCGATTTCCACGTGAAATCCATATTTGTGTGTGTATAGTGTAGTCCAGGGGTTTTACACACAATAGTGCAACATCATTCAATCATCATAGATCAGAATACAGAAAATATAGTTGATAAGCGATATAAACTATAACGCTTATCTTTCACATACAGATCACAGATATATATATCATAGATAATCAATTACAGATCACAACAAAAATCAGGATGTATCACAAAGCATCACAATCAAGGATATCAAACAATTCAACATTCAATAGAATTCAAACATTCATAGGTAAGGTTAGTTAATTATCTGATTGATTTGAATCAGATTTATTCCTATGAATAAATTACTAATCCTGGTTAATTAATATTAATCAATTACAAATTGTTTTGATTAATTATTCTTTAGTCATTTATTAATTTACCTTTAGTTATTAATTCATTAACCTGTAATTTCTAAATAATTAACCTTTAATTATTTAATTCACCATTTAATTAATTATCTTTAATTAATAAATTACCCTTAATAAATTAATTACCCCTCAATTGATTATCCTTAATTTATTATCATTTAATTAATTATCCTCAATTATAAATTAATTAGCTTTAAATTTATAAATAAATTGATCTTTAGTTAATTTTTTAAATCATTAATCAATATAAAATTGACTTAACTTTTAAGTTAATACATTAAACATTTAAATTAACTTCTTAATTACTTAATTAAGTTTTATTTAAAATAAACCTCTTTTTAAATATAAGTTTAAAACATTTTAATTAAACTTAATTAACTTTAGAAATATTGTTATTTCAAAACCTTTAATTTAAACCTCCTAAAACTTGATCTATTCACATTCTAGATTTTCAGACAAACTTGAATTCATTATTTAAACTTTGATTTTTTTTATCTTGCTTTAAATTTTGAATTTTCATTTTAAAGCTTTAAGATCCAAAATCCTTTGAATCTATACTTTATACTAGATTTAAAATTTGTTTAAATCTATCATTACTACTTTAAAATTTATTTAAATTTGTTTAAAAATTCGAATTCATCAAACAGTAACAGGTTTTATCAAAAAAAAAACTGTGACCCAACTTTTCACTCGAGACAAACCCCAATTGCTCCGAGTCAAACACTCACTTACCCGAGCTCCACTTCGTGTTACTCATTTCTTCAACTGCTTCGAGTCGCCCACTCATCCACGCGAGAATAACCCCGAGACCATCCTTCTTCCCCAAAGCCTAAATTTCCACTGGACATTAACGTGCACGCGTTCACGTGCACAGGCGAACCAATCGCCTTCGACCACCGCCACGATCACCAACACATCCCCGTTGATCACCCTAAGCTTCACGACCAAACAGATCGAAGAATACAAACGCAAATCGAAAACGAACACTTCGTTCCAAATCCTGGAACGAACTCGACCAGAAAACCATCACCTGCAAATGCCTCGCCTTCACCAACCACGACCCCAGAAACGACGCGAACCTGGCCGAAGCCTTGCCATACTTCGACGATCCACCTCCCCCCATCGCGATCGCCCAGAACATCATGTCGACGATGAAAATGTCTCGCGACTTCAACAAACAACATACATGGCTTAAACCCTAGACCGACTTCGTTTGCTCCCCACAACGAATTATAAAATCATCCATCATTTTTCTGATGATCTTTGACCCCTAAACATGCTTCCCCTTTAATCGCGAGATTTATCGTTACTCCAATCACCAGAAATTTACGAATTTACAATCTCTGTTCATACCACAATATCTCGACAACCATGGAACTGAAAATCTTGAAATAACTCTCTAAAATCATCATCTTGAAATTCAAACGTGACTGTGTAATCAGATTTTAAAATTAGCATATTCGATTTTTCTAATTTATACATTGATCTACTGTTATTTCATATCCTGAAGTTAATTACTGGGTAAAAATATTTGAAACTATTTTTAGAATTTGTATAACTTTGTTATGAACAAATTTTATTCATAAATCATAGCCTGAATTTATTTGTATGGGGAGATAAAGATTTTAAAAGAAAATCTGGAGCCTGTTGCCTATAAACAGAAACACCCAGATATGTACACCCCTATATATATATATACAACATTCAAGCATATTCAACAGCCAGGAAACACTTCAAATCATTTTCAAACTTAAATCACAAACATCTGAACAAAGCAAATATAGAGGTAAGTGAGTTGCTCACCTTGAAAATGGCAGAGAAGAAGAACAGAGTAGAGTTTGAAATGTTAAACCAGGCTTGACATTTTACTAACTGCAGCTCCTCTTTTTGATCTCTGATTCGAATTGGTTCAAGTTGTTTTAAGTTGAAGTTTTTCTTGTTTAAGTTTGAAACTATATTCACTTCAGTTTTGCATAACTTATGGACGAACTGATGTTGAGGGGTTGGTATATAGGAGAGAAGTTGACAGGGTATGGCTGAGGTGATTTTGCTTGTACAAAAGATATGGTAGCATATACTTGCTTTTGCTTTCGGCTGATAGATGAAACTAGGGATGGTTTACATACTTGTTTATTATTTTATTTTATCTTTTGTTTGTTTTTGTATTTTATTTTACTTCTTTTGCAGCTACTTTGCTGTTTGATCTATATATGCATATATAAATTTGTTTACAACAAATCCTTTTTTTATACTTTGTTTGTATTTGTTATCTCTTCTTTGCAATATAAATGAATTAAATGTTGTTGTTGTCTTGTATTATAAGCTAATGCTTATTATTATTATCATTATCTATGTTTACACTTGCTTGATTTTATCTTCATTTCTTTTATTATTTGGATGTATATTTCTTTTGTTTATACTTGATTGTTTATGGTTTGTTTTAGATTTTGTTTCTATACTTTGTTTATTTGTTTGGACTAACATATATATATTTTTATTTGGATTCGGGGAAACTCGCTCTAATTTTCTAATTAAATTTACAAATTTTTATCCAAAAGTTTATTTAATTACTCAATTAAATTCAAAAATTCAATAAATTATTAATTTAAATTAAATTAAATTTCGGGGTCATTACAAACTTCCCCCCTTAAAAGAATTTCGTCCTCGAAATTAGCAGACACGAAAACAACGAAGATATAGACAGATTCGATCTCCTACAATTCCTCAAACTTACGATATGTATTCCAAACTCAAGTCGGAATATCTCAGAATACATACCAATTTGTCCCTCTTCGGACTTTGGTATTCACAAAAAATTACAATAGAATTTCAAATTTGGATTTCAAACGAAATCGTTTTATTGATTCAATTCAATTTTATCCTTCATATTCTATTAATCAATTTAACTCAATTTAAAATTTCCAATTTCAAATTCATTAAGGTTTAAATCAAAAAGCTGATACGAAAAAATCAAAAGAATTTGGAAACGAATCAAAGAAGATTGGTAAGAAGGTTATTTCCACTGTTGCAGGATATTGACCATTTATAGTCGTATTCCCCTATCTCGTCCTCTTCTTGCACTCATACTTACTATCAGTGGATAGTAAGAGAATTTACTGAGACGTTCAGACGGATATCTTAAGGATATACTCATTCTAGAGTTTACTTCACTCTATCTCTAATGAGCTACTTAACGTGTTATACTCCTGAGCTAAAGTTCAACCTTAGCTCTGATACCAAATGTAAAGACCCAAAAGTTGGCCTTCAAAAATCGGCACCCGTACTTTACTTCGTACTCGAATGCCGTAGATTCAAATGCCAAATCTGGTTCTCCGGAGCTTATAACACAGTTAAGTAAATAACACAGCGGAATGAAAAAGAATATAGATATACAACATCTGATACAATATCCAGATACAATGATGATACAATGAATATCTATATACATCAAAGATATGATACAACAAATAGCAGCGGAAATGAAAATAGATAACATCAGCAGCGGATAATCTTCAACTTCAAAGCACTAATCCAGAAAATAGCTTGAACTCCAATTAACGATGCACAAAGATAACAAGTGCAGTCTGATCCAAAGACTGAACTAGTTCCAGATAAATCTACAAATCTGACTATCTGAAAAACCAAACTTGTAACGACCCGCCATTCATTCCACAGAATGACGCGTCATTAATAAGAAAGAAAGAGGTAGAAAATAGAAAAGAAGAGAAGAAAGAAGAAACAACAACAACGATCTCACAGCGGAACGAATAAATTATATTAATAACATAAAGAAACTATTACATAGTATACAACACTTATCAGAGTTTACACAACTATACAACACATTCTAGACAGTTATAAACATCTGTCTAGATATTACAACTCAAATACAATACAAGACTCTAACACAGATATCAACACAACGGAATACTATATCTACGAACGCCGAAGCCTCCTGCTCCATTGCTCCTCCACAATTTCGTCAAAGCTAAACCTGAATCCCTTGGCTACTCGTAAAAATTTGAGTACCCAAGAGTTTATAAAATAGAAATAAACAACTTGGGTCAGACATGGGTCTGGTGTGAGTAACAGGTTAAACTTGTTTAACTTTGAAAACCATTTGGAAAGAAAAGGTATCTCGTAAGACTTCCCGCGCATAAACACGGAAAAGTTTTTACCTTACGATAACCAAAACATTTGATAGGAAATTCGATTGTATTATAATAGGGTCTAGGGTTTTCAAATAAATATGAAATAGCCGAAATTGTTACATTATTAAATTCCAGCATACATAAGTATACAATCAAGTCCGTTATCACTTATTGGAATTTGGATTTCCATACAATGGCAGAGCTACCGGGGTACCGCTCATCACAGTACGGGGCCTAGATCACCGTACCGAGGATCACTCCCAATCCCCTGCAACACAAAGCCGGAACCATCCCTTACTGGATAATTCCGAATAAAATCACCCCACAGATGGCCGTCGCCAACTGCACCACTAAGCCGAAATAAAAGAAGGAACTCTCTAGACAGGGATGACCTTACTCTCAGTGGGTGCTACCCACGAAGCCTTGCTGCACCTCCCCTGTTTTAGCCATTCCCGGTTGATGAGGCTTGAGGCTACGATTTACCTTTAAATCAGAACACATCACTTAGAATGCTCATCGCCCTCCTGACGATGTGTTGAAAGCATTCAATCCATACAAGTTCGTTCCGGGTTCGAACGAAACCGAAGGCATTATCTCGTTACACTCGTATTGGAATCACCCTCAGAGTTAACGACAATAACCCTTGCACTCTGAATCTTCATCTTCACTTGAGATTCACGACCTATCGTTAATTTGGATCGATGTGGTATTCGGGTCTCCAGACCTGGAATTCCGGTATACGGAAACCCGATCCCGGTCTCATCGAAATCCAAAACGTATTTTAAGGGTCAAGTTGTTTTAAGGTTAAAACAATTCAATTCTTTATCTATATACACAAAGATAGATAATTCAATAGATAATTTACATTATCATCCAACAGATAATTCATATTATCATTTCAATCCAACCAAACATCCATATTATAGATCAGCACATCTCTTATCAGAGATATCAACAATGCAAAGCATTCCATATCATTCAACCATCCCTAAGTAATGATTTATATCATCTCTAATTAATTTAAAGTAAATTAAATTAATTACTTCATTTTATAAATCCTTCTTACTTAATTATTAATTAAACCAATTAATTAATCATACTCTAAGTATCATCTTAATTAATCATTTCTGATTAATTATACTTTAATTACCTTAAGTAATTAACTCTTAATTAATTTCACAAATTAACTTAAACCATTCAGTAATTAATCTTTAATTACTTCATCTATTAATTAACTGTATTTAATTACATTAATCCTTAATTAATTACAATTAATTAATTACTTTAATCACTTATTATTTATTAATTAATCTTAATTAATCAATTCTTAATAACATCATTAATTATATTAATTAATGATCCTTAATTATTCTTAATTAATTATCTTATTTATATTAATAATTAATTAATCACATTTATTAATCACCTTTGATTAATTCCATTTAGTAATTAACTACTCTTAATTACTACACTTCCTAAATTAATTACTCCTTAATTAATCATCCTTTAATTAATCCCTTGATTAATTATTAAAAGTACTAAACTCAAATTACTTTTATTAAACCATCTTTAGTTAATTACATCCACTAATTAACTTTAATTACTTTCCTAAGTAATTTATACTTCCACTAATTACATTTAAGTAATTATCAAATCACCAAGTGATTTCTTAAATTAATTAAACAAATTAATTTAAACTTATCAAATTTATTTAATTAATTACCTTAAGTAATTAATTCATTTAATTATTTCCATTAAGTAAATTATACTTAACCAATTTATAAATGATTATCATTAGTTAATTAATCTAATTGATTATTAAGATTAATCACATTAATTAATTATTCAATAATTCCTAATTAATGAACCCTCATTAATCATTAACAATTTTTATTTAAGTAATTAAACTTAAATCAACATTATTAGTTACTAAATAAATAAATTCTTAATTACCATTTAACTTATTTCTAATTACTAAATTAACCACTTAATTAATCTTTAATCACTTGATAATAAACTTCTAATCATTTATTAAAAATCTATACTTATCTAAATAAATGATTCTTAATCCCAAATTAATTAACCTTTAATTAATTTACCTATAATCTTAATTATTTAATTAATTAACACTAAATCATTAATTAATTAAATTATTAAATTACCCTTTAATTACTTCATTAATTTAATGGATCTTAAATCAATAAACCTTAATTACTTTCTAAATTAAAGTATTAACCTTTAACTACTTTAATTATTATTAACAAAGACTTTAAATCATTTTTACTTTAAAATCTTCTTTTAATTTATTTTTTTTAAATAAATTACAAATTTAATTTTATCCAATTTTTAAATCAAATTTACCCAATTCTTTTTAAAACCAAATGTTAAGAAAGCACTTAATATTTAAAAGATTTTTTTTAAAACCAATTTATTAAAATTCAAACCCTTTTTAAAATATACTTTAAATATTTACATTTGTTAAAACATTAAAATTTTATTATTCATTTCAAATCTAGAATATAATTTAACCTTGAATCCATGCCTTCAAATTTTACTAAAAACTGGATTTTTAAAATCTTGCTAAACATTTTAAAATTAAGTTTAAAATTAAAAACACTGTCCAGTTTTTAAACTATAACACCACAACTTACCCGAGCCAAAACTTCAAATTACCCGAGTAAAAACTGGAAGCCCCGAGACCTACTTCGAGTTTTCCTCCCCTTTTTATTTAAAACTCTGTTATGTTTAGAAATTTTAAAAACAGTTTAAACTCACTCAAATCTCCTCTGTACGAACCCGAGCCATTTCTACATTTCCACGAGTACGACTTCGAGTCACTCATCAACTTACTCGAGTATGCCTTATCTTCTTCCTCTAACTCAAATTCTTCCAGATATTCGAATCAATCATGTGCACGTGCACAGCTATTCGCCTGAGCTCCGACCACCCACGACGAACTCTACAAGTCGACAATCAACCCCATACCCTAACTCGATCACCAGAGCCTCGATCAAACACGAAAATCGAAATCGAGCATTATGATCCTCACCTGGAACAAGAAACTGGAACCATCTTCAAACTTGACATCGCCACGACCCAGCAACTCCGACCATCAGAAGCTTTGAAACTTCGTCCACTCATTCTTCAACATCCAAGCTACGGCGTCTTCGAATAACAAGGCACTCGATCACTTAGAGGCCTCGCGAAAAATCAAACATCCCAGCACTGCAAAACTAGGTTTCCAGACATTCTCGATCAATTCCCACTGCCACAGTCGTCAATACGGCCACCCACTATTTTTCCTCTAATCACCGATAACTCTTCTTCCCCCAGAATGAACCACGACCCTCCAGACTAACGTGATCATCAGAAATCGTTCGAAACCCAAATTTTGTTCAACCACGAACTGCTCTCTCTTCCTACTTCTAAAAATCATGATTCAAATCTTAGAAATCATGTTTTCAATCAAGTATTCAGATCATATGCCTGAATCAAAGATTTAAGGAATTCGAATTTTTAATAAAACTTGAGTTTTCCTTTTCTATTCTATTTTCCATAGAAGATTCTAGTTTTAATTCATTTGAATAGAGTTTAAACTTAAAGTCATGACTAAACAATTGAATGTTGTTTGAATCCAAAGTTTAACAGAGATTATATCAAAGAAATTTAATTTTGAACATGATTCTAGCTTCTAACAGTAAAACAGGTAAGAACAGGTACAATCTTAAACATGCATCTATACATCCATATATACAAATAAAAATTCAATCACACACATCCATTCATCACTCATTTTATTCCCGAATTCCACATGCAACAAATACCTATGTACTTAAATTTCAAAATGAATGTTACTCACCTATTTGAAAAATGAAGAACAGAGCTTCTGGCTTTAAATTGAAAAGCTTTTGAATCTCTTAAAACTGGAATGCCTTAACTTCTGGACTTTGATTTGAAACTTGAATTGTTAGCTTTTTAAACTTGCATGCAGACTTTATTTATTGAGATGTGTTGTTTAGATTCCAGACTTGAAAAGAAAACAGGCTTTGTTGTCCTCAGATTTACAAATGCAGGTTGAACTTTGATGTTGGAAAGAATTGCAGGTTTTTGTTTTTTGGTTTTGAGGAATATATTGATTTCATGTTTTGTTTGAGGAGGATTTAAGTTACAGATTATTTTGAAGAATTTGGTTACAGATTTTGTTTTTGGAAATTTTCAGGCTGAAAGTTTCTTTCTTAGAAAAATGAAGAAGATAGGAAAAGAAAATGAAATGAGAAGTATATGTTTATATAAATGAAAATGTAGTTTATTAAAAATAAAAGGAAACAAAAATCTAAAACTTGACATTTGTCACATACATTGTTTTATTAATGTACACTTGTTTAATCAAGCCTTTATAGATTTACACATGTCTTTTAATTAGTTTTTATTTATTTTAAATATAGATAAAAGCTTTTTCTTTATTTTCTTAAACACTTATTACTTATCTATTTATATATATAAAGATAACTTTTTAAAGAACTAACCAATTATACTTATAAATAAAAGCTTATACATATATATTTAAAATCTAAAACTATTTAAATATTTCCTCTTTTGAATTTCAAATTCAAATTCAAATTATATTCTTAAAATCCAATTTAAAGTAAATTTAAAACAACATATCCAATTTGAAAATAACAATCTTATTTTATTAAGGTCTTTTTATTATAAAAACAATACTCTATTAATATTGTTTGAAATTAACATATTTATCAATATATATATATATTAGAATTTAAAAACAAGATCTTATTTATTTATTTAAATTTTAAATCCAAGCTTATCTATTTACAATATATATAATTGTATATACATTATAAATAGAAATCATCCTATTAAATTTTAAAGGATAATTTCACTAGTTAAATATTCATTTAATCAGATTATTAAATCAATTCAAATCTTATTATCAAAAATTATCAATCAATTTAATTTTTTTAAACAGATTATTTAATTGATATTAACCTAAATTTCCAGGATATTACATTCCTCCCCCCTTAAAATAATTTCGTCCCCGAAATTTAAAACAAAGGTAATTTAATAATTTATTTAAATCACAACCATAAATTATCATCCATATGCTAACAACCATAGCAAACAATTCACTCAATCAAACAATTTTAATTATCCAGACAAAATTTTGGATAAAAATTTCTCCGAGTTTCCCCAAGTATATATATACCGGAATATTCGCTCTACAGAATCCAAACAATCAATACTACTAAGCTATAGAGCTTCTACTTTCTAGATCAAAACTAAACAAGATATCAGACTACAGACGAGTCTGACTTAACAACCAAATCTCCTGAACTGCTGGTTCTAAACCAGAGAGAGATTAAACACGTACTCCCTCAGAGATACATAAAACACAATGAATTCCAGTTATCCAAACTGACAATTCAACCCTGTAGATCAAAGTACTTATCCAAATTAGATCACAGAAGAGATCCAAAATAACTCGGAGCTAACTTCCCAGACTTACCCAATCTGATAACTCCCGTTCACAAGAGGAAACTTCAACAACAACGAAGTCTCTAACTTCGAATTCCAAATTCCTCCATCTTTTATCCACAAAATCCTTCAAACGATCTTGGACTTCCTACAAATCATTCCTGATCAGTTCTACTTTCGCCGATACTTCTAGAAACAAACTAGACCAAGAATAACTCAACAGAATGATCCTTTCACGATCCACCCATAATTCAAAACAAAACTCTACTTCTCAAACATCAGAAGATTCCAAACTAACTTCTCCTATCTGGAAAAGAAGAACAGGAGCACTCGCCAAAACTGTTCCTGCTGCACCACTCTGATCTGGAGTAGAATGAAAATGCTGATGATGAACACAAGCACAGACTGGACAACACATTCCAGAAAATATCGGATAACTCAAAAGAATACTCAAACTATTGCAAGTCACTTTTGCGATCCACCCAGCCAAAATCCAAATAAAACTGTTCTTTCTTTACCAATCAGAACAGCTCACACTTGACTATCCTATCCATCGAAGAAATGGATCCTCTCTGCTGCTTCTGAACTTCACCTTCAGAAAAAACTGCTCAGCCAGAAAAACTTCTGCCGAAAACAGAACACTCCGAGCTGCACTACTGCCACAGATACCAAAGACTTCTCAATCCAAAGCTCTTCGAGAAACTCGGACTTCAAACAGAACAAAAACATCTTGCTGAACTCAGCCACAACTCCGAAACAGACACACTTCATTAACTTGTTCCAAAGAAAGCATCTTCGGGAACATCCATAGTCACTGCATCTCATCACGCAGCTACTTCTTCCAGAAGTATCAAGATACTATCACTCGCTTCTGTTCAACCGACAGATCCAAATTCTACTCATCCAACTTAGAAGATGGACTCCGAACCTTAACAGGTTTCCTTCAGAGATTGATGAAATCCTTCATCACAGCAAAGTTTACTCGAGACGGTATTAGGTTTACAGTCTCGATAAATACACTTCCAACCTCAACACTCAGACTCCTAATCTTAGATGATAAATTATTATCATCTCAACCAATCATTATAAATACCATATACTTTTAAAATGATACTTTTTATATATAGAAAATATATCTGGGTAAAATTATTTCACCTTCCCTTTTTAAAACAATATTGTGTCCGTTGGCCTGGTCCAAGTGTTTAGAGATCCCTATCAATAACGGTAGCTACTCGTATTGACCAGAATCCATATACCACTTAACCGATCAATTAACACAATATAAAACCATTTTATATAACTAATAAATACGCGCTCTCGTATATATATATACACTCAGACTAAAATAGGTTGCTACAGATCCTATCTCTAATGAACAACCCTTCCGAACCTAGGTATTCACTCAACCTAGTGTTCTGATATTCACTTAACCAAAAGCTTAGGCATTCGCTCAACCTAAGCTCTGATACCACTGTAACGACCCGCCATTCATTCCACAGAATGACGCGTCATTAATAAGAAAGAAAGAGGTAGAAAATAGAAAAGAAGAGAAGAAAGAAGAAACAACAACAACGATCTCACAGCGGAACGAATAAATTATATTAATAACATAAAGAAACTATTACATAGTATACAACACTTATCAGAGTTTACACAACTATACAACACATTCTAGACAGTTATAAACATCTGTCTAGATATTACAACTCAAATACAATACAAGACTCTAACACAGATATCAACACAGCGGAATACTATATCTACGAACGCCGAAGCCTCCTGCTCCATTGCTCCTCCACAATTTCGTCAAAGCTAAACCTGAATCCCTTGGCTACTCGTAAAAATTTGAGTACCCAAGAGTTTATAAAATAGAAATAAACAACTTGGGTCAGACATGGGTCTGGTGTGAGTAACAGGTTAAACTTGTTTAACTTTGAAAACCATTTGGAAAGAAAAGGTATCTCGTAAGACTTCCCGCGCATAAACACGGAAAAGTTTTTACCTTACGATAACCAAAACATTTGATAGGAAATTCGATTGTATTATAATAGGGTCTAGGGTTTTCAAATAAATATGAAATAGCCGAAATTGTTACATTATTAAATTCCAGCATACATAAGTATAAAATCAAGTCCGTTATCACTTATTGGAATTTGGATTTCCATACAATGGCAGAGCTACCGGGGTACCGCTCATCACAGTACGGGGCCTAGATCACCGTACCGAGGATCACTCCCAATCCCCTGCAACACAAAGTCGGAACCATCCCTTACTGGATAATTCCGAATAAAATCACCCCACAGATGGCCGTCGCCAACTGCACCACTAAGCCGAAATAAAAGAAGGAACTCTCTAGACAGGGATGACCTTACTCTCAGTGGGTGCTACCCACGAAGCCTTGCTGCACCTCCCCTGTTTTAGCCATTCCCGGTTGATGAGGCTTGAGGCTACGATTTACCTTTAAATCAGAACACATCACTTAGAATGCTCATCGCCCTCCTGACGATGTGTTGAAAGCATTCAATCCATACAAGTTCGTTCCGGGTTCGAACGAAACCGAAGGCATTATCTCGTTACACTCGTATTGGAATCACCCTCAGAGTTAACGACAATAACCCTTGCACTCTGAATCTTCATCTTCACTTGAGATTCACGACCTATCGTTAATTTGGATCGATGTGGTATTCGGGTCTCCAGACCTGGAATTCCGGTATACGGAAACCCGATCCCGGTCTCATCGAAATCCAAAACGTATTTTAAGGGTCAAGTTGTTTTAAGGTTAAAACAATTCAATTCTTTATCTATATACACAAAGATAGATAATTCAATAGATAATTTACATTATCATCCAACAGATAATTCATATTATCATTTCAATCCAACCAAACATCCATATTATAGATCAGCACATCTCTTATCAGAGATATCAACAATGCAAAGCATTCCATATCATTCAACCATCCCTAAGTAATGATTTATATCATCTCTAATTAATTTAAAGTAAATTAAATTAATTACTTCATTTTATAAATCCTTCTTACTTAATTATTAATTAAACCAATTAATTAATCATACTCTAAGTATCATCTTAATTAATCATTTCTGATTAATTATACTTTAATTACCTTAAGTAATTAACTCTTAATTAATTTCACAAATTAACTTAAACCATTCAGTAATTAATCTTTAATTACTTCATCTATTAATTAACTGTATTTAATTACATTAATCCTTAATTAATTACAATTAATTAATTACTTTAATCACTTATTATTTATTAATTAATCTTAATTAATCAATTCTTAATAACATCATTAATTATATTAATTAATGATCCTTAATTATTCTTAATTAATTATCTTATTTATATTAATAATTAATTAATCACATTTATTAATCACCTTTGATTAATTCCATTTAGTAATTAACTACTCTTAATTACTACACTTCCTAAATTAATTACTCCTTAATTAATCATCCTTTAATTAATCCCTTGATTAATTATTAAAAGTACTAAACTCAAATTACTTTTATTAAACCATCTTTAGTTAATTACATCCACTAATTAACTTTAATTACTTTCCTAAGTAATTTATACTTCCACTAATTACATTTAAGTAATTATCAAATCACCAAGTGATTTCTTAAATTAATTAAACAAATTAATTTAAACTTATCAAATTTATTTAATTAATTACCTTAAGTAATTAATTCATTTAATTATTTCCATTAAGTAAATTATACTTAACCAATTTATAAATGATTATCATTAGTTAATTAATCTAATTGATTATTAAGATTAATCACATTAATTAATTATTCAATAATTCCTAATTAATGAACCCTCATTAATCATTAACAATTTTTATTTAAGTAATTAAACTTAAATCAACATTATTAGTTACTAAATAAATAAATTCTTAATTACCATTTAACTTATTTCTAATTACTAAATTAACCACTTAATTAATCTTTAATCACTTGATAATAAACTTCTAATCATTTATTAAAAATCTATACTTATCTAAATAAATGATTCTTAATCCCAAATTAATTAACCTTTAATTAATTTACCTATAATCTTAATTATTTAATTAATTAACACTAAATCATTAATTAATTAAATTATTAAATTACCCTTTAATTACTTCATTAATTTAATGGATCTTAAATCAATAAACCTTAATTACTTTCTAAATTAAAGTATTAACCTTTAACTACTTTAATTATTATTAACAAAGACTTTAAATCATTTTTACTTTAAAATCTTCTTTTAATTTATTTTTTTTAAATAAATTACAAATTTAATTTTATCCAATTTTTAAATCAAATTTACCCAATTCTTTTTAAAACCAAATGTTAAGAAAGCACTTAATATTTAAAAGATTTTTTTTTAAACCAATTTATTAAAATTCAAACCCTTTTTAAAATATACTTTAAATATTTACATTTGTTAAAACATTAAAATTTTATTATTCATTTCAAATCTAGAATATAATTTAACCTTGAATCCATGCCTTCAAATTTTACTAAAAACTGGATTTTTAAAATCTTGCTAAACATTTTAAAATTAAGTTTAAAATTAAAAACACTGTCCAGTTTTTAAACTATAACACCACAACTTACCCGAGCCAAAACTTCAAATTACCCGAGTAAAAACTGGAAGCCCCGAGACCTACTTCGAGTTTTCCTCCCCTTTTTATTTAAAACTCTGTTATGTTTAGAAATTTTAAAAACAGTTTAAACTCACTCAAATCTCCTCTGTACGAACCCGAGCCATTTCTACATTTCCACGAGTACGACTTCGAGTCACTCATCAACTTACTCGAGTATGCCTTATCTTCTTCCTCTAACTCAAATTCTTCCAGATATTCGAATCAATCATGTGCACGTGCACAGCTATTCGCCTGAGCTCCGACCACCCACGACGAACTCTACAAGTCGACAATCAACCCCATACCCTAACTCGATCACCAGAGCCTCGATCAAACACGAAAATCGAAATCGAGCATTATGATCCTCACCTGGAACAAGAAACTGGAACCATCTTCAAACTTGACATCGCCACGACCCAGCAACTCCGACCATCAGAAGCTTTGAAACTTCGTCCACTCATTCTTCAACATCCAAGCTACGGCGTCTTCGAATAACAAGGCACTCGATCACTTAGAGGCCTCGCGAAAAATCAAACATCCCAGCACTGCAAAACTAGGTTTCCAGACATTCTCGATCAATTCCCACTGCCACAGTCGTCAATACGGCCACCCACTATTTTTCCTCTAATCACCGATAACTCTTCTTCCCCCAGAATGAACCACGACCCTCCAGACTAACGTGATCATCAGAAATCGTTCGAAACCCAAATTTTGTTCAACCACGAACTGCTCTCTCTTCCTACTTCTAAAAATCATGATTCAAATCTTAGAAATCATGTTTTCAATCAAGTATTCAGATCATATGCCTGAATCAAAGATTTAAGGAATTCGAATTTTTAATAAAACTTGAGTTTTCCTTTTCTATTCTATTTTCCAGAGAAGATTCTAGTTTTAATTCATTTGAATAGAGTTTAAACTTAAAGTCATGACTAAACAATTGAATGTTGTTTGAATCCAAAGTTTAACAGAGATTATATCAAAGAAATTTAATTTTGAACATGATTCTAGCTTCTAACAGTAAAACAGGTAAGAACAAGTACAATCTTAAACATGCATCTATACATCCATATATACAAATAAAAATTCAATCACACACATCCATTCATCACTCATTTTATTCCCGAATTCCACATGCAACAAATACCTATGTACTTAAATTTCAAAATGAATGTTACTCACCTATTTGAAAAATGAAGAACAGAGCTTCTGGCTTTAAATTGAAAAGCTTTTGAATCTCTTAAAACTGGAATGCCTTAACTTCTGGACTTTGATTTGAAACTTGAATTGTTAGCTTTTTAAACTTGCATGCAGACTTTATTTATTGAGATGTGTTGTTTAGATTCCAGACTTGAAAAGAAAACAGGCTTTGTTGTCCTCAGATTTACAAATGCAGGTTGAACTTTGATGTTGGAAAGAATTGCAGGTTTTTGTTTTTTGGTTTTGAGGAATATATTGATTTCATGTTTTGTTTGAGGAGGATTTAAGTTACAGATTATTTTGAAGAATTTGGTTACAGATTTTGTTTTTGGAAATTTTCAGGCTGAAAGTTTCTTTCTTAGAAAAATGAAGAAGATAGGAAAAGAAAATGAAATGAGAAGTATATGTTTATATAAATGAAAATGTAGTTTATTAAAAATAAAAGGAAACAAAAATCTAAAACTTGACATTTGTCACATACATTGTTTTATTAATGTACACTTGTTTAATCAAGCCTTTATAGATTTACACATGTCTTTTAATTAGTTTTTATTTATTTTAAATATAGATAAAAGCTTTTTCTTTATTTTCTTAAACACTTATTACTTATCTATTTATATATATAAAGATAACTTTTTAAAGAACTAACCAATTATACTTATAAATAAAAGCTTATACATATATATTTAAAATCTAAAACTATTTAAATATTTCCTCTTTTGAATTTCAAATTCAAATTCAAATTATATTCTTAAAATCCAATTTAAAGTAAATTTAAAACAACATATCCAATTTGAAAATAACAATCTTATTTTATTAAGGTCTTTTTATTATAAAAACAATACTCTATTAATATTGTTTGAAATTAACATATTTATCAATATATATATATATTAGAATTTAAAAACAAGATCTTATTTATTTATTTAAATTTTAAATCCAAGCTTATCTATTTACAATATATATAATTGTATATACATTATAAATAGAAATCATCCTATTAAATTTTAAAGGATAATTTCACTAGTTAAATATTCATTTAATCAGATTATTAAATCAATTCAAATCTTATTATCAAAAATTATCAATCAATTTAATTTTTTTAAACAGATTATTTAATTGATATTAACCTAAATTTCCAGGATATTACAAAACTCTAGACTGCTCGTGTAGAAAATTTTGAGCATCCAGAGTTTAGGAAATAAACAATAAACTCCGGATTAGTCATGGGACTGGTGTGAGCAACTAAAACAGTTTATCTTTAAAAACAAATAGCAGAGAATTTTAAAGTCAATTCGCAATGCTTTTGGAAAATGAAACTACCATAAGACCTCCCACCACACACACAATGCAAACGTAGACTTGGAGGAGATTTCTTCTTATGTTAGTCAAAGATGCTTACTATGCAAAATGAAATTATTTTTGATATTATTATTAGTGCATAGTGGAAAAACATTTCGAAAGTAGAATATAAATCTTAGCCAGCATAGGTACCATTATATTATGCCTGCTATAGCTGCCTCCTGAGGAGACAGGTTCTACAATTTGCAATCGTAAAGGCTCGTATTGTTTCTTTGGATTTCCAACAAATGGTCAGGCCAAGGAACTTCCCATTGCCACATGGAAACGCCTCTGGAATGACGTCCCGAGAACCTAACCGGATCTCTGCCAACACAAGGCCGGGTTACCTCTGCAAAAATAGGTAACTACTGACACGCGTATGCCATCCCCCGATCGTAACCGATCTTCCCGAGGATCCTCGATTTCCAACAACCACATCAGAATAATAATGCAGTAACCACATAGGTTAATTATCTGGGCTCCATACCATGATACCACCTCTATCCAGAAAGAAATGACATACACTAAGGGGCGCTACTCCCTAGAACCTTGCCGCATCTTTCCTGTTTTGACCATTCCGGGGTGTGAGGCTCGACGAAGTCTCGTCCACAAAGCTACGCTTTGTACACAAAGCCATGCTTCGGGTCAAACAAATGATCAACCTATGATCACAAAGATATAAGATCAAACAAATGATCATATCGCAAATGATCAAACACTGATCATCACACAGCAACACTCAGCATGCCACATTACCAAATTGGGATATATCGCTGATAAATTTCAACTACATAACCTCTGAGCTCGTACGTCTCAGAGAAGGGTGTTAAGCTAAGAGAATAAATTCTCCGCCACCAACAGAAATGTATTTGAAAGAAATCGGCTTTATATCTCAAAGTGTAATGTCAGACATGTAACCATACAAGTCTGTTCCGGGTTCGAACAGAACCGAAGGCACTTCTTACGAAGCCCTTGCAATTCCGGGTATTCACAATCCCGTCCGGACTTCCCATCACAAAGGGTGATAAAATCTCTATACCGGGGACCAGTTGGTGCAGAGACATTCGACGAGTTGTCCTTTCGTTTTCGTAAATATCCGGTCTTCAACACCGGTCTTCAAATGCTATCCATATACGACGTATCATTATTCGGGATGGGTTATATGACACAAATGTCTTTTCCCGGCTAACCCGAATAACGAGCGAAATCTTTAAAACATATGGATATGGGATTTCAATTAAGTCACAACTTAATAATTCAAACCATTCTTCCAAAATAGTTTAAACCAATCATCATTTCAAATCTTTAAATAAAAAGGTTTATTTCACACCGTTCACCTCGTTTCATAAAGATCTATTCATAGGTTTCAAAACACTTCAATTTCCAATTGGATTAACTCGTTAAATCTTTAAATTAAAGATTCAACTTATAGTTTTCAAAAACAATTTCATTTCGAATGGTTTAAACAAATCATTATTTTTAAATCCGTTAAAAATAAACAGATTCAATTCATAGCTTTCAAAAAGAATTCATTCATAGCCTTTCAAAACATTTCAATTTCATTTTAAATTTGAAATCTTTCAACACAAATTGGTAGTTCACTTCTCATATGAAAGCTGTTATTTCTTGAAAACAAATGGTTTTCGTTTCAAAAAAATCCAATTTTATTTACACGAGTTAAAACTTTTGAATTATATTCACACTCCAAAATCAACACTTTTAAAATAGTTTAACCCTTATATAACGGGTATAACATCTTTAATTCATAGTTTCAAATCATAGAATTCAATTTCAAACTTGAATTCAAATTTAAATCAAATTATTTAAATTTTCAAAACTCGATTAAGTTATTCAAAATAACTTTTATTTTTGAAATTCTATTTCAAAAGCTTTTTATATTTAAACCCAAATTTCTAATTTCAAAATCAATTGAAATTAAAATTTCAATTTCAAAAACATCAAATTTAAATTATCTGTGACTTAACCGATTTCCACGTGAAATCCATATTTGTGTGTGTATAGTGTAGTCCAGGGGTTTTACACACAATAGTGCAACATCATTCAATCATCATAGATCAGAATACAGAAAATATAGTTGATAAGCGATATAAACTATAACGCTTATCTTTCACATACAGATCACAGATATATATATCATAGATAATCAATTACAGATCACAACAAAAATCAGGATGTATCACAAAGCATCACAATCAGGGATATCAAACAATTCAACATTCAATAGAATTCAAACATTCATAGGTAAGGTTAGTTAATTATCTGATTGATTTGAATCAGATTTATTCCTATGAATAAATTACTAATCCTGGTTAATTAATATTAATCAATTACAAATTGTTTTGATTAATTATTCTTTAGTCATTTATTAATTTACCTTTAGTTATTAATTCATTAACCTGTAATTTCTAAATAATTAACCTTTAATTATTTAATTCACCATTTAATTAATTATCTTTAATTAATAAATTACCCTTAATAAATTAATTACCCCTCAATTGATTATCCTTAATTTATTATCATTTAATTAATTATCCTCAATTATAAATTAATTAGCTTTAAATTTATAAATAAATTGATCTTTAGTTAATTTTTTAAATCATTAATCAATATAAAATTGACTTAACTTTTAAGTTAATACATTAAACATTTAAATTAACTTCTTAATTACTTAATTAAGTTTTATTTAAAATAAACCTCTTTTTAAATATAAGTTTAAAACATTTTAATTAAACTTAATTAACTTTAGAAATATTGTTATTTCAAAACCTTTAATTTAAACCTCCTAAAACTTGATCTATTCACATTCTAGATTTTCAGACAAACTTGAATTCATTATTTAAACTTTGATTTTTTTTATCTTGCTTTAAATTTTGAATTTTCATTTTAAAGCTTTAAGATCCGAAATCCTTTGAATCTATACTTTATACTAGATTTAAAATTTGTTTAAATCTATCATTACCACTTTAAAATTTATTTAAATTTGTTTAAAAATTCAAATTCATCAAACAGTAACAGGTTTTATCAAAAAAAAAAACTGTGACCCAACTTTTCACTCGAGACAAACCCCAATTGCTCCGAGTCAAACACTCACTTACCCGAGCTCCACTTCGTGTTACTCATTTCTTCAACTGCTTCGAGTCGCCCACTCATCCACGCGAGAATAACCCCGAGACCATCCTTCTTCCCCAAAGCCTAAATTTCCACTGGACATTAACGTGCACGCGTTCACGTGCACAGGCGAACCAATCGCCTTCGACCACCGCCACGATCACCAACACATCCCCGTTGATCACCCTAAGCTTCACGACCAAACAGATCGAAGAATACAAACGCAAATCGAAAACGAACACTTCGTTCCAAATCCTGGAACGAACTCGACCAGAAAACCATCAACTGCAAATGCCTCGCCTTCGCCAACCACGACCCCAGAAACGACGCGAACCTGACCGAAGCCTCGCCATACTTCGACGATCCACCTCCCCCCATCGCGATCGCCCAGAACATCATGTCGACGATGAAAATGTCTCGCGACTTCAACAAACAACATACAGGGCTTAAACCCTAGACCGACTTCGTTTGCTCCCCACAACGAATTATAAAATCATCCATCATTTTTCTGATGATCTTTGACCCCTAAACATGCTTCCCCTTTAATCGCGAGATTTATCGTTACTCCAATCACCAGAAATTTACGAATTTACAATCTCTGTTCATACCACAATATCTCGACAACCATGGAACTGAAAATCTTTAAATAACTCTCTAAAATCATCATCTTGAAATTCAAACGTGACTGTGTAATCAGATTTTAAAATTAGCATATTCGATTTTTCTAATTTATACATTGATCTACTGTTATTTCATATCCTGAAGTTAATTACTGGGTAAAAATATTTGAAACTATTTTTAGAATTTGTATAACTTTGTTATGAACAAATTTTATTCATAAATCATAGCCTGAATTTATTTGTATGGGGAGATAAAGATTTTAAAAGAAAATCTGGAGCCTGTTGCCTATAAACAGAAACACCCAGATATGTACACCCCTATATATATATACAACATTCAAGCATATTCAACAGCCAGGAAACACTTCAAATCATTTTCAAACTTAAATCACAAACATCTGAACAAAGCAAATATAGAGGTAAGTGAGTTGCTCACCTTGAAAATGGCAGAGAAGAAGAACAGAGTAGAGTTTGAAATGTTAAACCAGGCTTGACATTTTACTAACTGCAGCTCCTCTTTTTGATCTCTGATTCGAATTGGTTCAAGTTGTTTTAAGTTGAAGTTTTTCTTGTTTAAGTTTGAAACTATATTCACTTCAGTTTTGCATAACTTATGGACGAACTGATGTTGAGGGGTTGGTATATAGGAGAGAAGTTGACAGGGTATGGCTGAGGTGATTTTGCTTGTACAAAAGATATGGTGGCATATACTTGCTTTTGCTTTCGGCTGATAGATGAAACTAGGGATGGTTTACATACTTGTTTATTATTTTATTTTATCTTTTGTTTGTTTTTGTATTTTATTTTACTTCTTTTGCAGCTACTTTGCTATTTGATCTATATATGCATATATAAATTTGTTTACAACAAATCCTTTTTTTTATACTTTGTTTGTATTTGTTATCTCTTCTTTGCAATATAAATGAATTAAATGTTGTTGTTGTCTTGTATTATAAGCTAATGCTTATTATTATTATCATTATCTATGTTTACACTTGCTTGATTTTATCTTCATTTCTTTTATTATTTGGATGTATATTTCTTTTGTTTATACTTGATTGTTTATGGTTTGTTTTAGATTTTGTTTCTATACTTTGTTTATTTGTTTGGACTAACATATATATATTTTTATTTGGATTCGGGGAAACTCGCTCTAATTTTCTAATTAAATTTACAAATTTTTATCCAAAAATTTATTTAATTACTCAATTAAATTCAAAAATTCAATAAATTATTAATTTAAATTAAATTAAATTTCGGGGTCGTTACAAAGTTGGTCAATGTACAACATGTTATCTTTTCAGTGAATATTTTATTAGTAATTGTGTAGTGGCAAATATTTTAGTTTCATTATACGGCAAAATATAAAATCAGAACATTAGAAAATTATCAAAAAGGTAGTACCTAATTCTATAGTGAAGTTATAATAGTCTTGAAAAATCAATGTATTAAAGAAATAGTCGTACATGGTTTTTCCATATAGAGGAATGAACATTATATTACGTGTTATATATAAAAATATATCCTCGAACGAACCCGCCTATCCTATGCCTTATGGGAATTTACATGGTGGTTGGATGTGGTGACACTTTTGGTTGCGATTTTCAATGAAAATTATATCAAAATTTATGCATGTATTATTCACCCACTCATAGTTCCTTACTATTTATATGTTCGTCAGGTTTGATCGTGCGTTTTTCAAGCTTATTCAAGTGTTAGCTTGATTTTCCAAATTCTAGTGGTTAATATTTTCTAGCCATTTTAGTGAATATAAAGATGCCAATTTCATAGTAAGTTCTGGCATTTTATATGGAGTAGATTTAATAATTGAATGTAGTACACTTTGCAATAGTTAGAACATAAAACGATAGCTTAAAGTGATGTCACGTTTGTAGTGGATCTAATGGAATTTACAATAAATATGGGCTTGTGCATAACTTACTACTTAAAAAAAATAGAAATTAGTTACAGGTTTTGAAAGCTATCAAAGAAATAAAATAATTTTTTGGTTGACAAAAAACTACTTTATGGATTAAAAAAATAGTGTTGAAGAAGTCTGTTCAGATCAAATAACAAAAATGAGATGCAGCTAAAGATCAATAGTCCACGGAAGGAGATGAATGAGATGTCAACAACATGTAATTTATTTTCTAACTTATGTTAATTAGCTTCAACCTGCGGAAGGCCTAATTTTAAGTTTACTGTGACACCAAATGAATGAAAATCATGGATATGCTGTGGAAAGTTAAAAATTGATAGAAGTAACTAATATTTTTTGCAATCTTCTTCACAGCTGTTTCACTAAAGTGTTGAAGCTGCAAAAATGACGTTATTCCTTCTAAGTTTCCTTAAATTAATTTTCTTGTACAGAGAGGAACAACCTACATTTATTAACACAATTAGGCATGAGATTATACATTCAAATCCATTATTGATATTAAAATTATACTCTAATCTGTAAGTGAAAAAAATAACAACATAATAGCTTAAAGAAAAAAACATAACTGATGTAAGCATAAATTTATTTTACCATAGTTTATCACTTATGCCATTCATTCTACCCTTTTTTAAGTAATGCTTCCTACCTGTAGAACTGTGTAATCTAAAGCTGCATTTGATAATATGACCAAAGTTAGCATACAAGTTATGCACATGATGAATGAATACATACATATAATTGAATGAACAAATGATATATATATACATGGGTTGCTAGCCACTTGTATGATTCAATCATGGCTATTGAAGAGGACAACAATGAAAAAATGTGTAACGACCCGGTATTTTCAACCATTCGCATCCACACATGTCGGACTTGAATTGCTCAAAATACCGAATTATAAAATATAAATTTGGCAAAACTCAGAATATAAAGTAAATAAATAAATCACAGATCACAGACACAGAGTATTATAATGCAGCAGAAGCAAAGAGATAGTAGTTCATGAAGCTACTATATAAATACATCAGAGTTAAACAAGATACAACAGAAGTTCAATACAATAGTCAAGTACAAAGTTGAATACATCAATGGAATCAACTGAATAACTGGAATCTAACTGAATCTGAAATTTGAATAGATAGCTAGATCTTCAAGCAAAGCTCCAACTCCGAAGGTGAGTCTCTAATGCTGTATCACTTAGGTCTAACCTGAGCATAAAGCAAAATAAAAAACACTCAAGTCATGACATACATACTTATACAATGCAAACCAACTCAAGTGTACTGTAATATAAGGTACAAGTAACTTAAAGGATGCTTGGGACCGCCCATCCTCTAAGGATCCATTAAACTATTTATTATGTAGTAATTTTTCGCTATTATAATAATGTCTACAATAAAATAAACTTATTTTTAAATAGCGTTAAGCAGTGTAACGACCCGTAAATTTTGATTTATAAATTGGTTAATTCAATTAACATTTTGTGATTAAATCTAGGAAGAAGTTAAAAAATTTATAACTTATATTTAAGTTAATGCTAAGAATGAATTATAAGCAATGGTTATAAAATAAAAAATGAGTAATTAAAATAACCGTTGAATTAACCAATGCAATAATATATTGCTTAATAGTAACTGAATGTTAATAAAGAAATAAGGTTATGGCAAGTTGATAAATGTTAACAAATGAAATGATATAATTAGTGGTGATTGGATGAATTCAAAGTTATATTAACCGATGGAGTAATACGTAATACATTGAAAATTTATGCAACAATTGTAGATAATAAGTAATTATAACGTGTGTTGTTGATAATAAACGTACTTAAATGGTAATAAATTGAATATAAGAAAACAAAGGCATTTAGTGAATTAATTAATGATTACATGAAGCAAAATCAATGTCCTATAGGTAATTATAATATTGTTTGGAAGTGAAAACTTATAAGTATGAAACCAAGTAAGTAAATTAATTAAGAATATGAGTAGTAATTAATGTACATATTTGGCAAATATAATTAAATAGTATGAAATGAAGCATGCATTAATGAAATGTAATATAAGTCAATGTTAATTACACACATAAATGTCAATTTGTTGGATAGCAAGGTTTTAAATCAAGTAAACGTATTTGTTAAGATTTCAATTAATAATTTATAAAATTTAATGTGAAATCAATTGTAGTTAATTGACCTAATTGTGCAGTTAGGGTAAATTGATTTTTCTTTGAAGATTGTTAATTCCATAAGATGTAACCAATGTTAATTTTATTTATAATATAACAAGTGGTGGATTTTAGGAGTGAAAATCTAGATTTATTAATTTATTTGAAATTTAAAATTAAATAAGGGAATTTATTGCAAATAAGGGGAATTTAATATTAAATTATTACGTTAATGGAAATATGGATGAAATTTGTGGATATTAATGCAATAACTACGAATCAATGAAAATTCATCCAATTGATAATAGGATGAGAACGGTGTATGTAATCAATTTCAACACTTGTCCGTTAGTGATAACTTAAATGTAATTTAACGTTAATGGAGTCTAATAAATTAAAATGGCTAATCAATTGAAATTAATATAATTAAAGTTATATTAGTATAAATTAGGGTAGTAATGGTTAATAATGTATTTCTAATGGTGTATGAATGAATTGATGATTTAAATTAAAGGAAATGATGTTAAAGTTATTCATATTTGACAATTTGTTGTATTATAAGGAATAAAAAAAATTTATCAATATATTGGAAAACAATTACATTTAGATGAAATTAATTGTCTCATTTATGTGGGTGAGAACTGTAAGTATAAAGGTAATAAGCAACGAAAATGCATATTTATTTCATAATTTAATATAAAAGAATGAAACCTATTTAATGAATTAATTGAGTTTTTAATTTTAACAAATGTATATAGTTGACAACTTCAATATATTTGGAAATAATAATTTATACAAAGGGAAGCTGGAAATTTGAATATATATATGGAATGAAATGTGAGACAAGTGTTAACTGCGTTACAAAGTAATGATAGACTCAATTAAAGGGTTGGAATTGAATCTAATCAGTTTAATTGGAAACTTATTAAAATAAATTTGGATTGGGTGATTTATTTCCAATTAAATCAGTTCACGTTTCAAAATTTAATGCTAGTTTATTGCATATACGTTTATACCTAAATTTAAACTTATGTTTTAGATCCAGTTAGATCATTAAAAAGAAAGGATTATTTAGGTTTGAAATCTCATACGTTATTAAATTAAATGTTAATAGTAGATGGTAAAAGGGGTAACATAGATTTACACTTGATTATTTTCTTTTCAATTAGATTTTAATTGCAACAATACTTACCTTTTCATCTTCACTTTTCTAGTTTATTCTTATATTCATTGCCTCCTTATGTGGATTATTTTCATACCTTTTATTTATGAATGTAAACTATAAGTGGCGATAAAGATGTACATATATATATATTATACACATGTTTATATTACCTTGCTTATGCTTCATGTTTTTGAATGTATGTTAATGCATTCCTAGTAAAACATTCAATCTAAATGTTAACATATTTGTTTAATTCCCAATCTAATCACAAAGAGGGAGAAATGAAAAGTTCTTAATGCTGTATATTCTTTTAATTTATGACACAAATTTGTGTAGAGAATTTATTTTCCTTTATTGTGTGTTAATTAAATCTTTAAAGGATGCTAATTTTGGTATGTTTAGGGTTAACAAAATTAATTAAGTGAATGATTGTTTTGAAATTTGAATTGTAAAAGTTTGTTTATAGTATAGAGCTGGTCCATTCATTCCCTTTCTAATTAATAATTACATCTTTTTTATACCTGCTACTTTTAAAAAAGACTGTTCATATTTACTATATTTCAATACCAAGTTTGTTCATATTTACTTAATTTTTTCATTCATTTTCCAACTTCATTTTCTGAAACGTCATTTCATTTATTTCTAATTAATAGCAGCCTCTCTTTTCGAATCTCTTTGGCCCTAAACCTAACTCTAACCTTATAAATAGGAAAATAATATAAAACAAATCTTATTCTATTGAAAACCTTATCCATATATTTTTATATCCAAAATATTTTTAAGATATATATCCTTTAAATTAAAATTTAAATCCAAATTTCAAATTCAAATCCAATTTAAAATCAACTTAAATAGATATATATATATTAATTTAAACAAACACGTTATTAATTTGAAAATAATAATTTTATTTTAAAATCTATTTATAAAACAACACAAATTAAATTTAGAAATAATAATTCTATTTTAAAATCTGTTTACATTTAACAACACATTATTATTTTTTGTTTTGAAAATAACAATTTTGCCAATTTTAAATAATAAATAAAAGAGATTATCACATTTTAAATTCCTTGAAATTCCAGGATATCACAATTCTAAAGTCATTAGTCATAATTAACTTATGCAAAGAAATATACAATACAAGAAATAAAAAAGTTATTGTTTGCTAATAATATCGCCATCCTTTTAATTAATATAAAAAATATGATAAAATGCATAAACAGATCATAAATGATAAACGATATTCATTTTATTCTATAAACTTCATGAAAGGACCTCTGGAGGGATTGTGAACCAACCAATTTCAAAGCGTATTAATTTCTTTCATATCTTTATCAAAACGTGACATATAAAGTTTAAATTCTTACCAAATTTGTAAAATGGTTTACTAATGTACATTTAGTTTTTAAGAATATTACATCAAGTATAAGTGACCTGCCTTTATTTTGCTTATCAATTAAAGCGTGTCCATCCATTATATCATTAAGCATAAAATGATTCATTTCCCTAAATCAAAAGTAGGGCTGTCAATTTCCTACACGACCCAAAACACGACTCGAAACCCGCATGGAAATTAGCGGGTTAACCCGACACGTTTAAAAGGCGGGTCATTTTTGGGTCAACCCGTTACAACCCGTTTAATAAACGGGTGGGTTTAGGATTGACCCGTGAACTCGAATTTGACCCGACTAACCCATTTATAAGCTCGGTATTGTTGTACAATTCTCATTTTAGCTTGAAGAAGAATGGTATTATTGTTATTCACTTATTCCTACACATTTGCACTTAACCACATACCCACGTTTTCATGCAAATTCCCACGTTTTCATGTCCATTTCCACGTAACAACTTTTCAAATTTTCATACCCATCTTAGCTTGCAATAAAAGAATGACAACAATACCCTTCTTTTGCTCCAAAATTCTCATCTTAGCTTGCAAAAGAAGGGTATTGTTGTCATTCACTTATTTCTACACATTCACATTTCACAAATTCCCACATTTTCATGCCCATTTCCATTTCTTTATACAAATATTATTCTTAACGGGTTACACGAATCAACCCGAAACCCATCCGATATATAATCGGGTCAACCCGAAACCTGCCCATTTAATAAACGGATTGAACCGACCCGTTTAAAAATCAACCCGCACCCGAGTTGACCCGACCCAACCCGACCCATTGACAGGCTTAATCAAAAGGGTGTCGAATCTACTTTGTCACTGATTAGGTTTTTCCTTCGTTCTCTATGGAATTTTCTTCCTAAATGCTAAGGTAATTTACAAATTGAATAGATCTTTTAATTATAGTCACAAATGAATTACATTTATTTGGCTATCAATAAAAGTGCATCTTTTGATTACCTCTTTAAGCATAATAATTCTTCTCTCTAAATGAAAAGGGTGAGGATTTAATTTTGAATCTACTTGGTCACTGATTAGGTTTTTCCTTCGTTTCTGATGGAATTTTCCACCCAAATTCAGTGGTAAGTTATAAGTTGAATAGTCCTAAAATTATCATAATATTTTAGTTAAATTTAGTCATTTTATCACAATTAAAGTATGTATATTGACATTGTAAAGTAAAATTATAATCTATTGTTAAGATTTGTCAATTTACTTTTTTTGATTAATTACTCATACATATCTGTATTCTCAATAAATATTAATTTTTTTAGGTGCTTAGCAAGAAGGTAACCCTTGAAGGTTAATTCCATAAGGAGTTTTCTTATTCTAGCACACCCTAATTACTATCAACAATCTCAAGTATTTCAACTTTTCAGCCTGCCAAAAGTGACTTTGGACATATCACATGCTGGCAATTATAGCCTGTCATTTTCATCATCTATTTGTAAATTACAAAGTATACAACATAAAATTGTGCGTTGGTTGCCTCCTAGACCAAATTTTGTTAAGTTGAATTTTGATGGAGCTGTTTCAAGGAACAAAGCAGGTTGTGTTTACATAGTTCGAGATAGTAATGGTTCCATTCTTTTAGCTGGTGGCAATGTAGAAGAACTTTAAATGTTGTAGAAGCTGAATTAAATGGAGTTCTAATGGGTTACATAACTTAATATTATGTTATCCTAATATGAAAAATGTATGGACTGAGGGTGATTGTTTAGCTGCAATATGTTATTTGAATAGATTCGGTCCGGAAGATTCGAAAAGATGGCCAATATTAAAGCAAATTCTAGACCAATTCAAAGTGTTTACAAAGACCGTATCTTCACACAATTATCGTGGGGGAAACCAATGCTCTGACTATTTGGCTGTAAGAGCAAAAGAAAGACTATCCTCATTTCTTTGGATGGCAGATTATCCCACGTGGTTATTAGAGCTTAATTGAAGGGATAATACAATGGAGTTCATGGGAAAATTAAAAAAAATCATTAGAGTTTTGTTTTGACATCAAATGGGTGATAATTCATATCATGTATTACATTTGTAAAATTAATCTTTTTGGATCATAATATGATCAACAATATACTAGTAGCATATATATCTATATATTATACTAGTGTGAACCCATGCTACGCACACGGAGTATGGCTATATTTTTTTTGCATCTATCATTAAATCTTTATTTTTTTTCTTGCAAGAATATTATATAATTCAAATCAATATTCTTTTTTTTTTCAAAGACGGACTTTCTAAAAGTTTAATTATATCGCGGCTAATTAATGGAATAGTCTTTTAGATTATTAAACAAAATCAAAGGAAAATTATAATGACACTAAATGCCGATAAGGGTCAAAATTTAAAGGAGAAGGAAAATATGTATATGAATGTAAGGAAGAAAAGTCAAGGTATATATGCAAAGCATATGATAGTAGCATTATATCTTTAATACATATGTGAATCAAATAAATTTTTACATAAATTGTTATCCAAATGCTACTACTCCCAACATGTGTCAATCCAAAACAATGTAACGCATTGCCAAATAATACCTTTGAGTAGGGTTGTTATGGTAACGGTAAATTTACCCTTACACCAGCCAATCGGTTACCATTTTTGAGTGAAATCGGTATACCAGTTTAATCGGTATGGTAACGGTAAATTGACCATTCTCTACGGTAAATCATCGGTAACATTTCTTCAATACCAGCTGTAACGATAATTTTACCAGTCAATTTATAATACATGTATATTCATGTAACATGCTTTATTACAGGCATTTAGAACCAAACAAATGATCAAATTTAGCTTATTAACCAGGTGAAATAATGTTAAATACACCTCACTTCTTTTTCATTTGTGTCTTTTATTAAGTAACACTATAAATTGTATAATGAAACACCGTTATGGTGTGAATACGTGCTATGTAACTAACATTTTTTAGACAAACGGCAATTTACCATTACCAGTGTAACGGTTACTAGATTATCGGTATACCAGTCTTCGGTATACCAGCCTATCGGTAACGGTAAGCAATTTTCGCTTACCAGTGAAAATGGTATGGTAATGGTATTTGTGAAATGGTAACGGTAACCATTACCCAGCCCTACCTTTGAGCATTTTCATTAGTTGCAATCCATTACTTATTCAAATAGATCCAATAGTTACAAATAGCAAATACAACTGTGCAAAAAAATAATGCTTTTTCCCCCAAAATCTAGCAAAGTGCCCATATATCAAATAGCTAAAGCATCCATTGATATAAATTTAGTTAGTTTCGAAGAGAAGATAGAACACTATTGCCACCTATAGCAAGTAACACGACTTACCATCCTTGGCCTTTAAGGGAAAGAGAATAACTGGGCTTCATAGCTTCTAATCAAGACTATCCACCAAGTCAGTAAGATCCAGAACTTTCAATAGTTTTTCTTCATTTATGTCGGTTTGAGTTAGCTTATCTATGTAATAAACTAGTGTGAACCCGTGCTTTGCACACGGGTATGACCAAAATGGGTATGGATGCAAATACATACGACGTTTAAAATTGAAAATTCATACATTAGAAGTTAGTTGAAGTGCAAGGGGAGATGAAAGAAGTGTAGATAGGCTGAAACAACTTGTTGCACAGGTTGATAGGCCAAAAAACGTGTAATTCACGTCACTGCGTGAAATAGTTGTTCTCAGTTTTTTGTATCAGGAGATAGCTACTATAAATAACATACGGTCTCATCCTATAAGCTCTTTGTCGACCATTTGAAAAATAGAACACCGAAAAATTAGATATGCATAATATCAGTTTTTAAACAATGGGACTATATGGGTAAAAGGGGAGCACATGCAAGAAACAGTCATAATTGAATATAATGACCGCTTGTAGACATTTAAATAGCATAGTAGTTGACAATATCTATTTACAAATATGTAGAATTAATTACCCCAGTGTCTTGTAAATTCAACATAACTATAAATAGTATGAAAACAACCATTCCATTCTTTTATAAGCAGGTAAAGAAAAAATGCCCAGAATGAAATTTCTGATGCAGAAAAATACGCAACTTAAATGATTTATGTTGATGCAATATATACAAAAACAAAAAAAGAGAAGCAAAGCTGTTATTAAAAAATGATAAGCTATCACGTCAGTTATAATAAAGTTATTTATATAGTTTATAGCATTGTATAGCAACTGGGTCCTAACTTTTAGTTTAAATAATATATATGTATATTGATTGCTTGTAAGCTATGAAATTGAAACGTGGTAAGGGTCCACAATCATATAAAAGATTATATAAAAATGACAGTCATGTAAACATGTAGATAACCAATATAAGTGCAGTCAAAGTGAAATGCGGCAAGGGACTGGGTAAAACATTTTTGAACAATTGCAGTCTTAAACATATAATCAACCTACATAATAGCACGGAAAGAAAGTTAAAAATAATTACTGGTAAAAAGCATGTCCAATTAGCATACAATCAAAAATTCAAGTACGTTATATTCTCAGTTGTAGTTAAAATAAAAATTATATTGTAAGAAGCTAGTAGCATTAGTAATGTTCGAAAGCTGTTTGGTAGTTTATCCATCTCCACTAAACAGAGCAGTCCAAACATATTTGTAGTTCACCTCAGCAGCCTTAGCTGAAATTTTGCAAAGCAGAATAAAAGTCAGAATACATGAAGATATAAATAATGGTCCACGGCGCATCAAAGATCATATTTCAATGGACTTGCAACTAATCAGCATACACTGTGGATGTTGTATCCAAAATAAGAATGACGTGCTTGCATATAATCAACGTGAATCTAGCAATACAATGTATCAGCAAAAGCAGTAAGCATTCTACATATGTGTGTGTGTTTTTTTGCTGCGAATATAATGTGGGTTTTTCTTATTTATAACGTGTAGGTACTAATTTTGTTTTCATTCTGCGATCAGAATTTATAGATTTAATTGTTAGAGTAAGTGATGGAATTTTTATCATCGAATACAAATGAAATCAGATATTAAAAATTGCAGTAGCAGTAGCAATTTTGAAATCTTTAATATACAGGCCATGAATGAATTGTATAAAGAATTTAATTATATTGGGTTAAAATTACATCATGAATTACTGTTTAAATATGTTTTATCACATAAGTTGCTTCATGTGCAACTTATAGTCTGATACTCTTAACTGAACACATAATCGATTGTCAAGGATTACAAATGATACCGTTCATTTATAACACTACTTTTCCAAAATTAAATTAAAAATAGTTGAAATTTTACTGCAAGATGCATGGTTGTATCCTTCTTGTGAGTACATATATGTTACATAAGTCGCCTAAGTTCTTTCAGATCCATTACATATATATGAATTGTCCAAATTTAAGATGCATGCATTTAATAATATAAATATGAACCTGCAGTGAAAAGAAATAGGCAAACCTGTGGTAGTCAAACTACTCATTTAATGAAATATATGTTCAAAATATTAAGAACTCCTTGATCTCATGCTTAGATGCAGATAGTAAAACATTGTCAAATTTTACTGTTTCTATTTTGAGGTAAATATATTAATGTTGATGTACCGTTTTATAGAAAAATTAATTTAAAGGCTTACGGATAATTTTGTAAAATGTATAGGAATAAAAAAAAATGTTGTATACAAACAATCAATGAAAGCAAGTTCATATTACATATTGATTCATTGAAAAAAAATATTGGCTTTAATACATTCGTACATTTTGTGACTTATTTGTGTATTTAAAAAATTTGCTAGCATTCAACGTCAATCCATTAGAAAAAATTAAGTCATCCCTATATTAGGTGAGGTCATTTGAAATATATACTATGGAAGATCTGAAATCAATGCCATAAATATATTGGGTTTGGTTGAGAAATCTCATATGGTTAATGTATGCAACACAAATATCATCTTATGAACCTTAAAATGTACATATGCATTGTAGCGTAATAATACTGCAAACAAAGTTAATAAATTGAAGCACTAAACTAATATGTAGTAAATAAAATGTAAACACATGCAGTTTTGCACCATAACTTTTGCACCAATAAAGGACTTGTGGTAGAAAGCAGCCTAAAGAAAATCTTCTTCAACCAAAATGATGCCCATTTTCTTGCAAATTAATTGGATCTGTTATCAAAATTATATATTTGTAACTGAAAAAGTTGCATAAAAAAGGAAACGATCATTCTATAGAGAGAGAAATGTCATATCTTTGTTTATGTTGCTTTTTATACCTTTTAGAAGGATAAATTGATTAACCTTATAAATGTGAAAGAAGGATCCATACTTTCATTATTCAATACCTTACATCTAAATTATTCCACTTTCCATCCGGTGAGGCAACATTCAGTGGTATCTTTACAATTTGAATTAAAAGTATCCTTTTATTTTGAGATCATAAAGAGCAGGCATGCAGTTTCAGTAATAAATATAAGTATGCTTGGATTTCATATTCTAGAAAATAGATCGTTAATCACAACATGAATCAACAATAGTATTGAAATAAAATCTTACATGATTTTTTAAGTTGAAATAACTTTTTTCATTATCCTTCAGCTTCAAATGCACTGATTTATGCACTCATCAATGAAAAGCATAGAGTTAGCAAGGTTGAGTTTCTTTTTATATAAATTATTATAGTAGTTATATCTAGTTGCTCCCCATTAAACCTAGACCTAATGGAACCGATACTCTAGAATAGCTGATGATATTCTTGAGTTTGTCGGATATACGGTTTTGTCGCAGTATGTGTATTATTGGAAGATACACATTAATCTCATCACTGATCGACATTTTTGGATATTACTTATGTGATGATGGATTTGAAATTGTTGTCCACCATGGAATAATTACATGATTGGTACACCATAGTAAGTCGCATCATCATCAAAATATTATCTACTTATTCAAGAGAAACAATAATGAAGAAGTGTGTCGCTTTCCTGAAATTTTCACAATTGCAAAGCATTAATCATTTCCAAAAGACATACATGCACATATACACATCCATCTATCCATGCATATAGAAGTGTATTCTTGATGAATGTTCCTATCTTACTCAAAGAAAATGAGTCGTGAACATTAAAGAAAATCTCAACATTTTCTTATCTACAATTTTCAACGCGGTACTAAAGTTCATGATGCAAAACGAAAAAATCACAACATAAGTGCACTTCTCAAGATAGTTAAGGCCTCAATTTGAAAACAATAGTTTGCTCAAATAAGCTATTATAAGGAGATGATGGCCATGCTCTCTAATTTTTTTCAAATGCAATCCAGATATGGTTTGAAAATCAATTTCCTTTGTTGCATAATAATTGAGGTTTATTAGTAGTTATAGGTAGCACAGATCAAGTATTTTTATTACTACTGAACAGTGGATATTTTATTGATAGTTAATTGAGGTTTTATAATACATTTAAAGTGGGATAAAGGCTTTTTGTTACTACTTAGGTGAATATTACTTTGTAGAGGTTTTACTAAATTAGAGTAGCATAGCCATTTCGAAGCATAAATACCCAATATTGTAATTTTCCAAGAAGAATGTACAAATGCGAAAACTATCAAAAGAGGAAATTTACCAATATACTTTACATACCAAAAAAAGTTTTCTTAGCATTTAAAGCTTATTATATTGCTGTTAACTAAGAGTTGATTCCATGGTTTTTATTTTTATTAGACTGATGACATAATGGAAAAATTAATTCTAATCCCTTTCTAAACCAAGGAAAAATATAAACTCTAAGCATTTGCAGTATACTAATTGTAATAACTAACACAATAATTTGTTGAATATTAAGATAAAAGAAGATTACTTAGCAGCTTTTGTCATTTTTCTCAATCAACTTGCTGTGTTATAATTCTATAATCTTGTAGGCGATTTGGTAATTCATTTGGACCTGGATGTAATATGTATAGCTCGCACATATCAATTGGTGGTCTATGGAAGATTATGGTTGTACTGGGTTGTGAATGGACTGACTCATATTACTTGCATATGTTGACGGGGAACTAAAATTTTAACTTTTCTAAAACATGATAACCTCTATATGTGTGATCTCCAAACCAATATCAGTAACACAGTTTCAACGTTAAAAAATAGTCAGTTTGGGGAACTAATAGCGATTTGTCGGCGATACCAGTGCATAAATTTTATAGCAAATTAAAAGTGCAAACAACACCAATTAGTTCAAGAGAAGGATGCTAATAGGAACAAAAAAAGACATTGAAGAATTACAGCCCTCATAAATGTAATTGTCAATGATTATAAAATCCAAAACAGTAGCCGCATAAATAACAATGATGAAACTACTATTGAATTTTCTAGTTCAAACATCCAAGGGATCGTCAAAGGAGACCAAATTTCATGAGGTATCTTATAATCAATTCTTCCATGTTCTTCAAACCTTATATAACACATGAACTAAAGATACATAAATTAAGAGGATAAAATATAAATTATAATCAAAGTGCAATCATATAATATTGTACCCGTCTCCATCCACTATGATATAAAAATATATGTAATTCCTTTTTTGGTAGCAAATATGCCCTTACATTACCAGTTTAATGACAGAAAACATGAAAACCGAAGGAGTTTCAACATACATAGGTCATAGCATTTCAAATTATGTTCACTTTCACTGATTTTCTGGGAATTCTTTACAATAGGCATCATCAGATGGAGCATATTAATGTCAGCATAGCCTAGTATAACAAATTTGCCGATAAGGAAGAAGCAAATAAAATAATAACTAAAATGTAAGGGATAGGTTGCATTATATTGCGGTATTCGATGATAAAATCCACATATAGAACATTAATGACAATTGTGAAATATTCTCAACGAAAAAAGTTTTAGATAATCAAATTGTTGAGGAAACAATTTCAGCAATCTATTTCAAATGAAGACTATGATGGTGAAATAATGGTGACCGCATAAATGAAGGTAAATCCAAAAAAAAATATCAATGACAATTGAAAAAATTTCTCAAAAGGAAAAGTTTCCAGTTAATCAAATTCTTCTGGAAATAATTGTTGTAATTTATTTCAAATCAAGAATAAGACGGCGTTACGAAATAACAGTAACTATGAAAATTAAAGGTTCAAACCATTACACGTCAAAGAACAATGATTGATTGATACAAATTAGCTTTGGATATAGGGAATCCAATTTAAAATAGGAAATATCATGATTGAGGAATTTGTAGGATATCAATTAATAATGGTTGCATGAAAGGAACTAAAAAAGATCATATCAACAACTCTTTTACTGATCTACTAAATTTAAGGTCCTATACCCCAATCAACTAAGGTATGTCAATTAAATGACGCTCAAGCACTGCGTTGGGTGTGGTGCTTTGTAAAACTGAGCGCTTTGCTCGTTTTTTACTGAGCATTGAGATACTGCTTGGTATGTGCTTACTTTTACCAAGCAGTTAGTTCATGGCTTGGTAAAAACTAAGCCGTGCACCAGTGCACCGCTTGCTCTTTTACTTAATACCATTAGTAGGATCATTTTCCATGTAAGTCTATAATTTTTAAGGATGATGCAGCGCTCAAATGATTATTTACCTTTACCTGGGTTTTCATGATAAATTATTAATGATAAGAGAATGACCAGTAAGATTAAAAAGTAAACATATTAATCACACTTGGTGTGTGTATATATATATATATATTAATTAACCATGCAATCGTACAACAAATTAAAGATAGCAGCCTATAATTTATTTATGCCATTGAGCACTGCATCACATATCATATATAAGAAAAAGTATACAAATATAAAAAGCAACATTCAAGTGATCAGGATTTCGAAACGCTTTGGAACTGATTGGAGAAACGAATAAAAAAACAAACACTCTTATCACATGGCAACCAATCGTTTAGAAATTCATAACATATTGGAACTATCAGGATGCATAACTTATTCTAGCAACCAAACACCATGAAATCTAAAATGGATTATCACATGCAGTGTCCAGGAACAAACTGTTGTGATGCGTAGTTCCTAACTCGACCTAAATTTGAAAGTCTGGAGACCGTAACCAACACGATAAGGTACAGGAGTAAGTCATATAATTTTCATGTTCATACCATAGCAAAATACCTAACCTAAGAATCGAACAATCATAAGGCGTCTGCACCAAACATCAAATGAAGCAAGCCAAGCCTTCAAAATCAGTTTCTGATATAACAAATCGACAACCCTAATCCAATATAATTGCCAAGAAGAGGAATCTAACTAATTTACAATCGGTTGCCAAGAAGAAGAAGAACATGTGCTTACATCGAGAGAAGAGCTATCAAACTTGAAGGCAACCCTTGAACCAATCCCGCTGCAATCTGGCAGGCGACTTTGACAAGAAGCGCAAAAAACGGAGGGCAGAGCAGATAAGCATCAACTGGAGCGGGACGCCATCATCTAGGTTTAGTAAAAGGAAGAATGGGAAAGGCGCGATTAAAGTGGAGGAAAACCAAATTCAACAGATTGGGAGAAAATAGGAAAGGGACTCGCGCCCTTTGAGTTTAAAATTGAGGCTTGTGCGCTGTTGAATTCCAAATCAATAAATTTAGGGATTGGATTGGACGAAAACGAAGGAAAAGGGGAGATGCATACGGAGAGAAATTAATAAAATACGTGACCGTTGAGTTTAAAAAATGGGAGATCGCCTCTTGAAGTGCAATGCAACTAATAATAATCAACTCGGAGACTGTTCAGTTGCCAAATTTCAAGGGGGCCTGTGTGAGCTTGAAATTTAACTCACTAATAATAATATAGTATAGATTTACAATTCAGAATTGGCTTAGTGAGAAAGCCAAAGTCTAAGAATCTAACATTTGTCATCTATACACATAAAGCTCTGTCAAACATACACCGTTTCCTTTTTAATAATACCACTAATTGCATTTCCAATATCTTTTTTCTGTAACCATCTAATATTAAAAATGCTCAAGGTTGAAGAAATTTAATCAAATCATTGCATATGTTTGATGTAAGTTATCCAATTCTAACAAAGGAAAATAGTTATCATTGTTACACGATGTCAAAAAATAATGAATCGGTATAATTGTTCAACGCACTAAAAGAAGAAAAATAAGCCTTTTTAGTAATATACTCCGGGTAAAAAATATAAAAGACATTAATATCAATACCATGTATGTTATGCCTTTGACTTGACTCTTTTTCTCTCTTACTATTTGAATACCAGGTAGCAAACAGAGAGAAAATGATAGCCAATCATTGTTTCTAATCAATGCTTCTCATCTATATCCGCTAATTATCACTTGAACATCTTTTCTAATTAGATATAGATCTCAAGATTCATTATGACTTGCCTGCATAGACCAATGCCATTTGTAGAAAAGGTGAAGTTACATTAGTAAATTTTATATTGGTCATAGCCAAACATTATATATTGGTCAGCATTATCCACAAAATGAGACAGAATATTAAATTTCATTTAGATTAAAATCATCATAAACAATAAATGAAGATATGGAAAAAAATTACGCCTTTTATAAACGACCACACCCTCATAAAATTCAAAATTTGTTCTAACTTTATAATTGTGGTACATGATACATGATTACATTGTAAGACCGTCTAAATGTTATGGGATAATTTTTAATATTTCATTATTGTTATAACAGAATTCTTGTTCACGAAGATAGAAAAGAAATTTAGTTCAAAAGAGAGTCAACAGATTCAGGAAAAAGGAGAGGATGCAACAAAATTGGCATATCACCATTGATTGTAAGGAAGCCAAAGATGATGCATTATGAAAGGATGGGATTGTCCTAGATGAATAACCTGCTGAAAGGCTATAGGCTGTGGTTTCAAAGAATTTTTTTAGATCTTCCGACCATATAAATTTACATGAAATATAACTTTAAATAGCTAAATATATTTTGTTAGAAGAATCAATTTTACTATTGAAAATGATATCTTCAATAACTAATAAATAATAAAGTTCATTCAGTTCTAATGTTCATCAGTCGAAACTGAATATACGAAGTTAGCAAACATAGTTCTTAAGAGTAAATTCAATTGATATTAAAAGAATAACATGTACAGTCAAGGTGGGTTTTTTTACAGATCAACATGCTACTAAAAGTGAATGTATCACCTAGTTAAGAGGGTGCATTTGAAGGCAAAAAATACTAAATTAATATCACATATAAGAGACTAACCTTCATGTTGTCACAAGTTCATGTAGAATGATGAATGGATGTAGCAAGCCACCTAAGGAAGGAAATAATAGGGGAAACAATTAAAATATAGTTCAAATAAACCTAGAAATAATTCAATGTAACCAACTATGAAAGAATATGATTAAAAACAAAAAATGCAATAAGCCTTAAGCTAAATAGTAGGGAAGTATTCAGGATAATCCAAGCATATTTGTAATATAAACTCTTTCATCACCACTCATAGATATACATTAAGGTATTCATATATCTATCGTCCAAGCTAAGTCCTTTGAGCAAAAATTCCATCGTATAAAATATCTTCTCCACTCACAGATACAAACTAAGTTACTCATATACCAACTTAACCCTTCATTGAATGAAAATGAATTTACATATTTGACAACTGTTCATGTTTAGCTGCTAGAGTACGATGAATGATGCGATAAAAAATAGAAGCAATACAAAATATGCAATTTGCACACCGCAAAAAAAGGATTTTGGCAATGGGTTAGCATCGACTAATCAGCTTATTTGTGTAGTTTCATATCAGAATTAGCATCATCTAACGACCATGGCATCCATCTTCACGCTCCATGTAGAGTGGAAAAAAATGTTGTTTTTGTGAATCATACTTAACATGCAATTTTTGATTTTTTATAAATGTTTCTCTAACCCAAAACATTTGAAAATTACCAGTAATCTTTTGTAAACTTGATAAGAAAAAATTTAAAGTTGAAAAGTAACTTCAGCCCCTTCATAAGCAGGCATATTACAGGAGTACATGATCATGCATTAAAATCATAAGAACATTAACTACATAGCAGAAATGAAATTCATTCTCTCTACAAAAACATTTGTATTGCTTTCCACTCAAGACTAAATAAAGAAAACCATTAGATATACTTTTAGTCAAAATTTTGTATGAAAATTCTTCATATTGAATCAGTAAAGTGTGTATATGAGATTAGTATAATAATAATTCAGACTTCTAGCAAAAGCACGTTATTTACTCGAACTCTGTCCGTTTTGCTTTAAATTTGAAATGAAGATGAACACATTCTATATACTAGTGGTGGTCAAAGTACATATAAACCTAGGGATAAAACAGCAAGTAAATATTAATAAAAAGTAGTACTCTTTTACCATTATTTTTTATTTGTTAGTAAAGGGAATACAACATCTATGGACAGACAGTTTGCCTTTTCCAACAAAACCTTCACAAAATAGTATAAGTTACAAAGGCAAGTTTTGGATCATTTTGAAAATGAGTGTGTAACAATTCTAGAGCAGCAATTTCTTCAGAAATCTAACTGTAATATCTTTTAGACTTTATGCAGCAGTAAGAAGAGTTATTTTTTAAACTAATTTAAGTAATTTAAACTGTTTATCTATTTGGAAAGGAATTCTACATTGTTAGAAATTGACCAATATAGTTAATTGATGTTTGACATCTAACACACCAATTCTGATCTAAAAATCAGTACACTGTTAAAAATTGACCAACACAGTTAACTGATGTTTGATATCTAGCACACCAATTCTGATCTAAAAATCAGAGTGAGAAAACTAATATAAGTTACAACTATGTATTTTAAATAAACACCTTTAAATCTTATATTATAATGAGTAGTTAAATACGTCTAAAAGCCTCATATTATTTTAAAGAAATGGTGAATTTTTATTATTTTACAGTAATGGCATGCATACCTTAATGGTACACTACAAACCATGTCATATAGATCCTAAAAAGATGAATGTAATCCCCTCCTCCTACCAACATAGTATATGAGCTTGCCGCAAACTAAGTTATATGTAACAGGAATTTCAAAATAAAACTAATGGTTCGAAAATATATTTGATACTCAATTCTTAATGGTCTATTGGTATACCAAGTTTCTACTTGTAAGCATGTCGTCTATATGATACTGCGTTTGATGATACATGATTAAATCGGCTATTTCGAATAACATAACACATTTTATTCTTTGTTCTAAGAACTTCAAGTAAATTTCCAACTTAAAGCAATTAAGGCAATTTATATTTCTTAATCGGAAAATAGTACCAATAAAAATAGTAATAACCGCAATAATCAACAAACCATCTCTTCCAAACATCCCTTTTATTTTTTAAGATGGATTGATGTACATTTTGTGTATATGGCTAGACCTTACCAATGTCTTGTTTTGGCAGTTCACACATATATTATAGTATTTCCACAAAATAGTCCATAATGAATCCGCAAATGATAAACGGTGGTTGATAAGACATGCACTCAGTATATAGCTATAGCGAGCATACAAACCATTTACAGAACTTTATTTTTTTTCTAGTATACTAACCATGTTAGGGTTTGATATATTTAGTTTCAATATTAGATTCTTATTTTGAATTGCCTTCTCTTCTCTGTTGGAGTGGTAAATCAAATATGAAGCAAATATTTTAAATATTCATTGACAATGTATGTGATCAAAGGCAATGGTACTCTTAATCAAAATTATTGCTAAACTTGATTTATGATCTGAGAGTAACTACCAAAGATGTCAAATATGAATGCTTCAAAAATGGTAAAGTTAACAACTAATTTCTTTTGTAGTTTTGGTTACATATTTACGTACATGAACTAAATGGATGTAAATTAGGAAAATATTGTAGTGAAAAATTGATGATTGATAACAATTCAACACCACGGTGCGCTGCGGGAGCGATTTCAAATCAAGACCTAGTTTTCCCTATTTAGATACCAATGACAGTAAAAAGAATTATGCAGTCTCACAGAAAAATAATAGAAATAAGAGACAGAAGATTTAACGTGGTTCAGATATGAATATCCTACATCCACGGAGACCCAACAACTTTTTATTTCATTAAAGAAAAGAGTACAAGAGAGGAGAGAATTATGGTGGATACTACACTTGCTTGTCATATGAAGATGTAATTCCTTCATTTAAATAGACTCAATGAAGGAGTTACTTAGGGATTAAGAAAAATAATTTATAGATTATGTTCCAAATATCCATGATTTAATTTCTACGTAAATGGATAATGGTGATTGGTTTCCATAATTTTCCTTGATTGAATCTCCATTAGCAATTTCTTTCTTCATATAATAAATTGACTAATTAATTTATTTCCTTCAAAATATCCTTCCATATACCAACTAAATTAATTGATTTGATTGAATCAATTAATCAATTTCTTTTTTCTCTTTAACAGATATTTGAATCATCCAAATTCAACACTCCACCTTGATTCAAATATAACAATCTCTCTTCATCATCTTATCATCAAGCAATCGACATATAAGTTGTTGGGTCTAGCGCCCCATGGCGCTCAAGTAACAGGTATCAAACTGATCGAGTTTGAGCAATGCTCAAACTTGTCCTTAGGAAGTGACTTTGTCATCATATCTGAAGGATTATCCAAAGTACTCACTTTCAACAATTTGATCTTGCTTCGTTCTTCCTCAAGCATAAGAAAGAAACCTCTAACATCAATGTGCTTTGTCCGTGAACTATAAGCTTGATTTTCTACAAGATGAATCGCACTCTGACTGTTTGAAAATAGCTCTACTATCCGCTGCACCATTGAAAAATCATCCAACAACTGAAGTAAGTATAATCCTTCTTTTGTTGCTTCCACAATCGATATCAACTCTGCTTCGGTAGTCGATAAAGCTACGATAGACTGCAGCTTTGATCTCCATGAAATCGAGCCTATGCCAAGTGTAAAAACATAGCCCGACACTAACTTCCTAGCATCTCTATCCCCAGCATAATCAGAATCATAGTATCCTCTAAGAAAGATGTCACCATCCACTCCACCATATAACTAGCCCACCAAAGAAGTGCCTCGAAGATATCTAAGAATCCACTTCACAGCTTGCCAATGCTCTTTGCCTGGGTTAGACATATATCGACTCACAACACCCACTACATGGGCCAAATCTGGTCTTGTGCACACCATCGCATACATAAGACTACCAACAGCACTAGAATAAGGTATATCAGCCATATACCTCTTGTCTTCTTCCGATGAGGGAGATAAGTCTTTTGACAACTTAAAATGAGAGCCTAATGGAGTGCCAATCGGTTTGGCTTTCTCCATTCCAAATCGAGCGAGGACTTTCTCGATGTACTGCGTTTGAGTGAGCCTTAACTCTCTCTGCTTTCTATCTCTACAAATCTCCATTCCCAATATTCTTTGTGCTTTTCCCAAATCCTTCATATCAAACTCCTTGCTAAGTTCAGTTTTCAACTCCATAATTCTTACCATACTCCGAGATGCAATTAACATATCATCAACATATAACAACAGATATATTAAATCATTATCACATCTCTTGAAATAAACACACTGGTCTTTGAAGCTTCTAGAATATCCTTGTGAAAGCATAAACTTATCAAATCACTTATACCATAGTCTAGGTGACTGTTTTAGTCCATATAGAGATTTGTTAAGTTTACAAACATAGTCAGGCCTGCTACTATCAATGAACCCCTCCGGTTGCCGTAAATAAATTTCTTCATCCAAATCAGACGCAGCGGATAAATCAAAACGATCTTCAATCGGTGAAAGTAGCAATAGATGGATTGAAGAATACTGGAATGCCCGAATTCGTTGATCCGAAGATACCGAACTCTAGCTATCTCGAACTCGTTGATCGCGCACGATACCGGGTTCAAAGATCTTCAATTCTTCAAGCGTTGATCAAGCGCACTTGATTCCGCGAATCGGCTTCTACAATCGTTGAATCGAGCGCACTCGATTATCCGAAAGAGGAGATAGGAGATTACACTCAACTACCAATTTGGAATGAAAGCACAAAGCAATCAAAAGAGAATTTTATTCAAAAATCAACAACTTTTACAAATGAGACTCACGGCCTATTTATAGGCGAACAATTTTACAACAGAAATTTCTCCAACTCCTAAGTCGTTTCCGACTCATAGCTACGCTCTACGACTCATCATAAGTCGTATACGACTTATCAACTTACAATACAAATGTCACAACCAGGTACACGACTTAACGACTTAACAAATCCACTCCTTATTTACAAAGCATACGACTCACGACTTATTACAAGAAAGCCTAGCGACTTAGCAAACAGAAAATACAACATAGAAAAATACATCTTTTAAGTCGTTGCCGACTTATCAACTCCATTCGACTCAACTTATTTACAACAGACGCCATACGACTTATACTCCAGTAGCGACTTAGAAAACAACGGTTCAGATTAACTCGTCAGGAGAATCTACGGCATGGATTAAAGCGGCATCAGAATATACAGCTCCAGGCCTCTACGACTTAACCCAGTTTCGATAAGTCGTGGACGACTTATACCAGCCTCGCCCTTGAGTCGTGGATGGCTTATCTCCTCACCTTCCTTGAGTTGTAGACGACTTATCACTTGTGTATTCTTCCAGTTGAGTCGGGGACGACTCATCACCGCCTCCTTAAGTCGTAGACGACTTATGCCTTGACGACTCATTACCGCTTCCTTAAGTCGTAGACGTCTCATACGATTCATGCCTGTCTCTATGAGTCGTGGATGACTCATAGCATTGCCCTTAAGTCGTAGACGACTTATATCTACCGTGTTAGTTTTATCTCGTGGACGACTCAGGACTTCATCTCTGGGTTTAGCTGCATCATCCTCCCTTAAGTTTTCAGCTCTTCAATTTCTTTGGACTTACTTTCTCCTTGTGATCTCTTCTTCGGAACTAGGATAATTTTCGTGCCTTCAAACATAAAACTGTAGCTATTGGTCCGACCGTCATGTTGTACTGCTCGATCACACTGCCATGGTCTTCCCAATAATAAATGACAAACATCAATCTCTACTACATCACACCAGATCTCGTCTTTGTATTTCTTCCCAATAGAGAATGGAACACGAACTCCTCTATCCACTTTCACTTCTCCTCCTTTTCTCAACCATGCTAACTTGTATGGACTCGGATGTTTCTCTGTCTTCAATTTCAACTTTGTCACAGCCTCGGTTGGAATAATATTATCACAGCTTCCTGCGTCAATCACAAACTTACACACCTTTCCCGGAATAGTACATGTTGACTGAAAAATATTACTTCTCAACCAACTAGCTTCCTCCTGCTTCGGTGTTAAACACGATCTCCTCAGCATTAGGTTACAACCTTCATCTCCTGACGCAATATCCTGCTCATCTTCCTCAACTGGACTGGAACACTCCCCATCAACATCCTCATCTTCAACTTCTACAATCATGGTTCGTTTCTTCGGCTTTGGACACTCACTGCTTTTATGACCCAATTCCTGACAATTGTAACATTTGAAACCATTGTTAACCCTTGTCTTCTCAACCTCCTTCACCACTGGTCTACTGATAGGTTTAGAAACATTAGAACTTCCTCCAACACCCTTCGCTTGATTGTTAGAATTAGTAAACACACCACTTCCTCGTCTCCCTTGTTTTTCCCAAGCCAACGCTTTCTGATGTGCTTCTGCCACAGATCTTGGATCGAACATATTAACCATATCCTGAATTTGCATTCTCAATCCCCCAATGAACCTAGATGTCAGCTGCTCTTCTGTTTCCATAATATCGTTCCTTGCAATAAGTTGATAGAATTCATCAGCATAGTCATTAACAGATTTCGTCCCTTGTCTCAAGTTTTGCAAACGTTGATACATCAAAGATTGATAATTGTAAGGTAAGAACGTTGCTTTCAACAGCTTCTTCATCTTCTCCCAAGATTCAACTTTTGACTTCCCCATTCGTTCACGTGTAAGCTTGGTTTGTTGCCACCATGCCAAAGCTCTACCTCTCAGCCTTGTAGCAACCAACTTCACTCTACGATGTTCTGGAACTTCTTTGAAATCAAAAATCTCCTCGACATTAGCCACCCAATCTAGAAACTCCTCCGCTTGCATACCACCCTTGAATTCAGGAATTTCTGTCTTCATCCCCGACTCCCACTTGTGATCATACTCAGAGTAATTTCTTCCTTGACCTCTTCCTTGAATACTACCACCATCATACTCCTCTTCAAAATCAGATGCATAACGATGTCGATTCTGACCACCAACATCTCTACTACCATTACGCCTTCCACCTTCATCCCTTCTATCGACATTCCTCCGTTCACGATCATTCACGTTCCTCCCACGCCCTTGAACATTTTCAACACTTCTGTCTCGATTGGAATGTGGCGAGACTCTACTACCTCCATGATTAGATTCAGGTGAAACCCTTCTCCGATTTTGATTCATCTCCATCATAAGCTTCTCTAACCGGCCAATTCCTTCGTTAAGCTTTTCACTAAAATTCTCATTGATTCTTTGCTCCATCTCATCAGCCTCTTCTCTTCGATATAAACCTTCTACGTTTTGGTGGCGATTAGCTCTTCTTGGCGGCATACTTGAAATCTTTACAAACACTTCAACACTTCAAAATTCAAACACTTTTCGGATCTTGATCCAAAATGACACGGATCGAAAACTTCCACTTTGTAGCAAATCGCGATGAACACGATGGACAATGTTTCGGCCTCCAATTCAAATCCGATCAAACAACTTCAATGCAAGTCGAACACTTCACTTGCTCACGGCTCAACTTCAAACTTCTTAAATGAATAGGTTCCAAGTCTCGATCTAGCTATGATTGGCTAGAACAAGCTCTGATACCAAAAATGATGCAGCAGATAAATCAAAACGATCTTCAATCGGTGAAAGTAGCAATAGATGGATTGAAGAATACTGGAATGCCCGAATTCGTTGATCCGAAGATACCGAACTCTAGCTATCTCGAACTCGTTGATCGCGCACGATACCGGGTTCAAAGATCTTCAATTCTTCAAGCGTTGATCAAGCGCACTTGATTCCGCGAATCGGCTTCTACAATCGTTGAATCGAGCGCACTCGATTATCCGAAAGAGGAGATAGGAGATTACACTCAACTACCAATTTGGAATGAAAGCACAAAGCAATCAAAAGAGAATTTTATTCAAAAATCAACAACTTTTACAAATGAGACTCACGGCCTATTTATAGGCGAACAATTTTACAACAGAAATTTCTCCAACTCCTAAGTCGTTTCCGACTCATAGCTACGCTCTACGACTCATCATAAGTCGTATACGACTTATCAACTTACAATACAAATGTCACAACCAGGTACACGACTTAACGACTTAACAAATCCACTCCTTATTTACAAAGCATACGACTCACGACTTATTACAAGAAAGCCTAGCGACTTAGCAAACAGAAAATACAACATAGAAAAATACATCTTTTAAGTCGTTGCCGACTTATCAACTCCATTCGACTCAACTTATTTACAACAGACGCCATACGACTTATACTCCAGTAGCGACTTAGAAAACAACGGTTCAGATTAACTCGTCAGGAGAATCTACGGCATGGATTAAAGCGGCATCAGAATATACAGCTCCAGGCCTCTACGACTTAACCCAGTTTCGATAAGTCGTGGACGACTTATACCAGCCTCGCCCTTGAGTCGTGGATGGCTTATCTCCTCACCTTCCTTGAGTCGTAGACGACTTATCACTTGTGTATTCTTCCAGCTGAGTCGTGGACGACTCATCACCGCCTCCTTAAGTCGTAGACGACTTATGCCTTGACGACTCATTACCGCTTCCTTAAGTCGTAGACGTCTCATACGATTCATGCCTGTCTCTATGAGTCGTGGATGACTCATAGCATTGCCCTTAAGTCGTAGACGACTTATATCTGCCGTGTTAGTTTTATCTCGTGGACGACTCAGGACTTCATCTCTGGGTTTAGCTGCATCAAAATCACCATGCAAGAATGCAGTTTTGACATCTAGTTGCTCCAACTCCATATCATAATGAGCCACTAATGCCAATAGAATGCGAATGGAGGTATGCCTAAAAACTAGAGCAAAAATGTCATGATACTCAACTCCCTTTTTCTGAACATACCCCTTTGCTACTAACCTTGCTTTATATCTGAAATTTCCATCGCCACCGTCTTTTACTCTATAGATCTACTTACAACTAATAGCTCTCTTGTTGGTGGGAAGAGGCACCAAATCCCAAGTATGATTTTTCTACAAAGATTCAATCTCCTCTTCCATAGCAACTAACCAACTGGAACTGTCAACTGAAGCAATAGCATCTCTATAATCTCTGGGTTCGTCATGGACAACATTCAAAGCATATATTTCCATGTCATCGAAGTCAATGTCTTCGATGCTCAATCCAACAAAATCATTAAGCCAATTAGGCTTCTTCTTCTGTCTAACAAGTCTGATCTCTGAACTAGCTCCACCTTGAGTCTGGTCCTCTGTACTAATCTCTGTACTTTCCTCATCAACCACGGTGTCATCGGAAACACCTTCAGAATTTCTATGAAAAGGAACAGTAGATGACTTACTTTGTGTTTGGTATTCTTCATTTGTCCTCTCATTGTCATCTGATGAGGAAGGCTCCACCTTCAACATAGCCTTCTCATTAAAAGTCACATGCCTGCTGGTAACAATCTTCCTGCTAATAGGACACCACAATCTATATCCCTTCACTCCTCTTCTATAACCTAGAAAGATACACTTGCGAGCTCTAGGTTCCAGCTTTCCTCTGCTCTCATGTACGTAAGCTGGACAACCAAACACTTTGAGGAATGAATAGCTAACATGCTCTCCTTTCCATACTTCTTCTGGGATCTTCATGTCTATGGCGGTAGAAGGTGTGCGGTTGATGAAGAAAGCTGCCATAGATAAAGCTTCTGCCCAAAATCCCTTTTTCAACTTTGTAGTCAATCTAAGGCAACGAGTTCTCTCCAATAATGTCTGATTCATTCTTTCAGCAACTCCATTAGACTGAGGGTCGCCAGGTGGTGTAATGCCTCTTAATAACTTCAGACTCACAATAATCGATGAATTCCTGTGATACAAATTCACCGCCGTTATCTGAACGGAGAACTTTCAATTTCTTTCCTGACTGCTTCTCAACTGTAGATTTCCACTTTCGAAACCTGTCAAAAGTTTCACTCTTTGACTGTAGAAAATATACCCAAACTTTACGAGAGAAATCAACTATAAATGAAACGAAATACCTGGCTCCACCTAAGGAGGGGCAAGGGGAAGGTCCCCAAACATGTGTGTGAACATACTCTAAGACAGCCTTTGCCTTATGCTCTCCAGTACCAAAAGAAATCTTCGTCTGCTTCCCAAGAACACACTCTTCACAAAAGCCAAGCTTTGAATGATGAACACCATCAATCAAACCTCGCTTTCTCAACTCATCCATGCTGCGCTCACCAATGTGACCCATCCGTAAATGCCATAATCTGGAAGAGTCTGAATCAACAGAAGTAACAGATGCTGATTCGCCAACTACAGTAGTGCCCTTCAAAAGATAAAGATTTCCTGCCCTTACTCCTTTCATAACTATCATAGAACCCTTTGATATTTTCATCTTCTCTCCTTCAACTACAATCTTCAAACCAAGCCTACTCAGAGCCCCAATAGATATCAAACTTCTTCTCAAATCAGGTACATGTCTAACATCTGTAATAGTACGAATAACACCGTCAAACATTCTAACCTTCACACTACCAACACCAATCATACGATAAGAAGCATCATTGCCCATAAGAACTTCTCCTCCATCAATCTCACGGTAAGTGGAGAAACAGTTCCTATCAGGTGTCATATGATAGGATGCGCCAGAATCAATCAGCCATAGGTTGCTCTTCCTAGAAGAGCCAGAAGCTGTAAACACATCGGTATCACTCTCTGTATCTGACTTCTCAGCGGTAGATGCTGAAGCTTGCTTTGGGTCTCTTCTTCTACCTTCAAGCTTGGGACAAGTTGCTACAAAGTGCCCTGGCCTTTTACAATAATTGCAAGTCAATTTATTAGGCCCCCTAGACTGGGACCTTGATTTATTTCGACCTCCACCATATTTTGACTTGCTTTGGCTTCTTCCTCTCTGAACAGATAAGCCCTCCGTATCACTGTCTAAACTAGTGCTTGCTAATCTATCCCTCAACACTTCATTATGAAGTCCAGCTTTAACATCAGATAGGCTAATTTTACTACGACCATAAATCATAGAATTAACAAAAGCAGTGTACTCCTTAGGCAAGGAACATAAAAGGATTACTGCTTGAGCCTCATCTGTAATTTCAACTTCTGATGCCTTCAAATTCATTATTAAGGTGGTTAGGGCATCCACATGCCCCATGAGATCTGCTCCAGGCTTCATTTTGTACGAATAGAGTTGTTGTTGCAGAATTATTCTGTTAGTGAGAGACTTGTCTTGATATGCATCAGATAATGCATCCCATAATTCCTTTGCTATTTTCTTTTGAGAAAATTCTCTAAGAACCTCATCTGAAAGACTTAGCTGGATGGTAGTTAGAGCTTCATCTTCCATCTCTTCTAAAGTTTAACTATCTAACTCTTTCAGCTTCTCAGGCGCAGAAATTATCTTAAAAGTCTTCTCCTTCTTCAATACAGCCTCCATCTTTATCTTCCAAGTACCAAAATCTCCTTTTCCGTCAAAACGTGTTACTCCATAATTGACACCAGATCTACCAACAGACTTACTAGAAGTAGCCATTAATATCCAAACAGGAACAATAACACTAGCTCTGATACCAAACTGTAGTGAAAAATTGATGATTGATAACAATTCAACACAACGGTGCGATGCGGAAGCGATTTCAAATCAAGACCTAATATTGCCTATTTAGATACCAATGACAGTAAAAAGAATTATGCAGTCTCACAGAAAAATAACAGAAATAAGAGATAGAAGATTTAACGTGGTTCAGATATGAATATCCTACGTCCACGGAGACCCAACAACTTTTTATTTCATTAAAGAAAAGAGTACAAGAGAGGAGAGAATTATGGTGGATACTACACTTGATTGTCATATGAAGATGTAATTCCTTCATTTAAATAGACTCAATGAAGGAGTTACTTAGGGATTAAGAAAAATAATTTACAGATTATGTTCCAAATATCCATGATTTAATTTCTACGTAAATGGATAATGGTGATTGGTTTCCATAATTTTCCTTGATTGAATCTCCATCAGCAATTTCTTTCTTCATATAACAAATTGACTAATTAATTTATTTCCTTCAAAATATCCTTCCATATACCAACTAAATTAATTGATTTGATTGAATCAATTAATCAATTTCTTTCCTCTTTAACAGATATTTGAATCATCCAAATTCAACAAATATACTATGTACCTGATTAGTACATTCATTAAGTGATTGGATGTAAAATATGAAAACATATTATGTACTTTATTAGAGATCTCAACATTGTTCCACAATTAAATATCACAAAATCAAGCTAAATATAACTATTCAATTAGAGTTTAGAAAGAAAAAAACAGGCTGAAAATATTATGGGTACCCCCTTAACCTCCATAGTAAGTGTATGTAGCAATGTACCAATTTAATACTCTCAATTTCATTGATATGGATTTTGTCACCAATTTTCCAAATACTCTCCAATCGATGCATAGGATATTTTAAATTGTTACCAAAATATGTAATTTTGATAAATAATCCAGGCTAAAGAGACCTTAAAACGATATTTCACTATTTCTGGTAGACCATGTAATTGTAACTGACATGGTTATACGTAGAGTAACTCACAAAGGAAATCCCTACAAATTTCTAGTAGATAACCAATAATAATTAGTATATAACTCCATGATAAAAAGCAGAGTATAACGCCTTGATTTGATGATAAGTGAACATAGTAGGAAGATAACAACAACAAAAAAGAGAATTAAGAATCCAAAATCAAAGTTTTCACCAAAAATAAGATAAATTTTATTTTGCTTTAATAAAACTTAATCGAACACTAACAAAGTAGGAAGATAACAATTGCAAGAAGAGATTTTTAACCACAAACGAAATGGTTTCCAAATTGGAACAAATTACATGTATTCAGCCAAACATTAGAATAAGGGAAAAAGAAAAAAAATTCACCATGATCATGCACGACCAAAGGGAAGAAGAAAACACTAACCACATCTTCAGGTTCAACACGACATTTTGCAAGGAAGAACCGTGGTTGTAATTAACAAATAACCGATGCTTCTGTAATCTTTCTTTAAATTGCTTGTTCATTAGCATCTCCTTCTGTTATCTTTTGTCAAATTGCTTGTTCATTAGATTATGCTTCTATTTCAGCACCCGAGCATCATGAAGTGTCTTGCAATTTGAGGAGCCTCCTAAAAAATAGAAATTCAGTACGATGGCAATGTAAGAAGTTGCAATTTGTAGTCACTAAGTACTAACTAAGATACCTAATAAATAACATTTGAAAATTATGTTTTGCTATAACTACCTCGATATGCCTAAGTATGCTTCTGTTTCAGCACCCGAGTATCGTGAAGTGTCTTGCAATTTGAGGAGCCTCCTAAAAAATAGAAATTCAGTACGATGGCAATGTAAGAAGTTGCAAATTGTAGTTACTAAGTACTAACTAAGCTACTTAATAAATATCATTTGAAAATTATGTTTTGCTATTACTACCTCGATATGCCTAAGTATACTTCTATTTCAGCACCCAAGCATCATGAAGTGTCTTGCAATTTGGGAGCCTCTTAAAAAACAGACATTCCATACGATGGTAATGTAAGAAGTTGCAAATTGTAGTTACTAAGTACTAACTAAGATACCTAATAAATATCATATGAAAATTATGTTTTGCTATCACTACCTCGATATGCCTAAGTATGCTTCTGTTGCAGCACCCGATCATCATGAAGTGTCTTGCAATTTGAGGAGCCTTCTAAAAAATAATCATTCATTACGATGGCAATGTAAGAAGCTGCAAATTGTAGTTACTAAGTACTAACTAAGATACCAAATAAATATCATTTGAAAATTATATTTTGCTATGATTACCTCGATATGCCTAAGTATGCTTCTGTTTCAGCACCTGAGCATCATGAAGTGTCTTGCAATTTGAGGAGCCTCCTAAAAATAGACATTCAGTACGATGACAATGTAAGAAGTTGCAAATTGTAGTTACTAATTACTAACTAAGATACCTAATAAATATCATTTGAAAATTATGTTTTGCTATTACTACCATGATATGCCTAAGTATGCTTCTGTTTCAGCACCCGAGCATCATGAAGTGTCTTGCAATTTGAGTTGCCTCCTAAAAAATAGAAATTTAGTACGATGGCAATGTAAGAAGTTGCAAATTGTAGTTACTAAGTACTAACTAAGATACCTAATAAATATCATTTGAAAATTAATTTTTGCTATTACTACCTCGATATGCCTAAGTATGCTTCTGTTTCAGCACCCGAGCATCTTGAAGTGTCTTGCAATTTGAGGAGCCTCCTAAAAATATACATTCAGTACGATGGCAATGTAAGAATTTGCAAATTGTAGTTACTAAGTACTAACTAAGATACCTAATAAATATCATTTGAAAATTATGTTTTGCTATTACTACTTCGGTGTGTCTAAGTATGCTTCTGTTTCAGCACCCGAGCATCATTAAGTGTCTTGCAGTTTGAGGAGCCTCCTAAAAAATAGACATTCAGTACGATGGCAATGTAAGAAGATGCAAATTGTAGTTACTAAGTACTAACTAAGATACCAAATAAATATCATTTGAAAATTATGTTTTGCTATTACTACCTCGATATGCCTAAGTATGCTTTTGTTTCAGCACCCGAGCGTCATGAAGTGTCTTGCAATTTGAGGAGCCTCCTAAAAAATATAAATTTAGTACGATGGCAATGTAAGAAGTTGCAAATTGTAGTTACTAAGTACTAACTAAGATACCTAATAAATATCATTTGAAATTATGTTTTGCTATTACTACCTCGATATGCCTAAGTATGCTTCTGTTTCAACACCCGGGCATCATGAAGTGTCTTGCAATTTGAGGATCCTCCTAAAAAATAGAAATTTCGTACGATGGAAATGTAAGAAGTTGCAAATTTTAGTTACTAAGTACTAACTAAGATACCTAATAAATATCATTTGAGAATTATGTTTTGCTATTACTACCTCGATATGCCTAAGTATGCTTCTGTTTCAGCACCCGAGCATCTTGAAGTGTCTTGCAATTTGAGGAGCCTCCTAAAAATAGACATTCAGTACGATGGCAATGCAAGAAGTTGCAAATTGTAGTTACTAAGTACTAACTAAGATACCTAATAAATATCATTTGAAAATTATGTTTTGCTATTACTACTTCGGTGTGCCTATGTATGCTTCTGTTTCAGCACCCGAGCATCATGAAGTGTCTTGCAGTTTGAGGAGCCTCCTAAAAAATAGACATTCAGTACGATGGCAATGTAAGCAGTTGCAAATTGTAGTTACTAAGTACTAACTAAGATACCTAATAAATATCATTTGAAAATTATGTTTCGCTATTACTACCTCGATATGCCTAAGTATGCTTCTGTTTCAGCACCCGAGCATCATGAAGTGTCGTGCAATTTGAGGAGCCTCCTAAAAAATAGTCATTCAGTACGATGGAAATGTAAGAAGTTGAAAATTGTAGTTACTAAGTACTAACTAAGATACCTAATAAATATCATTTGAAATTATGTTTTGCTATTACTACCTCGATATGCCTAAGTATGCTTCTGTTTCAGCACCCGGGCATCATGAAGTGTCTTGCAATTTGAGGAGCCCCCTGAAAAATAGAAATTTCATACGATGGAAATGTTAAAGGGTTAGTGGCAACAATTATCAATAAGGAATGGAAATAAAGTTTTATCAATATATTAGAATTTAATTTATGATAATAGGATTAATTGCAATTAAATGAAATTGAAATAGCTTAATAACACGTTATTTGAAATGAAGATGGAATATGAGGAAATCTATGTAATAGTTTTGAATCCAATGTTAAATCCTTCTATTTGACAATAATGAATGAAATAATTATTGGTTAATTTAATTAAGGGACAGTTTGGCACAGGTCCCTAATAAGTTTCAAAATACACAAAAACCCCAGTAAAATAAAGTTTGTAAATTACGTCCCTAGAATTAAGTTACTGAATAATGACATACACTTATGCAATTATTCAGTGAATAATTGTAGACATTTATGCAATTATATCAAAAAATTGCGGAAAATTCCGCAATTATTCATCCAAAAAATTGCAGAAATTTACGCAATTTTTTCAAAAAATTGCGAAAAATTCCGCAATTATTCACCCAAAAAATTGCGGAAATTTACGCAATTTTTTCAAAAAGTTGCAGAAAATTCCGCAATTATTCACCAAAAAAATTGCATAACTATATCCAATTACTTAGTAACTTAATTCTAGGGACCTAATTTACACACTTTTTTTTACAGGGGTTTTTGTGTATTTTGAAACTTACTAGGGACCTGAGCCTAATATTCACTTTAATTAAATGGAATTATTGGGAATTTTATGTATAAATTTTGAATTCGATAAATTGAGGTTAACGCTGAAAGTTGATAAATTAATTAACTTTAAATTGACATCTAAATTTGTTAAATTAGTGTGAATGATTTGGAAATATAAAAATGATAAGGATTGTCAATTTTAGAATTAAAATTTGAAATTTGATTTAATTAATTAATTTTTAATTTATTTAATTAACTGGAGAAATAGCCATTTTGGCCACTAATTCGGATTTCGACGAAACCAGTTTCATCGGATCCATAACGGTGAATTATTGTAGGATTTCAAGTTTCGTATCGATCGGACTTGTCGTTTGATCGTATGGGCTTGAAACGCCTTGAAATTGATAAATTGAAATCAATTTGAAAAACATTGATTTTAGCATAACTTCTTCATACGATGGAATTCGGACTTGAAACCTTTTCCATTGTGTTTAACATATTATAAAACATCTATTTTGATATACGGGTTGACCCAATTTCATTCCGGAGTCAGAACGGGCTTTTCGGGCCATTCATCGTTCAGCGTGTTTATAAAGCGGGTCCATCTATTCTATTTCAACCTTGCCTATTTATACCCTGTTATAAACCCTAGCCTACCCCTATTTCTCATTTGCCGGTACGTACAATTCATTTATCTCTCCTCCTCAATGGAAGACAAATTCCAAATGCAATTGCAATTCAAAAATCAAAGCAAAAATTTCAAACTCCTTAGAAAAATTTGGAAAAAATATATATTAAAGCTCTCAATGAGCGTAATCTTCCGGTACTGTTCCGTTTTCGACTCGATTCACCTGTTGCCCAGAATTTTCCAATCAATTCTCGGCCGTTCATCACGCTCTGATGAACGTCGATGGATCGTCAAATCACTTGTACCATCACGTAGAGGGTGCCGAGCTGGGCTCATCGGAGTAGGTTGTGTGTCGAATCGACGGCTAGATCGTCGATAATTGGCTTGGTGAGAAAGCCAAAGTCTAATAATCTAACATTTGTCATATATACACATAGAGCTCTATCAAACATACACCGTTTCCTAATAAATATCATTTGAAAATTATGTTTTGCTATTACTACCTCGATATGCCTAAGTATGCTTCTGTTTCAGCACCCGAGCATCATGAAGTGTCTTGCAATTTGAGGAGCCTCCTAAAAAATAGAAATTTAGTACGATGACAATGTTAGAAGTTGCAAATTGCAGTTACTAAGTACTAACTAAGATACCTAATCAATATCATTTGAAAATTATGTTTTTTATTACTACCTCGATATGCCTAAGTATGCTTCTGTTTCAGCACCCGGGCATCATGAAGTGTCTTGCAATTTGAGGAGCCTCCTAAAAAATAGACATTCAGGACGATGGCAATGTAAGAAGTTGCAAATTGTTGTTACTAAGTACTAACTAAGATACCTAATAAATATCAAAATGAAAATTATGTTTTGCTATTACTACCTCGATATGCCTAAGTATGCTTCTGTTTCAGCACCCAAGCATCATGAAGTGTCTTGCAATTTGAGGAGCCTCCTAAAAAATAGGAATTTAGTACGACGACAATTTAAGAAGTTGAAAATTGTAGTTACTAAGTACTAACTAAGATACCTAATAAATATCATTTGAAAATTATGTTTTTCTATTACTACCTTGATATGCCTAAGTATGCTTTTGTTTCAGCACCCGAGCATCATGAAGTGGCTTGCAATTTGAGGAGCCTCCTAAAAAATAGAGATTCAGTACGATGGCAATGTAAGAAGTTGTAAATTGTAGTTAGTAAATACTAACTAAGATACCTAATAAATATAATTTGAAAATTATGTTTTGCTATTACTACCTCGATATGCCTAAGTATGCTTCTGTTTCAGCCCCCGATCATCAGGAAGTGTCTTGCAATTTGAGGAGCCTCCTAAAAAATAAACATTCATTACAATTGCAATGTAAGACGTTGCAAATTGTTGTTACTAAGTACTATTTAAGATACCTAATAAATATCATTTGAAAATTATGTTTTGCTATTACTACCTCGATATGCCTAAGTATGCTTCTGTTTCAGCACCCGAGCATCATGAAGTGTCTTGCAATTTGAGGAGCCTCCTAAAAAATAGAAATTTAGTACGATGGCAATGTAAGAAGTTGCAAGTTTTAGTTACCAAGTACTAACTAAGATACCTAATAAATATCATTTGAAAATTCTGTTTTGCTATGACTACCTTGATATGCCTAAGTATAGATATTCAAACACGGAAACTAGTTTGAATTCGTGTGACCAATCCATTGCATCTTATGTTACACATTGATCTCTTTGAAAAGTAACTTATTATTATTATTATTATTATTATACATTACCATGCTTGTCCATAAGTCAGCTACAGTTGCCTTTCAAGCAAAGCAATTCATGATCATAATAAGAATGTAACCTACATGTATTGCCAAGTATTAAATAATGAAATGTAATTCGCTTACACCAAAGCATTCAGCTAGTCAAGAAAAAAAAAATTGCATAAGACATGTTAAAAGTAATGTTTCTAGCATAAACAACAATATATCTACACAGGCAACTCCCCCACCATCACTACAAATAGCTTGACAATAATGGTTTCAAAGCTGCAAAGCGATACTATATATCATAAATAAAGAAAACATGATGACATTTTAATTACGAAATTACAACATGATGAATAAACAATGTAAACCGATGTTGAAATCAATTTCGGCTGTTTGAAATCACGTACATAAGTAAAATGGTATACGATCTAAATATTTCACACATAGTACATCAAAAAAGTAAATCAGTAACCCACATAAGTTTGTTGAGATTTAAACAAAATATTGTAACGTCCCGGAATTTTCGAACCCGAAAATTCTAGATAGTTAAGAAAAGGAGAAAGAGATAGAAGAAAAAGAAATAGAAACACATCATAGATTCTCACATTCGCAGCGGATCAAAATATAATATCAAATAATAACAGTTTACAAAAGAATACTGTATCTGTCAATTTAATTTTTATACATCAGAGTTACACATTTTAGAACCACTGGAGAGTTATAATAACAGTCTCAGATAAATAACAATATATCACAGTGAAATACTCTCCATACGTTCCTGCCATCCAGCTCGGCTCCTGAGCTCCAGAACATCCTTACCTGAAAATCTGTAATACTCGGTCTAACCCGAGCATTACAATAAAGTAACACCCGGGTCAGGCTGGAAACCAGCGTGAGTAAACCCATAATATGAAATACCCAGCTATATAACTTAAGTGATTTAACAGGGTAACTCATACTTTTTTACGAGTTCTAATCTTATTTAAGTAAATTATTTATCTCAAACCAATATCCAAATATCGTTATCCAGTTTAAATATACAGGATACTTACTTTTTCATTCCAGCCTGTTTGCTTCCAAACTCACATTTATAAAGATTCGAAGTGGTTTCGGGTATTTACTTATATCCGACCCCGGTCTCTTCGAATCCAATGTCATCTTTAATCCAAGTTGTTCAAGTGAAAACAATTAATTTTAATACAGGATGTCACATTTACACAACAATTCATCATCGAACGATAACCCACATTATCAACCCCAAACATATCATATCACAGTACATCAAAATTTTCAGACTAGATATTAATCTAATCATCCATTACAATTCAATCATCCATAAGCAAGATCAATTTATCACCATTTCTAATTTATTAAATTTAATCCAATAAATTATATTAATTAATTATCCTTTAATTAATTTTATTAAGTAATTATACTTTAATTACTTCTATTAAATAATTTAACCTTTAATTACTTATCAATTAATTAATCTTTAATTACTTTCATTAACTAATTAAACTTTAATTACCTCGGACCTTACTTAAATAAAAGATAAATCATTTATCTTAATTAACTTCTTAATTATCATTAAAACCTTATTTAATAAACCTTTGGATTTAACTATAATTAACCTATAAATTAACTTAAGACCTTAAGTTTAATTAATAATAAAAACATTTCATCTTCTTAATTACTACTTAATTACATTATTAATTAAGTTTTAAATAAACTTAAGAATTCACTTAATTAAATATAGTTAAAATCAATTACACAACTTTTAATTAACCAACATTTAAACAAACCATTATTATTTAGAAGAATGGTTAAAAGAATTATGAAGACTTGATTATGTTTAACTAAATAAAATTTGTTAACATCATAACATTTTTGACCCGAGACAAACCTGAGCATACTCGCACTCAATCCCGAGTCACCATCCTTCTTTTCTTTTCCTCTTTTTCCTTTAAACTTTGATTAAATTTTCAAACTATTAAAACAAATTAAACCACGTGAATGCCCCGAAGTCAGACTCGAGCCAAACCTGCATTTACCCGGATCAAAACTCAAGACAATCTCCTTCTTCTCAACACAGCAACAACCACCATCACCACTGATACAACAAACACTCGTGCACATGCACAGAAGATCACCGATGATCCGGTCATCAATGACACTACCGATAAGTCGTCGCTGACCACCACTCTCAATTTCGACCACCAGTTCCTCGAATCGAACACGAAATCGAGATCGTGCACAAACGAACCCAACCTGGAACGAACCCAGTCAACAAAACTTCCACGTATCGCCTAACTCCGACCATTTAACACCGCGTCATCGAGTCCACATCTTCGCCAGAGTTCCATGCTTCCATTCCCCTACCTCAAATCAAACCCGATGCTTCCACGTTGAGGTAGATACCTCGAGAACACGACAAACCAAAATGGTATACGCAACCCTAGATCATTGTCGTTCGACCACCATGGTCATCTAGAATTTAAGTGAGTCTTTTTCTGATGATCGCCTAACCTCCAGCCTCCTTCCACCTCGATCACAACATCCAATGTTATCCCGATCGCCAGAAATCGATGAAAATACAACTTTCGATCAACTCGCGAATTCTTCCCAAACTTTAACTTAAAAATCATGAAATTTTTATCTAAATTCCTCATTTTACAATATGATTCTATTTATGAAATCCAAATCGTATTTATGAACTGCGATTTTGTTGACTTATTATTTGATTTCTACTGTTATCTTTTGTTTCCAGTAACCTTATTCATCATCTTGTTATTTCTAACAGGTTTTGTTTATGCATAAAGGTCCAAAGAGAATCAGGGGAAAAAGAATTGAAAATTTAAACTTATTTAGGCCTGTAAGTTTTAAAACAGAGCAAACTTCCCTGTACACAGACATGCATGCCTATTTTCATGTATATATATGTATATAAATACATATACGAACAAACATCATCCATCTTAGAGACAAACCATTTATTTACTTAAATAGATTTTAAACTTAAATCCATGTTTGAACAAATAAAAGTTGTTTGAAACCAAACCAAACCTAGAACAAGTGCAGAGACATTAAATTTGATTTGTTTTCAACTCTGGAACTATGAAACAGGGAAGAACCAACATACACAGTTCAATCACAAACAACATACAGGGATTCACTTTTGTATATACACATGCAAAGCACAAATTCAATCCATGAATCACATGCACAGTTTTTAATTTATTTAAGCCTTTAAAATAAGATGTTTACTCACCTTTGAAGATAAACAAAGAAGGTATAAACTGAGATGCTTGAAAGTGCTATGATGATCTTTTGAAAGTTTGAAACTGGAAACTTTTTTTTAAGACTGAGATGACTTAGATTTTGCTTGGTGATTTCAGGTTGTAGCCCTTTTTTTTAGATGCTTATATTTATGATGAACGAGTGGGTTAAGAGATGTACATATATAGAAGCAACATGTACAAACTGATGTATAACAGGTACAAGATTTTATTTTATTTTATATTCTTATCTTCCCAGGCAATATTTTATAAACTGAAATGATTTTGAACATTTTGAAATGACCTAAGGTTGTGCTAGCATTAAATGCAAATGTCCTTCATACTTTCATCCTTATCCCACTTTATCTATGTACGTATATGATTTTTCTTATGTTTGTAAAGGAAATTGTTTTCCTACTTATATTTTTTTTTTACATGTTCGAATTCCAGAGATTGAAACAACCAGCTCCTTTATTTTATTTTTATTTCCTGATGTTGCCTAACCTGACTTGAATTTTGGAGGCTTGAAATGATATATTGTGCTACCATTTAATGCTTGTCACCACTATTTGTTTTATCGTTTTATTTTATGAACATATAGTTTTCAGATTTTTAGTTTATACACTTGCCTTATTTTAACTTTATACATTTGTGCTTTCAAATTTTCAGTTTATGTTGTATATACACCAAAATTACTTAATCCTTGTTCTCTTTTATTTTTATTTCTATTTTATATTTTAACCATCAATATTTAATTTATATTCAATATAGTTTACTTATTTTTAATATTTATATTGATAGACTTTGATTTTATTTTAAACATTATTATCCATATATTGCATTTATATACATATGTTTACCAAATGTTAATAAGATAAAGCATTTTAAATTTAATTATATAAGAGAGATTTTATTGTATATATTATTAAGGGATTTATTTTAAATTTCAAAATCAAGATTCCTTTTCAAAATACAAATCTACATAAACAAATGGAAATTATTTCCAGAAGATTTATTCATTTTGAAATGATCAGCTTACATTTTATTTAATTGGATTAAATATTTATTAAAATAATGTTGCCAAAAATACCGGGTCATCACAAATATTATTTTTCAATCAATACACAGCCTTTAGCATTTATTATTCCCAAGCATATTAAAAATAGGAGCAACAACCGTTAATAATTCGCAAAAACCGTACTTTTTACCAAATTGTTAAAAATAAGTAATCATTGATAATGTAGTTAATTACAAACATAATTGTACATGTTTTTGTAAAAAGATAGATGTATGAATAAAGTAATTGAAGTTCAGAATTGAACTTAGTAGGCTTCAATGTTCCATAAGTTTCTCATAAGTTTCATACTTAATATGGGGGCATAAAAATTATTACATCTGAAATTCAGTAATGAAGGAAAAGCACTCATACAAATTTTCAGACGAATAACATAAAGAAAATGGTGGAAATCAAACCAACCACGTAAATGTTCAAACAAATAAATTTAAAGAAGTGGAATTAAAGCAACCGATAATCCAGTTGCAAAGAAACTAAAAGAACTAACAGGAGAAGATGAATAAAGGATATGAATGGACCTACTAAATTTTGTGAGATTTAGTTGGGAGCTATTACGGTAAGGTTAAACATGTAAATTAATACGATCTGAGCATGAAATGTACAAAGGTTAATACAAATACCTTGCAATGATGTGATACTCAATTCACCATTATAAAAGCTTGGTGGAAGTAGCGATGCTTGCAGGGGGAGGGTTTGGCAATTTGCGACGAAGGGGAAGAGATGTGTCTACTCATTGATTTGCGATAAAGATTTGAAAATAAAATTTCCTAAACCTAACTTAAGAATTGAATTTCCCCATTAATGAATCATTGTCGACTACTCGCATAGTGGGTTAAAAAGACGACTACTACTAAAAAGCAGACGAGGAAAAGCGAAAAGGATGGAGAGGCGAAGTCGGTTACAAAGCGCTTTGGCAATGAATCAAGGTTTATTTGGTAGGCAACATTAGTAGGAGGGGTGGACGATAGGGGCAGAGCGAGGAAAGGGGGTGAAGAAGGGCGGCGGAGAGGGCTACAGGGGTGTAGGGCAAAAAGAAGGAAAGTATGGAAGAACGGAGTAAAAAAAAGAGGATCACATGCGGAGATGGTTGAGTTCGCCAAATTGGTAGAGGCTTCTATGCTCTTAAAATTGAACTGGGTAATCATATTATAGTATAGATTATAAATCATTAAGACGAACTCATGTTACACACGGAGTTCATTCCTTAAATAAATTCATATCGATGATGTATTATTTGATCCATTCTTGGCATATACTCTCTATCAAATATAGCAGATGAACGGATAATTGATTTGTAACTCTTATGGCATCACAGTTCAGTTTACGATAATTTATGTTAAACTGTTAATAACACTTATGAAGAAATAAAATGGCATATATGGTATAAAGTAGTACATAAAGCTATTATTTAGGCCTGTCAAAAGGGTCAGGTCGGGTGAAATTTGACTTGACCCTTTTGTGACTCTAACCCATTTGTCATGTTTATTAATTACAAAATTAGACCTAACCCACTTTTTTTGGGTCAACCCATTTAACCCATTTAAAACTTTATCACTTGAAACATCAAATATCACAAAATATACATAAAATGTAAAATTGCAGCTGCATATAACAGTGGAAATGCATTATGTATAGTCATATAATATTAATGTAAACTGACTATATGAAACAGCATCAAATTAAAACTATACCACTATATATGCAGTAAGACAACAAGAATATCATGAAATATCATATATAAAGCTAGATGAAAGTGCATGAATATAGCTTTAAAACTACAAAGTGTGATAGAATTGTAATAAATAATACCGATATAACACTAGGACCAACACCAATATAACACTGCGGTATATCAGTGCATCAAATATAAAAACAAAAAATATTTGATAATAAATTCTTTTCCATAAAGAAGGTTCAGATTTTTAGAATTTGATGAAGAATTTATTATTTGTTTACTAGCTTTAAACTTGATTTTGCCATAAAGAAGGTTCAGATTTTTAGAATTTGATGAAGAATTTATTATTTGTTTACTAGCAACATTCATTTCAGACCGTATTAATTTTGACTACATTATTTTGAACATTTCAAACATAAGCATTGTCTTCAGACCACGTCATGTTTTTTTAATATCATGAACTGCTGCTGAAAAAAAAATCGAACCATTTGTTTTGTTGTTTTAGGTAAAAATATATACATTACTGAAGAAACTATCCTAGGACCAGTGGTAAGTACCGTTAAAAATCAATAGTACATTTGTTAAAAATCATACCTGACACTATGCATTATTGTCTCTTCTTCTTGAGAATGGAACTTTGTAATATCTTTGGTAAGATCCTCGATTGTTTGCACAATTGTACAGCCATACAACCAATCTCTTGTACATAACAATGCTTCGACAACATCTCCTTTAAGTGAATTACGGTACTCGTCAAGTACTCTACCACTAATGCTAAAAGCACTTTCTGAAGCCACAGTAGTTACTGGTACAGCCAAGATATCTTTTGCCATAAGAGATAAAATAGGATATTGATATTGTTGTGATTTCCAAAATGAAAGTACATCAAACTCTATTTTGCGATCAACTAGCCCATCATTTAAATATGAATAAAGTTATGATCTAGTAGAACTGCCAGCAAATTGATAAGAGTCAAACTGTTCCAAAATATCTTCACGTTCTTGTGAATAAGGGCCCGTAAACGAACCTGGAGATTTCGTGCCTTTTGTAACATTTGTTTCAATAGGCGACTCCACTTGCACTTTCTTTGAATATTCAAAGAACAACTCTTCCAATTTTCCTTTTACTTTTTCAAATTCTACGTTATCTCCATATAGCCTTTCATATGAAAATTGGACAAAACTTACTTTATAATGTGGATCAAAAATACAAGCAATAGAAAGAAGCACACTAAACTCTTTCCAATATTTATCAAACTTTTTAAGCATGTCGGGTGCCATGGAAGACATAAAATCATCTCCCTCTATATTATTTTTTAAGTTAAACGAATCAAGAAAATTTTTGGAAAGCACAAATTAGCGGTTGGATAATTTGTTCCTAAAAAAAGAAGGTGACATTGTAGAAAACTTCCAAAAAATGTGTGATTTTCTTTGCTTTCTCTCATTCTTCAAATGATGGATAATAAGTATAACTAGAATCCACATGTTTCAAGCGATAAAGAGCTTGCTTATAATATATTGCACCTTTAAGCATAATAAACGTGGAGTTCCATCTCTTGGGAACATCTAGACAAAATCCTTTCTTAGTCTTATACAAAGAAAGACTAGTTACGCATTCTAAAAAAAATATTCTAGATTGAGAGCCCCTAATATATTTTATGCTTTCCCTTGTGTTGCTTAAACAAGTAGTAATATATTTCAGGCCATCTTGCACTGTCAAATTCAACATATGTGCGGCACAACTAACGTGTAAATATTGGCCATTCGCAACCAATGATCTTCTACAATTGAGATGTGGTCCTAATAATTCAATAAACTTATCATTAGAAGATGCATTATCCAATGTACATGAAAACATTTTGTCAACTATCCCCCACCTAAGGAACAAACTTTATGTCTTTCCAAGTATGGCTAACCCAGAATGAGGAGGTGGCAACAAACAAAAACTAAGCAATCTTTTTTGCAAATTTCATTCATTATCAACAAAACGTGCAGTCAAAGTTTTTGTTTCCATCTGTAATGATTGAAGTCTACAAGTCAAACGTTATACTCACTCTCCTGCTAAATGAATCCAATATGGCTTTAAGTTTTACTCTCTTTCTCATAAAGTTATATAACATCTAAACGCGAAGTGTTTTTGGATAAATGTACCACTTCATCATTTAAATAAGAAACTAATTCACTAACTTTCATATTGCACAAAATTAAACGGTAAATTATGCCGAATATTTGGTTTAGTGATTAAATCTCTATACTTCATTTGACTAAAGTTTTATTTATTGATGTCTTCCACATTTATACCTTGTCATTTGTTAATATGTCTCCTCAAATTATTTTTCCCATAATTATCACCATATATATATTCTCTTTTACTTTTTTTGCAAAAACATGTACGCTTTTCACCACTAACAATTTCCTTCTTTTCGAAATATTTCCACACATCAGAATAAGTATTTCTTTTTCGTTTACTACGCACGAAACTACCCACCGAATCAAGATCCACTTCTAATTCTACCATATCTCTTGTTTGACTATCATGTTCACCGATATTCATATTCTACAAAAATTATGCAAAAGTTATCAAGACTTTATCATCATGACATATAAAATATATCAAGTTGATCAATGTACAACATGTTATCTTTTCAGTGAATATTTTATTAGTAATTGTGTAGTGGCAAATATTTTAGTTTCATTATACGGCAAAAAATAAAATCAGAACATTAGAAAATTATCAAAAAGGTAGTACCTAATCCTTTAGTGAAGTTATAATAGTCTTGAAAAATCAATGTATTAAAGAAATAGTCGTATATGGTTTTTCCATATAGAGGAATGAACATTATATTACGTGTTATATATAAAAATATATCCTCGAACGAACCCGCCTATCCAATGCCTTATGGGAATTTACATGGTGGTTGGATGTGGTGACACTTTTGGTTGCGATTTTCAATGAAAATTATATCAAAATTTATGCATGTATTATTCACCCACTCATAGTTCCTTACTATTTATATGTTCGTCAGGTTTGATCGTGCGTTTTTCAAGCTTATTCAAGTGTTAGCTTGATTTTCCAAATTCTAGTGGTTAATATTTTGTAGCCATTTTAGTGAATATAAAGATGCCAATATCATAGTAAGTTCTGGCATTTTATATGGAGTAGATTTAATAATTGAATGTAGTACACTTTGCAATAGTTAGAACATAAAACGACAGCTTAAAGTGAGGTCACGTTTGTAGTGGATCTAATGGAATTTACAATAAATTTGGGCTTGTGCATAGCTTACTACTTAAAAAAATAGAAATTAGTTACAGGTTTTGAAAGCTATCAAAGAAATAAAATATTTTTTTGGTTTACAAAAAATTACTTTATGGATTAAAAAAATAGTGTTGAAGAAGTCTGTTCAGATCAAATAACAAAAATGAGATGCAGCTAAAGATCAATAGTCCACGGAAGGAGATGAATGAGATGTCAACAGCATGTAATTTATTTTCTAACTTATGTTAATTAGCTTCAACCTGAGGAAGGCCTAATTTTAAGTTTATTGTGACACCAAATGAATATATTATTTTTGGGATCTTACAAAACACATTTTTTTCTATTGTTCCATTATGTATTGAGGGTTCATTCATATTCGAAAAACCAAAAATTCGCATTTATATGTTATAAACTCTATTTTTGTGGTATTGATATTTAGTTATTTTTATATAATATTGGTTATATAGTCTATGTGATATGATTCAGGTGCAATTTTGCAATGTAATTGTTATTCAAATTCCCTGTTTACTGTGCGAATTTATTCGGATGTGTTACTGTTATTGGTTATATATATTTAAGTTATTACTTATACCTTATATGCATTAATAAATTTTTATGCTACTTGATGCTAATAGATATAATATTGTAAGCTTTACCGGGTTTTGACTATTCATATCCCATACATGCATCCGAATATGTTGGTGTTCTTATTTAAGAATGAGTTATGCATGTTTTGGTTAATACGAATAACTAAATACCAATAAATCTTATATTATAACATTAGTTTCACTATAAGTGGTATTAAGAAAAATAATGATGCAAATAAGCCATAAATACTGAAATATTCAGCCATATACTAGTCATATTGAAATATTCACCAGCAAATGCATGCGTGGTTGATGATAATAGTATAAATGTTATGGCCTAACTTTTACTGTGATAAATGATATCGTAGGATGATTCCTTAATGCAAGTGAACTAGAAATGAGATAATATTATCACCGTGATTGTTGTTTGTTGGGATTCCCTAGGTGTCTGATGCCTTATTTTATAAAATCTTGAACTACTTTTAATTTTTTTGTTAGGCTTTCATTCTCATTTTTTGAGTTTGGTGGAATATTTTGTATTAACTGTATACATATACTCTAATTATCTAATGAACCAAATTTGAACAAGTGTGCATTTTTCTTCAGTTTGAATCTAAACAGTTATTATATAGACTATTTTACTTTATAATAGAAAAAAAATCTATTTATAGAAATTGAATCAACTTCATACCTTTTAGGCATTAGAAGTCAAACCATGTGGAAGGTTTATCCATGGTACTTTTTTTTCTGTTCTACTTACCTTCATAATTGTTTTGAGAATGTATCTTTGTTTCACTTATATCAATAGTGCCATTGCCTACACACCCTTGAAAGATTTTTTTTCTTTCATTCGTATTTAGACATTACCTATATATATATCTTTATTATACTGTAAATAAAATTGTCATGAACTGACCTATTAACCTATGATATGATAATGCACTTTGATTTGTAGTGTTAGAATTAATACAAATGGTTTTTGTGCTTTTCATCTAGAATAAAAATGCAAACTAAATCATCATTGATTAATGTTATGGGTCAAAATGTCATAAGTTAATTTTTTAACTTTTTTACGCCTTTGTTTTAACTAATTATGAATTGAGATGACTTAGACTATACCAAGTTTGTATCATTGTGTGTTAAGACATACATTACCATAAAATCAACTATTGTTATTTTAACTTCAAGCAGCTTGATAACTTTTCTGATTGATAGATAAACCATAATAGTTTTTTCAAGGAGAAGCCTTTTACTACTAGAAGCACTTACCGCAGCAATTAAATTGATAAATTTACAAGATTTATAAAGCTAGAGTTTGAAAAAGTATACGTCAGTTGTCTAATATTTGTAACCGGCTGAATTTATGCTGATAGTTTGTTAAACATTATGTGATTTAATAAGTTTTTTTTGTTTTGTCTTATTGTCGTGCTTTCAAGTTTGTTATAAAGAATAACAGAAGGGTTGTCAGGTGCACTATTGAGCAACAAACTATGCAACATTTTATTTTTATAGTTCTATGAATTTGTTTTACATTTTTATTCTCAGGTAATTCTTGAGAGAGCTTTGCCTTATGTGTGGAAGATGGTGGTAATATGTTATTCAATTAACCAGTTCAGATATTTTTATGTCATGGTGTATTCATTGATAGTTTTGCCATGTTCATAAAGTTTTACAAAAAAGTTGATGGAAATAATGATTGCTTTGCTTAGGATGGGAAATTTGATAGTATTAAATGCATTAGGTGGTGTGACTATTATCAAAAGTTGAATTTTTATAACTAAAATAACAATCGTATCAAATGTGTAATATTATAAGACTACTAAATCAATTTGTCTATTCTCAAATAAATTAAGTTATAGGAAAAGTATAAGTCATATGATTTTAAACTATGCATATGGAACCAACCATGCTCATGCATGAGAAGAGAAACACGGTTGTTAAGTTAAACCAGGGTTAGGTTGCATTTGTGATAAATTGAAAGTATGTTGCGTTTGCATGAGGATATTTCTCTATTTCAAATTTTACGTTAAATTTCAATTTAGTATAGGAATCATATTAAACACCAGCCAATTGAATGAAAAATTTAAAATATAAACCATAAATATTTCTTGGATTGAAAAAAAGATACATCTGATAAGCAGTTTTATGCTAACTATCGCTATTTGAACCATTTGCTACTCTTCGACTGCTTGACGTTGTTGGTTCGGTTTGTTTTCAATTGCTCTTCATTAAATTTGATCCACCCATTCTCTTTTAACTCATGATGTTCACTTCTTATTATACACTAGAAAGAACAGGGCATTATTTATATGATAATAGAAACTGTTTGACATTGCCTATTGATGACGGAATCAGATGGAATAGAGATGGTCATTTATATGATAATAGAATAACAGCCCGATTGTATTTATTCAATGATAAGCCATGGGGCATTATCTATACCATTATGTATTCTAACTATTATTATACATCAAATATTTGTAGTCGTGTCTTTAAAGAATAGCTCAATGGTACTATGGCTAGATGAAGATAGAAATACTAACAAACAACTATAAGAGTGCACTGACATGCTACTTATATTATAGGATTTGTTTTGAATTACGTGCTTACATGTACCAAAACAATATATTGTTGTCAACTGGTAATAAAGCTTTTATCTTGCCTTCTGTCCATGGTTTTCCCAATCAATATATTCACTGTGCTACACTATCCGATGTTACTCTTTATGTGGCCTATGTATTAGCTGTCAACTGACAGTTAACTAATTTTTTTGTCAAAAATTATAATAAAAATGATGTCCATATATGTTTTTTGTCTTAAATTTAGCAGCAATAACCATGTAAAATATTATGCAGTGTTCCACTACAATAGTGTGACGATCTTTATACCTAACTGAAACTTACTCACAATTTAACCAGATATCTCATCCATTTTCGTCTTAACCTTACTTTTACCACGTTATCTTTTCAGCTCCCAACATAAACTTTCATAACTATCACAATTAGCAATACATACTTAGAGTAATGTTCTTCTCAAAGTTGCAGCACTCCCGATCAACGCTACCGCAAAATCGTATTTAATTTAGCTTAATGGTTTTTCTTCCAATGCCTTCACAGTACCTCTTGAGTAGTTATAAACCATGTTACTAAGCTAAAAATTTAACAAAGTTGCAATTGTTTGCTCACCACCATATTTGGAAGTGCTAAATCGACAATCTTGGTAAAAAAAATTAAAATGACAAAAATATGTTTCAGCATGGATAAACATATTCATTATCGCTGCCAGTATAGTTTGAATCATTACTATTCATCTACACCATATACAAGTATGTGTGATTCTTCGTATAGTTTCATCTTTTCCCTTATTTTCCTTCGTCCACAATTATATAAATTAAACTCACCAAATCAGTCCTTATTTTTGTTGTAATTTTTCACCTTTAAACACATTATCATATTCTTTGTTGGTGTTGACCCCTTGTAGTTCATCGTCTTAGAATTATTTTTCTTAGTCACAAGTAGTGCGTGCCTTTAATTTATTTTTCAGCTTCAATTTTAACCTTTTGGATTTTTTTTCCTTCTTGATTGGAAATTTTTTCATGTTATAGTTGGGCATTAATTCGCATAAAAAAAATTGTTTATCTTTTAATGGAAACAAAGATATATTGATATGTTTGTCATGCGCCTTTTATATTTATGTAACCATTGTCTGAACTAACTTCGTTTATTGCTCTCACTTGACAATAATTATTGAATTATAGGAGGAGAAGCTTGATTTTAAGGAGAAGAGACAAATGTTCCTCCCAAATTCTACTACATGGTTAGTGAATATAAGAATTGCAAATGACTCACGTTTTCTGTGTTGTACTAAAATATGATTCTATTTAATGAACAGTATACTGTGTTGTGGTAACATTATTTTATGATGATACATCTTTAGTCCTATTTTATAGGACCTGTGCTTTTTACTGCTTTCGTATTTCATTGCAGTTATGCTTTTTTTACTACTGACAAGTCCACTTTGCCATTTTAACTCTTTCGCCTACATATATGTTTGAGAGCATTCAGTCATATTACTATGTTGATTAAATAAGAATTATGTACTAATCTTAATACTTATATTTGATATTGTAGTAATGTTTTTAATTCCTACCTGTAAATAGTATATTCTAATTATTTATCAAAATAATTTAATTTCCTATCTGCAACAAATATTAATGAAATTAACATCAATATAAACATATTTAATTTCAAAGCATTGCACTAGGTCGATTATTATTCGACCGCCACGCTGAACTATCTAGAATGCAAACGATAATTTATGTATAAATTAGGAAAATTACCTTTTAGCATGAAAATATCAATTATCTAACATGAGTGATTTTAATCCATGATTATTTCTCATGTGCGTATAAACCATATGAACAGTAATTTCCATTTGCGAAAGTCCCTTCAATTTTAAAGCAATAAGCATCTTTGTTTGAAAATGTGACGTAGAAACTACTTTAAAGGTTTCTGCTACTTTAGCTTTTAGAAAGAAGAGATCATATCCATGAATAATATCATATAATTTATATTTACAATATATGTTGGGATTATTTTATATACAAAATGAATTAGTTATGTAGGAATAATTTGTTTTGCTTTTTACCTATCCATGTTGTATTTTCAGATTCCATATATCTGATGATTATTTAATGTATGCAGCCATACCATTTTCGGACCAGAAAAAAACTGCCAAGCCAAAGCATCAAACTTCTAAGAGGATAGGTTGAATTCTTACTCTTTATATATCATTTTATACATATATTCGTTGTTATGCTGTTTTTACAAAGTTATGATCAAGCTTTAGTTGTGCAATGCGTAGGTTATGTGTAATGCTATAGTCACGTTTAAGATCGATGAAACACAATGCCTAGATATAATTTGATATAAGTTGCATTTGGTTTGCAATTCGTTTTGTCTATTATAAATAGCTGTTTCGAGTTGTCTTCCCTGCTTAAGTCCATACATATACATACACTACTACTAAAAGTTTTCTTTTTAGTAACATTTTTAAGATCGATGTGAATTTAGATATGATTTGATACAAGTTGCTTTGTGTTTACATATACATATACATACACACACATATAATTGATTTGCGATGATGCATGTTTATAATAATCTCTAAAAGTATTTATATTTAATTGGAAACTTATACTATATTTTGTTTTAATTTATGATTTTCTGCCAATGTTTGAGAGTCACATATGCATAAGATTAATATAAATACTAAAGTACTAACCATATAAATTATGAAGTCAAAGAATTTCAAAGCCCCTTAAAAAGACGTGGACTAAAAATGTTACTACTATATCATGTTTATTTTGGATGAGACCTTTTTATACTTCTCTTATCATACATTGGGATTTTTTAATCCTATTTAACATTACTTAGCTCCTAAAAGTATTCATTTAAATGTTTCTATGAATTTAGAACTTGGATAAAACATCTTTAGTACAAAATAATTTTTCTGTCTTGAGAACTTTTCGTTGTCATACTGATAAATTAAGGATATTGGCCAGTGACATTAAGGATCTCTTGCATTAAATATCTTATATGATATATCATGGAAGTTATAAATTCCATTTTCTTTTGTTAATCGGTTTTCCCGCCAATGAAATAAATACTCAACTTCGGTAATATAATCAGTAATTTGGTTTTTGCTTTACTGCTGCGATCCTATTTAGAAATAAGATTGTCATTTTCACTTTTGTACTTCGGGTATGTATATCTAATACCACTTTTATTTTGATGCGTTCTGTTATTGAGAGATTTCACAAAACAAAATTGAAAATTTTAGCAATTAGTCATGACATATATATGGTTGTGCACTTTGAACTTCAACAATGATAGAGAGTGCAAGGCTTCGCATAGGTGCAATTGGCCATTTATAGCTTACAAGATACCTGTCAGCATGGATTTGATTGTATGAGGAATATAACACTCAATGAAAAGTGGCCCACCTGCACTGTCATAGTTTGTAGTACTATACATCTTATATCTTAGTTCCTGCTTTATGATGGGTGTATATAAATTTAGTACTACTGTATTGAGCTTTGTGACAACATTTATTCTTGTCAAGAGTTATTTTCTTCTAATTGTACGCTAATCAAATACCTTATCAGTAACATTTGAGTTGCATTATAGGGTTCTAAAATGTTCTTTCATCTATTTGTATTAGTTTTTGCCATATGCTTAGATACGAAGTTTAAGCAATTTATATTCTTCCGGTGCCTGTGAAAGTTGCGTGATTTTCAAATCTATGGACTTTCTTTTCCAAACAAAGACATTATCAAAACACATGTAGAATTTGATTGCTCTTGAGGAATGATTTTATTGTTTAAGTTTTTAGATGTAAACAAAAAAAGGCGAATCAGTTTTTTACAGCTACAAAAATTTTCAACAAACTCACTACTCCATTGAACAATTAAAATACATGGAAATGTAAGCTCAACTATATTTTAAGAATCAAGTATTCGGGCTTTGTAGTCATGAAAGATTTGAATCATCTAAAAAACTCTCTATTAATAGTCAATCATGTGAAGGGGCACATCTATGGTTTTAATGACCAAAAAAGTGATGAATTCACCCAAACAGTGTACTATTAAGTAATCTGATTTACTGTGGAAAAAGGCATCACCACTAGCACCAAAATTGGCTATGAAATGTTGCAAAAAATATTTCCTCATCTATGGGTTCTCACGTCCTATAAAACTAAAATATTATACATGCAGTGTTACTCATTTAATTTCTAACATCATGTCTTATGATATTATCCTTGATCTCTGTTGTAGTTCAACCAAAGCATCATCAAGATATTTACTCTCCTTTTCTCCTTTTATTTACAGGCAACTTATTTCTCCCTTTAATTTTTAACTTATATATGCTAACATGAGATATTATAAGCTGTTCTTAGTCTAGGCACATGATAAGTTAACATAGTTGTAACATATAAGCAATTTAAAATGAACAAATTTTCTTCATAAGGGACTTATTACTGTAACTTGATTCATCAGTTTATTTACCTGATTTATTTGAAGGATCTTTGTGGACAATATGTATGGTTATATCTTTTGCCATCAAGCCAGTTTCATGAACATAAAAATTTGATACATCTATTTACTACATTGATGATGCAGCCCAGGATGGTGAAGAGTTAGGTCACGTATGACCTAACGAATCCTTTAAGTCGTTATTGATACCCAGAATGGTGAAGAGTTAGGTCGCGTACGAACTAACGAGGCCTTTAAGTCGCTCCAACGACTTAGTGAAGCTCGGCAACGACCTAGTGGAGACTCGCGAGTTAACAAGCTAAAGGGAAAGGCGCTCGAACGACCTACCGAGTTACAACCTAACTTAGGTCGCGTAAACGAGTTACGACCTAAGATAGGTCGTTCCGACACTTCATTTGAAGACAGTCTCGAGCTACGACCTAAGTTAGGTCGCGTGAACGACCTAAGTTAGGTCGCGAGAAGCTTTAGATCGCCACTTGCTATGATTCGCTGAAGCTCATACCGCATGGACTTCTGAAAGACGCTGCCTTGTTTTTAGGTCGGTCAAGTGTTAAGTCGTGAGGTTTTAGATCATGATATTTTTTAAGTCCTGATGTTTAGGTCGTGGACGACCTATATGTTGTGTTGTAAATATGGAGTTGTAATATGTTGTATTGTTTTCTTTGTGCTATTGATAAGTCGCTGACGACCTTGGTTAAGTCGTAGGTCGCGTGTCTTGTTTTGGGTCGTAAGTCGGTGATGTTTGTTAGGTCGTGGCCGACCTAAGTGTTGTACAGAATTGTGTGTGCTGAGTTGTAAAGCTATAAATAGCGGCGTTGGGTCATTTGTAAAGTTAGTTAATTTTGAATGAAAACTTTTGTTTGTTAGCTTTGTGCTTTCAATTAAATTGGTAGTTGAGTGTTATCTCCTATCTCCACTCTCGGTTAATCGAGTGCGCTCGATTCAACGATTACTGAAGCCGATTCACGGTATCTAGTGCGCTAGATCAACGTACGAAGAATCGTAGATCTTTAAACACGGTATAGTGCGCTATCAACGTGTTTGGGATAGCTAAAATCCGGTATCATTTGATCAACGGATTTGGGCCATTCGGTATCTTTTAATCCATCGATCGTTACTTTCATCGTCATATCCATTTTTGAATTATCCGCTGCATCAGTTTGGTATCGGAGCTTGTTTTAGCCAATCATAGCTAAATCGAGTCTTGGAGCCAGTTCTTTTGAAAAGTTTGAGGAGTTAGTGAAGCCGAGCTACATCAAGCAAAGCCGAGCTAAGTAGAAGTGTTGGAGATTGAAAGTTGCATTATTTGGAGAAATTGTGTTCATCGTGTTCATCATATTTTTGCAACAAAGTGGGAGTTTTCGATCCATTTCATTTTGGATCTAAGGAGGAAAAGTGTTTGAATTTGGCCGTGGAAGTTCTGCGTGCCAAAAGGCATTTGAATTGTGTGTGCCGAGCTTGAGTTAGGTCGTTCCTAGGCCAAACCGAGCTAGTGTTAGATCGCAAGTCTGGTGTCGAGCCAAGTTAGGTCGTCCGAGCGAGCGAACTAAGTTTTTGCCGAGTTAAATTTGAGTTGTTGAATTTTTTGAAGCTTGTGAAATTTTGACAATACCGCCGAGAAGAGCCAATCGACATCAAAACGTTGAAGCATTGTATAGAAGAGAAGAAGCAGAACAAATGGAACAACGTATCAATGAGAAATTTGATGAAGGCATTGGGAAGTTAGAGAAACTGATGAATGATTTGAATCAAAGTCAAAGGAGAAGGTCGCCAGTCTCGAACCATAGAGGAAACAGAGTTTCGCCATCGGTTACGGAAGCGAGGAGGGTGTCGCCGCAATCTTATCGAGGCAGAAGAGAATATTCAGTTTCAATGAGAAGAGAACATCATGAGTATAGGGATGAAGAGAGAAGAACTCCACGTGAGTTTGATTATGAACCAAACCGTGATGAAGAAAGACATAGCCGAAGAGATATGCGTGATCATAGAGATATGGGTGGTCGAGATCGTTATCGAAGTACATCTGTTTTTGATGAAGAGGGTGATAGATGCAGTGCACATTATCGAGATCGAGACCAAGTACGAAATGCATATCGGGTTGTTGAAGATGATCGTCGTTGGGAATCAGGGATGAAAACTGAAATTCCAAAATTTAAGGGTGGTATGCAAGCTGAGGAGTTTTTGGATTGGTTGTCTAACGTCGATGATATTTTTGACTTCAAGGAAGTTCCAGAACATCGTAGAGCAAAGTTGGTTGCTACGAGGTTGAGGGGTAGAGCTTTGGCATGGTGGCAGCAAACCAAACTTACACGTGAACGGATGGGGAAGTCGAAGACTGAATCATGAGAGAAGATGAAGAAACTGATGAGAGCTACATTCTTACCTTATAACTATCAGTCGCTTATGTATCAAAGGTTGCAAAACTTGAGACAGGGGACAAAATCTGTGAATGACTATGTTGACGAATTTTATCAACTGATTGCAAGGAATGATATTATGGAGACGGGGGAACAATTAACCGCTAGATTTGTTGGAGGGTTGCGAATGCAGATACAAGATATGGTGAATATGTTTGATCCAAGATCTGTAGCAGAAGCATACCAGAAAGCGTTGGCTTGGGAGAAGCAGGGAAGACGAGGAGGTGGTGTGTTTACAAATTCCAACAATCCAGTGAAGGGTGTTAGTGGAAGTTCTAATGTTTCAAAAGCTATTGCAAAACCTGTTGTGAATGAGGTTGTCAAGGTGAAAGTCAATAATGGTTTCAAGTGTTATAATTGCCAAGAAGTGGGCCATAAAAGCAATGAATGTCCAAAGCTGAAGAAGCGAGCTATGATAGCAAAAGTTGAGGATGAGGATGAAGAAGCTGAATGTTCCAATTCACCACCTGATGAGGAGGAAGAAGAAGTGTCGGGAGACGAAGGTTGTAATCTGATGGTGAGGAGGTCTTGTTTGACACCAAAGCAAGTGGAGGATTGTAGTTGGTTGAGGAGCAATATTTTTCAGTCGACATGTACTATTCTGGGGAAAGTTTGAAAATTTGTTATTGATGCTGGAAGCTATGATAATATAATTTCTTCAAAGGCTGTGAAGAAGTTGGCATTGAAGACTGAGAAACATCCGAAACCGTACAAGTTGGCTTGGTTGAGGAAAGGCGGGGAGGTGAAAGTTGGACGTCGATCTCGTGTTAATTTTTCAATTGGAAAGAAATACAAAGACAAAATCTGGTGCGATGTGGTAGATATGGATGTCTGTCATTTGTTGCTGGGAAGACCATGGCAGTATGATAGGGTGGTGCAACATGATGGGCGTACCAACAGTTACAGTTTCTTGTTTGAAGGCACGAAGATTACTCTAGTTCCAAAGAAGCGACAACAAGAAGAAAACAAACTGGAGGAGATTGAAGAGCTGAAAACTTTATTATCCTTGAAGGAGTTTGTTAAGGAGGTTGAAGAGGAGCCTGAAGTGTTTTTGTTAATTGGGTGTGAGAGCAGTGAAGTGGTTGAGATACCTGAAGAAGTAAAACCAGTACTGGAAGAATTTGACGATGTATTTCCTGAAGAGCTACCAGCGGAGTTACCACCGTTGAGGGATATACAACACCAAATAGATCTTGTTCCAGGTGCTATGTTGCCACATAAAGCACACTATAGAATGAGTCCGAAAGAACATGAAGAGTTGCGTAGGCAGGTAGAGGAATTGCTTGAACAGGGACGAATACAGGAGAGTTTAAGTCTGTGTGCTGTACCAGCATTACTCGTACCGAAGAAGGATGGTTCATGGAGAATGTGTACGGAGCAGGGCACTGAATAAGATAACTGTCCGATATAGATTTCCGATGCCGAGGCTTGATGATCTGTTAGATCAAATCAGCGGGTCTGTGATCTTTTCGAAGATTGATCTTAAAAGTGGTTATCATCAAATTCGAATTAGACCGGGAGACGAGTGAAAGACCGCGTTCAAGACGAGGGAAGGATTGTATGAATGGCTGGTCATGCCGTTTGGTCTATCGAATGCATCGAGTACATTCATGAGGGTGATGACCAAATTTTCAGGCCGTACATTGGGAAGTTCGTGGTGGTTTACTTTGATGACATTTTGATTTACAGTGCTAGTACAGAGGAGCATGTTCAGCATTTGAGAAAAGTGTTAATTATTCTTCGTGAAGAGAAATTCTATGCAGCTACAAAGAAGTGTGTTTTATGGCGAGGAGTGTTTTATTTCTGGGGTATGTTGTTTCGAAAGCAGGAATATAGGCAGACCAAAGTAAAATTGAAGCGATCAAAGATTGGCCATAGCCCAAGACGATAACAGAAGTTCGTAGTTTTCACGGGTTGGCTTCATTTTATCGAAGGTTTATTCCACACTTTAGTAGTGTGATGGCGCCTGTGACTGATTGTATGAAGGGTAAACAATTTGCATGGACGGAGGAAGCAGGGGTTGCTTTTGAGCGAATTAAAGAACTCTTGACGTCAGCACCAATTTTAGCATTACCAGATTTTCAGTTGTTGTTTGAATTACATACTGATGCATCGAAGGTTGGAATCGGAGGGGTGTTGAGTCAGAAAGGACGTCCTATAGCATATTTCAGTGAAAAGTTATCGGGAGCAAAGATGAGATATAACACATATGTTGTCGAGTTTTATGCTATCGTGCAAGCTGTGAAGCACTGGAGACATTATTTGTTTCATAAAGAATTTGTTTTATATACCGATCATGAAGCGTTGAAGCATATGCAGGGACAAGACAATATTGCAGCTAGGCACGCTTCGTGGATTGCATACTTACAACAATTTACATTTGTGGTGAAACATAAATCCGGAATTACAAATCGAGTGGCAGATGCATTGAGCAGAAGGAATCATATGTTGACTACAATGAAGGTTGAAGTAACAGGGTTTGATGTGCTGCCAGAATTATTTGTCGATGATCCTTACTTTGCGAAGTTTGTTGATGAAGTCAAGGAGGGAAAGACGGATGAGTTGTAATGGTGGATGGTTTTCTTTTTAAGGGAAATCGATTATGTATACCGGAGTGTAGCTTACGAATGAAGATTGTGAAGGAGTTGCATGAGGAAGGTCATGTAGGGAGAGACCGTACATTAAAGTTGATTTCGCAATCTTATTATTGGCCTTCGATGAAGCGGGAGGTTGGAAAGTTTGTGGAGAGATGTCATATTTGCCAAGTTTCCAAGGGAACAGCGACGAATGCGGGATTGTATATGCCGTTACCCGTGCCGGTAAGACCATGGGTTGATATCAGTATGGACTTTGTTTTGGGATTACCGAGAACTCAAAGGGGGAATGATTCGATATATGTTGTAGTGGATAGGTTTTCTAAAATGGCACATTTCATCGCATGTAAGAAGACAGTGGATGCCGTCCGAGTCGGTCAGTTATTCTTTGATGCAGCGCAGCCCACATTTGTCAAAGGTATAAGTCGAGACCGACTCAAGGAAGGCAAAGACATAAGTCGAGTAAGTAGTGAGGAAGGTGAAGGCATAAGTCGTAACCGACTTAAGGAAGGAGGTATAAGTCGTGACCGACTTAAGGAAGGAGCTATGAGTCGTCAACGACTTAAGGGACGTGCTGGGTTACAACCTAAGACTACATGAAGAGCAACACAAGTTGAAAAATGCGAAGGTTTAAGTCGACAGCGACTTAAGGGAAGTGTTTTGGTGAGTGTACGACTTAACGAAGCAGGGAATAAGTCGTTGCCGAGTTACGACTTAGTTGAGTCGCCTGAACGACCTAACGAGTCAAGAGTTAAGTCGCTGAAGCTCTGGATGCCGTTGAATCTTATGCCGAGTTAATCTAAACCGCTGTTTCTTAAGTCGCTACTATGGATGAATCGTGAACTGGGTTAAGTCGTTAAGTCGTCTACGACTTAAATGGTGAGTCGTTGTATGGTATTATGTTGTATTTCTTTAAGTCGTATGTCGTCTGTACTTAAGTCATAGATCGTAGACTTGTGTTTCTGTATTGTAACTCGTAAGTCGTATGCTATTTGTAAGTCGTAAGTCGTTATGTACATAAGTCGTGAGTCGTGTTTGTTAAGTCGGCTGAGGCGGGTTGTGTTGTAAACTGTTAAGTCGTAAACGACCTATGGTAGGTCGGCTATTTTGAGTCGTTTGTTATAAGTCGGAACCGACTTAGGAGATGATGAAATTTCTGTTGTAAAGTCAAATGCCTATAAATAGGCCGTATAAGTCATTTGTAAGAGGTTGTTGATTTTTGAATAAAATTCTCTTTTGTTAGCTTTGTGCTTTCATTCAAATTGGTAGTTGAGTGTAACCTCCTATCTCCTCTCCCGGATAATCGAGTGCGCTCGATTCAACGATTGCAGAAGCCGATTCGCGGAATCAAGTGCGCTTGATCAACGCTCGAAGAATTGAAGATCTCTCCTCACGGTATCGTGCGCGATCAATGTGTCAGAGATAGCTAGAATTCGGTATCTTCGGATCAACGAATTTGGGCAATTTAGTATTCATCAATCCACCGATTACTACATTCATCGATCTACATTGTTTTTGTAATATCCGTTGCGTCAGTTTTTGGTATCAGAGCTTGTTCTAGCCAATCATAGCTAGATCGAGACTTGGAGCCTAATCATTTTGGAGTTTTGAAGAGATCAAGTGATAGCCGAGCTTGAAGTGAGAAGCCGAGCTAAGTAGAAGAGTGGGAGATCAAATTTGCCTCATTTGGAGAAGTTGTGTTCATCGTGTTCATCGCGAAGTAGCAACAAAGTGGGAGTTTTCGATCCATTTCATTTTGGATCAATGTTCGAATTGTGTTTAATTTGAAGAGTTTGTAAAGTTTCAAGTATGCCACCAAGGAGAGCTAATCGACATCAAAACGTTGAAGCTTTGTATCGAAGAGAAGAAGCTGATGAGATGGAGCAAAGAATCAATGAAAACTTTAGTGAAAAGCTTAACGAAGGAATTGGACGGTTAGAGAAGATGATGTTAGAGATGAATCAAAATCGGAGATGGGTTTCACCTGAATCTAACCATGGGGGAAGTAGAGTCTCACCGTAATCCAATCGAGAAAGAAGTATTGACAATGATCAAAGGTGTGGGAGGAATGTGAATGATCGAGAACGAAGGAATGTAGATAGAAGGGATGATGGTGGAAGACGCGAAGGGAGTAGAGATGTTGGTGGTCAGGATCGACATCGATATACATCTGATTTTGAAGAGGAGTATGATGGTGGTAGTGTTCGAGGACAAGGACGAGGACAAGGAAGAAATCACTCTGAGTATGATCACAAGTGGGAGTCGGGGATGAAGACTGAAATTCCTGAATTCAAAGGTGGTATGCAAGCGGAGGAGTTTCTAGATTGGGTGGCTAATGTTGAGGAGATTTTTGACTTCAAAGAAATTCCAGAACATCGTAGGGTGAAGTTGGTTGCTACAAGGTAGAGGGGTAGAGCTTTGGCATGGTGGCAGCAAACCAAACTTACACGTGAACGAATTGGGAAGTCAAAAGTTGAATCTTGGAAGAAGATGAAGAAATTGATGAAAGCAACGTTCTTACCTTGCAATTATCAATCTTTGATGTATCAACGTTTGCAGAATTTGAGGTAGGGCACAAAGAATGTTAATGATTACGCGGATGAATTTTATCAGCTTATTGTGAGGAATGATATTATGGAAACGGAAGAGCAGCTGACATCTAGATTCATTGGGGGATTGCGAATGCAGATTCCGGATATGGTTAACATGTTTGATCCCAGATCTGTAGCGGAAGCACATCAGAAAGCGTTGGCTTGGGAGAAGCAGGGACGACGAGGAGGTGGTATGTTTACAAATTCCAACAGTCAAGTAAAGGGTGTTAGTGGAAGTTCTAATGTCTCAAAAGCTGTTGCAAAACCAGTTGTGAATGAGGTTGGGAAGGCGAAGGTCAATAATGGTTTCAAGTGTTATAATTTCCAAGAAATGGGCCACAAAAGTAGCGAATGTCCGAAGCCGAAGAAGAGAGCTATGATAGCGGAGGTTGAGGATGAGGATGAAGAAGCTGAATGTTCCAATTCACCACCTGATGAGGAGGAAGAAGAAATGTCGGGAGACGAAGGTTATAATCTAATGATGAAGAGGTCCTGTTTAACACCAAAGCAAGAGGAGGATTGTAGTTGGTTAAGGAGCAATATTTTTCAGTCAACATGTACCATTCTGGGGAAGGTTTGCAAATTTGTTATTGATGCTGGAAGCTGTGATAATATAATTTCTTCAGAAGCTGTGAGGAAGTTGGCGTTGAAGACTGAGAAACATCCGAAACCATACAAGCTAGCTTGGTTGAGGAAAGGCGGGGAGGTGAAGCTTGGACGAAGGGCTTGTGTGAAGTTTTCAATTGGGAAGAAATATAAAGACGAAATCTGGTGCGATGTGGTAGATATGGATGTCTGTCATTTGTTGCTGGGGAGACCGTGGCAGTATGATAGGGCGGTGCAACATGATGGGCGTACCAACAGTTACAGTTTCATGTTTGAAGGCACAAAGATTACTCTAGTTCCAAAGAAGCGACAACAGGAGGAGAACAAGTTGGAGGAGATTGAAGAGCTCAAAACTTTGTTATCTTTGAAGGAGTTTGTGAAGGAAGTAGAGGAGGAGCCTGAAGTGTTTTTGTTGATTGGGCGAGAGAGCAGTGAAGAGGTTGATATTCCGGAAGAAGTTAAACCAGTTTTGAAAGAATTTGACGATGTATTTCCAGAGGAGTTACCAACGGAGTTTCCACCGTTGAGGGATATACAACATCAGATAGATCTTGTTCCAGGTGCTGTGTTGCCACACAGACCACATTATCGAATGAGTCCGAAGGAACAAGAAGAATTGCGGAGGTAGGTAGAGGAATTGCTTGAACAGGGGCGTGTGCAGGAGAGTTTAAGTCCTTGTGTTGTACCAGCTTTATTGGTACCCAAAAAGGATGGAACGTGGAGGATGTGCACAGATAGTAGAGCATTGAATAAGATCACAATCAGATACAGATTTCCGATGCCGAGGCTTGATGATCTATTGGATCAAATCAGTGGGTCCGTAATCTTTTCTAAGATTGACTTGAAGAGCGGTTATCATCAGATTCGCATTAGACCAGGGGATGAATGGAAGACAACATTCAAGACGAGGGAAGGATTGTATGAATGGCTGGTAATGCCGTTTGGTCTATCGAATGCACCGAGTACATTCATGAGGGTGATGAACCAAATTTTCAGACCGTACATTGGGAAATTTGTGGTGGTTTACTTTGATGATATTCTGATCTACAGTGCTAGTAAAGAAGAGCATGTTCAGCATTTGAAGAAAGTGTTAATTATTCTTCGTGAAGAACAATTCTATGCTGCTACAAAGAAATGTGTTTTCATGGCAAGGAGTGTTCTATTTCTGGGGTATGTTGTGTCGGAAGAAGGAATACAGGTTGACCAAAGTAAAGTTGAAGCTATCAGAGATTGGCCGCAACCCAAGACGATAACGGAAGTTCGTAGTTTTCACAGGTTGGCTTCATTTTATCGAAGGTTTATTCCACACTTTAGTAGTGTGATGGCACCTGTGACTGATTGTATGAAGGGTAAACAGTTTGCATGGACGGAGGAAGCCGTGGTTGCTTTTGATCGAATCAAAGAACTCCTTACGTCTGCACCAATTCTAATACTACCAGTTTTTTAGCTAGTGTTTGAACTACATACTGATGCATCCAAGGTTGGGATTGGAGGAGTGTTGAGTCAGAGGGGACGTCCGATTGCATACTTTAGCGAGAAGTTATTAGGAGCAAAGATGAGATACAGTACATATGATATGGAATTCTATGCTGTTGTGCAATCTATTAAACACTGGAGACACTATCTATTTTAGAAAGAGTTTGTTCTTTACACCGATCATGAGGCATTGAAGCATTTACAAGGGCAAGACAAGATTTCAACGAGACATGCATCGTGGATTGCATATCTGCAACAGTTTACTTTTGTTGTCAAACACAAGTCAGGGGTGACGAATCGTGTGGCTGATGCGTTGAGTAGAAGAAATCACTTGTTAACTACATTGAAGGTTGAAGTAACGGGATTCAATGTGTTGCCAGAATTATTTGACGAAGATCCTTACTTTATGAAGTTTGTCGATAAAGTCAAGAATGGGGAGACGGATGAGTTTATGATGGTAGACGGTTTTCTGTTCAAAGGAAATCGATTATGCATACCTGATTGTAGTTTGAGAATGAAGATTGTAAAAGAGCTACATGAAGAAGGGCATGTTGGGAGAGACCGTACATTACAGTTTATTTCACAATCTTACTTTTGGCCATCGATGAGGAAAGAAGTGGAGAGGTTTGTGGAACGATGTCATATCTGGCAGGTTTCGAAAGGAACTGCGACTAATGCTGGTTTATATATGCCGTTACCGGTACCAACTAAACCATGGGTTGATGTGAGTATGGACTTTGTGTTGGGGTTGCCGAGAACGCAGCGTGGTAATGATTCCATTTATGTGGTAGTTGACCGATTTTCGAAAATGGCACATTTTATTGCTTGTAAGAAGACGGCGGATGCTATTCATGTTGCTCAACTATTTTTCAAAGAGATATATCGACTTCATGGATTGCCAGAATCTATTGTGTCAGATAGAGATACCCGTTTTCTAAGTCATTTTTGGCTAAGTTTGTGGAAGATGGTTGGAACGAAGTTGAATTTTAGCAGCGCTTATCATCCGCAAACGGATGGACAGACCGAGGTTGTTAACAGATCGTTAGGAAATTTGTTGAGGTGTCTTGTGCAAGATAATCTGAAGAGTTGGGACATGAAGTTATGTCAGGCAGAGTTTGCTCATAATCATGCAGTAAACCGTAGTACAGGTTTCAGTCCATTTCAGATAGTATATTCAAGCTTACCGAAGGGACCGTTGGATTTAACGGACATACCACAACCAAAGAAGACAGTCAAGCGAGCTGCTGATTTTGTTGAAGGATTGACAGAGTATCATAGGATCGTTCAAAAACGATTGGATAAAGCAAATGAAAAGTATAAACGATCGGCAGATCTAAAGCGAAGAAATGTTGAATTTAATGAAGGTGATTGGGTTTATGCAGTGTTAATAAAGGATCGTTTTCCAGTGGGCGCTTATAACAAGTTAAAAGCCAGAAAAATTGGTCCTGTAGAAGTCGTGAAACGGATTAATGAAAAGGCTTATAAGTTGAAGCTGCCAGAAGATGTGTACACTTCTGATGTGTTCAATGTTAAACATCTCGTACCATATCATGGGGATGAACGAGCTGATGTGGAAGAATTTACAAATTCGAGGTCGAATTTTTCTTAACCTAGGGAGGATGATGCAGCATAGCCCACATTTGTCAAAGGTATAAGTCGAGACCGACTCAAGGAAGGCAAAGACATAAGTCGAGTAAGTAGTGAGGAAGGTGAAGGCATAAGTCGTAACCGACTTAAGGAAGGAGGTATAAGTCGTGACCGACTTAAGGAAGGAGCTATGAGTCGTCAACGACTTAAGGGACGTGCTGGGTTACGACCTAAGACTACAGGAAGAGCAACACAAGTTGAAAAATGCGAAGGTTTAAGTCGGCAGCGACTTAAGGGAAGTGTTTTGGTGAGTGTACGACTTAACGAAGCAGGGAATAAGTCGTTGCCGAGTTACGACTTAGTTGAGTCGCCTGAACGACCTAACGAGTCAAGAGTTAAGTCGCTGAAGCTCTGGATGCCGTTGAATCTTATGCCGAGTTAATCTAAACCGCTGTTTCTTAAGTCGCTACTATGGATGAATCGTGAACTAGGTTAAGTCGTTAAGTCGTCTACGACTTAAATGGTGAGTCGTTGTATGGTATTATGTTGTATTTCTTTAAGTCGTATGTCGTCTGTACTTAAGTCATAGATCGTAGACTTGTGTTTCTGTATTGTAACTCGTAAGTCGTATGCTGTTTGTAAGTCGTAAGTCGTTATGTACATAAGTCGTGAGTCGTGTTTGTTAAGTCGGCTGAGGCGGGTTGTGTTGTAAACTGTTAAGTCGTAAACGACTTATGGTAGGTCGGCCATTTTGAGTCGTTTGTTATAAGTCGGGACCGACTTAGGAGATGATGAAATTTATGTTGTAAAGTCAAATGCCTATAAATAGGCCGTATAAGTCATTAGTAAGAGGTTGTTGATTTTTGAATAAAATTCTCTTTTGTTAGCTTTGTGCTTTCATTCAAATTGGTAGTTGAGTGTAACCTCCTATCTCCTCTCTCGGATAATCGAGTGCGCTCGATTCAACGATTGCAGAAGCCGATTCGTAGAATCAAGTGCGCTTGATCAACGCTCGAAGAATTGAAGATCTCTCCTCACGGTATCATGCGCGATCAACGTGTTAAAGATAGCTAGAATTCGGTATCTTCGGATCAACGAATTTGGGCAATTCAGTATTCATCAATCCACTGATTACTACATTCATCGATCTACATTGTTTTTGTAATATCCGCTGCGTCAGTTTTTGGTATCAGAGCTTGTTCTAGCCAATCATAGCTAGATCGAGACTTGGAGCCTAATCATTTTGGAGTTTTGAAGAGATCAAGTGATAGCCGAGCTTGAAGTGAGAAGCCAAGCTAAGTAGAAGAGTGTGAGATCAAATTTGCCTCATTTGGAGAAGTTGTGTTCATCGTGTTCATCGCGAAGTAGCAACAAAGTGGGAGTTTTCGATCCATTTCATTTTGGATCAAAGTTCGAATTGTGTTTAATTTGAAGAGTTTGTAAAGTTTCAAGTATGCCACCAAGGAGAGCTAATCGACATCAAAACGTTGAAGCTTTGTATCGAAGAGAAGAAGCTGATGAGATGCAGCAAAGAATCAATGAAAACTTTAGTGAAAAGCTTAACGAAGGAATTGGACGGTTAGAGAAGATGATGTTAGAGATGAATCAAAATCGGAGATGGGTTTCACCTGAATCTAACCATGGGGGAAGTAGAGTCTCACCGCAATCCAATCGAGAAAGAAGTATTGACAATGATCAAAGGTGTGGGAGGAATGTGAATGATCGAGAACGAAGGAATGTAGATAGAAGGGATGATGGTGGAAGACGCGAAGGGAGTAGAGATGTTGGTGGTCAGGATCGACATCGATATACATCTGATTTTGAAGAGGAGTATGATGGTGGTAGTGTTCGAGGACAAGGACGAGGACAAGGAAGAAATCACTTTGAGTATGATCACAAGTGGGAGTCGGGGATGAAGACTGAAATTCCTGAATTCAAAGGTGGTATGCAAGCGGAGGAGTTTCTAGATTGGGTGGCTAATGTTGAAGAGATTTTTGACTTCAAAGAAATTCCAGAACATCGTAGGGTGAAGTTGGTTGCTAAAAGGTAGAGGGGTAGAGCTTTGGCATGGTGGCAGCAAACCAAACTTACACGTGAACGAATGGGGAAGTCAAAAGTTGAATCTTGGAAGAAGATGAAGAAATTGATGAAAGCAACGTTCTTACCTTGCAATTATCAATCTTTGATGTATCAACGTTTGCAGAATTTGAGGCAGGGCACAAAGAATGTTAATGATTACGCGGATGAATTTTATCAGCTTATTGCGAGGAATGATATTATGGAAACGGAAGAGCAGCTGACATCTAGATTCATTGGGGGATTGCGAATGCAGATTCAGGATATGGTTAACATGTTTGATCCCAGATCTGTAGCGGAATCACATCAGAAAGCGTTGGCTTGGGAGAAGCAGGGACGACGAGGAGGTGGTATGTTTACAAATTCCAACAGTCAAGTAAAGGGTGTTAGTGGAAGTTCTAATGTCTCAAAAGCTGTTGCAAAACCAGTTGTGAATGAGGTTGGGAAGGCGAAGGTCAATAATGGTTTCAAGTGTTATAATTTCCAAGAAATGGGCCACAAAAGTAGCGAATGTCCGAAGCCGAAGAAGAGAGCTATGATAGCGGAGGTTGAGGATGAGGATGAAGAAGCTGAATGTTCCAATTCACCACCTGATGAGGAGGAAGAAGAAATGTCGGGAGACGAAGGTTATAATCTAATGATGAAGAGGTCCTGTTTAACACCAAAGCAAGAGGAGGATTGTAGTTGGTTAAGGAGCAATATTTTTCAGTCAACATGTACCATTCTGGGGAAGGTTTGCAAATTTGTTATTGATGCTGGAAGCTGTGATAATATAATTTCTTCAGAAGCTGTGAGGAAGTTGGCGTTGAAGACTGAGAAACATCCGAAACCATACAAGCTAGCTTGGTTGAGGAAAGGCGGGGAGGTGAAGGTTGGACGAAGGGCTTGTGTGAAGTTTTCAATTGGGAAGAAATATAAAGACGAAATCTGGTGCGATGTGGTAGATATGGATGTCTGTCATTTGTTGCTGGGGAGACCATGGCAGTATGATAGGGCGGTGCAACATGATGGGCGTACCAATAGATACAATTTCATGTTTGAAGGCACAAAGATTACTCTAGTTCCAAAGAAGCGACAACAGGAGGAGAACAAGTTGGAGGAGATTGAAGAGCTCAAAACTTTGTTATCTTTGAAGGAGTTTGTGAAGGAAGTAGAGGAGGAGCCTGAAGTGTTTTTGTTGATTGGGCGAGAGAGCAGTGAAGAGGTTGAAATTCCGGAAGAAGTTAAACCAGTTTTGAAAGAATTTGACGATGTATTTCCAAAGGAGTTACCAACGGAGTTGCCACCGTTGAGGGATATACAACATCAGATAGATCTTGTTCCAGGTGCTGTGTTGCCACACAGACCACATTATCGAATGTGTCCGAAGGAACATGAAGAATTGCGGAGGTAGGTAGAGGAATTGCTTGAACATGGGCGTGTGCAGGAGAGTTTAAGTCCTTGTGTTGTACCAGCTTTATTGGTACCCAAAAAGGATGGAACGTGGAGGATGTGCACAGATAGTAGAGCATTGAATAAGATCACAGTCAGATACAGATTTCCGATGTCGAGGCTTGATGATCTATTGGATCAAATCAGTGGGTCCGTAATCTTTTCTAAGATTGACTTGAAGAGCGGTTATCATCAGATTCGCATTAGACCAGGGGATGAATGGAAGACATCATTAAAGACGAGGGAAGGATTGTATGAATGGCTGGTAATGTCGTTTGGTCTATCGAATGCACCGAGTACATTCATGAGGGTGATGAACCAAATTTTCAGACCGTACATTGGGAAATTTGTGGTGGTTTACTTTGATGATATTCTGATCTACAGTGCTAGTAAAGAAGAGCATGTTCAGCATTTGAAGAAAGTGTTAATTATTCTTTGTGATGAACAATTCTATGCTGCTACAATGAAATGTGTTTTCATGGCAAGGAGTGTTCTATTTCTGGGGTATGTTGTGTCGGAAGAAGGAATACAGGTTGACCAAAGTAAAGTTGAAGCTATCAGAGATTGGCCGCAACCCAAGACGATAACGGAAGTTCGTAGTTTTCACGGGTTGGCTTCATTTTATCGAAGGTTTATTCCACACTTTAGTAGTGTGATGGCACCTGTGACTGATTGTATGAAGGGTAAACAGTTTGCATGGACGGAGGAAGCCGGGGTTGCTTTTGATCGAATCAAAGAACTCCTGACGTCTGCACCAATTCTAATACTACCAGATTTTCAGCTAGTGTTTGAACTACATACTGATGCATCCAAGGTTGGGATTGGAGGAGTGTTGAGTCAGAGGGGACGTCCGATTGCATACTTTAGCGAGAAGTTATTAGGAGCAAAGATGAGATACAGTACATATGATGTGGAATTCTATGCTGTTGTGCAATCTATTAAACACTAGAGACACTATCTATTTCAGAAAGAGTTTGTTCTTTACACCGATCATGAGGCGTTGAAGCATTTATAAGGGCAAGACAAGATTTCAGCGATACATGTATCGTGGATTGCATATCTGCAACAGTTTACTTTTGTTGTCAAACACAAGTCAGGGGTGACGAATCGTGTGGCTGATGCGTTGAGTAGAAGAAATCACTTGTTAACTACATTGAAGGTTGAAGTAACGGGATTCGATGTGTTGCCAGAATTATTTGACGAACATCCTTACTTTATGAAGTTTGTCGATAAAGTCAAGAATGGGGAGACGGATGAGTTTATGATGGTAGACGGTTTTCTGTTCAAAGGAAATTGATTATGCATACCTGATTGTAGTTTGAGAATGAAGATTGTAAAAGAGCTACATGAAGAAGGGCATGTTGGGAGAGACCGTACATTACAGTTGATTTCACAATCTTACTTTTGGCCATCGATGAGGAAAGAAGTGGAGAGGTTTGTGGAACGATGTCATATCTGGCAGGTTTCGAAGGGAACTGCGACTGATGTTGGTTTATATATGCCGTTACCGGTACCAACTAAACCATGGGTTGATGTGAGTATGGACTTTGTGTTGGGGTTGCCGAGAACGCAGCGTGGTAATGATTCCATTTATGTGGTAGTTGACCGATTTTCGAAAATGGCATATTTTATTGCTTGTAAGAAGACGGCGGATGCTGTTCATGTTGCTCAACTATTTTTCAAAGAGATATATCAACTTCATGGATTGCCAGAATCTATTGTGTCAGATAGAGATACCCGTTTTCTAAGTCATTTTTGGCTAAGTTTGTGGAAGATGGTTGGAACGAAGTTGAATTTTAGCAGCGCTTATCATCCGCAAACGGATGGACAGACCGAGGTTGTTAACAGATCGTTGGGAAATTTGTTGAGGTGTCTTGTGCAAGATAATCTGAAGAGTTGGGACATGAAGTTATGTCAGGCAGAGTTTGCTCATAATCATGCAGTAAACCGTAGTACAGGTTTCAGTCCATTTCAGATAGTATATTCAAGCTTACCGAAGGGACCGTTGGATTTAACGGTCATACCACAACCAAAGAAGACAGTCAAGCGAGCTGCTGATTTTGTTGAAGGATTGACAGAGTATCATAGGATCGTTCAAAAACGATTGGAGAAAGCAAATGAAAAGTATAAACGATCGGCAGATCTAAAGCGAAGAAATGTTGAATTTAATGAAGGTGATTGGGTTTATGCAGTGTTAACAAAGGATCGTTTTCCAGTGGGCGCTTATAACAAGTTAAAAGCCAAAAAAATTGGTCCTGTAGAAGTCGTGAAACGGATTAATGAAAATGCTTATAAGTTGAAGCTGCCAGAAGATGTGTACACTTCTGATGTGTTCAATGTTAAACATCTCGTACCATATCATGGGGATGAACGAGCTGATGTGGAAGAATTTACAAATTCGAGGTCGAATTTTTCTCAACCTGGGGAGGATGATGCAGCGCAGCCCACATTTGTCAAAGGTATAAGTCGAGACCGACTCAAGGAAGGCAAAGACATAAGTCGAGTAAGTAGTGAGGAAGGTGAAGGCATAAGTCGTAACCGACTTAAGGAAGGAGGTATAAGTCGTGACCGACTTAAGGAAGGAGCTATGAGTCGTCAACGACTTAAGGGACGTGCTGGGTTACGACCTAAGACTACAGGAAGAGCAACAAAAGTTGAAAAATGCGAAGGTTTAAGTCGGCAGCGACTTAAGGAAAGTGTTTTGGTGAGTGTACGACTTAACGAAGCAGGAAATAAGTCGTTGTCGAGTTACGACTTAGTTGAGTCGCCTGAACGACCTAAGGAGTCAAGAGTTAAGTCGCTGAAGCTCTAGATGCCGTTCAATCTTATGCCGAGTTAATCTAAACCGCTGTTTCTTAAGTCGCTACTATGGATGAATCATGAACTGGGTTAAGTCGTTAAGTCGTCTACGACTTAAATGGTGAGTCGTTGTATGGTATTATGTTGTATTTCTTTAAGTCGTATGTCATCTGTACTTAAGTCATAGATCGTAGACTTGTGTTTCTGTATTGTAACTCGTAAGTCGTATGCTGTTTGTAAGTCGTAAGTCGTTATGTAAATAAGTCGTGAGTCGTGTTTGTTAAGTCGGCTGAGGCGGGTTGTGTTGTAAACTGTTAAGTCGTAAACGACTTATGGTAGGTCGGCCATTTTGAGTCGTTTGTTATAAGTCGGAACCGACTTAGGAGATGATGAAATTTCTGTTGTAAAGTCAAATGCCTATAAATAGGCCGTATAAGTCATTTGTAAGAGGTTGTTGATTTTTGAATAAAATTCTCTTTTGTTAGCTTTGTGCTTTCATTCAAATTGGTAGTTGAGTGTAACCTCCTATCTCCTCTCTCGGATAATCGAGTGCGCTCGATTCAACGATTGCAGAAGCCGATTCGCATAATCAAGTGCGCTTGATCAACGCTCGAAGAATTGAAGATCTCTCCTCACGGTATCGTGCGCGATCAACGTATTAAAGATAGCTAGAATTCGGTATCTTCGGATCAACGAATTTGGGCAATTCAGTATTCATCAATCCACCGATTACTACATTCATCGATCTACATTGTTTTTGTAATATCCGCTGCGTTATTCTTTAAGGAGGTGTATCGATTGCATGGGCTACCTGAATCGATTGTTTCAGACAGGGATACTAGATTTCTAAACCATTTCTGGCTAAGTTTGTGGAAGATGGTGGGAACGATGTTGAACTTTTGTAGCGCTTATCATCCGCATACGGATGGACAGACCGAGGTCGTAAACAGATCGTTGAGGAATTTGTTGAGATGTCTTGTGAAAGACAATTTAAAGAGTTGGGATATGAAGCTATGTTGAGCAGAATTTGCTCATAATCATGCAGTGAATCGGAGTACTGGATTCATCCCATTTCAGATTGTATATTCTAGTTTGCCAAAGGGGCCATTGGATTTAAGGGTAATACCACAACCCAAGAGGACAGTTAAAGGGGCTGCTGATTTTGTTGAAGGATTGACAGAGTGTCATAGAATCGTTCAAGAACGATTGAGAAAGGCGAATAAGAAGTACAAACAATATGCAGATCTGAAACAAAGGAGTGTCAAATTTAATGAAGGAGATTTGGTGTATGCTGTGTTAACAAAGGATCATTTTCCAATGGGTGCTTATAACAAGTTGAAAGCCAAAAAAATCGGTTTGTAAAGATTGTGAAACGGATCAATGAAAATGCTTATAGATTGAAGCTGCCGGAAGATGTATACACTTCTGATGTGTTTAATGTTAAACATCTTATACCGTATCATGAGAATGAGTTTGTTGTGGAAGAAGAGGATGCAAATTCGAGGACGAATTTTTCTCGGCCAGGGGAGGATGATGCAGCCCAGGATGGTGAAGAGTTAGGTCGCGTACGACCTAACGAATCCTTTAAGTCGTTACTGAAGAGTGATACCCAGAATGGTGAAGAGTTAGGTCGCGTACGACCTAACGAGGCCTTTAAGTCGCTCCAACGACTTAGTGAAGCTCGGCAACGACCTAGTGGAGACTCGCGAGTTAACAAGCTAAAGGGAAAGGCGCTCGAACAACCTACCGAGTTACAACCTAAGTTAGGTCGCGTAAACGAGTTACGACCTAAGATAGGTCGTTTCGACACTTCATTTGAAGACAGTCTCGAGCTACGACCTAGGTTAGGTCGCGTGAACGACCTAAGTTTGGTCGCGAGAAGCTTTAGATCGCCACTTGCTATGATTCGCTGAAGCTCATACCGCCTGGACTTCTGGAAGACGCTGCCTTGTTTTTAGGTCGGTCAAGTGTTAAGTCGTGAGGTTTTAGATCGTGATATTTTTTAAGTCCTGATGTTTAGGTCGTGGACGACCTATATGTTGTGTTGTAAATATGGAGTTGTAATATGTTGTATTGTTTTCTTTGTGCTGTTGATAAGTCGCTGACGACCTTAGTTAAGTCGTAGGTCGCGTGTCTTGTTTTGGGTCGTAAGTCGGTGATGTTTGTTAGGTCGTGGCCGACCTAAGTGTTGTACGGAATTGTGTGTGTTGAGTTGTAAAGCTATAAATAGCGGCGTTGGGTCATTTGTAAAGTTAGTTAATTTTGAATGAAAACTTTTGTTTGTTAGCTTTGTGCTTTCAATTAAATTGGTAGTTGAGTGTAATCTTCTATCTCCACTCTCGGTTAATCGAGTGCGCTCGATTCAACGATTGCTGAAGCCGATTCACGGTATCTAGTGCGCTAAATCAACGTACGAAGAATCGTAGATCTTTAAACACGGTATAGTGCACTATCAACGTGTTTGGGATAGCTAAAATCCGGTATCATTTGATCAACGGATTTGGGCCATTCGGTATCTTTTAATCTATCGATCGTTACTTTCATCGATTTATACATTTTGTTATTCCGCTGCTGCATCAATTGATTACAACATAATTCAACATTTCTAATAAAACAATTGCTAAACAAAATCTCCTTTTGGACAATATCTTAAGCATCTATCAAGAAACAAGAAATACTCAAGTTAATTATCGATAGTCCTACAATAACACAAAGTTTCAACAATAATTACAAAATAAATAAAACTACTATCCGTGTGCGAAGCACGGGTTCACACTAGTTTGATAAAAAAGATTAACAAAAATTAGATAATTTAATAGTTACAAAAGTCGTTCGGCTATCAAGTTAATTAACAAATGTTTGTGATTGTTATACTAAAAATTGATAACATTCATCTTCTTTTCTAAAAAACATAACATTCAATTAGCAATCTAAAAATAGTGAACCATTATAAGATCAACAAATTGATTTTAAGAACAATTTTATGCACATGAAACCCAAAGTCATCAAATTACATAAACTACTTATCTAGTAGATTATGTCAACCATTCTCAATCAAGGAATCTCAATGTACTGAATTGTTTGAATTTAATCAAAGTGAAACTATCTAATTTAATCCCTAAAATATGCACATCATAAGAATTGAAGAAAAAACAAAAAAGTTACTCATATTATAAATTTTTTGACCTAGGGTTTTGAATTTCACGGAGATATCTCGATTGAAGTCTGAAGGAAGAAGGGTAGCACGCTAGATTGTCTAATGAAGAGCACGATATTGTTAATGGAGAAGGAAGAAACTTGAGCATTCAAATGGTTAGATAGGAAAGTAAATTGGGATTCTTTTTTTTTTCTTTTTTCCCCCCTATCTGGAGCCCTGTATGTTGGAGTTTTCCGATGAGGGGGTGACCTGACAAACTCTGCTTTCCAAAACTATGTTGGAGTTGCTAATGCTAAGTTGAACTCCGTCTACTGTGCTGCTCTTCAACGTGATTGTTGCTTCATTCCTTATGCTAGTTAACAGTGCTGGCCCAAACACAGCTGTTGCTCTAGACAAAAATTAAAGGCATCTTACCAGGATCGAACCTGAGTTGCCCCAAAGAAGGAAAAGAGACACAACCACTAGGCTACAACTTGAATTGTAAAGGTTCACATACAAACATATTTTAGTAATCATAATACATAACCAAGCCACCGTCGGAATTATTGCCCCTGCCGGATCGGTTGCCCTAGGCGGCTGTCTTGCTCGCCTCCCCCCGGATCGGTATATTTTTATGCACCAGATGCTCAAGTTAAGCATATTGAATAATTGCATTTTTGTGCACCGTTGCAGTTTGGTGCAAATTTTAGACTATAGTGTTCATGTGGCTATTTCTGTTTAATTCCAGCTATACTTCAGCATTGTTTGTCCCATGACAGACCAATGTGAGATGCATCATCCACTAGCATTAAACATTATTCTAACTCGTCACTATGCAGACATTGAAGTGAGGTACGTCATTTAAGCGTTAAGCATTATTACTAATTTTTTACAATACCTTAACACTACAAGAAAACACCATTTTACACTGATTCTGCAACACTTCTCCAATGTGTAGTAAAAGTGGTGGACCTTTCATTACATTTTAATCTCCAATGTGCAACACTGATTCTGCAACATTTCATAAATATCGAATGTAGTTCAAAATGTAAAAATATTATCGTTTATCATTTATTACAAGTAATAATTAATTAAAGAGAAACTATGCACCGGGTTGTACAATGATCTGTTATTTTTTTTGCTTGTATCTCTTCTTTCCCTTGCATCGGGTTTTGCTTTATTTTTCACAAATTCACTCCAATCTTCTTGGGCGATTGTTGGTGGACAGTTTTTCAACCTCTCTTCGTCATTATCGAATTTGTCATAAAAGTTTGTTATCAATTCGCTCTTGTGTCTTGTAAATGACTCGGCCAATTTTTTAAAAACAAGTCCTTTGTATCTGACTCTAGCTCATAAAATGTATGTGAAATTAAGAGTTTTTTACGTAAAAAGGAAGCGATGTGGCAAAATATATTTACAGAAAAAACTGAAAATGTAAAATTGTAAAATTAAAGCTAACATGATGCTAATAGTAAAATTGTAAATTTAATGCTAACATCAATATAATTGTGTTTCTTACCAAATTCACAATTTTACGTTTAGCCCTCCTCGGCGTATCCACCAGTCCAAAATCACAAAATGTTAACAGTGACGTGCACTCTCAGTTTATAAATGAGTGCACCCAAGAATTATGAGAAAGCAGTCTGGTATGAGAGAAACCACTCTCCAAAACATGATTGTAATGCAGGTAAATGCCAACAACTATTCCCCTCGTAGGTACTAAATTATGAATTGGTTTCTTACTCAAAGGCTATTATATAGCAGTTCGTAAAAAGTGAAATTAGATATCATAACTCATGCTTTAACCATAGTGGTCCATACAAAATATGTTTATACTAGCATAAACATGCACAGAATATACAAATAGCACAAATATTCCAATCACATAAATCATAACTAGATTCAGTGGACTGTGAGATCTTACGTACATATGGAAGTGGTATGAAAGTATTGTGCATTTAGATGTTTATATGTGTAGATCATGAAATGGAAAAGCATCCTATATAGTAATGTTAGTTATGTGCTTCTATGATATAAATAAATTCATGAATCTTGCCATTTTATTAGGACTATAAATGTTAGAAGGAGAGAAATGAATTTGCAATTTTCTTTTCCACTATCTGAAATGTCTATACAAATAAGGCAGATGAAAAAAATTACAAAGTTAGACTCCTCTATTAGTTATTAGTAGTTATTATTTATAATTGTTTTTAACTTTGAGAGGATACGAGAAAACAGAAGGTTTGTAAAGATGTTTTTCTTATGAAAAACTGCTGAAATTTACCAGACTGTCATATACAACATCAGATTAACTCTCTGGAAGTTGTACTTTGTTTTACTAGTAGTCGTAAAACATGACTGTCATATACCAGACCGTCATATACAACATCGAATTAACTCGCAGGTAATGCACTCATATGTCATATTGTTATTTTTCTATATGTGGAGCTGGCTTTTTTATAAGGGAAAACGCAGAAAAGTGGTTTTCATTTCCTTCTACCATTTTCAAATCAAAAATATTTTATACAGGTAGTCTAGGGTAATAATAAACGGTGCATAACATAACTCTATAAATCAATGATGTGTACTGTTATAAAAATCAACTTAGAATGTCATAACTATTTGTATAAGATGTGTGTGAATGTCCCAAAACAATTCGAATTTAACTTACCAGCAATTCTTTTCAAACGTCGGTCTTGTATTTTGAGGGTACTTTATCCCAACTTTCATATGAGATCGGCACATGAATTCGTACTAATTTACCAATTCGGCTGCTTACTTTTCCAGCGTTTTTTGAAATAGGAGCACCTAATGCGTTTATCTCAACATTTTCGAATTGTGAAGTGGATGATTCCGTAATTGAATGGGTTGATGCTTCTGTAGGTTCTGACATTGTTACCATCATCTTGGTTATAATCAAAACGACCAAGATCACTTGCATATGCAAAAAAATTCACCATAAGAACATGAAGTTTTATTTTTTGATTGAAGGATAAACAAAAATCCAAACAACAGAGCCATCAAACAAAAAATGAGAAATACTTGAAATTAGCAAAAATAATGTACGTACACAACAAACACTACAAACGTTGAATACCCATAGTGAAGAAATTCTAAATTTAGTCACACTTGAAGTTCAACTCAATTCAACTAAGAAATACATCTGATATTAACATATGCATTTGACAAGGTTTTCTAATTTTTTGTTGTCTTCAAAAGCAGATTGATAGACAGTAGAAAACTCGATGTCATCCACATTTATAATCAACCATTTTGGTGTGTGCAAAACCACAAACCATCCATTATTTTTTAAATCTTTTGAGTAGAACACTTAACTCGCTTCTGATGCCAGAATAAATGTCTCATCATTCACTCTATCCTTCGTCTTTAATTTCTCTAAGCTAACAGTAATCATGTTTGAAACAGGATCTATCTTGCAACCATTGACCTTAGCTTCGATCTTTACCCAATCAGAATAAAAAACAGTTTGCTTGAAGTCAATGTAATCCAACTCAATTATCTGTTGAATAACTCCATAATACATTGTTTCTGCTTCCTTGTAATTTTTATCCTTCCCGCTTGCTCTAAATTTTGTAATCGCTCTCATATGAACACCACTGTCTTGTGTTACCATACGTTTTCGAAGAAAATGTAAATCTATTCACTTGGTACTTCATATAACTATGAGCCTTAAACTTCGGCCCGTTCACAAATTGCCAAAGAGTTGAATCAACATCATTGGTCTTCATCGACTATAAAAACATAATAAGTAAAAGCATGATCGTGATAGTGTATGATCCATTTAAATACAAATGAATGAATAAGAAAATGTAATACCTCATCATGTAACCAAAGAGTAAAATTTTGACAAGTTTCCACGAATGTAACCCTACTTCGAGATTGAGATTTAGTACTTTTCACATAGATGTTATACCTCCTGCAATAAACACGTTTCAAAACGTATATATTTGAGTTAATTTATGATAATGAGAATTCAGGATAAACTAGTAAACTTACTTCTCTCATTCATCCAATCCATCATACTTATTAAGGACCCATCTACGAACTTGTTCAAACCGCACTTGGGTTAAGGTTATATCTTTATCACTATTTAAAGGCATCTCACCAGCAAACTCATCATCCTCGTCTAAAAATGCTTCACGAGTATATTTATGGGTGCCATCATCTCCTTTTGGCATATACTCCATGTAGTAATAACTAGCTTCTTGTACAATATATCCTTTTGTAATACACCCTTCAATATATCTTTTATTGCGCACATATACTTTATATGTTTTCATCAACCTATGTAGGCAATCAATTGTAAATAACCAATAACTATTTAAATCAAATGGTGATGAACAAAATTGAAATTAGTAATTTACCGTTGAAAAGGATACATCCACCTATATCTAGCAGGGCCGCAAATCAATGCTTCATCGGCTAAATGAACCATAAGGTGGATACTGATATCAAAAAATGCAAGTGGAAAATGGTTTTCAAACATACACATTGATTCTACTAGACTAGCCTTTGCTTTTAAAAGATGTTCCCTATTGATCACCTTTGAGCACAAAATGTTAAAGAATAGACTTATGTGTATAGAATTACACAGATCCTTATGTTGTGAATAAGAATGTTGAAGCAATACCGAAAGTAATTGTTGCATTATGACATGATAATCATGCGACTTCATATTTGTTTGTTAAGGAGGATTGAAGTTAGAAGAGAATCTGCTAGGTACTTTAAGGTTTTCCAAAACGGTGCAAATCCGTATCTTTTCTTCTTTGCTCAAAGTGAAAGTTGTCTCTGGTATAGTTTTTTTATTTGTTTCACGATCTTCCCTCATCATTAATATTTGTTTTATACCCATGATTTTCAAATCCTTACGTGCATTGATGCCGTCTTTTGACTTCTCTTTATGACCCATAATTGTGCTAATCAGATGCTCAGTGACATTCCTTTCTGTATGCATAACATCAACATTATGTCGAACCAAATTCGCTTTCCAATATGGCAAATCAAAGAGGATGGACCTTCTATAAAATGCAGGAACATTATTAAGGTCTTGATCATCAGTTTTCTTTTTTCATTTTTGACCAATTTCTTGTTTTTTTACCAACATTCATCTTAATATTAGCTACATTTTCTTAAACTTGATAACCATTCAATGGCCATGGAGGACGATGATATTCTTGTTCATTATTGAAGTTTGCTTTATCGTACTCGAAACTTGTGTTTGGAAGGAAGAAATCTTTGATGTCCCATGTAACACATCTTCTTACTTTTAGAAAGATAATAAGAACAAGTATTTTCCCTACAAATAGGACATGCAAAATAGCCATGAGTTGTGCACTCTAATAAAGACTCAAGCACAGGATGATCATGAATTTCCCACAACATCCTAGCTCTCATTGTGAACTCAGAATTATTAAAAGAGTCAAATATAATGACTCCTTCCCATAACTGTTGTAACTCGTCCATCAACGGTTGTAAATAAACATCGATATCCTTCCTTGGTTGTTTTGGTCTGAAAATCAACAATGTCAGCATTAAGAACTCCCTTTTCACGGTTTTAATAACGTAATTAGTTGAAATTTTGTGAAATTTTAAACGATAAAATTTTGAAATAAAAATTTAATATTTGGAATACGTCTAGTTAAACATAGCAACTGGTAAATTTTCGTCCGAAAATATGAAAGTTTATTTCGCGCGTAAATTTACTTCAATTTAATCAGTTAAAAAGCAATGAAAATAAAATGTTTTCGAAACCTAAATAGTTTTACATAGAAAAATTCTAAACCATCTTCTGAGCAAGATGTCAGTTTGTCGTTTTTCCAAATTCGGACATCTTTGGCTCTGTCGATCTTATTTTTCAGCGTTTTTCTTGCATTTTCCGCTATTAGAAAATTCGAATTTTTATAATTCGATCATACCACTGATATCTGTATACCGTTTTGATCGTCTCATCATGCTGACCTCTACAATATATTGGTTCATGCGTTTCGGAGTCTGGTACACGGTGGAATCTGTAGAAACGATTTCCGAATCGGCACCATTTTATGACTTCTTGGTTTTCCCATCCTTTCATTCATATCGTGTAATCCAATAGCCACTTACTTTTCATATTCCCGAAATAAGTATCCAACTTGCACTGTTCCCAAACTCAGTTTATGTTGACGGTTCTTTTCAATTTATTTCAACTGGTTCATCTCCTTGCCCATGCTCTCTCTTCATTCTCTACTGCATTCGTCTTTGTTTTAGAGATAATAATAAAACAAGGTAAAAGTTTTCATTCTTTGGCCATACAAAATTAACCTGCTATCTCCATCAAACCCAGTAGCCTTCTTCATCCAAACCACGTCTCCGTAGTCCACTGCCATCAGCCACGCAACCAGCCACCGCACTCCGCAACCCAGTTCTCCTTTCCATGACCATCCGCCCATCGCTCGACCACCTCACCACCGTACGAAGCCTCGGCCTGTAGCTCCGCCCTCCCGTGCTCCATCCCATAGCTTTCGTCGGGCAGTCACGTCCTTAACTCCCACCTCCTTGCGCCTCACCGTGAACTTCATCGCCACCTTCCACTCGCCTCCGGCCAACCTCGCCGCGCCATACCTTTTCATGGCAGCACCTACCACGAGATCTACCGTTCCTTTCTACCACCGGCTTGTAATCCAGTCGTGGCATCTATCTTAGGTATACCATTTATATGTTTTTAGTTTATATATATAATGTGTTGTTATATTTACATATTTAACTAACAGTTTTGTTATATATTACAATTTATACATATAACGTTCTACATATGTATATGTACTGTAAGTGTTATTTATACTATTTTAAAAGTTATAAGTTTGTACCTTGTTAGTAATCATCTAGCTAGTAATATATTAGCTCATAGCGTGTCAGGGTGTACATTATATAATATGTTGTATATGTTGGGTAGTGAAGGCTGTATATTGGCATTTAAGGAGTGGATCATATTTGTGTACTGTATGGGTTTTATATTTAAACCGGTAAGTCATGTATACTATGATTTATCTGTAATGATCTGTCGAACAGTTTGTATATATATTAGCCCACATCTTTGAACTATTGAATTGTATGCATGGTCCGGTTTGTTTATATATATAAAAATCTGTTGTACAAAAGTTTATATAAACTAAAGGATTTGTTTATGTATTAAAGCTATATAGGTCTCTGTCGTATTTCTTTTAAGTTTTAAGATTTTATACATATAATATGTTTGTTATACATGCTTCGTAATCTGTAGTATATATTATACATGTTTTAAGAATGGGTTGTTTACATACGAAATCTTGTTTGTTATTAATGTTTATTTCGTATTGTATATATATGAAATTATATGAGGTCTATATCTGTTTGAATTCATATAACAGTGTAAAGCCATATACTTTATATGAGGTTAGTGTAAGTAGTTATATAAATAGGGTTGCAATATTTGTCATTTTCTTTTTGGTTGTGGGGTGCCAGTTTACAACATAAAACTTATATTAAAGGCTGAATCTATATATGTTTTTTAGTTGTTGTCGTTGTTTTGTTTATATATGTCGGTCAAATTATAATATGTTATAGTATACATATGATTTCCATATATTTGCTTATGTTACCCAGCTATAATATATATATAACCGTCAGTTTACATATTAGCATGTTCTATATAATGTATGAGTAGTTCATATCTGCAGCTTATACCGATTTTATATATTAAATATAAGCTTGGATTGTATAAACTGGTTTGGTTTATATATTTTATATATATCGTTGTTACAGTATATTGCTTGAAACAGTTTTTATATATTAGTATGCACTGTTGTGTATGTATTAGTATGAATATAATAATATTTTCGCATATAATGTTTGTATATAATAATGTATACAATGTTATACATATCAGTATGTCTATAAGGTTGGGTTTTACAATATATATATACCATTTGGTTTAAAACCGTTTAATACATATGTTTATATATTAATATATATATCTATCTTTTTATATATATATAATGATTTTTAATATATTATGTATGTATATTGAGTTTAATATGTGTTTTAAATTTAAACAATGATTTTTAGAAACATATATATTTAATTTGCTATATGCTTAAATTTAGAATATGACTTTATAGATATATAGCTATATATAGTTATGTGTGTGTGTGTGTTCACTTGTACCAATTATATTCATTGATCCAGTTCTGATTTGATTTCGTCGATTTCTTGTCATCAGCTTTGATCGTCAAATTCGTGCCAGTCTAGCTTTGATTTGGAATTCGTGCTAGATTCGTAACTCATCTCATTTCTGTTCGTCTCTAACCTCAAAAGGTGAGCACTCACTCACGATTAACGTTCTTTTATTTATTAAATTTGATTTCAATTGAAACGACAATTGAAATATGCTGCAGTTGATATTTACACTGTTATTACCTGTATCAGTTTCACCTGTGACATATGACACCATTATCTGTTATATATGCAATGATAATCCAGTTTGGTTGTTAAATGATTGATTGTTTGATGTTTATATTGGACGTTAAATTGTTAATGATGTAAGTGATAAATAATTTGAAATTGAAATTGACGTAGGATAGTTAGATTTGATATATGTGTTAAATTTGATTAAATGACATTTGTATAATATGACCCCTATAACTGTTAAATTTATTGACACGTAGGATTTGTTTAATTACACTTTGAACCACTGAATGTATGTTGTTAAATTGATGATGTATGAAATTGTAAATAGATGACAAGTAAAAACCGTAATGTAATAATATTTAATCTACATGAAATGATAGTGTAGATTCTAGAAATAATTATACGTACAAATAACAATGCGAATTAATACGATTATTTCGGGATTATTTAAATTGATTATTGGATTGTTATTGATTGTTGTTGCTTGTTTATTTACTTTGACACCATCCCAGTTATCACACTACAAGTTCCCTTTGCTATGCTTTGATTTAGAATTGAATTGGAATCAGGTTGAAATGATAAATACCCAAATTGAACTTTGACCTAGGATAGGAAATCAAATAAAACCCGATTGGTCAATAATTTGATTTAAAACAAAACGAAGATTTTATTTGAATAAATAATATGGTTTTGAAATGAAGTTGAAATTTAAATTTTAATGAAAGGAAAATGTTAATATTTAATAATCTGAAACAAAATATTAACAATGTAATTGATGAAAGAATGTTGTTTAATTTGAGAAATGATATAATTAAGATTGAAATTATAATTAAGTTTGAAATTATTAAACTTTGAAATGATTTAATAATTAAGTTTGAAATTATAATTAAGTTTGAAATTATTAAGCTTTGAAATTATTTAATAATTAAGTTTCGAATTATTTAATAATTAAATAAGATTGAATTATTTAATGATTAAATTGCATTGAATTCTTTAATAAGAAAAATTGAACTTTTGAATAAGTGAATTTTACTTCGTAAATAATTGAAATTGAGTTTCTTTATTAATTAAGTTTTTGGAAAATTATTTAAGGAAGTAAATAAGTGAAATTGGATTTCTTTAACAAGAAATGAAAATGTGATATTTTTGGAATTAATGTAAGACCTGAAATTGAAAGAATTGATTTGACGAATTTAATTTAATTAAAAATTGTAAGTTTTGATTTAATGAAGTTGAACTTAAGAAATTGATTTAATGAATTGGAAATTTAATAGAATTTGTTTTGAATGATAAAGTAACTTAACGAATATTGAATGAAATCGATAAATGAGTTTAAATTGATTTGAATGTTAAGTAAAATTTATTTAATGATTTCGAGATGAAACTTATATACGAATATGAATCAATATTTGGATTGTTTTAAATCGAAATTGAAATTGAATTATAAGATTTTGAAATTGTGAATTTGGAGGTTTTGAAATGTAAATTTTGGAAATTGATTTCGAAAGAGAAATGAAATGTTGATTTATAAACTCTGATTGAAATTGGAATTGATTTGGTTTTGAAATAAATAAACGACCAATCGGTGAAATAATTTCGAAGGTTATTAAAGAGACCAGAATCGGTTATGAATATACTCTCTATCTAAACCGAAAACCCCTTTAATAACTATACGCGGAGTGTGATCCAGAATGAAGTGGTTGGAATGATGTACGTGATGACTGAAGAAAGAGAACGATGATGGATAGCCTTGACACTTGTGTCAAATTGGAAATGACTAAAACAGGAGCCGTGCCGGGCCAATGGAGGATTAGCTACCTCAAGTGAACACACTTCTTCGAACTACTCATTACTTGTTGTCGATTGGTGCACCCTTTATTTTGGGAGTGTTGTTTCACGGTGTTGCGGGCGCTGCGGCGTTGCGTTCTCACCAGTCCGGATCAGGAAAACGGTAGTATCACTACCTTGGGTATTGCCTCATGTGTCTTGTCATACTTGTATCCCTTTATTCGCGACCAATACGATTTTGGTTTGTACCTTTAGTATATGGATTGCCCTCTGGTGACTTCCGGTTTTGGGGAAACTACGGTCTTGTATATGCTTTTGGGAATAAAAATGTGTTAAGGGTGGAATGGGCCATGACTTAACACTATTTTGATATCTTTATATTACTGATAGACATTATCTACTTATCGTACACTACTACATAGTAGATAGTTTAACGGATCCTTAAAGGATGGTTATTCCAAACATCCTTTGAGTTACTTGTATTTCAATTGCTATTTCACTTGAGTTGGATTTATTGATATAAGAATGTTAATCCTGACTCGAGTGTCTTGTGTTTTGCTTTACGCTCGGGTCAGACTGAGTGTACCAGTATTCGAGACTCACCTTTGAAGTTGGAGCTTTGCTTGAAGATCCAGCCATCTATTCTGCTTTCAGTATTCGATGATTCCAGTGATGTATTCTGATTTTATCTGATGTATCGTGTTACTCTTCTGTTGTAAAACTCTGATGTATCTTATATATTCATATAGTAGCTTCATGAACTACTATCTCTTTTTATTTTCCGCAGCATTTATTACTCTGTGTCTATGATCTGTGATTATTTATTTACTGTATATGTTCAGTTTTGCCAAATTTAAATTAACAACGCGGTATTTTGAGCAATTCAACTCCGGCATGAGTGTCTACCTATACACTTATAATGGATGCGAATGGTCCAAAATAGCGGGTCGTTACACTCGTCCATCAACGGTTGTAAATAAACATCAATATCCTTCCTTGGTTGTTTTGGTCTGAAAATCAACAATGTCAGCATTGAGAACTCCCTTTTCATACACATGGATGGAGGAAGATTGTATGGTACTATAATTACTGGCCAAAAACTATAACGATTAGCTAGAGACGCATGTAGATTGAACCATCCGTTGCTATTCCAAGCGTCATATTTCGTGGTTCAGCATCAAACGTTTAATCAAAAGAATTTACAGCTCACCATTGAGAAGTGTCACATGGATGACGCTTACAGTTGAATCAGACTTGGCACGAGCATGCCAATTCATAGCATGTGCTATCCATGGTAAGGTATACAGTCTTCTTAATATAGAAATTAAAGAGAAATGTCTCAACGTCTTTTGAGGTACTTTGATAGCTCTTCTCTCTTCATTGAATGTTGTCTTATATATTGGTTCATTGCAAATTGTACAAGAAACCCTATTTGCATCATCTTTCCAGTATAAAATGCAGTCATTGATGCATGCATCATAAGTTTTGTAATCCATCCCAACTTGTTTAATCATCTTCTTCATGTCGAGGTACTTTGTAGGTAGTGTGTTACCTTCAGGGAGTAACTTATTTATAAATTCGAGGTGTGCAGTCACACCATTGTCGAAAAAGCCGTACTGAGTTTTCAAGCTATTCAGCTTTACAATGGCATATAAATTTTTTATCCCTTTTGGACATGAAAGATACAATGGCTCTTTTGCACTATAAAAAAGCGATTTATACGTCTTACTTTGATTGGCCTGCCAATCGACATCAACCGTAGATGACTACCCAATATTATCAGGCAACGGAATTGTAGGTTGAAAATGATGAAATTTATCGGCATCATTGACTAGATCTTCCATCCTAGGATGTTCGGACTCATTGGTGCTTACGGCTTGACTATCGGGTTGTTTTTGCTTCACCGCCAACTCTTTCCCATGAAAATGCCAAACAGTATATGATTGGACAATTCCCTATCCAAGAAGATGATAATGAATTTCATCTAATTTAATTTTTATTTCCATATTTTTGCATTGTATGCAAGGACAAGAATAGATTTCCTTATTACCACCATTTTGTACAACAAATTAAATAAACTTCCGCACTCCTTCCACATATCGTGCAGTTCTTCGATTGGATTCTTTCATCCATTGTTTGTCTATACTAGAAGACATACTGTCCTGCTATATCATATATGATATATCATCAGTTATTTCTCTACCACCTCTTTATGAAAAAATGTGTAATTCAAGCACAAACATTGCCTTAAATTAAATAATGGCAAAGTTCCTACTAGCATTATGTAATATATGAAACAATAATCCTATTTCAAACAAAATATAAAAAGTGCAGCCACAAAATCAAACATTAGGGACATGCAATTTTTTTGAAGATCTTTACAAGTCACCATATCCTTCAATCATCTATAAAAACTACCAACCTGAAGACTCTCCTCCACTCACATTACAATCACACTCACCATGTCAACAACTTTAATACTATTCTCCACATTCCTCCTCCTCCTTACAGTAGCAACAAAGGCCAAAACCACCCCTACAGTCACATCAGGCCCTTTATCCCAGCCCCCCTAAACCCAATCGCCATCCTCGAAAAGGACAACCAGTACAAAACCTTACTCGGCCTCCTAAATGAAACCTAGGTCCTATCCTAAATCCAAAACCGGCTTAGCGACTCCTTCTAAGGACTCACCATCTTCACCCCTATCGACAATACATTGACGCAGCGGATTAAACAAAACAATCTTCAATCGGTGAAAGTAGTAATCGGTGGATTGGAAGATACTGAAATGCCCAAATTCGTTGATCCAAAGATACCGAATTCTAGCTATCCCGAACTCGTTGATCGCGCACGATATCGGGTTCAAAGATCTTCAATTCTTCAAGCGTTGATCAAGCGCACTTGATTCCGCGAATCGGCTTCTACAATCGTTGAATCGAGCGCACTCGATTAACCGAAAGAGGAGATAGGAGATTATACTCAACTACCAATTTAGATGAAAGCACACAGCAATCAAAAGAGAATTTTATTCAAAAATCAACAACCTTACAAATGACCCAACTTGCCTATTTATAGGCTACAACTCACGCGGTACAAAATATGCACAAGTCCTAAGTCGAAACCGACTTATCACGTACGACTCAAGAACTACAGACGACATACGACTTAAAATTTACAACACAATACAAGCCTTGCCAACCTACGACTCAAAAGCTACGACCTAAAAAATCAAACGACTCAAGACATGTACAGAACGACTTACGAATTGTCGACTTAAACCCATGCCGACTTACGACTTATAACAGAAATTACAACAGACAGTTATTCACTTAGGTCGTTGCCGACTTAACAACATATCACGGCTCATCAATAGCAGTGACTTCAGAAACAACGGTCCAGATTAACTCGGCAGGAAATCCATGGCTTCAGGTTTTAGCTACATAAGATGGTTCCCTTTAAAACTGTGCGACTTAACTAAGTCGTAACTCGGTGACGACTTATCACTTGTTCTGTTAAGTTGTTCCCAGCACTTGCTCCTATAGCTTTTAGGTCGTAACCCAGCACTTCCCTTAGGTCGTAACCCGGTAAGTCTTCCTGGCGACTTAATATCTTTGATAATCTGCACCTCTCCACTAGTTAGGTCTTCCACTCTCTTAAGTCGGTCACGACTTAAGTCTCCCATCATGTTAAGTCGGTCGCTTATGTCTTCTACTTCCTTGAGTCGGTCACGACCCATAACTCCTTCCATAAGTCGCGTACGACTTATGCCTTCATTCCTGGCCTGGGCTACATCATCCTCCCCAGGTTGAGAGAAATTCGACCTCGAATTTGTAAATTCTTCCACATCTGCGCGTTCATCCCCATGATATGGTACGAGATGTTTAACATTGAACACGTCAGACGTATAAACATCATCTGGTAGCTTCAATTTATAAGCATTTTGTAACGACCCGATATTTTGGACCATTCGCGTCCATTATAAGTGCATAGGTAGACACTCATGCCGGAGTTGAATTGCTCAAAATACCGCGTTGTTAATTTAAATTTGGCAAAACTGAACATATACAGTAAATAGATATTCTCACAGATCACAGACACAGAGTAATAAATGCAGCGGAAATAAAAGAGATAGTAGTTCATGAAGCTACTATATGAATATATAAAAATACATCAGAGTTTACAACAGAGGAGTAATACGATACATCAGATACAAATCAGAATACATCACTGGAATCATCGAATACTGAAAGCAGAATAGATGGTTGGATCTTCAAGCAAAGCTCCAACTCCAAAGGTGAGTCTCGAATACTGGTACACTCAGTCTGACCCGAGCGTAAAGCAAAACACAAGACACTCGAGTCAGGATTAACATTCTTATATTAATAAATCCAACTCAAGTGAAATAGCAATTGAAATACAAGTAACTCAAAGGATGTTTGGAATAACCATCCTTTAAGGATCCGTTAAACTATCTACTAGGTAGTAATGTACGCTAAGTAGATAATGTCTATCAGTAATATAAAAATATCAAAGTAGGGTTAAGCAGGGCCCATACACCTCTTAACCTGTTTATTCCCAAAAGCATATACAAGACCGTAGTTTCCCCAAAACCGGAAGTCACCAGAGGGCAATCCATATACTAAAGGTACAAATCAAAATCGTAGTTGTCGCGAATAGGATAATCAGTATGACAAGTTACATGAGGCGATACCAACTAGGATACTAGTAGTTGCCTGATCCGGACTGATGTTGGGCATAGCAGCTACTACCCCAACACCGCGAAACAACACTCCCAAATCGAGGGGTGCACCCAAATCGAATCACAATAGTAATAGATATGGTATCGAAGAAGTGTGTCCGCTAGAGATGGCGATCCTCAATGGCCCGGCGCGGCTCCTGTTTTAGTCATGTCAGGGGTCATCCAAAATCGTTCTCTTTCTTCAGTCAACGCGTTCATCAAAACCATCCACTTCGTTCTGGATCAACACTCCGCGTATAGTTATTAAAGTGGTTTCGGTTCAGATAGAGAGTATATCCATTACCGATCCCGGTCTCTTTAATAACTTTCGTAATTATTACACCGATTGGTCGTTTATATATTTCAAAAACCAAATCAATTTCATATATAACATAGAATTCGTAAATCAACATTTCATTTGTCTTTCTAAAACAATTTCCAAATTTTCGTTTCAAAACTTCCAATTTCCCGTTTCAAAATCTTATAATTCAATTTCAATTTCTATTTAAAACAATTCAAATATTGATTCAAGTTCGTATATAAGTTTCATTCCGAAATCATTTAAATAAATTCTATTTAACATTCAAATCAATTTAAACTCATTTATCGATTTCATTCAATATTCGTTAAGTTACTTTATCATTCAAAACAATTTCTATTAAATTTCCAAATCATTAAATCAATTTCTTAAGTTCAACTTCGTTAAATCGAAACTTACAATTTTGAATTAAATTCAATTCATCAAATCAATTCTTCCAATTACAAGTCTTACATTAATTCCAAAAATATCACATTTTCATTTCTTGTTAAAGAAATTCAATTTCACTTATTTACTTTCTTAAGTAATTTTCCAAAACTCACTTAATAAAGAAAACTCGATTTCAATTCTTTACGAAGTAAAATTCACTTATTCAAAAGTTCAAATTTTCTTATTAAAGAATTTCAATTCAATTTAATCATTTAATAATTCATTATTAAATAGTTCAAAACTTAATTATTAAATGATTTCAAAGTTTAATAATTTCAAACTTAATTATAATTTCAAACTTAATTATTAAATCATTTCGAACTTAATTCAATCATTTCTCAAATTAAACAACATTCTTTCATTGATTACATTGTTAATCTTTTGTTTCAGATTATTAAATATTACCATTCTCCCTTCATCAAAAATTCAAATTTCAACTTCATTTCAAAACCGTATTTTTATTCAAATAAAATCTTCATTTATTTTTAAATCAAATTATTGACCAATCGGGTTTTATTTAATTCTCTATCCTAGGTCAAAGTTCAATTTGGGTATTTATCATTTCAACCCGATTCCAATTCAATTCAAATCAAAGCATAGTAAAGGGAACTTGCAGTGTGATAACTGGGATGGTGTCAAAGTAAATAAACAAGCAATCACAACAACCAATATCAATCCAATAATCAATTCAAATAATCCCGAAACAACCGTATTAATTCGCATTGTTATTTGTACGAATTAATATAATTATTTCTAGAATCTACACTATCATTTCATGTAGATTAAAGATTATTACATTACGGTTTTCACTTGTCATTCAATTTACAATTTCATACATCATCAATTTAACAACATACATTCAGTGGTTCAAAATGTAATTAAACAAATCCTACGTGTTAATAAATTTAACGGTTAAAGGGTCATATTATACAAGTGTCAGTTAATCAAATTTAACATTTAATTATCCTATATCAAGTTCAATTTCATACTGTTTATCATTTTAACATTAACAATTTAACGTCCAATATAAACATCAACAATCAATCAATTTCAGCCAAACTGTATTATCATCGCATAAATAATTAACAGATAATGGTGTCAGATGTCACAGGTGAACTGATACAGGCAATAGCATATATAACAGTGTAATTAACTAACAGCAGTATATTTCAATTGTCGTTTCAATTGAAATCAAATTTAATAAATAAAAGAACGTTAATCGTGAGTGAGTGCTCACCTTTCGAGGCTAGAGATATTTAACGATGAAACGAGTTGTGAGTCCAAGCGCGAATTCCCAAAACAAAACTAGATTGGCACGGTTCGGCGATCAAAGCTGATAGATATGAATCGATGAGAATGAGTCAAATAAGCTCGATGCAAACGGAATATATATATATCAATTGTTATTATTATAATTATTATTTTCCCAAAACCCAATGTTAAATAAAATATACAAACGAAAGATATATATAACTCAACATATATTTTAAACAAACTGTACACCTGAAACTTGTAATAAAACTACTATACTTAAATCTATGTTCTGAAAAACATATATATACATATAAAACAATAAGGCGACTGATTTTAAAGTTTTATACATAACAAGCTTATATACTTCAAAAACAACAACTGCTACAAAATTTTTTTTTTTTTTTTTTTTTTAACTCATGTACTAACATATTATTTTGACCGTACTGTTACAAAATGAACAACCGGTATGTACAACAACTCATACTATAACCACCCCCGTATAATGCAACTCAACAAAATATATATTAACTAGTATATATATAAAACAGGTTTATCAAAATATAATTTATAATATACGAAACAAAAGAAAACAATGAATAAACTGTATAATCCTTTATAACATTTTATATAGGAACAAATATATATAATCCACTTACAATACTACCATATAATAATCTATATACTACTGTTTCAATTTCATCACTTAAAGTAAACATTCAACATATGATTTCTCTAATAACTTATATTATAAACATCACATATAAACTAATATGTATGTAATTCAAACAGAAAATATATCTAAAATTTTACAGTACGTAATTCAAGTCAAAATAGCTATATCTATTTACTGGAAATCAGTATGTACATGTAGTAAAAAGACCCTGCACACCCAAATCCTCTGGCACAAACATTTCGCATAAACAATTTTATAGCTTACCTATATACTTTTAAACGGTGACATGTAATACTCTCAATATTAAAATATATAACTCATATTACTCAGAACATATATGTAGACAATTATGTATAAATATATAAGTGATTCAAAATCATATATGTACTACGAACAAAATATATATAACTTGTACTTACATAAACTTATGTGTAATAGTCTTTAAAAAGTAAAATATGACGCATATATAGATGGACAGAATATAAACTTGTAAGCAGTAAGCTAATATGGTTTGTAAACTTCATACTCTAATATAAATAATATAACATATAAAATCATCAATGTATATAAACAAAACCATATATATATAAAGACAGTATCCTTTAAACAAATGTTTATTTACAACTGACACCTCATATATGTATATAACAGTATTATATTTTAAGGTATGAATATATGTAAAACTTATATAAATTAATATACCATAAAATTAATATATAGTATACGAATTATATATATAACCAATAAAGAAAAGCATACCCATATACCATATAAATATCAATAGATGCACATCTAACAGCTACGAATAACTTCATATAGCATACCTCACAAGTAACGGAAGCCTAAAAGGAAGAAAAGAAATGAAGCTTCTGTTTTGCTTGCGGGCAGACTTCGAAACGGGGTTTCCATCGGGTCTGGCCTCGGCGTTCAAGGAGGTCGCACGAGTAGAAGGTGGACACAGGAGGAAGGGAAACCATCGGTGATGCTTGGGTTTGGAATGCGGCACCCGAGTTTGGAGGAGGCGGCTCTGGTGGGGAATCATGCGGAGGCTCGGTGAGGTGCTGCCGAGGTGACGAGGCAGAGGTGATGGGCTTGGGGTCGAGCTCGGTAGTTGGTTATGGGATGTTTACGCGGAGGGTGGATGAGTTCGGCAGATTTGCTAGAGAAGAGGGACAGTTTCTAATGGCCTGGGAAGTTGAAGCCGAAGGTTTTCGGGTGGGAAGGGAAATGGGTTGCAGGCGGCGAAGTAGGAGGAGGGAAGGTGGTTACTTGCGTTTCAGCATGAGGCAGAGGGTGGGCTTGCTGGGCTTGGCTCGGTTGCCGACAAGCTTGATGGGGTGAGAGAGAACGGAGATGGTCGTTGGGGTGGTTCACGTGGAGGCGGTTGCTAGCGAGGTGATTGAAGGCTTCGTTTGTTTGTAGAAAATGTTCATGTATATAAATATAGGACTTTAGTTTTATAAAAGAATATGTCTTCTAAAATGAGCACTAGAACAGAAAAGGAGAGAAGAATAGGAGTGACGAGATGAACCGCCACTTTACACGAAACTGCAAATTTATTGAAAAATGGGATAATAAAAGCCAAAAATTTTTGAATTCAAGAAATAGTTAATTTTACTGGTTGGCAGCTGGAAAGTTATTTAGCTCTTCAATTCACGTGGATAGCTGAAAGGACAAAGAAAACCAAGAGACGTTAAAACGAGTACCGCTACGATCCGTCGTTTACAGATTCCGACGAGTACCGGACTTCAAAACACGAAAATGAATATACCGTAGAGGCCAACACGACTAGACGATCAAAACGGTATACAGATATCAGTGATTCGATTATCCGATAAAAATCGATATCGGTACCAGAATACTGCTATTTTGCAGAAAATAAGAACGACGGAGCAATAGATGTCCAAATTTGGAAAAATGACAAACTGAGATCTTGCTCAGAAGATGGTTAAGAATTTTTCTATGTAAAATATTTAAGTTTCGGAAACATTTTATCTTCACTGCTTTTTAACTGATTGAATTGAAGTGAATTTACGCGCGAAATAAACTTTCATATTTTCGGACGAAAATTTACCAGTTGCTATGTTTAATTAGACGTATTCCAAATATTAAATTTTTATTTCGAAATTTTATCGTTTAAAATTTCACAAAATTTCAACAAATTACATTATTAAAACGGTTAAAATTTACGGGTCGTTACATTCTCCCCCACTCAAAACTTTTCGTCCCCGAAAAGGAACGAGGTAGGAGAATAGAAACAACCAGAAGAAAACAGATTTTGAAATACAAAATAACAATTCATTTAAACCATATAAATTCAAATTTAAATTAATTGATATTCAATAATTGATTTAATCCATTTGATTTCACTAAAATCAATCTCAACTATTTCTAAATTCATTATCTTATTATCCAATTATCTTCAATTTACAATTTCTAAAACAATAAATTTGAATAGTCTTTTATTATAATCATATTTTTTCCAGCAATTTAAATTCTTCTTTATTCCATATTATTGTTAAATTTATTCTACTTAACATATCTTATCACATATATTTAACACATATAAATTAATTTAAAACATAAAAGTTTCGATTTAAATTAATTTACATCTATTAATTTCTTTTAAATTCAAGGTATTTTCATATGTTGATCAAATTTCAATTTATTAAATTTTTCAAAACAAATTTATTTATTCTTCAAAACAAATTTATTTCATTATTAACTGAGTTTTACTTGTTATCTTATCTAACTCTATTAACATCTTAATAATCCAATTTAGTGTTTAACATTTATTATAAACACTCAAATTTTATCTATAAATTCAATTTATCTCATATATTATCCAATTACATATTCAACTTCTGAATGATTTAGGTAAGTTGTATTAGAATGCAGTTGAACAATATACAAATAAAATTTTCCAAATTCAATTATTCAAGTTTAAATATTTATTCCAAATTTTGGTTTTATTTATAATTAAAATCATCTTTTAACAAAATTTAAGAATTAGATTTCCGATTAACTTTAAACAATTTAGAGATATATACAATATATTTATCTCAAATCAAATTTAAATTTTTAAATAAGATACCAATATATATGTAAATCGAAATATACTGAAGAAATTCAAATCAAAATATATTTTTCTCAAAACAAAACCGTAGCAAAGCTACAGAATGGTTTCTCCATTTCGAAACTCGAAAATGAACGTCGATGATGCGGCCGCCATCACCGAAATTATTTTCCAGCGACAAAGAGGAGAGCACTCATTTCAACGTTTTTTAAAAATTCTTTGAAAACGATTTATATTCGAAGATATTTTCAAAAATATATACTTAAAATTTTAAAATCAAAGTTCGAAATCACCGGAAACTAAATTCTCAAATTTCTGAATTAAATTCATTTCAAATTCCAGATCAATTTATAAACCGTATTTATAAATTTATTTAGAACAATAAATGATAATCAAATATTATCATTTCAACAACAATTTAATTAACTTATTAAATTCCAGAAAATTTTACTTATTAAATTCCAGAAAATTTTAACTTATATTTTTACAATATAATCAACAAATTTATATCATTTACCAAATTTGAAAATAATATTGTGTCAGTTTGCTCTGTTCAAGCGTTTTGGAAATCCTATCGATAGCGTTGATCAGACGAATCGATCGGAAACCCAAATCAACATCAACAACTCAAACAACACAATATATAAAACATTTTTATTATTAATTTACAAATACACCTTTTGCTCGACGATACATGAATGAATTTTCAAAATAAGGATAGGGATTCAAATTTGATAGACTCAAATCAAAGAGAATTTTGATTCGAAGATAGGTTTGAACAAGGACGAGATAATTAAATAACAAAATAAGGCGATGGAAAAGTTTATATAAATCGCGGGCAACCTTAACCGGGTCGACCGTGACTTCAAAATAAGATCGGTGTAGAATTCCGAGGTAAATCGACATTCGATCTCAAGAATTAGAATTCAGGTATAGCAGGTAATAGATAGCATCGTAAACCGAGGATACAGAAATCTCCGGTAAATCGTTGTCTATTATAAAGGAGTTTTGCCCCTTTACGAATCATTCGAAGTTTGGCGAGACCGCCGACCAATTATAGATATCATTCAAAATGGAGTTATGGGGTGCTCCAGAATTGAAAGAAGACGAATAGTGAGGGACACGAATGAATTTTTGGAACTGCAGGGAACGTTCCAAAATTCAAAGGAATTGAGTCAAAGGAAGAGATTGAAACTCGAATGAGAGTGATTCTGCAAATACATTTACCTTATATGTTGAGTTTGCCTAGAGCTACCAAAGCTCTGATACCAACTGTAACGACCCGATATTTTGGACCATTCGCGTCCATTATAAGTGCATAGGTAGACACTCATGCCGGAGTTGAATTGCTCAAAATACCGCGTTGTTAATTTAAATTTGGCAAAACTGAACATATACAGTAAATAGATATAATCACAGATCACAGACACAGAGTAATAAATGCAGCGGAAATAAAAGAGATAGTAGTTCATGAAGCTACTATATGAATATATAAAAATACATCAGAGTTTACAACAGAGGAGTAATACGATACATCAGATACAAATCAGAATACATCACTGGAATCATCGAATACTGAAAGCAGAATAGATGGTTGGATCTTCAAGCAAAGCTCCAACTCCAAAGGTGAGTCTCGAATACTGGTACACTCAGTCTGACCCGAGCGTAAAGCAAAACACAAGACACTCGAGTCAGGATTAACATTCTTATATTAATAAATCCAACTCAAGTGAAATAGCAATTGAAATACAAGTAACTCAAAGGATGTTTGGAATAACCATCCTTTAAGGATCCGTTAAACTATCTACTAGGTAGTAATGTACGCTAAGTAGATAATGTCTATCAGTAATATAAAAATATCAAAGTAGGGTTAAGCAGGGCCCATACACCTCTTAACCTGTTTATTCCCAAAAGCATATACAAGACCTCAGTTTCCCCAAAACCGGAATTCACCAGAGGGCAATCCATATACTAAAGGTACAAATCAAAATCGTAGTTGTCGCGAATAGGATAATCAGTATGACAAGGTACATGAGGCGATACCAACTAGGATACTAGTAGTTGCCTGATCCGGACTGATGTTGGGCATAGCAGCTACTACCCCAACACCGCGAAACAACACTCCCAAATCGAGGGGTGCACCCAAATCGAATCACAATAGTAATAGATATGGTATCGAAGAAGTGTGTCCGCTAGAGATGGCGATCCTCAATGGCCCGGCGCGGCTCCTGTTTTAGTCATGTCAGGGGTCATCCAAAATCGTTCTCTTTCTTCAGTCAACGCGTTCATCAAAACCATCCACTTCGTTCTGGATCAACACTCCGCGTATAGTTATTAAAGTGGTTTCGGTTCAGATAGAGAGTATATCCATTACCGATCCCGGTCTCTTTAATAACTTTCGTAATTATTACACCGATTGGTCGTTTATATATTTCAAAAACCAAATCAATTTCATATATAACATAGAATTCGTAAATCAACATTTCATTTGTCTTTCTAAAACAATTTCCAAATTTTCGTTTCAAAACTTCCAATTTCCCGTTTCAAAATCTTATAATTCAATTTCAATTTCTATTTAAAACAATTCAAATATTGATTCAAGTTCGTATATAAGTTTCATTCCGAAATCATTTAAATAAATTCTATTTAACATTCAAATCAATTTAAACTCATTTATCGATTTCATTCAATATTCGTTAAGTTACTTTATCATTCAAAACAATTTCTATTAAATTTCCAAATCATTAAATCAATTTCTTAAGTTCAACTTCGTTAAATCGAAACTTACAATTTTGAATTAAATTCAATTCATCAAATCAATTCTTCCAATTACAAGTCTTACATTAATTCCAAAAATATCACATTTTCATTTCTCGTTAAAGAAATTCAATTTCACTTATTTACTTTCTTAAGTAATTTTCCAAAACTCACTTAATAAAGAAAACTCGATTTCAATTCTTTACGAAGTAAAATTCACTTATTCAAAAGTTCAAATTTTCTTATTAAAGAATTTCAATTCAATTTAATCATTTAATAATTCATTATTAAATAGTTCAAAACTTAATTATTAAATGATTTCAAAGTTTAATAATTTCAAACTTAATTATAATTTCAAACTTAATTATTAAATCATTTCGAACTTAATTCAATCATTTCTCAAATTAAACAACATTCTTTCATTGATTACATTGTTAATCTTTTGTTTCAGATTATTAAATATTACCATTCTCCCTTCATCAAAAATTCAAATTTCAACTTCATTTCAAAACCGTATTTTTATTCAAATAAAATCTTCGTTTATTTTTAAATCAAATTATTGACCAATCGGGTTTTATTTAATTCTCTATCCTAGGTCAAAGTTCAATTTGGGTATTTATCATTTCAACCCGATTCCAATTCAATTCAAATCAAAGCATAGTAAAGGGAACTTGCAGTGTGATAACTGGGATGGTGTCAAAGTAAATAAACAAGCAATCACAACAACCAATATCAATCCAATAATCAATTCAAATAATCCCGAAACAACCGTATTAATTCGCATTGTTATTTGTACGAATTAATATAATTATTTCTAGAATCTACACTATCATTTCATGTAGATTAAAGATTATTACATTACGGTTTTCACTTGTCATTCAATTTACAATTTCATACATCATCAATTTAACAACATACATTCAGTGGTTCAAAATGTAATTAAACAAATCCTACGTGTTAATAAATTTAACGGTTAAAGGGTCATATTATACAAGTGTCAGTTAATCAAATTTAACATTTAATTATCCTATATCAAGTTCAATTTCATACTGTTTATCATTTTAACATTAACAATTTAACGTCCAATATAAACATCAACAATCAATCAATTTCAGCCAAACTGTATTATCATCGCATAAATAATTAACAGATAATGGTGTCAGATGTCACAGGTGAACTGATACAGGCAATAGCATATATAACAGTGTAATTAACTAACAGCAGTATATTTCAATTGTCGTTTCAATTGAAATCAAATTTAATAAATAAAAGAACGTTAATCGTGAGTGAGTGCTCACCTTTCGAGGCTAGAGATATTTAACGATGAAACGAGTTGTGAGTCCAAGCGCGAATTCCCAAAACAAAACTAGATTGGCACGGTTCGGCGATCAAAGCTGATAGATATGAATCGATGAGAATGAGTCAAATAAGCTCGATGCAAACGGAATATATATATATCAATTGTTATTATTATAATTATTATTTTCCCAAAACCCAATGTTAAATAAAATATACAAACGAAAGATATATATAACTCAACATATATTTTAAACAAACTGTACACCTGAAACTTGTAATAAAACTACTATACTTAAATCTATGTTCTGAAAAACATATATATACATATAAAACAATAAGGCGACTGATTTTAAAGTTTTATACATAACAAGCTTATATACTTCAAAAACAACAACTGCTACAAAATTTTTTTTTTTTTTTTTTTAACTCATGTACTAACATATTATTTTGACCGTACTGTTACAAAATGAACAACCGGTATGTACAACAACTCATACTATAACCACCCCCGTATAATGCAACTCAACAAAATATATATTAACTAGTATATATATAAAACAGGTTTATCAAAATATAATTTATAATATACGAAACAAAAGAAAACAATGAATAAACTGTATAATCCTTTATAACATTTTATATAGGAACAAATATATATAATCCACTTACAATACTACCATATAATAATCTATATACTACTGTTTCAATTTCAGCACTTAAAGTAAACATTCAACATATGATTTCTCTAATAACTTATATTATAAACATCACATATAAACTAATATGTATGTAATTCAAACAGAAAATATATCTAAAATTTTACAGTACGTAATTCAAGTCAAAATAGCTATATCTATTTACTGGAAATCAGTATGTAACATGTAGTAAAAAGACCCTGCACACCCAAATCCTCTGGCACAAACATTTCGCATAAACAATTTTATAGCTTACCTATATACTTTTAAACGGTGACATGTAATACTCTCAATATTAAAATATATAACTCATATTACTCAGAACATATATGTAGACAATTATGTATAAATATATAAGTGATTCAAAATCATATATGTACTACGAACAAAATATATATAACTTGTACTTACATAAACTTATGTGTAATAGTCTTTAAAAAGTAAAATATGACGCATATATAGATGGACAGAATATAAACTTGTAAGCAGTAAGCTAATATGGTTTGTAAACTTCATACTCTAATATAAATAATATAACATATAAAATCATCAATGTATATAAACAAAACCATATATATATAAAGACAGTATCCTTTAAACAAATGTTTATTTACAACTGACACCTCATATATGTATATAACAGTATTATATTTTAAGGTATGAATATATGTAAAACTTATATAAATTAATATACCATAAAATTAATATATAGTATACGAATTATATATATAACCAATAAAGAAAAGCATACCCATATACCATATAAATATCAATAGATGCACATCTAACAGCTACGAATAACTTCATATAGCATACCTCACAAGTAACGGAAGCCTAAAAGGAAGAAAAGAAATGAAGCTTCTGTTTTGCTTGCGGGCAGACTTCGAAACCGGGGTTTCCATCGGGTCTGGCCTCGGCGTTCAAGGAGGTCGCACGAGTAGAAGGTGGACATAGGAGGAAGGGAAAACATCGGTGATGCTTGGGTTTGGAATGCGGCACCCGAGTTTGGAGGAGGCGGCTCTGGTGGGGAATCATGCGGAGGCTCGGTGAGGTGCTGCCGAGGTGACGAGGCAGAGGTGATGGGCTTGGGGTCGAGCTCGGTAGTTGGTTATGGGATGTTTACGCGGAGGGTGGATGAGTTCGGCAGATTTGCTAGAGAAGAGGGACAGTTTCTAATGGCCTGGGAAGTTGAAGCCGAAGGTTTTCGGGTGGGAAGGGAAATGGGTTGCAGGCGGCGAAGTAGGAGGAGGGAAGGTGGTTACTTGCGTTTCAGCATGAGGCAGAGGGTGGGCTTGCTGGGCTTGGCTCGGTTGCCGACAAGCTTGATGGGGTGAGAGAGAACGGAGATGGTTGTTGGGGTGGTTCACGTGGAGGCGGTTGCTAGCGAGGTGATTGAAGGCTTCGTTTGTTTGTAGAAAATTTTCATGTATATAAATATAGGACTTTAGTTTTATAAAAGAATATGTCTTCTAAAATGAGCACTAGAACAGAAAAGGAGAGAAGAATAGGAGTGACGAGATGAACCGCCACTTTACACGAAACTGCAAATTTATTGAAAAATGGGATAATAAAAGCCAAAATTTTTTGAATTCAAGAAATAGTTAATTTTACTGGTTGGCAGCTGGAAAGTTATTTAGCTCTTCAATTCACGTGGATAGCTGAAAGGACAAAGAAAACCAAGAGACGTTAAAACGAGTACCGCTACGATCCGTCGTTTACAGATTCCGACGAGTATCGGACTTCAAAACACGAAAATGAATATACCGTAGAGGCCAACACGACTAGACGATCAAAACGGTATACAGATATCAGTGATTCGATTATCCGATAAAAATCGATATCGGTACCAGAATACTGCTATTTTGCAGAAAATAAGAACGACGGAGCAATAGATGTCCAAATTTGGAAAAATGACAAACTGAGATCTTGCTCAGAAGATGGTTAAGAATTTTTCTATGTAAAATATTTAAGTTTCGGAAACATTTTATCTTCACTGCTTTTTAACTGATTGAATTGAAGTGAATTTACGCGCGAAATAAACTTTCATATTTTCGGACGAAAATTTACCAGTTGCTATGTTTAATTAGACGTATTCCAAATATTAAATTTTTATTTCGAAATTTTATCGTTTAAAATTTCACAAAATTTCAACAAATTACGTTATTAAAACGGTTAAAATTTACGGGTCGTTACACATTTTCATTGATTCGTTTCACAACCTCCACCGGACCAATTTTCCTGGCTTTCAACTTGTTATAAGCGCCTACTGGAAAACGATCTTTTGTTAACACTGCATAAACCATATCTCCTTCATTAAACTCAACATTTCTTCGTTTCAAATCTGCAGATTGTCTGTACTTCTCATTTGCTTTCTTCAATCGTTCCTGAACGATTTTATGACATTCCGTCAACCCGTCAACAAAATCAGCAGCTTTCTTAACTGTCCCCCTTGAATGTGGCATTACCGTTAAATCCAACGGTCCTTTTGGCATACTAGAATATACAATCTGGAATGGACTGAACCCAGTACTTCGATTTACAGCATGATTATGGGCAAACTCCGTCTGGCTTAACTTCACATCCCAACTCTTCAGATTATCTTGTACAAGACACCTCAACAAATTTCCCAACGATCGGTTCACAACCTCGGTCTGTCCATCCGTTTGCGGATGATAAGCACTACTAAACTTCAGTTTTGTTCCGACCATCTTCCACAAACTTATCCAAAAGTGACTTAAAAATCTGGTATCCCGATCAGAAACAACGGATTCCAGTAAACCATGTAAACGATATATCTCTTTGAAGAATAATTCAGCAACCCGGACGACATCAGCTGTCTTTTTACAAGCGATAAAGTGTGCCATTTTGGAAAATCTGTCCACCACAACGAATATAGAATCATTCCCCCTTTGAGTTCTACGCAAACCCAAAACAAAATCCATACTGATATCCACCCATGGTTTTACAGGCACGGGTAACGGCATATACAGTCCCGCATTTGTCGCTGTTCCCTTAGAAATTTGGCAAACATGACATCTCTCCACAAACCTTCCCACTTCTTTCCTCATCGATGGCCAAAAGTAAGATTGTGAAATCAACTGTAATGTACGGTCTCTACCCACGTGTCCTTCTTCATGTAGCTCTTTTACGATCTTCATTCTCAAACCACCCTCCGGTATGCACAATCGATTTCCTTTGAACAGAAAACCATCTATCATTATAAACTCATCCGTCTCCCCATCCTTGACTTTATCAACAAACTTTGCAAAATAAGGATCATTGTCAAATAATTCTGGTAACATGTCAAACCCCGTCACTTCAACCTTCATTGTTGTCAACAAATGATTCCTCCTACTCAAAGCATCAGCCACACGATTTGTCACCCCTGACTTGTGTTTAAAAACAAAAGTAAATTTGACGCAGCGAATTAATCAAAACAAACTTCAATCGGTGAATGTAGTAATTGGTGGATTGGAAGATACTGAAATGCCCGAATTCGTTGATCCGAAGATACCGAACTCTAGCTATCTCGAACTCGTTGATCGCGCACGATACCGGGTTCAAATATCTTCAATTCTTCAAGCGTTGATCAAGCGCACTTGATTCCGTGAATCGGCTTCAACAATCGTTGAATCGAGCGCACTCGATTATTCGAAAGAGGAGATAGGAGATTACACTCAACTACCAATTTGGAATGAAAGCACAAAGCAATCAAAAGGGAATTTTATTCAAAAATCAACAACCTTTACAAATGAGACTCACGACCTATTTATAGGCGAACAATTTTACAACAGAAATTTCTCTAACTCCTAAGTCGTTTCCGACTCATAGCTCACGACTCACGACTAAAGACAAACAGTTACAATACTAGCCTTTAACGACTTATCAACCTACAACACGACTCAAAAATAAACGACTCATAACAGACGACTCATCTTAAGTCGTTTACGACTTATCAGATTACAACACAATCATACGACTTAAAAACAAAATTACAAACGACTTATAACAGATGCGACTTAACAACCAACACAACAACCACTTCCTTCGACTTAAGAATCCACGGTGTAGATTAACTCGCATAAGAATCTACGGCAACAGGCTTTAGCGACTTAAGAACATGCGCATCCCATATCAGCGACCTAAAGAACAACGGTAGCGATTAACTCGTAGAAGGATCAACGGCAATGTGCTTCAGCGACTTAAGAATAGGCGCATCTCATATCAGCGACCTAAAGAACAACGGTAGAGATTAACTCGGAGGAAGATCCCACGCTTCAGTCTTCAGCGACTTAACTCCTGACTCGTTAGGTCGGTCTCAAGACTTAAGTAAGTCGTAACTCGGCAGCGACTCATCCCTTCTCTTAAGTCGTAGACGACTTATCCCTTGTTTGTTCTCAACTCGTGTTGCTCTTCCTGGATCCTTCTTCTTAAGTCGTAGACGACTTATAGCTCTATCTTTAAGTCGTGGATGACTTATGTCAGCTTCTTCCATAACTCGTGGTTGACTTACCTCCTTGTTTCGTTGAGTCGTGGACGACTCATACCTGTTTCCTTAAGTCGGTGACGACTTATGTCTTCCATCCATTTGAGTCGTAGATGACTCAAAACGTTTCCCTTAAGTCGCAGACGACTTTTATCTTCCTTGTTAGCTTTAGCTTGTGGACGACTTAGGGTTTTAAGTCGTAGCCCCTTTTCCTTAAGTCGGTCACGACTTATACCTCCTTCCTTAAGTCGTTTACGACCTATGCCTTCACCTTCCTCACTACTTACTCGACTTATGTCCTTAGTATTGATAAGTCGGTCACGACTTATGCCTTGGGCAATTATAGCTTGGCCTACATCATCCTCCCCAGGTTGAAAGAAATTCGTCCTCGAATTTGCATCTTCCTCAACATCAGTTCGTTCATCCCCGTGATATGGTACGAGATGTTTAACATTGAACACGTCAGACGTATACACATCATCTGGCAGCTTCAGTTTATAAGCATTTTCATTGGTTCGTTTCACAACTTCCACCGGGCCAATTTTTCGTGCTTTCAATTTATTGTACGTTCCCACCAGAAAATGATCTTTTGTTAACACTGCATAAACCAAATCACCTTCATGAAATTCAACATTTCTTCGTTTTAAATTTGCAAATTGTTTATACTTCTCATTTGCTTTCTCCAATCGTTCCTGAACGATTTTATGACATTCCGATAACCCTTCAACAAAATCAGCAGCTTTCTTAACTGTCTTCTTGGATTGTGGCACTACTGTTAAATCCAACGGTCCCTTTGGCAAGCTCGAATAAACAATCTGGAATGGACTGAACCCAGTACTTCGATTCACTGCGTGGTTATGAGCAAATTCTGCTTGGCATAACTTTATGTCCCAACTCTTCAGATTATCTTGAACAAGACACCTCAACAAGTTTCCCAAAGATCGGTTCACAACCTCGGTCTGCCCATCCGTTTGCGGGTGATAAGCACTACTAAACTTCAGCTTCGTTCCCACCATTTTCCACAAACTCAACCAAAAATGACTCAGAAATCGAGTATCTCTATCCGACACAATAGATTCTGGCAACCCATGAAGTCGATAGATCTCCTTGAAAAATAACTGAGCAACATGAACAGCGTCCGCCGTCTTCTTACAAGCAATAAAATGTGTCATCTTAGAAAATCTGTCAACCACCACATAAATGGAATCATTACCACGCTGCGTTCTCGGCAACCCCAACACAAAGTCCATACTGATATCCACCCATGGTTTTACAGGCACGGGTAACGGCATATATAAACCAGCATTAGTCGCAGTTCCTTTCGAAACATGACAAATATGACAACGCTCCACAAACCTCTCTACTTCTTTCCTCATCGATGGCCAAAAGTAGGACTGTGAAATCAACTGTAAGGTACGGTCTCTCCCAACATGTCCCTCTTCGTGTAACTCCTTGATAATCTTCATTCTCAGACTACCCTCCGGTATGCACAATCGACTTCCTTTAAAAAGAAAACCATCTACCATCACGAACTCATCCGTCTCTCCCTCCTTGATTTTATCAACAAACTTTGCAAAGTAAGGGTCATCGGTAAATAATTCTGGCAATATTTCAAACCCTCAACCTTCAATGTAGTTAACAAGTGATTTCTTCTACTCAATGCATCCGCAACACGATTCGTCACTCCCGACTTGTGTTTCACAACAAATGTAAATTGTTGCAGATATGCAATCCACGATGCATGTCTCGCTGAAATCTTGTCTTGCCCTTGCAAATGCTTCAATGCTTCATGATCAGTATACAGAACAAACTCCTTCTGAAATAGATAGTGTCTCCAGTGTTTAATAGATTGTACAACAGCATTGAATTCCACATCATACGTACTGTACCTCATCTTCGCTCCTGACAACTTCTCACTGAAATATGAAATTGGACGACCCCTTTGACTTAACACTCCTCCAATCCCAACCTTGGATGCATCAGTATGTAGTTCAAATACTAATTGAAAATCTGGTAATACTAGAATAGGTGCAGATGTCAGCAACTCCTTGATCTTCTCAAAAGCACTCCCTGCTTCCTCTGTCCATGCAAACTGTTTACCTTTCATGCAATCTGTAATAGGCGCCATCACACTACTAAAGTGTGGAATAAACCTTCGATAAAATGAAGCCAACCCATGAAAACTACAAACTTCCGTTATCGTCTTGGGCTGCGGCCAATCTCTAATTGCTTCAACTTTACTTTGGTCAACCTGTATTCCCTTTTCCGACACAACATATCCCAGAAATAAAACACTCCTCGCCATAAAAACACACTTCTTTGTAGCAGCATAGAATTGTTCTTCACGAAGAATAATTAACACTTTCTTCAAATGCTGAACATGCTCTTCTGTACTAGCACTGTAGATCAGGATATCGTCAAAGTAAACCACCACAAATTTCCCAATGTACGGTCTGAAAATTTGGTTCATCACCCTCATGAATGTACTTGGTGCATTCGATAGACCAAACGGCATTACCAGCCATTCATACAAGCCTTCCCTCGTCTTGAATGCTGTCTTCCATTCGTCCCCTGGTCTAATGCGAATCTTATGATAACCGCTCTTCAAGTCAATCTTAGAAAAGATTACGGACCCACTGATTTGATCCAATAAATCATCCAGCCTTGGCATCGGAAATCTGTATCTGATTGTGATCTTATTCAATGCTCTACTATCTGTGCACATCCTCCACGTTCCATCCCTTTTGGGTACCAATAAAGCTGGTACAGCACAAGGACTTAAACTCTCCTGCACACGCCCCTGTTCAAGCAATTCCTCTACCTGTCTCCGCAACTCTTCATGTTCCTTCGGACTCATTCGATAATGTGGTCTGTGTGGCAAAACTGCTCCCGGAACAAGATCGATTTGATGTTGTATGTCTCTCAAAGGCGGTAACTCCTTTGGTAACTCATCTGGAAATACATCGTCAAATTCTTTCAAAACTGGTCTAACTCCTTCTGGTATCTCAACCTCTTCCCTGCTCTCTCGCCCAATTAACAAAAACACTTCAGGCTCTTCCTCAACCTCCTTAACAAATTCTTTCAAAGATAATAAAGTTTTGAGCTCTTCAATCTCTTCTGACCTACTTTCTCCTTGTGATCTCTTCTTTGGAACTAGGATAATTTTCGTGCCTTCAAACATAAAACTGTAGCTATTGGTCCGACCGTCATGTAGTACTGCTCGATCATACTGCCATGGTCTTCCCAATAATAAGTGGCAAACATCCATCTCTACTACGTCACACCAGATTTCATCTTTGTATTTCTTCCCAATAGAGAATGGAACACGAACTCGTCTATCCACTTTCACTTCTCCTCCTTTTCTCAACCATGCTAACTTGTATGGACTCGAATGTTTCTCTATCTTCAATTTCAACTTTGTCACAGCCTCGGTTGAAATAATATTATCACAGCTTCCTGCGTCAATCACAAACTTACACACCTTCCCCAGAATAGTACATGTTGACTGAAAGATATTACTCCTCAACCAACTGGCTTCTTCCTGCTTCGGTGTTAAACACGATCTCCTCAGGATTAGGTTACAACCTTCATCTCCTGACGCAATATCCTTCTCATCCTCCTCAACTGGACTAGAACAATCTCCATCACCATCCTCATCCTCAACTTCTGCAATCATGGTTCTCTTCTTTGGCTTTGGACACTCACTGCTTTTATGACCCAATTCCTGACAATTGTAACATTTGAAACCATTGTTAACTTTCGTCTTCTCAGCCTCCTTCACCACTGGTCTACTGATAGGTTTAGAAACATTAGAACTTCCTCCAACACTCTTCGCTTGATTGTTAGAATTAGTAAACACACCACTTCCCCGTCGCCCCTGTTTCTCCCAAGCCAACTCTTTCTGATGTGCTTCCGCTACAGATCTTGGATCAAACATATTAACCATATCCTGGATCTGCATTCGTAGTCGCCCAACAAATCTAGCTGTCAGTTGTTTTTCCTTCTCCATAATATCATTCCTCGCAATAAGTTGATAGAATTCATCAGCATAGTCGTTAACAGACTTCGTTCCTTGTCTCAAGTTTTGCAAACGTTGATACATCAAAGATTGATAATTGTATGGTAAGAACGTTGCTTTCATCATTTTCTTCATCTTATCCCAAGATTCAACTTTTGACTTTCCCATCCGATCACGTGTAAGCTTGGTTTGTTGCCACCATGCCAAAGCTCTACCCCTCAGCCTCGTAGCAACCAACTTCACTCTACGATGTCCTGGAACTTCTTTGAAGTCAAAAATCTCCTCAACATTAGCTACCCAATCTAGAAACTCCTCCGCTTGCATACCACCTTTGAATTCAGGAATTTCAGTCTTCATCCCCGACTCCCATTTGTGATCATACTCAGAGTGATTTCTTTCTTGTCCTCGTCCTTGTCCTTGAACACTACCACCATCATACTCCTCTTCAAAATCAGATGTATATCGTTGTCTATCTCGTCCACCCACATCTCTACTACCATTACGCCTACCACCATCATCCCTTCTATCTACATTCCTCCGTTCTCGATCATTCACGTTCCTCCCACGCCCTTGATCATTTTCAACACTTCTGTCTCGATTGGAATGTGGCGAGACTCTACTACCCCCATGGTTAGATTCTGGTGAAACCCTTCTCCAATTTAGATTCATCTCCGTCATAAGCTTCTCTAACCGGCCAATTCCTTCGTTAAGCTTTTCACTAAAATTCTCATTGATTCTTTGCTCCATCTCATCAGCTTCTTCTCTTCGATACAAAGCTTCTATGTTTTGGTGGCGATTAGCTCTTCTTGGCGGCATACTTGAAAATTTCAAACACTTCAACACTTCAAAATTCAAACACTTTTCGGACTTTGATCCAAAATGAAACGGATCAAAAACTTCCACTTTGTAGCAAATCGCGATGAACACGATGGACAAAGTTTCGGCCTCCAATTCAAATCCGATCAAACAACTTCAATGCAAGTCAAACACTTCTTCCTCTCGGCCACACAAATTCGAATCTTCACTTCAAGCTCGGCAAATCTCTTCAACTTCTAAATGAATAGGCTCCAAGTCAGCTATGATTGGCTAGAACAAGCTCTGATACCAAACTGACGCAGCGGATTAATCAAAACAAACTTCAATCGGTGAATGTAGTAATTGGTGGATTGGAAGATACTGAAATGCCCGAATTCGTTGATCCGAAGATATCGAACTCTAGCTATCTCGAACTCGTTGATCGCGCACGATACCGGGTTCAAAGATCTTCAATTCTTCAAGCGTTGATCAAGCGCACTTGATTCCGCGAATCGGCTTCTACAATCGTTGAATCGAGCGCACTCGATTATCCGAAAGAGGAGATAGGAGATTACACTCAACTACCAATTTGGAATGAAAGCACAAAGCAATCAAAAGAGAATTTTATTCAAAAATCAACAACCTTTACAAATGAGACTCACGACCTATTTATAGGCGAACAATTTTACAACAGAAATTTCTCTAACTCCTAAGTCGTTTCCGACTCATAGCTCACGACTCAAGACTAAAGACAAACAGTTACAATACTAGCCTTTAACGACTTATCAACCTACAACATGACTCAAAAATAAACGACTCATAACAGCCGACTCATCTTAAGTCGTTTACGACTTATCAGATTACAACACAATCATACGACTTAAAAACAAAATTACAAACGACTTATAACAGATGCGACTTAACAACCAACACAACAGCCACTTCCTTCGACTTAAGAATCCACACTGTAGATTAACTCGCATAAGAATCTACGGCAACAGGCTTTAGCGACTTAAGAACATGCGCATCCCATATCAGCGACCTAAAGAACAACGGTAGAGATTAACTCGTAGAAGGATCAACGGCAATGTGCTTCAGCGACTTAAGAATAGGCGCATCTCATATCAGCGACCTAAAGAACAACGGTAGAGATTAACTCGGAAGAAGATCCCACGCTTCAGTCTTCAGCGACTTAACTCCTGACTCGTTAGGTCGGTCTCGAGATTTAACTAAGTCGTAACTCGGCAGCGACTCATCCCTTCTGTTAAGTCGTAGACGACTTATCCCTTGTTTGTTCTCAACTCGTGTTGCTCTTCCTGGATCCTTCTTCTTAAGTCGTAGACGACTTATAGCTCTGTCTTTAAGTCGTGGACGACTTATGTCAGCTTCTTCCATAACTCATGGTTGACTTACCTCCTTGTCTTCGTTGAGTCGTGGACGACTCATACCTGTTTCCTTAAGTCGGTGACGACTTATGTCTTCCATCCAGTTGAGTCGTAGATGACTCAAAACGTTTCCCTTAAGTCGCAGACGACTTATATCTTCCTTGTTAGCTTTAGCTTGTGGACGACTTAGGGTTTTAAGTCGTAGCCCCTTTTCCTTAAGTCGGTCACGACTTATACCTCCTTCCTTAAGTCGTTTATGACCTATGCCTTCACCTTCCTCACTACTTACTCGACTTATGTCCTTAGTATTGATAAGTCGGTCACGACTTATGCCTTGGGCAATTATAGCTTGGCCTACATCAAAATTGTTGCAGATATGCAATCCACGATGCATGTCTCGCTGAAATCTTGTCTTGCCCTTGTAAATGCTTCAATGCCTCATGATCAGTGTAAAGAACAAACTCCTTCTGAAATAGATAGTGTCTCCAATGTTTAATAGATTGCACAACAGCATAAAATTCCACATCATATGTACTGTATCTCATCTTTGCTCCTGATAATTTCTCGCTAAAGTATGCAATAGGACGCCCCCTCTGACTCAACACTCCTCCAATTCCAACCTTGGATGCATCAGTATGTAGTTCAAACACTAGCTGAAAATCTGGTAATATTAGAATTGGTACAGACGTCAAGAGTTCTTTGATTCGCTCAAAAGCAACCCCGGCTTCCTCCGTCCATGCAAACTGTTTACCCTTCATGCAATCCGTAACAGGTGCCATCACACTACTAAAGTGTGGAATAAACCTCCGATAAAATGAAGCCAACCCGTGAAAACTACGAACTTCCGTTATCGTCTTGGGCTGTGGCCAATCTCTAATCGCTTCGACTTTACTTTGGTCAACCTGTATTCCTTCTTCCGATACAACATATCCCAGAAATAAGACACTCCTCGCCATAAAGACACACTTCTTTGTAGCAGCATAGAATTGTTCTTCACGAAGAATAATTAACACTTTCTTCAAATGTTGAACATGCTCTTCTGTACTCGCACTGTAGATCAGAATATCATCAAAGTAAACCACCACAAATTTTCCAATGTACGGTCTGAAAATTTGATTCATCACCCTCATGAATGTACTCGGTGCATTCGATAGACCAAACGGCATTACCAGCCATTCATACAATCCTTCCCTCGTCTTGAATGCTGTCTTCCATTCATCCCCTGGTCTAATGCGAATTTGATGATAACCGCTCTTCAAATCAATCTTAGAAAAGATTACGGACCCACTGATCTGATCCAATAAATCATCAAGCCTCGGCATCGGAAATCTATATCTCACGGTAATCTTATTCAATGCTCGACTGTCAGTACACATCCTCCACGTTCCATCCTTTTTGGGTACTAATAAAGCTGGTACAGCACAAGGACTTAAACTCTCCTGCACTCGCCCTTGTTCAAGCAATTCTTCCACTTGCCTCCGCAACTCTTCATGTTCCTTCGGACTCATTCTATAATGTGGTCTGTGTGGCAACACAACACCTGGAACAAGATCTATCTGATGTTGTATATCCCTCAACGGTGGCAATTCCGTTGGTAACTCCTTTGGAAATACATCGTCAAATTCTTTCAAAACTGGCTTTGCTTCTTCCGGAATTTCAACCTCTTCTTTGCTCTCACGCCCAATCAATAAAAATACTTCAGGCTCCTCCTCTACTTCCTTCACAAACTCCTTCAAAGATAACAAAGTTTTGAGCTCTTCAATCTCCTCCAACTTGTTTTCCTCCTGTTGTCGCTTCTTTGGAACTAGAGTAATCTTTGTGCCTTCAAACATGAAACTGTAACTGTTGGTACGCCCATCATGTTGTACTGCTCTATCATACTGCCACGGTCTTCCCAGCAACAAATGACAAACGTCCTTATCTACCACATCGCACCAGATTTCTTCTTTGTATTTCTTTCCAATTGAAAACTTCACACGAGCCCTTTGTCCAACCTTCACCTCACCGCCTTTCCACAACCAAGCTAGCTTGTATGGCTTTGGATGTTTCTTAGTCTTCAATGCCAACTTCCTCACAGCTTCAGAACAAATTATATTACCACAGCTTCCAGCATCAATAACAAATTTGCAAACTTTCCCTAGAATAGTACATGTTGACTGAAAAATATTGCTCCTCAACCAACTACAATCCTCCTCTTGCTTTGGTGTTAAACAGGACCTCTTCATCATGAGATTATAACCTTTGTCTCCCGACACTTCTTCTTCCTTCTCATCAGGTGGTGAATTGGAACATTCAGCTTCTTCATCCTCATCCTCAACCTCTGCTATCATAGCTCTCTTCTTCGACTTCGGACATTCGCTACTTTTGTGGCCCATTTCTTGGCAGTTATAACATTTGAAACCATTATTGACTTTTGTCTTTTCAGCCTCCTTCACTACTGGTCTACTGATAGGTTTAGAAGCATTAGAACTCCCACCAACACCTTTCACTTGATTGTTAGAATTAGTAAACACACCACTTCCTCGTCGTCCCTGTTTCTCCCAAGCCAACGCTTTCTGATGTGCTTCTGCTACAAATCTTGGATCGAACATATTAACCATATCCTGAATCTGCATTCGCAATCCCCCAATGAATCTAGATGTCAGCTGCTCTTCTGTTTCCATAATATCATTCCTTGCAATAAGTTGATAAAATTCGCCAGCATAGTCATTCACAGATTTCGTTCCTTGTCTCAAGTTTTGCAACCTCTGATACATAAGCGATTGATAATTATAAGGTAAGAATGTCGCTTTCATCAATTTCTTCATCTTCTCCCAAGATTCAACTTTTGACTTCCCCATTCGTTCACGTGTAAGTTTGGTTTGCTGCCACCATGCCAAAGCTCTACCCCTCAACCTTGTAGCAACCAACTTCACTCTACGATGTTCTGGAACTTCTTTGAAATCAACAATTTCTTCAACATTAGCCACCCAATCCAAAAAATCCTCAGCTTGCATACCACCTTTGAATTCAGGAATTTCAGTCTTCATCCCCGTCTCCCACTTGTGATCATACTCAGAGTAATTTCTTCCTTGTCCTCGTCCTTGTCCTCGAACACTACCACCATCATACTCCTCTTCAAAATCAGATGTATATCGTTGTCTATCTCGTCCACCCACATCTCTACTACCATTACGTCTTCCACCATCATCCCTTCTATCTACATTCCTCCGTTCACGATCAGTCACGTTCCTCCCACGCCCTTGATCATTTTCAACACTTCTGTCTCGATTGGAATGTGGCGAGACTCTACTACCCCATGGTTAGATTCAGGTGAAACCCTTCTCCGATTATGATTCATCTCCGTCATAAGCTTCTCTAACCGGCCAATTCCTTCGTTAAGCTTTTCACTAAAGTTTTCATTGATTCTTTGCTCCATCTCATCAGCCTCTTCTCTTCGATACAAAGCTTCAACGTTTTGATGTCGATTGGCTCTCTTTGGCGGCATGATTGAAATCTTCACAAACTCTTCAACACTTCAAGCTCGGCAAATCACTTCAAACTTCAAACTCTCGGCTCCAAGACTCGATCTAACTATGATTGGTTAGAACAAGCTTTGATACCAAAACTGACGCAGCGGATTAAACAAAACAATCTTCAATCGGTGAAAGTAGTAATCGGTGGATTGGAAGATACTGAAATGCCCAAATTCGTTGATCCGAAGATACCGAATTCTAGCTATCCCGAACTCGTTGATCGCGCACGATACCGGGTTCAAAGATCTTCAATTCTTCAAGCGTTGATCAAGCGCACTTGATTCCGCGAATCGGCTTCTACAATCGTTGAATCGAGCGCACTCGATTAACCGAAAGAGGAGATAGGAGATTACACTCAACTACCAATTTAGATGAAAGCACACAGCAATCAAAAGAGAATTTTATTCAAAAATCAACAACCTTACAAATGACCCAACTTGCCTATTTATAGGCTACAACTCACGCGGTACAAAATATGCACAAGTCCTAAGTCGGAACCGACTTATCACGTACGACTCAAGAACTACAGACGACATACGACTTAAAATTTACAACACAATACAAGCCTTGCCAACCTACGACTCAAAAGCTACGACCTAAAAAATCAAACGACTCAAGACATGTACAGAACGACTTACGAATTGTCGACTTAAACCCATGCCGACTTACGACTTATAACAGAAATTACAACAGACAGTTATTCACTTAGGTCGTTGCCGACTTAACAACATATCACGGCTCATCAATAGCAGTGACTTCAGAAACAACGGTCCAGATTAACTCGGCAGGAAATCCATGGCTTCAGGTTTCAGCTACATAAGATGGTTCGCTTTAAAACTGTGCGACTTAACTAAGTCGTAACTCGGTGACGACTTATCACTTGTTCCGTTAAGTCGTTCCCAGCACTTGCTCCTATAGATTTTAGGTCGTAACCCAGCACTTCCCTTAGGTCGTAACCCAGTAAGTCTTCCTGGCGACTTAATATCTTTGATAATCTGCACCTCTCCACTAGTTAGGTCTTCCACTCTCTTAAGTCGGTCATGACTTAAGTCTCCCATCATGTTAAGTCGGTCGCTTATGTCTTCTGCTTCCTTGAGTCGGTCACGACCCATAACTCCTTCCATAAGTCGCGTACGACTTATGCCTTCATTCCTGGCCTGAGCTACATCATACATTCAACTCGGAAATTTTAACTACTATTTTCAACTGCAACTATTGTTCAGAAAACATAACCAACAATGTAAATAAACTGAATGAATATGATTGTCAAGAAATAGTTCATGCTCTCAGCTAGTCAATCCAGACTATTAACTAAGCAGACTCAAATTAACCGATTGAATAAGATTGTTAAGAAATAGTTCATACTCGTTTCTTTGTTTAATCCAAATCCACATGTTGAAAACAAAATAACACACCACGAAGAACATATCTCTATCAAGTACTTCGTGTCTGGGTCTGTTTGGATAAGGCGACGATATAATTAATATATTTTTCTTGTAACTAAAAATATAATAACTTTTATCTACAAAGCTCGAACAACAATTATTTTCTACCTCTTTGATATTCAAATACTTCAATAAGTTTTATCAGAGCATGTGTAGATATCGAGTTAAGCTACTTCCATCTACGGTTGTCATCTAGAACAAAAAGTTACATTTAAAGATCTGCTCATCTTATGAACCTGGCAACACCAAGGATAAACTTGAGTGGAATTCTAGGGAATTCTATTGTCTGTGCATAAAATTAAACTAAGAATATACCTAGATGAAAGTGAATGAGACACGATATGAAATTATTGTTTCAATATTTGAGTAGTGCCCAATGGCTCTTCTCAAAGCAACAAGGCTTCTGCAGAGGCAACTTGCCTTTATGTTTATGCATTTTAAGTTTTCATTGAACTTAACATTCAATCTGCTAAGATTGACTAAACAAGTCCTTGCTATTTTAATGCCAACTACAGTTTTCCTAACGACTTCAAAAGATATACTTCAAAACCTTAAATCAGTGATAGTTTCTAGGCCATTAACAGGCTTCAACTCGTGATATTACTTTTGCCACTATTAATTATGAAGACTTAAATAATAAGGTAAATCCAATCTCTTTGGAAAGCTTAAGTCTCAAGGAAGCCAGCAATAGCAGTAATATTGCAGGAGCACGTATACCTAAAACAAATATCATGGAAAATTAAAGAAGATAGTATAGAAAAATGTAATTGTATTGATAGATTGAATGATAATACAACAGATAGCTTGTACAGTATTTATAATACAAAGAATTGAGTGGGCTAGGCCCATATAATTAGCTATCCGCATCTCTTATGTATAAGCAATCATAGCCACAGGATGAAGTAATATCTGATGGTCGAGACATATCTGTTGTCATAACCCTATTTACTTCTAATTGCCGCCTTCAGTTTGACCTAGGATTTTATTCTTTTCTTCCTTTATCCCAAATCTGCTCCCGATATCATCAATCATCAAACTAGCTTTTAATCTTTCAAAGTTGTGCTTCGATAGGGCTTTAGTCATGATATCGGCGATTTGGTGACTTGCTGGAATATGATTAACCACAAGTTCTCTTCTGATAACTTGTTCTCGAATGAAATACAAGTCGATTTCTATGTGTTTCGTTCGAGAATGGAGGACAGGATTCGCTGAGATGGAAACAGCTCCGGAATTATCACACCATATCACTGGTTGATTAAAGGAATCAACTTTGATTTCCTTGAGAAGAGATCTGAGCCAAATGATTTCGGCTGTCGTGCTTGCCACGCTTCGATATTCAGCTTCGGAGCTGGAGCGAGATACAGTGGGTTGCTTCTTTGAGCACCACGATACTGGGTTGCTTCCAAGATAGATGCAGTAACCCGTTGTTGATCTTCTGTCATCTGAGTTTGATGCCCAGTCAGCGTCAGCAAACCCTTTGATAGATAAGTCTTTACATGTTTGTAGCTTTAGACCTTGATTGATAGATCCTTTCAAATATCTTAGGATATGTTTAACTGCTTTCCAGTGGAGATCTAAGGGTTTCTGCATAAATTGGCAAACTTTATTAACAGCGAATGATAACTCAGGTCTAGTAATAGTGATGTACTGTAAAGCCCCTACGATACTTCTGTAAAGTTTTTCATTATCGAAGTTTTCCCCTTTGTCCTTAGACAAGTGTAAATTGGTAGACATAGGGGTAGGCATGGGCTTTGCAGCACTCATTTTAGCTCTATTTAAAACTTCAGATATGTATTTCCTTTGACAAAGAATAAGTTCGTGTTCAGATTTTCTTATGACTTCAATGCCTAGAAAATATTTTAAATTGCCTAAGTCTTTCAGAGAAAATTTATTGTTTAAGTGATCAGTGACATACTTGATTTCCTTCATGTTGTTTCCTGTGATTATAATGTCATCCACATAAACAAGTATGAATACAGTAATATTGTTATAATTTTTAACATACAAGGAATTATCAGATTTAGTGGGATGATAGTTGAGATCAATAAGAGTAGATTTGAGCTTTTCATACCAGACACGTGGAGCTTGCTTAAGTCCATATATAGCTTTGCTAAGTTTGCATACCCAGTCCTTCTTGTCACCTTGTATATACCCTGAAGGTTGTTGCATATAGACTTCTTCATGAAGTTCACCATTTAAAAAAGCGTTATTGACATCTAGTTGTTTTATTTCCCACTTATTGTGAAGAGCAATGGTGAGGATGACTCTTATAGTTGTGGGTTTGACGACTGGTGAGAAGGTTTCACTGAAATCTATCCCATATTGTTGAGAGTAACCCTTAGCCACAAGTCTGGCTTTATATTTGTCAATATTACCTTCAGAATTTCTCTTGACTTTATATGTCCATCTACATCCAATGATATTTTTATCTTTTGGTGCAGGAACAAGATTCCATGTTTCATTTTTGATGAGAGCATTGTATTCATCATCCATTGCAGCTTTCCATTTTTTATCCTGTAGGGCTTCATTGAAGCAAACAGGTTCAGAAGAGCTGTTGATGATATGATATGCTTTGGGTTTGAAAATGCCATGTTTAGATCTAGTTATCATGTGATGACCTGTTCCCTCCTCATTGAGATTGTCTTGATGAGGAGTGGTATAGCTTTGATTTTCTTGAGTAAAGATATCATAGGTGCTGGACTCATTATTGTTGTTGCTGTCATTATTGGAGTTATTTGAATCTTGACCTGATTCTTCACCTGATACTGTGAGTTGAGGTTCAAGTGGACTCTGATTTGTAGCTTCAACAATTTTGTTATGAGACAAAATGGGTATTTCAGGTATAACATTTTTTGTACTGTAGACCTTTGTAGTTGTTTTGATTTTTGCACTAGCAAATGGAAATATAGATTCATTAAATCCAACATGTCTGGATATTATAATTTTTCCATCACTAGTCAAGCATTTATATCCTTTCTGATTGGTGGTGTAACCAATAAAGGTACAAGATGTTGATCTATTGCTTAGTTTATGAGAATTATAAGGTCTCATATAGGGAAAACAGAGACAGCCATATGTTTTGAGAGCATTATAATCTGGTACAGTATTAAACAGTGATTCTAAAGGAGTTTTATTATGTAGTACCTTGGTTGGCATTCTGTTGATGAGATGAACAGCTGAGTTGAATGCATCAGGCCAGAACATGAGTGGCATTGAAGCATGTGTCAAGAGAGTGATGCCAGTATCAATAATGTGCCTATGCTTTCTCTCAACTAACCCATTTTGCTCAGAGGTATAGGGATAGGTAGTTCTATGTATTATTCCTTTTTCTAAGAAATAATCTTTTAATGGTTTGAATTCGGCTCCTCCATCAGTTTGCATTATTTTTAGTTGATGATTTAGTTGTCTTTCAACTTGAGTAATAAATTGAATAACTGCCCTATGTGTTTCTGCTTTAGTTTTTAGAAAATATATCCAAGTAAACCTTGAAAAGGAATCAACAAAGGAAATGTAATACTTGAATCCAAAATCAGAGTTTATTGGGGCTGGTCCCCATAAATCTGTAGCTACCATTTCTAATGGTTTGGTATATTTAGTTGATGAGTCAAGAAAGGGTAATTTATGATTCTTTCCTATTTGACAAGCAGAACATATATAGGGTAGAGATATATCATTAACATTGATCTTATTACTCTTCAATACAGATTTTACAGTATTAATACTGGGATGACCCAATTTACAGTGCCAATGATCAAATACTTTGTTATTTTTGATATCATTTTCAATATTTTCAACATTGTTGCACCATTTTCCAGAATTGATTACCCTATTGTGCTGCCTGAGATTGAATGAGTATAGGCCATTTTGCACATTACCCTGCAGTAAAATTGCTCTAGTTGATATATCTCTAACTAGACAAAGTTTTGGATAAAATTCCAAGTATACTTGATTATCTTTGGCAAATTGAGAAACACTTATGAGATTTTTCTTAATTTGAGGAACTCTAAGTAGGTTATTTAAGTGCAATTCTCTTTTGCCAAAGATTTTTGCACTACCAGTGTGTGTGATACCTATAGATTTACCATTACCTAAAAGGATTGATTGCGTACCTTTGTATTCTTTGTTTCCTAGATTCAAATTTTCCAAATTGTTGGTAATGTGATTTGTGGCTCCTGAATCTGGGTACCATTCTTCATATGCTGCATCCTCATTCTTTGAGTGTTGTGTAGTATTTTGATTGTTGGTATCCACTCCTGTGTGTGCTATGTTGACATTTGGAGTAATTGATTTCTGATTGTTGTTGTTGTTGTTGTTGAGGGAATAGTTCTGATCAAATCTGAAATAACATTTTGATGCTGTATGCCCCATTCTCTCACAAATCTGACACTTTGGTCTATTGAGTTTGTTCCATCTGCCTCTTCCTCTACCTCTGTTACTTTGATTTCCTCCTCTAGAGCCTCCTGTCTGATTTCTGTTTGAGTTTTGAGGTATTTCTTGACTCTTCTTTTTATTGACAGAGGCATAATTGATAGAGTAGTCAGAAATTTGAGTTTTCTTTTGATCAATTCTTCCTTCATGAGCAAGGAGAGTTGAATGTACATATTGAATGCTTGGTAGATTCCTTTTAGCTGAAATGACAGCTACTATGGATTCGTAGTCTTCATCTAATCCACTTAGAATTGTGAGTATCTGCTCAGTTTCAGATACTTTATATCCTATAGAACTAAGGAGATCACAGTAATTCTTGGCCTTTGTTAAGTATTCTCTCATTGACATATCATTCTTTCTTAAGTTCTGTAGCTGTCTTTTATAATGTATAATTCTTGCAGAAGATTGTGAATTGAAGAATTGATCAATTTCTTCCCAGATTTCTTGTGAAGTTTTGCATCCAACAATGTGAGATAAGATGCTTGTGCTAATAGATGACATTAGCCAAGTTGCAAGAAGATTATCTTGTCTCTGATAGAATATGAATTCTTGATTAGGAATTACCTTTTCTTGACTATCAGTCACTGTTTTTGGTGGGATGATCAGAGTACCATTAATATATTCTTCTAGTCCATGGCCTTTAATGGCTGTTTCAATTTGATATTTCCACATGATATAGTTGCTTTCATCTAATTGTACTGCTGTCTGACCTTTTAACTTTATTATTCCAGAGAAGATAGCAGCATTATTGGGTTTGAATCCTGATGTTGCAACCGTTTCACTTTCTTCAGTCATGATGAGATCGACAACAAGAACTGGCGAGGCAGATTTTTATTTGCAGCCAGACGTAGATTCAAGAAAATGAATCTTGAAAAGATATTCTCTGATTTGGGAATCAGATGAAGTAATGCTCTGTAAAGCTGAAAGCAACCGAAAGATGAGTTTGGGAATCTTGAAAAGAAAATAAGAACAGATACAAGAGAGGGAAACAAGGCAGGAATCAAATGATGAAATGCTTTGTAAAACTGAGAGCAACCGAAAGATGGATTTGAGAATCTTTCTTTCTGGATGGCTCAATGATGATCACAGAGCTAATTCTGATGATCAGTCGTTTGACAATTTGGCTCTGATACCATAAAGAAGATAGTATAGAAAAATGTAATTGTATTGATAGATTGAATGATAATACAACAAATAGCTTGTACAGTATTTATAATACAAAGAACTGAGTGGGCTAGGCCCATATAATTAGCTATCCGCATCTCTTATGTATAAGCAATCATAGCCACAGGATGAAGTAATATCTGATGGTCGAGACATATCTGTTGTCATAACCCTATTTACTTCTAATTAAAATGAATTTAAAAAAGTAATCTGTAAGATGATGATGAATAATATTATTGTCCAATCTGCCTCGAAGGTATTGTGGCACATGTACTATCTATGTACATTTGTTCATAATGTGTTATGTGCGACAACTTTTTTGATTACTTGTTTAGATTTTCCAAATAAACTGCATAATTTATGCATAACATATTTATCGAGATCTATACTTGTATACTTGTCATTAGTTGTTACTACAAGTATCTACAAAAATAGAATGCTATAAGTATCTACAAAACTAGCACCATCCTCGTAAACTTGCATTGGAAAGATAATGGATATGATGGTAGGATGTCTACCTACACAACTCAGAAATTTGCTGTGCCATAATGTCATTTTTAATTATTCTTTCATAAAGAACAATACAGTGATGCTTTCTTATTCTTGAATTGGTGAGAGGAATACCTAAATAGCTCATACAATTTGCCATAAGTCTAACCACTATTCAAAACTGGAATATATCATATATGATATGCAAAGACTATAAGAATATGATAATTTATGCCATATTTACGAGAGGCATACTGACTGTGTTCAGTAGGATTTAAATACTAATGTATGGAAGTCCAAGTTATACTTTTTCGTTCAGGTTATAGGAATGTAAAAAATTACTAAAGCCATGGAACAAAAAATGCAGCAAGGACTTTTTTTACCTAAAAGAGGCTCAAGAAGAATATGATACACTTATGCAAGCCATAGATGATGATCGTACTAATCTGAACCTGTATGATACAATGTTACAAGCATGGAATAAATTTCAAACACAACAGCAAAATTCAGTTCTAGAGCTACAAACAGGGGTCTAAAATAAAAACTAACTGTGAATAGTTATATATATTCAATGGAATAAATTTTAAACACAACATCAAAATTCAGTTCTGGAGCTACAAACAAGGATCTAAAATAAAAAATAACTGTGAATAATTATATATATTCAATTGGCATATATTCTTATTTTACTAATACCGATAATTATATTCAAACTAAATGTGAATAATTATACATACATATATATGTGTGTGTGTATGTATGTATGTATGTATATATACATACATACACACACATACACACATATGTAGTTTTGTACACACACATACATACATATGTATATATCTACCTATATGTATATACATACATATATATAGTGTGTGTGTATACATACATACATACGTATACGTATATATATACTTATACATATATATATATATACACGTATGTATATATATATATACACGTATATATACGTATATACACACATATATATATATTCAATGTTGCAAGCTCGTAACATCTAACTGTGAATAATCAATTAATATTCAATTAGATGTTATGATCACATTGAATATATATAGTTATATATATTGAGTTAACATTGAATCAATCGACTTACCAACTATGTCCTTTGTGATATTTAGATTGTGATTGAAAATTTTACTTATCATAATTTCAATATGTTCTATTTATTTTATTGGATTCCCTCTTATTTATATGAATTTTTGTCATAAGTAAATTAGTTACATCACATTGATTCTTTATTGTGGATATACTTATAAGTAAGATAAACATATCAAAATAGGCAATGGAAAGTAAATTCATTTATTTAAGTTCGTGCAAAAGCTATGATAATTTTAGATACCAATGTTGCATCATTTTCAAATGATTACTGATTCAGTTGTAAAACACCTAGTATGGATTGTTAAGTGAATTTGAACTTTTCAGCATGCATATTAACCGAAATGAAAAAATAAATTAGCTTTATATTCTAATATTAGGAAAAGAATAATATATATAAATATAAAGTGCATTTAGAAAACAATGCTTGCTGTTTTAAATCTTCAAAAGCATCGAGGTTCAATATACACGATATCAATAGGTTAGTATCTTATGGCAAATTGCTACTATACATTTCCAATTAATGAGAAAACTTTATATAATCTGCCTAATGAATAAAATAAATAAGAAAATATCAATTCATATTTGTATCCAAGTTTAATTCCATCCTTGAAACTAAGTTCAAAAAATATTTGCATTATAATACCATTTTCTACAAACCCTTGATGTACTAAATGTTTAGAAAAGAAGTTAACATACAATATATTTCCTTTTCAGTAACCACTATAAAAGGACAATGACATAATTTGCTACTATTATTTGTAGAGTAAGAAGCCGAATGCTTGACAAGGAAACAAAACGAACACCGATAAGAAAATTAAAAAGAGTACCCAAATTCTTGATTAAAAATAAAAATAAAATACTTGATGAGAAAGATGTAACACCGAGAGTGGTTCACAAAATATTGAGGTGATACACAAGAATTGATTACAACTATATGCTCAAATCGATATTGAGGTCGAAATGATTCAAGAGATGCTCAAATCGATATTGAGTTCAAAGCGATTCAGGAGATGCTCAAATCAAAATTGAGGTTGGGGGCATTCAGGAGCGACATAACTGATTAGCTAGGGCATGTGAAGCGGAAATGGATTAGCTAGGGCGCGGGATTAGCATATTTCAAGCGAAAATTGATTTAGGGCATGTGGGAAAATTTTGGAATGGGGGCGTTGTTTTGAGAAGAGGGTTGTGTATTTGAGTTGTATACTGTACACCTAGGGGGTTAAAAAAAATTAGAATAACTTTGCAACGATCTAAAGCCGTTGCAAAATTGCCACGGTCCATAACCATTGTAATTTATTTTACCACGGCAAGACCATAGTAAAATTGCCACGACTCAAGACCGTGGTAAATTTTTCGCATGGGGGCGTGGCAAAATGGATAGTATGGTGTAGTGGCGTCGGTTTTACACTCCACGGCATACAACTACTTTTGTTCATGTTGCATTCGTTGATTTGGTGGGGCCTTCAGACATCCGAAGTGGTGTTGTCCCTTCGGTTTTACAGGACCTTACACAGAGTACTCAGGTATTTCATGCTCTGCAGCCATCCCAGATAGGAGATTACGGTTGGACAGTCGATATACCGACAATGTCGGGAGTTGATAGATATGTTGATATTCCTCGGCTTGAGATTTTGCACTATCCGGATCCAGCTGCGTTTTCATATGAGGATTTGTTTCAGAAGTAGATGGGACTCCGCCAGGTCATGTACGTTGAGCATCGACGAAGCATAAATGAGTTGACTGCTCATATTAACGAGCTTACTACTGCTGATGAGTAGCGATATTGACGCAGCGGATTAAACAAAACAATCTTCAATCGGTGAAAGTAGTAATCGGTGGATTGGAAGATACTGAAATGCCCAAATTCGTTGATCCAAAGATACTGAATTTTAGCTATCCCGAACTCGTTGATCGCGCACGATACCGGGTTCAAAGATCTTCAATTCTTCAAGCGTTGATCAAGCGCACTTGATTCCGCGAATCGGCTTCTACAATCGTTGAATCGAGCGCACTCGATTATCCGAAAGAGGAGATAGGAGATTACACTCAACTACCAATTTAGATGAAAGCACACAGCAATCAAAAGAGAATTTTATTCAAAAATCAACAACTTTTACAAATGAGAGACTCGGCCTATTTATAGGCATTTTACAACTCACACGAAAAAACAACAAAAATTACATCTCCTAAGTCGGTTCCGAGCTAACAGTCACGACCTAACATAAGTCGTACACGACTTAAGCCCAAACAGTTACAACATAACGGCTTAACAATATTACCATTACAGCACAACGCATACGACTTAAAAACAATCGCCATACGACTTAAAGACAGAAAACAGACAACCACTTAAGTCGTTGCCGACTTAACAATTCTACGCGACTCAACTTAGTAACGACTTAAGAAATCAACGGTCTAGATTAACTCGGCAGAGAAAACAACGGCAACAGCTACAGCGACTTAAAAACATGCGGCGACTTAAAGAAACCAATGGTGGAGATTAACTCGGCAGAAAATCCAACGGCATTCAGGCTTCCGCGACTTAAGAACATGCGCATCAGAAACTTCGCGACCTAAGCTTTAGGTCGGTAACAACCTAAAAAACATGTAGCGACTTAAGGACTTCACGCCTTAACTTCTTGCGACCTAGCTCCTTGCGACCTAACTTAGGTCGTTCCATTTTAGCTCGTAGTACCTTTAACTCGTTGAGTCGTTCCAGCGTTCTACCTTCCAACTCGTTAGGTCGTAGACATCCTTCCATAAGTCGTGAGCGACCTAAAAAACCATTAGGTCGTGAGCGACTTAAAACTTCAGCTTTCAACAAATTAGGTCGTAACTCGTCATCAGTAGGTCGTCCCTTGGCTACATGACCTAACTGCTTGCTATCTCGCTTATCTTCCTTAAGTCGTACCAACGACTTATAAGCTTTGTTAGGACGTAGCCCTTTCTCCCTGACTTGGTTAAGTCGTAACCCTCCCCCGTTAAGTCGTAGCTCCTCCTCACGTGGCTCCTTAGGTCGTAGACGACCTACAACTTCTACGTTAGGTCGTAAAGCTTGGTCACGACTTATGCCTTTGACAAATGAGGGTTGCGCTGCATCATCCTCCCCAGGTTGAGAAAAATTCGACCTCGAATTTGTAAATTCTTCTCTATTAGCTCGTTCATCTCCGTGATATGGTACGAGATGTTTAACATTGAACACATCAGACGTATACACATCATCTGGCAGCTTCAGTTTATAAACATTTTCATTGATTCGTTTCACAACTTCCACCGGACCAATTTTTCGTGCTTTCAATTTATTGTAAGCGCCTACCGGAAAACGGTCTTTTGTTAACACTGCATAAACCAAATCACCTTCATGAAATTCAACACTTCTTCGTTTCAAATCTGCAGATTGTTTATACTTCTCATTTGCTTTCTTTAATCGTTCTTGAACGATTTTATGACATTCCGTCAGCCCTTCAACAAAATCAGCAGCTTTCTTAATTGTCCCCTTTGAGTGTGGTATCACCGTTAAATCCAACGCTCCTTTCGGTAAGCTCGAATAGACAATCTGGAATGGACTGAACCCAGTACTTCGATTCACAGCATGATTATGGGCAAACTCTGCCTGGCATAACTTCACATCTCAACTCTTCAGATTATCTTGAACAATACACCTCAACAAGTTTCCCAACGATCTGTTCACAACCTCGGTCTGTCCATCTGTTTGCGGATGATAAGCACTACTAAATTTCAGCTTCGTTCCCACCATTTTCCACAAACTCAACCAAAAATGACTCAGAAATCAAGTATCTCTATCCGACACAATAGATTCTGGCAATCCATGAAGTCGATAGATCTCCCTGAAAAACAACTGAGCAACATGAACAGCATCCGCCGTCTTCTTACAAGCAATAAAATGTGCCATCTTCGAAAATCTGTCCACCACAACAAATATAGAATCATTCCCCCTTTGAGTTCTAGGTAAACCCAAAACAAAATCCATACTGATATCCACCCATGGTTTTATAGGCACGGGTAACGGCATATATAAACCAGCATTAGTCGCAGTTCCTTTCGAAACCTGACAAATATGACAACGCTCCACAAACCTCTCTACCTCTTTCCTCATCGATGGCCAAAAGTAAGACTGTGAAATCAACTGTAAGGTACGGTCTCTCCCAACATGTCCCTCTTCGTGTAACTCCTTGATAATCTTCATTCTCAGACTACCTTCTGGTATGCACAATCGATTTCCTTTGAACAGAAAACCATCTATCATTATAAACTCATCCGTCTCCCCATCCTTGACTTTATCAACAAACTTTGCAAAGTAAGGATCATTGTCAAATAATTCTGGTAACATTTCAAACCCCGTCACTTCAACCTTTAGTGTAGTCAACAAATGACTCCTCCTACTCAAAGCATCAGCCACACGATTCGTCACCCCTGACTGGTGTTTAACAACAAAAGTAAATTGTTGCAGATATGCAATCCACGATGCATGTCTCGCTGAAATCTTGTCTTGCCCTTGCAAATGCTTCAATGCTTCATGATCAGTATACAGAACAAACTCCTTCTGAAATAGATAGTGTCTCCAGTGTTTAAAAGATTGTACAACAGCATAGAATTCCACATCATACGTACTGTACCTCATCTTCGCTCCTGACAACTTCTCACTGAAATATGCAATTGGACGTCCCTTCTGACTCAACACTCCTCCAATTCCAACCTTGGATGCATCAGTATGTAGTTCAAACACTAACTGAAAATCTGGTAATATTAGAATTGGTGCAGACGTCAAAAGTTCTTTGATTCGCTCAAAAGCAACCCCGGCTTCCTCCGTCCATGCAAACTGTTTACCCTTCATGCAATCAGTAACAGGTGCCATCACACTACTAAAGTGTGGTATAAACCTTCGATAGAATGAAGCCAACCCGTGAAAACTACGAACTTCCGTTATCGTCTTGGGCTGCGGCCAATCTCTAATTGCTTCGACTTTACTTTGGTCAACCTGTATTCCTTCTTCCGATACAACATATCCCAGAAATAAAACACTATGCATCATGAACACGCATTTCTTTGTTGCAGCATAGAATTGTTCTTGTCGCAATACCATCAGCACTTCTCTAAGATGATTCAAATGTTCCTCTGGACTCCCACTGTAAATCAGAATATCATCAAAATACACCACCATAAATTTCCCAATGAACGGTCGAAAAATCTGATTCATCACCCTCATAAAAGTACTCGGTGCATTGGATAAACCAAATGGCATGACCAACCATTCGTATAGACCCTCCCTGGTTTTAAAAGCAGTTTTCCACTCATCGCCTGGTCTGATACGAATTTGATGATATCCGCTCTTCAAATCAATCTTCGAAAAGATAGTAGCTCCGCTTATTTGATCTAATAAGTCATCCAACCTCGGCATTGGAAATCTATATCTCACAGTAATCTTATTCAATGCTCGACTGTCAGTGCACATCCTCCACGTTCCATCCTTTTTGGGTACCAATAAAGCTGGTACAGCAAAAGGACTTAAACTCTCCTGCACACGCCCCTGTTCAAGCAATTCTTCCACTTGCCTCCGCAACTCTTCATGTTCCTTCGGACTCATTCGATAATGTGGTCTGTGTGGCAACACAGCACCTGGAACAAGATCTATCTGATGTTGTATATCCCTCAACGGTGGCAACTTCGTTGGTAACTCCTCTGGAAATACATCGTCAAATTCTTTCAAAACTGGTTTAACTTCTTCTGGAATCTCAACCTCTTCACTGCTCTCTCGCCCAATTAACAAAAACACTTCAGGTTCCTCCTCTACTTCCTTCACAAACTCCTTCAACGATAACAAAGTTTTGAGCTCTTCAATCTCCTCCAACTTGTTTTCCTCCTGTTGTCGCTTCTTTGGAACTAGAGTAATCTTTGTGTCTTCAAACATGAAACTGTAACTGTTGGTACGCCCATCATGTTGCACCGCCCTATCATACTGCCACGGTCTCCCCAACAACAAATGACAAACGTCCATGTCCACAACATCGCACCAGATTTCGTCTTTATATTTCTTCCCAATGGAAAACTTCACACAAACCCTTCGTCCAACCTTCACTTCCCCGCCTTTCCTCAACCAAGCTAGCTTGTATGGTTTCGGATGTTTCTCAGTCTTCAACGCCAACTTCCTCACAGCTTCAGAAGAAATTATATTATCACAGCTTCCAGCATCAATAACAAATTTGCATACTTTTCCCAGAATAGTACATGTTGACTGAAAAATGTTGCTCCTCAACCAACTACAATCCTCCTCTTGCTTTGGTGTTAAACAAGACCTCTTCATCATTAGATTATAACCTTCGTCTCCCGACACTTCTTCTTCCTCCTCATCAAGTGGTGAATTGGAACATTCAGCTTCTTCATCCTCATCCTCAACTTCTGCAATCATGGTTCTCTTCTTTGGCTTTGGACACTCACTGCTTTTATGACCCAATTCCTGACAATTGTAACATTTGAAACCACTGTTAACCCTTGCCTTCTCAACCTCCTTCACCACTGGTCTACTGATAGGTTTAGAAACATTAGAACCCCCACTAACACCGTTCGCTTGATTGTTGGAATTAGTAAATACACCTCCTCCTCGTCTACCCTGCTTTTCCCAAGCCAACGCTTTCTGATGTGCTTCCGCTACAGATCTAGGATCGAACATGTTAACCATATCCTGAACCTGCATTCTCAATCCCCCAATGAATCTAGATGTCAGCTGCTCTTCCGTTTCCATAATATCATTCCTTGCAATAAGTTGATAGAATTCATCAGCATAGTCATTCACAGTTTTCGTCCCTTGTCTCAAGTTCTGCAAACGTTGATACATCAAAGACTGATAATTGTAAGGTAAGAACGTTGCTTTCATCAATTTCTTCATCTTCTCCCAAGATTCCACTTTTGACTTTCCCATTCGTTCACGTGTAAGTTTGGTTTGCTTCCACCATGCCAAAGCTCTACCCCTCAACCTTGTAGCAACCAACTTTACTCTACGATGTTCTGGAACTTCTTTGAAATCAAAAATTTCTTCAACATTAGCTACCCAATCTAGAAACTCCTCTGCTTGCATACCACCTTTGAATTCAGGAATTTCAGTCTTCATCCCCGACTCCCACTTGTGATCATACTCAGAGTAATTTCTTCCTTGGCCTCGTCCTTGTCCTCGAACACTACCACCATCATACTCCTCTTCAAAATCAGATGTATATCGTTGTCTATCTCGTCCACCCACATCTCTACTACCATTACGTCTTCCACCATCATCCCTTCCATCTACATTCCTCCGTTCACGATCATTCACGTTCCTCCCACGCCCTTGATCATTTTCAACACTTCGGTCTTGATTGGAATGTGGCGAGACTCTACTACCCCCATGGTTAGATTCAGGTGAAACCCTTCTCCGATTTTGATTCATCTCCGTCATAAGCTTCTCTAACCGGCCAATTCCTTCGTTAAGCTTTTCACTAAAGTTTTCATTGATTCTTTGTTCCATCTCATCAGCTTCTTCTCTTCGATACAAAGCTTCTACGTTTTGGTGGCGATTAGCTCTTCTTGGCGACATACTTGAAATCTTAACAAACACTTCAACACTTCAAAATTCAAATACTTTTCGGACTTTGATCCAAAATGAAACGGATCGAAAACTTCCACTTTGTAGCAAATCGCGATGAACACGATGGACAAAGTTTTGGCCTCCCACTCAAATCTGATCAAACAACTTCAAAACAAAGTCGAACAACTTCAACTTGCTCTCGGCCGTGATAAAAAAAACTCAAATCTTCAAAATGATTAGGCTCCAAGTCTCGATCTAACTATGATTGGTTAGAACAAGCTCCGATACCAAAACTGACGCAGTGGATTAAACAAAATAATCTTCAATCGGTGAAAGTAGTAATCGGTGGAGATACTGAAATGCCCAAATTCGTTGATCCAAAGATACCGAATTTTAGCTATCCCGAACTCGTTGATCGCGCATGATACCGGGTTCAAAGATCATCAATTCTTCAAGCGTTGATCAAGCGCACTTGATTCTGCGAATCGGCTTCTACAATCGTTGAATCGAGCGCACTCGATTATCCGAAAGAGGAGATAGGAGATTACACTCAACTACCAATTTAGATGAAAGCACACAGCAATCAAAAGAGAATTTTATTCAAAAATCAACAACTTTTACAAATGAGAGACTCGTCCTATTTATAGGCGTTTTACAACTCACACGAAAAAAACAACAAAAACTACATCTCCTAAGTCAGTTCCGAGCTAACAGTCACGACCTAACATAAGTCATACACGACTTAAGCCCAAACAGTTACAACATAACGACTTAACAATATTACCATTACAGCACAACGCATACGACTTAAAAACAATCGCCATACGACTTAAAGACAGAAAACAGACAACCACTTAAGTCGTTGCCGACTTAACAATTCTACGCGACTCAACTTAGTAATGACTTAAGAAATCAACGGTCCAGATTAACTCGGTAGAGAAAACAACGGCAACAGCTACAGCGACTTAAAAACATGCGGTGACTTAAAGAAACCAATGGTGGAGATTAACTCGGCAGAAAATCCAACGGCATTCAGGCTTCCGCGACTTAAGAACATGCGCATCAGAAACTTCGCGACCTAAGCTTTAGGTCGGTAACGACCTAAAAAACATGTAGCGACTTAAGGACTTCACGCCTTAACTTCTTGCGACCTAGCTCCTTGCGACCTAACTTAGGTCGTTCCATTTTAGCTCGTAGTACCTTTAACTCGTTGAGTCGTTCCAGCGTTCTACCTTCCAACTCGTTAGGTCGTAGACATCCTTCCATAAGTCGTGAGCGACCTAAAAACCCATTAGGTCGTGAGCGACTTAAAACTTCAGCTTTCAACAAATTAGGTCGTAACTCGTCATCAGTAGGTCGTCCCTTGGCTACATGACCAAACCGCTTGCTATCTCGCTTATCTTCCTTAAGTCGTACCAACGACTTATAAGCTTTGTTAGGACGTAGCCTTTTCTCCCTGACTTGGTTAAGTCGTAACCCTCCCCCGTTAATTCGTAGCTCCTCCTCACGTGGCTCCTTAGGTCGTAGACGACCTACAACTTCTACGTTAGGTCGCAAAGCTTGGTCATGACTTATGCCTTTGACAAATGAGGGTTGCGCTGCATCAGATATCATCCTACACTAGAGTGGATGATGATGATGGCGATGCATTGGTCTTTTTGATGATGAGTATCAGTTTGATGAGCCATAGTGTTTGTGTTTACCATCAGTATTTGTATGTCCTATCAGTGTGTGTATCAATGTATTTTCAATGTTTTGTATTTACTAGCAGTGTTTATATCAGTGTACTATCATTGGTTTGTGTTTACTAGCAGTGTTTGTATCAGTGTTTTATCAGTGTTGGATTTCCTATTTTGTTTGAGTTTCTGTACTGAACTTTGTGAAGGAACAAACACAGTTGTGTTTGTTTGTATTCGTGTTTGTAGATGCTTGCCACGTGGGCAATCAGATGGCACTTGATTCATGAGATGCGGATCATGAACTTTATATTTAAACTAATGTCTTTTAATGAAAATTCACAACATCTTCGATAATTCACAACATCTTCAATAATCTTCTATGTCAACTGAAAGCCGGACTCCCGATGATTACTTGGTACTAATCAAAGTGTACATAGAAACTTACTGTAGACACATGTAAGAGGAGTTGGAGCAAGATTTTTGGGTCACTCTAAATGAGGTTTTTAACAACTATCCTGATTGTAGATTAATTCGAAGACTCCTGGAGACTCGGAGTACTTTTATCACGTTTACTAGAGCTTGTCGAAGATATAGAATCATTATAAATACAGTGAAGGAAGAAGATCTATTTCAGTTAACACGAGCTACGTTTGATTCTCGTTATTTGTGGGAGTATCGTGTTGATTTTGTTGGACATGCTGCATATAATCTCTAGGTTAGATATATTAGACAATTTGAATGACGTTTGGGTTAGTTAAGTATGTTTTTTAAGTTAATCACCTTTAGCAAGTTCATTGCACTTTCAGTAAGTTATATGTACTATCAAATTCAAGTAAAGTCTATGTTTTAAAATAAAGTATGCACTTAAGATAATAACAACATTTAACCCATGGAAAACATTTACAAACAAGACTTAACTTACTAAGACAACAAATAATAAATGCAGACAACTTCATAGAAAACAAACAAGATAACAAATAGTAAAACACGACAACATCATGAAAAACAAACATGACAACGATGATTAAAAAAACTGCCTTCGATCAACTGATAAGTTAATTGAACCAAACGTCCTTTGAAGCGTCTGAATTTGTTCTTCAAGTTCATTGACATACACAACTGCTCAATGAGAAAGAGGATCGTCAATCCATTCCATCAGGAGAATTACAGCATCTATAGTGGCGTTGACCGATGTCGGTTCCGTTTCTTACAACATCATACAGAATAGAAACCCCACAGTTACAGTAGATCTTTCCAGAATTAGCCTCATGATCTGTGCGAGGTATTGGTGTCGTATTTCATTCCTTTGTTCTCTTCTCCCGTTATGGCTACGCCACTCTGCTCTTTGACGTCTACCATTTTCCAGCTACATGCGCTCTTGCACTTCTATCCCATGCTCTCTTGCATCAGCATTGTGTCTTTCCTTCATTTCAATATACCACTCTGTTGGTGGTTGACGGGAGGATGTATTCGTCGGGCTATTGTAATGTAATGGACCTTCATATGAGTATGAAAAGGGCAAAGAAATATGATTGTTATCGACCATTTTTATATACTACTTCTATGATATGAATGAAGAGAAGTATGGCAAGCAAAATGACATTTATATAGCATTACCAGGTCCATGTCGTTTGCTCCACTTTGTTGTCTTGAACGCAGTCCGGCCATTATTTTTTTCAAACGTTGACAAGCGGCATTTATTCTTTTCCAAGACTTCTTCAAAGAATTAACAGTTCTTGTAAGACTATTTAGACTTCGATGGTTGAAAAAATTGCGTACAGAATTCCAAAAATAACTTTCACTTTGGCTCGTACCTTTCTTATTGTCTCTAGAACATTCAACTCAATAGAATGCTAATTCAGCTTGGTCATCCGGCGACCATTTAACCATTTTTGGGACTTTTGCGCACGCATTTGGGGATTCATTAATGTTGATTCCCATTGTTTGCTTTCCCCAAGCTTGAGTTGATGACAAATTAGAATTCCTATAAACATCTTCTTCGTCGGCAGTTTTATTGCCGTCGAATTGGGTTTCTTGGTTTTCACATCTGTTGTCTCCAAATTGATTATTCATATTTCTTGATAAATTTTGAGAACGATAAGGCAATACTGACTGAATTGATCATAGTTATAGTTTTGTTAAAACGAACTATTCTGTGGATAATTCGAATTTTGAGAATTTTGGTAATGGTTCGAATCTTATTGAGAATGAAAGAAATTCTGATTTTATTGTGGATGATACGAATTTGGAGCTTGTTGGGCAAAACCAAAATTTGAATTTTCATTTTGCTGTTGAGAATTTTGAGAATGATATTGATTTTGACCATGTTGAGAATTTAACGTATTCTGATTGAATTGAGCCGGATTCTGATTATCGAATTTGAGTTGAGATAGAAATCTAGGAGATGGTGATTTTTGAGATTTTCCTTTTGGATTTTTCAACATTAATGAGATTGTTTGAAGATAATTTGTTGAATAGGGTAAGAAATGTAGAATAAATGACATAAATAAAATTTTGTAAGTGGTAGGTTATATAGAGAGGAAAGAAGAGGGATATGCAAAGGTCATTTAAAAATGGCCATTTAAATGACCGTTTGCACTTAGCCGGCTTTACTATAGCCGGCTAAGTGGCAACGGTCATTTAACTGGCCGTTGCCAAAAGGAAGGCTTAGCCGACCATAATAAAAGCCGGCTAGGCTTAGCCGGCTTTATTATGGTCGGCTAAGTCTTCAACCCTCTAGGTTGCTTTGGCAACCTTCCTGGTTGCCAAAGCAACCAAGAAGAGCACAATCCCAACCGACACTCGGTTGAAAATGCTCTAATGGTGGTTGAGTGAATTCACTCAAAAATCCGGTTTCTAATTTGAATGTTAAGATAATAATTAAAATATTCTATGCACAATTACCTAAGCATGAAAATCAAGCAACCTAAGTGAAGATCAAACAATTTAAGGTGGGCAAACTTTTTTTTCCAGCCTTCATGTTGGAAGAAGGGTCTGGGGTGGCTTTTATTTATTGAAGACGATGGCTTTTAGAGTTATGGAGAAGTGTAGTTGTTGGCTCCAACTGGATTAGTTTTTGAAAAGAAAACGGTTCGGGATTTTGTTGACTTAGGGTAGATGTTAAGATATGTTGAAGGATTCGGCTGTTTTGTTCATTTAAACACAGTTTGTACTGTTTATCAATCTTTAATAATAGTTGTAATACCTTTGGTGTCACACTTTTTTGGTATCAACGTGAACTACCAAAAATATCCCTCTATAAATATTATTAAATATTAATACTACTTAAAAATAAGATCTAACATATAAGTTTCTTTTACCGATTCAAAACGTCACTCTATGGATATTATCGAAATCTTAATATCACTTAAAAATAAGATCTAACAAATAATATTTTTTCAAAGTCGTTTTTTATTAATTAATAATAGAAATAAAAATTCAAACTAATAAAAATTAAATTCATTCTTTATTAATTAATAATAAAAATAAAAATTCAAGCTAACAAAAAATTAGATGTTGCATTTTAGAAAGTAAAATTAAAACTAATTGCATATCATTTCAACGCAAAAATGCGGTTAAATATTTTTGCAAATCATATTTTTTCGATGGAATTAAACATATACAATTTATAAAAAAACAATTCACACGCGAAGTGTGTGTCATCATCACACGTGAAGCGCGTGCCGTACCACTCGTCTATTTATATAGAAAATACTTCCAAATGTGACAATCTAAAACCGGAACCAAAGTGGAATGTCCAAAATTTTTGAAATAGGAACCAAAATTTATAATGTTTCTAATGATCCGAATCGAAATGAAAACCTGGAATTTTGAATCTTGTTTTAAACGTCGACACACGTAGTATCTCCAATGTGTTAAGTGAAGGGGAGCTACTCCTTTCTTGCATTTTAGGAGTAGCAATATTATTTTCCTTTCTCTGTTGCCTTTTCCATATGATATTCAGAATTATAATCTAGCTTGTGAAATGCATATATAATTATAATCTTGGTTTAACCGAAATTTCTCTGTTGCGCTTTGTTGTTGTCCGAATTAATTAAAACTTTCTATTGCCTGCTGTGTGTCATCAGCTGTTGAAATGCATATATAATTGGATTTTTCTTCATTTTGGCCCATTTTTGTAAAGTAATTATACAAATAGTGCAGATTTAAAACTAATATAAAATATAGCTCTATTTTGACGAGCTCAGCGCTGAACTGGCTAAAATGCACTAGTGACATTTCAAATGTCGCCAGTGTAATTTTTTCTTATTTTTTTTAGTTGCCTCCTTTCGAAAACGCGACAACTAAACTGGAAAAAAAACACTGGCGTCAGTTGAAACGCCGGTAGTACACTCCGACCAACTCAGCGTTGAACTGATTAAAACAGGGTTATATTTGATATTAGTTTTAAAACGAGGTCATTTGCGTAATAAGTTTCAAAACGGAGGCTAAAATGCAAAAAATCTATATAATTTACTGGCTTGCTTGTTTCGTGCCAACCTAAAGTGGTTGTTCTGATGTCTGAGCTGCTACTTGCATATTATGTAGTGGACCATGGCTACATATGTTGCTAAAATTTCAACTTCGTGTGTGTGTATATTCAATGAGTATGAATTCTGTCCTTTATCACCTAGCTGTTCTTCTTGCATGTTTGGTGCACTAAACAAACCCAACCCGCACACTCACTTCCTTTATTTTTTGTTCACGTTTACTGTATTTTTTATGCTCACTCTCACGGAATGAAATCCTCTACTTTGGTACATGATCAGAGTAGGGATATTCGAAGAGTGTATGTGCTCCACGTCAGGTGATTAAAATGCGCATATTGCAAAAATACATCATTTGTGCTATGTCGCCCAATTCAAATTTTGTCAAAAGATGCGGCAACAAACAAAATTTTCTGAAATCTGTGTAAAATTATGTAGCAGCCACCCTTAATTCCTCAAATTCAACAGTTTTTTAAATTTTTATTGCACTAGGTTAAAGTACTAAGGCATCGTTTAGTTTGAAAACGAGTTCTGTGTTTTGTGCTTTCAACGTATGCTTTAAAATGCATGAAAGATGAGAAATTGATAAAAAAACAGTGGTTTTGAAAATTGATTTTAACATGTAAATTTGATGACGTCTTCGAATTACCTCCACTTAGGACTGTCAATTAGAACCGAGAAGCGCAAACCTAAATCGAATTGATCCAAAAAGATCCAAATCCAAACCGAACACGATGAGTCTCGGGTTGGGTCTGAATGATAAAAAATACCGTAAAGACCGGATCAAACCCAACCCGAGTCGATCTTATCCGAAAAACTCAATCAAAAAACATTAAAATACGTGCATTTTTAGTGTTATTATCCAAGCAGATCCAAACCGACCTAACTCAATCCGAACTAGAGCTCGGGTGAAGCCGGATCTAGGTTTTAAAATTTATAGGTTGGACTCGACAAAACCCGAACAGCCTAAAACCAGGTCCGTCGAGTGGGATATGAATCCATCGGCTCGGGTTTTAACTGCCACTCATTTCTCCACCTTTTGGAAAATCTCAAAAACTAATCCCAACAACTCCTCTCCAACATAATTTGACATACATGCTAAAGATGCAGAATACAAAAAGTCATTTTCAATCCACACACTACCTAACATTGAATGTGCATACAAAAAAATATAGCTAGTAGTTACTTTTTAAACATGGTAAAGAACATTTTTCAAATTTTTATAATCAAGATGATAATATACAACTAGTAACTGAGGAAACTTATATCAATTGCATATTTTATTATTAAATTTTGCAATAAAAGAAAATTAACTTCGTTGATAACAACACACATGTTGCATTAAAATACTATATCAAATGAAAACTGTTTGTAATAATATTTATCTAGTTTGTTAAAATATAATAATGCATTTATGAAACAAATCTATTATTACAGAAATATATGTAGCAAGTGAATTTTCTTTACAAATGCTCTTAATAAAACTAAAGTTGATAATAAAGTTGTAAATCAAGGTAGCTACAAATAATAAAATGGAAGTAGGAATTGAACTCATTACCTATAGCTAATTGGATAACAGTTATCTCCTGTCAACCACACCACTGTTACAATTTAGCATTTGTTAAATGCTTGCACAATTCTTAAATGTTGAACTTTCAGAAAAATACTTATTTTCACATTTAGTTTCGAAAGATGTTTATAGTTGCAATTTTTAATTTTTTCCAGAGCCTTATATGAAATTTTGTCCTGTAAATAATCTTTCTTCTTTTCCTTTTTTTTTGAATTAAGATAAACAGGCGTAGGCCCAAGTACAAAGAGTTCGGGTAACCTAATACATTATCACCCGAAAGCCAACTTAAAACACAAACCCAGATCTAGGGTTGCTGACAAATCTCGATATTTCCAAAAGCTCTCAAAAAACAAATTAATGGCGGTCGAGAAACTCTCCGCTAAGTCTCTCTTCCTCGATACTTAGCTCTGCTCGACTCTCCACGCTCCCAATATGAAAGGCTGCCGTTGAAGCAACCACGCATCCCTTGTTCGTTTCTCTGATGAAGATCGATCCTGGGTGTACTAGCAGATCTGAGTTCGATACAACTCAGATCTGTTAGTTTCTTCCCTATAGTCGTCTCTTCGCCAGAATTATGGTTCCAGCTCCGCCAGTAAATCTCGCTAGTTTGTTGATTGAAGTTTCTGTCAGTAGCTACTGAGCTCTGATGAGGAACATTAATATCATTATACTGCTGCTTGCCATAAGAATTTTTAGCACGAGCGAGAAATAATTCCAGATGTTTGCTGCCAGCTTCGTGGCTCCATTCATCAGCGAGGAAACAAAATTTGGTTTGATCCCTGATTTTCTTCTTTGATTTCTGAAGAATAACTCTGCTCTCTGTCTCGATAAGTATCCATTTCTGCTCTTTTTTCATACTACTTTTATTATGAGTTCTGCAGTTCCTTTCTTTCCAAATATGAAACAAAGCAGTAGTTAACAATATGTTTGCATAATCTCTTTCGCTACCTTTATCTTTGAAATTGTTGTTACCAAGAAACAAAATGCCCAACAGGACTGACTGTAAAATGTACTAATAATCTACACAGAATGATAATATCAACAAAGTTTGTCAAAATTAGTATATATCAGTGGATGCACGGTGATAGTGAATCAATCAATCTACTTGCATCGACATTAACACTCTGTTTACAAATATTTAGTGAACAACTACAAGTGGAAGAAGCAATTGAAGACGATGCTGATGAAAATGAAGACGATGGAGAAGATAAAGTCTCCAATTGATATTTTATTACAGTTCTAGTTTCTTGATCCTCTGCTCTGACAACATCATCCTCTTCATCTGCTATGGAAATCACTGTTTGTGGCTCTATGAAATCCTCCATTGCTAACAACTCAACTGCAACTGCTTCCCTGCAAATGGGACACGTAGAATGCGACATCAGCCACATATCGATACATTCAACATGGAACATATGGTCACACTTGTTCAAAACTCTAATCGTCTCTCCTTCCTCAATTCCACTCAAACAGACCACACATTCTGATGAAGATGATGATGATGCATCCATCTTGTTCCCATAAGTAAACTTAGGCAAAGACGCTATTGTCTTTGAATCAAGCCCTTGATCATATAATGCACCAGTTTCATAAACCCCATCATTACTGAGGTTTGCTTGTGTGCCTTGAATAAAGAAATTCATACGCCTTCTCTTAAACCAGCGTGTATAAATTTGGATGAGGAATGAGGATAATGAATGATGTAACAATGGATAAGAGTATGATGGCTATTTTTCGATTACAAGGAAAAGTTGAAGATTTTTCGTTTTGATCATACTCAGGTGTGTTCAATATAGACATATTTGGTTGACTGTGTTTTGATGCTTGATGGTATGCTAACTGGAGAGATCGATATATATATATATATACACACACTGAGTAGTCTTTCAGAATTGCAGGGAAGACAAGAATATTATGTAAGATTTGGATTTTTAAACAATATATGCATATTGTGCAAGAATATTTAGAGTGAAAGCATTATTTAGAATAAGCCATCATACTAAAACAAACAATGTATAACGCACCGAGCAACATAGGTGCGTTATAAATTATAACTTATGCGAATAACTCCTGTTTTCTTCCAATTTTTTCGCCTGTTTTAATTGACACGGATAAAGCTCAAGTTCTTCAGTAATCCGCACATGTTTTAATTACTCAAAATATTATTATAATTCAACATATAAGTTAAATATGGATAAGAATAAAGCATGTACGGTTATTTGCATATTTGTTTTTGAGCTATCCAGCACCCTCGAAATATTAGAAAGAACGAATAAAGCATACACTTGTATTAACTTTCACGTGTTTAAATCAACTACTTTGACAATATAATGGTATATTTGGCTCGATTTATGTGCTAGTGTCAACAGTGTAAGAATATTTAACAAGACCTTAGAGATATAGATCTACAAAATAACAGGATGTTATCCGTATGTTGGAAGTATTGCGCCCTCCATCCCTCTCAAAAAAGGGGCTTTGGGAAAAAGTTGAAATAAGTTTAGATTCATGGACAAGAAATTTGCTTTTTTGGTTGAAAGACAATTTTTATTGTAAATTGCAGAATGATAGTATCATTTTCTATTTATACTATAAAGTGTCCTGTAGCAATTAATATTAAATAAAGTCCCTAATTTTTAAAAATAGAAAACGTAAGGTAAATTGTACTTTTTGAATGAAAAAGCAAGTTGGTTTGCAGTTTTCGAAAAAAAAATTCTATAAAATTCGATAATGGTGATAAACTAAAGTTATTTACTAAAATTATACTTAGATCACAATTATTTCTATCTATGGATAAAGAAATTTAATTTTTTTATTTTTGAAAATCTATTTGAAAAGAGCATGAATTTTCGCTTTTTGATTTAAAATAATAGGGATATAATTTAAATATTCATTCACATAGTGACTTTTCTTGCAACAATGTCGAAAATAGAGACCTCATGTGTATTTCTCCATTTGAAAAACACGGATGATTATTTTCAACGAAGTGTTTTCTTTTTTCTTTTAAACTTGGTTAAAAGTTTGTCTAATTTATAAATTTTCTAATTTAAGGATAAATTATAGGTTACTCAAGCATTAAATGTGAACTTTACCTACAATAGTCAAATATAGAGTAAAAAATTTGTTCAAACTTAGAATTCATATGGAAGTAGGGATGGGATGATGGGCCTGTTTTGGAAAAAGAATTGTCATATATCATAAAAAATAATATAGGTGAAGTGATATATAAATGTTAACTTAGTACTTTGACCTGCTTGAAAACCAGTAAAAAATTTAAAAAACGGTTGAATTTGAGAAACCAAGGGTGGCTAGTGTACATAAATTTATGCAAATTTTTCAGAAAATTTAATTTGTTGCCGCATCTTTTGATAAAACTGGAATTGAATGATGTAGCACAAATGGCGTATTTTTGCAACCTGTGCACATTTTGATTCACCTTATGTGTAGCGTATACGCTTTTAAAATTTCCCTAATTTGATCATGTACCAAAGTAAAGAACAGAATACATAGTCATTGATATAGGTAACAAGTTAACAAAGAATGCAACATTTGTAGCCATAGGTCCATTGGATAATCTGCAAATAGGCAATTCAGATTTTAGCAAGGTTCAAGATTCTTTTTTCCGTTTTCGTTTCGGCCATTGAAAATTTTTATATTTCGGTTTCATTTCGAAAATTCCAAAGATTGGTTTGAAATTCGGATTACAAATTTCGGTAATTATTTTTATTATTGCATCATAAATGTATAGTATTAACAAAATTTATGGTACATTTTTTGAATTACGCACAAGATACGTGCTTTTGGAAAATGACATGCAACGTGTAGCAATTTTAACAAAAATAAGAACTATTTTTTGAACCTCGGACGAATCGTAGTTGTTTCCGTAATAAACTGAAATATAATAAAGAAAATTGATTTACACCAATTTAAAGAAAAATCAGTCCAAAGCAATAACCTATACTAGACCGGATGAAAATCTCATATGTGTTAGAAATGAATGAGCATTTCATTGGAAAATGTGAGACATTAAATGCTTTGAAATATGAATAGTCCTACATATAGAATATAATAAATATCATGTGTTTATATAGTAAGATGTGGTCCCAATTGTAGTTACTATGAGACAAATAGAGAGAAGAAAGCATGTTCATCTTACCAGGTGGTGCAACGCACCACCCCGCACATGTGCACCCAAGCCCGCGGCATGGACGCTTGAGGCGTATTAGAGCACTTAGCACTTAGCATTTTGCAGTTGGTTGTTGGCTTGGTTATTTAGACCAAACGTTTTTCGTTTTGACTGTTCAAAAATTCGTTTCTAACAGCAGTAATAAAACGGTCGCATCATTTGGTAAAGGGACGCACCCTTTTCAATTGTCGCAACCGTTCAAACAGGCACCTATTACCGAATAGGCACCTCCCCGTGCCTATATATAGGCAGGAAAACAGAAAAAAAATCTAATTACTTTTTTTTGCACTTCTTCTTCTCCCACAATACTCTGTTCTTACTTAAATTCTCTTGAGTTCATCATTGCTCTGTGATTGTTGCGCAGCTCCACAGAGACAGGTCGTTTCATCTTGGGAAACAATTGCTCGATATAATTAAGCGCCGTAGACGGAGCAATATTATTTCAAGGAAACAGATTATTCTAGACTCGGACAATCTAAAATGGTACTATATTTTATCACATATTCTATTCTCTGTAACTCCCTGTTTACTACACTTTTGTTTGCATAACAATTTAAAACAACAAACTTGAAACAATATTGATTGTTGGCTGTTTTTGTAGATGACGATGTCTCAGCAAAGACACAATTCTGTGCCAACACAGACTGTAACTACCAATCAGTCTGCAATAGTCGTTTCAACAATGACACTGTCTCATGGAGAAAGACCAGAAAAGTTCATAGGGATGGACTTCAAGGGTTGGCAGCAAAAGATGCTGTTTTACCTTATGACATTGGGCCTTGCAAAGTTTCTTACTAAAGATGCTCCTATAGTCACAGAACTGGAACCCGATGCAACTAAAGTAGAAGCCTTGAATATCTGAAAGAGTTTTGATTTCATGTGCAAGAACTATATCCCCAATGGACTCGACAATAGTTTATACAATGTATAATGTATTGCTCGAACTTCCAAGGAACTCTGGACGGCATTGGATAAGAAGTACAAAATTGAAGATGCTGGCATAAAGAAATTAATAGTAGGAAAGTTTCTCGACTTCAAAATGATTGATGGGAAGACCGTAATCAACCAGATTCAAGAGCTACAAGTCATTATTCATGAATTGCATGATGAATGTATGACTCTAAGCGAATCTTTTCTGGTTGCCGCTGCAATTGAAAAGCTTCCTCCATCATGGAAAGATTTCAAAAACTATCTTATGCATAAGCGCAAGGAGATGGCAACGGAGGAACTTGTAGTTCGATTGAGAATTGAGGAAGATAAAATGAAATCTGAGAAGAAGACTTCGCCTACCATGATTGCCAAGACAAATGGAGTCGAGTCAGAGAAACCGAACAAAAGGAAATGTGAGCATGCTCCTAAGAAATCAAGGTTCATGCCATAATTGTGGAAAGAAAGGGCACAAAGCCGCTGAATGTTGTGCATCCAAGAAAAAAAAATCAGAAGCAAACATGGCTGATATTTCAGAAGGTGTTTCTGATATGGACTATGCAGTAGTGTCCGAATGCAACCTTGTTGGTAACTCGAAGGAATGGTTTGTAGACACAGGAGCCACTCTTCACATATGTGCAAATAAGTGGATGTTTACAACCTACAAAACTGCTACTGAGGACGAACAACTTTATGTGTAATTCGCCTACATCAAAGGTCGAAGGCAAGGGAAAGAGCACATGACTTCTAGAAAAGAACTAACTTTGGCACAAGCATGGCTTCAAACTCACCTTTGTGTCTGATAAGTTTGTGTTGTCAAAGAATGGAGTGTATGTAGCGAAAGGTTATATGAGTGGTGGTTTATTTGAAGCAAATGTAACCATTGTTGTACCAAACAATAATACGAATAAATTGAATCTTTTTCTTATATTGTTGACTCTTATAAACTATGGCATTTTAGATTAGACCATATTAATTTTGATACACTGTGAAAATTGATTAATCTAGACTTCATACCAAAATGCAAAATAGATTCCAACTATAAATGTCAAGTTTGTGCAGAAGCAAAATTGACAAGAACTTCATTTCAGTATGTTGAAAGAGAAAACCTCTAGAATTAATACACACAAATGTATGTGACTTAAAAATGTGTCAAACTAGAAGGGGTAAAATGTACTTCATCACTTTCATTGATGATTGTACAAGGTACTGTTATGTGTACCTCCTTAGAAGCAAGGATGAGGCATTTGACAAGTTTAAACATTATAAAGCAGAAGTTGAGAATAAACTCAAATGAAAATAAAAGCTTTAAGAAGTGATAGAGGAGGATAATATGAATTTCCCTTCGAGGAGTTTTTTGCCGAACATGGTATAATACATCAAACTATGGCTCCGTATTCACCTTAATCCAACGGTATAGCCGAACGGAAAAATAAAACTCTTATGGAAATGATGAATGCCTTACTAATCAGTTCTGGATTGCCAGATAACTTTTGGTGAGAAGCTATTCTTTTAGCAAATCATATTTTAAAAAAGATGCCATGAAAGAAAATATCTAAATCTCCCTACGAACTATGGAAAAGTAGATCACCATCCTACAAATACTTAAAAGTGTGGGTGTGTCTTGTGAAAGTGGAGGTACCTAAACCAAAAAAAGTCAAATCCGGACAAAAAACAATTAATTATGTATTTACTGGATACGCACAAAACAGTGCTGCTTATTGATTTTTTGTACACAAATCTGAAATCGATGATATTCATGGAAATACCATCATTGAATCGAGAAATGCTAGATTTTTCGAACATATATACCATTTAAAATAGGGGTACTAAAAGTTATGCTCAAAAGAGACCAAGGGAAACTAAAGTTACTAATTCACCCGAGGATATTGAAAAAAATATTGACAATATTCAGCAAAACAATGCGGATCAACAAGTGGAGGAACCAAGAAGAAGCAAAAGATCAAGGATCTCAAAAAAATTTGAACCAGATTTCTACACATATATGTTAGAAAACGATCCATTAAAATACAAACAAGCCATGTCCACCGCTGATGCCCCTTACTGGAAGGAGGTCGTTAACAATGATATCGAATCCATTATGTCAAACCATACATGGGAATTAGTTGATTTACCTCAAGGATGCAAGAACTTAGGTAATGATGGATATTTAAGAAGAAATTGAAACCTAATCATTCAATAGACAAGTAAAAGGCTCGACTAGTGGTTCAAGGCTTTAGACAAAAGGAAGACCTAGATTATTTTGACACATACTCTCCAGTAACTAGGATAACATCAATAAGAATGTTAATAACAATTGCATCCATACTTGATTTAGAAATTCATCAAGTTGATGTAAAAACAACATTTTTGAATAGAGAACTAGAAGAAGAAATATATATAGAACAACCTGAAGTTTTCCTAAAATCTGAAAATAAAAGTAAGGTTTGTAGATGAAGAAAATCATTATATGAGCTTAAACAAGCGCCTAAAAAATGACATAATTTTTTTGATGAAATTGTAATATCAAATGGATTTCATATAAATGAATGTGACAAATGTGTCTATTCTAAACATACAGATATAAGATATGTCATTATGTGCCTATGTGTAGACTACCTATTAATTTTTGGAAGTAGCAAGGAGTTAATAAAATCTACAAAAGATATGCTCTCCGCCATATTTGACATGAAAGATCTAGGAATCGTTGATGTAATACTTGGTGTAAAAATACATAAAACCAACCAAGGATATGTGTTGTCCCAATCACACTATGTTGGGAAAATACTTGAAAATTTTAAACAACACGATATAATATCAACAAAATCACCCGTAGATTTGAACTAATTAAACTGGGTTAAAAATAGCGGTGATAACATTTACCAACTTGAGTACTCTCGTATACTAGGCAACATTATGTACATAATGAACTACACTATACCTGATATAGCATATGCTGTGAGTAAACTCAGCAGATATACTAGCAACCCCAGAAAGGATCACTGGAAAGCTATAATTCGAGTACTAGGATATCTAAGGTATACACAAAATCATGGACTACATTATGGTAGTACCTCTCTATAATAGAAGGGTATTGTAATGCAAACTGGATAACTGGTTCATCAAATATAAAATCCGCTAGTGGATATGTGTTTACCTTAGCAAATGGGGCAATATCTTGGAGATTGTGACGACCCGCCTTTCTATCCACAGAAAGATGCATCATCGTTAAGAAAGAAATAGATAGAAAATAGAAAGAAAGAAGAAAGAACAACATAATTCAGAATCTCACAGCGGAAACGGAACAAAATATAATACATCACATAGCTATTACATAGTCTTACATATATCAGAGTTACACAACATCATTCATACAAGATAGTCATATATACATATCTGTCATATCATACATCCCAAAATACAACATACATCACTAACACAACGGAACTAGATATATATATATATATATATATATATATACGTCTGGACTTCTACTCCAAGCTCTTCCAGACATCAACAATCCAAAACCTAATCATTTGGCTACTCATAAAAATTTGAGTACCCAAGAGTTAAAGAAAAACAGAATAAACTCCGGGTGAGACATGGGTCTGGTGTGAGTAAACGGTTTAAAATTGCTTAACTTTGAAAACCATTTGAAATAAAAGTATCTCGTAAGACTTCCCACACATAAACACGGGTAAGTTTTTACCTTACGCTAACCAAAACATTTTATAGGAAATCCAGTGATATTATAATAGTGTCTAGGGTTTTCAAGTAAATAAGAAATAGCTGAAATTGTTACATGATTAAATTCCAACATACTAGCCACAAAGTGGGTAATACAATCAAAACTGTAGGGTCACGTAGGAAGATTGGGTTTCCATCAATGGCAGGGCTACTGCGGTACCGCCCGTCACAGTACTTGTGCTAGATCAAAGTACCGAGGATTTACCCTAAATCCTCTGCAACACAAGGCCGGAACCGTCCCTTACTGGATAGTCCCGAACAAGATAACCCCGTAGTTGTGGCCAACAACTGCCCACTAAGCCGAATTAAAAAGGGACATCTAGACATGGGTATATCTCGTCCTACTTGGGTGCTACCCACTTAACCTTGCTGCACCTCCCCTATTTTAGCCATTCCCGGTTGATGAGGCTTGAGGCTACGATTACCTTTAGAGAGCACATCTCTTAGAATGCTCATCATCCACCTGACGATGTGTTGAAAGCCTTCAATCCATACCTCCCCTGTTTTAGCCATTCCCGGTTGATGAGGCTTGAGGCTACGATTACCTTTAGAGAACACATCTCTTAGAATGCTCATCATCCACCTGACGATGTGTTGAAAGCATTCAATCCATACAAGTTCGTTCCGGGTTCGAACGAAACCGAGGCATTATCTTGTTACACTCATTTTGGAATCACCCTCAAAGTTAACGACAATAACCCTTGCACTCTGAAACACCATCTCGATCTTCACTTTGAGATGTCATGACCTATCGTTTAACTTGGATCGATGTGGTTTTTAAATAATCATAACTGATTCCCGATCCCGGTCTCATCGAAATACAAACGTATCTTAAAGGCCAAGTTGTTTTAATGTTAACAATTTAACTTAGAACATTTGTATTAATAGAACAATTACTTTACAGATAAATAACACATACTTATCACATATATATCCATTATCACATCATACAATATCACAAATTATCATCCAATAGATATCAATCAATCCAGACATTTTACTCAAACAATCATCCACAAACAGAAATAAATAATCCATATTATAATTAATTTAATTAACTTAAATTAAATTAATTACTTAAGAATGAATTACCTATCCTTGCTTAATCAATCATTAATTAATTAATTACCACCCATTTAATAAATTAATTATTGCTTAATTACCCTTTAAATCAATTAATTAAATCTTAATTACTTAATTAATTACTCCTTAATTATTAATTAATAACCTTAATTATTAATTTATAAACCTTAATTACAAATTAATTAATTCTTAATTACTTATTTAATTAGTCACTAATTACAACTTAATTACTTAATTAATTAATCACTAATTATTAATTAATAACACTTTAATTACTTCATTTGGTTATCAAAATCTTAATTATCTTTAAGATAAATCATCATCTTTATTAATTACTTAATCATATTATTTAAAACATTTAACCTTTAATTATCACTTAATTATATTTATAAAGATAATTAAGTTTAAAATATCTTAAAGTTTAATTTAACAAACTTAAATTGAACAAACATATCATTTCCTTAATTAAAGGTTTAGGAAAACATTTATAAAGGAGATAATTTATTTAAGAAAAGTTTTAAAACAAATTTCATTTAAAATTTCAAAACTTTGCAATTTAAAACTTTTAAAACAGGATTAAAAACTGCTTATCACTTACTTAGGGTTTAACCCGACATTTACTCGAAACCTGCTTCAAGTTTCTTCTCTTCCTCTACATTTTCTTTAACTTAGTTTATTTTTAAGTTTAAAAACTCACAGGCTAACTCACCCACATCTACTCGAGTATAAAATCGAGTCCAGAACTAAAAATCTCGATAACTCCTTCGAGTCACCCCACAGCAAAACCCACAACAATCCCACTGACACAAACAAACCACCGTGCACAAGCACCAGCGATCAACGCCGCCGCGACCATCTCCAACACCTCCCACATGTCGGCGATCCCCCCTACAACCGACTCCGACCATCCATTCGCCACCAAAAACCCAAAACGAAAATGAGCTATGGAGTCGAAACAGGGACTAAACACCATGGCCAAAACCCCTCTCGAACTCACGTCTTCGACCATCGGAGTGCCTAAAATTCCGGTTACATCAACAACCCCCATACTTCCATCTGCAAAAAGCCGGTGGCAGTCGATCCACCAGAGACACCGCCATGATCTCGTTTCCAAACTCGACCAAAAACAGTTCGAAACCCTACATCGACCAAACCTCGACGCCACGACGAACTTGAACGACTCCGGCTATTTTTCCCGACCTCGCCGAACACTCCTCCACCTCCAGTCGAAACCCTGATCACCCTAGATCCTTGGATCGCCAGAAATTGCTCAAAACCAACTTTCTGGTCATCTCCAAATTGCACACTCGATACTAATCTAAAAATTGTGATTTTCTTCTTAAAAATCATATTTTCCAATATCGATTCAAGATATAAACATGAATCAGAGAATTGCAACAGTTGGTTTTAACATGCTTATAAAATTTTTATTGTAAATCTTGGTTTCCAGATGCTACATATATATAAACATGTTTAAACTATTTTTAGATCCTAGTTCAAGCTTAAACAAACTTAATTTGTTTGAAAACTACAGCCTAACAGAGATCAGAGGAGAAGATTTTGAATTTTCTTGATTAAAACTTTAAGTTTGAACTAAGAACAGAGATACTCACATACAACAGACATGCACACTTCATATATACAGAGATATCACTATATATATCTACAAGTAAGCATCATTCAACTCAGAATTTCACAAGCAACTGAACTTAACTTACTTAAGCTTTAATGAAAAATGTTTACTCACCTGAGAACAATGTTTGAACAGAGATACTTCTGTTTTGAAAAGAAACTATATGTTTGATTCTCTTTAATTTCTTTGCTTGGTTAAATTGAGTTGAGTTGTTGTTGAGTTGAAATTTAGCTCAGTTGTAAGATATTATTTTCTTTCTGGAATGCTAAGTTTTGCAAACGAAATGAGATAAGGAGGATATATGTAGAAAAATTATACAGGGTTTGTATTAGCTTGTACAAAGTTTAGTCAGAGATTTTCATTTGTTTGGAGGCTGAAACGATAGCAATTTAATGAAGTTGTCCTGTTTTTTTTTAAATATTTCATACTTATCCACTTTTTATTCGGTAAGTACATAAATGATTTCCTGCCTTGCATTGCAAACAAGTATTTCCCATAGTTTATAAATTTCTAGAGTTATCTTAAGTTCATTTCATATTTTTACATAACCATTTATTTGAAATATTTATTTCTATTTAGCACTTAATGTATTTAACTAATGTATTTGTTTCTATTTTAACCTTAAACTACCAAACACTTCATTTATAATTATTTATTTATTTTTTTCACTTATGTTTAATATCATAGTTTCTTATGTTTATAACCATATATTTGTTTTATACTTATATTTAATATTGTTAAGATTTATTTTATTTTAAACATTTTTATCCAAATTACATCATAAATATATATTTAGATCAAATGTAAATAAGTAGAGCTTACTTTAATTTAATGTGAATAAGAAAGATTTTACTTTAAATATTTTGAAACTCTTTAATTTAAATTTCAAATAATAATTTCCTTCCAAAAATACACATAGATATATTCGTTTTTAAAATGATAAGTTTATATTTCAATTTATCGGATTAAATTCTTATTAAAATAATATTGCCAAATCCCGGGTCATCACAGAGATCCTCTAAACAAACTTGTATAGCAAGATCTACCATGGAATCAGAGTTTATTACCTTAGACAAAGCCGCAGAAGAAGCAGATTGGCTTCGTGGTCTCTTAGAAGGCATTCCTAATTGGGAAAAACCTGTACCTTCAATAAGCATACATTGCGACAGCCAGTCAGCTATTAGCAAGGCCAATAGTAAGCTTTACAATTGCAAGTCTAGACATATTCGTCGTAGACATAAAACTGTTAGACAACATCTCTCCAATGAGGTTATCACAATTGATTATGTAAGACCAAATGATAACATTGCGGATCCACTAACAAAAAATTTACCTAGAGAGAAGTTTAATATCTTATTGATGGGAATGGGGTTAAGGCCCATAAACTAAAAGTTTCTCTAAAATGGAAACCCTACCTACTTGATTGGGGATCCCAAGATCTTGGTTCAAAGGGACAACTAAGTTTAAGATAAACTTGATGGCACTGGTATACACTCAAACCATTCCTATGATAAGTCAGTGCATTATTCGATGGAGAATAGGATAAGTTTTGATAAATTTAATAATGTCTATACTTATATATTAAGAACCAAGTGGGTATTGCGAAATACCCTTTATAGAATCACCTACGTGAGTACGAAAGTGCCGCTTCAGGGAGAATTGTAAAGACAAATTCTTTAAGCACTCATGAGACCAAGTTGGTGTTCATGGCAAAAACGAACACAAACAGAGAACCGAGGAAGATAAAAAACACTTATTGTGCGTTGTATATTTTAGATTTATATAAAAGGCTTACAGTTCAAAGACAACCTAAGTTCACTAATTCGCCAGTAAGTCAAAAGGATAAACACTAGGAAAGCTCAAGATCAATGTCCTACTTTAGCCGATACGATAAACGTTTCACAAAATTTAAGAACAAATTGAGTAATTACTCATTCATGTGGGGGATTGGCAGAAATGAATGAGCATTTCATTGGGAAACGTAAGGCATTAAATGCCTTGGGATATGAATAATCCCACATAATAGAATATAATAAACATCATGTGTTTATATAGTAAGATGTGGTTCCTATTATAGTTACTATGAGAGAAAGAGAGACAAGAAAGCATGCCATCTTAGCAGGTGGTGCAACGCACCACCCCGCACGTGCATGCCCCCACCCGTGCCCAAGCTAGAGCCCGCATCCACACCTGCGGCATAGGGGAATAGGCGTTTGAGGCGTATTAGAGGCACTTAGCACTTTGCAGTTGGCTGTTGGCTGTTTGTTTGATTGTTCAGACCTGACGTTTTACTTTTTGACTGTTCAAAAATTCATTTCTAACAGCAGCAATAAAACAGTTACTTCATTTGGTAAAGGCTCACAACCGTTCGAACATCCACCTATTACCAAATAGGCACCTCCCCACGCCTATATATAGTTATAAGGAAAAAGGGAACAAAATACAGTTATTTCTACACTTCTTCTTATCCCACAAAACTCTGTTCTTACTTAAATTCTCATGAGTTCGTTGATGCCTTATGATTGTTGCGCAGCATCACAGAGACAAGTCCGTTTCATCTTGGAAAACAATTGCTCGATATCCTTAAGCACCGTAGAGGGAGCAATATAGTTTCAAGGAAACAGATTATTCTGGACTCAGACAATCTAAAACGTTACTATATTTTATAACACACTCTATTCTCTGTAACTCCCTGTTTACTGCAATTCTGTTTGCATAATAATTTAAAACAACAATATGAACTATATATAATTTCTAAATATACCATTGGAAAAAATCAAGTCCACAGACCTAGATTAAAATTAAAGTAGTCATTTTGTTGTCATCCCTCCTCTTTGGATCCACACTATCACATTTTCTTCGTAAACGTTTTCAAAAGCAAAATCTAGTTCGATCATAGTATGAATCAGAGCAGAATGGTCAGAATTTCGACATGTCAGCCAAAATCTCGAACTATGGACTTTAAACTACCACTTTTGGTTGAAAAAAACAAGCAATCTAGTAAATTATATTGGCATTTCAATAGCCGATAACAAACAGCAAGCAATAGAAATTATAATCAATTCGGACATTAACAAAGCGCATGTTATAAACTAGATTATAATTCCAGAAACTGAGTAAGATGCAAAAGTATACAGAATGTAAAATATACCAGCACATTATCCATAACTTAAAATTAGGCCAGTAGTTAATATATAGGAATTTCAGTTATAATTTCATAGCCAAATTCATTTTTGGAAAACCTAGTTGCAATAGGCTTTGAAAGAAAATCTATGTCTAGGCTTTGAAAGATAACAGGGTTATTAACTAAAGAACCAAAAAATAAATAAATATGACTAATAAATTAGGCGCTCTTAAACCAACTAAACTTGTGTGTTGATTGTATGCTATGAGGATATCCAGTCTGAGAATTCTCAGGATGAGCAACATATCCATTTAAATACAATGTTACTCCTCTTATGCATAATACTATTAACACAAATCCTAATATTGATAATAGCATATCATTCTCCCCTTTCCATATTAATCGTGTTTGTAAGAATTTGTTTACGACAAAAGAATTAATAAACAAAATTGGTATGGAGATTACTGTAGAAGATGAGATGCAAAGGGAGGCAGATACATGTTAAGTTTTGGCACTTCTGCAAGCACCCGTTGTCTGTACACGTGCACTTCCTTCATTGTTGGAGAGGAAGGCCACCAACGACGCTCTCTTCGGTTGTACAAAATACTTGAACTAGCTCTCCAAAATGTTCTGCTCATCACTTGCACCGTCCCCATGCTACTCACTGTCTACTCGCGTAAACCCCTTCTTATGCCGATATCCAATCAAACATCCCTCCATCATCTCTTTTAGCGGAAACATACATGATCATGACAATACTTTTTGTACCAAAAGAAATTTTCAATGGTATGTGTCACCAATCTCATATACACACACACACCACACTTTTCTCTATATATGTTGTGACGTGGGACTATTTCCATTCAATCCACGCATCCACTCCACAACAATACAAGCCACAAACCTAACGTTTTCCACATTGGTGAGCATTGCTCAAATCACCATGGTGTTATACTGAGCACTCAAACAATGGATCAAATTAAACATTAGTACAAATTTTATCTCCAATGGGCCAGACTGCTTCTACCATAATCTCTACCTTGATTAGCAACCCATGCTCAACCATAATCCTAGAGCCATGTTTAGATTGTTCTTAAATATAAGTCCCATTAACTTGGAACTCTAATACCATGGTAAGTTTCTGCACTTTCGGATGTACCGGTTGTCCGTACACACACACCTTGTTCAGTGTTGGAGAGGCAGGCCATTGATGAAGCTCTCTTCGATTGTGCATAATACTTGCACTGGTGCTCCAAAATATTCTACTCATCACTCGCACCATTCCTATGTCCACACTGTATGTTCACACTAACCCCTTCTTATACCGATGTCTCGATTGAATATCCCTCAGTCGCCTCTGTAAGCGGGTACATACTTGATCATGATAACAATTCTCATGCCAATAGAAATTAGTCAACACAATATATCAAATTAAATGGTTATAACAAGTCAAAGTCGGATGCTTTTTTGGAGGAGATATTTTTATAGTGGAAAACTTCAATGTTTCTTTCTCTCCCAGCTATCTTGCTTCTATATAAATGCATAGGCTTTAACCATTGTAATCAAGCAAAATAAAATGATTAAAAAACATAGTTTTAATCCAGAAATATTCTCTTCTAATTTGTAATCTTCTTGTATCTCCTAAAATTCATTAGCAAAGGAATGATTTGTATCCCGTTTTGGTTTTTGTTATTGAATATATAATTATTCATATTAGCGGATCTTTTAGTCTGAAGACCCGTCTCCTCGACTCTTGAAAATCGACATTAATACATCCACGGTATTCACGTGTCGTAAATCCAAGTGCCGGGGAGGCAGATTTTTAGGGGCAAAGTAAAGTAAAAATAAAATATAGAACCACAAATTCTCACATTACGTTAAAATAGAAAGATAGTACACACAACCACTCTCACTAGGGTACATTAGAGTTTTTGTATAAACTAATCCAGCCAGGAACAGTTATAACTGCCTGCTCCCACACTTGCTAGTATTAACTAACTTAGACACAGTGAAAAAATAAAAATAAATAGACAGATAGACATCCACATCGGGTGCTCCAGCTCCATGCCCCATAAACCTCTTCCAGCATGCTCTTCCCAAAATACTCCAAACAGAATCCTGACTACTTGGCTACCCGAAAAAATAGGGCACCCAGAGTTTGAATTGAAAACAAAATAAACTCTAGGTCAGTCATGGGACTGGTGTGAGAACTTAAAATACGCTGTTTGAAAACAAAATGGTATTTCGTAAGACCACGTTGCACATAAACACAGAACGCATTTTTAACTTATGATAACCAAAACATATTTAGGTAAAAATACTTGATAATATTTTTAATGACATTCTTTGAAAACATTTGCAAGTAACTTTATTAATCTTAGCCGAAATTGTTACATTATTAAATTCCAGCATACCACCTTATAACACAAGGCTTTCAACATCTAAAATCATACGGGCTCTTATTGGAGAATGGTTTTCCATACAAATGACCAGGTGAAGGGACTACCTTTCGACAGTACATCTCTAGAGGAATGTACCAAGGCCCAACTGATGGTCCTCTACCAACACAAGATAGGCCTACCTCTTTCTAGATAGTACCGAATATGTCATCACCCCGGTCGTTACCGACTCATCTGAGACGTCTCTTAGCATACACCACAATAATTTAAACCCGAACGTCATGGAGGGTAGAAATATATCTAAAAGGAGATGATCATACCCTAATGGTTATGAACCACATAGCTTTGCCGCATCTAGCCTGTTTCGGCCATTTTCGGGTGTGAAGCCCGAGGTAACGATGACCTTTCATATAGCACATCATCTTTCTTTGAATGCCACACTGCCATTCCATGGTCACACAACTGATTTCTACAAACGTATAACTCTTGAGCTCATACGTCTAAGAAAAGGGTGTTAAGTTAAGAGAAGTTGCCTTCTCCGCTACCAAGCAGATAATACGTTCATAGAGATCACTTATGTAACTAGAAATGCAATTTCAGACATCCATCCATACAAGTTGTCCAGGTACAGGACAAACCGAAGGCACTCTCCTACTACATCCTGTCGGGAGTACCCCTAAGATTAGTAGCGATTAGTCCTTACATTGGATATTTCATAACGAAAAGACTACTGTTACTATATGTATATATTGGGAGTTTATCCCCAAATGATCAACAAGCAGTCCTTCATTATGAAAATCTAAAATATCATATCCATGTCTTCACGTCGAATACGTAAATTGGTTCGAAGTAGTCTTTAAATAAGAATCATCCAAATCCGACCCCGGTTCCTTTGAAACAACCGATGATAAAAAGGTGTTCTTGTGAATAGGGAATCATTCTTTAATTGATTTAGTTCTTTTTATCAAAAATCATTTTTGGAGATATATATTTCCTAAAATATTCTTTCTGGTATATACGGAATCATTAAACCTCTCTTATCACTACTTTTGATTTCTTAAAAACTTTTTACTCTTAACTCGCTTCCGACATTTCAACCTTATCTATCCCACGCCCAGGGAAGAGGCCAAGTGAGCCGGGGCATTACTTGCTCCAGAACATCTCCTTAGTTTAAACAACTCACATCCGGATCTCACAAATAGAAAAATCCAGTCTACTAGTCGGCTTTTAGAGCCAAGATTAAACCACTTAATTTGTAATTGCTTTTCTTTAAACCACTTATTTAGATTCTTTTAAATAAACTATAAAACTTCCAAATAATCATTAAAACACTTAATTATTCATTTTAAAACATTCATAGAAGATTTGGAAAAGAATCAGTCAGTTTTAAAACTAAAATTTAAAAGTTATAGAAAAGTGTTGCGGAAAAGTGCTACGGAAAGCACTTTTATAAGCTATATTAATCAAAACGACTTTTTATTATTTGAAACTTCATTTTATATTACTCAAATCACTTCTAAAACAATTTAAAATATTTATAAGATTTATTTCATATTTTTAAATAAATTTAAAACATCATTTCTAAAGAAATCCAGTTTTGGAATCCGAACTGCAAAACCACGATTTTCCCAAAAGTTGTTTTACTTATATCTCAAAATCTACTTATCAAAATCTCAATTTTCTTTCTTTATTGGAAAACTATGGATATATTAGTTTGGTAAATTCTTATCTCGAAGAATTCTAAGCTATATTCCATCTTTTACGCTCGTTTAACTTTCATTGGAAATCGTTACACAACGCGCCTATTTTTAACTGAATTTTCAATTCTTATTCAAACTTCACCAAAACACTTTTAAATGTTTATAAAACATTTCAAACTCATTTTTAAAACTTTTTAGAGGGATTTAACCTTCCACATACACCAATTAATTAATATAGAGGAAAGTGATTTCCTTTGTGCCTATCGACGTGTATTTCCGTGACTTGCATATATATTCAACATTCATATTTAAACAACCAAACTTGATGACCAAAGTATATTAAACATCCATTTGCAAACATCATATCACCATCTAAAATAAAATATAATAGTTTAGGAGATCTCACCTTGAGTTTTTAATGATTAATTAAAAATTCGTTATAGCTCCGCTACTCGGTTTCCGAAGCTCATTATTCTTCGGATTTTAGCTCCTAGATGCCACGACTAAGGTACCATTTGTTTTTTCCAAAAAGCACTTTTTCAGCCATTGAATGAAAATAGCTTAATGCATTCAGTGCTTTTTGGGTGTTTGGTGACATTGTTCATTCAGCAAGAATTGGTCAAATTGGATGAACGGTAAAAAGCAGATATTTTTTGCTTTTTAAAACGCTGATTCCAACCAACGGCTAATTTACATGGATGCCCTTCTTCTTTATAAATAACAGTGTTTTCGATCATTATTTATCTGCAACATCAGCTCAACTTTGCAGACTTTATTCACATGAGGTAAGTTCTTTTCATGCTTTTATTTATACATATCATATTGCAGCACTTTTCTATTTCTATTGGCTTCATTTCCTGTGCGTAGGTTGTACTTTTGTTTATAAAGCATGCTGAGTTTAAATAACAGTGCGATGCAAACTGTATGGCCTCAAGTACTTTACTGTTCATATGTAATTGTGCCTTCCTTTTGGTACATAGGCCATGTGTCATTGTTTTATTCCATTGAAGTCAAACTTTCTTCTATCACACTCTAGTTTTGACAGTACCCAAGTATTTATATATATGTAAATATTGTTCTCCTCCTTTGTTGATATTGAAAAAAGATAATACATCAAAGACACTATAAGACCAGTTTGTAATTTAACAAAAAAAATGGACAAAAGTCAGGTTGCGGTACTGGTTAATTAACAAAGTAAAAATACTCGATAATACACTTAAATTGTTTCAAGCTTGCGCATATACACGCCTTTGCATTTCGGATGTGATTATCATGTGAGCATCAATTCCTATAGGGTACAACATGGACATTCATGAACATGATAGTTGATAGTTATATATCTGACTTTATTTACTGTAAAATATTTTTACTATCCGTTTACTTACTTCATTGTAATTTTCAAATATTCTAATTTTTATTTTCTCATATACAGTTTGGTGTTAGCAGAAAAAAGGTTATTGGTGATACTAGTTAGATGTTAATGCTATTCTACTGTCTTCATATTGCATTTTACACCTAATATTTCATAACAAATTTAATAACTGTATTTGTCCATGGAGGAAAATCAATTATTTAGACTGTTATAACAAAATATAAATTTATGTAAACTTTTTTTTCCACTACCAGGAAGATTCATTGCTGTTCATTCTTTTTTTTTGCTAAATGATAATATTACAGAAGATATGTAGCAATTTTCCATAAAATACAAAACACATGTAGGAATGGCATCACATGGGAACTATAAACGGAAGTATACGGAAAGTGAAATTTCAAATGCAGCTTCGAAGACTAGGGCTGCTTTTTCTAAAAATCCCGAAATGGAAAAATACTTCCTTGAGCTATGTGTGAGAGAGGTCAGCAATCATGGTCATAAAGGAGCATCACTAACTTTAGATTCGTGGAAAAGATTAGAAAAAGAATTTAATGCAAAGTGGAGTGTCAACTACGAACATAAACAGTTTAAAAATCATTATACTTATTTGAGAGACGATTACGCACTTTGGATAAAAATGATTGGATTATCTGGACATGGATTTAATGCTAAGACGAATACCATACTCTGGCACCCTGAAAAATGGAACGACGTCATTCAAGCAAGTCCATTGCATATTCTTGAAATAATTAGTAATAACAATTTAGTTAATGTTACTTTATTTGTGTATTGATTTATTATATGTACTTTCAATACACAGCAACATCCTAAAGCGCGAAAATTTCGAAATAATCCTTTAGAGAACATTGAGATGTTAAAGGTGATTTTTGAAGCTACACTTGCAAAAGGAGAAAATGCATGGTCATCTGCATCAACAGAACCACCCCCTAATGTGGATAATACCCAAGTGGATGATGGCGTACCAACGTCAGCTAATGCAGACGTAGAAGAAACTCACATACCTGCTTATGTTGATGATGATTTTTTTGATGGGATTGTTGTAAATGAAGAACGTGATAGTCCTTTTAATGGAGAAGTTGGCGATAATGGTCCTTCCAAGTGTACACCTCGTCCCTCAAACAAAAAGAAGCGTAAAAGTTCAGATGGTGAACCGATAGAGAAACAGATTGAAGAACTAGTTGGTGTTATAAAAGAACAAATTAACAAGGAGGAGACTCATATGGGACCTTCACTAAATGACGTAATTATTGCTTTAAAAGAATTGAAGGACATGAGTGTTTTGTCTCAGCAAGATTATATCAAAGCGAAAGTGTTATTTTGTGAGAAACCAGAATTAAGGATAGCATTCATGGACGAAGAGAGTATAGTTAACAGTATTGAGTTCCTGACTTATGTATTGGGCATGCAATAATATATGATGTTTTATAATAAATGGGAACAAGATGGTGTTGTTAGGTTTAGTTTCTTTAATAAATAATTTGACGGATTACAATAGTTATGTGTAATCAAATAACATGTTATATGTATCTCCACTTATTTTGTTAAATAAAATGTGCATTCAATATTTTTTTAGTCTTCGCTAATGTGTGTACTTAATTCAAGTAGTAGTTCCTTTTTAAATACTGTAGCATGATTTGTGAATATTCTAACTTTTAGTGTCTCAAATTATAGGTTGATGTCAAAAAAATGGTTACTAGTGAAATTGTTGTTGCTTTTACTATTGCTTCAGACAAAGAACCGTAGAAATATTCGACAAAAAGTTTTAACTTTGTCACTTTCTAGAAAAAAGTACATGCAGGAGCTCATGAATGGTTCTTCAATTGTGATGTACGATAAGTTCAGAATGTACAAATCATCCTTTATAAAGTTATGTTCCTACTTTCAAGAAAAGAGTTGGCTTCGCGATAGTAAGCATATAGACGTTGAAGAGAAAATGGTATTGTTCTTAACCATCATAAGTCATAATTGTAGGAACCGTATTGTAAGATATCGTTTTCAACATTCCGGTCAAACGGTCAGCAAGTACTTTCATGAAGTTTTGATAGCCATGAGAGATTTTTCTCGAGAAATGATAGCCCCACCTGATTTTGATAAATCTACCGAAAATATACGATCTCATATAGAACTTCGCCAAGGTCCTTTTAAGGGTGCGATTGGAGCATTAGATGGCACTTTAGTAGATGCAAATATTCCAATCCATGACCAAATTCCATTTCGAGGCAGGTGTCAAGGTAATTGCTATCAAAATGTCATGGCGGTGTGTGATTTCGATATGAAATTCATATATGTAATGGCGGGATGGGAGGGAATAGCTCATGATTCTAGAGTCCTCAATGAAACAGTTCGTAATCCTACGAATAATTTTCCAATTCCTCCCTTATGTAAGTAAATTCAAATATTTTAGTTACATTAATACTGTCAACGTGTTGACTTAACTTCTTATTTTAATACAGATATGTACTACCTTTGTGATGCTGCTTATACAAATACTAGAGGATTTTTATCTCCGTATCGCAACACACGTTATTGGTTGAAAAGTTATAAAAATAACGCCGCTACAAATAAGAAAGAAAGATTCAACCATGCACATGCTTGATTAAGAAATGTCATTGAACGAAGTTTTGGGGTACTAAAAAAATTATTTCCTATTTTAGTTAAAATGCCTCCGTACAAATTTTCTTATCAAAGAGATATTGTGATTGCATGCATGGCGATACACAATTTTCTACATCATGTTTCACTTTCTGATAAGCTATTTTTGGAAGAAGAACAAGATGATGACACTGGAAATGTTTTCGATCAAACAAACAATGGAAATGATAATCAAGAACTGCCATAGGCTCCACCAAGTCATAGTGAAGTGTTTTTAACCGAATCATAGGCTTTTATGTCGAATTTACGTGATCAAATTACAAATCTTCTTTAACTTGAAAAGTTGTTAGTTTCGCTAATAAAATGAGTGGACAATGTTTTTTTTTACTTATTTTACACGACAGTTGACTAATTTCTTAGTTTCAATTTATTGGAAAATTATTACATGTATACACACCTTAAATATTCAAATTATTAATAATGGAGGGCAAAGTTGTCAAACAAAAATACAGTACAATAAAACAAAATTTTAATCAGCAAACAATCAAACAACATTTCAAATATTCAACATTCAATATTCAGCTTTACTATTCAGCATTCAGCTTTCAGCATTCAGCATCCCGCATCCAACAGTAAGCATTCAGCCATTTTTAACAAACGAAGCCTAAGACTTGAGATGGCTTGGGGGCGCACGGCCTAGGGTGGGGCAAGAAGTGGCTCGGCCTATGATGAAGTGGGGCAGAGGTTATGAAGAACAAGGAGAAAAGGTGGAGTTTCGGGATTGTTTTGAGGTGTTTAAGTATATATAACTATATACTATAATTTAAATTATTTTTTGAAATAAATATTGGCATTATTTCTCTTAGGATGGAAACCATTAAAGTGGAAGACAAAGCTTAGAAAATATGAAGAAGAAGATGAATGAAAATGAAGAGAAGATGGTAGGGTATTTATAGGAAAAGAAGAGTGTAAAAGTATCCATGCATACATCATCATCTCCATCACCATTATATGGCTTCACCATCACACTTCGCCCCTCCCTAGGCACGATAAACATCCCTCTTCCATGTGCCCATCACTTCCATCATCTCATGTATGCATATGTTGACTTAAGTATGCTTAAGGAGTAAGAAATCTTAAAATATATTATATATTTTATATTATACTTTCATACTTAATTATTTTTGTATATATATGTTTATGTGCATGTTCTCATGTATGCACATGTACATGTGTATGTGTATGTTACATATTCCTATAACGTTGCAAAACTTCCACACGTTGTATCGTTAGTAATGCCAATTCCGATTTTCGATCATATTTTCTCTTTTAATTTAATATGCATATTTTTGAAAACAAATTTTGAAAACAAATTTTCTTATCATTCTTAGCTAATTAAAATGATCATATTTTATTTATAAAATCATATAAATTAATATAAATAGCCCAAAAGGAAATATATAATTAAGTATGAAAGTATAATATAAAATTAAGATAAGTAGGAAATATCTCAAAAGGAAATATATACGATATAGTGAATATAAAAAAATATGGATAAGTGACTACACCACAGGCAGTAAGTACACTACAACGACAAGATTTATACAGTTCATTTTTCCATCCTATATTCGGGATATGCCTTTTTAATTCAATCCTCCATTTCCCAAGTGAAATCCTCAGCATCTCCACTACATTGAACTTTGACTAACCTTACTACCTTCCTCCTTAATCGTTTTTCATCACGATCAATAATTCGAATAGGTCGTCTAATAATTTCCAAATTCTGTTCCACCTCCAAGTCTTCCTGAGCAGCTGTTTCTATGATTTTCTCTGGGTCATGCACATGTTTTCTTAAATAAGATACATGAAAAACATTATGCACTCTTGCCAACCTTTCTGGTAATTGCACTCGATAAGTTAGTGGGCCGATTCGTTCAAGAATGGGGAATGGTCCAACATATCGAGGTGCTAACTTCCCAGCTCTTCCAAATCTCACCACTCCTCTCATCGGAGAGACTTTCAAAAGATTGAATCTCCAACTAAGAATTCCATATTTCTACGCCTTTGGTCTGCATAACTTTTCTGTCTGCTCTGGTCTTCCTTTAGCTTCTTTCTAATCATATCGACCTTCTCTAAAGCTTCTTCTATCATATCAGGACCATGTATTAGTCGATCTCCAGTTTCGATCCAACATGATGGTGACCTGCACGGACGATCATATAGAGCTTCATACGGTGCCATGCCGATACTAGCTTGATAACTGTTGTTATATGAGAAATCTACTAAATGCAAATGATTTTCCTAGGAGCCTCCAAAGTCTAGAATACATGCTCTGAGAAGATCTTCCAAAATGCTGTCGACTCACTCCGTTTGTCCATCAGTTTGTGGGTGATAGGCAGTGCTTATATTCAGCCTTGTTCCTAAAGTGGTCTATAATGCTTCCCAAAACTGACTAGTAAAGATTGGATCCCTATCGCTTACTATACTACTTGAAACTCCATGCAATCGTACAATTTCCTTCATATATATATCTACAAGGCTTGCAGCGGTCCTTGTTGATTTTACTGGAATGAAGTGTGTACTTTTAGTTAATCGGTCGATGATAACCCAAATGCCTTCGTTCCCTTTCCTCATTCGAGGTCAACCATCAACGAAATCCATTGATATTTGATCCCACTTCCAACTTGGAATCTCCAGAGGTTGAAGTAATCCTGCAATTTTCTACTGGTCGTTCTTGACTTGTGAAAATTAGCGCATCTGCTAAAATAAATGGATATGTCCTTTTTCATGCTTTTCCAACAAAATGTGCGCTTCATATCTCTATACATTTTGTTAATTCCCGGATGAATGTTAACTTTGGATTTGTGACATTCAGCTAATACTCCTGCCTAAGATTTTCCACATCTTGAACACAAACTCGCCCATTCAACCGTAATACTCCACTTTTATCTACCTCAAAGCTTGAATTCTGCCCGTGGCATACATTCTTATAAATTTTTCTTAAAAACCCATCTTCCTTTTGTTTACTGGAAATTCTTTCCAGAATAGTTGGAGTTACTACTAAATAAGAAATAATAGCATACTTTCTACTCAATACATCTGCTACTACGTTGGCTTTCCCGGGTGTGTATAAAATATCTAGATCATAGGATGCGAGAAATTCTAGCCAACGCTACTGCCTCATGTTTAAATCTTTCTGAGAGAAAAGATACTTTAAAGATTTATGATCAGTAAAGAGCTCAAACTTTTCACCAAATTAAAAGAGAGAATTTTATTTACTAAGGTAAATTCAAAGTTTTATTGAAATAAACTATGAAAAATTCTTACCCAGCAAATAGTGCATCCATATTTTTAATGCGAATACCACCACTAATAATTCTAAGTCATGTGTTGCATAATTCTTCTCATGAGTCTTTAGTTGTTTACTTGCATAAGCAATCACCTTCCCTTCCTGCATCAGAACTGCACCAACTCCTTCTCCACAAGCATCTGTATAAACGGTTAATCCACTATTTCCATTTATAATTGCTAGGACTAGAGCGGTTGTTAACCTTTTTTGAGTTCCTGGAATGCTACTTCACATTTAGGAGTCCAGATAAATTTACCATCTTTCATGGTCAAATTCGTTAGGTGGTAGGCAATCTTTGAGAAGTCTTGAATGAATCTTCTGTAATACCCTGCCAGACCTAAGAAACAACGAATCTCTTTAGGAGTTTGTGGCTGCTTCCAATTTAGAACAGCTGCAACCTTTATAGGATCTACTGAAATTCCATCCCTTAACACACTATTTCCAAGGAATCTTACCTCCTTTTCCCAGAAAAGGCATTTTGAGAATTTGGCTTTAAGCACATTATTTCTTGATATCTCCAACACAATTTCTAGATGCCTTTCATGTTCTTCTTCTATCTTGGAATATATAAGGTTATCATCACTAAGGACTAACATGAATTTATTGAGTACATCTCTAAAACTCTATTCATAAGATCTAACAAATAAGCGGGCGCATTGGTTAGCCCAAAAGGCATAACCAACCACTCGAAGAAAGTATTTGGACCTTTAAATGCAGTTGATGGATGCATTCTTCTACGATTCTTAGTTGATGGAATCCGTAGCTAGATCCATTTTCGAGAATACTCGAGCATTATGTAACTGATCAAATAAGTCATCTATTCGAGGTAGAGGATACTTGTTCTTAATCGTTTGTTTATTCAGATCTCGGTAATCTACGCATAACCTTAGAGAGCATTCGACTTGTTAACAAAAACTACCGTCGATCTCCAACTTGAACAACTTGGTCTTATCAACCCTTTCTTTAATAGCTTTTGGGTTTGGTTATTTAACTCCTCCCTCTCATTCGGAGCTATCCTTCGGTCATGTTGTTTAATTGATCTTGCACCAAAAATCAAGTCAATACGAAACTCGATTTCTCGATGCAGGGGTAATCTCTTTACTTCTTCAAAGGCGTTTGGAAATTCTTTAACAACAGGTATTGTTTCTTATCCTTCCTGGGATGAGTCTAATGCATATAGGAAACTTCCCCTCCTTGGACTAGGATCTTCACAAGATATTTCTATAAACTTCCCTAACTTTGTTTTTACTAAAACTGTTCTTTTTACACAATCTAGAATAGCTTCGTGCTTAGTCAACCAATCCATACCGAGAAAAATTTCAAATCCAATAAAATCTATGACAAATAGGTCAAAAGGGAATTGACGGGAAGAATGGGAATTTGGACTTTTATACAATTCATACAAAGGTTAGTGGTACCACCTATAGGATTTGTCATGCAAATAAGGGTATCAACTAACTTAGGGTCAAATTTTAATTATTCTATGGTGTTTTTAGCAACAAAACTATGAGAAGCTCTTGTATTAAACAATACTCTAACTAAAATATCTTCAATAAAAATATTACCTTCCAAAACTCCCTTGCCCTTCACATGTGGAGAGGTTGAAGGCTCATCCTTTATTGCGTATACTCTGGCTGGCTGTCCCTTCCTCATAATCAGACAATCCTTTATCATGTGTCCCAGCTGATGACAATTATAGCAGTTTGGTGGTGGTCTATGAACCTTAGGGTTCTTGCAATTAGTTGCTAGGTGGCCTTTTTGTTGGCAATTGGAACAGGTAGCATCCTTCAAATAGTTACCTTGGGATCCTCCTCCAAATTTGCCTTAACCTGGCTTTTTCCCATTTTGGTTAAACTTCCTCTTCTTCCAATTGTTAGTGTTGATGTTGTTGTTGTTGGTCTGAGCTACTACTGGCTTCATCTTGTCCAATGTTTCATAACAGAATCCCATATCTAGCAAATATATAAATGACCCCTTAACATAGGCAGTCATCCTGCTCTAGTACTTTTAGTTCATCCTAGAAATAAACTTCTTGTTTTTCTTTAAAGGCATGTCAATTAGACCTGGACCAAAACAAGATAATTCATTGAACTTATTTGCATACTCCTCAAAAGTCATTTCATCCTGCTTCAGATCCATAAAGCTTTTGTAAAGACGAGATTTCTTGGATGCTAGCATGTACTGCTACTCCAAAACCTCCTTAAAGCTTTTCGAAGAGAAATTGTCCTCCGAATCATTTAGGGTAATGGACTCCCACCAAGCCAGTGCCTCTTCTTGAAGTTGCTACGAGGCCAAAAATCTCTTTTGCTCATTACATGTCCAATGCCTTAACGATTCTTTTGCATGATTTGATCCAAGCCTGTACTTCAATGATAGCTTCTATACCCTCGAATGGTTTTCACCCTAAGTTGGTACAATTCTTGCATAGAGTGGCAAAATTAACCTAGGGTAGTGCGGGAGCTATTTCTTCTACAACAGAAGTTGGAACTCGACCGTTTGTTGCTGTGATGCTGCTATTTCCCCGTTGTCCTCTACGAATACTCATGTCTTACTACCTAAATTTAGTAAGAAATCTTTAGAATACAAAGACAAAATTATCTCGAGGAATGGGTATATAGCACAACTTGATTTTTTTATTCATATAAGAATTCTAAATGTGCACTCTCAAAGGTTAAATTCATTCTAGGGTATTACTAACCCTATCTTTAATGCGTTATACCCCACCAAAGCCAAGGTTATCGCTTAACCTTCAGCTCTGATACCAAATATGAAGACCTATATCCTAGACTCTTGAAAATATACACTAATACATCCACGGTATTCACGTGTCGTAAATCCAAGTGTCGGGGAGGCAGATTTTCAGGGGTAAAGTAAAGTAAAGATAAAAGATAGAAAAACAAATTCTCACGTTACGTTAAAATAGGTAGATAGTACATACAACCACTCTCAGTAGGGTACATCCGAGTTTTGGCATGAACTAACTCGGATCTCACGAATAGAAAAATCCAATCAACTCGTCGGCTTTTAGAGCCAAGATTAAACAAGTTAATTTGTAATAACTTTTCTTTAAACATTTTATTTAGATTCTTTTAAATAAACTATAAAACTTCCAAATAATCATTAAAACACTTAATGTTTCCTTTGAAAACAGTTATAAAAGATTTGGAAAAGAATCGTTTAGTTTTAAAACTAAAATTTAAAAGTTATAGAAAAGTCTTGCCGAAAAGTGCTGCGGAAAGCGCTTTTATAAGCTATATTAATCAAAACGGCTTTTTTATTATTTGAAAATTTATTTTTTATTACTCAAATCACTTTTAAAACATTTTAAATATTTATAAGATTTATTCCATATTTTTAAACAAATTTAAAACATCATTTCCAAAGAAATCTAGTTTTGGATTCCAAACTACAAAACCGTGATTTTCCAAAACTTGTTTTACTCATATCTCAAAATCTACTTATCGAAATCTGTATTTTCTTTCTTCGTTGGAAAACTATGGATATATTAGTTTAGAAAATTCTTATCTCAAAAAATTCCGAGCTATATTCCATCTTTTACACTCGTTCGACTTTTATGGCGTGAAATCGCAAACTGTCGTTACGTGACGCGCCTATTTTTGACTAAATTTTCAATTCTCATTCAAACTTCACCAAAACACTTTTAGATGTTTATAAAATATTTCAAACTCATTTTTAAAACCAATTCATTAATATAGAGGAAAGTGATTTCTTTGTGCTTATCGACGTGTATTTCCATGACTTGCATATATATTCAACATTTATATTTAAACAACCAAACTTGATGATCAAAGCATATTAAACATCATATCATCATCCAAAATAAAATATAATAGTTTAGGAGTTCTAACCTTGAGTTTTCAATGATTAATTAAAAATTCGCTATAGCTTCGTTGCTCGGTTTCCAAAGCTCACTATTCTTTGGATTTCAGCTCCTAGATGCCTCGACCAAGACTTGAGATAGATTGGGGGCACACGACCTAGGGTGGGGCAAGGAAGTGGCTCGGCCTATGATGAAGTGGGGTGGAGGTTGTGAAGAACAAGGAGAAAAGGTGGAGTTTCGGGATTGTTTTGAGGTGTTTAAGTATATATAACTATGTATTATAATTTAAATACTTTTTTGAAATAAATTTTGAAATTATTTCTCTTAGGATGGAAGCCATTAAAGTGGAAGACAAAGCTCAGAAAATATGAAGAAGAAGATTAAGGAAAATGAAAAGAAGAGGGTAGGGTATTTATAGGAAAAGAAGAGTGTAAAGGTATCCATGCATACATCATTATCTTCATCACAATTATATGGCTTCACCATCATACTTCCCCCCTTCCTAGGCATGGCAAACATCCCCCCTCAATGTGCTCATCACTTCCATCATCTCATGTATGCATATGTTGACTTATGTATGCTTAAGGAGTAAGAAATCTTAAAATATATTATATATTTTATATTATACTTTCATACTTAATTATTTTTGTGTATATATATATGTTTATGTGCATGTTCTCATGTATGCACATGTACATGTGTATGTGTATGTTACATATTCTTACAACATTGCATAACTTCCACACGTTGTATCGTTACAAATCCTAATTCTGATTTTCGGTCATATTTTCTCTTTTAATTTAATATGCATATTTTTGTAAACAAATTTTGAAAATAAATTTTCTTATCATTCATAACTAATTAAAATGATCGTATTTTATTTATAAAATCATATAAATTAATATAAATAATTATTTGTAAAATTATTGTTATATCGATAAAGCTAAACGATCATTTATTTAAAGTGATATATTTATGGGTCGTTACATTTAGTCTCCTAATCGTGACTCTGGATCAATTTAGTAAAATTGCATTAATAGTTGGTATCGGAGCTAGGGAGCCATCGAAGTGTAGTTGGCTATGGTGGGATCCAAGGGTAGTAAAATAATTATGTAGTAAACCGATTTAATGGAAATCGAGATTTTGGAACCTGGAGGCTAAAATTGAAGCAGTGCTTAAAAAGGAGAGACTTTTAAAGTAGTTTCAAAGCCAAATAAATTGAAAGGCCTATCAGTGGTGGAATTGGAGGAGAAGAAAGAAGAGGCCCTTACTACAATCCAGTTATGCCTTTCCGATGAGATCCTTAGGGAGTTTTCTCATATAAAGAGGTAAAGAAGCTATGAGATGCATTGACAACGACATATCTGGATAAATTCTTAGAAACCTGTATTGTTCTTTAGCAGTAGTTTTATAACTTTCGAATGAAACTCGAACTACACTTTTGGAGCATATAGATACCCTGACCACTTTTGTGATGAAGTTGAAGGCAATGAAGGTAGATATTACAGATGAAGTGCAAGCGGTCATATTGTTTGCCCACTACCTTCAGAGTATGATATGTTTGTGAACTCCATGATCTAGGAGAGGACTACCATACCCTGGCTAATGTTAAAGTAGGGTTGCATAGCGAAACGTTGATAGGGAAGTTGGTTGGTAATGAAAGTGGAGATGGTTTAGAGGCTTTGTTTTCGAAGGAAGAAATCAGAACAAATCCAAGAAAGGCAGTGACAGATCGAAGCCTAGATCTAAATCTATAAGGCCTAAGAAGCAGATTTATTACTCATGTAGGAAGCTTGGGCATCATAAGAATGAGTTCTAAAATTAAAGAAGAAGAAGAAGTGAGGAAAGAAAGTAGAATAGAAAACATCAGCAATTACAACAGAAGTACAGACAACAGATGGGAGTAGTGATGATGATGTATCTGTTCTTTCAGCTAGTGCATCTTTTATGAGGAATGTATTATGAATTATTGACACTATAGCATCTTATCACATGACACCACATAGGAGTTATTTCGTCACTTATAGGGAAGTTGATGGAGGTTTAGTTCTTATAGAAAACATTGCATATTTTCGCAAGGTTGGTGTTGGAAATGTGAGGATTAGGATGTTTAAAGGAGTGGTTAGGACTATAACTAATACGAGACATGTACCGTAGTTACATAGGAGTTTATTGTCAATTGGAGATTTTATTAGACTTGGTTTGATGATTGTTGTAGAAAGCGAGAGGTTGACTATAGCGAAGGGCATTAGAACTGGGCTAGCCCGTAGTTGAAGTTATGGGTGAATTTTTTTTATAACTTTATTGGATCTTTATTGTGCCTATGAAGTCTAATTTGTTTAAAACTTTTCTAAATATAATTTAAATAAAATCATATATTTCATTTAAATTCATAAATTATCGATAGAAATTTATTTAAATTATTTTCAATTTATATATAAATATACATATATACATGTGTGTGCATGTGTAACATGACATTCCATGAAGGCTATGACATGCCTGTATATAGATGCTATGATTTACATCGCAAAACACAAGTTAGCTCATCCTATGTGCATTGAATGTTGTCCAAATATGTGTATATATTTATAGTTACTATATATATATATATATGTATGTCCAAGTGAAAATTAGATGTATTTATATTATGAAAATATCATATATATATATATATATATAAATATTTGTATATATATAAATATAAATATAATAATTAAAACGTAAATATGAGTTAGAATAGTTTATAAATTATAAAATTAAAATAAATATTATTATTTTTTATATAAAACATTCTAGATCATATACACATCAAATTCGAATATAAATATAATTTTATTATATTAATATATATATATATATTGTATTAATTATTTAATTAACAATAAGTAAATAATAGAAAATATTTATATAATAGATATTCAAATTTCAAAATTTCAAAAAATCAGGAATAGTATTATATAGGTTGTGAAATTTTTGTAGAATTTTTCAAGTCAAAATATTTTTTTATAAATGCTTTTCAGCCGAATTTTAAATGGTTTTTTAAAATAAATAATAAGCATGGTTTAAAAATTCTGATTTTTTGATCGTGGGAATAAGTGATAACAAATTAATTTTAGAAAATTAAAATTGAATTTTCGAAACATAATTTATTCTATATGAATTTAATAATTCATGCAAAGATTAAATAATATTAAAATATATTAAATAATTTTCAAAAATTTATTTTGGGTACTAAAAATCATAATTAATATAAACATACATTTGAAAATTATTAGATCAATTATTTATGCAATATAGTTATATGGTTTAATACATGTCATATAAATAAATTAGTTAATATATTGCTCAAAACCCTAGGGTTTGTGTAAATTAGAAATTCTGAGGCCTTTTATAGAAAATTGTTCAAAACACTATTCATCGAAAATTTTCCGAACTCCAAACGGAGCATGCCGGCTAGCGTTTCTAAGGTTTTACCCGTGTTCCGAACATAATGGAACGTGTTTCGGGAGCTAATTCGATCATATGTGCGAGTTACGGAATTAAACGATCAGATTAAAATTAAATCGATTAAAACGATTTCTATGTGTTTTGGCTTGCCTTGGACAAACCGTAAATCCGATTGACACGAAATTTGAAACCTTACAATAATATAACATTACGGATCCGATGAAACTGGTTTCGTCAAAATCCAAGACTGTTTGTAAAATGGTCATTTTTTTTAATACGGGTTCAAACTTTTCTATTGAGATAACTATAAGCAAAGTATTTACAAGTGCCAAAAGGCAAGACCAAAGCAAGGCTAAACCAACTACAAAACAAACAAAACAGACCAAGGCAAGACTCAAACTTCTCGGTCATTACTTAAGGCCCGAAACCCTCCAAGCAAACAAAGAAAAAACAAAAAAAAGGAGCCCAATTGCCAGAATCTTCGAGAAAATACTCAAGGCAAATAAGCAAATACCACACTTACATCCACTTCATTAACTCACATCGGAAGAAAAAATGAAAAGGAAACGATAATGGCGGCGAGAAGGGAAGAACGAAAATCTCAACAAAAATCACTTCAAGGTCGGAGCAGCTATCGAAGGTCGACAATTACTCGAAAGCTCATCTTCTGTTTCCAGATCTGAGCAACTATCAAACCAATGGAAGCAAATCCAAAAACCAACGCTTCCTCATGAAGAACCGAGAAGATCTTAGCAAGATAAGACTCTAATACCCAAAAAGGAAACTTCTTTAAGCTTTATATGAAATAATTTCCTTTGAATCTGCTTCCAGATCTGCAATGAAAGCAAGTCTAGAGATATCGAGACTACAACCATGAATCGGAGGATGATAGCAAACCAAAGATCTTAGATTCCTCCAGAACTGGCAATACAGGTATAAGATCTGTACAAACCTTCAAAATGAAGCTCATAACTCAAGCTAAAAATTCTTTTGTGACCAGGACGTGATTACAAGCACTCGGAGCAACCTGCAAACTACAACCTTATAAACTAATACAATAATTATTGTTAATTGTAAATTATTGTGTAAATTAAATGAGAGGAGGTGAGGACAATGTAAATAATACAAGTTCGCGGGGACCTGAGCCAAGAAACAAAGAAACAAGAAGATGACCGAAGAACGAAACTTATGGTAAAGCAGATGATCCCCAATTCAGCGTTGGGAGGTATATCCCCATTTCAATGCTATTGCTCCATTCATGTCAGTATTGTTCTTAAAATGTTTTGATTTTACCATTCTGATAATCATTGTATGGAAAATTTTGGTACAAATCTGCGTCCTTTCAGCAAAATGATTCTGAAAAATCATATCGTTCCTTTCTTTTCAAATATGCCAAACGCAAACAGAAAGAGATAGTTGGAACAAGTCTGAATTGAGACTTTTTAAGCTAGAGATAGAAACAATTTTCTGTAAATCATCTTTCAGAGAGAAAGAGAATAAACTTTTCGGCGAATGGAAATTTTTTTTACAGCACCAAAGCCAAACATTTTCTGTAAAATTACATTGAAAAAATAGATGGTCTATAGTTTCAATGTGGTTATTACAAAAGACGCAGTTATGGTCCACGACTATCTGCTTCTGAAGTAATCTTTCTTTTGTCAATAGATAATCATTTATGGCTTTAAACAGGCATATCGCCATTTTAGGAACGTGAATTTTATTCCAGACCAAAGACGCCCAGTACTTTATTTCAAAATTGGATCTAACCGTGTTCCAAACATTTTTGAACTGATACAGGCCATCCTTAGAACACTTCCAAGACCAAAAATCCCTCTCCCTATCCTTGTGAATCTTGACACCTTCAATTTCTGTATGAATTTGAAATAAAAAACTATACGAATCCCACTTCCACTCACCATTTCTTAAAATCCTGCTAAGAGACAAATTTTCCATACCAATTCTGAAAGTTGTGTCTCTACCAATACGTTCCATAATAGTACTTCCATTTAGCCATGGATCGTACCATAGAGAAATAGTTTTACCGTCTGCAATGTTGAGAGAGAGGCATTTCAAAGCTTCATGTCTATTCTTCAAAATGAATTTCCACACTCCCAAGTCGTCCGATCGTTGGTTAATTTCCCAAAAACTTTTATGACAAATATATTTACAATGCATGAGTTCCGCCCAAATTCCTTCTGAATTAATTACTTTCCATATCAATTTGGTAAATAACGCTCGGTTCATCTCTTCTAAATTCCTCAATCCCATTCCTCCATCTTCTTTTTGCTTGCACAAAACCTCCCAAGGAATCTTACTGCTACGACTTTTCCAAAGAAAGTTCAGAATCAAATGTTTAATTTTTTGAACAGTAGAGGCTGGGAGGCAAAAGCATTGCATCCAGAATTATATTATGGGATAAATGGTAGATTTAATAAGTTCAATTCTCCCAACTAAGCTAAGCATTCTTGTTTCCCATCTTCCAATCCTTAACTTGATCTTCTCTATCAAAGGAGAATAATCCTTGTCCCTCAAATTAGCACTAGACAAAGGAATACCCAAATACCTTATTGGGAGATCCGATTGCTGAATATTGAGGATCATACTAATATTAGTGCAACAATCCACCCCTTTCCCAAAGAAAACGTTAGATTTCTCAAAACTTAACTCCAAGCCAGTAACCCTCTTCATGGTCTTAAAAACATCACCAATGGCATTTGCAATTTGGGCATTGGCTTTAGTAAAAACAATAATGTCGTCAGCGTAAATAAGGTGAGTCAACTTGTTATCAAAGTCTGTAATTGGGGAAATAGGACCAACCCTGATTTTTTGTCCATCAATAACGTAAAATATTCCATGACCAAGGTGAAAAGTATAGGGGAAAGCGGGTCGCCTTGTCTAAGACCATTAGAACTCTTGAAATAACCGTGCGCTTCTCCGTTTGCAATGATAGAAAACATAGGAGACTTAATAATGTTTTCTATGATTTTCACCCATTTGTTTGGGAAACCCAAGCTTATTAACATATGTATAACAAAAGATCGATTAATCGAATCATATGCTTTCTTTAAATCAACTTTGATACACATATATTTATTATCCTTTCTTTCGAGACCCCTGATAATTTCATGAGCAAACAAAATTCCATCCCCTATTGATCTACCTTTGATAAATGCCGTCTGATTCAGGGACACCAACTTATCCAAAAAAGGACCCAGTCTGTTACACAGGATTTTGGTGAAAACCTTATATAAAGTATTACAACAGGCAATGGGTCTAAAATCTTGAATACAAGTGGAATGGTCTTTTTTTGGAATCAAGTGTATGAACGTATGATTCCACTCATTGATTATAAGACCCTTTTGAAAAATATCGTTCAGAGCTTTGAAAATTAAGTCTTTCGAAAGATTCCAATGAGTTTTAAAAAACAACGAGTTAAAACCGTCCGGACTTGGAGAGATAGTATCTTTTATATCCCATAATGCAAATTTAATTTCTTCCAAAGATATACCATCGTTCAAAAAATTAGCACCATAATCAGCAATTATCGATTTACAAATAACTTCAGGAAAATGTACAAATAAGGGAAGGTTAAAGATTCGTTTGTAGAAATCAGTAGCCGATTCAACAAACTTATCTTCCGAAACCGCCTTACCATCGACAACAATGTTGGTCAAACGCTTTCTACTTCTTTGACTAGACATTTTAGCATAGAAAAAAGAAGAACCCTCGTCACCCATCATCAACCATTCACATTTAGCCTTTTGTTTGGTATCCAGGAATTCTTTTTTGAGTGCTAAATCCAGATTAATCTTGGCATTTTGAAATTCCATAGCTAAATTGTGATCATGTGTTTTTTCCAGAAGTTTCTGAATTCTTGAGCAATTCTCTCTCTGAACATTAACCTCTTGTTTGGTATTGCGTGATTTGGCACTCTAACTCTTGAGCTCTCTCTTGATATTCTTGAGAATATTAATGATTTGATACAAAGGTCTGTCTGTATGATTAGAAATCCAGTGTTTCTCCATCAGAGGAAAGTATTGATCACATAAAGACCAATGGTTCATATATCTGAAAGGTCTGTTCTTGTCCCTAGGCTTAGTGAAAAGCGAGACGAGGACGACATTATGATCACTCACAGAAGGAGGCAAATATTCAGCCGATAAATCTGTAAATAAGTTGATCCAATCTTGGTTTGCAAAAACCCTGTCAATTTTAGAAAATATGTTTCGACTCGGACCAGACCACCAAGAAAATTCATAACATTTAGTATTGATCTCATTAAGACCAGTATAATTAGACATATCATCTAGTTCAAACAAGTTACCAAATGTCACAGGTTACCTCCCTTTCTTTCTGAAGGACTACGAATGCAATTAAAGTCCCCAAGAACCAGCCATGGTCTGTAAATATTGATAGCATCCTCCTATAAATTCTTCCATAATATTTTCCTGAATTCAACAAAATTATGAGCGTAGACAAAGGTTATATTGCATTTGAATTTCGAGGTGTTGATCAATTCAATGGTAATGTGTTGATCACTCATACTAATATAGTTGAAATCCCAAGAATCTCCGTCAATGAGGACAAAAATACTGCACTTAAAATAACAAGAGACATTACTTATCTGTCATCCAACGCTCTTTCCAGCTTCAGTATATCCGAAAACAACAGCTTATTTTCCAAAACACCGAAACAACTTATTTTATACTTATCAATGAGTTTTCTCACTTCTCCCATTCTGTTGGGGTTATGAAACCCTCTAACATTCCAGCAAGCTACTGACATTATATAACCTTGTTATTGCAGGTCCTCAATGACCTACTGCTGGAGGACTCCCCTTTGTCTTCCGTAGGAATGCCTAGCATCTGAACCCACTTGGGATTCTTACGAACAAGCTTTTCCTTATGAATATTCTCAAACTCTATATCTTGAGGCTTAGGAAGAGGTTGCTCCACATATACCTCCTGAACTGGGTCTGCATTATCATAAGTATTCTGTTCCTCTACCACATCTGTCGTTCCTGTATCCTGATCTAGATTATCTTGCACCTGTAAGTCAATACAAGGTTTAGTGCCTCTCCTAAAATTAACATTATTAATTATACAATCATCAATAAATATGTCATTAGAAAATAATGAGTTTGGAAGAGAAGGAGAATCCGATGATGACGAAGGGCGTTTGAGAATAGTTATGTGGGTCGTAGGTGACTTCGGAGGTGATGTTCTTGGATATTTGGCTCCCAGGGTAGTTGAAGACACAGGAATGAATGGCTCACTAGTTCCTTGATCAGGAGGTACTTCCGACCTGGCCAGAGGAACAGTGAAGCAATCTTCACTGACTCCTATTTCGGTAAGAGTAACAGGTTCTGAATCTGGTGCTTCTGAGATTGCCCCTCACCGCACTCTTCTGAGGATGCAGCTCTTTCTAAAATCTGATCCAAGGGAAAACTTCTGTTTGCTTTTGTTCTAAAATGGACTTTCCCCTAATTTCTGTCTCCAGCCCATTAGAAGCTATTTGGTAACTATCCCGAGACCCATCAATAGGTGGGCAGTCAACAATTAGATTTTGATTTTCTTGATGCACTTCTGGCTGTGAGATTTTGGTCATACCATCACCACATGAGACCTCCGCCACAAAATTCCTGTTTTCTCCGTTAGATAAATGACCATCGTGCAATAATTCAGAATTAAGGGAATCAGTGGGACAACCATCATTCAACTGCTTTTCCAGCTCATTAGAAATCTCATTTCCGCCTTCCTCCCTTACTATTTCCGAACGACCAACAAGACTTGGATCCACAGGGCTTTCCTTATCAGAGTTGACAGCTTGGGTCAGTTTAGGAACCCAAGACTTGGTCATTGGGCATTCATCAGTTACGTGTCCGAAACACATGCACTTGCCACATATGGGAGGAGGGTTCTCAAATTCCACTTTCTGAATGAAACTCCTATGGGAGGAGGGTTCTCAAATTCCACTTTCTGAATGAAACTCCTCCCGTTGTCGTCCATACCTTCAATTGTGTTAGGCATACCATAAGTAGCATTAACCTCAACCAAAACTCTGGCGTAGGCTCATCTAGATTTATTTTTCGTGGCCTCGTCCATCTTTATGGGAACTCCAATGGTGCTTATTAGTTCACTAATTGCCTTATTGCCCCACAACTTAAAACTTAAACCAGGAAGTCTGACCCACATAGGCAAGGATGTAAGTAGATCTCTATCTGTTCTCATGTCTGGGGACAGTCGCTTCATGATGATCGGGTTTTGGTCTATGAACCAAGGACCTGATTTCATAATCTTGTTTCAATCCTCCTCAGAGCCAAATCTCACTACAAAGAATCCATTATTTCTTGAGTGAACTGAAAACGGCTTCTTTGTAGCCCAAACCCTGTTGGCATATCCCTCAAAAGTTCTAAGCCACGGTTTATAACCAACCACATACAATAATATACATAAATCCCAGCCTCCCTCCTCTTCTTTGATAGCTTCAGGAGAAAGGGTACCGGTCCTTTTACCATCCGCTACTTTAGGCTCAATAAATTCAAGATCTAGGTTTCCTAAATCTCCTACCGCTCCTGCTTTCACTGCCTCACTGTAAGAAAACTTTTTAGCGTTCTCCAAGACAGTGAATTTGATTTTCGGGTTGCTTCCTGGCTGCAAGACTTTCTGCTTTGTTGTTTTCGAAAATTTTGTTGATGTCCGACCAGCATGATCCGCCTGCACCCTCCTCCCCGCGTTCCGATCTGGAATAGCCCCAGATCTGCTCGGTCTTTGCCCTCCCAGGTTGAGCTTTTGTTCAGGTCCCAAAGACGCTGGAGCCTTGCCCCTTTTCCTTCTCACCTCCTCCCAGCCTTCATCATCCCGCAAAGATCCCATGATTTAGCTATGACGTCCAGGTTTGAGGAGATAGAAGTGAAGACAGAAAATAGAAATAAGCAGAGAAAAGCAAGATTACTTGGAGAAATCGAAAGAAAATAGGAGAAAAGGGAGAAACCCTAATCTCCAAATCTAGATCTAGAAGCCATTAAAAGCAAGATTACATATATTTATTTATTTAAAAAATCCATTTTTACTCGTCAATTAAATATTAAAATAATCAATTTTCACAATTTAACTTTAAATTCAATTTTAAAAGTTCTATAACATCATTCTAACTCCAATATGATTTAATATAACTTTATAAATCATTTTTATTCACATTTAATCCAATTTCCAATTATTTACCCAATTTCAAATATAAAATTATCGATTTAATTATCCAATTAAATCTCTATATTCGAATTTTAAGTTATTCAACTTACAAATTTCACTTGTTAATATTTAAAATCAATTAAATATACGAATTTCAAATGATAGAAATTCTGGGTCGTTACAAACTTCCCCCCTTAAAAGAATTTCGTCCTCGAAATTGCAAAGTAAGAAAAATGCCCCAAATTCATTAACTTTTCAAACAATTCGTTCAAATTAGATTTCAAAATCACTTAAGTGTACAACTCCCCCAAAATCTAATAGTTAAACTCTTTCAAAAACTTTACTAAGTTTTTCAAATCTATACATAGTTATACTTTTCAAAACAAACTATATCGTTTAACTTTTAACTCCAAATCCAAAATTTAGTTTTCACAAATTTTCCAAAATTTCCCGAAAATTTTCTAACGCCTTAAATTTTCAGAAAAATCCGCCATAGCCTCCTTTGCGCGGTTCAATCGTAGTAGGATCTCAAAAGACATAAATATATATACATCGACCCACACGGTCGGAAAAGCAGAAAAACAGTTCATATTTCCTATTTTTATTGCGTAGGCGTACCTTTTTAGCATTTCAAGCAAAGCAGTTATTAATTTAGCATTTTAGCGCGACCAAATCCCGCCAAACGGTAGCCCCGGTACCTGTACTTACTCAATTTAAATATGTAAGTGCCACAGATATGAAGTTATTAACATTTTACTCTTTTAAACAACTACAACACATGCATATTAAAAGAAATGCATACTAAACAAGGTTTATAAGCAACTTATATGATTTCGACATCACTTGTAATTGTTTACAACTAATTAATATACAATGACATTCATTTATTCATTTTCAATTAGTTTACATTCACTAATTTAAATTCAAGTTGGTTCACTTTCAATTCAAATTCCATAACATAGCTTTCAATTCAATTTCATTAATACTTAATGAAATATACTATATACAATCAACCAACAATCATATAACAACCAATGTATATTCAACACAACCAAATTTATTCACATTCGATTGATTAACATTCAATCCATTTATTAATTCAAATGCTAATTCATTTTACAAATAAAGTTGAATTTCATTTATATAACTCAAGTTCATATTTATTTAATAAATTCACTTTATTATTTCACTTCGACACCAAAATCAACTTCATTTAACATCACTTAAGTTATATTCCAATTAAACATCATTTGTTTAACTTAACTTAAATTCCCAATTCAGATTCCAATTCTAAAGTAAATTCTATTTAACTTTTACCAAAGTCAAATTTCATCAATTATTCAAATTCATATCTCATTTTTCTTAACAAAATTGTTTAACCACTTTATCATTTGGTTTCACTTACATTTTCTCACTCTATAAGTTGTACAACTTATATATTTAAACTTCCAAATCTGATTTAATTTACTTAACTTCCTTTAGTTAAATTCCAAATCATATATTTACTATGCTAACCCAAATTTTATTCCAACTTTACCAAAGCTAAATTTATTATCTCATATTATAAGTTCAAAACTCATTTCACTTATATTTATCAATTACAACTTGGATTTTAATTCAAATTTGTTTATCACAACAAAACTTCAATTTTCAATTTACTATGGTAGCAAATCCATCACACTGAAACTCGAAAATGATACTGATGATGCTGCAGTCATCACCCTTATTATTTCCCAGCAACAATAGTGAATTCAGTGCTTAATATTCTTTCAAAATTTCCCTTTATTTATAAATCTTTTTCTCATATAATTTCACTATTTTACTTTACTTATACAAGATTATTTCACAATTGTAAATCATCTTAATTATAATTCCATACTTATACAATTGTTGTTTTTATTTAGATTATTCAAACAACTTTTATTAACTCATATATATTCTTACATTTTCAACAACCAAACAATTCAATTTTATATACACTTTAATAATTCTGAAAAATTATTTCTTTATATACAAAATATAATCGAGGTAAAATTATTTCATTTACTCAATTTAAAATGATAATGTGTCGGTTCATCTTGTTTAAGAGTTTAGAAACCCCTATCGATACAGTTAGCTAGACTGCACCGACCAGAATCCATAAACAATCAGCCGATAGGTCAACACAATACAAAACAATTTCATATTCACTAACAAATACGCGCTCATAGCTATTATTACACCCACACTCATTCTAGAGTACTACTGACTCTATCTCTAATGAGTAACACCCAACAGAGCCAAGGTTATCACTTAACCATATGCTCTGATACCACATGTAACGTCCCGAATTTTCGACTTTCGTAAATCGACATTAATACGTCCACTGTATCAACTGCCGAGCAATCGAATGCCGGAAAACCGAATTGTTATGCTTAAAAAGAAGAGGTAGAAGAATACAGAAAGAAAGAAAGAAGAAGCAATAGAAACAATATCAGAATCTCACATATCGCAGCGGAACAACATATAATAGATAAATGAATAATCTTTAAATCAAAGAACTATATCAGTTTATACATTACATCATCATCAGAGTTTACAACAACACAATACATCAATGGACAGTTATACAAACCTGTCCTCATACAGAATACACAGCGGAATAATAATATCATATACAAATGCTACGTCTCGCCATCCAGCTCGCCACTGAGCTCCAAAGCCTCCTGAAATCCAGAATGACCTGATAACCTGACTCTAGACTGCCCGTGTGGAAAATTATGGGCACCCAGAGTTTAGGAAGGGAACAATAAACTCCAGGTCAGTCATGGGACTGGTGTGAGAACTAAAACAGTTTTTTATCTTTAAAACAACAACAACAAAGGAAGTAAAAGACATCCGCAATGCTTTTGGAAAATGAAACTACCATAAGGCCTCCCGCTACACACACAATGCAAACGGAGAATTAGAGGAGATTTCTCCTTATGATAGTCAAAGATGCTTACTACGCAAAATCATTGGATTATTACTATTAGTGCATAGTGTAGAAAAAACATTTCGAAAGTATAATATTAATCTTAGCCAACATACAACCATTATTGTATGCCTACTATAGCTACAATCTAAACAGTGGTGACCACCATAAATAAATGGCAGGTTCTACAACTAATATCGTACAAGGTTCATATTGTTTCTTTGGATTTCAAACAAATGGTCAGGCAAAGGAACTTCCTTACACCGAAATGGAACGCCTCTGAAAGGACGTCCCCGAGAACCTAACCGGATCTCTGCAAACACAAGGCCGACGCTACCTCACGCTGTACAGCTGTAACTAGGTAACCAACACACTGACACTACCTCACGCTGTACAGCTGTAACTAGGTAACTAACACACAAGTATGCCATCCCCCGGTCGTTACCGACCTTTATCCGAGGATCCTCAACCACAAAGCAACAACCTCAAAGTATAATAAATTTGCAGCATCAACATAGGTAAAATCTCTGGGCTCCATACCATGTTATCACCTTTTATCCAGAAGGAAATGACATACCCTAGGGGCGCGACCCCTAAAAACCTTGCCGCAACATCCCTGTTTCGACCATTACCGGGTTGTGAGGCTCGACGAAGTCTCGTCCACAAAGCTACGCTTTTTCACAAAGCCACGCTTTTTCACAAAGCCACGTTTTTTCACAAAGCCATGCTTTGATCAACAAATGATCAACAGCACTTCGTATGCCACATTACCAAATTGGGAATGTATCACTAGTAACCATCAACTACATAACCTCTGAGCTCGTACGTCTCAGAGAAGGGTGTTATGCTAAGAGAATAAATTCTCCGCCACTAACAGAAATGTATTTGATAGAAACCAGTTTTACAACTCAAAGTGTAATGTCAGACACACATCCATACAAGTCCGTTCCGGGATCGAACGGAACCGAAGGCACTTCCAAAGAAGCCCTTGCAATCCGGGTATTCACTAATCACGTCCGGACTTCCAATCACAAGAAGAGTGATATAAATCTCCATACCGGAGGAACTCGGTGCAGAGACATTCGACATGTTGTCCTTTCATTTTCGAAAATACCCGGTCTTCACACCGGTCTTCAATTGCAATCCATATCATCATATTATTATTCAGAATGGGTTATATGACACAAAGGTCCTTTCCCGGCTAACCCGAATAACGAGCGCAATTAAAAATCATATGGATACTGGGGTCTTAGTTAAAACACAGCTTAAAGCCCAAAACTTTACATTCGAATGGTTAAAACAAATTACCATTTCCAATCTTTTAAACAAAAAGATTCATTTCAACAACCACCAATGGTTTAAACAAATTTCCATACTTTTAATTTTTATAACAAAAAGATCCAATTCACAAAGTTCACCCCATTCACAAAGATCCATTCATGGGTTTCAAAACAATTTCCATTTTAATTGAATAGGTTTACTCGTTAAATCTTTAAATCAAGATTTAACTTATAGCTTTCAAAACTATTCACAATTCAAGTCTTTTATAATATAAAAGATACACCTTTTAAAATCTTTTTTGATTTCAAGATAAAGCTTAATCATCTTCACAAAGGTTAATTCATAGTTTTTCTGAACTATTCACAATTTCATTTCAACTTGAAATGTTTCGATACAAATTGGAAATCTTTTCACTTTATGAAAGTTATTATTATTTGAAAACGGATAGTTTTCGTTTTGGGAAAAACTGGTTACAATTACACAGTTTAAAGCCATCCATGTATAAAACTTGAATATAAATTTAAATTTCCAAAACCATATTTTAAATTTTTAGAAACCCATATAACACCTTTTACACTTGTAAAACCTTTTAAACCAAAATTCCCAAATCATCGAATTCAATTTTAAGTATTGAATTCAAAATTTAAATCAAATGATTTAAATTCCAATTTTTATTAAGTTATTTAAAATAACTTTTATTTCTGAAACTCATTTTCGAAAACTTTCAATTCCAATTCCAAAACTATTTTGGATTCAAAAATTCAATTTTTCAAAATTGATAAAAATCTGCGACTTAACCGATTTCCACGTGAAATCCACATTTGTGTGTATTGTGTAGTCCACGGTTTAACACAATAGTGCAACAACATTCAACCATCACAGATCTAATATAACAATATAATTTGATAAGCGGTATAACTATAACGCTTATCTTTCATTCACAGATCACAGATATATATATATATATATATATATATATATATATATATCATAGATAAACAAATTACAGATCACAACACAAAACAGGATATATCACAAAGCATCTCATATCAGAGATGTCAAATAATTCAACATCCAATAAAATCCAAACATCCATAAGTAGGATTAATTTAATTATCTGATTAATTTAAAGTCAGATAAATTTCCAAAGTTATTTTTTTTAAAATAAATTTCTTTATCTCTTCAAATCTATTTAAAACCAATTTTAAATAAATCCTTTAACTTATAATTAATATTAACCGAAATACATTTATTAAGGCTTTTCCCAAAATTTGGAATTTAATTCAATATAGTCCAAAAATAAACTTTTATCTTTTTAAAACTCCTTTTAAATTTATCCAATTCACAAAAATAAATTTTCACAATAAATTTTCAACTTGAATTTCAAAAATCCAATTTTATTTATTTCTGGTATCCAACGATACCAAAAATATATTCGGCTAAATTTTAGCCTTCAACAATCCCAATTCACAAATATAATCACACGGAGATTATAAGTAATCAACACACAACATATGAAACAAATTCAAATGTTTGAGGAATCCAGTTGGATCCCTCCAACCTGTTTCCCTTCATCAACAGATGTTAGCACAATACCAATTCCACTTCAATGTGGAATATCACGGTATATGGGATTTATAAAATACTATCCGCTATTATGCGGTGCAATAGGGTCTCATCCGCTATATAATGCGGGAAATCAACTCCAAATACATACATAATACCAATTCCACTTCACGGTGGAATTATCGTGGTATATGTTTTTAATAAATAACCTCCGCTTAATATGCGGCGTATAGGGTCTATTTCAGCACAATAGATAACAACCATCATTCAATTCACATAATCAGTAATTTTAAATTCAACTATTTAAAATTTAAATCGAAACAATTTCGATTGAGTGAGGAGTTCTCACCTTGCTTCCAATAATGGTTGCAGTATTTTATTTCAAATAAAATTAAACACACATTTAATTTTACTCAAAATTATCACTAGCTCCAATCGACTCCAAACCAGCTCCATCGCGTAGTGCTCGACAAAACGAACCCGACGCAATTCGTTTCGTCAATTTTTGACCTTGTATGACAAAGTTACAATATTTTAAAGATTGAACGAATTTTAAATATAATTTATTCCACAAATTTTTCTTTTATTTTCAACCTAGCTATCATCTGGCCGTTGATTTCAATAGACAAGATCTGGGCCGCTGACTAACTCTTTTCCCTTCATCATTCAATTCGAACGAGAATAACCCAAAGCCGCCGACCACTTTGAATTATCGCCCCCTCCCCGATCACTTTGACATCGATCGGCCATAGCCATTTGAAAGTCCACCTCCGCCTCCACCTACGGCATGAGTATGGTTGAACTCGGTCAGCCATTCTTCTCGAAAAATGCGCACAAAGGCCGGTCGTTCAAATCGCTTTTGCTGACGATCCGTGACACTAAAAACGATCACACCCGTATGGAATCGAAGCTCTCATCACCCTTCATAATTCGTTAGTTGAAAACTTCTCGAAATTGTTAACGGATTGAGAGATTTCAAGGGAAGAAATTCATGTATTTTCGGCCATTAGAATGAGAAGTTGCGGCCTGGCTTTGAAACCCTAGGGTTTGTGTAAATTAGAAATTCTGAGGCCTTTTATAGAAAATTGCTCAAAACACTATTCATCGAAAATTTTCCGAACTCCAAACGGAGCGTTCCGGCTGGCGTTTCTAAGGTTTTACCCACGTTCTGAACACAATGGAACGTGTTTCGGGAGCTAATTCGGTCATATATGTGAGTTACAGAATTAAACGATCAGATTTAAATTAAATCGATTAAGACGATTTCTATGCGTTTTGGCTTGTAAATCCGATTGACACGAAATTTGAAACCTTACAATAATATAACATTATGGATCCGATGAAACTGGTTTCGTCAAAATCTGAGACTGTTTGTAAAATGGTCATTTTTACTCGTCAATTAAATATTAAAATAATCAATTTTCACAATTTAACTTTAAATTCAATTTTGAAAGTTCTATAACATCATTCTAACTCCAATATGATTTAATATAACTTTATAAATCATTTTTATTCACATTTAATCCAATTTCCAATTATTTATGCAATTTCAAATATAAAATTATCGATTTAATTATCCAATTAAATCTCTATATTCGAATTTTAAGTTATTCAACTTACAAATTTCACTTTTTAATATTTAAAATCAATTAAATATACGAATTTCAAATGACAGAAATTCTGGGTCGTTACACATTGAATGTTGTCCAAATATGTGTATATATTTATTGTTACTCTATATATATATATATATATATATACATATACATATATGTATGTATGTATGTCCAAGTGAAAATTATATGTATTTATATTATGAAAATATCATATATATATACAAATATTTGTATATATATAAATATAAATATAATAATTAAAACGTAAATATGAGTTAGAATAGTTTATAAATTATAAAATTAAAATAAATATTAGTGTTTTTTATATAAAACATTCTAGATCATATACACATCAAATTCGAATATAAATATAATTTTATTATATTAATATATATATATATATATATATTGTATTAATTATTTAATTAATAATAAGTAAATAATAGAAAATATTTATATAATAGATATTCGAATTACAAAATTTCAAAAAATCAGGAATAGTATTATATAGGTTGTGAAATTTTTTGTAGAATTTTTCAAGTCAAAATATTTTTTTTATAAATGCTTTTCAGCCGAATTTTAAATGGTTTTTTAAAATAAATAATAAGCGTGGTTTAAAAATTCTGATTTTTTGATCGTGGGAATAAGTGATACCAAATTAATTTTAGAAAATTAAAATTGAATTTTTGAAACATAATTTGTTCTATATGAATTTAATAATTCATGCAAAGATTAAATAATATTAAAATATATTAAATAATTTTTTTAAAAAAAATCCGGGTACTAAAAATCATAATTAATATAAACATACATTTGAAAATTATTAGATCAATTATTTATGCAATATAGTTATATGGTTTAATACATGTCATATAAATAAATTAGTTAATATATTAATATATATATTTATATATTTATATTAATATGAAATAAATAATTAAAATATAATGATATTGGCTGTATGTATCAGGTCCATGAAAAAATTATTTTTTTATTTGTTAAACATATACACATAACCAATCGATATATGTAACGATAATTATACTATAGAAATCTCACATAACTAATAATGCAATAATAACCGCGTGCGCGTGTGTATGTGTGTGTAATTGAATAATATAGAGTTATACAAAGAATAAGTATCATATATAAAACTGAATACTTACCTAAACTAATGCCCTTAACTACACCTTGTAATGATGAGTTCCCTTCCACTTGAAAGCTTCCCAATTCGTTAGATTGTTGCTCTTTGAATCATAAAACTTTTGCTATCGAATAGCTATTGATTTGAACTGATTTGATTTGAGATTTTATGGGGTGTAGAGAGGTATAGTTCAGCCATGATATGGATAGAGGAGGCAACCAAAAAAGTCTTTAGAAAGTTTGGGTTATGATTCCTTTTATAGTAGTTGAATTAGAGAGAAAAGTGGATCACACCACTTACCTTTCTCACTAGATCTTAGCCATCCATCACATACCCTAATACTCTATTTTGGCTACCCACTATGTCACATAGTTTCTATCGAATTTATCCTCTAACATCATGGGCTGATAATAGCCCATTTAAGCCCGAATAAATATATTTAATTAAATCCAATTTAATTTCTTCATCGATATCTTATATCGATCAATATATTATATCTATTATAAATATATACAACATTATTTATTACTCAAATCATATTCAAATTTTATAAATAATATTTCAAAAATATTAATTAATTTATAACAAATATAAACTAATTAAATCGTTTGGTCTAAAGAGACTAATCATTTCAGTTGTGTGACTCGTGTCTTTAAATTCGGTTAGCGATTAACATCGAACTATTCGAACGTTAACGTTCACACGCCACTTACCAGGTGGTGTGACATTTTGGCTAAATTTATCGCATACTTAGTTTCAGTAAAACCCAATTTTACTTTACTAATCGTTACCTAGTTGTAACATTTATTTACACCAATTCCTTTCGTCAAACTATATCACTTTCGACTTGCGGAATTTGGTGATGGTCAAAATTCCAATATCGTCCATATTCAATTCTATAGTCCAAACACAAAGTCATCGGTTCAAAAATAACAATTATTATTAACCGAACTGCTTTGGCCAGAGACTTTGACTTTGAGTTGACCATGATACTAACCCCATATAACTGAGGTGACGAATCCTTTCTTGAATAGTGCTTCACTTTCAATACTTCCACTCGACCAAACTACAGTCACTCAATGGAATGTCATGCCATGATTTGACTATAATCAAAGCAGAGCTTTTATATTGAAGATCCATAGTATTCTCAAGTCGAGAGAACTGTATAAATCAGTCACATCGATATTTTCTATTTAACCTTAGTTATATTAACTAACAGAAAACTATCGAGTGAGTCATTCCATTGTTATCCAATAACTACCAGTACGTAACCTCTAGATACCGCCAGCAGTCATGAGTAATACACTGCTTAACATTTGGAGAGCTTTGCGTACTCTAGTCTCAACAGATACACTGATATTCAATCCTGATGCATCTTGACTAAGAACATTTAAAATGGTATATTTATTTTAATTGTGGTAAATTACTCACGGTTACAACACTTTGTGACTATTATCATAAAACATACTATTTATGGATTTTCTATCAAATATACTTTTAATTAAAATAATTAATCAATATAACCACATTATATCAAGTATATAATAGAAATAAAATACTTTTGATTTCGAACAAGATTATTTATTGAGTTAGATATATATAATAAATTACATAATTGCCTCTAGGCATACCCCTAACTATATTAATCTCCCACTTGCACTTGTGGTCAATTAAGGAATCTTATTCCAACTTCTCGAATTAGTTTTCTTAAAGCCAATTGGGTAAGCCCCTTGGTGAACAGGTATGTTATTTTGTTTTAATAATCTACTCCGTCGATTAACTCTCTTCGACGCTGCTGATAAATTACCTCTATCATGTGGAACAATTTGGAGTATGTCTCTTGACTTCTAGTAGGCTCTAAGTGCTATTACGAACTAAGTCGTGACATTGTTATCATATAACAATGTTAAGGGATTTTCAACATTTGGAACCACCCTCGTCTTAGTTATATTGTGCATTTATATTTATATACATTGCTTTTATTGTGGCACTATTCAAGTTAATGAATCAACCACAATATCTTCTATTTGGAACATTTCCAACTTAATAATTATTAATATATTATTGATATGTTATACTCAATATCACTTACGAATTTTGAGTCTGAACACTCCTTCATAAGGAGTTCGTTGTTTCTATAATCCTTTCTCCGGTATTTCATATATACACGAGAACACCTCAAACAACCATTTAGTGAAATCTATTTGGATTTGATATTTGCTTCATGTACCAAATACACAAACAAAAAACGATATCGTAGACAACATAACATATATGATAATTCCTATTGCCAATGCATAAGGAATCCATCTTACATGTTCCAAATTAAACATTTTAATAAGGTGTTCTTACATATCGTTTGGGACATTCCCATTATCTTTTATACTTACTGTAAAAGATATTATTTACAAATCCAACATTGAGTATTAAAACAGCTAAATCTATTTAACACATGTACATCGTTAAAAAATTAGCATTATGTTATGTAACGACCCGGATTTTTTAGCCATCTGATATTGGGTAATTAACTAATTTTTAATTATTGGAATATAAATTTTTATAAGTCGAATAAACAAATTCTCTGACATTGGAAATATCCGAATCTATAAGCATTGGAAAAACTATATTTAATTTTAAAATGAAATTTCTAGATATGATAAGTTTTATAGAAATATGTATATAAACTCCACCATTAAAATTTAAGGCGGAATATCCATATATGTATATATGTAAATATACATAAGCTTTATGACGTTTAATAATATATATAAGTTTACATGTGTATATATGTTTATAAGAATATATGTAAATAAATATATTTACATGAATGTATAAACTCCATAATGGCAGATTATATGAAATATCTGTATATATATATATATATATTAGGGTCTTTGATTTAAAAGTTTAAAAATCTAATTTTTGAAAATATTTAAATAAACTTCACTTTTAAAAATAGAATAAAATATATGTATATGTATGTATATACAAAACTTATGATATGGAATAAAATAAAATATATAAAAAAAACATGTGTGTAGCTATTTACGTGTATATGTTAAATATAGCATCCATGTAACAATTTATACATAGAAGTTCAAACTTTAGCATGTTAAAAATGGTGTTATAGTCAAAAACATGTGCATATGGTCAAAATTTATATGAAATATATATATATATATATATATATATATATATATATATATATATTATGCATATGTATACTCACAAGGGGACATCATAATGAAATAAATCTAGTCAATCATATAATAAATCTAATCACTCAATCTTCAAGTCACTAGGATATCAAGTCATCTTTTTTTTTCAAATCAAGTCAAACTATTTTCAAATCAAAAAGAAAATAAAATAAAAGGAAAGGGTGCTATTCATGAAATTGGGTTTAAGCTTTTCCAGCCTTGTTCTCTCCTTCTATGTATATACCCACCTATGTTATCTGCACGTATACTTTCTAGCACTTAAAAGAAAGGAAAAAAAGAAGTGCCATTAAATCAATGTAGAAGGCTAAGAACTCAAAGCTTCGGGAAAAATAAATCAACATAACAAGGAGCAGTATCTTTCTTTACAGCAATATCCACTTCTTTTCAGTAGCCAGTGAGTAAAACATAATCTTTTACTTACTGTAAATCATGTATGTTTCTATATGTTTGTAGATGTGAATGAATTCTTTTATTTATCAAGCATTTATGTGTTATTAATTTTTTATGTTTTAATCATATTAATGAACCCTGTAAAAACTAAATTAGAAAAAAGAAGCATGTACAACTACTATTCCTAAAAAAATATAGGCTTTCCAACTTCAAAAATCATTACCTCTCATTCCAGTTGATTTTAGATCATGGCCCCAAAAGAAAAGTCGATTGTTTTTTTGTGTATTTGATTCTAAAATTTGTTTCGTTAGTTATCATTGAGTACAGAGGGAGAAAAGTTCAATTTACAGTAACTAACTTATAAATGATAAAAATTCGAATATCGTAAATTAATCCTTTGATTACATGAATGTGTTTGTTATTCAAAATGATGATTTTTGGAAGTGAATTGGAGATTTTTAGTGGTATATTTGGTGAGATAAAGGAAGATGATCGGAAATGGGTCCTTGGCCAAATTCCAGCGACCCACGCGATTTTGTGACTTGAGGCATGGCGTGGGGGAAGCTTGGAGGATGGGGAACTCATGAAAAATGGCATGGTATTTTATCTTTAGGTGTGTTGGCTTGTCGAGGTTGTTGTAGGGTTTTGGGTGTGCATTCGTTTGGGTTCGGTTCTTGATCAATGACGATGGCGAGGCGACGTGTTCGATGTGCGATCCAGGGGAAATTGATAGAGGAGGAGACGGCGAAGCTTCAGCTGAAGTTTGGTGGTGATGAAAGGCTGTAGTGGCGAGGCGTAAGGATTTTGGATGTCGTGGTCGTTCCAGGCGTTGGTTTGATGTTCGAAATTTTGATCTGGAGTTGTTGTCGCGTTTTCAGGTGGTGGGCGTGGACGTGAGGACATGGTCGGACTTTGGTAAGTGGTCGGCGGCGAGTGATCATGGCCAGAGTAGACTTGTACGTGCAAGTACGTGCACGAGTGAGGTGTTCGAACTGATAAAGGAAAGCATGTATGAGAGGGAGTAGGGAGGAATTCTGGGAATGGGAAGAAAAGGTTTCGACCTTGATTGTTTGGGCCGTGCGTTTTGGGTTGGGCTGGCATTTGGTTTGTTTTTGTGGCAAGGAGATAAACAAGTTTTTATTTATTTAGTAAACCTTTACTTTAAAAACATATTTCTCTTTCTTTTAAAATCAAACCGACATGATAATTTTTGTATTGTAATCCTTCCACCCACTATTTTTAATCTAAATTAATGTTATTAATTTTCTGTAATTTAAAATTTAATTATATTATAATAATTAAAATGAGTAATTAATTAAATTCTTATTTGACTTAATCTTATGTTAATTAATAAAATTAGTTATTAATTTGGTTGTTTAATCCTAATTAACTAATAATAAATTATTTTGGTAATTTCTAAATTTATAAGTAATTTGGATTAAAAATATAAGTGGATTCAGTTTAATTTAAGTTGATTAAATTCTGATTTTGAATTATTTTTATTTAAGTTGTTAGTCGTTAATTTAGTTCATGATCTATGCTTGGGTTTTATTGCTCTTGGATATTTATTTAATTGTTCTTATCTGTGCCATTAAGTAGCCAAACAAAATTAAATAGTTAGAATAAAATGTTGACACGTTTTATTTGAAATAAACATATATAATAAATTCCCATATGTGAAGGTTGTCACCTTGAATATGAATTGTTTATTTAAAATGACTTGGACATTTAAAATTTATCATTTTGAGTTCGAAGAGACCGAGATCAGATATCTGCATTATCTGGTATCACTTTGATCCAATAACCACTCCGAACCTTTACGGTTTTAAATTTTAAGCCTAATATGCTGGGATTTAACTAATTTAACAAATTCAGTTATTTAATAAGTATTGAACTTAGACACTAATATAATACCACTGGATTTTCTATAAAACTGTTTTGGTTATCGTAAGGGCAAAACCCATCGTGTTTATGTGTGATGTGGTCTTACGAGTTACATTTGTTTTGCGAAGGATTTTGATAACTTAAGTAATTCAAATTAAGTATGTTTACCCACGCTGGTTTCTAGCCTGACTCGGGCATTACTTTGTTGTAATGCTCAGGTCAGACTGAGTATTACAAATTCAGGTTAGGATGCTTTTGGAGCTAAGGAGACGAGCTGAATGGCGGATACATATTGCTCGTAATTGTTTATATTCCACTCTGTATTGTAGGCTGTATTTTCAGCAATTTTGAGGACAAGTTATTATAACTTTCCAGATTTATATGTTGATGATTGTACTCTGATAATTTGTATGTATATTAGTAGTTACAGTTCTTAGTACAAAATCTGTTATTATATTATATTTTGTTCCGCTGTGATTGTGAGATTCTATGTTGTTGTTTCTACTTTTAATTCTTCTATCTTTTCTTCTTTAACCCTAACAATCTGGTATTTCCGGCACTCAATTGCTCGACATGTTATTTAGTGAACGTATTAGTGTCGATTTTCGAAGGTCGAAAATCTCCTGGTCGTTACATGTTATTTACATATGGTTTAGAAATATCTATGTATCTTTTAACGTTCTTTCTTATGAACACACGCTTCCTCTGCATTTTGATTGATAGTCAAACAATTTGATATTTCTATCAAAATATTTGTTCAATTCTGATGGTTATAAAATAATACTTTCTATCATTTCTTGGATCATATCCGAAAACTCACAACCTCTATATCTCTCCAACTGACTTCGAGACACATTGGGTGTAATGTGCGTCCACTCTAAATTATTATTTAGAATTTTCTATTTGAGCACGTATGTACCAAAACACAGTCTTAAAAAGTGATAATCTGTGAGTAGATTCGAAATAACTTGATAATCTATTATGCTAATCTCAACATTTCAAATTTACGAGATTATTCTTATCACCATTGCCCATTTAATTCCAACTGCATCAGTCTTGCTCATAAAGATACAATCACGGTCAATGGATCATATCCCTTCGGTTACGACTACGAGAATCATATTTTGATAATGTACTTGGAATTCATTTTCTTATCTTTGTATCATATCATATTATAGAGTCAACACTCTTAATGGTTTAATTAAACAACCGAGGATTGTATATTTTCGATATTGATAAGAAACTTATAGTTTCTCTTCAAAGTGTGAGAATACTTAGACACTCTAATGCGATGTGTTCGTTTAGGTTAGTTAATTTCATTTCATCTCATCTAATCAGTTTTATCTATGGATCGTATCCAATTCTATTTTACTATCAATAATTTCCCAAAGAAATTCCTTCATAATGAAGTTGGTATTTCTTGAAACAATAATTGTTTCTCAGTGCAACAGAATTGGTATTCACATACACTTTATGAATTACCTTTTATATAAAACTGATTTAGTTTTTAGTTTACAAAACATATGTTCAAAACATAAATATGTCATTCAATGACAGACTTTTCTAAAATCCTTTTGGGGAGATTCATACAAGATCCCATGGGTTTAATTATTTTTAAATTTAAGTTTTCAATCTTTAAACTCATTCAGACGCCCGTAACTCTTTAATACTAACCTCGATTATGAAGTATTATGGATGAAAATCATGTGGAAAATTGCTACAAACACAATGGTGTCGGTTTGGTAGCCAAATTCGAAAGTCTATGAAACTTTTCTTTTAAGACCTTGTTTTTAATTTAATTTAATTTCCTTATTAAATTTCTATTTAAATTTCTATTAAATTCTTGTTAAATCTTACGTAAATTTTTAAGGTGCTACTGATAGTCTAAGTGTATCCATATCTCTGGACCATCTGAGTGCGTCTTGTTCCTACCCGTTTGAGTGGGCAAGAATTCGGGCATTGATGTAGCCGCGATGTTGAGTAGTCACTATCCATCTAAGTAGGTCATTTGAGTTATCATATATCCAACGACATTGAGTATGGGTGATGCGAGATTGTGTGATGGTTGCTATGTTTCCTATGGATGTCATGTGATGTAGGTATCGTCGAGTCCAATACCCCGACCCCCTAGTTATACTTAGGTGAGTATTACACCCATATTGATGATAGTAGTTTAGCATATATTATGCTTATGTGCTAACCTTTTGAATGCAAGATCAAATCAGGTATGATTTTGCATATCATATGTTTTTATTATGATATATCGACTTTATATCTATTCTCACCTAAGTATGTTTTGAATGCAAGATCAAATCAGGTATGTTTTGAATGCAAGATCAAATCAGGTATGTTTTGCATATCATATCATATCATATGTGCTAACCTTTTGCATATCATATGTTTTTATTATGCTTCTTCTATTCTCAAGTACTCTTAAATGAATAGATAGAAAGACAAGTATGGAGATAGGGCATAAAGCTGTGTGGAGGACAAAATTAGGCTTACGCTTGCATATTTATGCTATTTTATTAGAGATGTTACTGCTTATTTTCGTAGTGCACTGCTATGGGGCTATTAGCACTATATAGAGACAATTTTAGTATGGAGTTTATGATGTATTAGCGATGTATAAACTCTTATATTCGATATTGTATGAATCAACGAATCTGTGCCACACTAATGATGTTTTGGTTCATTTAATTATACTATTGTCTCTCCTATTTTATATATGTGTTGATATTATATTTTATCTATGCACATTGAGATATATTACTTATAAGTTGAAATTGATCGCTTCTTCATATTTTCACTCCATCGGTCGTGTACCAGTATAGTGCGCCACTATATTTGAGTATATTAAGTAACATAGGTGGAGGGAGATTATAATATTTGGCACTAGGGTTTAGGTTGAGTGAACACCTAAGTATCTATGGTAGATCCATTAGACACTAGTACATAATATGCCCGTTGCCTCGCCTCATTTGCTTCGGTTGTGTTAGCAACCAATGAAAATACTACCATTTGCTTCGATCCTGCCTTAACAATCGAAGCAATTGGCATATACAAAGCATTAGAAAATACAGAAATGCAATATGCTTTTGTCGTTGTTTACAACCGAAGCAAATGCATAGAAGTAAATAGGATTATTTGATTCAGTTTTCTTTATAACCAAAGCAGATATGGTTATTTGCTTTTGTTCGTCTAAAGGATCGAAGCAAATGATTTTTATATTTTTCCTAAACTAAATTTTTTGGCTCCAACCATCTCTTTTTTTCCTATTCCACATCATCATTCTTCGTCCTAATAGAAATCTAATCCAAAAAATGTCTCCTCTTCCTGAATTAGAGATCTATTTGATGCCAAATCTTTTTTTCACTTAAAAATAAAATAATATCCTAATCCTAACAACTATCGCTAATTTTAAATTAGATCTAGTCACGTGTTGGAAATAGTGGTGGTTTGAGTGAAGGTGATGGTTTGAGGTGGGGGAGGTTATGGTTCGATGATGATCTGAGTGAGGGGGGTTTCGGTGTGGGTTATGGTGGAAGTGATGTTGTGTGTTATGTTGGACAATCAAGAATAAGTTTGGGTTTTGGTTGACTGAGACGTTGAAAAATCATAGCCTCGATTGGTGATGCTTTGTCAAGAATCATGGCCTCGATTGGAGGATTATAGGTTATGGCACTTTGTAAGTAGTCTGGTAGTCGGTGTATGCTATGGCCGTGTCACGGTTGAAGAATCATTATCTTCTGTCTCTAACGCTGCTTCCTCTTCTTCATTGGAAAAATGCACCTCTACTACCTTTCCATCTACTCCTATGTAAGTGTCATGGGGTTCGAGGGCGATAGTCCCCGAGGCGAATTTTTTGGATGTCATTAATATTTAACAAAATTTACACAATAAACTTATATAACAAAAAAATAGATATTACTCAACATTTAATAGACTTCGGATTTCATTAAAAAAATGATCAATAACTGATCTTCCAACAGAAAATCAATTATAACATACATATCTTAAAGTTGTTCTCTACGAGTTCTCATATTTTTGAAACAATCGAAAATTGCATCATTGCTAATGGTATCAAAAACATCCCTTTCAATATAAGTGACACAACTATCATTTAGCCATTCATCCCTCATTCGGTTTCGAAGATCCATTTTAACTATGTTCATAGTTGAAAAAGTCCTTTCAACTATAGCATTTAAAACTGGTAGAATTAAGGACAACATGATGAGTTTATAAACTAAATTGTACACAATATGCTTTCCTGTCAATACCATCTTCTTAGCTAAATCACTAATGCTTTTTCACTTCTATGAATTCATTATTAGATATCATATCCATCACATAAATCTCTAATTGATTGTAAAGATCAATACAATCCGCTTCGGAAAAATCATTTGGATAAAGTTCAGATAGACGAACTAGTTTCATGACATTAAAAAAAGCAAGTGAATTATTAGGATTCAAAGAAGCCATGCATAGAAGCAATTTCGAGTTAACCTCATCAAAACGATTATTAAGCTCAACAAGTTGTTTATCTAAACACAATAGAACAAATCAACTTGATAGTGATGCAAGTTTTTTATCTTTGGCCCTCGTTTTGATCTACCTAAAAGAAGATAATCATCCTCCATATTTGGAATAAGAATATTTTGCTTCATGCAGAAAGAACTTACTTCAAAAAATAGGTTATTCCGCCCATTACTTTTCATTTATTGTTGGCGTTCCTAAGATAATTTCACCAAAGTTATAGCATTAACGATATCTTGATCTTTTCGTTGAAGTGCTTTTGAAATATCATTGTTGACTCAAAGTACATTTGTCATCAAATATAATGTGAATATGAAATCAAAATTTTGCACCACTTTTATCAATTTTAAAGATTCTCCTCTCTTTTCTCCAGAGACATCTTCCACCATGTAAGAACATCTATTATAGAGGAGAACATAAAAATCAAATTAATTAAAGTACTGTAAAGTGAACCCCAACGTTTGTCTCCCAGTTGTTTCAAACTTCTCTCTTGATTCAATCCTCGATCACTATATAGTTCTCCACTATGTAGTTGGTTGAATACCCTTTCTGCTTTGTTTTCTCTTAGGATATCTCGACGCTTACATGACGCTCCAGCAAGATTCACCAAATTGTTAACTACGTAAAAGAATTCAACAATATGGTTTATATCTTTGCGACACGAACAAGTGCTATCTGAAGTTGGTGTGCAAAACAACGTAGATAAAATGCAGAATTGTTCTCTCTCAGTATAAGTGTTTTGAGACCATTGAACATTCCTTGCATATTACCCTCCCTATCATAACCTTGACCACGAAAATTTTAAAGCCCAACTTGTGTTTGAAAAAAATGCATCAAATGATGTTCTGGGTGAAACTGCAGTTGTATTGGGAACATGTATCATAACCATGAATCGTTCAGTGACAAAACCATTTTTGTCGACAAATCATATAACTAAAGACATTTCACTAAGTTATCACATGCTTCATCAATTAAAATTGCAAAAAAGCCACTATCAAGATGCTTCAAGATAGCGTTGACAACTTTGACAGCAATTGAGTTTGCAACATCTTTTTATATATTGGGTGATGTTATTTTGGAATTTTGTGGAGCATTTTTCAAAACAATGGTATTAGTGGATGAGTTTTGATTTTCAAGACATTATAGAAGTTCTAAAATATTTCCCTTTTAGAGTTTTTAGATTCACCATGACCATAAAAAGCTTGTCCTTGCATAAAAGATATCGAATGCAATCAATGGTACCATTTAGGCTAATTCGATAGTCAATTCAACATTGCTCCATTTGCCTCACAATTAGTGGTTCAATATGCCTGGTTTGAATCATTAAATTTTCAGCTTTCAAATATGTGGTGTTATGTACTTCTGATTGAGCATGCTCTTGGAATCTTCTACAATTTTTATACCCACCATTTGTAAAAACATCATTCATATTTCTATTCACCGACTCTAGACGAAATAAATAACGCTTCAAACAAAAAGCGGAATATTCTTTTACACTATATTTTAACCAACTCCCAAATTGACTAAACCAATTTGGATTAAAGTGACGGGCCTTTACTCTAATGATAGATTGTGGAAATATTGATAGAGAAGGTTGGCGTGGACCGTTCTTTAAATAAGCTCTTCGATCTATATCCTGATCATTTGGTTCAAAGTTTGAAATTTGATTTCGTAAACTTGGATCAGAAGGAAAATTTAACAAAGCAACATGAATGTGATTTTGATTCACTATTTTTGAAATAGCTTCATTTTGAATATCATTATCTATAATGTTGAAAGAAGATCCCACATTGTCGGAAATAATATCATGAGTTCGTTTGTAATATTTATGCAAATTTGATAAAAAAGATTAACAAAAAATAGATAATTTAATAGTTACAAAAGTCCTTCGGCTGTCAAATTAATTAACAAAAATTTGTAATTGTTATATTAAAAATTGATAACATTCATTTTCTCTTCTAAAAAACATAACATTCAATTAGCAATCTAAAAATAGTGAACTATTATAAGATCAACAAACTGATTTTAAGAACAATTTACAAACTGATTTCAAGAACAATTTTATGCACATGAAACCAAAGTCATCAAATTACATAAATTACTTATCTAGTAGATTATGTCAACCATTCTCAATCAAGGAATCTCAATGTACTGAATAGTTTCAATTTAATCAAAGTGAAACTATATAATTTAATCCCTATAATATGCACATCATAAGAATTGAAGAAAAAACAAAAAGGTTACTCATATTATAAATTTTTTGATCTAGGGTTTTGAATTTCACGGAGATATCCGGAGCCCTGTATGTTGGAGTTTTCCGATGATGGGGTGACCTGACAAACTTTGCTTTCCAAAGCTATGTTGGAGTTGCTAATGCTCAGTTGAACTCCGTCTACTATGCAGCTCTTCAACGTCATTGTTGCTTCGTTCCTTATGCCAGTAAATCCTTCACTAACAAAAACCAGTTCATGCTAGATTGTGGGCACATTCTTTGTAGATACAGCTACATTTACCACTATGTTGAAAATAAAGCAGGTATATTTTTATCTTTATTTGCATTGAAATTGTAAACTGAATCTGCAAATTGACTTTTGAAAATAGAATTAACTATGTTTTTTAAACTACAGATGTTAATATGTACACTTGTTTTTAGCTAAAGATGTAAATCGGTTTAACTTAACTTGCTATATTATATATAAAACAGAATTAATAGTCTTGCATCGGTAAATGTTTTACAGATATTTAACATTACTTAATTTAAATTTATTTAACTTAACTTGCAATTTGTTTAACATGGCTCATTTGTTTTTGTTTCGCATGTGTAGTCTTACATCAGTATATGTTTTAATAGGTGGACTACGTGCACCGGATGCTAAAATTAAGCATATTGAATAATTGCATTTTTGTGCACCGTGGCAGTTTGGTGCAAATTTTAGACTATAGTGTTCATGTGGCTATTTCTATTTAATTCCAGCTATACTTCAGCATTGTTTGTCCCATGACAGACCAATTTGAGATGCATCATCCACTAGCATTAAACATTATTCTAACTCGTCACTATGCAGAAGTGAGGTACATCATTTAAGCGTTGAGCATTATTACTAATTTTTTACAATACCTTGACACTTCAAGAAAAACACCATTTTACACTGATTCTGCAACACTTCTCCAATGTGTTGTAAAAGTGGTGGACCTTTCATTACATTTTAATCTCCAATGTGCAACACTGATTCTGCAACATTTCATAAATATCGAATGTAGTTCAAAATGTAAAAATATTATCGTTTATCATTTATTAAAAGTAATAATTAATTAAAGAGAAACTATGCACCGGGTTGTACAATGATATGTTTTTTTTGCCTATATCTCTTCTTTCCCTTGCACTGGGTTTTGCTTCATTTTTCACAAACTCATTCCAATCTTCTTGAGCGATTGTTGGTGGACAGTTTTTCAACCTCTCTTCGTCATTATCGAATTTGTCATAAAAGTTTGTCCTCAATTCGCTCTTGTGTCTCCTAAATGACTCGGGCATTTTTTTAAAAACAAGTCTTTTATATCTGACTCTAGCTCATAAAATGTCTGTGAAATTAAGAGTTTTTTTTACGTAAAAAGGAAGCGATGTGGCAAAATATATCTACAGAAAAAAAATGAAAATGTAAAATTGTAAAATTAATGCTTCGACATAACAATTGTACCGCCATACAACCAATCTCTTGTACATAACAATGCTTCGACAACATCTCCTTTAAGTGAATTACGGTACTCGTCAAGTACTCTACCACTAATGCTAAAAGCACTTTCTTAAACCACAGTAGTTACTGGTACAGCCAGGATATCTTTTGCCATAAGAGATAAAATAGGATGTTGAAATTGTTGTGATTTCCAAAATGAAAGTACATCAAACTCTATTTTGCGATCAACTAGCCCATCATTTAAATATGAATAAAGTTATGATCTAGTAGAACTGCCAGCAAATTAATAAGAGTCAAACTGTTCCAAAATATCTTCACGTTCTTGTGAATAAGGGCCCGTAAACGAACCTGGAGATTTCGTGCCTTTTGTAACATTTGTTTCAATAGGCGACTCCACTTGCACTTTCTTTGAATATTCAAAGAACAACTCTTCCAATTTTCCTTTTACTTTTTCAAATTCTACGTTATCTCCATATAGCCTTTCATATGAAAATTGGACAAAACTTACTTTATAATGTGGATAAAAAATACAAGCAATAGAAAGAAGCAGACTAAACTCTTTCCAATATTTATCAAACTTTTTAAGCATGTCAGGATCCATGGAAGACATAAAATCATCTCCCTTTATATTATTTTTTAAGTTAAACGAACCAAGAAAATTTTTGAAAAGCACAAATTAGCGGTCGGATAATTTGTTCCTGAAAAAAAGAAGGCGACATTGTAGAAAACTTCCAAAAAACGTGTGATTTTCTTTGCTTTCTCTCATTCTTTAAATGATGGATAATAAGTATAACTAGAATCCACATGTTTCAAGCGATAAAGAGCTTACTTATAATATATTGCACTTCTAAGCATAATAAACGTGGAGTTCCATCTCTTGGGAACATCTAGACAAAATCCTTTCTCAGTCTTATCCAAAGAAAGACTAGTTATGCATTCTAAAAAAAATATTCTAGATTGAGAGCCCCTAATATATTTTATGCTTTCCCTTGTGTTGCTTAAACAAGTAGTAATATATTTCAGGCCATCTTGCACTGTCAAATTCAATATATGTGTGGCACAACTAACGTGTAAATATTGGCCATTCGCAACCAATGATCTTCTATAATTGAGATGTGGTCCTAATAATTCAATAAACTTATCATTAGAAGATGCATTATCCAATGTACATGAAAACATTTTGTCAACTATCCCCCACCTAAGGAACAAACTTTATATCTTTCCAAATATGGCTAACCCAGAATGAGGAGGTGGCAACAAACAAAAACTAAGCAATCTTTTTTGCAAATTTCATTCATTGTCAACAAAATGTGCAGTCAAAGTTTTGTTTCCATCTATATTGATTGAAGTCTACAAGTCAAACGTTATACTCACTCTCCTGCTAAATGAATCCAATTCACAAAAATAAATTTTCACAATAAATTTTCAACTTGAATTTCAAAAATCCAATTTTATTTATTTCTGGTATCCAACGATACCAAAAATATATTCGGCTAAATTTTAGCCTTCAACAATCCCAATTCACAAATATAATCACACGGAGATTATAAGTAATCAACACACAACATATGAAACAAATTCAAATGTTTGAGGAATCCAGTTGGATCCCTCCAACCTGTTTCCCTTCATCAACAGATGTTAGCACAATACCAATTCCACTTCAATGTGGAATATCACGGTATATGGGATTTATAAAATACTATCCGCTATTATGCGGTGCAATAGGGTCTCATCCGCTATATAATGCGGGAAATCAACTCCAAATACATACATAATACCAATTCCACTTCACGGTGGAATTATCGTGGTATATGTTTTTAATAAATAACCTCCGCTTAATATGCGGCGTATAGGGTCTATTTCAGCACAATAGATAACAACCATCATTCAATTCACATAATCAGTAATTTTAAATTCAACTATTTAAAATTTAAATCGAAACAATTTCGATTGAGTGAGGAGTTCTCACCTTGCTTCCAATAATGGTTGCAGTATTTTATTTCAAATAAAATTAAACACACATTTAATTTTACTCAAAATTATCACTAGCTCCAATCGACTCCAAACCAGCTCCATCGCGTAGTGCTCGACAAAACGAACCCGACGCAATTCGTTTCGTCAATTTTTGACCTTGTATGACAAAGTTACAATATTTTAAAGATTGAACGAATTTTAAATATAATTTATTCCACAAATTTTTCTTTTATTTTCAACCTAGCTATCATCTGGCCGTTGATTTCAATAGACAAGATCTGGGCCGCTGACTAACTCTTTTCCCTTCATCATTCAATTCGAACGAGAATAACCCAAAGCCGCCGACCACTTTGAATTATCGCCCCCTCCCCGATCACTTTGACATCGATCGGCCATAGCCATTTGAAAGTCCACCTCCGCCTCCACCTACGGCATGAGTATGGTTGAACTCGGTCAGCCATTCTTCTCGAAAAATGCGCACAAAGGCCGGTCGTTCAAATCGCTTTTGCTGACGATCCGTGACACTAAAAACGATCACACCCGTATGGAATCGAAGCTCTCATCACCCTTCATAATTCGTTAGTTGAAAACTTCTCGAAATTGTTAACGGATTGAGAGATTTCAAGGGAAGAAATTCATGTATTTTCGGCCATTAGAATGAGAAGTTGCGGCCTGGCTTTGAAACCCTAGGGTTTGTGTAAATTAGAAATTCTGAGGCCTTTTATAGAAAATTGCTCAAAACACTATTCATCGAAAATTTTCCGAACTCCAAACGGAGCGTTCCGGCTGGCGTTTCTAAGGTTTTACCCACGTTCTGAACACAATGGAACGTGTTTCGGGAGCTAATTCGGTCATATATGTGAGTTACAGAATTAAACGATCAGATTTAAATTAAATCGATTAAGACGATTTCTATGCGTTTTGGCTTGTAAATCCGATTGACACGAAATTTGAAACCTTACAATAATATAACATTATGGATCCGATGAAACTGGTTTCGTCAAAATCCGAGACTGTTTGTAAAATGGTCATTTTTACTCGTCAATTAAATATTAAAATAATCAATTTTCACAATTTAACTTTAAATTCAATTTTGAAAGTTCTATAACATCATTCTAACTCCAATATGATTTAATATAACTTTATAAATCATTTTTATTCACATTTAATCCAATTTCCAATTATTTATGCAATTTCAAATATAAAATTATCGATTTAATTATCCAATTAAATCTCTATATTCGAATTTTAAGTTATTCAACTTACAAATTTCACTTTTTAATATTTAAAATCAATTAAATATACGAATTTCAAATGACAGAAATTCTGGGTCGTTACACATTGAATGTTGTCCAAATATGTGTATATATTTATTGTTACTCTATATATATATATATATACATATACATATATGTATGTATGTATGTCCAAGTGAAAATTATATGTATTTATATTATGAAAATATCATATATATATACAAATATTTGTATATATATAAATATAAATATAATAATTAAAACGTAAATATGAGTTAGAATAGTTTATAAATTATAAAATTAAAATAAATATTAGTGTTTTTTATATAAAACATTCTAGATCATATACACATCAAATTCGAATATAAATATAATTTTATTATATTAATATATATATATATATATATTGTATTAATTATTTAATTAATAATAAGTAAATAATAGAAAATATTTATATAATAGATATTCGAATTACAAAATTTCAAAAAATCAGGAATAGTATTATATAGGTTGTGAAATTTTTTGTAGAATTTTTCAAGTCAAAATATTTTTTTTATAAATGCTTTTCAGCCGAATTTTAAATGGTTTTTTAAAATAAATAATAAGCGTGGTTTAAAAATTCTGATTTTTTGATCGTGGGAATAAGTGATACCAAATTAATTTTAGAAAATTAAAATTGAATTTTTGAAACATAATTTGTTCTATATGAATTTAATAATTCATGCAAAGATTAAATAATATTAAAATATATTAAATAATTTTTTTAAAAAAAATCCGGGTACTAAAAATCATAATTAATATAAACATACATTTGAAAATTATTAGATCAATTATTTATGCAATATAGTTATATGGTTTAATACATGTCATATAAATAAATTAGTTAATATATTAATATATATATTTATATATTTATATTAATATGAAATAAATAATTAAAATATAATGATATTGGCTGTATGTATCAGGTCCATGAAAAAATTATTTTTTTATTTGTTAAACATATACACATAACCAATCGATATATGTAACGATAATTATACTATAGAAATCTCACATAACTAATAATGCAATAATAACCGCGTGCGCGTGTGTATGTGTGTGTAATTGAATAATATAGAGTTATACAAAGAATAAGTATCATATATAAAACTGAATACTTACCTAAACTAATGCCCTTAACTACACCTTGTAATGATGAGTTCCCTTCCACTTGAAAGCTTCCCAATTCGTTAGATTGTTGCTCTTTGAATCATAAAACTTTTGCTATCGAATAGCTATTGATTTGAACTGATTTGATTTGAGATTTTATGGGGTGTAGAGAGGTATAGTTCAGCCATGATATGGATAGAGGAGGCAACCAAAAAAGTCTTTAGAAAGTTTGGGTTATGATTCCTTTTATAGTAGTTGAATTAGAGAGAAAAGTGGATCACACCACTTACCTTTCTCACTAGATCTTAGCCATCCATCACATACCCTAATACTCTATTTTGGCTACCCACTATGTCACATAGTTTCTATCGAATTTATCCTCTAACATCATGGGCTGATAATAGCCCATTTAAGCCCGAATAAATATATTTAATTAAATCCAATTTAATTTCTTCATCGATATCTTATATCGATCAATATATTATATCTATTATAAATATATACAACATTATTTATTACTCAAATCATATTCAAATTTTATAAATAATATTTCAAAAATATTAATTAATTTATAACAAATATAAACTAATTAAATCGTTTGGTCTAAAGAGACTAATCATTTCAGTTGTGTGACTCGTGTCTTTAAATTCGGTTAGCGATTAACATCGAACTATTCGAACGTTAACGTTCACACGCCACTTACCAGGTGGTGTGACATTTTGGCTAAATTTATCGCATACTTAGTTTCAGTAAAACCCAATTTTACTTTACTAATCGTTACCTAGTTGTAACATTTATTTACACCAATTCCTTTCGTCAAACTATATCACTTTCGACTTGCGGAATTTGGTGATGGTCAAAATTCCAATATCGTCCATATTCAATTCTATAGTCCAAACACAAAGTCATCGGTTCAAAAATAACAATTATTATTAACCGAACTGCTTTGGCCAGAGACTTTGACTTTGAGTTGACCATGATACTAACCCCATATAACTGAGGTGACGAATCCTTTCTTGAATAGTGCTTCACTTTCAATACTTCCACTCGACCAAACTACAGTCACTCAATGGAATGTCATGCCATGATTTGACTATAATCAAAGCAGAGCTTTTATATTGAAGATCCATAGTATTCTCAAGTCGAGAGAACTGTATAAATCAGTCACATCGATATTTTCTATTTAACCTTAGTTATATTAACTAACAGAAAACTATCGAGTGAGTCATTCCATTGTTATCCAATAACTACCAGTACGTAACCTCTAGATACCGCCAGCAGTCATGAGTAATACACTGCTTAACATTTGGAGAGCTTTGCGTACTCTAGTCTCAACAGATACACTGATATTCAATCCTGATGCATCTTGACTAAGAACATTTAAAATGGTATATTTATTTTAATTGTGGTAAATTACTCACGGTTACAACACTTTGTGACTATTATCATAAAACATACTATTTATGGATTTTCTATCAAATATACTTTTAATTAAAATAATTAATCAATATAACCACATTATATCAAGTATATAATAGAAATAAAATACTTTTGATTTCGAACAAGATTATTTATTGAGTTAGATATATATAATAAATTACATAATTGCCTCTAGGCATACCCCTAACTATATTAATCTCCCACTTGCACTTGTGGTCAATTAAGGAATCTTATTCCAACTTCTCGAATTAGTTTTCTTAAAGCCAATTGGGTAAGCCCCTTGGTGAACAGGTATGTTATTTTGTTTTAATAATCTACTCCGTCGATTAACTCTCTTCGACGCTGCTGATAAATTACCTCTATCATGTGGAACAATTTGGAGTATGTCTCTTGGCTTCTAGTAGGCTCTAAGTGCTATTACGAACTAAGTCGTGACATTGTTATCATATAACAATGTTAAGGGATTTTCAACATTTGGAACCACCCTCGTCTTAGTTATATTGTGCATTTATATTTATATACATTGCTTTTATTGTGGCACTATTCAAGTTAATGAATCAACCACAATATCTTCTATTTGGAACATTTCCAACTTAATAATTATTAATATATTATTGATATGTTATACTCAATATCACTTACGAATTTTGAGTCTGAACACTCCTTCATAAGGAGTTCGTTGTTTCTATAATCCTTTCTCCGGTATTTCATATATACACGAGAACACCTCAAACAACCATTTAGTGAAATCTATTTGGATTTGATATTTGCTTCATGTACCAAATACACAAACAAAAAACGATATCGTAGACAACATAACATATATGATAATTCCTATTGCCAATGCATAAGGAATCCATCTTACATGTTCCAAATTAAACATTTTAATAAGGTGTTCTTACATATCGTTTGGGACATTCCCATTATCTTTTATACTTACTGTAAAAGATATTATTTACAAATCCAACATTGAGTATTAAAACAGCTAAATCTATTTAACACATGTACATCGTTAAAAAATTAGCATTATGTTATGTAACGACCCGGATTTTTTAGCCATCTGATATTGGGTAATTAACTAATTTTTAATTATTGGAATATAAATTTTTATAAGTCGAATAAACAAATTCTCTGACATTGGAAATATCCGAATCTATAAGCATTGGAAAAACTATATTTAATTTTAAAATGAAATTTCTAGATATGATAAGTTTTATAGAAATATGTATATAAACTCCACCATTAAAATTTAAGGCGGAATATCCATATATGTATATATGTAAATATACATAAGCTTTATGACGTTTAATAATATATATAAGTTTACATGTGTATATATGTTTATAAGAATATATGTAAATAAATATATTTACATGAATGTATAAACTCCATAATGGCAGATTATATGAAATATCTGTATATATATATATATATATTAGGGTCTTTGATTTAAAAGTTTAAAAATCTAATTTTTGAAAATATTTAAATAAACTTCACTTTTAAAAATAGAATAAAATATATGTATATGTATGTATATACAAAACTTATGATATGGAATAAAATAAAATATATAAAAAAAACATGTGTGTAGCTATTTACGTGTATATGTTAAATATAGCATCCATGTAACAATTTATACATAGAAGTTCAAACTTTAGCATGTTAAAAATGGTGTTATAGTCAAAAACATGTGCATATGGTCAAAATTTATATGAAATATATATATATATATATATATATATATTATGCATATGTATACTCACAAGGGGACATCATAATGAAATAAATCTAGTCAATCATATAATAAATCTAATCACTCAATCTTCAAGTCACTAGGATATCAAGTCATCTTTTTTTTTCAAATCAAGTCAAACTATTTTCAAATCAAAAAGAAAATAAAATAAAAGGAAAGGGTGCTATTCATGAAATTGGGTTTAAGCTTTTCCAGCCTTGTTCTCTCCTTCTATGTATATACCCACCTATGTTATCTGCACGTATACTTTCTAGCACTTAAAAGAAAGGAAAAAAAGAAGTGCCATTAAATCAATGTAGAAGGCTAAGAACTCAAAGCTTCGGGAAAAATAAATCAACATAACAAGGAGCAGTATCTTTCTTTACAGCAATATCCACTTCTTTTCAGTAGCCAGTGAGTAAAACATAATCTTTTACTTACTGTAAATCATGTATGTTTCTATATGTTTGTAGATGTGAATGAATTCTTTTATTTATCAAGCATTTATGTGTTATTAATTTTTTATGTTTTAATCATATTAATGAACCCTGTAAAAACTAAATTAGAAAAAAGAAGCATGTACAACTACTATTCCTAAAAAAATATAGGCTTTCCAACTTCAAAAATCATTACCTCTCATTCCAGTTGATTTTAGATCATGGCCCCAAAAGAAAAGTCGATTGTTTTTTTGTGTATTTGATTCTAAAATTTGTTTCGTTAGTTATCATTGAGTACAGAGGGAGAAAAGTTCAATTTACAGTAACTAACTTATAAATGATAAAAATTCGAATATCGTAAATTAATCCTTTGATTACATGAATGTGTTTGTTATTCAAAATGATGATTTTTGGAAGTGAATTGGAGATTTTTAGTGGTATATTTGGTGAGATAAAGGAAGATGATCGGAAATGGGTCCTTGGCCAAATTCCAGCGACCCACGCGATTTTGTGACTTGAGGCATGGCGTGGGGGAAGCTTGGAGGATGGGGAACTCATGAAAAATGGCATGGTATTTTATCTTTAGGTGTGTTGGCTTGTCGAGGTTGTTGTAGGGTTTTGGGTGTGCATTCGTTTGGGTTCGGTTCTTGATCAATGACGATGGCGAGGCGACGTGTTCGATGTGCGATCCAGGGGAAATTGATAGAGGAGGAGACGGTGAAGCTTCAGCTGAAGTTTGGTGGTGATGAAAGGCTGTAGTGGCGAGGCGTAAGGATTTTGGATGTCGTGGTCGTTCCAGGCGTTGGTTTGATGTTCGAAATTTTGATCTGGAGTTGTTGTCGCGTTTTCAGGTGGTGGGCGTGGACGTGAGGACATGGTCGGACTTTGGTAAGTGGTCGGCGGCGAGTGATCATGGCCAGAGTAGACTTGTACGTGCAAGTACGTGCACGAGTGAGGTGTTCGAACTGATAAAGGAAAGCATGTATGAGAGGGAGTAGGGAGGAATTCTGGGAATGGGAAGAAAAGGTTTCGACCTTGATTGTTTGGGCCGTGCGTTTTGGGTTGGGCTGGCATTTGGTTTGTTTTTGTGGCAAGGAGATAAACAAGTTTTTATTTATTTAGTAAACCTTTACTTTAAAAACATATTTCTCTTTCTTTTAAAATCAAACCGACATGATAATTTTTGTATTGTAATCCTTCCACCCACTATTTTTAATCTAAATTAATGTTATTAATTTTCTGTAATTTAAAATTTAATTATATTATAATAATTAAAATGAGTAATTAATTAAATTCTTATTTGACTTAATCTTATGTTAATTAATAAAATTAGTTATTAATTTGGTTGTTTAATCCTAATTAACTAATAATAAATTATTTTGGTAATTTCTAAATTTATAAGTAATTTGGATTAAAAATATAAGTGGATTCAGTTTAATTTAAGTTGATTAAATTCTGATTTTGAATTATTTTTATTTAAGTTGTTAGTCGTTAATTTAGTTCATGATCTATGCTTGGGTTTTATTGCTCTTGGATATTTATTTAATTGTTCTTATCTGTGCCATTAAGTAGCCAAACAAAATTAAATAGTTAGAATAAAATGTTGACACGTTTTATTTGAAATAAACATATATAATAAATTCCCATATGTGAAGGTTGTCACCTTGAATATGAATTGTTTATTTAAAATGACTTGGACATTTAAAATTTATCATTTTGAGTTCGAAGAGACCGAGATCAGATATCTGCATTATCTGGTATCACTTTGATCCAATAACCACTCCGAACCTTTACGGTTTTAAATTTTAAGCCTAATATGCTGGGATTTAACTAATTTAACAAATTCAGTTATTTAATAAGTATTGAACTTAGACACTAATATAATACCACTGGATTTTCTATAAAACTGTTTTGGTTATCGTAAGGGCAAAACCCATCGTGTTTATGTGTGATGTGGTCTTACGAGTTACATTTGTTTTGCGAAGGATTTTGATAACTTAAGTAATTCAAATTAAGTATGTTTACCCACGCTGGTTTCTAGCCTGACTCGGGCATTACTTTGTTGTAATGCTCAGGTCAGACTGAGTATTACAAATTCAGGTTAGGATGCTTTTGGAGCTAAGGAGACGAGCTGAATGGCGGATACATATTGCTCGTAATTGTTTATATTCCACTCTGTATTGTAGGCTGTATTTTCAGCAATTTTGAGGACAAGTTATTATAACTTTCCAGATTTATATGTTGATGATTGTACTCTGATAATTTGTATGTATATTAGTAGTTACAGTTCTTAGTACAAAATCTGTTATTATATTATATTTTGTTCCGCTGTGATTGTGAGATTCTATGTTGTTGTTTCTACTTTTAATTCTTCTATCTTTTCTTCTTTAACCCTAACAATCTGGTATTTCCGGCACTCAATTGCTCGACATGTTATTTAGTGAACGTATTAGTGTCGATTTTCGAAGGTCGAAAATCTCCTGGTCGTTACATGTTATTTACATATGGTTTAGAAATATCTATGTATCTTTTAACGTTCTTTCTTATGAACACACGCTTCCTCTGCATTTTGATTGATAGTCAAACAATTTGATATTTCTATCAAAATATTTGTTCAATTCTGATGGTTATAAAATAATACTTTCTATCATTTCTTGGATCATATCCGAAAACTCACAACCTCTATATCTCTCCAACTGACTTCGAGACACATTGGGTGTAATGTGCGTCCACTCTAAATTATTATTTAGAATTTTCTATTTGAGCACGTATGTACCAAAACACAGTCTTAAAAAGTGATAATCTGTGAGTAGATTCGAAATAACTTGATAATCTATTATGCTAATCTCAACATTTTAAATTTACGAGATTATTCTTATCACCATTGCCCATTTAATTCCAACTGCATCAGTCTTGCTCATAAAGATACAATCACGGTCAATGGATCATATCCCTTCGGTTACGACTACGAGAATCATATTTTGATAATGTACTTGGAATTCATTTTCTTATCTTTGTATCATATCATATTATAGAGTCAACACTCTTAATGGTTTAATTAAACAACCGAGGATTGTATATTTTCGATATTGATAAGAAACTTATAGTTTCTCTTCAAAGTGTGAGAATACTTAGACACTCTAATGCGATGTGTTCGTTTAGGTTAGTTAATTTCATTTCATCTCATCTAATCAGTTTTATCTATGGATCGTATCCAATTCTATTTTACTATCAATAATTTCCCAAAGAAATTCCTTCATAATGAAGTTGGTATTTCTTGAAACAATAATTGTTTCTCAGTGCAACAGAATTGGTATTCACATACACTTTATGAATTACCTTTTATATAAAACTGATTTAGTTTTTAGTTTACAAAACATATGTTCAAAACATAAATATGTCATTCAATGACAGACTTTTCTAAAATCCTTTTGGGGAGATTCATACAAGATCCCATGGGTTTAATTATTTTTAAATTTAAGTTTTCAATCTTTAAACTCATTCAGACGCCCGTAACTCTTTAATACTAACCTCGATTATGAAGTATTATGGATGAAAATCATGTGGAAAATTGCTACAAACACAATGGTGTCGGTTTGGTAGCCAAATTCGAAAGTCTATGAAACTTTTCTTTTAAGACCTTGTTTTTAATTTAATTTAATTTCCTTATTAAATTTCTATTTAAATTTCTATTAAATTCTTGTTAAATCTTACGTAAATTTTTAAGGTGCTACTGATAGTCTAAGTGTATCCATATCTCTGGACCATCTGAGTGCGTCTTGTTCCTACCCGTTTGAGTGGGCAAGAATTCGGGCATTGATGTAGCCGCGATGTTGAGTAGTCACTATCCATCTAAGTAGGTCATTTGAGTTATCATATATCCAACGACATTGAGTATGGGTGATGCGAGATTGTGTGATGGTTGCTATGTTTCCTATGGATGTCATGTGATGTAGGTATCGTCGAGTCCAATACCCCGACCCCCTAGTTATACTTAGGTGAGTATTACACCCATATTGATGATAGTAGTTTAGCATATATTATGCTTATGTGCTAACCTTTTGAATGCAAGATCAAATCAGGTATGATTTTGCATATCATATGTTTTTATTATGATATATCGACTTTATATCTATTCTCACCTAAGTATGTTTTGAATGCAAGATCAAATCAGGTATGTTTTGAATGCAAGATCAAATCAGGTATGTTTTGCATATCATATCATATCATATGTGCTAACCTTTTGCATATCATATGTTTTTATTATGCTTCTTCTATTCTCAAGTACTCTTAAATGAATAGATAGAAAGACAAGTATGGAGATAGGGCATAAAGCTGTGTGGAGGACAAAATTAGGCTTACGCTTGCATATTTATGCTATTTTATTAGAGATGTTACTGCTTATTTTCGTAGTGCACTGCTATGGGGCTATTAGCACTATATAGAGACAATTTTAGTATGGAGTTTATGATGTATTAGCGATGTATAAACTCTTATATTCGATATTGTATGAATCAACGAATCTGTGCCACACTAATGATGTTTTGGTTCATTTAATTATACTATTGTCTCTCCTATTTTATATATGTGTTGATATTATATTTTATCTATGCACATTGAGATATATTACTTATAAGTTGAAATTGATCGCTTCTTCATATTTTCACTCCATCGGTCGTGTACCAGTATAGTGCGCCACTATATTTGAGTATATTAAGTAACATAGGTGGAGGGAGATTATAATATTTGGCACTAGGGTTTAGGTTGAGTGAACACCTAAGTATCTATGGTAGATCCATTAGACACTAGTACATAATATGCCCGTTGCCTCGCCTCATTTGCTTCGGTTGTGTTAGCAACCAATGAAAATACTACCATTTGCTTCGATCCTGCCTTAACAATCGAAGCAATTGGCATATACAAAGCATTAGAAAATACAGAAATGCAATATGCTTTTGTCGTTGTTTACAACCGAAGCAAATGCATAGAAGTAAATAGGATTATTTGATTCAGTTTTCTTTATAACCAAAGCAGATATGGTTATTTGCTTTTGTTCGTCTAAAGGATCGAAGCAAATGATTTTTATATTTTTCCTAAACTAAATTTTTTGGCTCCAACCATCTCTTTTTTTCCTATTCCACATCATCATTCTTCGTCCTAATAGAAATCTAATCCAAAAAATGTCTCCTCTTCCTGAATTAGAGATCTATTTGATGCCAAATCTTTTTTTCACTTAAAAATAAAATAATATCCTAATCCTAACAACTATCGCTAATTTTAAATTAGATCTAGTCACGTGTTGGAAATAGTGGTGGTTTGAGTGAAGGTGATGGTTTGAGGTGGGGGAGGTTATGGTTCGATGATGATCTGAGTGAGGGGGGTTTCGGTGTGGGTTATGGTGGAAGTGATGTTGTGTGTTATGTTGGACAATCAAGAATAAGTTTGGGTTTTGGTTGACTGAGACGTTGAAAAATCATAGCCTCGATTGGTGATGCTTTGTCAAGAATCATGGCCTCGATTGGAGGATTATAGGTTATGGCACTTTGTAAGTAGTCTGGTAGTCGGTGTATGCTATGGCCGTGTCACGGTTGAAGAATCATTATCTTCTGTCTCTAACGCTGCTTCCTCTTCTTCATTGGAAAAATGCACCTCTACTACCTTTCCATCTACTCCTATGTAAGTGTCATGGGGTTCGAGGGCGATAGTCCCCGAGGCGAATTTTTTGGATGTCATTAATATTTAACAAAATTTACACAATAAACTTATATAACAAAAAAATAGATATTACTCAACATTTAATAGACTTCGGATTTCATTAAAAAAATGATCAATAACTGATCTTCCAACAGAAAATCAATTATAACATACATATCTTAAAGTTGTTCTCTACGAGTTCTCATATTTTTGAAACAATCGAAAATTGCATCATTGCTAATGGTATCAAAAACATCCCTTTCAATATAAGTGACACAACTATCATTTAGCCATTCATCCCTCATTCGGTTTCGAAGATCCATTTTAACTATGTTCATAGTTGAAAAAGTCCTTTCAACTATAGCATTTAAAACTGGTAGAATTAAGGACAACATGATGAGTTTATAAACTAAATTGTACACAATATGCTTTCCTGTCAATACCATCTTCTTAGCTAAATCACTAATGCTTTTTCACTTCTATGAATTCATTATTAGATATCATATCCATCACATAAATCTCTAATTGATTGTAAAGATCAATACAATCCGCTTCGGAAAAATCATTTGGATAAAGTTCAGATAGACGAACTAGTTTCATGACATTAAAAAAAGCAAGTGAATTATTAGGATTCAAAGAAGCCATGCATAGAAGCAATTTCGAGTTAACCTCATCAAAACGATTATTAAGCTCAACAAGTTGTTTATCTAAACACAATAGAACAAATCAACTTGATAGTGATGCAAGTTTTTTATCTTTGGCCCTCGTTTTGATCTACCTAAAAGAAGATAATCATCCTCCATATTTGGAATAAGAATATTTTGCTTCATGCAGAAAGAACTTACTTCAAAAAATAGGTTATTCCGCCCATTACTTTTCATTTATTGTTGGCGTTCCTAAGATAATTTCACCAAAGTTATAGCATTAACGATATCTTGATCTTTTCGTTGAAGTGCTTTTGAAATATCATTGTTGACTCAAAGTACATTTGTCATCAAATATAATGTGAATATGAAATCAAAATTTTGCACCACTTTTATCAATTTTAAAGATTCTCCTCTCTTTTCTCCAGAGACATCTTCCACCATGTAAGAACATCTATTATAGAGGAGAACATAAAAATCAAATTAATTAAAGTACTGTAAAGTGAACCCCAACGTTTGTCTCCCAGTTGTTTCAAACTTCTCTCTTGATTCAATCCTCGATCACTATATAGTTCTCCACTATGTAGTTGGTTGAATACCCTTTCTGCTTTGTTTTCTCTTAGGATATCTCGACGCTTACATGACGCTCCAGCAAGATTCACCAAATTGTTAACTACGTAAAAGAATTCAACAATATGGTTTATATCTTTGCGACACGAACAAGTGCTATCTGAAGTTGGTGTGCAAAACAACGTAGATAAAATGCAGAATTGTTCTCTCTCAGTATAAGTGTTTTGAGACCATTGAACATTCCTTGCATATTACCCTCCCTATCATAACCTTGACCACGAAAATTTTAAAGCCCAACTTGTGTTTGAAAAAAATGCATCAAATGATGTTCTGGGTGAAACTGCAGTTGTATTGGGAACATGTATCATAACCATGAATCGTTCAGTGACAAAACCATTTTTGTCGACAAATCATATAACTAAAGACATTTCACTAAGTTATCACATGCTTCATCAATTAAAATTGCAAAAAAGCCACTATCAAGATGCTTCAAGATAGCGTTGACAACTTTGACAGCAATTGAGTTTGCAACATCTTTTTATATATTGGGTGATGTTATTTTGGAATTTTGTGGAGCATTTTTCAAAACAATGGTATTAGTGGATGAGTTTTGATTTTCAAGACATTATAGAAGTTCTAAAATATTTCCCTTTTAGAGTTTTTAGATTCACCATGACCATAAAAAGCTTGTCCTTGCATAAAAGATATCGAATGCAATCAATGGTACCATTTAGGCTAATTCGATAGTCAATTCAACATTGCTCCATTTGCCTCACAATTAGTGGTTCAATATGCCTGGTTTGAATCATTAAATTTTCAGCTTTCAAATATGTGGTGTTATGTACTTCTGATTGAGCATGCTCTTGGAATCTTCTACAATTTTTATACCCACCATTTGTAAAAACATCATTCATATTTCTATTCACCGACTCTAGACGAAATAAATAACGCTTCAAACAAAAAGCGGAATATTCTTTTACACTATATTTTAACCAACTCCCAAATTGACTAAACCAATTTGGATTAAAGTGACGGGCCTTTACTCTAATGATAGATTGTGGAAATATTGATAGAGAAGGTTGGCGTGGACCGTTCTTTAAATAAGCTCTTCGATCTATATCCTGATCATTTGGTTCAAAGTTTGAAATTTGATTTCGTAAACTTGGATCAGAAGGAAAATTTAACAAAGCAACATGAATGTGATTTTGATTCACTATTTTTGAAATAGCTTCATTTTGAATATCATTATCTATAATGTTGAAAGAAGATCCCACATTGTCGGAAATAATATCATGAGTTCGTTTGTAATATTTATGCAAATTTGATAAAAAAGATTAACAAAAAATAGATAATTTAATAGTTACAAAAGTCCTTCGGCTGTCAAATTAATTAACAAAAATTTGTAATTGTTATATTAAAAATTGATAACATTCATTTTCTCTTCTAAAAAACATAACATTCAATTAGCAATCTAAAAATAGTGAACTATTATAAGATCAACAAACTGATTTTAAGAACAATTTACAAACTGATTTTAAGAACAATTTTATGCACATGAAACCAAAGTCATCAAATTACATAAATTACTTATCTAGTAGATTATGTCAACCATTCTCAATCAAGGAATCTCAATGTACTGAATAGTTTCAATTTAATCAAAGTGAAACTATATAATTTAATCCCTATAATATGCACATCATAAGAATTGAAGAAAAAACAAAAAGGTTACTCATATTATAAATTTTTTGATCTAGGGTTTTGAATTTCACGGAGATATCCGGAGCCCTGTATGTTGGAGTTTTCCGATGATGGGGTGACCTGACAAACTTTGCTTTCCAAAGCTATGTTGGAGTTGCTAATGCTCAGTTGAACTCCGTCTACTATGCAGCTCTTCAACGTCATTGTTGCTTCGTTCCTTATGCCAGTAAATCCTTCACTAACAAAAACCAGTTCATGCTAGATTGTGGGCACATTCTTTGTAGATACAGCTACATTTACCACTATGTTGAAAATAAAGCAGGTATATTTTTATCTTTATTTGCATTGAAATTGTAAACTGAATCTGCAAATTGACTTTTGAAAATAGAATTAACTATGTTTTTTAAACTACAGATGTTAATATGTACACTTGTTTTTAGCTAAAGATGTAAATCGGTTTAACTTAACTTGCTATATTATATATAAAACAGAATTAATAGTCTTGCATCGGTAAATGTTTTACAGATATTTAACATTACTTAATTTAAATTTATTTAACTTAACTTGCAATTTGTTTAACATGGCTCATTTGTTTTTGTTTCGCATGTGTAGTCTTACATCAGTATATGTTTTAATAGGTGGACTACGTGCACCGGATGCTAAAATTAAGCATATTGAATAATTGCATTTTTGTGCACCGTGGCAGTTTGGTGCAAATTTTAGACTATAGTGTTCATGTGGCTATTTCTATTTAATTCCAGCTATACTTCAGCATTGTTTGTCCCATGACAGACCAATTTGAGATGCATCATCCACTAGCATTAAACATTATTCTAACTCGTCACTATGCAGAAGTGAGGTACATCATTTAAGCGTTGAGCATTATTACTAATTTTTTACAATACCTTGACACTTCAAGAAAAACACCATTTTACACTGATTCTGCAACACTTCTCCAATGTGTTGTAAAAGTGGTGGACCTTTCATTACATTTTAATCTCCAATGTGCAACACTGATTCTGCAACATTTCATAAATATCGAATGTAGTTCAAAATGTAAAAATATTATCGTTTATCATTTATTAAAAGTAATAATTAATTAAAGAGAAACTATGCACCGGGTTGTACAATGATATGTTTTTTTTGCCTATATCTCTTCTTTCCCTTGCACTGGGTTTTGCTTCATTTTTCACAAACTCATTCCAATCTTCTTGAGCGATTGTTGGTGGACAGTTTTTCAACCTCTCTTCGTCATTATCGAATTTGTCATAAAAGTTTGTCCTCAATTCGCTCTTGTGTCTCCTAAATGACTCGGGCATTTTTTTAAAAACAAGTCTTTTATATCTGACTCTAGCTCATAAAATGTCTGTGAAATTAAGAGTTTTTTTTACGTAAAAAGGAAGCGATGTGGCAAAATATATCTACAGAAAAAAAATGAAAATGTAAAATTGTAAAATTAATGCTTCGACATAACAATTGTACCGCCATACAACCAATCTCTTGTACATAACAATGCTTCGACAACATCTCCTTTAAGTGAATTACGGTACTCGTCAAGTACTCTACCACTAATGCTAAAAGCACTTTCTTAAACCACAGTAGTTACTGGTACAGCCAGGATATCTTTTGCCATAAGAGATAAAATAGGATGTTGAAATTGTTGTGATTTCCAAAATGAAAGTACATCAAACTCTATTTTGCGATCAACTAGCCCATCATTTAAATATGAATAAAGTTATGATCTAGTAGAACTGCCAGCAAATTAATAAGAGTCAAACTGTTCCAAAATATCTTCACGTTCTTGTGAATAAGGGCCCGTAAACGAACCTGGAGATTTCGTGCCTTTTGTAACATTTGTTTCAATAGGCGACTCCACTTGCACTTTCTTTGAATATTCAAAGAACAACTCTTCCAATTTTCCTTTTACTTTTTCAAATTCTACGTTATCTCCATATAGCCTTTCATATGAAAATTGGACAAAACTTACTTTATAATGTGGATAAAAAATACAAGCAATAGAAAGAAGCAGACTAAACTCTTTCCAATATTTATCAAACTTTTTAAGCATGTCAGGATCCATGGAAGACATAAAATCATCTCCCTTTATATTATTTTTTAAGTTAAACGAACCAAGAAAATTTTTGAAAAGCACAAATTAGCGGTCGGATAATTTGTTCCTGAAAAAAAGAAGGCGACATTGTAGAAAACTTCCAAAAAACGTGTGATTTTCTTTGCTTTCTCTCATTCTTTAAATGATGGATAATAAGTATAACTAGAATCCACATGTTTCAAGCGATAAAGAGCTTACTTATAATATATTGCACTTCTAAGCATAATAAACGTGGAGTTCCATCTCTTGGGAACATCTAGACAAAATCCTTTCTCAGTCTTATCCAAAGAAAGACTAGTTATGCATTCTAAAAAAAATATTCTAGATTGAGAGCCCCTAATATATTTTATGCTTTCCCTTGTGTTGCTTAAACAAGTAGTAATATATTTCAGGCCATCTTGCACTGTCAAATTCAATATATGTGTGGCACAACTAACGTGTAAATATTGGCCATTCGCAACCAATGATCTTCTATAATTGAGATGTGGTCCTAATAATTCAATAAACTTATCATTAGAAGATGCATTATCCAATGTACATGAAAACATTTTGTCAACTATCCCCCACCTAAGGAACAAACTTTATATCTTTCCAAATATGGCTAACCCAGAATGAGGAGGTGGCAACAAACAAAAACTAAGCAATCTTTTTTGCAAATTTCATTCATTGTCAACAAAATGTGCAGTCAAAGTTTTGTTTCCATCTATATTGATTGAAGTCTACAAGTCAAACGTTATACTCACTCTCCTGCTAAATGAATCCAATATGGATTTAAGTTTTACACTCTTTCTCATAAAGTTATATAACATCTAAATGCGAAGTGTTTTTGGATAAATGTACCACTTCATCATTTAAATAAGAAACTAATTCACTAACTTTCATATTGCACAAAATTAAATGGTAAAGTATGCCGAATAATTGCTTTAGTCATTAAATCTCTATACTTCATTTGACTAAAGTTTCATTTATTGATGTCTTCCACATTTATACCGTGCCATTTGTTAATATGTCTCCTCAAATTATTTGTCCCATAATTATCACCATATATATATATTCTCTTTTACTTTTTTTGCAAAAACATGTATGCTTTTCACCACTAACAATTTCCTTCTTTTCGAAATATTTCCACACATCAGAATAAGTATTTCTTTTTCGTTTACTACGCACGAAACTACACATCGAATCAAGATCCACTTCTAATTCTACCATATCTCTTGTTTGACTATCATGTTCACCGATATTCATATTCTACAAAAATTATGCAAAAGTTATCAAGACTTTATCATCATGACATATAAAATATATCAAGTTGATCAATGTACAACATGTTATCTTTTCAGTGAATATTTTATTAGTAATTGTGTAGTGGCAAATATTTTAGTTTCATTATACGGCAAAAAATAAAATCAAAACATTAGAAAATTATCAAAAAGGTAGTACCTAATCCTATAGTGAAGTTATAATAGTCTTGAAAAATCAATTTATTAAAGAAATAGTCGTATATGGTTTTTCCATATAGAGGAATGAACATTATATTACGTGTTATATATAAAAATATATCCTCGAACGAACACGCCTATCCTATGCCTTATGGGAATTTACATGGTGGTTGGATGTGGTGACACTTTTGGTTGCGATTTTCAATGAAAATTATATCAAAATTTATGCATGTATTATTCACCCACTCATAGTTCCTTACTATTTATATGTTCGTCAGGTTTGATCGTGCGTTTTTCAAGCTTATTCAAGTGTTAGGTTGATTTTCCAAATTCTAGTGGTTAATATTTTGTAGCCATTTTAGTGAATATAAAGATGCCAATATCATAGTAAGTTCTGGCATTTTATATGGAGTAGATTTAATAATTGAATGTAGTACACTTTGCAATAGTTAGAACATAAAACGATAGCTTAAAGTGATGTCACGTTTGTAGTGGATCTAATGGAATTTACAATAAATATAGGCTTGTGCATAACTTACTACTTAAAAAAATAGAATTTAGTTACAGGTTTTGAAAGCTATCAAAGAAATAAAATAATTTTTTGGTTGACAAAAAACTACTTTATGGATTAAAAAAATAGTGTTGAAGAAGTCTGTTCAGATCAAATAACAAAAATGAGATGCAGCTAAAGATCAATAGTCCACGGAAGGAGATGAATGAGATGTCAACAGCATGTAATTTATTTTCTAACTTATGTTAATTAGCTTCAACCTGAGGAAGGCCTAATTTTAAGTTTACTATGACACCAAATGAATGAAAATCATGGATATGCTGTGGAAAGTTAAAAATTGATAGAAGTAACTAATATTTCTTGCAATCTTCTTCACAGCTGTTTCACTAAAGTGTTGAAGCTGCAAAAATGACGTTATTCCTTCTAAGTTTCCTTAAATTAATTTTCTTGTACAGAGAGGAACAACCTACATTTATTAACACAATTAGGCATGAGATTATACCTTCAAATCCATGATTGATATTAAAATTATACTCTAATCTGTAAGTGAAAAAAATAACAACATAATAGCTTAAAGAAAAAAACATAACTGATGTAAGCATAAATTTTTTTACCATAGTTTATCACTTATGCCATTCATTCTACCCTTTTTTAAGTAATGCTTCCTACCTGTAGAACTGTGTAATCTAAAGCTGCATTTGATAATATGACCAAAGTTAGCATACAAGTTATGCACATGATGAATGAATACATACATATAATTGAATGAACAAATGATATATATGTAGACATGGGTTGCTAGCCACTTGTATGATTCAATCATGGCTATTGAAGAGGACAACAATGAAAAAATGTGTAACGACCCGGTATTTTCAACCATTCGCATCCACACATGTCGGACTTGAATTGCTCAAAATACCAAATTATAAAATATAAATTTGGCCAAACTCAGAATATAAAGGAAATAAATAAATCATAGATCACAGACACAGAGTAATATAATGCAGCGGAAGCAAAGAGATAGTAGTTCATGAAGCTACTATATAAATACATCAGAGTTAAACAAGATACAACAGAAGTTCAATACAATAGTCAAGTACAAAGCTGAATACATCACTGGAATCAACTGAATAACTGGAATCTAACTGAATCTGAAATTGGAATAGATAGCTAGATCTTCAGGCAAAGTTCCAACTCCGAAGGTGAGTCTCTAATGCTGTATCACTTAGGTCTAACCTGAGCATAAAGCAAAACAAAAAACACTCGAGTCAGGACATACATACTTATACAATGCAAACCAACTCAAGTGTACTGTAATATAAGGTACAAGTAACTTAAAGGATGCTTGGGACCGCCCATCCTCTAAGGATCCATTAAACTATTTATTATGTAGTAATATTTCGCTATTATAATAATGTCTACAGTAAAATAAACTTATTTTTAAATAGTGTTAAGCAGTGTAACGACCCGTAAATTTTGATTTATAAATTGGTTAATTCAATTAACATTTTGTGATTAAATCTAGGAAGAAGTAAAAAAATTTATAACTTATATTTAAGTTAATGCTAAGAATGAATTATAAGCAATGGTTATAAAATAGAAAATGAGTAATTAAAATAACCATTGAATTAACCAATGCAATAATATATTGCTTAATAGTAACTGAATGTTAATAAAGAAATAAGGTTATGGCAAGTTGATAAATGTTAACAAATGAAATGATATAATTAGTGGTGATTGGATGAATTCAAAGTTATATTAACCGATGGAGTGATACGTAATACATTGAAAATTTATGCAACAATTGTAGATAATAAGTAATTATAAGTCAATGTTAATTACACCCATAAATGTCAATTTGTTGGATAGCAAGGTTTTAAATCAAGTAAACGTATTTGTTAAGATTTCAATTAATAATTTATAAAATTTAATGTGAAATCAATTGCAGTTAATTGACCTAATTGTGCAGTTAGGGTAAATTGATTTTTCTTTGAAGATTGTTAATTCCATAAGATGTAACCAATGTTAATTTTATTTATAATATAACAAGTGGTGGATTTTAGGAGTGAAAATCTAGATTTATTAATTTATTTGAAATTTAAAATTAAATAAGGGAATTTATTGCAAATAAGGGGAATTTAATATTAAATTATTACGTTAATGGAAATATGGATGAAATTTGTGGATATTAATGCAATAACTACGAATCAGTGAAAATTCATCCAATTGATAATAGGATGAGAACGGTGTATGTAATCAATTTCAACACTTGTCCGTTAGTGATAACTTAAATGTAATTTAACGTTAATGGAGTCTAATAAATTAAAATGGCTAATCAATTGAAATTAATCTAATTAAAGTTATATTAGTATAAATTAGGGTAGTAATGGTTAATAATGTATTTCTAATGGTGTATGAATGAATTAATGATTTAAATTAAAGGAAATGATGTTAAAGTTATTCATATTTGACAATTTGTTGTATTATAAGGAATGGAAATAAAATTTATCAATATATTGGAAAACAATTACATTTAGATGAAATTAATTGTCTCATTTATGTGGGTGAGAACTGTAATTGAAAAGTATAAAGGTAATAAGCAACGAAAATGCATATTTATTTCATAAGTTAATATAAAAGAATGAAACCTATTTAATGAATTAATTGAGTTTCTAATTTTAACAAATGTATATAGTTGACAACTTCAATATATTTGGAAATAATAATTTATACAAAGGGAAGCTGGAAATTTGAATATATATATGGAATGAAATGTGAGACAAGTGTTAACTGCGTTACAAAGTAATGATAGACTCAATTAAAGGGTTGGAATTGAATCTAATCAGTTTAATTGGAAACTTATTAAAATAAATTTGGATTGGGTGATTTATTTCCAATTAAATCAGTTCACGTTTCAAAATTTAATGCTAGTTTATTGCATATACGTTTATACCTAAATTTAAACTTATGTTTTAGATCCAGTTAGATCATTAAAAAGAAAGGATTATTTAGGTTTGAAATCTCATACGTTATTAAATTAAATGTTAATAGTAGATGATAAAAGGGGTAACATAGATTTACACTTGATTATTTTCTTTTCAATTAGATTTTAATTGCAACATAACTTACCTTTTCATCTTCACTTTTCTAGTTTATTCTTACATTCATTGCCTCCTTATGTGGATTATTTTCATACCTTTTATTTATGAATGTAAACTATAAGTGGCGATAAAGATGTACATATATATATATATTATACACATGTTTATATTACCTTGCTTATGCTTCATGTTTTTGAATGTATGTTAATGCATTCCTAGTAAAACATTCAATCGAAATGTAAACATATTTGTTTAATTCCCAATCTAATCACAAAGAGGGAGAAATGAAAAGTTCTTAATGTTGTATATTCTTTTAATTTATGACACAAATTTGTGTAGAGAATTTATTTTCCTTTATTGTGTGTTAATTAAATCTTTAAAGGATGTTAATTTTGGTATGTTTAGGGTTAACAAAATTAATTAAGTGAACGATTGTTTTGAAATTTGAATTGTAAAAGTTTGTTTATAGTATAGAGCTAGTCCATTCATTCCCTTTCTAATTAATAATTACATCTTTTTTATACCTGCTACTTTTAAAAAAGACTGTTCATATTTACTATATTTCATACCAAGTTTGTTCATATTTACTTTATTTTTTCATTCATTTTCCAACTTCATTTTCTGAAACGTCATTTCATTTATTTCTAATTAATAGCAGCCTCTCTTTTCGAATCTCTTTGGCCCTAAACCTAACTCTAACCTTATAAATAGGATATGACACAAATGAAACCCCAGCCTTCATTCTAATCTTCTTCTTTTTTCTTTTTCTTTTTTTTCTTTCTTCAAATCTCCTTATTATCTCTCATTTTAATTTTTTCTTCCTCTTCAAATTTTCTTTTCTTCAAATTTTCTTCTATTTCAAACTTTCTTCTTTCTTTTCAAATCTAGATCTTCTCTTCCAATTTCAGTTCTTATTTTAATCCTTTTCTTTTTCAATTCTTCTTTTTTCAAATCTTCTTTTTTTCAAACCTTTTAAAAATACATATATACATATATATTAATATAAAAAGGAGGAAAATTAAAGTAAATCAAAATAAAAGAATTTTTTTGGGAACAAAGCTAGTAATCAAGAAGAAGACTAAGGAAACATAGATGGAGCTATTAATTAGAAGTCTATTATTTTCGGATTCATATAAAGGTGAGTGTTTTAACCCACTCACAACTTCTAAACTCTCTTAAGTTTGTTAAATTAATTTTTGATGTGTTTAGTAATTTATTTGTTGCTGTTTGGTATATTTTTATCATCATTCCAGTTAAACTTAATTTATTGAATTTAATTTGTTATTCAATTTATCATTGCATATAAACTGCCAGTTAAATTTATTTATTATTGAATATAAACTGCCAGTAATTACCTGTTATTAATTACCTGTTCTATATTTATGTTGTTGTTTGAATTGGATGATGATTGTGATAAATGGTTGATGATTGATATTGGGTGATTGGATGCTGTAATTTATATTGTTATAACTGCAAGTTGTTATACATTTTATTACATTCGGGATTGCGGTTTGAAATGATATATAACCGTATTTTATTTTTAAAATTACGGATTAAAATGATAAATATCCGTATCACTTGACCATAGGGTAGAAAATTATATACAGACACTGTGGTCTATATATATAAAAATATTTTGAAATGTTTTCTATGGTTTTGTAAAGAAATATACAAGTTATATAAATATTGATTTTTGATGTTATATAAACGTCAAATTTATTATTCATTCTAGCTATATATAAATATGCTTTGAAATATAAAATAAGCCCAATAATAAAGTTTGATTATTTTATATAATACGGTTTAATAAATATTAATTTTTGATATTTTATAAATAATATTTTATATATATATACAGTTAAAATCTTGAATTTAAGCTATGTATAAATTGGTTTAATAAAAATAAGTTGAATAACAGAGTTTGATTGTTTTATATTATATGGTTAAGTACCTGTCTAAGATATTGTATATATAGAATGTTAAATGACTTAAGATGAAATTTAAGATTGGAAAATAAAATATGAAATTGGTTTAAAATTGAATTATTTAAGAATTGTACTTGAATAAATTATTGTAGATGATTTGAAATATAAATAAAAGTGGAGATTTTAAAGGGTATGATTCTATAACTTGATTTGGTTTAACTGATTTAAAAGAATATAAAGTTGAGGTAACTGAATATATCAAGTTAAATATATTGAAAGAATATCTAGTTGTTTGAAGTTAAAAGTTTTACTTAAATTATATTGGATTTATTAAGTAAACATTTCAAATCTAAATAATAGCAATTGAATTTGATATATATATATGGAATTATCAAAGAATTAGTTTTGAAATAGTGAAATATATAAATCTTTGAAATATATAGAAATAAAATGGTTATTTGGGGGTTTGAATCTAAAATTTGAAATTTGATATGTGAAGGTGAAGAAGCTATTTTATTATATAAAGTAATTTAATATTTAAACCATTTAAGTATTAGAAGTTATGTTTCAAAGCTATGGGTTTCAAGATATATAGATTTAAAGCTTTTAAAAAAAATCAAATTGTTTACTCACTTGATAAAGATGAATAGAGCTTTGAAATAGATGCTTGAAAACTGGAATTTGAAAAATGCTTTAACTTATTTAACTAAAAACTTGAGTTGCTTTTGATCTCTGAAAACTTGAATTTGCAGAAAAAAATGCAAGATTATCTTGCTTGAACTTTGATTTGCTGCTGGTTTCTTACTTTGTTTTTGATTTGTATGAAAATGTTTACAGGCTTTGATCTAAGTTTTGATAATTGGTCACAGGCTTTTGAGTTATGATTTTTCTGGTGGATTTCTAGTTTTGAAAGATAGTGTTACAGGTTGAGTTTCTTGAGTTTTTAGAAATGAAGAAAGAAAAAGGAATGAAGAAAGAAGATAGGAGTTTATATAGAGTTTATTTGGATTTATTCAAAATAAAAGAAAATAAAAACAATTTAGTGACACATGTTAACCTCCTTAACATTTGTCATTTTCAATTTCTAATTAACTTACACATGTTACCTAACATGTTTTATAATTAAACACTTGTAATAATACATCTATTTATTTATTTTAGAATGTTATTATAAAGCTTTTATGTTTATTTTCCTATTAAATAAGTACTTTTATTAATTAATAAACGCTTTTCTTAATTTTAGATAAATAAAATCTTCTAAAAGAAAATAAAATAAAAACCAATTATGTTCTAAATAAAATCATATATAATATATTTAATTATTTTTTTAATGTTAATATAAAACTTTTGTATTTATTTACTATTAAATAAATACTTTTTAAATTTATATAAATAAATTTTCTTTAAGGAAAATAATATAAAACAAATCTTATTCTATTGAAAACCTTATCCATATATTTTTATATCCAAAATATTTTTAAGATATATATCCTTTAAATTCAAATTTAAATTTAAATTTCAAATTCAAATTCAAATCCAATTTAAAATCAACTTAAATAGATATATATTAATTTAAACAAACACATTATTAATTTGAAAATAATAATTTTATTTTAAAATCTATTTATAAAACAACACAAATTAAATTTAGAAATAATAATTCTATTTTAAAATCTGTTTACATTTAACAACACATTATTATTTTTTGTTTTGAAAATAACAATTTTACCAATTTTAAATAATAAATAAAGGAGATTATCACATTTTAAATTCCTTGAAATTTCAGGATATCACAATTCTAAAGTCATTAGTCATAATTAACTTATGCAAAGAAATATACAATACAAGAAATAAAAAAATTATTGTTTGCTAATAATATCGCCATCTTTTTAATTAATATAAAAAATATGATAAAATGCATAAACAGATGATAAATGATAAACGGTATTCATTTTATTCTATAAACTTCATGAAAGGACCTCTGGGAGGGATTGTGAACCAACCAATTTTAAAGCATATTAATTTCTTTCATATCTTTATCAAAATGTGACATATAAAGTTTAAATTCTTACCAAATTTGTAAAATGGTTTACTAATGTACATTTAGTTTTTAAGAATATTACATCAAGTATAAGTGACCTACCTTTATTTTGCTTATCAATTAAAGCGTGTCCATCCATTATATCATTAAGCATAAAATGATTCATTTCCCTAAATCAAAAGTAGGGCTGTCAATTCCCTACACGACCCAAAACACGACTCGAAACCCGCATGGAAATTAGCGGGTTAACCCGACACGTTTAAAAGGCGGGTCATTTTTGGGTCAACCCGTTAGAACCCGTTTAATAAACGGGTGGGTTTAGGATTGACCCGTGAACTCGAATTTGACTCGACTAACCCATTTATAAGCTCGGTATTGTTGTACAATTCTCATTTTAGCTTGTAAAAGAATGGTATTGTTGTTATTCACTTATTCCTACACATTTGCACTTAACCACATACCCACGTTTTCATGCAAATTCCCACGTTTTCATGTCCATTTCCACGTAACAACTTTTCAAATTTTCATACCCATCTTAGCTTGCAATAAAAGAATGACAACAATACCCTTCTTTTGCTCCAAAATTCTCATCTTAGCTTGCAAAAGAAGGGTATTGTTGTCATTCACTTATTTCTACACATTCACATTTAACAAATTCCCACATTTTCATGCCCATTTCCATTTCTTTATACAAATATTATTCTTAACGGGTTACACGAATCAACCCGAAACCCACCCGATATATAATCGGGTCAACCCGAAACCTGCCCATTTAATAAACGGATTGACCCGACCCGTTTAAAAATCAACCCGCACCCGAGTTGACCTGACCCAACCCGACCCATTGACAGGCCTAATCAAAAGGGTGTCGAATCTACTTTGTCACTGATTAGGTTTTTCCTTCGTTCTCTATGGAATTTTCTTCCCAAATGCTAAGGTAATTTACAAATTGAATAGATCTTTTAATTATAGTCACAAATGTATTACATTTATTTGGCTATCAATAAAAGTGCATCTTTTGATTACCTCTTTAAGCATAATAATTCTTCTCTCTAAATGAAAAGGGTGAGGATTTAATTTTGAATCTACTTGGTCACTCATTAGGTTTTTCCTTCGTTTTTGATGGAATTTTCCACCCAAATTCAGTGGTAAGTTATAAGTTGAATAGTCCTAAAATTATCATAATATTTTAGTTAAATTTACTCATTTTATCACAATTAAAGTATGTATATTGACATTGTAAAGTAAAATTATAATCTATTGTTAAGATTTGTCAATTTACTTTTTTTGATTAATTACTCATACATATCTGTATTCTCAATAAATATTAATTTTTTTAGGTGCTTAGCAAGAAGGTCACCCTTGAAGGTTAATTCCATAAGGAGTTTTCTTATTCTATCACACCCTAATTACTATCAACAATCTCAAGTATTTCAACTTTTCAGCCTGCCAAAAGTGACATTGGACATATCACATGTTGGCAATTATAGCCTGTCATTTTCATCATCTATTTGTAAATTACAAAGTATACAACATAAAATTGTGCATTGGTTGCCTCCTAGACCAAATTTTGTTAAGTTGAATTTTGATGGAGCTGTTTCAAGGAACAAAGCAGGTTGTGTTTACATAGTTCGAGATAGTAATTGTACCATTCTTTTAGCTGGTGGCAATGTAGAAGAACTTTAAATGTTGTAGAAGCTGAATTAAATGGAGTTCTAAATGGGTTACATAACTTAATATTATGTTATCCTAATATGAAAAATGTATGGACTGAGGGTGATTGTTTAGCTGCAATATGTTATTTGAATAGATTCGGTCCCGAAGATTCGAAAAGATGGCCAATATTAAAGCAAATTCTAGACCAATTCAAAGTGTTTACAAAGACCGTATCTTCACACAATTATCGTGGGGGAAACCAATGCTCTGACTATTTGGCTGTAAGAGCAAAAGAAAGACTATCCTCATTTCTTTGGATGGCAGATTATCCCACGTGGTTATTAGAGCTTAATTGAAGGGATAATACAATGGAGTTCATGGGAAAATTAAAAAAAAAATCATTAGAGTTTTGTTTTGACATCAAATGGGTGATAATTCATATCATGTATTACATTTGTAAAATTAATCATTTTGGATCATAATATGATCAACAATATACTAGTAGCATATATATCTATATATTATACTAGTGTGAACCTGTGCTACGCACACGGAGTATGGCTATATTTTTTTGCATCTATCATTAAATCTTCATTTTTTTTCTTGGAAGAATATTATATAATTCAAATCAATATTCTTTTTTTTTTCAAAGACGGACTTTCTAAAAGTTTAATTATATCGCGGCTAATTAATGGAATAGTCTTTTAGATTATTAAACAAAATCAAAGGAAAATTACAATGACACTAAATGCCGATAAGGGTCAAAATTTAAAGGAGAAGGAAAATATGTATATGAATGTAAGGAAGAAAAGTCAAGGTATATATGCAAAGCATATGATAGTAGCATTATATCTTTAATACATATGTGAATCAAATAAATTTTTACATAAATTGTTATCCAAATGCTACTACTCCCAACATGTGTCAATCCAAAACAATGTAACGCGTTGGCAAATAATACCTTTGAGTAGGGCTGTTATGGTAACGGTAAATTTACCCTTACTATACCATTACCAGCCAATCGGTTACCATTTTCGAGTGAAATCGGTATACCAGTTTAATCGGTATGGTAACGGTAAATTTACCATTCTCTATGGTAAATCATCGGTAACATTTCTTCAATACCAGCTGTAACGATAATTTTACCAGTCAATTTATAATACATGTATATTCATGTAACATACTTTATTACAGGCATTTTGAACCAAACAAATGATCAAATTTAGTTTATTAACCATGTGAAATAATGTTAAATTCACCTCACTTCCTTTTCATTTGTGTCTTTTATTAAGTAACACTATAAATTGTATAATGAAACACCGTTATGGTGTGAATACGTGTTATGTAACTAACATTTTTTAGACAAACGGCAATTTACCATTACCAGTGTAACGGTTACCAGATTATCGGTATACCAGTCTTCGGTATACATGCCTATCGGTAACGGTAAGCAATTTTCGCTTACCAGTGAAAATGGTATGGTAATGGTATTTGTGAAATGGTAACGGTAACCATTACCCAGCCCTACCTTTGAGCATTTTCATTAGTTGCAATCCATTACTTGTTCAAATAGATCCAATAGTTACAAATAGCAAATACAACTATGCAAAAAAATAATGCTTTTTTCCCCAAAATCTAGCAAAGTGCCCATATATCAAATAGCTAAAGCATCCATTGATATAAATTTAGTTAGTTTCGAAGAGAAGATAGAACACTATTGCCACCTATAGCAAGTAACACGACTTACCATCCTTGGCCTTTAAGGGGAAGAGAATAACTGGGCTTCATAGCTTCTAATCAAGACTATCCACCAAGTCAGTAAGATCCAGAACTTTCAATAGTTTTTCTTCATTTATGTCGGTTTGAGTTAGCTTATCTATGTAATAAACTAGTGTGAACCCGTGCTTCGCACACGGGTATGACCAAAATGGGTATGGATGCAAATACATACGACGTTTAAAATTGAAAATTCATACATTAGCAGTTAGTTGAAGTGCAAGGGGAGATGAAAGAAGTGTAGATAGGCTGAAATAACTTGTTGCACAGGTTGATAGGCCAAAAAATGTGTAATTCACGTCACTGCGTGAAACAGTTGTTCTCAGTTTTTTGTATCAGGAGATAACTACTATAAATAACATACGGTTTCATCCTATAAGCTCTTTGTCGACCATTTGAAAAATATAACACCGAAAAATTAGATATGCATAATATCAGTTTTTAAACAATGGGACTATATGGGTAAAAGGGGAGCACATGCAAGAAACAGACATAATTGAATATAATGACCGCTTGTAGACATTTAAATAGTATAGTAGTTGACAATATCCTTTTACAAATATGTAGAATTAATTACCCCAGTGTCCTGTAAATTCAACATAACTATAAATAGTATGAAAACAACCATTCCATTCTTTTATAAGCAGGTAAAGAAAAAATGCCCAGAATGAAATTTCTGATGCAGAAAAATACGCAACTTAAATGATTTATGTTGATGCAATATATACAAAAACAAAAAAAGAGAAGCAAAGCTGTTATTAAAAAATGATAAGCTATCACGTCAGTTATAATAAATTTATTTATATAGTTTATAGCATTGTATAGCAACTAGGTCCTAACTTTTATTTTAAATAATATATATGTATATTGATTGCTTGTAAGCTATGAAATTGAAACGTGGTAAGGGTCCACAATCATATAAAAGATTATATAAAAATGACAGTCATGTAAACATGTAAATAACCAATATAAGTGCAGTCAAAGTGAAATGCGGCAAGGGACTAGGTAAAACATTTTTGAACAATTGCAGTCTTAAACATATAATCAACCTACATAACAGCACGGAAAGAAAGTTAAAAATAATTACAGGTAAAAAGCATGTCCAATTAGCATACAATCAAAAATTCAAGTACGTTATATTCTCAGTTGTAGTTTAAATAAAAATTATATTGTAAGAAGCTAGTAGCATTAGTAATGTTCGAAAGCTGTTTGGTAGTTTATCCATCTCCACTAAACAGAGCAGTCCAAACATATTTGTAGTTCACCTCATCAGCCTTAGTTGAAATTTTGCAAAGCAGAATAAAAGTCAGAATACATGAAGATATAAATAATGGTCCACGGCGCATCAAAGATCATATTTCAATGGACTTGCAACTAATCAGCATACACTATGGATGTTGTATCCAAAATAAGAATGACGTGCTTGCATATAATCAACGTGAATCTAGCAATATAATGTATCAGCAAAAGCAGTAAGCATTCTACATATGTGTGTGTGTGTTTTTTTGCTGCGAATATAATGTGGGTTTTTCTTATTTATAACGTGTAGGTACTATTTTTGTTTTCATTCTACGATCAGAATTTTTAGATTTAATTGTTAGAGTAAGTGATGGAATTTTTATCATCGAATACAAATGAAATCAGATATTAAAAATTGCAGTAGCAGTAGCAATTTTGAAATCTTTAATATACAGGCCATGAATGAATTGTATAAAGAATTTAATTATATTGGGTTAAAATTACATCATGAATTACTGTTTAAATATGTTTTATCACATAAGTTGCTTCATGTGCAACTTATAGTCTGATACTCTTAACTGAACACATAATCGATTGTCAAGGATTACAAATGATACCGTTCATTTATAACACTACTTTTCCAAAATTAAATTAAAAATAGTTGAAATTTTACTGCAAGATGCATGGTTGTATCCTTCTTGTGAGTACATATATGTTACATAAGTCGCCTAAGTTCTTTCAGATCCATTACATATATATGAATTGTCCAAATTTAAGATGCATGCATTTAATAATATAAATATGAACCTGTAGTGAAAAGAAATAGGCAAACCTGTGGTAGTCAAACTACTCGTTTAATGAAATATATGTTCAAAATATTAAGAGCTCCTTGATCTCATGCTTAGATGCAGATAGTAAAACATTGTCAAATTTTACTTTTTCTATTTTGAGGTAAATATATTAACGTTGATGTACCGATTTATAGAAAAATTAATTTAAAGACTTACGGATAATTTTGTAAAATGTATAGGAATAAAAAAAATGTTGTATACAAACAATCAATGAAAGCAAGTTCATATTACATATTGATTCATTGAAAAAAAAATTGGCTTTAATGCATTCGTACATTTTGTGAGTTATTTGTGTATTTAAAAAATTTGCTAGCATTCAACGTCAATCCATTAGAAAAAATTAAGTCGTCCCTATATTAGGTGAGGTCATTTGAAATATATACTATGGAAGATCTGAAATCAGTGCCATAAATATATTGGGTTTGGTCGAGAAATCTCATATGGTTAATGTACGCAACACAAATATCACCTTATGAACCTTAAAATGTACATATGCATTGTAGCGTAATAATACTGCGAACAAAGTTAATGAATTGAAGCACTAAACTAATATGTAGTAAATAAAATGTAAACATACGCAGTTTTGCACCATAACTTTTCCACCAATAAAGGACTTGTGGTAGAAAGTAGCCTAAAGAAAATCTTCTTCATCCAAAATGATGCCCATTTTCCTGCAAATTAATTGGATCTGTTAGCAAAATTATATATTTGTAACTGAAAAAGTTGCATAAAAAAGGAAACGATCATTCTATAGAGAGAGAAATGTCATATCTTTGTTTATGTTTATTTTTATACCTTTTAGAAGGATAAATTGATTAACCTTATAAATGTGAAAGAAGGATCCATACTTTCATTATTCAATACCTTACATCTAAATTATTCCACTTTCCATCCGGTGAGGCAACATTCAGTGGTATCTTTACAATTTGAATTAAAAGTATCCTTTTATTTTGAGATCATAAAGAGCAGGCATGCAGTTTCAGTAATAAATATATGTATGCTTGGATTTCATATTCTAGAAAATAGATCGTTAATCACAACATGAATCAACAATAATATTGAAATAAAATCTTATGTGATTTTTTTAAGTTGAAATAACTTTTGTCATTATCCTTCAGCTTCAAATGCACTTATTTATGCACTCATCTATGAAAAGCATAGAGTTAGCAAGGTTGAGTTTCTTTTTATATAAATTATTATAGTAGTTATATCTAGTTGCTCCCCATTAAACCTAGACCTAATGGAACCAACACTCTAGAATAGCTGATGATATTCTTCAGTTTGTCGGATATACGTTTTTGTCGCAGTATGTGCATTATTGGAAGAAACACATTAATCTCATCACTGATCGACATTTTTGGATATTACTTATGTGATGATGGATTTGAAATAGTTGTCCACCATGGAATAATTACATGATTGGTACACCATAGTAAGTCGCATCATCATCAAAATATTATCTACTTATTCAAGAGAAACAATAATGAAGAAGTGTGTCGCTTTCCTGAAATTTTCACAATTGCAAAGCATTAATCATTTCCAAAAGACATACATTGTAACGACCCGTAAATTTCAACCGTTTTAATAACGTAATTAGTTGAAATTTTGCGAAATTTTAAACGATAAAATTTTGAATTAAAAATTTTATATTTGGAATACGTCTAGTTAAACATAGCAACTGGTAAATTTTCGTCCGAAAATATGAAAGTTTATTTCGCGCGTAAATTCACTTCAATTCAATCAGTTAAAAAGTAATGAAAATAAAATGTTTCCGAAACCTAAATATTTTTACATAGAAAAATTCTAAACCATCTTCTGAGCAAGATTTCAGTTTGTCGTTTTTCCAAATTCGGACATCTTTGGCTCCGTCGTTCTTATTTTCTGCAAAATAGCAGTATTTTGGTACCGATATCGATTTTTATCGGATGATCGTACCACTGATTTCTATATACCGTTTTGATCGTCTCGTCGTACCGATCTCTACGGTATATTCGATGGTCAAATTCGGAGTTCCATTGTACGTTGCACTTTACGTAACGCTTACCGTATCGATATCCGTTTTCAAACTTTTGAATTTTGTATTGATTCGTTGCCCACTTTAGAAACCAACAGTCAATATTAATTTACCATTAATAATTAATTCAGGCCTTTACACTTCTCCACTTGTTTGGTTTTAAATGTTGCTGCCTCTTCATTTACATACTTCCGTTTTTCAAATAAATAATAAAAAAGATTGTTTCAATTTTTCTATTCGTCTTCCTGAAAGCTACCCAAAGCCTTTCACTCTCCCTCCTCGTGCTCTGACCCATGCCGAAAACCTCCCTACTCCAGCCTGTCACTTTGTTTCCCAAAGCAATGTTAAAACTTTCCTCTGCTTTAGTGTAAAAGCAATAAATGTGTACCAATTCATATTAGTGAAGGACACTTTCATTTTCTTTTATTTGTTAGCCTGTAGCCTACGTCTTTCCCATTTTCTCAAACTATCTCTCCTTCCTCTTTACATTTTACACACTCTTCTCCTTTGAGTTCGGCCTCCGCTGCCTCATCCTTCATTTCACCGAGTACACCACGCCGACACTTCATAACTCACTCACGTTCGCAAGCCGCCAGTGCCGAGCAGTCGAGATGCAGCAGCCACCATAGCTTTGCCCACTGACTTCGACCGTTCCTCCTCCAAACCGTGACTTTCCCAAGCATTCTCCTCCACCACGTTCGCCAATCACCATTTTCCCCTAGCCTCAGCTCCTCTTCACCACGTCCAAACCCATTTCCGCCTCCACCCGCCATCACCACACGATCCATCAACTCCACCTAAATGCAGATCGCCCCCTAAACATCACTTCCCTCTTCACGTTTTCTTCCACTGTCTTCCACACTGTCCACCTTTTTGCCCAACACCGAAGCTCAACCGACCCACCTTCCCACGTCCACGTCTCCACCTCCGACCCAACTGCGACCAAGAGCTGCAGCACCCAGACGGACCGGTCGCATGCCTCCCCTCATCTGCGTTTTCCTACCGTGACCATGGTCATGCTCCGACTTGCATTGGTTTGTATATTTGGGTAAGAGATATTTGTATTTATATGTTTGTCGCTTTTATATAAAAATATATATAACTATGTTTTGGTTAGGTAAATGTTTAATCACGGTTTGTATATGTATGATAATGTACAAGCTATTTTCTGGGTATATATTTTGAGATATATATATGTCAATACAGCAATATATTTATATAGGATATTGTATATATATTTTAGCCTAATAGGTGGTGATCTGTTGAGTCTATGTGAGTTTATTAGTTACAGTTTGCAGGCGTGTGTTTATCTGAGTATGAATAATTTTGTCAAGATATAATAGTTTGAGTTCTGTTGTCTATTTGTTATAAAAATATAGTTTACCTCTATAATTTAGACTGCATGTATATATAGTTTTATGGGTATTGTAAGTATATATATTTTGTTTTGATCTGTTTATGGTATGCGATTTTATACACATATATATGTTTTCATACGTATTAATTTATGTAAGTATAAGTATAGTTGGTTTAAATCTTTAGTTGATAGTATTTGCAGTAGCTTTTGTGAGTACGTATATATAGTTAGTTATTTTGTTTTGTGTGTCAAATTTATACGTAGCTGCATATTTATATAATTGGTTACTATATATCATATTTTATATTTAGGCGTAGTTCATAGATTTATAAACGTGTTAATTTATATAAGTATGTGTAACAGTTGTTAGTATAGATAGATATAGCTGTTTTCTTATATTTAATGTATTCGGTTATTATATATAAATGATTTTGCAGTGTTATATACATTTACAATGATATATTTTTTTACAAAATGTTATATATATATATGCACATGCCAGTATAGTATATTTACGTGTGAGTGGCTTGCCAGTAAATGATGATTTTTGGTGAACTAGATTTTTGTTGTTTTGTATATAATAAGATTTATATTATCCAATTTAGTTTATATATACTTTGGTTTCTTTTAGATTCTAAAATAATATTATATAAGTGATTTGTATGTATTATGATTCGGAATATGTTATGTAATTGAATTGAATATTGGTTTAAGAAAATAATAATATAGTATATTTTTGTTTTGATTTTCATCTACATCGATCCAGTTTTGATTTGACTTCGTCTATTTGATCAGCTTGTCCGTCGAACTCGAGTCCATCGTGCTTAGCTCTAAAAGTTCGTGCTTGAATTCGTAGCTTGTTCTGTTGTCAAACTCCTCTAGCCTCGAAAGTTGAGCACTCACTCACGATTAACGTTTCTTGTATTTATTAAATTTGATTTTAATTGAAACGACAATTGAAATATGCTGCTATTAGTTAAATACACTGTTATATATGTTATTAACTGTATCAGTTCACCTGTGACATCTGACACCATTATCTGTTAATTATTTATGCGATGATAATACAGTTTGGCTGATAATTGATTGATTGTTGATGTTTATATTGGACGTTAAATTGTTAATGTTAAATTGATAACTAGTATGAAATTGAACTTGATATAGGATAATTAAATGTTAAATTTGATTAACTGACATCTGTATAATATGACCCATTTAACTGTGAATTTATTGACACGTATGATTTGTTTAATTACATATCGAACCACTGAATGTATGTTGTTATATTGATGATGTATGAAATTGTGAATATATGACAAGTGAAAACCGTAATGTAATAATCTTTAATCTACATGAAATGATAGTGTAGATTCTAGAAATAAGTATATTAATTCGTACAAATAACAATGCGAATTAATACGGTTATTTTGGGATTATTTGAATTGATTATTGGATTGTTATTGTTTGTTGTTATTGCTTGTTTATTTACTTTGACACCATCCCAGTTATCACACTGCAAGTTCCCTTTGTTATACTTTGATTTTTGAATTGAATTGGAATCGGGTTGAAATGATAAATACCCAAAAATTGAACTTTGACCTAGGATAGGAAATTAAATAAAACCCGATTGGTCAATAATTTAATTTGAAAATAAACGAAGATTTTATTTGAATAAATAATATAGTTTTGAAATGAAGTTGAAATTTGAATTTTAATGAAATTTAAATGTGAATATTTAATAATTTGAAACAAAATGTTAACAATGAAATTGATGGAAGAATGTTGTTAAATTTGAGAAATGATTTAATAATTAAGTTTGAAATTATAATTAAGTTTGAAATTATTAAACTTTGGAATTATTGAATAATTAAGTTTTGAATTATTTAATACTTAAATAAGATTAAATTATTTAATGATTAAATTGAATTGAAATTCTTTAATAAGAAAATTGAACTTTTGAATAAGTGAATTTTACGTCGTAAATAATTGAAATTGAGTTTTCTTTATTAAGTAAGTTTTCGGAAAATTATTTAAGTAAGTAAATAAGCGAAATTGAATTTCTTTAACAAGAAATAAAATGTGATTTATTGAAATTAATATAAGACTTGAAATCTAAAGAATTGATTTGATGAATTTAATATAATTCAAAATTGTATGTTTTGATTTAATGAATTGGAAATTTAATAGAAATTGTTTTGAATGATAAATTTACTTAACGAATATTGAATGAAATCGATAAATGAATTTGAAATTGATTTAAATGTTAGATTGAGTAATTTAAATGATTTCAGAATGAAACTGATATTTGCCAACTTGAATCAATATTTGAATGGTTTTAAATAGATATTGAAATTTAATTATAAGATTTTGAAATGGTAAATTGGAAGTTTTGAAACGTAAATTATGGAAATTGATTTCGAAAGACAAACGAATTGTTGATTTACGAATTCTTTTTGAAATTGAATTTGATTTGGTTTTTGAAATATATTAAACGACCAATCGGTGAAATAATTACGGAGGTTATTAAAGAGACCGGAATTCGGTTATGGATATACTCTCTATCTAAACCGAAAACCACTTTAATAACTATACGCGGAGTGATGATCCAGAATGAAGTGGTTGGAATGATGTACGTGATGACTGAAGAAAGTGAACGATAATGGATAGCCTTGACACTTGTGTCAAATTGGAAATGACTAAAACAGGAGCTGTGCCGGGCCAATGGAGGATTGATACCTCAAGTGGACACACTTCTTCGAACTACTTATACTTATTGTCGATTGGTGCACCCTTGATTTTGGGAGTGTGTTTCACGGTGTTGCGGGCGCTGCGGCGTTGCGTTCTCACCAGTCCGGATCAGGCGAACGGTAGTATCACTACCTTGGGTATAGCCTCATGTGCCTTGTCATACTTGTATTCCATTTATGCGCGACCACTACGAATTTGTTTTGTACCTTGAGTATATGGATTGCCCTCTGGTGACTTCCGGTTTTGGGGAAACTACGGTCTTGTATATGCTTGTGGGAATAAAAATGTGTTAAGGGTGGAATGGGCCATGACTTAACGCTATTTTTATATCTTTATATTACTGATAGACATTATCTACTTATCGTACACTACTACATAGTAGATAGTTTAACGGATCCTTAAAGGATGGTTATTCCAAACATCCTTTGAGTTACTTGTATTTCAATTGCTATTTCACTTGAGTTGGATTTATTAATATAAGAATGTTAATCCTGACTCGAGTGTTTTGTCTTTTCCTTACGCTCGGGTCAGACTGAGTAGTTCAGCTTTCGAGACTCACCTTTGGAGTTGGAGCTTCGCTTGGAGATCCAGCTATCTATCCAGTTTCAGATGTTCGATGATTCCAGTGATGTATTCTGCTTTGTATCTGATGTATCATATTTCTCTTCCGTTGTATCTGGTTTAACTCTGATGTATCGTATTACTCTTCTGTTGTAAACTCTGATGTATTTTATATATTTATATAGTAGCTTCATGAACTACTATCTCTTTTTTTTCCGCTGCAAATTATTACTCTGTGTCTGAGATCTGTGATTATTTATTTACTGTATATGTTCAGTTTTGCCAAATTTAAATTTACAACGCGGTATTTTGAGCAATTCAACTCCGGCATGAGTGTCTACCTATACACTTATAATGGACGCGAATGGCCCAAAATGGCGGGTCGTTACAGTTGGTATCAGAGCGAGGTTGCTCTAGGCAAAACTTAACATATAGGGTAAATGTATTTACAGTATCACTCTCATTCGAGTTTCAATCTCTTCCCTTGACTCAATTTCTTTGAATTTTGGAACGTTCCCCTCGGTTCCAAATTTCATTCGTGTCCCTCACTGTTCGTCTCCTTTCAATCCTGGAGCATCCCATATCTACATTTTGAATGTTACCTATAATAGATCGGCGGTCTCGCCAATCTTCGAATGATTTGTAAAGGGGTGAAAACTCCTTCCCAATAACATCGATTTACCGGAGATTTCTATATCCTCGGTTTACAATGCTATCTATTACTTGCTATACCTGAATTCCATCTCTTGAGATCGAGTGTTGATTTACCTCGAAATTCAGCACCGATCTAATTCTTGAAGTTACGGACGACCCAGTTAAGGTTGCCCGTAAATTAAATAAGTTTATCCACCTCCCGATTCTATTATTGAATCATCTTATCTTTTCTTTTGAATTTGTCTTCGAATCAGAATTCTCTTTGATCTGAGTCCACCACATTTGAATCTCTATCCTTGCTTTGAATCCATTCTTGTATCATCAAGCGAGGAAGTGTATTTGTAAATCTATATAAAAATGTTTTATATATTGTGTTGTTTGAGTTGCTAATGTTGATTTGGGTTTTCGATCGATTCGTCTGATCAACGCTATCGATAGGATTTCCAAAACACTTGAGCAGAGCAAACGGACACAATATTGTTTTCAAATTTGTTTGATTATATTGTAAAAACAGAAGGAAAATTTTCTGGAATTTAGAGGTTAATTAAATTGGTTGTTTGAAATGATAATATTTGATTTTCATTTATCATTCTAAATGAATTTATAATTATGGTTTATAAATTGATTGGGAATTTGAAATGAATTTAATTCAGAAATTTGAGAATTTAGTTTCCGGTGATTTGGAACTTTGGTCTTAAAATTTTAAAGTATTTTCGAATAGAAATCGTTTTCAAAGAATTTTAAAATGTTGAAATCAGTGCTCTTCTCTTTGTCGCTAGAAAATAATTTCGGTGATGGCGGCCGCATCATTGACATTCATTTTCGAGTTTCGAAGTGGAGATATTATTCTGTAGCTTTGCTACGGTTTTGTTTTGAGAAAAGAAAAAAAAATATTTTGATTTGAATTTCGTCAGTATATTTGATTCACATATATACAGGAATCTTATTTTAAAAATTTTAATTTGATTTGATATAAATATACTATATATATTTCTAAATTGTTTAAAGTTAATCGGAAATCTAATTCTTAAATTTTGTTAAAGGATGATTTTAATTATAAATAAAACCAAAATTTGTAAAAATATTTAATCTTGAATAATTGAATTGGGAAAATTTTATTTGTATATTATTCAACTGCATTCTAATACAACTTACCTAAATCATTCAAAAGTTGAATATGTAATTGGATAATATATAAGATAAATTGAATTTATAAATAAAATTTGAGTGGTTATAATAAATGTTATACACTTAAATTTTAATTATAAAATGTTAATAGAGATAAATAGAATAATAAGATAATTGCAAAATAAATTTTGTTAGGGTTAATTAGTAAAGTGAAATTTGATCAATATAGGAAAATACCTTGAATTTGAAAGCAATTAGTAAATATAAATTAATTTAAATCGAAACTTTTATGGTTTAAATTAATTTATATGGGTTAAATATATGAGATTAGATATATTAAGTAGAATAAATTTAACAATAATTTAGAATAAAGAAGAATTTAAAATTGTTGAAGAAAATATTATTATAATAAAAGACTATTCAAATTTATGGTTTTAGAAATTGTAAATTGAAGATAATTGGATAATAAGATAATGAATTTAGAAACAGTTGAGATTGATTTTAGTGAAATCAAATGGATTAAATCAATTATTGAATATCAATTAATTTAAATTTGAATTTGTATGGTTTAAATTAATTGTTATTTTTGTATTCCAAATCTGTTTCCTTTCTGGTTGTTTCTATTCTCCTACCTCGTTCCTTTTCGGGGACGAAAAGTTTTGAGTGGGGGAGAGTGTAACGACCCGTAAATTTCAACCGTTTTAATAACGTAATTAGTTGAAATTTTGCGAAATTTTAAACGATAAAATTTTGAATTAAAAATTTTATATTTGGAATACGTCTAGTTAAACATAGCAACTGGTAAATTTTCGTCCGAAAATATGAAAGTTTATTTCGCGCGTAAATTCACTTCAATTCAATCAGTTAAAAAGTAATGAAAATAAAATGTTTCCGAAACCTAAATATTTTTACATAGAAAAATTCTAAACCATCTTCTGAGCAAGATTTCAGTTTGTCGTTTTTCCAAATTCGGACATCTTTGGCTCCGTCGTTCTTATTTTCTGCAAAATAGCAGTATTTTGGTACCGATATCGATTTTTATCGGATGATCGTACCACTGATTTCTATATACCGTTTTGATCGTCTCGTCGTACCGATCTCTACGGTATATTCGATGGTCAAATTCGGAGTTCCATTGTACGTTGCACTTTACGTAACGCTTACCGTATCGATATCCGTTTTCAAACTTTTGAATTTTGTATTGATTCGTTGCCCACTTTAGAAACCAACAGTCAATATTAATTTACCATTAATAATTAATTCAGGCCTTTACACTTCTCCACTTGTTTGGTTTTAAATGTTGCTGCCTCTTCATTTACATACTTCCGTTTTTCAAATAAATAATAAAAAAGATTGTTTCAATTTTTCTATTCGTCTTCCTGAAAGCTACCCAAAGCCTTTCACTCTCCCTCCTCGTGCTCTGACCCATGCCGAAAACCTCCCTACTCCAGCCTGTCACTTTGTTTCCCAAAGCAATGTTAAAACTTTCCTCTGCTTTAGTGTAAAAGCAATAAATGTGTACCAATTCATATTAGTGAAGGACACTTTCATTTTCTTTTATTTGTTAGCCTGTAGCCTACGTCTTTCCCATTTTCTCAAACTATCTCTCCTTCCTCTTTACATTTTACACACTCTTCTCCTTTGAGTTCGGCCTCCGCTGCCTCATCCTTCATTTCACCGAGTACACCACGCCGACACTTCATAACTCACTCACGTTCGCAAGCCGCCAGTGCCGAGCAGTCGAGATGCAGCAGCCACCATAGCTTTGCCCACTGACTTCGACCGTTCCTCCTCCAAACCGTGACTTTCCCAAGCATTCTCCTCCACCACGTTCGCCAATCACCATTTTCCCCTAGCCTCAGCTCCTCTTCACCACGTCCAAACCCATTTCCGCCTCCACCCGCCATCACCACACGATCCATCAACTCCACCTAAATGCAGATCGCCCCCTAAACATCACTTCCCTCTTCACGTTTTCTTCCACTGTCTTCCACACTGTCCACCTTTTTGCCCAACACCGAAGCTCAACCGACCCACCTTCCCACGTCCACGTCTCCACCTCCGACCCAACTGCGACCAAGAGCTGCAGCACCCAGACGGACCGGTCGCATGCCTCCCCTCATCTGCGTTTTCCTACCGTGACCATGGTCATGCTCCGACTTGCATTGGTTTGTATATTTGGGTAAGAGATATTTGTATTTATATGTTTGTCGCTTTTATATAAAAATATATATAACTATGTTTTGGTTAGGTAAATGTTTAATCACGGTTTGTATATGTATGATAATGTACAAGCTATTTTCTGGGTATATATTTTGAGATATATATATGTCAATACAGCAATATATTTATATAGGATATTGTATATATATTTTAGCCTAATAGGTGGTGATCTGTTGAGTCTATGTGAGTTTATTAGTTACAGTTTGCAGGCGTGTGTTTATCTGAGTATGAATAATTTTGTCAAGATATAATAGTTTGAGTTCTGTTGTCTATTTGTTATAAAAATATAGTTTACCTCTATAATTTAGACTGCATGTATATATAGTTTTATGGGTATTGTAAGTATATATATTTTGTTTTGATCTGTTTATGGTATGCGATTTTATACACATATATATGTTTTCATACGTATTAATTTATGTAAGTATAAGTATAGTTGGTTTAAATCTTTAGTTGATAGTATTTGCAGTAGCTTTTGTGAGTACGTATATATAGTTAGTTATTTTGTTTTGTGTGTCAAATTTATACGTAGCTGCATATTTATATAATTGGTTACTATATATCATATTTTATATTTAGGCGTAGTTCATAGATTTATAAACGTGTTAATTTATATAAGTATGTGTAACAGTTGTTAGTATAGATAGATATAGCTGTTTTCTTATATTTAATGTATTCGGTTATTATATATAAATGATTTTGCAGTGTTATATACATTTACAATGATATATTTTTTTACAAAATGTTATATATATATATGCACATGCCAGTATAGTATATTTACGTGTGAGTGGCTTGCCAGTAAATGATGATTTTTGGTGAACTAGATTTTTGTTGTTTTGTATATAATAAGATTTATATTATCCAATTTAGTTTATATATACTTTGGTTTCTTTTAGATTCTAAAATAATATTATATAAGTGATTTGTATGTATTATGATTCGGAATATGTTATGTAATTGAATTGAATATTGGTTTAAGAAAATAATAATATAGTATATTTTTGTTTTGATTTTCATCTACATCGATCCAGTTTTGATTTGACTTCGTCTATTTGATCAGCTTGTTCGTCGAACTCGAGTCCATCGTGCTTAGCTCTAAAAGTTCATGCTTGAATTCGTAGCTTGTTCTGTTGTCAAACTCCTCTAGCCTCGAAAGGTGAGCACTCACTCACGATTAACGTTTCTTGTATTTATTAAATTTGATTTTAATTGAAACGACAATTGAAATATGCTGCTATTAGTTAAATACACTGTTATATATGTTATTAACTGTATCAGTTCACCTGTGACATCTGACACCATTATCTGTTAATTATTTATGCGATGATAATACAGTTTGGCTGATAATTGATTGATTGTTGATGTTTATATTGGACGTTAAATTGTTAATGTTAAATTGATAACTAGTATGAAATTGAACTTGATATAGGATAATTAAATGTTAAATTTGATTAACTGACATCTGTATAATATGACCCATTTAACTGTGAATTTATTGACACGTATGATTTGTTTAATTACATATCGAACCACTGAATGTATGTTGTTATATTGATGATGTATGAAATTGTGAATATATGACAAGTGAAAACCGTAATGTAATAATCTTTAATCTACATGAAATGATAGTGTAGATTCTAGAAATAAGTATATTAATTCGTACAAATAACAATGCGAATTAATACGGTTATTTTGGGATTATTTGAATTGATTATTGGATTGTTATTGTTTGTTGTTATTGCTTGTTTATTTACTTTGACACCATCCCAGTTATCACACTGCAAGTTCCCTTTGTTATACTTTGATTTTTGAATTGAATTGGAATCGGGTTGAAATGATAAATACCCAAAAATTGAACTTTGACCTAGGATAGGAAATTAAATAAAACCCGATTGGTCAATAATTTAATTTGAAAATAAACGAAGATTTTATTTGAATAAATAATATAGTTTTGAAATGAAGTTGAAATTTGAATTTTAATGAAATTTAAATGTGAATATTTAATAATTTGAAACAAAATGTTAACAATGAAATTGATGGAAGAATGTTGTTAAATTTGAGAAATGATTTAATAATTAAGTTTGAAATTATAATTAAGTTTGAAATTATTAAACTTTGGAATTATTGAATAATTAAGTTTTGAATTATTTAATACTTAAATAAGATTAAATTATTTAATGATTAAATTGAATTGAAATTCTTTAATAAGAAAATTGAACTTTTGAATAAGTGAATTTTACGTCGTAAATAATTGAAATTGAGTTTTCTTTATTAAGTAAGTTTTCGGAAAATTATTTAAGTAAGTAAATAAGCGAAATTGAATTTCTTTAACAAGAAATAAAATGTGATTTATTGAAATTAATATAAGACTTGAAATCTAAAGAATTGATTTGATGAATTTAATATAATTCAAAATTGTATGTTTTGATTTAATGAATTGGAAATTTAATAGAAATTGTTTTGAATGATAAATTTACTTAACGAATATTGAATGAAATCGATAAATGAATTTGAAATTGATTTAAATGTTAGATTGAGTAATTTAAATGATTTCAGAATGAAACTGATATTTGCCAACTTGAATCAATATTTGAATGGTTTTAAATAGATATTGAAATTTAATTATAAGATTTTGAAATGGTAAATTGGAAGTTTTGAAACGTAAATTATGGAAATTGATTTCGAAAGACAAACGAATTGTTGATTTACGAATTCTTTTTGAAATTGAATTTGATTTGGTTTTTGAAATATATTAAACGACCAATCGGTGAAATAATTACGGAGGTTATTAAAGAGACCGGAATTCGGTTATGGATATACTCTCTATCTAAACCGAAAACCACTTTAATAACTATACGCGGAGTGATGATCCAGAATGAAGTGGTTGGAATGATGTACGTGATGACTGAAGAAAGTGAACGATAATGGATAGCCTTGACACTTGTGTCAAATTGGAAATGACTAAAACAGGAGCTGTGCCGGGCCAATGGAGGATTGATACCTCAAGTGGACACACTTCTTCGAACTACTTATACTTATTGTCGATTGGTGCACCCTTGATTTTGGGAGTGTGTTTCACGGTGTTGCGGGCGCTGCGGCGTTGCGTTCTCACCAGTCCGGATCAGGCGAACGGTAGTATCACTACCTTGGGTATAGCCTCATGTGCCTTGTCATACTTGTATTCCATTTATGCGCGACCACTACGAATTTGTTTTGTACCTTGAGTATATGGATTGCCCTCTGGTGACTTCCGGTTTTGGGGAAACTACGGTCTTGTATATGCTTGTGGGAATAAAAATGTGTTAAGGGTGGAATGGGCCATGACTTAACGCTATTTTTATATCTTTATATTACTGATAGACATTATCTACTTATCGTACACTACTACATAGTAGATAGTTTAACGGATCCTTAAAGGATGGTTATTCCAAACATCCTTTGAGTTACTTGTATTTCAATTGCTATTTCACTTGAGTTGGATTTATTAATATAAGAATGTTAATCCTGACTCGAGTGTTTTGTCTTTTCCTTACGCTCGGGTCAGACTGAGTAGTTCAGCTTTCGAGACTCACCTTTGGAGTTGGAGCTTCGCTTGGAGATCCAGCTATCTATCCAGCTTTCAGATGTTCGATGATTCCAGTGATGTATTCTGCTTTGTATCTGATGTATCATATTTCTCTTCCGTTGTATCTGGTTTAACTCTGATGTATCGTATTACTCTTCTGTTGTAAACTCTGATGTATTTTATATATTTATATAGTAGCTTCATGAACTACTATCTCTTTTTTTTCCGCTGCAAATTATTACTCTGTGTCTGAGATCTGTGATTATTTATTTACTGTATATGTTCAGTTTTGCCAAATTTAAATTTACAACGCGGTATTTTGAGCAATTCAACTCCGGCATGAGTGTCTACCTATACACTTATAATGGACGCGAATGGCCCAAAATGGCGGGTCGTTACATACATGCACATATACACATCCATCTATCCATGCATATATAAGTGTATTATTGATGAATGTTCCTATCTTACTCAAAGAAAATGAGTCGTGAACATTAAAGAAAATCTCAACATTTTCTTATCTACAATTTTCAACGCGGTACTAAAGTTCATGATGCAAAACGAAAAAATTACAACATAAGTGCACTTCTCAAGATAGTTAAGGCCTCAATTTGAAAACAATAATTTGCTCAAATAAGCTATTATAAGGAGATGATGGCCATGCTCTCTAATTTTTTTCAAATGCAATCCAGATATGGTTTGAAAATCAATTTCCTTTGTTGCATAATAATTGAGATTTATTAGCAGTTATAGGTAGCACAGATCAAGTATTTTTATTACTACTGAACAGTGGATATTTTATTGATAGTTAATTGAGGTTTTATAATACATTTAAAGTGGGATAAAGGGTTTTTGTTACTACTTATGTGAATATTACTTTGTAGAGGTTTTACTAAATTAGAGTAGCATAGCCATTTCGAAGCATAAATACCCAATATTGTAATTTTCCAAGAAGAATGTACAAATGCAAAAACTATCAAAAGAGGAAATTTACCAATATACTTTACATATCAAAAAAAGTTTTCTTAGCATTTAAAGCTTATTATATTGCTGTTAACTAAGAGTTGATTCCATGGTTTTTATTTTTATTAGACTGATGACATAATGGAAAAGTTAATTCTGATCCCTTTCTAAACCAAGGAAAAATGTAAACTCTAAGCATTTGCAGTATAATAATTGTAATAACTAACACAATAATTTGTTGAATATTAAGATAAAAGAAGATTACTTAGCAGCTTTTGTCATTTTTCTCAATCAACTTGCTGTGTTATAATTCTATAATCTTGTAGGCGATTTGGTAATTCATTTGGACCTGGATGTAATATGTATAGCTCGCACATATCAATTGGTGGTCTATGGAAGATTATGGTTGTACTGGGTTGTGAATGGATTGGCTCATATTACTTGCATATGTTGACGGGGAACTAAAATTTTTAACTTTTCTAAAACATGATAACCTCTATATGTGTGATCTCCAAACCAATATCAGTAACACAGTTTCAACGTTAAAAAATGGTCAGTTTGGGGAACTAATAGCGATTTGTCGGCGATACCAGTGCATAAATTTTCTAGCAAATTAAAAGTGCAAACAACACCAATTAGTTCAAGAGAAGCATGCTAGTAGGAACAAAAAAAGACATTGAAGAATTACAGCCCTCATAAATGTAATTGTCAATGATTATAAAATCCAAAACAGTAGCCGCATAAATAACAATGATTAAACTACTATTGAATTTTCTAGTTCAAACATCCAAGGGATCGTCAAAGGAGACCAAATTTCATGAGGTATCTTATAATCAATTCTTCCATGTTCTTCAAACCTTATATAACACATGAACTAAAGATACATAAATTAAGAGGATAAAATATAAATTATAATCAAAGTGCAATCATATAATACTGTACCCGTCTCTATCCACTATGATATAAAAATATATGTAATTCCTTTTTTGGTAGCAATATGCCCTTACATTACCAGTTTAATGACAGAAAACATGAAAACCGAAGGAGTTTCAACATACATAGGTCATAGCATTTCAAATTATGTTCACTTTCACTGATTTTTTGGGAATTCTTTACAATAGGCATCATCAGATGGAGCATATTAATGTCAGCATAGCCTAGTATAACAAATTTGCCGGTAAGGAAGAAGCAAATAAAATAATAACTAAACTGTAAGGGATAGGTTGCATTATATTGCGGTATTCGATGATAAAATCCACATATAGAACATTAATGACAATTGCGAAATATTCTCAACGAAAAAAGTTTCAGATAATCAAATTGTTGAGGAAACAATTTCAGCAATCTATTTCAAATGAAGACTATGATGGTGAAATAATGGTGACCGCAGAAATGAAGGTAAATCCAAAAAAAAATATCAATGACAATTGAAAAAATTTCTCAAAAGGAAAAGTTTCCAGTTAATCAAATTCTTCTGGAAATAATTGCTGTAATTTATTTCAAATCAAGAATAAGACGGCGTTATGAAATAACAGTAACTATGAATATTAAAGGTTCAAACCATTACATGTCAAAGGATAATGATTGATTGATACAAATTAGCCTTGCATATAGGGAATCCAATTTAAAATAGGAAATATCATGATTGAGGAATTTGTAGGATATCAATTAATAATGGTTGCATGAAAGGAACTAAAAAAGATCATATCAACAACTCTTTTACTGATCTACTAAATTTAAAGTCCTATACCCCAATCAACTAAGGTATGTCAATTAAATGACGCTCAAGCACTGCGTTGGGTGTGGTGCTTTGTAAAACTGAGCGCTTTGCTCGTTTTTTACTGAGCATTGAGATACTGCTTGGTATGTGCTTACTTTTACCAAGCAGTTAGTTCATGGCTTAGTAAAAACTAAGCCGTGCACCAGTGCACCGCTTGCTCTTTTACTTAATACCATTAGTAGGATCATTTTCCATGTAAGTCTATAATTTTGAAGGATGATGCAGCGCTCAAATGATTATTTACCTTTACCTGGGTTTTCATGATAAATTATTAATGATAAGAGAATGACCAGTAAGATAAAAAAGTAAACATATTAATCACACTTGCTATATATATATATATCAATTAACCATGCAATCATACAACAAATTAAAGATAGCAGCCTATAATTTATTTATGCCATTGAGCACTGCATCACATATCATATATAAGAAAAAGTATACAAATATAAAAAGCAACATTCAATTGATCAGGATTTCGAAACGCTTTGGAACTGATTGGAGAAACGAATAAAAAAACAAACACTCTTATCACATGGCAACCAATCATTTAGAAATTCATAACATATTGGAACTATCAGGATGCATAACTTATTCTAGCAACCAAACACCATGAAATCTAAAATGGATTATCACATGCAGTGTCCAGGAACAAACTGTTGTGATGGATAGTTCTTAACTCGACCAAAATTTGAAAGTCTGGAGACCGTAACCAACACGATAAGGTACAGGAGTAAGTCATATAATTTTCATGTTCATACCATAGCAAAATACCTAACCTAAGAATCGAACAATCATAAGGCGTCTGCACCAAACATCAAATGAAGCAAGCCAAACCTTCAAAATCGGTTTCTGATATAACAAATCGACAACCCTAATCCAATATAATTGCCAAGAAGAGGAATCTAACTAATTTACAATCGGTTTCCAAGAAGAAGAAGAACATGTGCTTACATCGGGAGAAGAGCTATCAAACTTGAAGGCAACCCTTGAACCAATCCCGCTGCAATCTGGCAGGCGACTTTGACAGGAAGCGCGAAAAACGGAGGGCAGAGCAGATAAGCATCAACTGGAGCGGGACGCCATCATCTAGGTTTAGTAAAAGGAAGAATGGGAAAGGCGAGATTAAAGTGGAGGAAAACCAAATTCAATAGATTGGGAGAAAATAAGAAACGGAGTCGCGACCTTCGAGTTTAAAATTGAGGCTTGTGCGCTGTTGAATTCCAACTCAATAAATTTAGGGATTGGATTGGACGAAAACGAAGGAAAGGGAGAGATGCATACGGAGAGAAATTAATAAAATAGGTGACCGTTGAGTTTAAAAAATGGGAGATCGCCTCTTGAAGTGCAATGCAACTAATAATAATCAACTCGGAGACTGTTCAGTTGCCAAATTTCAAGGGGGCCTGTGTGAGCTTGAAATTTAACTCACTAATAATAATATAGTATAGATTTACAATTCAAAATTGGCTTAGTGAGAAAGCCAAAGTCCAAGAATCTAACATTTGTCATCTATACACATAAAGCTCTGTCAAACATACACTGTTTCCTTTTTAATAATACCACTAATTGCATTTCCAATATCTTTTTTCTGTAACCATCTAATATTAAAAATGCTCAAGATTGAAGAAATTTAATCAAATCATTGCATATGTTTGATGTAAGTTATCCAATTCTAACAAAGGAAAATAGTTATCATTGTTACACGATGTCAAAAAATAATGAATCGGTATAATTATTCAACGCACTAAAAGAAGAAAAATAAGCCTTTTTAGTAATATACTCCGGGTAAAAAATATAAAAGACATTAATATCAATACCATGTATGTTATGCCTTTGACTTGACTCTTTTTCTCTCTTACTATTTGAATACCAGGTAGCAAACAGAGAGAAAATGCTAGCCAATCATTGTTTCTAATCAATGCTTCTCATCTATATCCGCTAATTATCACTTGAACATATTTTCTAATTAGATATAGATCTCAAGATTCATTATGACTTGCCTGCATAGACCAATGCCATTTGTAGAAAAGGTGAAGTTACATTAGTAAATTTTATATTGGTCATAGCCAAACATTATATATTGGTCAGCATTATGCACAAAATGAGACAGAAAATTAAATTTCATTTAGATTAAAATCATCATAAACAATCAATGAAGATATGGAAAAAAATTACGCCTTTTATAAACGACCACACCCTCATAAAATTCAAAATTTGTTCTAACTTTATAATTGTGTTACATGATACATGATTACATTGTAAGACCGTCTAAATGTTATGGGATAATTTTCAAAATTTCGTTATTGTTATAACAGAATTCTTGTAATTCATAATAAATATTATTCACGAAGATAGAAAAGAAATTTAGTTCAAAAGAGAGTCAACAGATTCAAGAAAAAGGAGAGGATGCAACAAAATTGGCATATCACCATTGATTGTAAGGAAGCCAAGGATGATGCATTATGAAAGGATGGGATTGTCCTAGATGAATAACCTGCTGAAAGGCTATAGGCTGTGGTTTCAAAGAACTTTTTTAGATCTTCCGACCATATAAATTTACATGAAATAAAACTTTAAATAGCTAAATATATTTTGTTAGAAGAATCAATTTTACTATTGAAAATGATATCTTCAACAACTAATAAATAATAAAGTTCATTCAGTTCAAATGTTCATCAGTCGAAACTGAATATATGAAGTTAGCAAACATAGTTCTTAAGAGTAAATTCAATTGATATTAAAAGAATAAAATGTACATTCAAGGTGGGTTTTCTTACAGATCAACATGCTACTAAAAGTGAATGTATCACCTAGTTAAGAGGGTGCATTTGAAAGCAAAAAATACTAAATTAATATCACATATAAGAGACTAACCTTCATGTTGTCGCAAGTTCATGTAGAATGATGAATGGATGTAGCAAGCCACCTAAGGAAGGAAATAATAGGGGAAAAAATTAAAATATAGTTCAAATAAACCTAGAAATAACTCAGTGTACCCAACTATGAAAGAATATGATTAAAAACAAAAAATGCAATAAGCCTTAAGCTAAATAGTAGGGAAGTATTCAGGATAATCCAAGCATATTTGTAATATAAGCTCTTTCATCACCACTTATAGATATACATTAAGGTATTCATATATCTATCGTCCAAGCTAAGTCCTTTGAGCAAAAATTCCATCGTATAAAATATCTTCTCCACTCACAGATACAAACTAAGTTACTCATATACCAACTTAACCCTTCATTGAATGAAAATGAATTTACATATTTGACAACTATTCATGTTTAGCTGCTAGAGTACGATGAATGATGCGATAAAAAATAGAAGCAATACAAAATATGAAATTTTCACACCACAAAAAAAGGATTTTGGCAATGGGTTAGCATCGACTAATCAGCTTATTTGTGTAGTTTCATATCAGAATTAGCATCATCTAACGACCATGGCATCCATCTTCACGCTCCATGTAGAGTGGAAAAAAATGTTGTTTTTGTGAATCATACTTAACATGCAATTTTTGATTTTTTATAAATGTTTCTCTAACCCAAAACATTTGAAAATTACTAGTAATATTTTGTAAACTTGATAAGAAAAAATTTAAAGTTGAAAAGTAACTTCAGCCCCTTTGTAACAACCCGCATATCTATCGATTTTATATTTAAATATTTTATCGTTAGTCGGATGTTAGTCCGAAAAGCTACTTTTTGCATACGGTCAAATTAGGACTCGAGACCACCCCCATTGAGTTCAAAATGACGTTTGCGATCTTTTTGAGTGTAAACTTCGATATGTTTGGAGATAGTGAAATTTTCGTCACTTTTCCCACTTGTGACTTTGGTTGGGACTGCACCTTCTTAACTCAGCCCAACCCCCACTTCTCTTCATCACTTCATCAAACACTTCAAGCTTCTTCAAAAATGGTGGGGGGAAAGAGAAATTAAAATTCCAAGCTCGAGTTCTTTAGTAAATTCAACATCAAACTCCGAATTCAAGGTGAAGAACATAGATTCAAGCTAGGGGTTGATTCTTGCTTCGTTCTTAAGCTCTCCAACATCAATTTCGTGGAAAAGGTGAGATTTTTGATCTCACATCTTGCCTATAATCGTCATTGGACTGTTGGGAATGATTCCTCATCACTTTAGCATGTTTGTTGCATTTGGTTTGGATTGGATTGGCGAAAAAATTCCAAATTTTAGTGATTTTGGTGAAAAAACTGCTACTAGGTCGTTCTGGCCATTTTTAGCTCGTTCGGAGTTAGGTCGCTCATCCATAGGTCGTAGGTCGCCTGCGAGTTAAAGTCTTAGGTCGCCTGCGAGTTAAAGGCTTAGGTCGCCTGCGAGTTAAAGGCCTAGGTCGTTCACGAGTTAAAGGCTTTAGGTCGTTCGCGAGTTAACTCCTTAGGTCGTAAGACTTTTCTTTTCCTTAGGTCGTAAGACCTTAGGTCGCGAACCAGTTAGGTCGCGCACCATCCTTAGGTCGCTCGCCCTTAAGTCGTAGGTCGTTGCCGACCTATAAACCCCCAGGCAGACCTTAGGTCGCAAGACCCTAGGTCGCACCCTCCTTAGGTCGCAAACCCAGTTAGGTCGTTCGCCTATCTTAGGTCGCGAACCCAGTTAGGTCGCACATTCTCTCTAGGTCGTAGGACCTTTTAACTGTTAGGTCGTGTGGCCTTATCCCTTAGGTCGCTCGATCCCACTAAGTCTTAGGTCGCGAACCATGTTAGGTCGCGAACCATGTTAGGTCGCGTACCCTTAGGTCGCGAATCACCTTAAGTCGCGTAACACTGATAGGTCGCGCACATCCTTAGGTCGCGCCTCACTGTTAGGTCGCGCACTTCGTTAGGTCGCTCGCGAGTTAGCACTTAGGTCGTTTGAGCAGTTTTCCCTTAGGTCGTTCGACCTGTTCTTCTGCTAGGTCGTATGACCTACTTTTACTTAAGTCGCCTGACCAGCCTGCCTTCACTAAGTCATACCGTGACGGGGCGCTGCCCCGCACCCCGTATTACTCTGCGAAGGCAATCTTATCTGAGAAGCATTCATCAGAACTTCCACTTTGATGCATTTTAAGCTGATTTCCTTGGATTTTATTCACGTCTCCGAATGTGAATTTTTGTGATAGATTGTTCCAACAATCGTTTTATGACCTGTCACTTTAAAGATATGAAGGTTTTAATACTAGTAGTAAATATCAAAACTCTTCAAATCGATTTCAACACTATTTTTAATATCAAAAGTTCGTTTTCTCAAACCGATTTTCAATCTACTAAAATATAAGCCTTTACTTCACTCGAATGAGAAATCGACTTAAACGACTTAGTAAAACGAGTGGTATGAAACACTTGCGTTCACTTCGTCGGTTAGCTCTTGGACTTGTTCAATTGATCCCTTTTCGTGACAATTTCCTAGTGAAGATTTACAGCTTGTTCGTAAATATTTAAGTTAAGCAAGTGGTTATGGGACATGAAGCTAAACTCATATATTTACTAGCTTGGTGTGATTGACACTTCTCGCTGATCATGATGATCATTTTATGATTTAGACTAGCAATTGTGCGATGTCTCTTTGTTTGCAAGGTAAGACTAGACCGCAGTAGTGTGATTCCGACTCACACACATCTCTTTGTCCGCAAGGTTAGTCTAGACCGCAGTAGTGTGATTCCGACTCACACATATCTTTTTGTTTGCGAGGTTAGGCTAGACACCACTTGTGTGATTCCATTCACACATACCTTTTTGCTTTTTGGTTAGCCTAGGCCTCAATCAGTGTGATTCCGACTCACACATATGGGGTAGCTCCCCATGGTCTTCGGACCATCATGTGATAGGCCTCTTTCTCTTTTTTTATGATTTCTGGATTTCTTGTTTGATTTCTGGATTTTTATGTCATTGACTTGTTATGAGTACAAGTTTAGGGTATGATGCCCACTTTGGATCTTTGAGAAGATTCTCGTGATATTGATCATTTCTCATCGGTTGATCTCCTGTTGATCATCATTTTCATACTTATAGTAATATGTCAGTATGGATATTCTATGTTTATGCCATGTCTTTTATTATATATCATGTCATCTGATATTTATAGTTAGACTGATCCGTTTATTATTTTCTTAAATAATACTCGGGTCAGACCGAGATGTTACAGGTGCTTCTGCTTGACTTCCTTCCGGGATTTGCTACTCTGACTTTTGGCTGACTATTTAGTTTAGCAGTTTTTGTTGTATACACTTGAGATATGGACTCATAGTTGTATTCTTTTTGTATAGCACAGGTTGCTATTCTTTTGTATTATTGTGGAACTTTTTGACCACTACTCTGATGTACACTTTCATGTGTTAGTTATATATTCATATCTTCTTTCGCCTTTGTGATATGGATGTCTGTGACTGCTTTGTGTTATGTTTATTTCTATGTTTGTTTCCGAAGATTATTGTATAGCCACCGTGTGATAATCAATTACATGGATGGTCGCTCCTCAACAGCCTTATTCTCCGTGCTAGTTGACAGCACTACATCGTAGTGTCCTTGGCTAGCGTAGGTATTGAGGTGGGGCGTCACAGCCTTCATAAGCAGGCATATTACAGGAGTACATGATCATGCATTAAAATCATAAGAACATTAACTACATAGCAGGAATGAAATTCATTCTCTCTACAACAACATTTGTATTGCTTTCCACTCAACAATAAATAAAGAAAACCATTAGATATACTTTTAGTCAAAATTTTGTATGAAAATTCTTCATATTGAATCAGTAAAGTGTGTATATGAGATTAGTATAATAATAATTCGGACTTCTAGCAAAAGCACGTTATTTACTCGAACTCTGTCTTTTTTTCTTTAAATTTGAAATGAATATGAACTCATTCTATATACCAGTGGTGGTCAAAGTACATATAAACCTAGGGATAAAACAGCATGTAAATATTCATAAAAAGTAGTACTCTTTTACCATTATTTTTTATTTGTTAGTAAAGGGAATACAACATCAATGGACAGACAGTTTTCCTTTTCCAACAAAACCTTCACAAAATAGTATAAGTTACAAAGGCAAATTTTGGATCATTTTGAAAATGAGTGTGTAACAATTCTAGAGCAGCAATTTCTTCAGAAATCCAACTGTAATATCTTTTAGACTTTATGCAGCAGTAAGAAGAGTTATTTTTTAAACTAATTTAAGTAATTTAAACTGTTTATCTATTTTGAAAGGAATTCTACATTGTTAGAAATTGACCAATATAGTTAATTGATGTTTGACATCTAACACACCAATTCTGATCTAAAAATCAGTACACTGTTAGAAATTGACCAACACAGTTAACTGATGTTTGATATCTAACACACCAATTCTGATCTAAAAATCAGAGTGAGAAAACTAATATAAGTTACAACTATGTATTTTAAATAAACACCTTTAAATATTATATTATAATGAGTAGTTAAATACGTCTAAGTGCCTCAAATTATTTTAAAGAAATGGTGAATTATTATTATTTTACATTAATGGCATGCATACCTTAATGGTACACAACAAACCATGTCATATAGATCCTAAAAAGATGAATGTAATCCCCTCCTCCTACCAACATAGTATATGAGCTTGCCGCAAACTAAGTTATATGTAACAGGAATTTCAAAATAAAACTAATGGTTCGAAAATATATTTGATACTCAATTCTTAATGGTCTATTGGTATACCAAGTTTCTACTTGTAAGCATGTCGTCTATATGATACTGCGTTTGATGATACATGATTAAATCGACTATTTCGAATAACATAACACATTTTATTCTTTGTTCTAAGAACTTCAAGTAAATTTCCAACTTAAAGCAATTAAGGCAATTTATATTTCTTAATCGGAAAATAGTACCAATAAAAATAGTAATAACCGCAATAATCAACAAACCATCTCTTCCAAACATCCCTTTTATTTTTTAAGATGGATTGATGTACATTTTGTGTATATGGCTAGACCTTACCAATGTCTTGTTTTGGCAGTTCACACATGTATTATAGTATTTCTACAAAATAGTCCATAATGAATCCGCAGATGATAAACGGTGGTTGATAAGACATGCACTTAGTATATAGCTATAGCGAGCATACAAACCATTTACTGAACTTTATTTTGTTTCTAGTATAATAACCATGTTAGGGTTTGATATATTTAGTTTCAATATTAGATTCTTATTTTTGAATTGCCTTCTCTTCTCTGTTGGAGTGGTAAATCAAATATGAAGCATATATTTTAAATATTCATTGACAATGTATGTGATCAAAGGCAATGGTACTCTTAATCAAAATTATTGCTAAACTTGATTTATGATTTGAGAGTAACTACCAAAGATGTCAAATATGAATGCTTAAAAAATGTTAAAGTTAACAACTAATTTCTTTTGTAGTTTTGGTTACATATTTAGGTACATGAACTAAATGGATGTAAATTAGGAAAATATACCATGTACCTGATTAGTACATTCATTAAGTGATTGGATGTAAAATATGAAAACATATTATGTACTTTATTAGAGATCTCAACATTGTTCCACAATTAAATATCACAAAATCAAGCTAAATATAACTATTCAATTAGAGTTTAGAAAGAACAAAACAGGCTGAAAATATTATGGGTACCCCCTTAACCTCCATAGTAAGTGTATGTAGCAATGTACCAATTTAATACTCTCAATTTCATTGATATGGATTTTGTCACCAATTTTCCAAATACTCTCCAATCGATGCATAGGATATTTTAAATTGTTACCAAAATATGTAATTTTGATAAATAATCCAGGCTAAAGAGACCTTAAAACGATATTTCACTATTTTTGGTAGACCATGTAATTGTAACTGACATGGTTATACGTAGAGTAACTCACAAAGGAAATCCCTACAAATTTCTAGTAGATAACCAATAACAATTAGTATATAACTCCATGATAAACAGCAGAGTATAACGCCTTGATTTGATGATAAGTGAACATAGTAGGAAGACAACAACAAAAAAGAGAATTAAGAATCCAAAATCAAAGTTTTCACCAAAAATAAGATAAAATTTATTTTGCTTTAATAAATCTTAATCGAACACTAACAAAGTAGGAAGATAACAATTGCAAGAAGAGATTTTTAACCACAAACGAAATGGTTTCCAAATTGGAACAAATTACATTTATTCAGCCAAACATTAGAATAAGGGAAAAAGAAAAAAAATTCACCATGATCATGCACGACCAAAGGGAAGACGAAAACACTAACCACATCTTTAGGTTCAACACGACATTTTGCAAGGAAGAACCGTGGTTGTAATTAACAAACAACCGATGCTTCTGTAATCTTTCTTTAAATTGCTTGTTCATTAGCATCTCCTTCTGTTATCTTTCGTCAAATTGCTTGTTCATTAGATTATGCTTCTATTTCAGCACCCGAGCATCATGAAGTGTCTTGCAATTTGAGGATCCTCCTAAAAAATAGAAATTCAGTACGACGGCAATGTAAGAAGTTGCAATTTGTAGTCACTAAGTACTAACTAAGATACCTAATAAATAACATTTGAAAATTATGTTTTGCTATAACTACCTCGATATGCCTAAGTATGCTTCTGTTTCAGCACCCGAGTATCGTGAAGTGTCTTGCAATTTGAGGAGCCTCCTAAAAATAGAAATTCAGTACGATGGCAATGTAAGAAGTTGCAAATTGTAGTTACTAAGTACTAACTAAGCTACCAAATAAATATAATTTGAAAATTATGTTTTGCTATTACTACCTCGATATGCCTAAGTATGCTTCTATTTCAGCACCCGAGCATCATGAAGTGTCTTGCAATTTGGGAGCCTCTTAAAAAACAGACATTCCATACGATGGTAATGTAAGAAGTTGCAAATTGTAGTTACTAAGTACTAACTAAGATACCTAATAAATATCATATGAAAATTATGTTTTGCTATCACTACCTCGATATGCATAAGTATGCTTATGTTTCAGCACCCGAGCATCATTAAGTGTCTAGCAATTTGAGGAGCTACCTAAAGAATAGAAATTTAGTACGATGGCAATGTAAGAAGTTGCAAATTGTAGTTACTAAGTACTAACTAAGATACCAAATAAATATCATTTGAAAATTATATTTTGCTATGACTACCTCGATATGCCTAAGTATGCTTCTGTTTCAGCACCCGAGCATCATGAAGTGTCTTGCAATTTGAGGAGCCTCCTAAAAATAGACATTCAGTACGATGACAATGTAAGAAGTTGCAAATTGTAGTTACTAATTACTACCTAAGATACCTAATAAATATCATTTGAAAATTATGTTTTGCTATTACTACCACGATATGCCTAAGTATGCTTCTGTTTCAACACCCGAGCATCATGAAGTGTCTTGCAATTTGAGTAGCCTCCTAAAAAATAGAAATTTAGTACGATGGCAATGTAAGAAGTTGCAAATTGTAGTTACTAAGTACTAACTAAGATACCTAATAAATATCATTTGAAAATTATGTTTTGCTATTACTACCTCGATATGCCTAAGAATGCTTCTGTTTCAACACCCGAGCATCTTGAAGTGTCTTGCAATTTGAGGAGCCTCCTAAAAATATACATTCAGTACGATGTCAATGTAAGAATTTGCAAATTGTAGTTACTAAGTACTAACTAAGATACCTAATAAATATCATTTGAAAATTATGTTTTGCTATTACTACTTCGGTGTGCCTAAGTATGCTTCTGTTTCAGCACCCAAGCATCATGAAGTGTCTTGCAGTTTGAGGAGCCTCCTAAAAAATAGACATTCAATACAATGGCAATGTAAGAAGTTGCAAATTGTAGTTACTAAGTACTAACTAAGATACCAAATAAATATCATTTGTGTAATATCCCGGAATTTTGGACAATATCAATTTAATAATCTGTTTAAATAATTTAATTGATTTGATAATCTTTATTAAAAATGTTTAATTTGGTTTAATAATCTTCTTCAATGAATATTTATTTGTTTCAAACAATATTAATAATATATTGTTTTATAGATAAATAGATTTTAATAAAATAGGATTGTTATTTCAAATTGAATGTGTTGTTTAAAATTAACTTTAAATTGGATTTTAAATATAATTTGAATTTGAATGAAAATTTGAATTTAGAATTCAAAAGGTAATATTCAAATAGTTTTGGATTTTAAAATATATGGATAAGCTTTTATTTATATATATATAATTGGTTTTATTTTCTTTAAAATAAATATATATATAGATAAGTAATTAATAAATTAAGTAAAGTCTTTTATCTACATTTAAAATAAATATAACTAACTTAAAAGACAAGTGTAATAATTTTAAGACATGTTAAATACATGTGTAAGGTAATTAAGCAATGGTAGAGACAAGTGTCAACCATTTGTTTTATTTTCTTTAAATTTAAATAAAATCTAAATTAACCTATATAAACTTTCACCTCCTCTCTTCTTTTTCTTTTCTTATCTTTTTCATTTGCAAAGACAAAAATTCTCAAACCAGAAAATGTTCAAACCGAAGTCATCTTCTCAAACCAAAACTGAAATCTCCACAAACAAATCTGAAGATCTTCTCAAACTAGAATCAAATCTCCTCTAAATTCAAATCCGAAACCATTTTCCTATTTCAAACCAAGTCTATAATCAATGATCCTCAAAACCAACCTGGAAATCATTTCCAGTTCAAAAACCCTGTAATCTGAAATCTTCTCCAAACCAAAGACCTGAAACCATTATTTCTTAAACCTGGAATCAAATTCAAAAGCCTGTTTGCATTCGTTTGCAATCTGGAAGCAACATGCATTCTTCAACGAATCAAGATTCAAGTGTTGAAAGTATTAAAATTTCCAGACTCAAGCATTTTATCAATTCCAGTTTTCAAAAGCTAAGGAATTCAAGTTCTCAGTTCCAAGTTTAAAATTTCAAAAAGCTATTGCAAAGTTAAACTGCCTCTGTTCATACAAATCAGGTGAGTAACATCACTATTTTTAAAAGTTTAAGTTATGAAAGATGGTTGCATGTCAATATTTATAAGTAGTTCTGCATATCTATGTATTGATATATAATTATATATGTGAGTTTGTTTCTATGTATATATGGATGAATTGTTATATGTGCATGCCTGTTATATGAGTGACATCCCTGTTTTATATTGTTTTTAAGCTCAGATCTTGATCAAAATTCCTTATCTCCTTATTTGATCTCTGTTAGAATTTAGGTTTTAAACAAAATTAGTTTGTTTCATCATAAACTAAAGTTTAAAATTTAATTAAGTCCAACTTCAAACCTGAGTGTCTCTGTAAACTAAAAACAACAGAGCAATGTCTATATAAGTGAAAACCCAAACATTGAAATTCGTAAATCCAGGATTATAAATGGAATGCATAAGCTATAACATGATTTTTAGTATTAAAATCACAATTTTTAGTTTAGAATTGAAGGTGCAGTTCTGGTTTAAGTTAAAAATGGATTTTTGGGTAGTTCTGTTGATCTCTATGGTTTGAAATGTTGTATTCTTCAAAAATGATAGAGGAATGAATGGTGATGGTAGGAAAATTATCTGGAAAGTGTTTAATTCAAGATTAAGGTAGCAGTAGTGGATTATTTGCTAGAACCCTAGTTTTAACGAGTCTTGTTAATTTGATCACTGTGGTATATCTAGTGGATCGAGTGTTCTAAGACTTTGGGGAATGGAAGTTTAGGTATAGATGTAGGCATGGTCAGAGATTTAGTTTCTCTGATGGTCGGAATCGCGAGCAAGAAGGATTGTTGACAGGCTTTGGCGAATTCGAATTGATGGTTCCAGGTTTGGTTTTAGGCTCGATTTCGTTTTCGTTCCAGTTTTGATGATCGAGAGGGTGGATTCTGGTCTAGGATGGATTGTCGACTTGTGGAGATACTCGAGGTTGATCGGAGTTGGCGCCGGTGACCGTGCACGTGCACGAGATCGAGGATGTATCTGGGTGAAGTCTGTTTTACTGGAGAAGGCAAATGCGAGTCTCAGGTTTTGTTCGTGGGAATCTCGGGAATTTTGATGTGCGACTCGAAGTTGTTGGAGCTGGAAGGTTGAACTCAAGTGACCAGGAAGGACTCGAGACTTTTGAGTGTTTTTGCGAGGGAGACTCGGGGAAACTAGGGTGGAGACTCGAAGCAGATTAGGTTAGACTCGAGCACTTTTGTGTTGACAGGTTTTTAAAACTGTCTGGTTTTTAAAACTTTAATCTGGGTTTAAATTGTAAAGAAAATTTTAAACTAGAATTTAAATCAAAAAATTTAACTATGTAGATTCAAGTTGGTTTTGAATCTTAAAGATTTGAAATAAATAAGTTATAAATTTATATATTTTAAATAGGTTTTAAATGGTAGATAGATTTAAATTGTTTGAAATTAAAAAGGAAATTGGTTTAAACTCTTCTTAAATTTCTTTTATAAGAGATAAGATTTTTAATAAGTAAAAGTTTTTAAATTGGGTTTAAAAACTTAGTTAAAATAAATTGATATTCATTTTAAATACAGAATTTAAAATGAAATTAAAAAGTAGATTTGAAATGGATGTTTCAAATATGAATTGTAAATGATAACTTGTTTATCAATAAGAATAAGGTTTATCTTAAAGTAGTTAGAGATTTATATTCATTAAATTAATTAGAAAATTTATTGGATAATTAAATTATTTGACTAATTAATCATTTGGATTAATTAAATAGGTAATTAAAGGTTTAAACTAATTTATTTATGATTAAGATAAATTTATTAGGGATGATTAATTTGTAGTTAAGAAATATTAATTAGAATATTAATTAATGGTTAGGAATTAATTAATAAGTAATTAAATATTAATTAAGTTATGGTTGACACTTAATTAATTTAGTACTTAGAGATTAATAAATTGGTTATTAAGGTTTATTAATTTAGGATTAATAATAATTAATATAAGTTAATTACTTAAGGAAAGTAATTAAATAATAGTTAATGAAGTCATTAACTATGGGTTATTAAATAATGAATTAATAGGATTAATTTTGATAATTAATTAGTTAAATTAATTTAAGAATAATCATTTATGAATTTGTTTAAATGTAATTACTTATTGGAAGTAATTAAGAATTAATTACTTATTGTAATTAATTGAAGTTAATTTGATTTAGTTAAATTAATTAATTAAGTTTAATTAATTTAGAATAATCAAGAGATGATTTGATAATAATTACTTAATGTAATTATTAAGGTAAGTTTATTTAGAGAAGTAAATAATAAGATAATTACTGGAAGAAATTAGTTGAATAAATGATTAATAGAAGTAATTTGAGTTAATTACTTTGAATAATTAATCAAGGGATTAATTAAGAAATTAATTAAGGAAGTAATTAATTTAGTTAGTGAAAGTAATTAAGGGTAATTAATTACTGATTGAAGATTAATCAAGGGTGATTAATAAATGTTGTTTAATTAAAGGTTAATTACTTAATGTAATTAATTTAATTAAGTAATTAATAATTAAGTTGTAATTAAGGATCATTAATTAATATAATTAATGATGTAATTAAGATTGGTTAATTAAGTAATAATTAATAAATGAAGTAATTAATCAATGTAATTAATTAAGGATTAATGTAATTAATTATAGTTGATTAAGTTAATTAATTTTAGTAAATTAATTAATGAAGTAATTAAAGGTTAATTACTATAAGTGGATAAGGATAATTAATTTAAGTAATTAATTGAGAATAAATTACTTGAATGTAATCAAAGATAATTAATCAAGATGATTAATTGAAATGAATTATTAGAGGATAATTAATTGATTGTAATTAATTAATGGTTAAGTAAGAAGGATTTATAAAATGAAGTAATTAATTTAATTCAATTTAAATTAAGATGATATAAATCATTACTTATGAATGGGTGTTAGTATTGGATACTTGACTTTGATTGATATCTCTGATGAGATATATGCTGTGTGATATGGATGTTAGTTGAATTGTATGGATTATCTGATAATGTTGATTATCTGTTGTGAATTATCTTTCTTTGTGTATAAAGATAATGAATTGAATTTGTTTTAACCTTTAAAACAACTTGGCCTTAAAAGATACGCTTTGGATTTCGATGAGACCGGGATCGGGTTTCCGTATACCGGATTTCCAGGTCTGGAGACCCGAATACCACATCGATCCAAATTAACGATAGGTCGTGAATCAAGTGAAGATGAAGATTCAGAGTGCAAGGGTTATTGTCGTTAACTCTGAGGGTGATTCCAAAATGAGTGTAACGAGATAATGCCTTCGGTTTCGTTCGAACCCGGAACGAACTTATATGGACTGAATGCTTTCAGCACATCGTCAGGTGGACGATGAGCATTCTAAGATAGATGTGTTCTATTTAAAGGTAATCGTGACCTCAAGCCTCACAAACCGGGAATGGCTAAAACAGGGGAGGTGCAGCAAGGTTAGTGGGTATCACCCAAGTAGGGCAAGATTACCTCTGTCTAGAAGTCCCTTCTTATTTCGGCTTAGTGTGTGCGGTTGCTGATCCCAACCGTGAGGTATCTTGTGCGGGAATTATCCAGTAAGGGATGTTCCGACCTTTTGTTGCAGGGGATTGGGAGTGATCCTCGGTACGGTGATCTAGGCCACGTACTGTGACGGGCGGTACCCCGGTAGCCCTGCCATTGTATGGAATCCAAAATCCAATAAGTGCCAACGGACTTGATTGTATAACCCACTTTGTGGCTAGTATGCTGGAATTTAATAATGTAACAATTTCAGCTATTTCATATTTATTTGAAAACCCTAGACCCTATTATAATACAATCGAATTTCCTATCAAATGTTTTGGTTAGCGTAAGGTAAAAACTTACCCATGTTTATGTGTGGGAAGTCTTACGTGATACCTTTTCTTTCAAAAGGTTTTGAAGTTAAGCAAGTTTAACCTGTTACTCACACCAGACCCATGTCTGACCCAAGTTGTTTATTTCTGTTTTATAAACTCTTGGGTACTCAAATTTTTACGAGTAGCCAAGGGATTCAGGTTTAGCTTTGACGAATTGTGGAGGAGCAATGGAGCAGGAGGCTTCAGCGTTGTAGATATATATAGTAGTTCCGCTGTGTCTGTATCTCTGTAGTGTATTGAGTTGTAATGTCTAGACAGATGTTATAACTGTCTAGTAAGTGATGTATATGCTGTGTAACTCTGTAAAGTGTTGTATACTATGTAATAGTATATGTTATTAATATAATTTATTCGTTCCGCTGTGAGATCGTTGTTGTTGTTTCTTTCTTTCTTCTCTTCTTTTCTATTTTCTACCCCTTTCTTTCTTATTAATGATGCGACTTTCTATGGAGTGAAAGTCTTGGTCGTTACAGTGGTATCAGAGCATAGGTTGAGCGAATGCCTAAGCTTTTGGTTAAGTGAACATCAGAACACTAGGTTGAGTGAATACCTAGGTTGGGAAGGGTTGTTCATTAGAGATAGGATCTGTAGCAACCTGTTTGAGTCCGAGTGTATATATATATACGAGAGCGCGTAATTGTTAGTTATATAAAAATGATTTTTTATTGTGTTAATTGATCGGTTGAGTGGTATATGGATTCTGGTCAATACGAGTAGCTAACGTTATTGATAGGGATCTCTAAACACTTGAACCAGGCCAACGGACACAATATTGTTTTAAAGAGGTAAATGAAATAATTTTACCCAGAAATAATTTTTATATAAAAAGTATCATTTTAAATATATATATATCTATTCTACCTATTTGTTGGGTTACCCATACAGGTTTTCCAATATAGGATATAAAGGTAGATAGGGTAGTGGTGTGTGTAACACGACTACCAATGGTTGGAGTCTGAGTGTTGAGGTTGGAAGTGTATCTGTCAAGACTGTAGACCCAATACCGTCTCGAGTAAGCTTTGCTGTGGTGAAGGATTTCATCGATCTCTGAAGGAAACCTGTAATGGTTCGGAGTTTATCTTTGTAGTTTGGATGAGTAGAGTTGGGTCTGTCGCTTAGGCAGAACCGAGTGATGATATCTCAGGTAATAGTAGCTGTATGATGAGATACAGTGACGATGGATGTTCCCAAAGATGTTTTCTTTGGAATGAGTATAAGGAAGTGTGTCTGCTTCGGTGTTGTGGCTGAGTTCAGCATGGTGTTTCTGCTTTGGTTTGGAGTTCGAGTTTCTCGAAGATCTTTGGAATAGGAAGTCCTTGGCATCAGTGTCAGCAGTGCAGCTCGGAGTATTCTGTGATGACAGGAAGTTTTCTGGATGAGCAGTTTTTCTGGAAGTGAAGATCAGAAGCAGCAGAGTGGATCCATTTCTTCGATAAATTGGATAAATAAGTGTAAGCTGTTCTGATTGGTAAAGAGAGAACAGTCTGTTTGGAATTAGGTTGGGTTGATCGCAAAAGTGACTTGCGATTGTCTGAGTATTCTCTTGGGTTGTCAGAATTTTCTGGATGTCTTCATAGAAGTCAGAAGTTTGTCCGCATCTGAAGGTTGAGTTTTCTTATCGACTGGATTCCAGGAGTGATACCGGTGGTTCAGTCTAGTGGAAGGATGTTTCCTAGAGATGGAGTTGGTGAAGCAGCTCAAGTTTTGCTGGAGTATCTGAGTTTTCTTTATGGATCAGTGAACCTTATTTCTAGAAATGAGTTGTCCAGTCTGTGCTTGTGTCCTACTTCATATCAGAGTTGAGCAGCGAAAGCAGTTTGGAGTGTATCTCTGGATGGGAGAAGTATGTTTGGAATCTACTGATGTTGTGAAGTAGAGTTATGTTTGGATCTCGTCTGTGTTCTGATTTGGATAAGTATTTGGTCTTCTGAATTGAATTGTCAGTTTGGATAACTGGAATTCATTGAATTTTACGTATCTCTAAGGGAGTACGTGTTTGATCTATCTTTGGTTTTGGAATCTGCAGTTTTGGGAAGTTTGGTTGTTGAGTCAGACTCGTCTGTAGTCTGATATTCTGTTTAGTTCTGTAGATCTAGATGAGTAGGAGATCTATAGCTTAGTAGTTTAGACTGTTGTAGAGCGAGTATCCCGGTATATATATACTTGGGGAAACTCGAGGAATTTTATCTAGAATTTAGTCTAGATAGTTAGAATTGTTTGATTGGATGATTTGGTTGCTATGGTTGTTAGCATATGGATGATAGTATATGCTTGTGTTTTAAATTAAAATCTTTAATAAGATTATTAAATTACCTTTGTTTAAATTTCGGGGACGAAATTATTTTAAGGGGGAAGGAATGTAATATCCTGGAATTTTGGACAATATCAATTTAATAATCTGTTTAAATAATTTAATTGATTTGATAATCTTTATTAAAAATGTTTAATTTGGTTTAATAATCTTCTTCAATGAATATTTATTTGTTTCAAACAATATTAATAATATATTGTTTTATAGATAAATAGATTTTAATAAAATAGGATTGTTATTTCAAATTGAATGTGTTGTTTAAAATTAACTTTAAATTGGATTTTAAATATAATTTGAATTTGAATGAAAATTTGAATTTAGAATTCAAAAGGTAATATTCAAATAGTTTTGGATTTTAAAATATATGGATAAGCTTTTATTTATATATATATAATTGGTTTTATTTTCTTTAAAATAAATATATATATAGATAAGTAATTAATAAATTAAGTAAAGTCTTTTATCTACATTTAAAATAAATATAACTAACTTAAAAGACAAGTGTAATAATTTTAAGACATGTTAAATACATGTGTAAGGTAATTAAGCAATGGTAGAGACAAGTGTCAACCATTTGTTTTATTTTCTTTAAATTTAAATAAAATCTAAATTAACCTATATAAACTTTCACCTCCTCTCTTCTTTTTCTTTTCTTATCTTTTTCATTTGCAAAGACAAAAATTCTCAAACCAGAAAATGTTCAAACCGAAGTCATCTTCTCAAACCAAAACTGAAATCTCCACAAACAAATCTGAAGATCTTCTCAAACTAGAATCAAATCTCCTCTAAATTCAAATCTGAAACCATTTTCCTATTTCAAACCAAGTCTATAATCAATGATCCTCAAAACCAACCTGGAAATCATTTCCAGTTCAAAAACCCTGTAATCTGAAATCTTCTCCAAACCAAAGACCTGAAACCATTATTTCTTAAACCTGGAATCAAATTCAAAAGCCTGTTTGCATTCGTTTGCAATCTGGAAGCAACATGCATTCTTCAACGAATCAAGATTCAAGTGTTGAAAGTATTAAAATTTCCAGACTCAAGCATTTTATCAATTCCAGTTTTCAAAAGCTAAGGAATTCAAGTTCTCAGTTCCAAGTTTAAAATTTCAAAAAGCTATTGCAAAGTTAAACTGCCTCTGTTCATACAAATCAGGTGAGTAACATCACTATTTTTAAAAGTTTAAGTTATGAAAGATGGTTGCATGTCAATATTTATAAGTAGTTCTGCATATCTATGTATTGATATATAATTATATATGTGAGTTTGTTTCTATGTATATATGGATGAATTGTTATATGTGCATGCCTGTTATATGAGTGACATCCCTGTTTTATATTGTTTTTAAGCTCAGATCTTGATCAAAATTCCTTATCTCCTTATTTGATCTCTGTTAGAATTTAGGTTTTAAACAAAATTAGTTTGTTTCATCATAAACTAAAGTTTAAAATTTAATTAAGTCCAACTTCAAACCTGAGTGTCTCTGTAAACTAAAAACAACAGAGCAATGTCTATATAAGTGAAAACCCAAACATTGAAATTCGTAAATCCAGGATTATAAATGGAATGCATAAGCTATAACATGATTTTTAGTATTAAAATCACAATTTTTAGTTTAGAATTGAAGGTGCAGTTCTGGTTTAAGTTAAAAATGGATTTTTGGGTAGTTCTGTTGATCTCTATGGTTTGAAATGTTGTATTCTTCAAAAATGATAGAGGAATGAATGGTGATGGTAGGAAAATTATCTGGAAAGTGTTTAATTCAAGATTAAGGTAGCAGTAGTGGATTATTTGCTAGAACCCTAGTTTTAACGAGTCTTGTTAATTTGATCACTGTGGTATATCTAGTGGATCGAGTGTTCTAAGACTTTGGGGAATGGAAGTTTAGGTATAGATGTAGGCATGGTCAGAGATTTAGTTTCTCTGATGGTCGGAATCGCGAGCAAGAAGGATTGTTGACAGGCTTTGGCGAATTCGAATTGATGGTTCCAGGTTTGGTTTTAGGCTCGATTTCGTTTTCGTTCCAGTTTTGATGATCGAGAGGGTGGATTCTGGTCTAGGATGGATTGTCGACTTGTGGAGATACTCGAGGTTGGTCGGAGTTGGCGCCGGTGACCGTGCACGTGCACGAGATCGAGGATGTATCTGGGTGAAGTCTGTTTTACTGGAGAAGGCAAATGCGAGTCTCAGGTTTTGTTCGTGGGAATCTCGGGAATTTTGATGTGCGACTCGAAGTTGTTGGAGCTGGAAGGTTGAACTCAAGTGACCAGGAAGGACTCAAGACTTTTGAGTGTTTTTGCGAGGGAGACTCGGGGAAACTAGGGTGGAGACTCGAAGCAGATTAGGTTAGACTCGAGCACTTTTGTGTTGACAGGTTTTTAAAACTGTCTGGTTTTTAAAACTTTAATCTGGGTTTAAATTGTAAAGAAAATTTTAAACTAGAATTTAAATCAAAAAATTTAACTATGTAGATTCAAGTTGGTTTTGAATCTTAAAGATTTGAAATAAATAAGTTATAAATTTATATATTTTAAATAGGTTTTAAATGGTAGATAGATTTAAATTGTTTGAAATTAAAAAGGAAATTGGTTTAAACTCTTCTTAAATTTCTTTTATAAGAGATAAGATTTTTAATTAGTAAAAGTTTTTAAATTGGGTTTAAAAACTTAGTTAAAATAAATTGATATTCATTTTAAATACAGAATTTAAAATGAAATTAAAAAGTAGATTTGAAATGGATGTTTCAAATATGAATTGTAAATGATAACTTGTTTATCAATAAGAATAAGGTTTATCTTAAAGTAGTTAGAGATTTATATTCATTAAATTAATTAGAAAATTTATTGGATAATTAAATTATTTGACTAATTAATCATTTGGATTAATTAAATAGGTAATTAAAGGTTTAAACTAATTTATTTATGATTAAGATAAATTTATTAGGGATGATTAATTTGTAGTTAAGAATTATTAATTAGAATATTAATTAATGGTTAGGAATTAATTAATAAGTAATTAAATATTAATTAAGTTATGGTTGACACTTAATTAATTTAGTACTTAGAGATTAATAAATTGGTTATTAAGGTTTATTAATTTAGGATTAATAATAATTAATATAAGTTAATTACTTAAGGAAAGTAATTAAATAATAGTTAATGAAGTCATTAACTATGGGTTATTAAATAATGAATTAATAGGATTAATTTTGATAATTAATTAGTTAAATTAATTTAAGAATAATCATTTATGAATTTGTTTAAATGTAATTACTTATTGGAAGTAATTAAGAATTAATTACTTATTGTAATTAATTGAAGTTAATTTGATTTAGTTAAATTAATTAATTAAGTTTTATTAATTTAGAATAATCAAGAGATGATTTGATAATAATTACTTAATGTAATTATTAAGGTAAGTTTATTTAGAGAAGTAAATAATAAGATAATTACTGGAAGTAATTAGTTGAATAAATGATTAATAGAAGTAATTTGAGTTAATTACTTTGAATAATTAATCAAGGGATTAATTAAGAAATTAATTAAGGAAGTAATTAATTTAGTTAGTGAAAGTAATTAAGGGTAATTAATTACTGATTGAAGATTAATCAAGGGTGATTAATAAATGTTGTTTAATTAAAGGTTAATTACTTAATGTAATTAATTTAATTAATTAATTAATAATTAAGTTGTAATTAAGGATCATTAATTAATATAATTAATGATGTAATTAAGATTGGTTAATTAAGTAATAATTAATAAATGAAGTAATTAATCAATGTAATTAATTAAGGATTAATGTAATTAATTATAGTTGATTAAGTTAATTAATTTTAGTAAATTAATTAATGAAGTAATTAAAGGTTAATTACTATAAGTGGATAAGGATAATTAATTTAAGTAATTAATTGAGAATAAATTACTTGAATGTAATCAAAGATAATTAATCAAGATGATTAATTGAAATGAATTATTAGAGGATAATTAATTGATTGTAATTAATTAATGGTTAAGTAAGAAGGATTTATAAAATGAAGTAATTAATTTAATTCAATTTAAATTAAGATGATATAAATCATTACTTATGAATGGGTGTTAGTATTGGATACTTGACTTTGATTGATATCTCTGATGAGATATATGCTGTGTGATATGGATGTTAGTTGAATTGTATGGATTATCTGATAATGTTGATTATCTGTTGTGAATTATCTTTCTTTGTGTATAAAGATAATGAATTGAATTTGTTTTAACCTTTAAAACAACTTGGCCTTAAAAGATACGCTTTGGATTTCGATGAGACCGGGATCGGGTTTCCGTATACCGGATTTCCAGGTCTGGAGACCCGAATACCACATCGATCCAAATTAACGATAGGTCGTGAATCAAGTGAAGATGAAGATTCAGAGTGCAAGGGTTATTGTCGTTAACTCTGAGGGTGATTCCAAAATGAGTGTAACGAGATAATGCCTTCGGTTTCGTTCGAACCCGGAACGAACTTATATGGACTGAATGCTTTCAGCACATCGTCAGGTGGACGATGAGCATTCTAAGATAGATGTGTTCTATTTAAAGGTAATCGTGACCTCAAGCCTCACAAACCGGGAATGGCTAAAACAGGGGAGGTGCAGCAAGGTTAGTGGGTATCACCCAAGTAGGGCAAGATTACCTCTGTCTAGAAGTCCCTTCTTATTTCGGCTTAGTGTGTGCGGTTGCTGATCCCAACCGTGAGGTATCTTGTGCGGGAATTATCCAGTAAGGGATGTTCCGACCTTTTGTTGCAGGGGATTGGGAGTGATCCTCGGTACGGTGATCTAGGCCACGTACTGTGACGGGCGGTACCCCGGTAGCCCTGCCATTGTATGGAATCCAAAATCCAATAAGTGCCAACGGACTTGATTGTATAACCCACTTTGTGGCTAGTATGCTGGAATTTAATAATGTAACAATTTCAGCTATTTCATATTTATTTGAAAACCCTAGACCCTATTATAATACAATCGAATTTCCTATCAAATGTTTTGGTTAGCGTAAGGTAAAAACTTACCCATGTTTATGTGTGGGAAGTCTTACGTGATACCTTTTCTTTCAAAAGGTTTTGAAGTTAAGCAAGTTTAACCTGTTACTCACACCAGACCCATGTCTGACCCAAGTTGTTTATTTCTGTTTTATAAACTCTTGGGTACTCAAATTTTTACGAGTAGCCAAGGGATTCAGGTTTAGCTTTGACGAATTGTGGAGGAGCAATGGAGCAGGAGGCTTCAGCGTTGTAGATATATATAGTAGTTCCGCTGTGTCTGTATCTCTGTAGTGTATTGAGTTGTAATGTCTAGACAGATGTTATAACTGTCTAGTAAGTGATGTATATGCTGTGTAACTCTGTAAAGTGTTGTATACTATGTAATAGTATATGTTATTAATATAATTTATTCGTTCCGCTGTGAGATCGTTGTTGTTGTTTCTTTCTTTCTTCTCTTCTTTTCTATTTTCTACCCCTTTCTTTCTTATTAACGATGCGACTTTCTATGGAGTGAAAGTCTTGGTCGTTACAATTTGAAAATTATGTTTTGCTATTACTACCTCGATATGCCTAAGTATGCTTTTGTTTCAGCACCCGAGCGTCATGAAGTGTCTTGCAATTTGAGGAGCCTCCTAAAAAATATAAATTTAGTACGATGGCAATGTAAGAAGTTGCAAATTGTAGTTACTAAGTACTAACTAAGATACCTAATAAATATCATTTGAAAATTATGTTTTGCTATTACAACCTCGTTATGCCTAAGTATGCTTCTGTTTCAGCACCCGAGCATCATGAAGTGTCTTGCAATTTGAGGAGCCTCCTAAAAAATAGACATTCAAGATGATGGAAATGTAAGAAGTTGCAAATTGTAGTAACTAAGTACTAACTAAGATACCTAATAAATATCATTTGAAAATTATGTTTTGCTATTACAACCTCGTTATGCCTAAGTATGCTTCTGTTTCAGCACCCGAGCATCATGAAGTGTCTTGCAATTTGAGGAGCCTCCTAAAAAATAGACATTCAGTACAATGGAAATGTAAGAAGTTGCAAATTGTAGTTACTAAGTACTAACTAAGATACCTAATAAATATCATTTGAGAATTATGTTTTGCTATTACTACCTCGATATGCCTAAGTATGCTTCTGTTTCAGCACCCGAGCATCTTGAAGTGTCTTGCAATTTGAGGAGCCTCCTAAAAATAGACATTCATTACGATGGCAATGTAAGAAGTTGCAAATTGTAGTTACTAAGCACTAACTAAGATACCTAATAAATATCATTTGAAAATTATGTTTTGCTATTACTACTTCGGTGTGCCTAAGTATGCTTTTGTTTCAACACCCGAGCATCATGAAGTGTCTTGCAGTTTGAGGAGCCTCCTAAAAAATAGACATTCAGTACGATGGCAATGTAAGCAGTTGCAAATTGTAGTTACTAAGTACTAACTAAGATACCTAATAAATATCATTTGAAAATTATGTTTTGCTATTACTACCTTGATATGCCTAAGTATGCTTCTGTTTCAGCACCCGAGCATCATGAAGTGTCGTGCTATTTGAGGAGCCTCCTAAAAAATAGACATTCAGTACGATGGAAATGTAAGAAGTTGAAAATTGTAGTTACTAAGTACTAACTAAGATACCTAATAAATATCATTTGAAATTATGTTTTGCTATTACTACCTCGATATGCCTAAGTATGCTTCTGTTTCAGCACCCGGGCATCATGAAGTGTCTTGCAATTTGAGGAGCCTCCTAAAAAATAGAAATTTAGTACGATGGAAATGTTAAAGGGTTAGTGGCAACAATTATCAATAAGGAATGGAAATAAAGTTTTATCAATATATTGGAATTTAATTTATGATAATAGGATTAATTGCAATTAAATGAAATTGAAATAGCTTAATAACATGTTATTTGAAATGAAGATGGAATATGAGGAAATCTATGTAATAGTTTTGAATCCAATGTTAAATCCTTCTATTTGACAATAATGAATGAAATAATTATTGGTTAATTTAATTAAATGGAATTATTGGGAATTTTATTTATAAATTTTGAATTCGATAAATTGAGGTTAACGTTGAAAGTTGATAAATTAATTAACTTTAAATTGACATCTAAATTTGTTAAATTAGTGTGAATGATTTGGAAATATAAAAATGATAAGGATTGTCAATTTTAGAATTAAAATTTGAAATTTGATTTAATTAATTAATTTTTAATTTATTTAATTAACTGGAGAAATAGCCATTTTGGCCACTAATTCAGATTTCGACGAAAGCAGTTTCATCGGATCTATAACGGTGAATTATTGTAGGATTTCAAGTTTCGTATCGATCGGACTTGTCATTTGATCGTATGGGCTTGAAACGCCTTGAAATTGATAAATTGAAATCAATTTGAAAAACATTGATTTTAGCATAACTTCTTCATACGATGGAATTCGGACTTGAAACCTTTTCCATTGTGTTTAACATATTATAAAACATCTATTTTGATATACGGGTTGACCCAATTTCGTTCCAGAGTCAGAATGGGCTTTTCGGGCCATTCATCGTTCAACACGTTTATAAAGCGGGTCCATCTATTCTATTTCAACCTTGCCTATTTATACCCTGTTATAAACCCTAGCCTACCCTTATTTCTCATTTGCCGGTACGTACAATTCATTTATCTCTCCTCCTCAATGGCAGACAAATTCCAAATGCAATTGCAATTGCAATTCAAAAATCAAAGCAAAAATTTCAAACTCCTTAGAAAAATTTGGAAAAAATATATATTAAAGCTCTCAATGAGCGTAATCTTCTGGTATTGTTCGTTTTTCGACTCGATTCACCGGTTGCCCAGAATTTTCCAATCAATTCTCGACCGTTCATCACGCTCCGATGAACGTCGATGGATCGTCAAATCACTTGTACCATCGCGTAGAGGGTGTCGAGCTGGGCTCATCGGAGTAGGTTGTGTGTCGAATCGACGGCTAGATCGTCGAGAATTGGCTTAGTGAGAAAACCAAAGTCTAAGAATCTAACATTTGTCATCTATACACATAGAGCTCTGTCAAACATACACCATTTCCTAATAAATATCATTTGAAAATTATGTTTTGCTATTACTACCTCGATATGCCTAAGTATGCTTTTGTTTCAGCACCCGAGCATCATGAAGTGTCTTGCAATTTGAGGAGCCTCCTAAAAAATAAAAATTTAGTATGATGACAATGTTAGAAGTTGCAAATTGCAGTTACTAAGTACTAACTAAGATACCTAATCAATATCATTTGAAAATTATGTTTTGCTATTACTACCTCGATATGCCTAAGTATGCTTCTGTTTCAGCACCCGGGCATCATGAAGTGTCTTGCAATTTGAGGAGCCTCCTAAAAAATAGACATTCAAGACGATGGAAATGTAAGAAGTTGCAAATTGTAGTAACTAAGTACTAACTATGATACCTAATAAATATCAAAATGAAAATTATGTTTTGCTATTACTACCTCGATATGCCTAAGTATGCTTCTGTTTCAGCACCCAAGCATCATGAAGTGTCTTGCAATTTGAGAAGCCTCCTAAAAAATAGAAATTTAGTACGACGACAATGTAAGAAGTTGAAAATTGTAGTTACTAAGTACTAACTAAGATACCTAATAAATATCATTTGAAAATTATGTTTTGCTATTACTACCTAGATATGCCTAAGTATGCTTTTGTTTCAGCACCCGAGCATCATGAAGTGTAACGTATCGGGTTTTGCCCGCTCGAAAATCAACATCCGTACTTCACATTGTACTAGAATGCCGCAGATTCGATCGTTCAAATCCGATTCGCCGGAGCTATAACACAATTAAGTAAATAACACAGCGGAAGAAAAGAATAATACATTGATATATAATATCTGATACAACAGAGTGATACAATGAATATCAATATACATCAGAGATATGATACAAGAAATAGCAGCGGAAAAGAAAATGATAACATCAGCAGCAGATAGAATATCTCCAATAGAATGCTCCAAGATAAGCAACGTCAGTCCATGAACTCCAAGAACTGAACTAGGTCCAGATAATCTACTAAACCTGAATATCTGAAAAACCCAACTCTAGACTGCTCGTGTGGAAAATTATGAGCACCCAGAGTTTAGGAAGGGAACAATAAACTCCGGATCAGTCATGGGACTGGTGTGAGCAACAAAAACAGTTTATCTTTAAAACAAACAACAACAGAATTTTAAAGTCAATTCGCAATGCTTTTGGAAAATGAAACTACCATAAGACCTCCCGCCACACACACAATGCAAACGCAGAATTGGAGGAGATTTCTTCATATGATAGTCAAAGATGCTTACTACGTAAAATCATCTTGATATTATTATTAGTGCATAGTGCAGAAAACATTTTGAAAGTATAATATTAATCTTAGCCAGCATAGGTACCATTATACTATGCCTACTATAGCTACCATATTAGATGGTAGGTTCTACAACTAAAACCGTACAAGTTCCGTATTGGAGAAATGGATTTCCAACAAATGGTCAGGCTAAGGAACTTCCTTCCGCCGCATGGGATCGCCTTTGGCGGGACGTCCCGAGAGACAAATTGCTCTCTGCCAAACAAGGCCGGGTTACCCCTGTAACAGGTAACTCACGAATATGTCATCACCCGGTCCTTTGGGACCTTTATCCGAGGCCTCGGTAACCAACATCACACATCATAAAGAAAGTGTATCCACATGAGTAAGTATGAGGGCTCCATACCATAATACCACCCCTTTCCAGAAGGAAATTACATACCCTAAAGGGCGCGACTGGCGCAGCGGATTAATCAAAACAAGGTAGATCGGTGAAAGTAGCAGTCGATGGATTGATGAATGATGAATTGCTCGAATTCGTTGATCCGAAGATACCGAACTCTAGCTATCTCGAACTCGTTGATCGCGCACGATACCAGGTTCAAAGATCTTCAATTCTTCAAGCATTGATCAAGCGCACTTGATTCCGCGAATCGGCTTCTACAATCGTTGAATCGAGCGCACTCGATTATCCGAAAGAGGAGATAGGAGATTACACTCAACTACTAATTTGGAATGAAAGCACAAAGCAATCAAAAGAGAATTTTATTCAAAAATCAACAACCTTTTACAAATGAGAGTCTCGGCCTATTTATAGGCATTTTACAATTCACACAAAAAAACAACAAAAATATTACAAGTACTAAGTCGGTTCCGAGTTACAGCCTACGACCTACGACTTAACAAAGACTCCGACTCAACAGTTACAATTTTACAAGCCTTCAGCGACTTAACAAACACAGAAAAAAACATCAAAGAAAATACAAGTACTTAGGTCGGCAACGACCTACGACCTAACACGGGGACGACTTAAGACCGACAGCTACAACACTTGTCTTCAGCGACTTAAACCATGCGGCGACTTAAAGAAACCAGTGGTGGAGATTAACTCGCAGCAGAATCAACGCACCAGGCTTCGCGCGACTTAAGAATAAGCGGCATCAACGACTTAAGAAATCAACAGCTGAGATTAAGTCGGCAGAGAAGATCCATGCCTCCAGTCTTCTCCGATCTATCCATTGACTCGTTAGGTCGTTCACGACCTAACACTTCATCAAATTGTTCTGCCTCTTCACCGCGTAGCTCCATAGGTCGTTCAGACGACTTAGCACCTTCGTTAGGTCGCGTACTCGAGTTAACTCGCTGCCGAGTTATACTAGGTCGCTGGGACGACTTATAGGCTCCGTTAACTCGTATACGACTCATCAACCCCGAACGACTCATCACTGTACGACTCATCACTGCATCCTTAAGTCGTGTACGACTTATATCTTGACTGTTAGCTTTAGCTTGTGAACGACTTAGGCTTTTAAGTCGTAGTCCTTTTTCACCTGACCCCTTAAGTTGTAGACCTGCTTATTTAAGTCGGTTACGACTTATACCTTGGACAAATGAAGGTGGCGCTGCATCATCCTCCCCAGGTTGAGAGAAATTCGACCTCGAATTTGTAAGTTCTTCTCCATCAGCTAGTTCATTCCCGTGATATGGTACAAGATGTTTAACATTGAACACGTCCGACGTATACACATCATCTGGCAGCTTCAGTTTATAAGCATTTTCATTGATTCGTTTCATCACTTCCACCGGACCAATTTTTCGTGCTTTCAATTTATTGTAAGCGCCTACTGGAAAACGGTCTTTTGTTAACACTGCATAAACTAAATCACCTTCCTGAAATTCAACATTTCGTCGTTTCAAATCTGCAGATTGTTTATATTTCTCATTTGCTTTCTCTAATCGTTCTTGAACGATTTTATGACACTCCGTCAGCCCTTCAACAAAATCAGCAGCTTTCTTAACCGTCTTCTTTGATTGTGGCACTACTGTTAAATCCAACGGTCCCTTCGGTAAGCTCGAATATACTATCTGAAATGGACTGAACCCAGTACTTCGATTCATAGCATGATTATGAGCAAATTCTGCCTAGCATAACTTCACATCCCAACTCTTCAGATTATCTTGAACAAGACACCTCAACAAGTTTCCCAATGATCTGTTGACCACCTCAGTTTTTCCATCCGTTTGTGGGTGATAAGCACTACTAAACTTCAGCTTCGTTCCGACCATTTTCCACAAACTCAACCAAAAGTGACTCAGAAACCGAGTATCTCTATCCGACACAATAGATTCTGGCAATCCATGAAGTCGATAGATCTCCCTGAAAAACAACTGAGCAACATGAACAGCATCCGCCGTCTTCTTACAAGCAATAAAATGTGCCATTTTCGAAAATCGATCAACCACCACATAAATGGAATCATTACCACGCTGCGTTCTCGGCAACCCCAACACAAAGTCCATACTCACATCAACCCATGGTTTAGTGGGTACCGGTAACGGCATATATAAACCTGCATTAGTCGCAGTTCCTTTCGAAACTTGACAGATATGGCATCTCTCAACAAATCTTTCCACCTCTTTCCTCATTGATGGCCAAAAGTAGGACTGTGAAATCAACTGTAAGGTACGGTCTCTTCCAACATGTCCTTCTTCATGTAACTCCTTGATAATCTTCATTCTCAAACTACCCTCCGGAATGCACAATCGATTTCCTTTGAACAGAAAACCATCTACCATCACGAAATCATCCGTCTCTCCCTCCTTGACTTTATCAACAAATTTTGCAAAGTAAGGATCATCAGTAAATAATTCTGGCAATATTTCAAACCCCGTCACTTCAACCTTTAGTGTCGTCAACAAATGACTCCTCCTACTCAAAGCATCAGCCACACGATTTGTCACCCCTGACTTGTGTTTAACAACAAAAGTAAACTGTTGCAGATATGCAATCCACGATGCATGTCTCGCTGAAATCTTGTCTTGCCCTTGCAAATGCTTCAATGCTTCATGATCAGTGTAAAGAACGAACTCCTTCTGAAATAGATAGTGTCTCCAGTGTTTAATAGATTGCACAACAGCATAAAACTCCACATCATATGTACTGTATCGCATCTTTGCTCCTGACAACTTCTCACTGAAATAGGCAATTGGACGTCCCTTCTGACTCAACACCCCTCCAATCCCAACCTTGGATGCATCAGTATGTAGTTCAAACACCAACTGAAAATCAGGTAGCACTAGAATTGGTGCAGAGGTCAAAAGATCTTTGATTCGTTCAAAAGCAACCTCGGCTTCCTCCGTCCATGCAAACTGTTTACCTTTCATGCAATCTGTAACAGGCGCCATCACACTACTAAAGTGTGGAATAAACCGTCGATAAAATGAAGCCAACCCATGAAAACTACGAACTTCCGTTATCGTCTTGGGCTGCGGCCAATTTCTGATCGCCTCAACTTTACTTTGGTCAACCTGTATTCCTTTCTCTGAAACAACATACCCCAGAAATAAAACACTATGCGTCATGAACACGCATTTCTTCGTTGCAGCATAGAATTGTTCTTGTCGCAATACCATCAGCACTTCTCTAAGACGATTCAAATGTTCCTCTGGACTCCCACTGTAAATTAGAATATCATCGAAATATACTACCACAAATTTCCCAATGAATGGTCTAAAGATTTGATTCATCACCCTCATGAAAGTACTCGGTGCATTGGATAAACCAAATGGCATGACCAACCATTCGTATAGACCCTCCCTAGTTTTAAAAGCAGTCTTCCACTCATCTCCTGGTCTGATACGAATTTGATGATATCCGCTCTTCAAATCAATCTTCGAAAATATAGTAGCTCCGCTTATTTGATCTAACAAGTCATCCAACCTCGGCATTGGAAATCTATATCTCATGGTAATCTTATTTAATTCTCGACTGTCAGTGCACATCCTCCACGTCCCATCCTTCTTGGGTACCAATAAAGCTGGTACAGCACAAGGACTCAGACTCTCCTGCACACGTCCCTGCTCAAGCAATTCCTCTACTTGCCTTCGCAACTCTTCATGTTCCTTCGGGCTCATTCGATAATGTGGTCTGTGTGGCAACACAGCACCTGGAACAAGATCTATCTGATGTTGTATATCCCTCAACGGTGGCAACTCCGTTGGTAACTCCTCTGGAAATACATCGTCAAATTCTTTCAAAACTGGTTTAACTTCTTCTGGAATTTCAACCTCTTCACTGCTCTCACGCCCAACCAACAAGAATACTTCCGGCTCTTCTTCAACTTCTTTAACAAACTCCTTTAAAGTCAATAAAGTTTTCAGCTCTTCAATTTCTTCGGACTTACTTTCTTCTTGTGATCTCTTCTTTGGAACTAAGATAATCTTCGTGCCTTTAAACATAAAACTGTAGCTATTGGTCCGACCGTCATGTAGTACTGCTCGATCATATTGCCATGGTCTTCCCAATAATAAGTGGCAAACATCCATCTCTACTACATCACACCATATTTCATCTTTGTATTTCTTCCCAATAGAGAATGGAACACGAACTCGTCTATCCACTTTCACTTCTCCTCCTTTTCTCAACCATGCTAACTTGTATGGACTCGGATGTTTCTCTGTCTTCAATTTCAATTTTGTCACAGCTTCGGTTGAAATAATATTATCACAGCTTCCTGCGTCGATCACAAACTTACACACCTTCCCCAGAATAGTACATGTTGACTGAAAGATATTACTCCTCAATCAACTAGCTTCCTCCTGCTTCGGTGTTAAACACGATCTCCTCAGCATTAGATTACAACCTTCGTCTCCTGACGCAATATCCTGTTCATCCTCCTCAGCTGGATTAGAACAATCTTCATCAACATCCTCATCGTCAACTTCCACAATCATGGTTCTCTTCTTTGGCTTTGGACACTCATTGCTTTTATGACCCAATTCCTGACAATTGTAACATTTGAAACCATTGTTAACTCTTATCTTCTCAACCTCCTTCACTACTGGTCTACTGATAGGTTTAGAAACATTAGAACTTCCACCAACACCCTTCACTTGATTGTTAGAATTAGTGAACACACCACTTCCTCGTCTCCCTTGTTTTTCCCAAGCCAATGCTTTCTGATGTGCTTCTGCCACAGATCTTGGATCGAACATATTAACCATGTCCTGAATCTGCACTCTCAATCCCCCAATGAATCTAGATGTCAACTGCTCTTCCGTCTCCATAATATCATTCCTGGCAATAAGCTGGTAAAACTCATCTGCGTAATCATTAACTGTTTTAGTGCCCTGTCTCAAATTCTGCAAACGTTGATACATCAAAGATTGATAATTGTATGGTAAGAACGTTGCTTTCATCAATTTCTTCATCTTTTCCCAAGATTCAATCTTTGACTTTCCCATACGTTCACGTGTAAGCTTGGTTTGCTGCCACCATTCCAAAGCTCTACCCCTCAGCCTCGTAGCAACCAACTTCACTCTACGATGTTCTGGTACTTCTTTGAAGTCAAAAATCTCCTCAACATTAGCTACCCAATCTAGAAACTCCTCCGCTTGCATACCACCTTTGAATTTAGGAATTTCCGTCTTCATCCCCAACTCCCATTTGTGATCATACTCAGAATAGTTTCTTCCTTGACCTCTTCCTTGAATACTACCACCATCATACTCCTCTTCAAAATCAGATGCATAACGATGTCGATTCTGACCACCAACATCTCTACTACCATTGCGTCTTCCACCTTCATCCCTTCTATCGACATTCCTCCGTTCACGATCATTCACGTTCCTCCCACGCCCTTGATCATTTTCAACACTTCTGTCTCGATTGGAATGTGGTGAGACTCTACTACCCCTATGGTTAGATTCTGGTGAAACCCTTCTCCGATTTTGATTCATCTCCGTCATAAGCTTTTCTAACCGGCCAATTCCTTCGTTAAGCTTTTCACTAAAATTCTCATTGATTCTTTGCTCCATCTCATCAGCCTCTTCTCTTCGATATAAAGCTTCTACGTTTTGGTGGCGATTAGCTCTTCTTGGCGGCATACTCGAAAACTTCACAAATTCTTCAACACTTCAAATTCAAACACTTTCCGGATTTTGATCCAAAATGAAACGGATCGAAAACTTCCACTTTGTAGCAAATCGCGATGAACACGATGGACAAAGTTTCGGCCTCCAATGCAAATCCGATCAAACAATCTTCGACAATGATGACTCTTTTTCCTCTCGGCCACGGTTTTACACTTCAAGCACTCGGCTTCTCCTCAAACTTCAAATTCTTCAAAATGATTAGGCTCCAAGTCTCGATCTAGCTATGATTGGCTAGAACAAGCTCTGATACCAAAACTGACGCAGCGGATTAATCAAAACAAGGTAGATCGGTGAAAGTAGCAGTCGATGGATTGATGAATGCTGAATTGCCCGAATTCGTTGATCCGAAGATACCGAACTCTAGCTATCTCGAACTCGTTGATCGCGCACGATACCGGGTTCAAAGATCTTCAATTCTTCAAGCGTTGATCAAGCGCACTTGATTCCGCGAATCGGCTTCTACAATCGTTGAATCGAGCGCACTCGATTATCCGAAAGAGGAGATAGGAGATTACACTCAACTACCAATTTGGAATGAAAGCACAAAGCAATCAAAAGAGAATTTTATTCAAAAATCAACAACCTTTTACAAATGAGAGTCTCGGCCTATTTATAGGCATTTTACAATTCACACAAAAAAAACAACAAAAATATTACAAGTACTAAGTCGGTTCCGAGTTACAGCCTACGACCTACGACTTAACAAAGACTCCGACTCAACAGTTACAATTTTACAAGCCTTCAGCGACTTAACAAACACAGACAAAAACATCAAAGAAAATACAAGTACTTAGGTCGGCAACGACCTACGACCTAACACGGGGACGACTTAAGACCGACAGCTACAACACTTGTCTTCAGCGACTTAAACCATGCGGCGACTTAAAGAAACCAGTGGTGGAGATTAACTCGCAGCAGAATCAACGCACCAGGCTTCGCGCGACTTAAGAATAAGCGGCATCAACGACTTAAGAAATCAACAGTTGAGATTAAGTCGGCAGAGAAGATCCACGCCTCCAGTCTTCTCCGATCTATCCATTGACTCGTTAGGTCGTTCACGACCTAACACTTCATCAAATTGTTCTGCCTCTTCACCGCGTAGCTCCATAGGTCGTTCAGACGACTTAGCACCTTCGTTAGGTCGCGTACTCGAGTTAACTCGCTGCCGAGTTATACTAGGTCGCTGGGATGACTTATAGGCTCCGTTAACTCGTATACGACTCATCAACCCCGAACGACTCATCACTGTACGACTCATCACTGCATCCTTAAGTCGTGTACGACTTATATCTTGACTGTTAGCTTTAGCTTGTGAACGACTTAGGCTTTTAAGTCGTAGTCCTTTTTCACCTGACCCCTTAAGTTGTAGACCTGCTTCTTTAAGTCGGTTACGACTTATACCTTGGACAAATGAAGGTGGCTCTGCATCAGCGACCCTCATAACCTTGCCGCAACATTCCTGTTTCGACCATTTCCGGGTTGTGAGGCCCTGACGAAGTCTCGTCCACAAAGCTACGCTTTTTCAAAAAGCCACGCTTTGGGTCAACAGATGATCAACCTATGATCACAAAGATAAATGATCAAACAAATGATCATATCACAAATGATCAAACACTGATCATCACACAGCAACACTCAGCATGTCACATTACCAAATTGGGATATATCGCTGATAACTTCAACTACATCATCTCTGAGCTCGTACGTCTCAGAGAAGGGTGTTAAGCTAAGAGAATAAATTCTCCGCCACCAACAGAAATGTATTTGAAAGAGATCGGCTTTATATCTCAAAGTGTAATGTCAGACATGTAACCATACAAGTCTGTTCCGGGATCGAACAGAACCGAAGGCACTTCTCACGAAGCCTTTGCAAATCCGGATAATTTTCAAATCACGTCCGGACTTCCCATCACAAAAGAGTGATATAAATCTCTATACCGGCGCGACTCAGTGCAGAGACATTCGATAGGTTGTCCTTTCATTTTTCGAAAATATCCGGTCTTCAACACCGGTCTTCAAATGCGATCCATATACGACGTTTCATTATTCGGAATGGGTTATATGACACTAAGGTCCTCTCCCGGCTAAACCGAATAATGTGCGCAATATTTTAAAAACATATGGATATTGGGATTTCAATTAAGTCACAACTTAAACCCAAATTTCCTTTTCAAATGGTTTAACAAATTACCATTTTCAAATCTTTAAACAAAAAGATTCATTTTAACAACCTTCAATGGTTTAAAACAATTTCCACACTTTAATCTTTTGAAACAAAAGATTCATTCACAGATTTTCCAAATCAATTTCCATTTCAATTTGATTAACTCGTTAAATCTTTAAATCAAGATTTAACTGATAGCTTTCAAAACAATTCCATTTCAAATGGTCTAAACAAATCATCATTTTAAATCTGTTTAAAAATAAACAGATTCAATTCATAGTTTTCAAAAAGAATTCATTCATAACTTGGAAAATCCATTTTTCAATTCAATCTTGAAATTCCTTTAATTAAACTGGAATTTCATTTCTTATCTGAAAGCTTTTATCATTTGAAAACAAACAGTTTTCATTTTTGGAAATCTGATTCATTTATACGAGTTAAAGTTCTTGGGTTAAATCCAAATTCTCAAAATTTTACATTTAAAATGGTTTGAATTCATATAAACACATTAATAAGTTGAACAGCCTTTTTAAACCCTAGTTCCCAAATCATAGAATTCAATTTCAAATATTGAATTCAAATTTAAATCAAATTATTTAAATTTTCAAAACTCGATTAAGTTATCCAAAATAACTTTTATCTTTGAAATTCCATTTCCAAGGCTTTTCACTTTAAACCCAAATTTCCAATTTCAAAATCAATTGAAATTAAAATTTCAATTTCAAAAACATCAAATTTAAATTATCTGTGACTTAACCGATTTCCACGTGAAATCCATATTTGTGTGTGTATAAGTGTGGTCCAGGGGTTTTACACAGTAGTGCAACATCATACAATCATCACAGATCAGAATACATAAATATAATTTTGATAAGCGGTATTAACTATCCCGCTTATCGTTCATTCACAGTTCACAGATATATATCATAGATAAGTAAATTACAGATCACAACATAAATCAGGATGTATCACCAAGCATCACAAATCAGGGATATCAACAATCAAGTCATCCAATAGAATCCAAATATCAGAAGGTAAGGTCAATAAATTATCTGATTAATTTAGATCGAATTAATTCCTTACGAATTTCAAATCCGGGTTGATTAACATTAATACTTTACAAATTATCTTGATTTATTATTCTTAAATCATTTATTAATTATCCATTAATAATAAATCAATTTTACCTTTAGTTAAAATTCATCAACCTTTAATTATTAAATGATTAATCTTTAATTATTTAATTTACTATTAAATCAATCATCTTTAATTAATTACTTTGGTTAATTATCCTCAATTAATCTCTTTAATTTATCATTCCTTGATTAATTATCATTCTTTAATCAACTTCATTAATTTATTCAACCTTTTATTAATTTATCCCACATTACTTATCTTAATGAATTAATCACATTAATTAATCATTCTTTGAATAAATTAACTTTTAAATATTTATTAATCAATCTTAATGTAATAATCAATCGATCTTTAATCATTAAATCATTATCCTTTAAGTATTTACCATTTAATTAATTATACTTAATTAATTACAATAAGTGATTATCCTTAATAAATTATTTTAATAAACCACAATCTAATTACATTGAGTAATTTTACTTTAATCCCTTGGTTAATTATTCTTAATTAATCATTCATGAAGTAATTAAGCTTTGTGTAATTACTTTATTTTATTTATTTTTTTGAAAACACTTTGGGATAAAATTTCCAAAGTCAAAACAAATTTGAACTTCAACATTTAAATTAACATGCTAAACAAAAAAAAAGACTTTACTGGGAATTTTGTTAACACTTTGTTTACAATTCTTGTTTAACATAACCCAAATAAAACTTTTGCTTTTGTCTTAAAGTTTATAACATTTTAATTATTTTGGTTTCCAAAACCAGGTCTTATTCTTTCTTTAGTTTTAAACTTTAGCTTGATACTCATAACTTAAAACTTGGTACAGATTTGATTTTCAAAATTTTAAAGATCTGTAACATTTTTCAATTCAACAGGCTCGAGCTATCTTACTTCGAGTCAAACGCTTTAAAACTTCGAACATCAACCGAGTTTTTCCACAAGTTCTTCGAGACGAACCCGAGCCTGTCCTTTCTTCCCCAAATCTACATTTTCCTCCTGATACACGAATCCTCGCGTGCACGTGCACGATCACCAGCGACCCACTCCAGTTGTCTCCACTTCATCGAGCACATCGACAACCACCTACGATCTAACCTTCGATCCTCAGCAACCCATCCTCCACGCAGATTCGAATTCAAGTATGAATTCGTAAATCTTGAACTTGAACTGCCTCAACACCCACCTAGAACACGTCTCGTATACCCAATGCCAACCACCAGAAAATCAACGCCTCCGGTCACGGCCTCTCCAATACCCCCGCAACCATTTCCCAAAGACAGGAAACACTCGATCATCTACAGACGACGAACGAAACAAAGTTCTCGACTTTACAAAACTAGGTTTAGAAACTTAAAATGCTCGCCGTTGCCACCGCGTCCAACTGCACACTATTCCACTATTTTTCTCGCAAGCCCCGTAGGCTCCTCTATCTCCACCAACAACCTCGACGTTCACGAATCGATCGATCATCAGAATTTGGCAAAAATCAAATTTTTGTTTAAACAAGAACTGCAGCTTCAATTCCCAACTAAAAATTATGACTTTATTCTTAAAAATCAAGTTTTTGCATGATGTTTCAGTTTATATTCTTGCATTTATAAATTAGGATGATTACGTTTTCCTCTATATTGAAATTCCTCTGTTATTTTGAATTTCCAGAGCAAGATACGCATCTATTTCGACTTAAATAAAATTTAAGTTTCAAGCTATGATTAAACAAACAGTCTTTGTTTTTGTACTAAGTTTAAACATCGAGTAGATTAGGTGGGAATGATTTTTAAATCAAAATCTAGTGTTAAAATCTTAGACAGAGGGCATATATGAAGAATAGCCATAGAGAATAGTGTTACTCATACTTTCATACTTATTCACAGAGAATTCATAACAGATTCATACTTTCAAATTGTTTAAAAGTGGTGTTACTCACCCTGATCATTTTGATCTCCAGAAAGTTTGGTTAGCTGGAAGCCCTCTTGATCTCAGTTTTTGTTTTCCTTTGATTGTTCACCGTTCAAGTGGATGTTTGTTTGATAAATAAGTAACAACACTTCTGGTTTTTCTTAGTTCGTTTGAATGGAACGAAAATGGAATGAAATGTTGATATGTATAAAATAAAGTTTGTAGAAGAAATATTGTGTACAGGTGCTAATGTTGTCTGTACAAGTGATATTATGTTTTGTACAATTTTTATCAGCGATATTTTCTCATTTTGGAGGCTGAGACAATTTTAAACATTTCGAATGACCTTTGTTTGCTGTTGACTTCGGCTGATATCTTACATTTGTGGCTTGCATTAATTATTTTGGTACTTTATGTCTTCCTTTGCCTTTTGTATTCTATTTTGCAAGTGTACTTGTTCATATTCACTCAATTCCATACGTACATACTTGTATACATATTTACTCTTGCAAGCTACCAGACATTTATATATTTTTGTTTGGTTCATATTTGAGTGTTTTCTTCTTTTCCTTTGTTTTATGCATTGTCTTATTACCTTGCAATACTTGATAACTTTGGCTGTACAAAATGAACTGAGATAGTGGCGGCTTGTTTGTTTGATTTGTACACTTGTATTTTATTGTTTCAAAGGTATTTATTTTACCTTTAACTTGTCTCTATAATTTCACATGCAATTAGTTTGGTTTACCTTTTCCTATTTTTATTTTATTTTTTTCATATGTTGTTATACTTATACTAAGGTATTCGTTTTATTCTGTTTTAGAATTCATAACGAATTTATCTCTTGTATTTTTGTATCTTTATTTTTGAACCATTTAATTAAAATTTAAATTCCAAATTAAATACATATACATATATTTAAAAATTAAAATAATTTCTACAGAATCTACTTGAATCCGGGGCAACTCGCATCACTTTTAATAAATTTATTTCACTATTTTTGTTCAAAAATACAATTAATTATTAATTTAAATAGATAGAAAATTTGGGGTCGTTACAGACTTCCTCCCTTAAAAGAATTTCGTCCTCGAAATTGCCAACACGTTTCATGATTATACCCACACAGAATAATTTAAGAACAACTCAAACTATACTAATGAACACATGAATTCTTAAAGGTAATTCACACTATATCCCACATTAAGCATTACTTAAAATATTCATAGATAGGTTATAATCATACTGTGATATCCCGGGTTTTTGGACAATTTAAATTTAATAATCGGTATTGATAATTTAATTGGATTGATAATTTTCTTTCTAATTTTAATTTAATTTGGTAATTTAATCCTTTATAGGCTAATAAATATTTAATTTGGTAATATTAGATCTTTCTAATAATTTAAAATGGATAAAATTTATCTTTCAAAGCTAATAAAAATAGATTCTATTTATAATGTATATATTGATATATATATTGTGAATAGAGAATCTTTTGTTTAAATAAAAGATGAATTTTCAAATTGTAATATATATGTATGTATATGTTATAATTTGGATTGTTTTGAATTTAATTTAATCTATTGATAATTTATATATGTATGAATTGTGATTTAAAGCTTTGTTTTAAAATTAATATTTTTCAAAGGTTAATTTAGATTAATTCAATTGTTTTCAAAATATAAGATAATTGTTTATTTTAAAAATGATAGTTTAAATAAAGTTTTATTTTGTATTCTTTAAAGTGTTTAAAATTTAATAAAGGTTTTAATTTTTATCTTGTTTTCTTTTAATAAGTATTAAACTAAAATGGTTAAAAATATATATATGGTTTAGAATAAACTTTCTTTTTAAATATCTTTTGGATTTAGAAGGTTTGTAAAAATAAATAATATAACATAAGTAGATTAAATTCACATTTCATAAATAATAAAATATAGATACTTAAACTAAATAGTTTGTAAATAAATAAATAAAACATGAATTTATATAAGACTATATTTACATAATTAATGTAACATAAATACTTTTGTAAATAAGGTTTTAATAAAACATAATTACTTTTATTAATAAGGGTTTAGACATAATTTTGCAAGGATTTTAACACTTGTAAACATATAAAACAAGCATGGGCAATTGTCTAGCTTATAAAGTTAACAAGTGGCTTTCATTTAATTTATTTGAAAATTTAGAGAAAAATTAAATTATCTTAAATAACATATGTTAAAGAAACCTGGTCATTTTGATTTCAGTTCAGAATCGTTCAAAACATTTTTCCCAGTCTTTCTTTCTTCTTCTTATAAACTTAAAACTGAAAACCCAAAAAACAGAAGAAGTAAATCAAATTTCAACAGCCTGTAACAATTCTCAATGCAAATGAAGTTCAACTGTAATTCAAATGCAAAGACTTCAGTCTCAACAATCAAGTTAAAGACTCAAATATTTACAAGCATGCAGTAGGATTTCAAATTCAACATTTTCCAGATCAAATTTCAGAAGCCTGGAAAACTGCTCTGTTTTGTTCTCTGGAAAATAACAGGTGAGTAAATTTATTTTAAAAACAGTTTAACCTGATGATTATAATTGATTTCAGTGATAGATTAAATTGTTTATATGAATTTGATATGAATGCATGTATATAATGTATATCCTGTGCTCTGTTTAACAAGTGAGTAAACCTGTTGCTTTTAAAAACAGTTTAAGATTTGAGATGAACTTAAATATATGTGAAATGTGTGTGATAATAATGGATTGCATGGATGTTTTAGCATTGAATATGACTTGAATTAATATTTAAAGTATGCATGTACAAATGTTTGATTTTGAGTCTTTGTTGTTTATAGTTCTTGAATTTCTTGTTAAAAATCCATATCTCCAAATACAAGAAATTTTAGGCCTGAATCTTTGAATAAAAGTTGAAGATAACAACATGATGGAAAGTCTAAAAATGTTTCCAAGGTTTAAATTCAAAAAAAAAATTATCTCTGAAATAAGAAAATACAGTGATAATCAGATATTGGTCAAAATTTTATGGAGACAATTTCATAATTTGATTTCATGAATGGATTCAGGGTAGGAAATCATGAATTTAGGTATTAAAGTTTGAATTTTTAATTTGATAGTCAATTAGAATTCTCGAGTTGAACGTCAGGGACGTTTTGATCAATTGCCATCGATGGTGGGCAAGGGGTGGCGTGAAATCTGAGTCGGAGATGGCTGGGTGGTCGGCAAGTGTGGGAAAAATGTCGAAGCTATTTATTGAAGACCGTGGTGGCCAGGCGTTGGTGAAGAAGGGTTTCTTCCCAGTTTTAGTCGATGATGTTATCGGAGCTTGATTCGATGACTAGGGTAGATCGGAGATGATCGCGAGGAGTGAAATCGATGGATGGGTACGTGGCGAAGCTTCAGTTAAGTCGACATGAACTCTGGTCGTTCTGATCGTCGGCGGCGAGGTCAATTGCATCATTGTGGGTTCCAGATTTTTGATCGATAGGATCGTTTTCGATTCGTGTGACATATGGAAGATCTGGAGTTGCGTGTGGGTTCGTGAGGTTGAAGGCGATTGTCGAGGATCGTCGCGGTGACCTACGGTGGTCGGAGACGATGGTGCAAGTGCACCACGTGCACGTGAACGTTTGGGTGCCTGGGATTGTTTTGGTTTGGGAAGAAGGGGGAAACTCGGGGAAACTCTCGTGTAGATTGCGTGACGACTCGAAGTATACGAGAGGGGAGAAAGACTCGGGGTTTTAGAAATGTTTGCTCGGGTTTTCTTTTGTTTAGACTCGGGTTTTGGGTTGTTTAAGTATTCCAGATTTTAGTTTAAAAGAATACTCATGTTAAGTTTTAATTTAAAGAAAACAGTGATCAGATTTTTAATGTAAGATAAATGTTGAAAGCCAGGTATTTAATAGAGGCTTGACCAAGTTAAAAATAAATATAAATAAAGTAATGTTTAACTAAGTTTAATAAAGAAATTTAATCAAGTTCAAATGTATAAGTTTTAAAGGTATATTTAAATAAATTTAAGAATTTAAAGGGATGAGGTTTTGATTAAATTTATGAAACAAGATTTATCAAGTTTTCCAAAGATTTTAAATGTTAAATTTTAATGGTTAATTTGTTTTATTTAAATAAATTATATATCTTTAACTATATATAAATTATTTCTAAATGTTTTCTAATGAAGATTAAATAATGTAATTAAGTATTTAATTAAGATAAAAGAATTTATCTTAAATTAATTAAGGTTGAAATTAATTTAAGGATTAAGGTTAATTAATAATGAGATAAATTATTTGTTAAGGTAATTAATTAAAAGAGAGTAATTAATTAAGGAAGTAATTAATTAATTAAGGGTTGATTAATTAAGATTAATTAATCAATAATAAGTGATTAAAGAGTAATTAATTAATATAATTAATTAAAGAGTTAATTAATTAAAGTAAGTAACTAAGGTGTAATTAATTAATATAATTAATTTAAGAGAATAATTACTTTATGAAGTAATTAAGGGAAGTAATTAAGGATTAATTACTTTGATAATTAATTAGAGTTTAATTAATTAATTAATGTGATTAATTAATGAATAATAAATGAATGTGATTAATTAATAAATAATTAGTGAATAATTAATGAAGGTGATTAATAAAAGATAATTTCTTAAGTAATAGAAATTATGATTAATTATGATTAATTAATGTAGGTGGTTAATTAAAGATTAATTATTTAATTAATTAAAAGGTTAATTAATTAATGAAGTAATTAGAGGATTATTAATTAATATAATTAATAAAACTAATCAAGTTTGATTAATAAAAGTAATTAATTTAAGTATGATTAATTAATTATAATTAATTGAGGATTAATGTAAATAATTATAATTAATTAATTTATGAAAGCAAATGAACGATCATTAATTAATTATTTAATGATAGTAATTAAAGGTTAATTACTGAATATGTTAAGGATAATTACTTGAATGTAATTAAGATAATTAATCAAAGGAAGATTAATTTAGGAAAGATCATTAAGAAATGATTTATTAATTAATTTGTAATTAATTAATGTTAGTAAGTAGGATTAAGATATCCAAGTGATTAAAGGATAGTAATTAATTTAACCAAAGGTTAATTAAATTGATATGGAGTTAATCAATTCTGCTTTTGAATGATTGGTTAATATTGGATGATTGATATTGGGTGATTGGTTGATATTGGATGATTTGGATATCTCTGATATATGTGATATGCTGCTTTGTGAGATGAATGTTTGATATGAATTATCTATTGCGATAATGTGATTTATCTATCTATTTATATCATCCTGAATATAAGTTTAAATGTTTAAACCTTTAAACAACTTGGCCTTAAAAGATACGTTTTGGATTTCGATGAGACCGGGATCGGGTTTCCGTATACCGGTATTCCAGGTCTGGAGACCCGAATACCACATCGATCCAAATTAACGATAGGTCGTGAATCTCAAGTGAAGATGAAGATTTAGAGTGCAAGGGTTATTGTCGTTAACTCTGAGGGTGATTCCAAAACGAGTGTAATGAGATAATGCCTTCGGTTTCGTTCGAACCCGGAACGAACTTGTATGGATTGAATGCTTTCAGCACATCGTCAGGCGGACGATGAGCATTCTAAGTGATATGTTCTGATTAAAGGTAATCGTAACCTCAAGCCTCATCAACCGGGAATGGCTAAAATAGGGGAGGTGCAGCAAAGCTTCGTGGGTAGCACCCACTAAGAGCAGGATAGATCCCTGTCTAGAGGTCCCTTTTCTTTTCGGCTTAGTGTGTGGTTGGTCGCGCCAACTACGGGGTTATCTTGTTCGGGATTATCCAGTAAGGGATGGTTCCGGCTTTGTGTTGCAGGGGAGCGGGCGTACTCCTCGGTACGGTGATCTAGGCCACGTACTGTGACGGGCGGTACCCCAGTAGCCCTGCCATTGTATGGAATCCAAACTCCAATAAGTGCCGTACGTATTAGTTGTGCCCAACTATGTTGGAATGTGAGATGTAAGCATTTCAGCTATTTCTGTATTTTACTTGAAAACCCTAGACCCTATTATAATACAATCAGATTTCCTATCAAACGTTTTAGTTAGCGTAAGGTAAAAACTTACCCATGTTTATTTGTGGGGAGTCTTACGTGATACTTTTGTTTTCAAAAGTTTTCAAAGTTAAGCAATCTAACCGTTTACTCACACCAGACCCATGTCTGACCCAAGTGTTTATTTTCTATTTTATTAAACTCTTGGGTACTCAATATTGTATTGAGTAGTCGAGGGATTCAGGTTAGCTTTGACGAATTCTGGAGGAGATTTGGAGCAGGAGGCTTCACCGTGTAGATATATGATGATTCCGCTGTGTATATGTTGTGTCTGTATCTGTGATACTTGAGTTGTATGAATTAGACAGATGTTTATAACTGTCTAATATGTGTTGTATAAGTTGTGTAACTCTGATGTATATGATACTATGTAATATTTTATATGATATATTATATTTCATTCGTTCCGCTGTGAGTTTCTGATGTTGTTGTTCTTTCTTCTTTTCTTTCTTTTCTTCTTCTATCCCTTTCTTTCTTAATTCACGATACGTCTTTCTGGGCATAGAAAGCCGGGTCGTGACAGTTGGTATCAGAGCTGTAGGTTGAGTGAATACCTAGGCTCTGAAGTGGTGTCTATCTTGAGAGCGCGTAATTGTTAGTTATATAAAAATGGTTTTATATTGTGTTAATTGATCGGTTGAGTGGTATATGGATTCTGGTCAATACGAGTAGCTAACGTTATTGATAGGGATCTCTAAACACTTGAACCAGGCCAACGGACACAATATTGTTTTAAAGAGGTAGATGAAATAATTCTACCCAGATATAATTTCTATATAAAAAGTATCATTTTAAATGTATATGGTATTTGTAATGATTGGTTGAGATGATAATAATTTATCATCTAGGATTAGGAGTCTGAGTGTTGAGATTGGAAGTATATATCGAGACTGTAAACCTAATACCGTCTCGAGTGAACTTTACAGTTGTGTAAGGATTTCATAATCTCTGAAGGAAACCTGTTAAGGTTCGGAGTTTGTCTTTGAAGTTGGATGAATAGAGTTAGATCTATTGGATGAGCTGAAGCAAGTGATGGTAGCTTGGCGACTTCAGGAAGGAGCAGTTGTGTGATAAGACGCAGTATCTATGGATGTTCCCGAAGGAGATTTTCTTTTTGGAACAAGATTAAGAAGGTATTGGAGGAACAGTTGATGTCTACCGCAGGAAAGACTCGACTGTATAGGAATTCTCTGATATCAAGTAAGAGAGTTTTGTCTATTTTGAAGTATGGGACTAAGGTCGATTAGTTGTTCTTCGGACATGGTCTCATTGTTCCCTTAAGAAGAGTAAGTTATTGGCGATTGGTTTGGAGCCCGAGTTTCTTTTGGATGTCTACCATCTCGGAGATTCGTTGAGAGGTTTGTTGATGGTTTTAGTTTTGAGAAGCCTTTGGATTAGAAGTTCTTGGTTAGCTGTGATAGCAGTGCAGCTCGGAGTGTTCGGTGTGCTGTCGAGATAGAGTTTGGAAGCAGCAGTGTGGTTCGTTTCTTCGATGGTCCCGGAATCTTTGTGGTTCTTCTATCAGCAGTCCGGGAAGATGGTGAATGTTTTCTTGAAGGGTTAACCTTGTTCGGAAAAGTTTAAGGCTGTTTTAATTGGTAAAGAGAGAACAGTATCTTTAGAATCCGAACTAGGTAGGATCACAAAAGTGACTTGCGATTAGTTTGAGAGTTCATCTTGAGTAATCTTTTGTATGGAGTATCTGTGTTTTCTCTTCTGCTTCTAGTTTCGAGTTTCCTCTAGCCAAGGATAGCTAAAGACAGTACCCTTGACCAAGGACTCGTCTATCCTTTGAGTAGTTGGTTATGTTTTTAAGATAACCAATGTTTCCGCTTGTTTGTGGATCTAGTTTGTGCTCAAGTTCATCGACATTCTCATCTATTTCAAAATCAGAGTTGTGCAGCAAAAGAAAAGGTAGTAGCTGTGCAAGAAAGGAAGTAACCTCAGATTTCTACAAGAAGTTTATGTGAATTTCTAAGTGTGTATAGAATTTTTTTGAAATCTGGGAAAAGGAAGTTCAGTCTTCTATTTCTTGTGGAGTAGAGTTTGTGGATTTCAGCAGATTTGAAGATCATTTTGTGCTTGGTTCATATTTGTTTCAAGAAGCATCAGCGAAGGTTGAGCTGATCGGGAAGAGATGAGGTAGCTCAGGATCGTCTGATGAGTTAGGCAGATATGAGACGGAGTTTGGAATTCGGAGTTGGGAATTGGAAGTTGTTTAAGTTTTTCTCCGATTAAAGAGCTATAAGATTTGGTAAGTCTGGAAAGTTAGCTCTAAAAGTATTTTGGATTTTCTTGTGTTCTTGAGAGGAGTAGTTCTTTGATCTACAAGGTTGAATTGTCAGTTTGGATAACTGGAATTCAATGTATTTTACGTATCTCTGAGGGAGTACGTGTTTGATCTATCTCTGGTTTTAAAACCAGCAGTTCTGGAGTATTTGGTTGTTGAGTCAGACTCGTCTGTAGTCTGATATCTTGTTTAGTTCTGTAGATCTAGACGAGTAGAAGTTCTGTAGCTTAGTAGTGTTGATTTTGTTTGAATTCTGTAGAGCGAGTATCCCGGTATATATACTTGGGGAAACTCGAGGAAATTGTATCCAGGATTTTTTCTGGATAATTAGAATTGTTTGATTTGTGTGAATTGGTTGCTATGGTTGTTAGCATATGGAAGATAATATATGCTTGTGATTTAAATGGATTATTAAATTACCTTTGTCTTAAATTTCGGGGACGAAATTATTTTAAGGGGGGAGGAATGTGATATCCCGGGTTTTTGGACAATTTAAATTTAATAATCGGTATTGATAATTTAATTGGATTGATAATTTTCTTTCTAATTTTAATTTAATTTGGTAATTTAATCCTTTATAGGCTAATAAATATTTAATTTGGTAATATTAGATCTTTCTAATAATTTAAAATGGATAAAATTTATCTTTCAAAGCTAATAAAAATAGATTCTATTTATAATGTATATATTGATATATATATTGTGAATAGAGAATCTTTTGTTTAAATAAAAGATGAATTTTCAAATTGTAATATATATGTATGTATATGTTATAATTTGGATTGTTTTGAATTTAATTTAATCTATTGATAATTTATATATGTATGAATTGTGATTTAAAGCTTTGTTTTAAAATTAATATTTTTCAAAGGTTAGTTTAGATTAATTCAATTGTTTTCAAAATATAAGATAATTGTTTATTTTAAAAATGATAGTTTAAATAAAGTTTTATTTTGTATTCTTTAAAGTGTTTAAAATTTAATAAAGGTTTTAATTTTTATCTTGTTTTCTTTTAATAAGTATTAAACTAAAATGGTTAAAAATATATATATGGTTTAGAATAAACTTTCTTTTTAAATATCTTTTGGATTTAGAAGGTTTGTAAAAATAAATAATATAACATAAGTAGATTAAATTCACATTTCATAAATAATAAAATATAGATACTTAAACTAAATAGTTTGTAAATAAATAAATAAAACATGAATTTATATAAGACTATATTTACATAATTAATGTAACATAAATACTTTTGTAAATAAGGTTTTAATAAAACATAATTACTTTTATTAATAAGGGTTTAGACATAATTTTGCAAGGATTTTAACACTTGTAAACATATAAAACAAGCATGGGCAATTGTCTAGCTTATAAAGTTAACAAGTGGCTTTCATTTAATTTATTTGAAAATTTAGAGAAAAATTAAATTATCTTAAATAACATATGTTAAAGAAACCTGGTCATTTTGATTTCAGTTCAGAATCGTTCAAAACATTTTTCCCAGTCTTTCTTTCTTCTTCTTATAAACTTAAAACTGAAAACCCAAAAATCAGAAGAAGTAAATCAAATTTCAACAGCCTGTAACAATTCTCAATGCAAATGAAGTTCAACTGTAATTCAAATGCAAAGACTTCAGTCTCAACAATCAAGTTAAAGACTCAAATATTTACAAGCATGCAGTAGGATTTCAAATTCAACATTTTCCAGATCAAATTTCAGAAGCCTGGAAAACTGCTCTGTTTTGTTCTTTGGAAAATAACAGGTGAGTAAATTTATTTTAAAAACAGTTTAACCTGATGATTATAATTGATTTCAGTGATAGATTAAATTGTTTATATGAATTTGATATGAATGCATGTATATAATGTATATCCTGTGCTCTGTTTAACAAGTGAGTAAACCTGTTGCTTTTAAAAACAGTTTAAGATTTGAGATGAACTTAAATATATGTGAAATGTGTGTGATAATAATGGATTGCATGGATGTTTTAGCATTGAATATGACTTGAATTAATATTTAAAGTATGCCTGTACAAATGTTTGATTTTGAGTCTTTGTTGTTTATAGTTCTTGAATTTCTTGTTAAAAATCCATATCTCCAAATACAAGAAATTTTAGGCCTGAATCTTTGAATAAAAGTTGAAGATAACAACATGATGGAAAGTCTAAAAATGTTTCCAAGGTTTAAATTCAAAAAAAAATTATCTCTGAAATAAGAAAATACAGTGATAATCAGATATTGGTCAAAATTTTATGGAGACAATTTCATAATTTGATTTCATGAATGGATTCAGGGTAGGAAATCATGAATTTAGGTATTAAAGTTTGAATTTTTAATTTGATAGTCAATTAGAATTCTCGAGTTGAACGTCAGGGACGTTTTGATCAATTGCCATCGATGGTGGGCAAGGGGTGGCGTGAAATCTGAGTCGGAGATGGCTGGGTGGTCGGCAAGTGTGGGAAAAATGTCGAAGCTATTTATTGAAGACCGTGGTGGCCAGGCGTTGGTGAAGAAGGGTTTCTTCCCAGTTTTAGTCGATGATGTTATCGGAGCTTGATTCGATGACTAGGGTAGATCGGAGATGATCGCGAGGAGTGAAATCGATGGATGGGTACGTGGCGAAGCTTCAGTTAAGTCGACATGAACTCTGGTCGTTCTGATCGTCGGCGGCGAGGTCAATTGCATCATTGTGGGTTCCAGATTTTTGATCGATAGGATCGTTTTCGATTCGTGTGACATATGGAAGATCTGGAGTTGCGTGTGGGTTCGTGAGGTTGAAGGCGATTGTCGAGGATCGTCGCGGTGACCTACGGTGGTCGGAGACGATGGTGCAAGTGCACCACGTGCACGTGAACGTTTGGGTGCCTGGGATTGTTTTGGTTTGGGAAGAAGGGGGAAACTCGGGGAAACTCTCGTGTAGATTGCGTGACGACTCGAAGTATACGAGAGGGGAGAAAGACTCGGGGTTTTAGAAATGTTTGCTCGGGTTTTCTTTTGTTTAGACTCGGGTTTTGGGTTGTTTAAGTATTCCAGATTTTAGTTTAAAAGAATACTCATGTTAAGTTTTAATTTAAAGAAAACAGTGATCAGATTTTTAATGTAAGATAAATGTTGAAAGCCAGGTATTTAATAGAGGCTTGACCAAGTTAAAAATAAATATAAATAAAGTAATGTTTAACTAAGTTTAATAAAGAAATTTAATCAAGTTCAAATGTATAAGTTTTAAAGGTATATTTAAATAAATTTAAGAATTTAAAGGGATGAGGTTTTGATTAAATTTATGAAACAAGATTTATCAAGTTTTCCAAAGATTTTAAATGTTAAATTTTAATGGTTAATTTGTTTTATTTAAATAAATTATATATCTTTAACTATATATAAATTATTTCTAAATGTTTTCTAATGAAGATTAAATAATGTAATTAAGTATTTAATTAAGATAAAAGAATTTATCTTAAATTAATTAAGGTTGAAATTAATTTAAGGATTAAGGTTAATTAATAATGAGATAAATTATTTGTTAAGGTAATTAATTAAAGGAGAGTAATTAATTAAGGAAGTAATTAATTAATTAAGGGTTGATTAATTAAGATTAATTAATCAATAATAAGTGATTAAAGAGTAATTAATTAATATAATTAATTAAAGAGTTAATTAATTAAAGTAAGTAACTAAGGTGTAATTAATTAATATAATTAATTTAAGAGAATAATTACTTTATGAAGTAATTAAGGGAAGTAATTAAGGATTAATTACTTTGATAATTAATTAGAGTTTAATTAATTAATTAATGTGATTAATTAATGAATAATAAATGAATGTGATTAATTAATAAATAATTAGTGAATAATTAATGAAGGTGATTAATAAAAGATAATTTCTTAAGTAATAGAAATTATGATTAATTATGATTAATTAATGTAGGTGGTTAATTAAAGATTAATTATTTAATTAATTAAAAGGTTAATTAATTAATGAAGTAATTAGAGGATTATTAATTAATATAATTAATAAAACTAATCAAGTTTGATTAATAAAAGTAATTAATTTAAGTATGATTAATTAATTATAATTAATTGAGGATTAATGTAAATAATTATAATTAATTAATTTATGAAAGCAAATGAACGATCATTAATTAATTATTTAATGATAGTAATTAAAGGTTAATTACTGAATATGTTAAGGATAATTACTTGAATGTAATTAAGATAATTAATCAAAGGAAGATTAATTTAGGAAAGATCATTAAGAAATGATTTATTAATTAATTTGTAATTAATTAATGTTAGTAAGTAGGATTAAGATATCCAAGTGATTAAAGGATAGTAATTAATTTAACCAAAGGTTAATTAAATTGATATGGAGTTAATCAATTCTGCTTTTGAATGATTGGTTAATATTGGATGATTGATATTGGGTGATTGGTTGATATTGGATGATTTGGATATCTCTGATATATGTGATATGCTGCTTTGTGAGATGAATGTTTGATATGAATTATCTATTGCGATAATGTGATTTATCTATCTATTTATATCATCCTGAATATAAGTTTAAATGTTTAAACCTTTAAACAACTTGGCCTTAAAAGATACGTTTTGGATTTCGATGAGACCGGGATCGGGTTTCCGTATACCGGTATTCCAGGTCTGGAGACCCGAATACCACATCGATCCAAATTAACGATAGGTCGTGAATCTCAAGTGAAGATGAAGATTTAGAGTGCAAGGGTTATTGTCGTTAACTCTGAGGGTGATTCCAAAACGAGTGTAACGAGATAATGCCTTCGGTTTCGTTCGAACCCGGAACGAACTTGTATGGATTGAATGCTTTCAGCGCATCGTCAGGCGGACGATGAGCATTCTAAGTGATATGTTCTGATTAAAGGTAATCGTAACCTCAAGCCTCATCAACCGGGAATGGCTAAAACAGGGGAGGTGCAGCAAAGCTTCGTGGGTAGCACCCATTGAGAGCAAGATAGATCCCTGTCTAGAGGTCCCTTTTCTTTTCGGCTTAGTGTGTGGTTGGTCGCGCCAACTACGGGGTTATCTTGTTCGGGATTATCCAGTAAGGGATGGTTCCGGCTTTGTGTTGCAGGGGAGCGGGCGTACTCCTCGGTACGGTGATCTAGGCCACGTACTGTGACGGGCGGTACCCCAGTAGCCCCGCCATTGTATGGAATCCAAACTCCAATAAGTGCCGTACGTATTAGTTGTGCCCAACTATGTTGGAATGTGAGATGTAAGCATTTCAGCTATTTCTGTATTTTACTTGAAAACCCTAGACCCTATTATAATACAATCAGATTTCCTATCAAACGTTTTAGTTAGCGTAAGGTAAAAACTTACCCATGTTTATTTGTGGGGAGTCTTACGTGATACTTTTGTTTTCAAAAGTTTTCAAAGTTAAGCAATCTAACCGTTTACTCACACCAGACCCATGTCTGACCCAAGTGTTTATTTTCTGTTTTATTAAACTCTTGGGTACTCAATATTGTATTGAGTAGTCGAGGGATTCAGGTTAGCTTTGACGAATTCTGGAGGAGATTTGGAGCAGGAGGCTTCACCGTGTAGATATATGATGATTCCGCTGTGTATATGTTGTGTCTGTATCTGTGATACTTGAGTTGTATGAATTAGACAGATGTTTATAACTGTCTAATATGTGTTGTATAAGTTGTGTAACTCTGATGTATATGATACTATGTAATATTTTATATGATATATTATATTTCATTCGTTCCGCTGTGAGTTTCTGATGTTGTTGTTCTTTCTTCTTTTCTTTCTTTTCTTCTTCTATCCCTTTCTTTCTTAATTCACGATACGTCTTTCTGGGCATAGAAAGCCGGGTCGTGACAGTTGGTATCAGAGCTGTAGGTTGAGTGAATACCTAGGCTCTGAAGTGGTGTCTATCTTGAGAGCGCGTAATTGTTAGTTATATAAAAATGGTTTTATATTGTGTTAATTGATCGGTTGAGTGGTATATGGATTCTGGTCAATACGAGTAGCTAACGTTATTGATAGGGATCTCTAAACACTTGAACCAGGCCAACGGACACAATATTGTTTTAAAGAGGTAGATGAAATAATTCTACCCAAATATAATTTCTATATAAAAAGTATCATTTTAAATGTATATGGTATTTGTAATGATTGGTTGAGATGATAATAATTTATCATCTAGGATTAGGAGTCTGAGTGTTGAGATTGGAAGTATATATCGAGACTGTAAACCTAATACCGTCTCGAGTGAACTTTACAGTTGTGTAAGGATTTCATAATCTCTGAAGGAAACCTGTTAAGGTTCGGAGTTTGTCTTTGAAGTTGGATGAATAGAGTTAGATCTATTGGATGAGCTGAAGCAAGTGATGGTAGCTTGGCGACTTCAGGAAGGAGCAGTTGTGTGATAAGACGCAGTATCTATGGATGTTCCCGAAGGAGATTTTCTTTTTGGAACAAGATTAAGAAGGTATTGGAGGAACAGTTGATGTCTACCGCAGGAAAGACTCGACTGTATAGGAATTCTCTGATATCAAGTAAGAGAGTTTTGTCTATTTTGAAGTATGGGACTAAGGTCGATTAGTTGTTCTTCGGACATGGTCTCATTGTTCCCTTAAGAAGAGTAAGTTATTGGCGATTGGTTTGGAGCCCGAGTTTCTTTTGGATGTCTACCATCTCGGAGATTCATTGAGAGGTTTGTTGATGGTTTTAGTTTTGAGAAGCCTTTGGATTAGAAGTTCTTGGTTAGCTGTGATAGCAGTGCAGCTCGGAGTGTTCGGTGTGCTGTCGAGATAGAGTTTGGAAGCAGCAGTGTGGTTCGTTTCTTCGATGGTCCCGGAATCTTTGTGGTTCTTCTATCAGCAGTCCGGGAAGATGGTGAATGTTTTCTTGAAGGGTTAACCTTGTTCGGAAAAGTTTAAGGCTGTTTTAATTGGTAAAGAGAGAACAGTATCTTTAGAATCCGAACTAGGTAGGATCACAAAAGTGACTTGCGATTAGTTTGAGAGTTCATCTTGAGTAATCTTTTGTATGGAGTATCTGTGTTTTCTCTTCTGCTTCTAGTTTCGAGTTTCCTCTAGCCAAGGATAGCTAAAGACAGTACCCTTGACCAAGGACTCGTCTATCCTTTGAGTAGTTGGTTATGTTTTTAAGATAACCAATGTTTCCGCTTGTTTGTGGATCTAGTTTGTGCTCAAGTTCATCGACATTCTCATCTATTTCAAAATCAGAGTTGTGCAGCAAAAGCAAAGGTAGTAGCTGTGCAAGAAAGGAAGTAACCTCAGATTTCTACAAGAAGTTTATGTGAATTTCTAAGTGTGTATAGAATTTTTTTGAAATTTGGGAAAAGGAAGTTCAGTCTTCTATTTCTTGTGGAGTAGAGTTTGTGGATTTCAGCAGATTTGAAGATCATTTTGTGCTTGGTTCATATTTGTTTCAAGAAGCATCAGCGAAGGTTGAGCTGATCGGGAAGAGATGAGGTAGCTCAGGATCGTCTGATGAGTTAGGCAGATATGAGACGGAGTTTGGAATTCGGAGTTGGGAATTGGAAGTTGTTTAAGTTTTTCTCCGATTAAAGAGCTATAAGATTTGGTAAGTCTGGAAAGTTAGCTCTAAAAGTATTTTGGATTTTCTTGTGTTCTTGAGAGGAGTAGTTCTTTGATCTACAAGGTTGAATTGTCAGTTTGGATAACTGGAATTCAATGTATTTTACGTATCTCTGAGGGAGTACGTGTTTGATCTATCTATGGTTTTAAAACCAGCAGTTCTGGAGTATTTGGTTGTTGAGTCAGACTCGTCTGTAGTCTGATATCTTGTTTAGTTCTGTAGATCTAGACGAGTAGAAGTTCTGTAGCTTAGTAGTGTTGATTTTGTTTGAATTCTGTAGAGCGAGTATCCCGGTATATATACTTGGGGAAACTCGAGGAAATTGTATCCAGGATTTTTTCTGGATAATTAGAATTGTTTGATTTGTGTGAATTGGTTGCTATGGTTGTTAGCATATGGAAGATAATATATGCTTGTGATTTAAATGGATTATTAAATTACCTTTGTCTTAAATTTCGGGGACGAAATTATTTTAAGGGGGGAGGAATGTGATATCCCGGGTTTTTGGACAATTTAAATTTAATAATCGGTATTGATAATTTAATTGGATTGATAATTTTCTTTCTAATTTTAATTTAATTTGGTAATTTAATCCTTTATAGGCTAATAAATATTTAATTTGGTAATATTAGATCTTTCTAATAATTTAAAATGGATAAAATTTATCTTTCAAAGCTAATAAAAATAGATTCTATTTATAATGTATATATTGATATATATATTGTGAATAGAGAATCTTTTGTTTAAATAAAAGATGAATTTTCAAATTGTAATATATATGTATGTATATGTTATAATTTGGATTGTTTTGAATTTAATTTAATCTATTGATAATTTATATATGTATGAATTGTGATTTAAAGCTTTGTTTTAAAATTAATATTTTTCAAAGGTTAGTTTAGATTAATTCAATTGTTTTCAAAATATAAGATAATTGTTTATTTTAAAAATGATAGTTTAAATAAAGTTTTATTTTGTATTCTTTAAAGTGTTTAAAATTTAATAAAGGTTTTAATTTTTATCTTGTTTTCTTTTAATAAGTATTAAACTAAAATGGTTAAAAATATATATATGGTTTAGAATAAACTTTCTTTTTAAATATCTTTTGGATTTAGAAGGTTTGTAAAAATAAATAATATAACATAAGTAGATTAAATTCACATTTCATAAATAATAAAATATAGATACTTAAACTAAATAGTTTGTAAATAAATAAATAAAACATGAATTTATATAAGACTATATTTACATAATTAATGTAACATAAATACTTTTGTAAATAAGGTTTTAATAAAACATAATTACTTTTATTAATAAGGGTTTAGACATAATTTTGCAAGGATTTTAACACTTGTAAACATATAAAACAAGCATGGGCAATTGTCTAGCTTATAAAGTTAACAAGTGGCTTTCATTTAATTTATTTGAAAATTTAGAGAAAAATTAAATTATCTTAAATAACATATGTTAAAGAAACCTGGTCATTTTGATTTCAGTTCAGAATCGTTCAAAACATTTTTCCCAGTCTTTCTTTCTTCTTCTTATAAACTTAAAACTGAAAACCCAAAAATCAGAAGAAGTAAATCAAATTTCAACAGCCTGTAACAATTCTCAATGCAAATGAAGTTCAACTGTAATTCAAATGCAAAGACTTCAGTCTCAACAATCAAGTTAAAGACTCAAATATTTACAAGCATGCAGTAGGATTTCAAATTCAACATTTTCCAGATCAAATTTCAGAAGCCTGGAAAACTGCTCTGTTTTGTTCTTTGGAAAATAACAGGTGAGTAAATTTATTTTAAAAACAGTTTAACCTGATGATTATAATTGATTTCAGTGATAGATTAAATTGTTTATATGAATTTGATATGAATGCATGTATATAATGTATATCCTGTGCTCTGTTTAACAAGTGAGTAAACCTGTTGCTTTTAAAAACAGTTTAAGATTTGAGATGAACTTAAATATATGTGAAATGTGTGTGATAATGATGGATTGCATGGATGTTTTAGCATTGAATATGACTTGAATTAATATTTAAAGTATGCCTGTACAAATGTTTGATTTTGAGTCTTTGTTGTTTATAGTTCTTGAATTTCTTGTTAAAAATCCATATCTCCAAATACAAGAAATTTTAGGCCTGAATCTTTGAATAAAAGTTGAAGATAACAACATGATGGAAAGTCTAAAAATGTTTCCAAGGTTTAAATTCAAAAAAAAATTATCTCTGAAATAAGAAAATACAGTGATAATCAGATATTGGTCAAAATTTTATGGAGACAATTTCATAATTTGATTTCATGAATGGATTCAGGGTAGGAAATCATGAATTTAGGTATTAAAGTTTGAATTTTTAATTTGATAGTCAATTAGAATTCTCGAGTTGAACGTCAGGGACGTTTTGATCAATTGCCATCGATGGTGGGCAAGGGGTGGCGTGAAATCTGAGTCGGAGATGGCTGGGTGGTCGGCAAGTGTGGGAAAAATGTCGAAGCTATTTATTGAAGACCGTGGTGGCCAGGCGTTGGTGAAGAAGGGTTTCTTCCCAGTTTTAGTCGATGATGTTATCGGAGCTTGATTCGATGACTAGGGTAGATCGGAGATGATCGCGAGGAGTGAAATCGATGGATGGGTACGTGGCGAAGCTTCAGTTAAGTCGACATGAACTCTGGTCGTTCTGATCGTCGGCGGCGAGGTCAATTGCATCATTGTGGGTTCCAGATTTTTGATCGATAGGATCGTTTTCGATTCGTGTGACATATGGAAGATCTGGAGTTGCGTGTGGGTTCGTGAGGTTGAAGGCGATTGTCGAGGATCGTCGCGGTGACCTACGGTGGTCGGAGACGATGGTGCAAGTGCACTACGTGCACGTGAACATTTGGGTGCCTGGGACTGTTTTGGTTTGGGAAGAAGGGGGAAACTCGGGGAAACTCTCGTGTAGATTGCGTGACGACTCGAAGTATACGAGAGGGGAGAAAGACTCGGGGTTTTAGAAATGTTTGCTCGGGTTTTCTTTTGTTTAGACTCGGGTTTTGGGTTGTTTAAGTATTCCAGATTTTAGTTTAAAAGAATACTCATGTTAAGTTTTAATTTAAAGAAAACAGTGATCAGATTTTTAATGTAAGATAAATGTTGAAAGCCAGGTATTTAATAGAGGCTTGACCAAGTTAAAAAAAAATATAAATAAAGTAATGTTTAACTAAGTTTAATAAAGAAATTTAATCAAGTTCAAATGTATAAGTTTTAAAGGTATATTTAAATAAATTTAAGAATTTAAAGGGATGAGGTTTTGATTAAATTTATGAAACAAGATTTATCAAGTTTTCCAAAGATTTTAAATGTTAAATTTTAATGGTTAATTTGTTTTATTTAAATAAATTATATATCTTTAACTATATATAAATTATTTCTAAATGTTTTCTAATGAAGATTAAATAATGTAATTAAGTATTTAATTAAGATAAAAGAATTTATCTTAAATTAATTAAGGTTGAAATTGATTTTAGGATTAAGGTTAATTAATAATGAGATAAATTATTTGTTAAGGTAATTAATTAAAAGAGAGTAATTAATTAAGGAAGTAATTAATTAATTAAGGGTTGATTAATTAAGATTAATTAATCAATAATAAGTGATTAAAGAGTAATTAATTAATATAATTAATTAAAGAGTTAATTAATTAAAGTAAGTAACTAAGGTGTAATTAATTAATATAATTAATTTAAGAGAATAATTACTTTATGAAGTAATTAAGGGAAGTAATTAAGGATTAATTACTTTGATAATTAATTAGAGTTTAATTAATTAATTAATGTGATTAATTAATGAATAATAAATGAATGTGATTATTTAATAAATAATTAGTGAATAATTAATAAAGGTGATTAATAAAAGATAATTTCTTAAGTAATAGAAATTATGATTAATTATGATTAATTAATGTAGGTGGTTAATTAAAGATTAATTATTTAATTAATTAAAAGGTTAATTAATTAATGAAGTAATTAGAGGATTATTAATTAATATAATTAATAAAACTAATCAAGTTTGATTAATAAAAGTAATTAATTTAAGTATGATTAATTAATTATAATTAATTGAGGATTAATGTAAATAATTATAATTAATTAATTTATGAAAGCAAATGAACGATCATTAATTAATTATTTAATGATAGTAATTAAAGGTTAATTACTGAATATGTTAAGGATAATTACTTGAATGTAATTAAGATAATTAATCAAAGGAAGATTAATTTAGGAAAGATCATTAAGAAATGATTTATTAATTAATTTGTAATTAATTAATGTTAGTAAGTAGGATTAAGATATCCAAGTGATTAAAGGATAGTAATTAATTTAACCAAAGGTTAATTAAATTGATATGGAGTTAATCAATTCTGCTTTTGAATGATTGGTTAATATTGGATGATTGATATTGGGTGATTGGTTGATATTGGATGATTTGGATATCTCTGATATATGTGATATGCTGCTTTGTGAGATGAATGTTTGATATGAATTATCTATTGCGATAATGTGATTTATCTATCTATTTATATCATCCTGAATATAAGTTTAAATGTTTAAACCTTTAAACAACTTGGCCTTAAAAGATACGTTTTGGATTTCGATGAGACCGGGATCGGGTTTCCGTATACCGGTATTCCAGGTCTGGAGACCCGAATACCACATCGATCCAAATTAACGATAGGTCGTGAATCTCAAGTGAAGATGAAGATTTAGAGTGCAAGGGTTATTGTCGTTAACTCTGAGGGTGATTCCAAAACGAGTGTAACGAGATAATGCCTTCGGTTTCGTTCGAACCCGGAACGAACTTGTATGGATTGAATGCTTTCAGCACATCGTCAGGCGGACGATGAGCATTCTAAGTGATATGTTCTGATTAAAGGTAATCGTAACCTCAAGCCTCATCAACCGGGAATGGCTAAAACAGGGGAGGTGCAGCAAAGCTTCGTGGGTAGCACCCACTGAGAGCAAGATAGATCCCTGTCTAGAGGTCCCTTTTCTTTTCGGCTTAGTGTGTGGTTGGTCGCGCCAACTACGGGGTTATCTTGTTCGGGATTATCCAGTAAGGGATGGTTCCGGCTTTGTGTTGCAGGGGAGCGGGCGTACTCCTCGGTACGGTGATCTAGGCCACGTACTGTGACGGGCGGTACCCCAGTAGCCCTGCCATTGTATGGAATCCAAACTCCAATAAGTGCCGTACGTATTAGTTGTGCCCAACTATGTTGGAATGTGAGATGTAAGCATTTCAGCTATTTCTGTATTTTACTTGAAAACCCTAGACCCTATTATAATACAATCAGATTTCCTATCAAACGTTTTAGTTAGCGTAAGGTAAAAACTTACCCATGTTTATTTGTGGGGAGTCTTACGTGATACTTTTGTTTTCAAAAGTTTTCAAAGTTAAGCAATCTAACCGTTTACTCACACCAGACCCATGTCTGACCCAAGTGTTTATTTTCTGTTTTATTAAACTCTTGGGTACTCAATATTGTATTGAGTAGTCGAGGGATTCAGGTTAGCTTTGACGAATTCTGGAGGAGATTTGGAGCAGGAGGCTTCACCGTGTAGATATATGATGATTCCGCTGTGTATATGTTGTGTCTGTATCTGTGATACTTGAGTTGTATGAATTAGACAGATGTTTATAACTGTCTAATATGTGTTGTATAAGTTGTGTAACTCTGATGTATATGATACTATGTAATATTTTATATGATATATTATATTTCATTCGTTCCGCTGTGAGTTTCTGATGTTGTTGTTCTTTCTTCTTTTCTTTCTTTTCTTCTTCTATCCCTTTCTTTCTTAATTCACGATACGTCTTTCTGGGCATAGAAAGCCGGGTCGTGACACATACATTACCCTTTTAACGTTCAACATTCACTACATGCTAAGTCCAAAACGCATCCGTAAACACACCCTATCCAAAAGAAGTTTATCTAGCCAACTACAGATCATCACTATCAGAGCTCTCTCTCTCAGGTCCTGATAGCTCCCTAACCTCCGCCTCATTGTCTGTCTCATAGACCTCCTCGAGATCAGACTCTACGGGAATGTGTCCTATACCCTCCTGATCTTCAACTCCATCATCCAAACCCCAAATAACCGCCTCATCATCATCTGATACTACAGAAGGCACCTCACTATCAGACTCTTCTTCATCTTCAAATTCTTCTTCGTTTTCTTCGAGTCCTTCCATGTCCTCGAATTCTTCTGTATCGTCAAATGCCTCCTCTGGTTCTTCTTCCTCCTCTTCGGGCTCTACAACTACTTCCTCTTTGGGTTCTTCTACCTGGGGTTGTGGCTGCACCACAGGCTCCTCCGGTATCCCCCCCTGTACTGATGACTCACCCTGATCATCCTGAACTCTACTCGACGAACCATAGTCATCGACTCTTCGGCCTTTGAAAATTGCACCACCCCTATTTATGCGACGAGTCCTCTACAATTAAAATCAAAATCAAAATATAAGATCCTAAGGTCTTAGAAATTTTTTTATTTTTTATAGGTCAATTATTCTAGATTTCAAAATTTTCAGTTTTAAAACCAAAGTATATTTGTCAACCATAACAACCAGAACAAACAAAGCAACCAATTCATTCAAACAAACAAAAACTTTGGCTTATTTGGAGTTTATGTCCCATTTTAATATATCGAATTCTCTTTCTGGATCTACCAGAAATTATCGATGAATAGAGAAAAGATGTTGAACAAAAGAGATTGATAGAGAAATTTGTTTCCACTGTTGCAGGGTATTAACCATTCATAGTCGTATTTCCCTGTCCTCTACCTCATCCTCTTCTTGCACTCATACTTAATACCAGTGGATAGTAAGAGAATTTACTGAGGCATTCAGACGGATATCTGAAGAATACTCATTCTAGAGTTTACTTCACTCTATCTCTAATGAGCTACTTAATGTGTTATACTCCTGAGCTAAAGTTCAACCTTAGCTCTGATACCACATGTAACGTATCTGGTTTTGCCCGCTCGAAAATCAACATCCGTACTTCACATTGTACCAGAATGCCGCAGATTCGATCGTTCAAATCCGATTCGCCGGAGCTATAACACAATTAAGTAAATAGAACCCCCTATCATGCTGTAATATAGCAAATGCGATCCATATACGACGTTTCATTATTCGGAATGGGTTATATGACACTAAGGTCCTCTCCCGGCTAAACCGAATAATGTGCGCAATATTTTAAAAACATATGGATATTGGGATTTCAATTAAGTCACAACTTAAACCCAAATTTCCTTTTCAAATGGTTTAACAAATTACCATTTTCAAATCTTTAAACAAAAAGATTCATTTTAACAACCTTCAATGGTTTAAAACAATTTCCACACTTTAATCTTTTGAAACAAAAGATTCATTCACAGATTTTCCAAATCAATTTCCATTTCAATTTGATTAACTCGTTAAATCTTTAAATCAAGATTTAACTGATAGCTTTCAAAACAATTCCATTTCAAATGGTCTAAACAAATCATCATTTTAAATTTGTTTAAAAATAAACAGATTCAATTCATAGTTTTCAAAAAGAATTCATTCATAACTTGGAAAATCCATTTTTCAATTCAATCTTGAAATTCCTTTAATTAAACTGGAATTTCATTTCTTATCTGAAAGCTTTTATCATTTGAAAACAAACAGTTTTCATTTTTGGAAATCTGATTCATTTATACGAGTTAAAGTTCTTGGGTTAAATCCAAATTCTCAAAATTTTACATTTAAAATGGTTTGAATTCATATAAACACATTAATAAGTTGAACAGCCTTTTTAAACCCTAGTTCCCAAATCATAGAATTCAATTTCAAATATTGAATTCAAATTTAAATCAAATTATTTAAATTTTCAAAACTCGATTAAGTTATCCAAAATAACTTTTATCTTTGAAATTCCATTTCCAAGGCTTTTCACTTTAAACCCAAATTTCCAATTTCAAAATCAATTGAAATTAAAATTTCAATTTCAAAAACATCAAATTTAAATTATCTGTGACTTAACCGATTTCCACGTGAAATCCATATTTGTGTGTGTATAAGTGTGGTCCAGGGGTTTTACACAGTAGTGCAACATCATACAATCATCACAGATTAGAATACATAAATATAATTTTGATAAGCGGTATTAACTATCCCGCTTATCGTTCATTCACAGTTCACAGATATGTATCACAGATAAGTAAATTACAGATCACAACATAAATCAGGATGTATCACCAAGCATCACAAATCAGGGATATCAACAATCAAGTCATCCAATAGAATCCAAATATCAGAAGGTAAGGTCAATAAATTATCTGATTAATTTAGATCGAGTTAATTCCTTACGAATTTCAAATCCGGGTTGATTAACATTAATACTTTACAAATTATCTTGATTTATTATTCTTAAATCATTTATTAATTATCCATTAATAATAAATCAATTTTACCTTTAGTTAAAATTCATCAACCTTTAATTATTAAATGATTAATCTTTAATTATTTAATTTACTATTAAATCAATCATCTTTAATTAATTACTTTGGTTAATTATCCTCAATTAATCTCTTTAATTTATCATTCCTTGATTAATTATCATTCTTTAATCAACTTCATTAATTTATTCAACCTTTTATTAATTTATCCAACATTACTTATCTTAATGAATTAATCACATTAATTAATCATTCTTTGAATAAATTAACTTTTAAATATTTATTAATCAATCTTAATGTAATAATCAATCGATCTTTAATCATTAAATCATTATCCTTTAAGTATTTACCATTTAATTAATTATACTTAATTAATTACAATAAGTGATTATCCTTAATAAATTATTTTAATAAACCACAATCTAATTACATTGAGTAATTTTACTTTAATCCCTTGGTTAATTATTCTTAATTAATCATTCATGAAGTAATTAAGCTTTGTGTAATTACTTTATTTTATTTATTTTTTTGAAAACACTTTGGGATAAAATTTCCAAAGTCAAAACAAATTTGAACTTCAACATTTAAATTAACATGTTAAACAAAAAAAAAGACTTTACTGGGAATTTTGTTAACACTTTGTTTACAATTCTTGTTTAACATAACCCAAATAAAACTTTTGCTTTTGTCTTAAAGTTTATAACATTTTAATTATTTTGGTTTCCAAAACCAGGTCTTATTCTTTCTTTAGTTTTAAACTTTAGCTTGATACTCATAACTTAAAACTTGGTACAGATTTGATTTTCAAAAATTTTAAAGATCTGTAACATTTTTCAATTCAACAGGCTCGAGCTATCTTACTTCGAGTCAAACGCTTTAAAACTTCGAACATCAACTGAGTTTTTCCACAAGTTCTTCGAGACGAACCCGAGCCTGTCCTTTCTTCCCCAAATCTACATTTTCCTCCTGATACACGAATCCTCGCGTGCACGTGCACGATCACCAGCGACCCACTCCAGTTGTCTCCACTTCATCGAGCACATCGACAACCACCTACGATCCAACCTTCGATCCTCAGCAACCCATCCTCCACGCAGATTCGAATTCGAGTATGAATTCGTAAATCTTGAACTTAAACTGCCTCAACACCCACCTGGAACACGTCTCGTATACCCAATGCCAACCACCAGAAAATCAACGCCTCCGGTCACGGCCTCTCCAATACCCCCGCAACCATTTCCCAAAGACAGGAAACACTCGATCATCTACAGACGACGAACGAAACAAAGTTCTCGACTTTACAAAACTAGGTTTAGAAACTTAAAATGCTCGCCGTTGCCACCGCGTCCAACTGCACACAATTCCACTATTTTTCTCGCAAGCCCCGTAGGCTCCTCTATCTCCACCAACAACCTCGACGTTCACGAATCGATCGATCATCAGAATTTGGCAAAAATCAAATTTTTTTTAAACAAGAACTGCAGCTTCAATTCCTAACTAAAAATTATGACTTTATTCTTAAAAATCAAGTTTTTGCATGATGTTTCAGTTTATATTCTTGCATTTATAAATTAGGATGATTACATTTTCCTCTATATTGAAATTCCTCTGTTATTTTGAATTTCCAGAGCAAGATACGCATCTATTTCGACTTAAATAAAATTTAAGTTTCAAGCTATGATTAAACAAACAGTCTTTGTTTTTGTACTAAGTTTAAACATCGAGTAGATTAGGTGGGAATGATTTTTAAATCAAAATCTAGTGTTAAAATCTTAGACAGAGGGCATATATGAAGAATAGCCATAGAGAATAGTGTTACTCATACTTTCATACTTATTCACAGAGAATTCATAATAGATTCATACTTTCAAATTGTTTAAAAGTGGTGTTACTCACCCTGATCATTTTGATCTCCAGAAAGTTTGGTTAGCTGGAAGCCCTCTTGATCTCAGTTTTTGTTTTCCTTTGATTGTTCACCGTTCAAGTGGATGTTTGTTTGATAAATAAGTAACAACACTTCTGGTTTTTCTTAGTTCGTTTGAATGGAACGAAAATGGAATGAAATGTTGATATGTATAAAATAAAGTTTGCAGAAGAAATATTGTGCACAGGTGCTAATGTTGTCTGTACAAGTGATATTATGTTTTGTACAATTTTTATCAGTGATATTTTCTCATTTTGGAGGCTGAGACAATTTTAAACATTTCGAATGACCTTTGTTTGCTATTGACTTCGGCTGATATCTTACATTTGTTGCTTGCATTAATTATTTTGGTACTTTATGTCTTCCTTTGCCTTTTGTATTCTATTTTGCAAGTGTACTTGTTCATATTCACTCAATTCCATACGTACATACTTGTATACATATTTACTCTTGCAAGCTACCAGACATTTATATATTTTTGTTTGGTTCATATTTGAGTGTTTTCTTCTTTTCCTTTGTTTTATGCATTGTCTTATTACCTTGCAATACTTGATAACTTTGGCTGTACAAAATGAACTGAGATAGTGGCGGCTTGTTTGTTTGATTTGTACACTTGTATTTTATTGTTTCAAAGGTATTTATTTTACCTTTAACTTGTCTCTATAATTTCACATGCAATTAGTTTGGTTTACCTTTTCCTATTTTTATTTTATTTTTTTCATATGTTGTTATACTTATACTAAGGTATTCGTTTTATTCTGTTTTAGAATTCATAACGAATTTATCTCTTGTATTTTTGTATCTTTATTTTTGAACCATTTAATTAAAATTTAAATTCCAAATTAAATACATATACATATATTTAAAAATTAAAATAATTTCTACAGAATCTACTTGAATCCGGGGCAACTCGCATCACTTTTAATAAATTTATTTCACTATTTTTGTTCAAAAATACAATTAATTATTAATTTAAATAGATAGAAAATTTGGGGTCGTTACATGAAGTGTCTTGCAATTTGAGGAGCCTCCTAAAAAATAGAGATTCGGTACGATGGCAATGTAAGAAGTTGTAAATTGTAGTTAGTAAATACTAACTAAGATACCTAATAAATATAATTTGAAAATTATGTTTTGCTATTACTACCTCGATATGCCTAAGTATGCTTCTGTTTCAGCACCCGATCATCATGAAGGGTCTTGCAATTTGAGGAGCCTCCTAAAAAATAAACATTCATTACGATGGCAATGTAAGAAGTTGCAAATTGTTGTTACTAAGTACTAACTAAGATACCTAATAAATATCATTTGAAAATTATGTTTTGCTATTACTACCTAGATATGCCTAAGTATGCTTCTGTTTCAGCACCCGAGCATCATGAAGTGTCTTGCAAGTTGAGGAGCCTCCTAAAAAATAGAAATTTAGTATGATGGCAATGTAAGAAGTTGCAAGTTTTAGTTACCAAGTACTAACTAAGATACCTAATAAATATCATTTGAAAATTCTGTTTTGCTATGACTACCTTGATATGCCTAAGTATAGATATTCAAACACGGAAACTAGTTTGAATTCGTGTTACCAATCCATTGCATCTTATGTTACACATTGATCTCTTTTAAAAGTAACTTATTATTATTATTATTATTATTATTATACATTACCATGCTTGTCCATAAGTCAGCTACAGTTGCCTTTCAAGCAAAGCAATTCATGATCATAATAAGAATGTAACCTACATGTATTGCCAAGTATTAAATAATGAAATGTAATTCGCTTACACCAAAGCATTCAGCTAGTCAAGAATAAAAAAAATAAAATGCATAAGACATGTTAAAAGTAATGTTTCTAGCATAAACAACCATATATCTACACAGGCAACTCCCCCACCATCACTACAAATAGCTTGACAATAATGGTTTCAAAGCTGCAAAGCGATACTATATATTATAAATAAAGAAAACATGATGACATTTTAATTACGAAATTACAACATGATGAATAAACAATGTAAACCGATGTTGAAATCAATTTCGGCTGTTTGAAATCATGTACATAAGTAAAATGGTATACGATCTAAATATTTCACACATAGTACATCAAAAAAGTAAATCTATAACCCACATAAGTTTGTTGAGATTTAAACAAAATATTCTTTTTCAATCAATACACAGCCTTTAGCATTTATTGTTCCCAAGCATATTAAAAATAGGAGCAACAACCGTTAATAATTCGCAAAAACCGTACTTTTTACCAAATTGTTAAAAATAAGTAATCATTGATAATGTAGTTAATTACAAACATAATTGTACATATTTTTGTAAAAAGATAGATCTATGAATAAAGTAATTGAAGTTCATAATTGAACTTAGTAGGCTTCAATGTTCCATAAGTTTCTCATAAGTTTCATACTTAATATGGGGGCATAAAAATTATTACATCTGAAATTCAGTAATGAAGGAAAAGCACACATACAAATTTTCAGACGAATAACATAAAGAAAATGATGGAAATCAAACCAACCACGTAAATGTTCAAACAAATAAATTTAAATAAGTGGAATTAAAGAAACCGATAATCCAGTTGCAAAGAAACCAAAAGAACTAACAGGAGAAGATGAATAAAGGGTATGAATGGACCTACTAAATTTTGTGAGATTTAGTTGGGAGCTATTACGGTAAGGTTAAACATGTAAATTAATACGATCTGAGCATGAAATGTACAAAGGTTAATACAAATACCTTGCAATGATGTGATACTCAATTCACCATTATAAAAGCTTGGTGGAAGTAGCGATGCTTGTAGGGGGAGGGTTTGGCAATTTTCGACGAAGGGGAAGACAAACTCATATTACACACGGAGTTCATTCCTTAAATAAATTCATATCGATGATGTATTATTTGATCCATTCTTGGCATATACTCTCTATCAAATATAGCAGATGAATGGATAATTGATTTGTAACTCTTATGGCATCACAGTTCATTCTACGATAATTTATGTTAAACTGTTAATAACACTTATGAAGAAATAAAATTGCATATATGGTATAAAGTAGTACATAAAGCTATTATTTAGGCCTGTCAAAAGGGTCAGGTCGGGTGAAATTTGACTTGACCCTTTTATGACTCTAACCCATTTGTCATGTTTATTAATTACAAAATTAGACCTAACCCACTTTTTTTTTAGGGTCAACCCATTTAACCCATTTAAAACTTTATCACTTGAAACATCAAATATCACAAAATATACATAAAATGTAAAATTGCAGCTGCATATAAAAGTGGAAATGCATTATGTATAGTCATATAACATTAATGTAAACTGACTATATAAAACAGCATCAAATTAAAACTATACCACTATATATGCAGTAAGACAACAAGAATATCATGAAATATCATATATAAAGCTAGATGAAAGTGCATGAATATAGCTTTGAAACTACAAAGTGTGATAGAATTGTAATAAATAATACCGATATAACACTAGGACCAACACCAATATAACACTGCGGTATATCAGTGCATCAAATATAAAAACAAAAAATAAAAAACAAAGATGTTGACTAAAAAATGGACTTCAAAGTTACTGAAACTGAATCATGCACATACGATACACTTTTTCAGTCACGCAGAAATACCTACACATACAAATAAAAGGTTGTAGTATATAAACATGAGCCAACAAGAGTATAGAATTGTATTACAAGAAAAAAAGGAAAAAAAAATAGTTTTAGGCTTTGAAAACTTGGCATATCTATACAATATAAACCGTCATATTTATACTTCAGTATATATCTAAAGGTTGGAATATTCAAATTCAGATGCATGCTTAAAACTGCCAAGATCAGATATATATATATATATATATAAGCTGTAACAAAGTCTACACTATGTACTGAATTGGAAAAGTTACTTTAAAATTTTCTGCTACTGTGTTTTCCAGTGAAGTTTTAATTCATAACTGTAATTGTAAATGAGAAATTACGTTAAGGAATTAATATTTTATCCTATTTCACAAAGTCCAATAATTATAACAAAATTTAATCCACATAAGTTATTGCGATTTATTAATATGGTCATGGTATAGAATGTACTTTGTTATGCTGATTAAGATTATCATGAGCAAGGTTGGTTTTTGTTGCGTACATAGTGAATGGATGTAGCTTTTGATATTTGATTTATAAAGGATTTTTTTATATTTTGTATTAACTGTTAATAAAGATTGAAAAAAATAAAAAAACTCAAACTTTTCTAGTAACAATAAGTTTTCTGCTGTAACCTAAAATGTGAGGGCAACATCTAGATTCCAAATGTGTAATAGTCTTTTAAGAGTATCAGAAGCAAAAATAAAAATTTAATAGTAGATTAAAAATTATATTGCTAATAGTTGTATGTCAATGTCAAACGTTGTAATTGTGTAAATATATGCTGGAAATTTGTGAGAAAGAATTTACAATTTTCTGCAAACATACGTTAGTTTGGGAGCATGTTTATTTATATCGTTATCACTAGGTACATCTTATACTTTTGTCTATCTAGCATTTTTTTTTTCGATTAGTGCTTGCAACATATACTAACTTGATAATAAAGAAGTCATACCGAAGAAGTGAAAGCATGAACATTTTGAGCAGTACAATAAATGTAAATATTAAACATTTTCCACAGCTCATCTGTCTGAATCAAATGATGAGTGTGACGCCCCACCTCTATACCCACGCTAACCAAGAACACTTCGATGTAGTGCTGTCAATTAGCACGGAGAATAAGGCTGTGGAGGAACGATCATCCATGTAACTTCTTTGTGCGAGCACCGATATGTCAGATAGGATAGAATGTATATCATTTAAGGAGGAAATCCGACATACCGATACAAACCCAAAGCTATCACACAGTGGCTATATATAATCTTCGAAAACAAACATAGAAATAATCATAACATAAATCAGTCACAGACATCCATATCACAAAGGCGGAAGAAGATATGAATATATATATAACACATGAAAGTGTACATCAGAGTAGTGGTCAGAAAGATCCACGATAATACAAAAAGAATAGCAACATGTGCTATACAAAAGAATAAGTACACAACATAGAGTCTATATCTCAAATGTGTACATCCAAAAACTACTAATCAATGTAGTTACCCAAAAGTCAGAATAATCCTGAAGAGAAGTCAAGCAGAAGCACCTGTAACATCTCGGTCTGACCCGAGTATTATTTATAAGAAAATAATAAACGGATCAGTCTAGCTATAAATATCAGATGATATGGTATAAAATAAAAGACATGGCATGAACATGTAATTACCATAATGGCATACTACTATAAGTATGTAATTGAAAATCAACAAGAGATTAATCAATATTACAAGAATCTTCTCAAAGATAAAATAGGGTATCATACCCTAAACCTGTATTCATAACAAGTCAATGACACACGAATTCACCAATGCACAAAAATTGATAAACATATCAATAGAAATCATGAAAATTGGTGAAGCACAAAATTCCAGAAATCATCACAAGAAATCCAGAAATCACAAAAAGGGAGGAGGCCTTTCACAAGAATGGGAGCATGAAAACTCACCAACACGTGTAACACAAGAACGAGAAGCTATCTCATGGAAGCTATCCATTAAATTTTGACACACGAACGACCCGAAGACCATGGGGCGCTACCCCAATATGTGATGGTGAAACATCACACAAACGGGGTTTAGTCTCCCTCGTAGACAAAGAGACATCGCACGGTTGCTAGTCTAAATCACAAAAATGATCATCATGATCATCAAGAAGTGTCAATCACACCAAACCAGTAAATATATGAGTTTAGCTTCATGTCCCATAACCACATGCTTAACTTAAATATTTACGAACAAGTTGTAGATCTTCACTAGAAAATTGTCACAAAAGGGTTCAATCGAATAAGTCCAAGAGCTATCCGACGAAGTGAATGCGAGCGTTTCATACCACTCGTTTTACTAAGTCGTTTAATTTGATTTCTCATCCGAGTGAAGTAAAGGCTTGTATATACTAATAGATTGGAAAATAGTTTAAGAAAAAGAGTTTTGTAATAAAATAGTGTTGAAATCGCTTTGATGAAAGAGTTTTGATATTTACTACTAGTATTGAAACCTTCATATTTTTAAAGTGACAAATCTCAAAAACGATTGTAGAAACAATCTATCACAAAAATTCACATTCGAAGACGTCAACAAAATCCAAGGAAATCAGCTCAAAATGCATCAAAGTGGAAGTTCTGTTGAATGTTTTTCAGATAAGATCCCCTACGGAGGGGGGGTCCAGGGGGGGTGGCAACCCCCCTGGTGGGGGTGCAGGAGAAACACCCCCGCTATGGGGTTCGACCTGCCCGGTCAGGTCGCAGGGGTCTAAGGGGCAGCGCCCCCGGCAGGGTGCGGGGCAGCGCCCCGTCAAAAACGGTACGACCTAGTGAAGACAAGCGACCTAGTGAAGACAAGCGACCTAGTGAAGCCAAGCGGCCTACGACCTAAAGGTAAAGCGGGCGAGCGACCTAATGGGTAAACAGGTCAAGCGACCTAACTGAACGAGCTAGGCACGCGACCTAACTGGCGAGCGACTTAAGAGCAAATAGGTCGAGCGACCTAAGATGAAACGACCTACCAAGCACGCGACCCAACAGTGGTGCGACCTAGCGGGGTGAGCGACCTAACACGGTCGAGTTAAGGGAAGGCGCGACCTAAAGAGGTGCGACCTAATGGGGTGAGCGACCTAACACGGTCGAGTTAAGGGAAGGCGCGACCTAAAGAGGGTGCGACCTAATGGGGTGAGCGACCTAACACGGTCGAGTTAAGGGAAGGCGCGACCTAAAGAGGTGCGACCTAATGGGGTGAGCGACCTAGGAAGTGGCGCGACCTAAGTGGTACGCGTCCTAAAGAATACAAGGCTGGGCGATTTAACTCGTGGCGAGCTAATCGTAGGCAGAACGACCTAGCAGGTTACGAGCTATGGCCGAGCGACCTAAAGGCGCTGAAGGACCGAGCGACTTAAAGATCGTGACCTAACTGCGAGGCGACCTAAGGAATTACGACCCATATGCCGTATGCGACCTACGACCTAACTCATACGAACGACCTAAGCCCAGAACGTGCAATTTGCAGACCTGTCTTCTCCAAACCCGAACGACCTAAGCCCAGAATTTCGCCAAAACACTAAAAATCGGGTTTTTCACCAATTCAATCCAAACCGAATGCAAATGCATATGCACAAGTGATAGGGAATCATTCCCAACAGTCCAACGACAGTTATAGGCAAGATGTGAGATTAAAAATCTCACCTTTTCCACGAAATTGATGATGGAGAGGCTTAAAAGCAAAGCAAGAATCAACCACTAGCTTGAATCAATATCTTCACTTGAATTTGAAGTTGAATGATGAATTTGCAAATGAAGACTTGAGCTTGGAGTTTTAATTCCCATTCCCTCCTCCATTTTTGATGAAGCTTTAATGTTTTAGTGAAGAGATGAAGTTATGAAGAGAAGGGGTTGGGCTGAGCTAATATGGGTGCAGTCCAAACCAAAGTCACAAGCGGAAAAAAGTAGCGAAAATTCCACTAACTCCAAACATATCAAAGTTTATACTTAAAAAGATCGCAAACGTCATTTTGAACTCAATGGAAGGGGTCTCGAGTCCTAATTTGACTGTATGCAAAAAGTAGCTTTTCGGACTAAGATCCGACTAACGACGAAAATATTCAAATAAGATATTCAAATATATAATCGTCAAATATGCGGGTTGTTACAATGAGTAATAGCCATAAGTAGTTACACGATCATTTAGTGGACATGTTTGAATAGAAGAATTTTTAGAAGTTATCACCACGATTTAGTCATTCAATATTTGATTTCTGCAGGTTCCCTATTGCATGGTTGCGTTTGAAAAGACTATATGTACATAAAGATTATCTTATATTCATGTACAAGATTAACAGCTGAAGGATTTTCTTGCATTTTAAATATAGGATACTATTCTTCTCCCTCACATTTTCAAATAATGCCTTTGAAATAGTAACTTCTTTATCATTAGTGGTGTGCACACAGTGGGATTCGTTATGAGAATCTCAAATAAGACTAGCTTTAAACTTGATTTTGCCATAAAGAAGGTTCAGATTTTTAGAATTTGATGAAGAATTTATTATTTGTTTACTAGCTGCATTCTTTTCAGACCGTATTAATTTTGACTACATTATTTTGAACATTTCAAACATAAGCATTGTCTTCAGACCACGTCATGTTTTTTTTAATGCCATGAACTGCTGCTGAAAAAAAAACGAACCATTTGTTTTGTTGTTTTAGGTAAAAATATATACATTATTGAAGAAACTATCCTAGGACCAGTGGTAAGTACCGTTAAAAATCAATAGTACATTTGTTAAAAATCATACCTGACACTATGCATTATTGTCTCTTCTTCTTGAGAATGGAACTTTGTAATATCTTTGGTAAGATCCTCGATTGTTTGCACAATTGTACCGCCATACAACCAATCTCTTGTACATAACAATGCTTCGACAACATCTCCTTTAAGTGAATTACGGTACTCGTCAAGTACTCTACCACTAATGCTAAAAGCACTTTCTGAAGCCATAGTAGTTACTGGTACAGCCAAGATATCTTTTGCCATAAGAGATAAAATAGGATGTTGATATTTATGTGATTTCCAAAATGAAAGTACATCAAACTCTATTTTGCGATCAACTAGCCCATCATTTAAATATGAATAAAGTTATGATCTAGTAGAACTGCCAGCAAATTGATAAGAGTCAAACTGTTCCAAAATATCTTCACGTTCTTATGAATAAGGGCCCGTAAACAAACCTGGAGATTTCGTGCCTTTTGTAACATTTGTTTCAATAGGCGACTCCACTTTCACTTTCTTTGAATATTCGAAGAACAACTCTTCCAATTTTCCTTTTACTTTTTCAAATTCTAAGTTATCTCCATATAGCCTTTCATATGAAAATTGGACAAAACTTACTTTATAATGTGGATCAAAAATACAAGCAATAGAAAGAAGCACACTAAACTCTTTCCAATATTTATCAAACTTTTTAAGCATGTCGGGTGCCATGGAAGACATAAAATCATCTCCCTCTATATTATTTTTTAAGTTAAACGAACCAAGAAAATTTTTGGAAAGCACAAATTAGCGGTCGGATAATTTGTTCCTGAAAAAAAGAAGGTGACATTGTAGAAAACTACCAAAAAACGTGTGATTTTCTTTGCTTTCTCTTATTCTTCAAATGATGGATAATAAGTATAACTAGAATCCACATGTTTCAAGCGATAAAGAGCTTGCTTATAATATATTGCACTTTTAAGCATAATAAACGTGGAGTTCCATCTCTTGGGAACATCTAGACAAAATCCTTTCTTAGTCTTATCCAAAGAAAGACTACTTACGCATTCTAAAAAAATATTCTAGATTGAGAGCCCCTAATATATTTTATGCTTTCCCTTGTGTTGCTTAAACAAGTAGTGATATATTTCAGGCCATCTTGCACTGTCAAATTCAACATATGTGCGGCACAACTAACGTGTAAATATTGGCCATTCGCAACCAATGATCTTCTATAATTGAGATGTGGTCCTAATAATTCAATAAACTTATCATTAGAAGATGCATTATCCAATGTACACGAAAACATTTTGTCAACTATCCCCCACCTAAGGAACAAACTTTATATCTTTCCAAGTATGGCTAACCCAGAATGAGGAGGCAGCAACAAACAAAAACTAAGCAATCTTTTTTGCAAATTTCATTCATTATCAACAAAACGTGCAGTCAAAGTTTTGTTTCCATCTATATTGATTGAAGTCTACAAGTCAAACGTTATACTCACTCTCCTGCTAAATGAATCCAATATGGCTTTAAGTTTTATTCTCTTTCTCATAAAGTTATATAACATCTAAACGCGAAGTGTTTTTGGATAAATGTACCACTTCATCATTTAAATAAGAAACTAATTCACCAACTTTCATATTGCACAAAATGAAACGGTAAATTATGCCGAATAATTGCTTTAGTCATTAAATCTCTATACTTCATTTGACTAAAGTTTCATTTATTGATGTCTTCCACATTTATACCGTGTCATTTGTTAATATGTCTCCTCAAATTATTTGTCCCATAATTATCACCATATATATATTCTCTTTTACTTTTTTTGCAAAAACATGTACGCTTTTCACCAATAACAATTTCCTTCTTTTCGAAATATTTCCACACATCAGAATAAGTATTTCTTTTTCGTTTACTACGCACGAAACTACCCACCGAATCAATATCCACTTCTAATTCTACCATATCTCTTGTTTGACTATCATGTTCACCGATATTCATATTCTACAAAAATTATGCAAAAGTTATCAAGACTTTATCATCATGACATATAAAATATATCAAGTTGATCAATGTACAACATGTTATCTTTTCAGTGAATATTTTATTAGTAATTGTGTAGTGGCAAATATTTTAGTTTCATTATACGACAAAAAATTAAATCAGAACATTAGAAAATTATCAAAAAGTTAGTACCTAATCCTTTAGTGAAGTTATAATAGTCTTGAAAAGTCAATGTATTAAAGAAATAGTCGTATATGGTTTTTCCATATAGAGGAATGAACATTATATTACGTGTTATATATAAAAATATATCCTCGAACGAACCCGCCTATCCTATGCCTTATGGGAATTTACATGGTGGTTAGATGTGGTGACAATACGATTTTCAATGAAAATTATATCAAAATTTATGCATGTATTATTCACCTACTCATAGTTCCTTACTATTTATATGTTCGTCAGGTTTGATCGTGCGTTTTACAAGCTTATTCAAGTGTTAGCTTGATTTTCCAAATTCTAGTGGTTAATATTTTGTAGCCATTTTAGTGAATATAAAGATGCCAATATCATAGTAAGTTTTGGCATTTTATATGGAGTAGATTTAATAATTGAATGTAGTACACTTTGCAATAGTTAGAACATAAATCGACAACTTAAAGTGATGTCACGTTTGTAGTGGATCTAATGGAATTTACAATAAATATGGGCTTGTGCATAGCTTACTACTTAAAAAAAGTAGAAATTAGTTACAGGTTTTGAAAGCTATCAAAGAAATAAAATAATTTTTTGGTTGACAAAAACTACTTTATGGATTAAAAAAAATAGTGTTGAAGAAGTCTGTTCAAATCAAATAACAAAAATGAGATGCAGCTAAAGATCAATAGTCCACGGAAGGAGATGAATGAGATGTCAATAGCATGTAATTTATTTTCTAACTTATGTTAATTAGCTTCAACCTGAGGAAGGCCTAATTTTAAGTTTATTGTGACACCAAATGAATGAAAATCATGGATATGCTGTGGAAAGTGAAAAATTGATAGAAGTAACTAATATTTCTTGCAATATTCTTCACAGCTGTTTCACTAAAGTGTTGAAGCTACAAAAATGACGTTATTCCTTCTAAGTTTCCTTAAATTAATTTTCTTGTACAGAGAGGAACAACCTACATTTATTAACACAATTAGGCATGAGATTATACCTTCAAATCCATGATTGATATTAAAATTATACTCTAATCTGTAAGTGAAAAAAATAACAACATAATAGCTTAAAGAAAAAAACATAACTGATGTAAGCATAATTTTTTTTTACCATAGTTTATCACTTATGCCATTCATTCGACCCTTTTTTAAGTAATGCTTCCTACCTGTAGAACTGTGTAATCTAAAGCTGCATTTGATAATATGACCAAAGTTAGCGTACAAGTTATGCACATGATGAATGAATACATACATATAATTGAATGAACAAATGATATATATGTAGACATGGGTTGCTAGCCACTTGTATGATTCAATCATGGCTATTGAAGAGGACAACAATGAAAAAATGTGTAACGACCCGGTATTTTCAACCATTCGCATCCACACATGTCGGACTTGAATTGCTCAAAATACCGAATTATAAAATATAAATTTGGCAAAACTCAGAATATAAAGTAAATAAATAAATCACAGATCACAGACACAGAGTATATAATGCAGCGGAAGCAAAGAGATAGTAGTTCATGAAGCTACCATATAAATACATCAGAGTTAAATAAGATACAACAGAAGTTCAATACAATAGTCAAGTACAAAGCTGAATACATCACCGGAATCAACTGAATAACTGGAATCTAACTGAATCTGAAATTGGAATAGATAGCTAGATCTTCAAGCAAAGCTCCAACTCCGAAGGTGAGTCTCTAATGCTGTATCACTTAGGTCTAACCTGAGCATAAAGCAAAACAAAAAACAATCGAGTCAGGACATACATACTTATACAATGCAAACCAACTCAAGTGTACTGTAATATAAGGTACAAGTAACTTAAAGGATGCTTAGGACCGCCTATACTCTAATGACCTATTAAACTATTTATTATGTAGTAATATTTCGCTATTATAATAATGTCTACAGTAAAATAAACTTATTTTTAAATAGCGTTAAGCAGTGTAACGACCCGTAAATTTTGATTTATAAATTGGTTAATTCATTAACATTTTGTGATTAAATCTAGGAAGAAGTAAAAAAAATTATAACTTATATTTAAGTTAATGCTAAGAATGAATTATAAGCAATGGTTATAAAATAGAAAATGAGTAATTAAAATAACCGTTGAATTAACCAATGCAATAATATATTGCTTAATAGTAACTGAATGCTAATAAAGGAAATAAGGTTATGGCAAGTTGATAAATGTTAACAAATGAAATGATATAATTAGTGGTGATTGGATGAATTCAAAGTTATATTAACCGATGGAGTAATACGTAATACATTGAAAATTTATGCAACAATTATAGATAATAAGTAATTATAACGTGTGTTGTTGATAATAAACGTACTTAAATGGTAATAAATTGAATATAAGAAAACAAAGGCATTTAGTGAATTAATTAATGATTACATGAAACAATATCAATGTCCTATAGGTAATTATAATATTGTTTGGAAGTGAAAACTTATAAGTATGAAACCAAGTAAGTAAATTAATTAAGAATATGAGTAGTAATTAATGTACATATTTGGCAAATATAATTAAATAGTATGAAATGAAGCATGCATTAATGAAATGTAATATAAGTCAATGTTAATTACACCCATAAATGTCAATTTGTTGGATAGCAAGGTTTTAAATCAAGTAAACGTATTTGTTAAGATTTCAATTAATAATTTATAAAATTTAATGTGAAATCAATTGCAGTTAATTGACCTAATTGTGCAGTTAGGGGAAAATTGATTTTTCTTTGAAGATTGTTAATTCCATAAGATGTAACCAATGTTAATTTTATTTATAATATAACAAGTGGTGGATTTTAGGAGTGAAAATCTAGATTTATTAATTTATTTGAAATTTAAAATTAAATAAGGGAATTTATTGCAAATAAGGGGAATTTAATATTAAATTATTACGTTAATGGAAATATGGATGAAATTTGTGGATATTAATGCAATAACTACGAATCAATGAAAATTCATCCAATTGATAATAGGATGAGAACGGTGTATGTAATCAATTTCAACACTTGTCCGTTAGTGATAACTTAAATGTAATTTAACGTTAATGGAATCTAATAAATTAAAATGGCTAATCAATTGAAATTAATCTAATTAAAGTTATATTAATATAAATTAGGGTAGTAATGGTTAATAATGTATTTCTAATGGTGTATGAATGAATTGATGATTTAAATTAAAGGAAATGATGTTAAAGTTATTCATATTTGACAATTTGTTGTATTATAAGGAATGGAAATAAAATTTATCAATATATTGGAAAACAATTACATTTAGATGAAATTAATTGTCTCATTTATGTGGGTGAGAACTGTAATTGAAAAGTATAAAGGTAATAAGCAACGAAAATGCATATTTATTTCATAAGTTAATATAAAAGAATGAAACCCTTGTTTGTTTACATACCTCAAACACACGACCATTTGTTCCTTAATTGCAGAATCACGAGCTTCATCAACTAACAAAGAGAAAAAATCACCTCCAATATCTTCAATGATAGCTTTTGTAGTAAGAAATGATGCAGCATTACAAATGTCCTTTTGAATTGTAGGTGAACTCAGTTTGTTGTTCTCTGGAGCATTGTTTAAAGAAACTCTATTTACTTCATCATTATGCTTGCAAAGAAATTTTAATAATGCAAGAAAATTGCCTTGATGTTTTGAATGCTCCAACTCATCATGACCACGAAAAACCAATGCTTGCATTAAAAGCATCCTAACACATTCAATCGTTGCATTAAGTCGAATTCGGTACTCAAGTTTAGCTTGAGTTGATATTCCAACTATCATGATATCAACGTGTTGTTTTTGTTTCAACAAATCCTCACAAGCTTTTAGGCATTTATTGTGACTACTACTATGATCACCCACGTGCGTGTTTAGCCTATCTTTCTTTTTCCAATTTCGAAAACCTTCACCAACAAATGACTCATGATTAAATCTATGATCCCCTAATTCGGTGTTGAAAAGGTAACAACATAGGCAGAAGACCGCATCTTTGCTTTCACTATACTCCAACCAATAATGATATTCTTTATACCAACTAGGATTAAACTTGCGTGGCTTTCCTGAAAACATAGTAACAGGGAACTTGGTGAGTATTGGTTGATAGGGTCCTTTAGTTAAATATGCCCTTCGAATTCTTTCACGTTCCATAGAATTAAAACCAATTGAAGACAAAGGAGGTCGTAATCCAGGATCAGCTATCATTTGTTCAACATTAATCACATTATTAAGAATTGGAATATCTTCTTCCATTGGAGAATTTGCAGTAGTTTGATTTTGATTAGGTAAAGATTCAACCTGAATAGCTTCCTGATTCTGACTTTGTTCAACTTCAGCTCGAGGACGTTTAGTTCTTATAATATACTTATCCATGCCTAACAATTTAAGTGAATTAACAAATAATAAATCAGTCAACAATCAAGAAGTTTAGTGCTGCAAAAATCAAAACTGAATAGAATTGATCAAATTAAGCAGTATTCAGATTTTATCAAAAGTCGGTACCAATTTAGAACCCTAGAATCGCAATTTCAGTTTAAAGAAGAGGGATAAAAAGAAGAGCAGCATACCTGAATAGAATAAGCAAAGAAGCAGCAGTAGAATGCGGTTGCCTTTTTGTTTTTGGTAGAAAAGTAGTAGTACAAACGAAAATCACAAATCAAAGCAGTAGCAAAAAAGAGATAAAAAGGAAATAAAGAAGCAACAGCGCAAAAAAGAGGGAAGATGAAAAGAAAAGAAGCAGCAGGAATAAATTTGATAAAAAGCAGCAGTACTAAAAATTAAAATATATAAAGTCTAGTGGGGTCCGGTGACCCCACATGCCCCCTCTAAATCCGCCACTGACTGCGTGAAACAGTTGTTCTCAGTTTTTTGTATCAGGAGATAGCTACTATAAATAACATACTATCTCATCCTATAAGCTCTTTGTCGACCATTTGAAAAATAGAACACCGAAAAATTAGATATGCATAATTTCAGTTTTTAAACAATGGGACTATATGGGTAAAAGGGGAGCACATGCAAGAAACAGTCATAATTGAATATAATGACCGCTTGTAGACATTTAAATAGCATAGTAGTTGACAATATCTATTTACAAATATGTAGAATTAATTACCCCAGTGTCTTGTAAATTCAACATAACTATAAATAGCATGAAAACAACCATTCCATTCTTTTATAAGCAGGTAAAGAAAAAATGCCCAGAATGAAATTTCTGATGCAGAAAAATACGCAACTTAAATGATTTATGTTGATGCAATATATACAAAAACAAAAAAAGAGAAGCAAAGCTATTATTAAAAAATGATAAGCTATCACGTCAGTTATAATAAAGTTATTTATATAGTTTATAGCATTGTATAGCAACTAGGTCCTAACTTTTAGTTTAAATAATATATATGTATATTGATTGCTTGTAAGCTATGAAATTGAAACGTGGTAAGGGTCCACAATCATATAAAAGATTATATAAAAATGACAGTCATGTAAACATGTAAATAACCAATATAAGTGCAGTCAAAGTGAAATGCGGCAAGGGACTGGGTAAAACATTTTTGAACAATTGCAGTCTTAAACATATAATCAACCTACATAACAGCACGGAAAGAAAGTTAAAAATAATTACAGGTAAAAAGCATGTCCAATTAGCATACAATCAAAAATTCAAGTACGTTATATTCTCAGTTGTAGTTAAAATAAAAATTATATTGTAAGAAGCTAGTAGCATTAGTAATGTTCGAAAGCTGTTTGGTAGTTTATGCATCTCCACTAAACAGAGCAGTCCAAACATATTTGTAGTTCACCTCAGCAGCCTTAGCTGAAATTTTGCAACGAAGAATAAAATTCAGAATACATGAAGCTATAAATAATGGTCCACGGCGCATCAAAGATCATATTTCAATGGACTTGCAACTAATCAGCATACACTGTGGATGTTGTATCCAAAATAAGAATGACGTGCTTGCATATAATCAACGTGAATCTAGCAATATAATGTATCAGCAAAAGCAGTAAGCATTCTACATATGTGTGTGTGTGTTTTTTTTGCTACGAATATAATGTGGGTTTTTCTTATTTATAACGTGTAGGTACTATTTTTGTTTTCATTCTGCGATCAGAATTTATAGATTTAATTGTTAGAGTAAGTGATGGAATTTTTATCATCGAATACAAATGAAATCAGATATTAATAATTGCAGTAGCAGTAGCAATTTTGAAATCTTTAATATACAGGCCATGAATGAATTATATAAAGAATTTAATTATATTGGGTTAAAATTACATCATGAATTACTGTTTAAATATGTTTTATCACATAAGTTGCTTCATGTGCAACTTATAGTCTGATACTCTTAACTGAACACATAATCGATTGTTAAGGATTACAAATGATACCGTTCATTTATAACACTACTTTTCCAAAATTAAATTAAAAATAGTTGAAATTTTACTGCAAGATGCATGGTTGTATCCTTCTTGTGAGTACATATATGTTACATAAGTCGCCTAAGTTCTTTCAGATCCATTACATATATATGAATTGTCCAAATTTAAGATGCATGCATTTAATAATATAAATATGAACCTGCAGTGAAAAGAAATAGGCAAACCTGTGGTAGTCAAACTACTCGTTTAATGAAATATATGTTCAAAATATTAAGAACTCCTTGATCTCATGCTTAGATGTAGATAGTAAAACATTGTCAAATTTTACTGTTTCTATTTTGAGGTAAATATATTAACGTTGATGTACCGATTTATAGAAAAATTAATTTAAAGACTTACGGATAATTTTGTAAAATGTATAGGAATAAAAAAAATGTTGTATACAAACAATCAATGAAAGCAAGTTCATATTACATATTGATTCATTGAAAAAAAATATTGGCTTTAATGCATTCGTACATTTTGTGACTTATTTGTGTATTTAAAAAATTTGCTAGCATTCAACGTCAATCCATTAGAAAAAATTAAGTCGTCCCTATATTAGGTGAGGTCATTTGAAATATATACTACGGAAGATCTGAAATCAATGCCATAAATATATTGGGTTTGGTCGAGAAATCTCATATGGTTAATGTACGCAACACAAATATCATCTTATGAACCTTAAAATGTACATATGCATTGTAGCGTAATAATACTGCGAACAAAGTTAATGAATTGAAGCACTAAACTAATATGTAGTAAATAAAATGTAAACATACGCAGTTTTGCACCATAACTTTTGCACCAATAAAGGACTTGTGGTAGAAAGTAGCCTAAAGAAAATTTTCTTCATCCAAAATGATGCCCATTTTCCTGCAAATTAATTGGATCTGTTAGCAAAATTATATATTTGTAACTAAAAAAGTTGCATAAAAAAGGAAACAATCATTCTATAGAGAGAGAAATGTCATATCTTTGTTTATGTTTCTTTTTATACCTTTTAGAAGGATAAATTGATTAACCTTATAAATGTGAAAGAAGGATCCATACTTTCATTATTCAATACCTTACATCTAAATTATTCCACTTTCCATCCGGTGAGGCAACATTCAGTGGTATCTTTACAATTTGAATTAAAAGTATCCTTTTATTTTGAGATCATAAAGAGCAGGCATTCAGTTTGAGTAATAAATATAAATATGCTTGGATTTCATATTCTAGAAAATAGATCGTTAATCACAATATGAATCAACAATAGTATTGAAATAAAATCTTACGTGATTTTTTTAAGTTGAAATAACCTTTTTCATTATCCTTCAGCTTCAAATGCACTGATTTATGCACTCATCAATGAAAAGCATAGAGTTGGCAAGGTTGAGTTTCTTTTTATATAAATTATTATAGTAGTTATATCTAGTTGCTCCCCATTAAACCTAGACCTAATGGAACCAACACTCTAGAATAGCTGATGATATTCTTGAGTTTGTCGGATATACGGTTTTGTCGCAGTATGTGCATTATTGGAAGATACACATTAATCTCATCACTGATCGACATTTTTGGATATTACTTATGTGATGACGGATTTGAAATTGTTGTCCACCATGGAATAATTACATGATTGGTACACCATAGTAAGTCGCATCATCATCAAAATATTATCTACTTATTCAAGAGAAACAATAATGAAGAAGTGTGTCGCTTTCCTGAAATTTTCACGATTGCAAAGCATTAATCATTTCCAAAAGACATACATGCACATATACACATCCATCTATCCATGCATATATAAGTGTATTCTTGATGAATGTTCCTATCTTACTCAAAGAAAATGAGTCGTGAACATTAAAGAAAATCTCAACATTTTCTTATCTACAATTTTCAACGCGGTACTAAAGTTCATGATGCAAAACGAAAAAATCACAACATAAGTGCACTTCTCAAGATAGTTAAGGCCTCAATTTGAAAACAATAGTTTGCTCAAATAAGCTATTATAAGGAGATGATGGCCATGCTCTCTAATCTTTTTCAAATGCAATCCAGATATGGTTTGAAAATCAATTTCCTTTGTTGCATAATAATTGAGATTTATTAGCAGTTATAGGTAGCACAGATCAAGTATCTATACTATATTATTATTAGTGAGTTAAATTTCAAGCTCACACGGGCCCCCTTGAAATTTGGCAACTGAACAGTCTCAACAAATTTCTTCCTCTACGCTGTCGGTATTTTTATCTCTCCCTTTCCTCCGGTTGAAACTTCCATTCCCCCATCACTAATCTCCTCCTTCCAATTTCCTCCACTCGAAATCGATAGATTCCCCTTACGCTTATCTTCTCTTCCCCCTTTTCCTCCGTTAGGAATCGATAAACTCCCTTCGATTTCTACCTTAGCCGTTTCTTTACCATCGCTTTCTATTTATTTTCTTTCGTTCTTCTTATTTTTTCCATCGATTTTTCCCCTTTATCACAGATCGCCAATCCCTAACCCTAAACATGTCGCCTCGGATTTACGTCCTTTCTTCCTCTTCATCACAGATTGTAGAACCCTAATCCTAAATGCATTGCTGCTTCCACTAAGTTTTGGCAATGTCGAACAAAGATCGCAATATTATGATGTATAATGATATTAAGGTTTGTAGATTTCATGCTCAATTTGTATGAAATTTTCATGTTTTATTTGATTGTAACAAGTGCTATCAATCCAAGTTCAGGTATAGTTTGAATAGGAATATCTTTTCTTCGGATTTGATACATTGTCAATGTGTATTTCAAATATTGCTTCATATTTCAGACATTGCTGCGATGGGGAGGAGAAGGAAGATCTGGATGGGGGAAAATGTTAAGCTCCATACTAAATATATTGGTCTCTCTTCATGTTTTTACTTTTCTATTGCATTACATTTTTGGATTTAATGAAATTCATTTTCGACAACATTTTTGTACTTTATATCCTTCTATAATATTCACTTATATTGATAGTTTATACCACTTTAAGGGTGTTGTCAGTTTCTGCAGTTAATTGAGCATCCATGCCCACTTTTTCTTTTTCTTTGTATTTGAAAGCTTAGTATCAGTCCTTCACTTATCCCAGTTATTCCATTTAAGCTTTATGTTTTTTCCTTGCTCCGGGTTTGATATAATATTCCTAATACAACAGGCAATGTAAATAATAGTTAATTATTATTAATATTTTTTAAATGGTTGTTTCTCATTTTAAGAAAGAATTTGGTACGTTTATTTACACAGGAAAACATCCTGACAATATCTACTTTTATATATTAGTGATATTGTTAATTAAATGGCTAAGGAGTATTGAACTTATCTTCATTGCTTAAACGTATATAAACTCAATACATTCCTTCAAGGTTGTTTTATTACAATTTTCCCCAATTTTAAATTTAAAAATATTATAATGTAGAGCATAAGATCGGTATAATCAATTTAAAAATAACATTTTTTATTTTTATGAAGTTTCTTTTCTATACTTGAATTTAGAAAGGATGAGACTGCACTACTTTGAATCGTGGTTTCCTCCCACTTTGAACAGTTGAGAGATAAACATAAAAGTTAAGGCTGAATTAAACTAATAAAATAATGAAATTACCATAAAAATAAGATGGTTTAATTTCTAAATAATATGATTAGATTCCCCTCTTTTTCCCCAATATTTCATACTGTAGAAATTTAAAATATTCTATGCATCGATTGGAGATGTTTAGGAAATTGGTGACAAAATCCATATCAGTGAAATTTAGAGTATTAAATTGGTTCATTGCTACATACACTTACTATGGAGGTTAAAGGGGTACCCATAATATTTTCAACCTGTTTTGTCCTTTCTAAACTCTAAACGGGTAGTTATATTTAGCTTATTTTTGTGATATTTAATTGTGGAAATCTCTAATCAAGTACATAATATATTTTCTTATTTTACATCCAATCACTTAATGTATGTACTTATCAGGTACATAGTATATTTTCCTAATTTACATCCATTTAGTTCATGTACGTAAATATGTAACTAAAACTACAAAAGGAATTAGTTGTTAACTTTACCATTTTTGAAGCATTCATATTTGACATCTTTCTTAGTTACTCTTAGATCATAAATCAAGTTTAGCAATAATTTTGATTAGGAGTACCATTGCCTTTGATCACATACATTGTCAATGAATATTTAAAATATTTGCTTCATATTTGATTTACCACTCCAATAGAGAAGAGAAGGAAATTCAAAAGATAAGAAACTAATCTTGAAACTAAATATATCAATCCATAGCATGGTTAGTATACTAGAAATAAAATAAAGTTCATAAATGGTTTGTATGCTCGCTATAGCTATATACTGAGTGCATGTCTTATCAACCACCGTTTATCATCCGCAGATTCCTTCTAGACTATTTGATAGAAATACTATAAGATATGTGTGAACTGCCAAACCAAGACATTGGTATGGTCTGGCCATATACACAAAATGTACATCAATCCATCTTAAAAAATAAAAGGGATGTTTGGAAGAGATGGTTTGTTGATTATTGTGGTTATTAGTGTTTTTATTGGTACTATTTTTTGATTCAGAAATATAAAATGCCTTAATTGCTTTAAGTTGGAAATTTACTCGAAGTTCTTACGAACAAAGAATAAAATGTGTTATGTTATTCAAAATAGCCGATGAAATCATGTATCATCAAATGCAGTATCATATAGACGATATGCTTACAAGTAGAAACTTGGGTATACCAATAGACCATTCAGAATTAAGTATCAAATATATTTTCAAACCATTAGTTTTATTTGGAAATTCCTGTTACATATAACTTAGTTTGCGGCAAGCTCATATACTATGTTGGTAGGAGGAGGGAATCACATTCATGTGTTTAGGATCTATATGACATGGTTTGTAGTGTACCATTAAGGTATGCATGTCATTACTGTAAAATAATAAAAATTCACCATTTCTTGAAAATAATTTGAGGCACTTAGACGTATTGATCTATATTATAATATAAGATTTAAAGGTGTTTATTTAAAATACATAGTTGTAACTTATATTAGTTTTCTCACTCTAATTTTTAGATCAGAATTGGTGTGTTAGATGTCAAACATCAGTTAACTATGTTGGTCAATTTCTAACAAAGTACTGATTTTTAGATCAGAATTGGTGTGTTAGATGTCAAACATCACTTAACTATGTTGGTCAATTTCTAACAATGTAGAATTCCTTTCAAAATAGATAAACAGTTTAAATTACTTAAATTAGTTTAAAAATAACTCTTCTTACTACTGCATAAAGTCTAAAAGATATTACAGTTATATTTTTGAAGAAATTTCTGTTCTAGAATTATTACACACTTATTTTCAAAATGATCCAGAATTTGCTTTTGTAACTTATACTTTTTTTGTGAAGGTTTTGTTGGAAAAGGCAAAATATATGTCCATAGATTGGTGTATTCTCTTCATTAACAAATAAAAAATAATGGTAAAAGAATACTACTTTTTATGAATATTTACATGCTGATTTATCCCAAGGTTTATATGTACTTTGACCACCACTGATATATAGAATGAGTTCATCTTCATTTCAAATTTAAAGAAAAAGGACAGAGTTCGAGTAAATAACGTGCTTTTGCTAGAAGTCAGAATTATTATTATACTAATTTCGTACACACACTTTACTGATTCAATATACATAATTTTGACAAGAAGTATATCTACTGGTTTTCTTTATTTAGTGTTGAATGGAAAGCAATACAGATGTTGTTGTAGAGAGAATGAATTTCATTTCTGCTATGTAGTTGATGTTATTATATTTTAATGCATGATCATGTACTCCTGTAGTATGCTTGCTTATGAAGGGGCTGAAGTAACTTTTCAACTTTAAATCTTTTCTTATCAAGTTTACAAAAGATTACTGGTAATTTTCACATGTTTTGGGTTAGAGATACATTTAGAATAAAGCAAAAATTGCATGTTAAGTATGATTCGCAAAAACAACATTTTTTCCACTCTAACTCGGTGTAGTTACATAGACCGTGAATGTAATAACCCGCTTTTCCGTACCCCTTGAATAGACACTAATCTCCATCTATTTACTCAAGGTGAACGAAAAACCGAACCATTAGGGTTTTTAAAAGAAGAGGTAGAAGAAAAGATAGAAGAAAAGAGAAAGAAGAAACAAAAGAACAACATCAGAACAGAAACAATATCAGAATCTCACATATCGCAGCGGAACAATATACAATAGATAATTACTAGTCTTTTAAAACAAAGAACTATATCAGTTTATACATACATCAATCATCAGAGTCAATATACAATAATGGACAGTTATATAACTTGTCCTCATACAGAATACACAGCCGAATAAATATATCAGATACAAATACTACGTCTCACCATCCAGCTTGCTTCCAAAGCTCCAGAATATCCAGAATATCCTGATAATATAACTCTAGGCTGCCCGTGTGGAAATTGGTGGGCACCCAGAGTTTAGAAGGGAACAATAAACTCCGAGTCAGTCATGGTGACTGGTGTGAGATCGTAAAACAGTTATTTTTCACAAAGAAAATAAAACAAATTCGCAATGCTTTTGGAAAATGAAACTACCATAAGACCTCCCGCCACACATACAATGCAAACGCAGAATTGGAGGAGATTTCTTCTTATGATAGTCAAAGATGCTTACTACGCAAAATCATTGGATTTATTATTATTAGTGCATAGTGCAGAAAAACATTTCGAAAGTATAATATTAATCTTAGCCAACATACGACCAGTATCGTATGCCTACTATAGCTACTATGTTCAATAGCAGGTTACCGCCACATTCCATAGCAGGTAATACAACTAAAACCGTACCAGGTTCGTATTGTTTCTTTGGATTTTCCAACAAATGGTCAGGCTAAGGAACTTCCTTTCCTCCTGCCGAATGGGATCGCCTCTGGCTGGACGTCCCGAGAGACAAACTGCTCTCTGCCAAACAAGGCCGGGTTACCCCTGTAACAGGTAACTCACGAATATGTCATCACCCGGTCCTTTGGGACCTTTATCCGAGCGCTCGATATCCAACATCACACATCATAAAGAAAGTGTATCCACATGAGTAAGTATCTGGGCTCCATACCATGATACCACCCCTTTCCAGAAGGAAATGACATACCCTAAAGGGCGCGACCCTCATAACCTTGCCGCAACATTCCTGTTTCGACCATTTACGGGTTGTTGAGGCCCTGACGAAGTCTCGTCCACAAAGCTACGCTTTCTACAAAGCCCTGCTTCGGGTCAAACAAAATGATCAACCTATGATCACAAAGATATAAGATCAAACAAATGATCATATCGCAAATGATCAAACACTGATCATTTCACAGCAACACTCAGTATGCCACGTTACCAAATTGGGATATATCGCTGATAAATTTCAACTACATAACCTCTGAGCTCGTACGTCTCAGAGAAGGGTGTTAAGCTAAGAGAATAAATTCTCCGCCACCAACAGATATGTATTTGAAAGAAATCAGCTTTATATCTCAAAGTGTAATGTCAGACATACAACCCATACAAGTCTGTTCCGGGATCGAACAGAACCGAAGGCACTTCTCACGAAGCCCTTGCACATCCGGATAATTTTCAATCACGTCGGGACTTCCCGTCACTAAGGATGATAAAACCTCTAAACCGGAGATCAGCCGATGTAGAGTAACTCGACGGTAATCCTTCCGTTTTCAAAAATATCCGATCTTCAACACCGGTCTTCGAATGCAATTCATAACGACGTATCACATATTCGTAATGGGTTATACGACCCCATGGTCCTTTCCCGGCTAACCCGAATAGTGAGCGCTTATTCAAAAATAAGTGTGGCATTTAAATTCATCCAATTCACAACAAATACCTATCTAAAGGTAATTATTGATAGTCGGTTATTTAACTATCAATAAAGATGCGCAACATCATCAGATTCCAAATAATTTTCCCAAATAATTTTATCTTCCAAAATATCTTTACTAGATATAAAATTTCCACACTTAACCGTTTGAAAACAATTTCAAATCAATTTTCACATTTCATTTTATCTTTGAAGATAAAGTCTCAAAACAGTTCATTTCATATTGGAAAAGCATTTCCATACTTATTTAAAAATAAGTATTTCACAAATCATTTATTTTCAACATTTGAAAATATTCGATATACTTAAATCAAAATTAAGTATATATTCATTCTTTAAGGAAATCATTCTCTTTAAACACATTTATTTGAGTCAAAACGAATGTTACGTAAAACATCGTTACGACGACTCAAAATCACTAGTATAGGGATTCGAATTTAGATAGATATATAAATCCCAATACTACACTAAAACATTTCCTTTCGGAAATCATTTACTATAACAACAGTGTTATAGTCCATCATTTCCTTATTCTCTCGAAAACGTCTATTTCAACAATAAATGTTGAAATCTATGATTTCGATAATTCACACGTTTTAAAACATCTTTTAAAACAATTACTTCATTTTATAACATCGCTTTCCCAAAACATATCCATTTTATTTAATAATATATTCACTGTCCAAAATCGTGAATATACTTCAAAAACAAAATTTCAATCTTTTCTACACATTTATTTCAATAATAATTCGCTATCCAAAATCGCGAATATATCTCCTTTAATAATCTTATATATTTAATTTATCAAACCCAATTGATCTCGAATTTATAAAACAACGTTTATAAATTCTATTTCTGTTTTTAATAACAACTTCAACTTACAAATCTTCTTTTTAATAATTCGATAAATATTCCATCTAAAGGTAAAAATCCAATTTATAAGTTAATCTCTTATAAATCTTTTATTCTACAGTTTCATCCATTTTACAACTTCACAATTTATAAATCTATAAATTTCATTCACTTACGGATTCCATAATATTTCATTTTTAACACTTATAAAATTCGTTTTATAAGTCCAATATTTTGATTTATAAAATATCAATTTTATAAATCTTTCTATACAAATCGTTTATAGTTATTCAAAAATCCCAACTTAAACCATTTTATAAATAAATCAACTTTTGTTTCAAAAACAACACTTCGGTTATATTTCACTAAAAATTATAACTTTTATAACTTTAAAATTTTACGTTTATAAATTGATTCAAAAATTCCATAAAACGTATATTTTCAAAAATCACTTTAAAAATCCTTTTAAATTAAAAGTCGTCATTTTTAAAGTTCAAAACTGAATCCGATGATGCAACAACACCAATCAGTCCATCACAACAGTCAAATATCATATATCATCATATGATAACAGAATATATCAAAATATCTGTAAATAATCAATACGGTGAGGAATCCAGTCGGATCCCTCCAACCTGTTTCCCTGCATCCACAGATGTTAGCACAATACCAATTCCGCTCCAGTACGGAATTATCGCGGTATATAGGTTTTATAAAAATCCGCTTACTAACGGCGCAATAGGGTCTCATCCGCTATACGAGGCGGGAAATCAATCAATCTAATATATACATATGCCAATATGTATATATTGCTATATATAGATATATCCTATTATATCTAATATCACATCCAATAGCAATCATCAATCAATAATAACTGTAAATTCCACTTTCATTTTGAGCGAGAAAAATCTCACCTTGATTTCAATTCTGTTCCAGCTTTTATTTCGAATAAAATTAAATAGACGTTTAATTTCACCCGAAATTTTCACTGACTCCAAATGACTCCAATTTAGTTGCACTGCGTAGCATTCGACGATACGATTCCAACGCCGCTTGTTTCGTAATTTTTCGATCTCTTATGAAAGAGATATAGCATTTTAGATATTACATGATTTAAATTATAAGCAAATATACACTTTCTTTTATTATTTTTACTTGAATCAAATCTGGGCCGTGTATTTCAAAATTGCAGATCCAAGCCATCCACCCTCTTCTTCCTCCACGCGCACGAGAATGCTTCCAGGCGAACAAAAAAAAAATCACGTACAAACCCATATACGCGACCACCCTTCCACATGCCGCTCCACCACCAAGCAACCGGAGATCGATCGGAGGATTCCAAACGAAAGCTCGTCGCCATGCTTTCCTTCACCGCGAGTATCACCGAGCTCGACCCCCTATCTTGCTCGGAATTCGTGCCCAAATGTCGCGTGTTCTTTGCCAATTTGCCGTCATTTGGCTGCGAGATTTGCGATCATCACCGTCCAACTTGTAGAGCTTGCGAAGCTCTTTAACTTTGTAGTTGGAGTTTCCTTCTAATGGTTGATGGATTTCGAGATATTTGAGGGGGAAGGATCGAGTGCTCTCGGCCATTAAATGTAATTAGGGCCGGCTGGAAGAAAGTAGCTAGGGTTTCTATGAACGTGTATATATATATATATATGTAAAAAAATAATATTAAATTTATTTTAAAATGACTTTTTCAAACGATCTCCAAATCGAGCGTGCCGACCGACGTTCCTAAGGTTTACCCCGCGTTCCGAACACAATGGAATAGGTTTCGAAAGCTAATTCGATCGTATGTGTGAGATATGACAATAAACGATCAATTTAAATTAAACCGATTTAAATCGATTTCGAGGCGTTTTGATTCGTACCGGACAAATGGTAAATCCAAAAATTACGAAATTTGAAATCTTACAATAATATCACATTACGGATCCGATGAAACTGGTTTCGTCGAAATCCGAGACTTTCTGAAAAATGACTATTTTAACTCGACGATTTAAAATTAAAACGATATCGATGCGTTTAGAGCTGCCACTGTCAAACGATAACTTCGATTGCTACAAAAATTGAAATCCGATAATAACTAACTATTACGGATCCAATGGAACTGGTCTCGTTCAATTCTGAGACTGTTCGAAAATTGGCTATTTTTCAGTCGATAATTAAATATTAAAATATTCGATTTTCACAAATTTACTCCAAATTTCATTCTGAAAGTTCTATAACCTTTCTATAACTTCAGTATGATTAAAAAAAATTTACAAATCATTTAAAATCATATTCAATCCAGATTTCAATTAATTCTGGAATTTCACTATTAAATTATTGATTTAATTATCCAATTAAACTCAATATTCGAATTTTAAATTATCCGACTTATTAATTCTACTTATTAATATTTAAAATCAATTAAATATTCGAATTTTAATTATCAAAAATTCTGGGTCGTTACAGACTTCCCCCCTTAAAAGAATTTCGTCCTTGAAATTACAAAGTAAGAAAGAAGTTACAGAATTCGTTAACTTTCCAAAACAAACCGTTCAAATTAGATTTTCAAATCTGTTAAGTGTTTAACTTCTCCAAAATTCATAGTTAACTTCTCACAGAATCTTTACTAAGTTTTCAAATCATAACTTAGTTTTCAAAATTTTCAAATTTCTCAAAAATATTCTAACGCCTTAAATTTTTAGAAAATTTCGCCAGCTCGATCCGAAAAAAAATGACAGTGTATATATATCACAAATATACATCCCATCAAGTGATGAGGCATCCCGTAGGGAAAAAAAGTGTAAAAGTACGATATTTAATCCGAGATATGTACCTTATTATATTTTTAGCGAGCGTATACGGCTAATATAGCGCGAAAGCGAGCTCCAAATGCGAAGCAACGCCATCCGCACCTACTAAACACTCAACAAACCATATGAGAACATGTAGATATGAAAATATAGTCAATATACATCATATAGCAACATAATACTACATATGTCAACATAGCAAATGCAACAAACAACAAATGCATTCAGAAGCAACAATGCAATCATCAAACCATCATCATCCAATAAACATCCAACAAATCCATACCGAATCAATATTCATTCATTTCTCATTAATATTCATTGAATTGGTTTTCAATTTACTCACATTTGATTTGCTAATATTGGATTTAACTAACATTCATTCATTTGTTTCCAATTAGTTTACATTCACTAATTTACATTCATGTTGGTTCATTTTCAATTTGAATCAAATTCATTTCTATTCAAATTTACATATTATCAATTTGAATTTAATCACTTTGCTTCCAATTTGTCGATTCAATTTCATTGACCCTTAATGAATTACACGAAATCAACTAACAATCAATCTAACAACCAATGTATAACCAATCATAACCAAATTTATTCAATTTACATTTCTTTACATTCAATTTGGTTCAACACTTTAAGTTTCAATTTGTTGATATTAAATTGATTTCCATTCAATTATTCAATTCCTTTAGCTTCTAATGAATTAACACTTATATTCATTGCTTCATATCAATTATTTATATTCAATTGATTGACATTCAATCCATTTATTAATTCAATTGCTAATTCATTTTAACAAATAAAATTGAATTTTATATAACTCAAGTTCACATTCATGTAATAAATTCACTTTATTAATTTCTTTGATATCAAAATAAACTTCACTTCAACATCACTTAAGTTATTTTCCATTTCAAACATCATTTGTTCAACTTAACTTAAGTTTCCACTTATAAATCCAATTCAGATTTTGTTTTTCTTAACAAAATTCATTTAACCTTTTACCAAAATCAAATTTCATCAATCATTCAAATTTATATCACATTTGACTTTCTTTTAGTTAAATTTCACATCATATTTCATTATGCTACTCAAATTCATTAACTTTACCAAAGTTAAATCTATTATCTCATATCATAAGTATAAATCTTATTTCACTTATATTTACCATATTTAAATTTGGACTTTAATTTTCAAATTTGTTTATCACAACAAAACCTCAATTTCCAATTTACTATGGTAGCAAATCAATCACACAGAAACTCGAAAATGATACCGATGATGCTGCAGTCATCACCGTACTATTTCCCAGCAACAATAGTGAAATCAGTGCTTTAAATTATTTTCAAAAATTTCCTTGATTTATAAATCTCATTACAAATATTTTACTTTTGTAATTTCACTATTTATATATAAGATTACTTTACCATTGTAAATCATATCAATTATAACTTCACCCTTTATAATTCATTCTTTTATACAATTTACTCTTTCACAATTGTTGTTTTAATTCAACTTATTCAAACAATCTTAACAATCAATTCATATACACTTTAATAATTCTTAAAAAATTATTTCTTTATATACAAAATATAATCAAGGTAAAATTATTTCATTTACCCAATTTTAAAACAATATCATGCCGAATTGTTCTATATAAGTGTTTAGAGATCCCTATCGATAGAGTTGTACGGACAATACCGACCAGAATCCATATACCACTCAACAAACCAATCATCACCATATAAAACAATTTTATATTAACTAACAAATACGCACTCATATCTATTATTACACTCAAACTCATTCTAGAGTACTACTGACTCTATCTCTAATGAGTAACACCCAACAGAGCAGGGTTGTCGCTTAACCATATGCTCTGATACCAAATGTAATAACCCGCTTTTCCGTACCCCTTGAATAGACACTAATCTCCATCTATTTACTCAAGGTGAACGAAAAACCGAACCATTAGGGTTTTTAAAAGAAGAGGTAGAAGAAAAGATAGAAGAAAAGAGAAAGAAGAAACAAAAGAACAACATCAGAACAGAAACAATATCAGAATCTCACATATCGCAGCGGAACAATATACAATAGATAATTACTAGTCTTTTAAAACAAAGAACTATATCAGTTTATACATACATCAATCATCAGAGTCAATATACAATAATGGACAGTTATATAACTTGTCCTCATACAGAATACACAGCCGAATAAATATATCAGATACAAATACTACGTCTCGCCATCCAGCTTGCTTCCAAAGCTCCAGAATATCCAGAATATCCTGATAATATAACTCTAGGCTGCCCGTGTGGAAATTGGTGGGCACCCAGAGTTTAGAAGGGAACAATAAACTCCGAGTCAGTCATGGTGACTGGTGTGAGATCGTAAAACAGTTATTTTTCACAAAGAAAATAAAACAAATTCGCAATGCTTTTGGAAAATGAAACTACCATAAGACCTCCCGCCACACATACAATGCAAACGCAGAATTGGAGGAGATTTCTTCTTATGATAGTCAAAGATGCTTACTACGCAAAATCATTGGATTTATTATTATTAGTGCATAGTGCAGAAAAACATTTCGAAAGTATAATATTAATCTTAGCCAACATACGACCAGTATCGTATGCCTACTATAGCTACTATGTTCAATAGCAGGTTACCGCCACATTCCATAGCAGGTAATACAACTAAAACCGTACCAGGTTCGTATTGTTTCTTTGGATTTTCCAACAAATGGTCAGGCTAAGGAACTTCCTTTCCTCCTGCCGAATGGGATCGCCTCTGGCTGGACGTCCCGAGAGACAAACTGCTCTCTGCCAAACAAGGCCGGGTTACCCCTGTAACAGGTAACTCACGAATATGTCATCACCCGGTCCTTTGGGACTTTTATCCGAGCGCTCGATATCCAACATCACACATCATAAAGAAAGTGTATCCACATGAGTAAGTATCTGGGCTCCATACCATGATACCACCCCTTTCCAGAAGGAAATGACATACCCTAAAGGGCGCGACCCTCATAACCTTGCCGCAACATTCCTGTTTCGACCATTTCCGGGTTGTTGAGGCCCTGACGAAGTCTCGTCCACAAAGCTACGCTTTCTACAAAGCCCTGCTTCGGGTCAAACAAAATGATCAACCTATGATCACAAAGATATAAGATCAAACAAATGATCATATCGCAAATGATCAAACACTGATCATTTCACAGCAACACTCAGTATGCCACGTTACCAAATTGGGATATATCGCTGATAAATTTCAACTACATAACCTCTGAGCTCGTACGTCTCAAAGAAGGGTGTTAAGCTAAGAGAATAAATTCTCCGCCACCAACAGATATGTATTTGAAAGAAATCAGCTTTATATCTCAAAGTGTAATGTCAGACATACAACCCATACAAGTCTGTTCCGGGATCGAACAGAACCGAAGGCACTTCTCACGAAGCCCTTGCACATCCGGATAATTTTCAATCACGTCGGGACTTCCCGTCACTAAGGATGATAAAACCTCTAAACCGGAGATCAGCCGATGTAGAGTAACTCGACGGTAAACCTTCCGTTTTCAAAAATATCCGGTCTTCAACACCGGTCTTCGAATGCAATTCATAACGACGTATCACATATTCGGAATGGGTTATACGACCCCATGGTCCTTTCCCGGCTAACCCGAATAGTGAGCGCTTATTCAAAAATAAGTGTGGCATTCAAATTCATCCAATTCACAACAAATACCTATCTAAAGGTAATTATTGATAGTCGGTTATTTAACTATCAATAAAGATGCGCAACATCATCAGATTCCAAATAATTTTCCCAAATTATTTTATCTTCCAAAATATCTTTACTAGATATAAAATTTCCACACTTAACCGTTTGAAAACAATTTCAAATCAATTTTCACATTTCATTTTATCTTTGAAGATAAAATCTCAAAACAGTTCATTTCATATTGGAAAAGCATTTCCATACTTATTTAAAAATAAGTATTTCACAAATCATTTATTTTCAACATTTGAAAATATTCGATATACTTAAATCAAAATTAAGTATATATTCATTCTTTAAGGAAATCATTCTCTTTAAACACATTTATTTGAGTCAAAACGAATGTTACGTAAAACATCGTTACGACGACTCAAAATCACTAGTATATGGATTCGAATTTAGATAGATATATAAATCCCAATACTACACTAAAACATTTCCTTTCGGAAATCATTTACTATAACAATAGTGTTATAGTCCATCATTTCCTTATTCTCTCGAAAACGTCTATTTCAACAATAAATGTTGAAATCTATGATTTCGATAATTCACACGTTTTAAAACATCTTTTAAAACAATTACGTCATTTTATAACATCGCTTTCCCAAAACATATCCATTTTATTTAATAATATATTCACTGTCCAAAATCATGAATATACTTCAAAAACAAAATTTCAATCTTTTCTACACATTTATTTCAATAATAATTCGCTATCCAAAATCGCGAATATATCTCCTTTAATAATCTTATATATTTAATTTATCAAACCCAATTAATCTCGAATTTATAAAACAACGTTTATAAATTCTATTTCTGTTTTTAATAACAACTTCAACTTACAAATCTTCTTTTTAATAATTCGATAAATATTCCATCTAAAGGTAAAAATCCAATTTATAAGTTAATCTCTTATAAATCTTTTATTCTACAGTTTCATCCATTTTACAACTTCACAATTTATAAATCTATAAATTTCATTCACTTACGGATTCTATAATATTTCATTTTTAACACTTATAAAATTCGTTTTATAAGTCCAATATTTTGATTTATAAAATATCAATTTTATAAATCTTTCTATACAAATCGTTTATAGTTATTCAAAAATCCCAACTTAAACCATTTTATAAATAAATCAACTTTTGTTTCAAAAACAACACTTCGGTTATATTTCACTAAAAATTATAACTTTTATAACTTTAAAATTTTACGTTTATAAATTGATTCAAAAATTCCATAAAACGTATATTTTCAAAAATCACTTTAAAAATCCTTTTAAATTAAAAGTCGTCATTTTTAAAGTTCAAAACTGAATCCGATGATGCAACAACACCAATCAGTCCATCACAACAGTCAAATATCATATATCATCATATGATAACAGAATATATCAAAATATCTGTAAATAATCAATACGGTGAGGAATCCAGTCGGATCCCTCCAACCTGTTTCCCTGCATCCACAGATGTTAGCACAATACCAATTCCGCTCCAGTATGGAATTATCGCGGTATATAGGTTTTATAAAAATCCGCTTACTAACGGCGCAATAGGGTCTCATCCGCTATACGAGGCGGGAAATCAATCAATCCAATATATACATATGCCAATATGTATATATTGCTATATATAGATATATCCTATTATATCTAATATCACATCCAATAGCAATCATCAATCAATAATAACTGTAAATTCCACTTTCATTTTGAGTGAGAAAAATCTCACCTTGATTTCAATTCTGTTCCAGCTTTTATTTCGAATAAAATTAAATAGACGTTTAATTTCACCCGAAATTTTCACTGACTCCAAACGACTCCAATTTAGTTGCACTGCGTAGCATTCGACGATACGATTCCAACGCCGCTTGTTTCGTAATTTTTCGATCTCGTATGAAAGAGATATAGCATTTTAGATATTATATGATTTAAATTATAAGCAAATATACACTTTCTTTTATTATTTTTACTTGAATCAAATCTGGGCCGTGTATTTCAAAATTGCAGATCCAAGCCATCCACCCTCTTCTTCCTCCACGCGCACGAGAATGCTTCCAGGCGAACAAAAAAAAAAATACGTACAAACCCATATACGCGACCACCCTTCCACATGCCGCTCCACCACCAAGCAACCGGAGATCGATCGGAGGATTCCAAACGAAAGCTCGTCGCCATGCCTTCCTTCACCGCGAGTATCACCGAGCTCGACCCCCTATCTTGCTCGGAATTCGTGCCCAAACGTCGCGTGTTCTTTGCCAATTTGCCGTCATTTGGCTGCGAGATTTGCGATCATCACCGTCCAACTTGTAGAGCTTGCGAAGCTCTTTAACTTTGTAGTTGGAGTTTCCTTCTAATGGTTGATGGATTTCGAGATATTTGAGGGGGAAGGATCGAGTGCTCTCGGCCATTAAATGTAATTAGGGCCGGCTGGAAGAAAGTAGCTAGGGTTTCTGTGAACGTGTATATATATATATATATATGTAAAAAAATAATATTAAATTTATTTTAAAACGACTTTTTCAAACGATCTCCAAATCGAGCGTGCCGACCGACGTTCCTAAGGTTTACCCCGCGTTCCGAACACAATGGAATAGGTTTCGAAAGCTAATTCGATCGTATGTGTGAGATATGACAATAAACGATCAATTTAAATTAAACCGATTTAAATCGATTTCGAGGCGTTTTGATTCGTACCGGACAAATGGTAAATCCAAAAATTACGAAATTTGAAATCTTACAATAATATCACATTACGGATCCGATGAAACTGGTTTCGTTGAAATCCGAGACTTTCTGAAAAATGACTATTTTAACTCGACGATTTAAAATTAAAACGATATCGATGCGTTTCGAGTTGCCACTGTCAAACGATAACTTCGATTGCTACAAAAATTGAAATCCGATAATAACTAACTATTACGGATCCAATGGAACTGGTCTCGTTCAATTCTGAGACTGTTCGAAAATTGGCTATTTTTCAGTCGATAATTAAATATTAAAATATTCGATTTTCACAAATTTACTCCAAATTCGATTCTGAAAGTTCTATAACCTTTCTATAACTTCAGTATGATTAAACAAAATTTTACAAATCATTTAAAATCATATTCAATCCAGATTTCAATTAATTCTGGAATTTCACTATTAAATTATTGATTTAATTATCCAATTAAACTCAATATTCGAATTTTAAATTATCCGACTTATTAATTCTACTTATTAATATTTAAAATCAATTAAATATTCGAATTTTAATTATCAAAAATTCTGGGTCGTTACAGTGAAGATGGACGCCATGGTCGTTAGATGATGCTAATTCTGATATGAAACTACACAAATAAGCTGATTAGTCGATGTTATCCCATTGTCAAAACCCTTTTTTGCAGTGTGCAAATTGCATATTTTGTATTGCTTCTATTTTTCGTGGCATCATTCATCATACTCTGGCAGCTAAACATGAACAGTTGTCAAATATGTAAATTCATTTTCATTCAATGAAGGGTTAAGGTGGTATATGAGTAACTTAATTTGTATCTGTGAGTGGAGAAGATATTTTATACGATGGAATTTACACTCAAAGGACTTAGCTTGGACAATAGATATATGAATACGTTAATGTATATCTATAAGTGGTGATGAAAGAGTTTATATTACAAATATGCTTGGATTATTCTGATTACTTCCCTACTATTTATCTTAAGGCTTATTCCATTTTGTATTTTTAATCGTATTCTTTCATAGTTGGTTACATTGAGTTATTTCTAGGTTTATTTGACCCATTTTTTAATCTTTTTCCCTATTATTTCCTTCCTTAGGTGGCTTGCTACATCCATTCATCATTCTGCATGAACTTGCGACAATATGAAGGTTAGTCTCTTATATGTGATATATATTTTTTTTTCCTTCAAATGCACTCTCTTAACTGGGTGATACATTCACTTTTAGTAACATGTTGGTCTATAAAAAAACCCACCTTAAATGTACATGTTATTCTTTTAATATCGACTGAATTTACTCTTAAGAACTATGTTTGCTAACTTCATATATTCAGTTTTGATCGATGAACATTAAAACTGAATGAACTTTATTATTTATTAGTTGTTGAAGATATCATTTTCAGCAGTAAAATTAATTTCTAACAAAATATATTTAGCTATTTAAATTTATATTTCATGTAAATTTATAAGATCGAAAGATCTAAAAAAAAATCTTTGAAACCACAGCCTGTAGCCTTTATTCAGCAGGTTATTCATCTTGGGCAATCCCATCCTTTCACAGTGCATCATCTTTGGCTTCCTAACAATCAATGGTGATATGCCAATTGTTGTTGCATCTTCTCCTTTTTTTGTGAATCTATTGACTCTCTTTTGAACTAAATTTCTTTCCTATCTTCATGAATAATATCCATTATGAATTACAAGAATTCTTTTATAGCAATAATGAAATATTGAAAATTAGCCCATAACATTTAGACAGTCTTACGATGTAATCATGTATCATGTACCATGATTATAAAGTTAGTATAGATTTGAGAATTTTTAACCTTACAATAGAATTGAATTGCAATAGCAACCTAAATCCATAATACTTTTACTTATAATGACTCATGATTATCCATCAAATTATTTACAAACATAATTTTCTTTGAGAACAATTTGTTATAAATTAAAACAATGGTTGTGTTCCTTTCGAACATAAGTGCAAAAATAAAGTTGTAACAGTGCAAGGTAATTTATTAACTAAATAGGGAAAATTTAGCTCGAGCCTCGACTGTGACAAAAAATGCTTTGTAATAGTTTATATTGATAATATACTATGCCTTATATTTAATTACAACCCTTATATCATGCAAATAGTTGTGCCTCGATCAACATTTGGATATTGTGACATGTGAGGTTTTAAATAATTAAACATTCATGTTTATACCTTTTTCGATGAAAAAGTGTTATCTTATAAGGAGAGCACTCATTATTCATTAAATAATAATAATAAACCATACAAGTGTTTAGTGGGTATTAAAATTACAACTATATATATAAGATCATCCCTTAGTTGATCCACAAAAGTAGAAAGCTAAACAACAACAATAATATACGTTATTAATTTGCATGAGTCTGAAAACTAATGACTAAACTGTTGGCTACTACATGTTGGTTTGATGCGCTTGGCTGATAAGCGAATGAACATGGCAGGTGCGGGTAGTGATTGAAGTTTGAAGTGTTGGCACTTCAGCATGAACAACTTCTGTTACTGATGCAAGTGTAAATGATGGAAGCTTGAAAACAATGGAGCAATGTGTAAGCCGCCATAGAGTGCAGTTATATGGGGTTGTTGTTGCCGATAAATAGATGTAGGGTGCAGTGCATTGTACTTGACTGGGCAGGCTATAAGAGCAGACCAAGATGCAACATGAATAAGAAGCAATAATGCGACATGATGTGGGATGCAGTAATGCTATAGGTAGAAGGTGCTAAGATTTGAAAAGGGCGATGTGAGATGTAAGATGCTAGTATAGGGCTGTTGTTAAAAGGTGTGGTGCAAGGTGCGGTAGAAAGGAGCAAGGTGCAACCTGATCAAGAATCAGTAGAGACATGCAACGGCGTGAAAGAGTGATGCAACTAGAGGAACAGGTACAACATGAAGGCACATATAACTTAAAAGTGGATTCAAAAAGTGGTGTAGAGTGTTGAGACTTCGAGATGTAAGATGTCGGCTTAGTGCAGTAGGATAGATGATGCTATGTACAGTAGGAAAGTGATGCTGTGTACAAATCTGAGAGACATCAAGAAGATGCTGGCACTGTGCAAGCAGAGTGCAGGCGAGGAGAATTGGGGCAGGTTGGTGTAGCATGTAGCAGGGATCCATAAGGCTAGACACCGTATTTGCAAGCAAGTTTTGTGACCTACATGTAGCTTCAGGAGGATACTGTGCAAGGGTTGAATGATTGCATCAACCACAATAGCTTGAGGAAGATACATGGCTTCAGGTAAGATGAATGCATGTAAGATGTGATTTAATCAATGTATGCAGCTGCAACAATTGCCGAATGAAAGTGCTAAATGCTAATAGCCTTAATAAAAATAGCGACGACAAATTGGAAAAGATTGCAACTGCATAAAGATTCTAGCAGCTGGGGCAAGCACGTTTATTTTTTATATTTCCTTTTATACATTTCATCAAAGCTCTCAAAATTTCTTCATAGTTTCAGCTGGAATACATGAAATAAATTCAGCAGCATGATGGAAGAAACCTGTGCACCATCATATTTGGTCTCATCGGGGTAAGAAGTTCCATTCGCATTTTTTACAATTTTTTTTATATTATTACAAAATTAAAATACTCAAAGATGTGGTATTATCACAAATTCAAATATATAAATAATAATCCTTGACTGTAAAGGATAAAATTTATTATTCAAATGCATCAGTTACTACCTCTATAATTTTTGTTAAATAAGAGAACCCCTACAAATGTTTAGATTTACACTACTAAACTGATTCAAATCTAGGTTGAAGAATGAGCTAAACAAATTTCCTTTGTAACTACCATAAGGCCTCCCACTACACACACAATGCAAACGCAGAATTAGAGGAGATTTCTCCTTATGATAGTCAAAGATGCTTACTACGCAAAATCATTGGATTATTACTATTAGTGCATAGTGTAGAAAAAACATTTCGAAAGTATAATATTAATCTTAGCCAACATACAACCATTATTGTATGCCTACTATAGCTACAATCTAAACAGTGGTGACCACCATAAATAAATGGCAGGTTCTACAACTAATATCGTACAAGGTTCATATTGTTTCTTTGGATTTCAAACAAATGGTCAGGCAAAGGAACTTCCTTACACCGAAATGGAACGCCTCTGAAAGGACGTCCCCGAGAACCTAACCGGATCTCTGCAAACAAAAGGCCGACGCTACCTCACGCTGTACAGCTGTAACTAGGTAACCAACACACTGACACTACCTCACGCTGTACAGCTGTAACTAGGTAACCAACACACTGACACTACCTCACGCTGTACAGCTGTAACTAGGTAACTAACACACAAGTATGCCATCCCCCGGTCGTTACCGACCTTTATCCGAGGATCCTCAACCACAAAGCAACAACCTCAAAGTATAATAAATTTGCAGCATCAACATAGGTAAAATCTCTGGGCTCCATACCATGATATCACCTTTTATCCAGAAGGAAATGACATACCCTAGGGGCGCGACCCCTAAAAACCTTGCCGCAATGTAGCGACCCAACCTTTCACTACCGGAAAATCGCATCACTATGAAGAAAGAAAAGGGTGAGAAATAGAAAAGATAGAGAAGAAAGAAGAAAACACACCAGAATCTCAACAGCGGAACGAATGAAATATAATATATCACATAAGAGATTACATAATATCATATATATCAGAGTTACACAGATAATACAACACATACTAGACAGTTATAAACACCTGTCTAGTTAATACAACTCGATACATCTCAATACAATACAGAGATACAACACAGCGGAATACAGATAAATACTAACACAACGGAATCACTATATATCTATACGCTGAAGCCTCCTGCTCCATTGCTCCTCCAGAATACGTCAAAGCTAACCTGAATCCCTTGGCTACCCGTAAAAATTTGGGTACCCGAGAGTTTAGGAAAAACAAAAATAAACTCCGGGTCAGACATGGGTCTGGTATGAGTAACAGGTTAAAGTTGTTTAACTTGAAAAACCTTTGAAAACAAAAGGTATCACGTAAGACTTTCCACACATAAACATGGAAAAGTTTTTACCTTAAGCTAACCAAAACATTTGATAGGAAATCTAGTGATATTATAATAGTGTCTAAGGTTTTCAAGTAAATAGAAAATAGCCGAAATTGTTACATTCATTAAATTCCAGCATACTAGGTATACAATCAAAACCGTAAGGTCACGTAGGGAAAATGGGTTTCCATCAATGGCTGGGCTACTGGGGTACCGCCCGTCACAGTACGTGGCCTAGATCACCGTACCGAGGACCCACCCTAAGTCCCCTGCAACACAAGACCGGAACCATTCCTTACTGAACAGTTCCAAATAAGATAACCCCGCGGTTGTAGCTAGCAACCGCCACACAGCCGAAATGAAAAAGGGACTCTAGACAGGGGTATATCTTACCCTCAAGTGGGTGCTACCCACGAAGCCTTGCTGCACCTCCCCTGTTTTAGCCATTCCCGGTTGATGAGGCTTGAGGTCACGATTACCTTTAGAGAACACATCTCTTAGAATGCTCATCGCCCGCCTGACGATGTTCTGAAAGCATTTGATCCATATAAGTTCGTTCCGGGTTCGAACGAAACCGAAGGCATTATCTCGTTACACTCGTATTGGAATCACCCTCAGAGTTAACGACAATAACCCTTGCAATTTGAACCACTATCTCGAATCTATAAGTACTATCTCCGTCAAACTCATTACGGAATCACCCACAGAGTTATACTGACGAATAGTTCTTATACCTCGAGTCTTCACTTGCTCCATTTGGATTTCACGACCTAACGTTATTTTGGATCGATGTGGTATTCGGGTCTCCAGACCTAGAATCCCGGTATACGGAAACCCGATCCCGGTCTCATCGAAATCCAAAACGTGTCTTTTAAGGCCAAGTTGTTTTAAAGGTTTAAAACGATTCAATTTATTATCAACACAGATAGATAAAACACACTATAACAATGGAGAATAACATCATCATCATAAACAGATAATCCATATTATCTACTCAAACAGATAATCAATATCATCATACTTAACCAAGCATCCATAACACAATAGATATATATCTGAGATCACAATCAATCATGGAAATCAATATCATCCATCATATATAAACAAAGATTAATAATCACCTCATTTTATAATTAATTTAAAATGAATTAAACTAATTACAAATCTTTAATTAATTTAAAGTAAATTAAATTAATTACTCCACCATTATTAAACTTGCTTATATTACTATTAATTAATTATCAATCAATTAATCAATCATCATCCAATTATTCATTTTAATTAATCATCCTCGATTAATTATCTTTAATTACCCTTTTAAAGTAAATTATCCTTTAGTTATTTTTACAAATTAATTATCTTTAACCAAATATAGGAAATAACCTTTACCTTACTTCATTTATTAATTAACCTAAATTAATTACATGACTTAATTTATTTTATTAATAAATCTCTTCATTTATTAATTCCAAATAAATTCATTCTAAGATTTCAGCATTTATAATAAATGATCTCTAATTACATTTACTATTTAATTCTATTACATCAAGTAATTAACTTTTAATTAGTTATTTTATTTCTTAATTTTTATTAAGAAAACTAATTTCCAAATCACATATATTAATCACCTTGATTAATAACATACAATAATTAATTATCCTTAATTAATTACTCCCAATAAACAGATTTAATTAATCCCTTGATTAATTTCAAGTAATTATATCCAAATTACTTCTATTAACGAATCATTATCCATAAATTACATCCTGTAATTATTCATCAATTACTTTCCTCAGTAATTATATCTCCCAATTATCAATTGATTAATCCAAATTAATTAGACTTAATTAATTAACTCAAGTTAATCAATTACTTAATTAACTAAAGTGAGTAATTAATTCCTTACTTAATTTCCATTACGTAATTTAAACATTTACAATGTTGATTATGAAATTAATTAATCTAATTAACTATTAAAAATCAATTATATTAATTAATCATAAAATAATCTAGTTAATAATCTTCATTAACATTTATTAATTACTTTATCTTAAATAATACTTACAAATTCCTCATTTTTAATTATAAGTTCAATTAACTATTCATTAATTAATTTAAAGTCAAATCTATGATTCTTAACTACATATTAATTTCTTAACTCATTATTTTCTTTAAATAATACATTTCAACTTATAATTATTAATTAAATCAATACAATTGATCAATTATCATTCTAGTTATTTTAATGGTTAATGAATTTTAAATCTTAATCTTCATTACTTAAAGAAAACCCATTTCCCATTTATTGATTAAATCCCACTTAAATAAGTTTGAAAACATTTATTTCAAATTTTCCTTTAAATTCATTTTTACATTTCAAGTGTAAACGATCACTAATCGAACCTTTAATCACTTAATAAAGCTAACGGTTTAAAACCCTTTAAATTTCAAGTTAAAGCCACTCTTAGTTATGAGGGGGTTTTAAATCCAATTTCCTTAAGTTTCAAATATTTAAACTTGTTCAAGTATTAAATTTTGTTTAAACTTACTCTTCATTCCAAAAATCTGGAAATTACATTTAACTTTAGGCCAGATAACTTTGAATTAAATTTTTAAATCCAAACTTTTAAAACTGGAAACAAGTTACAGGTTAAAACTGGAAATCAAGCATACCCAAGTTTCCCCTTATTACTTCGAGAAAAACATGATTTCATTCGAGCCACACACGAATTTACTCGAGTGAATCTCGAGTTTCCCCAACCAAAGACAACAGCTCCAGATTATCTGAAACTGCCCCGTGCACGTGCACGCCTTCATTCGTCACTGCCGATCGACCACGACTAACACCTCTTCACGGTGATCGCTTCCACATCCTTTCCCAAGCCTCCGTTCAACCATTCACGCGCGCGATCGAAAATGAGATGCTCAAAACAAAGCCTGGAAACACGAAACGAGATCGCCACGACAACCTGGCAACACCCCGCGCTCCTCGCTCCGACCACCAGAGGCCACCCAACTCCGGCCATAGCCTCGTCCACCTCTCCTCTACCAAAACCCAAACGCACGTGACACTCGATCCATCAATGCCTTCGAACGAGACGAAATACCCAACGCCTCCAAAACTAGGTTAAAATAAAACAAAACTCCACCGCCGCTTCCACGTCGAACTGGAGCAACTCCAGCTATTTTTCCCAACACCACCGGAGGCTCCTTTACCCTCACGCGAAAACCTGGTTCCTAACGCTCCACCCATCACCGGATTTTGATAAAAATCCATTTTTGGTTCATATTCAAACTGCTCTAAAAATACTTGAATATAAATCATCATTTCTATCTTAAAAATCCTATTTTCTAATAGGGATTCAAGTTATATAAATGTATTTATAATTCATGACATTCGAATCTTTCATAGATTTAAATTCTCTCTGTAAAATCAAATTCCTAGAGGTATTTACAAGTTGTTTCTACTTTGATAAAATTTTAATACTTAAATCATAACCAAACAAACATCTTTTGTTTACATCTTACAATCAAACAATCAATAGATCAAGAGGTGAGGGTTTATTTACCAATCTACTCAAAAGAAATAACAACAATAACAGAGTATCAAAGAGAACAGGTACACATAGATGTGCACAATCATATATATACAAAATATATCATCACAGAGAAAAGCATGGTCCAAATTATCTTAAGTTATATTTTAAAGAAAAATGTTACTCACCAGGATTTATCAAGAACAGAGCATCCTGTTTGAAAACAGTTTGAATTTGAAAAAAATGCTTCTCACTTAGATCTTCTTGCCAAATTCTTCTGCTCACCGTTATATTGATTTGTTGATAATGTTGAATACTTGTTTTAGGATTTAATGGAGTTTTCATTTTTGGTTTTGTTGAGCTCGAACTGGAAATAGAAATGATAAGAGAAGGTTGCTTCCAGGTTGAAGTTTTAAAACATTTTACAGGGTTTGTATATTTCTTTTCTTATGTCAGAGATATTTGATACAATGGAGGCTGAAATACAATTCAACAGATTTTGTTTGGCTGCAAGGATGTGAACATTTAATGTTATTGTACTTGTGTCTCATTTTAACACTTATCAAATTTTTATTACTTGTCTGAGTCTTACTTTACAAGCCACAAACATATATTATCACTTTACTTTAAATCTTGTTGTTCTTAAGTTTGCATACATACTATCTTTACTTACCAGCCTATATATCTACCTATACTTAGTTATACTCAAGACTGCATATCTATATATTATTCGAGCCATTTGTCTCATATCTCTTATGCTTACTTTTATAACTTTTGACTATGCAGATTTATTTTTCAAGCTTACTTAACTATGCAGGTTTCACTTAGGGGCTGGCAAATCATCTTAAGTATTATACTCCTGTTTTACATTTGAAATGTGATTGAAGATTATTTCTCATTATTCACATGCCTATGCAGATTTAATTTGAAGGCTGGGAAATCATTCTTATGTATTTTCTTGCCTGGTTTACATTTTGACATGTATTTGAAATATTATTTCCTATGGTTCACTTGCTTATGCAGATTTCTAGTTTGAATGCAAATGAATGTTGTTTAGATATGTTGTTCTAACATATTATTTAAATATTAAGTGTATTGGTTTTACAACTTTACAAACAATAAAATTTAACTTATGTATATTTTACCTTTCCTTGTTTGATATATTTACTTTGTTACTTGTTTTATATTGTGATCTTGTTATTTTACTTCAGTCAAGTTGCTTTAAAAATATAGGTGAAGTCCTATATTTACTTTCATCTATTAATTTTATATGTTTATTCTTATTTATTATTTTAAAATAAATTACACATTTAACAATTTGAAATGATTTATAAAAGAAATTATATCTTTACTATAACTACTTACTTAATATTATATACTAAAGCTAGAACAAGTTTTAAAACTATTTAAACATTTATCTTATATATTTAAACCCATATTTTATTTATTAGCTTTGAAAAGACCTAATATTAAATAAATGATAATTCCCAAATCACTAAAGAAATATTAGAAGTTTGGAAACATAATTAATTAGTTTTTAAAAGATAAAACTCAACAATACAATATTTATTTAAAGGAAAAGTATTTATTTAAGTCTCATAAATCCAAGATATATCAAAACAATTTAATATTTAATATAAATTATTAAATAGTTATTGCTCGAAATTCCGGGTCGTCACATTCCTCTCACCTTAAAAGAATTTCGTCCCCGAAATTTAAAACAAAGGTAATTTAATAATCTATTTAAGATTTAAATTTTAAAATACAAGCATAAATCAATCATAAGCTAACAACCATATCAACCAAATCATCAAATCAAACAAACCTATTTATCCAGACAAAAATCCTGGATAGAGTTCTCTCGAGTTTCCCGAGTATAAATACCGAGATACTCGCCCTACAGAATCCAAACAATCAATACAACTAAACTACAGAACTCCTACTCATCTAGATCTACAAAACTAAACAGATATCAGACTATAGACGAGTCTGACTCTATAACCAAAACTCCCTGAACTGCTGGTTCCAAAACCAGAGATAGAATCTTACATGTACTCCCTCAGAGATACGTGAAATACAACGAATCCCAGCTATCCAAACTGGCAATCCAAATCTGAAGACCAAACACCTACCCTCTCCAAAACACAGAGAAAATCCAGAACATCTCGGAGCTAAGTTCCCAGACTTACCAAATTATAGAGCTCCTTGAATCAGAGAAAATTAATCCAAAATCAAATCTCCAACTCTGAAATCAAAATTCTTCCGTCTCTTATCCACCAAACTCTTCGAACAATCCATAGCTGCCTCCATCCCTACTGATCAGCTAAATCTCTGCTAATGCCTTTCAGAACAATCTGAATCCACAACAATCCAGTAGAATGATCTTCTCAAACCCACTAAAATCAAGAATACACCCTTTACTATCATCCGTAGAAAACAACTTCTCTTCTCCAGAAAAGAAAAGCAGATGCACTCCCAACTGCTTCCGCTGCACAACTCTGATCTGAGTAGATGACAATGTTGATGACGAACACAAACAAACACGGGACAACAAATTCCAAAAATATGGTTCAACGGATTCAAAAATAAAACTCAGAAGTTCCTCCAAAACCTGAGCTGCTCTACTAAAAACTTCCTCCAAAAACCATCCTATTACTAAGCTGAACCATCGGTACCACTTCTGGAACCCAGTCGATACCAAACGCAACCTCCAGATGCTAACAAAACTCTGACTTCCTGAAGTCATCTAGAAAAATATCTGAAACACAAGAGAACGCTCCAACTATCGCAAGTCACTTTTGCGATTAATCCATCCTGATTCCGAAGAAAAACTGTTCTCTCTTTACCAAACAGAACAGCCTAAGCTTAACTGGCCAATCCAACAAAGAAACGAAACCACTTAGCTGCTTCTGGACTCACTGCTAAGCTGAAAAGCTTCTTGCCAATACACAGAATACTCCGAGCTGCACTGCTGACACCAATACCAAGGAAATCCAAATCCAAAGCTCTTCGAGAAACTCGGACCTCAAACCAACCAGAAACATCCTGCTGAACACAGCCACAACACCGAAGCAGACTCACTCCCTTAACTCGTTCCAAAGAAAACATCTTCGGAGACATCCATAGTCACTGTGTCTCATCACACAGCTACAACATCTTGAGGTATCAAGATATCATAACTCGCTTCTGTCCAACCGACAGATCCAACTCTAGCTCATCCAAACTATAAACTACAAAAAAAAATGATCTCCAAATCTTAACAGATTACCTTCAGAGACTTGGTGAAATCCTTACACCGCAAATTCACTCGAGACGGTATTAGGTCTACAGTCTCGTCAAACACTTCCAACCTCAACAAATCCAACCATCGGTAGTCGTGTTACACACCACTACCTTATCTACCTTTATAAATTATATTGGAAAACCCGGACAGGTAACCCAACAAATAGGTAGAATATATATATATATAATAAATATATATATATCAAAAATACAAATACGCTCTCTCAAGAAAGAAATCACTTAAGAGCCTAGGCATTCACTCAACCTAGCGCTCTGATACCACCTGTAGCGACCCAACCTTCCACTACCGGAAAATCGCATCACTATGAAGAAAGAAAAGGGTGAGAAATAGAAAAGATAGAGAAGAAAGAAGAAAACACACCAGAATCTCAACAGCGGAACGAATGAAATATAATATATCACATAAGAGATTACATAATATCATATATATCAGAGTTACACAGATAATACAACACATACTAGACAGTTATAAACACCTGTTTAGTTAATACAACTCGATACATCTCAATACAATACAGAGATACAACACAGCGGAATACAGATAAATACTAACACAACGGAATCACTATATATCTATACGCTGAAGCCTCCTGCTCCATTGCTCCTCCAGAATACGTCAAAGCTAACCTGAATCCCTTGGCTACCCGTAAAAATTTGGGTACCCGAGAGTTTAGGAAAAACAGAAATAAACTCCGGGTCAGACATGGGTCTGGTATGAGTAACAGGTTAAAGTTGTTTAACTTGAAAAACCTTTGAAAACAAAAGGTATCACGTAAGACTTTCCACACATAAACATGGAAAAGTTTTTACCTTACGCTAACCAAAACATTTGATAGGAAATCCAGTGATATTATAATAGTGTCTAAGGTTTTCAAGTAAATAGAAAATAGCCGAAATTGTTACATTCATTAAATTCCAGCATACTAGGTATACAATCAAAACCGTAAGGTCACGTAGGGAAAATGGGTTTCCATCAATGGCTGGGCTACTGGGGTACCGCCCGTCACAGTACGTGGCCTAGATCACCGTACCGAGGACCCACCCTAAGTCCCCTGCAACACAAGACCGGAACCATTCCTTACTGAACAGTTCCAAATAAGATAACCCCACGGTTGTAGCTAGCAACCGCCACACAGCCGAAATGAAAAAGGGACTCTAGACAGGGGTATATCTTACCCTCAAGTGGGTGCTACCCACGAAGCCTTGCTGCACCTCCCCTGTTTTAGCCATTCCCGGTTGATGAGGCTTGAGGTCACGATTACCTTTAGAGAACACATCTCTTAGAATGCTCATCGCCCGCCTGACGATGTTCTGAAAGCATTTGATCCATATAAGTTCGTTCCGGGTTCGAACGAAACCGAAGGCATTATCTCGTTACACTCGTATTGGAATCACCCTTAGAGTTAACGACAATAACCCTTGCAATTTGAACCACCATCTCGAATCTATAAGTACTATCTCCGTCAAACTCATTACGGAATCACCCACAGAGTTATACTGACGAATAGTTCTTATACCTCGAGTCTTCACTTGCTCCATTTGGATTTCACGACCTAACGTTATTTTGGATCGATGTGGTATTCGGGTCTCCAGACCTAGAATCCCGGTATACGGAAACCCGATCCCGGTCTCATCGAAATCCAAAACGTGTCTTTTAATGCCAAGTTGTTTTAAAGGTTTAAAACGATTCAATTTATTATCAACACAGATAGATAAAACACACTATAACAATGGAGAATAACATCATCATCATAAACAGATAATCCATATTATCTACTCAAACAGATAATCAATATCATCATACTTAACCAAGCATCCATAACACAATAGATATATATCTGAGATCACAATCAATCATGGAAATCAATATCATCCATCATATATAAACAAAGATTAATAATCACCTCATTTTATAATTAATTTAAAATGAATTAAACTAATTACAAATCTTTAATTAATTTAAAGTAAATTAAATTAATTACTCCACCATTATTAAACTTGCTTATATTACTATTAATTAATTATCAATCAATTAATCAATCATCATCCAATTATTCATTTTAATTAATCATCCTCGATTAATTATCTTTAATTACCCTTTTAAAGTAAATTATCCTTTAGTTATTTTTACAAATTAATTATCTTTAACCAAATATAGGAAATAACCTTTACCTTACTTCATTTATTAATTAACCTAAATTAATTACATGACTTAATTTATTTTATTAATAAATCTCTTCATTTATTAATTCCAAATAAATTCATTCTAAGATTTCAGCATTTATAATAAATGATCTCTAATTACATTTACTATTTAATTCTATTACATCAAGTAATTAACTTTTAATTAGTTATTTTATTTCTTAATTTTTATTAAGAAAACTAATTTCCAAATCACATATATTAATCACCTTGATTAATAACATACAATAATTAATTATCCTTAATTAATTACTCCCAATAAACAGATTTAATTAATCCCTTGATTAATTTCAAGTAATTATATCCAAATTACTTCTATTAACGAATCATTATCCATAAATTACATCCTGTAATTATTCATCAATTACTTTCCTCAGTAATTATATCTCCCAATTATCAATTGATTAATCCAAATTAATTAGACTTAATTAATTAACTCAAGTTAATCAATTACTTAATTAACTAAAGTGAGTAATTAATTCCTTACTTAATTTCCATTACGTAATTTAAACATTTACAATGTTGATTATGAAATTAATTAATCTAATTAACTATTAAAAATCAATTATATTAATTAATCATAAAATAATCTAGTTAATAATCTTCATTAACATTTATTAATTACTTTATCTTAAATAATACTTACAAATTCCTCATTTTTAATTATAAGTTCAATTAACTATTCATTAATTAATTTAAAGTCAAATCTATGATTCTTAACTACATATTAATTTCTTAACTCATTATTTTCTTTAAATAATACATTTCAACTTATAATTATTAATTAAATCAATACAATTGATCAATTATCATTCTAGTTATTTTAATGGTTAATGAATTTTAAATCTTAATCTTCATTACTTAAAGAAAACCCATTTCCCATTTATTGATTAAATCCCACTTAAATAAGTTTGAAAACATTTATTTCAAATTTTCCTTTAAATTCATTTTTACATTTCAAGTGTAAACGATCACTAATCGAACCTTTAATCACTTAATAAAGCTAACGGTTTAAAACCCTTTAAATTTCAAGTTAAAGCCACTCTTAGTTATGAGGGGGTTTTAAATCCAATTTCCTTAAGTTTCAAATATTTAAACTTGTTCAAGTATTAAATTTTGTTTAAACTTACTCTTCATTCCAAAAATCTGGAAATTACATTTAACTTTAGGCCAGATAACTTTGAATTAAATTTTTAAATCCAAACTTTTAAAACTAGAAACAAGTTACAGGTTAAAACTGGAAATCAAGCATACCCAAGTTTCCCCTTATTACTTCGAGAAAAACATGATTTCATTCGAGCCACACACGAATTTACTTGAGTGAATCTCGAGTTTCCCCAACCAAAGACAACAGCTCCAGATTATCTGAAACTGCCCCGTGCACGTGCACGCCTTCATTCGTCACTGCCGATCGACCACGACCAACACCTCTTCACGGTGATCGCTTCCACATCCTTTCCCAAGCCTCCGTTCAACCATTCACGCGCGCGATCGAAAACGAGATGCTCAAAACAAAGCCTGGAAACACGAAACGAGATCGCCACGACAACCTGGCAACACCCCGCGCTCCTCGCTCCGACCACCAGAGGCCACCCAACTCCGGCCATAGCCTCGTCCACCTCTCCTCTACCAAAACCCAAACGCACGTGACACTCGATCCATCAATGCCTTCGAACGAGACGAAATACCCAACGCCTCCAAAACTAGGTTAAAATAAAACAAAACTCCACCGCCGCTTCCACGTCGAACTGGAGCAACTCCAGCTATTTTTCCCAACACCACCGGAGGCTCCTTTACCCTCACGCGAAAACCTGGTTCCTAACGCTCCACCCATCACCGGATTTTGATAAAATTCCATTTTTGGTTCATATTCAAACTGCTCTAAAAATACTTGAATATATAACATCATTTCTATCTTAAAAATCCTATTTTCTAATAGGGATTCAAGTTATATAAATGTATTTATAATTCATGACATTCGAATCTTTCATAGATTTAAATTGTCTCTGTAAAATCAAATTCCTAGAGGTATTTACAAGTTGTTTCTACTTTGATAAAATTTTAATACTTAAATCATAACCAAACAAACATCTTTTGTTTACATCTTACAATCAAACAATCAATAGATCAAGAGGTGAGGGTTTATTTACCAATCTACTCAAAAGAAATAACAACAATAACAGAGTATCAAAGAGAACAGGTACACATAGATGTGCACAATCATATATATACAAAATATATCATCACAGAGAAAAGCATGGTCCAAATTATCTTAAGTTATATTTTAAAGAAAAATGTTACTCACCAGGATTTATCAAGAACAGAGCATCCTGTTTGAAAACAGTTTGAATTTGAAAAAAATGCTTCTCACTTAGATCTTCTTGCCAAATTCTTCTGCTCACCGTTATATTGATTTGTTGATAATGTTGAATACTTGTTTTAGGATTTAATGGAGTTTTCATTTTTGGTTTTGTTGAGCTCGAACTGGAAATAGAAATGATAAGAGAAGGTTGCTTCCAGGTTGAAGTTTTAAAACATTTTACAGGGTTTGTATATTTCTTTTCTTATGTCAGAGATATTTGATACAATGGAGGCTGAAATACAATTCAACAGATTTTGTTTGGCTGCAAGGATGTGAACATTTAATGTTATTGTACTTGTGTCTCATTTTAACACTTATCAAATTTTTATTACTTGTCTGAGTCTTACTTTACAAGCCACAAACATATATTATCACTTTACTTTAAATCTTGTTGTTCTTAAGTTTGCATACATACTATCTTTACTTACCAGCCTATATATCTACCTATACTTAGTTATACTCAAGACTGCATATCTATATATTATTCGAGCCATTTGTCTCATATCTCTTATGCTTACTTTTATAACTTTTGACTATGCAGATTTATTTTTCAAGCTTACTTAACTATGCAGGTTTCACTTAGGGGCTGGCAAATCATCTTAAGTATTATACTCCTGTTTTACATTTGAAATGTGATTGAAGATTATTTCTCATTATTCACATGCCTATGCAGATTTAATTTGAAGGCTGGGAAATCATTCTTATGTATTTTCTTGCCTGGTTTACATTTTGAAATGTATTTGAAATATTATTTCCTATGGTTCACTTGCTTATGCAGATTTCTAGTTTGAATGCAAATGAATGTTGTTTAGATATGTTGTTCTAACATATTATTTAAATATTAAGTGTATTGGTTTTACAACTTTACAAACAATAAAATTTAACTTATGTATATTTTACCTTTCCTTGTTTGATATATTTACTTTGTTACTTGTTTTATATTGTGATCTTGTTATTTTACTTCAGTCAAGTTGCTTTAAAAATATAGGTGAAGTCCTATATTTACTTTCATCTATTAATTTTATATGTTTATTCTTATTTATTATTTTAAAATAAATTACACATTTAACAATTTGAAATGATTTATAAAAGAAATTATATCTTTACTATAACTACTTACTTAATATTATATACTAAAGCTAGAACAAGTTTTAAAACTATTTAAACATTTATCTTATATATTTAAACCCATATTTTATTTATTAGCTTTGAAAAGACCTAATATTAAATAAATGATAATTCCCAAATCACTAAAGAAATATTAGAAGTTTGGAAACATAATTAATTAGTTTTTAAAAGATAAAACTCACCAATACAATATTTATTTAAAGGAAAAGTATTTATTTAAGTCTCATAAATCCAAGATATATCAAAACAATTTAATATTTAATATAAATTATTAAATAGTTATTGCTCGAAATTCCGGGTCGTCAGACGCAACATCCCTGTTTCGACCATTAACGGGTTGTGAGGCTCGACGAAGTCTCGTCCACAAAGCTACGCTTTTTCACAAAGCCACGCTTTTTCACAAAGCCACGTTTTTTCACAAAGCCATGCTTTGATCAACAAATGATCAACAGCACTTCGTATGCCACATTACCAAATTGGGAATGTATCACTAGTAACCATCAACTACATAACCTCTGAGCTCGTACGTCTTAGAGAAGGGTGTTAAGCTAAGAGAATAAATTCTCCGCCACTAACAGAAATGTATTTGATAGAAACCAGTTTTACATCTCAAAGTGTAATGTCAGACACACATCCATACAAGTCCGTTCCGGGATCGAACGGAACCGAAGGCACTTCCAAAGAAGCCCTTGCAATCCGGGTATTCACTAATCACGTCCGGACTTCCAATCACAAGAAGAGTGATATAAATCTCCATACTGGAGGAACTCGGTGCAGAGACATTCGACATGTTGTCCTTTCATTTTCGAAAATACCCGGTCTTCACACCGGTCTTCAATTGCAATCCATATCATCATATTATTATTCAGAATGGGTTATATGACACAAAGGTCCTTTCCCGGCTAACCCGAATAACGAGCGCAATTAAAAATCATATGGATACTGGGGTCTTAGTTAAAACACAGCTTAAAGCCCAAAACTTTACATTCGAATGGTTAAAACAAATTACCATTTCCAATCTTTTAAACAAAAAGATTCATTTCAACAACCATCAATGGTTTAAACAAATTTCCATACTTTTAATTTTTTTAACAAAAAGATCCAATTCACAAAGTTCACCCCATTCACAAAGATCCATTCATGGGTTTCAAAACAATTTCCATTTTAATTGAATAGGTTTACTCGTTAAATCTTTAAATCAGGATTTAACTTATAGCTTTCAAAACTATTCACAATTCAAGTCTTTTATAATATAAAAGATACACCTTTTAAAATCTTTTTTGATTTCAAGATAAAGCTTAATCATCTTCACAAAGGTTAATTCATAGTTTTTCTGAACTATTCACAATTTCATTTCAACTTGAAATGTTTCGATACAAATTGGAAATCTTTTCACTTTATGAAAGTTATTATTATTTGAAAACGGATAGTTTTCGTTTTGGGAAAAACTGGTTACAATTACACAGCTTAAAGCCATCCATGTATAAAACTTGAATATAAATTTAAATTTCCAAAACCATATTTTAAATTGTTAGAAACCCATATAACACCTTTTACACTTGTAAAACCTTTTAAACCAAAATTCCCAAATCATCGAATTCAATTTTAAGTATTGAATTCAAAATTTAAATCAAATGATTTAAATTCCAATTTTTATTAAGTTATTTAAAATAACTTTTATTTCTGAAACTCATTTTCGAAAACTTTCAATTTCAATTCCAAAACTATTTTGGATTCAAAAATTCAATTTTTCAAAATTGATAAAAATCTGCGACTTAACCGATTTCCACGTGAAATCCACATTTGTGTGTGTATTGTGTAGTCCACGGTTTAACACAATAGTGCAACAACATTCAACCATCACAGATCCAATATAACAATATAATTTGATAAGCGGTATAACTATAACGCTTATCTTTCATTCACAGATCACAGATATATATATATATATATATATATATATATATATATATATCACAGATAAACAAATTACAGATCACAACACAAAACAGGATATATCACAAAGCATCTCATATCAGAGATGTCAAATAATTCAACATCCAATAAAATCCAAACATCCATAAGTAGGATTAATTTAATTATCTGATTAATTTAAAGTCAGATAAATTTCCAAAGTTATTTTTTTAAAAATAAATTTCTTTATCTCTTCAAATCTATTTAAAACCAATTTTAAATAAATCCTTTAACTTATAAATAATATTACCCGAAATACATTTATTAAGGCTTTTCCCAAAATTTGGAATTTAATTCAATATAGTCCAAAAATAAACTTTTATCTTTTTAAAACTCCTTTTAAATTTATCCAATTCACAAAAATAAATTTTCACAATAAATTTTCAACTTGAATTTCAAAAATCCAATTTTATTTATTTCTGGTATCCAACGATACCAAAAATATATTCGGCTAAATTTTAGCCTTCAACAATCCCAATTCATAAATATAATCACACGGAGATTATAAATAATCAACACACAACATATGAAACAAATTCAAATGTTTGAGGAATCCAGTTGGATCCCTCCAACCTGTTTCCCTTCATCCACAGATGTTAGCACAATACCAATTCCACTTCAATGTGGAATATCACGGTATATGGGATTTATAAAATACTATCCGCTATTATGCGGTGCAATAGGGTCTCATCCGCTATATAATGCGGGAAATCAACTCCAAATACATACATAATACCAATTCCACTTCACGGTGGAATTATCGCGGTATATGTTTTTAATAAGTAACCTCCGCTTAATATGCGGCGTATAGGGTCTATTTCAGCACAATAGATAACAACCATCATTCAATTCACATAATCAATAATTTTAAATTCAACTATTTAAAATTTAAATCCAAACAATTTCGATTGAGTGAGGAGTTCTCACCTTGCTTCAAATAATGGTTGCAGTATTTTATTTCAAATAAAATTAAACACACGTTTAATTTTACTCAAAATTATCACTAGCTCCAATCGACTCCAAACCAGCTCCATCGCGTAGTGCTCGACAAAACGAACCCGACGCAATTCGTTTCGTCAATTTTTGACCTTGTATGACAAAGTTACAATATTTTAAAGATTGAACGAATTTTAAATATAATTTATTCCACAAATTTTTCTTTTATATTCAACCTAGCTATCATCTGGCCGTTGATTTCAATAGACAAGATCTGGGCCGCTGACTAACTCTTCTCCCTTCATCATTCAATTCGAACGAGAATAACCCAAAGCCGCCGTCCACTTCGAATTATCGCCCCCTCCCCGATCACTTTGACATCGATCGGCCATAGCCATTTGAAAGTCCACCTCCGCCTCCACCTACGGCATGAGTGTGGTTGAACTCGGTCAGCCATTCTTCTCGAAAAATGTGCACAAAGGCCGGTCGTTCAAATCCCTTTTGCTGACGATCCGTGACACTAAAAACGATCACACCCGTATGGAATCGAAGCTCTCATCACCCTTCATAATTCGTTAGTTGAAAACTTCTCGAAATTGTTAACGGATTGAGAGATTTCAAGGGAAGAAATTCATGTATTTTCGGCCATTAGAATGAGAAGTTGCGGCCTGGCTTTGAAACCCTAGGGTTTGTGTAAATTAGAAATTCTGAGGCCTTTTTATAGAAAATTGCTCAAAACACTATTCATCGAAAATTTTCCGAACTCCAAACGGAGCGTTCCGGCTGGCGTTTCTAAGGTTTTACCCACGTTCTGAACACAATGGAACGTGTTTCGGGAGCTAATTCGGTCATATATGTGAGTTACAGAATTAAACGATCAGATTTAAATTAAATCGATTAAGACGATTTCTATGCGTTTTGGCTTGTAAATCCGATTGACACGAAATTTGAAACCTTACAATAATATAACATTATGGATCCGATGAAACTGGTTTCATCAAAATCCGAGACTGTTTGTAAAATGGTCATTTTTACTCGTCAATTAAATATTAAAATAATCAATTTTCACAATTTAACTTTAAATTCAATTTTGAAAGTTCTATAACATCATTCTAACTCCAATATGATTTAATATAACTTTATAAATCATTTTTATTCACATTTAATCCAATTTCCAATTATTTATGCAATTTCAAATATAAAATTATCGATTTAATTATCCAATTAAATCTCTATATTCGAATTTTAAGTTATTCAACTTACAAATTTCACTTTTTAATATTTAAAATCAATTAAATATACGAATTTCAAATGACAGAAATTCTGGGTCGTTACACATTGAATGTTGTCCAAATATGTGTATATATTTATTGTTACTCTATATATATATATATACATATACATATATGTATGTATGTATGTCCAAGTGAAAATTATATGTATTTATATTATGAAAATATCATATATATATACAAATATTGTATATATATAAATATAAATATAATAATTAAAACGTAAATATGAGTTAGAATAGTTTATAAATTATAAAATTAAAATAAATATTATTGTTTTTTATATAAAACATTCTAGATCATATACACATCAAATTCGAATATAAATATAATTTTATTATATTAATATATATATATATATATATATATATTGTATTAATTATTTAATTAACAATAAGTAAATAATAGAAAATATTTATATAATAGATATTCGAATTACAAAATTTCAAAAAATCAGGAATAGTATTATATAGGTTGTGAAATTTTTGTAGAATTTTTCAAGTCAAAATATTTTTTTTATAAATGCTTTTCAGCCGAATTTTAAATGGTTTTTTAAAATAAATAATAAGCGTGGTTTAAAAATTCTGATTTTTTGATCGTGGGAATAAGTGATACCAAATTACTTTTAGAAAATTAAAATTGAATTTTTGAAACATAATTTGTTCTATATGAATTTAATAATTCATGCAAAGATTAAATAATATTAAAATATATTAAATAATTTTTTAAAAAAAAATCCTGGTACTAAAAATCATAATTAATATAAACATACATTTGAAAATTATTAGATCAATTATTTATGCAATATAGTTATATGGTTTAATACATGTCATATAAATAAATTAGTTAATATATTAATATATATATATATTTATATTAATATGAAATAAATAATTAAAAAATAATGATATTGGCTGTATGTATCAGGTCCATGAAAAAATTATTTTTTTATTCGCTAAACATATACACATAACCAATCGATATATGTAACGATAATTATACTATAGAAATCTCACATAACTAATAATGCAATAATAACCGCGTGCGCGTGTGTATGTGTGTGTAATTGAATAATATAGAGTTATACAAAGAATAAGTATCATATATAAAACTGAATACTTACCTAAACTAATGTCCTTAACTACACCTTGTAATGATGAGTTCCCTTCCACTTGAAAGCTTCCCAATTCGTTAGATTGTTGCTCTTTGAATCATAAAACTTTTGCTATCGAATAGCTATTGATTTGAACTGATTTGATTTGAGATTTTATGGGGTGTAGAGAGGTATAGTTCAGCCATGATATGGATAGAGGAGGCAACCAAAAAAGTCTTTAGAAAGTTTGGGTTATGATTCCTTTTATAGTGGTTGAATTAGAGAGAAAAGTGGATCACACCACTTACCTTTCTCACTAGATCTTAGCCATCCATCACATACCCTAATACTCTATTTTGGCTACCCCCTATGTCACATAGTTTCTACCGAATTTATCCTCTAACATCATGGGCAGATAATAGCCCATTTAAGCCCGAATAAATATATTTAATTAAATCCAATTTAATTTCTTTATCGATATCTTATATCGATCAATATATTATAACTATTATAAATATATACAACATTATTTATTACTCAAATCATATTCAAATTTTATAAATAATATTTCAAAAATATTAATTAATTTATAACAAATATAAACTAATTAAATCGTTTGGTCTAAAGAGACTAATCATTTCAGTTGTGTGACTCGTGTCTTTAAATTCGGTTAGCGATTAACATCGAACTATTCGAACGTTAACGTTCACACGCCACTTACCAGGTGGTGTGACATTTTGGCTAAATTTATCGCATACTTAGTTTCAGTAAAACCCAATTTTACTTTACTAATCGTTACCTAGTTGTAACATTTATTTACACCAATTCCTTTCGTCAAACTATATCACTTTCAACTTGCGGAATTTGGTGATGGTCAAAATTCCAATATCGTCCATATTCAATTCTATAGTCCAAACACAAAGTCATCGGTTCAAAAATAATAATTATTATTAACCGAACTGCTTTGGCCAGAGACTTTGACTTTGAGTTGACCATGATACTAACCCCATATAACTGAGGTGACGAATCCTTTCTTGAATAGTGCTTCACTTTCAATACTTCCACTCGACCAAACTACAGTCACTCAATGGAATGTCATGCCATGATTTGACTATAATCAAAGCAGAGCTTTTATATTGAAGATCCATAGTATTCTCAAGTCGAGAGAACTGTATAAATCAGTCACATCGATATTTTCTATTTAACCTTAGTTATATTAACTAACAGAAAACTATCGAGTGAGTCATTCCATTGTTATCCAATAACTACCAGTACGTAACCTCTAGATACCGCCAGCAGTCATGAGTAATGCACTGCTTAACATTTGGAGAGCTTTGTGTACTTTAGTCTCAACAGATACATTGATATTCAATCCTGATGCATCTTGACTAAGAACATTTAAAATGGTATATTTATTTTAATTGTGGTAAATTACTCACGGTTACAACACTTTGTGACTATTATCATAAAACATACTATTTATGGATTTTCTATCAAATATACTTTTAATTAAAATAATTAATCAATATAACCACATTATATCAAGTATATAATAGAAATAAAATACTTTTGATTTCGAACAAGATTATTTATTGAGTTAGATATATATAATAAATTACATAATTGCCTCTAGGCATACCCCTAACTATATTAATCTCCCACTTGCACTTGTGGTCAATTAAGGAATCTTATTCCAACTTCTCGAATTAGTTTTCTTAAAGCCAATTGGGTAAGCCCCTTGGTGAACAGGTATGTTATTTTGTTTTAATAATCTACTCCGTCGATTAACTCTCTTCGACGCTGCTGATAATTACCTCTATCATGTGGAACAATTTGGAGTATGTCTCTTGACTTCTAGTAGGCTCTAAGTGCTATTACGAACTATGTCGTGACATTGTTATCATATAACAATGTTAAGGGATTTTCAACATTTGGAACCACCCTCGTCTTAGTTATATTGTGCATTTATATTTATATACATTGCTTTTATTGTGGCACTATTCAAGTTAATGAATCAACCACAATATCTTCTATTTGGAACATTTCCAACTTAATAATTATTAATATATTATTGATATGTTATACTCAATATCACTTATGAATTTTGAGTCTGAACACTCCTTCATAAGGAGTTCGTTGTTTCTATGATCCTTTCTCCAGTATTTCATATATACACGAGAACACCTCAAACAACCATTTAGTGAAATCTATTTGGATTTGATATTTGCTTCATGTACCAAATACACAAATAAAAAACGATATCGTAGACAACATAACATATATGATAATTCCTATTGCCAATGCATAAGGAATCCATCTTACATGTTCCAAATTAAACATTTTAATAAGGTGTTCTTACATATCGTTTGGGACATTCCCAATATCTTTTATACTTACTGTAAAAGATATTATTTACAAATCCAACATTGAGTATTAAAACAGCTAAATCTATTTAACACATGTATATCGTTAAAAAATTAGCATTATGTTATGTAACGACCCGGATTTTTTAGCCATCTGATATTGGGTAATTAACTAATTTTTAATTATTGGAATATAAATTTTGATAAGTCGAATAAACAAATTCTCTGATATTGGAAATATCCGAATCTATAAGCATTGGAAAAACTATATTTAATTTTAAAATGAAATTTCTAGATATGATAAGTTTTATAGAAATATGTATATAAACTCCACCATTAAAATTTAAGGCGGAATATCCATATATGTATATATGTAAATATACATAAGCTTTATGACGTTTAATAATATATATAAGTTTACATGTGTATATATGTTTATAAGAATATATGTAAATAAATATATTTACATGAATGTATAAACTCCATAATGGCAGATTATATGAAATATCTGTATATATATATATATATATTTTAGGGTCTTTGATTTAAAAGTTTAAAAATCTAATTTTTGAAAATATTTAAATAAACTTCACTTTTAAAAATAGAATAAAATATATGTATATGTATGTATATACAAAACTTATGATATGGAATAAAATAAAATATAAAAAAAAACATGTGTGTAGCTATTTACGTGTATATGTTAAATATAGCATCCATGTAACAATTTATACATAGAAGTTCAAACTTTAGCATGTTAAAAATGGTGTTATAGTCAAAAACATGTGCATATGGTCAAAATTTATATGAAATATATATATATATATATATATATATATATATATATATTATGCATATGTATACTCACAAGGGGACATCATAATGAAATAAATCTAGTCAATCATATAATAAATCTAATCACTCAATCTTCAAGTCACTAGGATATCAAGTCATCTTTTTTTTTTCAAATCAAGTCAAACTATTTTCAAATCAAAAAGAAAATAAAATAAAAGGAAAGGGTGCTATTCATGAAATTGGGTTTAAGCTTTCCCAGCCTTGTTCTCTCCATCTATGTATATACCCGCCTATGTTATCTGCACGTATACTTTCTAGCACTTAAAAGAAAGGAAAAAAAGAAGTGCCATTAAATCTCTGTAGAAGGCTAAGAACTCAAAGCTTCGGGAAAAATAAATCAACATAACAAGGAGCAGTATCTTTCTTTACAACAATATCCACTTCTTTTCAATAGCCAGTGTAACGACCCTGAAATTTTAACAATTGAAATTGAAAAATATTTAATTAATTTTAAATATTTGGATGATGATTTGGCTTGAATTTCAAATTATCAGAATAAATTGGCGATTTAATTCTAGAATTTAATCTATTGAAAGTTGAATAAATTTGAATCTTCGATTTTAAGCCGGTTAAAAATAATTTAAAGGCTTAGAAAATTCATATTTATAATGCTGAAGATAATAGAAGCTTCAGAATTGATTTTGAAAGCGATTTGTTCAGTTTTGAAATATTATCGTTTAAATTGAATTTAAAAATAGCCTTCCGAGGCACAGTCTCGGAATTTGACGAAACCAGTTTCATTGGGTCCGTAATATTGAATTATTACTGGATTTTCAATTTCGTATTTATCAGAATTGTTTTGTGAATATATGGCGGGTAAACGCGTATAAAATTTAATTGAATTCAAAATTGAATTTCTGTAACAACCTGGATTTTGCCCAATGTTATAATCATCAATAAACGATCTATGTTGACAGTTAAATTGCTGTTTGTTGTTGAAATTTTTATAACGATAAAATCTTCATAAATTAACGATTTAATATCGATTGTTAATTTCTGTTTGAATTTGGAAATTGTAAATCGATTGAAATTCTTTTATTTAAATTTTTATTTGTACGAATGAATATATATATATATATAGTTTAGATTTTAACAACAAAATTAAACAAAAACAAAATTAGATTTTTAAAAAGAAAAAAAAATTTGTTAAAGGGTTTTGGGCTTTAAAATTTTATCTCAGCCCATTCATTTCGTTTAAAACCCTATACCCGATCCCCTCAATTTCTCATTCATTCATATAACCTTAACCCTAAACAAAAATAAGCGAGAGAATAAAAATGGCGGCCGCTTCTTTCGTTCGTTCCTCGAAGAAGAAAAAATGGCGACGTCCAAATAGCTAGGGCTTCAGAAAAATTGGAGCTTTCGTTCCTTCGTCTCTCGTTCCTCCTTCGATCTGCAAAGATTAGGGCTTCTTCGCGTTCGTCTCTGCCTCGGTCGTCTTCGTTTCGGTGAGAGGTGAGTAAAATCTCACATCTAATTTAATCTCAGAGTTATGCGATTTGGTGAATGGATTTACATGGCTATGATGGTTTTTGATTTTGGTTGAACGGAGTTGATTTTGTAGTTGTCGGCACCATGTTGGTTCGTTTTTGGGTTACCCACGGCTTCGTTGATTTTCGAAAGCGAATTCGACAATGTTATTTTGTTCGACCTTGTCTTGTTCATGCTTCCACTGTTTCAATTGTGCGTTCGACGTTGCTCTTTATTTTGAGCTTGTTTCTGATCTGGATGTTGTTTCATGCCCATATGACATTCAAGTATAAAAAGTGTTTCACTGAATAGTCATGAGTCTGATTCATTTTGTGGTTGGATTCATATTGTACCACTTGAGCCTGTACTTGCACTGTCTCTGACCTTTATGGCACGTATGTTGCATTTCATTTTGTTGTTGGTTGGTCAACACTTATTGTGGTTGCATTCACCTCATGTCTGCATTTTTTGGCCCTGTTGTATTTGGTATACTTCACATGCATACTTTGTTTGCCATTTGGTCGTTTATACCTCTGTAAGCTTGAGTTTGCATAGCTTAATCATGGTTTGCATTTTGATTCTCTTTGAGTATCACTGAGTCTTTGGCATTTGGTCATTCTTTGTACTACCTGATCCTTCTGGAGCTTCAGTTTGTACATTCGATTGTTGTATGTTGGCAACTTGTATTTGGGATGCCTGTTTCATTAAGCTTGATAGGTTTGTCTTCACTGTATTCATTTAATTTGGTCATTGTTTGTAGTTGGCCTTGATTAGTTTTTGGGTTTCACCATACTTTTGGTTGCATATATCAGTGCTCGCCCTTAGTTGTTCACCTGGAGTTGCATTCACTTCATGTTTGTATTTTGTTGGGCTAGCCCTGTTACTTGCTATTACTTACTTGGTGTGTTGTGCTCTATTGTTGCATTTGCACTGAGTCACTGATTTTGGGTCGAGACTTGATTATATGTCTTGACTATCTCATTTGAAGTTGCAGATGTGTTGAACCCGATTTTTTTTTCTGGGTTTGACCTTGTGCTTGTCTGTGGGTTTTTTTTGTGTGGATCTTTTGTGTAGTTTGACCAGGTCGTGCCATCCAGTTGAACTTGACACTTGAGTGGTCGTTGTTTGACTGTTTATTTTCCTGGTTATTCGCTTGTTTCAACTGCAGTTTTATTATGCAGTTGTTTCCGCTTTCTTTTGTGTAGTTTCGCCCTTGCGATCAAGTGGTGGCTGCATTTTCGTTGCAGTTTTACCCTTGATTCCTTGTGGTGGCTGCAGTATTGATTATGTTGATTTTATGAAAATAAATGGGGTTTGGCACTGATTTTGTTTTTGGGTCGTTTAAATTCGAACTACAATGGTTCGAATGAACTGCAGGCGAGACTTTGAACTGCAGTTGTTTGAATTCAAATATTCAGTTTTGAAAGAAAAATATATTTTTTTCTTACTTTGGCACTGCACCTGGTTATTGATTGTGATACATGTACATCAGCTACTGGTTTATGTTCATATATGATTTCTACTTGAGTTGCGCTGTCCAGTCTCATGTAGTTGTTACTGGTGACTTCGGCATACCTTAATTTACACTACAGTTATCTTAGTTCAAAACTGATAATTGATGTTGACTTGGCATAAGCTCGAGCTCTGTAGCCTTGCTTTGTTCAATTCATACTTGTAGCCTTTGTGCCTTGTTGTTCCATTGTTGCACTTCACCTGCTATGTCCTTGTTCATGATTTAGTGTACGTGAATGTCTACTGTCTCATCTCTAGTTTGCATTGACTTTGTGATCTTCACTTAGGTGTAGTCTGCACTTTGATAATCATGTAGCCAGGCATGTGTATAGATATGTACATATTCTATATTACTTCGGCATTAAATCAGATTTTGAGCCGGGTCCTTGATGATGTTTGACTACTTGTTGCATCGAGAGTACATCTGAAATTTTGGCGAGGCAGTGCACGCGTGCGTGCACTGCAGCCACCCAAACTCGACAGTTTTGAATTGATATTTCTTTGCGTCGTGATGCATTGATCTTCTATGCCGTATTGGCGAGGCCGTACACGCGTGCGTGTACGGCAGCCAATAACACTGTTTATCTCTGTTGATGTCTTAAATCTGCTGATTTATTGTTTAACACTGTTTCGTGTTAAAATTTTCGTTATCCGATTTCTTTGTTGAAAGAGTCGGATAGACGAGAATTATTGTGACTGTCGTCTACTTAAATTATTACTGCTTATATGCACTAATAAACTGGTTTGAATTAGACTGACCTGTGTATTATTTTCTTTTGAATATAATACTCGGGTCAGACCGAGTATTTTACAGCTTGAAGATTTTCGAGCAGCGAAGTTAGAGAGAGAGTAAAGAATTACTTTTGTTTTCAGAAGAAAATTGTATTTTAAGATATTCCGCTGTATCAGTATTTAAATTGTATAAACTCTGATGTATATAAAAAGATTTATAGTAATGAAATAAAGATTCATTTGTTTTAAATTCATTGTTACTATTCTGTGTTTCTGTGGCTGATTCTGTTTAAACCTTATAAACTAAATAACAATTCGTCTTTTTGAACGTTTCTAGTTGGTTTAATCACCGACTGGAGGCGGTCAAAAGGGGGAATGTTACAGAGTGGTATCAGAGCTTTGGTTTACACAAAGCTTAGTTTATGATGTTTAATATGAATAGTTACTAGAAACGCTTTAAAAGGAAACGTTTTTCAAATCCAAAGAAGTATAAAATTGTTTTTGAAAATAAAGATTTTTAACTTAAGAAAAGTTAAATGGAAGCGAATTGGCATTAATAAATATATGGGTTTGAAATTTAACTAAAAGAAAAGTTAAATTGAATTGAATTAGTATTAATAAATGAATGGATTTGAAATTTAACTAAAGGAAAGTTAAATAAATTTAACTAAAGGAAGTTAAATAAATTGAATTTGATTTGATAAATTATTGAGATGGAAAGTTAAACTTAAAAGATAAGTGATTATATGATATGAATTGGGAAGTTTAAATTAATAAGTTGTATAACTTATAAAATGAGAAATTTGAATAAAACCAGTTGTTAAATGGTTAAACAGTTTTGTTAAGTAAAACAAAATCTGAATTTTGAATTGTGATGAATTTGACTTTAGCAAAAGTTAAATAAGAGAATTTTTGAAATAAAAAAAAGTTAAATAAAATAGAATTTCAAATAAATTTGAGACGAACTTAAGTTTATGGTAAAAATAAATGCAAGTAGAGATAAATGAAACATTGCTTAAGTAATATTGAATCAAATTGAATTTGATATCAAAATGAATTGATAAAGTGAAGAATGAATATGAAATTGAGTTATAGAGAGGAAATTCAACTTTAATTGTAAAAGTGAATTAGTGAATATGGTGAGTATAAGAATTCAATCTGAATTGGAATATAAACCAATTGAAATTAAGTGTGTTGAACCAAATTGAATGTATGCAAAGTAAATAAATTTGGTTAAGTTGAATGTGCATTGGTTGCCAGTTGATCGTATAGAAATTCATTAAGTGTTGATGAAATTGAATTAATGGAAATTGGAAGCTATGTAAATTGAATTCAAATTGAAAGATAAGTAAATCTGAATAGAATCAATTTTGATTCGAATTGAAAGCAAACTAACTTGAATATAAATTAGTGAATGTGAACTAATTGAATATGAATGAATGTTAGTAAAATCCAATGTGAATAAATCAAATGTGATTTAATTGAAAATCAATTCGATGAATGGATTTACTAAAGAACTAGTAGATTATCTTGGAAATGGAAAACTGATAAATTATATAATAGTTAAATTGGAAAATTTTGAATTATTATAAACGGGCTATATTGAAGATTTGAAAGTGTTAATAAAATATTGGGATTGTATAAGTGTTAAAAGTGAAATATTTAATGGATTTCATAAGTGAATGGAAATTACAGAATTGAAATTGTGAAGTTATAAAATGAATCGAAGTTGCGAAATAAAAGAATTTATAAGTAATTTACTTATAAATTAAAATTCTGATATAAAATTGAGTTATAAAGGAAGGGTTAATAAAGCAATTTTTATAAATTGAAGTCTTTATGAATAGCAATGGAATTTATAAACGTTGTTTATAAATTCGAAACTGACTTATTTTGATAAGTAAATTCTTGTAGTTTGTTAAAGGTAGTATATTCACAATTTTGGACCGTGAATATATTATTGAATAAAATGGACATGTTTGGGAAAGTGATATTTTAAAACGAAGTAATTGTTTTAAAAAGATGTTTTCAAAGCATTGAATATCGAAACCATAGATTTCAACATTCATTGTTGAAATAGACGTTTTCGAATATAAGGAAATGATGGACTATAACACTGTTGTTATAGTAAATGATTTCCGAAAGGAAATGTTTTGTATAGTATTGGGATTTATACATCTATCTAAACTTCGAATCCCTATACTAGCGATTTTGAGTTGTCGTAACGATGTTTTACGTAACATTCGTTTTAACTCAAATAAATATGTGAAAGAGAATGATTTCCTTAAAGATGAAATATATACTTAATTTTGATTTAAGTATATCGAATATTTTCAAATGTTGAAAATAAATGGATTTGTGAATTACTTATTTTTAAATAAGTATGGAAATGTTTTTCCAAATATGAAATGTTGTGAATATATTCCGTAAGGAATAAATGATTTGAAATTCATTTTTGAAGTCGAAGTTGAAAAGTTAAATGAGAATTTGAACAATTAGTTCAATTTAAAATTTTTCAAAAAGATTGAATCGTTAAGTTAAATTGAGTTTAACTTCGACATCAAAGACAATATATGTTGAGCTTTGAATTTCAGATGATGATTTGGATTGCATGTCTAACATTGTGAATTGATGACATAGCAATTGATCTCTATTAAATATATATCTGTTGGTGGCGGAGAATTTATTCTCTTAGCTTAACACCCTTCTCTGAGACGTACGAGCTCAGAGGTTATATATCGATAGACATCAATTCTGTGTTGAGAATTGACGATGTAAGCGTGAAATCCAAATTGAATGTGAAAGTCGATAATGAATGGAATTATGAATATGAATTAGGTTTGAGATAACCTTAAATTTCCAAATCGACTTAGAGGAAAATTTTGAAATCCTCTATTTTGTTATGAATATGGAATATGTAAGTTTTAGAACTTATATATATGAATGCGGTGAATTGAAAACCGTTAGTTTAGAAAGACATTGTTATGGAAATCTTATGTATGTTTACATAGATGTTATATGTACGAAATGTGAAATGAAAGTACTACATATATGATATTATGTTTTCTAAACTGAGGATGTGGAAAAGTACCTTCCATTTATTATTAGAGAAGGTATTGGAACTCGTGAAGAGTATCCATTTGAAATTCGTAGCTACGTAGAATTTTAGTCAGAGTGACTATTTGAATCGGAAATCCTTCGCGATAGTTCATCGCGATGAGATTAGATTTGATTGATGATTAGCGTAATTTGAGGGGCGAGATGCCCACAGTTACAAGCGATTCTACTGGGATAGTAGCGTAACCGCCGTGTGTACTGCAATCTATGGCGACAACCATGGCGAAATTTAAGAGATGAGAAATCTACAGCCACAAGCGACTCTACTGGGATAGTAGTGTAACCGCCGGGTGGAACTGTAATCCATGGGGGAACGTGCTTTCCATATCCATTTTTAAAAGAATTTTTAAAAGTATTTTCACTGGGAATTGAAGCAAGTATATTTAGTACTTGGAGATTTTTAGACCTGCGCCTGGCCAGCGTATGTCTAATGTCTGTGAGAACGAAGATGGACTTGTTAAATTTCGAGTTAACAAGTATTTTCAAACTGTAAATAGCAAATCAATGATTTGAAAGTAGAATTACAAAAATTCCTACCTAATGAACTAAGGAAGAGGATTTTTGAAATGTTTTGAAAGTCCACAGCTTTGGAAGAGATATATATTATATAAATCTCTAACGTGAAGAATTTTAAGTTTGAATCTGAGTTATAAATTGAGAAATTTGGTAAAAGACTTTTGTGTTTTGATTTTAGAAATCAATGAACTAAAGAGAAGATAAACAGAACTAGTGAGATTAAACAAATGGAATGAATCCTATATTCATTTATTTGTAATAAGTTTTAAGTTTAGAAAAAAATTGACTAGAGTATAAATATCGATGAAATTTTAACAACTTTTCCTTTTCGTGGATGAAAAGTTTTTAAGGAGGGGAGTTTGTAACGACCCTGAAATTTTAACAATTTAAATTGAAAAATATTTAATTAATTTTAAATATTTGGATGATGATTTGGCTTGAATTTCAAATTATCAGAATAAATTGGCGATTTAATTCTAGAATTTAATCTATTGAAAGTTGAATAAATTTGAATCTTCGATTTTAAGCCGGTTAAAAATAATTTAAAGGCTTAGAAAATTCATATTTATAATGCTGAAGATAATAGAAGCTTCAGAATTGATTTTGAAAGCGATTTGTTCAGTTTTGAAATATTATCGTTTAAATTGAATTTAAAAATAGCCTTCCGAGGCACAGTCTCAGAATTTGACGAAACCAGTTTCATTGGGTCCGTAATATTGAATTATTACTGGATTTTCAATTTCGTATTTATCAGAATTGTTTTGTGAATATATGGCGGGTAAACGCGTATAAAATTTAATTGAATTCAAAATTGAATTTCTGTAACAACCTGGAATTTGCCCAATGTTATAATCATCAATAAACGATCTATGTTGACAGTTAAATTGCTGTTTGTTGTTGAAATTTTTATAATGATAAAATCTACATAAATTAACGATTTAATATCGATTGTTAATTTCTGTTTGAATTTGGAAATTGTAAATCGATTGAAATTCTTTTATTTAAATTTTTATTTGTACGAATGAATATATATATATAGTTTAGATTTTAACAACAAAATTAAACAAAAACAAAATTAGATTTTTAAAAAGAAAAAAAAATTTGTTAAAGGGTTTTGGGCTTTAAAATTTTATCTCAGCCCATTCATTTCGTTTAAAACCCTATACCCGATCCCCTCAATTTCTCATTCATTCGTATAACCCTAACCCTAGACAAAAATAAGCGAGAGAATAAAAATGGCGGCCGCTTCTTTCATTCGTTCCTCGAAGAAGAAAAAATGGCGACGTCCAAATAGCTAGGGCTTCAGAAAAATTGGAGCTTTCGTTCCTTCGTCTCTCGTTCCTCCTTCGATCTGCAAAGATTAGGGCTTCTTCGCGTTCGTCTCTGCCTCGGTCATCTTCGTTTCGGTGAGAGGTGAGTAAAATCTCACATCTAATTTAATCTCAGAGTTATGTGATTTGGTGAATGGATTTACATGGCTTTGATGGTTTTTGATTTTGGTTGAACGGAGTTGATTTTGTAGTTGTCGGCACCATGTTGGTTCGTTTTTGGGTTACCCACGGCTTCGTTGATTTTCGAAAGCGAATTCGACAATGTTATTTTGTTCGACCTTGTCTTGTTCATGCTTCCACTGTTTCAATTGTGCGTTCGACGTTGCTCTTTATTTTGAGCTTGTTTCTGATCTGGATGTTGTTTCATGCCCATATGACATTCAAGTATAAAAAGTGTTTCACTGAATAGTCATGAGTCTGATTCATTTTGAGGTTGGATTCATATTGTACCACTTGAGCCTGTACTTGCACTGTCTCTGACCTTTATGGCACGTATGTTGCATTTCATTTTGTTGTTGGTTGGTCAACACTTATTGTGGTTGCATTCACCTCATGTCTGCATTTTTTGGCCCTGTTGTATTTGGTATACTTCACATGCATACTTTGTTTGCCATTTGGTCGTTTATACCTCTGTAAGCTTGAGTTTGCATAGCTTAATCATGGTTTGCATTTTGATTCTCTTTGAGTATCACTGAGTCTTTGGCATTTGGTCATTCTTTGTACTACCTGATCCTTCTGGAGCTTCAGTTTGTACATTCGATTGTTGTATGTTGGAAACTTGTATTTGGGATGCCTGTTTCATTAAGCTTGATAGGTTTGTCTTCACTGTATTCATTTAATTTGGTCATTGTTTGTAGTTGGCCTTGATTAGTTTTTGGGTTTCACCATACTTTTGTTTGCATATATCAGTGCTCGCCCTTAGTTGTTCACCTGGAGTTGCATTCACTTCATGTTTGTATTTTGTTGGGCTGGCCCTGTTACTTGCTATTACTTACTTGGTGTGTTGTGCTCTATTGTTGCATTTGCACTGAGTCACTGATTTTGGGTCGAGACTTGATTATATGTCTTGACTAGCTCATTTGAAGTTGCAGATGTGTTGAACCCGATTTTTTTTTCTGGGTTTGACCTTGTGCTTGTCTGTGGGTTTTTTTTGTGTGGATCTTTTGTGTAGTTTGACCAGGTCGTGCCATCCAGTTGAACTTGACACTTGAGTGGTCGTTGTTTGACTGTTTATTTTCCTGGTTATTCGCTTGTTTCAACTGCAGTTTTATTATGCAGTTGTTTCCGCTTTCTTTTGTGTAGTTTCGCCCTTGCGATCAAGTGGTGGCTGCATTTTCGTTGCAGTTTTACCCTTGATTCCTTGTGGTGGCTGCAGTATTGATTATGTTGATTTTATGAAAATAAATGGGGTTTGGCACTGATTTTGTTTTTGGGTCGTTTAAATTCGAACTACAATGGTTCGAATGAACTGCAGGCGAGACTTTGAACTGCAGTTGTTTGAATTCAAATATTCAGTTTTGAAAGAAAAATATTTTTTTTTCTTACTTTGGCACTGCACCTGGTTATTGATTGTGATACATGTACATCAGCTACTGGTTTATGTTCATATATGATTTCTACTTGAGTTGCGCTGTCCAGTCTCATGTAGTTGTTACTGGTGACTTCGGCATACCTTAATTTACACTACAGTTATCTTAGTTCAAAACTGATAATTGATGTTGACTTGGCATAAGCTCGAGCTCTGTAGCCTTGCTTTGTTCAATTCATACTTGTAGCCTTTGTGCCTTGTTGTTCCATTGTTGCACTTCACCTGCTATGTCCTTGTTCATGATTTAGTGTACGTGAATGTCTACTGTCTCATCTCTAGTTTGCATTGACTTTGTGATCTTCACTTAGGTGTAGTCTGCACTTTGATAATCATGTAGCCAGGCATGTTTATAGATATGTACATATTCTATATTACTTCGGCATTAAATCAGATTTTGAGCCGGGTCCTTGATGATGTTTGACTACTTGTTGCATCGAGAGTACATCTGAAATTTTGGCGAGGCAGTGCACGCGTGCGTGCACTGCAGCCACCCAAACTCGACAGTTTTGAATTGATATTTCTTTGCGTCGTGATGCATTGATCTTCTATGCCGTATTGGCGAGGCCGTACACGCGTGCGTGTACGGCAGCCAATAACACTGTTTATCTCTGTTGATGTCTTAAATCTGCTGATTTATTGTTTAACACTGTTTCGTGTTAAAATTTTCGATATCCGATTTCTTTGTTGAAAGAGTCGGATAGACGAGAATTATTGTGACTGTCGTCTACTTAAATTATTACTGCTTATATGCACTAATAAACTGGTTTGAATTAGACTGACCTGTGTATTATTTTCTTTTGAATATAATACTCGGGTCAGACCGAGTATTTTACAGCTTGAAGATTTTCGAGCAGCGAAGTTAGAGAGAGAGTAAAGAATTACTTTTGTTTTCAGAAGAAAATTATATTTTAAGATATTCCGCTGTATCAGTATTTAAATTGTATAAACTCTGATGTATATAAAAAGATTTATAGTATTGAAATAAAGATTCATTTGTTTTAAATTCATTGTTACTATTCTGTGTTTCTGTGGCTGATTCTGTTTAAACCTTATAAACTAAATAACAATTTGTCTTTTCGAACGTTTCTAGTTGGTTTAATCACCGACTGGAGGCAGTCAAAAGGGGGAATGTTACAGCCAGTGAGTAAAACATAATCTTTTACTTACTGTAAATCATGTATGTTTCTATATGTTTGTAGATGTGAATGAATTCTTTTATTTATCAAGCATTTATGTGTTATTAATTTTTTATGTTTTAATCATATTAATGAACCCTGTAAAAACTAAATTAGAAAAAAGAAGCATGTACAACTACTATTCCTAAAAAAATATAGGCTTTCCAACTTCAAAAATCATTACCTCTCATTCCAGTTGATTGTAGATCATGGCCCCAAAAGAAAAATCGATTGTTTTTTTGTGTATTTGATTCTAAAATTTGTTTCGTTAGTTATCATTGAGTACAAAGGGAGAAAAGTTCAATTTATAGTAACTAACTTATAAATGATAAAAATTCGAATATCGTAAATTAATCCTTTGATTACATGAATGTGTTTGTTATTCAAAATGATGATTTTTGGAAGTGAATTGAAGATTTTTAGTGGTATATTTGGTGAGATAAAGGAAGATGATCGGAAATGGGTCCTTGGCCAAATTCCAGCGACCCACGCGATTTTGTGACTTGAGGCATGGCGTGGGGGAAGCTTGGAGGATGGGGAACTCACGAAAAATGGCATGGTATTTTATCTTTAGCTGTGTTGGCTTGTCGAGGTTGTTGTAGGGTTTTGGGTGTGCGTTCGTTTGGGTTCGGTTCTTGATCAATGACGATGGCGAGGCGACGTGTTCGATTTGCGATCCAGGGGAAATTGATAGAGGAGGAGACGGCGAAGCTTCAGCTGAAGTTTGGTGGTGATGAAAGGCTGTGGTGGCGAGGCGTAAGGATTTTGGATGTCGTGGTCGTTCCAGGCGTTGGTTTGATGTTCGAAATTTTGATCTGGAGTTGTTGTCGCGTTTTCAGGTGGTGAGCGTGGACGTGAGGACATGGTCGGACTTTGGTAAGTGGTCGGCGGCGAGTGATCATGGCCAGAGTAGACATGTACGTGCAAGTACGTGCACGAGTGAGGTGTTCGAACTGATAAAGGAAAGCATGTATGAGAGGGAGTAGGGAGGAATTCTGGGAATGGGAAGAAAAGGTTTCGACCTTGATTGTTTGGGCCGTGCGTTTTGGGTTGGGCTGGCATTTGGTTTGTTTTTGTGGCAAGGAGATAAACAAGTTTTTATTTATTTAGTAAACCTTTACTTTAAAAACATATTTCTCTTTCTTTTAAAATCAAACCGACATGATAATTTTTGTATTGTAATCCTTCCACCCACTATTTTTAATCTAAATTAATGTTATTAATTTTCTGTAATTTAAAATTTAATTATATTATAATAATTAAAATGAGTAATTAATTAAATTCTTATTTGACTTAATCTTATGTTAATTAATAAAATTAGTTATTAATTTGGTTGTTTAATCCTAATTAACTAATAATAAATTATTTTGGTAATTTCTAAATTTATAAGTAATTTGGATTAAAAATATAAGTGGATTCAGTTTAATTTAAGTTGATTAAATTCTGATTTTGAATTATTTTTATATAAGTTGTTAGTCGTTAATTTAGTTCATGATCTATGCTTGGGTTTTATTGCTCTTGGATATTTATTTAATTGTTCTTATCTGTGCCATTAAGTAGCCAAACAAAATTAAATAGTTAGAATAAAATGTTGACACGTTTTATTTGAAATAAACATATATAATAAATTCCCATATGTGAAGGTTGTCACCTTGAATATGAATTGTTTATTTAAAATGACTTGGACATTTAAAATTTATCATTTTGAGTTCGAAGAGACCGAGATCAGATATCTGCATTATCTGGTATCACTTTGATCCAATAACCACTCCGAACCTTTACGGTTTTAAATTTTAAGCCTGATATGCTGGGATTTAACTAATTTAACAAATTCAGTTATTTAATAAGTATTGAACTTAGACACTAATATAATACCACTGGATTTTCTATAAAACTATTTTGGTTATCGTAAGGGCAAAACCCATCGTGTTTATGTGTGATGTGGTCTTACGAGTTACATTTGTTTTTCGAAGGATTTTGATAACTTAAGTAATTCAAATTAAGTATGTTTACCCACGCTGGTTTCTAGCCTGACTCGGGCATTACTTTGTTGTAATGCTCAGGTCAGACCGAGTATTACAAATTCAGGTTAGGATGCTTTTGGAGCTCAGGAGACGAGCTGAATGGCGGATACATATTGCTCGTAATTGTTTATATTCCACTCTGTATTGAAGGCTGTATTTTCAGCAATTTTGAGGACAAGTTATTATAACTTTCCAGATTTATATGTTGATGATTGTACTCTGATAATTTGTATGTATATTAGTAGTTACAGTTCTTAGTAAAAAATCTGTTATTATATTATATTTTGTTCCGCTATGATTGTGAGATTCTATGTTGTTGTTTCTACTTTTAATTCTTCTATCTTTTCTTCTTTAACCCTAACAATCTGGTATTTCCGGCACTCAATTGCTCGACATGTTATACAGTGAACGTATTAGTGTCGATTTTCGAAGGTCGAAAATCTCCTGGTCGTTACATGTTATTTACTTATGGTTTAGAAATATCTATGTATCTTTTAACGTTCTTTCTTATGAACACACGCTTCCTCTGCATTTTGATTGATAGTCAAACAATTTGATATTTCTATCAAAATATTTGTTCAATTCTGATGGTTATAAAATAATACTTTCTATCATTTCTTGGATCATATCCGAACACTCACAACCTCTATATCTCTCCAACTGACTTTGAGACACATTGGGTGTAATGTGCGTCCACTCTAAATTATTATTTAGAATTTTCTATTTCAGCACGTATGTACCAAAACACAGTCTTAAAAAGTGATAATCTGTGAGTAGATTCGAAATAACTTGATAATCTATTATGCTAATCTCAACATTTTAAATTTACGAGATTATTCTTATCACCATTGCCCATTTAATTCCAACTGCATCAGTCTTGCTCATAAAGATACAATCACGGTCAATGGATCATATCCCTTAGGTTACGACTACGAAAATTATATTTTGATAATGTACTTGGAATTCATTTTCTTATCTTTGTATCATATCATATTATAGAGTCAACACTCTTAATGGTTTAATTAAACAACCGAGGATTGTATATTTTCGATATTGATAAGAAACTTATAGTTTCTCTTCAAAGTGTGAGAATACTTAGACACTCTAATGCGATGTGTTCGTTTAGGTTAGTTAATTTCATTTCATCTCATCTAAGCAGTTTTATCTATGGATCGTATCCAATTCTATTTTACTATCAATAATTTTCCAAAGAAATTCCTTCACAATGAAGTTGGTATTTCTTGAAACAATAATTGTTTCTCAGTGCAACAGAATTGGTATTCACATACACTTTATGAATTACCTTTTATATAAAACTGATTTAGTTTTTAGTTTACAAAACATATGTTCAAAACATAAATATGTCATTCAATGACAGACTTTTCTAAAATCCTTTTGGGGAGATTCATACAAGATCCCATGGGTTTAATTATTTTTAAATTTAAGTTTTCAATCTTTAAACTCATTCAGACGCCCGTAACTCTTTAATACTAACCTCGATTATGAAGTATTATGGATGAAAATCATGTGGAAAATTGCTACGAACACAATGGTGTCGGTTTGGTAGCCAAATTCGAAAGTCTATGAAACTTTTCTTTTAAGACCTTGTTTTTAATTTAATTTAATTTCCTTATTAAATTTCTATTTAAATTTCTATTAAATTCTTGTTAAATCTTACGTAAATTTTTAAGGTGCTACTGATAGTCTAAGTGTATCCATATCTCTGGACCATCTGAGTGCGTCTTGTTCCTACCCGTTTGAGTGGGCAAGAATTCGGGCATTGATGTAGCCGCGATGTTGAGTAGTCACTATCCATCTAAGTAGGTCATTTGAGTTATCATATATCCAACGACATTGAGTATGGGTGATGCGAGATTGTGTGATGGTTGCTATGTTTCCTATGGATGTCATGTGATGTAGGTATCGTCGAGTCCAATACCCCGACCCCCTAGTTATACTTAGGTGAGTATTACACCCATATTGATGATAGTAGTTTAGCATATATTATGCTTATGTGCTAACCTTTTGAATGCAAGATCAAATCAGGTATGATTTTGCATATCATATGTTTTTATTATGATATATCGACTTTATATCTGTTTTTTAAGATTGTAGATCACTCATACCACACTATTGTTTGACCTGAGATTATTTGCATTGCTTCTTCTATTCTCAAGTACTCTTAAATGAATAGATAGAAAGACAAGTATGGAGATAGGGCATAAAGCTGTGTGGAGGACAAAATTAGGCTTACGCTTGCATATTTATGCTATTTTATTAGAGATGTTACTGCTTATTTTCGTAGTGCACTGCTATGGGGCTATTAGCACTATATAGAGACAATTTTAGTATGGAGTTTATGATGTATTAGCGATGTATAAGCTCTTATATTCGATATTGTATGAATCAACGAATCTGTGCCACACTAATGATATTTTGGTTCATTTAATTATACTATTGTCTCTCCTATTTTATATATGTGTTGATATTATATTTTATCTATGCACATTGAGATATATTACTTATAAGTTGAAATTGATCGCTTCTTCATATTTTCACTCCATCGGTCGTGTACCAGTATAGTGCGCCACTATATTTGAGTATATTAAGTAACATAGGTGGAGGGAGATTATAATATTTGGCACTAGGGTTTAGGTTGAGTGAACACCTAAGTATCTATGGTAGATCCATTAGACACTAGTACATAATATGCCCGTTGCCTCGCCTCATTTGCTTCGGTTGTGTTAGCAACCAATGAAAATACTACCATTTGCTTCGATCATGCCTTAACAATCGAAGCAATTGGCATATACAAAGCATTAGAAAATACAGAAATGCAATATGCTTTTGTCGTTGTTTACAACCGAAGCAAATGCATAGAAGTAAATAGGGTTATTTGATTCAGTTTTCTTTATAACCAAAGCAGATATGGTTATTTGCTTCTGTTCGTCTAAAGGATCGAAGCAAATGATTTTTATATTTTTCCTAAACTAAAATTTTTGGCTCCAACCATCTCTTTTTTTCCTATTCCACATCATCATTCTTCGTCCTAATAGAAATCGAATCCAAAAAATGTCTCCTCTTCCTGAATTAGAGATCTATTTGATGCCAAATCTTTTTTTCACTTAAAAATAAAATAATATCCTAATCCTAACAACTATCTCTAATTTTAAATTAGATCTAGTCACGTGTTGGAAATAGTGGTGGTTTGAGTGAAGGTGATGGTTTGAGGTGGGGGAGGTTATGGTTCGATGATGATCTGAGTGAGGGGGGTTTCGGTGTGGGTTATGGTGGAAGTGATGTTGTGTGTTATGTTGGACAATCAAGAATAAGTTTGGGTTATGGTTGACTGAGACGTTGAAAAATCATAGCCTCGATTGGTGATGCTTTGTCAAGAATCATGGCCTCGATTGGAGGATTTTAGGTTATGGCACTTTGTAAGTAGTCTGGTAGTCGGTGTATGCTATGGCCGTGTCACGGTTGAAGAATCATTATCTTCTGTCTCTAACGTTGCTTCCTCTTCTTCATTGGAAAAATGTACCTCTACTACCTTTCCATCTACTCCTATGTAAGTGTCATGGGGTTCGAGGGCGATAGTCCCCGAGGCGAATTTTTTGGATGTCATTGATATTTAACAAAATTTACACAATAAACTTATATAACAAAAAAATAGATATTACTCAACATTTAATAGACTTCGGATTTCATTAAAAAAATGATTAATAACTGATCTTCCAACAGAAAATCAATTATAACATACATATCTTAAAGTTGTTCTCTACGAGTTCTCATATTTTTGAAACAATCGAAAATTGCATCATTGCTAATGGTATCAAAAACATCCCTTTCAATATAAGTGACACAACTATCATTTAGCCACTCATCCCTCATTCGGTTTCGAAGATCCATTTTAACTATGTTCATAGTTGAAAAAGTCCTTTCAACTATAGCATTTAAAACTGGTAGAATTAAGGACAACATGATGAGTTTATAAACTAAATTGTACACAATATGCTTTCCTGTCAATACCATCTTCTTAGCTAAATCACTAATGCTTTTTCACTTCTATGAATTCATTATTAGATATCATATCCATCACATAAATCTCTAATTGATTGTAAAGATCAATACAATCCACTTCGGAAAAATCATTTGGATAAAGTTCAGATAGACGAACTAGTTTCATGACATTAAAAAAAGCAAGTGAATTATTAGGATTCAAAGAAGCCATGCATAGAAGCAATTTCGAGTTAACCTCATCAAAACGATTATTAAGCTCAACAAGTTGTTTATCTAAACACAATAGAACAAATCAACTTGATAGTGATGCAAGTTTTTTATCTTTGGCCCTCGTTTTGATCTACCTAAAAGAAGATAATCATCCTCCATATTTGGAATAAGAATATTTTGCTTCATGCAGAAAGAACTTACTTCAAAAAATAGGTTATTCCGCCCATTACTTTTCATTTATTGTTGGCGTTCCTAAGATAATTTCGCCAAAGTTATAGCATTAACGATATCTTGATCTTTTCGTTGAAGTGCTTTTGAAATATCATTGTTGACTCAAAGTACATTTGTCATCAAATATAATGTGAATATGAAATCAAAATTTTGCACCACTTTTATCAAGTTTAAAGATTCTCCTCTCTTTTCTCCAGAGACATCTTCCACCATGTAAGAACATCTATTATAGAGGAGAACATAAAAATCAAATTAATTAAAGTACTGTAAAGTGAACCCCAACGTGTGTCTCCCAGTTGTTTCAAACTTCTCTCTTGATTCAATCCTCGATCACTATATAGTTCTCCACTATGTAGTTGGTTGAATACCCTTTCTGCTTTGTTTTCTCTTAGGATATCTCGACGCTTACATGACGCTCCAGCAAGATTCACCAAATTGTTAACTACGTAAAAGAATTCAACAATATGGTTTATATCTTTGCGACACGAACAAGTGATATCTGAAGTTGGTGTGCAAAACAACATAGATAAAATGCAGAATTGTTCTCTCTCAGTATAAGTGTTTTGAGACCATTGAACATTCCTTGCATATTACCCTCCCTATCATAACCTTGACCACGAAAATTTTAAAGCCCAACTTGTGTTTGAAAAAAATGCATCAAATGATGTTCTGGGTGAAACTGCAGTTGTATTGGGAACATGTATCATAACCATGAATCGTTCAATGACAAAACCATTTTTGTCGACAAATCATATAACTAAAGACATTTCACTAAGTTATCACATGCTTCATCAATTAAAATTGCGAAAAAGCCACTATCAAGATGCTTCAAGATAGCGTTGACAACTTTGACAGCAATTGAGTTTGCAACATCTTTTTATATATTGGGTGATGTTATTTTCGAATTTTGTGGAGCATTTTTCAAAACAATGGTATTAGTGGATGAGTTTTGATTTTCAAGACATTATAGAAGTTCTAAAATATTTCCCTTATAGAGTTTTTAGATTCACCATGACCACAAAAAGCTTGTCCTTGCATAAAAGATATCGAATGCAATCAATGGTACCATTTAGGCTAATTCGATAGTCAATTCAACATTGCTCCATTTGCCTCACAATTAGTGGTTCAATATGCCTGGTTTGAATCATTAAATTTTCAGCTTTCAAATATGTGGTGTTATGTACTTCTGATTGAGCATGTGTGACGACCCGGAATTTTTGAGCATTTGAAATTGGAATATTTAATTAATTTTAAATATTCAGAGGTTAATTATAAACTAAAATTTCAAATATCGCTGTTTATTGAGTAATTTAATAATTAAATTAAATTATTTGAAGTTGGATAAAATAGTAAATCTGGTATTCTAAGTTAATTAAAAATATTTTAAAGGCTTAGAAAATTCATATTAATGATGCTGAAGATAATAGAACTTTTAAAACTGAAATTAAAAGTGTTTTGACCGGTTTTGAAAATATACCGTTTAAATTGAATTTAAAAGTAGCCTTCTGAGGCACAGTCTCGGAATTCAACGAAACCAGTTCCATTGAATCCGTAATATTGTATTATTATCGGATTTCAAATTTCGTAGTGATCAGAAGTGTTGTGTGAGCGTACGATATGTAAACGCGTTGGAATGTATATCGAGAATTCAAAATATAATCTATATTATATTGTTGACTGGTCCAGATTTCTTCAAACTAGAGACTTCCTTGTTCCTTCTCCAATACGCTTCTTCGTTTAATATTTAAAAAGGGGTAGATATTTTTCTTCGTTCAGAAAACAAAACGAAGCTTCTGCGAGAATCCAAAATCTCGTTCGTTCCTTAATATGTAAGAAAATCAATCAATGGCCGAACAGTTCAAAATCAAACAATGAAATGGCCGCGTGTAAAATCGAACGAGTTCGTTCAAAAAGGAAAATGGCAGAATGGAATCCAAATAAGCGAACCTCCCCTTCTTTTGTTTTTCCAGCCCGTTCGCAAGTTCAGAACGATCGAAATCAAATCGATTTCAAGGAAGGAGTCGCTCGTAAGCGATGGAGGAAGGGGCGCGAACGAGTCGATTCATTCGACGTCGAAGTTAAATCAGTCTCGCGATCTCGAGTTTCGAGAGGGGCACCGTCGTATTCGCGTCCAGCTAGGGTTTCGTCAATTCTTAAATTGGCATCGCGATTTGTCGTATGGGTCTTCATTTGAATTTGCGACATCAAGAAGCACAGGCGGTTGGGATGCGAAGTCGTGATCTACCCAGGAGGTTCGAAGGTGATGTTGTTTGCAGATGATGCCGTTCGATGATGATTGCAGTGCGTGAACGTTGGGAGGGTCGGCCGAGTTGGTAGTCGAGTTCGAGTATGGCCATGGATATTTGGCTGCCGCTGTTCGATGCAAGGTTGATGGGGCAGGGTCGAGTTCGGTTTTGGGCTTAGCGTTGGCACGGCGACTCGAACTATGTCGCAGTCGAAGTCGAGATGGCATGGGCAGGCCTCATGTATCGTGCAGTAAGGTAATTTCTGTTTTAGTGTCAATTTAAGGTTAATGGTAGATTCAGCAGTGTTGTTTGAATTTAATTTGATTTATACATAGATTAAAGAAAAAAAAGAATGATAATGAAATGATAATAATGGAATTTGGGGATGTAATTATGAATTTGGGAATTTATCAAACCATTTTAGTCTGAAATCAATAATGGAAACATAAAAGAGAATTTTATTGCAGTAAGGTATATGAAACCATTTATTTTTCAAATTTACGATTTATACTTATATGTAAACATATAAAGATTTGATATGAACTATTTCTTAAGTTCAGACCTGATAAAAACATTTTTTATAGATATATATGTAGTTTAAATAAAATAAATAAATTTATATACATTTTAATTTACTTGTTTGATTTTAAAAATGAATATTATGGAAGTAGTTTTGTTTAGTTGCTAAAAGGATATTTATTTAAAAGAAAAAGTTGTTTAAAATCAAATTATTAGCTTAAAATCCAAACTCATAGTTAATTAAATAAGTAGATGGAAATTTAATTGTCTAATTGATTCGAATATTAATAAAAATTATAAATGTTTATACAAGGTCTAAAATAGAGGAACAAGCGGGAATGGAAGTGTTTGGGAAATGGACTGCAAACAAAATCAAAGGTGAGTTAATCTCACTCAGTTGAATTTAAATTTAAATGGTTAAATTTAAATAATTGATTGAATGGTTGCATTGATTGAATATGCTATATTATATATAGTAGTATATAGCAATATATACATATTGGCATATGTATATATTTGAGTTGTTGATATTCCCGCATTTATATAGCGGATGAGACCCTATGCGCCGCATAATAGCGGATGATATTTTATAAAACCCATATACCGCGATATTCCACTTTGAAGTGGAATTGGTATTTTATATTGTGCTAACGTTTGTGGATGCAGGGAACAGGTTGGAGGGATCCAACTGGATTCCTCAAAATTATTAGATTATTTAATATTCTGTGTTTTGAATATTTGATATCATGTGATGATTTTACATTGGACGATGTGGTTGATTTGGATTGTCCAGTATAATAAATTATAAAATCTATGGAATTGAATTTTTGAAAAGAAATAAAGGAATAAAAGTTTAAGTAAAATAATTCGAGGAATTGGGATAAAATTTATAACGAATTGAAATAAAAATAAGGTGATTTGGAATTTTAACAAATATGAAAAAGGGGATTTTGAATTCACAAGGGATAATAAAATTTATATTTAAGTGATATTATTTGAAGAATAAAAAGAGGTTATTTTTGAAATTAAGGATTAAAGTTAATTAAAGAATAAATAAGGAGTTTTGGAAATCTGTAATCGATATTGGTAAAAAGGGGTTTAACTCGTAATAAGGAATAAAAATCTAAAGGTTAATGTATTTTGGAATAAATGAAGTAGCAAAGAAAATTTATTTCAAAGTAAGTAGAGTAAATTGGGAAATCAATTGGAAATTGATTTAGTTGTTTAAAATTGGAATTTTAGAAGAGAAATGAGATTTTGGAATTTATAAACTGGGTTTATAAAGTAAAATAAAATATCAGTGGATATTATAAAATATAAATTCAAGGTGGGAATTTATAAAGGGATATGAATTGATTTAAAATAAATGTTGATTTATTTTTAAAGGATGGAAATGAGAAGTGTATTTCTCTGGATAGCCAAGTACGTTTTCAAGGTAGTTTTAAATATAAGTTAAAAGTTTTAATATGTTTTAAAAAGCATGTTTTAGAAAATTGATTATTTTTAAATGTTAACTTTTTAAAGTAAGTATTTTCAAAAATATATTATTGTAGTAATTATATAAAAGGGATTTGCTATTATGTTTTAAAAGGAGAAATTTAGTTTATATTTATAAAGTGGTTTATTTTAAAGTATATATTTTTAATAAAGTATTAAAGTAGTTTAAATTTCAATGTTATAAGATATATTTAAAATAAAGTGTTTTTAAATTATTTTAAAATTAAAAGTATTTTGTACTTGGTGATTCAGTGGAAATAATTATTTGGGAAGCCGACAGGGGATTCCATTAATAACCGGCCGTTTTGATTCTTTGGAATCCAATCTTTAAAATGTAAAAAAAGGAGTAAATGTTTTCCGTAAGCGGAAACTGTTTTGAAATTGTTTTCAAATGAGCTTTGAAAATTTGAAAATATATCTTGGAAAGATATTTGGGCAAATAAATAATGTGGTAAATTATTTATTGTGTGTGATGGTTGCTTGTGGATGTAAATTGATAGTTAAATAACCGACTATCAATATTGGCCAAATGCGCTGATCGTTTCGAAGAGACCGGGATCGAGTTTCCGTATACCGGGATTCTAGGTCTGGAGACTCGAATACCACTTCGATTCGGTTTGTACGTTTCGTGTAACGTGTTCAGAGTCGAAGATGGAGCAGTGAAGTGCAAGGGCTAGTCGCTACTAATCCTGAGGATATTTCCAAAATGGATGTAGTAGGAGTAGTGCCTTCGGTTCCGTTCGGACCCGGGACGGACTTGTATGGACGAATGCTTTCGTGACATCGTCAGGTGGGCGATGGGCATTCTAAGGGATATGTTCTGAAAAGGTATCGTTTAGCCTCGAACCTCATCAACCGGGAATGACTGAAAATCAGGGGTTATGCAGCAAGGCTTCGTGGGTAGCTCCCACTGGAGGGTAAGGTCATCCCTGTCTAGATGTCCCTTTTTATTTCGGCTTAGTGGTGCGGTTGCTGATCCCAACCGTGGAGTGATCTTATTTGGAATTATCCAGTAAGGGATGATTCCGGCCTTGTGTTGCAGGGGAGCGGGCGTACTCCTCGGTACTGTGATCTAGGCCACATACTGTGACAGGTGGTACCCCAGTGCCTAGTCATTCGTTGGAAATCCATTCTCCCTACGTGCCTGTACGGTTTTGATTGTGCCCAACTATTGTTGAAATGTGAGATGCAAGCATTTCAGCTAGATTCTATTTTACTTTCTGTAGACACTATTATAATATCAGAGGATTTTGATATAAAGTGTTTTAGCTATCGTAAGGTAAAAACCCGACATGTTTATTTGTGGCGTGGTCTTACGAGATGCTTTTATTTTCAAAAGGATTTTTGAAACTTTAATAATCAATTGAGTGTGATTTTCTCACGCTGGTATTCCAGACTGACTCGGGTATTGTTTTATATGATGCTCGGGTCAGACCGAGATAAACAGGTTCAGGATATGATGCTGTGGAGCTCAGGAGACGAGCTGGGTGTCGATACGTACTCCCGTACTTGCTATTATTTTTCCGCTGTGTATTCAGTTGTATGTTATGGCTGTTGATGTACTCTGATGTATACTCTGATGATATATTGTATAAAACAGATATAGTTTTGATTTGTGTAAAGATTTGTTAATATATTATATTTTATTCCGCTGCGATGGTTAGATTCTGATTTTGTTTTCTATTTTTCTTCTTCTACCTCTTCTTCTTAACTAAAATGGTTCGATTTTCCGGGTCTGGAAAGTCGGGTCGTTACACTTGGTATCAGAGCTTAGGCTAGCGATAACCTTGGCTCTGGTGAGAATTTTGAGAGTATTAATAGATATGAGCGCGTATTTGTTAGTGAATATAAAATGGTTTTATATTGTGTTGGTTGGTTTATTGAGTGGCATATGAACCTTCGTCGGCACAGTCTGGACAACTGTATCGAAGGGGTTTCTAAACACTCGAATAGAACAGTTCGACACAGTATGGTTTTAAATAGGGTGAATGAAATAATTTTGCCCAAATTATTTTTGTATATAAAGGAATAACTTTGTAAATTATTATAGTATTTGGTTGCTTGGTTGTTAGGAAGTGATAATATTAAATTATTACCACTATTGTGTAGGAATTGAACAAGTAATTGAATTATAACCAAAGTTGAGAAATAATTTATATAATAAGTGGAATTTGAGAATGTAGTTTATAAATGGAAATAAACTCCATATACAAATGAAATTTGTAAATGTAAATTGTAAATGTGACTTATAATTTGAAATAAAACGTGATAGAATTCCAGAGTAATGTGTGGATATAAAATTGAATGGATTTTGAATTTGAAGTTTTGGGAAAGATTTAAATTCCTTTGGATTTAAAAATAGTTTTTAAAGGTTTTGGGGAAATAATGGTGACATTATTTCATGAATATTTTTGAAATTGAATTGAAATCTGGTGGGATTTGGGATTTAAAAATGTTTGAAATGTTTAGAGTGATAAAAGCATTAAATTCTCTTTTGGTCGCTGGAAAATAATTTCGGTGATGACTGCAGCATCATCGATGTCTATTTTCGAGTTTCCAAAGAGAAATTGCTACCAAACTGTTTTAAATTGGAAATGATTGTGAACTGGGTTGGTTTTGAAATTCAAAAGGAAAATTGTTTGGTAAAAGCAGATTGTTTTGGAAATTGGGATTTGATGTTATGCCAGATGTGTGTGAGTTATTTATGGATTCAAAATGGTTTTGAAATAAAACCGAGCAATTGGAGTCTGGGAATTCTATTTAAAATATAAATGTGGAAATTTAAATGAATCAACAATATAAAGTATAGAATGAAGTTGATTGGAATAAGAAGGGAATGAAAGTTTAATTCTGGGATTATAATTATGAGATGGAAATAACTCAATGAGTAATATAAGTTGGTAGATAAAAGAGTTAGAGAACTTGAAGGTGAATGAATTGTAAAATTCGTATAAAATTTGTATCCTGGAATTAAAATTTAATTCGAGTATATGAAGGTGAATAAAATATATTTGAATTTAACTTAAGATAAGTTAAATAAAATTGAGAATTGGAATTAAATTAAATGTAAATAAGTTGAAGTCGAATTGAATTGGATATAAAGGTAATGTAAAATGCTTATAATTGTGTAAAGAAATTCATATTCTTAAGTTCTTAAGTGTAATAATTTGAAATTGATTGTAAAGATGAAATGGACTTAAATGAATAGTCCCAGGTCTTCAGCAAGTAAGTTAAAACTTATGAATAGAAATGAAATTGTAAGTTATAAATGGGAATTCATTTCTTTGAACCATTAAGAGTTATAATTTGAAATTGTAATTATCAAATGGAAATGACTAAGATGAGCAATCTTAATTTTTAAGTAAATCCAAACTTGAATTATAGAATAAATTGAACTTAAGATAATTAAGTGAAGTGATATTTGGAATTAAAAAGCAAGTATTTAATTTTAACCAGCGGAGGAACTAATTTGATAATAAATTAGTTATTGAAATTTAATGGTAAGTTAATGGAATTGGATTAAAACAGTGATGGTTTGAATTACGAATGAAATCCAAATAAGTGGAAATAAATTGGAAATGGCCTGGTTATTAATAAAATAATTCCAGATGAATTGAGTATGGAAATTAAAATTCATAATGATTGAGTGAATAAACCAATTATATTAAATAAATAAATGGATGGAATTTATAAGATGGAAATAAAACTTTAAAGGGTTGGTTAAATGGAAAATAAACTTAAGTTATTGACTTAAGTAAATGTTGAATGGAAACTGAACTCAAACAGAGGAGTGGTTTAAATAAGTTGAGAAATAGTTATTGAATGAATTAACTTGAATTGTTTTCGAGCTAAATAAAATTCAATATTCATAGGTTGGAGATGAATTGAATTTAAGAAAGAAAAATTGGAAATGGAAATCTGAATGAAATGTGGAATAAGTATTTATATTTGAAATGAAGTAGTAAATTGAAGTAAGTTGGAATGCATATGAAATTGGAATTCGATTTGAATATATACACTTCAGTGGTGAAGTAGTAAATAAATATAAGAAAATTTATATGATCTTAAGAATTGAAGAATGAAATTCTTAAGAAAATTGGTATTGGAAATATACTTAGTAATTTTGGAATGGAAATATATATATATACTAAGTGAATAGTTGAATGAAGACTAAAACTGAAGTTGTGAAATGGGATAGTTGTGAATAAGGGGATAACAATCAAAAAGGAATGTGAATAAAAGAGAATTGATATAACTGATAATCAATTGAAATTAATACGTAAGGTGTACGTATATTATTTATTCGCATAGCTATTTGATCCGGATTCGAACACAGAATTTAGGGATAGATATATCGATCCGAGTTGGAATTTTTCACTCGATTTTCGACGGCGAACCTGGATTGTTGATTGATTCTGGATATTCTCTATCATAGTTTGTGACTATGCAAGGAGAATGACTGTTTCTGATCAAGAAACCAGATCTGAGTCCGCACTAGGAAGTCGGGTGGACGGTACTAGTTCGGAAGTGAGATTGTGTGATCGATTGAGCGATCGAATGTTATATTGCGTACGGATGATATATGTGCATCGTACGGGCGTAAGAAAAGCAAATATTGAAAATTTGTAAAGGAAAGTATAAAATGACTTTGGGATTTGTGATTGAATATTATTGCTTAGTGGGATATACAGGTGTATAAAAGCAATGGATAAATTGGGATTTTGATTTTTGAAGATAAAATTTAATGGCCCGACAAAAGGTATGTATTTGAATTTCTGTATGAAATTTGATTGGGTTTTTGATCCAGCCACTTGGCTTTTTGTTTTCTTTTTGTGATTGGGAGGCCGTAGAGCCATTTTGTAGTTGTACCGAGCTAGCCGCGCAAAGGAGACGCTGGCGAAATTTTTCGAAAATTTAGGGAGTTAGATAAATTTTGAGAAATTTTGATAATTTAAAATTTGAATTCAAATTTAAATTTGAACTGATAAGAAAGATAATATTGTTTGGGACTTAGGAGTAAGTTTGAAAGGTTAGAAAGAGGGATAATGTATCTCTATTAAAGGATTTGTTTTGGGAGGTGGTTAAAACTATTTGGGTTAAGGAAATAGTTAATGGGGATTGAATCATTCTTCCTAACTAGTAATTTCGGGGACGAAATTCTTTTAAGGGGGGAGGAATGTGACGACCCGTAATTTTTGAGCATTTGAAATTGGAATATTTAATTAATTTTAAATATTCAGAGGTTAATTATAAACTAAAATTTCAAATATCGCTGTTTATTGAGTAATTTAATAATTAAATTAAATTATTTGAAGTTGGATAAAATAGTAAATCTGGTATTCTAAGTTAATTAAAAATATTTTAAAGGCTTAGAAAATTCATATTAATGATGCTGAAGATAATAGAACTTTTAAAACTGAAATTAAAAGTGTTTTGACCGGTTTTGAAAATATACCGTTTAAATTGAATTTAAAAGTAGCCTTCTGAGGCACAGTCTCGGAATTCAACGAAACCAGTTCCATTGAATCCGTAATATTGTATTATTATCGGATTTCAAATTTCGTAGTGATCAGAAGTGTTGTGTGAGCGTACGATATGTAAACGCGTTGGAATGTATATCGAGAATTCAAAATATAATCTATATTATATTGTTGACTGGTCCAGATTTCTTCAAACTAGAGACTTCCTGATCCTTCTCCAATACGCTTCTTCGTTTAATATTTAAAAAGGGGTAGATATTTTTCTTCGTTCAGAAAACAAAACGAAGCTTCTGCGAGAATCCAAAATCTCGTTCGTTCCTTAATATGTAAGAAAATCAATCAATGGCCGAACAGTTTAAAATCAAACAATGAAATGGCCGCGTGTAAAATCGAACGAGTTCGTTCAAAAAGGAAAATGGCAGAATGGAATCCAAATATGCGAACCTCCCCTTCTTTTGTTTTTCCAGCCCGTTCGCAAGTTCAGAACGATCGAAATCAAATCGATTTCAAGGAAGGAGTCGCTCGTAAGCGATGGAGGAAGGGGCGCGAACGAGTCGATTCATTCGACGTCGAAGTTAAATCAGTCTCGCGATCTCGAGTTTCGAGAGGGGCACCGTCGTATTCGCGTCCAGCTAGGGTTTCGTCAATTCTTAAATTGGCATCGCGATTTGTCGTATGGGTCTTCATTTGAATTTGCGACATCAAGAAGCACAGGCGGTTGGGATGCGAAGTCGTGATCTACCCAGGAGGTTCGAAGGTGATGTTGTTTGCAGATGATGCCGTTCGATGATGATTGCAGTGCGTGAACGTTGGGAGGGTCGGCCGAGTTGGTAGTCGAGTTCGAGTATGGCCATGGATATTTGGCTGCCGCTGTTCGATGCAAGGTTGATGGGGCAGGGTCGAGTTCGGTTTTGGGCTTAGTGTTGGCACGGCGACTCGAACTATGTCGCAGTTGAAGTCGAGATGGCATGGGCAGGCCTCATGTATCGTGCAGTAAGGTAATTTCTGTTTTAGTGTCAATTTAAGGTTAATGGTAGATTCAGCAGTGTTGTTTGAATTTAATTTGATTTATACATAGATTAAAGAAAAAAAAAGAATGATAATGAAATGATAATAATGGAATTTGGGGATGTAATTATGAATTTGGGAATTTATCAAACCATTTTAGTCTGAAATCAATAATGGAAACATAAAAGAGAATTTTATTGCAGTAAGGTATATGAAACCATTTATTTTTCAAATTTAAGATTTATACTTATATGTAAACATATACAGATTTGATATGAACTATTTCTTAAGTTCAGACCTGATAAAAACATTTTATATAGATATATATGTAGTTTAAATAAAATAAATAAATTTATATACATTTTAATTTACTTTTTGATTTTAAAAATGAATATTATGGAAGTAGTTTTGTTTAGTTGCTAAAAGGATATTTATTTAAAAGAAAAAGTTGTTTAAAATCAAATTATTAGCTTAAAATCCAAACTCATAGTTAATTAAATAAGTAGATGGAAATTTAATTGTCTAATTGATTCGAATATTAATAAAAATTATAAATGTTTATACAAGGTCTAAAATAGAGGAACAAGCGGGAATGGAAGTGTTTGGGAAATGGACCGCAAACAAAATCAAAGGTGAGTTAATCTCACTCAGTTGAATTTAAATTTAAATGGTTAAATTTAAATAATTGATTGAATGGTTGCATTGATTGAATATGCTATATTATATATAGTAGTATATAGCAATATATACATATTGGCATATGTATATATTTGAGTTGTTGATATTCCCGCATTTATATAGCGGATGAGACCCTATGCGTCGCATAATAGCGGATGATATTTTATAAAACCCATATACCACGATATTCCACTTTGAAGTGGAAATGGTATTTTATATTGTGCTAACGTTTGTGGATGCAGGGAACAGGTTGGAGGGATCCAACTGGATTCCTCAAAATTATTAGATTATTTAATATTCTGTGTTCTGAATATTTGATATCATGTGATGATTTTACATTGGATGATGTGGTTGATTTGGATTGTCCAGTATAATAAATTATAAAATCTATGGAATTGAATTTTTGAAAAGAAATAAAGGAATAAAAGTTTAAGTAAAATAATTCGAGGAATTGGGATAAAATTTATAACGAATTGAAATAAAAATAAGGTGATTTGGAATTTTAACAAATATGAAAAAGGGGATTTTGAATTCACAAGGGATAATAAATTTTATATTTAAGTGATATTATTTGAAGAATAAAAAGAGGTTATTTTTGAAATTAAGGATTAAAGTTAATTAAAGAATAAATAAGGAGTTTTGGAAATCTGTAATCGATATTGGTAAAAAGGGGTTTAACTCGTAATAAGGAATAAAAATCTAAAGGTTAATGTATTTTGGAATAAATGAAGTAGCAAAGAAAATTTATTTCAAAGTAAGTAGAGTAAATTGGGAAATCAATTGGAAATTGATTTAGTTGTTTAAAATTGGAATTTTAGAAGAGAAATGAGATTTTGGAATTTATAAACTGGGTTTATAAAGTAAAATAAAATATCAGTGGATATTAGAAAATATAAATTCAAGGTGGGAATTTATAAAGGGATATGAATTGGTTTAAAATAAATGTTGATTTATTTTTAAAGGATGGAAATGAGAAGTGTATTTCTCTGGATAGCCAAGTACGTTTTCAAGGTAGTTTTAAATATAAGTTAAAAGTTTTAATATGTTTTAAAAAGCATGTTTTAGAAAATTGATTATTTTTAAATGTTAACTTTTTAAAGTAAGTATTTTCAAAAATATATTATTGTAGTAATTATATAAAAGGGATTTGCTATTATGTTTTAAAAGGAGAAATTTAGTTTATATTTATAAAGTGGTTTATTTTAAAGTATATATTTTTAATAAAGTATTAAAGTAGTTTAAATTTCAATGTTATAAGATATATTTAAAATAAAGTGTTTTTAAATTATTTTAAAATTAAAAGTATTTTGTACTTGGTGATTCAGTGGAAATAATTATTTGGGAAATGTTTTCCGTAAGCGGAAACTGTTTTGAAATTGTTTTCAAATGAGCTTTGAAAATTTGAAAATATATCTTGGAAAGATATTTGGGCAAATAAATAATGTGGTAAATTATTTATTGTGTGTGATGGTTGCTTGTGGATGTAAATTGATAGTTAAATAACCAACTATCAATATTGGCCAAATGCGCTGATCGTTTCGAAGAGACCGGGATCGAGTTTCCGTATACCGGGATTCTAGGTCTGGAGACTCGAATACCACTTCGATTCGGTTTGTACGTTTCGTGTAACGTGTTCAGAGTCGAAGATGGAGCAGTGAAGTGCAAGGGCTAGTCGCTACTAATCCTGAGGATATTTCCAAAATGGATGTAGTAGGAGTAGTGCCTTCGGTTCCGTTCGGACCCGGGACGGACTTGTATGGACGAATGCTTTCGTGACATCGTCAGGTGGGCGATGGGCATTCTAAGGGATATGTTCTGAAAAGGTATCGTTTAGCCTCGAACCTCATCAACCGGGAATGACTGAAAATCAGGGGTTATGCAGCAAGGCTTCGTGGGTAGCTCCCACTGGAGGGTAAGGTCATCCCTGTCTAGATGTCCCTTTTTATTTCGGCTTAGTGGTGCGGTTGCTGATCCCAACCGTGGAGTGATCTTATTTGGAATTATCCAGTAAGGGATGATTCCGGCCTTGTGTTGCAGGGGAGCGGGCGTACTCCTCGGTACTGTGATCTAGGCCACGTACTGTGACAGGTGGTACCCCAGTGCCTAGTCATTCGTTGGAAATCCATTCTCCCTACGTGCCTGTACGGTTTTGATTGTGCCCAACTATTGTTGAAATGTGAGATGCAAGCATTTCAGCTAGATTCTATTTTACTTTCTGTAGACACTATTATAATATCAGAGGATTTTGATATAAAGTGTTTTAGCTATCGTAAGGTAAAAACCCGACATGTTTATTTGTGGCGTGGTCTTACGAGATGCTTTTATTTTCAAAAGGATTTTTGAAACTTTAATAATCAATTGAGTGTGATTTTCTCACGCTGGTATTCCAGACTGACTCGGGTATTGTTTTATATGATGCTCGGGTCAGACCGAGATAAACAGGTTCAGGATATGATGCTGTGGAGCTCAGGAGACGAGCTGGGTGTCGATACGTACTCCCGTACTTGCTATTATTTTTCCGCTGTGTATTCAGTTGTATGTTATGGCTGTTGATGTACTCTGATGTATACTCTGATGATATATTGTATAAAACAGATATAGTTTTGATTTGTGTAAAGATCTGTTAATATATTATATTTTATTCCGCTGCGATGGTTAGATTCTGATTTTGTTTTCTATTTTTCTTCTTCTACCTCTTCTTCTTAACTAAAATGGTTCGATTTTCCGGGTCTGGAAAGTCGGGTCGTTACAGCATGCTCTTGGAATCTTCTACAATTTTTATACCCACCATTTGTAAAAACATCATTCATATTTCTATTCACCGACTCTAGACGAAATAAATAACGCTTCAAACAAAAAGCGGAATATTCTTTTACACTATATTTTAACCAACTCCCAAATTGACTAAACCAATTTGGATTAAAGTGACGGGCCTTTACTCTAATGATAGATTGTGGAAATATTGATAGAGAAGGTTGGCGTGGACCGTTCTTTAAATAAGCTCTTCGATCTATATCCTGATCATTTGGTTCAAAGTTTGAAATTTGATTTCGTAAACTTGGATCAGAAGGAAAATTTAACAAAGCAACATGAATGTGATTTTGATTCACTATTTTTGAAATAGCTTTATTTTGAATATCATTATCTATAATGTTGAAAGAAGATCGCACATTGTCGGAAATAATATCATGAGTTCGTTTGTAATATTTATGCAAATTTGATAAAAAAGATTAACAAAAAATAGATAATTTAATAGTTACAAAAGTCCTTCGGCTGTCAAATTAATTAACAAAAATTTGTAATTGTTATATTAAAAATTGATAACATTCATTTTCTCTTCTAAAAAACATAACATTCAATTAGCAATCTAAAAATAGTGAACTATTATAAGATCAACAAACTGATTTTAAGAACAATTTAAAACTGATTTTAAGAACAATTTTATGCACATGAAACCAAAGTCATCAAATTACATAAATTACTTATCTAGTAGATTATGTCAACCATTCTCAATCAAGGAATCTCAATGTACTGAATAGTTTCAATTTAATCAAAGTGAAACTATATAATTTAATCCCTATAATATGCACATCATAAGAATTGAAGAAAAAACAAAAAGGTTACTCATATTATAAATTTTTTGATCTAGGGTTTTGAATTTCACGGAGATATCCGGAGCCCTGTATGTTGGAGTTTTCCGATGATGGGGTGACCTGACAAACTTTGCTTTCCAAAGCTATGTTGGAGCTGCTAATGCTCAGTTGAACTCTGTCTACTATGCAGCTCTTCAACGTCATTGTTGCTTCGTTCCTTATGCCAGTAAATCCTTCACTAACAAATACCAGTTCATGCTAGATTGTGGGCACCTTCTTTGTAGATACAGTTACATTTACCACTATGTTGAAAATAAAGCAGGTATATTTTTATCTTTATTTGCATTGAAATTGTAAACTGAATCTGCAAATTGACTTTTGAAAATAGAATTAACTATGTTTTTTTAACTACAGATGTTAATATGTACACTTGTTTTTAGCTAAAGATGTAAATCGGTTTAACTTAACTTGCTATATTATATATAAAACAGAATTAATAGTCTTGCATCGGTAAATGTTTTATAGATATTTAACATTACTTAATTTAAATTTATTTAACTTAACTTGCAATTTGTTTAACATGGCTCATTTGTTTTTGTTTCGCATGTGTAGTCTTACAACAGTAAATGTTTTAATAGGTGGACTACGTGCACCGGATGCTAAAATTAAGCATATTGAATAATTGCATTTTTGTGCACCGTGGCAGTTTGGTGCAAATTTTAGACTATAGTGTTCATGTGGCTATTTCTATTTAATTCCAGCTATACTTCAGCATTGTTTGTCCCATGACAGACCAATTTGAGATGCATCATCCACTAGCATTAAACATTATTCTAACTCGTCACTATGCAGAAGTGAGGTACATCATTTAAGCGTTGAGCATTATTACTAATTTTTTACAATACCTTGACACTTCAAGAAAAACACCATTTTACACTGATTCTGCAACACTTCTCCAATGTGTTGTAAAAGTGGTGGACCTTTCATTACATTTTAATCTCCAATGTGCAACACTGATTTTGCAACATTTCATAAATATCGAATGTAGTTCAAAATGTAAAAATATTATCGTTTATCATTTATTAAAAGTAATAATTAATTAAAGAGAAACTATGCACCGGGTTGTACAATGATCTGTTTTTTTGCCTATATCTCTTCTTTCCCTTGCACCGGGTTTTGCTTCATTTTTCACAAACTCATTCCAATCTTCTTGAGCGATTGTTGGTGGACAGTTTTTCAACCTCTCTTCGTCATTATCGAATTTGTCATAAAAGTTTGTCCTCAATTCTCTCTTGTGTCTCCTAAATGACTCGGCCATTTTTTTAAAAACAAGTCTTTTATATCTGACTCTAGCTCATAAAATGTCTGTGAAATTAAGAGTTTTTTTACGTAAAAAGGAAGCGATGTGGCAAAATATATCTACAGAAAAAAAATGAAAATGTAAAATTGTAAAATTAATGCTTCGACATAACAATTGTACCGCCATACAACCAATCTCTTGTACATAACAATGCTTCGACAACATCTCCTTTAAGTGAATTACGGTACTCGTCAAGTACTCTACCAATAATGCTAAAAGCACTTTCTTAAACCACAGTAGTTACTGGTACAACCAAGATATCTTTTGCCATAAGAGATAAAATAGGATGTTGAAATTGTTGTGATTTCCAAAATGAAAGTACATCAAACTCTATTTTGTGATCAACTAGCCCATCATTTAAATATGAATAAAGTTATGATCTAGTAGAACTGCCAGCAAATTGATAAGAGTCAAACTGTTCCAAAATATCTTCACGTTCTTGTGAATAAGGGCCCGTAAACGAACCTGGAGATTTTGTGCCTTTTGTAACATTTGTTTCAATAGGCGACTCCACTTGCACTTTCTTTGAATATTCAAAGAACAACTCTTCCAATTTTCCTTTTACTTTTTCAAATTCTACGTTATCTCCATATAGCCTTTCATATGAAAATTGGACAAAACTTACTTTATAATGTGGATAAAAAATACAAGCAATAGAAAGAAGCAGACTAAACTCTTTCCAATATTTATCAAACTTTTTAAGCATGTCGGGAGCCATGGAAGACATAAAATCATCTCCCTCTATATTATTTTTTAAGTTAAACGAACCAAGAAAATTTTTGAAAAGCACAAATTAGCGGTCGGATAATTTGTTCCTGAAAAAAAGAAGGTGACATTGTAGAAAACTTCTAAAAAACGTGTGATTTTCTTTGCTTTCTCTCATTCTTTAAATGATGGATAATAAGTATAACTAGAATCCACATGTTTCAAGCGATAAAGAGCTTGCTTATAATATATTGCACTTCTAAGCATAATAAACGTGGAGTTCCATCTCTTGGGAACATCTAGACAAAATCCTTTCTTAGTCTTATCCAAAGAAAGACTAGTTATGCATTCTAAAAAAAATATTCTAGATTGAGAGCCCCTAATATATTTTATGCTTTCCCTTGTGTTGCTTAAACAAGTAGTAATATATTTTAGGCCATCTTGCACTGTCAAATTCAATATATGTGCGGCACAACTAACGTGTAAATATTAGCCATTCGCAACCAATGATCTTCTATAATTGAGATGTGGTCCTAATAATTCAATAAACTTATCATTAGAAGATGCATTATCCAATGTACATGAAAACATTTTGTCAACTATCCCCCACCTAAGGAACAAACTTTATATCTTTCCAAATATGGCTAACCCAGAATGAGGAGGTGGCAACAAACAAAAACTAAGCAATCTTTTTTGCAAATTTCATTCATTGTCAACAAAATGTGCAGTCAAAGTTTTGTTTCCATCTGTATTGATTGAAGTCTACAAGTCAAACGTTATACTCACTCTCCTGCTAAATGAATCCAATATGGCTTTAAGTTTTACACTCTTTCTCATAAAGTTATATAACATCTAAACGCGAAGTGTTTTTGGATAAATATACCACTTCATCATTTAAATAAGAAACTAATTCACTAACTTTCATATTGCACAAAATTAAATGGTAAAGTATGCCGAATAATTGCTTTAGTCATTAAATCTCTATACTTCATTTGACTAAAGTTTCATTTATTGATGTCTTCCGCATTTATACCGTGTCATTTGTTAATATGTCTCCTCAAATTATTTGTCCCATAATTATCACCATATATATATATTCTCTTTTACTTTTTTGGCAAAAACATGTATGCTTTTCACCACTAACAATTTCCTTCTTTTCGAAATATTTCCACACATCAGAATAAGTATTTCTTTTTCGTTTACTACGCACGAAACTACCCACCGAATCAAGATCCACTTCTAATTCTACCATATCTCTTGTTTGACTATCATGTTCACCGATATTCATATTCTACAAAAATTATGCAAAAGTTATCAAGACTTTATCATCATGACATATAAAATATATCAAGTTGATCAATGTACAACATGTTATCTTTTCAGTGAATATTTTATTAGTAATTGTGTAGTGGCAAATATTTTAGTTTCATTATACGGCATAAAATAAAATCAGAACATTAGAAAATTATCAAAAAGGTAGTACCTAATCCTATAGTGAAGTTATAATAGTCTTGAAAAATCAATGTATTAAAGAAATAGTCGTATATGGTTTTTCCATATAGAGGAATGAACATTATATTACGTGTTATATATAAAAATATATCCTCGAACGAACACGCCTATCCTATGCCTTATGGGAATTTACATGGTGGTTGGATGTGGTGACACTTTTGGTTGCGATTTTCAATGAAAATTATATCAAAATTTATGCATGTATTATTCACCCACTCATAGTTCCTTACTATTTATATGTTCGTCAGGTTTGATCGTGCGTTTTTCAAGCTTATTCAAGTGTTAGGTTGATTTTCCAAATTCTAGTGGTTAATATTTTGTAGCCATTTTAGTGAATATAAAGATGCCAATATCATAGTAAGTTCTGGAATTTTATATGGAGTAGATTTAATAATTGAATGTAGTACACTTTGCAATAGTTAGAACATAAAACGACAGCATAAAGTGATGTCACGTTTGTAGTGGATCTAATGGAATTTACAATAAATATAGGCTTGTGCATAACTTACTACTTAAAAAAAATGGAAATTAGTTACAGGTTTTGAAAGCTATCAAAGAAATAAAATAATTTTTTGGTTGGCAAAAAACTACTTTATGGATTAAAAAAATAGTGTTGAAGAAGTCTGTTCAGATCAAATAACAAAAATGAGATGCAGCTAAAGATCAATAGTCCACGGAAGGAGATGAATGAGATGTCAACAGCATGTAATTTATTTTCTAACTTATGTTAATTAGCTTCAACCTGAGGAAGGCCTAATTTTAAGTTTACTATGACACCAAATGAATGAAAATCATGGATATGCTGTGGAAAGTTAAAAATTGATAGAAGTAACTAATATTTCTTGCAATCTTCTTCACAGCTGTTTCACTAAAGTGTTGAAGCTGCAAAAATGACGTTATTCCTTCTAAGTTTCCTTAAATTAATTTTCTTGTATAGAGAGGAACAACCTACATTTATTAACACAATTAGGCATGAGATTATACCTTCAAATCCATGATTGATATTAAAATTATACTCTAATCTGTAAGTGAAAAAAATAACAACATAATAGCTTAAACAAAAAAACATAACTGATGTAAGCATAATTTTTTTTACCATAGTTTATCACTTATGCCATTCATTCTACCCTTTTTTAAGTAATGCTTCCTACCTGTAGAACTGTGTAATCTAAAGCTACATTTGATAATATGACCAAAGTTAGCATACAAGTTATGCACATGATGAATGAATACATGCATATAATTGAATGAACAAATGATATATATGTAGACATGGGTTGCTAGCCACTTGTATGATTCAATCATGGCTATTGAAGAGGACAACAATGAAAAAATGTGTAACGACCCGGTATTTTCAACCATTCGCATCCACACATGTCGGACTTGAATTGCTCAAAATACCGAATTATAAAATATAAATTTGGCAAAACTCAGAATATAAAGTAAATAAATAAATCACAGATCACAGATACAGAGTAATATAATGCAGCGGAAGCAAAGAGATAGTAGTTCATGAAGCTACTATATAAATACATCAGAGTTAAACAAGATACAACAGAAGTTCAATACAATAGTCAAGTACAAAGCTGAATACATCACTGGAATCAACTGAATAACTGGAATCTAACTGTGAATTTGAAATTGGAATAGATAGCTATATCTTCAAGCAAAGCTCCAACTTCGAAGGTGAGTCTCTAATGCTGTATCACTTAGGTCTAACCTGAGCATAAAGCAAAACAAAAAACACTCGAGTCAGGACATACATACTTATACAATGCAAACCAACTCAAGTGTACTGTAATATAAGGTACAAGTAACTTAAAGGATGCTTGGGACCGCCCATCCTCTAAGGATCCATTAAACTATTTATTATGTAGTAATATTTCGCTATTATAATAATGTCTACAGTAAAATAAACTTATTTTAAATAGCGTTAAGCAGTGTAACGACGCGTAAATTTTGATTTATAAATTGGTTAATTCAATTAACATTTTGTGATTAAATCTAGGAAGAAGTAAAAAATTTATAACTTATATTTAAGTTAATGCTAAGAATGAATTATAAGCAATGGTTATAAAATAGAAAATGAGTAATTAAAATAACCGTTGAATTAACCAATGCAATAATATATTGCTTAATAGTAACTGAATGTTAATAAAGAAATAAGGTTATGGCAAGTTGATAAATGTTAACAAATGAAATGATATAATTAGTGGTGATTAGATGAATTCAAAGTTATATTAACCGATGGAGTAATACGTAATACATTGAAAATTTATGCAACAATTGTAGATAATAAGTAATTATAACGTGTGTTGTTGATAATAAACGTACTTAAATGGTAATAAATTGAATATAAGAAAACAAAGGCATTTAGTGAATTAATTAATGATTACATGAAACAAAATCAATGTCCTATAGGTAATTATAATATTGTTTCGAAGTGAAAACTTATAAGTATGAAACCAAGTAAGTAAATTAATTAAGAATATGAGTAGTAATTAATGTACATATTTGGCAAATGTAATTAAATAGTATGAAATGAAGCATGCATTAATGAAATGTAATATAAGTCAATGTTAATTACACCCATAAATGTCAATTTGTTGGATAGCAAGGTTTTAAATCAAGTAAACGTATTTGTTAAGATTTCAATTAATAATTTATAAAATTTAATGTGAAATCAATTGCAGTTAATTGAACTAATTGTGCAGTTAGGGTAAATTGATTTTTCTTTGAAGATTGTTAATTCCATAAGATGTAACCAATGTTAATTTTATTTATAATATAACAAGTGGTGGATTTTAGGAGTGAAAATCTAGATTTATTAATTTATTTGAAATTTAAAATTAAATAAGGGAATTTATTGCAAATAAGGGGAATTTAATATTAAATTATTACGTTAATGGAAATATGGAAGAAATTTGTGGATATTAATGCAATAACTACGAATCAGTGAAAATTCATCCAATTGTGACGCAACGGATTAATCAGAACAATGTAGATCAGTGAAAGTAGCAGTCGATGGATTGATGAATGCTGAATTGCCCGAATTCGTTGATCCGAAGATACCGAACTCTAGCTATCTCGAACTCGTTGATCGCGCACGATACCGGGTTCAAAGATCTTCAATTCTTCAAGCGTTGATCAAGCGCACTTGATTCCGTGAATCGGCTTCTACAATCGTTGAATCGAGCGCACTCGATTAACCGAAAGAGGAGATAGGATATTACACTCAACTACCAATTTGGAATGAAAGCACAAAGCAATCAAAAGAGAATTTTATTCAATATTCAACAACCTTTACAAATGAAACAACTTGCCTATTTATAGGCTACAACACGCAAAGCAGAGAAAAAAAATACAACTCCTAAGTCGGCAACCGACTTAACAACATCCCCGACTTAACACAAGTCGTATACTACTTACAACACAGTTCAGAAAAACAAAAATATTACAAGTACTTAGGTCGGTTCCGACTTAACAACGCCTCCGACTTAACATAAGTCGTATCCGACTTACAACAGGCGACCCATGAACCCTGACGACCTACGACTTATAACAGTTTACAACACAGCTTCACAACATAACAACTCAACGACACAACTTAAGTCGGCAGCGACTTAGTACAGCATACAACGACTTACAAACCAACGACATAGATTAACTCGCAGAAGAATCAACGCACCAGGCTTCAGCGACTTAAAAATAGGTGGCATCAACGACTTAAAGAAATCAACGGTCATCATATTTCAGCGACTTAAAGAATGGACGGCATCCGTAGTTTGCGACCTAAAACAAAAGCGGCATCAGGAATCAAAGGCAGAGATTAACTCGGCAGACACATCAATGGTATCCAGGACTTCGCGACTTAAGATAAAGGTGGTATCAGAACTTCGCGACCTAAGTTTTATGCGACCTAACTTAGGTCGTTCCATTTTAGCTCGTAGCACCTTTAACTCGGTACGTCTTTCCAGCATTCTACCTTCCAACTTGTTAGGTCGTAGGCATCCTTCCATAAGTCGTGAGCGACTTAGAACTTCAGCTTTCAACAAATTAGGTCGTAGCGCTTTCCTTGGTGACACGGTAGGTCGTTCCCACGACTTATGCCTTAGTTCCTTAGGTCGTACGCATTTCTGAGCGTCGGTTCCGTTAGCTCGTAGCCCATCTTTAATAGGTCGTGAGCGACCTAAGAACCCATTAGGTCGTGAGCGACCTAAGACTTCAATTTTTAACAACTTAGCTCGTTCCAACGAGCTATCTCTCAGCTTCTTAGGTTGTACCCGAGTTAACTCGGTTGGTCGCTTGTATGCTTCAGACTTCCCCTCCTTAGGTCGTGAGCGACCTAAGACTTCTTCACTAGGTCGTGAACGACCTAAACCTTGTAAATTTATAACTCGCGCTGCATCATCCTCCCCAGGTTGAGAAAAATTCGACCTCGAATTTGTACATTCGTCCACATCAGCTCGTTCATCCCCATGACATGGTACGAGATGTTTAACATTGAACACATCAGAAGTGTACACATCTTCTGGCAGCTCCAACTTATAAGCATTTTCGTTAATTCGTTGTACGACCTTTACAGGACCAATTTTTCTGGCTTTCAATTTATTGTACGCACCTACTGGAAAACGATCTTTTGTTAACACTGCATAAACCATATCTCCTTCATTAAACCCCACATTTCGTCGTTTCAAATCAGCAGACTGTTTATACTTCACATTTGCTTTCTCTAATCGTTCTTGAACGATTTTATGACACTCCGTCAGCCCTTCAACAAAATCAGCGGCTTTCTTAATTGTCCCCTTTGAATGTGGTATCGCAGTTAAATCCAACGGTCCTTTCGGTAAGCTTGAATAGACAATCTGGAATGGACTGAACCCCGTACTTCGATTCACCGCATGATTATGAGAAAATTCTGCCTGGCATAGCTTCACATCCCAACTTTTCAGATTATCTTGAACAAGACACCTCAACAAGTTTCCCAATGATCTATTAACCACCTCTGTTTGTCCATCAGTTTGCGGGTGATAAGCACTACTAAACTTCAGCTTCGTTCCCACCATCTTCCACAAACTTAACCAAAAGTGACTCAGAAATCGAGTATCTCTATCTGACACAATAGATTCTGGCAATCCATGAAGTCGATAGATCTCCTTGAAAAACAATTGAGCAACATGAACAGCATCCGCCGTCTTCTTACAAGCAATAAAGTGTGCCATTTTTGAAAATCTGTCCACCACCACATATATGAATCATTACCACGCTGCGTTCTCGGCAACCCCAACATAAAGTCCATACTCACATCAACCCATGGTTTAGTGGGTACCGGTAACGGCATATATAAACCCGCATTAGTCGCAGTTCCTTTCGAAACTTGACAGATATGGCATCTCTCAACAAATCTTTCCACCTCTTTTCTCATTGATGGCCAAAAGTAGGACTGTGAAATCAACTGTAAAGTACGGTCTCTCCCAACATGTCCCTCGTTGTGTAACTCCTTGATAATCTTCATTCTCAGACTACCCTCTGGTATGCACAATCGATTCCCTTTGAACAGAAAACCATCTACCATCACGAAATCATCCGTCTCTCCCTCCTTGACTTTATCAACAAATTTTGCAAAGTAAGGATCATTAGTGAATAATTCTGGCAATATTTCGAACCCTGTCACTTCAACTTTCATTGTCGTCAATAAATGACTCCTCCTGCTCAAAGCATCAGCCACACGATTCGTCACCCCTGATTTGTGTTTAACAACAAAAGTAAACTGCTGTAGATATGCAATCCATGATGCATGTCTCGCTGAAATCTTATCTTGCCCTTGCAAATGCTTCAATGCTTCATGATCAGTATACAGAACAAACTCCTTCTGAAATAGATAGTGTCTCCAGTGTTTGATAGATTGTACAACAGCATAAAACTCCACATCATATGTACTGTATCGCATCTTTGCTCCTGACAACTTCTCACTGAAATAGGCAATTGGACGTCCCTTCTGACTCAACACTCCTCCAATTCCAACCTTGGATGCATCAGTATGTAGTTCAAACACTAACTGAAAATCTGGTAATACTAGAATAGGTGCAGATGTCAGCAATTCCTTGATCTTCTCAAAAGCACTCCCTGCTTCCTCTGTCCATGCAAACTGTTTACCTTTCATGCAATCTGTAACAGGCGCCATCACACTACTAAAGTGTGGAATAAACCTTCGGTAAAATGAAGCCAACCCATGAAAACTACGAACTTCCGTTATCGTCTTGGGCTGCGGCCAATCTCTAATTGCTTCAACTTTACTTTGGTCAACCTGTATTCCCTTTTCCGATACAACATATCCCAGAAATAAAACACTATGCGTCATGAACACACATTTCATCGTTGCAGCATAGAATTGTTCTTGTCACAATACCATCAGCACTTCTCTGAGATGATTCAAATGTTCCTCTGGACTCCCACTGTAAATCAGAATATCATCGAAATACACCACCACGAATTTCCCAATGAACGGTCGAAAAATCTGATTCATTACCCTCATGAAAGTACTTGGTGCATTGGATAAACCAAATGGCATGACCAACCATTCGTATAGACCCTCCCTGGTTTTAAAAGCAGTTTTCCACTCATCTCCTGGTCTGATACGAATTTGATGATATCCGCTCTTCAAATCTATCTTCGAAAATATAGTAGCTCCGCTTATTTGATCTAACAAGTCATCCAACCTCGGCATTGGAAATCTATATCTCACGGTAATCTTATTCAATGCTCGACTGTCAGTGCACATCCTTCACGTCCCATCCTTCTTGGGTACCAATAAAGCTGGTACAGCACAAGGACTCAGACTCTCCTGCACACGTCCTTGCTCAAGCAATTCCTCTACCTGCCTTCGCAACTCTTCATGTTCCTTCGGACTCATTCGATAATGTGGTCTGTGTGGCAACACAACACCTGGAACAAGATCTATCTGATGTTGTATATCTCTTAACGGTGGCAACTCCGTTGGTAATTCCTCTGGAAATACCAAGTCAAATTCTTTCAAAACTGGTTTAACTTCTTCTGGAATTTCAACTTCTTCACTGCTCTCACGCCCAATCAACAAGAATACTTCCGGCTCTTCTTCAACTTCTTTAACAAACTCCTTTAAAGTCAATAAAGTTTTCAGCTCTTCAATTTCTTCTGACTTACTTTCTTCTTGTGATCTCTTCTTCGGAACTAAGATAATCTTCGTGCCTTTAAACATAAAACTGTAGCTATTGGTCCGACCGTCATGTAGTACTGCTCGATCATATTGCCATGGTCTTCCCAATAATAAGTGGCAAACATCCATCTCTACGACATCACACCATATTTCATCTTTGTATTTCTTCCCAATAGAGAATGGAACACGAACTCGTCTATCCACTTTCACTTCTCCTCCTTTTCTCAACCATGCTAACTTGTATGGATTCGGATGTTTCTCTGTCTTCAATTTCAACTTTGTCACAGCCTCGGTCGAAATAATATTATCACAGCTTCCTGCGTCAATTACAAACTTACACACCTTCCCCAGAATAGTACATGTTGACTGAAAAATATTACTTCTCAACCAACTAGTTTCCTCCTGCTTCGGTGTTAAACACGATCTTCTCAGCATTAGATTACAACCTTCGTCTCCTGACGCAATATCCTGCTCTTCCTCCTCAGCTGGATTAAAATAATCTCCATCAACATCCTCATCGTCAACTTCTGCAATCATGGTTCTCTTCTTTGGCTTTGGACACTCACTGCTTTTATGACCCAATTCCTGACAATTGTAACATTTGAAACCATTGTTAACCCTTGTCTTCTCAACCTCCTTCACCACTGGTCTACTGATAGGTTTAGAAACATTAGAACTTCCTCCAACACCCTTCGCTTGATTGTTAGAATTAGTAAACACACCACTTCCTCGTCTCCCTTGTTTTTCCCAAGCCAACGCTTTCTGATGTGCTTCTGCCACAGATCTTGGATCGAACATATTAACCATATCCTGAATCTTCATTCTCAATCCCCCAATGAACCTAGATGTCAGCTGCTCTTCTGTTTCCATAATATCATTCCTTGCAATAAGTTGATAGAATTCATCAGCATAGTCATTAACTGTCTTTGTGCCCTGCCTCAAGTTCTGCAAACGTTGATACATCAAAGATTGATAATTGTAAGGTAAGAACGTTGCTTTCATCAATTTCTTCATCTTCTCCCAAGATTCAATCTTTGACTTCCCCATACGTTCACGTGTAAGCTTGGTTTGCTGCCACCATGCCAAAGCTCTACCCCTCAGCCTCGTAGCAACCAACTTCACTCTACGATGCTCTGGAACTTCTTTGAAGTCAAAAATCTCCTCAACATTAGCCACCCAATCTAGAAACTCCTCCGCTTGCATACCACCTTTGACTTCAGGAATTTCTGTCCTCATCCCCGACTCCCACTTATGATCATATTCAGAATAGTTTCTTCCTTGACCTCTTCCTTGAACACTACCACCATCATACTCCTCTTCAAAATCAGATGCATAAAGATGTCGATTCTGACCACCAACATCTCTATTACCATTGCGTCGTCCACCTTCATCCCTTCCATCGACATTCCTCCGTTCACGATCATTCACGTTCCTCCCACGCCCTTGATCATTTTCAACACTTCTATCTCGATTGGAATGTGGCGAGACTCTACTATCCCCATGGTTAGATTCTGGTGAAACCCTTCTCCGATTTTGATTCATCTCCGTCATAAGCCTCTCTAACCGGCCAATTCCTTCATTAAGCTTCTCACTAAAATTCTCATTGATTCTTTGCTCCATCTCATCAGCTTCTTCTCTTCGATACAAAGCTTCTACATTTTGGTGGCGATTAGCTCTTCTTGGCGGCATACTTGAATACTTCACAATTCTCAAACACTTCAAATTCGAACACTTTTCGAACTTTGATCCGAAATGAAATGGATCAAAATCTTCCGCTTTGTTGCAAATCTCGATGAACACGATGAACACGACTTCTCCAAATCACAAATCCAAACTTCAAACTTCAAAAGTATGCACGACCCACTTCCTCAAACTCTCGGCCGTGATTGATAATTTCAAATCTTCAAATGAATAGGCTCCAAGTCTCGATCTAACTATGATTGGTTAGAACAAGCTCTGATACCAAACTGACGCAGCGGATTAATCAGAACAATGTAGATCAGTGAAAGTAGCAGTCGATGGATTGATGAATGCTGAATTGCCCGAATTCGTTGATCCGAAGATACTGAACTCTAGCTATCTCGAACTCGTTGATCGCGCACGATACCGGGTTCAAAGATCTTCAATTCTTCAAGCGTTGATCAAGCGCACTTGTTTCCGCGAATCGGCTTCTACAATCGTTGAATCGAGCGCACTCGATTAACCGAAAGAGGAGATAGGAGATTACACTCAACTACCAATTTGGAATGAAAGCACAAAGCAATCAAAAGAGAATTTTATTCAATATTCAACAACCTTTACAAATGAAACAACTTGCCTATTTATAGGCTACAACACGCAAAGCAGAGAAAAAAAATACAACTCCTAAGTCGGCAACCGACTTAACAACATCCCCGACTTAACACAAGTCGTATACTACTTACAACACAGTTCAGAAAAACAAAAATATTACAAGTACTTAGGTCGGTTCCGACTTAACAACGCCTCCGACTTAACATAAGTCGTATCCGACTTACAACAGGCGACCCATGAACCCTGACGACCTACGACTTATAACAGTTTACAACACAGCTTCACAACATAACAACTCAACGACACAACTTAAGTCGGCAGCGACTTAGTACAGCATACAACGACTTACAAACCAACGACATAGATTAACTCGCAGAAGAATCAACGCACCAGGCTTCAGCGACTTAAAAATAGGTGGCATCAACGACTTAAAGAAATCAACGGTCATCATATTTCAGCGACTTAAAGAATGGACGGCAGCCGTAGTTTGCGACCTAAAACAAAAGCGGCATCAGGAATCAAAGGCAGAGATTAACTCGGCAGACACATCAATGGTATCCAGGACTTCGCGACTTAAGATAAAGGTGGTATCAGAACTTCGCGACCTAAGTTTTATGCGACCTAACTTAGGTCGTTCCATTTTAGCTCGTAGCACCTTTAACTCGGTACGTCTTTCCAGCGTTCTACCTTCCAACTTGTTAGGTCGTAGGCATCCTTCCATAAGTCGTGAGCGACTTAGAACTTCAGCTTTCAACAAATTAGGTCGTAGCGCTTTCCTTGGTGACATGGTAGGTCGTTCCCACGACTTATACCTTAGTTCCTTAGGTCGTACGCATTTCTGAGCGTCGGTTCCGTTAGCTCGTAGCCCATCTTTAATAGGTCGTGAGCGACCTAAGAACCCATTAGGTCGTGAGCGACCTAAGACTTCAATTTTTAACAACTTAGCTCGTTCCTACGAGCTATCTCTCAGCTTCTTAGGTTGTACCTGAGTTAACTCGGTTGGTCGCTTGTATGCTTCAGACTTCCCCTCCTTAGGTCGTGAGCGACCTAAGACTTCTTCACTAGGTCGTGAACGACCTAAACCTTGTAAATTTATAACTCGCGCTGCATCAAATTGATAATAGGATGAGAACGGTGTATGTAATCAATTTCAACACTTGTCCGTTAGTGATAACTTAAATGTAATTTAACGTTAATGGAGTCTAATAAATTAAAATGGCTAATCAATTGAAATTAATCTAATTAAAGTTATCTTAGTATAAATTAGGGTAGTAATGGTTAATAATGTATTTCTAATGGTGTATGAATGAATTGATGATTTAAATTAAAGGAAATGATGTTAAAGTTATTCATATTTGACAATTTGTTGTATTATAAGGAATGGAAATAAAATTTATCAATATATTGGAAAACAATTACATTTAGATGAAATTAATTGTCTCATTTATGTGGGTGAGAACTGTAATTGAAAAGTATAAAGGTAATAAGCAATGAAAATGCATATTTATTTCATAAGTTAATATAAAAGAATGAAACATATTTAATGAATTAATTGAGTTTCTTATTTTAACAAATGTATATAGTTGACAACTTCAATATATTTGGAAATAATAATTTATACAAAGGGAAGCTGGAAATTTGAATGGGGTTTTGAACCAAAGGTCCCTATTCTCAAAGCTCATGCACAAAAAGTCCCTACTAATAAACTCATGTAAATTAGGTCCCTGTTTTGTTATTTTTTACCAAATTGTCCCCTTCTAGAAAATCGGTCCAACATTGAAATCAGGGGCAAACGTGACATAAATTAGTCAAAACCTAAAAATAGGGACCAAATTTTCATAATCTTTTTGGGAGGGACTTTTCTTCCATCATCTTCCAACTCTAGGGACTAAACACCCGTTCCTTGAATTTGAATATATATATATGGAATGAAATGTGAGACAAGTGTTAACTATGTTACAAAGTAATGGTAGACTCAATTAAAGGGTTGGAATTGAATCTAATCAGTTTAATTAAAAACTTATTAAAATAAATTTGGATTGGGTGATTTATTTCCAATTAAATCAGTTCACGTTTCAAAATTTAATGCTAGTTTATTGCATATACGTTTATACCTAAATTTAAACTTATGTTTTAGATCCAGTTAGATCATTAAAAAGAAAGGATTATTTAGGTTTGAAATCTCATACGTTATTAAATTAAATGTTAATAGTAGATGATAAAAGGGGTAACATAGATTTACACTTGATTATTTTCTTTTCAATTAGATTTTAATTGCAACATAACTTACCTTTTCATCTTCACATTTCTAGTTTATTCTTACATTCATTGCCTCCTTATGTGGATTATTTTCATACCTTTTATTTATGAATGTAAACTATAAGTGGCGATAAAGATGTACATATATATATATATTATACACATGTTTATATTACCTTGCTTATGCTTCATGTTTTTGAATGTATGTTAATGCATTCCTAGTAAAACATTCAATCGAAATGTAAACATATTTGTTTAATTCCCAATCTAATCACAAAGAGGGAGAAATGAAAAGTTCTTAATGCTGTATATTCTTTTAATTTATGACACAAATTTGTGTAGAGAATTTATTTTCCTTTATTATGTGTTAATTAAATCTTTAAAGGATGTTAATTTTGGTATGTTTAGGGTTAACAAAATTAATTAAGTGAACGATTGTTTTGAAATTTGAATTTTAAAAGTTTGTTTATAGTATAGAGCTAGTCCATTCATTCCCTTTCTAATTAATAATTACATCTTTTTTATACCTGCTACTTTTAAAAAAGACTGTTCATATTTACTATATTTCATACCAAGTTTGTTCATATTTACTTTATTTTTTCATTCATTTTCCAACTTCATTTTCTGAAACGTCATTTCATTTATTTCTAATTAATAGCAGCCTCTCTTTTCGAATCTCTTTGGCCCTAAACCTAACTCTAACCTTATAAATAGGATATGACACAAATGAAACCCCAGCCTTCATTCTAATCTTCTTCTTTTTTCTTTTTCTTTTTTTTCTTTCTTCAAATCTCCTTATTATCTCTCATTTTAATTTTTTCTTCCTCTTCAAATTTTCTTCTTCTTCAAATTTTCTTCTATTTCAAACTTTCTTCTTTCTTTTCAAATCTAGATCTTCTCTTCCAATTTCAGTTCTTATTTTAATCCTTTTCTTTTTCAATTCTTCTTTTTTCAAATCTTCTTTTTTTCAAACCTTCTAAAAATACATATACACATATATATTAATATAAAAAGGAGGAAAATTAAAGTAAATCAAAATAAAAGAATTTTTTTGGGAACAAAGCTAGTAATCAAGAAAAAGACTAAGGAAACATAGAGGGAGCTATTAATTAGAAGTCTATTATTTTCGGATTCATATAAAGGTGAGTGTTTTAACCCACTCACAACTTCTAAAATCTCTTAAGTTTGTTAAATTAATTTTTGATGTGTTTAGTAATTTATTTGTTGCTGTTTGGTATATTTTTATCATCATTCCAGTTAAACTTAATTTATTGAATTTAATTTGTTATTCAATTTATCATTGCATATAAACTGCCAGTTAAATTTATTTATTATTGAATATAAACTGCCAGTAATTACCTGTTATTAATTACATGTTCTATATTTATGTTGTTGTTTGAATTGGATGATGATTGTGATAAATGGTTGATGATTGATATTGGGTGAATGGATGCTGTAATTTATATTGTTATAACTGCAAGTTGTTATACATTTTATTACATTCGGGATTGCGGTTTGAAATGATATATAACCGTATTTTATTTTTAAAATTACGGATTGAAATGATAAATATCCGTACCACTTGACCATAGGGTAGAAAATTATATACAGACACCGTGGTCTATATATATAAAAATATTTTGAAATGTTTTCTATGGTTTTGTAAAGAAATATACAAGTTATATAAATATTGAATTTTGATGCTATATAAACGTCAAATTTATTATTGATTTCTAGCTATATATAAATATGCTTTGAAATATAAAATAAGCCCAATAATAAAGTTTGATTATTTTATATAATACGGTTTAATAAATATTAATTTTTGATATTTTATAAATAATATTTTATATATATATACAGTTAAAATCTTGAATTTAAGCTATGTATAAATTGGTTTAATAAAAATAAGTTGAATAACAGAGTTTGATTGTTTTATATTATATGGTTAAGTACCTGTCTAAGATATTGTATATATAGAATGTTAAATGACTTAAGATGAAATTTAAGATTGGAAAATAAAATATGAAATTGGTTTAAAATTGAATTATTTAAGAATTGTACTTGAATAAATTATTGTAGATGATTTGAAATATAAATAAAAGTGGAGGTTTTAAAGGGTATGATTCTATAACTTGATTTGGTTTAACTGATTTAAAAGAATATAAAGTTGAGGTAACTGAATATATCAAGTTAAATATATTGAAAGAATATCTAGTTGTTTGAAGTTAAAAGTTTTACTTAAATTATATTGGATTTATTAAGTAAACATTTCAAATCTAAATAATAGCAATTGAATTTGATATATATATATGGAATTATCAAAGAATTAGTTTTGAAATAGTGAAATATATAAAGCTTTGAAATATATAGAATTAAAATGGTTATTTGGGGGTTTGAATCTAAAATTTGAAATTTGATATGTGAAGGTGAAGAAGCTATTTTATTATATAAAGTAATTTAATATTTAAACCATTTAAGTATTAGAAGTTATGTTTCAAAGCTATGGGTTTCAAGATATATAGATTTAAAGCTTTTAAAAAAAATCAATTGTTTACTCACTTGATAAAGATGAATAGAGCTTTGAAATAGATGCTTGAAAACTGGAATTTGAAAAATGCTTTAACTTATTTAACTAGAAACTTGAGTTGCTTTTGATCTCTGAAAACTTGAATTTGCAGAAGAAAAATGCAAGATTATCTTGCTTGAACTTTGATTTGCTGCTGGTTTCTTACTTTGTTTTTGATTTGTATGAAAATGTTTACAGGCTTTGATCTAAGTTTTGATAATTGGTCACAGGCTTTTGAGTTATGATTTTTCTGGTGGATTTATAGTTTTGAAAGATAGTGTTACAGGTTGAGTTTCTTGAGTTTTTAGAAATGAAGAAAGAAAAAGGAATGAAGAAAGAAGATAGGAGTTTATATAGAGTTTATTTGGATTTATTCAAAATAAAAGAAAATAAAAACAATTTAGTGACACATGTTAACCTCCTTAACATTTGTCATTTTCAATTTCTGATTAACTTACACATGTTACCTAACATGCTTTATAATTAAACACTTGTAATAATACATTTATTTATTTATTTTAGAATGTTATTATAAAGCTTTTATGTTTATTTTCCTATTAAATAAGTACTTTTATTAATTAATAAATGCTTTTCTTAATTTTAGATAAATAAAATCTTCTAAAAGAAAATAAAATAAAAACCAATTATGTTCTAAATAAAATCATATATAATATATTTAATTATTTTTTTAATGTTAATATAAAACTTTTGTATTTATTTACTATTAAATAAATACTTTTTAAATTTATATAAATAAATTTTCTTTAAGGAAAATAATATAAAACAAATCTTATTCTATTGAAAACCTTATCCATATATTTTTATATCCAAAATATTTTTAAGATATATATATATCCTTTAAATTCAAATTTAAATTTCAAATTCAAATTCAAATCCAATTTAAAATCAACTTAAATAGATATATATTAATTTAAACAAACACGTTATTAATTTGAAAATAATAATTTTATTTTAAAATCTATTTATAAAACAACACAAATTAAATTTAGAAATAATAATTCTATTTTAAAATCTGTTTACATTTAACAACACATTATTATTTTTTGTTTTGAAAATAACAATTTTACCAATTTTAAATAATAAATAAAGGAGATTATCACATTTTAAATTCCTTGAAATTCCAGGATATCACAATTCTAAAGTCATTAGTCATAATTAACTTATGCAAAGAAATATACAATATAAGAAATAAAAAAATTATTGTTTGCTAATAATATCGCCATCCTTTTAATTAATATAAAAAATATGATAAAATGCATAAACAGATGATAAATGATAAACGGTATTCATTTTATTCTATAAACTTCATGAAAGGACCTCTGGGAGGGATTGTGAACCAACCAATTTCAAAGCGTATTAATTTCTTTCATATCTTCATCAAAACGTGACATATAAAGTTTAAATTCTTACCAAATTTGTAAAATGGTTTACTAATGTACATTTAGTTTTTAAGAATATTACATCAAGTATAAGTGACCTGCCTTTATTTTGCTTATCAATTAAAGCGTGTCCATCCATTATATCATTAAGCATAAAATGATTCATTTCCCTAAATCAAAAGTAGGGCTGTCAGTTCCCTACACGACCCAAAACACGACTCGAAACCCGCATGGAAATTAGCGGGTTAACCCGACACGTTTAAAAGGCGGGTCATTTTTGGGTCAACCCGTTAGAACCCGTTTAATAAACGGGTGGGTTTAGGATTGACCCGTGAACTCGAATTTGACCCGACTAACCCATTTATAAGCTCGGTATTGTTGTACAATTCTCATTTTAGCTTGCAGAAGAATGGTATTGTTGTTATTCACTTATTCCTACACATTTGCACTTAACCACATACCCACGTTTTCATGCAAATTCCCACGTTTTCATGTCCATTTCCACGTAACAACTTTTCAAATTTTCATACCCATCTTAGCTTGCAATAAAAGAATAACAACAATACCCTTCTTTTGCTCCAAAATTCTCATCTTAGCTTGCAAAAGAAGGGTATTGTTGTCATTCACTTATTTCTACACATTCACATTTAACAAATTCCCACATTTTCATGCCGATTTCCATTTCTTTATACAAATATTATTCTTAACGGGTTACACGAATCAACCCGAAACCCACCCGATATATAATCGGGTCAACACGAAACCTGCCCATTTAATAAACGGGTTGACCCGACCCGTTTAAAAATCAACCCGCACCCGAGTTGACCTGACCCAACCCGACCCATTGACATGCCTAATCAAAAGGGTGTCGAATCTACTTTGTCACTGATTAGGATTTTCCTTCGTTCTCTATGGAATTTTCTTCCCAAATGCTAAGGTAATTTACAAATTGAATAGATCTTTTAATTATAGTCACAAATGAATTACATTTATTTGGCTATCAATAAAAGTTGTAACATCCCGTATATTTGGACCATTTAAATTGACAATAATCCACACTTGTCAACTTAAATAATACAAAACACAGAACATTATGGGATTATAAGTACATAAATGTAAATGAGAATCAATACAACATCACAGACTCAGAACAGTCACAGAATAATGCAGCGGAAAATACATCGTCATAATAGTAGTTCATGAAGCTACTACAGAAAATACAACAATGTCTCAACATAAAGCGACTGAAAAGAGATACAAGATGTCCAATATAAAAGTACATCAAATACTGGAAATAAAATGATATAGATAAAAGCTAAGCCTTCAGCATCTTCAACCAACCTTGACCAGCAACGGAATATCTTCAGACTGACCCGAGCATATGCAAAAGAAACACTCGAGTCAGGACTCAAAATCTTATACAGGATAATCAATGCATAAAATAAAGTCCATAACTCAAAGGTGAATATAAACATCATTAAGGGATCGATAAACAACCTACAGAATACGCTAAATAGATAATGTCTAGTCCATAAAGTAAGATATCAAAATAGGGTTAAGCAGGGCCCATACACCTCTTAACCTGTTTATTCCCGAAAGCATATACAAGACCGTAGTTTCCCCAAAACCGGAAGTCACCAGAGGGCAATCCATATACTAAAGGTACAAATCAAAATCGTAGTGGTCGCGAATAGGATAATCAGTATGACAAGGTACATGAGGCGATACCAACTAGGATACTAGTAGTTGCCTGATCCGGACTGATGTTGGGCATAGCAGCTACCACCCCAACACCGCGAAACAACACTCCCAAATCGAGGGGTGCACCCAAATCGAATCACATAAGTAATAGATAAGGTATCGAAGAAGTGTGTCCGCTAGAGATGGCGATCCTCAATGGCCCGGCGCGGCTCCTGTTTTAGTCATGTCAAGGGTCATCCAAAATCGTTCTCTTTCTTCAGTCAACACGTTCATCAAAACCATCCACTTCATTCTGGATCAACACTTCGCGTATATCAGTTATTAAAGTGGTTTTCGGTATCGACAGAGAGTATGTCCATAATCCGATCCCGGTCTCTTTAATAACTACGTATTAATTACCCAACAGTCAACCTTTTATTAAAGTTAAAACAAATCAAATCCAAAGGTCAAGTTGCAAATTTGACTTCCAGATTTGATATTTCACAATTCAATTCGTTTCAATTACTAAAATTCATATTTCGAAAAAGAAATTCTAGTTCAAGCCCTTTTAGTTATCAAAATTTTAAGTATTCACGTTAAATCAACATTTCACTTATTATATCAATTCAAATTCATGGATTACATGAAATAGTCAATCTTAGTTCAACTTATTAAATCAAGTTTTATTCTTTAAATCCGTATTTACATTCCTAGGTTCATTACTATATCAATTTCATTTACTACGTTCACTTTGTCAAAACTTCGTTTATTCATTTTTCAAAACTTGAAATTTATCACTTTATCGTCTAACCTATTTACTTCTTAAATCTCATTTCGGTTAACTTTGTCAAAACCCTTTGTTTAACTAAATAATTTACAAACTCATTTCAATTCATTATATTAATTCATTCTCACTTATTTCAATTAAATTCATTTCTTTATTCCCACAAATCTAATTCATTCAATCCGATAAAATCCATTTATCTATTTCAAAACAATTTCATTTATTTAATTCGATAAAATCATTTTATTTATTTCAACAAATTTATTTATTTAATTTAATAAAATCATTTTATTTATTTCAACAAATTTATTTATTCAATTCAATAAAATCATTTTATTTATTTCAACAAATTTTTTTTTATATTTACGTTACCAAATTTCAATACAGTTTCCTAAGTTCATTCCATAATTCCAAATAAGTCTCAATTTCAAAATGTTATTTGTTGACCGTTTGGTTTCTTATTTAATTATCTATCCTAGGCCATTTCACTCAATTGGGTATTTATCATTTCAACCCGATTCTATTTAAATTCAAAATCAAACATACAAAGGGAACTTGCAGTGTGATAGCTGGGATGGTGTCAAAGTAAATAAACAAGCAATAGCATCCAATTGCAACAATTCAACAATTCAAATAATCCCGAAATAATCGTATTAATTCGCGTTTGTTATTTACGCCAATTAATATAATTATTTCTAGAATCTACTCTATCATTTCAAATAGATTAAAGATTATAACATTTCAGTTTCACTTATCGTTCAATTTCAATTGTAACAGTTAATTCAATATACGTTCAACAGTCCAAGGTGAAATTTTTCAATTCTACGAGTCAATTAACTTAACAATTTAAAGGTCAATTTAATTAATCAATATTCATCATATAAAGGGGTCAAGTTAGCAATCAAAATTCGACATATATAATTCATTTAAATCGTTAATCATCCAATATCCAATTTTAACTTGCAATTAATTTTACATCCAATTCAACATTACATCGCAATCATTTATCAATTCAACTTGCATAAGAATATAGTCGTGAAAATTAATTCACCTTTCGTGGATAAAGAAATTTTGACGGCGAACAAAGAAAAGCACGAAGAAGCAAGAACAGAGTCGGTACAGCACGAACAACGAACACTGTAATATCGACAAAAAGGAAACGATATTAATACAATGAACATTGTATATAATTTATAAATTTATATAAAATACGCTTACCGGAAATGAAGAAAAGAACAAAAGCTGAAGATCGGTGCTGCCGCAAAAGAAGCTCAGTCGGTTGCTTCTGCACACAACGAAAAGAAAAAGTGGTTACTATTTTAGTAACAAAATTTCACGCTGTTAATACATTATTTCAGCACAAATTGAAATGACAGTGCACTGCCAACATTTTTCAAAGCAACACTACACTGTCCATTTTCAGAACTAAGACTTCTATATTTTTTTTCTAACAACCGCCCATTCCCTTATAAACAATGATTCACAACACTATTATTTTTTCTTTTGAACAGAAAACCGAGCCTCAACAATACACATTCTCCCTCATCCACCTGCAACCTCACACGTAACACATGCCAACACTTTATTTTATTTTCCTCTACACTTTCTCACACCATCAACCCCATGCCCTCACACATCATTCATACAACCGCCTGGATCCTGCTGGCCTCCCCAAACGCATGCGCTCCTTCACATTTCTTTTATTTTTACCACACGCTCCGATAGTACTCGCATGCATAGTCGTATGGTACTCGCATGCACACGAAACACACACGCACACCATACAAACTCACACACCACACACACACGGACACTAGGCTGGCAAGGCTGTAGGCGGCGCGGTGGCGCGTCAGTGAAGGGCTGGGCCAGAGTGGACTGGGCGAAGCAGTGGCGTGAAGGGGCGGAGTGTGGCAGCGACGTGGTGGATTCGGCGTGGAGGTGGGTGACGCGAAGTGGGTTGGGTGGCAGCACGTCAGGGTGGTGGTGGCCTGTATGGACGTGGGTTGCTGGAATGACGTGGCAGGTTGCTGACTGGTTTGGGCGAGGTGCCGTGGGTGGTAGGTTGGGCTGGTGGGCGGAGGAAGAGGGGTGGGGTGGATTTGTTGTTAGGAGGCCGTGGCAGGGAAGAATGGGTTGCTGGCAATTCAAAATGGGTGTTGAGGTGGCGTGTTTTCTTGTTTGCTTTTTTTTATTTATTTGAGAAGCTCATTATATTTGCAGCAGAGATATAACGTGGGGAAGGAAGAAAAAGGGTGAGAGAAGAATAGAGAAATAGGTACCTGGTGTTTGGAATGCAGAGGAAAGTAAAATGAGATTTTAGAAATGTTGACAGTGGATAGTAGCAGAGAATATAAATCTCCCTCTGCTGCTTCGTATCCTTCAATCTCGCTTCGAATTCCGAACCGTCACACATATTTCCAATACAACCCAGCTGTCAACCGCCACAATAAATTTCTTTCAGCAATTTTCAATTTTGAACGCATATGGACTTCCTTGAGCTGACTGTTACTTCGCCCGACCGTTTGGAACGATTTAATTTACGTGACGGATGTTGTCGGACTTCGATTTGCACAAATGAGTATACCGTTTTGATCAGTGCGACGATGTGGTTCCAACGGTACACAGTTTATTGCGATACGATGATTTTATAAAATTTGCATTTACGCCGCTTAAATTGTGCATTTTGCAAAATAATATAAACGGAGCAGGCGATGACCGTTTCAGACGAAACGAATCATAAAATCTTGATCAGAATAATTTTTACAAGCGGACTGTGTAAAAATATTTGGATTTGGAAGATAAATTTTACGCAGCTTTATATGGACTGATATATAGTAAAACGCGAACGGACTTTACTGTAAAATTTTCCAACGAAACTTTTTCTATGTCCATATCTAACTAGACGTATGTCACAAATAAAGTTTGGACGTAAATTGAGATCGTTTAAAATTTCAAAATTTTTATTGAAATGATGAATTTAAAATTTTAAATTGGGTTGAAAATTTAGGGTCGTTACAATCTCCCCCACTCAAAACTTTTCGTCCTCGAAAAGGGACGAGACGAGTGAAGTAGAAATGAAATAAGTAGGAAAGTCAAGATAAGTTTCGAGAAATTTGAATAATACCTGAAATTAATAGTTCGGGGTTTGAATCCCGGATACTATCTTCAGTTTCCCATGTGCAATCCCGCTCATCTGCACTCCACTGTACTTTGACGAGATTTACCGATTTCCTTCTGAGTTGCTTTGTCTCACGATCAACTATCCGAAGTGGCTTTCGCTCAATAGTCAAGTCAGGCTCAATAACTATTTCATCCAACTGAGCAGTAGGAATGGTCATAGATGGATCGTGTACAACTTTACGGAGATGTGAGATGTGGAATACATTGTGAACACCAGCGAACTTCTCTGGTAATGCAACTCTATATGCCAATGTTCCAACTCTTTCTGTAATCTCAAACGGACCAACGAATCTGGGAGCTAATTTCCCTTTCCTTCCAAATCGAACAATATTCCTCAAAGGCGACACCTTCAGAAATACTTTGTCTCCTACACTGAATTCGAGGTCTCTTCTCCTTTTGTCGGCATAGCTTTTCTGTCTATCCTGTGCCGTCTTTATCTTCTTCCTGATTTCTTCGACCTTTTCAGAAGCTTCCATAATCATTTCTGGTCCAAGCACTAATCGATCTCCCGACTCAATCCAACAAGCTGGCGATTTGCACGGCCGTCCATATAAGGCTTCGAACGGTGCCATACCAATGCTTGCTTGGTTGATAAAGGATAATTAATTCAAATTCAAATATACTTATTCAAATTTGAAATTCAAATTCTTTACCTGGTAACTATTATTATAAGTGAATTCTACCAAGTGAAGATGGTCTTCCCAAGATCCACCAAAGTCAATAATACAAGCCCGGAGAAGATCTTCCAAAATCTGATTCACCCTCTCAGTTTGGCCATCTGTCTGAGGATGATATGCTGTGCTCAGATTCAGTTTGGTGCCCAAGGTATCCTGAAATGCTTTCCAGAATTTACTGGTGAAAATAGGATCTCGATCGCATACAATACTAGATGGTACACCGTGAAGTTTAACAACTTCCCTCATGTATATCTCGGCCAAACTCGAAGCTGTACGAGTGGTCTTGACTGGAATAAAGTGAGCGGACTTCGTCAGTCTATCGACAATTACCCATATGCTTTCATTACCCTTTCTAGTCCTTGGCAGCCCATCAATAAAGTCCATAGAAATCTGTTCCCATTTCCAACTTGGAATCTCTAGCGGTTGGAGCAATCCTGCTGTCTTTCTGTGATCAGCTTTAACTTGTTGGCAAGTGGTGCACCTGCTAACATAGATAGAAATGTCGCGCTTCATTCCACTCCACCAATATAGTTTCTTCATATTCTGGTACATTTTGGTAGCACCGGGATGAATTGAAAGCGAAGACTTATGATTTTCTCGCAGCACTTCCTGTCTAAGACCATCGACATTAGGAACACAAATACGATTGTCGATCCTCAAGACTCCATCACTATCAACCTGTGCACCCACTTTGTTGTCGGCATTACTTACTCGACCCATAACTAATTCCTTCATACGATAGAGCAAAGTGTCTTCATATTGCTTAGCTTTGATGCGATCCAAAAGAGATGGAGAGATACTAAGCTGGAATAACATGCCTTCGATAAGATTGCAACAAGACAATGCTTTGCTGCGGCTCAAAGCATCTGCTACAACATTTGCTTTTCCCGGTGTATAAGTGATGTCGAGGTCATATGCAGCTAAGAATTCAAGCCATCGGACTTGCCTCTGATTCAAATCCTTCTGAGAAAAGATATACCTCAAAGACTTATGATCAGTGAATAGTTCGAACTTTGTTCCCAAAAGATGATGCCTCCAAAGTTTCAAAGCAAATACAACAGCAAGAAGCTCAAGATCATGAGTGGCATAGTTCAATTCATGGGTCTTCAACTGACGACCGGCATAAGCAATAACCTTTCCATTTTGCATAAGAACAGCGCCTAAACCTTCTCGGCAAGCATCGGTATAAACAGTCAATCCTTCACTTCCATCGATGACTGCAAGAACTGGGGCTGAAGTTAATTTACTCTTCAACTCATTGAAAGCTGATTCGCACTTCTCACTCCAAATAAACTTAACATCCTTCCGAGTTAAAGCGGTAAGTGGGGCAGAGATCCGGGCAAAGTGCTCAATAAATCTGCGATAATACCCAGCTAGGCCCAAGAAACTACGGATATCTGTAGGAGTTTTAGGGGTCTCCCAATCCTGTAGATTAATTGATATAAATTAGCGAGAGATAAGATTTTTTTTTTTTTTTTTTTTTGAATAGAATTTCGAATATGATAAAACTTACATTGATTATGGCAATCTTAGCTGGATCGACTGAAATGCCATTCTCAGAAACAATATGGCCAAGGAATCTCACTTCATCTCGCCAGAAATGGCATTTAGAAAACTTGGCTTTAAGCTGATGGTTTCTGAGAGTTTCAAGAACATAACGAAGATGTGCCTTATGCTCTTCCTTGTCCTTAGAGAAGACAAGAATATCATCAATGAATACAAGAACAAACTTGTTAAGGACATCACGGAAGACTCGATTCATCAAGTCGACGAAGTAAGCAGGTGCGTTGGTCAAACCGAATGGCATAACCAACCATTCATAGAATCCTTTTTCGGTCCGGAAAGCTGTCTTATGGATACTATCATCCGCTATTCTGAGTTGGTGGAACCCAGTGGCTAGATCGAGTTGTGAGAAAACTTTAGCACCATGAAGCTGGTCGAATAAATCGTTGATGCGAGGCATCAGATAACGATTTTTGAGAGTGCGCTTGTTGAGCTCTCTATAGTCAACACACATGCGAAGAGATCCATCTGATTTGGTGACAAATACAACTGCCGCGCCCCATTCGGAACAACTTCTTCTAATCAAGCCCTTAGCAAATAGATCCTCAATTTGAGTTTTTAGTTCGGCCTTTTCTTTAGGAGCCATCCTTCGGTGTGGGAGAACTACGGGCGTAGCTCCGGGAATTAGATCAATACGGAAATCTATTTCCCGTTTAGGCGGGAGAGAGCTGACTTCGCCAAATACATCGGGAAATGACTGAACTATAGGTGTGGTGACAAGATCATCGGGAGGAGCATCAAGAGAGAATATGAAGCTTCCGGCATATTTCTGAGGTGATTTGCATTTAATGACGAGTGGTAAGCCTTGGTCGCTTACTAAAGAAACTGATCGGGATTTGCAAGAGATGACAGCATCGAATTTTCTTAACCAATCAGCTCCAAGAAGAAGGTCAAATGCTTGAAATCCAAGCACATAGAAATCCCAAGTAAATCGAGAAAAATCATACATCAAAGTAACATTTTTGCAAATACTTCGGAGGTTAGCAGGTCCTCCGATGGGATTTGAGACACATAAAAAAGTAGTGGCAAGAGTGGACTCTATCTTGAGCTTGTTACACATGTCAACAGATATAAAGCTATGAGAAGCACCAGTATCGACTAATACTCTAACAGGTGTAGCATGTAAATGAAATATACTACGCAAAGTACCTTGGTCATCCTGAGCGGGTGGTGTAGATGGTGCAGGTGTGGTGACAGCAAATACTCCAGAGGGTGTACCACGCTTGTATAGTGGGCAGTCTTTCTTGAAATGACCTGGCTGTAGGCATACATGGCATAAGTCTTTCCTAGTCGTAGAAGGTGGTGGAATAGCAGCTCCGGTAGATGGACAGCTATTAGCATAATGGCCCTTCTTATCGCACTTGAAGCATGTGATATTAGCAAGATCGATTTGGCTTTTCTGAGCATAACCCAATCCTGTAGTCTTCTGCCAAGCTTTCTTTTGTTGATCAAAGTTCATCTTCCTCTTCTCGGGTTGGCTAGAAGAGGGCTGAGTAGGAGCAGCCTTGGCAGTGGATCCCTTAGGCTTCGCCTCATATCTAAGAGCAAAATCAATAAGCTCTGTGAAAGTGGAGCGAATGTGTCCGGTGAGCAAGTCATAAAATTCTGGTCTAGCTCCCAAAATGAATTTCTCATTCTTCAAAAGTGGTGTGTCAATCAAACCCGGTCCAAACTTGGAGAGTTCATTAAATTTCCTCTCATACTCAGAAATAGTCATACTGCCTTGCTTAAGATCCATGAAAGCTCTATAAAGTTGGGTTTTCCCAGCAGCTGGCATCCATTGTGCCGAGAAGGTATCCCTAATCAAAGATAGACAAGATGAATAACATTTCAAAGATAGAAGGAAGAATTTAAACCACTAGAATCCAAACTATTCATACCTAAACTGGGCCCATGTGATGGTGTCCTCCTCGATACGAGAAGTAACGGATTCCCACCAATCTTGTGCGGCATCTTGAAGTTGCCAAGCAGCAAGCTGACGCTTCTGAGCATCAGTAATTTCCAATCCAGAAAATATCTTCTCCAAACTCTTAAGCCATTGCTGAGCCTCTATGATGTTCTCGGATCCAGAAAACTTAGTACCTCCCAGTTGCGAATACTCCTTGCTAAGAGTAGTGAATTTGACAGGAGCTGGAGCGGCAGGTGCAGCCTGGGCAGGACCATTGCCTCTTCCACCTCTAACATTTCTTCTGGTACCCATCCTGAAATACCAAAAGAGATTTAGAACCAAAGATAAGATAATAGAAAGCTAAGAAAACAAATCAACGAATCCAAGGAGCTTGAATTTTTGAAAGGATTTGGATATTGAATTGATTCTCCTCATCCTAGAGTATTGCTACTCTATCTCTAATGAGTTTCTTTATAATCCCGAACTAAGGTTTTTAGGAAAACCAGAGCTCTGATACCAACTGTAACATCCCGTATATTTGGACCATTTAAATTGACAATAATCCACACTTGTCAACTTAAATAATACAAAACACAGAACATTATGGGATTATAAGTACATAAATGTAAATGAGAATCAATACAACATCACAGACTCAGAACAGTCACAGAATAATGCAGCGGAAAATACATCATCATAATAGTAGTTCATGAAGCTACTACAGAAAATACAACAATGTCTCAACATAAAGCGACTGAAAAGAGATACAAGATGTCCAATATAAAAGTACATCAAATACTGGAAATAAAATGATATAGATAAAAGCTAAGCCTTCAGCATCTTCAACCAACCTTGACCAGCAACGGAATATCTTCAGACTGACCCGAGCATATGCAAAAGAAACACTCGAGTCAGGACTCAAAATCTTATACAGGATAATCAATGCATAAAATAAAGTCCATAACTCAAAGGTGAATATAAACATCATTAAGGGATCGATAAACAACCTACAGAATACACTAAATAGATAATGTCTAGTCCATAAAGTAAGATATCAAAATAGGGTTAAGCAGGGCCCATACACCTCTTAACCTGTTTATTCCCGAAAGCATATACAAGACCGTAGTTTCCCCAAAACCGGAAGTCACCAGAGGGCAATCCATATACTAAAGGTACAAATCAAAATCGTAGTGGTCGCGAATAGGATAATCAGTATGACAAGGTACATGAGGCGATACCAACTAGGATACTAGTAGTTGCCTGATCCGGACTGATGTTGGGCATAGCAGCTACCACCCCAACACCGCGAAACAACACTCCCAAATCGAGGGGTGCACCCAAATCGAATCACATAAGTAATAGATAAGGTATCGAAGAAGTGTGTCCGCTAGAGATGGCGATCCTCAATGGCCTGGCGCGGCTCCTGTTTTAGTCATGTCAAGGGTCATCCAAAATCGTTCTCTTTCTTCAGTCAACACGTTCATCAAAACCATCCACTTCATTCTGGATCAACACTTCGCGTATATCAGTTATTAAAGTGGTTTTCGGTATCGACAGAGAGTATGTCCATAATCCGATCCCGGTCTCTTTAATAACTACGTATTAATTACCCAACAGTCAACCTTTTATTAAAGTTAAAACAAATCAAATCCAAAGGTCAAGTTGCAAATTTGACTTCCAGATTTGATATTTCACAATTCAATTCGTTTCAATTACTAAAATTCATATTTCGAAAAAGAAATTCTAGTTCAAGCCCTTTTAGTTATCAAAATTTTAAGTATTCACGTTAAATCAATATTTCACTTATTATATCAATTCAAATTCATGGATTACATGAAATAGTCAATCTTAGTTCAACTTATTAAATCAAGTTTTATTCTTTAAATCCGTATTTACATTCCTAGGTTCATTACTATATCAATTTCATTTACTACGTTCACTTTGTCAAAACTTCGTTTATTCATTTTTCAAAACTTGAAATTTATCACTTTATCGTCTAACCTATTTACTTCTTAAATCTCATTTCGGTTAACTTTGTCAAAACCCTTTGTTTAACTAAATAATTTACAAACTCATTTCAATTCATTATATTAATTCATTCTCACTTATTTCAATTAAATTCATTTCTTTATTCCCACAAATCTAATTCATTCAATCCGATAAAATCCATTTATCGGATTTCAAAACAATTTCATTTATTTAATTCGATAAAATCATTTTATTTATTTCAACAAATTTATTTATTTAATTTAATAAAATCATTTTATTTATTTCAACAAATTTATTTATTCAATTCAATAAAATCATTTTATTTATTTCAACAAATTTTTTTTTATATTTACGTTACCAAATTTCAATACAGTTTCCTAAGTTCATTCCATAATTCCAAATAAGTCTCAATTTCAAAATGTTATTTGTTGACCGTTTGGTTTCTTATTTAATTATCTATCCTAGGCCATTTCACTCAATTGGGTATTTATCATTTCAACCCGATTCTATTTAAATTCAAAATCAAACATACAAAGGGAACTTGCAGTGTGATAGCTGGGATGGTGTCAAAGTAAATAAACAAGCAATAGCATCCAATTGCAACAATTCAACAATTCAAATAATCCCGAAATAATCGTATTAATTCGCGTTTGTTATTTACGCCAATTAATATAATTATTTCTAGAATCTACTCTATCATTTCAAATAGATTAAAGATTATAACATTTCAGTTTCACTTATCGTTCAATTTCAATTGTAACAGTTAATTCAATATACGTTCAACAGTCCAAGGTGAAATTTTTCAATTCTACGAGTCAATTAACTTAACAATTTAAAGGTCAATTTAATTAATCAATATTCATCATATAAAGGGGTCAAGTTAGCAATCAAAATTCGACATATATAATTCATTTAAATCGTTAATCATCCAATATCCAATTTTAACTTGCAATTAATTTTACATCCAATTCAACATTACATCGCAATCATTTATCAATTCAACTTGCATAAGAATATAGTCGTGAAAATTAATTCACCTTTCGTGGATAAAGAAATTTTGACGGCGAACAAAGAAAAGCACGAAGAAGCAAGAACAGAGTCGGTACAGCACGAACAACGAACACTGTAATATCGACAAAAAGGAAACGATATTAATACAATGAACATTGTATATAATTTATAAATTTATATAAAATACGCTTACCGGAAATGAAGAAAAGAACAAAAGCTGAAGATCGGTGCTGCCGCAAAAGAAGCTCAGTCGGTTGCTTCTGCACACAACGAAAAGAAAAAGTGGTTACTATTTTAGTAACAAAATTTCACGCTGTTAATACATTATTTCAGCACAAATTGAAATGACAGTGCACTGCCAACATTTTTCAAAGCAACACTACACTGTCCATTTTCAGAACTAAGACTTCTATATTTTTTTTCTAACAACCGCCCATTCCCTTATAAACAATGATTCACAACACTATTATTTTTTCTTTTGAACAGAAAACCGAGCCTCAACAATACACATTCTCCCTCATCCACCTGCAACCTCACACGTAACACATGCCAACACTTTATTTTATTTTCCTCTACACTTTCTCACACCATCAACCCCATGCCCTCACACATCATTCATACAACCGCCTGGATCCTGCTGGCCTCCCCAAACGCATGCGCTCCTTCACATTTCTTTTATTTTTACCACACGCTCCGATAGTACTCGCATGCATAGTCGTATGGTACTCGCATGCACACGAAACACACACGCACACCATACAAACTCACACACCACACACACACGGACACTAGGCTGGCGAGGCTGTAGGCGGCGCGGTGGCGCGTCAGTGAAGGGCTGGGCCAGAGTGGACTGGGCGAAGCAGTGGCGTGAAGGGGCGGAGTGTGGCAGCGACGTGGTGGATTCGGCGTGGAGGTGGGTGACGCGAAGTGGGTTGGGTGGCAGCACGTCAGGGTGGTGGTGGCCTGTATGGACGTGGGTTGCTGGAATGACGTGGCAGGTTGCTGACTGGTTTGGGCGAGGTGCCGTGGGTGGTAGGTTGGGCTGGTGGGCGGAGGAAGAGGGGTGGGGTGGATTTGTTGTTAGGAGGCCGTGGCAGGGAAGAATGGGTTGCTGGCAATTCAAAATGGGTGTTGAGGTGGCGTGTTTTCTTGTTTGCTTTTTTTTTTATTTGAGAAGCTCATTATATTTGCAGCAGAGATATAACGTGGGGAAGGAAGAAAAAGGGTGAGAGAAGAATAGAGAAATAGGTACCTGGTGTTTGGAATGCAGAGGAAAGTAAAATGAGATTTTAGAAATGTTGACAGTGGATAGTAGCAGAGAATATAAATCTCCCTCTGCTGCTTCGTATCCTTCAATCTCGCTTCGAATTCCGAACCGTCACACATATTTCCAATACAACCCAGCTGTCAACCGCCACAATAAATTTCTTTCAGCAATTTTCAATTTTGAACGCATATGGACTTCCTTGAGCTGACTGTTACTTCGCCCGACCGTTTGGAACGATTTAATTTACGTGACGGATGTTGTCGGACTTCGATTTGCACAAATGAGTATACCGTTTTGATCAGTGCGACGATGCGGTTCCAACGGTACACAGTTTATTGCGATACGATGATTTTATAAAATTTGCATTTACGCCGCTTAAATTGTGCATTTTGCAAAATAATATAAACGGAGCAGGCGATGACCGTTTCAGACGAAACGAATCATAAAATCTTGATCAGAATAATTTTTACAAGCAGACTGTGTAAAAATATTTGGATTTGGAAGATAAATTTTACGCAGCTTTATATGGACTGATATATAGTAAAACGCGAACGGACTTTACTGTAAAATTTTCCAACGAAACTTTTTCTATGTCCATATCTAACTAGACGTATGTCACAAATAAAGTTTGGACGTAAATTGAGATCGTTTAAAATTTCAAAATTTTTATTGAAATGATGAATTTAAAATTTTAAATTGGGTTGAAAATTTAGGGTCGTTACAAAAGTGCATCTTTTGATTACCTCTTTAAGCATAATAATTCTTCTCTCTAAATGAAAAGGGTGAGGATTTAATTTTGAATCTACTTGGTCACTGATTAGGTTTTTCCTTCGTTTCTGATGGAATTTTCCACCCAAATTCAGTGGTAAGTTATAAGTTGAATAGTCCTAAAATTATCATAATATTTTAGTTAAATTTACTCATTTTATCACAATTAAAGTATGTATATTGACATTGTAAAGTAAAATTATAATCTATTGTTAAGATTTGTCAATTTACTTTTTTTGATTAATTACTCATACATATCTGTATTCTCAATAAATATTAATTTTTTTAGGTGCTTAGCAAGAAGGTCACCCTTGAAGGTTAATTCCATAAGGAGTTTTCTTATTCTATCACACCCTAATTACTATCAACAATCTCAAGTATTTCAACTTTTCAGCCTGCCAAAAGTGACATTGGACATATCACATGCTGGCAATTATAGCCTGTCATTTTCATCATCTATTTGTAAATTACAAAGTATACAACATAAAATTGTGCGTTGGTTGCCTCCTAGACCAAATTTTGTTAAGTTGAATTTTGATGGAGCTGTTTCAAGGAACAAAGCAGGTTGTGTTTACATAGTTCGAGATAGTAATGGTTCCATTCTTTTAGCTGGTGGCAATGTAGAAGAACTTTAAATGTTGTAGAAGCTGAATTAAATGGAGTTCTAAATGGGTTACATAACTTAATATTATGTTATCCTAATATGAAAAATGTATGGACTGAGGGTGATTGTTTAGCTGCAATATGTTATTTGAATAGATTCGGTCCAGAAGATTCGAAAAGATGGCCAATATTAAAGCAAATTCTAGACCAATTCAAAGTGTTTACCAAGACCGTATCTTCACACAATTATCGTGGGGGAAACCAATGCTCTGACTATTTGGCTGTAAGAGCAAAAGAAAGACTATCCTCATTTCTTTGGATGGCAGATTATCCCACGTGGTTATTAGAGCTTAATTGAAGGGATAATACAATGGAGTTCATGGGAAAATTAAAAAAAAACATTAGAGTTTTGTTTTGACATCAAATGGGTGATAATTCATATCATGTATTACATTTGTAAAATTAATCATTTTGGATCATAATATGATCAACAATATACTAGTAGCATATATATCTATATATTATACTAGTGCGAACCCGTGCTACGCACACGGAGTATGGCTATATTTTTTTTGCATCTATCATTAAATCTTCATTTTTTTTCTTGGAAGAATATTATATAATTCAAATCAATATTCCTTTTTTTTCAAAGACGGACTTTCTAAAAGGTTAATTATATCGCAGCTAATTAATGGAATAGTCTTTTAGATTATTAAACAAAATCAAAGGAAAATTACAATGACACTAAATGCCGATAAGGGTCAAAATTTAAAGGAGAAGGAAAATATGTATATGAATGTAAGGAAGAAAAGTCAAGGTATATATGCAAAGCATATGATAGTAGCATTATATCTTTAATACATATGTGAATCAAATAAATTTTTACATAAATTGTTATCCAAATGCTACTACTCCCAACATGTGTCAATCCAAAACAATGTAACGCGTTGGCAAATAATACCTTTGAGTAGGGCTGTTATGGTAACAGTAAATTTACCCTTACTATACCATTACCAGCTAATCGGTTACCATTTTCGAGTGAAATCGGTATACCAGTTTAATCGGTATGGTAACGGTAAATTTACCATTCTCTACGGTAAATCATCGGTAACATTTCTTCAATACCAGCTGTAACGATAATTTTACCAGTCAATTTATAATACATGTATATTCATGTAACATACTTTATTACAGGCATTTTGAACCAAACAAATGATCAAATTTAGTTTATTAACCATGTGAAATAATGTTAAATACACCTCACTTCTTTTTCATTTGTGTCTTTTATTAAGTAACACTATAAATTGTATAATGAAACACCGTTATGGTGTGAATACGTGTTATGTAACTAACATTTTTTAGACAAACGGCAATTTACCATTACCAGTGTAACGGTTACCAAATTATCGGTATACCAGTCTTCGGTATACCAGCCTATCGGTAACGGTAAGCAATTTTCGCTTACCAGTGAAAATGGTATGGTAATGGTATTTGTGAAATGGTAACGGTAACCATTACCCAGCCCTACCTTTGAGCATTTTCATTAGTTGCAATCCATTACTTGTTCAAATAGATCCAATAGTTACAAATAGCAAATACAACTGTGCAAAAAAATAATGCTTTTTTCCCCAAAATCTAGCAAAGTGCCCATATATCAAATAGCTAAAGCATCCATTGATATAAATTTAGTTAGTTTCGAAGAGAAGATAGAACACTATTGCCACCTATAGCAAGTAACACGACTTACCATCCTTGGCCTTTAAGGGGAAGAGAATAACTGGGCTTCATAGCTTCTAATCAAGACTATCCACCAAGTCAGTAAGATCCAGAACTTTCAATAGTTTTTCTTCATTTATGTCGGTTTGAGTTAGCTTATCTATGTAATAAACTAGTGTGAACCCGTGCTTCGCACACGGGTATGACCAAAATGGGTATGGATGCAAATACATACGACATTTAAAATTGAAAATTCATACATTAGCAGTTAGTTGAAGTGCAAGGGGAGATGAAAGAAGTGTAGATAGGCTGAAATAACTTGTTGCACAGGTTGATAGGCCAAAAAATGTGTAATTCACGTCACTGCGTGAAACAGTTGTTCTCAGTTTTTTGTATCAGGAGATAGCTACTATAAATAACATACGGTCTCATCCTATAAGCTCTTTGTCGACCATTTGAAAAATAGAACACCGAAAAATTAGATATGCATAATATCAGTTTTTAAACATTGGGACTATATGGGTAAAAGGGGAGCACATGCAAGAAACAATCATAATTGAATATAATGACCGCTTGTAGACATTTAAATAGCATAGTAGTTGACAATATCTATTTACAAATATGTAGAATTAATTACCCCAGTGTCTTGTAAATTCAACATAACTGTAAATAGTATGAAAACAACCATTCCAATCTTTTATAAGCAGGTAAAGAAAAAATGCCCAGAATGAAATTTCTGATGCAGAAAAATACGCAACTTAAATGATTTATGTTGATGCAATATATACAAAAACAAAAAAAGAGAAGCAAAGCTGTTATTAAAAAATGATAAGCTATCACGTCAGTTATAATAAAGTTATTTATATAGTTTATAGCATTGTATAGCAACTGGGTCCTAACTTTTAGTTTAAATAATATATATGTATATTGATTGCTTGTAAGCTATGAAATTGAAACGTGGTAAGGGTCCACAATCATATAAAAGATTATATAAAAATGACAGTCATGTAAACATGTAGATAACCAATATAAGTGCAGTCAAAGTGAAATGCGGCAAGGGACTGGGTAAAACATTTTTGAACAATTGCAGTCTTAAACATATAATCAACCTACATAACAGCACGGAAAGAAAGTTAAAAATAATTACAGGTAAAAAGCATGTCCAATTAGCATACAATCAAAAATTCAAGTACGTTATATTCTCAGTTGTAGTTAAAATAAAAATTATATTGTAAGAAGCTAGTAGCAAGTCCCAATGAATCTTGAGATCTATATCTAATTAGAAAAGATGTTCAAGTGATAATTGGCAGATATAGATGAGAAGCATTGATTAGACACAATGGTTGGCCAGTATTTTCTCTCTGTTTGCTACCTGGTGTTCGTATAGTAAGAGAGAAAAAGAGTCAAGTCAAAGGCATAACATACATGGTATTGATATTAATTTCCTTTATATTTTTTACCCGGAGTATATTACTAAAAAGGCTTATTTTTCTTCTTTAGTGCGTTGAACAATTATACTGATTCATTATCTTTTTGACATCGTGTAACAATGATAACTATTTTCCTTCGTTAGAATTGGATAACTTACATCAAACATATGCAATGATTTGATTAAATTTTTGTAATCTTGAGCGTTTTTAATATTAGATGGTTACAAAAAAAAGATATTGGAAATGCAATTAGTGGTATTATTAAAAAGGGAATGGTGTATGTTTGACAGAGCTCCATTTGTATAGATGACAAATGTTAGATTCTTCTACTTTGGCTTTCTCACTACGCCAATTCTGAATTATAAATTTGTTACATAGACGTTTACTTAATAGATTTTCTGTATTGCATTGAAGACTCAGGAATCGGAAATACTGGCATTGCTTAGAGATGAAGAGAACGAAGAAGATAAGCTAACTCAAACCGACATAAATGAAGAAAACCTATTGAAAGTTCTGGATCTTACTGACTTGGTGGATAGTCTTGATTAGAAGCTAAGAAGCCCAGTTATTCTCTTCCCCTCAAAGGCCAAGGCTGGGAAGTCGTGTTACTTGCTACAAGTGGCAGTAGTGTTCTATCTTCTCTTGGAAACTAACTAAATTTACATCAATGGATGCTTCAGCTATTTGATTTGTGGGCACTTTGCTAGATTTTGGAGAAAAAAGCTTTTTTTTGTACGGTTGTATTTGCTATTTGTAACTATAGGATTTATTTGAACAAGTAATGGATTGTAACTAGCGGAAATGCTTAAAGGTATTATTTGGCAATGCGCCACATTGTTTTGGATTAACACATGTTGGGAATAGTGCCATTTAGTGGTTTTTGTTGGGAGTAGTGGCATTTGGATAACTGTTTCTGTAAAAAATTATTTGATTCACATATGTTTCAAAGGTACAATGCTCCTATCATATGCTTTACACATATTCCTTGACTTTTCTTCCTTACATTCATATACGTATTTTCCTTTTCTTTTAAGTTTTGATCCTCATAGACATTTAGTGTCGTTATAATTTTCCTTTGATTTAGTTTAATAATCTAAATGATTAATACATTAATTAGCCACGATATAAGTAAACTTTTAGAAAGGCCGTCTTGGAAAAAAAAGAATGTTAATTTGAATTATATAATATTCTTTCAAGAAAAAAAATGAAGATTTAATGATAGTTGCAAAAACAAAATATAGCCATACTCCGTGTGCGTAGCACGGGTTCGCACTAGTTTTTATTACTACTGAACAGTGGATATTTTATTGATAGTTAATTGAGGTTTTATAATACATTTAATGTGGGATAAAGGATTTTTGTTACTACTTAGGTGAATATTACTTTGTAGAGGTTTTACTAAATTAGAGTATCATAGCCATTTCGAAGCATAAATACACAATATTGTAATTTTCCAAGAAGAATGTACAAATGCGAAAACTATCAAAAGAGGAATTTTACCAATATACTTTACATACCAAAAAAAGTTTTCTTAGCATTTAAAGCTTATTGTATTGCTGTTAACTAAGAGTTGATTCCATGGTTTTTATTTTTATTAGACTGATGACATAATGGAAAAGTTAATTCTGATCCTTTTCTAAACCAAGGAAAAATGTAAACTCTAAGTATTTGCAGTATACTAATTGTAATAACTAACATAATAATTTGTTGAATATTAAGATAAAAGAAGATTACTTAGCAGCTTTTGTCATTTTTCTCAATCAACTTGCTGTGTTATAATTCTATAATCTTGTAGGCGATTTGGTAATTCATTTGGACCTGGATGTAATATGTATAGCTCGCACATATCAATTGGTGGTCTATGGAAGATTATGGTTGTACTGGGTTGTGAATGGACTGACTCATATTACTTGCATATGTTGACGGGGAACTAAAATTTTAACTTTTCTAAAACATGATAACCTCTATATGTGTGATCTCCAAACCAATATCAGTAACACAGTTTCAACGTTAAAAAATGGTTAGTTTGGGGAACTAATAGCGATTTGTCGGCGATACCAGTGCATAAATTTTATAGCAAATTAAAAGTGCAAACAACACCAATTAGTTCAAGAGAAGCATGCTAGTAGGAACAAAAAAATACATTGAAGAATTACAGCCCTCATAAATGTAATTGTCAATGATTATAAAATCCAAAACAGTAGCCGCATAAATAACAATGATGAAACTACTATTGAATTTTCTAGTTCAAACATCGAAGGGATCGTCAAAGGAGACCAAATTTCATGAGGTATCTTATAATCAATTCTTCCATGTTCTTCAAACCTTATATAACACATGAACTAAAGATACATAAATTAAGAGGATAAAATATAAATTATAATCAAAGTGCAATCATATAATACTATACCCGTCTCCATCCACTATGATATAAAAATATATGTAATTCCTTTTTTGGTAGCAAATATGCCCTTACATTACCAGTTTAATGACAGAAAACATGAAAACCGAAGGAGTTTCAACATACATAGGTCATAGCATTTCAAATTATGTTCACTTTCATTGATTTTCTGGGAATTCTTTACAATAGGCATCATCAGATGGAGCATATTAATGTCAGCATAGCCTAGTATAACAAATTTGCCGATAAGGAAGAAGCAAATAAAATAATAACTAAACTGTAAGGGATAGGTTGCATTATATTGCGGTATTCGATGATAAAATCCACATATAGAACATTAATGACAATTGCGAAATATTCTCAACGAAAAAAGTTTCAGATAATCAAATTGTTGAGGAAACAATTTCAGCAATCTATTTCAAATGAAGACTATGATGGTGAAATAATGGTGACCGCAGAAATGAAGGTAAATCCAAAAAAAATATCAATGACAATTGAAAAATTTTCTCAAAAGGAAAAGTTTCCAGTTAATCAAGTTCTTCTGGAAATAATTATTGTAATTTATTTCAAATCAAGAATAAGACGGCGTTAGGAAATAACAGTAACTATGAAAATTAAAGGTTCAAACCATTACACGTCAAAGGACGATGATTGATTGATACAAATTAGCTTTGGATATAGGGAATCCAATTTAAAATAGGAAATATCATGATTGAGGAATTTGTAGAATATCAATTAATAATGGTTGCATGAAAGGAACTAAAAAAGATCATATCAACAACTCTTTTACTGATCTACTAAATTTAAAGTCCTATACCCCAATCAACTAAGGTATGTCAATTAAATGAAGCTCAAGCACTGTGTTGGGTGTGGTGCTTTGTAAAACTGAGCGCTTTGCTCGTTTTTTACTGAGCATTGAGATACTGCTTTGTATGTGCTTACTTTTACCAAGCAGTTAGTTCATGGCTTAGTAAAAACTAAGCCGTGCACCAGTGCACCGCTTGCTCTTTTACTTAATACCATTAGTAGGATCATTTTCCATGTAAGTCTATAATTTTGAAGGATGATGCAGCGCTCAAATGATTATTTACCTTTACCTGGGTTTTCATGATAAATTATTAATGATAAGAGAATGACCAGTAAGATTAAAAAGTAAACAAATTAATCACACTTGCTATATATATATATATATATATCAATTAACCATGCAATCGTACAACAAATTAAAGATAGCAGCCTATAATTTATTTATGCCATTGAGCACTGCATCACATATCATATATAAGAAAAAGTATACAAATATAAAAAGCAACATTCAAGTGATCAGGATTTCGAAACACTTTGGAACTGATTGGAGAAACGAATAAAAAAACAAACACTCTTATCACATGGCAACCAATCGTTTAGAAACTCATAACATATTGGAACTATCAGGATGCATAACTTATTCCAGCAACCAAACACCATGAAATCTAAAATGGATTATCACATGCAGTGTCCAGGAACAAACTGTTGTGATGCGTAGTTCCTAACTCGACCAAAATTTGAAAGTCTGGAGACCGTAACCAACACGATAAGGTACAGGAGTAAGTCATATAATTTTCATGTTCATACCATAGCAAAATACCTAACCTAAGAATCGAACAATCATAAGGCGTCTGCACCAAACATCAAATGAAGCAAGCCAAGCCTTCAAAATCGGTTTCTGATATAACAAATCGACAACCCTAATCCAATATAATTGCCAAGAAGAGGAATCTAACTAATTTACAATCGGTTGCCAAGAAGAAGAAGAACATGTACTGCTTACATCGGGAGAAGAGCTATCAAACTTGAAGGCAACTCTTGAACCAATCCCGCTGCAATCTGGCAGGCGACTTTGACAGGAAGCGCGAAAAACGGAGGGCAGAGCAGATAAGCATCAACTGGAGCAGGACGCCATCATCTAGGTTTAGTAAAAGGAAGAATGGGAAAGGCACGATTAAAGTGGAGGAAAACCAAATTCAACAGATTGGGAGAAAATAGGAAAGGGAGTCGCGACCTTTGAGTTTAAAATTGAGGCTTGTGCGCTGTTGAATTCCAACTCAATAAATTTAGGGATTGGATTGGACGAAAACGAAGGAAAGGGGGAGATGCATACAGAGAGAAATTAATAAAATACGTGACCGTTGAGTTTAAAAAATTGGAGATCGCCTCTTCAAGTTCAATGCAACTAATAATAATCAACTCGGAGACTGTTCAGTTGCCAAATTTCAAGGGGGCCTGTGTGAGCTTGAAATTTAACTCACTAATAATAATATATTATAGATTTACAATTCAGAATTGGCTTAGTGAGAAAGCCAAAGTCTAAGAATCTAACATTTGTCATCTATACACATAAAGCTCTGTCAAACATTGATGCAGCCCAGGTTGAAGTCTTAGGTCGTGTACGACCTAAGGAAGTCATAGGTCGCGAACGACCTAAGTTTGCAGTGCAACTTGGTGAAAGTTTAAGTCACAAACGACCTAACTGGTTACTACGACCTAACAAGCAGATAGGTCGCGTGGAGGAGGTACGACCTAAAGTGAAACAGGATGTAACGCTTGGGTTATGCCATAGGTCGCTAACAAGTTACGATCTAACGAAGCTGCGACCTAGCGAGGTAACAAAGCTGCACAGTGAAAAAGCGGAAGCAACGGAAGAGTTAGGTCGCGTACGACCTAACGAGGCTTTTAAGTCGCTCCAGCGACCTAGTGGAGAATCGCGAGCTATCGAGTTAAGACTAACTTTAGGTCGTAGAGATATGTTACGACCTAAGTTAGGTCGCGAGAAGATAAAGAGAGATAGGTCGTTCGTTATAGGTCGCAAGGCATTAAGTCGCGAGGACTTAGGTCGTGAAGACTTAGGTCGTGAAGCCTTAGGTCGCAAAGACTTAGGTCGCACAGTTTCCGAAGCCGCTTCATTTTAGGTCGCTGATGAAGGGATGTCGTTCATTCTTAGGTCGCTCAAGCCAGATGCCGTCCATTTTAGGTCGTAAGACGTGTATCGAGTTATTGTGTTGTAACTGTTTTGTTGTTAGGTCGCTGCCGACCTATACTAAGTCGTGCATGTTAAGTCGTGATGGTTTGTATGTGTGTGTTGTAATGTGATCTGTTAGGTCGTTTACGACCTATACTAAGTCGCAGGGTTTTTTAGGTCGCACTAATTTTAGGTCGTAGGTCGTTCACGACCTAAGTGTTGTCTTGTTTTCAGTGTTGAGTTGTAATTTCTATAAATAGGCCGGTGGTGCCATTTGTAATAGTTTAGTTGATTTGAAATAAAACTCTTGTTTTGTTAGCTTTGTGCTTTCACCAAATTGGTAGTTGAGTGTAATCTCCTATCTCTTTCGGTTAATCGAGTGCGCTCGATTCAACGACTGCAGAAGCCGATTCACGGAATCTAGTGCGCTAGATCAACGTGTGAAGAATCGCATATCTTTGAACCCGGTATCGTGCGCGATCAACGAGTTCGGGATAGCTAGAATTCGGTATCTTCGGATCAACGAATTTGGGCATTTCAGTATTCATCAATCCATCGATTGCTTCCTTCATCGATCTACATTGTTTTTGTATAATCCGCTGCGTCAGTTTGGTATCAAAGCTTGTTTTAGCCAATCATAGCTAAATCGAGTCTTGGAGCCGATTTGTTTGAAGTGTTGAAGTTGTGTTCATCGTGTTCATCATATTATTGCAACAAAGAGGGAGATTTCGATCCATTACACTTTGGATCAAAGTTCGAAAGGTGTTTGAATTTTTAAGTGTTTGTGAAGTTTTCAAGCATGCCGCCAAGAAGAGCTAATCGACATCAAAACGTTGAAGCTTTGTATCGAAGAGAAGAAGCTGATGAGATGGAGCAAAGAATCAATGAAAACTTTAGTGAAAAGCTTAACGATGGAATTGGTCGGTTAGAGAAGATGATGTTAGAGATGAGTCAAAATCGGAGAAGGGTATCACTAGATTCTAACCATGGGGGAAGTAGAGTCTCGCCACATTCCAATCGAGACAGAAGTGTTGATGATGATCAAAGGCGTGGGAGGAATGTGAATGATCGTGAACGGAGGAATGTAGATAGAAGGGACGTTGGTGGAAGACGTGATGGTAGTAGAGATGTGGGTGGACGAGATATTCAATGATATACATCTGATTTTGAAGAGGAGTATGATGGTGGAAGTGTTCATGGACAAGGACGAGGACAAGGAAGAAATTACTCTGAGTATGATCACAAGTGGGAGTCGGGGATGAAGACTGAAATTCCTGAATTCAAAGGTGGTATGCAAGCGGAGGAGTTTCTAGATTGGGTGGCTAATGTTGAAGAGATTTTTGACTTCAAAGAAGTTCCAGAACATCGTAGAGTGAAGTTGGTTGCTACAAGGTTGAGGGGTAGAGCTTTGGCATGGTGGCAGCAAACCAAACTTACACGTGAACGAATGGGGAAGTCAAAAGTTGAATCTTGGGAGAAGATGAAGAAATTGATGAAAGCAACGTTCTTACCTTACAATTATCAGTCACTAATGTATCAACGTTTGCAGAATTTGAGGCAGGGCACAAAGACTGTTAATGATTACGCGGATGAATTTTATCAGCTTATTGCGAGGAATGATATTATGGAAATGGAAGAGCAACTGACATCTAGATTCATTGGGGGATTGCGAATGCAGATTCAGGATATGGTTAACATGTTTGATCCCAGATCTGTAGCGGAAGCACATCAGAAAGCGTTGGCTTGGGAGAAACAGGGACGGCGAGGAGGTGGTGTGTTTACAAATTCCAATAATCAAGTGAAGGGTGTTAGTGGAAGTTCTAATGTTTCAAAAGTTGTTGCAAAACAAGTTGTGAATGAGGTTGGGAAGGCGAAAGTCAATAATGGTTTCAAGTGTTATAATTGCCAAGAAATGGGCCACAAAAGTAGCGAATGTCTGAAGCCGAAGAAGAGAGCTATGATAGCGGAGGTTGAGGATGAGGATGAAGAAGCTGAATGTTCCAATTCACCACCTGGTGAGGAGGAAGAAGAAGTGACGGGAGACGAAGGTTATAATCTAATGATGAAGAGGTCATGTTTAACACCAAAGCAAGAAAAGGATTGTAGTTGGTTGAGGAGCAATATTTTTCAGTCAACATGTACCATTCTGGGGAAGGTTTGCAAATTCGTTATTGATGCTGGAAGCTGTGATAATATAATTTCTTCAGAAGCTGTAAGGAAGTTGGCCTTGAAGACTGAGAAACATCCGAAACCGTACAAGCTAGCTTGGTTGAGGAAAGGCGGGGAAGTGAAGGTTGGATGAAGGGCTTGTGTGAATTTTTCAATTGGGAAGAAATATAAAGACGAAATCTGGTGCGATGTGGTAGACATGGACGTATGTCATTTGTTGCTGGGGAGACCATGGCAGTATGATAGGGCGGTGCAACATGATGGGCGTACCAACAGTTACAGTTTCATGTTTGAAGGCACAAAGATTACTCTAGTTCCAAAGAAGCGACAACCGGAGGAAAACAAGTTGGAGGAAATTGAAGAGCATAAAACTTTGTTATCGTTGAAGGAGTTTGTGAAGGAAGTAGAGGAGGAACCTGAAGTATTTTTATTGATCGGACGGGAGAGTCAGGAAGTGGTGGAAATACCAGAAGAAGTAAAACCAGTACTGGAGGAGTTTGACGATGTATTTCCCGAGGAGTTGCCAACGGAGTTACCGCCGTTGAGGGACATTCAACATCAAATTGATCTTATTCCAGGAGTTGTGTTACCTCACAGACCACACTACAGAATGAGTCCAAAAGAGCATGAGGAGTTGCGGAGGCAAGTGGAAGAATTGCTTGAACAGGGGCGTGTGCAGGAGAGTTTAAGTCCTTGTGCTGTACCAGCTTTATTGGTACCCAAAAAGGATGGAACGTGGAGGATGTGCACAGATAGTAGAGCATTGAATAAGATCACAGTCAGGCACAGATTTCCGATGCCTAGGCTTGATGATTTATTGGATCAAATCAGTGGGTCCGTAATATTTTCTAAGATTGACTTGAAGAGCGGTTATCATCAGATTCGCATTAGACTAGGGGACGAATGGAAGACAGCGTTCAAGACGAGGGAAGGATTGTATGAATGGCTGGTAATGCCGTTTGGTCTATCGAATGCACCAAGTACATTCATGAGGGTGATGAACCAAATTTTCAAGCCATACATAGGGAAATTTGTGGTGGTTTACTTTGATGATATTCTGATCTACAGTGCTAGAACAGAAGAGCATGTTCAGCATTTGAAGAAAGTGTTAATTATTCTTCGTGAAGAAAAATTCTATGCTGCTACAAAGAAGTGTTTTTTTATGGCGAGAAGTGTTTTATTTCTCGGGTATGTTGTGTCGGAAGAAGGAATACAGGTTGACCAATGTAAGGTTGAAGCTATCAGAGATTGGTCGCAACCCAAGACGATAACGGAAGTTCGTAGTTTTCACAGGTTGGCTTCATTTTATCGGAGGTTTATTCCACACTTTAGTAGTGTGATGGCGCCTGTTACAGATTGTATGAAGGGTAAACAGTTTGCATGGATGGAGGAAGCAGGGGTTGCTTTTGAGCAAATCAAATAACTTTTGACGTCAGCACCAATTCTAGTGCTACCAGATTTTCAGTTAGTGTTTGAACTACATACTGATGCATCCAAGGTTGGGATTGGAGGAGTGTTGAGTCAGAGGGGACGTCCGATTGCATATTTCAGTGAGAAGTTATCGGGAGCGAAGATGAGATATAGTACTTATGATGTGGAATTTTATGCTGTTGTACAAGCTATCAAACACTGGACACACTATCTATTTCAGAAGGAGTTTGTTCTTTACACTGATCATGAGGCATTGAAGCATTTACAAGGGCAAGACAAGATTTCAGCAAGACATGCATCGTGGATTGCATATCTGCAACAGTTTACTTTTGTTGTTAAACACAAGTTAGGAGTGACGAATCGAGTGGCTGATGCTTTGAGTAGAAGAAATCATTTGTTAACAACAATGAAGGTTGAAGTGACGGAGTTTGATGTGCTACCAGAATTATTTGTTGAAGATCCTTACTTTATGAAGTTTGTTGATAAAGTCAAGAATGGGGAGACGGATGAGTTCGTGATGGTAGAGGGTTTTCTGTTCAAAGGAAATCAATTGTGCATACCTGATTGTAGTTTGAGAATGAAGATTGTAAAAGAGCTACATGAAGAAGGACATGTTGGGAGAGACCGTACCTTACAGTTGATTTCACAGTCTTACTTTTGGCCATCGATGAGGAAAGAGGTGGAGAGGTTTGTGGAGCGATGTCATATCTGTCAGGTTTCGAAAGGAACTGCAACTAATGCTGGGTTATATATGTCGTTACCTGTACCAACCAAACCATGGGTTGATGTGAGTATGGACTTCGTGTTGGGATTGCCGAGAACATAGTGTGGTAATGATTCCATTTATGTGGTGGTGGACAGATTTTCGAAAATGGCACATTTTATTGCTTGTAAGAAGACGGCGGATGCTGTTCATGTTGCTCAATTATTTTTCAAGGAGATATATCGACTTCATGGATTGCCAGAATCTATTGTGTCGGATAGGGATACTCGTTTTCTGAGTCATTTTTGGCTAAGTTTGTGGAAGATGGTGGGAACGAAGTTGAACTTTAGCAGCGCTTATCATCCACAAACGGATGGACAGACCGAGGTTGTGAACAGATCATTGGGAAATTTGCTGAGATGTCTTGTGCAAGACAATCTGAAGAGTTGGGATGTGAAGTTATGCCAGGGAGAGTTTGCTCATAATCATGCAGTGAATCGTAGTACGGGGTTCAGTCCATTTCAGATTGTATATTCTAGTTTGCCAAAGGGGCCGTTGGAGTTAACAGTCATACCACAACCAAAGAAGACAGACAAACGAGCTGTAGATTTTGTTGAAGGATTGACAGAGTGTCATAGAATCGTTCGAGAATGATTGGAAAAGGCGAATGAGAAGTACAAACGTTCTGCAGATCTGAAGCGAAGGAGTGTTGAATTTAATGAAGGTGATTGGGTTTATGCAGTGTTAACAAAGGATCGTTTTCCGGTGGGAACATACAATAAATTGAAAGCATGGAAAATTGGACCAGTAAAATTTTTGAAGAAAATCAATGAGAACGCATATCAATTGGAATTGCCGGATAATGTTCATACGTCTGATGTGTTTAACGTCAAACACTTAGTTCCGTACCATGGGAATGAGTGTGCAACGGAGGAGGAAGATGCAAATTCGAGGACGAATTTCTCTCAACCAGGGGAGGATGATGCAGCCCAGGTTGAAGTCTTAGGTCATGTACGACCTAAGGAAGTGATAGGTCGCGAACGACCTAAGTTTGCAGTGCAACTTGGTGAAAGTTTAAGTCACAAACGACCTAACTTGTTTTTAGGTCGCATATGACCTAGCTGGTTACTACGACCTAACAAGCAGATAGGTCGCGTGGAGGAGGTACGACCTAAAGTGAAACAGGATGTAACGCTTCGGTTATGCCATAGGTCGCTAACAAGTTACGATCTAACAAAGCTGCGACCTAGCGAGGTAACAAAGCTGCACAGTGAAAAAGCGGAAGCAACGGAAGAGTTAGGTCGCGTACGACCTAACGAGGCTTTTAAGTCGCTCCAGCGACCTAGTGGAGAATCGCAAGCTATCGAGTTAAGACTAACTTTAGGTCGCAGTGATATGTTACGACCTAAGTTAGGTCGCGAGAAGATGAAGAGAGATAGGTCGTTCGTTATAGGTCGCAAGGCATTAAGTCGCGAGGACTTAGGTCGTGAAGACTTAGGTCGTGAAGCCTTAGGTCGCAAAGACTTAGGACGCACAGTTTCTGAAGCCGCTTCATTTTAGGTCGCTGATGAAGGGATGCTGTTCATTCTTAGGTCGCTCAAGCCAGATGCCGTCCATTTTAGGTCGTAAGACGTGTATCGAGTTATTGTGTTGTAATTGTTTTGTTGTTAGGTCGCTGCCGACCTATACTAAGTCATGCATTTTAAGTCGTGATGGTTTGTATGTGTGTGTTGTAATGTGATCTGTTAGGTCATTAACGACCTATACTAAGTCGCAGGGTTTTTTAGGTCGCACTAATTTTAGGTCGTAGGTCATTCACGACCTAAGTGTTGTCCTGTTTTCAGTGTTGAGTTGTAATTTCTATAAATAGGCCGGTGGTGCCATTTGTAATAGTTTAGTTGATTTGAAATAAAACTCTTGTTTTGTTAGCTTTGTGCTTTCACCAAATTGGTAGTTGAGTGTAATCTCCTATCTCCTCTTTCGGTTAATCGAGTGCGCTCGATTCAACGACTGCAGAAGCCGATTCACGGAATCTAGTGCGCTAGATCAACATGTGAAGAATCGCAGATCTTTGAACCCGGTATCGTGCGCGATCAACGAGTTCGGGATAGCTAGAATTCGGTATCTTCGGATCAACGAATTTGGGCATTTCAGTATTCATCAATCCATCGATTGCTACTTTCATCGATCTACATTGTTTTTGTATAATCCGCTGCGTCAATCATACACCATTTCCTTTTTAATAATACCACTAATTGCATTTCCAATATCTTTTTTTTGTAACCATCTAATATTAAATGTAACGACCCGGCTTTCTTTGCCCAGAAAGACGCATCGTTATGAAGAAAGAAAGGGATAGAAGAAGAAAAGAAAGAAAAGAAGGAAGAACAACAACATCAGAAACTCACAGCGGAACGAATGAAATATATTATATCACATAAATATTACATAGTATCATATACAACACTTATCAGAGTTACACAGATTACATGTCATATACTAGACAGTTATAAACATCTGTCTAGTTATTACATCTCAATACAGAACAAAGATCTAAACAAGATCAACACAGCGGAAACTACTATCTATATCTACAACGCTGAAGCCTCCTGCTCCATTGCTCCTCCAGATTACTCGTCAAAGCTAACCTGAATCCCTTGGCTACTCGTAAAAATTTGAGTACCCAAGAGTTTATAAAACAGAAATAAACAACTTGGGTCAGACATGGGTCTGGTGTGAGTAAACGGTTAAAGTTGTTTAACTTCAAAACCTTTTGAAAACAAAGGTATCACGTAAGACTTCCCACACATAAACATGGTAAGTTTTTACCTTACGCTAACCAAAACATTTGATAGGAAATCCAGTTATATTATAATAGGGTCTAGGGTTTTCAAGTAAAATACAGAAATAGTTGAAATGCTTACATCTCACATTCCAACATAGTTGGGCACAACTAATACGTACGGCACTTATTGGAGTTTGGATTCCATACAATGGCAGGGCTACTGGGGTACCGCCCGTCACAGTACGTGGCCTAGATCACCGTACCGAGGAGTACGCCCGCTCCTCTGCAACCCAAAGCCGGAACCATCCCTTACTGGATAATCCCGAACAAGACAATCCCGTGGTTGGCACGACCAACCACACACTAAGCCGAATAAAAGAAAAGGGACCTCTAGACAGGGATCTATCTTGCTCTCAGTGGGTGCTACCCACGAAGCCTTGCTGCACCTCCCCTGTTTTAGCCATTCCCGGTTGATGAGGCTTGAGGTTACGATTACCTTTAATCAGAACATATCACTTAGAATGCTCATCGTCCGCCTGACGATGTGCTGAAAGCATTCAATCCATACAAGTTCGTTCCGGGTTCGAACGAAACCGAAGGCATTATCTCGTTACACTCGTTTTGGAACCACCCTCAGAGTTAACGACAATAACCCTTGCACTCTAAATCTTCATCTTCACTTGAGATTCACGACCTATCGTTAATTTGGATCGATGTGGTATTCGGGTCTCCAGACCTGGAAATCCGGTATACGGAAACCCGATCCCGGTCTCATCGAAATCCAAAACGTATCTTTTAAGGCCAAGTTGTTTAAAGGTTTAAACAATTTAACTTATCTATATTCATACAGATAGATAATTCACAATTCACAATTGATAATCACATTATCAATTAAACAGATGATTCATAACCAAATAGGTAATCCATTTCAATATCACAATAGTTAATCTATATTACCATCATAATGCAACCAAGCATTCATATCACACCACATTACTTATCTCATTTCTGAGATTACATCCATTCAAGACAATCAATGTCATCCATTCTTATATAAGCAATGATTTACTTAATCACAACATAATTAATTTAAAATGAATTAAATTAACTATCTCTATCTTTAATTAATTTAAAGTGAATTAAATTAATTACTTCATCTCTTAATTAATTTAAAATTAATTAAATTAATTACTTCATTATAAATCTTACTTATATAATCATTAATTAATTACAAATAAATTAATTAATCTTTCTTTAATTTTCCACTTAATTAATCACCTTGATTAATTATACTTTAATTACATTTAAGTAATTATTTTTAATTAATTCACAAATTAATTATCCTTAATTGAATACAGTAATTAACCTTTAATTACTTCATTAATCAATTAATTATAATCAATTACTTTAATCCTTAATTAATTATAATTAATTAGTTATCATTTGATTAATTAATCTTAATTAATTAACTCTTAATTACATCATTAATTATAAACTAATGATCTCTAATTACATCTTTAATTATTTATTAATTACATTAAGTAATTATCCTTAATTAATCCATAATCATTAATCACCTTTGATTAATCTAAACCAGTAATTAACTTCCCTTAATTACTTCCATTAATTAATTACCCACTAATTACTTCCATAAGTAATTATTCTTAATTTAATTACATTAAGTATTTATCCATTAATTACTTTACTAAGTAATTCAATTAATTAATCATAATTGATTATCTTAATTAATTAGACTAATTAATTAATCTAAAATTAATTAATTAACTAATTAATCATTTCTTAATTTCTAATTAATTCATTAACTATCCACTAATTACTTTATTAAGTAATTATTCGTAATTACAAACATTAATTAAGCTTAAATTTATTTATTAATTAATTGTTCTTAATTAATCTCTACTTAACTAATTAAGAATAAACTTTACATTTATATTAAATATTTACTCAAATCATTACTTCATTAAAAGCAAATTTAGAAATCAATTTTGAAATAAAATTTATTTTAAACAAAACAATTCAAACATTAAATTTTAATATACTTTAAAATCTTTGAAACAAAAACATTTCAAACATGTTTAATCCAATTAAACAATTATTTATCTAAAACTTGTTCTTAATACTTAAAAACTTGTCCATGCTTTAATTTTAAAACACTAAGATATGATCTACTTTACAAATTTCAAAACCAGGTCACTGGAATTAAATAACCCGAGCCAAACACGTTTTTCCCCGAGTCTTTTCCGAGTCCACGCGAAAACCATCAGCTTCGAGTCGACCACGAAATTTTCACGAGACTTCCTCGAGATAACTTCTTCTTCCCCAAAGCCAATATACCCAGACACTCAAACGTGCATACGTGCACGTGCACACTACGGCTGGACGTCGACGAACTTCCTTCAGTGCTCCGGCAAGTCAGACTTCATCACCTCATCACGTTCGACAATCCCAAACTTCACGATTCGAACGAGATTCGAATTCGAGCATTCGAACCATCACCTGGAAACACAACCTCACTGGAAAACCCATTCGCCTCCGATGATCTCTGATTCGAGAAGCCTCACCATCCTCACCGTATCTCACACTCGTCTTCCAGCTCCCATAGCACGCCACGCGATCGCCTCCGATAACACCTCGACGTCGCGATCCCCTCTGAAAACTCGACGACACAAACAAGCATAAAAACCCTACTTCCTCGATTATCGATCAACCCTTACATCAATAAATTCCAATTTGATTTTTTCTGATGAACTTCATCATCCCCTCATCCTCCATGCTCAACCTCGGCACCCAGATCACCATAGTTCGCCGTGAATTGCCAGATAAACCCAAAACAGAAAATCCCAAAATTCTCTTCAATTACCAAACTATAAATCATGATATATATACTAAAATTCATGACTTCCTATAGTGAATTCAATTATGCGATTCAAACTCAAATTTGAATTAATTAATTTTTGACTCACTTTAAGATTTTACTGTAAATTATAAAATTTGAACTAGATATCCATTCTAAAAACCTAAAACTATTTTTAGATGGAAGGTTACCTGATTTCAAACATCTTTTGTTTACAGATCATAAGCAAATTCGAATTAAAAATGGAGTTATTGATCTTATTAGAGAAATGATATCTGTTAATATCACACAGAGCTCATATAAACTACACAGACATTCAAAACTGTATAATTCAAGCATGCATCCAATTTTAATTCCAATATCCAGATAACAGAAGATGTTCATTCACAAGAACGAGCAGAAATTCAAGATTAAAAACTGTTTTTAAAATTCATTTACTCACCTTAATATCAAAACAGAGAGACAGGCTTTTAAATTTCTGATTTCTGGAAACTGCTCTTGATTTTGTTATTGAGATTTGAAATCCTTTTGCATGCTTTATTTATGTTGAATCTGGTGTTGAAGTTGCTGTTGAACTTCATTTGCATGTTGAATTACAGAGCTTGATTTAGTTGCTTGAACCCAGATTGAAGATGAGATAATTGTTTGATTTTACTTTCTTTTGATTTTGGTTTCAGTTTTGATTTTCTATTGAATTTAGAAAGATGGAAAGAAAAGAAGATGGAGGAAGAAAAGATTCGAACTGAGAAAATGAATACAGGTTTCTCTAACATATGTTATTTTGTAACATTATATTAATTTAATTTAAAGAAAATAAAAATCTTGCCACTTGTATTTTTATTAGTATTACAAATGTCCCAACTTGGTTTATGTGTTTACAAGTGTTATTATCATGTGTTAAGATACTAACACATGTCCTAAGTAATTTTAAATAAATTTTTATTTAATTTAAATGTTAATATAAACTTACTTAATTAATAAATATTAGTTTACCTTTAAAAGAAAATATGTTAAAACTAATTATAAATATAAATAAATTCCTTATTCATGTATTTTAAAGTCTAGAACATTATATAACCATTTAAAATTTAACACTTTAAAGAAAACTAAAATAAAACTTTGATTAAACCCCTTTTTAAACTATCACATTTAAAATAAACAATTATCTTATATTATGAAAACAATTGAATTAAACTTAAATTATCTTTTGAAAAATATTAATTTTAAAACAAAGCTTTAAATCACAATTCATACATATATATTACAAATTTGAAAATTCATCTTTAAAACAAAACAAAAAAAAAATTTCCATTCACAATATATATCAAATATATATATTATAAATAGAATAAGATTTTATTAGCTTTAACAAACAAATCTTATTAATATTGCCAAATTAAGTATTTATTATTTACCTTTAAAAGATTAAATTAACCAATTTAAATTTAATTACATAGGATAATTATCAATCCAATTAAATTATCAATACATATTATTAAATTTATATTACCCAAAAACCCGGGATATCACATTAAAAATGCTCAAGGTTGAAGAAATTTAATCAAATCATTGCATATGTTTGATGTAAGTTATCCAATTCTAACAAAGGAAAATAGTTATCATTGTTACACGATGTCAAAAAATAATGAATCGGTATAATTGTTCAACGCACTAAAAGAAGAAAAATAATCCTTTTTAGTAATATACTCTGGGTAAAAAATATAAAAGACATTAATATCAATACCATGTATGTTATGCCTTTGACTTGACTCTTTTTCTCTCTTACTATTTGAATACCAGGTAGCAAACAGAGAGAAAATGCTAGCCAATCATTGTTTCTAATCAATGCTTCTCATCTATATCCGCTAATTATCACTTGAACATCTTTTCTAATTAGATATAGATCTCAAGATTCATTATGACTTGCCTGCATAGACCAATGCCATTTGTAGAAAAGGTGAAGTAACATTAGTAAATTTTATATTGGTCATAGCCAAACATTATATATTGGTCAGCATTATGCACAAAATGAGATAGAAAATTAAATTTCATTTAGATTAAAATCATCATAAACAATAAATGAAGATATGGAAAAAAATTACGCCTTTTATAAACGACCACACCCTCATAAAATTCAAAATTTGTTCTAACTTTATAATTGTGGTACATGATACATGATTACATTGTAAGACCGTCTAAATTTTATGGGATAATTTTCAATATTTCGTTATTGTTATAACAGAATTCTTGTAATTCATAATAAATATTATTCATGAAGATAGAAAAGAAATTTAGTTCAAAAGAGAGTCAACAGATTCAGGAAAAAGGAGAGGATGCAACAAAATTGGCATATCACCATTGATTGTAAGGAAGCCAAAGATGATGCATTATGAAAGGATGGGATTGTCCTAGATGAATAACCTGCTGAAAGGCTATAGGCTGTGGTTTCAAAGAATTTTTTTAGATCTTCCGACCATATAAATTTACATGAAATATAACTTTAAATAGCTAAATATATTTTGTTAGAAGAATCAATTTTACTATTGAAAATGATACCTTCAATAACTAATAAATAATAAAGTTCATTCAGTTCTAATGGTCATCAGTCGAAACTGAATATATGAAGTTAGCAAACATAGTTCTTAAGAGTAAATTCAATTGATATTAAAAGAATAACATGTACATTCAAGGTGGGTTTTTTTACAGATCAACATGCTACTAAAAGTGAATGTATCACCTAGTTAAGAGGGTGCATTTGAAGGCAAAAAATACTAAATTAGTATCACATATAAGAGACTAACCTTCATGTTGTCGCAAGTTCATGTAGAATGATGAATGGATGTAGCAAGCCACCTAAGGAAGGAAATAATAGGGGAAAAAATTAAAATATAGTTCAAATAAACCTAGAAATAACTCAATGTAACCAACTATGAAAGAATATGATTAAAAACAAAAAATTCAATAAGCCTTAAGCTAAATAGTAAGGAAGTATTAAGGATAATCTAAGCATATTTGTAATATAAACTCTTTCATCACCACTTATAGATATACATTAAGGTATTCATATATCTATCGTCCAAGCTAAGTCCTTTGAGCAAAAATTCCATCGTATAAAATATCTTCTCCACTCATAGATACAAACTAAGTTACTCATATACCAACTTAACCCTTCATTGAATGAAAATGAATTTACATATTTGACAACTGTTCATGTTTAGCTACTAGAGTACGATGAATGATGCGATAAATAATAGAAGCAATACAAAATATGCAATTTGCACACCGCAAAAAAAGGATTTTGGCAATGGGTTAGCATCGACTAATCAGCTTATTTGTGTAGTTTCATATCAGAATTAGCATCATCTAACGACCATGGCATCCATCTTCACGCTCCATGTAGAGTGGAAAAAAATGTTGTTTTTGTGAATCATACTTAACATGCAATTTTTGATTTTTTATAAATGTTTCTCTAACCCAAAACATTTGAAAATTACCAGTAATCTTTTGTAAACTTGATAAGAAAAAATTTAAAGTTGAAAAGTAACTTCAGCCCCTTCATAAGCAGGCATATTACAGGAGTACATGATCATGCATTAAAATCATAAGAACATTAACTACATAGCAGAAATGAAATTCATTCTCTCTACAACAACATTTGTATTGCTTTCCACTCAACACTAAATAAAGAAAACCATTAGATATACTTTTATTCAAAATTTTGTATGAAAATTCTTCATATTTAATCAGTAAAGTGTGTATATGAGATTAGTATAATAATAATTCGTACTTCTAGCAAAAGCACGTTATTTACTCGAACTCTCTGTTTTGCTTTAAATTTGAAATGAAGATGAACTCATTTATATACCAGTGGTGGTCAAAGTACATATAAACCTAGGGATAAAACAGCATGTAAATATTCATAAAAAGTAGTACTCTTTTACCATTATTTTTTATTTGTTAGTAAAGGGAATACAACATCTATGGACAGACAGTTTGCCTTTTCCAACAAAACCTTCACAAAATAGTATAAGTTACAAAGGCAAATTTTGGATCATTTTGAAAATGAGTGTGTAACAATTCTAGAGCAACAATTTCTTCAGAAATCTAACTGTAATATCTTTTAGACTTTGTGCAGTAGCAAGAAGAGTTATTTTTTAAACTAATTTAAGTAATTTAAACTGTTTATCTATTTTGAAAGGAATTCTACATTGTTAGAAATTGACCAATATAGTTAATTGATGTTTGACATCTAACACACCAATTCTGATCTAAAAATCAGTACACTGTTAAAAATTGACCAACATAGTTAACTGATGTTTGATATCTAACACACCAATTCTGATCTAAAAATCAGAGTGAGAAATCTAACTGTAATATCTTTTAGACTTTGTGCAGTAGCAAGAAGAGTTATTTTTTAAACTAATTTAAGTAATTTAAACTGTTTATCTATTTTGAAAGGAATTCTACATTGTTAGAAATTGACCAATATAGTTAATTGATGTTTGACATCTAACACACCAATTCTGATCTAAAAATCAGTACACTGTTAAAAATTGACCAACATAGTTAACTGATGTTTGATATCTAACACACCAATTCTGATCTAAAAATCAGAGTGAGAAAATTAATATAAGTTACAACTATGTATTTTAAATAAACACCTTTAAATCTTATATTATAATGAGTAGTTAAATACGTCTAAGTGCCTCAAATTATTTTAAAGAAATGGTGAATTTTTATTATTTTACAGTAATGGCATGCATACCTTAATGGTACACTACAAACCATGTCATATAGATCCTAAAAAGATGAATGTAATCCCCTCCTCCTACCAACATAGTATATGAGCTTGCCGCAAACTAAGTTATATGTAACATGAATTTCAAAATAAAACTAATGGTTCGAAAATATATTTGATACTCAATTCTTAATGGTCTATTGGTATACCAAGTTTCTACTTGTAAGCATGTCGTCTATATGATACTGCGTTTGATGATACATGATTAAATCGGCTATTTCGAATAACATAACACATTTTATTCTTTGTTCTAAGAACTTCAAGTAAATTTCCAACTTAAAGCAATTAAGGCAATTTATATTTCTTAATCGGAAAATAGTACCAATAAAAAAAGTAATAAACGCAATAATCAACAAACCATCTCTTCCAAACATCCCTTTTATTTTTTAAGATGGATTGATGTACATTTTGTGTATATGGCTAGACCTTACCAGTGTCTTGTTTTGGCAGTTCACACATATATTATAGTATTTCTACAAAATAGTCCATAATGAATCCGCAGATGATAAACGGTGGTTGATAAGACATGCACTCAGTATATAGCTATAGCGAGCATACAAACCATTTACTGAACTTTATTTTTTTTCTAGTATACTAACCATGTTAGGGTTTGATATATTTAGTTTCAATATTAGATTCTTATTTTGAATTGCCTTCTCTTCTCTGTTGGAGTGGTAAATCAAATATGAAGCAAATATTTTAAATATTCATTGACAATGTATGTGATCAAAGGCAATGGTACTCTTAATCAAAATTATTGCTAAACTTGATTAATGATCTGAGAGTAACTACCAAAGATGTCAAATATGAATGATTCAAAAATGGTAAAGTTAACAACTAATTTCTTTTGTAGTTTTGGTTACATATTTACGTACATCAACTAAATGGATGTAAATTAGGAAAATATACTATGTACCTGATTAGTACATTCATTAAGTGATTGGATGTAAAATATGAAAACATATTATGTACTTTATTAGAGATCTCAACATTGTTCCACAATTAAATATCACAAAATCAAGCTAAATATAACTATTCAATTAGAGTTTAGAAAGAACAAAACAGGCTGAAAATATTATGGGTACCCCCTTAACCTCCATAGTAAGTGTATGTAGCAATGTACCAATTTAATACTCTCAATTTCATTGATATGGATTTTGTCACCAATTTTCGAAATACTCTCCAATCGATGCATAGGATATTTTAAATTGTTACCAAAATATGTAATTTTGATAAATAATCCAGGCTAAAGAGACCTTAAAACGATATTTCACTATTTCTGGTAGACCATGTAATTGTAACTGACATGGTTATACGTAGAGTAACTCACAAAGGAAATCCCTACAAATTTCTAGTAGATAACCAATAATAATTAGTATATAACTCCATGATAAAAAGCATAGTATAACGCCTTGATTTGATGATAAGTGAACATAGTAGGAAGATAACAACAACAAAAAAGAGAATTAAGAATCCAAAATCAAAGTTTTCACCAAAAATAAGAGAAATTTTATTTTGCTTTAATAAATCTTAATCGAACACTAATAAAGTAGGAAGATAACAATTGCAAGAAGAGATTTTTAACCACAAACGAAATGGTTTCCAAATTGGAATAAATTACATGTATTCAGCCAAACATTATAATAAGGGAAAAAGAAAAAAATTCACCATGATCATGCACGACCAAAGGGAAGAAGAAAACACTAACCACATCTTCAGGTTCAACACGACATTTTGCAAGGAAGAACCGTGGTTGTAATTAACAAATAACCGATGCTTCTGTAATCTTTCTTTAAATTGCTTGTTCATTAGCATCTCCTTCTGTTATCTTTCGTCAAATTGTTTGTTCATTAGATTATGCTTCTATTTCAGCACCCGAGCATCATGAAGTGTCTTGCAATTTGAGGAGCCTCCTAAAAAATAGAAATTCGGTACGATGGCAATGTAAGAAGTTGCAATTTGTAGTCACTAAGTACTAACTAAGATACCTAATAAATAACATTTGAAAATTATGTTTTTCTATAACTACCTCGATATGCCTAAGTATGCTTCTGTTTCAGCACCCGAGTATCGTGAAGTGTCTTGCAATTTGAGGAGCCTCCTAAAAAATAGAAATTCAGTACGATGGCAATGTAAGAAGTTGCAAATTGTAGTTACTAAGTACTAACTAAGCTACCTAATAAATATCATTTGAAAATTATGTTTTGCTATTACTACCTCGATATGCCTAAGTATGCTTCTATTTCAGCACCCGAGCATCATGAAGTGTCTTGCAATTTGGGAGCCTCTTAAAAAACAGACATTCCATACGATGGTAATGTAAGAAGTTGCAAATTGAAGTTACTAAGTACTAACTAAGATACCTAATAAATATCATATGAAAATTATGTTTTGCTATCACTGCCTCGATATGCCTAAGTATGATTCTGTTTCAGCACCCGAGCATCATTAAGTGTCTAGCAATTTGAGGAGCCACCTAAAAAATAGAAATTTAGTACGATGGCAATGTAAGAAGTTGCAAATTGTAGTTACTAAGTACTAACTAAGATACCAAATAAATATCATTTGAAAATTATATTTTGCTATGACTACCTCGATATGCCTAAGTATGCTTCGGTTTCAGCACCCGAGCATCATGAAGTGTCTTGCAATTTGAGGAGCCTCCTAAAAATAGACATTCAGTACGATGACAATGTAAGAAGTTGCAAATTGTAGTTACTAATTACTAACTAAGATACCTAATAAATATCATTTGAAAATTATGTTTTGCTATTACTACCACGATATGCCTAAGTATGCTTCTGTTTCAGCACCCGAGCATCATGAAGTGTCTTGCAATTTGAGTAGCCTCCTAAAAAATAGAAATTTAGTACGATGGCAATGTAAGAAGTTGCAAATTGTAGTTACTAAGTACTAACTAAGATACCTAATAAATATCATTTGAAAATTATGTTTTGCTATTACAACCTCGATATGCCTAAGTATGCTTCTATTTCAGCACCCGAGCATCTTGAAGTGTCTTGCAATTTGAGGAGCCTCCTAAAAATATACATTCAGTACGATGGCAATGTAAGAATTTGCAAATTGTAGTTACTAAGTACTAACTAAGATACCTAATAAATATCATTTGAAAATTATGTTTTGCTATTACTACTTCGGTGTGCCTAAGTATGCTTCTGTTTCAGCACCCGAGCATCATGAAGTGTCTTGCAGTTTGAGGAGCCTCCTAAAAAATAGACATTCAGTACGATGGCAATGTAAGAAGTTGCAAATTGTAGTTACTAAGTACTAACTAAGATACCAAATAAATATCATTTGAAAATTATGTTTTGCTATTACTACCTCGATATGCCTAAGTATGCTTCTGTTTCAGCACCCGAGCGTCATGAAGTGTCTTGCAGTTTGAGGAGCCTCCTAAAAAATAGACATTCAGTACGATGGCAATGTAAGAAGTTGCAAATTGTAGTTACTAAGTACTAACTAAGATACCTAATAAATATCATTTGAAAATTATGTTTTGCTATTACAACCTCGTTATGCCTAAGTATGCTTCTGTTTCAGCACCCGAGCATCATGAAGTGTCTTGCAATTTGAGGAGCCTCCTAAAAAATAGACATTCAGTACAATGGAAATGTAAGAAGTTGCAAATTGTAGTTACTAAGTACTAACTAAGATACCTAATAAATATCATTTGATAATTATGTTTTGCTATTACTACCTCGATATGCCTAAGTATGCTTCTGTTTCAGCACCCGAGCATCTTGAAGTGTCTTGCAATTTGAGGAGCCTCCTAAAAATAGACATTCAGTACGATGGCAATGTAAGAAGTTGCAAATTGTAGTTACTAAGTACTAACTAAGATACCTAATAAATATCATTTGAGAATTATGTTTTGCTATTACTACTTCGGTGTGCCTAAGTATGCTTCTGTTTCAGCACCCGAGCATCATGAAGTGTCTTGCAGTTTGAGGAGCCTCCTAAAAAATAGACATTCAGTACGATGGCAATGTAAGAAGTTGCAAATTGTAGTTACTAAGTACTAACTAAGATACCAAATAAATATCATTTGAAAATTATGTTTTGCTATTACTACCTCGATATGCCTAAGTATGCTTCTGTTTCAGCACCCGAGCGTCATGAAGTGTCTTGCAGTTTGAGGAGCCTCCTAAAAAATAGACATTCAGTACGATGGCAATGTAAGAAGTTGCAAATTGTAGTTACTAAGTACTAACTAAGATACCTAATAAATATCATTTGAAAATTATGTTTTGCTATTACAACCTCGTTATGCCTAAGTATGCTTCTGTTTCAGCACCCGAGCATCATGAAGTGTCTTGCAATTTGAGGAGCCTCCTAAAAAATAGACATTCAGTACAATGGAAATGTAAGAAGTTGCAAATTGTAGTTACTAAGTACTAACTAAGATACCTAATAAATATCATTTGATAATTATGTTTTGCTATTACTACCTCGATATGCCTAAGTATGCTTCTGTTTCAGGACCCGAGCATCTTGAAGTGTCTTGCAATTTGAGGAGCCTCCTAAAAATAGACATTCAGTACGATGGCAATGTAAGAAGTTGCAAATTATAGTTACTAAGTACTAACTAAGATACCTAATAAATATCATTTGAGAATTATGTTTTGCTATAACTACCTCGATATGCCTAAGTATGCTTCTGTTTCAGCACCCGAGCATCTTGAAGTGTCTTGCAATTTGAGGAGCCTCCTAAAAATAGACATTCAGTACGATGGCAATGTAAGAAGTTGCAAATTGTAGTTACTAAGTACTAACTAAGATACCTAATAAATATCATTTGAAAATTATGTTTTTCTATTACTACTTCGGTGTGCCTAAGTATGCTTCTGTTTCAGCACCCGAGCATCATGAAGTGTCTTGCAGTTTGAGGAGCCTCCTAAAAAATAGACATTCAGTACGATGGCAATGTAAGCAGTTGCAAATTGTAGTTACTAAGTACTAACTAAGATACCTAATAAATATCATTTGAAAATTATGTTTTGCTATTACTACCTTGATATGCCTAAGTATGCTTCTGTTTCAGCACCCGAGCATCATAAAGTGTCGTGCAATTTGAGGAGCCTGCTAAAAAATAGACATTCAGCACGATGGAAATGTATGAAGTTGAAAATTGTAGTTACTAAGTACTAACTAAGATACCTAATAAATATCATTTGAAATTATGTTTTGCTATTACTACCTTGATATGCCTAAGTATGCTTCTGTTTCAACACCCGGGCATCATGAAGTGTCTTGCAATTTGAGGAGCCTCCTAAAAAATAGAAATTTAGTACGATGGAAATGTTAAAGGGTTAATGGCAACAATTATCAATAAGGAATGGAAATAAAGTTTTATCAATATATTGGAATTTAATTTATGATAATAGGATTAATTGCAATTAAATGAAATTAAAATAACTTAATAACATGTTATTTGAAATGAAGATGGAATATGAGGAAATCTATGTAATAGTTTTGAATCCAATGTTAAATCCTTCTATTTGACAATAATGAAAGAAATAATTATTGGTTAATTTAATTAAATGGAATTATTGGGAATTTTATTTATAAATTTTGAATTCGATAAATTGAGGTTAACGTTGAAAGTTGATAAATTAATTAACTTTAAATTGACATCCAAATTTGTTAAATTAGTGTGAATGATTTGGAAATATAAAAATGATAAGGATTGTCAATTTTAGAATTAAAAATTGAATTTTGATTTAATTAATTAATTTTTATTTTATTTAATTAACTGGAGAAATAGCCATTTTGGCCACTAATTCGGATTTCGACGAAACTAGTTTCATCGGATCCATAACGGTGAATAATTGTAGGACTTCAAGTTTCGTATCGATCGGACTTGTCGTTTGATCGTATGGGCTTGAAACGCCTTGAAATTGATAAATTGAAATCAATTTGAAAAACATTGATTTTAGCAAAACTTCTTCATACGATGGAATTCGGACTTGAAACCTTTTCCGTTGTGTTTAACATATTATAAAACATCTATTTTGATATACGAGTTGACCCAATTTCGTTCCGGAGTCAGAACGAGCTTTTCGGGCCATTCATCGTTCAGCGCGTTTATAAAGCGGGTCCATCTATTCTATTTCAACCTTGCCTATTTATACCCTGTTATAAACCCCAGCCTACCCCTATTTCTCATTTGCCGATACATACAATTCATTTATCTCTCCTCCTCAATGGCAGACAATGTAACGACCACGACTTTCTCTCCATAGAAAGTCGTATCGCTAATAAGAAAGAAAGGGGTAGAAAATAGAAAAGAAGAGAAGAAAGAAAGAAACAACAACAACGATCTCACAGCGGAACGAATAAATTATATTAATAACATAAAGAAACTATTACATAGTATACAACACTTATCAGAGTTTACACAACTATACAACACATACTAGACAGTTATAAACATCTGTCTAGATATTACAACTCAATACAATACAAGACTCTAACACGGATATCAACACAGCGGAATACTATATCTACGAACGCCGAAGCCTCCTGCTCCATTGCTCCTCCATAATTCGTCAAAGCTAAACCTGAATCCCTTGGCTACTCGTAAAAATTTGAGTACCCAAGAGTTTATAAAACAGAAATAAACAACTTGGGTCAGACATGGGTCTGGTGTGAGTAACAGGTTAAACTTGTTTAACTTCAAAACCTTTTGAAAGAAAAGGTATCACGTAAGACTCCCCACAAATAAACATGGGTAAGTTTTTACCTTACGCTAACCAAAACATTTGATAGGAAATCTGATTTTATTATAATAGGGTCTAGGGTTTTCAAGTAAATTACAGAAATAGCTGAAATGCTTACATCTCACATTCCAACATAGTTGGGCACAACTAATACGTACGGCACTTATTGGAGTTTGGATTCCATACAATGGCAGGGCTACTGGGGTACCGCCCGTCACAGTACGTGGCCTAGATCACCGTACCGAGGATCACTCCCAATCCCCTGCAACACAAGGTCGGAACATCCCTTACTGGATAATTCCCGCACAAGATACCTCACGGTTGGGATCAGCAACCGCACCACTAAGTCGAAAATAGAAAGGGACATCTAGACAGAGGTAACCTTGTCCTACTTGGGTGCTACCCACTAACCTTGCTGCACCTCCCCTGTTTTAGCCATTCCCGGTTTGTGAGGCTTGAGGTCACGATTACCTTTAAATAGAACACATCTATCTTAGAATGCTCATCGTCCACCTGACGATGTGCTGAAAGCATTCAATCCATACAAGTTCGTTCCGAGTTCGAACGAAACCGAAGGCATTATCTCGTTACACTCGTTTTGGAATCACCCTCAGAGTTAACGACAATAACCCTTGCACTCTGAATCTTCATCTTCACTTGATTCACGACCTATCGTTAATTTGGATCGATGTGGTATTCGGGTCTCCAGACCTGGAAATCCGGTATACGGAAACCCGATCCCGGTCTCATCGAAATCCAAAGCGTATCTTTTAAGGCCAAGTTGTTTTAAAGTTAAAACAATTCAATTCAATTATCTTTATACACATAGAAGGATAATTCACAATAGATAATCAACATTATCAGATAATCCATATTATCATCACAATTCAACTAAACATCCATATCACACAGCATATATCTCATCAGAGATATCAATCAATGCAAAGCATTCAATATTATCATCCATTCTTAAGTAATGATTTATACCATTTCTAATTAATTTAAAATGAATTAAATTAATTACTTCATTCTATAAATCCTGGTTACTTAATCATTAGTTAATTACAAATTAATTAATTATCCTTTAATTACCCTTTAATTCCATTCAGGTAATTTATCTTTAATCAATTACTTAAATTAATTATCCTTAACCACTTATAGTAATTAACCTTTAATTACTTCATTAATTAATTAACTATAATATAATTAAATTAATCAACTATAATTAATTACATTAATCCTTAATTAATTACATTAATTAATCACTTCAATTATTAATTATTACTTAATTAATCAATCTTAGTTACATCATTAATTATATTAATTTATGATCCTTAATTACAACTTAATTATTAATTACTCAATTAAATTAATTACATTAAGTAATTAATCTTTAATTAAACAACATTTATTAATCACCTTGATTAATCTTTAATCAGTAATTAACTACCCTTAATTACTTTCACTAACTAAATTAATTACTTCCTTAATTAATTTCTTAATTAATCCCTTGATTAATTATTCAAAGTAATTAACTCAAATTACTTTTATTAATAAAATCATTATTCAACTAATTACTTCCAGTAATTATCATATTATTTACTTCCCTAAATAATCTTACCTTAATAATTACATTAAGTAATTATTATCAAATCATCTCTTGATTATCCTAAATTAATTAAACTTAATTAATTAATTTAACTAAATCAAATTAACTTCAATTAATTACAATAAGTAATTAATTCTTAATTACTTCCAATAAGTAATTACATTTAAACAAATTCTATAATTGCTTATCTTTAAATTAATTAAACTAATTAACTATTAAAATTAACCCTATTAATTTATTATTTAATAATCCATAGTTAATGACTTCATTAACTACTATTTAATTACTTTCCTTAAGTAATTAACTTATACTAATTTTTATTAATTCTAAATTAATAAATCTTAATAATCAATTAATTAATCTCTAATTACTTAATTAATTAAGTGTTAACCATAACTTAATTAATATTTAATTACACTATTAATTAATTCTTAATCATTAATTAATACTCTAATTTATAATCCTTAATTACAAATTAATCATCCCTAATTAATTAATCTTAATCATAAATAAATTAGTTTAAACCTTTAATTATTTATTTAATTAATCCAAATGATTAATTAATCAAACAATTTAATTATCCAATAAATTTCCTAATTAATTTAATGAATATAAATCTCTAACTACTTTAAGATAAACTTTATTCTTATTGATAAACAAGTTATCATTTACAATTCATATTTGAAACATCCATTTCAAATTTACTTTTAAATTTCATTTTAAATTTTGTATTTAAAATGAATACCAATTTATTTTTAACTATGTTTTTAACCAATTTAAAAACTTTTACTTATTAAAAATCTTATATTTTCTAAGAAGTTTTTAAAAGAACTTAAATCAAATTTCTTCTTAGATTTAACATTTAAACATATCTACACTTAACCTATTTAAACATTTAAATTCATAAACTAATTATCTAATATTAAAGTTTAAAACTAAACTTGTCTTTATAAATCAACTTTGATTTACTGATTAACTATTGCTTCAAAATTTAAATTAGATTTAAATTTCAAACTGACAGGTATAAAAACCTGGCAACACTAAAAGTACTCGAGTCTCCACTAAATCACTTCGAGTCGCAACCCTAAATTCCCCGAGTCTCCCTCGCAAAAACACTCAAAAAAAATCTCGAGTCCTTCTCTGCCACTTGAGTCCAACACTCCAGCTCCAAATACTTCGAGACAATCCCTCAAACACACGAGAAATCTTCCGGGCCAAACAACAGAATTCTCGAGTCTCTCCTTCCATCCCCAAAGAAACTGCTACCAGTACATACACTCGAACGTGCACGTGCACAGTCCAGATCGACGCCTCCGGCCATCACCGAGTATCTCCACCCATCGACGATCATCCACCTACCAGAAAACGATCATCACTACTTCGATCACTGCTCGAACTCAAAATCGAGCCTAAAATCCAAAACCAGGAACCAGACAACATTTCCAAAGCCTGTCAACATCTCTTCGCCTTCGAAATCTCGACCACCAGAACGCCAATGACTTCGGCGACGAGTTCATCCACGTCACGACTATCAATTCCCAGAGTTTCGTCGAACTCGATCCATCCTAGACGAAATGATGCTCGATTTCTCTAGACTGGTAATAACTAGGTTTAAAATTTTAAAACTTAAATCATTTCTTCCTCACTGCCTTAATTCGATTTCTAATAATTTTCCTTATATCCATGATCATCCCACTATCCTTACTGAAGATTTCGAACTTCCAATTTCACTGAGATGATCAAAATTACCAGAACTTCATCTCTAACATAAACCAGAACTGCTCTTATTATACTAGACTAAAAACTATGATATTCATACTAAAAATCATATTATCATCTATGTTTTCAATTTATACCTTTGAATTTATAAATTACAGAGTTCAAATTTTCACTTTATAAAACATGTTTCTGTTGTTTTTGTTTACAGAGACATTCAGACTAAATTTTGACTTAATTAACCTTTTTAACATTAGTATATGATAAATCAATCATATTTTGTTTAAATAATAAATCCAATTCAACTCTAGATCATGGGAAATGATTTATATTAAAACAGTAGCCTGGAATTCAAGATAACCGGGTCATACTGTACCAACAACATACACATCTATATACATGCAGAATCAACTATAAACATCCACATCAAAACAATATTTATCACAGAATTAAGCATGCATCATAATTACCTAAGTTAATTTAAGTAAAAATGTTACTCACATGTTCAAAGATGAAACAGAGGCAGGCTTTTAAATTTTGCAAAGCTTTTGAAAATTTTAAACTTGAATGTCCTTAGCTTCTTTGAATCTACATGCATGCTTGTTTTCCAGTTTGAAGAATTTCGAAATCCAAAGCTTTGATTTAAAATTGCATGCTTGCTTTCAGTTTTGAGAAGAATGAATGCAGACAGTTTTGAACTGAGTTGTTTCCAGACTTGAGAAGAATGCAGGTAGACTTTAAAATGATTCCAGATTGAAAAATGAAGATGTTTGCAGGCCTTAGTTTTTTTTTTTTTTGATTTGGGAACTTGATTACAGATTGGAGAAAAATGCAGTGGCTTTGTTTTGATTTTTGGATTGAGGAAATGGTTACATATCTTTGATTTGGTTTGAGGTATTTAATTTCTAGTTTGAGGCATTTGATTCTCTGATTTGTTTCAGATTTGAATTAGAGGAAAGATCTGAATTCTCTTGGCTTTGAAAAAGAATGAAGATTAGAAAGAATGAATTTAAGAAATGCAAATGTTTTATATAAGTAAATTTATGATTTTATAAAAATAAAAGAAAAAGAAAATAAAAAGACACTTGTCACATACATTTGTTTATTTAATTACACATGTTTAAACAAGGCATTAGTTAAATGACACTTGTCTTTTAAGTATTTATCTTATTTTTATTTAGTTAAAAGTAAATGAAAAGCCCTTTTCTTATTTATCTAAACACTTATCTATATATATTACTTTTAAAGAGAAACACAAAAACTAATTATATTTTATAAATATAAGTTTATACAAATATTATAAAATCCAAAACAATTTAAATATTTATTCTTTTGAATTTCAAAACTTAAATTTCAAATTCAATTTAAATTAAATCCTAAGATTCAATTTAAAAGTCAAGTTATATATATTTACATACACTATTTATTCAATTTAAAATAACAATTCCTTTTAGCATTAAAATTCATACATATTAAAAATAATACATTATACTTATTATTTGAAATTAACATATTTTATAATTTAAACAAGAGATTATATTATCAAGAAATATTTAAAAAGAAATAAAACAAACCATTTTGTAAATCTTATTTATTTAAACTTAAGTTAAAAATATCTTAAACCAATAAAATATTTACCTAAAGTATTTTAAAAATATAAAATTACTTATTTAAATATCTTTGAAAAGTCCAGATTAAATTAAATATAAATTTCCAATTTACCAAAGCTTCTATTTACAATATATATAAATAAATATATATATTCAAATGGAAAATATCTTATTAACTTTTAAAAGATAAAATTACAAATAAATACTTATTTAATCAGATTATTAAATTAAATTCAAATCTTATTATCAAAGATTATCCATATCAATTTAATTATTCAACAGATTATTAAATTGATATTGTCAAAATTTCCGGGATATTACATTCCTTCCCCCTTAAAATAATTTCGTCCCCGAAATTTAAACAAAGGTAATTTAATAATCTTATTAAAGATTTTAATTTAAAACACAAGCATATACTATCATCCATATGCTAGCAACCATAGCAACCAATTCATCCAATCAATCAATTCTAACTATCTAGACTAAATTCTAGATAAAATTCCTCGAGTTTCCCCAAGTATATATATATATATATCCGGGATACTCGCTCTACAAACAATCTAAACAACTAAGCTATAGATCTCCTACACATCTAGATCTACAGAACTAAACAGAATATCAGACTACAGACGAGTCTGACTCAACAATCAAACCTCCAGAACTGCAGATTCCAAACCAAAGATAGATCAAACACGTACTCCCTCAGAGATACGTAAAACACAATGAATTCCAGTTATCCAAACTGACAATTCAATTCAGAAGACCAAATACTTATCCAGGTCAGAACACAGAAGAGATCCAAACTTACTTCTCCCATCCAGAGATACACTCCAAACTGCTTTCGCTGCTCAACTCTGATATGAGGTAGGACACAAGCACAGACTGGACAACTCATTCCAGAAATAAGGTTCACTGATCCATACAGAAAACTCGGATACTCCAGCAAAACTCGAGTTGCTTCGCCAACTCCATCTCTAGGAAACATCCTTCCACTAGACTGAACCATCGGTATCACTCCTGGAATCCAGTCGATAAGAAAACTCAACCTTCAGATGCAGACAAACTTCTGACTTCTCTGAAGACATCCAGAAAAACTCTGACAACCCAAGAGAACACTCAGACAATCGCAAGTCACTTTTGCGATCAACCCATCCTAATTCCAACAGACTGTTCTCTCTTTACCAATCAGAACAGCTTACTCTTATTTATCCAATTTATCGAAGAAATGGATCCACTCTGCTGCTTTTGAACTTCACTTCCAGAAAAACTGCTTATCCAGAAAACTTCCTGCCATCACAGAATACTCCGAGCTGCACTATTGACACTGATGCTCTCATCCAAAGCTCTTCGAGAAACTCGGACTCCAAACCAAAGCAGAAACTTCATGCTGAACTCAGCCACAATACCAAAGCATACACACTTCCTTAATCTTGTTCCAAAGAAAACATCTTCGGGAACATCCATCGTCACTGTATCTCATCATACAGCTACTATTACCTGAGGTATCAAGGTACCATCACTCACTTCTGCCTCATCGACAGATCCAACTCTACTCATCCACACTTCAAAGATAAACTCCGAACCATTACAGTTTCCTTCGGAGATCGATGAAATCCTTCACCACAGCAAAGCTTACTCGAGATGGTATTGGGTTTACAGTCTCGATATATACTTCCAACCTCAAACATTCAAACTCCAACTATTGGTAATTGTGTTACACACACTACCACCTTATCTACCTTTATAACTTATATTGGAAAACCCGAACAGGTAACCCAATAAATAGGTAGAAATACATAAATATATATATTTAAAATGATATATTTTTTTATATAGAAATTATTTCTGGGTAAAATTATTTCATCTACCTCTTTAAAACAATATTGTGTCCGTTGGCCTGGTTCAAGTGTTTAGAGATCCCTATCAATAACGTTAGCTACTCGTATTGACCAGAATCCATATACCACTCAACCGATCAATTAACACAATATAAAACCATTTTATATAACTAACAAATACGCGCTCTCGTATATATATATACACTCAAACAGGTTGCTACAGATCCTATCTCTAATGAACAATCCTTCTGAACCTAGGTATTCACTCAACCTAGCGTTCTGATATTCACTTAACCAAAAGCTTAGGCATTCGCTCAACCTATGCTCTGATACCACTGTAACGACCACGACTTTCTCTCCATAGAAAGTCGTATCGCTAATAAGAAAGAAAGGGGTAGAAAATAGAAAAGAAGAGAAGAAAGAAAGAAACAACAACAACGATCTCACAGCGGAACGAATAAATTATATTAATAACATAAAGAAACTATTACATAGTATACAACACTTATCAGAGTTTACACAACTATACAACACATACTAGACAGTTATAAACATCTGTCTAGATATTACAACTCAATACAATACAAGACTCTAACACAGATATCAGCACAGCGGAATACTATATCTACGAACGCCGAAGCCTCCTGCTCCATTGCTCCTCCATAATTCTTCAAAGCTAAACCTGAATCCCTTGGCTACTCGTAAAAATTTGAGTACCCAAGAGTTTATAAAACAGAAATAAACAACTTGGGTCAGACATGGGTCTGGTGTGAGTAACAGGTTAAACTTGTTTAACTTCAAAACCTTTTGAAAGAAAAGGTATCACGTAAGACTCCCCACAAATAAACATGGGTAAGTTTTTACCTTACGCTAACCAAAACATTTGATAGGAAATCTGATTTTATTATAATAGGGTCTAGGGTTTTCAAGTAAATTACAGAAATAGCTGAAATGCTTACATCTCACATTCCAACATAGTTGGGCACAACTAATACGTACGGCACTTATTGGAGTTTGGATTCCATACAATGGTAGGGCTACTGGGGTACCGCCCGTCACAGTACGTGGCCTAGATCACCGTACCGAGGATCACTCCCAATCCCCTGCAACACAAGGTCGGAACATCCCTTACTGGATAATTCCCGCACAAGATACCTCACGGTTGGGATCAGCAACCGCACCACTAAGTCGAAAATAGAAAGGGACATCTAGACAGAGGTAACCTTGTCCTACTTGGGTGCTACCCACTAACCTTGCTGCACCTCCCCTGTTTTAGCCATTCCCGGTTTGTGAGGCTTGAGGTCACGATTACCTTTAAATAGAACACATCTATCTTAGAATGCTCATCGTCCACCTGACGATGTGCTGAAAGCATTCAATCCATACAAGTTCGTTCCGGGTTCGAACGAAACCGAAGGCATTATCTCGTTACACTCGTTTTGGAATCACCCTCAGAGTTAACGACAATAACCCTTGCACTCTGAATCTTCATCTTCACTTGATTCACGACCTATCGTTAATTTGGATCGATGTGGTATTCGGGTCTCCAGACCTGGAAATCCGGTATACGGAAACCCGATCCCGGTCTCATCGAAATCCAAAGCGTATCTTTTAAGGCCAAGTTGTTTTAAAGTTAAAACAATTCAATTCAATTATCTTTATACACATAGAAGGATAATTCACAATAGATAATCAACATTATCAGATAATCCATATTATCATCACAATTCAACTAAACATCCATATCACACAGCATATATCTCATCAGAGATATCAATCAATGCAAAGCATTCAATATTATCATCCATTCTTAAGTAATGATTTATACCATTTCTAATTAATTTAAAATGAATTAAATTAATTACTTCATTCTATAAATCCTGGTTACTTAATCATTAGTTAATTACAAATTAATTAATTATCCTTTAATTACCCTTTAATTCCATTCAGGTAATTTATCTTTAATCAATTACTTAAATTAATTATCCTTAACCACTTATAGTAATTAACCTTTAATTACTTCATTAATTAATTAACTATAATATAATTAAATTAATCAACTATAATTAATTACATTAATCCTTAATTAATTACATTAATTAATCACTTCAATTATTAATTATTACTTAATTAATCAATCTTAGTTACATCATTAATTATATTAATTTATGATCCTTAATTACAACTTAATTATTAATTACTCAATTAAATTAATTACATTAAGTAATTAATCTTTAATTAAACAACATTTATTAATCACCTTGATTAATCTTTAATCAGTAATTAACTACCCTTAATTACTTTCACTAACTAAATTAATTACTTCCTTAATTAATTTCTTAATTAATCCCTTGATTAATTATTCAAAGTAATTAACTCAAATTACTTTTATTAATAAAATCATTATTCAACTAATTACTTCCAGTAATTATAATATTATTTACTTCCCTAAATAATCTTACCTTAATAATTACATTAAGTAATTATTATCAAATCATCTCTTGATTATCCTAAATTAATTAAACTTAATTAATTAATTTAACTAAATCAAATTAACTTCAATTAATTACAATAAGTAATTAATTCTTAATTACTTCCAATAAGTAATTACATTTAAACAAATTCTATAATTGCTTATCTTTAAATTAATTAAACTAATTAACTATTAAAATTAACCCTATTAATTTATTATTTAATAATCCATAGTTAATGACTTCATTAACTACTATTTAATTACTTTCCTTAAGTAATTAACTTATACTAATTTTTATTAATTCTAAATTAATAAATCTTAATAATCAATTAATTAATCTCTAATTACTTAATTAATTAAGTGTTAACCATAACTTAATTAATATTTAATTACACTATTAATTAATTCTTAATCATTAATTAATACTCTAATTTATAATCCTTAATTACAAATTAATCATCCATAATTAATTAATCTTAATCATAAATAAATTAGTTTAAACCTTTAATTATTTATTTAATTAATCCAAATGATTAATTAATCAAACAATTTAATTATCCAATAAATTTCCTAATTAATTTAATGAATATAAATCTCTAACTACTTTAAGATAAACTTTATTCTTATTGATAAACAAGTTATCATTTACAATTCATATTTGAAACATCCATTTCAAATTTACTTTTAAATTTCATTTTAAATTTTGTATTTAAAATGAATACCAATTTATTTTTAACTAAGTTTTTAACCAATTTAAAAACTTTTACTTATTAAAAATCTTATATTTTCTAAGAAGTTTTTAAAAGAACTTAAATCAAATTTCTTCTTAGATTTAACATTTAAACATATCTACACTTAACCTATTTAAACATTTAAATTCATAAACTAATTATCTAATATTAAAGTTTAAAACTAAACTTGTCTTTATAAATCAACTTTGATTTACTGATTAACTATTGCTTCAAAATTTAAATTAGATTTAAATTTCAAACTGACAGGTATAAAAACCTGGCAACACTAAAAGTACTCGAGTCTCCACTAAATCACTTCGAGTCGCAACCCTAAATTCCCCGAGTCTCCCTCGCAAAAACACTCAAAAAAAATCTCGAGTCCTTCTCTGCCACTTGAGTCCAACACTCCAGCTCCAAATACTTCGAGACAATCCCTCAAACACACGAGAAATCTTCCGGGCCAAACAACAGAATTCTCGAGTCTCTCCTTCCATCCCCAAAGAAACTGCTACCAGTACATACACTCGAACGTGCACGTGCACAGTCCAGATCGACGCCTCCGGCCATCACCGAGTATCTCCACCCATCGACGATCATCCACCTACCAGAAAATGATCATCACTACTTCGATCACTGCTCGAACTCGAAATCGAGCCTAAAATCCAAAACCAGGAACCAGACAACATTTCCAAAGCCTGTCAACATCTCTTCGCCTTCGAAATCTCGACCACCAGAACGCCAGTGACTTCGGCGACGAGTTCATCCACGTCACGACTATCAATTCCCAGAGTTTCGTCGAACTCGATCCATCCTAGACGAAATGATGCTCGATTTCTCTAGACTGGTAATAACTAGGTTTAAAATTTTAAAACTTAAATCATTTCTTCCTCACTGCCTTAATTCGATTTCTAATAATTTTCCTTATATCCATGATCATCCCACTATCCTTACTGAAGATTTCGAACTTCCAATTTCACTGAGATGATCAAAATTACTAGAACTTCATCTCTAACATAAACCAGAACTGCTCTTATTATACTAGACTAAAAACTATGATATTCATACTAAAAATCATATTATCATCTATGTTTTCAATTTATACCTTTGAATTTATAAATTACAGAGTTCAAATTTTCACTTTATAAAACATGTTTCTGTTGTTTTTGTTTACAGAGACATTCATACTAAATTTTGACTTAATTAACCTTTTTAACATTAGTATATGATAAATCAATCATATTTTGTTTAAATAATAAATCCAATTCAACTCTAGATCATGGGAAATGATTTATATTAAAACAGTAGCCTGGAATTCAAGATAACAGGGTCATACTGTACCAACAACATACACATCTATATACATGCAGAATCAACTATAAACATCCACATCAAAACAATATTTATCACAGAATTAAGCATGCATCATAATTACCTAAGTTAATTTAAGTAAAAATGTTACTCACATGTTCAAAGATGAAACAGAGGCAGGCTTTTAAATTTTTCAAAGCTTTTGAAATTTTTAAACTTGAATGTCCTTAGCTTCTTTGAATCTACATGCATGCTTGTTTTCCAGTTTGAAGAATTTCGAAATCCAAAGCTTTGATTTAAAATTGCATGCTTGCTTTCAGTTTTGAGAAGAATGAATGCAGACAGTTTTGAACTGAGTTGTTTCCAGACTTGAGAAGAATGCAGGTAGACTTTAAAATGATTCCAGATTGAAAAATGAAGATGTTTGCAGGCCTTAGTTTTTTTTTTTTTTTTGATTTGGGAACTTGATTACAGATTGGAGAAAAATGCAGTGGCTTTGTTTTGATTTTTGGATTGAGGAAATGGTTACATATCTTTGATTTGGTTTGAGGTATTTAATTTCTAGTTTGAGGCATTTGATTCTCTGATTTGTTTCAGATTTGAATTAGAGGAAAGATCTGAATTCTCTTGGCTTTGAAAAAGAATGAAGATTAGAAAGAATGAATTTAAGAAATGCAAATGTTTTATATAAGTAAATTTATGATTTTATAAAAATAAAAGAAAAAGAAAATAAAAAGACACTTGTCACATACATTTGTTTATTTAATTACACATGTTTAAACAAGGCATTAGTTAAATGACACTTGTCTTTTAAGTATTTATCTTATTTTTATTTAGTTAAAAGTAAATGAAAAGCCCTTTTCTTATTTATCTAAACACTTATCTATATATATTACTTTTAAAGAGAAACACAAAAACTAATTATATTTTATAAATATAAGTTTATACAAATATTATAAAATCCAAAACAATTTAAATATTTATTCTTTTGAATTTCAAAACTTAAATTTCAAATTCAATTTAAATTAAATCCTAAGATTCAATTTAAAAGTCAAGTTATATATATTTACATACACTATTTATTCAATTTAAAATAACAATTCCTTTTAGCATTAAAATTCATACATATTAAAAATAATACATTATACTTATTATTTGAAATTAACATATTTTATAATTTAAACAAGAGATTATATTATCAAGAAATATTTAAAAAGAAATAAAACAAACCATTTTGTAAATCTTATTTATTTAAACTTAAGTTAAAAATATCTTAAACCAATAAAATATTTACCTAAAGTATTTTAAAAATATAAAATTACTTATTTAAATATCTTTGAAAAGTCCAGATTAAATTAAATATAAATTTCCAATTTACCAAAGCTTCTATTTACAATATATATAAATAAATATATATATTCAAATAGAAAATATCTTATTAACTTTTAAAAGATAAAATTACAAATAAATACTTATTTAATCAGATTATTAAATTAAATTCAAATCTTATTATCAAAGATTATCCATATCAATTTAATTATTCAACAGATTATTAAATTGATATTGTCAAAATTTCCGGGATATTACAGACAAATTCCAAATGCAATTGCAATTCAAAAATCAAAGCAAAAATTTCAAACTCCTTAGAAAAATTTGGAAAAAATATATATTAAAGCTCTCAATGAGCGTAATCTTCCGGTACTGTTCGTTTTTCGACTCGATTCACCGGTTGCCCAGAATTTTCCAATCAATTCTCGGCCGTTCATCACGCTTCGATGAACGTCGATGGATCGTCAAATCACTTGTACCATCGCGTAGAGGGTGCCGAGCTGGGCTCATCGGAGTAGGTTGTGTGTCGAATCGACGGCTAGATCGTCGAGAATTGGCTTGGTGAGAAAGCCAAAGTCTAAGAATCTAACATTTGTCATATATACACATAGAGCTCTGTCAAACATACACCGTTTCCTAATAAATATCATTTGAAAATTAAGTTTTGCTATTACTACCTCGATATGCCTAAGTATGCTTCTGTTTCAGCACCCGAGCATCATGAAGTGTCTTACAATTTGAGGAGCCTCCTAAAAACTAGAAATTTAGTACGATGACAATGTTAGAAGTTGCAAATTGCAGTTACTAAGTACTAACTAAGATACCTAATCAATATCATTTGAAAATTATGTTTTGCTATTACTACCTCGATATGCCTAAGTATGCTTCTGTTTCAGCACCCGGGCATCATGAAGTGTCTTGCAATTTGAGGAGCCTCCTAAAAAATAGACATTCAAGACGATGGCAATGAAAGAAGTTGCAAATTGTTGTTACTAAGTACTAACTAAGATACCTAATAAATATCAAAATGAAAATTATGTTTTGCTATTACTACCTCGATATGCCTAAGTATGCTTCTGTTTCAGCACCCAAGCATCATGAAGTGTCTTGCAATTTGAGGAGCCTCCTAAAAAATAGAAATTTAGTACGACGACAATGTAAGAAGTTGAAAATTGTAGTTACTAAGTACTAACTAAGATACCTAATAAATATCATTTGAAAATTATGTTTTTCTATTACTACCTTGATATGCCTAAGTATGCTTTTGTTTCAGCACCCGAGCATCATGAAGTGTCTTGCAATTTGAGGAGCCTCCTAAAAAATAGAGATCCAGTACGATGGCAATGTAAGAAGTTGTAAATTGTAGTTAGTAAATACTAACTAAGACACCTAATAAATATAATTTGAAAATTATGTTTTGCTATTACTACCTCGATATGCCTAAGTATGCTTCTATTTCAGCCCCCGATCATCAGGAAGTGTCTTGCAATTTGAGGAGCCTCCTAAAAAATAAACATTCATTACGATTGCAATGTAAGAAGTTGCAAATTTTTGTTACTAAGTACTAACTAAGATACCTAATAAATATCATTTGAAAATTATGTTTTGCTATTACTACCTCGATATGCCTAAGTATGCTTCTGTTTCAGCACCCGAGCATCATGAAGTGTCTTGCAATTTGAGGAGCCTCCTAAAAAATAGAAATTTAGTACGATGGCAATGTAAGAAGTTGCAAGTTTTAGTTACCAAGTACTAACTAAGATACCTAATAAATATCATCTGAAAATTCTGTTTTGCTATGACTACCTTGATATGCCTAAGTATAGATATTCAAACACGGAAACTAGTTTGAATTCATGTGACCAATCCATTGCATCTTATGTTACACATTAATCTCTTTGAAAAGTAACTTATTATTATTATTATTATACATTACCATGCTTGTCCATAAGTCAGCTACAGTTGCCTTTCAAGCAAAGCAATTCATGATCATAATAAGAATGTAACCTACATGTATTTCCAAGTATTAAATAATGAAATGTAATTCGCTTACACCAAAGCATTCAGCTAGAAAAGAATTAAAAAAATGCATAAGACATGTTAGAAGTAATGTTTCTAACATAAACAACCATATATCTACATAGGCAACTCCCCCACCATCACTACAAATAGCTTGACAATAATGGTTTCAAAGCTGCAAAGCGATACTATATATCATAAATAAAGAAAACATGATGACATTTTAATTACGAAATTACAACATGATGAATAAACAATGTAAACCGATGTTGAAATCAATTTCGGCTGGTTGAAATCATGTACATAAGTAAAATGGTATACGATCTAAATATTTCACACGTAGTACATCAGAAAAGTAAATCAGTAACCCACATAAGTTTGTTGAGATTTAAACAAAATATTGTAACGACCCAGAATTTTCGAACCCGAAAATTCCAGATAGTTAAGAAAAGGAGAAAGAGATAGAGGAAAAAGAAACAGAAACACATCACAGATTCTCACATTCGCAGCGGATCAAAATATAATATCAAATAATAACAGTTTACAAAAGAATACTTTATCTGTCAATCTCATTTTTATACATCAGAGTTACACATTTTAGAACCACTGGAGAGTTATAATAACAGTCTCAGATAAATAACAATATATCACAGTGAAATACCATACGTTTCTGCCATCCAACTCGGCTCTTGAGCTCCAGAACGTCCTTACTTGAAAATCTGTAATACTCGGTCTGACCCGAGCATTACAATAAAGTAACACCCGGGTCAGGCTGGAAACCAGCGTGAGTAAACCCATAATATGAAATACCCAGCTATATAACTTAAGTGATTTACCAGGGTAACTCATACTTTTCTACGAGTTCTAATCTTATTTAAGTAAATTATTTATCTCAAACCAATATCAAAGAATCGTTATCCAGTTTAAATATACAGGATACTTACTTTTTTCATTCCAGCCTGTTTGCTTCCAAACTCACATTTATAAAGAATCGAAGTGGTTTCGGGTATTTACTTATATCCGACCCCGGTCTCTTCGAATCCAATGGCACCTTTAATCCAAGTTGTTCAAGTGAAAACAATTAATTTTAATACAGGATGTCACGTTTACACAACAATTCATCATCGAACGATAACCCACATTATCAACCCCAAACATATCATATCACAGTACATCAAAATTTTCAGACTAAATATTAATCTAATCATCCATTACAATTCAATCATCCATAAGCAAGATCAATTTATCACGATTTCTAATTTATTAAATTTAATCCAATAAATTATATTAATTAATTATCCTTTAATTAATTTTATTAAGTAATTATACTTTAATTACTTCTTTTAAATAATTTAACCTTTAATTACTTATCAATTAATTAACCTTTAATTACTTTCATTAACTAATTAAACTTTAATTACCCCGGACCTTACTTAAATAAAAGATAAATCATTTATCTTAATTAACTTCTTAATTATCATTAAAACCTTATTTAGTAAACCTTTGGATTTAACTATAATTAACCTATAAATTAACTTAAGACCTTAAGTTTAATTAATAATAAAAACATTTCATCTTCTTAATTACTACTTAATTACATTATTAATTAAGTTTTAAATAAACTTAAGAATTCACTTAATTAAATATAGTTAAAATCAATTACACAACTTTTAATTAACCAACATTTAAATAAACCATTATTATTTAGAAGAATGGTTAAAAGAATTATGAAGACTTGATTATGTTTAACTAAAAAATTTTTGTTAACGTCATAACATTTTTGACCCGAGACAAACCTGAGCATACTCGCACTCAATCCTGAGTCACCATCCTTCTTTTCTTTTCCTCTTTTTCCTTTAAACTTTGATTAAATTTTCAAACAATTAAAAACAAATTAAACCACGCGAATGCCCTAAAGTCAGACTCGAGCCAAACCTGCATTTACCCGGATCAAAACTCGAGACAACCTCCTTCTTCTCAACACAACAACAACCACCATCACCACTGATACAACAGACACTCGTGCACATGCACAGAAGATCGCCGATGATCCGGTCATCAATGACACTACCGACAAGTCGTCGCTGACCACCACTCTCGTTTTCGACCACCAGTTCCTCGAATCGAACACGAAATCGAGATCGTGCACAAACGAACCTAACCTGGAACGAACCCTGTCACCAAAACTTCCACGTATCGCCTAACTCCGACCATTTAACACCACGTCATCGAGTCCACATCTTCGCCAGAGTTCCATGCTTCCATTCCCCTACCTCAAATCCAACCCGATGCTTCCACGTTGAGGTAGATACCTCGAGAACACGACAAACCAAAACGGTATACGCAACCCTAGATCATCGTCGTTCGACCACCATGGTCATCTAGAATTTAAGTGAGTATTTTTCTAATGATTGCCTAACCTCCAGCCTCCTTCCACCTCGATCACGGCATCCAATGTTATCCCGATCGCCAGAAATCGATGAAAATACAACTTTCGATCAACTCGCAAAATCTTCCCAGACTTTAACTTAAAAATCATGAAATTTTTATCTAAATTCCTCATTTTACAATATGATTCTATTTATGAAATCCAAATCGTATTTATGAACTGCGATTTTGTTGACTTATTATTTGATTTCTACTGTTATCTCTTGTTTCCAGTAACCATATTCATCAGTATACTTAATATTTTTTTTTAAATCTTTATCTTGTTATTTCTAACAGGTTTTGTTTATGCATAAAGGTCCAAAGAGAATCAGGGGAAAAAGAATTGAAAATTTAAACTTATTTAGGCCTGTAAGTTTTAAAATAGAGCAAACTTCCATGTACATAGACATGCACGCCTATTTTCATGTATATATATATGTATATAAATACATATACGAACAAACATCATCCATCTCAGAGACAAACCATTTATTTACTTAAATAGATTTTAAACTTAAATCCATGTTTGAACAAATAAAAGTTGTTTGAAACCAAACCAAACCTAGAACAAGTGCAGAGACATTAAATTTGATTTGTTTTCAACTCTGGAACTATGAAACAGGGAAGAACCCACATACATAGTTCAATCACAAACAACATACAGGGATTCACTTTTGTATATACACATGCAAAGCACAAATTCAATCCAGGAATCACATGCACAGTTTTTAATTTATTTAAGCCTTTAAAATAAGATGTTTACTCACCTTTGAAGATAAACAAAAAAGGTATAAATTGAGATGCTTGAAAGTGCTAAGATGATCTTTTGAAAGTTTGAAACTGGAAACTTTTTTTTTAAGACTGAGATGACTTAGATTTTGCTTGGTGATTTCAGGTTGTAGCCCTTTTTTTTAGATGCTCAGATTTATGATGAACGAGTGGGTTAAGAGATGTACATATATAGAAGCAACATGTACAAACTGATGTATAACAGGTACAAGATTTTATTTTATTTTATATTCTTATCTTCCCAGGAAATATTTTATAAACTGAAATGATTTTGAACATTTTGAAATGACCTAAGGTTGTGCTAGCTTTAAATGCAAATGTCCTTCATACTTTCATCCTTATCCCACTTTATCTATGTACATATGTGATTTTTCTTATGTTTGCAAAGGAAATTGTTTTCCTACTTATATTTTTTTTACATGTTCGAATTCCAGAGATTGAAACAGCTAGCTCCTTTATTTTATTTTTATTTCCTGATGTTGCCTAACCTGACTTGAGTTTTGGAGGCTTGAAATGATATATTGTGCTACCATTTAATGCTTGTCACCACTATTTGTTTTATCGTTTTATTTTATGAACATATAGTTTTCAGGTTTTTAGTTTATACACTTGCCTTATTTTAACTTTATACATTTGTGCTTTCAAATTTTCAATTTATGTTGTATATACACCAAAATTACCTAATCCTTGTTCTCTTTTATTTTTATTTCTATTTTATATTTTAACCATCAATATTTAATTTATATTCAATATAGTTTACTTATGTTTAATATTTATATTGATAGACTTTGATTTTATTTTAAACATTATTATCCATATATTGCATTTATATACATATGTTTACCAAATGTTAATAAGATAAAGCATTTTAAATTTAATTATATAAGAGAGATTTTATTGTATATATTATTAAGGGATTTATTTTAAATTTCAAAATCAAGATTCCTTTTCAAAATACAAATCTATATAAACAAATGGCAATTATTTCCAGAAGATTTATTCATTTTGAAATGATCAGCTTACATTTTAGTTAATTTGATTAAATATTTATTAAAATAATGTTGCCAAAAATACCGGGTCATCACATTCCTCCCCCCTTTGAATCTTTTCGTCCTCGAAAAGGAATGAAGCCAGATTTATTAAAATGCTCAAAATTAGATAAATTTTCTTTGATCATTTTTAAACTACTTTAAAAATCTATATAATATTTCTAAAATAGTTTTTATAAAAATACTTTTATAACTTGATGTTTCAACAAGTCCATCCTCGTTCTTATAGAGATTCGGTCATACGTTGATCAGGCGTAGGACTGAAAATCTATAAGTACTCGGTAAACTCGTTTCCAACACCCAGTGAAAATACTTTGGAAAATAATCTTATTGGAAACAGTTTTGAAAATAGGGAAAATATCTTGGTGAAAACGCTCTCGAAATCATCACCCCCATCCATTGTCGCAGTTAACCCGATGGTTACGTTGCCGTCCCGGCAATATCCATAGGTAACTGTAGGTCTCCGCGCCCCTCGATTACGCCATGGAACCGGCTACAGATCGCAGTTATACCCGGGCCTTACGTTGCTATCACAGAAAAAACCCATATAACTATAGGCATCAGCGCCACTGAATTTCGCTGCCAAAAGAATGAAACTCCTCCACTTGACCATAGATCGCAGTCTACCGATGTTACGTTGCCATCCCGACAAAATCAAGTGTAGACTGTTGGCACTCATCCTCCACACAATTTTCGCTATGGTCCACACAGTAGATCGTAGCGACATCGAGTCACACTGTCGTCACAGCATAACCCAAATGCCCCTGTAGGCATCAGCGCCCTCGACTTTCGCTACCAAATAATCCCCAGGAACTAGTTTGTCCGGACTCCTCACAGGATCAACTTTAGAACCTTCCCCTTAGAGGCTCAAGGCAGTACCACTTAGTGGCACTCCTGAGAAGTTCATTCAAGGGAGCGCCTTTTTCCCCAGAGCCACTTTCAAAACACTTTATACTATACACATATAGTATTTTCCAAATCATACACCAAGTATGAATCTCATATAGAGTTCCTTTCTCAAAATCGATTCCCAAAATCGATGATTCTCAAATTAGGCTTTTCCAAATTCCAAATTTGATTTTCCTCAAAAATCAAAAGCCTTTTCAGAAATCCATAGGTTCCCAAAATATTTCCTCAAAATCATTTTCACAAATAATTTTTATATATACATATATATAATAATCTTGGAAAATCTTTGATTCAATTCATACTTGTATAAATTCTTTTTTTATACTTCAAATACTTTCGAAAATCTTTTTCTTCTGGCAATAGATTCAATAAGGGGAGATTTATCTTATAAAACAGAGATATATAACTTCGTTTATCAAATATTCAAATTTGATTACTCTTTTGTAAAGTCATTCACCATATTGCTTACTTCCATAAAGTAAATTTTAATTATAATTCCCACTTTACTTCATCATATATTTCAAATAATACACTTTCAAATTTCAAAAATCATTTACAGTTCTTATCCACAAAATTTCAATATCAATTTTATTCAAACCCGTACGATGTACACATATCATCCGTACGCTATATCAATCTGATCGCTCACTCGATCACACGATTTCAATTCCGAACTAGTATTGTCCACCCGACTTCCTAGTGCGGACTCAGATCTGGTTTTTTGATCAGAAACCGTCATTCTCCTTACATAGTCACAACTATGATAGAGAATATCCAGAACCAATCAAAAATCCATATCAAGGTTCATCGTCGAAAATCGAGTGAAAAATCCCAACTCGGATTGATAATACTATCTCGAAATTCTGTGCTCGAATCTAGATCAAATCACTATGCGAATAGAATAATATACGTACATCCTACGTATTTAACTTCATTGATTATTAGCCAAATCAATTTCCTTTCCATTCGCATTCACTTAAATTTTCATTCACTTAATAACAATTGCCTTAATCCCCATTTGGATTATCACTTCAATTTTTATCTCAATTGGGTATTTAATCAATAACAGTTTGAACTCCGACCAGTTAATTTTTTTTTAGAAAATAGCTTGAAAATTTTAAAATAATAGATAAGTAGTTGAAAAATAATTATTAGTTTGTAAAATAGTTGTAAAATGGTTAAGTAATTATAGAATAGTTGAAAATAGTTAAATAGTTTCAAATAGTTGCAAAATAGCTGTACAATAATAATTTATTTGTAAAATAGTTGAAAAATAGCAATTAGTTTATAAAACAGTTGAAAAAAATTTAAACAGTTCCAAAAATAATCATAAAACAAGTATAAGATAGTTTGGCTTTAAAAAGAAAGGTTGTATATATAATAAATAGCTTGGAAAAATAGATTTGTACTAAAACAATTTATTTTGAGAATATTCCAGAGTCAAACTGTTCAATTCTCAACTTCCAATCCCAATTTAAATAATTTCAATTTCCACTGAAATTGTTTTAATCCCAATTCAAGTTGAATCAACCTCAATTTCTTCCTAAATTCAAACAAAATTTCATTTGATTTAAATATATTCACTTCAACTACAAATCCCAAATTATTCAAATTAATTTAGACGAATTTCAAATCGAATCTACTTTAATTTCAAATCATTTCAATTTCTATACGAATTAATCCCAATTCCCATTTGAATTAGAACTCATTTAATCTTCACTTTTATTTTAAATTAATCCAATTCAAATTTTCCCATTAATTCAAATCAAATTCAGTTTGAACTAACTCAATTTAAATCTCAATTTTAAACCATCTCGAATTATTTTTTTAAACTCGAGTTAAATTTTCAAAAGTTAATTTAACCCCTTAAATCAAATTAACCTTTTTTTGTAAAGGAATAATCCAAATCTCGACATAATTTAATTCTGAGTCTAATTCTCAAAATTCCATTTTAAATTATCTTTATTTAACATATTTCAAAACTCAAAACAATTAAATCTTCAGATTATAATTTATTATCCATTTTTAAAACCAATTCTCAGGTTCATATATTATTTATAATAATGGAATGATATCAGGATAAATAAACATCCAAATTTATCCAAACACCCATTTTTATTTCTAAATCTCAAACTCATTTTGAGATCACCCATAAATTTCCATTTAAACCAATCATTTAACTTCCCTAAGTTAAATCTCAATTTCATCTTGAAATTTCCAATTCAGGTTGTTTGTTAACTTATTTAACTTTCCCAACGTTAAATCCAGTTTACTTAATCTAGACAACCTTACCCATTTGAATTCCCATTTCAAACTTTAAACAACACATTAATAATTTTAAATGTTCAAAAACTTATCACTTTGGATATCACATCTCATTCCAAATTTAAACCTCAACATTTGAGTTTATTTCAAATCATCTTTGATCTGATGTATATCCACATATATACATATTAATTTCCTTTACACACCAAGTTATACTTTAAATTTTAAACCACCCTGGTTCCAATTCAAAACAAATTCCTTTAAAATTTCAAACAACTTTTGTTTGAAATAGAATCCCTTTCATTCAAATACATTAAATAATGTTATTTATTATTTCTTTATATATATTTTTTTTTTCAAATTCTGGACCCAGGTTTAGAACTTCATAATTTAAATCATTTTCAATTCCCATTTATATGGCATACTTACCAAATGCCTTATTTCCTTAAAACATCTCATTTTGCTTACTTATTAACACACATTTCATTATTAAATACAACAACCAATTATGACAATAACCCAGATTATCATATCTGGAAACCAATTCATTATTATCTCATTCTGGGACCTTTTCCCAAATCCAAGGTTTTAATTTCAGTTTGAATCCATTTCAAATTTATCTTTTATTTAATTTCAATTTGGTTGTATTTCTATTACCTCTTAATTTAATTCCAATAATTTAACAACCAATTATTTAACATTTATTAGTAAGAAATATTGCTTTATATATGTCAAAATATTCTCTCATAAAATCATTTTAAATCTTTATATAAGAAAATAACAAGTACGCTCTCATATATATATATATACACTCAACTCATTCCAGGGTACTATTGACCCTATCCTTATGAGTACACCCACCAGAGCCAAGGTTCTCGCTTAACCTTTCAGCTCTGATACCAAGTGTAACGACCCGGAATTTTCGAACATGAAAATTCCAGATAGTTAAGAAAAGGAGAAAGGGATATAAGAAAAAGAAACAGAAACACATCACAGATTCTCACATTCGCAGCGGATCAAAATATAATATCAAATAATAACAGTTTATAAAAGAATACTGTATCTGTCAATTTTATTTTTATACATCAGAGTTACACATTTTAGAACCACTGGAGAGTTATAATAACAGTCTCAGATAAATAACAATATATGACAGTGAAATACTCTCCATACGTTCCTGCCATCCAGCTCGGCTCCTGAGCTCCAGAACGTCCTTACCTGAAAATCTGTAATACTCGGTCTGACCCGAGAATTATAATAAAGTAACACCCTGGTCAGGCTGGAAACCAGCGTGAGTAAACCCATAATATGAAATACCCAGCTATATAACTTAAGTGATTTACCAGGGTAACTCATACTTTTCTACGAGTTCTAATCTTATTTAAGTAAATTATTTATCTCAAACCAATATCCAAGAATCGTTATCCAGTTTAAATATACAGGATACTTACTTATTTCATTCCAGCCTGTTTGCTTCCAAACTCACATTTATAAAGAATCGAAGTGGTTTCGGGTATTTACTTATATCCGACCCCGGTCTCTTCGAATCCAATGTCATCTTTAATCCAAGTTGTTCAAGTGAAAACAATTAATTTTAATACAGGATGTCACATTTACACAACAATTCATCATCGAACGATAACCCACATTATCAACCCCAAACATATCATATCACAGTACATCAAAATTTTCAGACTAGATATTAATCTAATCATCCATTACAATTCAATCATCCATAAGCAAGATCAATTTATCACCATTTCTAATTTATTAAATTTAATCCAATAAATTATATTAATTAATTATCCTTTAATTAATTTTATTAAGTAATTGTACTTTAATTACTTCTTTTAAATAATTTAACCTTTAATTACTTATCAATTAATTAATCTTTAATTACTTTCATTAACTAATTAAACTTTAATTACCCCGGACCTTACTTAAATAAAAGATAAGTCATTTATCTTAATTAACTTCTTAATTATCATTAAAACCTTATTTAATAAACCTTTGGATTTAACTATAATTAACCTATAAATTAACTTAAGACCTTAAGTTTAATTAATAATAAAAACATTTCATCTTCTTAATTACTACTTAATTACATTATTAATTAAGTTTTAAATAAACTTAAGAATTCACTTAATTAAATATAGTTAAAATCAATTACACAACTTTTAATTAACCAACATTTAAATAAACCATTATTATTTAGAAGAATGGTTAAAAGAATTATGAAGACTTGATTATGTTTAACTAAAAAAAATTTGTTAACATCATAACATTTTTGACCCGAGACAAACCTGAGCATACTCGCAATCAATCCCGAGTCACCATCCTTCTTTTCTTTTCCTCTTTTTCCTTTAAACTTTGATTAAATTTTCAAACTATTAAAAACAAATTAAACCACGCGAATGCCCCGAAGTCAGACTCAAGCCAAACCTGCATTTACCTGGATCAAAACTCGAGACAACCTCCTTCTTCTCAACACAGCAACAACCACCATCACCACTGATACAACAGACACTCATGCACATGCACAGAAGATCATCGATGATCCGGTCATCAATGACACTACCGACAAGTCGTCGCTGACCACCACTCTCGATTTCGACCACCAGTTCCTCGAATCGAACACGAAATCGAGATCGTGCACAAACGAACCCAACCTGGAACGAACCCAGTCACTAAAACTTCCACGTATCGCCTAACTCCGACCATTTAACACCACGTCATCGAGTCCACATCTTCGCCAGAGTTCCATGCTTCCATTCCCCTACCTCAAATCCAACCCGATGCTTCCACGTTGAGGTAGATACCTCGAGAACACGACAAACCAAAACGGTATACGCAACCCTAGATCATCGTCGTTCGACCACCATGGTCATCTAGAATTTAAGTGAGTATTTTTCTAATGATTGCCTAACCTCCAGCCTTCTTCCACCTCGATCACGGCATCCAAATGTTATCCCGATCGCCAGAAAATCGATGAAAATACAACTTTCGGTCAACTCGCAAAATCTTCCCAGACATTAACTCAAAAATCATGAAATTTTTATCTAAATTCCTCATTTTACAATATGATTCTATTTATGAAATCCAAATCGTATTTATGAAATGCAATTTTGTTGACTTATTATTTGATTTCTACTGTTATCTCTTGTTTCCAGTAACCATATTCATCAGTATACTTAATATATTTTTTTAAAATCTTTATCTTGTTATTTCTAACAGGTTTTGTTTATGCATAAAGGTCCAAAGAGAATCAGGGGAAAAAGAATTGAAAATTTAAACTTATTTAGGCCTGTAAGTTTTAAAACAGAGCAAACTTCCCTGTACACAGACATGCACGCCTATTTTAAACTTAAATAGATTTATTTAAACTTAAATAGATTTTAAACTTAAATCCATGTTTGAACAAATAAAAGTTGTTTGAAACCAAACCAAACCTAGAACAAGTGCAGTGACATTAAATTTGATTTGTTTTCAACTCTGGAACTATGAAACAGGGAAGAACCAACATACACAGTTCAATCACAAACAACATACAGGGATTCACTTTTGTATATACACATGCAAAGCACAAATTCAATCCAGGAATCACATGCACAGTTTTTAATTTATTTAAGCCTTTAAAATAAGATGTTTACTCACCTTTGAAGATAAACAAAGAAGGTATAAACTGAGATGCTTGAAAGTGCTATGATGATCTTTTGAAAGTTTGAAACTGGAAACTTTTTTTAAGACTGAGATGACTTAGATTTTGCTTGGTGATTTCAGGTTGTAGCCCTTTTTTTTTAGATGCTCAAATTTATGATGAACGAGTGGGTTAAGAGATGTACATATATAGAAGCAACATGTACAAACTGATGTATAACAGGTACAATATTTTATTTTATTTTATATTCTTATCTTCCCGGGCAATATTTTATAAACTGAAATGATTTTGAACATTTTGAAATGACCTAAGGTTGTGCTAGCATTAAATGCAAATGTCCTTCATACTTTCATCCTTATCCCACTTTATCTATGTACGTATATGATTTTTCTTATGTTTGCAAAGGAAATTTTTTCCTACTTATATTTTTTTTTACATGTTCGAATTCCAGAGATTGAAACAGCCAACTCCTTTATTTTATTTTTATTTCCTGATGTTGCCTGACCTGACTTGAGTTTTGGAGGCTTGAAATGATATATTGTGCTACCATTTAATGCTTGTCACCACTATTTGTTTTATCGTTTTATTTTATGAACATATAGTTTTCAGGATTTTAGTTTATACACTTGCCTTATTTTAACTTTATACATTTGTGCTTTCAAATTTTCAGTTTATGTTGTATATACACCAAAATTACTTAATCCTTGTTCTCTTTTATTTTTATTTCTATTTTATATTTTAACCATCAATATTTAATTTATATTCAATATAGTTTACTTATTTTTAATATTTATATTGATAGACTTTGATTTTATTTTAAACATTATTATCCATATATTGCATTTATATACATATGTTTACCAAATGTTAATAAGATAAAGCATTTTAAATTTAATTATATAAGAGAGATTTTATTGTATGTATTATTAAGGGATTTATTTTAAATTTCAAAATCAAGATTCCTTTTCAAAATACAAATCTATATAAACAAATGGAAATTATTTCCAGAAGATTTATTCATTTTGAAATGATCAGCTTACATTTTATTTAATTGGATTAAATATTTATTAAAATAATGTTGCCAAAAATACCGGGTCATCACAAATATTCTTTTTCAATCAATACACAGCCTTTAGCATTTATTGTTCCCAAGCATATTAAAAATAGGAGCAACAACCGTTAATAATTCGCAAAAACCGTACTTTTTACCAAATTGTTAAAAATAAGTAATCATTGATAATGTAGTTAATTACAAACATAATTGCATATGTTTTTGTAAAAAGATAGATGTATGAATAAAGTAATTGAAGTTCAGAATTGAACTTAGTAGGCTTCAATGTTCCATAAGTTTCTCATAAGTTTCATACTTAATATGGGGGCATAAAAATTATTACATCTGAAATTCAGTAATGAAGGAAAAACACTCATACAAATTTTCAGACGAATAACATAAAGAAAATGGTGGAAATCAAACCAACCACGTAAATGTTCAAACTAATAAATTTAAAGAAGTGGAATTAAAGCAACCGATAATCCAGTTGCAAAGAAACTAAAAGAACTAACAGGAGAAGATGAATAAAGGGTATGAATGGACCTACTAAATTTTGTGAGATTTAGTTGGGAGCTATTACGGTAAGGTTAAACATGTAAATTAATACGATCTGAGCATGAAATGTACAAAGGTTAATACAAATACCTTGCAATGATGTGATACTCAATTCACCATTATAAAAGCTTGGTGGAAGTAGCGATGCTTGTAGGGGGAGGGTTTGGCAATTTGCGACGAAGGGGAAGAGATGTGTCTACTCATTGATTTGCGATAAAGATTTGAAAATAAAATTTCCTAAACCTAACTTAAGAATTGAATTTCCCCATTAATGAATCATTGTCGACTACTCGCATAGTGGGTTAAAAAGACGACTACTACCAAAAAGCAGACGAGGAAAAGCGAAAAGGATGGAGAGGCGAAGTCGGTTACAAAGCGCTTTGGCAATGAATCAAGGTTTATTTGGTAGGCAACATTAGTAGGAGGGGTGGACGATAGGGTCAGAGCGAGGAAAGGGGGTGAAGAAGGGCGGCGGAGAGGGCTACAGGGGTGTAGGGCAAAAAGAAGGAAAGTACGGAAGAACGGAGTCAAAAAAAAGAGGATCACATGCGGAGATGGTTGAGTTCGCCAAATTGGTAGGGGCTTCTATGCTCTTAAAATTGAACTGGGTAATCATATTATAGTATAGATTATAAATCATTAAGACGAACTCATGTTACACACGGAGTTCATTCCTTAAATAAATTCATATCGATGATGTATTATTTGATCCATTCTTGGCATATACTCTCTATCAAATATAGCATATGAACGGATAATTGATTTGTAACCTTATGGCATCACAGTTCAGTCTATGATAATTTATGTTAAACTGTTAATAACACTTATGAAGAAATAAAATTGCATATATGGTATAAAGTAGTACATAAAGCTATTATTTAGGCCTGTCAAAAGGGTCAGGTCGGATGAAATTTGACTTGACCCTTTTGTGACTCTAACCCATTTGTCATGTTTATTAATTACAAAATTATACCTAACCCACTTTTTTTTTAGGGTCAACCCATTTAACCCATTTAAAACTTTATCACTTGAAACATCAAATATCACAAAATATACATAAAATGTAAAATTGCAGCTGCATATAATAGTGGAAATGCATTATGTATAGTCATATAACATTAATGTAAACTGACTATATAAAACAGCATCAAATTAAAACTATACCACTATATATGCAGTAAGACAACAAGAATATCATGAAATATCATATATAAAGCTAGATGAAAGTGCATGAATATAGCTTTAAAACTACAAAGTTTGATAGAATTGTAATAAATAATACCGATATAACACTAGGACCAACACAAATATAACACTGCGGTATATCAGTGCATCAAATATAAAAACAAAAAATAAAAAACAAAGATGTTGACTAAAAAAATGGACTTCAAAGTTACTGAAACTGAATCATGCACATACGATACACTTTTTCAGTCACGCAGAAATACCTACACATACAAATAAAAGGTTGTAGTATATAAACATGAGCCAACAAGAGTATAGAATTGTATTACAAGAAAAAAAGGAAAAAAAAATAGTTTTAGGCTTTGAAAACTTGGCATATCTATACAATATAAACCGTCATATTTATACTTCAGTATATATCCAAAGGTTGGAATATTCAAATTCAGATGCATGCTTAAAACTGCCAAGATCAGAAATATATATATATATATATATGATATATCATGGAAGTTATAAATTCCATTTTCTTTTGTTAATCGTTTTTCCTGCCAGTGAAATAAATACTCAACTTCGGTAATATAATCAGTAATTTGGTTTTTGCTTTACTGCTGCGATCCTATTTAGAAATAAGATTGTCATTTTCACTTTTGTACTTCGGGTATGTATATCTAATACCACTTTTATATAGATGCATTCTGTTATAGAGAGATTTCACAAAACAAAATTTAAAATTTTAGCAATTAGTCATGACATATATATGGTTGTGCACTTTGAACTTCAACAATGATAGAGAGTGCAAGGCTTCGCATAGGTGCAATTGGCCATTTATAGCTTACAAGATACCTGTCAGCATGGATTTGATTGTATGAGGAATATAACACTCAATGAAAAGTGGCCCACATGCACTGTCATAGTTTGTAGTACTATACATCTTATATCTTAGTTCTTGCTTTATGATGGGTGTATATAAATTTAGTACTACTGTATTGAGCTTTGTGACAACATTTATTCTTGTCAAGAGTTATTTTCTTCTAACTATACGCTAATCAAATACCTTATCAGTAACATTTGAGTTGCATTATAGGGTTCTAAAATGTTCTTTCATCTATTTGTATTAGTTTTTGCCATATGCTTAGATATGAAGTTTAAGCAATTTATATTCTTCTGGTGCCTGTGAAAGTTGCGTGATTTTCAAATCTATGGACTTTCTTTTCCAAACAAAGACATTATCAAACCACATGTAGAATTTGATTGCTCTTGAGGAATGATTTTATTGTTTAAGTTTTTAGATGTAAATAAAAAAAGGCAAATCAGTTTTTTACAGCTACAAAAATTTTCAACAAACTCACTACTCCATTGAACAATTAAAATACATGGAAATGTAAGCTCAACTATATTTTAAGAATCAAGTATTCGGGCTTTGTAGTCATGAAAGATTTGAATCATCTAAAAAACTCTCTATTAATAGTTAATCATGTGAAGGGGCACATCTATGGTTTTAATGACTAAAAAAGTGATGAATTCACCCAAACAGTGTACTATTAAGTAATCAGATTTACTGTGGAAAAAGGCATCACCACTAGCACCAAAATTGGCTATGAAATGTTGCAAAAAATATTTCCTCATCTATGGGTTCTCACGTCCTATAAAACTAAAATATTATACATGCAGTGTTACTCATTTAATTTCTAACATTATGTCTTATGATATTATCCTTGATCTCTGTTGTAGTTCAACCAAAGCATCATCAAGATATTTACTCTCCTTTTCTCCTTTTATTTACAGGCAACTTATTTCTCCCTTTAATTTTTAACTTATATATGCTAACATGAGATATTATAAGCTGTTCTTATTCTAGGCACATGATAAGTTAACATAGTTGTAACATATAAGCAATTTCAAATGAACAAATTTTCTTCATAAGGGACTTATTACTGTAACTTGATTCATCAGTTTATTTACCTGATTTATTTGAAGGATCTTTGTAGACAATATGTATGGTTAAATCTTTTGCCATCAAGCCAGTTTCATGAACATAAAAATTTGATACATCTATTTACTACATTGATGATGCAGCCCAGGATGGTGAAGAGTTAGGTCGCGTACGACCTAACGAATCCTTTAAGTCGTTACTGAAGAGTGATACCTAGAATGGTGAAGAGTTAGGTCACATACGACCTAACGTGGCCTTTAAGTCGCTCCAACGACTTAGTGAAGATCGGCAACGACCTAGTGGAGACTCGCGAGTTAACAAGCTTATGGGAAAGGCGCTCGAACGACCTACCGAGTTACAACCTATGTTAGGTCGCGTAAACGAGTTACGACCTAAGATACGTCGTTCCGACACTTCATTTGAAGACAGTCTCGAGCTACAACCTAAGTTAGGTCGCGTGAACGACCTAAGTTAGGTCGCGAGAAGCTTTAGATCGCCACTTGCTATGATTCGCTGAAGCTCATACCGCCTGGACTTCTGGAAGACGCTGCCTTGTTTTTAGGTCGGTCAAGTGTTAAGTTGTGAGGCTTGAGATCGTGATATTTTTTAAGTCCTGATGTTTAGGTCATGGACGACCTATATGTTGTGTTGTAAATATGGAGTTGTAATATGTTGTATTGTTTTCTTTGTGCTGTTGATAAGTCGCTGACGACCTTAGTTAAGTCGTAGGTCGCATGTCTTGTTTTGGGTCGTAAGTCGGTGATGTTTGTTAGGTCGTGGCCGACATAAGTGTTGTACGGAATTGTGTGTGTTGAGTTGTAAAGCTATAAATAGCGGCGTTGGGTCATTTGTAAAGTTAGTTAATTTTGAATGAAAACTTTTGTTTGTTAGCTTTGTGCTTTCAATTAAATTGGTAGTTGAGTGTAATCTCCTATCTCCACTCTCGGTTAATCGAGTGCGCTCGATTCAACGATTGCTGAAGCCGATTCACGGTATCTAGTGCGCTAGATCAACGTACGAAGAATCGTAGATCTTTAAACACGGTATAGTGCGCTATCAACGTGTTTGGGATAGCTAAAATCCGGTATCATTTGATCAACGGATTTGGGCCATTCGGTATCTTTTAATCCATCGATCGTTACTTTCATCGTCATATCCATTTTTGAATTATCCGCTGCGTCAGTTTGGTATCGGAGCTTGTTTTAGCCAATCATAGCTAAATCGAGTCTTGGAGCCAGTTCTTTTGAAAAGTTTGAGGAGTTAGTGAAGCCGAGCTACATCAAGCAAAGCCGAGCTAAGTAGAAGTGTTGGAGATTGAAAGTTGCATTATTTGGAGAAATTGTGTTCATCGTGTTCATCATATTTTCGCAACAAAGTGGGAGTTTTCGATCCATTTCATTTTGGATCTAAGGAGGAAAAGTGTTTGAATTTGGCCGTGGAAGTTCTGCGCGCCAAAAGGCATTTGAATTGTGTGTGCCGAGCTTGAGTTAGGTCGTTCCTAGGCCAAACCGAGCTAGTGTTAGATCACAAGTCTGGTGTCGAGCCAAGTTAGGTCGTTCGAGCGAGCGAACTAAGTTTTTGCCGAGTTAAATTTGAGTTGTTGAATTTTTTGAAGCTTGTGAAATTTTGACAATGCCGCCGAGAAGAGCCAATCGACATCAAAATGTTGAAGCATTGTATAGAAGAGAAGAAGCAGAACAAATGGAACAACGTATCAATGAGAAATTTGATGAAGGCATTGGGAAGTTAGAGAAACTGATGAATGATTTGAATCAAAGTCAAAGGAGAAGGTCGCCAGTCTCGAACCATGGAGGAAACAGAGTTTCGCCATCGGTTACGGTAGCGAGGAGGGTGACACCGCAATCTTATCGAGGCATAAGAGAATCTTTAGTTTCAATGAGAAGAGAACATCATGAGTATAGGGATGAAGAGAGAAGAACTCCACGTGAGTTTGATTATGAACCATACCATGATGAAGAAAGACATAGCCGAAGAGATATGCGTGATCATAGAGATATGGGTGGTCGAGATCGTTATCGAAGTACATCTGTTTTTGATGAAGAGGGTGATAGATGCAGTGCACATTATCGAGATCGAGACCAAGTACGAAATGCATATCGGGTTGTTGAAGATGATCGTCGTTGGGAATCAGGGATGAAAACTGAAATTCCAGAATTTAAGGGTGGTATGCAAGCTGAGGAGTTTTTGGATTGGTTGTCTAACGTCGAGGATATTTTTGACTTCAAGGAAGTTCCAGAACATCGTAGAGTGAAGTTGGTTGCTACGAGGTTGAGGGGTAGAGCTTTGGCATGGTGGCAGCAAACCAAACTTACACGTGAACAGATGGGGAAGTCGAAGATTGAATCATGGGAGAAGATGAAGAAACTGATGGGAGCTACATTCTTACCATATAACTATCAGTCGCTTATGTATCATAGGTTGCAAAACTTGAGACAGGGGACGAAATCTGTGAATGACTATGCTGACGAATTTTATCAACTGATTGCAAGGAATGATATTATGGAGACGGAGGAACAATTAACCGCTAGATTTGTTGGAGGATTGCGAATGCAGATACAAGATATGGTGAATATGTTTGATCCTAGATCTGTAGCAGAAGCACACCAGAAAGCGTTGGCTTGGGAGAAGCAGGGAAGACGAGGAGGTGGTGTGTTTACAAATTCTAACTATCCAGTGAAGGGTGTTAGTGGAAGTTCTAATGTTTCAAAAGCTGTTGCAAAACCTGTTTTGAATGAGGTTGTCAAGGCGAAAGTCAATAATGGTTTCAAGTGTTATAATTGCCAAGAAGTGGGCCACAAAAGCAATGAATGTCCAAAGTCGAAGAAGCGAGCTATGATAGCAGAAGTTGAGGATGAGGATGAAAAAGCTGAATGTTCCAATTCACCACTTGATGAGGAGGAAGAAGAAGTGTCAGGAGACGAAGGTTGTAATCTGATGGTGAGGAGGTCTTGTTTGACACCAAAGCAAGAGGAGGATTGTAGTTGGTTGAGGAGCAATATTTTTCAGTCGACATGTACTATTCTGGGGAAAGTTTGCAAATTTGTTATTGATGCTGGAAGCTGTGATAATATAATTTCTTCAGAGGCTGTGAAGAAGTTGGCATTGAAGACTGAGAAACATCTAAAACCGTACAAGTTGGCTTGGTTGAGGAAAGGCGGGGAGGTGAAAGTTGGACGTCGAGCTCGTGTTAATTTTTCAATTGGAAATAAATACAAAGACGAAATCTGGTGCGATGTGGTAGATATGGTTGTCTGTCATTTGTTGCTGGGAAGACCGTGGCGGTATGATAGGGCGGTGCAACATGATGGGTGTACCAACAGTTACAGTTTCTTGTTTGAAGGCACGAAGATTACTCTAGTTCCAAAGAAGCGACAACAAGAAGAAAACAAACTGGAGGAGATTGAAGAGCTGAAAACTTTATTATCCTTGAAGGAGTTTGTTAAGGAGGTTGAAGAGGAGCCTGAAGTGTTTTCGTTAATTGGGCGTGAGAGCGGTGAAGTGGTTGAGATACCTGAAGAAGTAAAACCAGTACTGGAAGAATTTGACGATGTATTTCCTGAAGAGCTACCAGCGGAGTTACCACCGTTGAGGGATATACAACACCAAATAGATCTTGTTCCAGGCGTTATGTTGCCACATAAACCACACTATAGAATGAGTCCGAAAGAACATGAAGAGTTGCGTAGGCAGGTAGAGGAATTGCTTGAACAGGGACGAATACAGGAGAGTTTAAGTCTGTGTGCTGTACCAGCATTACTCGTACCGAAGAAGGATGGTTCATGGAGAATGTGTACGGATAGCAGGGCACTGAATAAGATAACTGTCCGATATAGATTTCCGATGCAGAGGCTTGATGATCTGTTAGATTAAATTAGCGGGTCTGTGATCTTTTCGAAGATTGATCTTAAAAGTGGTTATCATCAAATTCGAATTAGACCGGAAGACGAGTGGAAGACAGCGTTCAAGACGAGGGAAGGATTGTATGAATGGCTGGTCATGCCGTTTGGTCTATCGAATGCATCGAGTACATTCATGAGGGTGATGACCAAATTTTCAGGCCGTACATTGGGAAGTTCGTGGTGGTTTACTTTGATGACATTTTGATTTACAGTGCTAGTACAGAGGAGCATGTTCAGCATTTGAGAAAAGTGTTAATTATTCTTCGTGAAGAGCAATTCTATGCAGCTACAAAGAAGTGTGTTTTTATGGCGAGGAGTGTTTTATTTCTGGGGTATGTTGTTTCAAAAGCAGGAATACAGGTAGACCAAAGTAAAATTGAAGCGATCAGAGATTGGCCACAGCCCAAGACGATAACGGAAGTTCGTAGTTTTCACAGGTTGGCTTCATTTTATCGAAGGTTTATTCCACACTTTAGTAGTGTGATGGCGCCTGTGACTGATTGAATGAAGGGTAAACAATTTGCATGGACGGAGGAAGCAGGGGTTGCTTTTGAGCGAATTAAAGAACTCTTGACGTCAGCACCAATTCTAGCATTACCAGATTTTCAGTTGTTGTTTGAATTACATACTGATGCATCGAAGGTTGGAATCGGAGGGGTGTTGAGTCAGAAAGGACGTCCTATTGCATATTTCAGTGAAAAGTTATCGGGAGCAAAGATGAGATATAACACATATGATGTCGAGTTTTATGCTATCGTGCAAGCTATGAAGCACTGGAGACATTATTTGTTTCTTAAAGAATTTGTTTTATATACCAATCATGAAGCGTTGAAGCATATGCAGGGACAGGACAAGATTGCAGCTAGGCATGCTTCGTGGATTGCATACTTACAACAATTTACATTTGTGGTGAAACATAAATCCGGAATTACAAATCGAGTGGCAGATGCATTGAGCAGAAGGAATCATGTGTTGACTATAATGAAGGTTGAAGTAACATGGTTTGATGTGCTGCCAGAATTATTTGTCGATGATCCTTACTTTGCGAAGTTTGTTGATGAAGTCACGGAGGGAAAGACGGATGAGTTTGTAATGGTGGATGGTTTTCTTTTTAAGGGAAATAGATTATGTATACCGGAGTGCAGCTTACGAATGAAGATTGTGAAGGAGTTGCATGAGGAAGGTCATGTAGGGAGAGACCGTACATTACAATTGATTTCACAATCTTATTTTTGGCCTTCGATGAAGCGGGAGGTTGGAAAGTTTGTGGAGAGATGTCATATTTGCCAAGTTTCCTAGGGAACAGGGATGAATGCGGGATTGTATATGCCGTTACCCGTGCCGGTTAGACCATGGGTTGATATCAGTATGGACTTTGTTTTGGGATTACCGAGAACTCAAAGGGGGAATGATTCGATATATGTTGTAGTGGATAGGTTTTCTAAAATGGCACATTTCATCGCATGTAAGAAGACAGCGGATGCCGTCCGTGTCGCTCAGTTATTCTTTAAGGAGGTGTATCGATTGCATGGGCTACCTAAATCGATTGTTTCAGACAGGGATACTAGATTTCTAAACCATTTCTGGCTAAGTTAGTGGAAGATGGTGGGAACGAAGTTGAACTTTAGTAGCGCTTATCATCCGCATACGGATGGACAGACCGAGGTCGTAAACAGATCGTTGGAGAACTTGTTGAGATGTCTTGTGAAAGACAATTTAAAGAGTTGGGATATGAAGCTATGTCAAGCAGAATTTGCTCATAATCATGTAGTGAATCAGAGTACTGGATTCAGCCCATTTCAGATTGTATATTCTAGTTTGCCAAAGGGGCCGTTGGATTTAACGGTAATACCACAACCCAAGAGGATAGTTAAAGGGGTTGCTGATTTTGTTGAAGGATTGACAGAGTGTCATAGAATTGTTCAAGAACGATTGAGAAAGGCGAATAAGAAGTACAAACAATCTGCAGATCTGAAACGAAGGAGTGTCAAATTTAATGAAGGAGATTTGGTGTATGCTGTGTTAACAAAGGATCGTTTTCCAGTGGGTGCTTATAACAAGTTGAAAGCCAGAAAAATTAGTCCTGTAAAGATTGTGAAACGGATCAATGAAAATGCTTATAGATTGAAGCTGCCGGAAGATGTATACACTTCTGATGTGTTTAATGTTAAACATCTTATACCGTATCATGAGAATGAGTTTGTTGTGGAAGAAGAGGACGCAAATTCGAGGACGAATTTTTCTCGGCCAGTGGAGGATGATGCAGCCCAGGATGGGTTTAGGATTGACCCGTGAACTCGAATTTGACCCGACTAACCCATTTATAAGCTCGGTATTGTTGTACAATTCTCATTTTAGCTTGTAGAAGAATGGTATTGTTGTTATTCACTTATTCCTACACATTTGCACTTAACCACATACCCACGTTTTCATGCAAATTCCCACGTTTTCATGTCCATTTCCACGTAACAACTTTTCAAATTTTCATACCCATCTTAGCTTGCAATAAAAGAATGACAACAATACCCTTCTTTTGCTCCAAAATTCTCATCTTAGCTTGCAAAAGAAGGGTATTGTTGTCATTCACTTATTTCTACACATTCACATTTAACAAATTCCCACATTTTCATGCCCATTTCCATTTCTTTATACAAATATTATTCTTAACGGGTTACACGAATCAACCCGAAACCCACCCGATATATAATCAGGTCAACCCGAAACCTGCCCATTTAATAAACGGGTTGACCCAACCCGTTTAAAAATCAACCCGCACCCGAGTTGACCCAACCCAACCCGACCCATTGACAAGCCTAATCAAAAGGGTGTCGAATCTACTTTGTCACTGATTAGGTTTTTCCTTCTTTCTCTATGGAATTTTCTTCCCAAATGCTAAGGTAATTTACAAATTGAATAGATCTTTTAATTATAGTCACAAATGAATTACATTTATTTGGCTATCAATAAAAGTGCATCTTTTGATTACCTCTTTAAGCATAATAATTCTTCTCTCTAAATGAAAAGGGTGAGGATTTAATTTTGAATCTACTTGGTCACTGATTAGGTTTTTCCTTCGTTTCTGATGGAATTTTCTACCCAAATTCAGTGGTAAGTTATAAGTTGAATAGTCCTAAAATTATCATAATATTTTAGTTAAATTTACTCATTTTATCACAATTAACGTATGTATATTGACATTGTAAAGTAAAATTATAATCTATTGTTAAGATTTGTCAATTTACTTTTTTTGATTAATTACTCATACATATCTGTATTCTCAATAAATATTAATTTTTTTAGGTGCTTAGCAAGAAGGTCACCCTTGAAGGTTAATTCCATAAGGAGTTTTCTTATTCTATCATACCCTAATTACTATCAACAATCTCAAGTATTTCAACTTTTCAGCCTGCCAAAAGTGACATTGGACATATCACATGCTGGCAATTATAACCTGTCATTTTCATCATCTATTTGTAAATTACAAAGTATACAACATAAAATTGTGCGTTGGTTGCCTCCTAGACCAAATTTTGTTAAGTTGAATTTTGATGGAGCTGTTTCAAGGAACAAAGCAGGTTGTGTTTACATAGTTCGAGATAGTAATGGTTCCATTCTTTTAGCTGGTGGCAATGTAGAAGAACTTTAAATGTTGTAGAAGCTGAATTAAATGGAGTTCTAAATGGGTTACATAACTTAATATTATGTTATCCTAATATGAAAAATGTATGGACTGAGGGTGATTGTTTAGCTGCAATATGTTATTTGAATAGATTTGGTCCGGAAGATTCGAAAAGATGGCCAAAATTAAAGCAAATTCTAGACCAATTCAAAGTGTTTACAAAGATCGTATCTTCACACAATTATCGTGGGGGAAACCAATGCTCTGACTATTTGGCTGAAAGAGCAAAAGAAAGACTATCCTCATTTCTTTGGAAGGCAGATTATCCCACGTGGTTATTAGAGCTTAATTGAAGGGATAATACAATGGAGTTCATGGGAAAATTAAAAAAAATCATTAGAGTTTTGTTTTGACATCAAATGGGTGATAATTCATATCATGTATTACATTTGTAAAATTAATCATTTTGGATCATAATATGATCAACAATATACTAGTAGCATATATATCTATATATTATACTAGTGCGAACCCGTGCTACGCACACGGAGTATGGCTATATTTTTTTTGCATCTATCCTAAAATCTTCATTTTTTTTCTTGGAAGAATATTATATAATTCAAATCAATATTCTTATTTTTTTCAAAGACGGACTTTCTAAAAGTTTAATTATATCGCGGCTAATTAATGGAATAGTCTTTTAGATTATTAAACAAAATCAAAGGAAAATTACAATGACACTAAATGCCGATAAGGGTCAAAATTTAAAGGAGAAGGAAAATATGTATATGAATGTAAGGAAGAAAAGTCAAGGTATATATGCAAAGCATATGATAGTAGCATTATATCTTTAATACATATATGAATCAAATAAATTTTTACATAAATTGTTATCCAAATGCTACTACTCCCAACATGTGTCAATCCAAAACAATGTAACGCGTTGCCAAATAATACCTTTGAGTAGGGCTGTTATGGTAACGGTAAATTTACCCTTACTATACCATTACCAACCAATCGGTTACCATTTTCGAGTGAAATCGGTATACCAGTTTAATCGGTATGGTAACGGTAAATTTACCATTCTCTATGGTAAATCATCGGTAACATTTCTTCAATACCAGCTGTAACGATAATTTTACCAGTCAATTTATAATACATGTATATTCATGTAACATACTTTATTACAGGCATTTTGAACCAAACAAATGATCAAATTTAGTTTATTAACCATGTGACATAATGTTAAATACACCTCACTTCTTTTTCATTTGTGTCTTTTATTAAGTAACACTATAAATTGTATAATGAAACACCGTTATGGTGTGAATACGTGTTATGTAACTAACATTTTTTAGACAAACGGCAATTTACCATTACCAGTGTAACGGTTACCAGATTATCGATATACCAGTCTTCGGTATACCAGCCTATCGGTAACGGTAAGCAATTTTCGCTTACCAGTGAAAATGGTATGGTAATGGTATTTGTGAAATGGTAACGGTAACCATTACCCAGCCCTACCTTTGAGCATTTTCATTAGTTGCAATCCATTACTTGTTCAAATAGATCCAATAGTTACAAATAGAAAATACAACTGTGCAAAAAAGTAATGCTTTTTTCCCCAAAATCTAGCAAAGTGCCCATATATCAAATAGCTAAAGCATCCATTGATATAAATTTAGTTAGTTTCGAAGAGAAGATAGAACACTATTGCCACCTATAGCAAGTAACACGACTTACCATCCTTGGCCTTTAAGGGGAAGAGAATAACTGGGCTTCATAGCTTCTAATCAAGACTATCCATCAAGTCAGTAAGATCCAGAACTTTCAATAGTTTTTCTTCATTTATGTCGGTTTGAGTTAGCTTATCTATGTAATAAACTAGTGTGAACCCGTGCTTCGCACACGGGTATGACCAAAATGGGTATGGACGCAAATACATACGACGTTTAAAATTGAAAATTCATATATTAGCAGTTAGTTGAAGTGCAATGGGAGATGAAAGAAGTGTAGATAGGCTGAAATAACTTGTTGCACAGGTTGATAGGCCTAAAATTGTGTAATTCACGTCACTGCGTGAAACAGTTGTTCTCAGTTTTTTGTATCAGGAGATAGCTACTATAAATAACATACGGTCTCATCCTATAAGCTATTTATCGACCATTTGAAAAATAGAACACCGAAAAATTAGATATGCATAATATCAGTTTTTAAACAATGGGACTATATGGGTAAAAAGGGAGCACATGCAAGAAACAGTCATAATTGAATATAATGATCGCTTGTAGACATTTAAATAGCATAATAGTTGACAATATCTATTTACAAATATGTAGAATTAATTACCCCAGTGTCTTGTAAATTCAACATAACTATAAATAGCATGAAAACAACCATTCCATTCTTTTATAAGCAGGTAAAGAAAAAATGCCTAGAATGAAATTTCTGATGTAGAAAAATACGCAACTTAAATGATTTATGTTGATGCCATATATACAAAAACAAAAAAAAGAGAAGCAAAGCTGTTATTAAAAAATGATAAGCTATCACGTCAGTTATAATAAAGTTATTTATATAGTTTATAGCATTGTATAGCAACTAGGTCCTAACTTTTAGTTTAAATAATATATATGTATATTGATTGCTTGTAAGCTATGAAATTGAAACGTGGTAAGGGTCCACAATCATATAAAAGATTATATAAAAATGACAGTCATGTAAACATGTAAATAACCAATATAAGTGCAGTCAAAGTGAAATGCGGCAAGGGACTGGGTAAAACATTTTTCAACAATTGCAGTCTTAAACATATAATCAACCTACATAACAGCATGGAAAGAAAGTTAAAAATAATTACAGGTAAAAAGCATGTCCAATTAGCATACAATCAAAAATTCAAGTACGTTACATTCTCAGTTGTAGTTAAAATAAAAATTATATTGTAAGAAGCTAGTAGCATTAGTAATGTTCGAAAGCTGTTTGGTAGTTTATCCATCTCCACTAAACAGAGCAGTCCAAACATATTTGTAGTTCACCTTAGCAGCCTTAGTTGAAATTTTGCAAAGCAGAATAAAAGTCAGAATACATGAAGATATAAATAATGGTCCACGGCGCATCAAAGATCATATTTCAATGGACTTGCAACTAATCAGCATACACTGTGGATGTTGTATCCAAAATAAGAATGACGTGCTTGCATATAATCAACGTGAATCTAGCAATATAATGTATCAGCAAAAGCAGTAAGCATTCTACATATGTGTGTGTGTGTGTTTTTTTTGCTGCGAATATAATGTGGGTTTGTAACGAGTCAGATTTTGCCCGCTCGAAAATCGACATCCATACTTTACATCGTACTCGAATGCCGTAGATTCAATCGTTCAAATCCGAGTCGCCGGAGCTTATAACAACATTAAGTAAATAACACAGCGGAATAAAAAGAAATAGATGATATCATATACAACTCCAATGAATACAATATCCAGAATATGATATACAACAATGATATCAAAAAGATACAACAATACCAGAGATATGATACAATGACAATAGCAGCGGAAAGAAAAGATAACATCAGCAGCGGATAGAATGTCTTCAATAGAATGCTCCAATCCATAGCTAGCGGAAAGCAAGGTCAGTCGTCCAATGACTGGCTAGCTCCAGATACAACCTGAATATCTAAGAAACCCAACTCTAGACTGCCCGTGTGGAAAATGGTGGGCACCCAGAGTTTAGGAAGGGAACAATAAACTCCGAGTCAGTCGTGGGACTGGTGTGAGCAACAAAAACAGTTTATCTTTAAACAAACACAAAAGGCTTTTAAACATTGAAATCCGCAATGCTTTTGGAAAATGAAACTACCATAAGACCTCCCGCCATACACACAATGCAAACGCAGAATTGGAGGAGATTTCTTCTTATGATAGTCAAAGATGCTTACTACGCAAAATCAATTGGATATTATTATTAGTGCATAGTGCAGAAAACATTTCGAAAGTATAATATTAATCTTAGCCAGCATAGACATTTCGAACTATGCCTACTATAGCTACCATCTAAACAGTGGGGCGCCACCATAAGTAAATGGCAGGTTCTACAACTAATACCGTACAAGTTCCGTATTGGGAAATGGATTTCCAACAAATGGTCAGGCTAAGGAACTTCCTATGCCACGAAGGAAACGCCTCTAGCTGGACGCTCCGAGAGACAAACTGCTCTTTGCCAACAAGGCCGGATTACCCCTGTAACAGGTAACTCACGAATATGCCATCTCCCGGTCCTTTGGGACCTTTATCCGAGCGCTCGGTAACCAACATCACACATAATAAATAAGTGTATCCACATGAGTAAGTAACTGGGCTCCATACCATGATACCACCCTTTTCCAGAAGGAAATGACATACCCTAAAGGGCGCGACCCTCATAACCTTGCCGCAACATTCCTGTTTCGACCATTTCCGGGTTGTGAGGCCCTAACGAAGTCTCGTCCACAAAGCTACGCTTTTTCAAAAAGCCACGCTTTGGGTCAAAAGATGATCAACCTATGATCACAAAGATAAATGATCAACCAAATGATCATATCAGAAATGATCAAACACTGATCATCACACAGCAACACTCAGCATGTCACATTACCAAATTGGGATATATCGCTGATAAATTTCAACTACATAACCTCTGAGCTCGTACGTCTCAGAGAAGGGTGTTAAGCTAAGAGAATAAATTCTCCGCCACCAACAGAAATGTATTTGAAAGAAATCTGCTTTATATCTCAAAGTGTAATGTCAGACATGTAACCATACAAGTCTGTTCCGGGTTCGAACAGAACCGAAGGCACTTCTCACGAAGCCCTTGCAAATCCGGATAATTTTCAAATCACGTCCGGACTTCCCATCACAAAAAGAGTGATATAAATCTCTATACCGGAGCAACTCGGTGCAGAGACATTCGACAGGTTGTCCTTTCATTTTTGAAAAATATCAGGTCTTCAACACCGGTCTTCAAATGCTATCCATAACGTCGAATCACTTATTCGGAATGGGTTATGTGACACAAAGGTCCTCTCCCGGCTAAACCGAATAGTGAGCGCAATATTTAAAAATATACGGATATTGGGATTTCAATTAAGTCACAACTTAAACCCAAACTTTCTTTTCAAATGGTTTAACAAATTACCATTTCAAATCTTTAAACAAAAAGATTCATTTTAGCAACCTTAAATGGTTTAAACAATTTCCACACTTTAATCTTTTAAACAAAAGATTCATTCACAGATTTTCCAAATCAATTTTCCATTTCAATTTGGATTAACTCGTTAAATCTTTAAATCAAAGACTTAACTTATAGCTTTCAAAACAATTTCATTTCAAATGGTTTAAATAAATCATCATTTTAAATCTGTTAAAATAAACAGATTCACTTCATAGCTTTCAAAAAGAATTCATTCATAACTTGAAAAACCATTTTTCAATTTAAATCTTGAAATTCCTTTAATTAAACTCTTTTCTTATTTGAAAGCTTTTATTCTTTTAAAACAAACAGGTTTCATTTTGGAAATCTGATTCATCTATACGAGTTAAAATCTTTGGGTTAAATTCAAATTCTCAAAATTTTACTTTTAAAATGGTTTAATTTCATATAAACTCATAAATAGGATGAACAGCCTTTTTAAACCCTAGTTTCCAAATCATAGAATTCAATTTCAAATATTGAATTCAAATTTAAATCAAGTTATTTAAATTTTCAAAACTCGATTAAGTTATTCAAAATAACTTTTATCTTTGAAATTCCATTTCAAAAGCTTTTCACTTTAAACCCAAATCTCCAATTTCAAAATCAATTGAAATTAAAATTTCAATTTTAAAAACATCAAATTTAAATTATCCGTGACTTAATCCGATTTCCACGTGAAATCCATATTTGTGTGTGTAAAAGTGTAGTCTAGAGGTTCAACACAGTAGTGCAACATCATACAATCATCACAGATTAGAATACAGAAATATAGTTGATAAGCGGTATTAACTATCACGCTTATCGTTCATTCACAGATCACACATATATATCACAGATAAGTAAATTACAGATCACAACATAAATCAGGATGTATCACAAAGCATCATATATCAGGGATATCAAACAATCAAGTCATCCAATAGAATCCAAACATTCATAAGTAAGGTCAGTCAATTGTCTGATTAATTCAAATCAGATTTGTTTCTTATGAATTTCTAATCCTGGTTAATTTACATTAATAAATTACAGATCATTTTGATAAATTATTCTTTAATCATTTATTAATTAACCATTAATAATAAATTTACTACCCTTTTATTATTAATTAATCAACCTTTAATTATTAAATAATTAACCTTTAATTATTTAATTCACCATTTAATTAATTATCGTAAATTAATTGCTTTAATTAATTATTCCTCAATAAATTATCATCCTTTAATCACCTTCATTAATTTATTAACCTTTAATAAATTATTCTTAATCAAACACATTAATTAATTAGCCCTTAATTAATTATTGTTTAATCACTTGAGAAATCAACCTTTAATCATTAAGTAATTATCTTTTAATTACTAATACTAAAAAGTCATTAATCACTTAATTAATTTTTTTAAGATAACCCATTTTATCCTTTATTAATCACTTTATTTATCATTTAAATCTTAATTATAATCTTTGGATTTAATTATCAATTATCAATTAACTTAGACCTTTAAGTTAATTAACCTTTAAAACTTGTTTGCAAACATTTTACTTTTTTTTATATTCAAAATTCACTTTACATTTAAAAACTTGAATATGTTTTATTTTAAATTTTGATAATCCAGGCTCGCAACAAATCCTAACCCGAGCCTACCTCTCAAACACCCACCTTCTTCGAGTCGCCCACTCATCCACGCGAGAACAACCCCGAGACCATCCTTCTTTCCCAAAACCTCAAATTCCACTGGACATTAACGTGCACGCGTGCACGTGCACCATTTTCTGGTCGACTTCCGGCCGATGCTCTGATCGACGACCGATCGTCCATCCATCCCCGAGTCTCCTTGATCATCCAGTCCCATCGATAAACCTAAACTCCAAAATCAAGCAACGCGACTCAAATTTGTACCCAGACCTGCTCCACCAAAGCCCCTGGCCACCACAATTTCCGACCATCTTACGCCTTGCCACCGCAAATACCACTTCGTCACCGCCCCACGCGACTCTTCCCCAAGTTACGTGCAGCTCGATGCACACACGTGGTCACGCCGATCGATAATTTGAGCTTCAGTAAATTAGGTTAAAAAAAAGAATTCGCTACCGCCGCCACCTCCGACGTCGAGGCCACCCCCTCTTATTTTTCCTACCACCCCAGTAAGCTTCCCCATCTCCCCTAGCAACGCCAGCATCTCCAGTTCATTGCGTCGCCGGGGATTGGTCAAAAATCAATTCTCGATCATCTACCGATTTCTCCTTGCATTCTCATTTAAAATTACCATCTTCATTTTAAAAATCCTATCTTCTGCTAGAGATTCGAGATGTGTAATTAAATTTAAGTTTCATGATACTTGAATATATCACAAAGTTACATTTTCCTGTAAAATAGTTTGTTTTTGAGATGTTTTGAAACTTTATTGTACTGGAAAACTTCTCCAGACCTTAATTTAAGTATGAACAAATTTGTTATGTTAAAACATCACAGTCTAATGAGGATTAGTCGAAGAGATTATCGAATACCCTGTTGATTTTTTACTCTGAAATCCAAACAGAGAACAAGTGACAACGCAGGCACATATATGATAGAGTTAAAACTTGAAAGATATTCTACTAAACATTTTTGAATCCAAATCATACATACACACATGTAATTTAACTTAAACTTGAAAACAGGTTGTTTACTCACAGGTAAAGAAACAAGGAAATCTGGTTTAAAAAGAAAAGTTAGTCACTTGGAAATGTTTGAAAACAGAGACTAAATTTGTTTAGCAGCCACAGTTTGATCCTTCTCCTCTTTTTCTTTCTTCAGTAATTTGTTTTCAACTTTGAAATATATAGTGATGTCTTCTTTTCTTTTTAGTCTCCTGCTCCTTGTTGGGTTTTACTTTGAACGAAATGGAACTATGGTCATGTATATAAGGTGGTGTGCAGGTGAAAATATAGGCAAGTACAAGTTTAAGATTTATAAAAGAAAACCAAGTCATGCTTTTAATACAATCTGATGGGATCTTGTACATGCGGACAGTAATAGCATTTAATGAAAGCAAGTTTTGTTCAGGGTTTGTATATTTTTAGCATGCTATTCGATTTGCTTTCCTGTAAGTATTGATTCTTCTTTTGTGCTAGAGGTGATGGCACTAAATGCCTTTGCTTCCTTTGTATGTTACAGCAGCCTTATTATATGGTTGTGCAAGTACTATGTCATTGAGATGACCTACATTTTACATAAAGTTTTTTTTTTACCAATATATATAGTGATCATCTATTCAAGAGAACATCCTTTCTCTACTATCCAGGATCTTTTCACCAATATAAAAATATTGTTGTAATCAAGTCACCTAACTTACATTCAAGAAATCATGTATAAATGATACTTTAAGGTTTTCCCTTTCTTTTATCAGAGTAAAAGAATTTTGGATGCAGAGAATTTTATTTTGGGATTTTCTATAAAATTTCTCATGGCAAAAATAATTTCCAGAAAGCTTTTCTACCTTACTTAATTTTTCACAAATTCTAGATGTTATTTTTTTCTAGTTTTAAAGTTAGTTTAGATCTCCAAGAATTTAGATCTACTGAATGCTTAATTATCCCTTATGCAAGTGTGTATATATGTATTCTGTGTGCATGTGTGTATCTGTGTTCTGTGTGCATGTGTGTGTCTGTGTTCTGTGTGCATGTGTGTGTCTGTGTTCTGTGTGCATGTGTGTGTCTGAGTGATTTCAGGTAACATATATTTTCAATATAACTATCCTGGTTTTCTGGTTTGCTTTATTTGTTATATTTCTTAATCAATTAGCTTAGGGTAATAGGCTGGTTGAACCCACGCTTGACAAAATTGGTCATGTTAGCCGGAATTCCTCTGCTACTTTACACACATCCTATACAAACTAATCTGGGTTTTCATCCTACCTATTTTTTCCATTAATACTTACAACAGATCTCAGGTTACCCTTTTAAATTTACAATTTACAGATCATTTCAAATTATTCTTATTGTTGCACACTTAGGCTAAGCATTCAGGTAGTTAATACTATAAATTATCACTTAATAAAACATTCTCAAAAGCAACTTGCAACTGTTAATAGAAATCTCATGAGTAGTTCAATACTTGCAGATAGAAAATAGCATTACATCAGTTTCCTCCCAAAACAACTTAACTAACATTTCATAACACAAGTTCAATTTGACATCTATTTAATATCCTTGAGTCTGTAACTATTATATCCATTTCCTTAGCAGCTAATTCATCCAAATCTCGATCAAGAAAATGCCTATTTACCTGCACAATCACCACGAGCTGCCTCATCAAAAGATGAGACACCCAATGCTATACAAACATACAAAGGGTCAGACTAAATTGTCTGGTATGAATAATCTTACTGAAAATTTAAATAACTTTTTAAAATAGATCAAGTAAAGCAATGTTTTTCTTGTGTACATACCTCTACCATCTGTGCATGTTTTTTAATGCATAACATAAAAATACATGATTCAATGGATTATTTCAGAGAGCACAAACATATAATTCTCAATAGAATACTCTGAACCAACCAACATAATCATCATTTAATCATTTTCTTATTTATAATCTTTCTGTCTATCAGGGATTTTACCCAACCTACCTGTGAACTTATTCTCCAAATTCAATCTCAGGTATTTTATGATGGACTTTAGCTACTTTCTTTCTATTAAAACACACATTGTCTGGGGCATATTCACTGTTAACCCAGCACACTCAGGCCCCTGGGTATAATCATACCATGTGTGAGCTTGTAATATTTCCCTTGCCAAGCCTTACTTTGTAGCCCTAAGATCCAAATCCTTAGTTATATTACTAAGTGTTCATTTTCCCTCTTTCCCTCATTCATGCTAATCCCTTCTGCATCTCATACATTAATCAGAGAAAATAAATAACTCAACCATCATACATATGTTCAAAGGATAACAGATCATCTTTTCATAATCATAAATTTATTCACACAAGCTAGTTTAATTTCTCAGTGTACATATGATTTAAATCATGGGGTTTTTCTTTTGAGGAATCATGCCTATAAATATATGGTCATATTCAGTTTGCCTTGATGCATCCATTTACCTCTGGCTTAATCAGATACTCACAGATTTATAAGATCTGACTAAACCACAAGCTTCTAATCTTATTTGGATTTATTTGTAATCATAGAAGTTCAGCACAAGTATAACATTGCACTTCTATGTTACCACGTTTATTCTTGAGACATAAGCAGCAACCACTTTATGCTACAGTCCCATTTGTTTTCCATTTTTAGACCATAGACTTATATCATATATTCCTGGAATTCCCATGAATTAATTTATATGCAGCAGTCACATAAAAAAAACATCTCATCTCAAAGATAATTCATGATACAATAATTATTCAAACATGAAAGTCACCAATATATTTTTTGAATATATTCACACACAATATTTAAACAGATCATCAACACATTAATCTCATAAAACAAGCACAGATTAATTAAAAACATAAACCATTTAGGCTGCCTCAATATTCAGGACTTAATGCCAATTTTCAGTGAGATTATTCACCTTAATCCTTTCCTTTTGATCTGTTATCTCCTACTTGTCTCTAATGGCCAGTGCTCCTCAGTTTTTCTCTTTTGCTAACTGTCTATATTTTCTGTATATTTTTTTTAAGAAAATGGTGACAGATCCTTTCACCCTTAACCCTCTTTTATACAAGACCTTGGCTGCCTCTAGGGTTTTAAGATTTACCCAATGTCAATTTTACCCTACCACTTATGATCAGCCTCTCTTTTTATTTTTAAGAGCAATTGGGTAAATGGTCCCTGGTTCTATTAACAGAAATTTACACTTTATTACCTCAGTCACCATATTTGCATGATATCTCTAAAGCTAAGAAAATTGCTAAAAGTGGATAAAGTATTTTTCAAGAACTCATACTATTTTCATGCAATTTCTAATAATTTTCTTTAGCCAGCCTTTGTTTAAAATGCCTGTACACTATCTATATTTTTATTTCTGCCTAAGTCTTTATTTCCCTTACCCTAGACTTGTTTCAATGGCACATTCATATTCTGTCATGTTCATGTATTTATAGTTTTCTTTAGCTTACAAATAATTTTCTACTCTTTTTTTTTAGAGAAGTATATACATATGTATTATATCATCTTGTATACATATCAATATTTACCCAATATATATTTATGGTCAACTTATCATATATATTTTTCCTAGGCGACCAAAAATAATAATTCAAACAAGTATATTAAATTAAATTATAAAACTTGTTCATAAAATCAGGGTTATCACATATACCCTTCCTTTTAGGAATTGTGTCTCACAATTCATTCATGCTCAATTCAGACATTTTCAATTCAGCAATCAATCATTCTCAGTTCAATCATTAATTAAACTCCTATGCATAACAAAGTATTCAATCAAATCATTCATTAGTATATTTATGTATATATATATATATATATATATATTTTACCTTTGATTCAATCAATTAGCTGTGGATAATCACTTCTGATTTTATCTTCCACCTCCCATGTGCAATCATTTGGGTCAAGACTCCATTGCACTTTCACTAATTTTATTTCTTTGTTTCTCAATTTCTTAATTCCCTTTGCAACTATGCCTACAGGCTTCTTCTCATACACCATTCCGGGGTCAATCTGCACTTTCTCAGGAGATTTTAAAATTGTTTCTTCATCATGAACCCATCTCCTTAACTGGGATACATGAAAAACATCATGCATTGCTCTCATCTCCTCTGGTAATGCTAACTTATAGGCTACATTTCCAATTCTTTCTAGAATTTTATATGGTCCTATATACCTTGGAATCAACTTTCCTTGTTTTCCAAATCTCAAAATCCTTTTCATGGGTGATATTTTAATAAATACATAATTCCCCACATCATACTGCACTTCTTTCCTCTTTTGATTAGCATATTTCTTTTGCCTATCTTGGGCAGAAGCAATCCTTTTCCTAATCAAGGCTATCTTCTCAGAGGTCTCTTTTACATTTTCTGGTCCTAAGACCACTTTCTCCCCAGACTCCATCCAACTTGAAGGTGATAAACAGGGTCTACCATAAAGTGCTTCAAAGGGTGCCATGCCTATGCTACTGTGATGGCTGTTGTTATATGCAAATTCTGCCAGAAATATGTGATCTTCCCAACTTCCTCCCCAATCCAATATACATGCCCTCAACATGTCTTCAAGTAATTTGTTCACAATTTCTATTTAGCCATCAGATTGAGGGTGATATGCTGTGCTCAAGCACAAATCAGTCCCCATTGCCTTGTGGAAACTTTGCCAGAATTTCGAAGTGAAGATGGTATCTCTATCACTTACTATAGTTTTTGGTATTCCATGCAATCTAACTATTTCTTTGATGAATAACTGAGCTAAGGTGCATGCATTCCTATCTGATTTTACAGGTATAAAATGAGCTGTTTTGGTTAACCTATCAACTACAACCCAAATACTATCATTTCCCCTCCTAGTCTTAGGCAAACCATCAATGAAGTCCATTGATATGTCTTCCCATTTCCATTGTGGTATTTGTAAAGGTTGCAGCATTCCTGAGGGTCTTTGATATTCAGCCTTTACCTGTTGACAAACCATGCACTTAGACACATATAATGCCACTGCACTCTTCATCCCACTCCACCAATAATCTCTTTTTAGGTTGTGATACATTCTGGTACTTCCTGGGTGTATAGTATACTTGCTTCTGTGATAAGCATCCAAAATTTCTTGCTTCAATTCTTCTATGGCAGGAACACATATTCTCTTTCCCTTCACTAAATGACCTTGTTTATTCAATTGAAATCCTTCCACTATCTCACCATTTAATATCTGAACTTTCTTCTCAAGTAAAAATGGTTGGTCTTGTAGCTTCACAATTTTATTTTTCAATTCGGATCCCAAAGTAACAAAACTCAACTTCCCTATTTCTTCTTTCTCACTGCACATGCTCATATTTTCCTCACTGCCCCTTTTCACTTCTGAGTCAATCAGTAATGATAATGTATTAAATTCTTCTATCATCAATCTAGCTACACTGGCATGCTGTCTACTTAAAGCATCTGCCACTTTATTAGCTTTGCCAGGTGTATATAGTATTTCAAAATCATATGAGGCTAAGAGTTCAATCCATCTTTGTTGCCTCATGTTCAATTCTTTTTGTGAAAACAAATATTTGAGTGACTTATGATCTGTATAAACTTCAAAGTTAGCTCCTAACAAATAATGTCTCAATAATTTAAGAGCATACACTATAGCAGACAGTTCAAGATCATGTGTAGCATACCTTACCTCACTGGGCTTCAGCTGTCTAGAGGCATAAGCTATTACTTGCTGCTGTTGCATCAACACTGCCCCAAGCCCCTGTCCACTAGCATCAGTATATATCACCAAGTTCTCATTCCCTTCAGGCACCTTTAGTATTGGAGCTTGTATCAATGCTTCTTTTAATCTCTCAAAGGCTTTCTCACACTCCTCAGTCCAAACAAAAGCCTGATTCTTTCTAGTCAATTTAGTTAATGGAATTGAAATTTTTGCAAAATCCTTTATAAACCTTCTATAATAACCAGCCATTCCCATAAATGACCTAACTTCTGTGACACTGGTAGGCCTTTTCCATGCTTGAATTGCCATCACCTTATTGGGATCTACAGATAGGCCTTTCTCTGATACTACATGACCTAAAAATTTTACCTCATTTTGCCAAAAAGTACACTTTGTAAATTTTGCCTTCAAATTTTCTTGCCTTAATTTCTGCAGTACCATATGCAAATGATTCTCATGCTCTTCAATTGTTTTAGAATAAATTAGTATATCATCAATGAATATCAATACAAATTTATCTAAATATTTTCTAAAAATTCTATTCATCAAATCAACAAAGTAAGAGGAGGCATTAGTCAAGCCAAAGGGCATCACCAAAAATTCATAAAGCCCATACCTAGTATTAAAAGCAGTATACTTGATGCTCTCCTCCTCTACTTTCATTTGATGAAATCCTGAAGCTAAGTCAAGTCTAGAAAATATTTTTGCACCATTTAATTGATCAAAAAGATCATCAATTCTTGGCAAAGGGTATTTATTTTTAATTGTGATTTTATTTAACTCTCTATAATCAATAAATAACCTGAGAGATCCATCTTGCTTCTTAACAAAAACCACTGATGCTCCCCATGATGAGCTACTAGGTCTAATGAATCCTTTTTCCTCTAGTTCAACTAATTGCTTTTTCAGTTCTGTTAATTCCTTAGGCCCCATTCTAGTTGGCCTCTTAACCACTGGGTTAGCTCCTGGAATTAATTTGATAGAAAATTCTACTGGTCTATGGTTAACAATTCCCTTAACCTCACCAAACACATCAGCATACTGATTTACTATAGGGATTTCTTCTAATGCAGACATGTGCTTCTCACCAGTCAAGTTATCAAGGGTGGCTATGCTTCTGTTCTTATCTGCTTCACAAAGAACAACTACCATTTTCCCATCAGAAGTTTTCAATGATAAGGTGGAGGTCTCCATGTTTATAACTGCCTTATATCTTTTTAACCAATCAACTCCTAAAATAACTCCCATGCCTGGATATTGCAACACATATAGGTCTGCACCAAACATATGCCCCCCTATATTCAGTCCTAATTGTTTACATATTATACCCAATATACAGGAACTACCTAAAGGACTTTTAATAAGCAAGGGCTTATCTACAAACATACAATTTAATTTTAGCTGTTGTACAATGTCATGGGAAATTAATGAGTGTGTAGCCCCAGTATCATACACTACTGCAAAAGGTATTGAGTGAATAACCAAAGTACCTTCAACTTGGCCATGATTTTCAACATTTGGACTTCCAGTCATTTTGCTTTTCCCTTCCAACATTCCCATCTTTCCTTGCCTCAACTCTGGACAGTTCCTTCTTATGTGCCCTTCCTTCCCACACAGATGACATTTGAAAGATGCTGGTTTGGGATTTGTACACCTATTCTTCATGTGTCCCTCTTGTCCACAATTATAGCAGGTGATCTTCTTTTTAACCTTAGCAGTTTTGACTTCTTCTGATTGCTTGGTGGAAGCTACATCCACTTTCTTTTTATCATAAGGGTGGAACTTACCCTTTCCTTTCTTGTTTTGGTTATTTTTAAATGCTCTGAAATTTTCTCTGGATTTATCATGTTGTTCAAGGCTCAAAGTCAGATCTAAAACTTGATCAAAGGTCCTATCCTTATATGGCAGCATGGCTCTACTGAGACTGGCATTCAATCCTTGGATGTATCTACCATTTTTAGCTTCCTTAGTTGTGATGAGCACTGCACCATACTTTGCTAAAGATTCAAACTTCTGGGTATACTCAGTAAAACTCATAGTTCCCTGTCTTAATTTAATGAATTCTTCCAGCAAGGACTCTTTAGCTGATGCAGGTACAAACCTTCCTTCCAACATTTCTTTAAACTGGTTCCATGTCACCTCTCCTTCAGGTCTTCCAGCTATAATGACTTCCCACCAGTCCAAAGCTGCTCCTCTCAATTGTCTAGATGCTATTAGCCTCTTCTTTTGGTCTTCCACTTGCATATCAACAAATATTCTATCCAAAATTCTGAGCCAATTTTGAATTCCCATTATTCCTTCTGTTCCATCAAAAGTCTTGCCTCCAAGATTGGTAAAAGTCTTGAGTAGTTTAGAAAGCTCCTCATGTGGATTTTCTTGCCTATTGCCTACCCCATCCCTTATGGCTCTCATGAAATCTTGCATATTCACCATGGGTGGTTCACTTGGTCCTACCCCTTGTTGTCTGGGTCTTACCATAGTTCTATGGGTACAACACTGGAGTTAGTCCATTTTATCTAATCTTATATAAATTAACCTATTCCAACTTATTATCATTCAATTATAACAGATAGTATTATCATAAGTATATAAAGACAAGGCATCCAAGACAGTCGATACTTTCATATATTCAAAACAATCAAGTTCATTCAAGATTTTTACTATGTTATTTATCAACATAGCTCTGATACCAAATTGAGATGACCCACTTTTTACATAAAGTTTTTTTTTACCAATATATATAGTGATCATCTATTCAAGAGAACATCCTTTCTCTACTATCCAGGATCTTTTCACAAATATAAAAATATTGTTGTAATCAAGTCACCTAACTTACATTCAAGAAATCGTGTATAAATGATACTTTAAGGTTTTCCCTTTCTTTTATCAGAGTAAAAGAATTTTGGATGCAGAGAATTTTATTTTGGGATTTTCTATAAAATTTCTCATGGCAAAAATAATTTCCAGAAAGCTTTTCTACCTTACTTAATTTTTCACAAATTCTAGATGTTATTTTTTCTAGTTTTAAAGTTAGTTTAGATCTCCAAGAATTTAGATCTACTGAATGCTTAATTATCCCTTATGCAAGTGTGTATATATGTATTCTGTGTGCATGTGTGTATCTGTGTTCTGTGTGCATGTGTGTGTCTGTGTTCTGTGTGCATGTGTGTGTCTGTGTTCTGTGTGCATGTGTGTGTCTGAGTGATTTCAGGTAACATATATTTTCAATATAACTATCCTAGTTTTCTGGTTTGCTTTATTTGTTATATTTCTTAATCAATTAGCTTAAGGTAATAGGCTGGTTGAACCCAGGCTTGACAAAATTGGTCATGTTAGCCGGAATTCCTCTGCTACTTTACACACATCCTATACAAACTAATCTGGGTTTTCATCCTACCTATTTTTTCCATTAATACTTACAACAGATCTTAGGTTACCCTTTTAAATTTCCAATTTACAGATCATTTCAAATTATTCTTATTGTTGCACACTTAGGCTAAGCATTCAGGGAGTTAATACTATAAATTATCACTTAATAAAACATTCTCAAAAGCAACTTGCAACTGTTAATAGAAATCTCATGAGTAGTTCAATACTTGCAGATAGAAAATAGCATTACATCAGTTTCCTCCCAAAACAACTTAACTAACATTTCATAATACAAGTTCAATTTGACATCTATTTAATATCCTTGAGTCTGTAACTATTATATCCATTTCCTTAGCAGCTAATTCATCCAAATCTCGATCAAGAAAATGCCTATTTACCTGCACAATCACCACGAGCTGCCTCATCAAAAGATGAGACACCCAATGCTATACAAACACACAAAGGGTCAGACTAAATTGTCTGGTATGAATAATCTTACTGAAAATTTAAATAACTTTTTAAAATAGATCAAGTAAAGCAATGTTTTTCTTGTGTACATACCTCTACCATCTGTGCATGTTTTTTATTGCATAACATAAAAATACATGATTCAATGGATTATTTCAGAGAGCACAAACATATAATTCTCAATAGAATACTCTGAACCAACCAACATAATCATCATTTAATCATTTTCTTATTTATAATCTTTCTGGCTATCAGGGATTTTACCAAACCTACCTGTGAACTTATTCTCCAAATTCAATCTCAGGTATTTTATGACGGACTTTAGCTACTTTCTTTCTATTAAAACACACATTGTCTAGGGCATATTCACTGTTAACCCAGCACACTCAGGCCCCTGGGTATAATCATACCATGTGTGAGCTTGCAATATTTCCCTTGCCAAGCCTTACTTTGTAGCCCTAAGATCCAAATCCTTAGTTATATTACTAAGTGTTCATTTTCCCTCTTTCCCTCATTCATGCTAATCCCTTCTGCATCTCATACATTAATCAGAGAAAATAAATAACTCAACCATCATGCATATGTTCAAAGGATAACAGATCATCTTTTCATAATCATAGATTTATTCACACAAGCTAGTTTAATTTCTCAGTGTACATATGATTTAAATCATGGGGTTTTTCTTTTGAGGAATCATGCCTATAAATATATGGTCATATTCAGTTTGCCTTGATGCATCCATTTACCTCTGGCTTAATCTGATACTCACAGATTCATAAGATCTGACTAAACCACAAGCTTCTAATCTTATTTGGATTTATTTGTAATCATAGAAGTTTAGCACAAGTATAACATTGCACTTCTATGTTACCACATTTATTCTTGAGACATAAGCAGCAACCACTTTATGCTACAGTCCCATTTGTTTTCCATTTTTAGACCATAGACTTATATCATATATTCCTGGAATTCCCATGAATTAATTTATATGCAGCAGTCACATAAAAAAACATCTCATCTCAAAGATAATTCATGATACAATAATTATTCAAACATGAAAGTCACCAATATATTTTCTGGATATATTCACACACAATATTTAAATAAATCATCAACACATCAATCTCATAAAACAAGCACAGATTAATTAATAACATAAACCATTTAGGCTGCCTCAATATTCAGGACTTAATGCCAATTTTCAGTGAGATTACTCACCTTAATCCTTTCCTTTTGATCTGTTATCTCCTACTTGTCTCTAATGGCCAATGCTCCTCAGTTTTTCTCTTTTGCTAACTGTCTATATTTTCTGTATATTTTTTTTAAGAAAATGGTGACAGATCCTTTCACCCTTAACCCTCTTTTATACAAGACCTTGGCTGCCTCTAGGGTTTTAAGATTTACCCAATGTCAATTTTACCCTACCACTTATGATCAACCTCTCTTTTTATTTTTAAGAGCAATTGGGTAAATGGTCCCTGGTTCTATTAACAGAAATTTACACTTTATTACCTCAGCCACCATATTTGCATGATATCTCTAAAGCTAAGAAAATTGCTAAAAGTGGATAAAGTATTTTTCAACAACTCATACTATTTTCATGCAATTTCTAATAATTTTCTTTAGCCAGCCTTTGTTTAAAATGCCTGTACACTATCTATATTTTTATTTCTGCCTAAGTCTTTATTTCCCTTACCCTAGACTTGTTTCAATGGCACATTCATATTCTATCATGTTCATGTATTTATAGTTTTCTTTAGCTTACAAATAATTTTCTACTCTTTTTTTAGAGAAGTATATACATATGTATTATATCATCTTGTATACATATCAATATTTACCCAATATATATTTATGGTCAACTTATCATATATATTTTTCCTAGGCAACCAAAAATAATAATTCAAACAAGTATATTAAATTAAATTATAAAACTTGTTCATAAAATTAGGGTTATCACAATCATTGTTTTGTTTCTTCTTATATATTTGTTCAACTTGAATAGATATTATCTTCATTTGCGATTCTTGACTTTGGCTGAGGTAAGTTGTATTTGTTGGTATATAGGTAGTTATATTTGTTTTATTACTTTGAAATGTTATATATTGTTATGTTGTTTTAGTTATTTGTATAAATTTAACTTAGGTTGCATACTTGTCTTTATATATTTTGTTTACTTTGTAATATAACAATTTTCTACTTTATTTTGTTGTTAGATTCATATAACAATATACATATCACATATATATACAAATCTTCAAATATTTTTAAATTTAAATGATTTACACAGAATTTATCGGTATTCGGGGAAACTCGCTTAAATTTATCCATTAATTAAACAATTTTAATTCAAAAATTCTTTAAATTATCAATTTAAATATATGTAAAATCCGGGGTCGTTACATGGTTTTTCTTATTTATAACGTGTAGGTACTATTTTTGTTTTCATTCTGCGATCAGAATTTATAGATTTAATTGTTAGAGTAAGTGATGGAATTTTTATCATCGAATACAAATGAAATCAGATATTAAAAATTGCAGTAGCAGTAGCAATTTTGAAATCTTTAATATACAGGCCATGAATGAATTGTATAAAGAATTTAATTATATTGGGTTAAAATTACATCATGATTTACTGTTTAAATATGTTTTATCACATAAGTTGCTTCATGTGAAACTTATAGTCTGATACTCTTAACTGAACACATAATCGATTGTCAAGGATTACAAATGATACCGTTCATTTATAACACTACTTTTCCAAAATTAAATTAAAAATACTTGAAATTTTACTACAAGATGCATGGTTGTATCCTTCTTGTGAGTACATATATGTTACATAAGTCGCCTAAGTTCTTTCAGATCCATTACATATATATGAATTGTCCAAATTTAAGATGCATGCATTTAATAATATAAATATGAACCTACAGTGAAAAGAAATAGGCAAACCTATGGTAGTCAAACTACTCGTTTAATGAAATATATGTTCAAAATATTAAGAACTCCTTGATCTCATGCTTAGATGCAGATAGTAAAACATTGTCAAATTTTACTGTTTCTATTTTGAGGTAAATATATTAACGTTGATGTACCGATTTATAGAAAAATTAATTTAAAGACTTACGGATAATTTTGTAAAATGTATAGGAATAAAAAAAATATTGTATACAAACAATCAATGAAAGCAAGTTCATATTACATATTGATTCATTGAAAAAAAATATTGGCTTTAATGCATTCGTACATTTTATGACTTATTTGTGTATTTAAAAAATTTGCTAGCATTCAGCGTCAATCCATTAGAAAAAATTAAGTCGTCCCTATATTAGGTGAGGTTATTTGAAATATATACTATTGAAGATCTGAAATCAGTGCCATAAATATATTGGGTTTGGTCGAGAAATCTCATATGGTTAATGTACGCAACACAAATATCATCTTATGAACCTTAAAATGTACATATGCATTGTAGCGTAATAATACTGCGAACAAAGTTAATGAATTGAAGCACTAAACTAATATGTAGTAAATAAAATGTAAACATACGCAGTTTTGCACCATAACTTTTGCACCAATAAAGGACTTGTGGTAGAAAGCAGCCTAAAGAAAATCTTCTTCATCCAAAATGATGCCCATTTTCCTGCAAATTAATTGGATCTGTTAGCAAAATTATATATTTGTAACTGAAAAAGTTGCATAAAAAAGGAAACGATCATTCTATAGAGAGAGAAATGTCATATCTTTGTTTATGTTTCTTTTTATACCTTTTAGAAGGATAAATTGATTAACCTTATAAATGTGAAAGAAGGATCCATACTTTCATTATTCAATACCTTACATCTAAATTATTCCACTTTCCATCCGGTGAGGCAACATTCAGTGGTATCTTTACAATTTGAATTAAAAGTATCCTTTTATTTTGAGATCATAAAGAGCAGGCATGCAGTTTCAGTAATAAATATATGTATGCTTGGATTTCATATTCTAGAAAATAGATCGTTAATCACAACATGAATCAACAATAGTATTGAAATAAAATCTTATGTGATTTTTTTAAGTTGAAATAACTTTTGTCATTATCCTTCAGCTTCAAATGCACTTATTCATGCACTCATCTATGAAAAGCATAGAGTTAGCAAGGTTGAGTTTCTTTTTATATAAATTATTATAGTAGTTATATATAGTTGCTCCCCATTAAACCTAGACCTAATGGAACCAACACTCTAGAATAGCTGATGATATTCTTGAGTTTGTCGGATATACGGATTTGTCGCAGTATGTGCATTATTGGAAGATACACATTAATCTCATCACTGATCGACATTTTTGGATATTACTTATGTGATGATGGATTTGAAATTGTTGTCCACCATGGAATAATTACATGATTGGTACACCATAGTAAGTCGCATTATCATCAAAATATTATCTACTTATTCAAGAGAAACAATAATGAAGAAGTGTGTCGCTTTCCTGAAATTTTCACAATTGCAAAGCATTAATCATTTCCAAAAGACATACATGCACATATACACATCCATTTATCCATGCATATATATGTGTATTCTTGATGAATTATCCTATCTTACTCAAAGAAAATGAGTCGTGAACATTAAAGAAAATCTCAACATTTTCTTATCTACAATTTTCAACGCGGTACTAAAGTTCATGATGCAAAACGAAAAAATTACAACATAAGTGCACTTCTCAAGATAGTTAAGGCCTCAATTTGAAAACAATAGTTTGCTCAAATAAGCTATTATAAGGAGATGATGGCCATGCTCTCTAATTTTTTTCAAATGCAATCTAGATATGGTTTGAAAATCAATTTCCTTTGTTGCATAATAATTGAGATTTATTAGCAGTTATAGGTAGCACAGATCAAGTATTTTTATTACTACTGAACAGTGGATATTTTATTGATAGTTAATTGAGGTTTTATAATACATTTAAAGTGGGATAAAGGCTTTTTGTTACTACTTAGGTGAATTTTACTTTGTAGAGGTTTTACTAAATTAGAGTAGCATAGCCATTTCGAAGCATAAATACCCAATATTGTAATTTTCCAAGAAGAATGTACAAATGCGAAAACTATCAAAAGAGGAAATTTACCAATATACTTTACATATAAAAAAAAGTTTTCTTAGCATTTAAAGCTTATTATATTGCTGTTAACTAAGAGTTGATTCCATGGTTTTTATTTTTATTAGACTGATGACATAATGGAAAAGTTAATTCTGATCCCTTTCTAAACCGAGGAAAAATGTAAACTCTAAGCATTTGCAGTATAATAATTGTAATAACTAACACAATAATTTGTTGAATATTAAGATAAAAGAAGATTACTTAGCAGCTTTTGTCATTTTTCTCAATCAACTTGCTGTGTTATAATTCTATAATCTTGTAGGCGATTTGGTAATTCATTTGGACCTGGATGTAATATGTATAGCTCGCACATATCAATTGGTGGTCTATGGAAGATTATGGTTGTACTGGGTTGTGAATGGATTGACTCATATTACTTGCATATGTTGACGGGGAACTAAATTTTTTAACTTTTCTAAAACATGATAACCTCTATATGTGTGATCTCCAAACCAATATCAGTAACACAGTTTCAACGTTAAAAAATGGTCAGTTTAGGGAACTAATAGCGATTTGTCGGCGATACCAGTGCATAAATTTTCTAGCAAATTAAAAGTGCAAACAACACCAATTAGTTCAAGAGAAGCATGCTAGTAGGAACAAAAAAAGACATTGAAGAATTACAGCCCTCATAAATGTAATTGTCAATGATTATAAAATCCAATACAGTAGCCGCATAAATAACAATGATGAAACTACTATTGAATTTTCTAGTTCAAACATCCAAGGGATCGTCAAAGGAGACCAAATTTCATGAGGTATCTTATAATCAATTCTTCCATGTTCTTCAAACCTTATATAACACATGAACTAAAGATACATAAATTAAGAGGATAAAATATAAATTATAATCAAAGTGCAATCATATAATATTGTACCCGTCTCTATCCACTATGATATAAAAATATATGTAATTCCTTTTTTGGTAGCAATATGTCCTTACATTACCAGTTTAATGACAGAAAACATGAAAACCGAAGGAGTTTCAACATACATAGGTCATAGCATTTCAAATTATGTTCACTTTCACTAATTTTTTGGGAATTCTTTACAATAGGCATCATCAGATGGAGCATATTAATGTCAGCATAGCCTAGTATAACAAATTTGCCGGTAAGGAAGAAGCAAATAAAATAATAACTAAACTGTAAGGGATGGGTTTCATTATATTGCGGTATTCGATGATAAAATCCACATATAGAACATTAATGACAATTGCGAAATATTCTCAATGAAAAAAGTTTCAGATAATCAAATTGTTGAGGAAACAATTTCAGCAATCTATTTCAAATGAAGACTATGATGGTGAAATAATGGTGACCGCAGAAATGAAGGTAAATCCAAAAAAAAATATCAATGACAATTGAAAAAAATTTATCAAAAGGAAAAGTTTCTAGTTAATCAAATTCTTCTGGAAATAATTGCTGTAATTTATTTCAAATCAAGAATAAGACGGCGTTATGAAATAACAGTAACTATGAAAATTAAAGGTTCAAACCATTACACGTCATAGGATAATGATTGATTGATACAAATTAGCTTTGGATATAGGGAATCCATTTTAAAATAGGAAATATCATGATTGAGGAATTTTAGGATATCAATTAATAATGGTTGCATGAAAGGAACTAAAAAGGATCATATCAACAACTCTTTTGCTGATCTACTAAATTTAAAGTCCTATACCCCAATCAACTAAGGTATGTCAATTAAATGACGCTCAAGCACTGCGTTGGGTGTGGTGCTTTGTAAAACTGAGCGCTTTGCTTGTTTTTTACTGAGCATTGAGATACTGCTTGGTATGTGCTTACTTTTACCAAGCAGTTAGTTCATGGCTTAGTAAAAACTAAGCCGTGCACCAGTGCACCGCTTGCTCTTTTACTTAATACCATTAGTAGGATCATTTTCCATGTAAGTCTAAAATTTTTAAGGATGATGCAGCGCTCAAATGATTATTTACCTTTACCTGGGTTTTCATGATAAATTATTAATGATAAGAGAATGACCAGTAAGATAAAAAAGTAAACATATTAATCACACTTGCTATATATATATATCAATTAACCATGCAATCGTACAACAAATTAAAGATAGCAGCCTATAATTTATTTATGCCATTGAGCACTGCATCACATATCATATATAAGAAAAAGTATACAAATATAAAAAGCAACATTCAAGTGATCAAGATTTCGAAACGCTTTGGAACTGATTGGAGAAACGAATAAAAAAACAAACACTCTTATCACATGGCAACCAATCGTTTAGAAATTCATAACATATTGGAACAATCAGGATGCATAACTTATTCTAGCAACCAAACACTATGAAATCTAAAATGGATTATCACATGCAGTGTCCAGGAACAAACTGTTGTGATGCGTTGTTCCTAACTCGACCAAAATTTGAAAGTCTGGAGACCGTAACCAACACGATAAGGTACAAGAGTAAGTCATATAATTTTCATGTTCATACCATAGCAAAATACCTAACCTAAGAATCGAACAATCATAAGGCGTCTGCACCAAACATCAAATGAAGCAAGCCAAGCCTTCAAAATCGGTTTCTGATATAACAAATCGACAACCCTAATCCAATATAATTTCCAAGAAGAGGAATCTAACTAATTTACAATCGGTTGCCAAGAAGAAGAAGAACATGTGCTTACATCGGGAGAAGAGCTATCAAACTTGAAGGCAACTCTTGAACCAATCCCGCTGCAATCTGGCAGGCAACTTTGACAGGAAGCGCGAAAAACGGAGGGCAGAGCAGATAAGCATCAACTAGAGCGGGACGCCATCATCTAGGTTTAGTAAAAGGAAGAATGGGAAAGGCGCGATTAAAGTGGAGGAAAACCAAATTCAACAGATTGGGAGAAAATAGGAAAGGGAGTCGCGACCTTTGAGTTTAAAATTGAGGCTTGTGCGCTGTTGAATTCCAACTCAATAAATTTAGGGATTGGATTGGACGAAAATGAAGGTAAGGGGGAGATGCATACGGAGAGAAATTAATAAAATACGTGACCGTTGAGTTTAAAAAATGGGTGATCGCCTCTTGAAGTGCAATGCAACTAATAATAATCAACTCGGAGACTGTTCAGTTGCCAAATTTCAAGGGGGCTTGTGTGAGCTTGAAATTTAACTCACTAATAATAATATAGTATAGATTTACAATTCAGAATTGGCTTAGTGAGAAAGCCAAAGTCTAAGAATCTAACATTTGTCATCTATACACATAAAGCTCTGTCAAACATTGATGCATCCCAGGTTGAAGTCTTAGGTCGTGTACGACCTAAGGAAGTGATAGTTCGCGAACGACCTAAGTTTGCAGTGCAACTTGGTGAAAGTTTAAGTCACAAACGACCTAACATGTTTTTAGGTCGCATACGACCTAACTGGTTACTACGACCTAACAAGCAGATAGGTCGCGTGGAGGAGGTACGACCTAAAGTGAAACAGGATGTAAAGCTTGGGTTATGCCATAGGTCGCTAACAAGTTACGATCTAACGAAGCTACGACCTAGCGAGGTAACAAAGCTGCACAGTGAAAAAGCGGAAGCAACGGAAGAGTTAGGTCGCGTACGACCTAACGAGGCTTTTAAGTCGCTCCAACGACCTATTGGAGAATCGCGAGCTATCGAGTTAAGACTAACTTTAGGTCACAGAGATTTGTTACGACCTAAGTTAGGTCGCGAGAAGATGAAGAGAGATAGGTCGTTCGTTATAGGTCGCAAGGCATTAAGTCGCGAGGACTTAGGTCGTGAAGATTTAGGTCGTGAAGCCTTAGGTCGCAAAGACTTAGGTCGCACAGTTTCTGAAGCCGCTTCATTTTAGGTCGCTGATGAAGGGATGCCGTTCATTCTTAGGTCGCTCAAGCCAGATGCCGTCCATTTTAGGTCGTAAGACGTGTATCGAGTTATTGTGTTGTAACTGTTTTGTTGTTAGGTCGCTGCCGACCTATACTAAGTCGTGCATGTTAAGTCGTGATGGTTTGTATGTGTGTGTTGTAATGTGATCTGTTAGGTCGTTAACGACCTATACTAAGTCGCAGGGTTTTTTAGGTCGCACTAATTTTAGGTCGTAGGTTGTTCACGACCTAAGTCTTGTCCTGTTTTCAGTGTTGAGTTGTAATTTCTATAAATAGGTCGGTGGTGCCATTTGTAATAGTTTAGTTGATTTGAAATAAAACTCTTGTTTTGTTAGCTTTGTGCTTTCACCAAATTGGTAGTTGAGTGTAATCTCCTATCTCCTCTTTCGGTTAATCGAGTGCGCTCGATTCAACGACTGCAGAAGCCGATTCACGGAATCTAGTGCGCTAGATCAACGTGTGAAGAATCACATATCTTTGAACCCGGTATCGTGCGCGATCAACGAGTTCGGGATAGCTAGAATTCGGTATCTTTGGATCAACGAATTTGGGCATTTTAGTATTCATCAATCCATCGATTGCTACTTTCATCGATCTACATTTTTTTTGTATAATCCGCTGTGTCAGTTTGGTATCAAAGCTTGTTTTAGCCAATCATAGCTAAACCGAGTCTTGAAGCCGAGTTGTTTGAAGTGTTGAAGTTGTGTTCATCGTGTTCATCATATTATTGCAACAAAGAGGGAGATTTCGATCCATTACACTTTGGATCAAAGTTCGAAAGGTGTTTGAATTTTTAAGTGTTTGTGAAGTTTTCTAGCATGCCGCCAAGAAGAGCTAATCGACATCAAAACGTTGAAGCTTTGTATCGAAGAGAAGAGGCTGATGAGATGGAGCAAAGAATCAATGAAAACTTTAGTGAAAAGCTTAACGAAGGAATTGGTCGGTTAGAGAAGATGATGTTAGAGATGAGTCAAAATCGGAGAAGGGTATCACCAGAATCTAACCATGGGGGAAGTAGAGTCTCGCCACATTCCAATCGAGACAGAAATGTTGATGATGATCAAAGGCGTGGGAGGAATGTGAATGATCATGAACGGAGGAATGTATATAGAAGGGACGTTGGTGGAAGACGTGATGGTAGTAGAGATGTGGGTGGACGAGATAGACAACGATATACATCTGATTTTGAAGAGGAGTATGATGGTGTAAGTGTTCATGGACAAGGACGAGGACAAGGAAGAAATTACTCCGAGTATGATCACAAGTGGGAGTCGGGGATGAAGACTGAAATTCCTGAATTCAAATGTGGTATGCAAGCGGAGGAGTTTCTAGATTGGGTGGCTAATGTTGAAGAGATTTTTGACTTCAAAGAAGTTCCAGAACATCGTAGAGTGAAGTTGGTTGCTACAAGGTTGAGGGGTAGAGCTTTGGCATGGTGGCAGCAAACCAAACTTACACGTGAACGAATGGGGAAGTCAAAAGTTGAATCTTGGGAGAAGATGAAGAAATTGATGAAAGCAACGTTCTTACCTTACAATTATCAATCACTAATGTATCAACGTATGCAGAATTTGAGGCAGGGCACAAAGACTGTTAATGATTACGCGGATAAATTTTATCAGCTTATTGCGAGGAATGATATTATGGAAACGGAAGAGCAGCTGACATCTAGATTCATTGGGGGATTGCGAATGCAGATTCAGGATATGGTTAACATGTTTGATCCCAGATCTATAGCGGAAGCACATCAGAAAGCGTTGGCTTGGGAGAAACAGGGACGACGAGGAGGTGGTGTGTTTACAAATTCCAATAATCAAGTGAAGGGTGTTAGTGGAAGTTCTAATGTTTCAAAAGTTGTTGCAGAACCAGTTGTGAATGAGGTTGGGAAGGCGAAAGTCAATAATGGTTTCAAGTGTTATGATTGCCAAGAAATGGGCCACAAAAGTAGCGAATGTCCGAAGCCGAAGAAGAGAGCTATGATAGCGGAGGTTGAGGATGAGGATGAAGAAGCTGAATGTTCCAATTCACCACCTGATGAGGAGGAAGAAGAAGTGACGGGAGACGAAGGTTATAATCTAATGATGAAGAGGTCCTGTTTAACACCGAAGCAAGAGGAGGATTGTAGTTGGTTGAGGAGTAATATTTTTCAGTCAACATGTACCATTCTGGGGAAGGTTTGCAAATTCGTTATTGATGCTGGAAGCTGTGATAATATAATTTCTTCAGAAGCTGTAAGGAAGTTGGCCTTGAAGACTGAGAAACATCTGAAACCGTACAAGCTAGCTTGGTTGAGGAAAGGCGGGGAAGTGAAGGTTGGATGAAGGGCTTGTGTGAATTTTTCAATTGGGAAGAAATATAAAGACGAAATCTGGTGCGATGTGGTAGACATGGACGTATGTCATTTGTTGCTGGGGAGATCATGGCAGTATGATAGGGCGGTGCAACATGATGGGCGTACCAACAGTTACAGTTTCATGTTTGAAGGCACAAAGATTACTCTAGTTCCAAAGAAGCGACAACCGGAGGAAAACAAGTTGGAGGAAATTGAAGAACTTAAAACTTTGTTATATTTGAAGGAGTTTGTGAAGGAAGTAGAGGAGGAACCTGAAGTATTTTTATTGATCAGATGGGAGAGTCAGGAAGTGGTGGAAATACCAGAAGAAGTAAAACCAGTACTGGAGGAGTTTGACGATGTATTTCCCGAGGAGTTGCCAACGGAGTTACCACCGTTGAGGGACATTCAACATCAAATTGATCTTGTTCCAGGAGATGTGTTACCTCACAGACCACACTACATAATGAGTCCAAAAGAGCATGAGGAGTTGCGGAGGCAAGTGGAAGAACTGCTTGAACAGGGGCGTGTGCAGGAGAGTTTAAGTCCTTGTGCTGTACCAGCTTTATTGGTACCCAAAAAGGATGGAACGTGGAGGATGTGCACAGATAGTAGAGCATTGAATAAGATCACAGTCAGGTATAGATTTCCGATGCCGAGGCTTGATGATTTATTGGATCAAATCAGTGGGTCGTAATATTTTCTAAGATTGACTTGAAGAGCGGTTATCATCAGATTCGCATTAGACCAGGGGACGAATGGAAGACAGCGTTCAAGACGAGGGAAGGATTGTATGAATGGCTGGTAATGCCATTTGGTCTATCGAATGCACCAAGTACATTCATGAGGGTGATGAACCAAATTTTCAGGCCATACATTGGGAAATTTGTGGTGGTTTACTTTGATGATATTCTGATCTACAGTGCTAGTACAGAAGAGCATGTTCAGCATTTGAAGAAAGTGTTAATTATTCTTCGTGAAGAACAATTCTATGCTTCTACAAAGAAGTGTGTTTTTATGGCGAGAAGCGTTTTATTTCTGGGGTATGTTGTGTCGGAAGAAGGAATACAGGTTGACCAATGTAAGGTTGAAGCTATCAGAGTTTGGCCGCAACCCAAGACGATAACGGAAGTTCGTAGTTTTCACGGGTTGGCTTCATTTCATCGGAGGTTTATTCCACACTTTAGTAGTGTGATGGCGCCTGTTACAGATTGTATGAAGGGTAAACAGTTTGCATGGACAGAGGAAGCAGGGGTTGCTTTTGAGCAAATCAAAGAACTTTTGACGTCAGCACCAATTCTAGTGCTACCAGATTTTCAGTTAGTGTTTGAACTACATACTGATGCATCCAAGGTTGGGATTGGAGGAGTGTTGAGTCAGAGGGGACGTCCGATTGCATATTTCAGTGAGAAGTTATCAGGAGCGAAGATGAGATATAGTACTTATGATGTGGAATTTTATGCTGTTGTACAAGCTATCAAACACTACAGACACTATCTATTTCAGAAGGAGTTTGTTCTTTACACTGATCATGAGGCATTGAAGCATTTACAAGGGCAAGACAAGATTTCAGCAAGACATGCATCGTGGATTGCATATCTGCAACAGTTTACTTTTGTTGTTAAACACAAGTCAGGAGTGACGAATTGAGTGGCTGATGCTTTGAGTAGAAGAAATCATTTGTTAACAACAATGAAGGTTGAAGTGACGGGGTTTGATGTGCTACCAGAATTATTTGTTGAAGATCCTTACTTTATGAAGTTTGTTGATAAAGTCAAGAATGGGGAGACGGATGAGTTCGTGATGGTAGAGGGTTTTCTGTTCAAAGGAAATCAATTGTGCATACCTGATTGTAGTTTGAGAATGAAGATTTGTAAAAGAGCTACATGAAGAAGGACATGTTGGGAGAGACCGTACCTTACAGTTGATTTCACAGTCTTACTTTTGGCCATCGATGAGGAAAGAGGTGGAGAGGTTTGTGGAGCGATGTCATATCTGTTAGGTTTCGAAAGGAACTGCAACTAATGCTGGGTTATATATGCCGTTACCTGTACCAACTAAACCATGGGTTGATGTGAGTATGGACTTCGTGTTGGGATTGCCGAGAACACAGCGAGGTAATGATTCCATTTATGTGGTGGTGGACAGATTTTCGAAAATGGCACATTTTATTGCTTGTAAGAAGACGGCGGATGTTGTTCATGTTGCTCAATTATTTTTCAAGGAGATATATCGACTTCATGGATTGCCAGAATCTATTGTGTCGGATAGGGATACTCGTTTTCTGAGTCATTTTTGGCTAAGTTTGTGGAAGATGGTGGGAACGAAGTTGAACTTTAGCAGCGCTTATCATCCACAAACGGATGGACAGACCGAGGTTGTGAACAGATCATTGGGAAATTTACTGAGATGTCTTGTGCAAGACAATCTGAAGAGTTGGGATGTGAAGTTATGCCAGGCAGAGTTTGCTCATAATCTTGTAGTGAATCGTAGTACGGGGTTCAGTCCATTTCAGATTGTATATTCTAGTTTGCCAAAGGGGCCGTTGGAGTTAACAGTCATACCACAACCAAAGAAGACAGTCAAACGAGCTGTAGATTTTGTTAAAGGATTGACATAGTGTAACGACCCTGAATTTTTGACATTTGAAATGTGAATATTTAATTGGGTTTAAATATTCGAATGATAATTTAATTTGAAATTCAATTATCGGAATGAATTTGGCGATTAAATTATTGAATTTAATTATTGAAACTGGGTAAAAAAAATTTGAATCTTCAGTTTTAAGCTGATTAAAAATAATATGAAGTCTTTGAAAATTCATATTGATAATATTGAAGATAATAAAAGCGTCGGAATTTAATTTGAAACTGTTTTGTTCAGTTTTGAAATTTTATCGTTTAATCGATATTTAAAAATAGCGTTCCGGGGCACGGTCTCGGAATTCGACGAAACCAGTTTCATTGGGTTCGTAATATTGTATTATTATCGGATTTCAATTTTCGTAATATTTGGAGTGATCGTTTGGCCGTACGATAGGCAAACGCGCTGAAATTAAATCGAAATTTTAATTTAATAACTGGTCCAAAAAAGCTATCTTCTCCATACGATCAAATTTGGACTCGAAACTTTTTCCATTGTGTTCGGAATAGGCGTATAACATTATGGACGCCTAGCGGCACGCCTCGATAAGAAGTCAAAATTTTTGGTTGACTTTATCGAACGATTTGAATTTGAATTGAAGAATTAGTCAACCCAGCAGAGATTCTTTCTTCAGCCTGCCTTCTTTCAACATCGATACTTTTTCCTCTCAAATCAGCGTACTCTTTGTCTCCCCACCTCCTTTACAAATCTCACGGAACATCATTTCAAAGCAGATAAAATTTTAAACCAGAGAAAAATGGCGTCCTCCTTAAATCTGCGTTTCAAATCAAAACTCATGGCCACAGTTTCCTTTAAAATTCAAAAATCAAATCTCGAGCCTCGTTCGAAGAAAAAAAAATCGAACTGAGTAAAATTCGTTTTCCACTTCTCTGCTAAAAAAAAAAATCGAGTACCCCAATTTCTAATTCCTCTCTAAATTTCATTAGCAAACCAAATCGCGTCGAAGGGCAGATGAAGTGGAGCATCGCGCCTCCACGTGCGCGCGTCGTGGTCAGAGCGACGCCTCGAGATGGTCGCGAACGGTGAGCCAAAGGAGGCTCGTGCGCATACGCGCGATTATGGGTAGTCGAAGGCGAGGTCGAATCGTTGGGAAGCACGCACACGCGAAGAAGGTCAGATTCTCAGTCGAGTCGAGACTCGATTTGGGCTTAGCCGCATGCGATGGCTGGAGTTTCTGAGGATGGTGGAGAAGAGCGACGATGTCGCGACCTCTGGTTCGCGTTGGGGGTGTCGAACTCGAGATCGTCGAAGCTGGGAGTATGGGTTTTGCGAGCAGGTCGCTTAGGGCTGAGCATCGAAGTCGAGCTCGATTTCGAGCATTGCAGTGAGGTGTTCTGGTGGGTTCATGCGATGGGCTGGTCGAAATGGGGCCTGTCGTGCACGTTAGTGGGTGGCAGAGCGAAGTAGGGGAGTCTGGCATCGCGATTTAGGGTTTGTGTTCGATTTGGAAATTCGCCTGGTGATGGCGATCGATTTAGGGGCAGGCTCGATGGAGGCAGCTCGTCTTTTGGTAGGTTCGTTCTGTGCAGTGAGGCTTCGGCATTAAGGTATTTAAAACCAATTATTCTTTCTCAGTTTAAGGATTTACATATATATATACAATGAAGGATAGTATGATGGAATTATGGGTATAGTCAGAATATATATTTGTGCAGAAAACTTGGGGAGAGTAGGAATTTTTAATGTTTCAGTCTATGTAAAAATATTGATGTTTGAATCTATATAGATTAGTAAATATGTAGTTTCAAAAGAAGAATTTATTAAGTGTAAATTTAAATCATTAGTAAATTAAATTATTAGATGGTAATTGACCGTTCAATTAGTTCAAATATTGTATTAAAAGAAAATTTATTTGAAATTAAATTGATTGGATAGAATAAAATTTTATTAAATGGAAATGAATTGTTTGATTTATTTCGAATATTAATAAATTGTATAAACATTTATACAAGGTCTAAAGTGGAGAAACAAGTCGGAAATGGAAAATGGATTGCAAATTAAAGGTGAGATCTTCTCACTCAAAATTGAAAAGTGGAATTTTCAGTTATTGTTTGTTTGCTATTTGGATGTGATATTAGATATAGTAGGATATATCTATATATATATAGCAATATATACATATTGGCATATGTATATATTGGATTGATTGATTTCCCGCCTCGTATAGCGGATGAGACCCTATTGCGCCGTTAGTAAGAGGATGATATTTTATAAAACCCATATACCGCGATATTCCACCTCGAAGTGGAATTGGTATTGTGCTAACATCTGTGGATGCAGGGAAACAGGTTGGAGGGATCCAACAGGATTCCACAAAACATTTGAATTGATTTCATATGTTGTTTTGGTTGATTATTTATAATCTGCATATGATTATATCTGTGATTGAATGTATTGAGAGCTAAAATTTAGCCGAATGTGTTTTTGGTATCGTTGGATACCAGAAATAAATGAAATTGGATTTCTGAAATTAAAATTGAATTTGTGATGGTTTGGGAAAATAAAAGAATTTATTTTAAAAGAGATAAATTTGTTTGAAATCAAAGTGATAATTGATTGGGTATTTAAAATAAATCTTTGAGGAATCCATATGAAAACTTATTTAATGTTGAATGAAAAATTGATTTTTGTGTTGAAAATAAATTTGGGAATCGATTTGTAAAATGATTTGGTAATTGGGATCAAAAGTTAAAATCAATTTGAAATGTGATTCGGTGTTGAAGTAAATTCAGAAATCAATTTGAAATTCGATTTGGGATTTGAAATAAAATGGAGAAATCAATTTTTAAAAGTTGATTCGGGGTTGAAAATGAATGTTTGGAAAACGATTTGAAAATCGTGTAAAAGTGGAATTTTAGGAATGTAAATTCCGAATAGAAGTTGTAAAGGAAAGGGAAATTTGTTTCAAAAATAAATATTGATTTATTTTTAAAGTGTGGAAAATATGGTTTGAAATTGGATTTTCAAAGTGATGAAGTGTGGAAATAAATTTACAAATTTGAAATGTAAATTTGAAATGTAAATTTGAAATAAATCGATAAGGATTTATCTAATTGGTTTAAATGGACCATAATATGATTTGAAATTGATTTTCAAACGTGAAGTATGAAATATGATTTGAAATTGATTTTCAAATGTGAAGTGTGGAAGAATATATATCTTGTGAAAAGATTTGAAATTAAATAAATAATTTGGGAAAAATTATTTGAATTGGATGTTTGTTATGAATGTTATTGATAGTTAAATAACAGACTATCAATATTTGTCTTTGAAATGACACTTGATTTGTTTTTAAAACAAACGCTCATTATTCGGTTAAGCCGGGAGAGGACCTTTGTGTCATATAACCCATTCCGAATAATGATACGTCGTGAATGGATTGCATTTGAAGACCGGTGTAAAGACCGGATATTTGTGAAAATGAAAGGACAACCTGTCGAATGTCTCTGCACCGAGTTGCTCCGGTATAGAGATTTATATCACTCTTTTTGTGATGGGAAGTCCGGACGTGATTAGTGAATATCCGGATTGCAAGGGCTTCTTTGGAAGTGCCTTAGGTTCCGTTCGATCCCGGAACGGACTTGTATGGATGTGTGTCTGACGTTACACTTTGAGATGTAAAGCTGGTTTCTATCAAATACATTTCTGTTGGTGGCGGAGAATTTATTCTCTTAGCTTAACACCCTTCTCTGAGACGTACGAGCTCAGAGGTTATGTAGTTGATGGTTACTAGTGATACATTCCCAATTTGGTAATGTGGCACACGAAGTGCTGTTGATCAATTGTGGATCAAAGCGTTGCTTTGTGAAGAAGCGTGGCTTTGTGAAAAAGCGTGGCTTTGTGAAAAAGCGTAGCTTTGTGGACGAGACTTCGTCGAGCCTCACAACCCGGTAATGGTCGAAACAGGAATGTGCGGCAAAGGTTTGTAGGGGTAGCGCCCCTAGGGAATGCCATTTCCTTCTGGATAAAAGGTGGTATCATGGTATGGAGCCTAGATATTTTACCTATGTGGATTATATTTTGCGGCTGTTGCTTTTCGATTGAGGATCCTCGGATAAAGGTCGGTAACGACCGGGGGATGGCATAGCTCGTGTGTTAGTTACCTAGTTACAGCTCGGTTAGAGCGTGAGGTAGCGTCGGCCTTTTGTTTGCGGAGATCCGGTTAGGATCCGAGGCGTCTTTCCAGAGGCGTTCTATTTCGGTGTAAGGAAGTTCCTTAGCCTGATCATTTGTTGGAAATCCAAAGAAACAATACGAACCCTGTACGATTTTAAATTGTATTACCTGCTATGGAATGTGGCGGTAACCTGCTACTGAACGTAGTAGCTATAGTAGACATACAACAATAGTTGTATGTTGGCTAAGATTGATATTATACTTTCGAAATGTTTTCCACACTAGACATTAATAATAATATCAATTGATTTTGCGTAGTAAGCATTTTTTGACTATCATAAGGAGAAATCTCCTCCAATTCTGCGTTTGCATTGTGTGTGTGGTGGGAGGCCTTATGGTAGTTTCATTTTCCAAAAGCATTGCGAAGTTGTTTTATTTTCTTTGCGAAAATAATTGTTTTACGATCTCACACCAGTCACCATGACTGACCTGGAGTTTATTGTTCCCTTTCTAAACTCTGGGTGCCCATAATTTTCCACACGGGCAGCCTAGAGTTATTTTATCAGGATATCTTGGATATTCTGGAGCTTTGGAGATGAGCTGGATGGCGAAGCGTACTATCATACTTGTTATTTATTCCGCTGTGTATTCTGTATGAGGATAAGTTTATATAACTGTCCATTGTTGTAAATTCTAATGATTGATGTATGTATAAACTGATATAGTCTTTTGTTTTAAAGATTATTGATTTATCTATTATATATTGTTCCGCTGCGATATGTGAGATTCTGATATTGTTCCTGTTCTGTGTTTTCTGTGTTGTTCTTCTTTCTCTTTCTTCTATCTTTTCTTCTACCTCTTCTTTTAACCCTAAAGTTTCGCGTTTCCGCCATTCGATTATTCGACAATTCGGTACAGTGGACGTATCGGTGTCGAGTTTTCGGAAGACGGATTTGCGGGTCTTTACAAGTGGTATCAGAGCATCCGGTTAAGCGACAACCCTGCTCTGTTGGGTGTTACTCATTAGAGATAGAGTCAGTAGTACTCTAGAATGAGTGTGAGTGTAATAATAGATATGAGCGCGTATTTGTTAGTGAATATAAAATTTGTTTTGTATTGTGTTGACTTATCGGTTGATTGTTTATAGATTCTGGTCGATGCAGGGTGGCCAACTGTAATCGATAGGGGTTTCTAAACTCTTAAACGAGATAAGCCGAAACAGTATTGTTTTAAATAGGGTAAATGAAATAATTTTGCCCAAAACTATTTTTGTATAGAAAAGAAATGATTTTCTATGAATTATTATTGTATTTGGATGCTTGGTTGTTAGGAAGAGATAATATTGAAGTATTATCATTGATATATGGAATGGAATAAGAAATTCAAATAATAACCAAAGATTTGGAGATAAACTCATTTAACAAATGAAATTATAAATATGAATTGAAAGATAAGGAAATAAATCCATATACAAATGAGATTTGGGAATGTGAATTGTAAATATAATTTACAAATTGAAATAAAATTCCAGAAAGAATATTTGAAATAAATTCATTAATGGAATGTAAATAAGTTTGACAACTTATAAATTATTTGAAATCTGATTGGAATAAGATTCAAATTGAAAATGAATGAATTTGTGAATGAATAAATAAAATTGCAACTGCAAGTGCAAGAAAATGAAATTGAATGTTAAAATTTATTTTGAATTTGTAAGTAAATAGAACTGGAATTGAATTTGATTTGTGGAAAACGAAGTGATGTATTAAACTAGAATTAGTAAGTGAAGCTAATTGAGATTGACCAAATGAATAAGGTTTGAAACGAATTGAATTCAATAATTATAAATGAAAGATTGATTGGATTTATATGGAATTGGTAATCCAGTTTAAATATAAGTGGTAATTGAAAATTAATATCAAAAGTATGGAAAATACTTGTATTGAACTTAAGAAATAAGTGTGAAATTCTTAAGTAAATTTGATATTGAAAATATTCTAAGTTGGTGAATGTGAATATGAAATGCCAATTAAAATTGAATGGAATCAATTGGAAATGAAGTACTATACATATATGACATGTTTTCCAAACTAAGGATATGAAAAAGTACCTTCCATTGAAAAAAATTGTGAAGGTGTTGGAACTCAGTATGAGTATCCGTTTGATCGTGATGGGATCATATTGATTGATCACGACGTATGCTAGCGAAATTCGAGGGGCGAGATGCCTATGGTTACAAGCGATTCCACTGAGATAGTGGCGCAACCGCCGTGTGAACTACGATCTATAGCAACAACCATGGCGAAATTTAAGAGATGAGAAATCTACAGATTACGAGCGATTCTACTGGGATAGTAGCGAAACCGCCGAGTAACTGTGATCCATGGGGGAACGTGCTTTCCATATCCATTTTTTTAAAAAAAAAAAGGACTTTTAAGTGATTTCAAATTGGAAATTGAGATAAAAGTGAATAAATCTCAATATTCGAAATAAGAAGATGAATCGAATTCAAGTAAAATTCAAAATGAAAATCTGAATGAAAATCTGAAGATAAAATGAATTCAAATTGAATTGAAATTGTCAATTGAATTCAAATGAAGTTTAAATGCAAAGTTGAATGGAAATGAATATATAACTTTGTTAATGAAGTGAAAACGAATATAAGAAGTATGTAATACTTATATTGAACTTAAGAAATGAATGAATGAAATTCTTAAGTAAAATGGGTATTGAGAATCCAATAAGTAAATTTGGCCATTGTTGTTAGGTAAAACATACAGGGTATATGGAATTGGATTAAATTTTGAAGATAATTTGAATTTGCTCGACCAAAAGGTATGTATTTAAATTTCAGTATGAAATTTGATGAGATTCTGATTTTGCCACTTGGCATTTTGTTTTCTTTTGAGATCTGAGAGTCCGTAGGGACGTTTTGTGGTCGTACCGTATTAGCCGCGCAAAGGAGACGCTGGCGAAATTTTTCGAAAATTTCGAGTGTTAGAAAATTTTAGAGAAATTTTGAAAGTTTAAAATCTGGATTTAAACTCGAATTTGAATTAAGAAGTTAAACAATGTTGTTTGAAACTTATAATTGAAGTTGGAAGTTTAGTTGAATTAATAACGAATCTTTAGTAGAAAGATTTGTTTGGATAAATTGATAAAACTGTTGGATTGTGGAAAATAGTAGACGAGTTAAGGACCATTTTTTCCTAACTTTTAATTTCGGGACGAAATTCTTTTAAGGGGGGAAGATTGTAACGACCCTGAATTTTTGACATTTGAAATGTGAATATTTAATTGGGTTTAAATATTCGAATGATAATTTAATTTGAAATTCAATTATCGGAATGAATTTGGCGATTAAATTATTGAATTTAATTATTGAAACTGGGTAAAAAAATTTTGAATCTTCAGTTTTAAGCTGATTAAAAATAATATGAAGTCTTTGAAATGACACTTGATTTGTTTTTAAAACAAACGCTCATTATTCGGTTAAGCCGGGAGAGGACCTTTGTGTCATATAACCCATTCCGAATAATGATACGTCGTGAATGGATTGCATTTGAAGACCGGTGTGAAGACCGGATATTTGTGAAAATGAAAGGACAACCTGTCGAATGTCTCTGCACCGAGTTGCTCCGGTATAGAGATTTATATCACTCTTTTTGTGATGGGAAGTCCGGACGTGATTAGTGAATATCCGGATTGCAAGGGCTTCTTTGGAAGTGCCTTCGGTTCCGTTCGATCCCGGAACGGACTTGTATGGATGTGTGTCTGACGTTACACTTTGAGATGTAAAGCTGGTTTCTATCAAATACATTTCTGTTGGTGGCGGAGAATTTATTCTCTTAGCTTAACACCCTTCTCTGAGACGTACGAGCTCAGAGGTTATGTAGTTGATGGTTACTAGTGATACATTCCCAATTTGGTAATGTGGCACACGAAGTGCTGTTGATCAATTGTGGATCAAAGCGTTGCTTTGTGAAGAAGCGTGGCTTTGTGAAAAAGCGTGGCTTTGTGAAAAAGCATAGCTTTGTGGACGAGACTTCGTCGAGCCTCACAACCCGGTAATGGTCGAAACAGGAATGTGCGGCAAAGGTTTGTAGGGGTAGCGCCCCTAGGGAATGCCATTTCCTTCTGGATAAAAGGTGGTATCATGGTATGGAGCCCAGATATTTTACCTATGTGGATTATATTTTGCGGCTGTTGCTTTTCGATTGAGGATCCTCGGATAAAGGTCGGTAACGACCGGGGGATGGCATAGCTCGTGTGTTAGTTACCTAGTTACAGCTCGGTTAGAGCGTGAGGTAGCGTCGGCCTTTTGTTTGCGGAGATCCGGTTAGGATCCGAGGCGTCTTTCCAGAGGCGTTCTATTTCGGTGTAAGGAAGTTCCTTAGCCTGATCATTTGTTGGAAATCCAAAGAAACAATACGAACCCTGTACGATTTTAAATTGTATTACCTGCTATGGAATGTGGCGGTAACCTGCTACTGAACGTAGTAGCTATAGTAGACATACAACAATAGTTGTATGTTGGCTAAGATTGATATTATACTTTCGAAATGTTTTCCACACTAGACATTAATAATAATATCAATTGATTTTGCGTAGTAAGCATTTTTTTGACTATCATAAGGAGAAATCTCCTCCAATTCTGCGTTTGCATTGTGTGTGTGGTGGGAGGCCTTATGGTAGTTTCATTTTCCAAAAGCATTGCGAAGTTGTTTTATTTTCTTTGCGAAAATAACTGTTTTACGATCTCACACCAGTCACCATGACTGACCTGGAGTTTATTGTTCCCTTTCTAAACTCTGGGTGCCCATAATTTTCCACACGGGCAGCCTAGAGTTATTTTATCAGGATATCCTGGATATTCTGGAGCTTTGGAGATGAGCTGGATGGCGAAGCGTACTATCATACTTGTTATTTATTCCGCTGTGTATTCTATATGAGGATAAGTTTATATAACTGTCCATTGTTGTAAATTCTAATGATTGATGTATGTATAAACTGATATAGTCTTTTGTTTTAAAGATTATTGATTTATCTATTATATATTGTTCCGCTGCGATATGTGAGATTCTGATATTGTTCCTGTTCTGTGTTTTCTGTGTTGTTCTTCTTTCTCTTTCTTCTATCTTTTCTTCTACCTCTTCTTTTAACCCTAAAGTTTTGCGTTTCCGCCATTCGATTATTCGACAATTCGGTATAGTGGACGTATCGGTGTCGAGTTTTCGGAAGACGGATTTGCGGGTCTTTACACATAGTGGCATAGAATCGTTCGAGAACGATTGGAAAAGTCGAATGAGAAGTACAAATGTTCTGCAGATCTGAAGCGAAGGAGTGTTGAATTTAATGAAGGTGATTGGGTTTATGCAGTGTTAACAAAGGATCGTTTTCCGGTGGGAACATACAATAAATTGAAAGCACGGAAAATTGGACCAGTAAAAATTTTGAAGAAAATCAATGAGAACGCATATCAATTGGAATTGCCGGATAATGTTCATACGTTTGATATGTTTAACGTCAAACACTTAGTTCCGTACCATGGGAATGAGTGTGCTACGAAGGAGGAAGATGCAAATTCGAGGATGAATTTCTCTCAACCAGGGGAGGATGATGCAGCCCAGGTTGAAGTCTTGGGTCGTGTACGACCTAAGGAAGTGATAGGTCGCGAACGACCTAAGTTTGCAGTGCAACTTGGTGAAAGTTTAAGTCACAAACGACCTAACTTGTTTTTAGGTCGCATACAACCTAACTGGTTACTACGACCTAACAAGCAGATAGATCGCGTGGAGGAGGTACGACCTAAAGTGAAACAGGATGTAACGCTTGGGTTATGCCATAGGTCGCTAACAAGTTACGATCTAACGAAGCTGCGACCTAGCGAGGTAACAAAGCTGCACAGTGAAAAAGCGGAAGCAATGGAAGAGTTAGGTCGCGTACGACCTAACGAGGCTTTTAAGTCGCTCCAACGACCTATTGGAGAATCGCGAGCTATCGAGTTAAGACTAACTTTAGGTCGCAGAGATTTGTTACGACCTAAGTTAGGTCGCGAGAAGATGAAGAGAGATAGGTCGTTCGTTATAGGTCGCAAGGCATTAAGTCGCGAGGACTTAGATCGTGAAGACTTACGTCATGAAGCCTTAGGTCGCAAAGACTTAGGTCGCACAGTTTCTGAAGCCGCTTCATTTTAGGTCGCTGATGAAGGGATGCCGTTCATTCTTAGGTCGCTCAAGCCAGATGCCGTCCATTTTAGGTTCTCAGACGTGTATCGAGTTATTGTGTTGTAACTGTTTTGTTGTTAGGTCGCTGCCGACCTATACTAAGTCATGCATGTTAAGTCGTGATGGTTTGTATGTGTGTGTTGTAATGTGATCTGTTAGGTCGTTAACGACCTATACTAAGTCGCAGGGTTTTTTAGGTCGCACTAATTTTAGGTCGTAGGTCGTTCACGACCTAAGAGTTGTCCTGCTTTCAGTGTTGAGTTGTAATTTCTATAAATAGGCCGGTGGTGCCATTTGTAATAGTTTAGTTGATTTGAAATAAAACTCTTGTTTTGTTAGCTTTGTGCTTTCACCAAATTGGTAGTTGAGTGTAATCTCCTATCTCCTCTTTCGGTTAATCGAGTGCGCTCGATTCAACGACTGCAGAAGCCGATTCATGGAATCTAGTGCGCTAGATCAACGTGTGAAGAATCGCAGATCTTTGAACCCAGTATCGTGCGCGATCAACGAGTTCGGGATAGCTAGAATTCGGTATCTTCGGATCAACGAATTTGGGCATTTCAGTATTCATCAATCCATCGATTGCTACTTTCATCGATCTACATTGTTTTTGTATAATCCGCTGCGTCAAACATACACCATTTCCTTTTTAATAATACCACTAATTGCATTTCCAATATCTTTTTTCTGTAACCATCTAATATTAAAAATGCTCAAGGTTGAAGAAATTTAATCAAATCATTGCATATGTTTGATGTAAGTTATCCAATTCTAACAAAGGAAAATAGTTATCATTGTTACACGATGTCAAAAAATAATGAATCGGTATAATTGTTCAACGCACTAAAAGAAGAAAAATAAGCCTTTTTAGTAATATACTCCGGGTAAAAAATATAAAAGACATTAATATCAATACCATGTATGTTATGCCTTTGACTTGACTCTTTTTCTCTCTTACTATTTGAATACCAGGTAGCAAACAGAGAGAAAATGCTAGCCAATCATTGTTTCTAATCAATGCTTCTCATCTATATCCGCTAATTATCACTTGAACATCTTTTCTAATTAGATATAGATCTCAAGATTCATTATGACTTGCCTTCATAGACCAATGCCATTTGTAGAAAAGGTGAAGTTACATTAGTAAATTTTATATTGGTCATAGCCAAACATTATATATTGGTCAGCATTATGCACAAAATGAGACAAAATTAAATTTCATTTAGATTAAAATCATCATAAACAATAAATGAAGATATGGAAAAAATTACGCCTTTTATAAACGACCACACCCTCATAAAATTCATAATTTGTTCTAACTTTATAATTGTGGTACACGATACATGATTACATTGTAAGACCGTCTAAATGTTATGGGATAATTTTCAATATTTCGTTATTGTTATAACAGAATTCTTGTAATTCATAATAAATATTATTCATGAAGATAGAAAAGAAATTTAGTTCAAAAGAGAGTCAACAGATTCAGGAAAAAGGAGAGGATGCAACAAAATTGGCATATCACCATTGATTGTAAGGAAGCCAAAGATGATGCATTATGAAAGGATGGGATTGTCCTAGATGAATAACCTGCTAAAAGGCTATAGGCTGCGGTTTCAAAGAATTTTTTTAGATCTTCCAACCATATAAATTTACATGAAATATAACTTTAAATAGCTAAATATATTTTGTTAGAAGAATCAATTTTACTATTGAAAATGATATCTTCAATAACTAATAAATAATAAAGTTCATTCAGTTCTAATGGTCATAAACTGAATATATGAAGTTAGCAAACATAGTTCTTAAGAGTAAATTCAATTGATATTAAAAGAATAACATGTACATTCAAGGTGGGTTTTTTTACAGATCAACATGCTACTAAAAGTGAATGTATCACCTAGTTAAGAGGGTGCATTTGAAGGCAAAAAATACTAAATTAATATCAAATATAAGAGACTAACCTTCTTGTTGTCGCAAGTTCATGTAGAATGATGAATGGATGTAGCAAGCCACCTAAGGAAGGAAATAATAGGGGAAAAAATTAAAATATAGTTCAAATAAACCTAGAAATAACTCAATGTAACCAACTATGAAAGAATATGATTAAAAACAAAAAATTCAATAAGCCTTAAGCTAAATAGTAGGGAAGTATTCAGTATAATCCAAGCATATTTGTAATATAAACTCTTTCATCACCACTTATAGATATACATTAAGGTATTCATATATCTATCGTCCAAGCTAAGTCCTTTGAGCAAAAATTCCATCGTATAAAATATCTTCTCCACTCACAAATACAAACTAAGTTACTCATATACCAACTTAACCCTTCATTGAATGAAAATGAATTTACATATTTGACAACTGTTCATGTTTAGCTGCTAGAGTACGATGAATGATGCGATAAATAATAGAAGCAATACAAAATATGCAATTTGCACACCGCAAAAAAAGGATTTTGGCAGTGGGTTAGCATCAACTAATCAGCTTATTTGTGTAGTTTCATATCAGAATTAGCATCATCTATCGACCATGGCATCCATCTTCACGCTCCATGTAGAGTGGAAAAAAATGTTGTTTTTGTGATTCATACTTAACATGTAATTTTTGATTTTTTATAAATGTTTCTCTAACCCAAAACATTTGAAAATTACCAGTAATCTTTTGTAAACTTGATAAGAAAAAATTTAAAGTTGAAAAGTAACTTCAGCCCCTTCATAAACAGGCATATTACAGGAGTACATGATCATGCATTAAAATCATAAGAACATTAACTACATAGCAGAAATGAAATTCATTCTCTCTACAACAACATTTGTATTGCTTTCCACTCAACACTAAATAAAGAAAACCATTAGATATACTTTTAGTCAAAATTTTGTATGAAAATTCTTCATATTGAATCAGTAAAGTGTGTATATGAGATTAGTATAATAATAATTCGGACTTCTAGCAAAAGCACGTTATTTACACGAACTCTGTCTGTTTTGCTTTAAATTTGAAATGAAGATGAACTCATTCTATATACCAGTGGTGGTCAAAGTACATATAAACCTAGGAATAAAACAGCATGTAAATATTCATAAAAAGTAGTACTCTTTTACCATTATTTTTTATTTGTTAGTAAAGGGAATACAACATCTATGGACAAACAGTTTGCCTTTTCCAACAAAACCTTCACAAAATAGTATAAGTTACAAAGGCAAATTTTGGATCATTTTGAAAATGAGTGTGTAACAATTCTAGAGCAGCAATTTCTTCAGAAATCTAAATGTAATATCTTTTAGACTTTATGCAGCAGCAAGAAGAGTTATTTTTTAAACTAATTTAAGTAATTTAAACTGTTTATCTATTTTGAAAGGAATTCTACATTGTTAGAAATTGACCAATATAGTTAATTGATGTTTGACATCTAACACACCAATTCTGATCTAAAAATCAGTACACTGTTAATAATTGACCAACACAGTTAACTGATGTTTGATATCTAACACACCAATTCTGATCTAAAAATCAGAGTGAGAAAACTAATATAAGTTACAACTATGTATTTTAAATAAACACCTTTAAATCTTATATTATAATGAGTAGTTAAATACGTCTAAGTGCCTCAAATTATTTTAAAGAAATGGTGAATTTTTATTATTTTACAGTAATGGAATGCATACCTTAATGGTACACTACAAACCATGTCATATAGATCCTAAAAAGATGAATGTAATCCCCTCCTCCTACCAACATAGTATATGAGCTTGCCGCAAACTAAGTTATATGTAACATGAATTTCAAAATAAAACTAATGGTTCGAAAATATATTTGATACTCAATTCTTAATGGTCTATTGGTATACCAAGTTTCTACTTGTAAGCATGTCGTCTATATGATACTGCGTTTGATGATACATGATTAAATCAACTATTTCGAATAACATAATACATTTTATTCTTTGTTCTAAGAACTTCAAGTAAATTTCCAACTTAAAGCAATTAAGGCAATTTATATTTCTTAATCGGAAAATAGTACCAATAAAAAAAGTAATAACCGCAATAATCAACAAACCATCTCTTCCAAACATCCCTTTTATTTTTTAAGATGGATTGATGTACATTTTGTGTATATGGCTAGACCTTACCAATGTCTTGTTTTGGCAGTTCACACATATATTATAGTATTTCTACAAAATAGTCCATAATGAATCCGCAGATGATAAACGGTGGTTGATAAGACATGCACTCAGTATATAGCTATAGCGAGCATACAAACCATTTACTGAACTTTATTTTTTTTCTAGTATACTAACCATGTTAGGGTTTGATATATTTAGTTTCAATATTAGATTCTTATTTTGAATTGCCTACTCTTCTCTGTTGGAGTGGTAAATCAAATACGAAGCAAATATTTTAAATATTCATTGACAATGTATGTGATCAAAGGCAATGGTACTCTTAATCAAAATTATTGCTAAACTTGATTTATGATCTGAGAGTAACTACCAAAGATGTCAAATATGAATGCTTCAAAAATGGTAAAGTTAACAACTAATTTCTTTTGTAATTTTGGTTACATATTTATGTACATGAACTAAATGGATGTAAATTAGGAAAATATACTATGTACCTGATTAGTACATTCATTAAGTGATTGGATGTAAAATATGAAAACATATTATGTACTTTATTAGAGATCTCAACATTGTTCCACAATTAAATATCACAAAATCAAGCTAAATATAACTATTCAATTAGAGTTTAGAAAGAACAAAATAGGTTGAAAATATTCTGGGTACCCCCTTAACCTCCATAGTAAGTGTATGTAGCAATGTACCAATTTAATACTCTCAATTTCATTGATATGGATTTTGTCACCAATTTTCCAAATACTCTCCAATCGATGCATAGGATATTTTAAATTGTTAACAAAATATGTAATTTTGATAAATAATCCAGGCTAAAGAGACCTTAAAACGATATTTCACTATTTCTGGTAGACCATGTAATTGTAACTGACATGGTTATACGTAGAGTAACTCACAAAGGAAATCCCTACAAATTTCTAGTAGATAACCAATAATAATTAGTATATAACTCCATGATAAAAAGCAGAGTATAACGCCTTGATTTGATGATAAGTGAACATAGTAGGAAGATAACAACAACAAAAAAGAGAATTAAGAATCCAAAATCAAAGTTTTCACAAAAAATAAGATAAATTTTATTTTGCTTTAATAAATCTTAATCGAACACTAACAAAGTATGAAGATAACAATTGCAAGAAGAGATTTTTAACCACAAACGAAATGGTTTCCAAATTGGAACAAATTACATGTATTCAGCCAAACATTAGAATAAGGTAAAAAGAAAAAAAATTCACCATGATCATGCACGACCAAAGGGAAGAAGAAAACACTAACCACATCTTCAGGTTCAACACAACATTTTGCAAGGAAGAACCGTGGTTGTAATTAACAAATAACCGATGCTTCTGTAATCTTTCTTTAAATTGCTTGTTCATTAGCATCTCCTTCTGTTATCTTTCGTCAAATTGCTTGTTCATTAGATTATGCTTCTATTTCAGCACCCGAGCATCATGAAGTGTCTTGCAATTTGAGGAGCCTCCTAAAAAATAGAAATTCAGTACGATGGCAATGTAAGAAGTTGCAATTTGTAGTCACTAAGTACTAACTAAGATACCTAATAAATAACATTTGAAAATTATGTTTTGCTATAACTACCTCGATATGCCTAAGTATGCTTCTGTTTCAGCACCCGAGTATCGTGAAGTGTCTTGCAATTTGAGGAGCCTCCTAAAAAATAGAAATTCAGTACGATGGCAATGTAAGAAGTTGCAAATTATAGTTACTAAGTACTAACTAAGATACCTAATAAATATCATTTGAAAATTATGTTTTGCTATTACTACCTCGATATGCCTAAGTATGCTTCTATTTCAGCACTCAAGCATCATGAAGTGTCTTGCAATTTGGGAGCCTCTTAAAAAACAGACATTCCATACGATGGTAATGTAAGAAGTTGAAAATTGAAGTTACTAAGTACTAACTAAGATACCTAATAAATATCATATGAAAATTATGTTTTGCTATCACTACCTCGATATGCCTAAGTATGCTTCTGTTTCAGCACCCGAGCATCATTAAGTGTCTAGCAATTTGAGGAGCCACCTAAAAAATAGAAATTTAGTACGATGGCAATGTAAGAAGTTGCAAATTGTAGTTACTAAGTACTAACTAAGATACCAAATAAATATCATTTGAAAATTATATTTTGCTATGACTACCTCGATATGCCTAAGTATGCTTCTGTTTCAGCACCCGAGCATCATGAAGTGTCTTGCAATTTGAGGAGCCTCCTAAAAATAGACTTTCAGTACGATGACAATGTAAGAAGTTGAAAATTGTAGGTACTAATTACTAACTAAGATACCTAATAAATATCATTTGAAAATTATGTTTTGCTATTACTACCACGATATGCCTAAGTATGCTTCTGTTTCAGCACCCGAGCATCATGAAGTGTCTTGCAATTTGAGTAGCCTCTTAAAAAATAGAAATTTAGTACGATGGCAATGTAAGAAGTTGCAAATTGTAGTTACTAAGTACTAACTAAGATACCTAATAAATATCATTTGAAAATTATGTTTTGCTATTACTACCTCGATATGCCTAAGTATGCTTCTGTTTCAGCACCCAAGCATCTTGAAGTGTCTTGCAATTTGAGGAGCCTCCTAAAAATATACATTCAGTACGATGGCAATGTAAGAATTTGCAAATTGTAGTTACTAAGTACTAACTAAGATACCTAATAAATATCATTTGAAAATTATGTTTTGCTATTACTACTTCGGTGTGCCTAAGTATGCTTCTGTTTCAGCACTCGAGCATCATGAAGTGTCTTGCAGTTTGAGGAGCCTCCTAAAAAATAGACATTCAGTACGATGGCAATGTAAGAAGTTGCAAATTGTAGTTACTAAGTACTAACTAAGATACCAAATAAATATCATTTGAAAATTATGTTTTGCTATTACTACATCGATATGCCTAATTATGCTTCTCTTTCACCACCCGAGCGTCATGAAGTGTCTTGCAATTTGAGGAGCCTCCTAAAAAATATAAATTTAGTACGATGGCAATGTAAGAAGTTGCAAATTGTAGTTACTAAGTACTAACTAAGATACCTAATAAATATCATTTGAAAATTATGTTTTGCTATTACAACCTCGTTATGCCTAAGTATGCTTCTGTTTCAGCACCCGAGCATCATGAAGTGTCTTGCAATTTGAGGAGCCTCCTAAAAAATAGACATTCAGTACAATGGAAATGTAAGAAGTTGCAAATTGTAGTTACTAAGTACTAACTAAGATACCTAATAAATATCATTTGAGAATTATGTTTTGCTATTACTACCTCGATATGCCTAAGTATGCTTCTGTTTCAGCACCCGAGCATCTTGAAGTGTCTTGCAATTTGAGGAGCCTCCTAAAAATAGACATTCAGTATGATGGCAATGTAAGAAGTTGCAAATTGTAGTTACTAAGTACTGACTAAGATACCTAATAAATATCATTTGAAAATTATGTTTTGCTATTACTACTTCGGTGTGCCTAAGTATGCTTCTGTTTCAGCACCCGAGCATCATGAAGTGTCTTGCAGTTTGAGGAGCCTCCTAAAAAATAGACATTCAGTATGATGGAAATGTAAGCAGTTGCAAATTGTAGTTACTAAGTACTGACTAAGATACCTAATAAATATCATTTGAAAATTATGTTTTGCTATTACTACCTCGATATGCCTAAGTATGCTTCTGTTTCAGCACCCGAGCATCATGAAGTGTAGTGCAATTTGAGGAGCCTCCTAAAAAATAGACATTCAGTACGATGGAAATGTAAGAAGTTGAAAATTGTAGTTACTAAGTACTAACTAAGATACCTAATAAATATCATTTGAAATTATGTTTTGCTATTACTACCTCGATATGCCTAAGTATGCTTCTGTTTCAGCACCCGGGCATCATGAAGTGTCTTGCAATTTGAGGAGCCTCCTAAAAAATAGAAATTTAGTAAGATGGAAATGTTAAAGGGTTAATGGCAACAATTATCAATAAGGAATGGAAATAAAGTTTTATCAATATATTGGAATTTAATTTATGATAATAGGATTAATTGCAATTAAATGAAATTGAAATAGCTTAATAACACGTTATTTGAAATGAAGATGGAATATGAGGAAATCTATGTAATAGTTTTGAATCCAATGTTAAATCCTTCTATTTGACAATAATGAAAGAAATAATTATTGGTTAATTTAATTAAATGGAATTATTGGGAATTTTATTTATAAATTTTGAATTCGATAAATTGAGGTTAACGCTGAAAGTTGATAAATTAATTAACTTTAAATTGACATCTAAATTTTTTAAATTAGTGTGAATGATTTGGAAATATAAAAATGATAAGGATTGTCAATTTTAGAATTAAAAATTTAAATTTGATTTAATTAATTAATTTTTAATTTATTTAATTAACTGGAGAAATAGCCATTTTGGCCACTAATTCGGATTTCGACGAAACCAGTTTCATCGGATCCATAACGGTGAATTATTGTAGGACTTCAAGTTTCATATCGATCGGACTTGTCGTTTGATCGTATGGGCTTGAAACGCCTTGAAATTGATAAATTGAAATCAATTTGAAAAACATTGATTTTAGCATAACTTCTTCATACGATGGAATTCGGACTTGAAACCTTTTCCATTGTGTTTAACATATTATAAAACATCTATTTTGATATACGGGTTGACCCAATTTCGTTCCGGAGTCAGAACGGGCTTTTCGGGCCATTCATCGTTCAGCGCATTTATAAAGCGGGTCCATCTATTCATTTCAACCTTGCCTATTTATACCCTGTTATAAACCCTACCCTACCCCTATTTCTCATTTGTCGGTACGTACAATTCATTTATCTCTCCTCCTCAATGGTAGACAAATTCCAAATGCAATTGCAATTCAAAAATTAAAGCAAAAATTTCAAACTCCTTAGAAAAATTTGGAAAAAATATATATTAAAGCTCTCAATGAGCGTAATCTTCCGGTACTGTTCGTTTTTCGACTCGATTCACCGGTTGCCCAGAATTTTCCAATCAATTCTCGGCCGTTCATTACGCTCCGATGAACGTCGATGGATCGTCAAATCACTTGTACCATCGCGTAGAGGGTGCCGAGTTGGGCTCATCGGAGTAGGTTGTGTGTCGAATCGACGGCTAGATCGTCGAGAATTGGCTTGGTGAGAAAGCCAAAGTCTAAGAATCTAACATTTGTCATATATACACATAGAGCTCTGTCAAACATACACCATTTCCTAATAAATATCATTTGAAAATTATGTTTTGGTATTACTACCTCGATATGCCTAAGTATGCTTCTGTTTCAGCATCCGAGCATCATGAAGTGTCTTGCATTTTGAGGAGCCTCCTAAAAAATAGAAATTTAGTACGATGACAATGTTAGAAGTTGAAAATTAAAGTTACTAAGTACTAACTAAGATACCTAATCAATATCATTTGAAAATTATGTTTTGCTATTACTACCTCGATATGCCTAAGTATGCTTCTGTTTCAGCACCCGGGCATCATGAAGTGTCTTGCAATTTGAGGAGCCTCCTAAAAAATAGACATTCAAGACGATGGCAATGTAAGAAGTTGCAAATTGTTGTTACTAAGTACTAACTAAGATACCTAATAAATATCAAAATGAAAATTATGTTTTGCTATTACTACCTTGATATGCCTAAGTATGCTTCTGTTTCAACACCCAAGCATCATGAAGTGTCTTGCAATTTGAGGAGCCTCCTAAAAAATAGAAATTTAGCACGACGACAATGTAAGAAGTTGAAAATTGTAGTTACTAAGTACTAACTAAGATACCTAATAAATATCATTTGAAAATTATGTTTTGCTATTACTACCTTGATATGCCTAAGTATGCTTTTGTTTCAGCACCCGAGCATCATGAAGTGTCTTGCAATTTGAGGAGCCTCCTAAAAAATAGAGATTCAGTACGATGGCAATGTAAGAAGTTGTAAATTGTAGTTAGTAAATACTAACTAAGATACCTAATAAATATAATTTGAAAATTATGTTTTGTTATTACTACCTCGATATGCCTAAGTATGCTTCTGTTTCAGCCCCCGATCATCAGGAAGTGTCTTGCAATTTGAGGAGCCTCCTAAAAAATAAAAATTCATTACGATTGCAATGTAAGAAGTTGCAAATTGTTGTTATTAAGTACTAACTAAGATACCTAATAAATATCATTTGAAAATTATGTTTTGCTATTACTACCTCGATATGCCTAAGTATGCTTCTGTTTCAACACCCGAGCATCATGAAGTGTCTTGCAATTTGAGGAGCCTCCTAAAAAATAGAAATTTAGTACGATGGCAATGTAAGAAGTTGCAAGTTTTAGTTACCAAGTACTAACTAAGATACCTAATAAATATCATTTGAAAATTCTGTTTTGCTATGACTACCTTGATATGCCTAAGTATAGATATTCAAACACGGAAACTAGTTTGAATCCATGTGACCAATCCATTGCATCTTATGTTACACATTGATCTCTTTGAAAAGTAACTTATTATTATTATTATACATTACCATGCTTGTCCATAAGTCAGCTACAGTTGCCTTTCAAGCAAAGCAATTCATGATCATAATAAGAATGTAACCTACATGTATTGCCAAGTATTAAATAATGAAATGTAATTCGCTTACACCAAAGCATTCAACTAGTAAAGAATAAAAAAAATGCATAAGACATGTTAAAAGTAATGTTTCTATCATAAACAACCATATATCTACACAGGAAACTCCCCCACCATCACTACAAATAGCTTGACAATAATGGTTTCAAAGCTGCAAAGCGATACTATATATCATAAATAAAGAAAACATGATGACATTTTAATTACGAAATTACAACATGATGAATAAACAATGTAAACCGATGTTGATATCAATTTCGGCTGGTTGAAATCATGTACATAAGTAAAATGGTATACGATCTAAATATTTCACACGTAGTACATCAGAAAAGTAAATCAGTAACCCACATAAGTTTGTTGAGATTTAAACAAAATATTGTAACGACCCGGAATTTTCGAACCCGAAAATTCCAGATAGTTAAGAAAAGGAGAAAGAGATAGAAGAAAAAGAAACAGAAACACATCACAGATTCTCACATTCGCAGCGGATCAAAATATAATATCAAATAATAACAGTTTACAAAAGAATACTATATCTGTCAATTTCATTTTTATACATCAGAGTTACACATTTTAGAACCACTGGAGAGTTATAATAACAGTCTCAGATAAATAACAATATATCACAGTGAAATACTCTCCATACGTTCCTGCCATCCAACTCGGCTCCTGAGCTCTAGAACGTCCTTACCTGAAAATCTGTAATACTCGGTCTGACCCGAGCATTACAATAAAGTAACACCCGGGTCAGGCTGGAAACCAGCGTGAGTAAACCCATAATATGAAATACCCAGCTATATAACTTAAGTGATTTACCAGGGTAACTCATACTTTTCTACGAGTTCTAATCTTATTTAAGTAAATTATTTATCTCAAACCAATATCCAAGAATCGTTATCCAGTTTAAATATACAGGATACTTACTTATTTCATTCCAGCCTGTTTGCTTCCAAACTCACATTTATAAAGAATCAAAGTGGTATCGGGTATTTACTTATATCCGACCCCGGTCTCTTCGAATCCAATGTCATCTTTAATCCAAGTTGTTCAAGTGAAAACAATTAATTTTAATACAGGATGTCACATTTACACAACAATTCATCATCGAACGATAACCCACATTATCAACCCCAAACATATCATATCACAGTACATCAAAATTTTCAGACTAGATATTAATCTAATCATCCATTACAATTCAATCATCCATAAGCAAGATCAATTTATCACCATTTCTAATTTATTAAATTTAATCCAATAAATTATATTAATTAATTATCCTTTAATTAATTTTATTAAGTAATTATACTTTAATTACTTCTTTTAAATAATTTAACCTTTAATTACTTATCAATTAATTAATCTTTAATTACTTTCATTAACTAATTAAACTTTATTTACCCCGGACCTTACTTAGATAAAAAGATAAATCATTTATCTTAATTAACTTCTTAATTATCATTAAAACCTTATTTAATAAACCTTTGGATTTAACTATAATTAACCTATAAATTAACTTAAGACCTTAAGTTTAATTAATAATAAAAACATTTCATCTTCTTAATTACTACTTAATTACATTATTAATTAAGTTTTAAATAAACTTAAGAATTCACTTAATTAAATATAGTTAAAATCAATTACACAACTTTTAATTAACCAACATTTAAATAAACCATTATTATTTAGAAGAATGGTTAAAAGAATTATGAAGACTTGATTATGTTTAACTAAAAAAAATTTGTTAACATCATAACATTTTTGACCCGAGACAAACCTGAGCACACTCGCACTCAATCCCGAGTCACCATCCTTCTTTTCTTTTCCTCTTTTTCCTTTAAACTTTGATTAAATTTTCAAACTATTAAAAACAAATTAAACCATGCGAATGCCCTGAGGTCAGACTCGAGCCAAACCTGCATTTACCCGGATCAAAACTCGAGACAACCTCCTTCTTCTCAACACAGCAACAACCACCATCACCACTGATACAACAGACACTCGTGCACATGCACAGAAGATCGCCGATGATCCGGTCATCAATGACACTACCGATAAGTCGTCGCTGACCACCACTCTCGATTTCGACCACTAGTTCCTCGAATCGAACACGAAATCGAGATCATGCACAAACGAACCCAACCTGGCACGAACCCAGTCACCAAAACTTCCACGTATCGCCTAACTTCGACCATTTAACACTAGGTCATCAAGTCCACTTCTTCGCCAGAGTTCCATGCTTCCATTCCCCTACCTCAAATCCAACCCGATGCTTCCACGTTGAGATAGATACCACGAGAACACGACAAACCAAAACGGTATACGCAACCCTAGATCATCGTCGTTCGACCACCATGGTCATCTAGAATTTAAGTGAGTATTTTTCTAATGATCGCCTAACCTCCAGCCTCCTTCCAACTCGATCACGACATCCAATGTTATCCCGATCGCCAGAAATCAATGAAAATACAACTTTCGATCAACTCGCAAAATCTTCCCAGACTTTAACTTAAAAATCATGAAATTTTTATCTAAATTCCTCATTTTACAATATAATTCTATTTATGAAATCCAAATCGTATTTATGAACTGCGATTTTGTTGACTTATTATTTGATTTCTACTGTTATCTCTTGTTTCCAGTAACCATATTCATCAATATACTTAATATATATTTTTTAAATCTTTATCTTGTTATTTCTAACAGGTTTTGTTTATGCATAAAGGTCCAAAGAGAATCAGGGGAAAAAGAATTGAAAATTTAAACTTATTTAGGCCTGTAAGTTTTAAAACAGAGCAAACTTCCATGTACACAGACATGCACGCCTATTTTCATGTATATATATGTGTATATAAATACATATACGAACAAACATCATCCATCTCAGAGACAAACCATTTATTTACTTAAATAGATTTTGAACTTAAATCCATATTTGAACAAATAAAAGTTGTTTGAAACCAAACCAAACCTAGAACAAGTGCAGAGACATTAAATTTGATTTGTTTTCAACTCTGGAACTATGAAACAGGGAAGAACCAACATACACAGTTCAATCACAAACAACATACAGGGATTCACTTTTGTATATACACATGCAAAGCACAAATTCAATCCAGGAATCACATGCACAGTTTTTAATTTATTTAAGCCTTTAAAATAAGATGTTTACTCACCTTTGAAGATAAACAAAAAAGGTATAAACTGAGATGCTTGAAAGTGCTAAGATGATCTTTTGAAAGTACATATATAGAAGCAACATGTACAAACTGATGTATAACAGGTACAAGATTTTGAAAGTACATCATCAAATTCGAATTAGACCGGGAGACGAGTGGAAGACAGGGTTCAAGACGAGGGAAGGATTGTATGAATGGTTGGTCATGCCGTTTGGTCTATCGAATGCATCGAGTACATTCATGAAGGTGATGACCAAATTTTCAGGCCGTACATTGGGAAGTTCGTGGTGGTTTACTTTGATGACATTTTGATTTACAGTGCTAGTACAGAGGAGCATGTTCAGCATTTGAGAAAAGTGTTAATTATTCTTCGTGAAGAGCAATTCTATGCAGCTACAAAGAAGTGTGTTTTTATGGCGAGGAGTGTTTTATTTCTGGGGTATGTTGTTTCGAAAGCAGGAATACAGGTAGACCAAAGTAAAATTGAAGCGATCAGAGATTGGCCACAGCCCAAGACGATAACGGAAGTTCGTAGTTTTCACAGGTTGGCTTCATTTTATCGAAGGTTTATTCCACACTTTAGTAGTGTGATGGCGCCTGTGACTGATTGTATGAAGGGTAAACAATTTGCATGGACGGAGGAAGCAGGGGTTGCTTTTGAGCGAATTAAAGAACTCTTGACGTCAGCACCAATTCTAGCATTACCAGATTTTCAGTTGTTGTTTGAATTACATACTGATGCATCGTAGGTTGGAATCGGAGGGGTGTTGAGTCAGAAAGGACGTCCTATTGCATATTTCAGTGAAAAGTTATCGGGAGCAAAGATGAGATATAACACATATGATGTCGAGTTTTATGCTATCGTACAAGCTATGAAGCACTGGAGACATTATTTGTTTCATAAAGAATTTGTTTTATATACCGATCATGAAGCGTTGAAGCATATGCAGGGACATGACAAGATTGCAGCTAGGCATGCTTCGTGGATTGCATACTTACAACAATTTACATTTGTGGTGAAACATAAATCCGGAATTACAAATCGAGTGGCAGATGCATTGAGCAGAAGGAATCATGTGTTGACTACAATGAAGGTTGAAGTAACAGGGTTTGATGTGCTGCCAGAATTATTTGTCGATGATCCTTACTTTGCGAAGTCTGTTGATGAAGTCAAGGAGGGAAAGACGGATGAGTTTGTAATGGTGGATGGTTTTCTTTTTAAGGGAAATCGATTATGTATACCGGAGTGCAGCTTACGAATGAAGATTGTGAAGGAGTTGCATGAGGAAGGTCATGTAGGGAGAGACCGTACATTAATTGATTTCGAAATCTTATTATTGGCCTTCGATGAAGCGGGAGGTTGGAAAGTTTGTGGAGAGATGTCATATTTGCCAAGTTTCGAAGGGAACAGCGACGAATGCGGGATTGTATATGCCGTTACCCGTGCCGGTTAGACCATGGGTTGATATCAGTATGGACTTTGTTTTGGGATTATCGAGAACTCAAAGGGGGAATGATTCGATATATGTTGTAGTGGATAGGTTTTCTAAAATGGCACATTTCATCGCATGTAAGAAGACAGCGGATGCCGTCCGAGTCGCTCAGTTATTCTTTAAGGAGGTGTATCGATTGCATGGGCTACCTGAATCGATTGTTTCAGACAGGGATACTAGATTTCTAAACCATTTCTGGCTAAGTTAGTGGAAGATGGTGGGAACGAAGTTGAACTTTAGTAGCGCTTATCATTCGCATACTGTAACGACCCAGAATTTTGAACAAATTAAATTGAGGATATTTAATTAATTTTAAATATTTGAACGGTGATTTAATTTGAATCCCCGATATAACTTTGAAATTGGCGATTAAAGTATTAAATTTAATCTGTTGAATGTTGGATAAAAATTTAAAATCTTCAATTTTAAGTTGAAGAAAAATATTTCGAAAGCTTAGAAAATTCATATAGATTATACTGGAGATAATAAAAGTTTCAAAATCGAATTTGAAACTGTTTTATTCAGTTTTGAAATTTATCGTTTGAATCAACATTAAAAAAAATAGCCGTCCGAGGCGCAGTCTTGGAATTCGACGAAACTAGTTCCATTGGATACGTAATATTTAATTATTACTGGATTTCAATTCTCGCAGCATTCAGAGTTGTTATGTGAGCGTACGGTATAAAAACGCCTAGAATTAATTAATCGTTTTAAAAATTTAAATATCTCGTAGTCAAACTTCTTTTATCTCAGCAATCCTATTTCTGAGTAGCCGACCTATTCGACTTAATCACGTACTCGTTGTCTCCCTTCTTTTCTTTAAATCACGCAACCTTGCTCTGTTCGTTCAGTAAAAAGAATTAAGCAAACCCTCTTCTTCTATCTGTACAAATCAAAAACAATGGCCGAACAAGATTTTAACTTCCACCCCTTTCAAAACAAATCACGAATCACCAGTTAAACCAAAGCCACTTCATTCATCGTTCCCTTTCCCTTTATCTACCGAAAAATCAAAATACAAAAAAAATGGTGGCCGCGACATCAAATCAAAAAGGGGGAGGCTCTCGCGTACAGGCGACTTCCGATTCGAGAGCAGGTGGGAGAGTAGGCACACACGACTCGCGATCGGAGGCCAGCAGTCGCGTTCGATCTGAAGAGCGACGATGAGGCGAAGGCGGCTAAGGTATCGAGGTCGCGTACGTCGCGAGTAGAGAAGGAGCATGGTAACGTGTGTCGCGAGGTGATGCGACGGCGGCACTGGAGGGTTTGATGAGGCGGCGCATGGGCCGCGACTTCGAGCAATGCGGCAGGTCGCAAGCATCGAGGAGGGTTTCTCGTCCGTGACGAGATGCACGTGATTCTGGGTGGACTCGGTCAGTGCTCTGGCGAGTCGAGAGGGGGAAATTGAAGTCGCGATGGACTTGAGATTACATGCAGGCGATTCGACTGCGAGTTCGACTGAGGCAAATGTCGTGACTCGCGTTCGAGTGATTGAGGGGTTGGCAATGTCAGGGCTTCTCTGGAGAAGTCGAGAATCTGGGATTGGTCGCGATCTTCGGCGGCACTACATATGGTCGTGATCGATTTAGGCTAATTGCAGAGGTATATTTTCAAATTTATTTCAAGTTTAAATCTAATATATATATATATATATAAAAGTTTTAAATAGTAGAGAATTACTACTGTTTTTATATAGCAAAGAAAAATGAAAATGAAAATTTGATGTTAAGCAGTTTTAATTTTATTGTTAAGTCAATAGTAATTTGATTTAAACATATGGAGATAAATAGTGAAACAGTAAAAAAATAAATTTACCATACATATGAACAAATACAGGTTTGGAAAGTTAGACAGTAGAGTCTATAGATTTATCTTTGAATTGATTCAGTATTTACCTGTTAGAAAATAATTTTTTTTGTGGAGTCTAAAATGGGAAAGTTAAATAGATTATTAAAGAAAAGAAAATTGGTTTAAGTAAAACGATCAGCTAATTAAGTTATTAAACAGCAATTAAGTGTTCGATCAATTTAAATAGCAATAAATCTTGAATATTTATACAAGGTCTAATGCAATGAAGGAAAACACTCTGGAATGGGAAAGGGTTTGCAAATTAAAGCTAAGGTGAGATCTTCTCACTCAAAATTGAAAAGTGGAATTTCAGTTATTGTTTGTTTTGCTATTGGATGTGATATTAGATATAGTAGGATATATATCTATATATAGCAATATATACATATTGGCATATGTATATATTGGATTGATGATTTTCCCGCCTCGTATAGCGGATGAGACCCTATTGCGCCGTTAGTAAGCGGATTTTTATAAAACCCATATACCGCGATAATTCCGTACTGGAGCGGAATTGGTATTGTGCTAACATCTTTGGATGCAGGGAAACAGGTTGGAGGGATCCAACTGGACCCCTCACATTGATTGAATTTATTTCTATTGTGATATGAATCTGTGGATGATTATAGTGATGCTATTAATCATATTGATATCTGGAAATTGTTTGAAAGCTAAAATTTAGCTGAATGGATGTTTTGACATCATTGGATTCCAAAGATAAACGAAATTGAATTTTTGAAATTCAAGTAGAAAATTTCTAAGTGAATCAATTTTTGAAATTGAAGAAATTTTGAGGAAAGGAATTTTTAAAGTATAAAAAGTAAATTTTTATAATCGTATTGAATAAATTCCAGAATAAAGTGAAAATGCTAAATAAATGGATTTCATAAAACAGTGGTTATAAATTGAAGAATTTAATTTAAGAATTTGGATTTTTAAATAGATTGAAAGAAACGATTGAAATTTATTTCCTTAAAAAAAAGAATTTATTTAAAAGAAGATAAGTTGGAAATCCAACTAGAAATTTAATTGGTAAATTGAAATAAATTGGGAAATCCATTTTTAAAAACAAAATATTGAATCATTTGAGAAAAAAATGAGGAATTTACTTAGTAGTGATAAATAAATTTTTTAATCAATATCGACATTGATTTGGTATTGAAGTTTTATAAATAGAATTGGAATTTATAAAAGTTGTTTATAAATCCGAAATCACTTATTTTGATAAGTAAAAAAATATAGAAGTTGATAAAAAGAAGATTTATAAGTCGAGGTTGTTATTAAAATAGAAATAGAATTTATAACCGTGTTTATAAATTCGAAATCGATTGAATTTGATAAGTGAATTATAGAAGGTTATTAAAGAAGATATATTCGCGATTTTGGATAGTGAATTTTTATTGAAATAAAAATGTGTAGAAATGATTGAAATTGGGTTAAGTGAATTATATTCACGATTTTGGACAGTGAATTTATTATTAAGTAAAATAGATATGGTTTTGGGAAAAATGATATTAAAAATGAAGTTAAACATTTTAACGATGTTTTAAAATGATTAAATATCAAAATCATAGATTTCAACATTCATTGTTGAAATAGGCGTTTTTGAGAAATAAGGAAAAGATGGACTATAACACTGTTGTTATAGTAAATGATTTTCGAAAGAAATTGTTTTATATAGTATTGGGATTTATATATACCTATCTTAATTCCGAATCCCTATACTATTGATTTCGAGTCGTCGTAACGATGTTTTACGCAACATTCGTTTTGACTCAAATAGATGTTAAAAGAATGTTTTCCTTAAAGAATGAATATATACTTAATTTGATTTAAGTATGTAACGACCCAGAATTTTGAACGAATTAAATTGAGAATATTTAATTAATTTTAAATATTTGAACGATGATTTAATTTGAATCCCCGATATAATTTCAAAATTTGGCGATTTAAATTTTATAATTTAATCTATTGAACTGGATAAAAATTCGAATCTTCAATTTAAGCTGAAGAAAAATATTTCAAAAGCTTTTAAAATTCGTATTGATAATTCTGAAGATAATAGAAGCTTCAGAATTGAGTTTGAAAACGAATTGTTTAGTTTTGAAATTAGATTGTTCGAACCGATATTTATAAAATAGTCATTTTTCAAACAGTCTCGGAATTCGACGAAACCAGTTCCATTGAGTCCGGAATGTTGTATTATTACTGGATTTCAATTTTCGTATTTTTCGGTGTTAATACGTAAGCACACGGTTAGAAAACGCGTTGAAGTTTTAAAACGAATTCGATTTAAATTTAAGTTTAAAAAATTGGTCAGACATTTGCACGTTTTCTTTACCTATCTTACGCCTAAAATCAAGTCGAGAATCATGGAATAAAAATCGTGCAAACCATGTCATTCGATTTTAAAATATCTCTCCCCTCTCCAGTTTTCAAATCGAAGCGAACGAAGAAACAATCAAAAATAAAAATGGCAGCCGATCCCCTTCTCAAAATTTAAAACAATGGAGGCCTCGCGATTGGGTTTCACGGCGACTTTGGGGGAGGCGCTCGTGACTAGGGCACGACAACGATGGAGGCTGTAACGACCATGACTTTCTCTCCATAGAAAGTCGTATCGCTAATAAGAAAGAAAGGGGTGAGAAGTAGAAAAGAGAAGAAGAGAAAAGAAACAAACACAAATACTCACAGCGGAAACGAACAAAATATATTATATCATATAAATATTACATAGTATCATATACAACACTTATCAGAGTTACACAGATTACACATCATATACTAGACAGTTATAAACATCTGTCTAGTTATTACATCTCAATACAAAACAAAGATCTAAACAAGATCAACACAGCGGAAACTACTATCTATCTACAACGTCGAAGCCTCCTGCTCCATTGCTCCTCCACAATTCGTCAAGGCTAACCTGAATCCCTTGGCTACTCGTAAAAATTTGAGTACCCAAGAGTTTATAAAACAGAAATAAACAACTTGGGTCAGACATGGGTCTGGTGTGAGTAACAGGTTAAACTTGTTTAACTTCAAAACCTTTTGAAAACAAAGGTATCACGTAAGACTTCCCACACATAAACATGGAAAAGTTTTTACCTTACGCTAACCAAAACATTTGATAGGAAATCCGATTGTATTATAATAGAGTCTAGGGTTTTCAAGTAAAATACAGAAATAGCTGAAATGCTTACATCTCACATTTCAACATAGTTGGGCACAACTAATACGTACGGCACTTATTGGAGTTTGGATTCCATACAATGGCAGGGCTACCGGGGTACCGCCCGTCACAGTACGTGGCCTAGATCACCGTACCGAGGATCACTCCCAATCCCCTGCAACACAAGGTCGGAACATCCCTTACTGGATAATTCCCGCACAAGATACCTCACGGTTGGGATCAGCAACCGCACACACTAAGCCGAAATAAGAAGGGACTTCTAGACAGAGGTAATCTTGTCCTACTTGGGTGCTACCCACTAACCCTGCTGCACCTCCCCTGTTTTAGCCATTCCCGGTTTGTGAGGCTTGAGGTCACGATTACCTTAGAAAAGAACACAAACTTAGAATGCTCATCGTCCACCTGACGATGTTCTGAAAGCATTCAATCCATACAAGTTCGTTCCGGGTTCGAACGAAACCGAAGGCATTATCTCGTTACACTCGTTTTGGAATCACCCTCAGAGTTAACGACAATAACCCTTGCACTCTGAATCTTCATCTTCACTTGATTCACGACCTATCGTTAATTTGGATCGATGTGGTATTCGGGTCTCCAGACCTGGAAATCCGGTATACGAAAACCCGATCCCGGTCTCATCGAAATCCAAAACGTATCTTTTAAGGCCAAGTTGTTTTAAAGGTTAAAACAAATTCAATTCAATTATCTTTATACACATAGAAGGATAATTCACAATAGATAATCAACATTATCAGATAATCCATATTATCATCACAATTCAACTAAACATCCATATCACACAGCATATATCTCATCAGAGATATCAATCAATGCAAAGCATTCAATATTATCATCCATTCTTAAGTAATGATTTATACCATTTCTAATTAATTTAAAATGAATTAAATTAATTACTTCATTCTATAAATCCTGCTTACTTAATCATTAATTAATTACAAATTAATTAATTATCCTTTAATTACCCTTTAATTCCATTCAGGTAATTTATCTTTAATTAATTACTTAAATTAATTATCCTTAACCACTTATAGTAATTAACCTTTAATTACTTCATTAATTAATTTACTAAAATTAATTAACTTAATCAACTATAATTAATTACATTAATCCTTAATTAATTACATTGATTAATTACTTCATTTATTAATTATTTCTTAATTAACCAATCTTAATTACATCATTAATTATATTAATTAATGATCCCTAATTACATTTTTTTTATTATTAATTACTTTATTTAAATTAATTACATTAAGTAATTATCTTTAATTAAATCATAATTATTAATCTCTCTTGATTAATCATATTCAGTAATTAACTACCCTTAATTACTTCTTTAAATAAATTAATTATTCCTTAATTAATTATCTCCATTAATTAATCCTTTGATTAATTACAAAAGTAATTACCCAAATTACTTACTTACAAATCATCTTATATTAATTACATTAAGTAATTACCATCTAATTACTTCCCTAAGTAATTATGCTCCATTAATTACACCAAGTAATTTCACTTATCCAAAATTAATTAAACTCAATTAATTAACTTAAATTAATCATATTATCAAAATTAATTACAATAAGTAATTAACCTCTTAATTACTTTTATCAAGTAATTACATTTAACAATTTACAATAGATTATCTAAATTAATCAATCTAATTAATTATCAAAATTAATCACATTAATTTAATATTTAAATAATCGTTAGTTAATTATCTTCATTTATTAAAAACAATTCCTTAATTAATCTCTAATCATAAATTAATCTAAAATTATTAATTTATAAATTAAATACAAAAGTCCTCACTTAATTATCTTACTAATTCACTTCAATATCTTAATTATCTAAGATAAATTATTCCTTTATTAATGACTTAATAATTATTGAAGTGTATTTTAAACATTACCTCTTTTTGAATTTAAATTTGAATCCCATTTTGAATTTAAGATTCAAAATGATTTACCATTTAACATTAACCAAATTTAAATATTAATTTATAAAGTTTTAAAAGAAATGTAAAAACATTTATTACTTATATAAGAAAAGCCTTTTAATTTAAACTACTTAATTTTAAAACATTCAAATTTAAAAACTGATTTAAGATTTCAGATTTGAATTCAAGAAAACTTGAATCTATAAATTTAACTTTGATTTAAATTCGATTTACTTGCTTTTAACCTTGATTTTTAATTCTTGATTTAAACTCCAAATTCATTTTAAAACCTTAAGATTCAAAAGATTCGTTTGAATCCATACTTTAAATTTATATTTAAATCATAGTTTAAATCCTGCTTTTAAATTTGAATAAAATTTAAAAACCTGGAAATAGACAAGCTTACAATTGCCTGAACCAAACAATTGACTCGAGACAACCAGATTTTTGCTTCGAGTCCTTCGTCCTCTGCTTCGAGTAAATCACGAAATAACTCGAGAGTCTTCTGCTTCAACCCAGGCTACCAAACTTTCCCAGGTTCCAGAACTCGTGCACGTGAACGTGCACGGCATCTCTGATCAACTCCAGACGTTGCCTCGACGTCGAACAGGTCGGCGATCACCCATACTTCTCTCCCCGATCGCCAGAGCTTTGTCTTCGTCTCGAATTCGAAATCGAACTCAAATTCGAAACCTGGAACAACATATTCCCACCATCACCAGACCTGTCATCATCCCTTCCTCGAAATTCCGACCACTTGAACTCCAGCGCCTCCGGCCATAGCACCCACTACTACACCTCTACTAATTCCCAAAGTCTTAGAACACTCGGTGCATCACAGAGATCAAAAAGTTACAAAACTTCGACATCATCAAATTAGGGCTAAAACTTAGAAATCACTACTGCCATCGCCTCCCACCTCTGATCATCTATTACCCAATTTTCCCCCACTCTCACATCAATTCTCCCCCTCCAGGCAGAACCACATCACCCCAATATCACTAGGAAAATAGATAAACCCAAATTTCCAATATCTATTCAACCCAGTGATGCTCACTCCTCAGAAATTTTAAAAATGTGATATTGGTTTTAAAAATCATAATTTCATACATGCATTCAATTTATAAACTTGTTTCAATGATTTAAGATGTTTGATATTTTTGCTCATTTCAATTTTTTATACTGTTGTATTTGTTTCAGAGGTAACAGACTTTTCAATATAATTTAATGTTGATTTTTGAACAAAATTTCTTACTAACCAAACATCCTTTGTTTACCCATTAATTTCACTAAATGGAAATAAATTTCACCAAAAACCTGAGCTTCAGAACAGATGCAGGTACCCAGATCCTTGTAAACATACATATTTATGTGTATATGTAAATGTACACAGAATATCTATCCAAAACAAAGTCATACAAAACCAACTTATTCCATTTATCCACATGCAACATATGGATTAAAGCTTCTTAATATTATGGGGTTATTTACTTTGAAAGAAATGAAGCACTTGCAGTTTAATCTATAACAGTTTTTATATTATATATATATTTTTTTAAGAAAGTCTTAGTTTTAAAACAAACAAGTATGCAGATTCTTGGCACAGCAACACACCTATACATATTTATATATGTCTACACAAATTTTCAACATCATATAAGGATACAAGCATATTCATTTCTATACATTCACATGCAGCAGATAATTTAAGTTCTTTGCATTGAGGTTACTTACTTCTAAAAGAAACAGAGCAGTTTCCATCCAAACTGTTTTTAATTTATGTGAATTAGAACTTGAGTTCTGGAAATTTTTGTTTAACTTTGATTTTAAAAAAAAGAAAACTGTTTTTAAAATAGAAGTTACTCACATGATTAAAGATGAAACAGAGGCAGACTTAAGCTTTTGAAAACTTGAATTGTTGAATCTTTAAATTGCTTTAAATCTACATGCAAATTGGCTTCCCGTTTTGAAAAGAATGCAGCAGTTGCTTGTTATTGAAACATGCAGAGATGACTTGAAGCCTTGTTGAAGATGACTCAGATTCAAAACAGAGATGAAAATGCTTGCAGGCCTTTTGATTTCCATCTCAGGTTTGAAGAAGATGTTCTGGTTTTGGTTGAAGAAATGATACAGGTTTTTGGGTTTTGATTTTGGTTTGAGGAGTGAATTGATTATTGAGAGTTGTTACTGATTTGTTTCAGCTGAAAACAAATCTTCTTAAATTTGAAAAAAATGAAGATTAGAAAAGAAGATAAAGGAGTGAAGTATGTGTTTATATAGGATAAAATGATTTATTTATGAATTAAAAGAAAATCAAAAATAAAAAGAACACTTGTCATAAACATTGATTACTTAAATTACACTTGTTAAAACAAGGCATTAGATAAAGACACATGTCTTTTAAGTAATTACTCATATTTATATTTATTTTAAAATTATTTAAAAAGCCCTTTCTTATTTATTTAAACACTTATCTATATATATTACTTTTTAAAGAGAAACAAAAGCTAATTATATTTATAAATAAAAGTTTATACAAATATTCTAAAATTCAAAACAATTTAAATATATATATTCTTTTGAATTTCAAAACTTTAAATTCAAGTTTAAATAAAATTAAATCCTAAGATTCAATTTTAAAAGTTAAGTTATATATATTTACATACACTATTTATTCAATTTAAAATAACAATTCCTTAGTCTTTTAAAATCCATTCATATTTATAAAAATAATACATTATACTTATTATTTGAAAATAACATATTTGATACTTATTTAATTAGATTATTAAATTAAATTCAAATTTTATTATCAAAGATCATCAATATCAATTTAATTATTTAACAGATTATTAAATTGATATTGTTAAAATTTCCGGGATATTACATTCCTCCCCCCTTAAAATAATTTCGTCCCCGAAATTTAAACAAAGGTAATTTAATAATCTTATTAAAGATTTTAATTTAAAACACAAGCATATACAATCATCCATATGCTAGCAACCATAGCAACCAAATCATCCAATCAAACAATTCTAATTATCTAGACTAAATTCTAGATAAAATTCCTCGAGTTTCCCCAAGTATATATATATATATACCGGGATACTCGCTCTACAAACAATCTAAACAACCAAGCTATAGATCTCCTACTCATCTAGATCTACAGAACTAAACAGAATATCAGACTACAGACGAGTCTGACTCAACAATCAAACCTCCAGAACTGCAGATTCTAAAACCAGAAATAGATCAAATACGTACTCCCTCAGAGATACGTAAAACTCAATGAATTCTAGTTATCCAAACTGACAATTCAATTCAGAAGTCCAAATACTTATCCAAATCAGAACACAGACGAGATCCAAACATAACTCTACTTCACAACATCAGTAGATTCCAAACTTACTTCTCCTATCCAGAGATACACTCCAAACTGCTTTCGCTGCTCAACTCTGATCTGAGGTAGAACACAAGCACAGACTGGACAACTCACTTCTAGAAATAAGGTTTACTGATCCATAAGGAAAACTCAGATATTCCAGCAAAACTTGAGCTGCTTCACCAAACTCTATATCTAGGAAAACATCCTTCAACTAGACTGAACCACTGGTATCACTCATGGAATCCAGTTGATAAGAAAACTCAACCTTCAGATGCGGACAAACTTCTGACTTCTCTGAAGACATCCAGAAAAACTCTGACAACACAAGAGAACACTCAGCAATCACAAGTCACTTTTGCGATCAACCCAACCTATTTCCAAAGAAAAACTGTTCCTCTTTACCAATCAGAACAGCTTACACTTATTTATCCAATTTATCGAAGAAATGGATCCACTCTGCTGCTTCTGAACTTCACTTTCAGAAAAACTGCTCATCCAGAAAACTTCCTACCAATGCACAGAATACTCTGAGCTGCACTGCTGACACTGATGTCAAGGTCTTCCTACTCCAAAGATCTTCGAGAAACTCGAACTTCAAACCAAAGCAGAAACTTCATGCTGAGCTCAACCACAACACCGAAGCATTCACACTTCCTTAATCCTGTTCCAAAGAAAACATCTTCGGGAACATCCATCGTCACTGTATCTCGTCATACAGCTACTATTACCTGAGGTATCAAGGTACCATCACTCACTTCTGTTCGACCGACAGATCCAACTCTACTCATCCAAACTTCAGAGATAAACTTCGAACCATTACAGTTTCCTTCGGAGATCGATGAAATCCTTCACCACAGCAAAGCTTACTCGAGACGGTATTGGGTCTACAGTCTCGACAAATACACTTCCAACCTCAACATTTAAACTCCAACCATTGGTAGTCGTGTTTCACACACCACTACCCCATCTACCTTTATAACTTATATTGGAAAACCCGAACAGGTAACCCAACAAATAGGTAGAAATATATATATATTTAAAATGATACTTTTTATATAGAAATTATTTCTGGGTAAAATTATTTCATTTACCTCTTTAAAACAATATTGTGTCGAATTGTTCTATACAAGTGTTTAGAGATCCCTATCAATGTTGTGGCGTCCCACACATCGACCAGAATCCATAAACTACTCAATAAACCAATCAACACAATATAAAACAATTTTATATTCACTAACAAATACTCGCTCATATCTATTAATACTCTCAAAATTCCCACCAGAGCCAAGGTTATCGCCAACCTAAGCTCTGATACCACTGTAACGACCACGACTTTCTCTCCATAGAAAGTCGTATCGCTAATAAGAAAGAAAGGGGTGAGAAGTAGAAAAGAGAAGAAGAGAAAAGAAACAAACACAAATACTCACAGCGGAAACGAACAAAATATATTATATCATATAAATATTACATAGTATCATATACAACACTTATCAGAGTTACACAGATTACACATCATATACTAGACAGTTATAAACATCTGTCTAGTTATTACATCTCAATACAAAACAAAGATCTAAACAAGATCAACACAGCGAAAACTACTATCTATCTACAACGTCAAAGCCTCCTGCTCCATTGCTCCTCCACAATTCGTCAAGGCTAACCTGAATCCCTTGGCTACTCGTAAAAATTTGAGTACCCAAGAGTTTATAAAACAGAAATAAACAACTTGGGTCAGACATGGGTCTGGTGTGAGTAACAGGTTAAACTTGTTTAACTTCAAAACCTTTTGAAAACAAAGGTATCACGTAAGACTTCCCACACATAAACATGGAAAAGTTTTTACCTTACGCTAACCAAAACATTTGATAGGAAATCCGATTGTATTATAATAGGGTCTAGGGTTTTCAAGTAAAATACAGAAATAGCTGAAATGCTTACATCTCACATTTCAACATAGTTGGGCACAACTAATACGTACGGCACTTATTGGAGTTTGGATTCCATACAATGGCAGGGCTACCGGGGTACCGCCCGTCACAGTACGTGGCCTAGATCACCGTACCGAGGATCACTCCCAATCCCCTGCAACACAAGGTCGGAACATCCCTTACTGGATAATTCCCGCACAAGATACCTCACGGTTGGGATCAGCAACCGCACACACTAAGCCGAAATAAGAAGGGACTTCTAGACAGAGGTAATCTTGTCCTACTTGGGTGCTACCCACTAACCTTGCTGCACCTCCCCTGTTTTAGCCATTCCCGGTTTGTGAGGCTTGAGGTCACGATTACCTTAGAAAAGAACACAAACTTAGAATGCTCATCGTCCACCTGACGATGTTCTGAAAGCATTCAATCCATACAAGTTCGTTCCGGGTTCGAACGAAACCGAAGGCATTATCTCGTTACACTCGTTTTGGAATCACCCTCAGAGTTAACGACAATAACCCTTGCACTCTGAATCTTCATCTTCACTTGATTCACGACCTATCGTTAATTTGGATCGATGTGGTATTCGGGTCTCCAGACCTGGAAATCCGGTATACGGAAACTCGATCCCGGTCTCATCGAAATCCAAAACGTATCTTTTAAGGCCAAGTTGTTTTAAAGGTTAAAACAAATTCAATTCAATTATCTTTATACACATAGAAGGATAATTCACAATAGATAATCAACATTATCAGATAATCCATATTATCATCACAATTCAACTAAACATCCATATCACACAGCATATATCTCATCAGAGATATCAATCAATGCAAAGCATTCAATATTATCATCCATTCTTAAGTAATGATTTATACCATTTCTAATTAATTTAAAATGAATTAAATTAATTACTTCATTCTATAAATCCTGCTTACTTAATCATTAATTAATTACAAATTAATTAATTATCCTTTAATTACCCTTTAATTCCATTCAGGTAATTTATCTTTAATTAATTACTTAAATTAATTATCCTTAACCACTTATAGTAATTAACCTTTAATTACTTCATTAATTAATTTACTAAAATTAATTAACTTAATCAACTATAATTAATTACATTAATCCTTAATTAATTACATTGATTAATTACTTCATTTATTAATTATTTCTTAATTAACCAATCTTAATTACATCATTAATTATATTAATTAATGATCCCTAATTACATTTTTTTTATTATTAATTACTTTATTTAAATTAATTACATTAAGTAATTATCTTTAATTAAATCATAATTATTAATCTCTCTTGATTAATCATATTCAGTAATTAACTACCCTTAATTACTTCTTTAAATAAATTAATTATTCCTTAATTAATTATCTCCATTAATTAATCCTTTGATTAATTACAAAAGTAATTACCCAAATTACTTACTTACAAATCATCTTATATTAATTACATTAAGTAATTACCATCTAATTACTTCCCTAAGTAATTATGCTCCATTAATTACACCAAGTAATTTCACTTATCCAAAATTAATTAAACTCAATTAATTAACTTAAATTAATCATATTATCAAAATTAATTACAATAAGTAATTAACCTCTTAATTACTTTTATCAAGTAATTACATTTAACAATTTACAATAGATTATCTAAATTAATCAATCTAATTAATTATCAAAATTAATCACATTAATTTAATATTTAAATAATCGTTAGTTAATTATCTTCATTTATTAAAAACAATTCCTTAATTAATCTCTAATCATAAATTAATCTAAAATTATTAATTTATAAATTAAATACAAAAGTCCTCACTTAATTATCTTACTAATTCACTTCAATATCTTAATTATCTAAGATAAATTATTCCTTTATTAATGACTTAATAATTATTGAAGTGTATTTTAAACATTACCTCTTTTTGAATTTAAATTTGAATCCCATTTTGAATTTAAGATTCAAAATGATTTACCATTTAACATTAACCAAATTTAAATATTAATTTATAAAGTTTTAAAAGAAATGTAAAAACATTTATTACTTATATAAGAAAAGCCTTTTAATTTAAACTACTTAATTTTAAAACATTCAAATTTAAAAACTGATTTAAGATTTCAGATTTGAATTCAAGAAAACTTGAATCTATAAATTTAACTTTGATTTAAATTCGATTTACTTGCTTTTAACCTTGATTTTTAATTCTTGATTTAAACTCCAAATTCATTTTAAAACCTTAAGATTCAAAAGATTCGTTTGAATCCATACTTTAAATTTATATTTAAATCATAGTTTAAATCCTGCTTTTAAATTTGAATAAAATTTAAAAACCTGGAAATAGACAAGCTTACAATTGCCTGAACCAAACAATTGACTCGAGACAACCAGATTTTTGCTTCGAGTCCTTCGTCCTCTGCTTCGAGTAAATCACGAAATAACTCGAGAGTCTTCTGCTTCAACCCAGGCTACCAAACTTTCCCAGGTTCCAAAACTCGTGCACGTGAACGTGCACGGCATCTCTGATCAACTCCAGACGTTGCCTCGACGTCGAACAGGTCGGCGATCACCCATACTTCTCTCCCCGATCGCCAGAGCTTTGTCTTCGTCTCGAATTCGAAATCGAACTCAAATTCGAAACCTGGAACAACATATTCCCACCATCACCAGACCTGTCATCATCCCTTCCTCGAAATTCCGACCACTTGAACTCCAGCGCCTCCGGCCATAGCACCCACTACTACACCTCTACTAATTCCCAAAGTCTTAGAACACTCGGTGCATCACAGAGATCAAAAAGTTACAAAACTTCGACATCATCAAATTAGGGCTAAAACTTAGAAATCACTACTGCCATCGCCTCCCACCTCTGATCATCTATTACCCAATTTTCCCCCACTCTCACATCAATTCTCCCCCTCCAGGCAGAACCACATCACCCCAATATCACTAGGAAAATAGATAAACCCAAATTTCCAATATCTATTCAACCCAGTGATGCTCACTCCTCAGAAATTTTAAAAATGTGATATTGGTTTTAAAAATCATAATTTCATACATGCATTCAATTTATAAACTTGTTTCAATGATTTAAGATGTTTGATATTTTTGCTCATTTCAATTTTTTATACTGTTGTATTTGTTTCAGAGGTAACAGACTTTTCAATATAATTTAATGTTGATTTTTGAACAAAATTTCTTACTAACCAAACATCCTTTGTTTACCCATTAATTTCACTAAATGGAAATAAATTTCACCAAAAACCTGAGCTTCAGAACAGATGCAGGTACCCAGATCCTTGTAAACATACATATTTATGTGTATATGTAAATGTACACAGAATATCTATCCAAAACAAAGTCATACAAAACCAACTTATTCCATTTATCCACATGCAACATATGGATTAAAGCTTCTTAATATTATGGGGTTATTTACTTTGAAAGAAATGAAGCACTTGCAGTTTAATCTATAACAGTTTTTATATTATATATATATTTTTTTAAGAAAGTCTTAGTTTTAAAACAAACAAGTATGCAGATTCTTGGCACATCAACACACCTATACATATTTATATATGTCTACACAAATTTTCAACATCATATAAGGATACAAGCATATTCATTTCTATACATTCACATGCAGCAGATAATTTAAGTTCTTTGCATTGAGGTTACTTACTTCTAAAAGAAACAGAGCAGTTTCCATCCAAACTGTTTTTAATTTATGTGAATTAGAACTTGAGTTCTGGAAATTTTTGTTTAACTTTGATTTTAAAAAAAAAGAAAACTGTTTTTAAAATAGAAGTTACTCACATGATTAAAGATGAAACAGAGGCAGACTTAAGCTTTTGAAAACTTGAATTGTTGAATCTTTAAATTGCTTTAAATCTACATGCAAATTGGCTTCCCGTTTTGAAAAGAATGCAGCAGTTGCTTGTTATTGAAACATGCAGAGATGACTTGAAGCCTTGTTGAAGATGACTCAGATTCAAAACAGAGATGAAAATGCTTGCAGGCCTTTTGATTTCCATCTCAGGTTTGAAGAAGATGTTCTGGTTTTGGTTGAAGAAATGATACAGGTTTTTGGGTTTTGATTTTGGTTTGAGGAGTGAATTGATTATTGAGAGTTGTTACTGATTTGTTTCAGCTGAAAACAAATCTTCTTAAATTTGAAAAAAATGAAGATTAGAAAAGAAGATAAAGGAGTGAAGTATGTGTTTATATAGGATAAAATGATTTATTTATGAATTAAAAGAAAATCAAAAATAAAAAGAACACTTGTCATAAACATTGATTACTTAAATTACACTTGTTAAAACAAGGCATTAGATAAAGACACATGTCTTTTAAGTAATTACTCATATTTCTATTTATTTTAAAATTATTTAAAAAGCCCTTTCTTATTTATTTAAACACTTATCTATATATATTACTTTTTAAAGAGAAACAAAAGCTAATTATATTTATAAATAAAAGTTTATACAAATATTCTAAAATTCAAAACAATTTAAATATATATATTCTTTTGAATTTCAAAACTTTAAATTCAAGTTTAAATAAAATTAAATCCTAAGATTCAATTTTAAAAGTTAAGTTATATATATTTACATACACTATTTATTCAATTTAAAATAACAATTCCTTAGTCTTTTAAAATCCATTCATATTTATAAAAATAATACATTATACTTATTATTTGAAAATAACATATTTGATACTTATTTAATTAGATTATTAAATTAAATTCAAATTTTATTATCAAAGATCATCAATATCAATTTAATTATTTAACAGATTATTAAATTGATATTGTTAAAATTTCCGGGATATTACAGAGGCGGCGATGCTCTGGGCGATGGTGGCTCGTTTAATTCACGGAAGGCGATAGCGTCGAGGCTAGGGCTCGCGTTCGGTGGCGCGTGAAGCGGAGGAGAAGCTCGCGAATCTGGGTTGGAGGAGTTGGCAGCGTCGCGACTGAGTGGGAAAGGCGATCGTGTTCGTGGTCGAGTCTGGCTACGGGCGTGCACGATGCAGAGGACTTCGTCGTCGACAGGGGAATACGTGAAGCTTGATGGCGACAGCAGTTCGCATTCGTAAGATACCGAGCAAGGTATTCTTTAGTTTACAATTCGATTTTGAAATTTAATAAGTTATAGTTGAGATTTAGAATTTAAAAGAAAATCATTGGTTAAGTTAAATTATTAAAGGATATGTGATTAAAAGAAAATTTTTTTACAGTAGAGTATAAAACTGGTTATTTTAAAAAGGGAGTCAGTTTAAAATTTTGTTAAAAAATTTTATTAAAAAGGATTAATTTAAAATCAATTGTGTTGAAAATTGTTAAAAGAAAATTTGTTTAATTTAATTGTTTTAGAAAGGGTTAGAGAACATTAGTTTGAAACTGAAATGTTGGTTAAATAAATGTTGGATTGAATTTGTTGAAATGAGAATTTAACGGTTCAATTTATTCAAACGTTAATAATTGTATAAATTGTTTTATACAAGGTTAAAAGGGAGAAGGAAAATTTGTTTAAAATTTAATCCTTTGATTTAAGATTAAATCATTAAGTTGGAGTAAATCATTAGTTAATTAAAAATATAAAATGGAAATTTTGTGCAGTAAGGTTTAAAACAAATTTATATTTCAGTTTTAAAAGATTTATGTATATATGTATATGTTACAGTAAAGAAATGCATATCCAGTGATTTTAAAATATCGTATAGTTTATTAAAAAGAAACTGGTTTAAAATAAAAAAATCATTGAATGATTAAAACTATCAAAACGAAAATTGGTTACTCGATTTAATTCGAATATTAATTGATTGTCTAAAATTTGATATACAAGGTCTAAAATGAAGAATTGATCAAAATGGGAAAATGGATTGCATATATAAAAGCTAAGGTGAGATTTTCTCACTCGAAGGAAATTTGATTTTACAGTTATTATTGATTGTTTGATTTCTATTTGGATGTGGTATTAGATATGATAGGATATATCTATATATATAGCAATATATACATATTGGCATATGTATATATTGGATTGATTGATTTCCCGCCTCGTATAGCGGATGAGACCCTATTGCGCCGTTAGTAAGCGGATTTTTATAAAAACCCATATACCGCGATAATTCCGTACTGGAGCGGAATTGGTATTGTGCTAACGTCTTTGGATGCAGGGAAACAGGTGGAGGGATCCAACTGGATTCCTCAACTGTATTTATTTATTTACAGATATTGATATATATTCTGTTATCATATTGATATATGATATTGACTGTTGTGATGGACTAATTGATGCGTTGCATCATTGGATTCAAGTTTTGAAGTTTTAAAATAACGATTTTTACTTTAAAAAGAGACTTTAAAAGTGATTTTTGAAAATATACATTTTATTGAATTTTTGTGACGACCCGCCCTTCACGACCCTCAAAAATCGACACAAAATACTCAACAGTATAATATGCCGACGATCGAATGCCGGAAAGACAGATTGTAGAAGAATAAGAAAGTAGATAGAAGAAGAAAGAACTAAACAAAATCAGAACCTCACAGTCGCAGCGGATAAAATATAATATATAGAACAGATCTTTACACAAAATGAAACTATATTTGTTTATATACAATACATCATCATCAGAGTATATCAATACAATCATCTTTTAATTTCCAGTCAATCAGTCAATACAACAATCACAGCAGCGGAATAATACAAGTACGAGAAATACGTCTCGGACTCCAGCTCCTCTCCTGAGCTCCATAGCAACCTATCCTGAAATATACTCGGTCTGACCCGAGCATTATAATAAAATAACACCCGAGTCAGTCTGGAATACCAGCGCATCATAAATACATCCAAACTGATTATTAAGTTTCAAAAATCCTTTGAAACAAAAGCATCTCGTAAGACCACGCCACAAATAAACATGTCGGGTTTTTACCTTACGATAGCTAAAACACTTTTTATAAAAATCCTCTAATATTATAATAGTGTCTATTTACAAATACTTATAAAATAGCCGAAATTGTTACATCTATTAAATTCCGGCATACTAGCCACAACGTGGGTAATACAAACAAAACTCGTACAAGGCACGTAGGGAAAATGGATTTCCAACGAATGACTAGGCACTGGGGTACCACCTGTCACAGTACGTGGCCTAGATCACAGTACCGAGGAGTACGCCCGCTCCCCTGCAACACAAGGCCGAAATCATCCCTTACTGGATAATTCCAAGTAAAATCACCCCACGGTTGTGATCAGCAACCGCACCACTAAGCCGAAATAAAAGGGACATCTAGACAGGGATGACCTTACTCTCAAGTGGGGGCTACCCACGAAGCCTTGCTGCATAACCCCTGATTTTCAGTCATTCCCGGTTGATGAGGCTTGAGGCTTAGCGTTACCTTTACAGAACATTTCACTTTGAATGCCCATCGTCCACCTGACGATGTCACGAAAGCATTCGTCCATAAAAGTCCGTCCCGGGTTCAAACGGAACCGAAGGCACTACCCCTACTACATCCATTTTGGAAATATCCTCAGGATTAGTAGCGACTAGCCCTTGCACTTCACTGCTCCATCTTCGACTCCGAAATCGTTTCCGCGAAACGTACAAACCGGATCGAAGTGGTTTTCGAGTTTCCAGACCTAGAATCCTGGTATACGGAAACTCGATCCCAGTCTCTTCGAAACGATCAGCGCATTTGGCCAATATTGATAGTCGGTGATTTAACTATCAATTAATGTTCACAAACATCCATACACATCTATCACACAATAAATAATCTCCATATTATTTATTTTCCTCTAATATCTTTCAAAGATATATTTTCACATGTTCAAAACTCGTTTTGAAAACAATTTTCCAAAACTCTTCCTTTACAAGGTAAATCTCTTTACCATTTATTCCCATCGGGAATAACCAAGTATAAAACAATTTACATTTAAAACAGTTAAAAATACTTTATACTGAAATATAATTTAAAATATGAAAATTACTTCTATTTATTTACTCAAAATATAAATTTAAAATATGTGAAGAAAACTAGTTATTAACACATAAACTTTGATTTTAAAAATAAGGGTTTTAGTTTAACTAAATTCAAAATAGCGTTATAAGAAGAAAAATGCTAATTTTAACAACTTAAGCTAAAACCAACTTTTAAATAAATTCATTTGTAAAATAATTGCTAATATACTCCCAAATTATTACGGTATTAAAAATTATTAATTTATTTCTTTAAAAATAACGATTTCTTAAAAATACTTTTAAAACGATTTAAAACTTAACCTTAGTTAAATAAAATCTTTTTATAAACATTTACTTGGTTTTTCCAGGGAAACACTTTCCCGTTTCAAAACATTCCAAAGTACTCTTTCATATAAATCCACTGATTTATTTCAAGTCAATTTATGATTTCAACATAAATTTCCAATTCCATACTTAACTATAACTTCCTCCGAAGTTAAATCACAATTTTTCATTTCCGGAAATTCATTTTTAAATATAGTTTAAACATTTTGGTGAATTTTCGATGGAAGCCAAATTTCCAATTCACTTAATTAAATTCCAATGAAATACGGTATTTCAAAACATTCTATTTTTCATTTGAACTTGTTAATTTATAGTCGGAAACTCCATTTTAACATATTTTTAATTTCCGGATAACATTAGTCGTTATTAAAATAAACACCGTTATTTTAAACAATTTATAATTTCATAAATTTAATTTCCAGAAAACTATACTTCCCATTTACCCATTTTATAAACTTCCCATTATATTCAAAATCCCAATTTACATTTTTCTTTTCAAATCCGATTTCAAATTTTATTCTTTGAAATTCTAAATTTAACAATTCATTTTATTTCGTAAAAACACAATTTATCCATTTATAATTAAGTTCTGTGATTATACTTTATACAACAATTTCACAGTACAATTAAACTTCCAGATTTATCAATCACATCATATAAACAGGTATCACTATCAATTATAAAATAATTGCTACATTGTGAGGAATCCAGTTGGATCCCTCCAACCTGTTTCTTCCTGCATCACAAATGTTAGCACATCACAATATAAATATCAATCCAGACAGATAAACACAAATATAGACAATCAACCACACAGATATTTAAATATCAATTATTTATAATGTCTAGCATCCAGATGTGAGTGAGAATAACTCACCTTGAGTTTCGACAAGCGTTCGAAATTTAAATTAAACCGGACGGTGTCCGATTTAACTCAAATTTCTACTTGCCCGGAATGACTCCGGATCTGCACCATCACGTAGTGCTCGTCTCTGCGATTCCAGCGCTTTCAGTTTTGTCGAATTCTGATATCATATGAACGAGTTATTAAATTTTAAAGTTTGATTTAATTTTAAAACAATTTTTTTTTAAAAAAAAAATATACCAGAGAAAACGCGCCTGCTCCCTCCATCTTCCCTCTCACGCAAACACGTACAGGTAATAATCGAACCCATCACCGCAGTTTAGGGTTCGACAACGCGTCGCCTACATCGCATTTCAACTCGATCGGGAACCACCACTTGGAAGACCTCCGCGAACACCACCCACGGCCCCAGCCACGTTGAACTCGGCGGTCCATACACCACGCGATTCGTGCGCGAACACCCAGCAAACGCGCCTCCTCCGTCCCCTCTACGCTTCGCCAAAACCCATCACCACCGTACATCGCGTAGCTCTCGTTCCCCTCTACGACTCTCTAGTTGGAAATTTTCGCGATTGCTTGGTGGATTGATCGCAAATTTGAGGGGAAGAATCGGCCAAGCGTGGCCATTGAAACGTTGGAGGCGGCTGAACGTGATTGCTAGGGTTTTGAGAAAATAACGTGAATATATATCATAGTTTAATATTATTATATTAATAAAATATCTCAATTTAACCGTTAACGCAAACGACCTCCGATCCTCACGTTTCGACAGGCTACCCTGGGGTTTTTCCGCGTTCCGAACACAATGGAACAGGTTTCGTAAGCTAATTTGATCGTATGTGTGAGATTCGAAATTAAACGATCAATTTAAAATTAAATCGGTTAAATCGATTTCGATGCGTTTCGAGCTGCCACGGTCAAACGACAACTCCGATTGCTACGAAAATTGAAATCCGATAATAACTAACTATTACGGATCCAATGGAACTGGTTTCGTCGAATTCCGAGACTGTGCCCCGGAAGGCTATTTTAACTCGTCTATTTAATCAGGCGATTTGTCAAAATTGACGAAAACGCGTAAAATTTCACTTTTAAAATTTTAATAACTTAACAATAAATCATATAAAATGTATAACCACATTTAAAATCATTCTGGCTCATTCTAGACCAAAATCTGATTAAATTGCATTTTAATAATATTAAATTCATTTTTAAATTAATATAAAATTCCAAATATTAATTTATCAACTTTAAAATTCATCTAAAAATCCAATATTATTGTTTATAAGCAATCGAACCTAAAAATACATTTAAATATCATTTTATAGCTATTTACACCCAAATCCACCTTTTTATTCCTACCCGAATATTTAATTATTATTATCCAATCTCAAATTAAAACTCCACATTAGAAATTATCACTTGTTATTTTAGTTTAAACCAATTCTTTTTAGTTCAAAATAAATCTTAAACCCATATTAAACATTTAAAATGAATTAAATGTTCAAATTCAATGGCTTAAAAATACGGGATGTTACATTCCTCCCCCCTTATAAAAATTTCGTCCCCGAAATTTGCTAAGGTAGGAACATACTCTCAAACCCATTTACTTACCCAATTGGCTTAGTTAAAAGCTTATATTCATTTTCCCAAAAAGTTTCAGCTCCATTTCAAAACCATTTGCTTTATTTACCTTAAAGCCTTTATTTTAACACTCGCCTTCAAAATAACTTTACTTATTAATAAATTTTCCCAAAACCCCAAAAAATTTTCTAACTCCCAAAATTTCTGAAAAATTTTGGCGAAGTCTCCTTTGTACGGAGGAGCTTCTGCGATATCGCAGGATACACAATTATATATACATCGGCTCACATGGCCGGAAACCAAAATATATCACAATATATATATCAATTCCCAATTATATTTGCGTAGGCGTACCTCTTTAGCAAATTTTATTAGCGAGCGGCTAATATAACGCATATACGCGCTCCAACTCTCTCGAACGCCTCCCGTACCTGTACTAAACTCAAGCAACTCATCAGTTTCAAAGATGTGAGCATTTTAATAACATTTCCAATGTAAATGCAAGCCAAACATATCCATTTCATAACCAAACCAAGCAAACTTCATCATTAACAATGTTAACCTTATTTATTTCAACAATCCAAAGATTTCAATCACATTCAAATTACTTATTCAAGTCTAACCTCATTTTATTTCACTTGAATGCCTTAAATTCAAGTTCACTACATACAATTCATATTTATCTCAACCAATTCATTTCCACTTCAATATGATTACATATGCCTTTCTTACCTTTTTAATTTTACTTACATTCCAAATTTGATTTACAATCAAATTTCATTTTAAACTTGAAACATTTGCATTTCAATTATGATCCATTTCCATTCATATGCAAACATTACTTATTAAAATGCGACCCATTCTGATTGATTCAAAACTAATTCCATTCTCTCTTTAAATCAATTCACTTGCATTTTTATACAAACTTTTGAATTAGATTCCAATCCATATTAATTTATTCAAAGGTCAACTTCAATTGCTTTTTAAACAACTCAATTGCAAATACATGCAAATTTCCATGTCATTCAAGCAAAACAATTGCCACTTAAGCTTATAACCATTTAAAATTAATTTCAACTTGGATGTGTATTAATTTTATTCAATTTTTGCATTGTTCACAATCTAAGTATTTTCTTTTCCGAATGCAATTGGTAATTCAATATTTCCTTTACATTTTAATCTCATTAACCAATTCAAATTTACATTAATATCTTTCATTCCTGAGTTATTTACAACTCTTATATTTTTAACTTATCACATTAATTAATTTAAAACTCATTTCACTTGCATTTCAGTTTATTTCCTAACAATTCCATTCAAGATTACTCAATAAAGCTTATACTTAATCATTTGTTCTAGTTCTTTCACAAAATTTCCATCATCTTCTTATATCAATTTTATTTGATTTCCATTTGATTCCCACTCAATCAAATTCAAATTCATTTACAACTTTAATGCTCTTTGTTTACTTATCCAATCCATGTACACATTTATTAACAAAGAGACCATTTAAATTATTTCTCTCATTTGAATTTTATTTACAATTCAAACCATTACTATTATAAGCTAATTCCATTATTCATCCTCACTTCCAACACTTATTACCAACTTAAATCCCATCCCAAAACTGGATTTTATTAACCTTTCAAATTTTGACCAAACTATCAAAATTCTATTCATTACCATACACATCCCATTTAATTTAGCTAATTTATTTCCAAACAATTATTATAGCTTTAATTGAGTAAGCATTCACTTCATTCAACATCATATCAACTAAACCAAATTCCCTTTCAATTTGATTCTTATCCAAATTTATTCCAAGTTTAACTAAATTTTATTTAGTCAAATTTCATTTAACCCACTTCTTTTACCACTTCAATAAAAATTGGATTTCATTCAATATTACATCTGAATTTTGAATTTCACTTCAATCCAATTTATTCTTCCATAACTAAGTTCAAAACTTATTTACTATTTAAGTTCATTCACATCTTTTATATCTCACCTTACCTTATCTTACTTTACATTTCATTTAGGATTGAGTTTGAATTTGCCTCACCATCCAGCTATTTCCATTAATGAACTTCAATTTTACTTCTATTTAAGGGTTTAGATTGCCCATTTAAGTCCATTTCCATTTAATCACAACTTCCAATTATAACACCTTCTAACTTAAGAATATGAATTCACTTACACAATTAAAAGCATTTACATTTCACCTTTATACTTATTTCAAGTGAATTTCAATTTACTCAGGTGTACTTCGATTTCAGGTTTCAATTTAAGTTAACTTATCTTAAGTTAAACCCAAATATATTCCCTTCACCTTCATTTCTTTGCAAATTTTAAATATACAATTCCAGATTATAAGTATAACACTTACCAGCTTATGGATACAATTTGTTACACAATGATCCATAATTACAAAGTCATTTAATCTTTCAATTTAACTCAAATTAATTCCAATTTCTAATTTTATTTAATTTATCCCAACATAAATTCTAATTTCTATTTACTTCAATAACTTCATTTACCTCCATTTACCCAAATTAAATTTAAATTTCTGGATTAAAATTTCCATCCTTCCTTTCTCACTTAAATCAACTTTACTTTCAAGGTTATAGTTGATTTATTTGAATTTCCACATTTTTATTTTAACAGAATTCCCAGAATTCAATTTACCCGGATTTATTTCAAAACCACTTTGAAATAAAAATCAACACATTTCTCTTTTGATATTCAAATCAAATACCAAATTCCAAAACAAACTGCTTTTACCAAACAATTTTCCTTTGAAAATTCCAAAATCACTTGTTTCCCAAACAAGTCCAAACAATGTCATAACCAACTATTTTGGTAGCAATCCATCACTTTAGAAACCCGAAAATGAATTCTAATGATGTGGCCAGCATCATCAGGATTATTTTCCAGCGACTGAAGTGAGTTCAATGCTTTCCACTTCCAAAATTCACCTCAAATCAATTCCCATTCAAAAATATTTTCCAAAATATACTCCATTCTTAGAAATGCTTTTGAAAACATTTCTAACATTTCCACAAAGTCAAACTCCCAAAACATTGTTTAATTCCATTTGAAATCCCTTTCAAAATTTCCGGGGTCAAAATTCTAGTTTAAATCAAATTTTAATTTTTACTTTTCATATTTAAAACATATCCAGTCAATTCCATTTGGTTATAAACCATTTTAATATTTTAACTTCTTATTTTCTTATGTATATATCATTTCAAATTTTAGATCATGTTTTAATTTCTTATTTGATTATAGAAGAAACAACCAAACATCCAATATATATAATTAAGAAAACTTATTTCTTTATATCAAAATATAATTTTGGGTAAAATTATTTCATTTACCCACTTTAAAAACAATACTATGTCGGTTTATCTTGTTTAAGAGTTTAGAAACCCCTATCGATACGGTTGTACTTCCCGTACCGACCAGAATTCATAAACACTCAACCGATAAGTCAACACAGTACAAAAACAATTTTATATCCACTAACAAATACGCTCTCATAGCTATTATTACACTCAACTCATTATAGAGTACTTCCGACTGTATTTAAAAATGAGTAATTTTCCCACCAAAGCCTAGGTTGTCGCCAACCTAAGCTCTGATACCAAGTGTGACGACCCGCCCTTCACGACCCTCAAAAATCAACACAAAATACTCAACAGTATAATATGCCGACGATCGAATGCCGGAAAGACAGATTGTAGAAGAATAAGAAAGTAGATAGAAGAAGAAAGAACTAAACAAAATCAGAACCTCACAGTCGCAGCGGATAAAATATAATATATAGAACAGATCTTTACACAAAATGAAACTATATCTGTTTATATACAATACATCATCATCAGAGTATATCAATACAATCATCTTTTAATTTCCAGTCAATCAGTCAATACAACAATCACAGCAGCGGAATAATACAAGTACGAGAAATACGTCTCGGACTCCAGCTCCTCTCCTGAGCTCCATAGCAACCTATCCTGAAATATACTCGGTCTGACCCGAGCATTATAATAAAATAACACCCGTGTCAGTCTAGAATACTAGCGCATCATAAATACATCCAAACTGATTATTAAGTTTCAAAAATCCTTTGAAACAAAAGCATCTCGTAAGACCACGCCACAAATAAACATGTCGGGTTTTTACCTTACGATAGCTAAAACACTTTTTATAAAAATCCTCTGATATTATAATAGTGTCTATTTACAAATACTTATAAAATAGCCGAAATTGTTACATCTATTAAATTCCGGCATACTAGCCACAACGTGGGTAATACAAACAAAACTCGTACAAGGCACGTAGGGAAAATGGATTTCCAACGAATGACTAGGCACTGGGGTACCACCTGTCACAGTACGTGGCCTAGATCACAGTACCGAGGAGTACGCCCGCTCCCCTGCAACACAAGGCCGGAATCATCCCTTACTGGATAATTTCAAGTAAAATCACCCCACGGTTGTGATCAGCAACCGCACCACTAAGCCGAAATAAAAGGGACATCTAGACAGGGATGACCTTACTCTCAAGTGGGGGCTACCCACGAAGCCTTGCTGCATAACCCCTGATTTTCAGTCATTCCCGGTTGATGAGGCTTGAGGCTTAGCGTTACCTTTACAGAACATTTCACTTTGAATGCCCATCGTCCACCTGACGATGTCACGAAAGCATTCGTCCATACAAGTCCGTCCCGGGTTCGAACGGAACCGAAGGCACTACCCCTACTACATCCATTTTGGAAATATCCTCAGGATTAGTAGCGACTAGCCCTTGCACTTCACTGCTCCATCTTCGACTCCGAAATCATTTTCGCGAAACGTACAAACCGGATCGAAGTGGTTTTCGAGTTTCCAGACCTAGAATCCCGGTATACGGAAACTCGATCCCGGTCTCTTCGAAACGATCAGCGCATTTGGCCAATATTGATAGTCGGTGATTTAACTATCAATTAATGTTCACAAACATCCATACACATCTATCACACAATAAATAATCTCCATATTATTTATTTTCCTCTAATATCTTTCAAAGATATATTTTCACATGTTCAAAACTCGTTTTGAAAACAATTTTCCAAAACTCTTCCTTTACAAGGTAAATCTCTTTACCATTTATTCCCATCGGGAATAACCAAGTATAAAACAATTTACATTTAAAACAGTTAAAAATACTTTATACTGAAATATAATTTAAAATATGAAAATTACTTCTATTTATTTACTCAAAATATAAATTTAAAATATGTGAAGAAAACTAGTTATTAACACATAAACTTTGATTTTAAAAATAAGGGTTTTAGTTTAACTAAATTCAAAATAGCGTTATAAGAAGAAAAATGCTAATTTTAACAACTTAAGCTAAAACCAACTTTTAAATAAATTCATTTGTAAAATAATTGCTAATATACTCCCAAATTATTACGGTATTAAAAATTATTAATTTATTTCTTTAAAAATAACGATTTCTTAAAAATACTTTTAAAACGATTTAAAACTTAACCTTAGTTAAATAAAATCTTTTTATAAACATTTACTTGGTTTTTCCAGGGAAACACTTTCCCGTTTCAAAACATTCCAAAGTACTCTTTCATATAAATCCTCTGATTTATTTCAAGTCAATTTATGATTTCAACATAAATTTCCAATTCCATACTTAACTATAACTTCCTCCAAAGTTAAATCACAATTTTTCATTTCCGGAAATTCATTTTTAAATATAGTTTAAACATTTTGGTGAATTTTTGATGGAAGCCAAATTTCCAATTCACTTAATTAAATTCCAATGAAATACGGTATTTCAAAACATTCTATTTTTCATTTGAACTTGTTAATTTATAGTCGGAAACTCCATTTTAACATATTTTTAATTTCCGGATAACATTAGTCGTTATTAAAATAAACACCGTTATTTTAAACAATTTATAATTTCATAAATTTAATTTCCAGAAAACTATACTTCCCATTTACCCATTTTATAAACTTCCCATTATATTCAAAATCCCAATTTACATTTTTCTTTTCAAATCCGATTTCAAATTTTATTCTTTGAAATTCTAAATTTAACAATTCATTTTATTTCGTAAAAACACAATTTATCCATTTATAATTAAGTTCTGTGATTATACTTTATACAACAATTTCATAGTACAATTAAACTTCCAGATTTATCAATCACATCATATAAACAGGTATCACTATCAATTATAAAATAATTGCTACATTGTGAGGAATCCAGTTGGATCCCTCCAACCTGTTTCTTCCTGCATCACAAATGTTAACACATCACAATATAAATATCAATCCAGACAGATAAACACAAATATAGACAATCAACCACACAGATATTTAAATATCAATTATTTATAATGTCTAGCATCCAGATGTGAGTGAGAATAACTCACCTTGAGTTTCGACAAGCGTTCGAAATTTAAATTAAACCGGACGTTGTCCGATTTAACTCAAATTTCTACTTGCCCGGAATCACTCCGGATCTACACCATCACATAGTGCTCGTCTCTGCGATTCCAGCGCTTTCAGTTTTGTCGAATTCTGATATCATATGAACGAGTTATTAAATTTTAAAGTTTGATTTAATTTTAAAACAATTTTTTTTTTTAAAAAAAAAATATACCAGAGAAAACGCGCCTGCTCCCTCCATCTTCCCTCTCACGCAAACACGTACAGGTAATAATCGAACCCATCACCGCAGTTTAGGGTTCGACAACGCGTCGCCTACATCGCATTTCAACTCGATCGGGAACCACCACTTGGAAGACCTCCGCGAACACCACCCACGGCCCCAGCCACGTTGAACTCGGCGGTCCATACACCACGCGATTCGTGCGCGAACACCCAGCAAACGCGCCTCCTCCGTCCCCTCTACGCTTCGCCAAAACCCATCACCACCGTACATCGCGTAGCTCTCGTTCCCCTCTACGACTCTCTAGTTGGAAATTTTCGCGATTGCTTGGTGGATTGATCGCAAATTTGAGGGGAAGAATCGGCCAAGCGTGGCCATTGAAACGTTGGAGGCGGCTGAACGTGATTGCTAGGGTTTTGAGAAAATAACGTGAATATATATCATAGTTTAATATTATTATATTAATAAAATATCTCAATTTAACCGTTAACGCAAACGACCTCCGATCCTCACGTTCCGACAGGCTACCCTGGGGTTTTTCCGCGTTCCGGACACAATGGAACAGGTTTCGTAAGCTAATTTGATCGTATGTGTGAGATTCAAAATTAAACGATCAATTTAAAATTAAATCGGTTAAATCGATTTCGATGCGTTTCGAGCTGCCACGGTCAAACGACAACTCCGATTGCTACGAAAATTGAAATCCGATAATAACTAACTATTACGGATCCAATGGAATTGGTTTCGTCGAATTCCGAGACTGTGCCCCAGAAGGCTATTTTAACTCGTCTATTTAATCAGGCGATTTGTCAAAATTGACGAAAACGCGTAAAATTTCACTTTTAAAATTTTAATAACTTAACAATAAATCATATAAAATGTATAACCACATTTAAAATCATTCTGGCTCATTCTAGACCAAAATCTGATTAAATTGCATTTTAATAATATTAAATTCATTTTTAAATTAATATAAAATTCCAAATATTAATTTATCAACTTTAAAATTCATCTAAAAATCCAATATTATTGTTTATAAGCAATCGAACCTAAAAATACATTTAAATATCATTTTATAGCTATTTACACCCAAATCCACCTTTTTATTCCTATCCCTAATATTTAATTATTATTATCCAATCTCAAATTAAAACTCCACATTAGAAATTATCACTTGTTATTTTAGTTTAAACCAATTCTTTTTAGTTCAAAATAAATCTTAAACCCATATTAAACATTTAAAATGAATTAAATGTTCAAATTCAGTGGCTTAAAAATACGGGATGTTACAATTTTGGAATCGATTCATTTTAAATAAATGAATGTTTAAAATCTCGTGTTATGAAAATTGGGATTTTTGTGAAATATAAGCAAAATGTGAATTTTGAAACAAAAGTTGATTTATTTATTAAATTGTTTAAATAGAGATTTTTGAATTTATTTTGAAAGCTCTATATATAGGATTTATAAAATTTGATTCTTATAAATCAAAGTGATGCAATTTTAAAGGAGTTTTAAAGGCGTTTTAAAAGATGTTGAAATGGGTTTTATAAAGGATAGAATAAACGATTTGTGAAGTCCTAAAAGAACGATTTTGTAAATAAACGAATTGGATAATAAAAAGGATTTATAAGTTGAAGTAGTTATTAAGTAATAAATGGAATTTATAAACGTTGTTTATAAATCCGAAATCACTTATTTTGATAAGTAAAATATAAAAGTTAATAAAAAGAAGATGTATAAGTTGAAGTTGTTATTAAAACAGAAATAGAATTTATAAACTTCGTTTTATAAATTCGAAATCGATTGAATTTGGTAAATTATATATAGGAGATTATTGAAGAAGATATATTCGCAATTTTTGAATAGCGAATTTTTATTGAAATAAAATGTGTAGAGATTTTTGAAAATGTGGTTAGTGAGGTATATTCACGATTTTGGGACAGTGAATATATTGTTAAGTAAAATGGATTTATTTTTGAAGAAGTGATATAAAAATGAAGTTAAACATTTTAAAGATGTTTTAAAATGTATTATGAATCGAAAGCATAGATTTCAACAGTTCTTGTTGAAATAGACGTTTTCGAGAAATTTAAGGAAATGGTGGACTATAACATTGTTGTTATAGTAAATGATTTCCGGAAGGAAATGTTTTATATAGTATTGGGATTTATACATCTATCTTAATTCTGAATCCCTATACTAGTGATTTTGAGTCGTCGTAACGATGTTTTACGTAACATTCGTTTTGACTCAAATAAAGGTGTTAAAAGAATATTTTCCTTAAAGAATGAATGTATACTTAATATTGATTTAAGTATACCGAATATTTTCAAATGTTGAAAATAAATAGATTTGTGAAATACTTATTTTTAAATGAGTATGGAAATGCTTTTCCAATATGAAATGAACCGTTTTGAGATTTTATCTTCTTAAAGATAAATAGAAAGTGAATATTGAAATCGATTTGAAAATCGTATATCAGTAGATATTTTGAAATATAAATTCACTATGGAATTTATAATGGAAAGGGAAACTGTTTAGAAAAATAAATATTGATTTATTTTTGAAGTGTGGAAATTTTATATCTAGTAAAAGATATTTTGGAAGATTTAATAATTTGGAAAATTATTTGGAATCTGATGATGTTGCACATCTTTATTGATAGTTAAATAACCGACTATCAATAATTACCTTGAGTAGGTATTTGTTGTGAATTGGATGAATTTGAATGCCACACTTATTTTTGAATAAGCGCTCACTATTCGGGTTAGCCGGGAAAGGACCATGGGGTCGTATAACCCATTCCGAATATGTGATACGTCGTTATGAATTGCATTTGAAGACCGGTGTTGAAGACCGGATATTTTTGAAAACGGAAGGATTACCGTCGAGTTACTCTACATCGGCTGATCTCCAATTTAGAGGTTTTATCACCCTTAGTGACGGGAAGTCCGGACGTGATTAGAAATTTATCCGGATGTGCAAGGGCTTCGTGAGAAGTGCCTTCGGTTCTGTTCGATCCCGGAACAGACTTGTATGGATTGTGTGTCTGACGTTACAATTTGAGATATAGAGCTGATTTCTTTCAAATACATATCTGTTGGTGGCGGAGAATTTATTCTCTTAGCTTAACACCCTTCTCTGAGACGTACGAGCTCAGAGGTTATGTAGTTGAAATTTATCAGCGATATATCCCAATTTGGTAACGTGGCATACTGAGTGTTGCTGTGAAATGATCAGTGTTTGATCATTTGTGATATGATCATTTGTTTGATCTTATATCTTGGTGATCATAGGTTGATCATTTTGTTTGACCCGAAGCAGGGCTTTTTGAGAAAGCGTAGCTTTGTGGACGAGACTTCATCGAGCCTCACACCCCGGAAATGGTCGAAACAGGAAGGATGCGGCAAGGTTCTAGGGAGTAGCGCCCCTTAGTGTATGTCATTCCTTCTGGATAAAGGTGGTATCATGGTATGGAGCCCAGATACTTAACCTCTGTGGTTACTGCATTATTTTTACTATGTGGTTTGTTGCGAATCGGGGATCCTCGGGAAGATCGGTGACAATCGGGGGATGGCATACGCGTGTCAGTAGTTACCTATTTTTGCAGAGGTAACCCGGCCTTGTGTTGGCAGAGATCCGGTTAGGTTCTCGGGTCGTCTATTCCAGGGACGTACCCATCGTGGAAAAGGAAGTTCCTTAGCCTGACCATTTGTTGGAAATCCAAACTCCAATACGTGACTTGTACAGTATTAGTTGTAGAACCTGCCATTTACGTACGGTGGTCACCACTGTTTAGATGGTAGCTATAGTAGGCATACGATACTGGTCGTATGTTGGCTAAGATTAATATTATACTTTCGAAATGTTTTCTACACTATGCACTAATAATAATATCAAAAAGAATTTGATTTTTGCGTAGTAAGCATCTTTGACTATCATAAGAAGAAATCTCCTCCAATTCTGCGTTTGCATTGTGTGTGTGGTGGGAGGTCTTATGGTAGTTTCATTTTCCAAAAGCATTTCGAATTGACTTAAAGATTATTTTATTGTTATAAAGAATAACTGTTTTACGATCTCACACCAGTCACCATGACTGACTCGGAGTTTATTGTTTCCCTTCTAAACTCTGGGTGCCCACCAATTTCCACACGGGCAGTCTAGAGTTAGATTATTAGGTTATCTGGATATTCTGGAGCTTTGGAGATAAGCTGGATGGCGAGACATAGTATTTGTATCTGATACTATTTATTCCGCTGTGTATTCTGTATGAGGACAAGTTATATAACTGTCCATTGTTGTATATTGACTCTGATGATTGATGTATGTATAAAATGATATAGTTCTTTGTTTTAAAGATTATTCATTTATCTATTATATATTGTTCCGCTGCGATGTGTAAGATTCTGAATATTGTTTTCTGTTCTGATGTTGTTCTTCTTCTCTGCTTTCTTTCTTCTTCTTCTCTTTTTCTTCTACTTCTTATTTCTAAAACCCTCACTATTGGAGTTTCCGGCGTTCGATTTCTCGGCAGTCGATAAAGTGAGTATCGATGTCGAATTTTCGAAAGTCGAAAATTTCGGTACGTGACAAAGTATATCGAGTATTTTCAAACGTTGAAAATAAATAGATTTGTGAAATACTTATTATTAAGTATGAAAATGCTTTTCCAAAATGAAATGAAACGTTTGAGAATTTATCCTTGTAAAGATAAATTGAAACAGAATATTGAAAACGATTTGAAAATCGAATATCAGTAGATATTCGAAAGTATAATTTCGATACGGAATTTATAAAAGAAAGCGAAGTTGTTTAAAAATAAATATTGATTTATTTTTGAAGTGTGGAAATTGATTTGAAATTGTTTTCAAATGGTTAAGCGTGGAAAATTCTATATCTAGTAAAGATATTTTTGAAGATGAAATAATTTGGAAAATTATTTGGAATCTGATGATGTTGCGCATCTTTATTGATAGTTAAATAACCGACTATCAATAATTACCTTTAGATAGGTATTTGTTGTGATTGGATGAATTTGAATGCTACACTTATTTTTGAATAAGCGCTCACTATTCGGGTTAGCCGGGAAAGGACCATGGGGTCGTATAACCCATTCCGAATATGTGATACGTCGTTATGAATTGCATTCGAAGACCGGTGTTGAAGACCGGATATTTTTGAAAACGGAAGGATTACCGTCGAGTTACTCTACATCGGCTGATCTCCGGTTTAGAGGTTATTATCACCCTTAGTGACGGGAAGTCCGGACGTGATTAGAAATTTATCCGGATGTGCAAGGGCTTCGTGAGAAGTGCCTTCGGTTCTGTTCGATCCCGGAACAGACTTGTATGGATTGTATGTCTTACGTTACAATTTGAGATATAAAGCTGATTTTTTTCAAATACATTTCTGTTGGTGGCGGAGAATTTATTCTCTTAGCTTAACACCCTTCTCTGAGACGTACGAGCTCAGAGGTTATGTAGTTGAAATTTATCAGCGATATACTCCCAATTTGGTAACGTGGCATACTGAGTGTTGCTGTGAAATGATCAGTGTTTGATTATTTGCGATATGATCATTTGTTTGATCTTATATCTTTGTGATCATAGGTTGATCATTTTTGTTTGACCCGAAGCAGGGCTTTTTGAGAAAGCATAGCTTTGTGGACGAGACTTCGTCGAGCCTCACACCCCGGAAATGGTCGAAACAGGAAGGTTGCAGCAAGGTTCTAGGGAGTAGCGCCCCTTAGTGTATGTCATTCCTTCTGGATAGAGGTGGTATCATGGTATGAAGCCCAGATACTTAACCTATGTGGTTGCTGCATTATTATCTATGTGGTTTGTTGGAAATCGGGGATCCTCGGGAAGATCGGTTACGATCGGGGGATGGCATACGCGTGTCAGTAGTTACCTATTTTTGCAGAGGTAACCCGGCCTTGTGTTGGCAGAGATCCGGTTAGGTTCTCAGGTCGTCTATTCCAGGGACGTACCCATCGTGGAGAAGGAAGTTCCTTAGCCTGACCATTTGTTGGAAATCCAAACTCCAATACGAACTTTGTACGGTATTAGTTGTAGAACCTGCCATTTACGTACGGTGGTCACCACTGTTTAGATGGTAGCTATAGTAGGCATACGATACTGGTCGTATGTTGGCTAAGATTAATATTATACTTTCGAAATGTTTTCTACACTATGCACTAATAATAATATCAAAAATGATTTGATTTTGCGTAGTAAGCATCTTTGACTATCATAAGAAGAAATCTCCTCCAATTCTGCGTTTGCATTGTGTGTGTGGCGGGAGGTCTTATGGTAGTTTCAATTTCCAAAAGCATTGCGAATTGACTCTAAAAATATTCCTTTGTTTATTTTAAAGAATAACTATTTTACGATCTCACACCAGTCACCATGACTGACTCGGAGTTTATTGTTCCCTTCTAAACTCTGGGTGCCCACCAATTTCCACACGGGCAGCCTAGAGTTATATTATCAGGATATTCTGGATATTCTGGAGCTTTGGAAGCAAGCTGGATGGCGAGACGTAGTATTTGTATTTGATGTTATTTATTCCGCTGTGTATTCTGTATGAGGACAAGTTATATAACTGTCCATTGTTGTATATGACTCTGATGATTGATGTATGTATAAACTGATATAGTTCTTTGTTTTAAAAGACTAGTGTTATCTATTATATATTGTTCCGCTGCGATATGTGAGATTCTGATATTGTCTCTGTTTCTGTTTCTGATGTTGTTCTTCTCTTCTTTCTTCTATCTTCTTCTTTTTCCTCTTTTCTTCTTCTTCTACTTTTTTTTCTTCTTTTTAAAACCCTCACTATTGGAGTTTCCGGCACTCGATTTCTCGGCAGTCGATAAAGTGAGTATCGATGTCGAATTTTCGAAAGTCGAAAATTCCCGTACGTGACAGCGTGGTATCAGAGCATATGGTTAAGCGACAACCCTGCTCTGTTGGGTGTTACTCATTAGAGATAGAGTCAGCAGTACTCTAGAATGAGTTGAGTGTAATAATAGATACGAGTGCGTATTTGTTAGTGAATATAAAATTGTTTGGTATTGTGTTGACTTATCGGTTGATTGTTTATAGATTTTGGTCGGTGCAGTCTAGCTAACTGTAATCGATAGGGGTTTCTAAACTCTTAAACAAGATAAATCGACACAGTATTGTTTTAAATAGGGTGAATGAAATAATTTTACCCAAAACTATTTTTGTATACAAAAGAAATGATTTTCTGTAAATTATTACAGTATATGGTTGCATGGATGTTAGGAAAGTGATAATATTGAAAGTTATCATTATTATATGAAATTAAATAAAGAAATTGAAATCATAACTCCAAAGTTAAGAGATAAATTCACATATAAATGAAATGTGAGAATGTAAATTATAAATGTGATTTGTAATTTGAAACGGAATTCCAGAGAAGTTTTTGGAAATGTTTTGAAAAGAATTTGAAAATTTTGGAGATTTGGAAATTTAAATTTCTTTTTGATTTGAAAATGAATTTCAAAGGATTTTGGAAAAGTATTCTGAAGAGATGAAAGCTCTAAACTCTTTTTGGTCGCTGGAAAATAGCTTCGATGATGACCGCGGCATCACCGGTGTTCATTTTCGGGTTTCCAAAAGAGAAATTGCTGCCAAATTGTTTTAAATGAAAGTCGTTTGAAAATTTTGGATTTTGTTTTAGAAAATTCAAAAGATAAATTTGAATTGTTTTCAAAAATGGTTTTGAAATGTTGGTAAGACTCTGGAATACCATATAAAAAATATTTATGAAATAAGAAATAAGTTGATAACTTATACAATTTGAATTTTGATAGAATAAATTTAGCTTAAAGAATGAAGTTAAATCAAAGTAAGTATAAGCAAATAAATGAAATTGAATTGTTAAATTCATTTTGAAATTATAAGTGAATTAAACTAGAATTGAATTCGATTTGTAGAGTTAAACTAAAATTAGTAAGTGAAGCTAATTGAATATTGACCAAATGGATAAGGTATTGAACGAATTAAATTCAATGATTATAAAAGAAAAGTAAATTGAATTCGAATTGGAAATCCAGTTTAAATGACAGTAGATTTAACCGAAGGGTAAATTCAAAACAAATTTTGGGAATGAACAAAAGAATAAAACTGAAATTGAAACTGAATGTTGAAAACAAATTTGAATTTGTAAGTGAATTAGGATTTGTAATAAATTAGTAATTGAAACTAATTTGAAACAGTGCAGTTATAAAAGAAAGCCGATGAAATTCAATATTCATAAGTAAATTAAATTGAAAGAGTGAATAAAATTCAAATGAAGTTTGAAATGTAAAATTGAATGAAAATAGACATGTAACTTCAACAGTGAAGTAAAAATGTAGAAGAAGTAAGTATCAAATTATTTTTTTTTAATAGAATTTGCAAAATGGTTTGAATGTGTAACTAGATATTATGGCTAGTAGGACATACAGGTGTTATAAAAGGAAAAGGAATTTTGATTTCGAAGATAATTTGAATTGCTCGAAAAAGGTATGTATTTAAATTTGAATATGAGATTTGATGACTTATTTCTCTAGCCGTTTGGCTTTTTCTTTTTCTTTTTGAAATCTGAGAGTCCGTAGGGACGTTTTGTAGTCGTTCCGTATTAGCCGCGCAAAGGAGACGCTGGCGAAATTTTTCGGAAATTTAGGGCGTTAGAAAATTTTTGAGAAATTTTGAAAGTTTAAAATTTGAATTTAAACTTAAATTTGAATTGTTAAGAAAACAATGTTGTCTGGAACTTATAATTTGAGTTGGGAAAATTAGTTGAATTAATAGCGAATCTCTAGTAGAGAGATTTGTTTTGAAAAATTGATAAAACTATTAGATTGTGAAAGATAGTAGACGAGTTAAGGACCTTTTTTCCCTAACTTGTAATTTCGAGGACGAAATTCTTTTAAGGAGGAAAGTCTGTAACGACCCAGAATTTTGAACAAATTAAATTGAGGATATTTAATTAATTTTAAATATTTGAACGGTGATTTAATTTGAATCCCCGATATAACTTTGAAATTGGCGATTAAAGTATTAAATTTAATCTGTTGAATGTTGGATAAAAATTTAAAATCTTCAATTTTAAGTTGAAGAAAAATATTTCGAAAGCTTAGAAAATTCATATAGATTATACTGGAGATAATAAAAGTTTCAAAATCGAATTTGAAACTGTTTTATTCAGTTTTGAAATTTATCGTTTGAATCAACATTAAAAAAAATAGCCGTCCGAGGCGCAGTCTTGGAATTCGACGAAACTAGTTCCATTGGATCCGTAATATTTAATTATTACTGGATTTCAATTCTCGCAGCATTCAGAGTTGTTATGTGAGCGTACGGTATAAAAACGCCTAGAATTAATTAATCGTTTTAAAAATTTAAATATCTCGTAGTCAAACTTCTTTTATCTCAGCAATCCTATTTCTGAGTAACCGACCTATTCGACTTAATCACGTACTCGTTGTCTCCCTTCTTTTCTTTAAATCACGCAACCTTGCTCTGTTCGTTCAGTAAAAAGAATTAAGCAAACCATCTTCTTCTATCTGTACAAATCAAAAACAATGGCCGAACAAGATTTTAACTTCCACCCCTTTCAAAACAAATCATGAATCACCAGTTAAACCAAAGCCACTTCATTCATCGTTCCCTTTCCCTTTATCTACCGAAAAATCAAAATACAAAAAAAATGGTGGCCGCGACATCAAATCAAAAAGGGGGAGGCTCTCGCGTACAGGCGACTTCCGATTCGAGAGCAGGTGGGAGAGTAGGCACACGCGACTCGCGATCGGAGGCCAGCAGTCGCGTTCGATCTGAAGAGCGACGATGAGGCGAAGGCGGCTAAGGTATCGAGGTCGCGTACGTCGCGAGTAGAGAAGGAGCATGGTATCGTGTGTCGCGAGGTGATGCGACGTCGGCACTGGAGGGTTTGACGAGGCGGCGCATGGGCCGCGACTTCGAGCAATGCGGCAGGTCGCAAGCATCAAGGAGGGTTTCTCGTCCGTGTAGAGATGCACGTGATTCTGGGTGGACTCGGTCAGTGCTCTGGCGAGTCGAGAGGGGGAAATTGAAGTCGCGATAGACTTGAGCTTACATGCAGGCGATTCGACTGCGAGTTCGACTGAGGCAAATGTCGTGACTCGCGTTCGAGTGATTGAGGGGTTGGCAATGTCAGGGCTTCTCTGGAGAAGTCGAGAATCTGGGATTGGTCGTGATCTTCGGCGGCACTGCATATGGTCGAGATCGATTTAGGCTAATTGCAGAGGTATATTTTCAAATTTATTTCAAGTTTAAATCTAATATATATATATATATAAAAGTTTTAAATAGTAGAGAATTACTACTGTTTTTATATAGCAAAGAAAAATGAAAATGAAAATTTGATGTTAAGCAGTTTTAATTTTATTGTTAAGTCAATAGTAATTTGATTTAAACATATGTAGATAAATAGTGAAACAGTAAAAAAATAAATTTACCATACATATGAACAAATACAGGTTTGGAAAGTTAGACAGTAGAGTCTATAGATTTATCTTTGAATTGATTCAGTATTTACCTGTTAGAAAATAATTTTTTTTGTGGAGTCTAAAATGGGAAAGTTAAATAGATTATTAAAGAAAAGAAAATTGGTTTAAGTAAAACGATCAGCTAATTAAGTTATTAAACAGCAATTAAGTGTTCGATCAATTTAAATAGCAATAAATCTTGAATATTTATACAAGGTCTAATGCAATGAAGGAAAACACTCTGGAATGGGAAAGGGATTGCAAATTAAAGCTAAGGTGAGATCTTCTCACTCAAAATTGAAAAGTGAAATTTCAGTTATTGTTTGTTTTGCTATTGGATGTGATATTAGATATAGTAGGATATATATCTATATATAGCAATATATACATATTGGCATATGTATATATTGGATTGATGATTTTCCCGCCTCGTATAGCGGATGAGACCCTATTGCGCCGTTAGTAAGCGGATTTTTATAAAACCCATATACCGCGATAATTCCGTACTGGAGCGGAATTGGTATTGTGCTAACATCTTTGGATGCAGGGAAACAGGTTGGAGGGATCCAACTGGACCCCTCACATTGATTGAATTTATTTCTATTGTGATATGAATCTGTGGATGATTATAGTGATGCTATTAATCATATTGATATCTGGAAATTGTTTGAAAGCTAAAATTTAGCTGAATGGATGTTTTGACATCATTGGATTCCAAAGATAAACGAAATTGAATTTTTGAAATTCAAGTAGAAAATTTCTAAGTGAATCAATTTTTGAAATTGAAGAAATTTTGAGGAAAGGAATTTTTAAAGTATAAAAAGTAAATTTTTATAATCGTATTGAATAAATTCCAGAATAAAGTGAAAATGCTAAATAAATGGATTTCATAAAACAGTGGTTATAAATTGAAGAATTTAATTTAAGAATTTGGATTTTTAAATAGATTGAAAGAAACGATTGAAATTTATTTCCTTAAAAAAAAGAATTTATTTAAAAGAAGATAAGTTGGAAATCCAACTAGAAATTTAATTGGTAAATTGAAATAAATTGGGAAATCAATGTAAGATGATTTCAATTTGACGAATCCATTTTTAAAAACAGAATATTGAATCATTTGAGAAAAAAATGAGGAATTTACTTAGTAGTGATAAATAAATTTTTTAATCAATATCGACATTGATTTGGGATTGAAGTTTTATAAATAGAATTGGAATTTATAAAAGTTGTTTATAAATCCGAAATCACTTATTTTGATAAGTAAAAAAATATAGAAGTTGATAAAAAGAAGATTTATAAGTCGAGGTTGTTATTAAAATAGAAATAGAATTTATAACCGTGTTTATAAATTCGAAATCGATTGAATTTGATAAGTGAATTATAGAAGGTTATTAAAGAAGATATATTCGCGATTTTGGATAGCGAATTTTTATTGAAATAAAAATGTGTAGAAATGATTGAAATTGGGTTAAGTGAATTATATTCACGATTTTGGACAGTGAATATATTGTTAAGTAAAATAGATATGGTTTTGGGAAAAATGATATTAAAAATGAAGTTAAACATTTTAACGATGTTTTAAAATGATTAAATATCAAAATCATAGATTTCAACATTCATTGTTGAAATAGGCGTTTTTGAGAAATAAGGAAAAGATGGACTATAACACTGTTGTTATAGTAAATGATTTTCGAAAGAAATTGTTTTATATAGTATTGGGATTTATATATACCTATCTTAATTCCGAATCCCTATACTATTGATTTCGAGTCGTCGTAACGATGTTTTACGCAACATTCGTTTTGACTCAAATAGATGTTAAAAGAATGTTTTCCTTAAAGAATGAATATATACTTAATTTGATTTAAGTATATCGAGTATTTTCAAACGTTGAAAATAAATAGATTTGTGAAATACTTATTATTAAGTATGAAAATGCTTTTCCAAAATGAAATGAAACGTTTGAGAATTTATCCTTGTAAAGATAAATTGAAATAGAATATTGAAAACGATTTGAAAATCGAATATCAGTAGATATTCGAAAGTATAATTTCGATACGGAATTTATAAAAGAAAGCGAAGTTGTTTAAAAATAAATATTGATTTATTTTTGAAGTGTGGAAATTGATTTGAAATTGTTTTCAAATGGTTAAGCATGGAAAATTCTATATCTAGTAAAGATATTTTTGAAGATGAAATAATTTGGAAAATTATTTGGAATCTGATGATGTTGCGCATCTTTATTGATAGTTAAATAACCGACTATCAATAATTACCTTTAGATAGGTATTTGTTGTGATTGGATGAATTTGAATGCTACACTTATTTTTGAATAAGCGCTCACTATTCGGGTTAGCCGGGAAAGGACCATGGGGTCGTATAACCCATTCCGAATATGTGATACGTCGTTATGAATTGCATTCGAAGACCGGTGTTGAAGACCGGATATTTTTGAAAACGGAAGGATTACCGTCGAGTTACTCTACATCGGCTGATCTCCGGTTTAGAGGTTATTATCACCCTTAGTGACGGGAAGTCCGAACGTGATTAGAAATTTATCCGGATGTGCAAGGGCTTCGTGAGAAGTGCCTTCGGTTCTGTTCGATCCCGGAACAGACTTGTATGGATTGTATGTCTGACGTTACAATTTGAGATATAAAGCTGATTTTTTTCAAATACATTTCTGTTGGTGGCGGAGAATTTATTCTCTTAGCTTAACACCCTTCTCTGAGACGTACGAGCTCAGAGGTTATGTAGTTGAAATTTATCAGCGATATACTCCCAATTTGGTAACGTGGCATACTGAGTGTTGCTGTGAAATGATCAGTGTTTGATCATTTGTGATATGATCATTTGTTTGATCTTATATCTTGGTGATCATAGGTTGATCATTTTGTTTGACCCGAAGCAGGGCTTTTTGAGAAAGCGTAGCTTTGTGGACGAGACTTCGTCGAGCCTCACACCCCGGAAATGGTCGAAACAGGAAGGTTGCAGCAAGGTTCTAGGGAGTAGCGCCCCTTAGTGTATGTCATTCCTTCTGGATAGAGGTGGTATCATGGTATGAAGCCCAGATACTTAACCTATGTGGTTGCTGCATTATTATCTATGTGGTTTGTTGGAAATCGGGGATCCTCGGGAAGATCGGTTACGATCGGGGGATGGCATACGCGTGTCAGTAGTTACCTATTTTTGCAGAGGTAACCCGGCCTTGTGTTGGCAGAGATCCGGTTAGGTTCTCAGGTCGTCTATTCCAGGGACGTACCCATCGTGGAGAAGGAAGTTCCTTAGCCTGACCATTTGTTGGAAATCCAAACTCCAATACGAACTTTGTACGGTATTAGTTGTAGAACCTTCCATTTACGTACGGTGGTCACCACTGTTTAGATGGTAGCTATAGTAGGCATACGATACTGGTCGTATGTTGGCTAAGATTAATATTATACTTTCGAAATGTTTTCTACACTATGCACTAATAATAATATCAAAAATGATTTGATTTTGCGTAGTAAGCATCTTTGACTATCATAAGAAGAAATCTCCTCCAATTCTGCGTTTGCATTGTGTGTGTGGCGGGAGGTCTTATGGTAGTTTCATTTTCCAAAAGCATTGCGAATTGACTCTAAAAATATTCCTTTGTTTATTTTAAAGAATAACTGTTTTACGATCTCACACCAGTCACCATGACTGACTCGGAGTTTATTGTTCCCTTCTAAACTCTGGGTGCCCACCAATTTCCACACGGGCAGCCTAGAGTTATATTATCAGGATATTCTGGATATTCTGGAGCTTTGGAAGCAAGCTGGATGGCGAGACGTAGTATTTGTATTTGATGTTATTTATTCCGCTGTGTATTCTGTATGAGGACAAGTTATATAACTGTCCATTGTTGTATATGACTCTGATGATTGATGTATGTATAAACTGATATAGTTCTTTGTTTTAAAAGACTAGTGTTATCTATTATATATTGTTCCGCTGCGATATGTGAGATTCTGATATTGTCTCTGTTTCTGTTTCTGATGTTGTTCTTCTCTTCTTTCTTCTATCTTCTTCTTTTTCCTCTTTTCTTCTTCTTCTACTTTTTTTTTCTTCTTTTTAAAACCCTCACTATTGGAGTTTCCGGCACTCGATTTCTCGGCAGTCGATAAAGTGAGTATCGATGTCGAATTTTCGAAAGTCGAAAATTCCCGTACGTGACACATACGGATGGACAGACCGAGGTCGTAAACAGATCGTTGGGGAACTTGTTGAGATGTCTTGTGAAAGACAATTTAAAGAGTTGGGATATGAAGCTATGTCAAGCAGAATTTGCTCATAATCATGTAGTGAATCGGAGTACTGGATTCGGCCCATTTTAGATTGTATATTCTAGTTTGCCAAAGGGGCCATTGGATTTAACGGTAATACCACAACCCAAGAGGACAGTTAAAGGGGCTGCTGATTTTGTTGAAGGATTGACATAGTGTCATAGAATCGTTCAAGAATGATTGAGAAAGGCGAATAAGAAGTACAAACAATCTGCAGATATGAAACGAAGGAGTGTCAAATTTAATGAAGGAGATTTGGTGTATGTGTTAACAAAGGACCGTTTTCCAGTGGGTGCTTATAACAAGTTGAAAGCCAGAAAAATTAGTCCTGTAAAGATTGTGAAACGGATCAATGAAAATGCTTATAGATTGAAGCTGCCGGAAGATGTATACACTTCTGATGTGTTTAATGTTAAACATCTTATACCGTATCATGAGAATGAGTTTGTTGTGGAAGAAGAGGACACAAATTCGATGACGAATTTTTCTCGGCCAGGGGAGGATGATGCAGCCCAGGATGGTGAAGAGTTAGGTCGTGTACGACCTAACGAATCCTTTAAGTCGTTATTAAAGAGTGATACCCAGAATGGTGAAGAGTTAGGTCGCGTACGACCTAACGAGGCCTTTAAGTCGCTCCAACTACTTAGTGAAGCTCGGCAACGACCTAGTGGAGACTCGCGAGTTAACAAGCTAAAGGGAAAGGCGCTCGAACGACCTACCGAGTTACAACCTAAGTTAGGTCGCGTAAACGAGTTACGACCTAAGATAGGTCATTCCGACACTTCATTTGAAGACAGTCTCGAGCTACGACCTAAGTTAGGTCACGTGAATGACCTAAGTTAGGTCGCGAGAAGCTTTAGATCGCCACTTGCTATGATTCGTTGAAGCTCATACCGCCTGGACTTCTGGAAGATGCTGCCTTGTTTTTAGGTCGGTCAAGTGTTAAGTCGTGAGGTTTTAGATCGTGATATTTTTTAAGTCCTGATGTTTAGGTTGTGGACGACCTATATGTTGTGTTGTAAATATGGAGTTGTAATATGTTGTATTCTTTTCTTTGTGCTGTTGATAAGTCGCTGACGACCTTAGTTAAGTCGTAGGTCGCGTGTCTTGTTTTGGGTCGTAAGTCGGTGATGTTTGTTAGGTCGTGGCCGACCTAAGTGTTGTACGGAATTGTGTGTGTTGAGTTGTAAAGCTATAAATAGCGGCGTTGGGTCATTTGTAAAGTTAGTTAATTTTGAATGAAAACTTTTGTTTGTTAGCTTTGTGCTTTCAATTAAATTGGTAGTTGAGTGTAATCTCCTATCTTCACTCTCGGTTAATCGAGTGCGCTCGATTCAACGATTGCTGAAGCCGATTCACGGTATCTAATGCGCTAGATCAACGTACGAAGAATCGTAGATCTTTAAACACGGTATAGTGCGCTATCAACGTGTTTGGGATAGCTAAAATCCGGTATCATTCGATCAACGGATTTGGGCCATTCGGTATCTTTTAATCTATCGATCGTTACTTTCATCAATTTATACATTTTGTTATTCCGCTGCTGCATCAATTGATTACAACATAATTCGACATTTCTAATAAAACAATTGCTAAACAAAATCTCCTTTTGGACAATATCTTAAGCATCTGTCAAGAAACAAGAAATACTAAAGTTAATTATCGATAGTCCTACAATAACACAAAGTTTCAACAATAATTACAAAAATAAATAAAGCTACTACCCGTGTGCGAAGCACGGGTTCACACTAGTTTGATAAAAAAGATTAACAAAAATTAGATAATTTAATAGTTACAAAAGTCGTTCGGCTATCAAGTTAATTAACAAATGTTTGTGATTGTTATACTAAAAATTGATAACATTCATCTTCTTTTCTAAAAAACATAACATTCAATTAGCAATCTAAAAATAGTGAACCATTATAAGATCAACAAATTGATTTTAGGAACAATTTTATGCACATGAAACCCAAAGTCATCAAATTACATAAACTACTTATCTGGTAGATTATGTCAACCATTCTCAATCAAGGAATCTCAATGTACTGAATTGTTTGAATTTAATCAAAGTGAAACTATCTAATTTAATCCCTAAAATATGCACATTATAAGAATTGAAGAAAATACAAAAAAGTTACTCATATTATAAATTTTTTGACCTAGGGTTTTGAATTTTACGGAGATATCTCGATTGAAGTCTGAAGGAAGAAGGGTAGCACGCTAGATTGTCTAATGAAGAGCACGATATTGTTAATGGAGAAGGAAGAAAGTTAAGCATTCAAATGATTAGATAGGAAAGCGAACTGGGATTTTTTCCCCCCTATCTGGATCCCTGTATGTTGGAGTTTTCCGATGAGGGGGTGACTTGACAAACTCTGCTTTCCAAAACTATGTTGGAGTTGCTAATGCTCAGTTGAACTCCGTCTACTGTGCTGCTCTTCAACGTGATTGTTGCTTCATTCCTTATGCTAGTAAACAGTGCCGGTCTAAACACAGCTGTTGCCCCAGACAAAAATTAAAGGCATCTTGCCAGGATCGAACATGGGTTGTCCCAAAGAAGGAAAGGAGACACAACCACTAGGCTACAGCTTGAATTGTAAAAGTTCACATACAAACATATTTTAGTAATCATAATACATAACCAAGCCACCGTCGGAATTATTGCCTCTGCCGGATCGGTTGCCCTAGGCGGCCGTCTTGCTCGCCTTACCCTGGGCCCGGCCTTGCTAGTAAATCCTTCATTAACAAATACCAGTTTATGCTGGATTGTGCGCACCTTCTTTGTAGATACATCTACATTCTCCACTATGTTGAAAATAAAGCAGGTATATTTTTATCTTTATTTGCATTGAAATTGTAAACTGAATCTGCAAATTGACTTTTGAAAATAGAATTAACTACGTTTTTTAACTACAGATGTTAATATGTACACTTGTTTTTAGCTAAAGATGTAAATCGATTTAACTTAACTTGCTATATTATATATAAAACAGAATTAATAGTCTTGCATCGGTAAATGTTTTACAGATATTTAACATTACTTAATTTAAATTTATTTAACTTAACTTGCAATTTGTTTAACATGGCTCATTTGTTTTTGTTTCGCATGTGCAGTCATACATCAGTAAATGTTTTAATAGGTGGACTACGTGCACCGGATGCTAAAATTAAGCATATTGAATAATTGCATTTTTGTGCACCGTGGCAGTTTGGTGCAAATTTAAGACTATAGTGTTCATGTGGCTATCTATTAAATAATAGTAAAACAGAAGAATTTAAAGCACTCTCATTGATTTTAGGAGTTATCTTTATTCTCCTTAATTCTCTCAAACTGGATATTTTATTTTCAAAATTCTATGATTTACCCCTTTATAATTATTCTATTAAAATTTACACATTATTTTACATTTGAATACCTACTTGAAAGAATCTATAATTATTATCAAATATTTAACGGTTCTCTTCCAAAATTTTACATTATAGTCCACATATTTGAATTAATTACGTAATCCAAAATTTAAATTAATTGATAAATTTAATCAACTAATATTTATTAATAAATCCTAAAAGATGAAAATTTCAATATGAATGTTATAAGCGCATCAATAAATTGGTAAAAATATTCATTTAGATGCAAATATATGTAAATCACATAACATAAAGTATGTACATTAATGACAATAACAAATTTATTTATGATTTATTTACTAAATGAATCTATCATACATTGCACTATAAAATTCTATTAACTTCAAATACCTAAAAAATTAATTCTTTTACTATTATTTAGAATATCTTCTTAATTTTATTTTAACATTTTACATTCAAATCTATATATTTAACTAATTATGTAATCTAAATTTAAACTATTGAAATAACTGTGATTAACTAATATTTGTTAATCCATCTAATAAATCCTAAAAGTAAGAGGATTTCAATATATATAATATTCATGTATATGAGAAAAATAATAAAATTATTTCTTCTTTATTATGATATATGAAGATATTTAAATCAAATAATATAAAATGTATATGTAAGTAATAATAACTCTTTTAATTTCTAATTCGTTTACCTCAGAAAATTATCATACATTATATAACATAATTTCATTTTTAACAACCTTTAAAAGATAATTTTATACTTTACAACATCACGATGTGAATGCACAGATTAAACAGATAGAAATTAGATTATACAAACATTCTCACTTTCAACATGTTACCAAACCATACTCAACTCATAACTCAACTAAATACTACATAACATTTTTTTACAACTATCAAAGTTGTAAGCATGACCCTTTACAGGAACATGAAATATATGGTTAACTACAAGAATAAAATTGTTTAAAAATGGAAACTTAAAATGAATAAAAGTTCATGTCTGATTCAAAAAAAAATTCACATGTAGATAAGCTAACTATAAGATATATGCTCTTCTTAATTTAACTTTTTCCCCATTAACTACTTATATTTAATTAGTTATGTCAATCATTAATTCAAATTATTCAAATAAATTCAATTATATTAACAAACTGGTGAAATTATGTATTCACTCATATATATATATATTACATAACATAAATTAATTAAATATACAATATTAGCAATTTTAATTTATAATTTTTTTGATTTAGGACATTAATTTTTACATAGATATATAGTTAGCGAGTATTGAACATCAACCTTATATCTGAGCGTCACAAGTCATTTTAATTTATTATTAATACATCACAATAAATTATTACATATTACATAATAAAAATATATTTTAGCAAATAATTAAAATATATATAATATTTTTTAACAACATTGCCGTGTGCAATGCATGGGTTACACACTAGTTTCTATTTAATTCCAGCTATACTTCAACATTGTTTGTCCCATGACAGACCAATTTGAGATGCATCATCCACTAGCATTAAACATTATTCTAACTCGTCACTATGCAGAAGTGAGGTACATCATTTAAGCGTTGAGCATTATTACTAATTTTTTACAATACCTTGACACTTCAAGAAAAACACCATTTTACACTGATTCTGCAACACTTCTCCAATGTGTTGTAAAAGTGGTGGACCTTTCATTACATTTTAATCTCCAATGTGCAACACTGATTCTGCAACATTTCATAAATATCGAATGTAGTTCAAAATGTAAAAATATTATCGTTTATCATTTATTAAAAGTAATAATTAATTAAAGAGAAACTATGCACCGGGTTGTACAATGATCTGTTTTTTTTGCCTATATCTCTTCTTTCCCTTGCACCGGGTTTTGCTTCATTTTTCACAAACTCATTCCAATCTTCTTGAGCGATTGTTGGTGGACAGTTTTTCAACCTCTCTTCGTCATTATCGAATTTGTCATAAAAGTTTGTCCTCAATTCGCTCTTGTGTCTCCTAAATGACTCGGCCATTTTTTTAAAAACAAGTCTTTTTTATCTGACTCTAGCTCATGAAATGTCTGTGAAATTAAGAGTTTTTTTTACGTAAAAAGGAAGCGATGTGGCAAAATATATCTACAGAAAAAAATGAAAATGTAAAATTGTAAAATTAATGCTAGCATGATGCTAATGGTAAATTTGTAAATTTAATGCTAACATCAATATAATTGTGTTTCTTACCAAATTCACAATTTTACGTTTAGACCTCCTCGGCGTATCCACCAGTCCAAAATCACAAAATGTTAACAGTGACATTGATGCAGCCCGACCCAAAGTCGAAGTAGTGCGAACTACGAGAGTTGAAGCAGGGCAAGATATGAGTTACCCAGGCTTAGGTCGTCCACAACCTAAGGATGAAAGTTTAGGTCAGTCACGACCTAAGGAAAGGATTTTGGGACGTCTATGACCTAACAGGTTAGGAGGAAAAGGGCTACGACTTAACAAAGGCTTAAGTCGCTTGGAACTGATAAGTCGTCCCCAACTTAACGAAAGTGAAGTCTTAAGTCGTCTACGACCTAAGGAAACTGAAGGCTTAAGTCGTCTACGACCTAAGGAAAATGAAGGCTTAAGTCATCTCCGACCTAAGGAAACTGAAGACTTAAGTCATCTACGACCTAAGGAAAATGAAGACTTAAGTCGTCTACGACCTAAGGAAAGTCGCGAAGTGGAGTTACGACCTAAGCTAGGTCGTAGGAAGGAGTTCTGAAGCCAGGTCTTAAGTCGCTGCCGACCTATATGTTAGGTCGTTGTTTGATAAGTCGTCTGGTTCTTATATCGTAACTCGCACGTGTTGGGTCGTTCTTTTTATAAGTCGTATGTCGTAATGGGTTGTATTTTAGGTCGTATAACGTGGCCGACCTATGTGTTGTGTTATAAATGTATGTTGAGTCGCATTTGTTTCTAGGTCGTCTGTTTGTAGGTCGTGTTTCTTACTTAAGTCGTAAGTCGGAGGGTGTCTTAAGTCGGAGCCGACTTATGTGTTGTACAAATTGGTGGTGTGTGTTGTAAAAATGCTATAAATAGGCGTGCGTTGTACATTTTGAAGGTTGTTGATTTTTGAATAAAATTCTTGTTTGTTAGCTTTTTGCTTTCAATTAAAATCGGTAGTTGAGTGTATCTCCTATCTCCACCTTCGACATTCAAGTGCGCTCGAATCTTCGATTGTTGAAGCCAATTCGCGGAATCAAGTGCGCTTGATCAACGCTCGAAGAATTGTAGATCTCTATTCACGGTATCGTGCGCGATCAACCTGTCAGAGATAGCTAGAATTCGGCATCTTCGGATCAACGAATTTGGGCATTCCAGTATTTCTCAATCCACCGATTGCTACTGTCATCGTATCATCAATTTTTGTATAATCCGCTGCGTCAGTTTGGTATCAGAGCTTGTTTTAGCCAATCATAGCTAAATCGAGTCCTTGGAGCCAATTATTTTGAAGAAGTTTGAAGAGTTCAAGTCAAGCCGAGCTATATCATTCATGGCCGAGAGTTTGTTGTTCATCGTGTTCGTCACAATTTGCAACAAGTGTGAAGATTTCGATCCATTTCATTTTGGATCTAAGTTCGAATTGTGTTTGAATTTGAAGTGTGAAGAACTTCGGCCGAGATAAGCAAGTGAAGGCCGTGTACATCATTTGACCGAGAATTGAAGAGTTTGTGAAGTTTTCAAGTATGCCGCCGAGAAGAGCTAATCATCACCAAAACGTAGAAGCATTGTATCGAAGAGAAGAAGCTGACGAGATGGAGCAAAGAATCAATGAAAACTTTAGTGAAAAGCTTAACGAAGGAATTGGTCGGATAGAGAAGATGATGTTAGAGATGAATCAGAATCGGAGAAGGGTTTCACCTGAATCTAACCATGGGGGAAGTAGAGTCTCGCCACATTCCAATCGAGACAGAAGTGTTGATGATGATCAAAGGCGTGGGAGGAACGTGAATGATCGTGAACGGAGGAATGTAGATAGAAGGGATGATGGTGGTAGACGTGAAGGTAGTAGAGATGTGGGTGGACGAGATAGACAACGATATGCATCTGATTTTGAAGAGGAGTATGTTGGTGGAAGTGTTCGTGGACAAGGAAGAAATCAGTCAGAGTATGATCACAAGTGGGAATCTGGGATGAAGACTGAAATTCCTGAATTCAAAGGTGGTATGCAAGCGGAGGAGTTTCTAGATTGGGTGGCTAATGTTGAAGAAATTTTTGACTTCAAAGAAGTTCCAGAACATCGTAGAGTGAAGTTGGTTGCTACAAGGTTGAGGGGTAGAGCTTTGGCATGGTGGCAGCAAACCAAACTTACACGTGAACGAATGGGGAAGTCAAAAGTTGAATCTTGGGAGAAGATGAAGAAATTGATGAAAGCAACGTTCTTACCTTACAATTATCAATCTTTGATGTATCAACGTTTGCAGAATTTGAGGCAGGGCACAAAGACTGTTAATGATTACGCGGATGAGTTTTATCAGCTTATTGTGAGGAATGATATTATGGAAACGGAAGAGCAGCTGACATCTAGATTCATTGGGGGATTGAGAATGCAGATCCAGGATATGGTGAATATGTTCGATCCAAGATCTGTGGCAGAAGCACATCAGAAAGCGTTGGCTTGGGAGAAACAGGGACGAGGAGGAGGTGGTGTGTTTATTAATTCCAACAATCAAGCGAAGGGTGTTAGTGGGAGTTCTAATGTTTCTAAACCTATTAGTAGACCAGTGGTGAAGGAGGCTGAGAAGGCAAAGGTTAACAATGGTTTCAAATGCTACAATTGTCAGGAATTGGGTCATAAAAGCAATGAGTGTCCAAAGCCAAAGAAACGAATTATGATTGCTGAACTTGAAGATGAGGATGTTGATGGAGATTATTCTAGTCCAGTTGAGGAGGATGAACAGGATATTGCGTCAGGAGATGAAGGTTGTAATCTAATGCTGAGGAGGTCGTGTTTGACACCGAAGCAGGAAGAAGCTAGTTGGTTGAGGAGTAATATCTTTCAGTCGACATGCACTATACTGGGGAAGGTGTGTAAATTTGTGATTGATGCAGGAAGCTGTGACAATATCATTTCAACCGAGGCTGTAACAAAGTTGAAGTTGAAGACAGAGAAGCATCCGAATCCATACAAGCTAGCATGGTTGAGAAAAGGAGGAGAAGTGAAAGTGGATAGACCAGTTCGTGTTCCATTTTCTATTGGGAAGAAATACAAAGACGAGATCTGGTGTGATGTAGTAGAGATGGATGTTTGTCATTTACTTTTGGGAAGACCATGGCAGTATGATCGAGCAGTACAGCATGACGGTAGGACCAATAGCTACAATTTTATGTTTGAAGGCACAAAGATTATCTTAGTTCCAAAGAAGAGACAACAGGGAGAAAGTAAGTCATAAGAGATTGAAGAGCTGAAAACTTTATTATCTCTGAAGGAGTTTGTTAAGGAGGTAGAAGAGGAGCCTGAGATGTTTTTGTTGATTGGACGAGAGAGTCATGAAGTGGTGGAAGTACCAAAAGAAGTAAAACCAGTTTTGAAAGAATTTGACGATGTATTTCCAGAAGAGTTGCCAACGGAGTTACCGCCGTTGAGGGACATTCAACATCAAATTGATCTTGTTCCAGGAGTTGTGTTACCTCACAGACCACACTACAGAATGAGTCCAAAAGAGCATGAGGAGTTGCGAAGGCAAGTGGAAGAGTTGCTTGAACAGGGGCGTGTGCAGGAGAGTCTAAGTCCTTGTGCTGTACCAGCTTTACCGGTACCCAAAAAGGATGGAACGTGGAGGATGTGCACAGATAGTAGAGCATTGAATAAAATTACTATGAGATATAGATTTCCAATGCCGAGGTTGGATGACTTGCTAGATCAAATAAGCGGATCTACTATCTTTTCGAAGATTGATTTGAAGAGCGGTTATCATCAGATTCGCATTAGACCAGGGGACGAATGGAAGACAACATTCAAGATGAGGGAAGGATTGTATGAATGGCTGGTAATGCCGTTTGGTCTATCGAATGCACCAAGTACATTCATGAGGGTGATGAACCAGATTTTCAGGCCATTCATTGGGAAATTTGTGGTGGTGTATTTTGATGATATTCTGATATACAGTGGAAGTGCCGAGGAACACTTGCAACATCTGAGAGAAGTGTTGATGGTACTGCGACAAGAGCAATTTTATGCTGCAACAAAGAAATGCGTGTTCATGACGCATAGTGTTTTATTTCTGGGGTATATTGTATCGGAGGAAGGAATACAGGTTGACCAGAGTAAAGTCGAAGCAATTAGAAATTGGCCACAGCCCAAGACGATAACGGAAGTTCGTAGTTTTCACGGGTTGGCTTCATTCTATCGAAGATTTATTCCACACTTTAGTAGTGTGATGGCGCCTCTTACAGATTGTATGAAGGGTAACCAGTTTTCATGGACGGAGGAAGCAGGAGTTGCTTTTGAACGAATCAAGGAGTTGTTGACGACAGCACCAATTCTAGCAATACCTGATTTTCAGTTGTTGTTTGAATTACATACTGACGCGTCGAAGGTTGGAATTGGAGGGGTGTTGAGTCAGAGGGGACGTCCGATTGCATATTTCAGTGAGAAGTTATCAGCAGCGAAGATGAGATATAGTACATATGATGTGGAATTCTATGCTGTTGTGCAAGCCATTAAACACTGGAGACATTATCTATTTCAGAAAGAGTTTGTTCTTTACACTGACCATGAGGCGTTGAAACATTTACAAGGGCAAGACAAGATTTCAGCGAGACATGCATCATGGATTGCATATCTGCAACAGTTTACGTTTGTTGTGAAACAAAAATCGGGAGTGACGAATCGTGTTGCGGATGCATTGAGTAGAAGAAATCATGTGTTGACTGCAATGAAGGTCGAAGTGACAGGGTTTGATGTGCTACCAGAGTTATTTGTTGAAGATCCTTACTTAATGAAGTTTGTAGATAAAGTGAAGAAAGGAGAGACGGATGAGTTTGTGATGGTAGATGGTTTTCTGTTCAAGAGAAATCGATTATGTATACCTGATTGCAGTTTACGGTTGAAGATTGTGAAGGAATTGCATGAGGAAGGTCATGTGGGTAGAGACCGTACATTACAGCTGATTTCTCAATCTTACTTTTAGCCATCAATGAGGAAAGAAGTGGAAAGGTTTGTGGAGCGATGTCATATCTGTCAAGTTTCGAAAGGAACTGCGACCAATGCTGGATTATATATGCCGTTGCCCGTACCTGTTAAACCATGGGTTGATGTTAGTATGGATTTTGTTTTGGGGTTACCGCGAACTCAAAGGGGGAATGATTCCATTTATGTGGTGGTTGACCGGTTTTCGAAAATGGCACATTTTATTGCTTGCAAGAAAACGGCGGACACTGTTCATGTTGCTCAGTTATTTTTCAAGGAGATATATCGACTTCATGGATTGCCAGAATCTATTGTGTTGGATAGGGATACTCATTTTCTGAGTCATTTTTGGCTAAGTTTGTGGAAGATGGTGGGAACGAAGTTGAACTTTAGCAGCGCTTATCATCCACAAACGAATTGACAGACCGAGGTTGTGAACAGATCATTGGGAAATTTGTTGAGATGTCTTGTGCAAGACAATCTGAAGAGTTGGGATGTGAAGTTATGTCAAGCGGAGTTTGCTCATAATCATGCTGTAAACCGTAGTACGGGTTTCAGTCCATTTCAGATTGTATATTCTAGTGTGTCAAAGGGGCCATTGGAGTTAACGGTCATACCACAGCCAAAGAAGACAATCAAACGAGCTGCTGATTTTGTTTATGGATTGAATGAATGTCATAAAATCATTCAGGAACGATTGGAGCAGGCAAATGAGAAATATAAACGATCTGCAGATTTGAAACGAAGAAATGTTGAGTTTAATGAAGGAGATATGGTTTATGTTGTGTTAACGAAGGATCGTTTTCCAGTAGGCGCTTATAACAAGTTGAAAGCCAGAAAAATTGGTCCTGTAGAGGTCGTGAAACGAATTAATGAGAATGCTTATAAATTGAAACTGCCAGAGGATGTGTACACTTCTGACGTATTCAATGTTAAGCATCTCGTACCATATTATGGAGAGGAACAGTCTGACGGGGAAGAGCTAACAAATTCGAGGACGAATTTTTATCAACCCGGGGAGGATGATGCAGCCCGACATAAAGTCGAAGCAGTGCGAACTACGAGAGTTGAAGCAGGGCAAGATACGAGTTACCCAGGCTTAGGTCGTCCACAACCTAAGGATGAAAGTTTAGGTCGGTCACGACCTAAGGAAAGGATTTTGGGACGTCTACGACCTAACAGGTTAGGAGGAAAAGGGCTACGACTTAACAAAGGCTTAAGTCGCTCGGAACTGATAAGTCGTCCCCAACTTAACGAAAGTGAAGTCTTAAGTCGTCTACGACCTAAGGAAACTGAAGGCTTAAGTCGTCTACGACCTAAGGAAAATGAAGGCTTAAGTCATCTCCGACCTAAGGAAACTGAAGACTTAAGTCATCTACGACCTAAGGAAAATGAAGACTTAAGTCGTCTACGACCTAAGGAAAGTCACGAAGTGGAGTTACGACCTAAGCTAGGTCGCAGGAAGGAGTTCTGAAGCCAGGTCTTAAGTCGCTACCGACCTATATGTTAGGTCGTTGTTTGATAAGTCGTCTGGTTCTTATATCGTAACTCGCACGTGTTGGGTCGTTCTTTTTATAAGTCGTATGTCGTAATGGGTTGTATTTTAGGTCGTATAACGCGGCCGACCTATGTGTTGTGTTATACATGTATGTTGAGTCGCATTTGTTTCTAAGTCGTTTGTTTGTAGGTCGTGTTTCTTACTTAAGTCGTAAGTCGGAGGGTGTCTTAAGTCGGAGCCGACTTATGTGTTGTACAAATTGGTGGTGTGTGTTGTAAAAATGCTATAAATAGGCGTGCGTTGTACATTTTGAAAGTTGTTGATTTTTGAATAAAATTCTTGTTTGTTAGCTTTGTGCTTTCAATTAAAATCGGTAGTTGAGTGTATCTCCTATCTCCACCTTCGACATTCGAGTGCGCTCGAATCTTCGATTGTTGAAGCCAATTCGCGGAATCAAGTGCGCTTGATCAACGCTCGAAGAATTGTAGATCTCTCTTCACGGTATCGTGCGCGATCAACGTGTCAGCGATAGCTAGAATTCGGCATCTTCGGATCAACGAATTTGGGCATTCCAGTATTTCTCAATCCACCGATTGCTACTGTCATCGTATCATCAATTTTTGTATAATCCGCTGCGTCAGACATACACTCTCAGTTTATTAATGAGTGCACCCAAGAATTATGAGAAAGCAGTCTGGTATGAGAGAAACCACTCTCCAAAACATGACTGTAATTCAGGTAAATGCAAACAACTATTCCCCTCGTAAGTACTAAATTATGAATTGGTTTTTTTGCTCAAAGGCTATTATATAGCAGTTCGTAAATAGTGAAATTAGATATCATAACTCGTGCTTTAACCAAAGTGGTATATACAAAATATGTTTATACTAGCATAAACATGCATAGAATATATGATGAAGCGCATACCTCGAATCGCCGCTCCTTAGGTCGCGTACGACCTAGCCCCAAGGTCGTGAACGAGCAGAGCTCCGACCTAACCCTAGGTCGCGTGCGAGAAACTCCAGTAGATCGCGATCAATTTTTAGGTCTCCAACGAGATCTCTCCTCCTCCTTACATCGTATGTCGCGAGCCACATCTGGGTTGCGAACGACCTATGCCAAGTCCACGGATACCTCAATTCGTAATGGCGAAGTCGAAGTCGAAGGCTTTAGGTCGCGAGCGACCTTCCAATGCCGCAAGGAAGAAGACGAACCAGAACAACACCTAGGTCGCTCCGCCCTAGTTCGCGAACGAGACTATGCCGCTTCTTTCCCTAAGTCGCTGATGAATTGTAAGTCGCGAACTTCTTTAGGTCGCGAGATTTTCTTTAGGTCGCTGATGAATTGTAAGTCGCGAACTTCTTTAGGTCGCGAGATTTTCTTTAGGTCGCCAGAAGTAGGTCGCGAAGAATGCTAAGTCGCTGAAGTCTGATGGCAGAGATGTTAAGTCGCGAAGTTTATTTTTAGGTCGTTAACGACCTATCTTAATTCGTGTACTATCTTAAGTCGTATGCTGTAAGTGTTGTGATGTTTTTTGTAATTTCTTAGGTCGCGTACGACCTATGTGATGTTGTGTTGTGTTGTAATTTTCTTAAGGTGTTTTGTTGTAACCCTATAAATAGGGAGTTATGTCATTTGTAAATGGTTGTTGATTTTGAATAAAATTTCCTTTGTTAGCTTTGTGCTTTCATCCAATTGGTAGTCGAGTGTAATCTCCTATCTCCATCTTCGGTCAATCGAGTGCACTCGATTCAACGATCGTGAAGCCAATTCGCGGCATCAAGTGTGCTTGATCAACGCTCGAAGAATTGAAGATCTACTTTCACGGTATCGTGATCGATCAACGTGACGTAGATAGCTAAAATTCGGCATCTTCGGATCAACGAATTTGAGCATTTCAGTATTCATCAATCCACCGATTGCTACTATCACCGATTGAAGATTGTTTTGTTTAATCCGCTGCGTCAGTTTGGTATCAGAGCGAGAACGCAAGGAGTTTGCGTAAATTTTTGGAGTTTGTGTGAGATTTACATCATTTGGAGAATTAGGTTCTCGAAATTTTGAAGAGTGATCATGCCGCCGAGACGAGCGCAACGTCATCGCAATATTAATGCTTTGTACGGAAGAAAAGAGGCCGATGAAATGGAGCAACGAATCAACAAAAATTTCAATGAGAAGTTGAATGAGGGGATTAGTCGATTAGAGGGAATGATGCTTGAAATGAGTCAAAGTAGAAGAAGAGTTTCACCTGAATCTAACCATGGGGGGAGTAGAGTTTCACCACATTCCAATCGAGAGAGAAGTGTTGATAGTGACCATAGAAGTGTGGGTCGAGATAGTCATAGAAATGTTGATGATCGAAGACGTGATAGAAATGTGAATGATCGTGATTGGAGGAATGTAGATCGAAGGGATGTTGGTGGTAGAAATGGTGGTGGTAGTGATGTTGGTGGTCATGATCAACATCGATATGCTTCGGATTTTGATGAAGATTTTGATGTTGGTAGTGTTCATAGTCGAAATCGAAACCAAGTAAGATATCATTCAGAGTATGATCACAAATGGGAGTCGGGAATGAAAACTGAAATTCCAGAATTCAAAGGAGGTATGCAAGCTGAAGAGTTTTTGGACTGGTTGTCTAATGTGGAGGAGATTTTTGACTTCAAAGAGGTTCCTGAACATCATAGAGTGAAGTTGGTTGCTACAAGGTTGAGGGGTAGAGCTTTGGCATGGTGGCAGCAAACCAAACTTACACGTGAACAGCTGGGGAAGTCAAAGGTTGAATCATGGGAAAAGATGAAGAAATTGATGAAAGCGACATTCTTACCTTATAATTATCAATCGCTTATGTATTAGAGGTTGCAAAACTTGAGGCAAGGAACAAAGACTGTGAATGACTATGCTGATGAATTCTATCAACTGATTGCAAGGAACGATATCATGGAGACAGAAGAACAGTTGACAGCTAGATTTGTCGGAGGGTTACGAATGCAGATTCAGGATATGGTGAATATGTTCGATCCAAGATCCGTGGCGGAAGCACACCAGAAGGCGTTGGCTTGGGAGAAGCAAGGTAGACGAGGAGGTGGTGTGTTTACTAATTCCAACAATCAAGTGAAGGGTGTTAGTGAGAGTTCTAATGTTTCTAAACCTATCAGTAAACTAGTGGTGAAGGAGGTTGAGAAGGCGAAGGTTAACAACAGTTTCAAATGTTACAATTGTCAGGTGATGGGTCATAAAAGCAATGAGTGTCCAAAGCCAAAGAAGAGAACCATGATTGCAGAAGTTGAGGATGAGGATGTTGATGGCGATTGTTCTAGTCCAGTTGAGGAGGATGAGCAGGATATTGCGTCAGGAGATGAAGGTTGTAATCTAATGCTGAGAAGATCATGTTTGACACCGAAGCAGGAAGAGGCTAGTTGGTTGAGGAGTAATATCTTTCAGTCGACATGTACTATATTGGGAAAGGTGTGTAAATTTGTGATTGACGCAGGAAGCTGTGACAATATCATTCCACCGAGGCTGTAACAAAGTTGAAATTAAAGACAGAGAAGCATCCGAATCCATACAAGTTAGCATGGTTGAGAAAAGGAGGAGAAGTGAAAGTGGATAGACGAGTTCGAGTTCCATTATCTATTGGGAAGAAATACAAAGACGAAATCTGGTGTGATGTAGTAGAGATGGATGTCTGTCACTTACTTTTGGGAAGACCATGGCAGTATGATCGAGCAGTACAACATGACGGACGGACCAATAGCTACAGCTATATGTTTGAAGGTACGAAGATTATTTTAGTTCCGAAGAAGAGATCACAAGGAGAAAGTAAGTCAGAAGAGATTGAGGAGCTGAAGACCTTGTTATCTTTGAAAGAGTTTGTTAAAGAAGTTGAAGAGGAGCCGGAAGTGTTCTTGTTGATCGGGCGAGAGAGTCAAGAAGAGGTTGAGGTTCCAGAGGAAGTGAAGCCAGTATTGAAAGAATGTGAAGATGTATTCCCAGAAGAGCTACCAAAGGAGTTACCGCCACTAAGAGACATCCAACATCAAATTGATCTTGTTCCGGGAGCAGTGTTGCCGCACAAACCACATTATCGAATGAGTCCGAAGGAACATGAAGAGTTGAGGAGGCAAGTGGAAGAGCTGCTTGAACAAGGGCGTGTGCAGGAAAGCTTGAGTCCATGTGCTGTACCAGCTTTGTTAGTACCGAAGAAGGACGGGACATGGAGAATGTGCACTGACAATCGAGCATTGAATAAGATTACTGTGAGATATAGATTTCCAATGCCGAGGTTGGATGACTTGCTAGATCAGATAAGCGGAGCTACTATATTTTCGAAGATTGATTTGAAGATCGGTTATCATCAAATTCGAATCAAACCAGGGGATGAATGGAAAACAGCGTTCAAGACGCGAGAGGGATTGTATGAATGGTTGGTAATGCCATTTGGACTTTCAAATGCGCCAAGTACATTCATGAGGGTGATGAATAAGATTTTTAGACCTTTTATTGGGAAATTTGTGGTGGTTTATTTCGATGATATTCTGATATACAGTGGAAGTCCGAAGGAACACTTGCATCATTTGAAGGAAGTGTTGATGGTACTGCGACAGGAACAATTTTATGCTGCAACAAAGAAATGTGTGTTTATGGCAAGGAGTGTTTTATTTCTGGGGTATGTTGTATCAGAGGAAGGGATACAGGTGGATCGCAGTAAAGTAGAGGCGATTAGAGATTGGCCACAGCCCAAGACGATAACAGAGGTTCGGAGTTTTCATGGGTTGGCTTCATTTTATAGAAGATTTATTCCACACTTTAGTAGTGTGATGGCGCCTGTTACAGATTGTATAAAGGGTAAACAGTTTTCATGGTCAGAGGAAGCAGGAGATGCTTTTGGGAAGATCAAGGAGTTGCTGACGTCTGCACCAATTCTAGTATTACCAGATTTTCAGTTGTTGTTTGAGCTACACACTGATGCGTCAAAGGTTGGAATTGGAGGAGTGTTGAGTCAGAGGGGACGTCCGATTGCATACTTTAGTGAAAAGTTGTCAGGGGCGAAGATGAGATATAGTACATATGATGTGGAATTTTATGCTGTTGTGCAAGCTATTAAACACTGGAGACACTATCTATTTCAGAAAGAGTTTGTTCTTTACACTGATCATGAGGCGTTGAAACATTTACAAGGGCAAGACAAGATTTCAACGAGACATGCATCATGGATTGCATATCTACAATAGTTTACGTTTGTTGTGAAACACAAATCGGGAATGACGAATCGTGTTGCAGATGCATTGAGTAGAAGAAGTCATGTGTTGACTACAATGAAGGTCGAAGTGACAGGGTTTGATGTGCTACTAGAATTATTTGTTGAAGATCCTTACTTTATGAAGTTTGTAGATAAAGTTAAGAAAGGAGAGACGGACGAGTTTGTGATGGTAGATGGTTTTCTGTTCAAGGGAAATCGATTATGTATACCGAATTGCAGTTTACGGCTGAAGATTGTGAAGGAATTGCAAGAGGAAGGTATTGTGGGTAGAGACCGTACATTACAGCTGATTTCTCAATCTTATTTTTGGCCATCAATGAGGAAAGAAGTGGAAAGGTTTGTGGAGCGATGTCATATCTGTCAGGTTTCAAAAGGAACTGCGACCAATGCTGGATTATATATGCCGTTACCTGTACCAACTAAGCCTTGGGTTGATGTGAGTATGGATTTTGTTTTGGGTTTGCCTCGAACTCAAAGGGGAAACAATTCCATTTATGTGGTGGTTGATCGATTTTCGAAAATGGCACATTTAATTGCTTGCAAGAAAATGGCGGATGTTGTTCATGTCGTGTAGTTATTTTTCAAAGAAATATATCGACTCCATGGATTGCCAAAATCAATTGTGTCGGATAGGGATACTCGTTTTCTGAGTCATTTTTGGTTAAGTTTGTGGAAGATGGTGGGAACGAAGCTGAAATTCAGTAGTGCTTATCATCCACGAACAGATGGGCAAACGGAAGTGGTGAATAGATCATTGGAAACTTGTTGCGATGTCTTGTGCAGGATAATTTGAAGAGTTGGGATATAAAGTTGTGTCAGGCGGAATTTGCACATAATCATGCTGTCAATCGAAGTACTGGATTCAGTCCATTTCAGATTGTATATTCAAGCTTGCCAAAGGGGCCGTTGGATTTAACGATAGTACCACAGCCGAAGGGGACAGTTAAGCGAGCTGCTGATTTTGTTGACGGTTTGATAGAATGCCATAGAATCGTTCAGGAACGATTGGAGAAGACAAATGAGAAGTATAAACAACTGGCAGATAAGAAGCGAAGAAGTGTGGACTTCAAAGAGGGTGATTTTGTGTACGCGGTGTTGACGAAAGATCGTTTTCCAGTTGGAACGTACAACAAGTTGAAAGCTCGAAAGATTGGTCCTTTGGAAATCGTGAAGAAGATTAATGAGAACGCATATCAGTTGAGACTGCCGGATCATATCCATACTGCTGACGTTTTCAATGTCAAACATTTAATTCCGTATTATGGGGAGGAACTTGTCAAAGATGACGAGAGTGTGAATTCGAGGACGAATTCCTTCCAACAAGGGGAGGATGATGAAGCACATACCTCGAATCGCCGCTCCTTAGGTCGCGTACGACCTAGCCCCAAGGTCGCGAACGAGCAGAGCTCCGACCTAACCCTAGGTCGTGTGCGAGAAACTCCAGTAGATCGCGATCAATTTTTAGGTCGCCAACGAGATCTCTCCTCCTCCTTACATCGTATGTCGCGAGCCACATCTGGGTCGCGAACGACCTATGCCAAGTCCACGGATACCTCAATTTGCAATGGCGAAGTCGAAGTCGAAGGCTTTAGGTCGCGAGCGACCTTCCAATGCCGCAAGGAAGAAGACGAACCAGAACAACACCTAGGTCGCTCCGCCCTAGTTCGCGAACGAGACTATGCCGCTTCTTTCCCTAAGTCGCTGATGAATTGTAAGTCGCGAACTTCTTTAGGTCGCGAGATTTTCTTTAGGTCACTGATGAATTGTAAGTCGCGAACTTCTTTAGGTCGCGAGATTTTCTTTAGGTCACCAAAAGTAGGTCACGAAGAATGCTAAGTCGCTTAAGTCTGATGGCAGAGATGTTAAGTCGCGAAGTTTATTTTTAGGTCGTTAACGACCTATCTTAAGTCGTGTACTATCTTAAGTCGTATGTTGTAAGTGTTGTGATGTTTTTTGTAATTTCTTAGGTCGCGTACGACCTATGTGATGTTGTGTTGTGTTGTAATTTTCTTAAGGGTGTTTTGTTGTAACCCTATAAATAGGGAGTTATGTCATTTGTAAATGGTTGTTGATTTTGAATAAAATTTCCTTTGTTAGCTTTGTGCTTTCATCCAATTGGTAGTCGAGTGTAATCTCCTATCTCCACCTTCGGTCAATCGAGTGCACTCGATTCAACGATCGTGAAGCCAATTCGCGGTATCAAGTGCGCTTGATCAACGCTCGAAGAATTGAAGATCTACTTTCACGGTATCGTGATCGATCAACGTGACGTAGATAGCTAAAATTCGGCATCTTCAGATCAATGAATTTGAGCATTTCAGTATTCATCAATCCACCGATTGCTACTATCACCGATTGAAGATTGTTTTGTTTAATCCGCTGCGTCAATATACAACTAAATAATATAAATATTCCAATCACATAAATCATAACTAGATTCAGTGGACTGTGAGATCTTATGTACATATGGAAGTGGTGTGAAAGTGTTGTGTATTTAGATGTTTATAAGTGCAGATCATGAAATGGAAAAGCGTCCTATATATTAATGTTAGTTATGTGCTTCTATGATATAAATAAATTCATGAATCTTGCCATTTTATTAGGACTATAAATGTTAGAAGCAGAGAAATGAATTTGCAATTTTCTTTTCCACTATTTGAAATGTCTATACAAATAAGGCAGATGAAAAAATTACAAAGTTAGACTCCTCTATCAGTTATTAGTAGTTATTATTTATAATTGTTTTTAACTTTGAGAGGATACGAGAAAACAGAAGGTTTGTAAAGATGTTTTTCTCATGAAAAACTGCTGAACTTTACCAGATTGTCATATACAACATCAAATTAACTCTCAGTAAGCTGTACTTTGTTTTACTAGTAATGCTAAAACATGACTGTCATATACCAGGCCGCCATATACAACATCAAATTAACTCTCAAGTAATGCACGCATATGCCATATTGTTATTTTTCTATGTGTGGAGCTGGCTTTTTTATAAGGGAGAACGCAGAAAAGTGGTTTTCATTTCCTTCTACCATTTTCAAATCAAAAATATTTTATACAGGTAGTCTAGGATAATAATAAATGGTGCATAAAATAACTCTATAAATCAATGATGTGTATGGTTATAAAACTCAAATTAGAATGTCAAAACTATTTGTATAACATGTGTGTGAATGTCCCAAAACAATTCGAATTTACCTTACTAGCAATTCTTTCCAAACGTCGGTCTTGTATTTTGAGGGTACTTTATCCCAACTTTCATATGAGATCGGCACATGAATTCGTACAAATTTTCCAATTCGGCTGCTTACTTTTCCAGTGTTTTTTGAAATAGGAGCACCTAATGCGTTTATCTAAACGTTTTCAGATTATGAAGTGGATGACTGCGTAATTGAATGGGTTGATGCGTTCATCATCAGTTTCCGTGATGAGAGACCACCAGGAGTATAGAAGTGAAGATAGAAGATCTCAACGTGGGTTTGAACCGGAACCCTATCGTGATGTTGAACGACAGAGTAGAAGAGACATTCATGGTCGTAGGAATGTAGATGGTCGGGATCGATATAGAAGTCCATCAGATTTTGAAGCAGAGGGTGAAAGAGAAAATATTCATTATCGAGATCGAGGCCAAGTACGAAATCGTTATATGGATCCAGAAAATAACCGTAAATGGGAATCTGGCATGAAAATGGAAATTCCAGAATTCAAAGGTGGTATGGTAGCGGAAGAGTTTTTGGACTGGTTATCGAATGTTGAAGAAATTTTTGAATTCAAAGAAGTACCCGAGCATCGTAGAGTTAAGTTGATTGCTACGCGGTTGAGGGGAAGAGCGATGGCATGGTGGCAACAGACTAAACTTACACGGGAAAGAATGGGAAAGTCAAAGATTGAATCATGGGGGAAGATGAAGAAGTTGATGAAGGCTACGTTCTTACCTTATAATTATCAGTCTCTTATGTATCAACGTTTACAGAATTTGAGACAAGGGACAAAGACGGTGAATGATTATGCGGATGAATTTTATCAACTAATTGCTAGAAATGACATCATGGAGACGGAGGAACAATTAACAGCTAGATTTCTTGGAGGACCGAGAATGCAGATTCAGGATATGGTGAATATGTTTGATCGAGACCAAGTACGAAATGCATATCGGGATGTAGAAGATGATCGACGATGGGAGTCAGGGATGAAAACTGAAATTCCAGAATTCAAGGGTGGTATGCAAGCTAAGGAATTTTTGGATTGGTTATCTAATGTTGAAGAAATTTTTGACTTTAAGGAAGTTCGCGAACATTGGAGAGTTAAGTTGGTTGCTACTCGTTTGAGAGGAAGAGCTATGGCATGGTGGCAACAAACTGAACTTACACGGGAGAGGATGGGAAAGTCAAAGATTGAGTCATGGGAGAAGATGAAGAAGTTGATGAAAGCTACTTTCTTACCTTACAATTATCAATCTCTTATGTATCAACGTATGCAGAACTTGAGGCAGGGGACGAAGACTGTTAATGATTATGATGATGAGTTTTATCAACTGATTGCTCGAAATGACATTATGGAGACGGAGGAACAATTGAATGCTAGATTTGTTGGGGGTTGAGGATCCAGATCCAGGATATGGTAAATATGTTTGACCCTAGATCTGTGGTTGAAGCGCACCAGAAAGCGTTGGCCTGGGAAAAGCAAGGGAGACGCGGAGGTGGTGTGTTTACGAATTCCAACAACCAGAACAAGGATGTTAGTAGCAGTGCAGATGTTTTCAAAGTCGTCAGTAAGCCGATTGTGAATGAAGCCAATAATGCAAAGGTCAATAGTAGTCTCAAATGCTTTAATTGTCAAGAGTTGGGCCATAAAAGCAATGAATGTACAAAGCCAAAAAAGCAAGCAATGATCACGGAGATTGAGAATGAAGATGCAGAGGTAGAGTGTGTCAATTCACTACCAGTTGAAGAAGAAGAATTATTGACAGGAGATGAGGGTTGTAGTTTGTTGGTGAGGAGATCTTGTTTAACACCAAAGCAAGAGGATGATTCTAACTGGTTGAGAAGCAATATTTTTCAGTCGATATGTACTATTCTGGGGAAGGTTTGTAAATTTGTCATCGATGCAGGAAGCTGTGATAATATCATTTCTTAAGAAGCTGTAAAGAAGTTGTCATTGAAAACAGAGAAGCATCCAAACCCCTACAAATTAGCTTGGTTGAGGAAAGGAGGGGAAGTGAAGGTTAATCGAAGAACTTGTGTTAATTTTTCCATTGGGAAGAAATACAAAGACGAAATTTGGTGTGGTGTGGTTGATATGGATGTATGCCATCTGTTGTTGGGAAGACCATGGCAATATGATAGAGCTGTGCAACATGATGGTCGAACCAACAGCTACAGTTTTATGTTCGAGGGTACACGAATCACGTTAGTTCCTAAAAGGCGACAACAGAGTGAAAACAAATTGGAGGAAATCGAGGAACTAAAGACTTTGTTGGCTTTAAAGGAATTTGTTACTATGGAAGATGAAGTCGATTGTTTTCAACCACCAAAGTTTGATAAAGATGAAGTTGATGATTTTCAACCAACGAAATCTGATGAACATGAGGTTGAAAATTCACAATCAGCAAAGTTGGATGAGGATGAAGAAAGTAAGTCAGGAGATGAAGAGGGTAATTTATTGGTGAAGAAGGTGGAGTCGACTAGTCTACAATCTACAAGAGAGTTTGTTAAAGAAGTGGAGGATAGTGCAGAAGTATTCCTGTTGAATGAGAATGAAACCAGTGAAGGTGTTGAAATTCTCGAAGAGGTTAAGCCAGTGGTGAATGAATGTGAAGATGTAGTTCCTGCAGAGTTGCCCAAGGAATTACTGCCACTGAGGGACGTACAACATCATGTTGATCAAGTGCCAGGTGCTATTGTACCGCATATGCCACATTATCATATGCGTCCGACAGAGCGGGTAGAGTTGAGAAGGCGGGTTGATGGGTTTCTGTTCGAAGGAAGGCAATTGTATACTCCTGATTGCAGTTGGCGAATAAAAGTTATCAAAGAATTACATGTAGAAAGACCCAAGGACTGTAATCGTACCATGCAGTTGATTGCAATGTCTTGTTTTGGGCCGTCAATAAGGAAGGGGGATGAAAGGTTTGTTCAAAGGAGCCATAATTATCAAATTTCAAAGGAGACCGCGACAAAGTCAGGATTATGTATGTCATTACCTATACATACTAGATTATGGGTGGAGGTAAGTATGGACTCTGTATTGGGTTTGATGAAGATGCAAAGTGACAATGAATCTATCTACTTGTTGGTTGAACGATTTCTTGTTGGTACGTACAACAAGCTAGATGCTGGAGGGATGGGTTGTTTGGAAATTGTGAAGGAAATTTGTGAGAAGGATTGTAAGTTGAGTTTGCCGGATCATCTTCCTATTGCTAACGTTGACAATATCAAACACTTGGTTCTGTTTCACGAGGATGAGAGTGTCGAAGATGAAGAAACTGTAAATTCGAGGATGAATTTTTGTCAAGCATGGGAGGATGATGCAGCGCGACCTTCCTTTATTTTAGGTCGCCAATGACCTAACAAGTTGTTAAGTCGCGCAAGCAACCTAACGAGTCATACATGCGAGTTATGCCCACAAGTGATGCCTGCGAGCAAGCTACGACCTACTGGGATTCGACCTAATGTGATACGACTTAACGAGTTAAGAACTGGTTGTGTGAAACTAATTGCTTTAGGTCGCTTGCGACCTATCGAGATAGAGAATTCCATGGAGGACGAGGCAGAACACCAGCAGGTTATTCTTAGATCGCTGAAGCGACCTAACAAAATAAAGCACGTTGATAAATCACTTGAACGACTTAGCGAATTAAGCTCAGTTTATTTAGGTCGCGAACGACCTACCTTAAGTCGCGAAGAAGATACAGTGAAACATATGCCGCTTTCATTGGGTCGTTGTGGAGTCACGAGCTAAGACCTACCTGGATAAGCGAGCTAAATGAACCACGACCTACGAACTACTTGTTATTTGGAGCTAGGCCGCATTTCCTTCAGACCCTTAGGTCGCTCAGTTGTTAAGTCGCTCAAGGAAGCTTATGTCGCTGAAGACGTGTTACTTGCTTAGGTCGCATTGTTTGATAAGTCGCTTGTATTTTATGTTGTTAGGCCGTGTGTTGTAACGGTGATGAATTTGCTATATGTTGTATTGTAACTGGTTTGTTGATGAGTCGTAGGTCGAGAATATCTTGAGTCGTAGGTCGCATGAATGTTAGGTTGGTTGAGTTGTGTGTTGTGTTTTGTGATGTAAGCCGTGTATGTGTGTGTTGTAAATTCTATAAATAGGGGTGATGAGTCATTTTTAAAAAGTAGTTGATTTTGAATAAAACTTTGTTTGTGTGCTTTGTGCCACTTTGAAATTGGTATTTGAGTGTTATCTCCTATCTCCACTTTCGGTATTCGAGTGCGCTCGAATCAACGATTGTTGAAGCCAATTCATGGAATCAAGTGTGCTTGATCAACGTTCGAAGAATTGTAGATCTTCTCTCACGGTATCGTGCGCGATCAACATGTCGAAGATTGCTAGAATCCGGTATCTCTGGAGATCAACGGATTTGGGTGTTTGGTATTTTCAATCCACCGATTGCTACTTTCATCGTTGTATTCATTTCTATTATTTTTGCTGCATCACTTATGATCTGTAAACAATTCAAACTTAGCACCTAATAAGTAGTGTCTCCATAGCTTCAATGCATATACTACAGCAGCTAGTTCTAAGTCATGTGTAGCATACCTAGTTTCATTTGGCTTGAGTTGCCTTGATGCATATGCTATGAGTCTACCATGTTGCATGAGCACTGCCCCTAATCCAGATCCACTAACATCTGTGTAAAACACTAACCCTTCATTACCCTCTGGAATTTGTAAAACTGGAGCTTCCATCAGTGCCTTCTTCAGTGATGAAAAAGCTTGTTCACACTTCTCTGTCCACACATATGGTTGCTCCTTTCTAGTTAACTTGGTCAATGGGATGGCTATTCTTGCAAAGTCTTTTATAAACCTTCTATAGTAGCCTGCCATTCCCAAAAATGATCTCACCTCAGTCACTGATTCGGGTCTACTCCATAATTGCACTGCTATCACCTTAGTTGGGTCTACACTAACTCCTTGTTGTGATATAATGTGTCCCAAAAAATTTACTTCATTCTGCCAAAATGTGCACTTAGTAAATTTTGCCATTAAATTATGTGCTCATAGTCTTGACAAAATCAGATGCAAATGCCTTGCATGCTCCTCTTCTGATTTTGAATACACTAATATATCATCAATAACGACAACCACAAATTTATCTAGAAAATCTCTAAATGTCCTATTCATTAAGTCTACAAAATAGGATGGTGCATTTGTCAATCCAAAAGGCATCACCAAAAATTCATATAAGCCATACCTTGTGTTGAATACAATATACTTAATACTCTCTTCCTCTACCTTCATTTGATGAAAACCAAAGGCTAAATCTAGCCTTGAAAAGATTTTTGCTCCATTCAATTGATCAAATAAATCATCAATTCTAGGGAGTGGGTATTTGTTTTTGATGGTCACTTTGTTTAATTCTCTGTAATCAATACACATTCTTAGTGTACCATCATGCTTCTTCACAAACACCACTGGAGAGCCCCAGTTTGAACTACTAGGCCTTATGAAGCCTTTCTGCTCCAATTCTTCCAACTGTTGCTTTAATTCTACTAATTCTTTTGGACCCATTCTGGTAGGCTTTTTGATGATAGGACTTGATCCTGGAATTAACCTTATTTGAAATTCAACTGGCCTATTTTCTAGAACTCCTACAACTTCCCCAAAAACATCTGGATATTCATTTATTACTTTTATGTCTTCTAAAGTCAATTCCCTTTCAGTCATGCTCCATATTTGATTAAGGCAATTTATCTTGGCTGCTTCACTCATGACTATAATATTTTTACCATTTTCTATTTTCAAAGAAATTGTAAAATTTTCTAAATTCAAAATTGCTTTGAATTTACTCAACCAATCTACTCCTAGAATAATTCCTACTCCAGGATATTTTAACACAAATAAGTCAGATTTAAACATATTTCCTCCTATGTTTAATTCTACTCCCAAACATTTTAATCCTAGCAGACAAGAGCTACCTAGGGGGCTTTGAATAAACAAGGGTTTTCAATTGTATTGTTTGTGAGAGCTAATTTATCCACTATGTCTTGTGAGATTAAAGAATGTGTGGCTCCAGTGTCATATATAACTGTGATTGGGTAATTTTTAATTAGAAGTATACCTTCCAATTGTCCAAAGTTTCCCACTGCATTTGCCTTTGCCTTGGCTTCCAATGCTCCTACCTTTGCTCCTTTCTTGAACTCTGGGCAGTTCCTTTTAATATGACCTTCTTTCCTACAGTTATAGCAGCTGAATGGTGCTTTCTTAGCTGCTTGACACCTATTGCTCATGTGTCCTTCCTTGCCACAATTGTAGTAGGTAACCTTCTTCTTAATTTCCCCAGTGGCTGCTCCTTCAACTTTCTTGTCTACATTCTTCTTGTCATAAGGATGTGCTCTATTCTTCCCTTTCTTTTGATTATTAGCTCTCATGTTCCTGAATTTTTCTCTTGCATTGTCATGTTGTTCAAAAGAAAGAGTAAGATCTATGACTTGATCAAATGTTCTGTCTTTGTATGGTAGTATTGCTCTACTCAAACCAGCATTGTGTCCTTGAATGAATCTTGAATTCTTTGATTCTTCAGTCCCTATGAGCATAGTTCCATACTTAGATAAACTCTCAAATTTTTGAGTGTATTCAGTTACACTCATTGGTCCGTGCCCCAGCCTTATAAATTCCTCCAGCAGTGTTGCCTTAGCTGTTGCTGGGACAAATCTTGTCACAAGCATGTCCTTGAATTAATCCCATGTTATCTCATTTTCTGGCCTTCCTGTGATGATCACCTCCCACCAATCTAGTGTTGCTCCTTTGAGCCTTCTTGAAGCTATCTGCCTCTTCCTTTGATCATTAATTTGCATGTCTGCAAATATTATGTCTGCACACCCATAACTCCTTCAGTGCCTTCAAAATCCTTGCCTCCTAAGTTTGAAAATGTCTTCAGTAGATTAGCTAATTCCTCATGAGGATTTTCTTCCCTCTGCACCGCTCCTTCCCTAAATGCTCTCACCAAATCTTGCAAATTAACCATTGGTGTTGTATTAGAGGGTCCTGCTCCAGTACTTGGTGGTCTTCCTACCATGGTTCACTATTCAATTACATAGCTAGTTAGTCTTGCTTCTAATTTAATCATTTCAACAATTTATACCTACTATGGATATATATATATATATATATATATATTTTCTTTTCCAGAACTTTATTCTTATAAGAAGATTGGAGGATATGTGTATGCTATGTTTTATCAACATAGCTCTGATACCAACTGAAGTGACCCACTTCTCTTTTCCATTTTATTTTAATGAATTTTTAGTGAGTTTTTTTTACAATAGATCACTTCTCTTAATTCATTCTCCAAAGATCCAGAATCTTACTAATATAAACATATCAGTGTATAACTAAATCATGTCATTTATATATATGAAGATATATAAATGGTTCTTTGCTTATCAGAGTAATTAAAATAGCAAAGAAACTCATTCAAACAATGTTTCTCATATTTGAGAGACTTTTGTGTCACATAGCCATTCTATCTATTTTTTTTAACTCAGACTTGATTTTTAAATCCTAAAATGATCACATCATTTTCTTATCTAATTTCCTAGCTTGTACTATAACTCAGATTAATTAATTTCTGGATTTACAACCTAGCTATTTGATCCATAGAATTTAGGGATTTAATACTAGATATTTGACTGATACATGGTGTTAGATCAATTCATACATATTTGTTTAGCCCGGGGTTCTACTTTTAAACACAAGCAACCTTTTTTTTCTATGTTAAGAAAAATGCTCAGAATATGATATGATCAGATTGATATCAGGGTAGGAACTTAGTTCAAAAACCAGGCAGTGAAGATAATACATTTGAACAAAAATGCAGACTCAATCTATCATATCAAATGGAGGCTTAGCATATGTTTGAGGACAAGATAATCAAAGCTATGTTACGAATCAAATTAATACAAAATTCTCAAGTGAACTTATTAAGTAGACAGTTGATGTTCTCTTAAGCAATAAGTGGTAGTGACTAAGGTGTTGTGAAGTGATGGTCATGCCTATTACAAACAGGACTACAAGTTACTTTAAACTGCCTCAGGTTGGTCATGACCAAATGCATCCAGACTTGAGTCATGTATCTAGATATTAAGATGTGTTAAGTATAGTTGCTGTGAGACCTACAAGTATTAAAAATGCATATGGACCTACTACACAAGGCAATGCAAATTTCTACTGTAATCAAATGCATAGATTTAGAATTATAGGCTTCATTTTTAAGCTTGACATATACTTATATCAATTACAAGTCATGATCATGCTTTTCTGGTTAGCCCGGTCTAGGTTCAAATCAATCTTTAAAAGATTTATTGCATGTTCTTTATTTTTTTTCTTTCTAAAACTATTTCTACTTTGCAATTAAAAGTTCATCAGACTTTGTCAAGGAAGATATGACCACATATCAATTTATATGGCATGATCTCCTATATCATACTTCACTAGAGGTTATTCAGATCAGTTGCTTAAAACAGAAACTCACAAACACACATATAGTACTAAAGTTTTTAAATATTCTTTACCCAGAAAGATAAGCAAATATCTATCCAGGAAATACTTAGAACATATGAAGTTTTTTCCTGGCTTATTTATTACAATATTTCTGCCATATTCCTTAAGCATTCTAAACTCAAGTAAATCTTCAAATACCCATGCAAGCAAGTTTCTTATGCTTCCTTTCCTGCAGCAACATCTAGAGTTGCCTCAATAAAAATGAGACACCCCAAATGTTACAAAGCAACAAACAGGGTCAGAAATAAATTTTTGGTATGAGTGAAATCACATATTAAATATTTTGTAAAATTCTTAAAGCTACATAGAGAACATATCAGTTTAATGATATACTAATTCATACTAAAATCTGAGCATGGGTAAGTTTATCTTTCAATCATACACCAAAACATTCATCCAATTATTTCATCCAGACATTCATGCACATGCTCCTATGGATTAACTCCTAACTTCCATAGCCTGATTTCTCAATCTCAACTTCTACCTTTTTATTTGGTCTGACTCCTTGCCATTGAACACCATGTGTGCATTGTAAAGGGGCTCAGTTCTGTTAACCCTTTACACAGAGGCCTACAGGACTTAAGCAAGTCATGCACATACCCATCATCCTCCTGATGATGAGCAGATCAAGGCACTACTCCTAAATCATATTATAATTTAGAGACCATGGGTATTTATTTTATAAGGAATTTTTTTTTCTTTTAGTTTCCAGAAATGCTTGTGCTCCTTTCTTCATTTTATAAATCAAAAATCTTTGATCTCACTCAAAGAGTACATCCAAACATACAAGAATTCATATAAAATCCCACTCCTTATAACAAGAATTTATACTTAATCAAATCTTCCAAAATCTGCTCATGCAAATTTTTCTCTAGTGATTTTTTTTCTTCAATGCTTGCTTAAATTTGATAAAATCATATAAAAGTCTGGATTTATTCTTCTGTGAACATAGGGCATGGTTTTTGAGAAAAACCCATAACACATGTTGGATTATGATCTGAACAAATCAGCACATATAAAATATTGCTTTGTTCATATCAATTTTTATTGAACTAGACATGAGCATGAATCTCCTTATTCACACTGCCTATTTCCTTTATTTCTTTGATACCCTACTTCCCAGTAAATTTTTTTAACTCATCTTCTAATAAGGACTGGATTATAAAATCCTTTTTCTGTGATCAAGGTGTTAGATCAAATATCTTTCAAAGAAAAATTTAAAACCTTCATAACATCCCAAAATAAATTAAAGTCTCAATCAAAAGATCAACCAGAAAATCATCCATGTTCAATAAACATTCATTCAGAAAAATCAACAGAAAACCATATTATAATTTTTATATAAGAAAAACTACTTAGCTGTCTTAATGCCTCAAGCCTCATATATGATTATCACTCACCTTTCTTTGCTCCTCCCCGAGAATACTCAGGCCTGAAGACAATGTGAGTCTATTTTATTTTTAATTTTATTTCCTCTGTTTTCCCTCCAGAAACAACTGTTGCCCCTCCCTTGATTTAAATCATTTTGCTAGGGTTTTTAATGGATGAAAAACCCATTCTATCCTTACCTTACTCAGAGAATCATATGTGTATAATTATGGCTAAAGGTGCCATTTTCTCTTGATTTCTATTTCTGGTAAAACAGTTTGCTTTTCTCTTTTCTGGATACATGCTATTTGCATGATTTTTATCTACACATTGTTTTCATATGACTCAACTTCACAATGTATTTTATTATACCTGGGTTATTTCTCATGTTTCTTTCTATAAACTTGATTTATTTCAAAAATGCATTTATACTCATAAGTATTACTTAACTGGATATTATGAATTTTAATTATCAAAAGGAGTTATTCTATCACTTTTATATTTTTCTGACTACATATGTATGTGATATTCATGAGATATGTGAACTTAAAAATTCATTCATACTTTAGCTATTTTGCTTCTCATCATTATCTATTGAAATAATTATTCCCTTGCTTGTTTCTCTCATTCCCTTTTGATATTCATTTTCAAATTATTTTATTCTTCAATTATTTTCTATTAACTAATTTAATTTTCTTTTCATTTCAAAATTATTTTTATCTCAAAAATTTTGGGTCTTCACATGATTTCCCGCATTATATAGCGGATGAGACCCTATTGCGCCGCATAATAGCGGATAGTATTTTATAAATCCTATATGCCGCGATATTCCACCTCGAAGTGGGATTGGTATTGTGCTAACATCTATGGATGTAGGGAAATAGGTTGGAGGGATCCAACTGGATTCCTCAAACATTTGAATTTATTTCAATGTTGTGTGTTGATTATTTATAATCTCCGTGTGATTATATTGTGATTTAAATCATTGAAGGCTATAATTTAGCTGAATATATTTTTGGTATCGTTGGATACCGAAAATAAATAAAAATTGGATTTTTAAAAATTCAAGTTGAAAGTTTATTTTAAAACTTATTTTTGAGAATTGGATAAATTTAAAAGGAGTTTTAAAAAGATAAAAGTCTTATTTTTGAACTATATTGAATTAAATTTCAAACAGTGGGAAAAAGGGCTTAATAAATGGATTTCGAAAAATATTATTTATAAGCTGAAGAATTTATTTGAAATTTGGATTTTTAAATAGATTTGTAGAGATAAAGGAATTTATTTTAAAAGGAAATAATTTTGGAAATTCATTGGAAATTTATTTGGATTTTGAAAATCAATTTGAAAATTGATTTGGAGATTAGAAATGAATATTTGTGAAATCGATTTAAAAATCGTATAAAGAGGGAATATTTGGAATTATAAATTCACAATGGAAATTTATAAGTAGAAATTAATTGGTTATGGTAATTAATTAAAAATAATTAATTAAGTATTAATTATTAATTAAGGGTTAATTAATAATTAATTAAAGGAAAATTTATTAAATGTGTTTGTAATTAATTGATTATCAATTTACCATAACCAGTAAAATATATTCACAGAAATTTATCTGATTTAAATTAATCAGATAATTAAATTAATCCTACTTATGGATGTTTGGATTATATTGGATGTTGAATTGTTTGATATCCCAAATATGTGATGCTTTGTGATATATCGTGTTCTGTGATGTGATTTGTAATCTGTTTATCTGTGATATATATATATATATATATATATCTATGATCTGTTAATGAAAGATAAGCGTTATAATTTATACCGCTTATCAATTATATTGTTATATTTGATCTCTGATGGTTGAATGTTGTTGCACTATTGTGTTAAACCCGTGGACTACACAATACACACACAAATGTGGATTTCACGTGGAAATCGGTTAAGTCACCGATTTTTATCAATTTTGAAAATTGAATTTTTGAATCCAAATTAGTTTTGGAATTGGGATTGAAAGCTTTTGAAAATGAGTTTCAAAAATAAAAGTTATTTTAAATAACATAATAGAATTGGAATTTAAATCATTTGATTTAAGTTTGAATTCAATATTTTGAAATTGAATTCAATGAACTGGGAATTTTGGTTTAAAAGATTTTATAGGTATAAAAGGTGTTATATGGGTTTTTAACCATTTAAAATATGGTTTTGGAAATTTAAATTTCAATCCAAGATTTGTACTTGGATGGCTTTAACCTGTGTAAATGAAATCAGTTTTTCCCAAAACGAAAACTATCTGTTTTCATATAATAATAGCATTCGTAAAGTGAAAAAATTTCCAATCTGTATCGAAACATTTCAAGTTGAAATGAAATTGTAAATAGTTTGGAAAAACTATGAATTAACCTTTGTGAAGATGATTAAGCTCTATTTTGAAATCGAAGAAGATTTTAAAAGGTGTATCTTTTATATTATAAAAGACTTGAATTGTGAATAGTTTTGAAAGCTATAAATTAAATCTTAATTTAAAGATTTAATGGGTTAATCCAATTGAAATGGAAATTGATTTGGAAATCTGAGAATGAATCTTTGTGAAACTGGGTAAACTTTGTGAAGTAAATCTTTTTGTTAAAGATTTAAAATGGTAATTTGTTTAAACCATTTAAAGGAAAGGATTTGGGTAATAAGTGTGACTTAATTGAAATCCATACATCCATATGTTTTAAATATTGTGCTCACTATCCGGTTTAGCCGGGAAAGGACCTTTGTGTCATATAACCCATTTCGAATTAGTGATACAACGATATGGATCGCATTGAAGACCGGTGGTGAAGACCGGGTATTTGTGAAAACGATAGGATGACCTATCGATTGTCTCTGCACCGTTAGCTTCGGTATAGAGATTTCCTTTGTGATGGGAAGTTCAATCGGGATTGTGAATACCCGGATTGCAAGGGCTTCTTCAGAAGTGCCTGCGGTTCTGTTCGAACCCAGAACAGACTTGTATGGTTACATGTCTGACATTACATTTTGAGATATAAAGTTGATTTCTTTCAAATACATTTCTGTTTGGTGGCGGAGAATTTATTCTCTTAGCTTAACACCCTTCTCTGAGACGTACGAGCTCAGAGGTTATGTAGTTGAAAGTTATCAGTGATATACTCCCAATTTGGTAGTGTGGCATGTTGAGTGCTGCTGTGTGTTGATCATTTGTTGATCAAAGCGTGGCTTTTTGAAAAAGCGTAGCTTTGTGGACTAGACCTCTTCGGACCTCACAACCCTAAAATGGTCGAAACAGGAATATGCGGCAAGGTTATGAGGGTCGCTCCCTTTAGGGTATGTCATTTCCTTTTGGAAAAGGGTGGTATCAGGTATGGAGCCCTGGTATTTAACCAATGTGGTTGCTTCAATCTCATTTACTCTGTGTGATTGTTGCTTTGTGATCGAGGCGCCTCGGATAAAGGTCCCAAAGGACAGGGGTGTGGCATATTCGTGTAGTAGTTACCCAGTGTAAGGGGTAACCCGTCCTTGTGTTGGCAGAGAGCTAGTTAGTTCTCTGGACATCCCGCCAGAGGCGATCCCATTGACAGTAGGAAGTTCCTTAGCCTGGCCATTTGTTGGTAATCCAATTTCCAATACGAACCTTGTACGGTATTAGTTGTAGAACCTGCAATTTACTTTTGGTGGTCACCACTGTTTAGATGGTAGCTATAGTAGGCATAGTTCGGAATGTCTATGCTGGCTAAGATTAATATTATACTTTTGAAATATTTTCTACACTATGCACTAATAATAATATAAAAAAATGATTTGTTTTGCGTAGTAAGCATCTTTGACTATCATAAGGAGAAATCTCCTCCAATTCTACGTTTGCATTGTGTGTGTGGCGGAAGGCCTTATGGTAGTTTCATTTTCCGAAAGCATTGCAGATGTCTTTTACTTCCTTTGTTGTTGTTGTTTTAAAGATAATAACTGTTTTAAGTTCTCACACCAGTCCCATGACTGACCTGGAGTTTATTGTTCCTTTCCTAAACTCTGGGTGCCCATAATTTTCCACACGGGCAACCTAGAGTCAGGTTATCAGGTCATTCTGGATTTCAGGAGGCTTTGGAGCTCAATGGCGAGCTGGATGGCGAGGCGTAGCATTTGTATATGATATTATTTATTTCGCTGTGTATTTTGTATGAGGACAAGTTTGTATAACTGTCCATTGATGTATTGTGTGTATATTGACTCTGATGATGTAATGTATAAACTGATATAGTTCTTTTGATTTAAAGATTATTCATTGATCTATTATATGTTGTTCCGCTACGAATGTGAGATTCTGATATTGTTTCTGTTTCTGTGTTGTTTCTTCTTTCTTTTTCTTATTTTTCTTCTACCTCTTCTTTTTAACCATAACAATTCGGTTTTCCGGCATTCTATTGCTCGACAGTTGATACAGTAGACGTATTAATGTCGATTTTCGAGCGTCGAAAATGTCGAGGCGTTACACCTCTGATAGCCTTCCAGTTAACGGAGGAATTACGGTACTTTATAGACTACAGGAATATATAAAAATGTGTTAAGGGGGATATGTGTAATGCCTTAATGCTATTTTAATACTTTACTTTACTGATAGACATATTATAATAGCGTGTATTGCTGCATAGTAGATAGGTTAACAGATCCTTAGGAGGTGGAATCCCGAACATCTCTTAAGTTATTGCATGCACGTTAGACACTGGATAGGAGGTGTAAAATCCCGTAAACATCTCTAAAGCCGTTACTCTCATATTTATTTACTATTGATTTAACTTACATAAGATCTTTTAGTTCTGACTCGAGTGTTTTGTCTTTTCATTACGCTCGGGTCAGTCTGAGCTTTTCAGTGTATTGAAGACCTTATTTCTGGAGGACGAAGACGAACGATTTGTATACTATATTATTTCATATATGTTCCACACATCATATTGTTCCGCTGCATATTTATTTATTCCTGCTGTATGTATAACTCTGATCTATATTGTAAAAGTGTAATCAAATGTTATTTGTAAAACAGCTTCATGAACTGTTTATTTGATTATTATATTTTGTCATTCCGCTGTGAGATTCCGTGTTTTGTTTTTCTTCCTTTCCTCTTCTTTTTTTTATTTTCCCCATAACAATCATCCATTTTGAATGGTTTGAGTATGACATGTGTGGTTTATTGTCGATTTAAACTGTAACGACCCAGATTTTTGCATATGTTATTGAAATAATTAACTAATTTTAAATATTGAAATATTAAATTTTATCAGTCGAACAAATTAAATTTCTAATATAGGTAATATCTGAATATATAAATTCTGGAGACTATATTTAAAATTTAAATTCTAATTTCTGAAAGTAATAATATATATATATATATGTATGTATGTATGTATGTATGTATGTATGTATGTATGTATGTAAACTTCACTATTTCAAATTTATGATAAAATAAATCTATATGTAAATATACATAAAGCTTTGTGATGTTTAAGAATATATATTGGTATATATATGTATATATGTTTATATAATAGTGTATATGCAAATATGTAAATATTTAAATACATATATGGTCATACTAGTGTACATGTAATTCTATATATATATATATGAATGTATATATATATACATAGGAACATCATGATGGAAAAACATTAAATCATGCATACAAAATATCAACTCACATAATAAATCAAATCAAGCTCATGAAATCAAATTCAGCTATAAATATCAAATCAGCCAAGAGAAAAAAAAAGAGAAAATTAAAAATAAAGAAGCATGTACAATCATAGCCACTCTCTTATGTACTATAGCCTCTTTCTTGTTTTACTGCCTTTCCATTATCTATATATATGGCCAGGCCGATTCATTCGTTCATACTTATAAAATAAGAAAAAAAGACCTGCCATTAAAATTAAAGAAAGAAGATTAAGTTGTTCAAAACTTGAAGAAGGAGACTAAGCGGTGTTCATTGCTTTCAAAAAAAGCATGTGAGTAAACAACCTAACTTTGTTTACTGTATTACTTATATACATATATGAACTATGATTTATGGATGAATCTTGAAGTATATTGAATGAACATGTGGTTGATGTGTGAATATGCGCTTGTATATGTGAATTTATCATGATCAATTCCTTAAAACCACTATACTTCTACCTCCTTAGTTATCTGTTCTTATATTTAGGTTAAAATAGTTAAATCTTTTAACTTCAAAAATCATTATCTCATAATCTATTTAGTTTTAAACCTTGATTCCAAAAAAAAAGTTGATTGTTTTCAAGCATAGAATATTTCAAAATTGATTTCATTCTATTTAATCAAGTATAGGAAGCAAAAAACAGATATTACAGTAAGTGGCTATAGTTTGGTCGAGTTTTGACTATCGAAATTTCACCTTTGGACTATATGGTTGTAATCCTTATGAAAAAAATATGATTTTTGGAATTGGTTTGGCAATTTTTAGTGGAGTGTGGGAAGGGAATTTTGGAGTTGTTCAGAATTGGGGGTTTGGCTAAATTCAGGCGACGTGGTCAATTTCTTGGTGAAGGGTTTGGCGTGGAGGTGGTTTAGGGGATAGGGAATCCACGAAAAATGGTGCGTGATTTTTTTTGGCATGTGTGGGTTGGTCGAGATCGAAGTACAGTTTAAGTTGGTTGATTCTTGGGCTCGGTTGCGTGACAATGGCGAAGGGGAGAGGGACTGTAAGAGTTGCGCACCAGGGGGAAAAGTGAGAGGAGATCGAGGCGAATCTTTAGGCGAAGTTAGGTGGGAAATGGCGGCCGTAGGTGATGAGGTGAGGGATTTTGGTGGCATGGTCTTCGTTCCAGGTTGCGGGGAAGTTTGAATTTTCGAACAAAGGGATTTTTTTGCGTTCCAGGTGGTGGAACGTGAGGAGGGGATCGAGGGGGATTTGCATGGATGGTCAGCGGCAGGTGGTGATGACCGGCGACGCTGGGTGCATGCACATGTTCATGCCCGATTTCATGCACATGAGAGAAGGGAAGAAAAGAAATTGGAAGAAGAAGGAAAAAAAAGTGTATGGGCCGAGTTTTGAAGAGAATGGGTCGAGTGTGTTTTAAAGTAAAGTAAATTGAAGTTAATTGGTTTATTTAATAAATTTATAAATTTAAAATACAATTTCTCTTCCATTTAAAAGCCAAGTGACGATCCGCGTCGAGTTCCTATCGCAAAATATTTACATCTAGGTTAATATTGCCGAGTTCTACAATGTAAAATTTAATGATTTTAACAATTAAAGTAAATAAATAAGTGATTTCTTATTTATTTAATCATAGGATAATTAATTAACTATTAAATGATTTGTTTCATGTTAATTAACTAAATAAATTATTTTATTTTATTTAATTACTTAATTGCCAAGTAAATAGGATCAAATTATAATTCGACCTAGTTAATTAAAATTAGTTCAATTCTGATTTATAAATTGATTTAATATTAATTTTAAATCGTTGATTGTAGTTAATGATCTCTGCTTTAATTTTAGTGTCTTTGCCATTGAGTAGCCAAATAGAATTGTTAAGTTAAGTTAAATTGAATGTGGTTAATTGGACATTTGTTAGCGGAAATAAATCATAGTTCCGCTAGTTAGATTAATTGGACCTTGTTTAGCAGAATAAATCACCATTCTGCTATTATTAATTGGATAAGTAAAATTTGGACATTTACTTAGTGGAAATAAACCCTGTTCTGCTATTACGTTAGTGTGGGTACTTAATTACATTTCAATTGACTGGTGTTGAATTAGTGTTGTATTAACAATTGCTTGTTAATTAAGGATTTAATTTACATATATGGAGTTATGTAACTACTAGGATTATAACTTAGATAGTTGTTGGAATTAACGGTGACTTGATGAAATACAATTGGAGTTACTAAGCCTTTTCCAAATTTGAAAGTAGATTTTTGAACCAAAGTTATTTTGAGAATGATTATTATTTATTAATGATATTTTAAAGATAATTAATAATTATTTGATAATGATTTAAAATTAATTATTTTATGGTTCTTAAAAGTTATTTAAAAATATTTAATTATTGTTTTCAAGTATAATTAATTATTTAAAATGTTTAAAATTATATATTGATTATTTATTTAAGGTTATTTTGAAAAAAATGGATTTAAAAGTTAATTATTATTTAAGAATTAATCAGTGTTAAATTATTATTATTTTAAGGATAATTTTTTCAAATATTAATATTTAAAAAAAAAATATCATATAGTAAATTTTTATTTAAAGTTTTTTCATAAATTTAACTTGGAAAATTTATATAGAAACTTTATAAGTATTATTTTGAGATAAATGATTTTTGGAAGTAATGGTGTAATTTCATAGCGTAATTCGAGGGGTAGAAATTGCCTACAGTTTGCGATGTTTTTCGCTGGGATAGCGACGTAACCATTGTGCAAACTACGATCATTGATTGATTGCATGGCATAAATCGGGAGGTAGAGATTGCCTAATTTAAGTTTGGATTTCTCTGGGATAGAGACGTAATCATTGAGCAGCTATCCATGGTCGATACCGAATGGTGCTTTCCGTATTTATTTTAAAAGGTTTTCAAGTATTTTTTTTAAAAGATATGATTTGTTAATATACTTATTCCAGTGAGAAATGTATATGGCTTTTTTTGATAAAGGGATTTAATTTATTTAAATTAAATTAAGTAAGGCTTGGTGATTTCAGTGGGAAATGAAATCTGTGTTTAAATTTTGTTTATTTGATAGTTAAATAACCGACTATCAAATCTTGACCTAAATATGTAATCCTTCTTAATTTTGGTGGTATGGAATTATTCCCTACTTAACACCGATGGATTTTAACTCTGGAAATATATAGGGGAAACACGTGAATTATATGGTACAATTACCGTTCGAGGTGCTATACTGTACGTATAAACTTGTGGATCTTCTAGGATAAATGATAAGGAGATCCGTCCAGTTAAACGGTTAGGGTATGATCCCCGATCTTATGTATTGTCAAATTATTTCCTAAAGAACCGGTCTTGAACATTCTGAAAATCGACGAATTGTTTTTGGAGCACCCAGGAAATGGCGAGTGTACTCGTAAGAGATGACTCGGAACCCATGACCTACTCTGAAACCATATACGGTAAAATGGATGAGATGCGATATATTTTGGGATGTTGAAACCATATGTGGTTCCGTGACTCGTTGGAGTGTGGGAATCTGTGTAGATTCCAAGATCTATTGAGATGTGGAATTCAGGTGTGATTTTATGACCTGTTAAGGTGTGTGAGTCCATGTGGGATTCCATAATTTATTTTAGGAGATGGTGTGTAAGCCGGAACGCTGGACGATGCCTCATCAACGGAGATGACTAATGCCAGAGATAGGATGCATAGCCAAGGGGCCTACCTAAACGATAAGGGTTTAGTCGTCTCCCTTTCTAGCAAGTCCCTATCGATTATGTTATGCATGGTGGGAGCATTGCACTCGGCCTTGGTGGCCAGTTATGTATTTCCTATGGTACCCCGGCTAGACAGGCATGATGCTTCGAAAGGATAACTCTATTCCTTGTGCAAGAGGACCATTCTCGAAGTATTGAGGGCACCTCCATGGGAATCCTACACAATTAACGAACGAGCTTTATCGGATTCTGATTTTATGACTAGAATTGTTGTGATGTACATAGCACATGCATCACAGCTACTTGTTATTATTACTTTGGCGATTAGACACTATTATAATATTAGATGATTTTCTGTAGAGGAATTTTGGTTATCGTATGGATAAAAACCGGTCCGTGTTTATTGGCAGTAAGGTCTTACGAGATACCTTTGTTTTGGAAAGGTTATTAAATGTAAAGAATCAAGCTGATTGTGTTTCTCACGTTGGTTTTACCAGACTGACTCGGGCGTGGTTTTTCCTATATGCTCGGGGTTAGACCGAGCATATTTTCCAGGTTTACTTGGATATTTGGAGCTTCGGGAGAGCAGCTGGAGGCCCAGAGACGTATTCACGTAGATGATTATATTTCCGTTGCATTTTAGTTGTGTTTATCAGCAGTTGTAAGGACATGTTGTTATAACTGTCCGTCCTGAATAGGTTAGCATACTCTGATTGATGTCTGTGTATATATATATATATATATAAATTACAGTTTTGTCTTTTGTGTAAAGATTTGTTATATAATATAGATTATTCGTTCCGCTGTGAGATCCTGTGTTGTTTAATTTCTATCTATTTCTTTCTATCAACTTTCTACTTCTTTCTTAACTATCCGCCTTCCCGTGCAATTTGGGCTGGACAAGTGTGCTAAATCATCAGTTTAAACTGTACGGAAAAGTGGGTCGTGACATTGTGGTATCAGAGCTTAGGTTGAGCGAATACCTAGGTTTTGGTAAGGTATAACTCATTATAGATAGGGTTAGTGATGCCCTAGAATGAGTAACTCATTAGAGATAGGCTAAGTTGCACCCTAGAATGAGTTTGAGTGTATTATATATAAGAGCGCGTATTTTTTAGTGATATAAAAATGCTTTGTATTGTGTTGTTTATTCTGTTGAGTGGCCTAAGAATTTTGGTCGATGTGTTTGGCCAACTTTATCGATAGGGATTTCCTAAACACTCGAACAAGACCAATTGACACGGTATTGTTTTAAAATGGGTAAATGGAATAATTTTACTTGGAAATATATTATTTTATATAAAAGAAATTTGTTCCATAGTTATTCTTAGTTGTGTTTGGTTGTTAAGAGTGATAGTATTCCATCATTATCATCTAGGATTTGATCGGTCATGCTCGTCCATTTCTGAGCATTGACTATTATCCATAAATCTATCTTGAATCTTCCTTTTTAAAACCTGGATTGGATAAATAGGAATTTTGGGAACATTGAGACGAGTACCGTGTGAATTAAATTTCACAAATTCGAATATAAGGCATTCGTTGATAATGTTGAGTTGAAATTTGATATCTAATGGCATTTATTTAAAAAGAGAATTTGAATATTCTAGAATGAATATTTTAGAAATATAAAGCTTGATTTGATTAAGCTTAGATCAATAATGTTTTATAAAAGAAAATTTGGATGTTTTGAAATAATATTTTGGAAATAAGTTCTGATTCGTTTTGTGATGATTGAAATAATCTTCTAAGTGGCGATCGGATATTTGCTTAGGCAAACGGTACTGTGCACTTAGTAAATTATTCTCTTTGTCATTGTATGGTCGGGACGAGTTTGAACCCAAACAAATCCAAAGCAAATTGGAATTGGATATTTTGTTGAAATATTTTGCTGGAAATATATTCCTGATATTGTTCCAAAATGGTTTGAAAGGAAGAAGTGATTTTTAGTTAACTAGTTCGAGTGGCTCGAAAATAACTAAAATGGGTAAGAGATACGTTCGGATGCTTAACGTTCTCTTGAGTATCATCCTTCTAGTAAGGGAATATATGATACTGTTTGGTAATACCCGGTTCCTTTGTATAATTTTGGGGTTACTCGGGCTAACTATATATATTTTCTATGGATTAAATATATAGTATCATTTCAAAAAGTGTTTTGAATAAAAACGAGGTGTTTTAAATTCTTAAGTGAATTTAAAATAAAACTTGGAATTATGGTTTTGTATACCCTTAGAGGATGATGGGGATTGTATAAGTTAAGTTATGTATTATAAAATGATTTCATAAATAATTTAGAGGTAATATAATTGGCATTAGGGATGGCCAATTAAATAAGTGTGTGAGATGGATATAGAGTGTTTCTTCTTCCCATATAGTTTTGATCAAATTTTCGAGTACAAAGCTTTGAGTTGTTTTAAACTATTCCGAATAGGGATCTATTACTCGATTTTTGACGGCGAGCACTTGATGAGGGTTCTTGATATGGAACCAAGGTTTTCTATCCTAGCTATATCTATGCAAGGAGAGCAGAGGTTCCTAATCAAGGAGCCTGATCAAGGTCCGCACTAGTAAATCGGGTGAACGATACTAGTTTGGAAGTGAAGTCATGTATTCGAGTAGTGATCGAATCAAATTCCGTATATGAATGATCTATGGACATCATGCGGACTTACGAATAAATTTGTATGTTCTTATGCTGAAATTTCGAGGATGAAATTCTTTTAATGGGGGAGGAATGTAATGACCCAGATTTTTGCATCTGTTATTGAAATAATTAACTAATTTTATATATCGAAATATTAATTTTTATCAGTCAAACAAATTAAATTTCTGATATATGTAATATCTGAATATATAAATTCTGGAGACTAAATTTAAAATTTAAATTGTAATTTCTGAAAGTAATAAAATAGATATATATATATATATGTATGTATGTATGTATGTAAACTTCACTATTTCAAATCTATGATAAAAAATCTATATGTAAATATATATATATAGCTTTGTAATGTTTAAGAATATATATAAGTGTGTATATATATATGTATATATGTTTATATAATAGTGTATATGCTAATATGTAAGTACATATATGGTCATACTAGTGTACATTTAAATAAATATATATATATATATATGAATGTATATATATAAGTAGGAACATCATGATGAAAAAACATTAAATCATGCACATGAAATATTAACTCACATAATAAATCAAATCAAGCTCATGAAATCAAATCAAGCTATAAAAATCTAATCAGCCAAGAGAAAAAAAAGAGAAAATTAAAAATGAAGAAGGATGTACAATCACAGCCACCCTCTTATGTACTCTAGACTCTTTCTTATTTTACTACCTTTCCATTCTATATATATATATGTCAAGGCTGATTCATTCGTTCATACTTATAAAATAAGAAAAAAGAGACCTGCCATTAAAATTAAAGAAAAAAGATTAAGTTGTTCAAAACTTGAAGAAGGAGACTTTCATTACTTTCAAAATAAAAACCTGTGAGTAAACAACCTAACTTTGTTTACTATATTACCTATATACATATATGAACTACGATTTATGGATGAACCTTGATGTATATTGAATGAACATGTGGTTGATGTGTGAATATGTGCTTGTATATATGAATTTATCATGATCAATTCCTTAAAAACAACTGTACTTCTTCCTCCTTAGTTCTCTTTTCTTATATTTAGGTTAAAACAGTTAATGCTTTTAACTTCAAAAATCATTATCTCATTATCTATTTACTTTAAACCTTGATTCCAAAACAAAAGTTGATTTTTTTTCGAGTATCGAATATTTTTAAATTGATTTCATTCGATTTCATCAAGTATAGGAAGAGAAAAACAGATATTACAGTAAGTGGCTCAAGTTTGGCCAAGTTTTGACTGTCGAAATTTCACCTTTGGATTATATGGTTGTAATCGTTATGGAAAAATATGATTTTTGGAATTAGTTTGGCAATTTTTAGTGGAGTGTGGAAAGGGAATTTTAGAGTTGATCGGAACTGGAGGTTTGGAAAAATTCAAGCGACGTGGTCAATTTCGTGGCGAAGGGTTTGGCACGGAGGAGGTTCAAGGGATGGGGAATCCACGAAAAATGGTGCATGATTTTTTTAGGCATGTGTAGGTTGGTCGAGATCGAAGTAGGGTTTAGGGTGGTTGTTTATTGGGCTCGATTGCATGACAATAGTGAAGGGGAGAGGGACTTGAAGAGTTGCGCACCAGGGGGAAAAGTGAGAGGAGATCGAGGCGAAGCTTTAGGCGAAGTTTGGTTGGAAATGGTGGCCGTAGGTGATAAGGCGACGGATTTTGGTGGCATGGTCTTCGTTCAAGGTTGCGGTGAAGTTCAAATATTCGAATGAAGGGATTTGGTTGCGTTCCAGGTGGTGGAACGTGAGGAGGGGATCGATGGGGATTTGTGTGGATGGTCGGCGGCAGGTGGTGATAACCGACGACGTTGGGTGCATGCACATGTTCGTGCAAGATTTCGTGCACATGAGAGAAGGGAAGAAAAGAAACTGGAAGAAGAAGAAAAAAAGTGTATGGGCCGGGTTTTGAAGAGAATGGGCCGAGTGGGATTTAAAGTAAAGTAAGGTCACGACCCGCCTTTCTCGACCCTTGAAATTCAACATATATACACTCATCGTATAACATGCTGGACGATCGAGTGCCGGAAAGACAGATTGTTGAGGGAAAAGAAAGGAGGTAGAAGAAGAAGAAAAACCAACAAAACAAAATCTCGTAGCGGACAGAACAATATATAATATCAATAGTTCTTTACACAAAGCAAAACTGTAATATACATATCTCACATCAGGGTGCACAAATCAATAATTACCAGCCTGGGCAGTTATAACAACCTACACTTATAATTGCTGGCAATTTCAATCAAAACACTACAGCGGAAATAAACAAGTACGAGTAATACGTCTTCGCCATCCAGCTCGTCTCCTGAGCTCCATAGCATCCTAACCCGAACTTGAAATACTTGGTCTGACCCGAGCATTATAATAAAATAACACCCGAGTCAGTCTGGAAAACCAGCATGAGAAAAACCCACTCAATTTGAATTATTAAAGTATTCAAAATCCTTTGAAAATCAATGGTATCTTGTAAGACCGTGCCACAAATAAACACTACAGATTTTAAACTTACGATAACAAAAACATTTCATATCAAAATCCTCTGATAATATAATAGTGTCTAAGTACAAATACTTATTCCAATAGCTGAAATGCTTGCATCTCACGTTTCAGCATAGTTGGGCACAATCAAAATCGTACGGCGCTTATTGAAGAATGGATTCCAACTGAATGACTAGGCACTGGGGTACCACCTGTCATGGTACACGTCTAGAACAACGTATCAAGATCAAACCTATCGATCCCTGCCAACACAAGATCAGACTACCCCTAATCTGGATAGTCCGAATAAGATTACCCCGTGGATGGGATCAACAACCGCACCACATAGCAGAATAAAAGGGACTCTAGATAGGGGTAACCTTACCCTACTTGGGTGCGACCCACTTAGCCTTGCTGCATTCCCCTGATTTTCAGTCATTCCCGGTTGATGAGGCTAGAGGCTACAATTACCTTTTTAGAAATATTCACTTAGAATGCTCATTGTCCTCCAACGACAATGTACTGATAGCATTCGTCCATACAAGTCCGTCCCCGATCCGAACGGAACCAAAGGCATTATTCCTACTACATCCATTTTGGAATCACCCTTAGGATTCGTAGCTATTAGCCCTTGCACTTCACTGCTCCATCTTCGACTCCATGCTGTCTTCATTATGAAAATGCACTCGTTAGATCGAAGTGGTTTTCGAATCACAAATCCGATCCCGGTCTCTTTGAAACAACATTCAATATTTTCTGTTAAGCTCAACCCTGATTGTTTAGGAAATAAATAGATGAAAATAAGATCTGAGATTGCCTCCTAACCGTTAGTGGATGGATTTCCTTAAAAACGTTCTAGAAGAACGAAACGAGTTTATACGTACAGTATAGCAACTCGAACAGTAACTGTACCATATAATTCCCATACTTCTTTTAGATATTTCCAAAGTTATACTTAGGTCCAGATTTGATAGTCGGTTATTTAACTATCAAATAAACAATCAATTTAACCAAATACTTTAATTTCACCAAAAACACCGAGTCTTTATTTAAATTAAATTTTAAATAAAATAAATCTCTTTATCCAAAGTTTGCACTTATTTTATAGAATTTGGTTTATTCACAAAGTATCCTTTTTAAAATATTTAAAAACCCTTTCAAACTAAAGTGGAAAGTACAACTGCGGTATCAAACCATGGATCACAGCTCAATAGTTAGGTCTCTATCCTAGATAAATTCAAGAATTAGCTGCAGGCACTCACTGCCGTCGATTTTCACCACGTGTGTATACCATTACTTCCCGAAAACTTAGTTTAAAATAAATTATCTCAAAATAATGCTTGTAAATTTTAAAATAAATTTCAAGTTAAATCTTGTCAAATATACTTAAATAAAAGTTACTATTCAAAGCCATATTAATATTTAATAATTACTCTTAAAAATAATAATGCTAATTAATGCTTAAAATAATAATAAATCTTTAATAATCATTATAAAGTAACTAATTTATAATAAAATATGCTTTTTAAAAATTTTAAATAATTTAATAACTAATTCTCTAGAATATTTTAACACCATAAAAAAATTATCAAATTAATAATCAAAATTTCTCTTTTTAAAACCAGTCCAATTTTCTCGATTTCCGATTTCATTCCGTAAATTTGGAAATCCTACCAAACTCCAGTATAACCAATTTTATACTTATTTCCCAATTCGCTTTTATCCTTCAAAATACTTTAAATCTTGATTTTAAAACCTTTTATTTCTAAACAAGTACCGTTTTAGGATTTATTATTTTAAAAATCCTTTTATATACTTTTATTCCAAAATCCCTGTTTATAATTCTTTACCAATTTAAACCATAGTTTTAATTGGTATTTAAAATACCAAAAATCCAGGTTAATAGCCATCGCATTCAATCAATTCAGATCACACAATAACCCGTCACAGATTATTCAACAAAACATATATCAATATATATATATATGCAATTAAATTCAATATTTTTGAGGAATCTAGTTGGATCCCTCCAACCTATTTCCCTACATCCACAGATATTAGCACAACATAAAAAAATACCAATTCTACTTCGAGGTGGAATATCGCGGTATATAGGGTCATCCGCTATTATGCAGGGCGCATAGGGTCTCATCCGCTATATAAATGCAAGAATATCAATCACTCCAATATATATATATATACTATTATATATAATATCACATCCAACTGATAAAAATGCATCTAGTTAACCAATCAATCATTTATTAATTTTAACTATTTAAAATTAATCACCAGCAGTCCAAAATTAAGTGAGATTAACTCACTTGAGTTTTTACGTTGCCAACGTTCCAATTTTTAAATTAAATCGAACACGTTCGATTTAACCTAAAATTTTCGCTCGCTCTAATCGACTCCAGATCTGCACCACAGCGTAGTGCTCGTCGTTGCTATTTCGGCGCCGCTTGTTTCGTCCAATTCCGACCTCGTACGGAGAAGATATGCATTTTATCAGTTTGAGTATAAATTAATATAAATAAATTTACAATTTCCTCTATTTTAATTTAACTCAGATCCTGCCGTTGATTATTCACCTGCAATCAAAACTGCATGCACTCTCTTCTACAAAGCACGCTTGCACCAGGCTTCGAAACCCATCGGCCCCATCTAGGTTTTGAACGCCGTCCGCCTTCCTTCCGCCTAGGATCCGATCCGAGGCCAACATGATGCGCGGCCAAGCATGGTCCACCCACGGCCAAATTTTTCGATGAGCTCGATCATCTCAAAGCCGTGATAAACGTAAATGAACCGAGCACCTTCAAACATGGAATTTCGATGACCTACATGACTAGAATCGATAACAACCATTGAATACGTAGAGGTTGATGTGTTCTTCGATTCTCTAGTTGGAAGTTTTTCGTAAGGGCTTACGGATTGGGAGAGATTTGAGGGAGAAGATGTGTGTTTTTCGGCCATTAAACGAAAATGTGGTGGCCGCGTTTTAGAAAACTAGGGCTCGTTACTGTGCGTGTATATACACATGCATGCCTATATTATTTTAATATTATTTCCAATTGTAACATGCTTTTTCAAACGAACTCCAAATGAAACGTGATGCCTGGCGTTTATAATGTTTTACCCCTATTACAAACACAATGGAACATGTTTTGAAGCCCAATTCGATCGTTTGTGGAAGATAACTTTTGGAATCGAATTAAAAAATTAAATTTTCGATATTTATTTCAACACGTTTCTATCCCGTAAGACCAAACGGTACCTCCAAACACTACGAAATTTGAAATCCGATAATAATACTCTATTACAGATACAATGGAACAGGTTTCGTCGAATTTCGAGACTGTGCCTCGGAAGGCTATTTTAACTCATCGAATAAATTGAGCGATTTTCAAAATCATCGAAATCGTTTAAAATTTCAATTATAAAAAAATTACTAACTCCATTATAAATCATATTGAATTTATATTCATCTTAGAAATCATACTGATTCATTTTAAATCAAAATTCAGTTATTTACACTATTACTATATATTAAATTTCACTATTAAATTAATATATAAATTTCTAATTTAAACCTATTGACTTTTTATTCCATTCCAAAGTCCATATCATAATTCTAATCTAAATAGAATTTAAATAAATTTTTGAAATCATTTCCATTCCTATTTAACTCCAGATTCCCACATTTGCCCAATTTCCAATATTAAATTACTATATTACCAAATCCAATTTATCGCTATATTTGGAATTTTAACCCCCCCCCCCCTCCTCAGAAATTCTTCCATATTTAATATCAATTAATAATTCAAACCCAACATTTAAAATAAATTAAATATTCAAAACTAACGACCAAAGTTCCGGGTCGTTACATTCCTCCCCCTTTATAAAAATTTCGTCCTCGAAATTACTGAGGTAGGAAAAATGGTTCCAGACCCATTTACTTACCCAGAACCCACTTAGTTATAATCCTACATTCACTTCCCTACCCCTTTTAGATTAATCAAAACCAATTTTTTCCATTTCTAACTCAAAAACTTTGATTTTTAAAACGGTTTCAAAAACCGACTTTCCTAGTTAACAAAATTTTTCCAAAATTTTCAAAAATTTTCTAACACCCTAAATTTCCGAAATTTTTTGACAGCGTCTCCTTTGTACGGAGAGCCTTTTACAATATCACAAAAGAGATAAATATATATACATCAACCATACGATCGGAAAACTAAATATATAACAATATAATATAATCTCTTTATTTTATTGCGTAGGCGTACCTCATATTAGCGTTTTTAAGCGAGCGGCTTATTTTATATGCATTTACGCAACCCAAACTCTACCCAACAGCTTCCTATACTCGTACTAACTCAAAATAAACATATAAGTTTTCCAAATCATGAAATTTTATAACATTTTATTTATTTAACTAGCCAAAAATTTAAACTTCATAACCTAAATATGCCAATCATATATTTCAGGAAATTATAAGATTCCAACACTAATTTAATTTTCTTTCCATGGGTCCATATAACATTTCATTTAATTCAAAATGATTTACAACCAAATTTATTGCATTCAGTTCATATTTAGAATACCCAAACCCATATCTATTCCAACTTGATTTATATGTGCCTCACTTGCATAATTCAATTTTTTTTTTCAATTTCAAATTGATTCACAATCAATTTATGCGCATTCCATTCATTATTGACTTTCATTATATGCTACCCCATTTTATTAAGCTTCCATTCGTTTCTTTTTAAATTGAGTTTAAACCAATGTTTCTATTTTCCATTTGACTCCCATTTATGCTATTCACCAACCCTTGTTTTGCTTCATATTGCATTAACAACATTCCAATCCATGTTAATCTTACCTATGAACCATTCCCTAATAATTATCTAAGTTAAATTTCCCATTACAACCAAATTCCATTTCATTTCAAATTGATCTCATCCAATTTATTTGCTTTCATTTACTTAGTATACCCAATTTATACTATTACTTTGGGGAATTATTTCACATAGTCAACTCTCGAACAATTTATTATACCATAACATGGTTCCTGCACTTGCATTTCATATTAACTTTACTTCCAACTTATTTTACATCTTTCCATTCACTTCACATTTAATCTACATAGTGCTATTCACTTCATTTTAGAGTGAACGGCAATTCATTTAAAGCTAATCTATTATAAACATTTCACAAAGTTATTTCCAAGGTTTATTATAGACATTCCACACCGTTACTTAAGTTATATCCAGTTTTTAAACTTAAGTTCATATCCCCACTTACCCAACCCATATCCCAATCATATTCAACTTATTTACTCTTACATTGAATCCATTTCTTGTTATCCATACTTAACCATTTTAATTTGGTTATCCTTTTTCACTTCCCCAGTTTAATCAGTTATACCACTTATTTATTTACAATTCCTTGAATTTCCACTTAAATTTACTCACATTCTACATTTGTAAAATATAGTTATATAATCAGTTCACCATTCACATTTATATTCACTTTACTCAATTTCAATTCACCTTTCATTAAAATTCAATTTTGAATTTTCCATTCTTTCACCATACTATCAAACCATTAGCATTTAGGTTTTTAAAATCCCATTTCTCTACTCATAAGTTCACAAACTTATTTACTTAAAATCCCATTTTACTTACTTAAGTCCATTTACATCTTATAATAATAACTCTGGATTATCTATATCACCTAATACCTTAAGTGTATTCATCCCATTCAATACTTATAACTTATAGCTATATAATTATTCTAAATTTCAACTTTACATCCATTTCAATTCAAATCCAACTTCTATTTTATTTAACTTATCTTAAGTTAAATTTCAACATATCTTATTCACTTTAATTTACTCAAGTTAAATTTAAATTCAGGATTAAAATTTTCATCTTCCTTCCTTATCTATATCAACATCAATTTATAAGTTTAAAAAATGATTTTTTTTCTTTTGATTTTACAAAACATTTAAATGGAAACCCCAGAATATAATCATCCGGTTTTATTTCAAATCATTTTGAAACCATAAATATATGTATATTCCCTTGGTATATCAAATCATACTTCCAGATTTTTTTAAAACAACTCGGTTTTACCCAAAACAATTTCCATTTTTGAATTTTCTAACAAACTTGTTTATCAACAAGTCCAAAACAAATAATCATAACCAACCACCATGGTAGCAATCCATCAGTTAGAAACTTGAAAATGAATACAGATGATGTGGCCATCACCACCGGGTTTATTTTCCAGTGAGTAAAGTGAGTTCAGTGCTTCCTTACTTCCAAACATTTATTTTAAAACAATTTCTATTCAAAAATATTTCCAAAATAATACTCCATTATTCCCATCAAACACTTTGGAAAATGTTTCAAAAATTTCCAAGATTTAAAAATCCCAACACTTAGTTCCAATCTTCTTTTAACCCATTTCCCAAAATTTCTGGAATTTCAATTCTGGTTTAAATCAAATTTTAGTTATACTTCTTTGTATAATCATTCTTATAAACTTCTATTTGGTTATATATATATAACCGTTTCAAATTTTATAATCGTATTTTGATTTTAATATTAACAACCAAACATTCAAATATATATACTATAATAATTTTAGAAAATTATTCCTTTTATGTCAAAATAAAATTTTGGGTAAAATTATATCATTTACCCACTTCAAAACAATACTATGTTGATTTACCTTGTTTAAAAGTTTAGAAACCCTTATTGATACGGTTGTACTTTCCATACCGACCAGAATTCATAAACACTTAACCGATAAGTCAACACAATATAAAGGCATTTTATATTCACTAACAATTACGCGCTCATAGCTATTAATACACTCAACTCATTCTAGAGTACTACTGACTCTATCTCTAATGAGTAATCCCTATCAAAGCCTAGGTATATCGCCAACCAAAGCCCTGATACCACAATGTCACGACCTGCCCTTCTCGACCCTCGAAAATCGACATAAATACGCTCATCGTACAACATGCCGAACGATCGAGTGCCAGATAGACAGATTATAGAGGGAAAAGAAAGGAGGTTGAAGAAGAAGAAAACTAACAAAACAGAATCTCACAGCGGACAGAACAATATATAATATCAATAGTTCTTTATAGAAAGCAAAACTATAATATACATATCTCACATCAGAGTGCACAAATCAATAATTACCAACCTGGGCAGTTATAACAACCTGCCCTCACAATTGCTAGCAATTTCAAACAAAACACTACAGCAGAAATAAACAAGTACGAGTAATATGTCTTCGCCATCCAGCTCGTCTCCTGAGCTCCATATCATCCTAACTTGAACGTGAAATACTCGGTCTAACCCGAGCATTATAACAAAATAACACCGGAGTCAGTCTGGAAAACCAGCATGAGAAAAACACATCAATTTGAATTATTAAAGTTCTCAAAATCCTTCGAAAGTCAAAGGTATCTCGTAAGACCATGCCACAAATAAACACAATGAGTTTTTACCTTAGGATAACCAAATCCTCTATATTATAATAGTGTCTAAGTACAAATACTTATTCAAATAGCTAAAATGCTTACATCTCACGTTTCAACATAGTTGGACACAATCAGAACCGTACGGCGCTTATTGGAGAATGGATTCCAATTGAATGACTAGGCACTGGGGTACCACCTGTCACGGTACACGTCTAGAACAGCGTACCGAGAACAAACCTATCGATCCGTGCCAGCACAAGAATGGACTACCCCTAACTTGGATAGTCCGAATAAGATTACCCCATGGTTGGGATCAACAACCGCACCACACAGCCGAATAAAAGGGACTCTAAAAAGAGGTAACCTTACCCTACTTGGGTGCGACCCACTTAGCTTTGCTGCATTACCCTGATTTTAAGTCATTCCCGGTTGATGAGGCTAGAGGCTACGATTACCTTTTTAGAAATATTTGCTTAGAATGCTCATTGTCCTCCATTGACAATGTACTGATAGCATTCATCCATACAAGTCTGACCCCTGTCCGAATGGAATCGAAGGCACTATTCCTACTACATCCATTTTTAAATCACCCTCAGGATTAGTAGCGATTAGCCCTTGCACTACACTGCTCCATCTTCGACTCCATGCTCTTGTCTTCATTACAAAAACGTACTCGTTGGATCGAAAAGGTTTTCGGATCACAAATCCGTTCACTGCCTCTTCGAAACAACGTTCGATATTTTCCGGTAAACTCAACCCCGGTTCTTTAGGAAATAAACAGACGAAAATAAGATCGGAGATCACCTCCTAACCGTTAGTGGACGGATTTCCTTAAAAACGTCCTAGAAGAACGAAACGAGTTTATACGTAAAGTATAGCACCTCGCACTACAAGAAAGTATGTTATTAATAACGCCATTCGATAACGCATTATTCTAAAGCGTTATTGTTTAGCATGGCTATTTACTTTTTTTTACTCTATTTATTCTCTTCTGCATTCTTACCACGTAACGCTTTGGCCCAAAGCAAAATTATCCCTCCTAAAATTTTCGTCCCCCTCTCAAAACAATTATTCAGTTCGTCTTCCTCCCAAAAAAATTACACTTATTCAGTTCGTCTCCTTCCTAATTGCTCATCCCTCGCCATCCCTGATCTTCGGTCCCTGATCCAGCTCGCTTCTCTCATCGCGCTTAAGCCATTCTGAAGTATACACGTCCTACCCTAAAACATCTACTCGTATTTCTAGTTATGTTTCCCTCCTAATCGCTCATCGCTTGCCATTTTCGATCCCCGATCTAGCTCGCCATCCACGATCTCTGCTCATCACTCTTCAGTAGTTTCGAAGTTGACGCGTCCAGAACCCTAAATCATCTGCTCAGATTTCTAGGTTAGAAATTTATAGGTTATGTTTATTAACTTCTATTTTGATTTTATTGTTTGGTTATGATTTTAGAAATTTTTTATCGTTAGGTTATGATTTTATCATTTGGTTATGTTTATTGACCATTTTATTTACTGTTTCTAGGTTATGTTTTACTAGAAAATAATCCATTTCTTTTATTTCATATGTTTATTAACTGTTTTTCATGAGTAGGATATAGCACAGCAAAGTCATCCTTGTAACAGTAGAAGACACTATACCCAAAACAGTAATGCTTTTTAATTCTTCAGTTAACAATAAATGTGTTCCCTTGAATATTTGTCAAACTGTGTTAATAAGTGTTACGTAAATGGAGTTTGATGATAGACTTCAACCACTGTAAACATGTAATTTTCTCCAATCTTTTCATTTAGAATGCAAGTTCACTCAACCAATGTTCATTCAAGCACCTTCATCTAGAATGCACCTTAAAATGCAATTCACAGCGGGCGTTTACATATATTACCCATGTTGTTTTTAGGTTAAGATTGAGACGGGTTCCTTCTTTAAAGGTTATCCAGAGAGTCGAATCTATGAGAATGGTTGGCCTGAGATGCTAAAGCTAAAAAACTGGCCTCCTTCATGTGCTTTTGAAGAGCGGTTACCAATGCATTTTCTTGAATTTATTTCAGCCCTCCCTTATAAAGAATACACACATCCAAAACATGGTAGCCTAAATCTTAGTGCAAATTTACCTAACGGTTATTTGAAGCCTGATCTAGGCCCCAATTCTTATATAGCATATGGGATTCCAGATGAACTTGGACGTGGTGATTCTGTAACAAAACTGCATTGTGATATGTCAGATGCGGTATGTGTCCACCTTGTTATTGATATTATGTCTATTTTGAAACCGTACAAGTGTAAGCTATTTCATAAAGGGTAGTCAGATATTCTAAGACTTTCCTAGGTTCTATATTATGGTCTACACTTTTTATTTTATTTTTGAAAATAGGAAGGGCTTGTGTGTTAGGGATAAAAAAGTTTTAAGAAGAACATCAAAGGAGAATAAGATTGAGATTTAAGATAAAAGAGCAAGAAAACAGAGAAATTGAAGATATTTCATCAAACATTACATTTCATTAATTCAATATCATATTATAGGATTATATGATTTTAACACCATTTAGTTGCTAATAAGAAAAAGTACTTTTAATAAAAGGCTGCATGACAAATATTCTAGCAGTAGCATAGTATCTTATACTTATGCATTAATTTGAAACTTCATATTTTTGTGCATAGTAGGCTAAGCGCATCATTGTGACCAACATATATGGATTAAAAGTGATTGCAATATCAAATATGTTTACTTTCGTGTTTTAAACTTTAATACCTTTTTACACTGCGCCTTTTCTTGATTTAGCCGTTTCGTTGTTCTCTTTGTACAATTAGAAAAACCTAGGAAGTATGTATCTTTCGAGCATACGAAAGATAAATTTATTCCCACTTCATTGTGTACACTCAGGTAAACATCATGACACATTCTTATGAGGTGCAATTGCTTGAGAGGCAATATGATGTAATAAAGGAAATACAGAAACAACATCATCATGAGGACATGCAAGAATTGTTTAAACAAGCCAGAAAATTGACAAGGAAGCAGATATCAAAGTATATTCATGAATAATGTAAAAACAAAGATTATTCTAAGGGTAGTGCTATTTGGGATATATTCAGGAGAAAGGATGTGCCAAAGCAAGTTGTCTACCTGTAAGAACACTGGAAAGAATTCAGGCATATCCCTCAAGCCCCTTTGGATTCAGTAAGGATCTATTCTATTGAGTTAGGTGTTTTGACTTTTGAGTGTGTGTGTGTGCGCACGCACGTGCATTCCTGCGTGTCTAGACAAACAGAAATATTTTACCATCTGAGTTCCAATTGTTTTGGGATATTTTGTCCAAATCCTGAAATGAAAAGAAAAAGAAAAAAAAGAGAAATATTGATTACAGTTTGTGTTCACTCGTATTTCATGTGTTTTATTACTGCATTCGTTATCATGTAATTATATAATGATTTTTTTTGTAGCTTATTCATCCAATACATGATCACACTATTTATTTGAACGAGAGTCACAAGAAGCAGCTCAAGGAGGAATATGGTAAGCTATCTACCTGTTGTAACCATCAACGATTTTTTTTAATAGGAAGTCTTGATTTATTCCCCTTTTTAGTATTGCATATCTTAACTTTTTTGTATTTCTCCTCTCTTAATATTTATCAAGAGTAGAGTCGTGGACTTTTGAGCAACATCTTAGTAAGCAGTTTTTATTCCAGTAGGATGCCCTCATCATGTAAGGAATAGAAAGGTTAGTGTTCTTTATTATTGATTAATATAGACGATTTCAGCAATGTTGTAGATGACAACTCGTTGCTGATTTTTGGTTTAGGTCTGGAGGTTGTGTACTAGCGATGTCAGATCTGAGATTTTGTTCGCCCTACTTCTGGATGAATTCACGACTAAAAACGTGTCGCCACCTGATGTGAATTGGATTGATAGATTTCTGATGTCCGCCCTCTTCCCAATTTAACAAACAGGTTCCTTTTCGTCAAATCTTCCCATTATTGTGCAATTTTTTTTATTTTTCCCATGATTTTCCATATTGCAGTTATATTCTTGGTGTTTTACAAGTTCTCTTAACCAGTAGTTCATGCCTTTGTGACTTGGGTTTTCCACTAGAAAATAATTGGTTGAAATAGAACATTGGTAGCATTGTTATTTATCCACTATTGAATTAAATAATCGAAGATAGGGAAGAATCTACGAATCAAAAGCTCAAGTTCGGATGCTCAGACCCCTCTATTATTTGATCAACAGGTACTCTTTCCCTTTTTACTTACTTTTAATCTTATTGCTAAATCCATGAAGGTTCTATGCTTTTATATCGTGTAGGATCCATCGGTCCTCCTCTTTCGGATCTCGAACATGGTGATGCAGTTCAGGTATTCACCTTTTTTTTCCATCCTTCTCCTTGCTCGGTTTTAGGAATGATTTTGCTGTGGTTTTTTCGACTGATTACTTGTTAACTTTGAATTCAGCCTGCCAATGTTGGGTTTTGTAGAGTTTTACGTTTGGTAAGTCTGATTATTTCTCTTTTTGAATTTTACAAGTTTTAACCGTCGTTGTTGATATGTATAAATTATTTTTTACTTGTAGGCAAAACCAGATGCAGGAAGGTTGATCCTTGCAACCATAGCTTTGTTGATAGCATCAACATCCAGTATTCTAATCGTACGTTTTTCTTAAAAATGGTTGCTATTTTTTTTAATTAATTATTTATGGATAGAATATGAGACACGCTTCTTCTGTTTGCAGCCTAAATTAGGTGGTAAAATAATAGATATTGTGTCCAAGGACATGAGTGAACCAGAACAGAAAGCTGAGGCTCTAGCTGCAGTAAAGAACACTGTATTGTACATAGTGCTTATAGTAGTGGTCGGGTAATAAAAGTCTATTTCTTTTTTTCTTTTTTGATTTTTCTTCTTCAAATAAACGTTTAGCTGTCTGCAAACTTAGCACTGATTGTCTTTGATGTTGTGATTTCTAGTCTGTTATCTTGTCTCAAATTGGGAAAACCAATTTATGTTTCACTCTAACTTGAAGTTGTGATATATGAAGTTAAAACTTGTAGCATAATTTGGCAGAATATTCATTAAATTGTTCATAGCTTCACAAATATCGAGATAAAGCTACATCACAAGTATACATAAAACAGAAATGATTAAATGGTTAGCATGATGATTTTAATACCAAATTGCTATAAGTTCTCCATTTAACGCATTCATATAAAGGCATGTTACTCTTTATAAAATCAGTTTGCTTAAAGAAAAAGGATTTTTACACTCGAGTTTCTTATTCAAATTTTTACTCAAATTCAATTGGAAGGTTAAGATTAAATATTGACTTTGGCCCCTTGAATTCTTCCCATATCTTTCATCATGTAATAATTTGGCCATGCGATTACTCTGTTCTAACAGTTATTGATTCTAGTACGAATTTGAGCGTAAAATTAGAGTGTAAGGATATCTTCTCTTACAATCTATCACTACATAATTAACCTTAATCTGTATTTAATGATCATAAGAAAACATGATCTCGCTAGGCATATGAACCAACTTGTAGAAAAATTGTCAATATCCGAAGGCTGAAGAACATAAAACGATAGACCGATTTTTTCTCTCACAAAAGTAAGAAGCCGAAAAATCAAGTAAACGTAAGAAGTGTTAAAATATGATATTCGTTTATTATGCAGCTTATATTTGTCTCAACGTACAATATTTGTTGTTACTTCTGTAAATATAATGATCAACATACATGCAAAGTTAACATCATTTCTTAGTCTTAACCGAACGAACTACAAAAGATTACTAATATTAACAGAATTCTACATGAATGTGAAGTAATGAACATAGTAGAACTAACGGTTTTGGGTATTTCTTGTCATACTATATTGTGTGCTTGTCTCTATCTCTACCATACTAATAACTAGAACCCCACAATCCCAACCATCATAATAGTGACATGACATTCGATCATGTTGTCTAGGGTCATGGGTTTGGTCCCATGGCATATATTTTAGACATGTAAAATATCTCTACAGTTTCAGCCATGCTCAGAAGAAATTGACTGTGATGCACCTTTCTCTCTACACTTGTTCTATTAATATCAGAACCTTTGACCTCAATGATTCCATGTTGCCAATATGAGTCTTTATCTTGGTTGTTTTTGTGTCTTTGAAGAGATTATGTTCATGTCTATTTTATATATAATGCATATACATTATTAGTGAAATTCATTTGGACATTTTCTATGCTGAATGGGAGTTCCATCCATTTATCTAAAGAAACCACTAGAGTTATGATGTCCTTGATTTCCTATACATATTATATAGCAGATTGGCAGTACACACACTAATTAGACATGATTCCATTTTAATAAATTCCGATCTTATTGTATAGAAGGGAATGTTTTTTTTCTTCTCCTGATGCATTATTCTTCATTACAATTCAATTTGCACGGCATTAAGGGCTTGGCTCTTCAATTCTGCTAGTAAAAGAGTAGTTGCTCGACTGAGAAAAAACTTGTTCAGTCATCTTATTAACCAAGTATGCAGCAATAATTATAAACATATCTTCGTCTATTAAACAATTATACATTTTATCAATTTTTTAATATTCCACTTTATTTCGAGGAAATAGCTTTTTTTGATGTAACACGAACTGGAGAATTCTTAAGTAGATTATCTAAAGATACGCAGATCATTAAAAATGCTGCAACTACTACTCTCTCCGAAGCACTGCGTAATCTTACTACCACAATCATTGGCTTTGGCTTTATGCTTACTACATCATGGAAATTAACATATGAGAAATGCTTTAGTGTTCAGTTCAACAGTTGTGATTCCAAAAATAGTTTTTATGCTAATATTATTCTCTATCATTCTTTTGTAGTGTTAGCATTAGTTATCATGCCAGATGTATCAGTGGTTGTACGCAAATTTCAGCGTTACCTTCGTGATCTTTCTCACAAAACTCAGGCAGCAGCTGCAGTGGCTGCTTCAATTGTTGAGGTTTGTTCCAGCATAATTCTAGTGTTGTTTCTTATTTGTATACTAGCAACAATCCGGTGATGTTTTTGTTTGACTTACATTGGTGTTACGTATGAGTGAACTAATGAAGTGCGTGTTCCGTACGTGAATTAGTAGTGTTGGGGTGATGTTGAGTAGTTGTTGTGTGTGGGATGATGTAATGCAGGGAGTTTCAGTTGGCTGTTACAGTGGGACAAGGGTGAAGATATTGGAATTACACTATAATGATAAAGGGAGTGATTATGTTGTAGTGTTAAGGTGCTGTGTGTGAGTTAAGTGATGTAGTGTATGTTTGGTATGTGAATTAGCAGTGTTGGGGTGACGTTGAGTAGTTGCTGTGTGGGATGATGTAAGGCAGGGAGATTCAGCTGGTTGTTACAGTGATACAAGGGTGAAGATGTTGGAATTACACTGTAATGATACAGTGAGTGAATGTGTTGCACTGTGAAGGTGTTATGTGTGAGTTAAGTTATGTTGAGTAGTTGTTGTATGTGGGATGATGTTTGTGTAGTTGTAGTGTGAAGTTTCAGTGTATAATTTGGTGGTCTTATCGTGGGATGTTATGTGAAGTAGTAGTGTGTGGTGAGATGTTTAAAATGTTGGTGAACTTGCAATGTTTATTATGGTAAAGCAGCAGCGTGTAGTTTTGCGGTGTGATGTGTGAATTCTGCAAAGCATGCTTGTGTAATTTTAATGCAGTATTTTTTTCTAATATGGACATTAGTTTTCTAAGTAGGGGTTTTTTATTCTATGTTTCTTTCACATTGTAAGAGGATATCGTTACCTGTCAGGCATGTTGACAGCTTCATTTATTAGGTGTAGTGTAAAATACACGAGTAGTCTCCTCTACCAATAAATGTTGATTCACTGCATATTTTTCTCAAAAAACATTAGGACTGTTATATGAAGTTTATATGTTATTGATTCACTGTATATTTTGTTATTGAGTTGTATATTGATTCTTATCTCTTTATATCAAGATATCTATTATTTGAGATGAGTTGTATCCATACTATATAATTGTATTGTATATTACATACTTATCGCTGCGTTAGACTCTATGTTCACTATTGAATAAATATTTTATAGCGGCAAAATGGTGTTATAAAGATTTCCAATTATGTTGAGATTTAGCTGTATTATAGCGGCTATAATGAGCTATTGAATAAATATTTTATAACGGCAAAATGGTGTTATAAAGATTTCCAGTTCCGTTGAGATTTAGCTGTATTATAGCGGCTATAATGAGCTATTGAATTAACGTACCATAGCGGCGAATTTGCGTTATAAAACTAAGCTCAACCATAGTGGCATATTTTGTGTTATAAATATTCAATAGTTTTTTATAACATGTCGATATACAGCGCTTATCAAACCGCTATGGTTGTGACTAATAGCGGCTATATGCCGCTATAAAAGACACTTTTTGTTGTAGTGTCGAACGGTAACTGTACCATATAATTCCCATACATCTTCTAGATATTTCCAAAGTTATACTTAGGACCAGATTTGATAGTCGGTTATTTAACTATTAAATAAACAATCAATTTAACCAAATACTTCAATTTCACCAAAAACACCGAGTCTTTATTTAAATTAAATTTTAAATAAAATAAATCTCTTTATCCAAAGTTTGTACTTATCTTATCGAATTCTGTATATTCACAAAGTATCCTGATGTGCATGTAAATGTGCATATTTTTACCAACATATTTATTCTATTTGAATTAAATAAATGATCACATTGGGTATTTTAACTTGTTTTAACCAAAATCCATATTAATTCTGAATTGTCACATATCCATCTTCATATAGGGGCAAAACGATCATTTGTGTGCATATATTTCTTTGAGAAAAAAAATTATTGGAAATTTATATATATTTGTGTAGGAATTTGATCTCAAATAGGAGTGGTTTAATAAAGTCACATGCATGCACAAAATGAATACAAAGGAATGAAGATAGAAATAATTCAAAGTGAAGAACATGGAGGACCCCACCTACCCACCTACCTTGATATACTAATTAGAGGCTAATGCACATGCTTATGGAATTAATGGCTTCATGTACACTTAAATGATGATTAGTAGAAGCTAATGATTACTTGGCCTCCACACTTTCTCAAGGGTAGTTTGGGCATTCCCCAGATTATGGATTAGGGTTTCATGCTTGTATAAATAACCCATTATGTTCAAGTAACCTCTTCTTTTAAGCCCTCTCATTGAGCCATCTCTTCTCTTAATTTAGCTTAGTTCTCTTTTATTTCTTTTCATGACTACTTGGCCATTCATTGTTATTTTCATGTAATTTTCTTTTTATTGCAATTTAATACACGCTCTTTCCTTTTCATGCTTATTTAGTTTAATGTTTGTAGTGTAGATTTACTTTCATGCAAGTAGAATAATTCTAATTCTTGTTAATTAGCTCTCTTTTTCATCAAGCTTTCATTTTCCTTTCATTTTCCTTTCGTGTTGTTTGCAACATTTGTTAATCAAATGACAAATATGAGAGGCTAAACCCCTTCAATTTAGGGGTAATGAAGCTCTCTAATTATGTAGTGTCAACTATTTGTTAATTCATGCTCTCCATTTGTGCTTAATGATGATGATAGAAATGGTTTACTAGTTGTTTTTGCTTTGAATTTGATAGCCTATATTATTGACACCAAATAGGCTATGCTTAAACAATCACTAACACTAATTGCCTCTTTATCAAAATATGATTATGGCAAAAGAAAGTGATTTGAAATTAAAATTTGATGGTCTATATTTCTAAGCAATAGTTAATAGGCCATACTTAAAATAGATTTCATTTTCATTTTCATTGCCAAGTTTCATGAAAGTTAGTAAGTGGTTTAACGGGTGTGTTATAGTTTGATGGCTTATGTTGGCTAATCAATAGCACAAATATTCCATACTTATGATAAGCACATCAATTAAAGCACTATTGACCATAAAAGAGAGATCATGATTTCATATGCGTTGAACTACATGATCTAGAGAGTGGATTTATTCTCTAAATTGTCACTTAACTCTTATATTTTCTTCTCTTTTCTTTTAGTTAGTTAGTTAATTCTCTAATTCTCTAGATTAACTTTCACTTGAAATTGATATAATTTGATTGAATTGAATTTTTAAAACCATCAATCCCCCGCGGATCGACCCGTATTCCCCACGTACTACAAGTGTACGCCATGCGCTTGCGGTTATTTTTATTATAAATTATTCGATGATTTTCTAATCCGATAGAAAATTCGTCGTTAAATAAGTTTTTGGCGCCGTTGCCGGGGAATATTCTTTGATTTTATTTTCTATTCTTGGGATTATTTTTGTGTGATTTTATTGTGTGTTTGTGTTTGTTTTATGTGTTTGTTTGCATTTAAAAAATAATAATAATATTCTGTTTGTGATTTTTGTTTGCATGTCATTTGTGTGCATGTTGTTCTAGTTTTCCATTTGCATTGCATTTCCTATTTAAAAAAAAGTATCAACAATTTCATTCCAAAAATAAATTTACTATTTATTTTCATTTTCTTTTACATTTACAACATTTTTTAAAAAAAATTAAAAAAGAAAAAAAAATACAAAAACATTCTGTTAACTGTACACTGTTCACCGCCTACATTTGCTTAGTGACACTCTACTTGCCATTACTTCATTTCTGCCTACACTTCTCTTTATTCAACCCAACCTGACAGTTATAATCACTCAAAACATCTACCGCGAGGCATACCAGCAACAAAATCACCACAACAACTTGCAACACTATCCATCATCATCCCCAAACTTACCCTTCGCTGCTATATAATTTCCTCCTCTGCCTCACTACTGCACAAAAGTTCAACACAATTGACAATTCAACTAATATTCATTTCCCCCCTTCAAACTATGCATTCATTATCATTCGACCATCAAAATTCAAACTACCGTCAATTGCTACCACCATCCCATTCTACCACTTCAACTTCTTGCCATTTCCATATCAACAACTTCATCAACCATCACATTGCACCTCCAAACCACTGACATCTTCATTTCACTACCACAACCTCCCCTTTAACTCTGTTACCACCGTCACATACTTTCACAAACTGCCTCGACATTAAACAATTCATCATCACGGTCATCTCATCACTGCATACTGCTCCTTACAAACACCACACATCAAGCTACTGCTCCTACAGCTCCATCAACCTTCAGTCACTTCAACTTCCCACTACACTGTCTAACTCAACCTGCCTTGCAAACTTGTATTTTACTTCTCCAACCTCTACTGTAAACAAGTCAGACTATAATCATTCATACAACCAAAGCAGCTTCACCAAAGCCTGTGCATACATACACAGGCCTGCCATTTCACCAAAGCAACTACCTATTACTGTTCCATCACAGTGCCTAATACAACAAACATTTAAACCATCATCACCACCAAAGCATTTCATTACCAAAGCACTGCAGTTACAACCATATTCTCACCTGCACACATCCTTGCTCACTGCCCTTCCATCAACAGTGCATACCACTGCAATTCCTCCACCAATTACTCTACCTCCCCTTGTCATACCTAACTGCATCACCATATTCATACTTCAAACATCAAACTGCAAAAACATCAACAACTTCCCTGTTACACATTCCTTCCAAACCAATCAGTGTACACACGCTACTGCCACTTCTCAACATTCATAAACCATAAGCTACTGCTCCTCTGTAGTGCACAACATCAACCATCAACTACTACAACCACTACATTCCCATTTCACCGCTACATCCATCTGACATTTCACTTTACCCAAAAGCACTTCGTTTTACTGCAACTAGCTACTGCCTCTCATCTGTCAATTTTATATGTGCACAGTCATATACTTCACATTTACTTCACATTTACTTCAATCTGTCAAACCATTACTAGCATAAAAACTCACCAACATTTCATATTTCTGCTCCTCCTGCCGCTTGAACCACCACTTCCCACTACCATAATATCACCTGCTTCTTTACACTATCACTACTCCACCTTACATCATCAATTGAACCAACTGCATTTCCTCTAACTGTCAATAGCTAGTCATTGTTACACACTGCTGCTACCTTGTTCATACACACTGCATACTACTTCACCATTGCTTCTTCACAAAACTCCACTGTAGTGAACATTCAACATCAAACATTCCCCTCTTCTCTACATCAAATACCCACAGCCTGCATCACTTCCGAACCACCACTGCTGCTTCCACTTCAACATCACAGAACCACGACCACACAACAGACCACAACTCAAACCACCCAATCACTTCGAACCACCAAAACACCATCTTGCCGCTCAGCCGCCAGCCTCGTAATATCATCAAACACCAGAATCACCTCCTTCACATTCTTCAACAAACTCACATCCACCTTCGACACCCAAATACCAGCAAACCGAAGCCGCGAGCCCCCAAAACCACCACGAACACCTGACAAATCGCGACTTCACTACAATTCAATCGCATCCCCAAAATCGTACTTCACAACCGCCTCACCCCATCAAAATCGACAACTTCCTTCCACACTTTAAAATCCTCAATCGAATACAAACCATCCTTCACAAGCCATTCCACTCGACCACTGCAATCGCCTACAATTCACGACTCAATCATCCTGCCATCACCTCCACTCACAACCACCTCCTCCCTCGCTTGGAACCACATCGCGACACCCATCGAACGCCTCGACCAAACGCTACGCCTTCCCTAATTTAACCACTCGCCTGAACCACACACTCGAACAGACCAAAATCCTTCATTCTAAATCGACTACGAATTTCACCCAATTTTTTTCTTCAGTTATCGATCGGTTAGTTTTAATTTTTTTTATCAATAGAGATAAATTTTTTACTTCAATTAACTTGCAGTTGGACCTTAAAGAGGCTTGGGTTGTGTTTTGTAAATATTTTCTTTGTCTAATTTGTTTAAAGGGGTTGTTTCTTTAATTTAGTATTTCTCTTCTTTAATTTGATTTTAGTTTAATCCTAAGTTAAAAAAAAGAGTTTTGTTGTGTTTTATTTTGTTTTATCCTTTAATATATATATATATATATAATAAGTTTTAATTGTTTTGTTTTTAATTTTTTGTGCTGTTTTCATTTGTTTTGTTCTCTCTCTTCAAATAAAAAACAATAAAAAAAATTTAAAAAATTGTATATATACCTTGTTTTTATTTCAGGTTCCCAAAGGAGATTAGAAGAATTGGTTGCTTCGCTCTACTGCCATAAATAAATTGCTGGCTTGCTTATAAATAATAATTGCTGCTTTGACCCCCTATTTAATGTTTTTATTTGCATTGCATTTTTGTTTGCTTGCATTTTAGAAAAGAAAAAAAATAAAAAAACCAAAATTCAAAAACAAAAACAAATTTCATTCATTGTTGCATTGTTAATTCACGTTTAATTTTTGCTTTGCATTTCATCTTAGAATTTGAATAATAATAACGGTTAGACATCGATAACTTTTAATTGTATATTGATAATTTTTCTTCTTTGAACAATTTACTTTCTTGGTGTCTAGGCTACGGCATAGTAATAACCATTTATAAATATTACGGTGATTCGTAAATATTATAGTGGTTGTTCCTCTGAAGGTACTTAAACTGTAACGACCCAGAATTTCTATCATTTGAAATTCGTATATTTAATTGATTTTAAATATTAACAAGTAAGGTTTGTAAGTCGAATAAATTTAATTTTGAATATATGTATTTAATTGGATAATTAAATCAATAATTTAATATTTGAAATTCCAGAAATAATTGATAATTGGGTCAAATGTGATTAAAAATGATTTATAAAGTTATAATAAATCATATTGGAGTTAGAATGATGTTTGTAAACTTTTAAAATTGAACTAAAAGTTAAATTGTGAAAATTGAATATTTTAATATTTAATTGACGACAATCTCGGATTTCGACGAAACTAGTTTCATCGGATCCGTAATGTTAAATCATTGTAAAGTTTCAAATTTCATGTCAATCGGATTTACGGTTTGTCCGGGGCAAGCCAAAACGCATAGAAATCGTTTTAATCGATTTAATTAAAATTTGATCGTTTATTTCCGTAACTCGCACATATGATCGAATTAGCTCCCGAAACAGGTTCCATTGTGTTCAGAACATGGGTAAAACCCTAGAAATGCCAGCCGACACGCTTCGTTTGGAGTTCGAAAATTTTCGAGATGAATAGTGTTTTGGCAATTTTCTATAAAAGGCCACCTTTTTTCTTCATTTTGTTAAAACCCTAAGCAACTAAAGTTAGCCGCCAGTTCCAAAATCAATGGCCAATATTTTCGATCCATTCTCCCTTCCATTCCACTCAATCCATCAACAATTACAAGAAACGTTCAACTACAACATTATAGAGCTCGTCGAGAGCTTCGATTTCAACGGTCATGATCGCGATTAGAGCAACAGATCAACGACAAATCGAGCTTGAGCGTTCGGCTTTCGTTCACATTTTTCGAGGCCAATACTTAGCCGAGATCCAAGTGGTTCTAGGCGAAGGTGATGCTCGCAATGGGCTACGATTTGGTGGTGCCTGATCGATCTCTGGTGGATCGTGGTGCGAGCGTTGATTAGGGCTAGAGGCGTGCGTTTGGGTTTGTTCGCCTGGAACCAAAACGCAGTGAAGAAGAGGAAGTAGTGCGGCCTAGATTTTTCATCAACAAAATTGAACAGCTGAGATAGAGTTAGGTTTAGAAAATTAAAAAGAAATGTAAATTTATTTATATATAAATTCGTTCAATCTTTAAAACATCGTATCTTTGTCATACGAGGTCCGTTTTTGACGAAACGAATTACGTCGGGTCCATATTGACGAGCACTACGCAATGGAGCTGGATTAGGATTGATTGGAGCTAGTTTGAATTTTGGGTAAATTAAACGCGTGTTTAATTTTATTCGAAACAAAATATTGCAACCGTTATTGAAAGAAAGGTGAGAACACCTCACTCAATCGAATATTGTGTTTCGATTTAAATTTTAAATAGTTAAATTTAAAATTTCTTGATTGTGTGAATTGAATGATAATTGCTATTTGTTGTGCTGAAATAGACCCTATACGTCGTATATTAAGCGGAGGTTATTATATTAAACACATATACCGCGATGTTCCATCGTGAAGTGGAATTGGTATTATATATGTATTTGGAGTTGATTTGCCGCATTTTATAGCGGATGAGACCCTATTGCGCCGCATAATAGCGGATAGTATTTTATAAATCCCATATACCGCGATATTCCACCTCGAAGTGGAATTGGTATTGTGCTAACATCTGTGGATGCAGGGAAACAGGTTGGAGGGATCCAACTGGATTCCTCAAACATTTGAATTTATTTCAATGTTGTGCGTTGATCTATTTATAATCTGTGTGTGATTATATTGTGATTGAAATCATGGAAGGCTATAATTTAGCCGAAAATATTTTTGGTATCGTTGGATACCGGAAATAAATAAAATTGGATTTTTGAAATTCAAGTCGAAAATTTGTAGTAAAATTTATTTTTTGAGAATTGGCTAAATTTAAAAGGAGTTTTAAAAGATAAAGTCTTATTTTTGAACCATATTGAATTAAATTTCAAATTTGGGAAAAAAGGGTAATAAAGGGATTTTTAATAATATTATTTATAAGTTGAAAATTTTATTTAAAATTTGGATTTTTAAATAGATTTGAAGAGATAAAGGAATTTATTTTAAAAGGAAATAATTTTGGAAATTCATTGGAAATTTATTTGGGATTTGAAAATCAATTTGAAAATTGATTTGGAGTTGAAAAATGAATATTTGTGAAATTGATTTGAAAATCGTATAAAGAGTGAATGTTTGGAAATGTAAATTCACAATGAAAATTTACAAGTAAAAATTAATTGGTTATGGTAATTAATTAAAAATAATTAATTAAGTATTAATTATTAATTAAGGGTTAATTAACGATTAATTAAAGGAAAATTTATTGAATGTTTTGGTATTTAATTGATTATTAATTTACCATAACTAGCAAATCCATTCATAGAAATTAATCTGTTTAACTGAATCAGATGATTAAATTGATCCTATCTATGGATGTTTGGATTATATTGGATGTTGAATTATTTGATATCCCAAATACGTGATGTTTTGTGATATATCCTGTTCTGTGTTATGATTTGTGATCTATTTATCTATGATATGAATATCTGTGATCTGTGAATTAAAGATAAGCGATATAGTTATACCGCTTATCAACTATATTTCTGTGTTTGATCTGTGATGGTTGGATGTTGTTGCACTATTGTGTTAAACCCCTGGACTACACAATACACACACAAATGTGGATTTCACGTGGAAATCAGTTAAGTCACAGATTTTTATCAATTCTGAAAATTGAATTCTTGAATCCAAATTAGTTTTGGAATTGGAATTGAAAGTTTTTGAAAATGAGTTTCAAAAATAAAAGTTATTTTAAATAAATTAATAAAATTGAAATTTGAATAATTTGATTTAAATTTGAATTCAATATTTTGAAATTGAATTCAATAATTTGGAATTTTGGTTTAAAAGATTTTACAAGTTATAAAAGGTGTTTATATTGGTTTTAACCATTTAAAAATATGGTTTTGGAAATTTAAATTTAAATCCAAGATTTGTACTTCGATGGCTTTAACCTGTGTAATTGTAACCAGTTTTCCCAAAACGATAACTATCTGTTTTCAAATAATAATAGCTTTCATAATGTGAAAAGATTTCCAATTTGTATCGAAACATTTCAAGTTGAAATGAAATTGTGAATAGTTTGAAAAAACTATGAATTAACCTTTGTGAAGATGATTAAGCATTATTTTGAAATCAAAGACGATTTTAAAAGGTGTATCTTTTATATTATAAAAGACTTGAATTGTGAATAGTTTTGATAGCTATAAATTAAATCTCAATTTAAAGATTTAATGGGTTAATCCAATTGAAATGGAAATTGATTTGGAAATTTGTGAATGAATCTTTGTGAAACTGGGTAAACTTTGTGAAGTAAATCTTTTTATTTAAAGATTTAAAATGGTAATTTGTTTAAACCATTTGAAAGAAAGTTTTGGGTAATAAGTTGTGACTTAATTGAAATCCCTATATCCATATGTTTTAAAATATTGTGCTCAGTATTCGGTTTAGCCAGGAAAGGACCTTTGTGTCATATAACCCATTCCGAATAAATGATATGACGATTTGGATCGCATTGAAGACCGGTGGTGAAGACCGGGTACTTGTGAAAACGATAGGATGACCTATCGATTGTCTCTGCACCGTTAGCTACGGTATAGAGATTTCTTTTGTGATGGGAAGTTCGATCGGGATTGTGAATACCCGGATTGCAAGGGCTTTTTTGGAAGTGCCTTCGGTTCTGTTCGAACCCGAAACAGACTTGTATGGTTACATGTCTGACATTACATTTTGAGATATAAAGCTGATTTCATTAAAATATATTTCTGTTTGGTGGCGGAGAATTTATTCTCTTAGCTTAACACCCTTCTCTGAGACGTAGTAGCTCAGAGGTTATGTAGTTGAAGGTTATCAGTGATATACTCCCAATTTGGTAGTGTGGCATGCTGAGTGTTGTTGTGTGTTGCTGATCATTTGTTGATCAAAGCGTGGCTTTGTGAAAAAGCGTAGCTTGGTGGACGAGACTTCGTCAGACCTCACTCCCCGGAAATGGTCAAAACAGGAATGATGCGGCAAGGTTATGAGGGTCGCTCCCTTTAGGGTATGTCATTCCTTCTGGAAAAGGGTGGTATCAAGTATGGAGCCCTGGTATTTAACCTATGTGGTTGCTCCAATCTCATTTACTCTGTGTGATTGTTGCTTTGTGATCGAGGCGCCTCGGATAAAGGTCCCAATGGACCGGGGGGTGGCATATTCGTGTAGTAGTTACCTAGTGTAAGGGGTAACCCGGCCTTGTGTTGGCAGAGAGCTATTTAGTTCTCGAGGTGTTCATCCATAGGCAATCCCATTGACAATAGGAAGTTCCTTAGCCTGACCATTTGTTGGCAATCCATCTTCCAATACGAACCTTGTACGGTTATAGTTGTAGAACCTGCCATTTACGTATGGTGGTCACCACTATTTATATGGTAGCTATAGTAGGCATAGTTCGAAATGTCTATGGTGGCTAAAATTAATATTATACTTTCGAAATGTTTTCCACACTAGACATTAATAATAATAATACAATGGTTTTGCGTAGTAAGCATCTTTGACTATCATAAGGAGAAATCTCCTCCCATTCTGCATTTGTATTGTGTGTGTGGCGGGAGGCCTTATGGTAGTTTCATTTTCCACAAGCATTGCGGATGTCTTTTACTTCCTTTGTTGTTGTTTTAAAGATAATAAATTGTTTTAAGTTCTCACACCAGTCCCATGACTGACCTGGAGTTTATTGTTCCTTTTCTAAACTCTAGGTGCCCATAATTTTCCACACGGGCAGCCTAGAGTCAGGTTATCAGGTTATTCTGGATTCAGGAGATGTTGTGGAGCTCAGTGGCGAGCTGGATGGCGAGGCGTATCACTTGTATATGATATTATTATTCCGCTATGTATTCTGTATGTGGACAAGTTTGTATAACTGTCCATTGATGTATTGTGTGTATTTTGACTCTGATGATGATGTAATGTATAAACTGATATAGTTCTTTGATTTAAAGATTATTCATTTATCTATTATATGTTGTTCCGCTGCGAATGTGAGATTCTGATATTGTTTCTGTTCCTATGTTTTTCTGTTCTCTTTTTCTTCTGTCTTCTTATACCTCTTCTTTTTAACCATAACAATTTGGTTTTCCAGCATTTGATTGCTCGACAGTTGATACAGTGGACGTATTAATGTCGACTTTCAAGCGTCGAAAATCTTTAATCGTTACATGTGTTATCAGAGCATTTGGTTAAGCGATAACCTTGGCTCTGTTGGGAATTACTCATTAGAGATAGAGTCAGTAGTACTCTAGAATGAGTGTGAGTGTAATAATAGATATGAGCGCGTATTTTTTAGTGAATAAGAAATTGCTTTGTATTGTGTCGACTTATCGGTTGAGTGTTTATGGATTCTGGTCGGTGCAGTCTAGCTAACTGTAATCGATAGGGTTTCTAAACTCTTAAACAAGATGAACCGACATATTATCATTTTAAATTGGGTAAATGAAATAATTTTACCTCGATTATATTTTGTATATAAAGGAAATAATTTTTTAGAATTATTAAAGTGTATATAATTAATTGTTTGTTTGTTGAAAATGTAAGAATATATATGAGTTAATAAAAGTTGTTTGAACAATCTAAATAAAAACAACAATTGTAAAAGAATGAAGTATATAAGCAAATGAATTATTAAGTATAGAATTATAATTAAGATGATTTACAATTGTGAAATAATCTTGTATAAGTAACGAAAAATAGTGAAATTATATGAGAAAAAGATTTATAAATGTGATTTATAATTAAAAGGAAATTTTAAAAGAATTTAAGCACTGAATTCATTACTGTTACTGGGAAATAATAAGGGTGATGACTACAGCATCATCAGTATCATTTTCGAGTTTCTGTGTGATGGATTTGCTACCATAGTAAATTGAAAAATTGAAGTTTTGTTGTGATAAACAAAATTTAAATTAAAATCCAAATTTAAATTAATGAATATAAGTGAAACGAGTTTTAGACTTATAATATGAAATAAAGATTTTAGCTTTGGTAAAGTTAAAGAAATTGAGTTAGCATAATAAAATATGTGATTTGAAATTTAACTAAAGAAAGGTTGAATAAATTGAATTGGATTAGATAAGTGGTTATAATATGAATTTGGAAGTTTAAATATATAAGTTGTATAACTTATAGAATGAGAAAAGGTAAGTAACACCAATTGTTAAAGTTGTTAAACAAGTTTTGTTAAGAAAAATGAGATATGAATTTGAATAATTGATGAAACTTGACTTTGGTAAAAGCTAAATAGAATTTACTTTAGAATTGAAATCTGAATTGGAACTTAAGTACAAGTTAAATAAAATAGAAGTTGATTTTGGTATCAAAGTAAATTAATAAAGTGAATTCATGAAATGAAGTGATGAATATAAACTTGAGTTATGTAATGAGATTCAACTTTATTTGTAAAATGAATTGGCAATTGAATTAATAAATGGATTGAATATTAACCAATCAAATGTGAATAAATTGATATGGAATAATTAACGCAAGTGTTAATTCATTAAAGCTAATTGAAAGTGTTGAACCAAATTGAATGTAAATTTAATAATTTGGTTATGTTGGTTATGATTTGATTGTTAGATTGTTGTTAGTTGATTGTATATAAACTCATTAAGTGTTAATGAAATTGAATTGCATATTAGTTCGTTTCGTTTAAACAATGAATTGAATGTAAGAATTTGAGATGAAACTATTTGGATTGAATGTGTTAACGCTGAAAAGTGAACGCTAACACCCGGTGTGTGTAGTAGAATTGTGAAAGCACCACCCATGTGACGGGAACAAGAAGTAAGCAGTAAAATAGTGAAAAAGCAGTAAACGACAACAGTTTATAGTGGTTCGGCTTGAGAACGAGCCTACGTCCACTTTGAATCTCTTTATTACTGAATCTGGTTACAAGACGATACAATACTCTTATGAAAACAATACAGTTTGATCACAAAGACGATCTCGACTACTAGCTTAAACTTCGACGACGAAACTTGATGAATCCGTGTTGGATGTAGGAAATTCCTCTCGAAGCTTGTTGTAGTGTCTCGAATATCTGAAGATCTTCAATTGTTGAATGAGTTGAGAGCTCGGCAGAGTAACGACGCTTGAAGAAATGATCGGCCAAAAGTCCCCTACTTGTTGGAGTTGGGGCTCTATTTATAGGATTGGTTCTGGGCGAATTTTCTGCCCCCAAGTCTTAGGTCGTGTACGACCTTAGTTAGGTCGTAGGTCGCGAGCGACCTAAGTTAGGTCGTGGCCCACTTCTCGACTTAAGTAGTTAGCCTGATGGGGTTGCTCTCGGTCTTATCTGAACAAGGTGGCATGTAGTATGTCATGAACGACCTAAGGAATAGGCCCATAAGGAGTTGTGTGAACTTGTTTAAACTGGGCAAGTTTTAGATCGCGAGTGACCTAAGGTAGGTCGTAGGTTGTGAGCGACCTAAGGAATAGTTGCTGAAGCCTTTGGATCGCTGGAATGCTTTATGAACCTAAGTCATGATACTCCATAGGTCGCTAGGACTCTTAGTTCGCAAGGTTCTTAGGTCGTGAAGTCTGGAGCCACTAGGTTGCTATCTTACTTAAAGCGTTATGTCGCTGAGTTCCTTCAGCAGTTAGGACGTAGAGTCTGCTAAGTCGTGGATTTCTTAGCTCGGCAAACTTTAGGTCGTTACTTCCTTAGCTCATTTGCCTCTTGAGTTGTAGGTCGCTGAGTCACTTCAGGAGTTAGGTCGTGTATTCTGCTAGATAGCTAACTTCGCTAGGTCGCATCGCTCACTTCGTTAGGTCGCTAGCTTCCTTAGGTCGCAGACTTCCTTAGATCGCTAGCTTCGTTAGGTCGCAGAGTTTTAGGTTGGCTGAAAAATATGAGTTAACATTTGCCCCTCGAAGTGCAGGCCTATGCCATAGGTCGCGTGCTTCGACTTAACTTCGCTAGGTCGTGAACGACCTAAAACTCATGCTAACTCGCACGCCTATTCGCCTTCCTCTCTCAGCCCCATATAAATTAGTTAGGTCATGAGCTTCTTCCTCACTTAATTACTTTGACTTCCTGCTTCTGCCATTGATGAATTTTTTGAGTTTTTCAAAGGCGAATTCAACCTATTCCAGTCATCGATTCTTCCTTACCACTACATCTCGTAAGTGAATTTGATATCCATCCTACCATAATCATCGTCTAATCTTGAATCCCTGCTTTTTCGACCTTAGCCCCATTTTATGAGTTGTGCATCGTCTCGAGTGGCTGTCATAGTCGACTTTTGATCGTTGCTTTGGCTGATTCATGAAGACATAGTAATGTGTTGAATCTGCGATGGATTGGGGATGTGTTGAATTGCTTTTGGCATCTTTCAATGAATTGAAGGGATGAGGAAGACGATGGGTTTATATGTGTAATTGATAACGGGTTATCGGGTTTGGTGGTTTGTGGCGTGGAGAAGAAGTTAGCAGCATAGGGGTTTCAAGCGACTTAAGTCAATTCGCGACCTAAGGAATAGTTCGACCTAAGGAAAGCTACAACCTATGCTAGGTCGCTGAACGACCTAATAGTTGCTTGAACCAAAAACTGCATGACCTAACTTTCCTGCGACATAGGCTTTAAATCGCGGTCGAGCTTGGACTTGATCAAATCTGCATTGCTTTGAACCCTTCAGTTGCATTGTGCGACCTAAAGATGCCTCGACCTAGGATAGGTCGCCGAACGACCTAGAACTTGAAACAACTCTGCACAGCCCTGAATGCTTTAATTTGCACTGCACGACTTAAAAATGCTTCGACCTATGCTAGGTCGTGAGCGACCTAACACTTGGAAATTTGAGCAGAACTTGACTGAATTTCTGGATTTGAACTGTGTTGCATTTCTTTTCAGATTGTCTTGACTTTAATGCTAATAACCTGTTTAAATACAACATTTGCAGAGAAAATGGGACAAATATACTACCATTGACTGCCCACATCGCATGACAGATTAGTTGACAAAGAACAATTAACTTACATGAATTTTGTGAATGAAATGTTGTGAAACGATAAATTCAAATGAAGTATTAAAGCAAAGCTGAAATAATCAACATACGCTGATTTGTTCGCATCAACACAACATTGTATTTGAACTTAAAATGACAAGTCTTGAAACTTTGTAATCGACAAATGCCAACTATTTCAATTTATGTTATACTTGCTTGTCATCGTTTTAGTTTTGCACAACACTTCACACTTTTTAGGAAACGTGCACCTTCATATTTAAATATCCAGTTGATTGTGTAGAATGACATCTCAACAAGAAGATTCAGGACCGGTCAGAGAAGCTTTTCCAATAGCCAACCCACTGATTGATCCTCCGGAGAGAACTCCAACTACTCTGAGCCACAAATTTTTTAGACAACTATGTATCCAATTCGGTATTGCCGAGTCAGATGCTATATTCCCTGGAGCAAGCGACACAGCTGACAGGCCACCCCTCGGTTTTGTCGCAGTGAACCGCCAGACGTGTTTAAGCGGGGCTATTCCGCCTTTCAATGAATTTCTTCGTGAACTCTTTCTTCGATTAGCTATCTCGCCTTTCCAACTACACCCCAACGGTTACGCTGTTTTGATGGGGTTATGCATTCTGTTTAGGAGGACGCTTGACCGTCTCCCGAGCTTTGACGAAATTTGCTACTTATGCACTTTTTCAAAGAACAAAGACCATCCTTCAATCGTGCTCGTGAGAGGTGCCAGAAACCGGAAATTGATTTTGGATTTGCCCGAAAGTGCTCACGGATTTCTGAGTCAATTTTTCTTTGTGCGATGTCCTCCAAGATTCTACGCTGTCTGGAGAATCGGAAGTAAGATTGTCTTTTGTCGTTCATCTCATGAGTTTTTCAAAACCCGAATTACCAAATGCTTAACTTCATTCTTTTTCTTTTTCCAGCACTTCCTCCCCCGCTCAGAAATCCCAGTCTCAAGTCAATCCTTGAAACCTTAAACGTTGTGGCGGCGGAAGAAAGAAGCGCCAAATTTCTGTTGAAAGACGAATTTTTGCATCAGTATGGACTTTTACACTCTTCCCGATCTACCCAGCCTTATGAAGTCCCTAATTCTCCAGAAAAAACACCAGATGTCCCAGTCCATGCTGGAGAACTTTCACCGAAAGGACTTACCATTGAGACTTCATTGGTAAAGTGTTCTACTCCTACCGACACTGTGGGGTCATCCAACAAATTAGCACTCTCTCCCGTTATTGAAGAAGAAGAAACTTCTCAACATTTCGAGAAAGTTGATGATAAAGGGGCCGAGAAAGAAAATCCCACAAAACTTGATGGTGACGATACCTTTGATGGGTTGAGTGATCTGATGATCACTTCACAGGAACTTTCAAGGATGATATAACTAAAGCTATATCTCCTGTGACTGAAGCGACATCTACTTTGCAGAAAACTCCGTCGGCTCCAAAATCAACTCCCGTTTCTCAATCCGCTACCACTCCCCAACTAAAGAGTGGTTTGTAGTTTGACGCGCGTAGTTCGCACATCACACACACTTAGGATGCTTAGCACTTATACGCACTTTGCTTCTTCAATTTGGAAATTTCTAAACTTCATTTCTTTTCCATTTTCATATTCTCCGATGGGGCGCACCGGCTCATATTACGACAAGTTTCAACGCTATGGAGGTCGCGGAGCTTATGACTTTAGGCAATACCTCGATACCTCAAGGGAAACGGACGAGGAAAGAGCTATTAGGAAAGCTCGAGAAAGGCGGGACTATGATCGTCAGCATGGGAGGAGGGATGAACGGTACGATTCTTCTTACAAAGGCGACGACTCTCACAAACGAAAGTCTTATGACGATAAGGGGAAGACTCATATCGTTGACGAATCAAGCAAGCGGTCCAAGCCTAGTGACGCATCTGCAATTTCTAAAAAGACTGATGCTCCCATCTCTCCTAATGTTCCATCCGGCTCTCCTCCTTTAAAGATGTCTGATATCCAAGCGATCATCAACAGACCCCAGTATCAGGTTAAAGATGGCCCTCCAATGCTTCAAAGCCGATTTCCGAATTGGTGCTTAAAAGGAGTGTGCTTTGACCTAGATTTTGGTACCGATCGATAAGCAAGACATGCTTAAAAGTCTTGATACAGTTAGGCTTAACATTGAGAGGATGTCGCAATGGCAGAAACTCGTTGATGAACTCCAAAGAGTCAACCATATGAATCTTGAAAACATGCTGACCATGGAGAATGATAAGACTGAATGGGCTAAAATTTGCAAGCAGCATGACGCGGAAATGACGAGTATTGCTGATGATAATGCGAGACTTGAGTCCGAAGTTAAAAAACTCAAGGAAGACCTCGCCGCTTCTTCCGCTTCGCAATCTCAGAAAGAAGAAGTGTTCCAAAAACAAGTGCGGGATGCGCACGCTGCTCAGAGGGATGCTGAGATGAAATTTGCGGCTGAGCAGTTCGTTGTTGAAGAATACCGCAAAAATAACACTCAGTTGCGGGAAACAGTTAGCTCCCAGAACGTGGAGATTGAATTGCTAAAGTCTCGACTTGCTAAAGCTGAAAAAGAGCATGATGAGGCTGTTGCTGGTCAAGTTGCAGCCGTTGCCGAAAAGGAAGCGGCCAAGCAATCGCATGAGGCAACAAAAGCTAACGTCAGCTCTACCTTATTTGTCTTTTACTTGCACAACGTTCTGGGACGTGGGAGCCTCTCTTCCTGGGTCCTGAATACGAGATTACTCTGGCTGAGGTGTGGGAGGCCGCAGTTGATATGTTAGGCGGCGCCGGCTATGATGAGGCAGAGCTTGAGGCACGTTATCTGGACGACGAAACTCGTGCCGCTCTTGATAAGGGGAAGGAACAACTTGCTATAGCACGAGCTGAACCGGTGGGAGAAGAATATCCAAAGGAGGAAGCTCCTTTAACTGCCCCCGTTCATGCTTCGACTTCGGCCGATGTTAACATCATGGGCTCCAGTTCCCATTCTTCGCCTCCAGCTAAGGTTGCCAAAGAAACTGCGACCACTCCCACTGAGGATGAAGCTCCGGATGATACTGAGGCCGAGAAATTCGAGATTGATCTCGCCAAACCGACTCCTCCAGGTAACTTCAAATCAGATCTGGCTCAAGTGGATTATTCATTTGATACAATTGACCTGGATGAATTTCTCTCTTATTACTTAAGTCCCGGTGATCCGATATCTTCTCTTTTCTCGGAGAATATTAATTTTGACTTCTTTTCTTCTGCAGCGGAAGCACCGAGCATTGTGCACTCTTCCCCTCTTCCAGCTATCCCCCCTCCATCTCTTCAAGTCACTGCTGCTTCTCAACCAGGGTCGCAGGAAGAATAGATAGAAGCTCTCCGAGGCTTGGAGGATCCACTTGATTCTCAAGAACAAAAAGCGGAAGGGACGGAGGACAGTGAAAAGACTCCGGAGCAGTCATTTGATGACAATACAGAACTTTTCAAGCTGCTGTCTCCGGGAAGTGAATCTTCTTCAAAGAGGAAGGGAAAACGTGCCCTAAGGAAGAAGAAGAGAAGTGCTTCAACTGGGGAAGACAAAATAGAAGAAGACCCAAACACTCCTCCTTCTCCATCCCGCCCACATCGGATTCCGAAATTAACTATTAGGCCAAGCAAAGGCTCCAAGGGTGGCGGGAAGAAGGAATGACAAGCTGGATTTTCTACTTCTTATTTTGCTTTTTACATGTATCGACCGGAGATTATGCGGGTACCGGTCCCCGCCTTTTTTGTAATCTACACAATGTAAAAAGTTTTCATAGTATTGAATGAAATAGCTATTTTACTTGTACAAATTCTTATGTATGTCTCATTTTTAGTGTAGAATAAACGATTCTTTTTACTTGTACAAACTTTTTTATCTGTGTTTGAGAATGCATTTATTCCACATCTACTTTTCATGATATTGCAATGAACTTGCGGTATGTTGATTGCATATTCCTTTTATTAATGTTACTGAATTGTATAATGTTGCCCTCATACCACAAGTGCATTGCAACATTTCTTGTTTTTACAAGACTGATACTCTTATTTTAGAGAATAACTATTCCACTTTTAAAGGAAGAATCATTCTGCTTTTAATAGAGTATATCTCGTCTTTTAGAGAAGTTTTTACTTTCTCTTTCTTTCTTGAAGGTCACTTCAACTTTCAGAGATGATCACTTTTATTTGTTAAAAAGTGGATTTTCCTACACAGTGAAATGAGCTTCTGAAGAAGGTTTTGATTTTGTGCCCCAGTAAAGGGCTTATTTTTGGTACTTCGAACACGGTGAAGTGTGCCTCCGAAGAGGTCTTTTTGTAGCATTTCAACTTTTTTAAGGAAGAACTTTTTTGTTTGAGATGAATAAGTTAACCTTCCTTTGAGAGTTGAAATGTGCTTCCGGAGAAGGCTTTTTTGTTTGAACATTCTATTTTGGGACATGCCTCCGAAGAGGGCTCCTCCAAAGAGTTGTGCCTCCGAAGAGGGCTTGTGCCTCAGAAGAGGGCTTGTGCCTCCGAAGAGGGCTTGCGGTGCCTCGGGAGAGGGATTTTGCCTCCGAAGAGGGCATGTGCCTCCGAAGAGGGCTTGTGGTGCCTCGGGAGAGGGCTTTTTCCTCCGAAGAGGGCATGTGCCTCCGAAGAGGGCTTGTGCCTCCGTAGGGGGCTTGTTGATTGCCTGGAAGTTACTTTCTCATGGTTGGATGGATCCACGGGGCGGACGCAAGTTGTTTGATTGGATGTTCGTTTGCACAAACGATCGCAATCAATTAACAAGGGCCCTGTTCCTTCAGCTTGGGAAGGTGCCCCTCCGGTGGTTCCACCAATCTTTTTTTTATTGAGAGAAGCACTTTCATTTTTTGGCGTGCCTCGTTAGAGGGCTTTGTTGACCTTTGGGAAGGAGCATTGGTTGGTTGGTGTGCCAGGAAGGTTGCGTCTCAGGGGCGAGTAGATCCACGGGACGGACGCAAGCTGCCTGATCGGATGCATCACGATCGGTTAACAAGGGCCCTGTTCCTTCTACTTAGGAAGGTGTCCCTTCGGTGGTTCTACCGGCCCTTTTATTGAGAGGTATACCTCCTTTTTTCTGCTTCTGTGTTTGCTTGGCCATGTTCTTTCATCATCTGCTCATTAGCGATCTTTTATTATCATTTCCAAGGGCATCTTCTTTCCTTTTGCAAGTAAATTGCCTTATCCGAAGAAGTGGACTTCATTGTTGAACGACTTCACGGGACAAACGCGAGTTACCTAGTTGGATGTCTGTTTATATCGACAATCACAACCAGTTAACGAAGGCTTGCCACAGTGGAGTCGCCAACTTTTTATGCGAAGTTCTTCTTGTATAGGATTTGAATTTGGAATTTTTTGTCGCTTGGTATTTGCTTAATAGGTGATTTAGAGAGGTCGCTTGGCTTTGTGACGAGCAAGCCTTGTTTTAATGTCCTGCAATTTTGAATCGACTTTTTAGCAATACATTTAAAGTATTTACATATCGAAATGAAACATGCATTATGAAATAGTAAAGAACACAAGATTTATAGTGGTTCGGCCAAGATTCGGGCCTACATCCACTTTATAGCTTTTATTAACTTGCACTGATTTACAATGTCTTTCAATACAACTGATACATTCATCACTATTTTACAATTTTGAGCAAAGCTTTTTTTCCAGTAAAATAAGGACGTAAGTGGTTGCTGTTCCAGGCTCTTGGAATTAGATCTCCTTCAACAGTTATGAGTTTGAAAGTGCCATCAAGAAGTTTACTGCCTATAACATATGGCGCTTCCCATTTTGGCCCAAACACCCCAGTTGCTGTCATGATCCTTTTCAAGACTAAATCTCCGATCTCAAAGCTGCGTTGGTGAACTTTAGAGTTGAAGTGCCTGGCTATCCTTTGCTGATAAGCTAAAACTCTAAGCCTAGCTTCTTCTCTTTTTTCATCAAGAAAATCAAGTGCTTCAAGTTGCAGCTTTTCGTTTTCAGTTTCGTTGAAATGAATTCTCCTGTATGAAGGAACTTCTACTTCCACTAGAATCATTGCTTCTGATCCGTATGCCAGTGAAAATGGAGTGTGCCCATTTGCAGTTTTGTGAGTAGTTCTGTATGCCCATAGCGCTAATGGAAGCTTATCGACCCAACCACCTTTTGCTTTTTCGAGTTGCTTTTTGATGGTTGACTTGATAATTTTGTTTACTGCTTCCACTTGCCCGTTTGCCTGTGGATGAGCCACTGCTGAGAAGCTTTTTCGAATTCTGAACCGTTTGCAAAAATCCTGGAATTCTTCACTTTCGAACCGAGTGCCGTTGTCTGTGATTATCTTCTACGGCACACCATACCTACAAATGATATTTTTAGTTACGAAATTTATCATCTTTTTAGAGGTAATGGTGGCCAAAGGTTCTGCTTCAGCCCACTTAGTGAAATAATCAACGGCAACAATAGCATATTTGATTCCTGATTTAGCGATCGGTAGTGGTCCAATCAAGTCTATTCCCCAAATGGCGAACGACCATGGGCTGACCATTTGTGTGAGTTCGGTGGAAGGCGCTTTTGGGATTTTTGCAAATCTTTGGCACTTGTCGCACTTTCTGGAGTAAGTAGCGGCATCTCGATTAATATCCGGCCAGAAATATCCATATCGGAGAACTTTCTTGGCTAGGTTTGACCACCTGAATGATCTCCACATTCTCCTCCGTGTACCTCAGCTAGAATTGTCTTGGCTTCTTCCTTGGTTACACATCGAAGTAATGGCATTGAGAATCCCCGTCTATATAATCGGTCATCTTGAATTATATATCTTGATGCTTTCCTCAATAGTTTTCGGCGTTCTTTAGAACTTTCTGGCAGGGAACCATTGAGTAGGTATTCTTTGATTGGAGTCATCCATGATTCATGCTCCTGAGATGCAGCCATAATCCAATCAACATCCATTTCATCAATGCTTGGAGCTAACAGAACTTCCACAGGAACTAATCCCAGTAACTGAGCTTCTCCAGAACTTGAGTACTTTGCTAGAGAATCCGCTTTCATGTTTTCTACCCGAGGAATATGACTTATCGTATAATGATCGAAATCTTTGAGAAGTTCACTTGCCTTTGACAAGTATGCGGGTAGATTTCCACCTTTAGCTTGAAACTCTTTCTTTACCTGGCAAACAATAAGTTGAGAATCGCTGAAGATCTGTAACACTTTGATGTTTAGTTCCTTGGCAATTTTTAAACCGACAATGAGAGCTTCATACTCTGCTTCATTGTTTGTTGAAGGAAATTCCAGTCTCAATGCATAACACAACGATCGTCCTTCGGGGGTTTCGAGCACAACCCCTGCCCCAGAACAGTAATCATTTCTCGATCCGTCGACATACAACTTCCACTGGATTGGAATGTCATCAGTTATTTCATTCTCACTATCACCTTTGTCAGTAGATTCTACGATGAAATCTGCTAAAGCCTGTCCATTGATTGCTCTCCGGGGATGGTAAGTGATGTCATATTGGCTGAGTTCAATGTTCCATTTCAAAAGACGACCCGAAGTTTCAGGACGAAATAGGACTTGCTTTAGAGGTTGATCAGTAAGAACCTTGATAGGATGAGCTTGAAAGTATGGTCTCAATTTCCTGGAAGTAATTAGCAAACAATAGGCGAGCTTTTCTATCTTTGAATAATTCATCTCTGCCCCAGTGAACTGTTTACTGATGTAAAAGACTGGATGTTGTACTTTCATATCTTCCCGTACAAGTGCTGTGCTGAGAGCATGAGATGAAATTGCTAAATAGATGAAAAGATCTTCACCATCACTAGGCTTGGAAACAACCGGAGGCGTTTCCATATGATGAATTAGTTCATCGAAAGCATTCTGGCATTCGGGAGTCCATTCAAAATTTTTCTTTCCTTTCTTTAGAGCGTCAAAGAAGGGAATGCATTTGTCTGTGGCCTTGGAAATGAAATGACTCAGAGCAGCGACTTTTCCATTGATACTTTGCATTTCTTTCTTTGTTTTAGGGGCTTTGACCTCCCTTAGAGCTGTGATTTGAGTAGGATTGGCTTCAATGCCCCTGGCGCTCACAATGAAACCCAAGAATTTCCCAGATTCTACTCCGAACGAACATTTCAATGGATTGAGCTTCATCCCGTACTTTCGAAGAACTGCAAACATTTCCTCCAAGTGACCCATGTGGTCTACAGCTTTCTTCGACTTTACCAACATATCGTCAACATAAACTTCCATGGTTCTGCCAATCTGAGGTTTGAACATTACATTGACGAGCCTTTGGTAGGTTGCCCCAGCATTCTTCAATCCGAAAGGCATAACTTTGTAGCAGTAGAGACCCACATCTATGATAAAACTTGTGTCTTCCTGATCCGGCTCATGCATCATAATCTGATTGTATCCGGAATAAGCGTCCATGAATGATAATAACTCATGCCCAGCTGTTCCATCCACCAATTGATCGATTCTGGGCAGTGGGAAGCAATCTTTGGGGCAAGCTTTGTTTAGGTCCGAAAAATCGATGCAAACTCTCCACTTCCCATTTTCCTTCTTAACCAGTACTGGATTTGAAACCCAATTTGGATAAGTGGAGTTTCTGATGAAGCCGTTTTCCATGAGCCGATCGACCTCTTCCTTTAGTGTTGTCAACCTTTCTGGGCCTTGAGTTCTTCTTTTCTGTTTCACTGGCGTGAATTTTGGATCAATGTTTAAAGTATGTACAGCAATTTCCGAGGAGATCCCACACATATCAGCATGACACCAAGCGAACACATCTAGATTGGCTTTTAAGAATGATATCAGCGTGTTTTGAACTGCTATGCTCAGCTGTGAACCCACATTGAGTACTTTGTTCGGGTCTTTTGAGTCAACAGATATTGGTACCGTTACTTCCACAGGTACCACTCTATTCTCCCTTGTACTGGCTTTCTTGGGGTCCATTTCTTTTCTTGCATTGCTGTGTTCGCCAATACAGAGGCCACCCCGTAGCTACTACAAGGTTGGTTCTTTGATGCGGAGCGGAGCTACAGCATCTTTTCCCATTTCTCTTTTTCTGGCCTCTCGGAGTTCTACAAAATAACATTCTCGCCCCGCGTTTTGATCTCCCTTAATGACAGCAATCCCATTATCAGTGGGAAATTTCATTGTTAAGCACCACAGAGCAAGGACGGCCCTGAAAGCAGCAAGGGTTGGTCGACCCAAGAAAGCATTATAGGCGGAGAATCCATCAACAATTACAAAGGTTTTCTTCCGAACCACCTTTTTACGGCCTTCGCCCATTTCAACAAACAAGTCCACTGTTCCAATTGGCTGTTTCAGCTCTCCTGTAAATCCAGCAATCTTGTGTGAGGAAGCTTGTACGTCTGCCATTAGAATTCTCATTTGGTCAAATGTCTTTTTAAAGAGTATGTTGCACGATGCGCCACTATCAACCAGCACTCTTTTGAAAATAGCCGACCCAATACCGATAGAGACAACTAAAGGGTCCTCAGTAGGAGCTTCCACATCAATAGAATCCCTAGTTCTAAACATAATATCATCGTGAAAAGTCTTTTGCTGCTTCAGAGGTGCAGCATCTTCCAAGATTAAGACACTTTCTACAGTTGAGGCATACTTCAAAGCTCTAGCATACCTTTCCATCTCGCCCCAACTCCTGCCAGCCGGATGAGGTCCTCCTGTTATCACATTGATAACAGGTCTTTCCTTTTCAGCAAGCCTCTCTCCTGAGCCAGATGAATGAGCTGGGGGTAGTTGCCCTTGGTTAGATGAAGACGGGTCTTTTCTATTCCTTTTAACGTACTGCTGCAACTTATTCTCTCTTAACAACTCTTCAATCAGGCTTTTCAAGTGGCGGCACTTGTTGGTATCATGGCCTGGTTTGTTATGAAACTTGCAAAATCTTCCGCTTTGAACAGCATTTTTACCAACTTTTACTGCCGATGGTTTTGGAAATTCAACAACATCCTTAGTGGCGATGAAAATATTCTCCGGTGTATTAGTCAAAAGGGTAAAATCTGAAGGTTTGAGGAAGCGGGGCTTTTTGAGATCTTTCTGCTTCTTTCCACCACTAATCTCCCTTTTCTGATTTGCAGATTCTTCCTTGTTCTGAACTGTAGCATTATTTTCCACCACTGTTGTCACAACTTTAGCTGACGCGGAGAGATTCTCTAGGCGCATGAACTCATCAGCCTTTTTGTAGAACTTTTCGAGCGAATTTGGTTCCTTCATTTTTAACCATTTTCCAAACTCGCTTGACTTGTCAATAGCCCTCATTAAGTAGGTTAAAATCATTCACGGTTCCGCGTTTTCAACTTCTGCTAGGGCTAAATTAAAGCGATTTAGAAAAGATTTGATGGGCTCTCCAGGATTCTGTTCGAGACTTGAGAGAGACATTATATCATTTGCTCTTGAAATGTACAATCCGAATTGTTCCTTGAATTTTCGGGTCAGATCGGAAAATTGGTCAATAGATCGCATAGGAAGCTTGGTGAACCAAAGTAATGCCACTCCCTCTAGGTACACTGGAAAATATCGGCACTTAATCTCATCAGTTGCTCTAACGCCAGTCATGTGCCAATCATATTTGTATAAGAATTGATTTGGGTTGCTTGTCCCCTTATAAGCAGGAATGGTGGGGGAACAAACTTTCTAGGAAACTCAGCTTTTAAGATCCTTTCTGTAAATGGGGTCTTACTTGGAGCGAATTCCCAATCATTTTCATCTTCGTTTCTCTGCATGCTTTCTTTCATTATCTGCCGGATCATGCCAGAGATATACTCCTCATTGTTTAGTGACCTTGCAGAATAGGCTTCGGCCATTTTCTCAGAAGTTTGTCCGGGCAAACGTTCGGGGAGAGCTGGCGATGGCCTGGATCCTTCCGCTTGGGGAGGAACCCTTTCAGCGGCACCAGATCTATCCTGAGGAATATTTCTCCCTTCGGAGTTGGGAGCAACATCAGCAAAGTTTTCTTCATTATTTACTGGTCTTTGATTAGCTCCGAGCAGAGCATTCAATTTTTCCATCATCAGATTATTCTGAGTTTCAATCTACTGGTACAGTCCGGACACAGCAGCATCCAACTCTTCTCGCGTCACCCCGACGCTTGGAGCTGCCTGACTTGGAGAAAGAGAAGTGGCAGTATTGTCATGGTCATCATCAGATCGGACGGACTTGCGTTTTCTTCCAGGAGCCATTATGTCTGGTAGGCTTCTGGTTTTGAAGGAAATTCTTTCAACAAACTTCCGTGAAGCAATGGTGAATGATCGCCTGAGTTCAATTCTCAGTGAAAGCACCAAAATGTTAACGCTGAAAAGTGAATGCTAACACCCGGTGTGTGTAGTAGAATTGTGAAAGCACCACCCGTGTGACGGGAACAAGAAGTAAGCAGTAAAATAGTGAAAAAGCAGTAAACGACAGCAGTTTATAGTGGTTCGGCTTGAGATCGAGCCTACGTCCACTTTGAATCTCTTTATTACTAAATCTGGTTACAAGACGATACAATACTCTTATGAAAACAATACAGTTTGATCACAAAGACGATCTCGACTACTAGCTCAAACTTCGACGACGAAACTTGATGAATCCGTGTTGGATGTAGGAAATTCCTCTCGAAGCTTATTGTAGTGTCTCGAATATCTGAAGATCTTCAATTGTTGAATGAGTTGAGAGCTCGGCAGAGTAACGACGCTTGAAGAAATGATCGGCCAAAAGTCCCCTACTTGTTGGAGTTGGGGCTCTATTTATAGGATTGGTTCTGGGCGAATTTTCTGCCCCCAAGTCTTAGGTCGCGTACGACCTTAGTTAGGTCGTAGGTCGCGAGCGACCTAAGTTAGGTCGTGGCCCACTTCTCGACTTAAGCAGTTAGCCTGATGGGATTGCTCTCGGTCTTATCTGAACAAGGTGGCATGTAGTATGTCGTGAACGACCTAAGGAATAGGCCCATAAGGAGTTGTGTGAACTTGTTTAAACTTGGCAAGTTTTAGATCCCGAGCGACCTAAGGTAGGTCGTAAGTCGTGAGCGACCTAAGGAATAGTTGCTGAAGCCTTTGGATCGCTGGAATGCTTTATGAACCTAAGTCGTGATACTCCATAGGTCGCAAGGACTCTTAGGTCGCAAGGTTCTTAGGTCGTGAAGTCTGGAGCCACTAGGTCGCTATCTTACTTAAAGCGTTAGGTCACTGAGTTCCTTCAGCAGTTAGGTCGTAGAGTCTGCTAAGTCGTGGATTTCTTAGATCGACAAGCTTTAGGTCGTTACTTCCTTAGCTCGTTTTCCTCTTGAGTTGTAGGTCGCTGAGTCACTTCAGGAGTTAGGTCTTGTATTCTGCTAGACAGCTAACTTCGCTAGGTCGCGTCGCTCACTTCGTTAGGTCGCTAGCTTCCTTAGGTCGCAGACTTCCTTAGATCGCTAGCTTCGTTAGGTCGTAGAGTTTTAGGTTGGCTGAAAAATATGAGCTAACAAAATGAATGGTTTGAAAATTTTTTGAAAGCAATTAAATTCGTTTTAAAACCATATAAATTTCTTATGAAAATTTGTTGTATGTACATTATTCATGAAACGCATATGTTTAACTACTGAAAATAAGTGGAATATTAATAAATTTCTTATATATGTCACTTACGTGTTTAAATTGAGTAAGTACAGGTACCGGGGCTACCGTTTGGCTGGATTTGGTTGCGTTAATAAGCTAATAAATAACTGCTTTGCTTAAAAATGCTAAAAAGGTACGCCTACGCAATAAAAATAGGAAATATGAACTGTTTTTCTATTTTCCGACCGTGTGGGTCGAAGTATATTTATTTATATCTATTGTGATTTTGCAAAAGCTCCTCCGTACAAAGGAGACTCTGCCAAAATTTTCTGTAAATTTTGGGAGTTAGAAAAATTTTGAAAAAATTTTGGAAAATTTTTGTTAACGAAAAGTCAATTTCCAAATTGTAATGAAAATATAGGAATTGAACTAGAAAATGGAAACCATTGTTTTGGTTGAAGTTAAAGATTTCGGAAAAAAGTTAATATAAAATTTTCACTAAGTGGATTTTTGAAAAGTTAATGGATTTTGGGCATTTTTCTAACTTTGCAATTTCGAGGAGAAATTCTTTTAAGGGGGGAAGATTGTAACGATCCATAATTTCTGTCATTTGAAATTCGTATATTTAATTGATTTTAAATATTAACAAGTAAGATTTGTAAGTCGAATAAATTTAATTATGAATATCTGGATTTAATTGGATAACTAAATCAATAATTTAATATTTGAAATTCCAGAAATAATTGATAATTGGGTCAAATGTGAATAAAAATGATTTATAAAGTTATAATAAATCATATTGGAGTTAGAATGATGTTTGTAAACTTTTAAAATTGAATTAAAAGTTAAATTGTGAAAATTGAATATTTTAATATTTAATTGACGAGTAAAAATAGTCATTTTTCAAACAGTCTCTGATTTTGACGAAACCAGTTTCATCGGATCCGTAATGTTATGTTATTGTAAGGTTTTAAATTTCGTGTAAATCAGATTTACGGTTTGTCCGGGGCAAGCCAAAACGCATAGAAATCGTTTTAATCGATTTAATTAAAATTTGATCGTTTATTTCCGTAACTCGCACATATGATCGAATTAGCTCCCGAAACACGTTCCATTGTGTTCGGAACATGGGTAAAACCCTAGAAACGCCAGCCGACATGCTTCGTTTGGAGTTCGAAAATTTTCGAGATGAAAAGTGTTTTGGCAATTTTCTATAAAAGGCCACCTTTTTTCTTCATTTTGTTAAAACCCTAAGCAACTAGGGTTAGCCGCTAGTTCCAAAATCGATGAACAATATTTTCGATCCATCTCCCTTCCATTCCACTAAATCCATCAACAATTACAAGAAACGTTCAACTGCAACTTTGTAGAGCTCGTCGAGAGCTTCGATTTCAACGGTCATGATTGCGATTAGGGCAACGGATCAACGGCAAATCGAGCTTGAGCGTCCGGCTTTCGTTCACGTTTTTCGAGGTCAATACTTAGCAGAGCTCCAAGTGGTTCTAGGCGAAGGTGGTGCTCGCGATGGGCTACGATTTGGTGGTGCCTGATCGATCTCTGGTGGATCGTGGTGCGAGCGGCGATTAGGGCTAGAGGCGTGCGTTTGGTTTTGTTCGCATGGAACCAAAACGCGGTGAAGATGATGAAGTAGTGCGGCCAAGATTTTTCATCAACAAAATTGAACAGGGAAGAACACCCCCCTGTCCCCCTCAACCAAAGGGGGGTGATATGTTCACTCTGCACCTTACACTGGTCTTTCCCTCTACGCGTATCTACGTCCTCTGCTTTTGGGGCGATGGACTCGACGCTCGAGGCCTACCCAGTGTAAGGCTCGGTGTTATTGAAACCGGTCCACTCGCCCGAAGCTACTCGCTTTGGCTTCACTCCCCTATTTGCTTCGCAGTCATTCAACGAATCCAGAGGGCGGAGTGATCCACTCGTCAGACGCTACCCGCTTGGACTTCGTTCCTCACTCCTTTACATACACTAACAATACAGCTGAGATCGAGTTTGTTAACGTAAAAATCGAACGCTAACACCCCGGTGAGAGTATTAGTAAAGTGAAAGCACCACCCGTTGGTACGGGAACTAGAAATAAGCAGAAAATAGCAGGAAAGTAAAGAGACAGCAGTTTTATAGTGGTTCGGCTCGAAATTAAGCCTACGTCCACTTTATCTTCTTTATTACAAGTTCGATTACAAGTTTACAAGAATTCCTTCGATTACTCAACAATCGATACAAGTGATTAGCACTACAATGCAAAAGAGATTCTCGAATCCATCTTGAATGTTGTTGATCTTCTATTTAGGTATTTTGGAATGTTTTTGGTAGTAGAGGAGTTGTAGAAGTCGTGAATGCAGCAGAGTTTCGGAGCTTCAAAGTCTGGACCAAGTCCGCTTTGAATGTGGAGGGGGCGGGGTATTTATAGGAGGAGCCTGGGCTTAGGTCGTTAGGTTTTAGGTCGTGAGCGACCTAAGGGTCCTTCCGAGTTAGCTTAAGTCGTTGGTGAAATGACCCTCTCTTTTATACCTGAATTTGTAAGGATTTTTTTTACATAGAGATATATATATATATGTATATATATATATTTTCATATATATATATATATATATATTTCTGAAGCCTAGAGTCATTTTTTTTATCTAAACAACTTATCCAGGATCAAAATCTTTACCAATATAAATATATCAGTGCATTCACTAAGACATGCACATACATGTGAAGATGTATATGCCTCTCTTGTTTGAATCAGAGTTCTGGAAAAGAAGAGGATAATTTGATTGATTAAGTTTAATCAATCCACACATAGTTCAGTTCAATATATATACAATAAAATTCCATCCATATATGTATCAATATATATTTTAAACTCATGATTCCTTGCTAAATTCTCTATGGCGTATAAATCCTAGAAACCGGATAATTGTATTATGATTATCTATAAATTAATGGTGTAGTGCTTGTGCTCTGGAAAATGATATAAGTTCCTATCATTTCCATGTTTGATTTTCTTATAAAATCTGTTTAGAGTACTAACTCTTTTCTGGAATATTTTTAAGTGAGATATCATATTTCAAAGGCTTGATTCTCTGATGCCAGTTTGTTAAACTAAATGAAATGCAAACTTAAGTGGGTTTCCTATAACCATGGGTATCCATAACATGGTTCAACCAGGCTCTTTGTTCTGGTGTAACCCATAGGGTCTTTAAAATGCATTATGATCAAAACTTGAGTGAAATGGAATTCAGATTCATGTTAAAATACAAAGGTAACAAGTGTGTTAACATCTGTACAAAACATGTCTAAATGTGCATGTATATGCAACTATTATGGACCCTACTTTCAACTCCTATATTACATATTCCTCCTTTACTTAGAAATAAGGTTTAAAAACATTTGTGTAAAACAAGTTGAATTATTGAAACCTTACAGACACCTAAATACATTCTCCCTATGCTTATCATCTCTTGTATACATATGTCATGGTAGAAAAATAAAACCATTTAATTTTCTGAGATTCAACTATCCAGATTTCCCAAAACTTAACCCTTTTCAAAGACTCAAGATTGACTAATACATTTATAAAATATAACCAAAGGTAACAAGTGTTCTTGCTCAATTCACTTACAAGATTTAGATTAACTTCTTCAACATATCAGATAATATCTAGATTTATAGATTCCAGTTACAAGTCAATTTCTTAGCAAAATACTTAGCAAAATATCCATCCAATTTTCAGTACTCAATACAAGTAGCAATTAAAATTATCAATACATGCAGATTTCATCATTTAGGCTCTTATCTAACTAAGTTTAGCATGCTCTAATCTTCTTCTCAAAGCCTTGCTCCTACTCCTACTTAGTTGTCGCAGTCCCTAAAAATGCATTTGAAGCTGCCCTATATTAAATGAGACACCCCATATGCCATTAGCACACTAGGGTCAGACACATGTCTGGTATGAGAAAATCCACTAAAACAATTTGTAAATCAAGTTAAAGTTAAAACATGGATATATGTATATAAATCTGCCTTTAGAAAGCCAGTAATTCATGTGTGCATGTTCTGTGTCAGTGTGCAGGTGCACACTTAAGTCTGCCTTTCCAGATACCTCAATAAGATATGGTACATTCATACATTCATATAATTCAATCATAAATCAATTAATCATCCATACAAAACAGGGAAATCACCAAAATGAATTAAATCATTTATTCACTATTCAGATTTCATTCCAGGAAGACTCTAGTTCCTCTTTATATCAACTTCTCCTACATTGACTAATTCACTCCATTACACAAAGATCTCAGGACTTAAACAAGACATGTGTCAACTTGTATTACTCAAGAACACAAGTCATTCCTGCAGTGCTCTTGACCTCATTTCCTAATCTGATTTAAATTAATAATAATACTTCTGATTATTTTCATGCCTAAACCATTCAGTGAATTATTTCACTAAAACAATCATTCATGTCATGGCATTCCACATCATTCATAACCAACCAGAGACAAACAGGCAAACAAACATGGGTGTCTATTTAAATAGATCCTGCACGTATGTATATATATATATTCTGGTATTTTAAAAGGGGTATAGGCAACTAACATTGGCTTATGGCTTTAGAGAGATTTTTTCCTTTTGCAAACGTCTGTGCTTGAGTTAAACTTAGAATGACCAAGTTTCACTGAATCACAAAATTTGTTTGCTACGTGTATGAACATTTATATATTTTCATTGAATCAGGAGCATTAGCACATAGGCAACCCTATTGCACTCCTAATTCCTTTTTGTCTCAAGCCTCAGCACTTATACATGAGTATATTCAGCCCAACATGTTTACATTTTTCTGGGTTGAGCCAAAACCAATACTACTTGCTTATATTCAACATTTTATTTTCTGGGTATTTACTTATGTTTCTAAACATTATCATAACAGAGAGATCTGGGTTTATAAAACAAACATACATACTAATAATACTTAAAACTTTCATGTAATAAAACAAGTAGAACAACCAAAAAGAATCAAAACATTTTCAGCTCTAAAATCACCGACAGACAATCACATATGAAAATACATTTTCAAGAAAAGTAACTTATAACTGGCTGCTTACATTAGGACTTATTGCCTTAGATTTTGAGTGAGTTTTCTCACCTAGCTCTCTTTCACTTCCTAGTTGTTTGGTAAGCTTCTGCCTTCAACCCTTTTCTTCACTTGTATTATATTTATATAATATCTATATATATATTTTTCTCAAGAGCTATCCAGGAAGAAGAGAAGGTTTCTCATCTCACTGCCTATTTAAGCAGGGTTTTTCTTAGGGTTTAAGGTGTTGGCTAAAGTCATTTTTACCCATCAAAAATCATGCCATTTGCATTTTGTTTGAACCCAAAACCTTACCCTCCCCGGCTCAAGTTTGTGAAGAGAAAAGTTGTTATATCTTTTTGGTTAATTTCAGAAATTTGCTTTTCCAGAAAATACTTTTTCCTCTTGTCTACTATCATGCTAAAAGTGTGACTTGATTTTATTATTTATCAAATATTCTTCCTAATTCTGCCTATACCAAGCATTTCTCTGTTTTATCTTATTTTTCTATTTTTAGCTTTCATCTAAATAGTATGTACTTCCTTTATTTATTTATAAGAGGATTACTCCTTTTTATATCTTCATTCTTTTTCTTTCTGCCTATAATTTAAAATATGTTTGTATATTTAATTTTGCTGATTTGAACTCTAGTATTTTATTAACATATATATATATATGTATATAAGTCTTACTGAAATAATTAGTACACCCATATATATATTTATACATTATTTTGTATTGACACACATGCACATGTACACTCAACAATACTCAGTAGCATCCATATATATATATATTTATTTATGCATATAGCTTTTAAGGATTTAATCTATATATATATATATAATATTTCCGTACACATCAACATGTGTTCATTCTTAGCATTCAGGAATTAAGCTTTAGTTCATGTGTATTTCCTGTGCACACATGTACATACATAGGGATACACCATATCAAGCTATATCAATTCCCCTTTAAAATTTGTTTAAAAATTATTTTAAACTTATTTATATTTTTCCAAATAAATTCCTAAAATCTTGGGTCATTACATACACCCCTCCTTTTAGAAATTTTGTCCCACAATTTTCCTAAGCTTAAAATAAATTTTAAACTTAATTTAGAGAAAAAGTACATTCTTAACCAAATAAATTTTTGGTTCTATCACAATAACTAAAAATGCATGCATCCAAAAAGGAAAGCAATTAAAAATCAGAATTACCTTTAATCTGAATATAGTTTAGGGTAGTTCATTCTAACTTTGTCTTTTAATTCCCATGTGCAATCACTAGGATCAAGACTCCATTGTACCTTCACAAGTTTCAGAGATTTATTCCTCAACTTCTTTACATCCTTTGCCAAAATTCCCACTGGATCCTTTTCATAAACCAAGTTAGGATTTATTTGCACTTGGGTTAGGGTCTCAAGAATTTCTGCCTTGTCATGAACCCACCTTCTAAATTGTGATACATGGAAAACATCATGCATCCCTTGCATGTTTTCTGGTAATTCCAACTTATATGCCAAGGAACCAATTCTTTCCATAATTTTGTATGGCCCAATATATCTTGGGGTTAACTTGCCTTGTTTCCCAAATCTCAGTACATTTTTCATAGGTGAGATTTTGATGAAAACAAAATTTCCTACTTCATATTCCACCTGCTTCCTTTTCATGTCTGCAAATTTCTTTTGCCTATCTTGAGCTACTGCCATTCTTCTCCTTACCAATTCAATTTTCTCTTTAGTTTCTTGTATGTACTCAGGCCCTAAAATAGCTCTTTCCCCTGCTTCTACCCAACACACAGGTGACAAGCATGGCTTGCCATATTAGGCTTCAAATGGAGCCATTCCTATAGTGCTTTGATAGCTGTTATTGTATGTAAATTCAGCTAAATGGAGATATTCTTCCCAGTTACCTCCAAAATCCAGTGCACATGCCCTTAACAAGTCCTCTAAAACCTTGTTCACCACCTCAGTCTGCCTATCTGATTGTGGATGGTAGGCAGTGCTTAAGCACAATTCACTTCCCATGGCTTCTTGAAAACTTCTCCTGAATCTTGAGGTGAAGATGGTATCCCTACCACTCACAATAGTTTTGTGAATGCCATGCAATCTTACCACTTCTTTCACAAATACTTGTGCTAACTTTGGTGCATTCCTTTCTGATTTGACTGGGATGAAATGTGCCGCTTTAGTTAGCCTATCAACTATCACCCATATGCTAGTGTTTCCTCTTTTAGATCTAGGCAGTCCATCTATGAAATCCATATATATCTTCCCACTTCCACTGTGGTATGCTAAGAGGTTGCAATAACCCTGATGGCTTTTGTGTTTCAGCCTTGACTTGTTGGCAAGTCATACACTTTGCAATATATTTGGCTACATCAGATTTCATTCCCTTCCACCAAAAATCTATTTTTAAATTTTGATACATCTTTGTACTGCCTGGGTGTATGGAGTACTTGCTTCTATGATATTCATTCAATATCTCCTCCTTCAACTCTATGTTTTCTGGCACACATATTCTATTCTGGTTTCTCAAATAACCATTTTTATCAATATGGTAATTTATCACTTCCTCCCCCTTTGATATGAGAATTTTCTTCTCCAATAAGTTTGTGTCTTTTTCTTGCATTTTACTTACCTTAAAAATTAGTTCAGGTTGAAGTGTTATCAAGCTCAACTTCCCTCTATTTTCCTGTGCACCATGCACATGCACATCCATGTGCACACAGTCATTCTCCCCAATTTCTAACTCATCAAGCAAGGACAAGTCCTTAAATTCTTCTATCATCATCATAGCTAATTTAGCATGTTGTCTACTTAGAGCATCAACAACTTTGTTTGCTTTACCTGGTGTATAGAGTATGTCCAAGTCATAAGCAGCTAAGAACTCCACCCATCTATGTTGCCTCATGTTTAAATCTTTTTGTGAAAATAAATACTTTAAAGACTTGTGGTCAGTGTAAAGTTCAAACTTAGTTCCTAACAAATAATGTCTCCAAAGTTTCAAAGCATAGACCACAGCTGCTAATTCATGATCATGTGTGGCATACCTTAATTCATGGGGTTTTAGTTGTCTAAATGCATATGCAATGACTTGGCCTTGTTGCATCAACATTGCACCCAAGCCAAACCCACTAGCATCAGTGTATACAACTAATTCTTCATTTCCCTGGGGTACTTTCAAGATTGGAGCATTCACCAATGCTTCCTTCAACTGTTCAAAAGACTTCTCACACTTCTCTGAGCAAACAAAAGCTTGGTTTTTCCTGGTTAGGTTAGTAAGTGGTGTAGAAATTTTTGAAAAATCTTTTATAAATCTCCTATAATATCCTGCCATCCCCATAAATGATCTCACTTCACTCATAGTGCTAGGCCTCTTCCATGCTTGAATAGCCACTACTTTATTGGGGTTCACAGAAATTCCTTTGGTAGAAATGACATGGCCAAGGAAATGTACTTCCTCTTTCCAAAATGCACATTTTGAAAATTTTGCCTTTAAATCTTTTTCCCTCAATCTAGACAAAACTAGGTGCAAATGACTTTTATGTTCTTCCACTGTTTTGAAATAAATTAAAATGTCATCTATAAAAATCAGCACAAACTTGTCTAAATAATCTCTAAAAGTTCTATTCATTAAATCCACAAAGTATGATGGTGCATTAGTCAAGCCAAATGGCATAACCAGAAATTCATACAACCCATACCTAGTGTTAAAGGCAGTGCACTTAACACTTGACTCCTCCACCTTCATTTGATGAAATCCAGATGCTAAATCTAGTCTAGAGAATACTCTTGCCCCAGCTAATTGATCAAAAAGATCATCTATTCTTGGCAATGGGTATTTATTTTTAATAGTTACTTTGTTCAATTCTCTGTAATCTATACAAAGTCTTAAGGAACCATCTTGTGTCTTAACAAATACCACTGGTGCTCCCCAGCAAGAATTACTTGGTCTTATAAAACCCTTTTCTTCCAATTCCTCTAATTGTTTCTTTAATTCTTTTAGTTCATTTGGCCCCATTCTAGTTGGCTTTTTAATCACTGGACTTGCTCCTGGAATAAGATTGATTTGAAACTCTACTGATCTATGGTGTGGAACACCCTTAACCTCCCCAAACACATCCAAGTATTTATTGACTATAGGAATTTCTTCAATAGTAAGTTCACTGGAATCTTTTTCCAAGTCAATTAAATGATATAATTTCCTTTCTTTAGCCACTTCACACAAAATTATGCTTCTCTGGCCCCTAAGATTTTGCAATGATATGGTGGATGATTCTAAGTTAATTATGGCTTTAAATTGCCTTAACCAGTCTACCCCCAATATAACACCTATATTTGGGTAGTTTAAAACATATAAATTGGAAATGAAGATGTTTCCACCTATGTTTAATTCCACATCCACACAAATCATATCTAAAACACTAGAACTCCCCAGAGGACTTTGTATATGCAATGGGGTTTCAACCAATATGCAATTCAATTTTAGCATTTTAACTAGTTCATAAGAAATCAAAGAGTGAGTTGCCCCAGTATCATATACTACTGCTATGGGTATGGTACAAATAAGTAATGTACCTTCCACTTGGCTATGGTTTTCAGCATTAATCTCCACTGTGGATTTGCCTTTGCCTTCCAAATTTGCCAATTTTCCTTGCTATTTATACTCAGGACAATTCCTCTTCATATGCCCCTCTTTCCCACATAGATAGCACTTGAAAGCTCCTCCTTTCAATTCTGGGCACCTTGGCTTGATATGTCCTTCCTTTCCACATTGATGACACACAATTTTCTTCTTGGTTTCCTTAGCTTTGACATCTCCAGTGCCTTTGTTACTGGCCTCTTCTTTCTTCTTATCATAAGGGTGATATCTCCCTTTACCCTTCTTAGTGTTATTGTTATTAAATTTTTTGAACTTTTCCCTTTCCTTGTCATGCTGCTCTAACCTCAAAGCCAAGTCTATTACTTGATCAAAGGTCCTATCAGCATAAGGTAACATGGCTCTGCTAAGTCCTGGGTTCAAACCTTTAATGTATATATCATTCTTGGATGCTTCATCTGCCACTAGCATTGCTCCATATGTGGAAAGCCCCTCAAACTTTTGAGTGTATTCAGTGACACTCAAAGATCCTTGTCTGAGTCTAATAAATTCTACTAGTAAAGTGGTCTTAGCTGATGATGGTACAAATCTTGTTTCCAACATCTCCTTAAATTGATTCCAAGTGATTTCATTCTCATTTCTCCCTGTAATGATTACATCCCACCAGCTTAAAGCTACTCCTTTCAGCTGTCTTGAAGCCACTTACCTCTTCCTTTGATCATCAAGTTGCATGTCATTGAAAACCCTATCCAATGTTCTCAACCATGCTTGAATTTCCATAATACTTTCTGTCCCTTCAAAGCTTTTGCCTCCTAAATGAGTATAAGTCTTGAGTAATTTTGAGAGCTCTCCATGGGGATTTTCTTGCCTTTGTCCTGCCCCATCTCTAAATGCTCTCACCAAATCTTGTAGATTGACCATTGGTGGTGCATTGGAGGATCCTGCTCCCTGATTTGGTGGTCTCCCTACCATAGTTTGCTAATAATAATTTACATAGCTGGTTAGTTTTTTTTCAGAAGGATTTGATTTCAATTTTTTTTCAACTATGTTTTAGTAACATAGCTCTGATACAAAATGAAATGACCCTCTCTTTTATACCTGAAGTTGTAAGGATTTTTTTTTACATAGAGATATATATATATATATAGATTTTCATATATATATATTTCTGAAGCCTAGAGTCATTTTTTTATCTAAACAACTTATCCAGGATCAAAATCTTTACCAATATAAATATATCAGGGCATTCACAAAGACATGCACATACATGTGAAGATGTATATGCCTCCCTTGTTTGAATCAGAGTTCTGGAAAACAAGAGGATAATTTGATTGATTAAGTTTAATCAATCCACACATAGTTCAGTTCAATATATATACAATAAAATTCCATCAATATATGTATCAATATATATTTTAAACTCCTGATTCCTCGCTAAATTCTCTATGGCGTATAAATCCTAGAAACCAGATAATTGTATTATGATTATCTATAAATTAATGGTGTAGTGCTTGTGCTCTGGAAAATGATATAAGTTCCTATCATTATCTATGTTTGATTTTCTTATAAAATCTGTTTAGAGTACTAACTCTTTTCTGGAATATTTTTAAGTTAGATATCATATTTCAAAGACTTGATTCTCTGATGCCAGTTTGCTAAACTAAATGAAATGTAAACTTAAGTGGGTTTCCTGTAACCATGGGTATCCATAACATGGTTCAACCAGGCTCTTTGTTCTGGTGTAATCCATAGGGTCTTAAAAATGCATTATGATCAAAACCTGAGTGAAATGGAATTCAGATTGATGTTAAAATACAAAGGTAACAGGTGTGTTAACATCTGTACAAAACATGTTTAAATGTGCATGTATAAGCAACTATTATGGACCCTGCTTTCAACTCCTATATTACAAATTCCTCCTTCATTTAGAAATAAGCTGTAAAAACATTTGTGTAAAACAAGTTGAATTATGGAAACCTTACAGACACCTAAATACATTCTCCCTATGCTTATCATCTCTTGTATACATATGTCATGGTAGAAAAATAAAACCATTTAATTTTCTGAGATTCAACTATCCAGATTTCCCTAAACTTAACCCTTTTCAAAGACTCAAGATTGACTAATACATTTATAAAATGTAACCACCCTATTTATCATAGTGTTCTTGCTCAATTCACTTATAAGATTTAGATTAACTTCTTCAACATATCAGATAATATCTAGATTTATAGATTCCAGTTACAAGTCAATTTCTTAGCAAAATACTTAGCAAAATATCCATCCAATTTTCAGTACTCAATACAAGTAGCAATTTAAATTATCAATACATGCAGATTTCATCATTTAGGCTCTTATCTAACTAAGTTTAGCATGATCTAATCTTCTTCTCAAAGCCTTGCTCCCACTCCTACTTAGTTGCTGCAGTCCCTGAAAATGCATTTGAAGCTGCCCCATATTAAATGAGACACCCCATATGCCATTAGCACACTAGGGTCAGACACATGTCTGGTATGAGAAAATCCACTAAAATAATTTGTAAATCAAGTTAAAGTTAAAACATGGATATATGTATATAACTCTGCCTTTAGAAAACCAGTAATTCATGTGTGCATGTTCTGTGTCAGTGTGCAGGTGCACACTTAAGTCTACCTTTCCAGATACCTCAATAAGATATGGTACATTCATACATTCATATAATTCAATCACAAATCAATTAATCATCCATACAAAATAGGGAAATCACCAAAATGAATTAAACCATTTATTCACTATTCAGATTTCATTCTAGGAAGACTCTAGTTCCTCTTTATATCAACTTCTCCTACATTGATATATTTATCTATCTTGGTCTCATCTGCAATTAGTTGAATCAATGGACACGCTGTAATGGACTAATTCACTCCATTACACAAAGATCTCAGGACTTAAACAAGCCATGTGTCAACTTGTATTACTCAAGAACACAAGTCATTCCTGCAGTGCTCTTGACCTCATTTCTTAATCAGATTTAAATTAATAATAATACTTCTGATTATTTTCATATCTAAACCATTTAGTGAATTATTTCACTAAAACAATCATTTATGTATGGCATTCCCCATCATTCATAACCAACCAGAGACAAACAGGCAAACAAACATTGGTGTCTATTTAAATAAGATCCTGCATGTATGTATATATATATATTCTGGTATTTTAAAAGGGGTATAGGCAACTAACATTGGCTTATGGCTTTAGAGAGAGTTTTTCCTTTTGCAAACGTCTATGCTTCAGTTAAACTCAGAATGACCAAGTTTCACTGAATCACAAAATTTGTTTGCTATATGTATGAACATTTATATATTTTCATTGAAATCAGGAGCATCAGCACATAGGCAACCCTATTGCACCCCTAATTCCTTTTTGTCTCAAGCCTCAGCACTTATCCATGAGTATATTGCAGCTAAACATGTTTACATTTTTCTGGGTTGAGCCAAAACCAATACTACTTGCCTATATTCAACATTTTATTTTCTGGGTATTTACTTATGTTTCTAAACATTATCATAACAGAGAGATCTGGGTTTATAAAACAAACATACATACTAATAATACTTAAAACTTTCATGTAATAAAACAAGTAGAACAACCAAAAAGAATCAAAACATTTTCAGCTCTAAAATCACCGATAGACAATCACATATGAAAATACATTTTTAAGAAAATTAACTTATAACTGGCTGCCTACATTAGGACTTATTGCCTTAGATTTTGAGTGAGTTTTCTCACCTAGCTCTCTTTCACTTCCTAGTTGTTTGGTAAGCTTCTGCCTTCAACCCTTTTCTTCACTTGTATTATATTTATATAATATATATATATATTTTTTTCTCAAGAGCTATCCGGGAGGAAGAGAAGGTTTCTCATCTCACTGCCTATTTATGCAGGGTTTTTCTTAGGGTTTAAGGTGTTGGCTAAAGCCATTTTTGCCCATCAGAAATCATGCCACTTGCATTTTGTTTGAACCCAAAACCTTACCCTCCTTGGCTCAAGTTTGTGAAGAGAAAAGTGGTTATATCTTTTTGGTTAATTTCAGAAATTTGCTTTTCCAGAAAATACTTTTTCCTCTTGTCTACTATCATGCTAAAAGTGTGACTTGATTTTATTATTTATCAAATATTCTTCCTAATTTTGCCTATACCAAGCATTTCTCTGTTTTATCTTATTTTTCTATTTTTAGCTTTCATCTAAATAGTATGTACTTCCTTTATTTATTTATAAGAGGATTACTCCTTTTTATATCTTCATTCTTTTTCTTTCTGCCTATAATTTAAAATATGTTTGTATATTTTATTTTGCTGATTTGAACTCTAGTATTTTATTAACATATATAAATATATATATATATATATATGTATGTATATAAGTCTTACTGAAATAATTAGTACACCCATATATATATTTATACATTATTTTGTACTTACACACATGCACATGTACACTCAACAATACTCAGTAGCATCCATATATATATATATATATATATATATTTATGCATATAGCTTTTAAGGATTTAATCTATATATATATATATAATATTTCCATACACATCAAAATGTGTTCATTCTTAGCATTCAGGAATTAAGCTTTAGTTCATGTGTATTTCCTATGCACACATGTACACACATACAAATACACCATATCAAGCTATATCAATTCCCCTTTAAAATTTGTTTAAAAATTATTTTAAACTTATTTATATTTTTCAAAATAAATTCCTAAAATCTTGGGTCTTTAAAGTTGGCGACTTAAGGGAGCCATTCTGGGTGAGATACTTGGTGTGAGCGACCTAATGTAGTGAATTCGGAAGTTATCTCGGCAAGCTTAGGTCGTGAGCGACCTAACAGAAGAGCTAGGTCGTGTGGCTTTACTTTGGAGCATGTTAAGTCGTTCCCTTCTCCTGAATTGCTAGGTCGCTAAGTCGCTAACTCGTTAGGTCGCTAGGTCGCTAACTCGTTAGGTCGCTAGGTCGCTAACTCGTTAGGTCGCTAGGTTGCTTTTCTGGAGTTAGGTCGCTACCTCGTTAGGTCGCAGCCCTCTTATCTCGTTAGGTCGTAAGGTTGCTTTTCTGGAGTTAGGTTGTAGGAGATTTCTTTAGGTCGTTAAGTCGTAAGTCGTTGGGTCGCTGAGTCGTAGAGAAAGAGGTGTTAACACTTGCCCCTCGAAGTATATGCCTAGGGACTAGGTCGTGTGCTTCGACACCTTTTAACTCGTGCCATTTGAATTGCTAAGTCGTGTGTCGCTCGGGTTGTTAGGTCGTAAGCCACTTGAGTTGTTAGGTTGTTTTAGGCCGATTCTAGTTCCACCTTTCCCGCCTATAAGTTGCTCAGCTTCTCCTTCCTTCTCCTCACTTGCTCTATTATCTGAAACCGCCATTGACGTTTTCTCCAAGCTTTCAAAGACAAATTCCAACCTTCTCGTCGTCGATCATCCCTCTGTCCAACTACGTAAGCAATTCCGGCCATCGCTCACCTACACCCATCGTCAAATCTGCGGTTTCTATTTTATGACTTCAATTCGTTTTCTTTTGCTGTATTTTGTCGAGAATCATGTTTCGACCAACTTATGACCGCCATTGACCACGCGTGGTTGTGACTCATGATAAAACAGTGATATTGAATTTGTGGCGAATCTGAGGCGATGTTGATGGTTTTTGGGTGATTTGGTGGTATTGGAGAGACGATGGTTTTTTTTGTGAAGGCGCCGATGAATTAGTGGGTTATCAGGTTATCGGGTTTGATGCCAGGCGAGTTAACAACCCGAGGAAGATTGAGCGAGTTAGGGAGTTGGTGAATTGATGTATTGGGGAGTAGTGAACGAGATAAGGCATTAGGCGAGTTAAGGATCTGAGGATTGACTTACGGTTTAAATATTAATCATACGACATAACTCAACAAATGGTTTAAGGAAGCAAACGACTTAACCAAGCAAACGACTTAACCATGTAAACGACTTAACCAGGCAAACGACTTAACCAAGCAAACGACTTAAAACCGAGCGACTTAAAGAATCTGAACGACTTAAGAACTTGCGACTTAAGAAGTGTAGCATATTTCTTCGGATGAGATAACTCTCCTTACGACCTGTCTTTGGATTGCACTATGATCTGGGCGACTTAACTTCTTGCAACATAACTTTTAGGTCGCGGGTGTACTTGGACGAGTTAACACTTAAACAAATTTACCCTATCTTGGCTTAAAGCCCTATGCCTTAACTTGCAGTGTAGTTTTAACTCGTAGGAACACAATTGATAAACTCCAAAATTAGAGCAGAATGACTTAGGGGAGCCCGACCTATGCTAGGTCGTTTGAACTTGATATGGACGACCTAAGTAAGCCCGAGCTAGTCTTAAGTTGTTCCTACGACTTAAGGACCTGAACACTTGCAAAGTTTTTCACAGAACTTGACTGAACTGCAAGTTTTAACTGCTTGAACATGTTGCACATTTTCCCAGATTGTATTGACTTGATTGCTAATAACCTGTTAAATACAACATTTGAAGAAAACTGGGACGAATATACTCATTATTGACTGCCCACATCGAATGATGGATTAAATCAAGAGACAATATTCTGCTTAAGTAAAATAAACTGAATTCAATTGAGTGTGAAATGCTGTCAATCAACTATCTTGAATGAAGTGTCAACGCAAAATTCTCACAGTTAGAATTGCTTACTACTAAATGTTATCTGCATTGACACTACTCTAAGTTTTAATTTAATAACAAGTCTTAAATTTTCCTTAATTGACATATGGAAACCAGTATTATTATTTTTATTTACTTGTTATCTTATTAGCTTCGCACAACACTTCACATGCTTTTTAGGAAACGTGCACCTTCATATTTGAACATCCAGTTCCTTGTGTAGAATGACTTCTCATCAAGCACAAGAAATATCAGTAGAACAGACTGAAGAAGTCTTCCCAATAGCTGTCCCTCTGGAGAATCCTCCGGAACCAGTTTCAACCACTTTAACCCAACGGGCTTTCAGCCAGCTTTGCGTCCAATTTGGCATTGCTGAGACCGAAGCTTTACTTCCTGGAGTAAATGATACCGCTGATAGGCCACCTCCTGGCTTTATTGCGGTCAACCGTCAGATGTGCTTGAGCGGAGCTATTCCTCCTTTTAATGACTTTCTCAGAAAGCTGCTTCTTCAGTTGACTATCTCTCCATTTCAGTTGCACCCCAATGGCTATGCCATTCTGATGTGGTTGTGTGTGTTGTTTGAGAGAACACTTAATCACCTTCCGAACTTCGACGAAATTTGCTACTTGTGCTCGTTCGGGAAGAATAAAGATCATCCTTCCATCACACTTATAAGGAGCGCTAGAAATCGTAAACTGATTACAGACTTGCCTGACAGCGTTCACGGGTTCTTAAATCAATTTTTCTTCGTTCGTTGCCCTTCAGAATTCTATGGCATCTGGAGAGTAGGAAGTAAGTTTGTCTATCTCCATTCACTCCATTTCTGAGCCTTTCAGAATTCAAGTTGTCAAGTATTAACTTCATTTTTACTCTTGTAGCACTTCCTTCCCTTTCTAAAGACTCCAGCCATAAGTCAACTTTTGAAAGACCAAATGTTGTAGCCGTCGAGGAAAGGAGTATCAAATTTCTTTTGAAAGATGAATTTCTACATCAATTTGGCCTTGTACATCCTTCCCGATCCCTTCAACTTCGCGATGCCCCTGCTTCTCAACCGGAAACATCTGATGCCCCAGTTCCTGCAAAAGAACTTGCATTGAAAGAACTAGTTGCAGAAGCTTCATTGGTAAAATGCTCCGGTTCTGCCGAGGGTGCAGAATTTTCTAGCAAGTCTAAACTTCTTCCGGTTATCAAAGAAGAGGAACTCCCTCAATGTCCTGGGGAGACCGCCACAGAAGTTGACGAGGGGATGGAGAAAGAAAGTTCTGCCATAAAAAATACTAAACATGCTGAAGAAGGAGCTGCTGGTGTGACTCAATCGACTGGGCATAATGGTGACGACATCTGCGGAGGGTTAAGCGATTTTTTGGTGACTTCTCAAGAGCTTTTTAAAGACGATGTCACCGCTCCTAAGCTTGTTTCTCCATCAGTTGAAGCAACATCTGCCTTACGACCACTTCCGTCGACCCAAGAGTTGACCCCTATTGTAAAAGCCGACTTCACTCCTAAGCTGAAGAGTGGTTTGTAGCTTGACGCGTGTAGTTTGCACCCCACACACAGTTAGGATTTTTATCAGTTACTCGCGCTTAACTTCCTTTTTCTGTAGATTTCTAAATTCTATCTCTTTTTCATTTTCAGATTCTCCAATGGGACGAAGCGGCTCGTATTATGATGATTTTATGCGCTACGGAAAGCGTGACTACTACTATGATCCCAGGTGCCATCTCTCTGCTCCCCGGGAAACTGATGAGGAACGAGCGGCTAGAAAAGCTCGAGAGAGGCAGTCTTACGAGGAGTGATATGGAAGAAAAGATGACCGCCATGACTCCTCTCAAAGAGATGACGATTCTCATAAAAGAAAATCTCACGATGACAAAGGGAAGAGTCATATTGTTGAAGATTCAAGCAAGCGGGCCAGGGTTAGCGAAAGGCCTGTGTCTGCAATTTTTGAAAAGCCCGCTGCTCCCTTCTCTTTGGAAACACCTTCCAGCTCTCCTGCCCTCAAAATAACTGTTATTCAGACGATCCTCAACAGGCCATCATATCAAGTTGAAAAGGCTCCGACTGCTCTTCAAAGTCGATTTCCACAATGGTGCTTAAAAGGAGTGCGTTTTGATCTTGATTTGGTTCCCATCGACAAACAAGCTATGTTGAGAAATCTTGACGCCGTTAAACTCAATATTGAGAGAATGTCTGGATGGAAAAAACTTGTCGACGAGCTACAAAGAATCAACCGCCTAAATCTTGAGGCTATGCTAACGATGGAAAACGACAAGTCAGAGTGGAAGAAAGTTCTTGATCAGCACGATGCGGAAATGAAAAGAATCACTACTTTCAACGAGGAGCTTGAGGCCGAAGTTAAGAATCTTAAGGAGGACCTTGCTACCTTTTCCGCTTCCCATTCTCAAAAGGAAGAGGTTTTTCAGAAGCAAGTGAGAGATGCGCATGCAGCTCAGAGAGATGCCGAGATCAAACTTGAGGCGGAACAACATGTTGTTGAAAAATACCGCAAGGCTACCGTTTAGCTGCGGGAAAAAGTTAACTCCCTAGACCTGGAGATTGCAACGTTAAAAGCTTAACTTTCAAAAGTAGAAAAGGAGCATGATGATGCCATGGCTGGAAAAGCGGCTGCTGAGGAATCGCATGAAACCACCACGGCCACCATCAGCTCCACTCTTTTTGAATTTTACGTTCTCAGTGTCTTAGGGAAAGGCAGCCTCTCTTACTTGGGCCCAAAATATGAAATTACTCTGGCCGAAGTGTGGGAGGCAGTAATTGAAATGTATAAAGATGCTGGATATGTGGAGGAGGACCTGGAGGCTTGTTATTTGGACGACGAGGGTCGTGCTGCCCTTGCTAGAGGGAAGGAACAGCTTGCCAGGGAGCTAGCCGAAGCAGCAGCAGGAGAGCATCTGGAGAAGGCGCCTTTAGCCGACCCCACTCGTCCTTCGGCTTCGGTCGACCCTGATACCATTGGCTCTAGCTCTCATTCTCCACCTCCTGCAAAAGCCGAAATCCAATCTAAAACTGCTTACACTGAAGAAGAAGCCCAAGAGAGTACTGAAGCCTAGGATTATGAAATCGAAGTGATCAAACCAAGCTCTCTAGGTAACTTCAATTCCGATCTGGCTCAAGTGGACTGCTCGTTTGCTTCACCTGAGCTTGATGATCTTTTTGCCTATTACTTAAGCCTTGATGTGCCACCATCTCCTCTCTTTGTGGGAGATATTGATGTTTTTAACCTTTCTTCTACTGTAGAAAAAATAACAAGTGCTGTACCAGCTTCGCCTCCCCCAGCTGCTGCTCCTCTACCTCTTCAAGTTACTCCTCCTTCTGCTTCTCAACCGGGGTCACAAGAAGAAAAAATAGAAGCTCTCCAACACTTGGATGATCCGACCGCTTCGCAAGAGCAAAAGGCAGAAGAACTTGAGGAGGGCGAGTGGTCCCCGGAGAAATCTTATGCTGACGACACAAAGCTATCCGAACTTATTACTCCGGGCAGCAAATCTTCTTCAAAAAAGAAGGGGAAGCGCGTGATTTCAAAGAAAAAGAAAGACGCTCCTGCTGATGATGAGAAAGCAGAAGAAGACCCAGTTGCACCTCTTTCTCCTTCTTCCGCGACTCGTCCAAGCCGACCTGCGAAGTTAGTCATTAAACCAGGTGAAGGCTCCAAAGGAGGCTCGAGGAAGAAGAAATGAGTGTGGTTCTATCTTTCTTGTTTTGCTATTTTGCCTTTTGTCTAAAGTATCGATCGGGGATTGTGCGGGTACCGGCCCTCGCTTTTTTGAAACCTGTGCATGTATAAAAAATTTGATAGTATGGAATAAAAATGACTCTTTTACTTGTACGATCTCTTGTCAGTATTTGTGAATACATTTATTCCTTGTTTTTGCACAAATTTCTTTACTTTCTTTGTACGATACTGCAGTGGGCTCGTGGTATGCTGTTTGAGCGTTGTTTCTATCAATATAGCTATATGCCCCCATACCACGGCTCATTGCAATATTCTGAAAAGACTTGTACTCTTATTCTAAAGAATAATTCTTCCGTTTTATGGAAATATTATTCTGCTTTTAGTAGAGTATGCCTTGTATTGGAGAAGTTTTCTTATCTTTCTTTCTTCTTTTTTTTAGAGTTAACACACTTCAACTTTTGGAGATGGCCACTTTTATTTTGAACGTGCCTCGTTAGAGGGCTTTATTTGGCACTTTACCGTTGGGGTAGAAATGTGCCTCTGAAGAGGGCTTTTTTGTTGTGCCTCGGGAGAGGGCTTTTCTGTTGTGCCTCGGGAGAGGGCTTGTGCCTCCGAAGAGTTGTGCCTCCGAAGAGGGCTTGTGCCTCAGAAGAGGGCTTTTGCCTCGTTAGAGGTCTTTTGCCTCCGAAGAGGACTCCTCCGTAGAGTTGTGCCTCCAAAGAGGGCTTGTGCCTCGTTAGAGGGCTTTTGCCTCGTTAGAGGTCTTTTGCCTTCAAAGAGGACTCCTCCGAAGAGTTGTGCCTCCGAAGAGGGCTTGTGCCTCGTTAGAGGGCTTTTGCCTCGTTAAAGGTCTTTTGCATCCGAAGAGGACTCCTCCGAAGAGTTGTGCCTCCGAAGAGGGCTTTTGCATCCGAGGAGGACTCCTCCGAAGAGTTGTGCCTCCGAAGAGGGCTTGTGCCTCGTTAGAGGGCTTTTGGTTTTGCATGAAAGTTATTTCTCACAGTTAAATGGATCCACGGGGCGGACGCAAGCCGCTTAATTGGATGTTTGTTTGCGTAGACAATCATAATCAAGCAGCAAGGGCCCGGTGCCTTCACTTTGGGAAGGTGCCCCTCCGGTGGTTCCATTAACCTTATTGGTTGAGAAAAACATTTCATTTTACAGCGTGCCTCGTTGGAGGGCTTTAAATTGCACTTCAACTTTTTTGGGGAAGATCGTTCCCATGAGAGTAGAAGAGTGCCTCTGAAGAGGGCTTTATTTGTTTGCCTGAAAATTATTTCTCACAGTCAAATGGATCCACGGGGCGGACGCAAGCTACTTAATCGGATATTCGTGCACAAACGATCACAATTAACTAGAAGGGCCCGGTGCCTTCCTTTGGGAAGGTGCCCCTCCGGTGGTTCCATTAACCTTATTGGTTGAGAAAAACATTTCATTTTACAGCGTGCCTCGTTAGAGGGCTTTAAATTGTGCCTCCGGAGAGGGCTTTGAGTTGTTTGCCAGGAAGGTTGCGTCTCACAGTTAAGTGGTTCCACGGGGCGGACGCAAGCCACCTAACTGGATGTTTGTTTGCACAAACAATCGCAATTAAGCAACAAGGGCCCGGTGCCTTCACTTTGGGAAGGTGCCCCTTTGGTGGTTCCACCAACCTTTTTGGTTGAGAGACAAGATTCCGTTTTGGCTGTTTTTTGTCTGCTTGCCAATATCTTTTCATCATCTGTTCCTCAGTGATCCCTTGTTATCACTTTTGAATACATGTTCCTTCCTTTTGCAGGTTTTTGATTCTTCCAGAGAAGCACACTTCTTTGTTAAGTGAATCCACGGGGCAGATGCAAACTACTTAATCAGATGTTTGTTTGCATAAACGATCTCGGTCAGTTAGCAAGGGCCTGGAACCTTCACTTTTGAAAGGTGCTCCTTCGGTGGAATCACCAACCGTTTGTGAGAAGTACTTCTTATGTAGGAATCGAATCTTGAATTTTTGTGGCTTGACATTTGTTTGTTGAGTGATTTATGGAATCGCTTGGGTTTGTGACGCGTTGAATAGGTAAGCTTTGCTTTGATTGCCTGCAATATTAAATCGATATTTTAGCAACATATTTAAAATATTTGCAAATCAAAATGAGACAGGCATTATATAGTAATAGAAGACACAAGATTTATAGTGGTTTGGCCAAGAATTGGGCCTACGTCCACTTTATAGTTCTTATTTCTGAGTCACACTGATTTTACAATGGCTTACAATACAAGAATGATACATCCAGAATTATTTTACAAATTTAAGCATAGCTTTTTAAGTAAAACATGGACGCAAATGGTTGTTGTTCCAGGCTCTTGGGATTGGATCTCCTTCGACGGTTGTGAGTTTGAAAGTGCCATCAAGAAGTTTTTTGCCTATGACATATGGCCCTTCGCAGTTTGGCCTAAACACTCCTGTTGCTGTCATGATCCTTTTCAAGACTAGATCCCCAATTTCAAAGCTGCGTTGACGAACTTTAGAATTGAAGTGCCTGGCTATCCTTTGCTATTGAGCAGCAACTTTGAGTTTAGCTTCTTTCCTTCTTTCATCAAGCAAGTCAAGTGCTTCGAGTTGCAGCTTTTCATTTTCAGCTTGGTTGAAATGAATTCTCCTGTGTGAGGGGACCTCTATTTCCACTGGAATCATTGCTTCTGATCCATATGCCAATGAGAATGGAGTGTGCCAAGTCGCAGTTTTGTGGGTAGTCCTATATGCCCATAGTGCTAGTGGCAGCTTATCAACCTAACCACCTTTTGCCTTTTCCAGTTGCTTTTTTATGGTTGATTTGATGATTTTGTTCACTACTTCCACTTGCCCGTTTGCCTGTGGATGAGCCACTGCTGAGAAGCTTCTTCGGATCTTGAATCGCCTGCAAAATTCTTGGAATTCTTCGCTTTTGAATTGGGTACCATTGTCTGTTAGTATCATCTGAGGCACTCCATACCTGCAAATGATATTTTTAGTCACAAAATTTATCATCTTTTTAGAGGTAATAGTAGCCAATGGTTCAGCTTCAGCCCATTTAGTGAAATAGTCAACAACAACAATGGCATATTTGATTCCAGATCTGGCAATCGGCATAGGCCCAATGAGATCTATTGCCCAAATGGCGAATGGCCATGGACTGACCATCCGTGTTAGCACGGTTGAAGGTGCTCTTGGGATTTTTGCAAATCTCTGGCATCTATCACACTTTCGGGAATAGCTAGCAGCATCTCGATTAATATCCGGCCAAAAATACCCATAACGGAGAATTTTCTTTGCAAGAGTCTGGCCACCCGAATGATCCCCACATTCTCCTCCGTCCACTTCAGCTAAAATTGTCTTAGCCTCTTCTTTGGTTACACATCAGAGTAATGGCGTTGAGAATCCTCGTCTGTACAAATGGTCGCCTTGAATTACATATCTCGGGGCTTTTCTTAACAGCTTTTGGCGTTCTTTTGAGTTTTCTGGCAAGGAGCCGTTGAGTAGTTATTCCTTGATAGGGGTCATCCACAACTCATGTTCTTGAGATACAGCCATGATCTAGTCAATATCCATCTCATCAATACTCGGAGCTGTCAAGACTTCTACAGGGACCAATCCCAATAATTGAGCTTCGCCGAAAATTGAGTATTTTGCGAGAGAATCTTCCTTCATGTTCTCTTCCCGGGGTATATGGTTGATTGTATAATGATCAAAATCATCGAGAAGTTCACAGGCTTTTGATAAGTAAGCAGGCAGATTTCCTCCTTTAGTTTGAAACTCTTTCTTCACTTGGCACACAATAAGCTGGGAATCACTGAAGGTCTGCAATACTTTGATGCTCAGTTCTTTAGCAATCCTTAGACCGACAATAAGAGCTTCGTATTCGGCTTCATTATTTGTCGAAGGAAATTCTAATCTTAATGCATAAGACAATGACCGCCCTTCGGGGGTTTCAAGCACAACCCCAGCTCCGGAACAGTTGTCATTTCTTGCACCATCAACATATAATTTCCATCGGATCGGAATGTCTTCAATTACCTCTTCCTCACTGCTACCTTCATCTGTGCATTCTGCAATGAAATCTGCTAAAGCTTGTCCATTGATTGCTCTTCGGGGATGATAGGTGATATCGTATTGACTGAGTTCAATATTCCACTTCAAAAGACGACCCGAAGTTTCAGGGCGGAATAGGACTTGCTTTATAGGTTGATCAGTGAGGACTTTAATAGGATGAGCCTGGAAGTATGGCCTCAACTTTCTGGACGCGATCAATAGACAATAGGCGAGCTTTTCTAACTTTGAATAATTCATCTCTGCCCCAGTGAACCTTTTGCTGATGTAATAAACTGGACGCTGAACTTTTGCGTCTTCTCGTACCAACGCTGCACTGAGAGCATGAGATGAAACTACTAAGTATATGAATAGATCTTCACCATTGTTGGGCTTAGAAAGTACTTGAGGCGTTTCCATATGATGAATCAGCTTATCAAAAGCTTTTTGACACTCAGGAGTCCATTCGAAATTCTTCTTTCCTTTCTTCAAAGCATCAAAGAAAGGAATGCATTTATCTGTGGCTTTGGAAATAAATCGACTCAAAGCAGCGACTTTCCCATTGAGGCTTTGCAATTCCTTCTTTGTTCTAGCGGGTTTGACCTCCCTTAAGGTAGTGATCTGAGCAGGATTAGCTTCAATGCCCCTAGCACTCACAATGAAACCTAAGAATTTTCCGGACTCAACCCCGAATGAACATTTCAGAGGATTCAGCTTCATCCCATATTTTCGGAGGATTGTGAACATTTCTGCCAGATGATCCATGTGGTTTACTGCCTTCTTTGATTTCACTAACATATCATCAACGTACACTTCCATAGTCTTGCCAATTTGAGGCTTGAACATGGCATTAATGAGTCTCTGATAAGTTGCCGTCGCATTCTTTAGTCCGAAGGGCATGACTTTATTGCAGTAAAGACCAACATCAGTGATGAATCTCGTGTCCTCCTAATCTGGCTCATGCATCATGATTTGATTGTATCCTGAGTAAGCATCCATAAAAGACAATAATTCGTGCCCAGCTGTTCCATCTACCAATTGATCGATTCTGGGCAACGGGAAATAGTCTTTGGGACATGCTTTGTTCAAGTCTGAAAAGTCGATGCATACTCTCCACTTTCCATTTGCTTTTTTAACCAACACCGGATTAGAAACCCAATTTGGATAAGTGGATTCTCTGATGAAGCCATTCTCCATGAGCCGATCTACTTCTTCTTTCAATGCCGTTGACCTTTCAGGACCCTGGTTCTTCATTTCTGCTTTACGGGTGTGATTTTTGGATCAATATTTAAGGCATGCACTGCGATTTCTGGAGATATTCTGCACATGTCGGCATGACTCCAAGCGAAAACATCCAGGTTTGCTTTCAAGAATGCTATTAGTATATTCTGAACTGTCATACCAAGCTGTGAACCCACATTCAGCACCTTGTTTGGGTCATTCGGGTCAACAGGTATTGGCACCGTTACTTCTACCGACACCACACTATTCTCCCCTACACTGGTCTTTCTTGGATCAATTTCTTTTCGCGCACCACTATGTTCACCAGTGCAGGGTCCACCCCGTACTTGCTACAAGGTGGGTTCTTTGATGCGGAGCGGAGCTGCCGCACCCTTTCCCATCTCTCTCTTCTTCGCCTCCCGCAACTCTGTGAGATAACATTCCCGCCCAGCATTTTGGTCCCCCTTCAAAATGCCAACGCCGTTATCAATGGGGAATTTCATAGTTATGCACCACGGGGCGAGAATAGCTTTGAATGCCGCAAGAGTTGGTCGTCCCAAGAAGGCGTTATAAGCAGAGAATTCATCAACAATAACAAAAGTTTGCTTATGGACCACTTTTCTTTCCCCTTCACCAAGTTCTACAAATAAGTCGACAGTTCCGATGGGCTGTTTTGGTTCCTTAGTGAACCCAACAATTTTTTGCGAAGAAGCTTGAACATCAGCCATCTGAATTTTCATTTGATCAAAGGTCTTTTTGAAGAGGATATTACAAGAAGCGCCACAATCAACAAGCACTCTTCTCACAATAGCTGGTCCAATACCGGCGGTTATTACCAAAGGATCCATGGTGGGAGCCTCAATTCCCACAGAATCTCTAACTCTGAATACGATGTCATCGTGAAAAGTTCTTTGCTGTTTTGAAGGCACAACATCTCCCAAGGCAAAAACAGTTTCTTCTTTCGGGGCATGTCTTAGAGCATGAGCATACCTTTCCATTTCTCCCCAACTTCTGCCTGTTGGGTGAGGACCCCCTGTGATTACATTAATAACAGGCCTTTCGGATTCCTGCACCACAGCCTTTTCTCCTGAGCCAGATTGACGAGCAGGAAGTTGCTGCCCCTGAGTGGATGACGCCAGATCACCTATGTTTCTCTTGACATACTGTTGCAGTTTATTCTCTCTCAACAGTTCTTCAATCAGGTTCTTTAGATGGCAACATTCGTTGGTGTCATGGCCAGGTTGGTTGTGGAATCGACAGAACCTTCCATTAGGCACAAAAATTTTCCCGAGCTTAATTTTAGGTGGCTCAGGGAACTCGACGGCATCCTTGCATGCGAAGAAGATGTTTTCTGGAGTATCAGTTAGAGGAGTAAAGTCTGAAGGCTTAAAATAACGAGGTTTCTTCACATCTTTCTGTCCTTTCCTACTGTTATTTTCCCTCTTTTGACCACCAGATTTTTTCTTATTAGAAGCTTCAGCCACATTGTTGTTTTGAATTTCAGCTACAACCACCTTTGCTGGTGTAGGAAGATTCTCCAGACGCATAAATTCGTCAGCCTTCTTATAAAACTTCTGAAGTGAATTTGGTTCCTTCATCTTCAACCAATTTCCGAATTCACTAGATTTATCGATGGCCCGCATCAACTAGGTTAGAATCATTCGAGGCTCAGCATTATCCACTTCATCCAAGGCTATGTTGACGCGGTTCAATAAAGATTTAATAGATTCCCCAGGAGCTTGTTCAAGGCTGGACATGCAATGACATTATGTCCTTAGCTTTTGAAGCGTACAATCTGAACTGATCCTTGAATTTACGAGTTAAGTCAGAGAATTGATCCACAGATCGGACTGGTAGCTTTGTAAACCAAAGTACAGCCACCCCCTCCAAATAGACAGGAAAATATCTACATTTAATTTCATCTGTTGCCCTGGCACCTGTCATATGCCAGTCGTATTTGTACAAGAACTGATTTGGGTCGCTTGTCCCCCGATAGGCTGGGATAGTAGGAGGAACAAACTTTTTTGGAAATTCAGCTTTTAGAATTCTTTCGGTAAACGGAGTCTTCGTTGGAGCAAATCCCCAGTTATTTTCATCTTCATCCCTTTGCATACTTTCTTTCATAATTTGGCGAACCATTCCTGATAGGTATTCCTCGTCGTTCAGAGGCCTTGCCGGGCAGACGTCAGCCACTTTCTCAGAAGTTTGCCCGAACAAACGTTCGCGAAGAGGTGGCTGCGGCCTTGAACCTCCAACCTGGGGAGGTGCCCCTTCGGCGGTGCCAGTTGCCCTTGGAGGAATACTTTTCTCTTGGGAGCCATGAGCTCTTCGGCAAAGGTTGGTTCATGATTTTGTGGTTGTTGGTTAGCCCTAAGCAGAGCGTTTAACCTGTCCATCATCAAAGCATTTTGAGCTACCATTTGTTGGTATAACCCTGATACGACATCATCAAGTTCGGCCCTTGTGACTCCAACAGTAGCAGTCGGCTGATTTGGCGCTGGAGAGGTGGCAGTCCTGTCATAAGCATTTCTGGATCTCGTAGATCTACTCTTTCTTCTAGGAGCCATGATTTCAGATAGACTTCTGGTTTTTAAGGAGATTCTTTCAACAAATCTTGGCGAAGCAATGGTGAGAACACACTTGAGTTCGACTCTCAATGAAATCACTAAAAATGTTAACGTAAAAATCGAACGCTAACACCCCTGTGAGAGTATTAGTAAAGTGAAAGCACCACCCGTTGGTACGGGAACTAGGAATAAGCAAAAAATAGCAGGAAAGTAAAGAGACAACAGTTTTATAGTGGTTCGGCTCGAAATTAATCCTACGTCCACTTTATCTTCTTTATTACAAGTTCGATTACAAGCTTTACAAGAATTCCTTCGATTACTCAACAATCGATACAAGTGATTAGCACTACAATGCAAAAGAGATTCTCGAATCCATCTTGAATGTAGTTGATCTTCTCTTTAGGTAGTTTGGAATGTTTTTGGTAGTAGAGGAGTTGTAGAAGTCGTGAATGTAGCAGAGTTTGGGCGCTTCAAAGTCTGGACCAAGTCCCCTTCGAATGTGGAGTAGGCGGGGTATTTATACGAGGAGCCTGGGCTTAGGTCGTTGGGTTTTAGGTCGTGAGCGACCTAAGGGTCCTACCGAGTTAGCTTAAGTCGTTGGCGACTTAAGGGAGCCATTCTGGGTGAGATAGTGGGTGTGAGCGACCTAATGTAGTGAATTCAGAAGTTATCTCGGCAAGCTTAGGTCGTGAGCGACCTAACAGAAGAGGTAGGTCGTGTGGCTTTACTTTGGAGCATGTTAGGTCGTTCCCTTCTCCTGAATTGCTAGGTCGCTAACTCGTTAGGTCGCTAACTTGTTAGGTCGCTAGGTCGCTAACTCATTAGGTCGCTAGGTTGCTTTTCTGGAGTTAGGTCGCTAACTCATTAGGTCGCAGCCCTCTTATCTCGTTAGGTCGTAAGGTTGCTTTTCTGGAGTTAGGTTGCAGGAGATTTCTTTAGGTCGTTAAGTCGTAAGTCGTTGGGTCGCTGAGTCGTAGAAAAAGAGGTGTTAACAGAGTTAGGGTTAGAAAATTAAAAAGAAATGTAAATTTATTTAAATATAAATTCGTTCAATCTTTAAAACATCGTATCTTTGTCATACGAGGTCCGTTTTTGACGAAACGAATTGCGTCAGATCCGTATTGACGAGCACTACGCAATGGAGCTGGATTGGGATTGATTGGAGCTAGTTTGAATTTTGGGTAAAATTAAACGCGTGTTTTATTTTATTTGAAACAAAATACTACAACCGTTATTGAAAGCAAGGTGAGAACTCCTCACTCAATCGAATATTGTGTTTCGATTTAAATTTTAAATAGTTAAATTTAAAATTGCTTGATTGTGTGAATTGAATGATAATTGCTATTTGTTGTGCTGAAATAGACCCTATACGCCGTATATTAAGCAGAGGTTATTATATTAAACACATATACCGCGATGTTCCACCGTGAAGTGGAATTGGTATTATATATGTATTTGGAGTTGATTTCCCGCATTTTATAGCAGATGAGACCCTATTGCACCGCATAATAGCGGATAGTATTTTATAAATCCAATATACCGCGATATTCCACCTCGAAGTGGAATTAGTATTGTGCTAACATCTATGGATGCAGGGAAACACGTTGGAGGGATCCAACTGGATTCCTCAAACATTTGAATTTATTTCAATGTTGTGTGTTGATCTATTTATAATCTGTGTGTGATTATATTGTGATTGAAATCGTTGAAGGCTATAATTTAGCCGAATATATTTTTGGTATCGTTGGATACCGGAAATAAATAAAATTGGATTTTCGAAATTCAAGTCGAAAATTTGTAGTAAAATTTATTTTTTGAGAATTGGCTAAATTTAAAAGGAGTTTTAAAAGATAAAGTCTTATTTTTGAACCATATTGAATTAAATTTCAAATTTGGGAAAAAAGGGTAATAAAGGGATTTTTAATAATATTATTTATAAGTTGAAAATTTTATTTAAAATTTAGATTTTTAAATTGATTTGAAGAGATAAGGAAATTTATTTTAAAAGGAAATAATTTTGGAAATTCATTGGAAATTTATTTGGGATTTGAAAATCAATTTGAAAATTGATTTGGAGTTGAAAAATGAATATTTGTGAAATTGATTTGAAAATCGTATAAAGATTGAATATTTGGAAATGTAAATTCACAACGGAAATTTATAAGTAAAAATTAATTGGTTATGGTAATTAATTAAAAATAATTAATTAAGTATTAATTATTAATTAAGGGTTAATTAATGATTAATTAAAGAAAAATTTATTGAATGTTTTTGTATTTAATTGATTATTAATTTACCATAACTAGCAAATCCATTCATAGAAATTAATCTGTTTAAATGAATCAGATGATTAAATTGATCATATCTATGGATGTTAGGATTATATTGGATGTTGAATTATTTGATATCCCAAATATGTGATGCTTTGTGATATATCCTGTTCTGCGTTGTGATTTGTGATCTATTTATCTATGATATGAATATCAGTGATCTGTGAATTAAAGATAAGCGATATAGTTATACCACTTATCAACTATATTTCCGTGTTTGATCTGTGATGGTTGGATGTTGTTGCACTATTGTGTTAAACCCCTGGACTACACAATACACACACAAATGTGGATTTCACGTGGAAATCGGTTAAGTCGCTGATTTTTATCAATTCTGAAAATTGAATTCTTGAATCCAAACTAGTTTTGGAATTGGAATTGAAAGTTTTTGAAAATGAGTTTCAAAAATAAAAGTTATTTTAAATAACTTAATAAAATTGAAATTTGAATAATTTGATTTTAATTTGAATTCAATATTTTGAAATTGAATTCAATAATTTGGGAATTTTGGTTTAAAAGATTTTACAAGTTATAAAAGGTGTTTATATTGGTTTTAACCATTTAAAAATATGGTTTTGGAAATTTAAATTTAAATCCAAGATTTGTACTTGGATGGCTTTAACCTGTGTAATTGTAACCAGTTTTCCCAAAACGAAAACTATCTGTTTTCAAATAATAATAGCTTTCATAAAGTGAAAAGATTTCCAATTTGTATCGAAACATTTCAAGTTGAAATAAAATTGTGAATAGTTTGGAAAAACTATGAATTAACCTTTGTGAAGATGATTAAGCTTTATTTTGAAATAAAAGACGATTTTAAAAGGTGTATCTTTTATATTATAAAAGACTTGAATTGTGAATAGTTTTGAAAGCTATAAATTAAATCTTAATTTAAAGATTTAATGGGTTAATCCAATTGAAATGGAAATTGATTTGGAAATCTGTGAATGAATCTTTATGAAACTGGGTACACTTTGTGAAGTAAATCTTTTTGTTTAAAGATTTAAAATGGTAATTTGTTTAAACCATTTGAAAGAAAGTTTTGGGTAATAAGTTGTGACTTAATTGAAATCCCTATATCCATATGTTTTAAAATATTGTGCTCACTATTCGGTTTAGCCAGGAAAGGACCTTTGTGTCGTATAACCCATTCCGAATAAGTGATATGACGATATGGATCGCATTGAAGATCGGTGGTGAAGACCGGGTATTTGTGAAAACGATAGGATGACCTATCGATTGTCTCGGCACCGTTAGCTATGGTATAGAGATTTCCTTTGTGATGGGAAGTTCGATCGGGATTGTGAATACCTGGATTGCAAGGGCTTCTTTGGAAGTGCCTTCGGTTCTGTTCAAACCTGGAACAGACTTGTATGGTTACATGCTAACATTACATTTTGAGATATAAAGTTGATTTCTTTCAAATACATTTCTGTTTGGTCGCGGAAAATTTATTCTCTTAGCTTAACACCCTTCTCTGAGACGTACGAGCTCAGAGGTTATGTAGTTAAAGGTTATCAGTGATATACTCCCAATTTGGTAGTGTGGCATGCTGAGTGTTGTTGTGTGTTGCTGATCATTTGTTTATCAAAGCATGGCTTTGTGAAAAAGCGTAGCTTTATGGACGAGAGTTCGTCAGACCTCACACCCCGAAAATGGTCAAAACAGGAATGATGCGGCAAGGTTATGAGAGTCGCTCCCTTTAGGATATGTCATTTCCTTCTGGAAAAGGGTGGTGTAACAACCCGAGGTTTCGTATTGATTGATCATCGTCATTAGACAATTAAATAGGTAGCTAATTACTGTTGGTATTTTAATCGGTTGAATTCTCTTCGAATGTTGGGTTGAAATTCTTTTAAAAATTCGTTGACTATTGAGTGGGCTTTACACTTTGAATATTTGCCCACGTATTCATTTGATTGTTTCTGCCGTGATAACCACCTAAGTGTTCAACCCATTCCCTTTTACCCTTTTATTCATTTTTCGTTGGAAATCAAAAACAAAAGAAAACCCTAAGAAAACATTCGAAAAGAAAGATAAATGGCGGCGGCCCGTTCTTCTCTCGTTCATTCCAAAAACTAGGGCTTCGTGAATTTCGTGTCGCCGCTTAGGTCAATGGTTGGTGCTTTGGTTGCTTACTTCAATCGAATGGTTCGCAGCTTCATCTCTTCGATCGAGTTCGACTTTGGGTGGATCTGCGTTCGTCGATAAAAGGTGAGTGAATTTCAACCCTCACTCACATCTAATTCAATCGACTATTTTATATGTTCGAGGTCTTGATTTTGTTTATATCAGTTCGCTCTCCTTTATTTGAGGTTGTATCTGTATGCTTGAATCTGTCAACTGATTTGCTCGGCAGTTTGAATTGTTGGACATTGGTGGTTTCTTTGATTTTATGCATTTCGTATAATCTGATGCTTGGTACTCACGGACTTGATTTTGTCTTGGTTCGATTTTCAAATTTGTGTTCGACTGAATTTGTGTTCGACTGAGAGTTGCTGACTTCGTCTCGGCCATTCGAGTATATTTTGATGATGATGATTTATCTTAGCCATTTCATTTTGTTTTAATTCTATGACATTGTTTTCTGGTCATCATGGTTTTGTGAATTTGCTGATTTGTGGTGGACTTCGGTCACTATGATTTTGTTGACAATTGAACTGTTATATTTGATGTTTTCTTTGCTGCATATATGCTTTACGTATAAACATTAAATCTTGAAAATTTGGGGACTTTGAAGATATACAGTTTCAAATATGAATTTCTGGCTTGACTCATCTGAAAAATATATCTTGAGTGTACTTTGATTTTGTCGATGATGTATATTTGAACTTGGTTTGGATTTTGTTTTGGCACTGCCTGTGGTAGTTGCACTTTACATTCATGTGATTGCACTGTCCGGTATTTTGGTTGAAGAAGCAATATATTATGCCTTTTTGCTTCGGCACTGCACCTTGTTCTTGATTGTGATACTGGTACATTAGGTACTGATTTATGTTGCATTCACCTACATACCTGTCCATCATGTAATTCACTTTATTGGGTCTCGAACATGGCTATTTCATTGTTTAAGTTGCTGCACTTCACTTGTACCATTCAGTCTCTTGTTGCCATTTACTTGGTGTAGTAGTTTGCACTGAATTATCTTGATTCCTCTTGATCCTTAGTGTAGTTGTAGTTGCATCTGTACATTTGCCTGAGTCACTTGTAACTGCTGCTACATGTTGTTCGGTCTCATTTACTTCGACTTAGTTATGATTGCTGCATGTGGACTAGATTGCGTAGTGTCATGTGTACACTTCGTTGTTCAGTCTGTTAGTCGAGCTTGCATTTGATCTGGGCATTCATTGTTGCCATATTGGCTTCACTACATCTTCATGTACCTGCACATTTGAGTTTGGTCTTGCATCATGTGTCGCCATTGTTTTATATACTTTGGGTTCTGATTGCATTACAGTTTCATTTAGTTGGCTCTGATCTGGTTGGCACTGCTTATACTAGGTGTATTCATGTGTGTCTGTTACATTATGTAGTAGATCATCCCTTTTGCACTGTGATTCCTCTAGCCTGTCTTTTTTCTGTACTCTGGCCTATATGTATTTGGGTATTTTCTTAAGTTTCGTTTTAACTTCACCCCAAACCTTATGTGTAATTACTGTCTTGGTCATAACTCCATTTGAGGTCCAGTTGAGACCATTTGATAGTTGCTAGTTTGCACTGTAGATTTATATCGCCTTTGTTGGTGCTCGAGTCTGATACATTGCATTGATGCATTGTATTCATTTACATTTGGTCAGTTGTATTCATTTGTTTGTGTGCTGTGGTGCCATAGCTTTGGTGCTCTCACCTTCACTCTACTCTTGTAGTTGGTACCGCTACCTGTTCATAGTGATGTTCACACTGTTGCACTTCCCCGACCTGTTACAGGGTAACCTTCATGCGAGCCATTGTGCTTTGCATTCGAGTTGAGTTGCTTTGCAGTTGTGTTGAGTCAATGACTTGACCTCTGCAGTTTCGATTTACTGTCATAACTGTGTCTGCACTTGATATTGTGTAACCAGTCTGGATCATATATGTTGACTTGAGTTTGTTTGTGCTTGTACATTGATTTGTACATGTGTTGAATCCAGCTTAAACGCTCGGGTTCGATCTTGTGCTTGTTTATGAACTTTCATTGAGTTTTGTGTATTTCACGTATTGTAGTAGCGAGGCAGTGCACGCGTGCGTGTACTGCAGCCACACAGAGTTTGGTTTGATTTAACCATTTTGAGATTTTCTAATTATTTATTTAATAATTGGAATTGGTTGTTAATTGCTGTTAAGCAATTCTGATGTTTTTAAAATTATCTTCATGGATATTCTTTTCTCTTATCTTTGTTGATGATTTGAATCTGCCGATTTGTTGTTTAACACTGTTTAGTGTTATATCAGCCGTTATCCGATTCTTTTATCGAGGAGTTGGATATACGAGATTTTTGTGACTATCGTCTATTTGGTATTGATTATTATTGTTTCTGTGCATTAATAACTGAGTTTGAATTAAACTGGCCCGTGTATTATTTTCTTTTGAATGTAATACTCGGGTCAGACCTGAGTTATTTCAGGTTATAGATTTACTGCTTTGAGTTGATGTTTGAGCTATGAAGACTTTTCACATCTTTCGAAGTGGTCTTCGTCTTGTTGTAGTAGTCAGTGTGTCTCTTTAGGGTTGATATGTATTCATGTATATTAGTCGATAATGTACTTGTATATATAACTTCCAAAGTCGACAGTTGTAGTTGTATCATATGTATTATGTCAACTGTATTGTAACTGACAACAGTTAGTATATATATGAGACTTTTTGTTATCTGTATTCTGCATTCTTTTGTATCTGTGTTATTATTATATATATTGTCCTAAACTATTATGAACCATCGTAGTTCGTTTTATACTGGTAATTGGGTATGTCGATGGGAGTAAATAAAGAACGATGAAAAATGAAAAATATATACCACTCCTATCGAGGTAACCAATACTAGTGTAAGGCCAACTACAGATGGCCGCTCATATCCAGCCTTATTCTTCGTAATAACAGACAGTATTTCTTTTAATACTCTTTGTTATTGTGAGCATAGAGGTGGGGCGTCACAGTTGGTATCAGAGCTTGGGGTTTATGGACATAATATAAAACATAACTTAGATGGAACATATGTTACAACTATTGGTCGGTATTTTTATTTGTGCTTTGAGTCAAAACTAAAGTTTTGAAATTTTGGTGATATTTTTAAATATCTTTATTTAAAAATAAAAGTGAAATTGTGTTCTGATGATTTGATTGATTTGGGTACTGTTTATCAGAGTGCGCAGCGGAAACAGTGAAATTGTTTTCGCTGAGTACAACTGATAACCTTTTTGATTTAAAAATCGAAATATGAAATTGAAATAAATTTCATTTGTTGTTTACATAGCTGTATTTATTTTGTTTCTTTGAGAATTTCAAATCCGAATTGAGGATTCGAAACGATTGCAGTTATGTGATTTTTGTTGAGATCTTTGCTGGTTTTCTTTTATGCTAATCATATATTGATTAGATTTAGCTGTTTTGAATTATCTTCATTGAAGATGCATTCGAATGATTTCTTTGTTCATTTTGTAGTACGTGCAAATTTGAGTTACACGTTACTGCATTTATTTTACGTTGAACTGATGTTTGGTTTGAACGTATTTTGTTGTCGTTACCTTTATAACGGGATTTTTACACCGATGTTAAGTTTTTGAAGCACGGTGTTTTGTTGGCATTTTGGTGAATTAAAATTCATTGATATTACATTTTGATGTAAATTATTTTGGTGAGATTTTGACGTTTAAAAATTACTGTCGCTTTGGCTTCAGTAACCGTCAAATTTTAAAAAGTGGATTTTCAAGCGGTTATTCCGCAACGCTGATTTTGAGATTTGGTTTACGATGTTTTGAGAAGTGCAATTCCCTTTTCGAAATTGCTACTGATGTTGTTGCTTTAATCACGTGATTGGAAAATTGTTTTAAAATGAAAATTGTTTTATAAATTTTTAACAGTTTGCGCTTTCAAAAGAATGAGGAAGCGACTTAAACGTTTCAGCAAAATCGAGGATAATGACCCCTTTCTTTTACTGATTCGCTTAACTCCGGACTTGTCCAGTTGAGAACATGAATTGTTATTTTTATAAAATAAATAAAATTGTTTTCAGGAATTTTACAGTTTGCGATTTCAAAAGAATGAGGAAGCGATTTAAACGTTTCAGCAAAATCGAGGATTATCACCCCTTTCTTTTACTGATTCGCTTAATTCCGGACTTGTCCGTTTGAGAATGTAAAGTGTATTTTTACAAAATACACAATTTTGCACTTTCAAGGAAACGATGAAGAGAATCAAACGATTTAGTAAAACACGTGGTATGGGACATGTGCGTTTACTATTTCGGTTAATTCTGAACTCTTTAATTGAAATATCTGCTGTTTTGATGATTTTGATGATTTTGCACTTTCAAGGAAACGATGAAGAGAATTAAACGATTTAGTAAAACTCGTGGTTATGGGACAGCTGCGTTTACTATTTTGGTTAATTCCGGACTCATAAATTGAAATATTTGATGATTTCGTATGCTTTCGAGCCACTTTGTTGGACCTTCGGGTCATTTGTTGGACCTTCGGGTCATTTGTTGGGCTTTTGGGCCACTCTGATGGACCTTCGGGTCAAATACCAGTACTAGACCTTCGAGTCACTCTGCGGACCTTCGGGTCATTTGTTGGGCGCCAAAATTATGTTGAGTACTTGGTAGGCTTCGGCCATTTGTTGATGCACGTGCGGCGAACTAAAACCTCGCCATCTGATGGGATCGATCCAAGCTTTTATGTTGATTTTCTAGTCTTCTTAATTGATTTCTAGATATTTGTTGTTTCTAATTATCTGCAGGTAATTAGATATCTGATGTTATGAGATTTAATTATCGTATCGATAATTAAATATTTGTTGTTTCTGATTATCGCTTGTGATAATTAGATATTTGGGATTTAATTATCGCTTTGATAATTAAATATTTGCTGATTTGGGATTTAGTTATTACTTTTGATAATTAAATATTTGTTGATTTGAGATTTAATTATCGCTTTTGATAATTAAATATTTGCTGATTTGGGATTTAATTATCGCTTTTGATAATTAAATATTTGCTGATTTGGGATTTAATTATCGCTTTTGATAATTAAATATTTGCTGATTTGGGATTTAATTATCGCTTTTGATAATTAAATATGTGTTGATTTGAGATTTAATTATCGATTTTGATAATTAAATATTTGCTGATTTGGGATTTAATTATCGCTTTTGATAATTAAATATTTGCTGATTTGGGATTTAATTATCGCTTTTGATAATTAAATATTTGCTGATTTGAGATTTAATTATCGCTTTTGATAATTAAATATTTGCTGATTTGGGATTTAATTATCGCTTTTGATAATTAAATATTTGTTGATTTGGGATTTAATTATCGCTTTTGATAATTAAATATTTGATGATTTGAGATTTAATTATCGCTTTCGATAATTAAATATTTGCTGATTTGGGATTTAATTATCGCTTTTGATAATTAAATATTTGTTGATTTGATATTTAATTATCGCTTTTGATAATTAAATATTTGCTGATTTGGGATTTAATCATCGTTTTTGATAATCGAATATTTGTTGATTTGAAATTTGATTATCATTTTTGATAATCGAATATTTGTTGATTTGAAATTTGATTACCGTTTTTGATAATCGAATATTTGTTGATTTGAGATTTCTGATTATCGTTTTTGATAATTAGATATTTGTTGATTTGAGATTTCTGATTATCGTTTTTGATAATCGAATATTTGTTGATTTGAGATTTCTGATTGTCGTTTTTGATAATTAGATATTTGTTGATTTGAGATTTTTGATTATCGTTTTTGATAATTAGATATTTGTTGATTTGAGATTTCTGATTATCGTTTTTGATAATTAGAAATTTGTTGATTTGAGATTTCTGATTATCGTTTTTGATAATTAGATATTTGTTGATTTGAGATTTCTGATTATCGTTTTTGATAATCGAATATTTGTTGATTTGAGATTTCTGATTATCGTTTTTGATAATTAGATATTTGTTGATTTGAGATTTCTGATTATCGTTTTTGATAATTAGAAATTTGTTGATTTGAGATTTCTGATTATCGTTTTTGATAATTAGATATTTGTTGATTTGAGATTTCTGATTATCGTTTTTGATAATCGAATATTTGTTGATTTGAGATTTCTGATTATCGTTTTTGATAATTAGATATTTGTTGATTTGAGATTTCTGATTATCGTTTTTGATAATTAGATATTTGTTGATTTGAGATTTTTGATTATCGTTTTTGTTAATTAGATATTTGTGTTTTCTGATTATCCTTTTTGATAATTGGATATTTGCTAATTTTAATGATTGTCAGATTTTATAGTCTCTAACTGATTTTGGATTATGTTGAGCATATCGAAATGTTGTTTCCTATCTATCTCTGTTGATAGTTAGAGTTGTTGATTATGAAGTTCGTGTTTTCTAGTTATTTGTTATATAACTAGATATTTGATGTTTTGTGATTTCTGTAATCTAATTATCTGATTGATTATTGAATATCGCTGATAATTGCATTTATTCAGTTTAGTTGTTTTCTGATTATCTATTGATAGTTAGATTTTGTTAAGAATTTGTGAATCTCTTTTATGAAATTGAAAGATTTCTTGGGTGTTTGTGTTTTCGATCTTTATTTTCTAGCTTAACCAGTTTTTGTTAGAAAAATAATTGTTATAGACAACTTTAATTATGAAAATTGCGGGGACACAATTTTTATAAGGAGGGAGTCTGTAACAACCCGAGGTTTCGTATCAATTGATCATCGTCATTAGACGATTAAAACGGTAGCTAATTACTGTTGGTATTTTAATCGGTTGAATTCTCTTCGAATGTTGGGTTGAAATTCTTTTAAAAATTCGTTGACTATTGAGTGGGCTTTACACTTTGAATATTTGCCCACGTATTCATTTGATTGTTTCTGCCGTGATAACCACCTAAGTGTTCAACCCGTTCCCTTTTACCCTTTTATTCATTTTTCGTTGGAAATCAAAAACAAAAGAAAACCCTAAGCAAACATTCGAAAAGAAAGATAAATGGTGGCGGCCCGTTCTTCTCTCGTTCGTTCCAAAAACTAGGGCTTCGTGAATTTCGTGTCGCCGCTTAGATCGATGGTTGGTGCTTTGGTTGCTTACTTCAATCGAATGGTTCGCGGCTTCATCTCTTCGATCGAGTTCGACTTTGGGTGGATCTGCGTTCGTCAATAAAAGGTGAGTGAATTTCAACCCTCACTCACATCTAATTCAACCGACTGTTTTATATGTTCGAGGTCTTGATTTTATTTATATCAGTTCGCTCTTCTTTATTTGAGGTTGTATCTGTATGCTTGAATCTGTCAACTGATTTGCTCGGCAGTTTGAATTGTTGGACATTGGTGGTTTCTTTGATTTTATGCATTTCTTATAATCTGATGCTTGGTACTCACGGACTTGATTTTATCTTGGTTCGATTTTCAAATTTGTGTTCGACTGAATTTGTGTTCGACTGAGAGTTGCTGACTTCGTCTCGGCCATTCGAGTATATTTTGATGATGATGATTTATCTAAGCCATTTGATTTTGTTTTAATGTTATGACTTTGTTTTCTGGTAATCATGGTTTTGTGAATTTGCTGATTCGTGGTGGACTTCGGTCACTATGATTTTGTTGACAATTGAACTGTCTTGGTCATAACTCCATTTGAGGTCCAGTTGAGACCATTTGATAGTTGCCAGTTTGCAATGTAGATTATATCGCCTTTGTTGGTGCTCGAGTATGATACATTGCATTGATGCATTGTATTCATTTACATTTGGTCAGTTGTTTTCATTTTTTTGTGTGCTGTGGTGCCATATCTTTGGTGCTCTCACCTTCACTCTACTCTTGTAGTTGGTACCGCTACCTGTTCATAGTGATGTTCACACTGCTGCACTTCCCCGACCTGTTACAGGGTAACCTTCATGCGAGCCTTTGTGCTTTGCATTCGAGTTGAGTTGCTTTGCAGTTGTGTTGAGTCAATGACTTGACCTCTGCAGTTTCGATTTACTATCGTAACTAGGTCTGCACTTGATATTGTGTAACCAGTCTGGATCATATATGTTGACTTGAGTCTGTTTGTGCTTGTACATTGATTTGTACATGTGTTGAATCCAGCTTAAACGCTCGGGTTCGACCTTGTGCTCGTTTATGAACTTTCATTGTGTTTTGTGTATTTCACGTACTATTGTGGCGAGGCAGTGCACGCGTGCGTGTACTGCAACCATACAGAGTTTGGTTTGATTTAACCATTTTGAGATTTTCTAATTATTTATTTAATAATTGGATTTGGTAGTTAATTGCTGTTAAGCAATTCTGATGTTTTTAAAATTATCTTCATGGATATTCTTTTCACTTATCTTTGTTGATGATTTGAATCTGCCGATTTGTTGTTTAACACTGTTTAGTGTTATATCAGCCGTTATCCGATTCTTTTATCGAGGAGTCGGATATACGAGATTTATGTGACTGTCGTCTATTTGGTATTGATTATTATTGTTTCTGTGCATTAATAACTGAGTTTGAATTAGACTGACCTGTGTATTATTTTCTTTTGAATGTAATACTCGGGTCAGACCCGAGTTATTTCAGGTTATAGATTTACTGCTTTGAGTTGTTGTTTGAGCTATGAAGACTTTTCACATCTTTTGAAGTGGTCTTCATCTTGTTGTAGTAGTCAGTGTGTCTCTTTAAGGTTGATATGTATTCATGTATATTAGTCGATAATGTACTTGTATATATAACTTCCAGAGTCGACAGTTGTAGTTGTATCATATGTATTGTGTCAACTGTATTGTAACTGACATCATTTAATATATATATGAGACTTTTTGTTATCTGTATTCCGCATTCTTTTGTATCTGTGTTATTATTATATATATTGTCCAAAACTATTATGAACCATCGTAGTTCGTTTTATACTGGTAATTGGGTATGTCGATTGGAGTAAATAAAGAACGATGAAAAATGAAAAATATATACCACTCCTATCGAGGTAACCAATACTAGTGTAAGGCCAACTACGGATGACCGCTCCTATCCAGCCTTATTCTTCGTAATAACAGACAGTATTTCTTTTAATACTCTTTGTTATTGTGAGCATAGAGGTGGGGCATCACAGGTGGTATCAGGTATGGAGCCTTGGTATTTAACCTATGTGGTTGCTCCAATCTCATTTACTCTATGTGATTGTTGCTTTGTGATCGAGGCGCCTAGGATAAAGATCCCAAAGGACCGGGAGGTGGCATATTCGTGTAGTAGTTACCTAGTGTAAGGGGTAACCCGGCCTTGTGTTGGCAGAGAGCTAGTTAGTTCTCGATGCGTCCATCCAGAGGCGATCCCATTGACAGTAGGAAGTTCCTTAGCCTGGCCATTTGTTGGCAATCCATCTTCCAATACGAACCTTGTACGGTTTTAGTTGTAGAACCTGCCATTTACTTATGGTGGTCACCACTATTTAGATGGTAGCTATAGTAGGCATAGTTCAGAATGTCTATGCTGGCTAAGATTAATATTATACTTTCGAAATGTTTTCCACACTAGACACTAATAATAATAATCCAATGGTTTTGCGTATTAAGCATCTTTGACTACCATAAGGAGAAATCTCCTCCAATTCTGCATTTGCATTGTGTGTGTGGCGGGAGGCCTTATGGTAGTTTAATTTTCCAAAAGCATTGCGGATGTCTTTTACTTCCTTTGTTGTTGTTTTAAAGATAATAAATTGTTTTAAGTTCTCACACCAGTCCCATGACTGACCTGGAGTTTATTGTTCCTTTCCTAAACTCTAGGTGCCCATAATTTTCCACACGGGCAGCCTAGAGTCAGGTAATCAGGTCATTCTGGATTCAGGAGATGTTGTGGAGCTCAGTGGCGAGCTGGATGGAGAGGCGTATCACTTGTATATGATATTATTATTTCGTTGTGTATTCTGTATGAGGACAAGTTTGTATAACTGTCCATTGATGTATTGTGTGTATTTTGACTCTAATGATGATGTAATGTATAAACTGATATAGTTCTTTGATTTAAAGATTATTCATTTATCTATTATATGTTGTTCCGCTGCGAATGTGAGATTCTGATATTGTTTCTGTTCTTGTGTTTTTCTGTTCTCTTTTTCTTCTGTCTTCTTCTACCTCTTCATTTTAACCACAACAATTCGGTTTTCCGGCATTCGATTAATCGGCAGTTGATACAGTGGACGTATTAATGTCGACTTTCGAGCATTGAAAATCTTTAATCGTTACATAAACCTTCGGTTGCATTGCTACGCTGATTCGTGGTGTACCGATAAATCCTGTCCGTTACCTAGCCGAGAGCTATCTTGTTGATTTAAGATAAGGTGCGATTATACAATTTTGAGTTAGCCCAGGATAAATCATTTGTAATTAACCTCTGCATTCATTTAGTTGCATTAGTTCATGCATATTTAAAAAAAATTAAAATCCAAAACTAAAAAAATTTGTGAATATTCCTTTAAAATTTTTAAATCCTTTTTCTTTGAAATTTAAAAAAAAATTAAAAAACAAAATCCAAAAAAAATATCAAATCTTTTCAAAAAACAAAACAAAAATCAATTTTCCATTTTGAAAAATAAATTCTATTTGCAAATATTTTTCCTTTATAAAAAAACCCCCAAAAACATTCTTGGAAATGTCCGAGTTTCCCTACTTACATGAATTCTACGATAGTTGTGAAAATCAATATAATCCATATAATTTCACACCAAATTCATATGGATATTTTAACAACAACTATTGTTCACAACTATTTGTATTGATTTTGCACCACAAAGTTTTCAAAATAACAAACAACCCTCCGATCTTGAAAATAGCATTTCGTCTTTACTTGAAATTTCTACACAACAAAATCAAATGATAAATGATTTGTGTAATTCATATTTGGGCTATGATTCAAGACCAAGTTTTCAAAGAAATCAAGATTCGAATTCACTTCAAAATTCAAACGATTTCGAGTATAACCCATGCCAATTCAATTTCGAACTCTAGAATGAATTTCAAACTCAAAATGAAAATGGAAACAAGTTTTCAAATGAATTTGGCAATGGGAATAATCTTAACTATGTTACGATTGAAAATCTTTGTTCTCAACAATTTCAAAGTGAAAATCCTCAAGTTAATAACTATAAATTCAATTTTGTTGAGCAAATGAATGAAATTTACAGTGATCACACGGATTCGTTGTTTGAAACTTATATGAAACAACGTGAAAAACAAATTAAATTCCAATGTGTGACGTGTCAAGTGATAATCGACCTTTTACCCAAATCGATGATTTTCAAATAATAACTTTTGAAATTGAAAATAAAGATCTTAATGAAGTTGTTGAAAATACGATAATTGAGTTGGATTTCAATTCTTTTGAGGGTGTGGAACCAAATTTAAAATTTGATCTTCCTTTTCTCTATTTCAAAATTTTGAATAAAACAACTTTTGATTTTGAACTTGAGATACGCAGTAAAGTTGTTGATAATCCAATAAAGGAAGACGAATTTAACGCACACAATTTCTTTGGAATTTTTGAAAATGAGTTGTTGAATTCTGAAGGGGAAGATTTAAATCACCATTCTTATTTTGAAATTAATGATTCAAAAGAAGTCTTCAATGATGAGCTTGACTTGAATTTCAATCAATTGTTTTATCAACCCCGAAAGTCATCGAAAATAAAACAACTCACACGATTTTCAATAAAACGACATTGGTTTTTCCAAATCAACATTCAACTTCGAAATCTTTTATGATTTGGTTTTCCGAGCTTAAGCCGTGTCTCGCATATTTGACGAGACAAATGAATCGGTCTTTGGAAGACCGTTTCATTTACTTTTTGACGATATACTTTCTGATCTCATGTAAATACCGTTAATTTTCATTTAAATAAAGGTCATGTTTTTATTTTTATTTTTCTCCTTCCACTTGGGTCAACTGTGGGGACACGGTCAAAATGAAGTGTGGGTGGAGTCTCGTCATTTTTCTTTAATTTTTCATAGTTTATTTTTACATTTTCCTTCCAAAACATAGAGGAAAAAAAAACAAAAAAAAATTAAAAAAAATTGTGTTATTAAAGCATTTTTGATTTATTTTTAAAGAAACACTATAGGATAAATATATGGTTTTTGTTTAATAAATTGAAAATTTTGAAAATTTATTTGTCTTAACAAAAATAAAAATGAAGTTTGATTACAAATAACAATGGTTAACTAGTATATAGGAAGATTCATACGTGTTAATTATGAAATACATCCTAATTGAAAATCTTTGTTTTAAAAAGTGGTTGATTTAAAGTAAAGATATACCTTTTTTTGTCTTCTAAGTTAAATGGTGCTAAGCTTATTTTGCAAAACTCTCTCTACAAAACAAAAAAGAACAAATTTTTTTCTTATGTATATGTATATTTTTAATAAACACCTAGAGTCATGTGTTCACACTCGTGTGTTCACTCGCCATGCTCTGTACCCTTCTCACGTAAGCCTGAAAGGAAGTGCATGATCGGTATATCTGGCCTCAGTTTATCTGAGTTAGGTGTGTGTATTTTACTAATAACGCCTATAGTCAATAAGTGTTCACACTTGCGTGTTCAATCGCCACGCATTGTATTCCCCTAACATCAGTCCGCAAGGCAGTGCATGGGTAATATATCTGGCCTTAGTTTATCTAAGTTAGGCATATGTAAATATTGTTAATATCAACAAAATTTTCAAAAGAAAAAATGGAGAGAGTAAGCTAATGAAATCCAAGCACTATTTTAACTTATTTGATTTGACTTGTTAATGAAAAGAAATAAAAATATCAATTTGTTAAAATTTGATAATTAACTAAGGATCCATTTCATAGTTACACTGTGTTGTTAACTGAAACAACGAGTTATACTATAGTCTATTTGTTATGATAACTTGATTTTTGTTGGAAATTTTGACGAGTAAATGACTTAAATCTCAAGATAATGACCAAAACCTATATTTAACTTATTTGTTTCAATTTAAAAGAAAATCCTGCATTGTAAATATTTTCAAAAACTCGCATTCATCTCTTTGTAAATAAATCTTGCATTTTGTAAATATTTTCATCCTGCATTTGGATTTGTCGGTAATATCCACTAAAAACCCTCACGAGACAACACTCGTCCTATTGGGGACACCCAGAGGTTTAACGGCTTGTTGCATACGTTCAATGCAATCGTGCTCCCTACGAAAACGGATTTATCATAGTTTTAGTTTAATCGAGGACGAATAAAAAGATTAGTGTGGGAGTATTTGATGTGCACGTAAATGTGCATATTTTTACCACCATATTTATTCTATTTAAATTAAATAAATGATCACATTGGGTATTTTAACTTGTTTTAACCAAAATCCATATTAATTCTGAATTGTCACATATCCATCTTCATATAGGGGCAAAACGGTCATTTGTGTGCATATATTTCTTTGAGAAAAAAAATTATTGGAAATTTATATATATTTGTGTAGGAATTTGATCTCAAATAGGAGTGGTTTAATAAAGTCACATGCATGCACAAAATGAATACAAAGAAATGAAGATAGATATAATTCAAAGTGAAGAACATGGAGGATCCCACCTACCCACCTACCTTAATGTACAAATTAGAGGCTAATGCACATGGTTATGGAATTAATGGCTTCATGTACACTTAAATGATTATTAGTAGAAGCTAATGATTACTTGGTCTCCACACTTTCTCAAGGGTAGTTTGGGCATTCCCCGAATTATGGATTAGGGTTTCATGCTTGTATAAATAACCCATTATGTTCATGAAACCTCTTCTACCCTCTTTAAGCTCTCTCATGGAGGCCATCTCTTCTCTTAATTTAAATTAGTTCTCTTTTATTTCTTTTCATGGCTACTTGGCCATTCATTTTTATTTTCATGTAATTTTCTTTTTATTGCAATTTAATACACGCTCTTTCCTTTTCTGTGAAGACCCAAAATTTTTGAGAATAAAAATTACTTTAAAAAAAAAGAAGAAATGAAAAATAAAAAAAACAAGAATGAATGAGTAAATAAGTGAGAGAATGATAGTTAGAGAAAATAAAAATGGGGAAAAAGATAACTGAGTAAAGAGGAGCTTTATATTCACATATTTTTGTATATATATATATGTATTATATAAATAACTTGAAAATGAATATTAAATGAAAATAAAATAATTCAGTAAGGAGAAAATTGTTTTCAACAATTAAGTGATAAGGAGAAAATGATATATTCTTTGGTAAATTAAAATGCCTAAAAACTAGTTTAATATTAGTTGTGCATAAGTACAATTTTGAAATAAATCAAGAGTAAACAAATAGGCTGAGATAATAGCTAGGAATGGGAAATAACTCAGGTATAATGAAAGGTATTATAAAAAAAAGCCACATGAAAATAATATGCAAGTGAATCATGCAAATTGCATGCACACAGGAAAAGCAGTGGATAACTGCTTTTACCAGAAATAGAAACCAAGAGAAAATGGCACATTTAGCCATAACAACACACACATAATTCTCTGAGTAATGTGAGGATAAAATGGGTCTTTCCTTTAGTAAAACCATAGTAAAATGATTTAAATCAAGAGACAGAGCAGAGGTTTTCTCTAAGGAAAAAAAAGTAACACATTAAAAAAGAAAGAGGAAGAGCCCACACTGTTTGCAAGCTTAGGCATTCTCGGGGAAAAGAAGGGAAAGGTGAGTGATTAATCAATCTCATGAGGCTAAGGCATTAAGACCCAAGTTAAGGGCAGCCATTTTATTTTTGTGCTTGATCAATTTGTTTTTCTCTGAATAGAGGAATGCTGAGAATGGTTGGTGTTTTGATAAATCTTTGGTTGATGCTTTGATTTGTTTTGTTTGTGTAACATCCCGTATTTTTAAGCTATTGAATTTGAACATTTAATTCGTTTTTAATGTTAATGTGGATTCTTAATTGATTTTGAAATGAATGGATTTGGGTTCAATCAATGAAAATGAGCTATAATTTTAATTTATAGCAATTCTGGTTGAATTTGATTAATGGAAAAATAATAATTAAATATTCGGGATTAGGTTAAAAAGGTGAATTTGGGGTAAATGATTATAAAAATGATGTTTAAATGTATTTTTAAGTTTAATTGGTTAAGAATAATATTATTGAAATTTCAGATGAATTTTAAAGTTGATAAATTAATATTTGGGATTTTATATTAATTTAATAATGAATTTAATATTATTATATTGCAGTTTAATCAGATTTTGAGTCCGGATTGAGCCGGAATGATTTTAAATGTGGTTATACATTTTATATGATTTATTGTTAAGTTATTAAAATTTTGAAAGTGAAATTTTAAGCGTTTCCGTAAATTTTGAAAATCGCCTGATTTAATAGACGAGTTAAAATAGCCTTCCGGGGCGCAGTCTCGGAATTCGACGAAATCAGTTTCATTGGATCCGTAATAGTTAATTATTATCGAATTTCAATTTTCGTGGCAATCGGAGTTGTCGTTTGACTGTGGCAGCTCGAAACGCATCGAAATCGATTTAACCGATTTAATTTTAAATTGATCGTTTAATTCCGTATCTCGCGCATACGATCAAATTAGCTTACGAAACCTGTTCCATTGTGTCTGCAACGCGGAAAAACCCCAGGAATGCCTGTCGGAACGTGAGAATTGGAGTTCGTTTGCGTAAGTGATACATTGAGTGGAACGAGAATTAAATAATATTAAATTATATATATATTAACGTTTTATTCTCTAAAACCCTAGTTGATATGAACGCAGCCGCCTCCTCTTGTTCAATGGCCGACATCTCCTTTCATTCTTCCTCAGATTTCTCCCTATCCACTTGCTTTTATCAAAAGAATTTAACTGGAAAGTCGAAGAACACTTCGAACTCTACATTATCAACGGTAGAGATCGTATTCTGTTGTGTATTTTGGCGTTAATGTTTGCTCGAAGGGGGAACGTTCGTGCTCAATTTCCGAGCTCTAGAGGGGACCGGATCTGTGCGTTCCTGGGCCGGAGGTGGAGGAGGGGTAGGCTCATCCATTGGCGCTGTCTGATCGTGGTAGAACGGAGCGTGGAGGTTGCAGTTTCGAGCCCTAATGTTTGTGAATGGGTTCGAATACGTCTGGAGCATCGCGTGGAAGACGAAGCAGAGGAAGGCGGGCCCGGTTTCACGATGTAGGGCTGAGATGGTAGTTTTAAATTAATAAAAGGGAAATTGTTTTTAAATTTTAATTCAAACTTTGTAAAATCGTAACGAGTTCATACGTACTCAGATTCGGACGAAATGGGTAGCATTGGAATCGCAGGAACGCGTGCTACGCGGTGGTGCAGATCCGGAGTCATTCCGGGCAAGTAAAAATTTGGGTTAAATCGGACATCGTCCGGTTTAATTTAAATTTCGAACGCTCGCCGAAATTGAAGGTGAGTTATTCTCACTCACATCTGGATGCTAGACATTATAAATAATTGATATTTAAATATCTGTGTGGTTGATTGTCTATATTTGTGTTTATCTGTCTGGATTGATATTTATATTGTGATGTGCTAACATTTGTGATGCAGGAAGAAACAGGTTGGAGGGATCCAACTGGATTCCTCAAAATGTAGCAATTATTTATAATTGATAGTCATACCTGTTTATATGTTGTGATTGATAAATCTGGAAGTTTAATTGTACTGTGAAATTGTTGTATAAAGTATAATCACAGAATTTAATTATAAATGGATAAATTGTGTTTTTACGAAATAAAATGAATTGTTAAATTTAGAATTTCAAAGAATAAAATTTGAAATCGGATTTGAAAAGAAAAATGTAAATTGGGTCAAATTGGGATTTTGAATATAATGGGAAGTTTATAAAATGGGTAATGGGAAGTATAGTTTTCTGGAGATTAAATTTATGAAATTATAAATTGTTTAAAATAACGATGTTTATTTTAATAATGGCTAATGTTATCCGAAAATTACAAATATGTTAAATGGAGTTTCCAACTATAAATTAACAAGTTCAAATGAAAAATAGAATGTTTTGAAATGCCGTATTTCATTGGAATTTAATTAAGTGAATTGGAAATTTGGCTTCCATTGGAAATTCACCAAAAATGTTTAATTTAAAATGTTTTAAACTATGATTTAAAAATGAATTTCCGGATATGGGAAATTGGGTGTGAACTTCGGATGAAGTCATAGTTAAATATGGGATTTGGGATTATGTTGAAATCATAAATTGACTTGAAATAAATCAGTGGATTTATATGAAAGAGTACTTTGGAATGTTTAGAAACGGGAAAGTGTTTCCCTGGGAAAACCAAGTAAATGTTTATAAAAAGATTTTATTTAACTAAGGTTAAGTTTTAAATCGTTTTAAAAAGTATTTTTAAGAAATCGTTATTTTTAAAGAAATAAATTAATAATTTTTAATACCGTAATAATTTGGGAGTATATTAGCAATTATTTTTACAAATAGATTTATTTAAAAGTTGGTTTTAGCTTAAGTTGTTAAAATTAGCATTTTTCTTCTTATAACGTTATTTTGAATTTAGTGAAACTAAAACCCTTATTTTTAAATCAAAGTTTATGTGTTAATGACTAGTTTTCTTCACATATTTTAAATTTATATTTTGAGTAAATAAATAGAAGTAATTTTCATATTTTAAAGTATATTTCAGTATAAAGTATTTTTAACTATTTTAAATGCAAATTGTTTTATACTTGGTTATTCCCGATGGGAATAAAGGGTAAAGGATTTACCTTGTAAAGGAAGAGTTTGGAAAATTGTTTTCAAACGAGTTTTGAAAATGTGAAAATATCTCTTTGAAAGATATTAGAAGAAAATAAATAATATGGAGATTATTTATTGTGTGATGGATGTGTATGGATGTTTGTGAACATTAATTGATAGTTAAATCACCGACTATCAATATTGGCCAAATGCGTTGATCGTTTCGAAGAGACCGGGATCGGGTTTCCGTATACCGGGATTCTAGGTCTGGAGACTCGAATACCACTTCGATTCGGTTTGTACGTTTCGTGTAACGTGTTCGGAGTCGAAGATGGAGCAGTGAAGTGCAAGGGCTAGTCGCTACTAATCCTGAGGATATTTCCAAAATGGATGTAGTAGGAATAGTGCCTTCGGTTCCGTTCGGACCCGAGACGGACTTGTATGGACGAATGCTTTCGGGACATCGTCAGGTGGACGATGGGCATTCAAAGTGAAATGTTCTGTAAAGGTAACGCTAAGCCTCAAGCCTCATCAACCGGGAATGACTGAAAATCAGGGGTTATGCAGCAAGGCTTCGTGGGTAGCCCCCACTTGAGAGTAAGGTCATCACTGTCTAGATGTCCCTTTTATTTCGGCTTAGTGGTGCGGTTGCTGATCACAACCGTGGGGTGATTTTACTTGGAATTATCCAGTAAGGGATGATTCCGGTCTTGTGTTGCAGGGGAGCGGGCGTACTCCTCGGTACTGTGATCTAGGCCACGTACTGTGACAGGTGGTACCCCAGTGCCTAGTCATTCGTTGGAAATCCATTCTCCCTACGTGCCTTGTACGAGTTTTGTTTGTATTACCCACGTTGTGGCTAGTATGCCGGAATTTAATAGATGTAACAATTTCGGCTATTTTATAAGTATTTGTAAATAGACACTATTATAATATCAGAGGATTTTTATAAAAAGTGTTTTAGCTATCGTAAGGTAAAAACCCGACATGTTTATTTGTGGCGTGGTCTTACGAGATGCTTTTGTTTTCAAAGGATTTTTGAAACTTTAATAATCAATTGGGTGTATTTATGATGCGCTGGTATTCCACACCGACTCGGGTGTTATTTTATTATAATGCTCGGGTCAGACCGAGTATATTTCAGGATAGGTTGCTATGGAGCTCAGGAGAGGAGCTGGAGTCCGAGACGTATTTCTCGTACTTGTATTATTCCGCTGCTGTGATTGTTGAGATTGTTTGACTGGTTATGGTTGGTTGTATTGATATACTCTGATGATGATGTATTGTATATAAACAGATATAGTTTTGATTTGTGTAAAGTTCTGTTCTATATATTATATTTTATTCCGCTGCGACTGTGAGGTTTTGATGTTGTTTAGTTCATTCTTCTTCTTCTTCTACCTTCTTTCTTTTCCTACAATCCGTCTTTTCCGGCGTTCGATCGTCGGCATATTATACTGTTGAGTATTTTGTGTCGATTTTCGAGGGTCGAGAAGGGCGGGTCGTCCCACTTGGTATCAGAGCTTAGATTGGCGACAACCTAGGCTTTGGTGGGAAAATTACTCATTTTTAAATAGAGTCGGAAGTACTCTATAATGAGCTGAGTGTAATAATAGCTATGAGAGCGTACTTGTTAGTGGATATAAAATTGTTTTTGTACTGTGTTGACTTATCGGTTCAGTGTTTATGAATTCTGGTCGGTACGGGAAGTACAACCGTATCGATAGGGGTTTCTAAACTCTTAAACAAGATAAACCGACATAGTATTATTTTTAAAGTGGGTAAATGAAATAATTTTACCCAAAATTGTATTTTGATATAAAAAGAAATAATTTTTCTAAATTATTATATGTATTGGATGCTTGTTTGGTTGTTTCTTCTATAACCAAATAAGAAATTAAAACATGATCTAAAATTTGAAATGATATATATAAGAAAATAAGAAGTTAAAATATTAAAATGGTTTATAACCAAATGGAATTGACTGAATATGTTTTAAATAAGAAGAAGTATAATTAAAATTTGACTTAAACCAGAATTTTGATTCCGGAAATTTTGGGAAGGGTTTTAAATTGAATTTGATTGAAATTTTGGGAATGTTGAAATGTTTCCAAAGGTTTTGAAGTCAATGATGGAGAATATTTTGGAAAATATTTTTGAATAGAAATTGTTTTGAGGTGGATTTTGGAAGTGGAAAGCATTGAACTCACTTCAGTCGCTGGAAAATAATCCTGATGATGCTGGCCACATCATTAGAATTCATTTTCGAGTTTCTAAAGTGATGGATTGCTACCAAAATAGTTGGTTATGACATTGTTTGGACTTGTTTGGGAAACAAGTGATTTTGGAATTTTCAAAGGAAAATTGTTTGGTAAAAGCAGTTTGTTTTGGAATTTGGTATTTGAATTGAATATCAGAAGAGAAATGTGTTGATTTTTATTTCGAATTGGTTTTGAAATAAATCCGGGTAAATTGAATTCTGGAAATTCTATTTTAAAATAAAAATGTGAAAGTTGAAATGATTCAACTATATAATTTATAAAGGAAAGTTGATTTAAAGAAGAATTGAGTATATATGGAATGTAAATTTACTTTGAAGAAATGAAGGTGAATGGAATATATTTGGATTTAACTTATGATAAGTTAAATAAAAATTGAGAATTTGAAATGGAATTAAATCTAAATGAATTGGAATAAAATTGAAGTTGATATAAGGGTGAAATGTGAATGCTTATAATTGTGTAAGTGAATTCATATTCTTAAGTTATAAAGTGTTATAATTTGAAGTTGTGATTAAATGGAAATGGACATAAATGAGCAATCTAAACCCTTAAATAGAAGTGAAATTAAAGTTCACAAATGGGAAATGAATTTTGCATAAACAAAATTAAATGGAATTTGTATTGCAATCAATAAAATTTTGATAGTTTAGTCAAAATTTGAAAGGTAAGTAAAATCCAGTCTGGAATAGGATTTGAAATTTGAAATTTTTGTATTGGAAGTGTGAATGAATAATGGAATGAGCTTGTAATAGTGATAGTTTGAATTGTAAAGAAACTTCAAATAAGTGAAATAATTTAAAGAGGTTTCTTTGTTAATATAATAAATCTAAAATGATTTGAAATTTGGTTGGATGAGAATCAAATGGAAATCAAATAAAATTGATATAAGAAGATAATGAAACTATTGTGAAAGAACTTAAGCAACTTGAAAGAAAAACAAAATGATTGTGAATGGGCTTTATTAAGTAATCTTGAATGCAAATTGTTAAATAATAAAGTAAGAATACATGTGTAATTGTATTAATTAATTATTGAGATAAAATAAGAATATATGAGTTGTACATAACCCAGGATTGAATGATATTAATATAGACTTAACTTAAATGATGATCTTGAAGTGTGAATAAGCAATTGAATTAAAATTTCATTGGAATAAAAATACTGGGATTGTGAACCATGAAAATTAAATGAAATTAATATAAATCCAAGTTGGAATTAATTTTAATGGTTATAAGCTTAAGTGGTGATTATTTTGTTTGAATGACATGAAATTGGCATGTATTCGGAGTTGAGTTGTTTAACAAGCAATTGAAATTGATTTTTGAATAAGTTGATATGGATTGGAATCTAATTTAAAGAGTTTGTAAATGAATGCAAGTGAATTGGTTAAAAATAGTAAATGGAATTGATCTTGAATTAATGGGAATGAATTGACCTTTTAATGGGTAATGTTTGCATATGAATGAGAACGGATCATAAAAGAAATGCAAATGTTTCAAGTTTAAAATAAAATTTGATTGCAAATCAAATTGAGAATGTAAGTTAAAATAAAGAAAATGTAAGTATATCAAATTTAAGAATAAGAATTTGAGTGTGAATCAATTTGTAATTGAATTGAAGTAAATTGATGCAAGTGATACGCATGTAATCAAATTGATGTAAATATAATTGAGAATATTAAACTTGAATGCAAGTCATTCAAGAGAAATAGAATGAAGTTGGACTTGAATAAGACATTAAAAGATAATTGAAATCTTTGAAGTGTAAATAAAATATGGTAACATTGTTAAACTATGAAGTTTGAGTTTGTAAAGAGGATTTGAAATGTTGTCGAAATTTGTGAAATTGTTATAAAGATGGTTAACATTCTTAAATGATGAAATTGCTTGGTTTGGTTATGAAATGGATATGTTTGGCTTGCATTTATATGGGAAATATTATGAAAATGCTCATATCATTGAAACTGATGAGTTTGTTGAGTAAGTACAGGTACGGGAGGCGTTCCAGAGAGTTGGAGCGCATATATGCGTTATATTAGCCGCTCGCTATTAAAAATTTGCTAAAAAGGTACGCCTACGCAAATATAATTGGGAAATGATATATACATTGTGATATATTTTGGGTTTCCGGCCATGTGAGCCGATGTATATATATTTGTGTATCCTGCGATATCGCAGAAGCTCCTCCGTGCAAAGGAGACTCTGCCAAAAATTTTCAGAAATTTTGGGAGTTAGAAAATTTTTGGGGTTTTTGGGAAAATTTATTAATAAGTAAAGTTATTTTGAAAGCGAGTGTGAAGGTAAAGGCTTTAGAGTAAATAAAGCAAATGGTTTTGAAATGGAGCTGAAACTTTTTGGAAAATGGATATAAGCTTTTAACTAAGCAAATTGGAAAGTAAATGAGTTTGAGAGTATATTTTTACCTTAGCAAATTTCGGGGACGAAATTTTTATAAGGGGGGAGGAATGTAACATCCCGTATTTTTAAGCTATTGAATTTGAACATTTAATTCGTTTTTAATGTTAATGTGGATTCTTAATTGATTTTGAAATGAATGGATTTGTGTTCAATCAATGAAAATGAGCTATAATTTTAATTTATAGCAATTCTGGTTGAATTTGATTAATGGAAAAATAATAATTAAATATTCGGGATTAGGTTAAAAAGGTGAATTTGGGGTAAATGATTATAAAAATGATGTTTAAATGTATTTTTAAGTTTAATTGGTTAAGAATAATATTATTGAAATTTCAGATGAATTTTAAAGTTGATAAATTAATATTTGGGATTTTATATTAATTTAATAATGAATTTAATATTATTATATTGCAGTTTAATCAGATTTTGAGTCCGGATTGAGCCGGAATGATTTTAAATGTGGTTATACATTTTATATGATTTATTGTTAAGTTATTAAAATTTTGAAAGTGAAATTTTAAGCGTTTCCGTAAATTTTGAAAATCGCCTGATTTAATAGACGAGTTAAAATAGCCTTCCGGGGCGCAGTCTCGGAATTCGACGAAATTAGTTTCATTGGATCCGTAATAGTTAATTATTATCGGATTTCAATTTTCGTGGCAATCGGAGTTGTCGTTTGACTGTGGCAGCTCGAAACGCATCGAAATCGATTTAACCGATTTAATTTTAAATTGATCGTTTAATTCCGTATCTCGCGCATACGATCAAATTAGCTTACGAAACCTGTTCCATTGTGTCTGCAACGCGGAAAAACCCCAAGAATGCCTGTCGGAACGTGAGAATTGGAGTTCGTTTGCGTAAGTGATACATTGAGTGGAACGAGAATTAAATAATATTAAATTATATATATATTAACGTTTTATTCTCTAAAACCCTAGTTGATATGAACGCAGCCGCCTCCTCTTGTTCAATGGCCGACATCTCCTTTCATTCTTCCTCAGATTTCTCCCTATCCACTTGCTTTTATCAAAAGAATTTAACTGGAAAGTCGAAGAACACTTCGAACTCTACATTATCAACGGTAGAGATCGTATTCTGTTGTGTATTTTGGCGTTAATGTTTGCTCGAAGGGGGAACGTTCGTGCTCGATTTCCGAGCTCTAGAGGGGACCGGATCTGTGCGCGCCTGGGCCGGAGGTGGAGGAGGGGTAGGCTCATCCATTGGCGCTGTTTGATCGTGGTAGAACGGAGCGTGGAGGTTGCAGTTTCGAGCCCTAATGTTTGTGAATGGGTTCGAATACGTCTGGAGCATCGCGTGGAAGACGAAGCAGAGGAAGGCGGGCCCGGTTTCGCGATGTAGGGCTGAGATGGTAGTTTTAAATTAATAAAAGGGAAATTGTTTTTAAATTTTAATTCAAACTTTGTAAAATCGTAACGAGTTCATACATACTCAGATTCGGACGAAATGGGTAGCATTGGAATCGCAGGAACGCGTGCTACGCGGTGGTGCAGATCCGGAGTCATTCCGGGCAAGTAAAAATTTGGGTTAAATCGGACATCGTCCGGTTTAATTTAAATTTCGAACGCTCGCCGAAATTGAAGGTGAGTTATTCTCACTCACATCTGGATGCTAGACATTATAAATAATTGATATTTAAATATCTGTGTGGTTGATTGTCTATATTTGTGTTTATCTGTCTGGATTGATATTTATATTGTGATGTGCTAACATTTGTGATGCAGGAAGAAACAGGTTGGAGGGATCCAACTGGATTCCTCAAAATGTAGCAATTATTTATAGTTGATAGTCATACCTGTTTATATGTTATGATTGATAAATCTGGAAGTTTAATTGTATTGTGAAATTGTTGTATAAAGTATAATCACAGAATTTAATTATAAATGGATAAATTGTGTTTTTACGAAATAAAATGAATTGTTAAATTTAGAATTTCAAAGAATAAAATTTGAAATCGAATTTGAAAAGAAAAATGTAAATTGGGTCAAATTGGGATTTTGAATATAATGGGAAGTTTATAAAATGGGTAATGGGAAGTATAGTTTTCTGGAGATTAAATTTATGAAATTATAAATTGTTTAAAATAACGATGTTTATTTTAATAATGGCTAATGTTATCCGAAAATTACAAATATGTTAAATGGAGTTTCCAACTATAAATTAACAAGTTCAAATGAAAAATAGAATGTTTTGAAATGCCGTATTTCATTGGAATTTAATTAAGTGAATTGGAAATTTGGCTTCCATTGGAAATTCACCAAAAATGTTTAATTTAAAATGTTTTAAACTATGATTTAAAAATAAATTTCCGGATATGGGAAATTGGGTGTGAACTTCGGATGAAGTCATAGTTAAATATGGGATTTGGGATTATGCTGAAATCATAAATTGACTTGAAATAAATCAGTGGATTTATATGAAAGAGTACTTTGGAATGTTTAGAAACGGGAAAGTGTTTCCCTGGGAAAACCAAGTAAATGTTTATAAAAAGATTTTATTTAACTAAGGTTAAGTTTTAAATCGTTTTAAAAAGTATTTTTAAGAAATCGTTATTTTTAAAGAAATAAATTAATAATTTTTAATACCGTAATAATTTGGGAGTATATTAGCAATTATTTTTACAAATAGATTTATTTAAAAGTTGGTTTTAGCTTAAGTTGTTAAAATTAGCATTTTTCTTCTTATAACGTTATTTTGAATTTAGTGAAACTAAAACCCTTATTTTTAAATCAAAGTTTATGTGTTAATGACTAGTTTTCTTCACATATTTTAAATTTATATTTTGAGTAAATAAATAGAAGTAATTTTCATATTTTAAAGTATATTTCAGTATAAAGTATTTTTAACTATTTTAAATGCAAATTGTTTTATACTTGGTTATTCCCGATGGGAATAAAGGGTAAAGGAATTACCTTGTAAAGGAAGAGTTTGGAAAATTGTTTTCAAACGAGTTTTGAAAATGTGAAAATATCTCTTTGAAAGATATTAGAAGAAAATAAATAATATGGAGATTATTTATTGTGTGATGGATGTGTATGGATGTTTGTGAACATTAATTGATAGTTAAATCACCGACTATCAATATTGGCCAAATGCGCTGATCGTTTCGAAGAGACCGGGATCGGGTTTCCGTATACCGGGATTCTAGGTCTGGAGACTCGAATACCACTTCGATTCGGTTTGTATGTTTCGTGTAACGTGTTCGGAGTCGAAGATGGAGCAGTGAAGTGCAAGGGCTAGTCGCTACTAATCTTGAGGATATTTCCAAAATGGATGTAGTAGGAATAGTGCCTTCGGTTCCGTTCGGACCCGGGACGGACTTGTATGGACGAATGCTTTCGGGACATCGTCAGGTGGACGATGGGCATTCAAAGTGAAATGTTCTGTAAAGGTAACGCTAAGCCTCAAGCCTCATCTACCGGGAATGACTGAAAATCAGGGGTTATGCAGCAAGGCTTCGTGGGTAGCCCCCACTTAAGAGTAAGGTCATCACTGTCTAGATGTCCCTTTTATTTCGGCTTAGTGGTGCGGTTGCTGATCACAACCGTGGGGTGATTTTACTTGGAATTATCCAGTAAGGGATGATTCCGGTCTTGTGTTGCAGGGGAGCGGGCGTACTCCTCGGTACTGTGATCTAGGCCACGTACTGTGACAGGTGGTACCCCAGTGCCTAGTCATTCGTTGGAAATCCATTCTCCCTACGTGCCTTGTACGAGTTTTGTTTGTATTACCCACGTTGTGGCTAGTATGCCGGAATTTAATAGATGTAACAATTTCGGCTATTTTATAAGTATTTGTAAATAGACACTATTATAATATCAGAGGATTTTTATAAAAAGTGTTTTAGCTATCGTAAGGTAAAAACCCGACATGTTTATTTGTGGCATGGTCTTACGAGATGCTTTTGTTTTCAAAGGATTTTTGAAACTTTAATAATCAATTGGGTGTATTTATGATGCGCTGGTATTCCAGACCGACTCGGGTGTTATTTTATTATAATGCTCGGGTCAGACCGAGTATATTTCAGGATAGGTTGCTATGGAGCTCAGGAGAGGAGCTGGAGTCCGAGACGTATTTCTCGTACTTGTATTATTCCGCTGCTGTGATTGTTGAGATTGTTTGACTGGTTATGGTTGGTTGTATTGATATACTCTGATGATGATGTATTGTATATAAACAGATATAGTTTTGATTTGTGTAAAGTTCTGTTCTATATATTATATTTTATTCCGCTGCGACTGTGAGGTTTTGATGTTGTTTAGTTCATTCTTCTTCTTCTTCTACCTTCTTTCTTTTCCTACAATCCGTCTTTTCCGGCGTTCGATCGTCGGCATATTATACTGTTGAGTATTTTGTGTCGATTTTCGAGGGTCGAGAAGGGCGGGTCGTCACAGTTTGATTGTTTGATAAGAAAAATACCATGATCTCTGATATGGATCCAGTACCTTAAACCATCAGTTTGTAAATATGTTTAGTAAGATAAATACATTTTATTATGAAGTAGGGTATTACTGGAAAATAAGCTAGGCAGTGTGAACAAAGGAGGTTCATGCTTATGTCTAGATTGTTTTAAATTTGAGATGAACAATGCAATAAATTATTTATGTGCTGATTTGTTCAGATCTAAAGCTAAAATGTTTTATGGGTTTTTCTCAAAAACCTTACCCTATGTTCACAATAGAATTGAGTATAAGAATTTTGTATGATTCTACTGGATTTGTTTAAGAGAACATGATATTCTTGAATATAGGAGATATGCAAGTGTTAAAACAAATTTTGAATAAAACAACTGGAAAAAAATGAAATATAGCATTATTTTCATGAATGAAAGTATGGTCAGTTGAAATCCCTGAGTGAGTCTAACTCTCTCTAATTTATGGAAAAAGAAAGAAAGAATGTAAAAGAATTTCAAGAGTTAATAAATCTTTTTGAAATAAGAAATGAGACTGGTCACTAGATTATAAAACTAATCTAGGAGAAAAGCCTTGATTTATTCATCATAAGGAGTATGATGGGTATGTGCATGACTTGTTTAAGTCCTATAGGCCTCTGTGCAGGGGTTAACAGAATTGAGTCCCTTGCAATGCACACATAGTGTTCAATGGCAAAGAGATATGACCAAATTAAATTGAAAAATCAAGATTTAGAGCTGAACTATGGGATTAAAATGAGTTAATTCCAGAAGAGTATGTGTATATGTATACTGAATTGAATGAATGAATGACTGCTTGTGTGCATGAGTGTTGTAATGACCCTAAAATAAAATAAAATAAAATAAAATAAAACAAAATATATTTATATTAGGAAATTCTGAGATATATAAATATATATATATTGCATTAAAACAGAAAAGAATTTGGCAATAAATAAAATTTGCATGGGAGCTTCTGTTTGATAAAATGCAAGGAATTAAGGTGATTAGAAGAAAAATTGGAACTCAAAATAAATATAGCTTTATGTTCAAAGAATTATGTAAATATATATACATTTAATATATATGGGGTATTTGCTGTTTTATATAAAGATAGAATAAAATGAAGTTTAATAAAAAATTGTGGTAAATGTCTTATAATTATGCTGGAAATAATTAATATAATATGTGTGATTTTTATTTAAAAATAGAAGGAGTTACTGATTTTTACAAAGAGGCAGAAATATATATATACATACAGAATCAAATAAAAATTTGATTATCTTATATTTATTTCAAGAAAATAATATGGGTGAATGATTTTTACATTACATAATAAAGTATGATAGTATGCATGATTGAATGGAGATAATAGATAGGTAGAAAATACAAAGGAGATTTTCAGATTCATTAAACTTATAAAAAGAAATGAATAAAGGATCACATGCATATGGCATGAATAAAATGGAGACATGAAAATAGCATGCAGTGTTAAAAATGCATGATCCCTGAAATAACTAATTAAAGCAACCTAATGTGTGCATTTCCAACTTAGGACCACACAGGAATGTGATGTGTAAATAAACATCAAAGGGTATTAGGGGAATTATCCATTTTCTTAAACCCTAGAATGGAATTATAAATAACTGCACATAGACAAAACCATCACTCTCTCGAGATCAAAACAAAAATAAAATAAGCAAGGAGAAACACTAGCTTGAGGCTTTGGGGGATTTACTGTTCTAAGAAATTAAGGCAGTGAAAGGAAAAACATAATGTGAGTATTTATCCTTTGTATGCAATGGCATTAAGTCCTATTGCAGGCAGCCTAAAATATTATGAGTCATTTAAATCTCTGAAATGATTTGTTATGGGTGATATGGATGTTTGTTTGTGCATTTTTGATTGGTGCATTAATCTGTAAGTGGGCTTTTAGAGTTAACATGTTTTGAGCATTCTTGTTCTATCTTATCATCATTAAACATGGATATAGATTAAATAGGGGAACATGGGGTTGAACCAGAAAATATACAAGTAGTTATATCTTTCTGAAATATGAATGAAAGAAAAACTAAATTGGTCACTTGGGAGTTAGTCAATGATCTGCTTACTTCAGGTGGGAGCAAGTATATGCATGGTGCAACTGCACCCTGAGGCCTTTGTGTGTTGGAATAAATTAAGTAACCTGGGAGCTTCCTTCACAATGCATACATAGTGTTCATTTGACAAGGAGTTAAAGACCATAAAATAAATGGGGATAGGGGTTTAAAAATCTGGGTTATAAATATTCAGATATGGTGTTAGATTTAATCAAGATAAACATTGTTCATTGATTAATTGCTGGGTGAAAACTGGAGTATAAAACCTGAATTTACTTATCTAAAATTTGGTGAGGATGATTTAAGAATTGTACACATGATTATTTTAACTGTTTGCTGTGTATTGTTTAATTTGTTGAAAGTGATTTTGTATCTCTTTGTATGAACCAAAACATGCTAAGTATAAAACCTGTTAAACTAAGAAGGCATTGCAAGATTACAAAAATTATGAATATGTATACAAAATTGATAAATGCTCATACCAGTGTAAACTGACCCTTTTGGTTGCCCTTGCAATCATCTGGGTGTCTCAAAAATTCTTTGGGGCAGCTAAATGATTTGCTTGTAGGAAATTGAAGTTGGCTTGATGAGTATAGAAGGCATTGGCTGCTAGTATAAATAAGAGAGACTTGTTTTAAAATTTGCAGTTGCATTGTAATGAAATTACTAGACAAATTCTATTTTCTGTAATTGAAGTTACTTGTAGGAAACTTTCTAAGTATTTGGGGTTGAAAATATGTACTTAAGCAAAACCTGTTGTGAGTGATCATTGATGATGTTTGGTTAACTACTAATTTATTTTATGAATGTCTGGTTTGGAGAAAATAAGGAGATAGACATATCATATACATATGATATGCGCATATATATATTTGATCACTGATTTTTATTGCCTATATTTTGCCTTATGGAAATTAAACAGCTAAGGGGATTGATTTTTTTTTTGAAATAAACTCTTAAGATTTTAGTAGAATATTCAAGTGAAATGAATTTGTGCATGGCAGGTAGATGATACTGGCATGTGCATGAATTCTGGAAGTTTGTATGTAATTGAGTATTTAAATTTCAATTTTTAAACCTTTGAGACGTCTGTCATAAAAATTTAGACGTCTGAGATCGAATTTAGACGTCTGTTACAAAAATTTGAGATGTCTGAATTTAGTTTAAAATGTTTTTTTACTCTCTGTTTCAATTTTAGATCTCTGAGCCGTCTGTCATAAAAATTTAGACGTCTGTCATAAAAATTTAGACGTCTGAGATCGAATTTAGACGTCTGTTACAAAAAATTGAGATGTTTGAATTTAGTTCAAAATGTTTTTTACTCTCTGTTTCAATTTTAAACCTCTGAGACGTCTGTCATAAAAAATTTAGACGTCTGAGATCAAGTTTAGACGTCTGTCATAAAAACTTAGACGTCTGAACTGCTGATTTTGCCTAGTTTCCCTATTTTCGAGTAAATTTCCAAGATTTATCGATTTTTGTCGATCCAACTTATTGTTATTAATTATTATTGACTTTGATAACTATCATGAGATTAAGTAAATGCTATTTTATTGATAATAGAATTATCTAGGCAGATAAATATATATAAGTGTTATAATTCGCCAAAGTATACCTCTGGTAGTAGAACAAGACTTAGAAAAGAGACAAGTGACTATGTCAATAGCTTGTATGGTATTTTGATTTCTATTTGATTTAAATTCCCTCTGATAAAAAAAAATAATAATAAAGAAACAATTGTATATCATCAAATATACAATTGACTTAATTCGTTTGTACACTAATATGATTATATTGGTAAAACCAGGGTCTTGGGAAAAATATTTGGAAATTATATAAATATTCAAATATAAAAAGAATTGGGGTTTAGTGGTGAATTCCTCTTGAAAGTTTTAAAAAAAATCTATGTGTTATAGAGTGAGGGTCACCACAAGTGTAGTAGGAGCTTAAATATATAGTTATATACCCAGTTTACATTATAAATCCAAATTGCATCTAGCAAATGAATACTTTGTACAATAATTAAAAATGACAAGTTATTATATTTTGATTTCACTCATACCAGAATTTATTTCTGACCCTATTTGTTGCCTTTGCAATATTTGGTGTGTCTCATTTTATTGAGGCAGGTCAATATGTTGTTGCAGGAAAAGAAGTATGAATAGCTTGCTTGCATGGATGTTTGAAGATCTGGTTGCTTTTAGAAATGTTTTAGGAAATGCAATGGTTTCATTGTAATAAATAAAGTTAGGCAAGCTCTATGATGTCTTAAGCAATTCTCAGTATTTGATGTCTAAGGAATTTTTAAAAGAACTTGTAAAACTTAAGTATTATATGTGTCTTGAGCTACTGATCTAAGTAACTGATCATGATGTTTTCTGGTAGACTGTGATGAAGGAAGTTATGCCATGTAATTTAATATGTGGACATACTTTCTTTAACATATCTGATAAATTTTAAAATAGTGAAACTGCAGTGGTCATCTTTTGATAATGCATGTAGTAAAACTGCTAGATGATGGTTGAACCTGTTCTGCTTTAGCCAGTAAGGCTTGGTCATGACTTATAAATTGATGTAAGACCATGAGAAGCTTGAAGTTTTGGTCCACAAATCTTTCTTACATGTCTGATTTCTAGTATGGGAAGTGTGTTATAAAATGATATGTGCATAGTTCTAGTAGCCTTCACTATAACCATAGTAAACAATATTCAGTTGTATCAAATATTGTCTAAAGTCTGTTTGCATTTGGTCTTGTTTAAGCTTTAAGAGTCTACAATATCTAAGAATTTGGTTGAAGGTTAAGCATGACCATTACCTCACTGCAACCTGGTTTATGTCAATAGTCATCATTCAATACCCATTAGAGGTATGCACCACAGTCTCATTTGGGTTTGATCCTTTAAATAAATTGTTTGGAACATGATGTTTACATATATGTGCAAAATTTTACTTGGTATGCTAGATTAAGTTAGCATTGTTTACTTGTATTGTTTTTCCACTGACTGGGCTTTAATTCACACTACTACCTCAATAATCATAGGACTGTTACATACATTATAAACTCAGATATAAGTATTTGTACATGACATAAAAATATCATTAGTGAAAGGGATGAGTACCCCGGGCTAAACTCACAAGCTTGAGTTGTTTTAACACTTAGTATGAAATTCAAAAGAAAAACTGTAAGTGTTAAACTCCTGATTTCACAAATGAAAGGAAAGTATTGATTGAAAATCTGGAAATTAATTAACTGGATTAAGAAACAAGCTGAAAAATAAAATATGAAAATATTAAAAGAATATTATTTAAATTAAGAAAGAATTTAGCTTGTCAAAGAAGAAAAAAAAGGGGGGGATTAAACCAGAAAGAAGCTATGTGACATAATATCTCTCAGATATGAGAATATTATGTGATTGATTTTTCTTTGCAATTTTAATTACTCTGATGGGCAAAGAAACATTTATATATCTTCATATATATAAATGACATGTTTTGATTCATGTACTAATATTTTTATATTGGCAAGATTTTGGATCTTGGGGGGAAATATATTAAAGAAGTGATCACTTGTTTAAAAAAAACTCACTAAAAATACATAAATTAGACTAAAAAGAAGTGGGTCACTTCAGTTGGTATCAGAGCTATGTTGTTAAAACATAGCATAAATATATTATCCAATCATCTTGTATGGATAAAATTCTAAAAAAAAATATAGTAATGATAGAAATAAATATCCACAGTAGAAATAAATTTCAGAAAATAATTAAAATAGAAATATGACTAACTAGCTATGCAATTGAATAGTGAATCATGTTAGGAAGACCACCAAGTCATGGAGCAGGACCCTCCAATACAACACCAATGGTCAATTTGCAAGATTTGGTGAGAGCATTTAGAGAAGGAGCAGTGCATAGGGAAGAGAATCCTCATGAGGAATTAGCTAAGCTATTGAAGACATTTTCAAATTTAGGAGGCAAGGATTTTGCTGGCACTGAGGGAGTTATGGGAGTGCGGACATGGTTGAGAACTTTGGAAAGGATATTTGTAGATATGCAAATTAATGACCAAAGAAAGAGGCAGATAGCTTCAAGGAGACTCAAAGGAGCAGCATTAGATTGGTGGGAGGTGATCATCACAGGAAGGCCAGAAAATGAGATAACATGGGATCAATTCAAGGAGATGCTTAAGGCAAGGTTTGTTCCAGCAACAGCTAAGGCAACATTGCTTGAGGAATTCATAAGGCTGAGGCAAGGACCAATGAGTGTGACTGAATACACTCAAAAATTTGAGAGTTTGTCCAAGTATGGAACTATGCTCATAGGAGATGAAGAATCAAAGAATTCATGATTTATCCAAGGATTAAATGTAGGTCTGAGTAGAGCAATGTTACCATACAAGGATAAAACATTTGATCAAGTCATAGACCTTGCTCTTTCTTTTGAACAACATGACAATGCAAGGGAAAAATTTAGGAGCATGAGGGCTAACAATCAAAAGAAAGGGAAAAATAGAGCACATCCCTATGACAAAAAGAATATGGATAAGAAAATGGAGGGAGCAACCACTGGGGAAGCTAAGAAGAAGGTTACTTGTTATAATTGTGGCAAAGAAGGACACATGAGTAATAGGTGTCAAGCAGCCAAGAAGGAACCATTTAGCTGCTATAACTGTGGGAAAGAGGGTCATATTAAAAGAAACTGCCCATAATTCAAAAAGGGAGCAAAGGTAGGAGCACTTGAGGACAAAGCAAAAGCAACTGTAGTGGGAAGTTCTGGACAATTGGAAGGTATACTTCTAATTAAAGATCACCCCATCTCAGTTATATATGACACTAGAGCAACACATTCAATAATATCCCAAGACATAGTGAATAAATTGACTCTCACATGCGATTTAGTTGATAATCCCTTGTTTATTCAAAGCCCACTAGGTAGTTCTTGTATGTTAGGGATTAAATGTTTGGGAGTAGAGTTAAACATAAGTGGAAGTATGTTTAATTCTAATTTTTTTATGCTAAAATATCCTGGAATATGAATTATTCTAGGAGTGGATTGGCTAAGAAAATACAAAGCAATTTTAAACTTAGAAAATTTTACTATTTCTCTGAAAACAGAAAATGGTAAAAATATTATAGTCATGAGTGAAGTTGCTAAAATCAATTACTTTAACCACATATGTAGCATGACTGAGAAAGAATTAACACTGGAAGACATAAAAATTATAAATGAATACCCAGATGTCTTTGGTGAAGTCATAGGTGTTCCAGAAAATAGACCAGTTGAGTTTCAAATAAGATTAATTCCTGGATCAAGTCCTATCATCAAGAAGCCTACTAGAATGGGTCCAAAAGAATTAATAGAATTGAAGCAACAGCTGGAAGAATTAGAGCAGAAAGGCTTCATAAGGCCTAGTAGTTCAAACTGGGGTTCTCCAGTGGTGTTTGTGAAAAAGCACGATGGTACACTAAGAATGTGTATTGATTATAGAGAACTAAATAAAGTCACCATCAAGAACAAATACCCACTCCCCGGAATTGATGATCTATTTGATCAATTAAATGGAGCAAAGATCTTTTCAAGGCTAGATTTAGCCTCTGGGTTTCACCAAATGAAGGTAGAGGAAGAAAGCATTAAGTATACTGCCTTCAACACAAGGTATGGATTATATGAATTTTTGGTGATGCCTTTTGGATTGACAAATGCACCATCATATTTTGTAGATTTAATGAATATAACATTTAGAGATTTTCTAGACAAATTTGTGGTTGTCTTTATTGATGACATATTAGTGTATTCAAAATCAGAAGAAGATCATGCAAAACACTTGCATCTGGTTTTGTCTAGACTGATGGCACATGATTTAAAAGCCAAATTCTCTAAATGTACATTTTGGCAGAATGAAGTAAAAATTTTGGGGCACATTGTATCACAACAAGGGGTTAGTGTAGACCCAACTAAGGTGATGGCAGTGAAATCTTGGAGTAAGCCAAAATCAGTGACTGAGGTGAGATCATTTTTGGGAATGGCAGGCTACTACAGAAGGTTTATAAAAGACTTTGCAAGGATAGCCATCCCATTGACCAAGTTAACTAAAAAGGAGCAACCATATGTGTGGACAGAGAAGTGTGAACAAGCTTTTTCATCACTAAAGAAGGCACTGGTGGAAGCTCCAGTCTTACAGGTTCCAGAGGGTAATGAAGGGCTAGTGGTTTACACAGATGCTAGTGGATCTGGATTAGGGGCAGTGCTTATGCAACATGGTAGATTCATAACATATGCATCAAGGCAACTCAAGCCAAATGAAACTAGGTATGCTACACATGACTTAGAACTAGCTGCTGTAGTATATGCATTGAAACTATGGAGACATTACTTATTAGGTGCTAAGTTTGAATTGTTTACAGATCACAAGTCACTTAAATACTTGTTTTCCCAAAAAGACTTAAACATGAGGCAACATAGGTGGGTAGAATTTCTAGCTGCCTATGATCTTGATATATTATACACCCCAGGAAAAGCTAATAAAGTGGCAGATGCATTGAGTAGGCATCAAGCAAAAGTGGCAAGCTTAATGATGAGTGAATTCAAGGATTTGACAATCCTCAGTGAAGTAGAAATAAGAGCAGAAATTAGAGTAGCAGATAAGGCACACAGTGATATGATTGAATATGGTAAACTAAGCCTCATTTCTTTAAAGTCAACTCTGGTTGATAAAATAGGAGAAATGCAAAGTCAAGACTTAAATTTAAAGGAGAAAAAGGACATGTTATCACAAGGCATGACAGTAGAGAATTATGAAGTAGATGATAAAGGATACTTAAGGAAAAAGGGGAAGCTCTGTCTGCCAAATGTAGAGGAACTGAAGCAAGAAGTTATGGATGAGCATTACAAAACAAAATATACTATCCATCCAGGTGGTACAAAAATGTACCATGATCTCAAGAGAAATTACTGGTGGCCAGGGATGAAAGGAGCAGTAGCAAAATATGTGGCAAATTTCTTGACATGCCAACAAGTAAAGGCAGACTATCAAAGACCCTCAGGCCTATTGCAACCTTTGGAAGTGCCTACTTGGAAATGGGAAAGTATATCAATGGATTTTGTGGATGGTTTGCCAAGAACAAGGAGAGCCAATCATAGTATTTGGGTTGTGGTTGATAGGCTTACAAAAACAACACACTTCATTCCTATAAATTCAAACAGAAATGCCCATAAACTAGCTCAATTATTTGTGAAAGAGATAGTGAGATTGCATGGCATCCCCAAGACTATCATTAGTGATAGGGATACTTTATTTACTTCAAGGTTTTGGAGTAGCTTTCAAGAGGCTATGGGGACAGAACTAAGCCTAAGTACAGCCTACCACCCACAAACAGATGGGCAAACTGAGATTGTTAATAAGGTTTTAGAAGATTTGCTTAGAGCAAGCATACTTGATTTTGGAGGCAACTGGGAGGATCATATTTATTTAGCTGAATTTGCTTATAATAATAGCTACCAGTCCACAATAGGAATGGCTCCATTTGAGGCTTTGTATGGAAAGCCTTGTTTATATTCTGCATGTTGGATGGTGGCTGGTGAAAGAGTGTTGCTTGGACCAGACAATGTAAAAGAAACTTCTGCAAGAATTGAATTAGTGGGGCAAAGAATGAGAGTAGCCCAAGAGAGACAGAAAGCATATGCAGATAAAAGGAGGAGGCCAGTAGAATTTGTGGTGGGAGACTTTGTGTTTCTCAAAGTTTCACCAATGAGGAAAATACTGAGATTTGGTAAAGCAGGGAAACTATCACCAAGGTATATAGGACCATATGAAATTATTCAAAGAATAGGGACTTTAGCTTATAGGTTGAAGTTACCAGAGGAATTGAGCAAAATACATGATGTATTTCATGTATCCCAATTGAGAAAATGGGTGCATGATAAGGAGGCCATTCTTGAATCTCCTACACATGTTGAAATTCAAGAAAATCTGGTTTATAAAAAGGAACCAGTGGGCATTGCGGCTAGAGAAGAAAAGAAACTGAGAAATAAAATAATTAAACTAGTTAAAATCCAATGGAGTTTGGATGGTAATGACTGCACATAGGAGGCTGAAGATAGGATGAAGGATAAGTATCCTAATCTGTTTTCTGCTTGAAGGTATGTCTAAAACTGTAATAACTTTAAATATTACTTAAGTGTATTTGACTGATCTTTGAATGAATGAATTTCTGATGTGTCTAAAATATACTAATAAACCAATATATAATTGTGGGATATAATTCCTTTTAGGAGGGGAGTATGTGAAGACCCAAAATTTTTGAGAATAAAAATTACTTTAAAAAAAAAAGAAATGAAAAATTAAAAAAACCAAGAATGAATGAAGTAAATAAGTGAGAGAATGATAGTTAGAGAAAATAAAAATGGGGAAAAAGATAACTGAGTAAAGAGGAGCTTTATATTCACATATTTTTGTGTATATATATACACGTATTATATAAATAACTTGAAAATGAATATTAAAAGAAAATAAAATAATTCAGTAAGGAGAAAATTGTTTTCAACAATTAAGTTGTAACGACCCGGTATTTTGGACCATTCGCATCCATTATAAGTGTATAGGCAGACACTCATGCCGGAGTTGAATTGCTCAAAATACCACGTTGTTAATTTAAATTGGCAAAACTGAACATATACAGTAAATAAATAATCACAGATCACAGACACAGAGTAATAAATGCAGTGGAAATTAAAGAGATAGTAGTTCATGAAGCTACTATATAAATGTATAAGTTACATCAAAGTTAAACCAGATACAACGGAAGAGTAATACGATACATCAGATACAAATCAGAATACATCACTGGAATCATCGAATACTGAAAGCAGAATAGATGGCTGGATCTTCAAGCAAGCTCCAACTCCAAATGTGAGTCTCGAATACCGGTACACTCAGTCTAACCCGAGCGTAAAGCAAAACACAAAACACTCGAGTCAGGATTAACATTCTTATATCAATAAATCCAACTCAAGTGAAATAGCAATTGAAATACAAGTAACTCAAAGGATGTTTGTAATAACCATCCTTTAAGGATCCGTTAAACTATCTACTATGTAGTAGTGTACGATAAGTAGATAATGTCTATTAGTAATATAAGATATCAAAATAGTGTTAAGTCATGGCCCATTCCACCCTTAACACATTTTTTTCCCAAGAGCATATACAAGACCGTAGTTTCCCCAAAACCGGAAGTCACCAGAGGGCAATCCATATACTAAAGGTACAAAACAAAAATCGTAGTGGTCGCGTATATCGGGATACAAGTATGACAAGGCACATGAGGCAATACCCAAGGTAGTGACACTACCGTTTGCCTGATCCGGACTGGTGAGAACGCATCGCCGCAGCGATCGCAACACCGTGAAACAACACTCCCAAAATCAAGGGTGCACCAATCGACAACAAGTAATGAGTAATTCGAAGAAGTGCGTTCACTTGAGGTAGCTGACCTCCATTAGCCCAGCATGGCTCCTGTTTTAGTCATTTCCAATTTGACACAAGGGTCAAGGCTATCCATTATCGTTCTCTTTCTTCAGTCATCACGAACACCATTCCAACCACTTCATTCTGGATCACACTCCGTGTATAGTTATTAAAGTGGTTTTCGGTTTAGATAGAGAGTATATCCATAACCGATTCCGGTCTCTTTAATAACCTTCGAAATTATTTCACCGATTGGTCGTTTATTTATTTCAAAACCAAATCAATTTCAATTTCAATCAGAGTTTATAACTCAACATCTCGTTTGTCTTTCTACACCAATTTCCACAATTTACGTTTCAAACTTTCAATTTCATAATTTCAAAATCTTATAATTCAATTTCAATTTTTATTTAAAACAATTCAAATATTGATTCAAGTTCGTATATAAGATTCATTTCGAAATCATTTAAGTTAATTTAATTTAACATTTAAATCAATTTAAATTCATTTATCGATTTCATTCAATATTTATTAAGTAAATTTGCCCTTCAAACAATTTCTATTAAATTTCCAATTCATTAAATCCATTATTTAAATTCAACTTCATTGTCTCAAAACTTACAAATTTAATTTAATTAAATTAAATTCATCAAACCAAATTCTTTAAATTTCAAGTCTTACATTAATTTCAATAAATCACATTTTATTTCTTGATAAAGAAATTCAATTTCACATATTCATTTACTTAGTTACAATTTCAAGCTCAATTAATAAAGAAATAAATTTCACAAATTAAAAAGTTAAATTTTAATTATCAAAGGATTTAATTTTAATTAATTATTAAATAATTCAATCTCATTAAATTATTAAATAATTTCAAAACTTAATTCAATCATTTCTTAAATTTAACAACATTCTTCCATCAATTTCTTTATTAATATTTTGTTTCAGATTATTAAATATTCACATTTAAATTTCATCAAAATTCAATTTCCAACTCCGTTACAAAACCATATTATTATTCAAATAAAACTTCATTTTATTTTCAAATCAAATTATTGACCAATCGGGTTTTATTTAATTCTCTATCCTAGGTCAAAGTTCAATTTGGGTATTTATCATTTCAACCCGATTCCAATTAAATTCAAAATCAAAACATAGCAAAGGGAAGTTGCAGTGTGATAACTGGGATGGTGTCAAAGTAAATAAACAAGCAATAACAACAATCAATATCAATCCAATAATCAATTCAAATAATCCCGAAATAACCGTATTAATTCGCATTGTTATTTGTACGAATTAATATAATTATCTCTAGAATCTACACTATCATTTCATGTAGATTAAAGATTATTACACTAATATTTATACGGTTCTTCAATTGTCATTCGATTTCAATTTTAACACTACAACAATAAATCAAATATATGTTAAATGGTTCAAAGTGTAATTATCACTATTCTACATGTCAATTAATTTAACAGTTAAAAGGGATCATATTCAACTAATCAAATTCAACATATGTGTCGATTCAAATTTTAATTATCCTACGTCAAATTTATTTTCATAATATTTATCACTTATACATTACAATTTTTAACGTCCAATTGTAAATATCAAACAATCAGTCATTTAACAACCAAACTGGATTATCATTGCATATATAACAGATATTGGTGTCAGATGTCACAGGTGAACTGATACAGGTAATAACAGTGTAAATATCTAACAGCAGCATATTTCAATTGTCGTTTCAATTGAAATCAAATTTAATAAATAAAAGAACGTTAATCGTGAGTGATTGCTCACCTTTCGAGGCTAGAGAAGTTTGACGATGAATTGAGTTACGAATTCACGCACGAATTCCAAAGCAAAGCAAGATTGGTACGAATTTGATGAACAAACTGATAGATAAGAAATAGGCGAAATCAAATTAGAACTGGGTCGATATGAAAAAAATCGAAACAAAAGTATATTATATTATTATTTTTCTTAAACCAATATTCAATTTAAATTACATATGATATTTCAAATCATAATATATATCCAACTCACTTTATATATTAATTTTAGAAAAATATATTTAAAACCGATATCCGGGGTGACCAAAATAATAGTATATTTGGATATGCCGAGCATATAATGCCTTGAATTTAATTTCATAATATATTTTAAAATTTACAAACTAAGGCATATGTACAACAAGCTAACAACATTCATAAGTATATATACAAACTTACTTATGCACTGACGTAAAATAAAACTATAATATATGTATAGTAATATATATATGCTGTCACATAAAAATCAACTTCAACTTCATATTTGTATTACATAAATAAACATATATATAACTATAAATGTATATATAAATGAACAGAAATTTGCAACATCCTATATACCTATTTTATCATTTCTAACAAATAAAACAAACAGAACAAAAGGAGCTGCAGACTAAATTTTCAAACAAATACATTTCTATGCTAAACATATATGCAGACAATACAAATATAAAACCACAACTATATGAACAAATTGCTTGCTATTACATATGCAGACTTGATATGTATAAAAGTATTTACAGACGCATGAATTAAATAAATGTACAAGGAGCCGTCAAGTATAGAGTATAAACACACAAATTTTATTTTAATTTTTATTTGTTTTTTTTTTCAAAGTTCTGTATATAGAGTATACAATATATAAAAGAAAAGTTTCATATAAACTTAGAGAGAGGAAAACAAAATTCCAGTAAAATAAAATTCCAAACAAGATCATCAATCCCCGAAAATATATACATACCTTATAAACAATACATAAACTAATATATATGTTAATATATATACTCACTGTATATAAGAAGGCGGTGATGGGAACAAGGCGGAAGTCAGTGCGTGAGCAGTTGAGAGTAAAAGGCGGAAGTCAAGGCGTTGCCAGGTAGAGAGCTGGCGGTGATGGGAATAAGGCGGAAGTCAGGGAGTGAGCAGTTGAGGGATGAAGAGTGGACTTGGATGTTGGTTGAGCTTGTCTCTACTGTTGAACAATGAATTGCAAAGCAAACATGAACAGGCTAGGGGACGTGAATGTGTATCACAATTTGGTTATGTGCTGTCACCATTCATTCCCTTCGCAACTTAAATTAAAATTTTTTCTTTTAGTGGCCATCGGCCATGGAACAAGCATGGAGGAGGGGAATGGAAGCGACAGCAAGTTGCAATATGAAGGAAACGAAATGGAACAAAGTTATAAAGGCAAAATAAATAAAAATGAACCATTGCATGGGCAACGTATACAATAAATATAAAGTGATTGGAAAAGGAAGAGTCCCCTCAGATTTAGCTGCCTTCCAGCCTGTGAGTTTCAAATTTCGAAAACGAAGGAAATTGTAAAGACACAAATAAATGTACCGTTACAACGAACATTTCATTGTTTCCGTCGTGAACTGAACCTCAAATACAGAAATAAATATACCATAGAGATCAACACGACGAGACGATCAAAACGGTATACAGATATTAGTGGTTCGATCGAATTATAAAAATTCGAATTTTTCTACTACGAAAAACGCAAGAAAATAAGACCGACGGGGCCAAAGATGTCCGAATTTGGAAAAACGACAAACTGACATCTTGCTCAGAAGATGGTTTAGAATTTTTCTATGTAAAAATATTTAGGTTTCGAAAATGTTTTATTTTCATCGCTTTTTAACTGATTAAATCGAAGTAAATTTACGCACGAAATAAACTTTCATATTTTCGGACGAAAATTACCAGTTTCTATGTTTAACTAGACGCATTCCAAATATCAAATTTATATTTCAAAATTTTATCGTTTAAAATTTTACAAAATTTCAACTAATTACGTTATTAAAACATTTGAAATTTACGGGTCGTTACACTCTCCCCCACTCAAAACTTTTCGTCCCCGAAAAGGAACAAGGTAGGAGAATAGAAACAACCAGAAAGAAAAACAGATTTGAAATACAAAATAACAATTAATTTAAACCATATAAATTCAAATTCAAATTAATGGATATTCAATAATTGATTTAATCCATTTGATTTCACTAAAATCAATCTCAACTATTTCTAAATTCATTATCTTATTATCCAATTATCCTCAATTTAAATTTCTAAAACCATAAATTTGAATAGTCTTTTATTATCATCATATTTTTTTCAGCAATTTAAATTCTTCTTTATTCCAAATTATTGTTAAATTTATTCTACTTAAAACCCATATAAATTAACTTAAACCATAAAAGTTTTAATTTAAATTAATTTATATTTACTAGTTGCCTTTAAATTCAAGGTATTTTCATAAGTTGATCAAATTTCAATTTATTAATTCTTTCAAAACAAATTTATTAATTCTTTCAAAACAAATTTATTTCATTATTAACTGAGTTTACTTATTATCCTATCTAACTCTATTAACATCTTTATAATCAAAATTTAGTGTATAACATTTATTATAAACACTCAAATTTTATTTATAAATTCAATTTATCTTATATATTATCCAATTACATATTCAACTTCTGAATGATTTAGGTAAGTTGTATTAGAATGCAGTTGAACAATATATAATAAAATTTTCCCAATTCAATTATTCAAGTTTAAATATTTTTTCCAAATTTTGGTTTTATTTATAATTAAAATCATCCTTTAACAAAATTTAAGAATTAGATTTCCGATTAACTTTAAACAATTTAGAGGTATATATAATATATTTATATCATATCAAGTTAAATTCTAAAATAAGATACCTATATATATGTAAATCAAAATATACTGAAGAAATTCAAATCAAAATATATTTTTTTCTCAAAACAAAACCGTAGCATAGCTACAGAATGGTTTCTCCACTTCAAAACTCGAAAATGAATATCGATGATGCGGCCGCCATCACCGAAATTATTTTCCAGCGACAAAAGAGAAGAGCACTGATTTCAACATTTTAAAATTCTTTGAAAATGATTTCTATTCGAAATTGCTATGTAAATATGCATTTTTAAATTAAAACCCAAAGTTTGAAATCAATGGAAAGTAAATTCTCAAATTCTTATTTAAATTCATTTCAACTCCCAATTAAAACTTTAAACCATGTTCTATAATTTCATTTATTTATCAGATTGGAATAGTCTATGGTTTACAAAAACAATAAATGAAAATGAAATATTAACATTTTGACAACAAATTCATTAACAATTTAATTTCAGAAAACTTATTTTTTATATATAATATAATCATCCAAAACTATTTTGTTTACCAAATTTGAAAACAACATTGTGTCAGTTTGCTCTGCTCAAGTGTTTTAGAAATCCTATCGATAGCGCTGATCAGACGAATCGATCGGAAACCCAACTCAACATCAACAACTCAAACAACACAATATACAAAACATTTTAATATAAATTTACAAATACACTTCCTCGCTCGACGATACAAGAATGGATTCAAAGCAAGAATAGAGATTCAAATTTGATGGACTCAAATCAAAGAGAATTCTGATTCGAAGCCAAATTCGAAAGAAAAGATAAGATGATTCAATAACAGAATCGGGAGATGGGTAAGTTTATTTAATTCACGGGCAACCTTAACTGGGTCAACCGTGACTTCATAAATAAGATCAATGCAGAATTCCGAGGCAAATCTACATTCGACCTCAAGAAATAGAATTCTGGCATAGCAGGAGATAGATAGCATCGTAAACCGAGGATATAGAAATCTCCGGTAAATCAATGCCTATTGTAAAGGAGTTTCACCCCTTTACAAATCATTCGAAGTTTGGCGAGACCGCCGATTCATTATAAGGGTCATTCGAAGTGGAGTTATGTGATGCTCCAAAATTGAAAGAAGACGAATAGTGGGGAACACGAATGAATTTTTGGAACCGCAGGGAACGTTCCAAAATTCATAGGAATCGAGTCAAAAGAAAGAGATTGAAACTCGAATGAGAGTGATTCTGTAAATACATTTACCCTATATGCTAAGTTTTTCATAGAGCTACCAAAGCTCTTATACCAACTGTAACGGGACGCGCCAGTGGGGTAACGCCCACCGTAGCATACAGCTGTACATGTGTTCTGCCTTTACAACCAGCCTCTCGACTGAACCAACCCCGTAGGGACATATAGGTGTAAGAGTCATCCGCTCGCTACCAAACCAAATGCGAGAACCCCCTATCATGCTGCACCTTCCAAGTGCATAGGCAGACACACATGCCGAAGTTGAATTGCTCAAAATATCGCGTTGTTAATTTAAATTGGCAAAACTGAACATATACAGTAAATAAATAATCACAGATCACAGACACAGAGTAATAAATGCAGCGGAAATTAAAGAGATAGTAGTTCATGAAGCTACTATATAAATGTATAAGTTACATCAGAGTTAAACCAGATACAACGGAAGAGTAATACGATACATCAAATACAAATCAGAATACATCACTGGAATCATCGAATTGTAACGACCCGATATTTTGGACCGTTCGCATCCATTATAAGTGTATAGGTAGATACTCATGCCGGAATTGAATTGCTCAAAATACCGCGTTGTTAATTTAAATTGGCAAAACTGAACATATACAGTAAATAAATATAATCACAAATCACAAACACAGAGTAATAATTTGCAGCGGAAATAAAAGAGATAGTAGTTCATGAAGCTACTATATGAATATATAAGATACATCAGAGTTGACAACAGAAGAGTAATACGATACAACAGATACAAATCAGAATACATCACTGGAATCATCGAATACTGAAAGCAGAATAGATGGCTGGATCTTCAAGCAAAGCTCCAACTTCAAAGGTGAGTCTCGAATACTGGTGCACTCAGTCTGACCCGAGCGTAAAGCAAAAACACAAGACACTCGAGTCAGGATTAACATTCTTATATTTATAAATCTAACTCAAGTGAAATAGCAATTGAAATACATGTAACTCAAAGGATGTTTGGAATAACCATCCTTTAAGGATCCGTTAAACTATCTACTAGGTAGTAATGTACGCTAAGTAGATAATGTCTATCAGTAATATAAAAATATCAAAATAGTGTTAAGTCATGGCCCATTCCACCCTTAACACATTTTTATTCCCAAAAGCATATACAAGACCGTTGTTTCCCCAAAACCGGAAGTCACCAGAGGGCAATCCATATACTAAAGGTACAAAACAGATTTGTAGTGGTCGCGAATAGGGAATACAAGTATGACAAGGCACATGAGGCAATACCCAAGGTAGTGACACTACCGTTCGCCTGATCCGGACTGGTGAGAACGCAACGCCGCAGCGCCCGCAACACCGTGAAACAACACTCCCAAAATCAAGGGTGCACCAATCGACAACAAGTAATGAGTAGTTCGAAGAAGTGTGTCCACTTGAGGTAGCTAATCCTCCATTGGCCCGGCACGGCTCCTGTTTTAGTCATTTCCAATTTGACACAAGTGTCAAGGATATCCATTATCGTTCTCTTTCTTCAGTCATCACGAACATCATTCCAACCACTTCGTTCTGGATCAACACTCCGCGAATGTTAGTTATTAAAGTGGTTTTCGGTATCGACAGAGAGTATGTCCATATCCGATCCCGGTCTCTTTAATAACTTCCGTAATTATTTCACCGATTGGTCGTTTATATATTTCCAAACCAAATCAAATTCAATTTCAATTAGAATTTTTAAATCAACATTTCATTCGTCTTTCGAAATCAATTTCCAAAATTTTCGTTTCAAAACTTCCAAATTACCATTTCAAAACCTTATAATTCAATTTTCAATTTCTTTTTAAACCAATTCAAATATTGATTCAAATTCGTATATAAGTTTCATTCCAAATCATTTAAATAAATTTAATTTAACATTTAAATCAATTTAAATTCATTTATCAATTTCATTCAATATTCATTAAGTAAATTTTCCATTCAAAACAATTTCCATTAAATTTACAATTCATTAAATCCATTATTTAAATTCAACTTCATTATATCAAAACTTACAAATTTAATTAAATTGAATTCGTCAAATCAAATTCTTTAAATTTCAAGTCTTACGTTAATTTCAATAAATCGCATTTTATTTCTTGTTAAAGAAATTCAATCTCACTTATTTACTTACTTAAATAATTTTCCAAAACTTAATTAATAAAGAAACTCAATTTCAATTATTTACGAAGTAAAATTCACTTATTCAAATGTTCAATTTTACTTATTAAAGAATTCAATTCAATTTAATCATTAAATAATTCACTCTTATTTAATTATTAAATAATTCAAAACTTAATTATTAAATAATTTCAAAGTTTAATAATTTCAACATAATTATAATTTCAAACCTAATTATTAAATCATTTCTCAAATTAAACAGCATTCTTTCATCAATTACATCGTTAATATTGTGTTTCAGATTATTAAATATTAACATTTTTCTTTCATTAAAAATTCAAATTTCACTTCATTTCAAAACCATATTATTTATTCAAATAAAATCTTCATTTTATTTTTAAATCAAATTATTGACCAATCGGGTTTTATTTAATTTTCTATCCTAGGTCAAAGTTCAATTTGGGTATTTATCATTTCAACCGATTCCAATTCAATTCAAAATCAAAGCATAACAAAGGGAACTTGCAGTGTGATAACTGGGATGGTGTCAAAGTAAATAAACAAGCAATAGCAACAATCAATAACAACAATCCAATAATCAATTCAAATAATCCCGAAATAACCGTATTAATTCGCATTATTATTTGTACGAATTAATATAATTATCTCTAGAATCTACACTATCATTTCATGTAGATTAAAGATTATTACACTAATATTTATACGGTTCTTCAATTGTCATTCGATTTCAATTTTAACACTACAACAATTAATCAAATATACGTTCAATGGTTCAAAGTGTAATTATCACTATTCTACATGTCAATTAATTTAACATTTAAAAGGGGTCATATTCAACTAATCAAATTTAACATATAAATCAGTTTTAAAATCGTTAACTATCCTATATCCATTTCAATTTGGCATACCATTTATCATTTAACACTAACAATTTAACGTCCAATATAAACATCAACAATCAATTAATTATCAGCCAACTGTATTATCATCGCATAAATAATTAACAGATAATGGTGTCAGATGTCACAGGTGAACTGATACAGGTAATAGCATATATAACAGTGTAATTAACTAACAGCAGCATATTTCAATTGTCGTTTCAATTGAAATCAGATTTAAGAAATAAAAGAACGTTAATCGTCAGTGATTGCTCACCTTTCATGGCAGGAGAATGATGGAATAAAGCAACTGACACGGAAAAAGGACGAAGTAACGGACACTGGCACGATGTTTCAAATAGCTGCGACAACATGGACGTGAATTTAACACGATAATTTGATGGAATAATTATATATATACAAGCAATATATATATATATATTTCGAAAGACAGCATATATATATCACATACATTACATGTCGAATAACTTCATAAGTGGTGACCACTTCAACAATAACTGTATATATATATAGACTCGAAGACAGCCTTATTAAACAAAATTTTAGTAACGCGTATACGTATTTTTTTTACTACGGTACAACATATACATCTACACTTAAGTCCAAACATACAGTACTTATTTAGTAGAGAACACAAACACTTTAACTTATATACACGGTAGGTAATAGCCTAGCATGCTTTGGGTAAAATACAAGGTAAAGTGACAGGCCTTACAACTTCAGACAATATATAAACTATATCTATTCAACAGGCTATTCTCAAAATACTAACAGAGTGAATAACTTTGCCTTACTAACAGGGCCAATATGTGCCACCTATATTAAGATCAACATATATTTATCTCCAAATAAACATTTAATCCCAACGCACCGTACCTATATAAGTTTAAAAATCAAGTTCCATATATATAAATGAATGCACGTGCTATAAATATCAAAATTTATACAAACTTGTAACAAACGAATAAGCTTATATATATGAACCTATATAATTATAACAACCGAATGAGTTCCCACAGATATCAAGTTTCCAAATAATTCGAACTTATACACGTTATATATATATATATATATATATATATATCAAAACTTTAGTATACTTATGCAGGCTAACACTATATACAAAATTCTGGAAATATTATCATTTTCTTCTTTATAAACTGATTATACTACACGGACGTTGACCACCCTATATACTTTTACTATGATAATGAGTCTATACTCTACCTATACAAATATTACCCAAATCATATTTAAATACACATGCGTGCCAACTAGTTTAAAACCTATATAACTGACCGATTTTAAATTTTATACAACACGTATATTTTATTTAACCGTATGCATGTTTATTGTAATTAAAGTCAGTATATGTAAAACTTTATAGTATTACTTAGAAACAGAAACAATATATACTAACCGGTCTAAAATATATGTATAAACTTATACTCAAAATTTTTAAATAAAATAGACAAGTACACGCATATACTAACTCATATATATACTGATATGCATACACTACCCTATATGAAATCCATACATTTTTTTTTCACTTTACAGTAAACATAATATATATATACTTCAAAACAATACTTATATATAGTAAAACGGTACTAACCAATAGATAATATTTTTAAAACAAATATCATATATACGCACCAGAACCGGGGTTGTTGGCAAGGTGGTCGGTGGATGCTCGAATGGAGGCGGAGGAAGCAGAGAGCCGGAAAGGTGGAGGACGAGAGGCTGATGCGGCCAATCGGGAAGCGAAGCTGGGTTGTGCTCGCAGTGATAAGGTGGAAAAGAAATGGTGGGGAAGCCGTGAGAAGGGGCGAGGCAGACCGATGGGTTCTCGGAATTGGACGGGCGGAGGACGTGAGGAAGCAGAGGTTGACGTGGCGGAGGCGAGGTTAGGTGGTTGAGTGGATGAGCGGGCATGATGAAGTGGAAGGCGTGGAAACCGATTTGGTAAAGGGAATAAGTGAAGAAGCTTTACTGAAAAATGACAGAAGAAATTTTTTTGAAGTAGGAACCAAGAAATGGAAGAGACAGACATGGGAGGGAGGGGTGATGTGAATAGGCGTGGATATGGGTGAAGGCATAAAGCATGCTTCAGTGAGAATTTCAATAAATATATGTTTTGTTTTGGTTTGCAATATACATATACTGTTCACCTTTCCAAAAGCAACGAACCTATCTAAATGAATAACCTCAAAATAAAACGAAACATTGGGATAGCCAAACGTCAGTAATTAAGTTTGGGGATTCCAAAGGACTAATGACCATTGGTTATCTCAAAGCAAACGAATATACAAGAAAACCAAAAGGGTAAAGAAATCAGCTACCGATACGGTTTCGGTTTCGCAGCTTCCGCTGCGTACCGGACTTCAAAACCCAGAGTGGAATATTCCGTAGAGATCAGCACCACGAGGCGGTCCAAACGGTATAAAGATATTGGTGGTTCGATTGAATTATAAAAATTCGAAATTTTAACTGGCGAAAAATGCAAGAAAAATGCAGAAAAATAAGATCGACGGAGCCAAAGATGTCCGAATTTGGAAAAACGACAAACTAACATCTTGCTCAGAAGATGGTTTAGAATTTTTTTATGTAAAAATATTTAGGTTTCGAAAACATTTTATTTTCATCGCTTTTTAACTGATTAAATTGAAGTAAATTTACGCGCGAAATAAACTTCCATATTTTAGGACGAAAATTTATCAGTCGCTATGTTTACCTAGACGTATTCCAAATATTAAATTTTTATTTCAAAATTTTATCGTTTAAAATTTCACAAAATTTCAACTAATTACATTATTAAAACAGTTGAAATTTACGGGTCGTTACACTCTCCCCCACTCAAAACTTTTCATCCCCGAAAAGGAACGAGGTAGGAGAATAGAAACAACCAGAAAGAAAAACAGATTTGAAATACAAAATAACAATTAATTTAAACCATATAAATTCAAATTTAAATTAATTGATATTCAATAATTGATTTAATCAATTTGATTTCACTAAGATCAATCTCAACTATTTCTAATGTAAAGACCCGTATTTTTACGGATCGAAACATCGTAGAACAGTTGACAAGTGGTCGCATTGTTGATAAGTCGCCTAGAGTCTAAGTCTTAGGTCGTGTGGGATGGCTTAGGTCGTATGGGATGGCTTAAGTCGAGTGACCGACTTAGGAAGTGCACGACCTAAGAGATAGACTATCTAAGGTTTTGAGCGACCTAAGGAAGTTAGGTCGGCAACGACCTAAGGAAATGGTAAGTAATGACCTATAGGAGTTAGCGTGGTTAGGTCGTAAGACTCTGTGTTAGTTTAGGTCGTGTGCTAGTCTGGAGCGACCTATAGGATTAGACGACCTAAGGATTTTTAGTTAGGTCGAGTGAACGACTTATAGAATGTAGCGACCTAGTATAGTGGAGCGACCTATAGGTTAGCGACCTAAGAATTAGCGAGTTAACAAACCAGTAGTTAGCGACCTAGTGGTTAGCGTAGTTGGGTCGTAGACGACCTAAGAGTTAGGTCGTGAGCTCTGTTTTTAGTTAGGTCGCATGTTTGCTAAGTCATAGATCGCGTGTTGTTTTAGGTCGCGTGTTGGCTTAAGGTGTTAGGTCGTGAGCGACCTAGGGGTTAGGTCGGCATTTGTTAAGTCGCTAGGTTTTTGGCTTAGCATTAGGTCGTGTTATAGTTAAGTCTTAGGTCGGAGCTGTTGTTAGGTCGCGTTGCAGTTGAGTCGTATAGGTCGCATGAAGGTTCGCTTATGCGATGTGTTAAGCCGTGACCGACTTAGGAGTTAGCTGCTAAGTCGTAAGTCGTAGGCAGTTGGGTTTTAGGTCGGCAAGGTGTTAGGTCGTAGTGGGCTGGTAGGTCGTAAGTCGTGATGGTCTTTAGGTCGGAGACGACCTAATAGTGGACGACCTAGGGAGGAAATCAGCCTATAAATAGGAGGGGCTTTCTTCATTTTTGGAATCCGAATTTCGAAGCGACGAAGTGCTGCCATTTTGAGAGCTCGACTTCTACACTTCTTCACTTCTTTTCTCTACTTTAATCTTGTGCTTCCTTCCATCCAAATCGAAGATCAAGTTGAAGATTCAAGAGCTTATCTTCATCCATCGAAGTGAGATTTCATCGTTTGAAGCGGATTCGTGATAAGATCAAGCTAGATCCTTCGCTGTCCAGATCTGAAGTGTGTTGATTTGGAGTTGTTTAGGTGATTTGGTGAGTGGTGATTATCTCTCACACGGATCCAAAGGAGCATGTCGGATCGTTGGCTTGATTTGGTGTTAAAATAGTGATTTTCATGCATCTTTGTCAACTTAAGTATAGATCCATATAGATCCATTGTTTATGATGATTTGACAACCATTTTACTAAGTGTTAACCTATGCAAGTTCATTCATCAAGATTATAGAGACATTGCTCATGATTTCATGCTTGTTAGACTTTTGACTCTTTAATTACGAAATTGCAATTATTGTTATAATTGTCTATTTAGACCATATTTGAATGTTTGTTTACTTGGATTAATGTTTGATTTGATTGATTGCTATGAATTAGATGATTGATGATTTGATTTAGACCGAAGATGATTCAAAAGCTAAGGGAAAGGCTCTTGAATTGGAAAGTTGCTCGTGGCATATGTAGCGAATGATGAAGCTCTTATGCATAGATTTGATGATGATGATGTTGAGATGAAGCTTTGCGAGGATTTGATGAAGCGAGGCATGATATGAGATAGTCTTGGTCTAATCCAGATGGGATCATTCCAAGCATGTTGATAACTCGGTGATATGGTTCGAGTTGAGGATAATGGTTGGCTCGAGAGGCGCTTGAGCTAGTATGGAAATAGTCGTCGAGGAGGATGACTAGAAGGCTGAGATCTCATTGTTGTTGAAGGTTCTAGCATGCTCAAAGCAAGAGTACGTTGGGCAGATTCGATAGTCCCTGAAGGCTAATGATTGATAGTCAAGTACTCTGGGCAGATTCGATAGTCCTAGGCACGGGTCACGATGACGTGCGGGAGTTATGTCTAGAACCGGGGTTTCCATTAGCACTTGACGGACGGCTGAAAGAATGTGCCGGTCATTCAATTAACGATGATATCGAAGCAATGATAACAGTGATAGCCAGAGTCATGGATGTTTGGTTGTATCGTCATTCGGTCTCAAGAGCGGTATTTTCTGGGTGCTTATCTGATCTTGGTTTAGGCCTTGGGGGTTTGTACTTGGAAAACATCGCCCTTGACTCGAGTGATAATTGCTTTATTTTAAATTGTATGCTCTGCTATGTTTGCTTCTGCTTAGTGTGTGTCTGGGAGCTATCACTGTAGAAAGAGGTGGAGTGGGAGGGTTGTATTCCTATTCCTTTTCCTTTATGCTTTTTTGGTATGTTGTTAGTTAATTTACTGCTCACTAAGACTGTTGTCTGACTCAAGGCTTTATGTTTTAATTCTTATTGCCTTGGGTTGTTCGTCCATTTTTGGGACGGGCAGACTAGGTAGCAGGTGACAGGTGCTGTTCTAGCTTCCCACGGTGATGATATCGAAGACGAGCTGAATTATTACATATCTTTTCTTACTATATGTACTGGATGTTCCGCTGCTTTGTATTCTCTGAGTGATATGTAGTGAGGCTTGTTGTATTGACTATTCAGATGTTTGTATTCAACCATTATTAAGTTTTATTGATGAGATTCTATTCTGTGAAGCTTCACTATATATATGTTCTATTGTATTTTGTCCATGCGCTGTGAGTAATACGATAGATTATGTTGTTTTTAATTTACCCTGGCAATCGTCCATGGTCGCCTGGCACACTTTACAGCGCACTATCTCTTCATTCGGTGCAGGGGTCATGGGCGGTCGTCACATTTGGTATCAGAGCTTTGGTTAATCGATTTTACCCAACGCTCGCTGACGTAATTACGTATGAGAGACGTAATTGTATTTTGATGGATGATTACTATATATAATATAGTAGATTAGAAGAGTTTGAGTCCTTTAAGCAGTTGTTTCTCAAGATGTTCTGACCATTCCTTTTTATAGATATTAAGGATGAGTCGAAGAGGGAGACCAGCTGCTAGGGAAGGCCGTGCTACTGAAGGGGCTGCTGATTATGCTGCTATGTTCGAAGCTATGATGACTTCGATCATGAGAAGGATGCCAGCTCCAGGGCTATCGGTGGATGTTGGAGTTCAAGTCCAAACTCCAAAGCCGGTGGATTTTGCTAAGCTGTGCAAGGACTATACTGCTCTTGGAGGAAAGGTTTTCTTGGGAACAGAATCAACCATTGAGGTTCAGAGGTGGATAGATGCTTGTAGAAGGATCTTTGGTGACTTGGGGATCGAGGATGCAACTAAGAGGAAGTTGGCATCAAGGCAGCTTCAAGGGAGAGCTTCTGATTGGTGGAACTCTATTACCATCAATACCCCGGAGGAAGAGATTACTTGGGAGCAATTCCAAGTCAGATTTGAAGCTAAGTTCATTTCTACAGCTCAGAAGTCTGTTCTGTTCAAGAAGTTTGTGGAGCTCAAGCAGGGAGGAAGACCAGTTCTTGAGTATGTTTCTGAGTTTGAAGCTTTGTCCAAGTATGCCCGGTCATATATGGAATCTGCATATCAAAAGAATGAGAAGTTCGTGACAGTCTTGGACAGTTATCTTGGGAGATAGTTGGTGGATCATTTGGACGATTCATTTGAGAAGCTTGTGGAGAAAGCTCTTAGGCATGAGAGTCTGTTTCCTAAGGAAGGATCTGTTGTTGCTGTGACCAGGGAAGAGTCTAAACCCCAGCAGAGTGGAAACAAGAAGAGGAAGCAGCAGTAGCAGAAGTGTAAGGATGGCCAGAAGAAGCCGAAGGGCGAAGTGACTTGCTACAATTGTCAGCAGAAGGGCCATTTCTCTAAGGATTGTAAGAATCCGAAGGTACCGATGAAGTGTCACAACTGTGACAAGCCGGGGCATATCAGGAAGAATTGTCCAGAACCGAGGAGGGACAAGTAGATTGTGCAAGCTTATGCTTTGGGGGCTGTTCCATCATCTTCGAAAGCTCCTACCGTTGAAGAGAAAGGAAGGAGTGTGGTGGTTCAAGGTACTCTTTCCATATGTGGTGTTCCAGTTAGAGTTCTGTTTGATACTGGGGCGTCACATTCGTTTGTTTGTAGTGAACTTGTAGGCCGGTTGGGTTTAGAAACGGACATTGTTGATAGGCCATTGGTCGTGACTAATCCAGTTGGGGGTTCGTCTTGTTTGTGTATGTTATGTCGTGGTCTGATTGTATCGAGTCATGATTGCTCTTTTGTTTGTGATTGTTTTGTTCTGAACTTTGCGGAGTTCGGAATTATTTTGGGTATGGACTGGCTTAGGAAGTATGCGGCAAAGGTTGATTGTGAGAGGTTGGAGGTGACAGTCGAGAATATGGAGGGGCGAAAGATTGTGATACGATGTAAGCATGAGGAAGATGTCTTCATGAGCTTCATGTATTCGTTGGTTGTTCCACGGGATGGACTGTCATCATTGCCAATCGCGAATGGATTTGAGGATGTCTTTGACGAGGTCAAAGGGTTACCGCCGCATAGGGAGATCGAGTTTCGTATAGATCTAGTAGAAGGAGCCAGACCTATTGTGATGCCTCTTAGGCGGATGGCGCCTAGGGAACAGCATGAGTTGAAGGTGCAAGTTGATGATCTTTTGCAGAAAGGATTCATTCGGCGTAGTGTGTCCGAATGGGGTGCACCAGTTGTGTTCGCAACCAAAGCGGATGGATCGTTGAGGTTGTGTGTGGATTATCGTGAGCTGAATAAGGTGACTAAGAAGAACAAGTATCCATTGCCGAGAATAGATGACTTGTTTGATCAGCTTCACGAAGCTAAGGTGTTTTCTCAGTTGGATTTGGCAACGGGATTTCACCAGTTGAGAGTGGCTAAGGATAGTGTGCCGAAGACTGCTTTTCGAACATCATCCGGTTTCTTTGAGTGGCTGGTAATGCCATTTGGATTGACTAACGCGCCAGCATATTTTGTAGATCTTATGAATGGAGTGTTCAGAGATCAGTTGAACAAGTTCGTACTTGTGTTCGTGGATGATATTCTGATTTATTCCAGAACTGAAGAAGAGCACAAGACGCATTTGCGTATTGTTTTGGAAATCTTACGGAAACATCAGCTGAAGGCTAAGTTTTCGAAGTGTCACTTCTGGAAGAGTGAAGTGAGGTTCTTAGGCCATGTTATTTCTGGAAGTGGAATAGCGGTTGATCCCGCTAAAGTGGCAGCAATCCAGGATTGGGTTAGACCTAAGAATGCATCTGATGTGAGAAGCTTTCTTGGATTAGCAGGATATTATCGACGGTTTATCAAAGACTTCTCCAAGGTGGCTGCACCGTTAACAGGATTGATGAAGAAGAACCTAGTGTTCAGATGGGATGATAAGTGTGAGCAAGCTTTCATAATCCTGAAAGAGCGATTGACAAGTGCTCCTATTTTGACTATTCCGAGTGGGAATGATGAGATGGTGGTTTACACCGACGCATGTGGTACTGGACTTGGAGCGGTGCTAATGCAGAGGGATAAAGTTATTGCGTATGCAAGTCGACAACTGCAGCCGCATGAAAGGAATTACCCGACTCATGATTTGGAGTTAGCGGCGATTGTTTTTGCTCTAAAGATGTGGAGACATTATCTACTGGGAGTTCGATTCGAGTTGTTTACGGATCATAAGTCGTTGAAGTATCTTTTCTCCCAAAAGGATTTGAATCTTCGACAGCAACGATGGCTAGAGTTTTTGGCATCATATGATTTTGGTATAGCTTATACTCCGGGAAAAGGTAACGCAGTGGCAGATGCGTTAAGTCGAAGACATGCAGGATTGGGAACCATGTTTTCAGAATGGAAGAGTCTCGAGTATTTAGCTGGATTTGACTTCAGGCCTAGATGCGAATTGGAACCTGAGATGTTGGAAAACTTATCAATAAGACCGACTCTTGTGGGAAGGATTGGCGAGAGTCAAAAGCGAGATGATAAGATTGTCAAGATTATCCGTGATTTGGAATCTGGATTGGAACCAGAGAAGGATAAAGGATTCGAGGTCGATCGAGAGGGTTGGCTTCGGAAGCAAGGACGATTAGTTGTTCCCGATATCGATGAATTGAGGAATGAAGTTCTAAGGGAAAGTCATCACTCGAAGTTGACAATTCATCCAGGTGGATATAAGATGTATCGGGATATGAAGAGAACCTACTACTGGGAAGGTATGAAGAAGGATGTTGGAAATTTTATTTCCAAATGCATGAACTGCCAGTTGGTAAAAGCCGAACAGAAGAAGCCAAGTGGATTGCTTCAGCCATTAGAAGTTCCTACATGGAAGTGGGAGCAAATATCGATGGATTTTATTGATGGACTACCTAGAACAAGAGAGGGAAATGAAGGGATTTGGGTCATCGTAGATCGTCTGACTAAGAGTGCAAGATTCATTCCTGTTCGATCGACTAGGACTGCATCAAAGTTGGCTGAGTTGTATGTTAAGTGGATAGTTCGATTCCATGGTATTCCGAAGAGTATAGTGAGCGATCGAGACCCATTGTTCACTAGTGGATTTTGGAAGAGCTTTCAGGAAGTTTTGGGAACCGAGTTGTGTTTGAGTACAGCTTATCACCCTCAAACAGATGGTCAGACCGAGAGAGTCAACCGAGTTTTGGAAGATCTCCTCAGAGCTTGTGTTTTGGATTTTGGAGGATCATGGGAAGATCACCTTCATTTGGTGGAATTTTCATATAACAACAGTTACCAGTCGAGCATTGGTATGGCACCGTATGAGGCATTGTATGGAAGACCGTGTAACTCTCCGACATGTTGGATAGAGACAGGAGAAAAGCTGATACTTGGGCCAGAGATGATTCGACAGACCTCAGATTGTATAGAGATCATTCGGCAACGAATGAAGGCAGCCCAAGATCGTCAGAAAAGTTATGTTGATAAGCGTCGTAAAGATTTGGAATTCGACATTGGAGACATGGTTTTTGTGAAGATTTCTCCACTGAAGAATGTTATTCGATTCGGGAAGAAAGGGAAATTGACTCCGAGATTTGTTGGACCATTCCCGATCATCGAGCGAATTGGAAAGCTCGCCTACAGGTTGGAGTTACCGGAGAAGATGTCGGGTGTGCACAATGTTTTTCATGTATTGTATCTACGGAAGTATGTGCACGACTCGAATACAGTGGTTTCTGCTGATAGCTGTGAAGATTTCGAAGTTGATCCAGTCGATAGAAGACCTCGTAAGCTGCTTTGTGTTGTGGAAACCGACACGAAACAGCTTAGGAGAAAGGTAGTTAAGTTGCTCAAGATACAATGGAGTGATGATGATAACGACTGTACGTGGGAGGTGGAAGAGAGGATGAAGGCAGCTCATCCTGAACTCTTCAAGGTATGGCCCTAAGGTGTCATGTCATCTCACGATATTGTAACTTGTTCTAGTGTTAGAATTCTATACGCTAAGCTAGAATTGGATGCATGGTTTGTTGGTTGCTATGGTTGGTAGGCGTACAGAATAGTCTTTGATTACCTTGTTTGTTTGGAATTTCGGGGGAGAAATTCCTAAGGGGGAGAGAATGTAACGACCCGTATTTTTACGGATCGAAACATCGTAGAACAGTTGACAAGTGGTCGCATTGTTGATAAGTCGCCTAGAGTCTAAGTCTTAGGTCGTGTGGGATGGCTTAGGTCGTATGGGATGGCTTAAGTCGAGTGACCGACTTAGGAAGTGCACGACCTAAGAGATAGAATATCTAAGGTTTTGAGCGACCTAAGGAAGTTAGGTCGGCAACGACCTAAGGAAATGGTAAGTAATGACCTATAGGAGTTAGCGTGGTTAGGTCGTAAGACTCTGTGTTAGTTTAGGTCGTGTGCTAGTCTGGAGCGACCTATAGGATTAGACGACCTAAGGATTTTTAGTTAGGTCGAGTGAACGACTTATAGAATGTAGCGACCTAGTATAGTGGAGCGACCTATAGGTTAGCGACCTAAGAATTAGCGAGTTAACAAACCAGTAGTTAGCGACCTAGTGGTTAGCGTAGTTGGGTCGTAGACGACCTAAGAGTTAGGTCGTGAGCTCTGTTTTTAGTTAGGCCGCATGTTTGCTAAGTCATAGATCGCGTGTTGTTTTAGGTCGCGTGTTGGCTTAAGGTGTTAGGTCGTGAGCGACCTAGGGGTTAGGTCGGCATTTGTTAAGTCGCTGGGTTTTTAGCTTAGCATTAGGTCGTGTTATAGTTAAGTCTTAGGTCGTAGCTGTTGTTAGGTCGGAGCTGTTGTTAGGTCGCGTTGCAGTTGAGTCGTAGGTCGCGTGAAGGTGCGCTTATGCGATGTGTTAAGCCATGGCCGACTTAGGAGTTAGCTGCTAAGTCGTAAGTCGTAGGCAGATGGGTTTTAGGTCGGCAAGGTGTTAGGTCGTAGTGGGCTGGTAGGTCGTAAGTCGTGATGGTCTTTAGGTCGGAGACGACCTAATAGTGGACGACCTAGGGAGGAAATCAGCCTATAAATAGGAGGGGCTTTCTTCATTTTTGGGATCCGGATTTCGAAGCGACGAAGTGCTGCCATTTTGAGAGCTTGACTTCTACACTTCTTCACTTCTTTTCTCTACTTTAATCTTGTGCTTCCTTCCATCCAAATCGAAGATCAAGTTGAAGATTCAAGAGCTTATCTTCATCCATCGAAGTGAGATTTCATCGTTTGAAGCGGATTCGTGATAAGATCAAGCTAGATCATTCGCTGTCCAGATCTGAAGTGTGTTGATTTGGGTTTGTTTAGGTGATTTGGTGAGTGGTGATTATCTCTCACACGGATCCAAAGGAGCATGTCGGATCGTTGGCTTGATTTGGTGTTAAAATAGTGATTTTCATGCATCTTTGTCAACTTAAGTATAGATCCATATAGATCCATTGTTTATGATGATTTGACAACCATTTTACTAAGTGTTAACCTATGCAAGTTCATTCATCAAGATTATAGAGACATTGCTCATGATTTCATGCTTGTTAGACTTTTGACTCTTTAATTACGAAATTGCCATTATTGTTATAATTGTCTATTTAGACCATATTTGAATGTTTGTTTACTTGGATTAATGTTTGATTTGATTGATTGCTATGAATTAGGTGATTGATGATTTGATTTAGACCGAAGATGATTCAAAAGCTAAGGGAAAGGCTCTTGAATTGGAAAGCTGCTCGTGGCATATGTAGCGAATGATGAAGCTCTTATGCATAGATTTGATGATTATGATGTTGAGATGAAGCTTTGCGAGGATGTGATGAAGCGAGGCATGATATGAGATAGTCTTGGTCTAATCCAGATGGGATCATTCCAAGCATGTTGATAACTCGGTGATATGGTTCGAGTTGAGGATAATGGTTGGCTCGAGAGGAGCTTGAGCTAGTATGGAAATAGTCGTCGAGGAGGATGACTAGAAGGCTGAGATCTCATTGTTGTTGAAGGTTCTAGCATGCTCAAAGCAAGAGTACGTTGGGCAGATTCGATAGTCCCTGAAGGCTAATGATTGATAGTCAAGTACTCTGGGCAGATTCGATAGTCCTAGGCACGGGTCACGATGACGTGCGGGAGTTATGTCTAGAACTGGGGTTTCCATTAGCCCTTGACGGACGGCTGAAAGAATGTGTCGGTCATTCAATTAACGATGATATCGAAGCAATGATAACAGTGATAGCCAGAGTCATGGATGTTTGGTTGTATCGTCATTCGGTCTCAAGAGCGGTATTTTCTGGGTGCTTATCTGATCTTGGTTTAGGCCTTGGGGGTTTGTACTTGGAAAACATCGCCCTTGACTCAAGTGATAATTGCTTTATTTTAAATTGTATGCTCTGCTATGTTTGCTTCTGCTTAGTTTGTGTCTGGGAGCTATCACTGTAGAAAGAGGTGGAGTGGGAGGGTTGTATTCCTATTCCTTTTCCTTTATGCTTTTTTGGTATGTTGTTAGTTAATTTACTGCTCACTAAGACTGTTGTCTGACTCAAGGCTTTATGTTTTAATTCTTATTGCCTTGGGCTGTTCGTCCATTTTTGGGACGGGCAGACTAGGTAGCAGGTGACAGGTGCTGTTCTAGCTTCCCACGGTGATGATATCGAAGACGAGCTGAAGTATTACATATCATTTCTTACTATATGTACTGGATGTTCCGCTGCTTTGTATTCTCTGAGTGATATGTAGTGAGGCTTGTTGTATTGACTATTCAGATGTTTGTATTCAACCATTATGAAGTTTTATTGATGAGATTCTATTCTGTGAAGCTTCACTATATATATGTTCTATTGTATTTTGTCCATGCGCTGTGAGTAATACGATAGATTATGTTGTTTTTAATTTACCCTGGCAATCGTCCATGGTCGCCTGGCACACTTTACAGCGCACTATCTCTTCATTCGGTGCAGGGGTCATGGGCGGTCGTCACATCTAAATTCATTATCTTATTATCCAATTATCCTCAATTTACAATTTCTAAACCCATAAATTTGAATAATCTTTTATTATAATCATATTTTATTTTCAACAGATTAAATTCTTTAATTCCAAATTATTATAAATTTTATTTCACTTAATATATCTTATCACATATATTTAACCCATATAAATTAATTTAAACCATAAAAGTTTCGATTTAAATTAATTTATATTTACTAATTGCTTTTAAATTCAAGGTATTTTCATAAGTTGATCAAATTTCAATTTATTAATTCTTTCAAAACAAATTTATTAATTATTAACTGAATTTACTTATTATCTTATCTAATTCTATTAACATCTTTATAATCAAAATTCAGTGTATAACATTTATTATAAACACTCAAAATTTATTTATAAATTCAATTTATCTTATATATTACCCAATTACATATTCAACTTCTGAATGATTTAGGTAAGTTGTATTAGAATGTAGTTGAACAATATGCAAATAAAATTTTCACAATTCAATTATTCAAGTTTAAATATTTATTCCAAATTTTGGTTTTATTTATAATTAAAATCATCCTTTAACAAAATTTAAGAATTAGATTTTCCGATTAACTTTAAACAATTTAGAGATATATATGATATATTTATATCAAATCAAATTAAATTTTAACATAAGATACCTATATATATAAATCAAATTATACTAAAGAAATTCAAATCAAAATATTTTTCAAAACAAAACCGTAGCAAAGCTACAGAATGGTTTCTCCACTTCGAAACTCGAAAATGAATGTCGATGATGCGGCCGCCATCACCGAAATTATTTTCCAGCGATAAAGAGAAGAGCACTGATTTCAACATTTTAAAAATTCTTTGAAAACGATTTCTATTCGAAAATACTTTAATCAATAATATATACTTTAAAATTTTAAAAACCAAAGTTCGAAATCACCGGAAACTAATAAATTCTCAAATTTCTGAATTAAATTCATTTCAAATTCCAAATCAATTTATAAACCGTATTTATAAATTTATTTAGAACAATAAATGATAATCAAATATTATCATTTCAAACAAACAATTTAATTAACCTATTAAATTCCAGAAAATTTTTACTTATATTTTCACAATATAATCAAACAAATTTATTTCATTTTCCAAATTCGAAAATAATATTGTGTCAGTTTGCTCTGTTCAAGTGTTTTGGAAATCCTATCGATAGCGTTGATCAGATGAATCGATCGGAAACCCAAATCAACATCAACAACTCAAACAACACAATATATTTTAAACATTTTAAATATTAATTTACAAATACACTTCCTCGCTCGACGATACAAGAATGGATTCTAAAGCAAGGATATAGATTCAAATTTGATGGACTCACATCAAAGAGAATTCTGATTCGAAGACAAATTCGAAAGAAATGATAAGATGATTCAATAACAGAATCGGGAGATGGGTAAGTTTATTTAAGTCACGGGCAACCTTAACCGGTCGTCCGTAACTTCAAGAATAGGATCGATGCTGAATTCCGAGGTAAATCGACATTCGATCTCAAGAAATAGAATTCAGGTACAGCAGGAGATAGATAGCATCGTAAACCGAGGATATAGAAATCTTCGGTAAATCAATGCCTATTGTAAAGGAGTTTTGCTCCTTTACGAATCATTCGAAGTTTGGCGAGACCGCCGATTCATTATAAAGATCATTCGAAGTGGAGTTATGGGATACTCCGGAATTGGAAGAAGACGAATAGTGAGGGACACGAATGAATTTCGTAACCGAGGGGAACGTTCCAAAATTCAAAGGAATTGAGTCAAAGGAGGAGATTGAAACTCGAATGAGTGTGATTCTGTAAATACATTTACCCTATATGTTGAGTTTTGCCTAGAGCTACCAAAGCTCTGATACCAACTGTAACGACCCGATATTTTGGATCATTCGCATCCATTATAAGTGTATAGGTAGACACTCATGCCAGAATTGAATTGCTCAAAATACCGCGTTGTTAATTTAAATTGGCAAAACTAAACATATACAGTAAATAAATATAATCACAGATCACAGACACAGAGTAATAATTTGCAGCGGAAATAAAAGAGATAGTAGTTCATGAAGCTACTATATGAATATATAAGATACATCAGAGTTTACAACAGAAGAGTAATACGATACAACAGATACAAATCAGAATACATCACTGGAATCATCGAATACTGAAAGCAGAATAGATGGCTGGATCTTCAAGCAAAGCTCCAACTTCAAAGGTGAGTCTCGAATACTGGTGCACTCAGTCTGACCCGAGCGTAAAGCAAAAACACAAGACACTCGAGTCAGGATTAACATTCTTATATTTATAAATCTAACTCAAGTGAAATAGAAATTGAAATACAAGTAACTCAAAGGATGTTTGGAATAACCATCCTTTAAGGATCCGTTAAACTATCTACTAGGTAGTAATGTACGCTAAGTAGATAATGTCTATCAGTAATATAAAGATATCAAAATAGTGTTAAGTCATGGCCCATTCCACCCTTAACACATTTTTATTCCCAAAAGCATATACAAGACCGTAGTTTCCCCAAAACCGGAAGTCACCAGAGGGCAATCCATATACTAAAGGTACAAAACAGATTCGTAGTGGTCGCGAATAGGGAATACAAGTATGACAAGGCATATGAGGCAATACCTAAGGTAGTGACACTACCGTTCGCCTGATCCGGACTGGTGAGAACGCAACGCCGCAGCGCCCGCAACACCGTGAAACAACACTCCCAAAATCAAAGGTGCACCAATCGACAACAAGTAATGAGTAGTTTGAAGAAGTGTGTCCACTTGAGGTAGCTAATCTTCCATTTGCCGGGCACGGCTCCTGTTTTAGTCATTTCCAATTTGACACAAGTGTCAAGGCTATCCATTATCGTTCTCTTTCTTCAGTCATCACGAACATCATTCCAACCACTTCGTTCTGGATCAACACTCCGCGAATGTTAGTTATTAAAGTGGTTTTCGGTATCGACAGAGAGTATGTCCATATCCGATCCCGGTCTCTTTAATAACTTCCGTAATTATTTCACCGATTGGTCGTTTATATATTTCCAAACCAAATCAAATTCAATTTCAATTAGAATTTGTAAATCAACATTTCATTCGTCTTTCGAAATCAATTTCCAAAATTTTTGTTTCAAAACTTCCAAATTACCATTTCAAAACCTTATAATTCAATTTTCAATTTCTTTTTAAACCAATTCAAATATTGATTCAAATTCGTATATAAGTTTCATTCCAAATCATTTAAATAAATTTAATTTAACATTTAAATCAATTTAAATTAATTTATCAATTTCATTCAATATTCATTAAGTAAATTTGCCATTCAAAACGATTTCTATTAAATTTCCAATTCATTAAATCCATTATTTAAATTCAACTTCATTATATCAAAACTTACAAATTTAATTAAATTAAATTCGTCAAATCAAATTCTTTAAATTTCAAGTCTTACGTTAATTTCAATAAATTGCATTTTATTTCTTGTTAAAGAAATTCAATCTCACTTATTTACTTACTTAAATAATTTTCCAAAACTTAATTAATAAAGAAACTCAATTTCAATTATTTACGAAGTAAAATTCACTTATTCAAATGTTCAATTTTACTTATTAAAGAATTCAATTCAATTTAATCATTAAATAATTCACTCTTATTTAATTATTAAATAATTCAAAACTTAATTATTAAATAATTTCAAAGTTTAATAATTTCAACATAATTATAATTTCAAACCTAATTATTAAATCATTTCTCAAATTAAACAGCATTCTTTCATCAATTACATCGTTAATATTGTGTTTCAGATTATTAAATATTAACATTTTTCTTTCATTAAAAATTCAAATTTCACTTCATTTCAAAACCATATTATTTATTCAAATAAAATCTTCGTTTTATTTTTAAATCAAATTATTGACCAATCGGGTTTTATTTAATTTTCTATCCTAGGTCAAAGTTCAATTTGGGTATTTATCATTTTAACCCGATTCCAATTCAATTCAAAATCAAAGCATAACAAAGGGAACTTGCAGTGTGATAACTGGGATGGTGTCAAAGTAAATAAACAAGCAATAGCAACAATCAATAACAACAATCCAATAATCAATTCAAATAATCCTGAAATAACCGTATTAATTCGCATTGTTATTTGTACGAATTAATATAATTATCTCTAGAATCTACACTATCATTTCATGTAGATTAAAGATTATTACACTAATATTTATACGGTTCTTCAATTGTCATTCGATTTCAATTTTAACACTACAACAATTAATCAAATATACGTTCAATGGTTCAAAGTGTAATTATCACTATTCTACATGTCAATTAATTTAAATTTAAAAGGGGTCATATTCAACTAATCAAATTTAACATATAAATCAGTTTTAAAATCATTAACTATCCTATATCCATTTCAATTTGGCATACCATTTATCATTTAACACTAACAATTTAACGTCCAATATAAACATCAACAATCAATCAATTATCAGGCAACTGTATTATCATCGCATAAATAATTAACAGATAATGGTGTCAGATGTCACAGGTGAACTGATACAGGTAATAGCATATATAACAGTGTAATTAACTAACAGCAGCATATTTCAATTGTCGTTTCAATTGAAATCAGATTTAATAAATGAAAGAACGTTAATCGTGAGTGATTGCTCACCTTTCGTGGCTAGAGAATGATGGAATAAAGCAACTGACATGAAAAAAGGACGAAGTAACGGACACTACCACGATGTTTCAAATAGCTGCGACAAAATGGAAGCGAATTTAACACGATAATTTGATGGAATAATTATATATATATAAGCAATATATATATATATATATATTTCGAAAGACAGCATATATATATCACGTACAATACATGTCGAATAACTTCATAAGTGGTGACCACTTCAACAATAACTGTATATATATATAGACTCGAAGACAGCCTTATTAAAAGTAACGCGTATACGTATTTTTTTTACTACGGTACAACATATACATCTACACTTAAGTCCAAACATACAGTACTTATTTAGTAGAGAACGCAAACACTTTAACTTATATACACGGTAGGTAATAGCCTAGCATGCTTTGGGTAAAATACAAGGTAAAGTGACAGGCCTTAGAACTTCAGACAATATATAAACTATATCTATTCAACAGGCTATTCTCAAAATACTAACAGAGTGAATAACTTTGCCTTACTAACAGGGCCAATATGTGCCACCTATATTAAGATCAACATATATTTATCTCCAAATAAACATTTAATCCCAACGCACTGTACCTATATAAGTTTGAAAATCAAGTTCCATATATATAAACGAATGCACGTGCTATAAATATCAAAATTTATACAAACTTGTAACAAACGAATAAGCTTATATATATGAACCTATATAATTATAACAACCGAATGAGTTCCCACAGATATCAAGTTTCCAAATAATTCGAACTTATACACGTTTTATATATATATATATCAAAACTTTAGTATACTTATGCAGGCTAACACTATATACAAAATTCTGGAAATATTATCATTTTCTTCTTTATAAACTGATTATACTACACGGACGTTGACCACCCTATATACTTTTACTATGATAATGAGTCTATACTCTACCTATACAAATATTACCCAAATCATATTTAAATACACATGCGTGCCAACTAGTTTAAAACCTATATAACTGACCGATTTTAAATTTTATACAACACGTATATTTTATTTAACCGTATGCATGTTTATTGTAATTAAAGTCAGTATATGTAAAACTTTATAGTTATACTTAGAAACAGAAACAATATATACTAACCGGTCTAAAACATATGTATAAACTTATACTCAAAATTTTTAAATAAAATAGACAAGTACACGCATATACTAACTCATATATATACTGATATGCATACACTACCCTATATGAAATCGATACATTTTTTTTTCACTTTACAGTAAAAATAATATATATATACTTCAAAACAATACTTATATATAGTAAAACGGTACTAACCAATAGATAATATTTTTAAAACAAATATCATATATACGCACCAGAACCGGGGTTGGTGGCAAGGTGGTCGGTGGATGCTCGAATGGAGGCGAAGGAAGCAGAGAGCCGGAAAGGTGGAGGATGAGAGGCTGATGCGGCCAATCGGGAAGCGAAGCTGGGTCGTGCTCGCAGTGATAAGGTGGAAAAGAAATGGTGGGGAAGCCGTGAGAAGGGGCGAGGCGGACCGATGGGTTCTCGGAATTGGACGGGCGGAGGACGTGAGGAAGCGGAGGTTGACGTGGCGGAGGCGAGGTCAGGTGGTTGAGTGGATGAGCGGGCGTGATGAAGTGGAAGGCGTGGAAACCGATTTGGTGAAGGGAAGAAGTGAAGAAGCTTTACTGAAAAATGACAGAATAAATTTTTTTGAAGTAGGAACCAAGAAATGGAAGAGACAGAGAGGGGAGGGAGGGGTGATGCGAATAGGCGTGGATATGGGTGAAGGCATAAAGCATGCTTCAGTGAGAATTTCAATAAATATATGTTTTGTTTTGGTTTGCAATATACATATACTGTTCACCTTTCCAAAAGCAACGAACCTATCAAAATGAATAACCTCAAAATAAAACGAAACATTGGGATAGCCAAACGTCAGTAATTAAGTTTGGGGATTCCAAAGGACTAGTGACCATTGGTTATCTCAAAGCAAACGAATATACAAGAAAACCAAAAGGGTAAAGAAATCAGCTACCGATACGGTTTCGGTTTCGCAGCTTCCGCTGCGTACCGGACTTCAAAACCCAGAGTGGAATATACCGTAGAGATCAGCACCACGAGGCGGTCCAAACGGTATAAAGATATCGTTGGTTCGATTGAATTATAAAAATTCGAAATTTTAACTGGCGAAAAATGCAAGAAAAATGCAGAAAAATAAGATCGACGGAGCCAAAGATGTCCGAATTTGGAAAAACGACAAACTAACATCTTACTCAGAAGATGGTTTAGAATTTTTCTACGTAAAAATATTTAGGTTTCGGAAACATTTTATTTTCATCGCTTTTTAACTGATTAAATTGAAGTAAATTTACGCGCGAAATAAACTTCCATATTTTCGGACGAAAATTTATCAGTCGCTATGTTTAACTAGACGTATTCCAAATATCAAAATTTTATTTCAAAATTTTATCGTTTAAAATTTCACAAAATTTCAACTAATTACGTTATTAAAACAGTTGAAATTTACGGGTCGTTACACGAATACTGAAAGCAGAATAGATGGCTGGATCTTCAAGCAAGCTCCAACTCCAAAGGTGAGTCTCGAATACTGGTACACTCAGTCTAACCCGAGCGTAAAGAAAAACACAAAACACTTGAGTCAGGATTAACATTCTTATATCAATAAATCCAACTCAAGTGAAATAGCAATTGAAATACAAGTAACTCAAAGGATGTTTGGAATAACCATCCTTTAAGGATCCGTTAAACTATCTACTATGTAGTAGTGTACGATAAGTAGATAATGTCTATTAGTAATATAAGATATCAAAATAGTGTTAAGTCATGGCCCATTCCACCCTTAACACATTTTTATTCCCTAGAGCATATACAAGACCGTAGTTTCCCCAAAACCGGAAGTCACCAGAGGGCAATCCATATACTAAAGGTACAAACCAAAAATCGTAGTGGTCGCGTATATCGGGATACAAGTATGATAAGGCACATGAGGCAATACCCAAGGTAGTGACACTACCATTTGCCTGATCCGGACTAGTGAGAACGCATCGCCGCAGCGATCGCAACACCGTGAAACAACACTCCCAAAATCAAGGGTGCACCAATCGACAACAAGTAATGAGTAATTCGAAGAAGTGTGTTCACTTGAGGTAGCTGACCTCCATTGGCCCGGCACAGCTCCTGTTTTAGTCATTTCCAATTTGACACAGGTGTCAAGGCTATCCATTATCGTTCTCTTTCTTCAGTCATCACGAACACCATTCCAACCACTTCATTCTGGATCACACTCCGCGTATAGTTATTAAACTGGTTTTCGATTTAGATAGATAGTATATCCATAACCGATTCAGGTCTCTTTAATAACCTTCGAAATTATTTCACTGATTGGTCGTTTATTTATTTCAAAACCAAATCAATTTCAATTTCAATCAGAGTTTATAACTCAACATCTCGTTTGTCTTTCTACACCAATTTCCACAATTTACGTTTCAAACTTCCAATTTCATAATTTCAAAATCTTATAATTCAATTTCAATTTTTATTTAAAACAATTCAAATATTGATTCAAGTTCGTATATAAGATTCATTTCGAAATCATTTAAGTTAATTTAATTTAACATTTAAATCAATTTAAATTCATTTATCGATTTCATTCAATATTTATTAAGTAAATTTGCCCTTCAAACAATTTCTATTAAATTTCCAATTCATTAAATCCATTATTTAAATTCAACTTCATTATCTCAAAACTTACAAATTTAATTAAATTATATTAAATTCATCAAACCAAATTCTTTAAATTTCAAGTCTTACATTAATTTCAATAAATCACATTTTATTTCTTGATAAAGAAATTCAATTTCACATATTCATTTACTTAGTTACAATTTCAAGCTCAATTAATAAAGAAATAAATTTCACAAATTAAAAAGTTAAATTTTAATTATCAAAGGATTTAATTTTAATTAATTATTAAATAATTCAATCTCATTAAATTATTAAATAATTTCAAAACTTAATTCAATCATTTCTTAAATTTAACAACATTCTTCCATCAATTTCTTTATTAATATTTTGTTTCTGATTATTAAATATTCACATTTAAATTTCATCAAAATTCAATTTCCAACTCCGTTTCAAAACCATATTATTATTCAAATAAAACTTCATTTTATTTTCAAATCAAATTTTTGACCAATCGGGTTTTATTTAATTCTCTATCCTAGGTCAAAGTTCAATTTGGGTATTTATCATTTCAACCCGATTCCAATTCAATTCAAAATCAAAACATAGCAAAGGGAACTTGCAGTGTGATAACTGGGATGGTGTCAAAGTAAATAAACAAGCAATAACAACAATCAATATCAATCCAATAATCAATTCAAATAATCCCGAAATAACCGTATTAATTCGCATTATTATTTGTACGAATTAATATAATTATCTCTAGAATCTACACTATCATTTCATGTAGATTAAAGATTATTACACTAATATTTATACGGTTCTTCAATTGTCATTCGATTTCAATTTTAACACTACACCAATAAATCAAATATACGTTCAATGGTTCAAAGTGTAATTATCACTATTCTACATGTCAATTAATTTAACAATTAAAAGGGATCATATTCAACTAATCAAATTCAACATATGTGTCGATTCAAATTTTAATTATCCTACGTCAAATTTATTTGCATAATATTTATCACTTATACATTACAATTTTTAACGTCCAATTGTAAATATCAAACAATCAGTCATTTAACAACCAAACTGGATTATCATTGCATATATAACAAATATTGGTGTCAGATGTCACAGGTGAACTGATACAGGTAATAACAGTGTAAATATCTAACAGTAGCATATTTCAATTGTCGTTTCAATTGAAATCAAATTTAATAAATAAAAAAACGTTAATCGTGAGTGATTGCTCACCTTTCGAGGCTAGAGAAGTTTGACAATGAATTGAGTTACGAATTCACGCACGAATTCCAAAGCAAAGCAAGATTGGTACGAATTTGACGAACAAACTGATAGATAAGAAATAGGCGAAATCAAATTAGAACTGGGTCGATATGAAAAAATCGAAACAAAAGTATATTATATTATTATTTTTCTTAAACCAATATTCAATTTAAATTACATATGATATTTCAAATCATAATATATATCCAACTCACTTTATATATTAATTTTAGAAAAATATATTTAAAACCGATATCCGGGGTGACCAAAATAACAGTATATTTGGATATGCCGAGCATATAATGCCTTGAATTTAATTTCATAATATATTTTAAAATTTACAAGCTAAGGCATATGTACAACAAGCTAACAACATTCATAAGTATATATACAAACTAACTTATGCACTGACGTAAAATAAAACTATAATATATGTATAGTAATATATATATGCTGTCACATAAAATTCAACTTCAACTTCATATTTGTATTACATAAATAAACATATATATAACTATAAATGTATATATAAATGACAGAAATTTGCAACATCGTATATACCTATTTTATCATTTCTAACAAATAAAACAAACAGAACAAAAGGAGCTGCAGACTAAATTTTCAAACAAATACATTTCTAGGCTAAACATATATGCAGACAATACAAATATAAAACCACAACTATATGAACAAATTGCTTGCTATTACATATGCAGACTTGATATGTATAAAAGTATTTGCAGACGCACCAATTAAATAAATGTACAAGGAGCCGTCAAGTATAGAGTATAAACACACAAATTTTATTTTAATTTTTATTTGTTTTTTTTTCAAAGTTCTGTATATAGAGTATACAATATATAAAAGAAAAGTTTCATATAAACTTAGAGAGAGGAAAACAAAATTCCAGTAAAATAAAATTCCAAACAAGATCATCAATCCCCGAAAATATATACATACCTTATAAACAATACATAAACTAATATATGTGTTAATATATATACTCACTGTATAAAAGAAGGCGGTGATGGGAACAAGGCGGAAGTCAGGGCGTGAGCAGTTGAGAGTAAAAGGCGGAAGTCAGGGCGTTGCCAGGTAGAGAGCTAGCGGTGATGGGAATAAGGCGGAAGTCAGGGCGTGAGCAGTTGAGGGATGAAGAGTGGACTTGGATGTTGGTCGAGCTTGTCTCTGCTGTTGAACAATGAATTGCAAAGCAAACATGAACAGGCTAGGGGACGTGATTGTGTATCACAATTTGGTTATGTGCTGTCACCATTCATTCCCTTCGCAACATAAATAATTTTTTTTTCTTTTAGTGGCCATCGGCCATGGAACAAGCATGGAGGAGGGGAATGGAAGCGACAACAAGTTGCAATATGAAAGAAACGAAATGGAACAAAGTTATAAAGGCAAAATAAATAAAAATGAACCATTGCTTGGGCAATGTATAAAATAAATATAAAGTGATTGGAAAAGGAAGAGTCCCCTCAGATTTAGCTGCCTTCCAGCTTGTGAGTTTCAAATTTAGAAAACGAAGGAAATTGTAAAGTCACAAATAAATGTACTGTTACAACGAACATTTCATTGTTTCCGTCGTGAACTGAACCTCAAATACAGAAATAAATATACCATAGAGATCAACACGACGAGATGATCAAAACGGTATACAGATATTAGTGGTTCAATCGAATTATAAAAATTCGAATTTTTCTACCACGAAAAACGCAAGAAAAACGCAAGAAAATAAGACCGACGGGACCAAAGATGTCCGAATTTGGAAAAACGACAAACTGACATCTTGCTCAGAAGATGTTTTAGAATTTTTCTATGTAAAAATATTTAGGTTTCGAAAACGTTTTATTTTCATCGCTTTTTAACTGATTAAATCGAAGTAAATTTACGCGCGAAATAAACTTTCATATTTTCGGACGAAAATTTACCAGTTTCTATGTTTAACTAGACGCATTCCAAATATCAAATTTATATTTCAAAATTTTATCGTTTAAAATTTCACAAAATTTCAACTAATTACGTTATTAAAACATTTGAAATTTACGGGTCGTTACATAAGTGATAAGGAGAAAATGATATATTCTTTGGTAAATTAAAATGCCTAAAAACTAGTTTAATATTAGTTGTGCATAAGTACAATTTTGAAATAAATCAAGAGTAAACAAATAGGCTGAGATAATGAAAGGTATTGTAAAAAAAAAAAATAAGCCACATGAAAATAATATGCAAGTGAATCATGCAAATTGCATGCACACAGGAAAAGTAGTGGATAACTGCTTTTACTAGAAATAGAAACCAAGAGAAAATGGCACAATTAGGCATAACAACACACACATAATTCTCTGAGTAATGTGAGGATAAAATGGGTTTTTCCTTTAGTAAAACCCTAGTAAAATGATTTAAATCAAGAGAGAAAGCAGAGGTTTTCTCTGAGGGAAAAAAAACAGTAACACATTAAAAAAAAAGGAAGAGCTCACACTGTTTGCAAGCTTAGGCATTCTCGGGGAAAGAAGGGAAAGGTGAGTGATTAATCAATCTCATGAGGCTAAGGCATTAAGACCCAAGTTAAGGGCAGCCATTTTATTTTTGTGCTTGATCAATTTGTTTTTCTCTGAATAGATGAATGCTGAGAATGGTTGGTGTTTTGATAAATCTTTGGTTGATGCTTTGATTTGTTTTGTTTGATTGTTTGGTAAGAAAAATACCATGATCTCTGATATGGATCCAGTACCTTAACCCATCAGTTTGTAAATATGTTTAGTAAGATAAATACATTTTATTATGAAGTAGGGTATTACTGGAAAATAAGCTAGGCAGTGTGAACAAAGGAGGTTCATGCTTATGTCTAGATTGTTTTAAATTTGAGATGAACAATGCAATAAATTATTTATGTGCTGATTTGTTCAGATCTAAAGCTAAAATGTTTTATGGTTTTTTCTCAAAAACCTTACCCTATGTTCACAATAGAATTGAGTATAAGAATTTTGTATGATTCTACTAGATTTGTTTAAGAGAACATGATATTCTTGAATATAGGAGATATGCAAGTGTTAAAACAAATTTTGAATAAAACAACTGGAAAAAAATGAAATATAGCATTATTTTCATGAATGAAATTATGGTCAGTTGAAATCCCTGAGTGAGTCTAACTCTCTCTAATTTATGGAAAAAGAAAGAAAGAATGTAAAAGCATTTCAAGAGTTAATAAATCTTTCTGAAATAAGAAATGAGACTGGTCACTAGATTATAAAACTAATCTAGGAGAAAAGCCTTGATCTATTCATCATAAGGAGTATGATGGGTATGTGCATGACTTGTTTAAGTCCTGTAGGCCTCTGTGCAGGGGTTAATAGAATTGAGTCCCTTGCAATGCACACATGGTGTTCAATGGCAAAGAGATATGACCAAATTAAATTGATAAATCAAGATTTAGAGCTGAACTATGGGATTAAAATGAGTTAATTCCATAAGAGTGTGTGTATATGTATACTGAATTGAATGAATGAATGACTGCTTGTGTGCATGAGTGTAGTAGGAGCTTAAATATATAGTTATATACCCAGTTTACATTATAAATCCAAATTGCATCTAGCAAATGAATACTCTGTACAATAATTAAAAATGAAAAGTTATTATATTTTGATTTCACTCATACCAGAATTTATTTCTGACCCTATTTGTTGCCTTTGCAATATTTGGGGTGTCCCATTTTATTGAGGCAGCTCAATATGTTGTTGCAGGAAAAGAAGTATGAATAGCTTGCTTGCATGGATGTTTGAAGATCTGGTTGCTTTTAGAAATGTTTTAGGAAATGCAATGGTTTCTTTGTAATAAATAAAGTTAGGCAAACCCTATGATGTCTTAAGCAATTCTCAGTATTTGATGTCTAAGGAATTTTTAAAAGAACTTGTAAAACTTAAGTATTATATGTGTCTTGAGCTACTGATCTAAGTAACTGATCATGATGTTTTCTGGTAGACTGTGATGAAGGAAGTTATGCCATGTAATTTAATATGTGGACATACTTTCTTTAACATATCTGATAAATTTTAAAATAGTGAAACTGCAGTGGTCATCTTTTGATAATGCATGTAGTAGAACTACTAGATGATGGTTGAACCTGTTCTGCTTTAGCTAGTAAGGCTTGGTCATGACTTATAAATTGATGTAAGACAATGAGAAGCTTGAAGTTTTGGTCCACAAATCTTTCTTACATGTCTGATTTCCAGTATGGCAACTGTGTTATAAAATGATATGTGCATAGTTCTAGTAGCCTTCACTATAACCATAGTAAACAATATTCAGTTGTATTAAATACTGTCTAAAGTCTGTTTGCATTTGGTCTTGTTTAAACTTTAAGAGTCTATAATATCTAAGAATTTGGTTGATGGTTAAGCATGACCATTACCTCACTACAACCTGGTTTATGTCAATAGCCATCATTCAATACCCATTAGAGGTATGCACCACAGTCTCATTTGGGTTTGATCCTTTAAATAAATTGTTTGGAACATGATGTTTACATATATGTGCAAAATTTTACTTGGTATGCTAGATTAAGTTAGCATTGTTTACTTGTATTGTTTTTCCACTGACTGGGCTTTAATTCACACTACTACCTCAATAATCATAGGACTGTTACATACATTATAAACTCAGATATAAGTATTTGTACATGACATAAAAATATCATTAGTGAAAGGGATGAGTACCCCGGGCTAAACTCACAAGCTTGAGTTGTTTTAACACTTAGTATGAAATTCAAAAGAAAAACTGTAAGTGTTAAACTCCTGATTTCACAAATGAAAGGAAAGTATTGATTGAAAATCTGGAAATTAATTAACTGGATTAAGAAACAAGCTGAAAAATAAAATATGAAAATATTAAAAGAATATTATTTAAATTAAGAAAGAATTTAGCTTGTCAAAGAAGAAAAAAAAGGGGGGGATTAAACCAGAAAGAAGCTATGTGACATAATATCTCTCAGATATGAGAATATTATGTGATTGATTTTTCTTTGCAATTTTAATTACTCTGATGGGCAAAGAAACATTTATATATCTTCATATATATAAATGACATGTTTTGATTCATGTACTAATATTTTTATATTGGCAAGATTTTGGATCTTGGGGGGAAATGTATTAAAGAAGTGATCACTTGTTTTAAAAAAAAACTCACTAAAAATCACATAAATTAGACTAAAAAGAAGTGAGTCACTTCATTTTCATGCTTATTTACTTTAATGTTTGTAGTGTAGATTTACTTTCATGGAAGTAGAGTAGTTCTAATTCTTGTTAATTAGCTCTCTTTTTCATTAAGCTTTCATTTTCCTTTCATTTTGCTTTCATGTTGTTAGCTACATTTGTTAATCAAATGACAAATATGAGAGGCTAAACCACTTCAATTTAGGGGTAAAGAAGCTCTCTAATTATGTAGCTTCAACTATTTGTTAATTCATGCTCTCTTTTTGTGCTTAATGATGATGATAGAAATGGTTTACTAGTTGCTTTTGCTTTGAATTTGATAGCCTATATTGTTGACACCAAATAGGCTATGCTTAAACAATCACTAACACTAATTGCCTCTTCATCAAAATATGATTATGGCAAAAGAAAGTGATTTGAAATTAAAATTTGGTCAATATTTCTAATCAATAGTTAATAGGTCATACTTAAAATAGATTTCATTTTCATTTTCATTGTCAAGTTTCATGAAAGTTAGTAAGTGGTTTAAGGGGTGTGTTATAGTTTGATGGCTTATGTTGGCTATTCAATAGCCCAAATATGCCATACTTAAGATAAGCACATCAATTAAAGCACTAATGACCATAAAAGAGAGATCATGATTTCATATTTGTTGAACTACATGATCTAGAGAGTGGATTTATTCTCTAAATTGTCACTTAACTCTTAAATTTGCTTCTCTTTTCTTTTAGTTAGTTAGTTAATTCTCTAGATTAACTTTCACTTGAAATTGGTATAATTTTATTGAATTGAATTTTTAAAATCATCAATTTCCTACCGATCGACCCGTATTCGCCATGTACTACAAGTGTACGCCGTGCGCTTGTGGTTATTTTAATTATAAATTTTTCGACGATTTTCTAATCCAATAGAAAATTCGTCATTAAATAAGTTTTTGGTGCCGTTGCCGGGGAATTTTCTTGATTTTATTTTCTATTCTTCGGATTATTTTTGTGTGACTTTATTCTGTGTTTGTGTTTGTTTTATGTGTTTGTTTGCATTTAAAAAAATAATAATAATATTTTGTTTGTGATTTTTATTTGCATGTCATTTGTGTGCATGTTGTTCTAGTTTTCCATTTGCATTGCATTTTCTATTTTGAAAAAAAGGTATCCACAATTTCATTCCAAAAATAAATTTACTTTTTATTTTCATTTTCTTTTACATTTACAACATTTTTAAAAAAAAATAAAAAAGAAAAAAAAATACAAAATAAAAAAAAATACAAAAAACATTCTATTAACTGTACACGGTTTGCTGCCTACATTTGCTTATTGACACTCTACTTGCCATTACTTCATTTCTGTCTACACTTCTCTCTGTTAAACCCAACCTGACATTTATAATCACTCAAAACATCTACCGCGAGGCATACCAGCAACAAAATCAACACAACAACTTGTAACACTATCCATCATCATCCCCAAACTTACCCTTCACTGCTACATAATTTCCTCCTCTGCCTCACTACTGCACAGCATATCAACCCAATTGACAATTCAACTGATCTTCATTTCCCCCCTTCAAACTGTGCATTCATTATCATTCGACCATCAAAATTCAAACTACTGTCAATTGCTACCACCATCCCATTCTACCACTTCAACTTCTTGCCATTTCCATATCAACAACTTCATCAACCATCACATTGCACCTCCAAACCACTGACATCTTCATTTCACTACCACAACCATCCCCTTTAACTTGTTACCACCATCACACACTTTCACAAACTGCCTCGACATTAAACAATTCATCATCATTGTCATCCCATCACTGCATACTGCTCCTTGCAAACACCACACATCAAGCTACTGCTCCTACAGCTCCATCAACCTTCAGTCACTTCAACTTCCCACTACACTGTCAAACTCAGCCTACCTTGCAAAACTTGGATTTTCCATCTCCAACCTCTACTGCAAACAAGTCAGACCATAATCATACATACAACCAAAGCAGCTTGACCAAAGCCTGTGCATACATACACAGGCCTGCCATTTCACCAAAGCAACTACGTATTACCGTTCCATCACAGTGCCTAATACAACAACCATTTAAACCATCATCACCACCAAAGCATTTCATTACCAAAGCATTGCAGTTACTACCATATTCTCACCTGCGCACATCCTTGTTCACTGCCCTTCCATCAACAGTGCATACCCCTGCAATTCCTCCACCAATTACTCTACCTCCCCGTGTCATACCTAACTGCATCACCATATTCATACTACAAACATCAAACTGCAACATCATCAACAACTTCCCTGTTACACATTCCTTCCAAACCAATCAGTGTACACAAGCTACTGCCACTTCTCAACATTCGGTGCACTTCTCAACATTCGTAAACCATAAGCTACCGCTCCTCTGTAGTGCACAACATCAACCATCAACTATTGCAACCACTACATTCCCATTTCACCGCTACATCCATCTAACATTTCACTTTACCCAAAAGCACTTCATGTTACTACAACTAGCCACTGCCTCTCATCTGTCAACTTTATACATGCACAGTCATATACTTCACATTTACTTCAATCTGTCAAACCATTACTAGCATAAAAACTCACCAACATTTCATATTTCTGCTCCTTCTGCCGCCTGAACCACCACTTCCCACTGCCATAATATCACCTGCTTCTCTACACTATCACTACTCCACCTTACAGCAGCAATTGAACCCACTGCATTTCCTCTAACTGTCAACAGCTTCTCATTGTTACACACTACTGCTACCTAGTTCATACACACTGCATACTACTTCACCATTGCTTCTTCACAAAACTCCACTGCAGTGAACATTCAACATCAAACATTCCCCTCTTCTCTACATCAAATACCCACAACCTGCATCACTTCCCAACCACCACTGCTGCTTCCACTTCAACATCACAGAACCACGACCACACAACAGACCACAACTCGAACCACCCATTCACTTCGAACCACCAAAACACCATCTTGTTGCTCAGCCACCAGCCTCGTAATATCATTAAACACCAGAATCACCTCCTTCACATTCTTCAACAAACTCACATCCACCTTCGATACCCAAATACCAGCAAACCGAAGCCGCAACCCCCAGAACCACCATGAACACCTGACAAATCGCGACTTCACTACAATTCAATCGCGACCCCAAAATCGAACTTCACAACTGCCTCACTCCATCACAATCGACAACTTCCTTCCAAACTTCAAAATCCTTAATCGATTAAGAACCATCCTTCATAAGCCATTCCACTCGACCACTGCAATCGCCTGCAATTTACGAGTCAAGCATCCTGCCATCACCTCCATTCACAACCACCTCCTCCCTCGCTTGGAACCACATCGCGACACCCATCGACCACCTCGACCAAACGCTACGCCTTCCCCAATTTAATCACTCGCCTGAACCACACACTCGAACAGACCAAAATCCTTCATTCTAAATCGACTACGAATTTCACCCAATTTTTTTTTTTTCAGTTATCGATCGGTAAGTTCTAATTTTTTTTATCAACAGAGATAAAAATTTTACTCCAATTAACTTGCGGTTGGACCTTAAAGAGGCTTGGGTTGTGTTTTGTAAATATTTGCTTTGTCTAATTTGTTTAAAGGGGTTATTTCTTTAATTTAGTATTTCTCTTCTTTAATTTGATTTTTGTTTAATCCTAATCTAAAGAAAAAGAGTTTTGTAGTGTTTTATTTTGTTTTATCCCGTAAAATATATATATATATATATAACAAGTTTTAATTGTTTTGTTTTGTTTTTAATTGTTTGTGCTGTTTTCATTTGTTTTGTTCTCTCTCTTAAAAAAAAATTGTAAATATATCTTGTTTTTATTTTCAGGTTCCCAAAGCAGATTAGAAGGATTGGTTGCTTCGCTCTACTGCCATAAATAAATTGCTGGCTTGCTTATAAAATATAATTGCTACTTTTACCCCCTATTTAATGTTTTTATTTGCATTGCATTGTTGTTTGCTTGCATTTTAGAAAAGAAAAAAAAAATCAAAAATTCAAAAATTCAAAAACAAAAACAAATTTCATTCGTAGTTGCATTTTTAATTCACGTTTAATTTTTGCTTTGCATTTCATCTTAGAATTTGATTAATAATAACGGTTAGACATCGATAACTTTTCATTGTATATTGATAATTTGTCTTCTTTGAACAATTTACTTTCTTGGTGTCTAGGCTACGGCAGAGTAATAACCATTTATAAAATATTACGGTGATTCTTAAATATTATAGTGGTTGTTCCTCTAAAGGTACTTAAACCTTCGGCTGCATTGCTACGGTGATTCGTTGTGCACCGATAAATCCTGTCCGTTACCTGGCCGAGAGCTATCTTGTTGATTTAAGATAGAGTGTGATTATACAATTTTGGGTTAGCCCAGGATAAATCATTTGTAATTAACCTCTGCATTCATTATTTGCATTAGTTCATGCATATTTAAAAAAAAAAATTAAAATCAAAAACTAAAAAAGTTTCTGAATATTCCTTTGAAATTTTTTAATCCTTTTTCTTTGAAATTTTAAAAATCCAAAAAAAATTTAAAAACCAAAATCAAAAAAAAATTATAAAATCTTTTCAAAAAACAAAATAAATTGAAAAATAAAAAACAAAACGAAAACCAATTTTCCATTTTGAAAAATAAATTCTATTTGTAAATATTTTTCCTTTATAAAAAAAACCCCAAAAACATTCTTGGAAATGTCCGAGTTTCCCTACTTACATGAATTCTACGATAGTTGTGAAAATAAATATAATCCATACAATTTCACACCATTTCGTATGGATATTTTAACAACAACTATTGTTCAAACGATTCGGATTTTGCACCACAAAGTTTTCAAAATAACGAACAACCCTTAGATCTTGAAAATAGCATTTCGCCATTACTTGAAATTTCTACACAACAAAATCAAATGATAAATGATTTGTGTAACTCATATTAGGGCTATGATTCAAGACAAAGTTTTAAAAGTAATCAAGATTCGAATTCACTTCAAAATTCAAACGATTTCGAGTATAACCCATGCCAATTCAATTTCGAACTCCAGAATGAATTTCAAACTCAAAATGAAAATGGAAACAAGTTTTCAAATGAATTTGGCAATGGGAATAATCTTAACCATGTTACGATTAAAAATCTTTGTTCTCAACAATTTAAAAGTGAAAATCCTCAAGTTAATAACTATAAATTCTATTTTGTTGAGCAAAAGAATGAAATTTATAATGATCACATGGATTCGTTGTTTGAAACTTATATGAAACAACGTGAAAAACAAAATCAAATTCCAATGTGTGATGAGTCAAGTGATAATCCACCTTTTACACAAATCGACGATTTTCAAATAACAACTTTTGAAATTGAAAATAAAGATCTTAATGAAGTTATTGAAAATGCGATAATTGAGTTGGATTTCAATTCTTTTGAAGGTGTGGAACCAAATTTAAAATTTGATCTTCCTTTTCTCTATTTCAAAAATTTAAATACTACAACTTTTGATTTTGAATTTGAGATACGCAATAAAGTTGTCAATAATCCAATAAAGGAAGATGAATTTAACGAACACAATTTCTTTGGACGTTTTGAAAACGTGTTGTCGAATTATGAAGGGAAAGATTTAAATCACCATTCTGATTTTGAAATTAATGATTCAAAAGAAGTCTTCAATGATGAGCTTGACTTGAATTTCAATCAATTGTTTTATCAACCCCGAAAGTCATCGGAAATAAAACAACTCACACGATTTTAAATAAACGACATTCGTTTTTCCAAATCAACATTCAACTTCAAAATCTTTTATGATTTGGTTTTCCGAGCTTAAGCCATGTCTCGCATATTTGACGAGACAAATGAATCGGTCTTTGGAAGACCGTTTCATTTACTTTTTGACGATATACTTTCTGATCTCGTGTAAATACCGTTAATTTTCATTTAAATAAAGGTCATGTTTTTATTTTTATTTTTTTCCTTCCACTTGGATCGATTGTGGGGACACGGTCAAAATCAAGAGTGGGGGGAGTTTCGTCTTTTTTTTTAATTTTTCATAGTTTATTTGTATATTTTCCTTCCAAAACATATAGGAAAAAAAATCTCAAAAAAAATTGTGTTTTTTAAAGCATTTTTGATTTATTTTTAAAGAAACACTATAGGATAAATATATGGTTTTTGTTTAATAAATTGAATATTTTGAAATTTTATTTGTCTTAACAAAAATAAAAGTGAAGTTTGATTACAAATAACAATGGTTTAACTAGTATATAGGAAGATTCATACGTGTTAATTATGAAATACACCCTAATAGAAAATCTTTGTTTTAAAAAGTGGTTGATTTAAAGTAAAGATATAACTTTTTTTTGGTCTTCTAAGTTAAATGGTGCTAAGATGTTTTTGCAAAACTCTCTCTACAAAACAAAAAAGAACAAATTTTATTTTTCTTGTATATATGTATATTTTTAATAAACACCTAGAGTCATGTGTTCACACTCGTGTGTTCACTCGCCATGCTCTGTACCCTTCTCACGTAAGCCCGAAAGGCAGTGCACGATCGGTATATCTGGCCTTAGTTTATCTGATTTAGGTGTGTGTATATAAAAGTTTATCTTACTAATAACGCCTATAGTCAATAAGTGTTCACACTTGTGTGCTCACTCGCCAGGCTCTGTATTCCCCTCACATCAGTCCGCAAGGCAGTGCATGGGCAATTTATCTGGCCTTAGTTTATCTGAGTTAGGCATATGTAAATATTGTTAATGTCAACAAAATTTTCAAAAGAAAAAATGGAGAGAGTAAGCAAATGAAATCCAAGCACTATTTTAACTTATTTGATTTGACTTGTTATTAAAAAGAAATAAAAATACCACTTTGATAAACTTTGATAATTAACTAAGGATCCATTTCATAGTTGCACTATGTTGGTAACTGAAACAATGAGTTAAACTATAGTCTATTTGTTATGATAACTTGATTTTTGTTGGAAATTTTGACGAGTAAATGACTTAAATCTCAAGATAACGACCAAAACATATATTTAACTTATTTGTGTCAATTTAAAAGAAAATCCTTCGTTGTAAATATTTTCAAAAACTCGCATTCATCTCTTTGTAAATAAATCTTGCATTTTGTAAATATTTTCATCCTGCATTTGGATTTTGTGGGTAGTATCCACTGAAAACCCTCACGAGACAACACTCGTCCTACTGGGGACACCCAAAGGTTTAACGGCTTATTGCATACGCTTAATGCAATCGTGCTCCCTACGAAAACGGATTTATCTTAGTTTTAGTTTATTCGAGGACGAATAAAAAGATTATTTTGGGGGTATTTGATGTGCATGTAAATGTGCATATTTTTACCACCATATTTATTCTATTTAAATTAAATAAATGATCATATTGGGTATTTTAACTTGTTTTAACCAAAATCCATATTAATTCCAAATTGTCACATATCCATCTTCATATAGGGGCAAAACGATCATTTGTGTGCATATATTTCTTTGAGAAACAAATTAATTGAAATTTATATATATTTGTGGAGGAATTTGATCTCAAATAGGAGTGGTTTAATGAAGACACATGCATGCACAAAATGAATACAAAGGAATGAAGATAGAAATAATTCAAAGTGAAGAACATGGATGACCCCACCTACCCACCTACCTTAATGTACAAATTAGAGCCTAATGCACATGCTTATGGAATTAATGGCTTCATGTACACTTAAATGATGATTAATAGAAGCTAATGATTACTTGGTCTCCACACTTTCTCAAGGGTAGTTTGGGCATTCCTCAAATTATGGATTAGGGTTTCATGCTTGTATAAATAACCCATTATGTTCATGTAACCTCTTCTACCCTCTTTAAGCCCTCTCATGGAGGACATCTCTTCTCTTAATGTAGATTAGTTCTCTTTTATTTCTTTTCATGGCTACTTGGCCATTCATTGTTATTTTCATGTAATTTTCTTTTTATTGCAATTTAATACACGCTCTTTCCTTTTCATTCTTATTTACTTTAATGTTTGTAGTGTAGATTTACTTTCATGCAAGTAGAATAGTTCTAATTCTTGTTAATTAGCACTCTTTTTCATTAAGCTTTCATTTTGCTTTCATTTTGCTTTCATGTTGTTAGCTACATTTGTTAATCAAATGACAAATATGAAAGGCTAAACCCCTTCAATTTAGGGGTAATAAAGCTCTCTAATTATGTAGCTTCAACTATTTGTTAATCCATGCTCTCTTTTTGTGCTTAATGATGATGATAAAAATGGTTTACTAGTTGTTTTTGCTTTGAATTTGATAGCCTATATTGTTGACACCAAATAGGCTATGCTTAAACAATCACTAACACTAATTGTCTCTTCATCAATATATGATTATGGCAAAAGAAAGCGATTTGAATTTAAAATTTGATGGTCTATAATTCTAATCAATAGTTAATAGGCCATACTTAAAATAGATTTCATTTTCATTTTCATTGTCAAGTTTCATGAAAGTTAGTAAGTGGTTTAAGGGGTGTGTTATAGTTTGATGGCTTATGTTGGCTAATCAATAGCACAAATATGCCATACTTATGATAAGCACATCAATTAAAGCACTAATGACCATAAAAGAGAGATCATGATTTCATATGTGTTGAACTACATGATCTAGAGAGTGGAATTATTCTCTAAATTGTCACTTAACTCTTATATTTGCTTCTCTTTTCTTTTAGTTAGTTAGTTAGTTAGTTAATTCTCTAATTCTCTAGATTAACTTTCACTTGAAATTGGTATAATTTGATTGAATTGAATTTTTAAAATAATCAATTCCCTGCGGATCGACCCGTATTCGCCATGTACTACAAGTGTACGTCGTGCGCTTCCGGTTATTTTTATTATAAATTTTTCGGCGATTTTCTAATCCAATAGAAAATTCGTCGTTAAACATATCCTTCTTTAAAATATTTAAAAACCCTTTTAAACTAATGTGGAAAGTACCACTGCGGTATCAAACCAAGGATTACCGCTCAATGGTTATGTCTCTATCCTAGAGAAATTCAAGACTTAGGTGCAGGCACTCACTGCCTCCGATTTTTGCCACGCGAATATACCATTACTTCCTGAAAACTTAGTTTAAAATAAATTATCTCAAAATAATGCTTGTAAATTTTAAAATAAATTTCAAGTTAAATCTAGTCATATATACTTAAATAAAAGTTACTATACAAAGCCATATTAATGTTTAATAATTATTCCTAAAAACAATAATGTTGACTAATGCTTAAAATAATAATAAATCTTTAATAATCATTATAAAGTAACTAATTTATACTAAAATATGCCTTTTAAAATTTTTAAATAATTTAATAACTAATTGTCCAGAATATTTTAACACCTTAAAAAATTATCAAATTAATAATCAAAATTTCTCTTTTGAAAACCAGTCCAATTTTCTCGACTTCCGATTTCATTCCGTAAATTTGGAAATCCTACTAAACTCCAGTATAACCAATTTTATACTTATTTCCCGATTCGCTTTTATCCTTCAAAATACTTAAAATCTTGATTTTAAAACTCTTTATTTCTAAACAAGTACCGTTTTAGGATTTATTATTTTAAAAATCCTTTTAAATACTTTTATTCCAAAAATCCTTATTTACAATTCTTTACCAATTTAAACCATATTTTTAATTGGTATTTAAAACACCAGAAATCCAGGTTAACTTCCATCACATTCAATCAATTCAGATCACACAATAACCCATCACAGACTATTCAATAAAACATATATCACTATATATGCAATTAAATTCAACATTTTTATGGAATCCAGTTGGATCCTTCCAACCTATTTCCCTGCATCCACAGATGTTAGCACAACATAAAAAAATATCAATTCCACTTCGAGGTGGAATATCGCGGTATATAGGGTCATCCGCTATTATGCGGGGCGCATAGGGTCTCATCCACTATATAAATGCAGGAATATCAATCACTCCAATATATATACTACTATATATAATATCACATCCAACTGATAAAAATGCTTCAATTTAACCAATCAATCATTTATTAATTTTAACTATTTAAAATTAACCACTAGCAGTCCAAAATTGAGTCAGATTAACGCACTTTAAGTTTTTACGTTGCCAACGTTCCAATTTTTAAATTAAATCGAACACGTTCTATTTAACCTAAAATTTTTGCTCCCTCTAATCGACTCCAGATCTACACCACACTGTAGTGCTCATCGCTGTGATTTCGAAGCCTCTTATTTTGTCCAATTCCGACCTCGTACGGAGAAGATATGCATTTTATAAATTTGTATATAAATTAATATAAATTAATTTACAATTTCCTTTATTTTAATTTATCAACTCAGATCCGGCCGTTTATTATTCACCTGCAATCGAAACCGCATGTACTCTCTTCTACAACGCGTGCTTGCACACGGCTTCGAAACCCATTGCCCCATTTAGGTTTTGAATGCCGCTCGCCTTTCTTTCGCCTAGGATCCGATCCGAGGCCAACACGATGCGCGGCCGGGCATGCTCCACCCACGGCCCAATTTTTCGGCGAGCTCGGTCATCTCATTGCCATGATAAATATAAATGAACCGAGCACCTTCAAACGAGGAATTTCGACAACCTACACGACTAGATTCGATCACAACAGTTGAATACGTAGTGGTTGATGTGTTCTTCGATTCTCTACTTAGAAGTTTTTCGTAAGGGCTTACGGATTGGGAGAGATTTAGGGGAGAAGATGGGTGTTTTTCGGCCATTAAACGAAAATGTGGCGACCACATTTTAGAAAACTAGGGCTTGTTACTGTGCGCATATATATACACGCATGCTTATATTATTTTAATATTATTTCCAATTTTAACATGCTTTTTCAAACGAACTCCAAACGAAACGTGCCGCTTGGCGTTTATAAAGTTTTACCCCTATTGCGAACACAATGGAACATGTTTTGGAGCCCAATTCGATCGTATGTTGAAGATAGCTTTTTGAATCGAATTAAAATATTAAATTTTCGATATTTATTTCAACGCGTTTCCATCCCGTACGACCAAACGGTACCTCTGAACACTACGAAATTTCAAATCCGATAATAATACATTATTACCGATCCAATGGAATAGGTTTCGTCGAATTTCGAGACTGTGCCCTGGAAGGCTATTTTAACTCGTTGATTAAATCGAGCGATTTTCAAAATCGTTGAAATCATTTAAAATTTCAATTTTATAAAATTACTAACTCCATTATAAATAACATTGAATTTATATTCATATTAGAAATCATACTGATTAATTTTAAATCAAAATTCAGTTATTTAAGCTATTACTATATATATATATATTAAATTTCACTATTAAATTAATATATAAATTTCCAAATTAAAATTATTGACTTTTTATTCCATTCCAAAGTCCATATTATAATTCTAACCTAAATAGAATTTCAATAAATTTTTGAAATCATTTCCATTCACATTTAACTCCAGATTCCAACATTTGCCCAATTTCCAATATTAAATTACTATATTATCAAATCCAATTTATCGCTATATTTGGAATTTTAACCCCCCCTTTAGAAATTCTTCCATATTTAATATCAATTAATAATTCAAACCTAACATTTAAAATAAATTAAATGTTCAAAACGGACGACCAAAATTTCGGGTCGTTACAAATAAATTGAAGTTAATTCGTTTATTTAATAAATTTATAAATTTAAAAATACAATTTCTCTTCCACTTAAAAGCCAGGTTACGCGTAGAATTTCGCATCGAGTTCCTATCGCAAAATATTTTCATCTGGATTAATATTGCTGAGTTCTACAATGTAAAATTTAATGATTTGAACAATTAAAGTAAATAAATAAGTAATTCTTATTTAATTAATCATAGGATAATTAATTAATTATTAAATGATTTGTTTCATGTTAATTAACTAAATAAATTATTTTATTTATTTAATTACTTGATTGACAAGTAATTGGGATCAAATTATAATTCGACCCAGTTAATTAAAATTAGTTCAATTCTGATTTATAAATTGATTTAATATTAATTTTAAATTGTTGATTTTAGTTAATGATCTCTGCTTGACTTTTAGTGTCTGTGCCATCGAGTAGCCAATAATACTGTTAAGTCAAATTAAATTAAATGTGGTTAATTGGACATTTGTTAGTGGAAATAAATCACAGTTCCGCTAATTAGAATAATTGGACCTTGTTTAGCAGAATAAATCAACATTCACTACAACAAAAATACTCTATTACAACACCCTTTTTACAACGGGCATTGGCTGCCCGTTGTAATAGTAGGCTATTACAACGGTCCATTCAGGCCCGTTGTAATAGATGCCCTCTACAACGCCTTTTTTACAATGGGCAATGACTTCCCATTGTAATAGAATGCTATTACAACGGTCCTTTCATGCCCGTTGTAATATATGTTAATTTTACAACGGTCACAAAATTCCTATTGTAATAGATACCAATTTTACAACGGTCCTAAAATACCCGTTGTAATAGGTCTCAATATTTCCTAAATTATTCCATGGCCATGTTTGTTCAATTATTTCCATCCCTCCTGAAAACAAAATTAAAAAATGTGGACTAGGGTTGCAGCCGCCTCTTCTATCTCCTTTTCTCTTCCTCGTCCATCCAATCCACTCTCTTTAGCTCCGTCGCAGCTCCTCGGGCCTCGAGGCATTGCTGGTACGATCAAAATTTGTCGCGTTTGTCCTTTGCTAACTAAATTGCTTAACTTTCTTGCCAATTTAGGAAGCTGTTAGAGAATCGAGTCCAAAATTCCTAAAGCTAAGTTCTTTTTTTTTAACATCTTCACTCTTGATCCTGCAAGTTTCAGTAATTGTTTGCTATCAGCAATTACTTGTTCTAGTCTAATACCGACCGGAGATTCAATATTTTGGAATGTTCTCGAATTTCTTTCAACCCAAATATGCAAGACTGGTGTAGTAATAACCGTCTCGATTAGTTTGTTATATTCTATATGCTGTTACTACTTGTAGCTGGAATCTCGAATCTGCTTTCTCATGGTGTTCACAATTTCTTAAACCTACAGGAAATCTATTTCCCAATTATAATTCAGAATGGAGAAATGCTAGAACGATCAGCATTAGAGTACAGGATTGCATAAGAGGGAAATCGAGAGGGTAGGGATTTGATACAAGAATTTGAATTTAGACCTAATGGCTAATTTTATTTCCACGTAGAAAAAGCACAGTCGTTCCAAAATTGTTGTCCCAAAATAACATTTCACTTTACCGTAATTTTTCGACACGTTATTTAACAAATGACGAACTAATATTACAATATTATGAATCTCGTCAAAGTTGACTTTAATGACTATTTCAGGCTGGCAAAGTAACAACTAAGTTGATTACAGGATAAGCCAATTTAACTGACTTTGGAAATCTAATGGCAATTAACTTCAAGAACTTGCAGCAACCTAGTGTAAAACTAAAATCTATTGGCAGAAGAAAGAAGCAGGGAAGCAAAAGAAAAAGGTAAGGAATTCTTTGAAACGTTCATCTTAATCCACGTTGTTGCGGTTGGAAGTCTAAAAATGTGCACGGTTTAAGTGACAGCTAGTACATCGAATGATGTAATATTATTAGCTGTTTGGACGCAACACTCACACAATTAGCATATGCCTGCATAACTTTAGTATCCCAATTATTTGTCATTTTTTTTAAAGAAAAGTGAAATTTTAAGGGTGTCGGATCCACACTAAGTCTCCAAAAAAGCCGAAATAGTTCAAAGTCTACATGCTTTTGAAATTGGAAGTCGTATACACTATTATATATTCATTTGAACTGCTTGATTTAAAATTGAATGTCGGATGTGCTTTGGTTACGTAATTAAGTCTCCGTAAGACGATTATGAGTGAAAAAGTATTTATAAATGTTTACACACGACAAAGCTGGGCATTAAGGGTTAAATATTGAGGTAGTCAAATATAGTGAATAATTTGGATCAAATGTGTTTAATTAAACACGATAGGATAAATGAGACCCAAAATATTACTGTTGGTATGATGTATGTGCGATTGTTAATTGTATATAAACAAGTTTCCATAATTAGTGAACGTTATATCATTTTGGAACTGTTTTTTTGTTCTAAGTCAAGGTGATATTGAGTGGAAGAGTGTGGTGTGTAAAATTAGTCATTCCATACTTTGTAAAATAAGGCAAGATGGAAAAGCACACACTGAACATGCGATTTGTCATGCTTTTATGTTTGGGTTAAAGTTAATAAGAGTTTTATTTTCAGTGCACACAATGGAAGAACTGAAACTTACTAGCAATCATGTTAAAGGTTCTAGACCATTGTTAACTTTCTCTACGAATTTTGATAAAGAACCTCGGTGGATGCTTATGAAAGAATTGATAACTCAGGTATGTATCATCTCAATGTTTGTTAATCATGAAAATTTAGTAACTGCAGTTTAAGTGCCACTGCCTCATTGAGTAAAATCATTAAAAATCGCTTGAGGTTTCAACTTCAAAATGCTGTGTAATGCTAAGACCTGGAAATAAGGACCAGAGCTTCATAATCTAGAATTGCAGGACAGTTTTAACATGGATACGTGATTATATATTGTGCATGCACACTAGCCATTTAAACATTAACATAATGTTTTATGTTACATATTCTCTCTTCAGTCTTTGCTAGTTGAATTACTCATTGAATCCTTTGAGTTTTTCCTTCTATAATTAAAAATTACCTTACTATGTTTGCATATATTTGGAACCCCAAAGGATCAGTGAAAACTAGAACCCTTTCATGATCATGTATTTGTTTTTTCAATCGTTGATGATCACGTATGGTTCAGGAACTATTAGGTACTATTTTTGGAGTTTAGCAAGAGAGGGATGTAATACTATGAGGTGTGATTGGAATTTTATTAGTTACATCACAGGACATTAGAGTTGATTATCTCTTAATTTTTCATTTAAAAATATGGATGAAAAAGAAAAGTTTGAACTCTGTTCCCATATCCAAATTACATTGGAGGTGGGCACCAAGTTTCTATTAAACTTCATTGCTAATGCACAGACTGCCTTTTCTTTCTATACAAGCTTTATCATCTATATTGCTAATGGAAAAAACATGATATGATTGTAGGCTGTGAATAGGCATTTGGATATATTGAGGCCTGCCATTAAAAACTATGGTGGAAGTGTAGAAGTAATTTCTATAGAGAATGGAACTTGCACTCTCTTTGGAAAAGCTTACTAATGAGAAGTTGATTCATCTACACAGTGTAAGTCAACCGCAAATTGCTTTTAGTATTTTTGTCAGTTTCAATTTTTGGGTGTTTATAATAAATTTCTAAATTGAATGAAAACAGGCAACAACTCGATCTAACGATCCTCAACTTGCGGACTTTGTGGAAGCTGAATATCTGGCTGAGCAGGTTCAACATTTTACTTAGGAAATCCTTTACTGTATGCAAGTACTTCTAAAGCGGAGAAAAAGCTAAATTGGAGGTTTATTAAATGTTAATGTAAACATTCATGTGTATATTAGAACTATGTCGATGTAAACTTATCTAACTTTTTGGAATGTGTTGGAATTTTATGACTTGAGCTTTTAGTCTTTTCGTATGTGATTTTGGTTGTTTTATGATAATATTTATTACTCGCTAAATTATTCATTATTGGTATGATGTAGATGCTGCTGTAATTTTTTTTAAAATTTGCATTTTTTTCGCAACGATCAGAAACCGTTGCAATATCATGTATTGCAATGGGCATTGCCCGTTGTAAAATATGGTCGATCTATTACAACGAGGCCTAATACAACGGGCGCATGCCTGTTGCGAAATACATATTACAACGGGCATTGCCCGTTGTAAAATGCCTGTTTTGTTGTAGTGATATTCTGCTATTATTATTTGGATATGTCAAATTTGGACATTTACTTAGCGGAAATAAACCCTGTTCGGCTATTACTTTAGTGTGGATACTTAATTACATTCCAATTGACTGGTGTTGAATAAGTGCTATATTAACAATTTCTTGTTAATTATGGATTTAATTTACATATATGGAGTTATGTAAATACTGGGATTATAACTTAGATAGTTGTTGGAATTAACGGTGACTTGATGAAATACCATTGGAGTTACTAAGCCCTTTTCCAAATTTGAAAGTTGATTTTTGAACCAAAGTTATTTTGAAAATGATTATTATTTATTAATGATATTTTAAAGATAATTAATAAATATTTGATAATGATTCAAAGTTATTTATTTTATTGTTCTTAAAAGTTATTTAAAAATATTTAATTATTGTTTTCAAGGATAATTAATTATTTAAAATGTTTAAAGGTATATATTAATTATTTATTTAAGGTTATTTTGAAATAATTGGATTTAAAAGTAAATTATTATTTAAGAATTAATCAGTGTTAAATTGTTATTATTTCAAGGATAATTTGTTCAAATATTAATATTGTTTTAAAATAATATATCATATAGTAAATTTTTATTAAAAGTTTTTTCTTAAATTTAACTTGGAAAATTTATATAGAAACTTTATAAGTATTATTTTGAGATAAATGATTTCGGGCAGTAATGGTATAATTTCATAGCGTAATTCGAGGGGCAAAGATTGCCTACATTTTGGGATGTTTTTGCTGGGATAACGATGTAACCATTGTGCAAACTGCGATCTATGATTGATTGCATGGCGGAAATCGGGAGGCAGAGATTGCCTAAGTTAAGTTTGGATTTCTCTGGGATAAAGACGTAATCATTGAGCTAAGATCCATGGTCGACACGAATGGTGCTTTCCATATTTATTTTAAAAGGTTTTCAAGTATTATTTTGAAAGATATGATTTGTTAATATACTTATTCCGGTGAGATAAGTATATGACTGTTTTTGATAATGAGGTTTAATTTATTTAAATTAAATTAAATAAGGCTTGGTGATTTCAGTGGGAAATGAAATCTTTGTTAAATGTTTTTTTATTTGATAGTTAAATAACCCACTATCAAATCTTGACCTAAATATGTAATCCTTCTTAATTTTGGTGGTACAGAATTATTCCCTACTTAACACCAAAGGATTTTAACTTTGGAAATGTTTATTGGAAACACAGGAATTATATGGTATAGTTACCATTCGAAGTGTTAAACTGTATGTATAAACTTGTGTATCTTCTAGGATAAATGATAAGGAGATCCGTCCACTTAAACGATTAGGGGGTGTTCCCCGATCTAATGTATTGTCAAATTATTTCCTAATGAACCGGTCTTGGGCATTCTGGAAATCGACGAATTGTTTTTGGAGCACCTAGGAAACGGAGAGTGTACTCATAAGAGATGACTCAGAACCCATGACCTACTCCGAAATCATATACGGTAAAATGGAGGAGATGTGCTATATTTTGGGATGTTGGAAACCATATGTGGTTCCATGACTCTTTGGAGTGTGGAAATCTATGTGAGGTTACAAGATCTATTGAGATGTGGAATTCAGGTGTGATTCCGTGACCTGTTAATGTGTGGGAGTCCATGTGGGATTCCTTAATTTATTTTGGGAGACGGTGCATAAGCTGGAATGCCGAACGAAGCCTCATCGGCGGAGATGACTAAAACCAGAGATAGGATGCATAGCCAAGGGGCCTAAATAAACAATGAGGGTGTAGTCGTCTCTCTTTCTAGCATGTCCCTATTGATTATTTTATGCATGCTGGGAGCAATGCACTTGGCCTTGGTGGCCAGTAATGTATTTCCTATGGTACCCTGGCTAGACGGGTATGATGCTTCGGAAGGATAACTCTGATCCTTGTGTAGGAGGTCCATTTTCAAAGTACTAAGGGCACCTCCATAGAAATCCTACACAATTAGCAAACGAGCTTTATCAGACTTCGATTTTATGACAAAAATTGTTGTGATGTACACATCACATGCATCATAGCTACTTGTTATTATTGCTTTGGCGATTAGACACTATTACAATATCAGATGATTTTCTATAAAGGAATTTTGGTTATCGTAAGGATAAAAACCCATCCGTGTTTATTTGCGGTAAGGTCTTACGACATACCTTTGTTTTAAAAAGGTTATTCAACGTTAAGAATAAAGTTGATTATGTTTCTCATGCTGGTTTTACCAGAATGACCCGGGCGTTGTATTTCCTATATGCTCGGGTCAGAAAGAGCATATTTTCCTGGTTTACTTGGATATTTGCAGCTTCAGAAGAGGAGCTGGAGGCCCAGAGCCGTATTCACATAGATGATTGTATTTCCTTTGCATTTAAGCTATGTTTATTAGCAGTTGTAAAGACAGGTTGTTATAACTGTCCGTTTTGAATAGGTTAGCATACTCTGATTGATGTCTGTGTGTGTGTGTGTGTGTGTATAAATTACAGTTTTGTCTTTTGTGTAAAGATTTGTTATATAATATAGATTATTCATTCTGCTGTGAGATTCTATGTTGTTTAGTTTTCTTTCTATTTCTTTTTATCTACTTTCTACTTTCTTTCTTAACTATCCACCTTCCCGTGCAATTTAGGCTAGAAATTGTGGTAAATCGTCAGTTTAAACTATACGGAAAAGTGGCTCGTGACATAAACCATCCGAAACGGTGGGTCGTTACATTTGGTATCAGAGCTTAGGTTTAGCGATATCCTTAGCTTTGTGGTGTCTGACTCATTAAAAATAGGGTAGTAATACCCTAGAATAAGTTTGTCAGGGTGTACATATAAGAGAGCGTATTTGTTAGTGTTATAAAAATGTTTTTATATTGTGTTAATTTGTTCTGTTTAGTATTTATAAATTTCGATCGGTATATATGACGCTATGGCATCAATAGGGACTTCTAAACATTTAATAGGGAAGACAGACACAATATTGTTTTCGAAATATAGGTAATTGAAATACTTTTACCTAGTATTATATTTTGTATATATAAAAGGATAATTTTTATAAATGGATGAAGTTGTATGTAATATGTTTGTTTGTTAGGAGGTAAACTTTATAAATACTGGTTGCAAAATATGACTTACGAATAAAATGAATTTAATTGAAAATTTTAGAACATAAGTTCCGTGGGTTTCGAAATTTGTTTTCAAAAGATTTTGGATTATAATATTGGTATTATTTGGAAGTATTTTAAGATATAAATATTTTCAAAGTGGTTTGAGAAAATGTTTTAAAGGAATTTTAAAAGAAAATAAGTTCTGTACTCCCCTCTCTTGTTGTTGGAAAATAATTTCGGTGATGAGTGCATACAACATCGACGTTCATTTTTGAGTTTCAAGGTGGGAAGATCGGTGTAGTAGTTTTGCTGCACATTTGTTTTGATAAACAAATCTTAATTTTAAATTTCTAAATATCATTTGATATATTAAATGGATATGAGTATGTGTATTACTTCAAAGTGATTTAAATGAACCCGAAATTTAGTTTTTAAAACTTTCTGAAAATTGGTAGTTTTCAGTTATTGTAATAGAATGAAATCTTAACTATTTTAATAATTGAAAGCTTTTAAAATGAAAAAAATAAAAATTAGATGCTAAGTGATTAATGAAATATATAAGAAATTGAAGGTTGTCACTTATAAATTAAAGGATAATGAAAATTAAGAAGATGTAATTATTGAACATTTTGTGAACTAAAATGAATAAGATAAACTTGTGTAACATTCGATTGCATTCTTAAAACATATATATACATACATACATACATATATATATATATATATATAAAACTTACCAGAAATGTTTAAAAAGTTGTAATGTTAAATTGAAATATGTAATAGAATATTATACAAGTAAAACTTAAGTGATGGATATGTTCAACGGAATTATGTTTATAAATGAAGAATTAAGATGTATAAGAATATTATAAACTTAAGTTAATGCTTGAAGTTATTTATAATTAAAATGAGTAGTAAAAGTGAATACTATATTAATTAAATGATTATAACTTCAGAAATTTGAAATGTTTCAGAAATGTACTTAATATTCAATAATACCATATATGAAAGAAATAAATGTGAAAAGAAAAAGAGTTAAAATATAAGTATGAGTTGATTCACAAATGAATAATGATATAAAAAGGAAATCAAAGTAAATAATAACTGTGAATAAAATTTTGCAAAGAGACTTACATAATACTTTGAGAATTGATTTTGGATGATCCAAATAATTGAATGAAATTAACTTGTGTAAGCGAATGAATGTAAATTAATGGAAAATGGCATTGCATGAATGAGTGTGAAATAAGTTTTGTAAGTAATGAAGTTAAAAATTAATAAAATAATCATTGTATGAATGAATGAAAACAGGTGAATAGTAAATAATGTGAAAGAAAATTAATAAGAATAAACTTAAACGATATTTGAAATTATTGGTTGTTTTGGCTTATGGGATGTTTGGGAAAGGATACTTCTAACTTTATAAGGATGAATAAATAATTCATTAAGTAATTATCTAAGGCTGTTGAGCGTAGGGTACACTTGATAGTTTGCTTATCACTCTTGTACAATTAAAAGTTTCTAGACTGGAACAAACCATTAGTATTGGTTGCTATGGATGTATGATTGATTCTTTTGATGCACGTAATGGTTGTACTGTTTTGTTTGCCTATGTTTGTGTGATTTATTATTTAATTGAAACAACTAAATATTTCTCTTTTACATAATTCTAATTCTTTTGGGTTATATAAGTGAAATACAGGTTTATGGAAGAAATAACTAGTGCTTTTGGTTTCATAAATAAAGCGTTGTTTGCCCAACAAATAGGTACGTTTTTGGATAATGGTTTTATAGCGATATTAAATTATTTTACCCATGGTTTTGGATATTTTATATTTGAAATATGATATATATATTGTTGTTATTAATATCATTATTTCTCCCGGACCTCTCCGTACAAAGGAGACTCTGCCGAAATTTTCCGTGAATTTTTGACTTAGAAATTTTTTGTGAAAATGGAAATTTTTTTCAAACTTTTATTGAACTTGAATACGAAAGGATTTAATTATTTATAAATTGATATATTTTATTTAAATTATTTAGTTATGTAAATTAATTGTTTATAAATTTAATACTTTGAATATAATATATTAATTCCTTCTTTCCCTTTTTGAGGACGAAAAGTTTTGAGTGGGGGAGAGTGTAACGACCCATAATTTTCGATAATTAAATTTATTTATTAAATAAGTTTTGGAATTTAATGTTGTGAAAAAATAAAAATTTAAGATTTACTAATGAGAAAAATATCTAGAATGAAATTTAATAATGCTAATTTAATGTAATCAATGACTATTTGAATGAAATCTCAATTAGATGGAATAATTGTAAAGTTAATTTGGTTAGAAATCGTAAATAAGGAATTAAAACAAATGTTGTATTTAAATGGTAAAATTGTACGTAATAAATTGAAATTGGTTAATATAGAATGATTAATCAGTATGTGAATTTATTAGCTTGATTCGTAGACAATAAACATAGAAATGTGTTTGAAATTGTATGTTGTAACAATTTTTTAACTATCATTTCATTATTTAATCCGTTGAAATTAAATTGGAAATCAATTGCAATTAATCTACTTAAATATTGTAGTTAATATGAATTAAAATGATAACTATAGATTGTTGATGTAATAACGTGTAAACCAATGTTAATCATATCCATAGGATGATAGTTAATCGAGTAATAAGATGTAAATCGGAATAAACGAATTTATTGGAATTTAAAATTATAATTAATGAATTTATTGCAATTGAAATTTGAACGCTGTAATTTGTGCAATATTTCATATTAGATTGACATGGAAATTTTGTTTTAATGGATTATAAATTTATATGTAATCAGAAATGATGGAAATTTTCAACTATTAAATTTAAAAATTGAAAATTGATTTAATTTAATAATAACAATTTATCTAATTAACGTGAAAATAGCCATTTTGGCCACTGTCTCGGATTTCGACGAAACCAGTTTCATCGGATCTGTAACAGTAAATTATTATAGGATTTCAAGTTTCGTAGCGATCAGACTTGTCATTTGATCGTGCGGGCTCGAAATGTGCAGAAATCAATTTAATGAATTCAATTTGAAATTAGCTGATTTTAAAAACTAACTTCTTCATACAATGGAATTAGGACTTGAAACCTCTTCCATTGAATTTAAGAATATTGAAAACATCTATTTGATATACAAGATGCCCACTTTTAAGTCCAGAAGCGGAACGGGCTTTCCGGTCGTTATTGTCATTTCTGACCGATTCGATATCTTCATTCTTTCTTATCGGGCCTTGTCTATGTAAATAGTTTTTCCTAATCCTAGCAGCTTATTTATTTCTTATTTTTGTATGCATCTGTCTATTAAAATCATTAGCTTCTTCCTTCTTCTAATGGCAGAAACCAAATTCCAATTACAAACCCTAATTCAATATCAAAATCAAATAGAAAAATTAAAACTCCTCAAAGTATATCATATTATATATCGTTGGAAAGCTCTCGACGAGTGCAACCAAAATCCGCTGTTCGTTTTTGCAATTGGGTTTTGGTTTGTCAAGAATTGGCCATAACATTCTCGGCCGTTAGTTTGATGGTTGATTAACGGTGATGGATTGTCGATTCGAGGGTATGGTTGCGTGGAGATGGATGAGGGGAGTTCATCCTTGTTGGTTGTTCGTCGAATATGTGGTTAGATGGTCCCATAAAATTCAGTTAGGGTTAGAAATTTTAGGCGATGGCTGGAGCTCCTGGGCGTTCATGTGGGGTCGATGGTCATAGGGGCGTCGCGTAGAGGGAGGCGCGTCTCAGGCCTGGTGCGGTGGCGTCTGGCTCGCTGTGGGTAGTGAGATTGGTCTTGGTGGCTGAGTAGCAGCATGTCGCAAATGAAGACGTGCTAGGGTTAGCACGTGAGCGAAGCGTGGAGGTAACAGCTTTCCTATTTTATTTAATCAATTTTCATAATTTAAAAATCTAGTCGTTCTAATTATCATATCTTTCTCATACGAACTCGAAATTGGATGCGGTTTTTTCCTTTGCAATCGTATCGAAATTTCAGACATTATGGAACTAGTTTGGCTGAATTCTAAGACTGTTAGATTTTAGGCCTTTATTTGGATTTTTAAATCGTCGAAAATTCAAAGGTGAGTGTTTTAACTCACTCACGACTACTAAACTATATTATGTTAGTTAAATTAAATTTATGATATGATTAGAAGTTGATTGCTTGTTGTTTGGTATATTTAATTCGTCATTCCCGTTAAATCTGAATTTTATCGAATTTAATTGCCATTTACTTTAATATTGAATTTAAATTGCCAATTAAATATTTGTTAATGATAAGCAGTTAATTGTTGTTATTTATTGGTTGATTTGAATGATGATTGTGATGTATGTTTAATTGTTGATATTTGGATGATTGTATGGATGTCTATTTTATATGTTGTTATCACATTGCAAGTTCCCTTGGTTATTGTTAAGAAAATCACTATGGGTTGAAATGATACATAGCCAAACGATCTATAGAATAGGGAAAAATCTTTGTGGGTTGAAATGATAGACTCGAGCGAATTTATGGATTTTGAATTTTAACTCGGGATTGCAGGTTGAAATGATATATACCAGTAAATTTTAAATTATTGCGGGTTGAAATGATAGATATCGTGTCACTTGACCATAGGTTAGGAAATTATATATGGACACCGGATTGGTTAAATTAACTGATTTTGAAATCCTTAATTTTTGAATTCTATTAAGTGATATTTTGAAATAAATTTGATTTATATAAATTGAATTATTTTCGAAAATCCAAGTTTTAAATGTTGAAATTGGAATTGGTTTAAATGAATTGTTTAAAGGTTTTAAATTGAAATTTTGAAGTTGAATTTGAAGTATAAATGAAGTTTAATGAAATTTAATTATTGAAAATGTTTGAATATTTAAACTTTGAAATCAACTTAATTTGAAGTAGTTTAAATTTATAGTTTAAACATGGATTTGAAATCGACATAGATTTAAATGGTTTTATTGGGAATCTGAATTGAAAGATAAAAATTGAGTTTGTTAATTTGAAAGCTGGATATGGGCCAGATTGTTGAACAGGAAATAGTTTAATTTGATATTACTTTCAAGTTAATTATTTTAATATAAACTATTTAAAAATATATTATTTTAAAATTCATATTTATTTAGATTTTCAAATCATAATATATTAAACTATTAAGCTATAATAAACCTATTTTACTCTACTTTAAGCTATTTAATCTATTTTAAAATATTTAATCTATTTTAAGTTATTTAATCTATTTTAAACTATTTAAACTATTTTAAGCTATTGTAATCTATTTTAAACTATTTTAACTATTTTAACCGCTTTAAACTATATTTAATCCGTTTTAAGCTATTTTAACCTATTTTAAACTATTAAACTATTTAAACTATTTTGATCTATTTTAAACTATTTTAATCTATTTTAAACTAATTTAATCTAATTTAAATATATTCTAAACCATTTAAACTATTTTAAATTATTTAAACTATTTTAAAATTATGTTGAAACTATTTATGACTATCTAAACTATTTTCAAAAATTCAAACTGTGCACTGCTGAATTGTTTATATTTAAATCTTGGATTTAAAAGCGAATATGGTTAAATGATGTTAAAACCTATATTGGGATTTGAAATGATATTTTCTAGTGAAATGACACATTTTGAGTAAATATGATGATTTTGAAATGAGGGTTTAACCTATTTTGAAAATATGATTTCGAAAATGAATATGATTTTGAAAGTGATATGATTTTTAGAATATGACATTTTGATATCTGTATGAAATGGTTTTGGAAATGGAAAAGAACCATTCGATGTGTAATAAGCATTTGGTTGTTAAAGCGACCGGGATCGGATATTGTCATACTCTCTATCAATACCGAAAACCACTTTAATAACTGTGCGTGTGGTGGAGATTCCATAATGAAGTAGGATGGTTTGGCGAGCGATTCTGTATGAGGTATTAATGTAGCCTTGACCCCCTCGGGTCATCTTGATGTGGCTAAAACAAAAGCCATGTCGGGCCAAGTGAGGTCGCACCTCCGATTGGACACATTTCTACGATACCATATTATGACTTTGTGATTGATTTGGTGGCCACCCCTTGATTTGATTATGGGAGTGTGTTTCGATGTAGGCGGTAGTAGCTGCTATGTGTTACTACCAGTCCGAATCCGCTAAACGGTAGTATCCTACCCTAGTCATTGTCTCGTGTGCCTTGTCACATGCCTTATCGCACCCATTACGAGTTAGGTTTGTACCATACCTATGGAGTGCCCTCTGATAGCCCTCCAGTTTACAGAGTAATTACGCTACTATATAGACTACGAGAATATATAAAAATGTGTTAAGGGGGATATGGTTAATGCCTTAACGCTGTTTTAATACTTCACTTTACTGATAGACATATTATAATAGCGTATATTACTACATAGTAGAAAGTTTAACGGATCCTTAGGAGATGGAATCCCGAACATCTCTTAAGTTATTGCACGCACGTTAGACAATGGACAGGAGGTGTAAAATCCCGTAAACATCTCTTAAGTCATTACACTCATATTTATTTACTGTTGATTTAACTAACATAAGGTCTTTTAGTTCTGACTCGAGCGTGTTGTCTTTTCATTACGCTCGGGTCAGTTTGAGCTTTTCAGTGTATTGAAAACCTAATTTCTGGAGGATGAAGACAAAGGATTTGTATACTATATTATTTCATATATGTTCCGCTGCATCATATTGTTCTGCTGCATATTTATTTTTTCCTACTGTATGTATAACTCCGATCTATATTGTAAAAGTGTAATCAAATGTTATTTGTAAAGCAGCTTCATGAACTGTTTATTTGATTATTATATTTTGTCATTCCGCTGTGAGATTCTGTGTTTTGTTTTTCTTCCTTTCCTCCTCTTTTTTTTATTTTCCCCATAACAATCATCCATTTTGAATGGTTTGAGTATGACATGTGTGGTTAATTGTCGATTTAAACCGTCCAAAAAAGTTGGTCATTACAGTGTGTGTGTCTATATATATATAGGAGTGCGTATTTGTTAACGATATAAAAATGTTTTATATTGTGTTGTTTGATCTGTTGAGTGGCTAAAGAATTCCGGTCGATGTGTTTGGCCTATGTTATCAATAGGGATTTCCTAAACACTTAAACAAGTTTAATCGACATAGTATTATTTTTGAAATTTTGTAAATGAAATAAATTTAGCTAGAATATATTTTATATATAAAAAGAATGATTTTCAAAAATAGATAGTATAGTTGGTTGAGATATTAGGAGAAAATAATATGTTATTATTATCATTTAAGGCTTGTTTAGTCATGTTCGTCCAGTTGAGCATTGACTATGGTTAGTGTGTATAGGAAGTTTCTTTTTTAAGTTATGGGTTGGGTAGATTAGGATTGGGGAAAATATGGCAACAAACACCTTGTGCATTAAGTTTCACAGTTTGTTTATATGGCGTTCGATGTTAATGTTGAGGTAGAATTTGATTTAAAAGTTTGAATATTTGGAGATAAATATTTAAAATGGTTTAATAGAAGTGATTTATAACATGAGTTTGTAAAAATGTATCATTTAAGTTGGAAGAATTTATGTTGAAAACTTGAGAACCTAAATCCCGGTGTTTTTGGAAAAATGATTTTCAAGGTTTCGGAAAAATAATAATAATAATAATAATAATTGAAACAAATTTGGTTTAAGTATAAATTTTTGGGGATAAAAGTGTAAGTTAGAAGTGTTATTTTTGAATTGGGAACGAGCTTTGATTGTTTTGTGATGATTGGAATAATCTTCTAAGTAACAATCAGATGTTTTCCTAGGCGAACGTTGTAATGCACTTACTAATTATTATCTTTATCATTGTACAGTCGAAACAAGCTCAACCCGAACGAATCCAAATTAATTTAGAATAGATGTTTTGTTGGAAAATGTAAAGTATTGTTCCAAAAATGAGATTTTAAAATAAAATGAATATTTTTAAATTAACTAGTTTGAGTGGCTCGAAAATAACTTAAAATTGGGGATGCAATGTGTTTAGATGGTAAACACTTCCCTTGAGTATTACCCTTCTTGGTAAGGGAATGTAGGATACCATTTGGTAGTACCCAGTTCCTTAGTATCATTTTGGAGTTACTCGGGCTATAGATATATATATTTCTATGATTGAAATATAGAGTTTTATTTGAATTATTTTTGAATAAAAGTAGGGTATTTGGTTCTTGGGTTTTCTTTGTGAGATAAATTTGAAATGGAATAATAGAATCTAATAGGGATATATGATCTTAGGATGTAGTGGAATAGCATCCAAGTTGAGCCAGTGTAGTTTATGAAATGTTAAATGATTTAGTGGAAATTGGATTGGTATTAGGGAGAACTAATTAAAGTATGTAGATTGGACGTAGATCATTTCTCCTTTTCATATAATTTTGATCCAATATTCAAGTACATGACCTTGAATTGTTTGCACTTTCCCAATAAGGATATATTGCTCGACTTTTGACGGCGATCACTTGATGAGGGTTCTTGGTGTGGCACCAAAGTTTTCTATCATAGTTACAACTATGTAAGGAGAATAGAGGTTCCAAATCAAGGAGCCTGACTGGAGTCCGCACTAGAGAATCGAGTGAGCGATACTAGTTTGGAAGGAAAGATATGTATTTGAGCTGAGATTGAATCAGATTTTGCATAAGAATGATCTACGTATATCATACGAGCTGATGTATAGTGTTAAGTGTTTTCTAGGATAGGTCGAGGTGTAATTTCGGGGACAAAATTCTTTTAAGGGGGGAAGAAAGTAATGATCCAGAATTTCACTGCTTTGATTAGTGAATATTTAATTAAATTTAAATTTTCAAAATATAGGTTTTATAATGAAAATAAACTCATTTTAATTAATTTATAATGATGGTAAAATCGTTTTCAAATTTTTTTTATCAAATTAAACAGTGCATCGAAAAACAGAAAATGGTGACCGAAGAACGTTTCTCAAAATTTCGACTTTTCGACACCGGAAAGTTGTTGGGAATGTTGTTCGTCTTTGTGCACTATATGTACATATATATAAGAGTTAATTAAATAGATAATAATGCACTTAGAAATAAATTATCTTATATTAATTTGGATTAGTAAGTGATGTGACAAGATATAGTTTTAAAAATAATAAACATTTTATATAAATATATATATATATATATATATATATTAAGTATTGTCACATCTTAGATTTGTAGTCATTAACCATAATTATCTCTTGTCACATATTAGTTAATTAATAATTAAACTTAAATATATATATATATATATATAAAAGAAAGTGACATGACTAAACATAATTACTTATATATAAAAGAGTGATGCGATTAAACATAATCATATATATATATATAATATATATATATATATATATTATAAAAGATTTGTGATGTGATTTGACAAAGTGATTAGGTGTGAAATCTTGCCTATAAATAGCCCATATGTTTCTTCATTTTTCCTCCTCTTTCCACAACACTTTTCTTCCTCATTACGAACTCAAATGGAGTTTTTATTTTTCTTAAACCGTATGAAATGTAATGGCTAAAACATTTTAGTTGACCATTTTTTAAGATTTCTAAAATAGCTATGTCAAAATACCCAATCTTTGCAAAGTAATTTTTCACCTAGAATTTCAAGTCCGAAAATTACCCTTCTTATATTGATCATAACTTCTTCAAAAATAATCGAAAATGAGTGATTTTTTTCTTGAAATGATAGAAATTTTTTTTCCAATAACTATCTCTTTGAGTCCTTTTTGAAATTAGTAGCAAAATAACCTATCGTCGGGTTTATTATTGAGAATTTGATGTTTATCCGAAGTCGCTCCACCTTACCAAAACAAGTCTCGCTTCCTCTTCCCTTCAAGGTCGAGCCTACGTAGTGCATTCAGGGTTTAAGACTCCATCTTGTTGCTTAGGAATGGAAGTGCTATGTCATACTCTAATTTAGCGAGAGTTTGGGTAGCTTTCAGTGAGTAAATTCCTAGTCCTTTGGATAGATCTTTCCTTTATATGTTGTGTTGATCCTTAGCTATATGTATGTTATATATATATATATATATATGTTAGACTTGGCATGTTTGTAATGTGATGACAAGTGTTAATGCATGGGTTAGTGTTAGCACTAGAATGGACATGTTACTGTATGGATTAGTGTTAATTCATGGTTCAACAAATTCATGTATGTGGGAGCGCACGTTTAAAGGTTGCCAAGCAACCGGGGTAATGATATATTCGGTACTATCTAGGAAGGGGTAGGTCGGTTCTGTGTTGGCAGGGGATGTTAGGTATGGTACATTTTTCTAGAGGTGTACTGTGGCGGGTGGTACCCCAGTAACCCAGTCATTGGTTGGAATCCTTTCTCCAATATGTGCCTTAGGTTTTCGATTGTAGAGCTTGGTATGCTGGAATGTGAGATGCAAGCATTTAAGCTATTTTATCTATTTACTTTAAACCTAGACACTATGATAATATCACTGGACTTTGATATACAATGTTTTGGTTATCGTAAGGCAAAAACCCATCTGTTTTTATATGCGGTGTGGTCTTACGAGATACCCTTTGTTTGAAAGGTTTTCAAATGTAGAAATCAGTTTGGTGTGACCTTAGGTCAGACCTAGCATGTTTGCTAGGTTAGCTTTAAATGCTTTGGAGCAATGGTGTCGAGTTCGAGGCCCAGGACGTACTCATGTATTTTCGATATCTTTCGTTGTGTATGTGTTATGTGTAGTTTGTCTGTTGTTGTAAGGACATGTGTTAAACTGTCCAACTCTAATATGTATATGAGAAAAAAGAGGGTCTCAAATTTTGTAAAGACTTGATTATATTATATATTATTCCATTGCGTTGTGAGATTCCGTGTTTGTTCCTAGTTCTTCTATCTTCTATCTTCTTTCTTTTGCCTGATAATCTGTCTTTCCGGCACTTATTTGTTCGGCATGTTAATATCGTGATGTATTAGTGTCGACTTCTGGGGTTTGGAAAGATGGGTCGTTACCGTGTCGGTTTGCCTTGTTTAAGCGTTTAGAAAGCTCTAACGATATCGTGGCATCCCATGTATCGACCAGAATTTATAAGCCATCCAACGGATAAATTAACACAATATAAAATATTTTTATAGTCACTAACATATATGCGCTCATATATATACACTCAATCTCATCATAGGGTCTCTCTTACCCTGTATCAAATGAGTAAATTCCCACCAAAGCCTGGGTATTCGCTCAACCTAAGCAATGATACCAACTGTGATGACCCGCCAATCCGTACAATTGAACTTGACAGTAAACTACACATATCCAACCCAAAATGAACAGAAAGACTGATAGTTATGGGAAAGAAATAAGAAGGAAGAAGGGAAGAGAAGAAGGAGAGAAAAGAAATTTAAAATAACACAGAATCTCACAATCGCTTCGGAACAATATATATTATAAAATCGATAATCTTTTCAAAGGAGAAACTGTTATATACTTATATACATCAGAGTACAACACAAATAACAATCATTAGTCTGGACAGTTATAACATCCTATCCTCACAAACGCTGATGATTTCAACAACAAAAGAAGGGGAACCTAAACATATACGTGAATACGACCTATGGACCTCCAACTTGTCTGTTGAGCTCCAATGAATCCAAAGAAAATCTATAATGCTCGGTCTGACCCGAGCATTATAATAAAATAACACCCGAGTCAGTCTGGAAAACCAATGTGAGAAAACACATCCAATTGGACTTTGAAGTTCTAGAAAACCATTTGAAAATCAAAAGTATCCCATAAGACCACGCCGCACATAGACACGTATGGGTTTTTACCTTACGATAACCAAAACATTTTCCATAAAAAAATCCATTTATATTATAATAATGTCTAAGATATAAATACTTATCAATCTTAGCTGAAATTGTTACATTATTAAATTCTAGCATACTAGGTTCTACAATCAAAACTGTAAAGGGTACATATTGGAGATTGGATTCCGTAGTACGACAAGGTAAGGAACTACTTTCCAAAGGTACATCTCTAGATAAATGCACCGAGGTCTGACAAGAACATCTTGTACCCCTTCCACATAGTACTAGCCTATTACTTGACTAGTAATAACGAATACGATCACCCCGCTTGGGCCTCGAAGCATACAAATGAGAGATAATAACCGATCTAGATTTGGAATGACCATACCGTACTTGGGGGCGACCAAATTGGCCCTACTGCATGCTTGATTTTTGTCACTTCCAGGTTAATGAGGTTCGAAGCTACATTTTACCTTTTTTATAGCACTTCCCACTTGGAATGCTAATACTTCCCTCCAAGAAACAATGCAATATCGACATTCACCCATACAAGTTCGTTCTAGGCCTGAACGAAACACTTGAGAGCTCCGCCTCCAAATTCCACCATCTTCAAGATGTCTTCACTTCGAAACGCATTCGTTAGATGGAAGTGGTTTTCGAATAACATAGCCCATCCCGGTCTCTTCGAAGCAACAATCGATAATTCCTGGTAAACTCAACCCCGGTTCTTTAAGAAATAAACAGTCAAAGATAAGATCGGAGATCACCTCCACTCGTTAGTGGATGGATTTCCTTTTCATTGTCCTAGGAGAACGAAATGAGATTTATATGCACAGTATAACATCATTGGAGATGACTGTGCCATATAACTTACGTGTTTCTCCTAGATATTTCCAAAGTAACATTTTGTGTCCAATTCTGATAGTCGGTTATTAACTATCGAATAACAAACATTTAAACAGGAATTTAATTCTATAGGGAAAACAACATTGGTTAAGCACCAGGCAACACTAAGACCCTATTAATTAATATTTTATTAATTAAATTCACTTTGTAATACTTGAATCAAAAATTCTTTTTACAAGGATTGATATAAACCCAAATCCCTACTTTTCCATACTTGGAAAAGTATCTATATGCTTATCTCGATGGTATAAGTGTATTCAACAAAAATTTGGAAGATTGCCCTTTTTATTCAATTCAAATACCATTTATAAACCTTATTATAATCTACAAAACCATTTATAAACTCCTTTTATAAATTTATAAACTCATTTCTAATATCCTACACATTTGCACTAAGAAATCAAGGTTCATGCCATAATTGTGGAAAGAAAGGGCACAAAGTCGCTGAATGTTGTGCATCCAAGAAAAAAAATCAGAAGCAAACATGGCTGATATTTCAGAAGGTGTTTCCGATATGGACTATGCAGTAGTGTCCGAATGCAACCTTGTTGGTAACTCGAAGGAATGGTTTGTAGACATAGGAGCCACTCTTCACATGTGTGCAAATAAGTGGATGTTTACAACCTACAAAACTGCTACTGAGGACGAACAACTTTATGTGTAATTCGCCTGCATCAAAGGTCGAAGGCAAGGGAAAGAGCACATGACTTCTGGAAAAGAACTAACTTTGGCACAAGCATGGCTTCAAACTCACCTTTGTGTCTGATAAGTTTGTGTTGTCAAAGAATGGAGTGTATGTAGCGAAAGGTTATATGAGTGGTGGTTTATTTGAAGCAAATGTAACCATTGTTGTACTAAACAATAATACGAATAAATTGAATCTTTTTCTTATATTGTTGACTCTTATAAACTATGGCATTTTAGATTAGACCATATTAATTTTGATTGTTAATCCCCTTTTCGACTCACGACCTAAGAAAGTATGCCGAGTTAAGGTGCTTGCCGACCTAAGAGAGTATGCCGAGTTAAGGTGCTTGCCGACCTAAGAAAGAAGACGACCTAACAATTTGAAGGCGTAACCGACTTAAGGAAAGCTCCGAGTTAACAAGATCTCCGACTTAACAGGCTACGACCTAAGGAGAGATCTGACCCAACAGTTGCCGACCTAACTACTGAGAAGAGCTGCCGACTTAAGAGGTGTGCCGAGTTAGGAGCCTGCCGACTTAAGGTAATCTGTGACTCAAGAGCTAAGACCGAGTTAAGAAGGATGCCGAGTTAGGAGCCTGCCGACTTAAGGTAATCAGTGACTCAAGGGCTACGACCTAAGGGAAATTCCGAGTTATGAAAGGCTCCGACTTAAGAAGGTTCCGACCTAACCCTATTCCTTAACTCGCCGCCGACCTAACCCTATTCCTTAACTCATCACCGATCTACCATAAGTCGGCTACGACTTAAATACTTAAAGAAAATTCCTGAGTCCAGATCAGCTCCTATAAATACCCCACCACTTCCAACATGAAGGGGACTTTTGGCAATTCATTTCTAAAGCGCCGTTACTCTGTCGAACTCTCCAATCATTCAGCAAACAAAGATCCTTCAAGCATTCAAGACACTACAACAAACTTCGAGAGAAATTCTTAACATCCGACATAGATTCATCGAGTTTCATCGCTGAAGATTGAGCTAGTAGTCAAGATTGCTTCTTGTGATCGAGTTGTACTGTTTTCATAGGAGATTTGTATCAATTTGTAATCAGATTCAATAATAAAGAGATTCAAAGTGGACGTAGGCTAAATCTTAAGCCGAACCACTATAAATTGCTGTCTTTTACTGCATTTCTGCTATTTTCCTGCTTGATTTCTGTTCCCGTTACACGGGTGGTGCTTTCACAATCTTACTACACACACCGGGTGTTGGCGTTCACATTTTGACGTTAACATTTTGGTGCTTTCACTGAGAATTGAACTCAGGCTGCCACTCACCATTGCTTCTCAGAAGTTTGCTGAAAGAATTTCCCACAAAATCAGAAGTTTATCAGACATAATGGCTCCCGGAAGGAAACGAAAGTCTGTCAGAACTGATGATGACCGTGACAATACTGCCACTTCTCTCTCTCCGAATCAAGCAGCTCCGAGCATCGGTGTTACGCGACAAGAGTTAGATGCTGCTGTATCCGGACTATAACAGCAGATTGAAACTCAGAATAACCTGATGATGGAAAGGCTGAATGCTCTATTTGGTACGAGTCAAAGACCAGTAAATAATGAGGGAAACTTTGCTAATGCTGCTCCCAATTCCGAGGGAAGAAATATTCCTCACGGGGGGTCAGGTGCTCCCGAAGGGGCACCCCTCCAGGCCGAAGGATCTAGACCATCACCAGTTCTTCATGAGCATTTACCTGGACAAACTCCTGAAAAGATGGCTGAGGCCTACTCTGCGAAATCTCTGAACAATGAGGAATATCTCTCTGGTATGATCAAGCAAATAATGAAAAAGAGCATGCAAAGAGATGAAGACGAAAGCGAATGGGGATTCGCACCAAGTAGAACTCCGTTTACCGAAAAGATTCTGAAAGCTGAATTTCCTAGAAAGTTTGTTCCCCCCACTATTCCTGCTTATCGGGGGACAAGTGATCCAAATCAGTTCTTGTATAAATACGATTGGCATATGACTGGCGCAAGGGCAACCGACGAGATAAAGTGCCGATATTTCCCAGTCTATTTAGAAGGGGTGGCGCTTCTCTGGTTTACCAAGCTTCCAGTCCGATCTGTAGATCAGTTTTCCAATCTCACCCGAAAATTCAAAGAGCAATTCAGGCTATACGCTTCAAGGGCAAAAGATATAATGTCACTGTCCAGTCTTGAGCAGAACCCGGGAGAGCCTATTAAGTCATTCTTGAACCGCTTCAACTTAGCTCTGGCAGAAGTCGATAATGCCGAGCCACGAATGATCTTGACCTATTTGATGCGTGCCGTTGACAAATCGAGCGAATTTGGGAAATGGCTGAAGATGAAAGAGCCCAATTCGCTCGAGAAATTCTACAAAAAGGCTGATGAATTTATACGCCTAGAAAATCTTTCCGCACCAGCTAAAGTTGTGACAACGGTGGCGGAAAATAATGCTACTACTCAAAGCAAGAAAGAACCGGCAGATCAGAAAAGGGAAAGTAATGGTGGGAAAAGGCAGAAAGACTTCAAAAAGCCCCGTTTTCTTAAACCATCAGACTTTACTCCTCTGACCGATACCCCGGAAAATATCTTCATCGCCACTAAAGATGCTGTTGAATTTCCAAAACCACCGGCCGTGAAAGTTGGGAAGAATGCTGTTCAGAGCGGAAGATTTTGCAAGTTTCACAACCAACCAGGGCATGATACCAATGAGTGCCGCCATTTGAAAAGTCTGATTGAAGAATTGCTAAGAGAGAATAAATTGCAGCAATACGTCAAGAGGAATAGAAAGGACCCATCTTCATCCAGCCAAGGGCAGTTACCTCCAACTAATTCATCTGATTCAGGAGAGAGGCCAGTTGGAAAGGAAAGACCTGTTATTAATGTGATCACAGGGGGGCCTCACCCGGCTGGCAGGAGTTGGGGTGAAATGGAAAGGTATGCAAAAGCTTTGAAGTATGCACCAACTGAAGAAAGTGTCTTAATCCTGGAAGATGTTTCACCTCTAAAGCAGCAAAAAACTCTCCATGATGATATTATGTTCAGAGCCAGGGATTCTGTTAATGTGGAAGCTCCTACTGAGGACCCTATGGTTGTCTCTGTCGGTATTGGGCCGGCCATCGTCAGAAGAGTGTTAGTTGATAGTGGTGCCTCATGCAACATCCTCTTTAAAAGAACATTTGACCAAATGAAAATTCCGATGACTGATGTACATGCTTCTTCACACAAGATCGCCGGATTTACAGGAGAGCTGAAACAGCCGATCGGAACAGTAGACTTGTTTGTTGAAATGGGCGAAGGACCCAGAAAATTGGTTCGGAAGCAAACTTTTGTAATTGTGGACGGATTTTCTGCCTATAACGCTTTCTTGGGCCGGCCTACTCTTGCAGCTTTCAGGGCCGTCCTCGCTCCTTGGTGTTTAACAATGAAATTTCCTACTGATAATGGGATTGCTGTTATCAAAGGAGATCAAAACGCAGGACGAGAATGTTATCTTGTAGAACTCCGAGAGGCCAGGAGAAAAGAAATGGGGAAAGATGCGGCAGCTCCGCTCCGCATCAAGGAACCGACCCTGTAGCAACTACGGAGCGGCCCCTGTACTGGCGAACACAGCAATGCAAGAAAAGAAATGCATCCCAGAAAAGCCAGTACAGGGGAGAATAGAGTGGTACCCGTGGAGGTAACGGTACCGGTATCTGTAGACCCGAAAGACCCAAATAAAGTACTCAATGTGGGTTCACAGCTAAGTATAACAGTTCAGAATACACTGATATCATTCTTAAAAGCCAATCTAGATGTGTTTGCTTGGTGTCATGCTGATATGTGCGGAATTTCTCCTACAATTGCTGTTCATACCCTGAATGTCGATCCGAAATTTACGCCAGTAAAACAGAAGAGAAGAACTCAAGGTCCAGAAAGGTCAGCAGCTTTAAAGGAAGAGGTAGATCGTCTCCTAGAGAATAATTTCATCAAGGAATCCACTTATCCAAATTGGGTTTCAAATCCAGTACTGGTTAAGAAGGCAAATGGAAAGTGGAGAGTATGCATTGATTTCTCAGATCTGAACAAGGCTTGCCCCAAAGACTGCTTCCCGTTGCCTAGAATCGATCAACTAGTAGATGGGACGGCTGGACATGAGTTGTTATCTTTTATGGATGCCTATTCCGGATACAATCAGATTATGATGAATGAACCAGATCAGGAGGACACAAGCTTTATTACAGATGTGGGACTCTACTGTTACAAAGTCATGCCATTCGGTTTAAAGAATGCTGGGGCAACATACCAAAGACTGGTCAATGCTATGTTCAAGCCTCAGATTGGCAAGACGATGGAAGTCTATGTTGATGATATGTTAGTAAAATCAAAGAAAGCAGTAGACCACATGGATCACCTAGTAGAAATGTTCTCAATTCTTCGGAAGTACGGAATGAAGCTTAATCCGTTGAAATGTTCATTCGGAGTAGAGTCTGGGAAATTCCTGGGTTTCATTGTGAGCGCTAGGGGCATCGAGGCCAACCCTGCTCAAATCACAGCTTTAAGAGAGGTCAAAGCCCCTAGAACAAAGAAAGAACTGCAAAGTCTCAATGGAAAGGTTGCCGCTCTTAGTCGCTTCATTTCCAAGGCCACAGACAAATGCATTCCCTTCTTTGATGCTCTAAAGAAAGGAAAGAAAAATTTCGAATGGACTCCTGAATGCCAGAATGCTTTCGATCAACTGATTCATCATATGGAAACTCCTCCGGTCCTTTCCAAGCCTAGTGATGGTGAAGACCTCTTCATCTACCTGGCAATTTCATCCCATGCTTTAAGTGCAGCACTCGTACGAGAAGATATGAAAATACAACGTCCGGTTTACTACATCAGCAAACGGTTCGCTGGGGCTGAAATGAATTATTCAAAAATCGAAAAACTTGCTTATTGTCTGCTAATCGCTTCCAGAAAGTTGAGGCCTTATTTTCAATCTCATCCTATCAAGGTCCTGACTGATCAGCCTTTGAAGCAAGTCCTGTATCGTCCTGAAACCTCGGGTCGTCTATTGAAGTGGAACATAGAACTCAGCCAATATGACATCACTTACCATCCCCGAAGAGCAATTAACGGACAAGCTTTAGCAGATTTCATTGCAGAATCCACTGACAAAGGTGACAGTAAGGAAGAAACCACTGACTGCATTCCAATACAGTGGAAGTTGTATGTTGATGGCTCAAGAAACGATTATTGTTCTGGGGCAGGGATTGTGCTCGAAACTCCCGAAGGACGATCACTATGTTATGCATTGAGGCTGGAGTTTCCTTCGACAAACAATGAAGCAGAATATGAAGCCCTTATTGCCGGGTTGAAGATCGCCAAGGAATTGAATATCAAAGTGATACAGATTTTCAGTGATTCTCAGCTTATTGTCTGCCAGGTGAAGAAGGAATTTCAGGCCAAGGGAGGGAATTTGCCTGCATATTTGACAAAAACTTCCGAACTCCTCAATGATTTAGACCACTACTCAATAAGCCACATACCTAGAGAGGAAAATATGAAGGCGGATTCTTTAGCAAAGTACTCAAGTTCCGGAGAAGCTCAATTACTAGGATTAGTCCCTGTAGAAGTTCTGTCAGCTCCAAGCATTGATGAATTGGACGTTGATTGGCTTATGATTACGTCTCAAGAGCATGAATCATGGATGACTCCAGTCAAAGAATACTTACTCAGTGGTTCCCTGCCAGAGAATTCTAAGGAACGTCGAAAGTTATTAAGAAAAGCATCGAGGTATATAATTCAAGATGGCCGATTATACAGGCGGGGATTTTCAACCCCATTACTCCGATGTGTAACTAAAGAAGAAGCCAAGACAATATTAACAGAGGTGCACGTAGGAGAATGTGGAGACCATTCAGGTGGTCAAACACTTGCAAAGAAAATCCTTCGATATGGATACTTTTGGCCAGATATCAATCGAGATGCTGCAACTTTCTCCAGAAAATGTGACAGATGCCAACGATTTACAAAAATCCCAAGAGCACCCTCCACTGAACTCACACAAATGGTCAGTCCATGGCCATTCGCCATTTGGGGAATAGACCTAATTGGACCATTACCGATCGCCAAATCAGGAATTAAATATGCTATTGTTGCCGTTGATTATTTCACCAAGTGGGCTGAAGCTGAACCTTTGGCCACCATCACTTCTAAAAAGATGATAAATTTCGTAACGAAGAATATCATTTGCAGATATGGTGTGCCACAGAAGATAATCACCGACAATGGCACTCAATTTGAAAGTGAAGAATTCCAGGATTTTTGCAAACGATTCAGAATTCGAAAAAGCTTCTCAGCAGTGGCTCATCCGCAGGCAAATGGGCAAGTGGAAGCAGTTAACAAGATCATCAAGTCAACTATCAAAAAGCAACTTGAAAAAGCAAAAGGTGGTTGGGTTGATAAGCTTCCATTAGCACTATGGGCGTACAGAACGACTCACAAAACTGCGACTGGGCACACTCCATTTTCACTGGCATACGGATCTGAGGCAATGATTCCAGTAGAAGTAGAGGTTCCTTCACATAGAAGAGTTCATTTCAATGAAATCGAAAATGAAAAACTGCAACTTGAAGCGCTTGATTTTCTTGATGAAAAAAGAGAAGAAGCTAGGCTCAGAGTTTCAGCTCATCAGCAGAGGATAGCCAGGTATTTCAATTCCAAAGTTCGCCAACGCAGCTTTGAAGTCGGAGACTTGGTTTTGAAAAGGATCATGACAGCAACTGGTGTGTTTGGGCCAAACTGGGAAGGACCATATGTCATAGGCACTAAACTTCTCGATGGCACTTTCAAACTCATAACTGTTGAAGGAGATCCGATTCCAAGGGCCTGGAACAGCAACCATTTGCGTCCTTACTTTACCTGAAAAGAGCTCAGCTCAAAATTGTGAAATGATGATGAATGTATCAGTTGTATTGTGAAACATTGTAAATCAGTGTAAATGAATGAAAGTTATAAAGTGGACGTAGGCCCGATTTTTGGCCGAACCACTATAAATCTTGTGTTCTTTATTATTTCATGATGCCTGTTTTATTTTGATATGTAAATACTTTCAATGTATCGCTAAAATATCAATTCACAATTGCAGGACATTATAACAGGGCCTGCTCATCACAAAGCTAAGCAACTTTCATAAATCAGCTATTATACGAAAACCAAGCCGCAAAATTTTTGTCCAAATTCAAATCCCAAGAAAGGAAAAACTTCATATAAAAAAGTTGACGACTCCACTGTGACAAACCTTTGTTCACTAGTTGAGATTGCCGTTATGAATAGACATCCGACTAGATAACTTGTGTTTGTCTCGTGAAGTCATTCAACAGTGAAGTCCACTTCTTCGGATAAAGCAATTTACTTGTAAGAGGAAAAGAAGAAGATGTGCTTGGAAACGATAACAAGAGAGCGCTAACAGGCAGATGATGAGGGAGACTCGCTAACCAACCAAAGCCCTCTAGCGAGGCACACCAACAAATGGGAGTGCTTTCCTCAACCAAAAAGATCGGTGGGATTACCGAAGGGGCATCTTGTTAATTGATTGCGGTCGTTTGTACAAACAAACATCCAATCAAGCAACTTACACCTGCCCCGTGAACCCATCCGACCATGAGAAAGTAACTCCCAGGCACTCAAAAGCCCTCTTCGGAGGCACAAGCCCTCTTCGGAGGCACATGACCTCTTCGGAGGCACAAGCCCTCTTCGGAGGCACATGACCTCTTCGGAGGCAAAAGCCCTTTCCCAAGGCACCGCAAGCCCTCTTCGGAGGCACATGACCTCTTCGGAGGCAAAAGCCCTTTCCCAAGGCACCGCAAGCCCTCTTCGGAGGCACATGACCTCTTCGGAGGCAAAAGCCCTTTCCCAAGGCACCACAAGCCCTCTTCGGAGGCACATGACCTCTTCGGAGGCAAAAGCCCTTTCCTAAGGCACCGCAAGCCCTCTTCGGAGGCACAAGCCCTCCTCGGAGGCACAAGCCCTTTTCGAAGGCACAAGACCTCTCCGGAGGCACAACTCTTTAAGAGGAGCCCTCTCCGGAGGCATGTCCCAAAATAAAATGCTTAAACAAAAAGCATCGTCCAGAAGTACAGTTCAACTCCCAAAGGAAGGAAGGACTAACTTGTTCATCTAGAAAGGTTCCTCCATATAAAAAAAAGGGGTTGAAGAAGGCTACAAAATTCTTTCAGAAAAAGTTCATTTCACTTCATAGGGAAATTCACTTCTTAATGAATAAAAGTGGTTATCCCCGAAAGTTGAAGCGTTCTTCAGAAAAAGAAAATAAAAATTCTTCTAAAGACTGGATATACTCTATTAAAAGCGGAATAATTGTCCTCTGAAGTAAGAGTATTAGTCTTAAAAAAAAAAAAAAAAACTAGGGATATTGCAATGCACTTACGGCATGGGGGCAATACTGTACAATTCAAATACATTAATGAAAGCAACATGCCACAAGTTTGTTGCAATACCACGGAAAACAGATGTGGAATAAATGCATTCTCAAACGCAGACAGAAAGTTTGCACAAATAAGAAGAATTGTTTGTTCTACACTTAAGATAAAAGATAGATCATTCTCACATACACAAGAGTTTGTACAAGTAAAATAATTGTTTTATTTAGTACTATGAAAATTCTTTACACGTGCAGATATCTCAAAAAGCAAAAGCGAGGACCGGTACCTGCACAATCCCCGGTCAATACATGTAAAGAGCAAAAATAAAAAGTAGAAAATCCAGCTTGATTATTCCTTCTTCTCACCACCCTTGGAACTCTTTCCCGGTCTGATGATTAGCTTTTGAAGTCGTTGAGAACGGGCAGGGGCAGAAGGAGAAAGCGGTACAGCCGGATCAACTACTGCTTCCTCTTCAGTGGAAGTCTTCTTCTTTTTCCTTACAGCACGCTTCCCCTTCCTCTTTGAAGAAGACTCGCTCCCCGGAGTAGTCAGCAATGTTGAAAGCTTCGTATTGTCATCAAGAGACCGCTCCGGGGTCTTCTCGATGTCTTCAAAATCCTCCGCCTTCTGTTCCTGAGAAGCAGCCGGGTCATCCAAGCCTTGAAGAGCTTCGATTTTCTCTGCCTGTGATCCCGGCTGGGAAGCAGAGGGAGGAGTAATTTGGGAAGACAGAGGAACGGCAATCGAAGGAGTGAGAGCTTGTGTAGTGCTTAGTGCCTCCGCTGTAGAAGAAAAGAAGTTAAAATCAACATCCCCCGAAAATAAAGAAGGCATCGATTCATCAAAGTTTAAGTAACATGTAAGAAGATCATCGAATTCGGCTAAGTCAAATGACTGGTTCATTAGACCCGAGATGACACCAAGAGTACCTGGAGGAGTTGGCTTTACAAGATCCACCTCGAACTTCTCGGCTTCAATATCATCCAGTGCCTCATCTTCAGTAGGAGTAGTTGCAGTCTCCTGGGCAACTTTGGCTAAATGTAGAGAATGAGGGCTGGAATCTGTAATATTAACGTCGGCTGAAGTGGAAGTCTGAACAGGGGCAGTTAAAGGAGCTTCTTCTTTTGAAGGCTCTTCTCTCGCTGTTTCAGCTCGTACTTTGGCAAGTAGCTCCTTCCCCTTAACAAGAGCGGCGCGATCCTCATCATTGAGATAGCGCTCCTCAAGTTCCAGCTCATTATAGCCAGCCCCGCCAAGCATATCCATCGCGACTTCCCACACTTCAGCCAATGTAATTTCATAATCGGGACCAAGAAAAGAGAGGCTCCCACGACCCAGAACACTGTGTAAATAAAAATCAAATAAGGTAGAGCTGACGTCTGCTTTCGTCGCCTCATGTGATTGCTCAGCCGCTTCCTTTTCGGCAACGGCAGCGATCCGGCCAGCGGTAGCTTCATCACGCTCTGTCTCAACTTTAGCGAGTCGAGACTTTAGTAACTCAATCTCCATGTTCTGGGAGGTGACCTTTTCCCGCAGTTCGGCGTTTTCTGTGCGGTACTTCTCTTTAACGTGCTGTTCGGCGGCAAGCTTCATTTCTACATCTCTTTGTGCGGCATGTGCGTCCCGCACTTGCTTCTGAAAGACTTCTTCTTTTTGGATATATGATGCAGAAGAAGAAGCGAGATTTTCCTTAAGCTGCTTAACTTCAGACGCAAGCTTTGCATTGTCGTCTGCAATACTTGTCATTTCCGCGTCATGCTGCTTACGCCATTTGTCCCATTCTGCTTTATCATTCTCCATCGTCATCATCGCCTCAAGGTTAAGATGGTTGACCCTTTGAAGTTCATCAACCAACTTCTGCCATCCAGACATTCTTTCAATATCAAGCTTGACAGCGTCGACATTTCTCAGCATTGCCTGCTTATCAATCGGAACTATGTCCAAGTCAAAGCGCACCCCTTTTAGGCACCAATTCGGAAAGCGGCTCTGAAGTGTTGGGGGGCCGTCCTTGACTTGATATTGCGGTCTACTAATGATGGTCTGAATGTCAGATTTCTTCAAAGGAGGGGAGCTAGCCAGAATATCAGAGGGAATGGGAGCGTCAGTCTTTTCAGAAATTTCAGACGCGTCAGTCGGTTTAGATCGTTTGCTCGATTCATCGACAATTGGAGTTTTTCCCTTATCATCATAAGACTTCCGCTTATGAGAGTAGTCACTCCTGTGCGAAGAGTCGTATCGTTCGGCATCTTTCCTTCTTTGCCACTGATCGTAATCCCGCTTCTCCTGGGCTTTCCTTCGAGCCCTCTCTTCATCTGTTTCTTTTGGAGTATCAAGATACTTCCTAAAGTCATAAGTGCCGCGACCTCCACGGTACTTGAATGAGTCATAATATGAACCTGTACGTCCCATTGGAGAACCTGAAAGCAGAAGAAGTGTAGAATTTAGAAATTTCCAGGAAAAAGAGGATAAATGCTTATAAGTGCTGAAAAGCCCTAAGTGTGTGTGGCGTGCAAACTACATGCGTCAAATTACAGACCACGCTTTGGTGTGGAAACAGAGATGATTGGCGTAGTAGGCATTTGGGTTTGTTTAAGGATAGAAGTTGCCTCGACAACGGGAGAAGTCGCTTTCTGATTGCTATCCCCGAAAAGCTCTTGGGAAGTTATCATAATGTCACTCAAGCCATCAAAGGTGTCGTCGCCCAAGTGTTCAGCAGATTTCTCCTTCTCAACTTCCACATCAATTGATTTTTCAGAAGCTCGAGGATTCTCTTCTTCCTCAATAATTGGGGGAAGTGCCGACTTGCCAGCCAACCCTACAACATCAGTGGATCCGGAGCACTTTATCAAAGCAGTATCCATGACAAGTGTTTTTGGCGCAGCTTCTTCCGCAGAAACTGGGGCATTTGACGCCTCTGCTTGAGAATCCAAAGCAGCCGATGTTTCTGTATCAGAGCTAGGAGTTTCATGAACTCGGGTCGACCTGGAAGGGTGTAGAAGCCCAAATTGGTGCAGAAGTTCATCGTCTAATAGAAATTGGATGCTCCTCTCCTCTACAGGCACCGCCATAAGCCTCTCGAAAGTCACTTTGTGACTGAGATTTTTGGAAGGAGGAGGAAGTGCTGAAAAGGAAAAAAGAGCGAAGTTAGCATTTGATAATCCGAACTTCGGTAAGTTTGAAAGAACGTAAGAAACAAATGCAAGTGATCTTACTTCCTATTCTCCAAATAGCATAAAACCCAGGAGGGCAGCGAACATAGAAGAACGGGCTCAGAAAACTGTGAACACTTTCAGGGAGACCGGTGATCAGCTTACGATTTCTCGCACTCCTTACGACTATGATGGAGGGATGATCTTTATTTTTGGCAAAAGTACAAAGATAGCGAATTTCTCCGAAGGTAGGGAAGCGGCCCAGTGTTCTCCTAAAAAGCACGCATAGTCCCAGCAAGATGGCGTAGCCATTGGGATGTAACTGAAAAGGGGAAATAGATAGTTGGAGAAGAAGTTCTCGAATGCAGTCATTGAATGGGGGGATAGCCCCGCTCAAGCACATTTGGCGGTTAACTGCGACAAAGCCATGGGGCGGTCTGTCAGCAGTATCATTTATTTCGGGAAGCAAAGCGTCAGCCTCAGCAATGCCAAACTGGATGCATAGTTGACGAAAGGCTTTATGGCTCAAAGTAGTAGGAGTCCTCTCTGGAGGATCGTTCAGCGGGATAGCAACTGGAAATACATCTTCAGCTTGCTCTGTTCCTTCTTGTGGAGAAGACATTCTACACAATCAGCTGAATGTTCAAATGTGAAGGTGCACGTTCCCTAAAAGTGTGAAGTGTTGTGCAAAAAACTAATGAAAATAAACGACAAGCATAACTGGAATTAAATTAGTTGACAATCAATCGATTACAAAATTTCAGAACTTGTCAGTGATCAAGTGCAGTGTTAATACAAACAAGTCAGTTTCACTTGACTATTATGATTTTGTTTTAATACTTCACTTGAATTGGTTATTGTACAGCATCTCGTTCATATTCATTTAATTTAACTTTCTTGTTATCAACTAATCCGTCATTCGATGTGGGCAGTCGGTGATAGTATATTCGTCCCAGTGTTCTGTGAATGTTGTATTAAGTAGGATTGTTAGTTTGCAAAATTGAAGCAATGTGTAAAATGCATGCAACACAGTTCATAGTTCAACAGTTCATAGTTCAACAGTTCGAAGTTCGGGCACAGTTCAAAAATCATTTGTTGGGTCAAAGCCAGAAATCCTTAAGTCCTAACTCGGTGACGACCTAAGGAAGGTTCCCTATGGGTCAAAGCCAGAAATCCTTAAGTCCTAACTCGGTGACGACCTAAGGAAGATTCCCTGGGTCAGAGACAGAAATCCTCTAAGTCCTAACTCGGAAGCGACACAAAACCTAGGTCGCATGAAACTGCTAAGTCGGCTCCGACTTAAGTCATGAAAGTCACTGGATCGCGTGAAATCCCTAGGTCGTGACCGAGCCAATACCTCGACTAATTTTCTTCCCTAACTCTTAACCCGTTAACCCAATAGCCTGACAGTCAACAACGATCCTCATTCCATCACACCATTGGACCTCCCAAGGAGCCAATTCAAGTCGAATCAAATTTGCTGCGAATCCAATGTATTACTGCCCTATTACGATTACAACACGGTCGATGGCGATTGACGAACAATCAAAAAGTTATGCACAATGAATCGCAGCATCTAAACACAAATGGAAGTCAAAAACTAGGGATTTATCGATTCGACAGCGAGCATGGGTGAACGACGACCAGATTGACTTACGAAGTATAACAAGAAGATGATCGGCGTTTGGATGGTTGGAGTTTGTCTCTGAGAGCTCTAAAAGTGCTTCAATGGCAGATTCGAGAAAAGGAACAGATGAGGAAGAGGAAGAAGGATGCAACTATTTATATGCTGGAAGGCGAGTCGACTTGCACGGTGTACGACCTAAGGCATTTGTTAAGTCAGCACCGACCTAACCAAAGAATTAAAAGAATCGAAGCATACGACCTATGGCTTAGGCATATACTTCGAGGGGCAAATGTTAATCCCCTTTTCGACTCACGACCTAAGAAAGTATGCCGAGTTAAGGTGCTTGCCGACCTAAGAGAGTATGCCGAGTTAAGGTGCTTGCCGACCTAAGAAAGAAGACGACCTAACAATTTGAAGGCGTAACCGACTTAAGGAAAGCTCCGAGTTAACAAGATCTCCGACTTAACAGGCTACGACCTAAGGAGAGATCTGACCCAACAGTTGCCGACCTAACTACTGAGAAGAGCTGCCGACTTAAGAGGTGTGCCGAGTTAGGAGCCTGCCGACTTAAGGTAATCTGTGACTCAAGAGCTAAGACCGAGTTAAGAAGGATGCCGAGTTAGGAGCCTGCCGACTTAAGGTAATCAGTGACTCAAGGGCTACGACCTAAGGGAAATTCCGAGTTATGAAAGGCTCCGACTTAAGAAGGTTTCGACCTAACCCTATTCCTTAACTCGCCGCCGACCTAACCCTATTCCTTAACTCATCACCGATCTACCATAAGTCGGCTACGACTTAAATACTTAAAGAAAATTCCTGAGTCCAGATCAGCTCCTATAAATACCCCACCACTTCCAACATGAAGGGGACTTTTGGCAATTCATTTCTAAAGCGCCGTTACTCTGTCGAACTCTCCAATCATTCAGCAAACAAAGATCCTTCAAGCATTCAAGACACTACAACAAACTTCGAGAGAAATTCTTAACATCCGACATGGATTCATCGAGTTTTATCGCTGAAGATTGAGCTAGTAGTCAAGATTGCTTCTTGTGATCGAGTTGTACTGTTTTCATAGGAGATTTGTATCAATTTGTAATCAGATTCAATAATAAAGAGATTCAAAGTGGACGTAGGCTAAATCTTAAGCCGAACCACTATAAATTGCTGTCTTTTACTGCATTTCTGCTATTTTCCTGCTTGATTTCTGTTCCCGTTACACGGGTGGTGCTTTCACAATCTTACTACACACACCGGGTGTTGGCGTTCACATTTTGACGTTAACATTGATACACTGTGAAAATTGATTAATCTAGACTTCATACCAAAATGCAAAATAGATTCCAACTATAAATGTCAAGTTTGTGCAGAAGCAAAATTGACAAGAACTTCATTTCAGCATGTTGAAAGAGAAAACCTCTAGAATTAATACACACAAATGTATGTGACTTAAAAATGTGTCAAACTTGAAGGGGTAAAATGTACTTCATCACTTTCATTGATGATTGTACAAGGTACTATTATGTATACCTCCTCAGAAGCAAGGATGAGGCATTCGACAAGTTTAAACATTATAAAGCAGAAGTTGAGAATAAACTCAAATGAAAATAAAAGCTTTAAGAAGTGATAGAGGAGGATAATATGAATTTCCCTTCGAGGAGTTTTTTGCCGAACATGGTATTATACATCAAACTACGGCTCCGTATTCACCTTAATCCAACGGTATAGCCGAACGGAAAAATAAAACTCTTATGGAAATGATGAATGCCTTACTAATCAGTTCTGGATTGCCAGATAACTTTTGGTGAGAAGCTATTCTTTTAGCAAATCATATTTTAAAAAAGATGCCATGAAAGAAAATATCTAAATCTCCCCACGAACTATGGAAAAGTAGATCACCATCCTACAAATACTTAAAAGTGTGGGTGTGTCTTGTGAAAGTGGAGGTACCTAAACCAAAAAAAGTCAAATCCGGACAAAAAACAATTAATTATGTATTTACTGGATACGCACAAAACAGTGCTGCTTATTGATTTTTTGTACACAAATCTGAAATCGATGATATTCATGGAAATACCATCATTGAATCGAGAAATGCTAGATTTTTCGAACATATACACCCTTTAAAATAGGGGTACTAAAAGTTATGCTCAAAAGAGACCAAGGGAAACTAAAGTTACTAATTCACCCGAGGATATTGAAAAAAATATTGACAATATTCAGCAAAACAATGCGGATCAACAAGTGGAGGAACCAAGAAGAAGCAAAAGATCAAGCATCTCAAAAAAATTTGAACCAGATTTCTACACATATATGTTAGAAAACGATCCATTAAAATACAAACAAGCCATGTCCACCGCTGATGCCCCTTACTGGAAGGAGGTCGTTAACAATGATATCGAATCCATTATGTCAAACCATACATGGGAATTAGTTGATTTACCTCAAGGACGCAAGAACTTAGGTAATGATGGATATTTAAGAAGAAATTGAAACCTAATCATTCAATAGACAAGTAAAAGGCTCGACTAGTGGTTCAAGGCTTCAGACAAAAGGAAGACCTAGATTATTTTGACACATACTCTCCAGTAACTAGGATAACATCAATAAGAATGTTAATAGCAATTGCATCCATACTTGATTTAGAAATTCATCAAGTTGATGTAAAAACAACATTTTTGAATAGAGAATTAGAAGAAGAAATATATATAGAACAACCTGAAGTTTTCCTAAAATCTGAAAATAAAAGTAAGGTTTGTAGATGAAGAAAATCATTATTTGAGCTTAAACAAGCGCCTAAAAATGACATAAAAAATTTGATGAAACTGTAATATCAAATGGATTTCATATAAATGAATGTGACAAATGTGTCTATTCTAAACATACAGATATAGGATATGTCATTATGTGCCTATGTGTAGACTACCTATTAATTTTTGGAAGTAGCAAGGAGTTAATAAAATCTACAAAAGATATGCTCTCCGCCATATTTGACATGAAAGATCTAGGAATCGTTGATGTAATACTTGGTGTAAAAATACATAAAACCAACCAAGGATATGTGTTGTCCCAATCACACTATGTTGGGAAAATACTTGAAAATTTTAAACAACACGATATAATATCAACAAAATCACCCGTAGATTTGAACCAATTAAACTGGGTTAAAAATAGCAGTGATAGCATTTACCAACTTGAGTACTCTCGTATACTAGGCAACATTATGTACATAATGAACTACACTATACCTGATATAGCATATGCTGTGAGTAAACTCAGCAGATATACTAGCAACCCCAGAAAGGATCACTGGAAAGCTATAATTCGAGTACTAGATATCTAAGGTATACACAAAATCATGGACTACATTATGGTAGTACCTGTCTATAATAGAAGGGTATTGTAATGCAAACTGGATAACTGGTTCATCAAATATAAAATCCGCTAGTGGATATGTGTTTACCTTAGCAAATGGGGCAATATCTTGGAGATTGTGACGACCCGCCTTTCTATCCACAGAAAGATGCATCATCGTTAAGAAAGAAATAGATAGAAAATAGAAAGAAAGAAGAAAGAACAACATAATTCAGAATCTCACAGCGGAAACGGAACAAAATATAATACATCACATAGCTATTACATAGTCTTACATATATCAGAGTTACACAACATCATTCATACAAGATAGTCATATATACATATCTGTCATATCATACATCCCAAAATACAACATACATCACTAACACAACGGAACTAGATAGATAGATATATATACGTCTAGACTTCTACTCCAAGCTCCTCGAGACATCAACAATCCAAAACCTAATCATTTGGCTACTCATAAAAATTTGAGTACCCAAGAGTTAAAGAAAAATAGAATAAAATCCAGGTGAGACATGGGTCTGGTGTGAGTAAACGGTTTAAAATTGCTTAACTTTGAAAACCATTTGAAATAAAAGTATCACGTAAGACTTCCCACACATAAACACATGTAAGTTTTTACCTTACGCTAACCAAAACATTTTATAGGAAATCCAGTGATATTATAATAGTGTCTAGGGTTTTCAAGTAAATAAGAAATAGCTGAAATTGTTACATGATTAAATTCCAACATACTAGCCACAAAGTGGGTAATACAATCAAAACCGTAGGGTCACGTAGGAAGATTGGGTTTCCATCAATGGCAGGGCTACTACGGTACCGCCCGTCACAGTACCTGTGCTAGATCAGAGTACCGAGGATCTACCCTAAATCCTCTGCAACACAAGGCCGGAACCGTCCCTTACTGGACAGTCCCGAACAAGATAACCCCGTAATTGTGGCCAACAACTGCCCACTAAGCCGAATTAAAAAGGGACATCTAGACATGGGTATATCTCGTCCTACTTGGGTGCTACCCACTTAACCCTGCCGCACCTCCCCTTTTTTAGCCATTCCCGATTGATGAGGCTTGAGGCTATGATTACCTTTAGAGAACACATCTCTTAGAATGCTCATCGTCCACCTGACGATGTGCTGAAAGCATTCAATCCATACAAGTTCGTTCCGGGTTCGAACGAAACCGAAGGCATTATCTCGTTACACTCATTTTGGAATCACCCTCAGAGTTAACGACAATAACCCTTGCACTCTGAAACACCATCTCGATCTTCACTTTGAGATGTCACGACCTATCGTTTAACTTGGATCGATGTGGTTTTCAGATAATCATAACTGATTCCCGATCCCGGTCTCATCGAAATACAAACATATCTTAAAGGCCAAGTTGTTTTAAAGTTAACCATTTAACTTAGAACATTTGTATTAATAGAACAATTACTTCACAGATAAATAACACATACTTATCACATATATATCCAATATCACATCATACAATATCACAAATTATCATCCAATAGATATCAATCAATCCAGACATTTTACTCAAACAATCATCCACAAACAGAAATAAATAATCCATATTATAATTAATTTAATTAACTTAAATTAAATTAATTACTTAAGAATGAATTACCTATCCTTGCTTAATCAATCATTAATTAATTAATTACCACCCATTTAATAAATTAATTATTGCTTAATTACCCTTTAAATCAATTAATTAAATCTTAATTACTTAATTAATTACTCCTTAATTATTAATTAATAACCTTAATTATTAATTTATAAACCTTAATTACAAATTAATTAATTCTTAATTACTTATTTAATTAGTCACTAATTACAACTTAATTACTTAATTAATTAATCACTAATTATTAATTAATAACACTTTAATTACTTCATTTGGTTATCAAAATCTTAATTATCTTTAAGATAAATCATCGTCTTTATTAATTACTTAATCATATTATTTAAAACATTTAACCTTTAATTATCACTTAATTATATTTATAAAGATAATTAAGTTTAAAATATCTTAAAGTTTAATTTAACAAACTTAAATTGAACAAACATATCATTTCCTTAATTAAAGGTTTAGGAAAACATTTATAAAGGAGATAATTTATTTAAGAAAACTTTTAAAACAAATTTCATTTAAAATTTCAAAACTTTGCAATTTAAAACTTTTAAAACAGGATTAAAAACTGCTTATCACTTACTTCGGGTTTAACCCGACATTTACTCGAAACCTGCTTCAAGTTTCTTCTCTTCCTCTACATTTTCTTTAACTTAGTTTATTTTTAAGTTTAAAAACTCACAGGCTAACTCACCCACATCTACTCGAGTATAAACTCGAGTCCAGAACTAAAAATCTCGATAACTCCTTCGAGTCACCCCACAGCAAAACCCACAACAATCCCACTGACACAAACAAACCACCGTGCACAAGCACCAGCGATCAACGCCGTCGCGACCATCTCCAACACCTCCCATATGTCGGCGATCCCCCCTACAACCGACTCCGACCATCCATTCGCCACCAAAAAACCCAAAACGAAAATGAGCTATGGAGTCGAAACAGGGACTAAACACCATGGCCAAAACCCCTCTCGAACTCACGTCTTCGACCACCGGAGTGCCTGAAATTCCGGTTACAACTTCAACAACCCCCATACTTCCATCTGCAAAAAGCCGGTGGCACTCGATCCAGCAGAGACACTGCCATGATCTCGTTTCCAAACTCGACCAAAAACAGTTCGAAACCCTACATCGACCAAACCTCGACGCCACGACGAACTTGAACGACTTCGGCTATTTTTCCCGACCTCGCCGAACACTCCTCCACCTCCAGTCGAAACCCTGATCACCCTAGATCCTTGGATCGCCAGAAATTGCTCAAAACCCACTTTCTGGTCATCTCCAAATTGCACACTCGATACTAATCTAAAAATTGTGTTTTTCTTCTTAAAAATCATATTTTCCAATATCGATTCAAGATATAAACATGAATCAGAGAATTGCAACAGTTGGTTTTAACATGCTTATAAAATTTTTATTGTAAATCTTGGTTTCCAGATGCTACATATATATAAACATGTTTAAACTATTTTTAGATCCTAGTTCATGCTTAAACAAACTTAATTTGTTTGAAAACTACAGCCTAACAGAGATCAGAGGAGAAGATTTTGAATTTTCTTGATTAAAACTTTAAGTTTGAACTAAGAACAGAGAGACTCACATACAACAGACATGCACACTTCATATATACAGAGATATCACTATATATATTTACAAGTAAGCATCATTCAACTCAGAATTTCACAAGCAACTGAACTTAACTTACTTAAGCTTTAATGAAAAATGTTTACTCACCTGAGAACAATGTTTGAACAGAGATACTTCTGTTTTGAAAAGAAACTATATGTCTGATTCTCTTTAATTTCTTTGCTTGGTTAAATTGAGTTGAGTTGTTGTTGAGTTGAAATTTAGCTCAGTTGTAAGATATTATTTTCTTTCTGGAATGCTAAGTTTTGCAAACGAAATGAGATAAGGAGGATATATTTAGAAAAATTATACAGGGTTTGTATTAGCTTGTACAAAGTTTAGTCAGAGATTTTCATTTGTTTGGAGGCTGAAACGATAGCAATTTAATGAAGTTGCCCTGTTTTTTTTTTAATATTTCATACTTATCCACTTTTTATTCGGTAAGTACATAAATGATTTCCTGCCTTGCATTGCAAACAAGTATTTCCCATAGTTTATAAATTTCTAGAGTTATCTTAAGTTCATTTCATATTTTTACATAACCATTTATTTGAAATATTTATTTCTATTTAGCACTTAATGTATTTAACTAATGTATTTGTTTCTATTTTAACCTTAAACTACCAAACACTTCATTTATAATTATTTATTTATTTTTTTCACTTATGTTTAATATCATAGTTTCTTATGTTTATAACCATATATTTGTTTTATACTTATATTTAATATTGTTAAGATTTATTTTATTTTAAACATTTTTATCTAGATTACATCATAAATATATATTTAGATCAAATGTAAATAAGTAGAGCTTACTTTAATTTAATGTGAATAAGAAAGATTTTACTTTAAATATTTTGAAACTCTTCAATTTAAATTTCAAATCATAATTTCCTTCCAAAAATACACATAGATATATTCGTTTTTAAAATGATAAGTTTATATTTCAATTTATCAGATTAAATTCTTATTAAAATAATATTGCCAAATCTCGGGTCATCACAGAGATCCTCTAAACAAACTTGTATAGCAAGATCTACCATGGAATCAGAGTTTATTACCTTAGACAAAGCCGCAGAAGAAGCAGATTGGCTTCGTGGTCTCTTAGAAGGCATTCCTAATTGGGAAAAACTTGTACCTCCAATAAGCATACATTGCGACAGCCAGTCAGCTATTAGCAAGGCCAATAGTAAGCTTTACAATTGCAAGTCTAGACATATTCGTCGTAGACATAAAACTGTTAGACAACATCTCTCCAATGAGGTTATCACAATTGATTATGTATGACCAAATGATAACATTGCGGATCCACTAACAAAAAATTTACCTAGAGAGAAGCTTAATATCTTATTGATGGGAATGGGGTTAAGGCCCATAAACTAAAAGTTTCTCTAAAATGGAAACCCTACCTAGTTGATTGGGGATCCCAAGATCTTGGTTCAAAGGGACAACTAAGTTTAAGATAAACTTGATGGCACTGGTATACACTCAAACCATTCCTATGATAAGTCAGTGCATTATTCGATGGAGAATAGGATAAGTTTTGATAAATTTAATAATGTCTATACTTATATATTAAGAACCAAGTGGGTATTGCGAAATACCCTTTATAGAATCACCTACGTGAGTACGAAAGTGCCGCTTCAGGGAGAATTGTAAAGACAAATTCTTTAAGCACTCATGAGACCAAGTTGGTGTTCATGGCAAAAACGAACACAAACAGAGAACCGAGGAAGATAAGAAACACTTATTGTGCGTTGTATATTTTAGATTTATATAAAAGGCTTACAGTTCAAAGACAACCTAAGTTCACTAATTCGCCAGTAAGTCAAAAGGATAAACACTAGGAAAGCTCAAGACCAATGTCCTACTTTAGCCGATACGATAAACGTTTCACAAAATTTAAGAACAAATTGAGTAATTACTCATTCATGTGGGGGATTGGCAGAAATGAATGAGCATTTCATTAGGAAACGTAAGGCATTAAATGCCTTGGGATATGAGTAATCCCACATAATAGAATATAATAAACATCATGTGTTTATATAGTAAGATGTGGTTCCTATTATAGTTACTATGAGAGAAAGAGAGACAAGAAAGCATGCCATCTTAGCAGGTGGTGCAACGCACCACCCCGCACGTGCATGCCCCCACCCGTGCCCAAGCTCGAGCCCGCATCCACACCTGCGACATAGGGGAATAGGCGTTTGAGGCGTATTAGAGGCACTTAGCACTTTGCAGTTGGTTGTTGGCTGTTTGTTTGATTGTTCAGACCTGACGTTTTACTTTTTGACTGTTCAAAAATTCATTTCTAACAGCAGCAATAAAACGGTTACTTCATTTGGTAAAGGCTCGCAACCGTTCGAACATCCACCTATTACCAAATAGGCACCTCCCCACGCCTATATATAGGCAAAAGGAAAAAGGGAACAAAATACAGTTATTTCTACACTTCTTCTTATCCCACAAAACTCTGTTCTTACTTAAATTCTCATGAGTTCGTTGATGCCTTATGATTGTTGCGCAGCATCACAGAGACAAGTCCGTTTCATCTTGGAAAACAATTGCTCGATATCCTTAAGCGCCGTAGAGGGAGCAATATAGTTTCAAGGAAACAGATTATTCTGGACTCAGACAATCTAAAACGTTACTATATTTTATAACACACTCTATTCTCTGTAACTCCCTGTTTACTGCTATTCTGTTTGCATAATAATTTAAAACAACAATATGAACTATATATAATTTTTAAATATACCATTGGAAAAAATCAAGTCCACGGACCTAGATTAAAATTAAAGTAGTCATTTTGTTGTCATCCCTCCTCTTTGGATCCACACTATCACATTTTCTTCGTAAACGTTTTCAAAAGCAAAATCTAGTTCGATCATTGTATGAATCAGAGCAGAATGGTCAGAATTTCGACATGTCGGCCAAAATCTCGAACTATGGACTTTAAACTACCACTTTTGGTTGGAAAGAAACAAGCAATCTAGTAAATTATATTGGCATTTCAATAGCCGATAACAAACAGCAAGCAATAGAAATTATAATCAATTCGGACATTAACAAAGCGCATGTTATAAACTAGATTATAATTCCAAAAACTGAGTAAGATGCAAAAGTATACAGAATGTAAAATATACCAGCACATTATCCATAACTTAAAATTAGGCCAGTGGTTAATATATAGGAATTTCAGTTATATTTTCATAGCCAAATTCATTTTTGGAAAACCTAGTTGCAATAGGCTTTGAAAGAAAATCTATGTCTAGGCTTTGAAAGATAACAGGGTTATTAACTAAAGAACCAAAAAATAAATAAATATGACTAATAAATTAGGCGCTCTTAAACCAACTAAACTTGTGTGTTGATTGTATGCTATGAGGATATCCAGTCTGAGAATTCTCAGGATGAGCAACATATCCATTTAAATACAATGTTACTCCTCTTATGCATAATACTATTAACACAAATCCTAATATTGATAATAGTATATCATTCTCCCCTTTCCATATTAATCGTGTTTGTAAGAATTTGTTTACGACAAAAGAATTAATAAACAAAATTGGTATGGAGATTACTGTAGAAGATGAGATGCAAAGGGAGGCAGATACATGTTAAGTTTTGGCACTTCTGCAAGCACCCGTTGTCTGTACACGTGCACTTCCTTCATTGTTGGAGAGGAAGGCCACCAACGACGCTCTCTTCGGTTGTACAAAATACTTGAACTAGCTCTCCAAAATGTTCTGCTCATCACTTGCACCGTCCCCATGCTACTCACTGTCTACTCGCGTAAACCCCTTCTTATGCCGATATCCAATCAAACATCCCTCCATCATCTCTTTTAGAGGAAACATACATGATCATGACAATACTTTTTGTACCAAAAGAAATTTTCAATGGTATGTGTCACCAATCTCATATACACACACACACCACACTTTTCTCTATATATGTTGTGACGTGGGACTATTTCCATTCAATCCACGCATCTACTCCACAACAATACAAGCCACAAACCTAACGTTTTCCACATTGGTGAGCATTGCTCAAATCACCATGGTGTTATACTGAGCACTCAAACAATGGATCAAATTAAACATTAGTACTCATTTTATCTCCAATGGGCCAGACTGCTTCTACCATAATCTCTACCTTGATTAGCAACCCATGCTCAACCATAATCCTAGAGCCATGTTTAGATTGTTCTTAAATATAAGTCCCATTAACTTGGAACTCTAATACCATGGTAAGTTTCTGCACTTTCGGATGTACCGGTTGTCTGTACGCACACACCTTGTTCAGTGTTAGAGAGGCAGGCCATTGATGAAGCTCTCTTCGATTGTGCATAATACTTGCACTGGCGCTCCACAATATTCTACTCATCACTCGCACCATTCCTATGTCCACACTGTCTGTTCACACTAACCCCTTCTTCTACAGATGTCTCGATTGAATATCCCTCAATCGCCTCTGTAAGCGGGCACATACATGATCATGATAACAATTCTCATGCCAATAGAAATTAGTCACCACAATATATCAAATTAAATGGTTATAACAAGTCAAAGTCGGATGTTTTTTTGGAGGAGATATTTTTATAGTGGAAAACTTCAATGTTCTTTCTCTCCCAGCTATCTTGCTTCTATATAAATGCATAGGCTTTAACCATTGTAATCAAGCAAAATAAAATGATTAAAAAACATAGTTTTAATCCAGAAATATTCTCTTCTAATTTGTAATCTTCTTGTATCTCCTAAAATTCATTAGCAAAGGAATGATTTGTATCCAGTTTTTTTTTGTTATTGAATATATAATTATTCATATTAGCGGATCTCTTAGTCTGAAGACCCGTCTCCTCGACTCTTGAAAATCGACATTAATACATCCACGGTATTCACGTGTCGTAAATCCAAGTGTCGGGGAGGCAGATTTTTAGGGGCAAAGTAAAGTAAAAATAAAATATAGAACCACAAATTCTCACATTACGTTAAAATAGAAAGATAGTACACACAACCACTCTCACTAGGGTACATCAGAGTTTTTGTATAAACTAACCCAGCCAGGAACAGTTATAACTGCCTGCTCCCACACTTGCTAGTATTAACTAACTTAGACACAGTGAAAAAATAAAAATAAATAGACAGATAGACATCCAAATCGGGTGCTCTAGCTCCATGCCCCATAAACCTCTTCCAGCATGCTCTTCCCAAAATACTCCAAACAGAATCCTGACTACTTGGCTACCCGGAAAAATAGGGCACCCAGAGTTTGAATTGAAAACAAAATAAACTCTAGCTCAGTCATGGGACTGGTGTGAGAACTTAAAATACGCTGTTTGAAAACAAAATGGTATTTCATAAGACCACGTCGCACATAAACACAGAATGCATTTTTAACTTATGATAACCAAAACATATTTACGTAAAAATACTTGATAATATTTTTAATGACATTCTTTGAAAACATTTGCAAGTAACTTTATTAATCTTAGCCGAAATTGTTACATTATTAAATTCCATCATACCACCTTATAACACAAGGCTTTCTACATCTAAAATCATACGGGCTCTTATTGGAGAATGGTTTTCCATACAAATGACCAGGTGAAGGGACTACCTTTCGGCAGTACATCTCTAGAGGAATGTACCAAGGCCCAACTGATGGTCCTCTACCAACACAAGATCGGCCTACCTCTTTCTAGATAGTACCGAATATGTCATCACCCCGGTCGTTACCGACTCATCTGAGACGTCTCTTAGCATACACCACAATAATTTAAACCTGAACGTCATGGCGGGTAGAAATATATCTAAAAGGAGATGATCATACCCTAATGGTTGTGAACCACATAGCTTTGCTGCATCTAGCCTGTTTCGGCTATTTTCGGGTGTGAAGCCCGAGGTAACGATGACCTTTCATATAGCACATCATCTTTCTTTGAATGCCACACTGCCATTCCATGGTCACACAACTGATTTCTACAAACGTATAACTCTTGAGCTCATACGTCTCAGAAAAGGGTGTTAAGTTAAGAGAAGTTGCCTTCTCCGCTACCAAGCAGATAATACGTTCATAGAGATCACTTATGTAACTAGAAATGCAATGTCAGACATCCGTCCATACAAGTTGTCCAGGTACAGGTCAAACCGAAGGCACTCTCCTACTACATCCTGTCGGGAGTACCCCTAAGATTAGTAGCGATTAGTCCTTACATTGGATATTTCATAACGAAAAGACTACTGTTACTATATGTATATATTGGGAGTTTATCCCCAAATGATCAACAAGCAGTCCTTTATTACGAAAATCTAAAATATCATATCCATGTCTTCACGTCGAATACGTAAATTGGTTCGAAGTAGTCTTTAGATAAGAATCATCCAAATCCGACCCCGGTTCCTTTGAAACAACCGATGATAAAAAGGTGTTCTTGTGAATAGGGAATCATTCTTTAATTGATTTAGTTCTTTTTATCAAAAATCATTTTTGGAGATATATATTTCCTAAAATATTCTTTCTGGTATATACAGAATCATTAAACCTCTCTTATCACTACTTTTGATTTCTTAAAAACTTTTTACTCTTAACTCGCTTCCGACATTTCAACCTTATCTATCCCACGCCCAGGGAAGAGGCCAAGTGAGCTGGGGCATTACTTGCTCTAGAACATCTCCTTAGTTTAAGCAACTCACATCCGGATCTCACGAATAGAAAAATACAGTCTACTAGTCGGCTTTTAGAGCCAAGATTAAACCAATTAATTTGTAATTGCTTTTCTTTAAACCACTTATTTAGATTCTTTTAAATAAACTATAAAACTTCCAAATAATCATTAAAACACTTAATTATTCATTTGAAAACATTTATAGAAGATTTGGAAAAGAATCAGTCAGTTTTAAAACTAAAATTTAAAAGTTATGGAAAAGTGTTGCGAAAAAGTGCTACGGAAAGCACTTTTATAAGCTATATTAATCAAAACGACTTTTTATTATTTGAAACTTCATTTTATATTACTCAAATCACTTCTAAAACATTTTAAAATATTTATAATATTTATTTCATATTTTTAAACAAATTTAAAACATCATTTCTAAAGAAATCCAGTTTTGGAATCCGAACTGCAAAACCACGATTTTCCCAAAAGTTGTTTTACTTATATCTCAAAATCTACTTATCAAAATCTCAATTTTCTTTCTTTATTGGAAAACTATGGATATATTAGTTTGGTAAATTCTTATCTCGAAGAATTCTAAGCTATATTCCATCTTTTACGCTCGTTTAACTTTCATTGGAAATCGTTACACAACGCGCCTATTTTTAACTGAATTTTCAATTCCTATTCAAACTTCACCAAAACACTTTTAAATGTTTATAAAACATTTCAAACTCATTTTTAAAACTTTTTAGAGGGATTTAACCTTCCACATACACCAATTAATTAATATAAAGGAAAGTGATTTCCTTTGTGCCTATCGACGTGTATTTCCGTGACTTGCATATATATTCAACATTCATATATAAACAACCAAACTTGATGACCAAAGTATATTAAACATCCATTTGCAAACATCATATCACCATCTAAAATAAAATATAATAGTTTAGGAGATCTCACCTTGAGTTTTCAATGATTAATTAAAAATTCGTTATAGCTCCGCTGCTCGGTTTCCGAAGCTCATTATTCTTCGGATTTTAGCTCCTAGATGCCTCGACTAAGGTACCGTTTGTTTTTTCCAAAAAGCACTTTTTCAGCCGTTGAATGAAAATAGATTAATGCATTCAGTGCTTTTTGGGTGTTTGGTGACATTGTTCATTCAGCAAGAATTGGTCAAATTGGATGAACGGTAAAAAGCAGATATTTTTTGCTTTTTAAAACGCTGATTCCAACCAACGGCTAATTTACATGGATGCCCTTCTTCTTTATAAATAACAGTGTTTTCGATCATTATTTATCTGCAACATCAGCTCAACTTTGCAGACTTTATTCACATGAGGTAAGTTCTGTTCATGCTTTTATTTATACATATCATATTGCAGCACTTTTCTATTTCTATTGGCTTCATTTCCTGTGCGTAGGCTGTACTTTTGTTTATAAAGCATGCTGAGTTTAAATAACAGTGCGATGCAAACTGTATGGCCTCAAGTACTTTACTGTTCATATGTAATTGTGCCTTCCTTTTGGTACATAGGCCATGTGTCATTGTTATATTCCATTGAAGTCAAACTTTCTTCTATCACACTCTAGTTTTGACAGCACCCAAGTATTTATATATATGTAAATATTGTTCTCCTCCTTTGTTGATATTGACAAAAGATAATACATCAAAGACACTATAAGACTAGTTTGTAATTTAACAAAAAAAATGGACAAAAGTCAGGTTGCGGTACTGGTTAATTAACAAAGTAAAAATACTCGATAATACACTTAAATTGTTTCAAGCTTGCGCATATACACGCCTTTGCATTTCGGATTTGATTATCATGTGAGCATCAATTCCTATAGGGTACAACATGGACATTCATGAACATGATAGTTGATAGTTATATATCTGACTTTATTTACTGTAAAAATATTTTTACTATCCGTTTACTTACTTCATCGTAATTTTCAAATATTCTAATTTTTATTTTCTCATATACAGTTTGGTGTTAGCAGAAAAAAGGTTATTGGTGATACTAGTTAGATGTTAATGCTATTCTACTGTCTTCTTATTGCATTTTACAACTAATATTTCATAAAAAATTTAATAACTATATTTGTCCATGGAGGAAAATCAATTATTTAGACTGTTATAACAAAATATAAATTTATGTAAACTTTTTTTTCCACTACCAGGAAGATTCATTGCTGTTCATTCTTTTTTTTGCTAAATGATAATATTACAGAAGATATGTAGCAATTTTCCATAAAATACAAAACACATGTAGGAATGGCATCACATGGGAACTATAAACGGAAGTATATGGAAAGTGAAATTTCAAATGCAGCTTCAAAGACTAGGGCTGCTTTTTCTGAAAATCCCGAAATGGAAAAACACTTCCTTGAGCTATGTGTGAGAGAGGTCAGCAATCATGGTCATAAAGGAGCATCACTAACTTTAGATTCGTGGAAAAGATTAGAAAAAGAATTTAATGCAAAGTGGAGTTTCAACTACGAACATAAACAGTTTAAAAATCATTATACTTATTTGAGAGATGATTACGCACTTTGGATAAAAATGATTGGATTATCTGGACATGGATTTAATGCTGAGACGAATACCATACTCTGGCACCCTGAAAAATGGAACGACGTCATTCAGGCAAGTCCATTGCATATTCTTGAAATAATTAGTAATAACAATTTAGTTAATGTTACTTTATTTGTGTATTGATTTATTATATGTACTTTCAATACACAGCAACATCCTAAAGCGCGAAAATTTCGAAATAATCCTTTAGAGAACATTGAGATGTTAAAGGTGATTTTTGAAGCTACACTTGCAAAAGGAGAAAATGCATGGTCATCTGCATCAACAGAACCACCCCCTAATGTGGATAATACCCAAGTGGATGATGGCGTACCAACGTCAACTAATGCAAACGTAGAAGAAACTCACATACCTGCTTATGTGGATGATGATTTTTTTGATGGGATTGTTGTAAATGATGAACGTGATAGTCCTTTTAATGGAGAAGTTGGCGATAATGGTCCTTCCAAGTGTACACCTCGTCCCTCAAACAAAAAGAAGCGTAAAAGTTCAGATGGTGAACCGATAGAGAAACAGATTGAAGAACTAGTTGGTGTTATAAAAGAACAAATTAACAAGGAGGAGACTCGTATGGGACCTTCACTAAATGACGTAATTATTGCTTTAAAAGAATTGAAGGACATGAGTGTTTGTCTCAGCAAGATTATATCAAAGCGAAAGTGTTATTTTGTGAGAAACCAGAATTAAGGATAGCATTCATGGACGAAGAGAGTATAGTTAACAGTATTGAGTTCCTGACTTATGTATTGGGCATGCAATAATATATGATGTTTTATAATAAATGGGAACAAGATGGTGTTGTTAGGTTTAGTTTCTTTAATAAATAATTTGACGGATTACAATAGTTATGTGTAATCAAATAACATGTTATATGTATCTCCACTTATTTTGTTAAATAAAATGTGCATTCAATATTTTTTTAGTCTTCGCTAATGTGTGTACTTAATTCAAGTTGTAGTTCCTTTTTAAATACTGTAGCATGATTTGTGAATATTCTAACTTTTAGTGTCTCAAATTATAGGTTGATGTCAAAAAAATGGTTACTAGTGAAATTGCTGTTGCGTTTACTATTGCTTCAGACAGAGAACCGTAGAAATATTCGACAAAAAGTTTTAACTTCGTCACTTTCTGGAAAAAAGTACATGCAGGAGCTCATGAATGGCTCTTCAATTGTGATGTACGATAAGTTCAGAATGTACAAATCATCCTTTATAAAGTTATGTTCCTACTTTCGAGAAAAGAGTTGGCTTCGAGATAGTAAGCATATAGACGTTGAAGAGAAAATGGTATTGTTCTTAACCATCATAAGTCATAATTGTAGGAACCGTATTGTAAGATATCGTTTTCAACATTCCGGTCAAATGGTCAGCAAGTACTTTCATGAAGTTTTGACAGCCATGAGAGATTTTTCTCGAGAAATGATAGCCCGACCTGATTTTGATAAATCTACCGAAAATATACGATCTCATATAGAACTTCGCCAAGGTCCTTTTAAGGGTGCGATTGGAGCATTAGATGGCACTTTAGTAGATGCAAATATTCCAATCCATGACCAAATTCCATTTCGAGGCAGGTGTCAAGGTAATTGCTATCAAAATGTCATGGCGGTGTGTGATTTCGATATGAAATTCATATATGTAATGGCGGGATGGGAGGGAATAGCTCATGATTCTAGAGTCCTCAATGAAACAGTTCGTAATCCTACGAATAATTTTCCAATTCCTCCCTTATGTAAGTAAATTCAAATATTTTAGTTACATTAATACTGTCAACGTGTTGACTCAACTTCTTATTTTAATACAGATATGTACTACCTTTGTGATGCTGCTTATACAAATACTAGAGGATTTTTATCTCCGTATCGCAACACACGTTATTGGTTGAAAAGTTATAAAAATAACGCCGCTACAAATAAGAAAGAAAGATTCAACCATGCACATGCTTGATTAAGAAATGTCATTGAACGAAGTTTTGGGGTACTAAAAAAAATATTTCCTATTTTAGTTAAAATGCCTCCGTACAAATTTTCTTATCAAAGAGATATTGTGATTGCATGCATGGCGATACACAATTTTCTACGTCATGTTTCACTTTCTGATAAGCTATTTTTGGAAGCAGAACAAGATGATGACACTGGAAATGTTTTCGATCAAACAAACAATGGAAATGATAATCAAGAACTGCCATAGGCTCCACCAAGTCATAGTGAAGTGTTTTTAACCGAATCATAGGCTTTTATGTCGAATTTACGTGATCAAATTGCAGATCTTATTTAACTTGAAAAGTTGTTAGTTTCGCTAATAAAACGAGTGGACAATGTTTTTTTTACTTATTTTACACGACAATTGACTAATTTCTTAGTTTCAATTTATTGGAAAATTATTACATGTATACACACCTTAAATATTCAAATTATTAATAATGGAGGGCAAAGTTGTCAAACAAAAATACAGTACAATAAAACAAAATTTTAATCAGCAAACAATCAAACAACATTTCAAATATTCAACATTCAATATTCAGCTTTACTATTCAGCATTCAGCATCCAGCATCCAACAGTAAGCATTCAGCCATTTTTAACAAACGAAGGCTAAGACTTGAGATGGCTTGGGGGCGCACGGCCTAGGGTAGGGCAAGAAGTGGCTCGGCCTATGATGAAGTGGGGCGGAGGTTATGAAGATCAAGGAGAAAAGGTGGAGTTTCGGGATTGTTTTGAGGTGTTTAAGTATATATAACTATATACTATAATTTAAATTATTTTTTGAAATAAATATTGGCATTATTTCTCTTAGGATGGAAACCATTAAAGTGGAAGACAAAGCTTAGAAAATATGAAGAAGAAGATGAATGAAAATGAAGAGAAGATGGTAGGGTATTTATAGGAAAAGAAGAGTGTAAAAGTATCCATGCATACATCATCATCTCCATCACCATTATATGGCTTCACCATCACACTTCCCCCCTCCCTAGGCACGACAAACATCCCCCTTCCATGTGCCCATCACTTCCATCATCTCATGTATGCATATGTTGACTTATGTATGCTTAAGGAGTAAGAAATCTTAAAATATATTATATATTTTATATTATACTTTCATACTTAATTATTTTTGTATATATATGTTTATGTGCATGTTCTCATGTATGCACATGTACATGTGTATGTGTATGTTATATATTCCTATAACGTTGCAAAACTTCCACACGTTGTATCGTTACTAATGCCAATTCCGATTTTCGATCATATTTTCTCTTTTAATTTAATATGCATATTTTTGAAAAAAAATTTTGAAAACAAATTTTCTTATCATTCTTAGCTAATTAAAATGATCATATTTTATTTATAAAATCATATAAATTAATATAAATAGCCTAAAAGGAAATATATAATTAAGTATGAAAGTATAATATAAAATTAAGATAAGTAGGAAATATCTCAAAAGGAAATATATACGATATAGTGAATATAAAAATATATGGATAAGTGACTACACCACAGGCAGTAAGTACACTACAACGACAAGATTTATATAGTTCATTTTTCCATCCTATATTCGGGATATGCCTTTTTACTTCAATCCTCCATTTCCCAAGTGAAATCCTCAGCATCTCCACTACATTGAACTTTGACTAACCTTACTACCTTCCTCATTAATCGTTTTTCATCACGATCAATAATTCGAACAGGTCGTCTAATAATTGCCAAATTCTGTTCCACCTCCAAGTCTTCCTGAGCAGCTGTTTCTATGATTTTCTCTGGGTCATGCACATGTTTTCTTAAATAAGATACATGAAAAACATTATGCACTCTTGCCAACCTTTCTGGTAATTGCACTCGATAAGTTAGTGGGCCGATTCATTCAAGAATGGGGAATGGTCCAACATATCGAGGTGCTAACTTCCCAGCTCTTCCAAATCTCACCACTCCTCTCATTGGAGAGACTTTCAAAAAGATTGAATCTCCAACTAAGAATTCCATATTTCTACGCCTTTGGTCTGCATAACTTTTCTGTCTGCTCTGGGCTTCCTTTAGCTTCTTTCTAATCATATCGACCTTCTCTAAAGCTTCTTGTATCATATCAGGACCATGTATTAGTCGATCTCCAGTTTCGATCCAACATGATGGTGACCTGCACGGATGATCATATAGAGCTTCATACGGTGCCATGCCGATACTAGCTTGATAACTGTTGTTATATGAGAAATCTACTAAATGCAAATGATTTTCCCAGGAGCCTCCAAAGTCTAGAATACATGCTCTGAGAAGATCTTCCAAAATGCCGTCGACTCACTCCGTTTGTCCATCAGTTTGTGGGTGATAGGCAGTGCTTATATTCAGCCTTGTTCCTAAAGTGGTCTATAACGCTTCCCAAAACTGACTAGTAAAGATTGGATCCCTATCGCTTACTATACTACTTGAAACTCCATGCAATCGTACAATTTCCTTCATATATATCTACTAGGCTTGCAGCGGTCCTTGTTGATTTTACTGGAATGAAGTGTGCACTTTTAGTTAATCAGTCGATGATAACCCAAATGCCTTCGTTCCCTTTCCTCATTCGAGGTCAACCATCAACGAAATCCATTGATATTTGATCCCACTTCCAACTTGGAATCTCCAGAGGTTGAAGTAATCCTGCAATTTTCTACTGGTCGTTCTTGACTTGTGAAAATTAGCGCATCTGCTAAAATAAATGGATATGTCCTTTTTCATGCTTTTCCACCAAAATGTGCGCTTCATATCTCTATACATTTTGTTAATTCCCGGATGAATGTTAACTTTGGATTTGTGACATTCAGCTAATACTCCTGCCTAAGATTTTCCACATCTTGAACACAAACTCGACCATTCAACCGTAATACTCCACTTTTATCTACCTCAAAGCTTGAATTCTGCCCGTGGCATACATTCTTATAAATTTTTCTTAAAAACTCATCTTCCTTTTGTTTACTGGAAATCCTTTCCAGAATGGTTGGAGTTACTACTAAATAAGAAATAATAGCATACTTTCTACTCAATGCATCTGCTACTACGTTGGCTTTCCCGGGTGTGTATAAAATATCTAGATCATAGGATGCGAGAAATTCTTGCCAACGCTGCTGCCTCATGTTTAAATCTTTCTGAGAGAAAAGATACTTTAAAGATTTATGATCAGTAAAGAGCTCATACTTTTCACCAAATTAAAAGAGAGAATTTTATTTACTAAGGTAAATTCAAAGTTTTATTGAAATAAACTATGAAAAATTCTTACCCAGCAAATAGTGCATCCATATTTTTAATGCGAATACCACCGCTAATAATTCTAAGTCATGTGTTGCATAATTCTTCTCATGAGTCTTTAGTTGTTTACTTGCATAAGCAATCACCTTCCCTTCCTGCATCAGAACTGCACCAACTCCTTCTCCACAAGCATCTGTATAAACGGATAATCCACTATTTCCATTTATAATTGCTAGGACTGGAGCGGTTGTTAACCTTTTTTGAGTTCCTGGAATGCTACTTCACATTTAGGAGTCCAGATAAATTTACCATCTTTCATGGTCAAATTCGTTAGGTGGTAGGCAATCTTTGAGAAATCTTGAATGAATCTTCTGTAATACCCTACCAGACCTAAGAAACAACGAATCTCTTTAGGAGTTTGTGGCTGCTTCCAATTTAGAATAGCTGCAACCTTTATAGGATCTACTGAAATTCCATCCCTTGACACACTGTGTCCAAGGAATCTTACCTCCTTTTCCCAGAAAATGCATTTTGAGAATTTGGCTTTAAGCACATTATTTCTTGATATCTCCAACACAATTTCTAGATGCCTTTCGTGTTCTTCTTCTATCGTGGAATATATAAGGTTATCATCGCTAAGGACTAACATGAATTTATTGAGTACATCTCTGTAACGAACCGGATTTTCGCGTTCGAAAATCAACATCCGTACTTCCCATTGTACTAGAATGCCACAGATTCGACCGTTCAAATCCGATTCGCCGGAGCTATAACACCATTAAGTATAACAACACAGCGGAAGAACATATCAATTACATAACATTGATACAATGACAGATACAAAATCTGATACAATATGATACAACAGAAATCAATATACATCAGAGATATGATACAACAAATAGCAGCGGAAAAGAAAAGATAACATCAGCAGCGGATAGAATATCTCCAATAGAGTGCTCCAAGATAAGCAACGTCAATCCATGAACTCCAAGAACTGAACCAGCTCCAGATAATCTACTAAACCTGAATATCTGATAAACCCAACTCTAGACTGCCCGTGTGGAAAATAGTGGGCACCCAGAGTTTAGGAAGGGAACAATAAACTTCGGATCAGTCATGGGACTGGTGTGAGCAACAAAAACAGTTTATCTTTAAAACAAGCAACAAAGGCTTTTAAACATTGAAATCCGCAATGCTTTTTCAAAAATGAAACTACCATAAGACCTCCCACCACACACAATGCAAACGCAGAATTGGAGGAGATTTCTTCTTATGATAGTCAAAAATGCTTACTACGCAAAAATCATTCGATATTATTATCATTAGTGCATAGTGTCGAAAACATTTCGAAAATATAATATCAATCTTAGCCAACATACAACTATTGTTGTATGCCTACTATAGCTACTACGTTCAATAGCAGGTTACCGCCACATTCCATAGCAGGTAATACAACTAAAACCGTACAGGGTTCGTATTGTTTCTTTGGATTTCCAACAAATGATCAGGCAAAGGAACTTCCTTACCGAAATAGAAACGCCTCTGGAAAGACGCCCCGGATCCTAACCGGATCTCTGCAAACAAAAGGCCGACGCTACCTCACACTCTAACCGAGCTGTAACTAGGTAACTAACACACGAGTCATGTCATCCCCCGGTCGTTACCGACCTTTATCCGAGGGCCCTCGATCACAAAGCAACAACCACGAAGTATAATAACTGTGCAGCATCCACATAGGTAAAATATCTGGGCTCCATACCATGATATCACCTTTTATCCAGAAGGAAATGACATACCCTAGGGGCGTTACCCCTACAAACCTTTGCCGCAACATTCCTGTTTCGACCATTACCGGGTTGTGAGGCTCGACGAAGTCTCGTCCACAAAACTACGCTTCTTCACAAAGCACGCTTTTTCACAAAGCAACGCTTTGATCAACCAATGATCAGCAGCACTTCGTATGCCACATTACCAAATTGGGAATATATCACTAGTAACCATCAACTACATAACCTCTGAGCTCGTACGTCTCAGAGAAGGGTGTTAAGCTAAGAGAATAAATTCTCCGCCACCAACATAAATGTATTTGATAGAAACCAGCTTTACATCTCAAAGTGTAACGTCAGACACACATCCATACAAGTCTGTTCCGGGTTCGAACAGAACCGAAGGCACTTCCAAAGAAGCCCTTGCAAATCCGGGTATTCACAATCCTGATCGGACTTCCCATCACTTAGGGAATCTCTATACCATAGCTACTCAGTGCAGAGACAATCGATAGGTCATCCTATCGCTCTCGCAAATACCCGGTCTTCACCACCGGTCTTCAAATGCTATCCATATCGTCGTATCACTATTCGGAATGGGATATATGACACAAAGGTCCTCTCCCGGCTAAACCGAATAACGAGCGTAATTAAAAAAATCATATGGATACTGGGGTCTCAGTTAAATCACAGCTTTAAAGCCCAAAATTTTTCATTCGAATGGTTAAACCAAATTACCATTTCCAATCTTTTAAAAAAAGATTCATTTCAAAAACCTTCAATGGTTTAAACAATTTCCACACTTTTAATCTTTTAAACAAAAAGATTTAATTCACAAAGTTCACCCCGTTCACAAAGATTCCTTCACAGATTTTCAAATCAATTTCCATTACAACATGGGTTAACTCGTTAAATCTTTAAGTCAAGATTTAACTTATAGCTTTCAAAACTCGTTTCCAAAGATTCATTCATAGCCTTTCAAAACAATTCTATTTCAAGTTGGATTAACTCGTCCGGTCTTTGAAATCAAAGACTCATTTCATAGTTTTCAAAACATTTCAATTCCATTTCAAACTTGAAATTCTTTCAACACAATTTGGAAGTTCATTACTTTTGTGAAAGCTTTTACTATTTGAAAACAAGTAGTTTTCGTTTCAGAAAAATCCAGTTATATTTACACGAGTTAAAACTCTTGAATTAAATTCAAATTCCCAAATCAATACCTTTAAAATGGTTTAACCCATATATAACTTGTACATCATCTTTAATCCCTAGTTTCAAATCATAGGATTCAATTTCAAACTTGAACTCAAATTTAAATCAAATTATTTAAATTTCAAAACTCGATTAAGTTATTCGAAATAACTTTTATCTTTGAAATCCCATTTCAAAAGCTTTTCACTTTAAACCCAAATTTCCAATTTCAAAATCAATTGAAATTAAAATTTCAATTTCAAAATCATCAAATTTAAATTATCTGTGACTTAACCGATTTCCACGTGAAATCCATATTTGTGTGTGTAAAAGTGTAGTCCAGGGGTTTCACACAATAGTGCACAACATCAATCATCACAGATATATCGATATCGATAAGCGGTATAATCCACAACGCTTATCTTCATTTACAATTTCACAGATAAAATAAATTTATCAATCACAAGGGTTCATCATTACAATTCGATGTGGGTTTCGGATAACCAACTGGAATCCGACTCCCTGTCGCATCGAAGTTTAAATGTCGTTTAAGGGTATGGGGTTTTCATATTCACATAGCAATATATCACAGAAATAGAAATCACAACTAAGTAAATTACAGATCACAGCATAAATCAGGGTGTATCACAAAGCATCATATATCAGAGAATATCAAACAATTCAACCATTCAACGAAATCCAAACATCCATAAGTGGAATCAATTAATATCTGACTATAATTAATTTATACCCGATTAATTACTTATGAATAAACTACAAATCTTGGTCAATTCACCATTAATTAATTGTAAACCATTTCAATTTATTAATCTTTAATCATTACTTGATTAATCTTTAAATTAAGTAATTATTATTAACTTACAAATTTATAATCCTTGGATCTTAAGATAACCCATTTATCTTAATTAATTTCAAAATCATCATTTAAATCTTATTTTTAAATAACCTTTGAAACAAATTAACAAAGTCATATGATTTAACTTAAACCCTTAAGGTTAATTGCTAATCGAAATCATTATTTAAGATAAACTGCTTATCTTTAAAATCTTATTAAATAACCTTGAAAATTAATTTATTTTTTTAACATACTTTAAAAACTTGTTCCTGCTTTGTTTTAAAAATCTGTTAACATAGTTGTTAGGGTAAAACCCATCACTGAAAACATACTCGAGTAAATTAAACAAAAACCCAAGCTAACTTCAATTCTTCCCCGAGTAACCTCCCAAGACCACTCGCGTTACATCTCATCTTCGAGTAAACCCGCCTGGAAACGCGAGAACAACCCGAGACAACATCGTCTTCCCCAGAACGATAATAACACCAGATACTGGTGATATGCGGTGCACGTGTACACCTGATCAGATCGTCGCCGACCATCTCCAAGACTTCCTGCACGTCACCGACAACTTCTCCGATCACCACGACTACTCAAACTTCATCGATTTGCCCCAGATCAAAATCGAGCTACCCACACTTCCATCTGGAACGCAACCATACATCTAAAATTATCTCGTCACGCCGACCAAGATCACCAGAGGCTATGCAAACTACACCAGAACTTCGCCGCAGTCCCCTGCACCATTTCCTCACCTAGCGATCATCTCCGATCCACCCTAGCCGACTAACGAACATGGCAACTTTGTCAACCAAAAATGGGTATAAAAACCCTAGTTTGTCCACGTCCAGCCATCACAGAATTCGAGAAATTCAGTGATCATTTTTCTGGTGATCACAAACCTTCCAGCTACCACCAGATTCAATCACGAGACCTAACTCTTCGTCGTTCACTAAAAACTGCTCGAAACCCAATTTTTGTTCATCTCAAGATTTCTATTGATTTACTTCCTTAAAAATCATGACTTTGTATTTAAAAATCCTAGATTTCGAAAACAAAATTGATTATATTTTCGAAACCAGAAATCATTAAAGTCGAATATTTAGCATAATCAATATTCTACTGTATTTCTTGGTTTTCCAGAGAACTTTTCAAAATAAATTCAACTTAAATAAATTTGTAACTTGAGTATAAGCCATAACAACCAATATTTGTTTTTAAGACTAAGCCTAAACACTGAGTAAATCAAATGGAAATGATTTTGAGATCAAAGCTTATGTTAAAGATCATAGAACAGAGAGCACATGATCATCAGCCTGTACAATTACTTCCAGTATTCAAGTTTACTCAAAGATGTTATATATACATATATACTACCATACTTATTTAGAGATGAATCATGCAACAGGTTTACCTACTTAAACATTTTAAACGTGATGTTACTCACTGATCTAAAGAAGAAAATACTGGGTCAAATTGCTCACCTGAAGTTTAGAAAGAACAGGGCTTCCTCTTAAATCAGGCTTGATAAAATTTGCAAAGTTGAAACCTTTCTCTTGATGTCTGGTTTTTTTATTAGTTTGTTCCAGACTTTGAGTTTGCTGATGATTGTTGAATCTTTGTTTAAGTTTCAAATGGAGTTTTATCTTACTTTTGTTTAGTTCGAAAGAAATAAAAAGATGATATGGGGGAGAGTAGCTTACAGGTTTATGTATACAAGAAGTTACAGGGTATCATAATTTTTTTCAAGACAGTGTACAAGTTTGTACCAATTTCAGAGATAGTTCATAGTTTTGGAAGCTGAAAGCACATTTGTATATTTTCGAATTGACCAAAAATACTTTGAGCTGTGAAAGCATTTAATGTTTGCGTACTTTATGTCTATACTTAACCTCTTTGGACAAAGATATTTCATCTTTCTTTTGCCTAGCATATCTATCCTACAGGTAACATACATTATATTTTTTTTTCTTGCCTATAGATATATATTTTGTTTCCTTCTTTAGCTAGTGTTCATGAAAGCATATTTTTGTTTGTTGTTTTCCTCGGCTGAGGTGATAATATGTTGGTTGAGTTGTCTTGTTGTACTTAGTTTATTTGTACATTGCATAAGAGAAGAACCTGGTGGCTTCCTTTGCTTGTTCATTCATATACTTATATTTTATTTTATTTTGTATTGATTTATTAATATTGAGATTTACTTTATATTGTATGAACTATAGAATTTATTTATTTCTCATTATCTTGTAATATTGATGATTTCTATTTTTATTTAGTTGTTAAAGTTTAGCAAATGTATTTACTTGATATTTTTATTATTTATCTTATATAATTTTGTATTTTTATTTCTAACTCATTTATTTACGACTTAAATTCAAATCAAATAAATACTTTTAAAATTTTAAATTTTTAAACGATTTATACAAATATACTTGGATATCGGGGAAACTCGCATCTCTTATCGATTTATTCCACAAATATTAATTCAAAAATCCAATTAATTATCATTTTAAATTTATAAAAATTCGGGGTCGTTACAGACTTCCCCCCTTAAAAGAATTTCGTCCTCGAAATTTGCCAGGGAGACACAAAGATAGATGAAGAATATTTCATCGAATCAACTGAACATCTATTCTGCATTTGGCTTACCAAATCAGAATATCAATAACAGATACAAGAACGAATCTGTTTAACACTTCACAAGATACGCGGGTTATCCAGATCTACGAAATATACAATGACATCGGTTAGTTCAAAGGGATAACTAACCATTCGTAGAACATATCGGGACCCAAAGAATAGATAGATATATGGATATGATTTCAAAAATTTCAGTTTAGAACTAAAGTATACCTATTAACCATAGCAAACCAAAACAACCAATACACCCAAACAAACAATTTTGGTCCATCCGGAGTTTATGTCCCATATTAATATATATCGAATCTTCTTCCTGGATCTACCAGAAATAATCAAAGAATTGAGAAAAGGTGACGAACAAAGAGATGGATAGACAAAAAGATTGCTTCCTCGTTGTTACAGGATATTGACCATTTCATAGTCTCTTCCATGTCCCCTATCTCATCCTCTTCTTTCACTCATACTTACTATCAGTGGATAGCAAGAGAATTTACTGAGGCGTACAGACAGATATCTTAAGGATTACTCATTCTAGAGTTTACTTCACTCTATCTCTAATGAGCTACTTAATGTGTTATACTCCTGAGCTAAAGTTCAACCTTAGCTCTGATACCAAATGTAACGAACCGGATTTTCGCGTTCGAAAATCAACATCCGTACTTCCCATTGTACTAGAATGCCACAGATTCGACCGTTCAAATCCGATTCGCCGGAGCTATAACACCATTAAGTATAACAACACAGCGGAAGAACATATCAATTACATAACATTGATACAATGACAGATACAAAATCTGATACAATATGATACAACAGAAATCAATATACATCAGAGATATGATACAACAAATAGCAGCGGAAAAGAAAAGATAACATCAGCAGCGGATAGAATATCTCCAATAGAGTGCTCCAAGATAAGCAACGTCAATCCATGAACTCCAAGAACCGAACCAGCTCCAGATAATCTACTAAACCTGAATATTTGATAAACCCAACTCTAGACTGCCCGTGTGGAAAATAGTGGGCACCCAGAGTTTAGGAAGGGAACAATAAACTCCGGATCAGTCATGGGACTGGTGTGAGCAACAAAAATAGTTTATCTTTAAAACAAGCAACAAAGGCTTTTAAACATTGAAATCCGCAATGCTTTTTCAAAAATGAAACTACCATAAGACCTCCCACTACACACAATGCAAACGCAGAATTGGAGGAGATTTCTTCTTATGATAGTCAAAAATGCTTACTACGCAAAAATCATTCGATATTATTATCATTAGTGCATAGTGTCGAAAACATTTCGAAAATATAATATCAATCTTAGCCAACATACAACTATTGTTGTATGCCTACTATAGCTACTACGTTCAATAGCAGGTTACCGCCACATTCCATAGCAGGTAATACAACTAAAACCGTACAGGGTTCGTATTGTTTCTTTGGATTTCCAACAAATGATCAGGCAAAGGAACTTCCTTACCGAAATAGAAACGCCTCTGGAAAGACGCCCCGGATCCTAACCGGATCTCTGCAAACAAAAGGCCGACGCTACCTCACACTCTAACCGAGCTGTAACTAGGTAACTAACACACGAGTCATGTCATCCCCCGGTCGTTACCGACCTTTATCCGAGGGCCCTCGATCACAAAGCAACAACCACGAAGTATAATAATTGTGCAGCATCCACATAGGTAAAATATCTGGGCTCCATACCATGATATCACCTTTTATCCAGAAGGAAATGACATACCCTAGGGGCGCTACCCCTACAAACCTTTGCCGCAACATTCCTGTTTCGACCATTACCGGGTTGTGAGGCTCGACGAAGTCTCGTCCACAAATCTACGCTTCTTCACAAAGCACGCTTTTTCACAAAGCAACGCTTTGATCAACCAATGATCAGCAACACTTCGTATGCCACATTACCAAATTGGGAATATATCACTAGTAACCATCAACTACATAACCTCTGAGCTCGTACGTCTCAGAGAAGGGTGTTAAGCTAAGAGAATAAATTCTCCGCCACCAACAGAAATGTATTTGATAGAAACCAGCTTTACATCTCAAAGTGTAACGTCAGACACACATCCATACAAGTCTGTTCCGGGTTCGAACAGAACCGAAGGCACTTCCAAAGAAGCCCTTGCAAATCCGGGTATTCACAATCCTGATCGGACTTCCCATCACTTAGGGAATCTCTATACCGTAGCTACTCAGTGCAGAGACAATCGATAGGTCATCCTATCGCTCTCGCAAATACCCGGTCTTCACCACCGGTCTTCAAATGCTATCCATATCGTCGTATCACTATTCGGAATGGGATATATGACACAAAGGTCCTCTCCCGGCTAAACCGAATAACGAGCGCAATTAAAAAAAATCATATGGATACTGGGGTCTTAGTTAAATCACAGCTTTAAAGCCCAAAATTTTTCATTCGAATGGTTAAACCAAATTACCATTTCCAATCTTTTAAAAAAAGATTCATTTCAAAAACCTTCAATGGTTTAAACAATTTCCACACTTTTAATCTTTTAAACAAAAAGATTTAATTCACAAAGTTCACCCCGTTCACAAAGATTCCTTCAGATTTTCAAATCAATTTCCATTACAACATGGGTTAACTCGTTAAATCTTTAAGTCAAGATTTAACTTATAGCTTTCAAAACTCGTTTCCAAAGATTCATTCATAGCCTTTCAAAACAATTCTATTTCAAGTTGGATTAACTCGTCTGGTCTTTGAAATCAAAGACTCATTTCATAGTTTTCAAAACATTTCAATTCCATTTCAAACTTGAAATTCTTTCAACACAATTTGGAAGTTCATTACTTTTGTGAAAGCTTTTACTATTTGAAAACAAGTAGTTTTTGTTTCAGAAAAATCCAGTTATATTTACACGAGTTAAAACTCTTGAATTAAATTCAAATTCCCAAATCAATACCTTTAAAATGGTTTAACCCATATATAACTTGTACATCATCTTTAATCCCTAGTTTCAAATCATAGGATTCAATTTCAAACTTGAACTCAAATTTAAATCAAATTATTTAAATTTCAAAACTCGATTAAGTTATTCGAAATAACTTTTATCTTTGAAATCCCATTTCAAAAGCTTTTCACTTTAAACCCAAATTTCCAATTTCAAAATCAATTGAAATTAAAATTTCAATTTCAAAATCATCAAATTTAAATTATCTGTGACTTAACCGATTTCCACGTGAAATCCATATTTGTGTGTGTAAAAGTTTAGTCCAGGGGTTTCACACAATAGTGCACAACATAAATCATCACAGATATATCGATATCGATAAGCGGTATAATCCACAACGCTTATCTTCATTTACAATTTCACAGATAAAATAAATTTATCAATCACAAGGGTTCATCATTACAATTCGATGTGGGTTTCGGATAACCAACTAGAATCCGACTCCCTGTCGCATCGAAGTTTAAATGTCGTTTAAGGGTCAAGGGTTTTCATATTCACATAGCAATATATCACAGAAATAGAAATCACAGCTAAGTAAATTACAGATCACAGCATAAATCAGGGTGTATCACAAAGCATCATATATCAGAGAATATCAAACAATTTAACCATTCAACGAAATCCAAACATCCATAAGTGGAATCAATTAATATCTGACTATAATTAATTTATACCCGATTAATTACTTATGAATAAACTACAAATCTTGGTCAATTCACCATTAATTAATTGTAAACCATTTCAATTTATTAATCTTTAATCATTACTTGATTAATCTTTAAATTAAGTAATTATTATTAACTTACAAATTTATAATCCTTGGATCTTAAGATAACCCATTTATCTTAATTAATTTCAAAATCATCATTTAAATCTTATTTTTAAATAACCTTTGAAACAAATTAACAAAGTCATATGATTTAACTTAAACCCTTAAGGTTAATTGCTAATCGAAATCATTATTTAAGATAAACTGCTTATCTTTAAAATCTTATTAAATAACCTTGAAAATTAATTTATTTTTTTAACATACTTTAAAAACTTTTTCCTGCTTTGTTTTAAAAATCTGTTAACATAGTTGTTAGGGTAAAACCCATCACTGAAAACATACTCGAGTAAATTAAACAAAAACCCGAGCTAACTTCAATTCTTCCCCGAGTAACCTCCCAAGACCACTCGCGTTACATCTCATCTTCGAGTAAACCCGCCTGGAAACGCGAGAACAACCCGAGACAACATCGTCTTCCCCAGAACGATAATAACACCAGATACTGGTGATATGCGGTGCACGTGTACACCTGATCAGATCGTCGCCGACCATCTCCAAGACTTCCTGCACGTCACCGACAACTTCTCCGATCACCACGACTACTCAAACTTCATCGATTTGCCCCAGATCAAAATCGAGCTACTCACACTTCCATCTGGAACGCAACCATACATCTAAAATTATCTCGTCACGCCGACCAAGATCACCAGAGGCTATGCAAACTACACCAGAACTTCGCCGCAGTCCCCTGCACCATTTCCTCACCTAGCGATCATCTCCGATCCACCCTAGCCGACTAACGAACATGGCAACTTTGTCAACCAAAAATGGGTATAAAAACCCTAGTTTGTCCACGTCCAGCCATCACAGAATTCGAGAAATTCAGTGATCATTTTTCTGGTGATCACAAACCTTCCAGCTACCACCAGATTCAATCACGAGACCTAACTCTTCGTCGTTCACTAAAAACTGCTCGAAACCCAATTTTTGTTCATCTCAAGATTTCTATTGATTTACTTCCTTAAAAATCATGACTTTGTATTTAAAAATCCTAGATTTCAAAAACAAAATTGATTATATTTTCGAAACCAGAAATCATTAAAGTCGAATATTTAGCATAATCAATATTCTACTGTATTTCTTGGTTTTCCAGAGAACTTTTCAAAATAAATTCAACTTAAATAAATTTGTAACTTGAGTATAAGCCATAACAACCAATATTTGTTTTTAAGACTAAGCCTAAACACTGAGTAAATCAAATGGAAATGATTTTGAGATCAAAGCTTATGTTAAAGATCATAGAACAGAGAGCACATGATCATCAGCCTGTACAATTACTTCCAGTATTCAAGTTTACTCAAAGATGTTATATATACATATATACTACCATACTTATTTAGAGATGAATCATGCAACAGGTTTACCTACTTAAACATTTTAAACGTGATGTTACTCACTGATCTAAAGAAGAAAATACTGGGTCAAATTGCTCACCTGAAGTTTAGAAAGAACAGGGCTTCCTCTTAAATCAGGCTTGATAAAATTTGCAAAGTTGAAACCTTTCTCTTGATGTCTGGTTTTTTTATTAGTTTGTTCCAGACTTTGAGTTTGCTGATGATTATTGAATCTTTGTTTAAGTTTCAAATGGAGTTTTATCTTACTTTTGTTTAGTTCGAAAGAAATAAAAAGATGATATGGGGGAGAGTAGCTTACAGGTTTATGTATACAAGAAGTTACAGGGTATCATAATTTTTTTCAAGACAGTGTACAAGTTTGTACCAATTTCAGAGATAGTTCATAGTTTTGGAGGCTGAAAGCACATTTGTATATTTTCGAATTAACCAAAAATACTTTGAGCTATGAAAGCATTTAATGTTTGCGTACTTTATGTCTATACTTAACCTCTTTGGACAAAGATATTTCATCTTTCTTTTGCCTAGCATATCTATCCTACAGGTAACATACATTATATTTTTTTTTTCTTGCCTATAGATATATATTTTGTTTCCTTCTTTAGCTAGTGTTCATGAAAGCATATTTTTGTTTGTTGTTTTCCTCGGCTGAGGTGATAATATGTTGGTTGAGTTGTCTTGTTGTACTTAGTTTATTTGTACATTGCATAAGAGAAGAACCTGGTGGCTTCCTTTGCTTGTTCATTCATATACTTATATTTTATTTTATTTTGTATTGATTTATTAATATTGAGATTTACTTTATATTGTATGAACTATAGAATTTATTTATTTCTCATTATCTTGTAATATTGATGATTTCTATTTTTATTTAGTTGTTAAAGTTTAGCAAATGTATTTACTTGATATTTTTATTATTTATCTTATATAATTTTGTATTTTTATTTCTAACTCATTTATTTACGACTTAAATTCAAATCAAATAAATACTTTTAAAATTTTAAATTTTTAAACGATTTATACAAATATACTTGGATATCGGGGAAACTCGCATCTCTTATCGATTTATTCCACAAATATTAATTCAAAAATCCAATTAATTATCATTTTAAATTTATAAAAATTCGGGGTCGTTACAATCTCTAAAACTCTATTCATAAGATCTAACAAATAAGCGGGCGCATTGGTTAGCCCAAAAGGCATAACCAACCACTCGAAGAAAGTATTTGGACCTTTAAATGCAGTTGATGGATGCATTCTTCTACGATTCTTAGTTGATGGAATCCGTAGCTAGATCCATTTTTGAGAATACTCGAGCATCATGTAACTGATCAAATAAGTCATCTATTCGAGGTAGAGGATACTTGTTCTTAATCGTTTGTTTATTCAGATCTCGGTAATCTACGCATAACCTTAGAGAGCATTCGACTTGTCAACAAAAACTACCGTCGATCTCCAACTTGAACAACTTGGTCTTATCAACCCTTTCTTTAATAGCTTTTGGGTTTGGTTATTTAACTCCTCCCTCTCCTTCGGAGCTATCCTTCGGTCATGTTGTTTAATTGATCTTGCACCAAAAATCAAGTCAATATGAAACTCGATTTCCCGATGCAGGGGTAAACTCTTTACTTCTTCAAAGGCGTTTGGAAATTCTTTAACAACAGGTACTGTTTCTAATCCTTCCTGGGATGAGTCTAATGCATATAGGAAACTTCCCCTCCTTGGACTAGGATCTTCACAAGATATTTCTATAAACTTCCCTAACTTTGTTTTTACTAAAACTGTTCTTTTTACACAATCTAGAATAGCTTCGTGCTTAGTCAACCAATCCATACCGAGAAAAATTTCAAATCCAATAAAATCTATGACAAATAGGTCAAAAGGGAATTGACGGGAAGAATGGGAATTTGGACTTTTATACAATTCATACAAAGGTTAGTGGTACCACCTATAGGATTTGTCATGCAAATAAGGGTATCAACTAACTTAGGGTCAAATTTTAATTATTCTATGGTGTTTTTAGCAACAAAACTATGAGAAGCTCTTGTATTAAACAATACTCTAACTAAAATATCTTCAATAAAAATATTACCTTCCAAAACTCCCTTGCCCTTCACATGTGGAGAGGTTGAAGGCTCATCCTTTATTGCGTATACTCTGGCTGGCTGTCCCTTCCTCATAATCAGACAATCCTTTATCATGTGTCCCAGCTGATGACAATTATAGCAGTTTGGTGGTGGTCTATGAACCTTAGGGTTCTTGCAATTAGTTGCTAGGTGGCCTTTTTGTTGGCAATTGGAACAGGTAGCATCCTTCAAATAGTTACCTTGGGATCCTCCTCCAAATTTGCCTTAACCTGGCTTTTTCCCATTTTGGTTAAACTTCCTCTTCTTCCAATTGTTAGTGTTGATGTTGTTGTTGTTGGTATGAGCTACTACTGGCTTCATCTTGTCCAATGTTTCATAACAGAATCCCATATCTAGCAAATCTATAAATGACCCCTTAACATAGGCAGTCATCCTGCTCTAGTACTTTTAGTTCATCCTAGAAATAAACTTCTTGTTTTTCTTTAAAGGCATGTCAATTAGACCTGGACCAAAACAAGATAATTCATTGAACTTATTTGCATACTCCTCAAAATTCATTTCATCCTGCTTCAGATCCATAAAGCTTTTGTAAAGACGAGATTTCTTGGATGCTAGCATGTACTGCTACTCCAAAACCTCCTTAAAGCTTTTCGAAGAGAAATTGTCCTCCGAATCATTTAGGGTAATGGACTCCCACCAAGCCAGTGCCTCTTCTTGAAGTTGCCACGAGGCCAAAAATCTCTTTTGCTCATTACATGTCCAATGCCTTAACGATTCTTTTGCATGATTTGATCCAAGCATGTACTTTAATGATAGCTTCTATACCCTCGAATGGTTTTCACCCTAAGTTGGTACAATTCTTGCACAGAGTGGCAAAATTAACCTAGGGTAGTGCGGGAGCTATTTCTTCTACAACAGAAGTTGGAACTCGACCGTTTATTGCTGTGATGCTGCTATTTCCCCGTCGTCCTCTACGAATACTCATGTCTTACTACCTAAATTTAGTAAGAAATATTTAGAATACAAAGACGAAATTATCTCGAGGAATGGGTATATAGCACAACTTGATTTTTTTATTCATATAAGAATTCTAAATGTGCACTCTCAAAGGTTAAATTCATTCTAGGGTATTACTAACCCTATCTTTAATGCGTTATACCCCACCAAAGCCAAGGTTATCGCTTAACCTTCAGCTCTGATACCAAATATGAAGACCTATATCCTAGACTCTTGAAAATATACACTAATACATCCACGGTATTCACGTGTCGTAAATCCAAGTGTCGGGGAGGCAGATTTTCAGGGGTAAAGTAAAGTAAAGATAAAAGATAGAAAAACAAATTCTCACGTTAAGTTCAAATAGGTAGATAGTACATACAACCACTCTCAGTAGGGTACATCCGAGTTTTGGCATGAACTAACTCGGATCTCACGAATAGAAAAATCCAGTCAACTCGTCGGCTTTTAGAGCCAAGATTAAACAAGTTAATTTGTAATAACTTTTCTTTAAACCTTTTATTTAGATTCTTTTAAATAAACTATAAAACTTCCAAATAATCATTAAAACACTTAATGTTTCCTTTGAAAACAGTTATAAAAGATTTGGAAAAGAATCGTTTAGTTTTAAAACTAAAATTTAAAAGTTATAGAAAAGTCTTGCCGAAAAGTGCTGCGGAAAGCGCTTTTATAAGCTATATTAATCAAAATGGCTTTTTTATTATTTGAAAATTTATTTTTTATTACTCAAATCACTTTTAAAACATTTTAAATATTTATAAGATTTATTCCATATTTTTAAACAAATTTAAAACATCATTTCCAAAGAAATCTAGTTTTGGATTCTAAACTACAAAACCGTGATTTTCCAAAACTTGTTTTACTCATATCTCAAAATCTACTTATCAAAATCTGTATTTTCTTTCTTCGCTGGAAAACTATGGATATATTAGTTTAGAAAATTCTTATCTCAAAAAATTCCAATCTATATTCCATCTTTTACACTCGTTCGACTTTTATGGCGTGAAATCGCGAACTGTCGTTACGCGACGCGCCTATTTTTGACTAAATTTTCAATTCTCATTCAAACTTCACCAAAACACTTTCAGATGTTTATAAAATATTTCAAACTCATTTTTAAAACAAATTCATTAATATAGAGGAAAGTGATTTCTTTGTGCTTATCGACGTGTATTTCCATGACTTGCATATATATTCAACATTTATATTTAAACAACCAAACTTGATGATCAAAGAATATTAAACATCATATCATCATCCAAAATAAAATATAATAGTTTAGGAGTTCTAACCTTGAGTTTTCAATGATTAATTAAAAATTCGCTATAGCTTCGTTGCTCGGTTTCCAAAGCTCACTATTCTTTGGATTTCAGCTCCTAGATGCCTCGACCAAGATTTGAGATAGATTGGGGGCACACGACCTAGGGTGGGGCAAGGAAGTGGCTCGGCCTATGATGAAGTGGGGTGGAGGTTGTGAAGAACAAGGAGAAAAGGTGGAGTTTCGGGATTGTTTTGAGGTGTTTAAGTATATATAACTATGTATTATAATTTAAATACTTTTTTGAAATAAATTTTGAAATTATTTCTCTTAGGATGGAAGCCATTAAAGTGGAAGACAAAGCTTAGAAAATATGAAGAAGAAGATTAAGGAAAATGAAAAGAAGAGGGTAGGGTATTTATAGGAAAAGAAGAGTGTAAAGGTATCCATGCATACATCATTATCTTCATCACAATTATATGGCTTCACCATCATACTTCCCCCCTTCCTAGGCATGGCAAACATCCCCCCTCCATGTGCTCATCACTTCTATCATCTCATGTATGCATATGTTGACTTATGTATGCTTAAGGAGTAAGAAATCTTAAAATATATTATATATTTTATATTATACTTTCATACTTAATTATTTTTGTATATATATATATATGTTTATGTGCATGTTCTCATGTATGCACATGTACATGTGTATGTGTATGTTACATATTCTTACAACATTGCATAACTTCCACACGTTGTATCGTTACAAATCCTAATTCTGATTTTTGGTCATATTTTCTCTTTTAATTTAATATGCATATTTTTGTAAACAAATTTTGAAAATAAATTTTCTTATCATTCATAACTAATTAAAATGATCGTATTTTATTTATAAAATCATATAAATTAATATAAATAATTATTTGTAAAATTATTGTTATTCGATAAAGCTAAACGATCATTTATTTAAAGTGATATATTTATGGGTCGTTACATTTAGTCTCCTAATCGTGACTCTGGATCGATTTAGTAAAATTGCATTAATAGTTGGTATCGGAGCTAGGTAGCCATCGAAGTGTAGTTGGCTATGGTGGCATCCAAGGGTAGTAAAATAATTATGTAGTAAACCGATTTAATGGAAATCGAGATTTTGGAACCTGGAGGCTAAAATTGAAGCGGTGCTTAAAAAGGAGAGACTTTTAAAGTAGTTTCAAAGCCAAATAAATTGAAAGGCCTATCAGTGGTGGAATTGGAGGAGAAGAAAGAAGAGGCCCTTACTACAATCCAGTTATGCCTTTCCGATGAGATCCTTAGGGAGTTTTCTCATATAAAGAGGTAAAGAAGCTATGAGATGCATTGACAACGACATATCTGGATAAATTCTTAGAAACCTGTATTGTTCTTTAGCAGTAGTTTTATAACTTTCGAATGAAACTCGAACTACACTTTTGGAGCATATAGATACCCTGACCACTTTTGTGATGAAGTTGAAGGCAATGAAGGTAGATATTACAGATTAAGTGCAAGCGGTCATATTGTTTGCTCATTACCTTCAGAGTATGATATGTTTGTGAACTCCATGATCTAGGAGAGGACTACCATACCCTGGCTAATGTTAAAGTAGGGTTGCATAGTGAAACGTTGATAGGGAAGTTGGTTCGTAATGAAAGTGGAGATGGTTTAGAGGCTTTGTTTTCGAAGGAAGAACTCAGAACAAATCCAAGAAAGGCAGTGACAGATCGAAGCCTAGATCTAAATCTATAAGGCCTAAGAAGGAGATTTATTACTAATGTAGGAAGCTTGGGCATCATAAGAATGAGTTCTAAAATTGAAGAAGAAGAAGAAGTGAGGAAAGAAAGTAGAAGAGAAAACATCAGCAATTACAACAGAAGTACAGACAACAGATGGGAGTAGTGATGATGATGTATCTGTTCTTTCAGCTAGTGCATCTTTTATGAGGAATGTATTATGAATTATTGACACTATAGCATCTTATCACATGACACCACATAGGAGTTATTTCGTCACTTATAGGGAAGTTGATGGAGGTTCAGTTCTTATAGAAAACATTGCATCTTTTCGCATGGTTGGTGTTGGAAATGTGAGGATTAGGATGTTTAAAGGAGTGGTTAGGACTATAACTGATATGAGACATGTACCGTAGTTACATAGGAGTTTATTGTCAATTGGAGATTTTATTAGACTTGGTTTGATGATTGTTGTAGAAAGCGAGAGGTTGACTATAGCGAAGGGCATTAGAACTGGGCTAGCCCGTAGTTGAAGTTATGGGTGAATTTTTTTATAACTTTATTGGATCTTTATTGTGCCTATGAAGTCTAATTTGTTTAAAACTTTTCTAAATATAATTTAAATAAAATCATATATTTCATTTAAATTTATAAATTATCGATAGAAATTTATTTAAATTATTTTCAATTTATATATAAATATACATATGTACATGTGTGTGCATGTGTAACATGACATTCCATGAAGGCTATGACATGCCTATATATAGATGCTATGATTTACATCGCAACACACAAGTTAGCTCATCCTATATGCATTGAATGTTGTCCAAATATGTGTATATATTTATAGTTACTATATATATATGTATGTCCAAGTGAAAATTATATGTATTTATATTATGAAAATATCATATATATATATATATATAAATATTTGTATATATATAAATATAAATATAATAATTAAAACGTAAATATGAGTTAGAATAGTTTATAAATTATAAAATTAAAATAAATATTATTATTTTTTATATAAAACATTCTAGATCATATACACATCAAATTCGAATATAAATATAATTTTATTATATTAATATATATATATTGTATTAATTATTTAATTAACAATAAGTAAATAATAGAAAATATTTATATAATAGATATTCGAATTTCAAAATTTCAAAAAATCAGGAATAGTATTATATAGGTTGTGAAATTTTTGTAGAATTTTTCAAGTCAAAATATTTTTTTATAAATGCTTTTCAGCCGAATTTTAAATGGTTTTTTAAAATAAATAATAAGCGTGGTTTAAAAATTCTGATTTTTTTATCGTGGGAATAAGTGATAACAAATTAATTTTAGAAAATTAAAATTGAATTTTCGAAACATAATTTATTCTATATGAATTTAATAATTCATGCAAAGATTAAATAATATTAAATAATTTTCAAAAATTTATTTTGGGTACTAAAAATCATAATTAATATAAACATACATTTGAAAATTATTAGATCAATTATTTATGCTATATAGTTATATGGTTTAATACATGTCATATAAATAAATTAGTTAATATATTGCTCAAAACCCTAGGGTTTGTGTAAATTAGAAATTCTGAGGCCTTTTATTGAAAATTGTTCAAAACACTATTCATCGAAAATTTTCCGAACTCCAAACGGAGCATGCCGGCTAGCGTTTCTAAGGTTTTACCCGCGTTCCGAACATAATGGAACGTGTTTCGGGAGCTAATTCGGTCATATGTGCGAGTTACGGAATTAAACGATCAGATTTAAATTAAATCGATTAAAACGATTTCTATGTGTTTTGGCTTGCCTCGGACAAACCGTAAATCCGATTGACACGAAATTTGAAACCTTACAATAATATAACATTACGGATCCGATGAAACTGGTTTCGTCAAAATCCAAGACTGTTTGTAAAATGGTCATTTTTTTTAATACGGGTTCAAACTTTTCTATTGAGATAACTATAAGCAAAGTATTTACAAGTGCCAAAAGGCATGACCAAAGCAAGGCTAAACCAACTACAAAACAAACAAAACAGACCAAGGCAAGACCCAAACTTCTCGGTCATTACTTAAGGCCCGAAACCCTCCAAGCAAACAAAGAAAAAAAAAAGGAGCCCAATTGCCAGAATCTTCGAGAAAATACTCAAGGCAAATAAGGCAATACCACACTTACATCCACTTCATTAACTCACCTCGGAAGAAAAAATGAAAAGGAAACGATAATGGCGGCGAGAAGGGAAGAACGAAAATCTCAACAAAAATCACTTCAAAGTCGGAGCAGCTATCGAAGGTCGACAATTACTCGAAACCTCATCTTCTGTTTCCAGATCTGAGCAACTATCAAACCAATGGAAGCAAATCCAGAAACCAACGCTTCCTCATGAAGAACCGAGAAGATCTTAGCAAGATAAGACTCTAATACCCAAAAAGGAAACTTCTTTAAGCATTATATGAAATAATTTCCTTTGAATCTGCTTCCAGATCTGCAATGAAAGCAAGTCTAGAGATATCGAGACTACAACCATGAATCGGAGGATGACAGCAAACCAAAGATCTTAGATCCCTCCAGAACTGGCAAGACAGGTATAAGATCTGTAAAAACCTTCAAAATGAAGCTCATAACTCAAGCTAAAAATTCTTTTGTGACCAGGACGTGATTACAAGCACTCGGAGCAACCTGCAAACTACAACCTTATAAACTAATACAATAATTATTGTTAATTGTAAATTATTGTGTAAATTAAATGAGAGGAGGTGAGGACAATGTAAATAATACAGGTTCGCGGGGACCTGAGCCAAGAAACAAAGAAACAAGAAGATGACCGAAGAACGAAACTTTTGGTAAAGCAGATGATCCCCAATTCAGCATTGGGAGGTATATCCCCATTTCAATGCTATTTCTCCATTCATGCCAGTATTGTTCTTAAAATGTTTTGATTTTACCATTCTGATAATCATTGTCTGGAAAATTTTGGTACAAATCTGCGTCCTTTCAGTAAAATGATTCTGAAAAATCATATCGTTCCTTTCTTTCCAAATATGCCAAACGCAAACAGAAAGAGATAGTTGGAACAAGTCTGAATTGAGACTTTTTAAGCTAGAGATAGAAACAATTTTCTGTAAATCATCTTTCAGAGAGAAAGAGAATAAACTTTTCGGCGAATGGAAATTTTTTTTACAGCACCAAAGCCAAACATTTTCTGTAAAATTACATTGAAAAAATAGATGGTCTATAGTTTCAATGTGGTTATTACAAAAGACGCAGTTATGGTCCACGACTATCTGCTTCTGAAGTAATCTTTCTTTTGTCAATAGATAATCATTTATGGCTTTAAACGGGCATACCGCCATTTTAGGAACGTGAATTTTATTCCAGACCAAAGACGCCCAGTACTTTATTTTAAAACTGGATCTAACCGTGTTCCAAACTTTTTTGAACTGATACAGGCCATCCTTAGAACACTTCCAAGACCAAAAATCCCTCTCCCTATCCTTGTGAATCTTGACACCTTCAATTTCTGTATGAATTTGAAATAAAAAACTATACGAATCCCACTTCCACTCACCATTTCTTAAAATCCTACTAAGAGACAAATTTTCCGTACCAGTTCTGAAAGTTGTGTCTCTACCAATACGTTCCATAATAGTACTTCCATTTAGCCATGGATCGTACCATAGAGAAATAGTTTTACCGTCTGCAATGTTGAGAGAGAGGCATTTCAAAGCTTCATGTCTATTCTTCAAAATGAATTTCCACACTCCCAAGTCGTCCGATCGTTGGTTAATTTCCCAAAAACTTTTATGACAAATATATTTACAATGCATGAGTTCCGCCCAAATTCCTTCTGAATTAATTACTTTCCATATCAATTTGGTAAATAACGCTCGGTTCATCTCTTCTAAATTCCTCAATCCCATTCCTCCTTCTTCTTTTTGCTTGCACAAAACCTCCCAAGGAATCTTACTGCTACGACTTTTCCAAAGAAAGTTCAGAATCAAATGTTTAATTTTTTGAACAGTAGAGGCTCGGAGGCAAAAGCATTGCATCCAGAATTGTATTATGGGATAAATGGTAGATTTATTAAGTTCAAGTCTCCCAGCTAAGCTAAGAATTCTTGTTTCCCATCTTCCAATCCTTAACTTTATCTTCTCTATCAAAGGAGAACAATCCTTGTCCCTCAAATTAGCACTAGACAAAGGAATACCCAAATACCTTATTGGGAGATCCGATTGCTGAATATTGAGGATCATACTAATATCAGTGCAACAATCCACCCGTTTCCCAAAGAAAACGTTAGATTTCTCAAAACTTAACTCCAAGCCAGTAACCCTCTTCATGGTCTTAAAAACATCACAAATGGCATTTGCAGTTTGGGCATTGGCTTTAGTAAAAATAATAATTTCGTCAGCGTAAATAAGGTGAGTCAACCATTTATCAAAGTCTGTAATTGGGGAAATAAGACCAACCCTGATTTTTTGTCCATCAATAACGTAAAATATTCCATGACCAAGGTGAAAAGTATAGGCGAAAGCGGGTCGCCTTGTCTAAGACCACTAGAACTCTTGAAATAACCGTGCGCTTCTCCGTTTGCAATGATAGAAAACATAGGAGACTTAATAATGTTTTCTATAATTTTCACCCATTTGTTTGGGAAACCCAAGCTTATTAACATATGTATAACAAAAGATCGATTAATCGAATCATATGCTTTCTTTAAATCAACTTTGATACACATATATTTATTATCCTTTCTTCCGAGACCCCTGATAATTTCATGAGCAAACAAAATTCCATCCCCTATTAATCTACCTTTGATAAATGCCGTCTGATTCAGGGACACCAACTTATCCAAAAAAGGACCCAGTCTGTTACACAGGATTTTGGTGAAAACCTTATATAAAGTATTACAACAGGCAATGGGTCTAAAATCTTGAATACAAGTGGAATGGTCTTTTTTTGGAATCAAGTGTATGAACGTATGATTCCACTCGTTGATTATAAGACCCTTTTGAAAAATATCGTTCAGAGCTTTGAAAATTAAGTCTTTCGAAAGATTCCAATGAGTTTTAAAAAACAACGAGTTAAAACCGTCCGGACCTGGAGAGATAGTATCTTTTATATCCCATAATGCAAATTTAATTTCTTCCAAAGATATACCATCGTTCAAAAAATTAGCACCATAATCAGTAATTATCGATTTACAAATAACTTCAGGAAAATGTACAAATAAGGGAAGGTTAAAGATTCGTTTGTAGAAATCAATAGCCGATTCAACAAACTTATCTTCCGAAACCGCCTTACCATCGACAACAATGTTGGTCAAACGCTTTCTACTTCTTTGACTAGACATTTTAGCGTAGAAAAAAGAAGACCCCTCGTCACCCATCATCAACCATTCACATTTAGCCTTTTGTTTGGTATCCAGGAATTCTTTTTTGAGTGCTAAATCCAGATTAATCTTGGCATTTTGAAATTCCATAGCTAAATTGTGATCATGTGTTTTTTCCAGAAGTTTCTGAAGTCTTGAGCAATTCTCTCTCTGAACATTAACCTCTTGTTTGGTATTGCGTGATTTGGCACTCTAACTCTTGAGCTCTCTCTTGATATTCTTGAGAATATTAATGATTTGATACAAAGGTCTGTCTGTATGATTAGAAATCCAGTGTTTCTCCATCAGAGGAAAGTATTGATCACATAAAGACCAATGGTTCATATATCTGAAAGGTCTGTTCTTGTCCCTAGGCTTAGTGAAAAGCGAGACGAGGACGGCATTATGATCACTCATAGAAGGAGGCAAATATTCAGCCGATAAATCTGTAAATAAGTTGATCCAATCTTGGTTTGCAAAAACCCTGTCAATTTTAGAAAATATGTTTCGACTCGGACCAGACCACCAAGAAAATTCATAACCTTTAATATTGATCTCATTAAGACCAGTATAATTAGACATATCATCTAGTTCAAACAAGTTACCAAATGTCACAGGGTTACCTCCCTTTCTTTCTGAAGGACTACGAATGCAATTAAAGTCCCCAAGAACCAGCCATGGTCTGTAAATATTGATAGCATCCTCCTGTAAATTCTTCCATAATATTTTCCTGAATTCAACAAAATTATGAGCGTAGACAAAGGTTATATTGCATTTGAATTTCGAGGTGTTGATCAATTCAATGGTAATGTGTTGATCACTCATACTAATATAGTTGAAATCCCAAGAATCTCCGTCAATGAGGACAAAAATCCTGCACTTAAAATAACAAGAGACATTACTTATTATTTTCCATCTGTCATCCAACGCTCTTTCCAGCTTCAGTATATCCGAAAACAACAGCTTATTTTCCAAAACACCGAAACAACTTATTTTATACTTATCAATGAGTTTTCTCACTTCTCCCATTCTGTTGGGGTTATGAAACCCTCTAACATTCCAGCAAGCTACTGACATTATATAACCTTGTTATTGCGGGTCCTCAATGACCTACTGCTGGAGGACTCCCCTTTGTCTTCCGTAGGAATGCCTAGCATCTGAACCCACTTGGGATTCTTACGAACAAGCTTTTCCTTATGAATATTCTCAAACTCTATATCTTGAGGCTTAGGAAGAGGTTGCTCCACATATACCTCCTGAACTGGGTCTGCATTATCATAAGTATTATGTTCCTCTACCACATATGTCGTTCCTGTATCCTGATCTAGATTATCTTGCACCTGTAAGTCAATACAAGGTTTAGTGCCTCTCCTAAAATTAACATTTTTAGTTATACAATCATCAATAAATATGTCATTAGAAAATAATGAGTTTGGAAGAGAAGGAGAATCCGATGATGACGAAGGGCGTTTGAGAATAGTTATGTGGGTCGTAGGTGACTTCGGAGGTGATGTTCTTGGATCTTTGGCTCCTAGGGTAGTTGAAGACACAGGAATGAATGGCTCACTAGTTCCTTGATCAGGAGGAACTTCCGACCTGGCCAGAGGAACAGTGAATCAATCTTCACTGACTCCTATTTCGGTAAGAGTAACAGGTTCTGACTCTGGTGCTTCTGAGATTGCCCCTCACCCCACTCTTCTGAGGATGCAGCTCTTTCTAAAATCTGATCCGAGGGAAAACTTCTGTTTTCTTTTGTTCTGAAATGGACTTTCCCCTAATTTCTGTCTCCAGCCCATTAGAAGCTATCTGGTAACTATCCCGAGACCCATCAATAGGTGGGCAGTCAACAATTAGATTTTGATTTTCTTGATGCACTTCTGGCTGTGAGATTTCGGTCATACCATCACCACATGAGACCTCCGCCACAAAATTCCTGTTTTCTCCGTTAGATAAATGACCATCGTGCAATAATTCAGAATTAAGGGAATCAGTGGGACAGCCATCATTCAACTGCTTTTCCAGCTCATTAGAAATCTCATTTCCGCCTTCCTCCCTTACTATTTCCGAACGACCAACAAGACTTGGATCCACAGGGCTTTCCTTATCAGAGTTGACAGCTTGGGTCAGTTTAGGAACCCAAGACTTGGTCATTGGGCATTCATCAGTTACGTGTTCGAAACACACACACTTGCCACATATGGGAGGAGGGTTCTCAAATTCCACTTTCTGAATGAAACTCCTCCCGTTGTCGTCCATACCTTCAATTGTGTTAGGCATACCATAAGTAGCATTAACCTCAACCAAAACTCTGGCATAGGCTAATCTAGATTTATTTTTCGTGGCCTCGTCCATCTTTATGGGAACTCCAATGGTGCTTATTAGTTCACTAATTGCCTTATTTCCCCACAACTTAAAACTTAAACCAGGAAGTCTGACCCACATAGGCAAGGATGTAAGTAGATCTCTATCTGTTCTCATGTCTGGGGACAGTCGCTTCATGATGATCGGGTTTCGGTCTATGAACCAAGGACCTGATTTCATAATCTTGTTTCAATCCTCCTCAGAGCCAAATCTCACTACAAAGAATCCATTATTCCTTGAGTGAACTGAAAACGGCTTCTTTGTAGCCCAAACCCTGTTGGCATATCCCTCAAAAGTTCTAAGCCATGGTTTATAACCAACCACATACAATAATATACATAAATCCCAGCCTCCCTCCTCTTCTTTGATAGCTTCAGGAGAAAGGGTACCGATCCTTTTACCATCGGCTACTTTAGGCTCAATAAATTCAAGATCTAGGTTTCCTAAATCTCCTACCGCTCCTGCTTTCACTGCCTCACTGTAAGAAAACTTTTTAGCGTTCTCCAGGACAGTGAATTTGATTTTCGGGTTGCTTCCTGGCTGCAAGACTTTCTGCTTTGTTGTTTTCGAAAATTTTGTTGATGTCCGACCAGCATGATCCGCCTGCACCCTCCTCCCCGCGTTCCGATCTGGAATAGCCCCAGATCTGCTCGGTCTTTGCCCTCCCAGGTTGAGCTTTTGTTCAGGTCCCAAAGACGCTGGAGCCTTGCCCCTTTTCCTTCTCACCTCCTCCCAGCCTTCATCATCCCGCAATGATCCCATGATTTAGCTATGACGTCCAGGTTTGAGGAGATAGAAGTGAAGACAGAAAATAGAAATAAGCAGAGAAAAGCAAGATTACTTGGAGAAATCGAAAGAAAATAGGAGAAAAGGGAGAAACCCAAATCTCCAGATCTAGATCTAGAAGCCATTAAAAGCAAGATTACATATATTTATTTATTTAAAAAAAAATCATTTTTACTCGTCAATTAAATATTAAAATAATCAATTTTCACAATTTAACTTTAAATTCAATTTTAAAAGTTCTATAACATCGTTCTAACTCCAATATGATTTAATATAACTTTATAAATCATTTTTATTCACATTTAATCCAATTTCCAATTATTTACGCAATTTCAAATATAAAATTATCGATTCAATTATCCAATTAAATCTCTATATTCGAATTTTAAGTTATTCAACTTACAAATTTCACTTGTTAATATTTAAAATCAATTAAATATACGAATTTCAAATGATAGAAATTCTGGGTCGTTACAAACTTCCCCCCTTAAAAGAATTTCGTCCTCGAAATTGCAAAGTAAGAAAAATGCCCCAAATTCATTAACTTTTCAAACAATTCGTTCAAATTAGATTTCAAAATCACTTAAGTGTAAAACTCCCCCAAAATCTAATAGTAAACTCTTTCAAAAACTTTACTAAGTTTTTCAAATCTATACATAGTTATACTTTTCAAAACAAACTATATCGTTTAACTTTTAACTCCAAATCCAAAATTTAGTTTTCACAAATTTTCCAAAATTTCCCGAAAATTTTCTAACGCCTTAAATTTTCAGAAAAATTTGCCATAGCCTCCTTTGCGCGGTTCAATCGTAGTAGGATCTCAAAAGACATAAATATATATACATCGACCCACACGGTCGGAAAAGCAGAAAAACAGTTCATATTTCCTATTTTTATTGCGTAGGCGTACCTTTTTAGCATTTCAAGCAAAGCAATTATTAATTTAGCATTTTAGCGCGACCAAATCCCGCCAAACGGTAGCCCCGGTACCTGTACTTACTCAATTTAAATATGTAAGTGCCACAGATATGAAGTTATTAACATTTTACTCTTTTAAACAACTACAACACATGCATATTAAAAGAAATGCATACTAAACAAGGTTTATAAGCAACTTATATGATTTCGACATCACTTGTAATTGTTTACAACTAATTAATATACAATGACATTCATTTATTCATTTTCAATTAGTTTACATTCACTAATATAAATTCAAGTTGGTTCACTTTCAATTCAAATTCCATCACATAGCTTTCAATTCAATTTCATTAATACTTAATGAAATATACTATATACAATCAACCAATAATCATATAACAACCAATGTATATTCAACACAACCAAATTTATTCACATTCGATTGATTAACATTCAATCCATTTATTAATTCAATTGCTAATTCATTTTACAAATAAAGTTGAATTTCATTTATATAACTCAAGTTCATATTTATTTAATAAATTCACTTTATTATTTCACTTCGACACCAAAATCAACTTCATTTAACATCACTTAAGTTATATTCCAATTAAACATCATTTGTTTAACTTAACTTAAATTCCCAATTCAGATTCCAATTCTAAAGTAAATTCTATTTATCTTTTACCAAAGTCAAATTTCATCAATTATTCAAATTCATATCTCATTTTTCTTAACAAAATTGTTTAACCACTTTATCATTTGGTTTCACTTACATTTTCTCACTCTATAAGTTGTACAACTTATATATTTAAACTTCCAAATCTGATTTAATTTACTTAACTTCCTGTAATTAAATTCCAAATCATATATTTACTATGCTAACCCAAATTTTATTCCAACTTTACCAAAGCTAAATTTATTATCTCATATTATAAGTTCAAAACTCATTTCACTTATATTTATCAATTACAACTTGGATTTTAATTCAAATTTTTTTATCACAACAAAACTTCAATTTTCAATTTACTATGGTAGCAAATCCATCACACTGAAACTCGAAAATGATACTGATGATGCTGCAGTCATCACCCTTATTATTTCCCAGCAACAATAGTGAATTCAGTGCTTAATATTCTTTCAAAATTTCCCTTTATTTATAAATCTTTTTCTCATATAATTTCACTATTTTACTTTACTTATACAAGATTATTTCACAATTGTAAATCATCTTAATTATAATTCCATACTTATACAATTGTTGTTTTTATTTAGATTATTCAAACAACTTTTATTAACTCATATATATTCTTACATTTTCAACAACCAAACAATTCAATTTTATATACACTTTAATAATTCTGAAAAATTATTTCTTTATATACAAAATATAATCGAGGTAAAATTATTTCATTTACTCAATTTAAAATGATAATGTGTCGGTTCATCTTGTTTAAGAGTTTAGAAACCCCTATCGATACAGTTAGCTAGACTGCACTGACCAGAATCCATAAACAATCAGCCGATAGGTCAACACAATACAAAACAATTTCATATTCACTAACAAATACGCGCTCATAGCTATTATTACACCCACACTCATTCTAGAGTACTACTGACTCTATCTCTAATGAGTAACACCCAACAGAGCCAAGGTTATCACTTAACCATATGCTCTGATACCACATGTAACGTCCCGAATTTTCGACTTCCGTAAATCGACATTATTACGTCCACTGTATCAACTGCCGAGCAATCGAATGCCGGAAAACCGAATTGTTATGCTTAAAAAGAAGAGGTAGAAGAAGACAGAAAGAAAGAAAGAAGAAGCAATAGAAACAATATCATAATCTCACATATCGCAGCGGAACAACATATAATAGATAAATGAATAATCTTTAAATCAAAAAACTATATCAGTTTATACATTACATCATCATCATCAGAGTTTACAACAACACAATACATCAATGGACAGTTATACAAACCTATCCTCATACAGAATACACAGCGGAATAATAATATCATATACAAATGCTATGTCTCGCCATCTAGCTCGCCACTGAGCTCCAAAGCCTCCTGAAATCCAGAATGACCTGATAACCTGACTCTAGACTGCCCGTGTGGAAAATTATGGGCACCCAGAGTTTAGGAAGGGAACAATAAACTCCAGGCCAGTCATGGGACTGGTGTGAGAACTAAAACAGTTTTTTATCTTTAAAACAACAACAACAAAGGAAGTAAAAGACATCAGCAATGCTTTTGGAAAATGAAACTACCATAAGGCCTCCCGCTACACACACAATGCAAACGCAGAATTAGAGGAGATTTCTCCTTATGATAGTCAAAGATGCTTACTACGCAAAATCATTGGATTATTACTATTAGTGCATAGTGTAGAAAAAACATTTTGAAAGTATAATATTAATCTTAGCCAACATACAACCATTATTGTATGCCTACTATAGCTACAATCTAAACAGTGGTGACCACCATAAATAAATGGCAGGTTCTACAACTAATATCGTACAAGATTCGTATTGTTTCTTTGGATTTCAAACAAATGGTCAGGCAAAGGAACTTCCTTACACCGAAATGGAACGCCTCTGAAAGGACGTCCCCGAGAACCTAACCGGATCTCTGCAAACACAAGGCCGACGCTACCTCACGCTGTACAGTTGTAACTAGGTAACCAACACACTGACACTACCTCACGCTGTACAGCTGTAACTAGGTAACTAACACACAAGTATGCCATCCCCCGGTCGTTACCGACCTTTATCCGAGGATCCTCAACCACAAAGCAACAACCTCAAAGTATAATAAATTTGCAGCATCAACATAGGTAAAATCTCTGGGCTCCATACCATGATATCACCTTTTATCCAGAAGGAAATGACATACCCTAGGGGCGCGACCCCTAAAAACCTTGCCGCAACATCCCTGTTTCGACCATTACCGGGTTGTGAGGCTCGACGAAGTCTCGTCCACAAAGCTACGCTTTTTCACAAAGCCACGTTTTTTCACAAAGCCATGCTTTGATCAACAAATGATCAACATCACTTCGTATGCCACATTACCAAATTGGGAATGTATCACTAGTAACCATCAACTACATAACCTCTGAGCTCGTACGTCTCAGAGAAGGGTGTTAAGCTAAGAGAATAAATTCTCCGCCACTAACAGAAATGTATTTGATAGAAACCAGTTTTACATCTCAAAGTGTAATGTCAGACACACATCCATACAAGTCCGTTCCGGGATCGAACGGAACCGAAGGCACTTCCAAAGAAGCCCTTGCAATCCGGGTATTCACTAATCACGTTCGGACTTCCAATCACAAGAAGAGTGATATAAATCTCCATACCGGAGGAACTCGGTGCAGAGACATTCGACATGTTGTCCTTTCATTTTCGAAAATACCCGGTCTTCACACCGGTCTTCAATTGCAATCCATATCATCATATTATTATTCAGAATGGGTTATATGACACAAAGGTCCTTTCCCGGCTAACCCGAATAACGAGCGCAATTAAAAATCATATGGATACTGGGGTCTTAGTTAAAATACAGCTTAAAGCCCAAAACTTTACATTCGAATGGTTAAAACAAATTACCATTTCCAATCTTTTAAACAAAAAGATTCATTTCAACAACCTTCAATGGTTTAAACAAATTTCCATACTTTTAATTTTTTTAACAAAAAGATCCAATTCACATAGTTCACCCCATTCACAAAGATCCATTCATGGGTTTCAAAACAATTTCCATTTTAATTGAATAGGTTTACTCGTTAAATCTTTAAATCAAGATTTAACTTATAGCTTTCAAAACTATTCACAATTCAAGTCTTTTATAATATAAAAGATACACCTTTTAAAATCTTTTTTGATTTCAAGATAAAGCTTAATGATCTTCACAAAGGTTAATTCATAGTTTTTCTGAATTATTCACAATTTCATTTCAACTTGAAATGTTTCGATACAAATTGGAAATCTTTTCACTTCATGAAAGTTATTATTATTTGAAAACGGATAGTTTTCGTTTTGGGAAAAACTGGTTACAATTACACAGTTTAAAGCCATCCATGTATAAAACTTGAATATAAATTTAAATTTCCAAAACCATATTTTAAATGGTTAGAAACCCATATAACACCTTTTACACTTGTAAAACCTTTTAAACCAAAATTCCCAAATCATCAAATTCAATTTTAAGTATTGAATTCAAAATTTAAATCAAATGATTTAAATTCCAATTTTTATTAAGTTATTTAAAATAACTTTTATTTCTGAAACTCATTTTCGAAAACTTTCAATTCCAATTCCAAAATTATTTTGGATTCAAAAATTCAATTTTTCAAAATTGATAAAAATCTGTGACTTAACCGATTTCCACGTGAAATCCACATTTGTGTGTGTATTGTGTAGTCCACGGTTTAACACAATAGTGCAACAACATTCAACCATCACAGATCCAATATAACAATATAATTTGATAAGCGGTATAACTATAACGCTTATCTTTCATTCACAGATCACAGATATATATATATATATATATATATATATATATCACAGATAAACAAATTACAGATCACAACACAAAACAGGATATATCACAAAGCATCTCATATCAGAGATGTCAAACAATTCAACATCCAATAAAATCCAAACATCCATAAGTAGGATTAATTTAATTATCTGATTAATTTAAAGTCAGATAAATTTCCAAAGTTATTTTTTTTAAAATAAATTTCTTTATCTCTTCAAATCTATTTAAAACCAATTTTAAATAAATCCTTTAACTTATAAATAATATTACCCGAAATACATTTATTAAGGCTTTTCCTAAAATTTGGAATTTAATTCAATATAGTCCAAAAATAAACTTTTATCTTTTAAAACTCCTTTTAAATTTATCCAATTCACAAAAATAAATTTTCACAATAAATTTTCAACTTGAATTTCAAAAATCCAATTTTATTTATTTCTGGTATCCAACGATACCAAAAATATATTCGGCTAAATTTTAGCCTTCAACAATCCCAATTCACAAATATAATCACACGGAGATTATAAATAATCAACACACAACATATGAAACAAATTCAAATGTTTGAGGAATCCAGTTGGATCCCTCCAACCTGTTTCCCTTCATCCACAGATGTTAGCACAATACCAATTCCACTTCAATGTGGAATATCGCGGTATATGGGATTTATAAAATACTATCCGCTATTATGCGGTGCAATAGGGTCTCATCCGCTATATATTGCGGGAAATCAACTCCAAATACATACATAATACCAATTCCACTTCATGGTGGAATTATCGCGGTATATGTTTTTAATAAATAACCTCCGCTTAATATGCGGCGTATAGGGTCTATTTCAGCACAATAGATAACAACCATCATTCAATTCACATAATCAATAATTTTAAATTCAACTATTTAAAATTTAAATCGAAACAATTTCGATTGAGTGAGGAGTTCTCACCTTGCTTCCAATAACGGTTGCAGTATTTTATTTCAAATAAAATTAAACACACGTTTAATTTTACTCAAAATTATCACTAGCTCCAATCGACTCCAAACCAGCTCCATCGCGTAGTGTAATGACCCGCCACTCATTCTACAGAATGACGTATCATTAATAAGAAAGAAAGGGGTAGAAAATAGAAAAGAAGAGAAGAAAGAAAGAAACAACAACAACGATCTCACAGCGGAACGAATAAATTATATTAATAACATAAACTATTACATAGTATACAACACTTTACAGAGTTACACAACATATACATCACATACTAGTCAGTTATAAACATCTGTCTAGACATTACAACTCAAATACAATACAAACACTATCACAGAGATCTACACAGTGGAATACTATATCTACGAACGCCGAAGCCTCCTGCTCCATTGCTCCTCCAGAATATTCGTCAAAGCTAAACCTAACATCCACTCAAGAACGTCTTCTTCCTCAACTCAAACAAAACATTGCCGATATCTTGTACACGTGCACACGTAGTTCCCGCCGCCGCTACCTCTGGCGATCCTCCAGACACCTCGACGAACCACCACCAAGACGACTCCGACCCACGAAACCATACCACGAAGCTCCAGACGAATTCGAGTATTCACGAACTCCACCTGGCAAAACAACTCCATCTAAACATCCTCGTCCAGGCGATTCTGGCCATCAGTCGTCGAGAAAATTCGTGTACGCCTCGTCGAACTCCTCCGCCACCCTCTCACAACATTTCGTCGCACTCGATCAACCACGCCGGTCGTGGTGATTAAAACTTTCGTTACCCAGAAAACTAGGTTTCCAGGAAGAAAACCATCACCATGTCTTCCACGACGAATTTCATCGCAATTCAGTATTTTCCTATGTCATACGATCGCTCCTCCATCGATATGCAGAACCCCGACCACCACCTCTTCACAGATCATTAGAAAATCCTTCGAATTTCTTTTCTGATCAAATCCCAACTACTCGCGAATTCGATCACTAAAAATTCAGATTTTTATGTTAAAAATCCTATTTTTGTATAAGCAATCCATTTATATAACTGAATATAAGAATTTTAAAACTTGGGTTTTGACTTATATAAATGTGCTCTGTACTTTATTTTGTTTCCAGAGACAACACAAGGATGTTTTAGTTTTAAACAGTTTGTAATCTAAGTCCATGGTATAACAATCTATATTGTTCTAAACTAGGGTAGAAGTAAAGTTTAATCATGGATAATTGATTTATAATTGGGTTTAGTACCTAGGAATGAAAACAGAAATATCCAGAACATACTCAAAGCATGTACATACATATATTCACAGAGGTAAAAACATGTTCATAGGCATATTATATTCAGAGATGATCATACAATTTAACTATATACTTATAATTTTTTTTAAAACATTTGTTACTCACCAGATAAATTGAAGGACAGAGTTTATTCTTTGAAACTGCTTTTGATTTTGAAACCTTTAAAACTGAATGCTTGATTTTCTTTGAAAACTGGAATTGCTAGCTGTAGAAATTTGCATGCAGAGATGCCTTGCTTCTTTGATATAAAACTTGAGTTGCTTGTTTATAGAATCTTGCATGCAGACTGGAATTTGATTCCAGATTAAAAAAAATGTAGGCTTTTGAAGAAGATGTTTACAGGCATTGATTCCAGGTTACTTGCTTTCAGATTTGAAGAGAAAAACAGGCTTTGCCTTTGATTTTTGAATATGAATTACGGTTTGAAGAATTGCAGATTTGAAGAATGAGTTACAGGTTATCATTTGATTTTGGAAAATGGATTACAGGGATTTTTGCTTTTGATAAATTTTGGTTTGAGGAAGGTTGATTTACAGATTTGTAAAGGGAGATTTAAGTTGCAGATTTGTTTTGAGAGATTTGGTTACAGATTTTGTTATGAGAAAATAGGCTGAAGTTTCTTCTTAACTTTAGAATTTGAAGAGTAGAAAAAGAATGAAGATAAGGACATATGTTTATATAAGTTAATTTGTAGTTTATTAAAAATAAAAAAATTTGAAACTAAAATTTGACATTTTTCATTATGGTGGTTAATTAGTTAACACTTGTTACCATATAGCTTTATATAATTACACTTGTCTTTTTAATTAATCTTTATTTATTTTAAATGTAAATAAAAACCTTTACTTAATTTATAAATTACTTATCTATATATATATATATATTATTTTAAAGAAAATAAACCATATATATATAAATAAGAGCTTATACATATATTTTAAAATCCAAAACTATTTAAATATTACCTCCTTTTGAATTTCAAAATAAAATTTAAATTCAAATTCAAATTTTATTATCAAAGATTATCAAATCAATTTAATTATTTAAACAGATTTTTAAATTGATATTGCCCATAAATTCCGGGATATCACATTCCTCCCCCCTTAAAATAATTTCGTCCCCGAAATTTAAAGCAAAGGTAATTTAATAATCTATTTAAATCACAAGCATATATTATCATCCATATGCTAACAACCATAGCAACCAATTCACTCAATCAAACAATTTTAACTATCCAGAAAAAAAAATTCTAGATACAATTTCCTAGAGTTTCCCAAGTATAAATACCGGGATACTCGCTCTATAGAATCCAAACAATCAATACTACTAATCTACGGAGCTCCTACTCATCTAGATATACAAAACTAAACATGATATCAGACTACAGACGAGTCTGACTCAACAACCAAATCCTTTAGAACTGCTGGTTCCAAAACCAGAGATAGATCAAACACGTACTCCCTCAGAGATACGTAAAAGACATTGAATTCCAGTCATCCAAACTGACAATTCATCCTTGTAGATCAAAGTACTTATCCAAATTAGATCACAGAAGAGATCCAAAATAACTCGGAGCTAACTTCCCATACTTACCCAATCTTATAGCTCCCTTTAACCAGAGAAAACCTCAACAACAACGAAGTCTTCAACTTCGAATTCCAATTTCCTCCGTCTCTTATCCACAAAATCCTTCAGACTATCCTGGACTTCCTACAAATCCTTCTTGATCAGCTCAACCTTCGCCGATGCTTCTAGAAACAAACTAGAACAAAAACAATCCAACACAATGATCCCCTTAAGATCAACCAAGACCAAGAACACCAACTCTACTCACAAACATCAGAAGACTTAACTAACTTCTCCTATCTGGAAAAGACAAACAGGATCACTTGCCAAACTGCTTCCGCTGCACCACTCTGATCTGGAGTAGAATGAAAATGCTGATGAAGAATACAAGCACAAACTGGACAACACATCCCAGAAAATCTCGGATAACTCAAAAGAATACTCAAACTATCGCAAGTCACTTTTGCGATCAACCCAGCCAAAATGCAATGAAACTGTTCTCTCTTTACCAATCAGAACAGCTTACACTTAATTATCCAATCCATCGAAGAAATGGATCCATTCTGCTGCTTCTGAACTTCAACTTCAGAAAAACTGCTCAGCCAGAAAACTTTCCTGCCAACGCACAGAATACTCCGAGTTGCACTGCTGCCACAGATGCCAAAGATTTCCTAACCAAAGCTTTTCGAGAAACTCGGACCCAAACCAACACAAACACCATGTTGAACTCAGCCACAATACCGAAATATATACACTTCCTTAAACTTGTTCCAAAGAAAACATCTTCGGGAACATCCATAGTCACTGTATCTCATCACACAGCTACAATTTCCTGAGATATCATCACTCGCTTCTGTCTAACCGACAGATCCAACTCTACTCATCCAAACTACAAAGATAAACTCCGAACCTTAACAGGTTTCCTTCAGAGATTGTGAAATTCTTCACCACAGCAAAGTTTACTCGAGACGGTATTAGGTTTACAGTCTCGACAAATACACTTCCAACCTCAATACTCAGACTCCTAATCCTAGATGATAAATTATTATCATCTCAACCAATCATTACAAATACCATATATATTTAAAATGATACTTTTTTTTATATAGAAATTATATCTGGGTAAAATTATTTCATCTACCTTTTTAAAACAATATTGTGTTCGTTGGCCTGGTCCAAGTGTTTAGAGATCCCTATCAATAACGTTAGCTACTCGTATTGACCAGAATCCATATACCACTCAACCGATCAATTAACACGATATAAAACCATTTTATATAACTAACAAATACGCGCTCTCGAATATATATATATACACTCAGACTCAAACAGGTTGCTATAGATCCTATCTCTAATGAACAACCCACCCAAACCTAGGTATTCACTCAACCTAGTGTTTTGATATTCACTTAACCAAAAGCTTAGGCATTCGCTCAACCTCGCTCTGATACCACTGTAATGACCCGCCACTCATTCTACAGAATGACGTATCATTAATAAGAAAGAAAGGGGTAGAAAATAGAAAAGAAGAGAAGAAAGAAACAACAACAACGATCTCACAGCGGAACGAATAAATTATATTAATAACATAAACTATTACATAGTATACAACACTTTACAGAGTTACACAACATATACATCACATACTAGTCAGTTATAAACATCTGTCTAGACATTACAACTCAAATACAATACAAACACTATCACAGAGATCTACACAGCGGAATACTATATCTACGAACGCCGAAGCCTCCTGCTCCATTGCTCCTCCAGAATATTCGTCAAAGCTAAACCTAACATCCACTCGAGAACGTCTTCTTCCTCAACTCAAACAAAACATTGCCGATATCTTGTACACGTGCACACGTAGTTCCCGCCGCCGCTACCTCTGGCGATCCTCCAGACACCTCGACGAACCACCACCAAGATGACTCCGACCCACGAAACCATACCACGAAGCTCCAAACGAATTCGAGTATTCACGAACTCCACCTGGCAAAACAACTCCATCTAAACATCCTCGTCCAGGCGATTCTGGCCATCAGTCGTCGAGAAAATTCGTGTACGCCTCGTCGAACTCCTCCGCCACCCTCTCACAACATTTCGTCGCACTCGATCAACCACGCCGGTCGTGGTGATTAAAACTTTCGTTACCCAGAAAACTAGGTTTCCAGGAAGAAAACCATCGCCATGTCTTCCACGACGAATTTCATCGCAATTCAGTATTTTCCTATGTCATACGATCGCTCCTCCATCGATATGCAGAACCCCGACCACCACCTCTTCACAGATCATCAGAAAATCCTTCGAATTTCTTTTCTGATCAAATCCCAACTACTCGCGAATTCGATCACTAAAAATTCAGAATTTTATGTTAAAAATCCTATTTTTGTATAAGCAATCCATTTATATAACTGAATATAAGAATTTTAAAACTTGGGTTTTGACTTATATAAATGTGCTCTGTACTTTATTTTGTTTCCAGAGACAACACAAGGATGTTTTGGTTTTAAACAGTTTGTAATCTAAGTCCATGGTATAACAATCTATATTGTTCTAAACTAGGGTAGAAGTAAAGTTTAATCATGGATAATTGATTTATAATTGGGTTTAGTACCTGGGAATGAAAACAGAAATATCCAGAACATACTCAAAGCATGTACATACATATATTCACAGAGGTAAAAACATGTTCACAGGCATATTATATTCAGAGATGATCATACAATTTAACTATATACTTATAATTTTTTTTTAAACATTTGTTACTCACCAGATAAATTGAAGGACAGAGTTTATTCTTTGAAACTGCTTTTGATTTTGAAACCTTTAAAACTGAATGCTTGATTTTCTTTGAAAACTGGAATTGCTAACTGTAGAAATTTGCATGCAGAGATGCCTTGCTTCTTTGATTTAAAACTTGAGTTGCTTGTTTATAGAATCTTGCATGCAGACTGGAATTTGATTCCAGATTAAAGAAAATGTAGGCTTTTGAAGAAGATGTTTACAGGCATTGATTCCAGGTTACTTGCTTTCAGATTTGAAGAGAAAAACAGGCTTTGCCTTTGATTTTTGAATATGAATTACGGTTTGAAGAATTGTAGATTTGAAGAATGAGTTACAGGTTATCATTTGATTTTGGAAAATGGATTACAGGGATTTTTGCTTTTGATAAATTTTGGTTTGAGGAAGGTTGATTTACAGATTTGTAAAGGGAGATTTAAGTTGCAGATTTGTTTTGAGAGATTTGGTTACAGATTTTGTTATGAGAAAATAGGCTGAAGTTTCTTCTTAACTTTAGAATTTGAAGAGTAGAAAAAGAATGAAGATAAGGACATATGTTTATATAAGTTAATTTGTAGTTTATTAAAAATAAAAGAAATTTGAAACTAAAATTTGACATCTGTCATTATGGTGGTTAATTAGTTAACACTTGTTACCATATAGCTTTATATAATTACACTTGTCTTTTTAATTAATCTTTATTTATTTTAAATGTAAATAAAAACCTTTACTTAATTTATAAATTACTTATATATATATATATATTATTTTAAAGAAAATAAACCATATATATATAAATAAGAGCTTATACATATATTTTAAAATCCAAAACTATTTAAATATTACCTCCTTTTGAATTTCAAAATAAAATTTAAATTCAAATTCAAATTTTATTATCAAAGATTATCAAATCAATTTAATTATTTAAATAGATTTTTAAATTGTTATTGCCCATAAATTCCGGGATATCACACGTAGTGCTCGACAAAACGAACCCGACGCAATTCGTTTCGTCAATTTTTGACCTTGTATGACAAAGTTACAATATTTTAAAGATTGAACGAATTTTAAATATAATTTATTCCACAAATTTTTCTTTTATTTTCAACCTAGCTATCATCTGGCCATTGATTTCAATAGACAAGATCTGGGCCGCTGACTAACTCTTCTCCCTTCATCATTCAATTCGAACGAGAATAACCCAAAGCCACCGTCCACTTCGAATTATCGCCCCCTCCCCGATCACTTTGACATCGATCGGCTATAGCCATTTGAAAGTCCACCTCCGCCTCCACCTACGGCATGAGTATGGTTGAACTCGGTCAGCCATTCTTCTCGAAAAATGCGCACAAAGGCCGGTCATTCAAATCCCTTTTGCTGACGATCCGTGCCACTAAAAACGATCACACCCGTATGGAATCGAAACTCTCATCACCCTTCATAATTCGTTAGTTGAAAACTTCTCGAAATTGTTAACGGATTGAGAGATTTCAAGGGAAGAAATTCATGTATTTTCGGCCATTAGAATGAGAAGTTGCGGCCTGGCTTTGAAACCCTAGGGTTTGTGTAAATTAGAAATTCTGAGGCCTTTTATAGAAAATTGCTCAAAACACTATTCATCGAAAATTTTCCGAACTCCAAACGGAGCGTTCCGGCTGGCGTTTCTAAGGTTTTACCCACGTTCTGAACACAATGGAACATGTTTCGGGAGCTAATTCGGTCATATATGTGAGTTACAGAATTAAACGATCAGATTTAAATTAAATCGATTAAGACGATTTCTATGCGTTTTGGCTTGCCCCGGACAAACCGTAAATCCGATTGACACAAAATTTGAAACCTTACAATAATATAACATTATGGATCCGATGAAACTAGTTTCGTCAAAATCCGAGACTGTTTGTAAAATGGTCATTTTTACTCGTCAATTAAATATTAAAATAATCAATTTTCACAATTTAACTTTAAATTCAATTTTGAAAGTTCTATAACATCATTCTAACTCCAATATGATTTAATATAACTTTATAAATCATTTTTATTTACATTTAATCCAATTTCCAATCATTTATGCAATTCCAAATATAAAATTATCGATTTGATTATCCAATTAAATCTCTATATTCGAATTTTAAGTTATTCAACTTACAAATTTCACTTGTTAATATTTAAAATCAATTAAATATACGAATTTCAAAGGACAGAAATTCTGGGTCGTTACACATTGAATGTTGTCCAAATATGTGTATATATTTATTGTTACTCTATATATATATATATACATATACATATATGTATGTATGTATGTCCAAGTGAAAATTATATGTATTTATATTATGAAAATATCATATATATATACAAATATTTGTATATATATAAATATAAATATAATAATTAAAACGTAAATATGAGTTAGAATAGTTTATAAATTATAAAATTAAAATAAATATTATTTTTTTATATAAAACATTCTAGATCATATACACATCAAATTCGAATATAAATATAATTTTATTATATTAATATATATATATATATATATTGTATTAATTATTTAATTAACAATAAGTAAATAATAGAAAATATTTATATAATAGATATTCGAATTACAAAATTTCAAAAAATCAGGAATAGTATTATATAGGTTGTGAAATTTTTGTAGAATTTTTCAAGTCAAAATATTTTTTTTATAAATGCTTTTCAGCCGAATTTTAAATGGTTTTTTAAAATAAATAATAAGCGTGGTTTAAAAATTCTGATTTTTTGATCGTGGGAATAAGTGATACCAAATTAATTTTAGAAAATTAAAATTGAATTTTCAAAACATAATTTGTTCTATATGAATTTAATAATTCATGCAAAGATTAAATAATATTAAAATATATTAAATAATTTTTTTTAAAAAAATTCGGGTACTAAAAATCATAATTAATATAAACATACATTTGAAAATTATTAGATCAATTATTTATGCAATATAGTTATATGGTTTAATACATGTCATATAAATAAATTAGTTAATATATTAATATATATATATATATATATTTATATTAATATGAAATAAATAATTAAAATATAATGATATTGGCTGTATGTATCAGGTCCATGAAAAAATTATTTTTTTATTTGCTAAACATATACACATAACCAATCGATATATGTAACGATAATTATACTATAGAAATCTCACATAACTAATAATGCAATAATAACCGCGTGCGCGTGTGTATGTGTGTGTAATTGAATATTATAGAGTTATACAAAGAATAAGTATCATATATAAAACTGAATACCTACCTAAACTAATGCCCTTAACTACACCATGTAATGATGAGTTCCCTTCCACTTGAAAGCTTCCCAATTCGTTAGATTGTTGCTCTTTGAATCGTAAAACTTTTGCTATCGAATAGTTATTGATTTGAACTGATTTGATTTGAGATTTTATGGGGTGTAGAGAGGTATAGTTCAGCCATGATATGGATAGAGGAGGCAACCAAAAAAGTCTTTAGAAAGTTTGGGTTATGATTCCTTTTATAGTGGTTGAATTAGAGAGAAAAGTGGATCACACCACTTACCATTCTCACTAGATCTTAGCCATCCATCACATACCCTAATACTCTATTTTGGCTACCCCCTATGTCACATAGTTTCTACCGAATTTATCCTCTAACATCGTGGGCTGATAATAGCCCATTTAAGCCCAAATAAATTTATTTAATTAAATCCAATTTAATTTCTTTATCGATATCTTATATCGATCAATATATTATAACTATTATAAATATATACAACATTATTTATTACTCAAATCATATTCAAATTTTATAAATAATATTTCAAAAATATTAATTAATTTATAACAAATATAAACTAATTAAATCGTTTGGTCTAAAGAGACTAATCATTTCAGTTGTGTGACTCGTCTCTTTAAATTCGGTTAGCGATTAACATCGAACTATTCGAACGTTAACGTTCACACGCCACTTACCAGGTGGTGTGAAATTTTGGCTAAATTTATCGCATACTTAGTTTCAGTAAAACCCAATTTTACTTTACTAATCGTTACCTAGTTGTAACATTTATTTACACCAATTCCTTTCGTCAAACTATATCACTTTCGACTTGCGGAATTTGGTGATGGTCGAAATTCCAATATCGTCCATATTCAATTCTATAGTCCAAACACAAAGTCATCGGTTCAAAAATAACAATTATTATTAACCAAACTGCTTTGGCCAGAGACTTTGACTTTGAGTTGACCATGATACTAACCCCATATAACTGTGGTGACGAGTCCTTTCTTGAATAGTGCTTCACTTTCAATACTTCCACTCGACCAAACTACAGTCACTCAATGGAATGTCATGCCATGATTTGACTATAATCAAAGCAGAGCTTTTATATTGAAGGTCCATAGTATTCTCAAGTCGAGAGAACTGTATAAATCAGTCACATCGATATTTTCTATTTAACCTTAGTTATATTAACTAACAGAAAACTATCGAGTGAGTCATTCCATTGTTATCCAATAACTACCAGTACGTAACCTCTAGATGCCGCCAGTAGTCATGAGTAATACACTGCTTAACATTTGGAGAGCTTTGCGTACTCTAGTCTCAACAAATACATTGATATTCAATCCTGATGCATCTTGACTAAGAACATTTAAAATGGTATATTTATTTTAATGTGGTAAATTACTCACGGTTACAACACTTTGTGACTATTATCATAAAACATACTATTTATGGATTTTCTATCAAATATACTTTTAATTAAAATAATTAATCAATATAACCACATTATATCAAGTATATAATAGAAATAAAATACTTTTGATTTCGAACAAGATTATTTATTGAGTTAGATATATATAATAAATTACATAATTGCCTCTAGGCATACCCCTAACTATATTAATCTCCCACTTGCACTTGTGGTCAATTAAGGAATCTTATTCCAACTTCTCGAATTAGTTTTCTTAAAGCCAATTAGGTATGCCCCTTGGTGAACAGGTATGTTATTTTGTTTTAATAATCTACTCCATCGATTAACTCTCTTCGACGCTGCTGATAAATTACCTCTATCATGTGGAACAATTTGGAGTATGTCTCTTGACTTCTAGTAGGCTCTAAGTGCTATTACGAACTATGTCGTGACATTGTTATCATATAACAATGTTAAGGGATTTTCAACATTTGGAACCACCCTCGTGTTAGTTATATTGTGCATTTATATTTATATACATTGCTTTTATTGTGGCACTATTCAAGTTAATGAATCAACCACAATATCTTCTATTTGGAACATTTCCAACTTAATAATTATTAATATATTATTGATATGTTATACTCAATATCACTTATGAATTTTGAGTCTGAACACTCCTTCATAAGGAGTTCATTGTTTCTATAATCCTTTCTCCCGTATTTCATATATACACGAGAACACCTCAAACAACCATTTAGTGAAATCTATTTGGATTTGATATTTGCTTCATGTACCAAATACACAAACAAAAAACGATATCGTAGATAACATAACATATATGATAATTCCTATTGCCAATGCATAAGGAATCCATCTTACATGTTCCAAATTAAACATTTTAATAAGCTGTTCTTACATATCGTTTGGGACATTCCCAATATCTTTTATACTTACTGTAAAAGATATTATTTACAAATCCAACATTGAGTATTAAAACAGCTAAATCTATTTAACACATGTACATCGTTAAAAAATTAGCATTATGTTATGTAACGACCCGGATTTTTTAGCCATCTGATATTGGGTAATTAACTAATTTTTAATTATTGGAATATAAATTTTTATAAGTCGAATAAATAAATTCTCTGATATTGGAAATATCCGAATCTATAAGCCTTGGAAAAACTATATTTAATTTTAAAATGAAATTTCTAGATATGATAAGTTTTATAGAAATATGTATATAAACTCCACCATTAAAATTTAAGGCAGAATATCCATATATGTATATATGTAAACATACATAAGCTTTATGACGTTTAATAATATATATATAAGTTTACATGTGTATATATGTTTATAAGAATATATGTAAATAAATATATTTACATGAATGTATAAACTCCATAATGGTAGATTATATGAAATATCTGTATATATATATATATATATATATTTTAGGGTCTTTGATTTAAAAGTTTAAAAATCTAATTTTTGAAAATATTTAAATAAACTTCACTTTTAAAAATAGAATAAAATATATGTATATGTATGTATATACAAAACTTATGATATGGAATAAAATAAAATATATAAAAAAAACATGTGTGTAGCTATTTACGTGTATATGTTAAATATAGCATCCATGTAACAATTTATACATAGAAGTTCAAACTTTAGCATGTTAAAAATGGTGTTATAGTCAAAAACATGTGCATATGGTCAAAAGTTATATAATATATATATATATATATATATATATATATTATGCATATGTATACTCACAAGGGGACATCATAATGAAATAAATCTAGTCAATCATATAATAAATCTAATCACTCAATCTTCAAGTCACTAGGATATCAAATCATCTTTTTTTTCTTCCAAATCAAGTCAAACTATTTTCAAATCAAAAAGAAAATAGAATAAAAGGAAAAGGTGCTATTCATGAAATTGTGTCTAAGCTTTTCCAGCCTTGTTCTCTCCATTTATGTATATACCCGCCTATGTTATCTGCACGTATACTTTCTAGCACTTAAAAGAAAGGAAAAAAAGAAGTGCCATTAAATCTCTGTAGAAGGCTAAGAACTCAAAGCTTCGGGAAAAATAAATCAACATAACAAGGAGCAGTATCTTTCTTTACAGCAATATCCACTTCTTTTCAATAGCCAGTGAGTAAAACATAATCTTTTACTTACTGTAAATCATGTATGTTTCTATATGTTTGTAGATGTGAATGAATTCTTTTATTTATCAAGCATTTATGTGTTATTAATTTTTTATGTTTTAATCATATTAATGAACCCTGTAAAACTAAATTAGAAAAAAGAAGCATGTACAACTACTATTCCTAAAAAATATAGGCTTTCCAACTTCAAAAATCATTACCTCTCATTCCAGTTGATTTTAGATCATGGCCCCAAAAGCAAAGTCGATTGTTTTTTTGTGTATTTGATTCTAAAATTTGTTTCGTTAGTTATCATTGAGTACAGAGGGAGAAAAGTTCAATTTACAGTAACTAACTTATAAATGATAAAAATTCGAATATCGTAAATTAATCCTTTGATTACATGAATGTGTTTGTTATTCAAAATGATGATTTTTGGAAGTGAACTGGAGATTTTTAGTGGTATATTTGGTGAGATAAAGGAAGATGATCGGAAATGGGTCCTTGGCCAAATTCCAGCAACCCACGCGATTTTGTGACTTGAGGCATGGCGTGGGGGAAGCTTGGAGGATGGGGAACTCACGAAAAATGGCATGGTATTTTATCTTTAGGTGTGTTGGCTTGTCGAGGTTGTTGTATGGTTTTGGGTGTGCATTCGTTTGGGTTCAGTTCTTGATCAATGACGATGGCGAGGCGAGGTGTTCGATGTGCGGTCCAGGGGAAATTGATAGAGGAGGAGACGGCGAAGCTTCAGGTGAAGTTTGATGGTGATGAAAGGCTGTGGTGGCGAGGCATAAGGATTTTGGATGTCGTGGTCGTTCCAGGCGTTGGTTTGATGTTCGAAATTTTGATCTGGAGTTGTTGTCGCGTTTTCAGGTGGTGGGCGTGGACGTGAGGACATGGGCGGACTTTGGTAAGTGGTCGGCGGCGAGTGATCATGGCCAGAGTAGACATGTATGTGCAAGTACGTGCACAAGTGAGGTGTTCGAACTGATAAAGGAAAGCATGTATGAGAGGGAGTAGGGAGGAATTCTGGGAATGGGAAGAAAAGGTTTCGGCCTTGATTGTTTGGGCTGTGCGTTTTGGGTTAGGCTGGCATTTGGTTTGTTTTTGTGGCAAGGAGATAAACAAGTTTTTATTATTTAGTAAACCTTTACTTTAAAAACATATTTCTCTTTCTTTTAAAATCAAACCGACATGATAATTTTTGTATTGTAATCCTTCCACCCACTATTTTTAATCTAAATTAATGTTATTAATTTTCTGTAATTTAAAATTTAATTATATTATAATAATTAAAATGAGTAATTAATTAAATTCTTATTTGACTTAATCTTATGTTAATTAATAAAATTAGTTATTAATTTGGTTGTTTAATCCTAATTAACTAATAATAAATTATTTTGGTAATTTCTAAATTTATAAGTAATTTGGATTAAAAATATAAGTGGATTCAGTTTAATTTAAGTTGATTAAATTCTGATTTTGAATTATTTTTAGGGACAGTTTGGCATAGGTCCCTAATAAGTTTCAAAATACACAAAAACCCCAGTAAAATAAAGTTTGTAAATTAGGTCCCTAGAATTAAGTTACTGAATAATGACGTACACTTATGCAATTATTCAGTGAATAATTGCAGACATTTATGCAATTATATCAAAAAATTGCGGAAAATTCCGCAATTATTCATCCAAAAAATTGCGGAAATTTACGCAATTTTTTCAAAAAATTGCGGAAAATTACGCAATTATTCACCCAAAAAATTGCGGAAATTTACGCAATTTTTTCAAAAAGTTGCGGAAAATTCTGCAATTATTCACCAAAAAAATTGCATAACTATATGCAATTACTTAGTAACTTAATTCTAGGGACCTAATTTACACACTTTTTTTTACTGGGGTTTTTGTGTATTTTGAAACTTATTAGGGACCTGAGCCTAATATTCACTTATTTTTATATAAGTTGTTAGTCGTTAATTTAGTTCATGATCTATGCTTGGGTTTTATTGCTCTTGGATATTTATTTAATTGTTCTTATCTGTGCCATTAAGTAGCCAAAAAAAATTAAATAGTTAGAATAAAATGTTGACACGTTTTATTTGAAATAAACATATATAATAAATTCCCATATGTGAAGGTTGTCACCTTGAATATGAATTGTTTATTTAAAATGACTTGGACATTTAAAATTTATCATTTTGAGTTCAAAGAGACCGAGATCAGATATCTGCATTATCTGGTATCACTTTGATCCAATAACCACTCCGAACCTTTACGGTTTTAAATTTTAAGCCTAATATGCTGGGATTTAACTAATTTAACAAATTCAGTTATTTAATAAGTATTGAACTTAGACACTAATATAATACCACTGGATTTTCTATAAAACTGTTTTGGTTATCGTAAGGGCGAAACCCGTCGTGTTTATGTGTGATGTGGTCTTACGAGTTACATTTGTTTTTCGAAAGATTTTGATAACTTAAGTAATTCAAATTAAGTATGTTTACCCACGCTGGTTTCTAGCCTGACTCGGGCATTACTTTGTTGTAATGCTCAGGTCAGACCGAGTATTACAAATTCAGGTTAGGATGCTTTTGGAGCTCAGGAGACGAGCTGAATGGCGGATACATATTGCTCGTATTTGTTTATATTCCACTCTGTATTGTAGGCTGTATTTTCAGCAATTTTGATGACAAGTTATTATAACTTTCCAGATTTATATGTTGATGATTGTACTCTGATAATTTGTATGTATATTAGTAGTTACAGTTCTTAGTACAAAATATGTTATTATATTATATTTTGTTCCGCTGTGATTGTGAGATTCTATGTTGTTGTTTCTATTTTTATTTCTTCTATCTTTTCTTCTTTAACCCTAACAATCTGGTATTTCCAGCACTCAATTGCTTGACATGTTATACAGTGAACGTATTAGGGTCGATTTTCGAAGGTCGAAAATCTCCTGGTCGTTACATGTTATTTACTTATGGTTTAGAAATATCTATGTATCTTTTAACGTTCTTTCTTATGAACACACGCTTCCTCTGCATTTTGATTGATAGTCAAACAATTTGATATTTCTATCAAAATATTTGTTCAATTCTGATGGTTATAAAATAATACTTTCTATCATTTCTTGGATCATATCCGAAAACTCACAACCTCTATATCTCTCCAACTGACTTCGAGACACATTGGGTGTAATGTGCGTCCACTCTAAATTATTATTTAGAATTTTCTATTTCAGCACGTATGTACCAAAACACAGTCTTAAAAAGTGATAATCTGTGAGTAGATTCGAAATAACTTGATAATCTATTATGCTAATCTCAACATTTTAAATTTACGAGATTATTCTTATCACCATTGCCCATTTAATTCCAACTGCATCAGTCTTGCTCATAAAGATACAATCGCGGTCAATGGATCATATCCCTTCGGTTACGACTACGAAAATCATATTTTGATAATGTACTTGGAATTCATTTTCTTATCTTTGCATCATATCATATTATAGAGTCAACACTCTTAATGGTTTAATTAAACAACCGAGGATTGTATATTTTCGATATTGATAAGAAACTTATAGTTTCTCTTCAAAGTGTGAGAATACTTAGACACTCTAATGCGATGTGTTCGTTTAGGTTAGTTAATTTCATTTCATCTCATCTAATCAGTTTTATCTATGGATCGTATCCAATTCTATTTTACTATCAATAATTTCCCAAAGAAATTCCTTCACAATGAAGTTGGTATTTCTTGAAACAATAATTGTTTCTCAGTGCAACAGAATTGGTATTCACATACACTTTATGAATTACCTTTTATATAAAACTGATTTAGTTTTTAGTTTACAAAACATATGTTCAAATCATAAATATGTCATTCAATGACAGACTTTTCTAAAATCCTTTTGGGGAGATTCATACAAGATCCCATGGGTTTAATTATTTTTAAATTTAAGTTTTCAATCTTTAAACTCATTCAGACGCCCGTAACTCTTTAATACTAACCTCGATTATGAAGTATTATGGATGAAAATCATGTGGAAAATTGCTACGAACACAATGGTGTCGGTTTGGTAGCCAAATTCGAAAGTCTATGAAACTTTTCTTTTAAGACATTGTTTTTAATTTAATTTAATTTCCTTATTAAATTTCTGTTTAAATTTCTATTATATTCTTGTTAAATCTTACGTAAATTTTTAAGGTGCTACTGATAGTCTAAGTGTATCCATATCTCTGGACCATCTGAGTGCGTCTTGTTCCTACCCGTTTGAGTGGGCAAGAATTCGGGCATTGATGTAGCCGCGATGTTGAGTAGTCACTATTCATCTAAGTAGGTCATTTGAGTTATCATATATCCAACGACATTGAGTATGAGTGATGCGAGATTGTGTGATGGTTGCTATGTTTCCTATGGATGTCATGTGATGTAGGTATCGTCGAGTCCAATACCCCGACCCCCTAGTTATACTTAGGTGAGTATTACAACCATATTGATGATAGTAGTTTAGCATATATTATGCTTATGTGCTAACCTTTTGAATGCAAGATCAAATCAGGTATGATTTTGCATATCATATGTTTTTATTATGATATATCGACTTTATATCTGTTTTTTAAGATTGTAGATCACTCATACCACACTATTGTTTGACCTGAGATTATTTGCATTGCTTCTTCTATTCTCAAGTACTCTTAAATGAATAGATAGAAAGACAAGTATGGAGATAGGGCATAAAGCTGTGTAGAGGACAAAATTAGGCTTACGCTTGCATATTTATGCTATTTTATTAGAGATGTTACTGCTTATTTTCGTAGTGCACTGCTATGGGGCTATTAGCACTATATAGAGACAATTTTAGTATGGAGTTTATGATGTATTAGCGATGTATTAACTCTTATATTCGATATTGTATGAATCAACGAATCTGTGCCACACTAATGATGTTTTGGTTCATTTAATTATACTATTGTCTCTCCTATTTTATATATGTGTTGATATTATATTTTATCTATGCACATTGAGATATATTACTTATAAGTTGAAATTGATGGCTTCTTCATATTTTCACTCCATCGGTAGTGTACCAGTATAGTGCGCCACTATATTTGAGTATATTAAGTAACATAGGTGGAGGGAGATTATAATATTTGGCACTAGGGTTTAGGTTGAGTGAACACCTAAGTATCTATGGTAGATCCATTAGACACTAGTACATAATATGCCCATTGCCTCGCCTCATTTGCTTCGGTTGTGTTAGCAACCAATGAAAATACTACCATTTGCTTCGATCCTGCCTTAACAATCGAAGCAATTGGCATATACAAAGCATTAGAAAATACAGAAATGCAATATGCTTTTGTCGTTGTTTACAACCGAAGCAAATGCATAGAAGTAAATAGGGTTATTTGCTTCAGTTTTCTTTATAACCAAAGCAGATATGGTTATTTGCTTCTGTTCGTCTTAAGGATCGAAGCAAATGATTTTTATATTTTTCCTAAACTAAAATTTTTGGCTCCAACCATCTCTTTTTTTCCTATTCCAACATCATCATTCTTCGTCCTAATAGAAATCTAATCCAAAACAATGTCTCCTCTTCCTGAGTTAGAGATCTATTTGATGCCAAATCTTTTTTTCACTTAAAAATAAAATAATATCCTAATCGTAACAGCTGTCGCTAATTTTAAATTAGATCTAGTCACGTGTTGGAAATAGTGGTGGTTTTAGTGAAGGTGATGGTATGAGGTGGGGGAGGTTATGGTTCGATGATGATCTGAGTGAGGGGGGTTTTGGTGTGGGTTATGGTGGAAGTGATGTTGTGTGTTATGTTGGAAAATCAAGAATAAGTTTGGGTTATGGTTGACTGAGATGTTGAAAAATCATAGCCTCGATTAGTGATGCTTTGTCAAGAATCATGGCCTCGATTGGAGGATTTTAGGTTATGGCACTTTGTAAGTAGTCTGGTAGTCGGTGTATGCTATGGCCGTGTCACGGTTGAAGAATCATTATCTTCTGTCTCTAACGCTGCTTCCTCTTCTTCATTGGAAAAATGCACCTCTACTACCTTTCCATCTACTCCTATGTAAGTGTCATGGGGTTCGAGGGGGATAGTCCCCGAGGCGAATTTTTTGGATGTCATTGATATTTAACAAAATTTACACAATAAACTTATATAACAAAAAAATAGATATTACTCAACATTTAATAGACTTCGGATTTCATTAAAAAAATGATCAATAACTGATCTTCCAACAGAAAATCAATTATAACATACATATCTTAAAGTTGTTCTCTACGAGTTCTCATATTTTTGAAACAATCGAAAATTGCATCATTGCTAATGGTATCAAAAACATCCCTTTCAATATAAGTGACACAACTATCATTTAGCCATTCATCCCTCGTTCTGTTTCGAAGATCCATTTTAACTATGTTCATAGTTGAAAAAGTCCTTTCAACTATAGCATTTAAAACTGGTAGAATTAAGGACAACATGATGAGTTTATAAACTAAATTGTACACAATATGCTTTCCTGTCAATACCATCTTCTTAGCTAAATCACTAATGCTTTTTCACTTCTATGAATTCATTATTAGATATCATATCCATCACATAAATCTCTAATTGATTGTAAAGATCAATACAATCCGCTTCGGAAAAATCATTTGGATAAAGTTCAGATAGATGAACTAGTTTCATGACATTAAAAAAAGCAAGTGAAATATTAGGATTCAAAGAAGCCATGCATAGAAGCAATTTCGAGTTAACCTCATCAAAACGATTATTAAGCTCAACAAGTTGTTTATCTAAACACAATAGAACAAATCAACTTGATAGTGATGCAAGTTTTTTACCTTTGGCCCTTATTTTGATCTACCTAAAAGAATATAATCATCCTCCATATTTGGAATAAGAATATTTTGCTTCATGCAGAAAGAACTTACTTCAAAAAATAGGTTATTCCGCCCATTACTTTTCATTTATTGTTGGCGTTCCTAAGATAATTTCACCAAAGTTATAGCATTAACGATATCTTGATCTTTTCGTTGAAGTGCTTTTGAAATATCATTGTTGACTCAAAGTACATTTGTCATCAAATATAATGTGAATATGAAATCAAAATTTTGCACCACTTTTATCAAGTTTAAAGATTCTCCTCACTTTTCTCCAGAGACATCTTCCACCATGTAAGAACATCTATTATAGAGGAGAACATAAAAATAAAATTAATTAAAGTACTGTAAAGTGAACCCCAACGTGTGTCTCCCAGTTGTTTCAAACTTCTCTCTTGATTCAATCCTCGATCACTACATAGTTCTCCACTATATAGTTGGTTGAATACCCTTTCTGCTTTGTTTTCTCTTAGGATATCTCAACGCTTACATGACGCTCCAGCAAGATTCACCAAATTGTTAACTACGTAAAAGAATTCAACAATATGGTTTATATCTTTGCGACACGAACAAGTGCTATCTGAAGTTGGTGTGCAAAACAACGCAGATAAAATGCAGAATTGTTCTCTCTCAGTATAAGTGTTTTGAGAACATTGAACATTCCTTGCATATTACCCTCCCTATCATAACCTTGACCACGAAAATTTTAAAGCCCAACTTGTGTTTGAAAAAAAAGCATCAAATGATGTTCTGGGTGAAACTGCAGTTGTATTGGGAACATGTATCATAACCATGAATCGTTCAGTGACAAAACCATTTTTGTCGACAAATCATATAACTAAAGACATTTCACTAAGTTATCACATGCTTCATCAATTAAAATTGCAAAAAAGCCACTATCAAGATGCTTCAAGATAGCGTTGACAACTTTGACAGCAATTGAGTTTGCAACATCTTTTTATATATTGGGTGATGTTATTTTGGAATTTTGTGGAGCATTTTTCAAAACAATGGTATTAGTGGATGAGTTTTGATTTTCAAGACATTATAGAAGTTCTAAAATATTTCCCTTATAGAGTTTTTAGATTCACCATGACCACAAAAAGCTTGTCCTTGCATAAAAGATATCGAATGCAATCAATGGTACCATTTAGGCTAATTCGATAGTCAATTCAACATTGCTCCATTTGCCTCACAATTAGTGGTTCAATATGCCTGGTTTGAATCATTAAATTTTCAGCTTTCAAATATGTGGTGTTATGTACTTCTGATTGAGCATGCTCTTGGAATCTTCTACAATTTTTATACCCACCATTTGTAAAAACATCATTCATATTTCTATTCACCGACTCTAGACGAAATAAATAACGCTTCAAACAAAAAGCGGAATATTCTTTTACACTATATTTTAACCAACTCCCAAATTGACTAAACCAATTTGGATTAAAGTGACGGGCCTTTACTCTAATGATAGATTGTGGAAATATTGATAGAGAAGGTTGGCGTGGACCGTTCTTTAAATAAGCTCTTCGATCTATATCCTGATCATTTGGTTCAAAGTTTGGAATTTGATTTCGTAAACTTGGATCAGAAGGAAAATTTAACAAAGCAACATGAATGTGATTTTGATTCGCTATTTTTGAAATAGCTTCATTTTGAATATCATTATCTATAATGTTGAAAGAAGATCCCACATTGTCGGAAATAATATCATGAGTTCGTTTGTAATATTTATGCAAATTTGATAAAAAAGATTAACAAAAAATAGATAATTTAATAGTTACAAAAGTCCTTCGGCTGTCAAATTAATTAACAAAAATTTGTAATTGTTATATTAAAAATTGATAACATTCATTTTCTCTTCTAAAAAACATAACATTCAATTAGCAATCTAAAAATAGTGAACTATTATAAGATCAACAAACTGATTTTAAGAACAATTTACAAACTGATTTTAAGAACAATTTTATGCACAAGAAACCAAAGTCATCAAATTACATAAATTACTTATCTAGTAGATTTTGTCAACCATTCTCAATCAAGGAATCTCAATGTACTGAATAGTTTCAATTTAATCAAAGTGAAACTATATAATTTAATCCCTATAATATGCACATCATAAGAATTGAAGAAAAAACAAAAAGGTTACTCATATTATAAATTTTTTGATCTAGGGTTTTGAATTTCACGGAGATATCCGGAGCCCTGTATGTTGGAGTTTTCCGATGATGGGGTGACCTGACAAACTTTGCTTTCTAAAGCTATGTTGGAGTTGCTAATGCTCAGTTGAACTCCGTCTGCTATGCAGCTCTTCAACGTGATTGTTGCTTCGTTCCTTATGCCAGTAAATCCTTCACTAACAAATACCAGTTCATGCTAGATTGTGGGCACCTTCTTTGTAGATACAGCTACATTTACCACTACGTTGAAAATAAAGCAGGTATATTTTTATCTTTATTTGCATTGAAATTGTAAACTGAATCTGCAAATTGACTTTTGAAAATAGAATTAACTACGTTTTTTTAACTACAGATGTTAATATGTACACTTGTTTTTAGCTAAAGATGTAAATCGATTTAACTTAACTTGCTATATTATATATAAAACAGAATTAATAGTCTTGCATCGGTAAATGTTTTACAGATATTTAACATTACTTAATTTAAATTTATTTAACTTAACTTGCAATTTGTTTAACATGGCTCATTTGTTTTAGTTTCGCATGTGTAGTCTTACATCAGTAAATGTTTTAATAGGTGGACTACGAGCACCGGATGCTAAAATTAAGCATATTGAATAATTGCATTTTTGTGCACCGTGGCAGTTTGGTGCAAATTTTAGACTATAGTGTTCATGTGGCTATTTCTATTTAATTCCAACTATACTTCAGCATTGTTTGTCCCATGACAGACCAATTTGAGATGCTTCATCCACTAGCATTAATCATTATTCTAACTTGTCACTATGCAGAAGTGAGGTACATCATTTAAGCGTTGAGCATTATTACTAATTTTTTACAATACCTTGACACTTCAAGAAAAACACCATTTTACACTATTTCTGCAACACTTCTCCAATGTGTTGTAAAAGTGGTGGACCTTTCATTACATTTTAATCTCCAATGTGTGTTAACGTTAAAATATGAACGATAACACCCGGTGTGTGTAATAAGATCGTGAAAGCACCACCCGTGTGACAGGAACAGAAATTAAGCAGGAAAATAGCAGAAATGCAGTAAATGAACAACAGATTTATAGTGGTTCGGCCCGTAATTGAGCCTACGTCCACTTTATAGTCTCTTATTGCTGATTCGGTTACAATTTGATACAAATCTCTTCAAGAAACAGTACAATTCGATCACAAGAAACAATCTAGACTACTAGCTCAATCTTCGACGGTGAAACTCGATGAATCCATCTCGGATGTAAGGAATTTCTCTCGAAGCTTGTTGTAGTGTCGTGAATGCTTGAAGGATCCTTGATTACTGAATGAATGAAGAGTTCGACGGAGTAACAGTGCTGTAGAAATGATTTGCCAAAAGTCCTCTTCATGTTGGAAGTGGTGGCCTATTTATAGGAGCAGATTTCTGAGCTCTCGATTTGGCCAAGTCATGAGTCGTGACCGACTCATGGTAAGTCGTGACTCGTCCTCGACTTAAGATGTCTCGTGGGCGCTATATTGGGTTCATCTGGCGGCTTAGTTGGAAGACAAGTGTTAAGTCGTAGTCGACTCACCAGATCAAAATGGCACAGGCAAGGGCATTGGATTCCAGTCTCGATAGCCTTTAAGTCGTAAGCCTGATGAGTCATACGCACCATGAGTCGTAAGACCTTATGGGTCGTAAGTCCTTGTGAGTCGTACGTCTTTACGAGTCATAAGTCTGATGAGTCTTAAGTCCTATGAGTCGTAAGACTTTACGAGTCGTAAATCTGATGAGTCGTAAGTCCTATGAGTCGTAAGACCTTATGAGTCGTACGTTTCCATGAATCATAAACCTGATGAGTCGTACAGACCTTGACTCGCTGAACCATCTGGACCATGAGTCGTAGCAAGCTTATCTCGTAAGTCCATGAGTCGTAGACTCCTTATCTCGTAAGTCCATGAGTCGTAGACTCCTTATCTCGTAAGTCCATGAGTCGTAGACTCCTTATCTCATAAGTCCATGAGTCGTAGACTCCTTATCTCATAAGTCCATGAGTCGTAGACTCCTTATCTCGTAAGTCCATGAGTCGTAGACTCCTTATCTCGTAAGTCCATGAGTCGTAGACTCCTTATCTCTTAAGTCCATGAGTCGTAGACTCCTTATCTCATAAGTCCATGAGTCGTAGACTCCTTATCTCATAAGTCCATGAGTCGTAGACTCCTTATCTCGTATGTCCATGAGTCGTAGACTCCTTATCTCATAAGTCCATGAGTCGTACAGCTCATAAGTCGTAAGGCCATAAGTCGTAAGGCCATAAGTCGTAAGGCCATAAGTCGTAAGGCCATAAGTCGTAGAAATTTAGGGGTTAACATTTGCCCCTCGAAGTACACGCCTAAGTCGTAGGTCGTGTGCTTCGACTCATCTTAACTCGTGTATGCCTCTTCGTGTTCCGCTGCCCAATGGTATAAAATGCTTGAGTTGTTTCCTCTATCCATTACCTATATTCTGAGTCGTACTCGCCATTGCTGTTCCTTCAAGCTTTCTCAAGGCAATTTCATCCTTTTCTATCAATCAATCAATTCGATTCTCGATTCTTCATTGCGTAAGTGTTTCTGATCCATCCTCGACCTTTAATCGTCATTGATTCGTGAACTCTCCCCCCTATACCTAATCCATCCCCTCGTGCAATGCTTTGTTGTGAATTCTTCCATACCGATAGTTCATGAGCTTGATTTTGCTCGATTTCATCTTTAGATGAATGGGGCGATGGAGATGTAGGGTTACTGCGCTTCAGGCGTTAATAGACTAGGTTGGCGAGGTTTTTGGTGATCTGAACTTAACTCATTGGATGGCTTAATGGTGTCGTGGAATGGGGATAAGGATAGTAGTTTGTTTGAGAGGTTATCGGGTTTGGATGAAGATGGGTTAGAAGAAAAGTCAATGGGTTCAAATCAAGGGAGGTGCTGGCATGGCCATGGTTCAGTAGCTTTGTACGACTCACGAGTCAAGCCCTCTATGACATAATTCTTGAGTCATAGACGACTCAGGACTTAGGATTTTATGCCGCTTTGGACTGTAGCCTCTCTTATTTTCTCACGACTTAAGACCTGAAGTACTGCTAACCTGCCCTATAACCCTTAAGTCGTAGACGAGTCAGAACATAAGTCGTGGGCGACTCATGACTTAGACCTTGCATGAGTTTTGAACTGCCGTGGATGAACTTTGAATATAAGTCGTTGGCGACTCATGACTTAAGCTTTGCATGAACTTTGAACTGCTGCATTTTCCCACAGATCATTCTAGTTTGCAAACTAATAACCTGTCTAATACAATATCCACAGAAAATTGGGACAAATATACTGTCACCGACTGCCCACATCAAGTGACAGATTAGTCAATAAAAGATAATCAACATAAATAGATTGTGTGAATGAAGTGCTTTAAATCAACAAGTTCAAGCAAAGTATTAAAGCAACATTGAACTAATCAATTGAAAATGTCTGGTTTGCACTAATTCCGTACCTGAACTTTTAAATTAACAAGTCCTGAAATTTGATAATCGATCAATTACCGACTAACTTAATTCCAGCTTGTATTTATTTGTTATCTTTACTAGTTTTGCACAACACTTCACACTATTTAGGAAACGTGCACCTTCATATTTGAATATCCAGTTGCTTGTGTAGAATGGCTTCTCAACAAAGAGATATAACAGTTCAGACTGGAGAGTCCATTCTCATTCCAGCTCCTTTAGTCAATCCCCTAGAGAGAGCATCTTCCACTCTATTATACAAAACTTTTCGGCAGTTATGCACTCAATTTGGCATTGCTGAGGACGACGCTATCCTTCCTGAGAAGAACAACACTGCTGATGTAGCGCCTTCTGGCTTTGTGGCAGTCAACCGACAAATGTGCTCGTGCGGAGCCATTCCTCCTTTCAACAACTTTCTTCAACACCTTCTCCGCCAACTGGCAATCGCTCCATTCCAATTACACCCCAATGGTTATGCTGTTCTAATGGGGCTATGCGTACTATTCGGCAGAATGCTTGACCGTCTCCCCAGTGTTGACGAAATCTGTTATCTATGCTCTTTCGTCAGAATCAAAGATCATCCTTCGATCATTGTTATAAGAAGTGCCAGGAATCGCAAACTGGTTGTCGGCCTCCCTGATACTGCTCATGGGTTTTTGACTCAGTATTTTTATGTTCGCTGTCCCCCTGGTTTTTATGCCGTGTGGAGAGAAGGAAGTAAGAATGCCTATCCTTTCTTCTCCTTGTTCTCTGAGTATCTTGCAGTCCGAATCACTAAGTGTTTAACTTTGCTTTCTCATTTCAGCGCTCCTGTCTCCCTCTAGGGATCCTAGTCATAAACAAACTCTGGAGAAGCTCATGGCTGTTCCGATTGAAGAACGGGATGTGAAATTTTTGTTGAAAGATGAGTTTCTCCACCAGTTTGGACTTTTACATCCTTCTAGATCGACTCAAATTCATGAAATCTCGAGTTCTGATGCGGAAACGTTAGCTGCCTCAGGTTCCCAAGCGGAGGACTTGAATGCCCCAGCTTCTGTAGAAGAAACTGCATCAGAAGCACCCGTCGTGGAGGCTGCTTTGGTAAAATGTTCCGCATCCATCAATGTCGTAGGGTTAGTCAGCAAGTCGGCGCTTACCCCAATTACTGAGGAGGAAGAGAATCCTCGAGTTCCTGAGAAATCCATTGATACAGAGGTTGAGAAAGAGAAGTCTGCTGAACTCCTGGGTGATGATACCTTTGATGGCTTGAGCGATATCATGATAACTTCTCGAGAGCTTTTTGGGGATAACAATCCAAAAGCAACTTCTCCCGTTGTCGAGGCGACTTCTACCTTTAAACAAACCCGGACGCCTACTACGCCAATCGTCTCTGTTTCCACACTAAAGCGTGGTCTGTAGTTTGACGCATGTAGCTTGCACGCCACACACACTTAGGATTTTCCAGCACTTATAAACATTTATCCTCTTTCTCCTGGAAATCTCTAAACTTTACTCCTTTTTTGCTTTCAGGTTCTCCAATGGGACGTACAGGTTCATATTATGACTCATTCAAGTACCGTGGAGGCCGCGGCACCTATGACTTCAGGAAGTACCTTGATACCCCAAAAGAAACAGATGAAGAGAGGGCTCGAAGGAAAGCCCAGGAGAAGCGGGATTACGATCAGTGGCAAAGAAGGAAAGATGCCGAGCGATATGACTCTTCGCATAGGAGTGACTACTCTCATAAGTGGAAGTCTTACGATGATAAGGGAAAAACTCAGATTGCCGATGAACCGAGCAAACGATCTAAACCGATTGACGCGTCTGAAATTTCTGAAAAGACTGACGCTCCCATTCCTTCCGATATTCTGGCTAGCTCTCCTCCTCTGAAGAAATCTGACATTCAGACTATCATTAACAGACCGCAATATCAAGTCAAGGACGGCCCCCCAACACTTCAGAGCCGTTTTCCGAATTGGTGCCTAAAAGGGGTGCGCTTTGACTTGGACCTAGTTCCGATTGATAAGTCAGACATGCTTAGCAGTCTTGACGCAGTCAGGCTTAATATCGAGAGGATGTCGCAGTGGCAGAAGCTTGTCGATGAACTCCAAAGGGTTAATCGTGCAAACCTTGAGGCAATGCTGACTATGGAAAACGACAAGGCAGAGTGGGACAAAATTTGCAAACAGCATAATCTCGAGATGACAAATATTGCTGATGGTTACGCAAAACTTGAGTCCGAGGTTAAAAAACTTAAGGAAGATCTTGCCTCTTCTTCTGCATCTCATACTCAAAAAGAAGAAGTCTTTCAGAAACAAGTGCGGGATGCACATGCTGCACAGAGAGATGTTGAAATGAAACTTGCCGCTGAACAGCATATTACTGAGAAATACCGCACAGAAAACACCGATTTGCGGGAAAAAGTCACCTCTCAGAATGTAGAGATTGAGTTACTAAAGTCTCGACTTGCTAAAGTTGAGGCAAAGCGTGATGAGGCTACCGCTGGCCGGGTTGCTGCCGTTGCCGAAAAGGAAGCGGCTGAGCAATCACATGAGGCGACGAAAGCAGACATCAGCTCTACCTTATTCGACTTTTATTTACACAGCGTTCTGGGTCGTGGAAGCCTCTCTTTTCTTGGTCCCGATTATGAAATTACATTGGCTGAAGTGTGGGAAGTCGCAATGGATATGCTTGGCGGGGCCGGCTATAATGAGTTGGAACTTGAGGAGCGCTATCTCAATGATGAGGATCGTGCCGCTCTTGTTAAGGGGAGGGAGCAACTTGCCAAAGTACAAGCTGAAACAACGGGAGAAGAGCCTCCAAAAGAAACAGCTCCTTTAACTGCCCCCGTTCATACTTCCACTTCAGCCGACGTTAATATTATGGATTCCAGCTCTCATTCTTTACATCTAGCTAAAGTTGCCCAAGAAACTGCAACTACTCCTACTGAAGATGAGGCACTGGATGATATTGAAGCCGAGAAATTTGAGGTGGATCTTGCAAAGCCAACTCCTCCAGGTACTCTTGGTGTCGTCTCGGGTCTAATGAACCAGTCATTTGACTTAGCCGAATTCGATGACCTTCTTACTTGTTACTTAAACTTTGATGAACCGATGCCTTCTTTATTTTCGGGGGATGTTGATTTTAACTTCTTTTCTTCTACAGCGGAGGCACCAAGCACTACACAAGCTTTCACTCCTTCGATTGCCGTTCCTCCGTCTTCCCAAATTACTCCTCCTTCTGCTTCCCAATCGGGATCACAGGCAGAGAAAATCGAAGCTCTTCAAGGCTTGGATGATCCGGCTGCTTCTCAGGAACAGAAGGCAGAGGATTTTGAAGACATTGAGAAGACCCCGGAGCGGTCTCTTGATGACGACACGAAGCTTTCAACATTGCTTGCTACTCCGGGGAGCGAGTCTTCTTCAAAGAGGAAGGGGAAGCGTGCTGTAAGGAAGAAGAAGAAGACTTCCACTGAAGATGAAGCAGTAGTTGATCTGGCCGCACCGCTTTCTCCTTATGCCCCTACCCGTTCACAACGTCTTCAAAAGCTAGTCATTAGGCCGGGAAAGGGCTCCAAAGGTGGTGAGAAGAAGGAATAATCAAGCTGGATTTTCTACTTATTATTTTTGCTCTTTGCATGTATTGACCGGGGATTGTGCGGGTACCGGTTCCCGCTTTTCCTTTTTGAGATATCTGCACATGTAAAGAATTTTCATAGTACTAAATAAAAAAATTATTTTACTTGTACAAACTCTTGTGTATGTGAGAATGATCTATCTTTTATTTTTAGTGTAGAACAAACGATTCTTCTTACTTGTGCAAACTTTTTGTCTGCGTTTGAAAATGCATTTATTCCACATCTGTTTTCCGTGATATTGCAACGAACTTGTGGCATGTTGCTTTTATTAATATAATTGAATTGTATAGTATTGCCCCCATGCCGTAAGTGCATTGCAATATTCCTAGCTTTTTTAAGACTAATACTCTTACTTCAGAGGACAATTATTCCGCTTTTAAGGGGAGAATTATTCTGCTCTTAATAGAGTATATCCAGTCTTTAGAAGAATTTTTATTTTCTCTTTCTGAAGAACGCTTCAACTTTCGGGGATAATCACTTTTATTTATTAAGAAGTGAATTTCCCTATGAAGTGAAATGAACTTTTCTGAAAGAATTTTGTAGTATTTCAACTTTTTTAGGAGGAACTTTTCGAGATGAACAAGTTAATCCTTCCTTTGAGAGTTGAACTATGCTTCTGGAGAATGCTTTTTGTCCGAGTACTTTATTTTGGGGCATGCCTCCGGAGAGGGCTCCTCTTAAAGAGTTGTGCCTCCGAAGAGGTCTTGTGCCTTCGAAAAGGCCTTGTGCCTCCGAAGAGGGCTTGCGGTGCCTTGGGAAAGGGCTTTTGCCTCCGAAGAGGTCATGTGCCTCCGAAGAGGGCTTGTGGTGCCTTGGGAAAGGGCTTTTGCCTCCGAAGAGGTCATGTGCCTCCGAAGAGGGCTTGTGGTGCCTTGGGAAAGGGCTTTTGCCTCAGAAGAGGTCATGTGCCTCCGAAGAGGGCTTGTGCCTCCGAAGAGGGCTTTTGAGTGCCTGGGAGTTACTTTCTCATGGTCGGATGGGTTCGCGGGGCAGGCGTAAGTTGCTTGATTGGATGTTTGTTTGTACAAACGACCGCAATCAATTAACAAGATGCCCCTTCGGTGGTCCCACCGATCTTTTTGGTTGAGGAAAGCACTCCCATTTATTGGTGTGCCTCGTTAGAGGGCTTTGGTTGGTTGGTGTGTCGGGTAGGTTGCGTCTCAGGGGCGAGTGGATCCACGGGATGGACGTAAGCTATCTGATCGGATGCATCACGACCAGTTAGCGAGGGTCCTGTTACTTCCGCTTGGGAAGGCGTCCCTTTAGTGGATCTTCTGGCCTTCCTGTTGAGATGCATACCTCCCATTGTCTGCTCCTTTGTTTGCTTGGCAACTTTTCCTCATCATCTGCCTGTTAGCGATCTCTTATTATCGTTCCCAAGCACATCTTCTTCTTTTTTCCTCTTACAAGTAAATTGCTTTATCCGAAGGAATGGACTTCACTGTTGAATGACTGTACGAGACGAACGCAAGTTATCTAGTTGGATGTCTATTCATAGCGACAATCTCGACTAGTGAACGAAGGTTTGTCACAATGGAGTCGCCAACTTTTTATGTGAGGTTTTCCTTGCTTGGGATTTGAGTTTGGAAAAAAATTTTGTGGCTTGATTTTCGTGTAATAGCTGATTTATGGAAGTCGCTTAGCTTTGTGATGAGCAAGCCTTGTTATAATGTCCTGCAATTTTGAATTGATATTTTAGCGATACATTTAAAGTATTTACATATCAAAATAAAACAGGCATTATGAAATAGTAAAGAACACAAGATTTATAGTGGTTCGGCCAAGAATCGGGCCTACATCCACTTTATAGCTTTCATTCATTTACACTGATTTACAATGTTTCACAATACAACTGATACATTCATCATCATTTTACAATTTTTAGCAGAGCTCTTTTCAGGTAAAATAAGGGCGCAAATGGTTGCTGTTCCAGGCCCTTGGAATTGGATCTCCTTCAACAGTTATGAGTTTGAAAGTGCCATCAAGAAGTTTAGTGCCTATAACATATGGCCCTTCCCAGTTTGGCCCAAACACACCAGTTGCTGTCATGATCCTTTTCAAAACCAAGTCTCCGATTTCAAAGCTGCGTTGGCGAACTTTGGAATTGAAATGCCTGGCTATTCTTTGCTGATGAGCTGAAACTCTGAGCCTAGCTTCCTCTCTTTTCTCATCAAGAAAATCAAGCGCTTCAAGTTGCAGTTTTTCATTTTCGGTTTCATTGAAATGAACTCTTCTATGTGAAGGAACCTCTACTTCTACTGGAATCATTGCCTCAGATCCGTATGCCAGTGAAAATGGAGTGTGCCCAGTCGCAGTTTTGTGAGTAGTTCTGTACGCCCATAGTGCTAATGGAAGCTTATCAACCCAACCACCTTTTGCTTTTTCAAGTTGCTTTTTGATAGTTGACTTGATGATCTTGTTAACTGCTTCCACTTGCCCATTTGCCTGCGGATGAGCCACTGCCGAGAAGCTTTTTCGAATTCTGAACCGTTTGCAAAAATCCTGGAATTCTTCACTTTCAAATTGAGTGCCATTGTCGGTGATTATCTTCTATGGCACACCATATCTGCAAATGATATTCTTCGTTACAAAATTTATCATCTTTTTAGAAGTGATGGTGGCCAAAGGTTCAGCTTCAGCCCACTTGGTGAAATAATCAACGGCAACAATAGCATATTTAATCCCTGATTTGGCGATTGGTAATGGTCCAATTAGGTCAATCCCCCAAATGGCAAATAGCCATGGACTGACCATTTGTGTGAGTTCAGTGGAGGGTGCTCTTGGGATTTTTGCAAATCGTTGGCATTTGTCACATTTCCTGGAAAAAGTTGCAGCATCTCGATTGATATCCGGCCAGAAGTATCCATATCGGAGAATTTTCTTTGCAAGTGTTTGACCACCTGAATGGTCTCCACATTCTCCTCCGTGCACCTCTGTTAAGATTGTCTTGGCTTCTTCCTTAGTTACACATCGGAGTAGTGGGGTTGAGAATCCCCGCCTGTATAATCGGCCATCTTGAATTATATACCTCGATGCTTTTCTTAATAATTTTCGACGTTCCTTAGGACTTTCTGGCAGGGAACCACTGAGTAAGTATTCTTTGATTGGAGTCATCCATGATTCATGCTCTTGAGATGTAGTCATAATCCAATCAACATCCATTTCATCAATGCTTGGAGCTGACAGAACTTCTACAGGAACTAATCCTAGTAATTGAGCTTCTCCGGAACTTGAGTACTTTGCTAAAGAATCCGCCTTCATATTTTCCTCTCGGGGTATGTGGCTTATTGAGTAGTGATCTAAATCATTGAGGAGTTCGGAAGTTTTTGTCAAATATGCAGGCAAATTTCCTCCTTTGGCTTGAAATTCTTTCTTCACCTGGCAAACAATGAGCTGAGAATCGCTGAAAATCTGTATCACTTTGATATTTAATTCCTTGGCGATTTTCAATCCGGCAATAAGGGCTTCATATTCTGCTTCATTGTTCGTCGAAGGAAATTCCAGTCTCAATGCATAACATAGTGATCGTCCTTCGGGAGTTTCGAGCACAACTCCTGCCCCAGAACAATAATCATTTCTCGAGCCATCAACATACAACTTCCATTGTATCGGAATGCAGTCAGTGGTTTCTTCCTTACTGTCACCTTTGTCAGTGGATTCTGCAATGAAATCTGCTAAAGCTTGTCCGTTAATTGCTCTTCGGGGATGGTAAGTGATGTCATATTGGCTGAGTTCTATGTTCCACTTCAAGAGACGACCCGAAGTTTCAGGACGATACAGGACTTGCTTCAAAGGCTGATCAGTCAGGACCTTGATAGGATGAGATTGAAAATAGGGTCTCAACTTCCTGGAAGCGATTAGCAGACAATAGGCAAGTTTTTCTATCTTTGAATAATTCATTTCAGCCCCAGCGAACCGTTTTCTGATGTAGTAAACTGGACGTTGTATTTTCATATCTTCTCGTACGAGTGCTGCACTTAAAGCATGGGATGAAATTGCCAAATAGATGAAGAGGTCTTCACCATCACTAGGCTTGGAGAGGACCGGAGGAGTTCTCATATGATGAATCAGTTGATCGAAAGCATTCTGACATTCAGGAGTCCATTCGAAATTTTTCTTTCCTTTCTTTAGAGCATCAAAGAAGGGAATGCATTTGTCTGTGGCCTTGGAAATGAAGCGACTAAGAGCGACAACCTTTCCATTGAGACTTTGTAGTTCTTTCTTTGTTCTAGGGGCTTTAACTTCTCTTAGAGCTGTGATTTGAGCAGGATTTGCCTCGATGCCCCTAGCACTTACGATGAAACCCAGGAATTTTCCAGACTCTACTCCGAATGAACATTTCAATGGATTGAGCTTCATTCCGTACTTCCGAAGAATTGAGAACATTTCTGCCAGGTGATCCATGTGGTCTACTGCTTTCTTTGACTTTACTAACATATCATCAACATAGACCTCCATCGTTTTGCCAATCTGAGGCTTGAACATAGCGTTGACAAGTCTTTGGTATGTTGCCCCAGCATTCTTTAAACCGAATGGCATGACTTTGTAACAGTAGAGTCCCACATCTGTAATAAAGCTTGTGTCCTCCTGATCTGGTTCATTCATCATAATCTGATTGTATCCAGAATAGGCATCCATAAAAGATAACAACTCATGTCCAGCCGTCCCATCTACTAGTTGATCGATTCTAGGCAACGGGAAGCAGTCTTTGGGGCAAGCTTTGTTCAGATCTGAGAAATCAATGCATACTCTCCACTTTCCATTTGCCTTCTTAACCAGTACTGGATTTGAAACCCAATTTGGATAAGTGAATTCTTTGATGAAATTATTCTCTAGGAGACGATCTACCTCTTCTTTTAAAGCTGCTGACCTTTCTGGACCTTGAGTTCTTCTTTTCTGTTTTACTGGTGTGAATTTCGGATCGACATTCAGGGTGTGAACAGCAATTGTTGGAGAGATTCCGCACATATCAGCATGACACCAAGCGAACACATCTAGATTGGCTTTCAAGAATGATATCAGTGTGTTTTGAACTGTTATACTTAGCTGTGAACCCACATTGAGTACTTTATTTGGGTCTTTCGGGTCTACAGATACTGGTACCGTTACCTCCACGGGTACCACTCTATTCTCCCCTGTACTGGCTTTCCTGGGATCCATTTCTTTTCTTGCATTGCTGTGTTCACCAGTACAGGGGCCGCTCCGTAGTTGCTACAGGGTCGGTTCCTTGATGCGGAGTGGAGCTGCCGCATCTTTCCCCATTTCTTTTCTCCTGGCCTCTCGGAGTTCCACAAGATAACATTCTCGTCCTGCGTTTTGATCTCCTTTAATAACACCAATCCCATTATCAGTAGGAAATTTCATTGTTAAGCACCAAGGAGCGAGGACGGCCCTGAAAGCAGCAAGAGTAGGCCGGCCCAAGAAAGCGTTATAGGCGGAGAATCCATCCACAATTACAAAAGTTTGCTTTCTAACCAATTTCTTGTGTCCTTCGCCCATTTCAACAAACAAGTCCACTGTTCCAATCGGCTGTTTCAGCTCTCCTGTAAATCCGGCAATCTTGTGTGAAGAAGCATGTACATCAGTCATCGGAATTTTCATTTGGTCAAATGTCCTTTTAAAGAGGATGTTGCATGAGGCACCACTATCAACCAACACTCTTCTGACAATAGCCGGCCCAATACCGACAGAGACAACCAAAGGGTCCTCAGTAGGAGCTTCCACATTAACAGAATCCCTGGCTCTGAACATAATATCATCATGGGAAGTCTTTTGCTGCTTTAGAGGTGAAGCATCTTCCAGGATTAAGACACTTTCTTCGGTTGGTGCATACTTCAAAGCTTTTGCATACCTTTCCATTTCACCCCAACTCCTGCCAGCCGGGTGAGGTCCCCCTGTGATCACATTAATAACAGGTCTTTCCTTTCCAGCAGGCCTCTCTCCTGAATCAGATGAATTAGTTGGAGGTAACTGCCCTTGGCTGGATGAAGATGGGTCCTTTCTATTCCTCTTGACGTATTGCTGCAACTTATTCTCTCTTAGCAATTCTTCAATCAGACTTTTCAAATGGCGGCACTCATTGGTATCATGCCCTGGTTGGTTGTGAAACTTGCAAAATCTTCCGCTTTGAACAGCATTCTTCCCAACTTTCACGGCCGGTGGTTTTGGAAATTCAACAGCATCCTTAGTGGCGATGAAGATATTTTCCGGGGTATCGGTCAGAGGAGTAAAGTCTGATGGTTTAAGAAAGCGGGGCTTTTTGAAGTCTTTCTGCCTTTTCCCACCATTACTTTCCCTTTTCTGATCTGCCGGTTCTTTCTTGCTTTGAGTAGTAGCATTATTTTCCGCCACCGTTGTCACAACTTTAGCTGGTGCGGAAAGATTCTCTAAGCGTATAAATTCGTCAGCCTTTTTGTAGAATTTCTCGAGCGAATTTGGTTCCTTCATTTTCAGCCATTTTCCAAATTCGCTTGATTTGTCAATAGCACGCATCAAATAGGTCAAGATCATTCGTGGCTCTGCATTATCGACTTCTGCCAGAGCTAAGTTGAAGCGGTTTAAGAATGACTTAATAGGCTCTCCCAGATTCTGTTCAAGACTGGACAGCGACATTATATCTTTTGCCTTTGAAGCGTATAGCCTGAATTGCTCTTTGAATTTTCGGGTCAGATCAGAAAACTGATCTACAGATCGGACAGGAAGCTTGGTGAACCAGAGAAGTGCCACTCCTTCTAAATAAACTGGGAAATATCGGCACTTTATCTCGTCGGTTGCTCTTGCACCGGTCATATGCCAGTCGTATTTATACAAGAACTGATTTGGATCACTTGTCCCCCGATAAGCAGGGATAGTGGGGGGAACAAACTTTCTAGGAAATTCAGCTTTCAGAATCTTCTCGGTAAACGGAGTTCTACTTGGTGCGAATCCCCATTCGCTTTCGTCTTCATCTCTTTGCATGCTCTCTTTCATTATTTGCTTGATCATACCAGAGAGATATTCCTCATTGTTCAGAGATTTCGCAGAGTAGACCTCAGCCGTCTTTTCGGGAGTTTGTCCAGGTAAATGCTCATGAAGAACTGGTGACGGCCTGGATCCTTCGGCCTGGAGGGGTGCCCCTTCGGCAGCACCTGATCCCCCGTGAGGAATATTTCTTCCCTCGGAATTGGGAGCAGCATTAGCAAAGTTTCCCTCATTATTTACTGGTCTTTGACTCGTACCAAATAGAGCATTCAGCCTTTCCATCATCAGGTTATTCTGAGTTTCAATCTGCTGGTACAGTCCGGATACAGCAGCATCTAACTCCTGTCGCGTAACACCGACGCTTGGAGCTGCCTGATTTGGAGAGAGAGAAGAGGCGGTATTGTCACGGTCATCGTCAGTTCTGACAGACTTTCGTTTCCTTCCAGGAGCCATTATGTCTGATAAACTTCTGGTTTTGTGGGAAATTCTTTCAGCAAACTTCTGAGAAGCAATGGTGAGTGGTAGCCTGAGTTGGGTTCTCAGTGAAAGCACCAAAATGTTAACGTTAAAATATGAACGATAACACCCGGTGTGTGTAATAAGATCGTGAAAGCACCACCCGTGTGACGGGAACAGAAATTAAGCAGGAAAATAGCAGAAATGCAGTAAATGAACAACAGATTTATAGTGGTTCGGCCCGTAATTGAGCCTACGTCCACTTTATAGTCTCTTATTGCTGATTCGATTACAATTTGATACAAATCTCTTCAAGAAACAGTACAATTCGATCATAAGAAACAATCTAGACTACTAGCTCAATCTTCGACGGTGAAACTCGATGAATCCATCTCGGATGTAAGGAATTTCTCTCGAAGCTTGTTGTAGTGTCGTGAATGCTTGAAGGATCCTTGATTACTGAATGAATGAAGAGTTCGACGGAGTAACAGTGCTGTAGAAATGATTTGCCAAAAGTCCTCTTCATGTTGGAAGTGGTGGCCTATTTATAGGAGCAGATTTCTGAGCTCTCGATTTGGCCAAGTCATGAGTCGTGACCGACTCATGGTAAGTCGTGACTCGTCCTCGACTTAAGATGTCTCGTGGGCGCTATATTGGGTTCATCTGGCGGCTTAGTTGGAAGACAAGTGTTAAGTCGTAGTCGACTCACCAGATCAAAATGGCACAGGCAAGGGCATTGGATTCCAGTCTCGATAGCCTTTAAGTCGTAAGCCTGATGAGTCGTACGCACCATGAGTCGTAAGACCTTATGGGTCGTAAGTCCTTGTGAGTCGTACGTCTTTACGAGTCATAAGTCTGATGAGTCGTAAGTCCTATGAGTCGTAAGACTTTACGAGTCGTAAGTCTGATGAGTCGTAAGTCCTATGAGTCGTAAGACCTTATGAGTTGTACGTTTCCATGAATCATAAACCTGATGAGTCGTACAGACCTTGACTCGCTGAACCATCTGGACCATGAGTCGTAGCAAGCTTATCTCGTAAGTCCATGAGTCGTAGACTCCTTATCTCGTAAGTCCATGAGTCGTAGACTCCTTATCTCGTAAGTCCATGAGTCGTAGACTCCTTATCTCGTAAGTCCATGAGTCGTAGACTCCTTATCTCGTAAGTCCATGAGTCGTAGACTCCTTATCTCATAAGTCCATGAGTCGTAGACTCCTTATCTCGTATGTCCATGAGTCGTAGACTCCTTATCTCATAAGTCCATGAGTCGTACAGCTCATAAGTCGTAAGGCCATAAGTCGTAAGGCCATAAGTCGTAAGGCCATAAGTCGTAGAAATTTAGGGGTTAACAATGTGCAACACTGATTCTGCAACATTTCATAAATATCGAATGTAGTTCAAAATGTAAAAATATTATCGTTTATCATTTATTAAAAGTAATAATTAATTAAAGAGAAACTATGCACCGGGTTGTACAATGATCTGTTTATTTTGCCTGTATCTCTTCTTTCCCTTGCACCGGGTTTTGCTTCATTTTTCACAAACTCATTCCAATCTTCTTGAGCGATTGTTGGTGGACAGTTTTTCAACCTCTCTTCGTCATTATCGAATTTTTCATAAAAGTTTGTCCTCAATTCTCTCTTGTGTCTCCTAAATGACTCGGCCATTTTTTTAAAAACAAGTCTTTTATATCTGACTCTAGCTCATAAAATGTCTGTGAAATTAAGAGTTTTTTTACGTAAAAAGGAAGCGATGTGGCAAAATATATCTACAGAAAAAAAAAGAAAATGTAAAATTGTAAAATTAATGCTTCGACATAACAATTGTACCGCCATACAACCAATCTCTTGTACATAACAATGCTTCGACAACATCTCCTTTAAGTGAATTACGGTACTCGTCAAGTACTCTACCACTAATGCTAAAAGCACTTTCTTAAACCACAGTAGTTACTGGTACAACCAAGATATCTTTTGCCATAAGAGATAAAATAGGATGTTGAAATTGTTGTGATTTCCAAAATGAAAGTACATCAAACTCTATTTTGCGATCAACTAGCCCATCATTTAAATATGAATAAAGTTATGATCTAGTAGAACTGCCAGCAAATTGATAAGAGTCAAACTGTTCCAAAATATCTTCACGTTCTTGTGAATAAGGGCCCGTAAACGAACCTGGAGATTTCGTGCCTTTTGTAACATTTGTTTCAATAGGCGACTCCACTTGCACTTTCTTTGAATATTCAAAGAACAACTCTTCCAATTTTCCTTTTAATTTTTCAAATTCTACGTTATCTCCATATAGCCTTTCATATGAAAATTGGACAAAACTTACTTTATAATGTGGATAAAAAATACAAGCAATAGAAAGAAGCAGACTAAACTCTTTCCAATATTTATCAAACTTTTTAAGCATGTCGGGAGCCATGGAAGACATAAAATCATCTCCCTCTATATTATTTTTTAAGTTAAACGAACCAAGAAAATTTTTGAAAAGCACAAATTAGCGGTCGGATAATTTGTTCCTGAAAAAAAGAAGGTGACATTGTAGAAAACTTCTAAAAAACGTGTGATTTTCTTTGCTTTCTCTCATTCTTTAAATGATGGATAATAAGTATAACTAAAATCCACATGTTTCAAGCGATAAAGAGCTTGCTTATAATATATTGCACTTCTAAACATAATAAACGTGGAGTTCCATCTCTTGGGAACATCTAGACAAAATCCTTTCTTAGTCTTATCCAAAGAAAGACTAGTTATGCATTCTAAAAAAAATATTCTAGATTGAGAGCCCCTAATATATTTTATGCTTTCCCTTGTGTTGCTTAAACAAGTAGTAATATATTTCAGGCCATCTTGCACTGTCAAATTCAATATATGTGCGGCACAACTAACGTGTAAATATTGGCCATTCGCAACCAATGATCTTCTATAATTGAGATGTGGTCCTAATAATTCAATAAACTTATCATTAGAAGATGCATTATCCAATGTACATGAAAACATTTTGTCAACTATCCCCCACCTAAGGAACAAACTTTATATCTTTCCAAATATGGCTAACCCAGAATGAGGAGGTGGCAACAAACAAAAACTAAGCAATCTTTTTTGCAAATTTCATTCATTGTCAACAAAATGTGCAGTCAAAGTTTTGTTTCCATCTGTATTGATTGAAGTCTACAAGTCAAACGTTATACTCACTCTCCTGCTAAATGAATCCAATATGGCTTTAAGTTTTACACTCTTTCTCATAAAGTTATATAACATCTAAACGCGAAGTGTTTTTGGATAAATGTACCACTTCATCATTTAAATAAGAAACTAATTCACTAACTTTCATATTGCACAAAATTAAATGGTAAAGTATGCCGAATAATTGCTTTAGTCATTAAATCTCTATACTTCATTTGACTAAAGTTTCATTTATTGATGTCTTCCACATTTATACCGTGTCATTTGTTAATATGTCTCCTCAAATTATTTGTCCCATAATTATCACCATATATATATATTCTCTTTTACTTTTTTTGCAAAAACATGTATGCTTTTCACCACTAACAATTTCCTTCTTTTCAAAATATTTCCACACATCAGAATAAGTATTTCTTTTTCGTTTACTACGCACGAAACTACCCACCGAATCAAGATCCACTTCTAATTCTACCATATCTCTTGTTTGACTATCATGTTCACCGATATTCATATTCTACAAAAATTATGCAAAAGTTATCAAGACTTTATCGTCATGACATATAAAATATATCAAGTTGATCAATGTACAACATGTTATCTTTTCAGTGAATATTTTATTAGTAATTGTGTAGTGGCAAATATTTTAGTTTCATTATACGGCAAAAAATAAAATCAGAACATTAGAAAATTATCAAAAAGGTAGTACCTAATCCTATAGTGAAGTTATAATAGTCTTGAAAAATCAATGTATTAAAGAAATAGTCGTATATGGTTTTTCCATATAGAGGAATGAACATTATATTACGTGTTATATATAAAAATATATCCTCGAACGAACACGCCTATCCTATGCCTTATGGGAATTTACATGGTGGTTGGATGTGGTGACACTTTTGGTTTCAATTTTCAATGAAAATTATATCAAAATTTATGCATGTATTATTCACCCACTCATAGTTCCTTACTATTTATATGTTCGTCAGGTTTGATCGTGCGTTTTTCAAGCTTATTCAAGTGTTAGGTTGATTTTCCAAATTCTAGTGGTTAATATTTTGTAGCCATTTTAGTGAATATAAAGATGCCAATATCATAGTAAGTTCTGGCATTTTATATGGAGTAGATTTAATAATTGAATGTAGTACACTTTGCAATAGTTAGAACATAAAACGACAGCTTAAAGTGATGTCACGTTTGTAGTGGATCTAATGGAATTTACAATAAATATAGGCTTGTGCATAACTTACTACTTAAAAAAAATAGAAATTAGTTACAGGTTTTGAAAGCTATCAAAGAAATAAAATAATTTTTTGGTTGGCAAAAAACTACTTTATGGATTAAAAAAATAGTGTTGAAGAAGTCTGTTCAGATCAAATAACAAAAATGAGATGCAGCTAAAGATCAATAGTCCACGGAAGGAGATGAATGAGATGTCAACAGCATGTAATTTATTTTCTAACTTATGTTAATTAGCTTCAACCTGAGGAAGGCCTAATTTTAAGTTTACTATGACACCAAATGAATGAAAATCATGGATATGTTGTGGAAAGTTAAAAATTGATAGAAGTAACTAATATTTCTTGCAATCTTCTTCACGGCTGTTTCACTAAAGTGTTGAAGCTGCAAAAATGACGTTATTCCTTCTAAGTTTCCTTAAATTAATTTTCTTGTATAGAGAGGAACAACCTACATTTATTAACACAATTAGGCATGAGATTATACCTTCAAATCCATGATTGATATTAAAATTATACTCTAATCTGTAAGTGAAAAAATAACAACATAATAGCTTAAAGAAAAAAACATAACTGATGTAAGCATAATTTTTTTTACCATAGTTTATCACTTATGCCATTCATTCTACCCTTTTTTAAGTAATGCTTCCTACCTTGAGAACTGTGTAATCTAAAGCTGCATTTGATAATATGACCAAAGTTAGCATACAAGTTATGCACATGATGAATGAATACATGCATATAATTGAATGAACAAATGATATATATGTAGACATGGGTTGCTAGCCACTTGTATGATTCAATCATGGCTATTGAAGAGGACAACAATGAAAAAATGTGTAACGACCCGGTATTTTCAACCATTCGCATCCACACATGTCGGACTTGAATTGCTCAAAATACCGAATTATAAAATATAAATTTGGCAAAACTCAGAATATAAAGTAAATAAATAAATCACAGATCACAGACACAGAGTAATATAATGCAGCGGAAGCAAAGAGATAGTAGTTCATGAAGCTACTATATAAATACATCAGAGTTAAACAAGATACAACAGAAGTTCAATACAATAGTCAAGTACAATGCTGAATACATCACTGGAATCAACTGAATAACTGGAATCTAACTGTGAATCTGAAATTGGAATAGATAGCTATATCTTCAAGCAAAGCTCCAACTTCGAAGATGAGTCTCTAATGCTGTATCACTTAGGTCTAACCTGAGCATAAAGCAAAACAAAAAACACTCGAGTCAGGACATACATACTTATACAATGCAAACCAACTCAAGTGTACTGTAATATAAGGTACAAGTAACTTAAAGGATGCTTGGGACCGCCCATCCTCTAAGGATCCATTAAACTATTTATTATGTAGTAATATTTCGCTATTATAATAATGTCTACAGTAAAATAAACTTATTTTTAAATAGCATTAAGCAGTGTAACGACGCGTAAATTTTGATTTATAAATTGGTTAATTCAATTAACATTTTGTGATTAAATCTAGGAAGAAGTAAAAAATTTATAACTTATATTTAAGTTAATGCTAAGAATGAATTATAAGCAATGGTTATAAAATAGAAAATGAGTAATTAAAATAACCGTTGAATTAACCAATGCAATAATATATTACTTAATAGTAACTGAATGTTAATAAAGAAATAAGGTTATGGCAAGTTGATAAATGTTAACAAATGAAATGATATAATTAGTGGTGATTGGATGAATTCAAAGTTATATTAACCGATGGAGTAATACGTAATACATTGAAAATTTATGCAACAATTGTAGATAATAAGTAATTATAACGTGTGTTGTTGATAATAAACGTACTTAAATGGTAATAAATTAAATATAAGAAAACAAAGGCATTTAGTGAATTAATTAATGATTACATGAAACAAAATCAATGTCCTATAGGTAATTATAATATTGTTTCGAAGTGAAAACTTATAAGTATGAAACCAAGTAAGTAAATTAATTAAGAATATGAGTAGTAATTAATGTACATATTTGGCAAATATAATTAAATAGTATGAAATGAAGCATGCATTAATGAAATGTAATATAAGTCAATGTTAATTACACCCATAAATGTCAATTTGTTGGATAGCAAGGTTTTAAATCAAGTAAACGTTTTTGTTAAGATTTCAATTAATAATTTATAAAATTTAATGTGAAATCAATTGCAGTTAATTGACCTAATTGTGTAGTTACGGTAAATTGATTTTTCTTTGAAGATTGTTAATTCCATAAGATGTAACCAATGTTAATTTTATTTATAATATAACAAGTGGTGGATTTTAGGAGTGAAAATCTAGATTTATTAATTTATTTGAAATTTAAAATTAAATAAGGGAATTTATTGCAAATAAGGGGAATTTAATATTAAATTATTACGTTAATGGAAATATGGATGAAATTTGTGGATATTAATGCAATAACTACGAATCAGTGAAAATTCATCCAATTGATAATAGGATGAGAACGGTGTATGTAATCAATTTCAACACTTGTCCGTTAGTGATAACTTAAATGTAATTTAACGTTAATGGAGTCTAATAAATTAAAATGGCTAATCAATTGAAATTAATCTAATTAAAGTTATCTTAGTATAAATTAGGGTAGTAATGGTTAATAATGTATTTCTAATGGTGTATGAATGAATTGATGATTTAAATTAAAGGAAATGATGTTAAAGTTATTCATATTTGACAATTTGTTGTATTATAAGGAATGGAAATAAAATTTATCAATATATTGGAAAACAATTACATTTAGATGAAATTAATTGTCTCATTTATGTGGGTGAGAACTGTAATTGAAAAGTATAAAGGTAATAAGCAATGAAAATGCATATTTATTTCATAAGTTAATATAAAAGAATGAAACCTATTTAATGAATTAATTGAGTTTCTTATTTTAACAAATGTATATAGTTGACAACTTCAATATATTTGGAAATAATAATTTATACAAAGGGAAGCTGGAAATTTGAATGGGGTTTTGAACCAAAGGTCCCTATTCTCAAAGCTCATGCACAAAAAGTCCCTACTAATAAACTCATGTAAATTAGGTCCCTGTTTTGTTATTTTTTACCAAATTGTCCCCTTCTAGAAAATCGGTCCAACATTGAAATCAGGGACAAACGTGACATAAATTAGTCAAAACCTAAAAATAGGGACCAAATTTTCATAATCTTTTTGGGAGGGACTTTTCTTCCATCATCTTCCAACTCTAGGGACTAAACACCCGTTCCTTGAATTTGAATATATATATATATATGGAATGAAATGTGAGACAAGTGTTAACTGCGTTACAAAGTAATGGTAGACTCAATTAAAGGGTTGGAATTGAATCTAATCAGTTTAATTGGAAACTTATTAAAATAAATTTGGATTGGGTGATTTATGTCCAATTAAATCAGTTCACGTTTCAAAATTTAATGCTAGTTTATTGCATATACGTTTATACCTAAATTTAAACTTATGTTTTAGATCTAGTTAGATCATTAAAAAGAAAGGATTATTTAGGTTTGAAATCTCATACGTTATTAAATTAAATGTTAATAGTAGATGATAAAAGGGGTAACATAGATTTACACTTGATTATTTTCTTTTCAATTAGATTTTAATTGCAACATAATTTACCTTTTCATCTTCACATTTCTAGTTTATTCTTACATTCATTGCCTCCTTATGTGGATTATTTTCATACCTTTTATTTATGAATGTAAACTATAAGTGGCGATAAAGATGTACATATATATATATATATATATATATATATATATTATACACATGTTTATATTACCTTGCTTATGCTTCATGTTTTTGAATGTATGTTAATGAATTCCTAGTAAAACATTCAATCGAAATGTAAACATATTTGTTTAATTCCCAATCTAATCACAAAGAGGGAGAAATGAAAAGTTCTTAATGTTGTATATTCTTTTAATTTATGACACAAATTTGTGTAGAGAATTTATTTTCCTTTATTGTGTGTTAATTAAATCTTTAAAGGATGTTAATTTTGGTATGTTTAGGGTTAACAAAATTAATTAAGTGAACGATTGTTTTGAAATTTGAATTGTAAAAGTTTGTTTATAGTATAGAGCTAGTCCATTCATTCCCTTTCTAATTAATAATTACATCTTTTTTATACCTGCTACTTTTAAAAAAGACTGTTCATATTTACTATATTTCATACCAAGTTTGTTCATATTTACTTTATTTTTTCATTCATTTTCCAACTTCATTTTCTGAAACGTCATTTCATTTATTTCTAATTAATAGCAGCCTCTCTTTTCGAATCTCTTTGGCCCTAAACCTAACTCTAACCTTATAAATAGGATATGACACAAATGAAACCCCAGCCTTCATTCTAATCTTCTTCTTTTTTCTTTTTCTTTTTTTTTCTTTCTTCAAATCTCCTTATTATCTCTCATTTTAATTTTTTCTTCCTCTTCAAATTTTCTTCTTCTTCAAATTTTCTTCTATTTCAAACTTTCTTCTTTCTTTTCAAATCTAGATCTTCTCTTCCAATTTCAGTTCTTATTTTAATCCTTTTCTTTTTCAATTCTTCTTTTTTCAAATCTTCTTTTTTTCAAACCATCTAAAAATACATATATACATATATATTAATATAAAAAGGAGGAAAATTAAAGTAAATCAAAATAAAAGAATTTTTTTGGGAACAAAGCTAGTAATCAAGAAAAAGACTAAGGAAACATAGAGGGAGCTATTAATTAGAAGTCTATTATTTTCGGATTCATATAAAGGTGAGTGTTTTAACCCACTCACAACTTCTAAAATCTCTTAAGTTTGTTAAATTAATTTTTGATGTGTTTAGTAATTTATTTGTTGCTGTTTGGTATATTTTTATCATCATTCCAGTTAAACTTAATTTATTGAATTTAATTTGTTATTCGATTTATCATTGCATATAAACTGCCAGTTAAATTTATTTATTATTGAATATAAACTGCTAGTAATTACCTGTTATTAATTACCTGTTCTATATTTATGTTGTTGTTTGAATTGGATGATGATTGTGATAAATGGTTGATGATTGATATTGGGTGAATGGATGCTGTAATTTATATTGTTATAACTGCAAGTTGTTATACATTTTATTACATTCGGGATTGTGGTTTGAAATGATATATAACCGTATTTTATTTTTAAAATTACGGATTGAAATGATAAATATCCGTACCACTTGACCATAGGGTAGAAAATTATATACAGACACCGTGGTCTATATATATAAAAATATTTTGAAATGTTTTCTATGGTTTTGTAAAGAAATATACAAGTTATATAAATATTGAATTTTGATGTTATATAAACGTCAAATTTATTATTGATTTCTAGCTATATATAAATATGCTTTGAAATATAAAATAAGCCCAATAATAAAGTTTGATTATTTTATATAATACGGTTTAATAAATATTAATTTTTGACATTTTATAAATAATATTATATATATATATACAGTTAAAATCTTGAATTTAAGCTATGTATAAATTGGTTTAATAAAAATAAGTTGAATAACAGAGTTTGATTGTTTTATATTATATGGTTAAGTACCTGTCTAAGATATTGTATATATAGAATGTTAAATGACTTAAGATGAAATTTAAGATTGGAAAATAAAATATGAAATTGGTTTAAAATTGAATTATTTAAGAATTGTACTTGAATAAATTATTGTAGATGATTTGAAATATAAATAAAAGTGGAGGTTTTAAAGGGTATGATTCTATAACTTGATTTGGTTTAACTGATTTAAAAGAATATAAAGTTGAGGTAACTGAATATATCAAGTTAAATATATTGAAAGAATATCTAGTTGTTTGAAGTTAAAAGTTTTACTTAAATTATATTGGATTTATTAAGTAAACATTTCAAATCTAAATAATAGCAATTGAATTTGATATATATATATATGGAATTATCAAAGAATTAGTTTTGAAATAGTGAAATATATAAAGCTTTGAAATATATAGAATTAAAATGGTTATTTGGGGGTTTGAATCTAAAATTTGAAATTTGATATGTGAAGGTGAAGAAGCTATTTTATTATATAAAGTAATTTAATATTTAAACCATTTAAGTATTAGAAGTTATGTTTCAAAGCTATGGGTTTCAAGATATATAGATTTAAAGCTTTTAAAAAAAATCAAATTGTTTACTCACTTGATAAAGATGAATAGAGCTTTGAAATAGATGCTTGAAAACTGGAATTTGAAAAATGCTTTAACTTATTTAACTAGAAACTTGAGTTGCTTTTGATTTCTGAAAACTTGAATTTGCAGAAGAAAAATGCAAGATTATCTTGCTTGAACTTTGATTTGCTGCTGGTTTCTTACTTTGTTTTTGATTTGTATGAAAATGTTTACAGGCTTTGATCTAAGTTTTGATAATTGGTCACAGGCTTTTGAGTTATGATTTTTCTGGTGGATTTCTAGTTTTGAAAGATAGTGTTACAGGTTGAGTTTCTTGAGTTTTTAGAAATGAAGAAAGAAAAAGGAATGAAGAAAGAAGATAGGAGTTTATATAGAGTTTATTTGGATTTATTCAAAATAAAAGAAATTAAAAACAATTTAGTGACACATGTTAACCTCCTTAACATTTGTCATTTTCAATTTCTAATTAACTTACACATGTTACCTAACATGCTTTATAATTAAACACTTGTAATAATACATTTATTTATTTACTTTAGAATGTTATTATAAAGCTTTTATGTTTATTTTCCTATTAAATAAGTACTTTTATTAATTAATAAATGCTTTTCTTAATTTTAGATAAATAAAATCTTCTAAAAGAAAATAAAATAAAAACCAATTATGTTCTAAATAAAATCATATATAATATATTTAATTATTTTTTTAATGTTAATATAAAACTTTTGTATTTATTTACTATTAAGTAAATACTTTTTAAATTTATATAAATAAATTTTCTTTAAGGAAAATAATATAAAACAAATCTTATTCTATTGAAAACCTTATCCATATATTTTTATATCCAAAATATTTTTAAGATATATATATCCTTTAAATTCAAATTTAAATTTAAATTTCAAATTCAAATTCAAATCCAATTTAAAATCAACTTAAATAGATATATATTAATTTAAACAAACACGTTATTAATTTGAAAATAATAAATTTATTTTAAAATCTATTTATAAAACAACACAAATTAAATTTAGAAATAATAATTCTATTTTAAAATCTGTTTACATTTAACAACACATTATTATTTTTTGTTTTGAAAATAACAATTTTACCAATTTTAAATAATAAATAAAGGAGATTATCACATTTTAAATTCCTTGAAATTCCAGGATATCACAATTCTAAAGTCATTAGTCATAATTAACTTATGCAAAGAAATATACAATACAAGAAATAAAAAAATTATTGTTTGCTAATAATATCACCATCCTTTTAATTAATATAAAAAATATGATAAAATGCATAAACAGATGATAAATGATAAACGGTATTCATTTCATTCTATAAACTTCATGAAAGGACCTCTGGGAGGGATTGTGAACCACCAATTTCAAAGCGTATTAATTTCTTTCATATCTTTATCAAAACGTGACATATAAAGTTTAAATTCTTACCAAATTTGTAAAATGGTTTACTAATGTACATTTAGTTTTTAAGAATATTACATCAAGTATAAGTGACCTGCCTTTATTTTGCTTATCAATTAAAGCGTGTCCATCCATTATATCATTAAGCATAAAATGATTCATTTCCCTAAATCAAAAGTAGGGCTGTCAATTCCCTACACGACCCAAAACACGACTCGAAACCCGCATGGAAATTAGCGGGTTAACCCGACACGTTTAAAAGGCGGGTCATTTTTGGGTCAACCCGTTAGAACCCGTTTAATAAACGGGTGGGTTTAGGATTGACCCGTGAACTCGAATTTGACCCGACTAACCCATTTATAAGCTCGGTATTGTTGTACAATTCTCATTTTAGCTTGCAGAAGAATGGTATTGTTGTTATTCACTTATTCCTACACATTTGCACTTAACCACATACCCACGTTTTCATGCAAATTCCCACGTTTTCATGTCCATTTCCACGTAACAACTTTTCAAATTTTCATACCCATCTTAGCTTGCAATAAAAGAATAACAACAATACCCTTCTTTTTCTCCAAAATTCTCATCTTAGCTTGCAAAAGAAGGGTATTGTTGTCATTCACTTATTTCTACACATTCACATTTAACAAATTCCCACATTTTCATGCCCATTTCCATTTCTTTATACAAATATTATTCTTAACGGGTTACACGAATCAACCCGAAACCCACCCGATATATAATCGGGTCAACCCGAAACCTGCCCATTTAATAAACGGGTTGACCCGACCCGTTTAAAAATCAACCCGCACCAGAGTTGACCTGACCCAACCCGACCCATTGACATGCCTAATCAAAAGGGTGTCGAATCTACTTTGTCACTGATTAGGATTTTCCTTCGTTCTCTATGGAATTTTCTTCCCAAATGCTAAGGTAATTTACAAATTGAATAGATCTTTTAATTATAGTCACAAATGAATTACATTTATTTGGCTATCAATAAAAGTGCATCTTTTGATTACCTCTTTAAGCATAATAATTCTTCTCTCTAAATGAAAAGGGTGAGGATTTAATTTTGAATCTACTTGGTCACTGATTAGGTTTTTCCTTCATTTCTGATGGAATTTTCCACCCAAATTCAGTGGTAAGTTATAAGTTGAATAGTCCTAAAATTATCATAATATTTTAGTTAAATTTACTCATTTTATCACAATTAAAGTATGTATATTGACATTGTAAAGTAAAATTATAATCTATTGTTAAGATTTGTCAATTTACTTTTTTTGATTAATTACTCATACATATCTGTATTCTCAATAAATATTAATTTTTTTAGGTGCTTAGCAAGAAGGTCACCCTTGAAGGTTAATTCCATAAGGAGTTTTCTTATTCTATCACACCCTAATTACTATCAACAATCTCAAGTATTTCAACTTTTCAGCCTGCCAAAAGTGACATTGGACATATCACATGCTGGCAATTATAGCCTGTCATTTTCATCATCTATTTGTAAATTACAAAGTATACAACATAAAATTGTGCGTTGGTTGCCTCCTAGACCAAATTTTGTTAAGTTGAATTTTGATGGAGCTGTTTCAAGGAACAAAGCAGGTTGTGTTTACATAGTTCGAGATAGTAATGGTTCCATTCTTTTAGCTGGTGGCAATGTAGAAGAACTTTAAATGTTGTAGAAGCTGAATTAAATGGAGTTCTAAATGGGTTACATAACTTAATATTATGTTATCCTAATATGAAAAATGTATGGACTGAGGGTGATTGTTTAGCTGCAATATGTTATTTGAATAGATTCGGTCCGGAAGATTCGAAAAGATGGCCAATATTAAAGCAAATTCTAGACCAATTCAAAGTGTTTACAAAGACCGTATCTTCACACAATTATCGTGGGGGAAACCAATGCTCTGACTATTTGGCTGTAAGAGAAAAAGAAAGACTATCCTCATTTCTTTGGATGGCAGATTATCCCACGTGGTTATTAGAGCTTAATTGAAGGGATAATACAATGGAGTTCATGGGAAAATTAAAAAAAATCATTAGAGTTTTGTTTTGACATCAAATGGGTGATAATTCATATCATGTATTACATTTGTAAAATTAATCATTTTGGATCATAATATGATCAACAATATACTAGTAGCATATATATCTATATATATTATACTAGTGCGAACCCGTGCTACGCACACGGAGTATGGCTATATTTTTTTGCATCTATCATTAAATCTTCATTTTTTTCTTGGAAGAATATTATATAATTCAAATCAATATTCCTTTTTTTCAAAGACGGACTTTCTAAAAGTTTAATTATATCGCAGCTAATTAATGGAATAGTCTTTTAGATTATTAAACAAAATCAAAGGAAAATTACAATGACACTAAATGCCGATAAGGGTCAAAATTTAAAGGAGAAGGAAAATATGTATATGAATGTAAGGAAGAAAAGTCAAGGTATATATGCAAAGCATATGATAGTAGCATTATATCTTTAATACATATGTGAATCAAATAAATTTTTACATAAATTGTTATCCAAATGCTACTACTCCCAACATGTGTCAATCCAAAACAATGTAACGCGTTGGCAAATAATACCTTTGAGTAGGGCTGTTATGGTAACGGTAAATTTAACCTTACTATACCATTACCAGCTAATCGGTTACCATTTTCGAGTGAAATCGGTATACCAGTTTAATCGGTATGGTAACGGTAAATTTACCATTCTCTACGGTAAATCATCGGTAACATTTCTTCAATACCAGCTGTAACGATAATTTTACCAGTCAATTTATAATACATGTATATTCATGTAACATACTTTATTACAGGCATTTTGAACCAAACAAATGATCAAATTTAGTTTATTAACCATGTGAAATAATGTTAAATACACCTCACTTCTTTTTCATTTGTGTCTTTTATTAAGTAACACTATAAATTGTATAATGAAACACCGTTATGGTGTGAATACGTGTTATGTAACTAACATTTTTTAGACAAACGCCAATTTACCATTACCAGTGTAACGGTTACCAAATTATCGGTATACCAGTCTTCGGTATACCAGCCTATCGGTAACGGTAAGCAATTTTCGCTTACCAGTGAAAATGGTATGGTAATGGTATTTGTGAAATGGTAACGGTAACCATTACCCAGCCCTACCTTTGAGCATTTTCATTAGTTGCAATCCATTACTTGTTCAAATAGATCCAATAGTTACAAATAGCAAATACAACTGTGCAAAAAAATAATGCTTTTTTCCCCAAAATCTAGCAAAGTGCCCATATATCAAATAGCTAAAGCATCCATTGATATAAATTTAGTTAGTTTCGAAGAGAAGATAGACCACTATTGCCACCTATAGCAAGTAACACGACTTACCATCCTTGGCCTTTAAGGGGAAGAGAATAACTGGGCTTCATAGCTTCTAATCAAGACTATCCACCAAGTCAGTAAGATCCAGAACTTTCAATAGTTTTTCTTCATTTATGTCGGTTTGAGTTAGCTTATCTATGTAATAAACTAGTGTGAACCCGTGCTTCGCACACGGGTATGACCAAAATGGGTATGGATGCAAATACATACGACGTTTAAAATTGAAAATTCATACATTAGCAGTTAGTTGAAGTGCAAGGGGAGATGAAAGAAGTGTAGATAGGCTGAAATAACTTGTTGCACAGGTTGATAGGCCAAAAAATGTGTAATTCACGTCACTGCGTGAAACAGTTGTTCTCAGTTTTTTGTATCAGGAGATAGCTACTATAAATAACATACGGTCTCATCCTATAAGCTCTTTGTCGACCATTTGAAAAATAGAACACTGAAAAATTAGATATGCATAATATCAGTTTTTAAACATTGGGAGTATATGGGTAAAAGGGGAGCACATGCAAGAAACAGTCATAATTGAATATAATGACCGCTTGTAGACATTTAAATAGCATAGTAGTTGACAATATCTATTTACAAATATGTAGAATTAATTACCCCAGTGTCTTGTAAATTCAACATAACTATAAATAGTATGAAAACAACCATTCCAATCTTTTATAAGCAGGTAAAGAAAAAATGCCCAGAATGAAATTTCTGATGCAGAAAAATACGCAACTTAAATGATTTATGTTGATGCAATATATACAAAAACAAAAAAAGAGAAGCAAAGCTGTTATTAAAAAATGATAAGCTATCACGTCAGTTATAATAAAGTTATTTATATAGTTTATAGCATTGTATAGCAACTGGGTCCTAACTTTTAGTTTAAATAATATATATGTATATTGATTGCTTGTAAGCTATGAAATTTAAACGTGGTAAGGGTCCACAATCATATAAAAGATTATTTAAAAATGACAGTCATGTAAACATGTAGATAACCAATATAAGTGCAGTCAAAGTGAAATGCGGCAAGGGACTGGGTAAAACATTTTTGAACAATTGCAGTCTTAAACATATAATCAACCTACATAACAGCACGGAAAGAAAGTTAAAAATAATTACAGGTAAAAAGCATGTCCAATTAGCATACAATCAAAAATTCAAGTACGTTATATTCTCAGTTGTAGTTAAAATAAAAATTATAGTGTAAGAAGCTAGTAGCAAGTCACAATGAATCTTGAGATCTATATCTAATTAGAAAAGATGTTCAAGTGATAATTGGCAGATATAGATGAGAAGCATTGATTAGACACAATGGTTGGCCAGTATTTTCTCTCTGTTTGCTACCTGGTGTTCGTATAGTAAGAGAGAAAAAGAGTCAAGTCAAAGGCATAACATACATGGTATTGATATTAATGTCCTTTATATTTTTTACCCGGAGTATATTACTAAAAAGGCTTATTTTTCTTCTTTAGTGCGTTGAACAATTATACTGATTCATTATCTTTTTGACATCGTGTAACAATGATAACTATTTTCCTTCGTTAGAATTGGATAACTTACATCAAACATATGCAATGATTTGATTAAATTTTTGTAATCTTGAGCGTTTTTAATATTAGATGGTTACAGAAAAAAGATATTGGAAATGCAATTAGTGGTATTATTAAAAAGGGAATGGTGTATGTTTGACAGAGCTCCATTTGTATAGATGACAAATGTTAGATTCTTCTACTTTGGCTTTCTCACTACGCCAATTCTGAATTATAAATTTGTTACATAGACGTTTACTTAATAGATTTTCTGTATTGCATTGAAGACTCAGGAATCGGAAATACTGGAATTGCTTAGAGATGAAGAGAACGAAGAAGATAAGCTAACTCAAACCGACATAAATGAAGAAAACCTATTGAAAGTTAAGAAGCTAAGAAGCTAAGAAGCCCAGTTATTCTCTTCCCCTCAAAGGCCAAGGCTGGGAAGTCGTGTTACTTGCTACAAGTGGCAGTAGTGTTCTATCTTCTCTTGGAAACTAACTAAATTTACATCAATGGATGCTTCAGCTATTTGATTTGTGGGCACTTTGCTAGATTTTGGAGAAAAAAGCTTTTTTTTGTACGGTTGTATTTGCTATTTGTAACTATAGGATTTATTTGAACAAGTAATGGATTGTAACTAGCGGAAATGCTTAAAGGTATTATTTGGCAATGCGCCACATTGTTTTGGATTAACACATGTTGGGAATAGTGCCATTTAGTGGTTTTTGTTGGGAGTAGTGGCATTTGGATAACTGTTTCTGTAAAAAATTATTTGATTCACATATGTTTCAAAGGTACAATGCTCCTATCATATGCTTTACACATATTCCTTGACTTTTCTTCCTTACATTCATATACGTATTTTCCTTTTCTTTTAAGTTTTGATCCTCATAGACATTTAGTGTCGTTATAATTTTCCTTTGATTTAGTTTAATAATCTAAATGATTAATACATTAATTAGCCACGATATAAGTAAACTTTTAGAAAGGCCGTCTTGGAAAAAAAAGAATGTTGATTTGAATTATATAATATTCTTTCAAGAAAAAAAATGAAGATTTAATGATAGTTGCAAAAACAAAATATAGCCATACTCCGTGTGCGTAGCACGGGTTCGCACTAGTTTTTATTACTACTGAACAGTGGATATTTTATTGATAGTTAATTGAGGTTTTATAATACATTTAAAGTGGGATAAAGGATTTTTGTTACTACTTAGGTGAATATTACTTTGTAGAGGTTTTACTAAATTAGAGTATCATAGCCATTTCGTAGCATAAATACACAATATTGTAATTTTCCAAGAAGAATGTACAAATGCGAAAACTATCAAAAGAGGAATTTTACCAATATACTTTACATACCAAAAAAAGTTTTCTTAGCATTTAAAGCTTATTGTATTGCTGTTAACTAAGAGTTGATTCCATGGTTTTTATTTTTATTAGACTGATGACATAATGGAAAAGTTAATTCTGATCCTTTTCTAAACCAAGGAAAAATGTAAACTCTAAGCATTTGCAGTATACTAATTGTAATAACTAACACAATAATTTGTTGAATATTAAGATAAAAGAAGATTACTTAGCAACTTTTGTCATTTTTCTCAATCAACTTGTTGTGTTATAATTCTATAATCTTGTAGGCGATTTGGTAATTCATTTGGACCTGGATGTAATATGTATAGCTCGCACATATCAATTGGTGGTCTATGGAAGATTATGGTTATACTGGGTTGTGAATGGACTGACTCATATTACTTGCATATGTTGACGGGGAACTAAAATTTTAACTTTTCTAAAACATGATAACCTCTATATGTGTGATCTCCAAACCAATATCAGTAACACAGTTTCAACGTTAAAAAATGGTCAGTTTGGGGAACTAATAGCGATTTGTCGGCGATACCAGTGCATAAATTTTATAGCAAATTAAAAGTGCAAACAACACCAATTAGTTCAAGAGAAGCATGCTAGTAGGAACAAAAAAATACATTGAAGAATTACAGCCCTCATAAATGTAATTGTCAATGATTATAAAATCCAAAACAGTAGCCGCATAAATAACAATGATGAAACTACTATTGAATTTTCTTGTTCAAACATCGAAGGGATCGTCAAAGGAGACCAAATTTCATGAGTTATCTTATAATCAATTCTTCCATGTTCTTCAAACCTTATATAACACATGAACTAAAGATACATAAATTAAGAGGATAAAATATAAATTATAATCAAAGTGCAATCATATAATACTGTACCCGTCTCCATCCACTATGATATAAAAATATATGTAATTCCTTTTTTGGTAGCAAATATGCCCTTACATTACCAGTTTAATGACAGAAAACATGAAAACCGAAGGAGTTTCAACATACATAGGTCATAGCATTTCAAATTATGTTCACTTTCATTGATTTTCTGGGAATTGTTTACAATAGGCATCATCAGATGGAGCATATTAATGTCAGCATAGCCTAGTATAACAAATTTGCCGATAAGGAAGAAGCAAATAAAATAATAACTAAACTGTAAGGGATAGGTTGCATTATATTGCGGTATTCGATGATAAAATCCACATATAGAACATTAATGACAATTGCGAAATATTCTCAACGAAAAAAGTTCCAGATAATCAAATTGTTGAGGAAACAATTTCAGCAATCTATTTCAAATGAAGACTATGATGGTGAAATAATGGTGACCGCAGAAATGAAGGTAAATCCAAAAAAAAATATCAATGACAATTGAAAAATTTTCTCAAAAGGAAAAGTTTCCAGTTAATCAAGTTCTTCTGGAAATAATTGTTGTAATTTATTTCAAATCAAGAATAAGACGGCGTTAGGAAATAACAGTAACTATGAAAATTAAAGGTTCAAACCATTACACGTCAAAGGACGATGATTGATTGATACAAATTAGCTTTGGATATAGGGAATCCAATTTAAAATAGGAAATATCATGATTGAGGAATTTGTAGAATATCAATTAATAATGGTTGCATGAAAGGAACTAAAAAAGATCATATCAACAACTCTTTAACTGATCTACTAAATTTAAAGTCCTATACCCCAATCAACTAAGGTATGTCAATTAAATGAAGCTCAAGCACTGCGTTGGGTGTGGTGCTTTGTAAAACTGAGCGCTTTGCTCGTTTTTTACTGAGCATTGAGATACTGCTTTGTATGTGCTTACTTTTACCAAGCAGTTAGTTCATGGCTTAGTAAAAACTAAGCCGTGCACCAGTGCACCGCTTGCTCTTTTACTTAATACCATTAGTAGGATCATTTTCCATGTAAGTCTATAATTTTGAAGGATGATGCAGCGCTCAAATGATTATTTACCTTTACCTGGGTTTTCATGATAAATTATTAATGATAAGAGAATGACCAGTAAGATTAAAAAGTAAACAAATTAATCACACTTGCTATATATATATATATCAATTAACCATGCAATCATACAACAAATTAAAGATAGCAGCCTATAATTTATTTATGCCATTGAGCACTGCATCACATATCATATATAAGAAAAAGTATACAAATATAAAAAGCAACATTCAAGTGATCAGGATTTCGAAACACTTTGGAACTGATTGGAGAAACGAATAAAAAAACAAACACTCTTATCACATGGCAACCAATCGTTTAGAAACTCATAACATATTGGAACTATCAGGATGCATAACTTATTCCAGCAACCAAACACCATGAAATCTAAAATGGATTATCACATGCAGTGTCCAGGAACAAACTGTTGTGATGCGTAGTTCCTAACTCGACCAAAATTTGAAAGTCTGGAGACCGTAACCAACACGATAAGGTACAGGAGTAAGTCATATAATTTTCATGTTCATACCATAGCAAAATACCTAACCTAAGAATCGAACAATCATAAGGCGTCTGCACCAAACATCAAATGAAGCAAGCCAAGCCTTCAAAATCGGTTTCTGATATAACAAATCGACAACCCTAATCCAATATAATTGCCAAGAAGAGGAATCTAACTAATTTACAATCGGTTGCCAAGAAGAAGAAGAACATGTACTGCTTACATCGGGAGAAGAGCTATCAAACTTGAAGGCAACTCTTGAACCAATCCCGCTGCAATCTGGCAGGCGACTTTGACAGGAAGCGCGAAAAACGGAGGGCAGAGCAGATAAGCATCAACTGGAGCAGGACGCCATCATCTAGGTTTAGTAAAAGGAAGAATGGGAAAGGCACGATTAAAGTGGAGGAAAACCAAATTCAACAGATTGGGAGAAAATAGGAAAGGGAGTCGCGACCTTTGAGTTTAAAATTGAGGCTTGTGCGCTGTTGAATTCCAACTCAATAAATTTAGGGATTGGATTGGACGAAAACGAAGGAAAGGGGGAGATGCATACAGAGAGAAATTAATAAAATACGTGACCGTTGAGTTTAAAAAATTGGAGATCGCCTCTTCAAGTGCAATGCAACTAATAATAATCAACTCGGAGACTGTTCAGTTGCCAAATTTCAAGGGGGCCTGTGTGAGCTTGAAATTTAACTCACTAATAATAATATATTATAGATTTACAATTCAGAATTGGCTTAGTGAGAAAGCCAAAGTCTAAGAATCTAACATTTGTCATCTATACACATAAAGCTCTGTCAAACATTGATGCAGCCCAGGTTGAAGTCTTAGGTCGTGTACGACCTAAGGAAGTCATAGGTCGCGAACGACCTAAGTTTGCAGTGCAACTTGGTGAAAGTTTAAGTCACAAACGACCTAACTGGTTACTACGACCTAACAAGCAGATAGGTCGCGTGGAGGAGGTACGACCTAAAGTGAAACAGGATGTAACGCTTGGGTTATGCCATAGGTCGCTAACAAGTTACGATCTAACGAAGCTGCGACCTAGCGAGGTAACAAAGCTGCACAGTGAAAAAGCGGAAGCAACGGAAGAGTTAGGTCGCGTACGACATAACGAGGCTTTTAAGTCGCTCCAGCGACCTAGTGGAGAATCGCGAGCTATCGAGTTAAGACTAACTTTAGGTCGTAGAGATATGTTACGACCTAAGTTAGGTCGCGAGAAGATAAAGAGAGATAGGTCGTTCGTTATAGGTCGCAAGGCATTAAGTCGCGAGGACTTAGGTCGTGAAGACTTAGGTCGTGAAGCCTTAGGTCGCAAAGACTTAGGTCGCACTGTTTCCGAAGCCGCTTCATTTTAGGTCGATGATGAAGGGATGTCGTTCATTCTTAGGTCGCTCAAGCCAGATGCCGTCCATTTTAGGTCGTAAGACGTGTATCGAGTTATTGTGTTGTAACTGTTTTGTTGTTAGGTCGCTGCCGACCTATACTAAGCCGTGCATGTTAAGTCGTGATGGTTTGTATGTGTGTGTTGTAATGTGATATGTTAGGTCGTTTACGACCTATACTAAGTCGCAGGGTTTTTTAGGTCGCACTAATTTTAGGTCGTAGGTCGTTCACGACCTAAGTGTTGTCTTGTTTTCAGTGTTGAGTTGTAATTTCTATAAATAGGCCGGTGGTGCCATTTGTAATAGTTTAGTTGATTTGAAATAAAACTCTTGTTTTGTTAGCTTTGTGCTTTCACCAAATTGGTAGTTGAGTGTAATCTCCTATCTCCTCTTTCGGTTAATCGAGTGTGCTCGATTCAACGACTGCAGAAGCCGATTCACGGAATCTAGTGCGCTAGATCAACGTGTGAAGAATCGCAGATCTTTGAACCCGGTATCGTGCGCGATCAACGAGTTCGGGATAGCTAGAATTCGGTATCTTCGGATCAACGAATTTGGGTATTTCAGTATTCATCAATCCATCGATTGCTACCTTCATCGATCTACATTGTTTTTGTATAATCCGCTGCGTCAGTTTGGTATCAAAGCTTGTTTTAGCCAATCATAGCTAAATCGAGTCTTGGAGCCGATTTGTTTGAAGTGTTGAAGTTGTGTTCATCGTGTTCATCATATTATTGCAACAAAGTGGGAGATTTCGATCCATTACACTTTGGATCAAAGTTCGAAAGGTGTTTGAATTTTTAAGTGTTTGTGAAGTTTTCAAGCATGCCTCCAAGAAGAGCTAATCAACATCAAAACGTTGAAGCTTTGTATCGAAGAGAAGAAGCTGATGAGATGGAGCAAAGAATCAATGAAAACTTTAGTGAAAAGCTTAACGATGGAATTGGTCGGTTAGAGAAGATGATGTTAGAGATGAGTCAAAATCGGAGAAGGGTATCACTAGAATCTAACCATGGGGGAAGTAGAGTCTCGCCACATTCCAATCGAGACAGAAGTGTTGATGATGATCAAAGGCGTGGGAGGAATGTGAATGATCGTGAACGGATGAATGCAGATAAAAGGGACGTTGGTGGAAGACGTGATGGTAGTAGAGATGTGGGTGGACGAGATAGACAATGATATACATCTGATTTTGAAGAGGAGTATGATGGTGGAAGTGTTCATGGACAAGGACGAGGACAAAGAAGAAATTACTCTAAGTATGATCACAAGTGGGAGTCGGGGATGAAGACTGAAATTCCTGAATTCAAAGGTGGTATGCAAGCGGAGGAGTTTCTAGATTGGGTGGCTAATGTTGAAGAGATTTTTGACTTCAAAGAAGTTCCAGAACATCGTAGAGTGAAGTTGGTTGCTACAAGGTTGAGGGGTAGAGCTTTGGCATGGTGGCAGCAAACCAAACTTACACGTGAACGAATGGGGAAGTCAAAAGTTGAATCTTGGGAGAAGATGAAGAAATTGATGAAAGCAACGTTCTTACCTTACAATTATCAGTCACTAATGTATCAACGTTTGCAGAATTTGAGGTAGGGCACAAAGACTGTTAATGATTACGCGGATGAATTTTATCAGCTTATTGCGAGGAATGATATTATGGAAACGGAAGAGCAACTGACATCTAGATTCATTGAGGGATTGCGAATGCAGATTCAGGATATGGTTAACATGTTTGATCCCAGATCTGTAGCGGAAGCACATCAGAAAGCGTTGGCTTGGGAGAAACAGGGACGGTGAGGAGGTGGTGTGTTTACAAATTCCAATAATCAAGTGAAGGGTGTTAGTGGAAGTTCTAATGTTTCAAAAGTTGTTGCAAAACAAGTTGTGAATGAGGTTGGGAAGGCGAAAGTCAATAATGGTTTCAAGTGTTATAATTGCCAAGAAATGGGCCACAAAAGTAGCGAATGTCTGAAGCCGAAGAAGAGAGCTATGATAGCGGAGGTTGAGGATGAGGATGAATAAGCTGAATGTTCCAATTCACCACCTGATGAGGAGGAAGAAGAAGTGACGGGAGACGAAGGTTATAATCTAATGATGAAGAGGTCCTGTTTAACACCAAAGCAAGAAAAGGATTGTAGTTGGTTGAGGAGCAATATTTTTCAGTCAACATGTACCATTCTGGGGAAGGTTTGCAAATTCGCTATTGATGCTGGAAGCTGTGATAATATAATTTCTTCAGAAGCTGTAAGGAAGTTGGCCTTGAAGACTGAGAAACATCCGAAACCGTACAAGCTAGCTTGGTTGAGGAAAGGCGGGGAAGTGAAGGTTGGATGAAGGGCTTGTGTGAATTTTTCAATTGGGAAGAAATATAAAGACGAAATCTGGTGCGATGTGGTAGACATGGACGTATGTCATTTGTTGCTGGGGAGACCATGGCAGTATGATAGGGCGGTGCAACATGATGGGCGTACCAACAGTTACAGTTTCATGTTTGAAGGCACAAAGATTACTCTAGTTCCAAAGAAGCGACAACCGGAGGAAAACAAGTTGGAGGAAATTGAAGAGCTTAAAACTTTGTTATCTTTGAAGGAGTTTGTGAAGGAAGTAGAGGAGGAACCTGAAGTATTTTTATTGATCGGATGGGAGAGTCAGGAAGTGGTGGAAATACCAGAAGAAGTAAAACCAGTACTGGAGGAGTTTGACGATGTATTTCCCGAGGAGTTGCCAACGGAGTTACCGCCGTTGAGGGACATTCAACATCAAATTGATCTTATTCCAGGAGCTGTGTTACCTCACAGACCACACTACAGAATGAGTCCAAAAGAGCATGAGGAGTTGCGGAGGCAAGTGGAAGAATTGCTTGAACAGGGGCGTGTGCAGGAGAGTTTAAGTCCTTGTGCTGTACCAGCTTTATTGGTACCCAAAAAGGATGGAACGTGGAGGATGTGCACAGATAGTAGAGCATTGAATAAGATCACAGTCAGGCACAGATTTCCGATGCCGAGGCTTGATGATTTATTGGATCAAATCAGTGGGTCCGTAATATTTTCTAAGATTGACTTGAAGAGCGGTTATCATCAGATTCGCATTAGACCAGGGGACGAATGGAAGACAGCGTTCAAGACGAGGGAAGGATTGTATGAATGGCTGGTAATGCCGTTTGGTCTATCGAATGCACCAAGTACATTCATGAGGGTGATGAACCAAATTTTCAAGCCATACATAGGGAAATTTGTGGTGGTTTACTTTGATGATATTCTAATCTACAGTGCTAGAACAGAAGAGCATGTTCAGCATTTGAAGAAAGTGTTAATTATTCTTCGTGAAGAACAATTCTATGCTGCTACAAAGAAGTGTTTTTTTATGGCGAGAAGCGTTTTATTTCTGGGGTATGTTGTGTCGGAAGAAGGAATACAGGTTGACCAATGTAAGGTTGAAGCTATCAGAGATTGGCCACAACCCAAGACGATAACGGAAGTTCGTAGTTTTCACGGGTTGGCTTCATTTTATCGGAGGTTTATTCCACACTTTAGTAGTGTGATGGCGCCTGTTACAGATTGTATGAAGGGTAAACAGTTTGCATGGATGGAGGAAGCAGGGGTTGCTTTTGAGAAAATCAAATAACTTTTGACGTCAGCACCAATTCTAGTGCTACCAGATTTTCAGTTAGTGTTTGAACTACATACTGATGCATCCAAGGTTGGGATTGGAGGAGCGTTGAGTCAGAGGGGACGTCCGATTGCATATTTCAATGAGAAGTTATCGGGAGCGAAGATGAGATATAGTACTTATGATGTGGAATTTTATGCTGTTGTACAAGCTATCAAACACTGGAGACACTATCTATTTCAGAAGGAGTTTGTTCTTTACACTGATCATGAGGCATTGAAGCATTTACAAGGGCAAGACAAGATTTCAGCAAGACATGCATTGTGGATTGCATATCTGCAACAGTTTACTTTTGTTGTTAAACACAAGTTAGGAGTGATGAATCGAGTGGCTGATGCTTTGAGTAGAAGAAATCATTTGTTAACAACAATGAAGGTTGAAGTGACGGAGTTTGATGTGCTACCAGAATTATTTGTTGAAGATCCTTACTTTATGAAGTTTGTTGATAAAGTCAAGAATGGGGAGACGGATGAGTTCGTGATGGTAGAGGGTTTTCTGTTCAAAGGAAATCAATTGTGCATACCTGATTGTAGTTTGAGAATGAAGATTGTAAAAGAGCTACATGAAGAAGGACATGTTGGGAGAGACCGTACCTTACAGTTGATTTCACAGTCTTACTTTTGGCCATCGATGAGGAAAGAGGTGGAGAGGTTTGTGGAGCGATGTCATATCTGTCAGGTTTCGAAAGGAACTGCAACTAATGCTGGGTTATATATGCCGTTACCTGTACCAACTAAACCATGGGTTGATGTGAGTATGGACTTCATGTTGGGATTGCCGATAACACAGTGTGGTAATGATTCCATTTATGTGGTGGTGGACAGATTTTCGAAAATGGCACATTTTATTGCTTGTAAGAAGACGGCGGATGCTGTTCATGTTGCTCAATTATTTTTCAAGGAGATATATCGACTTCATGGATTGCCAGAATCTATTGTGTCGGATAGGGATACTCGTTTTCTGAGTCATTTTTGGCTAAGTTTGTGGAAGATGGTGGGAACGAAGTTGAACTTTAGCAGCGCTTATCATCCACAAACAGATGGACAGACCGAGGTTGTAAATAGATCATTGGGAAATTTGCTGAGATGTCTTGTGCAAGACAATCTGAAGAGTTGGGATGTGAAGTTATGCCAGGGAGAGTTTGCTCATAATCATGCAGTGAATCGTAGTACGGGGTTCAGTCCATTTCAGATTGTATATTCTAGTTTGCCAAAGGGGCCGTTGGAGTTAACAGTCATACCACAACCAAAGAAGACAGTCAAACGAGCTATAGATTTTGTTGAAGGATTGACAGAGTGTCATAGAATCGTTCGAGAATGATTGGAAAAGGCGAATGAGAAGTACAAACGTTCTGCAGATCTGAAGCGAAGGAGTGTTGAATTTAATGAAGGTGATTGGGTTTATGCAGTGTTAACAAAGGATCGTTTTCCGGTGGGAACATACAATAAATTGAAAGCATGGAAAATTGGACCAGTAAAATTTTTGAAGAAAATCAATGAGAACGCATATCAATTGGAATTGCCGGATAATGTTCATACGTCTGATGTGTTTAACGTCAAACACTTAGTTCCGTACCATGGGAATGAGTGTGCTACGGAGGAGGAAGATGCAAATTCGAGGACGAATTTCTCTCAACCAGGGGAGGATGATGCAGCCCAGGTTGAAGTCTTAGGTCATGTACGACCTAAGGAAGTGATAGGTCGCGAACGACCTAAGTTTGCAGTGCAACTTGGTGAAAGTTTAAGTCACAAACGACCTAACTTGTTTTTAGGTCGCATATGACCTAACTGGTTACTACGACCTAACAAGCAGATAGGTCGCGTGGAGGAGGTACGACCTAAAGTGAAACAGGATGTAACGCTTGGGTTATGCCATAGGTCGCTAACAAGTTACGATCTAACAAAGCTGCGACCTAGCGAGGTAACAAAGCTGCACAGTGAAAAAGCGGAAGCAACGGAAGAGTTAGGTCGCGTACGACCTAACGAGGCTTTTAAGTCGCTCCAGTGACCTAGTGGAGAATCGCAAGCTATCGAGTTAAGACTAACTTTAGGTCGCAGTGATATGTTACGACCTAAGTTAGGTCGCGAGAAGATGAAGATAGATAGGTCGTTCGTTATAGGTCGCAAGGCATTAAGTCGCGAGGACTTAGGTCGTGAAGACTTAGGTCGTGAAGCCTTAGGTCGCAAAGACTTAGGTCGCACAGTTTCTGAAGCCGCTTCATTTTAGGTCGCTGATGAAGGGATGCTGTTCATTCTTAGGTCGCTCAAGCCAGATGCCGTCCATTTTAGGTCGTAAGACGTGTATCGAGTTATTGTGTTGTAACTGTTTTGTTGTTAGGTCGCTGCCGACCTATACTAAGTCATGCATGTTAAGTCGTGATGGTTTGTATGTGTGTGTTGTAATGTGATCTGTTAGATCGTTAACGACCTATACTAAGTCGCAGGGTTTTTTTAGGTCGCACTAATTTTAGGTCGTAGGTCATTCACGACCTAAGTGTTGTCCTGTTTTCAGTGTTGAGTTGTAATTTCTATAAATAGGCCGGTGGTGCCATTTGTAATAGTTTAGTTGATTTGAAATAAAACTCTTGTTTTGTTAGCTTTGTGCTTTCACCAAATTGGTAGTTGAGTGTAATCTCCTATCTCCTCTTTCGGTTAATCGAGTGCGCTCGATTCAACGACTGCAGAAGCCGATTCACGGAATCTAGTGCGCTAGATCAACATGTGAAGAATCGCAGATCTTTGAACCCGGTATCGTGCGCGATCAACGAGTTCGGGATAGCTAGAATTCGGTATCTTCGGATCAACGAATTTGGGCATTTCAGTATTCATCAATCCATCGATTGCTACTTTCATCGATCTACATTGTTTTTGTATAATCCGCTGCGTCAATCATACACCATTTCCTTTTTAATAATACCACTAATTGCATTTCCAATATCTTTTTTTTGTAACCATCTAATATTAAAAATGCTCAAGGTTGAAGAAATTTAATCAAATCATTGCATATGTTTGATGTAAGTTATCCAATTCTAACAAAGGAAAATAGTTATCATTGTTACACGATGTCAAAAAATAATGAATCGGTATAATTGTTCAACGCACTAAAAGAAGAAAAATAATCCTTTTTAGTAATATACTCCGGGTAAAAAATATAAAAGACATTAATATCAATACCATGTATGTTATGCCTTTGACTTGACTCTTTTTCTCTCTTACTATTTGAATACCAGGTAGCAAACAGAGAGAAAATGCTAGCCAATCATTGTTTCTAATCAATGCTTCTCATCTATATCCGCTAATTATCACTTGAACATCTTTTCTAATTAGATATAGATCTCAAGATTCATTATGACTTGCCTGCATAGACCAATGCCATTTGTAGAAAAGGTGAAGTAACATTAGTAAATTTTATATTGGTCATAGCCAAACATTATATATTGGTCAGCATTATGCACAAAATGAGATAGAAAATTAAATTTCATTTAGACTAAAATCATCATAAACAATAAATGAAGATATGGAAAAAAATTACGCCTTTTATAAACGACCACACCCTTATAAAATTCAAAATTTGTTCTAACTTTATAATTGTGGTACATGATACATGATTACATTGTAAGACCGTCTAAATGTTATGGGATAATTTTCAATATTTCGTTATTGTTATAACAGAATTCTTGTAATTCATAATAAATATTATTCATGAAGATAGAAAAGAAATTTAGTTCAAAAGAGAGTCAACAGATTCAGGAAAAAGGAGAGGATGCAACAAAATTGGCATATCACCATTGATTGTAAGGAAGCCAAAGATGATGCATTATGAAAGGATGGGATTGTCCTAGATGAATAACCTGCTGAAAGGCTATAGGCTGTGGTTTCAAAGAATTTTTTTAGATCTTCCGACCATATAAATTTACATGAAATATAACTTTAAATAGCTAAATATATTTTGTTAGAAGAATCAATTTTACTATTGAAAATGATACCTTCAATAACTAATAAATAATAAAGTTCATTCAGTTCTAATGGTCATCAGTCGAAACTGAATATATGAAGTTAGCAAACACAGTTCTTAAGAGTAAATTCAATTGATATTAAAAGAATAACATGTACATTCAAGGTGGGTTTTTTTACAGATCAACATGCTACTAAAAGTGAATGTATCACCTAGTTAAGAGGGTGCATTTGAAGGAAAAAAATACTAAATTAGTATCACATATAAGAGACTAACCTTCATGTTGTCGCAAGTTCATGTAGAATGATGAATGGATGTAGCAAGCCACCTAAGGAAGGAAATAATAGGGGAAAAAATTAAAATATAGTTCAAATAAACCTAGAAATAACTCAATGTAACCAACTATGAAAGAATATGATTAAAAACAAAAAATTTAATAAGCCTTAAGCTAAATAGTAAGGAAGTATTAAGGATAATCTAAGCATATTTGTAATATAAACTCTTTCATCACCACTTATAGATATACATTAAGGTATTCATATATCTATCGTCCAAGCTAAGTCCTTTGAGCAAAAATTCCATCGTATAAAATATCTTCTCCACTCATAGATACAAACTAAGTTACTCATATACCAACTTAACCCTTCATTGAATGAAAATGAATTTACATATTTGACAACTGTTCATGTTTAGCTACTAGAGTACGATGAATGATGCGATAAATAATAGAAGCAATACAAAATATGCAATTTGCACACCGCAAAAAAAGGATTTTGGCAATGGGTTAGCATCGACTAATCAGCTTATTTGTGTAGTTTCATATCAGAATTAGCATCATCTAACGACCATGGCATCCATCTTCACGCTCCATGTAGAGTGGAAAAAAATGTTGTTTTTGTGAATCATACTTAACATGCAATTTTTGATTTTTTATAAATGTTTCTCTAACCCAAAACATTTGAAAATTACCAGTAATCTTTTGTAAACTTGATAAGAAAAAATTTAAAGTTGAAAAGTAACTTCAGCCCCTTCATAAGCAGGCATATTACAGGAGTACATGATCATGCATTAAAATCATAAGAACATTAACTACATAGCAGAAATGAAATTCATTCTCTCTACAACAACATTTGTATTGCTTTCCACTCAACACTAAATAAAGAAAACCATTAGATATACTTTTATTCAAAATTTTGTATGAAAATTCTTCATATTGAATCAGTAAAGTGTGTATATGAGATTAGTATAATAATAATTCAGACTTCTAGCAAAAGCACGTTATTTACTCGAACTCTGTCTGTTTTGCTTTAAATTTGAAATGAAGATGAACTCATTTATATACCTGTGGTGGTCAAAGTACATATAAACCTAGGGATAAAACAGCATGTAAATATTCATAAAAAGTAGTACTCTTTTACCATTATTTTTTATTTGTTAGTAAAGGGAATACAACATCTATGGACATACAGTTTGCCTTTTCCAACAAAACCTTCACAAAATAGTATAAGTTACAAAGGCAAATTTTTGATCATTTTGAAAATGAGTGTGTAACAATTCTAGAGCAACAATTTCTTCAGAAATCTAACTGTAATATCTTTTAGACTTTATGCAGCAGCAAGAAGAGTTATTTTTTAAACTAATTTAAGTAATTTAAACTGTTTATCTATTTTGAAAGGAATTCTACATTGTTAGAAATTGACCAATATAGTTAATTGATGTTTGACATCTAACACACCAATTCTGATCTAAAAATCAGTACACTGTTAAAAATTGACCAACATAGTTAACTGATGTTTGATATCTAACACACCAATTCTGATCTAAAAATCAGAGTGAGAAAATTAATATAAGTTACAACTATGTATTTTAAATAAACACCTTTAAATCTTATATTATAATGAGTAGTTAAATACGTCTAAGTGCCTCAAATTATTTTAAAGAAATGGTGAATTTTTATTATTTTACAGTAATGGCATGCATACCTTAATGGTACACTACAAACCATGTCATATAGATCCTAAAAAGATGAATGTAATCCCCTCCTCCTACCAACATAGTATATGAGCTTGCCGCAAACTAAGTTATATGTAACATGAATTTCAAAATAAAACTAATGGTTCGAAAATATATTTGATACTCAATTCTTAATGGTCTATTGGTATACCAAGTTTCTACTTGTAAGCATGTCGTCTATATGATACTGCGTTTGATGATACATGATTAAATCGGCTATTTCGAATAACATAACACATTTTATTCTTTGTTCTAAGAACTTCAAGTAAATTTCCAACTTAAAGCAATTAAGGCAATTTATATTTCTTAATTGGAAAATAGTACCAATAAAAAAAGTAATAACCGCAATAATCAACAAACCATCTCTTCCAAACATCCCTTTTATTTTTTAAAATGGATTGATGTACATTTTGTGTATATGGCTAGACCTTACCAATGTCTTGTTTTGGCAGTTCACACATATATTATAGTATTTCTACAAAATAGTCCATAATGAATCCGCAGATGATAAACGGTGGTTGATAAGACATGCACTCAGTATATAGCTATAGCGAGCATACAAACCATTTACTGAACTTTATTTTTTTTCTAGTATACTAACCATGTTAGGGTTTGATATATTTAGTTTCAATATTAGATTCTTATTTTGAATTGCCTTCTCTTCTCTGTTGGAGTGGTAAATCAAATATGAAGCAAATATTTTAAATATTCATTGACAATGTATGTGATCAAAGGCAATGGTACTCTTAATCAAAATTATCGCTAAACTTGATTAATGATCTGAGAGTAACTACCAAAGATGTCAAATATGAATGCTTCAAAAATGGTAAAGTTAACAACTAATTTCTTTTGTAGTTTTGGTTACATATTTACGTACATGAACTAAATGGATGTAAATTAGGAAAATATACTATGTACCTGATTAGTACATTCATTAAGTGATTGGATGTAAAATATGAAAACATATTATGTACTTTATTAGAGATCTCAACATTGTTCCACAATTAAATATCACAAAATCAAGCTAAATATAACTATTCAATTAGAGTTTAGAAAGAACAAAACAGGCTGAAAATATTATGGGTACCCCCTTAACCTCCATAGTAAGTGTATGTAGCAATGTACCAATTTAATACTCTCAATTTCATTGATATGGATTTTGTCACCAATTTTCGAAATACTCTCCAATCGATGCATAGGATATTTTAAATTGTTACCAAAATATGTAATTTTGATAAATAATCCAGGCTAAAGAGACCTTAAAACGATATTTCACTATTTCTGGTAGACCATGTAACTGTAACTGACATGGTTATACGTAGAGTAACTCACAAAGGAAATCCCTACAAATTTCTAGTAGATAACCAATAATAATTAGTATATAACTCCATGATAAAAAGCATGGTATAACGCCTTGATTTGATGATAAGTGAACATAGTAGGAAGATAACAACAACAAAAAAGAGAATTAAGAATCCAAAATCAAAGTTTTCACCAAAAATAAGATAAATTTTATTTTGCTTTAATAAATCTTAATCGAACACTAATAAAGTAGGAAGATAACAATTGCAAGAAGGGATTTTTAACCACAAACGAAATGGTTTCCAAATTGGAATAAATTACATGTATTCAGCCAAACATTATAATAAGGGAAAAAGAAAAAAATTCACCATGATCATGCACGACCAAAGGGAAGAAGAAAACACTAACCACATCTTCAGGTTCAACACGACATTTTGCAAGGAAGAACCGTGGTTGTAATTAACAAATAACCGATGCTTCTGTAATCTTTCTTTAAATTGCTTGTTCATTAGCATCTCCTTCTGTTATCTTTCGTCAAATTGTTTGTTCATTAGATTATGCTTCTATTTCAACACCCGAGCATCATGAAGTGTCTTGCAATTTGAGGAGCCTCCTAAAAAATAGAAATTCGGTACGATGGCAATGTAAGAAGTTGCAATTTGTAGTCACTAAGTACTAACTAAGATACCTAATAAATAACATTTGAAAATTATGTTTTTCTATAACTACCTCGATATGCTTAAGTATGCTTCTGTTTCAGCACCCGAGTATCGTGAAGTGTCTTGCAATTTGAGGAGCCTCCTAAAAAATAGAAATTCAGTACGATGGCAATGTAAGAAGTTGATAATTGTAGTTACTAAGTACTAACTAAGCTACCTAATAAATATCATTTGAAAATTATGTTTTGCTATTACTACCTCGATATGCCTAAGTATGCTTCTATTTCAGCACCCGAGCATCATGAAGTGTCTTGCAATTTGGGAGCCTCTTAAAAAACAGACATTCCATACGATGGTAATGTAAGAAGTTGCAAATTGAAGTTACTAAGTACTAACTAAGATACCTAATAAATATCATATGAAAATTATGTTTTGCTATCATTGCCTCGATATGCCTAAGTATGATTCTGTTTCAGCACCCGAGCATCATTAAGTGTCTAGCAATTTGACGAGCCACCTAAAAAATAGAAATTTAGTACGATGGCAATGTAAGAAGTTGCAAATTGTAGTTACTAAGTACTAACTAAGAAACCAAATAAATATCATTTGAAAATTATATTTTGCTATGACTACCTCGATATGCCTAAGTATGCTTCGGTTTCAGCACCCGAGCATCATGAAGTGTCTTGCAATTTGAGGAGCCTCCTAAAAATAGACATTCAGTACGATGACAATGTAAGAAGTTGCAAATTGTAGTTACTAATTACTAACTAAGATACCTAATAAATATCATTTGAAAATTATGTTTTGCTATTACTACCACGATATGCCTAAGTATGCTTCTGTTTCAGCACCCGAGCATCATGAAGTATCTTGCAATTTGAGTAGCCTCCACAAGGTTTTAAATCTCCCCGAGATCAGCCGAGATGAAAATCCGAGATATTAGCCAAAATCCAAGATTTGGCAGCTTGGTTAGTTATAAGTCTTTTAAATATCACCCGAGACAGCCGAGATATTTTCCCGAGATATTGGCCAAAATCCGAGATTTGAAACCTTGAGCCTCCTAAAAAATAGAAATTTAGTACGATGGCAATGTAAGAAGTTGCAAATTGTAGTTACTAAGTACTAACTAAGATACCTAATAAATATCATTTGAAAATTATGTTTTGCTATTACAACCTCGATATGCCTAAGTATGCTTCTGTTTCAGCACCCGAGCATCTTGAAGTGTCTTGCAATTTGAGGAGCCTCCTAAAAATATACATTCAGTACGATGGCAATGTAAGAATTTGCAAATTGTAGTTACTAAGTACTAACTAAGATACCTAATAAATATCATTTGAAAATTATGTTTTGCTATTACTACTTTGGTGTGCCTAAGTATGCTTCTGTTTCAACACCCGAGCATCATGAAGTGTCTTGCAGTTTGAGGAGCCTCCTAAAAAATAGACATTCAGTACGATGGCAATGTAAGAAGTTGCAAATTGTAGTTACTAAGTACTAACTAAGATACCAAATAAATATCATTTGAAAATTATGTTTTGCTATTACTACCTCGATATGCCTAAGTATGCTTCTGTTTCAGCACCCGAGCGTCATGAAGTGTCTTGCAGTTTGAGGAGCCTCCTAAAAAATAGACATTCAGTACGATGGCAATGTAAGAAGTTGCAAATTGTAGTTACTAAGTACTAACTAAGATACCTAATAAATATCATTTGAAAATTATGTTTTGCTATTACAACCTCGTTATGCCTAAGTATGCTTCTGTTTCAGCACCCGAGCATCATGAAGTGTCTTGCAATTTGAGGAGCCTCCTAAAAATTAGACATTCAGTACAATGGAAATGTAAGAAGTTGCAAATTGTAGTTACTAAGTACTAACTAATATACCTAATAAATATCATTTGAGAATTATGTTTTGCTATTACTACCTCGATATGCCTAAGTATGCTTCTGTTTCAGCACCCGAGCATCTTGAAGTGTCTTGCAATTTGAGGAGCCTCCTAAAAATAGACATTCAGTACGATGGCAATGTAAGAAGTTGCAAATTGTTGTTACTAAGTACTAACTAAGATACCTAATAAATATCATTTGAGAATTATGTTTTGCTATTATTACCTCGATATGCCTAAGTATGCTTCTGTTTCAGCACCCGAGCATCTTGAAGTGTCTTGCAATTTGAGGAGCCTCCTAAAAATAGACATTCAGTACGATGGCAATGTAAGAAGTTGCAAATTGTAGTTACTAAGTACTAACTAAGTTACCTAATAAATATCATTTGAAAATTATGTTTTGCTATTACTACTTCGGTGTGCCTAAGTATGCTTCTGTTTCAACACCCGAGCATCATGAAGTGTCTTGCAGTTTGAGGAGCCTCCTAAAAAATAGACATTCAGTACGATGGCAATGTAAGCAGTTGCAAATTGTAGTTACTAAGTACTAACTAAGATACCTAATAAATATCATTTGAAAATTATGTTTTGCTATTACTACCTCGATATGCCTAAGTATGCTTCTGTTTCAGCACCCGAGCATCATGAAGTGTCGTGCAATTTGAGGAGCCTCCTAAAAAATAGACATTCAGCACGATGGAAATGTATGAAGTTGAAAATTGTAGTTACTAAGTACTAACTAAGATACCTAATAAATATCATTTGAAATTATGTTTTGCTATTACTACCTCGATATGCCTAAGTATGCTTCTGTTTCAGCACCCGGGCATCATGAAGTGTCTTGCAATTTGAGGAGCCTCCTAAAAAATAGAAATTTAGTACGATGGAAATGTTAAAGGGTTAATGGCAACAATTATCAATAAGGAATGGAAATAAATTTTTATCAATATATTGGAATTTAATTTATGATAATAGGATTAATTGCAATTAAATGAAATTAAAATAGCTTAATAACATGTTATTTGAAATGAAGATGGAATATGAGGAAATCTATGTAATAGTTTTGAATCCAATGTTAAATCCTTCTATTTGACAATAATGAAAGAAATAATTATTGGTTAATTTAATTAAATGGAATTATTGGGAATTTTATTTACAAATTTTGAATTCGATAAATTGAGGTTAACGCTGAAAGTTGATAAATTAATTTACTTTAAATTGACATCCAAATTTTTTAAATTAGTGTGAATGATTTGGAAATATAAAAATGATAAGGATTGTCAATTTTAGAATTAAAAATTGAATTTTGATTTAATTAATTAATTTTTAATTTATTTAATTAACTGGAGAAATAGCCATTTTGGCCACTAATTCGGATTTCGACGAAACCAGTTTCATCGGATCCATAACGGTGAATAATTGTAGGACTTCAAGTTTCGTATCGATCGGACTTGTCGTTTGATCGCATGGGCTTGAAACGCCTTGAAATTGATAAATTTAAATCAATTTGAAAAACATTGATTTTAGCATAACTTCTTCATACGATGGAATTCGGACTTGAAACCTTTTCCATTGTGTTTAACATATTATAAAACATCTATTTTGATATACGAGTTGACCCAATTTCGTTCCGGAGTCAGAACGGGCTTTTCGGGCCATTCATCGTTCAGCGCGTTTATAAAGCGGGTCAATCTATTCTATTTCAACCTTGCCTATTTATACCCTGTTATAAACCCCAACCTACCCCTATTTCTCATTTGCCGATACGTACAATTCATTTATCTCTCCTCCTCAATGGCAGACAAATTCCAAATGCAATTGCAATTCAAAAATCAAAGCAAAAATTTCAAACTCCTTAGAAAAATTTGGAAAAAATATATATTAAAGCTCTCAATGAGCGTAATCTTCCGGTACTGTTCGTTTTTCGACTCGATTCACCGGTTGCCCAGAATTTTCCAATCAATTCTCGGCCGTTCATCACGCTCCGATGAACGTCGATGGATCGTCAAATCACTTGTACCATCACGTAGAGGGTGCCGAGCTGGGCTCATCGGAGTAGGTTGTGTGTCGAATCGACGGCTAGATCGTCGAGAATTGGCTTGGTGAGAAAGCCAAAGTCTAAGAATCTAACATTTGTCATATATACACATAGAGCTCTGTCAAACATACACCGTTTCCTAATAAATATCATTTTAAAATTAAGTTTTGCTATTACTACCTCGATATGCCTAAGTATGCTTCTGTTTCAGCACCCGAGCATCATGAAGTGTCTTACAATTTGAGGAGCCTCCTAAAACCTAGAAATTTAGTACGATGACAATGTTAGAAGTTGCAAATTGCAGTTACTAAGTACTAACTAAGATACCTAATCAATATCATTTGAAAATTGTGTTTTGCTATTACTACCTCGATATGCCTAAGTATGCTTCTGTTTCAGCACCCAGGCATCATGAAGTGTCTTGCAATTTGAGGAGCTTCCTAAAAAATAGACATTCAAGACGATGGCAATGTAAGAAGTTGCAAATTGTTGTTACTAAGTACTAACTAAGATACCTAATAAATATTAAAATGAAAATTATGTTTTGCTATTACTACCTCGATATGCCTAAGTATGCTTCTGTTTCAGCACCCAAGCATCATGAAGTGTCTTGCAATTTGAGGAGCCTCCTAAAAAATAGAAATTTAGTACGACGACAATGTAAGAAGTTGAAAATTGTAGTTACTAAGTACTAACTAAGATACCTAATAAATATCATTTGAAAATTATGTTTTTCTATTACTACCTTGATATGCCTAAGTATGCTTTTGTTTCAGCACTCGAGCATCATGAAGTGTCTTGCAATTTGAGGAGCCTCCTAAAAAATAGAGATTCAGTACGATGGAAATGTAAGAAGTTGTAAATTGTAGTTAGTAAATACTAACTAAGACACCTAATAAATATAATTTGAAAATTATGTTTTGCTATTACTACCTCGATATGCCTAAGTATGCTTCTATTTCAGCCCCCGATCATCAGGAAGTGTCTTGCAATTTGAGGAGCCTCCTAAAAAATAAACATTCATTACGATTGCAATGTAAGAAGTTGCAAATTTTTGTTACTAAGTACTAACTAAGATACCTAATAAATATCATTTGAAAATTATGTTTTGCTATTACTACCTCGATATGCCTAAGTATGCTTCTGTTTCAGCACCCGAGCATCATGAAGTGTCTTGCAATTTGAGGAGCCTCCTAAAAAATAGAAATTTAGTACGATGGCAATGTAAGAAGTTGCAAGTTTTAGTTACCAAGTACTAACTAAGATACCTAATAAATATCATCTGAAAATTCTGTTTTGCTATGACTACCTTGATATGCCTAAGTATAGATATTCAAACACGGAAACTAGTTTGAATTCATGTGACCAATCCATTGCATCTTATGTTACACATTGATCTCTTTGAAAAGTAACTTATTATTATTATTATTATACATTACCATGCTTGTCCATAAGTCAGCTACAGTTGCCTTTCAAGCAAAGCAATCCATGATCATAATAAGAATGTAACCTACATGTATTGCCAAGTATTAAATAATGAAATGTAATTCGCTTACACCAAAGCATTCAGCTAGAAAAGAATAAAAAAAATGCATAAGACATGTTAGAAGTAATGTTTCTAGCATAAACAACCATATATCTACATAGGCAACTCCCCCACCATCACTACAAATAGCTTGACAATAATGGTTTCAAAGCTGCAAAGCGATACTATATATCATAAATAAAGAAAACATGATGACATTTTAATTACGAAATTACAACATGATGAATAAAAAATGTAAACCGATGTTGAAATCAATTTCGGCTGGTTGAAATCATGTACATAAGTAAAATGGTATACGATCTAAATATTTCACACGTAGTACATCAGAAAAGTAAATCAGTAACCCACATAAGTTTGTTGAGATTTAAACAAAATATTGTAACGACCCGGAATTTTCAAACCCGAAAATTCCAGATAGTTAAGAAAAGGAGAAAGAGATAGAAGAAAAAGAAACAGAAACACATCACAGATTCTCACATTCGCAGCGGATCAAAATATAATATCAAATAATAACAGTTTACAAAAGAATACTTTATCTGTCAATCTCATTTTTATACATCAGAGTTACACATTTTAGAACCACTGGAGAGTTATTGTGACGATCCAGATTTTTATTAAATTTAAGTTGTTAATTAAATGAATTTTTGAATTAAATTTGTGAAATGTATCGATGAAGTGATGCGAGTTTCCCCGAATTCAAATAGATTTTTGTATAAATCATTTAAACTTAGAAAAATTGTAAATATATATATATATATATATGTATTTGAGCATATATGAGTAAATTTGAAGTAATATATATGTATATATTTTTGATTTGAATTTAAATGTGTAATAAATGGAAATATATATGATATAAAAGTATATACATTGACATAAGTATAAAATATATAAATAAGTAATTTTAAAATTTAGAATTGATGGTTAATAATAATTTGAATTTATGAAATGAATATATATAAGATTGACTATAAAAAAATATATAAAGCAACAGATAGATAAAAATTTAACAACATATTAGAATAGAATTAAATAGTTAAGTTGAAATAGAAGTAAATTTATAAGAAGTGAAATAAAATACAAGCAAAATATACTTATAAAATTGTTAAGGAAATAAAATATATACATGTGAATATACAAGATAATAAATATAAAAGCATGTAGAAATAAATATTTAAGATAAAAATAAAGTATAAACAAATATATAGATAAGATAAGTAAGTATAATATAAAGTAAACATATTCAATCAAGAATATAAAAAAAAAATCTGTAGCTTGCATAAGAAGACGGTAGATTATATGCAAGTATTCAAACAATAGAGAGATAAGTATGAAACAAGTAGTGTGATAAAATAAAGCAAAATGAAGAAACATAAAGGACATAAGTATTTAATATAGCAAACTCAAGTCAATTCGAGAATGTCCTCAGCCACCAATTTGAGATAGAAATCTCTGGCCAAGTGTATAAAGAAATATTTCAAGTACATAAGAAAAAAAAATCTCTTGCATCATGTCTTCAGCCTGTATATTTCCCCTATGTATCATCTTATATTTTCAGTGCGTCCATCAAAAAGAAACTGAGAAGGAAAAAAAAATATATAGATACAAGCTACAACCTGAACTAAATCTAACTTGATCAATTGTATCATCATTTTGAAGTCTGGGAAAAAAACCATCAAAGCTTAAAACTGGAACAATCAACAGCAACAAAACAAGAAGATCAAGTTGTTTTCTTTAAACTAGGAAGTGAGCTCTGTTCAAAGACAAAAATCAGGTGAGTAACCTCTTCCCTTAAAAACAAAATCTCAAATGAGATTCTGGTTGCAAACAATGAATGTGCTTGTGTGAATATATACTAGTTGGAGGAGTTCTGTACATGGGTATATGAATGTTTAGATGAACACAGGTTGAAAAATTTGCTTCTGCCTGAACTTGGTTCAAGCTTAGATACTAAACCAAACAATCTAATGCTTCTTGATCTACTTACTGTTTGTACCTAGTACTTTAACAGGATTTGTTTGTTTGATTTTAAGGTTTAACTTTAAAGTTTACTTAAGTGAAATTAAAGAGAGAATTTGTCTGGAAATTAAATTTGAACAGGACAATATGGTTTTCGAAAAAATTAAAGTATGTTAATTTAACAATCCAGGGATAATATCTGAACCTCTAAACCAAAACATGATTTTTAAGATCTAAATCATAATTTTTAAACTTGAAAAGAAGTAAATGTCGGGTTTGCACTGTTTTTGGGATACTGGGCAAATTCTGATGGTCACAAGCGTTAGGATGACCGGAATTTTGGCTGGAGTTAGGTGAAGGTTCAGAGAGTTAGGCAAAAATGACAGGAAGGATGATAGTCTTCTGTGTTGTCGGCGGCGTTGGGAATTTGTTTGTAAACCTAGTTTGGGTTGAGGTTGGATTTAGGGTCTATGTATAATCTCAGGGTGATCGAGTTCGACGAAATCAAGTGGAATAGGTTCGTGGATGATCGGGGTTGAGGTGGTCGGAGTTTCGCATCATCTGATGGTCGGAGAGCGGGGTCTAGGGAAGTTCGGTCGTAGTTCCCGGAACCAACTTTTTTTCAGCCGAGTAACTCGATTTTGATCTGTCACAAATGCTAGTGTTTTGATGGTTCGAGTTTGTTGTAATGGTGATGAATGGCGTGCGAGGAGGTTCATCAGTGAACGGAGGTGTCTCCGGTGATGGTGCACGTGCACAAGGGGGAAGGACGTGCCTGTTTGTCTTGGGTTTATAGTCTTGTTGAGGGAGGACTATGATGTACCGTGTTTTTGAGGATGGGGATCGAGTGGGAACTCGAGTAGCAGTAAGATGTTAACCTGTACCAGTATATAAAAAAAAAATTAGATTTAAGCCTTTACTTGAAGATGTTTCACGCATTTGACTAAGTTAGGATTTGTAACTTTAAATTTGCTAAGTTGAATGATTATTTTAAACAAAATTAATGTTTTAGAAGATAATTTAGACATGAATAAGATATGATTTTATCATAGGAAGATTTTGTTTTTAATGATTTGGAATTCATTCTGTAAATACTTAATGAGCATAATTAGTATAATTAACCAAAGAATTTATTAAGAAGTTAACTAATTAAGAAAGTAATTACAGAAGGGTAATTACGGTTTATGATAAATTGAGGTTGATTAGTGGAAGTGATTAATTGAAGTATAATAAAATTAACGGAATAAATTAAGGATAGATGTAATTTAATTATAATTAGGTGAATTTTGAAATAATCATTTAATTAAGAAATATGAATTAATGTAATCAATGAGAGTAAATAAAAAGGTTAATATCTGTAAATGGGTAAGTAAAATTTATTCGTGAAATTAAGTAAGGGATAATTACTCTATATAATTGAAAATAATTAATCAAGGTGATTAATTAAGATGGATATTGAAGAATGGTTGGAAAATTCAAAGGGTTGTAATAAATCAAAGGATGATTTAGCAGAGTTAAGTGATTTATCCATAAGTAATAAATTAAACTTAAGATAAGATCAACTGACTTCGAAGAGACCGGAGTCACGTATTAGTAAATACCCGAAACCACTTCGATTTGGAATCTACAATAGTTCTTTAAAAAATTTATATGTGGAATCAATAGGATAGGATGGAATAAATGGAACTTTGAAACTAAGTAAGAATGCTTAGAATTTGATTTGTGGAAATAAGTGTTGACTATTACAAGTTATGAACTCATTGTAAGGTGCGAGTTACCCCGGGTTTTAATGAGGCATATGCATTGGTATTTCATATTATGGGTTTACTCATGCTGGTTTCCAGCCTGACCCGGGTGTTACTTTGATGTAATGCTCGGGTCAGACCGAGTATTACAGATTTCCAGGTAAGGACGTTCTGGAGCTCAGGAGACGAGCTGGATGGCAGAGACGTATGGAGTGTTTCCGCTGTGATATATTGTAGTTTATTTGAGACAGTTTGATTTTAACTGTCCAGTGTATGTATAAATGTTGTAACTCTGATGTAATGATATAAACTAACGGATATAGTATTCTTTTGTATAACTGTTATTATCTGATATTATATTTTGATCCGCTGCGAATGTGAGATTCTGTGTTTTGTTTTCTGTTTCTTCTTCTATCTCTTTCTTCTTTTCCTAACTATCTGGAATTTTCGGGATCGAAAATTCCGGGTCGTTACAGTTGGTATCAGAGCAGAAGGTTAAGCGAGAACCTTGGCTCTGGTGGGTGTACTCATTAAGGATAGGGTCAATAGTACCCTAGAATGAGTTGAGTGTATATATATATATATATATATATATATATATATATATATATATATATGAGAGCGTACTTGTTATTTTCTTATATAAAGATTTTAAATGATTTTATATAAGGTTATATTCTGATATATAAAACAATATTTCTTACTAATAAATATTAAGGAAATTGGCTGTTAAATTATTAGAATTAAAGTAAGAAGTAATATATTACAACCAACCTGAAATTAAATAAAGATAAATTTGAAATGGATTCAAACTGAAATTGAAATCTTGAATTGAAAAAAAAAGTAATTCAGAATAAGATGATAATGGATGGTTTTAAATATGATAATTTTGGTTATTATCATAAATGATTATTGCGTGTTTAATAATAAGATGTGTAATAATGAGAAAGCCAATGAAATGTTTAAAAGAAGTAAAACACTTAGACAAGTATATATATAATATCAAAGATGATCTGAAATAAACTCTAACTGTTGAGTTTAAAAATTGGAATGAGATGTGAAACCTAAGGTGATAAGTTTTTGAACTTATAAGGTCATTAATGTGAAGTTAAAATTTGAAGTGGGAATTCAAATTTGAGTAAGTTTGGCGAGATTAAATTGAATTTAACTTAAGGGAAGTTAAATAAGTTTGGAATAAACAACCTGAATTGGAAATTTCAAGATGAAATTGAGGTTTAACTTAGGAAAGTTAAATGGGTTGATTTGGTAGGGAACTATATGTGGTCTCAGATAGGATTGAGATCTGGAATGGATAGTGGATGATGAATGTTTTAAATAAATTAGATGTTTGTTTATCTTAATATCATTCTATTATTATCAGTAATTATGAGACTATGAATTTGATTGTTTAAATGAATTAAGAAGCAGATTGAGGTAATATCTATTTCATTTTTGGAATTAAATGGAATTAAACTTTAATTTGAAATTACTTAAGTAATTTTGATTTTAAAGATAAAAATTAAACTTGAGAAATGGGATCACTTTGAACATTAAGGTTTGAATGTTTAAAATGAACATGTAAACTAAAATGATTAAGGATTGGTTCCAAGATTGAATTCGAGTAATAAATTGAATTTCGAAGATTTAATTGTTTAAAAAGGGGTTTGAATTATTATTTGAACTTTGAAATAAGTTACGTGAAGATAATTTAAAATGGAATTTTGAGAATTGAACTCAGAAATTAAATTGTTTAAAGATATTGATTTAAAGATAAATGTTAATTGGATTAAGGGAATAAATCAACATTTGAAAATTTAACTCGAATTTATATAATTCGAGATGGTTTAAAATTGAGATTTAAATTGAATTAGTTCAAACTGAATTTGATTTGAATTAATGGGAATTGTGATTCATGATGGATAAGTATTAAATTCAAATGGGAAATTTGAATTGGATTAATTTGAAATAAAATTGAAGTTATTCAAATTGGGATTGAGTCAATTTAAATGTAAGTGGAAATTTAAATTGAATTTATGGAAATGGAGATGGGGTATTAAACGGTTTGGCTCTAGACTATTTTAAATAAATTATGTTGATATACCCTATTTTAAATCTATTTTCCTAACTATTTACTATGCAACATTTCTTTTTAAATTTCAAGACTATCTTATATTTATTTAGCAACTATTGAAACTATTTAAAAATTTTACAACTGATTTATAAAACTGATAACTGTTTTTCAACTGTTTTTTTTTTAATTACCATTTTTCAACTATCTTACTACTACTTAATTATTTTACCATCTATTTTTCAACTAATAATTATTTTTCAACTACTTATCTATTTTTTCAAAATTTTCAAGCTATTTTCTAAATATAAACTGGTCGGAGTTCAAACTGTTTATGATTAAATACCCAACTGAAATAAGGATTGAAGTGATAATCCAAATGGGGATTAAGGCAAATGTGAATAAGTGAATAAAATTAAAGTGAATGTGAATAGAAAGGAGAACTGATAATCAATGAAGATAAATACGTAGGATGTACGTATATTATTCTATTCGCATAGTGATTTGATCCAGATTCGAGCACAGAATTTCGAGATAGTATTATCGATCCGAGTTGGGATTTTTCGCTCGATTTTCGACGGCGAACCTGGATATGGATTTTTGATTGGTTCTGGATATTCTCTATCATAGGTGTGACTATGCAAGGAGAATGACGGTTTCTGATCAAGAAACCAGATCTGAGTCCGCACTAGGAAGTCGGGTGGACGATACTAGTTCGGAAGTGAAATTGTGTGATCGAGTGAGAGATCAGATTGGTATTGCGTACGAATGATATGGGGACATTGTACGGGTTTGAATGAAATTGGCATTGAAAAATCTGTGGATAAAAAAAAGAAAACTGAAAAGATTTTTGAAATTGAATGTATATATTGAGAAATTGACAATGAATAAAGGTGGAAGTTGATTTTGAAGTTGTAGATAAAAGGTTATAAGATGATTTTTGAGATGGGAAATATATTTGTGAATATATGAGGAACTAAAATAAAATAAATTTAAAATTTATATTTCTATGGTAGAAATTAACTTTATGGAAATAAAGTGGAAATTGAATATTTTTCGGAGTTAAAGTTTACTTTATAATAAAAGTAAGAAATTGGCAAGTGACTTTATAAAGTAATCAAATTCGAATATTTGATTGGGAATAAACAAAGTTACGTATCTTTGTTATATTTGATAAAACTCCCCTTATTGAATCCATTGCCAGAAGAAGGTTTTTGAAAGTTTTTGAAGTATACAAAGGAAACTTATATAAGTATAAAGTGATTTAAAGATTTCCCCAGAAAATTTTATATATGAATATATATATAAAAGATTTTATGGAAATGGTTTTGAGAAAAAGGTTTTGGGGAACCTTTGGATTTGGAAAAGGCTTTTGATTTTTGGATAAAATCAATATTGGGATTTGGGAAAGCCTGATTTGTGAATTATCGATTTTGAGAATCGATTTTGTATAAAAGCATTTATATGAGATTCATACTAGGTGTATGATTTGGAAAATACTATATGTGTATAGTATAAAGTGTTTTGAGATTTGCTCTAGGGAAAAAGGCGCTCCCTTGAAATGAACTTCTCAGGAGTGCCACTGGGTGGTACTGCCTTGAGCCCCAAGGGGGGTTTCTAAAGTTGATCCTGTGAGGAGTCCGGACAAAACTAGTTCCTGAGGATTATTTGTGTAGCGAAAGTCGAGGGGCTAGTGCCTACAGAGGCATTTGGGTTATGCTGTGACGACAATGTAACTCGATGTCACTGCGATCTACTGCAGACCATAGCAAAAGGTCGCGTGAGCCGCTGAAAGCCAACAGTCTGCGTTTGATTTTATATCGGTAGACTGCGACACTATGGTAACATAGCGAAAGTCGTGTGTGCCACTGAGAGCCAACAGTCTATGTTTGATTTTACATCGGTAGACTGCGACCTATGTGGGAGTGGAGAAGTTTCATTTTGACAGCGTAATCGTGTGTGCCGCTGAGAGCCAACAGTTACATGGATTTTTCCTGCGACGGCAACGTAACCCTGGATGTAACTGCGATCTGTCGTGGGTTCTATGGTGTAATCAGTTACATGGACTTTTGCTGCGACGGCAACGTAACCCAGGATGTAACTGTGACCATGGATGGGTGTGATGATTTCCAGAGCATTCTCACTAAAGATATTTTCTCTATTTTCAAAACTATTTCATATATTTTCAGTAAAATTATTTTTCAAAATGTTTTCACTGGATGTTGGAAACGGGTCTGCTAAGCACTTATAGATTTTCAGTCGTACGCCTGATCAACGTATGACCGAATTTCTGTGAGGACAAGGATGGACTTGTCGAAACATCGAGTTATAAAAGTATTTATAAAAACCATTTTAGAAATATTATACAGATTTTTAAAGTATTTTAAAAATGATCAAAGAAATTTATCTGATTTTAAGCATTTTAAATAAATCTGGCTTCGTTCCTTTTCGAGGACGAAAAGATTCAAAGGGGGGAGGGATGTGACGATCCAGATTTTTATTAAATTTAAGTTGTTAATTAAATGAATTTTTGAATTAAATTTGTGAAATGTATCGATGAAGTGATGCGAGTTTCCCCGAATTCAAATAGATTTTTGTATAAATCATTTAAACTTAGAAAAATTGTAAATATATATATATATATGTATTTGAGCATATATGAGTAAATTTGAAGTAATATATATGTATATATTTTTGATTTGAATTTAAATGTGTAATAAATGGAAATATATATGATATAAAAGTATATACATTGACATAAGTATAAAATATATAAATAAGTAATTTTAAAATTTAGAATTGATGGTTAATAATAATTTGAATTTATGAAATAAATATATATAAGATTGACTATAAAAAATATATATAAAGCAACAGATAGATAAAAATTTAACAACATATTAGAATAGAATTAAATAGTTAAGTTGAAATAGAAGTAAATTTATAAGAAGTGAAATAAAATACAAGCAAAATATACTTATAAAATTGTTAAGGAAATAAAATATATACATGTGAATATACAAGATAATAAATATAAAAGCATGTAGAAATAAATATTTAAGATAAAAATAAAGTATAAACAAATATATAGATAAGATAAGTAAGTATAATATAAAGTAAACATATTCAATCAAGAATAAAAAAAAAAAATCTGTAGCTTGCATAAGAAGACGGTAGATTATATGCAAGTATTCAAACAATAGAGAGATAAGTATGAAACAAGTAGTGTGATAAAATAAAGCAAAATGAAGAAACATAAAGGACATAAGTATTTAATATAGCAAACTCAAGTCAATTCGAGAATGTCCTCAGCCACCAATTTGAGATAGAAATCTCTGGCCAAGTGTATAAAGAAATATTTCAAGTACATAAGAAAAAAAAATCTCTTGCATCATGTCTTCAGCCTGTATATTTCCCCTATGTATCATCTTATATTTTCAGTGCGTCCATCAAAAAGAAACTGAGAAGGAAAAAAAAAAATATAGATACAAGCTACAACCTGAACTAAATCTAACTTGATCAATTGTATCATCATTTTGAAGTCTGGGAAAAAAAACCATCAAAGCTTAAAACTGGAACAATCAACAGCAACAAAACAAGAAGATCAAGTTGTTTTCTTTAAACTAGGAAGTGAGCTCTGTTCAAAGACAAAAATCAGGTGAGTAACCTCTTCCCTTAAAAACAAAATCTCAAATGAGATTCTGGTTGCAAACAATGAATGTGCTTGTGTGAATATATACTGGTTGGAGGAGTTCTGTACATGGGTATATGAATGTTTAGATGAACACAGGTTGAAAAATTTGCTTCTGCCTGAACTTGGTTCAAGCTTAGATACTAAACCAAACAATCTAATGCTTCTTGATCTACTTACTGTTTGTACCTAGTACTTTAACAGGATTTGTTTGTTTGATTTTAAGGTTTAACTTTAAAGTTTACTTAAGTGAAATTAAAGAGAGAATTTGTCTGGAAATTAAATTTGAACAGGACATTATGGTTTTCGAAAAAATTAAAGTATGTTAATTTAACAATCCAGGGATAATATCTGAACCTCTAAACCAAAACATGATTTTTAAGATCTAAATCATAATTTTTAAACTTGAAAAGAAGTAAATGTCGGGTTTGCACTGTTTTTGGGATACTGGGCAAATTCTGATGGTCACAAGCGTTAGGATGACCGGAATTTTGGCTGGAGTTAGGTGAAGGTTCAGAGAGTTAGGCAAAAATGACAGGAAGGATGATAGTCTTCTGTGTTGTCGGCGGCGTTGGGAATTTGTTTGTAAACCTAGTTTGGGTTGAGGTTGGATTTAGGGTCTATGTATAATCTCAGGGTGATCGAGTTCGACGAAATCAAGTGGAATAGGTTTGTGGATGATCGGGGTTGAGGTGGTCGGAGTTTCGCATCATCTGATGGTCGGAGAGCGGGGTCTAGGGAAGTTCGGTCGTAGTTCCTGGAACCAACTTTTTTTCAGCCGAGTAACTCGATTTTGATCTGTCACAAATGCTAGTGTTTTGATGGTTCGAGTTTGTTGTAATGGTGATGAATGGCGTGCGAGGAGGTTCATCAGTGAACGGAGGTGTCTCCGGTGATGGTGCACGTGCACAAGGGGGAAGGACGTGCCTGTTTGTCTTGGGTTTATAGTCTTGTTGAGGGAGGACTATGATGTACCGTGTTTTTGAGGATGGGGATCGAGTGGGAACTCGAGTAGCAGTAAGATGTTAACCTGTACCAGTATATAAAAAAAAAAATTAGATTTAAGCCTTTACTTGAAGATGTTTCACGCATTTGACTAAGTTAGGATTTGTAACTTTAAATTTGCTAAGTTGAATGATTATTTTAAACAAAATTAATGTTTTAGAAGATAATTTAGACATGAATAAGATATGATTTTATCATAGGAAGATTTTGTTTTTAATGATTTGGAATTCATTCTGTAAATACTTAATGAGCATAATTAGTATAATTAACCAAAGAATTTATTAAGAAGTTAACTAATTAAGAAAGTAATTACAGAAGGGTAATTACGGTTTATGATAAATTGAGGTTGATTAGTGGAAGTGATTAATTGAAGTATAATAAAATTAACGGAATAAATTAAGGATAGATGTAATTTAATTATAATTAGGTGAATTTTGAAATAATCATTTAATTAAGAAATATGAATTAATGTAATCAATGAGAGTAAATAAAAAGGTTAATATCTGTAAATGGGTAAGTAAAATTTATTCGTGAAATTAAGTAAGGGATAATTACTCTATATAATTGAAAATAATTAATCAAGGTGATTAATTAAGATGGATATTGAAGAATGGTTGGAAAATTCAAAGGGTTGTAATAAATCAAAGGATGATTTAGCAGAGTTAAGTGATTTATCCGTAAGTAATAAATTAAACTTAAGATAAGATCAACTGACTTCGAAGAGACCGGAGTCACGTATTAGTAAATACCCGAAACCACTTCGATTTGGAATCTACAATAGTTCTTTAAAAATTTTATATGTGGAATCAATAGGATAGGATGGAATAAATGGAACTTTGAAACTAAGTAAGAATACTTAGAATTTGATTTGTGGAAATAAGTGTTGACTATTACAAGTTATGAACTCATTGTAAGGTGCGAGTTACCCCGGGTTTTAATGAGGCATATGCATTGGTATTTCATATTATGGGTTTACTCACGCTGGTTTCCAGCCTGACCCGGGTGTTACTTTGATGCAATGCTCGGGTCAGACCGAGTATTACAGATTTCCAGGTAAGGACGTTCTGGAGCTCAGGAGACGAGCTGGATGGCAGAGACGTATGGAGTGTTTCCGCTGTGATATATTGCAGTTTATTTGAGACAGTTTGATTTTAACTGTCCAGTGTATGTATAAATGTTGTAACTCTGATGTAATGATATAAACTAACGGATATAGTATTCTTTTGTATAACTGTTATTATCTGATATTATATTTTGATCCGCTGCGAATGTGAGATTCTGTGTTTTGTTTTCTGTTTCTTCTTCTATCTCTTTCTTCTTTTCCTAACTATCTGGAATTTTCGGGATCGAAAATTCCGGGTCGTTACAGTTATAATAACAGTCTCAGATAAATAACAATATATCACAGTGAAATACTCTCCATACGTTTCTGCCATCCAACTCGGCTCCTGAGCTCCAGAACGTCCTTACCTGAAAATCTGTAATACTCGGTCTGACCCGAGCATTACAATAAAGTAACACCCGGGTCAGGCTGGAAACCAGCGTGAGTAAACCCATAATATGAAATACCCAGCTATATAACTTAAGTGATTTACTAGGGTAACTCATACTTTTCTATGAGTTCTAATCTTATTTAAGTAAATTATTTATCTCAAACCAATATCCAAGAATCGTTATCCAGTTTAAATATACAGGATACTTACTTATTTCATTCCAGCCTGTTTGCTTCCAAACTCACATTTATAAAGAATCGAAGTGGTTTCGGGTATTTACTTATATCCGACCCCGGTCTCTTCGAATCCAATGTCATCTTTAATCCAAGTTGTTCAAGTGAAAACAATTAATTTTAATACAGGATGTCACGTTTACACAACAATTCATCATCGAACGATAACCCACATTATCAACCCCAAACATATCATATCACAGTACATCAAAATTTTCAGACTAGATATTAATCTAATCATCCATTACAATTCAATCATCCATAAGCAAGATCAATTTATCACCATTTCTAATTTATTAAATTTAATCCAATAAATTATATTAATTAATTATCCTTTAATTAATTTTATTAAGTAATTATACTTTAATTACTTCTTTTAAATAATTTAACCTTTAATTACTTATCAATTAATTAACCTTTAATTACTTTCATTAACTAATTAAACTTTAATTACCCCGGACCTTACTTAAATAAAAGATAAATCATTTATCTTAATTAACTTCTTAATTATCATTAAAACCTTATTTAGTAAACCTTTGGATTTAACTATAATTAACCTATAAATTAACTTAAGACCTTAAGTTTAATTAATAATAAAAACATTTCATCTTCTTAATTACTACTTAATTACATTATTAATTAAGTTTTAAATAAACTTAAGAATTCACTTAATTAAATATAGTTAAAATCAATTACACAACTTTTAATTAACCAACATTTAAATAAACCATTATTATTTAGAAGAATGGTTAAAAGAATTATGAAGACTTGATTATGTTTAACTAAAAAAAATTTGTTAACATCATAACATTTTTGACCCGAGACAAACCTGAGCATACTCGCACTCAATCCTGAGTCACCATCCTTCTTTTCTTTTCCTCTTTTTCCTTTAAACTTTGATTAAATTTTCAAACAATTAAAAACAAATTAAACCACGCGAATGCCCTAAAGTCAGACTCGAGCCAAACCTGCATTTACCCGGATCAAAACTCGAGACAACCTCCTTCTTCTCAACACAACAACAACCACCATCACCACTGATACAACAGACACTCGTGCACATGCACAGAAGATCGCCGATGATCCGGTCATCAATGACACTACCGACAAGTCGTCGCTGACCACCACTCTCGATTTCGACCACCAGTTCCTCGAATCGAACACGAAATCGAGATCGTGCACAAACGAACCTAACCTGGAACGAACCCAGTCACCAAAACTTCCACGTATCGCCTAACTCCGACCATTTAACACCACGTCATCGAGTCCACATCTTCGCCAGAGTTCCATGCTTCCATTCCCCTACCTCAAATCCAACCCGATGCTTCCACGTTGAGGTAGATACCTCGAGAACACGAAAAACCAAAACGGTATACGCAACCCTAGATCATCGTCGTTCGACCACCATGGTCATCTAGAATTTAAGTGAGTATTTTTCTAATGATTGCCTAACCTCCAGCCTCCTTCCACCTCGATCACGGCATCCAATGTTATCCCGATCGCCAGAAATCGATGAAAATACAACTTTCGATCAACTCGCAAAATCTTCCCAGACTTTAACTTAAAAATCATGAAATTTTTATCTAAATTCCTCATTTTACAATATGATTCTATTTATGAAATCCAAATCGTATTTATGAACTGTGATTTTGTTGACTTATTATTTGATTTCTACTGTTATCTCTTGTTTCCAGTAACCATATTCATCAGTATACTTAATATATTTTTTTAAATCTTTATCTTGTTATTTCTAACAGGTTTTGTTTATGCATAAAGGTCCAAAGAGAATCAGGGGAAAAAGAATTGAAAATTTAAACTTATTTAGGCCTGTATGTTTTAAAATAGAGCAAACTTCCATGTACATAGACATGCACGCCTATTTTCATGTATATATATATGTATATAAATACATATACGAACAAACATCATCCATCTCAGAGACAAACCATTTATTTACTTAAATAGATTTTAAACTTAAATCCATGTTTGAACAAATAAAAGTTGTTTGAAACCAAACCAAACCTAGAACAAGTGCAGAGACATTAAATTTGATTTGTTTTCAACTCTGGAACTATGAAACAGGGAAGAACCCACATACACAGTTCAATCACAAACAACATATAGGGATTCACTTTTGTATATACACATGCAAAGCACAAATTCAATCCAGGAATCACATGCACAGTTTTTAATTTATTTAAGCCTTTAAAATAAGATGTTTACTCACCTTTGAAGATAAACAAAAAAGGTATAAATTGAGATGCTTGAAAGTGCTAAGATGATCTTTTGAAAGTTTGAAACTGGAAACTTTTTTTTAAGACTGAGATGACTTAGATTTTGCTTGGTGATTTCAGGTTGTAGCCCTTTTTTTTTAGATGCTCAGATTTATGATGAACGAGTGGGTTAAGAGATGTACATATATAGAAGCAACATGTACAAACTGATGTATAACAGGTACAAGATTTTATTTTATTTTATATTCTTATCTTCCCAGGCAATATTTTATAAACTGAAATGATTTTGAACATTTTGAAATGACCTAAGGTTGTGCTAGCATTAAATGCAAATGTCCTTCATACTTTCATTCTTATCCCACTTTATCTATGTACGTATATGATTTTTCTTATGTTTGCAAAGGAAATTGTTTTCCTACTTATATTTTTTTTTACATGTTCGAATTCCAGAGATTGAAACAGCCAGCTCATTTATTTTATTTTTATTTCCTGATGTTGCCTAACCTGACTTGAGTTTTGGAGGCTTGAAATGATATATTGTGCTACCATTTAATGCTTGTCACCACTATTTGTTTTATCGTTTTATTTCATGAACATATAGTTTTCAGGATTTTAGTTTATACACTTGCCTTATTTTAACTTTATACATTTGTGCTTTCAAATTTTCAGTTTATGTTGTATATACACCAAAATTACTTAATCCTTGTTCTCTTTTATTTTTATTTCTATTTTATATTTAAACCATCAATATTTAATTTATATTCAATGTAGTTTACTTATTTTTAATATTTATATTGATAGACTTTGATTTTATTTTAAACATTATTATCCATATATTGCATTTATATACATATGTTTACCAAATGTTAATAAGATAAAGCATTTTAAATTTAATTATATAAGAGAGATTTTATTGTATATATTATTAAGGGATTTATTTTAAATTTCAAAATCAAGATTCCTTTTCAAAATACAAATCTATATAAACAAATGGAAATTATTTCCAGAACATTTATTCATTTTGAAATGATCAGCTTACATTTTAATTAATTGGATTAAATATTTATTAAAATAATGTTGCCAAAAATACCAGGTCATCACAAATATTCTTTTTCAATCAATACACAGCCTTTAGCATTTATTGTTCCCAAACATATTAAAAATAGGAGCAACAACCGTTAATAATTCGCTAAAACCGTACTTTTTACCAAATTGTTAAAAATAAGTAATCATTGATAATGTAGTTAATTACAAACATAATTGTACATGTTTTTGTAAAAAGATAGATGTATGAATAAAGTAATTGAAGTTCAGAATTGAACTTAGTAGGCTTCAATGTTCCATAAGTTTCTCATAAGTACTTAATATGGGGGCATAAAAATTATTACATCTGAAATTCAGTAATGAAGGAAAAGCACTCATACAAATTTTCAGACGAATAACATAAAGAAAATGGTGGAAATCAAACCAACCACGTAAATGTTCAAACAAATAAATTTAAAGAAGTGGAATTAAAGCAACCGATAATCCAGTTGCAAAGAAACTAAAAGAACTAACAGGAGAAGATGAATAAAGGGTATGAATGGACCTACTAAATTTTGTGAGATTTAGTTGGGAGCTATTACGGTAAGGTTAAACATGTAAATTAATACGATCTGAGCATGAAATGTACAAAGGTTAATACAAATACCTTGCAATGATGTGATACTCAATTCACCATTATAAAAGCTTGGTGGAAGTAGCGATGCTTGTAGGGGGAGGGTTTGGCAATTTGCGACGAAGGGGAAGAGATGTGTCTACTCATTGATTTGCGATAAAGATTTGAAAATAAAATTTCCTAAACCTAACTTAAGAATTGAATTTCCCCATTAATGAATCATTGTCGACTACTCGCATAGTCGGTTAAAAAGACGACTACTACCAAAAAGCAAACGAGGAAAAGCGAAAAGGATGGAGAGGCGAAGTCGGTTACAAAGCGCTTTGGCAATGAATCAAGGTTTATTTGGTAGGCAACATTAGTAGGAGGGGTGGACGATAGGGGCAGAGCGAGGAAAGGGGGTGAAGAAGGGCGGCGGAGAGGGCTACAGGGGTGTAGGGCAAAAAGAAGGAAAGTACGGAAGAACGGAGTCAAAAAAAAAGAGGATCACATGCGGAGATGGTTGAGTTCACCAAATTGGTAGGGGCTTCTATGCTCTTAAAATTGAACTGGGTAATCATATTATAGTATAGATTATAAATCATTAAGATGAACTCATGTTACACACGGAGTTCATTCCTTAAATAAATTCATATCGATGATGTATTATTTGATCCATTCTTGGCATATACTCTCTATCAAATATAGCAGATGAACGGATAATTGATTTGTAACTCTTATGGCATCACAATTCAGTCTACGATAATTTATGTTAAACTGTTAATAACACTTATGAAGAAATAAAATTGCATATATGGTATAAAGTAGTACATAAAGCTATTATTTAGGCCTGTCAAAAGGGTCAGGTCGAGTGAAATTTGACTTGACCCTTTTGTGACTCTAACCCATTTACCATGTTTATTAATTACAAAATTATACCTAACCCACTTTTTTTTAAGGGTCAACCCATTTAACCCATTTAAAACTTTATCACTTGAAACATCAAATATCACAAAATATACATAAAATGTAAAATTGCAGCTGCATATAACAGTGGAAATGCATTATGTATAGTCATATAACATTAATGTAAACTGACTATATAAAACAACATCAAATTAAAACTATACCACTATATATGCAGTAAGACAACAAGAATATCATGAAATATCATATATAAAGCTAGATGAAAGTGCATGAATATAGCTTTAAAACTACAAAGTGTGATAGAATTGTAATAAATAATACCGATATAACATTAGGACCAACACCAATATAACACTGCGGTATATCAGTGCATCAAATATAAAAACAAAAAATAAAAAACAAAGATGTTGACTAAAAAAATGGACTTCAAAGTTACTGAAACTGAATCATGCACATACGATACACTTTTTCAGTCACGCAGAAATACCTACACATACAAATAAAAGGTTGTAGTATATAAACATGAGCCAACAAGAGTATAGAATTGTATTACAAGAAAAAAAGGAAAAAAAATAGTTTTAGGCTTTGAAAACTTGGCATATCTATACAATATAAACCGTCATATTTATACTTCAGTATATATCTAAAGGTTGGAATATTCAAATTTAGATGCATGCTTAAAACTGCCAAGATTAGATAGATATATATATATATATATATGATATATCATGGAAGTTATAAATTCCATTTTCTTTTGTTAATCGGTTTTCCCGCCAATGAAATAAATACTCAACTTCGGTAATATAATCAGTAATTTGGTTTTTGCTTTACTGCTGCGATCCTATTTAGAAATAAGATTGTCATTTTCACTTCTGTACTTCGGGTATGTATATCTAATACCACTTTTATATAGATGCGTTCTGTTATTGAGAGATTTCACAAAACAAAATTGAAAATTTTAGCAATTAGTCATGACATATATATGGTTGTGCACTTTGAACTTCAACAATGATAGAGAGTGCAAGGCTTCGCATAGGTGCAATTGGCCATTTATAGCTTACAAGATACCTGTCGGCATGGATTTGATTGTATGAGGAATATAACACTCAATGAAAAGTGGCCCACCTGCCCTGTCATAGTTTGTAGTACTATACATCTTATATCTTAGTTCCTGCTTTATGATGGGTGTATATAAATTTAGTACTACTATATTGAGCTTTGTGACAACATTTATTCTTGTCAAGAGTTATTTTCTTCTAACTATACGCTAATCAAATACCTTATCAGTAACATTTGAGTTGCATTATAGGGTTCTAAAATGTTCTTTCATCTATTTGTATTAGTTTTTGCCATATGCTTAGATATGAAGTTTAAGCAATTTATATTCTTCTGGTGCCTGTGAAAGTTGCGTGATTTTCAAATCTATGGACTTTCTTTTCCAAACAAAGACATTATCAAAACACATGTAGAATTTGATTGCTCTTGAGGAATGATTTTATTGTTTAAGTTTTTAGATGTAAATAAAAAAAGGCGAATCAGTTTTTTACAGCTACAAAAATTTTCAACAAACTCACTACTCCATTGAACAATTAAAATACATGGAAATGTAAGCTCAACTATATTTTAAGAATCAAGTATTCGGGCTTTGTAGTCATAAAAGATTTGAATCGTCTAAAAAACTCTCTATTAATAGTCAATCATGTGAAGGGGCACATCTATGGTTTTAATGACCAAAAAAGTGATGAATTCACTCAAATAGTGTACTATTAAGCAATCTGATTTACTGTGGAAAAAGGCATCACCACTAGCACCAAAATTGGCTATGAAATGTTGCAAAAAATATTTCCTCATCTATGGGTTCTCACGTCCTATTAAACTAAAATATTATACATGCAGTGTTACTCATTTAATTTCCAACATCATGTCTTATGATATTATCCTTGATCTCTGTTGTAGTTCAACCAAAGCATCATCAAGATATTTACTCTCCTTTTCTCCTTTTATTTACAGGCAACTTATTTCCCCCTTTAATTTTTAACTTATATATGCTAACATGAGATATTATAAGCTGTTCTTATTCTAGGCACATGATAAGTTAACATAGTTGTAACATATAAGCAATTTCAAATGAACAAATTTTCTTCATAAGGGACTTATTACTGTAACTTGATTCATCAGTATATTTACCTGATTTATTTGAAGGATCTTTGTAGACAATATGTATGGTTAAATCTTTTGCCATCAAGCCAGTTTCATGAACATAAAAATTTGATACATCTATTTACTACATTGATGATGCAGCCCAAGATGGTGAAGAGTTAGGTCGCGTATGACCTAACGAATCCTTTAAGTCGTTACTAAAGAGTGATACCCAGAATGGTGAAGAGTTAGGTCATGTACGACCTAACGAGGCCTTTAAGTCGCTCCAACGACTTAGTGAAGCTCAGCAATGACCTAGTGGAGACTCGCGAGTTAACAAGCTAAAGGGAAAGGCGCTCAAACGACCTACCGAGTTACAACCTATGTTAGGTCGCGTAAACGAGTTACGACCTAAGATAGGTCGTTCCGACACTTCATTTGAAGATAGTCTCGAGCTACGACCTAAGTTAGGTCGCGTGAATGACCTAAGTTAGGTCGCGAGAAGCTTTAGATCGCCACTTGCTATGATTCGCTGAAGCTCATACCGCCTGGACTTCTGGAAGACACTGCCTTGTTTTTAGGTCGGTCAAGTGTTAAGTCATGAGGCTTTAGATCGTGATATTTCTTAAGTCCTGATGTTTAGGTCGTGGACGATCTATATGTTGTGTTGTAAATATGGAGTTGTAATATGTTGTATTGTTTTCTTTGTGCTGTTGATAAGTCGCTGACGACCTTAGTTAAGTCGTAGGTCGCGTGTCTTGTTTTGGGTCGTAAGTCGGTGATGTTTGTTAGGTCGTGGCCAACCTAAGTGTTGTACGGAATTGTGTGTGTTGAGTTGTAAAGCTATAAATAGCGGCGTTGGGTCATTTGTAAAGTTAGTTAATTTTGAATGAAAACTTTTGTTTGTTAGCTTTGTGCTTTCAATTAAATTGGTAGTTGAGTGTAATCTCCTATCTCCACTCTCGGTTAATCGAGTGCGCTCGATTCAACGATTGCTGAAGCCGATTCACGGTATCTAGTGCGCTAGATCAACGTACGAAGAATCGTAGATCTTTAAACACGGTATAGTGCGCTATCAACGTGTTTGGGATAGCTAAAATCCGGTATCATTTGACCAACGGATTTGGGCCATTCGGTATCTTTTAATCCATCGATCGTTACTTTCATCGTCATATCCATTTTTGAATTATCCGCTGCGTCAGTTTGGTATCAGAGCTTGTTTTAGCCAATCATAGCTAAATCGAGTCTTGGAGCTAGTTCTTTTGAAAAGTTTGAGGAGTTAGTGAAGCCGAGCTACATCAAGCAAAGCCGAGCTAAGTAGAAGTGTTGGAGATTGAAAGTTGCATTATTTGGAGAAATTGTGTTCATCATATTTTCGCAACAAAGTGGGAGTTTTCGATCTATTTCCTTTTGGATCTAAGGAGGAAAAGTGTTTGAATTTGGCCGTGGAAGTTCTGCGCGCCAAAAGGCATTTGAATTGTGTGTGCCGAGCTTGAGTTAGGTCGTTCCTAGGCCAAACCGAGCTAGTGTTAGATCGCAAGTCTGGTGTCGAGCCAAGTTAGGTCGTCCGAGCGAGCGAACTAAGTTTTTGCCGAGTTAAATTTGAGTTGTTGAATTTTTTGAAGCTTGTGAAATTTTGACAATGCCGCCGAGAAGAGCCAATCGACATCAAAACGTTGAAGCATTGTATAGAAGAGAAGAAGCAGAACAAATGGAACAACGTATCAATGAGAAATTTGATGAAGGCATTGGGAAGTTAGAGAAACTGATGAATGATTTGAATCAAAGTCAAAGGAGAAGATCGCCAGTCTCGAACCATGGAGGAAACAGAGTTTCGCCATCGGTTACGGAAGCGAGGAGGGTGTCACCGCAATCTTATCGAGGCAGAAGAGAATCTTCAATTTCAATGAGAAGAGAACATCATGAGTATAGGGATGAAGAGAGAAGAACTCCACGTGAGTTTGATTATGAACCATACCGTGATGAAGAAAGACATAGCCGAAGAGATATGCGTGATCATAGAGATATGGGTGGTCGAGATCGTTATCGAAGTACATCTGTTTTTGATGAAGAGGGTGATAGATGCAGTGCACATTATCGAGATCGAGACCAAGTACGAAATGCATATCGGGTTGTTGAAGATGATCGTCGTTGGGAATCAGGGATGAAAAATGAAATTCCAGAATTTAAGGGTGGTATGCAAGCTGAGGAGTTTTTAGATTGGCTGTCTAACGTCGAGGATATTTTTGACTTCAAGGAAGTTCCAGAACATCGTAGAGTGAAGTTGGTTGCTACGAGGTTGAAGGGTAGAGCTTTGGCATGGTGGCAGCAAACCAAACTTACACGTGAACGGATGGGGAAGTCGAAGATTGAATCATGGGAGAAGATGAAGAAACTGATGGGAGCTACATTCTTACCTTATAACTATCAGTCGCTTATGTATCAAAGGTTGCAAAACTTGAGACAGGGGACGAAATCTGTGAATGACTATGCTGACGAATTTTATCAACTGATTGCAAGGAATGATATTATGGAGACGGAGGAACAATTAACTGCTAGATTTGTTGGAGGGTTGCGAATGCAGATATAAGATATGGTGAATATGTTTGATCCTAGATCTGTAGCAGAAGCACACCAGAAAGCGTTGGCTTGGGAGAAGCAGAGAAGACGAGGAGGTGGTGTGTTTACAAATTCCAACTATCCAGTGAAGGGTGTTGGTGGAAGTTCTAATGTTTCAAAAGCTGTTGCAAAACCTGTTGTGAATGAGGTTGTCAAGGCGAAAGTCAATAATGGTTTCAAGTGTTATAATTGCCAAGAAGTGGGCCACAAAAGTAATGAATGTCCAAAGTCGAAGAAGCGAGCTATGATAGCAGAAGTTGAGGATGAGGATGAAGAAGCTGAATGTTCCAATTCACCACCTGATGAGGAGGAAGAAGAAGTTTCGGGAGACGAAGGTTGTAATCTGATGGTGAGGAGGTCTTGTTTGACACCAAAGCAAGAGGAGGATTGTAGTTGGTTGAGGAGCAATATTTTTCAGTCGACATGTACTATTCTGGGGAAAGTTTGCAAATTTGTTATTGATGTTGGAAGCTGTGATAATATAATTTCTTCAGAGGCTGTGAAGAAGTTGGCATTGAAGACTGAGAAACATCCAAAACCGTACAAGTTGGCTTGGTTGAGGAAAGGCGGGGAGGTGAAAGTTGGACGTCGAGCTCGTGTTAATTTTTCAATTGGAAAGAAATACAAAGACGAAATCTGGTGCGATGTGGTAGATATGGATGTCTGTCATTTGTTGCTGGGAAGACCGTGGCAGTATGATAGGGCGGTGCAACATGATGGGCGTACCAACAGTTACAGTTTCTTGTTTGAAGGCATGAAGATTACTCTAGTTCCAAAGAAGCGACAACAAGAAGAAAACAAACTGGAGGAGATTGAAGCGCTGAAAACTTTATTATCCTTGAAGGAGTTTGTTAAGGAGGTTGAAGAGGATCCTGAAGTGTTTTTGTTAATTGGGCGTGAGAGCAGTGAAGTGGTTGAGATACCTGAAGAAGTAAAACTAGTACTGGAAGAATTTGACGATGTATTTCCTGAAGAGCTACCAGCGGAGTTACCACCGTTGAGGGATATACAACACCAAATAGATCTTGTTCCAGGTGCTATGTTGCCACATAAACCACACTATAGAATGAGTCTGAAAAAACATGAAGAGTTGCGTAGGCAGGTAGAGGAATTGCTTGAACAGGGACGAATACAGGATAGTTTAAGTCCGTGTGTTGTACCAGCATTACTCGTACCGAAGAAGGATGGTTCATGGAGAATGTGTACGGATAGCAGGGCACTGAATAAGATAACTGTCCAATATAGATTTCTGATGCCGAGGCTTGATGATCTGTTAGATCAAATCAGCGGGTCTTGATCTTTTCGAAGATTGATCTTAAAAGTGGTTATCATCAAATTCGAATTAGACCGGGAGACGAGTGGAAGACAGCGTTCAAGATGAGGGAAGGATTGTATGAATGGCTGGTCATGCCGTTTGGTCTATCGAATGCATCGAGTACATTCATGATGGTGATGACCAAATTTTTAGGCCGTACATTGGGAAGTTCGTGGTGGTTTACTTTGATGACATTTTGATTTACAGTGCTATTACAGAGGAGCATGTTCAGCATTTGAGAAAAGTGTTAATTATTCTTCGTGAAGAGCAATTCTATGCAGCTACAAAGAAGTGTGTTTTTATGGCGAGGAGTGTTTTATTTCTGGGGTATGTTGTTTCGAAAGCAGGAATACAGGTAGACCAAAGTAAAATTGAAGCGATCAGAGATTGGCCACAGCCCAAGACGATAACGGAAGTTCGTAGTTTTCACAGGTTGGCTTCATTTTATCGAAGGTTTATTCCACACTTTAGTAGTGTGATGGCGCCTGTGACTGATTGTATGAAGGGTAAATAATTTACATGGACGGAGGAAGCAGGGGTTGCTTTTGAGCGAATTAAAGAACTCTTGACGTCAGCACCAATTCTAGCATTACCAGATTTTCAGTTGTTGTTTGAATTACATACTGATGCATCGAAGGTTGGAATCAGAGGGGTGTTGAGTCAGAAAGGACGTCCTATTGCATATTTCAGTGAAAAGTTATCGGGAGCAAAGATGAGATATAACACATATGATGTCGAGTTTTATGCTATCGTACAAGCTATGAAGCACTGGAGACATTATTTGTTTCATAAAGAATTTGTTTTATATACCGATCATGAAGCGTTGAAGCATATGCAGGGACAGGACAAGATTGCAGCTAGGCATGCTTCGTGGATTGCATACTTACAAAAATTTACATTTGTGGTGAAACATAAATCCGGAATTACAAATCGAGTGGCAGATGCATTGAGCAGAAGGAATCATGTGTTGACTACAATGAAGGTTGAAGTAACAGGGTTTGATGTGCTGCCAGAATTATTTGTCGATGATCCTTACTTTGCGAAGTTTGTTGATGAAGTCAAGGAGGGAAAGACGGATGAGTTTGTAATGGTGGATGGTTTTCTTTTTAAGGGAAATCGATTATGTATACCGGAGTGCAGCTTACGAATGAAGATTGTGAAGGAGTTGCATGAGGAAGGTCATGTAGGGAGAGACCGTACATTACAATTGATTTCGCAATCTTATTATTGGCCTTCGATGAAGCGGGAGGTTGGAAAGTTTGTGGAGAGATGTCATATTTGCCAAGTTTCCAAGGGAACAGCGACGAATGCGGGATTGTATATGCCGTTACCCGTGCCGGTTAGACCATGGGTTGATATCAGTATGGACTTTGTTTTGGGATTACCGAGAACTCAAAGGGGGAATGATTCGATATATGTTGTAGTGGATAGGTTTTCTGAAATGGCACATTTCATCGCATGTAAGAAGACAGCGGATGCCGTCCGAGTCGCTCAGTTATTCTTTAAGGAGGTGTATCGATTGCATGGGCTACCTGAATCGATTGTTTCAGACAGGGATACTAGATTTCTAAACCATTTCTGGCTAAGTTAGTGGAAGATGGTGGGAACGAAGTTGAACTTTAGTAGCGCTTATCATCCGCATACGGATGGACAGACCGAGGTTGTAAACAGATCGTTGGGGAACTTGTTGAGATGTCTTGTGAAAGACAATTTAAAGAGTTGGGATATGAAGCTATGTCAAGCAGAATTTGCTCATAATCATGCAGTGAATCGGACTACTGGATTCAGCCCATTTTAGATTGTATATTCTAGTTTGCCAAAGGGGCCGTTGGATTTAACGGTAATACCACAACCCAAGAGGACAGTTAAAGGGGCTGCTGATTTTGTTGAAGGATTGACAGAGTGTCATAGAATCGTTCAAGAACGATTGAGAAAGGCGAATAAGAAGTACAAACAATCTGCAGATATGAAACGAAGGAGTGTCAAATTTAATGAAGGAGATTTGGTGTATGTGTTACCAAAGGATCGTTTTCCAGTGGGTGCTTATAACAAGTTGAAAGCCAGAAAAATTAGTCATGTAAAGATTGTGAAACGGATCAATGAAAATGCTTATAGATTGAAGCTGCTGGAAGATGTATACACTTCTGATGTGTTTAATGTTAAACATCTTATACCGTATCATGAGAATGAGTTTGTTGTGGAAGAAGAGGACGCAAATTCGAGGATGAATTTTTCTCGGCCAGGGGAGGATGATGCAGCCCAGGATGGTAAAGAGTTAGGTCGTGTACGACCTAACGAATCCTTTAAGTCGTTACTAAAGAGTGATACCCAGAATGGTGAAGAGTTAGGTCGCGTACGACCTAACGAGGCCTTTAAGTCGCTCCAACTACTTAGTGAAGCTCGGCAATGACCTAGTGGAGACTCGCGAGTTAACAAGCTAAAGGGAAAGGCGCTCGAACGACCTACCGAGTTACAACCTAAGTTAGGTCGCGTAAACGAGTTACGACCTAAGATAGGTCGTTCCGACACTTCATTTGAAGACAGTCTCGAGCTACGACCTAAGTTAGGTCGCGTGAACGACCTAAGTTAGGTCGCGAGAAGCTTTAGATCGCCACTTTCTATGATTCGTTGAAGCTCATACCGCCTTGACTTCTAGAAGATGCTGCCTTGTTTTTAGGTCGGTCAAGTGTTAAGTCGTGAGGTTTTAGATCGTGATATTTTTTAAGTCCTGATGTTTAGGTTGTGGACGACCTATATGTTGTGTTGTAAATATGGAGTTGTAATATGTTGTATTGTTTTCTTTGTGCTGTTGATAAGTCGCTGACGACCTTAGTTAAGTCGTAGGTCGCGTGTCTTGTTTTGGGTCGTAAGTCGGTGATGTTTGTTAGGTCGTGGCCGACCTAAGTGTTGTACGGAATTGTGTGTGTTGAGTTGTAAAGCTATAAATAGCAGCGTTGGGTCATTTGTAAAGTTAGTTAATTTTGAATGAAAACTTTTGTTTGTTAGCTTTGTGCTTTCAATTAAATTGGTAGTTGAGTGTAATCTCCTATCTCCACTCTCGGTTAATCGAGTGCGCTCGATTCAACGATTGCTGAAGCCGATTCACGGTATCTAATGCGCTAGATCAACGTACGAAGAATCGTAGATCTTTAAACACGGTATAGTGCGCTATCAACGTGTTTGGGATAGCTAAAATCCGGTATCATTCGATCAACGGATTTGGGCCATTCGGTATCTTTTAATCTATCGATCGTTACTTTCATCGATTTATACATTTTGTTATTCCGCTGCTGCATCAATTGATTACAACATAATTCGACATTTCTAATAAAACAATTGCTAAACAAAATCTCCTTTTGGACAATATCTTAAGCATCTGTCAAGAAACAAGAAATACTCAAGTTAATTATCGATAGTCCTACAATAACACAAAGTTTCAACAATAATTACAAAAATAAATAAAGCTACTACCCATGTGCGAAGCACGGGTTCACACTAGTTTGATAAAAAAGATTAACAAAAATTAGATAATTTAATAGTTACAAAAGTCGTTCGGCTATCAAGTTAATTAACAAATGTTTGTGATTGTTATACTAAAAATTGATAACATTCATCTTCTTTTCTAAAAAACATAACATTCAATTAGCAATCTAAAAATAGTGAACCATTATAAGATCAACAAATTGATTTTAGGAACAATTTTATGCACATGAAACCCAAAGTCATCAAATTACATAAACTACTTATCTAGTAGATTATGTCAACCATTCTCAATCAAGGAATCTCAATGTACTGAATTGTTTGAATTTAATCAAAGTGAAACTATCTAATTTAATCCCTAAAATATGCACATCATAAGAATTGAAGAAAAAACAAAAAAGTTACTCATATTATAAATTTTTTGACCTAGGGTTTTGAATTTTAGGGAGATATCTCGATTGAAGTCTGAAGGAAGAAGGGTAACACGCTAGATTGTCTAATGAAGAGCACGATATTGTTAATGGAGAAGGAAGAAAGTTAAGCATTCAAATGGTTAGATAGGAAAGCGAACTGGGATTTTTTTCCCCCCTATCTGGAGCCCTATATGTTGGAGTTTTCCGATGAGGGGGTGACCTGACAAACTCTGCTTTCCAAAACTATGTTGGAGTTGCTAATGCTCAGTTGAACTCCGTCTACTGTGCTGCTCTTCAACGTGATTTTTGCTTCATTCCTTATGCTAGTAAACAGTGCCGGCCCAAACACAGCTGTTGCCCTTGACAAAAATTAAAGGCATCTTGCCAGGATCGAACCTGGGTTGTCCCAAAGAAGGAAAGGAGACACAACCACTAGGCTATAGCTTGAATTGTAAAAGTTCACATACAAACATATTTTAGTAATCATAATACATAACCAAGCCACCGTCGGAATTGCCTCTGCCGGATCGGTTGCCCTAGGCGGCCGTCTTGCTCGCCTTACCCTGGGCCCGGCCCTGCTAGTAAATCCTTCATTAACAAATACCAGTTCATGCTGGATTGTGCGCACCTTCTTTGTAGATACATCTACATTCTCCACTGTGTTGAAAATAAAGCAGGTATATTTTTATCTTTATTTGCATTGAAATTGTAAACTGAATCTGCAAATTGACTTTTGAAAATAGAATTAACTACGTTTTTTTTAACTACAGATGTTAATATGTACACTTGTTTTTAGCTAAAGATGTAAATCGATTTAACTTAACTTGCTATATTATATATAAAATAGAATTAATAGTCTTGCATCGGTAAATGTTTTACAGATATTTAACATTACTTAATTTAAATTTATTTAACTTAACTTGCAATTTGTTTAACATGGCTCATTTGTTTTTGTTTCGCATGTGTAGTCTTACATCAGTAAATGTTTTAATAGGTGGACTACGTGCACCGGATGCTAAAATTAAGCATATTGAATAATTGCATTTTTGTGCACCGTGGCAGTTTGGTGCAAATTTTAGACTATAGTGTTCATGTGGCTATCTATTAAATAATAGTAAAACAGAAAAATTTAAAGCTCTCTCATTGATTTTAGGAGTTATCTTTATTCTCCTTAATTCTCTCAAACTGGATATTTTATTTTCAAAATTCTATGATTTACCCCTTTATAATTATTCTATTAAAATTTACACATTATTTTACATTTGAATACCTACTTGATAGAATCTATAATTATTTTCAAATATTTAACGGTTCTCTTCCAAAATTTTACATTATAGTCCACATATTTGAATTAATTGCGTAATCCAAAATTTAAATTAATTGATAAACTTAATCAACTAATATTTATTAATAAATCCTAAAAGATGAAAATTTCAATATGAATGTTATAAGCGCATCAATAAATTGGTAAAAATATTCATTTAGATGCAAATATATGTAAATCACATAACATAAAGTATGTACATTAATGACAATAACAAATTTATTTATGATTTATTTACTAAATGAATCTATCATACATTGCACTATAAAATTCTATTAACTTCAAATACCTAAAAAATTAATTCTTTTACTATTATTTAGAATACCTTCTTAATTTTATTTTAACATTTTACATTCAAATCTATATATTTAACTAATTATGTAATCTAAATTTAAACTATTGAAATAACTGTGATTAACTAATATTTGTTAATCCATCTAATAAATCCTAAAAGTAAGAGGATTTCAATATATATAATATTCATGTATATGAGAAAAATAATAAAATTATTTCTTCTTTATTATGATATATGAAGATATTTAAATCAAATAATATAAAATGTATATGTAAGTAATAATAACTCTTTTAATTTCTAATTCGTTTACCTCAAAAAAATATCATACATTATATAACATAATTTCATTTTTAACAACCTTTAAAAGATAATTTTATACTTTACAACATCACGATGTGAATGCACAGATTAAACAGATAGAAATTAGATTATACAAACATTCTCACTTTCAACATGTTACCAAACCATACTCAACTCATAACTCAATTAAATACTACATAACATTTTTTTACAACTATCAAAGTTGTAAGCATGACCCTTTACAGGAACATGAAATATATGGTTAACTACAAGAATAAAATTGTTTAAAAATGGAAACTTAAAATGAATAAAAGTTCATGTCTGATTCAAAAAAAAATTCACATGTAGATAAGCTAACTATAAGATATATGCTCTTCTTAATTTAACTTTTTCCCCATTAACTACTTATATTTAATTAGTTATGTCAATCATTAATTCAAATTATTCAAATAAATTCAATTATATTAACAAACTAGTGAAATTATGTATTCACTCATATATATATATATATATATTGCATAACATAAATTAATTAAATATACAATATTAGCAATTTTAATTTATAATTTTTTTGATTTAGGACATTAATTTTTACATAGATATATAGTTAGCGAGTATTGAACATCAACCTTATATCTGAGCGTCGCAAGTCATTTTAATTTATTATTAATACATCATAATAAATTATTACATATTACATAATAAAAATATATTTTAGCAAATAATTAAAATATATATAATATTTTTTAACAACATTGCCGTGTGCAATGCACGGGTTACACACTAGTTTCTATTTAATTCCAGCTATACTTCAACATTGTTTGTCCCATGACAGACCAATTTGAGATGCATCATCCACTAGCATTAAACATTATTCTAACTCGTCACTATGCAGAAGTGAGGTACATCATTTAAGCGTTGAGCATTATTACTAATTTTTTACAATACCTTGACACTTCAAGAAAAACACCATTTTACACTGATTCTGCAACACTTCTCCAATGTGTTGTAAAAGTGGTGGACCTTTCATTACATTTTAATCTCCAATGTGCAACACTGATTCTGCAACATTTCATAAATATCGAATGTAGTTCAAAATGTAAAAATATTATCGTTTAACATTTACTAAAAGTAATAATTAATTAAAGAGAAACTATGCACCGGGTTGTACAATGATCTGTTTTTTTTTTGCCTATATCTCTTCTTTCCCTTGCACCGGGTTTTGCTTCATTTTTCACAAACTCATTCCAATCTTCTTGAGCGATTGTTGGTGGACAGTTTTTCAACCTCTCTTCGTCATTATCGAATTTGTCATAAAAGTTTGTCCTCAATTCGCTCTTTTGTCTCCTAAATGACTCGGCCATTTTATTAAAAACAAGTCTTTTTTATCTGACTCTAGCTCATAAAATGTCTATGAAATTAAGAGTTTTTTTTACGTAAAAAGGAAGCGATGTGGCAAAATATATCTACAGAAAAAAAATGAAAATGTAAAATTGTAAAATTAATGCTAGCATGATGCTAATGGTAAAATTGTAAATTTAATGCTAACATCAATATAATTGTGTTTCTTACCAAATTCACAATTTTACGTTTAGACCTCCTCAGCGTATCCACCAGTCCAAAATCACAAAATGTTAACAGTGACATTGATGCAGCCCGACCCAAAGTCGAAGTAGTGCGAACTACGAGAGTTGAAGCAGGGCAAGATACGAGTTACCCAGGCTTAGGTCGTCCACAACCTAAGGATGAAAGTTTAGGTCGGTCACGACCTAAGGAAAGGATTTTGGGACGTCTATGACCTAACAGGTTAGGAGGAAAAGGGCTACGACTTAACAAAGGCTTAAGTCGCTCGGAACTGATAAGTCGTCCCCAACTTAACGAAAGTGAAGTCTTAAGTCGTCTACGACCTAAGGAAACTGAAGGCTTAAGTCGTCTACGACCTAAGGAAAATGAAGGCTTAAGTCATCTCCGACCTAAGGAAACTAAAGACTCAAGTCATCTACGACCTAAGGAAAATGAAGACTTAAGTCATCTACGACCTAAGGAAAGTCGCGAAGTGGAGTTATGACCTAAGCTAGGTCGCAGGAAGGAGTTCTGAAGCCAGGTCTTAAGTCGCTGCCGACCTATATGTTAGGTTATTGTTTGATAAGTCGTCTGGTTCTTATATCGTAACTCGCACGTGTTGGGTCATTCTTTTTATAAGTCGTATGTCGTAATGGGTTGTATTTTAGGTCGTATAACGCGGCCGACCTATGTGTTGTGTTATACATGTATGTTGAGTCGCATTTGTTTCTAAGTCGTCTGTTTATAGGTCGTGTTTCGTACTTAAGTCGTAAGTCGGAGGGTGTCTTAAGTCGGAGCCGACTTATGTGTTGTACAAATTGGTGGTGTGTGTTGTAAAAATGCTATAAATAGGCGTGCGTTGTACATTTTGAAGGTTGTTGATTTTTGAATAAAATTCTTGTTTGTTAGCTTTGTGCTTTCAATTAAAATTGGTAGTTGAGTGTATCTCCTATCTCCACCTTCGACATTCGAGTGCGCTCGAATCTTCGATTGTTGAAGCCAATTCGCGGAATCAAGTGCGCTTGATCAACGCTCGAAGAATTGTAGATCTCTCTTCACGGTATCGTGCGCGATCAACGTGTCAGAGATAGCTAGAATTCGGCATCTTCGGATCAACGAATTTGGGCATTCCAGTATTTCTCAATCCACCGATTGCTACTGTCATCGTATCATCAATTTTTGTATAATCCGCTGCGTCAGTTTGGTATCAAAGCTTGTTTTAGCCAATCATAGCTAAATCGAGTCCTTGGAGCCAATTATTTTGAAGAAGTTTGAAGAGTTCAAGTCAAGCCGAGCTATATCATTCACGGTCGAGAGTTTGTTGTTCATCGTGTTCGTTACAATTTGCAACAAGTGTGAAGATTTTGATCCATTTCATTTTGGATCTAAGTTCGAATTGTGTTTGAATTTGAAGTGTGAAGAACTTCGGCCGAGATAAGCATGTGAAGGCCGTGTACATCATTTGACCGAGAATTGAAGAGTTTGTGAAGTTTTCAAGTATGCCGCCGAGAAGAGCTAATCGTCACCAAAACGTAGAAGCATTGTATCGAAGAGAAGAAGCTGACGAGATGGAGCAAAGAATCAATGAAAACTTTAGTGAAAAGCTTAACGAAGGAATTGGTCGGTTAGAGAAGATGATGTTACAGATGAATCAGAATCGGAGAAGGGTTTCACCTGAATCTAACCATGGGGGAAGTAGAGTCTCGCCACATTCCAATCGAGACAGAAGTGTTGATGATGATCAAAGGCGTGGGAGGAACGTGAATGATCGTGAACGGAGGAATGTAGATAGAAGGGATGATGGTGGTAGACGTGAAGGTAGTAGAGATGTGGGTGGACGAGATAGACAACGATATACATCTGATTTTGAAGAGGAGTATGTTGGTGGAAGTGTTCGTGGACAAGGAAGAAATCAGTCAGAGTATGATCACAAGTGGGAATCTGGGATGAAGACTGAAATTCCTGAATTCAAAGGTGGTATGCAAGCGGAGGAGTTTCTAGATTGGGTGGCTAATGTTGAAAAAAATTTTGACTTCAAAGAAGTTCCAGAACATCGTAGAGTGAAGTTGGTTGCTACAAGGTTGAGGGGTAGAGCTTTGGCATGGTGGCAGCAAACCAAATTTACACGTGAACGAATGGGGAAGTCAAAAGTTGAATCTTGGGAGAAGATGAAGAAATTGATGAAAGCAACGTTCTTACCTTACAATTATCAATCTTTAATGTATCAACGTTTGTAGAATTTGAGGCAGGGCACAAAGACTGTTAATGATTACGCGGATGAGTTTTATCAGCTTATTGCGAGGAATGATATTATGGAAACGGAAGAGCAGCTGACATCTAGATTCATTGGGGAATTGAGAATGCAGATCCAGGATATGGTGAATATGTTCGATCCAAGATCTGTAGCAGAAGCACATCAGAAAGCGTTGGCTTGGGAGAAATAGGGACGACGATGAGGTGGTGTGTTTATTAATTCCAACAATCAAGCGAAGGGTGTTAGTGGGAGTTCTAATGTTTCTAAACCTATTAGTAGACCAGTGGTGAAGGAGGCTGAGAAGGCAAAGGTTAACAATGGTTTCAAATGCTACAATTGTCAGGAATTGGGTCATAAAAGCAATGAGTGTCCAAAGCCGAAGAAACGAATTATGATTGCTGAACTTGAAGATGAGGATGTTGATGGAGATTATTCTAGTCCAGTTGAGGAGGATGAACAGGATATTGCATCAGGAGATGAAGGTTGTAATCTAATGCTGAGGAGGTCGTGTTTGACACCGAAGCAGGAAGAAGCTAGTTGGTTGAGGAGTAATATCTTTCAGTCGACATGCACTATACTAGGGAAGGTGTGTAAATTTGTGATTGACGCAGGAAGCTGTGACAATATCATTTCAACCGAGGCTGTAACAAAGTTGAAGTTGAAGACAGAGAAGCATCCGAATCCATACAAGCTAGCATGGTTGAGAAAAGGAGGAGAAGTGAAAGTGGATAGACGAGTTCGTGTTCCATTTTCTATTGGGAAGAAATACAAAGACGAGATCTGGTGTGATGTAGTAGAGATGGATGTTTGTCATTTACTTTTGGGAAGACCATGGCAGTATGATCGAGCAATACAACATGACGGTAGGACCAATAGCTACAATTTTATGTTTGAAGGCACAAAGATTATCTTAGTTCCAAAGAAGAGACAACATGGAGAAAGTAAGTCAGAAGAGATTGAAGAGCTGAAAACTTTATTATCTTTGAAGGAGTTTGTTAAGGAGGTAGAAGAGGAGCCTGAGGTGTTTTTGTTGATTGGACGAGAGAGTCATGAAGTGGTGGAAGTACCAGAAGAAGTAAAACCAGTTCTGAAATAATTTGACGATGTATTTCCAGAAGAGTTGCCAACGGAGTTACCGCCGTTGAGGGACATTCAACATCAAATTGATCTTGTTCCAGGAGCTGTGTTATCTCACAGACCACACTATAGAATGAGTCCAAAAGAGCATGAGGAGTTGCGAAGGCAAGTGGAAGAGTTGCTTGAACAGGGGCGTGTGCAGGAGAGTCTAAGTCCTTGTGCTGTACCAACTTTACTGGTACCCAAAAAGGATGGAACGTGGAGGATGTGCACAGATAGTAGAGCATTGAATAAAATTACTGTGAGATATAGATTTCCAATGCCGAGGTTGGATGACTTGCTAGATCAAATAAGCGGATCTACTATCTTTTCGAAGATTGATTTGAAGAGCGGTTATCATCAGATTCGCATTAGACCAGGGGACGAATGGAAGACAACATTCAAGACGAGGGAAGGATTGTATGAATGGCTGGTAATGCCGTTTGGTCTATCGAATGCACCAAGTACATTCATGAGGGTGATGAACCAGATTTTCAGGCCATTCATTGGGAAATTTGTGGTGGTGTATTTCGATGATATTCTGATATACAGTGGAAGTGCCGAGGAACACTTGCAACATCTGAGAGAAGTGTTGATGGTACTGCGACAAGAGCAATTTTATGCTGCAACAAAGAAATGCGTGTTCATGACGCATAGTGTTTTATTTCTGGGGTATATTGTATCGGAGGAAGGAATACAGGTTGACCAGAGTAAAGTCGAAGCAATTAGAGATTGGCCACAGCCCAAGACGATAACGGAAGTTCGTAGTTTTCACGGGTTGGCTTCATTCTATCGAAGATTTATTCCACACTTTAGTAGTGTGATGGCGCCTCTTACAGATTGTATGAAGGGTAAACAGTTTTCATGGACGGAGGAAGCAGGAGTTGCTTTTGAACGAATCAAGGAGTTGTTGACGACAGCACCAATTCTAGCAATACCTGATTTTCAGTTGTTGTTTGAATTACATACTGATGCGTCAAAGGTTGGAATTAGAGGGGTGTTGAGTCAGAGGGGACGTCCGATTGCATATTTCAGTGAGAAGTTATCAGGAGCGAAGATAAGATATAGTACATATGATGTGGAATTCTATGCTGTTGTGCAAGCCATTAAACACTGGAGACATTATCTATTTCAGAAAGAGTTTGTTCTTTACACCGACCATGAGGCGTTGAAACATTTACAAGGGCAAGACAAGATTTCAGCGAGACATGCATCATGGATTGCATATCTGCAACAGTTTACGTTTGTTGTGAAACACAAATCGGGAGTGACGAATCGTGTTGCGGATGCATTGAGTAGAAGAAATCATGTGTTGACTGCAATGAAGGTCGAAGTGACAGGGTTTGATGTGCTACCAGAGTTATTTGTTGAAGATCCTTACTTTATGAAGTTTGTAGATAAAGTGAAGAAAGGAGAGACGGATGAGTTTATGATGGTAGATGGTTTTCTGTTCAAGGGAAATCGATTATGTATACCTGATTGCAGTTTACGGTTGAAGATTGTGAAGGAATTGCATGAGGAAGGTCATGTGGGTAGAGACCGTACATTACAGCTGATTTCTCAATCTTACTTTTGGCCATCAATGAGGAAAGAAGTGGAAAGGTTTGTGGAGCGATGTCATATCTGTCAAGTTTCGAAAGGAACTGCGACCAATGCTGGATTATATATGCCGTTGCCCGTACCTGTTAAACCATGGGTTGATGTGAGTATGGATTTTGTTTTGGGGTTACCACGAACTCAAAGGGGGAATGATTCCATTTATGTGGTGGTTGACCGGTTTTCGAAAATGGCACATTTTATTGCTTACAAGAAAATGGCGGACACTGTTCATGTTGCTCAGTTATTTTTCAAGGAGATATATCGACTTCATGGATTGCCAGAATCTATTGTGTCAGATAGGGATACTCGTTTTCTGAGTCATTTTTGGCTAAGTTTGTGGAAGATGGTGGGAACGAAGTTGAACTTTAGCAGCGCTTATCATCCACAAACGGATGGACAAACCGAGGTTGTGAACAGATCATTGGGAAATTTGTTGAGATGTCTTGTGCAAGACAATCTGAAGAGTTGGGATGTGAAGTTATGTCAAGCGGAGTTTGCTCATAATCATGATGTAAACCATAGTATGGGTTTCAGTCCATTTCAGATTGTATATTCTAGTGTGTCAAAGGGGCCGTTGGAGTTAACGGTCATACCACAGCCAAAGAAGACAATCAAACGAGCTGCTGATTTTGTTGATGGATTGAATGAGTGTCATAAAATCGTTCAGGAACGATTGGAGCAGGCAAATGAGAAATATAAATGATCTGCAGATTTGAAACGAATATATGTTGAGTTTAATGAAGGAGATATGGTTTATGCTGTGTTAACGAAGGATCGTTTTCCAGTAGGCACTTATAATAAGTTGAAAGCCAGAAAAATTGGTCCTGTAGAGGTCGTGAAACGAATTAATGAGAATGCTTATAAATTGAAACTGCCAGAGGATGTGTACACTTCTGACGTATTCAATGTTAAGCATCTTGTACCATATTATGGAGAGGAACAGTCTGACGGGGAAGAGCTAACAAATTCGAGGATGAATTTTTATCAACCCGGGGAGGATGATGCAGCCCGACATAAAGTCGAAGCAGTGCGAACTACGAGAGTTGAAGCAGGGCAAGATACGAGTTACCCAGGCTTAGGTCGTCCACAACCTAAGGATGAAAGTTTAGGTCGGTCACGACCTAAGGAAAGGATTTTGGGATGTCTACGACCTAACAGGTTAGGAGGAAAAGGGCTACGACTTAACAAAGGCTTAAGTCGCTCGGAACTGATAAGTCGTCCCCAACTGAACGAAAGTGAAGTCTTAAGTCGTCTACGACCTAAGGAAACTGAAGGCTTAAGTCGTCTACGACCTAAGGAAAATGAAGGCTTAAGTCATCTCCGACCTAAGGAAACTGAAGACTTAAGTAATCTACGACCTAAGGAAAATGAAGACTTAAGTCGTCTACGACCTAAGGAAAGTCGCGAAGTGGAGTTACGACCTAAGCTAGGTCGCAGGAAGGAGTTCTAAAGCCAGGTCTTAAGTCGCTGTCGACCTATATGTTAGGTCATTGTTTGATAAGTCGTCTGGTTCTTATATCGTAACTCGCACGTGTTGGGTCGTTCTTTTTATAAGTCGTATGTCGTAATGGGTTGTATTTTAGGTCGTATAACGCGGCCGACCTATGTGTTGTGTTATACATGTATGTTGAGTCGCATTTGTTTCTAAGTCGTCTGTTTGTAGGTCGTGTTTCTTACTTAAGTCGTAAGTCGGAGGGTGTCTTAAGTCAGAGCCGACTTATGTGTTGTACAAATTGGTGGTGTGTGTTGTAAAAATGCTATAAATAGGCGTGCGTTGTACATTTTGAAGGTTGTTGATTTTTGAATAAAATTCTTGTTTGTTAGCTTTGTGCTTTCAATTAAAATCGGTAGTTGAGTGTATCTCCTATCTCCACCTTCGACATTCGAGTGCGCTCGAATCTTCGATTGTTGAAGCCAATTCGCGGAATCAAGTGCGCTTGATCAACGCTCGAAGAATTGTAGATCTCTCTTCACGGTATCGTGCGCGATCAACGTGTCAGCGATAGCTAGAATTCAGCATCTTCGGATCAACGAATTTGGGCATTCCAGTATTTCTCAATCCACCGATTGCTACTGTCATCGTATCATCAATTTTGGTATAATCCGCTGCGTCAGACATACACTCAGTTTATTAATGAGTGCACCCAAGAATTATGAGAAAGCAGTCTGGTATGAGAGAAACCACTCTCCAAAACATGACTGTAATTCAGGTAAATGCAAACAACTATTCCCCTCGTAAGTACTAAATTATGAATTGGTTTTTTTGCTCAAAGGCTATTATATAGCAGTTCGTAAATAGTGAAATTAGATATCATAACTCGTGCTTTAACCAAAGTGGTCTATACAAAATATGTTTATACTAGCATAAACATGCATAGAATATATGATGAAGCGCATACCTCGAATCGCCGCTCCTTAGGTCGCGTACGACCTAGCCCCAAGGTCGTGAACGAGCAGAGCTCCGACCTAACCCTAGGTCGTGTGCGAGAAACTCCAGTAGATCGCGATCAATTTTTAGGTCTCCAACGAGATCTCTCCTCCTCCTTACATCGTATGTCGCGAGCCACATCTGGGTCGCGAACGACCTATGCCAAGTCCACGGATACCTCAATTCGCAATGGCGAAGTCGAAGGCTTTAGGTCGCGAGCGACCTTCCAATGCCGCAAGGAAGAAGACGAACCAGAACAACACCTAGGTCGCTCCGCCCTAGTTCGCGAATGAGACTATGCCGCTTCTTTCCCTAAGTTGCTGATGAATTGTAAGTCGCGAACTTCTTTAGGTCGCGAGATTTTCTTTAGGTCGCTGATGAATTGTAAGTCGCGAACTTCTTTAGGTCGCGAGATTTTCTTTAGGTTGCCAGAAGTAGGTCGCGAAGAATGCTAAGTCGCTGAAGTCTGATGGCAGAGATGTTAAGTCGCGAAGTTTATTTTTAGGTCATTAACGACCTATCTTAAGTCGTGTACTATCTTAAGTCGTATGCTGTAAGTGTTGTGATGTTTTTTGTAATTTCTTAGGTCGCGTACGACCTATGTGATGTTGTGTTGTGTTGTAATTTTCTTAAGGTGTTTTGTTGTAACCCTATAAATAGGGAGTTATGTCATTTGTAAATGGTTGTTGATTTTGAATAAAATTTCCTTTGTTAGCTTTGTGCTTTCATCCAATTGGTAGTCGAGTGTAATCTCCTATCTCCACCTTCGGTCAATCGAGTGCACTCGATTCAACGATCGTGAAGCCAATTCGCGGCATCAAGTGCGCTTGATCAATGCTCGAAGAATTGAAGATCTACTTTCACGGTATCATGATCGATCAACGTGATGTAGATAGCTAAAATTCGGCATCTTCGGATCAATGAATTTGAGCATTTCAGTATTCATCAATCCATCGATTGCTACTATCACTGATTGAAGATTGTTTTGTTTAATCCGCTGCGTCAGTTTGGTATCAGAGCGAGAACGCAAGGAGTTTGCGTAAATTTTTGGAGTTTGTGTGAGATTTACATCATTTGGAGAATTAGGTTCTCGAAATTTTGAAGAGTGATCATGCCGCCGAGACGAGCGCAACGTCATCGCAATATTAATGCTTTGTATGGAAGAGAAGAGGCCGATGAAATGGAGCAACGAATCAACGAAAATTTCAATGAGAAGTTGAATGAGGGGATTAGTCGATTAGAGAGAATGATGCTTGAAATGAGTCAAAGTAGAAGAAGAGTTTCACCTGAATCTAACCATGGGGGGAGTAGAGTTTCACCACATTCTAATCGAGAGAGAAGTGTTGATAGTGACCATAGAAGTGTGGGTCGAGATAGTCATAGAAATGTTGATGATCGAAGACGTGATAGAAATGTGAATGATCGTGATCGGAGGAATGTAGATCGAAGGGATGTTGGTGGTAGAAATGGTGGTGGTAGAGATGTTGGTGGTCATGATCAACATCGATATGCTTCGGATTTTGATGAAGATTTTGATGTTGGTAGTGTTCATAGTCGAAATAGAAACCAAGTAAGATATCATTCAGAGTATGATCACAAATGGGAGTCGGGAATGAAAACTGAAATTCCAGAATTCAAAGGAGGTATGCAAGCTGAAGAGTTTTTGGACTGGTTGTCTAATGTGGAGGAGATTTTTGACTTCAAAGAGGTTCATGAACATCGTAGAGTGAAGTTGGTTGCTACAAGGTTGAGGGGTAGAGCTTTGGCATGGTGGTAGCAAACCTAACTTACACGTGAACAGATGGGGAAGTCAAAGGTTGAATCATGGGAAAAGATGAAGAAATTGATGAAAGCGACATTCTTACCTTATAATTATCAATCGCTTATGTATCAGAGGTTGCAAAACTTGAGGCAAGGAACAAAGACTGTGAATGACTATGCTGATGAATTCTATCAACTGATTGCAAGGAACGATATCATGGAGACAGAAGAACAGTTGACAGTTAGATTTGTTGGAGGGTTACGAATACAGATTCAGGATATGGTGAATATGTTCGATCCAAGATCCGTGGCAGATGCACACCAGAAGGCGTTGGCTTGGGAGAAGCAAGGTAGACGAGGAGGTGGTGTGTTTACTAATTCCAACAATCAAGTGAAGGGTGTTAGTGGGAGTTCTAATGTTTCTAAACCTATCAGTAAACCAGTGGTGAAGGAGGTTGAGAAGGCGAAGGTTAACAACAGTTTCAAATGTTACAATTGTCAGGAGACGGGTCATAAAAGCAATGAGTGTCCAAAGCCAAAGAAGAGAACCATGATTGCAGAAGTTGAGGATGAGGATGTTGATGGGAATTGTTCTAGTCCAGTTGAGGAGGATGAGCAGGATATTGCGTCAGGAGATGAAGGTTGTAATCTAATGCTGAGAAGATCATGTTTGACACCGAAGCAGGAAGAGGCTAGTTGGTTGAGGAGTAATATCTTTCAGTCGACATGTACTATATTAGGAAAGGTGTGTAAATTTGTGATTGACGCAGGAAGCTGTGACAATATCATTCCACCGAGGCTGTAACAAAGTTGAAATTAAAGACAGAGAAGCATCCGAATCCATACAAGTTAGCATGGTTGAGAAAAGGAGGAGAAGTGAAAGTGGATAGACGAGTTTGAGTTCCATTCTCTATTGGGAAGAAATACAAAGACGAAATCTGGTGTGATGTAGTAGAGATGGATGTCTGTCACTTACTTTTGGGAAGACCATGGCAGTATGATCGAGTAGTATAACATGACGGACGGACCAATAGCTACAGCTATATGTTTGAAGGTATGAAGATTATTTTAGTTCCGAAGAAGAGATCACAAGGAGAAAGTAAGTCAGAAGAGATTGAGGAGCTGAAGACCTTGTTATCTTTGAAAGAGTTTGTTAAAGAAGTTGAAGAAGAGCCGGAAGTGTTCTTGTTGATCGGGCGGGAGAGTCAAGAAGAGGTTGAGGTTCCAGAGGAAGTGAAGCCAGTATTGAAAGAATTTGAAGATGTATTCCCAGAAGAGCTACCAAAGGAGTTACCGCCACTAAGAGACATCCAACATCAAATTGATCTTGTTCCGGGAGCAGTGTTGCCGCACAAACCACATTATCGAATGAGTCCGAAGGAACATGAAGAGTTGAGGAGGCAAGTGGAAGAGCTGCTTGAACAGGGGCGTGTGCAGGAAAGCTTGAGTCCATGTGCTATACCAGCTTTGTTAGTACCGAAGAAGGATGGGACGTGGAGAATGTGCACTGACAGTCGAGCATTGAATAAGATTACTGTGAGATATAGATTTCCAATGCCGAGGTTGGATGAATTGCTAGATCAGATAAGCGGAGCTACTATATTTTCGAAGATTGATTTGAAGAGCGGTTATCATCAAATTCGAATCAGACCAGGGGATGAATGGAAAATAGCGTTCAAGACGCGAGAGGGATTGTATGAATGGTTGGTAATGCCATTTGGACTTTCAAATGCGCTAAGTACGTTCATGAGGGTGATGAATTAGATTTTTAGACCTTTTATTAGGAAATTTGTGGTGGTGTATTTTGATGATATTCTGATATACAGTGGAAGTCCGAAAAAACACTTGCATCATTTGAAGGAAGTGTTGATGGTACTGCGACAGGAACAATTTTATGCTGCAACAAAGAAATGTGTGTTTATGGAAAGGAGTGTTTTATTTCTGGGGTATGTTGTATCAGAGGAAGGGATACAGGTGGATCGCAGTAAAGTAGAGGCGATTAGAGATTGGCCACAGCCCAAGACGATAACAGAGGTTCGGAGTTTTCATGGGGTGGCTTCATTTTATAGAAGATTTATTCCACACTTTAGTAGTGTGATGGCGCCTGTTACCGATTGTATAAAGGGTAAACAGTTTTCATGGTCAGAGGAAGCAGGAGATGCTTTTGGGAAGATCAAGGAGTTGCTGACGTCTGCACCAATTCTAGTATTACCAGATTTTCAGTTGTTGTTTGAGCTACACACTGATGCGTCAAAGGTTGGAATTGGAGGAGTGTTGAGTCAGAGGGGACGTCTGATTGCATACTTTAGTGAAAAGTTGTCAAGGGCGAAGATGAGATATAGTACATATGATGTGGAATTTTATGCTGTTGTGCAAGCTATTAAACACTGGAGACACTATCTATTTCAGAAAGAGTTTGTTCTTTACACTGATCATGAGGCGTTGAAACATTTACAAGGGCAAGACAAGATTTCAACGAGACATGCATCATGGATTGCATATCTGCAACAGTTTACGTTTGTTGTGAAACACAAATCGGGAATGACGAATCGTGTTGCGGATGCATTGAGTAGAAGAAGTCATGTGTTGACTACAATGAAGGTCGAAGTGACAGGGTTTGATGTGCTACCAGAATTATTTGTTGAAGATCCTTACTTTATGAAGTTTGTAGATAAAGTGAAGAAAGGAGAGACAGACGAGTTTGTGATGGTAGATGGTTTTCTGTTCAAGGGAAATCGATTATGTATACCGAATTGCAGTTTACGGTTGAAGATTATGAAGGAATTGCATGAGGAAGGTCATGTGGGTAGAGATCGTACATTACAGCTGATTTCTCAATCTTATTTTTGGCCATCAATGAGGAAAGAAGTGGAAAGGTTTGTGGAGCGATGTCATATCTGTCAGGTTTCAAAAGGAACTGCGACCAATGCTGGATTATATATGCCATTACCTGTACCAAGTAAGCCTTGGGTTGATGTGAGTATGGATTTTGTTTTGGGTTTGCCTCGAACTCAAAGGGGAAACGATTCCATTTATGTGGTGGTTGATCGATTTTCGAAAATGGCACATTTTATTGCTTGCAAGAAAACGGCGGATGCTGTTCATGTCGCGCAGTTATTTTTCAAAGAAATATATCGACTCCATGGATTGCCAGAATCTATTGTGTCGGATAGGGATACTCGTTTTTTGAGTCATTTTTGGTTAAGTTTGTGGAAGATGGTGGGAACTAAGCTGAAATTCAGTAGTGCTTATCATCCACAAACAGATGGGCAAACGGAAGTGGTGAATAAATCATTGGAAACTTGTTGCGATGTCTTGTGCAGGATAATTTGAAGAGTTGGGATATAAAGTTATGTCAGGCGGAATTTGCACATAATCATGCTGTCAATCGAAGTACTGGATTCAGTCCATTTCAGATTGTATATTCAAGCTTGCCAAAGGGGCCGTTGGATTTAACGATAGTACCACAACCGAAAGGGACAGTTAAGCGAGCTGCTGATTTTGTTGACGGTTTGACAGAATGCCATAGAATCGTTCAGGAATGATTGGAGAAGACAAATGAGAAGTATAAACAACTGGCAGATAAGAAGCGAAGAAGTGTGGACTTCAAAGAGGGTGATTTTGTGTACGCGGTGTTGACGAAAGATCGTTTTCCAGTTGGAACGTACAACAAGTTGAAAGCTCGAAAGATTGGTCCTTTGGAAATTGTGAAGAAGATTAATGAGAACGCATATCAGTTGAGACTGTCGGATCATATCCATACTGCCGACGTTTTCAATGTCAAACATTTAGTTCTGTATTATGGGGAGGAACTTGTCAAAGATGACGAGAGTGTGAATTCGAGGACGAATTCCTTCCAACAAGGGGAGGATGATGAAGCGCATACCTCGAATCGCCGCTCCTTAGGTCGCGTACGACCTAGCCCCAAGGTCGCGAACGAGCAGAGCTCCGACCTAACCCTAGGTCGTGTGCGAGAAACTCCAGTAGATCGCGATCAATTTTTAGGTCGCCAACGAGATCTCTCCTCCTCCTTACATCGTATGTCGCGAGCCACATCTGGGTCGCGAACGACCTATGCCAAGTCCACGGATACCTCAATTCGCAATGGCGAAGTTGAAGTCGAAGGCTTTAGGTCGCGAGCGACCTTCGAATGCCGCAAGGAAGAAGATGAACCAGAACAACACCTAGGTCGCTCCGCCCTAGTTCGCGAACGAGACTATGCCGCTTCTTTCCCTAAGTCGCTAATGAATTGTAGGTCGCGAACTTCTTTAGGTCGCGAGATTTTCTTTACGTCACTGATGAATTGTAAGTCGCGAACTTGTTTAGGTCGCGAGATTTTCTTTAGGTCACCAGAAGTAGGTTGCGAAGAATGCTAAGTCGCTTAAGTCTGATGGCAGAGATGTTAAGTCGCGAAGTTTATTTTTAGGTCGTTAACGACCTATCTTAAGTCGTGTACTATCTTAAGTCGTATGCTGTAAGTGTTGTGATGTTTTTTGTAATTTCTTAGGTCACGTACGACCTATGTGATGTTGTGTTGTGTTGTAATTTTCTTAAGGGTGTTTTGTTGTAACCCTATAAATAGGGAGTTATGTCATTTGTAAATGGTTGTTGATTTTGAATAAAATTTCCTTTGTTAGCTTTGTGCTTTCATCCAATTGGTAGTCGAGTGTAATCTCCTATCTCCACCTTCGGTCAATCGAGTGCACTCGATTCAACGATCGTGAAGCCAATTCGCGGTATCAAATGCGCTTGATCAATGCTCGAAGAATTGAAGATCTACTTTCACGGTATCGTGATCGAACAACGTGATGTAGATAGCTAAAATTCGGCATCTTCAGATCAACGAATTTGAGCATTTCAGTATTCATCAATCCACCGATTGCTACTATCACCGATTGAAGATTGTTTTGTTTAATCCGCTACGTCAATATACTACTAAATAATATAAATATTCCAATCACATAAATCATAACTAGATTCAGTGGACTGTGAGATCTTATGTACATATGGAAGTGGTGTGAAAGTGTTGTGTATTTAGATGTTTATAAGTGCAGATCATGAAATGGAAAAGCGTCCTATATATTAATGTTAGTTATGTGCTTCTATGATATAAATAAATTCATGAATCTTGCCATTTTATTAGGACTATAAATGTTAGAAGCAGAGAAATGAATTTGCAATTTTCTTTTCCACTATCTGAAATGTCTATACAAATAAGGCAGATGAAAAAATTACAAAGTTAGACTCCTCTATCAGTTATTAGTAGTTATTATTTATAATTGTTTTTAACTTTGAGAGGATACGAGAAAACAGAAGGTTTGTAAAGATGTTTTTCTCATGAAAAACTGCTGAACTTTACCAGATTGTCATATACAACATCAAATTAACTCTCAGTAAGCTGTACTTTGTTTTACTAGTAATGCTAAAACATGACTGTCATATACCAGGCCGTCATATACAACATCAAATTAACTCTCAAGTAATGCACGCATATGCCATATTGTTATTTTTCTATGTGTGGAGCTAGCTTTTTTATAAGGGAGAACGCAGAAAAGTGGTTTTCATTTCCTTCTACCATTTTCAAATCAAAAATATTTTATACAGGTAGTCTAGGATAATAATAAATGGTGCATAAAATACCTCTATAAATCAATGATGTGTATGGTTATAAAACTCAAATTAGAATGTCAAAACTATTTGTATAACATGTGTGTGAATGTCCCAAAACAATTCGAATTTACCTTACTAGCAATTCTTTCCAAACGTCGGTCTTGTATTTTGAGGGTACTTTATCCCAACTTTCATATGAGATCGGCACATGAATTCGTACAAATTTGCCAATTCGGCTGCTTACTTTTCCAGTGTTTTTTGAAATAGGAGCACCTAATGCGTTTATCTAAACTTTTTCGGATTGTGAAGTGGATGACTGCGTAATTGAATGGGTTGATGCGTTTATCATCAGTTTCCGTGATGAGAGACCACCAGGAGTACAGAAGTGAAGATAGAAGATCTCAACGTGGGTTTGAACCGGAACCCTATCGTGATGTTGAACGACAAAGTAGAAGAGACATTCATGGCCATAGGAATGTAGATGGTCAGGATCGATATAGAAGTCCATCAGATTTTGAAGCAGACGGTGAAAGAGAAAATATTCATTATCGAGATCGAGGCCAAGTACGAAATCGTTATATGGATCCAGAAAATAACCGTAAATGGGAATCTGGCATGAAAATGGAAATTCCAGAATTCAAAGGTGGTATGGTAGCGGAAGAGTTTTTGGACTGGTTATCGAATGTTGAAGAAATTTTTGAATTCAAAGAAGTACCCGAGCATCGTAGAGTTAAGTTGATTGCTACGCGGTTGAGGGGAAGAGCGATGGCATGGTGGCAATAGACTAAACTTACACGGGAAAGAATGGGAAAGTCAAAGATTGAATCATAGGGAAAGATGAAGAAGTTGATGAAGGCTACGTTCTTACCTTATAATTATCAGTCTCTTATGTATCAACGTTTACAGAATTTGAGACAGGGGACAAAGACGGTGAATGATTATGCGGATGAATTTTATCAACTAATTGCTAGAAATGACATCATGGAGACGGAGGAACAATTAACAGCTAGATTTGTTGGAGGACCGAGAATGCAGATTCAGGATATGGTGAATATGTTTGATCCGAGAACTATTGCTGAAGCACACCAGAAAGCGCTAGCTTGGGAAAAGCAAGGTAGAAGAGGAGGTGGTGTGTTTACAAATTCCAATAATAATCAAGTGAAAGGAGCTAGTAGCAATGCTAACGTTTCCAAGGCTGTTAATAAATCGGTTGTCACTGAAGTTGCAAAGACCAAAGTCAACAGCAGTATCAAGTGCTTTAATTGTCAAGAGTTTGGCCACAAAAGCAATGAATGTCCAAAGCCTAAGAAGCGAGCGATGATTGCTGAGGTTGAAGATGAGGATGTAGATGCAGAACCTTCTAATTCACTACCAGTTAAGGAGGAAGAAGAATTGTTGTAAGGAGATGAAGGGTATTCTTTAATGATGAGGAGATCTTGTTTGACACCAAAACAGGAGGAAGAGACTAGTTGGTTGAAGAGTAATATTTTTCAATCGACGTGCACTATTCTGGGGAGAGTTTGCAAGTTTGTTATTGATGCAGGGAGTTGTGACAACATTATCTCTATAGAAGCTGTAAAGAAGTTGGCATTGAAGACAGAGAAGCATCCAAAACCTTACAAGTTAGCATGGTTGAGGAAAGGTGGAGAGGTGAAGGTTAGTCAAAGAGCTTGTGTAACTTTTTCTATTGGAAAGACATATAAGGATGAAATTTGGTGTGATGTTGTGGATATGTATGTATGTCATTTGTTGTTGGGGAGACCATGGCAATTCGATAGAGCCGTGCAACACGATGGTAGAACTAACTGCTACAGTTTCATGTTCAATGGCACTAAAATCACTTTAGTTCCTAAAAGGCAACAACAGAGGGAAAGCAAGTTGGAGGATACTGAAGAACTGAAGACTTTTCTTTTATTGAAGGAGTTTGTTAAAGAAGTAGAAGAGGAGCCTGAAGTATTTTTGTTGATTGGACATGACAGTAGTGAGGAGGTTGAAATTCCTGAAGAAGCAAAGCCAGTGTTGAAGGAATTTGAAGACGTATTTCCAAAGGAGTTGCCGAAGGAGTTACCGCCATTGAGGGACATTAAACATCAAATTGATCTTGTTCCAGGAGCTGTGTTACCACATAAATCACATTACAAAATGAGTCCAAAGGAGCACGAAGAATTGAGAAGGCAGGTGGAAGAGTTGCTTGAACAAGGGCGTGTACAGGAAAGTTTAAGTCCTTGTGCAGTTCCAGCCTTGTTAGTGCCGAAGAAGGATGGAACGTGGAGGATGTGTACTGATAGTCTAGCACTAAACAAGATTACAGTGAGATACAGATTTCCTATGCCCAGATTGGATGACTTGTTGGATCAACTTAGTGGAGCTGCTATCTTTTCGAATATCGATTTTAAGAGTGGTTATCATCAAATTCGAATTCGACCAGGGGATGAATGGAAAACAACGTTCAAGACACGGGAGGGGTTGTACAAATGGCTGGTTATGCCGTTTGGTCTTTCGAATGCACCTAGTACGTTTATGCGGGTGATGAATCAGATCTTTAGACCATTTATTGGGAAGTTCGTGGTGGTGTATTTTGATGATATACTGATATATAGTGGAAGCACAGAAGAACACTTGCATCATCTGAGAGAAGTGTTGATGATACTTCGACATGAACAATTTTACGCTGCAACAAAGAAATGTGTGTTCATGACGCATAGTGTTTTATTTTTGGGGTATGTTGTTTCTGAAGGAGGTATACAGGTAGATCAAAGTAAAGTTGAAGCAATCAAGGATTGGCCACAACCCAAGACTATAACTGAAGTGAGAAGTTTCCATGGGTTAGCATCATTCTACCGAAGGTTTATTCCACATTTCAGTAGCGTGATGGCGCCAATTACTGATTGTATGAAGGGAAAACAATTTTTGTGGATGGAAGAAGCAGGATTAGCTTTTGAGTGGACCAAGGAGCTTTTGACGACAGCACCAATTCTAGTATTGCCAGATTTTCAGTTGTTATTTGAGCTACATACTGATGCCTCGAAGGTTGGAATTGGAGGGGTGTTGAGTCAGAAAGGTCGACCAATTGCTTATTTCAGTGAGAAGCTTTCGGGAGCTAAGATGAGATATAATACTTATGATGTGGAGTTCTATGCTATTGTGCAAGCTGTGAAGCATTGGAGACATTACTTGTTCCATAAGGAGTTTGCCTTGTATACAGACCATGAGGCGTTGAAGCATTTGCAAGGGCAGGATAAAGTCGCAGCTAGACATGCTTCATGGATCGCATACTTGCAACAGTTTACATTTTTGGTGAAGCATAGGTCGGGAATTACAAACCGTGTGGCAGATGCATTGAGTCGAAGGAATCATTTGTTGACTACAATGAAGGTTGAAGTGATGGGGTTTGATGTGTTGCCAGAATTGTTTGTTGATGATCCTTACTTTGCCAAGGTGGTTGATGAAGTCGAGAAGGGGAAGACGGATGAGTATGTGTTGGTGGATGGTTTTCTTTTTAAGGGGAATCGATTGTGTATACCAGAGTGCAGCTTACGAATGAAGATTGTGAAGGAGTTGCATGAGGAAGGTCATGTGGGTAGAGATCGTACTTTGCAGTTGATTTCTGAATCATATTTTTGGCCATCCATGAGGAAAGAAGTTGAAAGATTTGTGCAGAGATGTCATATATGTCAAGTTTCCAAAGGGACAGCTACGAATGTAAGGTTATATATGCCATTGCCCGTGCCTACTAGACCATGGGTTGATATTAGCATGGATTTTGTTTTGGGTTTGCCGAGAACTCAACGTGGGAATGATTCCATATATGTGGTGGTGGATAGATTTTCAAAGATGGCGCATTTCTTAGCTTGTAAAAAAACCGCGGATGCAGTCCGTGTTGCTCAGTTATTCTTTAAGGAAGTGTATCGACTACATGGGCTACCTGAATTCTCATCAAGTTTAACCCGTTTACTTGGGTCTTCGGTAGCATGCCTCTTCCCTTTGTCATCATGATATTTTCTTTTATGAGAGTCATCGTCTCTCCTTCTTTGTTGCTCTTCGTAAGCACGCCTTTCCTGAGCTTTTCTAGCTGCACGCTCTTCGTTAGATTCTTTGCGGGAGGGAAGATAACGTCCATAATCGTAAGAATCACGCCCTCCGTAGCGCCGAAAGTTGTCGTAGTATGAGCCGGTACGTCCCATCGGAGAATCTGAAAAACGGAAAAGAAATGAAGTTTAGAAATTTCCAGAAAAAGAGGATAAATGCTTATAAGTGCTGAAGAATCCTAAGTGTGTGCGGCGTGCAAGCTACATGCGTCAAACTACAGACCACGCTTTAGTGTGGAAACAGAGACGATTGGCGTTGTAGGCGTCAGGGTTTGTTTTAGGGTGGAAGTCGCTTCAACAACGGGAGAAGTCACTTTTGGATTATTATCCCCGAAAAGCTCTTGAGAAGTTATCATAATATCGCTCAAGCCATCAAAAGTGTCATCACCCTGGAACTCAGCAGACTTCTCCTTTTCAACTTCCGTATCGATGGATTTCTCAGAAACTCGAGGATTCTCTTCCTCCTCAATAATTGGGGCAAGTGCCGACTTGCTGGCTGACCCTACAACATCGATGGATGCGGAACATTTTATCAAAGCAGCCTCTACAACGGGTGCTTTTGATGCAATTTCTTCTACAAAAGAGGGGGCATTCGAGGCCTCTGCTTGAGAGCCCGAAGCAACTAACGTTTCCGCATCAGAACTAGAAATTTCATGAATTTGAGTTGATCTAGAAGGATGTAAAAGACCAAACTGGTGCAGAAATTCATCTTTTAGCAAGAATTTGGCACTCCTCTCTTCAGCATCAACGGCACTCAAAGTATCTAAAATCGACTTGCGGCTGGTATCTCGAAGAAGAGAAGGAAGTGCTACACAAAGAAAGAATGGAATTAAGCATTTGACGGTTCGAATTCTGAAAAATCTAGAAAAATGAATCGGTAAAAGGTAATCTTACTTCCGACTCTCCAGATGGCATAAAATCCCGGAGGACAGCGAACGTAAAAGAATTGAGTCAAGAATCCATGGGCACTTTTAGGCAAGTCCAGAATTAGTTTACGATTCCTGGCACTCCTCACAAGTATGATAGAGGGATGGTCTTTATTCTTTGCAAATGTACACAAGAAGCGAATTTCGTCAAAAGAGGGAAAACGGTCCAACGTTCTCCTGAAAAGCACACACAATCCCAACAGGATGGAGTATCCATTAGGGTGTAGTTGAAAGGGAGAAATAGTTAGCCGAAGGAGAAGTTCTCGAAAATAGTCGTTAAATGGGGGAATGGCTCCACTCGAACACATCTGCCGGTTCACAGCAACAAAGCCAAGAGGCGGCCTGTCAGCAGTGTAGCTTGGCCCAGGAAGTAAAGCATCTGTTTCGGCAATGCCAAATTGGATGCACAATTGTCGGAAGACTTTATGACTCAAAGTGGTAGGAGTCCTTTCCGGAGGATCATTTAATGGAGTAGCAATTGGAAAACCTTCTCCAGCTATTTCCAAGTCTTCCTGTTGAGATTCCATTCTACACAAGGAACTGGACGATCAAATATTAAGGTGCACGTTTCCTAAAAAAGAGTGAAGTGTCGTGCAAAACTAATGCAATAACAAGCAAATGTAAATGAAACTAAATTAATTGATACTTGTCGATTATAAAGTTTCAGGGCTTGATGTCTTAAATCCAAAAACAGTGTTGTGTTGATGCAAATGAATCAGCTTTAGTTGATCATTTCAATTTTGCTTTGATACTTCACTTAAATTTGTTAATTCACAGCATTTCATTCACGAAGTTCATTTGAGTTTGATGTTCTTTGTCAACTAATCTGTCGTTCGATGTGGGCTATCAATGGCAGTATATTCGTCCCATTTTACTGTGAATATTGCTTTTAAACAGGTTATCAGCGTTAAAGTTAAGGCAATCTGAAAAGAAGTACAAAGTCCAAAACAATTCGAATCCAAATTCAAAAAATCAGTCAAAAGCTGTTCAGAGTTCTAAGTGTTAGGTCGCTTACGACTTAACACAGATTGCAGTGTTCTTATGCTATGTTGATCAGGTTAAAAGTTCAAGACTGTGAGAAATTGTCTAAGTATCAGGTCGTTCAGCGACCTATTATGAGTCAGGATTTCTGTAGGTCGCACGTTGCGACCGAATGGATTAAGGTGGGGCAATTTTCTCTAAGTCCTAGGTCGTGCACAATTGTTTAAGGTTGAGAACTCTCTAGGTCGCAAATGTTGTCAGATCGCAAAAGCTTAAGTCGCTAAGCTTTCCCACGCGACCTAACTCCTAGGTCGTTCAAATCTGGTAGGCTGGTGACTTCCTCTCCAAGCAATGTCATATTGGATCCAATAACCCAATACCGCCAAATCAGAAAAAATTCATCTTCCCCTTCAACCTACCTCAATGTACCACCGATTAACTAGCAAATCAATAGCAAACCCCACAGAACTGTAGTAAAAACTTTCGTATGATCGCAAATCACCACGACACATCAAATGACGAACGAAAGTCAGTTGGAACAACCGTTCAGAAAGCACAATGCGCAAGATTAAGCTTGGGACAAGTAATAGCGATTCGTGATCAAGTGATGATTATAGATGAATAGAAGCTGATCCACTTACGAATTATGATCGGCGAGGAAGAATCGTTGGCTGATTGGGTCAAATTTGTCTCTGGAACCTCGAAAAAACTGTTAATGGCGATGGAGGCTCAAGACAGTAAGGTGAGGAAGAAGGAGCGACCTAGCCAATTTATATGAAGCTGAGAATGGAAGGCGAACAGGCATGCAAAGTTCTAGGTCGTTTGCGACTTAGCAAGAGTGAATCGAAGCATACGACCTATGGCATAGTCATATGCCTCGAGGGGCAAATGTTAATCCTTTTATCTCAGCGACCTAGAACTTAGCGACCTAAGAAGAGTTCACGACCTAGAGAACTCAACGACTTAGGAGAAGGGCCCGCGACCTAAGATCCAGAAGGGCCCGCGACCTAAGATCCAGAAGGGCTTGCGACCTAAGAACAGAAGACCTTGCGACCTAAGGCTACAGGAAAGCTCCGCGACCTAAGATCCAGAAGGGCTCGCGACCTAAGAACAGAAGACCTTGCGACCTAAGGCTACAGGAAAGCTCCGCGACCTAAGATCCAGAAGGGCTCGCGACCTAAGAACAGAAGACCTTGCGACCTAAGGCTACAGGAAAGCTCCGCGACCTAAGATCCAGGAAAGCTCCGCGACCTAAGATCCAGAAGGGCTCGCGACCTAAGATCCAGAAGGGCTCGCGACCTAGCAACAGAAAGGATTGCGACCTATGGGACTCAACGACCTAAGGTAGCTAGCGACCTAAAGGACTTAACAACCTAAGGTAGTTAGCGACCTAAGGGACTTGACGACCTAAAGAGGTTAGCGACCTAACTGTTAAAGCATGTTCAGCGCCCTACGACCTAGAGCTCCCACAGCTATTCTTTAACTCGCTTGCGACCTACTACTTAATCAAATGAAGCCAAATACAGCTTTACCAGCTAACTTCTGAAGCCGCAAGGGGATAGCGACCTAGCTTAGGTCGCTCGCGACCTACGACTTAACTAAGGTCGCACGCGACCTAAGACTTGGGCAAATTTCCTGCCCAGAAATCAGCTCCTATAAATAGGACATCACTTCCAACATGAAGAGGACTTTTGCCAAATCATTTCTTCAAGCGCCGTTACTCCGTCGAAGTTTCCATTTCAACCAGCAATCAAAGATCCTCAAACATTCAAGACGCTACAACAATCTTCAAGAGATAATTCCCTACATTCAACATGAATTCATCGAATTTCATCGACGAAGATTGAGCTAGTAGTCAAGATTGTTTCTTTTGATCAAGTTGTACTGTTTTGATAAGAGAGTTGTACCGATTTGTAACCGAATTCAGTAATAGAGAGATTCAAAGTGGACATAGGCTTAATCTCAAGCCGAACCACTATAAATTGCTGTCTTTTACTACTTTTCTGCCAGTTTACTGCTTAAATTCTGTTCCCGTCACACGGGTGGTGCTTTCACGATCCTGTTACACACACCGGGTGTTAGCGTTCACTTTTAAACGTTAACACTTGGCTTCAGACAACTTCTCACTGAAATAAGCAACTGGTCTTCCATTCTGACTCAATACTCCACCAATCCCAACCTTCAAAGCATCAGTGTGTAACTCGAACAATATCTGAAAATCCGGCAGTACCAGAATGGATGCCGTCGTCAAAAGTTTCTTGATCTTCTCAAAAGCTAACTCTGCTTCCTCGGTCCACACGAACTTCTTTCCTTTCATGCAATCGGTTACAGGTGCCAACACACTGCTAAAATGTGGGATGAATCTTCGATAAAAAGATACCAACCCATGAAAAATCCTCACTTCAATAATTGTCTTGGGTTGTGGCCAACTCCTGACAGCTTCCACTTTGCTTTCATCCACTTGAATACCCTCCTTCGTCAGAACATATCCCAGAAACTAAACACTGTGCGTCATGAACACGCACTTCTTCGTTGCTGTATAGAATTGCTCCTGTCATAGAATCAACAGCACTTCTTGCAAATGCTGGATATGCTCTTCCATACTCCCACTATAGATCAAAATATCGTCAAAGTAAACTACTACGAACTTCCCAATAAATGGTCTGAAAATCTGGTTCATTACTCTCATAAAAGTACTAGGAGAATTTGACAAGCCAAATGGCATAACCAGCCATTCGTATAGACCTTCCCTGGTTTTAAAAGCAGTCTTCCACTCATGACCCGGTCTAATACGAATCTGATGGTATCCACTCTTCAAGTCAATCTTTGAGAACACAACAGCCTCACTCAACTGATCAATCAAATCATCGAACCTCGGCATAGGAAACCTGTATCTCACAGTGATCTTGTTTAGAGCCCGACTGTCCGTACACATCCGCCAAGTCCCATCCTTCTTCGATACCAATAAGGCTGGCACTGCACAAGGACTCAAGCTCTCCTGAACATGCCCTTGTTCTAACAACTCCTCCACCTGCCTTCTCAGTTCCTCATGCTCTATAGGACTCATCCTGTAATGTGGCCTGTGAGGTAATGCCGCTCCTGGCACAAGATCAATCTGGTGCTGAATATCTATCAACGGTGGTAACTCCTTTGGTAACTCTTCAGGAAACACATCTCTAAATTCTTCCAACACTGGCTTTACTTCCTCTGGAACTTCAACAGATTCAGTAGCTTCATGTCCAATCAACAAGAACACCTCTGGACTCTCCTCTACTTCTTCAACAAACTCCTTCAAAGTCAACAAAGTCTTCAGCTCCTTAATCTCTTCTGACTTGCTCTCTCCTTACTGTCTCTTCTTCGGAACTAAAATGATCTTAGTACCCTCAAACATAAAGCTGTAGCTATTGGTTCGACCATCATGTTGCACTGCTCGGTCATACTGCCATGGTCTTCCCAAAAGCAAGTGAAAAACATCCATCTCCACCACATCACACCAGATCTCATCTTTATACTTCTTCCCAATAGAAAATTGAACATGAACTCGCCTGTCCACCTTCACCTCTCCTCCTTTCCTTAACCACGCTAACTTGTAAGGATTTGGATGCTTCTCCATCTTCAACTTCAACTTTCTCACAGCTTCGGTAGACATGATATTGTCACAACTTCCCGCGTCAATCACAAATTTACACACCTTCCCCAGTATAGTGCATTGCGACTGAAAGATATTACTCCTTAACCAACTAGCCTCCTCTTCCTGCTTCGGTGTCAAACATGATCTCCTCAACATTAGATTACATCCTTCATCTCCCGATGCGATATCCTGTTCATCCTCCTCAACTGGACTAAAATAACCTTCATCAACATCCTCACCTTCCACTTCAGCAATCATAGCTCGCCTCTTCGGTTTCGGGCACTCATTACTCTTGTGACCCACTTCTTGGCAATTATAACACTTGAAACTGTTGTTGACCTTCGCCTTCGCAACTTCATTCACAACCGGTTTACTGACAGCTTTAGAAACATTGTAACTCCCACTAGCACCCTTGCTCTGAGTATTGGAACTTGGAAACACACCACCTCCTCGTCTCCCCTGCTTCTCCCAAGCCAACGCCTTCTAGTGCGCTTCAGCCACAGATCTAGGGTCAAACATATTTACCATATCCTGGATCTGGATCCTCAACCCCCCAACAAACCTTGCAGTCAATTGTTCCTCCATCTCCATAATGTCATTTCGAGCAATCAGTTGATAAAACTCATCAGCATAATCATTAACAGTCTTCGTCCCTTGCCTCAGATTCTGCAACCTCTGATACATGAGTGATTGATAATTGTAAGGCAAGAATGTAGCCTTCATCATCTTCTTCATTTTCTCCCAAGCAACAATCTTCGACTTTCCCATCCGTTCTCGTGTAAGTTTGGTTTGCTGCCACCACGCCATAGCTCTTCCTCTCAACCTAGTAGCAACCAACTTCACTCGACGATCTTCCGGAACCTCCTTGAAATCAAAGATCTCTTCAACATTAGATAACCAATCTAGAAATTCTTCAGCCTGCATACCACCCTTAAACTCTGGAATTTCAATTTTCATTCCGGACTCCCATTTGTGATCATACTTTGAATGATTTCTTCCTTGGCTTCGATTTCGACCATGAACACTACCACCATCAAACTCCTCTTCAAAATCCGATGCATATCGATGTCGATCATGACCACCAACATCTCTACCATCACCATTTCTACCACCAACATCCCCTCGATCTACATTCCTATCACGATCGTCAACATTTCTACGATCATGATCTTCTCTTCTCTCCCGATCTGAATGTGGTGAAACTCTATTTCCCCCATGGCTCAATTCAGGTGAAACTCTTCTTCTACTTTGATTCATTTCAAACATCATTCTCTCTAATAGACCAATCCCCTCATCAAAATTCTCATTGAATTTATCACTAACTTGTTGCTCCATTTGTTCAGCATCTTCTCTTCGATACACATCTGCAACGTTTTGATGATGATTAACTCTTCTTGGAGGCATTGTCAACTCTTCAACAAATGTCCAAAAATTAAACTTCACTTCGGCCCACAAAAAATCCCAACGAGCAAAATTCAAACACTTTCCGAACTTTGATCCAAAATGATATGGATCGAAACTCCCAACTTGTTGCAACTTCACGATGAACACGATGAACACCAAACTTCTTGCGATCTAGCTCTGATACCAAATTGACGCAGCCTAAGGAAGCGAATTCGATGATGTAAATCGAATCCGTCCAGGATCTCACACGATTAGCGGAAATAATCGGTGAATCGATGATAAATCGGTGAATTTAAGAATACCCAAATACCCAAATCCGTTGATCACGAAGATACCAGATTCTAGCAATCTTCTACACGTTAATCGCGCACGATGCCGTGAGAGAAGATCTACAATTCTTCGAACGTTGATCAAGCGCACTTGATTCCATGAATTGGCTTCAACAATCGTTGATTCGAGCGCACTCGAATGCCGAAAGTGGAGATAGGAGATAACACTCAACTACCAATTTTAATGGGGGCAAGAAGCACAAACCAAATTTTATTTAAAATTCAACCACCATTTACAATGACAACACATCCCTATTTATAGGGAAATTACAACCCACATGACTTAACAAGTTACAACACATACGTCTTAATAATCAACAACCTAACCACAAACGACTTAACAAACACATCACAAACGACTTAAGAAATACAAACAAACGATTTACAACATCACGACTTAACCACATAAGCGACATAAGAAAATAACGACATAACAATAAACGATTTACAAATAACGACTTAACACACAAACGACATAACAACTTGGCAGAGCAATTTTACATCTTGCGGCAGTGACATAAAGAATTCTCAAGACCTAATCTGGAGCGACCTATAGAGCACGCGACCTAACTGGAGAAACTTGCGACTTCAGAGATATCGCTGCATTGACTTCACGACTTAACTGGAGCGACTTAGGCTTCATTCGCGACTTATGGAATTTAATATTTCGCGACCTTCTTGGAAATGACATAAGGTAGCTCGCGACCTAAGCTGAAATCTGGAGCGAGAATTCGCGACATAGGAAGCTCGCGACTTACGGATGGTCGTTCACGACCTAAGGCTTGCTCGCGACCTAGGGCTGGAAGAGAAGCGACCTAGGACTTGTGACAAAAGAAGCTTGCTTATTCGCGACCTCCTTTCGCGACCTACTGGAGGCAACTCAGGGAGATTTCGTTCGCGACCTTGCTGATGGCTATGTCGTTTGCGACCTAGGTGGAAGTTATGTCTTTCGCGACCTAGGTGGTGGCGTGATTCAGTGAAGAGATTTTGGAGGGAGAAACGACTTAGGGTAAGACGTTTATCTTGCGTATCTCGCGCTGCATCACTTTTCCATATGATATTCAGAATTATAATCTAGCCTAAGACATGCGCTTTGTTGTTGTTCGAACTAATTACACTTTCTATTGCCTGTTGTGTGTCATCAGCTATTGAAATGCTTGTTTCGTGCCAACCAAAAGTGGGTGTTCTGATGTCTGAACTGCCTACTTGCATATTATGCAATGGACCATGGCTACATATGTTGCTAAAATTTCAACTTCGTATATATATTCAATGAGGATGTACTCTGTCCTTTATCAACTACCTGTTCTCCTTGCATGTTTATGCTTGCTCTCACGGAATGAAATCCTCTACTTTGGTACATGATCAAAGTAGGGATATTCGAAGAGTGTATATGCTCCACATCAGGTGATTAAAATGCACACATATTGCAAAAATACATCATTTGTGCTATGTTACCCAATTCAAATTTTGTCAAAAGATGCGGCAACAAACAAAATTTTCTGAAATCTGCATAAAATTATGTAACAGCCACCCTTAATTCCTCAAATTCAACGGTTTTTTTAAATTTTTATTGCACTAGGTAAAAGTACTAAGGCAGCTTTTAGTTTGTAAAGGAGTTCTTTGTTTTGTGCTTTCAACGTATACTTTAAAATGCATGAAAGATGAGAAATTGATAAAAAACGGTCGATCTGAAAATTGATTTTAGCATGTAAATTTGATGACGTCTTTGAATTGTCTCCACTTAGGACTGTCAATTAGAACCGAGAACCGCAAACCTAAATCGAATTGATCCAAAAAGATCCAAATCCGAACCGAACATATTTGGTCTCGGGTTGGGTCTGAATGATAAAAAATACCGTAAATACCGGATCAAACCCAACCCGAGTCGATCTGACCCGAAAAACTCGATCGAAAAACATTAAAATACGTGCATTTTTAGTGTTATTATTCAAGCAAATCCAAACCGACATGACTCAATCCGAACTAGAGCTCGGATGGAGCCGAATCTAGGTTTTAAAATTTATAGTTTGGACCTGACAAAAGCCGAACAGCCTAAAACCGAGATCCGTCGGGTCGGGTTTTAATTGCCACTCATTTCTCCACCTTTTGGAAAATCTCAAAAACTAATCCAAATAACTCCTCTCCTATATAATTTGACATACATGCTGAAGATGAGAATACAAAAACTCATTTTCAATTCACACACTACCAACATTGCATGTGCATAAAAAATATAGTTAGAAGTTACGTTTTAAACATCGTAAAGAACATTTTTCAAATTTTTATAATCAAGATGATAATATACAACTAGTAACTGAGGAAAATTATACAAATTGCATATTTTATTATTAAATTTTGCAGTAAAAGAAAATTAACTTTGTTGATAATAACACACACGTTGCACTAAAATTCTATATCAAATGAAAAATGTTTGTAATAATATTTATCTAGTTTGATAAAATATAATAATGCATTTATGAAACAAATCTATTATTACATAAATACATGTAGCAAGTGAATTTTTTTTTACAAATGCTATTAATAAAACTAAAGTTGATAGTAATTGTTAATCAAGGTAGCTACAAATATTAAAACTGAAGTAGGAATTGAACTCATTAACTATAGCTAATTGGATAACACTAATCTCCTGTCAACCACACCACTATTACAATTTAGCATTTGTTAAATGCTTGCACAATTCATAAATGCAAAATATTAAATGTTGAACTCTCAGAAAAATACTTATTTTCACATTTAATTTCGAAAGATGTTTATAGTTGCAATTTCTTTTTTCCAGAGCATTATATGAAAATTTTGTCCTGTAAATAATCTTTCTTCTTTTCCAATTTACCAAAAAACAAAATGCACAACAGGACTGACTGTAAAATGTACTAATAATCTACACAGAATGATAATATCAATAAAGTTTGTCAAAATTAGTATATATCAGTGGATGCACGGTGATAGTGAATCAATCAATCTACCTGCATCGACATTAACACTCTGTTTACAAAAATTTAGTGCACAACTACAAGTGGAAGAAGCAATTGAAGATGATGTTGATGAAAATGAAGACGATGGAGAAGATAAAGTCTCCAGTTGATCGTCGATGACAATTGATACACTATTATCGATTTCCTCTTTTATTACAGTTCTAGTTTCTTGATCCTCTGCTCTAACAACATCATCCTCTTCATCTGTTACGGGAATCATAGTTTGTGGCTCTATAAAATCCTCCATTGCTAACTCAACTGCAACTGCTCCCCTGCAAATCAGACACGTAGAATGCGACATCAACCACATATCAATACATTCAACATGGAACATATGGTCACACTTGTTCAAAACTCTAATCGTCTCTCCTTCCTCAATTCCACTCAAACAGACCACACATTCTGATGAAGATGATGATGATGCATCCAGCTTGTTCCCATAAACAAACTTAGGCAAAGACGCTATTACCTTTGAATCAAGCCCTTCAGATAATGCACCAGTTTCATAAACCCTATCATCACTGAGGTTTGCTTGTGTGCCTTAAATAACGAAATTCAGACGCCTTCTCTTAAACCAGCGTGCATAAATTTGGATGAGGATAATGAAGGATATAAAAATGGATAAGAGTATGATGGCCATTATTAATATTTTTTGATTAGAAGGAAAGGTTGAAGATTCTTCATTTTGATCATACTCAGGTGTGTTCAATATAGACATATTTGGTTGACCGTGTTTTGATGCTTGATGGTATGCTAACTAGAGAGATCAAGATATATATATATATATATATATATATATATATATATATATATACTGAGTTGTCTTTCAGAATTGCAGTGAAGACAAGAATATTATGTAATATTTGGATTTTTAAACAATATATGCATATTGTACAGGAATATTTAGAGTGAAAACATTATTTAGAGTAGGCCATCATACTGCAACAGACAATGTATAACGCACGGAGAATCATAGGCGCGTTATAAATTATAACTTATGCGAATAACTCATGTTTTCTTCCAATTTTTCCGCCTGTTTTAATTGACACGAATAAAGCTCAAGTTCTTCAGTAATCCGCACATGTTTTAGTTACTCAAAATATTATGATAATTCAACATATAAGTTAAATATGGATAAGAATAAAGCATGTAGGTAATTTGCATATTTGTTTTCAGGAAATTATTGTAAAGGACAAAATTTCCCAACATTTTAGCCTTAAGGACAGACCTTCAGTATTTTTGCCTAAAAGACAATTTTCTTTAGGTATCAGCTTTTAGTTATCGGTAGCAGTTTATAGTTAGTAGTAGCAGTTTTTAGGTATCAGTTTTTAGTTCGGTAGCAGTTTTGAAAGAATGTTTGTCCTTATGAACAATTTTGAAAAAATGTTTGTCCTTATAATTAATTTTTAGAAGAATGTTTGTACTTGTGGTTAAAATATTGAGATTGTGTTCTTGAGGCTAAAAATATACAAATTATTATCTTTTATATTAATTCCCTCGTTTGTTTTTGAGCTATCCAGCACCTTCGAAATATTAGACAGAAAGAATAAAGCATACACTTTTATTAACTTTCACGTGTTTAAGTCAACTACTTTGACAACATAATTGTATATTTGGTACTGTCAACAGTGTAAGAATTTTAATAAGACCTTATAGATATAGATCTACAAAACAATCCGAATCGACACTCGGTTGAGAATGTTCTAATGGTGGTTGGGTGAATTCATTCAAAAATCCAGTTTTGAATTTGAATGTTAAGATAATAATAAAAAATATTCTATGCATAATTACCTAAGCATGAAAATCAAGCAACCTAAGTGAATATCAAATAATTTAAGGTGGGCAAACATTTTTTTTCAGTCTTCATGTTGGAAGAAGGGTCTGGGGTGGCTTCTACTTATTGAAGATGGTGGCTTTTAGGGTTAAGGAGAAGTGTAGTTGTTGGCCTTCTCAGTATCTTATTGGTCTGCATATTTGACGCAACGGATATAACACTTGACGACGAATTGAAGTATTCGTGTCAATCAAATCGATAAACGATTCGATGAAGCAATATGAATCGGTGAATTAAAGATACCTAAATGCCCAAATCCGTTGATCTCGCGAAATACTGGACTTTAGCTATCTTCGACACGTTGATCGCGCACGATGCCGTGAGAGAAGGATCTACAATTCTTCGAACGTTGATCTAGCGCACTAGATTCCGTGAATCGGCTTCAACAATCGTTGATTCGAGCGCACTCGAATATCCGAAGGTGGAGATAGGAGATAACACTCAACTACTAATTTTAATGGTGGCACAAGAGCACACAAAAGAAATTTTATTCAAATTCAATAACCTTTTACAAATGACACAACCGCCTATTTATAGGTTTACAACACTCATACACGACTTAAGAAAAAATACATCTCAACAGTACAATGATTTTCAAAACAAAGCGACTTAACAATAACCAGACAGCGACCTAAAACCAACTTGCGACTTAAAGTCTGAGCGACCTAAAACATGAACGACTTAACAAAATCGGCGACTTAAAGAAGCTCGTTCGCGAGATAAGCATTCGCCGCGACTTAAGGTTCTTCAGTGACAACTTCATTCGCGACCTTCTGGAAGAACTCGCGACCTAAGGAGCCGAAGCTATACTGAAGATGATTCGTGAGTTAGGGATTTGTCGCGACTTAGGGCGGAGTGACATAGGGTTGAAGCGAATCACGACCTATAGACTTCGTCGCGACTCAAGGCTTGCTCGCGACCTAGGGCTTGCTCGCGATGACGGGTAGGTTGTTCGCGATCTGGAGTGACGGAGCGACCTAGGCGGCGGAGCGACCTAGGCGGCGGAGCGACCTAGTGAAGAGACGACTTTGGATTTGCGTCATTGGTTCGCTTGCAATCGCGAGGTGGTTCTGGAGAGAGACTTTGCAACCTAAGTTAGGTTGGCCACGACCTAAAGAGGTATGCGCTGCATCATCCTCCCCTGGTTGAAAAAAATTCGTCCCTGAATTTACACTTTCCTCTTCTTTGACAGGCTCATTCCCATGAAACGGAATTAAATGTTTAACGTTGAAAACATCGGCAGTATGGACATCATCTGGCAATCTCAACTGATATGCATTCTCATTGATCTTCTTCAATATTTCTACTGGGCCAATCTTTCGAGCTTTCAATTTATTGTAAGTTCCATCTGGAAAACGTTCTTTCGTCAACACTGCGTAAACCAAATCACCTTCTTTGAAGTCCACACTTCTTCGCTTCTTATCCGCCAGTTGTTTATACTTCTCATTTGATACAAGCAATCATTCACGAACAGTTTTGTGGCAGTCCTGCAACTCATTTACGAAATCACCAGCTCGTTTAACAACTCCTTTCTGAATTGGTACTGTCGTCAAATCCAACGGACCCTTTGGAATTGCTGAATAAACAAATTGAAACGGACTGAAACCAGTACTCCGATTAACAGCGTGATTATGAGCAAATTCCGCCTGACATAACTTCGTATCCCAGCTCTTCAAATTATCTTTCACAATACATCGCAACAAGTTTCCCAATGATCTATTCACCACTTCCGTTTGTCCATCTGTTTGTGGATGATAGGCGCTACTAAAATTCAGCTTCGTTCCCACCATCTTCCACAAACTCAGCCAAAAATGACTCAGAAATCTGGTATCCCTGTCCGAAACTACAGATTCTGGTAGCCCATGTAGTCGATATACTTCCTTAAAGAACAATTGAGCAACACGGACTGCATCAGCGGTCTTTTTACAAGCTATGAAATGCGCCATCTTCGAAAATCTATCTACCACCACGTATATGGAATCATTCCCACGTTGAGTTCTTGGCAAACCCAAAACAAAATCCATGCTAATATCCACCCATGGTCTAGTAGGCACGGGTAATGGCATATACAATCCCGCATTCGTCGCTGTCCCTTTGGAAACTTGACAAATATGACATCTCTCCACAAATCTTTCAACCTCTTTTCTCATCGACGGCCAGAAATAAGATTTTGAAACCAGCTGCAAGGTACGATCTCTGCCCACGTGACCCTCTTCATGCAATTCTTTGACAATCTTCAGCCTCAAGCTACAATCCGGAATACACAATCGATTTCCTCTGAACAAGAATCCATCTTTCATCACAAAATCATCAGAACTCCCTTCCTACACCTGATCCAGCACTTTCGCAAAATAAGAATCTGAAATAAGCAACTCTGGCAACAAATCAAATCCCACTACTTCCACTCGCATAGTTGTCAGCAAATGATTTCTACGGCTCAATGCATCGACAACTCGGTTAGTAACTCCTGATTTGTGCTTCACAACGAAAGTAAACTGTTGTAAATAAGCAACCCACGAAGCATGCCTTGCTAAAATTTTATCTTGCCCCTGCAAATGTTTCAAAGCTTCATGGTCAGTGTATAGCACAAATTCTTTATTAAATAGACAGTGTCTCCAATGCTTTATGGCTTGGACTATAGCATAGAATTCCAAGTCATAAGTGCTGTATCTCGTTTTAGCTCATGTCAGTTTCTCACTAAAATAGGCAATAGGATGACCCCTTTGACTCAACGTTCCCCCAATTCCAACCTTGGACGCATCAGTATTTAGCTCAAAGAGTAACTGAAAGTCCGGGTATCTAAGAATGGGCGTTGTGGTCAAGAGTGTCTTGATTCTCTGAAAAGCAGAATCAGCCTCTTCAGTCCAAACAAACTTCTTCCCTTTCTTACATTCCGTAACTGGCGCCATCACGCTACTGAAGTGTGGGATGAATCTTCGGTAGAATGATGCTAAACAATGAAAACTCCTCACTTCTGTTATTGTCTTAGGCTGTGGCCAATTTCGAATAGCTTCAACTTTACTCTGATCAACTTGAATACCATCCTTCGACACAATATAGCCCAAGAATAGAATACTTGTAGTCATGAAGGTACACTTCTTCGTTGCAGCATAAAATTCCTCACGTCGTAAAACCAACAACACTTCCCGCAAATGTTGTAGGTGTTCTTCAGTGCTTCCACTGTAGATCAAGATGTCATCAAAATACACCACTACGAACTTCCCGATAAATGGTCGAAAAATTTGGTTCATGACTCTCATGAATGTACTCGGAGCATTTGACAAGCCAAACGGCATCACCAACCATTCGTACAGACCCTCCCGAGTTTTAAAAGTAGTCTTCCACTCATCACCCGGTCTAATATGAATCTGATGGTATCCACTTTTCAAGTCAATCTTCGAAAACACAACAGCACCGCTCAACTGATCCAACAAATCATCTAGTCTCGGCATAGGAAATTGATATCTCACCGTAATCTTATTCAATGCTCTACTATCTGTGCACATTCTCCACGTTCCATCCTTCTTTGGCACCAACAAAGCTGGCACTGCACAAGGACTCAAACTCTCCTGAACGCGCCCTTGTTCCAGTAATTCCTCCACCTGCCTTCTCAACTCCTCACGTTCTTTTGGACTCATCCGATAGTGTGGTCTATGAGGCAATGCAGCACCTGGCACCAAGTCAATCTGGTGCTGTATGTCTCTAAGCGGTGGTAACTCCTTCGGCAACTCCTCTGGAAACACATCTTTGAATTCCTCCAAAACTGGCTTCACTTCCTTTGGAACTTCAATAACTTCACTACTTTCATGCCCAATCAACATAAAAACTTCAGGGCTCTCATCTACCTCTTCCACGAACTCCTTCAAGGACAACAAAGTCTTCAATTCCTCAATCTCCTCCAGCTTGTTCTCATTCTGCTGTCGCTTCTTCGGAACTAAAGTGATTTTTGTGCCCTCGAACAAGAAGCTGTAGCTATTTGTTCGACCATTATGTTGTACCTCCCGATCGTACTGCCACGGCCTTCCCAACAGCAAATGGCAAACATCCATGTCAACCACGTCACACCAAATCTCATCTTTGTATTTCTTCCCAATAGAAAATGGAACATGAGCTCGCCTCTCTACTTTCACTTCTCCTCCTTTCCTCAACCAAGCAAGTTTATAAGGACTAGGATGTTTCTCCGTTTTCAACTTCAACTTCCTCACAGCTTCCGTTGAAATGATATTATCACAACTCCCAACGTCAATGACAAATTTACAGACCTTCCCCAAAATAGTGCACGTTGACTGAAAAATGTTACTCCTCAACCAACTCGACTCCTCTTCTTGCTTCGGGGTTAAACAAGATCTCCGTAGCATCAAATTACATCCCTCGTCTCTCGACACCTCTTCTTCCTCCTCATCACGGTGTGAATTGAGATCTTCTTCTACATCCTCATCTTCCACTTCAGCAATCATAGTTCTCTTCTTCGGTTTCGGACATTCGTTGCTCTTGTGACCCACTTCCAGGCAATTATAGCATTTGAAATTGGTGTTGACTTTTGGTTTAGCCACTTCTTGATCAACCGACTTACTCGATGCTTTAGGAACATTAGAACTATTACCCGCTCCTTTGTTCTGCCCCGTAAAACTTGGAAACACACCTCCCCCACGTATACCTTGTTTCTCCCAAGCCAACGCCTTTTGATGTGCTTCTGCCACAGATCTAGGGTCGAACATGTTCACCATATCCTGGATCTGTGTTCTAAGTCCCCCAACAAACCTAGCGGTCAATTGTTCTTCTGTCTCCATAATGTCATTTCGAGCAATCAACTGGTAGAACTCATCAGCATAATCAGTAAAAGTCTTCGTCCCTTGCCTCAGGTTCTGTAATCTCTGATACATCAGTGATTGGTAATTGTAGGGCAAGAAAGTAGCCTTCATCAACTTCTTCATCTTCTACCAAGCAACAATCTTCGACTTCCCCATCCGCTCTCTAGTAAGTTTGGTTTGCTGCCACCACGTCATAGCTCTTCCCCTCAACCTAGTAGCAACCAACTTCACTTTACGATCTTCCGGAACCTCCTTGAAGTCAAAAATTTCCTTAACATAAGCCAGCTAATCAAGAAATTCCTCGGCCTGCATTCCTCCCTTGAATTCCGATATTTCAGTTTTCATCCCGGACTCCCATTTGTGATCATACTCTAAATGTTTTCTTCCTTGACCTCGTCCTCGTCCATGAACACTACCACCATCAAACTCATCTTCAAAATCTGATGCATATCGATGTCGATCCTGACCACCAACATCTCTACTACCACCATTCCTTCCATCAACATCCCTTCGATCTACATTCCTCCGATCACGATCATTAACATTTCTATCACGACTTCGATCATCAACATTTCTATAACAATCTCGACCCACACTTCTATGATCACTATCAACACTTCTCTCTCGATTTGAATGTGGTGAAACTCTACTTCCCCCATGGTTAGATTCAGGTGAAACCCTTCTCTGATTTTGATTCATCTCCAACATCATCCTCTCTAATCGACCAATCCCTTCATTAAGCTTCTCATTAAAGTTTTCGTTAATTCTTTGCTCCATCTCATCGGCCTCTTCTCTCCCATACAAAGCATCAATGTTGCGATAACGGTTAGCTCTTCTCGGAGGCATGATCACTCTTCAACAAATTCCAACAAAAACTTCACTTCGATCTAAAAATCTTCAAATCAAAACTATCCACTTGTTGAAATCTTCAAAAAATCACCAAACGAACAAATCTCTTCAAAATCTCGAGAACCCAATTCTCCAAATGATGCAAATCTGGCACAAACTCCAAAATCTACGCAAACTCCTTGCGATCTAGCTCTGATACCAAATGACGCAGCGGATATAACACTTGACGACGAATTGAAGTATTCGTGTCAATCAAATCGATAAACGATTCGATGAAGCAATATGAATCGGTGAATTAAAGATACCCAAATGCCCAAATTCGTTGATCTCGCGAGATACCGGACTTTAGCTATCTTCGACATGTTGATCGCGCACGATGCCGTGAGAGTAGATCTACGATTCTTCGAACGTTGATCTAGCGCACTAGATTCCATGAATTGGCTTCAACAATCGTTGATTCGAGTGCACTCGAATATCCGAAGGTGGAGATAGGAGATAACACTCAACTACCAATTTTAATGGTGGCACAAGAGCACACAAAAGAAATTTTATTCAAATTTAACAACCTTTTACAAATGACACAACCGCCTATTTATAGGTTTACAACACTCATACACGACTTAAGAAAAAATACATCTCAACAGTACAATGATTTTCAAAACAAAGCGACTTAACAATAACTAGACAGCGACCTAAAACCAACTTGCGACTTAAAGTCTGAGCGACCTAAAACATCAACGACTTAACAAAATCGGCGACTTAAAGAAGCCCGTTTGCGAGATAAGCATTCGCCGCGACTTAAGGTTCTTCAGTGACAACTTCATTCGCGACCTTCTGGAAGAACTCGCGACCTAAGGAGCCGAAGCGATCTACTTAAGATGATTCGCGAGTTAGGGATTCGTCGCGACTTAGGGCGGAGCGACATAGGGTTGAAGCGAATCGCGACCTATAGACTTCGTCGCGACTCAAGGCCTGCTTGCGACCTAGGGCTTGCTCGCGATGACGGGTAGGTCGTTCGCGATCTGGAGTGACGGAGCGACCTAGGCGGCGGAGCGACCTAGTGAAGAGACGACTTTAGATTTGCGTCATTGGTTCGCTTGCAATCGCGAGGTGGTTCTGGAGAGAGACTTTGCGACCTAAGTTAGGTCGGCCACGACCTAAAGAAGTATGCACTGCATCAATATTTAATAAGAAGTTGGTTTGGGCTTAATATTTATATTGTGCCATTTGGATCCAATTGGATTAGTTTTTGAAAAGAAAACAGTTCGGGATTTTGTTGACTCAGGGGTAGAAGTTAAGATATTTTGAAGAATTCGGCTGTTTTGTTCATTTAAAATAGTTTGTACTGTTTATTAATCTATTTATATAGAAAATACTTCCAAAAGTGACAATCTAAAACTGAAATCAAAGTGGAATGTCTGAAAATTTTGAAATAGAAACCGAAATTTCGAATGTTTCTAAAATTTTGAAATCTGAACTGCCTACTTGCATATTATGCAATGGACCATGGCTACATATGTTACTAAAATTTCAACTTCGTATATATATTCAATGGGGATGTACTCTGTCCTATATCACCTACCTGTTCTCCTTGCATGTTTGGTGCACTAAACAAACCCAACCCGCACACTCACTTCCTTTATTTTTTGTTCACGTTTACCTTATTTTTTAGGGACAGTTTGGCACAGGTCCTTAATAAGTTTCAAAATACACAAAAACCCTAGTAAAATAAAGTTTGTAAATTAGATCCCTAGAATTAAGTTACTGAATAATGACGTACACTTATGCAATTATTCAGTGAATAATTGCAGACATTTATGCAATTATATCAAAAAATTGCGGAAAATTCCGCAATTATTCATCCAAAAAATTGCGGAAATTTACGCAATTTTTTCAAAAAATTGCGGAAAATTCCGCAATTATTCACCTAAAAAATTGCGGAAATTTACGCAATTTTTTCAAAAAGTTGCGGAAAATTCAGCAATTATTCACCAAAAAAATTGCATAACTATATGCAATTACTTAGTAACTTAATTCTAGGGACCTAATTTACACACTTTTTTTACTGGGGTTTTTGTGTATTTTGAAACTTATTAGGGACCTGAGCCTAATATTCACTATTTTTTATGCTCACTCGCACGGAATGAAATCCTCTACTTTGGTACATGATCAAAGTAGGGATATTCGAAGAGTGTAAATGCTCCACATCAGGTGATTAAAATGCACACATATTGCAAAAATACATCATTTGTGCTATGTCACCCAATTCAAATTTTGTCAAAAGATGCATCAACAAACAAAATTTTCTGAAAAATCTGCATAAAGTTATGTAATAACAACCTTTATTTCCTCAAATTCAACCGTTTTTTAAAATTTTATTGCACTAGGTCAAAGTAGTAAGGTAACGTTTAGTCTGAAAACGAGTTCCGTATTTTGTGCTTTCAACGTATAATTTGAAACGTATGAAAGATGAGAAGTTGATGAAAAACGGTTGATTTGAAAATTGATTTTAACATGTAAAATTGATAATGTCTTTGTATTGTTTTCATCTAGGACTGTCAATTAGAACCGAAAACCATAAATCTGAATCGAATCGATCCAAAAAGACCAGAATTTGAAACGAACCTGATGGTTCTTGGATCAGTTCTGAATGATGAAAAATAGCATAAAGACCGGATCAAACCTGACCTGAACCGACCCGATCCGAAATACCCAACCAAAAAAAATTGAAACACGTGAATTTTAAGTGTTATTATCCAATCAAACCCGATCCGAATGACTCAACCCAAATCGAAACTCGGATCAGATCGGTTTAGGTTTTAAAATTTATAGTTTTGATCCGACAAAACCCAAACCGCCTAGAACCGAGACCCGTCGGACCATATCCGGATCCATCGACTCGGGTTCTAATTGCCACCCATGTCTCCACCTTTTGGAAAATCCCAAAAAATTAATCCCAACAACTCCCCTCCAACACAATTTGACATACATTGCCGAAGACGTAAAATACAAAAATATAGTTGGTATTTACGCTTTTAAATATCGTAAAGAATATTTTTCAAGCTTTTACAATCAAGATGATAAAATGCAACTAGTAACTGAGGAAAATTATATCAATTGCATGTTTTATTATTAAATTTTGCAATAAAAAAAAGTGGAAAATAGGCACAAGGACAAACTTTGAAAAAAATTTAAACTGAATGACAACCAGTTTCATTTTAGGCTCAGGTAAACTTTAAAAAGATTAGGATAAATGACAATGCTAAATATAACTAGCATTTTGTATGTAAAACTGAATATAATGCTAGTTATAACTAGCATTTTGTATAGTGTAAAAAGTGAAAATTAACTTTGTTGATAATAACACACATTGTTGCATTAATGTTCTATATCAATTAAAAAATGTTTGTTATAATATCTATCTAGTTTGATAAAATATAATAATGCATTTACGAAACTAATCAATTATTACAGAAATATACGTAGTAAGTGAATTTTTTTTACAAATGCTCTTAATAAGACTAAAGTTGATAATAAAGAAGTAAATCAAGGTAGCGACTAGGGATGGCAATGGAGCGGGTCTAGGGTCCAAACCCGGTCGATCCGCCTCTGTTTTGGCCCGTCCAGACCCGCCCCATTGGGTCATTGGGGCGGGTAGACCCGTGACCCGTTCTTGATTGCTCCGGGTCTAGGGTCGGGTTGGGGCTCGGCTGACCCGCCCCAACCCGACCCGCACTACTAACATCTCATTAAACTGCTTTATTACTATAATGATTTATTAATCTTCTTAGATATAAGTGATTCTAGCATGGATATTAAAATGTTCCAATCAATAATCTATAGAAAAAATTAAAGTATTAAGTTGCGTCATTGATAATTATACAATAACATATGTATATATTTTCTGAATTGTTATTGTAGACATCAGTTTTATTAACTTCCCTTAGACACATTGTTATTTATATTTCATGTATTTTTTGGTGATAATGAGTATAAACAAATAAATATATGTACGTTGGTACACCGTACGCAATTTTGAATCAATACATAGAGACTCATCGGGTCTTGGGGCGGGACGGGTCTACCCTGACCCGTACGGGTCCCGGGTACGGGGCAAAATTCCAGACCCGCACCGGGTCTACGGGGCGGGTCTGGGGCAAGGTCTAAAAAATCCGGGACGGGTATGGAGCACTAAAAACCCACCCCAACCCGCCCCATTGCCATTCCTAGTAGCGACAAATATTACAATGAAAGTAGTAATTGAACTCATAATATATGGCTAATTGAATCACACCAACCTCCTGTCAACCACACCACTATTATAATTTAGCATTTGTTTAATGCTTGCACAATTCATAAATGTAAAATATTAAAGGTTGAACTTTCAGAAAAATAATCATTTTCATAGTTGGTTTTGAAAGAGGTTTATAATTGAAATTATTTTTTTCCAGAGGCTTATATGAAAATTTTGTCCTGTAAATAATCTTTCTTCTTTTCCAATTTACCAACAAACAAAATGCACAACAGGACTGACGGTAAAATGTACTAATAATCTACACAGAATGATAATATCAACAAAGTTTGTCAAAATTTGTATACATCAGTGGATGCACGGTGATAGTGAATCAATCAATCTACTTGCATCGACATTAACACTCTGTTTACAAATATTTAGTGCACGGTGATGGTGAATCAATCAATCTACTTGCATCGACATTAACACTCTGTTTACAAATATTTAGTGAACAACTACAAGTGGAAGAAGCAATTGAAGACGATGCTGATGAAAATGAAGACGATGTAGAAGATAAAGTCTCCAATTGATCATTGATGACAATTGATACACTGTTATCGATTTCCTCTTTTATTACAGTTCCAGTTTCTTGATCCTCTGCTCTGACAACATCATCCTCTTCATCTGCTACAGAAATCACATGTAGAATGCGACATTAGCCACATATCGATACATTCAACATGGAACATATGGTCACACTTGTTCAAAACTCTAATCGTCTCTCCTTCCTCAATTCCACTCAAACAGACCACACATTCTGATGAAGATGATGATGATGCATCCAGCTTGTTCCCATAAACAAACTTAGGCAAAGACGCTATTGTCTTTGAATCAAGCCCTTGATCATATAATGCACCAGTTTCATAAACCCCATCATTACTGAGGTTTGCTTGTGTGCCTTGAATAATGAAATTCATACGCCTTCTCTTAAACCAGCGTGCATAAATTTGGATGAGGATAATGAAGGATATAACAATGGATAAGAGTATGATGGCCATTATTAGTATTTTTCGATTACAAGGAAAAGTTGAAGATTCTTCATTTTGATCATACTCAGGTGTGTTCAATATAGACATATTTGGTTGACTGTGTTTTGATGCTTGATGATATGCTAACTGGAGAGATCGAGATATATATATATATATATATACTGAGTTGTCTTTCAGAATTGCAGGGAAGACAAGAATATTATGTAATATTTGGATTTTTAAACAGTATATGCATATTGTGCAAGAATACTTAGAGTGAAAGCATTATTTAGAGTAAGCCATCATATTGCAGCAAACAATGTATAACGCACCGAGCATCATAGGTGCGTTATAAATTATAACTTATGCGAATAACTCCTGTTTTCTTCCAATTTTTCCGCCTGTTTTAATTGACACGAATAAAGCTCAAGTTCTTCAGTAATCCGCACATGTTTTATTTACTCAAAATATTATTATAATTCAGCATATAAGTTAAATATGGATAAGAATAAAGCATGTACGTAATTTGCATATTTGTTTTTGAGCTATCCAGCACCCTCGAAATATTAGAAACAAAGAATAAAGCATACACTTGTATTAACTTTCACGTGTTTAAGTCAACTACATTGACAACATACTGTTATATTTGGTACGATTTATGTGCTACTGTCAACAGTATAAGAAGGCTAATTCTATTAACACCTAGTTTATTGCCTTTCCCACTCCACTAGTTAAGAAAAAAAATAAACACCCCGTTTTTTTCCGTTGCCACCCCGTTATATTCCAAAATTGTCCCTCACTTCAAAGAACACTACTTTCCTCCTCCTCTCTCTCATTTTTCTCACCTCAGTAAAAACTAATTAACATTTAAAAATAAAAATCAAACCCCTCTCTCCCTTTTTCTCACTTTACTAAAAAGCCATTGAAACCACTGTGCAAGTATATTACTCTATAGAACTTCATGTATTACTCTATGGAACATATATGTATGAAATTATGTGTTTGATTGTTTATTTGTTTGGTATTTGTTTCATATTTGCAAGTATATTTGTTTGATAACTGTTTTATATTTGCAATTGTGTATTTTTTTCATATTTGTTTAGTTGCTCTGTTCAACTGTGTTCCATTGTGCAAGTAAAGCTCTGTTGTGTTCCATTGTTCATTTGCAAGCAATTGTGTTCAACCGTGTTCAAGTATTTCATTATTACAAATATGTTTATTTGCAAACAAACAATTGTTCAACTGTGTTCAAGCATTTGCATCAAGCAACTGTGTTCAAGTATTTCAACTGTGTTTATTGACAATTAAGCAAGTAATTGTTTATTTGCAAGCAAAAAAGATTCTCTTGCGTTCTGTTGATTATTACAAGTTCAGGTACAAGTATTTCATTACTAAAGTAGCGACGCAAGGTCAAAACGTGGATATATCAGAAACCACGTCCACACTAAACGAGATCACAATAAGTACCACGTTAACAGGTAGCGTATCACATACTGGAGACCATGTTGCTGTGTAACATGGATTGTATATTTCCCTCGTCCGTATGTAGTTGTGAATTATGGAAAACTCTTGGGAGGCTATAACTCTGTATCCAACGAGGTTTTATATCATTCCTCGTTAATATATGGCATGGGTTTCGTTCCCGACAACGTCCCAGCTCAACTTTATGTACAGCGTGGTTACTATATATTCTGCATTATGTCTAGTTACTATAAGGATAAAAATATCATTTAATTTTAAAATAATTTGCTACGGTGGGAAAGGCAAAAGGAGGGGTGGTAATAGAATTAGCCGTATAAGAATATTTAATAAGACCTTATAGATATATATCTATAAAATAACAGGATGCTATCCGTATATCGGAAGTATTGCGCCCTCCATCCGTCCCCAGAAAGGGATTTTGAAAAGGAGGAATTAATTTAAAGGACAAAAATTTGTATATTTTTAGTCTCAAGGACACGACCTCAATATTTTAACTACAAGGACAAACATTCTTTCAAAATTATTCATAAGGACAAACATTTTTTCAAAACTGCTACCAAACTAAAAACTGATACCTAAAAACTGCTAGCGATACCTAAAAACTTAAAAACTGATACCTAAAGAAAGTTGTCCTTGAGGCTAAAATAACAAAGGTCTGTCCTTGAGGCTAAAATGCTGAGAAATTTTATCCTTGACAATAATTTCCTGTTTTGAAAATAGTAAAAAAGCCACTGTTGTTGTTACAAGCAATGTCTTTGTAGCAATTAATATTTAAATAAAGTCCCTAATTTTTAAAAACAGAAAACGTGAGGTGAACTGTACTTTTTGAACGAAAAAGCAAGTTGCTTTGCGGTTTTCGAAAAAAAATTCTATAAAATTCGATAATGGTGATATACTATAGTTATTTACTAAAATTATACTTAGATCGCAATTATTTCTATCTACGGATAAAGAAATTTGATTTTTTATTTTTGAAAATTTATTTGAAAAGCACATGAATTTTCGCTTTTTGATTTAAAAAATAAAGATATAATTTACATATTCATTCGCATAGTGACTTTTCTCGCAACAATGTCGAAAATAGAGACCTCATGTGTAATGCCCCTTTTGAAAAACACGGATGATTATTTTCAACGAAAATTTGAAATGTGAAAGCAGTTTTCAACGAAATGTTTTCTTTTTTCTTTTAAACTTAGTTAAAAGTTTGGCTAATTTATAAATTTTCTAATTTAAGGACAGAAATTGTAGATTTCTCAAGCATCAAATGTGAACTTAACCTACAATAGTCAAATACAGGGAAAATAATTTGTTCAAACTTAGAATTCATATGGAAGTAGGGATGGGATGATGGGCCTGTTTTGGAAAAAGAATTGTCATATATCGTAAAAATAATATAGGTGAAGTGATATATATATATATATATATATATATATATATATATATATATAGTCTCACATAATAAAAGAAGATTCATCTAATGAATGAGGCTTAAACTGCAAATATACCCGTTTTTCTTTTCTTTGCTGATTCCTCTCAATGAAATTTGGTTTTTACTTCCTTAGAGCTATGAATTGTGTGATTTTACTGTTCTCGGTTAAAGACATTTTAGATCAAGAAAAAAGATTACTAGAATATAAAGTCAAGTGAACTAGAAACTATCGGATGATAATATATTTTGTTAAAAGATGTTAAACTCTATGTTGCCCCACAAAGAGTAGTCAAACTTAAGATTAGTATTTGGTATTTTTCAAAAGGTCAAGACAATAAAAAGGCATTATCAATTTTATACGTTAAAACCAATTTCTAGATTTATTTTCAAACTAAATGTCATCTTAGTACTTCGACCTGCTTGAAAACCAGTAAAATTTTTAAAAACCGGTTGAATTTGAGGAACCAAGGGTGGCTAGTACATAATTTTATGCAATTTTTTCAGAAAATTTAATTTGTTGCCGCATCTTTTGATAAAACTGGAATTGGATGATATAGCACAAATGGGGTATTTTTGCAACCTGTGCACGTTTTGATTCACCTTATGTGTATACGTTTTTAAAAGTTCCCTAATTTGATCATGTACCAAAGTAAAGGAAAGAATACATAGTCATTCATATAGGTAACAAGTTAACAAAGAATGCAACATTTGTAGCCATAGGTCCATTGGATAATCTTCAAATAGGCAGTTCAGATTTTAGCAAGGTTCAAGATTCTTTTTTCCGCTTTCGTTTCGGCCGTTGGAAAATTTTGATATTTCGGTTTCATTTCAAAAATTCTAGAGATTGGTTTGAAATTCGGATTGCAAATTTCGGTAATTATTTTTATTATTGCATCAGTATTAACAAAATTTATGGTACATTTTTTGAATTACGCACAAGATACGTGCTTTGGAAAATGACATGCAACGTGTAGCAATTTAACAAAAATAAGAACTATTTTTTGAACCTCGGACGAATCGGAGTTGTTTCCGTAATAAACTGAAATATAATAAAGGAAATTGATTTGCACCAAGTTAAAGAAAAATCAGTCCAAAGCAATAACCTATACTAGACCGGTTGAAAATCTCATATGTGTTAGAAATGAATGAGCATTTCATTGGAAAATGTGAGACATTAAATGCTTTAAAATATGAATAGTCCTACATATAGAATATAATAAACATCATGTGTTTATATAGTAAGATGTGGTCCCAATTGTAGTTACTATGAGACAAATAGAGAGAAGAAAGAATGTCCATCTTAGCAGGTGATGCAACGCACCATCCCGCACATCTGCACCTGAGCCCGCGGCATGGACGAATGGACTCTTGAGGGGTATTAGATGCACTTAGCACTTTGTAGTTGGTTGTTGGCTTGATTGTTCAGACCAAACATTTTTCGTTTTGACTGTTCAAAAATTCGTTTCTAATAGCAGTAATAAAACGGTCGCTTCATTTGGTTAAAGGACGCACCCATTTCAATTGTCGCAACCGTTCAAACAGGCACCTATTACCGAATAGGCACCTCCCCGTGCCTATATATAGGCAGAAGGAAAATGGGAAAAAAAACTACTTAGTTTTTTCTGCAATTCTTCTCCCACAAAACTCTGTTCTTACTTAAATTCTCTTGAGTTCATAGTGATTGTTGCGCAGCACCACAGAGACATATCGTTTCATCTTGGGAAATAATTGCTCGATATCCTTAAGCGCCGTAGAGGGAGCAATATTGTTTCAAGGAAATAGATTATTCTAGACTCGGACAATCTAAAATGGTACTATATTTTACAACATATTCTATTCTCTGTAACTCCCTATTTACTACAATTTTGTTTGCATAACAATTTAAAACAACAAACTTGAAACAATATTGATTGTTGGTTGTTTCTGTAGATGACGATGTCTCAGCAAAGCAACAATTCTACGCCAACACAGACTGTAATTACCAATCAGTCTGCAACAGTTGTTTCAATAATGGCACTGTCTCATGGAGAAAGACCAAAAAAGTTCATAGGGATGGACTTCAATGGTTGGCAGCAAAAGATGCTGTTTTATCTTACGACATTAGGCCTTGCAAAGTTTCTTACTAAAGATGCTCCTATAGTCACAGAACTGGAACCCGATGCAACTAAAGTAGAAGCCTTGAATATCTGGAAGAGTTTTGATTTCATGTGCAAGAATTACATCCTAAATGGACTCGACAGTAGATTATACAATGTATATTGTATTGCTCGAACTTTGAAGGAACTCTGGATGGCATTGTGATGCAGCTCAGGCCAGAGTCGAAGCAGTGCAAGCTACGAATTCACAAGGCCTAGGTCGTCCACAACCTAAGGAAGGAGATTTAGGTCGTCCACGACTTAAGGTTCCACGACTTAAGGGAAAGAGGCTACGACTTAGCTTAAGTCGTTCGGGATCTTTAGATCGTGTACAATCTAAGACTACAGGAGGAGCACCACGACAAAGTAGCAGCACGAGTTGAGAATGCGCAAGGCTTAAGTCGGCTACGACCTAAGGAAAGTGTTTTAGGTCATCTACGAACTAACGAGTATGCTGAAGAAGGGAGCTCATGACCCAACATAAGTCGCGTATGACCTACGACCTAGTTAGGTCGCATGACGTGATGCATCAGTTTTTCTCTTGAGTCGCTGAATTTTAGGTCGTGGCAATGTTAAGTCGTTTGTTGTTGAGTCATGATACTGTTGAGTCGTGAGTCGCGACACCTGTTAACTCGTGAGCATTGATAAGTCGTTAGGTTTTAAGTCGTATGTCGTGGGTGTTTTGCTGAACTTTGTTGTATATATGTGTTGAGTCGTTTGTACTTAAGTCGTAGGTCGTGTGCGTTGTATCTTAGGTCGCAGGATTGTCATTCTGTCTTGTACCTGTTAAGTCGCTAACGACTTATGATACGTCGTATACGACCTAAGTGTTGTAAATTTGTGATGTTGTGTGGGTTGCAATACAAGTGCTTGAGTCGTGGGGTGTTGAGTCGTTGCCGACCTAAGTTGGGTCGTAAGTCGTGAATGACTTAAGGGTCTAGATTGTAAAATGCTATAAATAGGCGTGAGTTGTACATTTGAAGGTTGGTTGATTTTGAACAAAATTTTCGTTTGTTAGCTTTGTGCTTTCATCTAAATTAGTAGTTGAGTGTAATCTCCTATCTCCACTCTCGGTTAATCGAGTGCGCTCGATTCAACGACTGCTGAAGCCGATTCACGGAATCTAGTGCGCTAGATCAACGTGCGAAGAATCGTAGATCTATAAACACGGTATAGTGCGCTATCAACGTGTTTGAGATATCTAGAATTCGGTATCTTCAGATCAACGAATTTGGGCAATTCGGTATCTTTTATTCCATCGATCGCTACTTTCATCGTTTTATTCAATTTGTATTTCCGCTGCTGCACCACATTGGATAAGAAGTACAAAACTGAAGATGCTGGCATGAAGAAATTCATAGTAGGAAAGTTTCTCGAATTCAAAATGATTGATGGGAAGACCGTAATCAACCAGATTCAAGAGCTACAAGTCATTATTCACGAATTGCATAATGAAGGTATGACTCTAAGCGAATCTTTTCAGGTTGCCGCTGCAATTGAAAAGCTTCCTCCATCATGGAAAGATTTCAAAAACTATCTTATGCATAAGCGCAAGGAGATGGCAATGGAGGAACTTGTAGTTCGATTGAAAATTGAGGAAGATAAAACGAAATCTAAGAAGAAGACTTCTCATACCATGATTGCCAAGGCAAATGTAGTTGAGTCATAGAAATCGAACAAAAGGAAATGTGAGCATGCTCCTAAGAAATCAGGGTTCATGCCATAATTGTGGAAAGAAAGGGAACAAAGCCGCTGAACGTTGTGCATCCAAGAAAAAGAAATCAGAAGCAAACATGGCTGTATTTCAGAAGGCGTTTCTGATATTGACGCAGCGGATAATTCAGAAACAATGTAGATCGTTGAATGTAGCAATCGGTGGATTGGAAGATGCTGAAATGCTCAAATTCGTTGATCCGAAGATACCGAATTTTAGCTATCTTGAACTCGTTGATCGCGCACGATACCGGGTTCGAAGATCTTCAATTCTTCAAGCGTTGATCAAGCGCACTTGATTTCGCGAATCGGCTTCTACAATCGTTGAATCGAGCGCACTCGATTAACCGAAAGAGGAGATAGGAGATTACACTCAACTACCAATTTGAATGAAAGCACAAAGCAATCAAAAGAGAATTTTATTCAATATTCAACAACCTTTACAAATGACTTCACTTGCCTATTTATAGGCTACAACACACCAAAACAGAAAAAGTACAAGTCTTAAGTCGGCAACCGACTTATCAACCTTGCCGACTTAACATAAGTCGCCTTATTTACACACAGTTCAGAAAGCTTAAAAAAAATACAAGTACTAAGTCGGTTCCGAGTTACAGCTTACGACCTACGACTTAACAAAGACTCCGACTTAACAAAGACAAAAACATCAAAGAAAATACAAGTACTTAAGTCGTTGCCGACTTAAAAATGCTACGCGACTCAACTTAGTAGCGACTTAAGGAATCAACGGTCCAGCTTAACTCGGCAGCAGAAATCAACGGCAACAAGTCTTCGGCGACTTAAAACATGCGCATCTCAGATTAGTGGTTTAAAGAAATCAATGGTTGATATTAACTCGGTAGAGGAATCAACGGCATCAGGGCTTTCGCGACTTAAAATTTCGACCGACTTAAATAAGTCGTAACTCGGTGCCGACCTATCACTTTTCTTAAGTCGGTGCCGACTTAACACTTGTGCCTTGTAACTCGGTGCCGACTCATCACCTTCCTTAAGTCGGTGCCGACTTAACACTTGTGCCTTGTAACTCGGTGCCGACTCATCACCTTCCTTAAGTCGGTGCCGACTTAAATCCGCTTCGTTAAGTCGTAACCTCGAAGCAACTTCCCCTTTGTTTTTCCAGTTGAGTCGGAGACGAGTCATCACCGCCTCCTTAAGTCGGTTACGACTCATGCCTTCACCCCAGTTGAGTCGGTCACGACTCATGCCTGTTTTCTTAACTTGTAGATGACTCATAGCGCCTTCCATAAGTCGCCTACGACTTATGCCTTCATCTCCGGTCTGAGCTACATCATCCTCCCCATGTTGAGAGAAATTCGACCTCGAATTTGCACGCTCTTCATCCCCAACAAACTCATCCCCATGATATGGTACGAGATGCTTAACATTGAATACGTCAGACGTATACACATCATCCGGCAGCTTTAGTTTATAAGCATTTTCATTGATTCGTTTCACAACTTCCACCGGACCAATTTTCCGTGCTTTCAATTTATTGTAAGCGCCTACTGGGAAACGATCTTTCGTTAACACTGCATAAACCAAATCTCCTTCGTTAAACTCAACATTTCGTCGTTTCAAATCTGCAACTCGTTTATATTTCTCATTTGCTTTCTCTAATCGTTCTTGAACGATTTTATGACACTCCGTCAGCCCTTCAACAAAATCAGCAGCTTTCTTAATTGTCCCCTTCGAGTGTGGTATCATCGTTAAATCTAACGGTCCCTTCGGTAAATTTGAATAAACAATCTGGAACGGACTGAACCCAGTACTTCGATTCACAGCATGATTATGAGCAAATTCTGCCTGGCATAACTTCACATCCCAACTCTTCAGATTATCTTGAACAAGACACCTCAACAAGTTTCCCAACGATCGATTAACCACCTCCGTTTGTCCATCAGTTTGCGGATGATAAGCACTACTAAACTTCAGCTTTGTTCCCACCATTTTCCACAAACTTAACCAAAAATGACTCAGAAATCGAGTATCTCTATCCGACACAATAGATTCTGGCAATCCATGAAGTCGATAGATCTCCTTGAAAAACAATTGAGCAACATGAACAGCATCCGCCGTCTTCTTACAAGCAATAAAATGCGCCATTTTTGAAAATCGGTCAACCACCACATAAATGGAATCGTTACCACGCTGTGTCCTTGGTAATCCCAACACGAAGTCCATACTGATATCCACCCATGGTTTACTTGGTACAGGTAATGGCATATATAAACCAGCATTAGTCGCAGTTCCTTTCGAAACCTGACAAATATGACAACGCTCCACAAACCTCTCCACTTCTTTCCTCATCGATGGCCAAAAGTAGGATTGTGAAATTAACTGTAAGGTACGGTCTCTTCCAACATGCCCTTCTTCATGTAACTCCTTGATAATCTTCATTCTCAAACTACCCTCCGGTATGCACAATCTATTTCCCTTGAAAAGAAAACCATCAATCATCATAAACTCATCAGTCTTTCCCTCCTTAACTTTATCAACAAACTTCATGAAGTAAGGATCTTCAACAAATAATTCCGGCAACATTTCAAACCCCGTCACTTCAACTTTCAGCGTAGTCAACAAATGACTCCTCCTACTCAAAGCATCAGCCACTCGATTTGTCACCCCTGACTTGTGTTTCACAACAAAAGTAAACTGTTGCAGATATGCAATCCACGATGCATGTCTCGCTGAAATCTTGTCTTGCCCTTGCAAATGCTTCAATGCTTCATGATCAGTATACAGAACAAACTCTTTCTGAAACAGATAGTGTCTCCAGTGCTTAATAGATTGTACAACAGCATAGAACTCCACATCATACGTACTGTATCGTATCTTCGCTCCTGACAACTTCTCACTGAAATATGCAATTGGACGTCCCTTCTGACTCAACACCCCTCCAATCCCAACCTTGGATGCATCAGTATGTAGTTCAAACACTAGCTGAAAATCAGGTAATACTAGGATTGGTGCAGACGTCAGCAATTCTTTGATCTTCCCAAAAGCACTCCCTGCTTCCTCTGTCCATGTAAACTGTTTACCTTTCATGCAATCTGTAACAGGTGCCATCACACTACTGAAGTGTGGTATAAACCTTCGATAGAATGAAGCCAACCCGTGAAAACTACGAACTTCCGTTATTGTCTTGGGTTGCGGCCAATTTCTGATCGCCTCAACTTTACTTTGGTCAACCTGTATTCCTTTCTCTGAAACAACATACCCCAGAAATAAAACACTGTGCGTCATGAACACGCACTTCTTCGTAGCAGCATAAAATTGTTCTTGTCTCAGTACCATCAGCACTTCTCTAAGATGATTCAAATGTTCCTCTGGACTCCCACTGTAAATTAGAATATCATCGAAATATACCACCACAAATTTTCCAATGAACGGTCGAAAAATCTGATTCATCACCCTCATGAAAGTACTTGGTGCATTTGATAGACCAAACGGCATTACCAGCCATTCATACAATCCTTCCCTCGTCTTGAATGCTGTCTTCCATTCATCCCCTGGTCTAATGCGAATCTGATGATAACCGCTCTTCAAGTCAATCTTAGAAAAGATAGTAGCTCCGCTTATTTGATCCAACAAGTCATCCAACCTCGGCATTGGAAATCTATATCTCACAGTGATCTTATTCAATGCTCGACTGTCAGTGCACATCCTCCATGTCCCATCCTTCTTGGGTACCAATAAAGCTGGTACAGCACAAGGACTCAGACTCTCCTGCACACGCCCCTGCTCAAGCAATTCCTCAACCTGCCTCCGCAATTCTTCATGTTCCTTCGGACTCATTCGATAATGTGGTCTGTGTGGCAACACAGCACCTGGAACAAGATCTATCTGATGTTGTATATCCCTCAACGGTGGCAACTCCGTTGGTAACTCTTCTGGAAATACATCGTCAAATTCTTTCAAGACTGGTTTAACTTCTTCTGGAATTTCAACCTCTTCACTGCTCTCACGCCCAATCAACAAGAATACTTCCGGTTCTTCCTCAACCTCTTTAACAAACTCTTTTAAAGTCAATAAAGTTTTCAGCTCTTCAATTTCTTCTGATTTACTTTCTTCTTGTGATCTCTTCTTTGGAACTAAGATAATCTTCGTGCCTTTAAACATAAAACTGTAGCTATTGGTCCGACCGTCATGTAGTACTGCTCGATCATATTGCCATGGTCTTCCCAACAATAAGTGGCATACATCCATCTCTACGACATCACACCATATTTCATCTTTGTATTTCTTCCCAATAGAGAATGGTACACGAACTCGTCTATCCACTTTCACTTCTCCTCCTTTTCTCAACCATGCTAACTTGTATGGACTCGGATGTTTCTCTGTCTTCAATTTCAACTTCATCACAGCTTCGGTTGAAATAATATTATCACAGCTTCCTGCGTCAATCACAAATTTACACACCTTCCCCAGAATAGTACATGTTGACTGAAAGATATTACTCCTCAACCAACTAGCTTCCTCCTGCTTCGGTGTTAAACACGATCTTCTCAGCATTAGGTTACAACCTTCGTCCCCTGACGCAATATCCTGCTCATCCTCCTCAGCTGGATTAGAACAATCTTCATCAACATCCTCATCGTCAACTTCTGCAATCATGGTTCTCTTCTTTGGCTTTGGACACTCACTGCTTTTATGACCCAATTCCTGACAATTGTAACATTTGAAACCATTGTTAACTTTCGCCTTCTCAGCCTCCTTCACCACTGGTCTACTGATAGGTTTAGAAACATTAGAACTTCCTCCAACACCCTTCGCTTGATTGTTAGAATTAGGAAACACACCACTTCCTCGTCTCCCTTGTTTTTCCCAAGCCAACGCTTTCTGATGTGCTTCTGCTACAGATCTTGGATCGAACATATTCACCATATCCTGAATCTGCATTCTCAATCCTCCAATGAACCTAGATGTCAGCTGCTCTTCTGTTTCCATAATATCGTTCCTTGCAATGAGTTGATAAAATTCATCAGCATAGTCATTAACTGTCTTCTTGCCCTGCCTCAAGTTCTGCAAACGTTGATACATAAGAGATTGATAATTATAAGGTAAGAATGTCGCTTTCATCAATTTCTTCATCTTTTCCCAAGATTCAATCTTTGACTTCCCCATACGTTCACGTGTAAGCTTGGTTTGCTGCCACCATGCCAAAGCTCTACCCCTCAGCCTTGTAGCAACCAACTTCACTCTACGATGTTCTGGTACTTCTTTGAAGTCAAAAATCTCCTCAACATTAGCCACCCAATCTAGAAACTCCTCTGCTTGCATACCACCCTTGAATTCAGGAATTTCTGTCTTCATCCCCGATTCCCACTTGTGATCATACTCAGAATAGTTTCTTCCTTGACCTCTTCCTTGAATACTACCACCATCATACTCCTCTTCAAAATCAGACGCATAACGATGTCGATTCTGACCACCAACATCTCTACTACCATTACGCCTTCCACCATCATCCCTTCTATCAACATTCCTTCGTTCGCGATCATTCGCGTTCCTCCCACGTCTTTGATCATTTTCAATACTTCGGTCTCGATTAGAATGTGGCGAGACTCTACTACCCCCATGGTTAGATTCTGGTGAAACCCTTCTCCGATTTTGATTCATCTCCGTCATAAGCTTCTCTAATCGGCCAATTCCTTCATTAAGCTTCTCGCTAAAATTCTCATTGATTCTTTGCTCCATCTCATCAGCCTCTTCTCTTCGATATAAAGCTTCTACGTTTTGGTGGCGATTAGCTCTTCTTGGCGGCATACTTGAAAACTTCACAAATTCTCAAACACTTCAAATTCAAACACTTTCTGGATTTTGATCCAAAATGAAACGGATCAAACTTCCACTTTGTAGCAAATCGCGATGAACACGATGGACAAAGTTCGGCCTCCAATGCAAATTTTGATCAAACAACTTCGAACAAGGAGAACTCTTCTTCCTCTCGGCCACGGCTTTACACTTCAAGCACTCGGCTTCTCTTCAAACTTCAAAAGTCTTCAAATGATTAGGCTCCAAGTCTCGATCTAGCTATGATTGGCTAGAACAAGCTCTGATACCAAAAACTGACGCAGCGGATAATTCAGAAACAATGTAGATCGTTGAATGTAGCAATCGGTGGATTGGAAGATGCTGAAATGCTCAAATTCGTTGATCCGAAGATACCGAATTTTAGCTATCTTGAACTCGTTGATCGCGCACGATACCGGGTTCGAAGATCTTCAATTCTTCAAGCGTTGATCAAGCGCACTTGATTCCGCGAATCGGCTTCTACAATCGTTGAATCGAGCGCACTCGATTAACCGAAAGAGGAGATAGAAGATTACACTCAACTACCAATTTGAATGAAAGCACAAAGCAATCAAAAGAGAATTTTATTCAATATTCAACAACCTTTACAAATGACTTCACTTGCCTATTTATAGGCTACAACACACCAAAACAGAAAAAGTACAAGTCTTAAGTCGGCAACCGACTTATCAACCTTGCCGACTTAACATAAGTCGCCTTATTTACACACAGTTCAGAAAGCTTAAAAAAAATACAAGTACTAAGTCGGTTCCGAGTTACAGCTTACGACCTACGACTTAACAAAGACTCCGACTTAACAAAGACAAAAACATCAAAGAAAATACAAGTACTTAAGTCGTTGCCGACTTAAAAATGCTACGCGACTCAACTTAGTAGCGACTTAAGGAATCAACGGTCCAGCTTAACTCGGCAGCAGAAATCAACGGCAACAAGTCTTCGGCGACTTAAAACATGCGCATCTCAGATTAGTGGTTTAAAGAAATCAATGGTTGATATTAACTCGGTAGAGGAATCAACGGCATCAGGGCTTTCGCGACTTAAAATTTCGACCGACTTAAATAAGTCGTAACTCGGTGCCGACCTATCACTTTTCTTAAGTCGGTGCCGACTTAACACTTGTGCCTTGTAACTCGGTGCCGACTCATCACCTTCCTTAAGTCGGTGCCGACTTAACACTTGTGCCTTGTAACTCGGTGCCGACTCATCACCTTCCTTAAGTCGGTGCCGACTTAAATCCGCTTCGTTAAGTCGTAACCTCGAAGCAACTTCCCCTTTGTTTTTCCAGTTGAGTCGGAGACGAGTCATCACCGCCTCCTTAAGTCGGTTACGACTCATGCCTTCACCCCAGTTGAGTCGGTCACAACTCATGCCTGTTTTCTTAACTTGTAGATGACTCATAGCGCCTTCCATAAGTCGCCTACGACTTATGCCTTCATCTCCGGTCTGAGCTACATCAGATATGGACTGTGCAGTAGTGTCCAAATGCAACCTTGTTGGTAACTCGAAGGAATGGTTTGTAGACACGGGAGCCACTCTTCACATATGTGTAAATAAGTGGATGTTTACAACCTACAAAACTGCTACTGAGGACAAACAACTTTATGGGGTAATTCGCCTGCATCAAAGGTCGAAGGCAAGGGAAAGATTGTGCTGAAATGACTTCTGGAAAAGAACTAACTTTGGCAGATGTTTTTCATGTTCCAAAGATCCGCAAGAACCTGATTTTCGGATCGTTGCTTAGCAAGCATAGCTTCAAACTCACCTTTGTGTATGATAAGTTTGTGTTGTCAAAGAATGGAGTTTATGTAGCGAAAGGTTATATGAGTGATGGTTTATTTGAAGCAAATGTAACCATTGTTGTACCAAACAATAATACGAATAAATTGAATCTTTTGCTTATATCGTTGACTCTTATAACCTATGGCATTTTAGACTAGACCATATTAATTTTGATACATTGTGAAAATTGATTAATCTAGACTTCATACCAAAATGCAAAATAGAATCCAACTATAAATGTCAAGTTTGTGCAGAAGCAAAATTGACCAGAACTTCATTTCAGCATGTTAAAAGAGAAAACCTCTAGAATTAATACACATAGATGTATGTGACTTAAAAATGTGTCAAACTAGAGAGGGTAAAAGGTACTTCATCACTTTCATTGATGATTATATAGGGTACTGTGATGTGTACCTCCTCAGAAGCAAGGATGAGGCATTCGACAAGTTTATACATTATAAAGCAGAAGTTGAGAATAAACTCAAATGAAAATAAAAGCTTTAAGAAGTGATAGAGGAGGATAATATGAATTTCCTTTCGAGGAGTTTTTTTACTGAACATGGTATTATACACCAAACTACGGCTCCATATTCACCTTAACCCAACGGTATAGCCGAACGGAAAAATAAAACACTTACGGAAATGATGAATGCCTTACTAATCAGTTCTGGATTGCTAGATAACTTTTGGTGAGAAGCTATTCTTTTAGCAAATCATATTCTAAATAAGATGCCATGAAAGAAAAATATCTAAATCTCCCTACGAACTATGGAAAAGTAAACCACCATCCTACAAATATTTAAAAGTGTGGGTGTGTCTTGCGAAAGTGGAGGTACCTAAACCAAAAAAAGTCAAAATCGAACAAAAAACAATTGATTATGTATTTACTGGATATGCACAAAACAGTGCTGCTTATCGATTTTTTGTACACAAATCTGAAATTGATGATATTCATGGAAATACCATCATTGAATCGAGAAATGCTAGATTTTTCGAACATATATACCCTTTAAAATAGGGTACTAAAAGTTATGCTCAAAAGAGACCAAGGGAAACTAAAGTTACTAATTCACCCGAGGATATTGAAAAAAATATTAACAATATTCAACAAAACAATGCAGATCAATAAGTGGAGGAACCAAGAAGAAGAAAAAGATCAAGAATCTCAAAGACTTTTGAACCAGATTTCAACACATATATGTTAAAAAACGATCCATTAAAATACAAACAAGCCATGTCCACCGCTGATGCCTTTTACTAGAAGGAGGCCAATAACAATGATATCGAATCCATTATGTCAAACCATACATGGAATTAGTTGATTTACCTCAAGAATGCAAGAACATAGGTAATAAATGGATATTTAAGAAGAAATTGAAACCTAATCATTCAATAGACAAGTAAAAGGCTCGACTAGTGGTTCAAGGCTTCAGACAAAAGGAAGACCTAGATTATTTTGACACATACTCTCCAGTAACTAGGATAACATCAATAAGAATGTTAATAGCAATTGCATCCATACTTGATTTAGAAATACATCAAGTTGATGTAAAAACAACATTTTTGAATAAAGAACTAGAAGAAGAAATATATATAGAACAACTTGAAGTTTTTTTAAAATATGAAAACGAAAGTAAGGTTTGTAGATGAAGAAAATCATTATATGAACTTAAACAAGCGCCTAAACAATGATATAAAAAATTTGATGAAACTGTAATATCAAATGGATTTCATGTAAATGAATGTGACAAATGTATCTATTCTAAAGATACAAATATATGATATGTCATTATGTGCCTATGCGTAGACTACCTATTAATTTTCGGAAGTAGCATGGAGATAATAAAATTTACAAAAGATACGCTCTCCGCCAGATTTGACACGAAAGATCTAGGAATCGCTGATGTAATACTTGGTGTAAAAATACATAAAACCAACCAAGGATATGTGTTGTCCCAATCACACTATATTGGGAAAATACTTGAAAACACTACAACAAAAATACTCTTTCGCAACTGCTAAAAACAGTTGTAATAGGTCTATTACAACGGTTAGCCACCAGTAGTTATATCCACAGTTGTAATAGAGCAGGATTATTTTACAACTGGTGCAGACAGTTGCGGGAGCAGTTGTAAAAAAGACTTTTTACAACTGTTTCTGACAGTAGTAAAAGACATATTTACAAACGTTCATAACAGTTGTAAAAGTCATTTTTACAACTGTTATTTGTCCTTGTAGTAAAGTTTATCGCAAGAGGCATCAGCAGTTGTTATAATGACCTTTAGTGACAGTTGCAATAAATATTTTTACAACTGCTACAAACAATTATAGTTCTATCTTTTCAGAAATGCTATTAACCATAAATTTCATAATATTACAATTAAAACCAATATTTCGTTAACAATAACTACAATCATTCAAATTACTTGAAACAACACAGACCATTCTCATTCAAAAAAATCGAAAACAATTCAAGTTTACACCATTTGTGAATTCATAACTCCATTACCAAACTAAATCCATAATATATATCATTAAGAGTACATATACGTACTAATCAAAAGAGATAAATTCTTTATGTCAAGCAATAGTGGTCTCAACTCCTTGTCCAATAGTATAGATATCTGAAGTAGGCCTATACAAAACAACTTCAGGATCCAGCACTGTATCGATCCAAACTTTCCAAGCTTCTGCTCCTAATGGTACGTGGTGCACTAAAACAGTAGGATCAGTGGATGCAATTGTTGCTTCTGCAACAACATTCTTTTGCCAACCCAATAATTTGCACTTTCTAGATTGATTCTGAACTTGAATAGAACCACCATTTGTGACGTTGTTGCTACTCTGATGTGACTGCAAACAAAAACCCAAGTTTAAAATAATGTTTCAACAAAAAATACAAGTAGTGTAAATATATGCAGTACAATACATATCTGGAAAATAGAATTAAATGGAAGGAACAACAATTTTTTTGATGCCACATAATTGACATATAAAAAACTATATTATGACTGTAGTTTAATGTGGTTACCGAAAGTTGACATGGACGACTGTGTATTATTATTATCCGACCATTCTTAGTAGATCGGAAGTTTTGTTGGTAAATAGATACAGGAAATGATAGTCTACCGTATAATAGCACCGAAATTCCTAGTGTAAATATTGATGAGTAAAGAGCAATTTAACATACTGTAAGCTTATTTACTATGTAATAAAAATATAATGCAGTAAAGGTATATTAATAGTTAATATTGGATAGTTACCGAAGTCATTAAATGATAAACTATATATTATAAACTCTTTTCATAATTTGTTAATTGAATAGAAGTGGGTGACTAACCGACCATAAGCGCCCAGTTATAATATGCAGAGTATAAGTTCATTACTTGATACATAATGGGCCATGCATTCTTTATAGAATGAGAATCACAAATGCTTTAACTCAAAGTCAAATGAAAGGGACCTAAGTTTCATGGGCTACATTCCACTAGGGATAAAGATGCAAACAGTAGTAGGATGTAATATTATGTAAAAAGGAATGCAATTTAAGCAGATAGAATTACCCAAACATCACGTCAGAATTAACCAAATACAGCTTCAATGTGTAGGTAATCTCAAAAACATGTTTTGATTTATTTTAGGTTATATCTATTATGATGATTAATATGGTTAAGATAAGTCCAATTTAGTTGAAATATCAGTAAACCCATTTACTTAAATCCACTGATGTTAGAAAATATTTAATACTACAGGTTTGTAGTTAAAATGATGGTATAATGGTACTTATGGTTACATGGTCCTCGCTGTGTTTTTATTATGTACAATATGCTAACAAAAACCAAAAGTAAGATAAAGTGCACTAAATTCAAATTTCGGCCCTCACTAGTTTCAAATCAAAATGAAAAACAAATGTTGTACTGAATGAACATCACAATATAAAGAAATGGGATTAATATCCATATAATGTGTATATAAATGGATAGTTTATAAAAATTAAGCACTGTAATATGGTAAAGACATAAATAATTTTGCACCAGCATAAAATGGTTTGACATAAATTGTAACAAATAAGCCATGAAGATTCTTTTAATAATATAATAGCAATAGTAATAATAACAGTAATACTAATAATAAGCAATTAAACAGTACTAAACCTGGGATTAAATTGCGTAAGATAGATTATTGAATAGAAATGCACAATTGTGTCCAGGTTTAGGAGAGGGAATAAATCTGGCTAATGTTCAAATTTGTAGAATTTAACAATTGTTAAGGTGTTAGTCTTGTAATATAAATCATTTCAAGAAAGAAAGTTTTTTTTTGGATTCTTATATGTATACTCCAGTTAACATGTGTAGCATAAATTATGTTTGTTAAAATCACATATCTTGCGTTTGTCTTTTCTAGTGATTTTTTTAACACTTAAAATGGGCGATACCTATCAACAGGTACATTTTCTTCATATGTGAATAATATATAACATATAACTAAATTTATTGGATATCTCTGTAAACTTGAAAGTGTTTGGCCAAAAAATTAATACCTTAAATTAAAATAGATTCAGTGTAAATTATCACCCGCAAGGAGTTGGATATTGCACTGCTAAAAACATGAAATTAAAATAGATTCATCAAAAATCGGATTCACATTTCTGAAACCATGAAATTAAAATAGATTCAGTTGCCATAATATATGTATGGCTTATTAGGAGATATGATTATGAATTGATCTAAAATTCAAAAAACAAGTGTACCTAGTTTATAAGAAATACCTGAGGCGTATTACCATGAGGAGTCACTGGTCCTTCCGCTACATTTTGTTTACCATTGATGTTCTGTTAAAAAAAATGTTAGACATGTGCTAATAAATTTTTAACCGCATAAGTTATTTTTTCTTACCATGTCTTCAACATTTTTCATTTTAGAGATTCTAATAACACCATTAGCCTCAGTTAGACAACGAGCAGCTGCAAGTGCAACAAAACTTTGCTTCTTCGATATGTTTTTTGTTTGCTTCGAGCTATGAAAAATGAACAACAATTTTGTTAATTTTAAGCTGCAAGTTACAGAAACTAGTATGGAGCAAGTTACTAAGCTGCAAGTTACAGAAACTAGTATGGAGCAGCACAATTTGGTTAATTTTAAACAACAATTCTAATTCTAAGCTGCAAGTTACAGAAACTAGTATGGAGCAGCACAAAATTGTAAATGTACTATTTGAAACAATATCAGTAAGTAGGAAAAAAGCGATATGTTTCTGTAAATGGTTTTCAGGTTAAAATGAGTTTAAAAAAAAATCCACTAAATATAATGTAGTACGCAATGTAAATAATAATTATGACCTAATATTGTATACTAATAAATAGACCCTCTTTACCAAAAAAGAACCTAAAAATTGTCATGACTTTTCATGACCTTTGATATTAGTTCTATAATCTGCTTCCAACAAATATCTAATATGGAAAATTAAAACCATGAACAAATGTTACAGTTAAAAAGTGCTTCAATTATGCTTATCATTATGCCATGAATACATTGGTTAACCTTAAACAAAAACTAATATTTTTTCAACTACTATCAGGTCTGATGTATATTTGAACTTTATATGAAAATCAAATTTTAAATCGAATGTACTATCAATATTTGTCGTTGTGCAACAATGTACAATGATTGTAAAATTTGGACAAGCGTTATTATGCAACAATATTCATAATCCAATAAAAATTTAAATGAAAGTATGTACTACAGGCTTGAAGTTTTATGAATTTCAAGCATATGCAATTTCATATCTCTGAAATTGCCAGGTACGATTCTTGATAGGGAATCGAATGGTCAAATTTAATCATCTACAAAACGGTGGCTGAAAAAGCTCAAGTGCGTGCGTTTCAGCGATCGCACTTCGAGGAAAAAATGCACGATCAGAAGTTTATCAAAGTTAGAGTCATAGTGAATGTTAACCAATTTTCATTTGTTTTAAATATGTAAAACTGCTGTGAAATCTATCTATAGACGCATTTTTATTCTATTTTTAATATTTTTTTTAAATGTTTGGTATAAGGAATAAATATTGGAAACAATCTTTCCGGTGACAACATACAACTTCACATTCCAATCTTTGCTCAGACTTAAGCGCTCACTAGATGATGGCGATAGAGGATATATAGTCATATTTCGGATGCCATACTCCTGAAGTGTGAGTACAGATTACGCCTAGTTAATGTACGTTCCAATCTTTGTCCTAATAATGCAAGTTCAAATCCAAAACAATTGCTACTTTAATATTTATTACTGAACTCAACTCCTAATGTCTCATGTAAAGCTTCAGAGCTTATTTTACATTGAGCATACAGACAAATGTGTCAAAGATTTTATTTCATATAAACCAGTAGCTTCAATTATAAGAAAATTAAAACATTCAGCATCAATGGCGATAGTAGTCAAATGACAATCATAAACCTGTCCTCATAATTTTGCACCAGTGTCAGAAAAATGGCAATGCAATGGGGTATAATTAGTTATATCTTTCTTTAAACATGGACAAAGGCACGGTCTTGGATCAAATACTCATATATGCCTACAAAATTCGTACATTGTTTTTTAAATATATATGTACACATATATTCTCATAGATATGAACTCGATACAAAATTCATCCCTTAATCCACTAATATACTGCCAATGTGCTGCTGCTACTAACAAAAGCAATTCTTACAAAACCAGAAAAAGAAAAGGAAAAGGATTACCTTTTCTTGATGTTGCTTGTTCTTACCCATGGATGTAAAAAGTTCAAGCTTCCTTACTAAGTGATCAACCTAGAAAAAATCATATGTAAAAAATTAACATATTAATCATAGGACTGTTGATATGTAATGACTATGTATAATATAAAACATTTGATCCGAAGAGAAATATATTCATGGGTTTACATTTCAAAAAGAAATAAATTTTTGAAATTAAAAATGGAGAAAGGTAGTTATATAATAATTAATTGTGGGTTTCTTAACCCAACTTTGAACAAAGGTCTTTATTTTGTGTTTATACATATGAGACATATAACTACATGACTAAACACTTGGAGCAAAACATAATATCTATCGTGTCTTCAGCATAAAAGAAAGTTAAAAAAATAAGTGCTCATTTTTGGCACAAAATAACCTACTTTCCTACATTTAAGAGACCTAAGGAGCTTGGAGAACTTATGGACAGAAGATTAGCTTAAAAACATAGAAAAAGGTACCAGTCAAATTTTAATCATATGGAAGAAAATGATCTATTTAATAATAAACTAGAGGTATATTACTATTGGTACACCTGACTCGGTTTAAAAGTGTTCTATCGACTGATTGGTAAATATAACTGCTACCAAGACGTAAAAGTTATAGGAAGAAAAGAGATGTAAAAAATATTAGTGTGCTTATAGACGCATAAAAACAATTCATCTAGTAGGTAAGATCAAGATTTATTCATACTGGAAAAACAAACGATCAGAATATAGGTTGATCACAACATTCATCACATGAAGCAACTACAGTAGGAAAGGAAAAATAAATACATCTGGGTACAAGACTTTTGCTACTTCTTTTTTCAACACCTTTCATGATCGTGCGTTATGACATTTGTGTGCTTATACAAATATCATGATCTGAACCGCGAGAATTCTCAGTCTGTTATCAAATATCACCGTTCATGATTATTAGAACTAGGCAAGCTTGGACAACAAATATATAGGACTTTAAGCAATTACATTTTAAGTTGATTTGGAAGTAATTATCTCCTCTTTATTAACTTTTAAAAGTAGATTTGTCTTATTGTAGTTTTATTTTTTTAGCTTATACAAATGTCTTACCAAATTGACTCTTGACTTTATGACTATCCAAAAACTAAATGCATTTTAACAAAAGCAAAAATATTTACTTTTTGATTGCCAAAGAGGCCCTCAAAATCAGGGTTTATTTTTGCTTATTTATTTATTTATTTTTAATCTATCAACAATTAGTACCGAGGGTGAACTATACGTTGTTGTAAAATGGTTGTTTTGTTGTAGTGTAATATGGAATCACAGATCAAGATGGATAAGTAATTCAAATATAATTAAATTTTAGATGCATATAAGTAAAGAAAAAAATGTAACTTGTACTGGAGACAAAATAATCTATCCTCTATAAGTTCATATTTTAGTTTGAAGGGGTAAATCATAAAAGATTACATTTGTGACATAGATAAATCTTTGTTATATACAGATATTCCTAGCGGATAATATCCCTTTTCCTTCAATTAAATATGAAAGATTTATAGTTTGTGATCCTAAGACTGCTTCGGTCCTGCTACGTACAAATGATAATAAAAGGGGCTTAAACTATGTTACGCGGTAAGGTAATGCTCCATCCAAATTTCCACCTAACTAGATAAACAACAAAAAGCATCATTTCGAAAACATAATAGCTTTCAAGAATTGCAGATGAATAAACTAAAACTGAACTTAATTGATCATAACTCTGTTACAAACAATAGAATCGAGAGATGCATACATTACTTGAGTTTCTTTACACAAATTCAGATATTTTCTTTACACAAACTCAATGCAATATTGTTCGGTGTCAAATGATCTTGCTTTCACATTTCATCTTTCAAAGGAATCAAAACAACAAAGCCCCTCTTAGGATCTGTACCAAACTACTTGTGAGCAACTTCAATTTGTTTTTTCGTAACAATTTTTAGGTGAACAGATAAACGATTAACTAAATAAAAGAATCAATATGGCTAAAATGAACATCAATATGGCTAAAATGGTTATCGTGTTTATATTTCATAAATATTAGTAAATTTATGAAAAATTCAGTTACATGTAAAATTATGAATATCTAATGAATTCCTCATTAAATTCCAGCCATATGTAAAAGTAGTTAATTAAACAACAAAATCTCAAGGCTGTAGACATTTTCTTTCTTTCGATTTATTATTACATATAGATATAGATGAATTGAATCAATTTATGATACCTGCAACTTCGTCGACGGCAAGGCAACGGTGGCGAGTTCAACAGCGACGAGCGGCAAAAGAGGCGAGTAACGACGAAGACGAAGGCGACGCAGGTAGAACCGGAGGCGCGCGCAAAGGAGACGAGCAGCTTTCGAGTTAGGGTTTGCAAGATTCGACAGAAGAGGGCAATGGCAGAGAGCAAGCGTGATTGGTTAGGGCTTGGAATTAGAATATTTTGCGGCTGCTTTATTTTATTTTGGAACGTTTAGCAGGGCAAATGAAATAAGGGAGGGAATGTGAGTTTTGGCAGTTGTAGAAACCTAATTTAGGGAGACAACAGGCAAAAAGAGTTGTTATAGATAAATAATTACAACTGGCGCGAGCAAATAGTTATTACAAACAATATATTACAACTGCTGCAAAAAGCAATTGTTGAAAGCTTATTTTTTACAACTGTTAAAAATAAACGGTTGTTATAAAACACCTATTACAACTGTCCGTTTGTGCAAGTTGTAAAGGAATTGTTGTAAAATGGTTGTTTTGTTGTAGTGAAATTTTAAACAACACGATATAATATCAGCAAAATCACCCGTAGATTTGAACCAATTAAACTGGGTTAAAAATAGCGGTGATAGCATTTACCAACTTGAGTGCTCTCGTATACTAGGCAACATTATGTACATAATGAACTACACTATACCTGATATAGCATATGTTGTGAGTAAACTTAGCAGATATACTAGCAACCCCGGAAAGGATCACTGGAAACCTATAATTCGAGTACTAGGATATCTAAGGTATACACAAAATTATGGACTACATTATGGTAGTACCTGTCTATAATAGAAGGGTATTGTGATGCGAACTGGATAACTGGTTCATCAGATATAAAATCCTCTAGTGGATATGTGTTTACCTTAGCAAATGGGGCAATATCTGAGAGATCCTCTAAACAAACTTGTATAGCAAGATCTACCATGGAATCAGAGTTTATTGCCTTAGACAAAGCCCCAGAAGAAGGAGATTGGCTTCGAGGTCTCTTAGAAGGTATTCCTAATTGGGAAAAACCTGTACCTCCAATAAGCATATATTGCGACAGCCAGTCAGCTATTAGCAAGGCCAATAGTAAGCTTTACAATGGCAAGTCTAGACATATTTGTTGTAGACATAAAACTGTTAGACAAATTCTCTCCAATGAGGTTATCACAATTGATTATGTAAGACCGAATGATAACATTGCAGATCCACTAACAAAAAATTTACCTAAGGAGAAGTTTATTATCTTATTGATGGGAATGGGGTTAAGGCCCATAAACTAAAAGTTTCTCTAAAATGGAAACCCTACCTAGTTGACTGGGGATCCCAAGATCTAGGTTCGAAGGGACAACTAAGTTTAAGATAAACTTGATGGCACTGGTATACACTCAAACCATTCCTATGATAAGTCAGTGCATTATTCGATGGAGAATAGGATAAGTTTTGATAATTTTAATGATGTCTATACTTAGTAATATTAAGAACCAAGTGGGTATTGCGAAATACCCTTTATAGAATCACCTACGTGAGTACGAAAGTGCCGCTTCAAGGAGAATTGTAAAGACAAATTCTTTAAGCACTCATGAGACCAAGTTGGTGTTCATGGCAAAAACGAACACAAACAGAGAACCGTGGAAGATAAGAAACACTTATTATGCGTTGTACATTTTAGATTTATATAAAACTGTCACGACCCGCCCTTCTCAGCCCTCGAAAATCGACACAAAATACTCAACAGTATAATATGCCGACGATCGAACGCCGGAAAAGACAGATTGTAGGAAAAGAAAGAAGGTAGAAGAAGAAGAATGAACTAAACAACATCAAAACCTCACAGTCGCAGCGGAATAAAATATAATATATAGAACAGAACTTTACACAAATCAAAACTATATCTGTTTATATACAATACATCATCATCAGAGTATATCAATACAACCAACCATAGCCAGTCAAACAATCTCAACAATCACAGCAGCGGAATAATACAAGTACGAGAAATACGTCTCGGACTCCAGCTCCTCTCCTGAGCTCCATAGCAACCTATCCTGTAATATACTCGGTCTGACCCGAGCATTATAATAAAATAACACCCGAGTCAGTCTGGAATACCAGCGCATCATAAATACATCCAAACTGATTATTAAAGTTTCAAAAATTCTTTGAAAACAAAAGCATCTCGTAAGACCACGCCACAAATAAACATGTCGGGTTTTTACCTTACGATAGCTAAAACATTTTTTATAAAAATCCTCTGATATTATAATAGTGTCTATATACAAATACATATTAAAATAGCCGAAATTGTTACATCTATTAAATTCCGGCATACTAGCCACAACGTGGGTAATACAAACAAAACTCGTACAAGGCACGTAGGGAGAATGGATTTCCAACGAATGACTAGGCACTGGGGTACCACCTGTCACAGTACGTGGCCTAGATCACAGTACCGAGGAGTACGCCCGCTCCCCTGCAACACAAGACCGGAATCATCCCTTACTGGATAATTCCAAGTAAAATCACCCCACGGTTGGGATCAGCAACCGCACCACTAAGCCGAAATAAAAGGGACATCTAGACAGGGATGACCTTACTCTCAAGTGGGGGCTACCCACGAAGCCTTGCTGCATAACCCCTGATTTTCAGTCATTCCCGGTTGATGAGGCTTGAGGCTAAATGATACCTTTATAGAACATTTCACTTTGAATGCCCATCGTCCACCTGACGATGTCACGGAAGCATTCGTCCATACAAGTCCGTCCCGGGTCCGAACGGAACCGAAGGCACTACTCCTACTACATCCATTTTGGAAATATCCTCAGGATTAGTAGCGACTAGTCCTTGCACTTCACTGCTCCATCTTCGACTCCAAACACGTTACACGAAACGTACAAACCGGATCGAAGTGGTTTTCGAGTCTCCAGACCTAGAATCCCGGTATACGGAAACTCGATCCCGGTCTCTTCGAAACGATCAGCGTATTTGGCCAATATTGATAGTCGGTGATTTAACTATCAATTAATGTTCACAAACATCCATACACATCCATCACACAATAAATAATCTCCATATTATTTATTTGCCTCTAATATCTTTCGAAAATATATTTCACATTTTCAAAACTCGTTTGAAAACAATTTTCCAAACTCTTCCTTAAACTCGGTAAATCCCTTTACCGTTTATTCCCATCGGGAATAACCAAGTTTAAAACAATTTGCATTAAAATAGTTAAAATACTTTATACTGAAATATACTTTAAGATATGAAAATTTCTTCTATTTATTTACTCAAAATACAATTTAGAATAGGTGAAGAAAAACTATTATTAAGATAGAAACTTGATTTAAAATAAGAGTTTTTGTTTAACTAATTCAAAATAGCGTTATAAGAAGAAAAATGCTAATTTCAATAACTTAAGTCAAAACCAAATTTTAAATAAATCCATTCGTAAAAATATTTACTAATATATTCTCAAATCATTACGATTTCTAAATTATTAGTTTGTTACTTTAAAAATAACAATGTCTAAAAAATACTCCTTAAACAAATTTTAAACTTAACTTTTTAAATTAAATAAAATCTTTAAAAACACTAACTTGGTTTTCCCAGGGAAACACTTTCCCATTTCAAAACATTTCAAAGTACTCTTTCATATAAATCCACTGATTTATTTCAAGTCAATTTATGATTTCAACATAAATTTCCAATTCCATACTTAACTATAACTTCCTCCGAAGTTAAATCACAATTTTCATTTCCGGAAATTCATTTTTAACTATAGTTTAAACATTTTGGTGAATTTTCAATGGAAGCCAAATTTCCAATTCACTTAATTAAATCCCAATGAAGAAACGATATTTAAAATATTCTATTAACACTTAAAATTGTACATTTAAATTCGGAAGCTTCATTTTAACATATTTTACTTTTCCGGATATCACTATTCATCATTAAAATAAACCGCTGTTATTTTACTCAAATTTATAACTTCATAGAATTCATTCCCAGAAAACTCATATTTCACATTTAACGATTGATAAATTTTCCAGAACATTTAAAAATCCCAATTTTTACCAATTTACATTTCCATTCCAAAAACAGAATTCAAATTTTAAATTCTTTTAAATTCTTATTTATCCATTTCTTTAATTACCCTTAAATCCCAATTTACTCATTTAATTAAATTCTGGATTTACAATTTATCCAACAATATCACATTCACAATTAAATGTCAGATTTATCAATCACAACACATAAACAGGCATCACTATCAATTATAAAATAATTGCTACAATTGTGAGGAATCCAGTTGGATCCCTCCGACCTGTTTCTCCCTGCATCCACAAATATTAGCACATCACAATATAAATATCAATCCAGACTGATAATAACAATTATATTCAGCCATCCACACAGATATTTAAATATCAATTTTTTTATAATGTCTAGCATCCAGATGTGAGTGAGAATAACTCACCTTGAGATTCGGCGAGCGTTCGAAATTTTGAATTAAACCGGACGACGTCCGATTTAACCCAAATTTCTACTTGCCCGGAATGGCTCCGGATCTGCACCATCGCGTAGAGCATCTCTCTGCGATTCCGTCGCTACCAAATTCGTCGAATTCTGAACACGTATGAACGAGTTACGGTTTTATAAAGTTTGAAACGTAATTTAAAAACAATCTCCCTTTATTAATTTTTATACCAATCTCAGCCGTTCATCACGAAATCACGCCCGTTCCCACTTCCTTCTTCGTCTTCCACGCGAACATCTACAGACCACGAAACCCAAACACTCACGAACTAGGGTTCGTAACCGCGCCTCCCACATCGAGAACGACGACGATCCAACCACGCCACTACGAAGCCCATCCCCCACTCCCTCTTCGGCTGAAGCAGCGCCGAGCTCGGCCATCCCCAACTCACGAAAAACGTGCTCGAACTTCCAGCGAACGGCCCCAATTTCCACCTTCGTTCGATGACCATAGCTGCGATCCACCGTTGGATCTGAAGCTCTCTCCACCCTCTACGACTTTCCAGTTTGGAGTTTCTCGTATTATCGCTTGGATTGAGAGCAATTTGAAGGGAAACGAGGGACGTTTTCGGCCATAAACGAAATAGAGCGGCGGCTGAGTAAATATCTTAGGGTTAGGGTTCCTTAAACGTGAATATATACGTATAACGTATTATTTTAATATTAAATTTAATAATAATGAACATTTGCAAACGAACTCTAAATCTGACGTTCCAACCGGCGTTCCTAGGGTTTTTCCACGTTCCGGACACAATGGAACAGGTTTCGTAGGCTAATTTGATCGTATGCGCGAGATACGGAATTAAACAATCAATTTAAAATCAAATCGGTTTAATCGATTTCTAGGCGTTTCGAGCTGCCACGGTCAAACGACAACTCCGATTGCTACGAAAATTGAAATCCGATAATAACTAATTATTTCGGATCCAATGGAACTAGTTTCGTCGAATTCCGAGACTGCGCCCCGGAAGGCTATTTTAACTCGTCTATTAAATCAGGCGATTTTCAAAATTTACGAAAACGCTTAAAATTTCACTTTTAAAATTTTAATAACTTAACAATAAATCATATAAAATTTATAAACACTTTAAAAATCATTCCGGTTCATTTCTGACAAAAATTTGATTTAATAGCATTTTAATAATATTAAATCCACTTTTAAATTAATATAAAATTCCAAATATTAATTTATCGACTTTAAAATTCATCTAAAAATCCCATAATATTATTTATAACCATTCGAACCTAAAAATACATTTAAACATCATTTTACAGCTGTTTACACCCAAATCCCCAATTTTCTTAGTCCTAATATTTTAATTATTATTTTTTTTCCATTAATCAAATCCAACCAGAATTGCTATAAATTAAAATTATAGCTCATTTTCATTGATTGAACCCAAATCCATTCATTTCAAAATCCATTAAGAATCCACATTAACATTTAAAATGAATTAAATGTTCAAATTCAATAGCTTAAAAATACGGGATGTTACATTCCTCCCCCCTTATAAAAATTTCGTCCCCGAAATTTGCTAGGGTAGAAAATACTCTCCAATCCATTTACTTACCCAATTTGCTTAGCTAAAGTTTATATTCACTTTCCAAAATCCTTTAGCCCAATCCCAAACTCAATTGCTACATTTATATTCAAAAGCTTTTGAATTTCAACTCATTTCAAAATAACTTTCCAAGTTAATAAATTTTTCCCAAAAACCCCAAAAATTTTCTAACTCCCAAAATTTCTGAAAAATTTTGGCGGAGTCTCCTTTGCACGGAGGAGCTTCTGCGATATCGCAGGATACACAAATATATATACATCGGCTCACATGGCCGGAAACCAAAATATATCACAATATATATATCATTTCCCAATTATATTTGCGTAGGCGTACCTCTTTTAGCAAATTTTAATAGCGAGCGGCTAATATAACGCATATACGCGCTCCAACTCTCTCGAACGCCTCCCGCACCTGTACTAATCTCAACAAACTCATCAGTTTCAATGATATGAGCATTTTAATAACATTTCCAACACAAATGCAAGCCAAACATATCCATTTCATAACCAAACCAAGCAAATTCATAATGTAACAATGTTAATCATACTTTATTAACAATTCAAAGCTTTCAATCACTTTTCAAATTACTTACTCAAGTCCAACTTCATTTTACTTCACTTGAATGATTTACATTCAAGTCCACTATATACAATTCACATTTATTTCAACCATTTTATTTTCACTTCAATATGATTACACATGCCTTTCTTACATTTTTATTTTAACTTACATTTCCAATTTGATTTGCAATCAGATTTTATTTTAAACTGGAAACATTTGCATTTCTTTTATAATCCCTTTTCATTCATATGAAAACATTAATTATTTAAATGCAACCCATTCTGATTGATTCTAAACTAATTCCATTCTCTCTTTAAATCAATTCACTTGCATTTATATACAAACCCTCTGAATTGGATTCCAATCCAGTTTAACTTGTGCAAAACTCATTCCATTGCTTGTTAAACAATTAAATTTCGAATACATGCTAATTTCATGTCCTTCAACAAAAATAATTGTCACTTAGGCTTATAACCATTTAAAATTGATTCCAACTTAGATTCATATAAATTTTATTCCATTTCATGGTTCACAATCCAAGTATTTTTATTCCAATGTAATTTGTTAATTAAATTAAACCTTCCTTACATTTTATGTCATTAACCAACTCAAGTTTACCTTGATATCATTCATTCTTGAGTTATTTACAACTCTTATATTTTTAACTCATCACATTAATTAATTTAAAACTCATTTCACTTGCATTTCAGTTTATTTCCTAACAAATTTCATTCGGAATTACTTAAATAAGCCCATTCACAATCATTTGTTTTTCTTCCAAGTTACTTAAGTTCTTTCACAAAATTTCCATCATCTTCTTATATCAATTTTATTTTATTTTCATTTGATTCTCATTCAAATCAAATTTCAATTCCTTTACAACTTTAATGCTCTTTGTTTATTTATCCAATCCATGTACAAATTTATTTTATTAACAAAGAGGCCACTTAAATTATTTTTCTCATTTGAATTTTACTTACAATTCAAACCACCACTATTATAAGCTAATTCCATTATTCATTCTCACTTCCAACATTTATTGCCAAACTTAAATTTCATTCAACAACTGGATTTTTTTTTCCTTACTTTCAAAAACCCTTCAAATTTTGACCAAACTATCAAAATTCTATTCATTACCATACACATCCCATTTAATTTAGCTAATTTATTTCCAAACAATCATTTTGGACTTAATTGAGTAAGCATTTACTTCATTCAACATCATATCAACTAAACCAAATTCCCTTTCAATTTGATTCTTATCCAAATTTAATTCAAGGTTAACTAGATTATATATGCATTTTCAATTTAATTCCTTTCCAGAATTTATTCAAGTTCATCTAAATTTTATTTAGCCAACCTGAATTTAAACCATTTCCTTTACTACTTTAAATAAGAATTTAATTACATTCATTTTTATCCATAACACAACAGAAATTTTAATATTCAGCTTAATTCCATCTTAGTCGAAGTTAAACCAAATTCAATTTAATCTTAATTCTCCATATCCAAGTTCAAACTTATTTACTAACTTCAGTTCACTTACCTCTTTTATATTTTATAATTGTTTCACCTTACTTTGCATTCCCTTTTTTAAAATTAAGTTCGAATTCACCATTCCATCTATTATTTCCATTTGTGATTATAATTCCATTCTACTTGAGTTAAAATCAAATCTTCCATTCTCAAGTTCTCCAACTTATTTACTTGTAAGTTTATATTGCTCATTTCAAACCAATCCACGTTTTTATAATCACAATGTCAAATTTTAACACTTAATATCTTAAGAATATGAATTCATTTGCACAATCATAAGCATTTACATTTCACCGTTATCTCAACTTCCATTTAATTCCAATTCATTTAGATTTAATTCAATTTCAAATCCTTAATTTTATTTAACTTATCATAAGTTAAATCCAGATATATTCCATTCACCTTCATTTATTCAAAGTAAATTTACATTCCATATATACTCAATTCTTCTTTAAATCAACTTTCCTTTATAAGTTATGTAGTTGAATCATTTCAACTTTCACATTTTTATTTTAAAATAGAATTCCCAGAATTCAATTTACCCGGATTTATTTCAAAACCAATTCGAAATAAAAATCAACACATTTCTCCTCTGATATTCAAATCAAATACCAAATTCTAAAACAAACTGCTTTTACCAAACAATTTTCCTTTGAAAATTCCAAAATCACTTGTTTCCCAAACAAGTCCAAACAAATACCATAACCAACTATTTTGGTAGCAATCCATCACTTTAGAAACTCGAAAATGAATTCTAATGATGTGGCCAGCATCATCAGGATTATTTTCCAGCGACTGAAGTGAGTTCAATGCTTTCCACTTCCAAAATCCACCTCAAAACAATTTCTATTCAAAAATATTTCCCCAAAATATACTCCATTCTTACAAATGCTTTTGAAAACATTTCTAACATTTCCACAAAGTCAAACTCCCAAAACTTTGTTTAATTCCATTTGAAATCCCTTTCAAAATTTCCGGGGTCAAAATTCTGGTTTAAATCAAATTTTAATTTTTACTTTTCTTATTTAAAACATATCCAGTCAATTCCATTTGGTTATAAACCATTTTAATATTTTAACTTCTTATTTTCATATATATATATATCATTTCAAATTTTAGATCATGTTTTAATTTCTTATTTGATTATAGAAGAAACAACCAAACAAGCATCCAATACATAGAATAATTTAGAAAACCATTTCTTTTATATCAAAATACAATTTTGGGTAAAATTATTTCATTTACCCACTTTAAAACAATACTATGTCGGTTTATCTTGTTTAAGAGTTTAGAAACCCCTATCGATACGGTTGTACTTCCCGCACCGACCAGAATTCATAAACACTCAACCGATAAGTCAACACAGTACAAAAACAATTTTATATTCACTAACAAATACGCTCTCATAGCTATTATTACACTCAACTCATTATAGAGTACTTCTGACTCTATTTAAAAATGAGTAATTTTCCCACCAAAGCCTAGGTTGTCGCCAATCTAAGCTCTGATACCAACTGTCACGACCCGCCCTTCTCAGCCCTCGAAAATCGACACAAAATACTCAACAGTATAATATGCCGACGATCGAACGCCGGAAAAGACAGATTGTAGGAAAAGAAAGAAGGTAGAAGAAGAAGAATGAACTAAACAACATCAAAACCTCACAGTCGCAGCGGAATAAAATATAATATATAGAACAGAACTTTACACAAATCAAAACTATATCTGTTTATATACAATACATCATCATCAGAGTATATCAATACAACCAACCATAGCCAGTCAAACAATCTCAACAATCACAGCAGCGGAATAATACAAGTACGAGAAATACGTCTCGGACTCCAGCTCCTCTCCTGAGCTCCATAGCAACCTATCCTGTAATATACTCGGTCTGACCCGAGCATTATAATAAAATAACACCCGAGTCAGTCTGGAATACCAGCGCATCATAAATACATCCAAACTGATTATTAAAGTTTCAAAAATTCTTTGAAAACAAAAGCATCTCGTAAGACCACGCCACAAATAAACATGTCGGGTTTTTACCTTACGATAGCTAAAACATTTTTTATAAAAATCCTCTGATATTATAATAGTGTCTATATACAAATACATATTAAAATAGCCGAAATTGTTACATCTATTAAATTCCGGCATACTAGCCACAACGTGGGTAATACAAACAAAACTCGTACAAGGCACGTAGGGAGAATGGATTTCCAACGAATGACTAGGCACTGGGGTACCACCTGTCACAGTACGTGGCCTAGATCACAGTACCGAGGAGTACGCCCGCTCCCCTGCAACACAAGACCGGAATCATCCCTTACTGGATAATTCCAAGTAAAATCACCCCACGGTTGGGATCAGCAACCGCACCACTAAGCCGAAATAAAAGGGACATCTAGACAGGGATGACCTTACTCTCAAGTGGGGGCTACCCACGAAGCCTTGCTGCATAACCCCTGATTTTCAGTCATTCCCGGTTGATGAGGCTTGAGGCTAAACGATACCTTTATAGAACATTTCACTTTGAATGCCCATCGTCCACCTGACGATGTCACGGAAGCATTCGTCCATACAAGTCCGTCCCGGGTCCGAACGGAACCGAAGGCACTACTCCTACTACATCCATTTTGGAAATATCCTCAGGATTAGTAGCGACTAGTCCTTGCACTTCACTGCTCCATCTTCGACTCCAAACACGTTACACGAAACGTACAAACCGGATCGAAGTGGTTTTCGAGTCTCCAGACCTAGAATCCCGGTATACGGAAACTCGATCCCGGTCTCTTCGAAACGATCAGCGTATTTGGCCAATATTGATAGTCGGTGATTTAACTATCAATTAATGTTCACAAACATCCATACACATCCATCACACAATAAATAATCTCCATATTATTTATTTGCCTCTAATATCTTTCGAAAATATATTTCACATTTTCAAAACTCGTTTGAAAACAATTTTCCAAACTCTTCCTTAAACTCGGTAAATCCCTTTACCGTTTATTCCCATCGGGAATAACCAAGTTTAAAACAATTTGCATTAAAATAGTTAAAATACTTTATACTGAAATATACTTTAAGATATGAAAATTTCTTCTATTTATTTACTCAAAATACAATTTAGAATAGGTGAAGAAAAACTATTATTAAGATAGAAACTTGATTTAAAATAAGAGTTTTTGTTTAACTAATTCAAAATAGCGTTATAAGAAGAAAAATGCTAATTTCAATAACTTAAGTCAAAACCAAATTTTAAATAAATCCATTCGTAAAAATATTTACTAATATATTCTCAAATCATTACGATTTCTAAATTATTAGTTTGTTACTTTAAAAATAACAATGTCTTAAAAATACTCCTTAAACAAATTTTAAACTTAACTTTTTAAATTAAATAAAATCTTTAAAAACACTAACTTGGTTTTCCCAGGGAAACACTTTCCCATTTCAAAACATTTCAAAGTACTCTTTCATATAAATCCACTGATTTATTTCAAGTCAATTTATGATTTCAACATAAATTTCCAATTCCATACTTAACTATAACTTCCTCCGAAGTTAAATCACAATTTTCATTTCCGGAAATTCATTTTTAACTATAGTTTAAACATTTTGGTGAATTTTCAATGGAAGCCAAATTTCCAATTCACTTAATTAAATCCCAATGAAGAAACGATATTTAAAATATTCTATTAACACTTAAAATTGTACATTTAAATTCGGAAGCTTCATTTTAACATATTTTACTTTTCCGGATATCACTATTCATCATTAAAATAAACCGCTGTTATTTTACTCAAATTTATAACTTCATAGAATTCATTCCCAGAAAACTCATATTTCACATTTAACGATTGATAAATTTTCCAGAACATTTAAAAATCCCAATTTTTACCAATTTACATTTCCATTCCAAAAACAGAATTCAAATTTTAAATTCTTTTAAATTCTTATTTATCCATTTCTTTAATTACCCTTAAATCCCAATTTACTCATTTAATTAAATTCTGGATTTACAATTTATCCAACAATATCACATTCACAATTAAATGTCAGATTTATCAATCACAACACATAAACAGGCATCACTATCAATTATAAAATAATTGCTACAATTGTGAGGAATCCAGTTGGATCCCTCCGACCTGTTTCTCCCTGCATCCACAAATATTAGCACATCACAATATAAATATCAATCCAGACTGATAATAACAATTATATTCAGCCATCCACACAGATATTTAAATATCAATTTTTTTATAATGTCTAGCATCCAGATGTGAGTGAGAATAACTCACCTTGAGATTCGGCGAGCGTTCGAAATTTTGAATTAAACCGGACGACGTCCGATTTAACCCAAATTTCTACTTGCCCGGAATGGCTCCGGATCTGCACCATCGCGTAGAGCATCTCTCTGCGATTCCGTCGCTACCAAATTCGTCGAATTCTGAACACGTATGAACGAGTTACGGTTTTATAAAGTTTGAAACGTAATTTAAAAACAATCTCCCTTTATTAATTTTTATACCAATCTCAGCCGTTCATCATGAAATCACGCCCGTTCCCACTTCCTTCTTCGTCTTCCACGCGAACATCTACAGACCACGAAACCCAAACACTCACGAACTAGGGTTCGTAACCGCGCCTCCCACATCGAGAACGACGACGATCCAACCACGCCACTACGAAGCCCATCCCCCACTCCCTCTTCGGCTGAAGCAGCGCCGAGCTCGGCCATCCCCAACTCACGAAAAACGTGCTCGAACTTCCAGCGAACGGCCCCAATTTCCACCTTCGTTCGATGACCATAGCTGCGATCCACCGTTGGATCTGAAGCTCTCTCCACCCTCTACGACTTTCCAGTTTGGAGTTTCTCGTATTATCGCTTGGATTGAGAGCAATTTGAAGGGAAACGAGGGACGTTTTCGGCCATAAACGAAATAGAGCGGCGGCTGAGTAAATATCTTAGGGTTAGGGTTCCTTAAACGTGAATATATACGTATAACGTATTATTTTAATATTAAATTTAATAATAATGAACATTTGCAAACGAACTCTAAATCTGACGTTCCAACCGGCGTTCCTAGGGTTTTTCCACGTTCCGGACACAATGGAACAGGTTTCGTAGGCTAATTTGATCGTATGCGCGAGATACGGAATTAAACAATCAATTTAAAATCAAATCGGTTTAATCGATTTCTAGGCGTTTCGAGCTGCCACGGTCAAACGACAACTCCGATTGCTACGAAAATTGAAATCCGATAATAACTAATTATTTCGGATCCAATGGAACTAGTTTCGTCGAATTCCGAGACTGCGCCCCGGAAGGCTATTTTAACTCGTCTATTAAATCAGGCGATTTTCAAAATTTACGAAAACGCTTAAAATTTCACTTTTAAAATTTTAATAACTTAACAATAAATCATATAAAATTTATAAACACTTTAAAAATCATTCCGGTTCATTTCTGACAAAAATTTGATTTAATAGCATTTTAATAATATTAAATCCACTTTTAAATTAATATAAAATTCCAAATATTAATTTATCGACTTTAAAATTCATCTAAAAATCCCATAATATTATTTATAACCATTCGAACCTAAAAATACATTTAAACATCATTTTACAGCTGTTTACACCCAAATCCCCAATTTTCTTAGTCCTAATATTTTAATTATTATTTTTTTTCCATTAATCAAATCCAACCAGAATTGCTATAAATTAAAATTATAGCTCATTTTTCATTGATTGAACCCAAATCCATTCATTTCAAAATCCATTAAGAATCCACATTAACATTTAAAATGAATTAAATGTTCAAATTCAATAGCTTAAAAATACGGGATGTTACAAAAACGCTTACAGTTCAAAGACAACCTAAGTTCACTAATTCGCCAGTAAGTCAAAAGGATAAACACTAGGAAAGTTCAAGACCAATGTCCTACTTTAGCCGATACGATAAACGTTTCACAAAATTTAAGAACAAATTGAGCAATTATTCATTCATGTGGGGGATTGGTAGAAATGAATGAGCATTACATTGGAAAATGTGAGGCATTAAATGCCTTGGGATATGAATAGTCCCACATAATAGAATATAATAAACATCATGTGTTTATATAGTAAGATGTGGTTCCTATTATAGTTACTATGAGACAAAGAGAGACAAGAAAGCATGCCATCTTAGCAGGTGGTGCAACGCACCACCCCGCACATGCATGCCCCCGCCCGTGCCCGTGCCCGAGCCCGCACCCACACCTGCGGCATAGGGGAATAGGCGTTTGAGGCATATTAGAGGCACTTAGCACTTTGCAGTTGGCTGTTGGATGTTGGCTGTTGGCTTGATTGTTCAGACCCGACGTTTTACTTTTTGACTGTTCAAAAATTAGTTTCTAACAGCAGCAATAAAATGGTTACTTCATTTGGTAAAGGCTAGCAACCATTCGAACATGCACCTATTACCAAATAGGCACCTCCACGTGCCTATATATAGGCAGAAGGAAAAAAGGGAACAAAATACTTAGTTATTTCTACACTTCTTCTTATCCCACAAAACTTTGTTCTTACTTAAATTCTCATGAGTTCGTTGTTGCTTTATGATTATTGCGCAGCATCACAGAGACATGTCCGTTTCATCTTGGAAAACAATTGCTCGATATCCTTAAGCACTGTAGAGGGAGCAATATAGTTTCAAGGAAACAGATTATTCTGGATTCGGACAATCTAAAATGGTACTATATTTTATAACATACTCTATTCTCTGTAACTCCCTGTTTACTGCAATTCTGTTTGCATAATAATTTAAAACAACAATATGAACTATATATAATTTCTAAATATACCATTGGAAAAAATCAAGTCCACGGACCTAGATTAAAATGAAAGTAGTCATTTTGTTGTCATCCCTCCTCTTTGGATCCACGCTATCACATTTTCTTCGTAAACGTTTTCAAAAGCAAAATCTAGTTCGATCATTGTCTGAATCAGAGCAAAATGGTCGGAATTTCGACATGTCGGCCAAAATCTCGAACCATGGGCTTTAGACTACCACTTTTGGTTTGAAAGAAACAAGCAATCTAGTAAATTATATTGGCATTTCAATAGCCGATAACAAACAGCAAGTAGTAGAAATTATAATCAATTCGGACATTAACAAAGCACATGTTATAAACTAGATTATAATTCCAGAAACTGAGTAAGATGCAAAAGTATACATAATGTAAAATATACCAGCACATTATCCAGAACTTCAAATTAGGCCATTGGTTAATATATAGGAATTTCAGTTATATTTTCATAGCCAAATTCATTTTTGGAAAACCTAGTTGCAATAGGCTTTGAAAGAAAATCTATGTCTAGGCTTTGAAAGATAATAGGGTTATTTACTAAAGAACCAAAAAATAAATAAATATGACTAATAAATTAGGCGCTCTTAAACCAGCTAAACTTGTGTGTTGATTGTATGCTATGAGGGTATCCAGTCTGAGAATTCTCAGGATGAGCAACATATCCATTTAAATACAATGTTACTCCTCTTATGCATAATATTATTAACACAAATCTTAATATTGATAATAGTATATCATTCTCCCCTTTCCATATTAATCATGTTTGTAAGAATTTGTTTACTACAAAAGAATTAATAAACAAAATTGGTATGGAGATTCCTGTAGAAGATGAGATGCAAAGGGAGGCGGATACATGTAAAGTTTTGACACTTCTGCAAGCACCCTTTGTCTGTACACGTGCACTTCCTTCAGTGTTGGAGAGGAAGACCACCAACGAAGCTCTCTTCGGTTGTACAAAATACGTGCACTAGCTCTCCGAAATGTTCCGCTCATCACTTGCACCGTCCCCATGCTACTCACTATCTACTCGCGTAAACCCCTTCTTATGTCGATGTCCAATCAAACATCCCTCCATCATCTCTTTAAGGGGAAACTTACATGATCATGACAATACATTTTGTACCAAAAGAAATTTTCAATGGTGTGTGTCACCAATCTCATATATATACACACACACACACACCACACTTTTCTTTATATATGTTGTGACGTGGGACTATTTCCATTCAATCCACGCATCCACTCCACAACAATACAAGCCACAAACCTAACGTTCTCCACATTCGTGAGCATTACTCAAATCACCATGGAGTTATACTAAGCACTCAAACAATGGATCAAGTTAAACATTAGTACTCATTTTATCTGCAATGGGCCAGACTGCTTCTACCATAATCTCTACCTTGATTAGCAACCCATGCTCAACCATAATCCTAGAGCCATATTTAGATTGTTCTTAAATATAAGTCCCATTAACTTGGAACTCTAATACCATGTAAATTTTCTGCACTTTCGGATGTACCGGTTGTCCATACGCACACACCTGTTCAGTGTTGGAGAGGCAGGTCATTGACGAAGCTCTCTTCGATTGTGCACAATACATGCACTGGCGTTCCGCAATATTCTACTCATCACTCACACCATTCCTATGTCCACACCGTCTATTCACACTAACCCCTTTTTCTACCGATGTCTCGATTGAACATCCATCAATCGCCTCTGTAAGCGGGCACATACATGCCGATTGAAATTAGTCACCACAATATATCAAATTAAATGGTTATACCAAGTCAAAGTCGGATGCTATTTTGGAGGAGATATTTTTATAGTGGAAAACTTCAATGTTTCTTTCTCTCCCAGCTATCTTGCTTCTAAATAAATGCATAGGCTTTAACCATTGTAATCAAGCAAAATAAAATGATTAAAAAACATAGTTTTAATCCAGAAATATTCTCTTCTAATTTGTAATCTTCTTGTATCTCCTAAAATTCATTAGTAAAGGAATGATTTTTATCCAGTTTTGTTTTTCGTTATTGAATATATAATTATTCATATTAGCGGATCTTTTAGTCTGAAGACCCGTCTCCTCGACTCTTGAAAATCGACACTAATACATCCAAGGTATTCACGTGTCGTAAATCCAAGTGCCGAGGAGGCAGATTTTTAGGAGAAAATTAAAGTAAAAATAAAATATAGAAACATAAATTCTCACATTACGTTAAAATAGAAAGATAGTACACACAACCACTCTCACTAGGGTACATCAGAGTTTTGGTATGAACTAACCCAGCCAAGAACAGTTATAACTGTCTGCTCTCACACTTGCTAGTATTAACTAACTTAGACACGGTGAAAAAATAAAAATAAATAGACAGACAGACATCCACATCGGGTGCTCCAGCTCCATGCCCCAAAAACCTATTCCAGCATGCTCTCCTCAAAATACTCCAAACAGAATCCTGACTGCTTGGCTGCCCGGAAAAATAGGGCATCCAGAGTTTAACACTACAAGAAAAGGCCTCATTTTGTGTCGGATGGTTGCAACGGCTGGCAACGGCTAAATAATGCGGCCGTTGCTAGCCGTTGCATATCGTGATTACAGATCTGAAACCTGCGAACAGAATCACATTTCCCACCAAAAATATTTTGTACCCAAAACCCTCCTCCCCGTCGCAATCTATCGCCTCTCCAACTCCAGCCGTCGCTCGTTGCCTCCACCTTGCTCAAACACCTCCAAAACTCGCTGGTATTTCTTCTAAACTTGATTTGGCTTTGATTTAGGTTTAATTTAGGATTAATTGGAAAACCCTAATTTCGAAAATAATTGTATTAGTTGATCATAGTGATATTGGGTGATGATTATAGTGTTTTAAGTTAGGTGGAAGTTAAATTAGTTTATGATTATGTTGAAAATGATGATTAATGCGTATTAGTTATGGTAATATTTGTATTAGTTGATTTTGATTGGTGGTTTGATTTTAAAATTAGTGTATATTATTGATGAACATGCTTGTTGATATTTAAGTTTATGACAATATTTGTTTTTATTTAAAATAATGTGTATAGTTTACGCCAAAGTTAATTGTATAGTAATTAATACATATCTTGATAGATTGGTACAGTTAACGATAATTTAATTCAGAAGTGCTAATTATAACTGTTATCGTAGTTTAAAATAAATATAATTCGTTGAATGAATTATAAAATTTTGAAATGAGCGTAATAACAATGAGCTAATTATTCAGTGAAAGTTAAAACACGTTTTAAAATTTAGTTAATAAATATAATGAATTAATTAATTATAAAATATTTTGTAGTTGTTAGAAGAATAATTAGAAAATATGTTTTATTTCTGTAAATCCCTTAGAGATATTTTGGCCCCGTCTGACAAGTGTTGTATATGATCGTTATATGGATATTCGTTTTTTCCAAGAACGGACATTTATATTCATCTGATACAATATTTGTTGGATTTGTCCTAGTATTTGGACAAGTTACAAACACAATAAAGTAATCATATTTTGTAAATCATTTCAGTTTAAACGGTTTACAAAATTTTGGTGGCACGTCCTTTTTGTTCCCTGTGTACACGCATTTTGTGTACGATACAGGGAATAAAGGGAAGTGCTGCCGAAATTTTGTTGAATCGTTTAACCTGAAATGATTTATAAAATGTAATTACGATATTGTGTTTGTAATGGGAAGTAGGATGATCGACCGTCAATGAATTATAAAATGTTTTTCAATTGTTAAATAGTTGATTTAATGACAAATTATAAATCAATCGTAAAATACTGTAATATGAATTGAAGTGTTTAGTTGAATCTTCTAACATATTTTATCAAATCAGGAAAAATGTTCGATTATTTTCTCGATCGTAGTTGGATGTATGAAGTCCGAACTGGTATGAAAGATCAATAAAGGAACATTTCTGTAATGGTGTACATGAATTTATTAGATTCGCTAAATCTAATAATCGGAATAACGATGAAATTCGTTGTTCGTGTAGTAAGTGCAAATATTTAAAGCATTGGAAATCAGATGTAATAGAAGTACATCTGTATAAATTTGGTTTTGTGCCGAATTATTACTTATGGGATCGTTATGGAGAACTTGTTGAACGTACACCTAATCCTGTAGTGTCAGAGGATGATAATATTATGACGAATCCAATAGAAAATATGGTGCAAGATGCAGCACGGTCGATGTTTCCTACCATTGATCAGGGCGATGATGACAATGATAACGTTGAAGAAGAACCGACTGCGCAAGCTAAAAAAGTTTATGATTTATTGGATTCTGCTAAGAGGCCCTTGTGGGATGGTTGTAAAAGCGGAACCGAATTATCCGTAACCGCCGAATACATCACTATGAAATCAAAATTCAACCTTACAGAAGCTGGATTTACAGCAGTTGTACAAGCTGCAAAACGACACATGCCACCCAATAATTTGATGTGCGATAGTCATTATAAAGTGAAAAAACTTATGTCTGCTTTTGGATTGCCATACCAAAAGATAGATACATGTATAAAAGGTTGTATGTTGTATTGGAAAGATGACGTTGACCTTAGAAAATGCAGAATATGTAACGAGGAAAGATTCAAACCGAGAAAAAAAAGGAAAAGAAGTTCCATACAAGAGAATGCATTATTTACCTATCACTCCTAGACTTCAAAGGTTATATGCATCTTCTGCTACGGCATGTCATATGCGATGGCACAGTGTTAGAACACCAGAAGAAGGAACTTTGATACATCCATCTGATGGAGAAGCATGGAAACATTTCGATAAGACTTATCCTGCATTTGCTGCAGAGAGCCGTAATGTCAGACTCGGTTTATGTACAGATGGATTTTCACCATTCTCTCAGTTTGTTAGTAAATACTCATCATGGCCTATTATTGTTACTCCTTATAATTTACCTCCATAGATGTGTATGAAAACTCCGTATATGTTTCTAACGATTATCGTCCCCGGTCCCGATGATCCGACACAAGGAATTGATGTTTATCTACAACCATTGATCGAAGAATTGAAAACACTGTGGCATGAAGGAGTTGAAACATACGACATTTCAAGAAAAAAGAATTTTCGTATGTTCGCTTTTTTATTATGGACTATTAGTGATTTTCTTGCGTATGGGATGCTTTCAGGTTGAAGCACAGCTGGACGTCTAGCTTGTCCTCATTGCATGGATGAAACACGAGCATTTTCATTAAAGTATGGAAAGAAAATTTCTTGGTTTGACTGTCATCGATGTTTTCTACATGTTAACCATAAATTTATAACGGATAAAAAGAACTTTAAAGCAAACAGAGAAGAGAGTATGCTACCACAGAAGGTTTGGTCAAGTGAAGAGATATATGAAATCGTAAAAGAGTATCCAAAGATACATGAAACTGGGGTACAAGTTGAAATTCCAGGTAAATCAGACATTCATAACTGGTGCAGACAAAGTATATTTTGGGAGTTACCTTACTGGAAAGATCTGCTACTCCAGCATAATATTGACGTTATGCACAATGAAAAAAACGTGTTCGATAACGTGTTTAATACAGTTTTGAATGTAAAGGGGAAAACTAAGGACGATGTGAATTCGAGACGTGATATAATACACTTTTGTAAGCGGCCCGAGCTTCATTTGTACGACGATACAAAAAAAATAATGCATGCTATGAGCTAGATAACAAACAAGTAAAACTTGTGCTAAAGTGGGTGGAAGGACTAAGATGTCCTGATGGGATTTCTTCTAACCTCCGTAGATGTGTTGACTTTAAAAACAGTAAATTGAGTGGGATGAAAAGTCACGATTGCCATATAATGATGGAATATTTTTCCCTGTGCTTTTCAAAGAACTGTTGCCTGGCAAAGTATGGAGTGTTATAACAGAATTAAGTATGTTTTATAAACAACTTTGTTCGACGACGTTAAAGGTAGATCGCATCTGTAAACTTGAAGTAGAAATCCCTATACTGCTCTGCAAACTGGAAAAAATATTTCCGCCAGGTTTCTTTAATGTAATGGAGCATTTACCTGTTCATCTACCATCCGAAGCACTTCTTCGAGGTCCTGTGCAGTATGGATGGATGTATCCATTTGAGAGGTAATTTTGAATATCCGTAATATGAAGTTTGCTTAAAATTTAGATTTATATACCAAAACAGAAATTAAATTAATTTTGTTATAGGTACTTGAATCATTTGAAGAAGAAAATTAGACAAAAAGTACGAGTAGAAGGTTCAATTTGCAAAGCGTATCTGGAAGAAGAATCTTCATTTTTTTCTCACATTACTTTAGTAACGATGTGAAGTTATCGTTTGTTAGTATTCCCCGTAATGATGAAGCTGTTGAACATGATTCTTCTCAAACAATGTTATCTATTTTTAGACAACAAGGCCGACCTGCTGGGAAATGTGTGGAAATATGGTTAGACGATAAAGATTTCCATATAGCACACACATATGTTCTTTTAAATTGTGTTGAAGTTGCACCATTTGTCAGGTAGTACTAAATTCATGTACAATTTAATTATACGTGTATATATATATATATATTAATTTTGATGGGAATAATACATTTTTGCAGTATATACGAATCACAACATCCATCTGGCGATCTCAGTAAAGATTTTGCTAAATGGTTTTCAAAATACGTATATGATCCAAAAAACTCTGTTGTTGACGAAGGATTATGACATATTGCTATCGGACCAAAAAGAAATGTGAAGACTTATCCAATATTCTTTGTCAATGGATTTAAATTCAACACCAAAGATTACGGGGCTGAAAAATTAACATATAACAGTGGTGTATTTGTTAAAGGCAGTGATGATCCAAAGGAGCATATAAAAGATTTTTACGGCGTCTTAACATAGGTTTTAGAGTTGACATATAATATACAACCTGCAGAGAAAGTTTTTTTATTCAAATGCAATTGGTTTAGCAATATTCCTGGTTCTGGAATTAACGTGCACAAAGATTACAAGCTCATTGAAATAAAGCATACCTCGCATTACTATAAGTATGACCCTTTCATATTAGCCAAGCAAGCATTACAAGTTTATTTTGCTCCGTATCCATCCTTAAAAAAAGATAAAGCAGATTGGTGGGTTGTTATTAAAACAAAGGCAAGATTTACATATGATGAAATAATATTCCAGATGAAGCAGCGTATCAAGCAGATCTGGAGCCAAATATTGAAATAATAATAACTGACGATGTTGACGTAGGATCGTTGAATGATGAAGCGAATGTTTTAATAGATGCATTTGAAAGTACCGAAGAAAACGATATAGAGTACGAGATCGAGTCTGAATCAGAAAACGACGAAGACTGATACATTACACTGTTTTTTTTAATGTATGCATGTATGATGTTTTATTTTGAGTAATGTATTAAGAATGATGAATGCGTTCTGTATTATTCTGAGCTATGTAATAATAATGATTTTGTTATGTATTATCATTCTGTTTTATTTTTACATATGCGTTATTCAGAGCTGTGTAATAATAATAATGATTATGTTCTGCATTATTCTGAGCTATGTAATTACAAAGAATGATTATGATGATTAATGGAACATGTGTTGTAATAATAATTTGTTTTCTTTTCATTATATGATATGATTATGTTTGTGGCAGATATGTCTCACAGAAGGCGCAGTACATCTCAGCCTTCTCCTTCGCCTTCTCATGGCGCAGGTCCCAGCGGTACGGCTCCGGACTTACGCCGTGAGATAGAGATAGTTCCCAAGAGTGTTGGGTAAGTATCTAATTAATTTCAATTATATTATTTAAAATATATTAATTATATACATCAACATTTATACAGGGGTTTCGAAATAGAGCCGGCGGATTACATTCTTCAAGTTTCAAAGCTATCCTATAAGAGTAGGCTGTCTGGTTACTGGCCTTATTGGGACGACATCCCAGGCGAAGTGATGAACGCTATAGTTGCTGATTTGATGGTAAGTAAAATTTTATATTTCAATTTAAAATTAGTATATTGTATATAATTCAAATTATTTTCAATAAGCAGGCTGCAATACGTGTACGCCCGGAAGATAAGAATGTCTTCTTCAATCATTGGAATAAGAGGATGCGGAAAAATTACAGGGAGACTCTTTCGAAGGCCAAGCTAAGCGGAAAAAAACCCAGTTGGATGGGTAATGATGTTTGGGCTGCATTTGTCACCCACTGGGAAAGTGAAGCTGTCAAAGTAAGTTATGTATTGCTGTATTGTTAGTATTATTTATTTAAATTATGTATGCTAGTTGCATTATTAATTGAATTAACCGTGTATTTAAATTAACAGGAAATAGCAAAGCGAAATAGATCGAACAGAAATAAAAATCCAGCGTTGCACCGTGGTGGGTCCAAGTCATTCCAACAATGGCGGAGGGAATTGGTAAATTTGTAATTTGAGTTTATAAACTGTAATATTATTTAATCATATTAGTAACGTTTGTTATTCATGTATAATTTCAGCATTCAAGAACCGGACAAGAGCCTATAATGCCCAAGGTTTTTAGAGTCACTCATGCGGTGGAGCAGACCGATGATGATGGGAATGTCACCTATGAGTGGACAGATTGGAAGGCTGAATCTGTTATGGTAAATATGTTTATTCGCAATGACAACGTTTCACATTCCTTTAGTAGTGTATAAGTAAATTGTATAGCTATATATTGAGTCAAATTTGTATTCGTAATTGCAGGGTAGATATGAAGCGGAGCGGGCAGCGATGGCACAAAGAACTAGATGGGAGGATATTACGCTTCAAGAGTCCAATCAAATATGGGATAGAATTATTCATCCGCCTTCTCGCAATAGGCGTTATGGATACGACAATCAGGAGGTAAACTGTTTTAATAACTTATATTTGAATTTAATATAACCGTTGCGAGCGTGAATTAGAACTAGTTTGTTTGATCGTTTTACAGGCTCTTAACTTCCAGAGGGATTATAAGAAATCTATGGCCAAGGAGGAGATAGCCCAGATGCAACGACAGCTGGACGAGATAAATGATTGGTGACAGAGCTTCTTGTCTCAGCAGATAGATGAGTGCATTGCCGCATTCGTTTCAGAGCATGGGACCATGCCAGGGTCTGGTGGTGGTGGTGGTGGTGATGACGATGATGATGCTGATGATGATGATGAGTAGGTATGTTTTGTTGGACTTGTGTACTTATGTTGGTTGATGGACTTGGTAGTTTGTTTGGTGTTTTGTGTACCTATGGTGTTGGTGATGGATATTATGTGTGATGGATTTGAGATGTATTTTGTTTGGTTGATGATGAAATATTTGTGTTAGTTGATTATATAGTTGCGTGATTATTGATGTATATGTGTTTTATTTGATTATTTGCGATGTATTTGGTTATATGATGGTTGGAATGGAATGTATACGATGGATTGGAAGTGATTATTGTGATGTGGAATGGTTTGGAGGTCGGAAGAGTGAAAGCTAGCTGCTGGAAAACAAAAAAGTTCCAGGCTTGCAACGGCTCGCAACGGCTAGCAACGGCTATCTGGTTCCAGGCTTGCAACAGCTCGTAATGGCTAGCAACGGCTATATGGTTTTAGGCTTGCAACGGCTAGCAACGGCTATCTGGTTCCAGGCTTGCAACGACTCACGACACCACGGGACGACAAGGATTGGAACTAACTGTTGCCACATGGACAACTTGTCGTCGCTAGCCGTTGCTAAATTGGTAACGGAGCCGTTGCTATTGCCGTTGCTGGAACAAGTAGCAACGATCTTAATTGCAACGGATTTTAGCAACGGCTAGCAACGGCCGCCAACGGCTATTGCCGTTGTTATGCCTTTCGTTCCTTGTAGTGTAAATGGTAAACAAAATAAACTCTAGGTCAGTCATGGGATGGGTGTGAGAACTCAAAATACGTTGTTTGAAAACAAAATGGTATTTCATAAGACCACATCGCACATAAACACAGAACGCATTTTTAACTTATGATAACCAAAACATATTTACGTAAAAATACTTGATATTATTTTTAATGACATTCTTTGAAATAATTTGCAAGTAAATTTATTAAACTTAGCCGAAATTTTTACATTATTAAAATTCCAGCATACCACCTTGTAACACAAGGCTTTCTACATCTAAAATCATACGGGCTCTTATTGGAGAATGGTTTTCCATACAAATGACCAGGTGAAGGGACTACCTTTCGGTAGTACATCTCAAGAGGAATGTACCGAGGCTCAACTGATGGTCCTCTACCAACACAAGATCGGACTACCTCTTTCTAGATAGTACCGAATATGTCATCACCCCGGCCGTTACCGACCTATCTTAGACGTCTCTTAGCATACACCACAATAATAAACCCGAACGTCATGACGGGTAGAAATATATCTAAAAGGGGATAATCATACCCTAATGGTTGTGAACCACATAGCCTTGCTGCATCTAGCCTGTTTCGGCACTTTTCGGGTGTGAAGCCCGAGGTAACGATTACCTTTCATATAGCACATCATCTTTCTTTGAATGCCACACTGCCATTCCATGGTCACACAACTGATTTCTACAAACGTATAACTCCTGAGCTCATACGTCTCAGAAAAGGGTGTTAAGTTAAGAGAAGTTGCCTTCTCCACTACCAAGCAGATAATACGTTCATAGAGATCACTTATCTAACTAGAAATGCAATGTTAGACATCCATCCATACAAGTTGTCCTGGTATAGGACAAACCGAAGGCACTCTCCTACTACATCCTGTCGAAAGTACCTCTAAGATTATTAGCGATTAGTCCTTGCATTGGATATTTCATAATGAAGAGACTACTGTTACTGTATGTATATTGGGAGTTTATCCCCAAATGATCAAAAAGCAGTCCTTTATTACGAAAATCTAAAATATCCTATCCATGTCTTCACTTCGAATACGTAAACTGGTTCGAAGTAGTCTTTAGATAAGAATCATCCAAATTCGACCCCGGTTCCTTTGAAACAACCGACGATAAAAAGATGTTCTTGTGAATAGGGAATCATTCTTTAATTGATTTAGTTCTTTTTATCAAAAATCATTTTTGGAGATATATATTTCCTAAAATATTCTTTCTGGTATATACCGAATCATTAAACCTCTCTTATCACTACTTTTGATTTCTTAAAAACATTTTACTCTTAACTCGCTTCTGACATTTCGACCTTATCTATCCCGCGCCCAAGGAAGAGGCCAAGTGAGCCAGGGCATTAGTTGCTCCTGAAAATCTCCTTAGTTTAAGCAACTCACATCCGGATCTCACGAATAGAAAATCCAGTCTACTAGTCGGCTTTTAGAGCCAAGATTAAACCACTTAATTTGTAATTGCTTTTCTTTAAACCGCTTATTTATATTCTTTTAAATAAATTATAAAACTTCCAAATAATCATTAAAACACTTCATTATTCATTTGAAAACATTTATAGAAGATTTGAAAAAGAATCCGTCGGTTTTAAAAATAAAATTTAAAAGTTATAGAAAAGTGTTGCGGAAAAGTGCTACGGAAAGCACTTTTATAAGCTATATTAATCAAAACGACTTTTTATTATTTGAAACTTCATTTTATATTACTCAAAACACTTCTAAAACATTTTAAAATATTTATAAGATATATTTCATATTTTTAAACAAATTTAAAACATCATTTCCAAAAAAATCCAGTTTTGGAATCCGAACTGCAAAACCTTCATTGGAAAACTATGGATATATTAGTTTGGTAAATTCTTATCTCGAAGAATTCTAAGCTATATTCAATCTTTTACGCTCGTTTGACTTTCATTGGAAATCGTTACACAACGCGCCTATTTTTGACTGAATTTTCAATTCTCATTCAAACTTCACCAAAACACTTTTAAATGTTTATAAAACATTTCAAACTCATTTTTAAAACTTTTTAGAGGGATTTAACCTTCCATATACACCAATCAATTAATATAGAGGAAAGTGATTTCCTTTGTGCCCATCGACGTGTATTTCCGTGAGTTGCATATCTATTCAACATTCATATTTAAACAACCAAACTTAATGACCAAAGTATAATGAACATCCATTTGCAAACATCATATCATCATCTAAAATAAAATATAATAGTATAGGAGTTCTCACCTTGAGTTTTCAATGATCAATTAAAAATTCTTTATAGCTCCGCTACTTGGTTTCTAAAGCTCACTATTCTTCGGATTTTAGCTCCTAGATGCCTCGACTAAGACATGAGATGGCTTGGGGGTGCATGGCCTAGGGTGGGGCAAGGAAGTGGCTCAGTCTATGATGAAGTGGGGTGGAGGTTATGAAGAACAAGGAGAAAAGGTGGAGTTTCAGGATTGTTTTGAGGTGTTTAAGTATATATAACTATATACTATAATTTAAATTATTTTTTGAAATAAATATTGGCATTATATTTCTTAGGATGGAAGCCATTAAAGTGGAAGACAAATCCTAGAAAATATGAAGAAGAAGATGAATGAAAATGAAGAGAAGATGGTAGGGTATTTATAGGAAAAGAAGGGTGTAAAAGTATCCATGCATACATCATCATCTTCATCACCATTATATGGCTTCACCATCACACTTCCCCCCTCTCTAGGCATGGAAAACATCCCCATCCATGTGCCCATCACTTCCATCATCTCATGTATGCATATGTTGACTTATGTATCCTTAAGGAGTAAGAAATTTTAAAATATATTATATATTTTATATTATACTTTCATACTTAATTATTTTTGTGTATATATGTTTATGTGCAAGTTCTCATGTATGCACATTTACATGTGTTGTGTATGTTACATATTCCTATAACGTTGCACAACTTCCACATGTTGTATCGTTACAAATGCCAATTCCGATTTTCGATCATATTTTCTCTTTTAATTTAATATGCATATTCTTGAAAACAAATTTTGAAAATAAATTTTCATATCATTCTTAGCTAATTAAAATGATCATATTTTATTTATAAAATCATATAAATTAATATAAATAACCCAAAAGGAAATATATAATTAAGTATGAAAGTATAATATAAAATTAAGATAAGTAGGAAATAGCTCAAAAGGAAATATATACGATATAATGAATATACAAAAATATGGATAAGTGACTACACCATAGGCAGTAAGTACACTACAACGACAAGATTTATACAGTTCATTTTTCCATCCTATATTTGGGATATGCCTTTTTAATTCTATCCTCCATTTCCCAAGTGCAATCCTCAACATCACCACTCCATTGAACTTTGACTAACCTTACTACCTTGCTCCTTAATCGTTTTTCATCACGATCAATAATTTGAACAGGTCGTCTAATAACTGCCAAATTCGGTTTCACCTCCAAGACTTCCTGAGCAGCTGTTTCTATGATTTTCTCTGGGTCATGCACATGTTTTCTTAAATGAGATACATGAAAAACATTATGCACTCCTACCAACCTTTCTGGTAATTGCACTCGATAAGTTAGTGGGCCGATTCGTTCAAGGATGGGGAATGGTCCAACATATCGAGGTGCTGACTTCCAAGCTCTTCCAAATCTCACCACTCCTCTCATCGGAGAGACTTTCAAAAAGACTTGATCTCCAACTAAGAATTCCATATTTCTATGCCATTGGTCTGCATAACTTTTCTGTCTGCTCTGGGCTTCCTTTAGCTTCTTTCTAATCATATCGACCTTCTCTAAAGCTTCTTGTATCATATCAGGAACAAGTATTAATCGATCTCCGGTTTTGATCCAACATGATGGTGACCTGCACGGACGACCATATAGAGCTTCATACAGTGCCATACCGATACTAGCTTAATAACTATTGTTATATGAGAAATCTACTAAATGCAAATGATTTTCCCAGGAGCCTCCAAAGTCTAGAATACATGCTCTGAGAAGATCTTCCAAAATGCGGTCAACTCACTCCGTTTGTCCATCAGTTTGTGGGTGATAGGCAGTGCTTATATTTAGCCTTGTTCCTAAAGTGGTCTATAATGCTTCCTAAAATTGACTAGTAAAGATTGGATCCCGATCGCTTACTATACTACTTGGAACTCCATGCAATCGTACAATTTCCTTCATATATATATCTACAAGGCCTGCAGCGGTCCTTGTTGATTTTACTGGAATGAAGTGTGCACTTTTAGTTAATCGGTCGATGATAACCCAAATGCCTTCGTTCCCCTTCCTCATTCGAGGTAAACCATCAACGAAATCCATTGATATTTGATCCCACTTCCAACTTGGAATCTCCAGAGGATGAAGTAATCCTGCAATTTTCTACTGGTCGCTCTTGACTTGTGACAATTAGCGCATCTGTTAACATAAATGGATATGTCCTTTTTCATGCTTTTCCACCAAAATGTGCGCTTCATATCTCTATACATTTTGTTAATTCCCAGATGAATATTAACTTTGGATTTGTGACATTCAGCTAATACTCCTGCCTAAGATTTTCCACATCTTGAACACAAACTCACCCATTCAACCGTAATACTCCACTTTTATCTACCTCAAAGCTTGAATTATGCCCTTGGCATACATTCTTATAAATTTTTCTTAAAAACCCATCTTCCTTTTGTTTACTGGAAATTCTTTCCAGAATAGTTGGAGTTACAACAAAATAAGAAATAACAGCATACTTTCTACTCAACGCATCTGCTACTACATTGGCTTTCCCGAGTGTGTATAAAATATCTAGATCATAGGATGTGAGAAATTCTAGCCAACGCTGCTGCCTCATGTTTAAATCTTTCTGAGAGAAAAGATACTTTAAAGATTTATGATCAATAAAGAGCTCAAACTTTTCACCTAATTAAAAGAGAGAATTTTATTTACTAAGGTAAATTCAAAGTTTTATTGAAATAAACTATGAAAATATCTTACCCAGCAAATAGTGCATCCATATTTTTAATGCGAATACCATGGCTAATAATTCTAAGTCACGTGTTGCATAATTCTTCTCATGAGTCTTTAGTTGTTTACTTGCATAAGCAATCAACTTCCCTTCCTGCATCAGAACTACACCAACTCCTTCTCCACAAGCATCTATATAAACGGTTAATCCACTATTTCCATTTATAATTGCTACGACTGGAGCGTTTGTTAACCTTTTTTTGAGTTCGAATGCTACTTCACATTTAGGAGTCCAGATAAATTTATCATCTTTCATGGTCAACTTCGTTAGGTGGTAGGCAATCTTTGAGAAGTCTTGAGTGAAACTTCTGTAATACCTTGCCAGACCTAAGAAACAACGAATCTCTTTAGGAGTTTGTGGCTGCTTCCAATTTAGAACAGCTGTAACCTTTACATGATCTACTGAAATTCAATCCCTTGACACACTGTGTCCAAGGAATCTTACCTCCTTTTCCCTAAAAAGGCATTTTGAGAATTTGGCTTTAACACATTATTTCTTGATATCTCCAACACAATTTCTAAATGCCTTTCGTGTTCTTCTTCTGTCTTAGAATAGATAAGGTTATCATCGCTAAAGACTAACATGAATTTATCGAGTACATCTCTAAAATTCTATTCATAAGATCTACAAAATAAGCGGGTGCATTGGTTAGCCCAAAAGGCATAACCAACCACTCGAAGAAAGTATTTGGACCTTTAAATGCAGTTAGATGGATGCATTCTTCTGCAATTCTTAGTTGATGGAATCCGTAGCTATATCCATTTTCGAGAAAACTCGAGCACCATGTAACTGGTCAAATAAGTCATCTATTCAAGGCAGAGGATACTTGTTCTTAATCGTTTGTTTATTCAGATCTCGGTAATCTACGCATAACCTTAGAGACCATTCGACTTGTCAACAAAAACTACTGTCGTCCCCAACTTGAACAACTTGGTCTTATCAACCCTTTCTTTAATAGCTTTTGTGTTTGGTTATTTAACTCCTCCCTCTCCTTCAGAGCTATCCTTCGGTCATGTTGTTTAATTGATCATGCACCAAAAATCAAGTCAATACGAAACTCGATTTTCCGATGCAGGGGTAAACTCTTTACTTCTTCAAAGACATTTGGAAATTCTTTAACAACAGGTATTGTTTCTAATCTTCCTGGGATGAGTCTAATGCATATAGGAAACTTCCCCTCGTTGGACTAGGATCTTCACAAGGTATTTCTATAAACTTCCCTAACTTTGTTTTTACTAAAACCATTCTTTTTACACAATCTATAATAGCTTCGTGCTTAGTCTACCAATCCATACCGAGAAAAATTTCGAATCCAATAAAATCTAAGACAAATAGGTCAAAAGGGAATTGACGGGAAGAGTGGGAAATTTGGACTTTTATACAATTCATACAAAGGTTAGTGGTACCACCTATAGGAGTTGTCATGCAAATAGGGGTATCAACTAACTTAGGGTCAAGTTTTAATTATTCTATGTTTTTTTAGCAACAAAACTATGAGAAGCTCTTGTATTAAACAATACTCTAACTAAAATATCTTCAATAAAAATATTACCTTCCAAAACTCCCTTGCCCTTCACATGTGGAGAGGATGAAGGCTCATTCTTTATTGCGTAGACTCTGGCTTGCTCTCCCGTCCTCATAATCAGACAATCCTTTATCATGTGTCCCAGCTGATGACAATTATAACAGTTTGGTGGTGGCCTATGAACCTTAGGGTTCTTGCAATTAGTTGCTAGGTGGCCTTTTGTTGGCAATTGGAACAGTTAGCATCCTTCAAATAGTTACCTTGGGATCCTCCTCTAGATTTGCCTTAACCTGGCTTTTTCCCATTTTGGTTAAACTTCCTCTTCTTCCAATTGTTAGTGTTGTTGTTGTTGGTATGAGCTACTACTGGCTTCATCTTGTCCAATGTTTCATAACAGAATCCCATATCCAGCAAATCTATAAATGACCGCTTAACATAGGCAGTCATCCTGCTCTAGTACTTTTAGTTCATTGTGACGCCCCACCTCTATGCTCATAATAACAAAGAGTATTAAAGGAAATACTGTCTATTATTACTAAGAATAAGGCTGGATAGGAGCGACCATCCGTAGTTGGCCTTACACTAATATTGGTTATCTCGATAGGAACGGTACATACTTTTTGTTTTTCATCTATTATTTATTTATTCCCATCGACACACCCAATACTAGAACAAAACGAACTACGACGGTTCATAATAGTTTAGGACATTAGATATAACAATAACACAGATAATATAAATGCGGAACACAGATAAAAACAAAAGTCTCATATATATATAACTGATGTCAGTTAATACATAGTTGACACAATACATATGATACAACTACAACTATCGACTCTAGAAGTTATATATACAAGTACATTATCGACTAATATACATGAATACATATCGTTCTATATAATGACACGACTACTACAAAATGACATTGACAACTTCAGAAGATGTGAAAAGTCTTCATATCCTGAACAGCAACTCAAAGAAGAAAATCTACAACCTGAAATAACTCGGGTCTGACCCGAGTATTACATTCAAAAGAAAATAATACCCAGGTCAGTCTAATTCAAACCAGTTTATAAGTGCATATAGGCAGTAATAATTTAAATAGATGACAGTCACAATAATTCCCATCTATCCGATTCTTTAAACAAAGAAACCGGATAACGGTCAATATAACACTTAAAAGTGTTTAACAAAAATCAGCAGATTTAAATCATCAATAGAGATAAATAAACAATTTATCAAATCGACTAAATCAATTTAAAGCCATTGAAATTGTCACTTTAAAAACCATCAAAGTTCGATTGGCTGCCGTACACGCATGCGGGTACGGCCTCGCCAATACAGCATAAAAGATCAATGCATCACGACATAAAAGAAATATCAATTCAAAACTGTCGATTTTGGGTGGCTGTAGTACCGAAGCAAAAGACAGGGATGTATCGCTTTTCCGAAAACAATTACTATATAGTGCAAACCATCAATGCAAAGTCAAAGACAACAACACTACAGGCACCAGGTCAGAGAGACCATAGTGACAAACTCAAATGTATAGAGACATCAACAATTACAGGTGAAATATAATGCAACAGTGGACAAGGACTAGGCCACAGCAACACGATGAACCAGACAGTGATTTAAGAAATATCACAGTCAAGTATGCTACAGAAACACTAACTGATGAACAAAGATAGATGCAACAGACTTTAAAATGAAGACCACTCCATATTAAAGAAGACTCAAGTATATGCAAAGCTTCAACATGGATGCAGACATATCAAACTCCCAACTCAACAAATTTAAGTGGCCAGACACACATGTAAAGTGAAGATCACAAGGCAAAGTCTCAGTATCAAAACAGAAGTGAGGCCATATACAAGTCGATGGCAACCTCAACCAGATAATCAAGTGAATATATATACAAGTTCAGTGTAAATCAAAGAAGACAACTCGAGTGAACCAGACTCAAAATCACAAGTACAAAGCATACTTGGTGACCCAAACCAATACAAACCTGGATCGAAAAGAGCAGACTTCCTAGTGCAAGTCCAAGGGAAGTGTACACCCAATGTAGACAATGCAAGTGCAGTTTCTACATGAGAGAAATCAACGAATACGATCAAGTGAAATCTGACCATCAAGTTCAAATTATCCAAGTTCAAAGTGCAGACATGCTAATTTAAATGCAACAGCGGAACAACCCAAAATGCAGACCAGAATCAAGGCAAGAGTCTCAGACCACAAAGAGGGCAGAGCAATGAAGACTACAAGGAATTACAATACTGCTTCATATATTGATCATACCTGACAACACATATAAATGGAAGCAAAGCCCAATTACATTAATGAACTGATATGCATTGCACCATGTATAACTAAATTCTAAATTGAAGTGCACTACACAGGCAAGCATTTGAACGAAGTCAAGTTTAAATTGGCCATATTCAAAACAAATTCGACCAACAAAGCAGAGGTACAATTGCTACAGGATGTAACAGGTTCAACTCAAGGCCAATGAACATCAATGCAACAAGCCAGAGGCAAAACAAATCTCAATAGAGCAAACAGAGACCAAAGACCACAGTAGACACAATGCTGCAGATGCAAACAGAATGTAATACAACATTGCAGTATCACTATATCATAGATATATACACGAATGGTGACAAAACAGTTCAACCCGATGAACAGCGATCAACCAAACAGGTGAAACAGAGTGTCAATAATATCAATGCCAACAGAAAACCAAAGCCATAATTCACAGTGAAGTCAACAAGGAGAAAACTGCAGAGAAGTCACAAAATTCACAATGAAGTCAACAAGGCCAGAATTCATCGCTAACATCCAACAATAATCGAACTGTCTAACTAAAGAAAAACGAACAAGTCAAGCAAACCACGGCATTCGATCAAACTCAAACGACCAAGAAATTAAACGACAAATTCAGTGACAACAAAACAAAACTCGTAATGCCGAGCCTAGATGAATTAGATGTGAGTACTTATTACTCACCTTATACAAACGAGCACGCAATTGACGAATCGAGTGAAGCCCAAAAACGAACCCAATCCAATGGCTGCAGTCACCTTTGATCAGTCGAGAGTCGACGCCGTGGCCAACCAGAGGATCGAGCAAAGTTGAAATCGACGCCCTAATTTGTCGAGGAGGGACGAACGAGATAAATGCGGCTGCCACCATTTTTTTTTCTTTTCGTGTGCTAGGGTTTTCGAATGAGTGAATGGAGGGGTCTGGGTTGTGAACAAATAAGAAAGGGAAAGAATACAACCCTTATCTCAATCAAAAGGAAGCCGGTTGAATTAATAAAGAAAAGCCCATATAATTCTTTTAACAAATTTTCAAATGAATTTAAACTTGATTCAAATCTGCATTAGCAGTTAAAAATGATTTAATCGTCATTTATAAACTGACGCGAAAAACCGGGTTGTTACAGACTCCCCTCCTTAAAGAAATTGCGTCCACGCAATCATAGGGAATAAATGGATAAAAGGTAACAACCAAAAGAGCATGGCAATGTCGAATGTATAAGCAAAGCAAGTGTCAGCGGGGAAGTATTAGATAAGAAATTGAAAGGTTCGACTGCTTCAAATCAAAAGAATCAACCTCGTGGGAATCAGGGATCAAAATAAGACGACTAACAAAAGCAAGAACAATCGAGTTCCAGCAACTAAAAGAGAAGGAAAAACAGAGCAGAAATCCCATACAGAGCACGAATTGAATGTGAGTAAATCAAATTACTCACCTGAATCACCAGAGAAAAAGACGAAGCTCAAATCTCAAAAATCGCAAATATTCAATCATCAAAACGATAATTGAATTTTCAAATCGCAAATATTTACTTATCTCAAACGATAATCAGAAGACAAATCAAATATCTGATTATCTCAAACGATAGTCAGAAAACCAATCAAATATCTGATTATCTCAAACGATAGTCAAATTTCTCAAATCAACAAATATTCGATTATCACAAGCGATAATCAAATTTCAAATTCAACGAATATTCAATTATTAAAGTGGAAATTAGCCACAAGGGCCTCTTTAGCAAGTGGAATTAGTTTCTAGGACACACAACTGAAATAATTACTTTCAAGGACAAAACGTTAAATAATTAGTTTTTAGGGCCTAAAAACCTATGAAATTATGTCCTTGAAAGTAATTGGACTGCTGACTTTGTCCTTGAAAGTAATTATTCTGCTGACTTTGGCCTTAAAAGTAATTTTTTTGAATGTGTGTCCTAGAAACTAATTGGACTACAAAGTTTGTCCTTCTGGTGAAATGCCCCATTATTAAAAGCGATAATTAAATCTCAAACCAGCAAATATTTAATTATCAAAAGCGATAATTAAATCTCATATCAACAAATATTTAATTACCTAACAGCGATAATTAAATCTAAAATCAACAAATATTTAATTATCAAAGACGATAATTAAATCTCAAATCAACAAATATTTAATTATCTAACAGCGATAATTAAATCTAAAATCAACAAATATTTAATTATCAAAGACGATAATTAAATCTAAAATCAACAAATATTTAATTATCAAAGACGATAATTAAATCTCAAATCAACAAATATTTAATTATCTAACAGTGATAATTAAATCTAAAATCAACAAATATTTAATTATCAAAAACGATAATTAAATCTAAAATCAACAAATATTTAATTATCAAAGACGATAATTAAATCTCAAATCAACAAATATTTAATTATCTAACAACGATAATTAAATCTAAAATCAACAAATATTTAATTATCAAAGACGATAATTAAATCTAAAATCAACAAATATTTAATTATCAAAGACGATAATTAAATCTCAAATCAACAAATATTTAATTATCTAACAGCGATAATTAAATCTAAAATCAACAAATATTTAATTATCAAAGACGATAATTAAATCTAAAATCAACAAATATTTAATTATCAAAGACGATAATTAAATCTCAAATCAACAAATATTTAATTATCTAACAGCGATAATTAAATCTAAAATCAACAAATATTTAATTATCAAAGACGATAATTAAATCTAAAATCAACAAATATTTAATTATCAAAGACGATAATTAAATCTCAAATCAACAATATTTAATTATCTAACAGCGATAATTAAATCTAAAATCAACAAATATTTAATTATCAAAGACGATAATTAAATCTAAAATCAACAAATATTTAATTATCAAAGACGATAATTAAATCTCAAATCAACAAATATTTAATTATCTAACAGCGATAATTAAATCTAAAATCAACAAATATTTAATTATCAAAGACGATAATTAAATCTAAAATCAACAAATATTTAATTATCAAAGACGATAATTAAATCTCAAATCAACAAATATTTAATTATCTAACAGCGATATAATTAAATCTCAAATCAACAAATATTTAATTATCTAAAGTGATAATTAAAAGCAACAAATATCCGATTATCAAAAACGATAATCAGAACTCATATCAACAAATATCTAATTATCACAAGCGATAATTAGAAACAACAAATATCTGATTATCAAAAACGATAATCAGAACTCATATCAGCAAATATCTAATTATCACAAGCGATAATTAGAAACAACAAATATCTGATTATCAAAAACGATAATCAGAACTCATATCAGCAAATATCTAATTATCACAAGCGATAATTAGAAACAACAAATATCTGATTATCAAAAACGATAATCAGAACTCATATCAACAAATATCTAATTATCACAAGCGATAATTAGAAACAACAAATATCTGATTATCAAAAACGATAATCAGAACTCATATCAACAAATATCCAATTACCTGCAGATAATTGGAAACAACAAATATCTAGAAATCAATTAAGAAGACTAGAAAATCAACATAAAAGCTTGGATCGATCCCATCAGATGGCGAGTTTTTAATTCGCCGCACGTGCATCTCAGAGTGGCCGTAGCCTACCAAGTACTCAACATAATTTTTAGCGCCCATCAGATTGACCCGAAGGTCCGCAGAGTGACCCGAAGGTCTAGTACTGGTATTTGACCCGAAGGTCCGCAGAGTGGCCCGAAAGCCCAACAAATGACCCGAAGGTCCAACATATGACCCGAAGGTCCTCATAGTGGCTCGAAAGCACACAAAATCATCAAATATTTCAATTAACGAGTCCGGAATTAACCGAAATAGCAAACGCACATGTCCCATACCACGTGTTTTACTAAATCGTTTGATTCTCTTCATCGTTTCCTTGAAAGTGCAAAATAGTGTATTTTGTAAAAATACATTTCACATTCTCAAACGGACAAGTCCGGAATTAAGCGAATCAGTAAAAGAAAGGGGTCATAGTCCTCGATTTTGCTGAAACGTTTAAATCGCTTCCTCATTCTTTTGAAATCGCAAACTGTAAAATTTTTGAAAACAATTTTATTTATTTTGTAAAAATAACAATTCCCATTCTCAACTGAACAAGTCCGGAGTTAAGCGAAACAGTAAAAGAAAGGGGTCATAATCCTCGATTTTGCTGAATCGTTTAAGTCGCTTTCTCATTCTTTTGAAAACGCAAACTGTAAAATTTTTGAAAACAATTTTATTTATTTTGTAAAAATAACAATTCGCATTCTCAACTGAACAAGTCCGGAGTTAAGCGAAACAGTAAAAGAAAGGGGTCATAATCCTCGATTTTGCTGAATCGTTTAAGTCGCTTTCTCATTCTTTTGAAAACGCAAACTGCTAAAATTTTATAAAACAATTTTCATTTTAAAACGATTTTCCAATCACGTGATTAAAGCAACAATATTAGTAACAATTTCGAAAAGGAAATTGTACTTCTCCAGAACATCGTAAAACAAATCTCAGAATCAGCATTACGGAATAATCGCTTGAAAATCCACTCTTTAAAAATTTGACTGTTACTGAAGTCAAAGCGACAGTAATTTTATTTTATTTTCGTCAAAATCTCATCAAAATAATTTACATCAAAATGTAATATCAGTGAATTTTCATTCATCAAAATGCCAACAAAACACCGTGCCTCAAAATTTAGCATCGATGTAAAAATCCCGTTATAAAAATAACGGCAACAAAATACGTTTCATAACCAAGCATCGGTTCAACGCAAAATAAATGCAGTAATGTGCAATTCATATTTGCACGCACATTATAATATAAACAAAGAAATCATTCGAAGGTATTTTCAATGAAGACAATTCAAAACAGCAAAATCTAATCAATAGATGATTAGTACAAAAGAAAGTCAGCGGAAATTTCAACAAAAATCAAAGAACTGCAATTTCTTCGAATCCTCAATTTGGATTCGATATTCTCAAAGAAACAAAATAATTACAGCTATGTAAACAACCAATGAAATTTATTTCAATTTCTAAATCAAATAGATTATCAGTTGTACCCAGCGAAGACAGTTTCACTGTTTCCGCCGCGCACTCTGATAAACAGTACTCAAATCAATAAAATCATCAGAACACAAATCCACTTTTTATTTTTAAATAATGATATTTAAAAACTTTCATCAAAATTTCAAAACTTTAGTTTTGACTCAAATCACAAATAAAACATCGACCTATAGTTGTAACATATGTTCCATCCAAGTTATGTTTTATATTATGTCCATAAACCCCAAGCTCTGATACCAACTGTGACGCCCCACCTCTATGCTCATAATAACAAAGAGTATTAAAGGAAATACTGTCTATTATTACGAAGAATAAGGCTGGATAGGAGCGACCATCCGTAGTTGGCCTTACACTAATATTGGTTATCTCGATAGGAACGGTACATACTTTTTGTTTTTCATCTATTATTTATTTATTCCCATCGACACACCCAATACTAGTACAAAACGAACTACAACGGTTCATAATAGTTTAGGACATTAGATATAACAATAACACAGATAATATAAATGCGGAACACAGATAAAAACAAAAGTCCCATATATATATAACTGATGTCAGTTAATACATAGTTGACACAATACACATGATACAACTACAACTGTCGACTCTAGAAGTTATATATACAAGTACATTATCGACTAATATACATGAATACATATCGTTCTATATAATGACACGACTACTACAAAATGACATTGACAACTTCAGAAGATGTGAAAAGTCTTCATATCCTGAACAGCAACTCAAAGATGAAAATCTACAACCTGAAATAACTCGGGTCTGACCCGAGTATTACATTCAAAAGAAATAATACCCAGGTCAGTCTAATTCAAACCAGTTTATAAGTGCATATAGGCAGTAATAATTTAAATAGACGACAATCACAATAATTCTCATCTATCCGATTCTTTAAACAAAGAAACCGGATAACGGTCAATATAACACTTAAAAGTGTTTAACAAAAATCAGCAGATTTAAATCATCAATAGAGATAAATAAACAATTTATCAAATCGACTAAATCAATTTAAAGCCATTGAAATTGTCACTTTAAAAACCATCAAAGTTTGATTGGCTGCCGTACACGCACGCGTGTACGGCCTCGCCAATACAGCATAAAAGATCAATGCATCACGACACAAAAGAAATATCAATTCAAAACTGTCGATTTTGGGTGGCTGCAGTACCGAAGCAAAAGACAGGGATGTATCGCTTTTCCGAAAACAATTACTATATAGTGCAAACCATCAATGCAAAGTCAAAGACAACAACACTACAGGCACCAGGTCAGAGAGACCATAGTGACAAACTCAAATGTACAGAGACATCAACAATTACAGGTGCAATATAATGCAACAGTGGACAAGGACTAGGCCACAGCAACACGATGAACCAGACAGTGATTTAAGAAATATTACAGTCAAGTATGCTACAGAAACACTAACTGATGAACAAAGATAGATGCAACATACGTTAAAATGAAGACCACTTCATATTAAAGAAGACTCAAGTATATGCAAAGCTTCAACATGGATGCAGACATATCAAACTCCCAACTCAACAAATTTAAGTGGCCAGACACACGTGTAAAGTGAAGATCACAAGGCAAAGTCTCAGTATCAAAACAAAAGTGAGGCCATGTACAAGTCGATGGCAGCCTCAACCAGATAATCAAGTGAATATATATACAAGTTCAGTGTAAATCAAAGAAGACAACTCGAGTGAACCAGACTCAAAATCACAAGTACAAAGCATACTTGGTGACCCAAACCAATACAGACCTGGATCGAAAAGAGCAGACTTCCTAGTGCAAGTCCAAGGGAAGTGTACACCCAATGTAGACAATGCAAGTGCAGTTTCTACATGAGAGAAATCAACGAATACGATCAAGTGAAATCTGACCATCAAGTTCAAATTATCCAAGTTCAAAGTGCAGACATGCTAATTTAAATGCAACAGCGGAACAACCCAAAATGCAGACCAGAATCAAGGCAAGAGTCTCAGACCACAAAGAGGGAAGAGCAATGAAGACTACAAGGAATTACAATACTGCTTCATATATTGATCATACCTGACAACACATATAAATGGAAGCAAAGCCCAATTACATTAATGAACTGATATGCATTGCACCATGTATAACTAAATTCTAAATTGAAGTGAACTACACAGGCAAGCATTTGAACGAAGTCAAGTTTAAATTGGCCATATTCAAAACAAATTCGACCAACAAAGCAGAGGTACAATTGCTACAGGATGTAACAGGTTCAACTCAAGGCCAATGAACATCAATGCAACAAGCCAGAGGCAAAACAAATCTCAATAGAGCAAACAGAGACCAAAGACCACAGTAGACACAATGCTACAGATGCAAACAGAATGTAATACAACATTACAGTATCACTATATCATAGATATATACACGAATGGTGACAAAACAGTGCAACCCGATGAACAGCGATCAACCAAACAGGTGAAACAGAGTGTCAATAATATCAATGCCAACAGAAAACCAAAGCCATAATTCACAGTGAAGTCAACAAGGAGAAAACTGCAGAGAAGTCACAAAATTCACAATGAAGTCAACAAGGCCAGAATTCATCGCAAACATCCAACAATAATCGAACTGTCTAACTAAAGAAAAACGAACAAGTCAAGCAAACCACGACATTCGATCAAACTCAAACGACCGAGAAATTAAACGACAAATTCAGTGACAATAAAACAAAACTCGTACTGCCGAGCCTAGATGAATTAGATGTGAGTACTTATTACTCACCTTATACAGACGAGCACGCAATTGACGAATCGAGTGAAGCCCAAAAACGAACCCAATCCAATGGCTGCAGTCACCTTTGATCAGTCGAGAGTCGACGCCGTGGCCAACCAGAGGATCGAGCAAAGTTGAAATCGACGCCCTAATTTGTCGAGGAGGGACGAACGAGATAAATGCGGCTGCCACCATTTTTTTTTCTTTTCGTGTGCTAGGGTTTTCGAATGAGTGAATGGAGGGGTCTGGGTTGCGAACGAATAAGAAAGGGGAAAGAATACAACCCTTATCTCAATCAAAAGGAAGCCGGTTGAATTAATAAAGAAAAGCCCATATAATTCTTTTAACAAATTTTCAAATGAATTTAAACTTGATTCAAATCTGCATTAGCAGTTAAAAATGATTTAATCGTCATTTATAAACTGACGCGAAAAACCGGGTTGTTACATTCATCCTAGAAATAAACTTCTCGTTTTTCTTTAAAGGCATGTCAATTAGACCTGGACCAAAACAAGATAATTCGTTGAACTTATTTGCATACTCCTTAACAGTCATTTCATCCTGCTTCAGATCCATAATGCTTCTGTAAAGGCGAGATTTCTTGGATGCTGGCATGTACTGCTACTCCAAAACCTCCTTAAAGCTTTTCGAAGAGAAATTGTCCTCCGAATCATTTAGGGTAACAGACTCCCACCAAGCAGTGCCCCTTCTTGAAGTTGCCACGAGGCCAGAAATCTCTTTTGCTCATTACATATCCAATGCCTTAACGATTCTTTTGCATGATTTGATCCAAGCCTGTACTTCAATGATAGCTTCTGTACCCTTGAATGGTTTACATCCTAAGTTGGTATAATTCTTGCACAGGGTGGCAAAATTAACCTAGGGTAGTGCGGGAGCTATTTCTTTTACAGCAGCAGTTGGAACTCGACTGTTGGTTGCTGTGATGCTACTATTTCTCCATCGTCCTCTACGAGTACTCATGTCTTACCACCTAAATTTAGTAAGAAATCTTTAGAATACAAAGACGAAATTATCTTGAGGAATGGGTATATAGCACAACTTGATTTTTTTATTCAGATAGGAATTCTAAATGCGCACTCTCAAAGGTTAAACTCATTCTAGGGTATTACTAACCCTATCTTTAACACGTTATACCGCACCAAAGCCAAGGTTCTCGCTTAACCTTCAGCTCTGATACCAAATATGAAGACCCGTATCCTCGACTCTTGAAAATAGACACTAATACATCCACGGTATTCACGTGCCGTAAATCCAAGTGTCGGGGAGGCAGATTTTCAGGGGTAAAGTAAAGTAAAGATAAAAGATAGAATGACAAATTCTCACGTTACGTTAAAATAGGTAGATAGTACATACAACCACTCTAAGTATGGTACATCAGAGTTTTGGCATGAACTAACTAGGATCTCACGAATAGAAAAATCCAGTCTACTCGTCAGGTTTTAGAGCCAAGATTAAACAAGTTAATTTGTAATAGCTTTTCTTTAAACCGTTTATTTAGATTCTTTTAAATAAACTATAAAACTTCTAAATAATCATTAAAACACTTAATGGTTCCTTTGAAAACATTTATAAAAGATTTGGAAAAGAATCATTTAGTTTTAAAACTAAAATTTAAAAGTTATAGAAAAGTCTTGCCGAAAAGTGCTGCGAAAGCGTATTTATAAGCTATATTAATCAAAACGACTTTTTTATTATTTGAAAATTTATTTTTTATTACTCAAATCACTTTTAAAACATTTTAAATATTTATAAGATTTATTCCATATTTTTAAACAAATTTAAAACATCATTTCCAAAGAAATCCAGTTTTGGATTCCAAACTACAAAACCGTGATTTTCCCAAAATTTGTTTTACTCATATCTCAAAATCTACTTATCGAAATCTCTATTTTCTTTCTCCGTTGGAAAACTATGGATATAATAGTTTGGAAAATTCTTATCTCGAAGAATTCCGAGCTATATTCCATCTTTTACACTCTTTTGACTTTTATGGCGCGAAATCACAAACTGTCGTTACGCGACGCGCCTATTTTTGACTAAATTTTAAATTCTCGTTCAAACTTCACCAAAACATTTTTAAATTTTATAAAAGATTTCAAACTCATTTTTAAAACCAATTCATTAATATAGTGGAAAGTGATTTCATTTGTTTTTATCGACGTGTATTTCCATGACTTGCATATATATTCAACATTTATATTTAAACAACCAAACCTGATGATCAAAGCATATTAAACATCCATTTGCAAACATCATATCATCATTCAAAATAAAGTATAATAGTTTAGTAGTTCTAACCTTGAGTTTTCAATGATTAATTAAAAATTCGCTTTAGCTTCGCTACTCGGTTTCCGAAGCTCACTATTCTTCGGATTTCAGCTCCTAGATGCCTCGACCAAGACTTGAGATAGCTTGGGGGCACACGACCTAGGGTGCGGCAAGGAAGTGGCTCGGCCTATGATGAAGTGGAGCGGAGGTTGTGAAGAACAAAGATAAAGGTGGAGTTTCGGGATTGTTTTGAGGTGTTTAAGTATATATAACTATGTATTATAATTTAAATACTTTTTTGAAATAAATTTTGAAATTATTTATCTTAGGATGGAAGCCATTAAAGTGGAAGACAAAGCTTAGAAAATATGAAGAAGATGATTAATGAAAATGAAGAGAAGTGGGTAGGGTATTTATAGGAAAAGAAGAGTGTAAAGGTATCCATGCATACATCATCATCTTCATCACAATTATATGGCTTCACCATCATACTTCCCCCCTTCCTAGGCATGGCAAACATCCCCCCTCCATGTGCTCATCACTTCCATCATCTCATGTATGCATATGTTGACTTATGTATGCTTAAGGAGTAAGAAATCTTAAAATATATTATATATTTTAAATTATACTTTCATACTTAATTATTTTTGTGTATATATGTTTATGTGCATGTTCACATGTATGCACATGTACATGTGTATGTGTATGTTACATATTCCTACAACGTTGCATAACTTCCACACGTTGTATCGTTATAAATCCCAATTCCGATTTTCGGTCAAATTTTCTCTTTTAATTTAATATGCATATTTTTGTAAACAAATTTTGAAAATAATTTTTCTTATCATTCTTAACTAATTAAAATTATCGTATTTTATTTATAAAATCATATAAATTAATATAAATAATTATTTACAAAATTATTGTTATATCGATAAATCTAAACGATCATTTATTTAAAGTGATATATTTATGGGTTATTACATTTAGTCTCCTAATCGTGACTCTGGATCGATTCAGTAAAATAGCATTAATAGTTGGTATCGGAGCTAGGGAGCCATCGAAGTGTAGTTGGCTATGGCGGGATCCAAGGGTAGTAGAATAATTATGTAGTAAACCGATTTAATGGAAAATGAGATTTTGGAATCTAGAGGCTAAAATTGAAGTGGTGCTTAAAAAGGAGAGACTTTTAAAGTAGTTTCAAAGCCAAATAAATTAAAAGGCCTATCGGTGGTGGAATTGGAGGAGAAGAAAGAAGAGGCCCTTACTACAATTTAGTTATGCCTTTCCGATGAGATCCTTAGGGAGTTTTCTCACATAAAGAGGTAAAGAAGCTATGAGATGCATTGACAACGACATATTTGGATAAATTCTTAGAAAACTGTATTGTTCTTTAGCAGTAGTTTTATAACTTTAGAATGAAACTCGAACTACACTTTTGGAGCATATAGATACCCTGACCACTTTTGTGATGAAGTTGAAGGCAATGAAGGTAGATACTACAGATGAAGCGCAAGCGGTCATATTGTTTGCTCACTGCCTTCAGAGTATGATATGTTTGTGAACTCCATGATCTAAGAGAGGACTACCATTACCCTGGCTGATGTTAAAGTAGGGTTGCATAGCGAACCATTGATAGGGAAGTTGGTTGGTAATGAAAGTGGAGATGGTTTAGAGGCTTTGTTTTCGAAAGAAGAAATCAGAACAAATCCAAGAAAGGCAGTGACATATCGAAGCCTAGATCTAAGTCTATAAGGCCTAAGAAGGGGATTTATTACTCATGTAGGAAGCTTGGGCATCATAAGAATGAGTTCTAAAATTGAAGAAGAAGAAGTGAGGAAAGAAAGTAGAAGAGAAAAATACAACAGAAGTACAGACAACAGATGGGAGTAGTGATGATGATGTATCTGTTCTTTCAGCTAGTGCATCTTTTATGAGGAATGCATTATGAATTATTGACTCTAGAGCATCTTATCACATGACACAACATAGGAGTTATTTCGTCACTATAGGGAAGTTGATGGAGGTTCAGTTCTAATAGAAAACATTGCATATTTTTGTATGGTTGGTGTTGGAAATGGGAGGATTAGGATGTTAAAAGGAGTGGTTAGGACTATAACTGATATGAGACATGTACCGCAGTTACATAGGAGTTTATTGTCAATTGGAGATTTTAGTAGACTTGGTTTGATGATTGTTATAGAAAGCGAGAGGTTGACTATAGCGAAGGGCGTTAGAACTGGGCTAGCCCGTAGTTGAAGTTATGTGTGAATTTTAGTTTTTTTTAACTTTATTGGATCTTTATTGTGCCTATGAAGTCTAATTTGTTTAAAATATTTCTAAATATAATTTAAATAAAATCATATATTTCATTTAAATTTATAAATTATCGATAGAAATTTATATAAATTATTTTCAATTTATACATATATACATGTGCGTGCATGTGTAACATGACATTCCATGAAGGCTATGACATGCCTATATATAGATGCTATGATTTCGCAACGCACAAGTTAGCTCATCCTATATGCATTGTATGTTGTCCAAATATGTGTATATATTTATAGTTACTATATATATATATGTATATGTATATCCAAGTGAAAATTATATGCATTTATATTATGAAAATATCATATATATATAAATATTTGTATATATATAAATATAAGTATAATAATTAAAACGTAAATATGAGTTAGAATAGTTTATAAATTATAAAATTAAAATAAATATTATTATTTTTTATATAAAACATTCTAGATCATATACACATCAAATTCGAATATAAATATAATTTTATTATATTAATATATATATATATATATTGTATTAATTAGTTAATTAAAAATAAGTAAATAATAGAAACTATTATATAATAGATATTCGAATTTCAAAATTTCAAAAAATAAGGAATAGTATTATATAGGTCGTGAAATTTTTGTAGAATTTTTCAAGTCAACATATTTTTTTTATAAATGATTTTCAGCCGAATTTTAAATGGATTTGTAAAATAAATAATAAGTGTGGTTTAAAAATTCTAATTTTTTGATCGAGGGCATAAGTGATAACAAATTAATTTAAAAAAATTAAAATTGAATTTTCGAAACATAATTTATTCTATATAAATTTATTAATTCATGCAAAGATTAAATAATATTAAAATATGTTAAATAATTTTCAAAAATTTATTTTCGGGTACTAAAAATCATAATTAATATAAATATACATTTGACAATTATTAGATCAATTATCTATGCAATATAGTTATATGGTTTAATACATGTCATATAAATAAATTAGTAAATATATTAATATATATATATATGACATAAATAATTAAAATATAATGATATTGGCTGTATGTATCGGGTCCTTGAAAAAATTATTTTTTTATTTGATAAACATATACACATAACCAATCGATATATGTGACGATAATTATACTATAGAAATCTCACATAACTAATAATGCAATAATAACCGCATGCACATGTGTATGTGTGTGTAATTGAATAATATAGAGTTATACAAAGAATAAGCATCATATATAAAACTGAATACTTACCTAAACTAATGCCCTTAACTACACCTTGTAATGATGAGTTCCCTTCCACTTGAAAACTTCCCAATTCGTTAGATTGCTGGTCTTTGAATTGTAAAACTTTTGCTATCGAATAGTTATTGATTTGAACTGATTTGATTTGAGATTTTATGGGGTGTAGAGAGGTATAGTTTAGCCACGATATGGATAGAGGAGGCAGCCAAAAAAGTCTTTAGAAAGTTTGGGTTATGATTCCTTTTATAGTGGTTGAATTAGAGAGAAAAGTGGATCGCACCTCTTACCTTTTCTCACCAGATCTTAGCCATCCAACACATACTCTAATACTCTATTTTGGCTACCCCCTATGTCACATAGTTTCTACCGAATTTTTCCTCTAACATCATGGGCTAATAATAGCCCATTTAAGCCCAAATAAATATATTTAATTAAATCCAATTTAATTTCTTTATCGATATCTTATATCGATCAATATATTATAACTATTATAAATATATACAACATTATTTATTACTCAAATCATATTCAAATTTTATAAATAATATTTCAAAAATATTAATTAATTTATAACAAATATAAACTAATTAAATCGTTTGGTCTAAAGAGAATTAATCATTTCGGTTGTGTGACTCGTGTCTTTAAATTCGGTTAGCGATTAACATCGAACTATTCGAACGTTAACGTTCACACGTCACTTACCAGGTGGTGTGACATTTTGGCTAAATTTACCGCATACTTAGTTTCAGTAAAATACAATTTTACTTTACTAATCGTTACCCAGTTGTGACATTTATTTACACCAATTCCCTTCGTCAAAACTATATCACTTTGGACTTGCGGAATTTGGTGATGGTCAAAATTCCAATATCGTCCATATTCAATTCTATAGTCCAAACACAAAGTCATCGGTTCAAAAATAAAAATTATTATTAACCGAACTGCTTTGGCCAGAGACTTTGACTTTGAGTTGACCATGATACTAACCCCATATAATTGAGGTGACGAATCCTTTCTTGAATAGTGCTTCACTTTCAATACTTCCACTCGACCAAACTATAGCCACTCGATGGAATGTCATGCCATGATTTGACTATAATCAAAGTAGAGCTTTTATATTGAAGATCCATAGTATTCTCAAGTCGAGAGAACTATATAAATCAGTCACATCGATATTTTCTATTTGACCTTAGTTATATTAACCAACAGAAAACTATCGAGTGAGTCATTCAATTGTTATCTAATAACGACCAGTACGTAACCTCTAGATACCCCCAGCAGTCATGAGTAATACACCGCTTAACATTTGGAGAGCTTTGCGTACTCTAGTCTCAACAGATACATTGATATTCAATCCTGATGCATCTTGAGTAAGAACATTTAAAATGGTATATTTATTTTAATTGTGGTGAATTACTCACAGATACAACACTTTGTGACTATTATCATAAAACATACTATTTATGGATTTTCTATCAAATATACTTTTAATTAAAATAATTAATCAATATAACCACATTATATCAAGTATATAATAGAAATAAAATTCCTTTGATATCGAACAAGATTAGTTATTGAGTTAGATATATATAATAAATTACATAATTGCCTCTAGGCATACCCCTAATAGTATTAATCGCACTTGTGGTTAATTATGGAATCTTATTCCAACTTCTTGAATTAGTTTTCTTAAAGCCAATTGGGTAAGTCCCTTGGTGAACAGGTATGTTATTTTGTTTTAATCATCTACTCTGTGGATTAACTCTCTCCGACGTTGATAAATTACCTCTATCATGTCGAACAATTTGGAGTATGTCTCTTGACTTCTAGTAGGCTCTAAGTGCTATTACGAACTATGTCATGACATTGTTATCATATAACAATGTTAAGGGATTTTAAACATTTGGAACTACCCTTGGCTTAGTTATATCGTGTATTTATATTTATATATATACATTGCTTTTATTGTGGCACTATTCAAGTTAATGAATCAACCACAATATCTTCTATTTGGAACATTTCCAACTTAATAATTATTAATATATTATTGATATGTTATACTCAATATCACTTATGAATTTTGAGTCTGAACACTCCTTCATAAGGAGTTCGTTGTTTTTATAAACCTTTCGTCGGTATTTCATATATACACGAGAACACCTCAAACAACCATTTAGTGAAATCTATTTGGATTTGATATTTTCTTCATGTACCAAATACACAAACAAAAAACGATATCGTAGACAACATAATATATATGATAATTTCTATTGCCAATGCATAAGGAATCTGTCTTACATGTTCCAAATTAAACATTTTAATAAGGTGTTCTTACATATCGTTTGGGACATTCCCAATATCTTTTACACTTACTGTAAAAGATATTGTTTACAAATCCAACATCGAGTATTAAAACAGCTAAATTTATTTAACACATGTACATCGTTAAAAAATTAGCGTTATGTTGTGTAACGACCTGGATTTTTTAGCCATCTAATATTGGGTAATTAACTAATTTTAATCATTGGAATATAAATTTTTATAAGTCGAATAAACAAATTCTCTGATATTGTAAATATCTGAATCTATAAGCCTTGGAAAAACTATATTTAATTTTAAAATAAAATTTCTAGATATGATACATTTTATAGAAATATGTATATAAACTCCACCATTAAAATTTAAGGTAGAATACCCATATACGTATATATGTAAATATACATAAGCTTTATGATGTTTAATAATATATAAGTTTACATGTGTATATATGTTTATAAGAATATTGTATATGTAAATAAATATATTTACATGAATGTATAAACTCCATAATGGAGATTTCAAACATATGAAGTAATGTATATGAAAATATGTATACATGTGTATATGATAAAATAAATAATTTCTGATTTATGAAGTACCTGTATATATATATATATATATATATATATATATATATATATATATATATATATATATATATATATTCTGGAGTCTTGATTTAAAAGTTTAAAAATCTAATTTTTTGAAAATATTTAAATAAACTACACTTTTAAAAATAGAATAAAATACATGTATATGTATGTATATACAAAACTTAGGATATAAAATAAAAAAATACAAAAAAAATACATGTGTGTAGCTATTTTTTGTGTATATGTTAAATATATTATCTATGTAACAATTTATACATAGAAGTTCAAACTTTAGCATGTTAAAAATGGTGTTATAGTCAAAAACATGTGCATATGGTCAAAAGTTATAGGATATATATATATATAATGCATATGTATACTCACAAGGAGACATCATAATGAAATAAATCTAGTCAAACATATAATAAATCTAATCACACAATCTTCAAGTCACTAGGATATCAAGTCATCTTTTTTTTCAAATCAAGTCAAACAATTTTCAAATCAAAAAGAAAATAAAATAAAAAGAAAGGGTGTTATTCATGAAATTGGGTTTAAGCTTTTCCAGCCTTGTTCTCTCCATCTATGTATATATCCGCCTATGTTACCTGCACGTATACTTGCTAGCACTTAAAAGAAAGGAAAAAAAAAAGAAGTGCCATTAAATCTCTGTAAAAGGCTAAGAACTCAAAGCTTCAGGAAAAATAAATCAACATAACAAGGAGTAGTGTCTTTCTTTACAGCAGTGTCCACTTCTTTTCAATAGCCAATGAGTAAGACATAATCTTTTACTTATTGTAAATCATGTATGTTTCTATATGTTTGTAGATGTGAATGAATTCCTTTATTTATCAAGCATTTATGTGTTATTAAGTTTGCTATGCTGTTTATATTTATGTTTTAATCATATTAATGAACCCTGTAAAAACTAAACTAGAAAAAAGAAGCATGTACAGCCACTGTTCCTAAAAAAAATATAGGCTTTCCAACTTCAAAAATCATTACCTCTCAGTCCAGTTGATTTCAGATCATGGCCCCAAAAGCAAAGTCGATTGTTTTTTTTGTATTTGATTCTAGAATTTGTTTCGTTTGTTATCAATGAGTACAGAGGGAGAAAAGTTCAATTTACAGTAACTAACTTATAAATGATCAAAATTCGAATACCATAAATTAATCCTTTGATTACATGAATGTGTTTGTTATTCAAAATGATGATTTTTGGTGGTGTATTTCATGAGATAAAGGAAGATGATCGGAAATGGGTCTTTGGCCAAATTCCAGCGACCCACACGATTTCGTGACTTGAGGCATGGTGTAGGGGAAGCTTGGAGGATGGGGAACTCATGAAAAATAGCATGGTATTTTATCTTTGGGTGTGTTGGCTTTTTGAGGTCGTTATAGGGTTTTGGGTGTGCGTTCATTTGGGTTTGGTTCTTTGATCAATGACGATGGCAAGGCGACGTGTTCTACGTGCGGTCCAGGGGGAATTAATAGAGGAGGAGACGGCGAAGCTTCAAGCGAAGTTTGGTGGTGATGGAAGGCTGTGGTGGTGAGGCATGAGGATTTTGGATGTCATGGTTATTCCAGGAGTTGGTTTGATGTTTGAAATTTAGATCTGGAGTTGTTGTCACATTTTCAGGTGGTGGGCGTGGATGTAAGGACGTGAGCAGACTTTGGTAGGTGGTCGATAGCGAGTGATCACGACAGGAGTTGGCGTGTACGTGCACGTACGTGCACGAGTGAGGTGTTCGAACTGATAAAGGAAAGCATGTATGAGAGGGAGAAGGGAGGGATTATGTGAATGGGAAGAAAAGGTTTCAGCCTTGATTGTTTGGGCCGTGCGTTTTGAGTTAGGCTGGCATTTGTCTTGTTTTTGTGGCAAGGAGATAAAAATGTTTTTTATTTAATAAACCTTTACTTTAAAAACATATTTCTCTTTCTTTTAAAATCAAACCGACATGATAATTTTTTTATTGTAATCCTACCACCCACTATTTTTAATCTAAATTAATGTTATTAATTTTCCATAATTTAAAATTTAATTATATTATAATGATTAAAATGAGTAATTAATTAAATTCTTATTTGACTTAATCTAATGTTAATTAATAAAATTAGTTATTAATTTTGTTGTTCAATCCTAATTAACTAATAATAAATTGTTTTGGTAATTTCTATAAGTAATTTGGATTAAAAATATGTGGATTCAGTTTAATTTAAGTTGATTAATTTTTGATTTTGAATTGTTTTAATATGAGTTGTTAGTCGTTAATTTAGTTAATGATCTATGCTTGGGTTTTATTGCTCTTGGATATTTATTTAGTTGTTCTTATCTGTGCCATTAAGTAGCCAACCAAAATTAAATGGTTAGAATAAAATGTTAACACATTTTATTTGAAATAAACATATGTAATAAATTCCCTTATGCGAAGGTTGTTACCCTGAATATGAATTGTTAATTTAAAATGACTTAGACATTTAAAATTTATCATTTTGAGTTCGAAGAGATCGAGATCAGATACCTACATTGTAAAGACCCGCAAATCCGTCTTCCGAAAATTCGACACCGATACGTCCACTGTACCAAATGTCGAAAAATCGAATGGCGAAAACGCGAAACTTTAGGGTTAAAAGAAGAGGTAGAAGAAAAGATAGAAGAAAAAGAAAGAACGGAAACAGAATCAGAAACAATTATCAGAATCTCACATTTCGCAGCGGAATAATATACAATAGATAAATCAATAATCTTTAAAAACAAAAGACTATATCAGTTTATACATACATCAATCATCAGAGTTTACAACAATGGACAGTTATATAACTTGTCCCATACAGAATACACAGCGGAATAAATAACAAGTACGATAGTACGCTTCGCCATCCAGCTCATCTCCAAAGCTCCAGAATATCCAGAATATCCTGATAACATAACTCTTGGCTGCCCGTGTGGAAAATTATGGGCACCCAGAGTTTAGAAAGGGAACAATAAACTCCAGGTCAGTCATGGTGACTGGTGTGAGATCGTAAAACAGTTACTTTCGCAAAGAAGATAAAACAACTTCGCAATGCTTTTGGAAAATGAAACTACCATAAGGCCTCCCACCACACACACAATGCAAACGCAGAATTGGAGGAGATTTCTCCTTATGATAGTCAAAAATGCTTACTACGCAAAAACAATTGATATTATTATTAATGTCTAGTGTGGAAAACATTTCGAAAATATAATATCAATCTTAGCCAACATACAACAATTGTTGTATGTCTACTATAGCTACTATGTTCAGTAGTAGGTTACCGCCACATTCCATAGCAGGTAATACAATTAAAAACCGTACGGGGTTCGTACTGTTTCTTTGGATTTCCAACAAATGATCAGGCTAAGGAACTTCCTTACCGAAATAGAAACGCCTCTGGAAAGACGCCCCGGATCCTAACCGGATCTCCGCAAACAAAAGGCCGACGCTACCTCACGCGCACGCTCGAGCCACCCTATCATGATGCCACTGCCCTAACTATCGCCGAGCCCCTAGTCTCCAAAATCGCTGCATCGTTCCTCCAGTCGCTGGTGATCTTTCTGACCATCACCAATACCCCACATCGTCGAACATCCCCTGAAACGAAATCGAGCCATCTGCTCCTTCCTGAAACCAATCCAGTTCACCAAGAACCGCCTCGTCCCACCGCGTGACGTCACCGGAGTCCACGCGAATCTCTCCGAAGCTTCGTCACGACCCCTAATACCCACGGCACAACACGCGATCGCCTCCGATTGCTCCTCGTCGCCGCGAATACAAGTAAAACTTCGACGTCAAATTCAGGGTATAACACCCTATCTCGATCATTACTGGCCAACACGATCCACTAAAAATTCCCAATGCATTTTTCCTACGATCGCCAGTACTCCAGCCACCTCCACCAATGACCACGACACCCAGTTCGACTTTGATCGCCGGAATTTGGCGAAAATGCTAATTCCGTTCAACATTCAATTCCTCCCAAAATATCAACTTAAAAATCCCCATTTTATTTTTAAAAATCATATCATTTGATGACGAATCAAAATATATATCTGGAACAACAAGTTATTAAAGTTGAGATTTTGATATATTTAAACTCTTACTGTTCTTCTTCCTTCTTATCAAAACTATTATCAGATTTTCACTGGAAATGTTTTAAATCAAATACCCTGTCATTAAGATCAAGTTTGATTTATACATCTAGGTTTAACAAAAATCAGGAAGAGATATATTGAATTTTATTTTATTTTTGATCAAGCTGGATGCTCTGAAATGAGAAGACAGAGGTACTTTCCACATAACCTAGCATTCACTTCTACAAATATTTATACGCAGAGGAATTCATATATATGTATATATGCATAACAAGGCAACTTCAAACTCAGGCATCATAAGCAACAGATAAACACATATATTTAGTTTTAATTGTTTACTCACCGTTGTTTTGAAGAACAAACAGATTTCAAACTGAAGCAGTTGTAAAGATTTGCAAGTTGAAACTTCCTAGTTTGATGTTTTCTCAGTTGTAATCTAACGAACGAAACAGAGATGTAGAAAATGAGGTATATAACAAAAGGTTTACAGGTTGTTTTATATTGTTTGTACAAAAGAGGTATTTTCTAGTGTAAGCTTTCTTTATTGGTCAGAGATTTTTATCTCAAATTGGAGGCTGAAATGAAATATGCTGGTGTACTAAAGATGGCTTAACATTAAATGCCTATGTCCTTATGTCTACACATACATATCCCCTAATTTATTTCGTATGTACTTATGTTTGGATATACTTTCCTTTTTATACTCATGTTTCTCTGAACCATTCGTATACAAAGATATTTCATATCATTACTTTGCTTTGTTATGCCTGCAACATGTATATCTAGTTTATTTTCTTGCCTAGCATGATTACTTACAGCCTTGCATCTACAACTATTTCCAGAACTGTCAAAGTGTTTCACTTGATTTAACATACCTTGTTTTAGTGTTATCTTTGTAATATAGACAAGTCCTTATAGTTAACTAGTTATTGTTTATTTCTACTTACCTATTCATGCTTTATGAATAAATATGGTACTAGTTTTATATTTTTGAAATACAAGTAACTACTATTTGAATTTTATTTTACTTCTATCATTATTTTTGTTTCATTTATTCCATTTGTTATAATTTAACTCTAATAAAAATTATCTTATTTTCATATTCAAATTATCATCATTTCTAAACTTTAAACTCTTTTATTTATCTGGTATCCAAAGTATATATATATATATACACACATTATTTAAATTTAAATGATTAAATATATTTTCTATTTGTATCGGGGAAACTCGCATCTCCTTATCGATTTATTTCACAAATTTTATTCAAAAAATAATTTAATTATAAATTTAAATTTATATAAAATTCGGGATCGTTACAGACTTCCCCCCTTAAAAGAATTTCGTCCTCGAAATTACCAAGGAGACACAAAGATAGATGAAGAATGTTTCATCGAATCAAACTGAACGTTTATTCTGCATTTGGCTTACCAAATCAGAATATCAATAACAGATACAAGAACGAATCTGTTGAATTCTTTCACACGATACTCGGGTTATCCAGATCTACGAAATATACAGTGGCATCAGTTAGTCCGAAGGGATAACTAACCATTCGTAGAACATATCCGGACCCAAAGTATAGACAGGTATATGGATAAAATTTCAAAACTTTCAGGTTTAGAAACTAAGGTATACCTATCAACCATAGCAAACAAAGCAACCAATTCATCCAAACAAACAATTTTGGCCTACCTGGAGTTTATGTCCCATATTTATATATCGAATTTCTTTCTGGATCGACCAGAAATTATCGAAGAATTGAGAAGAGATGACGAACGAAAGAGATTGATAGAGAAAAGATTATTTCCTTGTTGTTACAGAGTATCGACCATTTATAGTAGTATTCCCCTGTCCCCTATCTCATCCTCTTCTTGCGCTCATACTCACTATCAGTAGATAGTAAGAGAATTTACTGAGGCATTCGAACGGATATCTGAGGAATACTCATTCTAGAGTTTACTTCACTCTATCTCTAATGAGCTACTTAACGTGTTATACTCCTGAGCTAAAGTTCAACCTTAGCTCTGATACCACATGTAAAGACCCGCAAATCCGTCTTCCGAAAATTCGACACCGATACGTCCACTGTACCAAATGTCGAAAAATCGAATGGCGAAAACGCGAAACTTTAGGGTTAAAAGAAGAGGTAGAAGAAAAGATAGAAGAAAAAGAAAGAACGGAAACAGAATCAGAAACAATTATCAGAATCTCACATTTCGCAGCGGAATAATATACAATAGATAAATCAATAATCTTTAAAAACAAAAGACTATATCAGTTTATACATACATCAATCATCAGAGTTTACAACAATGGACAGTTATATAACTTGTCCCATACAGAATACACAGCGGAATAAATAACAAGTACGATAGTACGCTTCGCCATCCAGCTCATCTCCAAAGCTCCAGAATATCCAGATAACATAACTCTAGGCTGCCCGTGTGGAAAATTATAGGCACCCAGAGTTTAGAAAGGGAACAATAAACTCCAGGTCAGTCATGGTGACTGGTGTGAGATCGTAAAACAGTTACTTTCGCAAAGAAGATAAAACAACTTCGCAATGCTTTTGGAAAATGAAACTACCATAAGGCCTCCTACCACACACACAATGCAAACGCAGAATTGGAGGAGATTTCTCCTTATGATAGTCAAAAATGCTTACTACGCAAAAACAGTTGATATTATTATTAATGTCTAGTGTGGAAAACATTTCGAAAATATAATATCAATCTTAGCCAACATACAACAATTGTTGTATGTCTACTATAGCTACTATGTTCAGTAGTAGGTTACCGCCACATTCCATAGCAGGTAATACAATTAAAAACCGTACGGGGTTCGTATTGTTTCTTTGGATTTCCAACAAATGATCAGGCTAAGGAACTTCCTTACCGAAATAGAAACGCCTCTGGAAAGACGCCCCAGATCCTAACCGGATCTCCGCAAACAAAAGGCCGACGCTACCTCACGCGCACGCTCGAGCCACCCTATCGTGATGCCACTGCCCTAACTATCGCCGAGCCCCCAGTCTCCAAAATCGCTGCATCGTTCCTCCAGTCGCTGGTGATCTTTCTGACCATCACCAATACCCCACATCGTCGAACATCCCCTGAAACGAAATCGAGCCATCTGCTCCTTCCTGAAACCAATCCAGTTCACCAAGAACCGCCTCGTCCCACCGCGTGACGTCACCGGAGTCCACGCGAATCTCTCCGAAGCTTCGTCACGACCCCTAATACCCACGGCACAACACGCGGTCGCCTCCGATTGCTCCTCGTCGCCGCGAATACAAGTAAAACTTCGACGTCAAATTCAGGGTATAAAACCCTATCTCGATCATTACTGGCCAACACGATCCACTAAAAATTCCCAATGCATTTTTCCTACGATCGCCAGTACTCCAGCCACCTCCACCAATGACCACGACACCCAGTTCGACTTTGATCGCCGGAATTTGGCGAAAATGCTAATTCCGTTCAACATTCAATTCCTCCCAAAATATCAACTTAAAAATCCCCATTTTATTTTTAAAAATCATATCTTTTGATGACGAATCAAAATATATATCTGGAACAACAAGTTATTAAAGTTGAGATTTTGATATATTTAAACTCTTACTGTTCTTCTTCCTTCTTATCAAAACTATTATCAGATTTTCACTGGAAATGTTTTAAATCAAATACCCTGTCATTAAGTTCAAGTTTGATTTATTCATCTAGGTTTAACAAAAATCAGGAAGAGATATATTGAATTTTATTTTATTTTTGATCAAGCTGGATGCTCTGAAATGAGAAGACAGAGGTACTTTCCACATAACCTAGCATTCACTTCTACAAATATTTATACGCAGAGGAATTCATATATATATGTATATATGCATAACAAGGCAACTTCAAACTCAGGCATCATAAGCAACAGATAAACACATATATTTAGTTTTAATTGTTTACTCACCGTTGTTTTGAAGAACAAACAGATTTCAAACTGAAGCAGTTGTAAAGATTTGCAAGTTGAAACTTCCTAGTTTGATGTTTTCTCAGTTGTAATCTAACGAACGAAACAGAGATGTAGAAAATGATGTATATAACAAAAGGTTTACAGGTTGTTTTATATTGTTTGTACAAAAGAGGTATTTTCTAGTGTAAGCTTTCTTTATTGGTCAGAGATTTTTATCTCAAATTGGAGGCTGAAATGAAATATGCTGGTGTACTAAAGATGGCTTAACATTAAATGCCTATGTCCTTATGTCTACACATACATATCCCCTAATTTATTTCGTATGTACTTATGTTTGGATATACTTTCCTTTTTATACTCATGTTTCTCTGAACCATTCGTATACAAAGATATTTCATATCATTACTTTGCTTTGTTATGCCTGCAACATGTATATCTAGTTTATTTTCTTGCCTAGCATGATTACTTACAGCCTTGCATCTACAACTATTTCCAGAACTGTCAAAGTGTTTCACTTGATTTAACATACCTTGTTTTAGTGTTATCTTTGTAATATAGACAAGTCCTTATAGTTAACTAGTTATTGTTTATTTCTACTTACCTATTCATGCTTTATGAATAAATATGGTACTAGTTTTATATTTTTGAAATACAAGTAACTACTATTTGAATTTTATTTTACTTCTATCATTATTTTTGTTTCATTTATTCCATTTGTTATAATTTAACTCTAATAAAAATTATCTTATTTTCATATTCAAATTATCATCATTTCTAAACTTTAAACTCTTTTATTTATCTGGTATCCAAAGTATATATATATATATATACACACATTATTTAAATTTAAATGATTAAATATATTTTCTATTTGTATCGGGGAAACTCGCATCTCCTTATCGATTTATTTCACAAATTTTATTCAAAAACTAATTTAATTATAAATTTAAATTTATATAAAATTCGGGATCGTTACATACATTATCCGGTACCACTTCGATCCAATAACCACTACGAACCTTTACGGTTTTAAATTTTAAGCCTAATATGCTGGGATTCAACTAATTTAACAAATTCGGTTATTTAATAAGTATTGAACTTAGACACTATTATAATACCACTGGATTTTCTATAAAACTATTTTGGTTATCGTAAGGGAAAAAATCATCGTGTTGATATGTGACGTGGTTTTATGAGTTACCTTTATTTTTCGAAGGATTTGATAACTTAAGTAATTTATATTAAGTATGTTTACTAATGCTGGTTTCTAGCCTGATTCGGGTGTTACATTGTTGTAATGCTCGGGTCAGACCGAGTATTACAGATTCAGGTTAGGATGCTTTTGGAGCTCGGAAGACAAGTTGGATGGCAGAAACGTATTACTCGTATTTGTTTATATTCCGCTGTGTATTGTAAGCTGTATTTTCAGCATTTATGAGGACAAGTTATTATAATTGTCCACATTTATATGTTGATGATTGTAATCTGATAATTTGTATGTATATTAGCAGTTACAGTTCTTAGTACAAAATCTGTTATTATATTATATTTTGTTCTGCTATGATTGTGAGATTCTGTGTTGTTGTTTCTATTTTTATTTCTTCTATCTTTTCTTTTTTAACCCTAACAATCTGGTATTTTCAGCACTTGATTGCTCGACACGCTATACAGTGAATGTATTATGTCAATTTTCGAAGGTCAAAAATGGCCCGGTCGTTACATGTTGATGCAGCGGATTAAACAAAAACAAGGTAGATCGATGAAAGTAGCAATTGGTGGATTGATGAATACTGAAATGCCCAAATTCGTTGATCCGAAGATACCGAGCTATCACTGACACGTTGATCGCGCACGATACCGTGAAAAGAGATCTTCAATTCTTCGAGCGTTGATCAAGCGCACTTGATTCCACGAATCGGCTTCAACGATCGAAGATTCGAGCGCACTCGAATGTCGAAGGTGGAGATAGGAGATTACACTCAACTACCAATTTAATTGAAAGCACAAAGCTAAAAAACAAAAATTTTATTCAAAATCAACTTTTTTTCAAAATGTACAACTCACGCCTATTGATAGCATTTTACAATCCAGACCCTTAAGTCGTTCACGACTTACGACCCAACTTAGGTCGGCAATGACTCAACAATCCATGACTCAAGCACTTGTATTACAACCCACACAACATCACAAATTTACAACACTTAGGTCGTATACGACCTAACAGACACACGACTCATGACCTACGACATAAGTAAGGTCGTTAGCGACTTAATCATCCCAACACAACACGACATACCGACACAGCGACTCAACGAGTTACAACACAGAATTACAATCCTGCGACCTAAGATACAACGCACACGACCTACGACTTAAGTACAAACGACTCAACACATATATACAACAAAGTCCAGCAAAACACCCACGACATACGACTTAAAAACTAACGACTTATCAATGCTCACGAGTTAACAGGAGCTGCGACTCACGACTCAACAGTATCACGACTCAACAACAAACGACTTAACATTGCCACGACCTAAAATTCAACGACTCAAGAGAAAAAATGCTGCATCACGTCACGCAACCTAACTAGGTCGTAGGTCGTACGCGACTTATCTTAGGTCGTGAGCTCCCTTCTTCAGCATACTCGTTAGGTCATAGACGACCTAAAACACTTTCCTTAGGTCGTACTGCATCATCCTCTCCGGGTTGAGAAAAATTCGTCCTCGAATTTATAATCTCTTCTCCATCAGCTTGTTCATTCCCATAATAAGGTACCAGATGTTTAACATTAAACACATCAGATGTATACACATCCTCCGGCAGCTTCACCCTGTAAGCATTTTCATTGATCCGTTGCACAATTTCCACGGGACCAATTTTTCGGGCTTTCAACTTGTTATAAGCAACCACTGGAAAACGATCCTTTGTTAACACAGCGTACACTAAGTCTCCTTCATTATACTCAACATTTCTTCGTTTCAAGTCTGCGGACCTTTTATACTTCTCATTCGCCTTCTCCAATCATTCCTGAACGATTTTATGACATTCCGTCAAACTATTAACAAAATCAGCAGCTCTTTTAACTGTCCCCTTCGGCTGTGGTATCATTACTAAATTCAACGGCCCTTTTGGCAAGTTTGAATACACAACCTGGAATGGACTGAAACCTGTGCTACGATTTACCGCATGATTATGAGCGAACTCTGCTTGGCATAACTTCACATCCCAGCTTTTCATATTATCTTTCACCAGACATCGCAATAAATTTCCCAACGATCTGTTAACCACCTCCGTTTTCCCATCAGTTTGCGGATGGTAAGCGCTACTAAAATTCAGCTTCGTTCCGACCATCTTCCACAAACTTAGCTAAAAATGACTCAGGAAACGAGTATCCCTATCCGACACAATAGATTCTAGCAATCCATGAAGTCGATATATTTCTTTGAAAAATAACTGAGCAACATGAACAGCATCCGCCGTCTTCTTACAAGTAATAAAATGTGCCATTTTCGAAAATCGGTCAACCACCACATAAATGGAATCGTTTCCCCTTTGAGTTCGCTGTAACCCCAAAACAAAATCCATACTCACATCAACCCAAGGCTTAGTTGGTACAGGTAACGGCATATATAATCCAGCATTGGTCGTAGTTCCTTTCGAAACCTGACAGATATGACATCGCTCCACAAACCTTTCCACTTCTTTCCTCATTGATGGCCAAAAGTAAGACTGAGAGACCAAATACAATGTACGATCATGACCCACATGACCTTCCTCGTGTAACTCCTTGATAATCTTCAATCTCAAACTGCTCTCTGGAATACATAATCGATTTCCCTTAAACAGAAAACCATTCACCAACAGAAATTCATCAGCACTCCCTTCCTTAACTTTTTCAACAAGTTTCATAAAATAAGAATATTCTTCAATCAGCTCTGGCAATAATTCAAAACCTGTCACCTCAATTTTCATTGTTGTCAATAAATGACTCATCCTACTCAAAGCATCAGCCACACGATTCATCACTCCTGACTTGTGTTTAACAACAAAAGTAAACTGTTGTAGGTACGCAATCCACGATGCATGTCTCGCTGAAATCTTGTCTTGCCCTTGTAAATGCTTCAACGCCTCATGATCAGTGTAAAGAACAAACTCTTTCTGAAATAGATAGTGTCTCCAGTGTTTAATGTCTTGTACAACAGCATAAAATTCCACATCATATGTACTATATCTCATCTTCGCTCCCGATAGCTTCTCACTAAAATATGCAATCGGTCGTCCCTTCTGACTCAACACTCCTCCTATCCCAACCTTGGATGCATCAGTATGTAGTTCAAATACTAACTGAAAATCTGGTAATACTAGAATTGGTGCAGACGTCAGTAACTCCTTGATCTTCCCAAAAGCATCCCCTGCTTCCTCTGACCATGAAAACTGTTTACCCTTCATACAATCTGTAACAGGTGCCATCACACTACTAAAGTATGGAATAAATCTTCTATAAAATGAAGCCAACCCATGAAAACTACGAACTTCCGTTATTGTCTTGGGCTGTGGCCAATCTCTAATTGCTTTGATTTTACTCCGGTCCACCTGTATCCCTTCCTCTGATACAACATACCCCAGAAATAAAACACTATGCGTCATGAACATGCATTTCTTCGTTGCAGCATAAAATTGTTCTTGTCGCAGTACCATCAACACTTCTCTCAGATGATTCACATGTTCCTCTGGACTTCCACTATATATCAGGATATCATCGAAATACACCACCACAAACTTCCCAATGAATGGTCTAAAAATTTGATTCATCACCCGCATAAATGTACTCGGTGCATTCGAAAGACCAAACGGCATCACCAGCCATTCATACAACCCTTCTCTTGTCTTGAATGTTGTCTTCCATTCGTCTCCTGGTCTGATTCGAATTTGATGATAACCGCTTTTCAAATCAATCTTCGAAAATATAGTAGCTCCGCTTAATTGATCCAACAAATCATCAAGCCTCGGCATCAGAAATCTATATCTCACTGTAATCTTGTTTAGCACCCGACTATCGGTGCACATCCTCTATGAACCATCCTTCTTTGGTACGAGTAATGCTGGTACAACACACGGACTCAAACTCTCCTGTATTCGTCCATGTTCAAGCAATTCCCCTACCTGCCTACGCAACTCTTCATGTTCTTTCGGACTCATTCTATAGTGTGGTTTATGTGGCAACACAGCACCTGGAACAAGATCTATCTGGTGTTGTATATCCCTCAGCGGTGGTAACTCCGCTGGTAACTCTTCAGGAAATACATCGGCAAATTCCTCCAGTACTAGTTTTACTTCATCAGGTATCTCACCCACTTCATGACTCTCACGTCCAATCAACAAGAATACTTCAGGCTCCACTTCAACCTCCTTAACAAACTCCTTCAATGATAATAAAGTTTTCAACTCTTCAATCTCCTCCAGTTTGTTTTCCTCTTGCTGACGCTTCTTTGAAACTAGAGTAATCTTCGTGCCTTCAAACATGAAACTGTAACTGTTGGTACGCCCATCATGTTGCACTGCCCTATCATACTGCCACGGTCTTCCTAGCAACAAATGACAGACATCCATATCTACCACATCACACCAAATTTCATCTTTATATTTCTTCCCAATCGAAAAATTAACTCGAGCTCTTCGTCCAACTTTCACCTCCCCGCCTTTCCTCAACCAAGCCAACTTGTATGGTTTCGGATGTTTCTCAGTCTTCAATGCTAACTTCCTCACAGCTTCTGAAGAAATGATATTATCACAGCTTCCAGCATCGATAACAAATTTGCAAACTTTCCCTAGAATAGTACATGTCGACTGAAAAATATTGCTCCTCAACCAACTACAATCCTCCTCTTGCTTGGGTGTCAAACAAGACCTCCTCATCATCAGATTAGAACCTTCGTCTCCTGACACTTCTTCTTCCTCCTCATCAGGTAGTGAATTGGAACATTCAGCTTCTTCCTGCTTATCCTCAACCTCCGCTATCATAGCTCGCTTCTTCGGCTTTGGACATTCATTGCTTTTATGACCCAACTCCTGACAATTGTAACATTTGAAACCGTTGTTTACCTTTGCCTTCTCAGCCTCCTTCACCATCGGTTTACTGATAGGTTTAGAAACATTAAAACTTCCACTAACACCCTTCACTTGATTGTTGGAATTAGTAAACACACCACCTCCTCGTCGTCCCTGTTTCTCCCAATCCAATGCCTTTTGATGTGCTTCCGCCATAGATCTTGGATCGAACATATTTACCATATCCTGAATCTGCATTCTCAATCCCCCAATGAATCTAGCAGTCAGCTGTTCTTCCGTTTCCATAATATCATTTCTAGCAATGAGTTGGTAGAATTCATCTGCATAATCATTAACTGTTTTCGTCCCCTGCCTTAGATTTTGCAACCTTTGGTACATAAGTGATTGATAGTTGTAAGGTAAAAATGTAGCTTTCATTAATTTCTTCATCTTCTTCCATGATTCAATCATTGACTTCCCCATTCTCTCCCGTGTAAGTTTCGTTTGTTGCCATCATGCCAAAGCTCTACTCCTCAACCTTGTAGCAACTAATTTCACTCTTCGGTGCTCAGGAATTTCCTTGAAGTCAAAAATCTCCTCCACATTTGATAACCAATCAAGAAATTCTTTCGCTACCATTCCACCCTTAAACTCCGGTATTTCCATCTTCATCCCTGACTCCCAACGTCGATCATCTTCAGCATCCCGATACTGACGTCGTCCCTGATCTCGATCTCAGAATTTAACACTTCCCCTGTCACCGTCAAACTCCTCCTCAAAATCTGATGTATATCGTTGTCTATCCCGTCCACCCACATCTCTTCCACTTCCGCTTCTACCACCAACATCCCTCCGATCTACATTCCTTCTATCACGATCATCATCATTCCTACTACGGTTATCAACACTTCTACGATCATGATTTTCTCTCCTCTCCCGGTCTGAATGTGGCGAAACTCTACTTCCTCCATGGATTGATTCAGGTGAATTTATTCTTCTACTTTGATTCAATTCAAGCATCATTCTCTCCAATCTACCAATACCTTCATCAAATTTTTCATGCATACGTTGCTCCATTTGATCGGCCTCTTCCCTTCGATACAATGCTTTAATATTTTGATGTCGATTTGCTCTCCTCGGTGGCATGATTGGTTTCACAAATATTTTAGCAAATTCAAATTTCGAAACTTCAAAAACTTCAACTCAATTAGCTCGTCTCACGATCGAACGACCTAGCTTAGCTCGGCTGGTCTTCAATAGCTCGAAAATGTAGGTTCGCGACTTAACTCAGCTTGACCGATTTAACTTGGCTCGGCGCTTCACTAGCTCATTCAGGTCGAACGACTTAACACGACCTCTGCTTAACTTGCTCAATAATTCAAATGCTCGTTTGGCGTGCAAAGCTCCCCGCCAAAATTCAAACACCTTTCTTCTTTCGATCCAAAATGATATGGATCAAAATCTTCACTCTTGTTGCGACTTGTGATGAACGCGATGAACAACCAAACTTCCCAAACAATAATCCGACTTGCAAACTTCAACACAAATTGCAAACAACTTCAAACTTGCTCTCGCCCTTGATCAAATAGCACGATCCAACACTTCGACTTCAAATTGTTGGCTCCAAGACTCGATTTAGCTATGATTGGCTAAAACAAGCTCTGATACCAAACTGACGCAGCGGATTAAACAAAAACAAGGTAGATCGATGAAAGTAGCAATCGGTGGATTGATGAATACTGAAATGCCCAAATTCGTTGATCCAAAGATACCGAATTCTAGCTATCTCTGACACGTTGATCGCACACGATACCGTGAAAAGAGATCTTCAATTCTTCGAGCGTTGATCAAGCGCACTTGATTCCACGAATCAGCTTCAATGATCGAAGATTCGAGCGCACTCGAATGTCGAAGGTGGAGATAGGAGATTACACTCAACTACCAATTTAATTGAAAGCACAAAGCTAACAAACGAAAATTTTATTCAAAATTAACTTTTTTTCAAAATGTACAACTCACGCCTATTTATAGCATTTTACAATCCAGACCCTTAAGTCGTTCACGACTTATGACCCAACTTAGGTCGGCAACGACTCAACAAACTGAAACGACCCAACTTTCTACTACCGAAAAGTTGCATCATTCTTAAGAAAGAAAGGGGTGAGAAATAGAAAAGATAAAAGAAAAAGAAACAACATCAGAATCTCCACAGCGGAACGAATAAATATAATATATCAAATAAGAGAATACATAATATACAACATCAATCAGAGTTACACAAAATATACATCACATACTAGACAGTTATAAACACCTGTCTAGTTAATACAACTCGATACATCTCAATACAACACAGAGATACCAACACAGCGGAAATACAGATAACACTAACACAGCGGAACCAATATATAGCTATACGCTGAAGCCTCCTGCTCCATTGCTCCTCCACAATCGTCAAAGCAAAACCTGAATCCCTTGGCTACCCGTAAAAATTTAGGTACCCGAGAGTTTAGGAAAAACAGAAATAAACTCCAGGTCAGACATGGGTCTGGTATGAGTATCAAGTTAAAGTTGCTTAACTTTAAAAATCCTTTGAAAACAAAGGGTATCACGTAAGACTTCCCACACATAAACATGGAAAAGTTTTTACCTTACGCTAACCAAAACATTTGATAGGAAATCCAGTGATATTATAATAGTGTCTAGGGTTTTCAAGTAAAATACAGAAATAGCTGAAATGCTTACATCTCACATTCCAACATAGTTGGGCACAACTAATACGTACGACACTTATTGGAGATTGGATTCCATACAATGGAAGGGCTACTGGGGTACCGCCCGTCACAGTACGTGGCCTAGATCACCGTACCGAGGATTACTCCCAATCCCCTACAACACAAGGCCGAAACCATCCCTTACTGGACAGTCCCGAACAAAATAACCCTGCAGTTGTGGCCAACAACTGCCCACACAGCCGAAATAAAAAGGGACATCTAGACAAGGATATATCTTGCTCTCAAGTGGGTGCTACCCACGAAGCCTTGCTGCACCTCCCCTGTTTTAGCCATTCCCGGTTGATGAGGCTTGAGGTCACGATTACCTTAATATAACTCATCACTTAGAATGCTCATCGTCCACCTGACGATGTGCTGAAAGCATTCAATCCATACAAGTTCATTCCGGGTTCGAACGAAACCGAAGGCATTATCTCGTTACACTCATTTTGGAATCACCCTCAGAGTTAACGTCAATAACCCTTGCACTCTGACTCTTCATCTTCACTTGAGATTCACGACCTATCGTTAATTTGGATCGATGTGGTATTCGGGTCTCCAGACCTAGAATCCCGGTATATGGAAACCCGATCCCGGTCTCATCGAAATCCAAATCGCCATCTTTTAAGGCCAAGTTGTTTAAAGTTAAAACAGTTTAATTTAATTATCTATATACACAGAGATAGATAATTCACAATATAACAATGGATAATAACATTATCATCATAACAGATAATAAACTCAAACAGGTAATCAATATTATCATACTTAAACAAGCATCCATATCCCATATATTTTATTCATCTCGTATCTGAGTTCACAATCAATCAAGGAAATCAATATCATCCATCATAAGCAACGATTAATAATCATCATTTATAATTAATTTAAAATGAATTAAATTAATTACAAATCTCTAATTAATTTAAAGTAAATTAAATTAATTATTTCATCCTTATAAATCTTGCTTACATAACCATTAATTTATTACAAATCAATTAATTAATCATTCTCCAATTTCCCTTTTTAATTAACCATCCTGTATTAATTTTCCCTCAATTACATTCAAGTAATTATTCTTAATTAATTTCTAAAATTAATTATCCATAACCAAATATAGAAATTAACCTTTAATTACTTCTTTTATTAATTAATTATAATTAATTACATTAATCCTTAATTAATTATATTAATAAATTACTCAAAACTCATTATTGATAAATCTATCTTAATGAACCAATTCTTTAATTATATCATTAATTATATAATTTATTGATCCTTAATTACAATTTAATTAATTTTTTTTCTATTCCAATTAATTACCTTAAGAAAATTATCTTTACTCAAATCACATTTATTAATTACTCTTGATTAATCACATTCCAATAATTTACTACCCTTATTTACTTATTAAATAAATTAATTACTCCTTAATTAATTATCTCAATTAATCCTTCGATTAATTTCACAAGTACTTAAATCCAAATTACTATCATATTTAAAACATCTTCAATTAATTACATATAGTAATTACCATTAATTACTTCATTAAGTAATTCCACTTTATTAATTACATTTAAGTAATTATACTTAGCCAATCATTAAATGATTAATTTAAATTAATTAAACTAAACTAATTAACTTAAATAAATCAAATTAGGCTTGATTAATTACATTAAGCAATTGATCCTTTAATTACTTTCATTCAGTAATTATACTTAACATTTTAATAATTGATTATCTTTAATTAACCAATCTAATTATTAAATAAGATTATCACATTGATTGATTATTAAACAAATCTTAAGTAAATGACCTTCATTTACTACTAATAATCCCTTTAATTCCTTTTCTTAAGAAATTTAACTTAGATAAATCAATATTAATTACATATTAATTTATCCTTAATAACCAGTTAATTTAAAATCTAATCTTATTTAATCAATTAATTAAATCTTAACCCATTAAAACTAAATTACTTTAAGATCAATTATTTATCCCATTACTTTCTTAATTTCAGTATCAACTAGATTTAACATCTTACCTTAATTTACATTTAAATTAATTACGTAAATTAAGGTTTCAATATTAACATAACATAATCTTAGCCTAACACATTTAAGTTAACTAAATACATAACTTATTAAATCAATGTTAAAGAATTCATTTACACTTGAATTTTACTTTAAGAAAAGTCTTAGACTAATTTATTTAATTTTTAAAAACTGGGTTTTTTTTAAAAAACTTATAAAAGAAAACAGGCTTAGCTCCTACTTCGGGTCCTACCCGAGCCCCACTCGACTCCTGCTTCGAGATAACCTATCTTCCTACTCGACTCTATCCCCAATTCCCTTTCTTCTACAATTTAACTAAGTTTACATACTAAGTTATTTTCCTAAGTTTAAAACTAAACTGCTACGAAGAAACTTTCGAAATCACGAACCCAAACTCGAGCAAAACGATTGCTTACTCGAGAACTGCCTCGAGTCGATCTCGACTCAAACAAACTCAGACAAGCAACGATACACCATCGCCGTGCACGTGCATAACTCTTCTGGTGAACTCCGACCAACTCCATTGCCTCCTACACATCGAACAACCCACCATCATCGAATCCAACTCACTCGAGAACCCCCATTCGACCATAGTCGAAATCGAGCACCACGATCCAGATTTTCAACGAAACCAGGCTTCCAACATCGTCTCGTCCTTCCCTTCTCTGACCACCAGAGGCGGAGCAACTCCGGCTACACCACGACAACATGCCAACCTTCCATTTCCCAAAGCATCACTGCACTCGATCAAGCGAGGACCACGAATCGAAGCAAAAATCTATGGCATACTAAAATTAGGTTTAGAAATTTTGATTGATCGCCGCCGACGCCACCGTGGACGATGCCACCTCCGGCTATTTTATCCACCACCGTAGCAGGCTCCTCTATCCCCACCAGCAACCCTGAACCCTCCAGTTCCTCTCTTTGCCGGAAATTGGCCAAAATGCCAATTCCGTTCATCCCCGATCTGCTCTTAAACCACACAACTAAAATTTATAATTTTTGTATTAAAAATCATGTTTAAGTATGATAATTCCATTTATATACCTGAATTCATAAAAGGTCAAGTTCGAATTTTTGCTTATTTAAGTGTTTCACTATATTTTCTAACTTTCCAGTAGAACACTTACCAATTGCACTTATAAATATTTTTAAAGGTAAGATTTAGTTAATACTAACAATTTTTCTTTTAAAGATCATAGCTTGAAAGAGCTTGAAGGAGGAGAGTTGAAATTTTTTTATCTTATTTAAGTCTGTTGAAATCAAAATAGAGGCATGCATATTAGACTCAGGCAAGCTCACAGTAGTTCATACATATATATACCAGGCAAACACAACCATATATGTCCATGCAAACATTTTAACAATACTACCACTATGATTTATCACAGGCATCAGTTAATAAAGCAGATTTGGTTTTAAAGGGTGAATGTTTACTCGCAGACAAGGGTTCAGCAGATTCACACTTTCAAGTTTTAAGACAAAAGATACTTGCAGATTAGCCCATACATTAAGCAATTCAAGACTTTAGTTTAAAAGCTTTTGTTTACTCAAATACTTAAACTTTTATAGTTAAATGTTACTCACCAGACATGAAATGAAGAACAGAGTTTGCAACTTGAAAAGCTTTTGAAACTTTGAACACTTTTAAAAAATGAAAAAATGCTTCGCTCGATCTTCCTGTATCATCTAGCTTGCCCTTTAAATGTTGATGATGTTTTAAGTTGTAAAGATGGAAACTTGCTATTTGAAATTACTTTGAAATGCTGAGATGTTCAAGCTTTCAAAACAGAGTTTGAAGTTGTTTCTTTGCTTAGAAACTGCAGTTGCAAAGCTATTGAAATCCCTCTTTATTTTGATCTCCATTTTTGTTTTGAGATGAAAATAAGTTTTATTTGAAATACCTTCTAGTAGGCTAAGTTTTCTTTTGTATATGAAAGAAATGAAAAAGGTAGATTGATATATAAAAGAAGGTTACTGGTTATACTTTCTACCGGTACAAAACTTCTTCTTTTCATATAAACATGGTCAGAGATTTTTTCCCATAGGGGGCTGATATGATCGAGTTTGTGTACTAGAGATATGCTAAACATTAAATGCTTGCCTCCTTATGTCTACACTTAACTTTATTTTAAATTTCGAATGTACTAGATATCTTTGTATATTTCTTTTCTAAGTGTACATCCTGTACAAACATGCATACTATTTCCTTTACCTTGCAGCCTTATCTCTACAAACAAGTATCTAGTTTATCTCCTTGCCTTCCAGTGTACACCCTTATTTTATTCTTCCTATACAAGCATTTATGAAGATATGTATGTTTACTTTAATACTTTGTTTTATACTTGCCTTATTACAATTGCTTATAGCCATGCAACATGCACATATATTTTTATCTTTATACTTTGTTTTACAACCTTGTTTTAGCTTATGCATTTGTTTATCTCAACCAACATGGATGATTATTACTTTAGCCTGCAACTTGTATTTTTGCTTTAGCTTTTATTTTGTTTAAGCCTGCACAGTTGTTTTACTTAGCCTATTTGCTAACTACAAATTTTGAATACTTTGCTACATTATACTTCATGTAGATTAAAGTTGTTTTATTTATCTTGCCTATTTTGTTTATAACTTAAGTTATTAAATATTTAGCCTACTCTTGTATTTTTTTATTTTACTTTGCTAATTATTTTTGTTGTTTTGTTTTTAGCATTCTAGCTTATTAAATACTTAATCTACTATTGTATATTTTATTTTAAAACCTAACTATCCAATATTACATTTATTAACTATTACTTTATTTCATACTATATTAAACATTTATAAGGTTTATTTTAAATTTAAAACATTTTTGAAAGATTTTATTTTAAACTTCAAACTATAGCTCTTCCAATTATATACATATACATAACAAAATTCCTATTTATTTAAAAATTTATTCATAAAGATATTATATTATAAATAAAACTCATTATCAAAAATAAATAATTTATAAAGAGATTATTCCTATATAAATAAATTACTTATTTACCTACTATATTTAAAACAAGAACAAACAACCCTTTGTTGAATTTAAATTCAAGCTAAAATCATTTAAACCAGTTTAAACTTGATCTTTAGTATAATTTAAAGCCAATTTGTTATTTATTTCATATAGCTTAAAAATATATATATATTAAATCAAATTATAATTACCAAAAATATTAAAATTAGAAAACATATCTTTATTTATTAATTTTAAAACAAAGCTTACCTATTCACAATATATATATACATTATAAATAGAAGACAATTTATTAGCTTTTAAAAGATAAATGATCAGTTAAATATTTATTAAAAGAAGACTATTAAATCAAATTCAGATCTTATTAACAAATATTATCAAATTAATTTAATTTTAAATGCAGAGTATTAAATTGATATTGTCAAAAATTCCGGGATGTCACATTCCTCCCCCCTTAAAAGAATTTCGTCCCCGAAATTTAAAACAAAGGTAATTTAATAATCTAATTAAAGATTTTATTTTAAAAACACAAGCATACATTAATTATATGCTAACATCCATAGCAATCAATCATCCAATCAAACAACTCAAACTTATCCAGACAAAATTCTGGATAGAATTCTCTCGAGTTTCCCCGAGTATAAATACCGGGATACTCGCTCTATAGAACCCAAATAAAACTATACCACTAAGCTATAGAGCTCCTACTCCTCCAGATCTACCAAACCAGACAAGGTATCAGACTATAGACAAGTCTGACTCAACATCCAAATCTCCCAGAACAGCTAGCTCTACTACCAGAGATAGATCTTACACGTACTCCCTCAGAGATACGTGAAACACATCGAATTCCAGTTAACCAAACTGACAATTCACTCCAGAAGACCAAACACTAATCCTCACAAACACAGAAAAGATTCAAGATACCTCGGAGCTAGCTTTTCAATCTTACCAAACTTTTAAAGCTCCTTCAATCAGAGAAAACTTACTCAAAATCAAATCTCCGTCTTCGAAATCCAAACTCCTCCGTCTCTTATCCACAAAACTCATCTGACGATCCTGGGCTGTCTACATTCCTACTGATCAGCTCAACCTTTGCTGATGCCCCAAAACAACTCATCACAATGATCCACTCAAAATCAGTCCAAGAACACAGCCTCAACTATCATCAGTAGAAAACAACTTCCCCTATCCGGAAAAGAAAAATAGATGCACATCCAAACTGCTTCCGCTGCACAACTCTGATCTGAGTAGATGAAAATGCTGATGATACACCCGAGCACAAACCGGATAATACACCACAGAATATGGTTCAACAGATCTGTCAGGAGAAAATTCAGAACTCCCGAAAGATTTCTGACAAACCGAGAAAACACTCCACTATCGCAAGTCACTTTTGCGATCAACCCAATCTAATATCCAAAGAAAACTGTTCTCTCTTTACCCATCAGAACAGCCTATGCTTAACCAGTCAATCCACCGAAGAAATGGATCCACGCTGCTGCTTCTGAACTTCACCTCTAGAAAACTGCTGACAGAAGACTTCCTTGCCTACTCACAGAACAATCTGGACTGCGACGCTGCACTGATGACAAAGATTCCCTAATCCAAACTCCTCGAGAAACTCAGGCCTCAAAGCCAAACACAGACACCCAGCTGAACTCAGCCTCAGCACCGAAGCAGACTCGCTTCCTTAACTTGTTCCAAAGAAAAATCTTCGGAAACATCCATAGTCACTGTGTCTCATCACACAGCTACTAATTCCTGAGATATCACGATACCATCACTAGCTTCCATCCAACCGATAGATCCAAACTCTACTCAAAGATGGACTCCGACCTTAACAGATTCCTCCAGAGATTTGGTGAAATCCTTACACCATAACAAAAATTCACACGAGACAGTATTGGATCTACAGTCTCGGCAGATACACTTCCAACCTCAACAAACTCCAATCATTGGTAGTCGTGTTACACACACCACTACCCTATCTACCTTTATAACTTATATTGGAAACTCGAACAGGTAACCCAACAAATAGGTAGAAATATATATATATATATATATATATATATATATATATATCAAAATACAAGTACGCTCTCTCAAGATAGACACCACTCCAGAGCCTACGTATTCGCTCAACCTAACGCTCTGATACCAACTGAAACGACCCAACTTTCTACTACCGGAAAGTTGCATCATTCTTAAGAAAGAAAGGGGTGAGAAATAGAAAAGATAAAAGAAAAAGAAACAACATCAGAATCTCCACAGCGGAACGAATAAATATAATATATCACATAAGAGAATACAAAATATACAACATCAATCAGAGTTACACAAAATATACATCACATACTAGACAGTTATAAACACCTGTCTAGTTAATACAACTCGATACATCTCAATACAACACAGAGATACCAACACAGCGGAAATACAGATAACACTAACACAGCGGAACCAATATATAGCTATACGCTGAAGCCTCCTGCTCCATTGCTCCTCCACAATCGTCAAAGCAAAACCTGAATCCCTTGGCTACCCGTAAAAATTTGGGTACCCGAGAGTTTAGGAAAAACAGAAATAAACTCCGGGTCAGACATGGGTCTGGTATGAGTAACAAGTTAAAGTTGCTTAACTTTAAAAGTCCTTTGAAAACAAAGGGTATCACGTAAGACTTCCCACACATAAACATGAAAAAGTTTTTACCTTACGCTAACCAAAACATTTAATAGGAAATCCAGTGATATTATAATAGTGTCTAGGGTTTTCAAGTAAAATACAGAAATAGCTGAAATGCTTACATCTCACATTCCAACATAGTTAGGCACAACTAATACGTACGACACTTATTGGAGATTGGATTCCATACAATGGCAGGGCTACTGGGGTACCGCCCGTCACAGTACGTGGCCTAGATCACCGTACCGAGGATTACTCCCAATCCCCTACAACACAAGGCCGGAACCATCCCTTACTGGACAGTCCCGAACAAAATAACCCCGCAGTTGTGGCCAACAACTGCCCACACAGCCGAAATAAAAAGGGACATTTAGACAGGGATATATCTTGCTCTCAAGTGGGTGCTACCCACGAAGCCTTGCTGCACCTCCCCTGTTTTAGCCATTCCCGGTTGATGAGGCTTGAGGTCACGATTACCTTAATAGAACTCATCACTTAGAATGCTCATCGTCCACCTGACGATGTGCTGAAAGCATTCAATCCATACAAGTTCGTTCCGGGTTCGAACGAAACCGAAGGCATTATCTCGTTACACTCATTTTGGAATCACCCTCAGAGTTAACGACAATAACCCTTGCACTCTGACTCTTCATCTTCACTTGAGATCCACGACCTATCGTTAATTTGGATCGATGTGGTATTCGGGTCTCCAGACCTAGAATCCCGGTATACGGAAACCCGATCCCGGTCTCATCGAAATCCAAATCGCCATCTTTTAAGGCCAAGTTGTTTAAAGTTAAAACAGTTTAATTTAATTATCTATATACACAGAGATAGATAATTCACAATATAACAATGGATAATAACATTATCATCATAACAGATAATAAACTCAAACAGGTAATCAATATTATCATACTTAAACAAGCATCCATATCCCATATATTTTATTCATCTCGTATCTGAGTTCACAATCAATCAAGGAAATCAATATCATCCATCATAAGCAACGATTAATAATCATCATTTATAATTAATTTAAAATGAATTAAATTAATTACAAATCTCTAATTAATTTAAAGTAAATTAAATTAATTATTTCATCCTTATAAATCTTGCTTACATAACCATTAATTTATTACAAATCAAGTAATTAATCATTCTCCAATTTCCCTTTTTAATTAACCATCCTGTATTAATTTTCTCTCAATTACATTCAAGTAATTATTCTTAATTAATTTCTCAAATTAATTATCCATAACCAAATATAGAAATTAACCTTTAATTACTTCTTTTATTAATTAATTATAATTAATTATATTAATCCTTAATTAATTATATTAATAAATTACTCAAAACTCATTATTGATAAATCTATCTTAATGAACCAATTCTTTAATTATATCATTAATTATATAATTTATTGATCCTTAATTACAATTTAATTAATTTTTTTTCTATTCCAATTAATTACCTTAAGAAAATTATCTTTACTCAAATCACATTTATTAATTACTCTTGATTAATCACATTCCAATAATTTACTACCCTTATTTACTTATTAAATAAATTAATTACTCCTTAATTAATTATCTCAATTAATCCTTCGATTAATTTCACAAGTAATTTAAATCCAAATTACTATCATATTTAAAACATCTTCAATTAATTACATATAGTAATTACCATTAATTACTTCATTAAGTAATTCCACTTTATTAATTACATTTAAGTAATTATACTTAGCCAATCATTAAATGATTAATTTAAATTAATTAAACTAAACTAATTAACTTAAATAAATCAAATTAGGCTCAATTAATTACATTAAGCAATTGATCCTTTAATTACTTTCATTCAGTAATTATACTTAACATTTTAATAATTAATTATCTTTAATTAACCAATCTAATTATTAAATAAAATTATCACATTGATTGATTATTAAACAAATCTTAAGTAAATGACCTTCATTTACTACTAATAATCCCTTTAATTCCTTTTCTTAAGAAATTTAACTTAGATAAATCAATATTAATTACATATTAATTTATCCTTAATAACCAGTTAATTTAAAATCTAATCTTATTTAATCAATTAATTAAATCTTAACCCATTAAAACTAAATTACTTTAAAATCAATTATTTATCCCATTACTTTCTTAATTTCAGTATCAACTAGATTTAACATCTTACCTTAATTTACATTTAAATTAATTACCTAAATTAAGTTTTCAATATTAACATAACATAATCTTAGCCTAACACATTTAAGTTAACTAAATACATAACTTATTAAATCAATGTTAAAGAATTCATTTACACTTGAATTTTACTTTAAGAAAAGTCTTAGACTAATTTATTTAATTTTTAAAAACTGGGTTTTTTAAAAAAACTTATAAAAGAAAACAGGCTTAGCTCCTACTTCGGGTCCTACCCGAGCCCCACTCGACTCCTGCTTCGAGATAACCTATCTTCCTACTCGACTCTGTCCCCAATTCCCTTTCTTCTACAATTTAACTAAGTTTACATACTAAGTTATTTTCCTAAGTTTAAAACTAAACTGCTACGAAGAAACTTTCGAAATCACGAACCCAAACTCGAGCAAAACGATTGCTTACTCGAGAACTGCCTCGAGTCGATCTCGACTCAAACAAACTCAGACAAGCAATGATACACCATCACCGTGCACGTGCATAACTCTTCTGGTGAACTCCGACCAACTCCATTGCCTCCTACACATCGAACAACCCACCATCATCGAATCCAACTCACTCGAGAACCCCCATTCGACCATAGTCGAAATCGAGCACCACGATCCAGATTTTCAACGAAACCAGGCTTCCAACATCGTCTCGTCCTTCCCTTCTCTGACCACCAGAGGCGGAGCAACTCCGGCTACACCACGACAACATGCCAACCTTCCATTTCCCAAAGCATCACTGCACTCGATCAAGCGAGGACCACGAATCGAAGCAAAAATCTATGGCATACTAAAATTAGGTTTAGAAATTTCGATTGATCGCCGCCGACGCCACCGTGGACGATGCCACCTCCGGCTATTTTTCCCACCACCGTAGCAGGCTCCTCTATCCCCACCAGCAACCCCGAACCCTCCAGTTCCTCTCTTTGCCGGAAATTGGCCAAAATGCCAATTCCGTTCATCCCCGATTTGCTCTTAAACCACAACTAAAATTTATAATTTTTGTATTAAAAATCATGTTTAAGTATGATAATTCCATTTATATACCTGAATTCATAAAAGGTCAAGTTCGAATTTTTGCTTATTTAAGTGTTTCACTATATTTTCTAACTTTCCAGTAGAACACTTACCAATTGCACTTATAAATATTTTTAAAGGTAAGATTTAGTTAATACTAACAATTTTTCTTTTAAAGATCATAGCCTGAAAGAGCTTGAAGGAGGAGAGTTGAATTTTTTTTATCTTATTTAAGTCTGTTGAAATCAAAACAGAGGCATGCATATTAGACTCAGGCAAGCTCACAGTAGTTCATACATATATATACCAGGCAAACACAACCATATATGTCCATGCAAACATTTTAACAATACTACCACTATGATTTATCAAAGGCATCAGTTAATAAAGCAGATTTGGTTTTAAAGGGTGAATGTTTACTCGCAGACAAGGGTTCAGCAGATTCACACTTTCAAGTTTTAAGACAAAAGATACTTGCAGATTAGCCCATACATTAAGCAATTCAAGACTTTAGTTTAAAAGCTTTTGTTTACTCAAATACTTAAACTTTTATAGTTAAATGTTACTCACCAGACATGAAATGAAGAACAGAGTTTGCAACTTGAAAAGCTTTTGAAACTTTGAACACTTTTAAAAAATGGAAAAATGCTTCGCTCGATCTTCCTGTATCATCTAGCTTGCCCTTTAAATGTTGATGATGTTTTAAGTTGTAAAGATGGAAACTTGCTATTTGAAATTACTTTGAAATGCTGAGATGTTCAAGCTTTCAAACCAGAGTTTGAAGTTGTTTCTTTGCTTAGAAACTGCAGTTGCAAAGCTATTGAAATCCCTCTTTATTTTGATCTCCATTTTTGTTTTGAGATGAAAATAAGTTTTATTTGAAATACCTTCTAGTAGGCTAAGTTTTCTTTTGTATACGAAAGAAATGAAAAAGGTAGATTGATATATAAAAGAAGGTTACAGGTTATACTTTCTACCGGTACAAAACTTCTTCTTTTCATATAAACATGGTCAGAGATTTTTTCCCATAGGGGCTGATATGATCGAGTTTGTGTACTAGAGATATGCTAAACATTAAATGCTTGCCTCCTTATGTCTACACTTAACTTTATTTTAAATTTCGAATGTACTAGATATCTTTGTATATATCTTTTCTAAGTGTACATCCTGTACAAACATGCATACTATTTCCTTTACCTTGCAGCCTTATCTCTACAAACAAGTATCTAGTTTATCTCCTTGCCTTCCAGTGTACACCCTTATTTTATTCTTCCTATACAAGCATTTATGAAGATATGTATGTTTACTTTAATACTTTGTTTTATACTTGCCTTATTACAATTGCTTACAGCCGTGCAACATGCACATATATTTTTATCTTTATACTTTGTTTTACAACCATGTTTTAGCTTATGCATTTGTTTATCTCAACCTACATGGATGATTATTACTTTAGCCTGCACCTTGTATTTTTGCTTTAGCTTTTATTTTGTTTAAGCCTGCACATTTGTTTTACTTAGCCTATTTGCTAACAACAAATTTTGAATACTTTGCTATTATACTTCATGTAGATTAAAGTTGTTTTATTTATCTTGCCTATTTTGTTTATAACTTAAGTTATTAAATATTTAGCCTACTCTTGTATTTTTTTATTTTACTTTGCTAATTATTTTTGTTGTTTTGTTTTTAGCATTCTAGCTTATTAAATACTTAATCTACTATTGTATATTTTATTTTAAAACCTAACTATCCAATATTACATTTATTAACTATTACTTTATTTCATACTATATTAAACATTTATAAGGTTTATTTTAAATTTAAAACATTTTTGAAAGATTTTATTTTAAACTTCAAACTATAGCTCTTCCAATTATATACATATACATAACAAAATTCCTATTTATTTAAAAATTTATTCATAAAGATATTATATTATAAATAAAACTCATTATCAAAAATAAATAATTTATAAAGAGATTATTCCTATATAAATAAATTACTTATTTACCTACTATATTTAAAACAAGAACAAACAACCCTTTGTTGAATTTAAATTCAAGCTAAAATCATTTAAACCAGTTTAAACTTGATCTTTAGTATAATTTAAAGCCAATTTGTTATTTATTTCATATAGCTTAAAAATATATATATATATTAAATCAAATTATAATTACCAAAAATATTAAAATTAGAAAACATATCTTTATTTATTAATTTTAAAACAAAGCTTACCTATTCACAATATATATATACATTATAAATAGAAGACAATTTATTAGCTTTTAAAAGATAAATGATCAGTTAAATATTTATTAAAAGAAGACTATTAAATCAAATTCAGATCTTATTAACAAATATTATCAAATCAATTTAATTTTAAATGCAGAGTATTAAATTGATATTGTCAAAAATTCCGGGATGTCACACAATCCATGACTCAAGCACTTGTATTACAACCCACACAACATCACAAATTTACAACACTTAGGTCGTATACGACCTAACAGACACACGACTCACGACCTACGACTTAAGTAAGGTCGTTAGCGACTTAATCATCCCAACACAACACGACATACCGACACAGCGACTCAACGAGTTACAACACAGAATTACAATCCTGCGACCTAAGATACAACGCACACGACCTACGACGTAAGTACAAACGACTCAACACATATATACAACAAAGTACAGCAAAACACCCACGACATACGACTTAAAAACTAACGACTTATCAATGCTCACGAGTTAACAGGTGCTGCGACTCACGACTCAACAACAAACGACTTAACATTGCCACGACCTAAAATTCAGCGACTCAAGAGAAAAACTGCTGCATCACGTCACGCGACCTAACTAGGTCGTAGGTCGTACGCGACTTATCTTAGGTCGTGAGCTCCCTTCTTCAGCATACTCGTTAGGTCGTAGACGACCTAAAACACTTTCCTTAGGTCGTACTGCATCACATGTGGTATCAGAGCTGAAGGTTAAGAGAGAACCTTGGCTCTGGTGAGGATTCCTCATTAGAGATAGGATCAATAGTACCTTAGAATGAGTTGAGTGTATCATATATGAGAGCGTACTTGTTATTTTCTTGTATAATAATTTTAAAGGATAAACGATTTTAAAATAACTTTTATATAAGATTATATTTTGATATAAAAAGAAATAATTTTTCCAAAATTTTTATAGTATATTGAGGTGATTGGTTGTAATTATTGTAACAAAATTAGATTATAAGATCTAAGTGGTTATATATATAACCAAATAGAAATTAGATAAGATTGAACTATACAAATAGGTTAAGCTAAAAGTAGATTCAAACCAGAGTTTAAATTCCGCAAAATTTGAAAGTGTTTTTCAAAGTGTTTAGAAATGAAATTAGTTTACCCTGATTATATTTTATATATAGAGAAATAAATTTTCAGAAAATAATTATGGAATATAAAGTGTGTTAGGTTTCTAGATATGGTAATATTGATTATTATCTTAAATTGGTTATTGGGTCTTAATATAGGATGTTTATTACAAAATAAACAATGATAAAAGGTGGTGAAATGTTTTAAGGAAGTGGAATTATATGAGCATAATTTACAACCGTGACTTTTAAATTAAAATGAATTTAAATTGAGAAGTTTTGAATCTAGGTCCCCGAAATTTTGAAAAGTGTTTCAAAGTTTTGGAGGAAATAATAAGTAAGATTATTTAGAATATTTTTTTTGATATGAAAATTTTTGTTTTGAAAACAAGAGTTGTTTTGGAAATTCCGAAGGAATTTGTTTTCAATAAAAACAAAGTTGGTTTAAATTTAAAAGTGTGATTGGGTATATAAAGGGGATATATATGTATATATATGTGTGATTTCAAGATGATTTGAAATAATACCAGTGTTTGAATTCTGGAATTCCCACTAAAACGAGAAGTAGATAAAAAGGGAAATAATTTTTTGAACTTATAAGTGGGAAGTGATATTAATAAAAATTGAATTTTTGAATGTAAAAAAAATTAATTGAGTAAGTTTAAATGGATTGAACAAATTGGAAATTAACTTAGGCCAAGTTGAATAAGTTTTGAACTTATAACCTGAAATTGAAAATTTCAAGATGAAATTAAAATTTGACTTGTGGAAGTTAAATAAATTAAATTGTAAAAAAGATAAGGTATAGATTTGATAAAAAGTTGAAAGAGAAGGAGTTATGTATGAATGATTCCAAAACGATTTTTGAAATAAAATGGGTTTCGAATTCCGAAAATTAAAATGAACCAGATTATCAAATTAGTGGATTAAATTATAAAATTCAATCTTGGATATGGAAAATTCAACTTATGCTAAGTGAATAAGGAAGTAGAAGGAAATAGAATTTATGTGAAGTAAATAATAATGATCGAGAACAAATAAAAGGATATTTAGAAATAAGAATAAAAGCTGAAAATTCAACTAATTGAGGTTTTAATTATAGGTTAGGAAGTCCTACTAGAATCTAGTCCATGTTGTAAAAGATGGCAAAAGGAGAAGAATGGAAGGCAAGGCGTAGGGAGCGGTGAGCAGCTTCATGTAAGGCACGGGAAAAAGCAAGAATGGAAATAGAGAAATAGATTAGTGAAAGAGATGGACTAAGTCCTTATGATAATATCTTATGTTATAGATGTCATAATAAAGGACTTTACGCAGCTAAGTGTAGTAAACTAAGAAAGGAAAAGAATGAGGAAGTCAAACATTTTCACTCTGAGATTTCATGCTTTAAGTGTCATGAGAAAGGACATTTTCTAAATCATTTCCCTAAGGTAAGGAAGATGAAACATAAACTTGTAGTATCAGTCGACGGGTCAACCATTTTCTACCATTATAAAATGACGGGACACATCGCTAGAAATTGTCCCGAGAGACGAAATAAAAAGCAAGTTGTGAAACGCCCTGAGAATGGCGCGAAAATCATCCATGAAGATGGGAGTATAGAGTTCTTTTGTGGCAAATGCAAGAAGTGGGGACACCCTGTTACGGATTGCACAGACAGTTTTGACGAGGTGTAAGGAAATACTTACGGAAGATTTTTTTAGAAGATGCAGAGTGGTGAGAGATGGCCGGTAGTGTTCATTAAGTAGGACTCTGTTCTTTCCTAAATTCCTAGGTGGTGTTAAGGAGTCAAGATTTATGACCTTTTGTAAGACTTTTTATATTGATGAATGGATGTAATTTTTAACTTACTAGCTGTCGTAGTCTATCGATGTTGTAAAATATTTTGAAGGAATATAAACTTATATAAAATCACTTTTTATAATTGATTGAAAATAAATCTATAATTTCTAAAACACAAATGTAGAAATTTATTATAATGAAGATTGAACAGTTATTATAAGTGAAACTTACTTTATAAAAAGTAAGAAAAGTTACCCATAACTTTGTAAAGTAATCGAACTGGGAAAAATTTGATTTGGCATAAATAAGATCATATATATTAGTTATATATTCAAACTCCCTTGTTGAATTTATAACTAGAAGGAAAAGGTCTTTGAAAAGTATTTGGAAATACTAATTGGAGTTTATGTAAGTATAAAGTGGATTTATAAAACTATTGATCCTTAAATTATTTGAGTTGGAAAGAATGATCTTATATGTATATGAGAATGAAGTCGAAATAGTTTTGGAACCTATTGATTTTTAAAGACTTTTGATTTTGGCAAATAGTCAATTTGGGAAATTGGGAAAACCGAATGTAAAAACTATCGATTTAGAAGATATTGATTTTATATAGAAAAAATTTATATGTGACACATATGAAGTGTATGATTTGAAAGATACTGTATATATATAGTACGATATGTTTTGAAACCAAAATTATGGAAAGACACCCCACGAAAGTTGAAATTTGTAGTAGGAGATCCATTGGCTGGTTCTACCTAGGAATCCGCAGGGTGGGTTCAATAAAAATTGGAATCCTAGAGGATGTCTGGACAAAAAACTCATGAGTTCCTGGTGATTATTTGTTTGCATAGCGTAAATCGAGGGGTATTATACCTACAGTTACGTTCGGTTTTGCTGTGATAGCAACGTAACCTTTGTGTAACTACGATTTATCGTGGTTCCATAGCGTAATTCGGGAGGCAGCGATTGCCTACAATCTACGTTTGATTTCGTTGGGATAGTGACGTAACATCGGTAGATTGCGATTTATGTGGTTAGGTTCCATAGCGTAATTTGGGAGGCGGAGATTGCCTACGGTCTACGTTTGGTTTCACTGGGATAGTGATGCAACCTTTATGTAGCTACGATCTATGTGGTTTTATTTTGATAGCGTAATTCGGGGGGGGGGGGCAGAGATTGCCTACAGACTACTTACGGTTTTGCTGTGATAGCGACACAACCTTTGTGTAGCTGCGATCTATCGTGTTCCCATGGCGTAAGTCCATGGATGTTGATGCCTATAGTTTACTTATGATTTCGCCAGGATGGTGACGCAATCATCGTGTTAATTGCGATCCATGGTGGTAAAGCAGGAAAAAGGGATGATACTTTCCATATCATTTTGAAAAAAAATTTCAAGTATTTTCACTGGATGTTGGAATAGGTCTGCTAAGTACCTAGAGATTTTCAGTCCTACGCCTGATCAACGTATGACAAAATTTCTGTAAGAACAAGGATGGACTTTTTAAGACATCAAGTTATGAAAAATGTTTTAATATAAAACTAGCTTAGTAATACTATGTAATTTAAAGTGTATGTATCTTAAATTGTAGAATAAAAGAGTATGGAGTTTAAAATGTTTAAAGGATGATTAATTTAGTAATATACATCAAAATTCTAGTCCTTGCTTCGTTCCTTTTCGAGGATGAAAAGTTTAAGGGGGAAGGAATGTAACGACCCGGATTTTTTAGCTAACTGATATTGGGTAATTAACTAATTTTTAATTATTGGAATATAATTTTTTATAAGTCGAATAAACAAATTCTCTTATATTGGAAATATCTGAATCTATAAGCCTTGGAAAAACTATATTTAATTTTAAAATGAAATTTCTAGATATGATAAATTTTATAGAAATATGTATATAAACTCCACCATTAAAATTTAAGGCAGAATATCCATATATGTATATATGTAAATATACATAAGCTTTATGACGTTTAATAATATATATAAGTTTACATGTGTTAATGTATATGAAAATATGTATAAATGTATATATGATAAAATAAATAATTTTTGATTTATGAAATATCTGTATATATATATTTTGGAGTCTTTGATTTAAAAGTTTAAAAATCTAATTTTTGAAAATATTTAAATAAACTTCACTTTTAAAAATAGAATAAAATACATCTATATGTATGTATATACAAAACTTATGATATGAAATAAAATAAAATATATATAAAAAAATACATGTGTGTAGCTATTTATGTGTATATGTTAAATATAGCATCCATGTAACAATTTATACATAGAAGTTCAAACTTTAGCATGATAAAAATGGTGTTATAGTCAAAAACATGTGCATATGGTCAAAAGTTATAGAAATATATATATATATATATATATATATATATATTATGCATATGTATACTCACAAGGAGACATTATAATGAAATAAATCTAGTCAATCATATAATAAATCTAATCACTCAACCTTCAAGTCACTAGGATATCAAGTCATATTTTTTTTCAAATCAAGTCAAACAATTTTCGAATCAAAATGGAAAGAAAATAAAAGGAAAGGGTGTTGTTCATGAAATTAGGTTTCAGCTTTTCCAGCCTTGTTTTCTCCATCTATGTATATACTCGCCTATGTTATCTACACGTATAATTTCTAGCACTTAAAAGAAAGGAAAAAAAAAGTGCCACTAAATCTCTGTAGAAGGCTAAGAACTCTAAGCATTAGGAAAAATAAATAAACATAACAAGGAGTAGTGTCTTTCTTTACAGCAATGTCCACTTCTTTTCAATAGCCAGTGAGTAAAACATAATCTTTTACTTACTGTAAATAATGTTGGTTTCTATATGTTTGTAGATGTGAATGAATTCTTTTATTTATCAAGCGTTTATGTGTTATTAAGTTTTCTATGCTGTTTATATTTATGATTTAATCATATTAATGAACCTTGTAAAAACTAAATTAGAAAAAAGAAGCATGTACAACTACTATTCCTAAAAAAATATAGGCTTTCCAACTTCAAAAATCATTACCTCTCATTCCAGTTGATTTTAGATCATGGCCCCAAAAGAAAAGTCGATTATTTTTTTCTATATTTGATTCTAAAATTTGTTTCGTTAGTTATCATTGAGTACAGAGGGAGAAAAGTTCAATTTACAGTAACTAACTTATAAATGATCAAAATTCGAATATCGTAAATTAATCCTTTGATTACATGAATGTGTTTGTTATTCAAAATGATGATTTTTGGAAGTGAATTGGAGATTTTTAGTGGTATATTTGGTGAGATAAAGGAAGATGATCGAAAATGGGTCTTTGGCCAAATTCCAGCGAGCCACGCGATTTCGTGACTTGAGGCATGGCGTGGGGGAAGCTTGGAGGATGGGGAACTCACGAAAAATGGCATGGTATTTTATCTTTGGGTGTGTTGGCTTGTCGAGGTTGATGTAGGGTTTTGGGTGTGCATTCATTTGGGTTCAGTTCTTGGTCAATGACGATGGCGAGGCAACGTGTTCGATGTGCGGTCCAGGGGGAATTGATAGAGGAGGAGATGGTGAAGCTTCAGGTGAAGTTTGGTGGTGATGGAAGGCTGTGGTGGCGAGGCGTGAGGATTTTGGATGTCGTGGTCGTTCCAGGCATTGGTTTAATGTTCGAAATTTTGATCTGGAGTTGTTGTCACGTTTTCAGGTGGTGGGCGTGGACGTGAGGACATAGGCGGACTGTGGTCGGCGGTCGGCGGTGAGTGATCATTGCCGGAGTAGACATGTACGTGCAAGTACGTGCAAGGAAAGCATGTATGAGAGGGAGAAGGGAGGAATTCTGGGAATGGGAAGAAAAAGTTTCAGCCTTGTTTGTTTGAGCCGTGCATTTTGGGTTGGGCTGGCATTTGGTTTGTTTTTGTGGCAAGGAGATAAACAAGTTTTTTTTATTTAATAAACCATTACTTTAAAAACATATTTCTCTTTCTTTTAAAATCAAACCGACATGATAATTTTTGTATTGTAATCCTACCACCCACTATTTTTAATCTAAATTAATGTTATTAATTTTCCGTAATTTAAAATTTAATTATATTATAATAATTAAAATGAGTAATTAATTAAATTCTTATTTGACTTAATCTTATGTTAATTAATAAAATTAGTTATTAATTTGGTTGTTTAATCCTATTTAACTAATAATAAATTGTTTTGGTAATTTCTAAATTTATAAGTAATTTGGATTAAAAATATAAGTGGATTCAGTTTAATTTAAGTTGATTAAATTTTGATTTTGAATTATTTTAATATGAGTTGTTAGTCGTTAATTTAGTTAATGATCTATGCTTGGGTTTTATTGCTCTTGGATATTTATTTAATTGTTCTTATCTGTGTCATTAAGTAGCCAAACAAAATTAAATAGTTAGAATAAAATGTTGACACGTTTTATTTGAAATAAACATATGGAATAAATTCCCATATGTGAAGGTTGCACCCTGAATATGAATTATTTATTTAAAACGACTTGGATATTTAAATTTTATCATTTTGAGTTTTATGCGACCGAGATCGGATATCTGCATTATCCGGTACCACTTTGATCCAATAACCACTCCGAACCTTTACGGTTTAAAATTTTAAGCCTAATATGCTGGGATTTAACTAATTTAACAAATTTGGTTATTTAATAAGTATTGAACTTAGACACTATTATAATATCACTGGATTTTCTATAAAATTGTTTTGGTTATCGTAAGGGCAAATCCCGTCGTGTTTATGTGTGACATGGTCTTACGAGTTACCTTTGTTTTTCGAAGGATTTTGATAACTTAAGTAATTCAAATTAAGTATGTTTACCCACGCTGGTTACCAGCCTGACTCGGGCATTACTTTGTCATAATGCTCAGGTCAGACCGAGTATTACAAACTCAAGTTAGGATGCTTTTGGAGCTCAGGGGACGAGCTGAATGGCGGATACATATTGCTCGTATTTGTTTATATTCCGCTGTGTATTGTAGGCTATATTTTCAGCATTTGTGAGGACAAGTTATTATAACTATCCAGATTTATATATTGATGATTGTACTCTGATAATTTGTATGTATATTAGCATTTACAGTTCTTAGTACAAAATCTGTTATTATATTATATTTTGTTCCGCTGTGATTGTGAGATTCTATGTTGTTGTTTCTGTTTTTATTTCTTCTATCTTTTCTTCTTTAACCCTAACAATCTGGTATTTTCGACACTCGATTGCTCGGCATGTTATACAGTGAACGTATTAGTGTCGATTTTCGAAGGTCGAAAATCTCCCGGTCGTTGCATGTTATTTACTTATGGTTTAGAAATATCTATGTATCTTTTAACGTTCTTTCTTATAAACACACGCTTCCTCTGCATTTTGATTGATAGTCAAACAATTTGATATTTCTATCAAAATATTTGTTCAATTCCGATGGTTATAAAATAATACTTTCTATCATTTCTTGGACCATATCCGAAAACTCACAACCTCTATATCTCTCCAACTGACTTTGAGACACATTGGGTGTAATGTGCGTCTACTCTAAATTATTATTTATAATTTTCTATTTCAGCACGTATGTACCAAAACACAGTCTTAAAAAGCGATAATCTGTGAGTAGATTCGAAATAACTTGATAATCTATTATGCTAATCTCAACATTTGAAATTTATGAGATTATTCTTATCACCATTGCCTATTTAATTCCAACTACATCAGTCTTGCTCATAAAGATACAATCGCGGTTGATAGATCATATCCCTTCGGTTACGACTACCAAAATCATATTTTGATAATGTACTTGGAATTCATTTTCTTATCTTTGCATCATACCATATTATAGAGTCAACACTCTTAATGGTTTAATTAAACAACCGAGGATTGTATATTTTCGATATTGGTAAGAAACTCATAGTTTCTCTTCAAAGTGTGAGAATACTTAGACACTCTAATGCGATATGTTCATTTAGGTTAGTTAATTTCATTTCATCTAATCTAATCAGTTTTATCTATGGATCGTATCCAATTCTATTTTACTATCAATAATTTCCCAAAGAAATTCTTTCACAATGAAGTTGGTATTTCTTGAAACAAAAATTGTTTCTCAATGCAACAGAATAGGTATTCACAAACACTTTATGAATTACCTTTTATATAAAACTGATTTAGTTTTTAGTTTACAAAACATATGTTCAAAACATAAATATGTCATTCAATGACAGACTTTTCTAAAATCCTTTTGGGGAGATTCATACAAGATCCCATGGCTTTAATCATTTTTAAATTTAAGTTTTCAATCTTTAAACTCATTCAGACGCCCGTAACTCTTTAATACAAACCTCGATTATGAAGTATTATAGATGAAAATCATGTGGAAAATTGCTACGAACACAATGGTGTCGGTTTGGTAGCCAAATTTGAAAGTCTATGAAACTTTTCTTTTAAGACCTTGTTTTTAATCTAATTTAATTTCCTTATTAAATTTCTGTTTAAATTTCTATTAAATTCTTGTTAAATCTTACGTAAATTTTTAAGGTGCTACTGATAGTCTAAGTGTATCCGTATCTCTGGACCATCTGAGTGCGTCTTGTTCCTACCCGTCTGAGTGGGCAAGGATTCGAGCATTGATGTAGTCGTGATGTTGAGTAGTCACTATCCATCAAAGTAGGTCATTTTAGTTATCATATATCAAACGGCATTGAGTATGGGTGATGCGAGATTGTGTGATGGTTGCTATGTTTCCTATGGATGTCATGTGATGTAGGTATCGTCGAGTCCAATACCCCGACCCCCTAGTTATACTTAGGTAAGTATTACACCCATATGGATGATAGTAGTTTAGCATATATTATGCTTATGTGCTAACCTTTTGAATGAATGATCAAATCTGGTATGATTTTCCATATCATATGTTTTTATTATGATATATCGACTTTATATCTGTTTTTTAAGATTGTAGATCACTCATACTACATTATTGTTTGACCTGAGATTATTTGCATTTCTTCTTCTATTCTCAAGTACTCTTAAATGAATAGATAGAAAGACAAGTATAAAGATAGGGCATAAAGCTGTGTGGAGGACAAAATTAGGCTTATGATTGCATATTTATGCTATTTTATTAGAGATGTTACTGCTTATTTCCGTAGTGCACTACTATGGGGCTATTAGCACTATGTAGAGACGATTTTAGTATGTAGTTTATAATGTATTAGCGATGTATAAACTCTTATATTTGGTATTGTATGTGTTAACGTTAAAATATGAACGATAACACCCGGTGTGTGTGTAATAAGATCGTGAAAGCACCACCCGTGTGACGGGAACAGAAATCAAGCGGAAAAAAGCAGAAATGCAGTAAAAGGCAGCAATTTTATAGTGGTTCGGCTTGAGATTTAGCCTACATCCACTTTGAATCTCTTTATTAATGAATTTGGTTACAAATCGATACAAATCTCTTCAGGAAACAATACAATTCGATCACAAGAAACAATCTTGACTACTAGCTCAATCTTCGATGGTGAAACTTGATGAATCCATGTCGGATGTAAGGAATTTCTCTCGAAGCTTGTTGTAGTGTCTCGAATGCTTGAAGGATCCTTGATTGCTGAATGAATGGAGAGTTCGACGGAGTAACAGCGCTGTAGAAATGATTTGCCAAAAAGTCCCCTGAATGTTGGAAGTGGTGGGGTATTTATAGGAGCAGATTTCTGGGCAGGAATTCTGCCTAAGTCTTAGGTCGCGTACGACCTTAGTTAAGTCGTAGGTCGCGAGCGACCTAAGCTAGGTCGCTGTCCCTTTGCGGCTTCAGAAGTTAGCTGGTAAAGCTGTGCTTAGCTTCATTTGATCAAGTAGTAGGTCGTAAGCGAGTTAAAGAATAGCTGTCTGAGCTTTAGGTCGTAGGGTGCTGAACATGCTTTAACAGTTAGGTTGCTAGCCTCTTTAGGTCGTCAAGTCCCTTAGGTCGCTAACTACCTTAGGTTGTTAAGTCCTTTAGGTCGCTAGCTACCTTAGGTCGTTGAGTTCCATAGGTCGCAATCCTTTCTGTTGCTAGGTCACGAGCCTCTTATGCTGTTAGGTCGCAAGGCCTTTCCATCCTTAGGTCGCTGAATTCCTTATGCTGTTAGGTCGCGAGGTCCTCCTGGATCTTAAGTCGCAAGGCCTTTCCATCCTTAGGTCGCGAACTTCTTATGCGGTTAGGTCGCAAGGCCTTTCCATCCTTAGGTCGCAAAGATCTCTTAAGTCCTTAGGTCGCGAAGATCTCTTAAGTCCTTAGGTCGCAATGCTTCCTTACAGTTAGGTCGCAAGCCTTTCCTTAGGTCGCTGAATTCTCTAGGTCGCAACCTTCTCTTAGGTCGTTAAGTTCTAGGTCGCTGAGATAAAAGGATTAACATTTGTCCCTCGAAGCATATGACTATGCCATAGGTCGTATGCTTCGATTTACCCTCGCTAAGTCGCAAACGACCTAAAGCTTTTCGCGCCTGTTCGCCTCCCACTCTTAGCTTCATATAAATTGGTTAGGTCGCACCTTCTCCCCTACCCTACTATTTTGAACCTCCATCGCCATTAGCAGTTTTTCAAGCTTCCAGAGACAAATTGGACCCAATCAGCCAACGATTCCTCCTCACCAATCATAATTCGTAAGTGGATCGGCTTTTATTCATCCATAATCATCACTCGATCACGAATCGCTGTTACCTGTCCCAAGCTTAATTTTGTGCATTGTGCTTTCTGAACGGTTGTTTCCAATAACTTTTGCTTGTCAATTGACGCGCCGTGGCGATTCATGATCGTATGAAAGCCTTTTACTACGGATCTGTAGGGTTCGCAATTGACTTGCTGGTTAATTGGTGGTGTTGAGGTAGAACGAAGGGGAAGATCAATTCTTCTGGTTTGGCGGTATTGGGTTATCGGATTCAATGTGACATTGCTTGGAGAGGAAGTCACCAGCCTACCAGATTTGAACGACCTAGGAGTTAGGTCGCGTGGGGAAGCTTGGCGACTTAAGCTTTTTGCGATCTGACAACATTTGCGACCTAGAGAGTTCTCAACCTTAAACAATTGTGCACGACCTAGGACTTAGAGAAAATTGCCTCACCTTAATCCATTCAGTTGCAACGTGCGACCTACAGAAATCCTGACTCATGATAGGTCGCTGAACGACCTAATACTTAGACAATTTTTCACAGTCTTGAACTTTCAACCTGAACAACATAGCATAAGAACACTGCAACCTGTGTTAGGTCGTAAGCGACCTAACACTTAGAACTTTGAACAGCTTTTGACTGATTTTTTGAATTTGGATTATTTTGGGCTTTGCACTTCTTCTCGGATTGCCTCAACTTTAATGCTAATAACCTATTTAGAAGCAACATTCACAGAAAAATGGGACGAATATACTGCTATTGATTGCCCACATCAAACAACAGATTAGTTGACAAAGAATATCAAACTTAAATGAACTTCGTGAATGAAATGCTATGAACTAACAAATCTAAGTGAAGTATTAAAGCAAAACTGAAGTGATCAACTAAAGCTGATTTATTTGCATCAACACAACACTATTCTTGGACTTAAGATATTAAGCCCTGAAACTTTATAATTGACAAGTATCAATTAGTTTAGTTTCATTTACATTTGCTCGTTATTGTATTAGTTTTGCACAACACTTCACTCTTTTTAGGAAACGTGCACCTTAATATTTGATCGTCCAGTTCCTTGTGTAGAATGGAATCTCAACAGGAAGACTTGGAAATAGCCGGAGAAGCTTTTCCAATTGCTACTCCACTAAACGATCCTCCGGAAAGGACTCCTACTACTCTAAGTCATAAAGTCTTCCGACAACTGTGTATCCAATTTGGCATTGCCGAAGCAGATGCTTTACTTCCTGGGTCAAGCGACACTTCTGACAGGCCGCCTCTTGGCTTTCTTGCTGTGACCCGGCAGATGTGTTCAAGTGGAGCCATTCCTCCATTTAACGACTGTCTTCGGGAACTCCTCCTTCGGCTAACTATTTCTCCCTTTCAACTACACCCTAACGGATACTCCATCCTGCTGGGATTGTGCGTGCTTTTCAGGAGAACGTTGAACCGTTTTCCCTCTTTTGATGAAATTCGCTTCTTGTGCACATTTGCAAAGAACAAAGACCATCCTTCTATCATACTTGTGAGGAGTGCCAGGAATCGCAAACTAATTCTGGACTTGCCTGAAAGTGCCATGGATTCTTGACTCAATTCTTTTATGTTCGCTGTCCTCCGGGATTTTACGCTATTTGGAGAGTCGGAAGTAAGATTACTTTTTACCAATTCATTTTCTAAATTTTTCATAATTCGAACCATCAAATGCTTAATTCCATTCTTTCTTCGTGCAGCACTTCCTTCTCTTCTTCGAGATACCAGCCGTAAGTCGATTTTAGATACTTTGAGTGCTGTTGACGTTGAAGAGAGGAGCGCCAAATTCTTGCTGAAAGATGAATTTCTACACCAGTTTGGCCTTTTACATCCTTCTAGATCGACTCAGATTCATGAAATTTCTAGTTCTGATGCGGAAATGTTAGTTGCTTCAGATTCCCAAGCAGAGGCCTCGAATGCCCCAGCTTCTGTAGAAGAAACTGCATCAGAAGCACCCGTCGTGGAGGCTGCTTTGATAAAATGTACCGCATCTACCGATGTTGTAGGGTCAATTAACAAACCGGCACTTGCCCCAATTATTGAGGAGGAAGAAAATCCTCGAATTTCTGAAAAATCAATTGATACAGAGGTTGAAAAAGAGAAGTCTGCTGAACACCTGGGTGATGACACCTTTGATGGCTTGAGCGATATCATGATAACTTCTCAAGAGCTTTTTGGGGATAACAATCCAAAAGCAACTTCTCCCGTTGTCGAGGCGACTTCCACCTTTAAACAAACCCGGACGCCTACTACGCCAGTCGTCTCTGTTTCCACACTAAAGCGTGGTCTGTAGTTTGATGCATGTAGCTTGCACGCCACACACACTTAGGATTTTTCAGCACTTATAAACATTTATCCTCTTTCTCCTGGAAATTTCTAAACTTTACTCCTTTTTTGCTTTCAGGTTCTCCAATAGGACGTACAGGTTCATATTATGACTCATTCAAGTACCGTGGAGGCCGCGGCTCCTATGACTTTAGGAAGTACCTTGATACCCCAAAAGAAACAGATGAAGAGAGGGCTCGAAGGAAAGCCCAGGAGAAGCGGGATTACGATCAGCGGCAAAGAAGGAAAGATGCCGAGCGATATGACTCTTCGCATAGAAGTGACTACTCTCATAAGCGGAAGTCTTACGATGATAAGGGAAAAACTCAGATCGCCGACGAACCGAACAAACGATCTAAACCGATTGACGCGTCTGAAATTTCTGAAAAGACTGACGCTCCCATTCCTTCCGATATTCTGGCCAGCTCTCCTCCTCTGAAGAAATCTGACATTCAGACTATCATTAACAGACCGCAATATCAAGTCAAGGACGGCCCCCCAACACTTCAGAGCCGTTTTCCGAATTGGTGCCTAAAAGGGGTGCGCTTTGACTTGGACTTAGTTCCGATTGATAAGCAAGACATGCTTAGCAGTCTTGACGCAGTCAGGCTTAATATCGAGAGGATGTCGCAGTGGCAGAAGCTTGTCGATGAACTCCAAAGGGTTAATCGTGCAAACCTTGAGGCGATGCTGACTATGGAAAACGACAAGGCGGAGTGGGACAAAATTTGCAAACAGCATAATGTCGAGATGACAAATATTGCTGATGGTTATGCAAAACTTGAATCCGAGGTTAAAAAACTTAAGGAAGATCCTGCCTCTTCTTCTGCATCTCATACTCAAAAAGAAGAAGTCTTTCAAAAACAAGTGCGGGATGCACATGCTGCACAGAGAGATGTCGAAATGAAGCTTGCCGCTGAACAGCATATTACTGAGAAATACCGCACAGAAAACACCGATCTGCGGGAAAAGGTCACCTCCCAGAACGTAGAGATTGAGTTACTAAAGTATCGACTTACTAAAGCTGAGGCAGAGCGTGATGAGGCTACCGCTGGCCGGGTTGCTGCCGTTGCCGAAAAGGAAGCGGCTGAGCAATCACATGAGGCGACGAAAGAAGACATCAGCTCTACCTTATTCGACTTTTATTTACACAGCGTTCTGGGTCGTGGGAGCCTCTCTTTTCTTGGTCCCGATTATGAAATTACATTGGCTGAAGTGTGGGAAGTCGCAATGGATATGCTTGGCGGGGCCGGCTATAATGAGTTGGAACTTGAGGAGCGCTATCTCGATGATGAGGCTCGTGCCTCTCCTGTTAAGGGGAAGGAGCAACTTGCCAAAGTACGAACTGAAACAACGGGAGAAGAGCCTCCAAAAGAAGAAGCTCCTTTAACTGCCCCCGTTCATATTTCCACTTCAGCCGACGTTAATATTATGGATTCCAGCTCTCATTCTTTACATCTAGCTAAAGTTGCCCAAGAAACTGCAACTACTCCTACTGAAGATGAGGCACTGGATGATATTGAAGTCGAGAAGTTTGAGGTTGATCTTGCAAAGCCAACTCCTCCAGGTACTTTTGGCGTCGTCTCGGGTCTAATGAACCAGTCATTTGACTTAGCCGAATTCGATGACCTTCTTACTTGTTACTTAAACTTTGGTGAACCGATGCCTTCTTTATTTTCGGGGGATGTTGATTTTAACTTCTTTTCTTCTACAGCGGAGGCACCAAGCACTGCACAAGCTTTCACTCCTTCGGTTGCCGTTCCTCCATCTTCCCAAATTACTCCTCCTTCTGCTTCCCAACCGGGATCACAGGCAGAGAAAATCGAAGCTCTTCAAGGCTTGGATGATCCGGCTTCTTCTCAGGAACAGAAGGCGGAGGATTTTGAAGACATTGAGAAGACCCCGGAGCGGTCTCTTGATGACGACACGAAGCTTTCAACATTGCTTGCTATTCCGGGGAGCGAGTCTTCTTCAAAGAGGAAGGGGAAGCGTGCTGTAAGGAAGAAGAAGAAGACTTCCACTGAAGAGGAAGCAGTAGTTGATCTGGCCGTACCGCTTTCTCCTTCTGCCCCTACCCGTTCACAACGACTTCAAAAGCTAATCATTAGGCCGGGAAAGGGCTCCAAAGGTGGTGAGAAGAAGGAATAATCAAGCTGGATTTTCTACTTATTATTTTTGCTCTTTGCATGTATTGACCGGGGATTGTGCGGGTACCGGTCCCCGCTTTTGCTTGTTCGAGATATCTGCACATGTAAAGAATTTTCATAGTACTAAATAAAACAATTATTTTACTTGTACAAACTCTTGTGTATGTGAGAATGCATTTGTTTTTTATTTTTAGTATAGAACAAACGATTCTTTTCACTTGTACAAACTTTTTGTTTGTGTTTAAGAATGCATTTATCCCACAGCTTTTTCGCGTGATATTGTTATGTGCTTGTGGTATGTTGCTTGAATACTGCTTTTTATTGTTGTAGCCGTATCATATGATATTGCCCCTATACCACAAGTGCATTACAATATCTTTTGCTTTTAGCGAGAACTGTACTCTTATTTTTCATAGAATAACTATTCCGTCTTTGAGGGAATGATTATTCTACTTAAACGGAGCGAGTCTCATTTCCGGATAAGTTTTCACGCTTCAACCTTCGGAAATGTTTACTTCATGCTTTTGAGAAGTGAATTCTCCTACGCGGTGAAGCGAATCTCAGAAGAAGATATTACTTAGCACTTCGATTTCTGGGGAAGAGTTTTTTTTTTTAAGATGAACAAGTAGGTCTTCCTTAAGAACCGAAGTGTGCCTCTAAGGAGGGCTTTATTTTGGTATTTTTGAGGAGTAGCATGTGGACTCCGAAGAGTAGCATTATGCTTTGTGGAGTATTGTTGTGCCCCCGGAGAGGTCTTGTGCTTCCAAAGAAGTCTTGATTTTGGTCTCCGAAGAGAAGCAATGTTGGTCTCCGAAGAGAAGCAATTTTTGTATTTCTACTCGGGTGAAGTGGGTCTCCGAAGAGAAGCATTTTGCACTTTTACCCTGGTGAAATGTGCCTCCGAAAAGGGCTTTTACCTTCGAAGAGGGCTTGTGCCTCCGAAGAGGGCTTGTGCCTCCGAAAAGGGCTTTTGCCTCCGAAGATGGCTTGTGCCTCCGAAGAGGGCTTGTGCCTCCGAAGAGGGCTTGTGCCTCCGAAGAGGGCTTGTGATTGCCTGGAAGTTACTTTCTCATGGTCAGAGGTCTACGGGGCGAACGCAAGTTGCTTGATTGGATGTTTGCTTGCACAAACGATCGCAATTAACTAACAAGGTGCCCCTTTGGTAGTCCCACCGATCTTTTTGATTGAGTAAAGCACTCCCATTTATTGGCGTGCCTCGTTAGAGGGCTTTGGTTGGTTGGTGTGCCAGGTAGGTTGCGTCTCAGGGGCGAGTGGATCCACGGGACGGACATACGCTATCTGGTCGGATGCATCACGACCAGTTAGCGAGGGTCTTGTTCCTTCCGATTGGGAAGGCGTCCCTTTAGTGGATCTCCCGGCCTTCCTGTTGAGAGGCATACCTCCCTTTGTCTGCTTCTTTGTTTGCTTGGCAATTTTCTATCATCATCTGCCCATTAGCGATCTCTTATCATCATTTCCAAGCACATCTTTTTTCCTTTTGCGAGTAAATTGCTTCATCCGAAGGAGTGTACTTCACTGTTGAATGACTTCACGAGACAAACGCGAGTTATCTAGTTGGATGCCCGTTCATAACGACAATCTCAACTAGTGAACAAAGGTTTGTCCCAGTGAAGTCGCCAACTTTTTATGTGAAGTTTTCCTTGCGTAGGATTTGAGTTTGGAATTTTTGTTGTTTGGTTTCTGTGCAATAGCTGATTTATAGAGGTCGCTTAGCTTTGTGATGAGCAAGCCTTGTTATAATGTCCTGCAATTTTGAATCGATATTTTAGCGATACATTTAAAGTATTTACATATCGAAATAAAACAGGCATTATGAAATAGTAAAGAACACAAGATTTATAGTGGTTCGGCCAAGAATCGGGCCTACGTCCACTTTATAGCTTTCATTCATTTACACTGATTTACAATGTTTCACAATACAACTGATACATTCATCATCATTTTACAATTTTGAGCAGAGCTCTTTTCAAGTAAAATAAGGGCGCAAATGGTTGCTGTTCCAGGCCCTTGGAATTGGATCTCCTTCAACAGTTATGAGTTTGAAAGTGCCATCAAGAAGTTTAGTGCCTATGACATATGGCCCTTCCCAGTTTGGCCCAAACACACCAGTTGCTGTCATGATCCTTTTCAAAACCAAGTCTCCGATTTCAAAGCTGCGTTGGCGAACTTTGGAGTTGAAATGCCTGGCTATTCTCTGCTGATGAGCTGAAACTCTGAGCCTAGCTTCCTCTCTTTTCTCATCAAGAAAATCAAGCGCTTCAAGTTGCAGTTTTTCATTTTCGGTTTCATTGAAATGAACTCTTCTATGTGAAGGAACCTCTACTTCTACTGGAATCATTGCCTCAGATCCGTATGCCAGTGAAAATGGAGTGTGCCCAGTCACAGTTTTGTGAGTAGTTCTGTACGCCCATAGTGCTAGTGGAAGCTTATCAACCCAACCACCTTTTGCTTTTTCAAGTTGCTTTTTGATAGTTGACTTGATGATCTTGTTAACTGCTTCCACTTGCCCATTTGCCTGCGGATGAGCCACTGCTGAGAAGCTTTTTCGAATTCTGAACCGTTTGCAAAAATCCTGGAATTCTTCACTTTCAAATTGAGTGCCATTGTCGGTGATTATCTTCTGTGGCACACCATATCTGCAAATGATATTCTTCGTTACAAAATTTATCATCTTTTTAGAAGTGATGGTGGCCAAAGGTTCAGCTTCGGCCCATTTGGTGAAATAGTCAACGGCGACAATAGCATATTTAATTCCTGATTTAGCGATCGGTAATGGTCCAATTAGGTCTATTCCCTAAATGGAAAATAGCCATGGGATGACCATTTGTGTGAGTTCGGTGGAAGGTGCTCTTGGGATTTTTGCAAATCTTTGGCATTTGTCACACTTCCTGGAGTAAGCTGCAGCATCTCGATTAATATTCGGCCAGAAATACCCATATCGGAGAATTTTCTTTGCAAGTGTTTGACCACCTGAATGGTCTCCACATTCTCCTCCATGCACCTCTGCTAAGATTGTCTTGGCTTCTTCTTTAGTTACACATCGGAGTAGTGGGATTGAAAATCCCCGCCTGTATAATCGGCCATCTTGAATTATATACCTTGACGCTTTTCTCAATAATTTTCGACGTTCCTTAGAACTTTCTGGCAGGGAACCACCGAGTAAGTATTCTTTGATTGGAGTCATCCATGATTCATGCTCTTGAGACGTAGTCATAATCCAATCAATATCCATTTCATCAATGCTTGGAGCTGACAAAACTTCTACAGGAACTAATCCCAGCAAATGAGCTTCTCCGGAACTTGAGTACTTTGCTAAAGAATCCGCCTTCATATTTTCCTCTCGGGGTATGTGGCTTATTGAGTAGTGATCTAAATCATTGAGGAGTTCGGAAGTTTTTGTCAAATATGCAGGCAAATTCCCTTCTTTGGCTTGAAATTCCTTCTTCACCTGGCAGACGATAAGCTGAGAATCACTGAAAATCTGTATCACTTTGATATTTAATTCCTTGGCGATTTTCAATCCGGCAATAAGGGCTTCATATTCTGCTTCATTGTTTGTCGAAGGAAATTCCAGTCTCAATGCATAACATAGTGATCGTCCTTCGGGAGTTTCGAGCACAACTCCTGTCCCAGAACAATAATCATTTCTCGAGCCATCAACATACAACTTCCACTGTATCGGAATGCAGTCAGTTGTTTCTTCCTTACTGTCACCTTTGTCAGTGGATTCTGCAATGAAATCTGCTAAAGCTTGTCCGTTAATTGCTCTTCGGGGATGGTAAGTGATGTCATATTGGTTGAGTTCTATGTTCCACTTCAAGAGACGACCCGAAGTTTCAGGATGATACAGGACTTGCTTCAAAGGTTGATCAGTCAGGACCTTGATAGGATGAGATTGAAAATAGGGTCTCAACTTCCTGGAAGCGATTAGCAGACAATAAGCATGTTTTTCTATCTTTGAATAATTCATCTCAGCCCCAGCGAACCGTTTGCTGATGTAGTAAACTGGACGTTGTATTTTCATATCTTCTCGTACGAGTGCTGCACTTAAAGCATGGGATGAAATTGCCAAATAGATGAAGAGGTCTTCACCATCACTAGGCTTGGAGAGGACCGGAGGAGTTCTCATATGATGAATCAGTTGATCGAAAGCATTCTGACATTCAGGAGTCCATTCGAAATTTTTCTTTCCTTTCTTTAGAGCATCAAAGAAGGGAATGCATTTGTCTGTGGCCTTGGAAATGAAGCGACTAAGAGCGGCAACCTTTCCATTGAGACTTTGCAGTTCTTTCTTTGTTCTAGGGGCTTTAACTTCTCTTAGAGCTGTGATTTGAGCAGGATTGGCCTCGATGCCCCTAGCGCTCACGATGAAACCCAGGAATTTCCCAGACTCTACTCCGAATGAACATTTCAATGGATTGAGCTTCATTCCGTACTTCCGAAGAATTGAGAAAATTTCTGCCAAGTGATCCATGTGGTCTACTGCTTTCTTTGACTTTACTAACATATCATCAACATAGACTTCCATCGTTTTGCCAATCTGAGGCTTGAACATAGCGTTGACAAGTCTTTGGTATGTTTCCCCTGCATTCTTTAACCCGAATGGCATGACTTTGTAACAGTAGAGTCCCACATCTGTAATAAAGCTTGTGTCCTCCTGATCTGGTTCATTCATCATAATCTGATTGTATCCGGAATAGGCATCCATAAAAGATAACAACTCATGTCCAGCCGTCCCATCTACTAGTTGATCGATTCTAGGCAACGGGAAGCAGTCTTTGGGGCAAGCTTTGTTCAGATCTGAGAAATCAATGCATACTCTCCACTTTCCATTTGCCTTCTTAACCAGTACTGGATTTGAAACCCAATTTGGATAAGTGGATTCTTTGATGAAATTATTCTCTAAGAGGCGATCTACCTCTTCCTTTAAAGCTGCTGACCTTTCTGGACCTTGAGTTCTTCTTTTCTGTTTTACTGGTGTGAATTTCGGATCGACATTCAGAGTGTGAACAGCAATTGTTGGAGAGATTCCGCACATATCAGCATGACACCAAGCGAACACGTCCAGATTTGCTTTTAGAAATGATATCAGTGTATTTTGAACTGTTGTATTTAGTTGCGAACCCACATTAAGTACTTTATTTGGGTCTTTTGAGTCGACAGGTATTGGTACCGTAACTTCTGCGGGCACCACTCTATTCTCCTCTGCACTGGATTTTCTGGGGTCCATTTCTCGCCTTGCACCACTATGCTCACCAGTGCAGGGGCCACCCTGTATTTGCTATAAGGTTGGGTTTTTGATGCGGAGGGGAGCTGCCGCATCTTTACCCATTTCTCTCTTTCTGGCTTCTCGAAGCTCTATGAGATAACATTCGCGTCCAGCATTTTGATCTCCCTTGATGACACCAACACCATTTTCTGTAGGAAACTTCATAGTTAGACACCACGGGGCCAAAATGGCTTTGAATGCAGCTAGAGTCGGCCTGCCTAGGAAAGCATTGTAGGCAGAAAATCCATCAACAATCACAAAGGTTTGTTTTCGAGCTACCCTTTTCTGCCCTTCACCAAGTTCCACGAACAAATCGACAGTTCCGATTGGTTGCTGTGGTTCCCCAGTGAAACCAATGATCTTTTGTGATGAAGCCTGAACGTCGGTCATTGGGATCTTCATCTGGTCAAATGTTTTCTTGAAGAGTATATTGCAGGAAGCACCACAATCAATGAGTACTCGTCTTACTATTGCTGGCCCGATTCCTGCAGAGATAACTAAGGGATCTATGGTGGGAGCTTCAATACCAATAGAATCCCTAGCCTTGAACAAAATATCATTATCTGAAATCTTTTGCTGTTTCAGGGGTGCAGCATTTTCTACAGCAAAAACATCTTCCTCTGCCGGGATATACTTTAAAGCATGAGCATATCGTTCCATCTCACCCCAGCTTCTGCCTGCTGGGTGTGGGCCCCCTGAAATGACGTTGATAACGGGCCTCTCAGATTCTTGTGCCGCAGCACCTTTACTTGAGCCTAACGGCTGATTAGAGGGTTGTTGCCTCTGAGTAGACGAAGATGGATCACTTCTGTTTTTCTTGACATATTGTTGCAGCTTGTTTTCTCTCAATAATTCTTCAATTAAGCTCTTTAAGTGACGACAGTCATTGGTATCATGACCGGGTTGGTTGTGAAAACGGCAGAACTTTCCATTTCTCATAGCGCCCTTTCCCGGTTTTATCTCAGCCGGTTTGGGATAATCCACAGCATCTTTTGTGGCGAAGAAGATATTTTCCAGAGTGTCGGTCAATGGAGTGAAATCTGAGGGTTTGAAGAAGCGAGGTTTCTTTGTATCCTTTTGTTTCTTCCCCTCGTGATTTTCCCTTTTCTGACCTCCGGAATCTTTCTTTTCCGAAGCGGCAGTATTATTTTCCACCTTTGCTGCCACCACCTTCATTGATGCTGGAAGATTTTCCAAGCGTATGAATTCATCAGCTTTCTTGTAGAATTTCTCGAGAGAATTTGGCTCTTTCATCTTCAGCCATTTTCCAAATTCGCTCGATTTGTCGATAGCACGCATCAAATAGGTCAAGATCATTCGTGGCTCTGCGTTATCAACTTCTGCCAGAGCTATATTGAAACGGTTCAAGAATGATTTAATAGGTTCTCCCAGATTCTGTTCAAGACTGGATAATGACATTATGTCCTTTGCCTTTGAAGCGTATAGCCTGAATTGCTCTTTGAACTTTCTAGTCAGATCGGAAAACTGATCTACTGATCGGACAGGAAGTTTAGTGAACCAGAGAAGTGCCACTCCTTCCAAATATACTGGGAAATACCGGCACTTGATTTCATCAGTTGCTCTCGCACCGGTCATATGCCAGTCATACTTATACAAGAATTAGTTTCGATCACTTGTTCCCCGATAAGCAGGAATGGTGGGGGGAACAAATTTTCTAGGAAATTCAGCCTTTAGAATCTTCTCGGTAAACGGAGTCTTGCTTGGCGCGAACCCCCATTCACTCTCATCTTCACCTCTCTGCATGCTCTCTTTCATTATTTGCTTGATCATGCCAGAAAGATATTCCTCATTGTTCAAAGATTTTGCGGAGTAGACTTCTGCCATTTTCTCAGATGTTTGCACGGGCAGATTTTCGTGGAAAATTGGCGATGGTCTAGATCCTTCAGCTCGGAGGGGTGCCCCTTCAGCAGCACCTGATCCCCCCCTGAGGAATATTCCTCCCTTCGGAGTTGCGAAGAGCATCAGCGGTGTTTTCTTCATTACCTACTGGTCTTTGGTTGGCACCAAGCAGAGCATTCAGTTTTTCCATCATCAGATTGTTTTGAGTCTCAATTTGTTGGTATAGTCCGGATACGGCAGCGTCTAGCTCCTCTCGCGTCACCCCGACGCTTGGAGTTGCTGGACTTGGTGAAGCAGAGGTGGCGGTATCATCATGAACATTTTCAGATCTGACAACCTTTCGTTTCCTTCCAGGAGCCATTATGTCTGATAGACTTCTGGTTTTGTAGGAAATCTTTTCAACAAACTGGTGTGAAGCAATGATGGATGGTAGCCTGAGTTGGGTTCTCAGTGAAAGCACCAAAATGTTAACGTTAAAATATGAACGATAACACCCGGTGTGTGTAATAAGATCGTGAAAGCACCACCCGTGTGACGGGAACAGAAATCAAGCGGAAAAAAGCAGAAATGCAGTAAAAGACAGCAATTTTATAGTGGTTCGGCTTGAGATTTAGCCTACATCCACTTTGAATCTCTTTATTAATGAATTTGGTTACAAATCGATACAAATCTCTTTAGGAAACAATACAATTCGATCACAAGAAACAATCTTGACTACTAGCTCAATCTTCGATGGTGAAACTCGATGAATCCATGTCGGATGTAAGGAATTTCTCTCGAAGCTTGTTGTAGTGTCTCGAATGCTTGAAGGATCCTTGATTGCTGAATGAATGGAGAGTTCGATGGAGTAACAGCGTTGTACAAATGATTTGCCAAAAAGTCCCCTGAATGTTGGAAGTGGTGGGGTATTTATAGGAGCAGATTTCTTTGCAGGAATTCTGCCTAAGTCTTAGGTCGCGTACGACCTTAGTTAAGTCATAGGTCGCGAGCGACCTAAGCTAGGTCGCTGTCCCTTTGCGGCTTCAGAAGTTAGCTAGTAAAGCTGTGCTTAGCTTCATTTGATCAAGTAGTAGGTCGTAAGAGAGTTAAAGAATAGCTGTCTGAGCTTTAGGTCGTAGGGTGCTGAACATGCTTTAACAGTTAGGTCGCTAGCCTCTTTAGGTCGTCAAGTCCCTTAGGTCGCTAACTACCTTAGGTTGTTAAGTCCTTTAGGACGCTAGCTACCTTAGGTCGTTGAGTTCCATAGGTCGCAATCCTTTCTATTGCTAGGTCGCGAGCCTCTTATGCTGTTAGGTTGCAAGGCCTTTCCATCCTTAGGTCGCTGAATTCCTTATGCTGTTAGGTTGCGAGGTCCTCCTGGATCTTAGGTCGCAAGGCCTTTCCATCCTTAGGTCGCGAACTTCTTATGCTGTTAGGTCGAAAGGCCTTTCCATCCTTAGGTCGCGAAGATCTCTTAAGTCCTTAGGTCGCGAAGATCTCTTAAGTCCTTAGGTCGCGAAGATCTCTTAAGTCCTTAGGTCGCAATGCTTCCTTACAGTTAGGTCGCAAGCCTTTCCTTAGGTCGCTGAATTCTCTAGGTCGCAACCTTCTCTTAGGTCGTTAAGTTCTAGGTCGCTGAGATAAAAGGATTAACAGTATGAATCAACGAATTTGTGCCACATTAATGATGTTTTGGTTCATTTAATTACACTATTGTCTCTCCTATTTTATATCTGTGTTGATATTATATTTTATCTATGCACATTGAGATATATTACGTATAAGTTGAAATTGATCGCTTCTTCATAGTTTCACTCCATCGGTTGTGTACCATTATAGTGCGCCACTATATTTGAGTATATTGAGTACCAAAGATGGAGGGAGATTATAATATTTGGCATTAGAGTTTAGGTTGAGTGAACACCTAAGTATCTATGGTAGATCCATTAGAGATCACTAGTACATAATATGCCCATTGCCTCGCCTCATTTTCTTCGGTTGTGTTAGCAACCAAAGAAAATACTATCATTTGCTTAGGTCGCGAAGTGTCTGGAACCGCTTATCTTTTAGGTCGCCAAGCTCTGGATGTCGTTGATTCTTATGCCGCATTGATCTCTGCCGTTGATTCTTAAGTCGCTGAAGGAAGCAGATGTATTAAAGCTTAGGTCGCGAAGTTTCTGATGCGCATGTTCTTAAGTCGCGGAAGCCTGAATGCCATTGGATTTTCTGCCGAGTTAATCTCCACCATTGGTTTCTTTAAGTCGCCGCATTGTTTTTAAGTCGTATGCGTTGTGTTGTAATGGTAATATTGTTAAGTCGTTATGTTGTAACTGTTGGGTCTTAAGCCGTGTACGACTTATGTTAGGTCGTGACTGTTAGCTCGGAACCGACTTAGGAGATGTAATTTTTTGTTGTTTTTTCGTGTGAGTTGTAAAACGCCTATAAATAGGCCGAGTCTCTCATTTGTAAAGGTTGTTGATTTTTGAATAAAATTCTCTTTTGATTGCTGTGTGCTTTCATCTAAATTGGTAGTTGACTGTAATCTCCTATCTCCTCTTTCGGTTAATCGAGTGCGCTCGATTCAACAATTGTAGAAGCCGATTCGCGGAATCAAGTGCGCTTGATCAACGCTTGAAGAATTGAAGATCTTTGAACCCGGTATCGTGCGCGATCAACGAGTTCGGGATAGCTAGAATTCGGTATCTTCGGATCAACGAATTTGGGCATTTCAGTACCTTCCAATCAACCGATTACTACTTTCACCGATTGAAGATTGTTTTGTAATATCCGCTGCGTCAGTTTTGGTATCAGAGCTTGTTCTAGCCAATCATAGCTAGATCGAGACTTGGAGCCTATTCATTTTGAAGTTTGAAGAGAAGCCGAGCTACGAAGAGAGTAGACCGAGCATCATTGCATTGTCTAGCCGAGAATTGTGATTTGGAGAAGTTGTGTTCATCGTGTTCATCGCGATTTGCAACAAAGTGGAAGATTTCGATCCATTTCATTTTGGATCAAAGTTCGAATTGTGTTTGAATTTGAAGAGTTTGTAAGATTTCAAGTATGCCGCCAAGAAGAGCTAATCGCCACCAAAACGTAGAAGCTTTGTATCGAAGAGAAGAAGCTGATGAGATGGAACAAAGAATCAATGAAAACTTTAGTGAAAAGCTTAATGAAGGAATTGGTCGGTTAGAGAAGCTTATGACGGAGATGAATCAAAATCGGAGAAGGGTTTCACCTGAATCTAACCATGGGGGTAGTAGAGTCTCGCCATATTCCAATCGAGACAGAAGCGTTGAAAATGATCAAGGGCGTGGGAGGAACGTGAATGATCGTGAACGGAGGAATGTAGATAGAAGGGATGATGGTGGTAGACGTGAAGGTAGTAGAGATGTGGGTGGACGAGATAGACAACGATATACATCTGATTTTGAAGAGGAGTATGATGGTGGTAGTGTTCAAGGACAAGGACGAGGACAAGGATGAAATCACTCTGAGTATGATCACAAATGGGAGTCGGGGATGAAGACTGATATTCCTGAATTCAAAGGTGGTATGCAAGCAGAGGAGTTTCTAGATTGGGTGGCTAATGTCGAGGAGATTTTTGACTTCAAAGAAGTTCCAGAACAGCGTAGAGTGAAGTTGGTTGCTACGAGATTAAGGGGTAGAGCTTTGGCATGGTGGCAACAGACCAAGCTTACACGTGAACGAATGGGGAAGTCAAAATTGAATCATGGGAGAAGATGAAGAAATTGATGAAAGCAACGTTCTTACCTTATAATTATCAATCTTTGATGTATCAACGTTTGCAAAACTTGAGACAAGGGACGAAATCTGTGAATGACTATGCTGATGAATTCTATCAACTTATTGCAAGGAAAGATATTATGGAAACAGAAGAGCAGTTGACATCTAGGTTCATTGGGGGATTGAGAATGCAGATCCAGGATATGGTTAATATATTCGATCCAAGATCTATAGCGGAAGCACATCAGAAAGCGTTGGCTTGGGAGAAACAGGGTAGACGAGGAGGTCGTGTGTTTACTAGTTCCAACAATCAAATGAAGGGTGTTAGTGGGAGTTCTAATATTTCTAAACCTATCAGTAGACCAGTGGTGAAGGAGGCTGAGAAGACGAGGGTTAACAATGGTTTCAAATGTTACAATTGTCAGGAATTGGGTCATAAAAGCAGTGAGTGTCCAAAGCCAAAGAAGAGAACCATGATTGCAGAAATTGAGGATGAGGATGGTGATGGGGATTGTTCTAGTCCAGTTGAGGAGGATGAGCAGGATATTGCGTCAGGAGATGAAGGTTGTAATCTAATGCTGAGGAGATCGTGTTTGACACCGAAGCAGGAAGAAGCTAGTTGGTTGAGGAGTAATATCTTTCAGTCGACATGCACTATACCGGGGAAGGTGTGCAAATTTGTGATTGACGTAGGAAGCTGTGACAATATCATTTCAACCGAGGCTGTAACGAAGTTGAAGTTGAAGACAGAGAAGCATCTGAATCCATACAAGTTAGCATGGTTGAGAAAAGGAGGAGAAGTGAAAGTGGATAGACGAGTTCGTGTTCCATTCTCTATTGGGTAGAAATACAAAGATGAAATATGGTGTGATGTAGTAGAGATGGATGTTTGCCACTTGCTTTTGGGAAGACCATGGCAGTATGATCGAGCAGTACAACATGACGGTCGGACCAATAGCTACAGTTTTTGTAATATCCCGGAAATTTTAACAATATCAATTTAATAATCTGTTAAATAATTAAATTGATATTGATGATCTTTGATAATAAAATTTGAATTTAATTTAATAATCTAATTAAATAAGTATCAAATATGTTATTTTCAAATAATAAGTATAATGTATTATTTTTATAAATATGAATGGATTTTAAAAGACTATGGAATTGTTATATTTTTAAATTGATAAGTAGTTATATAAGTGTATATATATATATAACTTAATTTTTAAATTGAATCTTAGAATTTAATTTGATTTGAATTTGAATTTAAAGTTTTGAAATTCAAAAGAATAAATATTTAAATTGTTGAATATTATAATATTTGTATAAACTTATATTTATAAAATATAATTAGTTTTTGTTTCTCTTTAAAAAGAAATATATATAGATAAGTGTTTAAATAAATAAGAAAAAGGCATTTTATTTACTTTTAAAATAAATAAAAATATGTAAAATTACTTAAAAGACATGTGTCATTATCCTAAAGCCTTGTTTTAACAAGTGTAAATAAAAGATGAACTCTAATGACAAGTGTCCTTAATTATTTTCTTTTTATTTTATTTTTATAAATTACAAATTCACTTATATAAACATTTTCATATCTTCACTTCATTCCTTTCTATTTTCTTTTTCAAAACAAGAGAAACCCAAACTTCTTTCTCTAATACAAATATGAAAACAAATTCTCTAATCTAAAATCTAAAGTCAGTAATATCATTTTCTCAATTCATTTCAATAGCCTATAATTCATCTTCAAATCAAAAGATCAACCTGTAACCAAATTTCCAAATCAAAGAAACCAGTCTGCATTCTTTTCAAATCTGTAATCAAAATCAAATCTGTAGCTTGAGCATTCTTTTCAACCTGGAAGCCAACATGCATGTAGTTTAAATCAAGTTTAAAGCCCAGCAACTCAAGTTTAGAATCAGATTTAAAGAAGCATGCAAGTTTAAAGTTTCAAAGCAAGGCATTCCTGTCTTAAGTTCAAAATAGTTTACAGTTTTCAAAAGCTTTTCAAAATTTAAAGAGGCTGCCTCTGTTTCATTTTTATTTCAGGTGAGTAACATTCTTACTTAAAATAACTTAAGTATAATTATGTTTGCATGCTTAATTCTGTGATAATTGTGTTGTGGTGTGAATGTTTATAGATGATTCTGCATATACATGAATGTATATAGGTGTGCATGTTGTTTTGTATCAATGTGTCTCTGTTTTCTTTAATTCCAGGCTCCTGTTTTTGATATAAAATCATTATCCCATGATCTAGAGTTGAATTGGATTTAATATTTAAACAAAATATGTTTGATTTATCATATACTAATGTTAAAAAGTTTAATTAAGTCAAACTTTTAGTCTGAGTGCCTCTGTAACCAAAATAACAGTGCATGTTATATAAAAGTGAAAATTTGAACTCTGTAATTTATAAATTCAAATGTATAAATTGAAAACATAGATGATAATATGATTTTTAGCATGAATATCATAGTTTTTAGTCTAGTATAATAAGAGCAGTTCTGGTTTATGTTGGAAATGAAATTATGGTGATTTTGATCATCTCAGTGAAATTGGAAGTTTGAAATCTTTAGTAGTGGTAGTGGAATGATCATGGATATAAGGAAAATTACTGGAAATCGAATTAAAACATTGAGGAAGAAATGATTTAGGATCTAAGATTTTAACCCTAGTTTCTTTAGTCGATAATAATTTTATCACTGTGAACTCTATGAATGATCGAGTTCAACCGAACTCTGGGTAATGGTAGATAGGGCATAGGCGAGGTCGTGACTGGAGTTTCAGCAACTCCGGTGGTCGGAATCTCGAGCACGAGGGGTTGTTGCCAGGTTTTGGAAGTGTAATCTGTGTTCCAGTTTTGGTCTTTAGGCTCGATTTTGAATTCGACTTAGTTTCGTTGATCGAGTGATGGGATTCTGGCATAGGAAGGGTCGTCGAGATGGTGGAGTCGTCGTAGATGATCGGAGTGACGCTGGTGATCGTGCACGTGCACACGATTGGGATATCTGGTGAAGCCTGGGTTTTAACAGGGGAAGGTCTCGAGATTTTCAAGTGTTTTGTTCGTGTGAGACTCGAAGTTTTAGAGGGTGCGACTCGAAGTTTTTAGTGTGTGTGCTCGAGTATGTAAGTTGTTGCCAGGTTTTTGGAAAAAGAAAACTGTCTGTTTAAACTTTAAACTAAATTTAAAACTGTAAAGAATTAGTAAAACAGAAATTTAAATCAAAGATTTAAATATATGGATTCAAGTTTGGTTTTGAATCTTAGATTGAGATTTAAAATAAGTTTTATAAATTTAAATATGAATTTGTTAGCACCTTTTAAACTTCTTTATAAATGAGTATTTCTTTAACTTGTAAATTAAAAGAGTTTTAGAAATGTTGTTTAAAACATTGTAAAAGATAAATTAGTATTCATTTTAAATCTAGAATTTAAAATGAAATTTAAAAGTTAATTCGAAATGGATGTCTTCAAATGTATTTAAGAATGATAATTTAACCTTTGATAAGAAAATATTTTATCTTAAAGTAATTAGAGATTTGTGTTCATTGAATTAATTAGGAAATTTAATGGATAATTAATTTAATTGATTAATTAATCATTTGGATTAATTAAATAGGTAATTAATGGTTTAAACTAATTAATTAGTGATTAAGATTAATTAATTAGAATAATTAATTTGTAATTAAGGATTATAATTAGAATATTAATTAATGGTTAGGAATTAATTAATAAGTAATTAAATATTAATTAAGTTATGGTTGACACTTAATTAATTTAGTAATTAGAGATTAATAAATTGGTTATTAAGATTTATTAATTTAGAATTAATAATAATTAATATAAGTTAATTACTTAAGGAAAGTAATTAAATAATAGTTAATGAAGTCATTAACTATGGATTATTAAATAATTAATTAATAGGATTAATTGAATAGTTAATTAGATTAATTAATTTAAATCAATTATAGAATTTGTTTAAATGTAATTACTTATTGGAAGTAATTAAGAATTAATTACTTATTGTAATTAATTGAAGTTAATTTGATTTAGTTAAATTAATTAATTAAGTTTAATTAATTTAGAATAATCAAGAGATGATTTGATAATAATTACTTAATGTAATTATTAAGATAAGATTATTTAGGGAAGTAAATAATAAGATAATTACTGGAAGTAATTAGTTGAATAAATGATTTTATTAATAGAAGTAATTTGAGTTAATTACTTTGAATAATTAATCAAGGGATTAATTAAGGAATTAATTAAGGAGTAATTAATTTAGTTAGTGAAAGTAATTAAGGGTAGTTAATTACTGATTGAAGATTAATCAAGGTGATTAATAAATATTGTTAAATTAAAAGTTAATTACTTAATGTAATTAATTTAATTAAGTAATTAATAATTAAGTTGTAATTAAGGATCATTAATTGATATAGTTAATGATGTAATTAAGATTGATTAATTAAGTAATAATTAATAAATGAAGTAATTAATTAATGTAATTAATTAAGGATTAATATAATTAAATATAGTTTATTAACTTAATAAATTTTAGTTAATTAATTAATGAAGTAATTAAAGGTTAATTACTATAAGTGGTTAAGGATAATTAATTTAAATAATTAATTAAAGATAAATTACTTGAATATAATCAAAAGATAATTAATCAAGATGATTAATTGAAATGAATTATTAGAGGATAATTAATTAATTGATTGTAATTAATTAATGGTTAAGTAAGAAGGATTTATAAAATGAAGTAATTAATTTAATTCAATTTAAATTAAGATGATATAAATCATTACTTATGAATGGGTGTTAGTATTGGATACTTGACTTTGATTGATATCTCTGATGAGATATATGCTGTGTGATATGGATGTTAGTTGAATTGTATGGATTATCTGATAATGTTGATTATCTATTATCTTCCTTTGTGAATAAAGATAATAAATTAAATTGTTTTAACCTTTAAAACAACTTGGCCTTAAAAGATACGCTTTGGATTTCGATGAGACCGGGATCGGGTTTCTGTATACCGGATTTCCAGGTCTGGAGACCCGAATACCACATCGATCCAAATTAACGATAGGTCGTGAATCTCAAGTGAAGATGAAGATTTAGAGTGCAAGGGTTATTGTCGTTAACTCTGAGGGTGATTCCAAAACGAGTGTAACGAGATAATGCCTTCGGTTTCGTTCGAACCCGTAACGAACTTGTATGGATTGAATGCTTTCAGCACATCGTCAGGTGGACGATGAGCATTCTAAGTGATGTGTTCTTTTCTAAGGTAATCGTGACCTCAAGCCTCACAAACCGGGAATGGCTAAAACAGGGGAGGTGCAGCAAGGTTAGTGGGTAGCACCCAAGTAGGACAAGATTACCTCTGTCTAGATGTCCCTTTCTATTTTCGACTTAGTGGTGCGGTTGCTGATCCCAACCGTGAGGTATCTTGTGCGGGAATTATCCAGTAAGGGATGTTCCGGCCTTGTGTTGCAGGGGATTGGGAGTGATCCTCGGTACGGTGATCTAGGCCACGTACTGTGACGGGCGGTACCCCGGTAGCCCTGCCATTGTATGGAAATCCAACTTCCAATAAGTGATAACGGACTTGATTGTATACCTATGTATGCTGGAATTTAATAATGTAACAATTTCGGCTATTTCATATTTATTTGAAAACCCTAGACCTATTATAATACAATCGAATTTCCTATCAAATGTTTTGGTTAGCGTAAGGTAAAAACTTACCCATGTTTATTTGTGGGAAGCCTTACGTGATACCTTTTCTTTCAAAAGGTTTTGAAGTTAAACAAGTTTAACCTGTTACTCACACTAGACCCATGTCTGACCCAAGTTGTTTATTTCTGTTTTATAAACTCTTGGGTACTCAAATTTTTACGAGTAGCCAAGGGATTCAGGTTAGTCTTGACGAATTGTGGAGGAGCAATGGAGCAGGAGGCTTCAGCGTTGTAGATATAGATAGTAGTTTCCGCTGTGTTGATCTTGTTTAGATCTTTGTTTTGTATTGAGATGTAATAACTAGACAGATGTTTATAACTGTCTAGTATATGATGTGTAATCTGTGTAACTCTGATAAGTGTTGTATATGATACTATGTAATAGTTATGTGATATATTATATTTTATTCCGTTTTCGCTGTGAGGATTTGTGTTTGTTTTCTTTCTCTTCTTTTCTTTTCTACTTCTCACCCCTTTCTTTCTTACTGTCGATGCGATTTTCCGGGAGTGGAAAGTCGGGTCGTCACACGTGGTATCAGAGCATTAGTTTGAGTGAATACCTAAAGCTCTGGAGTGGTGTCTATCGTGAGAGAGCGTATTTGTAATTTTTATATAACTATATATATATATATATTCTACCTATCTGTTGGGTTACCCGTACAGGTTTTCCAATATAGGATATAAAGGTAGATAGAGTGGTGGTGTGTGTAACACGACTACCAATGGTTGGAGTTTGAATGTTGAGGTTGGAAGTGTATCTGTCGAGACTGTAGACCTAATACTGTCTCGAGTAAGCTTTGCTGTGGTAAAGGATTTCATCGATCTCCGAAGGAAACTGTAATGGTTCGGAGTTTATCTTTGAAGTTTGGATGAGTAGAGTTGGATCTGTCGATGAGGCAGAAGTGAGTGATGGTATCTTGATACCTCAGGTAATAGTAGCTGTATGATGAGATACAGTGACGATGGATGTTCCTGAAGATGTTTTCTTTGGAACAAGATTAAGGAAGTGTGTATGCTTTGGTATTGTGGCTGAGTTCAGCATGGTGTTTCTGTTTGGTTTGGAGTTCGAATTTCTCGAAGATCTTTGGAATAGGAAGTCCTTGGCATCAGTGTCAGCAGTGCAGCTCGGAGTGTTCTGTGCATTGGTAGGAAGTTTTCTGGCTGAGCAGTTTTTTTCTTCTGAAGGTGAAGTTCAGAAGCAGTAGAGTGGATCCATTTCTTCGATGGATTGGATAGTTAAGTATGAGCTGTTCTGATTGTGTAAAGAGGAACAGTTTTTCTTTGGAAATAGGTTGGGTTGATCGCAAAAGTGACTTGCGATTGTCTGATTGTTCTCTTGTGTTGTCAGAATTTTTCTGGATGTCTTCAGAGAAGTCAGGAGTTGTCCGCATCTGAAGGTTGAGTTTTCTTATCGACTTGGATTCCAGGAGTAGTACCGGTGGTTCAGTCTAGTGGAAGGATGTTTCCTAGAGATGGAGTTGGTGAAGCAACTCAAGTTTTGCTGGAGTATCCGAGTTTTCTTTATGGATCAGTGAACCTTATTTCTAGAAATGAGTTGTCCAGTCTATATTTGTATTCTACCTCAGATCAGAGTTGAGCAGCGAAAGCAGTTGGGAGTATATCTCTGGATAGGAGAAGTAAGTTTGGAATCTACTGAGAGTTGTAGAGTTGTGTTTGGATCTCGTCTGTGTTCTGATTTGGATAAGTATTTGGTCTTCTGAATTGAATTGTCAGTTTGGATAACTGGAATTCATTGTGTTTTACGTATCTCTGAGGGAGTACGTATTTGATCTATCTTTGGTTTTGGAATCTGCAGTTTTGGGAAGTTTGGTAGTTGAGTCAGACTCGTCTGTAGTCTGATAGTCTGTTTAGTTCTGTAGATCTAGATGTGTAGGAGATCTATAGCTTAATAGTTTAGATTGTTTGTAGAGCGAGTATCCCGGTATATATATATACTTGGGGAAACTCGAGGAATTTTATCTAGAATTTAGTCTAGATAGTTAGAATTGTTTGATTGAATGATTTGGTTGCTATGATTGCTAGCATATGGATGATAGTAGATGCTTATGTTTTAAATTTAAATCTTTAATAAGATTATTAAATTACCTTTGTTTAAATTTCGGGGACGAAATTATTTTAAGGGGGGAGGAATGTAATATCCCGGAAATTTTAACAATATCAATTTAATAATCTGTTAAATAATTAAATTGATATTGATGATCTTTGATAATAAAATTTGAATTTAATTTAATAATCTAATTAAATAAGTATCAAATATGTTATTTTCAAATAATAAGTATAATGTATTATTTTTATAAATATGAATGGATTTTAAAAGACTATGGAATTGTTATATTTTTAAATTGATAAGTAGTTATATAAGTGTATATATATATATAACTTAATTTTTAAATTGAATCTTAGAATTTAATTTGATTTGAATTTGAATTTAAAGTTTTGAAATTCAAAAGAATAAATATTTAAATTGTTGAATATTATAATATTTGTATAAACTTATATTTATAAAATATAATTAGTTTTTGTTTCTCTTTAAAAAGAAATATATATAGATAAGTGTTTAAATAAATAAGAAAAAGGCATTTTATTTACTTTTAAAATAAATAAAAATATGTAAAATTACTTAAAAGACATGTGTCATTATCCTAAAGCCTTGTTTTAACAAGTGTAAATAAAAGATGAACTCTAATGACAAGTGTCCTTAATTATTTTCTTTTTATTTTATTTTTATAAATTACAAATTCACTTATATAAACATTTTCATATCTTCACTTCATTCCTTTCTATTTTCTTTTTCAAAACAAGAGAAACCCAAACTTCTTTCTCTAATACAAATCTGAAAACAAATTCTCTAATCTAAAATCTGAAGTCAGTAATATCATTTTCTCAATTCATTTCAATAGCCTATAATTCATCTTCAAATCAAAAGATCAACCTGTAACCAAATTTCCAAATCAAAGAAACCAGTCTGCATTCTTTTCAAATCTGTAATCAAAATCAAATCTGTAGCTTGAGCATTCTTTTCAACCTGGAAGCCAACATGCATGTAGTTTAAATCAAGTTTAAAGCCCAGCAACTCAAGTTTAGAATCAGATTTAAAGAATCATGCAAGTTTAAAGTTTCAAAGCAAGGCATTCCTGTCTTAAGTTCAAAACAGTTTACAGTTTTCAAAAGCTTTTCAAAATTTAAAGAGGCTGCCTCTGTTTCATTTTTATTTCAGGTGAGTAACATTCTTACTTAAAATAACTTAAGTATAATTATGTTTGCATGCTTAATTCTGTGATAATTGTGTTGTGGTGTGAATGTTTATAGATGATTCTGCATATACATGAATGTATATAGGTGTGCATGTTGTTTTGTATCAATGTGTCTCTGTTTTCTTTAATTCCAGGCTCCTGTTTTTGATATAAAATCATTATCCCATGATCTAGAGTTGAATTGGATTTAATATTTAAACAAAATATGTTTGATTTATCATATACTAATGTTAAAAAGTTTAATTAAGTCAAACTTTTAGTCTGAGTGCCTCTGTAACCAAAATAACAGTGCATGTTATATAAAAGTGAAAATTTGAACTCTGTAATTTATAAATTCAAATGTATAAATTGAAAACATAGATGATAATATGATTTTTAGCATGAATATCATAGTTTTTAGTCTAGTATAATAAGAGCAGTTCTGGTTTATGTTGGAAATGAAATTCTGGTGATTTTGATCATCTCAGTGAAATTGGAAGTTTGAAATCTTTAGTAGTGGTAGTGGAATGATCATGGATATAAGGAAAATTACTGGAAATCGAATTAAAACATTGAGGAAGAAATGATTTAGGATCTAAGATTTTAACCCTAGTTTCTTTAGTCGATAATAATTTTATCACTGTGAACTCTATGAATGATCGAGTTCAACCGAACTCTGGGTAATGGTAGATAGGGCATAGGCGAGGTCGTGACTGGAGTTTCAGCAACTCCGGTGGTTGGAATCTCGAGCACGAGGGGTTGTTGCCAGGTTTTGGAAGTGTAATCTGTGTTCCAGTTTTGGTCTTTAGGCTCGATTTTGAATTCGACTTAGTTTCGTTGATCGAGGGATGGGATTCTGGCATAGGAAGGATCGTCGAGATGGTGGAGTCGTCGTAGATGATCGGAGTGACGCTGGTGATCGTGCACGTGCACACGATTGGGATATCTGGTGAAGCCTGGGTTTTAACAAGGGAAGGTCTCGAGATTTTCAAGTGTTTTGTTCGTGTGAGACTCGAAGTTTTAGAGGGTGCGACTCGAAGTTTTTAGTGTGTGTGCTCGAGTATGTAAGTTGTTGCCAGGTTTTTGGAAAAAGAAAACTGTCTGTTTAAACTTTAAACTAAATTTAAAACTGTAAAGAATTAGTAAAACAGAAATTTAAATCAAAGATTTAAATATATGGATTCAAGTTTGGTTTTGAATCTTAGATTGAGATTTAAAATAAGTTTTATAAATTTAAATATGAATTTGTTAGCACCTTTTAAACTTCTTTATAAATGAGTATTTCTTTAACTTGTAAATTAAAAGAGTTTTAGAAATGTTGTTTAAAACATTGTAAAAGATAAATTAGTATTCATTTTAAATCTAGAATTTAAAATGAAATTTAAAAGTTAATTCGAAATGGATGTCTTCAAATGTATTTAAGAATGATAATTTAACCTTTGATAAGAAAATGTTTTATCTTAAAGTAATTAGAGATTTGTGTTCATTGAATTAATTAGGAAATTTAATGGATAATTAATTTAATTGATTAATTAATCATTTGGATTAATTAAATAGGTAATTAATGGTTTAAACTAATTAATTAGTGATTAAGATTAATTAATTAGAATAATTAATTTGTAATTAAGGATTATAATTAGAATATTAATTAATGGTTAGGAATTAATTAATAAGTAATTAAATATTAATTAAGTTATGGTTGACACTTAATTAATTTAGTAATTAGAGATTAATAAATTGGTTATTAAGATTTATTAATTTAGAATTAATAATAATTAATATAAGTTAATTACTTAAGGAAAGTAATTAAATAATAGTTAATGAAGTCATTAACTATGGATTATTAAATAATTAATTAATAGGATTAATTTAATAGTTAATTAGATTAATTAATTTAAATCAATTATAGAATTTGATTAAATGTAATTACTTATTGGAAGTAATTAAGAATTAATTACTTATTGTAATTAATTGAAGTTAATTTGATTTAGTTAAATTAATTAATTAAGTTTAATTAATTTAGAATAATCAAGAGATGATTTGATAATAATTACTTAATGTAATTATTAAGATAAGATTATTTAGGGAAGTAAATAATAAGATAATTACTGGAAGTAATTAGTTGAATAAATGATTTTATTAATAGAAGTAATTTGAGTTAATTACTTTGAATAATTAATCAAGGGATTAATTAAGGAATTAATTAAGGAGTAATTAATTTAGTTAGTGAAAGTAATTAAGGGTAGTTAATTACTGATTGAAGATTAATCAAGGTGATTAATAAATATTGTTAAATTAAAAGTTAATTACTTAATGTAATTAATTTAATTAAGTAATTAATAATTAAGTTGTAATTAAGGATCATTAATTGATATAGTTAATGATGTAATTAAGATTGATTAATTAAGTAATAATTAATAAATGAAGTAATTAATTAATGTAATTAATTAAGGATTAATATAATTAAATATAGTTGATTAACTTAATAAATTTTAGTTAATTAATTAATGAAGTAATTAAAGGTTAATTACTATAAGTGGTTAAGGATAATTAATTTAAATAATTAATTAAAGATAAATTACTTGAATATAATCAAAAGATAATTAATCAAGATGATTAATTGAAATGAATTATTAGAGGATAATTAATTAATTGATTGTAATTAATTAATGGTTAAGTAAGAAGGATTTATAAAATGAAGTAATTAATTTAATTCAATTTAAATTAAGATGATATAAATCATTACTTATGAATGGGTGTTAGTATTGGATACTTGACTTTGATTGATATCTCTGATGAGATATATGCTGTGTGATATGGATGTTAGTTGAATTGTATGGATTATCTGATAATGTTGATTATCTATTATCTTCCTTTGTGAATAAAGATAATAAATTAAATTGTTTTAACCTTTAAAACAACTTGGCCTTAAAAGATACGCTTTGGATTTCGATGAGACCGGGATCGGGTTTCCGTATACCGGATTTCCAGGTCTGGAGACCCGAATACCACATCGATCCAAATTAACGATAGGTCGTGAATCTCAAGTGAAGATGAAGATTTAGAGTGCAAGGGTTATTGTCGTTAACTCTGAGGGTGATTCCAAAACGAGTGTAACGAGATAATGCCTTCGGTTTCGTTCGAACCCGTAACGAACTTGTATGGATTGAATGCTTTCAGCACATCGTCAGGTGGACGATGAGCATTCTAAGTGATGTGTTCTTTTCTAAGGTAATCGTGACCTCAAGCCTCACAAACCGGGAATGGCTAAAACAGGGGAGGTGCAGCAAGGTTAGTGGGTAGCACCCAAGTAGGACAAGATTACCTCTGTCTAGATGTCCCTTTCTATTTTCGACTTAGTGGTGCGGTTGCTGATCCCAACCGTGAGGTATCTTGTGCGGGAATTATCCAGTAAGGGATGTTCCGGCCTTGTGTTGCAGGGGATTGAGAGTGATCCTCGGTACGGTGATCTAGGCCACGTACTGTGACGGGCGGTACCCCGGTAGCCCTGCCATTGTATGGAAATCCAACTTCCAATAAGTGATAACGGACTTGATTGTATACCTATGTATGCTGGAATTTAATAATGTAACAATTTCGGCTATTTCATATTTATTTGAAAACCCTAGACCTATTATAATACAATCGAATTTCCTATCAAATGTTTTGGTTAGCGTAAGGTAAAAACTTACCCATGTTTATTTGTGGGAAGTCTTACGTGATACCTTTTCTTTCAAAAGGTTTTGAAGTTAAACAATTTAACCTGTTACTCACACCAGACCCATGTCTGACCCAAGTTGTTTATTTCTGTTTTATAAACTCTTGGGTACTCAAATTTTTACGAGTAGCCAAGGGATTCAGGTTAGTCTTGACGAATTGTGGAGGAGCAATGGAGCAGGAGGCTTCAGCATTGTAGATATAGATAGTAGTTTCCGCTGTGTTGATCTTGTTTAGATCTTTGTTTTGTATTGAGATGTAATAACTAGACAGATGTTTATAACTGTCTAGTATATGATGTGTAATCTGTGTAACTCTGATAAGTGTTGTATATGATACTATGTAATAGTTATGTGATATATTATATTTTATTCCGTTTCCGCTGTGAGGATTTGTGTTTGTTTTCTTTCTCTTCTTTTCTTTTCTACTTCTCACCCCTTTCTTTCTTACTGTCGATGCGATTTTCCGGGAGTGGAAAGTCGGGTCGTCACAGTTTTATGTTTGAAGGCACGAAGATCATCTTAGTTCTAAAGAAGAGACAACCGGGAGAAAGTAAGTCAGAAGAGATTGAGGAGTTGAAAACCTTATTATCTTTGAAGGAGTTTGTTAAAGAAGTTGAGAAAGAGCCGGAAGTATTCTTGTTGATTGGACGAGAGAGCAGTGAAGAGGTTGAAATTCCAGAAGAAGTTAAACCAGTCTTGAAAGAATTTGACGATGTATTTCCAGAGGAGTTACCAACGGAGTTGCCACCGTTGAGGGATATACAACATCAGATAGATCTTGTTCCAGGAGCTATGTTGCCACACAGACCACATTATCGGATGAGTCTGAAGGAACATGAGGAGTTGCGGAGGCAGGTGGAAGAATTGCTTGAACAGGGGCGTGTGCAGGAGAGTTTAAGTCCTTGTGTTGTACCAGCTTTATTGGTACCCAAAAAGGATGGAACGTGGAGGATGTCCACAGATAGTAGAGCATTGAATAAGATCACAGTCAGATACAGATTTCCGATGCCGAGACTTGATGATTTATTGGATCAAATTAGTGGGTCTGTAATCTTTTCTAAGATTGACTTGAAGAGCGGTTATCATCAGATTCGCATTAGACCAGGGGACGAATGGAAGACAGCATTCAAGACGAGGGAAGGCTTGTATGAATGGCTGGTAATGCCGTTTGGTCTATCGAATGCACCGAGTACATTCATGAGGGTGATGAACCAAATTTTCAGACCATACATTGGGAAATTTGTGGTGGTTTACTTTGACGATATTCTGATCTACAGTTCTAGTACAGAAGAGCATGTTCAACATTTGAAGAAAGTGTTAATTATTCTTCGTGAAGAACAATTCTATGCTGCTACAAAGAAGTGTGTTTTTATGGCAAGGAGTGTTTTATTTTTGGGGTATGTTGTATCAGAGGATGGAATACAGGTTGACCAAAGTAAAATCGAAGCTATCAGGGATTTGCCGTAGCCCAAGACGATAACGGAAGTTCGTAGTTTTCATGGGTTGGCTTCATTCTATCGAAGGTTCATTCCACACTTTAGTAGTGTGATGGCACCTGTGACCGATTGTATGAAGGGTAAACAGTTTGCATGGACAGTGGAAGCAGGGAATGCTTTTGGGGAGATCAAGAAGTTGCTGACATCTGCACCAATTCTAGTATTACCTGATTTTCAGTTGTTGTTTGAGCTACACACTGATGCGTCGAAGGTTGGAATTGGAGGAGTGTTGAGTCAGAGGGGACGTCCAATTGCATATTTCAGTGAGAAGTTGTCAGGAGCGAAGATGCGATACAGTACATATGATGTGGAGTTTTATGCTGTTTGCAAGCTATTAAACACTGGAGACATTATCTATTTCAGAAAGAGTTTGTTCTGTATACTGATCATGAAGCATTGAAGCATTTGCAAGGGCAAGATAAGATTTCAGCGAGACATGCATCGTGGATTGCATATCTGCAACAGTTTACTTTCGTTGTGAAGCACAAATCAGGGGTGACGAATCGAGTGGCTGATGCTTTAAGTAGAAGGAGTCATTTGTTGACAACGATGAAAGTTGAAGTGACTGGTTTTGAATTATTGCCGGAGCAGATTGCAGAAGACTCTTATTTTAAGAAATTTGTTGAAAGGGACAATGAAGGGAAGACTGATGAGTTTATGATGGTTAATGGTTTTCTTTTTAAAGGAAATCGATTGTGCATACCGGAGGGTAGTCTGAGAATGAAGATTATCAAGGAGTTACACGAAGAGGGACATGTTGGGAGAGACCGTACTTTACAGTTGATTTCACAGTCTTACTTTTGGCCAACAATGAGGAAAGAGGTGGAAAGGTTTGTGGAGCGTTGTCATATTTGTCAGGTTTCGAAAGGAACTGCGACTAATGCTGGTTTATACATGCCATTACCTGTACCAGCTAAACCTTGGGTTGATGTGAGTATGGACTTTGTGTTGGGGTTGCCAAGGACACAGCGTGGAAACGATTCCATTTATGTGGTAGTGGATAGATTTTCGAAAATGGCACATTTTATTGCTTGTAAGAAGACGGTGGATGCTGTTCATGTTGCTCAGTTGTTTTTCAAGGAGATCTATCGACTTCATGGATTGCCAGAATCTATCGTGTCGGATAGAGATACTCGATTTCTGAGTCACTTTTGGTTGAGTTTGTGGAAAATGGTGGGAACGAAGCTGAAGTTCAGTAGTGCTTATCATCCGCAAACGGATGGACAGACCGAGGTTGTTAATAGATCGTTGGGGAACTTGTTGAGATATCTTGTGCAGGACAATCTGAAGAGTTGGGATGTGAAGTTATGCCAGGCAGAGTTTGCCCATAATCATGCTGTGAATCGAAGTACTGGGTTCAGTCCATTCCAGATTGTCTATTCGAGCTTACCGAAAGGACCGTTGGATTTAACGGTGATACCACACTCAAAGGGGATAATTAAGAAAGCTGCTGATTTTGTTGAAGGGCTGACGGAATGTCATAAAATCGTTCAAGAACGATTAGAGAAAGCAAATGAGAAGTATAAACAATCTGCAGATTTGAAACGACGAAATGTTGAGTTTAATGAAGGAGATATGGTTTATGCAGTGTTAACAAAAGAACGTTTTCCAATAGGCGCTTATAACAAGTTGAAAGCCAGGAAAATTGGTCCGGTGGAAGTTGTGAAGCGAATTAATGAAAATGCTTACAAATTGAAACTGCTAGATGATGTGTATATGTCTGATGTATTCAATGTTAAACATCTCATACCATACCACGGAAATGAACTCATAGTAGAGGAGGATGGTGCAAATTCGAGGTCGAATTTTTCTCAACCTAGGGAGGATGATGCAGCGCAGAATGTTAAAGGCATAGGTCGCTCATGACCTAAGGAGTTTGTAGGTCGCTCACAACCTAAGAAGTTAGAGGAGGAAGCGAGCGATGCTGGGAAGAGTGGTCTAACGACCTATGATAAGTCGATAAGCAAGCTAAAGAGTGGCACAGCCCAAATTGGTGAAGTGTTAGGTCGCATACGACCTAACGAGGCATTTAGGTCGCTCCAATGACCTACCGAAGATTTGCAAGCTAACGAGATACTGGAACGACCTAACATGTTTTTAACTCTTATACGACTTAGCGAGTTAGAAGATAGGTCGCAAGAAGGACTTAACAAGTTAACTCGAGTACGACTTAGCGAGTGGGAAAATAGATCGCTGGAACGAGCTAAGAGGATGCTACGACCTAACAAGTCACGACCTATGATAGGTCGCAGGAAGACGTTACGACCTAAGTTAGGTCGCAAGGAGTTAGGTCGCGGAGTTTTGATTCGACCTAAGTTAGGTCGCGGAGTTTTGATTCGACCTAAGTTAGGTCGCGTAAATGAGTTACGACTTAAGATAAGTCGCTGGGTGAACTGGGAGTTAAGTCGCGAGGGCTTAGGTCGTGAAGTGTCTGGAACCGCTTATCTTTTAGGTCGCAAAGCTCTGGATGTCGTTGATTCTTATGCCGCATTGATCTCTGCCGTTGATTCTTAAGTCGCTGAAGGAAGCAGATGTATTAAAGCTTAGGTCGCGAAGTTTCTGATGCGCATGTTCTTAAGTCGCGGAAGCCTGAATGCCGTTGGATTTTCTGCCGAGTTAATCTCCACCATTGGTTTCTTTAAGTCGCCGCATTGTTTTTAAGTCGTATGCGTTGTGTTGTAATGGTAATATTGTTAAGTCGTTATGTTGTAACTGTTGGGTCTTAAGTCGTGTACGACTTATGTTAGGTCGTGACTGTTAGCTCGGAACCGACTTAGGAGATGTAATTTTTTGTTGTTTTTTCGTGTGAGTTGTAAAACGCCTATAAATAGGCCGAGTCTCTCATTTGTAAAGGTTGTTGATTTTTGAATAAAATTCTCTTTTGATTGCTGTGTGCTTTCATCTAAATTGGTAGTTGAGTGTAATCTCCTATCTCCTCTTTCGGTTAATCGAGTGCGCTCGATTCAACGATTGTAGAAGCCGATTCGCGAAATCAAGTGCGCTTGATCAACGCTTGAAGAATTGAAGATCTTTGAACCCGGTATCGTGCGCGATAAACGAGTTCGGGATAGCTAGAATTCGGTATCTTCGGATCAACGAATTTGGGCATTTCAGTACCTTCCAATCCACCGATTACTACTTTCACCGATTGAAGAATGTTTTGTAATATCCGCTGCGTCACTTAACAATCAAAGCAATTGGCATATACAAAGCATTAGAAAATACAAAAATGCAATATGCTTTTGTCGTTGTTTACAACCGAAGCAAATGCATAGAAGTAAATAGGGTTATTTGCTTCAGTTTTCTTTATAACCAAAGCAGATATGGTTATTTGCTTCTGTTCGTCTTAAGGATCGAAGCAAATGATTTTTATATTTTTTCCAAACTAAATTTTTTGGCTCCAACCATCTCTTTTTTTCCTATTCCACCATCATCATTCTTCGTCCTAATAGAAATCTAATCCAAAAAAATGTCTCCTCTTCTTGAATTAGAGATCTATTTGATGCTAAATCTTTTTTTCACTTAAAAATAAGATAATATCCTAACCCTAATAACAGTCGCTGATTTTAAATTAGATCTAGTCGCATGCTGGAAATAGTAGTGGTTTGAGTGATGGTGATGGTTTGAGGTAGGGGAGGTTATGGTTCAATGATGATCAGAGTGAGGGAGGTTTCGGTGTGGGTTATGGTGGAAGTGATGTTGTGTGTTATGCTGGACAATCAAGAATAAGTTTGGGTTATGGAAGCTTTGACTGAGACGTTGAAGAATCATAGCCTCGATTGGTGATGCTTTGTCAAAAATCATGGCCTCGACTGAAGGATTTTAGGTTATGGCACTTTATAAGTAGTCTGGTAGCCGGTGTATGCTGTGGTCGTGTCACGGTTGAAGAATCATTATCTTCTGTCTCTAACGTTGCTTCCTCTTCTTCATTGGAAAAATGCACCTCTACAACCTTTCCATCTACTCCTATGTAAGTGTCATGGGTTCGAGGGCGATAGTCCCTGAGGCGAATTTTTGGATGTCATTGATATTTAACAAAATTATACAATAAACTTATATAACAAAAAAATAGATATGACTCAACATTTAATAGACTTCGGATTTCATTACAAAAATGATCAATAACTGATCTTCTAACAGATAATCAATTATAACATACATATCTTAAAGTTGTTCTTTACGAGTTCTCATATTTTTGAAACAATCAAAAATTGCATCATTGCTAATGGTATCAAAAACATCCCTTTCAATATAAGTGACACAACTATCATTCAACCATCCATCCCTCATTCGGTTTCGAAGATCCATTTTAACTATGTTCATTGTTGATGCAGCACGAGCTACAAAGTTACAAGACTTAAGTCGCCCACGACTTAAGGAAGCAGCTTTGCTACCTAACGAAGAAGTTATAGGTCGTCCACGACCTAAGGAGTCACGTGAGGGGGAGCTGCGACTTAACTGGAAACCAGGGGAAGAAGTTATCTCGTTCAGTGACAACCATTTTTTTCGACAAATCATATAACTATAGACATTTCACTAAGTTATCACATGCTTCATCAATTAAAATTGCAAAAAAGCCACTATCAAGATGCTTCAAGATAGCATTGACAACTTTGACAGCAACTGAGTTTGCAACATCTTTTTATATAACAGGTGATGTTATTTTGGAATTTTGTGGAGCATTTTTCAAAACAATGGTATTAGTGGATGAGTTTTGATTTTCAAGACATTATAAAATTTCTATAATATTTACCTTATAGAGTTTTTAGATTCATCATGACCACAAAAAGCTAGTCCTTATGTAAAAGATATCGAATGCAATCAATGGTAGCATTTAGGCTAACTCGATAGACAATTCAACATTGCTCCATTTGCCTCACAATTAGTGGTTCAATATGCCTGGTTTGAATCATTAAATTTTCAGCTTTCAAATATGTGGTGTTATGTACTTCTGATTGAGCATGCTCTTGGAATCTTCTACAATTTTTTCAATTTTTATACCCACCATTTGTAAAAACATCATTCATATTTCTATTCACCGACTCAAGACAAAATAGATAATGCTTCAAACAAAAAGCCGAATATTCTTTTACACTATATTTTAACCAACTCCCAAATTGACTTAACCAATTTGGATTAAAGTGACGGGCCTTTACTCTAATGAAAGATTGTGGAAATACTAATAGAGAAGGTTGGCGTGGACCGTTCTTTAAATAAGCTCTTCGATCTATATCCTGATCATTTGGGTCAAAGTTTGAAATTTGATTTCGTAAACTTGGATCAAAAGGAAAATTTAACAAATCAACATGAATGCGATTTTGATTCACTATTTTTGAAAAAGCTTCATTTTGAATATCATTATCTACAATGTTGAAAGAAGATCCCACATTGTCGGAAATAGTATCATGAGTTCGTTTGTAATATTTATGCAAATCTATACTATATTATTATTAGTGAGTTAAATTTCAAGCTCACACAGGCCCCCTTGAAATTTGGCAACTGAACAGTCTCCATAATTTTCTTCCATAATTTTCTTCCTCTACGCTATGGTATTTTTACCTTCCCCCTTTCCTCCGGCTGAAACTTCCGTTCCCTCATCACTAATCTCCTCTTTCCAATTTCCTCCACCCGAAATCTATCGATTCCTTTTACGCTTATCTTCTCTTCCGACGTGGACCCTTTTCTTCTGCAGGAAATTTTGCTCAAGGACGCATTTTAAGGCTTTTTTTAGATGTAGGACAGCCCGCTAAAATTTTTCTCTAAAGGAAAAATTATCGTTTTTTCTTTCCAGTCCACTGTCGCGCGTTTCTTCTTCTTCCTTTCGATCAAATTTTTCAATCGCGATCAAATTTCTCTCTCGCAATAAAAATATCGATCTACTTCGTTCAGTTATTTCAATTTTGTCCTTCTGAAAATTGTAGTTCATCGATCAACTTTTTCTTACGCGCGTTTTGTTGATTTCGTTCTTTTCATATTTGTACCGTGATCTTGTTTTTCTTCAAATGGTATTAATTAGGTATGCTTATATTACTCTATTTTTTGTTGTTTTTCTGTTCGAGTTAAAAAAATTTGGCCGTGATTTCTAATTGTGTTCATTTTTACAAATGATATGTAGTATTGTTGTTCTCATTGTTTGTTTGTTCGTCTATGGCAAATTGTGGAAGTAGCAGCAGGTTTTTTATTAGTTTTATTATTCGTTTCTTTATGTAATTTTTCTCACTGTTGTATTTAGGTTCAGTTTTTGGGTATCATTTTTATTTTTTCTTAGTATCATTTTTTTATTATCAGTAACTAGGTATCAGTTTTGTGAAATTGAATAATTAATGTTCTAAATTGGACATATTTTTACTAATGTTTATTTTTTTATTTTTTTTGGCAGTGGGGATAACAATCTTCTTTGTCTGGTTTTGTTGAATAATAACACTTTTACCACTCGATTGTCTATCGATTGCTCTTTGTATGATTTGAAGAATGAGATATATGCTTGTTATGATTGGAAAAGTTTCATTGATTGGTTGTATATAAGCTTGTGATAGAGTCAAAAATTATCATATCTTTGGTTCAGTTTTCTGGTATCATTTTTATTTTTTCTTAGTATCAATTTTTTTGTTATCAGTAACTAGGTATCAGTTTTTTATACCTTAGTAATATGTTTTTACTATTGTTTTTTTTTGGCAGTGTTGATAATGTGGTGCAGGTAGACCATCAGTTAAGCCTAAAGGAGGATTTTCATATTTTTAGAACAAGCAAAACAGATGTGGCGAGTGCAAAGAAGCTTGGTCATAATAAATGGAATTGTCAAGCTTCGAAGAAGATATGATTTGATTTTTCATTTTGAATTTGTTCAGATTAATAAGTGGATGTGTGACTTGTTTTGGTGGTTTATTGTAATTGAACCTTTTGTTATTAATTTGTATTCAGTATAGCATATTATCAAATTGATTTTAATTTCAAGTATTTAATATAAGTGATAGTATCAGTTTTAGTATCAGTTAAATGTTTTTACAGTATCAGTTCTGGTGTTTGTTTTTACAAGTAAGAGCAACTTTGTTTTAAGAACATAACATCATTACTTCATAAGTATCAAATTGCAACAGAACATCATTACTTCACAAGTACAGATTTCAACATAATTACATTACTTTACAAGTATCAAATTTAATTGTGAAACATCACAATGTGAATTCAGTTGTTTCATTTTCTTTCTTTTTCTAAGCTTGATATGTATTTAGATAGACTCCAGCAATGTTCACCATTTGTCAATATTGCATGTACAATCTTTGCTCTTGTGGATAATATTTCCTTCTTTTCAAGTTTTATTGGTATTCTGTTTTTGTTCAGTGAAACGATGAATATCATTACAAATATTCCACAGTCAAGCCTGTCGAAACCAAAATGTAATGTTAGTATCAGTTTGCATAAGTTGTATTATCAGGTTTACAATTGATACAAAACATTGAATTTCAGGGATAATGGTACAAGCATATAATATGCTTTGAATTAAAATATTTAACAGTTTTACTAGCACAGTTAGTATCGATTTGTGTATGAATTGCGTTTGTAGTTATTACTTTAAGATATATTTGCTAAATATTTTGTTTTATTTTTTATTATGTAGTTATCTTTTTTGTTTTTGTAGGTGTCAGTTTTGTTTCTGTAGGTATCAGTTTCTTTTATGTAGGTATCAGTTTTGTTTCTGTAGGTATAGTTTCTTTTATGTAGGTATCAGTTTTCTTCCTGTAGGTATCAGTTTCTTTTCTGTAGGTATCAGTTTTCTTCCTGTAGTAACTGTTTATTTCTGAACTAACTGTTTTTGAAATTGAGAGATAATATTTTTTAATATTTTGTTTCGAATCACAGTTTCTGTTTGTATTTTGTTCTGAATCGTTTTTTTATTTCTTCTTTTTGTTCTTTGCTCTCTTTTTTGCATATTTTCTTCAACTTTTTTCTCTGCAGGTATTTGTTGCTGCATGTTCTCTTCTTTGGTCTATGCTAAAAAATTCAATGTTACTATAACAAAACTATACTAACTTTGTTATATTTTATTTCATAGTATCAGTTACCTTCTCTGGTATAATTTCACTTATTTCTGGTCTTCTTTCAATTTCTATATTATTTTCATGTCTTCTTTTTGTTCTTTTTTCTCTATTTTGTTTTTCCTCTTCTACTGATGTAGGTTTTTAAGTTTTAACTTGCTGCTTCTTCCCTTTACCGTCTTTGGTATCATTTCCAGTAGAGGTAGGTTTCCCTCTTGTATCATTGCGTTTTCTCTTTTAATATCTACTGTTGGAAGTGATTCGACATTTTCATTTTCACTTTATTGCTCCACTTTCGATGTAGCTAGGGTTTCTCCGACTGTCGACTATTGTGCTTGTTGTTCGTCGGCCATCGATTGCTGCGGCTGTGTTGGAGATTTAGATTTTTTTTTGGTCTGTGGTCCCATTTTTTTTGAGCGACTTAAGAGCAAACAGGTCGAGCGACCTAAGATGAAACGACCTACCAAGCACGCGACCCAACAGTGGTGCGACCTAGCGGGGTGAGCGACCTAACATGGTTGAGTTAAGGGAAGGCGCGACCTAAAGAGGTGCGACCTAATGGGGTGAGCGACCTAACACTGTCGAGTTAAGGGAAGGCGTGACCTAAAGAGGTGCGACCTAATGAGGTGAGCGACCTAACACGGTCGAGTTAAGGGAAGGCGCGACCTAAAGAGGTGCGACCTAATGGGGTAAGCGACCTAGGAAGTGGCGCGACCTAAGTGGTACGCGACCTAAAGAATACAAGGCTGGGCGATTTAACTCGTGGCGAGCTAATCGTAGGTAGAACGACCTAGCGGGTTACGAGCTATGGCCGAGCGACCTAAAGGCGCTGAAGGACCGAGCGACTTAAAGATCGCGACCTAACTACGAGGCGACCTAAGGAATTACGACCCATATGCCGTATGCGACCTACGACCTAACTCGTACGAACGACCTAAGCCAAGAACGTGTAATTTGCAGACCTGTCTTCTCCAAACCCGAACGACCTAAGCCTAGAATTTCGCCAAAACACTAAAAATCGGGTTTTTCACCAATTCAATCCAAACCAAATGCAAATGCATATGCACAAGTGATAGGGAATCATTCCCAACAGTCCAACGACAGTTATAGGCAAGATGTGAGATTAAAGATCTCACCTTTTCCATGAAATTGATGATGGAGAGGCTTAAAAGCAAAGCAAGAATCAACCACTAGCTTGAATCAATATCTTCACTTGAATTTGAAGTTGAATGATGAATTTGCAAATGAAGACTTGAGCTTGGAGTATTAATTTCCCATTCCCTCCTCCATTTTTGATGAAGCTTTAATGTTTTAGTGAAGAGATGAAGTTATGAAGAGAAGGGGGTTGGGCTGAGCTAATATGGGTGCAGTCCAAACCAAAGTCACAAGTAGGAAAAAGTAGCGAAAATTCCACTAACTCCAAACATATCAAAGATTATACTTAAAAAGATCGCAAACGTCATTTTGAACTCAATGGAAGGGGTCTCGAGTCCTAATTTGACTGTATGCAAAAAGTAGCTTTTCGGACTAAGATCCGACTAACGTTTAAAATATTTAAATAAGATATTCAAATATATAATCGTCAAATATGCGGGTTGTTACAATGAGTAATAGCCATAAGTAGTTACACGATCATTTAGTGGACATGTTTGAATAGAAGAATTTTTAGAAGTTATCACCATCAATTAGTCATTCAATATTTGATTTCTGTAGGTTCCCTATTGCATGGTTGCGTTTGAAAAGACTATATGTACATAAAGATTATCTTATATTCATGTACAAGATTAACAGCTGAAGGATTTTCTTGCATTTTAAATATAGGATACTATTCTTCTCCCTCACATTTTCAAATAATGCCTTTGAAATAGTAACTTCTTTATCATTAGTGGTGTGCACACAGTGGGATTCGTTATGAGAATCTCAAATAAGAATAAGCTTTAAACTTGATTTTGCCATAAAGAAGGTTCAGATTTTTAGAATTTGATGAAGAATTTATTATTTGTTTACGAGCTACATTCTTTTCAGACCGTATTAATTTTGACTACATTATTTTGAACATTTCAAACATAAGCATTGTCTTCAGACCACGTCATGTTTTTTTTAATGCCATGAACTACTGCTGAAAAAAAAATCGAACCATTTGTTTTGTTGTTTTAGGTAAAAATATATACATTACTGAAGAAACTATCCTAGGACCAGTGGTAAGTACCGTTAAAAATCAATAGTACATTTGTTAAAAATCATACCTGGCACTATGCATTATTGTCTCTTCTTCTTGAGAATGCAACTTTGTAATATCTTTGGTAAGATCCTCGATTGTTTGCACAATTGTACCACCATACAACTAATCTCTTGTACATAACAATGCTTCGACAACATCTCCTTTAAGTGAATTATGGTACTCGTCAAGTACTCTACCACTAATGCTAAAAGCACTTTCTGAAGCCAAGTAGTTATTGGTACAGCCAAGATATCTTTTGCCATAAGAGATAAAATAGGATGTTGATATTGTTGTGATTTCTAAAATGAAAGTACATCAAACTCTATTTTGCGATCAACTAGCCCATCATTTAAATATGAATAAAGTTATGATCTAGTAGAACTGCCAGCAAATTGATAAGAGTCAAACTGTTCCAAAATATCTTCAGGGTCTTGTGAATAAGGGCCCGTAAACGAACCTGGAGATTTCGTGCCTTTTGTAACATTTGTTTCAATAGGCAACTCCACTTGCACTTTCTTTGAATATTCAAAGAACAACTCTTCCAATTTTCCTTTTACTTTTTCAAATTCTACGTTATCTCCATATAGCCTTTCATATGAAAATTGGACAAAACTTACTTTATAATGTGGATCAAAAATACAAGCAATAGAAAGAAGCACACTAAACTCTTTCCAATATTTATCAAACTTTTTAAGCATGTCGGGAGCCATGGAAGACATAAAATCATCTCCCTCTATATTATTTTTTAAGTTAAACGAACCAAGAAAATTTTTGGAAAGCACAAATTAGCGGTCGGATAATTTGTTCCTGAAAAAAAGAAGGTGACATTGTAGAAAACTTCCAAAAAACGTGTGATTTTCTTTGCTTTCTCTCATTCTTTAAATGATGGATAATAAGTATAACTAGAATCCACATGTTTCAAGCGATAAAGAGCTTGCTTATAATATATTACACTTCTAAGCATAATAAACGTGGAGTTCCATCTCTTGGGAACATCTAGACAAAATCCTTTCTTAGTCTTATCCAAAGAAAGACTAGTTATGCATTCTAAAAAAATATTCTAGATTGAGAGCCCCTAATATATTTTATGCTTTCCCTTGTGTTGCTTAAACAAGTAGTAATATATTTCACGCCATCTTGCACTGTCAAATTCAATATATGTGCAGCACAACTAACATGTAAATATTGGCCATTCGCAACCAATGATCTTCTATAATTGAGATGTGGTCCTAATAATTCAATAAACATATCATTAGAAGATGCATTATCCAATGTACATGAAAACATTTTGTCCACTATCCCCCACCTAAGGAACAAACTTTATATCTTTCCAAATATGGCTAACCCAAAATGAGGAGGTGGCAACAAACAAAAACTAAGCAATCTTTTTTGCAAATTTCATTCATTGTCAACAAAATGTGCAGTCAAAGTTTTGTTTCCATCTGTATTGATTGAAGTCTACAAGTCAAACGTTATACTCACTCTCCTACTAAATGAATCCAATATGGCTTTAAGTTTTACTCTCTTTCTCATAAAGTTATATAACATCTAAACGTGAAGTGTTTTTGGATAAATGTACCACTTCATCATTTAAATAAGAAACTAATTCACTAACTTTCATATTGCACAAAATTAAACGGTAAATTATGCCGAATAATTGCTTTAGTCATTAAATCTCTATACTTCATTTGACTAAAGTTTCATTTATTGATGTCTTCCACATTTATACCGTGTCATTTGTTAATATGTCTCCTCAAATTATTTGTCCCATAATTATCACCATATATATATATTCTCTTTTACTTTTTTTGCAAAAACATGTATGCTTTTCACCACTAACTATTTTCTTCTTTTCGAAATATTTCCACACATTAGAATAAGTATTTCTTTTTCGTTTACTACGCACGAAACTACCCACCGAATCAAGATCCACTTATAATTCGACCATATCTCTTGTTTGACTATCATGTTCACCGATATTCATATTCTACAAAAATTATGCAAAAGTTATCAAGACTTTATCATCATGACATATAAAATATATCAAGTTGATCAATGTACAACATGTTATCTTTTCAGTGAATATTTTATTAGTAATTGTGTAGTGGCAAATATTTTAGTTTCATTATACGGCAAAAAATAAAATCAGAACATTAGAAAATTATCAAAAAGGTAGTACCTAATTCTATAGTGAAGTTATAATAGTCTTGAAAAATCAATGTATTAAAGAAATAGTCGTACATGGTTTTTCCATATAGAGGAATGAACATTATATTACGTGTTATATATAAAAATATATCCTCGAACGAACCCGCCTATCCTATGCCTTATGGGAATTTACATGGTGGTTGGATATGGTGACACTTTTGGTTGCGATTTTCAATGAAAATTATATCAAAATTTATGCATGTATTATTCACCCACTCATAGTTCCTTACTATTTATATGTTCGTCAGGTTTGATCGTGCGTTTTTCAAGCTTATTCAAGTGTTAGCTTGATTTTCCAAATTCTAGTGGTTAATATTTTGTAGCCATTTTAGTGAATATAAAGATGCCAATATCATAGTAAGTTCTGGCATTTTATGTGGAGTAGATTTAATAATTGAATGTAGTACACTTTGCAATAGTTAGAACATAAAACGACAGCTTAAAGTGATGTCACGTTTGTAGTGGATCTAATGGAATTTACAATAAATATAGGCTTGTGCATAACTTACTACTTAAAAAAAATAGAAATTAGTTACAGGATTTGAAAGCTATCAAAGAAATAAAATAATTTTTTGGTTGACAAAAAACTACTTTATGGATTAAAAAAATAGTGTTGAAGAAGTCTGTTCAGATCAAATAACAAAAATGAGATGCAGCTAAAGATCAATAGTCCATGGAAGGAGATGAATGAGATGTCAACAGCATGTAATTTATTTTCTAACTTATGTTAATTAGCTTCAACCTGAGGAAGGCCTAATTTTAAGTTTACTGTGACACCAAATGAATGAAAATCATGGATATGCTGTGGAAAGTTAAAAATTGATAGAAGTAACTAATATTTCTTGCAATCTTCTTCACAGCCGTTTCACTAAAGTGTTGAAGCTGCAAAAATGACGTTATTCCTTCTAAGTTTCCTTAAATTAGTTTTCTTGTACAGAGAGGAACAACCTACATTTATTAACACAATTAGGCATGAGATTATACCTTCAAATCCATGATTGATATTAAAATTATACTCTAATCTGTAAGTGAAAAAAATAACAACATAATAGCTTAAAGAAAAAAACATAACTGATGTAAGCATAAATTTTTTTTACCATAGTTTATCACTTATGCCATTCATTCTACCCTTTTTTAAGTAATGCTTCCTACCTGTAGAACTGTGTAATCTAAAGCTGCATTTGATAATATGACCAAAGTTAGCATACAAGTTATGCACATGATGAATGAATACATACATATAATTGAATGAACAAATGATATATATGTATACATGGGTTGCTAGCCACTTGTATGATTCAATCATGGCTATTGAAGAGGACAACAATGAAAAAATGTGTAACGACCCGGTATTTTCAACCATTCGCATCCACATATGTCGGACTTGAATTGCTCAAAATACCGAATTATAAAATATAAATTTGGCAAAACTCAGAATATAAAGTAAATAAATAAATCACAGATCACAGACACAGAGTATTATAATGCAGCGGAAGCAAAGAGATAGTAGTTCATGAAGCTACTATATAAATACATCAGAGTTAAACAAGATACAACAGAAGTTCAATACAACAGTCAAGTACAAAGTTGAATACATCACTGGAATCAACTGAATAACTGGAATCTAACTGAATCTGAAATTGGAATAGATAGCTAGATCTTCAAGCAAAGCTCCAACTCCGAAGGTGAGTCTCTAATGCTATATCACTTAGGTCTAACCTGAGCATAAAGCAAAACAAAAAACACTCAAGTCATGACATACATACTTCTACAATGCAAACCAACTCAAGTGTACTGTAATATAAGGTACAAGTAACTTAAAGGATGCTTGGGACCGCCCATCCTCTAAGGATCCATTAAACTATTTATTATGTAGTAATTTTTCGCTATTATAATAATGTCTACAATAAAATAAACTTATTTTTAAATAGCGTTAAGCAGTGTAACGACCCGTAAATTTTGATTTATAAATTGGTTAATTCAATTAACATTTTGTGATTAAATCTAGGAAGAAGTTAAAAAATTTATAACTTATATTTAAGTTAATGCTAAGAATGAATTATAAGCAATGGTTATAAAATAGAAAATGAGTAATTAAAATAACCGTTGAATTAACGAATGCAATAATATATTGCTTAATAGTAACTGAATGTTAATAAAGAAATAAGGTTATGGCAAGTTGATAAATGTTAACAAATGAAATGATATAATTAGTGGTGATTGGATGAATTCAAAGTTATATTAACCGATGGAGTAATACGTAATACATTGAAAATTTATGCAACAATTGTAGATAATAAGTAATTATAACGTGTGTTGTTGATAATAAACGTACTTAAATGGTAATAAATTGAATATAAGAAAACAAAGGCATTTAGTGAATTAATTAATGATTACATGAAGCAAAATCAATGTCCTATAGGTAATTATAATATTGTTTGGAAGTGAAAACTTATAAGTATGAAACCAAGTAAGTAAATTAATTAAGAATATGAGTAGTAATTAATGTACATATTTGGAAAATGTAATTAAATAGTATGAATTGAAGCATGCATTAATGAAATGTAATATAAGTCAATGTTAATTACACCCATAAATGTCAATTTGTTGGATAGCAAGGTTTTAAATCAAGTAAACATATTTGTTAAGATTTCAATTAATAATTTATAAAATTTAATGTGAAATCAATTGTAGTTAATTGACCTAATTGTACAGTTAGGGTAAATTGATTTTTCTTTGAAGATTGTTAATTCCATAAGATGTAACCAATGTTAGTTTTATTTATAATATAACAAGTGGTGGATTTTAGGAGTGAAAATCTAGATTTATTAATTTATTTGAATTTTAAAATTAAATAAGGGAATTTATTGCAAATAAGGGGAATTTAATATTAAATTATTACGTTAATGGAAATATGGATGAAATTTGTGGATATTAATGCAATAACTACGAATCAATGAAAATTCATCCAATTGATAATAGGATGAGAACGGTGTATGTAATCAATTTCAACACTTGTCCGTTAGTGATAACTTAAATGTAATTTAACGTTAATGGAGTCTAATAAATTAAAATGGCTAATCAATTGAAATTAATCTAATTAAAGTTATATTAGTATAAATTAGGTTAGTAATGGTTAAAATGTATTTCTAATGGTGTATGAATGAATTGATGATTTAAATTAAAGGAAATGATGTTAAAGTTATTCATATTTGACAATTTGTTGTATTATAAGGAATAAAAAAAATTATCAATATATTGGAAAACAATTACATTTAGATGAAATTAATTGTCTCATTTATGTGGGTGAGAACTGTAAGTATAAAGGTAATAAGCAACGAAAATGCATATTTATTTCATAATAATTTAATATAAAAGAATGAAACCTATTTAATGAATTAATTGAGTTTTTAATTTTAACAAATGTATATAGTTGACAATTTAAATATATTTGGAAATAATAATTTATACAAAGGGAAGCTGGAAATTTGAATATATATATGGAATGAAATGTGAGACAAGTGTTAACTGCGTTACAAAGTAATGATAGACTCAATCAAAGGGTTGGAATTGAATATAATCAGTTTAATTGGAAATTTATTAAAATAAATTTGGATTGGGTGATTTATTTCCAATTAAATCAGTTCACGTTTCAAAATTTAATGCTAGTTTATTGCATATACGTTTATACCTAAATTTAAACTTATGTTTTAGATCCAGTTAGATCATTAAAAAGAAAGGATTATTTAGGTCATACGTTATTAAATTAAATGTTAATAGTAGATGATAAAAGGGGTAACATAGATTTACACTTGATTATTTTCTTTTCAATTAGATTTTAATTGCAACATAACTTACCTTTTCATCTTCACTTTTCTAGTTTATTCTTATATTCATTGCCTCCTTATGTGGATTATTTTCATACCTTTTATTTATGAATGTAAACTATAAGTGGCGATAAAGATGTACATATATATTATACACATGTTTATATTACCTTGCTTATGCTTCATGTTTTTGAATATATGTTAATGCATTCCTAGTAAAACATTCAATCGAAATGTTAACATATTTGTTTAATTCCACATCTAATCACAAAGAGGGAGAAATGAAAAGTTCTTAATGCTGTATATTCTTTTAATTTATGACACAAATTTGTGTAGAGAATTTATTTTCCTTTATTGTGTGTTAATTAAATCTTTAAAGGATGCTAATTTTGGTATGTTTAGGGTTAACAAAATTAATTAAGTGAACGATTGTTTTGAAATTTGAATTGTAAAAGTTTGTTTATAGTATAGAGCTGGTCCATTCATTCCCTTTCTAATTAATAATTACATCTTTTTTATACCTGCTACTTTTAAAAAAGACTGTTCATATTTACTATATTTCAATACCAAGTTTGTTCATATTTACTTAATTTTTTCATTCATTTTCCAACTTCATTTTCTGAAACGTCATTTCATTTATTTCTAATTAATAGCAGCCTCTCTTTTCGAATCTCTTTGGCCCTAAACCTAACTCTAACCTTATAAATAGGATATGACACAAATGAAACCCCAGCCTTCATTCTAATCTTCTTCTTTTTCTTTTTTTTCTTTCTTCAAATCTCCTTATTATCTCTCATTTTAATTTTTTCTTCCTCTTCAAATTTTCTTCTTCTTCAAATTTTCTTCTATTTCAAACTTTCTTCTTTCTTTTAAAATCTAGATCTTCTCTTCCAATTTCAGTTCTTATTTTAATCCTTTTCTTTTTCAATTCTTCTTTTTTCAAATCTTCTTTTTTTCAAACCTTTTAAAAATACATACATACATATATATTAATTTAAAAAGGAGGAAAATTAAAGTAAATCAAAATAAAAGATTTTTTTTGGGAACAAAGCTAGTAATCAAGAAGAAGACTAAGGAAACATAGAGGGAGCTATTAATTAGAAGTCTATTATTTTCGGATTCATATAAAGGTGAGTGTTTTAACCCACTCACAACTTCTAAAATCTCTTAAGTTTGTTAAATTAATTTTTGATGTGTTTAGTAATTTATTTGTTGTTGTTTGGTATATTTTTATCATCATTCCAGTTAAACTTAATTTATTGAATTTAATTTGTTATTCAATTTATCATTGCATATAAACTGCCAGTTAAATTTATTTATTATTGAATATAAACTGCCAGTAATTACCTGTTATTAATTACTTGTTCTATATTTATGTTGTTGTTTGAATTGGATGATGATTGTGATCAATGGTTGATGATTGATATTGGGTGAATGGATGCTGTAATTTATATTGTTATAAACTGCAAGTTGTTATACATTTTATTACATTCGGGATTGTGGTTTGAAATGATATATAACCGTATTTTATTTTTAAAATTACGGATTGAAATGATAAATATCCGTATCACTTGACCATAGGGTAGAAAATTATATACAGACACCGTGGTCTATATATATAAAAATATTTTGAAATGTTTTCTATGGTTTTGTAAAGAAATATACGGGTTATATAAATATTGATTTCTGATGTTATATAAACGTCAAATTTATTATTGATTTCTAGCTATATATAAATATGCTTTGAAATATAAAATAAGCCCAATAATAGAGTTTGATTATTTTATATAATACGGTTTAATAAATATTAATTTTTGATATTTTATAAATAATATTATATATATATATATATACAGTTAAATTCTTGAATTTAAGCTATGCATAAATTGGTTTAATAAAAATAAGTTGTATAACAGAGTTTGATTGTTTTATATTATATGGTTAAGTACCTGTCTAAGATATTGTATATATAGAATGTTAAATGACTTAAAATGAAATTTAAGATTGGAAAATAAAATATGAAATTGGTTTAAAATTGAATTATTTAAGAATTGTACTTGAATAAATTATTGTAGATGATTTGAAATATAAATAAAAGTGGAGATTTTAAAGGGTATGATTCTATAACTTGATTTGGTTTAACTGATTTAAAAGAATATAAAGTTGAGGTAACTGAATATATCAAGTTAAATAAATTGAAAGAATATCCAGTTGTTTGAAGTTAAAAGTTTTACTTAAATTATATTGGATTTATTAAGTAAACATTTCAAATCTAAATAATAGCAATTGAATTTGATATATATATATGGAATTATCAAAGAATTAGTTTTGAAATAGTGAAATATATAAAGCTTTGAAATATATAGAGCTTTGAAATAGATGCTTGAAAACTGGAATTTTAAAAATGCTTGAACTTATTTAACTAGAAACTTGAGTTGCTTTTGATCTCTGAAAACTTGAATTTGCAGAAGAAAAATGCAAGATTATCTTGCTTGAACTTTGATTTGCTGCTGGTTTCTTACTTTGTTTTTGATTTGTATGAAAATGTTTACAGGCTTTGATCTAAGTTTTGATAATTGGTTATAGGCTTTTGAGTTATGATTTTTCTGGTGGATTTCTAGTTTTGAAAGATAGTGTTACAGGTTGAGTTTCTTGAGTTTTTAGAAATGAAGAAAGAAAAAGGAATGAAGAAAGAAGATAGGAGTTTATATAGAGTTTATTCGGATTTATTCAAAATAAAAGAAAATAAAAACAATTTAGTGACACATGTTAACCTCCTTAACATTTGTCATTTTCAATTTCTAATTAACTTACACATGTTACCTAACATGCTTTATAATTAAACACTTGTAATAATACATTTATTTATTTTAGAATGTTATTATAAAGCTTTTATGTTTATTTTCCTATTAAATAAGTACTTTTATTAATTAATAAACGCTTTTCTTAATTTTAGATAAATAAAATCTTCTAAAATAAAATAAAATAAAAACCAATTATGTTCTAAATAAAATCATATATAATATATTTAATTATTTTTTTAATGTTAATATGAAACTTTTGTATTTATTTACTATTAAATAAATACTTTTTAAATTTATATAAATAAATTTTCTTTAAGGAAAATAATATAAAACAAATCTTATTCTATTGAAAACCTTATCCATATATTTTTATATCCAAAATATTTTTAAGATATATATCCTTTAAATTCAAATTTAAATCCAAATTTCAAATTCAAATTCAAATCCAATTTAAAATCAACTTAAATATATATATATATATATTAATTTAAACAAACACGTTATTAATTTGAAAATAATAATTTTATTTTAAAATCTATTTATAAAACAACACAAATTAAATTTAGAATAATAATTCTATTTAAAAATTTGTTTACATTTAACAACACATTATTATTTTTTGTTTTGAAAATAACAATTTTACCAATTTTAAATAATAAATAAAGGAGATTATCACATTTTAAATTCCTTGAAATTCCAGGATATCACAATTCTAAAGTCATTAGTCATAATTAACTTATGCAAAGAAATATACAATACAAGAAATAAAAAAATTATTGTTTGCTAATAATATCGCCATCCTTTTAATTAATATAAAAAATATGATAAAATGCATAAACAGATGATAAATGATAAACGGTATTCATTTTATTCTATAAACTTCATGAAAGGACCTCTGGAGGGATTGTGAACCAACCAATTTCAAAGCGTATTAATTTCTTTCATATCTTTATCAAAACGTGACATATAAAGTTTAAATTCTTACCAAATTTGTAAAATGGTTTACTAATGTACATTTAGTTTTTAAGAATATTACATCAAGTATAAGTGACCTGCCTTTATTTTGCTTATCAATTAAAGTGTGTCCATCCATTATATCATTAAGCATAAAATGATTCATTTCCCTAAATCAAAAGTAGGGCTGTCAATTTCCTACACGACCCAAAACACGACTCGAAACCCGCATGGAAATTAGCGGGTTAACCCGACACGTTTAAAAGGCGGGTCATTTTTGGGTCAACCCGTTAGAACCCGTTTAATAAACGGGTGGGTTTAGGATTGACCCGTGAACTCGAATTTAACCCGACTAACCCATTTATAAGCTCGGTATTGTTGTACAATTCTCATTTTAGCTTGCAGAAGAATGGTATTGTTGTTATTCACTTATTCCTACACATTTGCACTTAACCACATACCCACGTTTTCATGCAAATTCCCACGTTTTCATGTCCATTTCCACGTAACAACTTTTCAAATTTTCATACCCATCTTAGCTTGCAATAAAAGAATGACAACAATACCCTTCTTTTGCTCCAAAATTCTCATCTTAGCTTGCAAAAGAAGGGTATTGTTGTCATTCACTTATTTCTACACATTCACATTTAACAAATTCCCACATTTTCATGCCCATTTCCATTTCTTTATACAAATATTATTCTTAACGGGTTACACGAATCAACCCGAAACCCACCCGATATATAATCGGGTCAACCCGAAACCTGCCTATTTAATAAATGGATTGACCCGACCCGTTTAAAAATCAACCCGCACCCGAGTTGACCCGACCCAACCCGACCCATTGACAGGCCTAATCAAAAGGGTGTCGAATCTACTTTGTCACTGATTAGGTTTTTCCTTCGTTCTCTATGGAATTTTCTTCCCAAATGCTAAGGTAATTTACAAATTGAATAGATCTTTTAATTATAGTCACAAATGAATTACATTTATTTGGCTATCAATAAAAGTGCATCTTTTGATTACCTCTTTAAGCATAATAATTCTTCTCTCTAAATGAAAAGGGTGAGGATTTAATTTTGAATCTACTTGGTCACTGATTAGGTTTTTCCTTCGTTTCTGATGGAATTTTCCATCCAAATTCAGTGGTAAGTTATAAGTTGAATAGTCCTAAAATTATCATAATATTTTAGTTAAATTTACTCATTTTATCACAATTAAAGTATGTATACTGACATTGTAAAGTAAAATTATAATCTATTGTTAAGATTTGTCAATTTACTTTTTTTGATTAATTACTCATACATATCTGTATTCTCAATAAATATTAATTTTTTTAGGTGCTTAGCAAGAAGGTAACCCTTGAAGGTTAATTCCATAAGGAGTTTTCTTATTCTAGCACACCCTAATTACTATCAACAATCTCAAGTATTTCAACTTTTCAGCCTGCCAAAAGTGACTTTGGACATATCACATGCTGGCAATTATAGCCTGTCATTTTCATCATCTATTTGTAAATTACAAAGTATACAACATAAAATTGTGCGTTGGTTGCCTCCTAGATCAAATTTTGTTAAGTTGAATTTTGATGGAGCTGTTTCAAGGAACAAAGCAGGTTGTGTTTACATAGTTCGAGATAGTAATGGTTCCATTCTTTTAGCTGGTGGAAATGTAGAAGAACTTTAAATGTTGTAGAAGCTGAATTAAATGGAGTTCTAAATGGGTTACATAACTTAATATTATGTTATCCTAATATGAAAAATGTATGGACTGAGGGTGATTGTTTAGCTGCAATATGTTATTTGAATAGATTCGGTCCGGTAGATTCGAAAAGATGGCCAATATTAAAGCAAATTCTAGACCAATTCAAAGTGTTTACAAAGACCGTATCTTCACACAATTATCGTGGGGGAAACCAATGCTCTGACTATTTGGCTGTAAGAGCAAAAGAAAGAATATCCTCATTTCTTTGGATGGCAGATTATCCCACGTGGTTATTAGAGCTTAATTGAAGGGATAATACAATGGAGTTCATGGGAAAATTAAAAAAAATCATTAGAGTTTTGTTTTGACATCAAATGGGTGATAATTCATATCATGTATTACATTTGTAAAATTAATCATTTTGGATCATAATATGATCAACAATATACTAGTAGCATATATATCTATATATTATACTAGTGCGAACCCGTGCTACGCACATGGAGTATGGCTATATTTTTTTGCATATATCATTAAATCTTTATTTTTTTTCTTGCAAGAATATTATATAATTCAAATCATTATTCTTTTTTTTTCAAAGACGGACTTTCTAAAAGTTTAATTATATCGCGGCTAATTAATGGAATAGTCTTTTAGATTATTAAACAAAATCAAAGGAAAATTATAATGACACTAAATGCCGATAAGGGTCAAAATTTAAAGGAGAAGGAAAATATGTATATGAATGTAAGGAAGAAAAGTCAAGGTATATATGCAAAGCATATGATAGTAGCATTATATCTTTAATACATATGTGAATCAAATAAATTTTTACATAAATTGTTATCCAAATGCTACTACTCCCAACATGTGTCAATCCAAAACAATGTAACGCATTGCCAAATAATACCTTTGAGTAGGGCTGTTATGGTAACGGTAAATTTACCCTTACACCAGCCAATCGGTTACCATTTTCGAGTGAAATCGGTATACCAGTTTAATCGGTATGGTAACGGTAAATTTACCATTCTCTACGGTAAATCATCGGTAACATTTCTTCAATACCAGTTGTAACGATAATTTTAACAGTCAATTTATAATACATGTATATTCATGTAACATGCTTTATTACAGGCATTTAGAACCAAACAAATGATCAAATTTAGTTTATTAACCAGGTGAAATAATGTTAAATACACCTCACTTCTTTTTCATTTGTGTCTTTTATTAAGTAACACTATAAATTGTATAATGAAACACCGTTATGGTGTGAATACGTGTTATGTAACTAACATTTTTTAGACAAACGGCAATTTACCATTACCAGTGTAACGGTTACCAGATTATCGGTATACCAGTCTTCGGTATACCAGCCTATCGGTAACGGTAAGCAATTTTCGTTTACCAGTGAAAATGGTATGGTAATGGTATTTGTGAAATGGTAACGGTAACCATTACCCAGCCCTACCTTTGAGCATTTTCATTAGTTGCAATCCATTACTTATTCAAATAGATCCAATAGTTACAAATAGCAAATACAACTGTGCAAAAAAATAATGCTTTTTCCCCCAAAATCTAGCAAAGTGCCCATATATCAAATAGCTAAAGCATCCATTGATATAAATTTAGTTAGTTTCGAAGAGAAGATAGAACACTATTGCCACCTATAGCAAGTAACACGACTTACCATCCTTGGCCTTTAAGGGGAAGAGAATAACTGGGCTTCATAGCTTCTAATCAAGACTATCCACCAAGTCAGTAAGATCCAGAACTTTCAATAGTTTTTCTTCATTTATGTCGGTTTGAGTTAGCTTATCTATGTAATAAACTAGTGTGAACCCTGCTTCGCACACGGGTATGACCAAAATGGGTATGGATGCAAATACATACGACGTTTAAAATTGAAAATTAATACATTAGCAGTTAGTTGAAGTGCAAGGGGAGATGAAAGAAGTGTAGATAGGCTGAAATAACTTGTTGCACAGGTTGATAGGCCAAAAAATGTGTAATTCACGTCACTGCGTGAAACAGTTGTTCTCAGTTTTTTGTATCAGGAGATAGCTACTATAAATAACATACGGTCTCATCCTATAAGCTCTTTGTCGACCATTTGAAAAATAGAACACCGAAAAATTAGATATGCATAATATCAGTTTTTAAACAATGGGACTATATGGGTAAAAGGGGAGCACATGCAAGAAACAGTCATAATTGAATATAATGACCGCTTGTAGACATTTAAATAGCATAGTAGTTGACAATATCTATTTACAAATATGTAGAATTAATTACCCCAGTGTCTTGTAAATTCAACATAACTATAAATAGTATGAAAACAACCATTCCATTCTTTTATAAGCAGGTAAAGAAAAAATGCCCAGAATGAAATTTCTGATGCAGAAAAATACGCAACTTAAATGATTTATGTTGATGCAATATATACAAAAACAAAAAAAGAGAAGCAAAGCTGTTATTAAAAAATGATAAGCTATCACGTCAGTTATAATAAAGTTATTTATATAGTTTATAGCATTGTATAGCAACTGGGTCCTAACTTTTAGTTTAAATAATATATATGTATATTGATTGCTTGTAAGCTATGAAATTGAAACGTGGTAAGGGTCCACAATCATATAAAAGATTATATAAAAATGACAGTCATGTAAACATGTAGATAACCAATATAAGTGCAGTCAAAGTGAAATGCGGCAAGGGACTGGGTAAAACATTTTTGAACAATTGCAGTCTTAAACATATAATCAACCTACATAATAGCACGGAAAGAAAGTTAAAAATAATTACTGGTAAAAAGCATGTCCAATTAGCATACAATCAAAAATTCAAGTACGTTATATTCTCAGTTGTAGTTAAAATAAAAATTATATTGTAAGAAGCTAGTAGCATTAGTAATGTTCGAAAGCTGTTTGGTAGTTTATCCATCTCCACTAAACAGAGCAGTCCAAACATATATGTAGTTCACCTCAGCAGCCTTAGCTGAAATTTTGCAAAGCAGAATAAAAGTCAGAATACATGAAGATATAAATAATGGTCCACGGCGCATCAAAGATCATATTTCAATGGACTTGCAATTAATCAGCATACACTGTGGATGTTGTATCCAAAATAAGAATGACGTGCTTGCATATAATCAACGTGAATCTAGCAATATAATGTATCAGCAAAAGCAGTAAGCATTCTACATATGTGTGTGTGTGTGTGTGTTTTTTTTGCTGCAAATATAATGTGGGTTTTTCTTATTTATAACGTGTAGGTACTATTTCTGTTTTCATTCTGCGATCAGAATTTATAGATTTAATTGTTAGAGTAAGTGATGGAATTTTTATCATCGAATACAAATGAAATCAGATATTAAAAATTGCAGTAGCAGTAGCAATTTTGAAATCTTTAATATACAGGCCATGAATGAATTGTATAAAGAATTTAATTATATTGGGTTAAAATTACATCATGAATTACTGTTTAAATATGTTTTATCACATAAGTTGCTTCATGTGCAACTTATAGTCTGATACTCTTAACTGAACACATAATCGATTGTCAAGGATTACAAATGATACCGTTCATTTATAACACTACTTTTCCAAAATTAAATTAAAAATAGTTGAAATTTTACTGCAAGATGCATGGTTGTATCCTTCTTGTGAGTACATATATGTTACATAAGTCGCCTAAGTTCTTTCAGATCCATTACATATATATGAATTGTCCAAATTTAAGATGCATGCATTTAATAATATAAATATGAACCTGCAGTGAAAAGAAATAGGCAAACCTGTGGTAGTCAAACTACTCGTTTAATGAAATATATGTTCAAAATATTAAGAACTCCTTGATCTCATGCTTAGATGCAGATAGTAAAACATTGTCAAATTTTACTGTTTCTATTTTGAGGTAAATATATTAATGTTGATGTACCGATTTATAGAAAAATTAATTTAAGGACTTACGGATAATTTTGTAAAATGTATAGGAATAAAAAAAAATGTTGTATACAAACAATCAATGAAAGCAAGTTCATATTACATATTGATTCATTGAAAAAAAATATTGGCTTTAATGCATTCGTACATTTTGTGACTTATTTGTGTATTTAAAAAATTTGCTAGCATTCAACGTCAATCCATTAGAAAAAATTAAGTCGTCCCTATATTAGGTGAGGTCATTTGAAATATATACTATGGAAGATCTGAAATCAATGCCATAAATATATTGGGTTTGGTTGAGAAATCTCATATGGTTAATGTACGCAACACAAATATCATCTTATGAACCTTAAAATGTACATATGCATTGTAGCGTAATAATACTGCGAACAAAGTTAATGAATTGAAGCACTAAACTAATATGTAGTAAATAAAATGTAAACATACGCAGTTTTGCACCATAACTTTTGCACCAATAAAGGACTTGTGGTAGAAAGCAGCCTAAAGAAAATCTTCTTCATCCAAAATGATGCCCATTTTCTTGCAAATTAATTGGATCTGATAGCAAAATTATATATTTGTAACTGAAAAAAGTTGCATAAAAAAGGAAACGATCATTCATAGAGAGAGAAATGTCATATCTTTGTTTATGTTTCTTTTTATACCTTTTAGAAGGATAAATTGATTAACCTTATAAATGTGAAAGAAGGATCCATACTTTCATTATTCAATACCTTACATCTAAATTATTCCACTTTCCATCCGGTGAGGCAACATTCAGTGGTATCTTTACAATTTGAATTAAAAGTATCCTTTTATTTTGAGATCATAAAGAGCAGGCATGCAGTTTCAGTAATAAATATAAGTATGCTTGGATTTCATATTCTAGAAAATAGATCGTTAATCACAACATGAATCAACAATAGTATTGAAATAAAATCTTACGTGATTTTTTTAAGTTGAAATAACTTTTTTCATTATCCTTCAGCTTCAAATGCACTGATTTATGCACTCATCAATGAAAAGCATAGAGTTAGCAAGGTTGAGTTTCTTTTTATATAAATTATTATAGTAGTTATATCTAGTTGCTCCCCATTAAACCTAGACCTAATGGAACCAACACTCTAGAATAGCTGATGATATTCCTGAGTTTGTCGGATATACGGTTTTGTCGCAGTATGTGCATTATTGGAAGATACACATTAATCTCATCACTGATCGACATTTTTGGATATTACTTATGTGATGATGGATTTGAAATTGTTGTCCACCATGGAATAATTACATGATTGGTACACCATAGTAAGTCACATCATCATCAAAATATTATCTACTTATTCAAGATAAACAATAATGAAGAAGTGTGTCGCTTTCCTGAAATTTTCACAATTGCAAAGCATTAATCATTTCCAAAAGACATACATGCACATATACACATCCATCTATCCATGCATATATAAGTGTATTCTTGATGAATGTTCCTATCTTACTCAAAGAAAATGAGTCGTGAACATTAAAGAAAATCTCAACATTTTCTTATCTACAATTTTCAACGCGGTACTAAAGTTCATGATGCAAAACGAAAAAATCACAACATAAGTGCACTTCTCAAGATAGTTAAGGCCTCAATTTGAAAACAATAGTTTGCTCAAATAAGCTATTATAAGGAGATGATGGCCATGCTCTCTAATTTTTTTCAAATGCAATCCAGATATGGTTTGAAAATCAATTTCCTTTGTTGCATAATAATTGAGGTTTATTAGCAGTTATAGGTAGCACAGATCAAGTATTTTTATTACTACTGAACAGTGGATATTTTATTGATAGTTAATTGAGGTTTTATAATACATTTAAAGTGGGATAAAGGCTTTTTGTTACTACTTAGGTGAATATTACTTTGTAGAGGTTTTACTAAATTAGAGTAGCATAGCCATTTCGAAGCATAAATACCCAATATTGTAATTTTCCAAGAAGAATGTACAAATGCGAAAACTATCAAAAGAGGAAATCTACCAATATACTTTACATACCAAAAATAGTTTTCTTAGCATTTAAAGCTTATTATATTACTGTTAACTAAGAGTTGTTTCCATGGTTTTTATTTTTATTTTTTGATGACATAATGGAAAAGTTAATTCTGATCCCTTTCTAAACCAAGGAAAAATGTAAACTCTAAGCATTTGCAGTATACTAATTGTAATAACTAACACAATAATTTGTTGAATATTAAGATAAAAGAAGATTACGTAGCAGCTTTTGTCATTTTTCTCAATCAACTTGCTGTGTTATAATTCTATAATCTTGTAGGCGATTTGGTAATTCATTTGGACCTGGATGTAATATGTATAGCTCGCACATATCAATTGGTGGTCTATGGAAGATTATGGTTGTACTGGGTTGTGAATGGACTGACTCATATTACTTGCATATGTTGACGGGGAACTAAAATTTTAACTTTTCTAAAACATGATAACATCTATATGTGTGATCTCCAAACCAATATCAGTAACATAGTTTCAACGTTAAAAAATAGTCAGTTTGGGGAACTAATAGCGATTTGTCGGCGATACCAGTGCATAAATTTTATAGCAAATTAAAAGTGCAAACAACACCAATTAGTTCAAGAGAAGCATGCTAATAGGAACAAAAAAAGACATTGAAGAATTACAGCCCTCATAAATGTAATTGTCAATGATTATAAAATCCAAAACAGTAGCCGCATAAATAACAATGATGAAACTACTATTGAATTTTCTAGTTCAAACATCCAAGGGATCGTCAAAGGAGACCAAATTTCATGAGGTATCTTATAATCAATTCTTCCATGTTCTTCAAACCTTATATAACACATGAACTAAAGATACATAAATTAAGAGGATAAAATATAAATTATAATCAAAGTGCAATCATATAATACTGTACCCGTCTCCATCCACTATGATATAAATTTATATGTAATTCCTTTTTTGGTAGCAAATATGCCCTTACATTACCAGTTTAATGACAGAAAACATGAAAACCGAAGGAGTTTCAACATACATAGGTCATAGCATTTCAAATTATGTTCACTTTCACTGATTTTCTGGGAATTCTTTACAATAGGCATCATCAGATGGAGCATATTAATGTCAGCATAGCCTAGTATAACAAATTTGCCGGTAAGGAAGAAGCAAATAAAATAATAACTAAACTGTAAGGGATATGTTGCATTATATTGCGGTATTCGATGATAAAATCCACATATAGAACATTAATGACAATTGCGAAATATTCTCAACGAAAAAAGTTTTAGATAATCAAATTGTTGAGGAAACAATTTCAGCAATCTATTTCAAATAAAGACTATGATGGTGAAATAATGGTGACCGCATAAATGAAGGTAAATCCAAAAAAAATATCAATGACAATTGAAAAAATTTCTCAAAAGGAAAAGTTTCCAGTTAATCAAATTCTTCTGGAAATAATTGTTGTAATTTATTTCAAATCAAGAATAAGACGGCGTTACAAAATAACAGTAACTATGAAAATTAAAGGTTCAAACCATTACACGTCAAAGGACAATGATTGATTGATACAAATTAGCTTTGGATATAGGGAATCCAATTTAAAATAGGAAATATCATGATTGAGGAATTTGTAGGATATCAATTAATAATGGTTGCATGAGAGGAACTAAAAAAGATCATATCAACAACTCTTTTACTGATCTACTAAATTTAAAGTCCTATACCCCAATCAACTAAGGTATGTCAATTAAATGACGCTCAAGCACTGCGTTGGGTGTGGTGCTTTGTAAAACTGAGCGCTTTGCTCGTTTTTTTACTGAGCATTGAGATACTGCTTGGTATGTGCTTACTTTTACCAAGCAGTTAGTTCATGGCTTAGTAAAAACTAAGCCGTGCACCAGTGCACCGCTTGCTCTTTTACTTAATACCATTAGTAGGATCATTTTCCATGTAAGTCTATAATTTTGAAGGATGATGCAGCGCTCAAATGATTATTTACCTTTACCTGGGTTTTCATGATAAATTATTAATGATAAGAGAATGACCAGTAAGATTAAAAAGTAAACATATTAATCACACTTGGTATATATATATATATATATATCAATTAACCATGCAATCGTACAACAAATTAAAGATAGCAGCCTATAATTTATTTATGCCATTGAGCACTGCATCACATATCATATATAAGAAAAAGTATACAAATATAAAAAGCAACATTCAAGTGATCAGGATTTTGAAACGCTTTGGAACTGATTGGAGAAACGAATAAAAAAAACAAACACTCTTATCACATGGCAACCAATCGTTTAGAAATTCATAACTTATTGGAACTATCAGGATGCATAACTTATTCTAGCAACCAAACACCATAAAATCTAAAATGGATTATCACATGCAATGTCCAGGAACAAACTGTTGTGATGCGTAGTTCCTAACTCGACCTAAATTTGAAAGTCTGGAGACCGTAACCAACACGATAAGGTACAGGAGTAAGTCATATAATTTTCATGTTCATACCATAGCAAAATACCTAACCTAAGAATCGAACAATCATAAGGCGTCTGCACCAAACATCAAATGAAGCAAGCCAAGACTTCAAAATCGGTTTCTGATATAACAAATCGACAACCCTAATCCAATATAATTGCCAAGAAGAGGAATCTAACTAATTTACAATCGGTTGCCAAGAAGAAGAAGAACATGTGCTTACATCGGGAGAAGAGCTATCAAACTTGAAGGCAACCCTTGAACCAATCCCGCTGCAATCTGGCAGGCGACTTTGACAGGAAGCGCGAAAAACGGAGGGCAGAGCAGATAAGCATCAACTAGAGTGGGACGCCATCATCTAGGTTTAGAAAAAGGAAGAATGGAAAAGGCGCGATTAAAGTGGAGGAAAACCAAATTCAACAGATTGGGAGAAAATAGGAAAGGGAGTCGCGCCCTTTGAGTTTAAAATTGAGGCTTGTACGCTGTTGAATTCCAACTCAATAAATTTAGGGATTGGATTGGATGAAAACGAAGGAAAGGGGGAGATGCATACGGAGAGAAATTAATAAAATACGTGACCGTTGAGTTTAAAAAATGGGAGATCGCCTCTTGAAGTGCAATGCAACTAATAATAATCAACTCGGAGACTGTTCAGTTGCCAAATTACAAGGGGGCCTGTGTGAGCTTGAAATTTAACTCACTAATAATAATATAGTATAGATTTACAATTCAGAATTGGCTTAGTGAGAATGCCAAAGCCTAAGAATCTAACATTTGTCATCTATACACATAAAGCTCTGTCAAACATACACCGTTTCCTTTTTAATAATACCACTAATTGCATTTCCAATATCTTTTTTCTGTAACCATCTAATATTAAAAATGCTCAAGGTTGAATAAATTTAATCAAATCATTGCATATGTTTGATGTAAGTTAACCAATTCTAACAAAGGAAAATAGTTATCATTGTTACACGATGTCAAAAAATAATGAATCGGTATAATTGTAAAATGCACTAAAAGAAGAAAAATAAGCCTTTTTAGTAATATACTCCGGGTAAAAAATATAAAAGACATTAATATCAATACCATGTATGTTATGCCTTTGACTTGACTCTTTTTCTCTCTTACTATTTGAATACCAGGTAGCAAACAGAGAGAAAATGCTAGCCAATCATTGTTTCTAATCAATGCTTCTCATCTATATCCGCTAATTATCACTTGAACATCTTTTCTAATTAGATATAGATCTCAAGATTCATTATGACTTGCCTGCATAGACCAATGCCATTTGTAGAAAAGGTGAAGTTACATTAGTAAATTTTATATTGGTCATAGCCAAACATTATATATTGGTCAGCATTATGCACAAAATGAGACAGAAAATTAAATTTCATTTAGATTAAAATCATCATAAACAATAAATGAAGATATGGAAAAAAATTACGCCTTTTATAAACGACCACACCCTCATAAAATTCAAAATTTGTTCTAACTTTATAATTGTGGTACATGATACATGATTACATTGTAAGACCGTCTAAATATTATGGGATAATTTTTAATATTTCATTATTGTTATAACAGAATTCTTGTTCACGAAGATAGAAAAGAAATTTAGTTCAAAAGAGAGTCAACAGATTCAGGAAAAAGGAGAGGATGCAACAAAATTGGCATATCACCATTGATTGTAAGGAAGCAAAAGATGATGCATTATGAAAGGATGGGATTGTCCTAGATGAATAACCTGCTGAAAGGCTATAGGCTGTGGTTTCAAAGAATTTTTTTAGATCTTCCGACCATATAAATTTACATGAAATATAACTTTAAATAGCTAAATATATTTTGTTAGAAGAATCAATTTTACTATTGAAAATGATATCTTCAATAACTAATAAATAATAAAGTTCATTCAGTTCTAATGTTCATCAGTCGAAACTGAATATATGAAGTTAGCAAACATAGTTCTTAAGAGTAAATTCAATTGATATTAAAAGAATAACATGTACAGTCAAGGTGGGTTTTTTTACAGATCAACATGCTACTAAAAGTGAATGTATCACCTAGTTAAGAGGGTGCATTTGAAGGCAAAAAATACTAAATTAATATCACATATAAGAGACTAACCTTCATGTTGTCGCAAGTTCATGTAGAATGATGAATGGATGTAGCAAGCCACCTAAGGAAGGAAATAATAGGGGAAAAAATTAAAATATAGTTCAAATAAACCTAGAAATAATTCAATGTAACCAACTATGAAAGAATATGATTAAAAAAAATGCAATAAGCCTTAAGCTAAATAGTAGGGAAGTATTCAGGATAATCCAAGCATATTTGTAATATAAACTCTTTCATCACCACTCATAGATATACATTAAGGTATTCATATATCTATCGTCCAAGCTAAGTCCTTTGAGCAAAAATTCCATCGTATAAAATATCTTCTCCACTCACAGATACAAACTAAGTTACTCATATACCAACTTAACCCTTCATTGAATGAAAATGAATTTACATATTTGACAACTGTTCATGTTTAGCTGCTAGAGTACGATGAATGATGCGATAAAAAATAGAAGCAATACAAAATATGCAATTTGCACACCGCAAAAAAAGGATTTTGGCAATGGGTTAGCATCGACTAATCAGCTTATTTGTGTAGTTTCATATCAGAATTAGCATCATCTAACGACCATGGCATCCATCTTCACGCTCCATGTAGAGTGGGAAAAAATGTTGTTTTTGTGAATCATACTTAACATGCAATTTTTGATTTTTTATAAATGTTTCTCTAACCCAAAACATTTGAAAATTACCAGTAATCTTTTGTAAACTTGATAAGAAAAAAATTTAAAGTTGAAAAGTAACTTCAGCCCCTTCATAAGCAGGCATATTACAGGAGTACATGATCATGCATTAAAATCATAAGAACATTAACTACATAGCAGAAATGAAATTCATTCTCTCTACAACAACATTTGTATTGCTTTCCACTCAAGACTAAATAAAGAAAACCATTAGATATACTTTTAGTCAAAATTTTGTATGAAAATTCTTCATATTGAATCAGTAAAGTGGGTATATGAGATTAGTATAATAATAATTCGGACTTCTAGCAAAAGCACGTTATTTACTCGAACTCTGTCCGTTTTGCTTTAAATTTGAAATGAAGATGAACTCATTCTATATACCAGTGGTGGTCAAAGTACATATAAACCTAGGGATAAAACAACAAGTAAATATTAATAAAAAGTAGTACTCTTTTACCATTATTTTTTATTTGTTAGTAAAGGGAATACAACATCTATGGACAGACAGTTTGCCTTTTCCAACAAAACCTTCACAAAATAGTATAAGTTACAAAGGCAAATTTTGGATCATTTTGAAAATGAGTGTGTAACAATTCTAGAGCAGCAATTTCTTCAGAAATCTAACTGTAATATCTTTTAGACTTTATGCAGCAGTAAGAAGAGTTATTTTTTAAACTAATTTAAGTAATTTAAACTGTTTATCTATTTGGAAAGGAATTCTACATTGTTAGAAATTGACCAATATAGTTAATTGATGTTTGACATCTAACACACCAATTCTGATCTAAAAATCAGTACACTGTTAAAAATTGACCAACACAGTTAACTGATGTTTGATATCTAACACACCAATTCTGATCTAAAAATCAGAGTGAGAAAACTAATATAAGTTAAAACTATGTATTTTAAATAAACACCTTTAAATCTTATATTATAATGAGTAGTTAAATACGTCTAAAAGCCTCATATTATTTTAAAGAAATGGTGAATTTTTATTATTTTACAGTAATGGCATGCATACCTTAATGGTACACTACAAACCATGTCATATAGATCCTAAAAAGATGAATGTAATCCCCTCCTCCTACCAACATAGTATATGAGCTTGCCGCAAACTAAGTTATATGTAACAGGAATTTCAAAATAAAACTAATGGTTCGAAAATATATTTGATACTCAATTCTTAATGGTCTATTGGTATACCAAGTTTTTACTTGTAAGCATGTCGTCTATATGATACTGCGTTTGATGATACATGATTAAATCGGCTATTTCGAATAACATAACACATTTTATTCTTTGTTCTAAGAACTTCAAGTAAATTTCCAACTTAAAGCAATTAAGGCAATTTATATTTCTTAATCGAAAAATAGTACCAATAAAAATAGTAATAACCGCAATAATCAACAAACCATCTCTTCCAAACATCGCTTTTATTTTTTAAGATGGATTGATGTACATTTTGTGTATATGGCTAGACCTTACCAATGTCTTGTTTTGGCAGTTCACACATATATTATAGTATTTCTACAAAATAGTCCATAATGAATCCGCAGATGATAAACGGTGGTTGATAAGACATGCACTCAGTATATAGCTATAGCGAGCATACAAACCATTTACTGAACTTTATTTTTTTTCTAGTATACTAACCATGTTAGGGTTTGATATATTTAGTTTCAATATTAGATTCTTATTTTGAATTGCCTTCTCTTCTCTATTGGAGTGGTAAATCAAATATGAAGCAAATATTTTAAATATTCATTTACAATGTATGTGATCAAAGGCAATGGTACTATTAATCAAAATTATTGCTAAACTTGATTTATGATCTGAGAGTAACTACCAAAGATGTCAAATATGAATGCTTCAAAAATGGTAAAGTTAACAACTAAATTCTTTTGTAGTTTTGGTTACATATTTACGTACATGAACTAAATGGATGTAAATTACGAAAATATTGTAGTGAAAAATTGATGATTGATAACAATTCAACACCACGGTGCGCTGCGGAAGCGATTTCAAATCAAGACCTAGTATTGCCTATTTAGATACCATTGATAGTAAAAATAATTATGCAGTCTCACAGAAAAATAACAGAAATAAGAGACAGAAGATTTAACGTGGTTCGGATATGAATATCCTACATCCACGGAGACCCAACAACTTTTTATTTCATTAAAGAAAAGAGTACAAGAGAGGAGAGAATTATGGTGGATACTACACTTGCTTGTCATATGAAGATGTAATTCCTTCATTTAAATAGACTCAATGAAGGAGTTACTTAGGGATTAAGAAAAATAATTTACAGATTATGTTCCAAATATCCATGATTTAATTTCTACGTAAATGGATAATGGTGATTGGTTTCCATAATTTTCCTTGATTGAATCTCCATTAGCAATTTCTTTCTTCATATAACAAATTGACTAATTAATTTATTTCCTTCAAAATATCCTTCCATATACCAACTAAATTAATTGATTTGATTGAATCAATTAATCAATTTCTTTTTTCTCTTTAACAGATATTTGAATCATCCAAATTCAACACTCCACCTTGATTCAAATATAACAATCTCTCTTCATCATCTTATCATCAAGCAATCGACATATAAGTTGTTGGGTCTAGCGCCCCATGGCGCTCAAGTAACAGGTATCAAACTGATCAAGTTTGAGCAATGCTCAAACTTGTCCTTAGGAAGTGACTTTGTCATCATATCTAAAGGATTATCCAAAGTACTCACTTTCAACAATTTGATCTTGCTTCGTTCTTCCTCAAGCATAAGAAAGAAACCTCTAACATCAATGTGCTTTGTCCGTGAACTATAAGCTTGATTTTCTACAAGATGAATCGCACTCTGACTGTTTGAAAATAGCTCTACTGTCCGCTGCACCATTGAAAAATCATCCAACAACTGAAGTAAGTATAATCCTTCTTTTGTTTCTTCCACAATCAATATCAACTCTGCTTCGGTAGTCGATAAAGCTACGATAGACTACAGCTTTGATCTCCATGAAATCGAGCCTATGCCAAGTGTAAAAACATAGCCCGACACTGACTTCCTAGCATCTCTATCCCCAGCATAATCAGAATCACAGTATCCTCTAAGAAAGATGTCACCAACCACTCCACCATATAACAAGCCCACCAAAGAAGTGCCTCGAAGATATCTAAGAATCCACTTCACAGCTTGCCAATGCTCTTTGCCTGGGTTAGACATATATCGACTCACAACACCCACTGCATGGGCCAAATCTGGTCTTGTGCACACCATCGCATACATAAGACTACCAACAGCACTAGAATAAGGTATATCAGCCATATACCTCTTGTCTTCTTCCGATGAGGGAGATAAGTCTTTTGACAACTTAAAATGAGAGCCTAATGGAGTGCCAACCGGTTTGGCTTTCTCCATTCCAAATCGAGCGAGGAATTTCTCGATGTACTGTGTTTGAGTGAGCCTTAACTCTCTCCGCTTTCTATCTCTACAAATCTCCATTCCCAATATTCTTTGTGCTTTTCCCAAATCCTTCATATCAAACTCCTTGCTAAGTTCAGTTTTCAACTCCATAATTCTTACCATACTCCGAGATGCAATTAACTTATCATCAACATATAACAACAGATATATTAAATCATTATCACATCTCTTGAAATAAACACACTGGTCTTTGAAGCTTCTAGAATATCCTTGTGAAAGCATAAACTTATCAAATCTCTTATACCATAGTCTAGGTGACTGTTTTAGTCCATATAGAGATTTGTTAAGTTTACAAACATAGTCAGGCCTGCTACTATCAATGAACCCCTCCGGTTGCCGTAAATAAATTTCTTCATCCAGATCACCATGCAAGAATGCGGTTTTGACATCTAGTTGCTCCAACTCCATATCATAATGAGCCACTAATGCCAATAGAATGCGAATGGAGGTATGCCTAACAACTGGAGCAAAAATGTCATGATACTCAACTCCCTTTTTCTGAACATACCCCTTTGCTACTAACCTTGCTTTATATCTGAAATTTCCATCGCCGCCGTCTTTTACTCTATAGATCCACTTACAACCAATATCTCTCTTGTTGGTGGGAAGAGGCACCAAATCCCAAGTATGATTTTTCTGCAAAGATTCAATCTCCTCTTCCATAGAAACTAACCAACTAGAACTGTCAACTGAAGCAATAGCGTCTCTATAATCTCTGGGTTCGTCATGGACAACATTCAAAGCATATGTTGCCATGTCATCGAAGTCAATGTCTTCGATGCTCAATCCAACAAAATCATTAAGCCAATTAGGCTTCTTCTTCTGTCTAACAGGTCTGATCTCTGAACTAGCTCCACCTTGAGTCTGATCCTCTGTACTAATCTCTGTACTTTCCTCATCAACCACGGTGTCATCGGAAACCCCTTCAGAATTTCTATGAAAAGGAATAGTAGATGACTTACTTTGTGTTTGGTATTCTTCATTTGTCCTCTCATTGTCATCTGATGAGGAAGGCTCCACCTTCAACATAGCCTTTTCATTAAAAGTCACATGCCTGCTGGTAACAATCTTCCTGCTAATAGGACACCACAATCTATATCCCTTCACTCCTCTTCTATAACCTAGAAAGATACACTTGCGAGCTCTAGGTTCCAGCTTTCCTCTGCTCTCATGTACGTAAGCTGGACAACCAAACACTTTGAGGAATGAATAGCTAACAGGCTCTCCTTTCCATACTTCTTCTGGGATCTTCATGTCTATGGCGGTAGAAGGTGTGCGGTTGATGAGGAAAGCCGCCATAGATAAAGCTTCTGGCCAAAATCCCTTTTTCAACTTTGCAGTCAATCTGAGGCAACGAGTTCTCTCCAATAATGTCCGATTCATTATTTCAGCAACTCCATTAGACTGAGGGTCGCCAGGTGTGGTGTAATGCCTCTTAATACCTTCAGACTCACAATAATCGATGAATTCCTGTGATACAAATTCACCGCCGTTATCTGAACGGAGAACTTTCAATTTCTTTCCTGACTGCTTCTCAACTGTAGATTTCCACTTTCGAAACCTGTCAAAAGTTTCACTCTTTGACTGTAGAAAATATACCCAAACTTTACAAGAGAAATCATCTATAAATGAAACGAAATACCTGGCTCCACCTAAGGAGGGGCAAGGGGAAGGTCCCCAAACATGCGTGTGAACATACTATAAGACAGCCTTTGCCTTATGCTCTCCAGTACCAAAAGAAATCTTCGTCTGCTTCCCAAGAACACACTCTTCACAAAAGCCAAGCTTTGAATGATGAACACCATCAATCAAACCTCGCTTTCTCAACTCATCCATGCTGCGCTCACCAATGTGACCCATCCGTAAATGCCATAATCTGGAAGAGTCTGAATCAACAGAAGTAACAGATGCTGATTCGCCAACTACAGTAGTGCCCTTCAAAAGATAAAGATTTCCTGCCCTTACTCCTTTCATAACTTGTAACGACCCCGAATTTTATAAATATTTAAAATGATAATTTATTAATTTTTGAATTAAATTTGTGAAATAAAACGGTAAATAAATTGCGAGTTTCCCCGAGACGAATAAATTTGTATTAAATCAATTAAATTTAAATATTGTATAAATATGGTATATATGTGAATATATATGTATACGGGCATATATGAGTCAATTTTAAATTTTAAATACATGTATAACAAAGCTTATAAAAGTTGCAACACAAGACAAAATAAAGCAAATAAAATACAAGTGGTACAAAGCAATTAATACAAGATACTCTCAGCCGAACTAAAGAAGGAGGAAAAAAAATATGACCTAGTACAAGCTAATAAATGCAAGTGTATCATCTTGTACAACATTTCATCTCAGCCTCCAATTTGAGATAAAAATCTCTAGCATAGGGTATAAACCCATATTATCCTCTGGTACAAACCAATAAAATTATACATTACTTTGTACAATATCATCATCAACCTGCAAAAGTAAACTCTTTTCTTTATAACAGCTCCTCATTTCAATTCGTTCCTTCAAACTAAACAAAATAAAACTGAAGCAAGTATCATTTTAAAACTTAAACCAAACTTTCCTCTATAGATATGCATCTTTTTAGTTCTTGTTCGTTCAAACCCGACATAGCAAAGCTCAGAGATCTGTAGAAACAAACAGCGATTAGATTCATGAAGTAAAACAAATCATTGTAGGCCAAAAGCATTTCCAGATTTTGGTTCAAATCTCCTCTGTTTCAAAATTTCAGTTTTTCAAGCCTGTACAAGTTGAGTTCTCTGATTTTGCTTTTACAAGGTGAGCAACTTTTGGTTTTAAAACTTAAAAGTTTGAATCTGTTGAATACTTACCTATGAGTAACATAAAATTTAAATAGCTTAAGTATATCTTTATGTTGCTTGTTCATCTCTGAAACTAGTATATGTGTGAGTAACTTAACCCGGTATCTCCTTCTTTAGATCAGTGGGCAAACTTCTAAACAAAATCTTTATCTTCCTGTGAGTAAACAAGAATTTTGAAAAATTTCAAGTTTAAATAAGAATGAAAGTTCAGGAGATTGTTTATGATATGGTGGTATATGCCTTGATCTGGTATAAATAATTCTATGATTGCTCTGTAATTCTCTGTAAACAGTTACAGGTTGCACCTTTTTGTTCAAAGTTCAAATTTTTTCTCATCAAATCATTTTAAAACTTTCAGTTTTAAATCGAACAAGATGTTCAAACTTTAAACAGGATTATTTTCAAAGCTGTTTTAAAACAGGCTAGTGAAATATGCCACTGGAACTTGGTTACAGGCAATCAACAATTCTTTGATAAATTCAATTGTCATAAAGGGTTAATTCTACTTCATAGTTTGAATCCTCACTGAAAATCATGATTTTTAAACCTAAAATGAAGATTTTTTTATGGGTATTTTGTGTGCAGTTCGTAATGGGAAGAAAACTATATTTTTACAAATTTATGATGATTGGATAAAATTTAATCTTTGAAACTTGAGTTGAAGCAAGTTTAATCTTTCGTGATTTAGGGAAAAATGTAAAAAAAATTATTCATTGCGTGGATTAGAAGAACGAGATTGAAGTAGGGTTTTGTGCAAGATTCTGGGCATGTCTGTAAATGAAACGAGTGCGATTTCTACACGTGATCGAGCTTTGCGAAACTCTGGGAAATGGATCATCAGAGCATAGTGTAGCTCTGGGTACGATCGCGTGACTTATAATAGTCAGAGGTGGATGAACGTAGCGTTTCCGTGATGAACGTTTTTGGGCAGTTGGATCTGATGGCTCGATTTCCAGTTCGATGTCAATGCAGTTTTCTGGGCGAACGTGATGCTTGGGTAGGTCGTCGCCGACATGTAGAAGGTCGGAGATAGGATCTTGGGTGGCCGGAGTACTTGTGCACGTGCACGTGTACATTTCGATCTGGGTTTGGGAATTTGGGGAAGACGAAGTTTTCCTGTGTTGCTCGAGTGATTTAGGTGGGTAACTCGAAGTGTCAATCGAGCTAAGGCATGAGTTGCTCGGGTGTTTGTAACAGCAGTTTTTGGAATATAAAAAAAGGGGTTAACTAGTACTTAAAGGAAATTACTTAACTTAAAGTAATTAATCAAAAACTTAAATTGATTTGTCAAAGTATAATTACTCAAAGTAATAAATTCGTATTTTATTTATATATGTGATTAGAATAATCACTTATTGAAATAAATTAAGGTTAATTAAAAAATTTTTTTTGGATAATTAATTAGGGGTTAATTAATTAATGTAATTAATTAAAGATAATTAATTAAAGAATAATTGAATAATTGAAAGTAAATTATTTAATGATTAAAGTTTGATTTAATTATAATTAAAGGTTGATGAATTATAATTAAAGGTTAAGTAATTTATTATTGATGGTTAATTAACAAATGATTAAAGAAAAATTAATCAAATGTAAATTATTAATGTTAATTAACCAGGATTTGTAATTCATAAGAAGTTAATCTGATTAAAATTAATCAGATAATTTATTGATCTTAACTATGGATATTTGGATTCTATTGGATTATTTGATTGTTTGATATCCCTGATATATGATGCTTTGTGATACATCCTGATTTATGTTGTGATCTGTAGTTTACTCATCTGTATATTATTTTGATCTGTGAATGAACGATAAGCGTTGTTCTTATACCGCTTATCAACTATATCCTGTATTTTGATCTGTGATGATTCATTGTGTTGCACTATTGTGTGAAACCCCTGGACCACACTTTTACACACACAAATATGGATTTCACGTGGAAATCGGTTAAGTCGCAGATAATTTAAATTTGATGTTTTTGAAATTGAAATTTTAATTTCAATTGATTTTGAAATTGGAAATTTGGGTTTAAAGTGAAAAGCTTTTGAAATGGAATTTCAAAGATAAAAGTTATTTTGAATAACTTAATCGAGTTTTGAAAATTTAAATAATTTGATTTAAATTTGAATTCAAGTTTGGAATTGAATCCTATGATTTGAAACTAGGGATTGAAAATGTTATAAATGTGTTTATCTGAATTTAAACCATTTAAAGAAATGTAATTTTGAGAATTTGGATTTAACCCAAGGATTTCCACTCGTATGAATGAATCAGATTTTTTGAAATGAAACTGTTGTTTTAAAAGAATAAAAGCTTTCAGATAAGAAATGAAATTCCAGTTTAATTAAAGGAATTTCAATATTGAATTGAAAGATGGTTTTCCAAGTTATGAATGGATTGTTTTTGAAAACTATGATTTGAATCTTTTATCTTTAACAGATTTAAAATAATGATTGGTTTAAATCATTTGAAATGGGATTGTTTTGAAAGCTATAAGTTAAATCTTTGATTTAAAGGTTTAACGAGTTAATCAAATTGAAATGGAAATTAATTTGGAAAATCTGTGAATGAATCTTTTGTTTAAAAGATTAAAGTGTGGAAACTGTTTAAACCGTAAAGATTCAATCTTTTTGTTTAAAAGATTTGAAATGGTAATCGATTGAAACCATTTGAAAAGAAAGATTTTGGGTTTTAAGTTGTGACTTAATTGAAATCCCATATCCATATGTTTTTAAATATTACGCTCACTATTCGGTTTAGCCGGGAGAGGACCTTTGGGTCGTATAACCCATTCCGAATATGTGATACGTCGTATATGGATCGCATTTGAAGACCGGTGTTGAAGACCGGATATTTTTGAAAACGGAAGGATTACCGTTGAGTTACTCTGCATCGGTTGATCCCCGATATAGAGGTTTTATCATCCTTAGTGACGGGAAGTCCGGACGTGATTGGAAATTATCCGGATTTGCAAGGGCTTCGTGAGAAGTGCCTTCGGTTCTGTTCGAACCCGGAACAGACTTGTATGGATTGTGTGTCTGACATTACACTTTGAGATATAAAGCTGATTTCTTTCAAATACATATCTGTTGGTGGCGGAGAATTTATTCTCTTAGCTTAACACCCTTCTCTGAGACGTACGAGCTCAGAGGTTATGTAGTTGAAATTTATCAGCAATATATTCCCAATTTGGTAATGTGGCATGCTGAGTGTTGCTGTGTGATGATCAGTGTTTGATCATTTGTGATATGATCATTTGTTTGATCATTTATCTTTGTGATCATAGGTTGATCATCTGTTGACCCAAAGCGTGGCTTTTTGAAAAAGCGTAGCTTTGTGGACGAGACTTCGTCGAGCCTCACAACCCGGTAATGGTCGAAACAGGAATTGTGCGGCAAGGTTTTCAGGGGTAGCTCCCCTAGGGTATGACCATTCCTTCTGGAAAAGGGTAGTATCATGGTATGGAGCCCAGATACTTACTCATGTGGATACACTTTCTTTATGATGTGTCATGTTGGTTATCGAGCGCTTGGATAAAGGTCCCAAAGGACCGGGGGTGGCATATCTGAGGTTTCTTTTATCCCTCGGGAAAAGGGGTTGCCGGCCTTGTTTGGCAGAGAACAGTTGGTTCTCGGAACGTCCCGCCAGAGGCGTTTCTTTCATGGAATAGGAAGTTCCTTAGCCTGACCATTTGTTGGAAATCCAAACAAAACAATACGAGCCCTGTACGGTTTTAGTTGTATTACCTGCCATGGAATGTGGTGGTAACCTGCTATTGAACATGGTAGCTATAGTAGGCATAAGTGCAAAATGTCTATGCTGGCTAAGATTTATATTCTACTTTCGGAATTGTTTTCTACACTATGAACTAGTAATAATATCAAATGATTTGATTTTGCGTAGTAAGCATCTTTGACTATCATAAGAAGAAATCTCCTCCAATTCTGCGTTTGCATTGTGTGTGTGGCGGGAGGCCTTATGGTAGTTTCATTTTCCAAAAAGCATTGCGGATTTCAATGTTTTAAATTCTTTTGTTGATTGTTTAAAGATAAACTGTTTTTGTTGCTCACATCAGTCTCATGACTGATCCGGAGTTTATTGTTCCCTTCCTAAACTCTGGGTGCTCATAATTTTCCACACGAGCAGTCTAGAGTTGGGTTTCTTTTCAAATATTCAGGTTGAGTAGATTATCTAGAGCTAGTTCATTCATCGGAGTTGCTTATCTTGGAGTTGTGGATTCATTCTTGTCTGAAGATCATTTTGGAGTTATCACTTCTATTGATATTGTTCCGCTGCTGATGTTATCTTTTCTTTTCCGCTGCTATTTCTTGTATCATATCTCTGATGTATATTGATATTCATTGTATCACTCTGTTGTATCAGATATTGTATATCAATGTATTATTCTTTTCTTCCGCTGTGTTGTTTTACTTAATTGTGTTATAGCTCCGGCGAATCGGATTTGAACGGTCGAATCTGCGGCATTCTAGTGCAATGTGAAGTACGGATGTTGATTTTCGAGCGGGCAAAACCCGAGTCGTCACATTTGGTATCAGAGCTAAGGTTGAACTTTAGCTCAGGAGTATAACAAATTAAGTAGCTCATTAGAGATAGAGTGAAGTAAACTCTAGAATGAGTAATCCCTCAGATATCCGTTCGAATGTCTCAGTAAATTCTCTTGCTATCCACTGATAGTGAGTATGAGTGCAAGAAGAGGATGAGATAGGGGACAGGGAATACGACTATAAATGGTCAATACTCTGTAACAACGAGGAAGTAATCTTTTCTCTATCAATCTCTTTTGTTCGTCATCTTTTCTCAATTCTTCCATGATTTCTGGTAGATCCAGAAATAAATTCGATATATAAATATGGGACATAAACTCCAGATGAACCAAAAATTGTTTGTATGGATGTATTGGTTGCTTTGTTTGCTATGGTTGATAGGTATACCTTAGTTTCTAAACTAAAAATTTTGAAATTATATCCATATATCTGTCTATTCTTTGGGTCCCAGTATATTCTACGAATGGTTAGTTATCCTTTTGAACTAACCGATGCCACTGCATATTTCGTAGATCTGGATAACCCGAGTATCTTGTGAAGTGTTAAGACAGATTCGTTCTTGTATCTGTTATTGATATTCTGATTTGGTGAGCCAAATGCAGAATAAATGTTCAGTTGATTTGATGAATTGTTCTTCATCTATCTTTTTGTCTCCTTGGTAATTTTGAGGACGAAATTCTTTTAAGGGGGGAAGTCTGTAACGACCCCGAATTTTATAAATATTTAAAATGATAATTTATTAATTTTTGAATTAAATTTGTGAAATAAAACGGTAAATAAATTACGAGTTTCCCCGAGACGAATAAATTTGTATTAAATCAATTAAATTTAAATATTGTATAAATATGGTATATATGTGAATATATATGTATACGGGCATATATGAGTCAATTTTAAATTTTAAATACATGTATAACAAAGCTTATAAAAGTTGCAACACAAGACAAAATAAAGCAAATAAAATACAAGTGGTACAAAGCAATTAATACAAGATACTCTTAGCCGAACTAAAGAAGGAGGAAAAAAAATATGACCTGGTACAAGCTAATAAATGCAAGTGTATCATCTTGTACAACATTTCATCTCAGCCTCCAATTTGAGATAAAAATCTCTGGCATAGGGTATAAACCCATATTATCCTCTGGTACAAACCAATAAAATTATACATTACTTTGTACAATATCATCATCAACCTGCAAAAGTAAACTCTTTTCTTTATAACAGCTCCTCATTTCAATTCGTTCCTTCAAACTAAACAAAAAAAAAACTGAAGCAAGTATCATTTTAAAACTTAAACCAAACTTTCCTCTATAGATATGCATCTTTTTAGTTCTTGTTCGTTCAAACCCAATATAGCAAAGCTCAGTGATCTGTAGAAACAAACATCGATTAGATTCATGAAGTAAAACAAATCATTGTAGGCCAAAAGCATTTCCAGATTTTGGTTCAAATCTCCTCTGTTTCAAAATTTCAGTTTTTCAAGCCTGTACAAGTTGAGTTCTCTGATTTTGCTTTTACAAGGTGAGCAACTTTTGGTTTTAAAACTTAAAAGTTTGAATCTGCTGAATACTTACCTGTGAGTAACATAAAATTTAAATAGCTTAAGTATATCTTTATGTTGCTTGTTCATCTCTGAAACTAGTATATGTGTGAGTAACTTAACCCGGTATCTCCTTCTTTAGATCAGTGGGCAAACTTCTAAACAAAATCTTTATCTTCCTGTGAGTAAACAAGAATTTTGAAAAATTTCAAGTTTAAATAAGAATGAAAGTTCAGGAGATTGTTTATGATATGGTGGTATATGCCTTGATCTGGTATAAATAATTCTATGATTGCTCTGTAATTCTCTGTAAACAGTTACAGGTTGCACCTTTTTGTTCAAAGTTCAAATTTTTTCTCATCAAATCATTTTAAAACTTTCAGTTTTAAATCGAACAAGATGTTCAAACTTTAAACAGGATTATTTTCAAAGCTGTTTTAAAACAGGCTAGTGAAATATGCCACTGGAACTTGGTTACAGGCAATCAACAATTCTTTGATAAATTCAATTGTCATAAAGGGTTAATTCTACTTCATAGTTTGAATCCTCACTGAAAATCATGATTTTTAAACCTAAAATGAAGATTTTTTTATGGGTATTTTGTGTGCAGTTCGTAATAGGAAGAAAACTATATTTTTACAAATTTATGATGATTGGATAAAATTTAATCTTTGAAACTTGAGTTGAAGCAAGTTTAATCTTTCGTGATTTAGGGAAAAATGTAAAAAAATTATTCATTGCGTGGATTAGAAGAACGAGATTGAAGTAGGGTTTTGTGCAAGATTCTGGGCATGTTTGTAAATGAAACGAGTGCGATTTCTACACGTGATCGAGCTTTGCGAAACTCTGGGAAATGGATCATCAGAGCATAGTGTAGCTCTGGGTACGATCGCGTGACTTATAATAGTCAGAGGTGGATGAACGTAGCGTTTCCGTGATGAACGTTTTTGGGCAGTTGGATCTGATGGCTCGATTTCCAGTTCGATGTCAATGCAGTTTTCTGGGCGAAAGTGATGCTTGGGTAGGTCGTCGCCGACGTGTAGAAGGTCGGAGATAGGATCGTGGGTGGCCGGAGTACTTGTGCACGTGCACGTGTACATTTCGATCTGGGTTTGGGAATTTGGGGAAGACGAAGTTTTCCTGTGTTGCTCAAGTGATTTAGGTGGGTAACTCGAAGTGTCAATCGAGCTAAGGCATGAGTTGCTCGGGTGTTTGTAACAGCAGTTTTTGGAATATAAAAAAAGGGGTTAACTAATACTTAAAGGAAATTACTTAACTTAAAGTAATTAATCAAAAACTTAAATTGATTTGTCAAAGTATAATTACTCAAAGTAATAAATTCGTATTTTATTTATATATGTGATTAGAATAATCACTTATTGAAATAAATTAAGGTTAATTAAAATTTTTTTTTTGGATAATTAATTAGGGGTTAATTAATTAATGTAATTAATTAAAGATAATTAATTAAAGAATAATTGAATAATTGAAAGTAAATTATTTAATGATTAAAGTTTGATTTAATTATAATTAAAGGTTGATGAATTATAATTAAAGGTTAAGTAATTTATTATTGATGGTTAATTAACAAATGATTAAAGAAAAATTAATCAAATGTAAATTATTAATGTTAATTAACCAGGATTTGTAATTCATAAGAAGTTAATCTGATTAAAATTAATCAGATAATTTATTGATCTTAACTATGGATATTTGGATTCTATTGGATTATTTGATTGTTTGATATCCCTGATATATGATGCTTTGTGATACATCCTGATTTATGTTGTGATCTGTAGTTTACTCATCTGTATATTATTTTGATCTGTGAATGAACGATAAGCGTTGTTCTTATACCGCTTATCAACTATATCCTGTATTTTGATCTGTGATGATTCATTGTGTTGCACTATTGTGTGAAACCCCTGGACCACACTTTTACACACACAAATATGGATTTCACGTGGAAATCGGTTAAGTCGCAGATAATTTAAATTTGATGTTTTTGAAATTGAAATTTTAATTTCAATTGATTTTGAAATTGGAAATTTGGGTTTAAAGTGAAAAGCTTTTGAAATGGAATTTCAAAGATAAAAGTTATTTTGAATAACTTAATCGAGTTTTGAAAATTTAAATAATTTGATTTAAATTTGAATTCAAGTTTGGAATTGAATCCTATGATTTGAAACTAGGGATTGAAAATGTTATAAATGTGTTTATCTGAATTTAAACCATTTAAAAAAATGTAATTTTGAGAATTTGGATTTAACCCAAGGATTTCCACTTGTATGAATGAATCAGATTTTCTGAAATGAAACTGTTGTTTTAAAAGAATAAAAGCTTTCAGATAAGAAATGAAATTCCAGTTTAATTAAAGGAATTTCAATATTGAATTGAAAGATGGTTTTCCAAGTTATGAATGGATTGTTTTTGAAAACTATGATTTGAATCTTTTATCTTTAACAGATTTAAAATAATGATTGGTTTAAATCATTTGAAATGGGATTGTTTTGAAAGCTATAAGTTAAATCTTTGATTTAAAGGTTTAACGAGTTAATCAAATTGAAATGGAAATTAATTGGGAAAATCTGTGAATGAATCTTTTGTTTAAAAGATTAAAGTGTGGAAACTATTTAAACCGTAAAGATTGAATCTTTTTGTTTAAAAGATTTGAAATGTTAATCGATTGAAACCATTTAAAAAGAAAGATTTTGGGTTTTAAGTTGTGACTTAATTGAAATCCCATATCCATATGTTTTTAAATATTACGCTCACTATTCGGTTTAGCCGGGAGAGGACCTTTGGGTCGTATAACCCATTCCGAATATGTGATACGTCGTATATGGATCGCATTTGAAGACCGGTGTTGAAGACCGGATATTTTTGAAAACGGAAGGATTACCGTTGAGTTACTCTGCATCGGTTGATCCCCGATATAGAGGTTTTATCATCCTTAGTGACGGGAAGTCCGGACGTGATTGGAAATTATCCGGATTTGCAAGGGCTTCGTGAGAAGTGCCTTCGGTTCTGTTCGAACCCGGAACAGACTTGTATGGATTGTGTGTCTGACATTACACTTTGAGATATAAAGCTGATTTCTTTCAAATACATATCTGTTGGTGGCGGAGAATTTATTATCTTAGCTTAACACCCTTCTCTGAGACGTACGAGCTCAGAGGTTATGTAGTTGAAATTTATCAGCGATATATTCCCAATTTGGTAATGTGGCATGCTGAGTGTTGCTGTGTGATGATCAGTGTTTGATCATTTGTGATATGATCATTTGTTTGATCATTTATCTTTGTGATCATAGGTTGATCATCTGTTGACCCAAAGCGTGGCTTTTTAAAAAAGCGTAGCTTTGTAGACGAGACTTCGTCGAGCCTCACAACCCGGCAATGGTCGAAACAGGAATTGTGCGGCAAGGTTTTCAGGGTTAGCTCCCCTAGGGTATGACCATTCCTTCTGGAAAAGGGTAGTATCATGGTATGGAGCCCAAATACTTACTCATGTGGATACACTTTCTTTATGATGTGTCATGTTGGTTATCGAGCGCTTGGATAAAGGTCCCAAAGGACCGGGGGTGGCATATCTGAGGTTTCTTTTATCCCTTGGGAAAAGGGGTTGCCGGCCTTGTTTGGCAGAGAACAGTTGGTTCTCGGAACGTCCCGCCAGAGGCGTTTCTTTCGTGGAATAGGAAGTTCCTTAGCCTGACCATTTGTTGGAAATCCAAACAAAACAATACGAGCCCTGTACGGTTTTAGTTGTATTACCTGCCATGGAATGTGGTGGTAACCTGCTATTGAACATGGTAGCTATAGTAGGCATAAGTGCAAAATGTCTATGCTGGCTAAGATTTATATTCTACTTTCGGAATTGTTTTCTACACTATGAACTAGTAATAATATCAAATGATTTGATTTTGCGTAGTAAGCATCTTTGACTATCATAAGAAGAAATCTCCTCCAATTCTGCGTTTGCATTGTGTGTGTGGCGGGAGGCCTTATGGTAGTTTCATTTTCCAAAAAGCATTGCGGATTTCAATGTTTTAAATTCTTTTGTTGATTGTTTAAAGATAAACTGTTTTTGTTGCTCACACCAGTCCCATGACTGATCCGTAGTTTATTGTTCCCTTCCTAAACTCTGGGTGCTCATAATTTTCCACACGAGCAGTCTAGAGTTGGGTTTCTTTTCAGATATTCAGGTTGAGTAGATTATCTGGAGCTAGTTCATTCATCGGAGTTGCTTATCTTGGAGTTGTGGATTCATTCTTGTCTGAAGATCATTTTGGAGTTATCACTTCTATTGATATTGTTCCGCTGCTGATGTTATCTTTTCTTTTCCGCTGCTATTTCTTGTATCATATCTCTGATGTATATTGATATTCATTGTATCACTCTGTTGTATCAGATATTGTATATCAATGTATTATTCTTTTCTTCCGCTGTGTTGTTTTACTTAATTGTGTTATAGCTCCGGCGAATCGGATTTGAACGGTCGAATCTGCGGCATTCTAGTGCAATGTGAAGTACGGATGTTGATTTTCGAGCGGGCAAAACCCGAGTCGTCACATAACTATCATAGAACCCTTTGATATTTTCATCTTCTCTCCTTCAACTACAATCTTCAAACCAAGCCCACTCAGAGCCCCAATGGATATCAAACTTCTTCTCAAATCAGGTACATGTCTAACATCTGTAATAGTACGAATAACACCATCAAACATTCTAACCTTCACACTACCAACACCAATCATACGACAAGAAGCATCATTACCCATCAGAACTTCTCCTCCATCAATCTCACGGTAAGTGGAGAAACAGTTCCTATCAGGTGTCATATGATAGGATGCGCCAGAATCAATCAGCCATAGGTTGCTCTTCCTAGAAGAGCCAGAAGCTGTAAACACATCGGTATCACTCTCTGTATCTGACTTCTCAGCGGTAGATGCTGAAGCTTGCTTTGGGTCTCTTCTTCTACCTTCAAGCTTGGGACAAGTTGCTACAAAGTGCCCTGGCCTTTTACAATAATTGCAAGTCAATTTATTAGGCCCCCTAGACTGGGACCTTGATTTATTTCGACCTCCACCATATTTTGACTTGCTTTGGCTTCTTCCTCTCTGAACAGATAAGCCCTCCGTATCACTGTCTAAACTAGTGCTTGCTAATCTATCCCTCAACACTTCATTATGAAGTCTAGCTTTAACATTAGATAGGCTAATTTTACTACGACCATAAATCATAGAATTAACTAAAGCAGTGTACTCCTTAGGCAAGGAACATAAAAGGATTACTGCTTGAGCCTCATCTGTAATTTCAACTTCTACTGCCTTCAAATTCATTACTAAGGTGGTTAGGGCATCCACATGCCCCATGAGATCAGCTCCAGGCTTCATTTTGTACGAATAGAGTTGTTGTTGCAGAATTATTCTGTTAGTGAGAGACTTGTCCTGATATGCATCAGATAATGCATCCCATAATTCCTTTGCTATTTTCTTTTGAGAAAATTCTCTAAGAACCTCATCTGAAAGACTTAGCTGGATGGTAGTTAGAGCTTCATCTTCCATCTCTTCTAAAGTTTCACTATCTAACTCTTTCAGCTTCTCAGGCGTAGAAATTATCTTAAAAGTCTTCTCCTTCTTCAATACAGCCTCTATCTTTATCTTCCAAGTACCAAAATCTCCTTTTCCGTCAAAACGTGTTACTCCATAATTGACACCAGATCTACCAACAGACTTACTAGAAGTAGCCATTAATATCCAAACAGGAACAATAACACTAGCTCTGATACCAAACTGTAGTGAAAAATTGATGATTGATAACAATTCAACACCACGGTGCGCTGCGGAAGCGATTTCAAATCAAGACCTAGTATTGCCTATTTAGATACCAATGACAGTAAAAAGAATTATGCAGTCTCACAGAAAAATAACAGAAATAAGAGACAGAAGATTTAACGTGGTTCGGATATGAATATTCTACGTCCATGGAGACCCAACAACTTTTTATTTCATTAAAGAAAAGAGTACAAGAGAGGAGAGAATTATGGTGGATACTACACTTGCTTGTCATATGAAGATGTAATTCCTTCATTTAAATAGACTCAATGAAGGAGTTACTTAGGGATTAAGAAAAATAATTTACAGATTATGTTCCAAATATCCATGATTTAATTTCTACGTAAATGGATAATGATGATTGGTTTCCATAATTTTCCTTGATTGAATCTCCATCAGCAATTTCTTTCTTCCTATAACAAATTGACTAATTAATTTATTTCCTTCAAAATATCCTTCCATATACCAACTAAATTAATTGATTTGATTGAATCAATTAATCAATTTCTTTCCTCTTTAACAGATATTTGAATCATCCAAATTCAACAAATATACTATGTACCTGATTAGTACATTCATTAAGTGATTGGATGTAAAATATGAAAACATATTATGTACTTTATTAGAGATCTCAACATTGTTCCACAATTAAATATCACAAAATCAAGCTAAATATAACTATTCAATTAGAGTTTAGAAAGAACAAAACAGGTTGAAAATATTATGGGTACCCCCTTAACCTCCATAGTAAGTGTATGTAGCAATGTACCAATTTACTACTCTCAATTTCATTGATATGGATTTTGTCACCAATTTTCCAAATACTCTCCAATCGATGCATAGGATATTTTAAATTGTTACCAAAATATGTAATTTTGATAAATAATCCAGGCTAAAGAGACCTTAAAACGATATTTCACTATTTCTGGTAGACCATGTAACTGTAACTGACATGGTTATACGTAGAGTAACTCACAAAGGAAATCCCTACAAATTTCTAGTAGATAACCAATAATAATTAGTATATAACTCCATGATAAAAAGCAGAGTATAACGCCTTGATTTGATGATAAGTGAACATAGTAGGAAGATAACAACAACAAAAAAGAGAATTAAGAATCCAAAATCAAAGTTTTCACCAAAAATAAGATAAAATTTATTTTGCTTTAATAAAACTTAATCGAACACTAACAAAGTAGGAAGATAACAATTGCAAGAAGAGATTTTTAACCATAAACGAAATGGTTTCCAAATTGGAACAAATTACATGTATTCAGCCAAACATTAGAATAAGGGAAAAAGAAAAAAAATTCACCATGATCATGCACGACCAAAGGGAAGAAGAAAACACTAACCACATCTTCAGGTTCAACACGACATTTTGCAAGGAAGAACCGTGGTTGTAATTAACAAATAACCGATGCTTCTATAATCTTTCTTTAAATTGCTTGTTCATTAGCATCTCCTTCTGTTATCTTTTGTCAAATTGCTTGTTCATTAGATTATGCTTCTATTTCACCACCCGAGCATCATGAAGTGTCTTGCAATTTGAGGAGCCTCCTAAAAAATAGAAATTCAGTACGATGGCAATGTAAGAAGTTGCAATTTGTAGTCACTAAGTACTAACTAAGATACCTAATAAATAACATTTGAAAATTATGTTTTGCTATAACTACCTCGATATGCCTAAGTATGCTTCTGTTTCAGCACCCAAGTATCGTGAAGTGTCTTGCAATTTGAGGAGCCTCCTAAAAAATAGAAATTCAGTACGATGGCAATGTAAGAAGTTGCAAATTGTAGTTACTAAGTACTAACTAAGCTACTTAATAAATATCATTTGAAAATTATGTTTTGCTATTACTACCTCGATATGCCTAAGTATGCTTCTATTTCAGCACCCGAGCATCATGAAGTGTCTTGCAATTTGGGAGCCTCTTAAAAAACAGACATTCCATACGATGGTAATGTAAGAAGTTGCAAATTGTAGTTACTAATTACTAACTAAGATACTGACGCAGCGGATTAATCAAAACAAACTTCAATCGGTGAAAGTAGTAATTGATGGATTGGAGATACTGAAATGCCCAAATTCGTTGATCCGAAGATACCGAATTCTAGCTATCCCAAACTCGTTAATCGCGCACGATACCGGGTTCAAAGATCTTCAATTCTTCAAGCGTTGATCAAGCGCACTTGATTCCGCGAATCGGCTTCTACAATCGTTGAATCGAGCGCACTCGATTATCCGAAAGAGGAGATAGGAGATTACACTCAACTACCAATTTGAATGAAAGCACAAAGCAATCAAAAGAGAATTTTATTCAATATTCAACTAACTTTACAAAATGACCATACACGCCTATTTATAGGCTACAACTCAACACAACAGAAAACTTCAAAATATTACAAGTACTTAGGTCGGAAACGACCTACGACCTAGAACAGACGCGACCTATCAAAGTCTCCGACTCAACATAAGTCGTACACGACTTACAATAGAACATATGAAAAACAGATGACTTAACCTATAACAGTTGCGACCTACGACTTAGTATAAGACGATAGCGACTTAACAGCAGCTTCTTCACACTTTAAAGAGTCAACGGTGTAGATTAACTCGGCATGAGATTCTACGGCATCCAATGCTTCACGACTTAAGAACTTTGCGGTATCCCAACTCAACGACTTAAGGAAATCAATGGCATCCAGAGCTTTGCGACCTAAGAATAAACGGCATCCTTTCGTTTGCGACCTAACAGAAGCGGCTTCAGAAATTCTTCGCGACCTAAGGCCTCGCGACCTAAGTCTCCGCGACCCAAGACTTTGCGACCTATCTCCTTGTTTTAACTCGGCATCCCCAAACCTGTTAGGTCGTAATTCTTTCCCTGGTGATATGTTAAGTCGTTCCCACGACCTATACCTTAACGCGTTAGCTCGTATGCGACCTAAAAACAAGTTAGGTCGTTCTAGTATCTCGTTAGGTCGTAGACAACCCAAAACCTTCTCCTTAGGTCGTAAACTCGAGTTAACTCGCTGCCGAGTTATACTACTAAGTCGCTGGGACGACTTAACACCTTCGTTAGGTCGCGAACATCCTTCCATAAGTCGGTTGCGACCTAGAACTTCATTTTCCAAACATTGTTCACCAAATCTTAACTCGGTGGTATTCTTCTTAGGTCGGTCTCGACCTATGACTTCATTCTGGCCTGCATCATCCTTCCCAGGTTGAGAAAAATTCGTCCTCGAATTTGTACTTTCTGTATCCACAACAAACTCATCTCCATGATATGGTACGAGATGTTTTACGTTGAATACGTCAGACGTATACACATCATCTGGCAACTTCAATTTATAAGCATTTTCATTGATTCGTTTCACAACTTCCACCGGACCAATTTTCCGTGCTTTCAATTTATTGTAAGCGCCTACCGGAAAACGATCTTTTGTTAACACTGCATAAACCAAATCACCTTCCTGAAATTCAACACTTCTTCGTTTCAAATCTGCAGATTGTTTATATTTCTCATTTGCTTTCTCTAATCGTTCTTGAACGATTTTGTGACATTCCGTCAGCCCTTCAACAAAATCAGCAGCTTTCTTAATTGTCCCCTTTGAGTGTGGTATCACCGTTAAATCCAACGATCCCTTCGGTAAGCTCGAATAGACAATCTGGAATGGACTGAACCCAGTACTTCGATTCGTAGCATGATTATGGGCAAACTCTGCCTGGCATAACTTCACATCCCAACTCTTCAGATTACCTTGAACAAGACACCGTAACAAATTTCCCAATGTTCTATTAACCACCTCAGTCTGTCCATCAGTTTGTGGATGATAAGCACCACTGAACTTCAGCTTCGTTCCGACCATTTTCCACAAACTCAACCAAAAATGACTCAGAAATCGAGTATCTCTATCCGACACGATAGATTCTGGCAATCCATGTAGTCGATAGATCTCCTTGAAAAACAACTGAGCAACATGCACCGCATCTGCCGCCTTCTTACAAGCAATAAAATGTGCCATTTTTGAAAATCTGTCAACCACCACATAAATGGAATCATTACCACGCTGCGTTCTTGGCAACCCCAACACAAAGTCCATACTGATATCCACCCATGGTTTTACAGGCACGGGTAACGACATATATAAACCAGCATTAGTCGCAGTTCCTTTCGAAACCTGACAAATATGACAACGCTCCACAAACCTGTAACATCCCGAAATTTTCGACTTTCGAAAATTCGACATCGATACTCACTTTATCGACTGCCGAGCCATCGAATGCCGGAAACCCGAAAAGTTATGGTTTTAAAAAAGAAGAAAAAGGCAGTAGAAGAAGAAAAGAGTAGAAGAAGAAGAGAAGAACAATAGAACCACAATCAGAACAGAAATCAATAACAGAATCTCACATATCGCAGCGGAACAATATACAATAGATAATTACTAGTCTTTTAAAACAAAGAACTATATCAGTTTATACATACATCAATCATCAGAGTCAATATACAACAATGGACAATTATATAACTTGTCCTCATACAGAATACACAACGGAATAAATACTATCAGATACAAATACTACGTCTCGTCCTCCAGCTTATCTCCAAAGCTCCAGAATATCCAGAATATCCTGATAACCTAACTCTAGACTGCCCGTGTGGAAATTTGTGGGCACCCAGAGTTTAGAAGGGAAACAATAAACTCCGAGTCAGTCATGGTGACTGGTGTGAGATCGTAAAACAGTTATTTTTCACAAAGAAAATAAAACAAATTCGCAATGCTTTTGGAAAATGAAACTACCATAAGACCTCCCACCACACACATAATGCAAACGCAGAATTGGAGGAGATTTCTTCTTATGATAGTCAAAGATGCTTACTACGCAAAATCAAATTCTTTTTGATATTATTATTAGTGCATAGTGTAGAAACATTTCGAAAGTATAATATTAATCTTAGCCAACATACGACCAGTATCGTATGCCTACTATAGCTACTATGTTCAATAGCAGGTTACCGCCACATTCCATAGCAGGTAATACAACTAAAACCGTACAAGTCACGTATTGTTTCTTTGAATTTCCAACAAATGGTCAGGCTAAGGAACTTCCTATGCCACGATGGGTACGTCCCTGGAATAGACGACCCGAGAACCTAACCGGATCTCTGCCAACACAAGGCCGGGTTACCTCTGCAAAAATAGGTAACTACTGACACGCGTATGCCATCCCCCGATCGTCATCGATCTTCCCGAGGATCCCCGATTCGCAACAACCACAAAGTAATAAATTTGCAGCAACCACAGAGGTTAAGTATCTGGGCTCCATACCATGATACCACCTTTATCCAGAAGGAATGACATACACTAAGGGGCGCTACTCCCTAGAACCTTGCCGCATCCTTCCTGTTTCGACCATTTCCGGGGTGTGAGGCTCGACGAAGTCTCGTCCACAAAGCTACGCTTTCTACAAAGCCATGCTTCGGGTCAAACAAATGATCAACCTATGATCACAAAGATATAAGATCAAACAAATGATCATATCGCAGATGATCAAACACTGATCATTTCACAGCAACACTCAGTATGCCACGTTACCAAATTGGGATATATCGCCAATAAATTTCAACTACATAACCTCTGAGCTCGTACGTCTCAGAGAAGGGTGTTAAGCTAAGAGAATAAATTCTCCGCCACCAACAGAAATGTATTTGAAAGAAATCAGCTTTATATCTCAAATTGTAACGTCAGACACACAATCCATACAAGTCTGTTACGGGATCGAACAGAACCGAAGGCACTTCTCACGAAGCCCTTGCACATCAGGATAAATTTCTAATCACGTCCGGACTTCCCGTCACAAAGGGTGATAAAACCTCTAAATCGGAGATCAACCGATGTAGAGTTACTCGACGGTAATCCTTCCGTTTTAAAAAATATCCGGTCTTCAACACCGGTCTTCGAATGCAATTCATAACGACGTATCACATATTCGGAATGGGTTATACGACCCCATGGTCCTTTCCCGGCTAACCCGAATAGTGAGCGTTTATTAAAAAAAACAAGTGTGGCATTCAAATTCATCCAATTCACAACAAATACCTATCTAAAGGTAATTATTGATAGTCGGTTATTTAACTATCAATAAAGATGCGCAACATCATCAGATTCCAAATAATTTTCCAAATTATTTATTTTCCAAAATATCTTTAATAGATATAAAATTTCCACACTTCCAAAAATAAATCAACGTTTATTTTTCTAAACAGTTTCCCTTTTCTTTTATAAATTCCATATTGAATTTATATTTTCAAATATCTACAGATATACGATTTCCAAATCGATTTCAATATTCAATTTCAATTTATCTTTAAGAAGATAAATTCTCAAAAACATTTCATTTCATATTGGAAAAGCATTTCCATACTTATTTAATAATAAGTAATTCACAAATCATTTATTTTCAACATTTGAAAATATTCACTATACTTAAATCAATATTTAAGTATAAATTCATTCTTTCAGGAAATCATAAATTTTAACATCTGTTTGAGTCAAAACAAATGTTGCGTAAAACATCGTTACGACGACTCGAAATCACTAGTATAGGGATTCGGATTTTAAGATAGATATATATAAATCCCAATACTATATAAAACATTTCCTTTCGGAAATCATTTACTATAACAACAGTGTTATAGTCCACAATTTCCTTATTTTTTTCGAAAACGTCTATTTCAACAATAAAAATATTGAAATCTATGTATTCGATATCATAATACATTTTAAAAACATCTTTAAAATGTTTAACTTCATTTTCAATGTCAGTTTTCCAAAACTATCCATTTTACTTAACAATGTATTCACTGTCCAAAATCGTGAATATACTTCACTAATTACATTTCACTATTTTCTACACATTTACTTCAAGAATTTATCCACTATCCAAAATCGTGGATAAAATTCCCTTAATAATCTCTATATTTAAAATCAATCAAATTTGATTTATTTTCGAATTCATAAAACAACGTTTATAAATTCATCTTCATAATTCATAACAACTTTGATTTAATAAATCTCTTCTATTAACAAATTCGATCAATATTTCATTTAAAGGCAAAAATCCAATTTATAAGTTAATTTCTTATAAATCTCCTATTCGACAGTTTCATCCATTTTATAACTTCACAATTTATAAATCTATAAATTTCATTTACTTATGAATTCCATAAATATTTCATTTTTAACACTTATAAAAACTCGTTTTATAATTCCAATATTTGATTTATAAATATCAATTTTTATAAATCTTTTATACAAATCGTTTATGGTTATTCAAAAATCCCAACTTAAACCATTTTATAAATAAATCGACTTTTATTTCAAAAACGACACTTTGGTTATATTTCACTAAAAATTATAACTATTATAACTTTAAAATTTTAGACGTTTATTTATTTGAAATAAATCAAATTCAAAAAGTCAATAAAACGTCTACTTTCAAAAATCACTTTAAAATCCTTTTAAAGTAAAAGTCGTTATTTTTAAACTTCAAAACTTGAATCCGATGATGCAACAGCACCAATTAGTCCATCACAACAACAATCATCATATATCAATATGATAACAGAATATACATCAATATCTGTAAATAAATAAATACTAGTGAGGAATCCAGTTGGATCCCTCCAACCTGTTTCCCTGCATCCATAAACGTTAGCACAATACCAATTCCACTTCGAGGTGGAATATCGCGGTATATGGGTTTTATAAAAATCATCCGCTTACTAACGGCGCAATAGGGTCTCATCCGCTATACGAGGCGGGAAATCAATCAATCCAATATATACATATGCCAATATGTATATATTGCTATATATATATAAATATCCTACTATATCTAATATCACATCCAATAGCAATCATCAATCAATAATAACTATAAAATCAAATTTCCTTCGAGTGAGAAAGATCTCACCTTAGCTTTTAATTTGCCCTCCATTTCCATCTTGACTCGATTTCTTGATTTTTAACCTTATATAAAAAATTATACAAATTCATTAATATTTGAAATAATCGAATGACAAATCTTATTTTATCTTTATGTTTGGTAATTTTAATTATCTAATAACTTTATTTTAAACAATTTCTTTTTATATAAATTTGTTTAACTAAGTATCTAAATTTTCAAAATAACTTCCCTTTATTGTATAATATATATACATATGCAAATCAACGTTTATAAATTTACTGTATATATCAAATTTCCTTTGATAACTTTACTTAACTATTTATTTATTCAAATAAATTTTCCTTAAAAGAAAAATATCTATATGTCACTGAACAAACAAATAAACTTTGTTAAACTAATTAATCCATATATTTATTTTCATATCATTTCTTTAACTACCAGTATAAATAATTGAAACTGCATATATATTATTTTTTTCTCTGTGAATACACAATATTTAATTTAAATCGAACGAACAAAACTAAGTGATTACCTCACTGCCGACCTATAGTTCGACCGGCCTATTGCCCTGACTCACCATCGCTTACGCGACGTCGCTGACTTGCCTTGCGAACCCTAAATCGACACTGTGATTGCCCCCGGCCCTACGTTCACGCGTGAACCACGACCCAGCCTAATCGATCTCGCAAAACCCCAGCCTCCTATCTGGAATCACGAGCACGTGACTTCACCGCGCTCGATATTGCGATCACCGTCTGCTCGTGCTCGCCCTCGCAGTCCTCGCGAATCCCCAGGCTCGCACGTGATTCCTAATTGTCGACCCTTCACATCGCCGCCTTCGCTTCACTGCTTCCCTCGATTTTCATCACCACGTCGTTGCCACAATTCGACCCCAAATCGAGCAATACTCCAAGTCGTCGCCGCCGAGCTCCGTTGCTCGCCGCCCACTCGTGAGTGCATGCGCGCTAGCCCTGGTCGAGATTTGTATGCGACTTTGATTTAAAATTTTGGAGGGGGGGAGAATGTTTGTCGCGGCCGTTAATTCGAACGAGAGCAGGTTAGATTCTAAGAGAAGAGAGGGAGGTCTCGGCTTTAAGTAGAAAAGGGATGAGAAATAGTTCGGCCATTGATTCGTTTTCTTTGTTCTGATGTTTGAACAGGTGAGGGACAAGAGTATTTGAAATTGAAAAAGGATGGGTCGCACGATCTTATTGCGTGATATCAGGCTGAAAGGGAGGAGAAGAACGTGCTGATGTTTGACAAATAAAATTATTCGATTTAAATTTAAATTCAAACCGATATAAATTCTCAATGCGTTTACACGCCGTGTGTTCACATCATAACTCCGAAAAATACGAAATTTAAAATCCGGTAATAATTCGATATTACGGACCCAATGGAACTGGTTTCGTCGAATTCCGAGACTGCGCCTCGAACGACTATTTTTAAATATCAATTCGAACGATAAATTTCAAAACTGAACGAAACACTTTGAAATACAATTCGGAAGCTTCTATTATCTTCAGTATTATCATTACGAATTTTAAAAACTTTCGAAATATTTTTCTTCAGCTTCAAATTGAAGATTCGAATTTTTATTCAGCATTCAATAGATTAAATTTTAAAGTTTAATCGCAAATTTCAAAGTTATATCGGGGATTCAAATTAAATTACCGTTCAAATATTTAAAATAAATTAAATATTTTCAAATTTAATTTGTTCAAAATTCTGGGTCGTTACAAACTTCCCTCCTTAAAAGAATTTCATCCCGAAATCACAAGTTAGGAAAAAAAGCCCTTAACTTGTCTACTATTTTCTCAATCTAATAGTTTTATCAATTTATCAAAATAAATCTTTCTACTAAGATTCATTATTAATTCAACTAAATTTCCAACTCTAATTATAAGTTTTAAACAACATCGTTTTCATAACGATTCAAATTTAAATTCAAATTCAAATTTAAACTTTCAAATTTTCTCAAAAATTTTCTAACACGCGAGATTTTCGAAAAATTTCGCCAGCGTCTCCTTTGCGCGGCTAATACGGTACGACTACAAAACGTCCCTACGGACTCTCAGATTTCAAAAAGAAAAGAAAAAGCCAAGCGGCTAGAGAAGAAATCAACAAATCTCATATTGAAATTCAAATACTTACCTTTTGTTGAGCAAATTCAAATTTATCTTTGCAATTCAATTCCAATTTCCTTTATACCTGTATATCCTACTAGCCATAATATCTAGTTACATATATTCAAACTATTTTGCAAATTTAATTACAAAATTTCAATATAAACTGCTTCTTATACTATCTCTAGTTCACTATTGGAGTTACATATTCATTATCATTCAATTTTACATTTCAATTTCATTTGAATTCAATTTCATCTTTTATCTTTAGTTGATAACTATACTATTCTAAATTAGTTTTATTTACTAATTCATTCGTCTTTAATTTGAATTTCATTCCAATCAGATGTCAAATATTCTATAAGTTATCAATTTATTTACATCTTGATTTATACAATCATTTATACATTCACATTCACAATTCCATTTTATTAAGGAATTTTATTTTCAATTATCTTCTTGGAATTCTATTTTCATTTATAAATTCATTTACAATTTATATTCACCATTTTATTCATATATGAATTCATCTCTTTATATTTCAATTCACATTTATAAATTTCATTCGTTAAATGGATTTTTATTTAAACTTTAAACTTTACAAGTTATCAACTTCATAATATTTCATAAATATTTTTATATAGTATTCCAGAGTCTTACCAACATTTCAAAAATCATTTTGAAAACAATTCAAATTATCCTTTGAATTTCCAAAACAAAACCCAAATTTTCCAAACAACTTTCATTTAAAATAATTTGGCAGCAATTCCTCTTTTGGAAACCCGAAAATGAATTCTAATGATGTGGCCATCATCATCAGGATTATTTTCCAGCGACCGAAAAGAGTTTAGAGCTTTTAACTCTCCAAAATACTTTTCAAACCTTTGAAATTCATTTTCAAATCAAAAAGAAATTAAACTTTCCAAATTTCCAAAATTTTCAAATTCCTTTCAAACCATTTTCAAAAACTTCTCTGGAATCCCGTTTTAAATTACAATTCACATTTATGATTTACATTCTTTAATTTCATTTGAATGTGAATTTTATTTCTTAACTTTGGAGTTATGATATCAATTACTTATTTAATTTCATATAATAATGATAACATTTCAATATTATCACTTTCTTAACAAACATGCATCCATATACTATAGTAATTCATAGAAAATCATTTCTTTATCATACAAAAATAGTTTTGGGCAAAATTATTTCATTCACCCTATTTAAAAACAATACTGTGCCGAATTGTTCTATTCAAGTGTTTAGAGATCCCTATCAATGATCGTTAATTACTCATATTGACCAGAATCCATATACCACTCAACAAATCAATCATCACAATATAAAACAATTTTTTTATATTCAATAACAAATACGCACTCGTATCTATTATTACACTTAAACTCATTCTAGAGTACTGCTGACTCTATCTCTAATGAGTAACACCCAACAGAGCAGGGTTGTCGCTTAACCATGTGCTCTGATACCAAATGTAACATCCCGAAATTTTCGACTTTCGAAAATTCGACATCGATACTCACTTTATCGACTGCTGAGCCATCGAATGCCGGAAACCCGAAAAGTTATGGTTTTAAAAATGAAGAAAAAGGCAGAAGAAGAAGAAAAGAGTAGAAGAAGAAGAGAAGAACAACAGAACCACAATCAGAACATAAAACAATAACAGAATCTCACATATCGCAGCGGAACAATATACAATAGATAATTACTAGTCTTTTAAAACAAAGAACTATATCAGTTTATACATACATCAATCATCAGAGTCAATATACAACAATGGACAGTTATATAACTTGTCCTCATACAGAATACACAACGGAATAAATACTATCAGATACAAATACTACGTCTCGTCCTCCAGCTTATCTCCAAAGCTCCAGAATATCCAGAATATCCTGATAACCTAACTCTAGACTGCCCGTGTGGAAATTTGTGGGCACCCAGAGTTTAGAAGGGAAACAATAAACTCCGAGTCAGTCATGGTGACTGGTGTGAGATCGTAAAACAGTTATTTTTCACAAAGAAAATAAAACAAATTCGCAATGCTTTTGGAAAATGAAACTACCATAAGACCTCCCACCACACACACAATGCAAACGCAAAATTGGAGGAGATTTCTTCTTATGATAGTCAAAGATGCTTACTACGCAAAATCAAATTCTTTTTGATATTATTATTAGTGCATAGTGTAGAAACATTTCGAAAGTATAATATTAATCTTAGCCAACATACGACCAGTATCGTATGCCTACTATAGCTACTATGTTCAATAGCAGGTTACCGCCACATTCCATAGCAGGTAATACAACTAAAACCGTACAAGTCACGTATTGTTTCTTTGGATTTCCAACAAATGGTCAGGCTAAGGAACTTCCTATGCCACGATGGGTACGTCCCTGGAATAGACGACCCGAGAACCTAACCGGATCTCTGCCAACACAAGGCCGGGTTACCTCTGCAAAAATAGGTAACTATTGACACGCGTATGCCATCCCCCGATCGTCACCGATCTTCCCGAGGATCCCCGATTCGCAACAACCACAAAGTAACAAATTTGCAGCAACCACAGAGGTTAAGTATCTGGGCTCCATACCATGATACCACCTTTATCCAGAAGGAATGACATACACTAAGGGGCGCTACTCCCTAGAACCTTGCCGCATCCTTCCTGTTTCGACCATTTCCGGGGTGTGAGGCTCGACGAAGTCTCGTCCACAAAGCTACGCTTTCTACAAAGCCATGCTTCGGGTCAAACAAATGATCAACCTATGATCACAAAGATATAAGATCAAACAAATGATCATATCGCAAATGATCAAACACTGATCATTTCACAGCAACACTCAGTATGCCACGTTACCAAATTGGGATATATCGCTGATAAATTTCAACTACATAACCTCTAAGATCGTACGTCTCAGAGAAGGGTGTTAAGCTAAGAGAATAAATTCTCCGCCACCAACAGAAATGTATTTGAAAGAAATCAGCTTTATATCTCAAATTGTAACGTCAGACACACAATCCATACAAGTCTGTTACGGGATCGAACAGAACCGAAGGCACTTCTCACGAAGCCCTTGCACATCAGGATAAATTTCTAATCACGTCCGGACTTCCCGTCACAAAGGGTGATAAAACCTCTAAATCGGAGATCAGCCGATGTAGAGTTACTCGACGGTAATCCTTCCGTTTTAAAAAATATCTGGTCTTCAACACCGGTCTTCGAATGCAATTCATAATGACGTATCACATATTCGGAATGGGTTATACGACCCCATGGTCCTTTCCCGGCTAACCCGAATAGTGAGCGTTTATTAAAAAAAACAAGTGTGGCATTCAAATTCATCCAATTCACAACAAATACCTATCTAAAGGTAATTATTGATAGTCGGTTATTTAACTATCAATAAAGATGCGCAACATCATCAGATTCCAAATAATTTTCCAAATTATTTATTTTCCAAAATATCTTTAATAGATATAAAATTTCCACACTTCCAAAAATAAATCAACGTTTATTTTTCTAAACAGTTTCCCTTTTCTTTTATAAATTCCATATTGAATTTTTATTTTCAAATATCTACAGATATACGATTTCCAAATCGATTTCAATATTCAATTTCAATTTATCTTTAAGAAGATAGATTCTCAAAAACATTTCATTTCATATTGGAAAAGCATTTCCATACTTATTTAATAATAAGTAATTCACAAATCATTTATTTTCAATGTTAACGGTAAAAAGTGAACGCTAACACCCTGTGTGTGTAATAGGATTGTGAAAGCACCACCCGTTAGTACGGGAACAGAATATGAGCTGAGAATAGCAGAAAAGTAATAAATGAACAACAGATTTATAGTGGTTCGACCCTAATTGAGCCTACATCCACTTTATAGTCTTTTATTGCTGATTTGATTACAATTCGATACAATATCTCTCTAAACACAATACAATTTGATCATGAAATCATTCTTGACTACTAGCTCAATCTTTAATGATGAAACTCGATGAATCCGCCTTGGATGTTAGGAGCTCTTCTCGAAGATCGTTGTAATGTCTCGAATGCTTGAAGATATTTGATTGCTGAATGAGAGGAGGCTTCGACAGCGTAACGACGCTTGGAGAAATGAATGGCCAAAAGTCCCCCCCATGTTGGAAGTAATGGGGTATTTATAGGAGCTGATCTGGACTCAGGAAATTTCTCTAAGTCATTAGGTCGTAGCCGACTTAAGGTAGGTCGGTGACGAGTTAAGGTCTAGGGTTAGGGCGTAGCAGAGTTAACTCGCAATCTTAAGTCGACCATTTGTTAAGTCCTAGGTCGCGTACGACCTAAGCTAGGTCTTAGGTCGTGAGCGACCTAAGATAAGTCGTAGTCTATTCGCGACTTACCAAATGCAGCGATGAAGTATGTGGTTTTTTCTAAGTGATAAGTCGGTGACGACTCAAGAGATCATGCGCGACTTAGTATAAGTCGTAGGTCTTCCACAGCTGTCTTAAGTCAATCCCTTATCTTATCGATCCTTAACTCGCGGCACTTCTTAAGTCAGAGCACTGCATAACTCGGAGAGCTTTTAGGTCGCAACATTGTTAGATCGCAATGTTCCTTAGGTCGCAGAGCCTCTTAGGTCGCGGACTTCTTTAGGTCGCAACATCCTTAGGTCGTAGGTTGCTGGATCACTTCAACGAGTTAGGTTGGCAGGCTTCTTTAAGTCGGCAAGCACCTTAGTCAGCAAGCCTCCTAACTCGGCATCCTTCTTAAGTCGGTCTTAACTCCTGAGTCACAGATCTTCTTAAGTCAGCAGGCTCCTAAGTCGGCACAACTCTTAAGTCGGCAGCTCTTCTCAGTAGTTAGATCGGCAACTGTTGGGTCAGAGCTTTCCTTAGGTCGGAGCCTGTTGAGTTGTTAGGTCGTCTTCCTTCTTAGGTCGGCAAGCACCTTAACTCGGCATACTTTCTTAAGTCGTCAAACACCTTAACTCGGCAAACTGCTAGGTCGCCAGTCGAAAAGGGGGTTAACATTTGCCCCTCGAAGTATATGCCTAAACCATAGGTCGTATGCTTCGATTCTCTTAACTCTTTGGTTAGGTCGGTGCCGACTTAGCGTAAATCTTAAGTCGTACATCATGTGTCGATTCGTCTTTCACTGCCCCAGTGAGTAAATAGCTTAAGCCGCCCCTTCTCTTCCTTCACTTGTTCCAACTTCCTGTGCCGCCATTAACAAAGTTCTTCAATTTCGAATACAAATTCAAGTCCACCACCCAGCGATTCACCCTTGCTATCCAATTGCGTAAGCGTTTTCGATCCTTTTTCACTTCACGTTCGCCATTGAACCATGAATTCTAACCTCCGAGCCCCGAATCGGAATCATACGTCGCGCTTCACTTTGAATCGTGCTGTGATCAATTTTTAATCGTCACTAGTTGTTGATGTGATTTACGAACGCATGACAATAGGTCAGGTTTATGACAGATCGGAGATGTGTTGAATTGTTGTTCCAGCGACTTGGTGATATGAAGGGAATGGTAAATTTCGAGTTGATTGGTGGGAGGAGGTGAAATTTATGGTGGAGGAGAAGTAGCTTGAGACGACTCCAAACATTCGTGCGACCTAACTATCTCAGCAGCCCAGTTTTCTTGCGACTTAACTATTCGCCGACATAAGCCTTAGGTCGTGGCCGAGCTAGGACTTAGACATTCATGCCTTTCTGACTTGAGATCTTTTGCACGCAACCCGACTTAACTTATCACACAGCTTCTTGTATTAGGTCGTGACCGACCTAGAACTTGGAATAATTTCAACGACTTATTTTTCACAACAAGGCTTTAGGTCGCAGCCGAGTTAGGACTTAGAGAATTTCTGGTTGCCTCGAACTAATTTTTTGCTTCTTTATTCGACCTAAGACTCGGGGACTGCCGACCTAGACCCATAGGGAACCTCTTAAGTCGTCACCGAGTTAATACTTGGGTTTTCAGCAAACTAAGCAGATGACTTTTAAACTTTGCTTGGACTTTGAACTGTTGAACTATAAACCATGTTGCATGTATTTCTCTTTACGGATTGCTTCAATTTAGCAAACTAACAATCCTGCTTAAAACAACATTCACAGAATACTGGGACGAATATACTGTCACTGACTGCCCATATCGAATGACCGATTAGTTGGTAAAGAGAAAGTTAAATTAAATGAATATGAATGAGATGCTGTACAATAACCAATTCAAGTGAAGTATTAAAACAAAATCATAATAGTCAAATGAAACTGACTTGTCTGTATTAACACTGCACTTGATCATTGACAAGTTCTGAAATTCTGTAATCGATTGATTGTCAACTAATTTAATTCCAGTTATGCTTGTCTTTTATTTTCATTAGTTTTTGCACAACACTTCACACTTTTAGGGAACGTGCACCTTCACATTTGAACATTCAGCTGATTGTGTAGAATGTCTTCTCCACAAGAAGGAACAGAGCAAGCTGAAGATGTATTTCCAGTTGCTATCCCGCTGAACGATCCTCCAGAGAGGACTCCTACTACCTTGAGCCATAAAGCCTTTCGTCAACTATGCGCCCAGTTTGGCATTGCTGAAGCTGACGCTTTGCTTCCCGAAACAAATGATACTGCTGACAGGCCGCCCCGTGGCTTCGTTGCAGTTAACCGCCAAATGTGCTCGAGCGGAGCTATCCCCCCATTCAATGACTGCATTCGAGAACTTCTTCTCCAACTATCTATCTCCCCTTTTCAGTTACATCCCAATGGCTACGCCATCTTGCTGGGACTATGCGTGCTTTTTAGGAGAACGCTGGGCCGCTTTCCTACTTTCGGAGAAATTCGCTATCTTTGTACCTTTGCCAAGAATAAAGATCATCCCTCCATCATAGTCGTAAGGAGTGCGAGGAATCGTAAGTTGATCACCGGTCTCCCTGAAAGTGTTCACAGTTTCCTGAGCCCGTTCTTTTATGTCCGCTGTCCTCCTGGGTTTTATGCTATTTGGAGAATAGGGAGTAAGATCACTTGCATTTGACTCTTATGTTCCTTCAAACTTACCGAAGTTCGGATTATCAAGTGCTAACTTCGCTCTCTTTTTTTTTCTTTTCAGCACTTCCTTCTCCTTCTAAAAATCTCAGTCACAAAGTGACTTTCGAGAGGCTTATGGCGGTGCCTGTGGAGGAGAGGAGTATCCAGTTTCTATTAGATGATGAGCTTTTGCACCAATTTGGGCTTCTACACCCTTCCAGGTCGACTCGAATTCATGAAATTCCTAGCTCTGATGCAGAAACGTCGGCTGCTTCGGGTTCTCAAGCAGAGGCGTCAAATGCCCCAGTTTCTGCGGAAGAAACCGCATCAAAAACACTTGTCATGGATGCTGCTTTGATAAAGTGTTCTGGATCCACTGATGTTGTAGGGTTAGCTGGCAAGTCGGCACTTCCCCCAATTATTGAGGAAGAAGAGAATCTTCGAGCTTCTGAAAAATCAACTGATGTGGAAGTTGAGAAGGAGAAATCTGCCGAACACTTGGGCGATGACACCTTTGATGGCTTGAGTGACATTATGATTACTTCTCAAGAGCTTTTCAAGGATAATATTCCAAAGGCAAACTCTCCCGTCGTTGAAGCGACTTCCTCTTTGAAACAGATCTCGACACCTTCGACACCTGTCGTCTCCGTTCCTGTACTGAAGCGTGGTTTGTAGTTTGACGCGCGTAGTTCGCACGCCGCACACACTTAGGATTTTTCTGCACTTATAAGCATTTACTTTTTTCTTTCTGGAAATTTCTAAACTTTACTTCTTTCCTGTTTTCAGATTCTCCAATGGGACGCTGCGGCTCATATTATGACTCATTTCAGCGCCATGGAGGCCGTGGATCCTATGACTTCAGGAAATATCTTGGTGACCAGAGAGAGACAGATGAGGAACGGGCCCAAAGGAAGGCTCAAGAAAAATGGGATTATGAGCAGCGGCAGAGAAGAAGGGATGCTGATCGATACGATTCTTCTTACAAAACTTACGATTCTCATAAGCGAAAATCTTATGATGACAAAGGGAAGACTCAAATTACTGATGAATCGAGCAAACGGTCTAAGTCAAGTGACGCGTCTGCTATTTCTGAAAAGACCAACGCTCCCATTTCTTCTGACATTCCGGCCGGTTCTCCTCCTCTAAAGGAAACTGACATTCAAACCATCATTAACAGGCCACAATATCTAGTTAAAGACGGCCCTCCAACGCTTCAGAGCCGATTTCCGAATTGGTGTCTAAGAGGAGTCCGCTTTGACTTAGATTTGGTTCCCATTGATAAGCAGGCAATGCTGAGAAATGTCGACGCTGTCAAGCTTGATATTGAAAGAATGTCTGGATGGCAGAAGTTGGTTGATGAACTTCAAAGGGTCAACCATCTTAACCTTGAGGCGATGATGACGATGGAGAATGATAAAGCAGAATGGGACAAATGGCGTAAGCAGCATGACGCGGAAATGACGAGTATTGCAGACGACAATGCAAAGCTTGCGTCTGAAGTTAAGCAGCTTAAGGAAAATCTTGCTTCTTCTTCTACATCATATACTCAAAAAGAAGAAGTCTTTCAGAAGCAGGTGCGGGACGCACACGCTGCACAAAGAGATGTAGAAATGAAGCTTGCCGCCGAACAGCATGTCAATGAGAAGTATCGCGCAGAGAACGCCGAACTGCGGGCAAAAGTCACCTCCCAGAACGTGGAGATTGAGTTATTAAAGTCTCAACTTGCTAAAGCTGAGGCAGCTCGTGATGAGGCTATTACTGGTAGGGTTGCTGCCATTGCCGAAAAAGAAGCGACTGAACAGTCACATGAGGCAACGAAAGCAAGCATCAGTTCTACCTTATTCGACTTTTATTTACACTGCGTTCTGGGTCGTGGGAGCCTTGCTTTTCTGGGTCCAGATTATGAAATCACTCTGGCTGAAGTGTGGGAGGCCGCACTAGATATGTTTAAAGGTGCCGGCTATGATGAAGCAAAGTTTGAGGAAGCAAAATTTGAGGCTCGCTATCTTGATGATGAGGCTCGCGCCGATCTGGTTAGAGGGAAGGAGCAGCTTGCTAGGGCACGGGCTGAATCATTGGGAGAAGAACTCTCAAAAGAGGAAGCTCTTTTAACTGCCCCTGTTCATGCTTCCACTTCGGCTGATGCAAACATTATGGATTCCAGCTCTCATCCTTCACCTCCAGTTGTGACCACTCCTACAGAAGACGAGGCAATGAAGGACTTTCAGGCTCGGGAATTTGAGATTGATCTTGCCAAACCGGCTTCTCCAGGTAACTTTGACGATTCACGGTCTTCTTTTTTTCTCGAGGAATACTAATTTTGATTTCTTTTATCATGCAGTAGTCGCGCCGGAAACTGCACCAATTCTTCCTTCTTCAGCTGCCATTCCTTCTTCTCAAGTTACTCCTCTTCCAGCTTCTCAACCAGGTTCACAGGAAGAACCGATAGCAGCCCTTCAAGGTTTGGACGAACCATCTGCTTCCGAGGAACAGAAAGAAGAAGATCTGGAAGATAGCGAGAAGACCCCGGAGCGGTCTTTCGACTACGACACAAAACTTTCTACATTTCTTACTCCGGGGAGTGAATCTTCTTCCAAGAAGAAGGGGAAGCGTGTGGTTTCAAAGAAAGGAAAGAGGAGTTCTTCTGCTGCTGGAGATGAGGCAGAGATTGATCCGGCTGAGTCTCTTTCTCCTTCTTCTCCGACGCGGCCTACGAAGCTAGTTACCAGGCCAGGTAAAAGTTCCAAGGGTGGGAAGAAGGGGAAATGAGTTTGATTTTGCATTTTCTGCTTTTTGTATTGACCGGGGATTGTGCGGATTCCGGTCTCCGCTTCTTTTTGTAACCTGTACAATGTAAAAATTTCTTATAGTGTTGAAATAAATAGATATTTTTCTTGTACAAATCTTTGTGTATGCAGGAATACATCTGTTTTTCATTTGAAGTGTAGAGTAAATGATTCTTTTTGCTTGTACAAATTTTTTGTCTGCGTTTCAAGAACGCACTTACTCCACATCTTTATTACGTGATATTGCAATGAACTTGTGGTATGTTGCTTGTATATTACTTTTATTAATGTAACTGAATTGTATAATGTTGCCCCCATACCACAAGTATATTGTAATATTTCTTGATTTCACAAGACCGATACTCTTATTTTAGAGAATAACTTTCCACTTTTTCGGGAAAGAATTATTCTGCTTTTAATAGAGTATATCTTGTCTTTGGAGAAATCTTTATTTTCTTTTTCTTCCTGAAGAACACTTCGACTTCTGGGAATGATCACTTTCATTTGTTTGAAAGTGAATTTTCCTGTACAGTGAAATGAGCTTCTGAAGAAGGTTTTGATTTTCGTGCCCCGGTAAAGGGTTTATTTTTAGTACTTCAAGTAAGGTGAAGTACGCCTCTGAAGAGGTCTTTTGGTTTCTGAAGAGAAGCGATTTTGGTCTCCGAAGAGAAGCAGTTTTGGTCTCCGAAGAGAAGCAGTTTTGGTCAAGAGAAGCAGTTTTGGTCTCCGAAGAGAAGCAGTTTTGGTCTCCGAAGAGAAGCAGTTTTGGCATTTCATCTCTGGTGAAGTGGGTCTCCGAAGAGAAGCATTTTGCACTTCTACACGGGTGAAATGTGCCTCCGAAAAGGGCTTGTGCCTCCGAAGAGGGCTTCTGCCTCCGAAGAGGGCTTGTGCCTCCAAGAGGGCTTCTGCCTCCGAAGAGGGCTTGTGATTGCCTGGAAGTTACTTTCTCATGGTCGGAGGGGTCCACGGGACAAGCGTAGGTCATTCGATTGGATGTTTGTTTGTACAAACGATCGCAATCGATTAACAAGGTGCCCCTTTTTGGTAGTCCCACCGATCTTTTTGATTGAGGAAAGCTCTCCATTTATTGGCGTGCCTCGTTAGAGGGCTTTGTTGATCCTTGGGAAGGAGCATCAGTTGGTTGGCGTGCCAGGAAGGTTGCGTCTTAGGGGGAAGTAGATCCATGGGATGGACACAAGCTGCCTGATCGGATGCATCACAATCAGCCAGCGAGGGTCTTATTCCTTCTGCTTGGGAAGGTATCCCTTTAGTGGATCTACCTGCTTTCCTGTTGAGAGGCATGCCTTCCTTTGGCTGCTTCCATGTTTGCCTGCTCATGTTGTATCATCATTCGCCAATCTGCGATCCTTTATCATCATTTCCCAGCGCGTGTTTCTTTCTTTTGCAAGTAATTTTCTTTATCCGAAGAAGTAGACTTCACTGTTGAATGACTCCACAGAGTAAACGCAAGTTATTTGGTTGGATGCCTTTTTATATCAACGATCGCAACCAGTTAACGAGGGCTTGACACAGTGGAGTCGTCAACTTTTTATGTGAAGTTCCTCTTGTATGGGATTTGAGTTTGAAATTTTTGTTGCTTGAAATTTGCTAAATGATTTGTAAGGCTCGCTTAGCTTTGCGATGGGTGAGCTTTGCTTTAATGACCTGCAGTATTAGATCGATATTTTAGCAATACATTTAGAGTATTTACACATCGAAATATAACAGGCATTTTATTACAGAAAACACAATGCATAGTTTTTTCATTATTGATTTACGCCGATTTCTCAGCGGTTTACAATGCAGAAGTTACACATCTATCATTATCTTTACAAATTCAAGCAATGCTGTTAAGTAAGAATGAATGCTAGTTATTGTTGTTTCAGAATCTCCAAGCTGGATTTCCATTTGTGCTTGATTCATAGCTTTTGGATTTTTCATGTCAGAGAAAGCGAGAGATGCCCCAGTCGCAGTTTTGTGAGTGATTAGTAGTCATCCCAACTTCTGCTTGCTGGGTATGGTCCCCCTGTGATAGCATTAATGACAAGCTTTTCTGAATCTTGCACTGCAGTGTTGTTGAGAGAATCGGATTGATGGGTAGGATGTTGTTGATCCCGAGTGGATGGGGTTGGATCGACTCCGCTTCTTTTAACGTATTGTTGGAGTTTATCCTGCTCTAGCAATTCTTCAATCACCTTCTTTAATTCGCGACACTGGTCAGTGTCATGGCCAGGTTGATTGTGAAATTGGCAGAACTTTCCATTACGCTTTGCCCCTCTCGTCATCTCAGGCGGCTTAGGATACCTGACAACGTCCTTTGTTGCAAAAAAGATATTTCTTGGTGTATCAGTTAAAGGAGTAAAGTCCGAAGGATTAAAGCGGCGAGGTTTCTTTTCGCTTCCCTGGCTTTTTCCTCCTTCATTCTCCCTTTTCTGACTTTCAGATTCTCTTTTCTTAGGTGGGACATTGTCATTATCAGTCTGGGCAATAACCACTTTCGATGTTGCAGAAAGGCTCTCAAGGCGAATGAACTCATCGGCCTTTTTATAAAATTTGTCAAGTGAGTTTGGTTCTTTCATCTTTAACCATATCCCAAATTCACTCGATTTATCAATGGCTCTCATCAAATAAGTCAGGATCATGCGTGGCTCTGCATTTTCTACTTCGGCTAAAGCTATATTGAAACGGCTCAGGAAAGATTTGATTGATTCTCCGGGCGCTTGTTCAAGGTTAGACAGTGACATTATATCCTTAGCTTTTGAAGCATACAATCTGAACTGTTCTTTAAACTTTTGCGTTAAGTCGGAGAATTTATCTACAGACCGAACTGGAAGCTTTGTGAACCAAAGTAAAGCCACACCTTCTAGGTATACCGGAAAGTATCGACACTTGATCTCGTCTGATGCCCTTGCACCAGTCATATGCCAATCGTACTTGTAGAGGAAATGATTAGGGTCACTGGTTCCCCTATAGGCTTGGATAGTAGGAGGTGCAAATTTCCTTGGAAACTCCGCTCTTAGGATCCTTTCAGTGAACGGAGTTCTGCTTGGCGCAAATCCCCAGTCAGCCTCATCTTCTTCCCTTTGCATGCTCTCTTTCATGATGCGGCCAACCATTTCAGACAGGTACTCTTTATTGTTCAAAGACACCTCCGGGCAAGTATTAGTTCTTCCTTCAGAATTTTGCCCGGGCATATGCTCATGACAAGTTGGTTGCGGCATAGAACCATCAGCTTGGAAAGGTGGCATTTCAGGAAGAGTAGTTCGACGGTTTTCTGGTTGACGATTTGCCCCGAGCAGAGCAGTTTATCTATCCATCATCAAAGCGTTTTGAGTTTCAATTTGTTGGTATAATCCAGAAACTGCGTCATCCAATTCAGCCCTGGTGACCCCAACGGTTGGAGTTGCTTGGTCTGTTATTGGGGAAACGGAAGTTCCTTCGTGAGCGTTTCCGGATCTGATAGGTCTACCTCTTCTTCCAGGAGCCATTATTTCAGATTTGGTTTTTAAAGAGAGGTTCTTTCTATGAATCTTTGCGAAGCAGCGGTGGATGATCCCCTGAGTTCAACCTCTCAATGAAAGCACCAAAATGTTAACGGTAAAAAGTGAACGCTAACACCCTGTGTGTGTAATAGGATTGTGAAAGCACCACCCGTTAGTACGGGAACAGAATATGAGCTGAGAATAGCAGAAAAGTAATAAATGAACAACAGATTTATAGTGGTTCGACCCGTAATTGAGCCTACATCCACTTTATAGTCTTTTATTGCTGATTTGATTACAATTCGATACAATATCTCTCTAAACACAATACAATTTGATCATGAAATCATTCTTGACTACTAGCTCAATCTTTAATGATGAAACTCGATGAATCCGCGTTGGATGTTAGGAGCTCTTCTCGAAGATCGTTGTAATGTCTCGAATGCTTGAAGATCTTTGATTGCTGAATGAGAGGAGGCTTCGACAGCGTAACGGCGCTTGGAGAAATGAATGGCCAAAAGTCCCCCCCCCATGTTGGAAGTAATGGGGTATTTATAGGAGCTGATCTGGACTCAGGAAATTTCTCTAAGTCATTAGGTCGTAGCCGACTTAAGGTAGGTCGGTGACGAGTTAAGGTCTAGGGTTAGGGCATAGCAGAGTTAACTCGCAATCTTAAGTCGACCATTTGTTAAGTCCTAGGTCGCGTACGACCTAAGCTAGGTCTTAGGTCGTGAGCGACCTAAGATAAGTCGTAGTCTATTCGCGACTTACCAAATGCAGCGATGAAGTATGTGGTTTTTTCTAAGTTATAAGTCGGTGACGACTCAAGAGATCATGCGCGACTTAGTATAAGTCGTAGGTCTTCCACAGCTGTCTTAAGTCAATCCCTTATCTTATAGATCCTTAACTCGCGGCACTTCTTAAGTCGGAGCACTGCATAACTCGGAGAGCTTTTAGGTCGCAACATTGTTAGATCGCAATGTTCCTTAGGTCGCAGAGCCTCTTAGGTCGCGGACTTCTTTAGGTCGCAACATCCTTAGGTCGTAGGTTGCTGGATCACTTCAACGAGTTAGGTTGGCAGGCTTCTTTAAGTCGGCAAGCACCTTAGTCAGCAAGCCTCCTAACTCGGCATCCTTCTTAAGTCGGTCTTAACTCCTGAGTCACAGATCTTCTTAAGTCAGCAGGCTCCTAAGTCGGCACAACTCTTAAGTCGGCAGCTCTTCTCAGTAGTTAGATCGGCAACTGTTAGGTCAGAGCTTTCCTTAGGTCGGAGCCTGTTGAGTTGTTAGGTCGTCTTCCTTCTTAGGTCGGCAAGCACCTTAACTCGGCATACTTTCTTAAGTCGTCAAACACCTTAACTCGGCAAACTGCTAGGTCGCCAGTCGAAAAGGGGGTTAACATTCAACATTTGAAAATATTCACTATACTTAAATCAATATTTAAGTATAAATTCATTCTTTCAGGAAATCATAAATTTTAACATCTGTTTGAGTCAAAACGAATGTTGCGTAAAACATCGTTACGACGACTCGAAATCACTAGTATAGGGATTCGGATTTTAAGATAGATATATATAAATCCCAATACTATATAAAACATTTCCTTTCGGAAATCATTTACTATAACAACAGTGTTATAGTCCACAATTTCCTTATTTTTTTCGAAAACGTCTATTTCAACAATAAAAATATTGAAATCTATGTATTCGATATCATAATACATTTTAAAAACATCTTTAAAATGTTTAACTTCATTTTCAATGTCAGTTTTCCAAAACTATCCATTTTACTTAACAATGTATTCACTGTCCAAAATCGTGAATATACTTCACTAATTACATTTCACTATTTTCTACACATTTACTTCAAGAATTTATCCACTATCCAAAATCGTGGATAAAATTCCCTTAATAATCTCTATATTTAAAATCAATCAAATTTGATTTATTTTCGAATTCATAAAACAACGTTTATAAATTCATCTTCATAATTCATAACAACTTTGATTTAATAAATCTCTTCTATTAACAAATTCGATCAATATTTCATTTAAAGGCAAAAATCCAAATTATAAGTTAATTTCTTATAAATCTCCTATTCGACAGTTTCATCCATTTTATAACTTCACAATTTATAAATCTATAAATTTCATTCACTTATGAATTCCATAAATATTTCATTTTTAACACTTATAAAAACTCGTTTTATAATTCCAATATTTGATTTATAAATATCAATTTTTATAAATCTTTTATACAAATCGTTTATGGTTATTCAAAAATCCCAACTTAAACCATTTTATAAATAAATCGACTTTTATTTCAAAAACGACACTTTGGTTATATTTCACTAAAAATTATAACTATTATAACTTTAAAATTTTAGAAGTTTATTTATTTGAAATAAATCAAATTCAAAAAGTCAATAAAACGTCTACTTTCAAAAATCACTTTAAAATCTTTTTAAAGTAAAAGTCGTTATTTTTAAACTTCAAAACTTGAATCCGATGATGCAACAGCACCAATTAGTCCATCACAACAACAAACATCATATATCAATATGATAACAGAATATACATCAATATCTGTAAATAAATAAATAATGGTGAGGAATCCAGTTGGATCCCTCCAACCTGTTTCCCTGCATCCACAGACGTTAGCACAATACCAATTCCACTTCGAGGTGGAATATCGCGGTATATGGGTTTTATAAAAATCATCCGCTTACTAACGGCGCAATAGGGTCTCATCCGCTATACGAGGCGGGAAATCAATCAATCCAATATATACATATGCCAATATGTATATATTGCTATATATATATAAATATCCTACTATATCTAATATCACATCCAATAGCAATCATCAATCAATAATAACTGTAAAATCAAATTTCCTTCGAGTGAGAAAGATCTCACCTTAGCTTTTAATTTGCCCTCCATTTCCATCTTGACTCGATTTCTTGATTTTTAACCTTATATAAAAAATTATACAAATTCATTAATATTTGAAATAATCGAATGACAAATCTTATTTTATCTTTATGTTTGGTAATTTTAATTATCTAATAACTTTATTTTAAACAATTTCCTTTTATATAAATTTGTTTAACTAAGTATCTAAATTTTCAAAATAACTTCCCTTTATTGTATAATATATATACATATGCAAATCAATGTTTATAAATTTACTGTATATATCAAATTTCCTTTGATAACTTTACTTAACTATTTATTTATTCAAATAAATTTTCCTTAAAAGAAAAATATCTATATGTCACTGAACAAACAAATAAACTTTGTTAAACTAATTAATCCATATATTTATTTTCATATCATTTCTTTAACTGCCAGTATAAATAATTGAAACTACATATATATTATGTTTTTCTCTGTGAATACACAATATTTAATTTAAATCGAACGAACAAAACTAAGTGATTACCTCACTGCCGACCTATAGTTCGACCGGCCTATTGCCCCGACTCACCATCACTTACGCGACGTCGCTGACTTGCCTTGCGAACCCTAAATCGACACTGTGATTGCCCCCGGCCCTACGTTCACGCGTGAACCACGACCCAGCCTAATCGATCTCGCAAAACCCCAGCCTCCTATCTGGAATCACGAGCACGTGACTTCACCGCGCTCGATATTGCGATCACCGTCTGCTCGTGCTCGCCCTCGCAGTCCTCGCGAATCCCCAGGCTCGCACGTGATTCCTAATTGTTGACCCTTCACATCGCCGCCTTCGTTTCACTGCTTCCCTCGATTTTCGTCACCACGTCGTTGCCACAATTCGACCCCAAATCGAGCAATACTCCAAGTCGTCGCCGCCGAGCTCCGTTGCTCGCCGCCCACTCGTGAGTGCATGCGCGCTAGCCCTGGTCGAGATTTGTATGCGACTTTGATTTAAAATTTTGGAGGGGGGGAGAATGTTTGTCGCGGCCGTTAATTCGAACGAGAGGGGGTTAGATTCTAAGAGAAGAGAGGGTGGTCTCGGCTTTAAGTAGAAAAGGGATGAGAAATAGTTCGGCCATTGATTCGTTTTCTTTGTTCTGATGTCTGAACAGGTGAGGGACAAGAGTATTTGAAATTGAAAAAGGATGGGTCGCACGATCTTATTGCGTGATATCAGACTGAAAGGGAGGAGAAGAACGTGCTGATGTTTGACAAATAAAATTATTCGATTTAAATTTAAATTCAAACTGATATAAATTCTCAATGCGTTTACACGCCGTGTGTTCACATCATAACTCCGAATAATACGAAATTTAAAATCTGGTAATAATTCGATATTACGGACCCAATGGAACTGGTTTCGTTGAATTCCGAGACTGCGCCTCGGACGGCTATTTTTAAATATCGATTCGAACGATAAATTTCAAAACTGAACGAAACACTTTGAAATACAATTCGGAAGCTTCTATTATCTTCAGTATTATCATTACGAATTTTAAAAACTTTCGAAATATTTTTCTTCAGCTTCAAATTGAAGATTCGAATTTTTATTCAGCATTCAATAGATTAAATTTTAAAGTTTAATCGCAAATTTCAAAGTTATATCGGGGATTCAAATTAAATTACCGTTCAAATATTTAAAATAAATTAAATATTTTCAAATTTAATTTGTTCAAAATTCTGGGTCGTTACATCTACTTCTTTCCTCATCGATGGCCAAAAGTAGGACTGTGAAATCAATTGTAAGGTTCGATCTCTCCCAACATGTCCCTCTTCGTGTAACTCCTTGATAATCTTCATTCTCAGACTACCCTCTGGTATGCACAATCGATTTCCTTTAAAAAGAAAACCATTAACCATCATAAACTCATCAGTCTTCCCTTCATTGTCCCTTTCAACGAATTTCTTAAAATAAGAGTCTTCTGCAATCTGCTCCGGCAATAATTCAAAACCAGTCACCTCAACTTTCATCGTTGTCAACAAATGACTCCTTCTACTTAAAGCATCAGCCACTCGATTCGTCACTCCTGATTTGTGCTTCACAACGAAAGTAAACTGTTGCAGATATGCAATCCACGATGCATGTCTCGCTGAAATCTTATCTTGCCCTTGCAAATGCTTCAATGCTTCATGATCAGTATACAGAACAAACTCTTTCTGAAATAGATAATGTCTCCAGTGTTTAATAGATTGTACAACAGCATAAAATTCCTCATCATATGTACTGTATCGCATCTTTGCTCCTGACAACTTCTCACTGAAATAGGCAATTGGACGTCCCTTCTGACTCAACACTCCTCCAATTCCAACCTTGGATGCATCAGTATGTAGTTCAAACAACAACTGAAAATCAGGTAATACAAGAATTGGTGCAGAAGTCAGCAACTCCTTGATCTTCCCAAAAGCATTCCCTACTTCCTCTGTCCATGCAAACTGTTTACCCTTCATACAATCGGTCACAGGTGCCATCACACTACTAAAGTGTGGAATGAACCTTCGATAGAATGAAGCCAACCCGTGAAAACTACGAACTTCCGTTATCGTCTTGGGCTGTGGCCAATCTCTGATAGCTTTGATTTTACTTTGGTCAACCTGTATTCCTTCTTCCGACACAACATACCCCAGAAATAAAACACTCTTCGCCATAAAAACACACTTCTTTGTAGCAGCATAGAATTGTTCTTCACGAAGTATAATTAACACTTTCTTCAAATGCTGAACATGCTCTTCTTTACTAGCACTGTAGATTAGAATATCATCAAAGTAAACCACCACAAATTTCCCAATGTACGGTCTGAAAATTTGGTTCATCACCCTCATGAATGTACTCGGTGCATTCGATAGACCAAACGGCATTACCAGCCATTCATACAAGCCTTCCCTCGTCTTGAATGCTGTCTTCCATTCGTCCCCTGGTCTAATGCGAATCTGATGATAACCGCTCTTTAAGTCAATCTTAGAAAAGATTACGGACCCACTGATCTGATCCAATAAATCATCAAGCCTCGGCATTGGAAATCTGTATCTGATTGTGATCTTATTCAATGCTCTACTATCCATGCACATCCTCCACGTTCCATCCCTTTTGGGTACCAATAAAGCTGGTACAGCACAAGGACTTAAACTCTCCTGCACACGCCCATGATCAAGCAATTCTTCTACCTGCCTCCGTAACTCTTCATGTTCCTTCGGACTCATTCGGTAATGTGGTCTGTGTGGCAAAACTGCTCCCGGAACAAGATCGATTTGATGTTGTATGTCTCTCAAAGGCGGTAACTCCTTTGGTAACTCATCTGGGAATACATCGTCAAATTCTTTCAAAACTGGTTTAACTTCTTCTGGAATTTCAACCTCTTCTTTGCTCTCACGCCCAATCAATAAAAATACTTCAGGCTCTTTCTCAACCTCCTTAACAAACTCTTTCAAAGATAATAAAGTTTTCAGCTCTTCAATTTCTTCTGACTTACTTTCTCCTTGTGGTCTCTTCTTTGGAACTAGGATAATCTTCGTGCCTTCAAACATAAAACTGTAGCTATTGGTCCGACCGTCATGTTGTACTGCTCGATCATACTGCCATGGTCTTCCCAATAATAAGTGGCAAACATCCATCTCTACTACATCACACCAGATTTCGTCTTTGTATTTCTTCCCAATAGAGAATGGAACACGAACTCGTCTATCCACTTTCACTTCTCCTCCTTTTCTCAACCATGCTAACTTGTATGGATTTGGATGTTTCTCTGTCATCAATTTCAACTTTGTCACAGCCTCGGTTGAAACAATATTGTCACAGCTTCCTGCGTTGATCACAAACTTACACACCTTCCCCAGAATAGTACATGTCGATTGAAAGATATTACTCCTCAACCAACCAGTTTCTTCTTGCTTCGGTGTTAAACACGATCTCCTCAGCATTAGATTACAACCTTCATCTCCTGACGCAATATCCTGCTCATCCTCCTCAACTGGACTGGAACAATCTCCATCAACATCCTCATCTTCAACTTCCGCAATCATGGTTCTCTTCTTTGGATTTGGACACTCACTGCTTTTATGACCCAATTCCTGACAATTGTAACATTTGAAACCATTGTTAACCCTTGCCTTCTCAGCCTCTTTCACCATTGGTCTACTGATAGGTTTAGAAACATTAGAACTTCCACCAACACCCTTCGCTTGATTGTTAGAATTAGTAAACACACCACCTCCTCGTCTACCCTGTTTCTCCCAAGCCAACGCTTTCTGATGTGCTTCCGCTACAGATCTTGGATCGAACATATTCACCATATCCTGAATCTACATTCTCAATCCCCCAATAAATCTAGATGTCAGCTGCTCTTCCGTTTCCATAATATCATTCCTTGCAATAAGTTGATAGAATTCATCAGCATAGTCATTCACAGATTTCGTCCCTTGTCTCAAGTTTTGCAAACGTTGATACATCAAAGATTGATAATTGTAAGGTAAGAACGTTGCTTTCATCAATTTCTTCATCTTCTCCCAAGATTCAATCTTTGACTTCCCCATACGTTCACGTGTAAGCTTGGTTTGCTGCCACCATGCCAAAGCTCTACCCCTCAGCCTTGTAGCAACCAACTTCACTCTACGATGTTCTGGAACTTCTTTGAAGTTAAAAATCTCTTCAACATTAGCTACCCAATCTAGAAACTCCTCCGCTTGCATACCACCCTTGAATTCAGGAATTTCTGTCTTCATCCCCGATTCCCACTTGTGATCATACTCAGAATAGTTTCTTCCTTGACCTCTTCCTTGAATACTACCACCATCATAATCCTCTTCAAAATCAGATGTATATCGTTGTCTATCTCGTCCACCCACATCTCTACTACCTTCTCGTCTACCACCATCATCCCTTCTATCTACATTCCTTCGTTCATGATCATTCACGTTCCTCCCACGCCCTTGATCATTTTCAACACTTCTGTCTCGATTGGAATGTGGCGAGACTCTACTACCCCCATGGTTAGATTCTGGTGAAACCCTTCTCCGATTTTGATTCATCTCCGTCATAAGCTTCTCTAACTGGCCAATTCCTTCGTTAAGCTTTTCACTAAAGTTTTCATTGATTCTTTGCTCCATCTCATCAGCCTCTTCTCTTCGATACAAAGCTTCTACATTTTGGTGGCGATTAGCTCTTCTTGGTGGCATACTTGAACTTCACAAACACTTCAAAATTCAAACACAATTCGGACTTTGATCCAAAATGAAACGGATCGAAAAATTCCACTTTGTAGCAAATCGCGATGAACACGATGGACAAAGCTTCGGCCTCCAATTCAAATTCGATCAAACAACCTTCGAACAAAATCCTCTTACTCTCGGCTGTGATAAACAACCTTCAATCTCGGCAAATCTCTTTAAACTTCAAATTGAATAGGCTCCAAGTCTCGATCTAGCTATGATTGGCTAGAACAGGCTCCGATACCAAAACTGACGCAGCGGATTAATCAAAACAAACTTCAATCGGTGAAAGTAGTAATCGATGGATTGGAGATACTGAAATGCCCAAATTCGTTGATCCGAAGATACCGAATTCTAGCTATCCCGAACTCGTTGATCGCGCACGATACCGGGTTCAAAGATCTTCAATTCTTCAAGCGTTGATCAAGCGCACTTGATTCCGCGAATCGGCTTCTACAATCATTGAATCGAGCGCACTCGATTATCCGAAAGAGGAGATAGGAGATTACACTCAACTACCAATTTGAATGAAAGCACAAAGCAATCAAAAGAGAATTTTATTCAATATTCAACTAACTTTACAAAACGACCATACACGCCTATTTATAGGCTACAAATCAACACAACAGAAAACTTCAAAATATTACAAGTACTTAGGTCGGAAACGACCTACGACCTAGAACAGACGCGACCTATCAAAGTCTCCGACTCAACATAAGTCGTACACGACTTACAACAGAACATATGAAAAACAAACGACTTAACCTATAACAGTTGCGACCTACGACTTAGTATAAGATGATAGCGACTTAACAGCAGCTTCTTCACACTTTAAAGAGTCAACGGTGTAGATTAACTCGGCATGAGATTCTACGGCATCTAATGCTTCACGACTTAAGAACTTTGCGGTATCCCAACTCAACGACTTAAGGAAATCAATGGCATCCAGAGTGTAACGACCCCAGATTTTAATTTAATTTAAATTAATAATTTGTTGAATTTTTGAATTAAAATTGTATAATTTATTTTAAATTGAAGCGAGTTTCCCCGATATCCAAATAAATTAGATATTAAATCATTTAAATTTTAAATATTATATATATATATATATGTATATATTTGATTTGAGATAAATTGTAAATAAATGGTTTAATAATAATAAATGATAATAATAAATATTAAAATAGATGGTTAATAATAATTTGAATTCATAAATTAAATATAAGATAATAAATATTAAAGAAGATTTAATAATTGAGTTATAAATAGAAATAAATAAAGTAAATACCATTGTACAAACTTAACAACAAAGTAAGATAGAAATTCATTTTAAATTATAAAATAAACACATTGAATAAATTAGTTAAAATTATAACAAAACATACAAAATAATATATAGGAATTTATTTACAATACAAAGTTAAAAACAAAAGAAATAACATACAATAATTCAAACAACACATAAATAGAAACTTATTTACATTTTAAAGTGAATATAAACAAAAGCATATAGGCTGTAGCCTATCTGGCAAGGGAATAAACAAAAGTATTTAAGTTAAAACAAGACAAGTATAATAGTGCTAGCACCAATTTATATACCTTCAGCCGAGAAAAATAATAACAAAGCAAACAAAGATAAGAAAATGTCTTTAGTCAAACAAGCAAGACATCATCCACCATACCATATCAATGCAGCAATTAATGCAAAAGCATGGGTATGTACAAGTCATAAATGCAAACTACCTTCAGCCAAAAGGAAAGAAAAGAAAATATGAATGTTGTACAAGAAAATTTAATATATTCACTTTGTACAAAATATATACCCGGTTGTACAAGCAAAAAAATATCACCTGTATAAGTTTTATTCCCTGTTAACTCATTTCTATATCAGCCTTCTCCTCTTAAATTCGTCCATTACAAAACTGAGAAAAAGAATATCATGCAAAACATAAACTCAAACAAGCATTAAAGCCTGGAAATCAAAAGCAATGCAATCAACTAAATTCAACAAAACAATCAATGCAAACCAGAGATTAAAAGGCAGTGAAACTCAAAGCAGAGATCAAATTTTCAAATGCAAAGCTTGTTCAAGCTTCTCTGTTCTTCTCTGTTGCGAATACCCAGGTGAGAAACTTTAATTTTTCTTTTAGACCTCTTTGTTCTTTTATCTGTGAGCAAATTCTTCCTCCCTATTAAATGTTGTTGTGTGTATATTTATGAGTACATTTCTGTGAATAGTTGAATGTAAATGTGTGCATGACTGTTTATTGAGATATCTCTGTTCTTTGTTTTCAAGACCCAGATTTGCAAATAAATCATCATCTTTTGATCTAATAACTACTAGGGCATGGAATATAAACAAAAGTTGTTTGATTTAGCATAGATAAATATTTAAATTTTATATTTAAGTTAAAATATAGAGGACTGTCTCTGAAAATATCCTGGAAGTTAAAATGACTGAGCAAAATTTAAATAAGTCAAAAAACACAAACTTGGTAATTCATAAATTCAAGATTTTAAATTGAATATATAAACTAAAACATTATTTTTAACACTAAAATCATAAGTTTTAGATTGGGAATGAGCATGCAGTTCTAGGTAGAACTGGAAATGGTCATTTGGGATTTTCTGGTGATCTAAGTGGTCGGAGTGGACGGGGTTCTCATTGGAGGAAGACAGATGATTAGAGAGTAGGGGAAAAATATCAGGTAGGCGGTCAAGGGATGGTGGCGAAGGTGGTTGACCTTTGAAGTTTGTAGCCCTAGGTTTAAGGTTGATCGGAAATGTTGCCATCACGAATTCGCTGGTGGTTCGAGCTCCACCGGGCTTTGGGATTTGGAAGCTGGGTTGTTGGCGAGGTGGTGGCCGGAGGGTCAGGCTTTCAGTTGATCGGAGAGGGGAGCACGAGATCTGTTCCAGGCTTTAGTAGTGTTCTAGTTTTGAGTTCAAAACTCGAATTTGATTTCGAGTTTATAACTTCGACGTGATGATCGGATTTTGGTGAGAGGGTGGTCGCCGTCTTGTTCGATGATGTTGTGTTGACCGGAGATGGTCGGAGGGACTGTGCATGTGCACAGTGCATATCTTGGTTGTTGAAGATGTTTGAGCAGGAATGGGTTCTATTTTACTCGAGTCGAATGGTGAGTTGCTCGAAGTATTTTGGGGTTTGGCTCGAAGCGTTTTAGGGGTAGCTTAGGGAATGTGTAGTTACAGGTTTTCGTTAAACCTGTCTGTTTAAAATGTTATGATGGTTTAAAAATTTTGTAGATAAAGATTTAAACTATGTTTTAAATTCTAAGTTAAACCTGGATTCAAAATCTTAATTTGCATCATAGTTTTGAAATGAAACTAAGTTTTGGAAATGAATGGTTACAAGTTTTTAAAATCTGTCAGCTTTTTAAAATGTAGAAATGAATGGGTAAATGTAAAACAAAGATTTAAACTCAGTCTAAATCAGTTTTTAAGTATGATTGCAAAATTTAAAATGGAATGTAAGGGTAAGTTTAAAGGTAAATTGTTGTTAAATGTTTGTTGATAAAAATTCAATCATAAGTAAGAGTAATGTTTATCTTCAAGTAAATTAGGATTTAAATGATTTACGATTCATTTAAATTATTAAGTTAATTAAAATGGATTAATAAATTTAATTAATAATTGGATAAATTAAGTAATTATGAGTTTAAAACAATTAATTAAGGTTTAAGTTAATTAATTAGGAATATTAATTTGTAATTAAAGATCATTAATTTGATAAGATTAGATTTTTAAATTAATGATTAAGTGTTAATTAATCAAGTAATTAAAGGTTAACTACTCTAAAGAACAACTAATTTATGTGGTTAATTTATTTAAGCTAATTAAACTAAGAATAATTTATTAAAGGTCAAATTAATTAAGTAATTAATTAAGATAAGTGGTTTATCTTTAATTTAATGAGGGCCTTAATTAACTAAAGATAATTGCTTAATGAAATTAATTAAATGGTTAATTTATTAATGTGATTAATTAGTTATAATTACACAATATATTCATCTTAATTGTAGATGATTGAGTATTATCGAATGCTTTGTGATACGATGCTTTGTGATATAAATTGCTTGTATTGAGCTGTGATATCTGTGATATGTTTCTGTATATCTGTGAAAACCCTTGGCCCGTAAAACGGCACTTAAATTTCGATGCGACAGGCAGTCGGATTCCAGTTGGTTATCCGAAACCCACATCGAATTGTAATTGTGAATCTTTGTGACTGATAAATTTATTTTATCTGTGAACTTGTGAATGAAGATAAGCGTTACCGATTTTACCGCTTATCGATATATCTGTGATGATCATGTTGTACTATTGTGAAACCCCTAGACCACAACTTTACACACACAAATATGGATTTCACGTGGAAATCGGTTAAGTCACAGATAATTTAAATTTGATGTTTTTGAAATGGAAATTTTAATTTCAATTGATTTTGAAATTAGAAATTTCGGTTTAAAGTGAAAAGTTTTTGAAATGGAATTTCAAAGATAAAAGTTATTTTGAATAACTTAATTGAGTTTTGAAATTTAAATAATTTGATTTAAATTTAAATGCAAGATTTGAAATTGAATCCTATGATTTGAAACTAGGGATTAAAGATGTTATACCCGTTATAAAAAGGGTTAAACTATTTTAACAGTATTGATTTTGGGAATGTGAATATAATTCAAGAGTTTTTAACTCGTGTAAATATAATTGGATTTTTCTGAAACGAAAACTATTTGTTTTCAAATAATAACAGCTTTCATATAAGAAGTGAACTTCCAATTTGAGTTGAAAGGTTTCAAATTTAAAATGAAATTGAAATGTTTTGAAAGGCTATGAATGAAATTGTTTTGAAAACTATGAACTGAATCTGTTTATTTTTAACAGATTTAAAATGATGATTTGTTTAATCCAATTGAAATGAAATTGTTTTGAAAGCTATAAGTTAAATCTTGATTTGAAGATTTAACGAGTTAATCCAATTGAAATGGAAATTGTTTTGAAACCTATGAATGTGTCTTTGTGAATGGGGTTAACTTTGTGAAATAAATCTTTTTGTTTAAAGATTTGAAAATGGTAATTTGTTTAACCATTCGAATGAAAAGTTTTGGACTTTAAGCTGTGATTTAACTGAGACCCCAATATCCATATGATTTCTAATAATTGCGCTCACTATTCGGGTTAGCCGGGAAAAGACATTTGTGTCATATAACCCATTCCGAATAGTGATACGTCGTATATGGATCGCATTTGCTATATTACAGCATGATAGGGGGTTCTCGCTTTGCGGTTTGGTGGCGAACGGGAGACTCTTACCCCTACATGTCCCTGAGAGGGATGGGTTGGTTAGGCAGAGGCCGTGACAGTCGAGAGGCTGGCCATAAAAGTAAATGCGAGGTGCCAATGTAAGCCACGGTGGGACTGGGATGGTTGCAAAGCCTACCGGTGGCCGCTGTCTGTGGATCGTTACATTTGGTATCAGAGCTAAGGTTGAACTTTAGCTCAGGAGTATAACACGTTAAGTAGCTCATTAGAGATAGAGTGAAGTAAACTCTAGAATGAGTATTCTCAGATATCCGTTTGAACGTCTCAGTAAATTCTCTTACTATCCACTGATAGTGAGTATGAGTGCAAGAAGAGAACGAGATAGGGGACAAGGGAATACGACTATAAATGGTCAATACCTGCAATAGTGGAAACAACTTTCTTATCAATTTTCTTTGATTCGTTTCCAAATTCTTTTCATTTCTTTGTACCAGCTCCAGAAGAAGTTTCAGTGTGATGATGGCTCTATGAATCGTTGTAGAAAATCCTTACCTCGTATTTCATCGATTTCTTATCAGCTTGTTGATTTAAACCTTAATGAATATGAATTTAAAATTTGAAATTGGGAATTTTAAATAAATTGGAAATTAAAATTTAGGTAAATTGATTAATAGGATATGAAGGCTAAATTGAATTGTATCAATAAAACGATATCGTTTAAAACCAAATTTTGAAATTCTATTGTAATTTCTTTTGAATACCAAAGTCCGAAGAAGGATAAATTGGTATGTATTCTAAGATATTCTGACTTGAATTCGGAATCCGTATCTTGTGTTTGAGGAATTATAGGAGATCGCGTCTGTCTATCTCTCTATCTTATTTTCGTGCCTACAAATTTCGAGGACGAAATTCTTTTAAGGGGGGAAGTTTGTAACGACCCCAGATTTTAATTTAATTTAAATTAATAATTTGTTGAATTTTTGAAATAAAATTGTATAATTTATTTTAAATTGAAGCGAGTTTCCCCGATATCCAAATAAATTAGATATTAAATCATTTAAATTTTAAATATTATATATATATATATATGTATATATTGGATTTGAGATAAATTGTAAATAAATGGTTTAATAATAATAAATGATAATAATAAATATTAAAATAGATGGTTAATAATAATTTGAATTCATAAATTAAATATATGATAATAAATATTAAAGAAGATTTAATAATTGAGTTATAAATAGAAATAAATAAAGTAAATACCATTGTACAAACTTAACAACAAAGTAAGATAGAAATTCATTTTAAATTATAAAATAAACACATTGAATAAATTAGTTAAAATTATAACAAAACATACAAAATAATATATAGGAATTTATTTACAATACAAAGTTAAAAACAAAAGAAATAACATACAATAATTCAAACAACACATAAATAGAAACTTATTTACATTTTAAAGTGAATATAAACAAAAGCATATAGGCTGTAGCCTATCTGGCAAGGGAATAAACAAAAGTATTTAAGTTAAAACAAGACAAGTATAATAGTGCTAGCACCAATTTATATACCTTCAGCCGAGAAAAATAATAACAAAGCAAACAAAGATAAGAAAATGTCTTTAGTCAAACAAGCAAGACATCATCCACCATACCATATCAATGCAGCAATTAATGCAAAAGCATGGGTATGTACAAGTCATAAATGCAAACTACCTTAAGCCAAAAGGAAAGAAAAGAAAATATGAATGTTGTACAAGAAAATTTAATATATTCACTTTGTACAAAATATATACCCGGTTGTACAAGCAAAAAGATATCACCTGTATAAGTTTTATTCCCTGTTAACTCATTTCTATATCAGCCTTCTCCTCTTAAATTCGTCCATTACAAAACTAAGAAAAAGAATATCATGCAAAACATAAACTCAAACAAGCATTAAAGCCTGGAAATCAAAAGCAATGCAATCAACTAAATTCAACAAAACAATCAATGCAAACCAGAGATTAAAAGGCAGTGAAACTCAAAGCAGAGATCAAATTTTCAAATGCAAAGCTTGTTCAAGCTTCTCTGTTCTTCTCTGTTGCGAATACCCAGGTGAGCAACTTTAATTTTTCTTTTAGACCTCTTTGTTCTTTTATCTGTGAGCAAATTCTTCCTCCCTATTAAATGTTGTTGTGTGTATATTTATGAGTACATTTCTGTGAATAGTTGAATGTAAATGTGTGCATGACTGTTTATTGAGATATCTCTGTTCTTTGTTTTCAAGACCCAGATTTGCAAATAAATCATCATCTTTTGATCTAATAACTACTAGGGCATGGAATATAAACAAAAGTTGTTTGATTTAGCATAGATAAATATTTAAATTTTATATTTAAGTTAAAATATAGAGGACTGTCTCTGAAAATATCCTGGAAGTTAAAATGACTGAGCAAAATTTAAATAAGTCAAAAAACACAAACTTGGTAATTCATAAATTCAAGATTTTAAATTGAATATATAAACTAAAACATTATTTTTAACACTAAAATCATAAGTTTTAGATTGGGAATGAGCATGCAGTTCTAGGTAGAACTGGAAATGGTCATTTGGGATTTTCTGGTGATCTAAGTGGTCGGAGTGGACGGGGTTCTCATTGGAGGAAGACAGATGATTAGAGAGTAGGGGAAAAATATCAGGTAGGCGGTCAAGGGATGGTGGCGAAGGTGGTTGACCTTTGAAGTTTGTAGCCCTAGGTTTAAGGTTGATCGGAAATGTTGCCATCACGAATTCGCTGGTGGTTCGAGCTCCACCGGGCTTTGGGATTTGGAAGCTGGGATGTTGGCGAGGTGGTGGCCGGAGGGTCAGGCTTTCAGTTGATCGGAGAGGGGAGCACGAGATCTGTTCCAGGCTTTAGTAGTGTTCTAGTTTTGAGTTCAAAACTCGAATTTGATTTCGAGTTTATAACTTCGACGTGATGATCGGATTTTGGTGAGAGGGTGGTCGCCGTCTTGTTCGATGATGTTGTGTTGACCGGAGATGGTCGGAGGGACTGTGCATGTGCACAGTGCATATCTTGGTTGTTGAAGATGTTTGAGCAGGAATGGGTTCTGTTTTACTCGAGTCGAATGGTGAGTTGCTCGAAGTATTTTGGGGTTTGGCTCGAAGCGTTTTAGGGGTAGCTTAGGGAATGTGTAGTTACAGGTTTTCGTTAAACCTGTCTGTTTAAAATGTTATGATGGTTTAAAAATTTTGTAGATAAAGATTTAAACTATGTTTTAAATTCTAAGTTAAATCTGGATTCAAAATCTTAATTTGCATCATAGTTTTGAAATGAAACTAAGTTTTGGAAATGAATGGTTACAAGTTTTTAAAATCTGTCAGCTTTTTAAAATGTAGAAATGAATGGGTAAATGTAAAACAAAGATTTAAACTCAGTCTAAATCAGTTTTTAAGTATGATTGCAAAATTTAAAATGGAATGTAAGGGTAAGTTTAAAGGTAAATTGTTGTTAAATGTTTGTTGATAAAAATTCAATCATAAGTAAGAGTAATGTTTATCTTCAAGTAAATTAGGATTTAAATGATTTACGATTCATTTAAATTATTAAGTTAATTAAAATGGATTAATAAATTTAATTAATAATTGGATAAATTAAGTAATTATGAGTTTAAAACAATTAATTAAGGTTTAAGTTAATTAATTAGGAATATTAATTTGTAATTAAAGATCATTAATTTGATAAGATTAGATTTTTAAATTAATGATTAAGTGTTAATTAATCAAGTAATTAAAGGTTAACTACTCTAAAGAACAACTAATTTATGTGGTTAATTTATTTAAGCTAATTAAACTAAGAATAATTTATTAAAGGTCAAATTAATTAAGTAATTAATTAAGATAAGTGGTTTATCTTTAATTTAATGAGGGCCTTAATTAACTAAAGATAATTGCTTAATGAAATTAATTAAAGGGTTAATTTATTAATGTGATTAATTAGTTATAATTACACAATATATTCATCTTAATTGTAGATGATTGAGTATTATCGAATGCTTTGTGATACGATGCTTTGTGATATAAATTGCTTGTATTGAGCTGTGATATCTGTGATATGTTTCTGTATATCTGTGAAAACCCTTGGCCCGTAAAACGGCACTTAAATTTCGATGCGACAGGGAGTCGGATTCCAGTTGGTTATCCGAAACCCACATCGAATTGTAATTGTGAATCTTTGTGACTGATAAATTTATTTTATCTATGAACTTGTGAATGAAGAAAAGCGTTACCGATTTTACCGCTTATCGATATATCTGTGATGATCATGTTGTACTATTGTGAAACCCCTAGACCACAACTTTACACACACAAATATGGATTTCACGTGGAAATCGGTTAAGTCACAGATAATTTAAATTTGATGTTTTTGAAATGGAAATTTTAATTTCAATTGATTTTGAAATTAGAAATTTCGGTTTAAAGTGAAAAGTTTTTGAAATGGAATTTCAAAGATAAAAGTTATTTTGAATAACTTAATTGAGTTTTGAAATTTAAATAATTTGATTTAAATTTAAATGCAAGATTTGAAATTGAATCCTATGATTTGAAACTAGGGATTAAAGATGTTATACCCGTTATAAAAAGGGTTAAACTATTTTAACAGTATTGATTTTGGGAATGTGAATATAATTCAAGAGTTTTTAACTCGTGTAAATATAATTGGATTTTTCTGAAACGAAAACTATTTGTTTTCAAATAATAACAGCTTTCATATAAGAAGTGAACTTCCAATTTGAGTTGAAAGGTTTCAAATTTAAAATGAAATTGAAATGTTTTGAAAGGCTATGAATGAAATTGTTTTGAAAACCATGAACTGAATCTGTTTATTTTTAACAGATTTAAAATGATGATTTGTTTAATCCAATTGAAATGAAATTGTTTTGAAAGCTATAAGTTAAATCTTGATTTGAAGATTTAACGAGTTAATCCAATTGAAATGAAAATTGTTTTGAAACCTATGAATGTGTCTTTGTGAATGGGGTTAACTTTGTGAAATAAATCTTTTTGTTTAAAGATTTGAAAATGGTAATTTGTTTAACCATTCGAATGAAAAGTTTTGGACTTTAAGCTGTGATTTAACTGAGACCCCAATATCCATATGATTTCTAATAATTGCGCTCACTATTCGGGTTAGTCGGGAAAAGACATTTGTGTCATATAACCCATTCCGAATAGTGATACGTCGTATATGGATCGCATTTGAAGACCGGTGGTGAAGACCGGATATTTGCGAAAACGAAAGGACAACTCGTCGAATGTCTCTGCATCGAATGGCCCCGATATAGAGATTTTATCACCCTTTGTGATGGGAAGTCCGGACGGGATCGTGAATACCCGGGATTGCAAGGGCTTCGTAAGAAGTGCCTTCGGTTCTGTTCGAACCCGGAACAGACTTGTATGGATTGTATGTCTGATATTACACTTTGAGATATAAAGCCGATTTCTTTCAAATACATTTCTGTTTGGTGGCGGAGAATTTATTCTCTTAGCTTAACACCCTTCTCTAAGACGTACGAGCTCAGAGGTTATGTAGTTGAAATTTATCAGCGATATATCCCAATTTGGTAATGTGGCATGCTGAGTGTTGCTGTGTGATGATCAGTGTTTGATCATTTGTGATATGATCTTTTGTTTGATCATTTATCTTTGTGATCATAGGTTGATCATCTGTTGACCCAAAGCGTGGCTTTTTGAAAAAGCGTAGCTTTGTGGACGAGACTTCGTCGAGCCTCACAACCCGGTAATGGTCGAAACAGGAATGTTGCGGCAAGGTTTTCAGGGGTAGCTCCCCTAGGGTATGACCATTCCTTCTGGAAAAGGGTAGTATCATGGTATGGAGCCCAGATACTTACTCATGTGGACACACTTTATTTATGACGTGTGATGTTGGTTTCGAGGTACCTCGGTTAAAGGTCCCAAAGGACCGGGGGTGGCATATCTGAGGTTTCTTTTATCCCTTGGGAAAAGGGGTTGCCAGCCTTGTTTGGCAGAGAACAGTTGGTTCTCGGAGCGTCCCGCCAGAGGCGTTTCTTTCGTGGAATAGGAAGTTCCTTAGCCTGACCATTTGTTGGAAATCCAAAAAAAACAATACGAGCCCTGTACGGTTTTAGTTGTATTACCTGCCATGGAATGTGGTGGTAACCTGCTATTGAACATGGTAGCTATAGTAGGCATAAGTGCGAAATGTCTATGCTGGCTAAGATTTATATTCTACTTTCGAAATTTTTTCTACACTATGCACTAATAATAATATCAAGATGATGTTACGTAGTAAGCATCTTTGACTATCATAAGAAGAAATCTCCTCCAATTCTGCGTTTGCATTGTGTGTGTGGCGGGAGGTCTTATGGTAGTTTCATTTTCCAAAAGCATTGCGGATTTCAATGTTTAAAACCTTTTGTGTTTGTTTTTAAAGATAAACTGTTTTGTTGCTCACACCAGTCCCATGACTGATCCGGAGTTTATTGTTCCTTTCCTAAACTCTGGGTGCTCATAATTTCCTACACGAGCAGTCTAGAGTTTGGTTTTTCAGATATTCAGATTTAGTAGATTATCTGGAGCTAGTTCAGTCTTTGGATCGGACTGCACTTGCTTATCTTTGTGCCTCGTTATTGGGAGTTCGAGCTATTTATGGATTGGCGCTTTGAAGATGGAGATTATCCGCTGCTGTTGTTATCGTTTTCTTTTCCGCTGCTATTTGTTGTATCGTATCTCTGATGTATATAGATATTCATTGTATCATCATTGTATCTGGATATGGTATCAGATATTGTATATCTATATTCTTTTATTTCCGCTGTGTTGTTTACTTAATGTTGTTATAAGCTCCGGCGACTCGGATTTGAACGCTCGAATCTACGACATTCGAATACGATGTAAAGTATGGATGTTGATTTTCGAGCGCGAAAATCTGGGACGTTACACAGAGCTTTGCGACCTAAGAATGAACGGCATCCTTTCGTTTGCGACCTAACAGAAGCGGCTTCAGAAATTCTTCGCGACCTAAGGCCTCGCGACCTAAGTCTCCGCGACCCAAGACTTTGCGACCTATCTCCTTGTTTTAACTCGGCATCCCCAAACCTGTTAGGTCGTAATTCTTTCCCTAGTGATATGTTAAGTCGTTCCCACGACCTATACCTTAACGCGTTAGCTCGTATGCGACCTAAAAACAAGTTAGGTCGTTCTAGTATCTCGTTAGGTCGTAGACAACCCAGAACCTTCTCCTTAGGTCGTAAACTCGAGTTAACTCGCTGCCGAGTTATACTACTAAGTCGATGGGACGACTTAACACTTTCGTTAGGTCGCGAACATCCTTCCATAAGTCGGTTGCGACCTAGAACTTCATTTTCCAAACATTGTTCACCAAATCTTAACTCGGTGGTATTCTTCTTAGGTCGGTCTCGACCTATGACTTCATTCTGGCCTGCATCAGATACCTAATAAATATCATATGAAAATTATGTTTTGCTATCACTACCTCGATATGCCTAAGTATGCTTCTGTTTCAGCACCCGATCATCATGAAGTGTCTTGCAATTTGAGGAGCCTCCTAAAAAATAATCATTCATTACGATGGCAATGTAAGAAGTTGCAAATTGTAGTTACTAAGTACTAACTAAGATACCAAATAAATATCATTTGAAAATTATATTTTGCTATGATTACCTCGATATGCCTAAGTATGCTTCTGTTTCAGCACCCGAGCATCATGAAGTGTCTTGCAATTTGAGGAGCCTCCTAAAAATAGACATTCAGTACGATGACAATGTAAGAAGTTGCAAATTGTAGTTACTAATTACTAACTAAGATACCTAATAAATATCATTTGAAAATTATGTTTTGCTATTATTACCATGATATGCCTAAGTATGCTTCTGTTTCAGCACCAGAGCACCATGAAGTGTCTTGCAATTTGAGTAGCCTCCTAAAAAATAGAAATTTAGTACGATGGCAATGTAAGAAGTTGCAAATTGCAGTTACTAAGTACTAACTAAGATACCTAATAAATATCATTTGAAAATTATGTTTTGCTATTACTACCTCGATATGCCTAAGTATGCTTCTGTTTCAGCACCCGAGCATCTTGAAGTGTCTTGCAATTTGAGGAGCCTCCTAAAAATATACATTCAGTACGATGGCAATGTAAGAATTTGCAAATTGTAGTTACTAAGTACTAACTAAGATACCTAATAAATATCATTTGAAAATTATGTTTTGCTATTACTACTTCGGTGTGCCTAAGTATGCTTCTGTTTGAGCACCCGAGCATCATGAAGTGTCTTGCAGTTTGAGGAGCTTCCTAAAAAATAGACATTCAGTACGATGGCAATGTAAGAAGATGCAAATTGTAGTTACTAAGTACTAACTAAGATACCAAATAAATATCATTTGAAAATATGTTTTGCTATTACTACCTCGATATGCCTAAGTATGCTTCTGTTTCAGCACCCGAGCATCATGAAGTGTCTTGTAATTTGAGGAGCCTCCTAAAAAATATAAATTTAGTACGATGGTAATGTAAGAAGTTGCAAATTGTAGTTACTAAGTACTAACTAAGATACCTAATAAATATCATTTGAAATTATGTTTTGCTATTACTACCTCGATATGCCTAAGTATGCTTCTGTTTCAGCACCCGGGCATCATGAAGTGTCTTGCAATTTGAGGAGCCTCCTAAAAAATAGAAATTTCGTACGATGGAAATGTAAGAAGTTGCAAATTGTAGTTACTAAGTACTAACTAAGATACCTAATAAATATCATTTGAGAATTATGTTTTGCTATTACTACCTCGATATGCCTAAGTATGCTTCTGTTTCAGCACCCGAGCATCTTGAAGTGTCTTGCAATTTGAGGAGCCTCCTAAAAATAGACATTCAGTACGATGGCAATGTAAGAAGTTGCAAATCTTAGTTACTAAGTAACTAAGATACCTAATAAATATCATTTGAAAATTATGTTTTGCTATTACTACTTCGGTGTGCCTAAGTATGCTTCTGTTTCAGCACCCGAGCATCATGAAGTGTCTTGCAGTTTGAGGAGCCTCCTAAAAAATAGACATTCAGTACGATGGCAATGTAAGCAGTTGCAAATTGTAGTTACTAAGTACTAACTAAGATACCTAATAAATATCATTTGAAAATTATGTTTTGCTATTACTACCTCGATATGCCTAAGTATGCTTCTATTTCAGCACCCAAGCATCATGAAGTGTCGTGCAATTTGAGGAGCCTCCTAAAAAATAGACATTCAGTACGATGGAAATGTAAGAAGTTGAAAATTGTAGTTACTAAGTACTAACTAAGATACCTAATAAATATCATTTGAAATTATGTTTTGCTATTACTACCTCGATATGCCTAAGTATGCTTCTGTTTCAGCACCCGGGCATCATGAAGTGTCTTGCAATTTGAGGAGCCTCCTAAAAAATAGAAATTTCGTACGATGGAAATGTTAAAGGGTTAGTGGCAACAATTATCAATAAGGAATGGAAATAAAGTTTTATCAATATATTGGAATTTAATTTATGATAATAGGATTAATTGCAATTAAATGAAATTGAAATAGCTTAATAACACGTTATTTGAAATGAAGATGGAATATGAGGAAATCTATGTAATAGTTTTGAATCCAATGTTAAATCCTTCTATTTGACAATAATGAATGAAATAATTATTGGTTAATTTAATTAAGGGACAGTTTGGCACAGGTCCCTAATAAGTTTCAAAATACACAAAAACCCCAGTAAAATAAAGTTTGTAAATTAGGTCCCTAGAATTAAGTTACTGAATAATGACATACACTTATGCAATTATTCAGTGAATAATTGTAGACATTTATGCAATTATATCAAAAAATTGCGGAAAATTCCGCAATTATTCATCCAAAAAATTGCGGAAATTTACGCAATTTTTTCAAAAAATTGCGGAAAATTCCGCAATTATTCACCCAAAAAATTGCGGAAATTTACGCAATTTTTTCAAAAAGTTGCGGAAAATTCCGCAATTATTCACCAAAAAAATTGCATAACTATATGCAATTACTTAGTAACTTAATTCTAGGGACCTAATTTACACACTTTTTTTACTGGGGTTTTTGTGTATTTTGAAACTTACTAGGGACCTGAGCCTAATATTCACTTTAGTTAAATGGAATTATTGGGAATTTTATTTATAAATTTTGAATTCGATAAATTGAGGTTAACGCTGAAAGTTGATAAATTAATTAACTTTAAATTGACATCTAAATTTGTTAAATTAGTGTGAATGATTTGGAAATATAAAAATGATAAGGATCGTCAATTTTAGAATTAAAATTTGAAATTTGATTTAATTAATTAATTTTTAATTTATTTAATTAACTGGAGAAATAGCCATTTTGGCCACTAATTCGGATTTCGACGAAACCAGTTTCATCGGATCCATAACGGTGAATTATTGTAGGATTTCAAGTTTCGTATCGATCGGACTTTTCGTTTGATCGTATGGGCTTGAAACGCCTTGAAATTGATAAATTGAAATCAATTTGAAAAACATTGATTTTAGCATAACTTCTTCATACGATGGAATTCGGACTTGAAACCTTTTCCATTGTGTTTAACATATTATAAAACATCTATTTTGATATACGGGTTGACCCAATTTCGTTCCGGAGTCAGAACGGGCTTTTCGGGCCATTCATCGTTCAGCGTGTTTATAAAGCGGGTCCATCTATTCTATTTCAACCTTGCCTATTTATACCCTGTTATAAACCCTAGCCTACCCCTATTTCTCATTTGCCAGTACGTACAATTCATTTATCTCTCCTCCTCAATGGAAGACAAATTCCAAATGCAATTGCAATTCAAAAATCAAAGCAAAAATTTCAAACTCCTTAGAAAAATTTGGAAAAAATATATATTAAAGCTCTCAATGAGCGTAATCTTCCAGTACTGTTCGGTTTTCGACTCGATTCACCGGTTGCCAAGAATTTTCCAATCAATTCTCGACCGTTCATAACGCTCCGATGAACTTCGATGGATCGTCAAATCACTTGTACCATCGCGTAGAGGGTGCCGAGCTGGGCTCATCGAAGTAGGTTGTGTGTCGAATCGACGGCTAGATCGTCGATAATTGGCTTGGTGAGAAAGCCAAAGTCTAAGAATCTAACATTTGTCATATATACACATAGAGCTCTGTCAAACATACACCGTTTCCTAATAAATATCATTTGAAAATTATGTTTTGCTATTACTACCTCGATATGCCTAAGTATGCTTCTGTTTCAGCACCCGAGCATCATGAAGTGTCTTGCAATTTGAGGAGCCTCCTAAAAAATAGAAATTTAGTACGATGACAATGTTAGAAGTTGCAAATTGCAGTTACTAAGTACTAACTAAGATACCTAATCAATATCATTTGAAAATTATGTTTTGTTATTACTACCTCGATATGCCTAAGTATGCTTCTGTTTCAGCACCCGGGCATCATGAAGTGTCTTGCAATTTGAGGAGCCTCCTAAAAAATAGACATTCAAGACGATGGCAATGTAAGAAGTTGCAAATTGTTGTTACTAAGTACTAACTAAGATACCTAATAAATATCAAAATGAAAATTATGTTTTTCTATTACTACCTCGATATGCCTAAGTATGCTTCTGTTTCAGCACCCAAGCATCATGAAGTGTCTTGCAATTTGAGGAGCCTCCTAAAAAATAGAAATTTAGTACGATGACAATGTAAGAAGTTGAAAATTGTAGTTACTAAGTACTAACTAAGATACCTAATAAATATCATTTGAAAATTATGTTTTGCTATTACTACCTTGATATGCCTAAGTATGCTTTTGTTTCAGCACCCGAGCTTCATGAAGTGTCTTGCAATTTGAGGAGCCTCCTAAAAAATAGAGATTTAGTACGATGGCAATGTAAGAAGTTGTAAATTGTAGTTAGTAAATACTAACTAAGATACCTAATAAATATAATTTGAAAATTATGTTTTGCTATTACTACCTCGATATGCCTAAGTATGCTTCTGTTTCAGCCCCCGATCATCAGGAAGTGTCTTGCAATTTGAGGAGCCTCCTAAAAAATAAACATTCATTACAATTGCAATGTAAGACGTTGCAAATTGTTGTTACTAAGTACTAACTAAGATACCTAATAAATATCATTTGAAAATTATGTTTTGCTATTACTACCTCGATATGCCTAAGTATGCTTCTGTTTCAGCACCCGAGCATCATGAAGTGTCTTGCAATTTGAGGAGCCTCCTAAAAAATAGAAATTTAGTACGATGGCAATGTAAGAAGTTGCAAGTTTTAGTTACCAAGTACTAACTAAGATACCTAATAAATATCATTTGAAAATTCTATTTTGCTATGACTACCTTGATATGCCTAAGTATAGATATTCAAACAGGGAAACTAGTTTGAATTCGTGTGACCAATCCATTGCATCTTATGTTACACATTGATCTCTTTGAAAAGTAACTTATTATTATTATTATTATTATTATTATTATTATACATTACCATGCTTGTCCATAAGTCAGCTACAGTTGCCTTTCAAGCAAAGCAATTCATGATCATAATAAGAATGTAACCTACATGTATTGCCAAGTATTAAATAATGAAATGTAATTCGCTTACACCAAAGCATCCAGCTAGTCAAGAATAAAAAAAAATTGCATAAGACATGTTAAAAGTAATGTTTCTAGCATAAACAGCCATATATCTACACAGGCAACTCCCCCACCATCACTACAAATAGCTTGACAATAATGGTTTCAAAGCTGCAAAGCGATACTATATATCATAAATAAAGAAAACATGATGACATTTTAATTACGAAATTACAACATGATGAATAAACAATGTAAACCGATGTTGAAATCAATTTCGGCTGTTTGAAATCATGTACATAAGTAAAATGGTATACGATCTAAATATTTCACACGTAGTACATCAAAAAGGTAAATCAGTAACCCACATAAGTTTGTTGAGATTTAAACAAAATATTGTAACGACCCGGAATTTTCAAACCCGAAAATTCTAGATAGTTAAGAAAAGGAGAAAGAGATAGAAGAAAAAGAAACATAAACACATCACAAATTCTCACATTCGCAGCGGATCAAAATATAATACCAAATAATAACAGTTTACAAAAGAATACTGTATCTGTCAATTTCATTTTTATACATCAGAGTTACACATTTTAGAACCACTGGAGAGTTATAATAACAGTCTAAGATAAATAACAATATATCACAGTGAAATACTCTCCATACGTTCCTGCCATCCAGCTCGGCTCCTGAGCTCCAGAACGTCCTTACCTGAAAATCTGTAATACTCGGTCTAACCTGAGCATTACAATAAAGTAACACCCGGGTCAGGCTGGAAACCAGCGTGAGTAAACCCATAATATGAAATACCCAGCTATATAACTTAAGTGATTTACCAGGGTAACTCATACTTTTTTACGAGTTCTAATCTTATTCAAGTAAATTATTTATCTCAAACCAATATCCAAGAATCGTTATCCAGTTTAAATATACAGGATACTTACTTATTTCATTCCAGCCTGTTTGCTTCCAAACTCACATTTATAAAGAATCGAAGTGGTTTCGGGTATTTACTTATATCCGACCCCGGTCTCTTCGAATCCAATGTCATCTTTAATCCAAGTTGTTCAAGTGAAAACAATTAATTTTAATACAGGATGTCACATTTACACAACAATTCATCATCGAACGATAACCCACATTATCAACCCCAAACATATCATATCACAGTACATCAAAATTTTCAGACTAGATATTAATCTAATCATCCATTACAATTCAATCATCCATAAGCAAGATCAATTTATCACCATTTCTAATTTATTAAATTTAATCCAATAAATTATATTAATTAATTATCCTTTAATTAATTTTATTAAGTAATTATACTTTAATTACTTCTATTAAATAATTTAACTTTTAATTACTTATCAATTAATTAATCTTTAATTACTTTCATTAACTAATTAAACTTTAATTACCCCGGACCTTACTTAAATAAAAGATAAATCATTTATCTTAATTAACTTCTTAATTATCATTAAAACCTTATTTAATAAACCTTTGGATTTAACTATAATTAACCTATAAATTAACTTAAGACCTTAAGTTTAATTAATAATAAAAACATTTCATCTTCTTAATTACTACTTAATTACATTATTAATTAAGTTTTAAATAAACTTAAGAATTCACTTAATTAAATATAGTTAAAATCAATTACACAACTTTTAATTAACCAACATTTAAATAAACCATTATTATTTAGAAGAATGGTTAAAAGAATTATGAAGACTTGATTATGTTTAACTAAAAAAATTTTGTTTACATCATAACATTTTTGACCCGAGACAAACCTGAGCATACTCGCACTCAATCCCGAGTCACCATCCTTCTTTTCTTTTCCTCTTTTTACTTTAAACTTTGATTAAATTTTCAAACTATTAAAACAAATTAAACCACACGAATGCCCCGAAGTCAGACTCGAGCCAAACCTGCATTTACCCGGATCAAAACTCGAGACAATCTCCTTCTTCTCAACACAGCAACAACCACCATCACCACTGATACAACAGACACTCGTGCACATGCACAGAAGATCGCCGATGATCCGGTCATCAATGACACTACCGACAAGTCGTCGCTAACCACCACTCTCGATTTCGACCACCAGTTCCTCGAATCGAACACGAAATCGAGATCGTGCACAAACGAACCCAACCTGGAACGAACCCAGTCACCAAAACTTCCACGTATCGCCTAACTCCGACCATTTAACACCGCGTCATCGAGTCCACATCTTCGCCAGAGTTCCATGCTTCCATTCCCCTACCTCAAATCCAACCCGATGCTTCCACGTTGAGGTAGATACCTCGAGAACACGACAAACCAAAACGGTATACGCAGCCCTAGATCATCGTCGTTCGACCACCATGGTCATCTAGAATTTAAGTGAGTATTTTTCTGATGATCGCCTAACCTCCAGCCTCCTTCCACCTCGATCACGACATCCAATGTTATCCCGATCGCCAGAAATCGATGAAAATACAACTTTCGATCAACTCGCAAATTCTTCCCAGACTTTAACTTAAAAATCATGAAATTTTTATCTAAATTCCTCATTTTACAATATGATTCTATTTATGAAATTCAAATCGTATTTATGAACTGTGATTTTGTTGACTTATTATTTGATTTCTACTGTTATCTCTTGTTTCCAGTAACCTTATTCATCAATATACTTAATATTTTTTTTTTAAATCTTTATCTTGTTATTTCTAACAGGTTTTGTTTATGCATAAAGGTCCAAAGAGAATCGGGGGAAAAAGAATTGAAAATTTAAACTTATTTAGGCCTGTAAGTTTTAAAACAGAGCAAACTTCCCTGTACATAGACATGCACGCCTATTTTCATGTATATATATATATGTATATAAATACATATACGAACAAACATCATCCATCTCAGAGACAAACTATTTATTTACTTAAATAGATTTTAAACTTAAATCCATGTTTGAACAAATAAAAGTTGTTTGAAACCAAACCAAACCTAGAACAAGTGCAGAGACATTAAATTTGATTTGTTTTCAACTCTGGAACTATGAAACAGGGAAGAACCAACATACACAGTTCAATCACAAACAACATACAAGGATTCACTTTTGTATATACACATGCAAAGCACAAATTCAATCCAGGAATCACATGCACAGTTTTTAATTTATTTAAGCCTTTAAAATAAGAAGTTTACTCACCTTTGAAGATAAACAAAGAAGGTATAAACTGAGATGCTTGAAAGTGCTATGATGATCTTTTGAAAGTTTGAAACTGGAAACTTTTTTTTTAAGACTGAGATGACTTAGATTTTGCTTGGTGATTTCAGGTTGTAGCCCTTTTTTTTTAGATGCTCAGATTTATGATGAACGAGTGGGTTAAGAGATGTACATATATAGAAGCAACATGTACAAACTGATGTATAATAGGTACAAGATTTTATTTTATTTTATATTCTTATCTTCCCAGGCAATATTTTATAAACTGAAATGATTTTGAACATTTTGAAATAACCTAAGGTTGTGCTAGCATTAAATGCAAATGTCCTTCATACTTTCATCCTTATCCCACTTTATCTATGTACGTATATGATTTTTCTTATGTTTGCAAAGGAAATTGTTTTCCTACTTATATTTTTTTTACATGTTCGAATTCCAGAGATTGAAACAGCCAGCTCCTTTATTTTATTTTTATTTCCTGATGTTGCCTAACCTGACTTGAGTTTTGGAGGCTTGAAATGATATATTGTGCTACCATTTAATGCTTGTCACCACTATTTGTTTTATCGTTTTATTTTATGAACATATAGTTTTTAGGTTTTTAGTTTATACACTTGCCTTATTTTAACTTTATACATTTGTGCTTTCAAATTTTCAGTTTATGTTGTATATACACCAAAATTACTTAATCCTTGTTCTCTTTTATTTTTATTTCTATTTTATATTTTAACCATCAATATTTAATTTATATTCAATATAGTTTACATATTTTTAATATTTATATTGATAGACTTTGATTTTATTTTAAACATTATTATCCATATATTGCATTTATATACATATGTTTACCAAATGTTAATAAGATAAAGCATTTTAAATTTAATTATATAAGAGAGGTTTTATTGTATATATTATTAAGGGATTTATTTTAAATTTCAAAATCAAGATTCCTTTTCAAAATACAAATCTATATAAACAAATGGAAATTATTTCCAGAAGATTTATTCATTTTGAAATGATCAGCTTACATTTTATTTAATTGGATTAAATATTTATTAAAATAATGTTGCCAAAAATACCGGGTCATCACAAATATTATTTTTCAATCAATACACAGCCTTTAGCATTTATTGTTCCCAAGCATATTAAAAATAGGAGCAACAACCGTTAATAATTCGCAAAAACCGTACTTTTTACCAAATTGTTAAAAATAAGTAATCATTGATAATGTAGTTAATTACAAACATAATTGTACATGTTTTTGTAAAAAGATAGATGTATGAATAAAGTAATTGAAGTTCAGAATTGAACTTAGTAGGCTTCAATGTTCCATAAGTTTCTCATAAGTTTCATACTTAATATGGGGGCATAAAAATTATTACATCTGAAATTCAGTAATGAAGGAAAAGCACTCATACAAATTTTCAGACGAATAACATAAAGAAAATGGTGGAAATCAAACCAACCACGTAAATGTTCAAACAAATAAATTTAAAGAAGTGGAATTAAAGCAACCGATAATCCAGTTGCAAAGAAACTAAAAGAACTAACAGGGGAAGATGAATAAAGGGTATGAATGGACCTACTAAATTTTGTGAGATTTAGTTGGGAGCTATTACGGTAAGGTTAAACATGTAAATTAATACGATCTGAGCATGAAATGTACAAAGGTTAATACAAATACCTTGCAATGATGTGATACTCAATTCACCATTATAAAAGCTTGGTGAAAGTAGCGATGCTTGCAGGGGGAGGGTTTGGCAATTTGCGACGAAGGGGAAGAGATGTGTCTACTCATTGATTTGCGATAAAGATTTGAAAATAAAATTTCCTAAACCTAACTTAAGAATTGAATTTCCCCATTAATGAATCATTGTCGACTACTCGCATAGTGGGTTAAAAAGACGACTACTACCAAAAAGCAGACGAGGAAAAGCGAAAAGGATGGAGAGGCGAAGTCGGTAACAAAGCGCTTTGGCAATGAATCAAGGTTTATTTGGTAGGCAACATTAGTAGGAGGGGTGGACGATAGGGACAGAGCGAGGAAAGGGGGTGAAGAAGGGCGGTGGAGAGGGCTACAGGGGTGTAGGGCAAAAAGAAGGAAAGTACGGAAGAACGGAGTCAAAAAAAAGAGGATCACATGCGGAGATGGTTGAGTTCGCCAAATTGGTAGAGGCTTCTATGCTCTTAAAATTGAACTGGGTAATCATATTATAGTATAGATTATAAATCATTAAGACGAACTCATGTTACACACGGAGTTCATTCCTTAAATAAATTCATATCGATGATGTATTATTTGATCCATTCTTGGCATATACTCTCTATCAAATATAGCAGATGAACGGATAATTGATTTGTAACTCTTATGGCATCACAGTTCAGTCTACGATAATTTATGTTAAACTGTTAATAACACTTATGAAGAAATAAAATGGCATATATGGTATAAAGTAGTACATAAAGCTATTATTTAGGCCTGTCAAAAGGGTCAGGTCGGGTGAAATTTGACTTGACCCTTTTGTGACTCTAACCCATTTGTCATGTTTATTAATTACAAAATTAGACCTAACCCACTTTTTTTTAGGGTCAACCCATTTAACCCATTTAAAACTTTATCACTTGAAACATCAAATATCACAAAATATACATAAAATGTAAAATTGCAGCTGCATATAACAGTGGAAATGCATTATGTATAGTCATATAATATTAATGTAAACTGACTATATAAAACAACATCAAATTAAAACTATACCACTATATATGCAGTAAGACAACAAGAATATCATGAAATATCATATATATAGCTAGATGAAAGTGCATGAATATAGCTTTAAAACTACAAAGTGTGATAGAATTGTAATAAATAATACCGATATAACACTAGGACCAACACCAATATAACACTGTGGTATATCAGCGCATCAAATATAAAAACAAAAAATATTTGATAATAAATTCTTTGCCATAAAGAAGGTTCAGATTTTTAGAATTTGATGAAGAATTTATTATTTGTTTACTAGCTTTAAACTTGATTTTTCCATAAAGAAGGTTCAGATTTTTAGAATTTGATGAAGAATTTATTATTTGTTTACTAGCTACATTCTTTTCAGACCGTATTAATTTTGACTACATTATTTTGAACATTTCAAACATAAGCATTGTCTTCAGACCACGTCATGTTTTTTTAATATCATGAACTGCTGCTGAAAAAAAAATCGAACCATTTGTTTTGTTGTTTTAGGTAAAAATATATACATTACTGAGGAAACTATCCTAGGACCAGTGGTAAGTACCATTAAAAATCAATAGTACATTTGTTAAAAATCATACCTGACACTATGCATTATTGTCTCTTCTTCTTGAGAATGGAACTTTGTAATATCTTTGGTAAGATCCTCGATTGTTTGCACAATTGTACCGCCCAATCTCTTGTACATAACAATGCTTCGACAACATCTCCTTTAAGTGAATTACGGTACTCGTCAAGTACTCTACCACTAATGCTAAAAGCACTTTCTGAAGCCACAGTAGTTACTGGTACAACCAACATATCTTTTGCCATAAGAGATAAAATAGGATGTTGATATTGTTGTGATTTCCAAAATGAAAGTACATCAAACTCTATTTTGCGATCAACTAGCCCATCATTTAAATATGAATAAAGTTATGATCTAGTAGAACTGCCAGCAAATTGATAAGAGTCAAACTGTTCCAAAATATCTTCACGTTCTTGTGAATAAGGGCCCGTAAACGAACCTGGAGATTTCGTGCCTTTTGTAACATTTGTTTCAATAGGCGACTCCACTTGCACTTTCTTTGAATATTCAAAGAACAACTCTTCCAATTTTCCTTTTACTTTTTCAAATTCTACGTTATCTCCATATAGCCTTTCATATGAAAATTGGACAAAACTTACTTTATAATGTGGATCAAAAATACAAGCAATAGAAAGAAGCACACTAAACTCTTTCCAATATTTATCAAACTTTTTAAGCATGTCGGGTGCCATGGAAGACATAAAATAATCTCCCTCTATATTATTTTTTAAGTTAAACGAATCAAGAAAATTTTTGGAAAGCACAAATTAGCGGTCGGATAATTTGTTCCTAAAAAAAGAAGATGACATTGTAGAAAACTTCCAAAAAATGTGTGATTTTCTTTGCTTTCTCTCATTCTTCAAATGATGGATAATAAGTATAACTAGAATCCACATGTTTCAAGCGATAAAGAGCTTGCTTATAATATATTGCACTTTTAAGCATAATAAACGTGGAGTTCCATCTCTTGGGAACATCTAGACAAAATCCTTTCTTAGTCTTATCCAATGAAAGACTAGTTACGCATTCTAAAAAAAATATTCTAGATTGAGAGCCCCTAATATATTTTATGCTTTCCCTTGTGTTGCTTAAACAAGTAGTAATATATTTCAGGCCATCTTGCACTGTCAAATTCAACATATGTGCGGCACAACTAACGTGTAAATATTGGCCATTCGCAACCAATGATCTTCTACAATTGAGATGTGGTCCTAATAATTCAATAAACTTATCATTAGAAGATGCATTATCCAATGTACATGAAAACATTTTGTCAACTATCCCCCACCTAAGGAACAAACTTTATGTCTTTCCAAGTATGGCTAACCCAGAATGAGGAGGTGGCAACAAACAAAAACTAAGCAATCTTTTTTGCAAATTTCATTTATTATCAACAAAACGTGCAGTCAAAGTTTTGTTTCCATCTGTAATGATTGAAGTCTACAAGTCAAACGTTATACTCACTCTCCTGCTAAATGAATCCAATATGGCTTTAAGTTTTACTCTCTTTCTCATAAAGTTATATAACATCTAAACGCGAAGTGTTTTTGGATAAATGTACCACTTCATCATTTAAATAAGAAACTAATTCACTAACTTTCATATTGCATAAAATTAAACGGTAAATTATGCCGAATAATTGGTTTAGTGATTAAATCTCTATACTTCATTTGACTAAAGTTTTATTTATTGATGTCTTCCACATTTATACCGTGTCATTTGTTAATATGTCTCCTCAAATTATTTTTCCCATAATTATCACCATATATATATTCTCTTTTACTTTTTTTGCAAAAACATGTACGCTTTTCACCACTAACAATTTCCTTCTTTTCGAAATATTTCCACACATCAGAATAAGTATTTCTTTTTCGTTTACTACGCACGAAACTACCCACCGAATCAAGATCCACTTCTAATTCTACCATATCTCTTGTTTGACTATCATGTTCACCGATATTCATATTCTACAAAAATTATGCAAAAGTTATCAAGATTTTATCATCATGACATATAAAATATATCAAGTTGATCAATGTACAACATGTTATCTTTTCAGTGAATATTTTATTAGTAATTGTGTAGTGGAAAATATTTTAGTTTCATTATACGGCAAAAAATAAAATCAGAACATTAGAAAATTATCAAAAAGGTAGTACCTAATCCTTTAGTGAAGTTATAATAGTCTTGAAAAATCAATGTATTAAAGAAATAGTCGTATATGGTTTTTCCATATAGAGGAATGAACATTATATTACGTGTTATATATAAAAATATATCCTCGAACGAACCCGCCTATCCTATGCCTTATGGGAATTTACATGGTGGTTGGATGTGGTGACACTTTTGGTTGCGATTTTCAATGAAAATTATATCAAAATTTATGCATGTATTATTCACCCACTCATAGTTCCTTACTATTTATATGTTCGTCAGGTTTGATCGTGCGTTTTTCAAGCTTATTCAAGTGTTAGCTTGATTTTCCAAATTCTAGTGGTTAATATTTTGTAGCCATTTTAGTGAATATAAAGATGCCAATATCATAGTAAGTTCTGGCATTTTATATGGAGTAGATTTAATAATTGAATGTAGTACACTTTGCAATAGTTAGAACATAAAACGACAGCTTAAAGTGTGGTCACGTTTGTAGTGGATCTAATGGAATTTACAATAAATATAGGCTTGTGCATAGCTTACTACTTAAAAAAATAGAAATTAGTTACAGGTTTTGAAAGCTATCAAAGAAATAAAATATTTTTTTGGTTCACAAAAAACTACTTTATGGATTAAAAAAATAGTGTTGAAGAAGTCTATTCAGATCAAATAACAAAAATGAGATGCAGCTAAAGATCAATAGTCCACGGAAGGAGATGAATGAGATGTCAACAGCATGTAATTTATTTTCTAACTTATGTTAATTAGCTTCAACCTGAGGAAGGCCTAATTTTAAGTTTATTGTGACACCAAATTAATATATTATTTTTGGGATCTTACAAAACACATTTTTTTCTATTTTCCATTATGTATTGAGGGTTCATTAATATTCGAAAAACCAAAAAATTCGCATTTATATGTTATAAACTCTATTTTGTGGTATTGATATTTAGTTATTTTTATATAATATTGGTTATATAGTCTATGTGATATGATTCAGGTGCAATTTTGCAATGTAATTGTTATTCAAATTCCCTGTTTACTGTGCGAATTTATTCGGATGTGTTACTGTTATTGGTTATATATAGTTAAGTTATTACTTATACCTTATATGCATTAATAAATTTTTATGCTACTTGATGCTAATAGATATAATATTGTAAGCTTTACCGGGTTTTGACTATTCATATCCCATACATGCATCCGAATATGTTGGTGTTCTTATTTAAGAATGAGTTATGCATGTTTTGGTTAATACGAATTACTAAATACCAATAAATCTTATATTATAACATTAGTTTCACTATAAGTGGTATTAAGAAAAATAATGATGCAAATAAGCCATAAATACTGAAATATTCAGCCATATACTAGTCATATTGAAATATTCACCAGCAAATGCATGCGTGGTTGATGATAATAGTATAAATGTTATGGCCTATCTTTTACTGTGATAAATGATATCGTAGGATGATGCCTTAATGCAAGTGAACTAGAAATGAGATAATATTATCACCGTGATTGTTGTTTGTTGGGATTCCCTAGGTGTCTGATGCCTTATTTTATAAAATCTTGAACTACTTTTAATTTTTTTGTTAGGCTTTCATTCTCATTTTTTGAGTTTGGTGGAATATTTTGTATTAACTGTATACATATACTCTAATTATCTAATGAACCAAATTTGAACAAGTGTGCATTTTTCTTCAGTTTGAATCTAAACAGTTATTATATAGACTATTTTACTTTATAATAGAAAAAAAATCTATTTATAGAAATTGAATCAACTTCATACCTTTTAGGCATTAGAAGTCAAACCATGTGGAAGGTTTATCCATGGTACTTTTTTTTCTGTTCTACTTACCTTCATAATTGTTTTGAGAATGTATCTTTGTTTCACTTATATCAATAGTGCCATTTCCTACACACCCTTGAAAGATTTTTTTTCTTTCATTCATATTTAGACATTACCTATATATATCTTTATTATACTGTAAATAAAATTATCATGAACTGACCTATTAACCTATGATATGATAATGCACTTTGATTTGTAGTGTTAGAATTAATACAAATGGTTTTTGTGCTTTTCATCTAGAATAAAAATGCAAACTAAATCATCATTGATTAATGTTATGGGTCAAAAATGTCATAAGTTAATTTTGTAACTTTTTTACGCCTTTGTTTTAACTAATTATGAATTGAGATGACTTAGACTATACCAAGTTTGTATCATTGTGTGTTAAGACATACATTACCATAAAATCAACTATTGTTATTTTAACTTCAAGCAGCTTGATAACTTTTCTGATTGACAGATAAACCATAATAGTTTTTTCAAGGAGAAGCCTTTTACTACTAGAAGCACTTACCGCAGCAATTAAATTGATAAATTTACAAGATTTATAAAGCTAGAGTTTGAAAAAGTATACGTCAGTTGTCTAATATTTGTAACCGGCTGAATTTATGCTGATAGTTTGATAAACATTATGTGGTTTGATAAGTTTTTTTATTTTGTCTTATTGTCGTGCTTTCAAGTTTGTTATAAAGAATAACAGAAGGGTTGTCAGGTGCACTATTGAGCAACAAACTATGCAACTTTTTATTTTTATAGTTCTATGAATTTGTTTTACATTTTTATTCTCAGGTAATTCTTGAGAGAGCTTTGCCTTATGTGTGGAAGATGGTGGTAATATGTTATTCAATTAACCAGTTCAGATATTTTTATGTCATGGTGTATTCATTGATAGTTTTTCCATGTTCATAAAGTTTTACAAAAAAGTTGATGGAAATAATGATTGCTTTGCTTAGGATGGGAAATTTGATAGTATTAAATGCATTAGGTGGTGTGACTATTATCAAAAGTTGAATTTTTATAACTAAAATAACAATCGTATCAAATGTGTAATATTATAAGACTACTAAATCAATTTGTCTATTCTCAAATAAATTAAGTTATAGGAAAAGTATAAGTCATATGATTTTAAACTATGCATATGGAACCAACCATGCTCATGCATGAGAAGAGAAACACGGTTGTTAAGTTAAACCAGGGTTAGGTTGCATTTGTGATAAATTGAAAGTATGTTGCGTTTGCAGGAGGATATTTCTCTATTTCAAATTTTACGTTAAATTTCAATTTAGTATAGGAATCATATTAAACACCAGTCAATTAATTGAATGAAAAATTTAAAATATAAACCATAAATATTTCTTGGATTGAAAAAAAGATACATCTGATAAGCAGTTTTATGCTAACTATCGCTATTTGAACCATTTGCTACTCTTCGACTGCTTGACGTTGTTGGTTCGATTTGTTTTCAATTGCTCTTGATTAAATTTGATCCACCCATTCTCTTTTAACTCATGATGTTCACTTCTTATTATACACTAGAAAGAACAGGGCGTTATTTATATGATAATAGAAACTGTTTGACATTGCCTATTGATGACGGAATCAGATGGAATAGAGATGGTCATTTATATGATAATAGAATAACAGCCCGATTGTATTTATTCAATGATAAGCCACGGGGCATTATCTATACCATTATGTATTCTAACTATTATTATACATCAAATATTTGTAGTCGTGTCTTTAAAGAATAGCTCAATGGTACTATGGCTAGATGAAGATAGAAATACTAACAAACAACTATAAGAGTGCACTGACATGCTACTTATATTATAGGATTTGTTTTGAATTACGTGCTTACATGTACCAAAACAATATATTGCTGTCAACTGGTAATAAAGCTTTTATCTTGCCTTCTGTCCATGGTTTTCCCAATCAATGTATTCACTGTGCTACACTATCCGATGTTACTCTTTATGTGGCCTATGTATTAGCTGTCAACTGACAGTTAACTAATTTTTTTGTCAAAAATTATAATAAAAATGATGTCCATATATGTTTTTTGTCTTAAATTTAGCAGCAATAACCATGTAAAATATTATGCAGTGCTCCACTACAATAGTGTGACGATCTTTATACCTAACTGAAACTTACTCACAATTTAACCAGATATCTCATCCATTTTCGTCTTAACCTTACTTTTACCACGTTATCTTTTCAGCTCCCAACATAAACTTTCATAACTGTCACAATTAGCAATACATACTTAGAGTAATGTTCTTCTCAAAGTTGCAGCACTCCCGATCAACGCTACCGCAAAATCTTATTTAATTTAGCTTAATGGTTTTTCTTCCAATGACTTCACAGTACCTCTTGAGTAGTTATAAACCATGTTACTAAGCTAAAAATTTAACAAAGTTGCAATTGTTTGCTCACCACCATATTTGGAAGTGCTAAATCGACAATCTTGGTAAAAAAAATTAAAATGACAAAAATATGTTTCAGCATGGATAAACATATTCATTATCGCTGCCAGTATAGTTTGAATCATTACTATTCATCTACACCATATACAAGTATGTGTGATTCTTCGTACAGTTTCATCTTTTCCCTTATTTTCCTTCGTCCACAATTATATAAATTAAACTCACCAAATCAGTCCTTATTTTTGTTGTAATTTTTCACCTTCAAAAACATTATCATATTCTTTGTTGGTGTTGACCCCTTGCAGTTCATCGTCTTAGAATTATTTTTCTTAGTCACAAGTAGTGCGTGCCTTTAATTTATTTTTCAGCTTCAATTTTAACCTTTTGGATTTTTTTTCCTTCTTGATTGGAAATTTTTTCATGTTATAGTTGGGCATTAATTCGCATAAAAAAATTGTTTATCTTTTAATGGAAACAAAGATATATTGATATGTTTGTCATGCGCCTTTTATATTTATGTAACCATTGTCTGAACTAACTTCGTTTATTGCTCTCACTTGACAATAATTATTGAATTATAGGAGGAGAAGCTTGATTTTAAGGAGAAGGGACAAATGTTCCTCCCAAATTCTGCTACATGGTTAGTGATTATAAGAATTGCAAATGACTCACGTTTTCTGTGTTGTACTAAAATATGATTCTATTTAATGAACAGTATACTGTGTTGTGGAAACATTATTTCATGATGATACATCTTTAGTCCTATTTTATAGGACCTGTGCTTTTTATTGCTTTCGTATTTCATTGCAGTTATGCTTTTTTTACTACTGACAAGTCCACTTTGCCATTTTAACTCTTTCGCCTACATATATGTTTGAGAGCATTCAGTCATATTACTATGTTGATTAAATAAGAATTATGTACTAATCTTAATACTTATATTTGATATTGTAGTAATGTTTTTAATTCCTACCTGTAAATAGTATATTCTAATTATTTATCAAAATAATTTAATTTCCTATCTGCAACAAATATTAATGAAATTAACAACAATATAAACATATTTAATTTCAAAGCATTGCTCTAGGTCGATTATTATTCGACCGCCATGCTGAACTATCTAGAATGCAAACGATAATTTATGTATAAATTAGGAAAATTACCTTTTAGCATGGAAATATCAATTATCTAACATGAGTGATTTTAATCCATGATTATTTCTCATGTGCGTATAAACCATATGAACAGCAATTTCCATTTGCGAAAGTCCCTTCAATTTTAAAGCAATAAGCATCTTTGTTTGAAAATGTGACGTAGAAACTACTTTAAAGGTTTCTGCTACTTTAGCTTTTAGAAAGAAGAGATCATATCCATGAATAATATCATATAATTTATATTTACAATATATGTTTGGATTATTTTATATACAAAATGAATTAGTTATGTAGGAATAATTTGTTTTGCTTTTTACCTGTCCATGTTGTATTTTCAGATTCCATATATCTGATGATTATTTAATGTATGCAGCCATACCATTTTCGGACCAGAAAAAAACTGCCAAGCCAAAGCGTCAAACTTCTAAGAGGATAGGTTGAATTCTTACTCTTTATATATCATTATATACATATATTCGTTGTTATGCTGTTTTTACAAAGTTATGATCAAGCTTTAGTTGTGCAATGCGTAGGTTATGTGTAATGCTATAGTCACATTTAAGATCGATGAAACACAATGCCTAGATATAATTTGATATAAGTTGCATTGGGTTTTCAATTCGTTTTGTCTATTATAAATAGCTGTTTCGAGTTGTCTTCCCTGCTTAAGTCCATACATATACATACACTACTACTAAAAGTTTTCTTTTTAGTAACATTTTTAAGATCGATGTGAATTTAGATATGATTTGATACAAGTTGCTTTGTGTTTACATATACATATACATATACACACATATAATTGATTTGCGATGATGCATGTTTATAATAATCTCTAAAAGTATTTATATTTAATTGGAAACTTATACTATATTTTGTTTTAATTTATGATTTTCTGCCAATGTTTGAGAGTCACATATGCATAAGATTAATATAAATACTAAAGTACTAACCATATAAATTATGAAGTCAAAGAATTTCAAAGCCCCTTAAAAAGACGTGGACTAAAAATGTTACTACTATATCATGTTTATTTTGGATGAGACCTTTTTATACTTCTCTTATCATACATTGGGATTTTTTAATCCTATTTAACATTACTTAGCTCCTAAAAGTATTCATTTAAATGTTTCTATGAATTTAGAACTTGGATAAAACATCTTTAGTACAAAATAATTTTTCTGTCTTGAGAACTTTTCGTTGTCATACTGATAAATTAAGGATATTGGCCAGTGACATTAAGGATCTCTTGCATTAAATATCTTATATGATATATCATGGAAGTTATAAATTCCATTTTCTTTTGTTAATCGGTTTTCCCGCCAATGAAATAAATACTCAACTTCGGTAATATAATCAGTAATTTGGTTTTTGCTTTACTGCTGCGATCCTATTTAGAAATAAGATTGTCATTTTCACTTTTGTACTTCGGGTATGTATATCTAATACCACTTTTATTTAGATGCGTTCTGTTATTGAGAGATTTCACAAAACAAAATTGAAAATTTTAGCAATTAGTCATGACATATATATGGTTGTGCACTTTGAACTTCAACAATGATAGAGAGTGCAAGGCTTCGCATAGGTGCAATTGGCCATTTATAGCTTACAAGATACCTGTCAGCATGGATTTGATTGTATGAGGAATATAACACTCAATGAAAAGTGGCCCACCTGCACTGTCATAGTTTGTAGTACTATACATCTTATATCTTAGTTCCTGCTTTATGATGGGTGTATATAAATTTAGTACTACTGTATTGAGCTTTGTGACAACATTTATTCTTGTCAAGAGTTATTTTCTTCTAACTGTACGCTAATCAAATACCTTATCAGTAACATTTGAGTTGCATTATAGGGTTCTAAAATGTTCTTTCATCTATTTGTATTAGTTTTTGCCATATGCTTAGATATGAAGTTTAAGCAATTTATATTCTTCTGGTGCCTGTGAAAGTTGCGTGATTTTCAAATCTATGGACTTTCTTTTCCAAACAAAGACATTATCAAAACACATGTAGAATTTGATTGCTCTTGAGGAATGATTTTATTGTTTAAGTTTTTAGATGTAAACAAAAAAAGGCGAATCAGTTTTTTACAGCTACAAAAATTTTCAACAAACTCACTACTCCATTGAACAATTAAAATACATGGAAATGTAAGCTCAACTATATTTTAAGAATCAAGTATTCGGGCTTTGTAGTCATGAAAGATTTGAATCATCTAAAAAACTCTCTATTAATAGTCAATCATGTGAAGGGGCACATCTATGGTTTTAATGACCAAAAAAGTGATGAATTCACCCAAACAGTGTACTATTAAGTAATCTGATTTACTGTGGAAAAAGGCATCACCACTAGCACCAAAATTGGCTATGAAATGTTGCAAAAAATATTTCCTCATCTATGGGTTCTCACGTCCTATAAAACTAAAATATTATACATGCAGTGTTACTCATTTAATTTCTAACATCATGTCTTATGATATTATCCTTGATCTCTGTTGTAGTTCAACCAAAGCATCATCAAGATATTTACTCTCCTTTTCTCCTTTTATTTACAGGCAACTTATTTCTCCCTTTAATTTTTAACTTATATATGCTAACATGAGATATTATAAGCTGTTCTTAGTCTAGGCACATGATAAGTTAACATAGTTGTAACATATAAGCAATTTAAAATGAACAAATTTTCTTCATAAGGGACTTATTACTGTAACTTGATTCATCAGTTTATTTACCTGATTTATTTGAAGGATCTTTGTGGACAATATGTATGGTTATATCTTTTGCCATCAAGCCAGTTTCATGAACATAAAAATTTGATACATCTACTTACTACATTGATGATGCAGCCCAGGATGGTGAAGAGTTAGGTCACGTACAACCTAACGAATCCTTTAAGTCGTTACTGATACCCAGAATGGTGAAGAGTTAGGTCGCGTACGAACTAATGAGGCCTTTATGTCGCTCCAATGACTTAGTGAAGCTCGGCAACGACCTAGTGGAGACTCGCGAGTTAACAAGCTAAAGGGAAAGGCGCTCGAACGACCTACCGAGTTACAACCTAAGTTAGGTCGCGTAAACGAGTTACGACCTAAGATAGGTCGTTCCGACACTTCATTTGAAGACAGTCTCGAGCTACAACCTAAGTTAGGTCGCGTGAACGACCTAAGTTAGGTCGCGAGAAGCTTTAGATCGCCACTTGCTATGATTCGCTGAAGCTCATACCGCCTGGACTTCTGAAAGACGCTGCCTTGCTTTTAGGTCTGTTAAGTGTTAAGTCGTGAGGTTTTAGATCGTGATATTTTTTAAGTCCTGATGTTTAGGTCGTGGACGACATATATGTTGTGTTGTAAATATGGAGTTGTAATATGTTGTATTGTTTTCTTTGTGCTGTTGATAAGTCGCTGACGACCTTAGTTAAGTCGTAGGTCGCGTGTCTTGTTTTGGGTCGTAAGTCGGTGATGTTTGTTAGGTCGTGGCCGACCTAAGTGTTGTACGGAATTGTGTGTGTTGAGTTGTAAAGCTATAAATAGCGGCGTTGGGTCATTTGTAAAGTTAGTTAATTTTGAATGAAAACTTTTGTTTGTTAGCTTTGTGCTTTCAATTAAATTGGTAGTTGAGTGTAATCTCCTATCTCCACTCTCGGTTAATCGAGTGCGCTCGATTCAACGATTACTGAAGCCGATTCACGGTATCTAGTGCGCTAGATCAACGTACGAAGAATCGTAGATCTTTAAACACGGTATAGTGCGCTATCAACGTGTTTGGGATAGCTAAAATCCGGTATCATTTGATCAACTGATTTGGGCCATTCGGTATCTTTTAATCCATCGATCGTTACTTTCATCGTCATATCCATTTTTGAATTATCCGCTGCGTTAGTTTGGTATCGGAGCTTGTTTTAGCCAATCATAGCTAAATCGAGTCTTGGAGCCAGTTCTTTTGAAAAGTTTGAGGAGTTAGTGAAGCCGAGCTACATCAAGCAAAGCCGAGCTAAGTAGAAGTGTTGGAGATTGAAAGTTTCATTATTTGGAGAAATTGTGTTCATCGTGTTCATCATATTTTCACAACAAAGTGGGAGTTTTCGATCCATTTCATTTTGGATCTAAGGAGGAAAAGTGTTTGAATTTGGTCGTGGAAGTTCTGCATGCGAAAAGGCATTTGAATTGTGTGTGCCGAGCTTGAGTTAGGTCGTTCCTAGGCCAAACCGAGCTAGTGTTAGATCGCAAGTCTGGTGTCGAGCCAAGTTAGGTCGTCCGAGCGAGCGAACTAAGTTTTTGCCGAGTTAAATTTGAGTTGTTGAATTTTTTGAAGCTTGTGAAATTTTGACAATACCGCCGAGAAGAGCCAATCGACATCAAAACGTTGAAGCATTGTATAGAAAAGAAGAAGCAGAACAAATGGAACAAGGTATCAACGAGAAATTTGATGAAGGCATTGGGAAGTTAGAGAAACTGATGAATGATTTGAATTAATGTCAAAGGAGAAGGTCGCCAGTCTCGAACCATGGAGGAAACAGAGTTTCGCCATCGGTTACGGAAGCGAGGAGGGTGTCGCCGCAATCTTATCGAGGCAGAAGAGAATCTTCAGTTTCAATGAGAAGAGAACATCATGAGTATAGGGATGAAGAGAGAAGAACTCCACGTGAGTTTGATTATGAACCAAACCGTGATGAAGAAAGACATAGCCGAAGAGATATGCGTGATCATAGAGATATAGGTGGTCGAGATTGTTATCGAAGTACATCTGTTTTTGATGAAGAGGGTGATAGATGCAGTGCACATTATCGAGATCGATACCAAGTACGAAATGCATATCGGGTTGTTGAAATCGTCGTTGGGAATCAGGGATGAAAACTGAAATTCCAGAATTTAAGGGTGGTATGCAAGCTGAGGAGTTTTTGGATTGGTTGTCTAACGTCGAGGATATTTTTGACTTCAAGGAAGTTCCAGAACATCGTAGAGTGAAGTTGGTTGCTACGAGGCTGAGGGGTAGAGCTTTGGCATGGTGGCAGCAAACCAAACTTACACGTGAACGGATGGGGAAGTCGAAGATTGAATCATGGGAGAAGATGAAGAAACTGATGAGAGCTACATTCTTACCTTATAACTATCAGTCGCTTATGTATCAAAGGTTGCAAAACTTGAGACAGGGGACGAAATCTGTGAATGACTACGTTGACGAATTTTATCAACTGATTGCAAGGAATGATATTATGGAGACGGAGGAACAATTAACCGCTAGATTTGTTGGAGGGTTGCGAATGCAGATACAAGATATGGTGAATATGTTTGATCCCAGATCTATAGCAGAAGCATACCAGAAAGCGTTGGCTTGGGAGAAGCAGGGAAGACGAGGAGGTGGTGTGTTTACAAATTCCAACAATCCAGTGAAGGGTGTTAGTGGAAGTTCTAATGTTTCAAAAGCTGTTGCAAAACCTGTTGTGAATGAGGTTGTCAAGGCGAAAGTCAATAATGGTTTCAAGTGTTATAATTGCCAAGAAGTGGGCCACAAAAGCAATGAATGTCCAAAACCGAAGAAGCGAGCTATGATAGCAGAAGTTGAGGATGAGGATGAAGAAGCTGAATGATCCAATTCACCACCTGATGAGGAGGAAGAAGAAGTGTCGGGAGACGAAGGTTGTAATCTGATGGTGAGGAGGTCTTGTTTGACACCAAAGCAAGAGGAGGATTGTAGTTGGTTGAGGAGCAATATTTTTCAGTCGACATGTACTATTCTGGGGAAAGTTTGCAAATTTGTTATTGATGCTGGAAGCTGTGATAATATAATTTCTTCAAAGGCTATGAAGAAGTTGGCATTGAAGACTGAGAAACATCCAAAACCGTACAAGTTGGCTTGGTTGAGGAAAGGCGGGGAGGTGAAAGTTGGACGTCGATCTCGTGTTAATTTTTCAATTGGAAAGAAATACAAAGACAAAATCTGGTGCGATGTGGTAGATATGGATGTCTGTCATTTGTTGCTGGGAAGACCATGGCAGTATGATAGGGTGGTGCAACATGATGGGCGTACCAACAGTTACAGTTTCTTGTTTGAAGGCACGAAGATTACTCTTTTTCCAAAGAAGCGACAACAAGAAGAAAACAAACTGGAGGAGATTGAAGAGCTGAAAACTTTATTATCCTTGAAGGAGTTTGTTAAGGAGGTTGAAGAGGAGCCTGAAGTGTTTTTGTTAATTGGGTGTGAGAGCAGTGAAGTGGTTGATATACCTGAAGAAGTAAAACCAGTACTGGAAGAATTTGACGATGTATTTCCTGAAGAGCTACCAGCGGAGTTACCACCGTTGAGGGATATACAACACCAAATAGATCTTGTTCCAGGTGCTATGTTGCCACATAAAGCACACTATAGAATGAGTCCGAAAGAACATGAAGAGTTGCGTAGGCAGGTAGAGGAATTGCTTGAACTGGGACGAATACAGGAGAGTTTAAGTCCGTGTGCTGTACCAGCATTACTCGTACCGAAGAAGGATGGTTCATGGAGAATGTGTACGGAGCAGGGCACTGAATAAGATAACTGTCCGATATAGATTTCCGATTCCGAGGCTTGATGATCTGTTAGATCAAATCAGCGGGTCTGTGATCTTTTCGAAGATTGATCTTAAAAATGGTTATCATCAAATTCGAATTAGACCGGGAGACGAGTGGAAGACCGCGTTCAAGACGAGGGAAGGATTGTATGAATGGCTGGTCATGTCGTTTGGTCTATCGAATGCATCGAGTACATTCATGAGGGTGATGACCAAATTTTCAGGCCGTACATTGGGAAGTTCGTGGTGGTTTACTTTGATGACATTTTGATTTACAGTGCTAGTACAGAGGAGCATGTTCAGCATTTGAGAAAAGTGTTAATTATTCTTCGTGAAGAGCAATTTTATGCAGCTACAAAGAAGTGTGTTTTTATGGCGAGGAGTGTTTTATTTCTGGGGTATGTTGTTTCGAAAGCAGGAATACAGGTAGAACAAAGTAAAATTGAAGCGATCAGAGATTGGCCACAGCCCAAGACGATAACGGAAGTTCGTAGTTTTCACGGGTTGGCTTCATTTTATCGAAGGTTTATTCCACACTTTAGTAGTGTGATGGCGCCTGTGACTGATTGTATGAAGGGTAAACAATTTGCATGGACGGAGGAAGCAGGGGTTGCTTTTGAGCGAATTAAAGAACTCTTGACGTCAGCACCAATTCTAGCATTACCAGATTTTCAGTTGTTGTTTGAATTACATACTGATGCATCGAAGGTTGGAATCGGAGGGGTGTTGAGTCAGAAAGGACGTCCTATTGCATATTTCAGTGAAAAGTTATCGGGAGCAAAGATGAGATATAACACATATGTTGTCGAGTTTTATGCTATCGTGCAAGCTGTGAAGCACTGGAGACATTATTTGTTTCATAAAGAATTTGTTTTATATACCGATCATGAAGCGTTGAAGCATATGCAGGGACAAGACAAGATTGCAGCTAGGCATGCTTTGTGGATTGCATACTTACAACAATTTACATTTGTGGTGAAACATAAATCCGGAATTACAAATCGAGTGGCAGATGCATTGAGCAGAAGGAATCATGTGTTGACTACAATGAAGGTTGAAGTAACAGGGTTTGATGTGCTGCCAGAATTATTTGTCGATGATCCTTACTTTGAGAAGTTTGTTGATGAAGTCAAGGAGGGAAATACGGATGAGTTGTAATGGTGGATGGTTTTCTTTTTAAGGGAAATCGATTATGTATACCGGAGTGCAGCTTACGAATGAAGATTGTGAAGGAGTTGCATGAGGAAGGTCATGTAGGGAGAGACCGTACATTACAGTTGATTTCGCAATCTTATTATTGGCCTTCGATGAAGCGGGAGGTTGGAAAGTTTGTGGAGAGATGTCATATTTGCCAAGTTTCCAAGGGAACAGCGACGAATGCGGGATTGTATATGCCGTTACCCGTGCCGGTTAGACCATGGGTTGATATCAGTATGGACTTTGTTTTGGGATTACCAAGAACTCAAAGGGGGAATGATTCGATATATGTTGTAGTGGATAGGTTTTCTAAAATGGCACATTTCATCGCATGTAAGAAGACAGCGGATGCCGTCCGAGTCGCTCAGTTATTCTTTGATGCAGCGCAGCCCACATTTGTCAAAGGTTTAAGTCGAGACCGACTCGAGGAAGGCAAAGACATAAGTCGAGTAAGTAGTGAGGAAGGTGAAGGCATAAGTCGTAACCGACTTAAGGAAGGAGGTATAAGTCGTGACCGACTTAAGGAAGGAGCTATGAGTCGTCAACGACTTAAGGGACGTGCTGGGTTACGACCTAAGACTACAGGAAGAGCAACACAAGTTGAAAAATGCGAAGGTTTAAGTCGACAGCGACTTAAGGGAAGTGTTTTGGTGAGTGTACGACTTAACGAAGCAGGGAATAAGTCGTTGCTGAGTTACGACTTAGTTGAGTCGCCTGAACAACCTAACGAGTCAAGAGTTAAGTCGCTGAAGCTCTGGATGCCGTTGAATCTTATGTCGAGTTAATCTAAACCGCTGTTTCTTAAGTCGCTACTATGGATGAATCGTGAACTGGGTTAAGTCGTTAAGTCGTCTACGACTTAAATGGTGAGTCGTTGTATGGTATTATGTTGTATTTCTTAAAGTCGTATGTCGTCTGTACTTAAGTCATAAATCGTAGACTTGTGTTTCTGTATTGTAACTCGTAAGTCGTATGCTGTTTGTAAGTCGTAAGTCGTTATGTACATAAGTCGTGAGTCGTGTTTGTTAAGTCGGCTGAGGCGGGTTGTGTTGTAAACTGTTAAGTCGTAAACGACTTATGGTAGGTCGGCTATTTTGAGTCGTTTGTTATAAGTCGGAACCGACTTAGGAGATGATGAAATTTCTGTTGTAAAGTCAAATGCCTATAAATAGGCCGTATAAGTCATTTGTAAGAGGTTGTTGATTTTTGAATAAAATTCTCTTTTGTTAGCTTTGTGCTTTCATTCAAATTGGTAGTTGAGTGTAACCTCCTATCTCCTCTCTCGGATAATCGAGTGCGCTCGATTCAACGATTGCAGAAGCCGATTCGCGGAATCAAGTGCGCTTGATCAACGCTCGAAGAATTGAAGATCTCTCCTCACGGTATCGTGCGCGATCAACGTGTCAGAGATAGCTAGAATTCGGTATCTTCGGATCAACGAATTTGGGCAATTCAGTATTCATCAATCCACCGATTACTACATTCATCGATCTACATTGTTTTTGTAATATCTGCTGCGTCAGTTTTTGGTATCAGAGCTTGTTCTAGCCAATCATAGCTAGATCGAGACTTGGAGCCTAATCATTTTGGAGTTTTGAAGAGATCAAGTGATAGCCGAGCTTGAAGTGAGAAGCCGAGCTAAGTAGAAGAGTGGGAGATCAAATTTGCCTCATTTGGAGAAGTTGTGTTCATCGTGTTCATCGCGAAGTAGCAACAAAGTGGGAGTTTTCGATCCATTTCATTTTGGATCAAAGTTCGAATTGTGTTGAATTTGAAGAGTTTGTAAAGTTTCAAGTATGCCACCAAGGAGAGCTAATCGACATCAAAACGTTGATGCTTTGTATCGAAGAGAAGAAGCTGATGAGATGGAGCAAAGAATCAATGAAAACTTTAGTGAAAAGCTTAACGAAGGAATTGGACGGTTAGAGAAGATGATGTTAGAGATGAATCAAAATCGGAGATGGGTTTCACCTGAATCTAACCATGGGGGAAGTAGAGTCTCACCGCAATCCAATCGAGAAAGAAGTATTGACAATGATCAAAGGCGTGGGAGGAATGTGAATGATCGAGAACGAAGGAATGTAGATAGAAGGGATGATGGTGGAAGACACGAAGGGAGTAGAGATGTTGGTGGTCAGGATCGACATCGATATACATCTGATTTTGAAGAGGAGTATGATGGTGGTAGTGTTCGAGGACAAGGACGAGGACAAGGAAGAAATCACTCTGAGTATGATCACAAGTGGGAGTCGGGGATGAAGACTGAAATTCTTGAATTCAAAGGTGGTATGCAAGCGGAGGAGTTTCTAGATTGGGTGGCTAATGTTGAGGAGATTTTTGACTTCAAAGAAATTCCAGAACATCGTAGGGTGAAGTTGGTTGCTACAAGGTTGAGGGGTAGAGCTTTGGCATGGTGGCAGCAAACCAAACTTACACGTGAACGAATGGGGAAGTCAAAAGTTGAATCTTGGAAGAAGATGAAGAAATTGATGAAAGCAACGTTCTTACCTTACAGTTATCAATCTTTGATGTATCAACGTTTGCAGAATTTGAGGCAGGGCACAAAGAATGTTAATGATTACACGGATGAATTTTATCAGCTTATTGCGAGGAATGATATTATGGAAACGGAAGAGCAGCTGACATCTAGATTCATTGGGGGATTGCGAATGGAGATTCAGGATATGGTTAACATGTTTGATCCCAGATCTGTAGCGGAAGCACATCAGAAAGCGTTGGCTTGGGAGAAGCAGGGACGACGAGGAGGTGGTATGTTTACAAATTCCAACAGTCAAGTAAAGGGTGTTAGTGGAAGTTCTAATGTTTCAAAAGCTGTTGCAAAACCAGTTGTGAATGAGGTTGGGAAGGCAAAGGTCAATAATGGTTTCAAGTGTTATAATTTCCAAGAAATGGGCCACAAAAGTTGCGAATGTCCGAAGCCGAAGAAGTGAGCTATGATAGCGGAGGTTGAGGATGAGGATGAAGAAGCTGAATGTTCCAATTCACCACCTGATGAGGAGGAAGAAGAAATGTCGGGAGACGAAGGTTATAATCTAATGATGAAGAGGTCCTGTTTAACACCAAAGCAAGAGGAGGATTGTAGTTGGTTAAGGAGCAATATTTTTCAGTCAACATGTACCATTCTGGGGAAGGTTTGCAAATTTGTTATTGATGCTGGAAGCTGTGATAATATAATTTCTTCAGAAGCTGTGAGGAAGTTGGCGTTGAAGACTGAGAAACATCCGAAACCATACAAGCTAGCTTGGTTGAGGAAAGGCGGGGAGGTGAAGGTTGGACGAAGGGCTTGTGTGAAGTTTTCAATTGGGAAGAAATATAAAGACGAAATCTGGTGCGATGTGGTAGATATGGATGTCTGTCATTTGTTGCTGGGGAGACGGTGGCAGTATGATAGGGCGGTGCAACATGATAGGCGTACCAACAGTTATAGTTTCATGTTTGAAGGCACAAAGATTACTCTAGTTCCAAAGAAGCGACAACAGGAGGAGAACAAGTTGGAGGAGATTGAAGAGCTCAAAACTTTGTTATCTTTGAAGGAGTTTGTGAAGGAAGTAGAGGAGGAGCCTGAAGTGTTTTTGTTGATTGGGCGAGAGAGCAGTGAAGAGGTTGAAATTCCGGAAGAAGTTAAACCAGTTTTGAAATAATTTGACGATGTATTTGCAGAGGAGTTACCAATGGAGTTGCCACCGTTGAGGGATATACAACATCAGATAGATCTTGTTCCAGGTGCTGTGTTGCCACACAGACCACATTATCGAATGAGTCCGAAGGAACATGAAGAATTGCGGAGGCATGTAGAGGAATTGCTTGAACAGGGGCGTGTGCAGGAGAGTTTAAGTCCTTGTGCTGAACCAGCTTTATTGGTACCCAAAAAGGATGGAACGTAGAGGATGTGCACAGATAGTAGAGCATTGAATAAGATCACAGTCAGATACAGATTTCCGATGCCGAGGCTTGATGATATATTGGATCAAATCAGTGGGTCCGTAATCTTTTCTAAGATTGACTTGAAGAGCGGTTATCATCAGATTCGCATTAGACCAGGGGATGAATGGAAGACAGCATTCAAGACGAGGGAAGGATTGTATGAATGGCTGGTAATGCCGTTTGGTCTATCGAATGCACCGAGTACATTCATGAGGGTGATGAACCAAATTTTCAGACCGTACATTGGGAAATTTGTGGTGGTTTACTTTGATGATATTCTGATCTACAGTGCTAGTAAAGAAGAGCATGTTCAGCATTTGAAGAAAGTGTTAATTATTCTTCGTGAAGAACAATTCTATGCTGCTACAAAGAAATGTGTTTTCATGGCAAGGAGTGTTCTATTTCTGGGGTATGTTGTGTCGGAAGAAGGAATACTGGTTGACCAAAGTAAAGTTGAAGCTATCAGAGATTGGCCGCAACCCAAGACGATAACGGAAGTTCGTAGTTTTCACAGGTTGGCTTCATTTTATCGAAGGTTTATTCCACACTTTAGTAGTGTGATGGCACCTGTGACTGATTGTATGAAGGGTAAACAGTTTGCATGGACGGAGGAAGCCGGGGTTGCTTTTGATCGAATCAAAGAACTCCTAACGTCTGCACCAATTCTAATACTACCAGATTTTCAGCTAGTGTTTGAACTACATACTTATGTATCCAAGGTTGGGATTGGAGGAGTATTGAGTCAGAGGGGACGTCCGATTGCATACTTTAGCGAGAAGTTATCAGGAGCAAAGATGAGATACAGTACATATGATGTGGAATTCTATGCTGTTGTGCAATCTATTAAACACTGGAGACACTATCTATTTCAGAAAGAGTTTGTTCTTTACACCGATCATGAGGCGTCGAAGAATTTACAAGGTCAAGACAAGATTTCAGCGAGACATGCATCGTGGATTGCATATCTGCAACAGTTTACTTTTGTTGTCAAACACAAGTCAGGGGTGACGAATCGTGTGGCTGATGCATTGAGTAGAAGAAATCACTTGTTAACTACATTGAAGGTTGAAGTAACGGGATTCGATGTGTTGCCAGAATTATTTGACGAAGATCCTTACTTTATGAAGTTTGTCGATAAAGTCAAGAATGGGGAGACGGATGAGTTTATGATGGTAGACGGTTTTCTGTTCAAGGGAAATCGATTATGCATACCTGATTGTAGTTTGAGAATGAAGATTGTAAAAGAGCTACATGAAGAAGGGCATGTTGGGAGAGATCGTACATTACAGTTGATTTCACAATCTTACTTTTGGCCATCAATGAGGAAAGAAGTGGAGAGGTTTGTGGAACGATTTCATATCTGTCAGGTTTCGAAAGGAACTGCGACTAATGCTGGTTTATATATGCCGTTACCGGTACCAACTAAACCATGGGTTGATGTGAGTATGGACTTTGTGTTGGGGTTGCCGAGAACGCAGCGTGGTAATGATTCCATTTATGTGGTAGTTGACCGATTTTCGAAAATGGCACATTTTATTGCTTGTAAGAAGATGGCGGATGCTGTTCATGTTGCTCAACTATTTTTCAAAGAGATATATCGACTTCATGGATTGCCAGAATCTATTATGTCAGATAGAGATACCCGTTTTCTAAGTCATTTTTGGCTAAGTTTGTGGAAGATGGTTGGAACGAAGTTGAATTTTAGCAGCGCTTATCATCCGCAAACGGATGGACAAACCGAGGTTGTTAACAGATCGTTGGGAAATTTCTTGAGGTGTCTTGTGCAAGATAATCTGAAGAGTTGGGACATGAAGTTATGTCAGGCAGAGTTTGCTCATAATCATGTAGTAAACCGTAGTACAGGTTTCAGTCCATTTCAGATAGTATATTCAAGCTTACCGAAGGGACCGTTGGATTTAACGGTCATACCACAACCAAAGAAGACAGTCAAGCGAGCTGCTGATTTTGTTGAAGTATTGACAGAGTATTATAGGATCGTTCAAAAACGATTGGAGAAAGCAAATGAAATGTATAAACGATCGGCAGATCTAAAGTGAAGAAATGTTGAATTTAATGAAGGTGATTGGGTTTATGCAGTGTTAACAAAGGATCGTTTTCCAGTGGGCGCTTATAACAAGTTAAAAGCCAGAAAAATCGGTCCGGTAGAAGTCGTGAAACGGATTAATGAAAATGCTTATAAGTTGAAGCTGCCAGAAGATGTGTACACTTCTGATGTGTTCAATGTTAAACATCTCGTACCATATCATGGGGATGAACGAGCTGATGTGGAAGAATTTACAAATTCGAGGTCGAATTTTTCTCAACCTGGGGAGGATGATGCAGCGCAGCCCACATTTGTCAAAGGTATAAGTCGAGACCGACTCAAGGAAGGCAAAGACATAAGTCGAGTAAGTAGTGAGGAAGGTGAAGGCATAAGTCGTAACCGACTTAAGGAAGGAGGTATAAGTCGTGACCGACTTAAGGAAGGAGCTATGAGTCGTCAACGACTTAAGGGACGTGCTGGGTTACGACCTAAGACTACAGGAAGAGCAACACAAGTTGAAAAATGCGAAGGTTTAAGTCGGCAACGACTTAAGGGAAGTGTTTTGGTGAGTGTACGACTTAAAGAAGCAGGGAATAAGTCGTTGCCGAGTTACGACTTAGTTGAGTCACCTGAACGACCTAACGAGTCAAGAGTTAAGTCGCTGAAGCTCTGGATGCCGTTGAATCTTATGCCGAGTTAATCTAAACCGCTGTTTCTTAAGTCGCTACTATGGATGAATCGTGAACTGGGTTAAGTCGTTAAGTCGTCTACGACTTAAATGGTGAGTCGTTGTATGGTATTATGTTGTATTTCTTTAAGTCGTATGTCGTCTGTACTTAAGTCATAGATCGTAGACTTGTGTTTCTGTATTGTAACTCGTAAGTCGTATGCTGTTTGTAAGTCGTAAGTCGTTATGTACATAAGTCGTGAGTCGTGTTTGTTAAGTCGGCTGAGGCGGGTTGTGTTGTAAACTATTAAGTCGTAAACGACTTATGGTAGGTCGGCTATTTTGAGTCGTTTGTTATAAGTCGGAACCGACTTAGGAGATGATGAAATTTCTGTTGTAAAGTCAAATGCCTATAAATAGGCCGTATAAGTCATTTGTAAGAGGTTGTTGATTTTTGAATAAAATTCTCTTTTGTTAGCTTTGTGCTTTCATTCAAATTGGTAGTTGAGTGTAACCTCCTATCTCCTCTCTCGGATAATCGAGTGCGCTCGATTCAACGATTGCAGAAGCCGATTTGCGGAATCAAGTGCGCTTGATCAACGCTCGAAGAATTGAAGATCTCTCCTCACGGTATCGTGCGCGATCAACGTGTCAGAGATAGCTAGAATTCGGTATCTTCGGATCAACGAATTTGGGCAATTCAGTATTCATCAATCCACCGATTACTACATTCATCGATCTACATTGTTTTTGTAATATCCGCTGCGTCATTCTTTAAGGAGGTGTATCGATTGCATGGGCTACCTGAATCGATTGTTTCAGACAGGGATACTAGATTTCTAAACCATTTCTGGCTAAGTTTGTGGAAGATGGTGGGAACGAAGTTGAACTTTAGTAGCGCTTATCATCCGCATACGGATGGACAGACCGAGGTCGTAAACAGATCGTTGAGGAATTTGTTGAGATGTCTTGTGAAAGACAATTTAAAGAGTTGGGATATGAAGCTATATTGAGCAGAATTTGCTCATAATCATGCAGTGAATCGGAGTACTGAATTCATCCCATTTCAGATTGTATATTCTAGTTTGCCAAAGGGGCCGTTGGATTTAACGGTAATACCACAACCCAAGAGGACAGTTAAAGGGGCTGCTGATTTTGTTGAAGGATTGACAGAGTGTCATAGAATCGTTCAAGAACGATTGAGAAAGGCGAATAAGAAGTACAAACAATATGCAGATCTGAAACGAAGGAGTGTCAAATTTAATGAAGGAGATTTGGTGTATGCTGTGTTAACAAAGGATCGTTTTCCAATGGGTGCTTATAACAAGTTGAAAGCCAGAAAAATCGGTCCTGTAAAGATTGTGAAATGGATCAATGAAAATGCTTATAGATTGAAGCTGCCGGAAGATGTATACACTTCTGATGTGGTATAGTCTTACCTGAAGAGTGATACCCAGAATGGTGAAGAGTTAGGTCGCGTACGACCTAACGAGGCCTTTAAGTCGCTCCAACGACTTAGTGAAGCTCGGCCAGGGGAGGATGATGCAGCCCAGGATGGTGAAGAGTTAGGTCGCGTATGACCTAACGAATCCTTTAAGTCGTTACTGAAGAGTGATACCCAGAATGGTGAAGAGTTAGGTCGCGTACGACCTAACGAGGCCTTTAGGTCGCTCCAACGACTTAGTGAAGCTCGGCAACGACCTAGTGGAGACTCGCGAGTTAACAAGCTAAAGGGAAAGGCGCTCGAACAACCTACCAAGTTACAACCTAAGTTAGGTCGCGTAAACGAGTTACGACCTAAGATAGGTCGTTCCGACACTTCATTTGAAGACAGTCTCGAGCTACGACCTAGGTCAGGTCACGTGAACGACCTAAGTTAGGTCGGGAGAAGCTTTAGATCGCCACTTGCTATGATTCGCTGAAGCTCATACCGCCTGGACTTCTGGAAGACGCTGCCTTGTTTTTAGATCGGTCAAGTGTTAAGTCGTGAGGTTTTAGATCGTGATATTTTTTAAGTCCTGATGTTTAGGTCGTGGACGACCTATATGTTGTGTTGTAAATATGGAGTTGTTGTGACGACCCGACTTTCCACTCCCGGAAAATCACATCGACAGAAAGAAAGAAACGGGTGAGAAATAGAAAAGAGAAGAAGAGAAAAGAAAACAACAACAGATACTCACAGCGGAAACGAAACGAAATATAATATATCACATAAATATTACATAGTATTATATACATCATCTATCAGAGTTACACAGATTACACATCACATACTAGACAGTTATAAACATCTGTCTAGTTATTACATCTCAACACAATACAGATCAATACAAAGATCAACACAGCGGAAAACTACTATCTATATCTACAACGCCGAAGCCTCCTGCTCCATTGCTCCTCCAGATTACTCGTCAAAGCTAAACCTGAATCCCTTGGCTACTCGTAAAAATTTGAGTACCCAAGAGTTTATAAAACAGAAATAAACAACTTGGGTCAGACATGGGTCTGGTGTGAGTAACAGGTTAAACTTGTTTAACTTCAAAACCTTTTGAAAGAAAAGATATCACGTAAGACTCCCCACCAATAAATATGGGTAAGTTTTTACCTTACGCTAACCAAAACATTTGATAGGCAAATTCGATTGTATTATAATAGGTCTAGGGTTTTCAAATAAATATGAAATAGCTGGAATGCTTACATCTCACGTTCCAACATAGTTGGGCACAACTAAAACGTACGACACTTATTGGAGTTTGGATTCCATCAATGGCAGGGCTACCGGGGTACCGCCCGTCACAGTACGTGGCCTAGATCACCGTACCGAGGATCACTCCCAATCCCCTGCAACACAAGGTCGGAACATCCCTTACTGGATAATTCCCGCACAAGATACCCCACGGTTGTCATGATTCAACCGCACACACTAAGTCGAAAATAGAAAGGGACATCTAGACAGAGGTAATCTTGTCCTACTTGGGTGCTACCCACTAACCTTGCTGCACCTCCCCTGTTTTAGCCATTCCCGGTTTGTGAGGCTTGAGGTCACGATTACCTTTTAAAAGAACACATCTATCTTAGAATGCTCATCGTCCACCTGACGATGTGCTGAAAGCATTCAATCCATACAAGTTCGTTCCGGGTTCGAACGAAACCGAAGGCATTATCTCATTACACTCGTTTTGGAATCACCCTCAGAGTTAACGACAATAACCCTTGCACTCTTGAATCTTCATCTTCACTTAATTCACGACCTATCGTTAATTTGGATCGATGTGGTATTCGGGTCTCCAGACCTGGAAATCCGGTATACGGAAACCCGATCCCGGTCTCATCGAAATCCAAAACGTATCTTTTAAGGCCAAGTTGTTTTAAAGGTTAAAACAATTTAATTCAATTATCTTTATACACTTAGAAAGATAATTCACAATAGATAATCAACATTATCAATATCATCAGATAATCCATATTATCACAATTCAACTAACATCCATATCACATAGCATATATCTCATCAGAGATATCAATCAAATGCAAAGCATTCAGTATTATCATCCATCCATAAGTAATGATCTATATCATCTCTAATTAATTTAAAGTTAATTAAATTAATTACTTTTATTTTATAAATCCTTCTTACTTAAACATTAATTAATTACAAATTAATTAATTATCCTCTAATTAACTTTTTCAATTAATCATCTTTGATTAATTATCTTTTAATTACCTTCAAGTAATTTATCTTTAATTAATTACTCAAATTAATTAACCTTAACCACTTATAGTAATTGACCTTTAATTACTTCATTAATTAATTAACTATAATTAATTAAATTAATCAACTATAATTAATTACATTTATCCTTAATTAATTACATTAATTAATTACTTCATTTATTAATTATTTCTTAATTAATCAATCTTAATTACATCATTAATTATATTAATTAATGATCCTTAATTACAACTTAATTATTAATTACTTAATTAAATTAATTACATTAAGTAATTAAGTTGTAATTAAACAACATTTATTAATCACCTTGATTAATCTCATTCAGTAATTAACTACTCTTAATTACTTCTTTAAATAAATTAATTACTCCTTAATTAATTTCTTAATTAATCCCTTGATTAATTATTCAGAGTAATTAAACTCAAATTACTTTCCTTAATACATAACCATCAATTAATTACTTCTAGTAATTATCTTATTAGTTACTTCCCTAAATAATCTTACCTTAATAATTACATTAAGTAATTATTATCAAATCATCTCTTGATTATTATAAATTAATTAAACTTAATTAATTAACTTAACTAATCAAATTAACTTCAATTAATTACAATAAGTAATTAATTCTTAATTACTTCCATTAAGTAATTCCATTTAAAACAATTTCTATAATTGATTATCTTAAATTAATTAAACTAATTAATTATCAAAATTAATCCTATTAATTAATTATTTAATAATCTATAGTTAATGACTTCATTAACAATTATTTAATTACTTTTCTTAAGTAATTAACTTAGATTAATTATTATTAATTTCAAATTAATTTATCTTTATTAATCAATTAATTAATCTCTAATTATATAATTAATTAAGTGTTAATCATAACTTAATTAATCTTTAATTACTTTATTAATTAATTCTTAATCATTAATTAATACTCTAATTTATAATCCTTAATTATAAATTTTATTATTCCTAATTAATTAATCTTAATCATTAATTAATTAGTTTAAACCTTAAATTATTTATTTAATTAATCCAAATGATTAATTAATCAAACAAATTAATTATCCATTTAATCTCCTAATTAATTTATTGAACACAAATCTTCAATTTCTTTAAGATAAAACATTTTCTTATTGATAAACAAGTTATCATTTACAAAGTATTTAAATTACAAATTAATTAATCCAATTCATTAATTAATTAAATTAAATTAACTATTTTAATTATCTTAAAGATTTAATGATTTAAACTTTAAGATAATACATTTTCTTATTCATGGATAAATTATCATTCACAATTTATATTTGAAAACATCCATTTGCAAATCTACTTTTAAATTTCATTTTAAATTCTGGATTAAAATGAATACCAATTAATTTTAACAAAGTTTTAAACTTCATCCTTTTAAATTCAACTATCTCATCATTTTAAAGTTGCTAAATATTCTAAATTTCAACAACTTATTATATTTTTGAACCGAGATTCAAATTTAACTTAAATCAGTTTTAAACTTAGACTTTAGACTTGTTTAAAACTTTTACTTAATCTTTTAAATTTTGTTTCAAATTTTTTTTAAACTGTTTAGTCCTAAAATCTGGAAACCAGACTTTAACCCGAGAACCCTCAAAATACTTCGAGTCGCCCCCTTCAAAACATCGAGTCTCTCACGAAAAAAACCCGAGAAAAATAACTCGAGTTGCCTCTCTGAATACTTCGAACATCACTCGAAATAACCAGACATCACCAGATACATGCTCGATCGCGTGCACGTGCACCGGAGGTGCAGTCGCCTCCGACCATCACCACTAACCCTCACAAGTCGGCGTTCACCACTTCAGACGAACCAAATCCCAACTTCGTCGATTCCTACTCGAATTCAAATTCGAGCATAAAACCAAAACCTGGAACAGAACAATCGCAATGACCAAAACCTATCAACAGCCAAATCTCCGTCCTCCGACCACCGTTAGTGCTGCAACTCCTTCCATGTCCTCGTCAATGACCAAACTACCATCTCCCAGAGTTCTATTGAACTCGATCCATCCTGGACGTCGTGGTGAGTCTATTTCCGACCAATACCCAAACTAGGGCTACAAACTAAAACGACCATTATCCAACGCCACAGTGCCTTGATCATCTTCCTACCATTTTTCCTTCGATCTCCGACCACTCTACTATCCTCAGAAAGAAACTCGACCTCCCAAACCATCTAGATCACCAGTACTCACCAAAATACCATTTTCTGGTCAACTGAGAAATACAAACTCAAAACCCAACTAAAAATTGCAATTTCATTCCTAAAAATCATATTTTGGTTTAATAATTCAGATTAGATTCCTGAATTGATGAATTAAGAAGTTGGAATTTCAACATGACTTAAGACTTGCACTGTTCTTTAGTTTCCAGAGAAATTCTACATTTATTTTACCCTAAAACAAATTTAAAACTTAAGTTTACGATGAAACAAACAAATCTTGTTTAAAGTCTAAGATCTAACAGAGATTAGATAAGAAGATAAGGAATTTTGTTTAAAATCTAAGCTCAAAAACAAGAACAGAGAGTGTCACACATATAAACAGGCATACACATACATCTATACATCCATATATATATATATACTCACATATTTATACACACAAAAACATACTTTCTTTCAGAAGTCAACATGCAAACAGATTTATTATATTTAAGCTCTTTTTAAAAAAAATGTTACTCACCATTTAAAATAGAGACAGAGCCTGAAACAGGATCTTGAAGACTGGAATTGATAATATGCTTGAGTTTGTATATTTTAATACTTTTGATCTGGAAGTCCTTTGAAGGCTGAAGTTTGAAGAATTTCGAAATCCAAAGCTTTGATTTAAAAATTTCATGCTTGCTTCCAGTTTTGAGAAGAATGCAGACATGTTGTTCTGAGTTGTTTCCAGATTTGAAAAATGAAGGCAGGCTGGTTGCTTTAAGATGATTACAGATTTGCAAAGAAGGTTGCAGACAGAAGACTTGATTTTGAAATGTATTACAGGGTTTTATTTTCTTGAATTTCTGGTTTGAGGAATGAACTTCAGATTTTAGTTTATGAAAATTTCTTTGGGTTGAGGAATTCGATTCTGGTTTTAGAAAATGAGGCTACAGGCTATGTTCACTTGCTTTTAAAATGAGAAGATAGAAAAAGAAATGGAAGAGGGAAGATGTTTGTTTATATAATGTAAATTAGGATTTAATAAAATTTAAAGAAAATGAAAATAAAAAGATGACACTTGTCTTTTGCCTTATCTAATTACTTAACATCTATGCTTAGATGGTTTAATATGTTAACACTTGTCATTTTGAATGCTAATTATCTTACACATGTTATTCTATTATTAAAATTATTTCTTATTTATTAACTTGTTTTTATGTTAACTTCAATTTAGCTTTAATGTTTCCATTTTAGCTTATTGTTTTTATATATACAATTTACATACCTTTATGTTTTATATATTTTAAAAGTAAATAAAAATCCTTTTTCTTATTTATTAATACTTACCTATATATATTACTTTTTAAAGAAACAAAAACAAATTATATTTTAAAATAAAAGTGTATACAAATATTCTAAAATCCAAAACAATTTAAATATTTATTCTCTTGAATTTCAAAGATTAAATTCAAATTCAATTAAATTAAATCTAAATTCCCAATTTACCCAAAGCTTCTATTTACAATATATATAAATAAATATATATTCATTCAAATAGAAAATATCTTATTAACTTTTAAAAGATAAAATCACCAATTAATACTAATTTAATCAGATTATTAAATTAAATTCAAATCTTATTATCAAAGATCATCAATATCAATTTAATTATTTAACAGATTATTAAATTGATATTGTTAAAATTTCCGGGATATTACATTCCTTCCCCCTTAAAATAATTTCGTCCCCGAAATTTAAACAAAGGTAATTTAATAATCTTATTAAAGATTTTAAATTTTAAAACACAAGCATATACTATCATCCATATGCTAACAACCATAGCAACCAATTCATCCAATCAATCAAATTTAACTATCCAGACAAAATTCTAGATAGAATTCCTCGAGTTTCCCCAAGTATATATATACCGGGATACTCGCTCTATAACAATCTAAACTACTAAGCTATAGATCTCCTACTCATCTAGATCTACAGAACTAAACAGAATATCAGACTACAGACGAGTCTGACTCAACAACTAAACCTTCCAGAACTGCTGATTCTAAAACCAGAGATAGATCTAATATGTACTCCCTCAGAGATACGTAAAACACAATGAATCTCAGTCATCCAAACTGACCATTCAATTCTGAAGACCAAATACTTATCCAAATCAGAACACAGAAGAGATCCAAAACACAACTCTACTTCACAACTATCAGTAGATTCCAAACTTACTTCCCCTATCCAGAGGTATACTCCCAAACTGCTTCTGCTGCACCACTCTGATCTGAGGTAGAATGAAAATGCTGATGAAGAACACAAGCATAAACTGAACAACACATCCAAGAATATGGTTCAACGGATTCATAAAGAAAACTCAGATACTCCATCAAAACCTGAGCTGCTTTACCAAACTCCATCTCTAGAAAACATCCTTCTACTCAGCTGAACCACCGGTATCAAACCTGGAATCCAGTCGATAAGAAAACTCAACCTTCAGATGCGGACAACTCCTGACTTCTCTTAAGACATCCAGAAAATCTCTGATAACCCAAGAGAACACTCAAACTATCGCAAGTCACTTTTGCGATCAACCCAGCCTATTTCCAAAGAAAACTGTTCCTCTTAACAAATCAGAACAGCTTCACACTTAACTATCCAATCCATCGAAGAAATGGATGCACCCTGCTGCTTCTGAATTTCACCTCCAGAAAAACTACTCAGCCTGACAACTTCCTGCCATCACAGAATACTCCGAGCTGCACTGCTGATACTGATGCCAAGGACTTTCTATCCAAAGATCTTTGAGAAACTCGAACTCCAAACCAAACAGAAATATCATGCTGAACTCAGCCATAACACTGAAACAGACACACTTCCTTAAACTCGTTCCAAAGAAAACATCTTCGGGAACATCCATCGTCACTGCATCTCATCACACAGCTACTATTACCTGAGGTATCAAGATACCATCACTTGCTTCTGTTCAACCGATAGATCCAAACTCTACTCATACAACTTTACAGATAAACTCCGAACCTTAACAGGTTTCCTTCAGAGATTCGATGAAATCCTTCATCACAGCAAAACTTACTCGAGACAGTATTGGGTCTACAGTCTCGATAAATACACTTCCAACCTTAATTCCAACCATTGGTAGTCGTGTTTCATACACTACTACCCTATCTACCTTTATATCTTATATTGGAGAACCTGTACGGGTAACCCAACAATATAGGTAGAATATATATATGTATAGTTATATAAAAATTACAAATACGCTCTCTCACGATAGATACCACTCCAGAGCTAGGTATTCACTCAACCAATAGCTCTGATATTCACTTAACCAAAAGCTTAGGCATTCGCTCAACCTAAGCTCTGATACCACGTGTGACGACCCGACTTTCCACTCCCGGAAAATCGCATCGACAGAAAGAAAGAAAGGGGTGAGAAATAGAAAAGAGAAGAAGAGAAAAGAAAACAACAACAGATACTCACAGCGGAAACGAAACGAAATATAATATATCACATAAATATTACATAGTATTATATACATCATCTATCAGAGTTACACAGATTACACATCACATACTAGACAGTTATAAACATCTGTCTAGTTATTACATCTCAACACAATACAGATCAATACAAAGATCAACACAGCGGAAAACTACTATCTATATCTACAACGCCGAAGCCTCCTACTCCATTGCTCCTCCAGATTACTCGTCAAAGCTAAACCTGAATCCCTTGGCTACTCGTAAAAATTTGAGTACCCAAGAGTTTATAAAACAGAAATAAACAACTTGGGTCAGACATGGGTCTGGTGTGAGTAACAGGTTAAACTTGTTTAACTTCAAAACCTTTTGAAAGAAAAGATATCACGTAAGACTCCCCACCAATAAATATGGGTAAGTTTTTACCTTACGCTAACCAAAACATTTGATAGGCAAATTCGATTGTATTATAATAGGTCTAGGGTTTTCAAATAAATATGAAATAGCTGGAATGCTTACATCTCACGTTCCAACATAGTTGGGCACAACTAAAACGTACGACACTTATTGGAGTTTGGATTCCATCAATGGCAGGGCTACCGGGGTACCGCCCGTCACAGTACGTGGCCTAGATCACCGTACCGAGGATCACTCCCAATCCCCTGCAACACAAGGTCGGAACATCCCTTACTGGATAATTCCCGCACAAGATACCCCACGGTTGTCATGATTCAACCGCACACACTAAGTCGAAAATAGAAAGGGACATCTAGACAGAGGTAATCTTGTCCTACTTGGGTGCTACCCACTAACCTTGCTGCACCTCCCCTGTTTTAGCCATTCCCGGTTTGTGAGGCTTGAGGTCACGATTACCTTTTAAAAGAACACATCTATCTTAGAATGCTCATCGTCCACCTGACGATGTGCTGAAAGCATTCAATCCATACAAGTTCGTTCCGGGTTCGAACGAAACCGAAGGCATTATCTCGTTACACTCATTTTGGAATCACCCTCAGAGTTAACGACAATAACCCTTGCACTCTTGAATCTTCATCTTCACTTGATTCACGACCTATCGTTAATTTGGATCGATGTGGTATTCGGGTCTCCAGACCTGGAAATCCGGTATACGGAAACCCGATCCCGGTCTCATCGAAATCCAAAACGTATCTTTTAAGGCCAAGTTGTTTTAAAGGTTAAAACAATTTAATGCAATTATCTTTATACACTTAGAAAGATAATTCACAATAGATAATCAACATTATCAATATCATCAGATAATCCATATTATCACAATTCAACTAACATCCATATCACATAGCATATATCTCATCAGAGATATCAATCAAATGCAAAGCATTCAGTATTATCATCCATCCATAAGTAATGATCTATATCATCTCTAATTAATTTAAAGTTAATTAAATTAATTACTTTTATTTTATAAATCCTTCTTACTTAAACATTAATTAATTACAAATTAATTAATTATCCTCTAATTACCTTTTTCAATTAATCATCTTTGATTAATTATCTTTTAATTACCTTCAAGTAATTTATCTTTAATTAATTACTCGAATTAATTAACCTTAACCACTTATAGTAATTGACCTTTAATTACTTCATTAATTAATTAACTATAATTAATTAAATTAATCAACTATAATTAATTACATTTATCCTTAATTAATTACATTAATTAATTACTTCATTTATTAATTATTTCTTAATTAATCAATCTTAATTACATCATTAATTATATTAATTAATGATCCTTAATTACAACTTAATTATTAATTACTTAATTAAATTAATTACATTAAGTAATTAACTTTAAATTAAACAACATTTATTAATCACCTTGATTAATCTCATTCAGTAATTAACTACTCTTAATTACTTCTTTAAATAAATTAATTACTCCTTAATTAATTTCTTAATTAATCCCTTGATTAATTATTCAGAGTAATTAAACTCAAATTACTTTCCTTAATACATAACCATCAATTAATTACTTCTAGTAATTATCTTATTAGTTACTTCCCTAAATAATCTTACCTTAATAATTACATTAAGTAATTATTATCAAATCATCTCTTGATTATTATAAATTAATTAAACTTAATTAATTAACTTAACTAATCAAATTAACTTCAATTAATTACAATAAGTAATTAATTCTTAATTACTTCCATTAAGTAATTCCATTTAAAACAATTTCTATAATTGATTATCTTAAATTAATTAAACTAATTAATTATCAAAATTAATCCTATTAATTAATTATTTAATAATCTATAGTTAATGACTTCATTAACAATTATTTAATTACTTTTCTTAAGTAATTAACTTAGATTAATTATTATTAATTTCAAATTAATTTATCTTTATTAATCAATTAATTAATCTCTAATTATTTAATTAATTAAGTGTTAATCATAACTTAATTAATCTTTAATTACTTTATTAATTAATTCTTAATCATTAATTAATACTCTAATTTATAATCCTTAATTATAAATTTTATTATTCCTAATTAATTAATCTTAATCATTAATTAATTAGTTTTAACCTTAAATTATTTATTTAATTAATCCAAATGATTAATTAATCAAACAAATTAATTATCCATTTAATCTCCTAATTAATTTATTGAACACAAATCTTCAATTTCTTTAAGATAAAACATTTTCTTATTGATAAACAAGTTATCATTTACAAAGTATTTAAATTACAAATTAATTAATCCAATTCATTAATTAATTAAATTAATTTAACTATTTTAATTATCTTAAAGATTTAATGATTTAAACTTTAAGATAATACATTTTCTTATTCATGGATAAATTATCATTCACAATTTATATTTGAAAACATCCATTTGCAAATCTACTTTTAAATTTCATTTTAAATTCTGGATTAAAATGAATACCAATTTATTTTAACAAAGTTTTAAACTTCATCCTTTTAAATTCAACTATCTCATCATTTTAAAGTTGCTAAATATTCTAAATTTCAACAACTTATTATATTTTTGAACCGAGATTCAAATTTAACTTAAATCAGTTTTAAACTTAGACTTTAGACTTGTTTAAAACTTTTACTTAATCTTTTAAATTTTGTTTCAAATTTTTTTTAAACTGTTTAGTCCTAAAATCTGGAAACCAGACTTTAACCCGAGAACCCTCAAAATACTTCGAGTCGCCCCCTTCAAAACATCGAGTCTCTTACGAAAAAAACCCGAGAAAAATAACTCGAGTTGCCTCTCTGAATACTTCGAACATCACTCGAAATAACCAGACATCACCAGATACATGCTCGATCGCGTGCACGTGCACCGGAGGTGCAGTCGCCTCCGACCATCACCACTAACCCTCACAAGTCGGCGTTCACCACTTCAGACGAACCAAATCCCAACTTCGTCGATTCCTACTCGAATTCAAATTCGAGCATAAAACCAAAACCTGGAACAGAACAATCGCAATGACCAAAACCTGTCAACAGCCAAATCTCCGTCCTTCGACCACCGTTAGTGCTGCTGTCACGTCCCGAAATTTTCGACTTTCGAAAATTCGACATCGATACTCACTTTATCGACTGCCGAGCAATCGAGTGCCGGAAACTCCAATAGTGAGGGTTTTTAAGAAAAAGAAAAAAAGTAGAAGAAGAAGAAGATAGAAGAAAAGAAGAGAAAAAGAAAAGAAGAACAACACATCAGAACAGCAACAGAAAACAATTTCAGAATCTTACACATCGCAGCGGAACAATATATAATAGATAAATGAATAATCTTTAAACAAAGAACTATATCATTTTATACATACATCAATCATCAGAGTCAATATACAACAATGGACAGTTATATAAACTCGTCCTCATACAGAATACACAGCGGAATAAAATAATATCAGATACAAATACTACGTCTCGTCATCCAGCTTATCTCCAAAGCTCCAGAATATCCAGAATATCCTGATAATCTAACTCTAGACTGCCCGTGTGGAAATTGGTGGGCACCCAGAGTTTAGAAGGGAAACAATAAACTCCGAGTCAGTCATGGTGACTGGTGTGAGATCGTAAAACAGTTATATCTTTTAAAAACAACAAGATATTTTAAAGTCAATTCGCAATGCTTTTGGAAAATGAAACTACCATAAGACCTCCCGCCACACACACAAGGCAAACGCAGACTTGGAGGAGATTTCTTCTTATGATAGTCAAAGATGCTTACTACGCAAAATCAAATCATTTTTGATATTATTATTAGTGCATAGTGTAGAAAACATTTCGAAAGTAGAATATAAATCTTAGCCAGCATAGGTACCATTATAGTATGCTTGCTATAGCTACCATATTAAATGGCAGGTTCTACAACTAATACCGTACAAGTCGCGTATTGTTTCTTTGGGTTTCCAACAAATGGTCAGGCTAAGGAACTTCCTATCCACGATGGGTATGTCCCTGGAATAGACGACCCGAGAAATAACCTAACATTACGGTTAGATCTCTGCCAACACAAGGCCGGGTTACCTCTGCAAAAATAGGTAACTACTGACACGCATATGCCATCCCCCGATCGTCACCGATCTTCTCGAGGATCCCCGATTTCCAACAAACCACATAGATAATAATAATGCAGTAACCACAGAGGTTAAGTATCTGGGCTCCATACCATGATACCACCTTTATCCAGAAGGAATGACATACACTAAGGGGCGCTACTCCCTAGAACCTTGCCGCATTCGTCCTGTTTCGACCATTTCCGGGGTGTGAGGCTCGACGAAGTCTCGTCCACAAAGCTACGCTTTCTACAAGAAGCCCTGCTTCGGGTCAAACAAAAATGATCAACCTATGATCACAAAGATATAAGATCAAACAAATGATCATATCACAAATGATCAAACACTGATCATTTCACAGCAACACTCAGTATGCCACGTTACCAAATTGGGATATATCGCTGATAAATTTCAACTACATAACCTCTGAGCTCGTACGTCTCAGAGAAGGGTGTTAAGCTAAGAGAATAAATTCTCCGCCACCAACAGATATGTATTTGAAAGAAATCAGCTTTATATCTCAAATTGTAACGTCAGACACACAATCCATACAAGTCTGTTCCGGGATCGAACAGAACCGAAGGCACTTCTCACGAAGCCCTTGCATTCCCGGATAATTTTCAATCACGTCAGGACTTCCCGTCACTAAGGGTGATAAAACCTCTAAATCGAAGATCAGTCGATGTAGAGTAACTCGACGGTAATCCTTCCGTTTTCAAAAATATCCGGTCTTCAACACCGGTCTTCAAATGCGATTCATAACGACGTATCACATATTCGGAATGGGTTATACGACCCCATGGTCCTTTCCCGGCTAACCCGAATAGTGAGCGATTATTTAAAAATAAGTGTGGCATTCAATTTCGTCCAATTCACAACAAATACCATTCAGGGTAATTATTGATAGTCGGTTATTTAACTATCAATAAAGATGCGCAACATCATCAGATTCCAAATAATTTTCCAAATTATTTCATCTTCAAAAATATGTTTACTAGATATAAAATTTCCACACTTTAAAAATAAATCAACGTTTATTTTTTTAAAACGAATTCCCATTTCTTTATAAATTCCATATTGAATTTATATTTCAAAATATCTTCTGATATACGATTTTCAAATCGATTTTCAATATTCAATTTCAATTTATCTTTTACAAAGATAAATTCTCAAAACGTTCATTTCATTTGGAAAAGCATTTCCATACTTATTTAAAAATAAGTGTTTCACAAATCATTTATTTTCAACACTTGAAAATATTCGATATACTTAAATCAAATTAAGTATATATTCATTCTTTAAGGAAATCATTCTTTTAACACCTATTTGAGTCAAAACGAATGTTGCGTAAAACATCGTTACGACGACTCACAAATCACTAGTATAGGGATTCGAAATTAAAATAGATATGTAAATCCCAATACTAGATAAAAACCATTTCCTTTCGGAAATCATTTACTATAACAACAGTGTTATAGTCCACCATTTCCTTAAATTTCTCGAAACGTCTATTTCAACAAGAACTGTTGAAATCTATGTTTTCGATATTTAACACATTTTTTAAAACATCGTTAAAAACAATTTAACTTCATTTTAAAAATATCACTTCTTCAAAAACCATATCTGTTTTACTTAACAATATATTCACTGTCCAAAATCGTGAATATAATTTACTTAACCCAATTTCAATCTTTTCCACACATTTTTATTTCAATAAAAATTTGCTATCCAAAATCGCAAATATATCTTCTTTGATAATCTTCTATATTTAATTTATCAAATTCAATCGATTTCGAATTTATAAACACGGTTATAAATTCTATTTCTATTTATAAAAACTTCCGTTTATAAATCTTCTTTATTTACCAATTCAATTCACAATTCAATTTATATACCACAATCCATATTATAAGTTAAATACTTATAATTTCATTTATTTACAAAGATCATTCTTTTAAAACTTTACAACTGTAAAATTTACCCTTTTATAAACCCATTTTAACGTCATTTCCAAATACTACATCAATTACAGATTGATTCCCAAAATTTTATCATTTCTAAATAATTTTCCTTATTCTTTCCAATTTATTCAATATTCTATTTTTAAAAGAATTCTTCAATTTGAAACCATTTTTACATTGATTTCCCAAGTTATTTCAATTCATAAATTTAATTTCTAATTGGACTTCCAACTTATTTCATTTTAAATAAATTCCTTTTGAAGAGAATAAATTTTCTTTGTCTCTTTCAATCTATTTAAAAATCCAAATTTAAATTAAATTCTTCAATTTATAATCACTGTTTTATGAAATTCTTTTATTTAGCAATTTCACTTCATTCTGGAATTTATTCCATAAGATTATAAAAATTAACTTTTTATACTTTAAAAATTCCTTTCTTCAAAATTATTAAATTTCTAAAATTGATTCATTTAGAAATTCCTATTTTGATTTCAAAAATCCAATTTCGTATATTTTGGAATCCAATGATATCAAACATCCATTCGGCCAATTTTCGTTTTCAAACAATTCCCAATCATCAATATCATCGATCGTATCAATATAATCATTCACAGAATTATCATATCACAATATAATAAATTCACAACAATATTGAGGGGTCCAGTTGGATCCCTCCAACCTGTTTCCCTGCATCCAAAGATGTTAGCACAATACCAATTCCGCTCCAGTACGGAATTATCGCGGTATATAGGTTTTTTTATAAATCCGCTTACTAACGGCGCAATAGGGTCTCATCCGCTATACGAGGCGGGAAATCATCAATCCAATATATACATATGCCAATATGTATATATTGCTATATATAGATATATATATCCTACTATATCTACTATCACATCCAATAGAAATCAAATAGTCAATAATAACTGTAAAAATCAAATTTCCTTCGAGTGAGAAAATCTCACCTTAGATTTTTAATTTGCCATCCACTTTCAATTTGACCATTTCTTCTCGATTTCACGGGTTTTGACCTTGTATAATTAATCACATAATTTTATAAATATTTGAACTAATCAAATAAATAAATTTTTCGCTTAGCAAATTTTAATTATCCAATGATTTCTATTCTAACTGATTTCTTTTAAATAAATTTATTTGACTAAACATTCCAATTGCTACCAACTTTCCTGTTTTTGTCTATATATTAACTTTCTGTAAATCATCTTCACTTATAACAATTTATATTTATACTTGTATATAAATTAATTAAAACTCGAATAAAATTTACCTCACTGCCACTTAATCGAACTCGTGATAGACTGCAACCCGCTCACGCCATCGCGACTGTACACACACACCATCGAGAGTCACTCGTGCCTTGAAAGATCGCCGAGATTCAACTTCGCTACCCAGAACTCCCTACGGCCTCGACCCTTGAACGCGGCGCCACCCAAGCTCGACGCCACTTCGACAAACGCGATGCCTCGGCCTGCTTCGCGACACCCCCAGCGATTCCAATCGACCTACCCAAGCGCGCGCGAGCTCCACGTGAACGCCTCCAGTCCCACGCGAAGTGGTCGCCGTTCGATGATTTGCTGTCGAGCCCTAGACCTCGCGAGCGCGAGACGTTCTTCTTAAATTTCGACTGCCCCGGTAGAACGACGCCGCGACCATTCGATCTGCTCGCGTTTCCCCTTTTTGTCGAAGTCGAAGTCGTGACCCCCCTCCATTCCACTCACGATTCAAAGCAGCTCGAGATTGAGAGCGCGACTTCGATTTGAAATAGAATAACGTGATTTTCAGGTATACGAGGAAAGGAAGAGTTTTGCGATTTTGGGGTTTCTTTCTTTTCGACTTTGAATTATACAGAGGGGAGGGACGTGATTTATCAGAGAGGAGAACGTTATGGGGTGCACGATTTTTTTGCTCTGTGATTCTCGGCTGAACAAAGGGCGTGGAAAAAGGAAGAACGTGTGATGATGTTTACAAATTTAAATTTAAATTTAAATTGAATACCATTTAATTTCCAACGCGTTTAACTATCGTATGGTCACATAACAACCCCGAAAATTACGAAAATTGAAATCCGGCAATAATACAATATTACGGACCCAATGGAGCTGGTTTCGTCGAATTCCGAGACTGTTTGAAAAATGACTATTTTTAATTATCGGTTCAAACCGTTAAATTCCAAAACTGAACGAATCACTTCTAAATTCGATTCTGAGAGTTCCATTATCTTCAGTTTTATAATTAAAGATTCAAATTTTTATTCGACTATCAATAGATTAAATTCTGTAATTTAACCGCAAATTTCAAAGTTTTATTCGGGATTCAAATTAAATTATCGTTCAAATATTTAAAATAAATTAAATATTTCCAATTTAATTTGTTCAAAATTCTGGGTCGTTACAGACTTCCCTCCTTAAAAGAATTTCGTCCTCGAAATTACAAGTTAGGAAAAGTGGCCCTTAACTCGTCTACTATTTTTCACAATCTAATAGTTTTATCAATCTATCACACAAATCTTCTAATAAAGATTCGTTATTACTTCAACTAGTTTTTCAACTTCAATTACAGGTTTCAAACAACACTGTTTACTTCTCAATTCAAATTCGAGTTTAAAGTCAAATTTAAACTGTCAAAATTTCTCAAAAATTTTCTAACACTCTAAATTTTCGAAAAATTTCGCCAGCGTCTCCTTTGCGCGGCTAATACGGTACGACTACAAAACGTCCCTACGGACTCTCAGATTTCAAAAAGAAAAAGAAAAAGCCAAGCGGCTAGACAAGAAATCATCAAAAACTCATATTATAATTCAAATATGTACCTTTTGTCGAGCAATTCAAATTATCTGTGAAGTCAAATTCAATTCCCTTTATACCTGTATATCTACTAGCCATAATATCTAGTTACACATTCAAACCATTTGCAAATTCTATTACAAAAATTTTCCAATATAAACTACTTATATCATCTTTAGTTCACTATTGAAGTTATATCCATTATCTTAAATTTTACATTTCAAAATTTTTTTTTATTTGAATTCAATTTCACATTTCAACTTCCCATTTGAATTTACTTTACCATTTTAATTCAATTTGGATTCAATTTACTTTCAATTCTGAAATATTGAATTTTATCAATTATCTGTCATTTACAACTGCACTATCTTAAATTAGTTCCAATTACTAATTCATTCGTCTTCAATTTGAATTCCACTCCAATCAGATTTCAAATATTATATAAGTTAACAACTTATTTACATCTTGATTTATACAATCATTTATACATTCACCTTCACAATTCCATTTTATTAAGGAATTTTATTTTCAATTTATCTTTTTTGGAATTCTATTTTCATTTATGAATCATATTTACAATTCGTATTCATAGTTTTCGTTCATATATGAATTTATTTCCTTATACTTTCAATTCACATTTATATATTTCATTTGTTAATGAACTTTAATTCCAATCACAATTTCATAATTTACATTAACAATTTCTATTTGTATAAGTTATAAATTCAATCATATTCCATAATATTCTTATACAGTATTCCAGAGTCCTTTCAACCTTTCAAAACCATTTTGAAAACAATTCAAATTTATCTTTTGAATTTTCAAAACAAAACTCAATTTTCCAAACAATCTTCCTTTTAAAACAATTTGGCAGCAATTCCTTTTTTGGAAACCCGAAAATGAATTCTAATGATGTGGCCACCATCATCAGGATTATTTTCCAGCGACCTAAAAGAGTTTAGAGCTTTCATCTCTTCAGAATACTTTTCCAAAACCTTAGAAATCCATTTTCAAATCAAAAAGGATTTAAACTTTCCAAATCTCCAAAATTTTCAAATTCTTTTCAAAAACATTTCCAAAACTTCTCTGGAATTCCGTTTTAAATTACAATTCACATTTATAATTTATATTCTCAAATTTCATTTGTATGTGAATTTATTTCTTAACTTTGGAATTACGATTCCAATTTCTTATTCAATTTCAGTGATGATAATTCACTATTATTACTTCCTAACATCCATGCAACCATATACTATAGTAGTTCATAGAAAATTATTTCTTTCCTATACAAAAATAGTTTTGGGTAAAATTATTTCATTTACCCTATTCAAAACAATACTGTGCCGAATTGTTCTATTCAAGTGTTTAGAAACCCCTTCGATACAGTTTTGCAAGACTGTGCCGACGAAGGTTCATATACCACTCAATAAACCAATCATCACAATACAAAACAATTTTATATTCACTAACAAATATGCGCTCGTATATATTATTACACTCAACTCATTCTAGAGTACTGCTGACTCTATCTCTAATGAGTAACACCCAACAGAGCAGGGTTGTCGCTTAACCATATGCTCTGATACCACTTTGTCACGTCCCGAAATTTTCGACTTTCGAAAATTCGACATCGATACTCACTTTATCGACTGCCGAGCAATCGAGTGCCGGAAACTCCAATAGTGAGGGTTTTTAAGAAAAAGAAAAAAAGTAGAAGAAGAAGAAGATAGAAGAAAAGAAGAGAAAAAGAAAAGAAGAACAACACATCAGAACAGCAACAGAAAACAATTTCAGAATCTTACACATCGCAGCGGAACAATATATAATAGATAAATGAATAATCTTTAAACAAAGAACTATATCATTTTATACATACATCAATCATCAGAGTCAATATACAACAATGGACAGTTATATAAACTCGTCCTCATACAGAATACACAGCGGAATAAAATAATATCAGATACAAATACTACGTCTCGTCATCCAGCTTATCTCCCAAAGCTCCAGAATATCCAGAATATCCTGATAATCTAACTCTAGACTGCCCGTGTGGAAATTGGTGGGCACCCAGAGTTTAGAAGGGAAACAATAAACTCCGAGTCAGTCATGGTGACTGGTGTGAGATCGTAAAACAGTTATATCTTTTAAAAACAACAAGATATTTTAAAGTCAATTCGCAATGCTTTTGGAAAATGAAACTACCATAAGACCTCCCGCCACACACACAAGGCAAACGCAGACTTGGAGGAGATTTCTTCTTATGATAGTCAAAGATGCTTACTACGCAAAATCAAATCATTTTTGATATTATTATTAGTGCATAGTGTAGAAAACATTTCGAAAGTAGAATATAAATCTTAGCCAGCATAGGTACCATTATAGTATGCTTGCTATAGCTACCATATTAAATGGCAGGTTCTACAACTAATACCGTACAAGTCGCGTATTGTTTCTTTGGGTTTCCAACAAATGGTCAGGCTAAGGAACTTCCTATCCACGATGGGTACGTCCCTGGAATAGACGACCCGAGAAATAACCTAACATTACGGTTAGATCTCTGCCAACACAAGGCCGGGTTACCTCTGCAAAAATAGGTAACTACTGACACGCATATGCCATCCCCCGATCGTCACCGATCTTCCCGAGGATCCCCGATTTCCAACAAACCACATAGATAATAATAATGCAGTAACCACAGAGGTTAAGTATCTGGGCTCCATACCATGATACCACCTTTATCCAGAAGGAATGACATACACTAAGGGGCGCTACTCCCTAGAACCTTGCCGCATTCGTCCTGTTTCGACCATTTCCGGGGTGTGAGGCTCGACGAAGTCTCGTCCACAAAGCTACGCTTTCTACAAAAAGCCCTGCTTCGGGTCAAACAAAAATGATCAACCTATGATCACAAAGATATAAGATCAAACAAATGATCATATCACAAATGATCAAACACTGATCATTTCACAGCAACACTCAGTATGCCACGTTACCAAATTGGGATATATCGCTGATAAATTTCAACTACATAACCTCTGAGCTCATACGTCTCAGAGAAGGGTGTTAAGCTAAGAGAATAAATTCTCCGCCACCAACAGATATGTATTTGAAAGAAATCAGCTTTATATCTCAAATTGTAACGTCAGACACACAATCCATACAAGTCTGTTCCGGGATCGAACAGAACCGAAGGCACTTCTCACGAAGCCCTTGCATTCCCGGATAATTTTCAATCACGTCAGGACTTCCCGTCACTAAGGGTGATAAAACCTCTAAATCGAAGATCAGTCGATGTAGAGTAACTCGACGGTAATCCTTCCGTTTTCAAAAATATCCAGTCTTCAACACCGGTCTTCAAATGCGATTCATAACGACGTATCACATATTCGGAATGGGTTATACGACCCCATGGTCCTTTCCCGGCTAACCCGAAGTGAGCGATTATTTAAAAATAAGTGTGGCATTCAATTTCGTCCAATTCACAACAAATACCATTCAGGGTAATTATTGATAGTCGGTTATTTAACTATCAATAAAGATGCGCAACATCATCAGATTCCAAATAATTTTCCAAATTATTTCATCTTCAAAAATATCTTTACTAGATATAAAATTTCCACACTTTAAAAATAAATCAACGTTTATTTTTTTAAAACGAATTCCCATTTCTTTATAAATTCCATATTGAATTTATATTTCAAAATATCTTCTGATATACGATTTTCAAATCGATTTTCAATATTCAATTTCAATTTATCTTTTACAAAGATAAATTCTCAAAACGTTCATTTCATTTGGAAAAGCATTTCCATACTTATTTAAAAATAAGTGTTTCACAAATCATTTATTTTCAACACTTGAAAATATTCGATATACTTAAATCAAATTAAGTATATATTCATTCTTTAAGGAAATCATTCTTTTAACACCTATTTGAGTCAAAACGAATGTTGCGTAAAACATCGTTACGACGACTCACAAATCACTAGTATAGGGATTCGAAATTAAAATAGATATGTAAATCCCAATACTAGATAAAAACCATTTCCTTTCGGAAATCATTTACTATAACAACAGTGTTATAGTCCACCATTTCCTTAAATTTCTCGAAACGTCTATTTCAACAAGAACTGTTGAAATCTATGTTTTCGATATTTAACACATTTTTTAAAACATCGTTAAAAACAATTTAACTTCATTTTAAAAATATCACTTCTTCAAAAACCATATCTGTTTTACTTAACAATATATTCACTGTCCAAAATCGTGAATATAATTTACTTAACCCAATTTCAATCTTTTCCACACATTTTTATTTCAATAAAAATTTGCTATCCAAAATCGCGAATATATCTTCTTTGATAATCTTCTATATTTAATTTATCAAATTCAATCGATTTCGAATTTATAAACACGGTTATAAATTCTATTTCTATTTATAAAAACTTCCGTTTATAAATCTTCTTTATTTACCAATTCAATTCACAATTCAATTTATATACCACAATCCATATTATAAGTTAAATACTTATAATTTCATTTATTTACAAAGATCATTCTTTTAAAACTTTACAACTGTAAAATTTACCCTTTTATAAACCCATTTTAACGTCATTTCCAAATACTACATCAATTACAGATTGATTCCCAAAATTTTATCATTTCTAAATAATTTTCCTTATTCTTTCCAATTTATTCAATATTCTATTTTTAAAAGAATTCTTCAATTTGAAACCATTTTTACATTGATTTCCCAAGTTATTTCAATTCATAAATTTAATTTCTAATTGGACTTCCAACTTATTTCATTTTAAATAAATTCCTTTTGAAGAGAATAAATTTTCTTTGTCTCTTTCAATCTATTTAAAAATCCAAATTTAAATTAAATTCTTCAATTTATAATCACTGTTTTATGAAATTCTTTTATTTAGCAATTTCACTTCATTCTGGAATTTATTCCATAAGATTATAAAAATTAACTTTTTATACTTTAAAAATTCCTTTCTTCAAAATTATTAAATTTCTAAAATTGATTCATTTAGAAATTCCTATTTTGATTTCAAAAATCCAATTTCGTATATTTTGGAATCCAATGATATCAAACATCCATTCGGCCAATTTTCGTTTTCAAACAATTCCCAATCATCAATATCATCGATCGTATCAATATAATCATTCACAGAATTATCATATCATAATATAATAAATTCACAACAATATTGAGGGGTCCAGTTGGATCCCTCCAACCTGTTTCCCTGCATCCAAAGATGTTAGCACAATACCAATTCCGCTCCAGTACGGAATTATCGCGGTATATAGGTTTTTTTATAAATCCGCTTACTAACGGCGCAATAGGGTCTCATCCGCTATACGAGGCGGGAAATCATCAATCCAATATATACATATGCCAATATGTATATATTGCTATATATAGATATATATATCCTACTATATCTACTATCACATCCAATAGAAATCAAATAGTCAATAATAACTGTAAAAATCAAATTTCCTTCGAGTGAGAAAATCTCACCTTAGATTTTTAATTTGCCATCCACTTTCAATTTGACCATTTCTTCTCGATTTCACGGGTTTTGACCTTGTATAATTAATCACATAATTTTATAAATATTTGAACTAATCAAATAAATAAATTTTTCGCTTAGCAAATTTTAATTATCCAATGATTTCTATTCTAACTGATTTCTTTTAAATAAATTTATTTGACTAAACATTCCAATTGCTACCAACTTTCCTGTTTTTATCTATATATTAACTTTCTGTAAATCATCTTCACTTATAACAATTTATATTTATACTTGTATATAAATTAATTAAAACTCGAATAAAATTTACCTCACTGCCACTTAATCGAACTCGTGATCGACTACAACCCGCTCACGCCATCGCGACTGTACACACACACCATCGAGAGCCACTCGTGCCTTGAAAGATCGCCGAGATTCAACTTCGCTACCCAGAACTCCCTACGGCCTCGACCCTTGAACGCGGCGCCACCCAAGCTCGACGCCACTTCGACAAACGCGATGCCTCGGCCTGCTTCGCGACACCCCCAGCGATTCCAATCGACCTACCCAAGCGCGCGCGAGCTCCACGTGAACGCCTCCAATCCCACGCGAAGTGGTCGCCGTTCGATGATTTGCTGTCGAGCCCTAGACCTCGCGAGCGCGAGACGTTCTTCTTAAATTTCGACTGCCCCGGTAGAACGACGCCGCGACCATTCGATCTGCTCACGTTTCCCCTTTTTGTCGAAGTCGAAGTCGTGACCCCCCTCCATTCCACTCACGATTCAAAGCAGCTCGAGATTGAGAGCGCGACTTCGATTTGAAATAGAATAACGTGATTTTCAGGTATACGAGGAAAGGAAGAGTTTTGCGATTTTGGGGTTTCTTTCTTTTCGACTTTGAATTATACAGAGGGGAGGGACGTGATTTATCAGAGAGGAGAACGTTATGGGGTGCACGATTTTTTTGCTCCGTGATTCTCGGCTGAACAAAGGGCGTGGAAAAAGGAAGAACGTGTGATGATGTTTACAAATTTAAATTTAAATTTAAATTGAATACCATTTAATTTCCAACGCGTTTAACTATCGTATGGTCACATAACAACCCCGAAAATTACGAAAATTGAAATCCGGCAATAATACAATATTACGGACCCAATGGAGCTGGTTTCGTCGAATTCCGAGACTGTTTGAAAAATGACTATTTTTAATTATCGGTTCAAACCGTTAAATTCCAAAACTAAACGAATCACTTCTAAATTCGATTCTGAGAGTTCCATTATCTTCAGTTTTATAATTAAAGATTCAAATTTTTATTCGACTATCAATAGATTAAATTCTGTAATTTAACCGCAAATTTCAAAGTTTTATTCGGGATTCAAATTAAATTATCGTTCAAATATTTAAAATAAATTAAATATTTCCAATTTAATTCGTTCAAAATTCTGGGTCGTTACAGCTGCAACTCCTTCCATGTCCTCGTCAATGACCAAACTACCATCTCCCAGAGTTCTATTGAACTCGATCCATCCTGGACGTCGTGGTGAGTCTATTTCCGACCAATACCCAAACTAGGGCTACAAACTAAAACGACCATTATCCAACGCCACAGTGCCTTGATCATCTTCCTACCATTTTTCCTTCGATCTCCGACCACTCTACTATCCTCAGAAAGAAACTCGACCTCCCAAACCATCTAGATCACCAGTACTCACCAAAATACCATTTTCTGGTCAACTGAGAAATACAAACTCAAAACCCAACTAAAAATTGCAATTTCATTCCTAAAAATCATATTTTGGTTTAATAATTCAGATTAGATTCCTGAATTGATGAATTAAGAAGTTGGAATTTCAACATGACTTAAGACTTGCACTGTTCTTTAGTTTCCAGAGAAATTCTACATTTATTTTACCCTAAAAAAAATTTAAAACTTAAGTTTACGATGAAACAAACAAATCTTGTTTAAAGTCTAAGATCTAACAGAGATTAGATAAGAAGATAAGGAATTTTGTTTAAAATCTAAGCTCAAAAACAAGAACAGAGAGTGTCACACATATAAACAGGCATACACATACATCTATACATCCATATATATATATATATATATACTCACATATTTATACACACAAAAACATACTTTCTTTCAGAAGTCAACATGCAAATAGATTTATTATATTTAAGCTCTTTTTAAAAAAAATGTTACTCACCATTTAAAATAGAGACAGAGCCTGAAATAGGATCTTGAAGACTGGAATTGATAATATGCTTGAGTTTGTATATTTTAATACTTTTGATCTGGAAGTCCTTTGAAGGCTGAAGTTTGAAGAATTTCAAAATCCAAAGCTTTGATTTAAAAATTTCATGCTTGCTTCCAGTTTTGAGAAGAATGCAGACATGTTGTTCTGAGTTGTTTCCAGATTTGAAAAATGAAGGCAGGCTGGTTGCTTTAAGATGATTACAGATTTGCAAAGAAGGTTGCAGACAGAAGACTTGATTTTGAAATGTATTACAGGGTTTTATTTTCTTGAATTTCTGGTTTGAGGAATGAACTTCAGATTTTAGTTTATGAAAATTTCTTTGGGTTGAGGAATTCGATTCTGGTTTTAGAAAATGAGGCTACAGGCTATGTTCACTTGCTTTTAAAATGAGAAGATAGAAAAAGAAATGGAAGAGGGAAGATGTTTGTTTATATAATGTAAATTAGGATTTAATAAAATTTAAAGAAAATGAAAATAAAAAGATGACACTTGTCTTTTGCCTTATCTAATTACTTAACACCTATGCTTAGATGGTTTAATATGTTAACACTTGTCATTTTGAATGCTAATTATCTTACACATGTTATTCTATTATTAAAATTATTTCTTATTTATTAACTTGTTTTTATGTTAACTTCAATTTAGCTTTAATGTTTCCATTTTAGCTTATTGTTTTTATATATAGAATTTACATACCTTTATGTTTTATATATTTTAAAAGTAAATAAAAATCCTTTTTCTTATTTATTAATACTTACCTATATATATTACTTTTTAAAGAAACAAAAACAAATTATATTTTAAAATAAAAGTGTATACAAATATTCTAAAATCCAAAACAATTTAAATATTTATTCTCTTGAATTTCAAAGATTAAATTCAAATTCAATTAAATTAAATCTAAATTCCCAATTTACCCAAAGCTTCTATTTACAATATATATAAATAAATATATATTCATTCAAATAGAAAATATCTTATTAACTTTTAAAAGATAAAATCACCAATTAATACTAATTTAATCAGATTATTAAATTAAATTCAAATCTTATTATCAAAGATCATCAATATCAATTTAATTATTTAACAGATTATTAAATTGATATTGTTAAAATTTCCGGGATATTACAGTTGTAATATGTTGTATTGTTTTCTTTGTGCTGTTGATAAGTCGCTGACGACCTTAGTTAAGTCGTAGGTCGCGTGTCTTGTTTTGGGTCGTAAGTCGGTGATGTTTGTTAGGTCGTGGTCGACCTAAGTGTTGTACGGAATTGTGTGTGTTGAGTTGTAAAGCTATAAATAGCGGCGTTGGGTCATTTGTAAAGTTAGTTAATTTTGAATGAAAAGTTTTGTTTGTTAGCTTTGTGCTTTCAATTAAATTGGTAGTTGAGTGTAATCTCCTATCTCCACTCTCGGTTAATCGAGTGCGCTCGATTCAACGATTGCTGAAGCCGATTCACGGTATCTAGTGCGCTAGATCAACGTACGAAGAATCGTAGATCTTTAAACACGGTATAGTGCACTATCAACGTGTTTGGAATAGCTAAAATCCGGTATCATTTGATCAACGGATTTGGGCCATTCGGTATCTTTTAATCTATCGATCGTTACTTTCATCGATTTATACATTTTGTTATTCCGCTGCTGCATCAATTGATTACAACATAATTCGACATTTCTAATAAAACAATTGCTAAACAAAATCTCCTTTTGGACAATATCTTAAGCATCTATCAAGAAACAAGAAATACTCAAGTTAATTATCGATAGTCCTACAATAACACAAAGTTTCAACAATAATTACAAAAATAAATACTACTACCCGTGTGCGAAGCACGGGTTCACACTAGTTTGATAAAAAAGATTAACAAAAATTAGATAATTTAATAGTTACAAAAGTCGTTCGGCTATCAAGTTAATTAACAAATGTTTGTGATTGTTATACTAAAAATTGATAACTTTCATCTTCTTTTCTAAAAAACATAACATTCAATTAGCAATCTAAAAATAGTGAACCATTATAAGATCAACAAATTGATTTTAAGAACAATTTTATGCACATGAAACCCAAAGTCATCAAATTACATAAACTACTTATCTAGTAGATTATGTCAACCATTCTCAATCAAGGAATCTCAATGTACTGAATTGTTTGAATTTAATCAAAGTGAAACTATCTAATTTAATCCCTAAAATATGCACATCATAAGAATTGAAGAAAAAACAAAAAAGTTACTCATATTATAAATTTTTTGACCTAGATTTTAAATTTCACGGAGATATCTCGATTGAAGTCTGAAGGAAGAAGGGTAGCACGTTAGATTGTCTAATGAAGAGCACGATATTGTTAATGGAGAAGGAAGAAACTTGAGCATTCAAATGGTTAGATAGGAAAGCGAATTGGGATTCTTTTTCTTTTCTTTTTTTCCCCCTATCTGGAGCCCTGTATGTTGGAGTTTTCCGATGAGGGGGTGACCTGACAAACTCTGCTTTCCAAAACTATGTTGGAGTTGCTAATGCTCAGTTGAACTCCGTCTACTGTGCTGCTCTTCAACGTGATTGTTGCTTCATTCCTTATGCTAGTAAACAATGCCGGCCCAAACACAACTGTTGCCCTAGACAAAAATTAAAGACATCTTGCTAGTAAATCCTTCATTAACAAATACCAGTTCATGCTGGATTGTGCGCACCTTCTTTGTAGATACATCTACATTCTCCACTGTGTTGAAAATAAAGCAGGTATATTTTTATCTTTATTTGCATTGAAATTGTAAACTGAATCTGCAAATTGACTTTTGAAAATAGAATTAACTACGTTTTTTTAACTACAGATGTTAATATGTACACTTGTTTTAGCTAAAGATGTAAATCGATTTAACTTAACTTGCTATATTATATATAAAACAGAATTAATAGTCTTGCATCGATAAATGTTTTACAGATATTTAACATTACTTAATTTAAATTTATTTAACTTAACTTGCAATTTGTTTAACATGGCTCATTTGTTTTTGTTTCGCATGTGTAGTCTTACATCAGTAAATGTTTTAATAGGTGGACTACGTGCACCGTGGCAGTTTGGTGCAAATTTTAGACTATAGTGTTCATGTGGCTATTTCTATTTAATTCCAGCTATACTTCAGCATTGTTTGTCCCATGACAGACCAATTTGAGATGCATCATCCACTAGCATTAAACATTATTCTAACTCGTCACTATGCAGAAGTGAGGTACATCATTTAAGCGTTGAGCATTATTACTAATTTTTTACAATACCTTGACACTTCAATAAAAACACCATTTTACACTGATTCTGCAACACTTCTCCAATGTGTTGTAAAAGTGGTGGACCTTTCATTACATTTTAATCTCCAATGTGCAACACTGATTCTGCAACATTTCATAAATATCGAATGTAGTTCAAAATGTAAAAATATTATCGTTTATCATTTATTAAAAGTAATAATTAATTAAAGAGAAACTATGCACCGGGTTGTACAATGATCTATTTTTTTTGCCTATATCTCTTCTTTCCCTTGCACCGAGTTTTGCTTCATTTTTCACAAACTCATTCCAATCTTCTTGAGCGATTGTTGGTGGACAGTTTTTCAACCTCTCTTCGTCATTATCGAATTTGTCATAAAAGTTTGTCCTCAATTCGCTCTTGTGTCTCCTAAATGACTCGGCCATTTTTTTAAAAACAAGTCTTTTATATCTGACTCTAGCTCATAAAATGTCTGTGAAATTAAGAGTTTTTTTTACGTAAAAAGGAAGCGATGTGGCAAAATATATCTACAGAAAAAAAATGAAAATGTAAAATTGTAAAATTAATGCTTCGACATAACAATTGTACCGCCATACAACCAATCTCTTGTACATAACAATGCTTCGACAACATCTCCTTTATGTGAATTATGGTACTCGTTAAGTACTCTACCACTAATGCTAAAAGCACTTTCTTAAACCACAGTAGTTACTGGTACAGCTAAGATATTTTTTTCCATAAGAGATAAAATAGGATGTTGAAATTGTTGTGATTTCCAAAATGAAAGTACATCAAACTCTATTTTGCGATCAACTAGCCCATCATTTAAATATGAATAAAGTTATGATCTAGTAGAACTGCCAGCAAATTGATAAGAGTCAAACTGTTCCAAAATATCTTCACGTTCTTGTGAATAAGGGTCCGTAAACGAACCTGGAGATTTCGTGCCTTTTGTAACATTTGTTTCAATAGGCGACTCCACTTGCACTTTCTTTGAATATTCAAAGAACAACTCTTCCAATTTTCCTTTTACCTTTTCAAATTCTACGTTATCTCCATATAGCCTTTCATATGAAAATTGGACAAAACTTACTTTATAATGTGGATCAAAAATACAAGCAATAGAAAGAAGCAGACTAAACTCTTTCCAATATTTATCAAACTTTTTAAGCATGTCAGGAGCCATGGAAGACATAAAATCATCTCCCTCTATATTATTTTTTAAGTTAAACGAACCAAGAAAATTTTTGAAAAGCACAAATTAGCGGTCGGATAATTTGTTCCTGAAAAAAGAAGGTGACATTGTAGAAAACTTCCAAAAAACGTGTGATTTTCTTTGCTTTCTCTCATTCTTTAAATGATGGATAATAAGTATAACTAGAATCCACATGTTTCAAGCGATAAAGAGCTTGCTTATAATATATTGCACTTCTAAGCATAATAAACGTGGAGTTCCATCTCTTGGGAACATCTAGACAAAATCCTTTCTTAGTCTTATCCAAAGAAAGACTAGTTATGCATTCTAAAAAAAATATTCTAGATTGAGATCCCCTAATATATTTTATGCTTTCCCTTGTGTTGCTTAAACAAGTAGTAATATATTTCAGGCCATCTTGCACTGTCAAATTCAATATATGTGCGACACAACTAACGTGTAAATATTGGCCATTCGCAACCAATGATCTTCTATAATTGAGATGTGGTCCTAATAATTCAATAAACTTATCATTAGAAGATGCATTATCCAATGTACATGAAAACATTTTGTCAACTATCCCCCACCTAAGGAACAAACTTTATATCGTTCCAAATATGGCTAACCCAGAATGAGGAGGCGGCAATAAACAAAAACTAAGCAATCTTTTTTGCAAATTTCATTCATTGTCAACAAAATGTGCAGTCAAAGTTTTGTTTCCATCTGTATTGATTGAAGTCTACAAGTCAAACGTTATACTCACTCTCCTGCTAAATGAATCCAATATGGCTTTAAGTTTTACACTCTTTCTCATAAAGTTATATAAAATCTAAATGCGAAGTTTTTTTGGATAAATGTACCACTTCATCATTTAAATAAGAAACTAATTCACTAACTTTCATATTGCACAAAATTAAATGGTAAAGTATGCCGAATAATTGCTTTAGTCATTAAATCTCTATACTTCATTTGACTAAAGTTTCATTTATTGATGTCTTCCACATTTATACCGTGTCATTTGTTAATATGTCTCCTCAAATTATTTGTCCCATAATTATCACCATATATATATATTCTCTTTTACTTTTTTGCAAAAACATGTATGCTTTTTACCACTAACAATTTCCTTCTTTTCGAAATATTTCCACACATCAGAATAAGTATTTCTTTTTCGTTTACTACGCACGAAACTACCCACCGAATCAAGATCCACTTCTAATTCTACCATATCTCTTGTTTGACTATCATGTTCACCGATATTCATATTCTACAAAAATTATGCAAAAGTTATCAAGACTTTATCATCATGACATATAAAATATATCAAGTTGATTAATGTACAACATGTTATCTTTTCAGTGAATATTTTATTAGTAATTGTGTAGTGGCAAATATTTTAGTTTCATTATACGACAAAAAATAAAATCAGAACATTAGAAAATTATCAAAAAGGTAGTACCTAATCCTATAGTGAAGTTATAATAGTCTTCAAAAATCAATGTATTAAAGAAATAGTCGTATATGGTTTTTCCATATAGAGGAATGAACATTATATTACGTGTTATATATAAAAATATATCATCGAACGAACATGCCTATCCTATGCCTTATGGGAATTTACATGGTGGTTGGATGTGGTGACACTTTTGGTTGCGATTTTCAATGAAAATTATATCAAAATTTATGCATGTATTATTCACCCACTCATAGTTCCTTACTATTTATATGTTCGTCAGGTTTGATCGTGCGTTTTTTGTGATATCCCGGGATTTTTGGGCAATATCAATTTAATAATCAGTATTAATAATTTAATTGGATTGATAATTTTCCCTTATAATTTTAATTTAAATTGGTAATTTAATCCTTTATAGGCTAATAAATATTTAATTTGGTAATATTAGATCTTTTCTAATAATTTAAAATGGATAAAATTTATCTTTCAAAGCTAATAAAAATAGATTCTATTTATAATGTATATATTGATATATATATTGTGAATAGAGAATCTTTTGTTTAAATAAAAGATGAATTTTCAAATTGTAATATATATGTATGTATATGTTATAATTTGGATTGTTATGAATTTAATTTAATCTATTAATAATATATATAGTATGAATATATTGTGATTTAAGCTTTGTTTTAAATTTAATATTTTTTTTCAAAAGTTAAAGATTAATTCATTTGTTTTCAAATTATAAGATAATTGTTTGTTTTAAATATGATAGTTTAAATAAAGTTTTATTTTGTATTCTTTAAAGTGTTTAAATTTAAAAGGTTATAAAAATACATGTATAAGAATTTGTTTGTATTATAATTGGTTTTATAATATTTTCTCTAAAGTAATTTATATACATATATACTAAGATAAGTGTTTATTAATTAGTAAATTAAGTATAAAAGCTTTATATTAACATTTAAATTAAATAAAAATTTATTTAAAATACTTAGGACATGTGTTAATATCTTAACATATGGTAATAACATGTGGAAGCCTTGTATAATCCAATTTAACAAGTTGGACATTTGTCTAATGTATAAAAAATACAAGTGGCAAGGTTATATTTTCTCTAAAAAATTAGTTAATGTAATATGGTATAGAGAAACCTGGTTTTCATTTCTCAGTAAAAATATTTTCTTTCTTCCTCTAAAACTAAAAACAAATCGAAACAGAAATCTGAAAACAAATCCTCAAAAATAAAACCCTGTAAAATTCTCAATACATATGAAGTTAGAAATCTGGAATTCAAACATGCATTTCAAATGAAGATCAGCAGCAGTTTATATCATCAACATTAAACAAGCATGCAAAGTATCACAACAACAATCAAGTTAAAGACTCAAATATTTACAAGCATGCAGTAGGATTTCAAATTCAACATTTTCCAGATCAAATTTTAGAAGCCTGGAAAACTGCTCTGTTTGTTCTCTGTTCTTTATAACAGGTGAGTAAATCATCATTTTAAAAACAGTTTTTAATAAATATAGTGGGATGTTGATGCATGTGTTAAATTTGCTATGATATTGAATGCATGTTTACTTGATTACTGTTGTGTATGCATGATTGAGGTTATGGAATGTTTGGGTATAGATGAACCTGTGAAGTTCATCTCTGTATATTTACAGGAGTTGTTCTTCAAAAGAAATATGCAAAAATCCTCCAATCTAAACCTTATTTGAACTTGATACGTGAATAAAAGTTGTGAATTAATGTATGATAGTAATTTTAAAAATTGTTTCTGAAATATTTAGTTTACAAATAATTTTAAAAAAAGGAAAATACAGTAAAATACTGTTGCATGTCAAAAATTAATAAACTCGAATTATAGTTTGTATTGTATGAATGGATTCGTGATAAGAAATCGCGAATTTTAACATTAATTTCAGAATTTTTAAGTTGATATTCAACTGGGAATTTGGGAATGGAAGGTTTTGGCAATTTGATCAATTGCCGATGATAAACTAAATGATTGAAGCTAAATTTGTAATCGAAGCTTGCTTTAACGTTGTGGATAAAGGGAAAAATACAATTAAAATTTTCCAATTATTGAATTGTTCGAATTCGAACAAATTAGGGTTTAGCATTGGGTTTTTCTATCGAAGTTGCCGAGATTCGTTCGTCGTTGATATGGGACCGGACTCGATCGCGAGGTGGTGAAGTGGCTCGTCAGAGTGAGGCGTAGCTTTGGGTAGGACGGCAGATGATCTAGTGGTCGGAGACGTTGGTGGTTGGTGATTTTCCGATCAGATGGGTTCCAGATTTTGAACGAGGAAGCTCGTTTTCATTTCGATGATGAAGATTTGATTCTGGGTTGGTGTAAGGGTTGTCGAGGCCTTGTGTGATTGGTCGACGATCGAAAAGATGATCGGAGGAGGGTGGAAGCGACGTGCACGTGCACGTACACGTTTGCTCGTATTTGGGTACGATCGTGTTGGAGAAGACGAAGGCGACTCGGGGAAGTCTCGTGAAGTTTGTTAGTCGACTCGAAGCAGAGATGTTCGTGAATTCCTCGCGAGTGATTCGGGGAAGAAGTGAAGCGGGCTCGAAGTTTTTGCGTGGTAGACTCGAGTAGGGAACGATTGCGAAGTACTGTGTTGGTTCGAGAAAAGGATGAGTGTATCTCGAGTATTATGATGTATGAGATAGTTTTGTAAAGAATCAAGTTTTCAAAGTTTTTAAATCAAGATAAGTCGAGTTTGTCAGTAATGAAAGAAATTGTTCCAAGGATGTATGATTAATGTCACATCCTGAAATTTTCGACTTTCGAAAATTCAACATCGATACTCACTTTATCGACTGTCGAGCAATCGAGTGCCGGAAACTCCAATAGTGAGGGTTTAAGAAAGAAGAAAAAGGCAGAAGAAGAAGAAAAGAGTAGAAGGAAGAAAAGAAAGAAAAAGAACAACAACACGAAAGAACAACAGATACAGAACAGAGACAATATCAGAATCTCACATATCGCAGCGGAACAATATATAATAGATAACACTAGTCTTTTAAAAACAAAGAACTATATCAGTTTATACATACATCAATCATCAGAGTCAATATACAACTCAGTACAACAATGGACAGTTATATAACTTGTCCTCATATAGAATACACAGCGGAATAAATACTATCAGATACAAATACTACGTCTCGCCATCCAGCTTATCTCCAAAGCTCCAGAATATCCAGAATATCCTGATAATCTAACTCTAGACTGCCCGTGTGGAAATTGGTGGGCACCCAGAGTTTAGAAGGGAAACAATAAACTCTGGGTCAGTCATGGTGACTGGTGTGAGATCGTAAAACAGTTTATCTTTAAAATAAACAACAGGAAAACTTTAAAGTCAATTCGCAATGCTTTTGGAAAATGAAACTACCATAAGACCTCCCACCACACACACAATGCAACACACAATTGGAGGAGATTTCTTCTTATGATAGTCAAAGATGCTTACTACGCAAAATCAAATCATTTTTGATATTATTATTAGTGCATAGTGTAGAAATCATTTCGAAAGTATAATATTAATCTTAGCCAACATACGACCAGTACCGTATGCCTACTATAGCTACCATCTAAACAGTGGTGACCACCGTACGTAAATGGCAGGTTCTACAACTAATACCGTACAAGTCACGTATTGGAGTTTGGATTTCCAACAAATGGTCAGGCTAAGGAACTTCCTATCCACGATGGGTACGTCCCTGGAATAAACGACCCGAGAATCTAACGTTACGATTAGATCTCTGCCAACACAAGGCCGGGTTACCACTGCAAAAATAGGTAACTACTGACACGCGTATGCCATCCCCCGATCGTCACCGATCTTCCCGAGGATCCCCGATTCGCAACAAAACCACATAGATAATAATAATGCAGTAACCACAGAGGTTAAGTATCTGGGCTCCATACCATGATACCACCTTTATCCAGAAGGAATGACATACACTAAGGGGCGCTACTCCCTAGAACCTTGCTGCATCCTTCCTGTTTCGACCATTTCCGGGGTGTGAGGCTCGACGAAGTCTCGTCCACAAAGCTACGCTTTCTACAAAAAGCCCTGCTTCGGGTCAAACAAAATGATCAACCTATGATCACAAAGATATAAGATCAAACAAATGATCATATCACAAATGATCAAACACTGATCATTTCACAGCAACACTCAGTATGCCACGTTACCAAATTGGGATATATCGCTGATAAATTTCAATTACATAACCTCTGAGCTCGTACGTCTCAGAGAAGGGTGTTAAGCTAAGAGAATAAATTCTCCGCCACCAACAGAAATGTATTTGAAAGAAATCAGCTTTATATCTCAAATTGTAACGTCAGACACACAATCCATACAAGTCTGTTCCGGGATCGAACAGAACCGAAGGCACTTCTCACGAAGCCCTTGCATATCCGGATAATTTTCAATCACGTCAGGACTTCCCGTCACTAAGGGTGATAAAACCTCTAAATCGAAGATCAGTCGATGTAGAGTAACTCGACGGTAATCCTTCCGTTTTCAAAAATATCCGGTCTTCAACACCGGTCTTCAAATGCGATTCATAACGACGTATCACATATTCGGAATGGGTTATACGACCCCATGGTCCTTTCCCGGCTAACCCGAATAGTGAGCGATTATTCAAAAATAAGTGTGGCATTCAAATTCATCCAATTCACAACAAATACCTACTCAAGGTAATTATTGATAGTCGGTTATTTAACTATCAATAAAGATGCGCAACATCATCAGATTCCAAATAATTTTCCCAAATTATTTATTCTTCAAAAATTTCTTTTATTAGATATAAAATTCCCACACTTAACCGTTTGAAAACAATTTCAAATCAATTTCCACATTTCATTTTATCTTTGAAGATAAAATCTCAAAACAGTTCATTTCATATTGGAAAAGCGTTTCCATACTTATTTAATAATAAGTATTTCATAAATCTTTTATTTTCAACATTTGAAAATATTCAATATACTTAAATCAAATTAAGTATATATTCATTCTTTAAGGAAATCATAAATTTCAACATCTATTTGAGTCAAAACGAATGTTGCGTAAAACATCGTTACGACGACTCGAAATCACTAGTATAGGGATTCGGATTTAGATAGATATATAAATCCCAATACTACATCAAAACATTTCCTTTCGGAAATCATTTACTATAACAACAGTGTTATAGTCCACCATTTCCTTAAATTTCTCGAAAACGTCTATTTCAACAAGAACTGCGGAAATCTCTGCTTTCGATTTATAATACATTTTAAAACATCTTTAAAATGTTTAACTTCATTTTTAATATCACTTCTTCAAAAATAAATCCATTTTATTCAATAATATATGCACTGTCCAAAATCGTGAATATATCTTCTTTAATAATCTCCCATATTTAATTTATCAAATTCAATCTATTTCGAATTTATAAACACGTTTATAAATTCTATTTCCATTTATAAAAAACTACAATTTATAAATCTTCTTTATTAACTAGTTCAATTCATAACTCAATTTTTTATACTAACGATCCATCTTATAAGTTAATACTTATAATTCATTTATTTTCAGAAATCGTTCTTTTAAAACTTTACAATTGTAAAGTTCATCCCTTTATAAATCATTTTAACATCATTTCCATTTTAAATTCACATTCCCTTATTTCAATTGGATTCATTTTTCCAAATATTCACTTTTGAATCTAAAATCGAATTTCAAATTAATTTCTAATTCTACTTTAACTCCAAATCAATTACAATTTGATTTCTAAATTTATTTTCACTACTAAAATAAATTCTTATTCTTTTCAAATTATTCAATATCCTGTTTTTAAATGGATTCTTTAAATTGAAGTCATTTTACATTTACTTCCCAAATCGTTTCAATTTACCAAGTAAATTTCTAATCGGATTTCCAACTTATCTTCTTTTAATTAAATTTCTTTTTAAGGAAATAAATTTCAATCGTTTCTTTCAATCTATTTTAAAAATCCAAATTTTAAATTAAATTCTTCAATTATAATCACTATTTTACAAAATCCATTTATTTAGCATTTTCACTTTATTCTGGAATTAATTCAATACGATTATAAAAATTAACTTTTTATACTTTAAAATTTTCTTTCTTCAAAATTTATTCAATTCCAAAAATTGATTCACTTAGAAATTTCTACTTTGATTTCAAAAATTCAATTTCGTTTATTTTTGGAATCCAATGATGTCAAAACATCCATTCAGCTAAATTTTAGCTTTTCAAACAATTTCCAGATATCAATTCAATAACAACAATAATAATTCACAGATTATCACATCACAGTAGAAATAAATTCAATCAATGTGAGGGGTCCAGTTGGATCCCTCCAACCTGTTTCCCTGCATCCAAAGACGTTAGCACAATACCAATTCCGCTCCAGTACGGAATTATCGCGGTATATAGGTTTTTATAAATCCGCTTACTAACGGCGCAATAGGGTCTCATCCGCTATACGAGGCGGGAAATCAATCAATCCAATATATACATATGCCAATATGTATATACTGCTATATATATAGATATATCCTATCATATCTAATAGCACATTCAAATAGAAATCAAACAGTCAATAATAACTGTACAAATCAAATTTTCCTTCGAGTGAGAAAATCTCACCTTAGCTTTTATTTGCAACCCAATCCATTTTGACTTGATTTCTTGATTTATAGCCCTTGTATAAATGTTATACAAATTATTAATACTCGTACTAAATAAAACTATAAATTTTTGTTTGGTAATTTTAATTTCAACTAGTATGTATTTTTAAAATTCCTTTCCAACCTTATGTATTTTTTTTAAAGTCTTTTCCATATATATATATATATGTATATATCTTCTATCTTCCCTAAATATATATATATACATACTTTTCTAACGAAATAAATTCATCTTCCTAGCAAATAAATTATCTTTAGTAACTAGAAATAATAATAAGCTAATTAACTGATAAATCTCTTATACCTCATTTATTCATTTTAAATACTTCTGCCTATATCAAAAAATTATTACAGTTACTTTTTTTTTTCTAACTTCTGCATATGAATTTATTTCCAACTTTACTAATATAAACTTCACCAAAATTCCTATTTCTATTTACAAATTTTAACGAATTAAATTAAAAATAAATTAGGTATACCTCACTTCACTGCCGATTGCCATTACGAATGTCGATACCACCAGACTTCGCCACTGCCACGATCGACCACCTGCCACATTGCTTGCCATCGAGCTTCTGCCGGGGTCGCGAGAACCACCACACCACCAGAAGTCGAACAACCTGGATGCTCCACCCTCATCGCCTCCCAGTCGCGACCCCGAGTCGAGCGACGAACCCTAGTCGCGCTGCCGTGCCCTAGACCTCCATCGCGTGCTGCCATATCAATCGCGAGCTTCCAGAACGCGATCGAAATCTCTCCCCAACTTCGATCGCGAGCTTCCCCATAGTCGAAGGCAAAGTCGTGATCCCCAGTCCACGTCGCCACGCATCCCTCCTGCCTTCGAGCGCCGCCGAGAACGCCTCCCCCTCATCGCGCTCGCGTGCTCGAACAACTTCGAATCGCCGCTGCCTCCATCTCGCGATACCTCTGCCGCACGATTTGATTTCCCCAATCGCACCCTTCAATTTTTCGAGAGGAAGAACGAACGTGGATTCGTTCAGCTTGAATTTGATTAGGAGGACGCGGCCATTCCTTAAATGTCGAACGAGATTTATCTGCCATTTTTATTTTTGTTCTTTGATTTGAACTGAGGAATGAGATAGGGATGGGTTGCGTGATGTTCGTATCGTGATTGCAGGCGTGTTTTAAGGCTGAGACTAAGGGAAGAAAAGTTTTTAAACGTAATTGTTTAAATAAAATTTTAAATTTAAATTTCGATAAAAACTTCAATGTATTTTCGTGTCGTATTCTCACATACGAACTCCGAAAAATACGAAATTTGGAATCCGATAATAATTCGATATTTCGGACCCAATGGAACTGGTTTCGTCGAATTCCGAGACTGTTTGAAAAATGACTATTTCTAAATATCGGTTGAACGATATAAATTCAAAACTGAACAAAACAGTTCGAAATTAAATTCTGAAGCTTCTATCATCTTCAGTATTATCAATACGAATTTTAAAAGCTTTCGAAATATTTTTCTTCAGCCTAAAACTGAAGATTCAAATTTTTATCCAGTTCAATAGATTAAATTATAAAATTTAATCGCCAATTTCTGAATTATATTTGGGATTCAAATTAAATTATCGTTCAAATATTTAAAATTAATTAAATATTTCCAATTTAATTCGTTCAAAATTCTGGATCGTTACAAACTTCCCTCCTTAAAAGAATTTCGTCCTCGAAATTACAAGTTAGGAAAAATGGTCCTTAACTCGTCTACTACTTTTCAACATCTAATAGTTTTATCAATTTTCCAAAACAAATCTTTCTACTAAAGATTCGTTATCATTTCGACTAAATTTCCAACTTCAATTCTAAGTTTCAAACAACATTGTTTAACTTCTAAATTCAAATTTAAATTCAAATTCAAATTTAAACTTTCAAAAATTTCTCAAAAATTTTCTAACACTCGGAATTTTCGAAAAATTTCGCCAGCGTCTCCTTTGCGCGGCTAATACGGCACAACTACAAAACGTCCCTACGGACTCTCAGATTTCAAAAAGAAAAAGAAAAAGCGAAGCGGCTAGAGAGAAATCATCAAAAACTCATATTAAAACTCAAATACGTACCTTTTTCGAGCAATTCAAATTTATCTGTAAAATAAATTTTCCAATCCCTTTATACCTGTATATCTACTAGCCATAATATCTAGTTATAACATCCAACTATTTTGCAAATTTTATTATAACTTCTAATATCAACTTCTTATACCATTTCTAGTTTACTATTGAAGTTATATCCATTATCATTCAATTTCACATTTCACATTCATTTGAATTTAGTTTACCATTTCAACTAAATTTGGATTCAATTTAACTTCTGAATATTGAAATTTTGTTAATTAACTTTAGTTCGCTTCAAACTAATCTCAATTCATTTTATTTTACACAATTCGAATTCGTTTCAATATTCAGTTTTAACTCCAGTTTCATTTACTGACAAATTCAAAATGAATTTTAACATTCAACTTCATTTTCTTGTACTTGCAATTGCAAATTTATTTATTCATTCTCAAATTCTTTCATTTTCAATTGAATCTCATCTCTATCAAATTTGCAAATATTTATAAGTTATCAACTTATTTACATTTCGATTTATAATCACTTATATATTCATATTACAAATTCATTTCATTAATGAATTTTAATATTTTCCAATATCTATCGGGAATTCCAGAGTCTTTTTCAACCTTTTCAAAACCATTTTGAAAACAAGTCAAATCATCCTTTGAACTTTCAAAACAAAACCCAACTTTTCAAACAACTTCCTTTTAAAATAATTTGGCAGCAATTTCTCTTTTGGAAACCCGAAAATGAACACCGGTGATGTCGCGATCATCATCGGAATTATTTTCCAGCGACCGAAAAGAGTTTAGAGCTCTTATCTTTCCAAAATACTTTTCAAACCTTTGAAATTCATTTTTAACTCCAAAAATGATTTAAACTTCCAAATTTCCAAAAATTTCTCTGGAATCCCGTTTTAAATTACAATTCACATTTATAATTTACATTCTTAAATTTCATTCGTATGTGAATTTTTTTCTCTTTACTTTGGAGTTATGATTTCAATTTCTTATTCAATCTCAATGATAATAGATTAATATTATCACTTCTAACAACCATGCAACCATATACCATAGTAATTCATAGAAAATCATTTCTTTTCTATACAAAAATAGTTTTGGGTAAAATTATCTCATTTACCCTATTTAAAACAATACTGTGCCGAATAGTTCTATTCGAGTGTTTAGAGATCCCTATCAATGATCGTTAATTACTCATATTGACCAGAATCCATATACCACTCAATAAATCAATCATCACAATATAAAACAATTTTTATATTCACTAACAAATACGCGCTCATATCTATTATTATACTCAAACTCATTCTAGAGCACTGCTGACTCTATCTCTAATGAGTAACACCCAACAGAGCAGGGTTGTCGCTTAACCATATGCTCTGATACCACTTTGTCAAGGTTCGCAAACAGCGGCCACCGGTAGGCTTTGCAACCATCCCAGTCCCACCGTGGCTGACAATGATACCCCAAACTTGCTTTTACGGCCAGCCTCTCGACTGTCACGGCATCTGCCTAACCAACCCATCCCTCTCAGGGACATGTAGGGGTAAGAGTCTCCCGTTCGCCACCTAACCGCGAAGCGAGAACCCCCTATCATGCTGTAATATAGCAAGACTGGTGTGAGATCGTAAAACAGTTTATCTTTAAAATAAACAACAGGAAAACTTTAAAGTCAATTCGCAATGCTTTTGGAAAATGAAACTACCATAAGACCTCCCACCACACACACAATGCAAACGCAGAATTGGAGGAGATTTCTTCTTATGATAGTCAAAGATGCTTACTACGCAAAATCAAATCATTTTTGATATTATTATTAGTGCATAGTGTAGAAATCATTTCGAAAGTATAATATTAATCTTAGCCAACATACGACCAGTACCGTATGCCTACTATAGCTACCATCTAAACAGTGGTGACCACCGTACGTAAATGGCAGGTTCTACAACTAATACCGTACAAGTCACGTATTGGAGTTTGGATTTCCAACGAATGGTCAGGCTAAGGAACTTCCTATCCACGATGGGTACGTCCCTGGAATAGACGACCCGAGAATCTAACGTTACGGTTAGATCTCTGCCAACACAAGGCCGGGTTACCTCTGCAAAAATAGGTAACTACTGACACGCGTATGCCATCCCCCGATCGTCACCGATCTTCCCGAGGATCCCCGATTCGCAACAAAACCACATAGATAATAATAATGCAGTAACCACAGAGGTTAAGTATCTGGGCTCCATACCATGATACCACCTTTATCCAGAAGGAATGACATACACTAAGGGGCGCTACTCCCTAGAACCTTGCTGCATCCTTCCTGTTTCGACCATTTCCGGGGTGTGAGGCTCGACGAAGTCTCGTCCACAAAGCTACGCTTTCTACAAAAAGCCCTGCTTCGGGTCAAACAAAATGATCAACCTATGATCACAAAGATATAAGATCAAACAAATGATCATATCACAAATGATCAAACACTGATCATTTCATAGCAACACTCAGTATGCCACGTTACCAAATTGGGATATATCGCTGATAAATTTCAATTACATAACCTCTGAGCTCGTACGTCTCAGAGAAGGGTGTTAAGCTAAGAGAATAAATTCTCCGCCACCAACAGAAATGTATTTGAAAGAAATCAGCTTTATATCTCAAATTGTAACGTCAGACACACAATCCATACAAGTCTGTTCCGGGATCGAACAGAACCGAAGGCACTTCTCACGAAGCCCTTGCATATCCGGATAATTTTCAATCACGTCAGGACTTCCCGTCACTAAGGGTGATAAAACCTCTAAATCGAAGATCAGTCGATGTAGAGTAACTCGACGGTAATCCTTCCGTTTTCAAAAATATCCGGTCTTCAACACCGGTCTTCAAATGCGATTCATAACGACGTATCACATATTCGGAATGGGTTATACGACCCCATGGTCCTTTCCCGGCTAACCCGAATAGTGAGCGATTATTCAAAAATAAGTGTGGCATTCAAATTCATCCAATTCACAACAAATACCTACTCAAGGTAATTATTGATAGTCGGTTATTTAACTATCAATAAAGATGCGCAACATCATCAGATTCCAAATAATTTTCCCAAATTATTTATTCTTCAAAAATTTCTTTTATTAGATATAAAATTCCCACACTTAACCGTTTGAAAACAATTTCAAATCAATTTCCACATTTCATTTTATCTTTGAAGATAAAATCTCAAAACAGTTCATTTCATATTGGAAAAGCGTTTCCATACTTATTTAATAATAAGTATTTCATAAATCTTTTATTTTCAACATTTGAAAATATTCAATATACTTAAATCAAATTAAGTATATATTCATTCTTTAAGGAAATCATAAATTTCAACATCTATTTGAGTCAAAACGAATGTTGCGTAAAACATCGTTACGACGACTCGAAATCACTAGTATAGGGATTCGGATTTAGATAGATATATAAATCCCAATACTACATCAAAACATTTCCTTTCGGAAATCATTTACTATAACAACAGTGTTATAGTCCACCATTTCCTTAAATTTCTCGAAAACGTCTATTTCAACAAGAACTGCGGAAATCTCTGCTTTCGATTTATAATACATTTTAAAACATCTTTAAAATGTTTAACTTCATTTTTAATATCACTTCTTCAAAAATAAATCCATTTTATTCAATAATATATGCACTGTCCAAAATCGTGAATATATCTTCTTTAATAATCTCCCATATTTAATTTATCAAATTCAATCTATTTCGAATTTATAAACACGTTTATAAATTCTATTTCCATTTATAAAAAACTACAATTTATAAATCTTCTTTATTAACTAGTTCAATTCATAACTCAATTTTTTATACTAACGATCCATCTTATAAGTTAATACTTATAATTCATTTATTTTCAGAAATCGTTCTTTTAAAACTTTACAATTGTAAAGTTCATCCCTTTATAAATCATTTTAACATCATTTCCATTTTAAATTCACATTCCCTTATTTCAATTGGATTCATTTTTCCAAATATTCACTTTTGAATCTAAAATCGAATTTCAAATTAATTTCTAATTCTACTTTAACTCCAAATCAATTACAATTTGATTTCTAAATTTATTTTCACTACTAAAATAAATTCTTATTCTTTTCAAATTATTCAATATCCTGTTTTTAAATGGATTCTTTAAATTGAAGTCATTTTACATTTACTTCCCAAATCGTTTTAATTTACCAAGTAAATTTCTAATCGGATTTCCAACTTATCTTCTTTTAATTAAATTTCTTTTTAAGGAAATAAATTTCAATCGTTTCTTTCAATCTATTTTAAAAATCCAAATTTTAAATTAAATTCTTCAATTATAATCACTATTTTACAAAATCCATTTATTTAGCATTTTCACTTTATTCTGGAATTAATTCAATACGATTATAAAAATTAACTTTTTATACTTTAAAATTTTCTTTCTTCAAAATTTATTCAATTCCAAAAATTGATTCACTTAGAAATTTCTACTTTGATTTCAAAAATTCAATTTCATTTATTTTTGGAATCCAATGATGTCAAAACATCCATTCAGCTAAATTTTAGCTTTTCAAACAATTTCCAGATATCAATTCAATAACAACAATAATAATTCACAAATTATCACATCACAGTAGAAATAAATTCAATCAATGTGAGGGGTCCAGTTGGATCCCTCCAACCTGTTTCCCTACATCCAAAGACGTTAGCACAATACCAATTCCGCTCCAGTACGGAATTATCGCGGTATATAGGTTTTTATAAATCCGCTTACTAACGGCGCAATAGGGTCTCATCCGCTATACGAGGCGGGAAATCAATCAATCCAATATATACATATGCCAATATGTATATACTGCTATATATATAGATATATCCTATCATATCTAATAGCACATTCAAATAGAAATCAAACAGTCAATAATAACTGTACAAATCAAATTTTCCTTCGAGTGAGAAAATCTCACCTTAGCTTTTATTTGCAACCCAATCCATTTTGACTTGATTTCTTGATTTATAGCCCTTGTATAAATGTTATACAAATTATTAATACTCGTACTAAATCAAACTATAAATTTTTGTTTGGTAATTTTAATTTCAACTAGTATGTATTTTTAAAATTCCTTTCCAACCTTATGTATTTTTTTTAAAGTCTTTTCCATATATATATATATATATATATGTATATATCTTCTATCTTCCCTAAATATATATATATACATACTTTTCTAACGAAATAAATTCATCTTCCTAGCAAATAAATTATCTTTAGTAACTAGAAATAATAATAAGCTAATTAACTGATAAATCTCTTATACCTCATTTATTCATTTTAAATACTTCTGCCTATATCAAAAAATTATTACAGTTACTTTTTTTTTTCTAACTTCTGCATATGAATTTATTTCCAACTTTACTAATATAAACTTCACCAAAATTCCTATTTCTATTTACAAATTTTAACGAATTAAATTAAAAATAAATTAGGTATACCTCACTTCACTGCCGATTGCCATTACGAATGTCGATACCACCAGACTTCGCCACTGCCACGATCGACCACCTGCCACATTGCTTGCCATCGAGCTTCTGCCGGGGTCGCGAGAACCACCACACCACCAGAAGTCGAACAACCTGGATGCTCCACCCTCATCGCCTCCCAGTCGCGACCCCGAGTCGAGCGACGAACCCTAGTCGCGCTGCCGTGCCCTAGACATTCAAATAGAAATCAAACAGTCAATAATAACTGTACAAATCAAATTTTCCTTCGAGTGAGAAAATCTCACCTTAGCTTTTATTTGCAACCCAATCCATTTTGACTTGATTTCTTGATTTATAGCCCTTGTATAAATGTTATACAAATTATTAATACTCGTACTAAATCAAACTATAAATTTTTGTTTGGTAATTTTAATTTCAACTAGTATGTATTTTTAAAATTCCTTTCCAACCTTATGTATTTTTTTTAAAGTCTTTTCCATATATATATATATATATATATATGTATATATCTTCTATCTTCCCTAAATATATATATATACATACTTTTCTAACGAAATAAATTCATCTTCCTAGCAAATAAATTATCTTTAGTAACTAGAAATAATAATAAGCTAATTAACTGATAAATCTCTTATACCTCATTTATTCATTTTAAATACTTCTGCCTATATCAAAAAATTATTACAGTTACTTTTTTTTTTCTAACTTCTGCATATGAATTTATTTCCAACTTTACTAATATAAACTTCACCAAAATTCCTATTTCTATTTACAAATTTTAACGAATTAAATTAAAAATAAATTAGGTATACCTCACTTCACTGCCGATTGCCATTACGAATGTCGATACCACCAGACTTCGCCACTGCCACGATCGACCACCTGCCACATTGCTTGCCATCGAGCTTCTGCCGGGGTCGCGAGAACCACCACACCACCAGAAGTCGAACAACCTGGATGCTCCACCCTCATCGCCTCCCAGTCGCGACCCCGAGTCGAGCGACGAACCCTAGTCGCGCTGCCGTGCCCTAGACCTCCATCGCGTGCTGCCATATCAATCGCGAGCTTCCAGAACGCGATCGAAATCTCTCCCCAACTTCGATCGCGAGCTTCCCCATAGTCGAAGGCAAAGTCGTGATCCCCAGTCCACGTCGCCACGCATCCCTCCTGCCTTCGAGCGCCGCCGAGAACGCCTCCCCCTCATCGCGCTCGCGTGCTCGAACAACTTCGAATCGCCGCTGCCTCCATCTCGCGATACCTCTGCCGCGCGATTTGATTTCCCCAATCGCACCCTTCAATTTTTCGAGAGGAAGAACGAACGTGGATTCGTTCAGCTTGAATTTGATTAGGAGGACGCGGCCATTCCTTAAATGTCGAACGAGATTTATCTGCCATTTTTATTTTTGTTCTTTGATTTGAACTGAGGAATGAGATAGGGATGGGTTGCGTGATGTTCGTATCGTGATTGCAGGCGTGTTTTAAGGCTGAGACTAAGGGAAGAAAAGTTTTTAAACGTAATTGTTTAAATAAAATTTTAAATTTAAATTTCGATAAAAACTTCAATGTATTTTCGTGTCGTATTCTCACATACGAACTCCGAAAAATACGAAATTTGGAATCCGATAATAATTCGATATTTCGGACCCAATGGAACTGGTTTCGTCGAATTCCGAGACTGTTTGAAAAATGACTATTTCTAAATATCGGTTGAACGATATAAATTCAAAACTGAACAAAACAGTTCGAAATTAAATTCTGAAGCTTCTATCATCTTCAGTATTATCAATACAAATTTTAAAAGCTTTCGAAATATTTTTCTTCAGCCTAAAACTGAAGATTCAAATTTTTATCCAGTTCAATAGATTAAATTATAAAATTTAATCGCCAATTTCTGAATTATATTCGGGATTCAAATTAAATTATCGTTCAAATATTTAAAATTAATTAAATATTTCCAATTTAATTCGTTCAAAATTCTGGATCGTTACAATTAACAAGCTTTATAATATATAAATAGATAAGTTGTGAAGGTAGGATAAGTGGCTTTTAAATTGATTATGTATTAAAATTATTAAACAATTTTCAAAGATTGAAAGATTTAGTTAGAGGTTTAAATTGTTTTAAAATTTTAAATTGATTTCTAAATGCATTATTTCCAAATAAGGTAAATGTTAAAATTTTGAAAACCAAATAGAAAATTTGTCTTTAAAGATTTGATTAATTCAAATAATTAAATTGTGATGATGATTAAGGTTGAATTATTTTGATATGGACTTAAGAATACTCGATTATATGATTTGTTAATAAGTAAAGATTAATTAAGATAAATGATTTTCTTAATTAATTAAGGATTTTGAAGTATAAGAAGTTAATCAATTAATTATTTAATTAATTTTAAATAATTAGTTAATTGTTTATTTAATTTTAAATAATCACTTAATTATGGATTAATTAAGTATAATTACTTAATGAAGTAATTAATGGTTAATTATTGGATGTAATTACTTATGGAAGTAATTAATGGAAAATTACTCATGGGAGTAATTAGCTGAGGTGATTAACGGGTAATCACTTAATGTTATCAATTAAGGAATTAATTAATATAATTGTTTTGAGTTAATTAATTATGAAGTAATTAATTAAGAATTATTTAATGATGGAATTAATTATTTGTTAAGTAATTAATTAAGAAAGTAATCAAGATTATTAATGGAAGTAATTAGAAGATAATTACTTATGTAAGTAATTAAAAGTTAATTACTTAATTAATTTAGTTAATTAATTAATGTGATCAATTAAATATGTTTAATTTAAGATTAGTTACTAAGTGTAATTAATTTAAAAGTAATTAATTAATAAAGTAATTAATTAGGGATTATTTGTTAAATTAAATTGATTAATAATTACTTAATGAAGTAATTAAAGATTAATTAATTAGATTAATTAATAAAGGTTAATATAATTAATTAAAAGTAATTAATTAAGATAAGTAATTACAAATTGTTAATTACTGTTTATGATTAATTAAGACTAATCAATGAAGTGGTTGATTTAAAGTTAATTATTTAATTTAATTAAAAGGTTAATAAATTAATAAGGATTATTTAATTAATGAATTAATCAAGGTTGATTAATGAAAGTAATTAATTAATGAAGGTTCATTAATTATTGTAATTAATGTTAGTAATTAAAGGTTAATTACTGTATATGGTTAAGGATAATTACTTGAATGTAATTAAAGTATAATTAATCAGGGAAGATTAATTAAGGAAGATCATTAAGATGTTTAATTAATTAAGTTGTAATTAATTAATGATAGTGAACAGGATTATGATAATCCAAGTAATTAAAGAATAGTAATTAATTTAATTAAAGGTTAATTAAATTGATTAGAGTTAATCAATTCTGTTTAGATAATTGATTAATACTGGATGTTTGATATTGGGTGATTGGTTGATATTGGATGATTTGAATATCTCTGATATATATATGATATATGCTGCTTTGTGAGATGAATGTTGATATGAATTATCAATTGTGATAATATGATTTATCTATCTGTTTATATCATCCTGAATAAGTTTAACTGTTTAAACCTTTAAAAAACTTGGCCTTAAAAGATACGTTTTGGATTTTGATGAGACCGGGATCGGGTTTCCGTATACCGGTATTCCAGGTCTGGAGACCCGAATACCACATCGATCCAAATTAACGATAGGTCATGAATCTCAAGTGAAGATGAAGATTCAGAGTGCAAGGGTTATTGTCGTTAACTCTGAGGGTGATTCCAAAACGAGTGTAACGAGATAATGCCTTCGGTTTCGTTCGAACCCGGAACGAACTTGTATGGATTGAATGCTTTCAGCACATCGTCAGGCGGACGATGAGCATTCTAAGTGATATGTTCTGATTAAAGGTAATCGTAACCTCAAGCCTCATCAACCGGGAATGGCTAAAACAGGGGAGGTGCAGCAAGGCTTCGTGGGTAGCACCCACTGAGAGCAAGATAGATCCCTGTCTAGAGGTCCCTTTTCTTTTATTCGGCTTAGTGTGTAGTTGGTCGCGCCAACTACGGGATTATCTTGTTCGGGATTATCCAGTAAGGGATGGTTCCGGCTTTGTGTTGCAGGGGAGCGGGCGTACTCCTCGGTACGGTGATCTAGGCCACGTACTGTGACGGGCGGTACCCCAGTAGCCCTGCCATTGTATGGAATCCAAACTCCAATAAGTGCCGTACGTATTAGTTGTGCCCAACTATGTTGGAATGTGAGATGTAAGCATTTCAGCTATTTCTGTATTTTACTTGGAAACCCTAGACCCTATTATAATATAACTGGATTTCCTATCAAATGTTTTGGTTAGCGTAAGGTAAAAACTTTTCCATGTTTATGTGTGGGAAGCCTTACGTGATACCTTTGTTTTCAAAAGGTTTTGAAGTTAAACAATTTTAACCCGTTTACTCACACCAGACCCATGTCTGACCCAAGTGTTTATTTTCTGTTTTATTAAACCTTGGGTACTCAATTTTTACGAGTAGCCAAGGGATTCAGGTTAGCTTTGACGAATCTATGGAGGAGATATGGAGCAGGAGGCTTCAGCATTCGTAGATATATAGTATTCCGCTGTGTTGGTTTCTCTGAGTCGTTTGTTTGAGTTGTATCTTGTGTTGTATAATAGACAGGTTTTATAACTGTCTATTTTGTGATGTATAAGTTGTGTACTCTGATTATGTAAAGACTATGTAATAGTTATGTGATATATTATATTTGTTTCGTTCCGTTGTGAGATTCTGATGTGTTGTTGTTCTTTCTTCTTTTCTTTTCTTCTTCTATCCCTTTCTTTCTTTATAACGATGCGACTTTCTGTGGGCAAAGAAAGTCGGGTCGTTACATTTTTCAAGCTTATTCAAGTGTTAGGTTGATTTTCCAAATTCTAGTGGTTAATATTTTGTAGCCATTTTAGTGAATATAAAGATGCCAATATCATAGTAAGTTCTGGCATTTTATATGGAGTAGATTTAATAATTGAATGTAGTACACTTTGCAATAGTTAGAACATAAAACGACAGCTTAAAGTGATGTCACGTTTGTAGTGGATCTAATGGAATTTACAATAAATATAGGCTTGTGCATAACTTACTACTTAAAAAAAATAGAAATTAGTTATAGGTTTTGAAAGCTATCAAAGAAATAAAATAATTTTTTGGTTGACAAAAAACTACTTTATGGATTAAAAAAATAGTGTTGAAGAAGTCTGTTCAGATCAAATAACAAAAATGAGATGCAGCTAAAGATCAATAGTCCACGGAAGGAGATGAATGAGATGTCAACAGCATGTAATTTATTTTCTAACTTATGTTAATTAGCTTCAACCTGAGGAAGGCCTAATTTTAAGTTTACTATGACACCAAATGAATGAAAATCATGGATATGCTGTGGAAAGTTAAAAATTGATAGAAGTAACTAATATTTCTTGCAATCTTCTTCACAGCTGTTTCACTAAAGTGTTGAAGCTGCAAAAATGACGTTGTTCCTTCTAAGTTTCCTTAAATTAATTTTCTTGTACAGAGAGGAACAACCTACATTTATTAACACAATTAGGCATGAGATTATACCTTCAAATCCATGATTGATATTAAAATTATACTCTAATCTGTAAGTGAAAAAAATAACAACATAATAGCTTAAAGAAAAAAACATAACTGATGTAAGCATAATTTTTTTTTACCATAGTTTATCACTTATGCCATTCATTCTACCCTTTTTTAAGTAATGCTTCCTACCTGTAGAACTGTGTAATCTAAAGCTGCATTTGATAATATGACCAAAGTTAGCATACAAGTTATGCACATGATGAATGAATACATACATATAATTGAATGAACAAATGATATATATGTAGACATGGGTTGCTAGCCACTTGTATGATTCAATCATGGCTATTGAAGAGGACAACAATGAAAAAATGTGTAACGACCCGGTATTTTCAACCATTCGCATCCACACATGTCGGACTTGAATTGCTCAAAATACCGAATTATAAAATATAAATTTGGCAAAACTCAAAATATAAAGTAAATAAATAAATCACAGATCACAGACACAGAGTAATATAATGCAGCGGAAGCAAAGAGATAGTAGTTCATGAAGCTACTATATAAATACATCAGAGTTAAACAAGATACAACAGAAGTTCAATACAATAGTCAAGTACAAAGCTGAATACATCACTGGAATCAACTGAATAACTGGAATCTAACTGAATCTGAAATTGGAATAGATAGCTAGATCTTCAAGCAAAGCTCCAACTCCGAAGGTGAGTCTCTAATGCTGTATCACTTAGGTCTAACCTGAGCATAAAGTAAAACAAAAAACACTCGAGTCAGGACATACATACATATACAATGCAAACCAACTCAAGTGTACTGTAATATAAGGTACAAGTAACTTAAAGGATGCTTGGGACCGCCCATCCTCTAAGGATCCATTAAACTATTTATTATGTAGTAATATTTCGCTATTATAATAATGTCTACAGTAAAATAAACTTATTTTTAAATAGCGTTAAGTAGTGTAACGACCCGTAAATTTTGATTTATAAATTGGTTAATTCAATTAACATTTTGTGATTAAATCTAGGAAGAAGTTAAAAAATTTATAACTTATATTTAAGTTAATTCTAAGAATGAATTATAAGCAATGGTTATAAAATAGAAAATGAGTAATTAAAATAACCGTTGAATTAACCAATGCAATAATATATTGCTTAATAGTAACTGAATGTTAATAAAGAAATAAGGTTATGGCAAGTTGATAAATGTTAACAAATGAAATGATATAATTAGTGGTGATTGGATGAATTCAAAGTTATATTAACCGATGGAGTAATACGTAATACATTGAAAATTTATGCAACAATTGTAGATAATAAGTAATTATAACGTGTGTTGTTGATAATAAACGTACTTAAATGGTAATAAATTGAATATGCATTTAGTGAATTAATTAATGATTACATGAAACAAAATCAATGTCCTATAGGTAATTATAATATTGTTTCGAAGTGAAAACACATAGTATGAAACCAAGTAAGTAAATTAATTAAGAATATGAGTAGTAATTAATGTACATATTTGGCAAATATAATTAAATAGTATGAAATGAAGCATGCATTAATGAAATGTAATATAAGTCAATGTTAATTACACCCATAAATGTCAATTTGTTGGATAGCAAGGTTTTAAATCAAGTAAACGTATTTGTTAAGATTTCAATTTATAATTTATAAAATTTAATGTGAAATCAATTGCAGTTAATTGACCTAATTGTGCAGTTAGGGTAAATTGATTTTTCTTTGAAGATTGTTAATTCCATAAGATGTAACCAATGTTAATTTTATTTATAATATAACAAGTGGTGGATTTTAGGAGTGAAAATCTAGATTTATTAATTTATTTGAAATTTAAAATTAAATAAGGGAATTTATTGCAAATAAGGGGAATTTAATATTAAATTATTACGTTAATGGAAATATGGATGAAATTTGTGGATATTAATGCAATAACTACGAATCAGTGAAAATTCATCCAATTGATAATAGGATGAGAACGGTGTATGTAATCAATTTCAACACTTGTCCGTTAGTGATAACTTAAATGTAATTTAACGTTAATGGAGTCTAATAAATTAAAATGGCTAATCAATTGAAATTAATCTAATTAAAGTTATATTAGTATAAATTAGGGTAGTAATGGTTAATAATGTATTTCTAATGGTGTATGAATGAATTGATGATTTAAATTAAAGGAAATGATGTTAAAGTTATTCATATTTGACAATTTGTTGTATTATAAGGAATGGAAATAAAATTTATCAATATATTGGAAAACAATTACATTTAGATGAAATTAATTGTCTCAATTATGTGGGTGAGAACTGTAATTGAAAAGTATAAAGGTAATAAGCAACGAAAATGCATATTTATTTCATAAGTTAATATAAAAGAATGAAACCTATTTAATGAATTAATTGAGTTTCTAATTTTAAAAAAGGTATATAGTTGACAACTTCAATATATTTGGAAATAATAATTTATACAAAGGGAAGCTGGAAATTTGAATATATATATGGAATGAAATGTGAGACAAGTGTTAACTGCATTACAAAGTAATGATAGACTCAATTAAAGGGTTGGAATTGAATCTAATCAGTTTAATTGGAAACTTATTAAAATAAATTTGGATTGAGTGATTTATTTCCAATTAAATCAGTTCACGTTTCAAAATTTAATGCTAGTTTATTGCATATACGTTTATACCTAAATTTAAACTTATGTTTTAGATCTAGTTAGATCATTAAAAAGAAAGGATTATTTAGGTTTGAAATCTCATACGTTGTTACCTTTTCATCTTCACTTTTCTAGTTTATTGCTAGTTTATTGCATATACGTTTATACCTTTTCATCTTCACTTTTCTAGTTTATTCTTACATTCATTGCCTCCTTATGTGGATTATTTTCATACCTTTTATTTATGAATGTAAACTATAAGTGGCGATAAAGATGTATATATATATATTATACACATGTTTATATTACCTTGCTTATGCTTCATGTTTTTGAATGTATGTTAATGCATTCCTAGTAAAACATTCAATCGAAATGTAAACATATTTGTTTAATTCCCAATCTAATCACAAAGAGAGAGAAATGAAAAGTTCTTAATGCTGTATATTCTTTTAATTTATGACACAAATTTGTGTAGAGAATTTATTTTCCTTAATTGTGTGTTAATTAAATCTTTAAAGGATGTTAATTTTGGTATGTTTAGGGTTAACAAAATTAATTAAGTGAACGATTGTTTTGAAATTTGAATTGTAAAAGTTTGTTTATAGTATAGAGCTAGTCCATTCATTCCCTTTCTAATTAATAATTACATCTTTTTTATACCTGCTACTTTTAAAAAAGACTGTTCATATTTACTATATTTCATACCAAGTTTGTTAATATTTACTTTATTTTTTCATTCATTTTCCAACTTCATTTTCTGAAACGTCATTTCATTTATTTCTAATTAATAGCAGCCTCTCTTTTCGAATCTCTTTGACCCTAAACCTAACTCTAACCTTATAAATAGGATATGACACAAATGAAACCCCAGCCTTCATTCTAATCTTCTTCTTTTTTCTTTTTCTTTTTTTTCTTTCTTCAAATCTCCTTATTATCTCTCATTTTAATTTTTTCTTCCTCTTCAAATTTTCTTCTTCTTCAAATTTTCTTCTATTTCAAACTTTCTTCTTTCTTTTCTGTAACATCCCGAAAATTTTCGACTTTCGAAAATTCAACACCGATACTCACTTTATCGACTGCTGAGCCATCGAATGCCGGAAACCCGAAAAGTTATGGTTTTAAGAAAGAAGAAAAAGATAGAAGAAGAAGATAAAGAAGAAACAAAAGAACAACATCAGAAACAGAAACAATATCAGAATCTCACATATCGCAGCGGAACAATATATAATAGATAATTGAATAATCTTTAAAACAAAGAACTATATCTGTTATTACATTACATCACATCAATCATCAGAGTCAATATACAACAGTGGACAGTTATATAACTTGTCCTCATACAGAATACACAGCGGAATAAATACTATCAGATACAAGTACTACGTCTCGCCATCCAGCTTGCTTCCAAAGCTCCAGAATATCCAGAATATCCTGATAATATAACTCTAGGCTGCCCGTGTGGAAATTGGTGGGCACCCAGAGTTTAGAAGGGAACAATAAACTCCGAGTCAGTCATGGTGACTGGTGTGAGATCGTAAAACAGTTATTCTTTAAAATAAACAACAGGATAATTTTAAAGTCAATTCGAAATGCTTTTGGAAAATGAAACTACCATAAGACCTCCCGCCACACACACAATGCAAACGCAGAATTGGAGGAGATTTCTTCTTATGATAGTCAAAGATGCTTACTACGCAAAATCAAATCATTTTTGATATTATTATTAGTGCATAGTGTAGAAAACATTTCGAAAGTATAATATTAATCTTAGCCAACATACGACCAGTATCGTATGCCTACTATAGCTACCATCTAAACAGTGGTGACCACCGTACGTAAATGGCAGGTTCTACAACTAATACCGTACAAAGTTCGTATTTGGAAGATGGATTTCCAACAAATGGTCAGGCTAAGGAACTTCCTTTCCTTCTGCCGAATAGGATCGCCTCTGGCTGGACGTCCCGAGAGACAAACTGCTCTCTGCCAAACAAGGCCGGGTTACCCCTGTAACAGGTAACTCACGAATATGTCATCACCCGGTCCTTTGGGACCTTTATCCGAGCGCTCGATATCCAACATCACACATCATAAAGAAAGTGTATCCACATGAGTGAGTATCTGGGCTCCATACCATGATACCACCCCTTTCCAGAAGGAAATGACATACCCTAAAGGGCGCGACCCTCATAACCTTGCCGCAACATTCCTGTTTCGACCATTTCCGGGGTGTGAGGCTCGACGAAGTCTCGTCCACAAAGCTACGCTTTCTCAAAAAGCCCTGCTTCGGGTCCAACAAAATGATCAACCTATGATCACAAAGATATAAGATCAAACAAATGATCATATCACAAATGATCAAACACTGACCATTTCACAGCAACACTCAGTATGCCACGTTACCAAATTGGGATATATCGCTGATAAATTTCAACTACATAACCTCTGAGCTCGTACGTCTCAGAGAAGGGTGTTAAGCTAAGAGAATAAATTCTCCGCCACCAACAGATATGTATTTGAAAGAAATCAGCTTTATATCTCAAAGTGTAATGTCAGACACACAATCCATACAAGTCTGTTCCGGGATCGAACAGAACCGAAGGCACTTCTCACGAAGCCCTTGCATATCCGGATAATTTTCAATCACGTCGGGACTTCCCGTCACTAAGGATGATAAAACCTCTAAACCGGAGATCAGCCGATGTAGAGTAACTCGACGGTAATCCTTCCGTTTTCAAAAATATCCGGTCTTCAACACCGGTCTTCAAATGCAATTCATATCGACGTATCACATATTCGGAATGGGTTATACGACCCCATGGTCCTTTCCCGGCTAACCCGAATAGTGAGCGATTATTCAAAAATAAGTGTGGCATTCAAATTCATCCAATTCACAACAAATACCTATCTAAAGGTAATTATTGATAGTCGGTTATTTAACTATCAATAAAGATGCGCAACATCATCAGATTCCAAATAATTTTCCAAATTATTTCATCTTCAAAAATATCTTTTACTAGATATAAAATTTCCACACTTAACCATTTGAAAACAATTTCAAATCAATTTCCACATTTCAATTTATCTTTAAAAGATAAAATCTCAAAACAGTTCATTTCATATTGGAAAAGCAATTCCATACTTATTTAAAAATAAGTATTTCACAAATCATTTATTTTCAACATTTGAAAATATTCGATATACTTAAATCAAAATTAAGTATATATTCATTCTTTAAGGAAATCATTCTCTTTAAACACATTTATTTGAGTCAAAACGAATGTTACGTAAAACATCGTTACGACGACTCAAAATCACTAGTATAGGGATTCGGAATTTAGACAGATATATGAATCCCAATACCGTACAAAAATATTTCCTTTCGGAAATCATTTACTATAACAACAGTGTTATAGTCCATCATTTCCTTATTTCTCGAAAACGTCTATTTCAACAATAAAGGGTTGAAATCTATGATTTCGATATTTAACGCGTTTAAAACATCTTTTAAACAATTAACTTCATTTTACAATATCGCTTTTCCAAAACAAGTTCATTTTACTTAACAATATATTCACTATCCAAAATCGTGAATATACTTTACTATTTACATTTCACTATTTTCTACACGTTTTATTTCGATAATAATTCGCTATCCAAAATCGCGAATATATCTCCTTTGATAACCTTCTATATTTAATTTATCAAATTCAATCTATTGGTTTCCGAATTTATAAAACAACGTTTTATAAATTCCATTTTCTATTTTCTATAACAACTCCGGTTTATAATCTCATTTTATTAATCTTCAAAAATTCACTTATAAGAATAAGTGATTTCGGATTTATAAAACAACGTTTATAAATCACATTTGTACTTTATAACGATTTCAACTTACAAAATCATTTCATTTTGCAATTTCTATTTATATCCCATCTAAGTGCAAAAGTCAATTTTTATAAGTAAATTACTTATAAATCGTTTATTTTTACAACATCTATTCACTTTATAACTTCACGTTATAAATCTATTTATTTCATTCACTTATGAAATCCTTTTATACTTCTTTTTAACACTTATAAAAATTCGTTTTATAAGTCCAATATTTCGATTTATAAAATATCAATTTTATAAATCTTTTTATACAAATCGTTTATAGTTATTCAAAAATCCCAACTTAAACCATTTTATAAATAAATCGACTTTTATTTCAAAAATGACACATCGGTTATATTTCACTAAAAATTATAACTTTTATAACTTTAAAATTTTACGTTATAAATCGATTCAAAAATTCCATAAAACGTATATTTTCAAAAATCACTTTAAAAACCCTTTTAAAATAACAGTCGTTATTTTTACATTTCAAAACTGAATCCGATGATGCAACAGCATCAATCAGTCCATCACAACAGTCAATATCATATATCAATATGATAACAGAATATATCACAATATCTGTAAATAAATAACTACTGGTGAGGAATCCAGTTGGATCCCTCCAACCTGTTTCCCTGCATCCACAGATGTTAGCACAATACCAATTCCGCTCCAGTACGGAATTATCGCGGTATATGGGTTTTTATAAATCCGCTTACTAACGGCGCAATAGGGTCTCATCCGCTATACGAGGCGGGAAATCAATCAATCCAATATATACATATGCCAATATGTATATATTGCTATATATAGATATATCCTAAAATATCTAATATCAACAATCCAAACAGTCAATCATCAATCAATAATAACTGTAAAAGAAAATCCACTTTCATTTGAGTGAGAAGATCTCACCGTGATTTTAATCCTGATTTCAGCGTTTATTTCGAATAAAATTAAACGAGCGTTTAATTTTACCCGAAATCTTCGCTAGCTCCAAACGACTCCAATCCAGTTGCATAGCGTAGTATACGACGATACGATCCCATCGCAAAAAATCTCGTCCGAAACGGACCTCGTATGAAGAAGATATCTCATTTCAAAATTTATACAAATTTAAATATCACTTAATTAACATTTTAATTAAAAAATTTAAACCCTATCATCACAACCGTTCGTTTCTGTTGATGCAATCCTGGCCGCTACCCTTGCTTCTCCCCCAAACGTGAATATCACGTACGCAGATACCCAACACCCTTCCCTTCTTCCAACTGCCGCACCTCCTAGACGACCACCTGGAGATGATCAACGAACACCAGAGGGAAACCCCATGCCGCCTCGACTTCCGCGCCAAGTGCGGCCCTACCCAGCTCAGCCATCACCTCGAAAACCGCGTCCAAACGCGCGACCCTCCTTGGCATTTTGCCGTTGATTTACTCGCCTAGATCCAATCACGACCGTTCAGATTGTAGTGCTCGTGATGCTCTTCATTTTCTTAGTTGAAGGTTTGTCGAATCGATGAACGGATTTGAAGATTTTGAGGGAGAAAGAAAATTGCTTTCTGGCCGTTCAGCATAGAAGTGGCGGCTGTAACGTTTTAGGGTTAGGTTTAGCTTCTTTGGCAAAGTGGAGATATTGAGGTGCTTATATAGAAAATTGCCCAATTTACTATTCATCGAAATTTTCCGAACTCCAAATCGAGCGTGCCGACCGACGTTCCTAAGGTTTACCCCGCGTTCCGAACGCAATGGAACAGGTTTCGGAAGCTAATTCGATCGTATGTGTGAGATATGGCAATAAACGATCAATTTAAATTAAACCGATTTAAATCGATTTCGAGGCGTTTTAATTTGTACCGGACAAACGGTAATTCCAAAAATTACGAAATTTGAAATCTTACAATAATATCACATTACGGATCCGATGAAACTGGTTTCGTCGAAATCCGAGACCGTTTGAAAAATGACTATTTTTAACTCGACGATTTAAAATTAAAATGATATCGATGCGTTTCGAGTTGCCACGGTCAAACGATAACTCCGATTGATACGAAAATTGAAATCCGATAATAACTAACTATTACGGATCCAATGGAACTGGTCTCGTTCAATTCTGAGACTGTTCGAAAATTGGCTATTTTTACAGTCGATAATTAAATATTAAAATATTCAATTTTCACAATTTAACTCCAAATTCAATTTTAAAAGTTCTATAACCTTTCTATAACTCCAGTATGATTAAATAAAATTTTACAAATCATTTTCAATCATTTTTAATCCAGATTTAAATTATTTCTGGAATTTCACTATTTAATTTATCGATTTAATTACCCAGGTAAATCCAATATTCGATAAATAATTTATCCGACTTATTAATTCCACTTATTAATATTCAAAATCAATTAAATATTCAAATTTTAATTATCAAAAATTCTGGGTCGTTACAGATTTCCCCCCTTAAAAGAATTTCGTCCTCGAAATTACAAGTTAGAAAGAAAGGTCCTTAACTCGTCTACTATTTTTCACAATTCAATAGTTTTATCAATTTGTCAAAACAAATCTTTCTACTAAAGATTCGTTATCATTTCAACTAGCTTCCAACTTCAATTATAAGTTCCAAACAACATTGTTTACTTCAAAATTCAAATTCGAGTTTAAATTCAAATTTTAAACTTTCAAAATTTCTCAAAAATTTTCTAACACCCGAAATTTTCGAAAAATTTCGCCAGCGTCTCCTTTGCGCGGCTAATACGGTACGACTACAAAACGTCCCTACGGACTCTCAGATTTCAAAAAGAAAAAGAAAAAGCCAAGCGGCTAGACAAGAAAGTCATCAAATCTCATATAGAAATTTAAACACTTACCTTTTGTCGAGCAATTCAAATTTATCTTTGAAATCAAAATCCCAATTTATCACCTGTATATCCTACTAGCCATAATATCTGGTTACATATATTCAAACTATTTTGCAAATTCGATTACAAAATTTCGATATAACTACTTGTATCATTTTTACTTCACTATTGAAGTTACATATCAAATTTCGTTCAATCTTGCATTTCACATTCTCATTTGAATTAACTTTACCATTTCAATTCAATTTGGATTCAGTTTCACTTCTGAATATTAAATTTTATCAATTATCCTTCATTCATAACTACATTATTTTAGATTAGTTTCAGTTACTAATTTTAGTTTAACCCTTCACAATCAAATTCAAATTCAGTCTTACTTTCTTACAAATTCAAAATGAATTTTAACATTTCAATTTTATTCTCTTGCACTTACAATTGCAATTTTATTGGTTCATTCCCTAATTCATTCGTTTTCAATTTGAACTTTCATTTTAATCAGATTTCAAATATTCTATAAGTTATCAACTTATTTTCATTTCGATTTATATAATCACTTATATATTCATATTACAAATTCATTTCATTAATGAATTTTAAATTTTCCAATATCTATCTGGAATTCCATTTTCATTTATAAATTACATTTACAATTCATATTTACCATTTTATTCATATATGAATTCGTTTCCTTATGCTTCCAATTCATATTTAAAATTTCATTCGTTAAATGGATTTTCATTTAAACTTTAAACTTTACAAGTTATCAACTTCATAATTCAGTACTCAATTCCAGAGTCTTTTCAACCTTTTCAAAACCATTTGAAAACAATTCAAATTCCATTTGAATTTCCAAAATAAAAACCCAAATTTTCAAACAACTCCTATTTAAAACAATTTGACAGCAATTTCTCTTTTGGAAACCCGAAAATGAACATCAGTAATGCTGCAGTCATTACCGAAGTTATTTTCCAACGACCGAAAAGAGTTTAGAGCTTTCATCTCTCTAAAATACTTTTTCAAAATCCTTTGAAATTCATTTTCAACTCCAAAAAGAATTTAAACTTCCAAATCCCCAAAAAATTTCAAATTCCTTTCAAAACATTTCCAAAAACTTCTCTCGAATTCCGTTTTAAATTATAATTCACATTTATAATTTACATTCTTAAATTTCATTCGTATATGAATTTATTTCTTAAATCTTGGAGTTACGATTTTAATTCCTTATTCAGTTTCAATAATAATGATAACATTTCAATGTTATTATTTCCTAACAACCAAACATCCATATACTATAATACTTCATAGAAAACCATTTCTTTTCTATACAAAAATAGTTTTGGGTAAAATTATTTCATTCACCCTATTTTAAAACAATACTGTGCCGAATTGTTCTATTTAAGTGTTTAGAAACCCCTTCGATCCAGTTGCGCAGACTGTGCCGACGAAAGTTCATATACCACTCAATAAACCAATCATCACAATACAAAACAATTTTATATTCAATAACAAATACGCGCTCATATCTATTATTTCACTCAAACTCATTCTAGAGCACTGCTGACTCTATCTCTAATGAGTAACACCCAACAGAGCAGGGTTGTCGCTTAACCATATGCTCTGATACCAAATGTAACATCCCGAAAATTTTCGACTTTCGAAAATTCAACACCGATACTCACTTTATCGACTGCTGAGCCATCGAATGCCGGAAACCCGAAAAGTTATGGTTTTAAGAAAGAAGAAAAAGATAGAAGAAGAAGATAAAGAAGAAACAAAAGAACAACATCAGAAACAGAAACAATATCAGAATCTCACATATCGCAGCGGAACAATATATAATAGATAATTGAATAATCTTTAAAACAAAGAACTATATCTGTTATTACATTACATCACATCAATCATCAGAGTCAATATACAACAGTGGACAGTTATATAACTTGTCCTCATACAGAATACACAGCGGAATAAATACTATCAGATACAAGTACTACGTCTCGCCATCCAGCTTGCTTCCAAAGCTCCAGAATATCCAGAATATCCTGATAATATAACTCTAGGCTGCCCGTGTGGAAATTGGTGGGCACCCAGAGTTTAGAAGGGAACAATAAACTCCGAGTCAGTCATGGTGACTGGTGTGAGATCGTAAAACAGTTATTCTTTAAAATAAACAACAGGATAATTTTAAAGTCAATTCGAAATGCTTTTGGAAAATGAAACTACCATAAGACCTCCCGCCACACACACAATGCAAACGCAGAATTGGAGGAGATTTCTTCTTATGATAGTCAAAGATGCTTACTACGCAAAATCAAATCATTTTTGATATTATTATTAGTGCATAGTGTAGAAAACATTTCGAAAGTATAATATTAATCTTAGCCAACATACGACCAGTATCGTATGCCTACTATAGCTACCATCTAAACAGTGGTGACCACCGTACGTAAATGGCAGGTTCTACAACTAATACCGTACAAAGTTCGTATTTGGAAGATGGATTTCCAACAAATGGTCAGGCTAAGGAACTTCCTTTCCTTCTGCCGAATAGGATCGCCTCTGGCTGGACGTCCCGAGAGACAAACTGCTCTCTGCCAAACAAGGCCGGGTTACCCCTGTAACAGGTAACTCACGAATATGTCATCACCCGGTCCTTTGGGACCTTTATCCGAGCGCTCGATATCCAACATCACACATCATAAAGAAAGTGTATCCACATGAGTGAGTATCTGGGCTCCATACCATGATACCACCCCTTTCCAGAAGGAAATGACATACCCTAAAGGGCGCGACCCTCATAACCTTGCCGCAACATTCCTGTTTCGACCATTTCCGGGGTGTGAGGCTCGACGAAGTCTCGTCCACAAAGCTACGCTTTCTCAAAAAGCCCTGCTTCGGGTCCAACAAAATGATCAACCTATGATCACAAAGATATAAGATCAAACAAATGATCATATCACAAATGATCAAACACTGACCATTTCACAGCAACACTCAGTATGCCACGTTACCAAATTGGGATATATCGCTGATAAATTTCAACTACATAACCTCTGAGCTCGTACGTCTCAGAGAAGGGTGTTAAGCTAAGAGAATAAATTCTCCGCCACCAACAGATATGTATTTGAAAGAAATCAGCTTTATATCTCAAAGTGTAATGTCAGACACACAATCCATACAAGTCTGTTCCGGGATCGAACAGAACCGAAGGCACTTCTCACGAAGCCCTTGCATATCCGGATAATTTTCAATCACGTCGGGACTTCCCGTCACTAAGGATGATAAAACCTCTAAACCGGAGATCAGCCGATGTAGAGTAACTCGACGGTAATCCTTCCGTTTTCAAAAATATCCGGTCTTCAACACCGGTCTTCAAATGCAATTCATATCGACGTATCACATATTCGGAATGGGTTATACGACCCCATGGTCCTTTCCCGGCTAACCCGAATAGTGAGCGATTATTCAAAAATAAGTGTGGCATTCAAATTCATCCAATTCACAACAAATACCTATCTAAAGGTAATTATTGATAGTCGGTTATTTAACTATCAATAAAGATGCGCAACATCATCAGATTCCAAATAATTTTCCAAATTATTTCATCTTCAAAAATATCTTTTACTAGATATAAAATTTCCACACTTAACCATTTGAAAACAATTTCAAATCAATTTCCACATTTCAATTTATCTTTAAAAGATAAAAATCTCAAAACAGTTCATTTCATATTGGAAAAGCAATTCCATACTTATTTAAAAATAAGTATTTCACAAATCATTTATTTTCAACATTTGAAAATATTCGATATACTTAAATCAAAATTAAGTATATATTCATTCTTTAAGGAAATCATTCTCTTTAAACACATTTATTTGAGTCAAAACGAATGTTACGTAAAACATCGTTACGACGACTCAAAATCACTAGTATAGGGATTCGGAATTTAGACAGATATATGAATCCCAATACCGTACAAAAATATTTCCTTTCGGAAATCATTTACTATAACAACAGTGTTATAGTCCATCATTTCCTTATTTCTCGAAAACGTCTATTTCAACAATAAAGGGTTGAAATCTATGATTTCGATATTTAACACGTTTAAAACATCTTTTAAACAATTAACTTCATTTTACAATATCGCTTTTCCAAAACAAGTTCATTTTACTTAACAATATATTCACTATCCAAAATCGTGAATATACTTTACTATTTACATTTCACTATTTTCTACACGTTTTATTTCGATAATAATTCGCTATCCAAAATCGCGAATATATCTCCTTTGATAACCTTCTATATTTAATTTATCAAATTCAATCTATTGGTTTCCGAATTTATAAAACAACGTTTTATAAATTCCATTTTCTATTTTCTATAACAACTCCGGTTTATAATCTCATTTTATTAATCTTCAAAAATTCACTTATAAGAATAAGTGATTTCGGATTTATAAAACAACGTTTATAAATCACATTTGTACTTTATAACGATTTCAACTTACAAAATCATTTCATTTTGCAATTTCTATTTATATCCCATCTAAGTGCAAAAGTCAATTTTTATAAGTAAATTACTTATAAATCGTTTATTTTTACAACATCTATTCACTTTATAACTTCACGTTATAAATCTATTTATTTCATTCACTTATGAAATCCTTTTATACTTCTTTTTAACACTTATAAAAATTCGTTTTATAAGTCCAATATTTCGATTTATAAAATATCAATTTTATAAATCTTTTTATACAAATCGTTTATAGTTATTCAAAAATCCCAACTTAAACCATTTTATAAATAAATCGACTTTTATTTCAAAAATGACACATCGGTTATATTTCACTAAAAATTATAACTTTTATAACTTTAAAATTTTACGTTATAAATCGATTCAAAAATTCCATAAAACGTATATTTTCAAAAATCACTTTAAAAACCCTTTTAAAATAACAGTCGTTATTTTTACATTTCAAAACTGAATCCGATGATGCAACAGCATCAATCAGTCCATCACAACAGTCAATATCATATATCAATATGATAACAGAATATATCACAATATCTGTAAATAAATAACTACTGGTGAGGAATCCAGTTGGATCCCTCCAACCTGTTTCCCTGCATCCACAGATGTTAGCACAATACCAATTCCGCTCCAGTACGGAATTATCGCGGTATATGGGTTTTTATAAATCCGCTTACTAACGGCGCAATAGGGTCTCATCCGCTATACGAGGCGGGAAATCAATCAATCCAATATATACATATGCCAATATGTATATATTGCTATATATAGATATATCCTAAAATATCTAATATCAACAATCCAAACAGTCAATCATCAATCAATAATAACTGTAAAAGAAAATCCACTTTCATTTGAGTGAGAAGATCTCACCGTGATTTTAATCCTGATTTCAGCGTTTATTTCGAATAAAATTAAACGAGCGTTTAATTTTACCCGAAATCTTCGCTAGCTCCAAACGACTCCAATCCAGTTGCATAGCGTAGTATACGACGATACGATCCCATCGCAAAAAATCTCGTCCGAAACGGACCTCGTATGAAGAAGATATCTCATTTCAAAATTTATACAAATTTAAATATCACTTAATTAACATTTTAATTAAAAAATTTAAACCCTATCATCACAACCGTTCGTTTCTGTTGATGCAATCCTGGCCGCTACCCTTGCTTCTCCCCCAAACGTGAATATCACGTACGCAGATACCCAACACCCTTCCCTTCTTCCAACTGCCGCACCTCCTAGACGACCACCTGGAGATGATCAACGAACACCAGAGGGAAACCCCATGCCGCCTCGACTTCCGCGCCAAGTGCGGCCCTACCCAGCTCAGCCATCACCTCGAAAACCGCGTCCAAACGCGCGACCCTCCTTGGCATTTTGCCGTTGATTTACTCGCCTAGATCCAATCACGACCGTTCAGATTGTAGTGCTCGTGATGCTCTTCATTTTCTTAGTTGAAGGTTTGTCGAATCGATGAACGGATTTGAAGATTTTGAGGGAGAAAGAAAATTGCTTTCTGGCCGTTCAGCATAGAAGTGGCGGCTGTAACGTTTTAGGGTTAGGTTTAGCTTCTTTGGCAAAGTGGAGATATTGAGGTGCTTATATAGAAAATTGCCCAATTTACTATTCATCGAAATTTTCCGAACTCCAAATCGAGCGTGCCGACCGACGTTCCTAAGGTTTACCCCGCGTTCCGAACGCAATGGAACAGGTTTCGGAAGCTAATTCGATCGTATGTGTGAGATATGGCAATAAACGATCAATTTAAATTAAACCGATTTAAATCGATTTCGAGGCGTTTTAATTTGTACCGGACAAACGGTAATTCCAAAAATTACGAAATTTGAAATCTTACAATAATATCACATTACGGATCCGATGAAACTGGTTTCGTCGAAATCCGAGACCGTTTGAAAAATGACTATTTTTAACTCGACGATTTAAAATTAAAATGATATCGATGCGTTTCGAGTTGCCACGGTCAAACGATAACTCCGATTGATACGAAAATTGAAATCCGATAATAACTAACTATTACGGATCCAATGGAACTGGTCTCGTTCAATTCTGAGACTGTTCGAAAATTGGCTATTTTTACAGTCGATAATTAAATATTAAAATATTCAATTTTCACAATTTAACTCCAAATTCAATTTTAAAAGTTCTATAACCTTTCTATAACTCCAGTATGATTAAATAAAATTTTACAAATCATTTTCAATCATTTTTAATCCAGATTTAAATTATTTCTGGAATTTCACTATTTAATTTATCGATTTAATTACCCAGGTAAATCCAATATTCGATAAATAATTTATCCGACTTATTAATTCCACTTATTAATATTCAAAATCAATTAAATATTCAAATTTTAATTATCAAAAATTCTGGGTCGTTACATTTTCAAATCTAGATCTTCTCTTCCAATTTCAGTTCTTATTTTAATCCTTTTCTTTTTCAATTCTTCTTTTTTCAAATCTTCTTTTTTTCAAACCTTTTAAAAATACATATATACATATATATTAATATAAAAAGGAGGAAAATTAAAGTAAATCAAAATAAAAGAATTTTTTTGGGAACAAAGCTAGTAATCAAGAAGAAGACTAAAGGAAACATAGAGGGAGCTATTAATTAGAAGTCTATTATTTTCGGATTCATATAAAGGTGAGTGTTTTAACCCACTCACAACTTCTAAAATCTCTTAAGTTTGTTAAATTAATTTTTGATGTGTTTAGTAATTTATTTGTTGCTGTTTGGTATATTTTTATCATCATTCCAGTTAAACTTAATTTATTGAATTTAATTTGTTATTCAATTTATCATTGCATATAAACTGCCAGTTAAATTTATTTATTATTGAATATAAACTGCCATTAATTACCTGTTATTAATTACCTGTTCTATATTTATGTTGTTGTTTGAATTGGATGATGATTGTGATAAATGGTTGATGATTGATATTGGGTGATTGGATGCTGTAATTTATATTGTTATAACTGCAAGTTGTTATACATTTTATTACATTCGGGATTGCGGTTTGAAATGATATATAACCGTATTTTATTTTTAAAATTACGGATTGAAATGATAAATATCTGTATCACTTGACCATAGGGTAGAAAATTATATACAGACACCGTGGTCTATATATATATAAATATTTTGAAATGTTTTCTACGGTTTTGTAAAGAAATATACAAGTTATATAAATATTGATTTTTGATGTTATATAAACGTCAAATTTATTATTGATTTCTAGCTATATATAAATATGCTTTGAAATATAAAATAAGCCCAATAATAAAGTTTGATTATTTTATATAATACGGTTTAATAAATATTAATTTTTGATATTTTATAAATAATATTATATATATATATATATATACAGTTAAAATCTTGAATTTAAGCTATGTATAAATTGGTTTAATAAAAATAAGTTGAATAACAGAGTTTGATTGTTTTATATTATATGGTTAAGTACATGTCTAAGATATTGTATATATAGAATGTTAAATGACTTAAGATGAAATTTAAGATTGGAAAATAAAATATGAAATTGGTTTAAAATTGAATTATTTAAGAATTGTAATTGAATAAATTATTGTAGATGATTTGAAATATAAATAAAAGTGGAGATTTTAAAGGGTATGATTCTATAACTTGATTTGGTTTAATTGATTTAAAAGAATATAAAGTTGAGGTAACTGAATATATCAAGTTAAATATATTGAAAGAATATCTAGTTGTTTGAAGTTAAAAGTTTTACTTAAATTATATTGGATTTATTAAGTAAACATTTCAAATCTAAATAATAGCAATTGAATTTGATATATATATGGAATTATCAAAGAATTAGTTTTGAAATAGTGAAATATATAAAGCTTTGAAATATATAGAATTAAAATGGTTATTTGGGGGTTTGAATCTAAAATTTGAAATTTGATATGTGAAGGTGAAGAAGCTATTTTATTATATAAAGTAATTTAATATTTAAACCATTTAAGTATTAGAAGTTATGTTTCAAAGCTATGGGTTTCAAGATATATAGATTTAAAGCTTTTAAAAAAATCAAATTGTTTACTCACTTGATAAAGATGAATAGAGCTTTGAAAGAGATGCTTGAAAACTGGAATTTGAAAAATGCTTTAACTTATTTAACTAGAAACTTGAGTTGCTTTTGATCTCTGAAAACTTGAATTTGCAGAAGAAAAATGCAAGATTATCTTGCTTGAACTTTGATTTGCTGCTGGTTTCTTACTTTGTTTTTGATTTGTATGAAAATGTTTACAGGCTTTGATCTAAGTTTTGATAATTGGTCACAGGCTTTTGAGTTATGATTTTTCTGGTGGATTTCTAGTTTTGAAAGATAGTGTTACAGGTTGAATTTCTTGAGTTTTTAGAAATGAAGAAAGAAAAAGGAATGAAGAAAGAAGATAGGAGTTTATATAGAGTTTATTTGGATTTATTCAAAATAAAAGAAAATAAAAACAATTTAGTGACACATGTTAACCTCCTTAACATTTGTCATTTTCAATTTCTGATTAACTTACACATGTTACCTAACATGCTTTATAATTAAACACTTGTAATAATACATTTATTTATTTATTTTAGAATGTTATTATAAAGCTTTTATGTTTATTTTCCTATTAAATAAGTACTTTTATTAATTAATAAATGCTTTTCTTAATTTTAGATAAATAAAATCTTCTAAAAGAAAAGAAAATAAAAACCAATTATGTTCTAAATAAAATCATATATAATATATTTAATTATTTTTTTAATGTTAATATAAAACTTTTGTATTTATTTACTATTAAATAAATACTTTTTAAACTTATATAAATAAATTTTCTTTAAGGAAAATAATATAAAACAAATCTTATTCTATTGAAAACCTTATCCATATATTTTTATATCCAAAATATTTTTAAGATATATATCCTTTAAATTCAAATTTAAATTTAAATTTCAAATTCAAATTCAAATCCAATTTAAAATCAACTTAAATAGATATATATTAATTTAAACAAACACGTTATTAATTTGAAAATAATAATTTTATTTTAAAATCTATTTATAAAACAACACAAATTAAATTTAGAAATAATAATTATATTTTAAAATCTGTTTACATTTAACAACACATTATTATTTTTTGTTTTGAAAATAACAATTTTACCAATTTTAAATAATAAATAAAGGAGATTATCACATTTTAAATTCCTTGAAATTCCAGGATATCACAATTCTAAAGTCATTAGTCATAATTAACTTATGCAAAGAAATATACAATACAAGAAACAAAAAAATTATTGTTTGCTAATAATATCGCCATCCATTTAATTAATATAAAAAATATGATAAAATGCATAAACAGATGATAAATGATAAACGGTATTCATTTTATTCTATAAACTTCATGAAAGGACCTCTGGGAGGGATTGTGAACCAACCAATTTCAAAGCGTATTAATTTCTTTCATATCTTTATCAAAACGTGACATATAAAGTTCAAATTCTTACCAAATTTGTAAAATGGTTTACTAATGTACATTTAGTTTTTAAGAATATTACATCAAGTATAAGTGACCTGCCTTTATTTTGCTTATCAATTAAAGCGTGTCCATCCATTATATCATTAAGCATAAAATGATTCATTTCCCTAAATCAAAAGTAGGGCTGTCAATTCCCTACACGACCCAAAACATGACTCGAACCCCGCATGGAAATTAGCGGGTTAACCCGACACGTTTAAAAGGCGGGTCATTTTTGGGTCAACCCGTTAGAACCCGTTTAATAAATGGGTTGGTTTAGGATTGACCCGTGAACTCGAATTTGACCCGACTAACCCATTTATAAGTTCGGTATTGTTGTACAATTCTCATTTTAGCTTGCAAAAGAATGGTATTGTTGTTATTCACTTATTCCTACACATTTGCACTTAACCACATACCCACGTTTTCATGCAAATTCCCACGTTTTCATGTCCATTTCCACGTAACAACTTTTCAAATTTTCATACCCATCTTAGCTTCCAATAAAAGAATGACAACAATACCCTTCTTTTGCTCCAAAATTCTCATCTTAGCTTGCAAAAGAAGGGTATTGTTGTCATTCACTTATTTCTACACATTCACATTTAACAAATTCCCACATTTTCATGCCCATTTCCATTTCTTTATACAAATATTATTCTTAACGGGTTACACGAATCAACCTGAAACCCACCCGATATATAATCGGGTCAACCCGAAACCTGCCCATTTAATAAACGGGTTGACCCAACCCGTTTAAAAATCAACCCGCACCCGAGTTGACCTGACCCAACCCGACCCATTGACAGGCCTAATCAAAAGGGTGTCGAATCTACTTTGTCACTAATTAGGTTTTTCCTTCGTTCTCTATGGAATTTTCTTCCCAAATGCTAAGGTAATTTACAAATTGAATAGATCTTTTAATTATAGTCACAAATGAATTACATTTATTTGGCTATCAATAAAAGTGCATCTTTTGATTACCTCTTTAAGCATAATAATTCTTCTCTCTAAATGAAAAGGGTGAGGATTTAATTTTGAATCTACTTGGTCACTGATTAGGTTTTTCCTTCGTTTCTGATGGAATTTTCCACCCAAATTCAGTGGTAAGTTATAAGTTGAATAGTCCTAAAATTATCATAATATTTTAGTTAAATTTACTCATTTTATCACAATTAAAGTATGTATATTGACATTGTAAAGTAAAATTATAATCTATTGTTAAGATTTGTCAATTTACTTTTTTTGATTAATTACTCATACATATTTGTATTCTCAATAAATATTAATTTTTTTAGGTGCTTAGCAAGAAGGTCACCCTTGAAGGTTAATTCCATAAGGAGTTTTCTTATTCTATCACACCCTAATTACTATCAACAATCTCAAGTATTTCAACTTTTCAGCCTGCCAAAAGTGACATTGGACATATCACATGCTGGCAATTATAGCCTGTCACTTTCATCATCTATTTGTAAATTACAAAGTATACAACATAAAATTGTGCGTTGGTTGCCTCCTAGACCAAATTTTGTTAAGTTGAATTTTGATGGAGCTGTTTCAAGGAACAAAGCAGGTTGTGTTTACATAGTTCGAGATAGTAATGGTTCCATTCTTTTAGCTGGTGGCAATGTAGAAGAACTTTAAATGTTGTAGAAGCTGAATTAAATGGAGTTCTAAATCGGTTACATAACTTAATATTATGTTATCCTAATATGAAAAATGTATGGACTGAGGGTGATTGTTTAGCTGCAATATGTTATTTGAATAGATTCGGTCTGGAAGATTCGAAAAGATGGCCAATATTAAAGCAAATTCTAGACCAATTCAAAGTGTTTACAAAGACCATATCTTCACACAATTATCGTGGGGGAAACCAATGCTCTGACTATTTGGCTGTAAGAGCAAAAGAAAGACTATCCTCATTTCTTTGGATGGCAGATTATCCCACGTGGTTATTAGAGCTTAATTGAAGGGATAATACAATGGAGTTCATGGGAAAATTAAAAAAAATCATTAGAGTTTTGTTTTGACATCAAATGGGTGATAATTCATATCATGTATTACATTTGTAAAATTAATCATTTTGGATCATAATATGATCAACAATATACTAGTAGCATATATATCTATATATTATACTAGTGCGAACCCGTGCTACGCACATGGAGTATGACTATTTTTTTTTGCATCTATCATTAAATCTTCATTTTTTTTCTTGGAAGAATATTATTTAATTAAAATCAATATTCTTTTTTTTTTCAAAGACGGACTTTCTAAAAATTTAATTATATCGCGGCTAATTAATGGAATAGTCTTTTAGATTATTAAACAAAATCAAAGGAAAATTACAATGACACTAAATGCCGATAAGGGTCAAAATTTAAAGGAGAAGGAAAATATGTATATGAATGTAAGGAAGAAAAGTCAACGTATATATGCAAAGCATATGATAGTAGCATTATATCTTTAATACATATGTGAATCAAATAAATTTTTACATAAATTGTTATCCAAATGCTACTACTCCCAACATGTGTCAATCCAAAACAATGTAACGCGTTGGCAAATAATACCTTTGAGTAGGGCTGTTATGGTAACGGTAAATTTACCCTTACTATACCATTACCAGCCAATTGGTTACCATTTTTGAGTGAAATCGGTATACCAGTTTAATCGGTATGGTAACAGTAAATTTACCATTCTCTACGGTAAATCATCGGTAACATTTCTTCAATACCAGCTGTAACGATAATTTTACCAGTCAATTTATAATACATGTATATTCATGTAACATACTTTATTACAGGCATTTTGAACCAAACAAATGATCAAATTTAGTTTATTAACCATGTGAAATAATGTTAAATACACCTCACTTCTTTTTCATTTGTGTCTTTTATTAAGTAACACTATAAATAGTATAATGAAACACCGTTATGGTGTGAATACGTGTTATGTAACTAACATTTTTTAGACAAACGACAATTTACCATTACCAGTGTAACGGTTACCAGATTATCGGTATACCAGTCTTCGGTATACCAGCCTATCGGTAACGGTAAGCAATTTTCGCTTACCAGTGAAAATGGTATGGTAATGGTATTTGTGAAATGGTAACGGTAACCATTACCCAGCCCTACCTTTGAGCATTTTCATTAGTTGCAATCCATTACTTGTTCAAATAGATCCAATAGTTACAAATAGCAAATACAACTGTGCAAAAAAATAATGCTTTTTTCCCAAAATCTAGCAATGTGCCCATATATCAAATAGCTAAAGCATCCATTGATATAAATTTAGTTAGTTTCGAAGAGAAGATAGAACACTATTGCCACCTATAGCAAGTAACACGACTTACCATCCTTGGCCTTTACGGGGAAGAGAATAACTGGGCTTCATAGCTTCTAATCAAGACTATCCACCAAGTCAGTAAGATCCAGAACTTTCAATAGTTTTTCTACATTTATGTCGGTTTGAGTTAGCTTATCTATGTAATAAACTAGTGTGAACCCGTGCTTCGCACACGGGTATGACCAAAATGGGTATGGATGCAAATACATACGACGTTTAAAATTGAAAATTCATACATTAGCAGTTAGTTGAAGTGCAAGGGGAGATGAAAGAAGTGTAGATAGGCTGAAATAACTTGTTGCACAGGTTGATAGGCCAAAAAATGTGTAATTCACGTCACTGCGTGAAATGGTTGTTCTCAGTTTTTTGTATCAGGAGATAGCTACTATAAATAACATACGGTCTCATCCTATAAGCTCTTTGTCGACCATTTGAAAAATAGAACACCGAAAAATTAGATATGCATAATATCAGTTTTTAAACAATGGGACTATATGGGTAAAAGGGGAGCACATGCAAGAAACAGTCATAATTGAATATAATGACCGCTTGTAGACATTTAAATAACATAGTAGTTGACAATATCTTTTTACAAATATGTAGAATTAATTACCCCAGTGTCTTGTAAATTCAACATAACTATAAATAGCATGAAAACAACCATTCCATTCTTTTATAAGCAGGTAAAGAAAAAATGCCCAGAATGAAATTTCTGATGCAGAAAAATACGCAACTTAAATGATTTATGTTGATGTAATATATACAAAAACAAAAAAAGAGAAGCAAAGCTGTTATTAAAAAATGATAAGCTATCACGTCAGTTATAATAAAGTTATTTATATAGTTTATAGCATTGTATAACAACTAGGTCCTAACTTTTAGTTTAAATAATATATATGTATATTGATTGCTTGTAAGCTATGAAATTGAAACGTGGTAAGGGTCCACAATCATATAAAAGATTATATAAAAATGACAGTCATGTAAACATGTAAATAACCAATATAAGTGTAGTCAAAGTGAAATGCGGCAAGGGACTGGGTAAAACATTTTTGAACAATTGCAGTCTTAAACATATAATCAACCTACATAACAACACGGAAAGAAAGTTAAAAATAATTACAGGTAAAAAGCATGTCCAATTAGCATACAATCAAAAATTCAAGTACGTTATATTCTCAGTTGTAGTTAAAATAAAAATTATATTGTAAGAAGCTAGTAGCATTAGTAATGTTCGAAAGCTGTTTGGTAGTTTATCCATCTCCATAAACAGAGCAGTCCAAACATATTTGTAGTTCACCTCATCAGCCTTAGTTGAAATTTTGCAAAGCAGAATAAAAGTCAGAATACATGAAGATATAAATAATGGTCCACGGCGCATCAAAGATCATATTTCAATGGACTTGCAACTAATCAGCATACACTGTGGATGTTGTATCCAAAATAAGAATGACGTGCTTGCATATAATCAGCGTGAATCTAGCAATATAATGTATCAGTAAAAGCAGTAAGCATTCTACATATGTGTGTGTGTGTTTTATTTTGCTGTGAATATAATGTGGGTTTTTCTTATTTATAACGTGTAGGTACTATTTTTGTTTTCATTCTGCGATCAGAATTTATAGATTTAATTGTTAGAGTAAGTGATGGAATTTTTATCATCGAATACAAATGAAATCAGATATTAAAAATTGCAGTAGCAGTAGCAATTTTGAAATCTTTAATATACAGGCCATGAATGAATTGTATAAAGAATTTAATTATATTGGGTTAAAATTACATCATGAATTACTGTTTAAATATGTTTTATCACATAAGTTGCTTCATGTGCAACTTATAGTTTGATACTCTTAACTAAACACATAATCGATTGTCAAGGATTACAAATGATACCGTTCATTTATAACACTACTTTTCCAAAATTAAATTAAAAATAGTTGAAATTTTACTGCAAGATGCATGGTTGTATCCTTCTTGTGAGTACATATATGTTATACATAAGTCGCCTAAGTTCTTTCAGATCCATTACATATATATGAATTGTCCAAATTTAAGATGCATGCATTTAATAATATAAATATGAACCTGTAGTGAAAAGAAATATGCAAACCTGTGGTAGTCAAACTACTCGTTTAATGAAATATATGTTCAAAATATTAAGAACTCCTTGATCTCATGCTTAGATGCAGATAGTAAAACATTGTCAAATTTTACTTTTTCTATTTTGAGGTAAATATATTAACGTTGATGTACCGATTTATAGAAAAATTAATTTAAAGACTTACGGATAATTTTTTAAAATGTATAGGAATAAAAAAAATGTTGTATACAAACAATCAATGAAAGCAAGTTCATATTACATATTGATTCATTGAAAAAAAAATTGGCTTTAATGCATTCGTACATTTTGTGACTTATTTGTGTATTTAAAAAATTTGCTAGCATTCAACGTCAATCCATTAGAAAAAATTAAGTCGTCCCTATATTAGGTGAGGTCATTTGAAATATATATTATGGAAGATCTGAAATCAGTGCCATAAATATATTGGGTTTGGTCGAGAAATCTCATATGGTTAATGTACGCAACACAAATATCACCTTATGAACCTTAAAATGTACATATGCATTGTAGCGTAATAATACTGCGAACAAAGTTAATGAATTGAAGCACTAAACTAATATGTAGTAAATAAAATGTAAACATACGCAGTTTTGCACCATAACTTTTGCACCAATAAAGGACTTGTGGTAGAAAGCAGCCTAAAGTAAATCTTCTTCATCCAAAATGATGCCCATTTTCCTGCAAATTAATTGGATCTGTTAGCAAAATTATATATTTGTAACTGAAAAAGTTGCATAAAAAAAGAAACGATCATTCTATAGAGAGAGAAATGTCATATCTTTGTTTATGTTTCTTTTTATACCTTTTAGAAGGATAAATTGATTAACCTTATAAATGTGAAAGAAGGATCCATACTTTCATTATTCAATACCTTACATCTAAATTATTCCACTTTCCATCCGGTGAGGCAACATTCAGTGGTATCTTTACAATTTGAATTAAAAGTATCCTTTTATTTTGAGATCATAAAGAGCAGGCATGCAGTTTCAGTAATAAATATATGTATGCTTGGATTTCATATTCTAGAAAATAGATCGTTAATCACAACATGAATCAACAATAGTATTGAAATAAAATCTTATGTGATTTTTTTAAGTTGAAATAACTTTTGTCATTATCCTTCAGCTTCAAATGCACTTATTTATGCACTCATCTATGAAATGCATAGAGTTAGCAAGGTTGAGTTTCTTTTTATATAAATTATTATAGTAGTTATATCTAGTTGCTCCCCATTAAACCTAGACCTAATGGAACCAACACTCTAGAATAGCTGATGATATTCTTGAGTTTGTCGGATATACGGTTTTGTCGCAGTATGTGCATTATTGGAAGATACACATTAATCTCATCACTGATCGACATTTTTGGATATTAATTATGTGATGATGGATTTGAAATTGTTGTCCACCATGGAATAATTACATGATTGGTACACCATAGTAAGTCGCATCATCATCAAAATATTATCTACTTATTCAAGAGAAACAATAATGAAGAAGTGTGTCGCTTTCCTAAAATTTTCACAATTGCAAAGCATTAATCATTTCCAAAAGACATACATGCACATATACACATCCATCTATCCATGCATATATAAGTGTATTCTTGGTGAATGTTCCTATCTTACTCAAAGAAAATGAGTCGTGAACATTAAAGAAAATCTCAACATTTTCTTATCTACAATTTTCAACGCGGTACTAAAGTTCATGATGCAAAACGAAAAAATTACAACATAAGTGCACTTCTCAAGATAGTTAAGGCCTCAATTTGAAAATAATAATTTGCTCAAATAAGCTATTATAAGGAGATGATGGCCATGCTCTCTAATTTATTTCAAATGCAATCCAGATATGGTTTGAAAATCAATTTCCTTTGTTGCATAATAATTGAGATTTATTAGCAGTTATAGGTAGCACAGATCAAGTATTTTTATTACTACTGAACAGTGGATATTTTATTGATAGTTAATTGAGGTTTTATAATACATTTAAAGTGGGATAAAGGCTTTTTGTTACTACTTAGGTGAATATTACTTTGTAGAGGTTTTACTAAATTAGAGTAGCATAGCCATTTCGAAGCATAAATACCCAATATTGTAATTTTCGAAGAAGAATGTAGAAATGCGAAAACTATCAAAAGAGGAAATTTACCAATATACTTTACATATCAAAAAAAGTTTTCTTAGCATTTAAAGCTTATTATATTGCTGTTAACTAAGAGTTGATTCCATGGTTTTTATTTTTATTAGACTGATGACATAATGGAAAAGTTAATTCTGATCCCTTTCTAAACCAAGGAAAAATGTAAACTCTAAGCATTTGCAGTATAATAATTGTAATAACTAACACAATAATTTGTTGAATATTAAGATAAAAGAAGATTACTTAGCAGCTTTTGTCATTTTTCTCAATCAACTTGCTGTGTTATAATTCTATAATCTTGTAGGCGATTTGGTAATTCATTTGGACCTGGATGTAATATGTATAGCTCGCACATATCAATTGGTGGTCTATGGAAGATTATGGTTGTACTGGGTTGTGAATGGATTGACTCATATTACTTGCATATGTTGACGGGGAACTAAAATTTTTAACTTTTCTAAAACATGATAACCTCTATATGTGTGATCTCCAAACCAATATCAGTAACACAGTTTCAACGTTAAAAAATGGTCAGTTTGGGGAACTAATAGCGATTTGTCGGCGATACCAGTGCATAAATTTTCTAGCAAATTAAAAGTGCAAACAACACCAATTAGTTCAAGAGAAGCATGCTAGTAGGAACAAAAAAGACATTGAAGAATTACAGCCCTCATAAATGTAATTGTCAATGATTATAAAATCCAAAACAGTAGCCGCATGAATAACAATGATTAAACTACTATTGAATTTTCTAGTTCAAACATCCAAGGGATCGTCAAAGGAGACCAAATTTCATGAGGTATCTTATAATCAATTCTTCCATGTTCTTCAAACCTTATATAACACATGAACTAAAGATACATAAATTAAGAGGATAAAATATAAATTATAATCAAAGTGCAATCATATAATACTGTACCCATCTCTATCCACTATGATATAAAAATATATGTAATTCCTTTTTTGGTAGCAATATGCCCTTACATTACCAGTTTAATGACAGAAAACATGAAAACCGAAGGAGTTTCAACATACATAGGTCATAGCATTTCAAATTATGTTCACTTTCACTGATTTTTTGGGAATTCTTTACAATAGGCATCATCAGATGGAGCATATTAATGTCAGTATAGCCTAGTATAACAAATTTGCCGGTAAGGAAAAAGCAAATAAAATAATAACTAAACTGTAAGGGATAGGTTGCATTATATTGCGGTATTCGATGATAAAATCCACATATAGAACATTAATGACAATTGCGAAATATTCTCAACGAAAAAAGTTTCAGATAATCAAATTGTTGAGGAAACAATTTCAGCAATCTATTTCAAATGAAGACTATGATGGTGAAATAATGGTGACCGCAGAAATGAAGGTAAATCCAAAAAAAAATATCAATGACAATTGAAAAAATTTCTCAAAAGGAAAAGTTTCCAGTTAATCAAATTCTTCTGGAAATAATTGCTGTAATTTATTTCAAATCAAGAATAAGACGGCATTATGAAATAACAGTAACTATGAAAATTAAAGGTTCAAACCATTACACGTCAAAGGATAATGATTGATTGATACAAATTAGCTTTGGATATAGGGTATCCAATTTAAAATAGGAAATATCATGATTGAGGAATTTGTAGGATATCAATTAATAATGGTTGCATGAAAGGAACTAAAAAAGATCATATCAACAACTCTTTTACTGATCTACTAAATTTAAAGTCCTATACCCCAATCAACTAAGGTATGTCAATTAAATGACGCTCAAGCACTACGTTGGGTGTGGTGCTTTGTAAAACTGAGCGCTTTGCTCGTTTTTTACTGAGCATTGAGATACTTCTTGGTATGTGCTTACTTTTACCAAGCAGTTAGTTCATGGCTTAGTAAAAACTAAGCCGTGCACCAGTGCACCGCTTGCTCTTTTACTTAATACCATTAGTAGGATCATTTTCCATGTAAGTCTATAATTTTGAAGGATGATGCAGCGCTCAAATGATTATTTACCTTTACCTGGGTTTTCATGATAAATTATTAATGATAAGAGAATGACCAGTAAGATAAAAAAGTAAACATATTAATCACACTTGCTATATATATATATATATCAATTAACCATGCAATCATACAACAAATTAAAGATAGCAGCCTATAATTTATTTATGCCATTGAGCACTGCATCACATATCATATATAAGAAAAAGTATACAAATATAAAAAGCAACATTCAAGTGATCAGGATTTCGAAACGCTTTGGAACTGATTGGAGAAACGAATAAAAAAACAAACACTCTTATCACATGGCAACCAATCGTTTAGAAATTCATAACATATTGGAACTATCAGGATGCATAACTTATTCTAGCAACCAAACACCATGAAATCTAAAATGGATTATCACATGCAGTGTCCAGGGACAAACTGTTGTGATGCGTAGTTCTTAACTCGACCAAAATTTGAAAGTTTGGAGACTGTAACCAACACGATAAGGTATAGGAGTAAGTCATATAATTTTCATGTTCATACCATAGCAAAATACCTAACCTAAGAATCGAATAATCATAAGGCGTCTGCACCAAACATCAAATGAAGCAAGCCAAACCTTCAAAATCGGTTTCTGATATAACAAATCGACAACCCTAATCCAATATAATTGCCAAGATGAGGAATCTAACTAATTTACAATCAGTTTCCAAGAAGAAGAAGAACATGTGCTTAGATCGGGAGAAGAGCTATCAAACTTGAAGGCAACCCTTGAACCAATCCCGTTGCAATCTGGCAGGCGACTTTGACAGGAAGCGCGAAAAACGGAGGGCAGAGCAGATAAGCATCAACTGGAGCGGGACGCCATCATCTAGGTTTAGTAAAAGGAAGAATGGGAAAGGCGCGATTAAAGTGGAGGAAAACCAAATTCAACAGATTGGGAGAAAATAGGAAACGGAGTCGCGACCTTCGAGTTTAAAATTGAGGCTTGTGCGCTGTTGAATTCCAACTCAATAAATTTAGGGATTGGATTGGACGAAAACGAAGGAAAGGGGGAGATGCATACGGAGAGAAATTAATAAAATAGGTGACCGTTGAGTTTAAAAAATGGGAGATCGCCTCTTGAAGTGCAATGCAACTAATAATAATCAACTCGGAGACTGTTCAGTTGCCAAATTTCAAGGGGGGCTGTGTGAGCTCGAAATTTAACTCACTAATAATAATATAGTATAGATTTACAATTCAGAATTGGCTTAGTGAGAAAGCCAAAGTCTAAGAATCTAACATTTGTCATCTATACACATAAAGCTCTGTCAAACATACACCGTTTCCTTTTTAATAATACCACTAATTGCATTTCCAATATCTTTTTTCTGTAACCATCTAATATTAAAAATGCTCAAGATTGAAGAAATTTAATCAAATCATTGCATATGTTTGATGTAAGTTATCCAATTCTAACAAAGGAAAATAGTTATCATTGTTACACGATGTCAAAAAATAATGAATCGGTATAATTGTTCAACGCACTAAAAGAAGAAAAATAAGCCTTTTTAGTAATATACTCTGGGTAAAAAATATAAAAGACATTAATATCAATACCATGTATGTTATGCCTTTGACTTGACTCTTTTTCTCTCTTACTATTTGAATACCAGGTAGCAAACAGAGAGAAAATGCTAGCCAATCATTGTTTCTAATCAATGCTTCTCATCTATATCCGCTAATTATCACTTGAACATCTTTTCTAATTAGATATAGATCTCAAGATTCATTATGACTTGCCTGCATAGACCAATGCCATTTGTAGAAAAGGTGAAGTTACATTAGTAAATTTTATATTGGTCATAGCCAAACATTATATATTGGTCAGCATTATGCACAAAATGAGACAGAAAATTAAATTTCATTTAGATTAAAATCATCATAAACAATCAATGAAGATATGGAAAAAAATTACGCCTTTTATAAACGACCACACCCTCATAAAATTCAAAATTTGTTCTAACTTTATAATTGTGTTACATGATACATGATTACATTGTAAGACCGTCTAAATGTTATGGGATAATTTTCAATATTTCGTTATTGTTATAACAGAATTCTTGTAATTCATAATAAATATTATTCACGAAGATAGAAAAGAAATTTAGTTCAAAAGAGAGTCAACAGATTCAAGAAAAAGGAGAGGATGCAACAAAATTGGCATATCACCATTGATTGTAAGGAAGCCAAGGATGATGCATTATGAAAGGATGGGATTGTCCTAGATGAATAACCTGCTGAAAGGCTATAGGCTGTGGTTTCAAAGAACTTTTTTAGATCTTCCGACCATATAAATTTACATGAAATATAACTTTAAATAGCTAAATATATTTTGTTAGAAGAATCAATTTTACTATTGAAAATGATATCTTCAACAACTAATAAATAATAAAGTTCATTCAGTTCTAATGTTCATTAGTCGAAACTGAATATATGAAGTTAGCAAACATAGTTCTTAAGAGTAAATTCAATTGATATTAAAAGAATAAAATGTACATTCAAGGTGGGTTTTTTTACAGATCAACATGCTACTAAAAGTGAATGTATCACCTAGTTAAGAGGGTGCATTTGAAGGCAAAAAATACTAAATTAATATCACATATAAGAGACTAACCTTCATGTTGTCGCAAGTTCATGTAGAATGATGAATGGATGTAGCAAGCCACCTAAGGAAGGAAATAATAGGGGAAAAAATTAAAATATAGTTCAAATAAACCTAGAAATAACTCAATGTAACCAACTATGAAAGAATATGATTAAAAACAAAAAATGCAATAAGCCTTAAGCTAAATAGTAGGGAAGTATTCAGGATAATCCAAGCATATTTGTAATATAAACTCTTTCATCACCACTTATAGATATACATTAAGGTATTCATATATCTATCGTCCAAGCTAAGTCCTTTGAGCAAAAATTCCATCGTATAAAATATCTTCTCCACTCACAGATACAAACTAAGTTACTCATATACCAACTTAACCCTTCATTGAATGAAAATGAATTTACATATTTGACAACTGTTCATGTTTAGCTGCTAGAGTACGATGAATGATGCGATAAAAAATAGAAGCAATACAAAATATGAAATTTGCACACCACAAAAAAAGGATTTTGGCAATGGGTTAGCATCGACTAATCAGCTTATTTGTGTAGTTTCATATCAGAATTAGCATCATCTAACAACCATGGCATCCATCTTCACGCTCCATGTAGAGTGGAAAAAAATGTTGTTTTTGTGAATCATACTTAACATGCAATTTTTGATTTTTTATAAATGTTTCTCTAACCCAAAACATTTGAAAATTACCAGTAATCTTTTGTAAACTTGATAAGAAAAAATTTAAAGTTGAAAAGTAACTTCAGCCCCTTCATAAGCAGGCATATTACAGGAGTACATGATCATGCATTAAAATCATAAGAACATTAACTACATAGCAGAAATGAAATTCATTCTCTCTACAACAACATTTGTATTGCTTTCCACTCAACACTAAATAAAGAAAACCATTAGATATACTTTTAGTCAAAATTTTGTATGAAAATTCTTCATATTGAATCAATAAAGTGTGTATATGAGATTAGTATAATAATAATTCGGACTTCTAGCAAAAGCACGTTATTTACTCGAACTCTGTCCGTTTTTCTTTAAATTTGAAATGAATATGAACTCATTCTATATACCAGTGGTGGTCAAAGTACATATAAACCTAGGGATAAAACAGCATGTAAATATTCATAAAAAGTAGTACTCTTTTACCATTATTTTTTATTTGTTAGTAAAGGGAATACAACATCTATGGACAGACAGTTTGCCTTTTCCAACAAAACCTTCACAAAATAGTATAAGTTACAAAGGCAAATTTTGGATCATTTTGAAAATGGGTGTGTAACAATTCTAGAGCAGCAATTTCTTCAGAAATCCAACTGTAATATCTTTTAGACTTTATGCAGCAGTAAGAAGAGTTATTTTTTAAACTAATTTAAGTAATTTAAACTGTTTATCTATTTTGAAAGGAATTCTACATTGTTAGAAATTGACCAATATAGTTAATTGATGTTTGACATCTAACACACCAATTCTGATCTAAAAATTAGTACACTGTTAGAAATTGACCAACACAGTTAACTGATGTTTGATATCTAACACACCAATTCTGATCTAAAAATCAGAGTGAGAAAACTAATATAAGTTACAACTATGTATTTTAAATAAACACCTTTAAATCTTATATTATAATGAGTAGTTAAATACGTCAAAGTGCCTCAAATTATTTTAAAGAAATGGTGAATTATTATTATTTTACAGTAATGGCATGCATACCTTAATGGTACACAACAAACCATGTCATATAGATCCTAAAAAGATGAATGTAATCCCCTCCTCCTACCAACATAGTATATGAGCTTGCCGCAAACTAAGTTATATGTAACAGGAATTTCAAAATAAAACTAATGGTTCGAAAATATATTTGATACTCAATTCTTAATGGTCTATTGGTATACCAAGTTTCTACTTGTAAGCATGTCGTCTATATGATACTGCGTTTGATGATACATGATTAAATCGACTATTTCGAATAACATAACACATTTTATTCTTTGTTCTAAGAACTTCAAGTAAATTTCCAACTTAAAGCAATTAAGGCAATTTATATTTCTTAATCGGAAAATAGTACCAATAAAAATAGTAATAACCGCAATAATCAACAAACCATCTCTTCCAAACATCCCTTTTATTTTTTAAGATGGATTGATGTACATTTTGTGTATATGGCTAGACCTTACCAATGTCTTGTTTTGGCAGTTCACACATGTATTATAGTATTTCTACAAAATAGTCCATAATGAATCCGCAGATGATAAACGGTGGTTGATAAGACATGCACTCAGTATATAGCTATAGCGAGCATACAAACCATTTACTGAACTTTATTTTGTTTCTAGTATAATAACCATGTTAGGGTTTGATATATTTAGTTTCAATATTAGATTCTTATTTTTGAATTGCCTTCTCTTCTCTGTTGGAGTAGTAAATCAAATATGAAGCAAATATTTTAAATATTCATTGACAATGTATGTGATCAAAGGCAATGGTACTCTTAATCAAAATTATTGCTAAACTTGATTTATGATCTGAGAGTAACTACCAAAGATGTCAAATATGAATGCTTCAAAAATGGTAAAGTTAACAACTAATTTCTTTTGTAGTTTTGGTTACATATTTACGTACATGAACTAAATGGATGTAAATTAGGAAAATATACCATGTACCTGATTAGTACATTCATTAAGTGATTGGATGTAAAATATGAAAACATATTATGTACTTTATTAGAGATCTCAACATTGTTCCACAATTAAATATCATAAAATCAAGCTAAATATAACTATTCAATTAGAGTTTAGAAAGAACAAAACAGGCTGAAAATATTATGGGTACCCCCTTAACCTCCATAGTAAGTGTATGTAGCAATGTACCAATTTAATACTCTCAATTTCATTGATATGGATTTTGTCACCAATTTTCCAAATACTCTCCAATCAATGCATAGGATATTTTAAATTGTTACCAAAATATGTAATTTTGATAAATAATCCAGGCTAAAGAGACCTTAAAACGATATTTCACTATTTCTGGTAGACCATGTAATTGTAACTGACATGGTTATACGTAGAGTAACTCACAAAGGAAATCCCTACAAATTTCTAGTAGATAACCAATAACAATTAGTATATAACTCCATGATAAAATGTAGAGTATAACGCCTTGATTTGATGATAAGTGAACATAGTAGGAAGATAACAACAACAAAAAAGAGAATTAAGAATCCAAAATCAAAGTTTTCACCAAAAATAAGATAAATTTTATTTTGCTTTAATAAATCTTAATCGAACACTAACAAAGTAGGAAGATAACAATTGCAAGAAGAGATTTTTAACCACAAACGAAATGGTTTCCAAATTGGAACAAATTACATTTATTCAGCCAAACATTATAATAAGGGAAAAAGAAAAAAAATTCACCATGATCATGCACGACCAAAGGGAAGAAGAAAACACTAACCACATCTTCAGGTTCAACACGACATTTTGCAAGGAAGAACCGTGGTTGTAATTAACAAACAACCGATGCTTCTGTAATCTTTCTTTAAATTGCTTGTTCATTAGCATCTCCTTCTGTTATCTTTCGTCAAATTGCTTGTTCATTAGATTATGCTTCTATTTCAGCACCCGAGCATCATGAAGTGTCTTGCAATTTGAGGATCCTCCTAAAAAATAGAAATTCGGTACGATGGCAATGTAAGAAGTTGCAATTTGTAGTCACTAAGTACTAACTAAGATACCTAATAAATAACATTTGAAAATTATGTTTTGCTATAACTACCTCGATATTCCTAAGTATGCTTCTGTTTCAGCACCCGAGTATCGTGAAGTGTCTTGCAATTTGAGGAGCCTCCTAAAAATAGAAATTCAGTACGATGGCAATGTAAGAAGTTGCAATTGTAGTTACTAAGTACTAACTAAGCTACCTAATAAATATCATTTGAAAATTATGTTTTGCTATTACTACCTCGATATGCCTAAGTATGCTTCTGTTTCAGCACCCGAGCATCATGAAGTGTCTTGCAATTTAGGAGCCTCTTAAAAAACAGACATTCCATACGATGGTAATGTAAGAAGTTGCAAATTGTAGTTACTAAGTACTAACTAAGATACCTAATAAATATCATATGAAAATTATGTTTTGCTATCACTACCTCGATATGCATAAGTATGCTTCTGTTTCAGCACCCGAGCATCATTAAGTGTCTAGCAATTTGAGGAGCTACCTAAAGAATAGAAATTTAGTACGATGGCAATGTAAGAAGTTGCAAATTGTAGTTACTAAGTACTAACTAAGATACCAAATAAATATCATTTGAAAATTATATTTTGCTATGACTACCTCGATATGCCTACGTATGCTTCTGTTTCAGCACCCGAGCATCATGAAGTGTCTTGAAATTTGAGGAGCCTCCTAAAAATAGACATTCAGTACGATGACAATGTAAGAAGTTGCAAATTGTAGTTACTAATTACTACCTAAGATACCTAATAAATATCATTTGAAAATTATGTTTTGCTATTACTACCACGATATGCCTAAGTATGCTTCTGTTTCAGCACCCGAGCATCATGAAGTGTCTTACAATTTGAGTAGCCTCCTAAAAAATAGAAATTTAGTACGATGGCAATGTAAGAAGTTGCAAATTGTAGTTACTAAGTACTAACTAAGATACCTAATAAATATCATTTGAAAATTATGTTTTGCTATTACTACCTCGATATGCCTAAGTATGCTTCTGTTTCAACACACGAGCATCTTGAAGTGTCTTGCAATTTGAGGAGCCTCCTAAAAATATACATTCAGTACGATGGCAATGTAAGAATTTGCAAATTGTAGTTACTAAGTACTAACTAAGATACCTAATAAATATCATTTGAAAATTATGTTTTGCTATTACTACTTCGGTGTGCCTAAGTATGCTTCTGTTTCAGCACCCAAGCATCATGAAGTGTCTTGCAGTTTGAGGAGCCTCCTAAAAAATAGACATTCAATACGATGGCAATGTAAGAAGTTGCAAATTGTAGTTACTAAGTACTAACTAAGATACCAAATAAATATCATTTGAAAATTATGTTTTGCTATTACTACCTCGATATGCCTAAGTATGCTTCTGTTTCAGCACCCGAGCGTCATGAAGTGTCTTGCAATTTGAGGAGCCTCCTAAAAAATATAAATTTAGTACGATGGCAATGTAAGAAGTTGCAAATTGTAGTTACTAAGTACTAACTAAGATACCTAATAAATATCATTTGAAAATTATGTTTTGCTATTACAACCTCGTTATGCCTAAGTATGCTTCTGTTTCAGCACCCGAGCATCATGAAGTGTCTTGCAATTTGAGGAGCCTCCTAAAAATAGACATTCAGTACAATGGAAATGTAAGAAGTTGCAAATTGTAGTTACTAAGTACTAACTAAGATACCTAATAAATATCATTTGAGAATTATGTTTTTCTATTACTACCTCGATATGCCTAAGTATGCTTCTATTTCAGTACCCGAGCATCTTGAAGTGTCTTGCAATTTGAGGAGCCTCCTAAAAATAGACATTCATTACGATGGCAATGTAAGAAGTTGCAAATTGTAGTTACTAAGCACTAACTAAGATACCTAATAAATATCATTTGAAAATTATGTTTTGCTATTACTACTTCGGTGTGCCTAAGTATGCTTTTGTTTCAACACCCGAGCATCATGAAGTGTCTTGCAGTTTGAGGAGCCTCCTAAAAAATAGACATTCAGTACGATGGCAATGTAAGCAGTTGCAAATTGTAGTTACTAAGTACTAACTAAGATACCTAATAAATATCATTTGAAAATTATGTTTTGCTATTACTACCTCGATATGCCTAAGTATGCTTCTGTTTCAGCACCCGAGCATCATGAAGTGTCGTGCAATTTGAGGAGCCTCCTAAAAAATAGACATTCAATACGATGGAAATGTAAGAAGTTGAAAATTCTAGTTACTAAGTACTAACTAAGATACCTAATAAATATCATTTGAAATTATGTTTTGCTATTACTACCTCGATATGCCTAAGTATGCTTCTGTTTCAGCACCCGGGCATCATGAAGTGTCTTGCAATTTAAGGAGCCTCCTAAAAAATAGAAATTTAGTACGATGGAAATGTTAAAGGGTTAGTGGCAACAATTATCAATAACGAATGGAAATAAAGTTTTATCAATATATTGGAATTTAATTTATGATAATAGGATTAATTGCAATTAAATGAAATTGAAATAGCTTAATAACACGTTATTTGAAATGAAGATGGAATATGAGGAAATCTATGTAATAGTTTTGAATCCATGTTAAATACTTCTATTTGACAATAATGAATGAAATAATTATTGGTTAATTTAATTAAATGGAATTATTGGGAATTTTATTTATAAATTTTGAATTCGATAAATTGAGGTTAACGTTGAAAGTTGATAAATTAATTAACTTTAAATTGACATCTAAATTTGTTAAATTAGTGTGAATGATTTGGAAATATAAAAATGATAAGGATTGTCAATTTTAGAATTAAAATTTGAAATTTGATTTAATTAATTAATTTTTAATTTATTTAATTAACTAGAGAAATAGCCATTTTGGCCACTAATTCAGATTTCGACGAAACCAGTTTCATCGGATCTATAACGGTGAATTATTGTAAGATTTCAAGTTTCGTATCGATCGGACTTGTCGTTTGATCGTATGGGCTTGAAACGCCTTGAAATTGATAAATTGAAATCAATTTGAAAAACATTGATTTTAGCATAACTTCTTCATACGATGGAATTCGGACTTGAAACCTTTTCCATTGTGTTTAACATATTATAAAACATCTATTTTGATATACGGGTTGACCCAATTTCGTTCCGGAGTCAGAATGGGCTTTTCGGGCCATTCATCGTTCAGCGCGTTTATAAAGCGGGTCCATCTATTCTATTTCAACCTTGCCTATTTATACCCTGTTATAAACCCTAGCCTACCCCTATTTCTCATTTGCCGGTACGTACAATTCATTTATCTCTCCTCCTCAATGGCAGACAAATTCCAAATGCAATTGCAATTGCAATTCAAAAGTCAAAGCAAAAATTTCAAACTCCTTAGAAAAATTTTGAAAAATTATATATTAAAGCTCTCAATGAGCGTAATCTTCCGGTATTGTTCGTTTTTCGACTCGATTCACCGGTTGCCCAGAATTTTCCAATCAATTCTCGACCGTTCATCACGCTCCGATGAACGTCGATGGATCGTCAAATCACTTGTACCATCGCGTAGAGGGTGCCGAGCTGGGCTCATCGGAGTAGGTTGTGTGTCGAATCGACGGCTAGATCGTCGAGAATTGGCTTAGTGAGAAAGCCAAAGTCTAAGAATCTAACATTTGTCATCTATACACATAGAGCTCTGTCAAACATACACCGTTTCCTAATAAATATCATTTGAAAATTATGTTTTGCTATTACTACCTCGATATGCCTAAGTATGCTTCTGTTTCAGCACCCGAGCATCATGAAGTGTCTTGCAATTTGAGGAGCCTCCTAAAAAATAGACATTCAAGACGATGGCAATGTAAGAAGTTGCAAATTGTAGTTACTAAGTACTAACTAAGATACCTAATAAATATCAAAATGAAAATTATGTTTTGCTATTACTACCTCGATATGCCTAAGTATGCTTCTGTTTCAGCACCCAAGCATCATGAAGTGTCTTGCAATTTGAGAAGCCTCCTAAAAAATAGAAATTTAGTACGACGACAATGTAAGAAGTTGAAAATTGTAGTTACTAAGTACTAACTAAGATACCTAATAAATATCATTTGAAATTATGTTTTGTATTACTACCTAGATATGCCTAAGTATGCTTTTGTTTCAGCACCCGAGCATCATGAAGTGTCTTGCAATTTGAGGAGCCTCCTAAAAAATAGAGATTCGGTACGATGGCAATGTAAGAAGTTGTAAATTGTAGTTAGTAAATACTAACTAAGATACCTAATAAATATAATTTGAAAATTATGTTTTGCTATTACTACCTTGATATGCCTAAGTATGCTTCTGTTTCAGCACCCGATCATCATGAAGTGTCTTGCAATTTGAGGAGCCTCCTTAAAAATAAACATTCATTACAATGGCAATGTAAGAAGTTGCAAATTGTTGTTACTAAGTACTAACTAAGATACCTAATAAATATCATTTGAAAATTATGTTTTGCTATTACTACCTCGATATGCCTAAGTATGCTTCTGTTTCAGCACCCGAGCATCATGAAGTGTCTTGCAAGTTGAGGAGCCTCCTAAAAAATAGAAATTTAGTATGATGGCAATGTAAGAAGTTGCAAGTTTTAGTTACCAAGTACTAACTAAGATACCTAATAAATATCATTTGAAATTTCTGTTTTGCTATGACTACCTTGATATGCCTAAGTATAGATATTCAAACACGGAAACTAGTTTGAATTCGTGTGACCAATCCATTGCATCTTATGTTACACATTGATCTCTTTTAAAAGTAACTTATTATTATTATTATTATTATTATTATTATACATTACCATGCTTGTCCATAAGTCAGCTACAGTTGCCTTTCAAGCAAAGCAATTCATGATCATAATAAGAATGTAACCTACAAGTATTGCCAAGTATTAAATAATGAAATGTAATTCGCTTACACCAAAGCATTCAGCTAGTCAAGAATAAAAAAAAAATGCATAAGACATGTTAAAAGTAATGTTTCTAGCATAAACAACCATATATCTACACAGGCAACTCCCCCACCATCACTACAAATAGTTTGACAATAATGGTTTCAAAGCTGCAAAGCGATACTATATATTATAAATAAAGAAAACATGATGACATTTTAATTACGAAATTATAATATGATGAATAAACAATGTAAACCGATGTTGAAATCAATTTCGGCTGTTTGAAATCATGTACATAAGTAAAATGGTATACGATCTAAATATTTCACACATAGTACATCAAAAAAGTAAATCTGTAACCCACATAAGTTTGTTGAGATTTAAACAAAATATTCTTTTTCAATCAATACACAGCCTTTAGCATTTATTGTTCCCAAGCATATTAAAAATAGGAGCAACAACCGTTAATAATTCGCAAAAACCGTACTTTTTACCAAATTGTTAAAAATAAGTAATCATTGATAATGTAGTTAATTACAAACATAATTGTACATGTTTTTGTAAAAAGATAGATGTATGAATAAAGTAATTGAAGTTCAGAATTGAACTTAGTAGGCTTCAATGTTCCATAAGTTTCTCATAAGTTTCATACTTAATATGGGGGCATAAAAATTATTACATCTGAAATTCAGTAATGAAGGAAAAGCACACATACAAATTTTCAGACGAATAACATAAAGAAAATGGTGGAAATCAAACCAACCACGTAAATGTTCAAACAAATAAATTTAAAGAAGTGGAATTAAAGAAAGCGATAATCCAGTTGCAAAGAAACTAAAAGAACTAACAGGAGAAGATGAATAAAGGGTATGAATGGACCTACTAAATTTTGTGAGATTTAGTTGGGAGCTATTACGGTAAGGTTAAACATGTAAATTAATACGATCTGAGCATGAAATGTACAAAGGTTAATACAAATACCTTGCAATGATGTGATACTCAATTCACCATTATAAAAGCTTGGTGGAAGTAGCGATGCTTGTAGGGGGAGGGTTTGGCAATTTGCGACGAAGGGGAAGACAAACTCATGTTACACACGGAGTTCATTCCTTTAATAAATTCCTATCGATGATGTATTATTTGATCCATTCTTGGCATATACTCTCTATCAAATATAGCAGATGAATGGATAATTGATTTGTAACTCTTATGGCATCACAGTTCAGTCTACGATACTTTATGTTAAACTGTTAATAACACTTATGAAGAAATAAAATTGCATATATGGTATAAAGTAGTACATAAAGCTATTATTTAGGCCTGTCAAAAGGGTCAGGTCGGGTGAAATTTGACTTGACCCTTTTATGACTCTAACCCATTTGTCATGTTTATTAATTACAAAATTAGACCTAACCCATTTTTTTAGGGTCAACCCATTTAACCCATTTAAAACTTTATCACTTGAAACATCAAATATCACAAAATATACATAAAATGTAAAATTGCAACTGCATATAACAGTGGAAATGCATTATGTATAGTCATATAACATTAATCTAAATTGACTATATAAAACAGCATCAAATTAAAACTATACCACTATATATGCAGTAAGACAACAAGAATATCATGAAATATCATATATAAAGCTAGATGAAAGTGCATGAATATAGCTTTGAAACTACAAAGTGTGATAGAATTGTAGTAAATAATACCGATATAACACTAGGACCAACACCAATATAACACTGCGGTATATCAGTGCATCAAATATAAAAACAAAAAATAAAAAACAAAGATGTTGACTAAAAAATGGACTTCAAAGTTACTGAAACTGAATCATGCACATACGATACACTTTTTCAGTCACGCAGAAATACCTACACATACAAATAAAAGGTTGTAGTATATAAACATGAGCCAACAAGAGTATAGAATTGTATTACAAGAAAAAAAGGGAAAAAAAATAGTTTTAGGCTTTGAAAACTTGGCATATCTATACAATATAAACAGTCATATTTATACTTCAGTATATATCTAAAGGTTGGAATATTCAAATTCAGATGCATGCTTAAAACTGCCAAGATCAGATATATATATATATATAAGCTGTAACAAAGTCTACACTATGTACTGAATTGGAAAAGTTACTTTAAAATTTTCTGCTACTGTGTTTTCCAGTGAAGTTTTAATTCATAACTGTAATTGTAAATGAGAAATTACATTAAGGAATTAATATTTTATCCTATTTCACAAAGTCCAATAATTATAACAAAATTTAATCCACATAAGTTATTGGGATTTATTAATATGGTCATGGTATAGAATGTACTTTGTTATGCTGATTAAGATTATCATGAGCAAGGTTGGTTTTTGCTGCGTACATAGTGAATGGATGTAGCTTTTGATATTTGATTTATAAAGGATTTTTTTATATTTTGTATTAAATGTTAATAAAGATTGAAAAAAATAAAAAAACTCAAACTTTTCTAGTAACAATAAGTTTTCTGCTGTAACCTAAAATGTGAGGGCAACATCTAGATTCCAAATGTGTAATAGTCTTTTAAGAGTATCAGAAGCAAAAATAAAAATTTAATAGTAGATTAAAAATTATATTGCTAATAGTTGTATGTCAATGTCAAACGTTGTAATTGTGTAAATATATGCTGGAAATTTGTGAGAAAGAATTTACAATTTTCTGCAAACATACGTTAGTTTGGGAGCATGTTTATTTATATCGTTATCACTAGGTACATCTTATACTTTTGTCTATCTAGCATTTTTTTTCGATTAGTGCTTGCAACATATACTAACTTGATAATAAAGAAGTCATACTGAAGAAGTGAAAGCATGAACATTTTGAGCAGTACAATAAATGTAAATATTAAACATTTTTCCACAGCTCATCTGTCTGAATCAAATGATGAGTGTGACGCCCCACCTCTATACCCACGCTAACCAAGAACACTTCAATGTAGTGCTGTCAATTAGTACGGAGAATAAGGCTGTGGAGGAACGACCATCCATGTAACTTCTTTGTGCGAGCACCGATATGTCAGATAGGATAGAATGTATATCATTTAAGGAGGAAATCCGACATACCGATACAAACCCAAAGCTATCACACAGTGGCTATATATAATCTTCGAAAACAAACATAGAAATAATCATAACATAAATCAGTCACAGACATCCATATCACAAAGGCGGAAGAAGATATGAATATATATATAACACATGAAAGTGTACATCAGAGTAGTGGTCAGAAAGATCCACGATAATACAAAAAGAATAGCAACATGTGCTATACAAAAGAATAAGTACACAACATAGAGTCTATATCTCAAATGTGTACATCCAAAAACTACTAATCAATGTAGTTAGCCAAAAGTCAGAATAATCCTGAAGAGAAGTCAAGCAGAAGCACCTGTAACATCTCGGTCTGACCCGAGTATTATTTATAAGAAAATAATAAACGGATCAGTCTAGCTATAAATATCAGATGATATGGTATAAAATAAAAGACATGGCATGAACATGTAATTACCATAATGGCATACTGCTATAAGTATGTAATTGAAAATCAACAAGAGATTAATCAATATCACAAGAATCTTCTCAAAGATAAAATAGGGTATCATACCCTAAACTTGTATTCATAACAAGTCAATGACACACGAATTCACTAATGCACAAAAATTGATAAACATATCAATAGAAATCACGAAAATTGGTGAAGCACAAAATTCCAGAAATCATCACAAGAAATCCAAAAATCACAAAAAGGGAGGAGGCCTTTCACAAGAACGGGAGCATGAAAACTCACCAACACGTGTAACACAAGAACGAGAAGCTATCTCATGGAAGCTATCCATTAAATTTTGACACACGAACGGCCCGAAGACCATGGGGCGCTACTCCAATATGTGATGGTGAAACATCACACAAACGGGGTTTAGTCTCCCTCGTAGACAAAGAGACATCGCACAGTTGCTAGTCTAAATCACAAAAATGATCATCATGATCATCAAGAAGTGTCAATCACACCAAACCAGTAAATACATGAGTTTAGCTTCATGTCCCATAACCACTTGCTTAACTTAAATATTTACGAACAAGTTGTAGATCTTCACTAGAAAATTGTCACAAAAGGGTTCAATCGAACAAGTCCAAGAGCTATCCGACGAAGTGAATGCAAGCGTTTCATACCACTCGTTTTACTAAGTCGTTTAATTTGATTTCTCATCCGAGTGAAGTAAAGGCTTGTATATACTAATAGATTGGAAAATAGTTTAAGAAAAAGAGTTTTGTAATAAAATAGTGTTGAAATCGCTTTGATGAAAGAGTTTTGATATTTACTACTAGTATTGAAACCTTCATATTTTTAAAGTGACAAATCACAAAAACGATTGTAGAAACAATCTATCACAAAAATTCACATTCGAAGACGTGAACAAAATCCAAGGAAATCAGCTCAAAATGCATCAAAGTAGAAGTTCTGTTGAATGTTTTTCAGATAAGATCCCCTACGGAGGGGGGGTCCAAGGGGGTGGCAACCCCCCTGGTGGGGGTGTAGGAGCAACACCCACGCTATGGGGTTCGACCTGCCCGGTCAGGTCGCAGGGGTCCAAGGGGCAGCGCCCCCGCGGGGTGCGGGGCAGCGCCCCTTCCAAAACGGTACGACCTAGTGAAGACAAGCGACCTAGTGAAGACAAGCGACCTAGTGAAGCCAAGCGGCCTACGACCTAAAGGTAAAGCGGGCGAGCGACCTAATGGGTAAACAAGTCAAGCGACCTAACTGAACGAGCTAGGCACGCGACCTAACTGGCGAGCGACTTAAGAGCAAACAGGTCGAGCAACCTAAGATGAAACGACCTACCAAGCACGTGACCCAACAGTGGTGCGACCTAGCGGGGTGAGCGACCTAACACGGTCGAGTTAAGGGAAGGCGCGACCTAAAGAGGTGCGACCTAATGGGGTGAGCGACCTAACACGGTCGAGTTAAGGGAAGGCGTGACCTAAAGAGGGTGCGACCTAATGGGGTGAGCGACCTAACACGGTCGAGTTAAGGGAAGGCGCGACCTAAAGAGGTACGACCTAATGGGGTGAGCGACCTAGGAAGTGGCGTGACCTAAGTGGTATGCGTCCTAAAGAATACAAGGCTGGGCAATTTAACTCGTGGCGAGCTAATCGTAGGCAGAACGACCTAGCGGGTTACGAGCTATGGCCGAGCGACCTAAAGGCGCTGAAGGACCGAGCGACTTAAAGATCGTGACCTAACTGCGAGGCGACCTAAGGAATTACGACCCATATGCCGTATGCGACCTACGACCTAACTCGTACGAACGACCTAAGCCCAGAACGTGCAATTTGCAGACCTGTCTTCTCCAAACCCGAATGACCTAAGCCCAGAATTTCGCCAAAACACTAAAAATCGGGGTTTTCACCAATTCAATCCAAACCAAATGCAAATGCATATGCACAAGTGATAGGGAATCATTCCCAACAGTCCAACGACAATTATAGGCAAGATGTGAGATTAAAAATCTCACCTTTTCCACGAAATTGATGATGGAGAGGCTTAAAAGCAAAGCAAGAATCAACCACTAGCTTGAATCAATATCTTCACTTGAATTTGAAGTTGAATGATGAATTTGCAAATGAAGACTTGAGCTTGGAGTTTTAATTTCCCATTCCCTCCTCCATTTTTGATGAAGCTTTAATGTTTTAGTGAAGAGATGAAGTTATGAAGAGAAGGGGTTGGGTTGAGCTAATATGGGTGCAGTCCAAACCAAAGTCACTAGCGGGAAAAAGTAGCGAAAATTCCACTAACTCCAAACATATCAAAGTTTATACTTAAAAAGATCGCAAACGTCATTTTGAACTCAATGGAAGGGGTCACGAGTCCTAATTTGACTGTATGCAAAAAGTAGCTTTTTGGACTAAGATCCGACTAACAACTAAAATATTCAAATAAGATATTCAAATATATAATCGTCAAATATGTGGGTTGTTACAATGAGTAATAGCCATAAGTAGTTACACGATCATTTAGTGGATGTTGGGCGTGTTCTCACCCAGAAGACCTCGAGACCAAGAAGCTTGATTCATCCATCCAGGATTGCCTAAACTCATTCGGCACCCATGTCTCACAGAACCCATTCGGCAGTCTCAAGCAACTGCCGAACCAACTCCATCCCCTATCACCGAGTCACCGAACCACGCATCTCCCTGCTCCTGCCGAACCATACCCTCACTGAACCAAGGCCTCCACCAGATCAAGCCTTCGCCGGACCAACCTTCGCCGAGTCGACCCATGTCGGACCAGCCTTAACCAGATCAACCATACCCTCCACCGAACCCAAAGTACTACCGGACCACTTCACCACCGAACTAAGACACTTACCAAACCAGAAGCATGGAAGTGCACGACCGAACCAGAATGCTGCCAGGCCAGGTTGCTCCAGCCCAGGCCCACCAGCAGCTATATACATCCTAGACCCCTACCCCCAGCCTCACTCTATAAATAGAGGGGCAGGGGTACAGCAATGGGGACAAGTTTTTGAGAGCTCAAGCACGGAGAGAACTTTCAAACAACTTTCTTTTACTTGTATCAAAGCTTTGTACTTGTAATCAAAACAAGAGAAGAGAAATAACATATAAAGTGGACGTAGGCACATTCTGGCTGAACCACTATAAATTTGCATGTCTTTTTACAGTTTAGCCCCTGCTTTTCATATATTTGCATAAATCGCTCAAATCACTAAGAACAACATAAGATATACTAAATCATACAACTTTGAGGTGTTTGTCCATTTTTTGTGCAAACATTTTTGGTGCTTTCACTGAGAACTAGAAGCTCGAAGCTTCAGCTTCATCCACTTAACAGTTTTCCTAACAGCATCGTTCGCCACTTGGAAAACATGCCTCCCAAACAGAAAAAAGATGTTCACAAAGGAAAAAACATCGCATCCAGTAGTCTTCCAGATCCAGCTGTCACGAATCAAGTAAATCGTCCTCCTCCAGCAACAGTAACAAATGAAGAACAGGCTAACCCAACCACTCCTGCCACAGAACAGCCTGCAGTAATTACTAGAGCAGATCTGGACAGAGTTGTGGTTGAAGTAACTAACCGCTTCACGTCCCAGCAGGAAGCCTTGGTGGACCATCTCATGTCACGCTTAAGGGACGCTGAAGAATCCAACCGCAACACTGAATCATGGGGCGAGTCCCAGTCTGGAGGATCTCAGAGACAACAAAGATCTTCCTTCTTCGAAGGAGCTAACGGCAGAAGTAGCCATGGTAGGAGCCGAGACCGAGCACAGCCCGAAGTTAGGCCTAAGGAAACGTTTGGTACCGAACCCAACGGGGGAGGTACCGGGCGAAGGTCAACTGTAGCTGAGCCTGTCATGCTGCCTAACCACAGAAACGCCAGTGAACGGGGCCGAGCTAGAGTCCAGCCCGAAGTTGGACCCGAGGAAGTGCTTAGATCAGAACCCAGCAGGGGGAGATCAAGGCAAGGGCCAACTGTAGCTGACCCGAGCATGCTCCCAGAAGACCAAAGGCAGCCACTGGAAAATATGAGGAATGATAGACGATACCATCCCTACAGGTCATCTTGACGGAATCAATCCCACAGAACAGAACCAAACTCATTTCTATCTGCTCCAAGTTCTGATGAAAGGATGGCACGCTTATTCAGAGAGTGTGTCCAACGGGAGCAAAGAGATCGAGGGATAGGCGCTAGGGTAACCAGCCCTTTCGCCCGCAATATCGAAATTGCTATCACCCCCCGAGAATGGAAGATGCCAACAATGGAACCCTACAAAGGAACCTCCGACCCTGTTGTACACTTACAGAGGTACACGCAGCATATGCTCATGAGTGGGGCGACAGAGGGAGTACTGTGCAAATGCTTTCCGCTCTTCTTAGCAGATCTTGCTACCTCCTGGTTCTGTCATCTACCCCAGGGATCCATCAGCTCGTTGGAGATGTTGAAAGAAATTTATCAGTCAGTTCCGCATTCATGTGGAGCAACCTAAGGACGCTTATTCCTTATCCAGCGTCAAACAGAAACCTGGAGAGAAGCTGCAGCAATACCTAACCAGATTCAACGCCGCAGCAGCCGTAGTCCAAGATGCCGATGAGAAGCTTATCCTAATGGCCCTCTGCAGTGGTGTGCATCCAGACACTAAATTTGCTAGAAGGTTGACAAAAGAAAAACCAGCTACTTTACCCGATTTCTTCCATGAAGCCGGGAAATGCATGAGGCTTGAGGATTCTGCCGTTGAGGGGCAGTCAGGACAGCAAAATAAGACAACCCATGGCAACGCCCCTGCTGTGGCAAGGGACGTTCGAAGAAATGATTCCAGACACAATGCTGGGGGCAAGAAGATAGAAAAGCGCCTATATCGGCCAGGACCAAGATTCGACACTTACACTCCTTTGAACGAGACCGTCGAAAATATCTTCCTTGCCACCCAAGGCGAAGTTAGATACAAACGCCCACCATACAAGAAGGAATCAGATAACGCACAGAAGTCCGGAAAGTTCTGCCGCTTCCACGAATCTCACGGACATGATACCAACGAATGCCATCATCTCCGAGATCTGATTGAGGAACACATCAGAAGGAAGAAACTGGAACGTTATGTAAAAAGTCAGGACATGACCCCAGCTCCTGCCAACGAAAACCCAAGGCTACCCTTGCCGGGGGCCGACAGAGGAAACCGCAATGCTAGCAGCTCTAGTCAAGAAAAAATAGTGGTCCATACCATCTCAGGAGGGCCACACATCGCAGACAGAAGCTGGAAAGAGATGGAAAGGTACGGAAAGTCGCTTAGAGACAATAAAGACTATGTCAATTCGGTTATAGAAGAACGCCACCCGAAGCGGAAAGAAAGTGACGACATCACATTCGGTAAGCGTGACCTAGAAGGAAGGCAGTACCCTTACATGGATCCCATGGTCATCTCTGCCCGACTTGGTCCCGTCGAAGTTTACCGAATCCTGGTAGACACTGGAAGCTCAGTAAACATCCTATTCAAACACGCATTCGACAAAATGAAGCTGTCAATGAAGGATGTATCTCCCTGCGATAAACCACTACACGGCTTCACTGGAGATGCGAAAATGCCCCTCGGGCAACTGGACCTCTTTGTTGAGATTGGAAGCCATCCCCGCTCCGCTGTACGGAAACAGACGTTTGTGCTAATAGAAAACCAGTCGGCCTACAACGCCTTCTTAGGAAGGCCATCCTTGTCTGACTTCCAAATTGTCTTAGCCCCATGGTGCCTAAAGATGAAATTTCCAACAGACAATGGAGTAGGGGAAGTGGAAGGAGATCAGGACGTTGCTCGAGACCGCTATGTGACTGAACTTCGCAACAACCACAGGAAGGATAAAGGGAAGGGTGTAGAGATTGCCCTCTGCACAAAAAGTCTAGAAGCATAGCAATTAAAGAAAGCCCCTCCTCTTCGATATACCAGCGACCCTTTCAATGAATTAGATCCTAGGGACAAAGAGGAGGAGGCCACCGCCGAGCCTGCAGAGGCTATGGAGTTTATATCTGTAGACAAGCACGACTCGAGTAGACTATTGAAAATTGGGTCCCAACTAAAAGCTGAATGGAAGGAACAACTCATCGATTTTCTCCGCCACAACTTGGATGTATTCGCTTGGTCACACGCTGACATGACTGGAATCTCCCCCGACATAGCCTGCCACGTATTAAACATTGATCCTACCAAGGCGCCAGTAAAACAAAAAAAGAGAAGTATGGGGGCAGAGCGATCAGCAGCCCTCGATGAAGAAGTAAAGAATCTACTCGCCAATGACTTCATACGAGAAGCTATCTACCCGGAATGGATCGCCAACCCGGTGCTGGTAAAAAAGGCTAATGCGAAGTGGCGAACCTGCATTGACTTTTCCAACCTAAACGATGCCTGCCCAAAGGATTGCTTCCCACTTCCCAGAATCGACCAACTTGTAGACAGCACAGCCGGGCACGAACTCCTATCTTTTATGGATGCATACTCAGGATATAACCAAATTCCTAAGCATGCCCCCGACCAAGACCACACTAGTTTCATCACCGACCGAGGTTTATACTGCTATAAGGTAATGCCTTTCGGACTTAAAAATGCAGGAGCCACCTACCAGCGCCTCGTCAACAAGATGTTTGTAGGGCAAATAGGACAAACTATGGAAGTATATGTGGATGACATGCTGGTAAAGACAAGGAAAGCCAAAGATCACGTAAGCCACCTAGGCAAGATGTTTCAAGTACTTCGGCAATATGGAATGAAGTTGAATCCACTAAAATGCTCCTTCGGAGCGTCATCAGGAAAGTTCTTAGGATTCATCGTTCATGCCAGAGGGATAGAAGCAAACCCTGAACAAGTCCGAGCGCTAAGGGATATCAAGATACCTTCCACCCGAAAGGAAATGCAAAGCCTAAATGGAAAAGTGGCCGCCCTAAGCCGATTCATCTCCAAGGCAACGGACAAGTGCGTCCCCTTTTTCGAAGCTCTAAAGAAAGACAAAGGAAAGTTCGAATGGACTGACGAATGCTTAACCGCTTTCCTTAACCTAATCGAACACCTCCAGAAACCACCGGTACTCTCGACTCCAAGTGAAGGCGAAGAATTATACCTATACCTTGCTGTGTCATCTCACGCCCTAAGCGCTGCCTTTGTAAGGGAAGACAACCACACACAGCGGCCAGTTTACTTCGTCAGCAAAAGGTTTACTGGGGCAGAAGTCAGATATCCTAAACTTGAGAAGCTAGCATACTGTTTACTAATCACATCACGAAAGCTACGTCACTACTTCCAGTCCCATTCCATCAAAGTTCTGACTGATCAACCACTGAGGCAGGTACTCCATCATCCCGACACTTCTGGGCGACTACTTAAATGGTGCATTGAACTAAGTCAGTATGATATCACCTATCACCCTCGCACCGCCATCAAGGGACAAGCCATGGCTGATTTCATTGCAGAATTCACTACCAACGAAGGCAAGGAGAAATTGGAAATAGCAGAAGATATCAAGTGGAATCTCTTTGTGGATGGTGCATCAAACGAACAAGGCTCGGGGGCAGGTGTGGTAATAACCACTCCCAGGGGAAACAAGCTGCACTATGCTATAAGATTGGAGTTCGCCGCCACCAATAACGACGCAAAATATGAAGCAGTGATAGCCGGACTAGAAGTTGCCATAGAAATCGGAGCCAATTCTTTGTGTCTTCATAGCGATTCTCAACTTATTGTTAATCAAATACTAGGAGAATTCCAAGCTCGAGAGGAACGACTCATAGCATATCTAAAGAAGACCAAGTTGCTTCTCAGCCGATTGGACCACTACTTAGTCAAACACATCCCTTGGGAAGAGAACCAAGAGGCCGACGAATTGGCAAAGCAAGCAAGTATGAGAGACATCGCCATCTTCGGGGCAGTAACCATCTCAAAGCAAACGGTCCCAAGTTTTGAGCAAGTGAATCTGATAGCTGCAACCAAAGAAGCAACTTGGATGACTCCCATCCGAGACTACCTACAAAGTGGCACACTACCCAACGGGCTCTACGAGGTCAAGAAAATCTTGAGGAAAGCATCCCGCTACATAATACAAGAAGACATCCTCTATAAGCGCGGATTCTCTAACCCGTTATTAAGGTGTGTCGCTGGGAGAGAAGCCAAGGAAATCTTATCCAACATCCATCAGGGGAGCTGCGGAGATCACACCGGAGGACAAACATTAGCAAAAAAGATACTCCATTACGGATATTTCTGGCCCACCTTAAGCAAGGACGCCTTAGATTTCGTCAAGAAGTGTGACAGATGCCAAAAATTTGCTAAGATTCCACGGCTACCAACAACTGAGATTACTCAAATGACCAGCCCTTGGCCCTTCGGAATATGGGGAATTGACTTAATCGGCGAGCTACCGATGGGCCGAGGCGGGGCCAAATATGCTATAGTGGCAGTTGATTATTTCACCAAATGGGTGGAAGCGGAACCTCTGAATAAAGTATCTTCAGCAAAAGTTATTAACTTCTTGATCAAAAATGTTCTGTGCATGTACGGAGTCCCACTCAAAATCATATCAGATAATGGACTTCAGTTTGACAGCGAGGAATTCGCCAACTGGTGCCGAGAGCACGGAATTCATAAAAGCTTCTCATCCGTAGCATATCCCCAAGCAAACGGACAAGTCGAAGCGGTCAACAAAATTCTGAAAACTCTGATAAAAAAGAAGCTCGAAAAGTCAAAGGGCGCTTGGGTGGATGAACTCCCTACGGCACTCTGGGCCTACCGCACATCTTTCAAAACATCAACGGGGCACACTCCTTTCTCTTTGTCATACGGATCGAAGGCTATGCTCCCAGTTGAAACCATTGTGCCTTCCCACCGTAGGATCCACTATAACCCAGAAGAGAATGAAGAACTCCTCCACATGTCTTTGGATCTAGTTGAGGAGAGAAGAAATGATGCAGTCCTCAAAGCAGCAGCCCACAAGCAAAAAGTGGCAGCACAATACAACTCCAAAGTCAAGCATTGTACCTTACAAGAAGGAGATGTTGTCCTCAAGCGAATCTTCCCTCGCCCCGGAGCACTAGACCCAATCTGGGATGGACCATATGTAATTCATAAAGATCTCCACAATGGAGCTTATATTTTGTCAACAGTGGACATAGAGGTGTTCCAGAGGGCATGGAACATCCAGCACCTCCGTCGATACTTTTCTTAACTTGTACTTCCCATATGAAGTGAATTAACAAAGAGAATCAGTGGACGTAGGCCTTTTCATGCCGAACCACTTTAAAAAACTTTGTCTTTTTTTAACTTGTTCCTTTATATCTTGGCTACTTCTTAACTTTATCCTTTTCTATTGAACAAAATCCTCTGCGTATAGCATCTCCACTCAAAGCACTCCACGGCGCAACTTCACCTGGGCAAAACCCAACAGGTACTATGCGAATCTATGCCCTCGCCAATGAGACACTTTTGCTCCAGCATCCCTCTGCTGCGGGTTAACTCATTGCTCGTAACGGCCCTTAAAGCCAACTGTAATGAGCCGATTATAAGCCACCGAGAAGGCCGACTATAGCCGAGGCAGCTCATTACGGCGTTAAGCTCGCCGGCAACTGTGAACCGACTATAAGCCCCAACATAAGGTGTGGCCAGCCAGGGGCAGTTCACAGTTGACGATCGGCACCCATGCTAGCCGGCCATAGTAAATCGAATAATACCCATGATTACGGGCCATAATGGCCCGGGTAGTTACTGTGCGCGATCTCGGCTCCGATGTGTCTTAAGTGCGGCTGTGGTAAAAAAGAATTAACTCCCCGCGGAGGCGTAAGATGGGTGACAAATGTCTCCAAGACCCACAGCTAGGGAAAGTGACTACAAAACCCGTTTGCCACGAACTTAAGCACATCGAAGGCCTTCCGTGATTGGAAGTTTTACTTTTTCACATATTTCAATTTTACTTAAAAAGCCTTTCTCCTGTCCTCTATAACGGTCCCTAAAGTACAAGATGCAGAGTAGGAGATACTAGCCAATGGATGTAGGGACTCACGATTGGATGGCAGGGCACTCGACTGCATTCCATGCTCGGTCATACAAGATATTCAAAACTGCCATCTACGATTAAAACATGAAGGACGGTATTTTCTTCTTTTGTGTACAAATACATGACTATAATTTGTTCACACCACACGCTAATATTACAAGTCATGAAATTATGTTTTAAAACCAGAACCTGACATCAAACACAATTCAATTACAAGAATATGCATAGCTATATTTCTCATACGACATGTCAAAATAGCAACAAACATTCGGAAGACGACAAAATCAGCTTAAGTTAAAGAATTACACATCAAGAATAGAGCTATTTATTACAAGTAGCAAAATAATTACAACTTAAAAGTTACTCTACTGTTTTAAGACTAACGTATACGGCCATGTCAAGTCTACAAAAAGAATTTTCCAGGTCTGATCAAGGGGCCGGCTGCATTGGAGTTTTATCCTTGTCCTGTTGACCACCTGTCCAGTCAGAGAAAGGATTCATTAGTGATAAGCAACCAAAGTTAATGGAGAGACTAAAAAGGAAGACTTACCAGCACCTGCTTCTTGACTATCCTGGTCGTCATCCTCAACTTGCACACCTGCCTCCTCAGCAGCAAGCAACCGCATACCCTCCTTCACTGCCATCTTCTCCTCCTTGGCAAACTGGGCAGTGACCACATCAATGCTGAAAGCCACACCACCATCTCTATCCGCATCAGCCTTAGCCTCCTCCAGAGCCCGAAGATAGATCTTGGCCATGACCCTAGGATAATCATCCATCCAGGATAGGTTGCCCTGCTTCCAGGTTCGGAAGTACATGTCCTGGAGCATTTCGTCCATCATCCCCTCATTCTCCTCAAACTCCCTCATCCGGGCCTCGGAAGCCGACAACCTTCCAACAGCAGCTTCTCTCTCCAAACGGTATCTCGAGCAGTCAGCCTGAAGGGATTTCCGCATCGCCTCCATCTCCTCCTTCAGCCTAATCTGAGCGAGCTCTGCGGCTTCAAGCTTCCCCGACAGCTCCTCTACCCACTCAAGATCCGCCCTCCGAACCTCATCCACTGTCGAGATGGCCATATTTATCTGCTCCTTGCAGGCAGCTTCCATCTTCCGCAGTTCCGCCTTACTAGCCTCCTCCATAGCCTTCCTCAACCGCCCGGAGGCAGCCTCATGCTGAGAAATCTGAATGGCCTGGTCAGCGAGCTGTTTGGCCTGGTCCGAAACCATCAATCTTAGTCGGATGTTGGCACTCCCAATCTCCTCTCCAGCCTTAACCAACCGGGCATGATGCCCCATCAGCTTCCTAGTCTCCTCCGCCACCCGGTCAATATTAGCCTTGGCCTCGTCTCCCATGGTAACTATCCGAGTGGTAAGTAGATCAAGATCTAAGGACTTAGCTTCATCAAGCACCCGTACCATGGGATTGCGGGGAAGAAGGTGCTCACCAGTAACCTCGTCAAAGGTAATGTCGTGGGAACTTGGATCCAGATCAGGATGACCCGCAAATGGATTGCGAACCAAGTCAGGACGGTCGATATGAGTAACGGAAGGGTTTCCGGACGGGTGCGGAGAGGGTGCAAACTCGCTGTCCTCCTCCGTAATATCATGAAGAGGCTGAGCCGGGAGCTGAGGACCGGGCGAAGGTTCGGATAAAGGATGACTCCTCTTTCTCTGCTGAATACCCTCTTCGATAACCCCGAGAAGAGGACGGTAGCCGACTACATCCCCGGAGCGGTGGGTCGAATGCTTCGGCTTGACAGAAGTTTTGGAAAGCTTGTATTGTTCAAGCCTGTGCCGAAGATCTGAGGCCTTGGCCGTTTTACCTGCTCCTGATATGAAGAACAAGTGTCACAAGCTTACATCACTATATGATTCAAGAAACGCGGTAAATTACAAGTTAAAAGAAGAAAGAAAGCGCGTCTATTATACAAACCCTGGGGAGAAGTAGGATACTGCAATGAGTCCTGGATTTCATTCCAGGACGGGAGCAGATCATAAAATATTCCTAAGTCCCTATCATTAATGAAGCATGCAGGAGTCAAGAGTTCACCTTGATTCGTCGGAGCCACCTTGGCTGGAATGGTCTGAGAAGACTCGCTTGCACCGGTCCCGGCCTTGTCCACTTTCCCGGTTTTCTCTACCAAAGCCGGATCTTCGTCCAGCCCCTCGAAAGCCAGGTGGAACGCATCATCCGTCCACTCCTGAATATCGCCCGCTTGCCCAGGAAGCAAGGCCCCGATGCCATCGCCACCTTTATCACCTTCCGACCATCTCCACCCTCACCTCTTTCCTCCTCTATGTCTTCCTCCTCCTGGGTAAGTGGACAATTGATGGGGGAGGGACCGTCCGACTTCTTGAGTTTCTTACCTCCGACGGCTGGAGGTTTTGCGAAAGGTTTCCTCTTGCTACTCTCTACCGTAACACCTCCCTTAGTCTGAGCAGCCGCCCTCTCCTCCGCCGTTTCCCTTAGCTTGACTACTGACTGCTGTGGAAGGATTAAGTTATACTCCAGAAGGGTCGCATTTCTGATCAGGAAGGCAGATGATCTATATTTCCCGAGAATAGCTTCTATCTCAGCCGCCGTCTAAACCAGGCGGTCAGTCTCCACAATCGTAAAGCCACTTGTCGCTAGCAAAAATGAGAAAGTATGAGAAGAGGCATCGCAATCGGAATGGAAATTATAAGTAAAAGCATCAACTTACATCCAGAAGTAAAGCGCTGAATTGAAACGGAGTCGTCCCTGACAAAGAACCACTCCTTCTTGAACATGCTGAATTTAGAATACAGATCCAAGACCGGCTTGAAGGTCACGGCTGACTCCAAGCTAATGTATGGGGACCCCTTCTTATAGCCCCTCAGATTATATAGATACCGGATCTCCCGGTTGGAAGGAGCACGACCATACTTCCTCTGGAAAATGACGAAGAGGCTCACCAATATAGCATAGGAGTTGGGTTGAAGCTGGAATGGGGCCACCTTTAGATATGTGAGGAAGCTAGCTATCCAAGCATTAAGAGGAGGAATGGCACCACACATGCAGTGGTATCTGCTATAGGCGAAGTACCCTTCAGGAGGATCGTACGGCATAACATCTCTCCCTGGCAATAGCAAGTGCGCCCTATCGATTCCAAAAGATCGGGAAATGACATCAAGCTGCTCCTCCTTAAGGGAGCTGGGAAAGCAATCAAGCGGGGAGTTCAGAAGCTCCTGAGGGCCGTACCCATCCACCAACGATCTCGGGGTAGATCCGTGACGTTCCGGTCCTGGCTGAGCAGGGGGCACTATGGAAGATTCTCCTTCGCCCTGAGACCTCTTTTTATCTGACCGAGTTTCCGCTTTACGAGACATTATCTGCAAACCCGGAAAGTACATCATTAAAATGCATGAATTATGTAACCTAGAACTTCACTGATAATTCAAGTATAAAAGATCGTTCGGTAAAGCAAGGCGGGAGTTCGTTCGGCATTACACTCCCCGAGTTCATCCGGTAATAAGTGCCATTCGGTACTTAAAACCCCCCCGGTTTCGTCCGGTAGTTCAAGTGTTTTAGCACATTCGATATTCGAACTCCCTATCCCATTCGGTGGCCTAGCCATAAAGTTCATTCGGCATTTTTCAAAAAGCTCGTTCGGGAATACAAGCACAAGTACATTCGGCTCCTCACCTGATTCGGTAGGGACTTTGATTCGGCAAAGGCAAGGAAATGGTCCGGATGATAAAAAATGACGAGGGTGTATGGCCCCTATTTATAAACAAATGTTGGACACCGGACCAATTGGATCGGCACCTAGGGGCCGAACGAAGCTATCCATAATACCCAACTTAAAACAAAGCACGCCATATACAGATATATGCCCTACTTTGGGGGGCAAATGTTGGGCGTGTTCTCACCCAGAAGACCTCGAGACCAAGAAGCTTGATTCATCCATCCAGGATTGCCTAAACTCATTCGACACCCATGTCTCACAGAACCCATTCGGCAGTCTCAAGCAACTGCCGAACCAACTCCATCCCCTATCACCGAGTCACCGAACCACGCATCTCCCTGCTCCTGCCGAACCATACCCTCACTGAACCAAGGCCTCCACCGGATCAAGCCTTCACCGGACCAACCTTCGCCGAGTCGACCCATGCCGGACCAGCCTTAACCGGATCAACCATACCCTCCACCGAACCCAAAGCACTACCGGACCACTTCACCACCGAACTAAGACACTTACCAAACCAGAAGCATGGAAGTGCACGACCGAACCAGAACGCTGCCAGGTCAGGTTGCTCCAGCCCAGGCCCACCAACAGCTATATACATCCTAGACCCCTACCCCTAGCCTCACTCTATAAATAGAGGGGCAGGGGTACCGCAATGGGGACAAGTTTTTGAGAGCTCAAGCACAGAGAGAACTTTCAAACAACTTTCTTTTACTTGTATCAAAGCTTTGTACTTGTAATCAAAACAAGAGAAGAGAAATAACATATAAAGTGGACGTAGGCACATTCTGGCTGAACCACTATAAATTTGCGTGTCTTTTTACAGTTTAGCCCCTGCTTTTCATATATTTGCATAAATCGCTCAAATCACTAAGAACAACATAAGATCTACTAAATCATACAACTTTGAGGTGTTTGTCCATTTTTTGTGCAAACAGTGGACATGTTTGAATAGAAGAATTTTTAGAAGTTATCACCACCATTTAGTCATTCAATATTTGATTTCTGCAGGTTCCCTATTGCATGGTTGCGTTTGAAAAGACTATATGTACATAAAGATTATCTTATATTCATGTACAAGATTAACAGCTGAAGGATTTTCTTGCATTTTAAATATAGGATACTATTCTTCTCCCTCACATTTTCAAATAATGCCTTTGAAATAGTAACTTCTTTATCATTAGTGGTGTGCGCACAGTGGGATTCGTTATGAGAATCTCAAATAAGACAAGCTTTAAACTTGATTTTGCCATAAAGAAGGTTCAGATTTTTAGAATTTGATGAAGAATTTATTATTTGTTTACTAGCTGCATTCTTTTTAGACCGTATTAATTTTGACTACATTATTTTGAACATTTCAAACATAATCATTGTCTTCAGACCACGTCATGTTTTTTTTAATGCTATGAACTGCTGCTGAAAAAAAACGAACCATTTGTTTTGTTGTTTTAGGTAAAAATATATACATTACTGAAGAAACTATCCTAGGACCAGTGGTAAGTACCGTTAAAAATCAATAGTACATTTGTTAAAAATCATACCTAACACTATGCATTATTGTCTCTTCTTCTTGAGAATGGAACTTTGTAATATCTTTGGTAAGATCCTCGATTTTTTGCACAATTGTACCGCCATACAACCAATCTCTTGTACATAACAATGCTTCGACAACATCTCATTTAAGTGAATTATGGTACTCGTCAAGTACTCTACCACTAATGCTAAAAGCACTTTCTGAAGCCACAGTAGTTACTGGTACAGCCAAGATATCTTTTGCCATAAGAGATAAAATAGGATGTTGATATTGTTGTGATTTCCAAAATGAAAGTACATCAAACTCTATTTTGCGATCAACTAGCCCATCATTTAAATATGAATAAAGTTATGATCTAGTAGAACTGCCAGCAAATTGATAAGAGTCAAACTGTTCCAAATATCTTCACGTTCTTGTGAATAAGGGCCCGTAAACGAACTTGGAGATTTCGTGCCTTTTGTAACATTTGTTTCAATAGGCGACTCCACTTGCACTTTCTTTGAATATTCGAAGAACAACTCTTCCAATTTTCCTTTTAGTTTTTCAAATTCTATGTTATCTCCATATAGCCTTTCATATGAAAATTGGACAAAACTTACTTTATAATGTGGATCAAAAATACAAGCAATAGAAAGAAGCACACTAAACTCTTTCCAATATTTATCAAACTTTTTAAGCATGTCGGGTGCCATGGAAGACATAAAATCATCTCCCTCTATATTATTTTTTAAGTTAAACGAACCAAGAAAATTTTTGGAAAGCACAAATTAGCGGTCGGATAATTTGTTCCTGAAAAAAAGAAGGTGACATTGTAGAAAACTACCAAAAAACGTGTGATTTTCTTTGCTTTCTCTCATTCTTCAAATGATGGATAATAAGTATAACTAGAATCCACATGTTTCAAGCGATAAAGAGCTTGCTTATAATATATTGCACTTTTAAGCATAATAAACGTGGAGTTCCATCTCTTGGGAACATCTAGACAAAATCGTTTCTTAGTCTTATCCAAAGAAAGACTAGTTACGCATTCTAAAAAAATATTCTAGATTGAGAGCCCCTAATATATTTTATGCTTTCCCTTGTGTTGCTTAAACAAGTGTAATATATTTCAGGTCATCTTGCACTGTCAAATTCAACATATGTGCGGCACAACTAACGTGTAAATATTGGCCATTCGCAACCAATGATCTTCTATAATTGAGATGTGGTCCTAATAATTCAATAAACTTATCATTAGAAGATGCATTATCCAATGTACATGAAAACATTTTGTCAACTATCCCCCACCTAAGGAACAAACTTTATATCTTTCCAAGTATGGCTAACCCAGAATGAGGAGGCAGCAACAAACAAAAACTAAGCAATCTTTTTTGCAAATTTCATTCATTATCAACAAAACGTGCAGTCAAAGTTTTGTTTCCATCTATATTGATTGAAGTCTACAAGTCAAACATTATACTCACTCTCCTGCTAAATGAATCCAATATGGCTTTAAGTTTTATTCTCTTTCTCATAAAGTTATATAACATCTAAACGCGAAGTGTTTTTGGATAAATGTACCACTTCATCATTTAAATAAGAAACTAATTCACCAACTTTCATATTGCACAAAATTAAACGGTAAATTATGCCAAATAATTGCTTTAGTCATTAAATCTCTATACTTCATTTGACTAAAGTTTCATTTATTGATGTCTTCCACATTTATACCGTGTCATTTGTTAATATGTCTCCTAAAATTATTTGTCCCATAATTATCACCATATATATTCTCTTTTACTTTTTTTGCAAAAACATGTACGCTTTTCACCACTAACAATTTCCTTCTTTTCGAAATATTTCCACACATCAGAATAAGTATTTCTTTTTCGTTTACTACGCACGAAACTACCCACCGAATCGATATCCACTTCTAATTCTACCATATCTCTTGTTTGACTATCATGTTCACCGATATTCATATTCTACAAAAATTATGCAAAAGTTATCAAGGCTTTATCATCATGACATATAAAATATATCAAGTTGATCAATGTACAACATGTTATCTTTTCAGTGAATATTTTATTAGTAATTGTGTAGTGGCAAATATTTTAGTTTCATTATACGGCAAAAAATAAAATCAGAACATTAGAAAATTATCAAAAAGTTAGTACCTAATCCTTTAGTGAAGTTATAATAGTCTTGAAAAATCAATGTATTAAAGAAATAGTCGTATATGGTTTTTCCATATAGAGGAATGAACATTATATTACGTGTTATATATAAAAATATATCCTCGAACGAACCCGCCTATCCTATGCCTTATGGGAATTTACATGGTGGTTAGATGTGGTGACACTTTTGGTTGCGATTTTCAATGAAAATTATATCAAAATTTATGCATGTATTATTCACCCACTCATAGTTCCTTACTATTTATATGTTCGTCAGGTTTGATCGTGCGTTTTTCAAGCTTATTCAAGTGTTAGCTTGATTTTCCAAATTCTAGTGGTTAATATTTTGTAGCCATTTTAGTGAATATAAAGATGCCAATATCATAGTAAGTTCTGGCATTTTATATGGAGTAGATTTAATAATTGAATGTAGTACACTTTGCAATAGTTAGAACATAAATCGACAACTTAAAGTGATGTCACGTTTGTAGTGGATCTAATGGAATTTACAATAAATATGGGCTTGTGCATAGCTTACTACTTAAAAAAAGTAGAAATTATTTACAGGTTTTGAAAGCTATCAAAGAAATAAAATAATTTTTTGGTTGACAAAAAACTACTTTATGGATTAAAAAAATAGTGTTGAAGAAGTCTGTTCAAATCAAATAACAAAAATGAGATGCAGCTAAAGATCAATAGTCCACGGAAGGAGATGAATGAGATGTCAATAGCATGTAATTTATTTTCTAACTTATGTTAATTAGCTTCAACCTGAGGAAGGCCTAATTTTAAGTTTATTGTGACACCAAATGAATGAAAATCATGGATATGCTGTGGAAAGTTAAAAATTGATAGAAGTAACTAATATTTCTTGCAATCTTCTTCACAGCTGTTTCACTAAAGTGTTGAAGCTGCAAAAATGACGTTATTCCTTCTAAGTTTCCTTAAATTAATTTTCTTGTACAGAGAGGAACAACCTACATTTATTAACACAATTAGGCATGAGATTATACCTTCAAATCCATGATTGATATTAAAATTATACTCTAATCTGTAAGTGAAAAAAATAACAACATAATAGCTTAAAGAAAAAAACATAACCGATGTAAGCATAATTTTTTTTACCATAGTTTACCACTTATGCCATTCATTCGACCCTTTTTTAAGTAATGCTTCCTACCTGTAGAACTGTGTAATCTAAAGCTGCATTTGATAATATGACCAAAGTTAGCATATAAGTTATGCACATGATGAATGAATACATACATATAATTGAATGAACAAATGATATATATGTAGACATGGGTTGCTTGCCACTTGTATGATTCAATCATGGCTATTGAAGAGGACAACAATGAAAAAATGTGTAACGACCCGGTATTTTCAACCATTCGCATCCACACATGTCGGACTTGAATTGCTCAAAATACCGAATTATAAAATATAAATTTGGCAAAACTCAGAATATAAAGTAAATAAATAAATCACAGATCACAGACACAGAGTATATAAAGCAGCGGAAGCAAAGAGATAGTAGTTCATGAAGCTACCATATAAATACATCAGAGTTAACCAAGATAAAACAGAAGTTCAATACAATAGTCAAGTACAAAGCTGAATACATCACTGGAATCAACTGAATAACTGGAATCTAACTGAATCTGAAATTGGAATAGATATCTAGATCTTCAAGCAAAGCTCCAACTCCGAAGGTGAGTCTCTAATGCTGTATCACTTAGGTCTAACCTGAGCATAAAGCAAAACAAAAAACACTCGAGTCAGGACATACATACTTATACAATGCAAACCAACTCAAGTGTAGTGTAATATAAGGTACAAGTAACTTAAAGGATGCTTAGGACCGCCTATCCTCTAAGGAACCATTAAACTATTTATTATGTAGTAATATTTCGCTATTATAATAATGTCTACAGTAAAATAAACTTATTTTTAAATAGCGTTAAGCAGTGTAACGACCCGTAAATTTTGATTTATAAATTGGTTAATTCAATTAACATTTTGTGATTAAATCTAGGAAGAAGTAAAAAAAATTATAACTTATATTTAAGTTAATGCTAAGAATGAATTATAAGCAATGGTTATAAAATAGAAAATGAGTAATTAAAATAACCGTTGAATTAACAAATGCAATAATATATTGCTTAATAGTAACTGAATGTTAATAAAGGAAATAAGGTTATGGCAAGTTGATAAATGTTAACAAATGAAATGATATAATTAGTGGTGATTGGATGAATTCAAAGTTATATTAACCGATGGAGTAATACGTAATACATTGAAAATTTATGCAACAATTATAGATAATAAGTAATTACAACGTGTGTTGTTGATAATAAACGTACTTAAATGGTAATAAATTGAATATAAGAAAACAAAGGCATTTAGTGAATTAATTAATGATTACATGAAACAATATCAATGTCCTATAGGTAATTATAATATTGTTTGGAAGTGAAAACTTATAAGTATGAAACCAAGTAAGTAAATTAATTAAGAATATGAGTAGTAATTAATGTACATATTTGGCAAATATAATTAAATAGTATGAAATGAAGCATGCATTAATGAAATGTAATATAAGTCAATGTTAATTACACCCATAAATGTCAATATGTTGGATAGCAAGGTTTTAAATCAAGTAAACGTATTTGTTAAGATTTCAATTAATAATTTATAAAATTTAATGTGAAATCAATTGCAGTTAATTGACCTAATTGTGCAGTTAGGGAAAATTGATTTTTCTTTGAAGATTGTTAATTCCATAAGATGTAACCAATGTTAATTTTATTTATAATATAACAAGTGGTGGATTTTAGGAGTGAAAATCTAGATTTATTAATTTATTTGAAATTTAAAATTAAATAAGGGAATTTATTGCAAATAAGGGGAATTTAATATTAAATTATTACGTTAATGGAAATATGGATGAAATTTGTGGATATTAATGCAATAACTACGAATCAATGAAAATTCATCCAATTGATAATAGGATGAGAACGGTGTATGTAATCAATTTCAACACTTGTCCGTTAGTGATAACTTAAATGTAATTTAACGTTAATGGAATCTAATAAATTAAAATGGCTAATCAATTGAAATTAATCTAATTAAAGTTATATTAGTATAAATTAGGGTAGTAATGGTTAATAATGTATTTCTAATGGTGTATGAATGAATTGATGATTTAAATTAAAGGAAATGATGTTAAAGTTATTCATATTTGACAATTTGTTGTATTATAAGGAATGGAAATAAAATTTATCAACATATTGGAAAACAATTACATTTAGATGAAATTAATTGTCTCATTTATGTGGGTGAGAACTGTAATTGAAAAGTATAAAGGTAATAAGCAACGAAAATGCATATTTATTTCATAAGTTAATATAAAAGAATGAAACCCTTGTTTGTTTACATACCTCAAACACACGACCATTTGTTCCTTAATTGCAGAATCACGAGCTTCATCAACTAACAAAGAGAAAAAATCACCTCCAATATCTTCAATGATAGCTTTTGTAGTAAGAAATGATGCAGCATTACAAATGTCCTTTTGAATTGTAGGTGAACTCAATTTGTTGTTCTCTGGAGCATTGTTTAAAGAAACTCTATTTACTTCATCATTATGCTTGCAAAGAAATTTTAATAATGCAAGAAAATTGCCTTGATGATTTGAATGCACCGACTCATCATGACAACGAAAAGCCAATGCTTGCATTAAAAGCATCCTAACACATTCAATCGTTGCATTAAGTCGAATTCGGTACTCAAGTTTAGCTTGAGTTGATATTCCAGCTATCATGATATCAACGTGTTGTTTTTGTTTCAACAAATCCTCACAAGCTTTTAAGCATTTATTGTGACTACTACTATGATCACCCACGTGCGTGTTTAGCCTATCTTTCTTTTTCCAATTTCGAAAAACTTCACCAACAAATGACTCATGATTAAATCTATGATCCCCTAATTCGGTGTTGAAAAGGTAACAACATAGGCATAAGACCACATCTTTGCTTTCACTATACTCCAACCAATAATGATATTCTTTATACCAACTAGGATTAAACTTGCGTGGCTTTCCTGAAAACATAGTAACAGGGAACTTGGTGAGTATTGGTTGACAGGGGCCTTTAGTTAAATATGCCCTTCGAATTCTTTCACGTTCCATAGAATTAAAACCAATTGAAGACAAAGGAGGTCGTAATCCAGGATCAGCTATCATTTGTTCAACATTAGTCACATTATTAAGAATTGGAATATCTTCTTCCATTGGAGAATTTGCAGTAGTTTGATTTTGATTAGGTAAAGATTCAACCTGAATAGCTTCCTGATTCTGACTTTGTTCAACTTCAGCTCGAGGATGTTTAGTTCTTATAATATACTTATCCATGCCTAACAATTTAAGTGAATTAACAAATAATAAATCAGTCAACAATCAAGAAGTTTAGTGCTGCAAAAATCAAAACTGAATAGAATTGATCAAATTAAGCAGTATTCAGATTTTATCAAAAGTCGGTACCAATTTAGAACCCTAGAATCGCAATTTTAGTTTAAAGAAGAGGGATAAAAAGAAGAGCAGCATACCTGAATAGAATAAGCAAAGAAGCAGCAGTAGAATGCAGTTGCCTTTTTGTTTTTGGTAGAAAAGTAGTAGTACAAACGAAAATCACAAATCAAAGCAGCAGCAAAAAAAGAGATAAAAAGGAAATAAAAAAGCAACAGCGCAAAAAAGAGGGAAGATGAAAAGAAAAGAAGCAGCAAGAATAAATTTGATAAAAAGCAGCAGTACTAAAAAGTAAAATATATAAAGTCTAGTGGGGTCCGGTGACCCCACACGCCCCCTCTAAATCCGCCACTGACTGCGTGAAACAGTTGTTCTCGGTTTTTTGTATCAGGAGATAGCTACTATAAATAACATACTGTCTCATCCTATAAGCTCTTTGTCGACCATTTGAAAAATAGAACACCGAAAAATTAGATATGCATAATATCAGTTTTTAAACAATGGGACTATATGGGTAAAAGGGGAGCACTTGCAAGAAACTGTCATAATTGAATATAATGACCGCTTGTAGACATTTAAATAGTATAGTAGTTGACAATATCTATTTACAAATATGTAGAATTTATTACCCCAGTGTGTTGTAAATTCAACATAACTATAAATAGCATGAAAACAACCATTCCATTCTTTTATAAGCAGGTAAAGAAAAAATGCCCAGAATGAAATTTCTGATGCAAAAAAATACGCAACTTAAATGATTTATGTTGATGCAATATATACAAAAACAAAAAAAGAGAAGCAAAGCTATTATTAAAAAATGATAAGCTATCACGTCAGTTATAATAAAGTTATTTATATAGTTTATAGAATTGTATAGCAACTAGGTCCTAACTTTTAGTTTAAATAATATATATGTATATTGATTGCTTGTAAGCTATGGAATTGAAACGTGGTAAGGGTCCACAATCATATTAAAGATTATATAAAAATGACAGTCATGTAAACATGTAAATAACCAATATAAGTGCAGTCAAAGTGAAATGCGGCAAGGGACTGGGTAAAACATTTTTGAACAATTGCAGTCTTAAACATATAATCAACCTACATAACAGCACGGAAAGAAAGTTAAAAATAATTACAGGTAAAAAGCATGTCCAATTAGCATACAATCAAAAATTCAAGTACGTTATATTCTCAGTTGTAGTTAAAATAAAAATTATATTGTAAGAAGCTAGTAGCATTAGTAATGTTCGAAAGCTGTTTGGTAGTTTATCCATCTCCACTAAACAGAGCAGTCCAAACATATTTGTAGTTCACCTCAGCAGCCTTAGCTGAAATTTTGCAAAGCAGAATAAAAGTCAGAATACATGAAGATATAAATAATGGTCCACGGCGCATCAGAGATCATATTTCAATGGACTTGCAACTAATCAGCATACACTGTGGATGTTGTATCCAAAATAAGAATGACGTGCTTGCATATAATCAACGTGAATCTAGCAATATAATGTATCAGCAAAAGCAGTAAGCATTCTACATATGTGTGTGTGTTTTTTTTGCTACGAATATAATGTGGGTTTTTCTTATTTATAACGTGTAGGTACTATTTTTGTTTTCATTCTGCGATCAGAATTTATAGATTTAATTGTTAGAGTAAGTGATGGAATTTTTATCATCGAATACAAATGAAATCAGATATTAAAAATTGCAGTAGCAGTAGCAATTTTGAAATCTTTAATATACAGGCCATGAATGAATTGTATAAAGAATTTAATTATATTGGGTTAAAATTACATCATGAATTACTGTTTAAATATGTTTTATCACATAAGTTGCTTCATGTGCAACTTATAGTCTGCTACTCTTAACTGAACACATAATCGATTGTCAAGGATTACAAATGATACCGTTCATTTATAACACTACTTTTCCAAAATTAAATTAAAAATAGTTGAAATTTTACTGCAAGATGCGTGGTTGTATCCTTCTTGTGAGTACATATATGTTACATAAGTCGCCTAAGTTCTTTCAGATCCATTACATATATATGAATTGTCCAAATTTAAGATGCATGCATTTAATAATATAAATATGAACCTGCAGTGAAAAGAAATAGGCAAACCTGTGGTAGTCAAACTACTCGTTTAATGAAATATATGTTCAAAATATTAAGAACTCCTTGATCTCATGCTTAGATGCAGATAGTAAAACATTGTCAAATTTTACTGTTTCTATTTTGAGGTAAATATATTAACGTTGATGTACCGATTTATAGAAAAATTAATTTAAAGACTTACGGATAATTTTGTAAAATGTATAGGAATAAAAAAAATGTTGTATACAAACAATCAATGAAAGCAAGTTCATATTACATATTGATTCATTGAAAAAAAATATTGGCTTTAATGCATTCGTACATTTTGTGACTTATTTGTGTATTTAAAAAATTTGCTAGCATTCAACGTCAATCCATTAGAAAAAATTAAGTCGTCCCTATATTAGGTGAGGTCATTTGAAATATATACTACGGAAGATCTGAAATCAATGCCATAAATATATTGGGTTTGGTCGAGAAATCTCATATGGTTAATGTACGCAACACAAATATCATCTTATGAACCTTAAAATGTACATATGCATTGTAGCGTAATAATACTGCGAACAAAGTTAATGAATTGAAGCACTAAACTAATATGTAGTAAATAAAATGTAAACATACGCAGTTTTGCACGATAACTTTTGCACCAATAAAGGACTTGTGGTAGAAAGCAGCCTAAAGAAAATTTTCTTCATCCAAAATGATGCCCATTTTCCTGCAAATTAATTGGATCTGTTAGCAAAATTATATATTTGTAGCTGAAAAAGTTGCATAAAAAAGGAAACAATCATTCTATAGAGAGAGAGAAATGTCATATCTTTGTTTATGTTTCTTTTTATACCTTTTAGAAGGATAAATTGATTAACCTTATAAATGTGAAAGAAGGATCCATACTTTCATTATTCAATACCTTACATCTAAATTATTCCACTTTCCATCCGGTGAGGCAACATTCAGTGGTATCTTTACAATTTGAATTAAAAGTATCCTTTTATTTTGAGATCATAAAGAGCAGGCGTGCAGTTTCAGTAATAAATATAAATATGCTTGGATTTCATATTCTAGAAAATAGATCGTTAATCACAACATGAATCAACAATAGTATTGAAATAAAATCTTACGTGATTTTTTAAGTTGAAATAACCTTTTTCATTATCCTTCAGCTTCAAATGCACTGATTTATGCACTCATCAATGAAAAGCATAGAGTTGGCAAGGTTGAGTTTCTTTTTATATAAATTATTATAGTAGTTATATCTAGTTGCTCCCCATTAAACCTAGACCTAATGGAACCAACACTCTAGAATAGCTGATGATATTCTTGAGTTTGTCGGATATACGGTTTTGTCGCAGTATGTGCATTATTGGAAGATACACATTAATCTCATCACTGATCGACATTTTTGGATATTACTTATGTGATGACGGATTTGAAATTGTTGTCCACCATGGAATAATTACATGATTGGTACACCATAGTAAGTCACATCATCATCAAAATATTATCTACTTATTCAAGAGAAACAATAATGAAGAAGTGTGTCACTTTCCTGAAATTTTCACGATTGCAAAGCATTAATCATTTCCAAAAGACATACATGCACATATACACATCCATCTATCCATGCATATATAAGTGTATTCTTGATGAATGTTCCTATCTTACACAAAGAAAATGAGTCGTGAACATTAAAGAAAATCTCAACATTTTCTTATCTACAATTTTCAACGCGGTACTAAAGTTCATGATGCAAAACGAAAAAATCACAACATAAGTGCACTTCTCAAGATAGTTAAGGCCTCAATTTGAAAACAATAGTTTGCTCAAATAAGCTATTATAAGGAGATGATGGCCATGCTCTCTAATCTTTTTCAAATGCAATCCAGATATGGTTTGAAAATCAATTTCCTTTGTTGCATAATAATTGAGATTTATTAGCAGTTATAGGTAGCACAGATCAAGTATCTATACTATATTATTATTAGTGAGTTAAATTTCAAGCTCACATAGGCCCCTTGAAATTTGGCAACTGAACAGTCTCAACAAATTTCTTCCTCTACGATGTCGGTATTTTTATCTCTCCCTTTCCTCCGGTTGAAACTTCCATTCCCCCATCACTAATATCCTCCTTCCCATTTCCTCCACTCGAAATCGATAGATTCCCCTTACGCTTATCTTCTCTTCCCCCTTTTCCTCCGTTAGGAATCGATAAACTCCCTTCGATTTCTACCTTAGCCGTTTCTTTACCATCGCTTTCTATTTATTTTCTTTCGTTCTTCTTATTTTTTCCATCGATTTTTCCCCTTTATCATAGATCGCCAATCCCTAACCCTAAACATGTCGCCTCGGATTTATGTCCTTTCTTCCTCTTCATCACAGATTGTAGAACCCTAATCCTAAATGCATTGCTGCTTCCACTAAGTTTTGGCAATGTCGAACAAAGATCGCAATATTATGATGTATAATGATATTAAGGTTTGTAGATTTCATGCTCAATTTGTATGAAATTTTCATGTTTTATTTGATTATAACAAGTGCTATCAATCCAAGTTCAGTTATAGTTTGAATAGGAATATCTTTTCTTCGGATTTGATACATTGTCAATGTGTATTTCAAATATTGCTTCATATTTCAGACATTGCTGCGATGGGGAGGAGAAGGAAGATCTGGATGGGGAAAATGTTAAGCTCCATACTAAATGTATTGGTCTCTCTTCATGTTTTTACTTTTCTATTGCATTACATTTCTGGATTTAATGAAATTCATTTTCGAAAACATTTTTGTACTTTATATCCTTCTATAATATTCACTTATATTGATAGTTTATACCTCTTTACGGGTGTTGTCAGTTTCTGCAGTTAATTGAGCATCCATGCCCACTTTTTCTTTTTCTTTGTATTTGAAAGCTTAGTATCAGTCCTTCACTTATCCCAGTTATTCCATTTAAGCTTTATGTTTTTTCCTTGCTCCGGGTTTGATATAATATTCCTAATACAACAGGCAATGTAAATAATAGTTAATTATTATTAATACTTTTTAAATGGTTGTTTCTCATTTTAAGAAAGAATTTGGTACTTTTATTTACACAGGAAAACATCCTGACAATATCTACTTTTATATATTAGTGATATTGTTAATTAAATGGCTAAGGAGTATTGAACTTATCTTCATTGCTTAAATGTATATAAACTCAATACATTCCTTCAAGGTTGTTTTATTACAATTTTCCCCAATTTAAAATTTAAAAATATTATAATGTAGAGCATAAGATCGGTATAATCAATTTAAAAATAACATTTTTTATTTTTATGAAGTTTCTTTTCTATACTTGAATTTAGAAAGGATGAGACTGCACTACTTTGAATCATGGTTTCCTCCCACTTTGAACAGTTGAGAGATAAACAAAAAAGTTAAGGCTGAATTAAACTAATAAAATAATGAAATTACCATAAAAATAAGATGGTTTAATTTCTAAATAATATGATTAGATTCCCCTCTTTTTCCCCCAATATTTCATACTGTAGAAATTTAAAATATTCTATGCATCGATTGGAGATGTTTAGGAAATTGGTGACAAAATCCATATCAGTGAAATTTAGAGTATTAAATTGGTTCATTGCTACATACACTTACTATGGAGGTTAAAGGGGTACCCATAATATTTTCAGCCTGTTTTGTCCTTTCTAAACTCTAAACGGGTAGTTATATTTAGCTTATTTTTGTGATATTTAATTGTGGAAATCTCTAATCAAGTACATAATATGTTTTCTTATTTTACATCCAATCACTTAATGTATGTACTTATCAGGTACATAGTATATTTTCCTAATTTACATCCATTTAGTTCATGTACGTAAATATGTAACTAAAACTACAAAAGGAATTAGTTGTTAACTTTACCATTTTTGAAGCATTCATATTTGACATCTTTCTTAGTTACTCTTAGATCATAAATCAAGTTTAGCAATAATTTTGATTAGGAGTACCATTGCCTTTGATCACATACATTGTCAATGAATATTTAAAATATTTGCTTCATATTTGATTTACCACTCCAATAGAGAAGAGAAGGAAATTCAAAAGATAAGAAACTAATCTTGAAACTAAATATATCAATCCATAGCATGGTTAGTATACTAGAAATAAAATAAAGTTCATAAATGGTTTGTATGCTCGCTATAGCTATATACTGAGTGCATGTCTTATCAACCACCGTTTATCATCCGCAGATTCCTTCTAGACTATTTGATAGGAAATACTATAAGATATGTGTGAACTGCCAAACCAAAACATTGGTATGGTCTGGCCATATACACAAAATGTACATCAATCCATCTTAAAAAATAAAAGGGATGTTTGGAAGAGATGGTTTGTTGATTATTGTGGTTATTAGTGTTTTTATTGGTACTATTTTTCGATTAAGAAATATAAAATGCCTTAATTGCTTTAAGTTGGAAATTTACTCGAAGTTCTTACGAACAAAGAATAAAATGTGTTATGTTATTCAAAATAGCAGATGAAATCATGTTTTATCAAATGCAGTATCATATAGACGATATGCTTACAAGTAGAAACTTGGGTATACCAATAGACCATTCAGAATTAAGTATCAAATATATTTTCAAACCATTAGTTTTATTTGGAAATTCCTGTTACATGTAACTTAGTTTGCGGCAAGCTCATATACTATGTTGGTAGGAGGAGGGAATCACATTCATGTGTTTAGGATCTATATGACATGGTTTGTAGTGTACCATTAAGGTATGCATGTCATTACTGTAAAATAATAAAAATTCACCATTTCTTGAAAATAATTTGAGGCACTTAGACGTATTGATCTATATTATAATATAAGATTTAAAGGTGTTTATTTAAAATACATAGTTGTAACTTATATTAGTTTTTTCACTCTGATTTTTAGATCAGAATTGGTGTGTTAGATGTCAAACATCAGTTAACTATGTTGGTCAATTTCTAACAAAGTACTGATTTTTAGATCAGAATTGGTGTGTTAGATGTCAAACATCACTTAACTATGTTGGTCAATTTCTAACAATGTAGAATTCCTTTCAAAATAGATAAACAGTTTAAATTACTTAAATTAGTTTAAAAAATAACTCTTCTTACTACTGCATAAAGTCTAAAAGATATTACAGTTATATTTTTGAAGAAATTTTTGTTCTAGAATTATTACACACTTATTTTCAAAATGATCCAGAATTTGCTTTTGTAACTTATACTTTTTTTGTGAAGGTTTTGTTGGAAAAGGCAAAATATATGTCCATAGATTGGTGTATTCTCTTCATTAACAAATAAAAAATAATGGTAAAAGAATACTACTTTTTATGAATATTTACATGCTGATTTATCCCAAGGTTTATATGTACTTTGACCACCACTGATATATAGAATGAGTTCATCTTCATTTCAAATTTAAAGAAAAAGGACAGAGTTCAAGTAAATAACGTGCTTTTGCTAGAAGTCAGAATTATTATTATACTAATTTCGTACACACACTTTACTGATTCAATATACATAATTTTGACAAGAAGTATATCTACTGGTTTTCTTTATTTAGTGTTGAATGGAAAGCAATACAGATGTTGTTGTAGAGAAAATGAATTTCATTTCTGCTATGTAGTTGATGTTATTATATTTTAATGCATGATCATGTACTCCTGTAGTATGCTTGCTTATGAAGGGGCTGAAGTAACTTTTCAACTTTAAATTTTTTCTTATCAAGTTTACAAAAGATTACTGGTAATTTTCACATGTTTTGGGTTAGAGATACATTTAGAATAAAGCAAAAATTGCATGTTAAGTATGATTCGCAAAAACAACATTTTTTCCACTCTAACTCGGTGTAGTTACATAGACCGTGAAGATGGACGCCATGGTCGTTAGATGATGCTAATTCTGATATGAAACTACACAAATAAGCTGATTAGTCGATGTTATCCCATTGCCAAAACCCTTTTTTGCAGTGTGCAAATTGCATATTTTGTATTGCTTCTATTTTTCGTGGCATCATTCATCATACTCTGGCAGCTAAACATGAACAGTTGTCAAATATGTAAATTCATTTTCATTCAATGAAGGGTTAATGTGGTATATGAGTAACTTAATTTGTATCTGTGAGTGGAGAAGATATTTTATACGATGGAATTTACACTCAAAGGACTTAGCTTGGACAATAGATATACGAATACCTTAATGTATATCTATAAGTGGTGATGAAAGAGTTTATATTACAAATATGCTTGGATTATTCTGATTACTTCCCTACTATTTAGCTTAAGGCTTATTCCATTTTGTATTTTTAATCGTATTCTTTCATAGTTGGTTACATTAAGTTATTTCTAGGTTTATTTGACTCATTTTTTAATCTTTTTCCCTATTATTTCCTTCCTTAGGTGGCTTGCTACATCCATTCATCATTCTGCATGAACTTGCGATAATCTGAAGGTTAGTCTCTTATATGTGATATATATTATTTTTTTGCCTTCAAATGCACTCTCTTAACTGGGTGATACATTCACTTTTAGTAACATGTTGGTTTATAAAAAAACCCACCTTGAATGTACATGTTATTCTTTTAATATCGACTGAATTTACTCTTAAGAACTATGTTTGCTAACTTCATATATTCAGTTTCGATCGATGAACATTAAAACTGAATGAACTTTATTATTTATTAGTTGTTGAAGATATCATTTTCAGTAGTAAAATTAATTTCTAACAAAATATATTTAGCTATTTAAATTTATATTTCATGTAAATTTATAAGATCGAAAGATCTAAAAAAAAACTTTGAAACCACAGCCTGTAGCCTTTATTCAGCAGGTTATTCATCTTGGGCAATCCCATCCTTTCACAGTGCATCATCTTTGGCTTCCTTACAATCAATGGTGATATGCCAATTTTTGTTGCATCTTCTCCTTTTTTGTGAATCTGTTGACTCTCTTTTGAACTAAATTTCTTTCCTATCTTCATGAATAATATCCATTATGAATTACAAGAATTCTTTTATAACAATAATGAAATATTGAAAATTAGCCCATAACATTTAGACAGTCTTACGATGTAATCATGTATCATGTACCACGATTATAAAGTTAGTACAGATTTGAGAATTTTTAACCTTACAATAGAATTGAATTGCAATAGCAACCTGAATCCATAATACTTTTACTTATAATGAATCATGATTATCCATCAAATTATTTACAAACATAATTTTCTTTGAGAACAATTTGTTATAAATTAAAACAATGGTTGTGTTCCTTTCGAACATAAGTTCAAAAATAAAGTTGTAACAGTGCAAGGTAATTTATTAACTAAACAGGGAAAATTTAGCTCGAGCCTCGACTGTGACAAAAAATGCTTTGTAATAGTTTATATTGATAATATACTATGCCTTATATTTAATTACAACCCTTATATCATGCAAATAGTTGTGCCTCGATCAACATTTGGATATTGTGACATGTGAGGTTTTAAATAATTAAACATTCATGTTTATACCTTTTTCGATGAAAAAGTGTTATCTTATAAGGAGAGCACTCATTATTCATTAAATAATAATAATAAACCATACAAGTGTTTAGTGGGTATTAAAATTACAACTATATATATATATATATATAAGATCATCCCTTAGTTGATCCACAAAAGTAGAAAGCTAAACAACAACAATAATATACATTATTAATTTGCATGAGTCTGAAAACTAATGACTAAACTGTTGGCTACTACATGTTGGTTTGATGCGCTTGGCTGATAAGCGAATGAACATGGCAGGTGAGGGTAGTGATTGAAGTTTGAAGTGTTGGCACTTCAGCGTGAACAACTTCTGTTACTGATGCAAGTGTAAAAGATGGCAGCTTGAAAACAATGGAGCAGTGTGTAAGCCACCATAGAGTGCAGTTATATGGGGTTGTTGTTGCCGATAAACAGATGTAGGGTGCAGTGCATTGTACTTGACTGGGCAGGCTATAAGAGCAGACCAAGATGCAACATGAATAAGAAGCAATAATGCGACATGATGTGGGATGCAGTAATGCTATAGGTAGAAGGTGCTAAGATTTGAAAAGGGCGATGTGAGATGTAAGATGTTGGTATAGGGCTGTTGTTAAAAGGTGTGGTGCAAGGTGCGGTAGAAAGGAGCAAGGTGCAACCTGATCAAGAATCAGTAGAGACATGCAACGGCGTGAAAGAGTGATGCAACTAGAGGAACAGGTACAACATGAAGGCACATATAACTTAAAAGTGGATTCAAAAAGTGGTGTAGAGTGTTGAGACATCGAGATGTAAGATGTTGGCTTAGTGCAGTAGGATAGATGATGCTATGTACAGTAGGAAAGTGATGCTGTGTACAAATCTGAGAGACATCAAGAAGGTGCTGGCACTGTGCAAGCAGAGTGCAGGCGAGGAGAATTAGGGCAGGTTGGTGTAGCATGTAGCAGGGATCCATAAGGCTAGACACCGTATTTGCAAGCAAGTTTTGTGACCTACATGTAGCTTCAGGAGGATACTGTGCAAGGGTTGAATGATTGCATCAACCACAATAGCTTGAGGAAGATACATGGCTTCGGGTAAGATGAATGCATGTAAGATGTGATTTAATCAATGTATGCAGCTGCAACAATTGCCGAATGAAAGTGCTAAATGCTAACAGCCTTAATAAAAATAGCGACGACAAATTGGAAAAGATTGCAACTGCATAAAGATTCTAGCAGCTGGGGCAATGCACGTTTATTTTTTATATTTACTTTTATACATTTCATCAAAGCTCTCAAAATTTCTTCATAGTTTCAGCTGGAATACATGAAATAAATTCAGCAGCATGATGGAAGAAACCTGTGCACCATCATATTTGGTCTCATTGGGGTAAGAAGGTTCCATTCGCATTTTTTACAAATTTTTTTTATATTATTACAAAATTAAAATACTCAAAGATGTGGTATTATCACAAATTCAAATATATAAATAATAATCCTTGACTATAAAGGATAAAATATTATTATTCACATGCATCAGTTACTACCTCTATAATTTTTGTTAAATAAGAGAACCCCTACAAATGTTTAGATTTACACTACTAAACTGATTCAAATCTAGGTTGAAGAATGAGCTAAACAAATTTCCTTTGTAATTACTTCATTTTAGGATTCTATATTTTATTGTTTTGGTCCTTAGTTTGGTATTTATGTTTTTGTAAGCACTTCTTACAAAAGTAGGCTATGTTGGTATGTTACTCTAGCGATTGGATAACTAGATTGTTACAGTGCATTTGTTTAGTTAAAAACAATAATTTTGTAGTCTTGATCCAAAAGCAATGAGGCTTTCCATTTCAATAAAAATGGATTTAGCTTTCCATAAAGAGTTTGAATAAACATTTAGTTCTTATATTCTCTTAACTGTTTAGCATCTTAAGTACTATAGTACAATCTAATTTGAAAATTTTATTGGCTCATAAGATATGTTAATAACAGATTTTGGTACCGAAATATTTTATGCATATCAAGGTGTTCAAAGTCTTTTATTTCTTATTGTCTACTCTACTTTAAAGTATTCTATTTCTTACTGTCTACTATATTAGTTGTAGGTGGAAATCACATTCAGTGAATTGCAGTATGGTGCTATGATAGTGTTTGTAAAACCAGGTTTCTTTTCTTTCTATTGTTTCCTTAACAAATGTAAATACTTTGATTGAGTAGACAATTAAATTTATTTTAGTAATTTAATTATAAATTATTTCGATGCAACTATTATCGGACTGCTTCTCTACTTCCTTTTGTATTTTATTTTTACGAATTGATGCAGTGATTACTTAATGAACTAAAAATATTGACATTGTCAACAAAATTTTGCTTTACATTTTTGGCCTTTAATATGTTCGTTTGATTCATTTATTTTCTTTTTTATTCTATTCTTTGATACCAGGTTCAAGAAGATGTTATATAATTTAATAATGCTCTTTTGTATAATGTAAGTGCTGACTCCTGGTGTATTGAATAGACTTTGCTCTGATTTATTTTTTTACATATTAGAAAAGGCATTATGACATGCACAGGTTATGTATGTTTGATTGATACGTGTTACTTTATATAATGTAGATAACTATTCCAATGCATAAAGTCAAAGTGTCGGCTAATAACTAAACGATTCACGTGAAACTATCATGATACAAAAAACCACTTTATTGTATGCTGGTATGTACAAATAAGATGTTAAAATATGTGCATATCTGTTATGAATTTATAAGAACTTTATAGCTAATACTAGCGCAATTACCACCAGAATTTATGCTTCAAAATATTATCTAATCTTAACAACATATCATGTTCTTCCAAAAATGGACAAGCATATTTGGTTTCAACTGGAAAAATAAGAATTAACGGTTCATTACTGAAACGGTATTATGTTGGGTTTTCATGCAATTTAAAAGGCGTAATTTTTCTCCGTATCTTCATTGATTGTTTATGATGCATTTTAATCTAAATGAAATCTAATTTTCTGTCTCATTTAGTGCATAATGCTGACAAATGTATAAAGTTTAGCTACGACCAATATAAAATTTACTAATGTAACTTCACCTCTTCTACAAATTTCTTTGGTCTATGCAAGCAAGTCACAATGAATCTTGAGATCTATATCTAATTAGAAAAGATGTTCAAGTGATAATTGGCGGATATAGATGAGAAGCATTGATTAGACACAATGGTTGGCCAGTATTTTATCTCTGTTTGCTACCTGGTGTTCGTATAGTAAGAGAGAAAAAGAGTCAAGTCAAAGGCATAACATACATGGTATTGATATTAATGTCCTTTATATTTTTTACCCGGAGTATATTACTAAAAAGGCTTATTTTTCTTCTTTAGTGCGTTGAACAATTATATTGATTCATTATCTTTTTGACATCGTGTAACAATGATAACTATTTTCCTTCGTTAGAATTGGATAACTTACATCAAACATATGCAATGATTTGATTAAATTTTTGTAATCTTGAGCGTTTTTAATATTAGATGGTTACAGAAAAAAGATATTGGAAATGCAATTGGTGGTATTATTAAAAAGGGAATGGTGTATGTTTGACAAAGCTCCATTTGTATAGATGACAAATGTTAGATTCTTCTACTTTGGCTTTCTCACTTCACAAATTCTGAATTATAAATTTGTTACATAGACGTTTACTTAATAGATTTTCTGTATTGCATTGAAGACTCAGGAATCGGAAATACTGGCATTGCTTAGAGATGAAGAGAACGAAGAAGATAAGCTAACTCAAACCGACATAAATGAAGAAAACCTATTGAAAGTTCTGGATCTTACTGACTTGGTGGATAGTCTTGATTAGAAGCTAAGAAGCCCAGTTATTCTCTTCCCCTCAAAGGCCAAGGCTGGGAAGTCGTGTTACTTGCTACAAGTGGCAGTAGTGTTCTATCTTCTCTTGGAAACTAACTAAATTTACATCAATGGATGCTTCAGCTATTTGATTTGTGGGCACTTTTCTAGATTTTGGAGAAAAAAGCTTTTTTTTGTACGGTTGTATTTGTTATTTGTAACTATAGGATTTATTTGAACAAGTAATGGATTGTAACTAGCGGAAATGCTTAAAGGTATTATTTGGCAATGCACCACATTGTTTTGGATTAACACATGTTGGGAATAGTGCCATTTAGTGGTTTTTGTTGGGAGTAGTGGCATTTGAATAACTGGTTCTGTAAAAAATTATTTGATTCACATATGTTTCAAAGGTACAATGCTCCTATCATATGCTTTACACATATTCCTTGACTTTTCTTCCTTACATTCATATACGTATTTTCCTTTTCTTTTTAAGTTTTGATCCTCATAGACATTTAGTGTCATTATAATTTTCCTTTGATTTAGTTTAATAATCTAAATGATTAATACATTAATTAGCCACGATATAAGTAAACTTTTAGAAAGGCCGTCTTGGAAAAAAAAGAATGTTGATTTGAATTATATAATATTCTTTCAAGAAAAAAAATGAAGATTTAATGATAGTTGCAAAAACAAAATATAGCCATACTCCGTGTGCGTAGCACGGGTTCGCACTAGTTTTTATTACTACTGAACAACGGATATTTTATTGATAGTTAATTGAGGTTTTATAATACATTTAAAGTGGGATAAAGGATTTTTGTTACTACTTAGGTGAATATTACTTTGTAGAGGTTTTACTAAATTAGAGTATCATAGCCATTTCAAAGCATAAATACCCAATATTGTAATTTTCCAAGAAGAATGTACAAATGCGAAAACTATCTAAAGAGGAAATTTACCAATATACTTTACATACCAAAAAAAGTTTTCTTAGCATTTAAAGCTTATTATATTGCTGTTAACTAAGAGTTGATTCCATGGTTTTTATTTTTATTAGACTGATGACATAATGGAAAAGTTAATTCTGATGCCTTTCTAAACCAATGAAAAATGTAAACTCTAAGCATTTGCAGTATACTAATTGTAATAACTAACACAATAATTTGTTGAATATTAAGATAAAAGAAGATTACTTAGCAGCTTTTGTCATTTTTCTCAATCAACTTGCTGTGTTATAATTCTATAATCTTGTAGGCGATTTGGTAATTCATTTGGACCTGGATGTAATATGTATAGCTCGCACATATCAATTGGTGGTCTATGGAAGATTATGGTTGTACTGGGTTGTGAATGGACTGACTCATATTACTTGCATATGTTGACGGGGAACTAAAATTTTAACTTTTCTAAAACATGATAACCTCTATATGTGTGATCTCCAAACCAATATCAGTAACACAGTTTCAACGTTAAAAAATGGTCAGTTTGGGGAACTAATAGCGATTTGTCGGCGATACCAGTGCATAAATTTTATAGCAAATTAAAAGTGCAAACAACACCAATTAGTTCAAGAGAAGCATGCTAGTAGGAACAAAAAAAGACATTGAAGAATTACAGCCCTCATAAATGTAATTGTCAATGATTATAAAATCCAAAACAGTAGCCGCATAAATAACAATGATGAAACTACTATTGAATTTTCTAGTTCAAACATCGAAGGGATCGTCAAAGGATACCAAATTTCATGAGGTATCTTATAATCAATTCTTCCATGTTCTTCAAACCTTATATAACACATGAACTAAAGATACATAAATTAAGAGGATAAAATATAAATTATAATCAAAGTGCAATCATATAATACTGTACCCGTCTCCATCCACTATGATATAAAAATATATGTAATTCCTTTTTTGGTAGCAAATATGCCCTTACATTACCAGTTTAATGACAGAAAACATGAAAACCGAAGGAGTTTCAACATACATAGGTCATAGCATTTCAAATTATGTTCACTTTCACTGATTTTCTGGGAATTCTTTACAATAGGCATCATCAGATGGAGCATATTAATGTCAGCATAGCCTAGTATAACAAATTTGCCGGTAAGGAAGAAGCAAATAAAATAATAACTAAACTGTAAGGGATAGGTTGCATTATATTGCGGTATTCGATGATAAAATCCACATATAGAACATTAATGACAATTGCGAAATATTCTCAACGAAAAAAGTTTCAGATAATCAAATTGTTGAGGAAACAATTTCAGCAATCTATTTCAAATGAAGACTATGATGGTGAAATAATGGTGACCGCAGAAATGAAGGTAAATCCAAAAAAAAATATCAATGACAATTGAAAAAATTTCTCAAAAGGAAAAGTTTCCAGTTAATCAAGTTCTTCTGGAAATAATTGTTGTAATTTATTTCAAATCAAGAATAAGACGGCGTTAGGAAATAACAGTAACTATGAAAATTAAAGGTTCAAACCATTACACGTCAAAGGACAATGATTGATTGATGCAAATTAGCTTTGGATATAGGGAATCCAATTTAAAATAGGAAATATCATGATTGAGGAATTTGTAGAATATCAATTAATAATGGTTGCATGAAAGGAACTAAAAAAGATCATATCAACAACTCTTTTACTGATCTACTAAATTTAAAGTCCTATACCCCAATCAACTAAGGTATGTCAATTAAATGATGCTCAAGCACTGCGTTGGGTGTGGTGCTTTGTAAAACTGAGCGCTTTGCTCTTTTTTTACTGAGCATTGAGATACTGCTTGGTATGTGCTTACTTTTACCAAGCAGTTAGTTCATGGCTTAGTAAAAACTAAGCCGTGCACCAGTGCACCGCTTGCTCTTTTACTTAATACCATTAGTAGGATCATTTTCCATGTAAGTCTATAATTTTGAAGGATGATGCAGCGCTCAAATGATTATTTACCTTTACCTGGGTTTTCATGATAAATTATTAATGGTAAGAGAATGACCAATAAGATTAAAAAGTAAACATATTAATCACACTTGCTATATATATATATATATATATATCAATTAACCATGCAATTGTACAACAAATTAAAGATAGCAGCCTATAATTTATTTATGCCATTGAGCACTGCATCACATATCATATATAAGAAAAAGTATACAAATATAAAAAGGAACATTCAAGTGATCAGGATTTCGAAACGCTTTGGAACTGATTAGAGAAACGAATAAAAAAACAAACACTCTTATCACAGGGCAACCAATCGTTTAGAAACTCATAACATATTGGAACTATCAGGATGCATAACTTATTCCAGCAACCAAACACCATGAAATCTAAAATGGATTATCACATGCAGTGTCCAGGAACAAACTGTTGTGATGCGTAGTTCCTAACTCGACCAAAATTTGAAAGTCTGGAGACCGTAACCAACACGATAAGGTACAGGAGTAAGTCATATAATTTTCATGTTCATACCATAGCAAAATACCTAACCTAAGAATCGAACAATCATAAGGCGTCTGCACCAAACATCAAATGAAGCAAGCCAAGCCTTCAAAATCGGTTTCTGATATAACAAATCGACAACCCTAATCCAATATAATTGCCAAGAAGAGTAATCTAACTAATTTACAATCGGTTGCCAAGAAGAAGAAGAACATGTGCTTACATCGGGAAAAGAGCTATCAAACTTGAAGGCAACTCTTGAACCAATCCCGCTGCAATCTGGCAGGCGACTTTGACAGGAAGCGCGAAAAACGGAGGGCAGAGCAGATAAGCATCAACTGGAGCAGGACGCCATCATCTAGGTTTAGTAAAAGGAAGAATGGGAAAGGCGCGATTAAAGTGGAGGAAAACCAAATTCAACAGATTGGGAGAAAATAGGAAAGGGAGTCGCGACCTTTGAGTTTAAAATTGAGGCTTGTGCGCTGTTGAATTCCAACTCAATAAATTTAGGGATTGGATTGGACGAAAACGAAGGAAAGGGGGAGATGTATACGGAGATAAATTAATAAAATACGTGACCGTTGAGTTTAAAAAATGGGAGATCGCCTCTTCAAGTGCAATGCAACTAATAATAATCAACTCGGAGACTGTTCAGTTGCCAAATTTCAAGGGGGCCTGTGTGAGCTTGAAATTTAACTCACTAATAATAATATAGTATAGATTTACAATTCAGAATTGGCTTAGTGAGAAAGCCAAAGTCTAAGAATCTAACATTTGTCATCTATACACATAAAGCTCTGTCAAACATTGATGCAGCCCAGGTTGAAGTCTTAGGTCGTGTACGACCTAAGGAAGTGATAGGTCGCGAACGACCTAAGTTTGCAGTGCAACTTGGTGAAAGTTTAAGTCAGAAACGACCTAACTTGTTTTTAGGTCGCATACGACCTAACTGGTTACTACGACCTAACAAGCAGATAGGTCGCGTGGAGGAGGTACGACCTAAAGTGAAACAGGATGTAACGCTTGGGTTATGCCATAGGTCGCTAACAAGTTACGATCTAACGAAGCTGCGACCTAGCGAGGTAACAAAGCTGCACAGTGAAAAAGCGGAAGCAACGGAAGAGTTAGGTCGCGTACGACCTAACGAGGCTTTTAAGTCGCTCCAGCGACCTAGCGGAGAATCGCGAGCTATCGAGTTAAGACTAACTTTAGGTCGCAGAGATATGTTACAACCTAAGTTAGGTCGCGAGAAGATGAAGAGAGATAGGTCGTTCGTTATAGGTCGCAAGGCATTAAGTCGCGAGGACTTAGGTCGTGAAGACTTAGGTTGTGAAGCCTTAGGTCGCAAAGACTTAGGTCGCACAGTTTCTGAAGCCGCTTCATTTTAGGTCGCTGATGAAGGGATGCCGTTCATTCTTAGGTCGCTCAAGCCAGATGCCGTCCATTTTAGGTCGTAAGACGTGTATCGAGTTATTGTGTTGTAACTGTTTTGTTGTTAGGTCGCTGCCGACCTATACTAAGTCGTGCATGTTAAGTCGTGATGGTTTGTATGTGTGTGTTGTAATGTGATCTGTTAGGTCGTTAACGACCTATACTAAGTCGCAGGGTTTTTTAGGTCGCACTAATTTTAGGTCGTAGGTCGTTCACGACCTAAGTGTTGTCTTGTTTTCAGTGTTGAGTTGTAATTTCTATAAATAGGCCGGTGGTGCCATTTGTAATAGTTTAGTTGATTTGAAATAAAACTCTTGTTTTGTTAGCTTTGTGCATTCACCAAATTGGTAGTTGAGTGTAATCTCCTATCTCCTCTTTCGGTTAATCGAGTGCGCTCGATTCAACGACTACAGAAGCCTATTCACGGAATCTAGTGCGCTAGATCAACGTGTAAAGAATCGCAGATCTTTGAACCCGGTATCGTGCGCGATCAACGAGTTCGGGATAGCTAGAATTCGGTATCTTCGGATCAACGAATTTGGGCATTTCAGTATTCATCAATCCATCGATTGCTACTTTCATCGATCTACATTGTTTTTGTATAATCCGCTGCGTCAGTTTGGTATCAAAGCTTGTTTTAACCAATCATAGCTAAATCGAGTCTTGGAGCCGATTTGTTTGAAGTGTTGAAGTTGTGTTCATCGTGTTCATCATATTATTGCAATAAAGAGGGAGATTTCGATCCATTACACTTTGGATCAAAGTTCGAAAGGTGTTTGAATTTTTAAGTGTTTGTGAAGTTTTCAAGCATGCCGCCAAGAAGAGCTAATCGACATCAAAACGTTAAAGCTTTGTATCGAAGAGAAGAAGCTGATGAGATGGAGCAAAGAATCAATGAAAACTTTAGTGAAAAGCTTAACGAAGGAATTGGTCGGTTAGAGAAGATGATGTTAGAGATGAGTCAAAATCGGAGAAGGGTATCACCAGAATCTAACCATGGGGGAAGTAGAGTCTCGCCACATTCCAATCGAGACAGAAGTGTTGATGATGATCAAAGGCGTGGGAGGAATGTGAATGATCGTGAACGGAGGAATGTAGATAGAAGGGACGTTGGTGGAAGACGTGATGGTAGTAGAGAGGTGGGTGGACGAGATAGACAACGATATACATCTGATTTTGAAGAGGAGTATGATGGTGGAAGTGTTCATGGACAAGGACGAGGACAAGGAAGAAATTACTCTGAGTATGATCACAAGTGGGAGTCGGGGATGAAGACTGAAATTCCTGAATTCAAAGGTGGTATGCAAGCGGAGGAGTTTCTAGATTTGGTGGCTAATGTTGAAGAGATTTTTGACTTCAAAGAAGTTCCAGAACATCGTAGAGTGAAGTTGGTTGCTACAAGGTTGAGGGGTAGAGCTATGGCATGGTGGCAGCAAACCAAACTTACACGTGAACGAATGGGGAAGTCAAAAGTTGAATCTTGGGAGAAGATGAAGAAATTGATGAAAGCAACGTTCTTACCTTACAATTATCAGTCACTAATGTATCAACGTTTCCAGAATTTGAGGCAGGGCACAAAGACTGTTAATGATTACGCGGATGAATTTTATCAGCTTATTGCGAGGAATGATATTATGGAAACGGAAGAGCAGCTGACATCTAGATTCATTGGGGGATTGCGAATGCAGATTCAGGATATGGTTAACATGTTTGATCCCAGATCTGTAGCGGAAGCACGTCAGAAAGCGTTGGCTTGGGAGAAACAGGGACGACGAGGAGGTGGTGTGTTTACAAATTCCAATAATCAAGTGAAGGGTGTTAGTGGAAGTTCTAATGTTTCAAAAGTTGTTGCAAAACCAGTTGTGAATGAGGTTGGGAAGGCGAAAGTCAATAATGGTTTCAAGTGTTATAATTGCCAAGAAATGGGCCACAAAAGTAGCGAATGTCCGAAGCCGAAGAAGAGAGCTATGATAGCGGAGGTTGAGGATGAGGATGAAGAAGCTGAATGTTCCAATTCACCACCTGATGAGGAGGAAGAAGAAGTGACGGGAGACGAAGGTTATAATCTAATGATGAAGAGGTCCTGTTTAACACCAAAGCAAGAAAAGGATTGTAGTTGGTTGAGGAGCAATATTTTTCAGTCAACATGTACCATTCTGGGGAAGGTTTGCAAATTCGTTATTGATGCTGGAAGCTGTGATAATATAATTTCTTCAAAAGCTGTAAGGAAGTTGGCCTTGAAGACTGAGAAACATCCGAAACCGTACAAGCTAGCTTGGTTGAGGAAAGGCGGGGAAGTGAAGGTAGGACGAAGGGCTTGTGTGAATTTTTCAATTGGGAAGAAATATAAAGACGAAATCTGGTGCGATGTGGTAGACATGGACGTATGTCATTTGTTGCTGGGGAGACCATGGCAGTATGATACGGCGGTGCAACATGATGGGCGTACCAACAGTTATAGTTTCATGTTTGAAGGCACAAAGATTACTCTAGTTCCAAAGAAGCGACAACCGGAGGAAAACAAGTTGGAGGAAATTGAAGAGCTTAAAACTTTGTTATCTTTGAAGGAGTTTGTGAAGGAAGTAGAGGAGGAACCTGAAGTATTTTTATTAATCGGACGGGAGAGTCAGGAAGTGGTGGAAATACCAGAAGAAGTAAAACCAGTACTGGAGGAGTTTGACGATGTATTTCCCGAGGAGTTGCCAACGGAGTTACCGCCGTTGAGGGACATTCAACATCAAATTGATCTTGTTCCAGGAGCTGTGTTACCTCACAGACCACACTACAGAATGAGTCCAAAAGAGCATGAGGAGTTGCGGAGGCAAGTGGAAGAATTGCTTGAACAGGGGCGTGTGCAGGAGAGTTTAAGTCCTTGTGCTGTACCAGCTTTATTGGTACCCAAAAAGGATGGAACGTGGAGGATGTGCACAGATAGTAGAGCATTGAATAAGATCACAGTCAGGTACAGATTTCCGATGCCGAGGCTTGATGATTTATTGGATCAAATCAGTGGGTCCGTAATATTTTCTAAGATTGACTTGAAGAGCGGTTATCATCAGATTCGCATTAGACGAGGGGATGAATGGAAGACAGCGTTCAAGACGAGGGAAGGATTGTATGAATGGCTGGTAATGCCGTTTGGTCTATCGAATGCACCAAGTACATTCATAAGGGTGATGAACCAAATTTTCAGGCCATACAATGGGAAATTTGTGGTGGTTTACTTTGATGATATTCTGATCTACAGTGCTAGTACAGAAGAGCATGTTCAGCATTTGAAGAAAGTGTTAATTATTCTTCGTGAAGAACAATTCTATGCTGCTACAAAGAAGTGTGTTTTTATGGCGAGAAGCGTTTTATTTCTGGGGTATGTTGTGTCAGAAGAAGGAATACAGGTTGACCAATGTAAGGTTGAAGCTATTAGAGATTGGCCGCAACCCAAGACGATAACGGAAGTTCGTAGTTTTCACGGGTTGGCTTCATTTTATCGGAGGTTTATTCCACACTTTAGTAGTGTGATGGCGCCTGTTACAGATTGTATGAAGGGTAAACAGTTTGCATGGATGGAGGAAGCAGGGGTTGCTTTTGAGAAAATCAAATAACTTTTGACGTCAGCACCAATTCTAGTGCTACTAGATTTTCAGTTAGTGTTTGAACTACATACTGATGCATCCAAGGTTGGGATTGGAGGAGTGTTGAGTCAGAGGGGACGTCCGATTGCATATTTCAGTGAGAAGTTATCAGGAGCGAAGATGAGATATAGTACTTATGATGTGGAATTTTATGTTGTTGTACAAGCTATCAAACACTGGAGACACTATCTATTTCAGAAGGAGTTTGTTCTTTACACTGATCATGAGGCATTGAAGCATTTACAAGGGCAAGACAAGATTTCAGCAAGACATGCATCGTGGATTGTATATCTGCAACAGTTTACTTTTGTTGTTAAACACAAGTCAGGAGTGACGAATCGAGTGGCTGATGCTTTGAGTAGAAGAAATCATTTGTTAACAACAATAAAGGTTGAAGTGACGGAGTTTGATGTGCTACCAGAATTATTTGTTGAAGATCCTTACTTTATGAAGTTTGTTGATAAAGTCAAGAATGGGGAGATGGATGAGTTCGTGATAGTAGAGGGTTTTCTGTTCAAAGGAAATCAATTGTGCATACCTGATTGTAGTTTGAGAATGAAGATTGTAAAAGAGCTACATGAAGAAGGACATGTTGGGAGAGACCGTACCTTACAGTTGATTTCACAGTCTTACTTTTGGCCATCGATGAGGAAAGAGGTGGAGAGGTTTGTGGAGCGATGTCATATCTGTCAGGTTTCGAAAGGAACTGCAACTAATGCTGGTTTATATATGCCGTTACCTTTACCAACTAAACCATGGGTTGATGTGAGTATGGACTTCGTGTTGGGATTGCCGAGAACACAGTGTGGTAATGATTCCATTTATGTGGTGGTGGACAGATTTTCGAAAATGGCACATTTTATTGCTTGTAAGAAGACGGCGGATGCTGTTCATGTTGCTCAATTATTTTTCAAGGAGATATATCGACTTCATGGATTGCCAGAATCTATTGTGTCGGATAGGGATACTCGTTTTCTGAGTCATTTTTGGCTAAGTTTGTGGAAGATGGTGGGAACGAAGTTGAACTTTAGCAGCGCTTATCATCCACAAACGGATGGACAGACCGAGGTTGTGAACAGATCATTGGGAAATTTGCTGAGATGTCTTGTGCAAGACAATCTGAAGAGTTGGGATGTGAAGCTATGCTAGGCAGAGTTTGCTCATAATCATGCAGTGAATCGTAGTACGGGGTTCAGTCCATTTCAGATTGTATATTCTAGTTTGCCAAAGGGGCCGTTGGAGTTAACAGTCATACCACAACCAAAGAAGACAGTCAAACGAGCTGTAGATTTTGTTGAAGGATTGACAGAGTGTCATAGAATCGTTCGAGAACGATTGGAAAAGGCGAATGAGAAGAACAAACGTTCTGCAGATCTGAAGCGAAGGAGTGTTGAATTTAATGAAGGTGATTGGGTTTATGCAGTGTTAACAAAGGATCGTTTTCCGGTGGGAACATACAAATAAATTGAAAGCATGGAAAATTGGACCAGTAAAAATTTTGAAGAAAATCAATGAGAACGCATATCAATTGGAATTGCCGGATAATGTTCATACGTCTGATGTGTTTAACGTCAAACACTTAGTTCCGTACCATGGGAATGAGTGTGCTACGGAGGAGGAAGATGCAAATTCGAGGACGAATTTCTCTCAACCAGGGGAGGATGATGCAGCCCAGGTTGAAGTATTAGGTCGTGTACGACCTAAGGAAGTGATAGGTCGCGAACGACCTAAGTTTGCAGTGCAACTTGGTGAAAGTTTAAGTCACAAACGACCTAACTTGTTTTTAGGTCGCATATGACCTAACTGGTTACTACGACCTAACAAGCAGATAGGTCGCGTGGAGGAGGTACGACCTAAAGTGAAACAGGATGTAATGCTTGGGTTATGCCATAGGTCGCTAACAAGTTACGATCTAACAAAGCTGCGACCTAGCGAGGTAACAAAGCTGCACAGTGAAAAAGCGGAAGCAACGGAAGAGTTAGGTCGCGTACGACCTAACGAGGCTTTTAAGTCGCTCCAGCGACCTAGTGGAGAATCGAAAGCTATCGAGTTAAGACTAACTTTAGGTCGTAGTGATATGTTACGACCTAAGTTAGGTCGCGAGAAGATGAAGAGAGATAGGTCGTTCGTTATAGGTCGCAAGGCATTAAGTCGCGAGGACTTAGGTCGTGAAGACTTAGGTCGTGAAGCCTTAGGTCGCAAAGACTTAGGTCGCAAAGTTTCTGAAGCCGCTTCATTTTAGGTCGCTGATGAAGGGATGCCGTTCATTCTTAGGTCGCTCAAGCCAGATGCCGTCCATTTTAGGTCGTAAGACGTGTATCGAGTTATTGTGTTGTAACTGTTTTGTTGTTAGGTCGCTGCCGACCTATACTAAGTCATGCATGTTAAATCGTGGTGGTTTGTATGTGTGTGTTGTAATGTGATCTGTTAGGTCGTTAACGACCTATACTAAGTCGTAGGGTTTTTTAGGTCGCACTAATTTTAGGTCGTAGGTCGTTCACGACCTAAGTGTTGTCCTGTTTTCAGTGTTGAGTTGTAATTTCTATAAATAGGCCGGTGGTGCCATTTGTAATAGTTTAGTTGATTTGAAATAAAACTCTTGTTTTGTTAGCTTTGTGCTTTCACCAAATTGGTAGTTGAGTGTAATCTCCTATCTCCTCTTTCGGTTAATCGAGTGCGCTCGATTCAACGACTGCAGAAGCCGATTCACGGAATCTAGTGCGCTAGATCAACATGTGAAGAATCGCAGATCTTTGAACCCGGTATCGTGCGCGATCAACGAGTTCGGGATAGCTAGTATTCGGTATCTTCGGATAAACGAATTTGGGAATTTCAGTATTCATCAATCCATCGATTGCTACTTTCATCGATCTACATTGTTTTTGTATAATCCGCTGCGTCAAACATACACCATTTCCTTTTTAATAATACCACTAATTGCATTTCCAATATCTTTTTTTTGTAACCATCTAATATTAAAAATGCTCAAGGTTGAAGAAATTTAATCAAATCATTGCATATGTTTGATGTAAGTTATCCAATTCTAACAAAGGAAAATAGTTATCATTGTTACACGATGTCAAAAAATAATGAATCGGTATAATTGTTCAACGCACTAAAAGAAGAAAAATAATCCTTTTTAGTAATATACTCCGGGTAAAAAATATAAAAGACATTAATATCAATACCATGTATGTTATGCCTTTGACTTGACTCTTTTTCTCTCTTACTATTTGAATAGCAGGTAGCAAACAGAGAGAAAATGCTAGCCAATCATTGTTTCTAATCAATGCCTCTCATCTATATCCGCTAATTATCACTTGAACATCTTTTCTAATTAGATATAGATCTCAAGATTCATTATGACTTGCCTGCATAGACCAATGCCATTTGTAGAAAAGGTGAAGTTACATTAGTAAATTTTATATTGGTCATAGCCAAACATTATATATTGGTCAACATTATGCACAAAATGAGACAGAAAATTAAATTTCATTTAGATTAAAATCATCATAAACAATAAATGAAGATATGGAAAAAAATTACGCCTTTTATAAACGACCACACCCTCATAAAATTCAAAATTTGTTCTAACTTTATAATTGTGGTACATGATACATGATTACATTGTAAGACCATCTAAATGTTATGGGATAATTTTCAATATTTCGTTATTGTTATAACAGAATTCTTGTAATTCATAATAAATATTATTCATGAAGATAGAAAAGAAATTTAGTTCAAAAGAGAGTCAACAGATTCAGGAAAAAGGAGAGGATGCAACAAAATTGGCATATCACCATTGATTGTAAGGAAGCCAAAGATGATGCATTATGAAAGGATGGGATTGTCCTAGATGAATAACCTGCTGAAAGGCTATAGGCTGTGGTTTCAAAGAATTTTTTTAGATCTTCCGACCATATAAATTTACATGAAATATAACTTTAAATAGCTAAATATATTTTGTTAGAAGAATCAATTTTACTATTGAAAATGATATCTTCAATAACTAATAAATAATAAAGTTTATTCAGTTCTAATGGTCATCAGTCGAAACTGAATATATGAAGTTAGCAAACATAGTTCTTAAGAGTAAATTCAATTGATATTAAAAGAATAACATGTACATTCAAGGTGGGTTTTTTTACAGATCAACATGCTACTAAAAGTGAATGTATCACCTAGTTAAGAGGGTGCATTTGAAGGCAAAAAATACTAAATTAATATCACATATAAGAGACTAACCTTCATGTTGTCGCAAGTTCATGTAGAATGATGAATGGATGTAGCAAGCCACCTAAGGAAGGAAATAATAGGGGAAAAAAATTAAAATATAGTTCAAATAAACCTAGAAATAACTCAATGTAACCAACTATGAAAGAATATGATTAAAAACAAAAAATTCAATAAGCCTTAAGCTAAATAGTAGGGAAGTATTCAGGATAATCCAAGCATATTTGTAATATAAACTCTTTCATCACCACTTATAGATATACATTAAGGTATTCATATATCTATCGTCCAAACTAAGTCCTTTGAGCAAAAATTCCATCGTATAAAATATCTTCTCCACTCACAAATACAAACTAAGTTACTCATATACCAACTTAACCCTTCATTGAATGAAAATGAATTTAAATATTTGACAACTGTTCATGTTTAGCTGCTAGAGTACGATGAATGATACGATAAATAATAGAAGCAATACAAAATATGCAATTTGCACACCGCAAAAAAAGGATTTTGGCAGTGGGTTAGCATCGACTAATCAGCTTATTTGTGTAGTTTCATATCAGAATTAGCATCATCTAACGACCATGGCATCCATCTTCACGCTCCATGTAGAGTGGAAAAAAATGTTGTTTTTGTGAATCATACTTAACATGCAATTTTTGATTTTTTATAAATATTTCTCTAACCCAAAACATTTGAAAATTACCAGTAATCTTTTGTAAACTTGATAAGAAAAAATTTAAAGTTGAAAAGTAACTTCAGCCCCTTCATAAGCAGGCATATTACAGGAGTACATGATCATGCATTAAAATCATAAGAACATTAACTACATAGCAGAAATGAAATTCATTCTCTCTACAACAACATTTGTATTGCTTTCCACTCAACACTATATAAAGAAAACCATTAGATATACTTTTAGTCAAAATTTTGTATGAAAATTCTTCATATTGAATCAGTAAAGTGTGTATATGAGATTCGTATAATAATAATTCGGACTTCTAGCAAAAGCACGTTATTTACTCGAACTCTGTCCGTTTTGCTTTAAATTTGAAATGAAGATGAACTCATTCTATATACCAGTGGTGGTCAAAGTACATATAAACCTAGGGATAAAACAGCATGTAAATATTCATAAAAAGTAGTACTCTTTTACCATTATTTTTTATTTGTTAGTAAAGGGAATACAACATCTATGGACAAACAGTTTGCCTTTTCCAACAAAACCTTCACAAAATAGTATAAGTTACAAAGGCAACTTTTGGATCATTTTGAAAATGAGTGTGTAACAATTCTAGAGCAGCAATTTCTTCAGAAATCTAACTGTAATATCTTTTAGACTTTATGCAGCAGCAAGAAGAGTTATTTTTTAAACTAATTTAAACTGTTTATCTATTTTGAAAGGAATTCTACATTGTTAGAAATTGACCAATATAGTTAATTGATGTTTGACATCTAACACACCAATTCTGATCTAAAAATCAGTTACTGTTAAAAATTGACCAACATAGTTAACTGATGTTTGATATCTAACACACCAATTCTGATCTAAAAATCAGAGTGAGAAAACTAATATAAGTTACAACTATGTATTTTAAATAAACACCTTTAAATCTTATATTATAATGAGTAGTTAAATACGTCTAAGTGCCTCAAATTATTTTAATGAAATGGTGAATTTTTATTATTTTACAGTAATGGCATGCATACCTTAATGGTACACTACAAACCATGTCATATAGATCCTAAAAAGATGAATGTAATCCCCTCCTCCTACCAACATAGTATATGAGCTTGCCGCAAACTAAGTTATATGTAACATGAATTTCAAAATAAAACTAATGGTTCGAAAATATATTTGATACTCAATTCTTAATGGTCTATTGGTATACCAAGTTTCTACTTGTAAGCATGTCGTCTATATGATACTGCGTTTGATGATACATGATTAAATCGGCTATTTCGAATAACATAACACATTTTATTCTTTGTTCTAAGAACTTCAAGTAAATTTCCAACTTAAAGCAATTAAGGCAATTTATATTTCTTAATCGGAAAATAGTACCAATAAAAAAAGTAATAACCGCAATAATCAACAAACCATCTCTTCCAAACATCCCTTTTATTTTTTAAGATGGATTGATGTACATTTTGTGTATATGGCTAGACCTTACCAATGTCTTGTTTTGGCAGTTCACACATATATTATAGTATTTCTACAAAATATTCCATAATGAATCCGCAGATGATAAACGGTGGTTGATAAGACATGCACTCAGTATATAGCTATAGCGAGCATACAAACCATTTACTGAACTTTATTTTTTTTCTAGTATACTAACCATGTTAGGGTTTGATATATTTAGTTTCAATATTAGATTCTTATTTTGAATTGCCTTCTCTTCTCTGTTGGAGTGGTAAATCAAATATGAAGCAAATATTTTAAATATTCATTGACAATGTATGTGATCAAAGGCAATGGTACTCTTAATCAAAATTATTGCTAAACTTGATTTATGATCTGAGAGTAACTACCAAAGATGTCAAATATGAATGCTTCAAAAATGGTAAAGTTAACAACTAATTTCTTTTGTAGTTTTGGTTACATATTTACGTACATGAACTAAATGGATGTAAATTAGGAAAATTTACTATGTACCTGATTAGTACATTCATTAAGTGATTGGATGTAAAATATGAAAACATATTATGTACTTTATTAGAGATCTCAACACTGTTCCACAATTAAATATCACAAAATCAAGCTAAATATAACTATTCAATTAGAGTTTAGAAAGAACAAAACAGGCTGAAAATATTATGGGTACCCCCTTAACCTCCATAGTAAGTGTATGTAGCAATGTACCAATTTAATACTCTCAATTTCATTGATATGGATTTTGTCACCAATTTTCGAAATACTCTCCAATCGATGCATAGGATATTTTAAATTGTTACCAAAATATGTAATTTTGATAAATAATCCAGGCTAAAGAGACCTTAAAACGATATTTCACTATTTCTGGTAGACCATGTAATTGTAACTGACATGGTTATACGTAGAGTAACTCACAAAGGAAATCCCTACAAATTTCTAGTAGATAACCAATAATAATTAGTATATAACTCCATGATAAAAAGCAAAGTATAACGCCTTGATTTGATGATAAGTGAACATAGTTGGAAGATAACAACAACAAAAAAGAGAATTAAGAATCCAAAATCAAAGTTTTCACCAAAAATAAGATAAATTTTATTTTGCTTTAATAAATCTTAATCGAACACTAACAAAGTAGGAAGATAACAATTGCAAGAAGAGATTTTTAACCACAAACGAAATGGTTTCCAAATTGGAATAAATTACATGTATTCAGCCAAACGTTAGAATAAGGGAAAAAGGAAAAAATTCACCATGATCATGCACGACCAAAGGGAAGAAGAAAACACTAACCACATCTTCAGGTTCAACATGACATTTTGCAAGGAAGAACCGTGGTTGTAATTAACAAATAACCGATGCTTCTGTAATCTTTCTTTAAATTGCTTGTTCATTAGCATCTCCTTCTGTTATCTTTCGTCAAATTGCTTGTTCATTAGATTATGCTTCTATTTCAGCACCCGAGCATCATGAAGTGTCTTGCAATTTGAGGAGCCTCCTAAAAAATAGAAATTCAGTACGATGGAAATGTAAGAAGTTGCAATTTGTAGTCACTAAGTACTAACTAAGATACCTAATAAATAACATTTGAAAATTATGTTTTTCTATAACTACCTCGATATGCCTAAGTATGCTTGTGTTTCAGCACCTGAGTATCGTGAAGTGTCTTGCAATTTGAGGAGCCTCCTAAAAAATAGAAATTCAGTACGATGGCAATGTAAGAAGTTGCAAATTGTAGTTACTAAGTACTAACTAAGCTACCTAATAAATATCATTTGAAAATTATGTTTTGCTATTACTACCTCGATATGCCTAAGTATGCTTCTATTTCAGCACCCGAGCATCATGAAGTGTCTTGCAATTTGGGAGCCTCTTAAAAAACAGACATTCCATACGATGGTAATGTAAGAAGTTGCAAATTGAAGTTACTAAGTACTAACTAAGATAACTAATAAATATCATATGAAAATTATGTTTTGCTATCACTACCTCGATATGCCTAAGTATGATTCTGTTTCAGCACCCGAGCATCATTAAGTGTCTAGCAATTTGAGGAGCCACCTAAAAAATAGAAATTTAGTACGATGGTAATGTAAGAAGTTGCAAATTGTAGTTACTAAGTACTAACTAAGATACCAAATAAATATCATTTGAAAATTATATTTTGCTATGACTACCTCGATATGCCTAAGTATGCTTCGGTTTCAGCACCCGAGCATCATGAAGTGTCTTGCAATTTGAGGAGCCTCCTAAAAATAGACATTCAGTACAATGACAATGTAAGAAGTTGCAAATTGTAGTTACTAATTACTAACTAATATACCTAATAAATATCATTTGAAAATTATGTTTTGCTATTACTACCACGATATGCCTAAGTATGCTTCTGTTTCAGCACCCGAGCATCATGAAGTGTCTTGCAATTTGAGTACCCTCCTAAAAAATAGAAATTTAGTACGATGGCAATGTAAGAAGTTGCAAATTGTAGTTACTAAGTACTAACTAAGATAACTAATAAATATCATTTGAAAATTATGTTTTGCTATTACAACCTCGATATGCCTAAGTATGTTTCTGTTTCAGCACCCGAGCATCATGAAGTGTCTTGCAATTTGAGTAGCCTCCTAAAAAATAGAAATTTAGTACGATGGCAATGTAAGAAGTTGCAAATTGTAGTTACTAAGTACTAACTAAGATACCTAATAAATATCATTTGAAAATTATGTTTTGCTATTACTACCTCGATATGCCTAAGTATGCTTCTGTTTCAGCACCCGAGCATCATGAAGTGTCTTGCAATTTGAGTAGCCTCCTAAAAAATAGAAATTTAGTACGATGGCAATGTAAGAAGTTGCAAATTGTAGTTACTAAGTACTAACTAAGATACCTAATAAATATCATTTGAAAATTATGTTTTGCTATTACAACCTCGATATGCCTAAGTATGTTTCTGTTTCAGCACCCGAGCATCTTGAAGTGTCTTGCAATTTGAGGAGCCTCCTAAAAATATACATTCAGTACGATGGCAATGTAAGAAGTTGCAAATTGTAGTTACTAAGTACTAACTAAGATACCTAATAAATATCATTTGAAAATTATGTTTTGCTATTACAACCTCGTTATGCCTAAGTATGCTTCTATTTCAACACCCGAGCATCATGAAGTGTCTTGCAATTTGAGGAGCCTCCTAAAAAATAGACATTCAATACAATGGAAATGTAAGAAGTTGCAAATTGTAGTTACTAAGTACTAACTAAGATACCTAATAAATATCATTTGAGAATTATGTTTTGCTATTACTACCTCGATATGCCTAAGTATGCTTCTGTTTCAGCACCCGAGCATCTTGAAGTGTCTTGCAATTTGAGGAGCCTCCTAAAAATAGACATTCAGTACGATGGCAATGTAAGAAGTTGCAAATTGTAGTTACTAAGTACTAACTAAGATACCTAATAAATATCATTTGAAAATTATGTTTTGCTATTACTACTTCGGTGTGCCTAAGTATGCTTCTGTTTCAGCACCCGAGCATCATGAAGTGTCTTGCAGTTTGAGGAGCCTCCTAAAAAATAAACATTCAGTACGATGGCAATGTAAGCAGTTGCAAATTGTAGTTACTAAGTACTAACTAAGATACCTAATAAATATCATTTGAAAATTATGTTTTGCTATTACTAACTCGATATGCCTAAGTATGCTTCTATTTCAACACCCGAGCATCATGAAGTGTCGTGCAATTTGAGGAGCCTCCTAAAAAATAGACATTCAGTACGATGGAAATGTATGAAGTTGAAAATTATAGTTACTAAGTACTAACTAAGATACCTAATAAATATCATTTGAAATTATGTTTTGCTATTACTACCTCGATATGCCTAAGTATGCTTCTGTTTCAGCACCCGGGCATCATGAAGTGTCTTGCAATTTGAGGAGCCTCCTAAAAAATAGAAATTTAGTACGATGGAAATGTTAAAGGGTTAATGGCAACAATTATCAATAAGGAATGGAAATAAAGTTTTATAAATATATTGGAATTTAATTTATGATAATAGGATTAATTGCAATTAAATGAAATTGAAATAGCTTAATAACACGTTATTTGAAATGAAGATGGAATATGAGGAAATCTATGTAATAGTTTTGAATCCAATGTTAAATCCTTTTATTTGACAATAATGAAAGAAATAATTATTGGTTAATTTAATTAAATGGAATTATTGGGAATTTTATTTATAAATTTTGAATTCGATAAATTGAGGTTAACGCTGAAAGTTGATAAATTAATTAACTTTAAATTGACATCCAAATTTGTTAAATTAGTGTGAATGATTTGGAAATATAAAAATGATAAGGATTGTCAATTTTAGAATTAAAAATTGAAATTTGATTTAATTAATTAATTTTTAATTTATTTAATTAACTGGAGAAATAGCCATTTTGGCCACTAATTCGGATTTCGACGAAACCAATTTCATCGGATCCATAACGGTGAATAATTGTAGGACTTCAAGTTTCGTATCGATCGGACTTGTCGTTTGATCGTATGGGCTTGAAACGCCTTGAAATTGATAAATTGAAATCAATTTGAAAAACATTGATTTTAGCATAACTTCTTCATACGATGGAATTCGGACTTGAAACCTTTTCCATTGTGTTTAACATATTATAAAACATCTATTTTGATATACGGGTTGACCCAATTTCGTTCCGGAGTCAGAACGGGCTTTTCGGGCCATTCATCGTTCAGCGCGTTTATAAAGCGGGTCCATCTATTCTATTTCAACCTTGCTTATTTATACCCTGTTATAAACCCCAGCCTACCCCTATTTCTCATTTGCCGGTACGTACAATTCATTTATCTCTCCTCCTTAATGGCAGACAAATTCCAAATGCAATTGCAATTCAAAAATCAAAGCAAAAATTTCAAACTCCTTAGAAAAATTTGGAAAAAATATATATTAAAGCTCTCAATGAGCGTAATCTTCCGGTACTGTTCGTTTTTCGACTCGATTCACCGGTTGCCCAGAATTTTCCAATCAATTCTCGGCCGTTCATCATGCTCCGATGAACGTCGATGGATCGTCAAATCACTTGTACCATCGCGTAGAGGGTGCCGAGCTGGGCTCATCGGAGTAGGTTGTGTGTCGAATCGACGACTAGATCGTCGAGAATTGGCTTGGTGAAAAGCCAAAGTCTAAGAATCTAACATTTGTCATATATACACATAGAGCTCTGTCAAACATACACCGTTTCCTAATAAATATCATTTGAAAATTATGTTTTGCTATTACTACCTCGATATGCCTAAGTATGCTTCTGTTTCAGCACCCGAGCATCATGAAGTGTCTTGCAATTTTAGGAGCCTCCTAAAAAATAGAAATTTAGTACGATGACAATGTTAGAAGTTGCAAATTGCAGTTACTAAGTACTAACTAAGATACCTAATCAATATCATTTGAAAATTATGTTTTGCTATTACTACCTCGATATGCCTAAGTATGCTTCTGTTTCAGCACCCGGGCATCAAGAAGTGTCTTGCAATTTGAGGAGCCTCCTAAAAAATAGAGATTCAAGACGATGGCAATGTAAGAAGTTGCAAATTGTTGTTACTAAGTACTAACTAAGATACCTAATAAATATCAAAATGAAAATTATGTTTTGCTATTACTACCTCGATATGCCTAAGTATGCTTCTGTTTCAGCACCCAAGCATCATGAAGTGTCTTGCAATTTGAGGAGCCTCCTAAAAAATATAAATTTAGTACGACGACAATGTAAGAAGTTGAAAATTGTAGTTACTAAGTACTAACTAAGATACCTAATAAATATCATTTGAAAATTATGTTTTTCTATTACTACCTTGATATGCCTAAGTATGCTTTTGTTTCAGCACCCGAGCATCATGAAGTGTCTTGCAATTTGAGGAGCCTCCTAAAAAATAGAGATTCAGTACGATGGCAATGTAAGAAGTTGTAAATTGTAGTTAGTAAATACTAACTAAGACACCTAATAAATATAATTTGAAAATTATGTTTTGCTATTACTACCTCGATATGCCTAAGTATGCTTCTATTTCAGCCCCCGATCATCAGGAAGTGTCTTGCAATTTGAGGAGCCTCCTAAAAAATAAACATTCATTAAGATTGCAATGTAAGAAGTTGCAAATTGTTGTTACTAAGTACTAACTAAGATACCTAATAAATATCATTTGAAAATTATGTTTTGCTATTACTACCTCGATATGCCTAAGTATGCTTCTGTTTCAGCACCCGAGCATCATGAAGTGTCTTGCAATTTGAGGAGCCTCCTAAAAAATAGAAATTTAGTACGATGGCAATGTAAGAAGTTGCAAGTTTTAGTTACCAAGTACTAACTAAGATACCTAATAAATATCATTTGAAAATTCTGTTTTGCTATGACTACCTTGATAAGCCTAAGTATAGATATTCAAACACGGAAACTAGTTTGAATTCATGTGACCAATCCATTGCATCTTATGTTACACATTGATCTCTTTGAAAAGTAACTTATTATTATTATTATTATTATTATTATTATCATTATTATTATTATTATTATACATTACCATGCTTGTCCATAAGTCAGCTACAGTTGCCTTTCAAGCAAAGCAATTCATCATCATAATAAGAATGTAACCTACATGTATTGCAAAGTATTAAATAATGAAATGTAATTCGCTTACACCAAAGCATTCGGCTAGTAAAGAATAAAAAAATGCATAAGACATGTTAGAAGTAATGTTTCTAGCATAAACAACCATATATCTACATAGGCAACTCCCCCACCATCACTACAAATAGCTTGACAATAATGGTTTCAAAGCTGCAAAGCGATACTATATATCATAAATAAAGAAAACATGATGACATTTTAATTACGAAATTACAACATGATGAATAAACAATGTAAACCGATGTTGAAATCAATTTCGGCTGGTTGAAATCATGTACATAAGTAAAATGGTATACGATCTAAATATTTCACACGTAGTACATCAGAAAAGTAAATCAGTAACCCACATAAGTTTGTTGAGATTTAAACAAAATATTGTAACGACCCGGAATTTTCGAACCCGAAAATTCCAGATAGTTAAGAAAAGGAGAAAGAGATAGAAGAAAAAGAAACAGAAACACATCACAGATTCTCACATTCGCAGCGGATCAAAATATAATATCAAATAATAACAATTTACAAAAGAATACTTTATCTGTCAATTTCATTTTTATACATCAGAGTTACACATTTTAGAACCACTGGAGAGTTATAATAACAGTCTCAGATAAATAACAATATATCACAGTGAAATACTCTCCATACGTTCCTGCCATCCAACTCGGCTCCTGAGCTCCAGAACGTCCATACCTGAAAATCTGTAATACTCGGTCTGACCCGAGCATTACAATAAAGTAACACCCGGGTCAGGCTGGAAACCAGCGTGAGTAAACCCATAATATGAAATACCCAGCTATATAACTTAAGTGATTTACTAGGGTAACTCATACTTTTCTACGAGTTCTAATCTTATTTAAGTAAATTATTTATCTCAAACCAATATCCAAGAATCGTTATCCAGTTTAAATATACAGGATACTTACTTATTTCATTCCAGCCTGTTTGCTTCCAAACTCACACTTATAAAGAATCGAAGTGGTTTCGGGTATTTACTTATATCCGACCCCGGTCTCTTCGAATCCAATGTCATCTTTAATCCAAGTTGTTCAAGTGAAAACAATTAATTTTAATACAGGATGTCACATTTACACAACAATTCATCATCGAACGATAACCCACATTATCAACCCCAAACATATCATATCACAGTACATCAAAATTTTCAGACTAGATATTAATCTAATCATCCATTACAATTCAATCATCCATAAGCAAGATCAATTTATCACCATTTCTAATTTATTAAATTTAATCCAATAAATTCAATTAATTAATTATCCTTTAATTAATTTTATTAAGTAATTATACTTTAATTACTTCTTTTAAATAATTTAACCTTTAATTACTTATCAATTAATTAACCTTTAATTACTTTCATTAACTAATTAAACTTTAATTACCCCGGACCTTACTTAAATAAAAGATAAATCATTTATCTTAATTAACTTCTTAATTATCATTAAAACCTTATTTAGTAAACCTTTGGATTTAACTATAATTAACCTATAAATTAACTTAAGACCTTAAGTTTAATTAATAATAAAAACATTTCATCTTCTTAGTTACTACTTAATTACATTATTAATTAAGTTTTAAATAAACTTAAGAATTCACTTAATTAAATATAGTTAAAATCAATTACACAACTTTTAATTAACCAACATTTAAATAAACCATTATTATTTAGAAGAATGGTTAAAAGAATTATGAAGACTTGATTATGTTTAACTAAAAAAAATTGTTAACATCATAACATTTTTGACCCGAGACAAACCTGAGCATACTCGCACTCAATCCTGAGTCACCATCCTTCTTTTCTTTTCCTCTTTTTCCTTTAAACTTTGATTAAATTTTCAAACTATTAAAAACAAATTAAACCACGCGAATGCCCTAAAGTCAGACTCGAGCCAAACCTGCATTTACCCGGATCAAAACTCGAGACAACCTCCTTCTTCTAATAACAGCAACAACCACCATCACCACTGATACACCAGACACTCGTGCACATGCACAGAAGATCGCCGATGATCCGGTCATCAATGACACTACCGACAAGTCGTCGCTGACCACCACTCTCGATTTCGACCACCAGTTCCTCGAATCGAACACGAAATCGAGATCGTGCACAAACGAACCCAACCTGGAACGAACCCAGTCACCAAAACTTCCATGTATCGCCTAACTCCGACCATTTAACACCACGTCATCGAGTCCACATCTTCGCTAGAGTTCCATGCTTCCATTCCCCTACCTCAAATCCAACCCGATGCTTCCACGTTGAGGTAGATACCTCGAGAACACGACAAACCAAAACGGTATACGCAACCCTAGATCATCGTCGTTCGACCACCATGGTCATCTAGAATTTAAGTGAGTATTTTTCTAATGATTGCCTAACCTCCAGCCTCCTTCCACCTCGATCACGACATCCAATGTTATCCCGATCGCCAGAAATCGATGAAAATACAACTTTCGATCAACTCGTAAAATCTTCCCAGACTTTAACTTAAAAATCATGAAATTTTTATCTAAATTCCTCATTTTACAATATGATTCTATTTATGAAATCCAAATCATATTTATGAACTGCGATTTTGTTGACTAATTATTTTGATTTCTACTGTTATCTCTTGTTTCCAGTAACCATATTCATCAATATACTTAATATTTTTTTTTAAATCTTTATCTTGTTATTTCTAACAGGTTTTGTTTATGCATAAAGGTCCAAAGAGAATCAGGGGAAAAAGAATTGAAAATTTAAACTTATTTAGGCCTGTAAGTTTTAAAATAGAGCAAACTTCCATGTACACAGACATGCACGTCTATTTTCATGTATATATATATATATGTATATAAATACATATACGAACAAACATGATCCATCTCAGAGACAAACCATTTATTTACTTAAATAGATTTTAAACTTAAATCCATGTTTGAACAAATAAAAGTTGTTTGAAACCAAACCAAACCTAGAACAAGTGCAGAGACATTAAATTTGATTTGTTTTCAACTCTGGAACTATGAAACAGGGAAGAACCAACATACACAGTTCAATCACAAACAACATACAGGGATTCACTTTTGTATATACACATGCAAAGCACAAATTCAATCCAGGAATCACATGCACAGTTTTTAATTTATTTAAGCCTTTAAAATAAGATGTTTACTCACCTTTGAAGATAAACAAAAAAGGTATAAACTGAGATGCTTGAAAGTGCTAAGATGATCTTTTGAAAGTTTGAAACTGGAAACTTTTTTTTAAGACTGAGATGACTTAGATTTTGCTTGGTGATTTCAGGTTGTAGCCCTTTTTTTAGATGCTCAGATTTATGATGAAAGATTGGGTTAAGAGATGTACATATATAGAAGCAACATGTACAAACTGATGTATAACAGGTACAAGATTTTATTTTATTTTATATTCTTATCTTCCCAGGAAATATTTTATAAACTGAAATGATTTTGAACATTTTGAAATGACCTAAGGTTATGCTAGCATTAAATGCAAATGTCCTTCATACTTTCATCCTTATCCCACTTTATCTATGTACATATATGATTTTTCTTATGTTTGCAAAGAAAATTGTTTTCCTACTTATATTTTATTTACATGTTCGAATTCCAGAGATTGAAACAGCCAGCTCCTTTATTTTATTTTTATTTCCTGATGTTGCCTAACCTGACTTGAGTTTTGGAGGCTTGAAATGATATATTGTGCTACCATTTAATGCTTGTCACCACTATTTGTTTTATCGTTTTATTTTATGAACATATAGTTTTCAGGTTTTTAGTTTATACACTTGCCTTATTTTAACTCTATACATTTGTGCTTTCAAATTTTCAATTTATGTTGTATATACACCAAAATTACTTAATCCTTGTTCTCTTTTATTTTTATTTCTATTTTATATTTTAACCATCAATATTTAATTTATATTCAATATAGTTTACTTATTTTTAATATTTATATTGATAGACTTTGATTTTATTTTAAACATTATTATCCATATATTGCATTTATATACATATGTTTACCAAATGTTAATAAGATAAAGCATTTTAAATTTAATTATATAAGAGAGATTTTATTGTATATATTATTAAGGGATTTATTTTAAATTTCAAAATCAAGATTCCTTTTCAAAATACAAATCTATATAAACAAATGGCAATTATTTCCAGAAGATTTATTCATTTTGAAATGATCAGCTTACATTTTAGTTAATTTGATTAAATATTTATTAAAATAATGTTGCCAAAAATACCGGGTCATCACATTCCTCCCCCCTTTGAATCTTTTCGTCCTCGAAAAGGAATGAAGCCAGATTTATTAAAATGCTCAAAATTAGATAAGTTTTCTTTGATCATTTTTAAACTACTTTAAAAATCTATATAATATTTCTAAAATAGTTTTTATAAAAATACTTTTATAACTCGATGTTTCAACAAGTCCATCCTCGTTCTCATAGAGATTCGGTCATACGTTGAACAGGCGTAGGACTGAAAATCTATAAGTACTCGGTAAACTCGTTTCCAACACCCAGTGAAAATACTTTGGAAAATAATCTTATTGGAAACAGTTTTGAAAATAGGGAAAATATCTTGGTGAAAACACTCTGGAAATCATCACCCCCATCCATGGTCGTAGTTAACCCGATGGTTACATTGCCGTCCCGGCAATATCCATAGGTAACTGTAGGTCTCCGCGCCCCTCGATTACGCCATGGAACCCGCTACAGATCGTAGTTATACCCGAGCCTTACGTTGCTATCACAGAAAAAACCCATATAACTGTAGGCATCAGCGCCACCGAATTTCGCTGCCAAAAGAATGAAACTCCTCCACTTGACCATAGATCGCAGTCTACCGATGTTACGTTGCCATCCCGGCAAAATCAAGTGTAGACTGTTGGCACTCATCCTCCACACGATTTTCACTATGGTCCACACAGTAGATCGCAGCGACATCGAGTCACATTGTCGTCACAGCATAACCCAAATGCCCCTGTAAGCATCAGCGCCCTCGACTTTCGCTACCAAATAATCCTCAGGAACTAGTTTGTCCGGACTCCTCACAGGATCAACTTTAGAACCTTCCCCTTAGAGGCTCAAGGCAGTACCACTTAGTGGCACTCCTAAGAAGTTCATTCAAGGGAGCGCCTTTTTCCCCAGAGCCACTTTCAAAACACTTTATACTATACACATATAGTATTTTCCAAATCATACACCAAGTATGAATCTCATATAGAGTTCCTTTCTCAAAATCGATTCCCCAAATCGATGATTCTCAAATTAGGCTTTTCCAAATTCCAAATTTGATTTTCCTCAAAAATCAAAATCCTTTTCAGAAAACCATAGGTTCCCAAAATATTTCCTCAAAATCATTTTCACAAATAATTTTTATATATACATATATATAATAATCTTGGAAAATCTTTGATTCAATTCATACTTGAATAAATTCTTTTTTTATACTTCAAATACTTTCGAAAATCTTTTTCTTCTGGCAATAGATTCAATAAGGGGAGATTTATCTTATAAAACAGAGATATATAACTTCGTTTATAAAATATTCAAATTTGATTACTCTTTTGTAAAGTCATTCACCATATTGCTTACTTCCATAAAGTAAATTTTAATTATAATTCCCACTTTACTTCATCATATATTTCAAATAATACACTTTCAAATTTCAAAAATCATTTACAGTTCTTATCCACAAAATTTCAATATCAATTTTATTCAAACCCGTACGATGTACACATATCATCCGTACGCTATATCAATCTGATCGCTCACTCGATCACACGATTTCACTTCCGAACTAGTATTGTCCACCCGACTTCCTAGTGCGGACTCAGATCTGGTTTCTTGATCAGAAACCGTCATTCTCCTTGCATAGTCACAACTATGATAGAGAATATCCAGAACCAATCAAAAATCCATATCCAGGTTCATCGTTGAAAATCGAGTGAAAAATCACAACTCGGATCGATAATACTATCTCGAAATTCTGTGCTCGAATCTGGATCAAATCACTATGCGAATAGAATAATATACGTACATCCTACGTATTTAACTTCATTGATTATTAGCCAAATCAATTTCCTTTCCATTCACATTCACTTAAATTTTCATTCACTTATTAACAATTGCCTTAATCCCCATTTGGATTATCACTTCAATTTTTATCTCAATTGGGTATTTAATCAATAACAGTTTGAACTCCGACCAGTTAATTTTTTTTTAGAAAATAGCTTGAAAATTTTAAAATAATAGATAAGTAGTTGAAAAATAATTATTAGTTTGTAAAATAGTTGTAAAATGGTTAAGTAATTGTAGAATAGTTGAAAATAGTTAAATAGTTTCAAATAGTTGCAAAATAGCTGTACAATAATAATTTATTTGTAAAATAGTTGAAAAATAGCAATTAGTTTATAAAATAGTTGAAAAAAAATTTAAACAGTTCCAAAAATAATTATAAAACAAGTATAAGATAGTTTTGCTTTAAAAAGAAAGGTTGTATATATAATAAATAGCTTGGAAAAATAGATTTGTACTAAAACAATTTATTTTGAGAATATTCCAGAGTCAAACTGTTCAATTCTCAACTTCCAATCCCAATTTAAATAATTTCAGTTTCCACTGAAATTGTTTTAATCCCAATTCAAGTTGAATCAACCTCAATTTCTTCCTAAATTCAAATAAAATTTCATTTGATTTAAATATATTCACTTCAACTACAAATCCCAAATTATTCAAATTAATTTAGACGAATTTCAAATCAAATCTACTTTAATTTCAAATCATTTCAATTTCTATACGAATTAATCCCAATTCCCATTTGAATTAGAACTCATTTAATCTTCACTTTTATTTTAAATTAATCCAATTCAAATTTTCCCATTAATTCAAATCAAATTCAGTTTGAACTAACTCAATTTAAATCTCAATTTTAAACCATCTCGAATTATTTTTTTAAACTCGAGTTAAATTTTCAAAAGTTAATTTAACCCCTTAAATCAAATTAACCTTTTTTTGTAAAGGAATAATCCAAATCTCTACATAATTTAATTCTGAGTCTAATTCTCAAAATTCCATTTTAAATTATCTTTATTTAACATATTTCAAAACTCAAAACAATTAAATCTTCAGATTCTAATTTATTATCCATTTTTAAAACCAATTCTCAGGTTCATATATTATTTATAATAATGGAATGATATCAGGATAAATAAACATCCAAATTTATCCAAACACCCATTTTTATTTCTAAATCTCAAACTCATTTTGAGATCACCCATAAATTTTCATTTAAACCAATCATTTAACTTCCCTAAGTTAAATCTCAATTTCATCTTGAAATTTCCAATTCAGGTTGTTTGTTAACTTATTTAACTTTCCCAACGTTAAATCCAGTTTACTTAATCTAGACAACCTTACCCATTTGAATTCCCATTTCAAACTTTAAACAACACATTAATAATTCTAAATGTTCAAAAACTTATCACTTTGGATATCACATCTCATTCCAAATTTAAAACTCAACATTAGAGTTTATTTAAAATCATCTTTGATCTGATGTATATCCACATATATACATATTAATTTCCTTTACACACCAAGTTATACTTTAAATTTTAAACCACCCTGGTTCCAATTCAAAACAAATTCCACTAAAATTTCAAACAACTTTTGTTTGAAATAGAATCCCTTTCATTCAAATACATTAAATAATGTTATTTATTATTTCTTTATATATATTTTTTTTTCAAATTCTGGACCCAGGTTTAGAACTTCATAATTTAAATCATTTTCAATTCCCATTTATATGGCATACTTACCAAATGCCTTATTTCCTTAAAACATCTCATTTTGCTTACTTATTAACACACATTTCATTATTAAATACAACAACCAATTATGACAATAACCCAGATTATCATATCTGGAAACCAATTCATTATTATCTCATTCTGGGACCTTTTCCCAAATCTAAGGTTTTAATTTCAGTTTGAATCCATTTCAAATTTATCTTTTATTTAATTTCAATTTGGTTGTATTTCTATTACCTCTTAATTTAATTCCAATAATTTAACAACCAATTATTTAACAATTATTAGTAAGAAATATTGCTTTATATATGTCAAAATATTCTCTCATAAAATCATTTTAAATCTTTATATAAGAAAATAACAAGTACGCTCTCATATATATATATATATATATATATATATATATATATATACTCACACTCAACTCATTTCAGGGTACTATTGACCCTATCCTTATGAGTACACCCACTAGAGCCAAGGTTCTCGCTTAACCTTTCAGCTCTGATACCAAGTGTAACGACCCGGAATTTTCGAACACGAAAATTCCAGATAGTTAAGAAAAGGAGAAAGGGATATAAGAAAAAGAAATAGAAACACATCATAGATTCTCACATTAAATAATAATATATCACAGTGAAATACTCCCTATACGTTCCTGCCATCCAGCTCGGCTCCTGAGCTCCAGAACGTCCTTACCTGAAAATCTGTAATACTCGGTCTGACCCGAGAATTATAATAAAGTAACACCCTGGTCAGGCTGGAAACCAGCGTGAGTAAACCCATAATATGAAATACCCAGCTATATAACTTAAGTGATTTACCAGGGTAACTCATACTTTTCTACGAGTTCTAATCTTATTTAAATAAATTATTTATCTCAAACCAATATCCAAGAATCGTTATCTAGTTTAAATATACAGGATACTTACTTATTTCATTCCAGCCTGTTTGCTTCCAAACTCACATTTATAAAGAATCGAAGTGGTTTCAGGTATTTACTTATATCCGACCCCGGTCTCTTCGAATCCAATGTCATCTTTAATCCAAGTTGCTCAAGTGAAAACAATTAATTTTAATACAGGATGTCACATTTACACAACAATTCATCATCGAACGATAACCCACATTATCAACCCCAAACATATCATATCACAGTACATCAAAATTTTCAGACTAGATATTAATCTAATCATCCATTACAATTCAATCATCCATAAGCAAGATCAATTTATCACCATTTCTAATTTATTAAATTTAATCCAATAAATTATATTAATTAATTATCCTTTAATTAATTTTATTAAGTAATTATACTTTAATTACTTCTTTTAAATAATTTAACCTTTAATTACTTATCAATTAATTAATCTTTAATTACTTTCATTAACTAATTAAACTTTAATTACCCCGGACCTTACTTAAATAAAAGATAAGTCATTTATCTTAATTAACTTCTTAATTATCATTAAAACCTTATTTAATAAACCTTTGGATTTAACTATAATTAACCTATAAATTAACTTAAGACCTTAAGTTTAATTAATAATAAAAACATTTCATCTTCTTAATTACTACTTAATTACATTATTAATTAAGTTTTAAATAAACTTAAGAATTCACTTAATTAAATATAGTTAAAATCAATTACACAACTTTTAATTAACCAACATTTAAATAAACCATTATTATTTAGAAGAATGGTTAAAAGAATTATGAAGACTTGATTATGTTTAACTAAAAAAAATTTGTTAACATCATAACATTTTTGACCCGAGACAAACCTGAGCATACTCGCACTCAATCCCGAGTCACCATCCTTCTTTTCTTTTCCTCTTTTTCCTTTAAACTTTGATTAAATTTTCAAACTATTAAAAACAAATTAAACCACGCGAATGCCCCGAAGTCAGACTCAAGCCAAACCTGCATTTACCCGGATCAAAACTCGAGACAACCTCCTTCTTCTCAACAAAGCAACAACCACCATCACCACTGATACAACAGACACTCATGCACATGCACAGAAGATCGCCGATGATCCGGTCATCAATGACACTACCGACAAGTCGTTGCTGACCACCACTCTCGATTTCGACCACCAGTTCCTCGAATCGAACACGAAATCGAGATCGTGCACAAACAAACCCAACATGTAACGAACCTAGTCACCAAAACTTCCACGTATCGCCTAACTCCGACCATTTAACACCGCATCATCGAGTTTACATCTTCGCCAGAGTTCCATGCTTCCATTCCCCTACCTCAAATCCAACCCGATGCTTCCACGTTGAGGTAGATACCTCGAGAACACGACAAACCAAAACGGTATACGCAACCCTAGATCATCGTCGTTCAACCACCATGGTCATCAAGAATTTAAGTGAGTATTTTTCTGATGATCGCCTAACCTCCAGCCTCCTTCCACCTCGATCACGACATCCAATGTTATCCCGATCGCCAGAAATCGATGAAAATACAACTTTCGATCAACTCGCAAAATCTTCCCAGACTTTAACTTAAAAATCATGAAATTTTTAGCTAAATTCCTCATTTTACAATATGATTCTATTTATGAAATCCAAATCGTATTTATGAACTGCGATTTTGTTGACTTATTATTTGATTTCTACTATTATCTCTTGTTTCCAGTAACCCTATTCATCAATATACTTATTTTTTTTTTTAAATCTTTATCTTGTTATTTTTAACAGGTTTTGTTTATGCATAAAGGTCCAAAGAGAATCAGGGGAAAAAGAATTGAAAATTTAAACTTATTTAGGCTTGTAAGTTTTAAAACAGAGCAAACTTCCTTGTACACAGACATGCACGCCTATTTTCATGTATATATATGTATATAAATACATATACGAACAAACATCATCCATCTTAGAGACAAACCATTTATTTACTTAAATAGATTTTAAACTTAAATCCATGTTTGAACAAATAAAAGTTGTTTGAAACCAAACCAAACCTAGAACAAGTGCAGAGACATTAAATTTGATTTGTTTTCAACTCTGGAACTATGAAACAGGGAAGAACCAACATACACAGTTCAATCACAAACATCATACAGGGATTCACTTTTGTATATACACATGCAAAGCACAAATTCAATCCAGGAATCACATGCACAGTTTTTAATTTATTTAAGCCTTTAAAATAAGATGTTTACTCACCTTTGAAGATAAACAAAGAAGGTATAAACTGAGATGCTTGAAAGTGCTATGATGATCTTTTGAAAGTTTGAAACTGGAAACTTTTTTTTAAGACTGAGATGACTTAGATTTTGCTTGGTGATTTCAGGTTGTACCCTTTTTTTTTAGATGCTCAGATTTATGATGAACGAGTGGGTTAAGAGATGTACATATATAGAAGCAACATGTACAAACTGATGTATAACAGGTACAAGATTTTATTTTATTTTATATTCTTATCTTCCCAGGCAATATTTTATAAACTGAAATGATTTTGAACATTTTGAAATGACCTAAGGTTGTGCTAGCATTAAATGCAAATGTCCTTCATACTTTCATTCTTATCCCACTTTATCTATGTACGTATATGATTTTTCTTATGTTTGCAAAGGAAATTGTTTTCCTACTTATATTTTTTTTTACATGTTCGAATTCCAGAGATTGAAACAGCCAGCTCCTTTATTTTATTTTTATTTCCTGATGTTGCCTAACCTGACTTGAGTTTTGGAGGCTTGAAATGATATATTGTGCTACCATTTAATGCTTGTCACCACTATTTGTTTTATCGTTTTATTTTATGAACATATAGTTTTCAGGATTTTAGTTTATACACTTGCCTTATTTTAACTTTATACATTTGTGCTTTCAAATTTTCAATTTATGTTGTATATACACCAAAATTACTTAATCCTTGTTCTCTTTTATTTTTATTTCTATTTTATATTTTAACCATCAATATTTAATTTATATTCAATATAGTTTACTTATTTTTAATATTTATATTGATAGACTTTGATTTTATTTTAAACATTATTATCCATATATTGCATTTATATACATATGTTTACCAAATGTTAATAAGATAAAGCATTTTAAATTTAATTATATAAGAGAGATTTTATTGTATATATTATTAAGGGATTTATTTTAAATTTCAAAATCAAGATTCCTTTTCAAAATACAAATCTATATAAACAAATGGAAATTATTTCCAGAAGATTTATTCATTTTGAAATGATCAGCTTACATTTTATTTAATTGGATTAAATATTTATTAAAATAATGTTGCCAAAAATACCGTGTCATCACAAATATTCTTTTTCAATCAATACACAGCCTTTAGCATTTATTGTTCCCAAGCATATTAAAAATAGGAGCAACAACCGTTAATAATTCGCAAAAACCGTACTTTTTACCAAATTGTTAAAAATAAGTAATCATTGATAATGTAGTTAATTACAAACATAATTGCACATGTTTTTGTAAAAAGATAGATGTATGAATAAAGTAATTGAAGTTCAGAATTGAACTTAGTAGGCTTCAATGTTCCATAAGTTTCTCATAAGTTTCATACTTAATATGGGGGCATAAAAATTATTACATCTGAAATTCAGTAATGAAGGAAAAGCACTCATACAAATTTTCAGACGAATAACATAAAGAAAATGTGGAAATCAAACCAAATGTAATATCCCGGAAATTTGGGGCAATATCAATTTAATAATCTGTTTAAATAATTAAATTGATTTGATAATTTTTGATAATAAATATTTGAATTTATTTAATAATCTAATTAAATGAATATTTAATTAGTGAATTTATCCTTTAAAAATTAATAAGATGATTTCTATTTATAATGTATGTGTATAAGTATATATATTAAATAGATTAGCTTTGGGTTGAAACATAATAAATAAATAAATTCTTGTTTTAAATTTCTAATACATATATTGATAGTTTGGAGATTTGGATTTATTTAATATTTGCTTTTCAAAGCTATTTAAACAAAATATCTATATGGTTTTGAAATGAGATTAATAATCAGGATTATTTTATTTCTTTTTAAATATTACTTAATAAATTAGATTTAAGAGTATATATATATATATAGATAAGTTTAAAATACAATATTAATAGTGTATTGTTTTATTTATGGAAAATAAATAGATTTTAATGTAAAATAGAATTATTATTTCAAATTGAATGTATAGTTATATATGTATGTATATAACTTGACTTTAAATTGGATTTTAAATATAATTTGAATTTGAATGTAAATTAGTTTTGAAATTCAAAGATAGATATTTTAAATATTTGGATTTTAAAATATATGTATAAACTTTTACTTATAAACATAATTGGTTTTATTTTCTTTAAAATACTTTATATATATATACATAAGTATTTAATTAATAAAGAAAGGCATTTTATTTACATTAAAAATAAATAAGGATTACTTAAATTACATGTGTAAATCTATAAAGACACCTAAATACAAGTGTACACTAATAAAACAATAAGAATGACAAATGTCAAGTTTTAGATTTTTGTTTTTCTTTTTATTTGAATAAATCATTTCTATCTATATATGCATATGCCTCTCATTTCATTTCCTTTTCTATTTCTTTTCAAATTTAAGGAAAACTTCAGCCTGAAACAAGATTTCTCTCAACAAACAAAATCTGAACTCATTTCTCTACTCAAAACAAATCTGATAATCATCTTCCTCAAATCTAAACCCTCATCTCAATAATCTGTAACTAAATCTTCCTCAAACCAGAGCTTATCAAAAATCAAATCTCTGTAACCATTTTCTTCTATCTGAAATCCCTTCCTCTCAAAACTAAATCCTCAAAATAATCTGTAATCAAACTTTCTTCAACCTGGGAAAACAAAGCCTGCAACATTTTCTTCAAATCTGGGATCTGTTTAAAGCACGCAAATCTGGAATCTTAAGCAACATCTCAACAATACAAAATCATGACATGCATGCAAGTTTCCAAAGCTAACAATTCAAGTTTTCAAAGCAAATCAAACATTCAAGTTAAAAGATTTTAAAGTTTCAGAGGCACTTCAGTTTTAAATTTAAAGTCTGGGAAAATTTCTCTGTTCACTTTTAAAAAGGTGAGTAACACTCTTCTAAAGCTTAATTATTCTTTAAATCTGGATGCATGTTGAGATTATGGAAATAAATATGTTATGTGTGATTTTATATAGTAGACTTATCTGTATATATGGATGTATATATATGTTAGTGTGCATGCCTGTTATTTGCTCTGTTTTTCATTTGAGTAAAATCCTTTTCAAACTTAAGTATATGGATATCTGTTTGTATGTTTAGTGTGTATATGTACGTGATTGAATATATATATATATATATTGGATGTATAGATGCATGATGCTGTTATACTTGTTCTTATCTGTGCTTACTGTTAGAAGCCAAAATTATGATCAAAACTAAATTCCTCTTGATACAATCTTTGTTAGAATTTAGGATTCAAACAACACTTGATTGTTTAATCATAATTTAAAGCTTTAACTTTATTTAAATGAATTAAATTGGATTTCTGCTCTGGAAAAATAGAGTAGAACAGGAAAGTTTAAGTTTTGTTAAAAATTTAAATTCCTTAAATCATTGATTCAGGCATATGATCTGAATACTTGATTGAAAACATGATTTTTAAGATTTGAATCATGATTTTTAGAAGTAGGATGTGAGAGCAGTTCGTGGTTGAACAGATTTTACTCTTTGGGTAATATCTGATGATCTAAGTGTTCGGCGAGGTTGTGGTTTCGACTGGAAATAGAGGGATGATCGGAGAGTTCGAGAAAAATGTCTGATGATGGTGAAAAGCACTGTGGCGAAGGGGTTTGATCGGGGAAGTTTATAACCCTAGTTTTAGTAAGGTTGGGAAATATGTTCGTCACGACGTCCAGAGGGGATCGAGTTCATCTGAACTCTGGGGATCTGAAGCTTGAAGGATGACGAAGACTTGGCCAGAAGTTCTGGTGCTCAGGTGGTCTCGATCGTCGAGGCGAGTTGAATTTGTGATCGTAGTTCTGGTTCCAGGTGAGGATCGTGATGCTCGATTTCGATGGTGAAGTTTGTTCGAGGTTCTGGTGTTTGGGATCGCGAGTGGGTGTCGTAGACGACATGCCGGAGTTGGGAGTGATGGTCGGAGGCGATCGTTACGCCTGTGCACGTGCACATGTACGTTTCGTACATCTGGAAGAAATTGAAGTAGGGAAAGAAGAGATGGGTACGTGTTTGGCTCGAAGTTTCTTCGTGTTCGACTCGGAGTATCGTACTGGCAATGTTGGTTTTGGCAGAGGAAAGCACTCGAGTAAAACGCGTGAGTGACTCGAAGCCTATTAGGGTTTGTCTCGGGTAGATTTAGTGTTTCAGTTTAAAAGCCTGACAGTGGTTTTTAAATTTAAAATGAGTTTAAATTTTGAAAATAGGATTTAAATCCAGATTTAAATCAAGTTTAAGTATGGGTTCAAGTTTAAATGTGTACCCTAGAATTTGAGACAAATAAAGTTTTATAAAAATAATGTTTTAACAAATTCAAATTGTTAAAAGTATATTTTAAAAAGGTTTTGAATTTAAATAAATTGGTTTAAAAATCTTTTAAATGTTAAGTGTTTCTTAACATTTGGAATTTAAGAAGATTTTGTAAATTAGATTCAAAATATGGTTAAAGTTAAAGTGTAATTTATTTTAAAGCATTAATTTAAGATAAATTAAAAGAAAGATTTTAATGTAAATGTTTTAAAGTCTTTGTTAATAATAATTAAAGTAGTTAAAGGTTAATACTTTAATTTAAAGGTTAATTAAGAAATTAATTTAGTAATAGAGATAAATAAATTGGTAATTAAGAATTTATTTAGTTGTAATTAATAAATAGTTGATTAAAGCTAAATTTCTTAAAGAAAGTAATTAAAGAATTGTTAATAATTAATGAGAGATCATTAATTAGGGATAATTAAATAATTAATTAATGTGATTAATTTTTGATAATCAATTAGATTAATTAATTAATATAAATTGGTTAAGTATAAATTACTTAAAGAAAGTAATTAAAGAAATTAATTACTTAAGGTAATTAATTAAATAAATTTGATAAGTTTAAATTAATTAGTTAAATTAATTTCAGATAATGATTTGGAAATTTGATAATTACTTAAATGTAATTAGTGAAAGTATAATTACTTAGGAAAGTAATTAAAGGTAATTACTGGATGTAATTAACTAAAGATGATTTAATAATAAAAGTAATTTGAGTTAATTACTTTTGAATAATTAATCAAGGGATTAATTAAAGGATAATTAATTAACGAGTAATTAATTTATGAAGTGGAGTAATTAAGGGAAGTTAATTACTAAATGAGATTAATCAAAGGTGATTAATAAATGTGACTAATTAATTATTAATTTAAATAAGATAATTAATTAAGAATAATTAAGGATCATTAATTAATTAATGATGTAATTAGGGATTGATTAATTAAGATTAATTAATAATAAGTGATTAAAGTAATTAATTAATTATAATTAATTAAGGAGTAATGTAATTAAGTACAGTTAATTAATAAATGAAGTAATTAAAGATTAATTACTGGATGGTTTAAGATAATTAATTTGTGAATTAATTTAGTATTAATTACTTAAAGTAATTAAAGGATTATTAATCAGGAATGATTAACTTAGATGGATACTTAGAGTAATGATTAATTAATTGGTTTAATTAATAATTAATTAAGCAGGATTTATAGGATGAAGTAATTAATTTAATTCACTTTAAATTAATTAGAGATGATAAATCATTACTTAAGAATGGATGAATGATATTGAATGCTTTGCATTGTTGATATCTCTGATAAGAGATGTGCTGATCTATGATATAGATGTTTGGTTGGATTGAAATGATAATATGAATTATCTGTTTGGATGATAATATGGATTATCTATTGTAAATTATCTATCTGTGTGTAGTATAGATAAGAATTGAATTGTTTTAACCTTTAAAACAACTTGGCCTTAAAAGATACGTTTTGGATTTCGATGAGACCGGGATCGGGTTTCCGTATACCGGATTTCCAGGTTTGGAGACCCGAATACCACATCGATCCAAATTAACGATAGGTCGTGAATCTCAAGTGAAGATGAAGATTCAGAGTGCAAGGGTTATTGTCGTTAACTCTGAGGGTGATTCCAAAACGAGTGTAACGAGATAATGCCTTCGGTTTCGTTCAAACCCGGAACGAACTTGTATGGATTGAATGCTTTCAGCACATCGTCAGGCGGACGATGAGCATTCTAAGTGATATGTTCTGATTAAAGGTAATCGTAACCTCAAGCCTCATCAACCGGGAATGGCTAAAACAGGGGAGGTGCAGCAAGGCTTCGTGGGTAGCACCCACTGAGAGCAAGATAGATCCCTGTCTAGAGGTCCCTTTTCTTTTATTCGGCTTAGTGTGTGGTTGGTCGCGCCAACTACGGGATTGTCTTGTTCGGAATTATCCAGTAAGGGATGGTTCCGGCTTTGTGTTGCAGGGGAGTGGGCGTACTCCTCGGTACGGTGATCTAGGCCACGTACTGTGACGGGCGGTACCCCAGTAGCCCTGCCATTGTATGGAAACCCATTCTTCCTACGTGCCCTTACGGTTTTGATTGTATAACCCACTTTGTGGCTAGTATGCTGGAATTTAATAATGTAACAATTTCAGCTATTTCATATTTATTTGAAAACCCTAGACCCTATTATAATATAACTGGATTTCCTATCAAATGTTTTGGTTAGCGTAAGGTAAAAACTTACCCATGTTTATTTGTGGGGAGTCTTACGTGATACCTTTTCTTTCTAAAGGTTTTGAAGTTAAGCAAGTTTAACCTGTTACTCACACCAGACCCATGTCTGACCCAAGTTGTTTATTTCTGTTTTATAAACTCTTGGGTACTCAAATTTTTACGAGTAGCCAAGGGATTCAGGTTTAGCTTTGACGAATTGTGGAGGAGCAATGGAGCAGGAGGCTTCGGCGTTCGTAGATATAGTAGTTCCGCTGTGTCTGTATCTCTGTAGTGTATTGAGTTGTAATGTCTAGACAGATGTTTATAACTGTCTAGTATGTGTTGTATAGTTGTGTAAACTCTGATATGTGTTGTATACTATGTAATAGTTTGTGTTATTAATATAATTTATTCGTTCCGCTGTGAGATCGTTGTTGTTGTTTCTTTCTTTCTTCTCTTCTTTTCTATTTTCTACCCCTTTCTTTCTTATTAACGATGCGACTTTCTGTGGAGAGAAAGTCGTGGTCGTTACAGTGGTATCAGAGCTTAGGTTGAGCGAATGCCTAAGCTTTTGGTTAAGTGAATATCCGAGCTTAGGTTGAGCGAATGCATAAGCTTTTGGTTAAGTGAATATCAGAACATTAGGTTGAGTGAATACCTAGGTTCGGAAGGATTGTTCATTAGAGATACGATCTGTAACAACCTGTTTGAGTCTGAGTGTATATATATTCGAGAGCGCGTATTTGTTAGTTATATAAAATGGTTTTATATTGTGTTAATTGATCGGTTGAGTGGTATATGGATTCTGGTCAATACGAGTAGCTAACGTTATTGATAGGGATCTCTAAACACTTGGACCAGGCCAATGGACACAATATTGTTTTAAAAGGAAAGGTGAAATAATTTTACCCAGATATATTTTCTATATATAAAAAGTATCATTTTAAATGTATATGGTATTTGTAATGATTGGTTGAGATGATAATAATTTATCATCTAGGATTAGGAGTCTGAGTGTTGAGGTTGGAAGTGTATCTGTCGAGACTGTAGACCTAATACCGTCTCGAGTGAACTTTGCAATTGTGAAGATTTCATCGATCTTTAAAGAAAACCTGTTAAGGTTCGCAGTTCATCTTTGAAGTCTGGATGGGTAGAGTTGGATCTGTCGGAGAACAGAAGCGAGTGATGGTATCTCAGGTAATAGTAGCTGTGTGATGAGACGCAGTGACTATGGATGTTCCCGAAGATGTTTTCTTTGGAACAAGTTGTGGAAGTGTGTCTGCTTTGGTGTTGTGGCTGAGTTCACCATGGTGTTTGTGTTGGTTTGGGTCCGAGTTTCTCGAAGAGCTTTGGTTAGGAAATCTTTGGCATCTGTGGCAGCAGTGCAGCTCGGAGTGTTCTTTGTGTTGGCAGAAAGTTTTTGGCTGAGCAGTTTTCTGAAGGAGTTCAGAAGCAGCAGAGAGGATCCATTTCTTCGATGGATTGGATAGTTAAGTATAAGCTGTTCTGATTGGTAAAGAGAGAACAGTTTTCTTTGCAGTTAGGCTGGGTTGATCGCAAAAGTGACTTGCGATTGCTGAGTGTTCTATTGAGTTATCTTTGGTCCTGTTTGTTTCAAGAAGCATCAGCGAAGGTTGAGTTGATCAGGAAGGATTTGTAGGAAGCCGAGATCGTCTGAAGATTTTGTGGATAAGAGACGATGGAATTTGAAATTCGAAGTTGGAGACTTCATGGTTGTGAAGTTTTTCTCTGGTTAAAGGTTAGCTCCGAGTTATTTTAGATTTTTTTTGTGATCTAATTTGGATAAGTACTTTGATCTACAAGGTTGAATTGTCAGTTTGGATAACTGGAATTCAATGTATTTTACGTATCTCTGAGGGAGTACGTGTTTGATCTATCTCTGGTTTAGGAATCAGCAGTTCTGGAGGATTTGGTTGTTGAGTCAGACTCGTCTGTAGTCTGATATTCTGTTTAGTTTTGTAAATCTAGATAAGTAGGAGCTCTATAGCTTAGTATTGTTTGTTTGGATTGTTTGTAGAGCGAGTATTCCGGTATATATACTTGGGGAAACTCGAGCAAATTCTATTCAGAATTTTTCGCTGGATAGTTAGAATTGTTTGTTTGGATGATTGGTTGCTATGATTGTTAGCATATGGATGATAATATATGGTTGTGATTTAAATAGATTATTAAATTACCTTTGTTTTAAATTTCGGGGACGAAATTATTTTAAGGGGGAAGGAATGTAATATCCCGGAAATTTGGGGCAATATCAATTTAATAATCTGTTTAAATAATTAAATTGATTTGATAATTTTTGATAATAAATATTTGAATTTATTTAATAATCTAATTAAATGAATATTTAATTAGTGAATTTATCCTTTAAAAATTAATAAGATGATTTCTATTTATAATGTATGTGTATAAGTATATATATTAAATAGATTAGCTTTGGGTTGAAACATAATAAATAAATAAATTCTTGTTTTAAATTTCTAATACATATATTGATAGTTTGGAGATTTGGATTTATTTAATATTTGCTTTTCAAAGCTATTTAAACAAAATATCTATATGGTTTTGAAATGAGATTAATATTCAGGATTATTTTATTTCTTTTTAAATATTACTTAATAAATAAGATTTAAGAGTATATATATATATAGATAAGTTTAAAATACAATATTAATAGTGTATTGTTTTATTTATGGAAAATAAATAGATTTTAATGTAAAATAGAATTATTATTTCAAATTTAATGTATAGTTATATATGTATGTATATAACTTGACTTTAAATTGGATTTTAAATATAATTTGAATTTGAATGTAAATTAGTTTTGAAATTCAAAGATAGATATTTTAAATATTTGGATTTTAAAATATATGTATAAACTTTTACTTATAAACATAATTGGTTTTATTTTCTTTAAAATACTTTATATATATATACATAAGTATTTAATTAATAAAGAAAGGCATTTTATTTACATTAAAAATAAATAAGGATTACTTAAATTACATGTGTAAATCTATAAAGACACCTAAATACAAGTGTACACTAATAAAACAATAAGAATGACAAATGTCAAGTTTTAGATTTTTGTTTTTCTTTTTATTTGAATAAATCATTTCTATCTATATATGCATATGCCTCTCATTTCATTTCCTTTTCTATTTCTTTTCAAATTTAAGGAAAACTTCAGCCTGAAACAAGATTTCTCTCAACAAACAAAATCTGAACTCATTTCTCTACTCAAAACAAATCTGATAATCATCTTCCTCAAATCTAAACCCTCATCTCAATAATCTGTAACTAAATCTTCCTCAAACCAGAGCTTATCAAAAATCAAATCTCTGTAACCATTTTCTTCTATCTGAAATCCCTTCCTCTCAAAACTAAATCCTCAAAATAATCTGTAATCAAACTTTCTTCAACCTGGGAAAACAAAGCCTGCAACATTTTCTTCAAATCTGGGATCTGTTTAAAGCACGCAAATCTGGAATCTTAAGCAACATCTCAACAATACAAAATCATGACATGCATGCAAGTTTCCAAAGCTAACAATTCAAGTTTTCAAAGCAAATCAAACATTCAAGTTAAAAGATTTTAAAGTTTCAGAGGCACTTCAGTTTTAAATTTAAAGTCTGGGAAAATTTCTCTGTTCACTTTTAAAAAGGTGAGTAACACTCTTCTAAAGCTTAATTATTCTTTAAATCTGGATGCATGTTGAGATTATGGAAATAAATATGTTATGTGTGATTTTATATAGTAGACTTATCTGTATATATGGATGTATATATATGTTAGTGTGCATGCCTGTTATTTGCTCTGTTTTTCATTTGAGTAAAATCCTTTTCAAACTTAAGTATATGGATATCTGTTTGTATGTTTAGTGTGTATATGTACGTGATTGAATATATATATATATTGGATGTATAGATGCATGATGCTGTTATACTTGTTCTTATCTGTGCTTACTGTTAGAAGCCAAAATTATGATCAAAACTAAATTCCTCTTGATACAATCTTTGTTAGAATTTAGGATTCAAACAACACTTGATTGTTTAATCATAATTTAAAGCTTTAACTTTATTTAAATGAATTAAATTGGATTTCTGCTCTGGAAAAATAGAGTAGAACAGGAAAGTTTAAGTTTTGTTAAAAATTTAAATTCCTTAAATCATTGATTCAGGCATATGATCTGAATACTTGATTGAAAACATGATTTTTAAGATTTGAATCATGATTTTTAGAAGTAGGATGTGAGAGCAGTTCGTGGTTGAACAGATTTTACTCTTTGGGTAATATCTGATGATCTAAGTGTTCGGCGAGGTTGTGGTTTCGACTGGAAATAGAGGGATGATCGGAGAGTTCGAGAAAAATGTCTGATGATGGTGAAAAGCACTGTGGCGAAGGGGTTTGATCGGGAAGTTTATAACCCTAGTTTTAGTAAGGTTGGGAAATATGTTCGTCACGACGTCCAGAGGGGATCGAGTTCATCTGAACTCTGGGGATCTGAAGCTTGAAGGATGACGAAGACTTGGCCAGAAGTTCTGGTGCTCAGGTGGTCTCGATCGTCGAGGCGAGTTGAATTTGTGATCGTAGTTCTGGTTCCAGGTGAGGATCGTGATGCTCGATTTCGATGGTGAAGTTTGTTCGAGGTTCTGGTGTTTGGGATCGCGAGTGGGTGTCGTAGACGACATGCCGGAGTTGGGAGTGATGGTCGGAGGCGATCGTTACGCCTGTGCACGTGCACATGTACGTTTCGTACATCTGGAAGAAATTGAAGTAGGGAAAGAAGAGATGGGTACGTGTTTGGCTCGAAGTTTCTTCGTGTTCGACTCGGAGTATCGTACTGGCAATGTTGGTTTTGGCAGAGGAAAGCACTCGAGTAAAACGCATGAGTGACTCGAAGCCTATTAGGGTTTGTCTCGGGTAGATTTAGTGTTTCAGTTTAAAAGCCTGACAGTGGTTTTTAAATTTAAAATGAGTTTAAATTTTGAAAATAGGATTTAAATCCAGATTTAAATCAAGTTTAAGTATGGGTTCAAGTTTAAATGTGTACCCTAGAATTTGAGACAAATAAAGTTTTATAAAAATAATGTTTTAACAAATTCAAATTGTTAAAAGTATATTTTAAAAAGGTTTTGAATTTAAATAAATTGGTTTAAAAATCTTTTAAATGTTAAGTGTTTCTTAACATTTGGAATTTAAGAAGATTTTGTAAATTAGATTCAAAATATGGTTAAAGTTAAAGTGTAATTTATTTTAAAGCATTAATTTAAGATAAATTAAAAGAAAGATTTTAATGTAAATGTTTTAAAGTCTTTGTTAATAATAATTAAAGTAGTTAAAGGTTAATACTTTAATTTAAAGGTTAATTAAGAAATTAATTTAGTAATAGAGATAAATAAATTGGTAATTAAGAATTTATTTAGTTGTAATTAATAAATAGTTGATTAAAGCTAAATTTCTTAAAGAAAGTAATTAAAGAATTGTTAATAATTAATGAGAGATCATTAATTAGGGATAATTAAATAATTAATTAATGTGATTAATTTTTGATAATCAATTAGATTAATTAATTAATATAAATTGGTTAAGTATAAATTACTTAAAGAAAGTAATTAAAGAAATTAATTACTTAAGGTAATTAATTAAATAAATTTGATAAGTTTAAATTAATTAGTTAAATTAATTTCAGATAATGATTTGGAAATTTGATAATTACTTAAATGTAATTAGTGAAAGTATAATTACTTAGGAAAGTAATTAAAGGTAATTACTGGATGTAATTAACTAAAGATGATTTAATAATAAAAGTAATTTGAGTTAATTACTTTTGAATAATTAATCAAGGGATTAATTAAAGGATAATTAATTAACGAGTAATTAATTTATGAAGTGGAGTAATTAAGGGAAGTTAATTACTAAATGAGATTAATCAAAGGTGATTAATAAATGTGACTAATTAATTATTAATTTAAATAAGATAATTAATTAAGAATAATTAAGGATCATTAATTAATTAATGATGTAATTAGGGATTGATTAATTAAGATTAATTAATAATAAGTGATTAAAGTAATTAATTAATTATAATTAATTAAGGAGTAATGTAATTAAGTACAGTTAATTAATAAATGAAGTAATTAAAGATTAATTACTGGATGGTTTAAGATAATTAATTTGTGAATTAATTTAGTATTAATTACTTAAAGTAATTAAAGGATTATTAATCAGGAATGATTAACTTAGATGGATACTTAGAGTAATGATTAATTAATTGGTTTAATTAATAATTAATTAAGCAGGATTTATAGGATGAAGTAATTAATTTAATTCACTTTAAATTAATTAGAGATGATAAATCATTACTTAAGAATGGATGAATGATATTGAATGCTTTGCATTGTGATATCTCTGATAAGAGATGTGCTGATCTATGATATAGATGTTTGGTTGGATTGAAATGATAATATGAATTATCTGTTTGGATGATAATATGGATTATCTATTGTAAATTATCTATCTGTGTGTAGTATAGATAAGAATTGAATTGTTTTAACCTTTAAAACAACTTGGCCTTAAAAGATACGTTTTGGATTTCGATGAGACCGGGATCGGGTTTTCGTATACCGGATTTCCAGGTTTGGAGACCCGAATACCACATCGATCCAAATTAACGATAGGTCGTGAATCTCAAGTGAAGATGAAGATTCAGAGTGCAAGGGTTATTGTCGTTAACTCTGAGGGTGATTCCAAAACGAGTGTAACGAGATAATGCCTTCGGTTTCGTTCGAACCCGGAACGAACTTGTATGGATTGAATGCTTTCAGCACATCGTCAGGCGGACGATGAGCATTCTAAGTGATATGTTCTGATTAAAGGTAATCGTAACCTCAAGCCTCATCAACCGGGAATGGCTAAAATAGGGGAGGTGCAGCAAGGTTTCGTGGGTAGCACCCACTGAGAGCAAGATAGATCCCTGTCTAGAGGTCCCTTTTCTTTTATTCGGCTTAGTGTGTGGTTGGTCGCGCCAACTACGGGATTGTCTTGTTCGGAATTATCCAGTAAGGGATGGTTCCGGCTTTGTGTTGCAGGGGAGTGGGCGTACTCCTCGGTACGGTGATCTAGGCCACGTACTGTGACGGGCGGTACCCCAGTAGCCCTGCCATTGTATGGAAACCCATTCTTCCTACGTGCCCTTACGGTTTTGATTGTATAACCCACTTTGTGGCTAGTATGCTGGAATTTAATAATGTAACAATTTCAGCTATTTCATATTTATTTGAAAACCCTAGACCCTATTATAATATAACTGGATTTCCTATCAAATGTTTTGGTTAGCGTAAGGTAAAAACTTACCCATGTTTATTTGTGGGGAGTCTTACGTGATACCTTTTCTTTCTAAAGGTTTTGAAGTTAAGCAAGTTTAACCTGTTACTCACACCAGACCCATGTCTGACCCAAGTTGTTTATTTCTGTTTTATAAACTCTTGGGTACTCAAATTTTTACGAGTAGCCAAGGGATTCAGGTTTAGCTTTGACGAATTGTGGAGGAGCAATGGAGCAGGAGGCTTCGGCGTTCGTAGATATAGTAGTTCCGCTGTGTCTGTATCTCTGTAGTGTATTGAGTTGTAATGTCTAGACAGATGTTTATAACTGTCTAGTATGTGTTGTATAGTTGTGTAAACTCTGATATGTGTTGTATACTATGTAATAGTTTGTGTTATTAATATAATTTATTCGTTCCGCTGTGAGATCGTTGTTGTTGTTTCTTTCTTTCTTCTCTTCTTTTCTATTTTCTACCCCTTTCTTTCTTATTAACGATGCGACTTTCTGTGGAGAGAAAGTCGTGGTCGTTACAGTGGTATCAGAGCTTAGGTTGAGCGAATGCCTAAGCTTTTGGTTAAGTGAATATCAGAGCTTAGGTTGAGTGAATGCCTAAGCTTTTGGTTAAGTGAATATCAGAACATTAGGTTGAGTGAATACCTAGGTTCGGAAGGATTGTTCATTAGAGATAGGATCTGTAACAACCTGTTTGAGTCTGATTGTATATATATTCGAGAGCGCGTATTTGTTAGTTATATAAAATGGTTTTATATTGTGTTAATTGATCGGTTGAGTGGTATATGGATTCTGGTCAATACGAGTAGCTAACGTTATTGATAGGGATCTCTAAACACTTGGACCAGGCCAATGGACACAATATTGTTTTAAAAGGAAAGGTGAAATAATTTTACCCAGATATATTTTCTATATATAAAAAGTATCATTTTAAATGTATATGGTATTTGTAATGATTGGTTGAGATGATAATAATTTATCATCTAGGATTAGGAGTCTGAGTGTTGAGGTTGGAAGTGTATCTGTCGAGACTGTAGACCTAATACCGTCTCGAGTGAACTTTGCAATTGTGAAGATTTCATCGATCTTTGAAGAAAACCTGTTAAGGTTCGGAGTTCATCTTTGAAGTCTGGATGGGTAGAGTTGGATCTGTCGGAGAACAGAAGCGAGTGATGGTATCTCAGGTAATAGTAGCTGTGTGATGAGACGCAGTGACTATGGATGTTCCCGAAGATGTTTTCTTTGGAACAAGTTGTGGAAGTGTGTCTGCTTTGGTGTTGTGGCTGAGTTCACCATGGTGTTTGTGTTGGTTTGGGTCCGAGTTTCTCGAAGAGCTTTGGTTAGGAAATCTTTGGCATCTGTGGCAGCAGTGCAGCTCGGAGTGTTCTTTGTGTTGGCAGAAAGTTTTTGGCTGAGCAGTTTTCTGAAGGAGTTCAGAAGCAGCAGAGAGGATCCATTTCTTCGATGGATTGGATAGTTAAGTATAAGCTGTTCTGATTGGTAAAGAGAGAACAGTTTTCTTTGCAGTTAGGCTGGGTTGATCGCAAAAGTGACTTGCGATTGCTGAGTGTTCTATTGAGTTATCTTTGGTCCTGTTTGTTTCAAGAAGCATCAGCGAAGGTTGAGTTGATCAGGAAGGATTTGTAGGAAGCCGAGATCGTCTGAAGATTTTGTGGATAAGAGACGATGGAATTTGAAATTCGAAGTTGGAGACTTCATGGTTGTGAAGTTTTTCTCTGGTTAAAGGTTAGCTCCGAGTTATTTTAGATTTTTTTTGTGATCTAATTTGGATAAGTACTTTGATCTACAAGGTTGAATTGTCAGTTTGGATAACTGGAATTCAATGTATTTTACGTATCTCTGAGGGAGTACGTGTTTGATCTATCTCTGGTTTAGGAATCAGCAGTTCTGGAGGATTTGGTTGTTGAGTCAGACTCGTCTGTAGTCTGATATTCTGTTTAGTTTTGTAAATCTAGATAAGTAGGAGCTCTATAGCTTAGTATTGTTTGTTTGGATTGTTTGTAGAGCGAGTATTCCGGTATATATACTTGGGGAAACTCGAGCAAATTCTATTCAGAATTTTTCGCTGGATAGTTAGAATTGTTTGTTTGGATGATTGGTTGCTATGATTGTTAGCATATGGATGATAATATATGGTTGTGATTTAAATAGATTATTAAATTACCTTTGTTTTAAATTTCGGGGACGAAATTATTTTAAGGGGGAAGGAATGTAATATCCCGGAAATTTGGGGCAATATCAATTTAATAATCTGTTTAAATAATTAAATTGATTTGATAATTTTTGATAATAAATATTTGAATTTATTTAATAATCTAATTAAATGAATATTTAATTAGTGAATTTATCCTTTAAAAATTAATAAGATGATTTCTATTTATAATGTATGTGTATAAGTATATATATTAAATAGATTAGCTTTGGGTTGAAACATAATAAATAAATAAATTCTTGTTTTAAATTTCTAATACATATATTGATAGTTTGGAGATTTGGATTTATTTAATATTTGCTTTTCAAAGCTATTTAAACAAAATATCTATATGGTTTTGAAATGAGATTAATAATCAGGATTATTTTATTTCTTTTTAAATATTACTTAATAAATAAGATTTAAGAGTATATATATATATAGATAAGTTTAAAATACAATATTAATAGTGTATTGTTTTATTTATGGAAAATAAATAGATTTTAATGTAAAATAGAATTATTATTTCAAATTGAATGTATAGTTATATATGTATGTATATAACTTGACTTTAAATTGGATTTTAAATATAATTTGAATTTGAATGTAAATTAGTTTTGAAATTCAAAGATAGATATTTTAAATATTTGGATTTTAAAATATATGTATAAACTTTTACTTATAAACATAATTGGTTTTATTTTCTTTAAAATACTTTATATATATATACATAAGTATTTAATTAATAAAGAAAGGCATTTTATTTACATTAAAAATAAATAAGGATTACTTAAATTACATGTGTAAATCTATAAAGGCACCTAAATACAAGTGTACACTAATAAAACAATAAGAATGACAAATGTCAAGTTTTAGATTTTTGTTTTTCTTTTTATTTGAATAAATCATTTCTATCTATATATGCATATGCCTCTCATTTCATTTCCTTTTCTATTTCTTTTCAAATTTAAGGAAAACTTCAGCCTGAAACAAGATTTCTCTCAACAAACAAAATCTGAACTCATTTCTCTACTCAAAATAAATCTGATAATCATCTTCCTCAAATCTAAACCCTCATCTCAATAATCTGTAACTAAATCTTCCTCAAACCAGAGCTTATCAAAAATCAAATCTCTGTAACCATTTTCTTCTATCTGAAATCCCTTCCTCTCAAAACTAAATCCTCAAAATAATCTGTAATCAAACTTTCTTCAACCTGGGAAAACAAAGCCTGCAACATTTTCTTCAAATCTGGGATCTGTTTAAAGCACGCAAATCTGGAATCTTAAGCAACATCTCAATAATACAAAATCATGACATGCATGCAAGTTTCCAAAGCTAACAATTCAAGTTTTCAAAGCAAATCAAACATTCAAGTTAAAAGATTTTAAAGTTTCAGAGGCACTTCAGTTTTAAATTTAAAGTCTGGGAAAATTTCTCTGTTCACTTTTAAAAAGGTGAGTAACACTCTTCTAAAGCTTAATTATTCTTTAAATCTGGATGCATGTTGAGATTATGGAAATAAATATGTTATGTGTGATTTTATATAGTAGACTTATCTGTATATATGGATGTATATATATGTTAGTGTGCATGCCTGTTATTTGCTCTGTTTTTCATTTGAGTAAAATCCTTTTCAAACTTAAGTATATGGATATCTGTTTGTATGTTTAGTGTGTATATGTACGTGATTGAATATATATATATATTGGATGTATAGATGCATGATGTTGTTATACTTGTTCTTATCTGTGCTTACTGTTAGAAGCCAAAATTATGATCAAAACTAAATTCCTCTTGATACAATCTTTGTTAGAATTTAGGATTCAAACAACACTTGATTGTTTAATCATAATTTAAAGCTTTAACTTTATTTAAATGAATTAAATTGGATTTCTGCTCTGGAAAAATAGAGTAGAACAGGAAAGTTTAAGTTTTGTTAAAAATTTAAATTCCTTAAATCATTGATTCAGGCATATGATCTGAATACTTGATTGAAAACATGATTTTTAAGATTTGAATCATGATTTTTAGAAGTAGGATGTGAGAGCAGTTCGTGGTTGAACAGATTTTACTCTTTGGGTAATATCTGATGATCTAAGTGTTCGGCGAGGTTGTGGTTTCGACTGGAAATAGAGGGATGATCGGAGAGTTCGAGAAAAATGTCTGATGATGGTGAAAAGCACTGTGGCGAAGGGGTTTGATCGGGGAAGTTTATAACCCTAGTTTTAGTAAGGTTGGGAAATATGTTCGTCACGACGTCCAGAGGGGATCGAGTTCATCTGAACTCTGGGGATCTGAAGCTTGAAGGATGACGAAGACTTGGCCAGAAGTTCTGGTGCTCAGGTGGTCTCGATCGTCGAGGCGAGTTGAATTTGTGATCGTAGTTCTGGTTCCAGGTGAGGATCGTGATGCTCGATTTCGATGGTGAAGTTTGTTCGAGGTTCTGGTGTTTGGGATCGCGAGTGGGTGTCGTAGACGACATGCCAGAGTTGGGAGTGATGGTCGGAGGCGATCGTTACGCCTGTGCACGTGCACATGTACGTTTCGTACATCTGGAAGAAATTGAAGTAGGGAAAGAAGAGACGGGTACGTGTTTGGCTTGAAGTTTCTTCGTGTTCGACTCGGAGTATCGTACTGGCAATGTTGGTTTTGGCAGAGGAAAGCACTCGAGTAAAACGCGTGAGTGACTCGAAGCCTATTAGGGTTTGTCTCGGGTAGATTTAGTGTTTCAGTTTAAAAGCCTGACAGTGGTTTTTAAATTTAAAATGAGTTTAAATTTTGAAAATAGGATTTAAATCCAGATTTAAATCAAGTTTAAGTATGGGTTCAAGTTTAAATGTGTACCCTAGAATTTGAGACAAATAAAGTTTTATAAAAATAATGTTTTAACAAATTCAAATTGTTAAAAGTATATTTTAAAAAGGTTTTGAATTTAAATAAATTGGTTTAAAAATCTTTTAAATGTTAAGTGTTTCTTAACATTTGGAATTTAAGAAGATTTTGTAAATTAGATTCAAAATATGGTTAAAGTTAAAGTGTAATTTATTTTAAAGCATTAATTTAAGATAAATTAAAAGAAAGATTTTAATGTAAATGTTTTAAAGTCTTTGTTAATAATAATTAAAGTAGTTAAAGGTTAATACTTTAATTTAAAGGTTAATTAAGAAATTAATTTAGTAATAGAGATAAATAAATTGGTAATTAAGAATTTATTTAGTTGTAATTAATAAATAGTTGATTAAAGCTAAATTTCTTAAAGAAAGTAATTAAAGAATTGTTAATAATTAATGAGAGATCATTAATTAGGGATAATTAAATAATTAATTAATGTGATTAATTTTTGATAATCAATTAGATTAATTAATTAATATAAATTGGTTAAGTATAAATTACTTAAAGATAGTAATTAAAGAAATTAATTACTTAAGGTAATTAATTAAATAAATTTGATAAGTTTAAATTAATTAGTTAAATTAATTTCAGATAATGATTTGGAAATTTGATAATTACTTAAATGTAATTAGTGAAAGTATAATTACTTAGGAAAGTAATTAAAGGTAATTACTGGATGTAATTAACTAAAGATGATTTAATAATAAAAGTAATTTGAGTTAATTACTTTTGAATAATTAATCAAGGGATTAATTAAAGGATAATTAATTAACGAGTAATTAATTTATGAAGTGGAGTAATTAAGGGAAGTTAATTACTAAATGAGATTAATCAAAGGTGATTAATAAATGTGACTAATTAATTATTAATTTAAATAAGATAATTAATTAAGAATAATTAAGGATCATTAATTAATTAATGATGTAATTAGGGATTGATTAATTAAGATTAATTAATAATAAGTGATTAAAGTAATTAATTAATTATAATTAATTAAGGAGTAATGTAATTAAGTACAGTTAATTAATAAATGAAGTAATTAAAGATTAATTACTGGATGGTTTAAGATAATTAATTTGTGAATTAATTTAGTATTAATTACTTAAAGTAATTAAAGGATTATTAATCAGGAATGATTAACTTAGATGGATACTTAGAGTAATGATTAATTAATTGGTTTAATTAATAATTAATTAAGCAGGATTTATAGGATGAAGTAATTAATTTAATTCACTTTAAATTAATTAGAGATGATAAATCATTACTTAAGAATGGATGAATGATATTGAATGCTTTGCATTGTTGATATCTCTGATAAGAGATGTGCTGATCTATGATATAGATGTTTGGTTGGATTGAAATGATAATATGAATTATCTGTTTGGATGATAATATGGATTATCTATTGTAAATTATCTATCTGTGTGTAGTATAGATAAGAATTGAATTGTTTTAACCTTTAAAACAACTTGGCCTTAAAAGATACGTTTTGGATTTCGATGAGACCGGGATCGGGTTTCCGTATACCGGATTTCCAGGTCTGGAGACCCGAATACCACATCGATCCAAATTAACGATAGGTCGTGAATCTCAAGTGAAGATGAAGATTCAGAGTGCAAGGGTTATTGTCGTTGACTCTGAGGGTGATTCCAAAACGAGTGTAACGAGATAATGCCTTCGGTTTCGTTCGAACCCGGAACGAACTTGTATGGATTGAATGCTTTCAGCACATCGTCAGGCGGACGATGAGCATTCTAAGTGATATGTTCTGATTAAAGGTAATCGTAACCTCAAGCCTCATCAACCGGGAATGGCTAAAACAGGGGAGGTGCAGCAAGGCATCGTGGGTAGCACCCACTGAGAGCAAGATAGATCCCTGTCTAGAGGTCCCTTTTCTTTTATTCGGCTTAGTGTGTGGTTGGTCGCGCCAACTACGGGATTGTCTTGTTCGGAATTATCCAGTAAGGGATGGTTCCGGCTTTGTGTTGCAGGGGAGCGGGCGTACTCCTCGGTACGGTGATCTAGGCCACGTACTGTGACGGGCGGTACCCCAGTAGCCCTGCCATTGTATGGAAACCCATTCTTCCTACGTGCCCTTACGGTTTTGATTGTATAACCCACTTTGTGGCTAGTATGCTGGAATTTAATAATGTAACAATTTCAGCTATTTCATATTTATTTGAAAACCCTAGACCCTATTATAATATAACTGGATTTCCTATCAAATGTTTTGGTTAGCGTAAGGTAAAAACTTACCCATGTTTATTTGTGGGGAGTCTTACGTGAAACCTTTTCTTTCTAAAGGTTTTGAAGTTAAGCAAGTTTAACCTGTTACTCACACCAGACCCATGTTTGACCCAAGTTGTTTATTTCTGTTTTATAAACTCTTGGGTACTCAAATTTTTACGAGTAGCCAAGGGATTCAGGTTTAGCTTTGACGAATTGTGGAGGAGCAATGGAGCAGGAGGCTTCGGCGTTCGTAGATATAGTAGTTCCGCTGTGTCTGTATCTCTGTAGTGTATTGAGTTGTAATGTCTAGACAGATGTTTATAACTGTCTAGTATGTGTTGTATAGTTGTGTAAACTCTGATATGTGTTGTATACTATGTAATAGTTTGTGTTATTAATATAATTTATTCGTTCCGCTGTGAGATCGTTGTTGTTGTTTCTTTCTTTCTTCTCTTCTTTTCTATTTTCTACCCCTTTCTTTCTTATTAACGATGCGACTTTCTGTGGAGAGAAAGTCGTGGTCGTTACACCAACCACGTAAATGTTCAAACAAATAAATTTAAAGAAGTGGAATTAAAGCAACCGATAATCTAGTTGCAAAGAAACTAAAAGAACTAACAAGAGAAGATGAATAAAGGGTATGAATGGACCTACTAAATTTTGTGAGATTTAGTTGGGAGCTATTACGGTAAGGTTAAACATGTAAATTAATACGATCTGAACATGAAATGTACAAAGGTTAATACAAATACCTTGCAATGATGTGATACTCAATTCACCATTATAAAAGCTTGGTGGAAGTAGCGATTCTTGTAGGGGGAGGGTTTGGCAATTTGCGACGAAGGGGAAGAGATGTGTCTACTCATTGATTTGCGATAAAGATTTGAACATAAAATTTCCTAAACCTAACTTAAGAATTGAATTTCCCCATTAATGAATCATTGTCGACTACTCGCATAGTGGGTTAAAAAGACGACTACTACCAAAAAGCAGACGAGGAAAAGCGAAAAGGATGGAGAGGCGAAGTCGGTTACAAAGCGCTTTGGCAATGAATCAAGGTTTATTTGGTAGGCAACATTAGTAGGAGGGGTGGACGATAGGGGCAGAGTGAGGAAAGGGGGTGAAGAAGGGCGGCGGAGAGGGCTACAGGGGTGTAGGGCAAAAAGAAGGAAAGTACGGAAGAACGGAGTAAAAAAAAGAGGATCACATGCGGAGATGGTTGAGTTCGCCAAATTGGTAGGGGCTTCTATGCTCTTAAAATTGAACTGGGTAATCATATTATAGTATAGATTATAAATCATTAAGACAAACTCATGTTACACACGGAGTTCATTCCTTAAATAAATTCATATCGATGATGTATTATTTGATCCATTCTTGGCATATACTCTCTATCAAATATAGCAGATGAACGGATAATTGATTTGTAACTCTTATGGCATCACAGTTCAGTCTATGATAATTTATGTTAAACTGTTAATAACACTTATGAAGAAATAAAATTGCATATATGGTATAAAGTAGTACATAAAGCTATTATTTAGGCCTGTCAAAAGGGTCAGGTCGGGTGAAATTTGACTTGACCCTTTTGTGACTCTAACCCATTTGTCATGTTTATTAATTACAAAATTATATCTAACCCACTTTTTTTTTAAGGTCAACCCATTTAACCCATTTAAAACTTTATCACTTGAAACATCAAATATCACAAAATATACATAAAATGTAAAATTGCAGCTGCATATAACAGTGGAAATGCATTATGTATAGTCATATAACATTAATGTAAACTGACTATATAAAACATCATCAAATTAAAACTATACCACTATATATGCAGTAAGACAACAAGAATATCATGAAATATCATATATAAAGCTAGATGAAAGTGCATGAATATAGCGTTAAAACTACCAAGTGTGATAGAATTGTAATAAATAATACCGATATAACACTAGGACCAACACCAATATAACACTGCGGTATATCAGTGCATCAAATATAAAAACAAAAAATAAAAAAACAAAGATGTTGACTAAAAAAATGGACTTCAAAGTTACTGAAACTGAATCATGCACATACGATACACTTTTTCAGTCACGCAGAAATACCTACACATACAAATAAAAGGTTGTAGTATATAAACATGAGCCAACAAGAGTATAGAATTGTATTACAAGAAAAAAGGAAAAAAAATAGTTTTAGGCTTTGAAAACTTGGCATATCTATACAATATAAACCGTCATATTTATACTTCAGTATATATCTAAAGGTTGGAATATTCAAATTCAGATGCATGCTTAAAACTGCCAAGATCAGATATATATATATGATATATCATGGAAGTTATAAATTCCATTTTCTTTTGTTAATCGGTTTTCCTGCCAGTGAAATAAATACTCAACTTCGGTAATATAATCAGTAATTTGGTTTTTGCTTTACTGTTGCGATCCTATTTAGAAATAAGATTGTCATTTTCACTTTTGTACTTCGGGTATGTATATCTAATACCACTTTTATATAGATGCATTCTGTTATAGAGAGATTTCACAAAACAAAATTTAAATTTTTTGCAATTAGTCATGACATATATATGGTTGTGCACTTTGAACTTCAACAATGATAGAGAGTGCAAGGCTTCGCATAGGTGCAATTGGCCATTTATAGCTTACAAGATACCTGTCAGCATGGATTTGATTGTATGAGGAATATAACACTCAATGAAAAGTGGCCCACCTGCACTGTCATAGTTTGTAGTACTATATATCTTATATCTTAGTTCCTGCTTTATGATGAGTGTATATAAATTTAGTACTACTGTATTGAGCTTTGTGACAACATTTATTCTTGTCAAGAGTTATTTTCTTCTAACTATACGCTAATCAAATACCTTATCAGTAACATTTGAGTTGCATTATAGTGTTCTAAAATGTTCTTTCATCTATTTGTATTAGTTTTTGCCATATGCTTAGATATGAAGTTTAAGCAATTTATATTCTTCTGGTGCCTGTGAAAGTTGCGTGATTTTCAAATCTATGGACTTTCTTTTCCAAACAAAGACATTATCAAAACACATGTAGAATTTGATTGCTCTTGAGGAATGATTTTATTGTTTAAGTTTTTAGATGTAAATAAAAAAAGGCGAATCAGTTTTTTACAGCTACAAAAATTTTCAACAAACTCACTACTCCATTGAACAATTAAAATACATGGAAATGTAAGCTCAACTATATTTTAAGAATCAAGTATTCGGGCTTTGTAGTCATGAAAGATTTGAATCATCTAAAAAACTCTCTATTAATAGTCAATCATTTGAAGGGGCACATCTATGGTTTTAATGACCAAAAAAGTGATGAATTCACCCAAACAGTGTACTATTAAGTAATCTGATTTACTGTGGAAAAAGGCATCACCACTAGCACCAAAATTGGCTATGAAATGTTGCAAAAAATATTTCCTCATCTATGGGTTCTCACGTCCTATAAAACTAAAATATTATACATGCAGTGTTACTCATTTAATTTCTAACATCATGTCTTATGATATTATCCTTGATCTCTGTTGTAGTTCAACCAAAGCATCATCAAGATATTTACTCTCCTTTTCTCCTTTTATTTACAGGCAACTTATTTCTCCCTTTAATTTTTAACTTATATATGCTAACATGAGATATTATAAGCTGTTCTTATTCTAGGCACATGATAAGTTAACATAGTTGTAACATATTAGCAATTTCAAATGAACAAATTTTCTTCATAAGGGACTTATTACTGTAACTTGATTCATCAGTTTATTTACCTGATTTATTTGAAGGATCTTTGTAGACAATATGTATGGTTAAATCTTTTGCCATCAAGCCAGTTTCATGAACATAAAAATTTGATACATCTATTTACTACATTGATGATGCAGCCCAGGATGGTGAAGAGTTAGGTCGCGTACGACCTAACGAATCCTTTAAGTTGTTACTGAAGAGTGATACCCAGAATGGTGAAGAGTTAGGTCACGTACGACCTAACGTGGCCTTTAAGTCGCTCCAACGACTTAGTGAAGCTCGGCAACGACCTAGTGGAGACTCGCGAGTTAACAAGCTAAAGGGAAAGGCGCTCGAACGACCTACCGAGTTACAACCTATGTTAGGTCGCGTAAAGGAGTTACGACCTAAGATAGGTCGTTCCGACACTTCATTTGAAGACAGTCTCAAGCTACGACCTAAGTTAGGTCGCGTGAACGACCTAAGTTAGGTCGCGAGAAGCTTTAGATCGCCACTTGCTATGATTCGCTGAAGCTCATACCGCCTGGACTTCTGGAAGACGCTGCCTTGTTTTTAGGTCGGTCAAGTGTTAAGTCGTGAAGCTTTAGATCGTGATATTTTTTAAGTCCTGATGTTTAGGTCGTGGACGACCTATATGTTGTGTTGTAAATATGGAGTTGTAATATGTTGTATTGTTTTCTTTGTGCTGTTGATAAGTCGCTGACGACCTTAGTTAAGTCGTAGGTCGCGTGTCTTGTTTTGGGTCGTAAGTCGGTGATGTTTGTTAGGTCGTGGCCGACATAAGTGTTGTATGGAATTGTGTGTGTTGATTTGTAAAGCTATAAATAGCGGCGTTGGGTCATTTGTAAAGTTAGTTAATTTTGAATGAAAACTTTTGTTTGTTAGCTTTGTGCTTTCAATTAAATTGGTAGTTGAGTGTAATCTCCTATCTCCACTCTCGGTTAATCGAGTACGCTCGATTCAACGATTGCTGAAGCCGATTCACGGTATCTAGTGCGCTAGATCAACGTATGAAGAATCGTAGATCTTTAAACACGGTATAGTGCGCTATCAATGTGTTTGGGATAGCTAAAATCCGGTATCATTTGATCAACGGATTTGGGCCATTCGGTATCTTTTAATCCATCGATCGTTACTTTCATCGTCATATCCATTTTTGAATTATCCGCTGCGTCAGTTTGGTATCGGAGCTTGTTTTAGCCAATCATAGCTAAATCGAGTCTTGGAGCCAGTTCTTTTGAAAAGTTTGAGGAGTTAGTGAAGCCGAGCTACATCAAGCAAAGCCGAGCTAAGTAGAAGTGTTGGAGATTGAAAGTTGCATTATTTTCGCAACAAAGTGGGAGTTTTCGATCCATTTCATTTTGGATCTAAGGATGAAAAGTGTTTGAATTTGGCCGTGGAAGTTCTGCGTGCCAAAAGGCATTTGAATTGTGTGTGCCGAGCTTGAGTTAGGTCGTTCCTAGGCCAAACCGAGCTAGTGTTAGATCGCAAGTCTGGTGTCGAGCCAAGTTAGGTCGTCCGAGCGAGCGAACTAAGTTTTTGCCGAGTTAAATTTGAGTTGTTGAATTTTTTGAAGCTTGTGAAATTTTGACAATGCCGCCGAGAAGAGTCAATTGACATCAAAACGTTGAAGCATTGTATAGAAGAGAAGAAGCAGAACAAATGGAACAACGTATCAATGAGAAATTTGATGAAGGCATTGGGAAGTTAGAGAAACTAATGAATGATTTGAATCAAAGTCAAAGGAGAAGGTCGCCAGTCTCGAACCATGGAGGAAACAGTTCGCCATCGGTTACGGAAGCGAGGAGGGTGTCACCGCAATCTTATCGAGGCAGAAGAGAATCTTCAGTTTCAATGAGAAGAGAACATCATGAGTATAGGGTTGAAGAGAGAAGAACTCCACGTGAGTTTGATTATGAACCATACCGTGATAAAGAAAGACATAGCCGAAGAGATATGCGTGATCATAGAGAAATGGGTGGTCGAGATCGTTATCGAAGTACATCTGTTTTTGATGAAGAGGGTGATAGATGCAGTGCACATTATCGAGATCGAGACCAAGTACGAAATGCATATCGGGTTGTTGAAGATGATCGTCGTTGGGAATCAGGGATGAAAACTGAAATTCTAGAATTTAAGGGTGGTATGCAAGCTGAGGAGTTTTTGGATTGGTTGTCTAACGTCGAGGATATTTTTGACTTCAAGGAAGTTCCAGAACATCGTAGAGTGAAGTTGGTTGCTACGAGGTTGAGGGGTAGAGCTTTGGCATGGTGGAAGCAAACCAAACTTACACGTGAACAGAAGGGGAAGTCGAAGATTGAATCATGGGAGAAGATGAAGAAACTGATGGGAGCTACATTCTTACCATATAACTATCAGTCGCTTATGTATCATAGGTTGCAAAATTTGAGACAGGGGACGAAATCTGTGAATGACTATGCTGACGAATTTTATCAACTGATTGCAAGGAATGATATTATGGAGACGGAGGAACAATTAACCGCTAGATTTGTTGGAGGGTTGCGAATGCAGATACAAGATATGGTGAATATGTTTGATCCTAGATCTGTAGCAGAAGCACACCAGAAAGCGTTGGCTTGGGAGAAGCAGGAAAGACGAGGAGGTGGTGTGTTTACAAATTCCAACTATCCAGTGAAGGGTGTTAGTGGAAGTTCTAATGTTTCAAAAGCTGTTGCAAAACCTGTTGTGAATGAGGTTGTCAAGGCGAAAGTCAATAATGGTTTCAAGTGTTATAATTGCCAAGAAGTGGGCCACAAAAGCAATGAATGTCCAAAGTCGAAGAAGCGAGCTATGATAGCAGAAGTTGAGGATGAGGATGAAGAAGCTGAATGTTCCAATTCACCACTTGATGAGGAGGAAGAAGAAGTGTCAGGAGACGAAGGTTGTAATCTGATGGTGAGGAGGTCTTGTTTGACACCAAAGCAAGAGGAGGATTGTAGTTGGTTGAGGAGCAATATTTTTTAGTTGACATGTACTATTCTGGGGAAAGTTTGCAAATTTGTTATTGATGCTGGAAGCTGTGATAATATAATTTCTTCAGAGGCTGTGAAGAAGTTGGCATTGAAGACTGAGAAACATCCGAAACCGTACAAGTTGGCTTGGTTGAGGAAAGGCGGGGAGGTGAAAGTTGGACGTCGAGCTCGTGTTAATTTTTCAATTGGAAAGAAATACAAAGACGAAATCTGGTGCGATGTGGTAGATATGGATGTTTGTCATTTATTGCTGGGAAGACCGTGGCAGTATGATAGGGCGGTGCAACATGATGGGCGTACCAACAGTTACAGTTTCTTGTTTGAAGGCACGAAGATTACTCTAGTTCCAAAGAAGCGACAACAAGAAGAAAACAAACTGGAGGAGAATGAAGAGCTGAAAACTTTATTATCCTTGAAGGAGTTTGTTAAGGAGGTTGAAGAGGAGCCTGAAGTGTTTTTGTTAATTGGGCGTGAGAGGAGTGAAGTGGTTGAGATACCTGAAGAAGTAAAACCAGTACTGGAAGAATTTGACGATGTATTTCCTGAAGAGCTACCAGCGGAGTTACCACCGTTGAGGGATATACAACACCAAATAGATCTTGTTCCAGGTGTTATGTTGCCACATAAACCACACTATAGAATAAGTCCGAAAGAACATGAAGAGTTGCGTAGGCAGGTAGAGGAATTGCTTGAACAAGGACGAATACAGGAGAGTTTAAGTCTGTGTGCTGTACCAGCATTACTCGTACCGAAGAAGGATGGTTCATGGAGAATGTGTACGGATAGCAGGGCACTGAATAAGATAACTGTCCGATATAGATTTCCGATGCCGAGGCTTGATGATCTGTTAGATCAAATCAGCGGGTCTGTGATCTTTTCGAAGATTGATCTTAAAAGTGGTTATCATCAAATTCGAATTAGACCGGAAGACGAGTGGAAGACAGCGTTCAAGACGAGGGAAGGATTGTATGAATGGCTGGTCATGCCGTTTGGTCTATCGAATGCATCGAGTACATTCATGAGGGTGATGACCAAATTTTCAGGCCGTACATTGGGAAGTTCGTGGTGGTTTACTTTGATGACATTTTGATTTACAGTGCTAGTACAGAGGAGCATGTTCAGCATTTGAGAAAAGTGTTAATTATTCTTCGTGAAGAGCAATTCTATGCAGCTACAAAGAAGTGTGTTTTTATGGCGAGGAGTGTTTTATTTTTGGGGTATGTTGTTTTGAAAGCAGGAATACAGGTAGACCAAAGTAAAATTGAAGCGATCAGAGATTGGCCATAGCCCAAGACGATAACGGAAGTTCATAGTTTTCACAGGTTGGCTTCATTTTATCGAAGGTTTATTCCACACTTTAGTAGTGTGATGGCGCCTGTGACTGATTGTATGAAGGGTAAACAATTTGCATGGACGGAGGAAGCAGGGGTTGCTTTTGAGCGAATTAAAGAACTCTTGACGTCAGCACCAATTCTAGCATTACCAGATTTTCAGTTGTTGTTTGAATTACATACTGATGCATCGAAGGTTGGAATCGGAGGGGTGTTGAGTCAGAAAGGACGTCCTATTGCATATTTCAGTGAAAAGTTATCGGGAGCAAAGATGAGATATAACACATATGATGTCGAGTTTTATGCTATCGTGCAAGCTATGAAGCACTGGAGACATTATTTGTTTCATAAAGAATTTGTTTTATATACCGATCATGAAGCGTTGAAGCATATGCAGGGACAGGACAAGATTGCAGCTAGGCATGCTTCGTGGATTGCATACTTACAACAATTTACATTTGTGGTGAAACATAAATCCGGAATTATAAATCGAGTGGCAGATGCATTGAGTAGAAGGAATCATGTGTTGACTACAATGAAGGTTGAAGTAACAGGGTTTGATGTGCTGCCAGAATTATTTGTCGATGATACTTACTTTGCGAAGTTTGTTGATGAAGTCAAGGAGGGAAAGACGGATGAGTTTGTAATGGTGGATGGTTTTCTTTTTAAGGGAAATCGATTATGTATACCGGAGTGCAGCTTACGAATGAAGATTGTGAAGGAGTTGCATGAGGAAGGTCATGTAGGGAGAGACCGTACATTAAAATTGATTTCGCAATCTTATTATTGGCCTTCGATGAAGCGGGAGGTTGGAAAGTTTGTGGAGAGATGTCATATTTGCCAAGTTTCCAAGGGAACAGCGACGAATGCGGGATTGTATATGCCGTTACCCGTGCCGGTTAGACCATGGGTTGATATCAGTATGGACTTTGTTTTGGGATTACCGAGAACTCAAAGGGGGAATGATTCGATATATGTTGTAGTGGATAGGTTTTCTAAAATGGCACATTTCATCGCATGTAAGAAGACAGCGGATGCCGTCCGAGTCGCTCAGTTATTCTTTAAGGAGGTGTATCGATTGCATGGGCTACCTGAATCGATTGTTTCAGATAGGGATACTAGATTTCTAAACCATTTCTGGCTAAGTTAGTGGAAGATGGTGGGAACGAAGTTGAACTTTAGTAGCGCTTATCATCTGCATACAGATGGACAGACCGAGGTCGTAAACAGATCGTTGGGGAACTTGTTGAGATGTCTTGTGAAAGACAATTTAAAGAGTTTGGATATGAAGCTATGTCAAGCAGAATTTGCTCATAATCATGCAGTGAATCAGAGTACTGGATTCAGCCCATTTCAGATTGTATATTCTAGTTTGCCAAAGGGGCCGTTGGATTTAACGGTAATACCACAACCCAAGAGGACAATTAAAGGGGCTGCTGATTTTGTTGAAGGATTGACAGAGTGTCATAGAATCGTTCAAGAACGATTGAGAAAGGCGAATAAGAAGTACAAACAATCTGCAGATCTGAAACGAAGGAGTGTCAAATTTAATGAAGGAGATTTGGTGTATGCTGTGTTAACAAAGGATCGTTTTCCAGTGGGTGCTTATAACAAGTTGAAAGCCAGAAAAATTAGTCCTGTAAAGATTGTGAAACGGATCAATGAAAATGCTTATAGATTGAAGCTGCCGGAAGATGTATACACTTCTGATGTGTTTAATGTTAAACATCTTATACCGTATCATGAGAATGAGTTTGTTATGGAAGAAGAGGACGCAAATTCGAGGACGAATTTTTCTCGGCCAGTGGAGGATGATGCAGCCCAGGATGGGTTTAGGATTGACCCGTGAACTCGAATTTGACCCGACTAACCCATTTATAAGCTCGGTATTGTTGTACAATTCTCATTTTAGCTTGCAGAAGAATGGTATTGTTGTTATTCACTTATTCCTACACATTTGCACTTAACCACATACCCACGTTTTCATGCAAATTCCCACGTTTTCATGTCCATTTCCACGTAACAACTTTTCAAATTTTCATACCCATCTTAGCTTGCAATAAAAGAATGACAACAATACCCTTCTTTTGCTCCAAAATTCTCATCTTAGCTTGCAAAAGAAGGGTATTGTTGTCATTCACTTATTTCTACACATTCACATTTAACAAATTCCCACATTTTCATGCCCATTTCCATTTCTTTATACAAATATTATTCTTAACGGGTTACACGAATCAACCTGAAACCCACCCGATATATAATCAGGTCAACCCGAAACCTGCCCATTTAATAAACGGGTTGACCCGACCCGTTTAAAAATCAACCCGCACCCGAGTTGACCCGACCCAACCCGACCCATTGACAGGCCTAATCAAAAGGGTGTCGAATCTACTTTGTCACTGATTAGGTTTTTCCTTCGTTCTCTATGGAATTTTCTTCCCAAATGCTAAGGTAATTTACAAATTGAATAGATCTTTTAATTATAGTCACAAATGAATTACATTTATTTGGCTATCAATAAAAGTGCATCTTTTGATTACCTCTTTAAGCATAATAATTCTTCTCTCTAAATGAAAAGGGTGAGGATTTAATTTTGAATCTACTTGGTCACTGATTAGGTTTTTCCTTCGTTTCTGATGGAATTTTCCACCCAAATTCAGTGGTAAGTTATAAGTTGAATAGTCCTAAAATTATCATAATATTTTAGTTAAATTTACTCATTTTATCACAATTAAAGTATGTATATTGACATTGTAAAGTAAAATTATAATCTATTGTTAAGATTTGTCAATTTACTTTTTTTGATTAATTACTCATACATATCTGTATTCTCAATAAATATTAATTTTTTTAGGTGCTTAGCAAGAAGGTCACCCTTGAAGGTTAATTCCATAAGGAGTTTTCTTATTCTATCACACCCTAATTACTATCAACAATCTCAAGTATTTCAACTTTTCAGCCTGCCAAAAGTGACATTGGACATATCACATGCTGGCAATTATAGCCTATCATTTTCATCATCTATTTGTAAATTACAAAGTATACAACATAAAATTGTGTGTTGGTTGCCTCCTAGACCAAATTTTTTTAAGTTGAATTTTGATGGAGCTGTTTCAAGGAACAAAGCAGGTTGTGTTTACATAGTTCGAGATAGTAATGGTTCCATTCTTTTAGCTGGTGGCAATGTAGAAGAACTTTAAATGTTGTAGAAGCTGAATTAAATGGAGTTCTAAATGGGTTACATAACTTAATATTATGTTATCCTAATATGAAAATTGTATGGACTGAGGGTGATTGTTTAGCTGCAATATGTTATTTGAATAGATTCGGTCCGAAAGATTCGAAAAGATGGCCAATATTAAAGCAAATTCTAGACCAATTCAAAGTGTTTACAAAGACCGTATCTTCACACAATTATCGTGGGGGAAACCAATGCTCTGATTATTTGGCTGTAAGAGCAAAGAAAGACTATCCTCATTTCTTTAGATGGCAGATTATCCCACGTGGTTATTAAAGCTTAATTGAAGGGATAATACAATGGAGTTCATGGGAAAATTAAAAAAATCATTAGAGTTTTGTTTTGACATCAAATGGGTGATAATTCATATCATGTATTACATTTGTAAAATTAATCATTTTGGATCATAATATGATCAACAATATACTAGTAGCATATATATCTATATATTATACTAGTGCAAACCCGTGCTACGCACACGGAATATGGCTATATTTTTTTTGCATCTATCCTAAAATCTTCATTTTTTTTCTTGGAAGAATATTATATAATTCAAATCAATATTCTTTTTTTTCAAAGACGGACTTTCTAAAAGTTTAATTATATCGCGGCTAATTAATGGAATAGTCTTTTAGATTATTAAACAAAATCAAAGGAAAATTACAATGACACTAAATGCCGATAAGGGTCAAAATTTAAAGGAGAAGGAAAATATGTATATGAATGTAAGGAAGAAAAGTCAAGGTATATATGCAAAGCATATGATAGTAGCATTATATCTTTAATACATATGTGAATCAAATAAATTTTTACATAAATTGTTATCCAAATGCTACTACTCCCAACATGTGTCAATCCAAAACAATGTAACGCGTTGCCAAATAATACCTTTGAGTAGGGCTATTATGGTAACGGTAAATTTACCCTTACTATACCATTACCAGCCAATCGGTTACCATTTTCGAGTGAAATCGGTATACCAGTTTAATCGGTATGGTAACGGTAAATTTACCATTCTCTACGGTAAATCATCGGTAACATTTCTTCAATACCAGCTGTAACGATAATTTTACCAGTCAATTTATAATACATGTATATTCATGTAACATACTTTATTACAGGCATTTTGAACCAAACAAATGATCAAATTTAGTTTATTAACCATGTGACATAATGTTAAATACACCTCACTTCTTTTTCATTTGTGTCTTTTATTAAGTAACACTATAAATTGTATAATGAAACACCGTTATGGTGTGAATACGTGTTATGTAACTAACATTTTTTAGACAAACGGCAATTTACCATTACCAGTGTAACGGTTACCAGATTATCGGTATACCAGTCTTCGGTATACCAGCCTATCGGTAACGGTAAGCAATTTTCGCTTACCAGTGAAAATGGTATGGTAATGGTATTTGTGAAATGGTAACGGTAACCATTACCCAGCCCTACCTTTGAGCATTTTCATTAGTTGCAATCCATTACTTGTTCAAATAGATCCAATAGTTACAAATAGCAAATACAACTGTGCAAAAAATTAATGCTTTTTTCCCTAAAATCTAGCAAAGTGCCCATATATCAAATAGCTAAAGCATCCATTGATATAAATTTAGTTAGTTTCGAAGAGAAGATAGAACACTATTGCCACCTATAGCAAGTAACACGACTTACCATCCTTGGCCTTTAAGGGGAAGAGAATAACTGGGCTTCATAGCTTCTAATCAAGACTATCCACCAAGTCAGTAAGATCCAAAACTTTCAATAGTTTTTCTTCATTTATGTCGGTTTGAGTTAGCTTATCTATGTAATAAACTAGTGTGAACCCGTGCTTCGCACACGGGTATGACCAAAATGGGTATGGATGCAAATACATACGACGTTTAAAACTGAAAATTCATACATTAGCAGTTAGTTGAAGTGCAAGGGGAGATGAAAGAAGTGTAGATAGGCTGAAATAACTTGTTGCACAGGTTGATAGGCCTAAAATTGTGTAATTCACGTCACTGCGTGAAACAGTTGTTCTCAGTTTTTTGTATCAGGAGATAGCTACTATAAATAACATACGGTCTCATCCTATAAGCTATTTATCGACCATTTGAAAAATAGAACACCGAAAAATTAGATATGCATAATATCAGTTTTTAAACAATGGGACTATATGGGTAAAAGGGGAGCACATGCAAGAAACAGTCATAATTGAATATAATGACCGCTTATAGACATTTAAATAGCATAATAGTTGACAATATCTATTTACAAATATGTAGAATTAATTACCCCAGTGTCTTGTAAATTCAACATAACTATAAATAGCATGAAAACAACCATTCCATTCTTTTATAAGCAGGTAAAGAAAAAATGCCTAGAATGAAATTTCTGATGTAGAAAAATACGCAACTTAAATGATTTATGTTGATGCAATATATACAAAAACAAAAAAAGAGAAGCAAAGCTGTTATTAAAAAATGATAAGCTATCACGTCAGTTATAATAAAGTTATTTATATAGTTTATAGCATTGTATAGCAACAAGGTCCTAACTTTTAGTTTAAATAATATATATGTATATTGATTGCTTGTAAGCTATGAAATTGAAACGTGGTAAGGGTCCACAATCATATAAAAGATTATATAAAAATGACAGTCATGTAAACATGTAAATAACCAATATAAGTGCAGTCAAAGTGAAATGCGGCAAGGGACTGGGTAAAACATTTTTGAACAATTGCAGTCTTAAACATATAATCAACCTACATAACAGCATGGAAAGAAAGTTAAAAATAATTACAGGTAAAAAGCATGTCCAATTAGCATACAATCAAAAATTCAAGTACGTTACATTCTCAGTTGTAGTTAAAATAAAAATTATATTGTAAGAAGCTAGTAGCATTAGTAATGTTCGAAAGCTGTTTGGTAGTTTATCCATCTCCACTAAACAGAGCAGTCCAAACATATTTGTAGTTCACCTCAACGGCCTTAGTTGAAATTTTGCAAAGCAGAATAAAAGTCAGAATACATGAAGATATAAATAATGGTCCACGGCGCATCAAAGATCATATTTCAATGGACTTGCAACTAATTAGCATACACTTTGGATGTTGTATCCAAAATAAGAATGACGTGCTTGCATATAATCAACGTGAATCTAGCAATATAATGTATCAGCAAAAGCAGTAAGCATTCTACATATGTGTGTGTGTGTTTTTTTTGTTGCGAATATAATGTGGGTTTGTAACGAGTCGGATTTTGCCCGCTCGAAAATCGACATCCATACTTTACATCGTATTCGAATGCCGTAGATTCGATCGTTCAAATCCGAGTCGCCGGAGCTTATAACAACATTAAGTAAATAACACAGCGGAATAAAAAGAAATAGATGATATCATATACAACTCCAATGAATACAATATCCAGAATATGATATACAACAATGATATCAAAAAGATACAACAATACCAGAGATATGATACAATGACAATTGCAGCGGAAAGAAAAGATAACATCAGCAGCGGATAGAATGTCTTCAATAGAATGCTCCAATCCATAGCTAGCGGAAAGCAAGGTCAGTCGTCCAATGACTGGCTAGCTCCAGATAATCTACTCAACCTGAATATCTAAGAAACCCAACTCTAGACTGCCCGTGTGGAAAATGGTGGGCACCCAGAGTTTAGGAAGGGAACAATAAACTCTGAGTCAGTCGTGGGACTGCTGTGAGCAACAAAAACAGTTTATCTTTAAACAAACACAAAAGGCTTTTAAACATTGAAATCCGCAATGCTTTTGGAAAATAAAACTACCATAAGACCTCCCGCCACACACACAATGCAAACGCAGAATTGGAGGAGATTTCTTCTTATGATAGTCAAAGATGCTTACTACGCAAAATCAATTGGATATTATTATTAGTGCATAGTGCAGAAAACATTTCGAAAGTATAATATTAATCTTAGCCAGCATAGACATTTCGAACTAGCTACCATCTAAATAGTGGGGCGCCACCATAAGTAAATGGCAGGTTCTACAACTAATACCGTACAAGTTCCGTATTGGGAAATGGATTTCCAACAAATGGTCAGGCTAAGGAACTTCCTATGCCACGAAGGAAACGCCTCTGGCTGGACGCTCCGAGAGACAAACTGCTCTCTGCCAACAAGGCCGGGTTACCCCTGTAACAGGTAACTCACGAATATGCCACCTCCCGGTCCTTTGGGACCTTTATCCGAGCGCTCGGTAACCAACATCACACATAATAAATAAGTGTATCCACATGAGTAAGTATCTGGGCTCTATACCATGATACCACCCTTTTCCAGAAGGAAATGACATACCCTAAAGGGCGCGACCCTCATAACCTTGCCGCAACATTCCTGTTTCGACCATTTCCGGGTTGTGAGGCCCTAACGAAGTCTCGTCCACAAAGCTACGTTTTTTCAAAAAGCCACGCTTTGGGTCAACAGATGATCAACCTATGATCACAAAGATAAATGATCAAACAAATGATCATATCACAAATGATCAAACACTGATCATCACACAGCAACACTCAGCATGTCACATTACCAAATTGGGATATATCGCTGATAAATTTCAACTACATAACCTCTGAGCTCGTACGTCTCAGAGAAGGGTGTTAAGCTAAGAGAATAAATTCTCCGCCACCAACAGAAATGTATTTGAAAGAAATCTGCTTTATATCTCAAAGTGTAATGTCAGACATGTAACCATACAAGTCTGTTCCGGGTTCGAACAGAACCGAAGGCACTTCTCACGAAGCCCTTGCAAATCCGAATAATTTTCAAATCACGTCCGGACTTCCCATCACAAAAAGAGTGATATAAATCTCTATACCGGAGCAACTCGGTGCAGAGACATTCGACAGGTTGTCCTTTCATTTTCGAAAAATATCCGGTCTTCAACACCGGTCTTCAAATGCTATCCATAACGTCGAATCACTTATTCGGAATGGGTTATGTGACACAAAGGTCCTCTCCCGACTAAACCGAATAGTGAGCGCAATATTTAAAAATATACGGATATTGGGATTTCAATTAAGTCACAACTTAAACCCAAACTTTCTTTTCAAATGGTTTAACAAGTTACCATTTCAAATCTTTAAACAAAAAGATTCATTTTAACAACCTTAAATGGTTTAAACAATTTCCACATTTTAATCTTTTAAACAAAAGATTCAATCACAGATTTTCCAAATCAATTTTCCATTTCAATTTGGATTAACTCGTTAAATCTTTAAATCAAAGATTTAACTTATAACTTTCAAAACAATTTCATTTCAAATGGTTTAAACAAATCATCATTTTAAATCTGTTAAAATAAACAGATTCACTTCATAGCTTTCAAAAAGAATTCATTCATAACTTGAAAAACCATTTTTCAATTTAAATCTTGAAATTCCTTTAATTAAACTGGAATTTCTTTTCTTATTTGAAAGCTTTTATTCTTTTAAAACAAACAGGTTTCATTTTGGAAATCTGATTCATCTATACGAGTTAAAATCTTTGGGTTAAATTCAAATTCTCAAAATTTTACTTTTAAAATGGTTTAATTTCATATAAACTCATAAATAAGTTGAACAGCCTTTTTAAACCCTAGTTTCCAAATCATAGAATTCAATTTCAAATATTGAATTCAAATTTAAATCAAGTTATTTAAATTTTCAAAACTCGATTAAGTTATTCAAAATAACTTTTATCTTTGAAATTCCATTTCAAAAGCTTTTCACTTTAAACCCAAATCTCCAATTTCAAAATCAATTGAAATTAAAATTTCAATTTTAAAAACATCAAATTTAAATTATCTGTGACTTAATCCGATTTCCACGTGAAATCCATATTTGTGTGTGTAAAAGTGTAGTCCAGAGGTTCAACACAGTAGTGCAACATCATACAATCATCAATACAGAAATATAGTTGATAAGCGGTATTAACTATCACGCTTATCGTTCATTCACAGATCACAGATATATATCACAGATAAGTAAATTACAGATCACAACATAAATCAGGATGTATCACAAAGCATCATATATCAGGGATATCAAACAATCAAGTCATCTAATAGAATCCAAACATTCATAAGTAAGGTTAGTCAATTGTCTGATTAATTCAAATCAGATTTGTTTCTTATGAATTTCTAATCCTGGTTAATTTACATTAATAAATTACAGATCATTTTGATAAATTATTCTTTAATCATTTATTAATTAACCATTAATAATAAATTTACTACCCTTTTATTATTAATTAATCAACCTTTAATTATTAAATAATTAACCTTTAATTATTTAATTCACCATTTAATTAATTATCTTAAATTAATTGATTTAATTAATTATTCCTCAATAAATTATCATCCTTTAATCACCTTCATTAATTTATTAACCTTTAATAAATTATTCTTAATCAAACACATTAATTAATTAGCCCTTAATTAATTATTGTTTAATCACTTGAGAAATCAACCTTTAATCATTAAGTAATTATCTTTTAATTACTAATATTAAAAAGTCATTAATTACTTAATTAATTTTTTTAAGATAACCCATTTTATCCTTTATTAATCACTTTATTTATCATTTAAATCTTAATTATAATCTTTGGATTTAATTATCAATTATCAATTAACTTAGACCTTTAAGTTAATTAACCTTTAAAACTTGTTTGCAAACATTTATTATTTTTTATATTCAAAATTCACTTTACATTTAAAAACTTGAATATGTTTTATTTTAAATTTTGATAATCCAGGCTCGCAACAAATCCTAACCCGAGCCTACCCCTCAAACACCCACCTTCTTCGAGTCGCCCACTCATCCACGCGAGAACAACCCCGAGACCATCCTTCTTTCCCAAAACCTCAAATTCCACTGGACATTAACGTGCACGCTTGCATGTGCACCATTTTCTGGTCGACTTCCGGCCGATGCTCTGATCGACGACCGATCATCCATCCATCCCCGAGTCTCCTTGATCATCCAGTCCCATCGATAAACCTAAACTCCAAAATCAAGCAACGCGACTCAAATTTGTACCCAGACCTGCTCCACCAAAGCCCTTGGCCACCACAATTTCCGACCGTCTTACGACTTGCCACCGCAAATACCACTTCGTCACCGCCCCACGCGACTCTTCCCCAAGTTACATGCAGCTCGATGCACACACGTGGTCACGCCGATCGATAATTTGAGCTTCAGTAAATTAGGTTAAAAAAAAGAATTCGCTACCGCCGCCACCTCCGACATCGAGGCCACCCCCGCTTATTTTTCCTACCACCCCAGTAAGCTTCCCATCTCCCCTAGCAACGCCGGCATCTCCAGTTCATTGCGTCGTCAGGGATTGGTCAAAAATCAATTCCCGATCATCTACCGATTTCTCCTTGCATTCTCATTTAAAAATTACCATCTTCATTTTAAAAATCCTATCTTCTGCTAGAGATTCGAGATGTGTAATTAAATTTAAGTTTCATGATACTTGAATATATCACAAAGTTACATTTTCCTGTAAAATAGTTTGTTGTTGAGATGTTTTGAAACTTTATTGTACTGGAAAACTTCTCCAGACCTTAATTTAAGTATGAACAAATTTGTTTTGTTAAAACATCACAGTCTAATGAGGATTAGTCGAAGAGATTATCGAATACCCTGTTGATTTTTTACTCTGAAATCCAAACAGAGAACAAGTGACAACGCAGGCACATATATGACAGAGTTAAAACTTGAAAGATACTCTACTAAACATTTTTGAATCCAAATCATACATACACACATGTAATTTAACTTAAACTTGAAAACATGTTGTTTACTCACAGGTAAAGAAACAAGGAAATCTGGTTTAAAAAGAAAAGTTACTCACTTGGAAATGTTTGAAAACAGAGACTAAATTTGTTTAGTAGCCACAGTTTGATCCTTCTCCTCTTTTTCTTTCTTCAGTAATTTGTTTTCAACTTTGAAATATATAGTGATGTCTTCTTTTCTTTTTAGTTTCCTGTTCTTTGTTGGGTTTTACTTTGAACGAAATAGAACTATGGTCATGTATATAAGGTGGTGTGCAGGTGAAAATATAGGCAAGTACAGGTTTAAGATGTATAAAAGAAAACCAAGTCATGCTTTTAATACAATCTGATGGGATCTTGTACATGCGGACAGTAATAGCATTTAATGAAAGCAAGTTTTGTTCAGGGTTTGTATATTTTTAGCATGCTATTCGATTTGCTTTCCTGTAAGTATTGATTCTTCTTTTGTGCTAGAGGTGATGGCATTAAATGTGTTAACGTTAAAATATGAACGATAACACCCGGTGTGTGTAATAAGATCGTGAAAGCACCACCCGTGTGACGGGAACAGAAATTAAGCAGGAAAATAGCAGAAATGCAGTAAATGAACAACAGATTTATAGTGGTTCGGCCCGTAATTGAGCCTACGTCCACTTTATAGTCTCTTATTGCTGATTCGGTTACAATTTGATACAAATCTCTTCAAGAAACAGTACAATTAGATCACAAGAAACAATCTAGACTACTAGCTCAATCTTCGATGGTGAAACTCGATGAATCCATCTCGGATGTAAGGAATTTCTCTCGAAGCTTGTTGTAGTGTCGTGAATGCTTGAAGGATCCTTGATTACTGAATGAATGAAGAGTTCGACGAAGTAACAGCGCTGTAGAAATGATTTGCCAAAAGTCCCCTTCATGTTGGAAGTGGTGGGGTATTTATAGGAGCTGATTTGGACTCTGGAAATTTTCCTAAGTTCTAAGTCGTCGCCGACTTAGTATAAGTCGCTGCCGACTTATGATAGGTCGCTGCCGACTCACGATAGGTCATAGCCGGTTTCTCAGTTCCAACACTTCCCTAGTAGTTCACCTCCTCTTCTGGTTTTACGCTTAAGTCCTAAGTCGCTGAAGACTTAAGGTAAGTCGGTGACGAGGTAAAGGTGTATAAGGTATCTCAGTGTTGTTAGGTCGGAGCAGAGTTAACGTGCAATCTTAAATCGGTAGTTTGTTAACTCGGCAGGCCTTGCTAACTCGCACTTTGTTAAATCGGTTGGCTTCCTTAAGTCGGTAGTCATTTTAGATCGGCAGCTCCTCTTAGTAGTGGATTACCTTAAGTCGTCTTTTATTAGGTCGTACGCTTCCTTATGTTGTGACTTGTTGAGTCAGTATACTCTTTAACTCGGTAGGTCGCAAGTTCCCATAGGTCGGCAATCTGTTAAGTCGGAAGCTCTTGTTAACTCACAATTTGCTAGGTCGGTAGGCTTCTTTAAGTCGTTATGTCGTTAACTTTCTTAAGTCGGCAAGCACCTTAAGTCGGCCAGCATCCTAAGTCGGCATACTTCTTAAGTCGGCAAGCACCTTAAGTCAGCCAGCATCCTAAGTCAGCATACTTCTTAAGTCGGCAAGCACCTTAACTCGGCTCCTGCTAGGTCGTGAGTCGAAAGGGGGTTAACATTTGCCCCTCGAAGTACGCGCCTAATTCGTAGGTCGTGTGCTTCGATTTCCTTAGCTCGCATCTTGGTAAGTGTGTTAGATCGCGACCGACTTAAGATGAGTCGTAGGTCGGACATGTCGATTCAAATTTCACTGTCCCAGATTATAAATAGCTTAAGTCGTCCCTTCTCTTCCTTCACCTGTTCCAACTTCTTGTGCCGCCATTAACAGAGTTCTTCGATTTCAAATACGAATTCAAGTTCACCACCCGGCGATTCACCCTTGCTATCTAATTGCGTAAGCGTTTCCGACCCTTTTCCATTTCATGTTAGCCATTGAACCATGAATTCTAACCTACGAACCCCAAATCGGTATCATACGTCGTGCTCCACTTTGAATTGTGCTGGGATCAATTTTTGGTCGTCACTAATTGTTGATGTGATTCACGGACACATGACAGTAGGTCGGGTTTATGACAGATCGGAGATGTGTTGAATTGTTGTTCCAGCGACTTGGTGGTATGAAGGGAACGATGGTTCTCACGAAGAGGATAGTGGATTTTACGATGTTGGTGTTAACGGGTTATTGGGTTGGTGAATTTCGAGTTGGTTGATTGGTGAAAGGAGGTGAAATTTTTGGTGGAGAGGAGAAATGGCTTGAGACGACTCAAAACATTCATAATCTAATCACCTGTCCTGTTTAACAATTCCTGCGACCTAACTGTCTCAACAGTCCAATTTTTCTTGCGACTTAACTATCCTCCGACATAAGCCTTAGGTCGTGGCCGAGCTAGGACTTAGAAACTCATGCCATTTTGTCTTGAGACCTCTTCCCCCGCATACAGCCCGACTTAACTTATCTCGCAGCTTCTTATATTAGGTCGTGACCGACCTAGAACTTCGAATGATTTCAGCGACTTATTTTTTACAACAAGGCTTTAGGTCGCAGCTGAGTTAGAACTTGGCATATCCGCATTGTCTTGAACTTTGAACTGTCTACACTTCTTTACAGATTATCTCCAATGCTAATGACCTGTTAAATACAATATCTGCAGAAAACTGGGACGAATATACTGCCATTGATTGCCCACATCGAATGACAGATTAGTTGATAACGAGAAAGTTAAATTAAATGAATATGAACGAGATGCTGTACAATAACCAATTCAAGTGAAGTATTAAAACAAAATCATAATAGTCAAATGAAACTGACTTGTCTGTATTAACACTGCACTTGATCATTGACAAATTCTGAAATTCTGTAATCGATTGATTGTCAACTAATTTAATTCCAGTTATGCTTGTCTTTTATTTTCATTAGCTTTTGCACAACACTTCACACTTTTAGGGAACGTGCACCTTCACATTTGAACATTCAGCTGATTGTGTAGAATGTCTTCTCCACAAGAAGGAACAGAGCAAGCTGAAGATGCATTTCCAGTTGCACTCCCGCTAAACGATCCTCCAGAGAGGACTCCTACTACTTTGAGCCATAAAGCCTTTCGTCAACTATGCATCCAGTTTGGCATTGCTGAAGCTGACTCTTTGCTTCCCGAAATAAATGATACTGCTGACAGGCCGCCCCGTGGCTTTGTCGCAGTTAACCGCCAAATGTGCTTGAACGGAGCTATCCCCCCATTCAATGACTGCATTCGAGAACTTCTTCTCCAACTATCTATTTCCCCTTTTCAGTTACATCCCAATGGCTATGCCATCTTGCTGGGACTATGCGTGCTTTTTAGGAGAACGCTGGGCCGCTTTCCTACCTTCGGAGAAATTCGCTATCTTTGTACTTTTGCCAAAAATAAAGATCATCCCTCCATCATAGTTGTAAGGAGTGCGAGAAATCGTAAGTTGATCACCGGTCTCCCTGAAAGTGTTCATAGTTTCCTGAGCCCGTTCTTCTATGTTCGCTGTCCTCCTGGGTTTTATGCTATTTGGAGAATAGGGAGTAAGATCACTTGCATTTATTTCTTATGTTCTTTCAAACTTACCGAAGTTTGGGTTATCAAGTGCTAACTTCGCTCTTTTTTTTCCTTTTCAGCACTTCCTCCTCCTTCTAAAAATCTCAGTCACAAAGTGACTTTCGAGAGGCTTATGGCGGTGCCTGTAGAGGAGAGGAGTATCCAGTTTCTATTAGATGATGAGCTTTTGCACCAATTTGGGCTTCTACACCCTTCCAGGTCGACTCGAATTCATGAAATTCCTGGTTCTGATGCAGAAACACCGGCTGCTTCGGGCTCTCAAACAGAGGCGTCGAATGCCCCAGCTTCTGCGGAAGAAGCTGCATCAGAAACACCTGTCATGGATGCTGCTTTGATAAAGTGTTCCGGATCCACTGATGTTGTAGGGTTAGCTGGCAAGTCGGCACTTCCCCCAATTATTGAGGAAGAGGAGAATCCTCGAGTTTCTGAAAAATCAATTGATGTGGAAGTTGAGAAGGAGAAATCTGCTGAACACTTGGGCGATGACACCTTTGATGGCTTGAGTGATATCATGATAACTTCTCAAGAGCTTTTCGGGGATAGCAATCAAAAAGCGACTTCTCCCGTTGTCGAGGCGACTTCTACCCTTAAACAAACCCAGATGCCTACTACGCCAATCGTCTCTGTTTCCACACTAAAGCGTGGTCTGTAATTTGACGCATGTAGTTTGCACGCCACACACACTTAGGATTTTTCGGCACTTATAAGCATTTATCCTCTTTTTCCTGGAAATTTCTAAACTCTACCCCTCTTCTGCTTTCAGGTTCTCCAATGGGACGTACAGGTTCATATTATGACTCATTCAAGTACCGTGGAGGCCGCGGCACCTATGACTTTAGGAAGTACCTTGATACCCCAAAAGAAACAGATGAAGAGAGGGCTCGAAGGAAAGCCCAGGAGAAGCGGGATTATGATCAGTGGCAAAGAAGGAAAGATGCCGAGCGATATGACTCTTCGCATAGGAGTGACTACTCTCATAAGCGGAAGTCTTACGATGATAAGGGAAAAACTCAGATTGCCGATGAACCGAGCAAACGATCTAAACCGATTGACGCGTCTGAAATTTCTGAAAAGACTGATGCTCCCATTCCTTCTGATATTCTGGCTAGCTCTCCTCCTCTGAAGAAATCTGACATTCAGACTATCATTAACAGACCGCAATATCAAGTCAAGGACGGCCCCCCAACACTTCAGAGCCGTTTTCCGAATTGGTGCCTAAAAGGGGTGCGCTTTGACTTGGACATAGTTCCGATTGATAAATCAGACATGCTTAGCAGTCTTGACGCAGTCAGGCTTAATATCGAGAGGATGTCGCAGTGGCAGAAGCTTGTCGATGAACTCCAAAGGGTTAATCGTGCAAACCTTGAGGCAATGCTGACTATGGAAAACGACAAGGCGGAGTGGGACAAAATTTGCAAACAGCATAATCTCGAGATGACAAATATTGCTGATGGTTATGCAAAACTTGAGTCCGAGGTTAAAAAACTTAAGGAAGATCTTGCCTCTTCTTCTGCATCTCATATTCAAAAAGAAGAAGTCTTTCAAAAACAAGTGCGGGATGCCCATGCTGCACAGAGAGATGTTGAAATGAAGCTTGCCGCTGAACAGCATATTACTGAGAAATACCGCACAGAAAACACCGATTTGCGGGAAAAGGTCACCTCTCAGAACGTAGAGATTGAGTTACTAAAGTCTCGACTTGCTAAAGTTGAGGCAGAGCGTGATGAGGCTACCGCTGGCCGGGTTGCTGCCGTTGCCGAAAAGGAAGCGGCTGAGCAATCACATGAGGCGACGAAAGCAGACATTAGCTCTACCTTATTCGACTTTTATTTACACAGCGTTCTGGGTCGTGGGAGCCTCTCTTTTCTTGGTCCCGATTATGAAATTACATTGGCTGAAGTGTGGGAAGTCGCGATGGATATGCTTGGCGGGTCCGGCTATAATGAGCTGGAACTTGAGGAGCGCTATCTCAATGATGAGGATCGTGCCGCTCTTGTTAAGGGGAAGGAGCTACTTGCCAAAGTACGAGCTGAAAGAACGGGAGAAGAGCCTCCAAAAGAAGAAGCTCCTTTAACTGCCCCCGTTCAAACTTCCACTTCAGCCGACGTTAATATTATAGATTCTAGCTCTCATTCTTTACATCTAGCTAAAGTTGCCCAGGAGACTGCAACTACTCCTACTGAAGATGAGGCACTGGATGATATTGAAGCCGAGAAGTTTGAGGTGGATCTTGCAAAGCCAACTCCTCCAGGTACTCTTGGTGTCGTCTCGGGTCTAATGAACCAGTCATTTGACTTAGCCGAATTCGATGACCTTCTTACTTGTTACTTAAACTTTGATGAACCGATGCCTTCTTTATTTTCGGGGGATGTTGATTTTAACTTCTTTTCTTCTACAGCGGAGGCACCAAGCACTACACAAGCTTTCACTCCTTCGATTGCCGTTCCTCCGTCTTCCCAAATTACTCCTCCCTCCGCTTCCCAACCGGGATCACAGGCAGAGAAAATCGAAGCTCTTCAAGGCTTGGATGATCCGGCTGCTTCTCAGGAACAGAAGGCGGAGGATTTTGAAGACATCGAGAAGACCCCGGAGCGGTCTCTTGACGACGATACGAAGCTTTCAACATTGCTTGCTACTCCGGGGAGCGAGTCTTCTTCAAAGAGGAAGGGGAAGCGTGCTGTAAGGAAAAAGAAGAAGACTTCCACTGAAGAGGAAGCAGTAGCTGATCCGGCTGTACCGCTTTCTCCTTCTGCCCCTGCCCGTTCACAACGACTTCAAAAGCTAATCATTAGGCCGGGAAAGAGCTCCAAGGGTGGTGAGAAGAAGGAATAATCAAGCTGGATTTTCTACTTATTATTTTTGCTCTTTGCATGTATTGACCGGGGATTGTGCGGGTACCGGTCCCCGCTTTTGCTTTTTGAGATATCTGCACATGTAAAGAATTTTCATAGTACTAAATAAAACAATTATTTTACTTTTACAAACTATTGTGTATGTGAGAATGATCTATCTTTTATTTTAAGTGTAGAACAAACGATTCTTCTTACTTGTGCAAACTTTTTGTCTGCGTTTGAGAATGCATTTATTCCACATCTTTTTTCCGTGATATTGCAACGAACTTGTGGCATGTTGCTTTTATTAATATAATTGAATTGTACAGTATTGCCCCCATGCCGTAAGTGCATTGCAATATTCCTAGTTTTTTTTTAAGACTAATACTCTTACTTCAGAGGACAATTATTCCGCTTTTAAGGGGAGAATTATTCTGCTGTTAATAGAGTATATCCAGTCTTTAGAAGAATTTTTATTTTCTCTTTCTGAAGAACGCTTCAACTTTCGGGGATAATCACTTTTATTTATTAAGAAGTGAATTTCCCTATGAAGTGAAATAAGCTTTTCTGAAAGAATTTTGTAGCATTTTTCAACTTTTTTAGGAGGAACTTTTCGAGATGAACAAGTTAGTCCTTCCTTTGAGAGTTGAACTGTGCTTCTGGACGATGCTTTTTGTTCAAGCATTTTATTTTGGGACATGCCTCCGGAGAGGGCTCCTCTTAAAGAGTTGTGCCTCCGAAGAGGTCTTGTGCCTTTGAAAAGGGCTTGTGCCTCCGAGGAGGGCTTGTGCCTCCGAAGAGGGCTTGCGGTGCCTTGGGAAAGGGCTTTTGCCTCCGAAGAGGTCATGTGCCTCCGAAGAGGGCTTGTGGTGCCTTGGGAAAGGGCTTTTGCCTCCGAAGAGGTCATGTGCCTCCGAAGAGGGCTTTTGAGTGCCTGGGAGTTACTTTCTCATGGTCGGATGGGTTCGCGGGGCAGGCGTGAGTTGCTTGATTGGATGTTTGTTTGTACAAATGACCGCAATCAATTAACAAGATGCCCCTTCGGTGGTCCCACCGATCTTTTTGGTTGAGGAAAGCACTCCCATTTATTGGTGTGCCTCGTTAGAGGGCTTTGGTTGGTTGGTGTGCCGGGTAGGTTGCGTCTCAGGGGCGAGTGGATCCACGGGACGGACGTAAGCTATCTGATCGGATGCATCACGACCAGTTAGCGAGGTTCCTGTTACTTCCGCTTGGGAAGGCGTCCCTTTAGTGGACCTTCTGGCCTTCCTGTTGAGATGCATACCTCCCATTGTCTGCTCCTTTGTTTGCTTGGCAACTTTCCCTCATCATCTGCCTGTTAGCGCTCTCTTATTATCGTTCCCAAGCACATCTTCTTCTTTTCCTCTTACAAGTAAATTGCTTTATCCGAAGGATTGGACTTCACTGTTGTATGACTCTACGAGACAAACGCAAGTCATCTAGTTGGATGTCTATTTATAGCGACAATCTCGACTAGTGAACGAAGGTTTGTCACAATGGAGTCGCCAACTTTTTATGTGAGGTTTTCCTTGCTTGGGATTTGAATTTGGACAAAATTTTTGTGGCTTGGTTTTCGTGTAATAGCTGATTTATGGAAGTTGCTTAGCTTTGTGATGAGCAAGCCTTGTTATAATGTCCTGCAATTTTGAATTGATATTTTAGCGATACATTTAAAGTATTTACATATCAAAATAAAACAGGCATCATGAAATAGTAAAGAACACAAGATTTATAGTGGTTCGGCCAAAAATCGAGCCTACGTCCGCTTTATAGCTTTCATTCATTTACACTGATTTACAATGTTTCACAATACAACTGATACATTCATCATCATTTTACAATTTTGAGCTGAGCTCTTTTCAAGTAAAGTAAGGACGCAAATGGTTGCTGTTCCAGGCCCTTGGAATCGGATCTCCTTCAACAGTTATGAGTTTGAAAGTGCCATCAAGAAGTTTAGTGCCTATGACATATGGTCCTTCCCAGTTTGGCCCAAACACACCAGTTGCTGTCATGATCCTTTTCAAAACCAAGTCTCCGACTTCAAAGCTGCGTTGGCGAACTTTGGAATTGAAATGCCTGGCTATTCTCTGCTGATGAGCTGAAACTCTGAGCCTAGCTTCCTCTTTTTTCTCATCAAGAAAATCAAGCGCTTCAAGTTGCAGTTTTTCATTTTTGGTTTCATTGAAATGAACTCTTCTATGTGAAGGAACCTCTACTTCTACTGGAATCATTGCCTCAGATCCGTATGCCAGTGAAAATGGAGTGTGCCCAGTCGCAGTTTTGTGAGTAGTTCTGTACGCCCATAGTGCTAATGGAAGCTTATCAACCCAACCACCTTTTGCTTTTTCAAGTTGCTTTTTGATAGTTGACTTGATGATCTTGTTAACTGCTTCCACTTGCCCATTTGCCTGCGGATGAGCCACTGCTGAGAAGCTTTTTCGAATTCTGAACGGTTTGCAAAAATCCTGGAATTCTTCACTTTCAAATTGAGTGCCATTGTCAGTGATTATCTTCTGTGGCACCCCATATCTGCAAATGATATTCTTCGTTACAAAATTTATCATCTTTTTAGAAGTGATGGTGGCCAAAGGTTCAGCTTCAGCCCACTTAGTGAAATAATCAACGGCAACAATAGCATATTTAATCCCTGATTTGGCGATCGGTAATGGTCCAATTAGGTCTATCCCCCAGATGGCAAATGGCCATGGACTGACCATTTGTGTGAGTTCAGTGGAGGGTGCTCTTGGGATTTTTGCAAATCATTGGCATTTATCACATTTCCTGGAAAAAGTTGCAGCATCTCGATTGATATCCGGCCAGAAGTATCCATATCGGAGAATTTTCTTTGCAAGTGTTTGACCACCTGAATGGTCTCCACATTCTCCTCCGTGCACCTCTGTTAAGATTGTCTTGGCTTCTTCCTTAGTTACACATCGGAGTAGTGGGGTTGAAAATCCCCGCCTGTATAATCGGCCATCTTGAATTATATACCTCGATGCTTTTCTTAATAATTTTCGACGTTCCTTAGAACTCTCTGGCAGGGAACCACTGAGTAAGTATTCTTTGATTGGAGTCATCCATGATTCATGCTCTTGAGACGTAGTCATAATCCAATCAACATCCATTTCATCAATGCTTGGAGCTGACAGAACTTCTACAGGAAATAATCCTAGTAATTGAGCTTCTCCGGAACTTGAGTACTTTGCTAAAGAATCCGCCTTCATATTTTCCTCTCGGGGTATGTGGCTTATTGAGTAGTGATCTAAATCATTGAGGAGTTCGGAAGTTTTTGTCAAATATGCAGGCAAATTCCCTCCTTTGGCTTGAAATTCCTTCTTCACCTGGCAGACAATAAGCAAGTTTTTCTATCTTTGAATAATTCATTTCAGCCCCAGCGAACCGTTTGCTGATTTAGTAAACCGGACGTTGTATTTTCATATCTTCTCGTACAAGTGCTGCACTTAAAGCATGGGATGAAATTGCTAAATAGATGAAGAGGTCTTCACCATCACTAGGCTTGGAGAGGACCGGAGGAGTTCTCATATGATGAATCAGTTGATCGAAAGCATTCTGACATTCAGGAGTCCATTCGAAATTTGTCTTTCCTTTCTTTAGAGCATTAAAGAAGGGAATGCATTTGTCTGTGGCCTTGGAAATGAAGCGACTAAGAGCGGCAACCTTTCCATTGAGACTTTGCAGTTCTTTCTTTATTCTAGGGGCTTTAACTTCTCTTAGAGCTGTGATTTGAGCAGGATTGGCCTCGATGCCCCTAGCGCTCACAATGAAACCCAGGAATTTCCCAGACTCTACTTCGAATGAACATTTCAATGGATTGAGCTTCATTCCGTACTTCCGAAGAATTGAGAACATTTCTGCCAGGTGATCCATGTGGTCTACTGCTTTCTTTGACTTTACTAACATATCATCAACATAGACTTCCATCGTTTTGCCAATCTGAGGCTTGAACATAGCGTTGACAAGTCTTTGGTATGTTGCCCCAGCATTCTTTAAACCGAATGGCATGACTTTGTAACAGTAGAGTCCCACATCTGTAATAAAGCTTGTGTCCTCCTGATCTGGTTCATTCATCATAATCTGATTGTATCCAGAATAGGCATCCATAAAAGATAACAACTCATGTCCAGCCGTCCCATCTACTAGTTGATCGATTCTAGGCAACGGGAAGCAGTCTTTGGGGCAAGCTTTGTTCAGATCTGAGAAATCAATGCATACTCTCCACTTTCCATTTGCCTTCTTAACCAGTACTGGATTTGAAACCCAATTTGGATAAGTGGATTCTTTGATGAAATTATTCTCTAGGAGACGATCTACCTCTTCTTTTAAAGCTGCTGACCTTTCTGGACCTTGAGTTCTTCTTTTCTGTTTCACTGGTATGAATTTCGGATCGACATTCAGGGTGTGAACAGCAATTGTTGGAGAGATTCCGCACATATCAGCATGACACCAAGCGAACACATCTAGATTGGCTTTTAAGAATGATATCAGTGTGTTTTGAACTGTTATACTTAGCTGTGAACCCACATTGAGTACTTTATTTGGGTCTTTCGGGTCTACAGATACTGGTACCGTTACCTCCACGGGTACCACTCTATTCTCCCCTGTACTGGCTTTCCTGGGATCCATTTCTTTTCTTGCATTGCTGTGTTCGCCAGTACAGGGGCCGCTCCGTAGTTGCTACAGGGTTGGTTCCTTGATGCGGAGCGGAGCTGCCGCATCTTTCCCCATTTCTTTTCTCCTGGCCTCTCGGAGTTCTACAAGATAACATTCTCGTCCTGCGTTTTGATCTCCTTTAATAACAGCAATCCCATTATCAGTAGGAAATTTCATTGTTAAGCACCAAGGAGCGAGGAAGGCCCTGAAAGCAGCAAGAGTAGGCCGGCCCAAGAAAGCGTTATAGGCGGAGAATCCATCTACAAATACAAAAGTTTGCTTCCGAACCAATTTCTTGTGTCCTTCGCCCATTTCAACAAACAAGTCCACTGTTCCAATCGGCTGTTTCAGCTCTCCTGTAAATCCGGCAATCTTGTGTGAAGAAGCATGTACATCAGTCATTGGAATTTTCATTTGGTCAAATGTCCTTTTAAAGAGGATGTTGCATGAGGCACCACTATCAACTAACACTCTTCTGACAATAGCCGGCCCAATACCGACAGAGACAACCATAGGGTCCTCAGTAGGAGCTTCCACATTAACAGAATCCCTGGCTCTGAACATAATATCATCATGGAAAGTTTTTTGCTGCTTTAGAGGTGAAGCATCTTCCAGGATTAAGACACTTTCTTCGGTTGGTGCATACTTCAAAGCTTTTGCATACCTTTCCATTTCACCCCAACTTCTGCCAGCCGGGTGAGGTCCCCCTGTGATCACATTAATAACAGGTCTTTCCTTTCCAGCAGGCCTTTCTCCTGAATCAGATGAATTAGTTGGAGGTAACTGCCCTTGGTTGGACGAAGATGGGTCCTTTCTATTCCTCTTGACGTATTGCTGCAACTTATTCTCTCTTAGCAATTCTTCAATCAGACTTTTCAAATGGCGGCACTCATTGGTATCATGCCCTGGTTAGTTGTGAAACTTGCAAAATCTTCCGCTTTGAACAGCATTCTTCCCAACTTTCACGGTCGGTGGTTTTGGAAATTCAACAGCATCCTTAGTGGCGATGAAGATATTTTCCGGGGTATCGGTTAGAGGAGTAAAGTCTGATGGTTTAAGGAAGCGGGGCTTTTTGAAGTCTTTCTGCCTTTTCCCACCATTACTTTCCCTTTTCTGATCTGCCGGTTCTTTCTTGCTTTGAGTAGTAGTATTATTTTCCGCCACCGTTGTCACAACTTTAGCTGGTGCGGAAAGATTCTCTAAGCGTATAAATTCGTCAGCCTTTTTGTAGAATTTCTCAAGCGAATTCGGTTCCTTCATTTTCAGCCATTTTCCAAATTCGCTCGATTTGTCAATAGCACGCATCAAATAGGTCAAGATCATTCGTGGCTCTGCATTATCTACTTCTGCCAGAGCTAAATTGAAGCGGTTCAAGAATGACTTAATAGGCTCTCCCGGATTCTGTTCAAGACTGGACAGTGACATTATATCTTTTGCCTTTGAAGCGTATAGCCTGAATTGCTCTTTGAATTTTCGGGTGAGATCGGAAAACTGATCTACAGATCGGACTGGAAGCTTGGTAAACCAGAGAAGCGCCACTCCTTCTAAATAAACTGGGAAATATCGGCACTTTATCTCGTCGGTCGCCCTTGCGTCGGTCATATGCCAGTCGTATTTATACAAGAACTAATTTGGATCACTTGTCCCCCGATAAGCAGGAATAGTGGGGGGAACAAACTTTCTAGGAAATTCAGCTTTCAGAATCTTCTCGGTAAACGGAGTTCTACTTGGTGCGAATCCCCATTCGCTTTCGTCTTCATCTCTTTGCATTCTCTCTTTCATTATTTGCTTGATCATACCAGAGAGATATTCCTCATTGTTCAGAGATTTCGCAGAGTAGACCTCAGCCATCTTTTCGGGAGTTTGCCCAGGTAAATGCTCATGAAGAACTGGTGACGGCCTAGATCCTTCGGCCTGGAGGGGTGCCCCTTCGGCAGCACCTGATCCCCCGTGAGGAATATTTCTTCCCTCGGAATTGGGAGCAGCATTAGCAAAGTTTCCCTCATTATTTACTGGTCTTTGACTCGTACCAAATAGAGCATTCAGCCTTTCCATCATCAGGTTATTCTGAGTTTCAATCTGCTGGTACAGTCCGGATACAGCAGCATCTAACTCCTGTCGTGTAACACCGACGCTCGGAGCTGCCTGATTTGGAGAGAGAGAAGTGGCAGTATTGTCACGGTCATCATCAGTTCTGACAGACTTTCGTTTCCTTCCAGGAGCCATTATGTCTGATAAACTTCTGATTTTGTGGGAAATTCTTTCAGCAAACTTCTGAGAAGCAATGGTGAATGGTAGCCTGAGTTGGATTCTCAGTGAAAGCACCAAAATGTTAACGTTAAAATATGAACGATAACACCCGGTGTGTGTAATAAGATCGTGAAAGCACCACCCGTGTGACGGGAACAGAAATTAAGCAGGAAAATAGCAGAAATGCAGTAAATGAACAACAGATTTATAGTGGTTCGGCCCGTAATTGAGCCTACGTCCACTTTATAGTCTCTTATTGCTGATTCGGTTACAATTTGATACAAATCTCTTCAAGAAACAGTACAATTCGATCACAAGAAACAATCTAGACTACTAGCTCAATCTTCGACGGTGAAACTCGATGAATCCATCTCGGATGTAAGGAATTTCTCTCGAAGCTTGTTGTAGTGTCGTGAATGCTTGAAGGATCCTTGATTACTGAATGAATGAAGAGTTCGACGGAGTAACAGTGCTGTAGAAATGATTTGCCAAAAGTCCCCTTCATGTTGGAAGTGGTGGGGTATTTATAAGAGCTGATTTGGACTCTGGAAATTTTCCTAAGTTCTAAGTCGTCGCCGACTTAGTATAAGTCACTGCCGACTTATGATAGGTCGCTGCCGACTCACGATAGGTCATAGCCGGTTTATCAGTTCCAACACTGTGATGACCCGGGATTTTGGGCAATAGCAATTTAATAATATTTATTAATAATTTAATTGGATTGATAATTTTCCTTTATAATTTTAATTTAAATTGGTAATTTAATCCTTTATAGGCTAATAAATATTTAATTTGGTAATATTTATTTATATCATTTCTAACAATTTAAAATGGATAAAATTTATCTTTCAAAGCTAATAAAAATAGATTCTATTTATAATGTATATATTGATATATATATTGTGAATAGAGAATCTTTTGTTTAAATAAAAGATTGTATTTTCAAATTGTAATATATATGTATGTATATGTTATGATTTGAAGTTGTTTGAAATTTAATATAATAATTCTCAAATTAAGGTTAAAAATATTTTCTATTTAAAATGTATATGTATATTTGTATATATTGAAGTTTTGGTTTGAGTTTAAATAAAATGCTTTCAAATTTTAGTATATATAGATTGTAATTTGGAAGTATAATTTAATATAATACTTTTCAAAGGGTATTTAGAATTTTAACTTTTATCTCTTAAACAATAAAGATAATCATTTCGGATTTAAAAAAAATTGTATAAGATTTTATTTGTATATAACTTGTTTTATAATATTTTCTCTAAAGTAATTATATATATACATATATTAAGATAAGTGTTTATTAATTAATAAGTTAAGTATGAAAAGCTTTATATTAACATTTAAGAAATATAAAATACTTAAGGACATGTGTTAATACCTTAAGACATGTTAGTAACATGTGTAGTATAATTAAATGGCATAGTTGACAAATGTAAGTTTTTAAAACAAGTGTCATCTTTTAAATTTTATTTTCTTTAATTTTAAATAAATCATAACTTAATTTATAAAAAGTATACTTTTCATCTCTTCAATCTTCTTTTCCTATTCTCAGCTGTAACGAAAAAGAATTTCAAGCTTTCCAAATCCAGTAAACATTTTTCAAAATCAAAAGCTAAAGCCAAGATTCACCTCTGTTTAAAATTTAAATCCCCTCAAGTAAAAGCCTGTAACAAGTTTATCAAGCAAGAAAACCTGGAAAACAAAATCCTCTAATGCAACCTGAGATCAACTTCAGATTAAAATTCAATAAGTAATGCAACAGCAAGCAATTGTAGATTCAAATGCAAAGATTTCAGATTCAACAGCAATTCAAGTTTTTAAATCAAAAGCATTTGCCAGAAAAATTTAAAGCCTGGGAATTTCTCTGCTTTTAAAAAAGGTCAGTAAACATTTTTAAAAACATTTTTAAAATCTGTGAATTAACTTTGATGCATGTGATGGATTGTTTTGTGATAATGCTTATATGTTTATATGAATGTTATCTGTGAATGCATATTGAAATGTGAAATGTCTGTGTATATATAAGCTCCTGTATGCATATATCTTCTCTGTTCTTACTTACAGGATTTGATTTCCTTAATAAAAATTCAAAATCTCCCTATAGAATCAATATTAGACTTTGATGTTTGAATGAAAGTTGATTGTTTGTGTCTGTTGTTGATTTTAAAAATAGAATTAGTATTTTTAACTCAGCAAATCAATTGTAAAATGTAATAACAGTAAAAATATATACATATGTTAAAAACCAAATCAATGCAATTTCTGTTTTAAATTGCATGAATGTGTTCGTGATTTGAAATCACGAATTTTAATATTCATATCATAATTTTTAGATTGTTAATTCATGAGAATTTTCGAGATGTTCATTTTGGGTATCTTCGTTGATTGCCGATGATCGGCGTGATCGAGTTGGATGATGTTTGGTTTGGAGATGGCCAATGTGGTGACGTTCTCTGGAAAAATGGAGGTGGAATTTTCTGGTGATCGTACGGTCAGGGGAGGTTGAACTAGGGCTTGGTGACCGGTTTTTGTCGAGGTAGTTGTCGAGCTTCGCACGATGACGATGGTGCACCGGAGTCGTTCGCGAAGGTGCTGGAGGTGTTGAAGGTCGAGGCGGAGCTACGGTGAAGGCGGCGGAGCTTCTCGAGGCAAGGATCATCGGAGGGGGTCGAAATTCCGATGATGTATGTTTCAGGTGGTATGGGTTTTTGGGTCGAATTCGATTTTAGATCGAATCGAGATAGTTGGATGTTCGCGAGTGTTGCCGTGGTTGTTGTCGACTCGTCAGAGGCCAGGGTGGAGTTCATCGGCGATCGTGGTCGTTGTGCACGTGCACAGGCACTGTGCCATGTCTGGGTGGTTTCGATGGTTTGGGAACGGAGGGTTGTACTCGGGTTTGGGCTCGTGCGAGTGGGTGTTTGACTCGAAGCAGATGAAGTTTGGTGGAAGACTCGGGGCAGACTCGTGTGGTTTTGGGGTTTTACTCGGGTTATTTAAGTAACCAGGTTTGAGATTTTATAGCAAATTATATCTTGGTTTTAAAATTTAAAGCATGGACAAGTTTTTAAGTATTTAAAACAAGTTTTAAATAAATAATCGTTTAATTTGATTAAACATGTTTGAAATGGTTTCCAAAGATTTTAAGTATATTGAAATTAAATGTTTGAATTGCTTTGTTTAAAATAAATTATATTTCAAAATTGATTTTAAAATTTGTTTTAATAAAGTAAATGATTTGAGTAAGTATTTAATACAAATACAGGTTTATTCTAAATTTGTTATGTTGAGATTAATTAAGAATAGTTAATTAATAAAATAAATTAAAGCTTAATTACTTATTTGTAATTAAGAATAATTACTTAATGAAGTAATTAGTGGAAATGAATGTAATTAATAAATAAATGAATTAGAGATTGAGGGATTAATTAATTGAGTAATTAATTAATGTAATTAATTTTAGGTTAATTAATTAGTCTAATTAATTAAAGATAATCACTTATAATTAATTAAGTGTAATCACTTAGTGAAGTAATTAATGAATAATTACTAAAGGTAATTAATTTAAGAAGAATTACTAATGGAAGTAATTAAGAGTTAATCACTTGATGTTATTAATTAAAGGATTTATTAATAAAATTAATTAAAGAGTTAATTAATTAATTAATTAAAGAGTAATTAATTAATTAAAGGATTAAGGTTAATTAATAATGTGGTTAATTACTTGATAAGGTAATTAATTAAATGAGTAATTAATTAATTAAGAATTAATATAATTAATTAAGGAGTTAATTAATTAAGGTAAGAAATTACGGGATGCTTAATCACTGTTTATGATTAATTAATTAATGAATATGGTTAATTAAATATTAATTATTTAATTAACTAGAAGGTTAATTAATTAATGAAGTATTTAGAGGATCATTAATTAATATAAGTAATGAAATTAATCAAGGTTGATTAATAAAAGTGATTAATTAAAGTATGATTAATTAATTGAGGATTAATGAAAATAATTATAGTTAAATTAATTAATGGAAGTAAATGAAGGATCATTAATTATTGTAATTAATGATAGTAATTAAAGGTTATTTCTGTATATGGTTAAGAATAATTAATTTCTATAATTAATTAAAGGGTAATTACTTAATGTAATTAAAGTATAATTAATCAAGGAAGATTAATTAAGAAAGATCATTAAGAGATGATTAATAAATTGATATGTAATAAATCAATGAAGCAGGATTAAGATAATCCAAGTGATTAAAGGATAGTAATTAATTTAATTAAAGGTTGATTAAATTGATTTGGAGTTAATCAATTCTACTTTTGAATGATTGGTTAATATTGGATAATTGATATTGGGTGATTGGTTGATACTGGATGATTGGATATGATATCTATGTGACATGCTGCTTTGTGAGATGAATGTTTGATAGGAATTATCTATTTTGATAATGTGATTTATCTATCTGTTTATATCATCCTGAATATAAGTTTAAATGTTTAAACCTTTAAACAACTTGGCCTTAAAAGATACGTTTTGGATTTCGATGAGACCGGGATTGGGTTTCCGTATACCGGTATTCCAGGTCTGGAGACCCGAATACCACATCGATCCAAATTAACGATAGGTCGTGAATCTCAAGTGAAGATGAAGATTCAGAGTGCAAGGGTTATTGTCGTTAACTCTGAGGGTGATTCCAAAACGAGTGTAACGAGATAATGCCTTCGGTTTCGTTCGAACCCGGAACGAACTTGTATGGATTGAATGCTTTCAGCACATCGTCAGGCGGACGATGAGCATTCTAAGTGATATGTTCTGATTAAAGGTAATCGTAACCTCAAGCCTCATCAACCGGGAATGGCTAAAACAGGGGAGGTGCAGCAAGGTTTCGTGGGTAGCACCCACTGAGAGCAAGATAGATCCCTGTCTAGAGGTCCCTTTTCTTTTATTCGGCTTAGTGTGTGGTTGGTCGCGCCAACTACGGGATTGTCTTGTTCGGAATTATCCAGTAAGGGATGGTTCCGTCTTTGTGTTGCAGGGGAGCGGGCGTACTCCTCGGTACGGTGATCTAGGCCACGTACTGTGACGGGCAGTACCCCAGTAGCCCTACCATTGATGGAAACCCATTCTTCCTACGTGCCCTTACGGTTTTGATTGTATAACCCACTTTGTGGCTAGTATGCTGGAATTTAATAATGTAACAATTTCAGCTATATGAGTATTTATTTGAAAACCCTAGACACTATTATAATACAATCGGATTTCCTATCAAATGTTTTAGTTAGCGTAAGGTAAAAACTTACCCATGTTTATTTGTGGGGAGTCTTACGTGATACTTTTGTTTTCAAAGGTTTTCAAAGTTAAGCAATTTAACCGTTTACTCACACCAGACCCATGTCTGACCCAAGTGTTTATTTTCTGTTTTATTAAACTCTTGGGTACTCAATATTGTATTGAGTAGTCGAGGGATTCAGGATAGTCTTGACGAATTCTGGAGGAGCTGTGGAGCAGGAGGCTTCAGCGAGTAGATATATAGAGTTTCCGCTGTGATTGTATTAGTCTGTATTGTACTGATGTACTTGTGTTGTATAATAGACAGAAGTTATAACTGTCTATTCTGTGATGTATAAATTGTGTACTCTGATGTATATGATACTATGTAATATCTTATGTGATAATATATTTCTCGTTCCGCTGTGAGATTTCTGATGTGTTGTTGTTCTCTCTTCTTTTCTTTTCTTCTTCTATCCCTTTCTTTCTTCATAACGATGCGTCTTTCTGGGCAAAGAAAAGTCGGGTCGTTACAGTTGGTATCAGAGCAGTAGGTTGAGTGAATACCTAGGCTCTGAAGTGGTGTCTATCTTGAGAGCGCGTAATTGTTAGTTATATAAAAATGGTTTTATATTGTGTTAATTGATCGGTTGAGTGGTATATGGATTCTGGTCAATACGAGTAGCTAACGTTATTGATAGGGATCTCTAAACACTTGAACCAGGCCAACGGACACAATATTGTTTTAAAGAGGTAGATGAAATAATTTTACCCAGAAATAATTTCTATATAAAAAAATATATCATTTTAAATATATATATTTATGTATTTCTACCTATTTATTGGGTTACCTGTTCGGGTTTTCCAATATAAGTTATAAAGGTAGATAAGGTGGTAGTGTGTGTAACACAATTACCAATAGTTGGAGTTTGAATGTTTGAGGTTGGAAGTATATATCGAGACTGTAGACCCAATATCGTCTCGAGTAAGTTGGCAGTATGGAGTAAGGATGTCTCGGATCTCTGAAGAAAATCCTTTTCAAGATTCGGAGTCCATTATTGGAATGTAAGATTGGTTGAGCTCGGGTGAGCAGATTTTCTAGAGTTGAATCTATCAGTTGTGCAGAAGTAAGTGATAGTAGCTTGGCGACTTCAGGAAGGAGCAGTTGTGTGTTAAGACGCAGTGCCTATGGATGTTCCCGAAGGAGATTTTCTTTTTGGAGCAAGATTAAGAAGGTATTGGAGGAACAGTTGATGTCTACCGCAGGAAAGACTCGACTGTATAGGAATTCTCTGATATCAAGTAAGAGAGTTTTGTCTATTTTGAAGTATGGGACTAAGGTCAATTAGTTGTTCTTCGGAGATGGTCTCATTGTTCCCTTAAGAAGAGTAAGTTATTGGCGATTGGTTTGGAGCCCGAATGTCTGCCATCTCGGAGGTTCGTTGTGAGGTTTGTTGATGGTTTTAGTTTTGAGAAGCCTTTGGATTAGAAGCTTTTGGTTAACTGTGGTAGCAGTGCAACTCGAAGTGTTCGGTGTGCTGACGAGGAGGTCTTTGGCTTAGCAGTGTCCCAGAGATAGAGTTTGGAAGCAACAGTGTGGTCCGTTTCTTCGATGGTACCGGAATCTTTGTGATTCTTCTATCAGCAGTCCGGGAAGATGGTGAATGTTTTCTTGAAGGGTTAACCTTGTTTGGAAAAGTTTAAGGCTGTTTTAATTAGTAAAGAGAGAACAGTTTCTTTGGAATCCGAACTAGGTAGGATCGCAAAAGTGAATTGCGATTATTTTGAGAGTTCATCTTGAGTAATCTTTTGTATGAATTTGAGACATCTCAAGAGGAAGTAAAAGTTATCGAAGAGGTCAAAGATTTAGTTTATATCGATTTGGTTCCTAGAGAAGGATTTGGTGAAGTATCTTAGAATTTTATGGAGTATCTGTGTTTTCTCTTCTGCTTCTAGTTTCGAGTTTCCTCTAGCCAAGGATAGCTGAAGACAGTACCCTTGACCGAGGACTCGTCTATTCTTTGAGAAGTTGGTTATGTCTTTAAGATAACCAATGTTTCCGCTTGTTTGTGGATCTAGTTTGTGCTCGAGTTCATCGACATTCTCATCTATTTCAAATCAGAGTTATGCAGCGAAAGCAAAGGTAGTAGTTGTGCAAGAAAGGAAGTAACCTCAGATTTCTACAAGAAGTTTATGTGAATTTCTAAGTGTGTATAGAATTTTCTGGAATCTGGGAGAAGGAAGTTCAGTCTTCTATTTCTTGTGGAGTAGAGTTTGTGGATTTCAGCAGATTTGAAGATCATTTTGTGCTTGGTTCATATTTGTTTCAAGAAGCATCAGCGAAGGTTGAGCTGATCGGGAAGAGATGAGGTAGCTCGGGATCGTCTGATGAGTTAGGCAGATATAAGACGGAGTTTGGAATTCGGAGTTGGAAATTGGAAGTTGTTTAAGTTTTCTCCGATTAAAGAGCTATAAGATTTGGTAAGTTTGGAAAGCTAACTCTGAAGTATTTTGGGTTTTCTTGTGAACTTGTGAGGATTAGTTCTTTGATCTACAGGATTGAATGGCCAATTTGGATAGCTGGAATTCATTGTATTTCACGTATCTCTGAGGGAGTACGTGTATGATTCATCCCTGGTTATGGAATCTGCAGTTCAGATGGATTTGGAAGTTGTGTTGGACTTGAGTGTGATGTGATATTTTGTTTAGATTAGTGGATCTAGAGAAGGGAGTAGCTCTGGATCATAGTGGTGTTGTTAGTTTAGATTCTGTAGAGCGAGTATTCCAGTGATTTATACTTGGGAAACTCTAGATAGTGTTAGTAAGATCTATCCTGATTTGTATTAGGATAGTTAGTTAGGTTTGATTGTTTGATTGGTTGTTTTGTTTGTTAGTAACTGGATGATAGGTATGATTTGCTGTTTGAAATTAAAATCTTTGCTGGATTATTAAATTACCTTTGCTTTTAATTTTGGGGACGAAATTCTTTTAAGGGGGGAGGAATGTGATGACCCGGGATTTTGGGCAATAGCAATTTAATAATATTTATTAATAATTTAATTGGATTGATAATTTTCCTTTATAATTTTAATTTAAATTGGTAATTTAATCCTTTATAGGCTAATAAATATTTAATTTGGTAATATTTATTTATATCATTTCTAACAATTTAAAATGGATAAAATTTATCTTTCAAAGCTAATAAAAATAGATTCTATTTATAATGTATATATTGATATATATATTGTGAATAGAGAATCTTTTGTTTAAATAAAAGATTGTATTTTCAAATTGTAATATATATGTATGTATATGTTATGATTTGAAGTTGTTTGAAATTTAATATAATAATTCTCAAATTAAGGTTAAAAATATTTTCTATTTAAAATGTATATGTATATTTGTATATATTGATGTTTTGGTTTGAGTTTAAATAAAATGCTTTCAAATTTTAGTATATATAGATTGTAATTTGGAAGTATAATTTAATATAATACTTTTCAAAGGGTATTTAGAATTTTAACTTTTATCTCTTAAACAATAAAGATAATCATTTCGGATTTAAAAAAATTTGCATAAGATTTTATTTGTATATAACTTGTTTTATAATATTTTCTCTAAAGTAATTATATATATACATATATTAAGATAAGTGTTTATTAATTAATAAGTTAAGTATGAAAAGCTTTATATTAACATTTAAGAAACATAAAATACTTAAGGACATGTGTTAATACTTTAAGACATGTTAGTAACATGTGTAGTATAATTAAATGGCATAGTTGACAAATGTAAGTTTTTAAAACAAGTGTCATCTTTTAAATTTTATTTTCTTTAATTTTAAATAAATCATAACTTAATTTATAAAAAGTATACTTTTCATCTCTTCAATCTTCTTTTCCTATTCTCAGCTGTAACGAAAAAGAATTTCAAGCTTTCCAAATCCAGTAAACATTTTTCAAAATCAAAAGCTAAAGCCAAGATTCACCTCTGTTTAAAATTTAAATCCCCTCAAGTAAAAGCCTGTAACAAGTTTATCAAGCAAGAAAACCTGGAAAACAAAATCCTCTAATGCAACCTGAGATCAACTTCAGATTAAAATTCAATAAGTAATGCAACAGCAAGCAATTGTAGATTCAAATGCAAAGATTTCAGATTCAACAGCAATTCAAGTTTTTAAATCAAAAGCATTTGCCAGAAAAATTTAAAGCCTGGGAATTTCTCTGCTTTTAAAAAAGGTGAGTAAACATTTTTAAAAACATTTTTAAAATCTGTGAATTAACTTTGATGCATGTGATGGATTGTTTTGTGATAATGCTTATATGTTTATATGAATGTTATCTGTGAATGCATATTGAAATGTGAAATGTCTGTGTATATATAAGCTCCTGTATGCATATATCTTCTCTGTTCTTACTTACAGGATTTGATTTCCTTAATAAAAATTCAAAATCTCCCTATAGAATCAATATTAGACTTTGATGTTTGAATGAAAGTTGATTGTTTGTGTCTGTTGTTGATTTTAAAAATAGAATTAGTATTTTTAACTCAGCAAATCAATTGTAAAATGTAATAACAGTAAAAATATATGCATATGTTAAAAACCAAATCAATGCAATTTCTGTTTTAAATTGCATGAATGTGTTCGTGATTTGAAATCACGAATTTTAATGTTCATATCATAATTTTTAGATTGTTAATTCATGAGAATTTTCGAGATGTTCGTTTTGGGTATCTTCGTTGATTGCCGATGATCGGCGTGATCGAGTTGGATGATGTTTGGTTTGGAGATGGCCAATGTGGTGACGTTCTCTGGAAAAATGGAGGTGGAATTTTCTGGTGATCGTAACGGTCAGGGGAGGTTGAACTAGGGCTTGGTGACCGGTTTTTGTCGAGGTAGTTGTCGAGCTTCGCACGATGACGATGGTGCACCGGAGTCGTTCGCGAAGGTGCTGGAGGTGTTGAAGGTTGAGGCGGAGCTACGGTGAAGGCGGCGGAGCTTCTCGAGGCAAGGATCATCGGAGGGGGTCGAAATTCCTATGATGTATGTTTCAGGTGGTATGGGTTTTTGGGTCGAATTCGATTTTAGATCGAATCGAGATAGTTGGATGTTCGCGAGTGTTGCCGTGGTTGTTGTCGACTCGTCAGAGGCCAGGGTGGAGTTCATCGGCGATCGTGGTCGTTGTGCACGTGCACAGGCACTGTGCCATGTCTGGGTGGTTTCGATGGTTTGGGAACGGAGGGTTGTACTCGGGTTTCGGCTCGTGCGAGTGGGTGTTTGACTCGAAGCAGATGAAGTTTGGTGGAAGACTCGGGGCAGACTCGTGTGGTTTTGGGGTTTTACTCGGGTTATTTAAGTAACCAGGTTTTGAGATTTTATAGCAAATTATATCTTGGTTTTAAAATTTAAAGCATGGACAAGTTTTTAAGTATTTAAAACAAGTTTTAAATAAATAATCGTTCAATTTGATTAAACATGTTTGAAATGGTTTCCAAAGATTTTAAGTATATTGAAATTAAATGTTTGAATTGCTTTGTTTAAAATAAATTATATTTCAAAATTGATTTTAAAATTTGTTTTAATAAAGTAAATGATTTGAGTAAGTATTTAATACAAATACAGGTTTATTCTAAATTTGTTATGTTGAGATTAATTAAGAATAGTTAATTAATAAAATAAATTAAAGCTTAATTACTTATTTGTAATTAAGAATAATTACTTAATGAAGTAATTAGTGGAAATGAATGTAATTAATAAATAAATGAATTAGAGATTGAGGGATTAATTAATTGAGTAATTAATTAATGTAATTAATTTTAGGTTAATTAATTAGTCTAATTAATTAAAGATAATCACTTATAATTAATTAAGTGTAATCACTTAGTGAAGTAATTAATGAATAATTACTAAAGGTAATTAATTTAAGAAGAATTACTAATGGAAGTAATTAAGAGTTAATCACTTGATGTTATTAATTAAAGGATTTATTAATAAAATTAATTAAAGAGTTAATTAATTAATTAATTAATTAAAGAGTAATTAATTAATTAAAGGATTAAGGTTAATTAATAATGTGGTTAATTACTTGATAAGGTAATTAATTAAATGAGTAATTAATTAATTAAGAATTAATATAATTAATTAAGGAGTTAATTAATTAAGGTAAGAAATTACGGGATGCTTAATCACTGTTTATGATTAATTAATTAATGAATATGGTTAATTAAATATTAATTATTTAATTAACTAGAAGGTTAATTAATTAATGAAGTATTTAGGGGATCATTAATTAATATAAGTAATGAAATTAATCAAGGTTGATTAATAAAAGTGATTAATTAAAGTATGATTAATTAATTGAGGATTAATGAAAATAATTATAGTTAAATTAATTAATGGAAGTAAATGAAGGATCATTAATTATTGTAATTAATGATAGTAATTAAAGGTTATTTCTGTATATGGTTAAGAATAATTAATTTCTATAATTAATTAAAGGGTAATTACTTAATGTAATTAAAGTATAATTAATCAAGGAAGATTAATTAAGAAAGATCATTAAGAGATGATTAATAAATTGATATGTAATAAATCAATGAAGCAGGATTAAGATAATCCAAGTGATTAAAGGATAGTAATTAATTTAATTAAAGGTTGATTAAATTGATTTGGAGTTAATCAATTCTACTTTTGAATGATTGGTTAATATTGGATAATTGATATTGGGTGATTGGTTGATACTGGATGATTGGATATGATATCTATGTGACATGCTGCTTTGTGAGATGAATGTTTGATAGGAATTATCTATTTTGATAATGTGATTTACCTATCTGTTTATATCATCCTGAATATAAGTTTAAATGTTTAAACCTTTAAACAACTTGGCCTTAAAAGATACGTTTTGGATTTCGATGAGACCGGGATCGGGTTTCCGTATACCGGTATTCCAGGTCTGGAGACCCGAATACCACATCGATCCAAATTAACGATAGGTCGTGAATCTCAAGTGAAGATGAAGATTCAGAGTGCAAGGGTTATTGTCGTTAACTCTGAGGGTGATTCCAAAACGAGTGTAACGAGATAATGCCTTCGGTTTCGTTCGAACCCGGAACGAACTTGTATGGATTGAATGCTTTCAGCACATCGTCAGGCGGACGATGAGCATTCTAAGTGATATGTTCTGATTAAAGGTAATCGTAACCTCAAGCCTCATCAACCGGGAATGGCTAAAACAGGGGAGGTGCAGCAAGGTTTCGTGGGTAGCACCCACTGAGAGCAAGATAGATCCCTGTCTAGAGGTCCCTTTTCTTTTATTCGGCTTAGTGTGTGGTTGGTCGCGCCAACTACGGGATTGTCTTGTTCGGAATTATCCAGTAAGGGATGGTTCCGGCTTTGTGTTGCAGGGGAGCGGGCGTACTCCTCGGTACGGTGATCTAGGCCACGTACTGTGACGGGCGGTACCCCAGTAGCCCTGCCATTGATGGAAACCCATTCTTCCTACGTGCCCTTACGGTTTTGATTGTATAACCCACTTTGTGGTAGTATGCTGGAATTTAATAATGTAACAATTTCAGCTATATGAGTATTTATTTGAAAACCCTAGACACTATTATAATACAATCGGATTTCCTATCAAATGTTTTAGTTAGCGTAAGGTAAAAACTTACCCATGTTTATTTGTGGGGAGTCTTACGTGATACTTTTGTTTTCAAAGGTTTTCAAAGTTAAGCAATTTAACCGTTTACTCACACCAGACCCATGTCTGACCCAAGTGTTTATTTTCTGTTTTATTAAACTCTTGGGTACTCAATATTGTATTGAGTAGTCGAGGGATTCAGGATAGTCTTGACGAATTCTGGAGGAGCTGTGGAGCAGGAGGCTTCAGCGAGTAGATATATAGAGTTTCCGCTGTGATTGTATTAGTCTGTATTGTACTGATGTACTTGTGTTGTATAATAGACAGAAGTTATAACTGTCTATTCTGTGATGTATAAATTGTGTACTCTGATGTATATGATACTATGTAATATCTTATGTGATAATATATTTCTCGTTCCGCTGTGAGATTTCTGATGTGTTGTTGTTCTCTCTTCTTTTCTTTTCTTCTTCTATCCCTTTCTTTCTTCATAACGATGCGCCTTTCTGGGCAAAGAAAAGTCGGGTCGTTACAAACACTTCCCTAGTAGTTCACCTCCTCTTCTGGTTTTACGCTTAAGTCCTAAGTCGCTGAAGACTTAAGGTAAGTCGGTGACGAGGTAAAGGTGTATAAGGTATCTCAGTGTTGTTAGGTCGGAGCAGAGTTAACGTGCAATCTTAAATCGGTAGTTTGTTAACTCGGCAGGCCTTGCTAACTCGCACTTTGTTAAATCGGTTGGCTTCCTTAAGTCGGTAGTCATTTTAGATCGGCAGCTCCTCTTAGTAGTGGATTACCTTAAGTCGTCTTTTATTAGGTCGTACGCTTCCTTATGTTGTGACTTGTTGAGTCAGTATACTCGTTAACTCGGTAGGTCGCAAGTTCCCATAGGTCGGCAATCTGTTAAGTCGGAAGCTCTTGTTAACTCACAATTTGCTAGGTCGGTAGGCTTCTTTAAGTCGTTATGTCGTTAACTTTCTTAAGTCGGCAAGCACCTTAAGTCGGCCAGCATCCTAAGTCGGCATACTTCTTAAGTCGGCAAGCACCTTAAGTCAGCCAGCATCCTAAGTCAGCATACTTCTTAAGTCGGCAAGCACCTTAACTCGGCTCCTACTAGGTCGTGAGTCGAAAGGGGGTTAACAAAATGCCTTTGCTTCCTTTGTATGTTACAGCAGCCTTATTATATGGTTGTGCAAGTACTATGTCATTGTTTTGTTTCTTCTTATATATTTGTTCAACTTGAATAGATATTATCTTCATTTGCAATTCTTGACTTTGGCTGAGGTAAGTTGTATTTGTTTGTATATAGGTAGTTATATTTGTTTTATTACTTTGAAATGTTATATATTGTTATGTTGTTTTAGTTATTTGTATAAATTTAACTTAGGTTGCATACTTATCTTTATATGTTTTGTTTACTTTGTAATATAACAATTTTCTACTTTAATTTGTTGTTAGATTCATATAACAATATATATATCACATATATATACAAATCTTCAAATATTTTTAAATTTAAATGATTTACACAGAATTTATCGGTATTCAGGGAAACTCGCTTAAATTTATCCATTAATTAAACAATTTTAATTCAAAAATTCTTTAAATTATCAATTTAAATATATGTAAAATCCGGGGTCGTTACAGACTTCCCCCCTTAAAAGAATTTCATCCTCGAAATTGTCAGGGAGACACAAAGATAGATGAAGAATGTTTCATCAAATCGAACTGAACATCTATTCTGCATTTGATTTACCAAATCAGAGTATCGATAATAGATACGAGAACGAATCTATTTGACACTTCACAAGATACTCGGGTTATTCAGGTCTACGAAATATGCAAGGGCATCGGTTAGTTCGAAGAGATAACTAACCATTCGTAGAATATACTGGGACCCAAAGAATAGATAGATATGTGGATACAATTTCAAAACATTCTAGTTTAAAAACTAAAGTATATCTATCAACCATAGCAATCAAAGCAACCCATACATCCAAACAAACAAAATTGGTCCATCCGGAGTTTATGTCCCATATAAATATCGAATCTTCTACCTGGATCTACCAGGAACCATCGAAGAATTGAGAGGAGATGCTGAACAAAAGAGATTGATAGAAAAGATTGCTTCCTTGTTGTTACAGGGTATTGACCATTTCGTGGTGGTATCCCCATGTCCCCTATCTCATCCTCTTCTTGCACTCATACTCACTATCGGTGGATAGTAAGAGAATTTACTGAGACGTTTAAACGGATATCTTAGGGATACACTCATTCTAGAGTTTACTTCACTCTATCTCTAATGAGCTACTTAATGTGTTATACTCCTGAGCTAAAGTTCAACCTTAGCTCTGATACAAAATGTAACGAGTCAGATTTTGCCCGCTCGAAAATCGACATCCATACTTTACATCGTACTCGAATGCCGTAGATTCGATCGTTCAAATCCGAGTCGCCGGAGCTTATAACAACATTAAGTAAATAACACAGCGGAATAAAAAGAAATAGATGATATCATATACAACTCCAATGAATACAATATCCAGAATATGATATACAACAATGATATCAAAAAGATACAACAATACCAGAGATATGATACAATGACAATAGCAGCGGAAAGAAAAGATAACATCAGCAGCGGATAGAATGTCTTTAATAGAATGCTCCAATCCATAGCTAGCGGAAAGGAAGGTCAGTCGTCCAATGACTGGCTAGCTCCAGATAATCTACTCAACCTGAATATCTAAGAAACCCAACTCTAGACTGCCCGTGTGGAAAATGGTGGGCACCCAGAGTTTAGGAAGGGAACAATAAACTCCGAGTCAGTCGTGGGACTGGTGTGAGCAACAAAAACAGTTTATCTTTAAATAAACACAAAAGGCTTTTAAACATTGAAATCCGCAATGCTTTTGGAAAATGAAACTACCATAAGACCTCCCACAACACACACAATGCAAACGCAGAATTGGAGGAGATTTCTTCTTATGATAGTCAAAGATGCTTACTACGCAAAATCAATTGGATATTATTATTAGTGCATAGTGCAGAAAACATTTCGAAAGTATAATATTAATCTTAGCCAGCATAGACATTTCGAACTATGCCTACTATAGCTACCATCTAAACAGTGGGGCGCCACCATAAGTAAATGGGAGGTTCTACAACTAATACCGTACAAGTTCCGTATTGGGAAATGGATTTCCAACAAATGGTCAGGCTAAGGAACTTCCTATGCCACGAAGGAAACGCCTCTGGCTGGACGCTCCGAGAGACAAACTGCTCTCTGCCAACAAGGCCGGGTTACCCCTGTAACAGGTAACTCACGAATATGCCACCTCCCGGTCCTTTGGGACCTTTATCCGAGCGCTCGGTAACCAACATCACACATAATAAATAAGTGTATCCACATGAGTAAGTATCTGGGCTTCATACCATGATACCACCCTTTTCCAGAAGGAAATGACATACCCTAAAGGGCGCGACCCTCATAACCTTGCCGCAACATTCCTGTTTCGACCATTTCCGGGTTGTGAGGCCTTAACGAAGTCTCGTGCACAAAGCTATGCTTTTTCAAAAAGCCACGCTTTGGGTCAACAGATGATCAACCTATGATCACAAAGATAAATGATCAAACAAATGATCATATCACAAATGATCAAACACTGATCATCACACAGCAACACTCAGCATGTCACATTACCAAATTGGGATATATCGCTGATAAATTTCAACTACATAACCTCTGAGCTCGTACGTCTCAGAGAAGGGTGTTAAGCTAAGAGAATAAATTCTCCGCCACCAATAGAAATGTATTTGAAAGAAATCTGCTTTATATCTCAAAGTGTAATGTCAGACATGTAACCATACAAGTCTGTTCCGGGTTCGAACAGAACCGAAGGCACTTCTCATGAAGCCCTTGCAAATCCGGATAATTTTCAAATCATGTTCGGACTTCCCATCACAAAAAGAGTGATATAAATCTCTATACCGGAGCAACTCGGTGCAGAGACATTCGACAGGTTGTCCTTTCATTTTCGAAAAATATCCGGTCTTCAACACCGATCTTCAAATGCTATCCATAACGTCGAATCACTTATTCGGAATGGGTTATGTGACACAAAGGTCCTCTCCCGGCTAAACCGAATAGTGAGCGCAATATTTAAAAATATACGGATATTGGGATTTCAATTAAGTCACAACTTAAACCCAAACTTTCTTTTCAAATGTTTTAACAAGTTACCATTTCAAATCTTTAAACAAAAAGATTCATTTTAACAACCTTAAATGGTTTAAACAATTTCCACACTTTAATCTTTTAAACAAAAGATTCATTCACAGATTTTTCAAATCAATTTTCCATTTCAATTTGGATTAACTCGTTAAATCTTTAAATGAAAGATTTAACTTATAGCTTTCAAAACAATTTCATTTCAAATGGTTTAAACAAATCATCATTTTAAATCTGTTAAAATAAACAGATTCACTTCATAGCTTTCAAAAAGAATTCATTCATAACTTGAAAAACCATTTTTCAATTTAAATCTTGAATTTCCTTTAATTAAACTGGAATTTCTTTTCTTATTTGAAAGCTTTTATTCTTTTAAAACAAACAGGTTTCATTTTGGAAATCTGATTCATCTATACGAGTTAAAATCTTTGGGTTAAATTCAAATTCTCAAAATTTTACTTTTAAAATGGTTTAATTTCATATAAACTCATAAATAAGTTGAACAGCCTTTTTAAACCCTAGTTTCCAAATCATAGAATTCAATTTCAAATATTGAATTCAAATTTAAATCAAGTTATTTAAATTTTCAAAACTCGATTAAGTTATTCAAAATAACTTTTATTTTTGAAATTCCATTTCAAAAGCTTTTCACTTTAAACCCAAATCTCCAATTTCAAAATCAATTGAAATTAAAATTTGAATTTTAAAAACATCAAATTTAAATTATCTGTGACTTAATCCGATTTCCACGTGAAATCCATATTTGTGTGTGTAAAAGTGTAGTCCAGAGGTTCAACACAGTAGTGCAACATCATACAATCATCACAGATCAGAATACAGAAATATAGTTGATAAGCGGTATTAACTATCACGCTTATCGTTCATTCACAGATCACAGATATATATCACAAATAAGTAAATTACAGATCACAACATAAATAAGGATGTATCACAAAGCATCATATATCAGGGATATCAAACAATCAAGTCATCCAATAGAATCCAAACATTCATAAGTAAGGTCAGTCAATTGTCTGATTAATTCAAATCAGATTTGTTTCTTATGAATTTCTAATCCTGGTTAATTTACATTAATAAATTACAGATCATTTTGATAAATTATTCTTTAATCATTTATTAATTAACCATTAATAATAAATTTACTACCCTTTTATTATTAATTAATCAACCTTTAATTATTTAATTCACCATTTAATTAATTATCTTAAATTAATTGCTTTAATTAATTATTCCTCAATAAATTATCATCCTTTAATCACCTTCATTAATTTATTAACCTTTAATAAATTATTCTTAATCAAACACATTAATTAATTAGCCCTTAATTAATTATTGTTTAATCACTTGAGAAATCAACCTTTAATCATTAAGTAATTATCTTTTAACTACTAATATTAAAAAGTCATTAATTACTTAATTAATTTTTTTAAGATAACCCATTTTATCCTTTATTAATCACTTTATTTATCATTTAAATCTTAATTATAATCTTTGGATTTAATTATCAATTATCAATTAACTTAGACCTTTAAGTTAATTAACCTTTAAAACTTGTTTGCAAACATTTATTATTTTTTTATTCAAAATTCACTTTACATTTAAAAACTTGAATATGTTTTATTTTAAATTTTGATAATCCAGGCTCGCAACAAATCCTAACCCGAGCCTACCCCTCAAACACCCACCTTCTTCGAGTCGCCCACTAATCCACGCGACAACAACCCCGAGACCATCCTTCTTTCCCAAAACCTCAAATTCCACTGGACATTAACGTGCACGCGTGCACGTGCACCATTTTCTGGTCGACTTCCGGCCGATGCTCTGATCGACGACCGATCATCCATCCATCCCCGAGTCTCCTTGATCATCCAGTCCCATCGATAAACCTAAACTCCAAAATCAAACAACGCGACTCAAATTTGTACCCATACCTGCTCCACCAAAGCCCCTGGCCACCACAATTTCCTACCATCTTACGCCTTGCCACCGCAAATACCACTTCGTCACCGCCCCACGCGACTCTTCCCCAAGTTACGTGCAGCTCGATGCACACACGTGGTCACGCCGATCGATAATTTGAGCTTCAGTAAATTAGGTTAAAAAAAAGAATTCGCTACCGCTGCCACCTCCGACGTCGAGGCCACCCCCGCTTATTTTTCCTACCACCCTAGTAAGCTTCCCCATCTCCCCTAGCAACGCCGGCATCTCCAGTTCATTGCGTCGCCGGGGATTGGTCAAAAATCAATTCCCGATCATCTACCGATTTCTCCTTGCATTCTCATTTAAAAATTACCATCTTCATTTTAAAAATCCTATCTTCTGCTAGAGATTCGAGATGTGTAATTAAATTTAAGTTTCATGATACTTGAATATATCACAAAGTTACATTTTCCTGTAAAATAGTTTGTTTTTGAGATGTTTTGAAACTTTATTGTACTGGAAAACTTCTCCAGACCTTAATTTAAGTATGAACAAATTTGTTTATCAATTTGTTTACTCACAGGTAAAGAAACAAGGAAATCTGGTTTAAAAAGAAAAGTTACTCACTTGGAAATGTTTGAAAACAGAGACTAAATTTGTTTAGCAGCCACAGTTTGATCCTTCTCCTCTTTTTCTTTCTTCAGTAATTTGTTTTCAACTTTGAAATATATAGTGATGTCTTCTTTTCTTTTTAGTTTCCTGTTCCTTGTTGGGTTTTACTTTGAACGAAATGGAACTATGGTCATGTATATAAGGTGGTGTGCAGGTGAAAATATAGGCAAGTACAGGTTTAAGATGTATAAAAGAAAACCAAGTCATGCTTTTAATACAATCTGATGGGATCTTGTACATGCGGACAGTAATAGCATTTAATGAAAGCAAGTTTTGTTCAGGGTTTGTATATTTTTAGCATGCTATTCGATTTGCTTTCCTGTAAGTATTGATTCTTCTTTTGTGCTAGAGGTGATGGCACTAAATGCCTTTGCTTCCATTGTATGTTACAGCAGCCTTATTATATGGTTGTGCAAGTACTATGTCATTGTTTTGTTTCTTCTTATATATTTGTTCAACTTGAATAGATATTATCTTCATTTGCAATTCTTAACTTTGGCTGAGGTAAGTTGTATTTGTTTGTATATAGGTAGTTATATTTGTTTTATTACTTTGAAATGTTATATATTGTTATGTTGTTTTAGTTATTTGTATAAATTTAACTTAGGTTGCATACTTATCTTTATATATTTTGTTTACTTTGTAATATAACAATTTTCTACTTTATTTTGTTGTTAGATTCATATAACAATATATATATCACATATATATACAAATCTTCAAATATTTTTAAATTTAAATGATTTACACAGAATTTATCGGTATTCGGGGAAACTCGCTTAAATTTATCCATTAATTAAACAATTTTAATTCAAAAATTCTTTAAATTATCAATTTAAATATATGTAAAATCTGGGGTCGTTACAGGGTTTTTCTTATTTATAACGTGTAGGTACTATTTTTGTTTTCATTCTACGATCAGAATTTATAGATTTAATTGTTAGAGTAAGTGATGGAATTTTTATCATCGAATACAAATGAAATCAGATATTAAAAATTGCAGTAGCAGTAGCAATTTTGAAATCTTTAATATACAGGCCATGAATGAATTGTATAAAGAATTTAATTATATTGGGTTAAAATTACATCATGAATTACTGTTTAAATATGTTTTATCACATAAGTTGCTTCATGTGCAACTTATAGTCTGATACTCTTAACTGAACACATAATCGATTGTCAAGGATTACAAATGATACCGTTCATTTATAACACTACTTTTCCAAAATTAAATTAAAAATACTTGAAATTTTACTGCAAGATGCATGGTTGTATCCTTCTTGTGAGTACATATATGTTACATAAGTCGCCTAAGTTCTTTTAGATCCATTACATATATACGAATTGTCCAAATTTAAGATGCATGCATTTAATAATATAAATATGAACCTGCAGTGAAAAGAAATAGGCAAACCTGTGGTAGTCAAACTACTCGTTTAATGAAATATATGTTCAAAATATTAAGAACTCCTTGATCTCATGCTTAGATGCAGATAGTAAAACATTGTCAAATTTTACTTTTTCTATTTTGAGGTAAATATATTAACGTTGATGTACCGATTTATAGAAAAATTAATTTAAAGACTTACGGATAATTTTGTAAAATGTATAGGAATAAAAAAAATGTTGTATACAAACAATCAATGAAAGCAAGTTCATATTACATATTGTTTCATTGAAAAAAAATATTGGCTTTAATGCATTCGTACATTTTGTGACTTATTTGTGTATTTAAAAAATTTGCTAGCATTCAACGTCAATCCATTAGAAAAAATTAAGTCGTCCCTATATTAGGTGAGGTTATTTGAAATATATACTATGGAAGATCTGAAATCAGTGCCATAAATATATTCGGTTTGATCTAGAAATCTCATATGGTTAATGTACGCAACACAAATATCATCTTATGAACCTTAAAATGTACATATGCATTGTAGTGTAATAATACTGCGAACAAAGTTAATGAATTGAAGCACTAAACTAATATGTAGTAAATAAAATGTAAACATACGTAGTTTTGCACCATAACTTTTGCACCAATAAAGGACTTGTGGTAGAAAGCAGCCTAAAGAAAATCTTCTTCATCCAAAATGATGCCCATTTTCCTGCAAATTAATTGGATCTGTTAGCAAAATTATATATTTGTAACTGAAAAAGTTGCATAAAAAAGGAAACGATCATTCTATGGAGAGAGAAATGTCATATCTTTGTTTATGTTTCTTTTTATACCTTTTAGAAGGATAAATTGATTAACCTTATAAATGTGAAAGAAGGATCCATACTTTCATTATTCAATACCTTACATCTAAATTATTCCACTTTCCATCCGGTGAGGCAACATTCAGTGGTATCTTTACAATTTGAATTAAAAGTATCCTTTTATTTTGAGATCATAAAGAGCAGGCATGCAGTTTCAGTAATAAATATATGTATGCTTGGATTTCATATTCTAGAAAATAGATCGTTAATTACAACATGAATCAACAATAGTATTGAAATAAAATCTTATGTGATTTTTTTAAGTTGAAATAACTTTTGTCGTTATCCTTCAGCTTCAAATGCACTTATTTATGCACTCATCTATGAAAAGTATAGAGTTAGCAAGGTTGAGTTTCTTTTTATATAAATTATTATAGTAGTTATATCTAGTTGCTCCCCATTAAACCTAGACCTAATGGAACCAACACTCTAGAATAGCTGATGATATTCTTGAGTTTGTCGGATATACGGTTTTGTTGCAGTATGTGCATTATTGGAAGATACACATTAATCTCATCAAATATCGACATTTTTGGATATTGCTTATGTGATGATGGATTTGAAATTGTTGTCCACCATGGAATAATTACATGATTGGTACACCATAGTAAGTCGCATCATCATCAAAATATTGTCTACTTATTCAAGAGAAACAATAATGAAGAAGTGTGTCGCTTTCCTGAAATTTTCACAATTGCAAAGCATTAATCATTCCCAAAAGACATACATGCACATATACACATCCATCTATCCATGCATATATAAGTGTATTCTTGATGAATGTTCCTATCTTACTCAAAGAAAATGAGTCGTGAACATTGAAGAAAATCTCAACATTTTCTTATCTACAATTTTCAACGCGGTACTAAAGTTCATGATGCAAAACGAAAAAATTACAACATAAGTGCACTTCTCAAGATAGTTAAGGCCTCAATTTGAAAACAATAGTTTGCTCAAATAAGCTATTATAAGGAGATGATGGCCATGCTCTCTAATTTTTTTCAAATGCAATCCAGATATGGTTTGAAAATCAATTTCCTTTGTTGCATAATAATTGAGATTTATTAGCAGTTATAGGTAGCACAGATCAAGTATTTTTATTACTACTGAACAGTGGATATTTTATTGATAGTTAATTGAGGTTTTATAATACATTTAAAGTGGGATAAAGGCTTTTTGTTACTACTTAGGTGAATATTACTTTGTAGAGGTTTTACTAAATTAGAGTAGCATAGCCATTTCGAAGCATAAATACCCAATATTGTAATTTTCCAAGAAGAATGTACAAATTCGAAAACTATCAAAAGAGGAAATTTACCAATATACTTTACATATCAAAAAAAGTTTTCTTAGCATTTAAAGCTTATTATATTGCTGTTAACTAAGAGTTGATTCCATGGTTTTTATTTTTATTAGACTGATGACATAATGGAAAAGTTAATTCTGATCCCTTTCTAAACCAAGGAAAAATGTAAACTCTAAGCATTTGCAGTATAATAATTGTAATAACTAACACAATAATTTGTTGAATATTAAGATAAAAGAAGATTACTTAGCAGCTTTTGTCATTTTTCTCAATCAACTTGCTGTGTTATAATTCTATAATCTTGTAGGCGATTTGGTAATTCATTTGGACCTGGATGTAATATGTATAGCTCGCACATATCAATTGGTGGTCTATGGAAGATTATGGTTGTACTGGGTAGTGAATGGATTGACTCATATTACTTGCATATGTTGACGGGGAACTAAATTTTTTAACTTTTCTAAAACATGATAACCTCTATATGTGTGATCTCCAAACCAATATCAGTAACACAGTTTCAACGTTAAAAAATGGTCAGTTTGGGGAACTAATAGCGATTTGTCGGCGATACCAGTGCATAAATTTTCTAGCAAATTAAAAGTGCAAACAACACCAATTAGTTCAAGAGAAGCATGCTAGTAGGAACAAAAAAAGACATTGAAGAATTACAGCCCTCATAAATGTAATTGTCAATGATTATAAAATCCAAAACAGTAGCCGCATAAATAACAATGATGAAACTACTATTGAACTTTCTAGTTCAAACATCCAAGGGATCGTCAAAGGAGACCAAATTTCATGAGGTATCTTATAATCAATTCTTCCATGTTCTTCAAACCTTATATAACACATGAACTAAAGATACATAAATTAAGAGGATAAAATATAAATTATAATCAAAGTGCAATCATATAATACTGTACCCGTCTCTATCCACTATGATATAAAAATATATGTAATTCCTTTTTTGGTAGCAATATTCCCTTACATTACCAGTTTAATGACAGAAAACATGAAAACCGAAGGAGTTTCAACATACATAGGTCATAGCATTTCAAATTATGTTCACTTTCACTGATTTTTTGGGAATTCTTTACAATAGGCATCATCAGATGGAGCATATTAATGTCATCATAGCCTAGTATAACAAATTTGCTGGTAAGGAAGAAGCAAATAAAATAATAACTAAACTGTAAGGGATGGGTTGCATTATATTGCGGTATTCGATGATAAAATCCACATATAGAACATTAATGACAATTGCGAAATATTCTCAACGAAAAAAGTTTCAGATAATCAAATTGTTGAGGAAACAATTTCAGCAATCTATTTCAAATGAAGACTATGATGGTGAAATAATGGTGACCGCAGAAATGAAGGTAAATCCAAAAAAATATATCAATGACAATTGAAAAAATTTATCAAAAGGAAAAGTTTCTAGTTAATCAAATTCTTCTGGAAATAATTGCTGTAATTTATTTCAAATCAAGAATAAGACGGCGTTATGAAATAACAGTAACTATGAAAATTAAAGGTTCAAACCATTACACGTCACAGGATAATGATTGATTGATACAAATTAGCTTTGGATATAGGGAATCCAATTTAAAATAGGAAATATCATGATTGAGGAATTTGTAGGATATCAATTAATAATGGTTGCATGAAAGGAACTAAAAAAGATCATATCATCTACTAAATTTAAAGTCCTATACCCCAATCAACTAAGGTATGTCAATTAAATGACGCTCAAGCACTGCGTTGGGTGTGGTGCTTTGTAAAACTGAGTGCTTTGCTCGTTTTTTACTGAGCATTGAGATACTGCTTGGTATGTGCTTACTTTTACCAAGCAGTTAGTTCATGGCTTAGTAAAAACTAAGCCGTGCACCAGTGCACCGCTTGCTCTTTTACTTAATACCATTAGTAGGATCATTTTCCATGTAAGTCTATAATTTTGAAGGATGATGCAGCGCTCAAATGATTATTTACCTTTACCTGGGTTTTCATGATAAATTATTAATGATAAGAGAATGACTAGTAAGATAAAAAAGTAAACATATTAATCACACTTGCTATATATATATATCAATTAACCATGCAATCGTACAACAAATTAAAGATAGCAGCCTATAATTTATTTATGCCATTGAGCACTGCATCACATATCATATATAAGAAAAAGTATACAAATATAAAAAGCAACATTCAAGTGATCAAGATTTCGAAACGCTTTGGAACTGATTGGAGAAACGAATAAAAAAACAAACACTCTTATCACATGGCAACCAATCGTTTAGAAATTCATAACATATTGGAACAATCAGGATGCATAACTTATTCTAGCAACCAAACACTATGAAATCTAAAATGGATTATCACATGCAGTGTCCAGGAACAAACTGTTGTGATGCGTAGTTCCTATCTCGACCAAAATTTGAAAGTCTGGAGACCGTAACCAACACGATAATGTACAGGAGTAAGTCATATAATTTTCATGTTCATACCATAGCAAAATACCTAATCTAAGAATCGAACAATCATAAGGCGTCTGCACCAAACATCAAATGAAGCAAGCCAAGCCTTCAAAATCGGTTTCTGATATAACAAATCGACAACCCTAATCCAATATAATTTCCAAGAAGAGGAATCTAACTAATTTACAATCGGTTGCCAAGAAGAAGAAGAACATGTGCTTACATCGGGAGAAGAGCTATCAAACTTGAAGGCAACTCTTGAACCAATCCCGCTGCAATCTGGCAGGCGACTTTGACAGGAAGCGCGAAAAACGGAGGGCAGAGCAGATAAGCATCAACTAGAGCGGGACGCCATCATCTAGGTTTAGTAAAAGGAAGAATGGGAAAGGCGCGATTAAAGTGGAGGAAAACCAAATTCAACAGATTGGGAGAAAATAGGAAAGGGAGTCGCGACCTTTGAGTTTAAAATTGAGGCTTGTGCGCTGTTGAATTCCAACTCAATAAATTTAGGGATTGGATTGGATGAAAATGAAGGAAAGGGGGAGATGAATACGGAGAGAAATTAATAAAATACGTGACCGTTGAGTTTAAAAAATGGGAGATCGCCTCTTGAAGTGCAATTCAACTAATAATAATCAACTCGGAGACTGTTCAGTTGCCAAATTTCAAGGGGGCCTGTGTGAGCTTGAAATTTAACTCACTAATAATAATATAGTATAGATTTACAATTCATAATTGGCTTAGTGAGAAAGCCAAAGTCTAAGAATCTAACATTTGTCATCTATACACATAAAGCTCTGTCAAACATTGAAGCAGCCCAGGTTGAAGTCTTAGGTCGTGTACGACCTAAGGAAGTGATAGGTCGCGAACGACCTAAGTTTGCAGTGCAACTTGGTGAAAGTTTTAGTCACAAACGACCTAACTTGTTTTTAGGTCGCATACGACCTAACTGGTTACTACGACCTAACAAGCAGATAGGTCGCGTGGAGGAGGTACGACCTAAAGTGAAACAGGATGTAAAGCTTGGGTTATGCCATAGGTCGCTAACAAGTTACGATCTAACGAAGCTACGACCTAGCGAGGTAACAAAGCTGCACAGTGAAAAAGCGGAAGCAACGGAAGAGTTAGGTCGCGTACGACCTAACGAGGCTTTTAAGTCGCTCCAACGACCTAGTGGATAATCGCGAGCTATCGAGTTAAGACTAACTTTAGGTCGCAGAGATATGTTATGACCTAAGTTAGGTCGCGAGAAGATGAAGAGAGATAGGCCGTTCGTTATAGGTCGCAAGGCATTAAGTCGCGAGGACTTAGGTCGTGAAGACTTAGGTCGTGAAGCCCTAGGTCGCAAAGACTTAGGTCGCACAGTTTCTGAAGCCGCTTCATTTTAGGTCGCTGATGAAGGGATGCCATTCATTCTTAGGTCGCTCAAGCCACATGCCGTCCATTTTAGGTCGTAAGACGTGTATCGAGTTATTGTGTTGTAACTGTTTTGTTGTTAGGTTGCTGCCGACCTATACTAAGTCGTGCATGTTAAGTCGTGATGGTTTGTATGTGTAACAACCCGCAAATTCGTAGCATTTAATTATCGCCATTAGGTGATTAAATCGTTCGTAAATTTTTATTGAAATTAAAAAAAATCAATTTGAAATTCTTTTATAAAATGGTTGGTGGAGTTTCTATATCGAGTAGAAATTCTTTTAATAGAATTTCGTAATTATGGAAACGGGCTTTAAAGAGAACTATTGTGGCCCATACTCTTTGTTGCCGTGATAATCACCTAGACCAGCCGGCCCTATTTCTTTTGTTCTCTAACTCGTTCCTTTTTGCTCTGAAAAGAAAATGGAGGTGATTATTTTTCTTCGATCTGAGAAATTTAGGGCTTGGCCTCGCTTTCTGAAACTCTGGCGAATTGAAACTTCAGCTTCTCTTCGCTTGATTCTGGAATTAAGGCTTTGTGTTTATGGCCTCTCGATGCTTCGTTCTTTAATCAGGGCTTCGGCTGAAATCTTTGAAGCTGCTGTTTGAAGGTTGATCGGTTACTGGTCGTTCATTCGTTGCTCTGTCGAATGTGATGTTGGTGCTTGCGACTCCTTCTCTCTTCGTTCGTCTCCAAAAATTAGGGCTTCGACAGTCGACTCTTCCTCAATTCGAACGGCTACATCAAATTGGTCGAATCCGTCTTCACTTCCGTGGCAAAGGTGAGGAATCTTATTTCTCGCATCTGATTCCTACCTCTAGCTTATTAGTATTAGAATTTGTCAAATTCTTTGTTTCGGCCGTATGATTTCGCTTGAGTAGTTTGGATGACTTCTGACCTTTTCCTATTTGTATATATATTTGCTTTTATATTTCTTGATAATCCCAGTATTGACATTTCTTGACTTGGTTTGATACTGTGACTCTGACTTGTTCAATTGCTCTTAGTTTCGACTTGGATTTTTGCAAATCCCTGACTTGATTTCAAACTGCGAAAATACTTGTTAGCCACGGTATTGTTTTCTCAATGACGTCGGCGTTGACTTTGATTTGGATTATACCTTAGTGCTTTGGTTTACACTGTCATTGATCATCTTGATGCTTCGGCATTGTTTTTCTAGTGACATTGATTTCTGTTCTTTACTTTTACCTGTTCATTCATTCTGGTCTTTGCATTATGTTGTTGTCAGTGTATGTTTTCTGACGACACCAGTGTACATGCTTCACTGCATCTTGAACTTGAGTCATTGACCTTGAGCAACTTTAGCCTCTCGAGTCTGTTGTCTTCACCTGTATACTTTGTTGCCATTGTTAACTTGTACCTGACTTTGTCATACTTGATGCCTTGTTTGATTTCGTGGCCAACTCTGTTTGATTTGCAGTTGACTCCCTCTGACTTTTCTGTGAACAGGATTCCTTGGTCACTACGATTTCGAACTGTTACTGTAAATAAGCTTCGGCCATCTCAATTTGAATTGTAGTTGACTTAGTACATCCCTTGTGATTCTTTTGAACTTGTATACTTACATTTTTATTTAATGGGGGCTGTCACATATGCGTATCCATATGTACACATGCGTATGTGTGGATTCATGTATTGTTTTGAATCTTACACTTGTATACCATCAGTTGTCACTGTCTATTTCAATTTGCACATGGATTTTTGAGTTGTAGCCTTGTCCCTGTCCACTGTTGCATTATGTTGCACCTGTAGTTGTTGATGCTTCTGTATATTTGCCTGAGTCATTTGTAACTGCCGTTACATGTAGTTCGGTCTAGTTGACTTCGACTTTGTTCCTGATTACTTGCTGTTGACCTTCTCGTGACTGCAATCTAGTTGCAGCCTTGCCTTGCGTTAGCGAGGTGCCATCTTGAAGTGTGTGCATTGCTATGTTGTTTTTATGTCCAAGCTCGCATTTGACTGAATATTAAATTTTATAGAATTGAACAGAGATGTTTCAGCCTCTGTTTTCTGTTGGTCGATTTGAACTATGGCCGAGACTTAGTTTTATATCTTGACCATTTTATTTGAACTGCAGCTGTGTTGAGCCATTGACTTGACCTTCTTGCATTGTGTGGTAGTTGTACTATGCAGTCATGTACATTTGAATCACTCATACCAGCCTCTTGTAACCTGTTCCTTCACCATTTCAACTTGATCCTTTCTCTTTGTTCACTGCTTTGACTTGTCTGTCCTGTGATTGCCACTGTCACTTGATCTTGCTGTGACATTGTGACTTGGTTCACTTTGTCACTGCATATCTATATATGCTTGACCTATTTCTATTTTAGTTGTACTTGGGTATACACTGCATATCCATGCGTCATTTTCACTTGCATCTGTTCATCCCTGAGCACTTGCTGACCTGCTGCATTCTCGTTGCAGTCGTACCCTTGTCCCTTGTGGTGACTTTATATTCAGTGTGGCGAGTCGGTGCACGCGTGCGTGCACTGCAGCCACACCGAATTGACAGATTTTAATCGATATCTCTTTTATTCTTAATTCATCGACCAGTTGCGTAATTCGTAGGCTGTATTGGCGAGGCAGTACACGTTAGCGTGTACTGCAGCCAATTAGCATTGATATTTTTAAATTGACATTTCAATTGCTTAAACTGCTTTGGACTTCTGTTTTGTGGATTAACACTGTTTAGTGTTATATCTGCCGTTATCCAATTCTCGTATCGAGAGTGGGATATACGAGATTTCTGTGACTGTCATCTTTATTGAGATTTGATTATCATTGCTTCTGTGCACTAATAACTGAGTTTGAATTAGACTGACCTGGGTATTGTTTTCTTTTGAATGTAATACTCGGGTCAGACCGAGTATTTACAGGTTGTAGATTTTTAGCTTTGGGATGCTGCTAGAGCTATGAAGACTTTTTATACCATTTGAAGTGGTCTTCGTCTTGTTGTAGTAGTCAGTGTGTCTGTTTTAAGATGATAATGTATTCATGTATATTAGTCGATAATGTACTTGTATATATAACTTCTTGAGTCGACAATTGTAGTTGTATCATTTGTATTGTGTCAAATGTATTGTAACTGATATCAGTTATTGTATATATGAGACTTTTCGTTCCATCTGTATTCCGCATTTATGTTATCTGTGTTATTTTTATATCCATTGTCCTAAACTATTATAGCCACTGTGTAGTAGCTTTGAGTTTGTATCGGTATGTCGGGTTTCCTCTAAAGATGAAATGCAATGTTTTATTATCTGACATATCGGTACTCGCACAAGGCAATTACATAGATGGTCGCTCCTCAACAGCCTTATTCTCCGTGCTAGTTGACAGCACTACACCGTAGTGTTCTTGGCTAGCGTGGGTATAGAGGTGGGGCGTCACAGCTTGGTATCAGAGCCTGGGATTTAGGACAATTATAAAACATAACTTAGATGGAGCATGTGTTACAACTATTTGTCGATGTTTTGTCTCTCATCTTTACATATGATTATTTTTGACTGTTAGGTATGAATTCCTAACGCTTATTCTTGTGTTTTCGGCTTTGAATTGATTTAGCCGATGTTGATTTTGTTTTTAATTTGGCAAATTAAAGCCATTTTGACTTTTGGACTTTGTTCCACTCTTGTTCTATGCTATGAGTGTCATTGTGTACCTGTTACACTGTGATGAAAAATAGCTGGACCAGTTGCAAATTGAGTGATTTTGATTTCTCATTCACATCTAGTTTGAATCTCAGCGATTTTGAACTTGATATTTTGTGTTTTCCTCTTCTGGATTTCCCTTCGACTTCGGTCACTTTGTTTTTGAGAAATTGCTAATTTCTTGATTTTCAGGACTTTGATTTTGCTTGCCGTTGGTTTCTTTGATAATGATAATTGATTCATTTTGTACTCGACTGCGGCTATTAATTGTTGACTTCGACATTAACTTGATTCTTACTTTTGTTGAAGCCATTTATGCATTTCTGCTCGATTTGCTTTGTTTTTCCAGTTGATGATCGATTCTTCTTTTCTAATTAGTTGTTATCACCTTTGTCGATTTTGATAACTTCTATTTCTGGAATTTTTGGTATTCCAACTTTGATGAATTTGGAATCGATTTCTTTGGATTCCATTCACATCTTCGTATGTGAATTCTTGTGATTGATTGTTTCTACAATCATTTTTGTGATTTGTCACTTTAAAAATATAAAGGTTTTCTATACTAGTAGTAAATATCAAAATCCTTTTCTCCAAACGATTTCAAAAACTACTTTACTACAAAACTCTTTTTCTTAAACGGGTTTCCAATCTATTAGTATATACAAGCCTTTACTTCACTTGAATGAGAAATCGACTTAAACGACTTAGTAAAACGAGTGGTATGAAACGCTTGCGTTCACTTCGTCGGTTAGCTCTTGGACTTGTTCGATTGAACCCTTTTTGTGACAATTTCCTAGTGAAGATTTACAATCTGTTCGTAAATATTTGAGTTAAGCAAGTGGTTATGGGACATGAAGCTAAACTCTTATATTTACTAGCTTAGTGTAATTGACACTTTCTTTATGATCATGACGATCATTTTTATGATTTAGACTGGACCTCATCGGTGTGATTTCGTCTCACACATATCTCTTGGGCTTTGAGGATTGTCTAGACACCAGTGTGTGATTTCGTCTCACACATATTGCACGGTTAGACTAGGCCTCATCGGTGTGATTTCGTCTCACACATATCTCTTGGGCTTTGAGGGTTGTCTGGATACTCTTTGTGTGATTTCGTCTCACACATATTTCTTCGTCTACGGGGAGACTATACCCCGATTATGTGATGTTTCGCCATCACATATTTCTTCGTCTACGGGGAGACTATACCCCGATTATGTGATGTTTCGCCATCACATATTTCTTTGTCTACGGGAAGACTATACCCCGATTATGTGATGTTTCGCCATCACATATTTCTTCGTCTACGGGGAGACTATACCCCGATTATGTGATGTTTCACCATCACATATTTCTTCGTCTACGGGGAGACTATACCCCGATTATGTGATGTTTCGCCATCACATATTTCTTCGTCTACGGGGAGACTATACCCCGATTATGTGATGTTTCGCCATCACATATTTCTTTGTCTACGTGGGAGACTATACCCCGATTATGTGATGTTTCGCCATCACATATCTAGGGTAGCACCCTACGGTCTTCGGGCCATTCCTGTGTGAAAATTTAATGGATAGCTTCCATGAGATAGCTTCTCGTCATGTGTTTACGCGTAGGTGAGTTTTCATGCTCCCATTCATGTGTTAGGCCTCCCCCCCTTATTTATGTGTTTTCTGGATTTCTTGTGATGATTTCTGGAATTTTGTGCTTCACCAATTTTCGTGATTTCTATTGATATGTTTATCAATTTTTGTGCATTGGTGAATTCATGTGTTATTGACTTGTTATGAATACAAGTTTAGGGTATGACATCCCTTTTTATCTTTGAGAAGATTCTTGTGACATTTTTGATGAATGAAAATTCATCTGGTATTATATTTTGATGCCAGTTATTTTAATGAGATTTTGACGTGTTAACTTCAGCAACCGTCAATTTCGAAATGGATTTACAAGCGGTTCTCCCGCAATACTGATATTGCTAATTTAATCACGTGTTTTCAAAATTCTTTATTTTTAAAAGTTGTTTCAAAAATATAAATTAAAATTGTTTCTAAAAATTTTTACAGTTTACATTTTCAAAAGAACGAGGAAGCGATTTAACCTTTTCAGAAAAATCGAGGACTATGACCCCTTTCTTTTACTAATTCGCTTAATTCCGGACTTGTCCGTTTGAGAATGTGAAATGTTATTTTTTTTTAAAAAACACACAATTCTGCACTTTCAAGGAAACGATAAAGAGATTTAAACGATTTAGCAAAAGTAAGGAGTATGGAACCATACTTTTACTACTTCGGTTAATTCCGGACTCGTTAATTGAATATTTATGACTTCTGATTATCATTTTGATAATCAGATGTTTGTGTTTCTGATTATCGTTTTTGATAATCGGATATTTCTGATTTTCTGATTATCGTTTTTGATAATCAGATATTTGTGAAATTTGATTATCGTTTGAGATAATCAAATATTTTTCGATTTAATAATCGAATATTTGTGATTTCTGATTATCGTTTTTGATAATCAGATATTTGTGAAATTTGATTATCGTTTGAGATAATCAAATATTTTTCGATTTGATAATCGAATATTTGTGATTTCTGATTATCGTTTTTGATAATCAGATATTTGTGAAATTTGATTATCGTTTGAGATAATCAAATATTTTTCGATTTGATAATCGAATATTTGTGATTTCTGATTATCGTTTTTGATAATCAGATATTTGTGAAATTTGATTATCGTTTGAGATAATCAAATATTTTTCGATTTGATAATCGAATATTTGTGATTTCTGATTATCGTTTTTGATAATCAGATATTTGTGAAATTTGATTATCGTTTGAGATAATTAAATATTTTTCGATTTGATAATCGAATATTTGTGATTTCTGATTATCGTTTTTGATAATCAGATATTTGTGAAATTTGATTATCATTTGTGATAATTAAATATTTTCCAATTTAATTATCGTCTGAGATAATTAAATATATTTTTTTCGATTTGATTAATCGAATATTTGTGTTTCTGATTATCGTTTTTGATAATCAGATATTTGTGAAATTTGATTATCATTTGTGATAATTAAATATTTTCCAATTTAATTATCGTCTGAGATAATTAAATATTTTTCGATTTGATTAATCGAATGTTTGTGTTTCTGATTATCGTTTTTGATAATCAGATATTTGTGAAATTCGATTATCGTTTTAGATGATTGAATATTTGCGAGTTTGAGATTCGAGCTTCGTCTTTTTCTCTGACGATTCAGGTGAGTAATTTGATTTACTCACATTCAATTCGTGCAGTACGTGATTTCTGCTCTGATTCCTTTCTTTCAATTGCTAGAACTCGATTGATTCTTGCTTTTGATAGTCGTCTGATTTTGATTCCTTGATCCCCTCGATGTTGATTCTTTTGATTTTAAGCAATCGAACCTTTTGATTTTTATCTGATACTCCCATAATTCTAATGCTTCCCTGTGGCATTTGCTTTGCTTATGCATTCAACATTGCCATGCTCTTATGGTTGTTACCTTTTATCCATTTATTACTTATGATTGCGAGGACGCAATTTCTTTAAGGAGGGAAGTCTGTAACAACCTGCAAATTCGTAGCATTTAATTATCGCTATTAGGTGATTAAATCGTTCGTAAATTTTTATTGAAATTAAAAAAAAATCAATTTGAAATTCTTTTATAAAATGGTTGGTGGAGTTTCTATATCGAGTAGAAATTCTTTTAATAAAATTTCGTAATTATGGAAATGGGCTTTAAAGAGAACTATTGTGGCCCATACTCTTTGTTGCCGTGATAATCACCTAGACCAGCCGGCCCTATTTCTTTTGTTCTCTAACTCGTTCCTTTTTGCTCTGAAAAGAAAATGGAGGTGATTATTTTTCTTCGATCTGAGAAATTTAGGGCTTGGCCTCGCTTTCTGAAACTCTGGTGAATTGAGACTTCAGCTTCTCTTCGCTTGATTCTGGAATTAAGGCTTTGTGTTTATGGCCTCTCGATGCTTCGTTCTTTAATCAGGGCTTCGGCTGAAATCTTTGAAGCTGCTGCTTGAAGGTTGATCGGTTACTGGTCGTTCATTCGTTGCTCTGTCGAATGTGATGTTGGTGCTTGCGACTCCTTCTCTCTTCGTTCGTCTCCAAAAATTAGGGCTTCGACAGTCGACTCTTCCTCAATTCGAACGGCTACATCAAATTGGTCGAATCCGTCTTCACTTCCGTGGCAAAGGTGAGGAATCTTATTTCTCGCATCTAATTCCTACCTCTAGCTTATTAGTATTAGAATTTGTCAAATTCTTTGTTTCGACCGTATGATTTCGCTTGAGTAGTTTGGATGACTTCTGACCTTTTCCTATTTGTATATATATTTGCTTTTATATTTCTTGATAATCCCAGTATTGACATTTCTTGACTTGGTTTGATACTGTGACTCTGACTTGTTCAATTGCTCTTAGTTTCGACTTGGATTTTTGCAAATCCCTGACTTGATTTCAAACTGCGAAAATACTTGTTAGCCACGGTATTGTTTTCTCAATGACTTCGGCGTTGACTTTGATTTGGATTATACCTTAGTGCTTTGGTTTACACTATCATTGATCATCTTGATGCTTCGGCATTGTTTTTCTAGTGACATTGATTTCTGTTCTTTACTTTTACCTGTTCATTCATTCTGGTCTTTGCATTATGTTGTTGTCAGTGTATGTTTTCTGACGACACCAGTGTACATGCTTCACTGCATCTTGAACTTGAGTCATTGACCTTGAGCAACTTTAGCCTCTCGAGTCTGTTGTCTTCACCTATGTACTTTGTTGCCATTGTTAACTTGTACCTGACTTTGTCATACTTGATACCTTGTTTGATTTCGTGGCCAACTCGGTTTGATTTGCAGTTGACTCCCTCTGACTTTTCTGTGAACAGGATTCCTTGGTCACTACGATTTCGAACTGTTACTATAAATAAGCTTCGGCCATCTCAATTTGAATTGTAGTTGACTTAGTACATCCATTGTGATTCTTTTGAACTTGTATACTTACATTTTTATTTAATGGGGGCTGTCACATATGCGTATCCATATGTACACATGCGTATGTGTGGATTCATGTATTGTTTTGAATCTTACACTTGTATACCATCAGTTGTCACTGCCTATTTCAATTTGCACATGGATTTTTGAGTTGTAGCCTTGTCCCTGTCCACTGTTGCATTATGTTGCACCTGTAGTTGTTGATGCTTCTGTATATTTGCCTGAGTCATTTGTAACTGCCGTTACATGTAGTTCGGTCTAGTTGACTTCGACTTTGTTCCTGATTACTTGCTGTTGACCTTCTCATGACTGCAATCTAGTTGCAGCCTTGCCTTGCGTTAGCGAGGTGCCACCTTGAAGTGTGTACATTGCTATGTTGTTTTTATGTCCAAGCTCGCATTTGACTGAATATTAAATTTTATAGAATTGAACAGAGATGTTTCAACCTCTGTTTTCTGTTGGTCGATTTGAACTATGGCCGAGACTTAGTTTTATATCTTGACCATTTTATTTGAACTGCAGCTGTGTTGAGCCATTGACTTGACCTTCTTGCATTGTGTGGTAGTTGTACTATGCAGTCATGTACATTTGAATCACTCATACCAGCCTCTTGTAACCTGTTCCTTCACCATTTCAACTTGATCCTTTCTCTTTGTTCACTGCTTTGACTTGTCTGTCCTGTGATTGCCACTGTCACTTGATCTTGCTGTGACATTGTGACTTGGTTCACTTTGTCACTGCATATCTATATATGCTTGACCTATTTCTATTTTAGCTGTACTTGGGTATACACTGCATATCCATGCGTCATTTTCACTTGCATCTGTTCATCCCTGAGCACTTGCTGACCTGCTGCATTCTCGTTGCAGTCTTACCCTTGTCCCTTGTGGTGACTTTATATTCAGTGTGGCGAGGCGGTGCACGCGTGCGTGCACTGCAGCCACACCGAATTGACAGATTTTAATCGATATCTCTTTTATTCTTAATTCATCGACCAGTTGCGTACTCGTAGGCTGTATTGGCGAGGCAGTACACGTTAGCGTGTACTGCAGCCAATTAGCATTGATATTTTTAAATTGACATTTCAATTGCTTAAACTGCTTTGGACTTCTGTTTTGTGGATTAACACTGTTTAGTGTTATATCTGCCGTTATCCAATTCTCGTATCGAGAGTTGGATATACGAGATTTCTGTGACTGTCATCTTTATTGAGATTTGATTATCATTGCTTCTGTGCACTAATAACTGAGTTTGAATTAGACTGACCCGGGTATTGTTTTCTTTTGAATGTAATACTCGGGTCAGACCGAGTATTTACAGGTTGTAGATTTTTAGTTTTGGGATGCTGCTAGAGCTATGAAGACTTTTTATACCATTTGAAGTGGTCTTCGTCTTGTTGTAGTAGTCAGTGTGTCTGTTTTAAGATGATAATGTATTCATGTATATTAGTCGATAATGTACTTGTATATATAACTTCTTGAGTCGACAATTGTAGTTGTATCATTTGTATTGTGTCAAATGTATTGTAACTGATATCAGTTATTGTATATATGAGACTTTTCGTTCCATCTGTATTCCGCATTTATGTTATCTGTGTTATTTTTATATCCATTGTCCTAAACTATTATAGCCACTGTGTAGTAGCTTTGAGTTTGTATCGGTATGTCGGGTTTCCTCTAAAGATGAAATGCAATGTTTTATTATCTGACATATCGGTACTCGCACAAGGCAATTACATAGATGGTCGCTCCTCAACAGCCTTATTCTCCGTGCTAGTTGACAGCACTACACCGTAGTGTTCTTGGCTAGCGTGGGTATAGAGGTGGGGCGTCACAGTATGTGTGTGTTGTAATGTGATCTGTTAGGTCGTTAACGACCTATACTAAGTCGCAGGGTTTTTTAGGTCGCACTAATTTTAGGTCGTAGGTCGTTCACGACCTAAGTGTTGTCCTGTTTTCAGTGTTGAGTTGTAATTTCTATAAATAGGTCGGTGGTGCCATTTGTAATAGTTTAGTTGATTTGAAATAAAACTCTTGTTTTGTTAGCTTTGTGCTTTCACCAAATTGGTAGTTGAGTGTAATCTCCTATCTCCTCTTTCGGTTAATCGAGTGCGCTCGATTCAACGACTGCAGAAGCCGATTCACGGAATCTAGTGCGCTAGATCAACGTGTGAAGAATCGCAGATCTTTGAACCCGGTATCGTGCGCGATCAACGAGTTCGGGATAGCTAGAATTCGGTATCTTCGGATCAACGAATTTGGGCATTTTAGTATTCATCAATCCATCGATTGCTACTTTCATCGATCTACATTGTTTTTGTATAATCCGCTGCGTCAGTTTGGTATCAAAGCTTGTTTTAGCCAATCATAGCTAAATCGAGCCTTGAAGCCGATTTGTTTGAAGTGTTGAAGTTGTGTTCATCGTGTTCATCATATTATTGCAACAAAGAGGGAGATTTCGATCCATTACACTTTGGATCAAAGTTCGAAAGGTGTTTGAATTTTTAAGTGTTTGTGAAGTTTTCAAGCATGCCGCCAAGAAGAGCTAATCGACATCAAAACGTTGAAGCTTTGTATCGAAGAGAAGAAGCTGATGAGATGGAGCAAAGAATCAATGAAAACTTTAGTGAAAAGCTTAACGAAGGAATTGGTCGGTTAAAGAAGATGATGTTAGAGATGAGTCAAAATCGGAGAAGGGTATCACCAGAATCTAACCATGGGGGAAGTAGAGTCTCTCCACATTCCAATCGAGACAGAAGTGTTGATGATGATCAAAGGCGTGGGAGGAATGTGAATGATCGTGAACGGAGGAATGTAGATAGAAGGGACGTTGGTGGAAGACGTGATGGTAGTAGAGATGTGGGTGGACGAGATAGACAACGATATACATCTGATTTTGAAGAGGAGTATGATGGTGTAAGTGTTCATGGACAAGGACGAGGACAAGGAAGAAATTACTCTGAGTATGATCACAAGTGGGAGTCGGGGATGAAGACTGAAATTCCTGAATTCAAATGTGGTATGCAAGCGGAGGAGTTTCTAGATTGGGTGGCTAATGTTGAAGAGATTTTTGACTTCAAAGAAGTTCCAGAACATCGTAGAGTGAAGTTGGTTGCTACAAGGTTGAGGGGTAGAGCTTTGGCATGGTGGCAGCAAACCAAACTTACACGTGAACGAATGGGGAAGTCAAAAGTTGAATCTTGGGAGAAGATGAAGAAATTGATGAAAGCAACGTTCTTACCTTACAATTATCAGTCACTAATGTATCAACGTTTGCAGAATTTGAGGCAGGGCACAAAGACTGTTAATGATTACGCAGATGAATTTTATCAGCTTATTGCGAGGAATGATATTATGGAAACGGAAGAGCAGCTGACATCTAGATTCATTGGGGGATTGCGAATGCAGATTCAGGATATGGTTAACATGTTTGATCCCAGATCTGTAGCAGAAGGACATCAGAAAGCGTTGGCTTGGGAGAAACAGGGACGACGAGGAGGTGGTGTGTTTACAAATTCCAATAATCAAGTGAAGGGTGTTAGTGGAAGTTCTAATGTTTCAAAAGTTGTTGCAAAACCAGTTGTGAATGAGGTTGGGAAGGCGAAAGTCAATAATGGTTTCAAGTGTTATAATTGCCAAGAAATGGGCCATAAAAGTAGCGAATGTCCGAAGCCGAAGAATAGAGCTATGATAGCGGAGGTTGAGGATGAGGATGAAGAAGCTAAATGTTCCAATTCACTACCTGATGAGGAGGAAGAAGAAGTGACGGGAGACGAAGGTTATAATCTAATGATGAAGAGGTCCTGTTTAACACCAAAGCAAGAGGAGGATTGTAGTTGGTTGAGGAGCAATATTTTTCAGTCAACATGTACCATTCTAGGGAAGGTTTGCAAATTCGTTATTGATGCTGGAAGCTGTGATAATATAATTTCTTCAGAAGCTATAAGGAAGTTGGCCTTGAAGACTGAGAAACATCCGAAACCGTACAAGCTAGCTTGTTTGAGGAAAGGCGGGGAAGTGAAGGTTGGACGAAGGGCTTGTGTGAATTTTTCAATTGGGAAGAAATATAAAGACGAAATCTGGTGCGATGTGGTAGACATGGACGTATGTCATTTGTTGCTGGGGAGACCATGGCAGTATGATAGGGCGGTGCAACATGATGGGCGTATCAATAGTTACAGTTTCATGTTTGAAGGCACAAAGATTACTCTAGTTCCAAAGAAGTGACAACCGGAGGAAAACAAGTTGAAGGAAATTGAAGAGCTTAAAACTTTGTTATCTTTGAAGGAGTTTGTGAAGGAAGTAGAGGAGGAACCTGAAGTATTTTTATTGATCAGACGGGAGAGTTAGGAAGTGGTGGAAATACCAGAAGAAGTAAAACCAGTACTGGAGGAGTTTGACGATGTATTTCCCGAGGAGTTGCCAACGGAGTTACCGCCGTTGAGGGACATTCAACATCAAATTGATCTTGTTCCAGGAGCTGTGTTACCTCACAGACCACACTACAGAATGAGTCCAAAAGAGCATGAGGAGTTGCGGAGGCAAGTGGAAGAACTGCTTGAACAGGGGCGTGTGCAGGAGAGTTTAAGTCCTTGTGCTGTACCAGCTTTATTGGTACCCAAAAAGGATGGAACGTGGAGGATGTGCACAGATAGTAGAGCATTGAATAAGATCACAGTCAGGTACAGATTTCCGATGCCGAGGCTTGATGATTTATTGGATCAAATCAATGGGTCCGTAATATTTTCTAAGATTGACTTGAAGAGCGGTTATCATCAGATTCGCATTAGACCAGGGGATGAATGGAAGACAGCGTTCAAGACGAGGGAAGGATTGTATGAATGGCTGGTAATGCCGTTTGGTCTATCGAATGCACCAAGTACATTCATGAGGGTGAGGAACCAAATTTTCAGGCCATACATTGGGAAATTTGTGGTGGTTTACTTTGATGATATTCTGATCTACAGTGCTAGTACAGAAGAGCATGTTCAGCATTTGAAGAAAGTGTTAATTATTCTTCATGAAGAACAATTCTATGCTGCTACAAAGAAGTGTGTTTTTATGGCGAGAAGCGTTTTATTTCTGGGGTATGTTGTGTCGGAAGAAGGAATACAGGTTGACCAATGTAAGGTTGAAGCTATCAGAGATTGGCCGCAACCCAAGACGATAACGGAAGTTCGTAGTTTTCACGGGTTGGCTTCATTTCATCGGAGGTTTATTCCACACTTTAGTAGTGTGATGGCGCCTGTTACAGATTGTATGAAGGGTAAACAGTTTGCATGGACGGAGGAAGCAGGGGTTGCTTTTGAGCAAATCAAAGAACTTTTGACGTCAGCACCAATTCTAGTGCTACCAGATTTTCAGTTAGTGTTTGAACTACATACTGATGCATCCAAGGTTGGGATTGGAGGAGTGTTGAGTCAGAGGGGACGTCCGATTGCATATTTCAGTGAGAAGTTATCATGAGCGAAGATGAGATATAGTACTTATGATGTGGAATTTTATGCTGTTGTACAAGCTATCAAACACTGGAGACACTATCTATTTCAGAAGGAGTTTGTTCTTTACACTGATCATGAGGCATTGAAGCATTTACAAGGGCAAGACAAGATTTCAGCAAGACATGCATCGTGGATTGCATATCTGCAACAGTTTACTTTTGTTGTTAAACACAAGTCAGGAGTGACGAATCGAGTGGCTGATGCTTTGAGTAGAAGAAATCATTTGTTAACAACAATGAAGGTTGAAGTGACGGGGTTTGATGTGCTACCAATTTTATTTGTTGAAGATCCTTACTTTATGAAGTTTGTTGATAAAGTCAAGAATGGGGAGACGGATGAGTTCGTGATGGTAGAGGGTTTTCTGTTCAAAGGAAATCAATTGTGCATACCTGATTGTAGTTTGAGAATAAAGATTGTAAAAGAGCTACATGAAGAAGGACATGTTGGGAGAGACCGTACCTTACAGTTGATTTCACAGTCTTAATTTTGGCCATCGATGAGGAAAGAGGTGGAGAGGTTTGTGGAGCGATGTCATATCTATCAGGTTTCGAAAGGAACTGCAACTAATGCTGGGTTATATATGTCGTTACCTGTACCAACTAAACCATGGGTTGATGTGAGTATGGACTTCGTGTTGGGATTGCCGAGAACACAGCGTGGTAATGATTCCATTTATGTGGTGGTGGACAGATTTTCGAAAATGGCACATTTTATTGCTTGTAAGAAGACGGCGGATGCTGTTCATGTTGCTCAATTATTTTTCAAGGAGATATATCGACTTCATGGATTGCCAGAATCTATTGTGTCGGATAGGGATACTCGTTTTCTGAGTCATTTTTGGCTAAGTTTGTGGAAGATGGTGGGAACGAAGTTGAACTTTAGCAGCGTTTATCATCCACAAACGGATGGACAGACCGAGGTTGTGAACAGATCATTGGGAAATTTGTTGAGATGTCTTGTGCAAGATAATCTGAAGAGTTGGGATGTGAAGTTATGCCAGGCAGAGTTTGCTCATAATCATGCAGTGAATCGTAGTACGGGGTTCAGTCCATTTCAGATTGTATATTCTAGTTTGCTAAAGGGGCCGTTGGAGTTAACAGTCATACCACAACCAAAGAAGACAGTCAAACGAGCTGTAGATTTTGTTGAAGGATTGACAGAGTGTCATAGAATCGTTCGAGAACGATTGGAAAAGTCGAATGAGAAGTACAAACGTTCTGCAGATCTGAAGCGAAGGAGTGTTGAATTTAATAAAGGTGATTGGGTTTATGCAGTGTTAACAAAGGATCGTTTTCCGGTGGGAACATACAATAAATTGAAAGCACGGAAAATTGGACCAGTAAAAATTTTGAAGAAAATCAATGAGAGCGCATATCAATTGGAATTGCCGGATAATGTTCATACGTCTGATGTGTTTAACGTCAAACACTTAGTTCCGTACCATGGGAATGAGTGTGCTACGGAGGAGGAAGATGCAAATTCGAGGATGAATTTCTCTCAACCAGGGGAGGATGATGCAGCCCAGGTTGAAGTCTTGGGTCGTGTACGACCTAAGGAAGTGATAGGTCGCGAACGACCTAAGTTTGCAGTGCAACTTGGTGAAAGTTTAAGTCACAAACGACCTAACTTGTTTTTAGGTCGCATACGACCTAACTGGTTACTACGACCTAACAAGCAGATAGGTCGCGTGGAGGAGGTACGACCTAAAGTGAAACAGGATGTAACGCTTGGGTTATGCCATAGGTCGCTAACAAGTTACGATCTAACGAAGCTGCGACCTAGCGAGGTAACAAAGCTGCACAGTAAAAAAGCGGAAGCAATGGAAAAGTTAGGTCGCGTACGACCTAACGAGGCTTTTAAGTCGCTCCAGCGACCTAGTGGAGAATCGCGAGCTATCGAGTTAAGACTAACTTTAGGTCGCAGTGATATGTTACGACCTAAGTTAGGTCGTGAGAAGATGAAGAGAGATAGGTCGTTCGTTATAGGTCGCAAGGCATTAAGTCACGAGGACTTAGGTCGTGAAGACATAGGTCGTGAAGCCTTAGGTCGCAAAGACTTAGGTCGCACAGTTTCTGAAGCCGCTTCATTTTAGGTCGCTGATGAAGGGATGCCGTTCATTCTTAGGTCGCTCAAGCCAGATGCCGTCCATTTTAGGTCCTCAGACGTGTATCGAGTTATTGTGTTGTAACTGTTTTGTTGTTAGGTCGCTGCCGACCTATACTAAGTCGTGCATGTTAAGTCGTGATGGTTTGTATGTGTTTGTTGTAATGTGATCTGTTAGGTCGTTAACGACCTATACTAAGTCGCAGGGTTTTTTAGGTCGCACTAATTTTAGGTCGTAGATCGTTCACGACCTAAGTGTTGTCCTGTTTTCAGTGTTGAGTTGTAATTTCTATAAATAGGCCGGTGGTGCCATTTGTAATAGTTTAGTTGATTTGAAATAAAACTCTTGTTTTGTTAGCTTTGTGCTTTCACCAAATTGGTAGTTGAGTGTAATCTCCTAACTCCTCTTTCAGTTAATCGAGTGCGCTCGATTCAACGATTGCAGAAGCCGATTCACGGAATCTAGTGCGCTAGATCAACGTGTGAAGAATCACAGATCTTTGAACCCGGTATCGTGCGCGATCAACGAGTTCGGGATAGCTAGAATTCGGTATCTTCGGATCAACGAATTTGGGCATTTCAGTATTCATCAATCCATCGATTGCTACTTTCATCGATCTACATTGTTTTTGTATAATCCGCTGCGTCAAACATACACCATTTCCTTTTTAATAATACCACTAATTGCATTTCCAATTTCTTTTTTCTGTAACCATCTAATATTAAAAATGCTCAAGGTTGAAGAAATTTAATCAAATCATTGCATATGTTTGATGTAAGTTATCCAATTCTAACAAAGGAAAATAGTTATCATTGTTACACGATGTCAAAAAATAATGAATCGGTATAATTGTTCAACGCACTAAAAGAAGAAAAATAAGCCTTTTTAGTAATATACTCCGGGTAAAAAATATAAAAGACATTAATATCAATACCATGTATGTTATGCCTTTGACTTGACTCTTTTTCTCTCTTACTATTTGAATACCAGGTAGCAAACAGAGAGAAAATGCTAGCCAATCATTATTTCTAATCAATGCTTCTCATCTATATCCGCTAATTATCACTTGAACATCTTTTCTAATTAGATATAGATCTCAAGATTCATTATGACTTGCCTGCATAGACCAATGCCATTTGTATAAAAGGTGAAGTTACATTAGTAAATTTTATATTGGTCATAGCCAAACATTATATATTGGTCGGCATTATGCACAAAATGAGACAGAAAATTAAATTTCATTTGGATTAAAATCATCATAAACAATAAATGAAGATATGGGAAAAAATTACGCCTTTTATAAACGACCACACCCTCATAAAATTCATAATTTGTGCTAACTTTATAATTGTGGTACATGATACATGATTACATTGTAAGACCGTCTAAATGTTATGGGATAATTTTCAATATTTCGTTATTGTTATAATAGAATTCTTGTAATTCATAATAAATATTATTCATGAAGATAGAAAAGAAATTTAGTTCAAAAGAGAGTCAACAGATTCAGGAAAAAGGAGAGGATGCAACAAAATTGGCATATCACCATTGATTGTAAGGAAGCCAAAGATGATGCATTATGAAAGGATGGGATTGTCCTAGATGAATAACCTGCTGAAAGGCTATAGGCTGTGGTTTCAAAGAATTTTTTTAGATCTTCCGACCATATAAATTTACATGAAATATAACTTTAAATAGCTAAATATATTTTGTTAGAAGAATCAATTTTACTATTTAAAATGATATCTTCAATAACTAATAAATAATAAAGTTCATTCAGTTCTAATGGTCATCAGTCGAAACTGAATATATGAAGTTAGCAAACATAGTTCTTAAGAGTAAATTCAATTGATATTAAAAGAATAACATGTACATTCAAGGTGGGTTTTTTACAGATCAACATGCTACTAAAAGTGAATGTATCACCTAGTTAAGAGGGTGCATTTGAAGGCAAAAAATACTAAATTAATATCACATATAAGAGACTAACCTTCATGTTGTCGCAAGTTCATGTAGAATGATGAATGGATGTATCAAGCCACCTAAGGAAGGAAATAATAGGGGAAAAAAATTAAAATATAGTTCAAATAAACCTAGAAATAACTCAATGTAACCAACTATGAAAGAATATGATTAAAAACAAAAAATTCAATAAGCCTTAAGCTAAATAGTAGGGAAGTATTCAGGATAATCCAAGCATATTTGTAATATAAACTCTTTCATCACCACTTATAGATATACATTAAGGTATTCATATATCTATCGTCCAAGCTAAGTCCTTTGAGCAAAAATTCCATCGTATAAAATATCTTCTCCACTCACAAATACAAACTAAGTTACTCATATACCAACTTAACCCTTCATTGAATGAAAATGAATTTACATATTTGACAACTGTTCATGTTTAACTACTAGAGTATGATGAATGATGCGATAAATAATAGAAGCAATACAAAATATGCAATTTGCACAACGCAAAAAAAGGATTTTGGCAGTGGGTTAGCATCGACTAATCAGCTTATTTGTGTAGTTTCATATCAGAATTAGCATCATCTAACGACCATGGCATCCATCTTCACGCTCCATGTAGAGTGGAAAAAAATGTTGTTTTTGTGAATCATACTTAACATGCAATTTTTGATTTTTTATAAATGTTTCTCTAACCCAAAACATTTGAAAATTACCAGTAATCTTTTGTAAACTTGATAAGAAAAAATTTAAAGTTGAAAAGTAACTTCAGCCCCTTCATAAGCAGGCATATTACAGGAGTACATGATCATGCATTAAAATCATAAGAACATTAACTACATAGCAGAAATGAAATTCATTCTCTCTACAACAACATTTGTATTGCTTTCCACTCAACACTAAATAAAGAAAACCATTAGATATACTTTTAGTCAAAATTTTGTATGAAAATTCTTCATATTGAATCAGTAAAGTGTGTATATGAGATTAGTATAATAATAATTCGGACTTCTAGCAAAAGCACGTTATTTACTCGAACTCTGTCCGTTTTGCTTTAAATTTGAAATGAAGATGAACTCATTCTATATACCAGTGGTGGTCAAAGTACATATAAACCTAGGGATAAAACAGCATGTAAATATTCATAAAAAGTAGTACTCTTTTACCATTATTTTTTATTTGTTAGTAAAGGGAATACAACATCTATGGACAGACAGTTTGCCTTTTCCAATAAAACCTTCACAAAATAGTATAAGTTACAAAGGCAAATTTTGGATCATTTTGAAAATGAGTGTGTAACAATTCTAGAGCAGCAATTTCTTCAGAAATCTAACTGTAATATCTTTTAGACTTTATGCAGCAGCAAGAAGAGTTATTTTTTAAACTAATTTAAGTAATTTAAACTGTTTATCTATTTTGAAAGGAATTCTACATTGTTAGAAATTGACCAATATAGTTAATTGATGTTTGACATCTAACACACCAATTCTGATCTAAAAATTAGTACACTGTTAAAAATTGACCAACACAGTTAACAGATGTTTGATATCTAACACACCAATTCTGATCTAAAAATCAGAGTGAGAAAACTAATATAAGTTACAACTATGTATTTTAAATAAACACCTTTAAATCTTATATTATAATGAGTAGTTAAATACGTCTAAGTGCCTCAAATTATTTTAAAGAAATGGTGAATTTTTATTATTTTACAGTAATGGCATGCATACCTTAATGGTACACTACAAACCATGTCATATAGATCCTAAAAAGATGAATGTAATCCCCTCCTCCTACCAACATAGTATATGAGCTTGCCGCAAACTAAGTTATATGTAACATGAATTTCAAAATAAAACTAATGGTTCGAAAATATATTTGATACTCAATTCTTAATGGTCTATTGGTATACCAAGTTTCTACTTGTAAGCATGTCGTCTATATGATACTGCGTTTGATGATACATGATTAAATCAGCTATTTCGAATAACATAACACATTTTATTCTTTGTTCTAAGAACTTCAAGTAAATTTCCAACTTAAAGCAATTAAGGCAATTTATATTTCTTAATCGGAAAATAGTACCAATAAAAAAAGTAATAACCGCAATAATCAACAAACCATCTCTTCCAAACATCCCTTTTATTTTTTAAGATGGATTGATGTACATTTTGTGTATATGGCTAGACCTTACCAATGTCTTGTTTTGGCAGTTCACACATATATTATAGTATTTCTACAAAATAGTCCATAATGAATCCGCAGATGATAAACAGTGGTTGATAAGACATGCACTCAGTATATAGCTATAGTGAGCATACAAACCATTCACTGAACTTTATTTTTTTTCTAGTATACTAACCATGTTAGGGTTTGATATATTTAGTTTCAATATTAGATTCTTATTTTGAATTGCCTTCTCTTCTCTGTTGGAGTGGTAAATCAAATATGAAGCAAATACTTTAAATATTCATTGACAATGTATGTGATCAAAGGCAATGGTACTCTTAATCAAAATTATTGCTAAACTTGATTTATGATCTGAGAGTAACTACCAAAGATGTCAAATATGAATGCTTCAAAAATGGTAAAGTTAACAACTAATTTCTTTTGTAGTTTTGGTTACATATTTACGTACATGAACTAAATGGATGTAAATTAGGAAAATATACTATGTACCTGATTAGTACATTCATTAAGTGATTGGATGTAAAATATGAAAACATATTATGTACTTTATTAGAGATCTCAACATTGTTCCACAATTAAATATCACAAAATTAAGCTAAATATAACTATTCAATTAGAGTTTAGAAAGAACAAAACAGGTTGAAAATATTATGGGTACCCCCTTAACCTCCATAGTAAGTGTATGTAGCAATGTACCAATTTAATACTCTCAATTTCATTGATATGGATTTTGTCACCAATTTTCGAAATACTCTCCAACCAATGCATAGGATATTTTAAATTGTTACCAAAATATGTAATTTTGATAAATAATCCAGGCTAAAGAGACCTTAAAACGATATTTCACTATTTCTGGTAGACCATGTAATTGTAACTGACATGGTTATACGTAGAGTAACTCACAAAGGAAATCCCTACAAATTTCTAGTAGATAACCAATAATAATTAGTATATAACTCCATGATAAAAAGCAGAGTATAACGCCTTGATTTGATGATAAGTGAACATAGTAGGAAGATAACAACAACAAAAAAGAGAATTAAGAATCCAAAATCAAAGTTTTCACCAAAAATAAGATAAATTTTATTTTGCTTTAATAAATCTTAATCGAACACTAACAAAGTAGGAAGATAACAATTGCAAGAAGAGATTTTTAACCACAAACGAAATGGTTTCCAAATTGGAACAAATTACATGTATTCAGCCAAACATTAGAATAAGGGAAAAAGAAAAAAAATTCACCATGATCATGCACGACCAAAGGGAAGAAGAAAACACTAACCACATCTTCAGGTTCAACACGACATTTTGCAAGGAAGAACCGTGGTTGTAATTAACAAATAACCGATGCTTCTATAATCTTTCTTTAAATTGCTTGTTCATTAGCATCTCCTTCTGTTATCTTTCGTCAAATTGCTTGTTCATTAGATTATGCTTCTATTTCAGCACCCGAGCATCATGAAGTGTCTTGCAATTTGAGGAGCCTCCTAAAAAATAGAAATTTAGTACGATGGCAATGTAAGAAGTTGCAATTTGTAGTCATTAAGTACTAACTAAGATACCTAATAAATAACATTTGAAAATTATGTTTTGCTATAACTACCTCGATATGCCTAAGTATGCTTCTGTTTCAGCACCCGAGTATCGTGAAGTGTCTTGCAATTTGAGGAGCCTCCTAAAAAATAGAAATTCAGTACGATGGCAATGTAAGAAGTTGCAAATTGTAGTTACTAAGTACTAACTAAGCTACCTAATAAATATCATTTGAAAATTATGTTTTGCTATTACTACCTCGATATGCCTAAGTATGCTTCTATTTCAGCACCCGAGCATCATGAAGTGTCTTGCAATTTGGGAGCCTCTTAAAAAACAGATATTCCATACGATGGTAATGTAAGAAGTTGCAAATTGAAGTTACTAAGTACTAACTAAGATACCTAATAAATATCATATGAAAATTATGTTTTGCTATCACTACCTCGATATGCCTAAGTATGCTTCTGTTTCAGCACCCGAGCATCATTAAGTGTCTAGCAATTTGAGGAGCCACCTAAAAAATAGAAATTTAGTACGATGGCAATGTAAGAAGTTGCAAATTGTAGTTACTAAGTACTAACTAAGATACCAAATAAATATCATTTGAAAATTATATTTTGCTATGACTACCTCGATATGCCTAAGTATGCTTCTGTTTCAGCACTCGAGCATCATGAAGTGTCTTGCAATTTGAGGAGCCTCCTAAAAATAGACATTCAGTACGATGACAATGTAAGAAGTTGAAAATTGTATGTACTAATTACTAACTAAGATACCTAATAAATATCATTTGAAAATTATGTTTTGCTATTACTACCACGATATGCCTAAGTATGCTTCTGTTTCAGCACCCGAGCATCATGAAGTGTCTTGCAATTTGAGTAGCTTCCTAAAAAATAGAAATTTAGTACGATGGCAATGTAAGAAGTTGCAAATTGTAGTTACTAAGTACTAACTAAGATACCTAATAAATATCATTTGAAAATTATGTTTTGCTATTACTACCTCGATATGCCTAAGTATGCTTCTGTTTCAGCACCCGAGCATCTTGAAGTGTCTTGCAATTTGAGGAGCCTCCTAAAAATATACATTCAGTACGATGGCAATGTAAGAATTTGCAAATTGTAGTTACTAAGTACTAACTAAGATACCTAATAAATATCATTTGAAAATTATGTTTTGCTATTACTACTTCGGTGTGCCTAAGTATGCTTCTGTTTCAGCACCCGAGCATCATGAAGTATCTTGCAGTTTGAGGAGCCTCCTAAAAAATAGACATTCAGTACGATGGCAATGTAAGAAGTTGCAAATTGTAGTTACTAAGTACTAACTAAGATACCAAATAAATATCATTTGAAAATTATGTTTTGCTATTACTACCTCGATATGCCTAAGTATGCTTCTCTTTCACCACCCGAGCGTCATGAAGTGTCTTGCAATTTGAGGAGCCTCCTAAAAAATATAAATTTAGTACGATGGCAATGTAAGAAGTTGCAAATTGTAGTTACTAAGTACTAACTAAGATACCTAATAAATATCATTTGAAAATTATGTTTTGCTATTACAACCTCGTTATGCCTAAGTATGCTTCTGTTTCAGCACCCGAGCATCATGAAGTGTCTTGCAATTTGAGGAGCCTCCTAAAAAATAGACATTCAGTACAATGGAAATGTAAGAAGTTGCAAATTGTAGTTACTAAGTACTAACTAAGATACCTAATAAATATCATTTAAGAATTTTGTTTTGCTATTACTACCTCGATATGCCTAAGTATGCTTCTGTTTCAGCACCCGAGCTTCTTGAAGTGTCTTGCAATTTGAGGAGCCTCCTAAAAATAGACATTCAGTACGATGGCAATGTAAGAAGTTGCAAATTGTAGTTACTAAGTACTAACTAAGATATCTAATAAATATCATTTGAAAATTATGTTTTGCTATTACTACTTCGATGTGCCTAAGTATGCTTCTGTTTCAGCACCCGAGCATCATGAAGTGTCTTGCAATTTGAGTAGCCTCCTAAAAAATAGAAATTTAGTACGATGGCAATGTAAGAAGTTGCAAATTGTAGTTACTAAGTACTAACTAAGATACCTAATAAATATCATTTGAAAATTATGTTTTGCTATTACTACCTCGATATGCCTAAGTATGCTTCTGTTTCAGCACCCGAGCATCTTGAAGTGTCTTGCAATTTGAGGAGCCTCCTAAAAATATACATTCAGTACGATGGCAATGTAAGAATTTGCAAATTGTAGTTACTAAGTACTAACTAAGATACCTAATAAATATCATTTGAAAATTATGTTTTGCTATTACTACTTCGGTGTGCCTAAGTATGCTTCTGTTTCAGCACCCGAGCATCATGAAGTATCTTGCAGTTTGAGGAGCCTCCTAAAAAATAGACATTCAGTACGATGGCAATGTAAGAAGTTGCAAATTGTAGTTACTAAGTACTAACTAAGATACCAAATAAATATAATTTGAAAATTATGTTTTGCTATTACTACCTCGATATGCCTAAGTATGCTTCTCTTTCACCACCCGAGCGTCATGAAGTGTCTTGCAATTTGAGGAGCCTCCTAAAAAATATAAATTTAGTACGATGGCAATGTAAGAAGTTGCAAATTGTAGTTACTAAGTACTAACTAAGATACCTAATAAATATCATTTGAAAATTATGTTTTGCTATTACAACCTCGTTATGCCTAAGTATGCTTCTGTTTTAGCACCCGAGCATCATGAAGTGTCTTGCAATTTGAGGAGCCTCCTAAAAAATAGACATTCAGTACAATGGAAATGTAAGAAGTTGCAAATTGTAGTTACTAAGTACTAACTAAGATACCTAATAAATATCATTTAAGAATTATGTTTTGCTATTACTACCTCGATATGCCTAAGTATGCTTCTGTTTCAGCACCCGAGCTTCTTGAAGTGTCTTGCAATTTGAGGAGCCTCCTAAAAATAGACATTCAGTACGATGGCAATGTAAGAAGTTGCAAATTGTAGTTACTAAGTACTAACTAAGATACCTAATAAATATCATTTGAAAATTATGTTTTGCTATTACTACTTCGATGTGCCTAAGTATGCTTCTGTTTCAGCTCCCGAGCATCATGAAGTGTCTTGCAGTTTGAGGAGCCTCCTAAAAAATAGACATTCAGTACGATGGAAATGTAAGCAGTTGCAAATTGTAGTTACTAAGTGCTAACTAAGATACCTAATAAATATCAATTGAAAATTATGTTTTGCTATTACTACCTCGATATGCCTAAGTATGCTTCTGTTTCAGCACCCGAGCATCATGAAGTGTCGTGCAATTTGAGGAGCCTCCTAAAAAATAGACATTCAGTACGATGGAAATGTAAGAAGTTGAAAATTGTAGTTACTAAGTACTAACTAAGATACCTAATAAATATCATTTGAAATTATGTTTTGCTATTACTACGTCGATATGCCTAAGTATGCTTCTGCTTCAGCACCCGAGCATCATGAAGTGTCTTGCAATTTGAGGAGCCTCCTAAAAAATAGAAATTTAGTACGATGGAAATGTTAAAGGGTTAATGGCAACAATTATCAATAAGGAATGGAAATAAAGTTTTATCAATATATTGGAATTTAATTTATGATAATAGGATTAATTGCAATTAAATGAAATTGAAATAGCTTAATAACACGTTATTTGAAATGAAGATGGAATATGAGGAAATCTATGTAATAGTTTTGAATCCAATGTTAAATCCTTCTATTTGTCAATAATGAAAGAAATAATTATTGGTTAATTTAATTAAATGGAATTATTGGGAATTTTATTTATAAATTTTGAATTCGATAAATTGAGGTTAACGCTGAAAGTTGATAAATTAATTAACTTTAAATTGACATCTAAATTTGTTAAATTAGTGTGAATGATTTGGAAATATAAAAATGATAAGGATTGTCAATTTTAGAATTAAAAATTGAAATTTGATTTAATTAATTAATTTTTAAATTATTTAATTAACTGTAGAAATAGCCATTTTGGCCACTAATTCAGATTTCGACGAAACCAGTTTCATCGGATCCATAACGGTGAATTATTGTAGGACTTCAAGTTTCGTATCGATCGGACTTGTCGTTTGATCGTATGGGCTTGAAACGCCTTGAAATTGATAAATTGAAATCAATTTGAAAAACATTGATTTTAGCATAACTTCTTCATACGATGGAATTCGGACTTGAAACCTTTTCCATTGTGTTTAACATATTATAAAACATCTATTTTGATATACGGGTTGACCCAATTTCGTTTCGGAGTCAGAACGGGCTTTTCGGGCCATTCATCGTTCAGCGCGTTTATAAAGCGGGTCCATCTATTCATTTCAACCTTGCCTATTTATACCCTGTTATAAACCCTAGCCTACCCCTATTTCTCATTTGCCGGTACGTACAATTCATTTATCTCTCCTCCTCAATGGCAGATAAATTCCAAATGCAATTGCAATTCAAAAAGCAAAGCAAAAATTTCAAACTCCTTAGAAAAATTTGGAAAAAATATATATTAAAGCTCTCAATGAGCGTAATCTTCCGGTACTGTTCGTTTTTCGACTCAATTCACCGGTTGCCCAGAATTTTCCAATCAATTCTCGGCCGTTCATTATGCTCCGATGAACGTCGATGGATCGTCAAATCACTTGTACCATCGCGTAGAGGGTGCCGAGCTGGGCTCATCGGAGTAGGTTGTGTGTCGAATCGACGGCTAGATCATCGAGAATTGGCTTGGTGAGAAAGCCAAAGTCTAAGAATCTAACATTTGTCATATATACACATAGAGCTCTGTCAAACATACACCGTTTCCTAATAAATATCATTTGAAAATTATGTTTTGGTATTACTACCTCGATATGCCTAAGTATGCTTCTGTTTCAGCACCCGAGCATCATGAAGTGTCTTGCAATTTGAGGAGCCTCCTAAAAAATAGAAATTTAGTACGATGACAATGTTAGAAGTTGCAAATTGCAGTTACTAAGTACTAACTAAGATACCTAATCAATATCATTTGAAAATTATGTTTTGCTATTACTACCTCGATATGCCTAAGTATGCTTCTGTTTCAGCACCCGGGCATCATGAAGTGTCTTGCAATTTGAGGAGCCTCCTAAAAAATAGACATTCAAGACGATGGCAATGTAAGAAGTTGCAAATTGTTGTTACTAAGTACTAACTAAGATACCTAATAAATATCAAAATGAAAATTATGTTTTGCTATTACTACCTCGATATGCCTAAGTATGCTTCTATTTCAGCACCCAAGCATCATGAAGTGTCTTGCAATTTTAGGAGCCTCCTAAAAAATAGAAATTTAGTACGATGACAATGTAAGAAGTTGAAAATTGTAGTTACTAAGTACTAACTAAGATACCTAATAAATATCATTTGAAAATTATGTTTTGCTATTACTACCTTGATATGCCTAAGTATGCTTTTGTTTCAGCACCCGAGCATCATGAAGTGTCTTGCAATTTGAGGAGCCTCCTAAAAAATAGAGATTCAGTACGATGGCAATGTAAGAAGTTGTAAATTGTAGTTAGTAAATACTAACTAAGATACCTAATAAATATAATTTGAAAATTATGTTTTGCTATTACTACCTCGATATGCCTAAGTATGCTTCTGTTTCAGCCCCCGATCATTAGGAAGTGTCTTGCAATTTGAGGAGCCTCCTAAAAAATAAAAATTCATTACGATTGCAATGTAAGAAGTTGCAAATTGTTGTTACTAAGTACTAACTAAGATACCTAATAAATATCATTTGAAAATTATGTTTTGCTATTACTACCTCGATATGCCTAAGTATGCTTCTGTTTCAGCACCCGAGCATCATGAAATGTCTTGCAATTTGAGGAGCCTCCTAAAAATAGAAATTTAGTACGATGGCAATGTAAGAAGTTGCAAGTTTTAGTTACCAAGTACTAACTACGATACCTAATAAATATCATTTGAAAATTCTGTTTTGCTATGACTACCTTGATATGCCTAAGTATAGATATTCAAACACGGAAACTAGTTTGAATTCATGTGACCAATCCATTGCATCTTATGTTACACATTGATCTCTTTGAAAAGTAACTTATTATTATTATTATACATTACCATGCTTGTCCATAAGTCAGCTACAGTTGCCTTTCAAGCAAAGCAATTCATGATCATAATAAGAATGTAACCTACATGTATTGCCAAGTATTAAATAATGAAATGTAATTCGCTTACACCAAAGCATTCAGCTAGTAAAGAATAAAAAAAATGCATAAGACATGTTAAAAGTAATGTTTCTAGCATAAACAACCATATATCTACACAGGAAACTCCCCCACCATCACTACAAATAGCTTGACAATAATGGTTTCAAAGCTGCAAAGCGATAATATATATCATAAATAAAGAAAACATGATGACATTTTAATTACGAAATTACAACATGATGAATAAACAATGTAAACCGATGTTGAAATCAATTTCGGCTGGTTGAAATCATGTACATAAGTAAAATGGTATACGATCTAAATATTTCACACGTAGTACATCAAAAAAGTAAATCAGTAACCCACATAAGTTTGTTGAGATTTAAACAAAATATTGTAACGACCCGGAATTTTCGAACCCGAAAATTCCAGATAGTTAAGAAAAGGAGAAAGAGATAAAAGAAAAAGAAACAGAAACACATCACAGATTCTCACATTCGCAGCGGATCAAAATATAATATCAAATAATAACAGTTTACAAAAGAATACTATATCTGTCAATTTCATTTTTATACATCAGAGTTACACATTTTAGAACCACTGGAGAGTTATAATAACAGTCTCAGATAAATAACAATATATCACAGTGAAATACTCTCCATACGTTCCTGCCATCCAACTCGGCTCCTGAGCTCCAGAACGTCCTTACCTGAAAATCTGTAATACTCGGTCTGACCCGAGCATTACAATAATGTAACACCCGGGTCAGGCTGGAAACCAGCGTGAGTAAACCCATAATATGAAATACCCAGCTATATAACTTAAGTGATTTACCAGGGTAACTCATACTTTTCTACGAGTTCTAATCTTATTTAAGTAATTTATTTATCTCAAACCAATATCCAAGAATCGTTATCCAGTTTAAATATACAGGATACTTATTTATTTCATTCCAGCCTGTTTGCTTCCAAACTCACATTTATAAAGAATCGAAGTGGTTTCGGGTATTTACTTATATCCGACCCCGGTCTCTTCGAATCCAATGTCATCTTTAATCCAAGTTGTTCAAGTGAAAACAATTAATTTTAATACAGGATGTCACATTTACACAACAATTCATCATCGAACGATAACCCACATTATCAACCCCAAACATATCATATCATAGTACATCAAAATTTTCAGACTAGATATAAATCTAATCATCCATTACAATTCAATCATCCATAAGCAAGATCAATTTATCACCATTTCTAATTTATTAAATTTAATCCAATAAATTATATTAATTAATTATCCTTTAATTAATTTTATTAAGTAATTATACTTTAATTACTTCTTTTAAATAATTTAACCTTTAATTACTTATCAATTAATTAATCTTTAATTACTTTCATTAACTAATTAAACTTTAATTACCCCGGACCTTACTTATATAAAAGATAAATCATTTATCTTAATTAACTTCTTAATTATCATTAAAACCTTATTTAATAAACCTTTGGATTTAACTATAATTAACCTATAAATTAACTAAAGACCTTAAGTTTAATTAATAATAAAAACATTTCATCTTCTTAATTACTACTTAATTACATTATTAATTAAGTTTTAAATAAACTTAAGAATTCACTTAATTAAATATAGTTAAAATCAATTACACAACTTTTAATTAACCAACATTTAAATAAACCATTATCATTTAGAAGAATGGTTAAAAGAATTATGAAGACTTGATTATGTTTAACTAAAAAAAATTTGTTAACATCATAACATTTTTGACCCGAGACAAACCTGAGCATACTCGCACTCAATCCCGAGTCACCATCCTTCTTGTCTTTTCCTCTTTTTCCTTTAAACTTTGATTAAATTTTCAAACTATTAAAAACAAATTAAACCACGCGAATGCCCTGAAGTCAGACTCGAGCCAAACCTGCATTTACCCAGATTAAAACTCGAGACAACCTCCTTCTTCTCAACACAGCAACAACCACCATCACCACTGATACAACAGACACTCGTGCACATGCACAGAAGATCGCCGATGATCCGGTCATCAATGACACTACTGACAAGTCGTCGCTGACCACCACTCTCGATTTCGACCACAAGTTCCTCGAATCGAACACGAAATCGAGATCGTGCACAAACGAACCCAACCTGGAACGAACCCAGTCACCAAAACTTCCACGTATCGCCTAACTCCGACCATTTAACACCACGTCATCAAGTCCACATCTTCGCCAGAGTTCCATGCTTCCATTCCCCTACCTCAAATCCAACCCGATGCTTCCACGTTGAGGTAGATACCTCGAGAACACGACAAACCAAAACGGTATATGCAACCCTAGATCATCGTTGTTCGACCACCATGGTCATCTAGAATTTAAGTGAGTATTTTTCTAATGATCGCCTAACCTCCAGCCTCCTTCCAACTCGATCACGACATCCAATGTTATCCCGATCGCCAGAAATCGATGAAAATACAACTTTCGATCAACTCGCAAAATCATCCCAGACTTTAACTTAAAAATCATGAAATTTTTATCTAAATTCCTCATTTTACAATATGATTCTATTTATGAAATTCAAATCGTATTTATGAACTGCGATTTTGTTGACTTATTATTTGATTTCTACTGTTATCTCTTGTTTCCAGTAACCATATTCATCAATATACTTAATTTTTTTTTTTAAATCTTTATCTTGTTATTTCTAACAGGTTTTGTTTATGCATAAAGGTCCAAAGAGAATCAGGGGAAAAAGAATTGAAAATTTAAACTTATTTAGGCCTGTAAGTTTTAAAACGGAGCAAACTTCCATGTACACAGACATGCACGCCTATTTTCATGTATATATATGCATATAAATACATATACGAACAAACATCATCCATCTCATAGACAAACCATTTATTTACTTAAATAGATTTTAAACTTAAATCCATGTTTGAACATATAAAAGTTGTTTGAAACCAAACCAAACCTAGAACAAGTGCAGAGACATTAAATTTGATTTGTTTTCAACTCTGGAACTATGAAACAGGGAAGAACCAACATACACAGTTCAATCACAAACAACATACAGGGATTCACTTTTGTATATACACATGCAAAGCACAAATTCAATCCAGGAATCACATGCACAGTTTTTAATTTATTTAAGCCTTTAAAATAAGATGTTTACTCACCTTTGAAAATAAACAAAAAAGGTATAAACTGAGATGCTTGAAAGTGCTAAGATGATCTTTTGAAAGTTTGAAACTGGAAACTTTTATTTTTAAGACTGAGATGACTTAGATTTTGCTTGGTGATTTCAGGTTGTAGCCCTTTTTTTTAGATGCTCATATTTATGAAGAACGAGTGGGTTAAGAGATGTACATATATAGAAGCAACATGTACAAACTGATGTATAACAGGTACAAGATTTTATTTTATTTTATATTCTTATATTCCCAGGCAATATTTTATAAACTGAAATGATTTTGAACATTTTGAAATGACCTAAGGTTGTGCTAGCATTAAATGCAAATGTCCTTCATACTTTCATCCTTATCCCACTTTATCTATGTACATATATGATTTTTCTTATGTTTGCAAAGGAAATTGTTTTCCTACTTATATTTTTTTTACATGTTCGAATTCCAGAGATTGAAACAGCCAGCACCTTTATTTTATTTTTATTTCCCGATGTTGCCTAACCTAACTTGAGTTTTGGAGGCTTGAAATGATATATTGTGCTACCATTTAATGCTTGTCACCACTATTTGTTTTATCATTTTATTTTATGAACATATAGTTTTCAGGTTTTTAGTTTATACACTTGCCTTATTTTAACATTATAGATTTGTGCTTTCAAATTTTCAGTTTATGTTGTATATACACCAAAATTACTTAATCCTTGTTCTCTTTTATTTTTATTTCTATTTTATATTTTAACCATCAATATTTAATTTATATTCAATGTAGTTTACTTATTTTTAATATTTATATTGATAGACTTTGATTTTATTTTAAACATTATTATCCATATATTGCATTTATATACATATGTTTACCAAATGTTAATAAGATAAAGCATTTTAAATTTAATTATATAAGAGAGATTTTATTGTATATATTATTAAGGGATTTATTTTAAATTTCAAAATCAAGATTCCTTTTCAAAATACAAATCTATATAAACAAATGGTAATTATTTCTAGAAGATTTATTCATTTTGAAATGATCAGCTTACATTTTATTTAATTTGATTAAATGTTTATTAAAATAATGTTGCCAAAAATACAGGGTCATCACATTCCTCCCCCCTTTGAATCTTTTCGTCCTCGAAAAGGAATGAAGCCAGATTTATTAAAATGCTCAAAATTAGATAAATTTTCTTTGATCATTTTTAAACTACTTTAACAATCTATATCATATTTCTAAAATAGTTTTTATAAAAATACTTTTATAACTCGATGTTTCAACAAGTCCATCCTCGTTCTCATAGAGATTCGGTCATACGTTGATCAGGCGTAGGACTGAAAATCTATAAGTACTCGGTAAACTCGTTTCCAACACCCAGTGAAAATACTTTGGAAAATAATCTTATTGGAAACAGTTTTGAAAATAGGGAAAATATCTTGGTGAAAACGCTCTGGAAATCATCACCCCCATCCATGGTCGCAGTTAACCCGTTGGTTACGTTGCCGTCCCGGCAATATCCATAGGTAACTGTAGGTCTCCGCGCCCCTCGATTATGCCATGAAACCCGCTACAGATCGCAGTTATACCCGGGCCTTACGTTGCTATCATAGCAAAAACCCATATAACTGTAGGCATCAGCGCCACCGAATTTCGCTGCCAAAAGAATGAAACTCCTCCACTTGATCATAGATCGCAGTCTACCGCTGTTACGTTGTCATCCCGGCAAAATCAAGTATAGACTGTTGGCACTCATCCTCCACATGATTTTTGCTATGGTCCACACAGTAGATCGCAGCGACATCGAGTCACACTGTCGTCACAGCATAACCCAAATGCCCCTGTAGGCATCAGCGCCCTCGACTTTCGCTACCAAATAATCCCCAGGAACTAGTTTGTCCGGACTCCTCACAGGGTCAACTTTAGAACCTTCCCCTTAGAGGCTCAAGGCAGTACCACTTAGTGGCACTCCTGAGAAGTTCATTCAAGGGAGCGCCTTTTTCCCCAGAGCCACTTTCAAAACACTTTATACTATACACATATAGTATTTTCCAAATCATACACCAAGTATGAATCTCATATAGAGTTCCTTTCTCAAAATCGATTCCCAAAATCGATGATTCTCAAATTAGGCTTTTCCAAATTCCAAATTTGATTTTCCTCAAAAATCAAAAGCCTTTTCAGAAATCCATAGGTTCCCAAAATATTTCCTCAAAATCATTTTCACAAATAATTTTTATATATACATATATATAATAATCTTGGAAAATCTTTGATTCAATTCATACTTGTATAAATTCTTTTTTTATACTTCAAATACTTTCGAAAATCTTTTTCTTCTGGCAATAGATTCAATAAGGGGAGATTTATCTTATAAAACAGAGATATATAACTTCGTTTATCAAATATTCAAATTTGATTACTCTTTTGTAAAGTCATTCACCATATTGCTTACTTCCATAAAGTAAATTTTAATTATAATTCCCACTTTACTTCATCATATATTTCACAAAATACACTTTCAAATTTCAAAAATCATTTACAGTTCTTATCCACAAAATTTCAATATCAATTTTATTCAAACCCGTACGATGTACTCATATCATCCGTACGCTATATCAATCTGATCACTCACTCGATCACACGATTTCACTTCCGAACTAGTATTGTCCAGCCGACTTCCTAGTGCGGACTCAGATCTGGTTTCTTGATCAGAAACCGTCATTCTCCTTGCATAGTCACAATTATGATAGAGAATATCCAGAACCAATCAAAAATCCATATCCAGGTTCATCGTCGAAAATCGAGTGAAAAATCCCAACTCGGATCGATAATACTATCTCGAAATTCTGTGCTCGAATCTGGATCAAATCATTGTGCGAATAGAATAATATACGTATATCCTACGTATATAACTTCATTGATTATTAGCCAAATCAATTTCCTTTCCATTCACATTCACTTAAATTTTCATTCACTCATTAACAATTGCCTTAATCCCCATTTGGATTATCACTTCAATTTTTATCTCAATTGGGTATTAATCAATAACAGTTTGAACTCCTACCAGTTAATTTTTTTTTAGAAAATAGCTTGAAAATTTTAAAATAATAGATAAGTAGTTGAAAAATAATTATTAGTTTGTAAAATAGTTGTAAAATGGTTAAGTAATTGTAGAATAGTTGAAAATAGTTAAATAGTTTCAAATAGTTGCAAAATAGCTGTATAATAATAATTTATTTGTAAAATAGTTGAAAAATAGCAATTAGTTTATAAAACAATTGAAAAAAATTTAAACAGTTCCAAAAATAATTATAAAACAAGTATAAGATAGTTTGGCTTTAAAAAGAAAGGTTGTATATATAATAAATAGCTTGGAAAAATAGATTTGTACTAAAACAATTTATTTTGAGAATTTTACAGAGTCAAACTATTCAATTCTCAACTTCCAATCCCAATTTAAATAATTTCAGTTTCCACTGAAATTGTTTTAATCCCAATTCAAGTTGAATCAACCTCAATTTCTTCCCAAATTCAAATAAAATTTCATTTGATTTAAATATATTCACTTCAACTACAAATCCCAAATTATTCAAATTAATTTAGACGAATTTCAAATCGAATCTACTTTAATTTCAAATCATTTCAATTTCTATACGAATTAATCCCAATTCCCATTTGAATTAGAACTCATTTAATCTTCACTTTTATTTTAAATTAATCCAATTCAAATTTTCCCATTAATTCAAATCAAATTCAGTTTGAACTAACTCAATTTAAATCTCAATTTTAAACCATCTCGAATTATTTTTTTAAACTCGAGTTAAATTTTCAAAAGTTAATTTAACCCCTTAAATCAAATTAACCTTTATTTTTAAAGGAATAATCCAAATCTCTACATAATTTAATTCTGAGTCTAATTCTCAAAATTCCATTTTTAATTATCTTTATTTAACATATTTCAAAACTCAAAACAATTAAATCTTCAGATTCTAATTTATTATCCATTTTTAAAACCAATTCTCAGGTTCATATATTATTTATAATAATGGAATGATATCAGGATAAATAAACATCCAAATTTATCCAAACACCCATTTTAATTTCTAAATCTCAAACTCATTTTGAGATCACCCATAAATTTCCATTTAAACCAATCATTTAACTTCCCTAAGTTAAATCTCAATTTCATCTTGAAATTTCCAATTCAGGTTGTTTGTTAACTTATTTAACTTTCCCAACGTTAAATCCAGTTTACTTAATCTAGACAACCTTACCCATTTGAATTCCCATTTCAAACTTTAAACAACACATTAATAATTTTAAATGTTCAAAAACTTATCACTTTGGATATCACATCTCATTCCAAATTAAAACTCAACATTAGAGTTTATTTCAAATCATCTTTGATCTGATGTATATCCACATATATACATATTAATTTCCTTTACACACCAAGTTATACTTTAAATTTTAAACCACCCTGGTTTCAATTCAAAACAAATTCCTTTAAAATTTCAAACAACTTTTGTTTGAAATAGAATCCCTTTCATTCAAATACATTAAATAATGTTATTTATTATTTATTTATATATTTTTTTTTTCAAATTCTGGACCCAGGTTTAGAACTTCATAATTTAAATCATTTTCAATTCCCATTTATATAGCATACTTACCAAATGCCTTATTTCCTTAAAACATCTCATTTTGCTTACTTATTAACACACATTTCATTATTAAATACAACAACCAATTATGATAATAACCCAGATTATCATATCTGGAAACCAATTCATTATTATCTCATTATGGGACCTTTTCCCAAATCCAAGGTTTTAATTTCAGTTTGAATCCATTTCAAATTTATCTTTTATTTAATTTCAATTTGGTTGTATTTCTATTACCTCTTAATTTAATTCCAATAATTTAACAACCAATTATTTAACATTTATTAGTAAGAAATATTGCTTTATATATGTCAAAATATTCTCTCATAAAATCATTTTAAATCTTTATATAAGAAAATAACAAGTACGCTCTCATATATATATATACACTCAACTCATTCCAGGGTACTATTGACCCTATCCTTATGAGTACACCCACCAGAGCCAAGGTTCTCGCTTAACCTTTCAGCTCTGATACCAAGTGTAACGACCCGGAATTTTCGAACACGAAAATTCTAGATAGTTAAGAAAAGGAGAAAGAGATAGAAGAAAAAGAAACAGAAACACATCACAGATTCTCACATTCGCAGCGGATCAAAATATAATATCAAATAATAACAGTTTACAGAAGAATACTGTATCTGTCAATTTTATTTTTATACATCAGAGTTACACATTTTACAACCACTGGAGAGTTATAATAACAGTCTCAGATAAATAACAATATATCACAGTGAAATACTCTCCATACGTTCCTGCCATCCAGCTCGGCTCCTGAGCTCCAGAACGTCCTTACCTGAAAATCTGTAATACTCGGTCTGACCCGAGCATTATAATAAAGTAACACCCTGGTCAGGCTGGAAACCAGCGTGAGTAAACCCATAATATGAAATACCCAACTATATAACTTAAGTGATTTACCAGGGTAACTCATACTTTTCTACGAGTTCTAATCTTATTTAAGTAAATTATTTATCTCAAACCAATATCCAAGAATCGTTATCCAGTTTAAATATACAGAATACTTACTTATTTCATTCCAGCCTGTTTGCTTCCAAACTCACATTTATAAAGAATCGAAGTGGTTTCGGGTATTTACTTATATCCGACCCCGGTCTCTTCGAATCCAATGTCATCTTTAATCCAAGTTGTTCAAGTGAAAACAATTAATTTTAATACAGGATGTCACATTTACACAACAATTCATCATCGAACGATAACCCACATTATCAACCCCAAACATATCATATCACAGTACATCAAAATTTTCAGACTAGATATTAATCTAATCATCCATTACAATTCAATCATCCATAAGCAAGATCAATTTATCACCATTTCTAATTTATTAAATTTAATCCAATAAATTATATTAATTAATTATCCTTTAATTAATTTTATTAAGTAATTATACTTTAATTACTTCTTTTAAATAATTTAACCTTTAATTACTTATCAATTAATTAATCTTTAATTACTTTCATTAACTAATTAAACTTTAATTACCCCGGACCTTACTTAAATAAAAGATAAGTCATTTATCTTAATTAACTTCTTAATTATCATTAAAACCTTATTTAATAAACCTTTGGATTTAACTATAATTAACCTATAAATTAACTTAAGACCTTAAGTTTAATTAATAATAAAAACATTTCATCTTCTTAATTACTACTTAATGACATTATTAATTAAGTTTTAAATAAACTTAAGAATTCACTTAATTAAATATAGTTAAAATCAATTACACAACTTTTAATTAACCAACATTTAAATAAACCATTATTATTTAGAAGAATGGTTAAAAGAATTATGAAGACTTGATTATGTTTAACTAAATAAAATTTGTTAACATCATAACATTTTTGACCCGAGACAAACCTGAGCATACTCGCACTTAATCCCGAGTCACCATCCTTCTTTTCTTTTCCTCTTTTTCCTTTAAAATTTGATTAAATTTTCAAACTATTAAAACCAAATTAAACCACGCGAATGCCCCGAAGTCAGACTCAAGCCAAACCTGCATTTACCCGAATCAAAACTCGAGACAACCTCCTTCTTCTCAACACAGCAACAACCACCATCACCACTGATACAACAGACACTCATGCACATGCATAGAAGATCGCCGATGATGCGGTCATCAATGACACTATCGACAAGTCGTCGCTGAACACCACTCTCGATTTCGACCACCAGTTCCTCGAATCGAACACGAAATCGAGATCGTGCACAAACGAACCCAACATGGAACGAACCCAGTCACCAAAACTTCCACGTATCGCCTAACTCCGACCATTTAACACCGCATCATCAAGTCCACATCTTCGCCAGAGTTCCATGCTTCCATTCCACTACCTCAAATCCAACCCGATGCTTCCACATTGAGGTAGATACCTCGAGAACACGACAAACCAAAACGGTATACGCAACCCTAGATCATCGTCGTTCGACCACCATGGTCATCTAGAATATAAGTGAGTATTTTTCTGATGATCGCCTAACCTCCAGCGTCCTTCCACCTCGATCACGACATCCAATGTTATCCCGATCGCCAGAAATCGATGAAAATACAACTTTCGATCAACTCGCAAAATCATCCCAGACTTTAACTTAAAAATCATGAAATTTTTATCTAAATTCCTCATTTTACAATATGATTCTATTTATGAAATCCAAATCGTATTTATGAACTGCGATTTTGTTGACTTATTATTTGATTTCTACTATTATCTCTTGTTTCCAGTAACCCTATTCATCAATGTACTTAATATTTTTTTTAAATCTTTATCTTGTTATTTTTAACAGGTTTTGTTTATGCATAAAGGTCCAAAGAGAATCAGGGGAAAAAGAATTGAAAATTTAAACTTATTTAGGCCTGTAAGTTTTAAAACAGAGCAAACTTCCCTGTACACAGACATGCACTCCTATTTTCATGTATATATATGTATATAAATACATATACGAACAAACATCATCCATCTCAGAGACAAACCATTTATTTACTTAAATAGATTTTAAACTTAAATCCATGTTTGAACAAATAAAAGTTGTTTGAAACCAAACCAAACCTAGAACAAGTGCAGAGACATTACATTTGATTTGTTTTCAACTCTGGAACTATGAAACAGGGAAGAACAAACATACACAGTTCAATCACAAACAACATACAGGGATTCACTTTTGTATATACACATGCAAAGCTCAAATTCAATCCAGAAATCACATGCACAGTTTTTAATTTATTTAAGCCTTTAAAATAAGATGTTTAAACACCTTTGAAGATAAACAAAGAAGGTATAAACTGAGATGCTTGAAAGTGCTATGATGATCTTTTGAAAGTTTGAAATTGGAAACTTTTTTTTAAGACTGAGATGACTTAGATTTTGCTTGGTGATTTCAGGTTGTACCCTTTTTTTTTTAGATGCTCAGATTTATGATGAACGAGTGGGTTAAAAGATGTACATATATAGAAGCAACATGTACAAACTAATGTATAACAGGTACAAGATTTTATTTTATTTTATATTCTTATCTTCCCAGGCAATATTTTATAAACTGAAATGATTTTGAACATTTTAAAATGACCTAAGGTTGTGCTAGCATTAAATGCAAATGTCCTTCATACTTTCATTCTTATCCCACTTTATCTATGTACGTATATGATTTTTCTTATGTTTGCAAAGGAAATTGTTTGCCTACTTATATTTTTTTTTACATGTTCGAATTCCAGAGATTGAAACAGCCAGCTCCTTTATTTTATTTTTATTTCCTGATGTTGCCTAACCTGACTTTAGTTTTGGAGGCTTGAAATGATATATTGTGCTACCATTTAAAGCTTGTCACCACTATTTGTTTTATCGTTTTATTTTATGAACATATAGTTTTCAGGATTTTAGTTTATACACTTGCCTTATTTTAACTTTATACATTTGTGCTTTCAAATTTTCAGTTTATGTTGTATATACACCAAAATTACTTAATCCTTGTTCTCTTTTATTTTTATTTCTATTTTATATTTTAACCATCAATATTTAATTTATATTCAATATAGTTTACTTATTTTTAATATTTATATTGATAGACTTTGATTTTATTTTAAACATTATTATCCATATATTGCATTTATATACATATGTTTACCAAATGTTAATAAGATAAAGCATTTTAAATTTAATTATATAAGAGAGATTTTATTGTATATATTGTTAAGGGATTTATTTTAAATTTCAAAATCAAGATTCCTTTTCAAAATACAAATCTATATAAACAAATGGAAATTATTTCCAGAAGATTTATTCATTTTGAAATGATCAGCTTACATTTTATTTAATTGGATTAAATATTTATTAAAATAATGTTGCCAAAAATACCGGATCATCACAAATATTCTTTTTCAATCAATACACAGCCTTTAGCATTTATTGTTCCCAAGCATATTAAAAATAGGAGCAACAACCGTTAATAATTCGTAAAAACCGTACTTTTTACCAAATTGTTAAAAATAAGTAATCATTGATAATGTAGTTAATTACAAACATAATTGTACATGTTTTTGTAAAAAGATAGATGTATGAATAAAGTAATTGAAGTTCAGAATTGAACTTAGTAGGCTTCAATGTTCCATAAGTTTCTCATAAGTCTCATACTTAATATGGGGGCATAAAAATTATTACATCTGAAATTCAGTAATGAAGGAAAAGCACTCATACAAATTTTCAGACGAATAACATAAAGAAAATGGTGGAAATCAAACCAACCACGTAAATGTTCAAACAAATAAATTTAAAGAAGTGGAATTAAAGCAACCGATAATCTAGTTGCAAAGAAACTAAAAGAACTAACAGGAGAAGATGAATAAAGGGTATGAATGGACCTACTAAATTTTGTGAGATTTAGTTGGGAGCTATTACGGTAAGGTTAAACATGTAAATTAATACGATCTGAGCATGAAATGTACAAAGGTTAATACAAATACCTTGCAATGATGTGATACTCAATTCACCATTATAAAAGCTTGGTGGAAGTAGCGATGCTTGTAGGGGGAGGGTTTGGCAATTCACGACGAAGGGGAAAAGATGTGTCTACTCATTGATTTGTGATAAAGATTTGAAAATAAAATTTCCTAAACCTAACTTAAGAATTGAATTTCCCCATTAATGAATCATTGTCGACTACTCGCATAGTGGGTTAAAAAGACGACTACTACCAAAAAGCAGATGAGGAAAATCGAAAAGGATGGAGAGGCGAAGTCGGTTACAAAGCGCTTTGGCAATGAATCAAGGTTTATTTGGTAGGCAACATTAGTAGGAGGGGTGGACGATAGGGGCAGAGCGAGGAAAGGGGGTGAAGAAGGGCGGCGGAGAGGGCTACAGGGGTGTAGGGAAAAAAGAAGGAAAGTACGGAAGAACGGAGTCAAAAAAAGAGGATCACATGCGGAGATGGTTGAGTTCGCCAAATTGGTAGGGGCTTCTATGCTCTTAAAATTGAACTGGGTAATCATATTATAGTATAGATTATAAATCATTAAGACGAACTCATGTTACACACGGAGTTCATTCCTTAAATAAATTCATATCGATGATGTATTATTTGATCCATTCTTGGCATATACTCTCTATCAAATATAGCAGATGAACGGATAATTGATTTGTAACTCTTATGGCATCACAGTTCAGTCTACGATAATTTATGTTAAACTGTTAATAACACTTATGAAGAAATAAAATTGCATATATGGTATAAAGTAGTACATAAAGCTATTATTTAGGCCTGTCAAAAGGGTCAGGTCGAGTGAAATTTGACTTGACCCTTTTGTGACTCTAACTCATTTGTCATGTTTATTAATTACAAAATTATACCTAACCCACTTTTTTTTTAGGGTCAACCCATTTAACCCATTTAAAACTTTTTCACTTGAAACATCAAATATCACAAAATATTCATAAAATGTAAAATTGTAGCTGCATATAACAGTGGAAATGCATTATGTATAGTCATATAACATTAATGTAAACTGACTATATAAAACAGCATCAAATTAAAACTATACCACTATATATGCAGTAAGACAACAAGAATATCATGAAATATCATATATAAAGCTAGATGAAAGTGCATGAATATAGCTTTAAAACTACAAAGTGTGATAGAATTGTAATAAATAATACTGATATAACACTAGGACCAACACCAATATAACACTGCGGTATATCAGTGCATCAAATATAAAAACAAAAAATAAAAAACAAAGATGTTGACTAAAAAATGGACTTCAAATTACTGAAACTGAATCATGCACATACGATACACTTTTTCAGTCACGCAGAAATACCTACACATACAAATAAAAGGTTGTAGTATATAAACATGAGCCAACAAGAGTATAGAATTGTATTACAAGAAAAAAAGGAAAAAAAAAATAGTTTTTGGCTTTGAAAACTTGGCATATCTATACAATATAAACCGTCATATTTATACTTCAGTATATATCTAAAGGTTGGAATATTCAAATTCAGATGCATGCTTAAAACTGCCAAGATCAGATATATATATATATATATATATATATATATGATATATCATGGAAGTTATAAATTCCATTTTCTTTTGTTAATCGGTTTTCCCGCCAATGAAATAAATACTCAACTTCGGTAATATAATCAGTAATTTGGTTTTTGCTTTACTACTGCGATCCTATTTAGAAATAAGATTGTCATTTTCACTTTTGTACTTCGGGTATGTATATCTAATACCACTTTTATATAGATGCGTTCTGTTATTGAGAGATTTCACAAAACAAAATTGAAAATTTTAGCAATTAGTCATGACATATATATGGTTGTGCACTTTGAACTTCAACAATGATAGAGAGTGCAAGGCTTCGCATAGGTGCAATTGGTCATTTATAGCTTACAAGATACCTGTCAGCATGGATTTGATTGTATGAGGAATATAACACTCAATGAAAAGTGGCCCACCTGGACTGTCATAGTTTGTAGTACTATACATCTTATATCTTAGTTCCTGCTTTATGATGGGTGTATATAAATTTAGTACTACTGTATTGAGCTTTATGACAACATTTATTCTTGTCAAGAGTTATTTTCTTCTAACTATACGCTAATTAAATACCTTATCAGTAACATTTGAGTTGCATTATAGGGTTCTAAAATGTTCTTTCATCTATTTGTATTAGTTTTTGCCATATGCTTAGATATGAAGTTTAAGCAATTTATATTCTTCTGGTGCCTGTGAAAGTTGCGTGATTTTCAAATCTATGGACTTTCTTTTCCAAACAAAGACATTATCAAAACACATGTAGAATTTGATTTCTCTTGAGGAATGATTTTATTGTTTAAGTTTTTAGATGTAAATAAAAAAAGGCGAATCAGTTTTTTACAGCTACAAAAATTTTCAACAAACTCACTACTCCATTGAACAATTAAAATACATGGAAATGTAAGCTCAACTATATTTTAAGAATCAAGTATTCGGGCTTTGTAGTCATGAAAGATTTGAATCATCTAAAAAACTCTCTATTAATAGTCAATCATGTGAAAGGGCACATCTATGGTTTTAATGACCAAAAAAGTGATGAATTCACCCAAACAGTGTACTATTAAGTAATCTGATTTACTGTGGAAAAAGGCATCACCACTAGCACCAAAATTGGCTATGAAATGTTGCAAAAAATATTTCCTCATCTATGGGTTCTCACGTCCTATAAAACTAAAATAGTATACATGCAGTGTTACTCATTTAATTTCTAACATCATGTCTTATGATATTATCCTTGATCTCTGTTGTAGTTCAACCAAAGCATCATCAAGATATTTACTCTCCTTTCTCCTTTTATTTACAGGCAACTTATTTCTCCCTTTAATTTTTAACTTATATATGCTAACATGAGATATTATAAGTTGTTCTTATTCTAGGCACATGATAAGTTAACATAGTTGTAACATATAAGCAATTTCAAATGAACAAATTTTCTTCATAAGGGACTTCTTACTGTAACTTGATTCATCAGTTTATTTACCTGATTTATTTGAAGGATCTTTGTAGACAATATGTATGGTTAAATCTTTTGCCATCAAGCCAGTTTCATGAACATAAAAATTAGATACATCTATTTACTACATTGATGATGCAGCCCAAGATGGTGAAGAGTTAGGTCGCGTACGACCTAACGAATCCTTTAAGTCGTTACTGAAGAGTGATACCCAGAATGGTGAAGAGTTAGGTCACGTACGACCTAACGAGGCCTTTAAGTCGCTCAAACGACTTAGTGAAGCTCGGCAACGACCTAGTGGAGACTCGCGAGTTAACAAGCTAAAGGGAAAGGCGCTCGAACGACCTACCGAGTTACAACGTATGTTAGGTCGCGTAAACGAGTTACGACCTAAGATAGGTCGTTCCGACACTTCATTTGAAGACAGTCTCGAGCTACGACCTAAGTTAGGTCGCGTGAACGACCTAAGTTAGGTCGCGAGAAGCGTTAGATCGCCACTTGCTATGATTCGCTGAAGCTCATACCGCCTGGACTTCTGGAAGACACTGCCTTGTTTTTAGGTCGGTCAAGTGTTAAGTCGTGAGGCTTTAGATCGTGATATTTTTTAAGTCCTGATGTTTAGGTCGTGGACGACCTATATGTTGTGTTGTAAATATGGAGTTGTAATATGTTTTATTGTTTTCTTTGTGCTGTTGATAAGTCGCTGACGACCTTAGTTAAGTCGTAGGTCGCGTGTCTTGTTTTGGGTCGTAAGTCGGTGATGTTTGTTAGGTCGTGGCCAACCTAAGTGTTGTACGGAATTGTGTGTGTTGAGTTGTAAAGCTATAAATAGCGGCGTTGGGTCATTTGTAAAGTTAGTTAATTTTGAATGAAAACTTTTGTTTGTTAGCTTTGTGCTTTCAATTAAATTGGTAGTTGAGTGTAATCTCCTATCTCCACTCTCGGTTAATCGAGTGCGCTCGATTCAACGATTGCTGAAGCCGATTCACGGTATCTAGTGCGCTAGATCAACGTACGAAGAATCGTAGATCTTTAAACACGGTATAGTGCGCTATCAACGTGTTTGGGATAGCTAAAATCCGGTATCATTTGATCAACGGATTTGGGCCATTCGGTATCTTTTAATCCATCGATCGTTACTTTCATCGTCATATCCATTTTTGAATTATCCGCTGCGTCAGTTTGGTATCGGAGCTTGTTTTAGCCAATCATAGCTAAATCGAGTCTTGGAGCTAGTTCTTTTGAAAAGTTTGAGGAGTTAGTGAAGCCGAGCTACATCAAGCAAAGCCGAGCTAAGTAGAAGTGTTGGAGATTGAAAGTTGCATTATTTGGAGAAATTGTGTTCATCGTGTTCATCATATTTTCGCAACAAAGTGGGAGTTTTCGATCCATTTCATTTTGGATCTAAGGAGGAAAAGTGTTTGAATTTGGCCGTGGAAGTTCTGCGCGCCAAAAGGCATTTGAATTGTGTGTGCTGAGCTTGAGTTAGGTCGTTCCTAGGCCAAACCGAGCTAGTGTTAGATCGCAGGTCTGGTGTCGAGCCAAGTTAGGTCGTCCGAGCGAGCAAACTAAGTTTTTGCCGAGTTAAATTTGAGTTGTTGAATTTTTTGAAGCTTGTGAAATTTTGACAATGCCGCCGAGAAGAGCCAATCGACATCAAAACGTTGAAGCATTGTATAGAAGAGAAGAAGCAGAACAAATGGAACAACGTATCAATGAGAAATTTGATGAAGGCATTGGGAAGTTAGAGAAACTGATGAATGATTTGAATCAAAGTCAAAGGAGAAGGTCGCCAGTCTCGAACCATGGAGGAAACAGAGTTTCGCCATCGGTTACGGAAGCGAGGAGGGTGTCACCGCAATCTTATCGAGGCAGAAGAGAATCTTCAGTTTCAATGAGAAGAGAACATCATGAGTATAGGGATGAAGAGAGATGAACTCCATGTGAGTTTGATTATGAACCATACCGTGATGAAGAAAGACATAGCCGAAGAGATATGCGTGATCATAGAGATATGGGTGGTCGAGATCGTTATCGAAGTACATCTGTTTTTGATGAAGAGGGTGATAGATGCAGTGCACATTATCGAGATCGAGACCAAGTACGAAATGCATATCGGGTTGTTGAAGATGATCGTCGTTGGGAATCAGGGATGAAAACTGAAATTCCAGAATTTAAGGGTGGTATGCAAGCTGAGGAGTTTTTGGATTGGTTGTCTAACGTCGAGGATATTTTTGACTTCAAGGAAGTTCCAGAACATCGTAGAGTGAAGTTGGTTGCTACGAGGTTGAGGGGTAGAGCTTTGGCATGGTGGCAGCAAACCAAACTTACACGTGAACGGATGGGGAAGTCGAAGATTGAATCATGGGAGAAGATGAAGAAACTGATGGGAGCTACATTCTTACATTATAACTATCAGTCGCTTATGTATCAAAGGTTGCAAAACTTGAGACAGGGGACGAAATCTGTGAATGACTATGCTGACGAATTTTATCAACTGATTGCAAGGAATGATATTATGGAGATGGAGGAACAATTAACCGCTAGATTTGTTGGAGGGTTGCGAATGCAGATACAAGATATGGTGAATATGTTTGATCCTAGATCTGTAGCAGAAGCACACCAGAAAGCGTTGGCTTGGGAGAAGCAGAGAAGACGAGGAGGTGGTGTGTTTACAAATTCCAACTATCCAGTGAAGGGTGTTAGTGGAAGTTCTAATGTTTCAAAAGCTATTGCAAAACCTGTTGTGAATGAGGTTGTCAAGGCGAAAGTCAATAATGGTTTCAAGTGTTATAATTGCCAAGAAGTGGGGCCACAAAAGCAATGAATGTCCAAAGTCGAAGAAGCGAGCTATGATAGCAGAAGTTGAGGATGAGGATGAAGAAGCTGAATGTTCCAATTCACCACCTGATGAGGAGGAAGAAGAAGTGTCAGGAGACGAAGGTTGTAATCTGATGGTGAGGAGGTCTTGTTTGACACCAAAGCAAGAGGAGGATTGTAGTTGGTTGAGGAGCAATATTTTTCAGTCGACATGTACTATTCTGGGGAAAGTTTGCAAATTTGTTATTGATGCTGGAAGCTGTGATAATATAATTTCTTCAGAGGCTGTGAAGAAGTTGGCATTGAAGACTGAGAAACATCCGAAACCGTACAAGTTGGCTTGGTTGAGGAAAGGCGGGGAGGTGAAAGTTGGACGTCGAGCTCGTGTTAATTTTTCAATTGGAAAGAAATACAAAGACGAAATCTGGTGCGATGTGGTAGATATGGATGTCTGTCATTTGTTGCTGGGAAGACCGTGGCAGTATGATAGGGCGGTGCAACATGATGGGCATACCAACAGTTACAGTTTCTTGTTTGAAGGCACGAAGATTACTCTAGTTCCAAAGAAGCGACAACAAGAAGAAAACAAACTGGAGGAGATTGAAGAGCTGAAAACTTTATTATCCTTGAAGGAGTTTGTTAAGGAGGTTGAAAAGGAGCCTGAAGTGTTTTTGTTAATTGGGCGTGAGAGCAGTGAAGTGGTTGAGATACCTGAAGAAGTAAAACCAGTACTGGAAGAATTTGACGATGTATTTCCTGAAGAGCTACCAGCGGAGTTACCACCGTTGAGGGATATACAACACCAAATAGATCTTGTTCCAGGTGCTATGTTGCCACATAAACCACACTATAGAATGAGTCCGAAAGAACATGAAGAGTTGCATAGGCAGGTAGAGGAATTGCTTGAACAGGGACGAATACAGGAGAGTTTAAGTCCGTGTGCTGTACCAGCATTACTCGTACCGAGAAGAATGGTTCATGGAGAATGTGTACGGATAGCAGGGCACTGAATAAGATAACTGTCCGATATAGATTTCCGATGCCGAGGCTTGATGATCTGTTAGATCAAATCAGCGGGTCTGTGATCTTTTCGAAGATTGATCTTAAAAGTGGTTATCATCAAATTCGAATTAGACTGGGAGACGAGTGGAAGACAGCGTTCAAGACGAGGGAAGGATTGTATGAATGGCTGGTCATGCCGTTTGGTCTATCAAATGCATCGAGTACATTCATGAAGGTGATGACCAAATTTTCAGGCCGTACATTGGGAAGTTCGTGATGGTTTACTTTGATGACATTTTGATTTACAGTGCTAGTACAGAGGAGCATGTTCAGCATTTGAGAAAAGTGTTAATTATTCTTCATGAAGAGCAATTCTATGCAGCTACAAAGAAGTGTGTTTTTATGGCGAGGAGTGTTTTATTTCTGGGGTATGTTGTTTCGAAAGCAGGAATACAGGTAGACCAAAGTAAAATTGAAGCGATCAGAGATTGTCCACATCCCAAGACGATAACGGAAGTTCGTAGTTTTCACAGGTTGGCTTCATTTTATCGAAGGTTTATTCCACACTTTAGTAGTGTGATGGCTCCTGTGACTGATTGTATGAAGGGTAAACAATTTGCATGGACGGAGGAAGCAGGGGTTGCTTTTGAGCGAATTAAAGAACTCTTGACGTCAGCACCAATTCTAGCATTACCAGATTTTCAGTTGTTGTTTGAATTACATACTGATGCATCGAAGGTTGGAATCGGAGGGGTGTTGAGTCAGAAAGGACGTCCTATTGCATATTTCAGTGAAAAGTTATCGGGAGCAAAGATGAGATATAACACATATGATGTCGAGTTTTATGCTATCGTACAAGCTATGAAGCACTGAAGACATTATTTGTTTCATAAAGAATTTGTTTTATATACCAATCATGAAGCGTTGAAGCATATGCAGAGACAGGACAAGATTGCAGCTAGGCATGCTTCGTGGATTGCATACTTACAACAATTTACATTTGTGGTGAAACATAAATCCGGAATTACAAATCGAGTGGCAGATGCATTGAGCAGAAGGAATCATGTGTTGACTACAATGAAGGTTGAAGTAACAGGGTTTGATGTGCTGCCAGAATTATTTGTTGATGATCCTTACTTTGCGAAGTTTGTTGATGAAGTCAAGGAGGGAAAGACGGATGAGTTTGTAATGGTGGATGGTTTTCTTTTTAAGGGAAATCGATTATGTATACCAGAGTGCAGCTTACGAATGAAGATTGTGAAGGAGTTGCATGAGGAAGGTCATGTAGGGAGAGATCGTACATTACAATTGATTTCGCAATCTTATTATTGGCCTTCGATGAAGCGGGAGGTTGAAAAGTTTGTGGAGAGATGTCATATTTGCCAAGTTTCCAAGGGAAGAGCGACGAATGCGGGATTGTATATGCCGTTACCTGTGCTGGTTAGACCATGGGTTGAGATCAGTATGGACTTTGTTTTGGGATTACCGAGAACTCAAAGGGGGAATGATTCGATATATGTTGTAGTGGATAGGTTTTCTAAAATGGCACATTTCATCGCATGTAAGAAGACAGCGGATGCCGTCCGAGTCGCTCAGTTATTCTTTAAGGAGGTGTATCGATTGCATGGGCTACCTGAATCGATTGTTTCAGACAGGGATACTAGATTTCTAAACCATTCTGGATAAGTTAGTGGAAGATGGTGGGAACGAAGTTGAACTTTAGTAGCGCTTATCATCCGCATATGGATGGACAGACCGAGGTCGTAAACAGATCGTTGGGGAACTTGTTGAGATGTCTTGTGAAAGACAATTTAAAGAGTTGGGATATGAAGCTATGTCAAGCAGAATTTGCTCATAATCATGCAGTGAATCGGAGTAATGGATTCAGCCCATTTTAGATTGTATATTCTAGTTTGCCAAAGGGGCCGTTGGATTTAACGGTAATACCACAACCCAAGAGGACATTTAAAGGGGCTGTTGATTTTGTTGAAGGATTGACAGAGTGTCATAGAATCGTTCAAGAACGATTGAGAAAGGCGAATAAGAAGTACAAACAATCTGCAGATATGAAACGAAGGAGTGTCAAATTTAATGAAGGAGATTTGGTGTATGTGTTAACAAAGGATCGTTTTCCAGTGGGTGCTTATAACAAGTTGAAAGCCAGAAAAATTAGTCCTGTAAAGATTGTGAAATGGATCAATGAAAATGCTTATAGATTGAAGCTGCCGGAAGATGTATACACTTCTGATGTGTTTAATGTTAAACATCTTATACCGTATCATGAGAATGAGTTTGTTGTGGAAGAAGAGGACGCAAATTTGAGGACGAATTTTTCTCGGCCAGGGGAGGATGATGCAGCCCAGGATGGTGAAGAGTTAGGTCGCGTACGACCTAACGAATCCTTTAAGTCGTTACTAAAGAGTGATACCCAGAATGGTGAAGAGTTAGGTCGCGTACGACCTAACGAGGCCTTTAAGTCGCTCCAACTACTTAGTGAAGCTCGGCAACGACCTAGTGGAGACTCGCGAGTTAACAAGCTAAAGGGAAAGGCGCTCGAACGACCTACCGAGTTACAACCTAAGTTAGGTCGCGTAAACGAGTTACGACCTAAGATTTCAACGAGACATGCATCATGGATTGCATATCTGCAACAGTTTACGTTTGTTGTGAAACACAAATCGGGAATGACGAATCGTGTTGCGGATGCATTGAGTAGAAGAAGTCATGTGTTGACTACAATGAAGGTCGAAGTGACAGGGTTTGATGTGCTACCAGAATTATTTGTTGAAGATCCTTACTTTATGAAGTTTGTAGATAAAGTGAAGAAAGGAGAGACGGACGAGTTTGTGATGGTAGATGGTTTTCTGTTCAAGGGAAATCGGTTATGTATACCGGATTGCAGTTTACGGTTGAAGATTGTGAAGGAATTGCATGAGGAAGGTCATGTGGGTAGAGACCGTACATTACAGCTGATTTCTCAATCTTATTTTTGGCCATCAATGAGGAAAGAAGTGGAAAGGTTTGTGGAGCGATGTCATATCTGTCAGGTTTCAAAAGGAACTTCGACCAATGCTGGATTATATATGCCGTTACCTGTACCAACTAAGCCTTGGGTTGATGTGAGTATGGATTTTGTTTTGGGTTTGCCTCAAACTCAAAGGGGAAACGATTCCATTTATGTGGTGGTTGATCGATTTTCGAAAATGGCACATTTTATTGCTTGCAAGAAAACGGCGGATGCTGTTCATGTCGCGCAGTTATTTTTCAAAGAAATATATCGACTCCATGGATTGCCAGAATCTATTGTGTCGGATAGGGATACTCGTTTTCTGAGTCATTTTTGGTTAAGTTTGTGGAAGATGGTGGGAACGAAGCTGAAATTCAGTAGTGCTTATCATCCACAAACAGATGGGCAAACGGAAGTGGTGAATAGATCATTGGGAAACTTGTTGCGATGTCTTGTGCAGGATAATTTGAAGAGTTGGGATATAAAGTTGTGTCAGGCGGAATTTGCACATAATCATGCTGTCAATCGAAGTACTGGATTCAGTCCATTTCAGATTGTATATTCAAGCTTGCCAAAGGGGCCGTTGGATTTAACGATAGTACCACAACCGAAGGGGACAGTTAAGCGAGCTGCTGATTTTGTTGACGGTTTGACAGAATGCCATAGAATCGTTCAGGAATGATTGGAGAAGACAAATGAGAAGTATAAACAACTGGCAGATAAGAAGCGAAGAAGTGTGGACTTCAAAGAGGGTGATTTTGTGTACGCGGTGTTGACGAAAGATCGTTTTCCAGTTGGAACGTACAACAAGTTGAAAGCTCGAAAGATTGGTCCTTTGGAAATCGTGAAGAAGATTAATGAGAACGCATATCAGTTGAGACTACCAGATCATATCCATACTGCTGACGTTTTCAATGTCAAACATTTAATTCCGTATTATGGGGAGGAACTTGTCAAAGATGACGAGAGTGTGAATTCGAGGATGAATTCCTTCCAACAAGGGGAGGATGATAAAGCGCATACCTCGAATCGCCGCTCCTTAGGTCGCGTACGACCTAGCCCCAAGGTCGCGAACGAGCAGAGCTCCGACCTAACCCTAGGTCGCGTGCGAGAAACTCCAGTAGATCGCGATCAATTTTTAGGTCGCCAACGAGATCTCTCCTCCTCCTTACATCGTATGTCGCGAGCCACATCTGGGTCGCGAACGACCTATGCCAAGTCCACGGATACCTCAATTCGCAATGGCGAAGTCGAAGTCGAAGGCTTTAGGTCGCGAGCGACCTTCCAATGCCGCAAGGAAGAAGACGAACCAGAACAACACCTAGGTCGCTCCGCCCTAGTTCGCGAACGAGACTATGCCGCTTCTTTCCCTAAGTCGCTGATGAATTGTAAGTCGCGAACTTCTTTAGGTCGCGAGATTTTCTTTAGGTCACTGATGAATTGTAAGTCGCGAACTTCTTTAGGTCGCGAGATTTTCTTTAGGTCGCCAGAAGTAGGTCGCGAAGAATGCTAAGTCGCTTAAGTCTGATGGCAGAGATGTTAAGTCGCGAAGTTTATTTTTAGGTCGTTAACGACCTATCTTAAGTCGTGTACTATCTTAAGTCGTATGCTGTAAGTGTTGTGCTGTTTTTTGTAATTTCTTAAGTCGCGTACGACCTATGTGATGTTGTGTTGTGTTGTAATTTTATTAAGGGTGTTTTGTTGTAACCCTATAAATAGGGAGTTATGTCATTTGTAAATGGTTGTTGATTTTGAATAAAATTTCCTTTGTTAGCTTTGTGCTTTCATCCAATTGGTAGTCGAGTGTAATCTCCTATCTCCACCTTCGGTCAATCGAGTGCACTCGATTCAACGATCGTGAAGCCAATTCGCGGTATCAAGTGCGCTTGATCAACGCTCGAAGAATTGAAGATCTACTTTCACGGTATCGTGATCGATGAACGTGACATAGAGAGCTAAAATTGAGCATTTCAGTATTCATCAATCCACCGATTGCTACTATCACCGATTGAAGATTGTTTTGTTTAATCCGCTGCGTCAATATACAACTAAATAATATAAATATTCCAATCACATAAATCATAACTAGATTCAGTGGACTGTGAGATCTTATGTACATATGGAAGTGGTGTGAAAGTGTTGTGTATTTAGATGTTTATAAGTGCAGATCATGAAATGGAAAAGCGTCCTATATATTAATGTTAGTTATGTGCTTCTATGATATAAATAAATTCATGAATCTTGCCATTTTATTAGGACTATAAATGTTAGAAGCAGAGAAATGAATTTGCAATTTTCTTTTCCACTATCTGAAATGTCTATACAAATAAGGCAGATGAAAAAATTACAAAGTTAGACTCCTCTATCAGTTATTAGTAGTTATTATTTATAATTTTTTTTAACTTTGAGAGGATACGAGAAAACAGAAGGTTTGTAAAGATGTTTTTCTCATGAAAAACTGCTGAACTTTACCAGATTGTCATATACAACATCAAATTAACTCTCAGTAAGCTGTACTTTGTTTTACTAGTAATGCTAAAACATGACTGTCATATACCAGGCCGTCATATACAACATCAAATTAACTCTCAAGTAATGCACTCATATGCCATATTGTTATTTTTCTATGTGTGGAGCTGGCTTTTTTATAAGGGAGAACGCAGAAAAGTGGTTTTCATTTCCTTCTACCATTTTCAAATCAAAAATATTTTATACAGGTAGTCTAGGATAATAATAAATGGTGCATAAAATAACTCTATAAATCAATGATGTGTATGGTTATAAAACTCAAATTAGAATGTCAAAACTATTTGTATAACATGTATGTGAATGTCCCAAAACAATTCAAATTTACCTTACTAGCAATTCTTTCCAAACGTCGGTCTTGTATTTTGAGGGTATTTTATCCCAACTTTCATATGAGATCGGCACATGAATTCGTACAAATTTGTCAATTCGGCTGCTTACTTTTCCAGTGTTTTTTGAAATAGGAGCACCTAATGCGTTTATCTAAACTTTTTCGGATTGTGAAGTGGATGACTGCGTAATTGAATGGGTTGATGCGTTTATCATCAGTTTTCGTGATGAGAGACCACCAGGAGTACAAAAGTGAAGATAGAAGATCTCAACGTGGGTTTGAACCGGAACCCTATCGTGATGTTGAACGACAGAGTAGAAGAGACATTCATGGCCGTAGGAATGTAGATGGTCGGGATCGATATAGAAGTCCATCAGATTTTGAAGCAGAGGGTGAAAGAGAAAATATTCATTATCGAGATCGAGGCCAAGTACGAAATTGTTATATGGATCCAGAAAATAACCGTAAATGGGAATCTGGCATGAAAATGGAAATTCCAGAATTCAAAGGTGGTATGGTAGCGGAAGAGTTTTTGGACTGGTTATCGAATGTTGAAGAAATTTTTGAATTCAAAGAAGTACCCGAGCATCGTAGAGTTAAGTTGATTACTACGCGGTTGAGGGGAAGAGCGATGGCATGGTGGCAACAGACTAAAACTTACACGGGAAAGAATGGGAAAGTCAAAGATTGAATCATGGGGGAAGATGAAGAAGTTGATGAAGGCTACGTTCTTACCTTATAATTATCAGTCTCTTATGTATCAACGTTTACAAAATTTGAGACAGGGGACAAAGACGGTGAATGATTATGCGGATGAATTTTATCAACTAATTGCTAGAAATGACATCATGGAGACGGAGGAACAATTAACAGCTAGATTTTTTGGAGGACCGAGAATGCAGATTTAGGATATGGTGAATATGTTTGATCCGAGAACTATTGCTGAAGCACACCAGAAAGCGCTAGCTTGGGAGAAGCAAGGTAGAAGAGGAGGTGGTGTGTTTACAAATTCCAATAATAATCAAGTGAAAGGAGCTAGTAGCAATGCTAACGTTTCCAAGGCTGTTAATAAATCAGTTGTCACTGAAGTTGCAAAGACCAAAGTCAACAGCAGTATCAAGTGCTTTAATTGTCAAGAGTTTGGCCGCAAAAGCAATGAATGTCCAAAGCCTAAGAAGCGAGCGATGATTGCTGAGGTTGAAGATGAGGATGTAGATGCAGAACCTTCTAATTCACTACCAGTTAAGGAGGAAGAAGAATTGTTGTAAGGAGATGAAAGGTATTCTTTAATGATGAGGAGATCTTGTTTGACACCAAAACAGGAGGAAGAGACTAGTTGGTTGAGGAGTAATATTTTTCAATCGACGTGCACTATTCTGGGGAGAGTTTGCAAGTTTGTTATTGATGCAGGGAGTTGTGACAACATTATCTCTATAGAAGCTGTAAAGAAGTTGGCATTGAAGACAGAGAAGCATCCAAAACCTTACAAGTTAGCATGGTTGAGGAAAGGTGGAGAGGTGAAGGTTAGTCAAAGAGCTTGTGTAACTTTTTCTATTGGAAAGACATATAAGGATGAAATTTGGTGTGATGTTGTGGATATGTATGTATGTCATTTGTTGTTAGGGAGACCATGGCAATTCGATAGAGCCGTGCAACACGATGGTAGAACTAACTGCTACAGTTTCATGTTCAATGGCACTAAAATCACTTTAGTTCCTAAAAGGCAACAACAGAGGGAAAGCAAGTTGGAGGAGATTGAAGAACTGAAGACTTTGCTTTTATTGAAGGAGTTTGTTAAAGAAGTAGAAGAGGAGCCTGAAGTATTTTTGTTGATTGGACATGACAGTAGTGAGGAGGTTGAAATTCCTGAAGAAGCAAAGCCAGTGTTGAAGGAATTTGAAGACGTATTTCCAGAGGAGTTGCCAAAGGAGTTACCGCCATTGAGGGACATTAAACATCAAATTGATCTTGTTCCAGGAGCTGTGTTACCACATAAACCACATTACAAAATGAGTCCAAAGGAGCACGAAGAATTGAGAAGGCAGGTGGAAGAGTTGCTTGAACAAGGGCGTGTACAGGAAAGTTTAAGTCCTTGTGCAGTTCCAGCCTTGTTAGTGCCGAAGAAGGATGGAACGTGGAGGATGTGTACTGATAGTCTAGCACTAAACAAGATTACAGTGAGATACAGATTTCCTATGCCCAGATTGGATGACTTGTTGGATCAACTTAGTGGAGCTGCTATCTTTTCGAATATCGATTTGAAGAATGGTTATCATCAAATTCGAATTCGACCAGGGGATGAATGGAAAACAACGTTCAAGACACGGGAGGGGTTGTACAAATGGCTGGTTATGCCGTTTGGTCTTTCGAATGCACCTAGTACGTTTATGCGGGTGATGAATCAGATCTTTAGACCATTTATTGGGAAGTTCGTGGTGGTGTATTTTGATGATATACTGATATATAGTGGAAGCACAGAAGAACACTTGCATCATCTAAGAGAAGTGTTGATGATACTTCGACAGGAACAATTTTACGCTGCAACAAAGAAATGTGTGTTCATGACGCATAGTGTTTTATTTTTGGGGTATGTTGTTTCTGAAGGAGGTATACAGGTAGATCAAAGTAAAGTTGAAGCAATCAAGGATTGGCCACAACCCAAGACTATAACTGAAGTGAGAAGTTTCCATGGGTTAGCATCATTCTACCGAAGGTTTATTCCACATTTCAGTAGCGTGATGGCGCCAATTACTGATTGTATGAAGGGAAAACAATTTTTGTGGATGGAAGAAGCAGGATTAGCTTTTGAGCGGATCAAGGAGCTTTTGACGACAGCACCAATTCTAGTATTGCCAGATTTTCAGTTGTTATTTGAGCTACATACTGATGCCTCGAAGGTTGGAATTGGAGGTGTGTTGAGTCAGAAAGGTCGACCAATTGCTTATTTCAGTGAGAAGCTTTTGGGAGCTAAGATGAGATATAATACTTATGATGTGGAGTTCTATGCTATTGTGCAAGCTGTGAAGCATTGGAGACATTACTTGTTCCATAAGGAGTTTGTCTTGTATACAGACCATGAGGCGTTGAAGCATTTGCAAGGGCGGGATAAAGTCGCAGCTAGACATGCTTCATGGATCGCATACTTGCAACAGTTTACATTTGTGGTGAAGCATAAGTCGGGAATTACAAACCGTGTGGCAGATGCATTGAGTCGAAGGAATCATTTGTTGACTACAATGAAGGTTGAAGTGACGGGGTTTGATGTGTTGCCAGAATTGTTTGTTGATGATCCTTACTTTGCCAAGGTGGTTGATGAAGTCGAGAAGGGGAAGACGGATGAGTATGTGTTGGTGGATGGTTTTCTTTTTAAGGGGAATCGATTGTGTATACCAGAGTGCAGCTTACGAATGAAGATTATGAAGGAGTTGCATGAGGAAGGTCATGTGGGTAGAGATCGTACTTTGCAGTTGATTTCTGAATCATATTTTTGGCCATCCATGAGGAAAGAAGTTGAAAGATTTGTGCAGAGATGTCATATATGTCAAGTTTCCAAAGGGACAGCTACGAATGCAAGGTTATATATGCCATTGCCCGTGCCTACTAGACCATGGGTTGATATTAGCATGGATTTTGTTTTGGGTTTGCCGAGAACTCAACGTGGGAATGATTCCATATATGTGGTGGTGGATAGATTTTCCAAGATGGCGCATTTCATAGCTTGTAAAAAGACCGCGGATGCAGTCCGTGTTGCTCAGTTATTCTTTAAGGAAGTGTATCGACTACATGGGCTACCTGAATCCATTATTTCTGACCGGGATACGCGATTTCTAAGTCATTTTTGGTTGAGTCTGTGGAAGATGGTTGGAACGAAGCTGAATTTTAGTAGAGCCTATCATCCACAATCAGATGGGCAAACGGAAGTGGTGAACAGATCATTGGGAAACTTGTTGCGATGTCTTGTGCAGGATAATTTGAAGAGTTGGGATATGAAGTTGTGTCAGGTGGAATTTGCACATAATCATGCTGTTAATCGAAGTACTGGATTCAGTCCATTTCAAGTTGTATATTTAGCAATTCCGAAGGGACCGTTGGATTTGACGACAGTGCCATATCAAAGGGGAGTTGTAAAACGAGCTGGTGATTTTGTGAATGAGTTGTAGGAATGTCACAGAACTATGCATTAACGATTGCTTAAATCAAATGATAAGTATCAACAACTGGCAGATAAGAAACGAAGAAGTGTAGACTTCAAGGAAGGTGATTTTGTTTACGCGGTATTAACGAAAGATCATTTTCCAACTGGAGCTTACAACAAGATGAAAGCTCGAAAGATTGGTCCAGTAGAAATTTTGAAGAAGATCAATGATAATGCATATCGGTTGAAGTTGCCAGATCATATTCACACTGCAGACGTTTTCAATGTTAAGCATTTGATTCTGTACCATGGGGATGAGCTTGTTGAGGTAGAGAGAGGTGCAAATTCAAGGTCGAATTTTTTTCAACAAGGGGAGGATGATGTGGCAGCATACCTTGAATCGAGCGAACAAAGCCATGCCGTGGGTCGCTCCTCCTCCGCCCTAAGTCGCATAGCTTTCCTGAATCGCGAACTACCATTAGGTCGCAAACGACTTTCGCTCCACCTCCACTTTAAATCGCGAGCAAGCCCTAGGTCGCTCCTCTCTAGGTCGCGAGCGACCTACCGTATGTCGCAGACCCAAGGCCGACCTTCCCTAGGTCGCGAACCAGATTAGGGCGCAAGACGCTCCTCCAGCCTAGGTCGCTCCGCCTAGTTCACGAGCAAGACGAAGTCACTTAGGTCGCCTCCTCTTTAAATCGAGCAAATGTAATTAGGTCGCGACAACGCTTTGCTGAAACCAGTTAAGTCGTTGCCGAAGCCTGAAGGTCGCGAACGAGTGACTTGTTAAGTCGTTTGTGATGATTTTTATTTTAAGTCGCAATGTTTGTCATTTGTATTTTATTTTCTTATGTTGTTTGTTGTAACTCGTGTAATGTGTGTTGTTTGTTGTTAGGTCGTGCATGTTGTGTTGTAAACTCCTATAAATATGGGTGTGTTGTCATTGTAAAAGGGTTGTTGAATTTTAAATAAAATTTGGTTTGTGCTTCGTGCCTCCATTAAAATTGGTAGTTGAGTGTTAACTCCTATCTCCACCTTCGGCATTCGAGTGCGCTCGAATCAACGATTGTTGAAGCCAGTTCATGGAATCAAGTGCGCTTGATCAACGTTCGAAGAATTGTAGATCTTCTCTCATGGCATCGTGCGCGATCAACGTGTAGAAGATTGCTAGAATCCGGTATCTTCGTGATCAACGGATTTGGGCATTTGGGTATTCTTAAAATTCACCGATTTATTATCGATTCACCGATTATTTCCGCTAATTGTGTGAGATCCTGGACGGATTCGATTTACATCGTCGAATTCGCTTCTTAGGCTGCATCACATAGTGAAGAAATTCTAAATTTAGTCACACTTGAAGTTCAACTCAATTCAACTAAGAAATACATTTTATATTAACATATGCATTTGGCAAGGTTTTCTAATTTTTTGTTGTCTTCAAAAGCAGATTGATAGACAGTAGGAAACTCAATGTCATCCACATTTATAGTCAACCGTTTTGGTGTGTGCAAAACCACAAACCATCCATTATTTTTTAAATCTTCCGAGTAGAACACTTGACTCGCTTCTGATGCCAGAATAAATGGCTCATCATTCACTCTATCCTTCGTCTTTAATTTCTCCAAGCTAACGGTAATCAAGTTTGAAACGGGATCTATCTTGCAACCATTGACCTTATCTTCGATCTTTACCCATTAAGAATAAAAAATAGTTTGCTTGAAGTCAATGTAATCCAACTTAATTATCTGTTGAATAACTCCATAATACATTGTTTCTGCTTCCTTGTAATTTTTATCCTTCCCACTTGCTCTAAATTTTGTAATCGCTCTTATATGAACACCACTGTCTTGTGTTACCATACGTTTTTCGTAAGTTTTCGGAGAAAATGTAAATCTATTCACTTGGTACTTCATATAATTATGCGCCCTAAACTTTGGCCCGTTCACCAATTGCCAAAGAGTTGAATCAACATCATTGGTCTTCACCGACTATAAAAACATAATAAGTGAAAAGCATGATCATAATAGTGTATGATCCATTTAAATACAAATGAATGAATAAGAAAATGTAATACCTCATCATGTAACCAAAGAGTAAAACTTTGACAAGTTTCCACGAATGTAACCCTACTTCGAGATTGAGATTTAGTACTTTTCACATAGATGTTATACCTCCTGAAATAAACACGTTTCAAAACGTACATATATAAGTTAATTTACAATAATGAGAATTCGGGATAAACTAGTGAACTTACTTCTCCCATTCATCCAATCCATCGTACTTATTAAGGACCCATCTACGAACTTGTTCAAACTGCACTTGGGTTAAGGTTATATCTTTACCACTATTTAAAGACATCTCACCAGCAAACTCATCATCCTCGTCTAAAAATGCTTCACGAGTATGTTTATGGGTGCCATCATCTCCTTTTGGCATATACTCCATGTAGTAATAACTAGCTTCTTGTACAATATATCCTTCTGTAATACACCCTTCAATATATCTTTTGTTGCACACATATCCTTTATACGTTTTCATCAACCTATGTAGGCAATCAATTGTAAATAACCAATAACTATTTAAATCGAATGGTGATGAACAAAATTGAAATTAGTAATTTACCATTCAAAAGGATACATTCACCTATATCTAGCAGGACCGCAAATAAATGCTTCATCGCCTAAATGAACCATAAGGTGGATATTAATATCAAAAAATGCAAATGGAAAATGTTTTTTAAACATACACATTTCTTCTACTATACTAGCCTTTGCTTTTAAAAGATGTTCCCTGTTGATCACCTTTGAGCACAAAATGTTAAAGAATAGACTTATGTGAATAGTATTATACAGATCCTTATGTTGTGAATAAGAATGTTGAAGCAATACCGAAAGTAATTGTTGCATTATGACATGATAATCATGCGACTTCATATTTGTTAGTTAAGGAGGATTGATGTTCACAATGTTTTGGAAGTTAGAAGAGAATCTGCTAGGTACTTTAAGGTTTTTCAAAATGGTGCAAAACCGTATCTTTTCTTCTTTGCTCAAAGTGAAAGTTGCCTCTGGTATAGTTATTTTATTTGTTTCACGATCTTCCCTCATCCATAATTTTTGTTTTATACCCATGATTTTCAAATCCTTGCGTGCATTGATGCCGTCTTTTGACTTGTCTTTATGACCCATAATTGTGATAATGAGATGCTCGGTGACATTCTTTTCCGTATGCATAACATCAACATTATGTCAAAACAAATTTGCTTTCCAATATGGAAAATAAAAAAGGATGGACCTTCTATACCATGCATGAACATTGTTAAGGTCTTCATCATTAGTTTTCTTTTTTCGTTTTTGACCAATTTCCTGTTTGCTTTTACCAACATTCATTTTGATATTAGCTACATTTTCTTAAACTTGATAACCATTCAATGGCCATGGAGGACGATGATATTCTTGTTCATTATTGAAGTTTGCTTTATCGTCTCGAAACTTATGTTTGGAAGGAAGAAATCTTTGGTGTCACATGTAACACATTTTCTTACTTTTAGAAAGATAATAAGAACAAGTATCTTCCCCACAAATAGGACATGCAAAATAGCCGTGAGTTGTGCACCCTGATAAAGACTCGAGCACAGGATGATAATGAATTTCCAACAACATCCTCTCTCTCATTGTGAACTCAGAATTATTAAATGAGTCAAATGTAATGACTCCTTTCCATAACTGCTTTAACTCGTCCATCAACGGTTGTAAATAAACATCGATATCCTTCCCTGGTTGTTTTGGTTCGAAAATTAACAATGTCAACATTGAGAACTCCCTTTTCATACACATGGATGGAGGAAGATTGTATGGTACTATAATTATTGCCCAACAACTATAACGATTAGCTAGAGATGCATGTGGATTGAAACCATCCGTTGCTATTCCAAGTGGCACATTTCATGGTTCAGCAGCAAACGTTTAATCAAAAGAATCTACAACTCGCCACTGAGAAGTGTCACATGGATGACACTTACAGTTGAATCAGACTTGGCACGAGCATGCCAATTCATAGCATCTGCTATCCATGGTAAGGTGTACAGCCTCCTCAATATAGAAATTAAAGATAAATGTCTCAACGTCTTTTGAGGTACTTTGATAGCTCTTCTCTCTTCATTGAATGTTGTCTTATATCTTGGTTCGCTGCAAATTTTACAAGAAACCTTATTTGTATCATATTTCCAGTATAAAATGCAGTCATTGATGCATGCATCATAAGTTTTGTAATCCATCCCAACTTACTTGTTTGATCATCTTCTTCATGTGACGCAGCGGATATTACAAAAACAATGTAGATCGATGAATGTAGCAATCGGTGGATTGGAAGATACTGAAATGCCCAAATTCGTTGATCCGAAGATGCCAAATTCTAGCTATCTCTGACACGTTGATCGCGCACGATACCGTGAGGAGAGATCTTCAATTCTTCGAGCGTTGATCAAGCGCACTTGATTCCGCGAATCGGCTTCTGCAATCGTTGAATCGAGCGCACTCGATTATCCGAGAGAGGAGATAGGAGGTTACACTCAACTACCAATTTGAATGAAAGCACAAAGCTAACAAAAGAGAATTTTATTCAAAAATCAACAACCTCTTACAAATGGCACCACCGGCCTATTTATAGCATTTTACAACTCACACAAAAAAACAACAAAATTACATCAACTCCTAAGTCGGTTCCGACTTACCACCTTTCCGACTTACGACTCATCACACCTTCCGACTTAGCCACGCACACGACTTATGGGTTACAACACAGAAAGACAGCTCTGCGACTTACCCCTTAAGTACAAACGACTCACGACTTATCACATTTATACAACACAACCGACTTACGACTTATAAACGACACGTCTGTACAAAGAAACAATACAACACGTTACAACACAAACCCTTAACTCGGCTCCGACTTAAGATATCCTCCGACTTAGTATATATACCGACTTACCCAATACACGAGTTACGACTCAAACAACAAACGACTTAACCCAGTTCAGGCGACTCATCTTGAGTCGTAACTCGGCAGCGACTCATCCCTTTTCTTAAGTCGTAGACGACTTATCCCTTGTTTGTTCTCAACTCGTGCTGCTCCTCCTGAATCCTTCTTCTTAAGTCGTGGATGACTTATGTCAGCCTCTTCCTTGAGTCGTGGACGACTCGTGCCTTCCGCTTCAATAACTTGTGGGCGACTCATGTCTTTGCTTTGGTTAAGTCGTGGACGACTCATGTCAGTTTTGTTAAGTCGGTCATGACTTAGACCTTCAATTTCCTTAAGTCGGTAACGACTTAGTACTTGGCCTGCATCATCATGTCTGGGTACTTTGTAGATAGTGTGTTACCTTCAGGGATTAACTTCTTTATAAATTCGAGGAGTGCAGTCACACCATTGTCGGAAAAGCCGTACTGAGTTTTCAAGCTATTCAGCTTCACAATGGCATATAAATTTGTTATCCATTTTGGACATGAAGGATACAATGGCTCTTTTGCACTATCAAAAAGTGATTTATACATCTTACTTTGATTGGCCTGCCAATCGTCATCAACCATAGATGACTACCCAATATTATCGAGCAACGGAATTGTAGGTTGAAAATGATGAATCTATCAGCATCATTGATTAGATCTTCCATTCTAGAATGTTCGGACTCATTGGTGCTTATGGCTTGACTATCGGGTTGTTTTTGCTTCACCGCCAACTCTTTCCCATGAAAATGCCAAACAGTATATGATCGGACAATTCCCCATCTAAGAAGATGATAATGAATTTCATCTAATTTAATTTTCATTTTCATATTTTTGCATTGTGTGCAAGGACAAGAATAGATTTCCTTATTACCACCATTTTGTACAACAAATTCAATAAACTTCCGCACTCCTTCCACATATCGTGCAGTTCTTCGATTGGATTATTTCATCCATTGTTTGTCTATGCTAGAAGACATACTGCCTTGCTATATCATATATGATATATCATCAGTTATTTCTCTACCACCTCTTTATGAAAAAATGTGTAATTCAAGCACAAACATTGCCTTAAATGAAATAATGGCAAAGTTCCTACTAGTATTATGTAATATATGAAACAATAATCCTATTTTAAACAAAATATAAAAAGTGCAGCCACAAAATCAAACATTAGGGACATGCAATTTTTTTGAAGATCTTTACAAGTCACCCTACCCTTCAATCATCTATAAAAACTACCAACCTGAAGACTCTCCTCCACTCACATTACAATCACACTCACCATGTCAACAACTTCAATACTATTCTCCACATTCCTCCTCCTTACAGTAGCAGCAAAGGCCAAAACCACCCCTACAGTCACATCAGGCCCTTTATCCCAGCCCATCTAAACCCAATCGCCATCCTCGAAAAGGACAGCCAGTACAAAACCTTACTCCGCCTCCTAAATGAAACCTAGGTCCTATCCTAAATCCAAAACTGGCTTAGCGACTCCTTCCAAGGACTCACCATCTTCGCCCCTACCGACAATGCATTCAACTTAGAAATTTTAACTACTATTTTCAACTGCAACTATTGTTCAGAAAACATAACCAACAATGTAAATAAACTGAATGAATATGATTGTCAAGAAATAGTTCATTCTCTTAGCTAATCAATGCAGACTATTAACTAAGAAGACTCAAACAAACTGATTGAATAAGATTGTTAAGAAATAGTTCATACTCGTTTCTTTGTTTAATCCAAATCCACATGTTGAAAACAAAATAACACATCATGGAGATCATATCTCTATCAAGTACTTCGTGTCTGGGTCTGTTTGGATAAGGCGACGATATAATTAATATATTTTTCTTGTAACTAAAAATATAATAACTTTATCTACAAAGCTCGAAAAACAATTATTTTCTACCTATTTGATATTCAAATACTTCACTAAGTCTTATAAGAGCATGTGTAAATATCGAGTTAAGCTACTTCCATCTACGATTGTCATCTAGAACACAAAGTTACATTTATAGATCTGCACATCTTATGAACCTGGCAACACCAAGGATAAACTTGAGTGGAATTCAAGGGAATTCTATTGTCTGTGCATAAAGTTAAATTAAGAGTATACCTAGATGAAAGTGAATGAGACACGATATAAAATTATTGTTTCAATATTATATTTGAGTAGTGCCCAATGGCTCTTCTCAAAGCAACAAGGCTTCTCCAAAGGCAACTTGCCTTTATGTCTATGCATTTTAAGTTTTCATTGAACTTAACACTCAATCTGCTAAGATTAACTAAACAAGTCCTTGCTATTTTAATGCCAACTACAGTTTTCCTACCGACTTCAAAAGATATACTTCAAAACCTTAAATCAGTGATAGTTTCTAGGCCATTAACAGGCTTCAACTCGTGATATTACTTTTGCCACTATTAATTATGCAGACTTAAATAATAAGGTAAATCCAATCTCTTTGGAAAGCTTAAGTCTCAAGGAAGCCAGCAATAGCAGTAATATTGCAGGAGCACGTATACCTAAAACAAATATCATGGAAAATGAATTTAAAAAAGTAATCTGTAAGATGATGATGAATAATATTATTGTCCAATCTGCCTCGAAGGTATTGTGGCACATGTACTAGCTATGTACATTTGTTCATAATGTGTTATGTGCGACAACTTTTTTGATTACTTGTTTAGATTTTCCAAATAAACTGCATAATTTATGCATAACATATTTATCGAGATCTATACTTGTATACTTGTCATTAGTTGTTACTACAAGTATCTACAAAAATAGAATGCTATAAGTATCTACAAAACTAGCACCATCCTCGTAGACTTGCATGGAAAGATAATGGATCTGATGTTAGTAAGTCTACCTGCAAAATTCAGAAATTTGCTGTGCCATAATGTCATTTTTAATTATTCTTTCATAAAGAACAATTCAGTGATGCTTTCTTATTCTTGAATTGGTGAGAGGAATACCTAAATAGCTCATACAATTTGCCATAAGTCTAACCACTATTCAAAACTGGAATATATCATATATGATATGCAAAGACTATGAGAATATGATAATTTATGCCATATTTACGAGAGGCATACTGACTGTGTTCAGTAGGATTTAAATACTAATGTATGGAACTCCAAGTTATACTTTTTCGTTTAGGTTACAGGAATGTAATAAATTACTAAAGCCATGGAACAAAAAATGCAGCAAGGAAATTTTTTACCTGAAAGAGGCTCAAGAAGAATATGATACACTTATGCAAGCCATAGATGATGATCATACTAATCTGAACCTATATGATACAAGGTTAAAAGCATGGAATAAATTTCAAACACAACAGCAAAATTCAGTTCTAGAGCTACAAACAGGGATCTAAAATAAAAACTAACTGTGAATAATTATATATATTCAATGGAATAAATTTCAAACACAACAGCAAAATTCAGTTCTGGAGCTACAAACAAGGATCTAAAATAAAAACTAACTGTGAATAATTATATATATTCAATTGGCATATATTATTATTTTACTCATGCTGATAATTATATTCAAACTAACTGTGGATAATTATACATACATATATATGTGTATGTGTGTGTATGTGTGTGTGTGTGTATATAGATAGACATATACATATGTATGTGTATATACATACATACATATGTATATATCTACCTATATGTATATACATACATACATATAGTATGTGTGTGTATGTATATACATACACACACATATATATGTGTGTATATACACACACAAAAACACAAACACGCACGCGCGCATATATATATATATATATATATATATATATATATATATATATTCAATGTTGCAAGCTCATAACATCTAACTGTGAATAATCAATTAATATTCAATTAGATGTTATGATCACATTGAATATATATAGTTATATATATTGAGTTAACATTGAATCAATTGACTTACTAACTATGTCCCTTGTGATATTTAGATTGTGTTTGAAAATTTTACTTATCATAATTTCAATATGTTCTATTTATTTTATTGGATTCCCTCTTATTTATATGAATTTTTGTCCAAAGTAAATTAGTTACATCACATCGATTCTTTATTGTGGATATATTTATAAGTAAGATAAACATATCAAAATAGGCAATGGAAAGTATATTCGTTTATTTATGTTAGTGCAAAAGCTATGATAGTTTTAGATACCAATGTTGCATCATTTTCAAATGATTATTGTTTAGTTGTAAAATGCCTAGTATTGATTGTCAAGTGAATTTGAGCTTTTTAGCATGCATATTAACCAAAATGAAAAAATAAATTAGCTTTATATTCTAATATTAGAAAAAGAATAATATATAAATATAAAGTGCATTTAGAAAACAACGCTTGCTTTTTTAAATCTTCAAAAGCATCGAGGTTCAATATACACGATATTAATAGGTTAGTATCTTATGGCAAATTGCTACTATACATTTCCAATTAATGAGAAAACTTTATATAATCTGCCCAATGAATAAAATAAATAAGCAAATATCAATTCATATTTGTATCCAAGTTTTATTCCATCTTTAAAACTAAGTTCAAAAAATATTTGCATTATAATACCATTTTCTACAAAGCCTTGATGTACTAAATGTTTAGAAAAAGAAGTTAACATACAATATATTTCCTTTTCAGTAACCACTGTAAAAGGATAACGACATAATTTGCTACTATTATTTGTAGAGTAAGAAGCCGATGGCTTGACAAGGAAACAAAACGAACACTGACAAGTAAATTATAAAGAGTACCCAAATTCTTGATTAAAAATAAAAATAAAATACCTGATGAGAAAGATGTAATACCGAGAGCGATTCAAAAAATATTGAGGTGATACACAAGAATTGATTACAACTATATGCTCAAATCGATATTGAGGTCGAAACGATTCAAGAGATGCTCAAATCGATATTGAGTTTAAAGCGATTCAGGAGATGCTCAAATCGAAATTGAGGTAGGGGGCATTCAGGAGCGATAGAACTGATTAGCTAGGGCATGTGAAAAGAAAATGGATTAGCTAGGGCGTGGGATTAGCATATTTTAGGAGGAAATTTATTTAGGGCATGCATGGGAAAATTTTGGAATGGAGGCGTTGTTTTGTGAAGAGGGCAACTTCAACTTCCTCACAGCTTCCGTTGAAATGATATTATCACAACTCCCAACGTCAATGACAAATTTACAGACCTTCCCCAAAATAGTGCACGTTGACTGAAAAATGTTACTCCTCAACCAACTCGACTCCTCTTCTTGCTTCGGGGTTAAACAAGATCTCCGTAGCATCAAATTACATCCCTCGTCTCTCGACACCTCTTCTTCCTCCTCATCACGGTGTGAATTGAGATCTTCTTCTACATCCTCATCTTCCACTTCAGCAATCATAGTTCTCTTCTTCGGTTTCGGACATTCGTTGCTCTTGTGACCCACTTCCAGGCAATTATAGCATTTGAAATTGGTGTTGACTTTTGGTTTAGCCACTTCTTGATCAACCGACTTACTCGATGCTTTAAGAACATTAGAACTATTACCCGCTCCTTTGTTCTGCCCCGTAAAACTTGGAAACACACCTCCCCCACGTCTACCTTGTTTCACCCAAGCCAACGCCTTTTGATGTGCTTCTGCCACAGATCTAGGGTCGAACATGTTCACCATATCCTGGATCTGTGTTCTAAGTCCCCCAACAAACCTAGCGGTCAATTGTTCTTCTGTCTCCATAATGTCATTTCGAGCAATCAACTGGTAGAACTCATCAGCATAATCAGTAAAAGTCTTCGTCCCTTGCCTCAGGTTCTGTAATCTCTGATACATCACTGATTGGTAATTGTAGGGCAAGAAAGTAGCCTTCATCAACTTCTTCATCTTCTCCCAAGCAACAATCTTCGGCATTCCCATCCGCTCTCTAGTAAGTTTGGTTTGCTGCCACCACGCCATAGCTCTTCCCCTCAACCTAGTAGCAACCAACTTCACTTTACGATCTTCCGGAACCTCCTTGAAGTCAAAAATTTCCTTAACATAAGCTAGCTAATCAAGAAATTCATCGGCCTGCATTCCTCCCTTGAATTCCGATATTTTAGTTTTCATCCCGGACTCCCATTTGTGATCATACTCTGAATGTTTTCTTCCTTGACCTCGTCCTCGTCCATGAACACTACCACCATCAAACTCATCTTCAAAATCTGATGCATATCGATGTCGATCCTGACCACCAACATCTCTACTACCACCATTCCTTCCATCAACATCCCTTCGATCTACATTCCTCCGATCACGATCATTCACATTTCTATCACGACTTCGATCATCAACATTTCTATAACAATCTCGACCCATACTTCTATGATCATTATCAACACTTCTCTCTCGATTTGAATGTGGTGAAACTCTACTTCCCCCATGGTTAGATTCAGGTGAAACCCTTCTCTGATTTTGATTCATCTCCAACATCATCCTCTCTAATCGACCAATCCCTTCATTAAGCTTCTCATTAAAGTTTTCGTTAATTCTTTGCTCCATCTCATCGGCCTCTTCTCTCCCATACAAAGCATCAATGTTGCGATAACGGTTAGCTCTTCTCGGAGGCATGATCACTCTTCAACAAATTCCAACAAAAACTTCACTTCGATCTAAAAATCTTCAAATCAAAACTATCCACTTGTTGAAATCTTCAAAAAATCACCAAACGAACAAATCTCTTCAAAATCTCGAGAACCCAATTCTCCAAATGATGCAAATCTGGCACAAACTCCAAAATCTACGCAAACTCCTTGCGATCTAGCTCTGATACCAAATGACGCAGCGGATATAACACTTGACGACGAATTGAAGTATTCGTGTCAATCAAATCGATAAACGATTCGATGAAGCAATATGAATCGGTGAATTAAAGATACCCAAATGCCCAAATTCGTTGATCTCGCAAGATACCGGACTTTAGCTATCTTCGACATGTTGATCGCGCACGATGCCGTGAGAGTAGATCTACGATTCTTTGAACGTTGATCTAGCGCACTAGATTCCATGAATCGGCTTCAACAATCGTTGATTCGAGTGCACTCGAATATCCGAAGGTGGAGATAGGAGATAACACTCAACTACCAATTTTAATGGTGGCACAAGAGCACATAAAAGAAATTTTATTCAAATTTAACAACCTTTTACAAATGACACAACCGCCTATTTATAGGTTTACAACACTCATACACGACTTAAGAAAAATACATCTCAACAGTACAATGATTTTCAAAACAAAGCGACTTAACAATAACTAGACAGCGACCTAAAACCAACTTGCGACTTAAAGTCTGAGCGACCTAAACATCAACGACTTAACAAAATCGGCGACTTAAAGAAGCCCGTTTGCGAGATAAGCATTCGCCGCGACTTAAGGTTCTTCAGTGACAACTTCATTCGCGACCTTCTGGAAGAACTCGCGACCTAAGGAGCCGAAGCGATCTACTGAAGATGATTCGCGAGTTAGGGATTCGTCGCGACTTAGGGCGGAGCGACATAGGGTTGAAGCAAATCGCGACCTATAGACTTCCTCGCGACTCAAGGCCTGCTCGCGACCTAGGGCTTGCTCGCGATGATGGGTAGGTCGTTCGCGATCTGGAGTGACGGAGCGACCTAGGCGGCGGAGCGACCTAGTGAAGAGACGACTTTGGATTTGCATCATTGGTTCGCTTGCAATCGCGAGGTGGTTCTGGAGAGAGACTTTGCGACCTAAGTTAGGTCGGCCATGACCTAAAGAAGTATGCGCTGCATCAATATTTAATAAGAAGTTGGTTTGGGCTTAATATTTATATTGTGCCATTTGGATCCAATTGGATTAGTTTTTGAAAAGAAAACAGTTCGGGATTTTGTTGACTCAGGGGTAGAAGTTAAGATATTTTGAAGAATTCGGCTGTTTTGTTCATTTAAAATAGTTTGTACTGTTTATTAATCTATTTATATAGAAAATACTTCCAAAAGTGACAATCTAAAACTGAAATCAAAGTGGAATGTCCGAAAATTTTGAAATAGAAACCTAAATTTCGAATGTTTCTAAAATTTTGAAATCTGAACTGCCTACTTGCATATTATGCAATGGACCATGGCTACATATGTTACTAAAATTTCAACTTCGTATATATATTCAATGGGGATGTACTCTGTCCTTTATCACCTACCTGTTCTCCTTGCATGTTTGGTGCACTAAACAAATCCAACCCGCACACTCACTTCCTTTATTTTTTGTTCACGTTTACTGTATTTTTTATGCTCGCTCTCACGGAATGAAATCCTCTACTTTGGTGCATGATCAAAGTAGGGATATTCGAAGAGTGTATATGCTCCACATCAGGTGATTAAAATGCACACATATTGCAAAAATACATCATTTGTGCTATGTCACCCAATTCAAATTTTGTCAAAAGATGCCTCAACAAATAAAAATTTCTGAAAAATCTGCATAAAATTATGTAACAGCCACCCTTAATTCCTCAAATTCAACAGTTTTTTAAATTTTTTTTGCATTAGGTTAAAGTACTAAGGCAACGTTTAGTTTGAAAACGAGTTCTGTGTTTTGTGCTTTCAACGTATGTTTTAAAATGCATGAAAGATGAGAAATTGATAAAAAAATGGTGGTTTTGAAAATTGATTTTAACATGTAAATTTGATGACGTCTTCGAATTCTCTCCGCTTAGGACTGTCAATTAGAACCGAGAAGCGCAAACCTAAATCGAATTGATCCAAAAAGATCCAAATTCGAACCGAACACGATGGGTCTCGGGTTGGGTCTGAATGATAAAAAATACCGTAAAGACCGGATCAAACCCAACTCGAGTCGATCTTATCCGAAAAACTCAATCAAAAAACATTAAAATACGTGCATTTTTAGTGTTATTATCCAAGCAGATCCAAACTTACCTGACTCAATCCGAACTAGAGCTCGGATGAAGCTGGATCTAGGTTTTAAAATTTATAGGTTGGACTCGACAAAACCCGAACAGCCTAAAACCGAGATCCGTTGAGTCGGATATGAATCCATTGGCTCGGGTTTTAACTGCCACTCATTTCTCCACCTTTTGGAAAATCTCAAAAACTAATCCCAACAACTCCTCTCCAACATAATTTGGCATACATGTTGAAGATGCAGAATACAAAAGCTCATTTTCAATCCACACACTATGACACTACCTATCATTGAATGTGCATAAAAAAATATAGTTAGTAGTTACTTTTTAAACATGGTAACCAACATTTTTCAAATTTTTATAATCAAGATGATAATATACAACTAGTAACTGAGGAAAATTATACAAATTGCATATTTTATTATTAAATTTTGCAGTAAAAGAAAATTAACTTTGTTGATAATAACACACACGTTGCACTAAAATTCTATATCAAATGAAAAATGTTTGTAATAATATTTATCTAGTTTGATAAAATATAATAATGCATTTATGAAACAAATCTATTATTACATAAATACATGTAGCAAGTGAATTTTTTTTACAAATGCTATTAATAAAACTAAAGTTGATAGTAATGTTGTAAATCAAGGTAGCTACAAATATTAAAACTGAAGTAGGAATTGAACTCATTAACTATAGCTAATTGGATAACACTAATCTCCTGTCAACCACACCACTATTACAATTTAGCATTTGTTAAATGCTTGCACAATTCATAAATGCAAAATATTAAATGTTGAACTCTCAGAAAAATACTTATTTTCACATTTTTTTTTGAAAATGGGTAAAAACGGGCCCAGCCCACATAGTTAGGAACCGGGTAAATAACCCGTAAAAGCACCAAACAAAAAAAATACCCGAAACAAACCCTAAAAACATCTCAAGGGCAAAACAGCGCCTCCAAAACACAAACTCTATCAAAAGAAACAAAAAAAATGGCGAATCACTTCTAGCTTCTCGATCAAATAATCCAAGAAACAGATGCTTCAGGGAGGCTTCCACTCCTTCGTAGCTTTATCCAGAGGCTCTTTAGTCTTTGGATCAGGGCAAAAATGGCGTTGAGAAGCTGTTTTTGTCTTCGATTCCATATAGCTAGTCGCTTTACTATTAGAAGTGTCATCAAACTCTAGACTCTCAGGCATAGTATCACTAGGGGAATCAAGAGAAGTACAATGAGTGGAGCTGGATTCCCCTCTGACCCAGTTAGATAAGTGGTAGATCTGGTTATTAAGCTTGCTAATATACAAGGAGTCTCCTAATCTTTGATCTTTGATATTCAAGAGAAACTTGCTATCTTTATCCATACGACTGCAACTCCTCCTGCTAGAATCAGGTATGAAATAATTTGAATTAGCATATGATACGGTATTATCCATGGAATTGTTATCAATAATAGCCTTGTTACTTCCCTTGCATGTTTTGAGATGCAGATCAGGAGGATTAACTTCAGTGATCTTGTCAGTTGGCAGATTATTGATCTAGAGAGAGTTGCTAGAGCAATGGCCTGCTCGATCTCTGCATCCCTCATCAGATAAGTGTCTGATGAAATACTCTCTTGTATCTCTTGAGTAATGAGTATTGGACATATGATTGATATTAACAGTCTGATGCCTATCTTTGTCCATGCTCAGATAATTGCCTATCTGATCCTAAAAGCTGAGTGCGCGGTAGCTTCTGCCCCTATTAGGTAAGGGATTACAATTATTAGGGCATAGATAATTGTTATTATTAGAAAATAGAAAATTATCTTTAATCATACTTCCCTTATACTTGCAGGAGTGATTCCTATAGTGCCGGTAGAAGTGGCCGCCTCCAGTGTTGGCTAGATTGGAAGTGGGATTAACATGACTCCAAGGCTTGTTCATCCAATGATTGCCATTGTGATGAGGAAGTCCCTCCTTAGGGGGAACAGAAGAGATTTTCCCATTCTGTAAGAAAGTTTCTAAATTCTCATCATGCTTATCCATGTGCCAATTTTTATGAATAGGATTTTCTGAAAAATTGCTTTGATTTCTATTCTTATTGAGAAGAATCTGACAATCAATTTCAATTTTCTTCCAAAGAAGAATGCTTTCTGTTTCTGTTTGAGAGTGAAGTCTTTGATTTCTCTCTTTCCAAATGTGAAAAATAATTGCAGTGAGCATATTACTAGCTTTTTTGAAATCCTTGGAATTATCTTTGAAGTTTTTTTTGAATATAAATGATGCTTTCTCTGATGTTTTGAACAGCCTGATTTTGTTTAATATTGAGTTTTGTTTTGGCAATAAACCATATATGTTTTGAATAAGTACAATCAAAAAACAAGTGGTTGATGCTCTCATTTTCCTCTCGGCATAGGAGGCAAGTAGTATCCCCCTTATTATTCCATTTTAAGCATCTATCCCTAGTAGGAAGCCTGTTAATAACAGCAAAATAGGCACAATGGGACATTTTAGGACAGTTTGATTTATTCCAAGTAACAGAGTGCCAATCCACTTCTATTTCATGCCCCTTAATGGATTCCAAAGTTTTTTTAAAGGAAAAAGAACCTTTTTTGGATGCTTTCCAAACCCACTTATCTTTTGGAAGATTAGGGTCAATTGTGATTTGATTAATGGCAGAATTGAAGATAGAAGTAGCTGGATGACTAAATGAATTCCACCTATTATTTTGGATAATGTTATTAACCTTACCATTAATATCTCCAAAAAGATAGAGGCTGTTCCAACCAACCAGACTAACCAGAGTTTTACCAAAAATCCAAGGATCGAACCACAAACTAGTCTGGTTTCCATTTTTAAATTTTCTTTCCAAAAGCTTAATTCCAGTATCCCTACTACTGAGAATATTTTTCCAGACAAAAGAGTGATGATTTTCTATACCAGTTGTCCAGAAATTTTTATTTTTAAGATACCTAGCTTTCATCCATTTAGCCCATAATGAGTTACCATTAACAAACTTCCAGAATAATTTGAGTTTACACACTTCTCTTAACTCATTGATGTCCCTAAGACCCAAACCACCTGCCTTCTTAGATAAACAAATTTTATCCCAAGCAATTTTGTGCTGTTTGCCTTTCCATATGAAGTTAGCACATATTTTTTCAATTTTATGAATTGCTTTTATTGGGATATTGTGAGCTTGGACCCAATACATGATGATTGCGATGATGACAGTTTTAGTTAGCTCAATTCTACCAGCTATAGACATAAATTTACTAGCCCACCCTTCAAATCTATTTTGGATGATATCAAGTAATCTTGTGTAGTCTCTGTCATTAATTTGGTTGATACTAAGAGGAAGACCCAAATACTTAACAGGCAGGGTGCCTTCCTTGAAATTTAGAATATTTAAGATGCCCATTTTATTGGTGCAACCTTTGCTAAAATAGATTTTGCTTTTGAATTCATTGACTTGAAGCCCAGCATGTTCTTCTAATTTGTCAAAAATATTTGCAATAGATTTCGCACTTTGAGAATCTGCATTTAAAAAATAAGCAAATCATCAGCATATAGTAAATGAGTAATACATGGATTTATTCTATTGATTGGTTTAATATTTCCTTTTATCAGTTCAAATTCCATAAGAATTGAGAAGTATTCCATAGCAATAGTAAATAAATAGGGAGAAAGTGGGTCTCCTTGTCTAATTCCCCTATTGCTATGTATAAACCCATTAGGAGAACCTTGAACCAAAATAGAATAAGAGACATTGTTAATACATTCAAGGATAAGATCATAGAATTTATTGCAGAAACCCATTTGTTTCATCATGTAAATAATGAAATGCCTATTAATTTTGTCAAAAGCTTTATGTAAATCAATTTTAACACACATGAGATTTTTATTATTATTATTAAAGTTTCTAATTAACTCATGTGCAAGCAAGGTGTTTTCAACAATTAATCTATCAGGAATGAATGCACTCTGGTTTTCAGAAATAAGATATTTCAAAAAAATCTTAAGCCTATTACATAAAATATTAGAAATGATTTTGTAAATGAAATTGCAGCAGGCAATAGGCCTATATTCTTCTAAACTGTTGGGAATTTGAACCTTTGGGACCAATGTAATAAAAGTATTGTTATCCCATTTTTGGTCAAAATTGGAATATCAGTGTTGGGTGCGTATCCTCCACGACTGAACCAAGAAGAAGCAGCCAGCAAGCGTATAGAAGTCTGGGACCTCACTCATGATTCAAGTATAAAAGTCCATTCGGTATCAAAGGTTTAAAGTTTCATTCGGTAATCAGCATCACCAAGGTCATTCGGCATTCACCTTCCCAATATCATTCGGCATTCAAGATGCCTTGGTTCATCCGGCATTCCCAGTACAATAGCTCATTCGGCACTCCCAAATATAGAAGTTCATTCGGCATCTCACTACCGAACCAGCACATTTTCCATCTCCTACCGGACCGGGGCCTCGCCAACAACACCGAACCAACTGCTTCACGCCCCTATGCCTCGCCAACAACACCGAACCAACTGCTTCACGCCCCTATGCCGAACCAACCTATCACCGGACCACATCCCTACCAAACCTCAACCTTCTCCAAGCACGACCGAACCAAAGCTTCGCCAAACCGGAACGCTGCCAGGCCAGATTGCTTCAGCCCAGGCCCACCAGCAGCTATATACATCCAAGACCCCTGCCCCCAACCTCACTCTATAAATAGAGGGGCAGGGGTACAACAATGGGGGACAAGTTTGAGAGCTCAATCACGGAAGGAACTTTCAAACACTTTTAGATACTTGTACCAAAGCTTTGTACTTGTAATCTGAGATCTAAAGGAGAAATAACATATAAAGTGGACGTAGGCACGTTCTGGCTGAACCACTATAAATCTGCGTGTCTTTTTACAGTTTAGCCCCTGCTTTTCATATATTTGCATAAATCACCCAAATCACTAAGAACAACATAAGATCTACTAAATCATACAATTTTGAGGTGTTTGTCCATTTTTTGTGCAAACATTTTTGGTGCTTTCACTGAGAACTTTACTCAAGGATTCTACCGCTTAGAAGCTGAATTTTAAAGTCTAAAGATTCAGATTAGGAGAATCATGGCAAGACAATCAAGCAGAAGGCTGAGGCTAGGGCAAAGTCAACAGGAAGGGAGTCAAGAGGCTTCCTCAGGAGCAAACCAAGCTTCAGTCTTCATCACCAGGGATGAGATGGAGGCCATGATGAGAAGACAAGAAGAGATGATCCAGAACTTGCTTCAACAGATTGGACAACTTGGAGCACGGAACCAAGGCGCAACTGGAGTTCAGAACGGAGCAGGACCATCCGGCGTAGCACCAGAGCTAGGGGGCACACATGCAGAACATGTTGATCCAATCCCGAGAAGAGAGATAGGGGCATCCGAACAATCTGGTAACAATAGAAGAATGAACGCTCCGCCAGGGGGGCATACACCTGAAAGCTCCCACGGACTCAGGGGGCAGGTCGAAGGCAGTGAACGAGGACTTCAGCTTGGAGACAATGACAGATTAGTTGAGATGGTTAGAAGAGCTATGAGAGGCGGACTAGTGAATAGAGACCTGGAGGATGTGAATAGGAGTCCTTTCACCACAACAATCAGGCGAGCTAGGAACCCACCAGATTTTAAGCTACCATCATTGGACATGTATAATGGAAGGACAGACCCCACGGTTCATCTGACAAAATATATAAGGCATATGGAAGTGCTGGGGGCATCAGAGGAGGTTATGGCCCGGTGCTTTCCATTGTACTTGGCAGATATTGCGGCGTTGTGGTTCAGACAACTGGAAAGCGGCTCCATAGGAACGTGGGCAGATTTAACTGAGAGATTCATGAGGCAATTCAGGGTTCATATTGCAAGACCCAAGAATGTGATGACTTTGGCAACCTTGAAGCAGAAAACTGGAGAGACTTTGAGGAGTTTTCTAACACGATTTAATGCGGCAGCGGCATCAGTGGATCGACCAGATCCATCTATGGTCATGATGGCGGCTGTATCTGGAATAGCTGATAGTACGGAGTTCAAGAATTCGTTAACTAAAGATCCACCTATGGATCTGGGAGAGTTCTATCATGAGGCTGAAAAGTTTCTGCGTTTGGAAGATGCTAGTGCAGAAAGAGAGGAAGAAGTTGATGTTTACGCAATCAAGAGCGGAAACCCACCTGGAAGGGGTGCAGAGACTGGTAAAGGAAAGAGAAAGGCTGAGGATAATGATGACAGGTCAAAGCGGCCACGGAAAGAGTCACGATTCACCACTTACTCCGAGCTGAATGAGAGTTTGGAGCGAATCTATCAAGATACAAGAGAGCAGGTTCCCTACCGTAGGCCAATGCGAAGGGATCCGACTATTAACGAAAGGAAATCAGACAGATATTGCTTGTTCCACGACCTGAATGGTCATCATACCAACGATTGCAGGCATCTGAAAGATGAGGTGGAGGGGCATATTCGGAATGGTTTGCTATCACAATATGTGAGAAGGAGGGCCACAACGGTGGGACAAGAACGACCACCGCCCGCACCAACTGAAGACGGCTCAGGATCGAGACGTCATCTTATTATCCATTGATCAAGATGACGACGAACGAGCAGCAAACTCCACACTGATACGGTTAAGTTGTTTACACATGTACAGGACCACGAACGATCCTCAGGCATGCTCTGATACAACTATAAACCACATCGATATAGGAGTTTGCACTCCGACGTCACTGCTTTGCTTTTGTTCTTTATTTCTTAAATTTGGATTTGACTTTGCTGAACATTTCTATTTTAAATTTCATCAGTTGAATGGATATTTGGTTTTGATAAATCTAAAATGGCTAAGCTACTTACACATGTACGGGATCGCGAACGATCCCTAGGCATGCTCTGAGATAGTGATAAACCGCCACAACAGACAATCCAGAAACTCACCCGAACGTGAATCTGGTTTGGATGGTATTAAGCCCCCCCGGGCACACATCAATTCGCCTCGAACGGCACCCCGACCGCGAACGGTCACAACTCGCCTCGAACGGCACCCGACCTCGAACGGTCACAATTCGCCTCGAACGGCACCCCGACCGCGAACGGTCACAACTCGCCTCGAACGGCACCCGACTTCGAACAGTCACAATCTCGCCTCGAACGGCACAACTCATCTCGCCACAAGTGGCTCGATCGCGAACGATCGCCATTTGAGGTCCACCCCCTGACCGCCAACAGTCGCACCTTACCACGAATGGTTCGATCTCGAACGATCGTCATTCGAAGTAAGGCGCTTGACCGCGAACGGTCACATTTCACCCCAAGTGGCTCGATCGCGAACGGTCGCCATATGAGGTCCGCCTTCTGACCGGGCTCGGTCGCACTTTACCTCGAATGACTCGATCCCGAACGATCGTCATTTGAAGTAAAGCGCTTGACCGTGAACGATCACATTCCACCACAAATGACTCGATCTCGAACGATCGTCGCACGGATTTAGACGCTTGACCGCGAACGGTCGCACTTCACCTCAAATGACTCGATCGCGAACGGTCGTCATTTGAAGTTAGGCGCTTGACCACGAACGGCCGCGCTTCATCCCAAGTAGCTCGATCCCGAACGGTCGTCATTTGGGGCCATATAAAACTATCAAGCTCTTTACAGGTTGTTGACAGGATACGAACATCCAGCTTATGGCAGTACAAAACACGTCTTCCTACCGCAAGTCATGTTTTGGGGGGCAAAGTGTTATCCCATTTTTGGTCAAAATTGGAATATCAGTGTTGGGTGCGTATCCTCCACGACTGAACCAAGAAGAAGCAGCCAGCAAGCGTATAGAAGTCTGGGACCTCACTCATGATTCAAGTATAAAAGTCCATTCGGTATCAAAGGTTTAAAGTTTCATTCGGTAATCAGCATCACCAAGGTCATTCGGCATTCACCTTCCCAATATCATTCGGCATTCAAGATGCCTTGGTTCATCCGGCATTCCCAGTACAATAGCTCATTCGGCACTCCCAAATATAGAAGTTCATTCGGCATCTCACTACCGAACCAGCACATTTTCCATCTCCTACCGGACCGGGGCCTCGCCAACAACACCGAACCAACTGCTTCACGCCCCTATGCCTCGCCAACAACACCGAACCAACTGCTTCACGCCCCTATGCCGAACCAACCTATCACCGGACCACATCCCTACCAAACCTCAACCTTCTCCAAGCACGACCGAACCAAAGCTTCGCCAAACCGGAACGCTGCCAGGCCAGATTGCTTCAGCCCAGGCCCACCAGCAGCTATATACATCCAAGACCCCTGCCCCCAACCTCACTCTATAAATAGAGGGGCAGGGGTACAACAATGGGGGACAAGTTTGAGAGCTCAATCACGGAAGGAACTTTCAAACACTTTTAGATACTTGTACCAAAGCTTTGTACTTGTAATCTGAGATCTAAAGGAGAAATAACATATAAAGTGGACGTAGGCACGTTCTGGCTGAACCACTATAAATCTGCGTGTCTTTTTACAGTTTAGCCCCTGCTTTTCATATATTTGCATAAATCACCCAAATCACTAAGAACAACATAAGATCTACTAAATCATACAATTTTGAGGTGTTTGTCCATTTTTTGTGCAAACAAGTATGATTCAAATTTTTTAAAAGTTTACCAGTCCTAAAGAATTCAGAGATGGAATCAAATAGGGTTGATTTGATTTCATCCCAGTGAGTTTTATAAAATCTGGCACCAAAGCCATCAGGACCTGGACTTTTATCATTATTAGAATTAAAAATGATGTTTTTAATTTCCTCCATTCTGATAGGAGATAAGAGAATATCTTTGCTGTTATCATTAACTTTAAATTTAGGCTCAATAATAGGAAAGGAATTAGGATATAGATTGGTATTATATAAATTAGTAAAATAATTGATGGCATCATTTCTAATACAGGCCATGTCATTGGTGACATTACCCCTAACATCAATAATTTTACCAATATCATTCCTATGTTTCCTACTAGACATTTTAGCATAGAAAAATTTACTAGATTCATCACCATGAATTAACCAGTCTATTTTAGCTTTCTGCCTTAAATTAATAGACTGCACATGAAGGGACTTGACCAGTTGATTTTGGGCTAGAAAAAAATTGTTGACCTTATTTATGTCTGAGCAATCCTTGTCTAATTCATTCTGTCTAAGTTCACATTCATCCCTAATGGATTTGACATCATTTTTATTTCTGTTTTTATTCCATATTTTCAGATTTTCTTCGGTAATATGAAGAAGTTTATTGAATTTGAATTGGGCAGTGCCACCAACTTTTGTGTTTAAGCAGTTTTTAATTAAGTCTTTATAACCATCCTCATAAACCCAACCATTAACAAATCTGAAGGGAATGTTGTTTCTAAGATTATTATTATGACTTAAATAAATTTGAATAGGAGTATGATCACTAGAAGCCTGGGGGAGGGTAAGACATTTGAAATCTTTGAAAAAATTAGTAAAAGCATGATTAAGAAGAATTCTATCTAATTTACAATGGATATTTCTAAATTTTCCATATTTCCAAGTAAATGAATTTCCAAAAATAGTTGGTTCAAATAACCCAGTTTTAATAAGAAAGTTATGAAGCAATTCAAGTTTTTTAAAAGGAATAGGATTCCCTCCCCTTTTCTCAAAACAATGTAAGACAGTATTAAAATCTCCCATAACTAACCAAGGAAGTTTCATATTTGAGTTAATTTGTTCAAGACTATTCCAAAGTGATAATCTTTCAGTTTCACTGTTGGAAGCATAAACAAAAGTAATTTCTAATTGAAAGCCCCCTTTGTTTACACATTTACAGTGAATAAACTGGAAATTGATAAAGTATTGAAAAATATCCCAAATATTAGGATCCCAAATAACCATTATTCTACCATTACCCCCCATTTGATTATTATTAATAGATTTCCAACTATGAAAATTTTTAGTCTGAAAAACAGCAATTTTTGAATTGTCTAACTTATGTTCAAGCGAACCAACTATACTAGGTTTAAAAGACATGAGGAGATTAGAAAAGTCTAATTTCCTTACTGGAGAGTTTAGCCCTCTAACATTCCAAGTGATAATCGACATAAAAATAATAATATTATTAAAAAGGATACTTAAAGGATACACAGGAAAACAGCTATACACTGTAGCTGCTTTCCTCCACTAGAGTCTCCAACCTCTTTCCCTTTTTCTTATAAGATGTTTTGCTAATAGCTTTGAGCTGCTCATCCCATTTTGAATTTTTTGTGATGTAATTTCTTTTGAAGTCACTATCATCAATATCTTCTGTGATATCTTTAGTGACAATATCCTTGATGCTTTTCATTTTGCCTCTTCTTTTTTCCTTTTTAACTTTTTTGTTCTTCCTTGTTATTGAAGAGGAGTTTGCCACACAATTGATTGCCTTTTGTAGACTGATTTCTGAATTTTGATTTTTAATATGAGAGGAAAGGTGATTTGCAACATGGTTAATATTAGGGTTTTCAGGAGGTTCCCTACTGAGAATAGCATGAATAAATGAACCATCCTCTATGTTCATGTCTGCTAATTCTGAGATATTTTCCTTGGTTTGGGTTATTGCACTTTTACTGTTTGAATTTGTGTCAAAAATATTTTCTGAAGTGCACTTTGTGATTTCAATATTCTTTTCTCCCAGACATTCAGATAAATTGCCTTCTTGAACAGCCATTTCTTGTGTTGATTCTCGACCAATATATAAATCATTGTGATTGTTATTCTTTTCATTCATGGAAACATCGATGAACCCATTATTTATTAATGTATCTCCATTTTCCTTTGTGTGACTGCTTTCAACTTCTGAAATTTCTTGATTTTTTTGCTTCTCCCTCCATACCATTTTGGTTACACAGTTGTCTATGGTATGCCCAAAGCAACAACATGTTTTGCATCTAGGAGGTATCCATTCATATTCTATGCTTTGAATTAATTTTTCACCATCATGCATTGAAATAGAGGCTTCATTTGGTAGCTCAGAGTTTGCTTGAATTTCCACCAACACTCTAGCAAAGGAAAGTCTTGTTTCTCTAGCTGTGTGTTCATCTAATTTAATAGGAGTTCCCACAATGCTAGCTATTGCACTCAGAATTTCTTTATCCCATAGTCTAAGATTCAATTCCGGGAGTCTAATCCATATTGGCATAGTAGAAAGCAAATCCTTATCAAGGTTGATTTTATTATTCCATTTTTTCATTACAATGAGTTTTCCATTTAAAAAATGAGGACCACCATTATTAGCTTTTTCACAGTCTGTTGCATTTGCAAATCTAATTATGAAAAACCCATTGTTACGAGTAAAAATATCGAAACTACCAGTAGGAGAACAAGATTTTGTAATTACTGCCTTGAAGTGATGATAGGCAGGTCTGTTGCCAAAAACATAAGCAATAACTGAATGACACCATTTGCTTTCTGCCCTTCTGCTGGCCTCTGCATTCACAACTACTATTTTCTTATCATTGATTGAGAGAGGAGCAACAAATTTGAGATCTGCTTCAGAGTTTGATCCTCCTTTTTTTATCAAATCAGCCCAAGAAGAAGCTTTGTTCAGGTTAGAAATGAATTGAGAATCAGTATTGTTTCTTTGATGATTTCTTGACATATTCAAATGGGTTTCCGTGTTCAAACCAGTCTGAGATGGGTTTTCAACATATTTTGAGAATTTTCTTGGGTTTTCTGTAATTCTTGAATTGAGATAATCTCTGTTGGTATTTCTGAAGAAAGGTTTTGAATAATTTGAGTTTCCCTTATTCAGGCTTAATTGGTTTGAACCGATTCATGGACGGTGTTTTTGATTTCCACTTCTGCTTTTTCTGGGCTGAACGATTTGAAAACCCTCTGCATCAAATTCAGGGGAGATTTTGGAAGAAACAAGTTGTGAATGCAGATTTGGATCCGGTGGAGGAGGAGAAAGAGATGAGGAAGAGTGAGGAGACCCCCCAATCTGATCAGGGCAAAAGATTGGATTGTCTTTGAGATTTGTAAATTCTGCCATTTTCTTGATTTTACATGAGAGGAAGTTTTTAATACGGCTGATAGTTCACGACTTTTTGTTTATAGTTTACAAACAATACTCAGAATTCTTGTTTGTGATGTATGTTGCTACCTAAGTAGGTATGAGTATATTGCATAATAATACCCAACCTGCTGCACTCTTATTATTTATTTTCACATTTAATTTCGAAAGATGTTTATAGTTGCAATTTCTTTTTTCCACAGCCTTATATGAAAATTTTGTCCAGTAAATAATCTTTCTTCTTTTCCAATTTACCAACAAACAAAATGCACAACAGGACTGACTGTAAAACGTACTAATAATCTACACAGAATGATAATATCAACAAAGTTTGTCAAAATTAGTATATATCAATGGATGCACGGTGATTGTGAATCAATCAATCTACTTGCATCGACATTAACACTCTGTTTACAAATATTTGCAGTGAACAACTACAAGTGGAAGAAGCAATTGAAGATGATGCTGATGAAAATGAAGACGATGTAGAAGATAAAGTCTCCAATTGATCGTTGATGACAATTGATACACTGTTATCGATTTCCTCTTTTATTACAGTTCCAGTTTCTTGATCCTCTGCTCTGACAACATCATCCTCTTCATCTGCTACGGAAATCACTGTTTGTGGCTCTATGAAATCCTCCATTGCTAACAACTCAACTGCAACTGCTTCCCTGCAAATGGGACACGTAGAATGCGACATCAGCCACATATCGATACATTCAACATGGAACATATGGTCACACTTGTTCAAAACTCTAATCGTCTCTCCTTCCTCAATTCCACTCAAACAGACCACACATTCTGATGAAGATGATGATGATGCATCCAGCTTGTTCCCATAAACAAACTTAGGCAAAGACGCTATTGTCTTTGAATCAAGCCCTTGATCATATAATGCACCAGTTTCATAAACCCCATCATCACTGAGGTTAGCTTGTGTGCCTTGAATAAAGAAATTCTGACGCCTTCTCTTAAACCAGCGTGCATAAATTTGGATGGGGATAACGAAGGATACAACAATGGATAAGAGTATGATGGCCATTATTAGTATTTTTCGATTACAAGGTAAAGTTGAAGATTCTTCATTTTGATCATACTGATCAGGTGTGTTCAATATAGACATATTTGGTTGACTGTGTTTTGATGCTTGATGGTATGCTAACCGGAGAGATCAAGATATATATACTGAGTTGTCTTTCAGAATTGCAGCGAAGACAAGAATATCATGTAAGATTTGATTTGGATTTTAAAAAAATATACGCATATTGTGCAAGAATATTTATTTTAGTGAAAGCATTGTTTAGAGTAAGCCATCATACTGCTACAAACAGTGTAATGCACCGTTGGTGCCTTATAAATTATAACTTATGAGAATAAATCCTGTTTTCTTCCTATTATTCCACATGTTTTAACTGATACGACTAGTACTCATATTCTTCAGTAATCCACACATGTTTTAATTACTCAAAACATCACGATAATTCTGCATATAAGTTAAATATGGACAAGAATAAAGCATGTACGTGATTTGAATATTTCGTTTCTGAGCTATGCAGCACCCTCGAAATATTAAAAAGAAAGAATAAAGCATACACTTGTGTTAAATTTCACATGTTTAAATCAACTACTTTGACGCTAAACATAATGGTATATTTGGTACTATTTATGTGCTGCTGTCCACAGTGAGAATATTTCATATGAGCATACAGATATACATCTACAAATGGCAGGAAGTACCCTTATCTAGGAAGTATTGGGAAGTTTTTCATAAAATTGTCTAAAGCGATTGTCCCTACGAATATGGTTCGGGGATAACAACACCTTTGGCGGAGGTGTAAGGGCAACGCTCCCGTTGACGACGATTGAGTTGGCCGGTTAGGTTGCGGAGGCCTAGGGGACAACACCCCGTACGAAAAACAGTATATCTCATTTGTGTTGAATTTGAATTCAAACAATAAACAATTATGACCGTTGAAAACAAAAGATGTTGGTTCGTTTCAACATTCAACACTGGCAGAAGCCAACAATACTTCATCGCCACAATACTTCATCGCCGTAACATAGCTTCTTTTTAGTTTTCCCGAATAAAGAAATTAATAAATGCAACATTTGACCATTTCGACTGTTCTTATGATTTGTGCAAGTAATCACAACTTTTACAAACTCACTTCACTATTTCTAAAATAACGTTTTCTGACAACCCTCTGATCTGAGATGAGGAAAAACATTCTTGAAAAAGTACGATTCACCCTTGCCTTGGATTTATATATCTACACTATTTTACAACAAGTATTGCTCCCTCCACTACTCTCCAAAAACGGATTTTGAAAAGCAAACCGTTATTATTTTCAACCAAAATTTGCAAAGTTAAATCAACTTTTAGTGCAAATACATACCGATAAAAATACAAACATTCACACTAGTGGAAAGGACTCGATTAGGAAACTGAAATAAGGTTCTGTCGAAATCAGAATTTCCTTTTTTGAATTTAGATACTAGATTTAGAACTCACATTTATAATCATTTACGATAGCTTAGAGGTAGAATTATGAGCTGGAATTAGACCTGTCAAACTGATTGGGTTGGGTCAAAATGAGTTGGATCGAGTTTGACCCAACCCATTTATGACTCATTCTTTTTGATCGATTTATGACCCAACTCATTTAATAAACGGGTTACCCATTTAACCCATTTAAAGATTTAAATTTGATTTGACTAATAAAAAACAAATATATTTGAAATAATTCTAATTCTAGTTTTATGTTTTGAATTTCGATAATATCAAAATTTAAAATTTTAAAATTTAAATTCCAATTTCCATCAAAATTCAAATATGGGGACGTAGTCTGTTATTTTCTAAGTGCAACCGTTAGTCACTATGAAGAACTACAGTATGTGTTCACATGATAAAGTATCTGAGTGTTTCATATTATTCGTAATTTAGATGGGAGTTCATCGGTCGAAGTTTCGCCTGATTTCGAGTTAGTATAAGGAAGTTAGTGCAGTCTGAACAAAAAAATAGCGGCTTCTGCCTAGGTAGAAGTCAATTATGGGGATGTAGTAGCCTGTTATTTTCCACGTACAACTGTTAGTCACCATGAAGAACTACAGTTGCATTCACAAGATGAAATATTCGAGTCTTCCATATTGTCCGTAATTTAGGTGAGAGTTCATCGGTCGAAGCCTCGCCCAATTTCGAGTTAGTACGAAGGAGCTATTGCAGTGCGAATAAAAAAATAGCGGCTTCTGCCTAAGCGGAGTTCAAATATGAGATGTAGCCTATTATTTCTATGTAAAACTGTTAGTCACCGTGTAGAACTACAGTGTGCATTCACAAGATGATGTATCCGAGCATTCCGTAATTTAGGTGGGAGTTCATCGGTCGAAGTCTTATCTGATTCCGAGTTAGTACGAAGGAGCTACTGCAGTCTGAATAAAAAAAATAGCGGCTTCTACCTAGGCGGAGTTCAAATATGAGATGTAGCCTTTCTGATTCCGAGTTAATACGAAGAAGCTACAACGGTCCGAACAAAAAAATAGCGGCTTCTGCCTAGGCGAAGTTCAAATATGAGATGTAGCCTATTATTTCTAAATAAACGGTTAGTCACCATGGAAAACTACAGTGTGCGTTCACAAGATGAAGTATCTGAGTGTTCCATATTGTCCATAATTTAGATAAGAGTTCATTGGTCGAAATCCTGCTTGATTCCGAGCTAGTATGAAGAAGTTACTGTAGTTTGAATAGAAAAAATAGCGGCTTCTACCTAAGCGGATGTTATGACTGGAATTTTTCAACAATTAGTTTTAAATATTTAAATGGCTTTAAATATTTGATTTGGAATTTATAATTGAGTAACCATTTTTTAAAACTGATATTTCAACTGATTTGTCAATTTTAGAAATCGCCAATTTAATTGGCACGTTAAAATAGCGATCCAAGGCACAGTCTCAGAATTCAACGAAACTAGTTCTATTGGATCTGTAATAGTGTATTATTATCGGATTTCAAATTTCGTTGCATTTGGATTTATCGTTTGGCCGTACGGGATGGAAACGCGTTGAAATTAATATCGAAATTTAATATAATAATTGGGTTCAAAAAGCTATCTTCTCCTTACGATCGAATTAGAACTTGAAATTTTTTCCATTGCGTTCGAATAGGGATATAACATTATAAACGTCTAGCGGCACGCCTCAATAGGAGGTTGAGATTACACGGTATGTGTTGTGGGATATTTGAAATAAAATAAATTATATATATAATCAAATCAAGGGCAAAATCGTAACTGCCTGTTCACGTTTAATCACGTCTTTTCCCTCAAATAGTTTAATTCAGAGTCGTTCAAACACGCTACCCTTTAATTTAAAATCACGCTCTCCTTTCCATCTTCTTCAATATGAAAAAAATTTCAAATCAGATATAAAGAAAATCGAAAGCCACGTATTCTTTTTTTTCCTCGTCTCCTCTAAAAAAGATTCGTAATCAAATTCATATATAAAAAAAGTAAATCACGTGAAAAATCGTGTATCAAGAAATCGAAAGAAAAAAAGTGGGAAGGAGGAACGTGCTCGATCGCGGGACAGCCTGGAGATGTGGATTCGAGCACATACATGATAGGAAGGGATGCGATGGCGGAGGTCAGCAGTTCGTTGTCGTGATTTGGGGGAATTCGATTTGTGGCATCAGTTTAGGATCTCGACACTCTTGGTAGCGGAAGTTTAGGGCAATGGTAAAATAGTGTTTTGGTCGCGTGAAGGAGACGCACGAACTGGAAGACAACGTGGGTATGTCAATGACGAGGCGGGGCCGTGCGTGGAGAGGTCGCGAGCGACGATCTAAAGTCGCGTGGGGCTGGCAACGTGCGACCGGAGCTGTCAAGAGGGAGGAGGCACGTGGTTCCCATAGGCATTCGGTGGTTTCAAGACATGCCGTAGACGACCTAGGCTGGTTGTAGAGGTTGGCATGGCGGAGGTTGAGCAGTAGGCAAATGTCGTGATATGGGGAAGTCGAGTGAGGCAGACAACAAGTTGGTGATAGGTTTGTTAATTTCAATTTTTTTTTAAAATTAAATAGGTTAATGATTGTTTTAATTTTTTCAAATGTTAATAAATTCGAAATTCATTTATACGAGGTCTAAATATCGTGGATAACAAGTCGAGATTAGAACGGATTGCAATAAAAATCAAGGTGAGAAAATTCTTACTCAATTGGATTGCCAATTTTAATTTTAAATAGTTAAAATTGATTATTGGTTGCTTGGTTGAATTTAGAAAATTTTATCCGTTGAATGATATGTTAAATATATATATAGTAGTATATATATTAGTAATTGGAGTGATATTCCCACACATTATAGCGAATGAGACCCTATGCACTACACATAATAGCGGATGACCCTATATACCGCGATATCCCCCTCGAAGTGGGATTGGTATTTTTATTATTGTCTAACATCTGTGGATGCCAGGAAAATAGGTTGGAGGGATCCAGCTAGAGTCCTCAAATATATTTAAGTGTTTTTCATATATATATATATATAATATGATGTGATCGAATAATCTGTTGGATTATTGTGTGTTGTAAATTTTTAAATCTTATAATAGCATAGGAATTAACTTTGGTATATTAAATACCATAAATATTATTTTGAATTTTTAAAGAATTAAAAGGAGATTTTTAATAAAAATATGGATTATTTAAAAGAGATTGAATTGAATAAGCAATAATTGGATTTGATCGTATTAGATAATGCAAAAAAATTATTTTAAATAGAGATTTTGAAATAAATTATATAAAGGGATTTTTGAGACTGGATTTTAAAATGATATTCGGGAAATATAAAAAGAAGTTGAAATCGATATTAAAAATAGATTAGCAAAAATAAATGGAATTTATAAGAAATTGAATTTATAAAATGGAATTTTATAAACGAGGTTATTTTTAGTGGAACTCAAAGGAGTTATAAAAATTATAAACAATGTTTATAAATAAAAGAAAGTGATATAGGATGATAAATTTGGAATATAAATTTACAGGAAGAATTTATATTTAAATATGGAAATAGGGTGAGAGAAAAATAGTGGATACTATTTTTGGATGAGATGGTTAAGGAGACTGAAATGGAAGTGATGTGATGGAAATCGAGAGGGGTTTATAAATTTAAAATTTGGTTATTGGGATTTAAAAATATATCTATTAATAAGTTAAGTTTTATTTGAAAAGGAAATTTTTTATTTATTAAACTATGTAATTTTGAAGTTAGTTAGTATTGAAATACTTCAGAAGTGAATTTTTCAAATACTGAATATTTATTTTCATAAATCTTAAATTTTTAAACGTGCTTTGAAAAGTGATGTTATAAAAAGTGTTTCAATATTTTAAATAATTATTTGAATGTCTTAAAAATAAATTATCATTATTTTTCTTTTAAATACTTATTTTTATTTACATAGGTATATATATAGAGTTTTTGAAATGGTTTAAATTTATTTAAAAATCATCTCGAGAGTTGGAAAGGGTTATTTAGTAGATGAGACTTATAAGAGAATTCTCAAAACTAAATTGGGAAAAAAGTAAGAAATTTCCGAAGAAGTTAAATAAAGTAAGCTTCGAAAAATGAAAAAGAATTCATAAAAGAAGTAGAAAGGGAAATTGGAGTTATAAGTAAGTATATTTGACTTTGGAAATATTGAAGGGAATTATTAAAGAATTCCAAAACTTATAAAATTCGTTGTAAATGAGTTAAGAAATTTACAATAAATTTTTAAAAAAATTGAGAAAAGAAATAGGGAATAAATGGAATACTTCCTAAGTGTTGAATATAAAATGAAGTGGAAAAAAATATTCTAAGTATTGGGAAGGGGTGGGAATATTCCTTTGAAAATATAAGGATTTGAAAACTATTTTCAAACATTGAAGTACCGGAAGTAATATCTTATGAAGATATTTTTAAATAAATTTTGAAAAAGTTTGAAATAAGGCCTGATATCTGCTTTTGGATGTGTATTGATAGTTAAATAATCGACTATCAATTTTGGCCAATTACGTTAATCGTTTCAAAGAGGCAGAGATCAGATTAAATTATCCGAAAACCACTTCGATCCAGTTTGAACATTACGAATGAATACCGTGAAGACAGAGAAGACGGTGATTCGGTTTATCTAGACCCAGGACAACTTGTATGGATGAATGCTATCAGAACATCGTCATTGGAGGACGATGAGCATTCTAAGTGAAATTATTCTTGAAAGGTAATCGTAGCCTCTAGCCTCATCAACCGGAATGCTTGAATATCAGGGGGAATGCAGCAAGGCTAAGTGGGTCATATCCAATTAGGGTATGTTATCACCTTTCTATATAACCTCGGATATATATTATATGGATACAGTGCAGGCGAAAGAGCTTCGGTAAGGGTGGTAACACCCAGGATGATAACATATTCGGTTCTATCCAGGTTAGGGATAGGGCCGGTCTTGTGTTGTAGGGGATCCAGGCGAGGTCCTCGGTACGTGCTTCTAGAAGTGTACTGTGATATGTGGTACCCCAATGCCTAGTCATTGTATGGAATTAATTCTCCAATAAGCGCCGTACGATTTTGATGGTGCCCAACTATGCTGAAACGTGAGATCCAAGCATTTCAGCTATTTTCTATTTACTTGGTTTAGACACTATTATAATATCAAACGATTTTGATAAAAATGGTTTGGTTATCGTAAGGGAAAAACCCGTCGTGTTTATGTGTGACGTGATCTTACGAGATACCTTTGTTTTTCAAAGGATTTTGAAAAAGTTAATAATTCAATTGAGGTATTTTCTTACGCTGGTTTTCCAAACTGACTCGGGTGTTATTTTAACTATAATGCTCGGGTCATACCGAGTACTACCGATTCAGGATAGGATGCTATGGAGCTCTGAAAACGAGCAGGATGACAGAGACGTATCCTCGTATTTGATTTATATTTCCGCTCTAAATGTTATGTAGGAGAGGACAAGTTATTAAACTGCCCAGATTGATTGTTGTCTATTGCACTCTGATAATGGGATGTATATTAACGGTACAACTCTTGTATTTAAAATCTGTTATTATATATTATATTTTGTTCTGCTGCGATTGTGAGATTCTGTGTTGTTGTTTCTATTTTTCTTCTTCACCCATAATGAACTGGTGTTTCCAGCACTCGATTGCTTGACATTCTATACAGTGGACGTATTTATGTCGGGTTTTGAGGATCGAAAATCCGGTCTGTTACAGTTCGTATCAGAGCTGAAGGTTATGCAAGAACCTTGGCTCTGGTGGGGATTACTCATTAGAGATAGGGTCTGTAGTACCCTAGAATGAGTTTGAGTGTATTAATATATATGAACGCGTATTTGTTAGTGAATATAAAATGTTTTATATTGTGTTGGTTGATTTGTTGAGTGGCTTATGAACTTTGGTCGGCACAGTCCGTACAACTATATCAATAAGGGTTTCTAAACACTTGAATAGAGTAATTCGACATAGTATTGTTTTGGAATGGGGTAAATGAAATAATTTACCCAAAGATATATTTTGATATAGAAGAAATAATTTTCTGAAATTATTATATATATTTGGAGTGTTTGGATGATAATATTATAATCAAATATGATTATAAAATTGGAAATGGTTTATATAACCAAATGAAAATTTGTAGAAGTGTTAATTATGCAAATGGATTATAATTAAAATTGGATTCAAACAAGAATCTGGAAATTAAAATCTCGGGAAGTTTGAAAAAAATATTTTTCAAAGTGGTGTGGAAAATAATAATAAGAGTATTATTTGTGAGAATATTTTCGAAAGAAAACTGTTTTAAAATGGATTTTGGAAGGGATATAGCACTGAACTAACTTTAGTCGTTGGAAAATGAATTCTGGTGATTACTACAACATCACCAGTATTCATTTTCGAGTTTCTAGGTGATGGATTGCTACGGTAGTAATTTGATATAGAGATTTTTGTGAAAAACAAATGTTGTTTTAGAGATTTCGAGGGAATTGTTTTCGGAAAAAATCAAGTTGATTTTGAAAGTTGAAGGAAATGGTTTGTTAAAACAGAGTTATATATATATTGATTTCAAGTGGTTTGAAATAAGAACCGGGTGTTTAAAAATTTTGGAATTTGGATTTTTAAATTAAAAATTTAAATTGAGTAGGTTTAAATGGATTGGACAAATTGAAATTAACTCAGGCTAAGTTGAGTAAGTTTGAAAATTTTAGTATGAAATTAAAATTTAACTTGGTAAGTTAAACAAATTGGATTTGTAAAAGAAAATTTGGAGGAATTGGAATTTAACTGAAGTAAAGGTTAAATAAAATAAATTAAATGAAGTGGTTATAATAAATAAGATGAAATGAATAGAATGTAATGAATTAACTAAGTATAAAGTGCATATGAATGTGTAAGTAAATGGGATAAATAAATATAAGCAAGGGAGTGTGGAAAATTTTGAAATTGAAATTAAATTCTTACTGGATTAAATTTAATGTATAAAAAAAATTAAAATCGTTTGGAATGAAATTAATTTAAGTATAAATAAATTCGAATATGGTTCGGAAATATTGGTTAAAGGAAATTAAAATTGAAATTAATTTGAATTGGATTGGATTTGAAACCATATTGAATGGAATATATAGACTTGGAATGTTAAGTGACTAAATAACTATAAGTTATAAAAACTATAAGTTATAAAAACTATAAGTATAAAAATTGAAATGGAATAAAATTTGAGTGAAAATTTGGGATTGTGAATAAATAAATTTGAATAGCTTTTAAAAATTGAAATTAATGGAATAAAAGTATATTTAAGCTATAAAGTTATGTATAATCCTTAGTTAAAAATAAAATGTGGAAAAAAAATTTTGTGTAACTTATAAAAAGTTGGAAAGTGCAATAGAAAACAAAAAAATGGTTTGATATTTTAGTGAAGGAAAAAATCCAAACCTGGATTATAAAACAAATTTGAACTCAGGTGGATTAAATAGAATGATTGTTGAAATAAAAATCAGATATTGAATCGTAAAATGGAAGTGAACTAATTAGATAAATTAATTAGTTAATTTAATATGGAATGGAATTAAACTTGATTAAATAAAATGGTTGTGGGCTGAAACTGAAGTTGAATATAGAATTTGAGTAATAAATAAAATTCGACTTATATATATAAGTTGATTACATATGATTTGAATGTGATAAAATGAAATTTGATTGAAATAAAATGGCTTGAGTTATAAATAAATTCAATGTGAGTGAAAATAAATTGAATATGGCCTTTAATATTATTTTAAATGAATTTGAGAATGAATTGAGTATGAAATTGAAATTTGATGTGGATATGAATGGATTGAATTTGAATTGGAATAGAATTAAATATAAAATGATTTGGAATCAATCTAAAATAGCTATATACTGGAATGGTTATTTTATTAAATAAATATCGTCGAATTTGCATAGAAAAAAATTGGCGTTTGTCATAAACGGAAGCAAATAAAATTCTATGAATTAATAGAAAGTGAATAAATTGATTTTTAATCAATTTGAGATGGATATGAAATTGTTGGTATAAATATGAGTTGAATGCAAATTATTTGGTTGAAAATCATTCGAATTAAATGAAGTGATATATAAATGGATTGAAAATGAACAATCGAATGTTAGAACCTTATGGTTATATATAGTCATGCTATGAAAATTATGTGTTTAATTGGTTAATTGAATGAAATGTTATTGAACTTTCATATTTTGGTACTTACGTGGTTTAAATTGAGTAAGTTCAGGTAACTAGAGGCTGTCAGACTAGATTTTGGTTGCGTATTTGAGTATGAAGTAACTTGCTTGCTTAATAATGCTTAAGAATGCTAAAATAAGGTACGTTTTCGGATTAAACACTGCAAATATATATATATATATATATATATATATATATATATATATTCCGACCGTGTGGGTTGATGTATACATTTTTCTCTCTCTTGTAATATTGCAAAAGGCTCTCCGTATAAGGAAGACTCTGCCAAAAAATTTCGGAAATTTAGGGAGTTCGAAAAAATTTTGAAAAAAAAATTGAAATTTTTTGTTAATTAAAAGGTTGATGTTCAAATTAAAATTGAAATTAGAGATTTCTGTTGAGAAATGGAAACTAAATGTTTTGGATAGGACTAAGAGATTAGAAAAGTGAAATGTCGAGTTTCACTAAGTGGGTTTTGAATAAGTAATGGATTTGGAGCGTTTTTCCTATCTTAGCAATCTTGGGGACGAAATTCTTTTAAGGGGGAGGAATGTAACGACCCGGATTTTTCAACAATTATTTTTAAATATTTAAATGGTTTTAAATATTGAATTTGGAATTTATAATTGAGTAATGAGTTTTTAAAACTGATATTTCAACTGATCTGTTAATTTTAGAAATCGTCAATTTAATTAGCACGTTAAAATAGCGATCCATGGCATAGTCTCGGAATTTAACGAAACTAGTTCTATTGGATCCGTGATTGTGTATTATTATATGATTTCAAATTTCGTAGAATTTGGAGTTATCGTTTGCCCGTACTGGATAGAAACGCGTTGAAATTAATATCAAAATTTAATATAATAATTGGGTTCAAAAAGCTATCTTCTCCATACGAGCGAATTAAAACTCGAAACCTTTTCCATTGCGTTCGGAATAGGGGTATAACATTATAAACGCCTAGCAGCACGCCTCAATAGGAGGTCGATATTTCACGGTATGTGTTGTGGGATATTTGAAATAAAATAAATTATATACATAATCAAATCAAGGGCAAAATCGTAGCCGCCTGTTCACGTTTAATCATGTCTTTTCCCTCAAATCAGTTCAATTTAGAGTTGTTCAAACACGCCACCCTTCAATTTAAAATCGCGCTCTCCTTTCCATCTTCTTCAATACGAAATCAATTTCAACTCAGATATAAAGAAAATCGAAAGCCACGTATTCTTTTTTTCCTCGTCTCTCTGAAAAAGATTCATAATCGAATTCATATATATATATATATATTTATTTATTTATTTATATATATAAGAAGTAAATCACGCGAAAACTCGCGTATCAAGGAATCGAAAGAAAAATAAGGGGAAGGAGGAGGATTGCGCTCGATCGCGCGGCAACCTGGATATGTGGATTTGAGCACATACTGTTATCCCATTTTTGGTCAAAATTGGAATATCAGTGTTGGGTGCGTATCCTCCACGACTGAACCAAGAAGAAGCAGCCAGCAAGCGTATAGAAGTCTGGGACCTCACTCATGATTCAAGTATAAAAGTCCATTCGGTATCAAAGGTTTAAAGTTTCATTCGGTAATCAGCATCACCAAGGTCATTCGGCATTCACCTTCCCAATATCATTCGGCATTCAAGATGCCTTGGTTCATCCGGCATTCCCAGTACAATAGCTCATTCGGCACTCCCAAATATAGAAGTTCATTCGGCATCTCACTACCGAACCAGCACATTTTCCATCTCCTACCGGACCGGGGCCTCGCCAACAACACCGAACCAACTGCTTCACGCCCCTATGCCTCGCCAACAACACCGAACCAACTGCTTCACGCCCCTATGCCGAACCAACCTATCACCGGACCACATCCCTACCAAACCTCAACCTTCTCCAAGCACGACCGAACCAAAGCTTCGCCAAACCGGAACGCTGCCAGGCCAGATTGCTTCAGCCCAGGCCCACCAGCAGCTATATACATCCAAGACCCCTGCCCCCAACCTCACTCTATAAATAGAGGGGCAGGGGTACAACAATGGGGGACAAGTTTGAGAGCTCAATCACGGAAGGAACTTTCAAACACTTTTAGATACTTGTACCAAAGCTTTGTACTTGTAATCTGAGATCTAAAGGAGAAATAACATATAAAGTGGACGTAGGCACGTTCTGGCTGAACCACTATAAATCTGCGTGTCTTTTTACAGTTTAGCCCCTGCTTTTCATATATTTGCATAAATCACCCAAATCACTAAGAACAACATAAGATCTACTAAATCATACAATTTTGAGGTGTTTGTCCATTTTTTGGTGCAAACATTTTTGGTGCTTTCACTGAGAACTTTACTCAAGGATTCTACCGCTTAGAAGCTGAATTTTAAAGTCTAAAGATTCAGATTAGGAGAATCATGGCAAGACAATCAAGCAGAAGGCTGAGGCTAGGGCAAAGTCAACAGGAAGGGAGTCAAGAGGCTTCCTCAGGAGCAAACCAAGCTTCAGTCTTCATCACCAGGGATGAGATGGAGGCCATGATGAGAAGACAAGAAGAGATGATCCAGAACTTGCTTCAACAGATTGGACAACTTGGAGCACGGAACCAAGGCGCAACTGGAGTTCAGAACGGAGCAGGACCATCCGGCGTAGCACCAGAGCTAGGGGGCACACATGCAGAACATGTTGATCCAATCCCGAGAAGAGAGATAGGGGCATCCGAACAATCTGGTAACAATAGAAGAATGAACGCTCCGCCAGGGGGGCATACACCTGAAAGCTCCCACGGACTCAGGGGGCAGGTCGAAGGCAGTGAACGAGGACTTCAGCTTGGAGACAATGACAGATTAGTTGAGATGGTTAGAAGAGCTATGAGAGGCGGACTAGTGAATAGAGACCTGGAGGATGTGAATAGGAGTCCTTTCACCACAACAATCAGGCGAGCTAGGAACCCACCAGATTTTAAGCTACCATCATTGGACATGTATAATGGAAGGACAGACCCCACGGTTCATCTGACAAAATATATAAGGCATATGGAAGTGCTGGGGGCATCAGAGGAGGTTATGGCCCGGTGCTTTCCATTGTACTTGGCAGATATTGCGGCGTTGTGGTTCAGACAACTGGAAAGCGGCTCCATAGGAACGTGGGCAGATTTAACTGAGAGATTCATGAGGCAATTCAGGGTTCATATTGCAAGACCCAAGAATGTGATGACTTTGGCAACCTTGAAGCAGAAAACTGGAGAGACTTTGAGGAGTTTTCTAACACGATTTAATGCGGCAGCGGCATCAGTGGATCGACCAGATCCATCTATGGTCATGATGGCGGCTGTATCTGGAATAGCTGATAGTACGGAGTTCAAGAATTCGTTAACTAAAGATCCACCTATGGATCTGGGAGAGTTCTATCATGAGGCTGAAAAGTTTCTGCGTTTGGAAGATGCTAGTGCAGAAAGAGAGGAAGAAGTTGATGTTTACGCAATCAAGAGCGGAAACCCACCTGGAAGGGGTGCAGAGACTGGTAAAGGAAAGAGAAAGGCTGAGGATAATGATGACAGGTCAAAGCGGCCACGGAAAGAGTCACGATTCACCACTTACTCCGAGCTGAATGAGAGTTTGGAGCGAATCTATCAAGATACAAGAGAGCAGGTTCCCTACCGTAGGCCAATGCGAAGGGATCCGACTATTAACGAAAGGAAATCAGACAGATATTGCTTGTTCCACGACCTGAATGGTCATCATACCAACGATTGCAGGCATCTGAAAGATGAGGTGGAGGGGCATATTCGGAATGGTTTGCTATCACAATATGTGAGAAGGAGGGCCACAACGGTGGGACAAGAACGACCACCGCCCGCACCAACTGAAGACGGCTCAGGATCGAGACGTCATCTTATTATCCATTGATCAAGATGACGACGAACGAGCAGCAAACTCCACACTGATACGGTTAAGTTGTTTACACATGTACAGGACCACGAACGATCCTCAGGCATGCTCTGATACAACTATAAACCACATCGATATAGGAGTTTGCACTCCGACGTCACTGCTTTGCTTTTGTTCTTTATTTCTTAAATTTGGATTTGACTTTGCTGAACATTTCTATTTTAAATTTCATCAGTTGAATGGATATTTGGTTTTGATAAATCTAAAATGGCTAAGCTACTTACACATGTACGGGATCGCGAACGATCCCTAGGCATGCTCTGAGATAGTGATAAACCGCCACAACAGACAATCCAGAAACTCACCCGAACGTGAATCTGGTTTGGATGGTATTAAGCCCCCCCGGGCACACATCAATTCGCCTCGAACGGCACCCCGACCGCGAACGGTCACAACTCGCCTCGAACGGCACCCGACCTCGAACGGTCACAATTCGCCTCGAACGGCACCCCGACCGCGAACGGTCACAACTCGCCTCGAACGGCACCCGACTTCGAACAGTCACAATCTCGCCTCGAACGGCACAACTCATCTCGCCACAAGTGGCTCGATCGCGAACGATCGCCATTTGAGGTCCACCCCCTGACCGCCAACAGTCGCACCTTACCACGAATGGTTCGATCTCGAACGATCGTCATTCGAAGTAAGGCGCTTGACCGCGAACGGTCACATTTCACCCCAAGTGGCTCGATCGCGAACGGTCGCCATATGAGGTCCGCCTTCTGACCGGGCTCGGTCGCACTTTACCTCGAATGACTCGATCCCGAACGATCGTCATTTGAAGTAAAGCGCTTGACCGTGAACGATCACATTCCACCACAAATGACTCGATCTCGAACGATCGTCGCACGGATTTAGACGCTTGACCGCGAACGGTCGCACTTCACCTCAAATGACTCGATCGCGAACGGTCGTCATTTGAAGTTAGGCGCTTGACCACGAACGGCCGCGCTTCATCCCAAGTAGCTCGATCCCGAACGGTCGTCATTTGGGGCCATATAAAACTATCAAGCTCTTTACAGGTTGTTGACAGGATACGAACATCCAGCTTATGGCAGTACAAAACACGTCTTCCTACCGCAAGTCATGTTTTGGGGGGCAAAGTGTTATCCCATTTTTGGTCAAAATTGGAATATCAGTGTTGGGTGCGTATCCTCCACGACTGAACCAAGAAGAAGCAGCCAGCAAGCGTATAGAAGTCTGGGACCTCACTCATGATTCAAGTATAAAAGTCCATTCGGTATCAAAGGTTTAAAGTTTCATTCGGTAATCAGCATCACCAAGGTCATTCGGCATTCACCTTCCCAATATCATTCGGCATTCAAGATGCCTTGGTTCATCCGGCATTCCCAGTACAATAGCTCATTCGGCACTCCCAAATATAGAAGTTCATTCGGCATCTCACTACCGAACCAGCACATTTTCCATCTCCTACCGGACCGGGGCCTCGCCAACAACACCGAACCAACTGCTTCACGCCCCTATGCCTCGCCAACAACACCGAACCAACTGCTTCACGCCCCTATGCCGAACCAACCTATCACCGGACCACATCCCTACCAAACCTCAACCTTCTCCAAGCACGACCGAACCAAAGCTTCGCCAAACCGGAACGCTGCCAGGCCAGATTGCTTCAGCCCAGGCCCACCAGCAGCTATATACATCCAAGACCCCTGCCCCCAACCTCACTCTATAAATAGAGGGGCAGGGGTACAACAATGGGGGACAAGTTTGAGAGCTCAATCACGGAAGGAACTTTCAAACACTTTTAGATACTTGTACCAAAGCTTTGTACTTGTAATCTGAGATCTAAAGGAGAAATAACATATAAAGTGGACGTAGGCACGTTCTGGCTGAACCACTATAAATCTGCGTGTCTTTTTACAGTTTAGCCCCTGCTTTTCATATATTTGCATAAATCACCCAAATCACTAAGAACAACATAAGATCTACTAAATCATACAATTTTGAGGTGTTTGTCCATTTTTTGGTGCAAACACATACGTTATAGGAAGGGACGCGATGGCCAAATTCAGCAGTTCGTTGTCGCAATTTGGGGGGAATTCGATTTGCGGCATCAGTTTAGGATCTTCGACACTCTAGGCAGCGAAAGTTTAGGGCAATGGTAAAATAGCGTGAAGGAGATGCGCGAACTAGAAGGCAACGTGGGTTTCTCGATGACGAGGCGGCGCCACGCGTGGAGAGGTCGCGAGCAATGATCTGAAGTAGCGTGAGGCTGGCAACGTGCGACCGGAGCAGTCAAGAAGGAGGAGGCATATGGTTCTCGTAGGCATTCGGTGGTGTTAGGACTTGCCGTAGACGACCTAGGCTGGTGGTAGAGGTTGGCATGACGGAGGTTAAGCAGCAGGAAGATGTCGCGATGTGGGGAAGTCGAGTGAGGTAGACAACATGTCGGTGATAGGTTTGATAATTTTAAATTTAAATAAAAAAATTAAATAGGTTAATGATATTTTTAATTTTTTCAAATGTTAATAACTTCATAATTCATTTATACGAGGTCTAAATACCTTAGAATAAAAGTCGAGATTGGAACGGATTGCAATAAAAATCAAGGTGAGAAAATTCTCACTCAATTGGATTGTTAGTTTCAATTTTAAATAGTTAAAATTGATTATTGGTTGCTTGGTTGAATTTAGAAAATTTTATCTATTGAATGATATGTTAAATATATATATAATAGTATATATAGTAGTAATTGGAGTGATATTCCCGCACATTATAGCGGATGAGATCCTATGCGCCCCGCATAATAGCAGATGACCCTATATACCGCGATATCCCCCTCGAAGTGGGATTGGTATTTTTATTGTTGTCTAACATCTATGGATGCAGGGAAAATAGGTTGGAGGGATCTGTAACGACCCAGAATTTTTGATAATTAAAATTTGAATATTTAATTAATTTTAAATATTAATAAGTAGAATTAAGAAGTCGAATAATTTATTTAAAGGATATTGGATTTAATTTGGTCAATTGAATCGATAATTTAAGGATTGAAATTCCAGAGATAATTAAAAATCGAGTTTAAAATAATTGAAATTGATTTGTAAAATTTTATTTAATCATACTGGAGTTATAGAAAGGTTATAGAACTTTTAAAATTGAATTTGGAGTTAATCTGTGAAAATTGAATATTTTAATATTTAATTATCGACTGTAAAAATAGCAAATTTTTGAACAGCCTCAGAATTGAACGAAACCAGTTCCATTGGATCCGTAATAGTTAGTTATTATCGGATTTCAATTTTCGTATCCATCGGAGTTGTCGTTTGACCGTGGCAACTCGAAACGCATCGATATCTTTTTAATTTTAAATCGTCGAGTTAAAATAGTCATTTTTCAAAAAGTCTCGGATTTCGACGAAACCAGTTTCATTGGATCCGTAATGTGATATTATTGCATGGTTTCAAATTTCGTAATTTTTGGATTTAACGTTTGTCCGGGGCAAACCAAAACGCCTCGAAATCGATTTAAATCGGTTTAATTTAAATTGATCGTTTAAATTCATAACTCACACAGACAATCGAATTAGCTTCCGAAACCTGTTCCATTGTGTTCGGAACGCGGGGTAAACCTTAGAAACGTCAGCCGGCACGTTCGATTTGGAGTTCGTAAAATTTCGAGTGAATAGTATTTTGGAAATTTCTATAAAAGCCCATCTTTTTTCACAATTTTCAACAAACGAAAACGAGCCTAGGGTTTCATGGCCGGCCGCCACTTTCAAATTCGAAGGCCAGAAATCACTCGTCTTCTCCCCTTAAATTCTTCCGATCCACACATCGATTAGAGAAAGCATTAACTACAATATTGTAGAGCGTTGAGGGATCTTCACATCCGTACGGTGGGTCGACGTGAAGATCGTCATAGTGGTCGCTGTGGGGCCACGTTCATCATGGGTTTGCACGCGAAATTCGCGGCCATGCTGAGGACGAGCTCACCGTGTTCTGGCGAGGTGGTGCGCGGCGGCGAGTGCTGCAAGATGGTATCATCTGATCAAGGTGGAAGAGGCCGGAGATGGGTTGCGTTCTCAACCCTAGATGGCGGCGGCATGGGTTCTTCGTACTGGAGCACGCGTTCGAACGTTGGGGGGGAGAGATGCGAGCACGGCCCAGATTTGCCTTGATGAGAACTGTAACAACCCGCATTTATACGATAATATATTTAAATATTTTATTTAAATCTGACATCGTCTATTCGTATTTAAAATCCTAAATATGAATTTTATCGTGTTCGAATCCGTTGTCCTAATGGATTCAAATCGTGTTTTTAATATCACCAAGGTGTTTGATAAACATGGTTAAAAGTATCCGGGCTTTATAAATTTTTAAAATCTGGCCCATGATTTTGTTTTGTAACCGTGATTTCACTCAACACCCAAACAACAACCCACCCCCATTCCCCTCTTCGTTCAACCGCGTTTCAAACCCTAACCTAAAACAAAGCATACGAGAGAAATAAAAATGGCGGTCGCGATTGCTCTTCCTTTGATCTCGAAAACTAGGGCATTCACGAAGGAGAATTGAAGACGCCAACTCTACTTCGATCGATTTCTTCTTCGTCTTGCTCACGGCTGCCTCCTCGAGTGATTCGTTGTTCTGTCGATTGATGCCTGCTTGCCTTGTGATGTTGGTGCTTGCGACCCCTTCTCTCGAGTTCGTCTCCGCTTCAAACAAAGTGAGTAATATCTCACATCTAATCCATTTCAGTTTGATGCTTCTGCAATTTGATTTTTTGGGTGTTGATCTAGTTCGTTTAACACTTGTTGTTGAGGCCATTATGTTCTTACTGCCTCTAGTGGTATTTCTGCTCTTGCTCGTTTTACTGCTGCTTTATGATATTGAGTTGTTTCGAATTACCTTTGGAACATGCCTACTCTGGTACTTTGTTTATTACGGTTTCATGAGAATCCTAGCATGTCTGCACCCATATACTCGTTCATTATTGCACTGGTAGTTGAGTTTTGAGCATGTGAGCATTTAGCATTGATATGGTTCATGAGTCTGGATTCATCATGTAGTTGTTCGACCTAGCACTTGATTTGTAGTATTGGTCTGGGTTCTCAGCCACTGTCTGCATTCCTTTAGTAGCTTCGTTCAAGTTATTTTGGGCATTGTTGTTGTTGAGCTTATTGTTTTGGTCATTGTTGTAGTCTGCAGTTGCACGTTGTTCATCTCTGTCATGTATCAGTTGCAGTTGTTCTTGTTTGTAACTGCAGTTTCATGATGACGAATTTTGTTTCTCTGATTCATTCTCTACTTCATACTAATTTTGGCATGTCTGCATCCATATATGCATTTGGTCATTCATTGGTTCGTTTGCATTTGTGAACATCGTCGAGTCTGGTTGTATTTGCATTGAACCATGCTGTGTTGATCTTGTACCACTCTGATCATGCTCTGTTATGTATTCATGTGTGTCCAGACCTTGGTGTAGTTGTTGTTCATTCGACTTTCTGTTTCACTGGTCATTACATGTTATACATATGTTGTATTTTGGACATAGTTTCACTATCATATCCTGTAGTCTTGCATCCAGGATTTCAACTATAGCTTGTTTATGGGTTTCGAACTACTGTCTTGCAATCACTCCATGTTTGCATTGTTTTGGTCTGGCACATTCATGTGTATTAGTTCAGATTTTTACTGAACTTGTTTTGTGTCTCTCTTACATTTTTCATCTGCGAACATTGTCTTGGCTCATTGTTTAGTAGGTGTTCACGTGCCTTGTGATCTTCTTGTATGAGTCTGTTGCATTTGCACTTGATACCATTCATGTATGGCCTTTGAGCAATCTGGTATCATTTGTGACTTGAGACCATTGGACCTTTAAATATTGTGTGCTGTAGTGCCATATCTATGGTGCTCTCACCATCATACTGCTCAGTTCGTACAGTTTCATTCTCATGCGTTCGTGTCTCTTATTCTTGTGGCTATGGTTCTTCTTCGGTCATGACTGCCTGAAATTGCAGTTTTACATCGACTTGTAGCATTCTTTGAGATAGTTGGCATTACTTTGTATTCGAGTCAGATGTTTTGGAGCCGTGTGCTGACCTGTTTCATTTAGTTGTACTGCCCCAGGTTGTCACTTGACCTTGACATAACAACATGCTGCCTTGTCTTTGTTGTCTCGGTTTATTGGGATTTTGAATTTGTAGTTCCCTGTATTCACTTGCTTGAGTACTAGGTTTTAGTCACCTTGGTATTAGTTGATTTTGAGCTTGAGCTCACTGTGTTGTTTCGATCAGTCCACTTCGGATCTCACTGCATATGATTTAAGTCACTGTTGCAGACTGGTCCAGGTGCAGTCTTCTCATGTGCACTTGCTCATTTGAGCAGAACTGCACTTACTCTTCCACTGATCACTTCGAGTATGTGTGGCACTGTCCAGCTTTATGCATTCATGTTGTTGCCCCATGGTTTCACTGCCTCGACTTGTTTGTCATGTGATTGCCACGGTCACTTGACCTTGCTGTGACATTGCGACTTGGTTCACTTTGTCACTGCATATCTATATATGCTCGACCCATTTCTATTTTTGTTATACTTGGGTATACACTGCATATCCATGTGTCATTTTCACTTGCATCTGTTCATCCCTGAGCACTTGCTGACCTGCTTCATTTTCGTAGCAGTTTTACCCTCGTCCCTTGTGGTGACTTTATATTCTGTTGTGGCGAGGCAGTGCACGCGTGCGTGCACTGCAGCCACACCAAATTTACAGATTTTAATCGATATCTCTTTTATTCTTAATTCATCGACCTGTTGCGTAGTTCGTAGGCTGTATTGGCGAGGCAGTACACGTTAGCGTGTACTGCAGCCAATTAGCATTGATATTTTTATATTGACATTTCAATTGCTTAAACTGCTTTGGATTTCTGTTTTGTGGATTAACACTGTTTAGTGTTATATCTGCCGTTATCCAATTCTCGTATCGAGAGTTGGATATACGAGATTTCTGTGACTGTCATCTATATTGAGATTGATTATTATTGCTTCTATGCTCTAATAACTGATTTTGAATTAGACTGATCCGAGTATTATTTTCTTTTGAATGTAATACTCGGGTCAGACCGAGTATTTACAGGTTGTAGATTTTTAGCTTTGGGTTGCTGCTAGAGCTATGAAGACTTTTTATATCATTTGAAGTGGTCTTCGTCTTGTTGTAGTAGTCAGTGTGTCTGTTTTAAGATGATAATGTATTCATGTATATTAGTCGATAATGTACTTGTATATATAACTTCTTTAGTCGACAGTTGTAGTTGTATCATTTGTATTGTGTCAAATGTATTGTAACTGATATCAGTTATTGTATATATGAGACTTTTCGTTCCATCTTTATTCCGCAATTATGTTATCTGTGTTATTTTTATATCTATTGTCCTAAACTATTATAGCCACTGTTTAGTAGCTTTGAGTTTGTATCGGTATGTCGGATTTCCTCTAAAGATGAAATGCAATGTTTTATTATCTGACATATCGGTGCTCGCACAAAGCAATTACATAGATGGTCGCTCCTCAACAGCCTTATTCTCCGTGCTAGTTGACAGCACTACACCGTAGTGTTCTTGGCTAGCGTGGGTATAGAGGTGGGCGTCACAGCTTGGTATCAGAGCCTGAGGTTTAGGACAATTATAAAACATAACTTAGATGGAGCTTGTGTTACAACTATTTGTCGATGTTTATCTCTCATCTATACATACGACTATTTTTGACTGTTAGGTATGAATTCCTAACGCTTATTCTTGTGTTTTCGGCTTTGAATTGATTTAGCCGATGTTGATTTTGTTTTAATTTGGCAAATTAAAGCCATTTTGACTTTTGGACTTTGTTCCACTTTTGTTCTATGCTATGAGTGTCATTGTGTACCTGTTACACTGTGATGAAAAATAGCTGGACCAGTTGCAAATTGAGTGATTTTGATTTCTCATTCACATCTAGTTTGAATCTCAGCGATTTTGAACTTGATATTTTGTGTTTTCCTAATCTGGATTTCCCTTCGACTTCGGTCACTCTGTTTGTGAGAAATTGCTAATTTCTTGATTTTCAGTACTCTGATATTGCTTGCCGTTGGTTTCTTTGATAATGATAATTGATTCATTTTGTACTCGACTGCGGCTATTGATTGTTGGCTTCGACATTAACTTGATTCTTACTTTTGTTGAAGTCATTTATGCATTTCTGCTCGATTTGCTTTGTTTTTCCAGTTGATGATCGATTCTTCTTTTCTAATTAGTTGTTATCACCTTTGTCTATTTTGATAACTTCTATTTTTGGAATTTTTGGTATTCCTACTTTGATGAATTTGGAATCGAATTCTTTGGATTCTATTCACATCTTCGTATGTGAATTCTTGTGATTGATTGTTTCTACAATCATTTTTGTGATTTGTCACTTTAAAAATATAAAGGTTTTCTATACTAGTAGTAAATATTAAAATCCTTTTTCTCCAAACGATTTTAAAACTATTTTACTACCAAGCTCTTTTTCTTAAACCGTTTTCCAATCTATTAGTGTATACAAGCCTTTATTTCACTCGTATGAGTAATTGAATTAAACGGCCTAGTAAAACAAGTGGTATGAAACGCTTGCGTTTACTTCGTCGGTTAACTCCTGGACTTGTTCGATTGAACCTTTTGTGACAATTTTCTAGTGTAGATTTACAGTTTGTTCGTAAATATTTAAGTTAAGCAAGTGGTTATGGGACATGAAGCTAAACTTTTATATTTACTAGCTTAGTGTAATTGACACTTCTCGCTGATCATGATGATCATTTTATGATTTAGACTAGCAATTGTGCGATGTCTCTTTGTTTGCAAGGTTAGACTAGACCGCAGTAGTGTGATTCCGACTCACACATATCTCTTTGTCCGCAAGGTTAGTCTAGACCGCAGTAGTGTGATTCCGACTCACACATATCTTTTTGTTTGCGAGGTTAGACTAGACACCACTGGTGTGATTCCATTCACACATACATTTTTGCTTTTTGGTTAGTCTGGACCTTAATTAGTGTGATTCCGACTCACACATATCTTTTTGTTTGCAAGGTTAGACTAGACACCACTTGTGTGATTCCATTCACACATACATTTTTGCTTTTTGGTTAGTCTGGACCTTAATTTGTGTGATTCCGCTCACCCATGTATTTTTCTCTGCGAGGTTAGCCTAGACCTCAATCTGTGTGATTCCGACTCACACGCGTGGGATAGCGACCCACGGTCTTCGGACCATTCCCGTGCGAAACTTTAATGGATGGCTTCCATGAGATAGCTTCTCGTCTTGTGATACCGGTATTTTGGAGTTTTCATGCTCCCATTTTGTGATAGGCATTTCCCTTTTCCTTTTTATGGTTTAGACTAGCAAATGTGCGATGTCTCTTTCTCTGCGAGGTTAGCCTAGACCTCAATCTGTGTGATTCCGACTCACACGCGTGGGATAGCGACCCACGGTCTTCGGACCATTCCTGTGCGAAACTTTAATGGTTAGCCACCATGAGATAGCTTCTCGTCTTGTGAAACCGGTGTTTTGGAGTTTTCATACTCCCGTTTTCTGATAGGCTTTTTCCCCCTCTTTGTGATTTCTGGATTTCTTGTGATGATTTCTAGAATTTGTGCTTCACCAATTTTTGTGATTTCTATTGACAAGTTTTGTCAATTTTTGTGTATTGGTGAATTCATGTGTTATTAACTTGTTATGAATACAAGTTTAGGGTATGATATCCCTTTCTATCTTTGAGAAGATTCTTGTGACATCTTTGATGAATGAAAATTCATTTGGTATTATATTTTGATGCCAGTTATTTTAATGAGACTTTGACGTGTTAACTTCGGTAATCGTCAATTTTAAAATGAATTTACAAGCGGTTCTCCCGCAACACTGATATTGCTAATTTAATCACGTGTTTTCAAAATTCTTTATTTTTAAAAGTTGTTTCAAAAATATAAATTAAAATTGTTTTCAAAATTTTTACAGTTTACAATTTTCAAAAGAACGAGGAAGCGATTTAAACGTTTCAGCAAAATCGAGGACTATGACCCCTTTCTTTTACTGAGTCGCTTAATTCCGGACTTGTCCGTTTGAGAATGTGAAATGTTATTTTTAAAACACACAATCCTGCACTTTCAAGGAAACGATAAAGAGATTTAAACGATTTAGCAAAAGTACGGACTATGAAACCATACTTTTACTACCTCGGTTAATTCCGGACTCGTTAATTGAATATTTACGATTTCTGATTATCGTTTTTGATAATCAGATATTTGTGAAATTTGATTATCGTTTAAGATAATTAAATATTTTTCGATTTGATTAATCGAATATTTGTGTTTCTGATTATCGTTTTTGATAATCAGATATTTGTGAAATTTGATTATCGTTTGAGATAATTAAATATTTTTCGATTTGATAATCGAATATTTGTGATTTCTGATTATCGTTTTTGATAATCAGATATTTGTGAAATTTAATTATCGTCTGAGATAATTAAATATTTTTCGATTTGATTAATCGAATGTTTGTGTTTCTGATTATCGTTTTTGATAATCAGATATTTGTGAAATTTGATTATCGTTTAAGATAATTAAATATTTTTCGATTTGATTAATCGAATATTTGTGTTTCTGATTATCGTGTTTGATAATCAGATATTTGTGAAATTTGATTATCGTTTAAGATAATTAAATATTTTTCGATTTGATTAATCGAATATTTGTGTTTCTGATTATCGTTTTTGATAATCAGATATTTGTGAAATTTGATTATCGTTTGAGATAATTAAATATTTTTCGATTTGATTAATCGAATGTTTATGTTTCTGATTATCGTTTTTGATAATTAAATATTCGTGAAATTCGATTATCATTTTAGATGATTGAATATTTGCGATTTTGAGATTCGAGCTTCGTCTTTTTCTCTGACGATTCAGGTGAGTAATTTGATTTACTCACATTCAATTCGTGCAGTATGTGAATTCTGCTCTGTCTTCCCTTTTCTTTTAAATACTGGAACTCGATTGATTCCTGCTTTAGCAGTCGTCTGATTTTGATTCCTCGATCCCCTCGATGTTGATTCTTTTGATTTGAAGCAGTCGAACCTCTTGATTTTATATCAGATGCTTCCATAATCCCATTACTTCCCTGTTGACCTTTGCTTTGCTTATGCATTCGACATTGCCATGCTCTTATGGTTGTTACCTTTTATCCATTTATTCCTTATGATTGCGAGGACGCAATTTCTTTAAGGAGGGAAGTCTGTAACAACCCGCATTTATACGATAATATATTTAAATATTTTATTTAAATCTGACATCGTCTATTCGTATTTAAAATCCTAAATATGAATTTTATCGTGTTCGAATCCGTTGTCCTAATGGATTCAAATCGTGTTTTTAATATCACCAAGGTGTTTGATAAACATGGTTAAAAGTATCCGGGCTTTATAAATTTTTAAAATCTGGCCCATGATTTTGTTTTGTAACCGTGATTTCACTCAACACCCAAACAACAACCCACCCCCATTCCCCTCTTCGTTCAACCGCGTTTCAAACCCTAACCTAAAACAAAGCATACGAGAGAAATAAAAATGGCGGTCGCGATTGCTCTTCCTTTGATCTCGAAAACTAGGGCATTCACGAAGGAGAATTGAAGACGCCAACTCTACTTCGATCGATTTCTTCTTCGTCTTGCTCACGGCTGCCTCCTCGAGTGATTCGTTGTTCTGTCGATTGATGCCTGCTTGCCTTGTGATGTTGGTGCTTGCGACCCCTTCTCTCGAGTTCGTCTCCGCTTCAAACAAAGTGAGTAATATCTCACATCTAATCCATTTCAGTTTGATGCTTCTGCAATTTGATTTTTTGGGTGTTGATCTAGTTCGTTTAACACTTGCTGTTGAGGCCATTATGTTCTTACTGCATCTAGTGGTATTTCTGCTCTTGCTCGTTTTACTGCTGCTTTATGATATTGAGTTGTTTCGAATTACCTTTGGAACATGCCTACTCTGGTACTTTGTTTATTACGGTTTCATGAGAATCCTAGCATGTCTGCACCCATATACTCGTTCATTATTGCACTGGTAGTTGAGTTTTGAGCATGTGAGCATTTAGCATTGATATGGTTCATGAGTCTGGATTCATCATGTAGTTGTTCGACCTAGCACTTGATTTGTAGTATTGGTCTGGGTTCTCAGCCACTGTCTGCATTCCTTTAGTAGCTTCGTTCAAGTTATTTTGGGCATTGTTGTTGTTGAGCTTATTGTTTTGGTCATTGTTGTAGTCTGCAGTTGCACGTTGTTCATCTCTGTCATGTATCAGTTGCAGTTGTTCTTGTTTGTAACTGCAGTTTCATGATGACGAATTTTGTTTCTCTGATTCATTCTCTACTTCATACTAATTTTGGCATGTCTGCATCCATATATGCATTTGGTCATTCATTGGTTCGTTTGCATTTGTGAACATCGTCGAGTCTGGTTGTATTTGCATTGAACCATGCTGTGTTGATCTTGTACCACTCTGATCATGCTCTGTTATGTATTCATGTGTGTCCAGACCTTGGTGTAGTTGTTGTTCATTCGACTTTCTGTTTCACTGGTCATTACATGTTATACATATGTTGTATTTTGGACATAGTTTCACTATCATATCCTGTAGTCTTGCATCCAGGATTTCAACTATAGCTTGTTTATGGGTTTCGAACTACTGTCTTGCAATCACTCCATGTTTGCATTGTTTTGGTCTGGCACATTCATGTGTATTAGTTCAGATTTTTACTGAACTTGTTTTGTGTCTCTCTTACATTTTTCATCTGCGAACATTGTCTTGGCTCATTGTTTAGTAGGTGTTCACGTGCCTTGTGATCTTCTTGTATGAGTCTGTTGCATTTGCACTTGATACCATTCATGTATGGCCTTTGAGCAATCTGGTATCATTTGTGACTTGAGACCATTGGACCTTTAAATATTGTGTGCTGTAGTGCCATATCTATGGTGCTCTCACCATCATACTGCTCAGTTCGTACAGTTTCATTCTCATGCGTTCGTGTCTCTTATTCTTGTGGCTATGGTTCTTCTTCGGTCATGACTGCCTGAAATTGCAGTTTTACATCGACTTGTAGCATTCTTTGAGATAGTTGGCATTACTTTGTATTTGAGTCAGATGTTTTGGAGCCGTGTGCTGACCTGTTTCATTTAGTTGTACTGCCCCAGGTTGTCACTTGACCTTGACATAACAACATGCTGCCTTGTCTTTGTTGTCTCTGTTTATTGGGATTTTGAATTTGTAGTTCCCTGTATTCACTTGCTTGAGTACTAGGTTTTAGTCACCTTGGTATTAGTTGATTTTGAGCTTGAGCTCACTGTGTTGTTTCGATCAGTCCACTTCGGATCTCACTGCATATGATTTAAGTCACTGTTGCAGACTGGTCCAGGTGCAGTCTTCTCATGTGCACTTGCTCATTTGAGCAGAACTGCACTTACTCTTCCACTGATCACTTCGAGTATGTGTGGCACTGTCCAGCTTTATGCATTCATGTTGTTGCCCCATGGTTTCACTGCCTCGACTTGTTTGTCATGTGATTGCCACGGTCACTTGACCTTGCTGTGACATTGCGACTTGGTTCACTTTGTCACTGCATATCTATATATGCTCGACCCATTTCTATTTTTGTTATACTTGGGTATACACTGCATATCCATGTGTCATTTTCACTTGCATCTGTTCATCCCTGAGCACTTGCTGACCTGCTTCATTTTCGTAGCAGTTTTACCCTCGTCCCTTGTGGTGACTTTATATTCTGTTGTGGCGAGGCAGTGCACGCGTGCGTGCACTGCAGCCACACCAAATTTACAGATTTTAATCGATATCTCTTTTATTCTTAATTCATCGACCTGTTGCGTAGTTCGTAGGCTGTATTGGCGAGGCAGTACACGTTAGCGTGTACTGCAGCCAATTAGCATTGATATTTTTATATTGACATTTCAATTGCTTAAACTGCTTTGGATTTCTGTTTTGTGGATTAACACTGTTTAGTGTTATATCTGCCGTTATCCAATTCTCGTATCGAGAGTTGGATATACGAGATTTCTGTGACTGTCATCTATATTGAGATTGATTATTATTGCTTCTATGCTCTAATAACTGATTTTGAATTAGACTGATCCGAGTATTATTTTCTTTTGAATGTAATACTCGGGTCAGACCGAGTATTTACAGGTTGTAGATTTTTAGCTTTGGGTTGCTGCTAGAGCTATGAAGACTTTTTATATCATTTGAAGTGGTCTTCGTCTTGTTGTAGTAGTCAGTGTGTCTGTTTTAAGATGATAATGTATTCATGTATATTAGTCGATAATGTACTTGTATATATAACTTCTTTAGTCGACAGTTGTAGTTGTATCATTTGTATTGTGTCAAATGTATTGTAACTGATATCAGTTATTGTATATATGAGACTTTTCGTTCCATCTTTATTCCGCAATTATGTTATCTGTGTTATTTTTATATCTATTGTCCTAAACTATTATAGCCACTGTGTAGTAGCTTTGAGTTTGTATCGGTATGTCGGATTTCCTCTAAAGATGAAATGCAATGTTTTATTATCTGACATATCGGTGCTCGCACAAAGCAATTACATAGATGGTCGCTCCTCAACAGCCTTATTCTCCGTGCTAGTTGACAGCACTACACCGTAGTGTTCTTGGCTAGCGTGGGTATAGAGGTGGGGCGTCACAAGAACGAACGGCCAGATTGGTTAGTGGTAAATTTTTTTAAAAGAAAATGTAAAAAAATTAATTGTATTATAATTTGTTCGATCTTTAAAAAGCTATAACTTGTTCATACATTATCAGAAAATTACGAAACCAGTTGCGTTGTCTTCGTTTTGTCGAGCTCTTCGCTATGGAACTGAATTGGAGCCATTTGGAGCTAGTTTGAATTTCGGGTAAAATTAAACGCGTGTTTAATTTTATTCGAAATAAACGCTGAAATCAGAATTAAAATCAAGGTGAGATCTTCTCACTCAAATGAAAGTGGATTTTTCTTTTACAGTTATTGATTGATGATTGACTGTTTGGATGTGATATTAGATATAGTAGGATATATATCTATATATATAGCAATATATACATATTGGCATATGTATATATTGGAATGATTGATTTCCCGCCTCGTATAGCGGATGAGACCCTATTGCGCCGTTAGTAAGCGGATTATTTTTATAAAACCCATATACCGCGATAATTCCGTACTGGAGCGGAATTGGTATTGTGCTAACATCTGTGGATGCAGGGAAACAGGTTGGAGGGATCCAACTGGATTCCTCACCGTATTGATTGTTTACAGATATTGTGATATATTCTGTTATCATATGATGATACATGATATTTGATTGTTGTGATTGATTGTTTGATGCTGTAGCATCATCGGATCCATTTTTAATGTTAAAAATAACGATATTATTTTTAAAAAAAGGATTTCAAAGTGATTATTTGAAAGTATACGTTTTATTGAATTTTGGAATTAATTCATTTTAAATAAATAATTGTTATAATTTTCGTGTTATAAAAATTATGAGACTTGTGAAGATATAATAAGAATGTGGTTTTTGAAATATAAGTTGATTAAATTATAATTGGGTTAAATTGAAATTTTCGACTTATTATAAATGGATTATATTTATAGAAGATGTATAAAATTGTTATTTTATCGATAAAAATAAGGAGATTTTTAGGAGTTCTATAAATGTTAAAATGAACTTATAAACGGAATTTTTAAGTAAGTAATATTAATAGATATACGATTTGTAAAGTTATAAGATGAAGGATTTTGAAAATAAATGAATGATGAGTTATCAACTTATGAATTGGATTTTTGTTATATAAATGAGTCGAATGGAATTGTTTAAATAAGATATTTCATAACTTGAAATAGTTATAAAATATAAAATTGTGTTTTATAAACATTGTTTATAAATCCGAAATCACTTATTTTTATAAGTGAATTATAGAAGTTAATAAAATGAGATTTATAAACCGGAGTTGTTATAGAAAATAGAAGATGGAATTTATAAACGTTGTTTTATAAATTCGAAATCAATCAAATTTGATGAATTTAATATAGAGATTATTAAGGGAATTTTATCCACGATTTTGGACAGTGGATAAGCTTTTAAATAAAATGTGTAGAAAATATTGAAATGTGGTTGGTGAAGTATGTTCACGATTTTGGACAGTGAATATATTATTAAATAAAATGGATATGTTTTGGAGAAGGGATATTATGAAATGAAGTAATTGTTTTAAAAGATGTTTTAAAACGTGTTAAATATCGAAATCATAGATTTCAACTTTTATTGTTGAAATAGACGTTTTCGAGGAATTTAAGGAAATGATGGACTATAACACTGTTGTTATAGTAAATGGTTTCCGAAAGGAAATGTTTTTATGTAGTATTGGGATTTATATATCTATCTAAAATCCGAATCCCTATACTAGTGATTGTGAGTTGTCGTAACGATGTTTTACGTAACATTCGTTTTGACTCAAATAAAGGTGTTAAAAGAATGTTTTCCTTAAAGAATGAATGTATACTAAATATTGATTTAAGTATATTGAATATTTTCAAATGTTGAAAATAAATAGATTTGTGAAATACTTATTTTTAAATAAGTATGGAAATGCTTTTCCAATATGAAATGAAATGTTTTTGAGAATTTATCTTCTTAAAGATAAATTGAAATTGAATATTGAAATCGATTTGAAAATCGTATATCAGAAGATATTTTGAAATAGAAATTCAATATGGAATTTATAAAGGAAAGGGGAACTATTTAGAAAAATAAACGTTGATTTATTTTTGAAGTGTGGAAATTTTATATCTAGTAAAGATATTTTTGAAGATGAAATAATTTGGAAATTTTTTTGGAATCTGATGATGTTGCACATCTTTATTGATAGTTAAATAACCGACTATCAATAATTACCTTGAGTAGGTATTTGTTGTGAATTGGATGAATTTGAATGCCACACTTGTTTTTAAATAAGCGCTCACTATTCGGGTTAGCCGGGAAAGGACCATGGGGTCGTATAACCCATTCCGAATATGTGATACGTCGTTATGAATTGCATTCGAAGAACGGTGTTAAAGACCGGATATTTTTTGAAAACGGAAGGATTACCGTCGAGTTACTCTACATCGGCTGATCTCCGATTTAGAGGTTTTATCACCCTTAGTGACGGGAAGTCCGGACGTGATTAGAAATTTATCCGGATATGCAAGGGCTTCGTGAGAAGTGCCTTCGGTTCTGTTCGATCCCGGAACAGACTTGTATGGATTGTGTGTCTGACGTTACAATTTGAGATATAAAGCTGATTTCTTTCAAATACATTTCTGTTGGTGGCGGAGAATTTATTCTCTTAGCTTAACACCCTTCTCTGAGACGTACGAGCTCAGAGGTTATGTAGTTGAAATTTATCAGCGATATATTCCCAATTTGGTAACGTGGCATACTAAGTGTTGCTGTGAAATGATCAGTGTTTGATCATTTGCGATATGATCATTTGTTTGATCTTATATCTTTGTGATCATAGGTTGATCATTTGTTTGACCCGAAGCAGGGCTTTTTGAGAAAGCGTAGCTTTGTGGACGAGACTTCGTCGAGCCTCACACCCCGGAAATGGTCGAAACAGGAAGGATGCGACAAGGTTCTAGGGAGTAGCGCCCCTTAGTGTATGTCATTCCTTCTGGATAGAGGTGGTATCATGGTATGGAGCCCAGATACTTAACCTATGTGGTTGCTGCATTATTATCTATGTGGTTTGTTGGAAATCGGGGATCCTCGGGAAGATCGGTTACGATCGGGGATTGGCATACGCGTGTCAGTAGTTACCTATTTTTGCAGAGGTAACCCGGCCTTGTGTTGGCAGAGATCCGGTTAGGTTCTCGGGTCGTCTATTCCAGGGACGTACCCATCGTGGATAGGAAGTTCCTTAGCCTGACCATTTGTTGGAAATCCAAAGAAACAATACGAGCCTTGTACGGTTTTAGTTGTAGAACCTGCCATTCACTTATGGTGGTCACCACTGTTTGGATGGTAGCTATAGTAGGCATAGTTCGGAATGTCTATGCTGGCTAATATTAATATTATACTTTCAAAATGTTTTCTACACTATGCACTAATAATAATATCAAAAAGAATTTGATTTTGCGTAGTAAGCATCTTTGACTATCATAAGAAGAAATCTCCTCCAATTCTGCGTTTGCATTGTGTGTGTGGCGGGAGGTCTTATGGTAGTTTCATTTTCCAAAAGCATTTCGAATTGACTTAAAAAAATTATTTTGTTGTTATAAAGGATAACTGTTTTACGATCTCACACCAGTCACCATGACTGACTCAGAGTTTATTGTTTCCCTTCTAAACTCTGGGTGCCCACCAATTTCCACACGGGCAGCCTAGAGTTATGTTATCAGGATATTCTGGAGCTTTGGAGATGAGCTGGATGACGAGACGTAGTATTTGTATCTGATAGTATTTATTCCGCTGTGTATTCTGTATGAGGACAAGTTATATAACTGACCATTGTTGTATATTGACTCTGATGATTGATGTATGTATAAAATGATATAGTTCTTTGTTTTAAAGATTATTCATTTATCTATTATATATTGTTCCGCTGCGATGTGTAAGATTCTGATATTGTTTTCTGTTCTGTGTGTTCTGTTATTCTTCCTTCTTCTTCTTCTCTTTATTTTCTCTTCTTCTATCTTTTTCCTCTTTTCTTCTTCTTCTACCTTTTTCTTCTTCTTAAAACCCTCACTATTGGAGTTTCCGGCACTCGATTTCTCGGCAGTCGATAAAGTGAGTATCGATGTCGAATTTTCGAAAGTCGAAAATTCCGGTACGTGACAGCGTGGTATCAGAGCATATGGTTAAGCGACAACCCTGCTCTGTTGGGTGTTACTCATTAGAGATAGAGTCAGTAGTACTCTAGAATGAGTTGAGTGTAATAATAGATACGAGTGCGTATTTGTTAGTGAATATAAAAATTGTTTTATATTGTGATGATTAGTTTGTTGAGTGGTATATGGATTCTGGTCGGTATTGTCCGTACAACTCTATCGATATGGATCTCTAAACACTTGTATAGAACAATTCGGCACAGTATTGTTTTAAATAGGGTAAATGAAATAATTTTACCCAAAACTATATTTTTGTATACAAAAGAAATAATTTTCTGTAAATTATTGTGATATATGGATGCATGGTTGTTAGGAAGTAATGATGTTAATTATCCTCATTAATATATATGTGGAAATTGTATATGAAATTGGAATTAAAACAAAGAACCAAGAAATGAATTCACATACAAATGAAATTAAAGAATGTAAATTATAAATATGACTTGTAATTTAAAACGGAATTCCAGAAAAGTATTTGGAAATGTTTTTGAAGGAATTTGAAAATTTTGGTGATTTGGAAAGTTAAATCATTTTTGATTTGAAAATGGATTTCAAGGGTTTTGAAAAATGTTTTGAAGGAATGAAAAGCTCTAAACTCTTTTTGGTCGCTGGAAAATAACTTCGATGATGACCGCGGCATCGTTGGTGTTCATTTTCGGGTTTCCAAAAGAGAAATTGCTGCCAAATTGTTTTAAAAGAAAGTTGTTTGGAAAATTTGGGTTTTGTTTTGGAAATTCAAAGGATAAATTGAATTGATTTCAAAATGGTTTTCGAAAGGGTGAAAAGACTCTGGAATACTATATAAAAATCCTATGGAATATTATTAAAGTTGATAACTTATACAAATTGGATTTTGATAGAATAAATTTAACTTAAAGGATGGAGTTAAATTAATGTAAGTACAAGTGAATCAATTTAATGAAAGTAAATTGAATGTTGAAAAATTCATTTCAAATTTGTAAAGTAAAGTATTGAAATAAAATTAGTAACGGAAACTAATTGAAGAAATGACAAATTAATATGGTTTGAGATGAATTAAAATTCATATGAAATTTGAAATCCAGTTTAATATAAGTGGTTATAAACCAAAATAGTGGATTGTAAATAAATTTTGGGAATGAACAAAAGAATAAAACTGGAATTTAAACTGAATATTGAAAACAAATTTGAATAAGTAGATTAGAATTTGTAATGAATTAGTAATTGAAACTAATTTAAAATAAGCAGTTGTAAATGAAAGTTAATCGATGAAATTCAATATTTCAGAATTGAAGATGAATAGAATTCAAATTGAATTGAAATTGTGAATTGAATTCAAATGAATGTGAACTGTAAAATTGAAGGAAAATGAATAGGTGTAACTTCAACAGTGAAGTAAAAATGATATAAGAAGTACATATTGAAATTTTGTAATCGAATTCGCAAAATAGTTTGAATGTTGTAACTAGATATTATGGCTAGTAGGATATACAGGTATAAAGGAATTGGAATTTAATTTCGAAGATAAATTTGAATTGCTCGACAAAAGGTATGTATTTTAAATTTCAATATGAGATTTGATGATTTCTTGTCTAGCCGCTTGGCTTTTTCTTTTTCTTTTTGAAATCTGAGAGTCCGTAGGGACGTTTTGTAGTCGTGCCGTTTTAGCCGCGCAAAGGAGACGCTGGCGAAATTTTTCGAAAATTTAGGGCGTTAGAAAATTTTTGAGAAATTTTGAAAGTTTAAAATTTGAATTTAAACTCGAATTTGAGTTTTGAAGTAAACAATGTTGTTTAAAACTTATAATTGAAATTTGAGAGTTAGTTAAAGTAATAACAAATCTTTAGTAGAAAGATTTGTTTTGAGAATTTGATCAAACTATTGAATGTTGAAAAATAGTAGACGAATTAAGGACTCTTTTTCCTTACTTGGTAATTTCGAGGACGAAATTCTTTTAAGGGGGGAAGTTTGTAACGACCCAGAATTTTTGATAATTAAAATTTGAATATTTAATTAATTTTAAATATTAATAAGTAGAATTAAGAAGTCGAATAATTTATTTAAAGGATATTGGATTTAATTTGGTCAATTGAATCGATAATTTAAGGATTGAAATTCCAGAGATAATTAAAAATCGAGTTTAAAATAATTGAAATTGATTTGTAAAATTTTATTTAATCATACTAGAGTTATAGAAAGGTTATAGAACTTTTAAAATTGAATTTGGAGTTAATCTGTGAAAATTGAATATTTTAATATTTAATTATCGACTGTAAAAATAGCAAATTTTCGAACAGCCTCAGAATTGAACGAAACCAGTTCCATTGGATCCGTAATAGTTAGTTATTATCGGATTTCAATTTTCGTATCCATCGGAGTTGTCGTTTGACCGTGGCAACTCGAAACGCATCGATATCTTTTTAATTTTAAATCGTCGAGTTAAAATAGTCATTTTTCAAAAAGTCTCGGATTTCGACGAAACCAGTTTCATCAGATCCGTAATGTGATATTATTGCATGGTTTCAAATTTCGTAATTTTTGGATTTAACGTTTGTCCGGGGCAAACCAAAACGCCTCGAAATCGATTTAAATCGGTTTAATTTAAATTGATCGTTTAAATTCATAACTCACACAGACAATCGAATTAGCTTCCGAAACCTGTTCCATTGTGTTCGGAACGCGGGGTAAACCTTAGAAACGTCAGCCGGCACGTTCGATTTGGAGTTCGTAAAATTTCGAGTGAATAGTATTTTGGAAATTTCTATAAAAGCCCATCTTTTCTCACAATTTTCAACAAACGAAAACGAGCCTAGGGTTTCATGGCCGGCCGCCACTTTCAAATTCGAAGGCCAGAAATCACTCGTCTTCTCCCCTTAAATTCTTCCGATCCATACATCGATTAGAGAAAGCATTAACTACAATATTGTAGAGCGTTGAGGGATCTTCACATCCGTACGGTGGGTCGACGTGAAGATCGTCGTAGTGGTCGCTGTGGGGCCACGTTCATCATGGGTTTGCACGCGAAATTCGCGGCCATGCTGAGGTCGAGCTCGCCGTGTTCTGGCGAGGTGGTGCGCGGCGGCGAGTGCTGCAAGATGGTATCATCTGATCAAGGTGGAAGAGGCCGGAGATGGGTTGCGTTCTCAACCCTAGATGGCGGCGGCATGGGTTCTTCGTACTGGAGCACGCGTTCGAACGTTGGGGGGGAGAGATGCGAGCACGGCCCAGATTTGCCTTGATGAGAACGAACGGCCAGATTGGTTAGGGGTAAAATTTTTTAAAAGAAAATGTAAAAAAATTAATTGTATTATAATTTGTTCGATCTTTAAAAAGCTATAACTTGTTCATACATTATCAGAAAATTACGAAACCAGTTGCGTTGTCTTCGTTTTGTCGAGCTCTCCGCTATGGAACTAAATTGGAGCCATTTGGAGCTAGTTTGAATTTCGGATAAAATTAAACGCGTGTTTAATTTTATTCGAAATAAACGCTGAAATCAGAATTAAAATCAAGGTGAGATCTTCTCACTCAAATGAAAGTTGATTTTTCTTTTACAGTTATTGATTGATGATTGACTGTTTGGATGTGATATTAGATATAGTAGGATATATATCTATATATATAGCAATATATACATATTGGCATATGTATATATTGGATTGATTGATTTCCCGCCTCGTATAGCGGATGAGACCCTATTGCGCCGTTAGTAAGCGGATTATTTTTATAAAACCCATATACCGCGATAATTCCGTACTGGAGCGGAATTGGTATTGTGCTAACATCTGTGGATGCAGGGAAACAGGTTGGAGGGATCCAACTGGATTCCTCACTGTATTGATTGTTTACAGATATTGTGATATATTCTGTTATCATATGATGATACATGATATTTGATTGTTGTGATTGATTGTTTGATGCTGTAGCATCATCGGATCCATTTTTAAAGTTAAAAATAACGATATTATTTTTAAAAAAAGGATTTCAAAGTGATTATTTGAAAGTATACGTTTTATTGAATTTTGGAATTAATTCATTTTAAATAAATAATTGTTATAATTTTCGTGTTATAAAAATTATGAGACTTGTGAAGATATAATAAGAATGTGGTTTTTGAAATATAAGTTGATTAAATTGTAATTGGGTTAAATTGAAATTTTCGACTTATTATAAATGGATTATATTTATAGAAGATGTATAAAATTGTTATTTTATCAATAAAAATAAGGAGATTTTTAGGAGTTCTATAAATGTTAAAATGAACTTATAAACGGAATTTTTAAGTAAGTAATATTAATAGATATACGATTTGTAAAGTTATAAGATGAAGGATTTTGAAAATAAATGAATGATGAGTTATCAACTTATGAATTGGATTTTTGTTATATAAATGAGTCGAATGGAATTGTTTAAATAAGATATTTCATAACTTGAAATAGTTATAAAATATAAAATTGTGTTTTATAAACATTGTTTATAAATCCGAAATCACTTATTTTTATAAGTGAATTATAGAAGTTAATAAAATGAGATTTATAAACCGGAGTTGTTATAGAAAATAGAAGATGGAATTTATAAACGTTGTTTTATAAATTCGAAATCAATCAAATTTGATGAATTTAATATAGAGATTATTAAGGGAATTTTATCCACGATTTTGGACAGTGGATAAGCTTTTAAATAAAATGTGTAGAAAATATTGAAATGTGGTTGGTGAAGTATGTTCACGATTTTGGACAGTGAATATATTATTAAATAAAATGGATATGTTTTGGAGAAGGGATATTATGAAATGAAGTAATTGTTTTAAAAGATGTTTTAAAACGTGTTAAATATCGAAATCATAGATTTCAACTTTTATTGTTGAAATAGACGTTTTCGAGGAATTTAAGGAAATGATGGACTATAACACTGTTGTTATAGTAAATGGTTTCCGAAAGGAAATGTTTTTATGTAGTATTGGGATTTATATATCTATCTAAAATCTGAATCCCTATACTAGTGATTGTGAGTTGTCGTAACGATGTTTTACGTAACATTCGTTTTGACTCAAATAAAGGTGTTAAAAGAATGTTTTCCTTAAAGAATGAATGTATACTAAATATTGATTTAAGTATATTGAATATTTTCAAATGTTGAAAATAAATAGATTTGTGAAATACTTATTTTTAAATAAGTATGGAAATGCTTTTCCAATATGAAATGAAATGTTTTTGAGAATTTATCTTCTTAAAGATAAATTGAAATTGAATATTGAAATCGATTTGAAAATCGTATATCAGAAGATATTTTGAAATAGAAATTCAATATGGAATTTATAAAGGAAAGGGGAACTGTTTAGAAAAATAAACGTTGATTTATTTTTGAAGTGTGGAAATTTTATATCTAGTAAAGATATTTTTGAAGATGAAATAATTTGGAATTTTTTTTGGAATCTGATGATGTTGCGCATCTTTATTGATAGTTAAATAACCGACTATCAATAATTACCTTGAGTAGGTATTTGTTGTGAATTGGATGAATTTGAATGCCACACTTGTTTTTAAATAAGCGCTCACTATTCGGGTTAGCCGGGAAAGGACCATGGGGTCGTATAACCCATTCCGAATATGTGATACGTCGTTATGAATTGCATTCGAAGACCGGTGTTAAAGACCGGATATTTTTTGAAAACGGAAGGATTACCGTCGAGTTACTCTACATCGGCTGATCACCGATTTAGAGGTTTTATCACCCTTAGTGACGGGAAGTCCGGACGTGATTAGAAATTTATCCGGATATGCAAGGGCTTCGTGAGAAGTGCCTTCGGTTCTATTCGATCCCGGAACAGACTTGTATGGATTGTGTGTCTGACGTTACAATTTGAGATATAAAGCTGATTTCTTTCAAATACATTTCTGTTGGTGGCGGAGAATTTATTCTCTTAGCTTAACACCCTTCTCTGAGACGTACGAGCTCAGAGGTTATGTAGTTGAAATATATCAGCGATATATTCCCAATTTGGTAACGTGGCATACTAAGTGTTGCTGTGAAATGATCAGTGTTTGATCATTTGCGATATGATCATTTGTTTGATCTTATATCTTTGTGATCATAGGTTGATCATTTGTTTGACCCGAAGCAGGGCTTTTTGAGAAAGCGTAGCTTTGTGGACGAGACTTCGTCGAGCCTCACACCCCGGAAATGGTCGAAACAGGAAGGATGCGGCAAGGTTCTAGGGAGTAGCGCCCCTTAGTGTATGTCATTCCTTTTGGATAGAGGTGGTATCATGGTATGGAGCTCAGATACTTAACCTATGTGGTTGCTGCATTATTATCTATGTGGTTTGTTGGAAATCGGGGATCCTCGGGAAGATCGGTTACGATCGGGGATTGGCATACGCGTGTCAGTAGTTACCTATTTTTGCAGAGGTAACCCGGCCTTGTGTTGGCAGAGATCCGGTTAGGTTCTCGGGTCGCCTATTCCAGGGACGTACCCATCGTGGATAGGAAGTTCCTTAGCCTGACCATTTGTTGAAAATCCAAAGAAACAATACGAGCCTTGTACGGTTTTAGTTGTAGAACCTTCCATTCACTTATGGTGGTCACCACTGTTTGGATGGTAGCTATAGTAGGCATAGTTCGGAATGTCTATGCTGGCTAAGATTAATATTATACTTTCGAAATGTTTTCTACACTATGCACTAATAATAATATCAAAAAGAATTTGATTTTGCGTAGTAAGCATCTTTGACTATCATAAGAAGAAATCTCCTTCAATTCTGCGTTTGCATTGTGTGTGTGGCGGGAGGTCTTATGGTAGTTTCATTTTCCAAAAGCATTTCGAATTGACTTAAAAAAATTATTTTGTTGTTATAAAGGATAACTGTTTTACGATCTCACACCAGTCACCATGACTGACTCGGAGTTTATTGTTTCCCTTCTAAACTCTGGGTGCCCACCAATTTCCACACGGGCAGCCTAGAGTTATGTTATAAGGATATTCTGGAGCTTTGGAGATGAGCTGGATGACGAGACGTAGTATTTGTATCTGATAGTATTTATTCCGCTGTGTATTCTGTATGAGGACAAGTTATATAACTGTCCATTGTTGTATATTGACTCTGATGATTGATGTATGTATAAAATGATATAGTTCTTTGTTTTAAAGATTATTCATTTATCTATTATATATTGTTCCGCTGCGATGTGTAAGATTCTGATATTGTTTTCTGTTCTGTGTGTTCTGTTATTCTTCCTTCTTCTTCTTCTCTTTATTTTCTCTTCTTCTATCTTTTTCCTCTTTTCTTCTTCTTCTACTTCTACCTTTTTCTTCTTCTTAAAACCCTCACTATTGGAGTTTCCGGCACTCGATTTCTCGGCAGTCGATAAAGTGAGTATCGATGTCGAATTTTCGAAAGTCGAAAATTCCGGTACGTGACAGGATCCAACTGGATTCTTCAAATATATTTAGTGTTTTTCATATATATATAATAATGTGATTGAATAATCTGCTAGATTATTGTGTGTTGTAAATTTTTAATTCTTATAATAGCAAAGGAATTAACTTTGGTATATTAAATACCATAAATATTATTTTGTGTTTTTAAAGAATTAATATTATGGATTATTTAAAAGAGATTGAATTGAATAAGCAATAATTGGATTTGATTGTATTAGATAATGCGGAAAAAATATTTTAAATACAGATTTTAAAATAAATTATATAAAAGGATTTTTGAGACTGGATTTTAAAATGATATTCGGGAAATATAGAAAGAAGTTGAAATTGATATTAAAAATAGATTGGCAAAAATAAATAGAATTTATAAGAAATTGAATGTATAAAATGGAATTTTATAAATGAGGTTATTTTTAGTGGAACTCAAAGGAGTTATAAAAATTATAAACGATGTTTATAAATAAAGGAAAGTGATATCAGATGATAGATTTGGAATATGAATTTACAGGAAGAATTTATATTTGAATATGGAAATAGGGTGAGAGGGTGAAATGGTTAAGGAGACCGAAATGGAAGTGATGTGATGGAAATCGAGAGGGGTTTATAAATTTAAAATTTGGGTATTGTGATTTAAAAATATATTTATTAATAAGTTTAGTTTAATTTAAAATGGAAATTTTTATTTATTAAACTATGTAATTTTAAAGTTAGTTAGTATTGAAATACTTCAGAAGTGAATTTTTCAAATACCGAATATTTATTTTAATAAATCCTAAATTTTAAACCTTCTTTGAAAAGTGATGTTATAAAAAGTTTTTCAATATTTTAAATAATTACTTGAATATCTTAAAAATAAATTATTATTATTTTTCTTTTAAATACTTATTTTTATTTACATATGTATATATATGGAGTTTTTGAAATGGTTTAAATTTATTTATAAATCTTCTCGAGAGTTGGAAAGGGTTATTTAGTAGATGAGACTTATAAGAGAATTCTCAAAACGAAATTGGAAAAATAGTATGAAATTTCCGAAGAAGTTAAATAAAAGTAAGCTTCGAAAAATGAAATAGAATTCATAAAATAAGTAGAAAGGGAAATTGAGTTATAAGTAAGTATATTTGATTTTGGAAATATTGAAGGGAATTAATTAAAGAATTATGGAACTTATAAAATTCATTGTAAACGAGTTAAGAAATTTACAAATAAATTTTAAATGATTTTGAGAAAAGAAATAGGGAATAAATGGAATACTTCCTAAGTGTTGAATATAAAATAAAGTGGAAAAAAATATTCTAAGTATTGGGAAGGGGTGGGAATATTCCATTGAAAATATAAGGATTTGAAAACTGTTTTCAAATGTTGAAGTACCAGAAGTAATATCTTATGAAGATATTTTGAAATAAATTTTGGAAAAGTTTGAAATAAGGCCTGATGTCTGCTTTTGGATGTTTTTTGATAGCTAAATAACCGACCATCAATTTTGGCCAATTACGTTAATCGTTTCGAAGAGGCCGGGATCAGATTTAATTATCCGAAAACCACTTCGATCTGGTTTGAACGTTACGAATTAATACCGTAAAGATAGAGAAGATGGTGATTCAGTTTTTCCAGACCCAGGACAACTTGTATGGATGAATGCTATCATAATATCGTCGTTGGAGGACGATGAGCATTCTAAGTGAAATTATTCTTAAAAGATATTCGTAGCCTCTAGCCTCATCAACCGAAATGCTTGAAAATCAGGGGGTATGCAGCAAGGCTAAGTGGGTCATACCCAATTAGGGTATGTTATCACCTTTCTAAATAACCTCGGATATATATTATATAGATACGGTGCATGCAAAAGAGCTCTCGGTAAGGGTGGGAACACCCGGGGTGATAACATATTCGGTTCTACCCAAGTTAGGGATAGGGCCAGTCTTGTATTGTAGGGGATCCCGGCAAGGTCCTCGGTACATGCTTCTAGAAGTGTACCGTGATAGATGGTACCCCAGTGCCTAGTCATTATATGGAATCCATTCTCCAATAAGCACCGTGCGGTTTTGATTGTGCCCAACTATGCTGAAACGTGAGATGCAAGCATTTCAGCTATTTTCTATTTACTTGGTTTTGACACTATTATAATATCAGACGACTGGTTAAAAATGGGTTGGTTATCGTAAGGGAAAACCCCGTCATGTTTATATGTGACGTGGTCTTACGAGATACCTTTGTTTTTCAATGGATTTTGAAAACGTTAATAATTCAATTGAGTTTGTTTTCTCACGCTTGTTTTCCAGACTGAATCAGGTGTTATTCTAACTATAATGCTCGGATCATACCGAGTACTACAGATTTAGGATAGGATGCTATGGAGCTCTGGAGACGAGCTGGATGACAAAGACGTATCCCCGTATTTGATTTATATTTATGTTGTGAATGTTATGTAGGGGAGGACAAGTTATTAAACTGTCCAAATTTATTGTTGTCTATTGTACTCTGATAATGAGATGTATATTAACAGTACAGCTCTTGTATTTAAAATCTGTTATTATATATTATATTTTGTTCCCCTGCGATTGTGAGATTCTGTGTTGTTGTTTCTATTTTTCTTCTACCTTTTTCTTCTTCACCCCTAATGAACTGGTGTTTCGGGCACTCGATTGCTCGACATTATATACAATGGATGTATTGATGTTGATTTTTGAGGGTCGAAAATCCGCTCCGTTACGGTGAAATTCAAACATGGAGATGTAATTTGTTATTTTCTAAGTACAACTGTTAGTCACCATGGAGAACTACAGCGTGTGTTCCAAATTCTTATTTTCAAAATTTATATATTCAAAATTTAAGGTAGTGTTTGGTTTACCCTTTTTAGTTGTGGGTTTTGGTTTATAAAAAAATACGCATGGCGCATGTGTATTGTGAAAAACGATCAATTTAGAAAACAAAGTTAACATACAAATAGAAAACGACTTTTTTTTTACTTTTCATATTTTTAAAACATAAGAGAAGCACGAGAAACAATCCATCCTTCCATCGTTTCTCCATCCCCTCTGTGGTCACCTCTATCTTCCTTCCACCCTATCTGTCGTACATTCACACCTTTCATATTTTGTAATTAATGTTGAAAACTCAAAACACAAAACTTATTTTAAACCAAACACCACCTATGCTTTTAATAAATGGGTAAATGGGTTACCCATTTATAACCTATTAAAAATATGTCAACCCAACCGTAACTCATTTAATAAAATTCATAAATGGGTTTACCCAACCCATTTATAAGTAGGGTAAATGAGTTGGGTTAATGAGTTAGATCATATTTTGATAGGTCTAGCTAGAATTAGGTTTTAGCGACAACATGCAGTGTTTGCGGCCTTAGTTTCAAGGATGATAGTTCGAGTAAATAAGTTTTCAGTACATAAAATCAAGTTACTTGCAGATTAAAACCATATAATCCAGTTTTCATTAGTTTTGAGGACAAAATTTATTTGTTCTTCTTACCAAATTGCCCATCCTTCACTATTAACTTCCTTTCTCAAAATAATACCACTTTCTTTGCATGTGTTCTCTCCTACTCAAAGCGAGCAATGTTATCATTCAGAACCCTACTTAATTAAATCTCAAAATTTTAGTAACTTATTATAATTTGAAACATAGATTGCAATATTCGACTCGCTTTTGACATTAATCGTAGAGATCGGCTATCATAGTGGAATTTGATTCGCACAATATTCAGCTCATTAGGTTAGAGAAGGGTAAAATATTTTGATTTTCTTTTAAATACAAATCCTTCTCTATATTCATGAAGTTATATTTAGCTAATTCTAATATTAAAACCTAAGAAACGATGGTTTGAATTGTTTAATCCGAATCTAATTAATTTTTTCCAATTAATTTTTTCCAGTTTAGTTTAGTTTGTTTGAATATTATACTCTATTCAGTTTTCAATGAGTATAAGTTAATTATTAATTTGAGTAGTGTATTATTGATCATATATTTAGAATTATGCTATATTTTTCATTGATTCTACTATTTGCAAGAGAAAAATGATACAGAATAATGAAGTATAAAGTTAATTTATGACGATAAATGATTTTATCGTTTTCAACCATGTGTAATATTTACAAGTTATGTACAAGAGCTAACTATATATCTTTTTATGAAGAAGTATTTAGAATTTATAAATAATTTACCATTGGATTAACTTAATACATTGCCCAATGCACCTTTGGATTTAACAAGCTTGGGTGATCCATATGTGAAACCATGTTACGTTACAGTTGGACCTTCAATACCTTCATTGGACAATGTAACGACCCGCCAATTTATCACTTTGATAAATTGTATTTATTTTTAAATAAAAGGTTGATAATACAAATAATATTGTTTTGTGTGATAATATGTAATAGTAATTTTATTTTGAATAAACACTTTCCTCGAAATATAAATTGATAAAATCGCCGAAAACCGTTTTATCAATAACCAGCTCTATAATCGTAAAACGTCGCGCACAGAGCTGGATAGATACACTTATTTTATAATTGAACAAGAATATGAAATAATATTTATTTATTTTTGGAAATTAAATGAATGTTTGACATCCTCAATGATGTCTTTATATTTAATATATTGATTTATGATTTTAAATTGATATTTAATGATTTAATAATTATTTTAATTATTCAAATAATTATTTTAATTATTCATATAATTATTTTAATTATTCAAATAATTATTTTAAACAATGATAATTCATTTTTAATAGTTATAAAGTGATAATAAATCAATTATAATAGTTTTATAAAGATATATATTTGATTTGAAAATATAAGGAAAAATCGATATCGTTTTATCGGTATAATAGCGATTTTTGTAAATAATTTTTAATATAAATTTATATGGTTTTACAATTCAAATATGATCATTTTAATTCATCTAAAATGATGAGAAAATGTTTTTCAAATTTTTTTTACAAATATTTGTACGTTAAAGTATAAGTGAAAATGTGATCGGGTATCGGTTCTCCGATTGGCAACGGTGGTATATTTTTATTTTTATTTTCAACTTAAATAAAAACATGTTTTATGAGTAATGTTTAAGGTTTTGAGCTATTTAGTTGATCAGAAAGTCTATTGAATTCAGGATTAGTTGTAGATAGATTTTTTAATATATGTGTGTCACTTGTAAATTTTGCATGAGTGGCATATGATTATCGACGTTAATCTTGAGGTAAATGTAAAAACCTAATAATTCTGGTCATTTGATTTTGAATGTTTAATAAATTTTAAATATTTAAATAATTGGATTTTGAAATTTAATAACTTATGATTCAAATATATGGAATATTTAAATAATTAAATTGTGATTAAATCTTAATTAATGGATTTAATAATTTTATTCAACTCCTTTTAATTAATTAATATATTGGTGAATTCAATTTGTAAATTTATTTATAAATTTAAATGGATCGGATAAATAATGACAGTTAAATATAAAATGATATTTAAATTTCTAAAATTAACATTTTGGGGCACGGTCTCGGATTTCGACGAAATCAGTTTCATTGGATCCATAATAATGAATAATTTTATGCCATCAAAATTCATGGTGATCAGACGTATCATTTGGTCATGCAAGTTCGAAACGCGTAGAAATTAATTTCGGTAATTTAATATAATAATTTGGTTTGAAAAGATATCTCCTACATATGATCAAATTATGGCTCGGGACTAGTTCCATTGCATTCGGAATAGGGATATAAGATATAGACGCATCTCATTTGGAGTTCAAAATTTTCGATCGTTTAAAGTTGGATGTTTTCGAATATCTATATGCATGAATATATATATATATGTATATATGTATATCTATATATATATATGTGTGTGTGTATACACATTTATATACATATATATATACATACATATATGTACACACGTATATATATATATATATATTCCCCATACCCATACTTTCATTGTGCAGCCCATATATTCTACGTATCCATGCCATACCCCATCACGTTTACACCCTACCTGTAGCATCCCCTACTTGGAGGTCCAAAACTAACGGCTACGGATGCCGCAGTCATCCATTGTTATTAATCCTCGACGACCAAGTACGGTAATGTTAGGTACATTGATATAACAGAAACATATGGATACAGAAAAAAAATTAAAATCATTAAAAAACTTTCTTATTCCGTTTCAAAACATTTCAAATTCATTACATAATCCCAGTGGTTGGGATGGCTGGGGCGAGCGTCTTCTAATAGCCCCCTTGGATGATCAGAGTTTATATATCTAGACAATTAACAACTTTGCCTTTATAACAAAACACAGCGGAATCGAAATAGAAAAGAACTCCTAATAGCTATCCTACCTCCTACACGTCTTTGGAAGCTTATTCGTCTAAAGAGGTACCTGAAAATCTTAACTCTCAAACTACACAAAGTTAATTGAGCACCCGAGAGTTTAAGGGGAAAACAAAAACTTCGAGTCAGACATAAAGCCTAATATACTCCAAAAAATTATAATAATCATATACTGTGCTCCTGCATCCACAATGATTAAAACATAGAAATTCAAAATATTATGATGATATGCAAACAAGTAAATCAATTCTTGATTTCTCATTCCCATTCATTTTGACCATCTTTCTCAGTTATAGTTTCTAGGGTCACTATTAACCTATTAGTTTTCATGGGCTGACTAATAACCTGTTTAAAGCTTATAGACTGTTAATCCGGTTTCATAGTTTTCCTAGGATCATTAGGAACCTATTGGCCACTACCAATAACTTCATTGTTTCACGTGTCCTCCCTGAACCTATTGGTATCTCCAATAACAGTCCTCTTATCATAGTTTTCATGGGTTGACTAGTAACCTATTGACTCCGTCAATAACTTTTTCTAAACATAGTTTTCATGGGTTTACTATGAACCTGTCTACCTGACAACTTTTCTAATCAGTATTTAGGCATCCTATATTCTGGTCTACCTGACCTCCTAGATGCATATTTACTCATATAGGAGTTAACTCAATTTATATTCACTACTATGTCAACCTAGTTGGTCATTTTGCCCTTTCTCCCTAAAATATAGTTATGGGTCCATTATACTGTGAATATATATAGTAGAAGAAGCAAACATAATAACATAATAATGCCAATACATGTCGTTTAATATCCTTGAAATCATTTTCATATGAAACATGGTTAATCCCTTTAACCTATCATTTTATCAAGGAAAGCTTCTTCAAAAACTTCTTACTTAAAAGCCAATTTAAACCTTCTTTACTTCTGCCACGGTTTTCACTTTAAAAATGAGATTGGGTTCTTTGTTTTTAAAACTAAGGCTTTCGAAACCTTACAAGTTTACTTTCGAAACCATTGAAAAACCTCCTTTGAAAGCATTCAGATCTTCTTTTCAAAACACTCAAAACATATGACTTTTGAAACCTTTCGTAAGCATCAAAACCTTCCTTTCGAAACCATCATATAACGACTCCTAATTTTCGATAATTAAATTTGTTAATTTAACTAAATTTTTTGATTTAATATTGGAAAGAAATAAAATTTATAATTTAATAATGAAATGAATACTCAAATGAAATGTAACAATGGTAATTAAAGCTAATTATTAATAATTGAAATGAAATACCAATAATGAAATAATGTAAATTGTTATAGTTGCACTACGCCATAGATGACCTTCTGCAACATTTTTGCAAGGTGTTGCCAGCTAAAATGTTGCGATAGATATAAAATTTTGGTCCTACTACAACGTTGTATTTTTGGTGTAACCTTAGCCATAAAAATGTGTTGCTCTAGCTAAACAAGTGTAACACGATGCAACATTTTTATATAGTGTTGCTATAGATGTATTCAAATTAAAAAATTAATAAAATTAGCAATCCACGTGAATACGATCCAACGATCTATATTTAATCTGATTGTTAAAATGGATCACCGCTACAATTTGCCCCAAATTTTCGTTTTCCCGCCTGAACTCCAGTAGATCCCTTTCGGTTTTCATTTCTCAAATCAAAAAGCAAATAGAATACTTCAATGGAATTTCGAAAATCCTAAAATGATTGCTCGCACTGTGTTCATCGATTTGAATCGCAAACATCACCATTCAAATCATGGAATCTGTAGCCCTCTCCTCTTTCAAAACCCTCTTCTTCCACCGCCATATTCGCCATCCTTCCAAACTTGTTAAAATGGAAAAGCACGAAAAGAACGTGTATTTCTCAAATCGAAAAAAAAACTCAATCCAAACTTGTTCGAACCCAGACAAAATTCTCAATCAAAATAAAATTGTTTGATTCAGGCGACTTAGGTGATTTAAGGTTTAGGGTTCGAAGAATTTGAGGTTGCGGTTTAAGAGTTTCTGGAATTAGAGGGGGCACGGATGTGGTTTTAGATTTGGAGATCGTGAATTGGGTCTGGTCGCGAATGCAATCAGCGATTTGTGGTTTGAATGAAGTCGCTAATGGAATCCGGTTCAGGTCGTTTGGATTTTTTTTGTTTTTTTTGAATTGGTGGTCGGGATTGCTGAGAAGATGGTCGATGTAGACAGAGTGAAGACTGTTGTGGTGGTAGACTGTGAATGTAGGTGTCGTGAATGCTGTGAGGTGGTTTGAGGGTTTGGGTAGTTTCAGGTGGGATGAAGGAAGTGTTGAATGGTGATGTATGAAGGCAGTGCTGGTTTATTGTATGATATTCAACATGTCATTGGACTATTACCTCAAATCAGAAACACATAGATTGGTGAAGGTGCTCCTGTTCGTGTAATTCAAGACTCTGCTTCATTATTAAGGCATTTTCTACTGATTTAACCCAAAGTAAATGCTGATTATTATTCTAAAACTTAGCTGGTGTTGATTATTTTCCAAATTATTCAATGCAGTGATGGAGCAATTCCTGCTACAACTCTGATAATGGGAGGAAACCCTATCAAAGGTGAAGTTTTTATTAGTCAAGCAATGTTTCTTTATTATAGAAAATGATGTGATAAAAATTATGTTTTTAATAATATGATTTTTAGGATTAAGGGGATCAAACCTTTGCTTATCGCTCATATTTGGAGTTCTAGCTGTTCGTTATATTTTGCTGCCTTTATTCGGCATAGTTATAGTCAAGGGAGCAGTGCATATAGGACTTGTGCATGCTTAACACTCGGCTCGTCATATATTTGTCAGTGTCGGTGTCTGTATAAATTGAAACTGCATATGTAATGAGTGAACGGAGTGATGTAGTGAGAAATATTTGTATATGTGAATATCAGTGTTATATATCATTGAATTGTAAAATAGTGGAGTCAGGAATTTGTACTATTTCAAATGTTGAAATAAAATATTTATTTAAATTAATTACTGTTTAAATATCAAATTCTATGCAATAGCATTTTATTAAATAAATATTTATTTTTATTAAAAATTCAAATATGCTCTACATTTTGGGCCCCACAAATTCAGAAAGTTAATATCTATAGCAACATTTTGGAATGTTGCTACAGATACCTATGGGTGTTGCTATAGACACAAATAGGGTTCTATTGCAACAATATTACTTATGTTGCCTTAGATAGTCAAAATGTTGCCTTTGAGGTCTAAGGCAACGACAAAAATTGCATCACCCAAAAAGTGTTGCTATAGACCAATGGCAACATTTTTTGGGCCTGACCCAACATTTTTTTGTGTTGCAGAAGGCCATTTATGGCATAGTGTTGGTTATAAGATTGAATATAAGAAACAAATGTAAATATTTAATTATTGTATGGAATAAAATTAGTGTTAATAGGTAAGTTGTAACATTTGTTTGCAATAATAAACTTAAAGGTGTTATAAATGTTATTTAAGATAAATGGTGACAAGTATTATTACAGGCTAACTATTTATTTAATATATTAAGTTTAATTTGAAATCAATTGCAATTAATTCACTTAATTATTGCAGTTAATGTGGATCAAATTGGTAAGTGAAGAATGTCGATTCAATAAGATGTAACCAAGGTAAATTCTATTCATAATATGATAATTGATGTAGTAATAAAAGAATGAAACCAAGTTGAATAAATTAATTGAGAATTTGATTAAAATTAATGTATAAATTTGACAAAAATTCAATCAAATGGAAATGTAATAGTAAATACAAATAAAAGATGAAAATTGGAGTATATTAATATAATGAAATGTAAAACAAATATTAGCTATGTTATTTGGGTAATAATAGATTGAGTATAAAGATTGAAGTCAAATAAAATCAATTTATTGGAATTAATTATAAACAATTGGATTTAATTACAATTGAAATTAAACACTGTAAATGGGTAAAACAATTAACTTTGAATTGATGTCTAGATTTGTTTTAAATTGTGGTAAATATCTAAGCAATCAAAAATGTTGAAAATTATTAGTTATTAACTTTGAAATAAAAATGTGATTGGTTTAATTATTAATTAATTTAATTAATGTGAAAATAGCCATTTTGGTCACTGACTTAGATTTCGACGAAACTAGTTTCATCAGATCCATAACGGTGAATTATTGTAGGATTTCAAGTTGGGTAGCGATTGGACTTGTCGTTTGATCGTACAGGCTCGAAACGCCTAGAAATCAATTCAATTGAAATCAATTTGAAATAAGTTGATTTTAACATAACTTCTTCATACAATGGAATTAGGACTTGAAACCTGTTCCATTGATTTTTAATATATGGAAAACATCTGTTTTGATATATGGGATGACCCATTTTCGTTCTGGAGGCAGAACGGGCTTTTCGGGTCGTTTATCGTTCCAATTCAAATCAAATCTTGTCCATCCATTCTATTTTCAGCTCTGTCTATAAATAGCCCATTATAAACCCTAGCCACTCCTCATTTTCATTTGTCTATACGTACATTTCAATCTTCTCCTTCTTCTCAATGATAGACAGACCAAACAAACTTCTCAAATTCAATTTCAAAATCAAATTCAAATCAAAATTATATCGAATTATATGTCGATTTAAAGCTCTCGACGAGCGCATCTCAGATCTGTAATTCGTTTTTCAATTTGAACCTATGTTTTTCCAGAATTTGATGAACTACTCTCGGCCGTTCGTTGGTGGTCGATGAACTTTGACGGATCGTCGATGGATCGACGATTCGTTGGTACCTTATGGTGGAGAGGGCCGAGGGGATTCCATCCATGTAGGTTTTGTGACGAGTTGACGGTCAGATCGAGGCGAAATATTCACTAGGGTTTCGAAATGAGTGGAGGTGCCTGTCATTCTCCATCGAAATCGTTGATCGTAGGTGATCGGAGGGGGTCGGGGATGCTTGTGATGGCCGAGGCGAGCGTCTGGCAGGCTGCGGCGGGGTCGCGGTAGTGGCCGGTCGAAGGCACGTGTCGATCGAGATGGCGGCCACGCGAATTACTGCTGAGAGGTTAGGTTTTGGCTGTGTCCAAAGAGAAGGCGACGTGGCAGCCTGTGAGTGAGTGAGTTTTTCTATTATTTTATTTATTTAAATTCCTAATTCAATCGTTCTAATTATCATAACTCTCGCATACGAGGTCCAATTCATGTGCGGTTTCTTGCATTGGGATCATAATAAAATTCCAGACATCTTGACGTTGGTTTGGATGAATTCTGAGACTGTTCAAAAATTTGGGTTTAAATTGGATTTTAAATTCAATTTAAATCCAAAGGTGAGTGCTTTGACCCACTCACAACTTCTAAAAATTCTTATGTTTGTTAAATTAATTTATTATGTGATTAGAAATTTATTTGTGGCTGTTTGATATATTTAAATTGCTATCCTAGTTAATTTGAATTTATTTGAATTAAATTGTCATTTAATTGATTGTTAAATTTAAATTTCCAGTTAATTACCTGTAAATGATAACCTATTATCTATTAATGTTTATTGATTGATTTGGATGATTGTGATGAATGTTTGATTGTTTGTATTGGATGAATGGATGTTGTATTTTATATTGTTATAATATTGCAAGTTCCCTATGGGTTGAAACGATACATACCCGAATGATCTATAGATTAGGGAAAAATCATTATGGGTTGAAATGATAGTCTCGAGCGATTTTATGGATTTGATATTTTCGAGATTGCGGATCGAAATGATATATATCTGTAAATATAAAAATTTTAAATTGCGGATTGAAATGATAAATATCCGTATCACTTGACCCTAGGGTAGAGAATTATATACGGACACCGGATTGGTTAAATTAAATGATTTTAAAGCTTTAATTTTTAAATCCTGTTAAATGATATTTTGAAATAAAAATTGATTTATACGAATTGAATTATTATCGAAATTCAAGTTTTATGATAAAATTGGAATTGGTCTAATGGTATTGTTAAAATAATTTAATTGAAATTTCAAAGTTGGAATTGGAATAAAAGGTGGAATTTGTTAGAATTGAGTTATTTGAGTTGAAATATAACTTTGAAATGTATTAAAATGGAAATGATTTAAATTGATATTTTGAACATGATTTGAAATCGATATAAGTGTAATATTTGATATAGGGTGTGAATGGAGACTTGAATTGGATTTTTGTTGATCTAGAAATTTAAATGGTTCTATTTTGTTGAATGAAATAACTAGTAAATTGATATTAATTTCAAATTTTATATTTTCAACATAAACTTTTTTTAAAACATATTATTTTAAGACTTTCAACTATTAAACTATTTTAACCTATATTAAATCATTTTAACCTAGTTTTAAACCATTAAAATTCTCTTAAACTAATTAACCCAATTTAACTTATTTTAAATCTAATTAATCTATTTTAAAGCTATTTAATCTATTTTAATTATATTTAATCTATTTTGAATCCATTTAACAATCTTAAATCAATTTAATAATATTTGATCTAAAATTTTATTATTTATAACTATTTTAACTATTTATAACTATTTAAACTATTTTGTAAATTTTTAGACTAAGTAGAGGGAAGTGTTTATAATCAAATTTACTGGTTTGAAGCAAATATGGTTAAATGATGTTATAACCAAAGTTAGGTTTTAAATGTTATAATAAAATTGAATATGATGATTTTGAAGTGAGGATTTAACCTAATTGGAAAAGTGATTTTTGAAAGAAATTATGATTTCGGAAACGATATGATTTAAAAGGTGAATATGATTTCAAATTGAATATGATTTCGAAAGTGATTTGGTTCTGCGAATATGATATTTTGATATAAACTATGAATTGACTTTTGAAATGTAAAAGAACCATCCGGGGTGTAATAATCGATTGGTTGTTAAAGAGACCGGGATCAGATATTGTCATACTCTCTGCAGATACCGAAAACCACTTTAACAACTGTGTACGTGGTGGATATTCCAGAAATGAAGTAGGATGGTTTGGTGAACGATTTCTGTATAAGGTAAGACGTGACCCTGACTCCCATGAGTCAGCTTAGATGTGACTAAAATCAAGAACTATACCGGGCCGAGTGAGGTCATTCCTCCTATCGGGCATATTTCTTCGATACTATATTCTGACTTTGTGATTGATTTGGTGGCCACCCCTCGATTTTGATTATGGGAGTGTGTCCGAGGTGGGCGTTAGTAGCTGCTATGCGTTACCACCAGTCCGGGAGTGAAATTGGTATATCTACCCTGGCATCTCCTCATGTGTCGTGTTCACATGCCCTAGCGTGCCTTCTACGAGTTTGTTTTGTACCATACCTATGGAGTGCCCTCTGATACTCCTGAGAACCTTGGGTTTCAACTGGCTTTTCCTTTCCACAAATAGCAAGCATTTCCTCATGTCGGATAGCCATCTCCATAACTACATTATAAGGATCGCGGAGATGTGGCAGAATCGCCCTAGCGATCTCGGGCCTCAATCCCCAAATAAATTTCTCTTTCCTCTTGATGATGGTGTTAATAGTAGCATAACCATATTGGGACAACTCATCGAACTTAGTGGCATACTCAATTACCGACATTTCTCCCTGCACCAAATCCATAAACTTTCTCAACAATGCCAACTTAGAAACTTCATACAAAAACCTATGCTCAAATCTCCTTCGAAATTCTGCCTAAGTCAACTCTTCCTCAGGTACTCCCACAGTAACACTATTCCACCAATGATGCGCTGCTCCCTGCAACTGTCTAGAGGCTAGTCTCCTCTTCTGCTCATAATTCAATCCCAAGTCAGGGAAGATCCTCCCACAATGCAACAACCAATTTTCAACTTCTATGGCATCCTCCATTCCCACAAAAGGCTTCCCACCAAGACTGGTGTATTCTCTGCTCAACTTAGCATAGTTATTCCCAATTGGAGCCACGGGGTTAGCTCCTTCAACATTCCCAACTACTCCAGTAACTGATCCTACTTGCATCAGATTGATGAAGAACCGATACATCATCCCCATATCTACTGGTGGATTTCCTACACCTACATTAGCATCTGCATTTTGATTAGTATTTGCCTATCGACCCAGGTTCCTTCTGATGGGTCGAACGCTTCCATTTGTTGTAATGCTTCCTCCATCGAGATTTCCTCTTCCATTTTTTGCCTCCGTATCTTCTTTCTCGTAAATCTACGTACAAGCCTTAGCAAGATACCGAAGAATAGTCTAAGAGAGAGGGGAATATGTACTTATATATATATATATGTATCAAATATAAGTACGTTACTATAGCGTTAACCCCAATCCCGATCTTATTTTTAAAGGACCCAATCTCATTTTTAAAGGAAAAACCATGGCAAAAGTAAAGAATTTTTAAACTGGCTTTTAAGTATGAAATTTCTAAAGAAGCTTTCCTTGATAAAATAATAGGTTAAAGGGATTAACCATGTTTCATATGAAAATGATTTAAAGGATACTAAACCACTGGTGTAGGTGTTACTATGTATGCTTCTTCTAATATATATTCATAGTATAATGGACCCATAAATGTATTTTGGGAAGAAAGGCAGAATAACCAGCTAGGTTGACCCAGTAGTGAATATAAATTGTGTTAACTCCTGTATGAGTAGAATTGCATCTTGGAGGTCAGGTAGACTAGAATATAGGATGCCTAAATACTAATTAGAGAAGTTGTCAGACATACAGGTTTATAGTAAACCCATGAAAACTATATTTAGAAAGAGTTATTGGATGGGGCCAATAGGTTTGTAGTGAACCCATGAAAACTATATCCAGATAAAGTTATTGATGGAAGTCAATAGGTTACTAGTCAACCCATGAAAACTATGATAAGTGGAAAGTTATTGGAGATACCAATAGGTTCGGGAGCACCCATGAAACAATGAAGTTATTGGCAGGGGCCAATAGGTTCCTAGTGATCCCAGGAAAACTATGAAACCGGATAGGCAGCTATAAGCTTTAAACAGGTTATTAGTTAGCCGATGAAAACTAATAGGTTAATATTGACCCTAGAAACTATAACTAAGACAGATAGTAAAAATGAATAGGAATGGGAAATCCAGAATTGATTTACATGTTTGCATATCATCATAATATTTTGAATTGCTATGTTTTAACCATTGTGGATGTAGGAGCACAGTATATGGATATTATACATTTTTGGAGGATACTAAGTAAGAGGAAAAGCCATTCCACTAAGCAGCGTGGTCTCACTAGATACCTAAATGGTTTGAAATGGTAGATTATTATTCATACTTGGCTTTATATCTGACTCGAAATTTATGTTTTCCCCTTAAACTCTCGGGTTCTCAATTTATGTTTGAAATGGTAGATCCCAGGAAAAGCCATTCCACTAAGCTATTAGGAGTTCTTTTCTATTTCGATTCTGTTGTAATTTGTTTTAAAGGAAAAGTTGTTTAATTACCTAGTTTTATATACTCTGATCATCTAAATGGGCATCTTCATATGTCACTCTTGGCGTATGTTATAATAATTTTACTTTCTCTGAACGTGGTTATCGAATTTGGATTATATGATGAATTTGAAATGTTTTGAAATGGAATGAGAAAGTTGTTTAATGATTTTAATTTTTTTTCTATATCCATGTGTTTCTGTTATATCAATGTATCTAACATTACCGTATTTATTCGCTGAGGATTAATAACTATGGATCACTGTAGCATCTATAGCCATTAGTTTTAGGCCTCCAAGTGGAGTTGTTACAAGTTGGTATCGGAGCATAATGTTTTACATAACATATTAAATCCTCATGGCATTTGACATCCAATATAAATGATTTTAGCCTTAAAATCGAATAAAACATATATCAAACAAACTTGTTTGAATATAACATATCACGAAAACCAAGCATATCATCATCAAAAATAATCATAATGGATTTAAACTTAAACCCGAAATCAAATGATTTTTTAAGAATAAAAATATAGATGGTTTTGATTATTATTCACCTAGATTTGGGAAAGGACGTGAGATTTGAACTTGATTAATTCTTCTAGCTTTGTTGCTTAGCTTTAATAGATTTTCCACTTTTTCCTTCCCTAGGTTATGGCGGGCTTGCTCCTCTTTGATTTACATTTTTGAGTTTTGAAAAATGAACATGTGAAGAAATGGAAACGAGATTTTAAGGGTAATGGGATTATAGGTGCGGCTATTACCCATAATGCCCTTGTTTTATTCTCTTATTAATTATCTAATAAACCATTTCCATAAACTCATTCTTTATGTTTATTTAAGCACGACCTCTAAATAAAACTTTAAAATCTCAATGCCCTTATCACACTAATATTTACATTATTATTCTATTTAATTTACCTAATTAAATCTCCTGAATAATGTTATTAAAAATTAGAGGTGTTACACAACTCCCCTACATGTTGCATACTCTCCCCCTTCTTTTTAAACCTTGCTGATCATAGAAATGGAAAATTTCCTTTTGCCAAACAAATTTTAAAAATCCAAATAAAATCCAATGGAAAACTAAAAATCATGAAACAAGCTTTAAAAATCTTAATTCGACAGGATCTTCAATTTGGTGTGCGTTTAGAGATGTACGGTTATGTTTGGTATTGCTTGAATCGAGTACAGCCATGGCTTTGGGAACTAAGGTTCCATGTTATGATCGATTGAGGATGTGATTCATGAAATCGAGGTTAGATTTGTGTTCGTTGTGTCAGATGGCACCGATTGTGGAAGTTTCGAAGATTGCAGCCCCTCCTAGAGAAGAATGACACTTATACGGCCATAAGGAGGGTTTCATCCTGTCGGTTTTTGGTGGAGGCTTACAGATGGGTTGTGATGGTGGAAGACGTGAAGAGGAGACGAGTGGAGGTTTGTCGGTGAAGAGGTAATTCGATTTTATCGAGGAACGATGGCGTTTGGACGTGCGTGTACACGTTCGGTTTTCAGTTGTGACATTCTCGTGCACATGAATGTTAACTACACTACGCCATAGATGACCTTCTGCAACATTTTTGCAAGGTGTTGCTAGCTAAAATGTTGCGATAGATATAAAATTTTGGTCATACTGCAACGTTGTATTTTTGGTGTTACCTTAGCCATAAAAATGTGTTGCTCTAGCTAAACAAGTGTAACACGATGCAACATTTTTATATAGTGTTGCTATAGATGTATTCAAATTAAAAAATTAATAAAATTAGCAATCCGCGTGAATACGATCCAACAATCTATATTTAATCTGATTGTTAAAATGGATCACCGCTACAATTTGCCCTAAATTTTCGTTTTCCCACCTGAACTCCAGTAGATCCCTTTCGGTTTTCATTTCTCAAATCAAAAAGAAAATAGAATACTTCAATGGAATTTCGAAAATCCTAAAATGATTACTCGCACTGTGTTCATCGATTTGAATCGCAAACATCACCGTTCAAATCATGGAATCTGTAGCCCTCTCCTCTTTCAACACCCTCTTCTTCCGCCGCCAGATTCGCCGTCCTTCCAAACTTGTTAAAATGACGAAGTGCGAAAAGAACGTGTATTTCTCAAATTGAAATAAAAAACAGTCAATCCAAACTTGTTCGAACCCAGACAAAATTCTCAATCAAAATAAAATTGTTTGATTCAGGCGACTTAGGTGATTTAAGGTTTAGGGTTCGAAGAATTTGAGGTTGCGGTTTAAGAGTTTCTGGAATTAGAGGGGGCACTGAGGTGGTTTTAGATTTGGAGATCGTGAACTGGGTGTGGTCGCGAATGCAATCGGCAATTTGTGGCTTGATGATTTGTGGTTTGAATGAAGTCGCTAATGGAATCCGGTTCAGGTCATTTGAATTTTTGTGTTTTTTTTTGAATTGGTGGTCAGGATTGCTGAGAAGATGGTCGATGTAGACAGAGTGAAGGCTGTTGTGGTGGTAGACTGTGGGTGTCGTGAATGTTGTGAGGTGGTTTGAGGGTTTGGGTAGTTTCAGGTGGGATGAAGGAAGTGTTGAATGGTGATGTATGAAGGCAATGCTGGTTTATTGTATGATATTCAACATGTCTGATCACACTGTCTTCTTATAGATTGTTGGTTTTGTCATTGGACTAATACCTCAAATGAGAAACACATTGATTGGTGAAGGTGCTCCTGTTCGTGTAATTCAAGACTCTGCTTCATTATTATGGCGTTTTCTACTGATTTAACCCAAAGTAAATGCCGATTATTATTCTAAAACTTAGCTGGTGTTGATTATTTTCCAAATTATTCAACGCAGTGATGGAGCAATTCCTGCTACCACTCTGATAATGGGAGGAAACCCTATCAAAGGTGAAGTTTTTATTAGTCAAGCAATTTTCTTTTTTATAGAAAATGATGTGATAAAAATTATGTTTTTAATAATATGATTTTTAGGTTGAAGGGGATCAAACCTTTGCTTATCGCTCATATTTGGAGTTCTAGCTGTTCGTTATATTTTGCTGCCTTTTTGTCGGCATAGTTATAGTCAAGGGAGCAGTGCATATAGGACTTGTTCATGCTGATCCATTGTATCAGTTTATCCTACTGCTGAAGTACTGTTTACCACCTGCAATGAACATAAGTAATGCTTAAGATTTATACATATATTAGTCATATTTCCCGAGATATAACAGTGATTTATAATCAAATTTTTTGATAATGGCAGGTACCATTACACGGTTATTTGGAGCTGGAGAAAGTGAGTGCTCGGTTATATTACTATGGATGTATGCCTTGGCTTCTGTTTCGCTGACTTTGTGGTCTACCCTTTTCATGTGGCTTGTATCTTAAGTAGCTTTTACTGGCCTCCTCGGTTTGTATTAAATTATTGATATCTCATAGATTATTATTCTTTATTCCTTATAAGAACCACAAATACACAGGCTGAATCTATACTGCAATTTTGTGTTAGACCCATTGCCTGTTTAAATGTAATATATTAGTAAGGTATTGTGTAACAGATTGAAAGTTATTTTGGAAGTGTTGATATCATACAGACAATATGTAATCATTCAAGACACGGCTATTGTTGATGGTGAAAGTTTTACGTAGGATATACCAGAAACTTCAACAAAGTAATGGCCCATCAGACCCCCGCCGGCGCTGCGCCCGGACCCGCTACTCGGCTCGCCTTCGGCTTGACACTCGGCTCATCATATATTTGTCAGTGTCGGTGTTTGTATAAATTGAAATTGCATATGTAATGAGTGAACTGAGTGATGTAGTGAGGAATATTTGTATATGTGAATATCAGTGTTATATATCATTGAATTGTAAAATAGTGGAGTCAGGAATTTGTACTATTTCAAATGTTGAAATAAAATATTTATTTAAATAAATTACTGTTTAAATATCAAATTCTGTGCAATAGCATTTTATTAAATAAATATTTTTTTTTATTAAAAAATCAAATATGCTCTACATTGTGGGCCCCACAAATTCAAAAAGTTAATATCTATAGCAACATTTTGGAATGTTGCTACAGATGCCTATGGGTGTTGCTATAGACACAAATAGCGTTCTATTGCAACAATATTACTTATGTTGCCTTAGATAGTCAAAATGTTGCCTTTGAGGTCTAAGGCAACGGCAAAAATTGCATCACCCAAAAAGTGTTGCCATAGACCTATGGCAACATTTTTTGGGCCTGACCCAACATTTTTTTTATGTTGCAGAAGGCCATTTATGGCGTAGTGCTAGAAGGATGAGGAAAAAGATTAGTTAAGAGTAATAATGTAATTAGTTATAAAAATATTATTTAATTCGTGAACACTTATAAATCGAATAACTTTTGCGTACGAGGTCAGATTCAAACGTCGTTCACTGCATTGCACTTGTATGGGAATTATCTAAGCATTGGAGCTTGTTCGATTGGATTTGGAGAAAGTGAAAGTTTAGGCTAAAATCGAATGGCCGTTCGGTTTTAATCCAAACTCGAAACATTACGGCGGAAATGAAAATCGATGTGAGTTTAACTCACATCAAATTTTATTATGTCATATCAATGATGTTATAAATGTTTGGATGTTAGTTAAATTATTTGATTGCTTGTTTAGTTAAATTTCCATTTAGAAAATGGATGACATATTAATTTGGTTGTTATGAACCCATATGGTTATATATATATATATATATATATATATATTATCTATAACAATTGTTTTGTAGGAAAAATTTATAGAGAGACCCCGAGGGGTTTCTCGCCCATAATTATTTATTTACATCCTTATGCTGTTATACTGATGGCTAATTAAAATAAATCCTGATATTCCATTTAAATTGTTAAGTGTCGTTATAGCAATTTCGCTATATTGTCATTTATTCAAATTTTATCCCCAAAAACCATGTCGTATGAACTTAAGATTGTGTTTCCGCTAAATAGAATATTAAAATTCATTAATCATTTTGATTAATGATAATCTAAAATAATTAATCATTTTAACAAATGATTTTGAGGTTAATTAACCAATTTGATAAATAATGTTTAAAATTGGTTTATCATTTTTACTAGTTATTTCTTGAGTTTAATTAATTATATTAATTAATGATGTTTAAAAGTAACTAATCATTTTAAATAATGATATTTGATTTTAATTAATCATTAAATTAATGATTGTTTTAAATTTAACTAATTGTTTTAACTAATGGTATTTGGAATTTAGTTAAATCATTTTAATTAATGATGTGATATAGTTAAATAAATCTTTTAACAAATGATGTTTTAATTAATCGTCCTAACTAATGAGGTTTGAATTTAATTAATCCAATGAATTTATGAATATTTTAATTTAATTAATTGTTTTAATTAATGGTATTTGAAATTTACTTATCATTTTAATTAATGATTTTTGAGGTGAATTATTCTTTTTTAACTAATGATAATTTAAATTGAATAAATCTTTTTAATTAAGGATATTTAAAGTTAATTAATTAATTTAATAAAAAGTGAATTAAGTAATTAACGAATATAATAAAAGTGTTTTAGAGTAATAAAGTTTTAAAAGTTAATTTAATGATAATATAAAAGTGTTTGGAAATAATTATCTATTTTATTAAAGAAAACAGATTCGTTTACTTAAAAGAGATTTTAGAATGTGATTAGTTATCTTTTGAGATAATTAATATTGTTTTAAAGTTATAAAAGGTATTTAAATTGTTTATTATCTTTTGAGGTAATAAATATTGATTTAAATTTATAAATAATGTTTATAAATGAGAAAATTCTTTAAAATTGGTTATTTATAAATAAAGCTAAGTGTGAATTATTTTTGGGTTTACGGTAAACAATGTTTTGACGACAATTGTTTTGACCCCTGTTTTTAACACACTTAGTATTATAAATTTTATCTTATAAAAGTACATTTAGAAAGAGTAATTCTAAAAGAGTTTTACCAATATGGAAGTATGAAAATAAAGCACAAGTTCTTTATTTTTTAAAAGAAAAAGTTTGATTCATTTATGGAAATGAATTATTTCTGTAAAGCGAATCACTTATATGGAAACGATATATTTGTATAATTAGCACTAAACATCGAATAAGTAGACTTGTCGCTATTTCTAAAGTTAAGAATAATCGTGAGACATAACTTTGACGTAACACTACTTTGACTTGTCTAATATTATTGTTAACCAAGAAATAGTACAAGTTTGAGTTTGATGAGTGGTGGTAAGTATACCAGACTAGATTTCCATATACGATCATTTTATATCCTCGATGGTTGGTTTCTCAACTATCGGTTACTTCAGCTACTTTATTTTCGTCATTCTAAGGCGATTTATTGCTACGTTGAGCATTGATATCCTTTATTGGAAATGACTAAATCCAAAGAGCTTATGGGCATCCAGCTACATAGAGTTGCTCCAATTAGGGTATTTCACATCTCATCTAGATATTTGTGTATCGTTGTGTGAAAAAGGGTTTGAGTTTAGATGTGAGATATTTGGATTCTTGGGAAGGTTTGGTAGGGTCTGTTTGGTACTTTTCCCTAGGAGGTCACCGAGTATATGACCTTCGCAAGAGTATATTACTAGAGGTATGCTTCAAGGGGGGCCGCACTCCTCTAGTCATTTGTTGGAAAATTTCCTTTCCTTATTTGATTCGAATCTTTGAATCTGTTTATCTTTAAAATGCCACAAGAAGAGTCAACCACTCTTCGTGGTGTTTAAGTATTTATTTAGTCCATTCTATCAAGTTGGATTGTTCCCTTTTTTAGCCCATTCTATCAACTTTGGAATCTCATCTTATTTTGTCCACTCAATCAAATTTGGATTGTTTCCTTGTTTTGTCCATTCTGTCTAGTTTTGGTTTTACTCGGGTTATTTCCATTCTTTCAAGTCTGGTTTAATATTTACTATGCCCATTCTTATTTGGGTTTGTTTCCCCATATTTATTTCTGCTCTTACATGTATGGATGTTATTCTTGTGAGGTAAAAACCCATTCCACTTTAGCGGCGTGGTCTTAGAGAACTTTATATGTTCTCCATTATTTGAGGTATCTCACGTTGGTATTTCCAAACTGATTTTGGTTTTATTTTTATTATAAGCTCAGGTCAGACCGAGTATTTTCCCAGATTGGCCTTGGTGTTATGGAGGTCTTGAAGGGGAGCCGAAGGTTCACCTATCCCAATGTTTTATTTTCTGCTTTATTATATAGTATCCCTATCAGCATTTGTAAGGTCGGGATTTTATAACTGTCCAACTGATAAGGTTTGTTTTTAACTTTGATATACTCTATATTTTGGAGTGATAGTTTCTATTGTCCTTGTTATATTATATGTTGTCCATTCCATTATGAGATTCTGCTTTACTCTATTCTCTGTTCTCTGTTCTTTTCTTTTTATTTATCTTAACAATCTATCCTTTTGTCGATTGGATGTGCGACTTTGGAACACAGTGGTAGTGTTCGATGTCAACTTTCGATGGTCAAAAAAGTGGTTCATTATAGCATGATATCAGGGCTGAAGGTTAAGCGAGAACCTTGGTTTTGGTAGGATTTGGCTCATTAGAGATAGGGTAAGCAACACCCTAAAATGAGTTTGAGAGTATTATATATTCGAAAGCGTATTTGTTAATGTTATGAAAACATAATATGTTAATTGGTCTATTGAGTTTTTATGAATTCTGGTTGAGACGTGGGGCACCACGGTATCGATAGGGATTTCTAAACACTCGATCAAGGCCAATGGACATTGTATAGAATTTTTGAAATTTTTGTCAAATTAAATATTTTTCCTAGGATTATATTTTACATATATTAAGGAATAATTTTCAAAACTTGATATAGTTATAAAAGAATGTTTGTTTAAATGTGATAATATTTATTTATTATCACTATTGTTTGTTCAGTTATGCTTAATTTAAATAAGAAGCACTGGCTGTTGCTTGTTAATTGTTAAATTATGCTAGGTTTGTTTAGGAGCATTTATCGCTTTGATTTAAAATGAACCCTTTGTGAATTAATTTTCACAATTTGACTGTAAGGTGTTCGAACAATATGTTAACTTAAAAATTCTCCTTTTAATAATGGTGGGTTAAGGATTAAACTTCAATAAATAAAAAGTTGTTAATATAATCTAAATAGTGGGACAAGGTATTTAGACAATAAATATTCAAGATATTTCTATTATAATAAAGAAGGATTATTATAATATGAAATGATATATATATATATAAAGGAAAATTTCTATAAATTTAGTTTATAAAATTTGTTTTAAAAAAGATTTTTGAATCTAAATCCCCGAATTTTTGAAAATAATTTTGAAAAGATTTTGAGAAATAAAATATCAGTATTTTTGGAAGTAATTGAAAGTAAAAATATTTTAGGAAGTAGAATTTAAATAGAATGCATTTTCTTTGGGATAATTAAGAAGAAATCGTTCTGATTTGTTTTGTGGTAATCTGAATAATCTTCTAAGTGTCGATCAGATGTTTGTTTAGACGAACGTTGTGGAGTACTTAGTAAATTATCTCTTTATCATTGTGCGATCGAAGTGAGTTCAAAATCCAAATAAACCAAAAGTAAGTTTTAATAAAAAATTGTTCGAATTTATTTACGAAAATATATGTAATATGCTTTCAAAGATGAGTTTGAAATTAAAACTCGGGTATTTATTTTTAAGTTCTCTTAAAAGGAAATTATTTTCCAAAACAGAAAGTATTTCTAAAAAGAGGCTGTTTTGATAAATAAGATTTATCCCTTAGATAAAATGAGGGATAATTTAACGCAGGTTTAAAATGAGTTAAATTTAATGGGAAGTGTAATATTTATGGTGAATTTTGGATTAATTTAAGAAATGAATTTGGGTAAAATAAATAGTTTTAATAAAAAATTATTCGAATTTATTTACTAAAATATATGTAATATGCTTTCAAAGATGAGTTTGAAATTAAAACCAGGGAATTTATGTTCAAGTTCCCTTAAAAGGGAATTGTTTTCCAAAACAGAAAGTATTTCTAAAAACAGATTGTTTTGATAAATAAGATTTATCCCTTAGATAAAATATGGGATAACTTAACATAGGTTTAAAATGAGTTAAATTTGATGGGAAGGTTTTGATAAACATTGTTTTATTTAAAACCATATAATTGTTTAAAACATCTAAGTAGTGTAAACTATTTGTTGATTGGATCAACCCATAAACATTATTCATTCTAACACTCTAAGTTAAAGAGGTTAATATGTTGACTCGGTTTTGAGAAACCATAATTTGATTTGATATCCATCTAAATCTTTGAAAAGGTAAAATAAAATTTGTATATACTCTTATGATATAGAAGAGTATTATACAATTAACTAAATTGGAATAAGTTATTATTTGATGTTTTATGAAGAAATGACTTTATAAAATATTTTAAAACTTGGGTGAGAATTTTTGAAATAATTCATAAATAATTTTATTATCGAATAAAGTACTAAGTGAAAATATAAGTGATTTAGAAAAAAATTAATATAATTAAGGAAGTAATTTAATATAAAGTATAAATTTCCATTTTGTGCGAGTGAGTTTCGATAATCTTCTAAGTAATAACCAAAGGCTAAAGAGCAAAACGGTACACTTAGATAATTATCTATATTTTTAGACAATCAAGAAAGTTTTTGAACCTAAGTTAAGATTTGTTTGCTAGTCATTTGACATTTTGAAACAATGTTAAGTGATAGGTTTCTGTAACTACCTAGAATTTTGGTTATTTGAAATTGGATTATTTAATTGATTTTAAATATTAAAAAGTTAATTTTAACTATTATTTCAGATATAAAGATTTATGGAATAATTTAATTATTGAATTGAAAATTGAAAATTGGTTAAATAATTGAATCTTGAGTTTTAAGCTTGTTAAAGATAATTTAAAGGTTTACTAAATTTATATTAATAAGAATGAAGATAATAGAACTTTTATATTGAATTTAAAAGTGATTTTGTCCGATTTTGAAAATATCTCGTTTGAATTGACAAGCAAAAATAGCCATCCGAGGCACAGTCTCAGAATTCAACGAAACCCGTTCCACAGGATCTATAATAGTGTATTATTATCAGATTTCAAATTTTGTAGCTTTTGGAGTTATCGTCTGATCGTACCGGATATAAACGCGTTGAAAATAATATCGAAAGTTCAATATAATAATTAGGTCCAAAAAGCTATCTTCTCCATACGATCGAATTAGGACTCGAAACCTTTTCCATTGCGTTCAGAATAGGGGTATAACATTATAAACACATAGCGGCATGCCTTGATAGGAGTTCGAGATTTTAAGTTACGTAAAACGAGACATTTTGAAATTTAATTAATATATTGTCTAGTCAAAAATTCACATCAGCTCTTTGTCTTCTTTTCAAATCACTATACCTTGACCTATTCAAACACGCTACCTTCCTTTCCATCATTTTCCTCCTTTTCTTTTTAAATCCATGCAGCCGAACAGTTCAGTGACGAAGAAAAATAAGAATAAAACAATGCTTCAAAAATCCTTTTCTCACCAAATACTCAATAAAAAATCTCCAGACTTGTTTTAAAAATCATGTTTTGGCATTCGCTTCAATCTGGTATTTGTTTTGGGTAGTGCGGCCGTGTTTGGGAAGAGGCGACAGTAAGTCGAGCGACAGCTATTGACTAGGGTTTCGGTTATCGGCTGATAGGTGGAGTTTTGGATCATGGTGATGTAGTATTTGAGTTTGTAGCGGAGTTTAGCACCAGCTTGGCATTTTTTGTGTGGTGCGATCCACAATTGAGAATCACGATTTGTAGCAGGTCGTGGCAGAGCTCGAGTTCGTTGCATTTTGATCTAGGGATGGGAAGCTGTGGCGGAGAGGTGCGACCGAACATGGGGGAGAGGAGCGATGTGTGGGTGATCTCATATTAGTCGATGGTGACCGGAAGGTCGCGTGCACGTGCACGATGTCACCGTGCACTTGGGTTTACTGGAAATTGGAGAAAAGGGTGGGAGAAGAAGAAGGAGCTGGGTCGTTTCTATGTTCGTGGGCTTGGGCTGTTCTTTAAATAAGAAAAAAAGAAAGGAGAATGGGCCGAACTTGGTTTTGTTGGTCGACTTGGTAATTTGTTTTGAAATTTTAATTTAACATTAAGTGTGTGTGTGTGTACGTTTAAAAAATTGTAAAATCCTATATTTGTAATATCTTTTCCATATGAAATCAGATTTGAACGAAACAAGCTGCATTTCATTTGTACTAGCAGGATGTACGCAATGAAATTGGATTGACTAAATTTGGAGCTTACAGAATTTTTAGCTAAATTCAAGCATGAATGCGACAACAAAATAAATGTGAGTAAATCTCACTTATCTTTGGATTGCTAGTTTAATTTTAAATGTTGAAAATTTAAATTACTTGTTGATTTGATAATTATTATTATTAGTTTGATGTTACTATATATATATTGTAGTATGTATTAGTAGTTGGATTGATATTCCCGCCGATTGGAGCGGATGAGACCCTATGCGCCCCGCATAATAGCGGATGACCCTATATACCGCGATATCACCTTCGAAGTGGGATTGGTATTTTTTATGTTGTATTAACATCTATGGATGTAGGGAAACATGTTGGAGGGATCCAACTGGATTCCTCAAAAATATTGAATTTGATTTCATATGTAGTGATATATGATCTGTTTGAATAGTCTGTCATAGATTATAGTGTGATTTGAATTTATTGGATGCTATGATAGTTTGGCCTAGATTTTGGTATTTTTAAATATCAATAATATATGTTTTGAATTTGAAAGAAATTAAAAAGAAATAGGAAGTGAAATATTTATAGTGAATTTTGGATTAATTAAAGAAATGAATTTGGGTAAAATAAATAGTTTGACTTTAAATTTGTACTTAACAATTTTGGAACATGGTAAATAGAGATTTGGAATAAGGATTTTAAATAATAATCCCTTAGTGATACTTGTTTTGAAATATAAAAGGTTTTTAAACCAAGATTTTAAATAGATTGGGAAAAGAAGTGCATTTGGAAATAAATGTGAAATTGAATATACCGGTCTTAAATAAGATTTCCTAATTAAAAATGGAAATATAATCAAGATTAGGTTAGGTTTGGAATAAAGTTTGGATTATTTGGGAAATGGATTTATAAATGGAATTTAATTTAGAAATCAAATTATAATTGATTTAAGTGATGTGAAACCTTTATAAACTAGAATTGAAAACTATGGGATTTATAAACAATGTTTATAAATAAAGTGGAATGATTATCAGTTGATGAATTGAAGTTATAATTCACGGTTAGAATTTATAATGAGATGGGTAAATCAGTTTAAAATATAAATGATAAATTTACTTTTAGAAATGTGAAAAAGGGATTTACGAAATTGGGGCATAAATCAAATTGGTGATAAATAGAGAGTGGTTTATAAATATTAGATTGGTTATATGGGATTGAAAATATATTTTTGTCGAGAAGTTGGGTTTGTTTAAAAAGAGGATTTTTAATTATTAAACTAAGTAATTTAAAAGGTGGTTTAAGAAAATTATTTATGTAATTATTTTAAATTGTTTAAATGTATATTTAATTATTAATTAAAGTTACTTTAAAATGATTTGTTTTAAAGTTGATTATTAATTAATCAGTATTATAATTTTTTGAAAAATAAATTATTCAATATTACTCTTGTCTAATATAATACCTTATTTAAAGGGTATTTTCCTAATTAAACTTGGAAAAGTTATATAGAAATTTAATAAGTACTATTTTGAGAAAATTATTAAATAAAGTTTTCGAAAAGTAATGGTGTACTTTCATGGCGAAATCAGAGGAAGAGATTGCCTACAGTTAAGAGATTTAATTTTTTATAATTTGAATTTAATGAGACTTAGTGTTTTTCAGTGGAAAATGAAATAATTGGTTGAATGATTGTTTATTTGATAGTTAAACAACCGACTATCAAACTTGGACCCAAAACATAACTGCGGGAATATCTAGGAGAAACACATGAATTATATGGTACAGTTACCGTCGAAGGTGCTATATTGTACGTATAAACTCGTTTTGTTCTTCTAGGACGATGATAAGGAAATCCGTCCACTAACGGTTAGGAGATGATCTCCAATCTTATTTTTGTCTGTTTATTTCCTAAAGAGCCAGGGTTGAGCTTACCGAAAATATTGGAAGTTGTTTTCGAAGAGACCGGGATCAGATAAGTTATCCGGAAACCACTTCGGTTCAACGAATACGTTTTCGAAGTAAAGGCAAGGGCATGGAATCGAAGATGGAGCATTGAAGTGCAAGGGATACTCGCTAATAATCTTGAGGACGATTCCAAAATGGATGTAGTAGGAATAGTGCCTTCGGTTTCGTTCAGACCCAGAACAGACTTTTATGGATGAATGCTATCAGTACATTGTCATTTAAGGACAATGAGCATTCCAAGTATAAATTCCTTAAAAGGTAATCGTAGCCTCAAGCCTCATCAACCGGGAATGACTGAAAATCAGAGGAGATGCAGCAAGGCTAAGTGGGTCGCACCCAATTAAGGTATGTTTATCACCTTTCTAGATACCCTCGGATATTATTACTATGGTGCGCGGAAGAACTCGGTAAGGGAGGGAACACCGGGGGTGATAGCATATTCGGTAATATCCAGATTAGGGATAGTCGGTCTTGTGTTGTAGGAGATCTCGGCGAGGTCCTCGGTACATTTTTCTAGATGTGTACTGTGATGGGTGGTACTCCAATACCTAGTCATTTGTATGGAATCCATTCTCCAATACGTGTCTTTACAATTTTGGTTGTAGAGCCGAGTATGTTGGAATTTAATTAATGTACCAATTTCGGCTATTTGAATAAGTATTTGTACCCAAACACTATTATAATATCAGATGATTTTGATATAAAATGCTTTAGTTATCGTAAGGTAAAAACCCGTCGTGTTTATGTGTGGCGTGGTCTTACGAGATACCTTTGTTTTCAAAGGATTTTGATAACTTTAATAATTCAAATTGAGTGTGTTTTCTCACGCTAGTTTTCCAGACTGACTCGAGTGTTATTTTATTATAATGCTCGGGTCTGACCGAGTAATACAGATACATGATAAGATGCTATGGGGCTCAAGAGACGAGCTGGATGATGAAGGCGTATTGCACGTATTTGATTTTATTCCACTGTGTATTATAGGCCGTATTAGCATTTGTGGGGATAAGTTATTATAACTATCCAGTATTGAGTCATTGATTTGTTGTACTCTGATGATGTAATGTATAAGTAACATTTATAGTTCTTTTTGTATAAAGACATCTTATTATCTATTATAAATTTTTCCGTTGCGATTGTGAGATTCTTTGTTGTTGTTTCTGTTTCTTCTTCTACCTCTTTCTTCTTTTCCTCTAACGATCTGGTATTTTCGGCACTCGATTGCTCGTCATGCTATACAATTGATGTATTGATGTCGATTTTCGAGGGTTGAAAATCCGCGTTCATGACTCGTGGTATCAGAGTTGAAGGTTAAGCGAGAACCTTGGCTTTGATAGGGTAACTCATTAGAGATAGGGTCAGTAGCACCCTAGAATGAGTTTGAGTATATTAATAGATATGAGCGCGTATTTGTTAGTGATATAAAAATGTTTTAATATTGTGTTGATTGATCTATTGAGTGGCTTATGGATTTTGGTCAATATGAGTAATTAACGTTATTGATAGGGATCTCTAAACACTTGTACAGAGCAATTCAACATAGTATTGTTTGAAATTGTGTTAATGAAATAATTTTACCCTGATTATAGTTTTATATATAAGGAAATAATTTTTCAAAAATTATTATAGTTGTATATGGTGTGCTTTGTTTTTAGGAAATGATAATATTAAACCATTATCATTTATTGTTGAGGTGATTGAATAAAAGTTGATATTATAATCAAAAGTTAAGGAATAATTTCATATAACAAAATGGAACTATAGTTTGTTAATGAAATTTATAATTTGAAATGAAATAAAATTCCAGAGGTATATTTAAATATGATTGTTAAAAGGGTTTGAAGGCTGGGAATTTGGGAATATAATTCCCATTGGCTTTGAAATGTTTTTCGAAGTCGTGGAAAATAATAATGGTATTATTTGGAGAATATTTTTGAGTTGGAAATATTTAAAATGGTTTTTTAAAGGAATAAAAGCACTGAACTCACTTCGGTCGTTGGAAAATAATTTATATCTAATCACTTAATTCTCCTCCCTCTTCGCTCGAAGTGCAAAATTGTGTGTTTTATATAGAAATTAAGTTAAAGAAAACGAGCTTTAGGAACGTTTCGAAATCGCTTTAGAAATTACTTTTGAAATTATTATTATATATTATTTTTTAGTATAAAAATTATATACTCTATAATAAGAGAATTTCAAAGGCAATTTCTAAAGCGATTTCGAAACGTTCCTAAAACTCGTTTTCTTTAACTTAATTTCTATATAAAACACACAATTTTGCACTTCGAGCAAACAGGGAGGGGAATTAAGTGACGGTTATGACTACAACATCGTCGACGTTCATTTTCGAGTCTCCAAGGGAGGGATTGCTACCTTAATGATTTGATGTTGGAGTTTGTTGATAAAACTGATCTTGGTTTTGAAACTCAAAAGGGATAATTTGATATGCCAAGGAATTATGTGTGTGTGTGTGTGTATATATATATGATTTCAAAAATGATTTGGAATACTTAGAACAAATTGTTTAAAACTCTGGGATTTTGATTTAAAAAATTTTATTTGGAAATATGAGTAAATAAGTTGATAACTTATAAAAATTTGTAAATTGCAAGTTAAAAAATGTTTAAAATTGTTAAATATGAATGCAAGAAGGTACAAATTTGAAAATCTAACTGTGGAATGATCTTTAACTTGAATTAAGTTAAATAAAGTGAATTTTGAAAATTTAGTCTACGTAGGTTAAATGAAAAATTCATTGGAAATGGAATCTATTGAGATTTGGAATAAATGAACTAAATGAATTAATTAGTTAGTTGATTAGGATTTGGAATACTGATTGATAAAAATCAAATGTGAAATTGGAAAATTGAAATTGAAATTGATTAAAATGGGTAAGGAATTTGGTGGTGAAGTGGTAATAAACATAGGAACTTTTGTATAAAATGTTTATAATAGACTTAAGAGAATTGGTGGTGAAATTCTTAAGTGAAATTGGTATTGGGGAAATATACTAAGAAGATGGGTGAATGGGTATGATAATTATGAATAAGTGAATATAAACGAAAATAATGTGAATAAAAGGAATTTGATATAGTTAAGAATCAATTGAAATAAATACGTATGTTGTACGTATATTATTTTATTCGCATGATGGTTTGATCTAGATTCGAGCACAAAATTTCGAGAAAATTTATATCGACCCGAGTTAGGATTTATTTTACTTGATTCTCGACGGCGAACCCTGGATATGGATTTTTGATTGATTCTGGAATTCTCTATCGTAGTATAGCTATGCAAGGAGGACGACGGTTTCTAATCAAGAAACCAGATCTGAGTCCACACTAGAGAGTCGTGTGAACGATACCAGTTCAGAAGTGAAATTGTATGATCGATGGAGCGATCAGATTTGATATTGCATACGGATGATATATGTGCATCGTATGGGCCTAAGTAAAGCAAATACTGAAAATTTTGAAAAGGAATAAATACAATGTTTTTGGAACTAAATGATTGGATATTATTGGTAAGTAAGGTGCAGGTATTCGAAGGAAAAAGCTAAATTGATGCCTTTGGTTTCATAAATAAAAATTGGATTGCTTGACATAAAGGTACATGTTTAAATTGTTGTTGAATTTGATGGTTTTATGATTGAGCCACTTGGCTTTTGTTTTCCTTTCATGATTTGGGCCCGTAATGGCGAGTTGTAGTTGTTTGGATCTAGCCGCGCAAAGGAGACACTGGCGAAATTTTTCGAAAAATTAAGGTGTTAGAAAATTTTTAATAACTAAAATTGGAAGTGAGTTAGAATCTGAAATGATTGAAGGTATAATATTGTTGGAATCTATGGATGAATTTGGAAATTAGTAAAAGTGATGATATGGTTTCAATAAATTGATTTTGGAAAGTTGTTTCAACTGTTGGTTTTGGGAAATAGTTAATGGGTTTTCGACCATTCATCTTACCTTGGAAATTTCGGGGACGAAATTCTTTTAAGGGGGAAGGAATGTAACGACCCAGAATTTTAGTTATTTGAAACTGGATTATTAATTGATTTTAAATATTTAAAAGTTAATTTTTAACTTTTATTTCAAATATAACGATTTATGGGATAATTTAATTATTGAATTAATAATTGAAAATTGGTTAAATAATTGAATCTTGAGTTTTAAGCTTGTTAAAAATAATTTAAAGGTTTATTAAATTTATATTATTAAGAATGAAGGTAATATAACTTTTATATTGAATTTAAAAGTGATTTTGTCCGAGTTTAAAAATATCTCGTTTGAATGTACGAGTAAAAATAGCCATCCGAGGCACAGTCTCGGAATTTGACAAAACCAGTTCCATTAGATCCATAATAGTGTATTATTATCGGATTTCAAATTTCATAGCTTTTGGGGTTACCGTATGATCGTACGTGATATAAAAGCGTTGAAAATAATATTGAAAATTCAATATAATAATTGGATCCAAAAATCTATCTTCTCCATACGATCGAATTAGGACTCAAAACCTTTTCCATTGCGTTCGGAATAAAGTAACATTACAAAATGCCTAGCGGAATGCCTTGATAGGAGTTCGAGATTTTAAGTTACGTAAGATGAGACATTTTGAAATTTAATTAATATATTGTCTAGGCAAAAATTCACATCAGCTCTTTTTCTTCTTTTCAAATCACTGTACCTTGACCTATTCAAACATGCTACCTTCCTTTCCATCGTTTCCCCCTTTTCTTTTTAATTCCACGCAGCCGAACAGTTTAGTGAAGAAAAATATAATAATAAAACAAAGCTTCAAAAATATTTTTCTCACCAAATACTCAATTAAAAATCTCCAGACTTGTTTTAAAAATCATGTTTTGGCATTCATTTTAATCTGGTATAAGTTTTGGGTGGTGCGGTCATGTTTGGGAAGAGTCGATAGTAAGTCGAGCGGCAGCTATTGACTAGGGTTTCGATTATCGGTTGATTGGTGGAGTTTTGGATGATGGCGACGTAGTATTTGAGTTTGTAGCGACGTTTAGTAGCTGCCTGGGGATTTTTGTGTGGTGCGATCCACCATTGAGAATCGCGATTTGCAGCAGATCGAGGGGGAGCTCGAGTTCGTCGCGTTTTGATCTGGGGTTGGGAAATTATGGCGGAGGGATGCGACCAAACATGGGGGAGAGGAGCGACGTGTGGGTGACCTCATATTGGTCGATGGTGGCCGGAAGGTCGCGTGAACGTGCACAAGGTCGCCGTGCACTTGGGTTACTGGAAATTGGAGAAAAGGGAGGGAGAAGAAGAAGGAGCTGGGTCATTTTTGTGTTCGTGGGCTTGGGCCGTTCATTAAATAAGAAAAAAAAAGAAAGGAGGATGGGCCGAACTTGGTTTTGTAGGCCAGCTTGGTAATTTGTTTTGAAATTTTAATTTAACATTAAGTGTGTGTGTGTATATATACACGTTTAAAAAATTGTAAAATCCTATATATGTAATATCTTTTCCATACGAAATCAGATTTGAACGAAATAAGCTGCATTTCATTCGTATTAGCGGGATGTACGCAATGAAATTGGATTGACTGAATTTGGAGCTTCTAGAATTTTTAGCTAAATTCGAACGCGTATGCGACAACAAAATAAATGTGAGTAAATGTCACTCATCTTTGGATTTCTAGTTTAATTTTAAATATTGAAAATTTAAATTATTGGTTGATTGGATGATTTGATAATTATTATTATCAGTTGGATGTTACTATATATATAGTAGTATGTATTAGTAGTTGGATTGATATTCCCGCCGATTAGAGCGGATGAGACCCCATGCGCCCCGCATAATAGCGGATGACCCTATAAACTGCGATATCCCCCTCGAAGTGGGATTGGTATTTTTTATATTGTATTAACATCTGTGGATCCAGGGAAACAGGTTGGAGGGATCCAACAAGATTCCTATAAAATATTGAATTTGATTTCATATGTAGTGATATATGATCTGTTTGAATAGTCTGTCGTAGATTATAGTGTGATTTGAATTTATTGGATGTTATGGTAGTTTGGCCAAGATTTTGGTATTTTTAAATACCAATAATATATGCTTTGAATTTGAATGAAATTAAAAAGAAATTGGAAGTGAAATATTTATAGTGAATTTTGGATTAATTAAAGAAATGAATTTAGGTAAAATAAACAGTTTGACTTTAAATTTGTACTTAACAATTTCGGAATATGGTAAATAGAGATTTTGGAATAAGGATTTTAAATAATAATCCATTAGTGATACTTGTTTTAAATATAAAAGGTTTTTAAACCAAGATTTTAAATAGTTTGGGAAATGAAGTGCATTTTGAAATAAATGTGAAATTGAATATACCGGATCTTAAATAAAATTTCTTAATTACAAATGGAAATATAATCGAGATTGGGTTGGGTTTGGAATATAGTTTGGATTATTTGAGAAATTGATTTATAAATGGAATTTAATTTAGAAATCAAATTATAATGGATTTAAATGATGTGAAACAGTTATAAACTAGAACTGAAAACTATGGGATTTATAAACAATGTTTATAAAAAAAGTGGAATGATTATCAGTTGATAAATTGAAGTTATAAATTCACTGTGAGAATTTATAATGAGAAGGGTAAATCGGTTTAAAATATAAATGATAAATTTACTTTTAGAAATGTGAAAAGGGGATTTACAAAATTGGGGCGTAAATCAAAATGGTGATAAATCGAGAGAGATTTATAAATATTAGATTGGTTATATGGGATTGAAAATATATTTTTGTCGAGAAGTTGGGTTTGTTTAAAAAGAGGATTTTTAATTATTAAACTAAGTAATTTAAAATGTGGTTTTAGAAAATAAGTTATGTAATTAATTTTAATTGTTTAAAAAGTATATTTAATTATTAAGTAAAGTTACTTTAAAATGATTTGTTTGGAAGTTAATTATTAATTAATCGGTATTATTATTTAAAAAAAAATTCAATATTAATCTTGTCTAATATAATACCTTATTTAAAGGGTATTTTTCTAATTAAACTTGGAAATTTTATATAGAAATTTAATAAGTATTTTTTTGAGAAAATTATTAAATAAAGTTTTCAAAAAGTAATGGTATGCTTTCATGGCGAAATCGAAGACAAAGATTGCTTGCAGTTAACTTTGGATTTCTCTGGGATAGAGACATAATCATCGAGCTATGAATCCATGGTGGATACCGAGTGGTGCTTTCTATATTTATTTTAAAGGGGTTTTCAAATATTTTTGATAAGAATGGTTAGTGAACGTACTTACCTCGATAAGATAAGTACATACCTTTTGATAAAGAGATTTAATTTATTAAAATTTAAATTGAATGCGACTTAGTGTTTTTCAGTGGAAAATGAAATATTTGGTTGAATGATTGTTTATTTGATAGTTAAACAACCGATTATCAAATCTGGACCCAAAACATAACTTTGGGAATATCCAGGAGAAACACGGGAATTATATGGTATAGTTGCCATCGAAGGTGCTATACTGTACCTATAAACTCATTTCATTCTTCTAGGACGATGATAAGGAAATCCTTCCGCTAACGATTAGGAGATGATCTCTGATCTTATTTTCGTCGGTTTATTTCCTAAAGAACCGGGGTTGGGTTTACCAAAAAATATCGTAAGTTGTTTTCGAAGAGACCGGGTCGGATAAGTATCTGGAAACCACTTCGATTCAACGAATACGTTTTCGAAGTGAAGACAAGAGCTGTAATGACCCTGAATTTTTGACATTTGAAATATGAATATTTAATTGAGTTTAAATATTTCAATGATAGTTTAATGTGAATTTCAAATATCAGAGTTGTTTGGTAATTAAATTAGTGAATTTAATTGTTAAAAAATTTGAGTAAAATTTTGGATTTGGAGTTTTAAGCCGATTAAAAATATTTTAAGGCTTAGGAAATTTATATTGATAATACTGAAGATAATAGAAGCTTCAGAATTAAATTTGAAACTGTTTTGTTCAGTTTTGAAATTTTATCGTTTAAATCGATATTTACAAATAGCATTCCAGGGCACAGTCTCAGAATTCGACGAAACCAGTTTCATTGGATCCGTAATATTGTATTATTATCGGATTTCAATTTTCGTAGCATTCGGAGTTGTTGTGTGACTGTACAGTAAGCAAACACACTGAAAATTTTATCGAAATTCAATTTAATAATTGGTTCAAAAAGTTATCTTCTCCATACGATTGAATTTGGACTCGAAACCTTTTCCATTGTGTTCGGAATAAGCGTAGAACAATATGAACGCCTAGCAGCATGCCTCGATAGGAGTTCGCGATTTTAGGCAACGTAGATCGAGACAATTTGAATTTAAACTAAAATATATTTATATATCTAAAGTCAATAGCTGAGATTCCTTTCAACTCAGCCATCCTACTCCTGAGCAAGCCGACCTGCTCTCTGCTTAATCACGTACAATTGTCTCCCTCAAGTCTTTATATAGAAATCAAAATAAATGATCTCGTTCGAAATCTAACAATGGCCGATCGAAAAAGAAAAAAAAATCTTCTTCTCGTTCAAATAAAACAATCAATGGCCGCCCTCCTTTTCTAGTTCCAAATAAAAATAAAAATATAAAAAAACGAGCGAATCAATTATCGTCCCATTCAAATTCGAAATCGATTCGAACAAAATCAAATGAAATCCCATCCTCCCTTTTCTCCCGTACAAGTTCAAAATCAAGCGAAGTCGTTCGAAAAAAAAAATTTGCGTTTACCCAAATCGAACGAGCTCGCATTCGATCGAGTAGACAAATAGAGGAAGGGCAGCGACGTTGAGAGGTTGTGCTCATTTTGGGAAAGGTTGGCATTCGAAGAACGGCGAGGCGCGTAGGCGAGCGAGGCCGAGCAAGCGACGAAAGGCGACGATGTCGCGTGGAGGTTGCGATAGCTAGGGTTCGCAGTGACGATTGGGTTCTAGGTCAGGGTTGTAGCCGCAAGTTCGATGGAGGACAGTCATGGTCGATCGCGACGATTGGTGATGATGCTGTGAGCATGAGTGGTGGGTTTGTGTTCGAGCAAGATCTTGGTGTTCAGGCAGTAAGGTATTAGCACGTTGTTTATTTAAGTTTGATAAGTAATACATATATGTATATTTGTTAGGAAAATATATATGTTACAGTAAAGTTTTAAAACAGTTTTTTTAGTTAACTTTAATTTAGTTTAAACCTGAAAATACATATCTATAAGATTTGAATATAAGAATTTATATAAAGATTAAGTTTTTAAAACATACATAGATTATTTTTATAAGCAGTTTGAAAATGGAAAATGAAAATAAATATACTTATTTTTAATTTGCTTGATCTTAAAATTTATTGGTTAAATTTAAATAGCTAGCTAATTTAGTTAATTAATTTGTTCGATTCTAAGGAAACAAATATTAATAAAACCATAATTTTGTACAAGGTCAAAACCGGGAAAACCAAATCAAGATTAAAGTGGATGGCAAACGGAAATAAAGGTGAGATCTTCTCACTCAAAAAATATATTTGAATTGCAGTTATTGATTGACTGTTTGGATGTGATAGTATATATAGTAGTATATAGCAATATATATATTGGAATATATATATATATTGGAGTTGTTGATTTCCCGCATTATATAGCGGATGAGACCCTATACGCCGCATAATAGCGGATGATATTTTATAAATCCCATATACCGCGATATTCCACCTCGAAGTGGAATTGGTTTTGTGCTAACATCTATGGATGCAGGGAAACAGGTTGGAGGGATCCAACTGGATTCCTCAAATTATATGAATTTGTTTCATATGTTGTATGAATTTGTTTCATATGTTGTGTGATTACTTATTGATAATCTATGAATGATTATATTGACGATTGAATTTGTTTCATATGCTGTGTGATTATTTATTGATAATCTGTGAATGATTATATTGACGATTGAATTTGTTGAAGGCTAAAATTAGCCGAATGTATTTTCGGTATCGTTGGATACCAGAAATAAATAAAATTGGATTTTGAAAATTAAAGTGAAAAACTTTAAGCAAATTATTTTTTAAGAGTTGAATAAACTTGTAAGAAGGAATTTAACGGTAAAAAGTTGATTTTTGAAATCTTATCGAATTATTTCCAAAATATGGAAAAGGATTTTTATAAATGGATTTTGAATAGTATTATTCGAAAGTTGAAGGATTTATTTAAAAATGGAATTTTAAATGGTTTGGAAGAGATAAAGGAATTTATTTTAAAAGGTGATTAATTTCTAGAAATCAAATTTGTAATTAATTTAGTGTTTAAAAATAAATCCTGGGAAATCTATTCTAAAATCAATTTGGGATTTGAAATAAACTCGGGAATCAATTTGAAAGTTGATTTGGAGTTGAAAGTGAATATTTGAGAAATCAATTTGAAAATCGTATAAAAGAGTGAATATTTGGAAATGTAAATTCAAAATAGAATTTATAAAGGAAAGGGAAATTTGTTTTAAAAATAAACATTGATTTATTTTTAAAGTGTGGAAGTAATTTACAAATTTGGAATGTAAATTTGAAATAAATCGATAAGGATTTATTTAATTGGTTTAAATGGACCATTTTGAAATGGAAGTGTATTTTCCTTGAAAAGCCGAGTATATTTCCAAAGTAGTTTTAAATTATAAATGAAGAAATTCTGAAATTGGATTTAAGGAATATTTTGGAGATAAAGGATTTGAACTCGGCAGATTTCCAGTGGAAATGAATAAATATTTGGAAATATCTCCCGTGTAGGGAAATTGATTTGAAATTTGTTTTCAAAAGTTTGAAAGGTGAAAAGTGATTTGAAATTTGTTTTCAAATGGTTGAAGTATTAAACCATATCTCGCGAAGATATTTGAAAATTTAATAATTTGGGAAAATTATTTAAATTGGTTGATTGTTGTGAATGTGGTTGATAGTTAAATAACCGACTATCAATATTTGCCTTTGAAATGGCACTTGAATTTGTTTTTAAAACAAACGCTCATTATTCGGTTAAGCCGGGAGAGGGCTTTGTGTCATATAACCCATTTCGAATAATGATACGACGTAATGGATATCATTTGAAGACCGGTGTAAAGACCGGGTATTTTTGAAAATGAAAGGACAACCTGTCGAATGTCTCTGCACCAAGTTGCTCCGGTATAGAGATTTATATCACTCTTCTTGTGATGGGAAGTCCGATCGGGATTGTGAATACCCGGATTTCAAGGGCTTCTTCGGAAGTGCCTTTGGTTCTGTTCGAACTCGGAACAGACTTGTGTGGTTGTATGTCTGACACTACACTTTGAGATATAAAGCTGACTTCTTTCAAATACATTTCTGTTGGTGGCGGAGAATTTATTCTCTTAGCTTAACACCCTTCTCTGAGACGTATGAGCTCAGAGGTTATGTAGTTGAAGGTTATTAGTGATATACTCCCAATTTGGTAGTGTGGCATGCTAAGTGTTGCTGTGTGTTGCTGATCATTTGTTGATCATTTGTGATCAAAGCATGGCTTTCTTGTAAAGCGTAGCTTTGTGGACGAGACCTCATCGGACCTCACAACCCGGAAATGGTCGAAACAGGAAAGACACGGCAAGGTTATGAGGGTCGCACCCTTTAGAGTATGTCATTTCCTTCTGGAAAAAGGTGATATTATGGTATGGAGCCCAAATATTTACCTGTGTGGTTGCTCTAATCTCATTTACTATGTGATTGTTGCTGTGTGATCGAGGGCCTTCGGATAAAGGTCCCAAAGGACCGGGGGGTGGCATATTCGTGTAGTAGTTACCTAGTGTAAGAGGTAACCCGGCCTTGTGTTGGCAGAGAGCTAGTTAGTTCTCGGGACGTCCATCCAGAGGCGTACCCATGTGGCAGTGGGAAGTTCCTTAGCCTAACCATTTGTTGGAAATCCAAAGAAACAATACGAACTTTGTACGGTTTTAGTTGTATAACCTGCTATGGAATGTGGCGGTAACCTGCTATTGAACATAGTGGCTATAGTAGGCATAAGTGCGAAATGCCTATGCTGGCTAAGATTAATATTACACTTTCAAAATATTTTCTACACTATGCACTAGTAATAATATCCAATGATTTTGCGTAGTAAGCATGTTTGACTATCATAAGAAGAAATCTCCTCCAATTCTGCGTTTGCATTGTGTGTGTGGCGGGAGGTCTTATGGTAGTTTCATTTTCCAAAAGCATTGCGAATTTGTCTTATTTTCTTTGTGAAAATAACTGTTTTACGATCTCATACCAGTCACCATGACTGACTCGGAGTTTATTGTTCCCTTTCTAAACTTTGGGTGCCCATAATTTTCCACACGGGCAGCCTAGAGTTATGTTATCAGGATATTCTGGATATTCTGGAGCTTTGGAGATGAGCTGGATGGCGAGACGTACTTCCGTACTTGTAATTTACTCCGTTGTGTATTCTGTATGAGGACAAGTTTATATAACTGTCCATTGTTGTATTGAGTTGTATATTGACTCTGATGATGTATGTATAAACTGATATAGTTCTTTGTGATAAAGATTATTCATTCATCTATTATATATTGTTCCGCTGCGAATGTGAGATTCTAATATTGTTTCTGTTTCTGTTTTTCTGTTCTTTCTTTTCTTCTTCTACTTCTACCTCTGCTTTTTAACCCTAATGGTTCGGTTTTCCGGCATTCGATTGCGCGGCATTTGATACAGTGGACGTATTAATGTCGACTTTCGAGCGTCGAAAAGTCAAAACGTTACATGAGCATTGAATCGAAGATGGAGCATTGAAGTGCAAGGGCTACTCACTACTAATCCTGAGGACGATTCCAAAATGGATGTAGTAGGAATAGTGCCTTTGGTTTCGTTCAGATCCAGAACGGACTTGTATGGATTAATGTTATCAGTACATTGTCATTGGAGGACAATAAGAATTCCAAGTATATATTCCTTAAAAGGTAATCGTAGCCTCAAGTCTCATTAACCGGGAATGACTGAAAATCAGGGGAGATGCAGCAAGGCTAACTGGGTCGCATCCAATTAGGGTATGTTTATCACCTTTCTAGATACCCTCGGATATTATTACTACGGTGCGCGGAAGAACTCGGTAAGGGTGGGAACACCTGGGGTGATTGCATATTTGGTACTATCCAGGTTAGGGGTAGTGCGGTCTTGTGTTGCAGGGGATCCCGACGAGGTCCTCGGTACATTTTTCTAGATGTGTACTGGGATAGGTGGTACCCTAGTGCCTAGTCATTTGTATGGAATCCATTCTCCAATACATGCCTTTACGGTTTGGTTGTAGAGCCTAGTATGCTAGAATTTAATTAGTGTAACAATTTCGGCTATTTGAATAAGTATTTGTACCTAGATAGTATTATAAGATCAGATGATTTTGGTATAAAATGTTTTGGTTATCATAAGGTAAAAACCCGTCGTTTTATGTGTGGCATGGTCTTACGAGATACCCTTTTTTCAAAGGATTTTGATAACTTTAATAATTCAAATTGAGTGTGTTTCCTCACGCTGGTTTTCCAGACTGACTCAGGTGTTATTTTATTATAATGCTCGGGTCAGACCGAGTATTACAAATACATGATAGGATGTTATGGGGCTCAGGAGACGAACTGGATGACAAAGACATATTACACGTATTTGATTTTATTCCGCTGTGTATTATAGGCCATATATTCAACATTTGTGAGGACAAGTTATTATAACTATCTAGTATTGAGTTATTGATTTTTTGTACTCTGATGATGTAATGTATAAGTAACAGTTATAGTTCTTTTGTATAAAGACATGTTATTATCTATTACATATTGTTCCACTGCGATTGTGAGATTCTATGTTGATGTTTATATTTCTTCTTCTACCTCTTTCTTCTTTTCCTCCAACGATCTGGTATTTCCGGCACTCGATTGCTCGGCATGCTATACAGTGGACGTATTGATGTCGATTTTCGAGGGTCGAAAATCTGCGTTCGTGACAATTTCCCTTATGAAATTTGATTGACTGTTAATGTTAGTTTATTCCTTCACAGAATTTGGTTGATTTAATTCGATTTTATTCGTTCGAATTGAATGGATTGGTTGTGTGATTTTATATACCATTGTCTATAAAGTTAAAATTATAGACAAATAATTTAGAATTGTTATTATTAAGACCTAAATCCCGGTGATTTTGAAAAAAGAAGAAGAGAATTTTGAAGATTTTGGGAAAGGAATGATACTTATGCACTCTATTTGATATTTTTGGAGGCACTGGAACATCACTGGATGCTCCATGTTGTTTTGATTCTAGGGTTTCACCATAATTTATTAGGAGGATTCCCCTCGTTATTTTTATTTTTGATCTTTGATTTTTCTCGTCTGAGAAATTTGAAAATAAATTTTTGAATTGAAAAACCTGGATGTTTTGATCTAAATTTATGATTTGAATGCATAGCATATATTATAGAACATTCTCTGTATTTTGTCGCATATGATTGGGATATGGTTATTGATTGCATGTAGATTTATATCGGACAAGTTTTTGCATGTAGAGTTACATCGTATTGCTTTTGTCAACTAGATTCTCTTTTGGATTATGTAAGTACAGGGAAGCAAGGGATTTCCACTTGACTTCTTGCGCACCTGCATTTGCATAGAGATAATAAATTACTTGCCGAAATATAAATCAAACGCAAAAAGTTACGTAATAAATCTAGAAATTTAAATTGGTTAATGATTTTATGCCCCAAATATTGGAGGCCACTTGGCTTTTGTTTTCTTTGGTTAGTTTGGAGGACTTTGTAATTGTTCCGATTGAGCCACGAAAAGGAGAAGCTGGCGAAATTTTTCGTAAATTTAAGAGTTAGAAATTTTCTTGAGAATTTTGGAAAAAATTTTGTAACTAAAATTTGACTTTCAAGTTATATCTTGGGAATTTTAGAATCTATTAGCATTGATTGGTTTTATAAAATTTAATAAATTAATAACACATTTTAATTGATAGTCTTAAAAATTAAAGGTTTGGAAACATTTTCTTCCCTAGAAATTTCGGACGAAATTCATTTAAGGGGAGGGAGAATGTAACATCCCAATAATTCTGGTTATTTGATTTTGAATGTTTAATTAATTTAAATATTTAAATAGTTGGATTTTAGAATTTATAATTCAAATATAGGGAATGTTTAAATATTTTAATTATGAATTAATTCTTAATTAAATTGTTTAATAATTTTATTCAACTCCTTTTAATTAATAAATAATAATGGTGAATTCAATTTGTAAATTTATTTACAAATTTAAATAGATCGGATAATATCGATAATTAAATGTAAAACGATATTTAAATTTCTAAAAATCAACATTTCAGGGCAAAGTCTTGGATTTCGATGAAACCAGTTTCATTGGATCCGTAATAATGAATTATTATATGCTATCAAATTTCAAGGAAATCAGAAGTATAGTTTGGTCGTGCGAGTTTAAAACACATAGAAATTAATTTCGATAATTTAATATAATAATTGGGTTCAAAAAGCTATCTTCTGCATATGATCAAGTTAGGGCTCGAGAATAGTTCCATTGCATTCGGAATAGGGGTGTAACATATAGAATGCTAGGCAGCACTCTCTTTTGGAGTTTGAAATTTTCGATCGTTTAAAGTTGGATGTTTTCGAATTTATATATATATATATATATATATATATATAGCCCCCATACCCATACTTTCATTGCACAGCCCATATACTCCACTTGTCCATGTCGTACCCCATCACGTTTACACCCTACCCCCATAGATGCTGCCATAATTTCCCCCTTCTTTTTAAACCTTGCCAATCATAGAAATGGAAAATTTCCTTTTACCAAACAAATTTCAAAAATCAAAATCGAATCGAATACAAATCTAAAAATCATGAAACAAGCTTTAAAAATCTCAATTCGAGGGGACATTCAATTTGGTGTGCGTTTGGAGATGTACAGCTATGTTTGGTGTTGCTCAAATCAAGTACATACATGGCTTTATGAAATAGGGTTCCATGTTATGATCGATTGAGGATGTGATTCATGAAATCGAGGTTAGATTTGTGGTCGGTGCGTCGGATAGCGCCGATGGTGGAAGTTTCGAAGGCTGCAGGCCCTCTAAGGGAAGAGCGACAGTTGTATGACCATAGGGAGGGTTTTGTCCTGTTGGGCTTTGGTGAAGGCTTGTGGGTGGGTCATGATGGTAGGGGACGTGGAGAGGAGACGAAGGGAGGTTTGCCGGTGAAGACAGAATTCGGTTTTATCGAGGAACGATAGCTTTTGGACGTGCGTGTACACGTCTAGTTGTGGGTTGTGACATTCTCGTGTATAGGAATGTTAACTAGGAGGATGACGAAGAAGATTAGTTAGGGGTAATAATGTAATTAGTTAATTAACTATATTATTTAATTTGTGAAAACTTATAAATCAAATAACTTTTGCGTCCGTTGCGTTGCACTCATATGGACATTAGTTACGCATTGGAGTTGGTTCGGTTAGATTTGGAGCAAGTGAAAATTTAGGCTAAAATCCAACGGTCGTTCGGTTTTAGTCCAAAATCAAAACGATTCGGCGGAAATGAAAATCAATAAGAGTTTAACTCACATAATTTTATTATATCATATCAGTGATGTTATAAATGTTTATTGATTGCTTGGATGTTAGTTAAATTGTTTGATTGCTTGTTTACTTGAATTTTGTTTCGAAAATGAATGACATACTAATTTGGTCATTATGAACCTATATGATTATACATACATACATACATACATACATACATACATACATATATATATATATATATATATATATATTATCCATACCATTGCTTTGAAGGGAAAATCTGTAGAGAGACCATGAGGGGTTTCTTTCTTATAATTATTTATTTACATCCTTATGCTGTTATACTGATGGCTAATTAAAATAAATCCTGATATTCCATTGAAATTGTAAAATGTCGTTATAGCAATTTCGCTATATTGTCATTTATTCAAATTTCATCCCCAAAAACCCTATCGTATGAACTTAAGCTTGTGTTTCCGCAAAACAGAATACTAAAATTCATTAGTCATTTTGTTTAATGATAATTTAAAATAATTAATCATTTTAACTAATGATTTTGAGGTTATTAATCAATTTGAGAAATGATGTTTAAAGTTGGCTTAACTTTGATTTTAATGAGATAAGGTTTAATTAATCATTTTTACTAATGATTTCTTGAGTTAAATTAATTATATTAATTAATGATAATTGAAATTAATAATCATTTTAATTAATGATATTTAAAAGTAATTAATCATTTTAAATAATGATATTTGAATTTAATTAATCATTTAATTAATGATTGTTTTAAATTTAACTAATTGTTTTAACTAATGGTATTTGGAATTTAGTTAAATCATTTTAATTAATGATGTGATATAATTAAATAAATGTTTTTAACAAATAATATTTTAATTATTCATCCTAACTAGTGAGGTTTGAACTTAATTAACCCGATTAATTTATGATTATTTAAAATTAATTTTTTTTTTAATTAATGGTATTTAAAATTTACTTATCATTTTAATTAATGATGTTTGAGGTGAATTATTCTTTTTTAACTAACGATTATTTGAATTGAATAAATCTTTTTAATTAATGATATTTAAAGTTAATTAATTGATTTAATAAAAAGTGAATTATGTAAATTAACGAATATAATAAAAGTCTTTTATAATAATAAAGGTTTAAAAGTTAATTTAATGATAATATAAATGTTTTTGGAAATAATTATCTATTTTATTAAAGAAAATGGATTTGTTTACTTAAAAGAGATTTTAGAATGTGATTAGTTATCTTTGAGAGAATTAATATTGTTTTAATGTTGTAAAAGGTATTAATTTGTTTATTTTCTTTTGAGGTAATAAATATTGTTTTAAACTTATAAATAATGGTTTATAAATGAGAAAATCCTTTAAGAAGGATTATTTATAAATAAAACTAAATGTGAATTATTTTTTGGTTTACAGTAAATAATGTTTTAACAACAATGGTTTTGACACTTGTTTTTGATACACTTAGTACTATAAATTTCGCTTATAAAAGTATGTTTTGAAAGAGTAATTCTAAAAGTCTTTATAATATGAAAATATAAAAATCAAGCACCAGTTCAGTTTTTTTAAACAAAAGGTTTGATTCGTTTATGGAAACGAATTATTTCTGTAAAGCGATTCACTTCTATGGAAACGATATATTGTATAATTAGCACTAAACATCGAAGAAGTAGACATGTCGCTATTTCATAAGTTAAGAATAATCGTGAGACATGACTTTGAGGTAACACTACCTTGACTTGTCCAGTATTATTATTAACCAAGAAATAGTACAAGTTTGAATTCGATGAGTGGTGGTAAGTATACAAGACTTGATTTCCATATACGATCATTTTATATCCTTAATAGTTGGTTTCTAAGCTATCGGTTACTTCATCTACTTTATTTTTGTCATTCTAAGGCGATTTATTGCTCCGTTGAACATTGATATCCTTTGTTGGAAATAACTAAATCCAAATAGCTTATGGGCGTCCAGCTATGTGGCGTTGCTCCCATTAGGTTATTCACATCTCTTCTAGATATTTGTGTACCGTCATATGAAAGACAGTTTGAGTTTAGATATGAGATATTCGGATTCTCGAGAAGGTTTGGCGGGGTTGGTTGGTACTTTTCCAAAGGAGGTCACCGAGTATATGACCTTCTCAAAAGTATATTACTAGAGGTATACTTCAAGAGGGACCGCACTCTCCTAGTCATTTGTTGGAAATTTTCTTTCCCTTATTTGATTCGAATCCTTGAATCTGTTTATCTTTAAAATGCCATAAGAAGAATCAACCACTCTTCGTGGCATTTAAGCATTTATTTAGTCCATTCTATCAAGTTGGACTGTTACCTTATTTGGCCCATTCTATCAAGTTTGTACTGTCATCTTATTTTGTCCATTCAATCAAATTTGGAATGTTTTCTTGTTTTATCCATTCTGTCTAGTTTGGATTTTACTCGGGTTATTTCCATTCTTTCAAGTCTGGTTTAGTATTTATTATGCCCATTCTTATTTGGTTTTTTCCTGATATTTATTTCCGCTCTTGCCTGTATGGATGTTATCCTTGTGAGGTAAAATCTCTTTCCGCGTCAGCGGCGTGGTCTCACTGAACTTTATATTTTCCCCATTATTTGAGTTATCTTACACTGGTATTTACAAACTGATCCAGGTGTTATTTTATTATAATGCTTGGGTCAGACCGAGTATTTCCCAAGTTGTCCTTGGTGTTATGGAGGTCTTGAAGGGGAGCTGAAGATTCACTTATCGTAATGTTTTTATTTTCCACTATATTATGTAGTATCCCTATCAGCATTTGTAAGGTTAGGATTTATAACTGTCCAGCTGGTAAGGTTTGTTTTTAACTTTGATATACTCTGAGTTTTGGAGTGAAAGTTTCTACTGTCCTTATTATGTTATATGTTGTTAATTCCGCTGTAAGATTCTATTTTTCTCTGTTCTTTATTTTTTTCTTTTTTATTTACCCTAACAATCTGCCCTTTTGTTGATTGGATGTGCGACATTGGAACCCAATGATAGCGTTCGGTGTCGACTTTCGATGGTCAAAAAGGTGGGTCGTTATAGTATATGATGTTTGATATTCACTTTATATGTTGTCTAAAGTTAATCTGTTAAGTATAAATGTATCGTAGTCTTTAACATATTGTATAAAATCCAAGGTTCGAAATTCCGTTTTCCGTTTCCGTTCTGTTCGTTGGTAATTTTAAAATTTCCAGTTCCGTTCCGGAAATTTCGTAAGTTTCGTTTTAGTTCTGGTTTTCTAATTTCGGTACTTTTTTGCTTTAATTTACTATTTACGGTAATAAATATCTAATACTGTCATAAATTTATAGTACATTTTTTACATTACATATAAAATACATAATTAAAAAACCATTGTTTAAGATTCTGTATTGTTCATTTGAGATTTTAAAATTTTGGTCAATTTTTGAAAATTTTATTATGATTCGATGTAAATTAAAAAAAGTATAACAACCTTTTTTGCCCACCCACATAATTTTTTGTCCATTTATTTATTGTCATATTTAATTTGTTTTTCTTATTTAATTACTATATGTTTGTTGTATTTTTTTATATTTTATCATTTTTTTCAACATTTGAAAAGCAAATCCGGAATTTGGTCCGGAACCGGAATTTTGACCGGATTCCGTTTCGGTTATGAGCGGAACCGGAGCGGAATCACCGGAATTTCGTCGGAATTTTGAACCATGATAAAATCTATCAATATTAATTTATGACTAGAGAATGATTTTTTACTACAAGGGTAATTTAACAGTAGCAAATTTCAAGTTATGTAAAGGCTGAATTATATTTTGTAATTATTAATTCACGTTCCATTGTCGTACAACTTAGTGTATGTTAGTTTTTGGGTTATAGCCAAGTTCAGTAGGCTTCCAATATTAGAGAAGATTCAGGCAGTATGGCCTTAATTTGTGATTAACCCATACTATTTTGAATCATATTATATTATGTATCCTTTTAATCTGAATGGTTTTCTTTATGACTATCAAACACTGTGAACAACCTGGGCACAAGTGCAAAATCTGGAACTAAAGAGTTAGTGGATTATTTTGTGGATAATCATAATTTTGTACAGTAAGGTAGAAGTTATTACTTTGTTATTTATCATTATGTATAAAAGATAAATAAATTATCCTTAAAATCAACTACCATTTCACGAAAACACTACAAGAGAGACAGCTCTTTCCAACGGCTCCAAGCCGTTGGCGGCCGTTGGTAAGCCGTTGGAAGCCGTTGGAAAGGCCGTTGGAATACAATTCAACGCCTTCCAATGGCTTCCAACGCCTCCAACGGCGTTATACCAACGGCTACCAACGGCTCAAATGGCCAAGTGGCAAACTTCGTTGACCAACTTGCCGTTGGTACGCCGTTGGAAAACGTTGGTTATGGCCATTGGTAGCCGTTGGAAGCCGTTGCCTATGAATAACCAAATAGTCATTGCTCTTGTTAGCAGAATTCCTAGTTGACTCTTTCTGCAAATTTAAGTTGAAAAAAAAATTGTTTTATAGTTTTAATTTAAATATTATTTGCGTAGAACAATTTAAATTAAATATATGCTAAATTTACCTGAAATTCCTCATTGGCCCACCAGCGGATAAACTGTTCCCACACAACAGCACTCATCCAATTTGGCTTGCTTCCACTTGATTTCACAGCATTTAAAGTCTCCCTGTAGTTCTTTGCAATTTTACTCTGCCAATGACGCTGTACAACGGAAAGATCTGCATCCTGGATGTCCACATGGCCCTGCACGTTTGATTACATAAGAGTTATATAGTTTTTATGCGTAGTGTAAACATGATTAGATATTTAAACCTTACAAGTAATATCACTCATACCAAAAAGTCCTGCCAAATAGCTTCCTTCACGTTCTTTGGAATAAAGGACCATTTGGGCCAACATTCATTCATCCGACTCTGGTATGCACGCTTAGATAATGAAAGAACTATATTTGATGGCTCTAACGTAAAACCACTATGTTTAACAGGAAAAAAAAGCATTTACTATTTTATGACTACTATACTTATAATAGACTGTACGAGAATAAAATTTAATTTTGAAACTTAATACTTACCCAGATCCATCGGCTTTTGGCTTTAGCCAAATTGCAGTGCGTGGCATCTCCTCTGATGGACCAGCGCGATCACGATCTGCAGGACGAATAGTCCCTCTCTGTGAAGAGGAGGGAGACCCAGAATGTGTAGACCCAGATCGTCTACGTGAAGACATATCTATAGAAAATGTTACAGACAAACATTATATGAGAACATTAAATGACTATATGTAAAACATACATTATGGCATAACATAAGAAGAGTACGTGCCACATATCATACATTAGCATAACATTTTTAATGAAAACATTATAATGTTAAATATAATTACCTTCAAAATGTAGATTATTGATCAGTCCTCGTCAGTTTCGGTTTCAGACTCTGTTTCGTACTCTATATTTTGTTCCTCTGTACTCTCAAATGCTTCAATTAATGCATTTGAATCATCGTTTAGAGGTCCAAAATCTGTTTGATCATCTGTTATTATTATTCCTCTACTTTCCTCGATATCTGCTTGGTAAGCTTGTTCATCGGGAATGTTCCGTCCATCAAATGTAAATCTTGCCTTTGTTTTAAAAACAGCCGACCAATTTACTTTATCTCTTCTTAGAGATGGGTAAGAAGCATAATAAACTTGAAGAGCTTGTTTGGCAAGTACAAAAGGATCGTAGTTATGATAATGCGAAGTATGTTTTATTTCTATAAGATTATATTTTGGATGCACGTTTATTCCAGAACCTAGAACGTTGCTGAACCAGTTGCATTTAAACAAAAATACTTCTTCTGCAGGTCGTGTGAAATACGACAATTGCAAAACTTGGGTTAGCACGCCATAAAAATCATGTATATGATCATTTGGATCATCACTACCTTTAACAAATACACCAGTATTGTTAGTTAATTTTTCAGCACCGTATTCTTTGGTATTAAATTTATATCCATTCACAAAGAATATTGGATAGGTCTTGACTATCCTTTTTGGTCCCAAAGCTAAATGTTTCAATCCTTCGTCTACAACACCATTTGTCGTATCAAAAACGTACTTAGAAAACCATTTAGAGAATTCTTTGCTGATATCTCCATTCGGATGTTGTGATTCGTAAATACTGCAATTATACAAGAAATGTTATATTTTGATTAAGATACATGTGTGCATATTTGTATATTTATTAATTAAGATACAAGAAATGTTACATATATAAGTATATTACCTAACAAATGGTGCAACTTCAGCACAGTTGAGAAGAATATATGTGTGTGCTACGTTTCACTTTCAACTCTTCGTTTTTTGTACATCCAGCTCCGATCAGTAAAATAATTGTCCATTAATCTACGTATATAGTTAAAAAGTACGATATTAATTTGCATTGACATATTATTAAAACAGTTTATAGGTGAATTTTATAATAACTGATCATTGACTCTATGGTGATGGGTCGTCCTACCTCCCATTACAAATACAATAACGTAATTAAATCGCGTAAATTATTTCAATTTAAATGATTCAACAAAATTTCGGTAGCGCTTCGCTTTAGTTCCCTGAACAGTACACATTTGCGTGTACACAGGGAACATAAACGAAGCGCTGTCGAAATTTTGTGAACCATTTAAAATGAAATAATTTACGCGATTTAATTACGTTATTGTATTCGTAACTTGTCCAATACAGAGACAAATCCAACAAATACTGTATAAGATGAATACAGATGTCCGTTCTGTTAAAAAAACGAATATCCACATAACGATCATATACAATACTTATCAGACGGGGCCGAAAAACATTCTAAGGGTTTTCGAATATATTACATATTCTGTAACATATTATATTTATAAAAAAAATTGACGTTCGATACTATACTTACTGTCATTTTCGATATTTTTTAACCGTACATTATAAAATTACTACACTATATTACTTATTAAAAAAAATCAAAGTAACCGTATATTATAAAATTAAATATCATTTTCGATATTTTCTAATCTAATGTCATCATTCAACTTATCGCACTATATTTTCATACAAGCAGCATTCTACACTACGCTATACACACAATACACTATACACCATACATACAACATACTATAATATACAATTAACTTACAATACATAGGTTAATAATAAAAATTAAGCATCAATAAACTAAACTACACATACAATAGTCGATATAAACATATAATTTGCAAATCTAACACTAAATTACCTAATTTAATAAAAAAGGGAATTAGGGTTTATACCTTGATTGGAGAAGATTAGGGGTTGGAGAGGGCTTCTAGATGCTACCGAGTGACGTTGGAGGTTGGAATGGAAGTGGGTGGCGAATTGGGGAGGAGGATCGAGGGTTTTGAAAAAAAATTTGGTGAAAAACGAAATGGGGGAGAAGAAGCTGCTGCCGTTTATTTTGGTTCGGGTTTCCAACGGCTATCAACGGCCGCAAACGGCATTTTCCAACGGCGTCCAACGGCAATCTTTTTAATCTCTTGGTAATAATCCGGAAAATACTTGCCGTTGGAAGCCGTTGGTCAATGCCGTTGGCGGCCGTTGCGCCACCCCGTTGGAATAAACAGTAATCCTTGTAGTTAAAAGACAAATGTAATTATCTTTTTTGATGTTATTTTTCTGAAAAAAGTTAGCAGCCTGTTTTCACTGAAAAATAAAGAAGAGTTTATTTTCATGATCAACGAACAAATATTTTTAAAAGAAATTAAATGAATTTATCTTTGTGAAAAACAATTAAAAAATATATTTTTTGGAATCCTTTTTTAAAAAAAATGCTTATATATAAAAAGATAAAAGATTCAATCTCTATGAAAATTGAAAAGTATTTTTCTTTATTTAAAAAGAAAGATGGCAAAAGTTTTCTATATAAAACAGATCATTTGTTACATATCTCAAAAACATAAGCTAGCACCTAACCAAATCTTTCCAACTTAATAATTTTTTCAAACTTGTTTGGAGATATGGTTTCATTTCATCAACAACTGTAGTATCAAGTTGCATCCCATTTTTAATGATATTGTTTGGTTTTGCTAGGGGCTTTAGTATTCTCTGCACTAACGGTTTATTTTGGGTTCAGATCACCAACTTCTACAATATTTCATGAAGATAAAATCTTGTTTAAGTGCTTGTTAATTAATGATATAGTCTACTATGTTGTTATCAATGTACAGGTTGACAATTTAGATATGGAAAAATTATGAAATAGGACGAGGGAAGTTGTAATTATGCACAGGTTAAACTTATTCTGTGCATAATGGTACTACTGTAGTTCATTATCCACTTGCCGACCTTTTAATCTTTGACTCGTACTGCTTTTGACTTGCTTTGTTGTTTTTAGGTGACATACAGATGGACATAATGTTGAATGAAGCTCATGTATGTTAGCTATGGGTTTTTCAGTTTTATAAAGGGTCATGTCATTTATTGTTAACATGAAGTTTTATAGTACAAAAACTCTTCGAACTTAGATTTTATGGTCATTCTGATAAGCTACTGCTTTTTCTATTGAGCATGCACTGTTTTTTATTCCGCGGACATTTTGTTTAACTTCAGTGGTCTATATATATTTGTATTATTAGACGACCTGCATTTATGAATTATTTATTCAGACAATATTTTCGGTTGAATTTTAATTGGGCTGTATGGACAAATATTGTATTCTCATTGTTATTGTCTGGTGTGTGCATGAAAAAAAAGTGTTGGGCGTGCATACGAATACAAGTAGTTGATGCCTTGATGGTTTCTTATAAATCTTACAATTTATTAACATTGACTTTTAGAGCATGATCATTGTTTGCATTGGGTTAACAGGTATTTTCATTTTAAGCATTTTTATGTTCATAACAGTACAGTTTATTGACGTTTGAATTTATTTATATATCTAATAATATAAATATAGATGCATACAAAAGGAATTAAAAATACCCATTTAATAAAACATTTATGCTTTTTTTTTTAAAAAAGAGAAAAATAGGCCCAAGGCCCAATACAAACCGGGTATAACCTTTACCCGTATTTTACAAAGATAACACAAACAAAAGCGAGCCGCCTCATTCTAAACATTTACTCTCATTCTAACGAAACCCTAAAATGAAATCTAGGGTTAAAAGAAAAAGGCGATTTGTTTTAAATCGCTGGCTATTCGTTCCAAATTTCAAACTTTAGTTTGAATTAGTATTCAAGGAGGATTCCAAATCCTATCCTTGTTGTTAATTTACTCCATTCATGACTTCAAATTTAGGCAAGTATCTCTAACGAAGCCCATGTCTTCGTGAAATCCTAAGATAAGCTTCCTATATTCTCTCTTAAATTACAGCTTTCTCCCTTGTTCTTTCCAAAAAGCGGTTGATCTTTGCTATTTAACTTTAAATTTGGGATAAAATTGGAAGTTGCTTCGTCTTTGCTTGTGAGTAACTCCTCCTGGCCTTGAAAGTAGCTGACTTCTCCTTTATTCCTTACAAAAAGTAGTTGATATTTAATATTGGGCTTCATAGTTTGAATAATATTGGGAGAAGCTTCATTTATGCTTGCGAGAATCTCCTCTTCTTCTCGAGATTCACTGTTTTCTACCATGTTCTAAACAGATAAGAGATATATTTTGTTGCTAATTGATACTATAATAATTTTCACTTATCCTTTGATTATTGAAATCAAGATGTGCTATACTATTGTAGGATCAACTCGTCTAGCTTATTCTTGGGTGAGAGGCACTTCCTGCTCAAATCAAATAAACTATGGTTAAACTCAAAATTATTATTATTATTATTATTATTATTATTATTATTGATATTATTATAAGTGCTAATTCTATTTTTACTTCCCTTCCAGGATTAACCTCTAGTTTGAGTATTGCAATGGCTTCCTTTAGTGAAATTGCCATCGAGATTGGTTCTTCTCCTAACTCTTGACTCTGGAGTTGAATAACTAGCTTTGTGTTGAAATACTTTGCCTCGGGATATGTCTAAATTGACTTTCCCGCTTTGTAAGTTTGCCTCGAGTCTATCCTCTTAGTTATCTAGATCAAGAATAGTTTGATTTTGGTTATTTGGACCTGATGGCTTTTTTCTGTCTTTGTGACAAAGTATTTGGTATTATATTTCAATGATTTTCCATAATTGTATGCTTGCTATTATTTTGTTTATGTATGTTTGATGTGATTTTTTGTTTGATGATAACAAATATATATCAATTTATATATGTGTTTGCAGATTGTACTATACACATATAGGAATAAATATTCATATTGAATAATGCACAGAATTTATATAATTCAATCAGTATTTTTATTCAAAATAATATTTTATTTCAACACTTAAACAATACAAAGTTTTCAGCTCTCTCTATATACATACACCGGTTTCATACATTTCACATTCACATTTTTTTCTCACTACAACACTCAGCACTCAGTTTTTCACTCTGTCTGCACATCTGCATCTATCTGCATTGTCCAGCTCCAGTTCTTGTCCTGTCCTCTATGTACCTGTATAATTAGCAACTACAGCAGTAATCTGAAAATAAACAAATTTGAATTTGCAAAAATATAAATTTGTTTTTTAGTGGTGCCTCAGATATATGGGTTATTGTCATCATTTTTCGTTTGTGTAATATCTGTTCATATCAGTATTCTTATCAGGGACAGGTAATTATGAGTGGCTGCAATACACACATGTACATTTATACACGTGTGCACTGCCTCGCCAACTCGTGTGCACAGTCGAGTCAAAAGACAAGCTGGATTCAACACAAATGCAATACCAACACCAACAGTGAAACAAGTAATGTACACATGAATGCTACAGTCTCAAGTCCAACCAGACCAAATTGAAACAGAGAGGAAAATATGCACAAGTGAAGTACACAGCAACAAAGTATATGGCACCGGCATATGAACAACAAGGAAATCAAGCAAGCATACAAGTTAATCAAGTTTCAAGTCAGAAGTACAAAATGGCCAAGCAAGTGCACAATTAAACCAGACTACATGAATACAATGGAGCAATGCAACAGTCAAGTCCAGGCATATGTGATCAAATGCACATATGAAGTGGTGCACCAGACATGTCAACAAGCACAGTGCACATATAGCAGTGAAGTACACAAGCCAATCCAAACAACAAAGATGCACATCAGATAGTACACAAGTGAGGAATGAAGTACAACAAGCTACATGAAGAACAAACAGTGGCAAATGCTTATACATCACAGTAAACTCATGAACTACAAGCTAGCATATCAAGTTTCAGATGGTATACAAGTGATGCAGAATAATAAACAGTGAAACAGATGTATGAACTCTAATACAAGTCAGTTAACATCAAATAATCAACATGACTCAAGTGCATATGAACACAACTTCAAATCGAGACAAGCCAGTGGAAGCAGTGTCAAACAGCAGATCGAAAAGTGCTCAGGAATGAACACAAAAATTGCCAGAGTCGAAGTACACAAGAGCCGTAAACAAACATCGCATTAACAAGTCAAAAATGATCGAAGCCGAAGCTATGAATTGAAACAAGTCAAAAATCAACAGTAGCAAGTTCAATGTACAAAGTCGAACAAGTCAGAAATATCGCGAGTTAAATTTCAATGACGTGGGAATCTAGCAACAAAAATATACGGGATTTGAAGCAGTCAAAAATCATCTCAACATCCAACAATAATCGAACGGCCGAGCAAATAAATTGACAAATTCAAACAAAGTTATATGACGAAAATCAAGGATTTCGTATCCTATATAAAGCCCCAATCATCACTGGCATTTAATCATCGAGTTAAATCAAGCCAAAACCAACAAAGCAAAAGGAGAAAATCACATACCGGGATCGTAGACGAACTCGAGAAGAGGAGCCGCAAACATTCGAACTGATCAGAGAACGAAATTGAAGATGCTGAGTGTAGTAAATAGTGAGACGATCAATCGATAGAGCAACAAAATCGATCGGCATCGTCAAATTATCAGAAGCCCTAATTTCAGTTGCAAAGAGGAACGAGAGCCGCTATTATCTTAATAAGGAACGGGCCAACAATAATAAAAGAAAACAAACAGGGTCGTATTCTTTCTTGAGTGATAATAGTTTAGTCCGGACTTATTGTTTTAATTAATAAGGCTTTGGTATTTTTAAATTAGGGTGTTAAGTTGTTTTTAATTTGTTTTTTAAATTCTGAATTTTTCGAATCAAAACTTTGTAAATCACCACCTAGGATTTAGGTTGTGTCAGATTGTCTAGTTAGGATCAGTTCAGTAAGCAGGGTTTACGGGTTTGCGAGTTTGCAAAACTCTATAGGCGGTAGCAGGGTTTGCGAGTCTGTTAGAGTGTTTGTAAGCGGGAGACTGTTTAATTCTAATAGAAATCTGGGAATGCAACAGTAGGCAGGGGTTGCCGAAGCTGGGTAAATCTTGTGTGTGATTTACTTTACAGCTTATTTACTTTTCTGCAGTTTGTTTAAATTAAAGAAAATTTGCTATAACCCTATTCACCTCCCCCTCTAGGGTTAATCTAGATCCTACAAGTGGTATCAGAGCCCGGTATTTTTTCTTTAACTCTAGAGTCCTGAATCCACCAAATAATGCTTTTTCTGAGGGGCAATCTATTGCTAGGCCACCTATGTTTAATGGGAATGATTATGCTTATTGGAAAGTTAGGATGGGTATTTATCTTAGTTCTGTTGATTATGATGTTTGGGACATTATTGAAACTAGCTATAAATCTCCCACTATAACTATTGGTGGTACTGAGATTCCTAAACCTAAGGATAGGTGGGATGCTAACGATAAGAAATTAAAAACTACAAATGCTAAAGCCATGAATGCTTTGATCTGTGCTCTTGATAAAAATGAATTTAATAGAATTTCTCATTGTAAAACTGTGCAGGAAATTTGGCATACCTTGGAGGTAACACATGAAGGAACTTCTCAAGTCAAGGAGTCTCGTCTAGCCCTATTCAGCAATGAATACGAGAACTTTGTGATGGACAAAGGCGAGAGCATAAAGGACATGTTTGGACGCTTTTCAACTTTGGTGTACAATGCAAGAGCGCTTGGGAAGGTATTCACTGAGGTAGAGCTTGTGAGGAAGGTGCTACGAGTCTTACCGATGAACTTTGAGGCAAAAGTCACGGCAATACAAGAATCGAAAGATCTGAGTAAACTAAGCATGGAGGAGTTGATCGGCAACTTGATGACATATGAGCTTGAGCTAAAAACAAAGGAGGAATGCAACAACTCCGAATCAAAGAAGAAGACGATTGCCTTAAAGTGCAAAGAAGAGAGCGATGAAGAAGAAGAAAATCCAATTGAAGAGCTTGCAATGGCTGTCAATAATCTTAGAAAATGGTCAAGATTCGGGCCACGCAAGAAGAAAACAAGTGGTAATAGGTCAAAAGATTCTGACAATTCCGATAATGAATTGACTTGCTATAACTGCAATAAGCCTGGCCACTTCAAACAAAAATGCCCACTTCTCAAAAACAACAAAGGAAATAAAAAGAAGAAGAAGGCCTTTGCAGCGACTTGGGATGATGAAGAAGGAGAAGAAGTTTCAAATAATAGCTCAGAGGAGGCTAACTTGTGTCTTATGGCAAAATCAGATTCAGAAGCAAGCTCAGAGGAATCTAGTGAGGTAAGTGACTATTCTTATAAAGAACTTATTTTTATGTGTTGTGATCTTACTAAAATAATTGATACCCTTGAATCTAAAATTGAAAAACTAAAATCTGATAGGAGAGAACTTGTCCATGAAAATTTTAGGTTAGAAACTGAACTTGAAAATATTCAAAACCTAGACTGTAAAAAATGTAAAATTTTAGATTTAGAATTATCAAAACTTAAGAATAGCTTTGAGAATCTTGAAAAAGAAAACTTGAGTCTTAAGGAAACCATTGACACTAGGAAAAAGGATTTTATAAATAGATGCACCTCACTTGTGACTGAAAACACAACACTAAAAACCAAAGTCCAAAATCTTGAGAAAACTCCGAATAACTTTTCAAGAGGAGAAAAATCATTCAACGTGTTATTGGGAAATCAACTTTTTGCTAACAACAGAAAAGGACTAGGTTTTGGAAAAACACAAGTTGATGATAATGCAAAAGGTAAGAGTGGCTTTCCTAGATGTGAAATAATTGGGCATCGTGCTGAAAATTGTAGTCATAGGAACAAGAACACAAAATTTATACAAGTTTGGGTTCCTAAGAATTCTACAAACAAATTTCATGTCTATTGGAACAAGAATGAAAGGACAAAACAAGTTTGGGTTCCAAAGGGATTGTTTATTCATAATGCTTCAGTCACTAATATCATTGGACCTAAGAGTTTCTCTAGGTCATCTTCCTCTCTCTCTATGTAGGTTTGTTGGCGGGCTAAGGAGCAACAAGAATGGTTTCTAGATTCAGGTTGTTCTAGACATATGACAGGTGACAAATCAAAGTTCCTTAGCCTAGAGAATTTTAAAGGTGGAAATGTGATCATGGGAGACAATAGCAAGTGTAAGATTATTGGTAAAGGTGAAGTAGGTAACGGTACTTTTTCCTTGACTAATGTTTTATATGTCGATAATTTGCATCACAATCTCATTTCTATTAGCCAACTATGTGACAAAGGTATGAATGTGGTTTTTGATAGTGATACTTGCAAAATCATTGATAAATCTTCTAATAACATTGTTTTTATGGGCAAAAGAAAAGCAAATGTTTACACGCTTTCTTTTGATAATCTAAATCTTTCTAGATGTTTGGTAGCCACTGACGAAGATGCATCCTTATGGCATAGGAGACTTGGACATGCTAGCATGGGCCTCTTGAAAAAACTTGAAACGAAAGAATTAGTCAGAGGGTTACCACATCAGAAATTTAAAAATAATAAAGTGTGTAAAGCATGTTCCTTGGGCAAGCTTAGTCGATCATCATTTTGCCCTAAAAACATTGTTAGCACATCAAGGGTCCTTGAATTAATTCACATGGACTTATTTGGACCAAATGAAATTGCAAGCTTGAATGGAAAACGTTATTGTTATGTATTGGTTGATGATTATTCTAGATTTACATGGGTTTATTTCTTAGCCAAAAAGTCTGAATCTTTTGATTATTTTTCAAAATTTGCAAAACTTGTTCAAAATGAAAAAGGAGTTTCAATTAAAACTTTGAGAAGTGATCATGGAGGCAAATTTGAAAATTTGGAGTTTGAAAGCTTTTGTGAAGAAAATGGTTTAAAACATGAATTTTCTGCTCCATGAACACCTCAACAAAATGGGGTGGTTGAAAGGAAAAATCGTACATTGCAAGAATTGGCTAGATCCATGTTGAGTGAGTATAAACTACCTCTAACCTTTTGGGCAGAGGCAGTGAATACTTCGTGCTATGTAATGAATAGAGTAATGATTAGACCAATACTTGGCAAAACGTCTTATGAATTGTGGCATGAAAGGAAACCTAACATTTCTTATTTTCGTGATTTGGATGTCCTTGTTTCATTCTTAACACAGGTGATCAACTTGGAAAATTCGAATCAAAGGTTGATGAGGGAATTTCCATGGGCTATTCAACAAGGAGCAAGGCTTACAGGATATACAATAAACGAACAAAAACAATTGTTGAATCAATCAATGTGAAATTCGATGAATCTGACCTGGAAAGGACGACTGAAAAGGCGGTTGACGATGGGGTAGATCATGAAGGCATTGAAGAAGGGACATCTAGTGAGAAAGCTGAAAGTAGGACTGTTGATGCTGATAGATTGAAGTTCAAATCCAATCATCCTCTTGAATTGGTTATAGGTGATCCTACGGAAGGTATACGCACTCGCTCTTCATTTGATAAAAATTTGTGTGCGTTTTGTTATCACAATGGTTTTATTTCTGAAATTGAACCTGATTCTGTTGAAATGGCTCTTAATGATGAAAGTTGGATTTTAGCAATGCAAGATGAACTTAATCAATTTGAGATAAATAAAGTTTGGAAATTAGTTCCTAGGCCTAAGGACTATCCAATTGTTGGAACTAAATGGGTGTTCAAAAATAAACTTGATGAATCAGGAAATGTAATTAGAAACAAAGCTAGGTTGGTCGCAAATGGATATAACCAAATAGAAGGCATAGATTTTGATGAAACATTTGCTCCAATTGCTAGGTTAGAAGCCATTAGGATTTTACTAAGTTTTGCATGTTATAAGGGTTTCAAACTTAAACAAATGGATGTAAAAAGTGCCTTTCTAAATGGTGATTTGAAAGAAGAAGTTTTTGTTGAACAACCCCCCAGTTTTGAAAATCATGATTCTCCGAATCATGTGTATAAACTAGAAAAAGCATTATATTCTTAAGCAAGCTCCTAGAGCTTGGTATGACTGCTTTTGTACATATCTTTTGGAAAATGGTTTTAAAAAGGGGAGTGCTGAAACGACACTGTTTCTATTACATAAAGAAAGTGATTTTTTGATTATTCAGATTTATGTGGATGATATCATTTATGGTGCTACTAAAGAACTCTTGTGCGAGAAATTTGAACAAGTCATGCAGGCTAAATTCAAGATGAGCTTGGTTGGAGAATTGAAATTTTTCCTTGGATTTCAAATCAAGCAAAGCAGTGATGGTATTTTCATTTCACAATCCAAGTATGTGTTGGAACTGTTGAAGAAATTTGGAGTTGAGAACTCCAAACCATTGAGAACTCCTATGAGCCCATCAACAAAGTTGGACAAAGACGAGAAAGGAGTTGCTGTTGATTAGAAGAAATATCGAGGGATAATTGGTTCACTTCTCTATCTTACTGCTTCTAGACCTGATATTATGTTTTCTGTGTGTTTGTGTGCACGTTTTCAATCTAATCCTAAAGAATCTCATTTGAAAGCCACTAAACGAATTTTGAGATATCTTTCACACACACACAAATTTGGACTATGGTACTCTTCTTGTGAAAATTTTGATTTAGTTAGTTATTCTGATGCTGATTATGCTGGTTCATTAGTTGACAGGAAAAGCACTAGTGGGACATGTTTCATGCTAGGACATTCATTAGTTTCATGGTCTAGTCGAAAACAAAATTGTGTTGCATTATCCACCACTGAAGCAGAATATATTGCTTTAGGAAGTTGTTGTGCTCAAATTTTATGGATGATGTAAACTCTTTCTGATTTTGGCTCACTACGCCATAGATGGCCTACTGCAACGAAATTACAAGGTGTTGCTAGCTATAATGTAACGATAGGTATGCTGATTTTTGTCTATTGCAACACTCGCTTCAAGGTGTTAGCATAGGTATCAACAAGATGTTGCAGTAGCTATAGATGTATTCAAATTAAAAAATTAATAAAATTAGCAATCCGCGTGAATACGATCCAACGATCCACATTTAATCCGATTGTTAAAACGGATCACCACTGCAATTTGTCCCAAATTTTCGTTTTCCCGCCGATCCCCCTTTCAGTTTTCTGTGTAAATTATCGACTTCTCCACTTTTTCTCTCCGATGAAACGCAAAATCAAATTAAAAATGCAGATTCAAAAGGCAAAATCAGAAACCCAATAATTAGATTGATTCCTCAATTCCATTAATTAAAAATGCAGATTCAAAACGCAAATCAGAAACGCAAAAATGAAATCGAATTCATTCCTATCTAAAAAAAATTGAAAGCTCTGAAAATTCCGTTAGTTAGATCCGTATGGAAGCTCGCGGTCCAGAAAGAGACCTTGACTCAAAGAGGTTGAAGACGAGGATTGTCGCCTCCAGTTCGCGAAGACGATCGAGATGGGCGTTTCGTTTTTGAATGTAGGGAAAAGTAGGTAGAGTAGTTCAAGTGTTTGTTCGAGGTGATTTACGTAGTTCAAGGTTGCAGATTAGACAGAGGAAGGAGATGGAGACGGTGGATTTGGGTTCGGTTCTATGGAGTTTCTTGATTTGGGTTCGAAGGAAGGAGGTGATTTGTTTGAGTTGATGAAGGCAACGGAACCAATTGCGGGTTGTATTGAAGTGGTTCGAGAAGTAAGGTGGTTTGATAATTGCAGTTTGTTGTGGTTCGAGAAGCAAGGTTGTTGGTTGTGGGTTTTTGACCTTGGTGGATTGATTAATTGGTGAATTTCATTTTGGTTCCCGTAAGTGATGATGCATGTTTGTGATCTAGTGATGAGGTGAAGTTGTGTGTAGGTTGTATAAGGAAGTGTGGAAATGTTGTTTTAGTGAGTGAAGGAGTGATTGATTCTCGGGTGATGGTGGTGCAGTGAAGTGGTTTGGGTTTTGTGGTTTGTTTGGCGAATATGGTAGAAAGTGGTCATGGGTAGTATTGGTTATGGCTGTGTTTTTGTTCGAAGAAGTGAAGATTGGTTTCAGAGGTGATGTTTGGTCATGGAGGAATTACTGTAATCGTATAGATGGGGATGCAAATGCAATGGGTGGTTGCTGGTTGAATGTACGGTTGAAGGATGTTTGTAGTTTTGAGGAGGAAGTGATGTAGAGGTTTGTTTGTGAATAAAGTTGCAGTGATGTTCGATGTTTGCAGAGGGTGGTTTTGGGTAGCCGGAAGAGGAGGTGGTGGGGTACGGGCGTAATTTTGAAGGCAGATTGTTGGGATCGTGAAGCACGCGTATATTTAGCCATTAAAGTAGTAAGAGGTATATCCAAATATCGCTATGCTGCTAAAATTGAAATTGATGCTCCCAATCTTCTTGCTGGGAATGATAGAAAGGGGCAAGCTTGAGGAGTTATGGTTGTCGTTGGGGGTAGTCGCGTCGACGGTGGGCAACAGTCGCAAGGCAATGGTCGCGATATAGAAGGGGCCGCGATCGACTGCATCTTCATCACATTATTATGTGAGTAAATTTTACTCACCTCTGCAATTTTAACTTACGTTTCTTCACTGTTTGGTTCTTGAACTTTATGTTCTTCACTGTTGACTGTTGCTTGATAAGAATAGCATGGCCTTGGAGATGTTTTAAGTTGGAATCAAATTATGAAATTTGAATAGTTCAAATTTTGAGGTTGCTGGAAATATAAATTTCCATATGAAAGCAAATTTCTATGTATCAATGATCATTGTGTTATATGGGAGAAAACTATATTTATATATAGATCAATATTTTTATGAAATTTTTGGAAAGAAGTTAAGGTTGGAAGCTTGAAAGAGTATTTATATAAATAGAGGAAAAAGAAGAAGGGATACAAGCTTTTGAATTATATGTGTGAACTGCTTTTGAATTATATGTGTGAACTGCTTTTGAACTGTGCTAATATCTGTGAACTGCTTTTGAATTATATGTGACAGGTATTGAACACTGGACAACCGGATACAAGCTTGAAGACAGAGTCAAATCAAATGTGCATGAGCTTGAAGACAGGTTTCAATGAAGGCTCGATCTTCCGAAATCGGACTGCGGTGCCCCGGACCCCCGCCGGCGCTGCGCCCGGACCCGCTTCTCGGCTCGCCTTCGGCTCGGCACTCGGCTCGTCATATATTTGTCAGTGTCGGTGTCTGTATAAATTGAAACTGCATATGTAATGAGTGACCTGAGTGATGTAGTGAGGAATATCTGTATATGTGAATATCAGTGTTATATATCATTGAATTGTAAAATAGTGGAGTCAGGAATTTGTACTATTTCAAATGTTGAAATAAAATATTCATTTAAATAAATTACTGTTTGAATATCAAATTCTGTGCAATAGCATTTTATTAAATAAATATTTATTTCTATTAAAAAATCAAATATGCTCTACATTGTGGGTCCCACAAATTCAGAAAGTTAATATCTATAGCAACATTTTGGATTGTTGCTACAGACACCTATGGATGTTGCTATAGACCCAAATAGGGTTCTATTGCAACAATATTTCTTATGTTTCCTTAGATAGTCAAAATGTTGCCTTTGAGATCTGCGGCAACGCGGCAAAATGCATCACCGAGAAAGTGATGCCTTTGCCCTTTTTTAGCCTACAGCAACATTTTTTGGCACTTCCTGCATCACTTCTTGGGTGTTGCAGTATGCAATCTATGGCGTAGTGTTAGTTTATAAACAAGTTCTATTAAAATGTGATAGTAAAAGTGCAATAGACTTGTCAAATAATCCTGTTCATCATTCACGCACAAAACACATTGATGTGAGACACCACTTTCTTAGAGACCACATTGCTAAGGAAGACATTTGCATTGAACATATTTCAACTGAGATTCAACTTGCTGATATTTTCACAAAACCCCTCCCCGAAGATAGATTTTCTAGATTACGTTTGGATTTGGGGATTATAGAAATTGACTAAACATTTTCCATTTTTTGGTTGAAATACTCTTGGATATTTATTTTCAACTTCAATTTCTAGGATTCAAACCATTTTTGGATATTATTCAAAGATTGATTCGAATATGGTATTCAGTAGTGGAAATATGTTTTGTTTTATTTCTTTTAAAAATTAAAATAAAAAAATATATTTCATAATATAATTAACTCGGTAACTTATTCCACGACCATTTCTATTTCTACCATCTTTCTATCATTCATAATGGTTTTGAAAAATGAGAAGAGTGATTTCTTTTAAAATTTTAAAAAAAAAATATTTCATGCCTCCATTCTCATTTAAAAGTCCTTATGGTTATGCATGGATGGAGCATGTGAGTGAATTATTTTATCATTATTCCATTCTCATTTAAAAGTCCTTATGGTTATGCATGGATGGAGTATGATAGCTAAGTATTTTCCGGATGCTTAGACTAATAAGTAACTGCTAATCCCATTTAAAAGTCCTTATGGTTATGCGTGGTTAGTAAGTGCTTATTTTTGTTCTTAAATGTCAAATTATTTTTCAAATTTCTCTCTTCTCATTATATAAAAACCGAATCATCGATCCATTCTCTACAATGTGGAACTTGTTAACTCGTTATGATATATTATGATCTTTTCTTTGTTTTGCATTTGTTTTTACTTTAAAAAAAAATTCTTTTTTCCACTACTATTCCATTAATGTTGTTAGTCTTTTGGTGACAACAAAAGGGGGAGAAGAACAAGATTTTGATAAGAAAGTAAATATTTTTGGAATACTTCAACAAATTTTATTAAATGTTGTTAGTTAATTTTCTTTAGTTCTTTTATTCTTCTGTAATTTTCTAAATCTTCTAGATAGGGAGTGGTCTCAGTTGTAGGTGGAGCATTCATATAGGGGAAGCTAAATATTTCATGCTCAAACACATTTATTAGAATTTCAAAATCTTTAATATATATGTTTGTCATCATCAAAAGGGGGAGATTGTTTGATGTGATTTTTTGTTTAATGATAACAAACATATATCAATTTATATATGTGTTTGCAGATTGTACTATACACATATAGGAATAAATATTCATATTGAATAATATTATTGCACAGAATTTATATAATTCAATCAATATTTTTATTCAAAATAATATTTTATTTCAACACTTAAACAATACAAAGTTTTCAGCTCTCTCTATATACATACACCGGTTTCATACATTTCACATTCACATTTTTTCTCACTACAACACTCAACACTCAGTTTTTCACTCTGTCTGCACATCTGCATCTGTCTGCATTGTCCAGCTCCAGTTCTTGTCTTGTCCTCTGTGTACTTGTATAATTAGCAACTACAGCAGTAATCTGAAAATAAACAAATTTGAATTTGCAAAAATATAAATTTGTTTTTTAGTGGTGCCTCAGATTTATGGGTTATTGTCATCATTTTTCGTTTGGGTAATATCTGTGCATATCAGTATTCTTATCAGTTACAGGTAATTATGAGTGGCTGCAATACACACGTGTACATTTATACACGTGTGCACTGCCTCGCCAACTCGTGTGCACAGTCGAGTCAAAAGACAAGCTGGATTCAACACAAATGCAATACTAACACCAATAGTGAAACAAGTAATGTACACATGAATGCTACAGTCTCAAGTCCAACCAGACCAAATTGAAACAGAGAGGAAAATATGCACAAGTGAAGTACACAGCAACAAAGACTATGACACCGGCATATGAACAATAAGGAAATCAAGCAAGCATACAAGTTAATCAAGTTTCAAGTCAGAAGTACAAAATGGCCAAGCAAGTGCACAATTAAACCAGACTACATGAATACAATGGAGCAATGCAACAGTCAAGTCCAGGCATATGTGATCAAATGCACATATGAAGTGGTGCACCAGACATGTCAACAAGCACAATGCACATATAACAGTGAAGTACACAAGCCAATCCAAACAACAAAGATGCACATCAGATAGTACACAAGTGAGGAATGAAGTACAACAAGCTACATGAAGAACAAACAGTGGCAAATGCTTATACATCACAGTAAACTCATGAACTACAAGCTAGTATATCAAGTTTTAGATGGTATACAAGTGATGCAGAATAATAAACAGTGAAACAGATGTATGAACTCTAATACAAGTCAGTTAACATCAAATAATCAACATGACTCAAGTGCATATGAACACAACTTCAAATCGAGACAAGCCAGTGGAAGCAGTGTCAAACAGCAGATCGAAAAGTGCTCAGGAATGAACACAAAAATTGCCAGAGTCGAAGTACACAAGGGCCATAAACAAACATCGCATTAACAAGTCAAAAATGATCGAAGCCGAAGCTATGAATTGAAACAAGTCAAAAATCGACAATAGCAAGTTCAACGTACAAAGTCGAACAAGTCAGAAATATTGCGAGTTAAATTTCAATGACGTGGGAATCTAGCAACAAAAATATACGGGATTTGAAGCAGTCAAAAATCATCTCAACATCCAACAATAATCGAACGGCCGAGCAAATAAATTGACAAATTCAAACAAAGTTATACGACGAAAATCAAGGATTTTGTATCCTATATAAAGCCCCAATCATAACTGGCATTTAATCATCGAGTTCAATCAAGCCAAAACCAACAAAGCAAAAGGAGAAAATCACATACCGGTATCGTAGACGAACTCGAGAAGATGAGCCGCAAACATTCGAATTGATCAGAGAACGAAATTGAAGCTGTTGAGTGTAGTAAACAGTGAGACGATCAATCGACAGAGCAACAAAATCGATCGGCATTGTCAAATTATCAGAAGCCCTAATTTCAGTTGCATAGAGGAACGAGAGCCGCCATTATCTTAAGAAGGAACGGGCCGATAATAATAAAAGAAAACAAACAGAGCTGTATTCTTTCTTGAGTGATAATAGTTTAGTCCGGACTTATTGTTTTAATTAATAAGGCTTTGGTATTTTTAAATTAGGGTGTTAAGTTGTTTTAATTTGTTTTTTAAATTCTGAATTTTTCGAATCAAAACTTTGTAAATCACCACCTAGGATTTAGGTTGTGTCAGATTGTCTAGTTAGGATCAGTTCAGTAAGCAGGGTTTGCGAGTTTGCAAAACTCTATAGGCGGTAGCAAGGTTTGCGAGTCTGTTAGAGTGTTTGTAAGCAGGAGACTGTTTAATTCTAATAGAAATCTGGGAATGCAGCAGTAGGCAGGGGTTGCCGAAGCTGGGTAAATTTTGTGTGTGATTTACTTTACAGCTTATTTACTTTTTTGCAGTTTGTTTAAATTAAAGAAAATTTGCTATAACCCTATTCACCCCCCTCTAGGGTTAATCTAGATCCTACAATGTAATCTGGCATTCCTTTCTTTTCAAATGTGATACATAACAGTAGTTAGTAGAATATATGCTTTATCAAATTCCTTGGATTTGCTTTTGAACTTTTGTTGAATATGCTAAATGCTTGATCTTATGTTATGAATTGACTCATATTGACTAAGTTAAATTTTCCCTTTTGATGTATACCATATATGCCCTAAATAAATGCAATAAAAAAAAGTGATTTATACTTTATCCCTCGTTTTTGCATAAAAGGCATTTTGTTTTGTGAATATTAGGCTAAGGTCCCTAATAAGTTTCAAAATACACAAAAACCCTGTGACGATCCAACTTTCCACTACCAGAAAGTCGCGTCATCTATAAGAAAGAAAGGGGTGAGAAAAAGAAAAGATAAAGAAGAAAGAACAAAACAACATCAGACTCTCAACAGCGGAACGAATGAAATATAATATATCACATAAGAGACTACATAGTATCATATACACCATAGTTACACAGATAATACATCACATACTAGACAGCTATAAACACCTGTCTAGTTAATACAACTCAATACAACACAGAAATACAACACAGCGGAAATACAGATAAACACTAACACAGCGGAATCAATATATATCTATACGCTGAAGCCTCCTGCTCCATTGCTCCTTCAGAATTCGTCAAAGCTAACCTGATACCCTTGGCTACTCGTAAAAATTTGAGTACCCGAGAGTTTAAGAAAAACAGAAATAAACTCCGGGTCAGACATGGGTCTGGTATGAGTAAACGGTTAAAGCTGTTTAACTTTAAAAACCTTTGAAACCAAGGTATCACGTAAGACTCCCCACACATAAACATGGGTAAGTTTTTACCTTACGCTAACCAAAACTTTGATAGGAAATCCAGTGATATTATAATAGGTCTAGGGTTTTCAAGTAAATATAATCATAGCTGAAATTTTTACATCTATTAAATTCCAGCATACTAGCAACCAAGTGGGTAATACAATCAAATCCGATGGCACTTATTGGATTTTGGATTCCATACAATGGCAGGGCTACCGGGGTACCGCCCATCATAGTACCTGGCCTAGATCAGCGTACCGAGAACCCACCCTGAGTTCCCTGCAACACAAAGCCGGAACCATCCCTTACCGGACAGTCCCAAACGAAACAACCCCACGGTTGTCATGACCAACCGCACAATAAGCCGAAAAATAAGGGACATCTAGACAAGGGTATATCTCGCTCTCAAGTGGGTGCTACCCACGAAGCCCTGCTGCACCTCCCCTGTTTAACCATTTCCGGTTGATGAGGCTTGAGGCTACGATTACCTTAAGAGAATACATCTCTTAGAATGCTCATCGTCCACCTGACGATGTTCTGAAAGCATTCAATCCATACAAGTTCGTTCCGGGTTCGAACGAAACCGAAGGCATTATCTCGTTAAACTCATTTTGGAATCATCCTCAGAGTTAACGACAATAACCCTTGCACTCTGAATCTTCATCTTCACTTGAGATTCACGACCTATCGTTAATTTGGATCGATGTGGTTTTCAGATATCCAAATCTGGAAACCCGATCCCGGTCTCATCGAAATCCAAACCTTATCTTTTAAGGCCAAGTTGTTTTAAATTTAAAACAATTTAATTCAATTATCTATATACCACGGATAGATAAATCACAATATAACAATGGATAATAACATCATCATCATAAACAGATAATCCATATTATTAACTCAAACAGATAATCAATATCATCATACTTAAAACAAGCATCCATATCACAATAGATATTATTCATCTCATATCTGAGATCACAATCAATAAAGGAAATCAATATCATCCATCATATATAAACAAGGATTAATAATCACATCATTTATAATTAATTTAAAATGAATTAAATTAATTACAAATCTCTAATTAATTTAAAGTAAATTAAATTAATTACTTCATTATTATTAATCTTGCTTACATAACCATTAATTAATCACAAGTCAATTAATTTAATCAATCTCTACTTTCCATCTTAATTAACCTCTCTTGATTAATTACCTTTTACACAATCAATCATGGAAATCAATATCATCCATCATATATAAACAAGGATTAATAATCACATCATTTATAATTAATTTAAAATGAATCAAATTAATTACAAATCTCTAATTAATTTAAAGTAAATTAAATTAATTACTTCATTATTATTAATCTTGCTTACATAACCATTAATTAATTACAAGTCAATTAATTTAATCATTCTCTGCTTTCCATCTTAATTAACCTCTCTTGATTAATTACCTTTTAATTACATTTAAGTAACTATCCTTTAATTATTTTACAAATTAATTATCTTATACCAAATATAGAAAGTAACCCTTTTAAATTACTAAAATTAATTACATTTCTTCTTAATTAATTTCATTAATGAATTCCTTCATTTATTAATTATTTCCAAATAAATCCATTTTAAATTATATCATTAATTACAATATTTAATGATCTAAAATTACATCTATTACACTTAGTAATTTATCTTCAATTAAACCAAACTGTTAATCACCTTAATTAACTCCATTCAATAATTAACTACCCTTGATTACTTTATTAAATAATTTAATTACTCCATAATTAATTATCTCTAATTAATCCCTTGATTAATTTATACAAAGTAATTATACTCAAATTACTTTCATTATTAAATCATCCACAATTAATTACTTCCTTAAGTAATTATACTTATTATATCATCAAATGGTTATTTAAATTAATTAAACTAAATTAATTGACTTAAACAATTCATATCAAACTTAATTAATTATAATGAGAAATAAATTTCTTAATTACTCCATAAGTAAATTATACTTAAATAATTCACAACTGATTGTCTTAAATTAATAAACTTAATTAATTATAAAGATTAATCATATTTATCCATTATTTAATAATCCTAGTTAATAATCTTCATTGATTATTAACACCTCTTAAATTACTTTTCTAAAGTAATTAAATCAGGATTTATTATTAATTACAATTAAATTTCATCTTCAATACTCATTAATTTATCCACAATTATTTAATTAATTAAGTATTAAATATAACTTAATTAATCCTTACTTACTTAATTAATTAATAATCATAAATTTAGATTCAAATCTTATTTAAATAAATGATCCTTAATTACCCATATATCTATTCTAAATTAATTATCTTAAATCTTAATTAACTAATTTAACTCTTAATTATTAAATTAATTAACCCAATCATTAATTAATTAAATTAGTTAATTATTCATTTTAATTAACTTAATAATTACAAATCTTTAATCTTCATTATTTAAAGGATAAAACATTTCCTTAAAAATGATCAAATTCTTATTTCAAATACTATATTCAAATAAATACAAAATTTAACTTAGCAAGATTTAAATCACAATTTAAATCTACTTTAAACATTTAAAAGTTGTTAAAACATTTTATTTTTATAAAACTTGTTTTTATTTAAAACTAGGAGACAAAACTAAATTTGAATCCTATCTTAAATTCTTTTGTTTTAAACTCTGATTTAAAACTCTGCTTTTAAATTTTTAAGACTTGAAACTGCCAGGCTTTTAAAAACTGGCAACCACAAAATAAAACCCGAGATTACCCAAAATTGCTTCTAATCGAACAAAGAAAAACTTCGGGCCATCCCCTCCATTTACTTGAGATAACTTGCGTACCATTTCCTTCCCAAACCCAACAATCCGCAGCGCTACAAAAATGCACGGTGCACGAGAACCGTGGTTCTCAAATCACCTCCGGCCACCCACCAGCACGTCAACACCTCGCCCACCAACCTTAGACAGGACTGCGATCGCCCAAAACCATCACGGCCACTCGAAACGACATCGAGTTCGAAACTCAAACCTGGGATTCGAGACATCAACCCACCCAAACCTGGAAAACTCATCGTTCTCGACATCAAGATCATTGGAGTACTCCAAACTCCGATCATCACTTCGTCAATGCCTCCTCTACCACCTCCTAAAAACACGCAGCACTCGATCACACGTGGGTGACGAACGCATCAAAACTCCCGAGCTCACAAAACTAGGGTTCTAAACTTCATCTGACAATCACCACTTCCCCACTGACGTGAACCATCATCAGACATTTTTGCCGAAGCCCCCGATCATTCTTCCACCTCCCGAACGAACTACGACTCTCCAAATCGACTAGATCACCAGAGAAACTCGAAAATTCCAATTCCACACATTCCCAAATATCACATTCAATATTACATTAAAAATTGTGAATTTGATTTTAAAAATCCTATCTTTCATATACGATTCCAGTTATATAATTATATCAACAAATTTTAATATTTGATTTTTAACATAGTTCAAGTTTCTCTATGTTTTCTTCTACCAGACAATGTTTCTAACTAAAATTCTTGCAACTTATTTTTTTAAAGCTTAGTTAAGTTAAAACAACCAACTTTGTTTAAAATACTTAAGCCTAAAGGAAATTTGAGTGAGAAGAAATTGAAGTTAAAACTAAGTTCTAAATCTCTGAAGTTTAAAACAGAGATGAACACTGTATTTATTTAGACCTTCTCACATGTTCTAGAGTTTAAAAACAATCATACAATCACATTCCCATACATACATCGCAAGTTTACATAAACTATAAGTCATATGCATCAAGACTAAAAGCATCTCATGTTAACAGGTTAAAGGCGGAGTCCTGAACAAAGATCAGAGGTGTTTGAAAACAACAGATATGCACACAACATAAATTCACAAAGCATTGTACATACACATACATATAGACAAACATTAACTAAGAAATTCATAGATTATTTAAGTTTTGTTTAAAAAGTTTACTCACTTGTTATTTAAAACAGAAAGCTTGTTCTTTGTTTGAAAAGAGGAAAGCTTGAAAATGGCATTTGAAACTTGCATACATTTTTGTTTTGATCCTTGAAAGCTTTGAAATGGCTTTAAAACTTGAACAGCTTGGAATCTTAAAAACTGAAATGTTTGAACTGGAACTTGAAAGCTGGAATCTTTACATTTCTTACTTGGTTCAGTAGAAGTTTTTGATAAAATTGTTGTTTTGATTGTAACTTTTTTCTTGTTTAAAACTTTGAACTGGAATTGCTCAGCCTTTTGTATACGAAATAAAATGAGGCAAGGTTGATAAATAAAACAAGTGAAAAGAATTATTTATTGACCAGGTACAACAATTCAGAGATTTTTATCTTCTTTGGGGCTGAAAGAATTTTCGAACAGGCTTTGTTTTGTGCTAGGATGGAAAGCATTAAATGCTAATGTACCTTATGTATCATACTTTCCTACTTTGTACAAAGATGAATTATATTTTTACTTTGTTTATACACTTGGATTCTTACCTGCATACTTATTTACATGTCTATCTTACATGCCTACCTATGCTATTGTACTTATGTACATAAATATTTTATTTTCTAACTTACCCAGTCACATTCGTATGTATTGAGATGAATTTTACTTGCCTGCAACATGTATACTTTGTCATAGTGTATATATTTACTTGCCTTAACTGATCTTGTACTTAGGTGATTTCCATGCCTGCAAGTATATTTTACTATAGAGTATAAAATAATTTGCCTAAGTTTTACTTTAAAATTGATAAGGTTATTGTTATTGTTGTTATGTTAGCTTGTATATTTATCTCTATCTCTAACATAAGTGTATTTATATTTTAAAAGATAAACTATCAAATATATAATTACCTATTATCATTTTACTTTATACTTATTTTAAATATTCATAAGGTATATTTTATTATCTATATATTATATTTATTTTAGAGATTTATATAAATTTAGAAACCCTAATTCCTTTTTAAAATATATATAACAATTTTTATTTATAATAAAATCTACTTGTATAAACATTATATTATAAATAAAGCCCATTATTACAATAAAATAATTCATAAAAGAGATTATCACATTATTACTAATTTCTATCAAGCTATACTTTAAAAAGAACAACAAACCTTTTTGTTTAATTTAAATTTAAGCTAAAATCATTTAGACAATTTTAACTTTTAATCTTGAGTATATTTAAAGCCATATGATTATTTATTTAATATTGAATTTAATCAAATTCCAAATTACCAAAAAGATTAGAGTTTGAAAACATATCCTTATTTATTAAAATTTAAAACAAACCTTAACTATTTACAATATATACAAATATATATATAAATAAATAAAAAACAATTTATTAGCTTTTAAAAGATAAATTATCAATTAAATATTTATTTAAAAGAAAATTATTAAATCAATTCAAAACTTATTAACAATTATCATCAAATCAATTTAATATTTAATATAGATTATTAAATTGATATTGCTCGAAATTCCGGGATATCACATTCCTCCCCTCTTAAAAAGAATTTCGTCCCCGAAATTTAAAACAAAGGTAATTTAATAATCTCATTAAAGATATAATTTTAAACACAAGCATATATCATCAATATATACTAACAACCATAGCAATCAATCATCCAATCAAACAAATCTAACTATCCAGACAAAATACTGGATAGAATTTCCTTGAGTTTCCCCGAGTAAAAATACCGGGTTACTCGCTCTATAGAATCCACACAATCAATACTACAAAGCTACACACATCAAGATCTCCAAAACAAGACACGATATCAGACTATAGACAAGTCAGACTCAACAACCAAAACTCCTGAACTGCTGGTTCTATAACCAGAGATAGAATCTTATACGTACTCCCTCAGAGATACGTGAAAACAACGAATCCCAGTTATCCAAACTGGCAAATCACTCCTGAAGATCAAACACTTATCCAAAATCAAATCTCCGATTCTGAAATCCACAAAATCCTTCGGACGATTCTGGGCTGTCTACATCCTTACTGATCAGCTCATCCTTCGTCGATGCCCTTAGAACAATACTGAACCAAAACAATCCACAAAATGATCTTTCCAAGATCAACCAAACTCAGAACTCCACTGTAATGACCCTAAAATAAAAATAAAATGATATATATTTATATTAGAAAATTCTGAGATATATATATATAAGTATATATATATTGCATTAAAACAGAAAAGAATTTGGCAATAAATAAAATTAAATGGGAGCTTCTGTTTGATAAAATGCAAGGAATTAAGGTAATTAGAAGAAAAATTGGAACTCAAAATAAATATAGCTTTATGTTCAAAGAATTATGTAAATATATATACACATTTAATATATATGGGGTGTTTGCTGTTTTATATTAAGATAAAATAAAATGAAGTTTAATATAAAGGTTTATATGTCTTATAATTGTGCCAGAAAATAATTAGCATAATATATGTGATTTTTAATTTAAAAGGAAGTTGACTGATTTGACATAAAGGCAGAAATATATATATACATACACATATACAGAATCAAATAAAATTTCCATACCATATTTATTCCAAGCAAATAATTTGTGTAAATGATTTTACATTACAAAGTATGGTAGTATGTCTGATTTAATGGAGGTAATAGATAGGTAGAAAAAAAAAATAATACAAAGTAGATTTTCAGATTTCCTTAAAACTTATAAAAAGAAATAATGAACTGAGGGTCACATGCTTATTGCATGAGTAGAAAAGAGTCATGAAAATAGTATTGAGTGTCTAAAAATGCATGATCCCTGAAATAGCTAATTAAAGTGTGCATTTCCAATTTATGATCACATAGAAATATGATGTGTACATAAACATCTAAGGGTATCAGGGGAATTACCCATTTTCTAAAAACCCTAGAATGGATTTATAAATAACTGCACATAGCCAAAACCATCACTCTCTCGGGATCAAAAACAAAATAAAATAAACAAGGAGAAACACTAGCTTGAGGCTTTGGGGGATTTGCTGTTCTAAGAAATTAAGGCAGTGAAAGGAGAAACATTATGTGAGTATTTATCTTTTGTATGCAATGGCATTAAGTCCTATTGCAGGCAGCCTAAAAATACTATGAGTTATCCGAATCTCTGAAATGATTTGTTATGGGTGATATGGATGTTTGTTTGTGCATTTTTGTTTGGAGCATTGATCTGTAATTTGGCTTTCAGAGTTAACATGTTTTAAGTATTCTTGTTCTATCATCATTAAACATGGATCAAGATTAATAGGGGAACATGGGGTTGAGCAAGAAAATATGCAGGCAGTCATATTTCTCTGATATATGAATGGAAAAAAAAACTAATTTGGTCACTTGGGGGTAGTCAATGATCTACTTACTTCATGTGGAAGCAAGTATATGCATGGTGCAACTGCACCCTGAGGCCTTTGTGTGTTGGAATAATTTAAACAACCTGGGAGTTTCCATCACAATGCATACATAGTGTTCATTTGACAAGGAGTTAAAGACCATAAAATAAATGGGAGTAGGGGTTTAAAAATCTGGGTTATAAACTTTCATATTTGGTGTTAGATTTAATCAAGATAAATATTGTTCATTGATTAATTGCTGGGTGGAAGTTTGGAGTATAAATCAGTGATTACTTATCCAAGATTTGATGAGGATGAATTAAAATTGTACACATGATTAATTTTAACTGACTGTTGTGCATTGTATAATTTGTTGAATGTGATATTTGTCTTCTTGCATGAACCAAAACTTGCTAAGTATAAGACCTGTTAATCTAGGAAGGCATTGCAAGATTACTACAATTATGTACATGTATACAAAATTGATAAATGCTCATACCAGTGTAAACTGACCCTTTTGGTTGCCCTTGCAATCATCTGGGTGTCTCAAAAATTATTTGGGGCAGCTAAATGATTTGCTTGCAGGAAATTGAAGTTGGCTTGATGAGTAAAGAAGGCATTGGCTGCTAGTATAAATAAGAGAGACTTGTTTTAAATTTGCAGTTGCTTTGTAATGGAATTACTAGACAAATCCTATTTTCTGTAATTGAAGTACTTGTAGGAAACTTTCTAAGTATTTGGGGTTGAAAACTTGTACTTAAGTAAAATTCATTTTGAATGATATATGATGGGGTTTGATTTTTGTTGATTCTATGATCCTCTGATTTGGAGAAAACAAGGGGATGGATATAACACATAAATATAAAATGTGAATGTAATGATCTCTGGTTTTATTGCCTGAGTTTATTCTATGATTTTCTATAAATAAAATTACACTAGATTTGACAAGACTTGAATAAGAAATACTCAAGTGGAATAAATGTATGCATGTCAGATAATTGATACTGAGATATATATATATATATATATATATATACATTTGAATCTCTGGTTTCTATTGTTTATATTTTGTCTTATGGAAATTAAACAGCTAAGAGGATTTAATTTTTGAAATGAACTCTCAAAGAATTTAGCAGAACATTCAAGTAAAATGAATTTGTGCATGGCAAGTAAATGATACTGGCAGGTGCATAAATTCTGGAAATTTGTATGGATTTGAGCATTTAAAATTTCAAAAAAAAAGGGATCTTTGAGAATAGTAGACCTGGAAGGGTAATGGACTTTGGATATTTGGTTGAACACCTATAAGAAAGTATTTTCCAGAAAACTTGAACTAGGCATAAAAAGGCTTGGAAATTTAGGAGTAGGAATTTTGTAAAAGCTTGTCAAAATGAAGGGTATGGGTTGCAAGTGGTAAAAGGGGGACTATGGCTGGTCTAGGTGGCCATGGGTCAAACCCTTGGAGCCTGGAATCTCTTTATTTCAATTGATGAAGTGTGAGTGCATCTGGGACAAAACCAAGAAAAACACCAATCAACCCTCAGATAACACCAAGCAATTATAGTGATATACCAAGCAACTAAAAATCTATACCATGTCAAACATAGAAATGCAATCTAACTTCAATTGTTTAATTTGAGACAGTGATTAGGAAATCACTTTTAATATTCCCAACTACAAGTAGGATCTTGAAATAATTTTATGCATAAGCCTAATAACTGTCACAAGAACAAATAAATGCTAATAGCCTTATTTAGGCAGATTAATATTTATATATAGTCAGATAACAAGTTTAGGTATTATAATTTGCTAAAAATATACCTCTGGCAGTAGAATAAGATTCATCAAGGAAATCAGTGGCTTGTCAATAGCTTGTATGTTATTTTGTTTTCAATTTGATTTAAATTGACTCTGATATATATAAAAATATATATGTAAATATTAATAAAGGAGCAATTGTATATCATCAAATATATAATTGGTTTAATCTTTGTACACTGATATGATTATATTAGTAATTACAGGGTCTTGGGAAAAATATTTGGAAACTATATAAAAATTTAAACATAAAAGTATTTGGGGTTTAGTGGTGAGCCCCTCTTGAATAAAAAAAAATCTAAGTGATTTTAAAGATGAGGGTCACCACAGTTGGTATCAGAGCTATGTTTTAAATAACATAGTAAATGTTGTTGTATGCATATGGATGTTTGAATGCATTGTTTGAATTGTTGGTGTTGAATGTTTTTGCTTTATGTCAAGAAATATATGTGTGTACATGTGACACATGCACAGTGTGCACAGAAATGAAAATGAACCAAGTAAAGACACCAAAAACTGATAGGGGTAAATAAACTAACATAACAATCATATTTATAGCATTATGGTAGGACCAAGGCATCACACAGGTGCAGGATCATCACGTGAGCCACCTGTGATGAGCATGGAGGATTTTGTGAGAGCTTTAAGGGATGGAATGGCACCAAGGCAAGACAATCCTCATGAGGAACTCTCCAAACTGCTTAAGACTTGTACCACTTTGGGAGGAAAGGATTTTGAAGGTACTGAAGGAGCTATAGGTGTTCAAACTTGGATAAAAACTATGGAGAGGGTCTTCACATATATGCAAATCAATGACCAAAGAAAGAGACAGATAGCTTCAAGGAAATTGAAGGGGGTTGCACTGGATTGGTGGGAAGTTGTGACAGCAGGAAGACAAGAGGATACCATTACTTGGAATAATTTCAAGGACATGCTTGAGGCCAGATTTGTCCCAGCATCTGCCAAGGCCACACTGCTTGAAGACTTTATCAGATTAAGGCAAGGAAGCATGAGTGTGAATGAATACACTCAGAAGTTTGAAGCATTATCCAAGTATGGACTGGTGTTAATAGGGAATGCAGAAGCAAAGAATGCAAGGTACATTCAAGGCTTGAACCCTAGTTTGTCAAGGGCAATGTTGCCATACAAGGACAAAACTTTTGATCAAGTAATTGATCTAACTCTCTCATTTGAGCAACATGACACTGCAAGAGAGAAATTCAGGAATATGAAGCTCAACAAGAAGAAGGGTGGTTAGAACAAGGTGCAACCTTATGACAAGAGAAATGCAAGTAAAGGGGCTAAGAAAGGGGAAGGAGCAACAACACCTGAAAGCAAGAAGTTTACTCATTGTTTTAATTGTGGAAAAGCTGGACATTATAGTAACCAATGCCCTGACCCCAAGATACCCAGAGGAGGATGCTATAATTGTGGAAAGATGGGTCATCTCAAGAAGGATTGCCTAGAAACCAATAGGGGAACAGCAAGGGTAGGAGCTTTGGCAGCAAGTAACACTGGGAATGTTGGGCAACTTGATGGTATAATTTTTATTCATACCCAACCCATATCAGTAATATATGACACTGGTGCCTCACATTCACTAATATCTTTGGAAATTGTAAAGAAGTTAACACTTGCATGTGTTTCCATTGATCAGCCCTTGGTTGTACACAGTCCCATAGGGAGTCATTGCATGTTGGGGATGAAGTGTATGGGTCTGAAATTAATTATAGGGGGTTATGAATTTAATTCAGACTTATATACCTTAAATTATCCTGGTATTTGGATTATTTTGGGGGTAGATTGGTTAAAGAGAAATAAAGCAATTTTAAATTTAGAAAACCTTACTATTTCTTTGGAAACAAATGAAGGCAAAAGAATTACCATCTTAAGTGAAATAGCAAAGAATACATGTTTTAATAAAATCTGGAGTATTAATGAAGTTCAAAAGGAATTAAAAATAGAGGAAATCCCAGTAGTCAATGAATATGTAGATGTGTTTGGAGAAGTGAAAGGAATTCCTCAAAACAGACCAGTTGAATTTAAAATAAAATTAATTCCTGGAACAAATCCAATCATTAAGAAGCCTTATAGAATGGGTCCAAAAGAGTTGGTAGAATTAAAACATCAACTAGAAGAATTAGAAGAGAAAGGATTCATAAGATCAAGTAGTTCCAGTTGGGGTTCCCCAGTGCTATTTGTCAAGAAACATGATGGAACAATGAGGTTGTGTGTAGACTACAGAGATTTAAACAAGGTGACTATTAAAAATAAGTACCCACTGCCTAGAATAGATGATCTATTTGATCAATTGCATGGGGCTAAAATATTTTCAAGGCTAGATTTAGCCTCTGGATTTCATCAGATGAAAGTTGCAGAGGAAAGCATTGAGTACACAGCCTTTAATACAAGGTATGGCCTTTATCAATTTCTAGTAATGCCATTTGGCTTGACCAATGCTCCCTCCTATTTTGTAGACTTGATGAATAGAATTTTTAGAGACTTTTTGGATAAGTTTGTCTTGGTATTCATAGATGACATATTAATTTATTCAAAGACAGAAAATGATCATGCCATGCACCTACATTTAGTATTATCCAGACTTAGAGAAAATGAATTAAAAGCCAAGTATTCAAATTGTATATTTTGGCAACATGAAGTAAAATTCTTAGGACACATAGTGTCACAGCAGGGAGTAAGTGTAGATCCAAGCAAGGTCATTGCAGTTCAATCATGGAGTAGACCCAAAACAGTGACTGAGGTGAGGTCATTCTTAGGTTTGGCAGGGTATTATAGGAGGTTCATCAAGGATTTTTCAAGAATAGCCGCACCAATGACCAAACTAACCAAGAAGAACCAACCATATGTGTGGACTGAGCAGTGTGAACAAGCTTTTGAGAAATTGAAGCAAGCATTGGTGGAAGCTCCTGTCCTACAAATCCCAGAAGCAAATGAAGGAATGGTTGTATACACTGATGCTAGTGGGTCTGGGTTAGGTGCAGTGCTTATGCAACATGGCAAGGTAGTGGCATATGCATCAAGACAGCTTAAACCCAATGAAACCAAATATGCAACTCATGACCTAGAATTAGCTGCAATAGTGTTTGCACTAAAACTATGGAGGCATTATTTGCTTGGGGCAAAATTTGAATTATTCACAGATCATCAAGCATTGAAATATTTATTTTCCCAAAAAGATTTAAATATGAGGCAAGCAAGGTGGTTGGAGTTTCTAGCTGCATATGATTTAGATATATTGTACACCCTTGGAAAAGCTAATAGAGTGGCAGATGCTTTGAGCAGAAATCATGTTAGATTAGCCAGTTTGATGATTGATGAGTTTAAAAATCTTGCAGTGCTTGGGGAGGCAGATATATACAGCAAGGATACAGTGAATTTTAAAGAACATGGTGATATGGTGGAGTATGGTACACTGGGAATAATCACAGTGAAGTCTAATCTGGTGGAGAAAGTTGGTTGCATGCAAGATCAAGATCAAAGTCTAAAGGAGAAGAAAGAAATGTTATTAAATAACATTGAGTCAGAGAATTTTAAAATAGATTCCCAAGGTTATTTGAGGAAAAATGATAAGCTTTGTGTACCAAACATTGCAGAATTGAAGGAAGAAATCATGAATGAGCATCACAAGACCAGGTACACCATACACCCTGGTGGTACTAAGATGTATCATGATTTAAAAAGAGGCTACTGGTGGCCAGGAATGAAGCAAGCAGTGGAAAGATATGTGGCAAAATGTTCCACATGTCAACAAATTAAAGCAGACCACCAAAAGCCCTCTGGCATGTTGCAACCTTTGGAGGTACCTCAGTGGAAGTGGGAAAGCATTTCCATGGATTTTGTGGATGGTTTTCCTAGAACTAAGAAAGGCAATGATAGTATATGGGTAATTGTTGATAGGCTAACCAAATCAGCTCACTTTGTTCCTGTCAGGTCAGATAGAAATGCATCTAGGCTTGCACAATTGTTTATTAAAGAAGTGGTGAGGCTACATGGCATACCCAAGACTATTGTAAGTGATAGAGACACTTTGTTCACCTCAAGATTTTGGGAAAGTTTCCAAGAAGCAATGGGAACACAACTTTGTTTAAGCACTGCCTACCATCCTCAAAGTGATGGGCAAACAGAGATAGTGAATAAAATATTGGAAGATTTACTTAGAGCATGTGTGCTTGATTTTGGGGGTAATTGGGAGGATCATATTCACTTGGCAGAATTCACTTACAACAATAGCTATCAATCAACCATAGGAATGGCTCCCTTTGAAGCCTTGTATGGGAGACCTTGCATGTCTCCTGCCTGTTGGTTGGAAGCAGGAGAGGGTGTACTATTGGGGCCAGATCATGTTAAAGAAACCACCAACATGATTGAATTGGTTAGGCATAGAATGAAGGCAGCACAATCAAGACAAAAGTCTTATGCAGACAGAAAGAGAAAGCCAATGGAGTTTGAAGTAGGAGAGCATGTTTTTCTGAAAGTATCACCAATGAAGAAAGTGTTCAGGTTTGGAAAATCTGGTAAGCTATCACCAAGATTTGTAGGACCATATGAAATTATACAGAGGATTGGTGCTATGGCCTACAGACTTAAGTTGCCTGAGGAGTTGAGTGGTGTGCATCCTATATTTCATGTTTCTCAATTGAGAAAATGGGTGCATGATGAAGGAGCAATTCTGGAGTAACCTACTCAAGTTCAAGTCCAGAAGAATTTGGTTTATACCAATGAACCAGTAGGGATAGTTGCCAAGGAAGAGAAAAAGTTGAGGAACAAGGTGATCAAACTGGTGAAAATCCAATGGAGCTTGGACACTAATTATTGTACATGGGAGGTTGAAGATAAAATGAGGGCTAAATACCCCAATTTGTTTACTGATGAAGAGGTATGTTTAAGCAGCCCAAGATAATTTTTCTAAATATAATTATACATTGTTTGTTTTCATAAAATATGGGTATAGGTTATGGAGTTAAAACAGGCTATGGATTAGTGCTTTTAATTGGAGAAATTAGGTGTAATTATGAGGACATAATTCCTTTAAGGGGGAGGGTATGTAATGGCCCAAAAATAAAAATAAAATGATATATATTTATATTAGAAAATTCTGAGATATATATATATATATATAAGTATATATATATATTGCATTAAAACAGAAAAGAATTTGACAATAAATAAAATTAAATGGGAGCTTCTGTTTGATAAAATGCAAGGAATTAAGGTAATTAGAAGAAAAATTGGAACTCAAAATAAATATAGCTTTATGTTCAAAGAATTATATAAATATATATACACATTTAATATATATGGGGTGTTTGCTGTTTTATATGAAGATAAAATAAAATGAAGTTTAATATAAAGGTTTATATGTCTTATAATTGTGCCAGAAAATAATTAGCATAATATATGTGATTTTTAATTTAAAAGGAAGTTGACTGATTTGACATAAAGGCATAAATATATATATATACACATATATAGAATCAAATAAAATTTCCATACCATATTTATTCCAAGCAAATAATTTGTGTAAATGATTTTACATTACAAAGTATGGTAGTATGTCTGATTTAATGGAGGTAATAGATAGGTAGAAAAAAAAATACAAAGTAGATTTTCAGATTTCCTTAAAACTTATAAAAAGAAATAATGAACTGAGGGTCACATGCTTATTGCATGAGTAGAAAAGAGTCATGAAAATAGTATTGAGTGTCTAAAAATGCATGATCCCCGAAATAGCTAATTAAAGTGTGCATTTCCAATTTATGATCACATAGAAATATGATGTGTACATAAACATCTAAGGGTATCAGGGGAATTACCCATTTTCTAAAAACACTAGAATGGATTTATAAATAACTGCACATAGCCAAAACCATCACTCTCTTGGGATCAAAAACAAAATAAAATAAATAAGGAGAAACACTAGCTTGAGGCTTTGGGGGATTTGCTGTTCTAAGAAATTAAGGCAGTGAAAGGAGAAACATTATGTGAGTATTTATCTTTTGTATGCAATGGCATTAAGTCCTATTGCAGGCAGACTAAAAATACTATGAGTTATCTGAATCTCTGAAATGATTTGTTATGGGTGATATGGATGTTTGTTTGTGCATATTTGTTTGGAGCATTGATCTGTAATTTGGCTTTCAGAGTTAACATGTTTTAAGTATTCTTGTTCTACCATCATTAAACATGGATCAAGATTAATAGGGGAACATGGGGTTGAGCCAGAAAATATGCAGGCAGTCATATTTCTCTGATATATGAATGAAAAAAAAAACTAATTTGGTCACTTGGGGGAAGTCAATGATCTGCTTACTTCAGGTGGAAGCAAGTATATGCATGGTGCAACTGCACCCTGAGGCCTTTGTGTGTTGGAATAATTTAAACAACCTGGGAGTTTCCATCACAATGCATACATAGTGTTCATTTGACAAGGAGTTAAAGACCATAAAATAAATGGGGGTAGGGGTTTAAAAATCTAGGTTATAAACTTTCAGATTTGGTGTTAGATTTAATCAAGATAAATATTGTTCATTGATTAATTGCTGGGTGGAAGTTTGGAGTATAAATCAGTGATTACTTATCCAAGATTTGATGAGGATGAATTAAAATTGTACACATGATTAATTTTAACTGACTGTTGTGCATTGTATAATTTGTTGAATGTGATATTGTGTCTTCTTGCATGAACCAAAACTTGCTAAGTATAAGACCTTTTAATCTAGGAAGGCATTGCAAGATTACTACAATTATGTACATGTATACAAAATTGATAAATGCTCATACCAGTGTAAACTGACCCTTTTGGTTGCCCTTGCAATCATCTGGGTGTCTCAAAAATTATTTGGGGCAGCTAAATGATTTGCTTGCAGGAAATTGAAGTTGGCTTGATGAGTAAAGAAGGCATTGGCTGCTAGTATAAATAAGAGAGACTTGTTTTAAATTTGCAGTTGCTTTGTAATGGAATTACTAGACAAATCCTATTTTCTGTAATTGAAGTACTTGTAGGAAACTTTCTAAGTATTTGGGGTTGAAAACTTGTACTTAAGTAAAATTCATTTTGAATGATATATGATGGGGTTTGATTTTTGTTGATTCTATGATCCTCTGATTTGGAGAAAACAAGGGGATGGATATAACACATAAATATAAAATGTGAATGTAATGATCTCTGGTTTTATTGCCTGAGTTTATTCTATGATTTTCTTTAAATAAAATTACACTAGATTTGACAAGATTTGAATAAGAAATACTCAAGTGGAATAAATGTATGCATGTCAGATAATTGATACTGAGATATATATAAATATATACATTTGAATCTCTGATTTCTATTGTTTATATTTTGTCTTATGGAAATTAAACAGCTAAGGGGATTTAATTTTTGAAATGAACTCTCAAAGAATTTAGCAGAACATTCAAGTAAAATGAATTTGTGCATGGCAAGTAAATGATACTGGAAGGTGCATAAATTCTGGAAATTTGTATGGATTTGAGCATTTAAAATTTCAAAAAAAAAGGGATCTTTGAGAATAGTAGACCTGGAAGGGTAATGGACTTTGGATATTTGGTTGAACACCTATAAGAAAGTATTTTCCAGAAAACTTGAACTAGGCATAAAAAGGCTTGGAAATTTAGGAGTAGGAATTTTGTAAAAGCTTGTCAAAATGAAGGGTATGGGTTGCAAGTGGTAAAAGGGGGACAATGGCTGGTCTAGGTGGCCATGGGTCAAACCCTTGGAGCCTGGAATCTCTTCATTTCAATTGATGAAGTGTGAGTGCATCCGGGACAAAACCAAGAAAAACACCAAGCAACCCTCAGATAACACCAAGCAATTATAGTGATATACCAAGCAACTAAAAATCTGTACCATGTCAAACATAGAAATGCAATCTAACTTCAATTGTTTAATTTGAGACAGTGATTAGGAAATCACTTTTAATATTCCCAACTACAAGTAGGATCTTGAAATAATTTTATGCATAAGCCTAATAACTGTCACAAGAACAAATAAATGCTAATAGCCTTATTTAGGCAGATTAATATTTATATATAGTCAGATGACAAGTTTAGGTATTATAATTTGCTAAAAATATACCTCTGGCAGTAGAATAAGATTCATCAAGGAAATCAGTGGCTTGTCAATAGCTTGTATGATATTTTGTTTTCAATTTGATTTAAATTGACTCTGATATATATAAAAATATATATGTAAATATTAATAAAGGAGCAATTGTATATCATCAAATATATAATTGGTTTAATCTTTGTACACTGATATGATTATATTAGTAATTACAGGGTCTTGGGAAAAATATTTGGAAACTATATAAAAATTTAAACATAAAAGTATTTGGGGTTTAGTGGTGAGCCCCTCTTGAATAAAAAAAAATCTAAGTGATTTTAAAGATGAGGGTCACCACATCCACTCTACTCCAAAATCAAAGACAGATCTCACTACCCTTATCCAGAAGAGATAAAACAGATGCTCTCCAAACTGCTTCCGCTGCACAACTCTGATCCGAGCAGATGAAAATGCTGATGACGAACACAAGCAAGACTGGAAAAACAGTTTCCAAAAATATGGTTCAACAGATCCAAAAATAAAACTCAGCAGTTCCTCTAAAACCTGAGCTGCTTCACTAAGATCTTCCTCCAGAAACCATCCTACTACTAAGCTGAACCATCGGTACCACTCCTGGAATCAAGTCGATACCAAACTCAATCTCCAAATGCTAACAAAACTCTGACTTCTTGAAGTCATCCAGAAAAATCTCTGACACACAAGAGAACACTCAGACTATCGCAAGTTACTTTTGCGATTAACCCAACTAATATCCAAAGAAAAACTGTTCTCTCTTTACCAATCAGAACAGCTTACGCTTAACTAGCCAATCCAACGAAGAAAAAGAACCACTCTGTTGCTCTCAGCCACATCACCGAAGCAGACACACTTCTTTAAAACTTGTTCCAAAGAAACATCTTCGGAAACATCCATAGTCACTGCGTCTCATCACACAGCTACTAATCCCTGAGATATCAAGATACCATCACTAGCTTCTGTCCAACCGACAGATCCAAACTCTAGCTCATCCAAACTATACTCCAAAGATAAACTCCAAACCTTAACAGATTATCTTCAGAGATCGATGAAATACTTACATCAACAAAGCTCACTCGAGACGGTATTAGGTCTACAGTCTCGACAGATACACTGCCATCCTCAACAAACTCCAACCATTTGTAGTCGTGTTACACACACCACTACCTTATCTACCTTTATAACCTGTATTGGAAAACCCGAACAGGTAACCCAACAAATACGTAGAAATAATATACATATATATCAAAATACAAGTACGCTCTCTCAAGATAGACACCAATCCAGAGCCTAGATATTCACTCAACCTAACGCTCTTATACCAACTGTGACGATCCAACTTTCCACTACCAGAAAGTTGCGTCATCTATAAGAAAGAAAGGGGTGAGAAAAAGAAAAGATAGAGAAGAAAGAACAAAACAACATCAGAATCTCAACAGCGGAACGAATGAAATATAATATATCACATAAGAGATTACATAGTATCATATACATCAGAGTTACACAGATAATACATCACATACTAGACAGTTATAAACACCTGTCTAGTTAATACAACTCAATACAACACAGAAATACAACACAGCGGAAAAACAGATAAACACTAACACAGCGGAATCAATATATATCTATACGCTGAAGCCTCCTGCTCCATTGCTCCTTCAGAATTCGTCAAAGCTAACCTGATACCCTTGGCTACTCGTAAAAATTTGAGTACCCGAGAGTTTAAGAAAAACAGAAATAAACTCCGGGTCAGACATGGGTCTGGTATGAGTAAATGGTTAAAGCTGTTTAACTTGAAAAACATTTGAAACAAAGGTATCACGTAAGACTCCCCACACATAAACATGGGTAAGTTTTTACCTTACGCTAACCAAAACTTTGATAGGAAATCCAGTGATATTATAATAGGTCTAGGGTTTTCAAATAAATATAATCGTAGCTGAAATTGTTACATCTATTAAATTCCAGCATACTAGCCAACAAGTGGGTAATACAATCAAATCCGATGGCACTTATTGGATTTCGGATTCCATACAATGGCAGGGCTACCGGGGTACCGCCCGTCACAGTACCTGGCCTAGATCAGCGTACCGAGAACCCACCCTAAGTTCCTTGCAACACAAAGCCGGAACCATCCCTTACTGGACAGTCCCAAACGAAACAACCCCACGGTTGTCATGACCAACCGCACACTAAGCCGAAAAATAAGGGACATCTAGACAAGGGTATATCTCGCTCTCAAGTCGGTGCTACCCACGAAGCCTTGCTGCACCTCCCCAGTTTTAGCCATTCCCGGTTGATGAGGCTTGAGGCTACGATTACCTTAAGAGAATACATCTCTTAGAATGCTCATCGTCCACTTGACGATGTTCTGAAAGCATTCAATCCATACAAGTTCATTCCGGGTTCGAACGAAACCGAAGGCATTATCTCGTTACACTCATTTTGGAATCATCCTCAGAGTTAACGACAATAACCCTTGCACTCTGAATCTTCATCTTCACTTGAGATTCACGACCTATCGTTAATTTGGATCGATGTGGTTTTCGGATATTTAAATCTGGAAACCCGATCCCGGTCTCATCGAAATCCAAACCGTATCTTTTAAGGCCAAGTTGTTTTAAAGTTAAAACAATTTAATTCAATTATCTATATACCACGGATAGATAAATCACAATATAACAATGGATAATAACATCATCATCATAAACAGATAATCCATATTATTAACTCAAACAGATAATCAATGTCATCATACTTAAAACAAGCATCCATATCACAATAGATATTATTCATCTCATATCTGAGATCACAATCAATCAAGGAAATCAATATCATCCATCATATATAAACAAGGATTAATAATCACATCATTTATAATTAATTTAAAATGAATTAAATTAGTTACAAATCTCTAATTAATTTAAAGTAAATTAAATTAATTACTTCATTATTATTAATCTTGCTTACATAACCATTAATTAATTAAAAGTCAATTAATTTAATCATTCTCTACTTTCCATCTTAATTAACCTCTCTTGATCAATTACCTTTTAATTACATTTAAGTAACTATCCTTTAATTATTTTACAAATTAATTATCTTATACCAAATATAGAAAGTAACCCTTTTAAATTACTAAAATTAATTACATTTCTTCTCAATTAATTTCATTAATGAATTCCTTCATTTATTAATTATTTTCAAATAAATCCATTTTAAATTATATCATTAATTAAAATATTTAATGATCTAAAATTACATCTATTACACTTAGTAATTTATCTTCAATTAAACCAAACTGTTAATCACCTTGATTAACTCCATTCAGTAATTAACTACCCTTAATTACTTTATTAAATAATTTAATTACTCCATAATTAATTATCTCTAATTAATCCCTTGATTAATTTATACAAAGTAATTATACTCAAACTACTTTCATTATTAAATCATCCACAATTAATTACTTCCTTAAGTAATTATACTTATTATATCATCAAATGGTTATTTAAATTAATTAAACTAAATTAATTGACTTAAATAATTCATATCAAACTTAATTAATTATAATGAGAAATAAATTTCTTAATTACTCCATAAGTAAATTATACTTAAATAATTCACAACTGATTATCTTAAATTAATAAACTTAATTAATTATCAAGATTAATCATATTTATCCATTATTTAATAATCCTAGTTAATAATCTTCATTGATTATTAACACCTCTTAAATTACTTTTCTAAAGTAATTAAATCAGGATTTATTATTAATTACAATTAAATTTCATCTTTAATACTCATTAATTTATCCACAATTATTTAATTAATTAAGTATTAAATATAACTTAATTAATCCTTACTTTATTAATTAATAATCATAAATTTAGATTCAAATCTTATTTAAATAAATGATCCTTAATTACCCATATATCTATTCTAAATTAATTATCTTAAATCTTAATTAACTAATTTAACTCTTAATTATTAAATTAATTAACCCAATCATTAATTAATTAAATTAGTTAATTATTCATTTTAATTAACTTAATAATTAAAAATCCTTAATCTTCATTATTTAAAGGATAAAACATTTCCTTAAAAATGATCAAATTCTTATTTCAAATACTAGATTCAAATAAATACAAAATTTAACTTAGCAAGATTTAAATCACAATTTAAATCTACTTTAAACATTTAAAAGTTGTTAAAACGTTTTATTTTTATAAAACTTGTTTTTATTTAAAACTAGGAGACAAAACTAAATTTGAATCCTATCTTAAATTCTTTTGTTTTAAACTCTGATTTAAAACTCTGCTTTTAAATTTTTAAGACTTGAAACTGCCAGGCTTTTAAAAACTGGCAACCACAAATAAAACCCGAGACTACCCAAAATTGCTTCGAGTCGAACAAAGAAAAACTTCGGGCCATCCCCTCCATTTACTCGAGATAACTCGCGTACCATTTCCTTCCCAAACCCAACAATCCCCATCGCTACAAAAATGCACGGTGCACGTGCACCGTGGCTCCGGCCACCTCCGGCCACCCACCAGCACGTCAACACCTCGCCCACCAACCTCAGACAGGACTGCGATCGCCCAAAACCATCACGGCCACTCGAAACGACATCGAGTTCGAAACTCAAACCTGGGATTCGAGACATCAACCCACCCAAACCTGGAAAACTCATCGTTCTCGACATCAAGATCATCGGAGTACTCCAAACTCCGATCATCACTTCGTCAATGCCTCCTCTACCACCTCCCAAAAACACGCAGCACTCGATCACACGTGGGTGACGAACGCATCAAAACTCCCGAGCTCACAAAACTAGGGTTCTAAACTTCATCTGACAATCACCACTTCCCCACTGACGTGAACCATCATCAGACATTTTTGCCGAAGCCCCCGATCGTTCTTCCACCTCCCGAATGAACTACGACTCTCCAAATCGACTAGATCACCAGAGAAACTCGAAAATTCCAATTCCACACATTCCCAAATATCACATTCAATATTACATTAAAAATTGTGAATTTGATTTTAAAAATCCTATCTTTCATATACGATTCCAGTTATATAATTATATCAACAAATTTTAATATTTGATTTTTAACATAGTTCAAGTTTCTCTGTGTTTTCTTCTACCAGACAATGTTTCTAACTAAAATTCTTGCAAATTATTTTTTTAAAGCTTAGTTAAGTTAAAACAATCAACTTTGTTTAAAATACTTAAGCCTAAAGGAAATTTGAGTGAGAAGAAATTGAAGTTAAAACTAAGTTCTAAATCTCTGAAGTTCTAAATCTCTGAAGTTTAAAACAGAGATGAACACTGTATTTATTTAGACCTTCTCACTTGTTCCAGAGTTTAAAAACAATCATACAATCACATTCCCATACATACATCGCAAGTTTACTTAAACTATAAGTCATATGCATCAAGACTAAAAGCATCTCATGTTAATAGGTTAAAGGCAGAGTCTTGAACAAAGATCAGAGGTGTTTGAAAACAACAGATATGCACACAACATAAATTCGCAAAGCATTGTACATACACATACATATAGAAAAACATTAACTCAGAAATTCATAGATTATTTAAGTTTTGTTTAAAAAGTTTACTCACCTATCATTTAAAACAAAAGGCTTGTTCTTTGTTTGAAAAGAGGAAAGCTTGAAAAATGGCATTTGAAACTTGCATACATTTTTGTTTTGATCCTTGAAAGCTTTGAAATGGCTTTAAAACTTAAACAGCTTGAAATCTTAAAAACTGAAATGTTTGAACTGGAACTTGAAAGCTGGAATCTTTACATTTCTTACTTGGTTCAGTAGAAGTTTTTGATAAAATTGTTGTTTTGATTGTAACTTTTTTCTTGTTTAAAACTTTGAACTGGAATTGCTCAGCCTTTTGTATACTAAATAAAATGAGGCAAGGTTGATAAATAAAACAAGTGAAAAGAATTGTTTATTGACCAGGTACAACAATTCAGAGATTTTTATCTTCTTTGGGGCTGAAAGTATTTTCGAACAGGCTTTGTTTTGTGCTAGGATGGAAAGCATTAAATGCTAATGTACCTTATGTATCATACTTTCCTACTTTGTACAAAGATGAATTATATTTTTACTTTGTTTATACACTTGGATTCTTACCTGCATACTTATTTACATGTCTATCTTACATGCCTACCTATGCTATTGTACTTATGTACATAGATATTTTATTTTCTAACTTACCCAGTCACATTCGTATGTATTGAGATGAATTTTACTTGCCTGCAACATGTATACTTTGCCATAGTGTATATATTTACTTGCCTTATCTGATCTTGTACTTAGGTGATTTCCATGCCTGCAAGTATATTTTACTATAGAGTATAAAATAATTTGCTTAAGTTTTACTTTAAAATTGATAAGGTTATTGTTATTGTTGTTATGTTAGCTTGTATATTTATCTCTATCTCTAACATAAGTGTATTTATATTTTAAAAGATAAACTATCAAATATATAATTACCTATTATCATTTTACTTTATACTTATTTTAAATATTCATAAGGTATATTTTATTATCTATATATTATATTTATTTTAGAGATTTATATAAATTTAGAAACCCTAATTCCTTTTTAAAATATATATAATAATTTTTATTTATAATAAAATCTACTTGTATAGACATTATATTATAAATAAAGCCCATTATTACAATAAAATAATTCATAAAAGAGATTATCACATTATTACTAATTTCTATCAAGCTATACTTTAAAAAGAACAACAAACCTTTTTGTTTAATTTAAATTTAAGCTAAAATCATTTAGACAATTTTAACTTTTAATCTTGAGTATATTTAAAGCCATATGATTATTTATTTAATATTGAATTTAATAAAATTCCAAATTACCAAAAAGATTAGAGTTTGAAAACATATCCTTATTTATTAAAATTTAAAACAGACCTTAACTATTTACAATATATACAAATATATATATAAATAAATAGAAAACAATTTATTAGCTTTAAAAGATAAATTATCAGTTAAATATTTATTTAAAAGAAAATTATTAAATCAATTCAAAACTTATTAACAATTATCATCAAATCAATTTAATATTTAATATAGATTATTAAATTGATATTGCTCGAAATTCCGGGATATCACAAACCCCTGTAAAAAAAGTATGTAAATTAGGTCCCTAGAATTAAGTTACTAAGTACTTACGTATAGTTATGCAATTTTTCACTGAATAATTCCGATTGGGCGACCTAACAAACTCTGCTTTCCAAAGCTATGTTGGAGTTGCTAATGCTCAGTTGAACTCCGTCTGCTGTGCAGCTCTTCAACGTGATTGTTGATTTGTTCCTTATGCTAGTAAATCCTTCATTAACAGATAATAGTTCATGCTGGATTGTGTGCACCTTTTTTGTAGATACATCTACATTCTCCACTATGTTGAAAATAAAGCAGGTATATTTTTATCTTTATTTGTATTGAAATTTTAAACTGAATCAGTAAATTGACTTTTGAAAATTGAATTAACTACATTTTTTAACTGCAGATGTTAATATGTACACTTGTTTTTAGCTAAAGAGGTAAATTGATTTAACTTAACTTGTTATATTATATATAAAACAGAATTAATTGTATTGTATCAGTAAATGTTTTACGGATACTTAACATTACTTAACTTAATTTAAATTTATTTAACTTAACTTGCAATTTTTTTGACATGGTTCATTTGTTTTTGTTTCGCATATATAGTCTTGCATCAGTAAATGTTTTAATAGGTGGAATATTTGCATCAGATACTAAAATTAGGCATATTGAATAATTGCATTTTTGTGCACCGTGGCAGTTTGGTGCAAATTTTAGACTATAGTGTTCATGTGGCTATTTCTGTTTAATTCCAGCTATACTTCAGCATTGTTTGTCCCATGACAGACCAATGTGAGATGCATCATCCACTAGCATTAAACATTATTCTAACTCGTCACTATGCAGACATTGAAGTGAGGTACGTCATTTAAGCGTTAAGCATTATTACTAATTTTTTACAATACCTTAACACTACAAGAAAACACCATTTTACACTGATTCTGCAACACTTCTCCAATGTGTTGTAAAGGTGCTGGACCTTTCACTACATCTTCATCTCCAATATGCAACACTGATTCTGCAACATTTCATAAATATTGAATGTAGTTCAAAATTTAAAAATATTAGGCCACGTTTGGCTTGTCGTGTTTAGTTTTGTGTTTTCGTCTATGCAAAAGCGCGTCCGTTGAATGTATTGTTGAAAAACAAACAATTTTAAAAAATGAAATTAACATGTAAAATAGAAAACAAGTTTATTTTGTTTTTCGTGTTTCGAGAGATAACACAAGCACAAAAACAATCCAACTCCTTCGTTGTCCGTTGGTGGTCGCAATGACTAAGAATTATAAATTTTTTTCTTTTATTTCTTGCTATTTCTTAGTGCAAGTTGAAAACACACAACTCAAAATACAAAATGAAACCAAACAAGCCCTTAGTGTTTGTCATTCATTACAAGTAATAATCAGGGAGTTTTCTTAGTGTCACTAGTCAAATAAAATTTTTCTAAAGCCCAAAATACATGCATAATGTCTCACCGCGATTTATGGAAAGAAGCTTTCCTCCGCGATGTATGAACACAAGCTCTCCTCGTATTTCTGCACAATTTCCTCCGTCTCTTTTCTACTTTTGAACTACTCTTTGAAATTAAAACTCCTAATCGATCAGCCAGCACCTCAAAACATAATCGCAACTCATCGAAAACGCTACTTGAATCCTAAAACCTAATTGTGATATGACTACGAATTTGGGCATGGTGATAGATACTGCAACCCATCGCAAAACCTAATCGCAACTCAAAGAAAAATCCTAACGCGAGCCATTATTTGATACTGCAAGCTTAAGGTATGCCTTTAGTTTGGTAGAATTTGAATATCATTTTGAATTAGGGCTGGCCTAATAATTTTAGTTTTATTGCCTGATATTCTCTAATCCAAATGAATTAGAAACTCATATTTTGATTAGAGGTATTTTGATTCTTTTCGAAAAAAAGTTAAAAATAGAATTTTTACCTCTTAATATTTTATTTTTTCCACAATTTTGGTTTTGTTTGTCAAAAGTATGTTCTTTTATCAAAAAAATTGAAAACGGCATTTTTTGTTTCAATTTAGATTTTAATTGGAAATTGACAATCAAATCGCAAATTAAGAAATTAGATCCGAATAGGATTCAAATTGCAAGGTTTCAAGAGTTTTTAGTCACTGGTTGGAACTGCTGAAGATAAATTGGATTCGAATTGTAAGGTTTCAAGAGTTTTATGGTCATTTGCTTCTCTATAGACTTATGACAATTTTATGTACAAGAATATATTCTCCTTTTCAGCATGATCATTTTTATTGTATCACTGAATTAATTTATATTACATCACTGAATTAGAAACGAATCATTTTTTAGTACCTAAAGTGATCAATGTTGTTTACTACTTCTGTCCTCCTATCCCATTTATTCCTAAATTTTCAATCACTTAAGCATGTTTTAATATTTTCTTAGGAGTAACACTTTACAAGGACTTTTGTGACATACACTTGCCTATAACAAAACAGCAGAAAAAATTTCTGTACCCAATTTGTTGCACATATTCATATAAATCTTGATATAGCAATGGTAGCGAACTGTAAATAAAACATAGATGTACTAGCAAAGATTCTCACGTCACTTTGTTTTAAATATATAGAATATGCATCTGTGGCAGTGCCAGGTAAAACAATGATTTCTATTGAAATGAATTTGTGTGTGATGAGCGAGGCAAAAGCAAATTTATTTTACTTTAAGTTTTATGATGAATACATTTAAGTTTCAAGGCCCTACTGAGATTGATGCATCGCTTCTTGACAGAGATATTCAATAAAACTATAAATGTATTGGATTTGTGTCGATAGGCTTCGTATTAGAGTTCTATAAAGTTTGACTTTAAACTATAAACAACTAGGAAAAAGCTTCAGCCTCATTCAGAAGAGTCCCCCCCTTAATTAAACAGTGTTAATGGATTTTGGATTTCACTTTTTGCTGTTTATGTTTTATATATTAAAGGACTAAACCTGTAGCCTGCTTTTTGTGATTATTGTTAAAAGAAAGAATGTGTGGGATAAGGATCAGTAAAATAAAATTTATTATAAAATGTGATGGAGTAAGATATGCGGACCAAAAAAGGAAGGGTTTATTATTTATCACCAGTGATTCTTTGTTGGCAGTGATTCTATGCGGGCAAGGTGGACCTAAAAAAACAGATGCTTGAAAAAAGAAAACATATGAACTTTAATTCTTTTGGAGGTGGCTTATTTCTGAAACTGTAAAATCTAAAGCGTCCATTCTAACTTTGTATCTTACACACGAATGACAATTGATTAACTAATTTTAATGTTTGCAGTTGAAGGTTTGGTTCTAGAACCTAAGCTCGGATTCAGAAAGCTGTAGGAATCTTCATAAAGCTATATAAAAAATTCTTCATAATACAGAAAACTTCTATATATGATGCAAAGGTATGTATTTTTCTCCTAGTTTCATCTCTTCTTTTTTTCTACATATTGATTATTTTGTTGTTGAGTATAAGTTCAATTTTGCAACTATTTGGAATAAATAAAGGGTCTTCAAGAGAAGATAAAATTGGTTCCGATTGGTCTACAAAATAGACTATAACGACTCGGTATTTCGAACCATTCGCATCTGCACATGTCGGACTTGAATTATTCAAAATGATTGTTAATTTATATTTGGCAAAACTAATCATATACAACAAATAAATCAATCATAGAATCACAGACACAGAGTAATATAATAATAAGCAGCGGAATAGATAAATAACAGAGTTGAAATACAATACAACAAAATATCTCAAATACAATGCAGTCTCCAATACAAACAGAAGACAAGTCTGAACCAACAACTGGATAGCTGAAAGCTGAATAGATATAGATGGATCTCCAAGTGAAGCTCCAACTCGCTTGATATGAGAAAGTTCACCCTATAAAAAAGGTATATTATCGTTGTTTAAAAATCAATATATTTGTTTTATACAAGGCTTGTACATGAATTATGGTGATTTTTGCTGATTTGTTCTTATAGGTTCCTGCTTTGGAATATAACAATGAAGTGAAAGGAGAGAGTCTTGATTTGATCAAGTTTTTTGTTTCGGTAATGTTAGTTTTTTTCTTCTTATTTTTACTTCAATAATGTTATTTTTTATATAATAATGATACTTTTAGATAATTTATTTAAACACTGTAGTTCAATAATATGATATTTATCTAATACATCAATTTTTGCATTTGTCATCTTTTTTAATTAAATATTCACAAATATGATGATATGTATTTTGGTGATATTTGTTTGATGTTTTTTTCAAATTCAATAATGAGTTAGAGCTATAATGAAGTTCAAAATTAAGAGTATATGGATCCTTTTTGGTACATATACGTGTGTGTGTCTGTAAGTGGTGCATATCAATACATAGATAGCAGATCCTTAGTATCAAGTTGGCCTACATTTACAATCCTTATTATAATTGGATTTACACATTTTCAGTTACCTTCATTTTTTTAAGTGCAGTTAATTTTTCATCAAATCATTAATAAAGGAAAAAGAATTAACAAATAGTTTTTTCTTTCATATCAAATAACACAACGGTCGGTTTCTCCACTGTTGTGTGGTTATACTAGTTAATTAAAGAGAAAACTATGCATAGCAAATAAAAAATTTTCTTTAAAATAGTCGGTAAAAAGTCCATTGTAAGCAAATATATTACCAAAACACATCAAGTCATTAATCAGATAATACAATGACAATGTATTTCAAACTAACGAATGATGAATCAAATAATTCATCAACACCCATTATGAAATGTCATAACTGCATCTAAAAAATAATACAGCCAATAAATTCATTACATTCGCAAAAGAGGACATTAAATTGAATAACATGAGCATTGTTTAAAAAAGACATGGATAGATCTAGATTTGAAGAAACTTAACATTAGTGCCATATATTGAAAACGACGGTGAAAAAGTCCAATACAAATGGTTCAAATGTATGAATAAATGACATGCTCTACAAAAAAGGATGTTTTATCATATGGTATACAAGTATATGAATGGTAAATAATTGTGCTCATCTCAATATAACCATGAAAATAAAACCTTTTGAAGTGCAGCATAACAAGACTGGCCAAAATTTGAGTATGCAACTATAGTGACAGCCACTAGATATGAAACTGAAGCTACAAATTTAATAGTACGGCAACGTAGAACCTGATGCTTCCTATATTCCATAGGTCTATACACCAAACAGAATTAAGTCTACTAGCCTAGTAGCCAATTCCATTTGAGCATGCTCATGTAGTCTGAGTGACCTACCTGATTGAGTACATTATAAGTTTGTGGGTGATATCGAGGCGTTGCTGGTGCGCTTCGTGACACAAATGAAAAAATGTTGTTAAGCCGTGATCTTCATTATCAAATAGCTTAAGTCAATACTATGTTGCATGATTGCAAATATTTTAGTTTGTAGTAGATATTTTGGGTGGTTATTATTTTTGTCATCTTCCTTATGTAAGATATATTAAAAGTCTGGCAGAGAGAAAATGAAGATATACGATAAAACATTTTCTCCTTCTAAATTTCTCCTTCTCTCTAAAAATCTCCGATTGTCCAGAAATTTCACATGGTATCGGAGCTCCATTTTCGATCGTCATTCGATTGTGTTCGCCTTCTATATCTGGTGATTTCGAGTATTTCCCCTCCTCCCCCAATTTTTAGGGAAAAATTGTTTGACCATATTTTCGATCGTTAATTCGTTCGAATTCGAGTAAACTCTTCTGAATTTCTTTTTTCTTCTTCAATTTTCTTGATTCTTCTTCAAACTCCGATTATTTGCTAAAAATCTATAAAAATGACGATCAATGATGATTCTATTTCTCAGAAAAATTCTTCTAATGTTAATGCATCTGGAATTAACTTCAATGATCCTTACTACCTCTCTAATGGCGATCATCCAGGTATGCAACTTGGTAGCCATATTCTTACTGGTCCGAACTTCTTGAATTGGTGTAGAACTATAAAAATGGCCTTAATAGCTCGAAATAACTTCAATTTGTGGACAGATCTCTTCCGATGCCTTCTATGACTTCTCCAGATCTTCAGAAATGGATCAAAAATGTTTACATGGTGATGTCATGGATTCTGAATTCTATGGATAGAACTTTGGCTGAGAGTTTTATGTTTGTTAATTCTTCTCATCAACTATGGAAAGAATTGAATGAGAGATTTGGTTAGACCACTGCTCCAAGGCTGTTTGAGTTGCACATAAGTCTTACTTCAATTCAGTAGAATGATACTTCAATAGCTGAGTATTTTGGAAGATTGAAGACTGTTTGGGATCAATTACAATTACTAGAATGATTTCTTGATTATTCTTGTGGTGCTATTAAGGATTGTAACTGTGGAATTCTTAAAAAGATTCTTAAGATTGATCAAAGGAACAAGTTGATGCAGTTACTTTCAGGTCTGAACAAAGAGTATGATCAGGTTAAGATCATTATTCTTAGTTCTGATCCTCTTCCGAGTGTGCATAAGGCATACTACACTTTCAACAAGCTGAGCAACAAAATAAGCTTAACAATGCCGGTCCTGTTGTGAATGAGATGAGTGCTTTTCAAGTTCAAGCTGCAAAAACATTTCCTAAGCCTGCTTATCAGACCGCCAAGAAAGATTTTAAGAGGCAGAAAAGTGAGGTTGTGTGTGAACATTGAAAGAAGAAAGGGCATACGATTGATCAATGCTTCAAATTGGTAGGATATCTTGAATGGTGGACTGCTATGAAAGGAAAAGGAACTTCAAGGATGGTTGGAAATGTGCAGAATAATGGTGAAGGAATTCTTGGAAGAGGACCACACGAAAATGAAGAATCGAGCACATTAAACAAGTCTGTTGATCCTGTATTGGCTTCTGCTCTTTTCAATGAAGTTCTCAAGATGATGCAGAACAATTCTAAGGCCTCTACATCTAAAGATAATCCTCTGTACGCTGCTATTAACTTTGCAGGTATAATTTCGGCTTCTAATGTTGACCGTGTAGTGAAGAAATTTGATCGTAATAGTTGGATCATAGATACAGGGGCAACAGATCATATGGCATCTAATTTGGCTCTTTTTGCTTCACTTATACAACTTAATAATCCAATTAAAATATCATTGTTGATGGAACTATTAAAATTGTTAAGCATACTGGCACAGTAGACCTAAATTCTGAAATACTTCTCTAAAATGTATTTTATATTCTTGAATTCAAACATAATTTACTTTCTGTTGGCAGATTATTAGATGATAATCATCTAATTGCAAATTTTGAAAAAGATTTATGTCATTTTCAGGACCTTCCGACTAAGAAAGATCATGCTGTTGGATCAAGGCATTTTGGTCTATACAAATTCTGCAAGTCTCCTACAAATTCTGTTTCATGCAATTAAATTAGTTCTTCTGAATTTGCAATTAATAATGCTTCTTTTTCTTATGCAAATAATACTATCACTGCAAATGTGAAGCCTGGCAGTGATCTTATTCATGCTAGATTAGGTCATATTTCTACTAGTCATATGAAACATTTAATTGTTTCCATTTCAGGAAACAATGATAGTAATAATTGTGATTTTAGTTGTGAAGCTTGTGTTTTGGGAAAACATCATAAGATGCCTTTTCTAAAATCTATTTCATATGCTACTTATTCTTTTGATATGTTACATATAGATCTTTGGGGTCCATACTTGAGACCTTCTTTATCTGGTGCTACATATTTTTTGACAATCCTAGATGATCATACCTAGAATCACTTGGACTTATTTACGTCATTCAAAGACTCAAGTATATCCTGTTATTTCTACTTTCCTTGAGTTTGTCCAAACTCAGTTCAATAGGAAAGTAAAGGTGATTAGGAGTGACAATGGGACTGAGATTATTCAGGAATCATGTAGACTTCTATTTGCTGGTAAAGGTATCATTCATCAAATAAGTATTCCGGGAAATCCTCAGCAGAATGGTCGGGTAGAAAGGAAGCATAAGCATCTTCTTGAAACTGCTAGAACTATGCGAATTCATGCTGGTTTGCATTACAAATTTTGGTGTGATTATTTGCTTGCTGCAACTCATGTCATTAATTTGTTGCCAAGTTCTATTTTGAATTGGAAAACTCTGTATGAGTTACTCATGAAGAAGCATCCTGATTATGACTATTTGAGGGTCATTGGATGTTTGTGTTTTCCTGCTCAAAAGTTATTTGACAAGTTTTCTCCTAGATCGAAGAAATGCATTTTACTAGGGTATCCTTATGCTAAAAAAGGTACAAATTGTATGATCTTGATACTCATAAAGTGGTTTTCAGTAGAGATGTTTATTTTGTTGAAAACTGCTTTCCTTTAAAAGACGATCATAGTATAATTCCTTCTATTTCTCAAATAAAAGAAACTTCTCTTTCTTTGGTTAACCCTGCCTTTGATATTCTAAATCTTTCTTATCCTATAAATACAATTTCTTCTTCTTCTTCTCAAAATACACTTCAACAAAATATTCAACTTTCTGAACCTATTTCTAAAATTCTACTTCTTCTGAAAATTCAAACACAGATTCTATTGTTCCTTCTCGTATTCAAAATCCTATTGCTCAAGTTACTGGAACACAAAATCTTAGATTTTCTTCTAGGCCTAGCAAATTGCCTAAGAAATTTGATGATTTTGTTATGACAAACCCAGCAACAATAGTCATTCAAAATTTTGAACCTGACAGTTCAGTTTCATTCAATGATTATGCTGAACCATGTCTTGCTCATTTGGATAGTGACAGTTTACATAGCTTGAATAATGTGTTGATAGCTTATGAGCCTTCTTCTTATAATCAAGCAAAGGATCATCCTGAGTGGGTAGAAGCAATGGATAAAGAATTACAAGTTCTTGAAGATAATGGTACATGGGAGTTAATTGATTTACCTTTTGGTAAAAAGCCATTGGGTCTAAATGGGTTTATAAGACTAAATTTAAACCTAGTGGTGATATTGAGAGATGCAAAGGCAGAGTTGTTGCAAGAGGTGATAAGCATATATTCGGTAAGGATTATAAGCACACATTTAGTCCGGTAGCAAAGCTAACTACGATTAGATTGATCATGGCTTTGGCAGCAATAAAAAAGTGGGATATGCAACAATTTGATATTGTTAATGCCTTCCTTTATGGTTATCTTGATGAAGAGGTGTATATGATTCCTCCTTTGGGTTACAAAAAAGCCAAACTGGGGCAAGTTTGTAAACTTAAAAGGTCAATTTATGGTCTAAAACAAGCAAGCAGATGTTGGAACAAAGAACTGTCAAAATTTCTGGTTGAGTGGGGTTTCACTCAGTCTAAGCAAGATTATTCAATGTTTTTCATGAAGAAGGGTGACTCATTTACAATTGTAGCTACCTATGTTGATGATTTGTTGCTGACTGGTAATGATAATGTAGTGATAGCTGATTTTGAAGAATGATTTGCATAAGGCTTTCACAATTAAGGATTTAGGTGCCTTGAAGTATTTTCTTGGAATAGAGGTTTCAAGGTCTGAATCTAGAATAATTATAAATCAAAGGAAGTACATTTTAGATATGCTTCGGGATACTCAAATGGAAGGGTGCAAGCGTGTTTATTTTCCTATGAAAAAGGGTTTGAAGCTTAGTGTTGATGATGGTGAATTATTGGAGGGTCCTGAAATTTTTAGAAAGTTGATTTGAATCTTACTCGACCTGATATTTCTTTTGATGTTCAGCAGTTGAGTCAATTTCTAAGTGCTCCAAGAGCACCACATTATGCAGCAACTACTCATATTCTCAGATATCTTAAGGGTACTTTGAATATTGGTCTTTTCTTTTCTGCTAATTCAGATTTAATATTGAAGGCTTATAGTGATGCTGACTGGGGTTCTTGTGAAGATTTAGGGAGGTCTTTAAGTGGCTACTTTATCTTTCTTGGTAATTCACCGATCTCTTGGAAAACAAAGAAGCAAACATCTACTTCTAAGAGTTCTACAGAGTCATAATACAGAAGCATGAGTTACACAACTAATGAGGTTGTTTGGTTGGAAGGATTGCTGAATGAATTAGGTATTAATGTGCCTACTCCTATTAAATTGTATTGTGATAATATTTCTGCTCAACATATTGCTGAGGACCCAGTTTTTCATGAGAAAATGAAGCACATCCGGGGTAAACATCAAAAATTGGATGTTCATTATGTCATAGAACATGTTCGGTCAGGTTTTATTCAGTGTCAGCATATTAAATCTTCAATGCAACTTGCTGATATAACGACTAAACCTCTGGGTGCAGAGCAACATAAGTTCCTCTCTTTTCGAATTGGTTTGGTAAACCAAATTCCTATTCAAGATTGGTCTTGTTCTTCAAAACCAAGTCCACCTTGAGGGGGGCTATTAAGCTATGATCTTCATTATCAAATAGCTTAAGTCAAGACTGTTTTGCATGATTGTAAATATTTTAGTTTGTAGTAGATATTTTATGGTGGTTATTATTTTTGTCAGCTTCCTTATGTAAGATATACTAATAGTCTGGCAGAGAGAGAATGAAGATATACGATAAAACATTTTCTCCTTCTCTCTAAAAATCACCGATTATCCAGAAATTTCACGACTGATTTACTTATTCAACATGTAACATGTTCAATAACATCTGGATAAACGTGTGCCCACTGTCACCTTATGCCAAACAGAAACTACTGAACTCCCAACACACATATCAATAGCGAAGCTCGCCCCTACCAGAAACGACACCAACATTGCCATAGGAAGTAGGAAATACCTCCCACACTTAACGGGTATCAAATCCCTCATCAAACCCTGTAATATCCCGGAAATTTTAACAATATCAATTTAATAATCTGTTGAATAATTAAATTGATATGGATAATCTTTGATAATAAGATTTGAATTTAATTTAATAATCTGATTAAATTAGTATTAATTGATGATTTTATCTTTTAAAAGTTAATAAGATATTTTCTATTTGAATATATATATTTATTTATATATATTGTAAATAGAAGCTTTGGTAAATTGGAAATTTATATTTAATTTAATTTGGACTTTTCAAAGTTATTTAAATAAATAACATTTTAGTTTTAAATATACTTTAGATAAATCTTTTAATTGGTTAAGATATATTTTACTTAAGTTTAAATAAATAAGAAAAGGGCTTTTATTTACTTTTTAAATAAATAAAAATAAGTAAAATACAAATGTCATCCTATTAGGCTTAAATTAACATGTGTTAAGCAATGGATTAAACAATGTGACAAGTGTCTTATTTATTTTTCTTTTTCTTTTATTTTTTTTTAAATCACAAATTCACTTATACAAACACATACATTTCCTTCACTTCATTTCTTTCTATTCTTTTTCAAAACCAAGAGAAACTCAAAATCTTCTTCTCTAAATACAAATCTGAAACAAATCAGATCAATACCTTTCTCAAACATTCTCTAAATTAAAATCTGAAATCAGTAAACATCTTCCTCAAAACCAAATTCTTCAATCTGTAATTCTTCTCTTTCCAAATCAAAGAATCAGCCTGCAGCCTTCATTTTCTCAAATCTGGAATCAACTCAGAACAACTGCTGCATTCTTTTCAACTCTGGAAGCAATTCAAACTGCTTGCAGTCATTTTCCAACCTGGAAGCCAACATGCATGTAGATTTAAAGCAATCTAAAGCTCCAGCAACTCCAGTTTTTAAATCAATAAGGCATTCCAGTCTTAAGCAAAACAGTTTCAAAAAGCTTTTCAAAATAAGGCTCTGCCTCTGTTTCATCTTTAATCAAGTGAGTAACATTTTTACTTAAAATTAACTTAAGTAATTATGATGCATGTTTAACTCTGTGATAAATATTGTTTTGATATGGATGTTTATAGATGACTCTGCATGTATATGAATGTATATAGATGTGTATGTTATTTGTATCAGTGTGACCCTGTTATCTTGAATTCTAGGCTACTGTTTTTGATATAAATCATATCTCATGATCTAGTTTTAAGTGTAGATCTAAGGTTTAAGTAAAATTAGTTGTTCCCAAGTAAACTAAAGATTAAAAGATTTAATTAAGACAAAATTTAGTCTGAGTGCCTCTGTAATCTAAAACAACAGAGACATGTTGTATAAATGTAAAAATTCGAACTGGGTAATTTATAGATTCAGGATTATATATGGAATAGATAGGTGATAATATGATTTTTAGCATTAATATCATAGTTTTTAGTTTAGTTTAATAAGAGCAGTTCTGGTTTTAACAAAAAAGGGAAAAACTTGAAATTCTGGTGATCTAGATGGTTTGGGAAGTCGAGTTTCTTTCTGAGGATAGTAGAGTGATCGAAGATGTAAGAAAAATTAAAATAGAGTAGTGAGGCAGTAATGATTTAGAGTTTAAATTTATAAACCTAGTTTTACTGGGTAGGGAAAAATGATCACCACGGTTTATTCTAGTGATCGAGTGTTTCAGGGCTTTGGGTAAGGGAAGGTTTGGGTTTGACGAAGACATGATCGGAATTCCTGAACCTCTGGTGATCGGGATTTCAAAGACGAGGGATTGTTGACAGGCTTTTGGAGGTAGGCTGTGTTCCAGTTTGGTGTTCGAAGTCTTGATTTCAAATTCGCGAATAGATCGAAGAGGTGATGATCATAGATTGGTTGGTGGATGAACGTCGACTGGTGGGAGATGTCGTCGATGGCCGGAGTTGAAGAAGATGACCGTGCACGTGCACGCGATCGAATGTCTGGGTGAAGTCTGGTTTGAACAGGAGAAGACAACTCGAGTTTCTCGAGTTTGTTCGTGTGAGACTCGGAGTTTTTGAATGGGCGACTCGAAGTAAAATTGTAAAAGCTCGGGTAAATTCTGGGTGAAGTCTGGATTTTGAGGAGAGAAAGGTCTCGAGAGATTCGAATTTTCTTACGGGTGAGACTCGGGGAATTTAGGGTTGCGACTCGAAGTGTTTTAGTGGAGACTCGAGTACTTTTATGTGTTGCCAGGTTTTTCAAAAGCCTGTTAGTTTAAATTTTAAACTGAATTTAAATGGTGAAGAAATATTAGGACAGGAATTTGAAATCAAAATTTTAAAATATGGATTCAAGTTTAGTTTTGAATCTTAGATTTAAGATAAATAAGTTTTATAAATTCAAATGTTTTAATAAGTTTAAATGTTTGTTAAATTTAAATGTTTTGAAATTAGAAAGGGATTTGTTTAAATCTTGTAAAATTTCTTTTATAAGAAAAATATTATTTATCATTTAAAGGTTTTAAAATTAATTTTAAAACTTGTTGAAGTTAAATTATAATTTAATGATTTGTATGCATTTAATAATTAGAGTAATTAAATGAATAATTAATTTATCTAATAAATTAATGAAATAAATAATTACTTAAAAGTAATTAAAGGTTTAATCTTAAAGATTTAAGATTAATTATTTTTAGAATAATTAACTTGTAATTAAGATTCATTAATTAAATAGGATTTGATTTTAATTAATGATTAAGATAAATTAACTAGGAATGATTAATTTATAATTAAGGATTATAAGTTAGAATATTAATTAATGGTTAGGAATTAATTAATAAGTAATTAAATATTAATTAAGTTATGGTTAACACTTAATTAATTAAGTAATTAGAGATAAATAAATTGGTTATTAAGATTTATTAATTTAGAATTAATATAAGTTAATTACTTAAGGAAAGTAATTAAATAATAGTTAATGAGGTCATTAACTATGGGTTATTAAATAATTAATTAATAGGATTAATTTTGATAATTAATTAGTTTAATTAATTTAAGAATAATCATTTATGAAATTGTTTAAATGAATTACTTAATGGAAGTAATTAAGGATTAATTACTTATAGTAATTAATTTAAGTTGATTTGATTTATTTAAGTTAATTAATTAAGTTTAATTAATTTAGAATAATCAAGAGATGATTTGATAATAATTACTTAATGTAATTATTAAGGTAAGATTATTTAGGGAAGTAAATAATATGATAATTACTGGAAGTAATTAGTTGAATAATGATTTTATTAATAGAAGTAATTTGAGTTAATTACTTTGAATAATTAATCAAGGGATTAATTAAAGAAATTAATTAAGGAAGTAATTAATTTAGTTAGTGAAAGTAATTAAGGGTAGTTAATTACTGATTGAGGATTAATCAAGGTGATTAATAAATGTTGTTTAATTAAAGATTAATTACTTAATGTAATTAATTTAATTGAGTAATTAATAATTAAGTTGTAATTAAGGATCATTAATTAATATAATTAATGATGTAATTAAGATTGATTAATTTAGTAATAATTAATAATGAAGTGATTAATTAATGTAATTAATTAAGGTTTAATATAATTAATTATAGTTGATTAATTTAATTAATTTTAGTTAATTAATTAATGATGTAATTAAAGGTTAATTATTATAAGTGGTTAAGGATAATTAATTTGAGTAATTAATTAAAGATAAATTACTTGGATGTAATTAAAAGGAAATTAATCAAGATGATTAATTGAAATGAATTATTAGAGGATAATTAATTAATTGATTGTAATTAATTAATGGTTAAGTAAGAAGGATTTATAAAATGAAGTGATTAATTTAATTCAATTTAAATTAAGATGATATAAATCATTACTTATGAATGGGTGTTAGTATTGAATACTTGGCATTGATTGATATCTCTGATGAGATATATGCTGTATGATATGGATGTTAGTTGAATTGTATGGATTATCTGATAATGTTGATTATCTGTTGTAAATTATCTTTCTTTGTGTATAAAGATAATGAATTAAATTGTTTTAACTTTAAAACAACTTGGCCTTAAAAGATACGCTTTGGATTTCGATGAGACCGGGATCGGGTTTGCTACATTACAGCGTGATAGGGGGTTCTCGCTTTGCGTTAGGTGGCGAACGGGAGACTCTTACCCCTACATGTCCCCGGGGGTAGTGTAAGGCCTTTTGGGGTTGGTTGCGACTCGAGAGGGTGGCCGTAAAAGCAAACCCGAGGTATCACTGTGAGCCACAGCGGGGCTGGGATGGTTGAAAAGCCTACCGGTCGTGAACCGTTGCTGAAGGTTGAAAAGCCTAGGACGTTACAGTGGTATCAGAGCATAGGTTGAGCGAATGCCTAAGCTTTTGGTTAAGTGAATATCAGAACACTAGGTTGAGTGAATACCTAGGTTCGGAAGGATTGTTCATTAGAGATAGGATCTGTAGCAACCTGTTGAGTCTGAGTATATATATACGAGAGCGCGTATTTGTTAGTTATATAAAATGGTTTTATATTGTGTTAATTGATCGGTTGAGTGGTATATGGATTCTGGTCAATACGAGTAGCTAACGTTATTGATAGGGATCTCTAAACACTTGAACCAGGCCAACGGACACAATATTGTTTTAAAGAGGTAGATGAAATAATTTTACCCAGAAATAATTTCTATATAAAAAAAATATCATTTTAAATATATATATATTTATGTATTTCTACCTATTTATTGGGTTACCTGTTCGGGTTTTCCAATATAAGTTATAAAGGTAGATAAGGTGGTAGTGTGTGTAACACAATTACCAATAGTTGGAGTTTGAATGTTTGAGGTTGGAAGTATATATCGAGACTGTAAACCCAATACCGTCTCGAGTAAGCTTTGCTGTGGTGAAGGATTTCATCGATCTCCGAAGGAAACTGTAATAGTTCGGAGTTTATCTTTGAAGTGTGGATGAGTAGAGTTGGATCTGTCGATGAGGCAGAAGTGAGTGATGGTACCTTGATACCTCAAGTAATAGTAGCTGTATGATGAGATACAGTGACGATGGATGTTCCTGAAGATGTTTTCTTTGGAACAAGATTAAGGAAGTGTGTATGCTTTGGTATTGTGGCTGAGTTCAGCATGAAGTTTCTGCTTTGGTTTGGAGTTCGAGTTTCTCGAAGATCTTTGGAATAGGAAGTCCTTGGCATCAGTGTCAGCAGTGCAGCTCGGAGTATTCTGTGATGGCAGGAAGTTTTCTGGATGAGCAGTTTTTCTGGAAGTGAAATTCAGAAGCAGCAGAGTGGATCCATTTCTTCGATAAATTGGATAAATAAGTGTAAGCTGTTCTGATTAGTAAAGAGAGGACAGTTTTCTTTGGAATTAGGTTGGGTTGATCGCAAAAGTGACTTGCGATTGTCTGAGTGTTCTCTTGGGTTGTCAGAATTTTCTGGATGTCTTCAGAGAAGTCAGAAGTTTGTCCACATCTGAAGGTTGAGTTTTCTTATCGACTTGGATTCCAGGAGTGATATCGGTGGTTCAGTCTAGTGGAAGGATGTTTCCTAGAGATAGAGTTTGGTGAAGCAGCTCAAGTTTTGCTGGAGTATCTGAGTTTTCTTTATGGATCAGTGAACCTTATTTCTGGAATGAGTTGTCCAGTCTGTGCTTGTGTCCTACCTCATATCAGAGTTGAGCAGCGAAAGCAGTTTGGAGTGTATCTCTGGATGGGAGAAGTAAGTTTGGAATCTACTGATATTGTGAAGTAGAATTATGTTTGGATCTAGTCTGTGTTCTGATTTGGATAAGTAATTGGTCTACTTGGTTGAATTGTCAGTTTGGATAACTGGAATTCATTGAGTTGTACGTATCTCTGAGGGAGTATGTATTTGATCTATCTCTGGTTTTAGAATCTGCAGTTTTGGGAAGTTTGGTAGTTGAGTCAGACTCGTCTGTAGTCTGATATCCTGTTTAGTTCTGTAGATCTAGATGAGTAGGAGATCTATAGCTTAGTAGTATTGATAGTTTAGATTGTTTGTAGAGCGAGTATCCCGGTATATATATATATACTTTGGGGAAACTCGAGGAATTTTATCTAGAATTTAGTCTAGATAGTTAGAATTGTTTGATTGGATGATTTGGTTGCTATGGTTGTTAGCATATGGATGATAATATATGCTTGTGTTTTGAATTAAAATCTTTAATAAGATTATTAAATTACCTTTGTTTAAATTTCAGGGACGAAATTATTTTAAGGGGGGAGGAATGTAATATCCCGGAAATTTTAACATATCAATTTAATAATCTGTTGAATAATTAAATTGATATGGATAATCTTTGATAATAAGATTTGAATTTAATTTAATAATCTGATTAAATTAGTATTAATTGATGATTTTATCTTTTAAAAGTTAATAAGATATTTTCTATTTGAATATATATATTTATTTATATATATTGTAAATAGAAGCTTTGGTAAATTGGAAATTTATATTTAATTTAATTTGGACTTTTCAAAGTTATTTAAATAAATAACATTTTAGTTTTAAATATACTTTAGATAAATCTTTTAATTGGTTAAGATATATTTTACTTAAGTTTAAATAAATAAGAAAAGGGCTTTTATTTACTTTTTAAATAAATAAAAATAAGTAAAATACAAATGTCATCCTATTAGGCTTAAATTAACATGTGTTAAGCAATGGATTAAACAATGTGACAAGTGTCTTATTTATTTTTCTTTTTCTTTTATTTTTTTTTAAATCACAAATTCACTTATACAAACACATACATTTCCTTCACTTCATTTCTTTCTATTCTTTTTCAAAACCAAGAGAAACTCAAAATCTTCTTCTCTAAATACAAATCTGAAACAAATCAGATCAATACCTTTCTCAAACATTCTCTAAATTAAAATCTGAAATCAGTAAACATCTTCCTCAAAACCAAATTCTTCAATCTGTAATTCTTCTCTTTCCAAATCAAAGAATCAGCCTGCAGCCTTCATTTTCTCAAATCTGGAATCAACTCAGAACAACTGCTGCATTCTTTTCAACTTTGGAAGCAATTCAAACTGCTTGCAGTCATTTTTCAACCTGGAAGCCAACATGCATGTAGATTTAAAGCAATCTAAAGCTCCAGCAACTCCAGTTTTTAAATCAATAAGGCATTCCAGTCTTAAGCAAAACAGTTTCAAAAAGCTTTTCAAAATAAGGCTCTGCCTCTGTTTCATCTTTAATCAAGTGAGTAACATTTTTACTTAAAATTAACTTAAGTAATTATGATGCATGTTTAACTCTGTGATAAATATTGTTTTGATATGGATGTTTATAGATGACTCTGCATGTATATGAATGTATATAGATGTGTATGTTATTTGTATCAGTGTGACCCTGTTATCTTGAATTCTAGGCTACTGTTTTTGATATAAATCATATCTCATGATCTAGTTTTAAGTGTAGATCTAAGGTTTAAGTAAAATTAGTTGTTCCCTAGTAAACTAAAGATTAAAAGATTTAATTAAGACAAAATTAAGTCTGAGTGCCTCTGTAATCTAAAACAACAGAGACATGTTGTATAAATGTAAAAATTCGAACTGGGTAATTTATAGATTCAGGATTATATATGGAATAGATAGGTGATAATATGATTTTTAGCATGAATATCATAGTTTTTAGTTTAGTTTAATAAGAGCAGTTCTGGTTTTAACAAAAAAGGGAAAAACTTGAAATTCTGGTGATCTAGATGGTTTGGGAAGTCGAGTTTCTTTCTGAGGATAGTAGAGTGATCGAAGATGTAAGAAAAATTATTGGAAATTAAAATAGAGTAGTGAGGCAGTAATGATTTAGAGTTTAAATTTATAAACCTAGTTTTACTGGGTAGGGAAAAATGATCACCACGGTTTATTCTAGTGATCGAGTGTTTCAGGGCTTTGGGTAAGGGAAGGTTTGGGTTTGACGAAGACATGATCGGAATTCCAGAACCTCTGGTGATCGGGATTTCAAAGACGAGGGATTGTTGACAGGCTTTTGGAGGTAGGCTGTGTTCCAGTTTGGTGTTCGAAGTCTCGATTTCAAATTCGCGAATAGATCGAAGAGGTGATGATCATAGATTGGTTGGTGGATGAACGTCGACTGGTGGGAGATGTCGTCGATGGCCGGAGTTGAAGAAGATGACCGTGCACGTGCACGCGATCGAATGTCTGGGTGAAGTCTGGTTTGAACAGGAGAAGACAACTCGAGTTTCTCGAGTTTGTTCGTGTGAGACTCGGAGTTTTTGAATGGGCGACTCGAAGTAAAATTGTAAAAGCTCGGGTAAATTCTGGGTGAAGTCTGGATTTTGAGGAGAGAAAGGTCTCGAGAGATTCGAATTTTCTTACGGGTGAGACTCGGGGAATTTAGGGTTGCGACTCGAAGTGTTTTAGTGGAGACTCGAGTACTTTTATGTGTTGCCAGGTTTTTCAAAAGCCTGTTAGTTTAAATTTTAAACTGAATTTAAATGGTGAAGAAATATTAGGACAGGAATTTGAAATCAAAATTTTAAAATATGGATTCAAGTTTAGTTTTGAATCTTAGATTTAAGATAAATAAGTTTTATAAATTCAAATGTTTTAATAAGTTTAAATGTTTGTTAAATTTAAATGTTTTGAAATTAGAAAGGGATTTATTTAAATCTTGTAAAATTTCTTTTATAAGAAAAATATTATTTATCATTTAAAGGTTTTAAAATTAATTTTAAAACTTGTTGAAGTTAAATTATAATTTAATGATTTGTATGCATTTAATAATTAGAGTAATTAAATGAATAATTAATTTATCTAATAAATTAATGAAATAAATAATTACTTAAAAGTAATTAAAGGTTTAATCTTAAAGATTTAAGATTAATTATTTTTAGAATAATTAACTTGTAATTAAGATTCATTAATTAAATAGGATTTGATTTTAATTAATGATTAAGATAAATTAACTAGGAATGATTAATTTATAATTAAGGATTATAAGTTAGAATATTAATTAATGGTTAGGAATTAATTAATAAGTAATTAAATATTAATTAAGTTATGGTTAACACTTAATTAATTAAGTAATTAGAGATAAATAAATTGGTTATTAAGATTTATTAATTTAGAATTAATATAAGTTAATTACTTAAGGAAAGTAATTAAATAATAGTTAATGAGGTCATTAACTATGGGTTATTAAATAATTAATTAATAGGATTAATTTTGATAATTAATTAGTTTAATTAATTTAAGAATAATCATTTATGAAATTGTTTAAATGAATTACTTAATGGAAGTAATTAAGGATTAATTACTTATAGTAATTAATTTAAGTTGATTTGATTTATTTAAGTTAATTAATTAAGTTTAATTAATTTAGAATAATCAAGAGATGATTTGATAATAATTACTTAATGTAATTATTAAGGTAAGATTATTTAGGGAAGTAAATAATATGATAATTACTGGAAGTAATTAGTTGAATAATGATTTTATTAATAGAAGTAATTTGAGTTAATTACTTTGAATAATTAATCAAGGGATTAATTAAAGAAATTAATTAAGGAAGTAATTAATTTAGTTAGTGAAAGTAATTAAGGGTAGTTAATTACTGATTGAGGATTAATCAAGGTGATTAATAAATGTTGTTTAATTAAAGATTAATTACTTAATGTAATTAATTTAATTGAGTAATTAATAATTAAGTTGTAATTAAGGATCATTAATTAATATAATTAATGATGTAATTAAGATTGATTAATTTAGTAATAATTAATAATGAAGTGATTAATTAATGTAATTAATTAAGGTTTAATATAATTAATTATAGTTGATTAATTTAATTAATTTTAGTTAATTAATTAATGATGTAATTAAAGGTTAATTATTATAAGTGGTTAAGGATAATTAATTTGAGTAATTAATTAAAGATAAATTACTTGGATGTAATTAAAAGGTAATTAATCAAGATGATTAATTGAAATGAATTATTAGAGGATAATTAATTAATTGATTGTAATTAATTAATGGTTAAGTAAGAAGGATTTATAAAATGAAGTAATTAATTTAATTCAATTTAAATTAAGATGATATAAATCATTACTTATGAATGGGTGTTAGTATTGAATACTTGGCATTGATTGATATCTCTAATGAGATATATGCTGTATGATATGGATGTTAGTTGAATTGTATGGATTATCTGATAATGTTGATTATCTGTTGTAAATTATCTTTCTTTGTGTATAAAGATAATGAATTAAATTGTTTTAACTTTAAAACAACTTGGCCTTAAAAGATACGCTTTGGATTTCGATGAGACCGGGATCGGGTTTGCTACATTACAGCGTGATAGGGGGTTCTCGCTTTGCGTTAGGTGGCGAACGGGAGACTCTTACCCCTACATGTCCCCGGGGGTAGTGTAAGGCCTTTTGGGGTTGGTTGCGACTCGAGAGGGTGGCCGTAAAAGCAAACCCTAGGTATCACTGTGAGCCACAGCGGGGCTGGGATGGTTGAAAAGCCTACCGGTCGTGAACCGTTGCTGAAGGTTGAAAAGCCTAGGACGTTACAGTGGTATCAGAGCATAGGTTGAGCGAATGCCTAAGCTTTTGGTTAAGTGAATATCAGAACACTAGGTTGAGTGAATACCTAGGTTCGGAAGGATTGTTCATTAGAGATAGGATCTGTAGCAACCTGTTGAGTCTGAGTATATATATACGAGAGCGCGTATTTGTTAGTTATATAAAATGGTTTTATATTGTGTTAATTGATCGGTTGAGTGGTATATGGATTCTGGTCAATACGAGTAGCTAACGTTATTGATAGGGATCTCTAAACACTTGAACCAGGCCAACGGACACAATATTGTTTTAAAGAGGTAGATGAAATAATTTTACCCAGAAATAATTTCTATATAAAAAAAATATCATTTTAAATATATATATTTATGTATTTCTACCTATTTATTGGGTTACCTGTTCGGGTTTTCCAATATAAGTTATAAAGGTAGATAAGGTGGTAGTGTGTGTAACACAATTACCAATAGTTGGAGTTTGAATGTTTGAGGTTGGAAGTATATATCGAGACTGTAAACCCAATACCGTCTCGAGTAAGCTTTGCTGTGGTGAAGGATTTCATCGATCTCCGAAGGAAACTGTAATAGTTCGGAGTTTATCTTTGAAGTGTGGATGAGTAGAGTTGGATCTGTCGATGAGGCAGAAGTGAGTGATGGTACCTTGATACCTCAAGTAATAGTAGCTGTATGATGAGATACAGTGACGATGGATGTTCCTGAAGATGTTTTCTTTGGAACAAGATTAAGGAAGTGTGTATGCTTTGGTATTGTGGCTGAGTTCAGCATGAAGTTTCTGCTTTGGTTTGGAGTTCGAGTTTCTCGAAGATCTTTGGAATAGGAAGTCCTTGGCATCAGTGTCAGCAGTGCAGCTCGGAGTATTCTGTGATGGCAGGAAGTTTTCTGGATGAGCAGTTTTTCTGGAAGTGAAATTCAGAAGCAGCAGAGTGGATCCATTTCTTCGATAAATTGGATAAATAAGTGTAAGCTGTTCTGATTAGTAAAGAGAGGACAGTTTTCTTTGGAATTAGGTTGGGTTGATCGCAAAAGTGACTTGCGATTGTCTGAGTGTTCTCTTGGGTTGTCAGAATTTTCTGGATGTCTTCAGAGAAGTCAGAAGTTTGTCCACATCTGAAGGTTGAGTTTTCTTATCGACTTGGATTCCAGGAGTGATATCGGTGGTTCAGTCTAGTGGAAGGATGTTTCCTAGAGATAGAGTTTGGTGAAGCAGCTCAAGTTTTGCTGGAGTATCTGAGTTTTCTTTATGGATCAGTGAACCTTATTTCTGGAATGAGTTGTCCAGTCTGTGCTTGTGTCCTACCTCATATCAGAGTTGAGCAGCGAAAGCAGTTTGGAGTGTATCTCTGGATGGGAGAAGTAAGTTTGGAATCTACTGATATTGTGAAGTAGAATTATGTTTGGATCTAGTCTGTGTTCTGATTTGGATAAGTAATTGGTCTACTTGGTTGAATTGTCAGTTTGGATAACTGGAATTCATTGAGTTGTACGTATCTCTGAGGGAGTATGTATTTGATCTATCTCTGGTTTTAGAATCTGCAGTTTTGGGAAGTTTGGTAGTTGAGTCAGACTCGTCTGTAGTCTGATATCTTGTTTAGTTCTGTAGATCTAGATGAGTAGGAGATCTATAGCTTAGTAGTATTGATAGTTTAGATTGTTTGTAGAGCGAGTATCCCGGTATATATATATATACTTTGGGGAAACTCGAGGAATTTTATCTAGAATTTAGTCTAGATAGTTAGAATTGTTTGATTGGATGATTTGGTTGCTATGGTTGTTAGCATATGGATGATAATATATGCTTGTGTTTTGAATTAAAATCTTTAATAAGATTATTAAATTACCTTTGTTTAAATTTCGGGGACGAAATTATTTTAAGGGGGGAGGAATGTAATATCCCGGAAATTTTAACATATCAATTTAATAATCTGTTGAATAATTAAATTGATATGGATAATCTTTGATAATAAGATTTGAATTTAATTTAATAATCTGATTAAATTAGTATTAATTGATGATTTTATCTTTTAAAAGTTAATAAGATATTTTCTATTTGAATATATATATTTATTTATATATATTGTAAATAGAAGCTTTGGTAAATTGGAAATTTATATTTAATTTAATTTGGACTTTTCAAAGTTATTTAAATAAATAACATTTTAGTTTTAAATATACTTTAGATAAATCTTTTAATTGGTTAAGATATATTTTACTTAAGTTTAAATAAATAAGAAAAGGGCTTTTATTTACTTTTTAAATAAATAAAAATAAGTAAAATACAAATGTCATCCTATTAGGCTTAAATTAACATGTGTTAAGCAATGGATTAAACAATGTGACAAGTGTCTTATTTATTTTTCTTTTTCTTTTATTTTTTTTTAAATCACAAATTCACTTATACAAACACATACATTTCCTTCACTTCATTTCTTTCTATTCTTTTTCAAAACCAAGAGAAACTCAAAATCTTCTTCTCTAAATACAAATCTGAAACAAATCAGATCAATACCTTTCTCAAACATTCTCTAAATTAAAATATGAAATCAGTAAACATCTTCCTCAAAACCAAATTCTTCAATCTGTAATTCTTCTCTTTCCAAATCAAAGAATCAGCCTGCAGCCTTCATTTTCTCAAATCTGGAATCAACTCAGAACAACTGCTGCATTCTTTTCAACTCTGGAAGCAATTCAAACTGCTTGCAGTCATTTTCCAACCTGGAAGCCAACATGCATGTAGATTTAAAGCAATCTAAAGCTCCAGCAACTCCAGTTTTTAAATCAATAAGGCATTCCAGTCTTAAGCAAAACAGTTTCAAAAAGCTTTTCAAAATAAGGCTCTGCCTCTGTTTCATCTTTAATCAAGTGAGTAACATTTTTACTTAAAATTAACTTAAGTAATTATGATGCATGTTTAACTCTGTGATAAATATTGTTTTGATATGGATGTTTATAGATGACTCTGCATGTATATGAATGTATATAGATGTGTATGTTATTTGTATCAGTGTGACCCTGTTATCTTGAATTCTAGGCTACTGTTTTTGATATAAATCATATCTCATGATCTAGTTTTAAGTGTAGATCTAAGGTTTAAGTAAAATTAGTTGTTCCCTAGTAAACTAAAGATTAAAAGATTTAATTAAGACAAAATTTAGTCTGAGTGCCTCTGTAATCTAAAACAACAGAGACATGTTGTATAAATGTAAAAATTCGAACTGGGTAATTTATAGATTCAGGATTATATATGGAATAGATAGGTGATAATATGATTTTTAGCATGAATATCATAGTTTTTAGTTTAGTTTAATAAGAGCAGTTCTGGTTTTAACAAAAAAGGGAAAAACTTGAAATTCTGGTGATCTAGATGGTTTGGGAAGTCGAGTTTCTTTCTGAGGATAGTAGAGTGATCGAAGATGTAAGAAAAATTATTGGAAATTAAAATAGAGTAGTGAGGCAGTAATGATTTAGAGTTTAAATTTATAAACCTAGTTTTACTGGGTAGGGAAAAATGATTACCACGGTTTATTCTAGTGATCGAGTGTTTCAGGGCTTTGGGTAAGGGAAGGTTTGGGTTTGACGAAGACATGATCGGAATTCCAGAACCTCTGGTGATCGGGATTTCAAAGACGAGGGATTGTTGACAGGCTTTTGGAGGTAGGCTGTGTTCCAGTTTGGTGTTCGAAGTCTCGATTTCAAATTCGCGAATAGATCGAAGAGGTGATGATCATAGATTGGTTGGTGGATGAACGTCGACTGGTGGGAGATGTCGTCGATGGCCGGAGTTGAAGAAGATGACCGTGCACGTGCACGCGATCGAATGTCTGGGTGAAGTCTGGTTTGAACAGGAGAAGACAACTCGAGTTTCTCGAGTTTGTTCGTGTGAGACTCGGAGTTTTTGAATGGGCGACTCGAAGTAAAATTGTAAAAGCTCGGGTAAATTCTGGGTGAAGTCTGGATTTTGAGGAGAGAAAGGTCTCGAGAGATTCGAATTTTCTTACGGGTGAGACTCGGGGAATTTAGGATTGCGACTCGAAGTGTTTTAGTGGAGACTCGAGTACTTTTATGTGTTGCCAGGTTTTTCAAAAGCCTGTTAGTTTAAATTTTAAACTGAATTTAAATGGTGAAGAAATATTAGGACAGGAATTTGAAATCAAAATTTTAAAATATGGATTCAAGTTTAGTTTTGAATCTTAGATTTAAGATAAATAAGTTTTATAAATTCAAATGTTTTAATAAGTTTAAATGTTTGTTAAATTTAAATGTTTTGAAATTGGAAAGGGATTTGTTTAAATCTTGTAAAATTTCTTTTATAAGAAAAATATTATTTATCATTTAAAGGTTTTAAAATTAATTTTAAAACTTGTTGAAGTTAAATTATAATTTAATGATTTGTATGCATTTAATAATTAGAGTAATTAAATGGATAATTAATTTATCTAATAAATTAATGAAATAAATAATTACTTAAAAGTAATTAAAGGTTTAATCTTAAAGATTTAAGATTAATTATTTTTAGAATAATTAACTTGTAATTAAGATTCATTAATTAAATAGGATTTGATTTTAATTAATGATTAAGATAAATTAACTAGGAATGATTAATTTATAATTAAGGATTATAAGTTAGAATATTAATTAATGGTTAGGAATTAATTAATAAGTAATTAAATATTAATTAAGTTATGGTTAACACTTAATTAATTAAGTAATTAGAGATAAATAAATTGGTTATTAAGATTTATTAATTGAGAATTAATATAAGTTAATTACTTAAGGAAAGTAATTAAATAATAGTTAATGAGGTCATTAACTATGGGTTATTAAATAATTAATTAATAGGATTAATTTTGATAATTAATTAGTTTAATTAATTTAAGAATAATCATTTATGAAATTGTTTAAATGAATTACTTAATGGAAGTAATTAAGGATTAATTACTTATAGTAATTAATTTAAGTTGATTTGATTTATTTAAGTTAATTAATTAAGTTTAATTAATTAAGTTTAATTAATTTAGAATAATCAAGAGATGATTTGATAATAATTACTTAATGTAATTATTAAGGTAAGATTATTTAGGGAAGTAAATAATATGATAATTACTGGAAGTAATTAGTTGAATAATGATTTTATTAATAGAAGTAATTTGAGTTAATTACTTTGAATAATTAATCAAGGGATTAATTAAAGAAATTAATTAAGGAAGTAATTAATTTAGTTAGTGAAAGTAATTAAGGGTAGTTAATTACTGATTGAGGATTAATCAAGGTGATTAATAAATGTTGTTTAATTAAAGATTAATTACTTAATGTAATTAATTTAATTGAGTAATTAATAATTAAGTTGTAATTAAGGATCATTAATTAATATAATTAATGATGTAATTAAGATTGATTAATTTAGTAATAATTTATAATGAAGTGATTAATTAATGTAATTAATTAAGGTTTAATATAATTAATTATAGTTGATTAATTTAATTAATTTTAGTTAATTAATTAATGATGTAATTAAAGGTTAATTATTATAAGTGGTTAAGGATAATTAATTTGAGTAATTAATTAAAGATAAATTACTTGGATGTAATTAAAAGGTAATTAATCAAGATGATTAATTGAAATGATTTATTAGAGGATAATTAATTAATTGATTGTAATTAATTAATGGTTAAGTAAGAAGGATTTATAAAATGAAGTAATTAATTGAATTCAATTTAAATTAAGATGATATAAATCATTACTTATGAATGGGTGTTAGTATTGAATACTTGGCATTGATTGATATCTCTGATGAGATATATGCTGTATGATATGGATGTTAGTTGAATTGTATGGATTATCTGATAATGTTGATTATCTGTTGTAAATTATCTTTCTTTGTGTATAAAGATAATGAATTAAATTGTTTTAACTTTAAAACAACTTGGCCTTAAAAGATACGCTTTGGATTTCGATGAGACCGGGATCGGGTTTCCGTATACCGGATTTCCAGGTCTGGAGACCCGAATACCACATCGATCCAAATTAACGATAGGTCGTGAATCAAGTGAAGATGAAGATTCAGAGTGCAAGGGTTATTGTCGTTAACTCTGAGGGTGATTCCAAAACGAGTGTAACGAGATAATGCCTTCGGTTTCGTTCGAACCCGAAACGAACTTGTATGGATTGAATGCTTTCAGCACATCGTCAGGTGGACGATGAGCATTCTAAGTGATGTGTTTTTTTTTAAAGGTAATCGTGACCTCAAGCCTCACAAACCGGGAATGGCTAAAACAGGGGAGGTGCAGCAAGGTTAGTGGGTAGCACCCAAGTAGGACAAGATTACCTCTGTCTAGATGTCCCTTTCTATTTTCGACTTAGTGGTGCGGTTGCTGATCCCAACCGTGAGGTATCTTGTGCGGGAATTATCCAGTAAGGGATGTTCCGGCCTTGTGTTGCAGGGGATTGGGAGTGATCCTCGGTACGGTGATCTAGGCCACGTACTGTGACGGGCGGTACCCCGGTAGCCCTGCCATTGTATGGAATCCAAACTCCAATAAGTGCCGTACGTATTAGTTGTGCCCAACTATGTTGAAATGTGAGATGTAAGCATTTCAGCTATTTCTGTATTTTACTTGAAAACCCTAGACCCTATTATAATACAATCGAATTTCCTATCAAATGTTTTGGTTAGCGTAAGGTAAAAACTTACCCATGTTTATTTATGGGAAGTCTTACGTGATACCTTTTCTTTCAAAAGGTTTTGAAGTTAAACAAGTTTAACCTGTTACTCACACCAGACCCATGTCTGACCCAAGTTGTTTATTTCTGTTTTATAAACTCTTGGGTACTCAAATTTTTACGAGTAGCCAAGGGATTCAGGTTTAGCTTTGACGAGTAATCTGGAGGAGCAATGGAGCAGGAGGCTTCAGCGTTGTAGATATAGATAGTAGTTTCCGCTGTGTTGATCTTGTTTAGATCTTTGTTTTGTATTGAGTTGTAATAACTAGACAGATGTTTATAAATGTCTAGTATGTGATGTGTAATCTGTGTAACTCTGATAGATGATGTATATGATACTATGTAATATTTATGTGATATATTATATTTTATTCGGTTTCCGCTGTGAGAAATTGTGTTTGTTTCTTTTCTCTTCTTCTCTTTTCTACTTCTCACCCCTTTCTTTCTTATTAACGATGCGACTTTCTGTGGAGAGAAAGTCGTGGTCGTTACAAACCCTGTACAATAGCAAACCTGAATAACTCATAACAAAGATGCAAATAATGCAATGAAGAAATGGAAAACATCTGATTTTAAGGCTAGTATGTTCCATGCATAGTTTTTAGAATAAGAGTGCACCTAATTCCACGATAGTTTACGTAAACTGCAAGATTACCAAGAATATAAGCCACATCATATTCATAATTTCGCACTAAAGGATAAGTTGGTGATTTTAGTTATTTGAATATTGAAGGACCACATTGGTCACTTCAGTCACTAAATAATCCTATATAATTACTCCTCTTCCGTATAAATGGTTATAAAATACAACGGTAGTACATAACCACGAGTATACAGTTAAAGCCTTTTGGAGGCAAATCAGACTAAGATTGATTGTCAAACAGGGGACGTAGTGCTGCTTGTTTTGACTTTTATATCTCATTATATAGTTCCTTCCCTAAGTAAATTCATATAGTCTATTAATTCGTGGACAGGAAAATGAAGGGATAAAGCACCGGACCCGTATTGTATAGAAGTCTCAAACAGTTGAATAGTCTTCATCAACGGCTAGTGGAAGCGTCATAGATGATTAAGCATCAGTTGAGGAAAACGTATCGACTATCTTCAAGAAAATTTATGTACTTCTCTTGTCTAGGGACCACTCTAGCTAGATTTGTTAGGATGAAAGATGGTTCGGGCTTGGCCACCTTTTTCTGTATAGTAGAGCCAATCTGTATGAAGATTAAACACATTATTTCATGTGTTTTTTTCCTATCAAGTGCAGTAGAACCAACTTTAAATGTAGTAGATGAAACATATGTTAGTTTTACCACAAACGCTTTAAAGAACTATGATTACAGTTATTTAAGAAAAAATAGCAATTTGACTCAAATCCTAATTTTCAAGTTTATCCAACCAACCAAACCTTATATCAAAAGTCCCTAAAATTATGTTCCATAATGTAGTCGATCTTCATGTAAAAATAACTCCATAATAATATGAAATATAAAAGGTGATATTTTTAATTTGAAACAACTGATTGAAATTTTATTTTCGCTGTCAAATTAGAAATTTTAATTCTTTCCAACAAGATTCATGCGCTAATGTGTCAGTGAGATTTTGTGTTTGAAAATATTAGATGTGAAACATAATTTGTAATTTATTGCAATTTCCATGCAAAATATGTTAAAAAGGCATTTTTCTCAAATTTGGAAATCCAACTGAAATATTTTTTTCACTATTCAGTATTAACTCACAATTTTTTTAGTTTTTCCAACAACTTATGTCATATAATTAATTTAGTTAAATTTTATTGGTACAAATACTTTACGATTCGAGGTAGAAATGCAAACATTTGCAATTTACTTGCAAAACACAAAACTTCATCTAAACATTTTAATCTTTATTTACATTGATACTGTAAACTGAATATGTAAATTGACTTTTGAAATTTGAATTAACTACGTTTTTTTAAATATGTCTGTACACCTGTTTTTATAGCTAAAGATGTAAATTGATTTAACTTAACTTGCTACATCTTTATCTTTAATAAAAGTTGTAATACATTTGGTGTCACACTTTTTTTTGTCAGCGTAAACTACCAAAAATGCCCATCTACAGATATTATCAAAATCTCACCATCATTTAAAATTAGGATCTAACAAATAAACTTATTTAACCAATTCAAGAAAAACTCTCTACAAATATCACCAAATCAAATCATAATATTACTTAAAAATAGGATCTAACAAATAATTTTTTTTAACAAATTCAAAATGCCCTTCCATATATATTACCAAATCAAATCTTAATATCACTTATAAATAAGATCTAACAAATAAACTTTTTTCACAAATTCAAAACATCCATCTATAAATATTACCAAATCAAGTCATATCAATTAAGAACAGGATTTAACAAATAAATTTCTTTTAGAAATTCATACTTCATTAATTGATAATCTATTAAATAATAGTAAAGCGGAAGAAATTCAAGCTCTCTTATTAATTGTAGGTGCTTTCTCTACTCTCCTTAATTCTCTCTCTAGATATTTTAGTTTCAAATTTTTTATAATTTATCAATTTATAGTTATTCTACTAAACTTCTAATGTCAATTTATAATCAAATACATACTTTTAAAATTTTCTATAATTATTCACAAATTTTTTTAGTTCTCATTTAATATTTTACATTTAAGTTCATATATTTAAATTAATTACGTAATTAAAAATTTAAACTATTTGATAAATTGACTTAACTAATATTAGATACGTCGTGTAAATCCTAAAATACCAAAGTAGCATCAACAAACTGGTAAAAAAAATTTTCATTTGCATACAAAGATATGTAAATCACATAGCATAAATTATATACATCAACAATAATAACAAATTTATTTTCTAATTCGTTTATCTCAATGAAGTTATTTGCATTACACTGAAAAATTATATTTTTAGCTTTACATGCCTATATTTTAAATTTTTATAGTTACTTACAAACCCTTATCAATTCCCTCCTAATATATTTTTACTCATATCCATGTATTAACCAATTATGTAACCTTTATTTTAAATCATTCAAATAAATTGATTAACTAATATTTATTAATTCATTTAATAAATCTTAAAATATACCGATTTAAGTAGGTATACAACACTCATATATACAAGCGAAGATGTTAAGATTGTTATTTTTATTCATATATAAAGGTATATGGATCACATAACATAAAATGTAAACATAAACAATAATATATTTTTAATTCATCATTCATTTATCTTTAAAAAAATCATGCATTGTAGTACAAAATTTCGTTTTTTACAACTTTTAAATAATAAACTTATATATTACAACAGTGGGATGTGAAAGCACGGATTACTCTAATACAAATTAAGTTACGTAGACATTCTCATTTTCAACATTACATTATTACAACTTTAAAAGGATAAATTTATATTTTACAATATTGGGATGTGAAAGCACAGATTACTCTAATACAAATTAAGTTATGTAGACATTTTCATTTTCAATATGATATTAAAACTTACCCAACTCATAACCCAAAGACGCTATAGATTTATTATTATTATTATCATCATTATTATTATTATTTTGCAAATATTGAAGTTGTAAACATGACACTCATACAACAACGTGAAATTTATGATTAACAGCTAAGTTAAAAAAAGATTTACTAATTGAAATATCAAATAATGAATAAAAGTTCATGCGTAGATAAGTTTATCGTAAGATGTTTTTCTCAACTACAACTACATACAAAGCTCTTCTCATTTTTTACCCTATTTTCTAACATTCAACTACATATATTTAATTAGTTAAGTTGATCGTTAATTTAAAATATTCAATACATTCAATTACTTAATATTTGTTATTTCATTATAAATCCTTAAATATATATATAATATTCATATTAATAGAAATGGAAAATTCAATTGTTTCATCCATTTATATAAAAAATATATGCATCACATAGCATGAACTATTTACATATATAGTAATAGAAACACACATGTACGCACGCACGCACATATATATTGTTATTACCGAGTTAGGACAATAATTCTGACGAGAATATGTGGTTGGCAACCCTCAACCTTATATCCGAGTGTTGCATGTCATTTTAAATTATAAATTTCTTTATTTCAATAAATTTATCATATACTGCTTAAAAATATTCAATTTTTAACAATAATTAAAATTTAAAAATTATTTTTTAACAATATTACCGTGTGCAACGCACGGGTTACACACTAGTAGAAATAAAAATTGAAACAAACAAAAAATCAAACCTCACAACTTGAAAATAAAAACTAAAACTAACTACACTTAATTTCAATACAAAAATATGATTGAACATATATGATTTGTAGAAAAACAATTCACGCGCGAAGCGCGTACCGTAACGCTCCTCTATTTTAATATCACTTAAAATAAGGATCTAACTTCTTCTACAAATTCCAAATTTTTTTCTACAAATATTATTAAATCTTAATATCACTTAAATATAAGATCTAACAAATAAACATCTACAAATATTATTAAACCTTAGTGTCACTAAAACAAAAACATAGGATATAACAAGTAAACTTCCTTTATTAATTCAAAATTTCCCTATACAAATATTAATAAATCTTAATATCATTTCAAAGTAAACATTCCATGTTCCATTTATACAAATACATCACACCACATCATAAATATAAACATATATATATATATATGTGTGTGTGTGTGTGTGTGTGTGTGTTAGGAAATCAAATTCATGGTTTTAATGACAACAACTATACAATGAAAATCAAATGTACATATATATGTATATATACAAGAACTTGCTAGAGCAACATCACTAGAAAGACAAGAACAAGGCTCAAAGAACGTATCAAGAGGCTAAAAGTTGATAGAATCAGAAGAGTAATAACATAGATACAAGAAAAGCAACATGCACAAGATCAGACGTCTGGGTGCACTAGCCAGACGTCTGAATAAATCCTTTGGATTACAAAATAGACAGAATCAGACATCGGGTAATATACTCAGACGTTTGAAAGGCTACTATATACAACAAAAATATAAAGAGCCAAAAGTCTGAGACATATTCTAGACGTCTGAAACTGAACTCGGTTGTTGACATTCAAATTACAACTGCCGCAACTGAAAAGACACCTTCGCTTCTCTTCACTGCAACTCTTCATCACCATCAAAAGCGACCATAGAACACATGTTAATGGATGCAACTACTCAAGGAATCTCTCTACCGCTATAAATAGCATCAAGAATCCAAGAGAAGATCTAACCTTACTTACTTATGCTCTCTGATTATACACTCTATCATATACTCTTGATCTCTGGCAATCTATACTTGTATTCTACTCTTCCAAATATACAGTTCCTCATAGACAATACACTCTAGATATATATTGGAAGCATTTGTACTATATAGTCAAAATCCATGTAATAGAAAACACACAGTTGATAAAGAAACTCTGCTATTGTAAACATGTTCCTCCGGGTGAAGTGAATGTATGTATGTATATAGGCAAAAGAAATTACGGATATATCCACAAATATATGCATACAAATCATCATTCAAAAGAAATTACGGATGATAAATACCTAAAAATAGAAGTGTAATACCAAGGACTCAATGTATTTGTATGCATTTATAGTTTTGCAGCACCTATTAATCAAAATAATTATGTGATATTATCAGAGTGATAAAAAATATTTATTTAACTACTAAAAAAATTAAGTGAAAATAAGACATAGAAACGTTACAAATCATGATGTCATTTTAATTATGTAAAAAAATTATTTTTAATCAATTGTTTCATACCTTAATATTTTTATTTTAAAATAAAACATTTCAAAAAATATTTAACATTTATGTAAAAAAGATAATAAAATATGAAAGAAAATTATTTCAAAATATGGTATAATTTTGTCCATTGATTAACTAGAGTACGAATATAAATAATTAAAAGGTAACTTTTCGTACAAAAACGTACTAATTGAAAATATGTATTTATTTTTCAATATTACAGAATACAAACATTCATCACTTATCATTAATTGTAATGATTTCTTCACAAAATATAATTTAATACTGATAAGAGTCCATTTGATGTACCAATTTTATAAAGGAAAAACGTTATATATGTTTGTAATGATGCACTTATTTTGAAAATTAATATATATTTGTTTGTAATGAAATATTAACTTTAGGAAGAAAAAAATTATGTATATATATTTTTTGTATTAAATAACTAATTTAAGGAAGTTGATGGTGAAATTCTTAAGTAAAATAGGTATTGGGGAATATACTAAGTAAGTATTTGAATGAAGATTAAATAAAAGTTGTGGAAAAGGATAATTTTGGGTAACTGATTGAAATGAAATAAATGTGAATAGAAAGAATTTGATATAGCTAATAATCAATTGAGATAAATACGTAAGTTGTACGTATATTATTTTATTCGCATAACGATTTGATCCAGATTCAAGCACATAATTTCGAGATAATTTATATCGATCCGAGTTAGGATATTTTTTCACTCGATTTACGACGGCGAACCCTGAATGTAGATTTTTGATTGATTTTGGAATTCTCTATCATAGTATACGGCTATGCAAGAAGATTGACGGTTTCTAATCAATAAACCAATTCTGAGTCTGCATTAGAGAGTCGTGTGAACGATACTAGTCGGAAGTTAATTTGTGTGATCGAGTGAGCGATCAGAATTGATATTGCGTACGGATGATATATGTACATCGTACGGGTTTGGTGAAATGAATATTGGAAATTGAAAATGCTGAATAAAAAGGTTTTGAATTGTATAGTCGGATATTATTGGTAAGTAAGATGTAGGTATTTAAAAGAAAAAGCTAAATTGATGTCTTCGATTTGAGAAGTAAAATTTGATTGCTCGACAAAAAGGTACATGTTTAAATTGTGTTTGAAATTGATAGTTTTTTATTGAGCCACTTGGCTTTTGTTTTCTTTTGATGATTTGAGCCCGTAGAGGCAGTTTTGTAGTTGTTCGAATCTAGCAGCGCAAAGGAGACACTGGCGAAATTTTTCGAAAATTTAACGAGTCAGAAAATTTTGAAGAAATTTTTTATAATTAAAATTTGATTTGGGATTTTAATTTGAAATGGTTGAGTAAATAATATTATTTGGAATCTATGGATGAGGTTGGAAATTATTAAAAGTGATAGTGTGTTTTCAATAAAAAAAATTGATTTCAGAAAGTTGTTTAAGACTGTGTGGTTTTAGGAAAATAGTTAACGGGTTTTAGGTATTCTTCTTACCTGGCAATTTCGGGGACGAAATTCTTTTAAGGGGGGAGGAATGTAACGACCCGAAATTTTTGGTTATTTGAAATTGGAATATTTAATTAATTGTAAATATTTAAGAGTTAATTTTTAACTTGAATTTCAAATATAACCATTTATTGGATAATTTAATTATTGAATTTAATAATTGAAAATTGGTTAATATATTAAATCTTGAGTTTTAGGCTTGATAAAAATAATTAAAGGCTTATAAAATTTATATTAATAATAATGAAGATAATAAAACTTTCTAAACTGGATTTAAAAGTGATCTGTTAAGTTTTAAAAATATATCGTTTAAATTTACATTTAAAAATAGCCTTCCGAGGCACAAACTCGGAATTCGACGAAACCAGTTCCATTGGATCCGTAATAGTGTATTATTATCGGTTTTGAAATTTCATAGTGTTTGGAGTTATCGTTCGATCGTACGGGATATAAACGCACTAAAATTTATATCGAAAATTCAATATAATAATTGGGTCCAAAAAACTATCTTCTCCATACGATCGAATTAGGACTCGAAACCTTTTCCATTGCGCTCGGAATAAACGCCTAGCAGCACGCCTCGATAGTGGTTCGAGATTTTGAGCTACGTAATCAAGATGATTTAAATTTTAAATATATATATATATATATATATATCTTTATTGATTGACTATTTTCACATCAGCACTTTTTCCCCTCACTTCAAAACACTGTAGATGACCCATTCAAACACGTAAAGCATCTTCCCTCCCTTTTAAAATTCACGCAGCTGTTACAGTGAAAAAAAGGAAAAAAGAAAAAAAAGAAATGTTATTCTTTTGTGCTAACTACATATTTATCCCTATTTTAAAGTACCGAGCGCAATAATGGGAGAATCAAAATTCAAAAACAAAAACTACACATTTATCACCAGCTTCCTCTCTCAGCTCAAAATTCACAAGTTCGAAATCGAATTAAAGGCTTCAAGAAAAGAAGAGAGGAGAGGGTCGCGACTGCGCCTAGGCGCGTGAGAGGTCGTTGACGGCAATTTTAGAGCGTGCAAGGCCAGGCGTGGCGCCGCGTTTTAGGGTTCTTGTGAATGTCGCGATGCTATAAGGTGGGTTGTGAGCAGCTAGGATCGTTCTCAAGTGAAGCGCGGTGGTAAGGGGATGTCGTGATGGAGTGTACGAACTGGGAGGATTTGAGCGAAGTCGATTTTTATTTCGAAGGGTCGGGTTGAATTGTGGGATATAGTCGGGTCGAGGACGTCAAGAGGTGGAGGTTGGTGATGGCGGCGTCGATCGTAGTGGGATGTGACAGCGCAATAATGCAGCGTCGATCATAGTTTGAAAGCCCTTCGCGAGCATCACCTTCGCCTAGAACCGCTTGGAGCTCAACCCCCTATGTGCCTTGAAAAACGTGGGTGAAGGCAGCACAAGTGCGAGTCCCTAGCTCTCTCCTCGTCGCGAATTAGACGATCACCACTGTTGAAGACGTTCTTCTCGTCGCGCTCTAGAGTTTTGTAGTTGATGGTTTCTGATAATTGTTGGTGGATTGGAAGAACGAGAAGGAAGAAGAAGGGAAGACGTCGGCCATTAAAATTGTTAGGTGATCGCCGGCCAAGATGCTAGGGTTTCACTGGAAAACGTGTATATATAAACGTTTAATAATTATTATTTTATTAATATTCTCCATTTTAACCATCATATACAAACGAACTCCAAATCTCACATGCCGCCTGGCGTTTATAAGGTTTTACCCGCGTTTCGAACACAATGGAACGTGTTTCGGGAGCTAATTCGATCATATGCACGAGTTACGGAAATAAACGATCAAATTTAAATTAAATCAATTAAAACGATTTCTATGCGTTTTGGCTTGCCCCGGACAAACCGTACGTCCGATTGACACGAAATTTGAAATCTTACAATAATTTAACATTACGGATCCGATTAAACTAGTTTCGTCGAAATCCGAGAATGTTTGAAAAATGACTATTTTCACTCGTCAATTAAATATTAAAATATTCAATTTCTACAATTTTAATTTTAATTCAATTTTAAAAGTTTACAAACATTTTTCTAACTCCAATATGATTTAATATAACTTTATAAATCATTTTTATTCACATTTAATCCAATTTCCAATTATTTCTGGAATTTCAAATATTAAATTATCGATTTAATTATCCAATTAAATCTCTATATTCGAATTATAATTTATTCAGCTTATAAAACTTACTTGTTAATATTTAAAATCAATTAAATATCTGAATTTCAAATGACAGAAATTCTGGGTCGTTACAATCTTCCCCCTTAAAAGAACTTCGTCCTCGAAATTGCCAAGTAAGAAAAATGCCCCAAATTCATTAACTTTTCAAAAATCCACTTAGTGAAAATTTAATAATCACCTTTTCCAAAACCTTTAACTTCAACCAAAACAATGGTTTCCATTTTCTAGTTCAATTCCTACGTTTTATTACAATTTGGGAAAACGACTTTCCGTTAACAAAAACATTCCAAAAGTTCAAAAATTTTCTAACTCCCAAAATTTACGGAAAATTTTGGCAGAGTCCCCTTTGTACGGAGGAGCTTTCGCAATTTCACAATAGATATAAATATATATACATCGACCCACACGGTCGGAAAAGTAGAAAAACAGTTCATATTTCCTATTTTTATTGCATAGGCGTACCTTTTTAGCATTTAAACTTAACAAACTGGAAACAACAAAACCCTCGAACCCGAGTTCCACCCGAGAAAAACTTCATCCTACTCGATCATCACTTCGTGTTGCACACGAACTCGTCCCCTCCCTAACACAAACTGATGCCGTGTACTGAACTGGTGCACGTGCACCAACGTTCGCCAGCACTCCGGCGACCTTCACCCCTTCCGGCAAGTTGCGAAATGACTCAGCAATCGATTCAAGTCACTGATTCCAAAACACATAGCCAAAATCAAAATCGAGCAATCCAGTTCAAACCTGGAACTCGACATCACCAGAAAAATCCCCTCGAACCACCCACGCTGACCACCGACGATGCTACAACTCTGGCCACACCTTGTCCATCCTCCACTCTGCCATTTCCCAAAACCTCGAGAGACTCGCATCACCAGAAACGATACAGCGACCTCATTTCCTACCTCGTTCACTTCTGGGTTTAAAACCCTAGTTCATCCAAATTCCAACACCACGGCAATCGATCACCACAACCACCATTTTTCCCAACCTCGCCAGACCCTACTTCACCTTCAAACAAAACCCCGAAGGCCAAGTGATCGTCGATCGCCAAGAAATGGTCAAAAGCCATTTCCAGTTCAACTTTGAACTACACCTTCGATACTCGATTAAAAATCAAGATTTTTATTTCAAAAATCCTATTTTCCAGAGCTGATTCAAATTATATAATTGAAACAATAAATTATAATATTTGATTTTTAACCCAAAACAAGAATTTTACTGTTGTTTTCTTTTCCCCGGAGAATTTCAAACTTAATTCACATAATTTAAATTTTAAAAATTAATTTGTGATTTAACAAACAACTTTTGTTTGAAACTCAAAGCTTATCAGTGATTAGTTTAGGAAATCTTGGATTTTGATTAAATTTTCCACACTGTAAATTTTGAAACAGAGAAGAATCAACCAAACTCAAACATGCACAGTTCAACACAACTTATATACAGAGATTTCACCATATATATATATATATATATATATATACACAAGAAAGCATCATTAAACTCAGAATTTTCACAAGCAACAGGACTTAATTCACTTAAGCTTTAATAAAAAATGTTTACTCACAGTGCTTTTTCCAAAAATAAGAATAGAGATGTTTTCATGTTGACACAGGCTGAGCTTCCTCTGGTTGCCTTGATTAGTTTGTGTTGTTGTTTAAAGTAAATGTTGTTTTAAGTTTGAGATGATATTGTTTGCTCATATTTTTAAAAAAAATGATCGAACTGAAAGGAGAAGCTTGATATATAGAAAATGAGTTTACAGATTGATAAATTATTTTGTACAAAGCATCAGAGATATTTTCATTTGTCTTGTTGACTATGCAGCAGATTTTCTTCTTGCTTTGTTGGCTGCATTAATTATCATGTACAAATCTACATATATTTATCTTTTGTGTGCTGATATGATATTGCATTTAATTGTTGTTGTCTTATATTAGAAGCTAATGCTTATTATATTTTTTTCTTGTTTACACAGTTCATTTTTATCCTTATGTCTACATATTTGACATATGTTTGTACATAGCTATATATTTTACTATCTTGTTTGTTTGAATACTTTAATAAAATTTGATGTCTTCTTTTCTTGTCTTTTATTTGTTTGTATTAATACATATTATAAGAGAATGTTTTGAAATTAAACATGTATTTTATTTGCATTTGGAAATACTCGAACCAATCTACCAGTTACTTTCACAAATTTTTATTCATAAATTAAATTAATTATCAATTTAAACTTATTTAAAATCCGGGATCGTTACAGATTCCCCCCTTAAGAAATTTCGTCCCCGAAATTTGCCAGGGAGATGACAAAGATAGATGAAAGATAGAGAAATATCTTTCCAGATCAAACTGGATATCAATTCTGCATTTGGCTTACCAAATCAGAATATCAATAATAAATACAAGAACGAATCTATTCAGTTTTTCACAAGATACTCGGGTTATCCGGATCTACGAAATGTGCAGTGGCATTGGTTAGTCCGAAGGGATAACTAACCATTCGTAGAATATATTGGGACTTAAATTGTATAGATATATAGATACAATTTCAAAACTTTTAATTTAGAACTAAAGTATACCTATCAACCATAGCAACCAAAGCAATCAATACATCCAAACAAAAATTTCTGACTCAGTTGGAGTTTATGTCCCATATTAATATATCGAATCTCCTTCCTGGAACTATCAAAGAATTGAGAAAAGATGTCGAACAAAAGAGATTAATAGAGAAAAGATTGTTTCCTTGTTGCTACAGGGTATTGACCATTTCGTGGTGGTATTCCCCTGTCCTCTATCTCATCCTCTTCTTGCACTCATACTTACTATCAGTGAATAGTAAGAGAATTTACTGAGGCATACGGATGGATATCTTAAGGATACTCATTCTAGGGTATACTTCACCCTATCTCTAATGAGCTACTTAATGTGTTATACTCCTGAGCTAAATTTCAACCTTATCTCTGATACCACTGTAAGGATTCAAGATTTTCGACTTTTGAAAATCGACATTAATACGTCCACTGTATCAACTGTCGAGCAATCGAATGTCGGAAAATCGAATTTTTATGGTTAAAAAGAAGAGGTAGAAGAAGACAGAAAGAAAGAAAGAAGAAACAACAGAAACAATATCAGAATCTCACATATCGCAGCGGAACAACATATAATAGATAAATGAATAATCTTTAAATCAAGAACCATATCATTTTATACATTACATCATCAGAGTCAATATACGCACAATACATCAATGGACAGTTATACAAACTTGTCCTCATACAGAATACACAGTGGAACAATAATATCATATACAAGTGATACGCCTCGCCATCCAGCCTGCCACTGAGCTCCACAGCATCTCTTGAATCCAGAATGACCTGATAACCTGACTCTAGGCTGCCCATGTGGAAAATGATGGGCACCCAGAGTTTAGGAAAGGAACAATAAACTCCAGGTCAGTCATGGGACTGGTGTGAGAACTTAAAACAGTTATTATCTTTAAAACAACAACAAAGGAAGTAAAAGACATCCACAATGCTTTTTGGAAAATGAAACTACAATAAGGCTTCCCGCCACACACACAATGCAAACGCAGAATTGGAGGAGATTTCTCCTTATGATAGTCAAACATGCTTACTACGCAAAATCATTTGATTATTATTATTAGTGTATAGTGGAAAACATTTCGAAAGTATAATATTAATCTTAGCCAGCATAGACATTTCGAACTATGCCTACTATAGCTACCATCTAAACAGTGGTGACCACCATAAGTAAATGGCAGGTTCTACAACTAAAACCATACTCGGTTCGTATTGGAAATTGGATTTCCAACAAATGGTCAGGCTAAGGAACTTCCTACTGCCACATGGGTACGCCTCTGGATGGACGTCCCGAGAAACCAACATGGCTCTCTGCCAACACAAGGCTGGGTTACCTCTTACACTAGGTAACTACTACACGAATATGCCACCCCCCGGTCCTTTGGGACCTTTATCCGAGGCGCCTCAACAAAACAACAATCATACAGTATATGAGATTGGAGTAACCACATAGGTTAAATACCAGGGCTCCATACCTGATACCACCCTTTTCTAGAAGGAAATGACATACCCTAAAGGGAGCGACCCTCATAACCTTGCCGCATCATTCCTGTTTTGACCATTTCCGGGGTGTGAGGTCCGACAAAGTCTCGTCCACAAAGCTACGCTTTTTCCACAAAGCCATGCTTTGATCATAAATGATCAACACACAACAACACTTAGCATGTCACGTTACCAAATTGGGAGTATATCACTGATAACCTTCAACTACATAACCTCTGAGCTCATACGTCTCAGAGAAGGGTGTTAAGCTAAGAGAATAAATTCTCCACCACCAACATAAATGTATTTGAAAGAAATCAGCTTTATATCTCAAAATGTAATGTCAGACATGTAACCATACAAGTCTGTTCCGGGTTCGAACTGAACCGAAGGCACTTCCAAAGAAGCCCTTGCAATCCGGGTATTCACAATCCCGATCGAACTTCCCATCACAAAGGAAATCTCTATACCGTAGCTAACGGTGCAGAGACAATCGATAGGTTATCCTATCATTTTCACAAATACCCGGTCTTTACCACCGGTCTTCAAATGTTATCCATATCGTCATATCACTTATTCGGAATGGGTTATATGACACAAAGGTCCTTTCCCGGCTAAACCGAATAGTGAGCACAATATTTAAAACATATGGATATAGGGATTTCAATTAAGTCACAACTTATTACCCAAATCCTTTCCTTTAAATGGTTTAAACAAATTACCATTTTAAATCTTTAAACAAAAAGATTTACTTCACAAAGTTCACCCAATTTCACAAAGATTCATTCATAGATTCCCAAATCTTTCCCATTTCAATTTGGATTAACTCATCCAACCTTTGAATCAAAATTCGATTCATAGCTTTCAAAACAATTTAATTTCAAATAGAATCCTTTTACACAAATTGGAAATTCATTCCTAACATGAAAGCTTTTATTATTTGAAAACAAATAGTTTTCGTTTCGGAAAAATCTGATTTCATTTATACAAGTTACGGTCTTTGGGTTAATTCAAATTTCCACAACAACACTTTTAAAAAATGGTTTTAATTCATATAAACACCCTTTTACACTTGTATAATCCTTTTAGACCAGAATTCCCAAATCTTTGAATTCAATTTCAAAATATTGAATTCAAAATTTAAATCAAATGATTTAAATTCCAATTTTTTATTAAGTTATTTAAAATAACTCTTATTTTGAAACTCATTTTCAAAAACTTTCAATTCCAATTTTCCAAAACTATTTTTTTTTGACTCAAAAATTCAATCTTTAGAATTGTTAAAAATCTGTGACTTAACTGATTTCCACGTGAAATCCACATTTGTGTGTGTATTGTGTAGTCCAAGGATTTAACACAATAGTGCAACAACATTCAACCATCACAGATCAAATATAACAATATAATTTGATAAGCAGTATAAACTATAACGCTTATCTTTCATTCACAGATCACAGATATATATATATCACAGATAAACAAATTACAGATCATAACTTAAATCAAGATATATCACAAAGCATCACATATTAGAGATATCAAACAATTTAACATCCAATATAATCCAAACATCCATAAGTAGGATTAATTTAATTATCTAATTAATTTAAAGTCAGATAAATTTCGACGTATAAATTTTTGCTAGTTATGGTAAATTAATAATCAATTAATTTCAAATTGATTTTCAAATTTATTTCAAAACACCAAATCAAATTTTCAACGAATTTCCAAATTATTTCCTTTTTAAAATAAATTTCTTTATCTCTTCAAATCTATTTAAAAATCCAACTTTTTAATAAATTCTTCAACTACTAAATAGTATTATTAAAAATCCCTTTACTAAGCCCTTTTTTCCCAAAATTTGAAATTTAACTCAATATAGTTCAAAAATAAGACTTTTATCTTTCAAAACTCCTTTTAAATTTATCCAATTCTCAAAAATAAATTTTTCAACAAATTTTCAACTTGAATTTCGAAAATCCAATTTTTTAATTTCTGGTATCCAACGATACCAAAAATATATTCGGCTAAACCGTAGCCTTCAACAATTTAAATCACAAAAATAATCATAGGGTGATTATAAATAATCAACACACAACATATGAAACAAATTCAAATGTTTGAGGAATCCAGTTAGATCCCTCCAACCTGTTTCCCTGCATCCACATATGTTAGCACAATACCAATTCCACTTCAAGGTGGAATATCGCGGTATATGGGATTTATAAAATACTATCCGCTATTATGCGACGCAATAGGGCCTCATCCGCTATATAATGCGGGAAATCAACTCCAAATACATATATAATACCAATTCCACTTCAAAGTGGAATATCGCGATATATGTGTTTAATATAATAAAATCCGCTTAATATGCGGCGTATAGGGTCTATTTCAATTCAACAAATGACAATCATCAATCCAAACACACAATCAACACTATCAACAATTTTAAATCTAACTATTTAAAATTTAAATCGAAACACAATTCGATTGAGTGAGGAGTTCTCACCTTGAGTTTCCGATAACAGTTGTAGTGTTTCATTTCAAATAAAATTAAACACGCGTCTAATTTTACCCAAAATTCACACAAGCTCCAAATGACTCCAAACCAGTTCCATTGCGTAGTGCTCGTCGATACGAACCCAACGCAAGTCGTTTCGTCAGTTTTCGACCTCGTATCAAAAAGTTATGGTATTTTAAACATTATACAATTTAATATATATATAAATTTACAAACTTTTATTTTATTTTGACCTAATATTCATCACAGCCGTGCATTCCATCAGCCTAGATCAGGGCCGTTGTTTCCATCTTCTCCCCCCAGCCTATTCACGTACGCGATAAACCCATAGAGCCGCCGCTATGCCCTAATCATCGTGACCTCCTCGCTATCCCATACGTCGATCAGGGACCATAGTTTGAAAGCCCTTCGCGAGCATCACCTTCGCCTAGAATCGCTTGGAGCTCGGCCCCCTATGTGCCTAGAAAAACATAGGTGAAGGCAACACGAACGCGAGCCCCTAGCTCTCTCCTCGTCGCGAATTAGACGATCACCACCGTTGAAGATGTTCTTCTCGTCGCGCTCTAGAGTTTTGTAGTTGATGGTTTCTGATAATTGTTGGTGGATTGGAAGAACAAGAAGGAAGAAGAAGGGAAGACGTCGGCCATTAAAATTTTTAGGTGACGGCCGGCCATGATGCTAGGGTTTCACTGGAAAACATGTATATATAAACGTTTAATAAATATTATTTTATTAATATTCTCCATTTAACCATCATATACAAACAAACTCCAAATCTCACGTGCCGCCTGGTGTAACGCCCCACCTCTATACCTACGCTAGCCAAGAACACTACGGTGTAGTGCTGTCGACTAGCGCGGAGAATAAGGCTGTTGAGGAGCGACCATCCATGTAATTGCTTTGGGCGAGCACCGACATGTCAGATAGTATAGCATGCATTTCATTTAAGGAGGAAATCCGACATACCGATACAAACTCAAAGCTATCACACAGTGGCTATATATAATCTTCGGAAACAAATATAGAAACAGACATAACACAAATCAGTCACAGACATCCATATCACATAGGCGGAAAAAGATATGAATATATATATATATAACACATGAAAGTGTACATCAGAGTAGTGGTCTGAAAGATCCACGATAATACAAAAGAATAGCTACAAGCTACACAAAAGAATAAGTATACATCACAGAGTCTATATCTCAAATGTATACAACACAAAAACTACTAATCTAAGTAGTTAACCAAAAGTCAGAGTAATCCCAGAAGAGAAGTCAAGCAGAAGCACCTGTAACATCTCGGTCTGACCCGAGTATTATTTCATAAGAAAATAATAAACGGATCAGTCTAGCTATAAATATCAGATGACATGATATAGAATAAAAGATATGGCATAAATATGTAATAACCATAATGGCATACTACTATAAGTATGTAATTGAAAATCAACAAGAGATTAATCAATATCACAAGAATCTTATCAAAGATAAAATAGGGTATCATACCCTAAGCTTGTATTCATAACAAGCCAATGACACACAAATTCACCAATGCACAAAAATTGATAAAACTTATCAATGGAAATCACGAAAATTGGTGAAGCACAAAATTCCAGAAATCATCTCAGGAAATCCAGAAATCACAAGAAGGGGGGAGGCATATCACAAAACGGGAGTATAAAAACTCACCAACACGTGTAACACAAGACGAGACGCTATCTCATGGTAGCTAACTATTAATTTTTGAGCCGAAGCTCCACAAGAATGGCCCGAAGACCGTGGGGCGCTACCCCACATATGTGATGTAGAAACATCACACAAACGGGATTTAGTCTCCCTCGTAGACAAAGAGACATCGCACAATTGCTAGTCTAAATCACAAAAATGATCGTCATGATCATCAAGAAGTGTCAACCACGCCAAGCTAGTAAATATATGAGTTTAGCTTCATGTCCCATAACCACTTGCTTAACTTAAATATTTACGAACAAACTGTAGATCTTCACTAGAAAATTGTCACAAAAGGTTCAATCGAACAAGTCCAAGAGCTAACCGACGAAGTAAACGCGAGCGTTTCATACCACTCGTTTTACTAAGTCGTTTAATTCAATTTCTCATCCGAGTGAAGTAAAGGCTTGTATATAATAGTAGATTGGAAAACAGTTTGAGAAAACGAGCTTTATATTTAAAATAATGTTGAAGTCATTTGGAAGAAAGGGTTTTGATATTTACTACTAGTATTAAAACCTTTATATTTTTAAAGTGACAAATCACAGAAATTGATTGTAGAATCAACAAGTCACAAAAATTCACGTTCGAAGGCGTGAATGAAATCTAAGAAAATCACTTCCAAATCCATCAAAGTAGAAATACCCATGCGACCTAACAAGGCTGAGCTAAAGTGTAATGGAACGACCTAAGGAAAAATAGGTCGAACGAATTAAGGCTTTAGCAGCCTAACAACCTAAAGAGGAAGTGGCTTAAAGTAAAATAGGTCGAACGACCTAAGGATAGTATGTCGAGCGACCTAGGTGAGCAACCTAATCATGTGGCGCGACCTATAATGTCCGAACGACCTAACTAGGCGAGCGACCTAAGGGTTAGATGGGTCGAGCGACCTAACTCATGGCCGAGCTAAGGAAAGGCGCGACCTAACGAGGTGCGAGTTAAATAGGTCAAACGACCTAAAGAGGAACGAGCTAGCCGAGACCCAACATGGCGCGACCTAAGGGTGCTGCGACCTAACGTGGTTAACGACCTAACTCGGTCGCGACCTAAAGTGGTGAACGGCTCAGAGTGGAACGAGCTGTCTGCCAAGTGACCTAAGGGTTACGACTCAACGCCGAGCGACCTAAAGTGAAGGAGAGCCGAGCAACCTACTGGCTGAGCGACCTAGTGGCTGAGCGACCTAGCTCGTGGCGAGCAAACATAGGCAGAACGACCTAATACCGAGGTGACTTTTCCACCAGAACGACCTAAGCCCAGAAAATTGCCAAAACACACTAAAAATTGGGTTTTTCACCAATTCAATCCAACCCAAAAGTAATTGCACATATAATAGTGATAGGGAATCATTCCCAACAACCCAAGATAGTTATAGACAAGAATGTGAGATAAAAATCTCACCTTTTCACGGAAATTGATGATGGAGAAGCTTAAAAGTGTAGGATCTAGATTAACCCTAGAGGGGGGGTGAATTGGGTTATCGCAATTTTCTCGAATTAAACACGAAATCAAACTGCAGAAAAGTAAATCACACACAAAATTTACCCAGCTTTGGCAACCCCTGCCTACTGCTGCATTCCCAGATTTCTATTAGGATTAAACAGTATCCCGCTTACAAACACTCCTACAGACTCGCACACCCTGCTCCGCCTATAGAGTTTCGTAAACTCGCACACCCTGCTCACTGAACTAACCCTAACTAGACAATCTGACACTACCTAAACCCTAGGTGGTGATTTCCCCTGCCTTGACTCGAAAATTACAAACTGAAAAACAAAAACACAGTTTAAAACCAGGACAAAAATTTAAATTGAAAATTTAAATCACTTTTGCCCTCAAATAAACCCTAGCCTAAAACAAGCCCGGCCCCATTAAAATTAAAACCCTAATTAATATCTAGGCCGGCCCACTTCAATTTTATATCGATCCCCTTTGTTATTGACCCGATCCTTTTTCTCTTTATTTCCTGGCCCGATCCCCTTTGAGAAATATATGGTGATTCACAAATTAGGGCTTCGGTGATGTTGCGATTTTCTGGTGATTACGAGCTACTGCTTCTCGATTCTCTATTGTTCTTGAATCTAGGATCGAGGCGTTGTTTCTCGATGCTCCTTTGCCTCGAGTCTGGATTTAGGGCTTTGCCCTGTTGTCTTTTTTTGCCGGCGAATTGGAGCTTCGGCTTCGACTTCCTTTGTGGTGACTCTGGAATTATCCCTGTTGCAATTTAGAGCTTCAAGTTTGATCGAGTTCGACTTCAGTATGTGATAATTTGCCTTTTGTTTCTTCTGATTTGCTTGCTTGAACTCGATGCCATTTTAGTCGATGATGATTGGGTTGTTATATAGGCGACTGATTTGATTTTCGTGGCTTCCAAGTTGTTGATTCTTTCCTTTATTATGTTGTGATATTTTGGGAAATACTTTGTATCCACGGCTTCTATTATGTATCGTTCGATCTTGCTTGAGTCATGCGGTAAATACTTTCCTCTTTTGATTTTTGACTTTTTCAAAAAATACGCACTTGAATTTCTTTTTACTAAAATACATGGTTTTGTATTTGTGATATCTTTGACTTTCGAAATCATTTTCTTTCACCATGACTTTTGTTCACAGCCTTGATATTCTGTTTACTGCACTGGTTCACTTGAACTTCGAGTTACATTCTACCCTAACTTTGACATGCTTTGTGTCATCACCTTACTTTGATCTTCATTCTACTCGAATTATTTGCTTGTTTACTTGTCTGGTTGCACTTACTCGATGATACTGCTGACTTGAGTAATTTTTATCATCATGTGGCTCACTGTCTTGTGGTCTTTGTTATCTTCACTTTGTTGTAGCATTGTTGGTCTTGTTTTTCTGTTGCATTTGACTTGATAGTGTTTGTCATGTATACAGTTGCTTATGTACCCGGGTTCATTTGAGTTTTCTGATGCATTGCCTTGTAGCCACTGATGCATTCTGATGAATTTGAACAACATTTGTTCTCTCTATTGCATATTCACTTGACACCATACATGTATGTTTTCCCTGACCTGGAGTCACTGTAGTGCTTGTTTTGAGTTACCTTGTAGTTGTGCACTTGTGTACTTTGTGCATTCATCTTGTTGCCAGTTCCTTGGACAGTTTCATTTGCATGTTGATGATCTGATACTTTGAGTTGCTATGTCTTTGTGCATTCATCTGGCTGGTATACATTTATAGTTTGTTTCCCTATGCATTTATAGCTATGCACTTGAGTCTTTGTGCTTTCATCTAGTCTTTGAAGTTGTTGTTCTTGAGTCACTTGTGCATTTGTTCATCTGGTTACTGGTTCATTTGGACTTGAATCACTTGAACTTAATAAAGTGGTCTTGTTGAAGTCCAGTTTCATATGACTGCTGCATCATGTTGATATCCACTGACTTGTTCACATTACTTGTAGCTTGACTATTTGTGGTTGTGCATGTTTGTATCAAGTCTGATTCATTTGTAACCTGTATATTCATGTTGGAGTTTTGTATTACTGTTGTAACTAGGCATGTGTACTTCCATATTTGACTTGGTCATTTCCAAATTGCTGTTTCAATTTGCACTTCTTTGACTTCACTGTGTACATGCACATTTCATTTTTGCAGTGATCATTGATATTTTGGTCGAGGCCATTTGCACTTGTGTTGAATCTGATTTTGATTTGACCTTGTGCACTCGAGTTGGCGAGGCAGTGCACACGTGTATACGTGTGTACTGCAGCCACTCGTAATTACCTGTCCCTGATATGAATACTGATATGCACAGATATTACATAATCAAAGATGATGACAATAACCCATATATCTGAGACAGCTTTAAAAACTAAATTTTATATTTTTGCAAATCAAATTTGTTTCTTTTCAGATTACTGCTGTAGATTTTTAATTATACAGGTACACAGGAGACAAGACAAATACTGGAGCTGGACAATGCAGATGCAGAAGACTGAGTGTATGAGTGATGTAGTGAGGACAGAAATGTAACACTGAATTGTATGAATGAGAGTGAACTGTAAATATGAAATCAGTGTAATGTATGAAATTATGAAATGTAAAAATCAGTGTATGAACTGAAAACATTGTACTAAATAAAATATTCTATTGAATAAAATACTGATTGAATTTGCTAAATTCTGTGCAATAGTATTATTACTCAAAATGAATATTTATTCCTGTATGTGTATAATCTGCAAACACATCTATAATTCGATATATATTTTGTTATCATCAAACCCTAAACACACATCAAACAAAAAGCAATGGAAGAACAATCACAAGCTTGAATCTAATGTCTTCTCTTTGAATTTAGAGTTGAATGATGGATTTACAAGAGAACTTGAGCTTGGAGTTTTAATTTCCCATTCCCTCCTCCATTTTTGATGAAGCTTCAAGTGTAAGGAAATGAAGAGTGAATTAATGAAGAGGAGATGGGTTGGGACTGAGTTAGTAAGTGGTTCAGCCCAAACCAAAGCCCTAAGCTAAAAAGTGGCGACAATTCCACTATCTCCAAACATATCAAAGTTTATACTTAAAAAGACCGCAAACGTCATTTTGAACTCAATGGAGGTGGTCTCGAGTCCTAATTTGACCGTATGCAAAAAGTAGATTTTCGGACTAAAATCCGACTGACGATAAAATATTTAAATATAAAATCGATAAATATGCGGGTTGTTACAGACTCCCCTCCTTAAAGAAATTGCATCCTCGCAATATATAAGATGGAAATAAAAAGTAACAACCATAAAAGCATATTAATACAAAAGAAATTTGAAATAAGAAGTTTACCTCAAAGAGCATGAGAAAGTAAGTCTGGATGTGTTCGCTCGATGAATTCTCTCGATGAATTCTCTCGTTTCCCAAGAGCAATCCTTAGGATTTGAGGACCATTGAACTTTAATAAGCGAAACATCTTTATTTCGAAGTCGTTTGACCTCTGAAGCAATAATTCGAATAGGATCCTGCTCATAAGTTAAATTAGGCGAAACTTCAATCTCTTCCACAGCACCGGGCTCAAGAATAGAATCGGAATCCCGAAGGCACTTTCATAATTGAGACACGTGAAACACATCATGCATGGCAGAAAACTGAGCCGGTAATGAAAGGCGATAAGCCATGGAACCAATACGTTCGGTGATAGGAAATGGCCCAATATAACGAGGTGCTAACTTTCCCGATCGACTGAAACGTACAACACCCTTCATAGGGGAAACACGAATAAATACAAGATCTCCAACAGAAAATTCTAATTTCCTTCTTTGATTATCGGCATAGGATTTTTGTCTACTCTGGGCTTCTTTCATCCTGTGACGAATAAGATCAATCTTTTCTGTGGAATCTCGAATAAAATCTGGACCTAAGACCAGCTTCTCACCGGCCTCAAGCCAACAAGAAGGAGATCGGCATGGCCTTCCATAGAGTGCCTCAAAAGGCGCCATACCAATACTAGATTGGAAGCACACAAGCACGAAGAAGATCTTCAAGTGTTTGATTCACACGCTCAGTTTGTCCATCGGACTGGGGGTGATAAGCGGTGCTAAAATTAAGCTTCATTCCCAAAGCTTTTTGAAGACTCTTCCAGAATCCACTAGTAAACAATGGATCACGATCACTAACAATGGAAGTAGGGACTCCATGCAGTTTAACAATTTCTTTGATAAAGAGTTTGGCCAGAAGAGGAACAGTTTGGTTCGACCGAACGGGAGTAAAATGAGCGGATTTAGTAAGTCTATCAACGATCACCCATAAGCTATCATGACCCGAACGAGAACGGGGAAGGCCATCAATAAAATCCATGGAAATTTGTTCCCACTTCCAAATTGGAATTTCCAATGGTTGCAATAACCCACTAGGCCTTTGATGTTCGGCCTTGACAAGTTGGCAAGTCATGCAACACTTAACAAAATTAGCAATATCAGTTTTCATTCCCTCCCAATAATAAAGTCGCTTCATATCCGCGTACATTTTACTACTACCGGGATGAATGGAATATTTGGAACGATGAGAATCTTCTAGAATATCTTTATGAAGATCACTAATATTTGGTATGATAAGTCTACCAAATTTCCGAATGCCGCCACGAAAATCAGTATCAAAGTCTTTCAAACCTTCAATATCAACTTTATCCTTAATATTTTGGCCAAGAAGAGCCAATTCGGGATCTAGCTTTTGAGCTTCAAGAATGCGGTCTAAAAGGGAAGGATGAGCCTCAAGGCTACATAAAACCAGAGATGAACATAAAGCGGAAACACGATCTCGAATTTCACAAGTGGATAAAACCTCGAGATCATGCCACTTGGATATCATCATAGAAACAACCGCTTGCTGCTTACGACTAAGAGCATCAACAACCCGATTTCCCTTTCCGGGAGTATAAAGAATATCAAGATCATAAGAGGCAAGGAATTCGAGCCAACGCTGTTGACGCAAATTAAGTTCCTTTTGAGAAAATAAATATTTCAAAGACTTATGATCAGTATAAAGTATAAATTTCTCTCCCAAAAGATAATGTTGCCAATTTCGAAGGGCGAAAACGATAGCCACGAGTTCTAAATCATGTGTGGCATATCTAGTCTCAGCCGGCTTCAATTGCCTAGAAGCATAAGCAATAACACGTTCTTTTTGCATAAGAATGGCACCCAAACCAACGCGACTAGCATCGGTATAGACAACAAAATCTTGATTCCCTTTGGGAATAACAAGAATAGGAGCATCAGAAAGGAGTTCTTTTAATTTCTGAAAAGAAGTTTCACATTTGTCCGACCAAATGTATTTAACACCTTTCTTTGTTAAGCCAGTAAGAGTCACTGCAATTTTAGAAAAGTCTTTTATGAAACGGCGGTAATAACCTGCCAATCCGAGAAAGCTGCGGATTTCAGTCACGCTTTCCGGTCTCTTCCAATTTTGAATCGCTTCAATCTTTGAAGGATCCACTGATATTCCGGATTCGGAAATAATATGACCGAGATACTTCACACTGGATTGCCAAAAGTGGCATTTAGAAAACTTTGCTTTTAATTGATTGCTCCTAAGAGTTTCCAATACTATCCGAAGATGCTTTTCATGTTCCTCCTCGGTTTTAGAATACACAAGAATATCATCAATAAAGATGAGAACAAACCTATCGAGGAAATCTTTGAAAACTCGATTCATAAGGTCAACGAAATAAGCCGAAGCATTCGTTAAACCAAATGGCATAACAAGCCATTCATAAGATCCATATCGAGTTCGGAACGAAGTCAAAGGAATACTATCCTCTGCAATACGAAGCTGATGAAAACCGGTAGCCAAGTCCAATTGCGAAAAGACTCTAGCACCACTAAGTTGATCAAACAGATCATCAATCCGAGGTAAAGGATATTTATTCTTAATAGTAAGATCGTTAAGTTTGCGATAGTCGATGCAAAGCCTAAGTGTACCATCGGATTTCTTCACGAAAATTGCTAAAGCTCCCCAAGGCGAGGAACTAGAGCGAATAAATTGCTTCGTCTCCAATTCGGATAATTGTTTGCGCATCTCTTCATTTTCCTTATTAGACATGCGATAAGGAGGACAAGTAATAGGTTGAGCTCCAGGGGTGAGATTAATTTTGAACTCAATTGCTCGCTTAGGTGGTAGTCCTAAAACGGGCTCAAATATGTTGGAAAATTCACGAACGACGTGAATAAGAGAAATGACATCCTCCTCGTCATCATTATCATCATCACGAGGATTTAAAGAATATAAAGATGCAGCCAAAGTGGAATCCGAATCTTTAAGAATAATAGAAATCTGCTTTAAAGATTGCGGATGTCGGAGATAAATAGTCCGCTCAGGACATAGGATATGAGCTTCATAATGGTTAAGCCAATCCATACCCAAAATCATTCCAAAGCGTAAATAACGCATAACATGCAAATCGACTAGGAAAGGAAAATCACACAAAATAATCTCCACATCTTTACAAAACAAACTAAGAGTTGCGGGTCCACCAACCGGATTCGCAATTCTCAAAGATGTCATTAAAGCAACAACACTTAAAGAAAAAGTGTCTACAAGTTCCTTTGATATAAAAGAATGGGATGCACCCGTATCAAAGAGAACTTTAATAGGTTGATCACAAAATATAATAATGCCATCAAGGACATAATGAGACATACCTTGACCACGAGATGTGTTGCCAGGGGCTTGAACCACGTTTAACTTTCCCTCCTTCCTGCCTTGAAGTCTGGGGAATAAATGTATATAATGATCCGGGCTCTTACAATAGCGACAAGAATGGGGCTTTGAACACTTGTTTGCAAAATGGTCCTTAGAACCACAATTAAAGCATTGCCCACTACTTGGGGTAGAAGTCTTTGCTGCTGGAGGTGCAGGTTTCCCCTTTTTGTTAGGATAAGGACCTTTGAATTTGTTTGGCCTCTTCTTGTTGTTGAAGTTTGGTTTGGAACCCACCACTTCAACATCACTTTCCCTATCCGCCTCTTCAAGACGAAGAGCGATATCAATGAGTTGGTCGAAAGAAACTTCTAATTTTAGAAGTAATGGTTTCTTGAGATTTTTGTTCAAGCCATAGACAAATCTTTGGTTCTTCTTCAATAGGGTGTTTATGTATTCAACCCCATATTTAGACAGTGACTCGATGGATGTGACATAATCTGTCACAGAGGATTCACCTTGAACAAGTTCTATGAATCGACGAGCCAACGTTACTTTCTCAGCTTCTGGTACGAATTTCAATTCGAAGCGTTCCCGGAATTGCTCCCAGGTGAGATCCGCTTCATTAATCTCAGAAATAAGAAGTTCGTACCAGTCCAATGCTCTTTCTTCGAGCATACTAGAGGCCACCTGAACTCGGTGAAGATCAATAAGGTTCTTGCGAGAAAAGATTCGATCGCATGTTCTTAGCCAAGCCTGGACTTCAATAATAGTTTCAGAACCTTTGAATGGTTTCCCACCCAAGTTGGTATAATCGTTGCACAAGCGTGCAAATCCAGACTTAGGGTGAGTAGGTTCCTGATTAGGACCAGCTGCCTGAGCATTCTTTACTAAATCAAGAAGCTGTTGAGCAGTCATAAAAACTCCATCCTGGGGAGTAACAGTAGATGGTCCGGCTCTGGGACGGCCTGGTCTAGACATTCTCTCCTTTTTAAGAAAGAGAGAAGAAGATAAGTTATTCTCCAAATAAATATCAAGCAAATCTTGATAGATAAAAAAGGATACATAAAAGGAAATAGGATGAATCGGTACGAAGACTCGAATTACATCCTAAGGCACGACTCCTAAGTTGGACTTAGGACGATGATCCTTGTTAAATTATTCTACATTGTTCCGAAGTTTGGCTCTAATACCAAGCTGTGACGCCCCACCTCTATACCCACGCTAGACAAGAACACTACGGTGTAGTGCTGTCGACTAGCACGGAGAATAAGGCTGTTGAGGAGCGACCATCCATGTAATTGCTTTGGGCGAGCACCGACATGTAAAATAGTATAGCATGCATTTCATTTAAGGAGGAAATCCGACATACCGATACAAACTCAAAGCTATCACACAGTGGCTATATATAATCTTCGGAAACATATATAGAAACAGACATAACACAAATCAGTCACACACATCCATATCACATAGGCGGAAAAAGATATGAATATATATATATAACACATGAAAGTGTACATCAGAGTAGTGGTCTGAAAGATCCACGATAATACAAAAGAATAGCTACAAGCTACACAAAAGAATAAGTATACATCACGGAGTCTATATCTCAAATGTATACAGCACAAAAACTACTAATCTAAGTAGATAGCCAAAAGAGTAATCCCAGAAGAGAAGTCAAGCAGAAGCACCTGTAACATCTCGGTCTGACCCGAGTATTATTTCATAAGAAAATAATAAACGGATCAGTCTAGCTATAAATATCAGATGACATGATATAGAATAAAAGATATAGCATAAACATGTAATAACCATAATGGCATACTACTATAAGTATGTAATTGAAAATCAATAAGAGATTAATCAATATCACAAGAATCTTCTCAAAGATAAAATAGGGTATCATACCCTAAGCTTGTATTCATAACAAGCCAATGACACACAAATTCACCAATGCACAAAAATTGATAAAACTTATCAATGGAAATCACGAAAATTGGTGAAGCACAAAATTCCAGAAATCATCTCAGGAAATCCAGAAATCACAAGAAGGGGGGAGGCCTATCACAAAACGGGAGTATAAAAACTCACCAACACGTGTAACACAAGACGAGACGTTATCTCATGGTAGCTAACCATTAATTTTTGAGCCAAAGCTCCACAAGAATGGCCCGAAGACCGTGGGGAGCTACCCCACATATGTGATGTAGAAACATCACACAAACGGGGTTTAGTCTCCCTCGTAGACAAAGAGACATCGCACAATTGCTAGTCTAAATCACAAAAATGATCATCATGATCATCAAGAAGTGTCAACTACACCAAGCTAGTAAATATATGAGTTTAGCTTCATGTCCCATAACCACTTGCTTAACTTAAATATTTACGAACAAACTGTAGATCTTCACTAGAAAATTGTCACAAAAGGTTCAATCAAACAAGTCCAAGAACTAACCGACAAAGTAAACGCGAGCGTTTCATTAACTTAAATATTTACGAACAAACTGTAGATCTTCACTAGAAAATTGTCACAAAAGGTTCAATCGAACAAGTCCAAGAGCTAACCGACGAAGTAAACGCGAGCGTTTCATACCACTCGTTTTACTAAGTCGTTTAATTCGATTTCTCATCCGAGTGAAGTAAAGGCTTGTATATACTAGTAGATTGGAAAACAGTTTGAGAAAACGAGCTTTATATTTAAAATAGTGTTGAAGTCATTTGGAAGAAAGGGTTTTGATATTTACTACTAGTATTAAAACCTTCATATTTTAAAGTGACAAATCATAGAATTTGATACTAACAAATATGATATCATTTAATTGCTATAATATGTTGACATGCCATATTATTATAGCTTCTAAAAACTTTGTGGAAATATTATGTCAATCTTTTATTATGCATTGAAACGCTATAGAAAATTCATTACTATCTATTGTAGCATTGTTTTTTGCTAAGAAAACTGTTTAATTCTTGCAGTAAATTTTTTCTAGCACTAGCATAATGCTATAATATATGAAAATTGTAATAATTTTTTTTTCGAGCATAGTTAAAACACTATAAAAAAATTTACATTGCATTTTTTATTGCCATATACATTCGAGCTTACAATTTTAAATTCTACTAAATTAATTCAACTAATATATTATATCAATTCAAAAAAAACCACACTAATTACATTATAATGTACGTAATCAAATGGAGTCATAAGCCAAACCTCAAAATATATATATATATATATATATCCATAATATTTCATAGACGGAGTATTAAGCACATAAATATTTGTGACCAAAAGTAACAATATTGTCACGACCTGTCTTTCGCTCCACAGAAAGATGCATCATGAGTAAGAAAGAAAGGGATAGAAAAGAGAAAAGATAGAAAAGAAAGAACTAAACAATATCAGAATCTCACAGCGGAACGAATAAATTATATTACATCACATATTTATTACATAATAGACAACATCTATCAGAGTTACACAGCTTATACATCACAAATTAGACAGTTATAAAGGCCTGTCTATCATACAACTCAAGATACAACTCAGAGATACTAACATAGCGGAACCACATATATCTATATATGTTGAAGCCTCCTGCTCCAAATCTCCTCCATAGATTCGTCAAAGCTAACCTGAATCCCTTGGCTACTCGTAAAAATTTGAGTACCCAAGAGTTTAAGAAAAACAGAATAAACTCCGGGTCAAACATGGGTCCGGTGTGAGTAAACGGTTAAGTTGTTTAACTTGAAAAACATTTGAAAGAAAAGGTATCTCGTAAGACTCTCCGCCAATAAATATGGACAAGTTTTTCCCTTACGATAACCAAAACATTTGATAGGAAATCCAGTTATATTACAATAGTGTCTAGGGTTTTCAAATAAATATATTCACATAGCTGAAATTGTTACATGATTAAATTCCAGCATACTAGCCACAAAGTGGGTTATACAATCACAACTGTAAAGGGCTCGTAGGAATAATGGATTCCATACAATGGCAGGGCAACTGGGGTACCATCCTTCATTGACGATGGTCTGATAGCATTCAATCCATACAAGTTCGTTCCGGGTTCGAACGAAACCGAAGGCATTATCTCGTTACACTCATTTTGGAATCACCCTCAGAGTTAACGACAATAACCCTTGCACTTTTAAAACTTCATCTTGATCTTCACTTGAGATTTCACGACCTAACTTTTAACTTGGATCGATGTGGTTTTCGAATAATCAAAACTGATATCTGATCCCGGTCTCATCGAAATCCAAACGTATCTTAAAGGCCAAGTTTTTTTAAAGTTAAACAATTTAATTCAATTCAATACTTGAATTCACACAGCATTAACACAGATAAATATCACCCATTTATCACTGATATATCCAATATCACATCATAGAATAACATAGATTATCATACAATAGATATCAATCAATCTAGACATTTTACTCAAACAATCATCCATAAGCAAGAATTATTAATCCATATCATAATTAATTCATTTAATTTAAATTAAATTAAATTTTAATTACCTAATCCTGCTTAATTAATCATTAATTAGTTACAAACCATTTAATTAATTAATCACTCCTTAATCACCTTATAAACCAATTAATTAATCTTTAATCACAGATTAATTATTCTTTAACAATTAATTAATAGGCCTTAATTATTAATTAATATCCCTTAATAACAAATTAATCAATCCTTAATCACCAGTTGATTAATCCTTAATTACCATTTGATTAATCCTTAATTACCATTTGATTAATCCTTAATTGATAGTTAACAAATCCTTAATTAATCTTTAATTACAAATTAATTATCCCTTAATTATTAATTAATTAATAAAACCTAATTATTAATTAATAAAACTTAATTACAAATTAAGTTCTTCTTAAATTACCAATTAATTTACCTCTAATTACTTAATTAATTAATCTCTAATTAAATTAATTAATCTTTAATCATTAATTAATCAATCTTAATTACTTAATTAAAAATCTTTAATTACAATTAATTAACCTTAATTAATTAATTATAACCCTCAATTATAAATTAATTAATCCTTAATCATTAGTTAATTAAATTATAAATTTCTCTTAATTAATTTCTTAATTAATCCTTTATCATTAATTAATTAAATTAATTAATTATACTTAAATTTTCTTAATTAAATCAATTAATCTCAAATCATTAAAACCTTAATTATCCTTAAGATAAAACATTATCTTTATAATGACTCAATAATCATTTAAAAAAACACTCACGCCTACTCGAGTATAAACTCGAGTCACCTACCCCATCACTCGAGCCTGCCTTCGAGACAACCTCCACAACAACCCACAGACACACAAAGCTCCACCGTGCACATGTGCCATCGCCAAAGTTGCCTCCGACCTTTGACGAACCTTCCTGCACATCACCCATCGCCGTTGCAACCAATATCGACCATCAAAACACAATCGCAAGCCAATGAACAAGATCGAGCTAATGTAGCAGACCTGGAACCAGAAACCCAAACCTAAAAACCCCTCGAACAGCCGACGCCGATCACCGGAAGTCCTGAGACTCCGGCCACACATTCTCCGACCATACATGCTGCTTTCGCCCAAGTCTTGTGCCACTCGATCACCCAGAGACGATGTAGTGATCCAGTTTTTTAGACTCGGCCCATTTAGGGTTTAAAACCTAAATCATCAAATTCCCGATGCCACGGTCCATGATCGCCACTTCCACCATTTTTCCTGGCCTCGACAACTCCCCAGCCACCTCCAAACGAAACCTCGATCACCCTAGATCCTCTGGCCATCAAAATTTGCTCCAAACCCATATTCTGGTCATCACCAAAATGAACACTCGATACAAATCTAAAAATTGTGATTTTCTTCTTAAAAATCATATTTTTCAAGATCGATTCAAGTTATATACTTGAATCAACAATTTACAACATTTGATTTTAACATGTTATTAAAACTGCTGCTGTAATATCTTGATTCCAGTAGATTTTCAAACCTATTATGCTTGAACATATTTTTAAAACTTAGATTGGGTTTAAACTAACTTATCTTGTTTGAATCTCAAAGTCTAACAGAGATCAAATAAAAAGATTTTGGATTTTGATCAAAACTTTAAGCTTTGAACTAAGAACAGAGATGTTCACATACAACAGACATGCACACTTCATATATACAGAGACTTTACTTATATACATACATACAAAGCAGACTTTATCACAGAAATTCACATGCAACGGATATTTATTAACTTAGGCTTTTTAAGTATATGTTTACTCACCAGTTTTGAAAGGGCAGAGGCTTGAGATTTGAAACAGAGAAGCTTTGATTTTTGAAAACTTAAATTGCAAAAGAAAATGTTTAGATCTTTTGAAACTGGAATGCTTAGTTGAACTGAAACTTGATGATGAGATGATTCAAGACTTGATTGATGAAGATTGGAACTTGTTGATCTTTGTTACAGGCTTTGAAAAGATTACAAGTTTTGGTTGTGATTTGAGAATTGGTTACAGGGTTTTGATTTGTTTTAGAGAAATGTTTACAGGCTTTTGAGTTTTTTGTGGAAATGAATTACAGGTTTGTTCTTCTAGTTACAGGCTTGATCTTTGTTACAGGCTTTGAAAAGATTACAGGTTTTGGTTGTGATTTGAGAATTGGTTACAGGGTTTTGATTTATTTTAGAGAAATGTTTACAGGCTTTTGAGTTTTCTGTGGAAATGAATTACATGTTTGTTCTTCTAGTTTGTAGATAATTGAACAGGTTGAGTTTCCTTGAGGTTTAGAAATGTGAAGATAGAAAAAGAATTGAAGAAAGAAGGTGAATGTTTATATAGAGTTTATTATGATTTATTAAAATTAAAGAAAAAGAAAATAAGAAGGATGACACTTGTTATTACAACTTACATTTGTCATTTACAATTATTAATCACCTAACACATGTTATAATGCATTTATTTATTTATTTTAAAAATGATTTAAAAGCTTTTATATTTATTTCCTATTTAAATGAGTACATTTCTAAATATAAAATGCTTTTCTTAATTTATATAAATAAAATCCTTTAAAGAATTTAAAATAAAAACTAATTATATCCTAAATAAAATCATATAAAATATTTAATCCATTTTTAAATGTTAATATAAAATTTTTGTATTTAATTTACTTTTAAATAAATACTTTCTAAATTTATATAAATAAATTCCTTTAAGGAAAATAATATAAAACAAATCTTGCTCAATTAAAAACTTTATTCATATATTTTATCCAAAATATTTTTAAGATATACATCTTTTAAATTCCAAATTTAAATCCAAATTCAAATTCAATTTCACTTTTAAAATCCAACTTAAAAATCAACTCAAAAATATATATATATTTAAACAAATACAAATTAAATTTGTAAATAATAATTCTATTAAAATCTATTTATATCTATATTTAAAAACAACACATTATTATTATTGTTTGAAAACAACAATTTTGCCAATTTTAAATAATTAATAAAGGAGATTATCACATTTTAAACTGCTTGAAATTCCGGGATATCACATTCCTTCCCCTTTAAAAGAATTTCGTCCCTGAAATTTAAAACAAAAGATAATCCAAAGGTTTTTATTTTATTTCAAAAAATTTCAAACAATTCTAGTATACATATCAGCCAAACACAAACAACCAAACAAACAATTTCATCCAAACAAACAATTCTAGCTATCCGGAAAATCTTTGATAACCCAAAAGAACACTTAACTATCGCAAGTCACTTTTGCGATCAACCCAGCCTAATTTCTAAAGATACTGTTCTCTCTTTACAAATCAAAACAGCTTATGCCTGACCAATCCATTGAAGAAATGGGTCCACTAGCTACTTCTGAACTCTATCTCAAGGAAACTACATAGCCAAAGACCTTCCTAATGGCACACAAAACACTTCCGAGCTACACTGCTGCCATAGATGCCAAAGACTTCCTATCCAAAGCTCCTCGAAAAACTCTGGTCTCAAACCAAACACAAACACCCTACTGAACTGAGCCTCATCACTGATGCAGACACACTTCCTTAAACTTGCTCCAAAAGAAAACACCTTCGGAAATATCTATGGTCACTGCGTCTCACCACGCAGTTGCTCCTTCCAGAGGTTGCCAAAATACCATCACTCACTTCTGCTTAACCGACAGATCCAAACTATAACTCAGCCAACTTGCACTTCAAAGATGGACTCTGAATCTTTAAAAAGATTCCTTCAGAGATTGGTGAAATCCTTACACCACTACAAAGCTCACTCGAGACGGTATTGGGTCTACTATCTCGACAGATACACATCCAACCTCAACACTCAGACTTCTTCCATTGGTAGTCATGCTACACACACCACTACCCTTCCTACCTCCAGAACTCATATTGGAAAACTCGAACAGGTAGCCCAAAAATAGGTAGAAATAGATATATAGATATATAGAAATTACAAGTACGCTCTCTTGAGATAGACACCGCTCCAGAGCCTAGGTATTATCTCAACCTATGCTCTGATACCAACTGTCACATCCCGTCTTTCACTCCATAGAAAGACGCATCATGAGTAAGAAAGAAAGGGATAGAAAAGATAGAAAAGAAAGAACTAAACAATATCAGAATCTCATAGCAAAACGAATAAATTATATTACATCACATATTTATTACATAATAGACAACATCTATTAGAGTTACACAACTTATACATCACAAATTAGACAGTTATAAAGGCATCTCTATCATACAACTCAAGATACAACTCAGAGATACTAACACAGTAGAACCACATATATCTATATACGCTGAAGCCTCCTGCTCCAAATCTCCTCCATAGATTCGTCAAAGCTAACCTGAGTCCCTTGGCTACTGGTAAAAATTTGAGTACCCAAGAGTTTAAGAAAAACAGAATAAACTCCGGGTCAGACATGGGTCTGGTGTGAGTAAACGGTTAAGTTGTTTAACTTGAAAAACCTTTGAAAGAAAAGGTATCTCGTAAGACTCTCCGCCAATAAATACGGACAAGTTTTTCCCTTACGATAACCAAAACATTTGATAGGAAATCCAGTTATATTTCAATAGTGTTTAGGGTTTTCAAATAAATATATTCACATAGTTGAAATTGTTACATGATTAAATTCCAGCATACTAGCCACAAAGTGGGTTATACAATCAAAACCGTAAAGGGCTCGTAGGAATAATGGATTCCATACAATGGTAGGGCTACTGGGGTACCGCCCGTCACAGTACGTGGCCTAGATCAATGTACCGAGGATCCCTCTCGACCCCCTGCAACCCAAAGTCGGAGCTACCCCTTACTGGATAGTCCGAATAAGACAACCCCGCGGTTTTAGCTAGCAACCGCCCACACAGCCGAATAAAAAGGAACTCTAGACAGGGGAAAATCTTATCCTACTTGGGTGCTACCCACTTAGCCTTGCATGCACCTCCCCTGTTTTAGCCATTCCCGGTTGATGAGGCTTGAAGCTATGATTACCTTTAAAGAACACATCTTGGAATGCTCATCATCCTTTATTGACGATGGTCTGATAGCATTCAATCCATACAAGTTCGTTCCGGGTTCGAACGAAACCGAAGGCATTATCTCGTTACACTCATTTTGGAATCACCCTCAGAGTTACGACAATAACCCTTGCACTTTTAAATCTTCATCTTGATCTTCACTTGAGATTTCACGACCTAACGTTTAACTTGGATCGATGTGGTTTTCGGATAATCAAAACTGATATCTGATCCCGGTCTTATCGAAATCCAAACGTATCTTAAAGGCCAAGTTTTTTTAAAGTTAAACAATTTAATTCAATTCAATACTTGAATTCACACAGCATTAACACAGATAAATATCACCCATTTATCACTGATATATCCAATATCACATCATAGAATAACATAGATTATTATACAATAGATATCAATCAATCCAGACATTTTACTCAAACAATCATCCACAAGCAAGGATTATTAATCCATATCATAATTAATTCATTTAATTTAAATTAAATTAAATTTTAATTACCTAATCCTGCTTAATCAATCATTAATTAGTTACAAACCATTTAATTAATTAATCACTCCTTAATCACCTTATAAACCAATTAATTAATCTTTAATCATAGATTAATTATTCTTTAACAATTAATTAATAGGCCTTAATTATTAATTAATATCCCTTAATAACAAATTAATCAATCCTTAGTTGCCAGTTGATTAATCCTTAATTACCATTTGATTAATCCTTAATTGATAGTTAACCAATCCTTAATTAATCTTTAATTATAGATTAATTATCCCTTAATTATTAATTAATTAATAAAACCTAATTATTTATTAATAAAACTTAATTACAAATTAAGTACTTCTTAAATTACCAATTAATTTACCTCTAATTACTTAATTAATTAATCTCTAATTAAATTAATTAATCTTTAATCATTAATTAATCAATCTTAATTACTTAATTAAAAATCTTTAATTACAATTAATTAACCTTAATTAATTAATTATAACCCTCAATTATAAATTAATTAATCCTTAATCATTAGTTAATTAAATTATAAATTTCTCTTAATTAATTTCTTAATTAATCCTTTATCATTAATTAATTAAATTAATTAATTATACTTAAATTTTCTTAATTAAATCAATTAATCTCAAATCATTAAAACCTTAATTATCCTTAAGATAAAACATTATCTTTATAATGACTCAATAATCATTTAAAAAAACACTCACGCCTACTCGAGTATAAACTCGAGTCACCTACCCCATCACTCGAGCCTGCCTTCGAGACAACCTCCACAACAACCCACAGACACACAAAGCTCCACCGTGCACATGTGCCATCGCCAAAGTTGCCTCCGACCTTTGACGAACCTTCCTGCACATCACCCATCGCCGTTGCAACCAATATCGACCATCAAAACACAATCGCAAGCCAATGAACAAGATCGAGCTAATGTAGCAGACCTGGAACCAGAAACCCAAACCTAAAAACCCCTCGAACAGCCGACGCCGATCACCGGAAGTCCTGAGACTCCGGCCACACATTCTCCGACCATACATGCTGCTTTCGCCCAAGTCTTGTGCCACTCGATCACCCAGAGACGATGTAGTGATCCAGTTTTTTAGACTCGGCCCATTTAGGGTTTAAAACCTAAATCATCAAATTCCCGATGCCACGGTCCATGATCGCCACTTCCACCATTTTTCCTGGCCTCGACAACTCCCCAGCCACCTCCAAACGAAACCTCGATCACCCTAGATCCTCTGGCCATCAAAATTTGCTCCAAACCCATATTCTGGTCATCACCAAAATGAACACTCGATACAAATCTAAAAATTGTGATTTTCTTCTTAAAAATCATATTTTTCAAGATCGATTCAAGTTATATACTTGAATCAACAATTTACAACATTTGATTTTAACATGTTATTAAAACTGCTGCTGTAATATCTTGATTCCAGTAGATTTTCAAACCTATTATGCTTGAACATATTTTTAAAACTTAGATTGGGTTTAAACTAACTTATCTTGTTTGAATCTCAAAGTCTAACAGAGATCAAATAAAAAGATTTTGGATTTTGATCAAAACTTTAAGCTTTGAACTAAGAACAGAGATGTTCACATACAACAGACATGCACACTTCATATATACAGAGACTTTACTTATATACATACATACAAAGCAGACTTTATCACAGAAATTCACATGCAACGGATATTTATTAACTTAGGCTTTTTAAGTATATGTTTACTCACCAGTTTTGAAAGGGCAGAGGCTTGAGATTTGAAACAGAGAAGCTTTGATTTTTGAAAACTTAAATTGCAAAAGAAAATGTTTAGATCTTTTGAAACTGGAATGCTTAGTTGAACTGAAACTTGATGATGAGATGATTCAAGACTTGATTGATGAAGATTGGAACTTGTTGATCTTTGTTACAGGCTTTGAAAAGATTACAAGTTTTGGTTGTGATTTGAGAATTGGTTACAGGGTTTTGATTTGTTTTAGAGAAATGTTTACAGGCTTTTGAGTTTTTTGTGGAAATGAATTACAGGTTTGTTCTTCTAGTTACAGGCTTGATCTTTGTTACAGGCTTTGAAAAGATTACAGGTTTTGGTTGTGATTTGAGAATTGGTTACAGGGTTTTGATTTATTTTAGAGAAATGTTTACAGGCTTTTGAGTTTTCTGTGGAAATGAATTACATGTTTGTTCTTCTAGTTTGTAGATAATTGAACAGGTTGAGTTTCCTTGAGGTTTAGAAATGTGAAGATAGAAAAAGAATTGAAGAAAGAAGGTGAATGTTTATATAGAGTTTATTATGATTTATTAAAATTAAAGAAAAAGAAAATAAGAAGGATGACACTTGTTATTACAACTTACATTTGTCATTTACAATTATTAATCACCTAACACATGTTATAATGCATTTATTTATTTATTTTAAAAATGATTTAAAAGCTTTTATATTTATTTCCTATTTAAATGAGTACATTTCTAAATATAAAATGCTTTTCTTAATTTATATAAATAAAATCCTTTAAAGAATTTAAAATAAAAACTAATTATATCCTAAATAAAATCATATAAAATATTTAATCCATTTTTAAATGTTAATATAAAATTTTTGTATTTAATTTACTTTTAAATAAATACTTTCTAAATTTATATAAATAAATTCCTTTAAGGAAAATAATATAAAACAAATCTTGCTCAATTAAAAACTTTATTCATATATTTTATCCAAAATATTTTTAAGATATACATCTTTTAAATTCCAAATTTAAATCCAAATTCAAATTCAATTTCACTTTTAAAATCCAACTTAAAAATCAACTCAAAAATATATATATATTTAAACAAATACAAATTAAATTTGTAAATAATAATTCTATTAAAATCTATTTATATCTATATTTAAAAACAACACATTATTATTATTGTTTGAAAACAACAATTTTGCCAATTTTAAATAATTAATAAAGGAGATTATCACATTTTAAACTGCTTGAAATTCCGGGATATCACATTCCTTCCCCTTTAAAAGAATTTCGTCCCTGAAATTTAAAACAAAAGATAATCCAAAGGTTTTTATTTTATTTCAAAAAATTTCAAACAATTCTAGTATACATATCAGCCAAACACAAACAACCAAACAAACAATTTCATCCAAACAAACAATTCTAGCTATCCGGAAAATCTTTGATAACCCAAAAGAACACTTAACTATCGCAAGTCACTTTTGCGATCAACCCAGCCTAATTTCTAAAGATACTGTTCTCTCTTTACAAATCAAAACAGCTTATGCCTGACCAATCCATTGAAGAAATGGGTCCACTAGCTACTTCTGAACTCTATCTCAAGGAAACTACATAGCCAAAGACCTTCCTAATGGCACACAAAACACTTCCGAGCTACACTGCTGCCATAGATGCCAAAGACTTCCTATCCAAAGCTCCTCGAAAAACTCTGGTCTCAAACCAAACACAAACACCCTACTGAACTGAGCCTCATCACTGATGCAGACACACTTCCTTAAACTTGCTCCAAAAGAAAACACCTTCGGAAATATCTATGGTCACTGCGTCTCACCACGCAGTTGCTCCTTCCAGAGGTTGCCAAAATACCATCACTCACTTCTGCTTAACCGACAGATCCAAACTATAACTCAGCCAACTTGCACTTCAAAGATGGACTCTGAATCTTTAAAAAGATTCCTTCAGAGATTGGTGAAATCCTTACACCACTACAAAGCTCACTCGAGACGGTATTGGGTCTACTATCTCGACAGATACACATCCAACCTCAACACTCAGACTTCTTCCATTGGTAGTCATGCTACACACACCACTACCCTTCCTACCTCCAGAACTCATATTGGAAAACTCGAACAGGTAGCCCAAAAATAGGTAGAAATAGATATATAGATATATAGAAATTACAAGTACGCTCTCTTGAGATAGACACCGCTCCAGAGCCTAGGTATTATCTCAACCTATGCTCTGATACCAACTGTCACATCCCGTCTTTCACTCCATAGAAAGACGCATCATGAGTAAGAAAGAAAGGGATAGAAAAGATAGAAAAGAAAGAACTAAACAATATCAGAATCTCATAGCAAAACGAATAAATTATATTACATCACATATTTATTACATAATAGACAACATCTATTAGAGTTACACAACTTATACATCACAAATTAGACAGTTATAAAGGCATCTCTATCATACAACTCAAGATACAACTCAGAGATACTAACACAGTAGAACCACATATATCTATATACGCTGAAGCCTCCTGCTCCAAATCTCCTCCATAGATTCGTCAAAGCTAACCTGAGTCCCTTGGCTACTGGTAAAAATTTGAGTACCCAAGAGTTTAAGAAAAACAGAATAAACTCCGGGTCAGACATGGGTCTGGTGTGAGTAAACGGTTAAGTTGTTTAACTTGAAAAACCTTTGAAAGAAAAGGTATCTCGTAAGACTCTCCGCCAATAAATACGGACAAGTTTTTCCCTTACGATAACCAAAACATTTGATAGGAAATCCAGTTATATTTCAATAGTGTTTAGGGTTTTCAAATAAATATATTCACATAGTTGAAATTGTTACATGATTAAATTCCAGCATACTAGCCACAAAGTGGGTTATACAATCAAAACCGTAAAGGGCTCGTAGGAATAATGGATTCCATACAATGGTAGGGCTACTGGGGTACCGCCCGTCACAGTACGTGGCCTAGATCAATGTACCGAGGATCCCTCTCGACCCCCTGCAACCCAAAGTCGGAGCTACCCCTTACTGGATAGTCCGAATAAGACAACCCCGCGGTTTTAGCTAGCAACCGCCCACACAGCCGAATAAAAAGGAACTCTAGACAGGGGAAAATCTTATCCTACTTGGGTGCTACCCACTTAGCCTTGCATGCACCTCCCCTGTTTTAGCCATTCCCGGTTGATGAGGCTTGAAGCTATGATTACCTTTAAAGAACACATCTTGGAATGCTCATCATCCTTTATTGACGATGGTCTGATAGCATTCAATCCATACAAGTTCGTTCCGGGTTCGAACGAAACCGAAGGCATTATCTCGTTACACTCATTTTGGAATCACCCTCAGAGTTACGACAATAACCCTTGCACTTTTAAATCTTCATCTTGATCTTCACTTGAGATTTCACGACCTAACGTTTAACTTGGATCGATGTGGTTTTCGGATAATCAAAACTGATATCTGATCCCGGTCTTATCGAAATCCAAACGTATCTTAAAGGCCAAGTTTTTTTAAAGTTAAACAATTTAATTCAATTCAATACTTGAATTCACACAGCATTAACACAGATAAATATCACCCATTTATCACTGATATATCCAATATCACATCATAGAATAACATAGATTATTATACAATAGATATCAATCAATCCAGACATTTTACTCAAACAATCATCCACAAGCAAGGATTATTAATCCATATCATAATTAATTCATTTAATTTAAATTAAATTAAATTTTAATTACCTAATCCTGCTTAATCAATCATTAATTAGTTACAAACCATTTAATTAATTAATCACTCCTTAATCACCTTATAAACCAATTAATTAATCTTTAATCATAGATTAATTATTCTTTAACAATTAATTAATAGGCCTTAATTATTAATTAATATCCCTTAATAACAAATTAATCAATCCTTAGTTGCCAGTTGATTAATCCTTAATTACCATTTGATTAATCCTTAATTGATAGTTAACCAATCCTTAATTAATCTTTAATTATAGATTAATTATCCCTTAATTATTAATTAATTAATAAAACCTAATTATTTATTAATAAAACTTAATTACAAATTAAGTACTTCTTAAATTACCAATTAATTTACCTCTAATTACTTAATTAATTAATCTCTAATTAAATTAATTAATCTTTAATCATTAATTAATCAATCTTAATTACTTAATTAAAAATATTTAATTACAATTAATTAACCTTTAATTAATTAATTATAACCCTCAATTATAAATTAATTAATCCTTAATCATTAGTTAATTAAATTATAAATTTCTCTTAATTAATTTCTTAATTAATCCTTTATCATTAATTAATTAAATTAATTAATTATACTTAAATTTTCTTAATTAACTCAATTAATCTCAAATCATTAAAACCTTAATTATCCTTAAGATAAAACATTATCTTTATAATGACTCAATTATCATTTAAAAAAAACACTCACGCCTACTCGAGTATAAACTCGTGTTACCTACCCCATCACTCGAGCCTGCCTTCGAGACAACCTCCACAACAACCCACAGACACACAAAGCTCCACCGTGCACATGCACCATCGCCAGAGTCGCCTTCGACCTCTGATGAACCTTCATGCACATCACCCATCGCTGTTGCAACCAATATCGACCATCAAAACACAATTGCAAGCCCATGAACAAGATCGAGCTAATGTAGCAGACCTGTAACCAGAAAACCCAAACCTGAAAACCCCTCGAACAGCCGACGCCGATCACCGGAAGTCCTGAGACTCCGGCCACACATTCTCCGACCTTCCATGCTGCTTTCGTCCAAGTCTCGTACCACTCGATCACCCAGAGACGATGTAGTGATCCAGTTTTTAAGACTCGACCCATTTAGGGTTTAAAACCTAAATCATCCAATTCCCGACGCCACGGTCCATGATCGTCACTTCCACCATTTTTCCTTGCCTCGACAACTCCCCAGCCACCTCCAAACGAAACCCCAATCACCCTAGATCCTCCGGCTATCAGAATTTTCCCCAAACCCATGTTCTGGTCATCACCAAAATGAACACTCGATATAAATCTAAAAATTGTGATTTTCTTCTTAAAAATCATATTTTTCAAGATCGATTCAAGTTATATACTTGAATCACCAATTTACAACATTTGATTTTAACATGTTATTAAAATTGCTGCTGTAATATCTTGATTCCAGCAGATTTTCAAACCTATTATGCTTGAACATATTTTTAAAACTTAGATTGGGTTTAAACTAACTTATCTTGTTTGAATCTCAAAGTTTAACAGAGATCCGATAAAAAGATTTTGGATTTTGATCAAAACTTTAAGCTTTGAACTAAGAACAGAGATGTTCACATACAACAGACATGCACACTTCATATATACAAAGACTTTACTTATATACATACATGCAAAGCAGACTTTATCACAGAAATTCACATGCAACTGATATTTATTAACTTAGGCTTTTTAAGTAAATGTTTACTCACAAGTTTTGAAAAGGTAGAGGCTTGAGATTTGAAACAGAGAAGCTTTGGTTTTTGAAAACTTGAATTGCAAAAGAAAATGTTTAGATCTTTTGAAACTGGAATGCTTAGTTGAACTGAAACTTGATGATGAGATGATTCAAGACTTGATTGATGTAGATTAAAGCTTGTTGATCTTTGTTACAGGCTTTGAAAAGATTATAGGTTTTGGCTGTGATTTGAGAATTGGTTACAGGGTTTTGATTTGTTTTAGAGAAATGTTTACAAGCTTTTGAGTTTTCTGTGGAAATGAATTACAGGTTTGTTCTTCTGGTTTGTAGATAATTGAACAGGTTGAGTTTCCTTGAGGTTTAGAAATGAGAAGATAGAAAAAGAATTGAAGAAAGAAGGTGAATGTTTATATAAAGTTTATTATGATTTATTAAAATTAAAGAAAAAGAAAATAAGAAGGATGACACTTGTTATTACAACTTACATTTGTCATCTACAATTATTATTCACCTAACATACATTATAATGCATTTTTTTTTATTTTAAAAATAATTTAAAAGCTTTTATATTTATTTCCTATTTAAATAAGTACATTTCTAAATATAAAATGCTTTTCTTAATTTATATAAATAAAATCCTTCAAAGAATTTAAAATAAAAACTAATTATATCCTAAATAAAATCATATAAAATATTTATTCCATTTTTAAATGTTAATATAAAACTTTTGTATTTAATTTACTATTAAATAAATACTTTCTAAATTTATATAAATAAATTCCTTTAAGGAAAATAATATAAAACAAATCTTATTCAAATAAAAACTTTATTCATATATTTTATCCAAAATATTTTTAAGATATACATCTTTTAAATTCCAAATTTAAATCCAAATTCAAATTCAATTTCACTTTTAAAATCCAACTTAAAAATCAACTCAAAAATATATATATTTAAACAAACACAAATTAAATTTGTAAATAATAATTCTATTAAAATATATATATCTATATTTAAAAACAACACATTATTATTGTTTGAAAACAACAATTTTGCCAATTTTAAATAATTAATAAAGGAGATTATCACATTTTAAACTGCTTGAAATTCCGGGATATCACAAATACATACAACCGTAGCTAACCAAAATGATACAGACTAAAAACAAAGACGTATGATCATTAATAGACAATTCATTAAGGCAAGCATGACTGATTTGAAGGAGAAAGAGTGCGACATCATGTAGCAACCTCAAAAGCATCATACAACACCGATTAAAAAGAAGAACATACGTGTGTATGTTAGTCATAAATGTAGAAATGTATAAGTCTAAACAATATGGTTTCAAATATAAACTTTATGAATTAATCACTCAAAATAACTAAGAAACATCCACAAAGGCTAACTCAAAGTAGACAACCAACTCAGACAAGACCAGTTATTTCAAATATACTTGTTATTTCATGCAAACTTCTAGTTTGATAGAAAATGTCCATTCTGCTAGCCAAAACATACAATAACAGAGTAACTAGTAGTGCTAGTAGCAGTCATCCAATAAGTGCAAGCAGTTTTATAATTAACATTCTCTCAGATATAGACTACTACGTGTGGAGAAGACACAACCATCACCATCAAAGGAGGAGGAAGCGGAAAGCAGATTATGATATTTCCAGGCTGATATCTTCAAGTGTGGCTTCAGAATAGAATGTGGGACTACTCCTGATAGTAGATCAACAAGGTTGTGCCAATTTTACTAGTCTGCAAAAAGCAGTCGACTCTGTTCCCGACTAGCCCCAGTCGTACCCTTATACTCGTCGATTCAGGAATATACAGGGAGAAGGTAGTTTTATAGGCAAACAAAACTAATCTTACATTGGAAGGGCAACGACATTTAAACACTTTTATTACATGGAATTTAACTGCGAATTTAAGTAGAGGAACCGTGTACAGTGCAAGCATGTCCATCTATAATTATAACTTCATTGCTTATAACATCAGTTTTCAAGCATGTATAAAATTAAGCATGTATATAAAATCGCATATCTTTATTTTGTTTAATCCTGGTCTTGCTGTGTTTAATGTGAAGAGTATAATAATGTGACGGCTGCATCTCTAGGGGAAGTAGGAGGGAAAGCGCTGGCTATAAGAATAACAGGAGATGAAGCAGCCTTTTACAACAGCAGATTCTACAGTGCTCAAGACATGTTACTAGACGAACGTGGAAGGCACTATTTCAAGAACTGTTTCATACAAGGACCAATCGATTTCATATTTGGAAATGCTTGATAGTTGTACGAAGACTGCACGATAAATTGAATAGCAAAACATGTTCATGGCGGCATAACATGATGCACTATAGCATATGGAAGACAGTCTGCAAATGAAATGAGTGGCTTTTCATTCTTGAATTTCAGTGTCAGTGGCACAAGAAGAATATAGCTAGGTAGAGCTTGGGGTTCTTATATTTTCATGGTGTTACTTGTTTGAGATCGTTGCTGGTAAAGGTTGAAATTACTGGAATTACCCTGCCAGAGATCGGTTTGTCTATTTTGGGAATATGAATGTACAGGCCCAGGAGCAAATAATACCCCAAGAGTTGCATATTCGAAGCAACTGAAGCGGTGTGAAGTAGCTGTTTATATGGATATCTCTTTTGTTGATGGGAATGACTGGGTGGTCAAGCCATAGCAAAATCAGTGGAATAATCCATGTCAACAGCATACACAACCCAAACAGCTCATCTGATTACATTGCACATATAGTCTTAACACTTACAGCACATGATAAGCGTAATGTAGTACTCACGCAGCCTCCAATTGTTACTTTAACACTTGGAAAAATATATAAGATACTAAAAAGTAGGAACTCGTTCATGAAACGCAAGTAGTTTAAAAGTCACGTGCTTTCATCCAGGAAACATGCTTTCTAGGAATTTTCTAATTATTGCACAATTAACTCTGGCATGTGATATCAGTTCTTCAAATACAATCTAACAAGAGGATAGGAAAAACATAGAGATAATATACAATCAAATCCACATTTTCGTCGAATGACTTCACCTTTTAATAAGATTGCTACCGAGTCAATAGTTGAAGGGCTATAATTAAATCCCACATGAGACTGAAAGTTCAACCGTAAAGTTCATTCAAAATTTAGTTAGGGCAACAAAGACCCAACTTTGCTAGTCTAGTTGGAAAAGGACAACAACTAACAATTGATAGAATACAACATTTTGAGCTCGATCCAAACAGCTTAAATCATTTACGGGGATGAGGTTAGGGTATTCTTATGAACAATGACCTAGAAGGTCAATTAATCCTTAAAGATAATGGTTTATGACAATGTGTTAGGCTCAAACAACAAACAAGTAACAAACATAACATTGCAAGTAACTACCATGAAATACAATTTCATTCTTTTTTTAATAAAAATGATACACTTTTGGATAAGTTATTAGAAGGGAAAAAATAGTTATGATTTATAGATTATCGCCAACTTAAAATCCAAGTTTCCTTGTGAATCAACTAAAAACTTGCAATTAACCTATGAATGTGATACAGTTTTCAATAACATATGTTCAAATATCTATTTAACTTTACCTACAAATGAAGTTGTGTTTATCAAAAAATATATTTCTTCAATTAGAAAGCAGGTACTTGATGAACGAAAGCATACATCTCTATTCTCCCATATTTACGCTAGTTACTGATAATGCCTAGGTAAGCCCCTCTAGATCAATGTTTTAAAAGTCTAAGCAATAAGCAAGATTCAAACTCTCTGTAAGTGAAAGTACATTTTTTATTTTACTACAGTCAAAATTTTCAACCTTCAAACTCATCTTGTTTCACCTCTAAAAGCCTCGTCAAAAGAACTTCTATGATTACTGAATAATAGTTCTATGTGGTAACTTTTCAGTATTATAACTATGTTTTGGTAAATAAGTTGAAATTGTAATGAATACTAGCTATTAAAATCTGAGAAATGGATGTTTTTTTTTGCAATATGTAAATTTTTCTGTGACTTTGAATTTTTTTTTCAACTCGGATCATTTGAATATCATGATCCCATGGTTAATATGAATGAGCGAACGCATTTCATATAAAGCCATCACCTGAATCATTATAAGCAAAGACTATATAAAGCCACCTGTTGTACTTTATATTATAAAGTTTAAAAAAACCTTTTCATATTGTAAAGTTCAAAAAAAAGAAAAAAAAAGCTTGCACCAGCAAGCTTGCCTGGTGCAAGCTTGCGTTGTGCAGGCTTGCTGGAGCAAACTTGCCTGGTGTAGGCTTGCACCAGCAAGCTTGCCTGGTGCAAGCTTGCCTTGTGCAGGCTTGCTGGAGCAAGCTTGCCTGGTGTATGCTTGCTCTGTTACAAGCTTGCTCTCCAGCAAGCTTGCACCATATGCAAGCTTGTTGGTGTGGCAAGCGTGCACTATTCCCAATCTCCATTCAATTCCTTCAACCAAACCTCATCTCTAATCACGTTCTACCAACCATCAAACACTGTGCTGACAAGTGGAAGTTTCATTGAGGTCAAAGGGATATCAGGTTATGAGGTGGTTAGATTTATAATGTGAAGAAGATGTACGAATTGAAGGTATATTATTGCAATGTTGTGTCTTTATTCGTTGTTAGGAGCTATAAGCATATAACCAACCTAATGCTAGCTTTGGGATATTAGGCCCAATCATGGTGATCGTATCACACAAGCATGTTCCGAAAACGAATAAGAAACATATAGTATTCAACCAAAGCAAAAAACTCTCATATCTAAACAGAGTTTGAATTATACTTACTAGAAATTGATTCCATTATAACATTCGCAGCAGGCCAAGCTATCGTAGTACCAAGAACATCTTCAATGACTTCTAAATCGGACGTTGTTCTCCATAGACGTGCTTTTGGAATTTTTACAATAACTACCCAAACTTTAGTTTCATTTTTCCCCAAAGGAACACAATGAACCATTGAAGTTGGACCGGTTGAAGACTCGCGGCCTAATGCAACTATTTATCTCTTTCCCGACCAATCGATCAACTTGCATTTACTATTTTCCATAGAATTTGTACTCTATCAATTAAACAAAGAGGTTATTTTATTATGTGCTTCAATAATTTGTACGATGAAAAAAATAATTGAATCAAATATAAATAAGTTTGGTACCTACCTTCTCGAAACCTCTGACATTACTCGTATAATTATTTGATGATGTAGTGTTAACTATTTCGATATCTACTTTTGATTCAGGCCAAGCAACATTGATACCAACGGCTTCTCCAACTCATGTCAATCCTTTAGTGGGCATCCATAGAAAAGCATCTTCGATTTTTGGATTATCTATCCAAACTGCAATGGCAGCCGGACCAAGTGAGAGATCAATTACAAGTTCTTTTGGATCACTCGAATGCAGTCGTCCTTTTACGACTAATTATTCAGTCCCACTCCAATCGATTAATTTACATTTATGATCTATGCTGTTACTTTTACTCTAATTAAAAAGAAAATATTATTATTTTTATACATTGAAAATTAAAAATTAATTAGTATAAAGATGAAAGATTACCCCATTATCTTCTTTTTCAAGGTTATCGTAGTTGCGAAAAACAACTCTTGTAGCTAGCCACGCTACTATCTCACCTTCAACGTCTCAAATGTGTGTCGAATAAAGTGAAGATCTCCACAAGAAAGTATCCAGTTTCCTCATAGTGTCTATTATAATTTTCTTAGCATCAGACCCTAAAGGGATTTGTTGGACAAACTCCTTTGGGTCACTTAGCACAACTCTTCCTTCCGCAACTATTTCGTCTGTCTCACTCCAATCTAATAAATCACATGTGTCATATTGTTTACCATGTTTGTTCTATAATTAATCAAAAGAAAATTATATTATAATGAAATTAAATGTCAAATATAATTATTTAACACTAGTAATATAAATAACTTTTACCACTTGATGCACATTTTCTTCATCCCAGCTTTCTTTTCTCTATCAAACAAAAAAAACAACATTAGTGACGAATTGCAAATCATTGTATTTTCACAACCCCTGGTAATTTCTTGAAGAAAATAGTGTCTGAACTTATATTTTATGCAAAAATACAAAATCAAACAGTAGTGGTTAGTTCTGTTGGGGAAAAATCCCTTCAAATGATCAGTCTAAGGGAATAAATATCCAACGCAGCGGAAAACAACTGGATCGTGATTGTAGTGAGATGTAACAAACAAAAGATGAACACCAGAATAGACAGTCATAGATCTATGCAATGTAGAAAAATAAATAACACCAGTATTTATAGTGGTTCCACTACCGTGAGGAAGTGTACGTCCACTTGGGGAGAGAAGATTTTATTAATCACTGAAAGATTAGAGTTACAAGATTGGTTCACATTTGAGGCTATACATAATAAGAATTTACAATACAAACAAAATTCAGCAGAGTTTCAACTCTCTATGATGGCTCTGAAATTGGCTGAAATTAGATCTCAATTTCGGTTAGCATTGTTGTTCAGAAGCTCCCCTATTTATAGACTGAAGAAATGAGGAGGGATAGCTGCTATATAGTAGCCCTGGGGTTTGGTTCGACATGCACTTGGTTCGGAAAAACGCCGAGCGAAAATTTGGACCGGTAGGCAAATCACCATTTTGGACCGGCAAGCTCCAAATTGCCGAACGAAAAACTTTGTTCGGCAAATTACCGAATGAAATGTTTCGTTCAGCAATTTTATCATTACCGCTCAAAGCTTCCTAGCCGAATGAAATCATCTGTACTCCAGATTTTACCGTTCCAAAATCCTCATTCCTCTTTGTCGAATGAGCTTCAACCACCGCTCCAGATTTGGTTACATCTGCTCCTCCACTGAACCAAAATCTCCGACTGTCGATTCATTTTCCGTGACTCTCTCTTCTTCTTCTTCATGCTTTGATTTTTAGGGCTTCTTCCTCCTCCCATGAAATTAGGTAACATATCTAACAATCTCCACCTTGTTACCTTATTCCATAGAAACCATCCAACTCTACCTACACCTTCTTGCTCCAAGCAATGGATACTTACCCAATGAGCTTCGACAACGCCATCACCCATTACACTTTGTCAACGAACTCTGGCAAGGCCACTATCCGTCAACAAAGTGTTTGAATTACCCAGTGTGTGTAGAACATATCAATCTCCACCATGAAAACAAAGTCTCCATGAACCTTCTCAACTCTCCCCCCGTGCCACTCCATGGCACCTAGCACTTCATTAAGCGGATCAAGTCTGAGTAATGCTCTAACTTAGCAATAGGCAATGACTTGGTAAACATGTCTGTTGCATTCTACTTTGTGTGAATCTTCTGAAGATGAACTAGCTTCTCTTCACTCATCGAGACAAGAAATGACTCTCTCACCTCAATATGCTTTATCCTCGAGCTGAATGCCAGGTTTTCAGCTAAGTGAATTGCACTTTGACAATCACAGTACACATTCACTCCTTCGTATACGAAGCTCAAATCACACAACAGTCGCCTCAAATAAAGCGCATTCTTGGCTGCTTCAACCGCAGCTATGAGCTCTGCCTCTGTAGTAGACAAAGCCACAATCGTCTACAACCTCGCTGTCCAACTGATCGTTGTCCACCAATGGTGAACACATATCCGAAGGTTGACTTCCTTCGATCTCTATCACCGGCATAGTCGGAATCACAAAATCCAACCAAGCTGAATTTTTTTCCTCTACCGCCAAAGACAAGTCCATGGTTTGGAGTTCCTCTAAGGTATCTGAAGATACACTTCATTGCTTCCCAATGCATCTTTCCTGGATTCGCCATGAATCTACTCACTAATCCAACAGCCTGTGCAATGTCAAGCCTAGTGCAGACCATGGCATACATCAAGCTGCCAACTGCACTTGCATATGAGACCTTCATCATATAAGCCTAGTCCTTTTCCGAGGTCAGAGAGCCTTTACTAGAAAGCTGTATATGCAAAGGCATGGGTGTGCTGATTGCCTTTGCCCCTTCCATGCTAAACCGAGCAAGCACCTTCCGAATGCACTCTTTTTGAGTGAGGCTCAAAAGTCCTAGCTTTCTATCCCTTTGGATTTCCATACCCAAAATTTTCTTTGCTTCTCCAAGGTCTTTCATTTCGAATTCCTCTTTTAGCTTTCGCTTTAAAATATCGATTTCAGCCTTATCCTTGGAAGCAATTAACATATCATCCACGTACAAGAGTAAGTACATCCATCTACCATTCTTTAAATGTTTGAAGTACACACAAGCGTCTTTGATGCTACGATCAAAACAAAGTGAAAGCATAAAAGAGTCCAACCTCTTGTACCATTGTCTAGGCGACTGCTTAAGTCCATACAATGAATTCTTCAGTTTACAAACCCAATTTTCTTTCCCATCTACAACAAATCCTTCTAGCTGCTTCATGTAGATGGTCTCATCCAAGTCTTAGTGCAAGAAAGCGGTTTTTACGTCCAGTTGCTCCAGCTCCAAGTCATGAGCTGCGATAATAGCAAGCAAAATGCGGATGGACGTATGCCTCACTACTGGAGAGAATATCTCATCATACTCCAATCCCTTTCTCTATGAAAACCCTTTAGCAACTAACATGCCTTGTATCTCCCATCATCCTTCACCTTGAAAACCCACTTGCAACCTATGGATCGGCTTCCTTGAAGAGGTGGTACCAAATCCCAAGTCTTGTTCTTCTTCAACAACTCTAACTCCTCTTCCATGGTGCACATCCACTTTGAACTGTCACATGACTTCAAAGCTTCATTAAGGTCAAGCGGCTCCTTATGAACCACATGTAGGGCATAGTCAAACTGAACACCAAGGCTAAGGTTCGCAAACTGCCAATCACCATACCTTTTGGGCAGCCTAATAGTCCTACGACTGACCCGGGTAGGTACTGCTTCGCCTAAACTCCTTTCAGCTCCACCTTGAACTGAACTTCCTCTAGATTCATGACATCACCAGCACTACTAGAAGGTACATGTGGACTATCCTGTGATGTTTCATCAACTGCATTTTCCTCGACAGCGTCAACAACAACTCTACTATTTGGCTGGAACACGGGAACTTCTTCCATCTCCTTAGGCCTATCAGATTCTTCTGATGTGGTAGGTAGCTTCTCCTTCGGATTGAACATAGTAGACTCATCAAAAGTAACATGTTATGAATGAACAATATTCCGATCAACAGAATTCAAAATTTGATACCCTTTGATACCATCGGTGTATCCCATTAGTATGCCCTTGTATGCTCTAGCCTCCAACTTGTCATCACCTATATGGTGAACGTACATAGGACAACCAAAAATTCGGAAGTAACCAAGATACACTGCTTTACCTCTCCACTTCGCCTCTGAAATCTTCCCATCTATGGCTGAGCACAGAGTTCAATTTATGATATGCACCGCAGTTGATAATGCCTCAGCCCAAAAGCCTCTAGACAAGCCCGCTGTCAATCTCAAGCAACGAGCCTTCTCCAGTAGAGTCATGTTCATCCTTTCTGCAACCCCGTTAGATTGCGGATCTCCGGGTGTAGTGAAATGTCTTTGAATGCCATGCTATCTACAAAAGTCGAGGAACTCCCTAGAGACAAATTCACCGCCATTATCAAATCTCAGCACCTTCAACCTAGAACCAGATTGGTTCTCAACAAACGCTTTCCAGTCTTTGAACTTCTCAAAACTCTCTGATTTGGCCTTCATCACATACATCCATACTTTTTGAGAAAAGTCATCAATGAAAGAGATAATATACTTTGCTCCTCCAAGAGAAGGAGTAGCAACTGGTCCCCGAACATCTGTATGCACGTACTCAAGTACTCGCCTTGACCTATGGAGTCCAACTCCAGAAGATACTTTACTTTGCTTGCCTAACACACATTCCTGGCAAAAATCCATCTTGTCGAATCTTTCTCCTTTGATCATCTTCCATCTCCGAAGCAACTCTAAGCTCTTCTCTGAAATATGACCCAACCTGATATGCCAAAGCTTTGTGGCATCCAATGCATGAGAACTATCTACTCCAACACGTGACTCTCCAAGAAATATGGTTCCTTTCAGCAAATATAGATTTCGGAACACATCTCCTTTCATAAGAACTAGTGTACCTCTCGAAACCTTCAGACTATCCTTCTCGATAGTTACCTTGCATCCCAAAGATTCCAATTGTCCTAAAGAAATTAAGGACTTTCGAAGACTTGGAACATACCGAACACCTGTCAAAGTGCATATTACTCCATCAAACATCGTGATTCTTACTGTACCTTCACCCATTGCTCTACAGCTAGCATCATTGCCCATAAGAATAGAGCTTCCCTCTCGTCTAATGAAAGAACTAAAGTAATCCTTATTAGGCGTCATATGGAAAGACGCCCCTGAGCCCAGCACCCAATGGTCTGAGACATCCGACACTGCTGCAGACAACACATCGTCAGATACAGACTTTTCCACCGCAAATGATGAAGATCTATCTTCTTTCTTCTTTTTCAAATCTGGACAATCCCTTTTCCAATGACCAGGTTTCTTGCAGATAAAGCACTTCCCGTCCTAAGACTTTCCTCTCCTGCCATTACTGGGCTTTCTGGGCTTGGAACGCCCTCTAGAGTTCCAAATCTTCTTATCATCTCTACCTCTTTCAACAAACAGGCCATCACTAATACTTCTACCTCTACTTCCTTCACTAATCTCCTTCATCTGATCTCTCAAGCCCTCAGATTGAAGGCCTGACTTCACATCTTTCACTGTCAATGTGTCTCTAGCGAAGATAAGGCTACTAGAGAAACCTGTGTAACGCTCCTGAAGAGAACACAAAAGAATCATTGCCATTTGCTCCTCATCCATCTTCAAGTCAACAGTCTTCATCTTCATCACAAGATCATCAACCAAATTAAGATGTTTCTTCACTGAAGTACCCTCTCTCATCTGCATGATGAAAAATGTCTTCAGTAATATCAGATGGTTAGTCAGAGATTTATTCAAGTAGAGATTTTCTAGCTTGGTCTAGATGCCCCTAGGAGTGGTCTCACTGCTAATCTCTGAGATAACATTCTCTCCCATAGCTAGCTATAAAGTAGCAAATGCCCATTTCTCCACCTCCTTCCTTTTCATGACTGAGATGACAGCCGTCAACTCCTCAGGGGAAAACAGTACTAGATGGACTTCATTCCTCATTAGAACAGCCTTCATCCTCCATTGCCACTTCTCGAAGTCTTTATCCCCATCCCATTTCTCAATTGCCAACTGTGATCCTAACGCGATATACATCCCTCTAGTAGAGGGTCTTATAACAACTGGAGTCGCTTCATCTCCTGTTATAGCGTCTAACACTTCTCAATCAACCTTGCAGCTCTGATACCAGATTGTTGGAGAAAAATCCCTTCAGATGATCAGTCTAAGGGAATAAAAACCCAACGCATCGGAAAACAACTGGATTGTGATTGTAATGAGACGGAACAAAAAAAGATGAACACCAGAACAGACAGTCACAGATCTATGCAATGTAGAAAAATAAATAACACTAGTATTTGTAGTGGTTCCACTACCGCGAGGCAGTGTACGTCCACTTTGGGAGAGAAGACTTTATTAATCATTGAAAGATTAGAGTTACAAGATTGATTCACTTTTGGAGGCTATATATAATAAGAATTTACAATACAGATAAAATTCTGCAGAGTTTTAGCTCTCTAGGATGGCTCTGAAATTGGATGAAATTAGCTCTCAATTTCGACTACCATTGTTGTCCAGAAGCTCCCTTATTTATAGACTGAAGATATGAGGAGGGGTAGCTGCTATATAGCATCCCTGGGGTTTGGTTCGGCATGCATTTGGTTCGGTGCCATTTGGTTCGGCAAAACGTCGAGAGAAAAATTTGGACCGGTAGCCAAATCACCATTTTGGACCGGCATGCTCCAAATTGCCGAACGAAAAACTTTGTTCGGCAAATTACCGAACGAAATGTTTCGTTCGACAATTTTTTCTTTACCGCTCAAAGCTTCCTAGCCGAACGAAATCATCTGTACTCCAGATTTTACCATTCCAAATTCCTCATTCCTCTATGGCGAACGAGCTTCAACAACCGCCCCAGATCTGGACGTACATCTGCTCCTCCACCAAACCAAAATCTCCCGCTACCGATTCCTTTTCCACGACTCTCTTCTTCTTCTTCATGCTTTGATTTTTAGGGATTCTTCCTCCTCTCATGGAATTAGGTAACATATCTAACAAGTTCATACCTGTTTTTTGACAAGCATGCAAACCATCGCATCTAATTCTGAAATTTTATTTTGCATGTCGACCGTTTGTTTATCCCTTACGTGTGACCATATTGCCTTGGTGTAGGTCATACCTCTTTCCATTGCTCTCAATCGCCTTGATCTATTCTGTCCCAATACTTTTGTAAGCGCATCGCCTTTGTAATTAGTTGTTGAGCTAGAATTTGATTCATTCTGTATTTGTTTAATTTTTTCCTACACATGTTGTCATACATGCATATTATACACAATTGAACTATCACAATAGCAAACAAATTGTTATTTAATAAAATTTCAAAGTACTTACAATAGAATCCGTGGTAGTCGAATTTACTAGTACGCCAATTTTTCGTGTGTGGGATTTGATCCAAACTTGATCTCGACAGACAGAAGATGGATAAGGACTCATCTTATTCTACGTTTAAAGAATATTTTTTACAACATGTCACAACGACTAACTAGCTAATAAATATTATGGTATATAAATTAGTAATTCTTACCAAGGCATCAGCCACTCGAGCCATTCCTTTACGACTACATGAGTGTGGTATTTGATTGTCTCTAATAGCTTGATATGTCTGACTCAATTCCTAAGAATAAATAAAAATGTGCATTAAAAAATCAAGCTTGGCTGTTGCATCTCATAAACATTAAATGTGTAACTATTACCTTAAACTCTGGAGTCATTTTGGACTTGACAAACTTCTGCCACTCGTTCATACTTAGGTTGTCGGGTTTTAACCGATTTCTTTCTTCTTCGTTCCTTGCATCTGCTATTTTGTGAACTAATCTAGATTTTGAACCTCTAAAATGCACCCCATTTGCTGAAATATGCATGATTTCTGTCATTCCACTACAAAAATTATAATGATTTAAGACTTCTAATAATGGTCTTAACTTAAATTATTCAGTCTTTAGTTTCTCTTTAAGACCCAACAGAGACAGATAATGTGGTATCTAAAATCAAGTCTCTAATTTTGTAAAGACCAAGAAAATTTGTCTCAACAAAACTTAAGACTAATCAATTTGTCTTAAATAAATCACCGAGTTTAAGACTCCCTAAAGACAATAATATGGTCTCCAATGTATATAGTAAAGACCACAGAACACGGTGAAAAAAGAGTCTCAAATTATCATATTAACAAGCACCTCTTTAGCACATATAAAAGTACCATAAACAGTGAGATTTCAGTTTCACGTACAGATCAAAAATATGAACACACAACCCCATCCCATCATGCATTAAAATATGAACACACAGTACAATATGCACACAATACAACTTTACTGCTGCAGTGCATATGCGTTGCAGACAGGTATTTCTCATAACATAATTCATAACCCAAACAAATACATACAAACATGATTCATAGTTCACGTACAGAAATAACAAGTAAATCACAAACAAAGATGTGTACTGTAAATAGGAGGAAAATAAAATAACATGTGCAAACCAAAATACAAACAGTTTAATAAGATTGAACAGCTCCATAATATAATTCATAAACCAAATTACAAACAAAGATGTCCTAGTTTCCAAATCAAATCCAAAACAAATACAAAACACTAAACATGTTAAAGGAGGAAAAGAAAAACAGTTTCATTCTAAGTTGTCATCATTGAGGGATTGATGAAATGTACCATGATGAGGCATTGCTTGATATTGTCCAGGTTGCAAGTTATACTCATTTGTGATAGGTCCAAGTAGCTGCGTAAATGGCCCAGGTTGCTGTGAATAGTTTCCAAAAGTCTGTTGGCATGACACAGGAATAGATTGGAAGTTTGATGGTGTTTGGTGATATGGAATGGATGGTTGCGCAAACTGAAAAGTTGACTGGGGAAATTGTCCGGGTTGTTGAGGAATTTGATTAGCATGTTGGAGGAACGAAAATTGTTGGAGCGTTTCTTGTGTTTGTTGTGGCTGTGGTGGTGCAGCAGAACCGTACTTGCTGGTTATTGCCAGTTGAACTTCCTTTTCGATCAACTTTTTGATCTCTGGTGTCAATATAACGCTTGCAGATGAATTGGGCGTTGTAGCATCTTCGTGGCAAGTGATATTATCTGGTAAATTTGAAGATTTGGAGCCTTTATTTAAGAGACTACTTGTATCGATGTATGGTGCTCCATATACTCTGCCTCTTGTTAGTCCCCCGGAAGCCTCCACCCAAAGTCGTGGATTCCATTCCTCTACATTCTCGTTTAACTCGGCTTTTTTTTTCATGTATGTTTCCTGCAGAAAAAAAATATTTAGCATTGTTATCATTGCAGATAGCAAAGTATTCCTAACAGTATATATGAGAGTTTTTCTTTTTATATGACCTTATATTTCCTTGTAAAAATTTACTGGCTGTAGGTTAGTAAGTTTGCCAAAACTTATGATATATGTTTAGGGTTTGAACTGAATCCAAATCTTTCGTAACTCAATCAAACTTTTATACTACCATTTACAATTACTGCTGACTGTATCGTAACTTTAAATTAAAAAAGCATATTTGTTTATAATATTACATCTGTATTGTGCAACTTCTTGGATAATTTTCACACGTCAGTGGCTGTAAATGTGAGAAACATAAATTCTCATTATTAAACAAGTTGCTAGAAATAAAAAACTATAAAGATGTAGATTGATGTTATAAAAAAGTCAAACATCTACAACCGACCATTATTAATTTAATATCCATGTTTATCAGGTGAGTAGATTAATTTACTAAACTATCGACATGTGTGTTGTTCGACATAATAAAATATATAGTAATTATTGTGAGTTGTATGTCACATAAATCCAATGTTATTACTATAGCTATCATAGCTTCCTTAATTCAAGTATAGTTGAAATCAAAAGTCAAGTGAATTAAGGAAGCTGTATCCTTAATATGCATCACAAATTCAAAAGTTAAATCACAAAAGTTATTAATCTATACTTGTTATAGTTAAATCACAAATTCAGATTCTGGATTTAGTATAGCTATACTTGAATTAAGGAAGCTGGAATAGTAATAAATCCAATTAATTCAAATATACTTGAATTAAGGAAGCTGGAAATACAAATTTATATAAGCTTTAGTAATAAATCCAGTGAATTCAACTATAGTAATAAATCCAGTGAATGAAAAAATCCAGTGAATTTATACCATTCAACTATAGTAATAAATTTGTATAAGCTTTAGTAATAAATCCAGTGATTTCAACTATAGTAATAAATCAAGTTAAGATGTATACTTGTTAATGTCGTTAAGCTATAGTAATATCAAACAGTGAATTCAACTATACTTGAATTAAGGAAGGTGGAAATACAAATTTGTATAAGCTTTTAATAGTTAAATCACAAATTCCGATTCCGGATTCACTCAAGAGGTCGCTTGTCTCAAGGTTTATATTATCAGACGTTTTCTTTCAAAATCCTATTGCTACTACTGATTCTAACGCCATGTCCAAGTTATTAATCCTAAAATCAGAAATGGGACTGACTAATAAATCATTTAATTTAACAACAAAGCTGGTTGTCAATAAATCCAGTGAAGATGTACTTTATGCCAAATCCAAAGGGGAGGAATTAGAAAATCTTATACTAAACTTTCTTACATATCCTTTGGGATCCATCGTTAAGTTTTTAAACAAATATTCATCCTTAGGCTGTATAAGCAATCTATATCAAAGCGCTGTGCTGATTTTGTCAAGTAGAAAGCAACATACTGTAGATGACGGTAAAGCTGGGTAATATTCACGAGTTTAGTATATTGTAAACTTGGGTCTATGCAGTGTGCAATTTTTAATTCTAAGTTTATATGATTAATGTAAGAAATTTTTTTATAGTTTTAATTACATCCTAACATTAAGGGGGCCTTCCCCACCTCCTTGAACACATGTCCCAACACATTTTGTAGTGCATGACCACTCTTCTCGACTTTAGCATTGTATCCTTACTTTGCTTCTTATCCTCTCCTTTATTTATATTAAATTTAACATGACTACACAATCAATTTAGTATTAAATATCTAAAGCAGTATTAGCATAAGTAATACAGAAAATATAGAAAAAATCCCCTGCCAAAAACAGGAAAAGTATGCAATGCGAGAAATTAACGCAATGACATCAGTTGATAAGTTAATCGTAGTTTAATGATGATTGTGACTGAAAAGGAAAATGTATCCAAAGTTAGATTTATCCAATACCTTAATATTTATAAGTTCATGTGTACTTGATGAGTCAGTAAAAGATAGTCAACAGCTGAATTTTCAATCAAAAAAACTTACATAAACTTTTTTTGATTTGCTATCAACAAATGCGCTTCTTTGTACTGATGAATCTTTCGCTTTTCCTTTCCCTTTCTCTCTTTTTGTATGCCAATAACAGAAACTATCAGCAAAGGACACTGGATGACCCGTCTCAAGTTCCTTCAAAATTGGATATAAAAATAATTTATTATGGATAGTAAGCTTGGTTCAACATATAATAAGGTAAGTTTGCAAAACTAGCTCAAAGTATATTTTCAAAACTATGAGTTAGTCTACAAGAAATTTAAGTTCAAACAAAATCACATCATGAGATCCAGTAGGAAATCATCCAACAGTTTTTTGCATTGTTAAAAAAGGAAAAATATTTTGAGTTTCAATTGTTTATAATAAATATATGCCATTATTATTCTGTAATGATTAAGAAAAATGATTTTAGCTCAACACATGTCATTAATATTATATAATGAATACGAAAAATAATTTTGGCTTACAACTTGTGCATCATGTGACGCAATAGACACCGAACCAGCAGTATGACGTGTATGAGTCCCTTCTTTTGGTGTCAAACGATTATTTCTCATCATGTTTCCTTTATCATCATATGTACTTTTATGCCATTCCATATCAATCATTTGATTCCAAATATTTGCTTGAATCCAACTTGGAGGTGTATCTCAACAGTTAATCATCCTAGTAGTTTGTCTTAACTGCTTTGCTTTTTTTCGTGCACGGTGTAGTTTCTTTTTTAGGATCGAGGAAGCTGTTTTTGTCCAAATCTCAAAAACCCTTTGCTCATAAACTACATCATATGTGTATGCTCGCTGTACAAAGAAATGTATTTTAAATATATTTCAAGGCAAAAATATAATCAATAATTCAAACCAAAAGAACATAAATATACCTTAAACTCATTAAATAATATTATTCTTTTTTCATGGGGCACTTTAGAAAACGTATACCAAGGTTCTGTAAACCGCAAGTTCCAAATACTTCCAATAAGACGTGAAGCAGACTTGTTTCTAAATCTAAGCAGATTAAAATAGTTATTAGGATATTCATAAGAATGATATATATAAAAAAGTATCATTAAATCTTACTGATTTCCTGTCCACTCAAGTGGTCTTTTTTGTGTAACAGGATCGATTGGAGTATCATATCCTCCAACTGGAATACAGCCCCTCCTACAAACTTCTATATCTTCTCCCTCTCCGGCCACTTCCATACTATCCTCTTCGATTCCTAGTGGACCGTCTCTCATCTCTTGTTGTACTTCTTCAACTCCCTCCTCTTCTCTTTCATCTCCAACTTCTATTCTCTCCTCATACATGTCAGTTGCTTCGTTGGTGGTTAGGTTGGGATTTAACTGTCTCGGCATGTTATTTGCAAGTTTGGATTGTGTAGAATGTGTGCTTGTCATCTTTCTTATAAGACATCGAAAAGCTGAACCAGTCATGATGTCTGAACTATAGAGAATGATTTTTTTTGGAAAAATATGTAAAACTTATTACTATTATATGGTTAGAAATAAGTTCAAAAATAGATTAATACACCGTTTAAAAATTATTCTTCAAGCTTAATCTATACAGCTGTTGTTTTAATAAAATATAGATAGTTACCTGTAGTTAATCTGAAAGTCGAACCACTTTTTATGATGGTTGAAATCCACTTGAGAAATCTGAAATGATAAAGCAATCAAATAAGTTTAATATAACATGCGAATAACAAACTTAAATTGCATACTATATTACAGAGCTACATAAAGTTGATCACATTTTTAATAGGGAAGCGATATTTTGTAAACTTAACTCATTCACCTATATTTCGATTACACCTACACACATTTTTAAAAAAAATGAACATGCAAGAAAATAGAGGCACAAACTAAAACGAATTGTGCTGTCCTTAACAACCAAATTATGTTGTGATGTTATTTGACCTGTTAAAAAAGAATTATAAATAAAACTGCTGCTTTCTGTTTTATCAGCAACACCTGTGGCACTTGCAATATCTTTGCAATATTCAAATTCAAAGGGAACTGGAGTGATAGTGGAAATTCTTTAACAGACATAAGGTTGGACTGAGTGGAAGTTCTTGAACAGACACATGGCTGGACTGACTGGAAATTCTTGAACAGACACAAGGCGGGTTGATGTATTTTTATATGTGATGTTGTCGTTTTCATTAGCTAGATTAGAAAGCTGTGATGATGAAGGCACTGAAACTGAATGGTCAGTGCCTCCTCTTCTCTTTCATCTCCAACTTCTATTCTCTCCTCATACATGTCAGTTGCTTCGTTGGTGGTTAGGTTGGGATTTAACTGTCTCGGCATGTTATTTGCAAGCTCAGATTGTGTAGAATGTGTGCTTGTCCTCTTTCTTATAAGACATCGAAAAGCTGAACCAGTCATGATGTCTTAACTATAGCGAATGATTTTTTTTTTGGAAAAATATGTAAAACTTATTACTATTACATGGTTAGAACTAAGTTCAAAAATATATTAATACACCGTTTAAAAATTATTCTTCAAGCTTAATCTATACGACTGTTGTTTTAATAAAATATAGATAGTTACCTGTAGTTAATCTGAAAGTCGAACCACTTTTTATGATGGTTGAAATCCACTTGAGAAATCTGAAATGATAAAGCAATCAAATAAGTTTAATATAACATGCGAATAACAAACTTAAATTGCATACTATATTACAGAGCTACATAAAGTTGATCACATATTTAATAGGGAAGCGATATTTTGTAAACTTAACTCATTCACCTATATTTCGAATACACATACACACATTTTGTAAAAATAATGAACATGCGGGAAAATAGAGGCACAAACTAAAACGAATTGTGCTGTCCTTGACAACCAAATTATGTTGTGATGTTATTTGACCTGTTAAAAAAGAATTATAAATAAAACTGATGCTTTCTGTTTTATCAGCAACACCTGTGGCACTTGCAATATCTTTGCAATATTCAGATTCAAAGGGAACTGGACTGAGTGGAAATTCTTCAACAGACACAAGGCTGGACTGAGTGGAAATTCCAACGGAAACAGTTTTCAAAATTTGACATGGTTTTTAATGAATTATTTTTACATTCAAAAATAAAACTGCAAAATTTAACAGGTATTTAAAGGTTTCAACCAAATTACAAAATAACACTCATGACATCATCCAAAACTATTCTTGAACTAATAAGTAGAATATTCATCATCAATAGCAACTTCGTCGTCTCGTTCTACTACATCATCGTCACTCTCTTCAAATTCGTCGTCGTCGTCAACTTCTATGTTATCTTCCGACTCATCTTCTTTTTCATCGTTGCTTCCCATTGCAAGCTCTACTTCTTCATTATCAACATACTCGTAATGTTCAAATGTTACCGGTTGATCAAGACTATCGTCAAGTTGAACAGTAGAGGGTTGATACATTTCGTCTACTTGATCCACATCTACATCCTCCTCTAAGTTGAGTACATTATGTGCAAAACGACTTCTTGCAGCAGTTTTAATAACCATTAACCATTCACATGATGCATCAGGCTGACAAGTGAAATAAACTTGCTGGCACTGTTGAGCAAAAACAAACACATCATCTGTGCGAAGTCTAAAATTTTTCCTTAGTTCAGTCAAACCATTTGTACGGTGCACCCTTATTCCATCTCTCATCAACGTGTCAAACCAATCACAGTTGAATAGAAATATTACATTTTTGTCTCCAAGATATGTCAACTTAATAACTTCTTTAATAATCCCATAATAATCACTTTCTAAATCATCGTAACAACTTCCTTTCACACATACACCACTATTCATTGTTTTTTTGTTCTTTCCGTATTGCAACGTATGAAATTTAAAACCATTTACGAAAAACCCACTGTAACACTCGACTACAAAATTTGGCCCTTGTGCAAGTAAATACAATTGATGTTCAATACCATCTTGATGAAATGGAACCTATCGAAAATAATTAAAAAATCTGTTAAACACTAGCAACTCGTATTTCACAAACTATACGAAATAATTTAGTTTTCTAACTAGACAACAAACTTACATTTGATTTTAACCAATCGGGAAATAGTGTTTCCAACAATGTGTCGATGGAATTCTCATCCTCATGGGAATGTTGTCCTCGTATTTCTTCTTTGCATTTTCTATACATAAAATATAAAAAATTTAAAAATAAATTATGCAATAGTATATTTGGTTATAATAACATTTAGTATTGCTTACATCATTAAATCCTTCAATTCAGGGCAATTGAATAGTACATATTTATGTATAGCAAGGTGTTCTTTTGGGGCGAGTTTCCTCTTAATGAATGCATTTGATAATACCCTACCCGGATGACGAAAAATTGATAATCTATCATCAGACATAACTTCTCCTCCATCATCATTTCTTGGTGCTTGATTCCATATCGTTTCAACATTTGGACAAAAGTAACATGACGTGAAGTTTGAAATCTCATCAATAAGATATGCTTCGGCTATGGAGCCTTCAACATGAGCCTTGTTACCCACTTTTTTTTTAAATAAAACAAGTACCTACATTACATAAAGGTTGAAAATTGAACGATAAAACTTAGAAAAAAATAAATGAACATACCTTTCAAAAGGATACATCCATCGATATTGAACCGGCCCGCCTACTTTAGCTTCATAAGGAAGATGAATGGATAAATGCTCCATAGAGTCAAAAAAAGAAGGAGGAAATAATTTTTCAAGTTTACAAATTATTTCAACAATGTTTTTTTCTAGTGAAATCATATTTTCAACACTTAGATTTTTTGCACAAAGATCACGAAAGAAATTACTAAGTTCAACTAATGTTTCCCATATATTTTTCGGTAAAAATGAACGAAATGCAATTGGAAGAAGTCTTTGCATGAACACATGACAATCATGACTTTTAAATCCACTGATTCTAGTTTCAGACTCGTTGACACATCTTCGAATGTTTGAGGCATAACCATCAGGAAATCTTATACTTTTTACCCATTTACAAACCATTTTTTGATCTTTTTTTGAGAGACAATAAGGAGCTTTTGGCTTGTAATAATTGCCATTTGAACGTTGAATTAAGCTCATCCATCGTGGTTTGCTACATATTTTTTCAAGATCAAGCCTAGCTTTTATATTGTCTTTTGACTTCTCAGTATCCATTAATGTGTGGAATATGTTGTCAAAAAAATTCTTTTCAACATGCATAACATCTAAATTATGACGAATCAAATTTGAGTCCCAATAAGGAAGGTCCCAAAAAATACTCCTACGTACCCAATTATGTGATTCCCCGAATCCTGTTATTTTATGATTTGCTGATTTAAATCCAAATACAACATTAGGCAAACTTGACACTATATTTTTTATCTCAGCACCAGAACATCGGGATGATGGTATATCACTTTCAATGCTATTCCTTCTGAACTTATCCCTTTGTCTTCTAAATGGATGATCCAATGGTAGGAATTGTCGATGAGAATCAAAAAAACATGGTTTTCCACCATGTTCAAGGGTGAAGGATTTTATTTTCTCCATACAATAAGGGCATGCTAATCTTTCCATGAGTACTCCAGCCGGACAACATACCATATGCAGGAAAATCGCTAATAGTCCATATCAAAGCTGCTCTTAGAATAAAATTATCTTTTTTATGCGCATCATAAACTAAAACACCCTTCCATAGCTCTAGTAGTTCATCAATCAAAGGTCGTAAGAATACATCTAAATTCTTTGTAGGACTTTTAGGTCCTGGAATAACTGTGTTTAAGAATAAAAATGGTTGTTTCATGCACTTCCAAGGTGGTAAATTATAAACTGTCAAAATTACTGGCCAACATGAATAAACTTTCGCCGAAACTCCAAATGGGCTAAAACCATCAGTACACAAGCCTAATCGAACATTTCGTTCAGAAGAAGCAAATTCTAGATGTCGACGATCAAACTCCTTCCACGCCTCACCATCAACTGGATGAGCCATTGTACCATCACTAGATTGATTATAATAGTGCCAAGTCATGTCTTTTGCATGATTTGGTGACAGGAACAACCTTTTCAACCTTGGGATGATGGGAAAATAGCGAACTTGTTTTTCAGAAATATTTTTCAAGTAATTTTGGTTATCTGCATGTTTATAACGAGGACTTTTACAAATCTCACAAAAAACCTTTGCAATATTTTCTTTGTAATACAACATGCAAAAATTGGGACAAACATCAATCTTTTCATAACCAAGCCCAAGAGGTTTCAACATTTTTTTAGCTTCATAAAAATTGTGAACTAGTTTATGCCCTTCTGGTAACATATTACCAATCAACGCACTCATATCTTTAAAACTTGCCTCGGTTAAACCTCTTCTAGACTTAAGGGCCATCATCTTTGCACAAGCAGATAATTTTGTCTCTTTTTTACATCCATCCCATAAAGGTTCATCGGCTGCTTTTAGTATGTCTAAAAACTTCTGAGCTTCGAGATTGGGTTGTTGCTCTTCCATATTGTGATCAAGACCCATTGCATCTAAAACCATATTCCTATATGGGTTCTCATCATTTAAATCACTAGCTTGTGATTCAGAAATTGTTGACTCATCAACTTCTTCCTCTCCATGAAAAATCCAAGTAGAATAAAATGGAGCAAAACCTTTTTGTAATAAATGCTTAGAGACTTCTTCCTTTATTTGAAATTTTTCATTTTTGCACATAGAACATGGACATCTAATAGTTCCCCCAGATTCTACTTGTACAAATGCAAAATCAACAAATTTGTTGACGCCGTCGACAAACTCTAGATTTATGTATCCGTCTTTAAGCCTACGATACATCCATGACCGATCGTTCATTTTGATATCAATCCTATAAACATTATAAATTTTACTTAATTCTTGGCACAAGTAAAATTTGTGAAAGGAATAAAAATATAACACATCATTTATCTGTCTAAACTAAAACAAATGATAAAATGGACAATTCAAGCTAATAGAGCCTCTTGAACTAAAAGTTTGATTAAGGGTGTTTTTATGCAACATGTATATAGTTTTGTTTATTTTTTTTGCGTGAAGAGCCACGTTTCGGCAGAGAGTTAATGCGGAGTAATCGCGATTTTTTAGCTTAGATCCGTATTTTGATACTAAAGACCGATTAAAAACCTAAAGTGGGTCACTTTTGTTTTAGGCTGTGACTCTATCATGTAGTCTTTAAATGGGCTTTCTCTAGAGACCCAAAAAACTGAAGTCTTTATAACAAGTCTTAAAACTATATTTTTTTTTAGTGATGAGTGTTAATATAAACCTAATCTCTATTTAGCTTAATACAAATCTACATCTTTAAAGTCTACTATTATGAACTTATAATAATACGCTCGAATTCGGATATATGAAGTTAGTAGGTTAAAGTTTTTAGATGTTTTGGAAAAAGCTTTAATGGAGCTGTTAGTTCATGTACAGGCCCGCCCAAATGACTATGCAGATAATGTTGATTATATCCATGTACATGAACTTATATGCTAGTATACAAGCCTGCAGTGATTCCAATATTATTATCTATTCTTATGGTTTTATTTATACTACACTAATGAGGATGAATGAGAATAATGTATACAAGGTTATACAAAATTATACTTTCCTCTAAAATATGTGTAGATAGTATATATTTCTATATGTGAGAATAATTGAGTTGTATTTGTGACATTTTTAAATGAGAAGATTTGACCTATCATTCATTATAGGTAGTAATACTACCAGAAAAGCTAAACATAGAATCAGCTCTTCTTGGTACAAGAAATATTTGAAGCATATTCAAGTTATTTGCCAGCATAATAGATAATTAGATACGTTAAGAGGCATATTTGTTTGCTATATTTGCTAACATAGCCCTTAACTTGCTTAAAACATAAACATTATATACGACTATGTATATACTATATGCAACTATGGCAGCTACTGGGATGGGTTGGCGATGATTTAAAATGAATGTTCATCTCACTTCTTTTTTTATATATATACGTCCGATTACATTGTATCTCAATCCAAAAAAGTTAAGAAATCTCTGTCTAATAATAGAGGCTATCTTTTTTGCTAAGTAAATGGTTTATGGTTAAAATGCTTCCTGTCTAAATATTAATGAAGAGACTCTTCCTATGAATATTAAAAAGGAGAAGGCTATAATGGTAGGGACCTAACTAATATCAATATCCTGGTGATATTCAATATGCAGCAGCAACTGTAGCTTTGAAAGATATCAGCCATTTACAGACTGATGGTTCAAATAGTAGTAAATTTAACCCAGTGCATGAAAATCTTTAAAAAACAGACACATCACTAGTAGCATCTGTACTTGAGGAAATGCCAGGTATTGTCAATGTATAACATGTTCATGTTACCTCCAATGCGCAACAGCAGGTTCCCACTCAATTGTACATTATGTCTCCAATGCTCATTCTTTAATAAAGCAGCAGGGGCCCACGTCAGAAGTTGAGATTTCAGTAGGCAAGAAGGTTCCTACTATTAACCCCCTACAGGAAATGAAGAAGCATAAGAAAATCCCTTGGACAAAAAGTATATATATACATCATCACTCAGCAGAGAAAACTACAATGAATATTCAACAATTTTATGAAGGGAAAACAGGCAAATGCAAAGATATGGATTCTGAAAATTCTAATTGTTCAAACAGTATAGAAGATACTGAAGATGATCATAATGTATATGATGTTGGTAAACTCTTTGTTTATAATGTTGCTAGGGCGATAGAAGACATCCCACCAATAAATGATTCAGTTAAGGATTTATTCTTGCCATGTAAATGATAAATAGGCAAAACAAAGAAGGGAAAAAGGAAGAAATATTGCCCTCATCCAACAGTGACCATACAACAATTCTAATTAATCTACACATATATGTATGCAAGACAAAGTTGAAAAGAACAAGAACTTCAATTACTTAAAATTTCGGCAATCGTGTGAAGAATACAATGAAAACAAATCAAGAATGCTTCTCAAATAGTTAACCCAGTCAGCCATTATATAAAATCATTTGCTTGTAAAAGAAAACAAAGCTTAAAGTCAGTATTGGAATAGGAACAGAAACGCTATGGAACCGAAATGAATGTGAAGCTTTAGGAAAAATAAAGCTTGAGCTAAATAGAACGTAGGATATAATACAGTTTTATACTGTAAAGCTCAAAATAGGCGACAGGACGCTCTTCGCAGACAAGCAATTGATGCAAAACAAAATGCAAAATGTGATTGGTTAATATTTAAGGATGAAAATTCAAATTTTATGGAGAAATGTTAGTAAGAAAACGTATAAACCATACACATAATATTATTGATGAGCATGACAATCAGACCATCAATGCTAGTAAGTCGTGTTATGAAACTTTGGAATTCTTTCAGAAACACTATTCAACGCCACATAAAGTACAAATGACCAACCAGATATAACATGCAATGAACTTATTTCAAAAGAAGGCAAGTGCACGTTGTTGATGGTAAAACAACGGTTTATAATTTGACTCATGATCACAAGGTTCTAGACTAATTAAAAAGATTTCGGTATAGAAGTCTTGCAACAGTTGGAGTTGAGAACCTTGAAGCTTGCAGTATCATGAACGATAAGAAATGAACAGTAGAAAAATATGCACAAGACAAGAGAATTTAGAGATAGAAGCATCAAATATTGCAATTCATTCAAATGCGCAAACAATTTTTTTTGGACTTGGAGTCTTACCGATGATAATAACTTCTCATTCAAAAGTTGTTGGGTACAGGTTAGGACTAAATATCAAACAGCAAATAGGTGTTTTGAATAAAATAAATTGCCAAAAATGGCAATTTGCACTTTTACTAATTGAATTGTCAGAAATCATTTGCAAAAGGCTTGTTAATGAAAAAGGAAAATGCTTTCTTAATAATCCTTTTGATTTATCAGAAATTTAGGAAGCTATTTTTTCAATAAAGGATGAAAAAGCCCACGGCCAATTGGATATTATGCAAATTTCTATAAATTACATTGGAATAGATATAGTAAAGGATTGTAGAAGCTTTACAAAGTGCATTATTAGTGGAAAAATTATCAGAGAATTAAACTGTACCTTTTTAGCTTTGGTACCAAATACTTTTCTAACTGCAGGTATAAGTAGTTTTAGGCTAATTGTGTGCTGTAACTACTTATATAAAGTTTTTCTAAAGTTATTTGTAACAGATTAAAACCACTAATGGATCATTAGATTTTCCATAAGCAATGTGCGTTCATCGCTGATAGAAATATCATAGATGGCATTTTATTGGCTCATGAACATATTAGAGGGTTTTATATTACTGGGAGTGGGAAAATGTGTAATAAAATAGACTTAAAAAAGCATATGATAAGCTAAACAAGGAAATTCATTATTCATATGCTTAGAATAATGGATGTCCCATAGAAAAGGGTGTAGATTATTGATGAACTCATTAATACAACAAGCTTTGGATTTTTATATCAAGGAATTTTTTATGGTTATTTTCAAAGTAATAGAGGAATTGGTAGGGAGACCCATTGTCTCCTAACTATTCTCTATTGCAATGGAATATCTAAGCATCAAATTGGATACCAAGTTAACACGCAACAATATAAGAGAAATTCATGATGTATCTTCTACTTTGACACACATTATATATGTTGCTTACATTTTAATATTCATGAAAGCAGATGTTGAAGGTGCTATGGCAGTGGCTTTTTTTTCAAAACTAGAAAATTATGTTGGGTTTCAGATAAACACGGCGAAAACAAGAGTCATGTTTAGCAAAGATAGTGCAAATAAGGAGTAAATCTTAAATGTATTGACACTTGTTGAAGGAGAACTACGAACAAAATACTTTAGGTATTTCTTTATCAGTGCATTATATTAAAAGATGACACGTCCAATGGTCATTTAGATAAAATAGGGAAAAAAAGTTGATGGTTGGAAATGCAGCTTATTATCATTAGTTGGTAGACTGGAACTAATCAGAGCTTGTATTTATCCAATAGTACAATTTTGGACACAAAGTTTAAAGCTACCGAAAGAATACATTTACAAGATAATTCAAATAATCTCTTATTTTTAGTGGAGAGGTAAAAAAGCTAAAACTGCATGGGGTGTAGTATGTATTCCTAAATCTGAAGGTGGCATGTGGTTAAAAACATTGCACAAATGAATGAAACATCAAGTATCAAATTAATATGGAAAATACTGGATAAACAAGGCTTAAGTGGAAAGTGGTTTCATAGTAAGTATGTTGGTGAAAATCCTTTTCGAAGATTGACATCAATAACAAATATTCATGCACCTTTAAAATTTTATTGCTATCAAGATATAAAGCATTGCAAGTCATAGAAAGGAGAATTGGAGATGCCAAATCAACAAAACTATGGTAGGACCCTTGGGTAAATGGCAGCATTTTACTTCACAAATAGGTATTTAAGCTTTGAGTACCATATAGGAGGTGAAAATCTTAAAGTAAGCAGAATAATGAACAATGGCAGTTGGGATCCATACAGTCTGGCTCATACTATTGACTTGTAATGGAAATTAGCAATATAAGCATACATAGCAACAAAGACAAAGATTTCTCATACTATAAGGAAACAATTGATGGAGAGTTTCATTTTAAACAGTCATGGGAAAAACCAAAGAATTTTGTTTCCCTATATAACTGCAACAAATTATTTGACCGAACATATAGGTATCTATTTTGATTCTAAGTGCATTTTCTGCGACCCATTTAAACTTTGTTTGCGAATACTACTTGCGAATCTGTATTAATAAAATCAATCAACGAATATACTACTTGCAAATTTCAATTAATAAAATCAGTCGATGAAAAATAAATTTAATAGAAAGAATTTGAACCTGTTATGTAGGTTGATTATACTACTTGCAAATTGCTCAACTTCCTCAGATCGAAAACCTGAAGTTAAGATTTTTGCATCAAGGCGACTGCTTGCGAACTGATCAACTTCCCCAAATTGAAAACCTAGAGTTCAAATTTCTTCAACGAGATGAGAAGAAAGAATGAAGTACTGTAAATCGAACTAGAAGTTGGAAAAGCAAACCTCTTTCTTCTTCAGTTCACAATCGATTGCACGTCGCCATTAATTATATATCTTCGATTTTCCTTTTTGTTTTTTGTTTATTTTTTTTGCGTGAAGAGCTAGCCACGTTTCGGCTGAGAGTTAATACGGAGTAATCGCGATTTTTTAGCTTAGATCCGTATTTTGATACTAAAGACCGGTTAAAAACCTAAAGTGGGTCACTTTTTGTTTTAGGCTGTGACTCTATCATGTAGTCTTTAATTGGGCTTGCTTTAGAGACCCAAAAAACTGAAGTCTTTATAAAAAGTCTTAAAACTATATTTTTTTTGTAGTGTTCCTCATCCAATTTAAATTTAACTTGCAATATTTAACATTCGGATTTTAGGAAAGAAGATGGATAGCTGTAAAATGGTTTGTATATATATAGGTGTACTGTTTTAATTATTTAGTAATTTACATATATTTTCTGGCATGAAATATGCATGAGTTGTTTGGTCTCGAGAAGCAACTTGAAACGGAATTAGAAAACCTATCACCATCACCTTCAATTCCTATCATAGCATCAATCACCTACCCTTGACACCTCACTGCCAAACCCAAAACAACCAATCATCAACACCTATACTCAAACAACCTGCCCCGACAATGATATACATAACAGTGAAGATTGAAAAACAATAATGCAACTACAACATCTTCGGATGCATATTTTTTCTTCTCCTGAAAATAGAATTATTTGGCACATATCATATATTTCTCATCTTAATATATGACGGAATTTACATATGGAGCACTAAAACAGGCTTCAGTTAAGAAAAAAAAAAGCACAGGCAGAAATGGCCTAGCCTGTACTGAGATTTCTAGCAAAAAAAGCACAGCTAAAAACAGGCAGAAAATTATGATGGAATTTTGACAATGACAGTGTGTGGAGAATGACATACAATGGACCTGAGATTTCTAGCATTTACTGGCCTAACCGTGGTAATGGGGTGTTTCAAAATGATACAACTAGAAATGATATATGGTATAAAAAAATAGTATATACCTGAATGCATTCCCACAAAGCAACTTGTATTTTGCCACTTAGATTCTTCCACTTATCAAGTGTAACCGGAACATGTTCTCTTACTAGCGGACATAGATATGAAGATAGCTTGACAGACCATCTCCTATTGCTTTGTCATCCGCATCAAATTCGACTTTTAATACGACTAAAAGGATTTGATGGAACTCTTTTCATTTTGGTTGGACCTCTGCATTTGCGCTTCACAACTGGATTTTCAATGGCATCTCGAGTAGTTCCCTCATTCACGTCAACTTTAAAATTTTCTAAAACTTGCATTGTATCTTCATTCAACTGCTTCATTGTTGTCTTGAATTCAAGCATCGTTATTCTCAGTGTTTACTTCCATTTGGTTGACTTGGTTTCCAATTTCTTGCGAGTTGTCTTTAATACGAATGTTGCTATCCACAATGTTGTCCTTGTCTTTTGCATTATCATTGGATATGGTGGATTCTTCGATTGCTTTTAGCCATTTTTTAGCAACCCTCTTCCTTTTACTCATTTTCTACAGATAAAAAAAAGATTAGAACTATATGAGACCACATAACAATGTATATCAGGTAGGAAATAATTTACATTTTCCTTGATTAAGTAATACTTTTTACATTTACTTTATAAATTTAATAAACTTAGAGTTATAATACAACCAAATCTCGACAAAAATGTACAACAGTTTACACCAAAAATAAAGTTTAATGAGACATGGGCATATTAGATAGATTCATTCGCAAATTAAACCAAAAATGTACGGTAGTTGGATCATTTTGAACCAAAAATGCACAGCAGTTTAAACCAAAAATGTACAGCAGTTTAAACCAAAAATGTACGGCAATAATATTCATAATAAGCTACTTTTCAGTTTAATCGCAAACTTATTATTGGTTTGTTAATTCAATATTTCAATCAGCATTTAAAAATTAAAGCGCTTCAGTTTCTTTGTCTCGCTTCATTTTTAACTTAAGTTTTGTTGTATAATGGTTATATGCAGACCATACAAAAGCTAATACTAGTATGTTACACTACCAACCATCAGGTATATAGGTTACGAATTTATTATATATGTATATTGTATAGGTTTCAAACTTACCAAATTTATTGTATCTTATCCTGCTTAGTATATTAGTCTTTATATATGCTGATTAGTTAACAAATTTATTGTTGTCAAACCCAAAATAATAAATGTAGTCTTTATCAAAGATAAGCCCAGCGTAGTTGTATCATGTGGTCATTTATTTATATGACTGAAAAGTTCACTGAAATGAACGTGTAAAAGCAGTCCAAGAAATAATGTGGTCATTTATTTATATGTACTAGATATTCTTGCAGGTGATGGGCAAACTTTCATGTTTGCTAATTTTGCTGGGTTCTGGTAATGTGTAAAAGTAGTCTAAGAAATAAATTTTTAGTTTCTGAATATTGTAAAGAACCACTTTACATGAAAAGTATGTTCATATAGGCTTGATCTATTTCTTTTCGAAATCAAATATTTTTGTAGTGACAGCGTAAAACAATTTAATAAAGCAACTTCACAGTGGTTTGCAATCGAGTGTATCCATTTAAAAAGTGACAATGAATATTTCTTAGTATTTTTCTTTGATATTAAGTTACAACGATGCACAAAAATAATATGACAAAAGCAGAGATTTTTTTTAGACCATTAGATAGAAATCTCTATATTAAATGATACTGTAGGAAGAAAAAAATAGCACCCAAGATGAAATTTGGCTCAATTCTTTATATAATTGTTGAAACTAGACATTTCGTGCAAGTTTAAATTATTTAAAATGCAACATACACGAAAATGCAACATACATATAAAATTCATATGTTTCCCAGCGTTATCAATGATGGTTTTTAAAACTTTTCTCAAGTATGCCTTCACAATCCTCCCTAACATAGCTAGCATCCTCCAAAAAATCGACATCCATCTCGTTTTCTTTACAATCTTGAACAACACCGCTGGTGCTTTCAATAGAATTGATTGTCTCTAATTCATGAAAACCTCTTAATGGTGCCTTCATTACAACATACCAATTAGAATAGTCATTCTCTCTTGGATAAAAAATTTGTTTCACTTGAGAAGCAAGGATATATGGATCCCTCGAAAATGAAGCTTGATTTTGATGTAAATTAACAACAGTAAGTCCATCTTCAACCTTAACCCCGTTTCCAATGTTTGCCCAATGACACTTAAAAATTGGAATATAAAATTTATGATAGTCTAACATGATTATATCAGTCAAAATCCTATAGTAAGCGACCATATCAACTACCTGAGAGGCATCTTTCGCACTTTCACTACACATGGTAGTAGCATCATAAGTCACTCCAGAATTCTGAGTTTCTCTCTCAACATCTTTTGTGTGAAAACATAACCCATTAATTATATATCCTTTGCAGGACAAAGCAGTGCTACTTGGACCATAGGCAATCAATTTTAAGAATACCTCATGTTCACTTGAGTTAATAAATATCTGGAAAAAACTCAATCCATTCAATATAATCAAAAATAATATTTTCAAACCAATAAATGAAATTTAATAGATTTGATTAACCTTGTTTTTAATCCAATTGGTGAAGTTTTTTGTGTGAATTTTCCATAGAAATATAGCATTTCTTTCCATGCGCGTGTCCGAACTTTGTAACTCTTCCAAATGCATACTAGCATAATATAAAAGATGCTAAGTTACATTTATAATTACACATATGTTAAGAAGTTAAAAATGAAAAAAAAGTGCTTAGTATAAATATGGCTCCGTTATAGCCATATTCATTAGCACCGCCAAATGAGCAACTTCCTTCTCATTAGCCGTCAATGTAATTTTCTTCCATGTTGATATTGGACGTCCTTCGAGTATTGCATCATCATTCGTATAATCTTTGTTTCTACCTTATTTCTCCCCTAATTCTAATTATTTCTATAGGGAATCACCAAAGAATCTCATGGATTCCATTGCGAGATAGTTTTCTGCAATGCATCCTTCGGGTCGTGCAGAGTTCCTTAGTCTTTAAGTGTTTTCTTATACCTTTCGAAGGGGTACATTCAGCAAAAATGGTACATTCAGCAAAAATGAACTGGTCCACATAATCGAGCTTCTTTACCAAGATGTATTGTTAGATGTATCATTATGTCGAAAAATGAAGGTAAAAAATATCTTTTAAGATCGCATAAAATTTTAACAATCTCATCATCCATTTGTTGCAACTTCTTTCTATCAAGAACACGCTGACATATTTTATTAAAAAATGTACACAAACGAGTTATTGCTTTCCTTGGCTTTTTTGGGAGCAATCCTCTCATTGCAACCGATAACATTTGTTGCATTAAAATATGATAACTTCAACCCACTAACTTTGCAATCCTCCAACGACATGCATCTTTTGAAATTTGAGCAGTAACCATTAGGTCCCTTAAAGTCATACAATATTTTGCAAAATTTTTTTCTAAACTAGACAAAGTATATGGAGCCGGTGGAAGATATGTTTTCTTCCCACGAGGTTGTGCATATAGAGCATGTCGAATTGCCCAATCCTTTGAATCCGTTCTAGAATTTGCTATCATGCAACATTATGCTGAGTAAACTTTCGCCAACGTTTTTCTCAACATGCATCACATCTAAATTGTGGAGGAGTGGAAGTTCCTATAAACATCAATAATATGACGGTTTAACATTATATAATTTTATAGTTAGATTATTACGAATAAAATAAATTTTGAACACTAACCTCCCAATATGGTAATTCAAAGAAAATTGATAATTTTTTTCCACCTTGATAGCTCTATTTTAGTAGGATTGTTTTTAGGGACAGTTTGGCACAGGTCCCTAATAAGTTTCAAAATACACAAAAACCCCAGTAAAAAAAAGTTTGTAAATTAGGTCCCTAAAATTAAGTTACCGAATAATGGCATACACGTATGCAATTATTCCGTGAATAATTGCAGACATTTATGCAATTATATCAAAACATTGCAGATATTTCCATAATTATTCATTGAAAAATTGTGAAAAATTTCGCAATTATTCACAAAAAAAATTGCTGAAATTTTCCCCAATTTTATCAAAAATTTACGGAAAATTCCGCAATTATTCACCAAAAAAATTGCGGAAATTTTCGCAATTATTCACCGAAAAAATTACATAAATTTATACAACTTTTGGATATAATTGCATAAATGTCTGCAATTATTCAGTGAATAATTGCATAACTATATGCAATTACTTAGCAACTTAATTCTAGGGACCTAACTTACATACTTTTTTTTACTGGGGTTTTTGTGTATTTTGAAACTTATTAGGGACCTGAACCTAATATTCACTTGTTTTTATCTTCTTTGTTGGTAGTACACTTTCTTTTCTTTTTCTTTTTGTCCTTTTCTATTTCTTCATTTTCAATTTTCCAAAATCATTTGGAAAATCTTTCAAAATAGCAGAAATATTTCTACTTGTAAGAATTCTGGGTTTGTTACCTTTCTCCACATTATTATCAAACCAAGCCTTTTGTTTTCTTAATAGATTTATAAAGGTAAGAATCTTCTGTGTCCCATATAGACATTTTTCCGACTATGATTTAGCCATCGATGATGAGTATTAACACCACGTAATGGACAACCATTTTTGCCTTTTACACAACAACCAGCCAGATTATCATGGGCTGGAAAGTCGTTTATAGTCCATAACAAAATTTCTTTTAAGTTAAAAAGTGTCTTGCTAAATGCATCATAAATCTCCACCCTGTTACTCCATAAGTGCTGCAAATCTTCTACCAAAGGAGCTAAATATATATCAATATCATTCCCATGTTGCTTTGGACTAGGGATCAATAATGTTAACATAATATTCTCCTTTTTCACACACAATATAGACGAGAGATTATATGTCACGCGCATCACTGGCCAGCAACTATACTTGGAACTCTTAATGTCAAATGGGTTGAAACCATCGGTAGCAAGACCAAGTCAAAGCTTATGTGGATCACTTGAAAATGATTTCCATTTATCATCCGCCATGCTCCATGTCAAAGAATCCACAGGATGATGCATTTTATCGTCATTGCTTTTATTACTAAAATGCTACCTTAGATCTTCTATCATCGGTTGGGAGCTAAACATTCTTCTGAATCTTGGAGTAATTGGAAAACATCTCAACACTTTGGCCAGAATGCCTTGCATTATCTCTTTCGTCCGCTCATTTATCTTCCATCTCGAAGAACCACATTTCAAACATCTATTCAAATCTTTGTACTCAAACCTGAAAAGAAAACAATCATTCTTGCAGGCGTGAATCTTCTCAAATCCTATGTCAAATACTTTGAGAAACTTCTTTAATTCATATAAAGTCTTCGGAAGGACATTATTTTTGGGTAATAACAATTGTTGCACATTTAGAAGCTTATCAAAACCATTATTAGATAATCCAGTTTCACATTTAAGATTATACAATGCAGTGATAGCTGATAATTTTGTTTGATCTACGTAATAAGGGTGTAGTGGAGTTTCTGCATCTTCAAAATTTTTAAGGAAATCATCTGTTCGCTATCGTGCATCATCATTATTTTTATCATCGGAGAAAAAATTATGGTTGACAAACACTTCATCTTCAAAGTGAATGGCTTGAAGTAATTTATACATGTCATCCAACTTCACCTTTTTAGCTACATTTACTTGCTCACTGTGACTATACCACTTAATACACTTGTATAAAGGATCCATTCCTCTTATAATCAAATGCTCAACAATAATGTCATCATAGGGATGAGTAAGATTTCGAGAATCTAAGCAAGGATATAGATTTTTTCCATATTTCATGAATTTCTCTTTGCTGCATGCACAAAATTCCTTGCTCCTTGCTCGTACTCTCTACTAGTTCTACGGTAAAAATAAAAAAAAACAACGATAAAAAAAAATCATTATTTTAATTTCCAAGTTAAATTTTAAGCTAAAATTGTACTCTTACCTGTGTAAATGCACCAAATCTTTTTCCATCACCATATACAATATTGCAACAAGCAAATTTCTTTAAAAAAACATGATAATTTAATACTCATCGATATACTTAGAAACCACATAAAAGAACAGAAGATTAAAATTTTGATGAGTTATCCATATTAAGGACTACCTAAGTGAAAATGATAAAAATATAATTCTAACTTGCAAACAAATTTCAATATGTTACTAAATATTAAACCTAAGAGCATTAAAGAAACCGTCACTTTTAATTTTTGTGATGTTTCTTATCTAACTTAAGTAACGACAAAGCATAATATTGTGGTAAGTCGAACTCATTTTTAAATTACATAAGACCACCTAAAACTTGATAAATTAAATTTTAACCTTAAAATATTAAAGGCGTATAATTTTTAGACATATTATGCTATTTACACACAATTTATACAATTGGTTTTGTATTAAAATTCTAAACATTTTGATATCACTAAACTCTAAATCACATACCATATATATGAAATTGTTGATATTAATATTAACATGTAACTTGTAAATAAGCTATATAATTAACTTAGTTAATAGAAAATAATGAATCAGGACACCAATTAATATTTGAAAATTTCATATTCAAATCTAAATATATTCTATATTATCTTATATTATATTGACTATATGAATATATCTTTTATGTTTTACGTATACATAAAAACATATAGTTAATTAAATATTATATTTAAACTAAAATTTTCCAAAGTTAATAACATTATTTTTTTAAAATATTATATTTAAATAAAGGTTGTTCAAGTTAATATACACATAAATGTGTGTGTGTGTGTGTGTATTTTAAATACATTGCCTTAAATAAATCTTAATATAGTAGTGAATAATTTTGGTATACACGACATTGAATAAAAGCTATTTGTATTAATAATGATAATAATATCACTTAAAATTTAAATCAAATTAATCCAAAAGATAAATATGATTTAATGTTAATCGCATTATTCATGACAGTGATGTAAAAGATCTTATGCATAACGTATTAGTTTTTTTTTATGTTTGCCCATTTTACCAAATTGCCTAATGCACTAGATCCAATGCATATATACAACATTATAATGGAATCATATATCGCAATGCCTTAGTTGGTTTATTTTGAAGCCACCAGACAACTCTATAAAACTATCGTATGAATCAAGAGATAGGGGTGATGAATATTCATGCTTAATGTCATTGATTTATCATTTTCACATCACAAACTATCAGAGTAATCTCTATATCACCTAACATCAACCTTGGGTTTTTCAAGGCTTTGCTTTTCATTCTCAAACTCATCATCTTGCTTTTTAGTTACTTTGATCCTTTTAAATGCCACATGGTGACATCAAACCAGAACCTCAAAAGTCACTCATCTCAATACCAAAGGCTCACTATCAAATGCATAATATTTTAGTCATCTACAAAAGTGATATTGACATCTGAGCTAAGATCCAGACATTTAATGCAAAAATCCAAGTAAATATCCCAGTTTTACACTTACAAGAAAATTTTCCAGAAATTCAAAAGTTTGGGATTGGAATTCAAATGTCAGAATACCTATAAAGTCTAGGACTGAACGTTAATTGAAGAATTTTCTTCAGTGGAAATTCATTCCACCTTTTCCTCACTTACCTTCTTTTCCATCTTTGACATTTTGCCTCATGAAACCAAGAAACTTCAAACTAACATCTCTCCGCTCGGATTCACACCCTAGTTGTAGGTCATTTGACATTGGACGAGTATTACTTCATACTCGACAAACGACTATAAGGTGGTGAATATTACTTCAAACAAACACTAAAATTTTACTACTTGATTATTTTTTCAACGTCTATATTCATTCAGCAACGTCATTCGTCTATGTACTAACCCATTCTCCACTCATCATAAAATCTCCAAACCAACAACAATCAATACAATAGCTAAAGAGTACAACAATACACAATATTCATTATGAAGCTTTCAACGCATTATTTCAATGATTAAACACTTATTAGATATTCATTAGTCGAAATTATCATCTCTAAGATTATAACTCAAGCCTATTCATCAAGCCCTAACTCAACCATTAGCATTTATAATAATATAGAACATGAATGGTAGATAGAGTATATAAGACAAATCCCACTTGCCAAAAATGTAGAAATTCAACTTCAATTAAAATCAATCTTTGATCCCTCCTGATTTCATAATTCTGGTTCCGATCCTCTCCAATATACAATCTTGAATGGCTAGATTTACATAAAATATTTTAACTTAAATTTTTATTTTTTTGAAATTTTTCATTAGTGTGAAACAATAATGAAGATCCGAAGTTAAAAAATCCCTATTTTCTTTTTGGAAGAAGAAAGATAAACGAGAATGAGGAAGAAAAGGCTCCATTTCAGAATTAACAAGGCTACCCCGGTCGAATTACTATTTTGTACCAAGCTTCTCCTCTCTTCTATTTTTACCACATAACTCGATTTTGACAAACTATATTGGTTTTCTTATGCAAATGACATTTCAAATGCATTGGAATAGGTCTTTAATTCTAATTCATTCATCACTAAAAATTCACCTTTAAAATCACAAGTTATTTAATTCGTTTAACCCAATTGAAATGATTTATCATGTTAGGTCCTATTGTCAAAACATGCTGCATTCTCCCCCTAAAGGATTTTGTTTCTAAAATCATCAAGAAGTGTGATAATGAGTTGTATGTGCCTCACAAACATAACTTTACTAACAGTTGGCATTACAATATCAAAAATAATAAGTCAAACATAACTTTCTATATTAGCACGCAACTTCAACCAACTATATTGAATTAAATATTACGTTGTAGTAGATGGAATCATACCAACTATATTTAGGAGTGACACTATTTATTTATACTTTCACCACATTTTATATCATCGAATAATAATTTAAATTATTATATCTTTTTTCACAATAAGGGTCGAATAAAAAAATATTGAAGTTGAAACAAAATATACCTAAAATTGTCGAGTTTGTGGTAGTCGAGGAATCGAAGCGCAGTACTGCTTGGCGAAGACGAGGGATCGGAGCAACGATTAAGTTGAGAGATCAGAGAAACGACAAGCGGTGAAGTTGCAGATGTTGTGGAAGCGTCGAAGTTGGGATTGAAAAGTGAAGGAAGGGATCGACAAGCGGCAAAGTTAGGCAAGCGGTGAAGTTGCGCAAGCGAAACTGGGATTGAAAAGTGAAGAATTAAATTTGGCAGAAGTGAGGATTGAAAAGAGAAGAATTAATTTAGGCGGCAGTGCGAAAGCGAAGGTGGACAATACAATATAGGAGCGGGATAATGAAATTTTAGGGCGCGCACAAGAATCTACAGTGTGGACTTGAGTCATCATTTTAACCATTTTAACCTAAAGGAGTACTAAATATTTAATAATACCAAGTCATTTTACAATGCAATCCTCTCTTGCAATAAATGTACCATTTTCTTGTAGTGCCATAATTCATGTACTCGATGGTTTCTTCCTCTAGAAGAATTGCTTTGATTTGGAGCACCACTCAACTCTGTATCCGGGAGATCAGGGCACTACTTGGCTCGAATCTTAATTGATTTTGGAGCACTACTTGGCTTTTTATTTTGATTGATCTTCCTTTTAAAGATTTCAGTGCTTTAGTGAGGCCTTTGGTGATGGTACTAAAGGTTTACTCCATCCTCCCTCTAGGAGGCGCTTTAACCAAGCCACGTAGATAGGGGTTAAAGGCTTTCTCGGTGCTTTAGTTAGGCCTTTGATAATGACACTAAAGGCTCACCAGATCTCCCTCTACAAGGCGCTGCAGTGAGTGCCTTTGATGACAGGTCGTGAAGGCTTTCCCGACACTTTAGTAAGGCCATATGATGGCAGACACGAAAGGCTTACCCGACCTCCTTCTAGAAGGTGCTTCTGTGATATTCCAGAATTTTTGGCAATATCAATTTAATAATCTGTATTAAAAATTAAATTGATTTGATAATTTTTGTTAATAAAATTTGAATCGATTTAGTAATCTTCTTTTAATAAACATTTAATTTGTGAATATATCTTTTAAAAACTAATAAATTGTTTTCTATTTATAATGTATATATATATATATATATATATTTATATATATTGTAAATAGATGAGCTTTGTTTTAAATTTAATTAACAAGGCATATTTTATAATTCTAATATTTATGGTAATTTGGAAATTTTGATATATAACTTTTCAAATCTATTTTATAAATAACTATATGATTATAAACATAAGAAACTATGATTTGAAATTTAAAGATAGAGTGTTTTTATATTTTAAAATAAAATCTATTTTTATCTACATTAGAGTAAAGCATTACCTTATTGATATTTGAGTTATATATATATATATATATATGTTATGATGTATTCTAGATAATAATATTTAAACTAGATCATATTTATCAATACTAAATATAAGCATAAAATAAAATATGAATATAAAGTAAATGTTTGATACTTAAACTTTAAAAAGAAATAAACAATAAATAAATATATATAGAGAAATACAAGACAATAAGTATTTAAGTTAGAAATAAATATTTAAGATAGAAATGGAACATAAAAATAAAGTAGGTAAATTTAGACATGTTGATAAACTATGTAAAATATAAAGTAAATACATTAGATAAATTCTAACATCATGTTAAATTTAGAAACTTATTTATATTACAAAGCATAAGACTAAAGAAAGGAAGGATATAAATATCTATGAACATAGAAATTTTATAGGATAAGTATGTACACTTGAAAAGAAAAATGATATCTCTGTACAGGAAATTAAAGGATAAGTTTGTAGACCTGAGGAGACAAGCATTAAATGTTATTATCTCTAGTACACAAGTAAGATCAATATCAGCCTCCATATATAAAAAAATCTCTAACCAAACAAAGATTATTTTTGTAGCAAATAGAGATCTCAGCCTGCACTTGTTTCCTATATATCAATCTTCTTTTCTTTTCGTTCATAAAACTTAGCATACCAAAGAATTATCAAACCTGTAATTATCTCCTCTAAAACAAATGTAAACCAGAAAATCAAAACCTGAAACCCATTTGCAAGATGAAAACCAAAGCCTGCATTTTTCTTAAATCTGAGATTTAATCAAGTAGTCCACCTCTGTTCCAAATCTGAGTCATCTTCAACAAGTTTTCGAGAATTAAGAAGTATTTTAAACATTCAAGTTTTTAAGATCAGAAAAGCATTTATTTTTAAAAACTCAAGTTTAAAAGCTGTTTCAAAAAGGAGAGGCTCTGTTCATCATCTTTTTACTATGAGTAACATCATTTTTTTAAAAAACTTAAGTATATAAATCCAGTTGCCTGATCATCTCTGGAAATAAGTTTGTTTGTGTGTATATTTATAAGTGCATTTCTGTGAATAGTTGAATGTAAATGTGTGCATGTCTATTTTATTGAGATATCTTTGTTCTTTGTTTTCAAGACCCAGATTTGCAAACAAAATCATTATCTTTTGATCTAATAACTGTTAGGACTTGGAATATAAACAAAAGTTGTTTGATTTAGCATAGATAAATGTTTAAAATTATACTTAAGTTAAAATAATAGAGAATGTCTCTGGGAATTACCTGGAAATCAAAAATGACTGAGCAAAATTAAAATAAGTCAAAACCCAAACTTTGTAATTCATAAATTCAAGATTATAAATTGAATGCATAAACTAAAACATGATTTTTAACACTAAAATCATAATTTTTAGATTGGGGATGAGTGTGCAGTTCTGGGAGGAACTGAAAATGGTTATTTGGGATTTTCTGGTGATCCACTTGCTTTGGGAAGTTGGGGTTCTTCCTGGAGGTGGAGGAATGATCGGAGGATCGGTGAAAATTGCCAGCAAGTTGATCTAAGTACGGTGGAAGTGGTGGTTGACTTTCCTAGTCTGGAACCCTAGTTTTTACTAGGTTAGGTATTTTGATCGACATGACTCCTCGGAATGATCGAGTTCAACAGAACTCTGGGAAAGGTAGCTATGGCATGGATGAAGTCGTGACCGGAATTGCTGATGCTCCGGTGGTCGGAGGAGCAAGGTCGAGGAAGTTCCAGGTTCGGGTTTTTGCTCCAGTTTGTGTTTGGGTTACTCGAATTCGATTTCGAGTTTGTGATGATATTCTGATGGTCAGGATCAAGTGAGGGGATGATCGATGATGTGGTGAAGGTGTCGTGGATGACTGTAGATGGTCGGAGCCACCGTGCATGTGCACGGTGCATTTTTGGTTGTCTGGTAAAGATTGGTGTTGCAGGGTTTTTGAACTCGAGTAACTCTCGAGTAATTTGAGTATTTGCTCGAAGTAATGAAGGGTTTGGCTCGAAGCATTTGTAGGTGGCTCGGGTTATTTGCTTGGTTACAGGTTTAAAAACCTGTATGCTTTTAAGTTTCAAATTTGATTTTAAAATTTGAAGCATAGGTTTAGACAGAGTTTAAACCAAATTTAAAATATGGATTCAAAACTGAATTTGAATCCTAGTTTTAAATAAATAAGTTTTTAAAAATGAAATGTTTTTAACAACTTAAAATTGTCAAAATATTTTATAAAATGATTTTAGAACCTGAAAGTAAAGATTTAAACAGAGTTTAAATTTAAGTTTAAATCTGGAATCTAGTTTAGTTTGTATCCTAATTTGAAAATAAATAAGTTTTTAAAATTTAAAATGTTTTAAACAACTTTGAATGTTTAAAGCATAATCTAATAGTGTGGATAAAAAAATGAATTTGGTTTCAAATTCTTTTAAATTTCTTTTACAAGATAAGTATTTCTTTAACATGAGATTTAAAGGGTTTTTAAATTGTTTAAACTTTGTTAAAGTTAAATTTGTATTCATTTTAAATCTTAAATTTAAATGGAATTTAAAAGTAAGTTTAAAGGTAAATTGTTTTTAAAATGCTTTTGATAATGATAATTAAAATGGATAATTAATTTATGTAATTAATAAATGATTTGGATTTATTAAATTAGTAATTATGAGTTTAAACTAATTAATTAAGTTTTAAGTTAATTAATTAGGAATAATTAATTTGGAATTAAGGATCATTAATTTGATAAGATTAGATTTTAAATTAATGACTAAATATTAATTAATCAAGTAATTAAAGATTAATTAAGTTACAGTTAAAACTTAAATTAATTAAATAATTAGAGGTTAATTAATTGGTTATTAAGGATAAATTAATTTGTAATTAATATTGATTAATCTAAGTTTAATTTCTTAAGAAAAGAAATTAAGAATTGTTAATAGTTAATGAAGGTCATTAACTTAAGATTATTTAATAATTAATAAATGTGATTAATTTTAATAATTAATTAGATTAATTAATTAAAGATAATCAATTGTGAAATTGTTTAAGTGTAATTAAAGGAATTAATTACTCAAGGTAATTAATTAAATAAATTTGATTAGTTTAAGTTAATTAATTAAGTTTAATTAATTTTAATTAATCACTGGATGATTTGATAGGTAATTACTTAATGTAATTAATGAAGTGTAATTACTTAGTAAAGTAATTAATGGTAGTACTGGATGTAATAAGTTGAAGATGATTAATAATGAAAGTAATTTGGATTAAATTACTTTGTGTAATTAATCAAGGGGTTCATTGAGATAATTAATTAAGGAGTAATTAATTTATTTAATGAAGTAATTAAGGGTAGTTAATTAATAGATGTGATTAATCAAGAGTGATTAATAAATGTGGTTTAATTAAAGATTAATTACTTAATGTAATTAATTTAAATAGAATAATTAATTGAAAATGTAATTAGGGATCATTAATTTATATAATTAATGATGTAATTAAGGGTTGATTGATTAAGATCAATCAATCAATAAAAAGTAATTATAGAGTAATTAATTAATGTAATTAATTAAGGATTAATGTAATTGATTATAGTTAATTAATTACTGAAGTAATTTAAGGTTAATTACTGTAATGGTTAAGGATAATTAATTAGTATAATTAATTAAGAATTAATTACTAAAAGTAATTAAAGGATAATTAATCAAGGATGATTAATTAAGATGGATACTTAGAGTATGATTAATTAATTGGTTTAATTAATGATTAAGTAAGCAAGATTTATGTGATAAAAGAAATTAATTTAATTTATTTTAAATTAATTTAGAGATGAAGTAATTAATTTAATTCATTTTAAATTAATTATAGTGTGATTAATTAAATCCTTGCTTATGTATGGATGAATAATATTGATTTCCTTGAATGGTTTGAGATCTCAGATATGAGATAAGTTATGTTGTTGATATGGATGCTTTGGCTGAAGTATGATGATAATGTGAATTATCTGTTTGTGATGATAATATGAATTATCTATTGTGATATTATGAATTATCTATCTGTGAGTATATAGATAATTGAATTGAATTGTTTTAACTTTAAAACAACTTGGCCTTAAAAGATACGTTTTGGATTTCGATGAGACCAGGATCGGGTTTCCAGATTTGGAAGTCCGAAAACCACATCGATCCAAATTAACGATAGGTCGTGAATCTAAAGTGAAGATGAAAATTCAGAGTGCAAGGGTTATTTTCGTTAACTCATATGGTGATTCCAAAATGAGTGTAACGAGATAATGCCTTCGGTTTCGTTCGAACCCAGAACGAACTTGTATGGATTGAATGCTTTTAGAACATCGTCAGGTGGACGATGAGCATTCTAGGATAGATGTGTTCTATAAAGGTAATCGTAGCCTCAAGCCTCATCAACCGAGAATGGCTAAAATAGGGGAGGTGCAGCAAGGTTAGTGGGTAGCACCCAAGTAGGACAAGATTTCCCCTGTCTAGTGGTCTCATCTTATTATTCCGGCTGTGTGGGCAGTTGATTGCAACAACTGCTGGGGTTGTCTTGTTCGGGAATTATCCAGTAAGGGATGGTTCCGGCCTTGTGTTGCAGGGGGTTGGGCGTGATCCTCGGTATGTTGATCTAGGCCACGTACTGTGACGGGCGGTACCCCAGTAGCCCTGTCATTGTATTTGATTGTATTACCCACTTGTTGGCTAGTATGCTGGAATTTAATCATGTAACAATTTCAGCTATTTCTTATTACTTGAAAACCCTAGACCCTATTATAATATCATAGAATTTCCTATCAAAGTTTTGGTTAGCGTAAGGTAAAAACTTACCCATGTTTATGTGTGGGGAGTCTTACGTGATACCTTTTGTTTTCAAATGCTTTTCAAAGTTAAGCAACTTTAACCTGTTACTCACACCAGACCCATGTCTGACCCAGAGTTTATCTTCTGTTTTTCTTAAACTCTTGGGTACTCAAATTTGATAATAGAAATGCAAAAGCATGACTATAGAAGCTAGTAAGAGATGAGAGCATGGGTGCAAGATATAATTGAATTATTTAGCTACGACACTGAACCCAATATTATTGTTTTAAAATATACATTTTTCATTATATATTTAAGTTTTTGTTTATATTTATATTATTTTGTTACTTTTGTTTGCAAAATTCAATGTAATTAATATTCTAACCAACAGCTAATATTGAAGTTATATCTGTCAATATTTGTAGCAAAAGTTATGAGTATTAGTGGACCTAGTTTTCATTAGCGAATCAATAATTTAAAAAGAAAGAAAGAAATCATTTCAGTAAAGAAATCATTCCAGTTGTTTTGTGGCAACTGAAGCAAAACAAGCTCAATTGCTTCGGTTGTCACATGACAACCGAAGTAAAAGAATGTGGAGCATTAACTATCTAATTCATTATTGTTTCATTTGTCATGTAACAACCAAAGTAAAATATACTCAATTGCTTTTGTTATCATGTGATGACCGAAGCAAACGGCGAACCTTTTTTTGCTTTGGCTGTTTAAAGGATCGCAGCAAAAGGTGAACCTTTTGCTTAAACTTTTAAACAACTAAAGTAAAACACATGTCTTTACTTCGGTTAAACAACCGAAGCAACATGCCAATTTTGCATTAGTGGATGGCTAAGATATATGACTTAGAATGGATCGAAGCGATATATGAGAGAACGAACTTGTTATTATTTAATTTTCAAAACTATACAGTAAGACGTATTGCATACACAAGTACAATTTATGTTGTCATCCTTTGGCATTCTGTAAGATTGATTCGTTAGACTAGGAAACAACAAGGAACTCGGTATGAGAAGTTGAAGGAGTAACATGCACCGAGGTAGCTATTAATCCCGATATGCAAATGATGTTCACATAGATAATGATAAACATGATGTAGAATGCCAAAGGAGGAGCTTCTGATGTAGTATCTAGTGGTGATGCTCAAGTGCAAATGCAATGGGTAGACTTTAGTAAGCTCGACAAATACTATGCTAGTCTTGGACGAAAGCCTTTCACCGGGACATAATCTGCTATGGAGGTGCATGATTGGTAGATACATATGAACATATCCTTGATGATCTTGATTTAGACGATGCTCGAAAAAGAAAGTTAGCCTCGTAGCCACTTCAAGTAGAGCTATTTATTGGTGGATTACTATTAAATCTACTACTCCTGAAGATAAGTTTACTTGGGATCAGTTTAAGGCATGATGTGAGGAGAAATTCACTCCAGCTGCTTAAAAATCCATTATGTTTAATATAAATTTGCTGATTTTGAAGCAGAGATAAATGTCTATTTTAGAGTATGTAGCTGAGTTTGATTCTTTATCAAAATATAAGATGTCGTTCATCTATACTCCATTGAAGAAGAATGAAAGTTCATTATGGGGCTGAATGACTCTTTCAGAGAATGCTTAGTGAACCATATTAACGATCGACGGCTTTGAAAAGGTAATTGAAAAGGCTTTGATGCATGAGAGCATATACCTAAAGCCGAAGTAGGTAATTATTCTGGAAGAGGAACCTAAAATGCAAGTCAGCTTGTGATGATCCACTATTTTTATCATTTAAATTCAATTATAAACAATGTCAAAATATACTTACAACTAAATTCAAATATCAAAGACTGTGGACCGTAGGTATACAAAATCAAAAGGAGTATAAACAATAAACATAAAAAGAGAACCCTCATAGTATAATTCAAACATCACCCTATCCTCTCCACTTTTATTTGTATTATTCTAGGGAATACAATGAAACTCTGCCATTGCTATCTCTCTCTAATAAGATTAAGAAACTCCGTAGAGAATCGAAGTAAGTATTTAACTTATTTTTATTTGTTCCTACATCCTTCAATCTATTCTTATCCTATTCTTCTCCAATTATTCTGAATCTAATAAATATATATACCTCTTCGCTATTGTGTGTGTATCAAAAGAGAGATTCTGGAAGTATTGAGTGGCTTATGAGATTCCATGTTATGTCAGCTAGATAGTACCAATGAGGAGCACGCTTCCGGAAATAGGTCTTAAATGATAGGGTCTTTCTTAATTAAGGTCTTAAATGACCAGAGCCTACCAATTTTTCACTGGAAAGTATCAAGTGGCTTGGTCCCGTCTTCTTTCTTTGTAAAGAAGTATTAAATGACTTTAATAATTTTATATTCGTTGACATATTCTTATTTTGAAATATACTGCTCTAGTACTGAAAAGGTAAGACTTGAGGATTTTATTCACCAGACAACTGTTGTTCTGACTCCGTCCTCATTATAACACAGGTTAAGGATGGAGTGATGGCGGCGACAATGCTTAAAGATGGAGAAGCTTGGCTAGTGGCAGTATTTATTATTATTTGCTTTTATGTGTACCTATGGATTTAAATAATTGTTGTAATAGATATTATGTTATAGTTTTTATGGGATTTTGTGTTATGACATTTTTTTGGTTTTGAAATAAATGCATACACTTTACTACTATATTTTGTTCCATCCGCTATGAGTTTTGAAAGTTTAGTTATGGTTTTGACAAGCACCATTGTCCCAGTGGTTAGACACTTCGACTTTAGTACGAGAGGTGTAATAACCCTCTTTTCCGTACTCCTTGAATAGACACTAATCTCCATCGATTAACTCAAGATGAACAGAAAACCGAACCATTATGGGTTTTAAGAAAGAAGAGGTAGAAGAAAAAGATAGAAGAAAAGACAGAAGAAAAGAGAAAGAAGAAACAACATCAGAACAGAAACAATATCAGAATCTCACATTCGCAGCGGAACAACATATAATAGATAAATGAATAATATTTAAATCAAAGAACTATATCATTTTATACATTACATCATCATCAGAGTTTACAACATCAATACAACACTGGACAGTTATATAAACTTGTCCTCATACAGAATACACAGCGGAATAAATAATATCATACACAAGTGGTACGTCTCGCCATCCTGCTCGCCACTAAGCTCCACAGTATCTCCTGAATCCAGAATGACCTGATATCCTAACTCTAGACTGCCCATGTGGAAATTGGTGGGCACCTAGAGTTTAGGAAGGAAACAATAAACTCCAGGTCAGTCATGGTGACTGGTGTGAGAACATAAAACAGTTTATCTTTAAAACAAACAACAGGATAATTTTAAAGTCAATTTCGCAATGCTTTTGGAAAATGAAACTACCATAAGGCCTCCCGCACACACACACAATGCAAATGCAGAATCGGAGGAGATTTCTCCTTATGCTAGTCAAAGATGCTTACTATAAAAAATCAAATAATTTGATTTGATATTATTACTAGTGCATAGTGATGAAAACATTTCGAAAGTATAATATAAATCTTAGCCAACGTACGACCATTATCGTATGCCTATTAGAGCTACCATGTTCAATAGCAGGTTACCGCCACATTCCATGGCAGGTAATACAACTAAAACCGTACAAGTCTCGTATTGTTTCTTTGGATTTCCAACAAATGGTCAGGCTAAGGAACTTCCTATGCCACGAAGGTACGCCCCTGGAAAAGACGACCCGAGAACCTAACCGGATCTCTGCCAACACAAGGCCGGGTTACCTCTGTAAAAATAGGTAACTACTGACACGCGTATGCCATCCCCCGATCGTAACCGATCTTCCCGAGGATCCTCGATTTCCAACAACCACAAAGTAATAAACTCGCAGCATCAACATAGGTTAAATATCTGGGCTCCATACCATGATACCACCTCTATCCAGAAGGAATGACATACACTAAGGGGCGCTACTCCCTAGAACCTTGCTGCATCCTTCCTGTTTTGACCATTTTCGGGGTGTGAGGTCCGACGAAGTCTCGTCCACAAAGCTACGCTTTGTTCACAAAGTCATGCCTTGGGTCAACAAATGATCAACCCATGATCACAAAGATAAATGATCAAATAAATGATCATATCACAAATGATCAAACACTGACCATTTCACAGCAACACTCAGCATGTCACATTACCAAATTGGGAGTATATCGCTGATAAATTTCAACTACATAACCTCTGAGCTCATATGTCTCAGAGAAGGGTGTTAAGCTAAGAGAATAAATTCTCCACCACCAACAGAAATGTATTTGAAAGAAATCAGCTTTATATCTCAATTTGTAATGTCAGACACACAATCCATACAAGTCTGTTCCGGGATCGAACAAAACCGAAGGCACTTCTCACGAAGCCCTTGCAAATCCGGATAATTTTCAATCACGTCCGGACTTCCCGTCACTAAGGGTGATAAAACCTCTAAATCGGAGATCAGCCGATGTAGAGTAACTCGACGGTAATCCTTCCGTTTTCAAAAATATCCGATCTTCAACACCGGTCATCAAATGCGATTCATAACGACGTATCACATATTCGGAATGGGTTATACGACCCCATGGTCCTTTCCCGGCTAACCCGAATAGTGAGCGCTTATTCAAAAATAAGTGTGGCATTCAAATTCATCCAATTCACAACGAATACCTATTTAAAGGTAAATATTGATAGTCGGTTATTTAACTATCAATAAAGATGCGCAACATCATCAGATTCCAAATAATTTTCCCAAATTATTAAATTTCCAAAAATATCTTTACAAGATATAAAATTTTCCACACTTAACCATTTGAAACAAATTTCAATTATTCACTTTCAATTTATCTTTAAAAGATAAAATCTCAAACCGTTCATTTCATATTGGAAAAGCATTTCCATACTTATTTAATAATAAGTATTTCACAAACCATTCATTTTCAACACTTGGAAAATATTCGATATACTTAAATCAAAATTAAGTATATATTTCATTTTTTAAGGAAATCATTCTCTTTCATAATTTAATTTGAGTCAAAATGAATGTTACGTAAAACATCGTTACGACAACTCAAAATCACTAGTATAGGGATTCGAAATTTAGATAGATATATAAATCCCAATACTACACAAATTATTTCCTTTCGGAAACCATTTACTATAACAACAGTGTTATAGTCCATCATTTCCTTATTTTCTCGAAACGTCTATTTCAACAATGAATGTTGAAATCTATGTTTTCGATACTTAACACGTTTTAAAACATCTTTTAAAACAATTACTTCTTTTAACAATATTCCTTTTCCCAAAATATATTGATTTTATTCAATAATATATATTCACTGTCCAAAATCGTGAATATAATCACTATCCCAATTTTAACAATTTCTACACAATTTATTTCAATAATAATTCGCTATCCAAAATCGCGAATAAACTTCCTTTAATGATTTTCTATATTCAATTTATCAAATTCCATTGATTTCGAATTTATAAACAATGTCTATAACTTCTTTCCCTATTTATAAACTTCGATTTATAAAAAATCCCTGAATCAACAAATTTAATTCATAACTCGATTTCATATCAAAAATCTAGTTTATAAGTCAATTACTTATAAACTTTTATTTTACAAAATCTATTTATTTTATAACTTCACAATTCATAAATTTATAAATTTCAATCTGCTTATAAAATCCATTTTTCTATTTTATTTATAACACTTATAAAAGCTTGTTTTATAATTCAAATGTTTTTAATTTATAAATATCAATTTTATAAATCTTTTAATATAAACCGTTTATAATACTTCAAAAATTCCAATTTAAACTATTTCATAATTTTATCAATTATTTATTTCAAAAATCACTTTTTGCTTATATTTCACAATCTCATAATTTTCATAACACGAAAATTATAACATTTATTTATTTAAAATGAATTGATTCCAAAATTCAATAAAACGTATATTTTCAACAATCACTTTAAAACCCTTTGTAAATTAGAAATTGTTATTTTTAAACTTCAAAAATGGATCCGATGATGCTACAGCACCAATCATCAATCACAACAATCAAAACATCATATATCATCATATGACAACAGAATATATAACAATATCTGTAAATAAATCAATACGGTGAGGAATCCAGTCGGATCCCTCCAACCTGTCCCTCTGCATCCAAAGATGTTAGCACAATACCAATTCCACTCCAGTACGGAATTATCGCGGTATATAGGATTAATAAATATTATTCGCTATTATGCGGCGCAATAGGGTCTCATCCGCTACACAATGCGGGAAAATCAACAACTCCAATATATACATATGCCAATATGTATATATTGCTATATATATATAATACCAATTTCACACAAAGGTGAAATATTCGCGGTATATGTTCTTAATAATTAACCTCCGCTTAATAACGGCGTATAATGTCTATTTCAATCAACAACAGATAATAATATATCATCCAGGCATACAATCAAAAATTTTAAATCTAACTATTTAAAATATAAATCAAAACTGTTCGATTGAGTGAGAAATTCTCACCTTGATTCCAATTCAGTTCCAGCGTTTTATTTCGAATAAAATTAAACGTGCGTTTAATTTTACTCAAAATTTTCACTGACTCCAATCGACTCCAATCCAGTTGCATCGTGAAGAGCTCGACAATACGAACCCAACGCAAAAAGTTTCGTCCGAAACGGACCTCGTACGAAAGAGTTATAACATTTTGAAGTTAATACAATTTTAAATATAAATAAATTCACAATTTCCATTTTTATTTTAAAACACCACTCATCTCAGCCGCACGTTTCAAACTAGCAAATCACGGCCGTGCAAATGTTTCTCCCTCTCCCTCACGCTACCTCCAGGAAACTCGAACGAGACGAAACCCATCCTTCCAAACGTTGACCAAACCTAGCTCCCTCCACGATCAACTTCAGGTCAATCGACGACCTTCATCTCGAGGCTTTCGGCGCGCTCTACCCTAGGCCAAGGACCAGCCCAGCTCGACCCCCCATTGGGTCTCGAATTTTTTGCCAAACGCGACACCTTTGAGCGCCAATTTCCATTAATCAGCAGCTCCATATCTGATCGCCATCGTTGATATCAAAGATCTCACTGAGATCTACCATTTCGTAGTTGAGAGTTTGTTGTTATTGGTTGTAGATTGGAAGCAAAATGAAGAAGAAGATTGGAGAACGTCGGCCATTGAAAACAAACTGGCGGCCAGCTAGGGTTTCGTTTTCTATTTTTTATTTTTGTGAATTTATGGGCTATTTATAGGATTTTGACGAACACTATTCATCCGGAATTTCCAAACTCCGATTTACGCGCGGTCACTATCGTTTCTAGGGTTTATCCCACGTTCCAGACACAATGGAACAGGTTTCGAAAGCTAATTCGATCATCTGTGTGAGATATGGCAATAAACGATCAATTTAAATTAAACCGATTTAAACCGATTTCGATGCGTTTTCGCTTGCCCCGGAAAAACGGTACATCTGATTGACACGAAATTTGAAACCTTACAATAATATCACATTACGGATCCGATGAAACTAGTTTCATCGAAATCCAAGATTATTTGAAAAATGACTATTTTTAGTCGTTAAATTAATATTAAAACAATTTCGATGCGTTTCGATCTGCCACGGTCAAACGACAACTCTGATTGCTACGAAAATTGAAATCCGATAATAACAAACTATTACGGATCCAATGGAACTAGTTTCGTTCAATTCTGAGACTGTTCGAAAATAGGCTATTTTACAGTTAAAAATTAAATATTAAAATTTTCAATTTTTCAATTTTACTTTTAATTCAATTTTAAAAGTTCTATAACATCTCTATAACTCCAGTATGATTAAATAAAATTTTACAAATCATTTTTAAATCATTTTAAACTCGATTTCAATTATTTCTGGAATTTCACTATTAAATTATTGATTTAATTATTCAATTAAATCCAGATATTCGAATTTTAAATTATTCGACTTATAAATTTCACTTATTATTATTTAAAATAAATTAAATATTCAAATTTTAAATTAATATAAATTCTGGGTCGTTACAAACTTACCCCCTTAAAAGAATTTCGTCCTCGAAATTACCAAGTAAGAAGAAGATACAGAATCCTTTAACTTTCCAAAACAAACCGTTCAAATTAGATTTACAAATCTCTTAAGTGTTTAACTTTTCCAAAATTCAATAGTTAAACTTCTTACAATAACTTTACTAAGTTTTCAAACCATACTTAGTTTTCAAAAAAATTCAAATTTCTCAAAAATATTCTAACGCCTTAAATTTTCGGAAAATTTCGCCATAGCCTCCTTTGCGCGGCTCGATCCGAAAAAAAATGACAATGTATATATATCACAAATATACATCTCATCAAGTGATGAGGCATCCCGTAGGGAAAAAGTGTAAAATTACGATATTTAATCCGAGATATGTACCTTATATATTTTTAGCGAGCGTATACGACTAATATAGCGCGAAAGCGAGCTCCAAATGCGAAGCAACCGCCATCCGCACCTACTAAACACTCAATCAAACAAATGAGAACATGTATATAGAAAATAATATCGATATACATCATATAACAACATAACAACTACATGTGCCAATATAGCAATGCATTCAAAAGCAACAATGCAACCATCATCCAATAAACATTCAACAACTTCATAACCAAATCAATATAAATTCACTTCTCATTAATATTCAATGAATTGGTTTCCAATTTAATCACATTCGATTGCTAACATTGGATTTTACTAATATTCATTCGTTCAAATTAAATTAGTTTACATTCACATTAGTTCACTTACATTTTCTCACTTTATTAGTTATACAACTTATATTCAACCTTTCAAAATCATTTTTGAAATCAATTCAAATTATCCTTTGAATTTCTAAAACCAAATCCAAATTTTCCAAACAACTTTCATTTAAAATAATCTGGCAGCAATCCCTCTTTTGGAAACCCGAAAATGAACACCAATGATGCCGCGATCATCATCGGAATTATTTTCTAGCGACCGAAAAGAGTTTAGAGCCTTCATCTCTTCAAAACAATTTTCCAAAATATCAAATCCTTTCAAAACACTTCTCTGGAATTTTATTTTAGATCATAAATCACCTTTACAAAAATTTTACTTATATAATTTCACTATCAATATATAAGATTATTTTACAATTATATATCATTTTAATTATAACTTCATACATTATAATTCATTGCTTATACAATTTTCTCTTTCACAATTGTTGTTTTATTTAACTTATTCAAACAACTTAACAATCAATTCATATACACTTTAATAATCTCCGAAAAATTATTTCTTTATATATAAAATATAATCGAGGTAAAATTATTTCATTTACCCAATTTAAAACAATATCGTGCCGAATTGTTCTATACAAGTGTTTAGAGATCCCTATCGATAGAGTTGTACGGACAATACTGACCAGAATCCATATACCACTCAACAAACCAATCATCACAATATAAAACAATTTTATATTAACTAACAAATACGCGCTCGTTTCTATTATTACACTCAACTCATTCTAGAGTACTACTGACTCTATCTCTAATGAGTAACACCCAACAGAGCAGGGTTGTCGCTTAACCATATGCTCAGATACCAACTGTAATAACCCGCTTTTCCGTACTCCTTGAATAGACACTAATCTCCATCGATTAACTCAAGATGAACAGAAAACCGAACCATTATGGGTTTTAAGAAAGAAGAGGTAGAAGAAAAAGATAGATAGAAGAAAAGATAGAAGAAAAGAGAAAGAAGAAACAACATCAGAACAGAAACAATATCAGAATCTCACATTCGCAGTGGAACAACATATAATAGATAAATGAATAATATTTAAATCAAAGAACTATATCATTTTATACATTACATCATCATCAGAGTTTACAACATCAATACAACACTGGACAGTTATATAAACTTGTCCTCATACAGAATACACAGCGGAATAAATAATATCATACACAAGTGGTACGTCTCGCCATCTAGCTCGCCACTAAGCTCCACAGTATCTCCTAAATCCAGAATGACCTGATATCCTAACTCTAGACTACCCGTGTGGAAATTGGTGGGCACCCAGAGTTTAGGAAGGAAACAATAAACTCCAGGTCAGTCATGGTGACTGGTGTGAGAACATAAAACAGTTTATCTTTAAAACAAACAACAGGATAATTTTAAAGTCAATTTCGCAATGCTTTTGGAAAATGAAACTACCATAAGGCCTCCCGCACACACACACAATGCAAACGCAGAATCGGAGGAGATTTCTCCTTATGATAGTCAAAGATGCTTACTACGAAAAATCAAATAATTTGATTTGATATTATTACTAGTGCATAGTGATGAAAACATTTCGAAAGTATAATATAAATCTTAGCCAACATACGACCATTATCGTATGCCTACTAGAGCTACCATGTTCAATAGCAGGTTACCGCCACATTCCATGGCAGGTAATACAACTAAAACCGTACAAGTCTCGTATTGTTTCTTTGGATTTCCAACAAATGGTCAGGCTAAGTAACTTCCTATGCCATGAAGGTACGCCCCTGGAAAAGACGACCCGAGAACCTAACCGGATCTCTGCCAACACAAGGCCGGGTTACCTCTGTAAAAATAGGTAACTACTGACACGCGTATGCCATCCCCCGATCGTAACCGATCTTCCCGAGGATCCTCGATTTCCAACAACCACAAAGTAATAAACTCGCAGCATCAACATAGGTTAAATATCTGGGCTCCATACCATGATACCACCTCTATCCAGAAGGAATGACATACACTAAGGGGCGCTACTCCCTAGAACCTTGCTGCATCCTTCCTGTTTTGACCATTTTCGGGGTGTGAGGTCCGACGAAGTCTCGTCCACAAAGCTACGCTTTGTTCACAAAGTCATGCCTTGGGTCAACAAATGATCAACCCATGATCACAAAGATAAATGATCAAATAAATGATCATATCACAAATGATCAAACACTGACCATTTCACAGCAACACTCAGCATGTCACATTACCAAATTGGGAGTATATCGCTGATAAATTTCAACTACATAACCTCTGAGCTCATACGTCTCAGAGAAGGGTGTTAAGCTAAGAGAATAAATTCTCCACCACCAATAGAAATGTATTTGAAAGAAATCAGCTTTATATCTCAATTTGTAATGTCAGACACACAATCCATACAAGTCTGTTCCGGGATCGAACAAAACCGAAGGCACTTCTCACGAAGCCCTTGCAAATCCGGATAATTTTCAATCACGTCCGGACTTCCCGTCACTAAGGGTGATAAAACCTCTAAATCGGAGATCAGCCGATGTAGAGTAACTCGACGGTAATCCTTCCGTTTTCAAAAATATCCGGTCTTCAACACCGGTCATCAAATGCGATTCATAACGACGTATCACATTTTCGGAATGGGTTATATGACCCCATGGTCCATTCCCGGCTAACCCGAATAGTGAGCGCTTATTCAAAAATAAGTGTGGCATTCAAATTCATCCAATTCACAACGAATACCTATTTAAAGGTAAATATTGATAGTCGGTTATTTAACTATCAATATAGATGCGCAACATCATCAGATTCCAAATAATTTTCCCAAATTATTTAATTTCCAAAAATATCTTTACAAGATATAAAATTTTCCACACTTAACCATTTGAAACGAATTTCAATTATTCACTTTCAATTTATCTTTAAAAGATAAAATCTCAAACCGTTCATTTCATATTGGAAAAGCATTTCCATACTTATTTAATAATAAGTATTTCACAAATCATTCATTTTCAACACTTGGAAAATATTCGATATACTTAAATCAAAATTAAGTATATATTTCATTTTTTAAGGAAATCATTCTCTTTCATAATTTAATTTGAGTCAAAACGAATGTTACGTAAAACATCGTTACGACAACTCAAAATCACTAGTATAGGGATTCAAAATTTAGATAGATATATAAATCCCAATACTACACAAATTATTTCCTTTCGGAAACCATTTACTATAACAACAGTGTTATAGTCCATCATTTCCTTATTTTCTCAAAACGTCTATTTCAACAATGAATGTTGAAATCTATGTTTTCGATACTTAACACGTTTTAAAACATCTTTTAAAACAATTACTTCTTTTAACAATATTCCTTTTCCCAAAATATATTGATTTTATTCAATAATATATATTCATTGTCCAAAATCATGAATATAATCACTATCCCAATTTTAACAATTTCTACACAATTTATTTCAATAATAATTCGCTATCCAAAATCGCGAATATACTTCCTTTAATAATTTTCTATATTCAATTTATCAAATTCCATTGATTTCGAATTTATAAACAATGTCTATAACTTCTTTCCCTATTTATAAACTTCGATTTATAAAAAATCCCTGAATCAACAAATTTAATTCATAACTCGATTTCATATCAAAAATCTAGTTTATAGGTTAATTACTTATAAACTTTTATTTTACAAAATCTATTTATTTTATAACTTCACAATTCATAAATTTATAAATTTCAATCTGCTTATAAAATCCATTTTTCTATTTTATTTATAACACTTATAAAAGCTTGTTTTATAATTCCAATGTTTTTAATTTATAAATATCAATTTTATAAATCTTTTAATATAAACCGTTTATAATACTTCAAAAATTCCAATTTAAACTATTTCATAATTTTATCAATTATTTATTTCAAAAATCACTTTTCGCTTATTTCACAATCTCATAATTTTCATAACACGAAAATTATAACATTTATTTATTTAAAATGAATCGATTCCAAAATTCAATAAAACGTATATTTTCAACAATCACTTTAAAACCCTTTGTAAATTAGAAATCCTTATTTTTAAACTTCAAAAATGGATCCGATGATGCTACAGCACCAATCATCAATCACAACAATCAAAACATCATATATCATCATATGACAACAGAATATATAACAATATCTGTAAATAAATTAATACGGTGAGGAATCCAGTGGGATCCCTCCAACCTGTCCCCCTGCATCCAAAGATGTTAGCACAATACCAATTCCGCTCCAGTACGGAATTATCGCGGTGTATAGGATTAATAAATATTATTCGCTATTATGCGGCGCAATAGGGTCTCATCCGCTACACAATGCGAGAAAATCAACAACTCCAATATATACATATACCAATATGTATATATTGCTATATATATATATATATATATATATAATACCAATTTCACACAAAGGTGAAATATTCGCGGTATATGTTCTTAATAATTAACCTCCGCTTAATAACGGCGTATAATGTCTATTTCAATCAACAACAGATAATAATATATCATCCAGGCATACAATCAAAAATTTTAAATCTAACTATTTAAAATATAAATCAAAACTATTCGATTGAGTGAGAAATTCTCACCTTGATTCCAATTCAGTTCCAGCGTTTTATTTCGAATAAAATTAAACGCGCGTTTAATTTTACTCAAAATTTTCACTGACTCCAATTGACTCCAATCCAGTTGCATCGCGAAGAGCTCGATAATACGAACCCAATGCAAAAAGTTTCGTTCGAAACGGTCCTCGTACGAAAGAGTTATAACATTTTGAAGTTAATACAATTTTAAATATAAATAAATTCACAATTTCCATTTTTATTTTAAAACACCACTCATCTCAGCCGCACGTTTCAAACTAGCAAATCACGGCCGTGCAAATGTTTCTCCCTCTCCCTCACGCTACCTCTAGGAAACTTGAACGAGACGAAACCCATCCTTCCAAACGTTGACCAAACCTAGCTCCCTCCACGATCAACTTCAGGTCAATCGACGACCTTCATCTCGAAGCTTTCGGCGCGCTCTACCCTAGGCCAAGGACCGACCCAGCTCGACCCCCCATTGGGTCTCGAATTTTGTGCCAAACGCGGCACCTTTGAGCGCCAATTTCCATTGATCGGCAGCTCCATATCTGATCGCCACCGTTGAATCAAAGATCTCACTGAGATCTACCATTTCGTAGTTGAGAGTTTGTTGTTATTGGTTGTAGATTGGAAGCAAAATGAAGAAGAAGATTGGAGAACGTCGGCCATTGAAAACAAACTGGCGGCCAGCTAGGGTTTCGTTTTCTATTTTTTATTTTTGTGAATTTATGGGCTATTTATAGGATTTTGACGAACACTATTCATCCGGAATTTCCAAACTCCGATTTACGCGCGGTCACTATCGTTTCTAAGGTTTATCCCACGTTCCGGACATAATGGAACAGGTTTCGAAAGCTAATTTGATCATCTGTGTGAGATATGGCAATAAACGATCAATTTAAATTAAACCGATTTAAATCGATTTCGATGCGTTTTCGCTTGCCCCGGACAAACGGTACATCCGATTGACACGAAATTTGAAACCTTACAATAATATCACATTACGGATCCGATGAAACTGGTTTCGTCGAAATCTGAGATTAGTTGAAAAATGACTATTTTTAGTCGTTAAATTAATATTAAAACAATTTCGATGTGTTTCGATCTGCCACGGTCAAACGACAACTCCGATTGCTATGAAAATTGAAATCCGATAATAACAAACTATTACGGATCCAATGGAACTAGTTTCGTTCAATTCTGAGACTGTTCGAAAATTGGCTATTTTTACAGTCGAAAATTAAATATTAAGATATTCAATTTTTCAATTTAACTTTTAATTCAATTTTAAAAGTTCTATAACATCTCTATAACTCCAGTATGATTAAATAAAATTTTACAAATCATTTTTAAATCATTTTAAACTCGATTTCAATTATTTCTGGAATTTCACTATTAAATTATTGATTTAATTATTCAATTAAATCCAGATATTCGAATTTTAAATTATTCGACTTATAAATTTCACTTATTAATATTTAAAATAAATTAAATATTCAAATTTTAAATTAATATAAATTCTGGGTCGTTACAAGAGGTCACAGGTTCGAAACTTGCGTGGCATGATTCGAACATATATTGACATGTAGTATGTTGTATGCTACCCAAAATTTGTAGTACTAATTTGTACTACAATCGAAGTACCTAATTTCAAAAAAAAATAGCTTGCCTTAGAATAGATCTAAATTTCGATGGGCCTTTTCTGAGTCGAAATGTAGGCATGATCCGGGGTGGGTTGTTATAGTAACACATCACCAATGTAAGTATAAACCATCAAATGTGAACTAATCACTCCATTATAGCGAGACAACATCAATCATCAAATATGTACTAATCCAATCAACAGTAGTAACACAACATCAGTAATCAAATGTATGCTAATCGAATCAACATTAGTAACACAACATCAATCATCAAATAGTCATTGTCAACCACCCTTCGTCTTGTAGTAATAATGGTAAAACATCACATACCCATCCAAATATGATCTCATTACTATAAGCTAACATATGTGGCAATTTAAATTAACAATTAATCACGGATTACCTTTATCCAAAGAAAATTATATTTTCGACCAATGTTTTTCTTTCAAGTATAAAATCATTTTACTATTGTTTCTTATAAAACCACCGTTATTTGTACATGTCAAAACAATAATAATTTTTCCAAAATGATAATACACTTCAAAACCCTTTTAATACTTTTATTTCTTTAACTACTTCTTAACATCGTTTTTAAATCAAAATAGTAATCTTCATTAAATCTTTTTATTAAAACGATATTATTATTGTTTTACATCAAAATAGTAATATATATTAAAACATCTTTATTACTTTCCAAATCAAATTTGTTGCTATCTATTCCAAAAATATGATATTTTGGTATAGATCACCGAAACTCCTTTTTATTCTATATATCTTTAAATAGTAGTTATTTTATCCAAAACAAAACTTTTGGTAAACATTTCTTTACTACTACCACTATTATTCGGAAAATACTTTTTTATTTTATTGCACAAACAATAATATAAATATTTTCTACCAAAAATATCGTAAAATCAATCATTTTGTCATTTACACAAAATGATACTACTTTTACTGAAATTCATGTTATTATTACTTTAAATCCAATTTTATTTTATTTATAATTAATATTAAATTCCTAAATCTAAATTTAAAATATAATTTTTGTTATTATTTATGAATTTTTCTAGAAATTCATAAATAATAACCTTGCAAAATCTCATACTTTAATTTCAGTAAAATTTTGTTAAATCATTGTTATTTACAGATACCATCGAAAATATATAAATAAAGTTATTTATTTATCTAATTTTCTCGTTATTGCATATTCTATTTCAATCAATTATTCTCCAATTCAAATCAAAGGATTTATTCTAATTAAACATCCAAAAATACTTTAGTCAATAATAATTATCCAATTAGAACATAATACATCCAAAATACAATAATAACCTAACAGTCAACCATATAACAACACATACATCAATAAATATGAATTTTTAGATATATATTTTATAATTTAGAATTCAATTAATAAATACTTCAATGGATATTCTTATGACCTTTCAGATTCTACAAGCAATTATCACACAATTTGATTCTAAATTTTGGCATATTGATGTTGAAATAGAACTTCTAAATATTATTTAGAATAGATTGTTTGCACATAACAATCAAAATGTCTCAAAGCTAATAGCAGCAATAACATGATTTGTATTTTTTGGATATGATCCAAAAATGGATAAAACATTGGCATCCGATAAGCACCAAAGTTGAATAATTATTTTGACAGAAATATCAAATATTTTGATTTTTAGTCAAAATGCAAATGAATCATGTGTCAATAAGAAAGAATGTTAAGGATACTAAAATATTTATAAAACTATAACTAAACAACATACTACGGATTATTAACAATGTACTCATGTTAAAAACAGTTTTAGTTTGGTCGTTTAATTTTTGATATAGGATTTGAAAATAACGTCCAATATAATCAGTATAAAACGATGTTGGGATTATCCCAAACGATATGCATAGATACTATATTAAAAGGTTTAACATGAAGCATCTGAGATGGGTTCCTTATGCATCAGCAATAGGAATTATCATAATGCCATGATGTCTACTATATTGGAATTAGCTTATATAATTAGTCTGCGGAGCGAGTATCAAATCAAATTAAGATCACTAAATGTTAGCTAAGAGTATTCTGGAGTATTTACGAAATACAAGAGAACGAAAACAACGGACTGTTATAAAGGAATGTTCAAACTCGAACTTCATAAGTGATATAAAGTATAGTATGTCAATCCTAAATTCTTAATTTAACCTTAATTAAGAAGCACTAAGTTAGAAGTATACCATACAAGAGTTGGTAGCTGATTCAATCGAAAGGCTAAGGGCATCACCTTGATTAGTGCCAAATTAAAACAGTATAAATATATGCACAAATTTATAACCGAGTTATGGTTTTGAGAATCCGACGACATTGTTTTGTGAAATATTGTCGTGATACAGATCGCGAAAGAGCCTAGAACTCATAAAATGTCTAGACACATACTCCAAAAGTTCCGCATTATAAAGGCTATTTTTTAATGACGGAGAGATGTTAGCTGACCTATGATCATTTATTTCCAATTGCTTGCATGTTTTACTGCTATCTTTTGAATTGTATTTTCTCACAGTAAAAAATGTCGAACTTATGACCATTTATTTTTCTTATAACCAGTACACACATAAGTAGGTTGAGGCTGCAGGTTTTATATAGATGCATATTATTAATACATTTGCAGTTGAACAAGGAGACTTATGTATATTTAAAATTTTCATAATCTGACTCTTCACCACTTAAGTACATATCTATACATGTTTTTTGTTTCAAACTAGTATAAAGGTTGGTGCATTGAACTTGGAATCTATGTATGTCAATCATGCACCAGTTGTAGGATCGACTTCACCCTAGAGGGGGGGGTGAATAGGGTGATACTGTTAATTATAAAATTTAATGTAGAAATATATAAAATAATCGCAGCACTGATAATAGCAGAATAATAACAACACAGATAATAGCAGAATATATAAAGCAGAAACAGAACAACACAGAATTTACCCAGCTTTGGCAAAACCCTGCCTACGTTCTGCCTCCAAGGTTTCTACTAGAAATTAAGTAGTTAGACGCTTACACACATAAACTCGCAACACCCGCTATCGATTAACCTAACTCTACGCTCAAAACTCTACCACAACTCGGCCACTGAGTTACGAATTCTCGAACTACACCACCGTAGTTCATCCCCTAGTTACACGACTAGACTTTACAAATGTTTAAAAGAGAAATACAAAATTTAAAAACAATTTAAAAATCAAAACCCTAATTTTAAAAAAAATCCCAAAGTAATTATTTGAAGAAGCCGGCCCAAATAAAAGTGAACTCCTTTTGATTTTATATTATCGGCCCGATCTTTTGAGAAAAAAATGGCAGCTTTCTTTTATGCTCGTTCGTTCCTCTTTGAGAAATTAGGGTTTCCCTTTGTTGAAGCCGTCAACTTCAGTTGTTCGATCGAATAGATGATTTCTCATCCCTTGCCTTGTCGATCGATTGTTTCTTCGATTTGCACACGGCTGCTTCAACAAGTCGAGTTCGGTTTTAATTTGGTATGTGATTTTCTGTATTATTTTGTTAATATGCTTGAACTCGATGATTTACATGTCGATGATGACTTAGGATTTTATAGGGATCGATTTCCCTAATTTTTGTTCGAATATGTTATTTGAACTTTAGTTCGATTTTGCTTGAGTGCTTGAGATTTGTACCGACTTGTTCAAATTCGTATATTGTGTGATTACTTGATTATCACGGCTCGATTCTGACTTGTTTGATTCCTTGGCTACCACGGCTTGATTTTCTGGCTTGGTTCCGTTCATTATTCTGACTAGTTCATCGTATTCTTTGATTTCATGAATATCACGGCTTTGAGTTTGCTTTGGTTGTGGTTCCGTTCTTTTCTCTTATGACATCTTTGATTTTGGTACTTGACATTGATAATATTTTTTGATAATGTGTTACTCACTGGCTTTGACATTGACTTTTAACTTGACTTGGTTATTTTTGAAATTCCCTGTACTTGTGCATTGCATTTTCCACTGCCGTGTGCTTCAATATGCATTGTGCTTGAAGTCTGTAGCTTGGTTCTCTAGTCTCTGTAGCATATATATGTTACTTGTTGTGCATGTAGATATGTACTTGATTCATGTGCATATATTTACATATGTATATAGTCTGATTCAATCAAGTTCACCATTGTTCGTGTTTTATAAGTGGTCAGTGTTAGTGATACTGTATGTTAGCTTGCAATGAGTTGCTCTGATTGTCTGTACTATTGCATAGTTGTTGTGAATCTATCTCACTTGAACTGTTTGCATTTACATATGAACTGATATGTGCTTGTGTATATATGCACATATTCTATTTGTCACTACTGCATTTCATATATATGTTCCTTGGTTGCACTGTCCATATGACTTCATATGAATTGGACTTTGTGCAGTCTACACTGAAATGTTGTGCACTTAAATGCTTTTGAAGCTTTGTACTGCCCATAAGTCTTCATTTGTTTGCATTTGAACTTGATTGTCTTGTTGAGTTCATCCTGTAGTGTTATATTGCATTTCTTTGAACTTTGCACTACGTTGGTTTGAGTAACTTGTATCAGTCCATTGTCGTGTTGCTTTGAGCTAGTTTTCATTTTGATGATGAGTTTCTTATGAGCTGGTTCATGAAAACTTCATGTTAGTCTGGTGGCTGTTTTGGTCTTGACTATGTTCTTGTTTGGTTGTATTTGAATTATTGTGCTCGATAGTTTTCATTTCTGTTTGGTTGCCACTGAACTTCAAGTTCTTTGTTCCATCATTCTCTAGAGTCTGGTCTTCGAGCCAGTTCATGTAGTGTCTGGACTTGCCTTTGGTTGTGAATTGAGTTGATGTTTTGGAGCTTGTTGGTATTTTGGATCGCTCTGACCAGTTCATTGCATTCATACGAGCTTCAATTTCTCCTTTGGGTAGTCTTGCAATCCACTATGTTGCATACATGCATTTTGTAGCTGATTCGAGTTCTGTATTGATTATTGATGTCTGATACATTTGAGTTGCTATCTGCATATCAACTTGTAAATATTGAAGTTGAGGTCTGTGCTTGTTTCACTTGATCTGGTTTGATTGCTTTTGAGTTTCTGGATTGCATTCACTATATACATATGTGAACTGTATTGTGCTGGTATTTACAGTCTAACTGTTTGGTGCACTACTTTATATACGCATCTTGCACTCTCTGTTGCATATTCACTTGGTTGTGTTCATTGTGTAGCATTTGAGGTTGCTGCACCATTTTGATTTTCTGATCTGGTTCATGTATATGCTACATTGTTTTGTTTTGTTGACAAGTACGTCATGTTTTGGTCGAGACTGTGTTGTGTGCCTTTGTGCCATGCTACTGAACTTTGTATTTACAGTCTGAGTTTGTATACATATGCTTGCATTTGACTGTGCAGTCTGACCTTGGTTGATGTTGTTGTGGACTTGAAATTGTAGCTCTGGTTCCATATCTGACCAGCTACATTGTTTTCTTGTGCACATCACTTTTCATTTTGATTTCACTTGAACTTCATCTTGATTTTTGGAATTGCACCGGAGTTGAATCCAGCTTATAGCTCGGGTTTGACCTTGTGCTGATATCGTGACTTTATTTGTATTTCACTTGAGTTGAACCCAGCTTTTGATTGGGTTTGACCTTATGCTCACCTATCCCTGCAGTTTTGTCAAGTGTATACCGGTGTGCACAGCCTTGTGGCATGTACAGTGATACACTATGCATGTCACAAGTTGTTCATGTATGATGAATTCAAAATTAAATATGATGACGAACAACCCAAATAACTGAGGCAAATAATATTTTCAAAACACATATTTTATTTTACAGTGCAAAAATATTTCCTTTTCAATTTTACTGCGTTAGTGTGTATTTTGCAGATAACTCAGATGTTGGATTCAACCTGGAATAGAGTTGAAGATTAAATATGAGTGAAACAGTGATATGTAGTGAGGTGCTAACGTAAATGATAAATTGTGATGTAATCGAATTTGTATTATAATTGAAATTGTGTATATATATAGTGAGAGCTCAAATTTGTACTATTCAAAATTGTAATAAATATTTGTTTGAATAAAATATCTGTTTGAATTTAAATTCTGAGTTATTTATTTTATGCAGCAAATATTTTTGTGAAAAATAAAATAGTACATTAACAAATACATTTAAATGAATATATATGTTTATTATCATCAAACAAAAATCATATACTAGCATATTCAACAATCTCCCCCTTTTGATGATAACAAACATATATTTAAGATTTTGAATTTATTAAAGTGAATATTAGGCTCAGGTCCCTAGTAAGTTTCAAAATACTCAAAAACCCCAGTAAAAAAAATGTGTAAATTAGGTCCCTAGAATTAAGTTACTAAGTAATTGCATATAGTTATGCAATTTTTTTGGTGAATAATTGCAGAATTTTCCGCAACTTTTTGAAAAAATTGCGTAAATTTCAGCAATTTTTTGGATGAATAATTGCGGAATTTTCCGCAATTTTTTGATATAATTGCATAAATGTCTGCAATTATTCACTGAATAATTGCATAAGTGTATGTCATTATTCAGTAACTTAATTCTAGGGACCTAATTTACAAACTTTATTTTACTTGGGTTTTTGTGTATTTTGAAACTTATTAGGGACCTGTGCCAAACTGTCCCTTTATTAAATGTATTTGATCATTCTATTTGCTCCCTCTATTTGAATGCTCCCTCTCTACACAAAATTCCCCTTCATATATGCATGAAAATATATAGAAATATGCAAATGAACCTAGATGCAAGTGGAAAATACAAAATAAAATATTTGACCTTTATTTGCCAAAATCTTAACTTTTCTCTCCCCCTTTTGTTATCAGCAAAAGAGTAGTAGTGTTAGAAAAATAGAGATAAAGTGATAGACATTAATACAACATTAATAACCAATCGAGTATAAATATTAAATTTCAATAAAAAATCAAACAAAAATCATAAATACTCTGTTAGACGCATATTCCACTTTAGAATGATAGGGATGATGTCATCATATAAAACCATATAGTTGTGTCTATTTGTGGTATATTTATATCAGGAATTTGAATATCTACTAACCATGCATAACCGTTAGGACTTTTAAATGAGATTAGTAGTATTCCCAAATTTTATAAAAACAATGAATTCAACTATCTTCTAACCACGCATAACCGTGAGGACTTTTAAATGGGATTAGAATCAACTTGTCTATTTAATAATCAATTTTGGTATGTGTTCCATACATGCATAACCATAAGGACTTTTAAATGAGCATGAAAGCACATAATCAAAAATTCCAAGTAATTCACCCATGCATAACCGTGAGGACTTTTAAATGAGAGTGAATACTTTGGATGTTTTTATTGCTAAAAAATATAATAAAATGAAAAAAACGAATAATCTCCCATTTAAATACAAATATTGACATACTATATTGGATTTTGTTGAGTGATGGTCGTTAGAAATATGATAGCAATAGAGTTGGTCATGGAATTTTTACCCATCAAAAAGTTTTTATAACTCTTGTTTAAATTTCTAAAGAAATTTACTAATTATACTGTCTCAAGTTATAATATATGATTAATATAAACACTCATCACTTTTTCAAAAACTATTTATCTTTTCGATAATCAATAGGGAGTCAGATTAGTTAATGTAATCATTTAAGCTCAAATCATAAAATAAATATCAAATTTTCTAAAATGACTAATCTGAAACAAGGTCAACTATTTTCTGAAGGTGTTTTATGAGAAAAAAATGTCTGCTAATTTAAAATCAATTGAAATGAAAAATATGCAGATATTTTCTTTGAAAATCGATGCAACTACTGAATTTCTCAACATAAATCACGTTCCACTAGTAATTTTTCTATCAACTAGATTACCAGTGTTATCTGCATCTGAATTTCCCTTTGACTCAAGATTATCATTAGCTTGATGTCATAGACCAGAATGTGAAGTGCGCAACAGAATATCTTAAAATCATTTTTAACAACTTTTAAATGAAATTGAATTGAAGCCGTGCAAATAAACAGTGAACGTAGTGACAGATCCAGAAACAAATATATCCACGTGTATCATGAGTAATCATCAACCAATAAAACATCATTATTAATCCAAACAAATCTATATGAACTATTTCAAAGGCTCTAGAAATACTTATAGTATTCACGGCATAAAAGTATAATTGGCCAACAATTTTGAATAAGTCAGATTAATCATTATCAACATTCATTATCACATAACTGACTGATTTAATCCAAATTATGGTGCAGATTATCACATTTAATAAATCGTTTAAGATAAATATACCGTTACCTATTTTACCTTTACGATAATTTTTCATTGTTTCCCATTGTGATTCTGCCACCTTTGTACTAGGCTAAGGAACTTTGATTTGTCGCTCGTTGTGTGCCTGGAACAGCTAGAATCCAGGTAACACTGTTATTGTTTCTTAGCCTGCCACCACACCTACACGATAAAAGATTTTTGTGACCTATTTGTTTTTATAGGTCCATGGTTGTTAGTGGCAAAAGATTTTGAAAAATATGGTTGAGTAGACCCAAAACTATTTATATATGTTCCTTTCGGCACCCAGATTTGTTTGACTTTGGGGAATTTTGTATTCATGCATTTCGGAACCCAAATTGTAATTGTTTTCACGTGTTTGGGTCTATACCAACAATTGTTTTGATTGTGTCCATTTTTTCTACAAATTGTGCACTCGGATTTGAATTGATTAATTTCGCTACCAACACGTATAGATTGAGTATACTCAAGTCCTTGTATACTAATATTGACGGTTTGTTTTCCTATTAGCATAGTCAGTGATTTTTCTCCTCTGGAGAATTTTCCTAAAGTCGTTGACAGTTTTTGGACTTGTGCTTTGAGTGATTCATTTTCGTTCAATAATTGAGTGCACCTTTTAATAGAATTTTCTCTTCTAGTGTTTTCACTCTCTTTCGAAATCAGAATTTCATTTTCGAGTGATTTTATTTTAATTTCTGATTTTTTAATTTCTTCTCCAAATAATGGACACTTATCACACTTAGGGCTCTTGCTTTGATAGTTTTTAACCAATTGGTAAAGTTGTTTATTTAATTCTATCAAAGTATCTCTTTGTGATTCAATTTTAGTGTATTTCTCCATAAGTCGTTCGAAACAGCCATTTACTTCATGAAAATATATTAGTAATTTTGAATGGGTAAGTTTTGATACCTCGCTTGGCTCGTCATCATCAATGTCAGTTATATCACCTCGAAGGCACAAATCTGCTTTTTCGCTCTCACTGCCAGTGCTTTTATCATCTTCATCACTTGTATTCCATGTGGCTGCAAAACTTCTTCTTTTCGATTTCTTTTCTTGGCCGTGTCGATTCTGAGGACAATTGGCTTGATATAACCAGGTTTATTGCAATTGTGACGGATGATTTTGTGCTCTTCTGAGTTGTCTAGTGCTTTGACTATTCTGCTTCTCAATTTTAGATTTAGAGCTGGATTTCCGTATTTGCGGCTCCACTTTTTGAATCCTTTTATTAGTAGTGCCAGCTCAGCTGCTCCATCATCATCATCGTCACTTTCCATTGTTCCTTTAAGAGCTATTGATTTCTTTCGAGTATCACCTCCTTCATGCACTTCTTTGAATTTCATTTCTAGCTCATAAGTGGTGAGATTTCTGATGAGTTCTTCAACTTTGATTTATTTCAAATCTCTTGATTCTTAAATAGCAGTGACTTTGGCTTCAAAATTTCGAGGAAGGACTCTGAGGATTTTTCAGACTATCTCCAACTCTGTGTATGATTTTCCAAGAACTTTTGATTGGTATACAATTGTCAAGACCCAAAAGTCGACCTTCGAAAATCGGCACCCGTACTTCACTTGTACTCAAAATGCCGTAGATTCAAATGCCGAATCTGGTTCTCAGGAGCTTATAACAACATTAAGTAAATAACACAGCGGAATAAAAAAATAATACATTGATATACAATATCTGATACAACAGAATGATACAATGAATATCAATATACATCAGAGATATGATACAACAAATAGCAGCGGAATAGAAAACGATAACACCAGCAGCGGAATAGAATGTCTCCAATAGAATGCTCCAAGATAAGCAACGTCAGTCCATGAACTCCAAGAACTGAACTAGCTCCAGATAATCTAATAAACCTGAATATCTGAAAAACCCAACTCTAGACTGCCCGTTTGGAAAATAGTGGGCACCCAGAGTTTAGGAAGGGAACAATAAACTCCGGATCAGTCATGGGACTGGTGTGAGCAACAAAAATAGTTTATCTTTAAAAACAAATGGTAGAGAATTTTAAAGTCAATTCGCAATGCTTTTGGAAAATGAAACTACCATAAGACCTCCCACCACACACACAATGCAAACGCAGACTTGGAGGAGATTTCTTCTTATGATAGTCAAAGATGCTTACTACGCAAAATCAAATCCTTTTTGATATTATTACTAGTGCATAGTGCAGAAAACATTTCGAAAGTAGAATATCAATCTTAGCCAGCATAGGTACCATTATAGTATGCCTACTATAGCTACCATATTAAATGGCAGGTTCTACAACTAAAACCGTACAAGGCTCGTATTGTTTTGTTTGGATTTCCAACAAATGATCAGGCTAAGGAACTTCCTTTTCCACGATGGGTACGTCCCTGGAATAGACGACCCGAGAAATAACCTAACATTACGGTTAGATCTCTGCCAACACAAGGCCGGGTTACCTCTGCAAAAATAGGTAACTACTAACACGCGTATGTCATCCCCCGATCGTCACCGATCTTCCCGAGGATCCCCGATTTCCAACAACCACAAAGTAATAAATTTGCAGCAACCACAGAGGTTAAGTATCTGGGCTCCATACCATGATACCACCTTTATCCAGAAGGAATGACATACACTAAGGGGCGCTACTCCCTAGAACCTTGCCGCATCCTTCCTGTTTTGACCATTTCCGGGGTGTGAGGTCCGACGAAGTCTCGTCCACAAAGCTACGCTTTGTCACAAAGCCATGCTTCGGGTCAAACAAATGATCAACCTATGATCACAAAGATATAAGATCAAACAAATGATCATATCACAAATGATCAAACACTGATCATCACACAGCAACACTCAGCATGCCACATTACCAAATTGGGATATATCGCTGATAAATTTCAACTACATAACCTCTGAGCTCGTACGTCTCAGAGAAGGGTGTTAAGCTAAGAGAATAAATTCTCCGCCACCAACAGATATGTATTTGAAAGAAATCGGCTTTATATCTCAAAGTGTAATGTCAGACATGTAACCATACAAGTCTGTTCCGGGTTCGAACAGAACCGAAGGCACTTCTCACGAAGCCCTTGCAATCCGGATAATTTCCAATCACGTCCGGACTTCCCGTCACAAAAGAGTGATATAAATCTCTATACCGGCGCGACTCAGTGCAGAGACATTCGAAAGGTTGTCCTTTCATTTTCGAAAAATATCCGGTCTTCAACACCGGTCTTCAAATGCTATCCATATACGACGTATCACTATTCGGAATGAGTTATACGACCCAAAGGTCCTTTCCCGGCTAACCCGAATAGTGAGCGAAATATTTAAAAACATATGGATATTGGGATTTCAATTAAGTCACAACTTATTACCCAAACTTTCTTTACAAATGGTTTATCAAATTACCATTTTAATCCTTTAAACAAAAAGATTCAATTCATAAAGTTCACTTAATTTCACAAAGATTCATTCACAGATTTTCCAAATCGATTTCCATTTCAGTTTAATTAATTCGTTAAATCTTTAAATCAAAGATTTAACTTATAGTTTTCAAAACAATTTCATTTCGAATGGTTTAAACAAATCATCATTTTAAATCTGTTAAAAATAGACAGATTTAATTCATAGCTTTCAAAAAGAATTCATTCATAACTTGGAAAATCCATTTTTTCAATTCACTTGAAATTCCTTTAATTTAACTGGAATTTCTTTTCTTATCTAAAAGCTTTTATCATTCGAAAACAACAGTTTTCAATTTGGAAATCTGATTCATTCATACGAGTTGAAATCCTTGGTTTAAATTCAAATTCCCAAATTAATACTTTAAAATGGTTTAATTCATACAAACACATTTATATCATCTTTTATCCCTAGTTTCCAAATCATAGATTTAGTTTCAAACTTGAATTCAAATTTAAATCTAATTATTTAAATTTTCAAAAACTCGGTTAAATTATTCAAAATAACTTTTATCTTTGAAATTCCATTTCAAAAGCTTTTTATTTTAAAACCCCAAATTTCAAATTTCAAAATCAATTGAAATTAAAATTTCAATTTCAAAAACATCAAATTTAAATTATCTGTGACTTAACCGATTTCCACGTGAAATCCATATTTGTGTGTGTATGGTGTGGTCCAGGGGTTTTACACACAATAGTGCAACATCAATCATAGCAGATATATCGATAAGCGGTATAATCGATAACGCTTATCTTCATTCACAGATTCATAGATAAAATAAATTTATCAGTCACACAGATTCACTATTACAATTCGATGTGGGTTTCGGATAACCAACTGGAATCCGACTCCCTGTCGCATCGAAATTCAAATGCCATTTTACGGGCAACAGGGTTTTTCATATCAATACAGAACAAATCACAGTTACAGAACAGTACATGGCAATCTACATCACACAGTATCACAAAGCATCGTATATCAGGGATATCAAATAATTCACCTATTCAATAAAATCCAAACATCCGTAGGTAGGATCAATTTAATTATCCGATCGATCTAAATTAGGTTAATTTCTATGAATAAATTACTCATCCTGGTTAATTAATCTTATTAAATTACAAACCATTTTGATTAATTATCCTTTGATCACTTATTAATTTACCTCTAATGATAAATTTATTAACTTTTAATTATAATTCATTAACCTTTAATTATAATTAAATCAAACTTTAATCATTAAATAATTTACTTTCAATTATTTAATTATTCTTTGATTAATTATCTTTAATCAATTACATTAATTAACCCCTAATTAATTACCGTTTAATTAATTATCTTTAATTAATCAAGTACTAAATCCTTTAATCTCTTTCATAAATCAACCTCTAATTAATTTCAATAAGTAATTATTCTTTAATTACTTCCATTTATTAAATCTTAAGTAATTATCCTTTTTATTTAATCTCATAAATCAATTCTTCTTTAATCATTTTCATTAATTAATAAATCTTTAATTACTTAATTAATTAATCACAAATTATTAAGTAATTATACTTGAATAAATTAAGAGATTATATTTCAATTACAAAGACCTTCAATATCCCTTAATCAAAATTTCTAATATACTTATTTCAAACACTTGCTTGATTCAAGCATTATCAAATTCCATTTAAAAATACTTAGAAATTTATTCCTTATCATCATATAAATTAATTCAAAATCAATAAATTTTCAAAACAATTTAAGAACATTTAACTTAACATTTTTCCCTTGAAACTTGTTCATATCTTTAGTTTTTAAACCTTGGTACAATATTTGATGTACAATTAAAACCTGGTACAGATTTTATCTTTAGTTTTGAAAACCTATTATCTAACAAATACACCCGAGCCAGAGGAAAATTTACTCGAGACAATTTACAACCTGCTTCGAGTCGACCCATCATTTTCACGAGCTAGAACCTAAGGCAACATCTTCTTCCACAATTTTATCTACTTGACACCGAAGATACATGGTGCACGTGTACACTCGATCGGAGTAACTCCGATCATCGCGAAGACCATCGATACGTCACTGGCGACCCCCTCGACAACACCTACCAGCCAACACCTTCAAGTTCGCCATGATTCGAAAACGAGTTGAACAGCGAAATGCTAGAACCCCATTCGATCGGAAATTCTTCCTCATGCCGACAATCTAGGCCACCATCGACCACGCCCCTTCGACGAGAACTTCCCTGATGACCCAGCAACGTTTCCCCCCCGGTGCGGCAGCACTCGATCAATCGGAGGAGACGAAATCTCCTTGTTTCCGACCACATCAAAACTCGAGCATTAAACCCTAAAATCGATTCGTCCCATCATCTCCTTCAATGGAAAAATCATTGAACATTTTTCCCAACACCAACCATCACTAAGCTTGCTTCGGCTGAGAGCTCGACCCCTCTAGTTACGCCGATCACCCGAGATTGACGAAAATGTCGATCTCGTTCATCCCAAAATTTCCCATGATTTAGTGAATTAAAAATCTTGAACTTTGTTTTAAAAATCATATTATAGGATGCGAATTCAAGTTACAAACCTGAACTTGTAGATTAAGAACTTTGAATTTTTGGCAAATTTATGTTTTACTCAGTATCTTGGTTTTCCAGAACATTAACTAGTTGTTTTAACTTAAATAAAATTTTAAATTAAAGCTTAAGGTAAAACAATCAAGTTTGGTTTAGACATCAAAGTCTATAGAGAATTAGAGGAAGAAATTTGAATATCTAAATCAAATTAAAGCCAGTGGACTAACAGAGACATATATATATATATCTGTTTATACAGATATGCACAAACATATTCTCCCATATAGATACAGTTATACTTGCTGATATACACAGTTTATCATTTGTCTAGGCATTCATCATCATAGATATTAGAATCACGAGAATGGTTTCAAAAATGAAGTTTGCTCACCTGGTAAAGAAGAAACAGAGAGAGACAGTGCTTAAAGAATGAACAGAGCATTCTTTTGAACCAAGCTTTGAAAACTGGCAAGTTGAAACTCTTCCCTTGATCTCTGGTTTATCTTGAATTCGTATTGTTGTTTTGATTGAAGAATTTTGTTTAAGTTTTAAGATGAAGTTTACTTTAGAGGTTACTCAGTTTCGAATGATAAAAACTGAGATGAAGATGTTGATAGATATAAAGAAAGCTTACAAGGTGATGTTATTTGTATAGGGTGATAAAATATTATTTGTACAATACTAGGCAGAGATTTTTTTTCAAATGGGAGGCTGATGGATACATTTTTGTGCTTGCATTAATGATCTTGTACCATATCTCATTTATAAATTTTCCTTTTCGGCTGTATGATAATATTTGTATGGTGTACTTAGATGCTACTGTCCTTTATGTCTTCATTTGCAAGCCATTCACCTATTTACTTATCTACATACTTATATTTATTTTTGTTTTGTTATTGGTTATAGTTTTTATCACTTTGTTTTGGCTGATATGGTATTTGTCTTGTATTTGTTTGCATTTTTATTACTAATGTTTGTATTATTTTTGTAGTACTTTTATTATCTTGTATTTCTTTATATATATATATATTATATAAATTATACATGCCCGTATACATATATATTCACATATATACAATATTTAAAAATATTTTTAAAATTAAATGATTTATTCTAATTTTATTCATGGCGGGGAAACTCGTAGTCCATTTATAATAGATTTGACAAATTTTTATTCAAAAATTCCTTTTATTATCAATTTAAATTAATTAGAAATCTGGGGTCGTTACAAACTTCCCCCCTTAAAAGAATTTCGTCCTCGAAATTTGCCAAGGAGACAAAAAGATAGATGAAGAATGTTTCATCAAATCAAACTGAACATCTATTCTGCATTTGGTTTACCAGTTCAGAATATCGATAACAGATACAAGAACGAATCTATCGAAATTTTTCACACGATACTTGGGTTATCCAGATCTACGAAATATGCAGTGGCATTGGTCAGTTCGAAGGGATAACTAACCATTTGTAGAATATATCCGGACCCAAAGAATAGATAGATAGATGGATACGATTTCAAAAATTTTTAGTTTAGAAACTAAATTATACCTATCAACTATAACAATCAAAGCAACCAATGCAATCAATTCATCCATACAAACAAGTCTGGCCTATCTGGAGTTTACGTCCCATATTAATATATCAAATTTCTTCCTAGATCTACCAGAAATCATCGAAGAATTGAGGAAAAAATGCTGAACAAAAGAGATTGATAGAAAAAAGATTACTTCCTTGTCGTTACAGAGTATTGACCATTTATAGTCGTATTTCCCTATCCCCTATCTCGTCCTCTTCTTGCACTCATACTCACTATCAGTGGATAGTAAGAGAATTTACTGAGACATTCAGACGGATATCTTAGGAATTACTCATTCTAGAGTTTACTTCACTCTATCTCTAATGAGCTACTTAACGTGTTATACTCCTGAGCTAAAGTTCAACCTTAGCTCTGATACCACTTGTCAAGACCCAAAAGTCGACCTTCGAAAATCGGCACCCGTACTTCACTTGTACTCAAAATGCCGTAGATTCAAATGACGAATCTGGTTCTCGGGAGCTTATAACAACATTAAGTAAATAACACAGCGGAATAAAAAAATAATACATTGATATACAATATCTGATACAACAGAATGATACAATGAATATCAATATACATCAGAGATATGATACAACAAATAGCAGCGGAATAGAAAACGATAACACCAGCAGCGGAATAGAATGTCTCCAATAGAATGCTCCAAGATAAGCAACGTCAGTCCATGAACTCCAAGAACTGAACTAGCTCCAGATAATCTACTAAACCTGAATATCTGAAAAACCCAACTCTAGACTGCCCGTGTGGAAAATAGTGGGCACCCAGAGTTTAGGAAGGGAACAATAAACTCCGGATCAGTCATGGGACTGGTGTGAGCAACAAAAACAGTTTATCTTTAAAAACAAATAGTAGAGAATTTTAAAGTCAATTCGCAATGCTTTTGGAAAATGAAACTACCATAAGACCTCCCACCACACACACAATGCAAACGCAGACTTGGAGGAGATTTCTTCTTATGATAGTCAAAGATGCTTACTACGCAAAATCAAATCCTTTTTGATATTATTACTAGTGCATAGTGCAGAAAACATTTCGAAAGTAGAATATCAATCTTAGCCAGCATAGGTACCATTATAGTATGCCTACTATAGCTACCATATTAAATGGCAGGTTCTACAACTAAAACCGTACAAGGCTCGTATTGTTTTGTTTGGATTTCCAACAAATGATCAGGCTAAGGAACTTCCTTTTCCACGATGGGTACGTCCCTGGAATAGACGACCCGAGAAATAACCTAACATTACGGTTAGATCTCTGCCAACACAAGGCCGGGTTACCTCTGCAAAAATAGGTAACTACTGACACGCGTATGTCATCCCCCGATCGTCACCGATCTTCCCGAGGATCCCTGATTTCCAACAACCACAAAGTAATAAATTTGCAGCAACCACAGAGGTTAAGTATCTGGGCTCCATACCATGATACCACCTTTATCCAGAAGGAATGACATACACTAAGGGGCGCTACTCCCTAGAACCTTGCCGCATCCTTCCTGTTTTGACCATTTCCGGGGTGTGAGGTCCGACGAAGTCTCATCCACAAAGCTACGCTTTGTCACAAAGCCATGCTTCGGGTCAAACAAATGATCAACCTATGATCACAAAGATATAAGATCAAACAAATGATCATATCACAAATGATCAAACACTGATCATCACACAGCAACACTCAGCATGCCACATTACCAAATTGGGATATATCGCTGATAAATTTCAACTACATAACCTCTGAGCTCGTATGTCTCAGAGAAGGGTGTTAAGCTAAGAGAATAAATTCTCCGCCACCAACAGATATGTATTTGAAAGAAATCGGCTTTATATCTCAAAGTGTAATGTCAGACATGTAACCATACAAGTCTGTTCCGGGTTCGAACAGAACCGAAGGCACTTCTCACGAAGCCCTTGCAATCCGGATAATTTCCAATCACGTCCGGACTTCCCGTCACAAAAGAGTGATATAAATCTCTATACCGGCGCGACTCAGTGCAGAGACATTCGAAAGGTTGTCCTTTCATTTTCGAAAAATATCCGGTCTTCAACACCGGTCTTCAAATGCTATCCATATACGACGTATCACTATTCGGAATGAGTTATACGACCCAAAGGTCCTTTCCCGGCTAACCCGAATAGTGAGCGAAATATTTAAAAACATATGGATATTGGGATTTCAATTAAGTCACAACTTATTACCCAAACTTTCTTTACAAATGGTTTATCAAATTACCATTTTAATCCTTTAAACAAAAAGATTCAATTCATAAAGTTCACTTAATTTCACAAAGATTCATTCACAGATTTTCCAAATCGATTTCCATTTCAGTTTAATTAATTCGTTAAATCTTTAAATCAAAGATTTAACTTATAGTTTTCAAAACAATTTCATTTCGAATGGTTTAAACAAATCATCATTTTAAATCTGTTAAAAATAGACAGATTTAATTCATAGCTTTCAAAAAGAATTCATTCATAACTTGGAAAATCCATTTTTTCAATTCACTTGAAATTCCTTTAATTTAACTGGAATTTCTTTTCTTATCTAAAAGCTTTTATCATTCGAAAACAACAGTTTTCAATTTGGAAATCTGATTCATTCATACGAGTTGAAATCCTTGGTTTAAATTCAAATTCCCAAATTAATACTTTAAAATGGTTTAATTCATACAAACACATTTATATCATCTTTTATCCCTAGTTTCCAAATCATAGATTTAGTTTCAAACTTGAATTCAAATTTAAATCTAATTATTTAAATTTTCAAAAACTCGGTTAAATTATTCAAAATAACTTTTATCTTTGAAATTCCATTTCAAAAGCTTTTTATTTTAAAACCCCAAATTTCAAATTTCAAAATCAATTGAAATTAAAATTTCAATTTCAAAAACATCAAATTTAAATTATCTGTGACTTAACCGATTTCCACGTGAAATCCATATTTGTGTGTGTATGGTGTGGTCCAGGGGTTTTACACACAATAGTGCAACATCAATCATAGCAGATATATCGATAAGCGGTATAATCGATAACGCTTATCTTCATTCACAGATTCATAGATAAAATAAATTTATCAGTCACACAGATTCACTATTACAATTCGATGTGGGTTTCGGATAACCAACTGGAATCCGACTCCCTGTCGCATCGAAATTCAAATGCCATTTTACGGGCAACAGGGTTTTTCATATCAATACAGAACAAATCACAGTTACAGAACAGTACATGGCAATCTACATCACACAGTATCACAAAGCATCGTATATCAGGGATATCAAATAATTCACCTATTCAATAAAATCCAAACATCCGTAGGTAGGATCAATTTAATTATCCGATCGATCTAAATTAGGTTAATTTCTATGAATAAATTACTCATCCTGGTTAATTAATCTTATTAAATTACAAACCATTTTGATTAATTATCCTTTGATCACTTATTAATTTACCTCTAATGATAAATTTATTAACTTTTAATTATAATTCATTAACCTTTAATTATAATTAAATCAAACTTTAATCATTAAATAATTTACTTTCAATTATTTAATTATTCTTTGATTAATTATCTTTAATCAATTACATTAATTAACCCCTAATTAATTACCGTTTAATTAATTATCTTTAATTAATCAAGTACTAAATCCTTTAATCTCTTTCATAAATCAACCTCTAATTAATTTCAATAAGTAATTATTCTTTAATTACTTCCATTTATTAAATCTTAAGTAATTATCCTTTTTATTTAATCTCATAAATCAATTCTTCTTTAATCATTTTCATTAATTAATAAATCTTTAATTACTTAATTAATTAATCACAAATTATTAAGTAATTATACTTGAATAAATTAAGAGATTATATTTCAATTACAAAGACCTTCAATATCCCTTAATCAAAATTTCTAATATACTTATTTCAAACACTTGCTTGATTCAAGCATTATCAAATTCCATTTAAAAATACTTAGAAATTTATTCCTTATCATCATATAAATTAATTCAAAATCAATAAATTTTCAAAACAATTTAAGAACATTTAACTTAACATTTTTCCCTTGAAACTTGTTCATATCTTTAGTTTTTAAACCTTGGTACAATATTTGATGTACAATTAAAACCTGGTACAGATTTTATCTTTAGTTTTGAAAACCTGTTATCTAACAAATACACCCGAGCCAGAGGAAAATTTACTCGAGACAATTTACAACCTGCTTCGAGTCGACCCATCATTTTCACGAGCTAGAACCTAAGGCAACATCTTCTTCCACAATTTTATCTACCTGACACCGAAGATACATGGTGCACGTGTACACTCGATCGGAGTAACTCCGATCATCGCGAAGACCATCGATACGTCACTGGCGACCCCCTCGACAACACCTACCAGCCAACACCTTCAAGTTCGCCATGATTCGAAAACGAGTTGAACAGCGAAATGCTAGAACCCCATTCGATCGGAAATTCTTCCTCGTGCCGACAATCTAGGCCACCATCGACCACGCCCCTTCGACGAGAACTTCCCTGATGACCCAGCAACGTTTCCCCCTGGTGCGGCAGCACTCGATCAATCGGAGGAGACGAAATCTCCTTGTTTCCGACCACATCAAAACTCGAGCATTAAACCCTAAAATCGATTCGTCCCATCATCTCCTTCAATGGAAAAATCATTGAACATTTTTCCCAACACCAACCATCACTAAGCTTGCTTCGGCTGAGAGCTCGACCCCTCTAGTTACGCCGATCACCCGAGATTGACGAAAATGTCGATCTCGTTCATCCCAAAATTTCCCATGATTTAGTGAATTAAAAATCTTGAACTTTGTTTTAAAAATCATATTATAGGATGCGAATTCAAGTTACAAACCTGAACTTGTAGATTAAGAACTTTGAATTTTTGGCAAATTTATGTTTTACTCAGTATCTTGGTTTTCCAGAACATTAACTAGTTGTTTTAACTTAAATAAAATTTTAAATTAAAGCTTAAGGTAAAACAATCAAGTTTGGTTTAGACATCAAAGTCTATAGAGAATTAGAGGAAGAAATTTTAATATCTAAATCAAATTAAAGCCAGTGGACTAACAGAGACATATATATATATCTGTTTATACAGATATGCACAGACATATTCTCCCATATAGATACAGTTATACTTGCTGATATACACAATTTATCATTTGTCTAGGCATTCATCATCACAGATATTAGAATCACGAGAATGGTTTCAAAAATGAAGTTTGCTCACCTGGTAAAGAAGAAACAGAGAGAGACAGTGCTTAAAGAATGAACAGAGCATTCTTTTGAACCAAGCTTTGAAAACTGGCAAGTTGAAACTCTTCCCTTGATCTCTGGTTTATCTTGAATTCGTATTGTTGTTTTGATTGAAGAATTTTGTTTAAGTTTTAAGATGAAGTTTACTTTAGAGGTTACTCAGTTTCGAATGATAAAAACTGAGATGAAGATGTTGATAGATATAAAAGAAAGCTTACAAGGTGATGTTATTTTTATAGGGTGATAAAATATTATTTGTACAATACTAGGCAGAGATTTTTTTTCAAATGGGAGGCTGATGGATACATTTTTGTGCTTGCATTAATGATCTTGTACCATATCTCATTTATAAATTTTCCTTTTCGGCTGTATGATAATATTTGTATGGTGTACTTAGATGCTACTGTCCTTTATGTCTTCATTTGCAAGCCATTCACCTATTTACTTATCTACATACTTATATTTATTTTTGTTTTGTTATTGGTTATAGTTTTTATCACTTTGTTTTGGCTGATATGGTATTTGTCTTGTATTTGTTTGCATTTTTATTACTAGTGTTTGTATTATTTTTGTAGTACTTTTATTATCTTGTATTTCTTTATATATATATATTATATAAATTATACATGCCCGTATACATATATATTCACATATATACAATATTTAAAAATATTTTTAAAATTAAATGATTTATTCTAATTTTATTCATGGCGGGGAAACTCGTAGTCCATTTATAATAGATTTGACAAATTTTTATTCAAAAATTCCTTTTATTATCAATTTAAATTAATTAGAAATCTGGGGTCGTTACAACAATATTGGAAAGTCATCCGTACATCTCTTTGACATTTTCTTCCTTGGCCATTGTGAAATTTTCGTATTTGCTACTCGGCATGGCAAGGCGAGATTCCTTGACTTGAGATGTTCCTTCGTGAGTCACTTCAAGTGTGTGCCAGATTTCCTACGCAGTTAGACAATGTGAGGCACGATTGAATTCAATTTGATCCAATGAACAAATAATAGAATTCATAGCTTTATCATTAGTATTCTGTAATTTATTTTCTAGATCTGTCCATTGATCCATCGGTTTTTCAATTTCTTGATTATCAAAAACTATAGTTGGTGCTTTATATCCTATTACAACAATATTCCAAGCATCAATGGTTTTCAGAAAAAATTTCATCCTATTTTTCCAATAAGCAATTCACCATTGAACATTGGTGGTCTAAGTATGGACTGACCCTCAGCAAAAGCATTATTAAAAGAAGCCATTTTAAAAATTCAAATTTTTAAAAACAAAAATTGGTTTTTTAAAAATCAAAATATTAAACCGAAAAATGACTTGTTCCTAGCTCTAATACCACTTGTAGGATCGATTTCACCCTGGGGGGTGAATTATTTATAAATTTTAATGCGGAAGTATATAAAATATCTGCAGCATTGATAATAGCAGAATATATAAAGCAGAAACAAAACAACACATAATTTACCCAGCTTTGGCAAAACCTTGCCTATGTGCTACCCCCAAGGTTTCTACAAGAAATTAAGTAGCAGATGCTTACACACGTAAATTCGCGACACCCGCTATCGACTAACCTAACTCTACGCTCAAAACCCTGCCATAACTCAACCATTGAGTTGCGAATTCTTGAACTACACCACCGTAGTTCGTCCGCTAGTCACACGACTAGACTTTACAAATGTTTAAAAGAGAAATACAAAATTTAAAAATAATTTAATAATCAAAACCCTAATTTAAAAATAAAAGCCCAAAGTAATTATTTGAAGAAGCCGGCCCAAATAAAAGTAAACTCCTTTTGATTTTATATTATCGGGTCGATCCTTTGAGAAAAAAATGGCAGCTTTCTTTTGTGCTCATTCGTTTCTCTCTGAGAAATTAGGGTTTCTCTTTGTTGAAGCCGTCGACTTCAGTTGTTCAATCGAATAGATGATTTCTTGTCCATTGCCTTGTCGATTGATTTGTTTCTTCGATTTGCACACGGCTGCTTCAACAAGTCGAGTTCGGTTTTAATTTGGTATGTGATTTTCTATATTATTTTGTTGATATGCTTGAAATCGATGATTTACATGTCGATGATGACTTGGGATTTTATAGGGATCGATTTCCCTAATTTTCGTTCGAATATGTTATTTGAATTTTAGTTCGATTTTGCTTGAATGCTTGAGATTTGTACCGACTTGTTCAAATTCGTATATTGTGTGATTACTTGATTATCACGGCTCGATTCTGACTTCTTTGATTCCTTGGCTACCACGGCTAGATTTTCTAGCTTGGTTCCGTTCATTATTCTGACTTGTTCATCGTATTCTTTGATTTCATGAATATCACGGCTTTGAGTTTTCTTTGGTTGTGGTTCTGTTCTTTTCTCTTGTGACATCTTTGATTTTGGTACTTGACATTGATAATATTTTTTGATAATGTGTTACTCACTGGCTTTGACATTGACATTTAACTTGACTTGGTTATTTTTGAAATTCCCTGTACTTGTGCATTGCATTTTCCACTGCCGTGTGCTTCAATATGCATTGTTCTTGAAGTCTGTAGCTTGGTTCTCTGGTCTCTGTAGCATATATATGTTACTTGTTGTGCATGTAGATATGTACTTGATTCATGTGCATATATATACATATGTATATAGTCTGATTCAATCAAGTTCACCATTGTCCGTGTTTTATAATTGGTCAGTGTGAGTGATACTGTATGCTAACTTGCATTGAGTTGCTCTGATTGTCTATACTATTGCATAGTTGTTGTGAATCTGTCTCACTTGAACTGTTTGCATTTCCATATGAACTGATATGTGCTTGTGTATATATGCACATATTCTATTTTTCACTACTGTATTTCATATATATGTTCCTTGGTTGCACTGTACATATGAGCTCATATGCATTTGACTTTGTGCAGTCTGCACTGAAATGCTGTGCACTTAAATGCTTTTGAAGCTTTGGACTGCCCATAAGTCTTCATTTGTTTGCATTTGAACTTTACTGTCTTGTTGAGTTCATCATGTAGTTTGATATTGCATTTCTTTGAACTTTGCACTGCCCTGGTTTGAATCACTTGTATCAGTCCATTGCCGTGTTGCTTTGAGCTAGTTTGCATTTTGATGATGAGTTGTTTATCAACTGGTTTATGAGCTGGTTCATGAAATCTTCATGTTAGTCTGGTGGCTGTGTTGGTCGAGACTGTGTTCTTGTTTGGTTGTATTTGAATTCTTGTGCTCGATAGTTTTCATTTCTGTTTGGTTGCTACTGAACTTCAAGTTCTTTGTTCCATCATTCTCTAGAGTCTGGTCTTCGAATCAGTTCATGTAGTGTTTGGACTTGCCTATGGTTGTGAATTGAGTTGATGTTTTGGAGCTTGTTGGTATATTGGATTGCTCTGACCAGTTCATTGCATTCATATGAGCTTCAATTGCTCCTTTGGGTAGTCCTGCAATCTACTCTGTTGCATACATGCATTTTGTAGCTGATTCGAGTTCTGTATTAATTATTGATGTCTGATACATTTGAGTTGCTGTCTGCATATCAACTTGTAAACATTGAAGTTGAGGTCTGTGCTTGTTTCACTTGATCTGGTTTGATTGCTTTTGAGTTTTTGGATTGCATTCACTATATACATATGCGAACTGTATTGTGTTAGTATTTACAGTCTAATTGTTTGGTGCACCACTTTATATGTGCATGTTGCACCCTCTGTTGCATATTCACTTGGTTGTGTTCATTGTGTAGCATTTGAGGTTGCTGCGCCATTTTGATTTTCTGATCTGGTTCATGTATGCTACATTGTTTTGTTTTGTTGACAAGTACGTCATGTTTTGGTCGAGACTGTGTTGTGTGCCTTTGTGCCATGCTACTGAACTTTGTATTTACAGTCTGAGTTTGTATTCATATGCTTGCATTTGACTGTGCAGTCTGACCTTGGTTGATGTTTCTGTGGACTTGAAACTGTAGCTCTGGTTCCATATCTGACCGGCTACATTGTTTTCTTGTGCACGTCACTTTTCATTTTGATTTCACTTGAACTTCATCTTGATTTTTGGAATTGCACCAGAGTTGAATCCAGCTTATAGCTCAGGTTTGACCATGTGCTGATATCGTGACTTTATTTGTATTTCACTTGAGTTGAACCCGACTTTTGATTGGGTTTGACCTTGTGCTCATCTGTCCCTGCAGTTTTGTCAAGTGTATACTGGTGTGCACGGCCTTGTGGCATGTACAATGATACACTGTGCATGTCACAAGTTGTTTGTGTATGATGAATTCAAAATTAAATATGATGATGAACAATCCAAATAACTGAGGCAAATACTATTTTCAAAACACACATTTTATTTTACACTGCAAAAATATTTCCTTTTCAATTTTACTGTGTCAGTGTGTATTTTGCAGTTAACTCAAATGCTGGATTAAATCTGGAATAGAGTTGAAGATTAAATACGAGTGAATGAGTGATATGTAGTGAGGTGCTAATGTAAATGATAAAATTGTGATGTAATTGAATTTGTATTGTAATTGAAATTGTGTATATATATAGTGAGAGCTCAAATTTGTACTATTCATTATTGTAATAAATATTTGTTTGAATAAAATATCTGTTTGAATTTAAATTCTTAGTTATTTATTTTATGCAGCAAATATTTTTGTGAAAAATAAAATAGTACATTAAGAAATACATTTAAATGAATATATATATGTTTATTATCATCAAACAAAAATCATATACTAGCATATTCGACAATAGTAAAGAAATAGTTATGTGTATTATATCTCCAAATGATGTAATAATTGGGTTTTATTTGATATTTTCCTGACGTTGTTACTAATTTCTTTCTTATATAGTTTTATATCCAAAACATTTTACTGAGATCTATAATTATGCACTCGAGTGCAAGTCTATGTTATTTAGAGGGGATTGGAAACAAAGAGAGAACAAGTTTAACGAACACTCTATTTGCTTTTGAACTGTAGACTGAAATAGCTAGTGGTATGCCTGGATCAATTATGTAATTAGTTTATATACATACATACATACATACACACACACACACACACATATATATAACTTTGTAATCATTCCTGATCATTATAAAGATGTTTGGTTTTCTTTTATACACTTTGTTATATTATGACATAATGAATCAAGTAATTAATTTAAAATATATAATTGAGAAAATCCTTAAATCAAATATTATGTGATTGTAGTTGCAAATAGTTGCAATCATGAGAAATTAATCATAAAACAAAATAATATTTTGTTTTAAATATTTCTGGTCAAGATGTTTTGAGAATGGATATCTGAAACACCCCACCTTTGCTCCCATACTACTAAAGAGAATTACTATGTAATATTATCCTGTAAAACAGAGAATGATGTGATATGGGCTATTACATGTGAATATTTTCTTAGGCTAACATTGGTTCGTATTTCAAAATTGAATAAACAACTCACCACACCACTACGTACATAGTATCGACATAAAGAAATAAAAAATGCGATTCTAGGATAAAATAGCACTTAATAAGTGATATACATCACATAGAGTCATTAGTGCAACAATAAAATATAATATGAAATATATACTGAAGACAGCGTGAATACAAAATGTCTCAACTATCTAATATCTCAAATAATATACAAAGTATGACTAATATACATCATAATGACATAAATAAAAAGATACCATATAAAGCAAGATGACGCACAACAATAGTTAATATCTAGTCTCCACTATACACATGAAAGACAAGCTGGCCTATTCGTCCCTGAACCTGAAGTGTCTTAGGCTGACTCGAGTATTACGTAAATAATATACATATCAGACTATGTCCAATTATAGGTATTAATACATACAATATATATATCATAATGTGTAATGATTCACCTTTTTGACACTGTCGACACTAATACATCCACGGTATTCATATGCCGAGCACTCAAGTGCTAGAAAGACAAATTGTTAGGGTAAAATAAATAAATAAGAAAAAGAACAAGAAAAAAGAGAAGACATCTGAATTTCACGGTGGAATGATAGTATATAATATCAAAAAGAAAGTACAAATCGTCATTCTAAGATACATAGCATTTTAGAGTTACAATCCTAAGTACTATCATCGGCCTGGATAGTTATAACAGCATGTCCTTACAAATGTTGATATATACATACTAGTAGTGCAGCGGAAATAAAAGACCACGGTAGATGAAAGCATCCAGTTTGTCTCCTTGAGCTCCAAAGAGTGTAACGACCCAAAATTTTGAACAAATTAAATTGAAAATATTTAATTAATTTTAAATATTCGAACGATGATTTAATTTGAATCCCGAATATAACTTTGAATTTGGCGATTAAATTATAAAATTTAATCTATTGTGAGTTGAATAAAAATTTGAATCTTCAATTTTAAGCTGAAGAAAAATATTTCTAAAGCTTTTAAAATTTATATTGGTGATACTGGAGATAATAGAAGCTTCAGAACCGAATTTAAAATTGATTTGTTCAGTTTTGAAATTAAATCGTTCGAATCGATATTTAAAACTAGCCGTCCGAGGCACAGTCTTGGAATTTGACGAAACCAGTTCCATTGGGTCCGTAATATTGAATTATTGTCGGATTTCAAATTTCGTAGCATTCGGAGTTGTTATGTGAGCATACGACACATAAACGTGTCAAAATTAAATTGAATTCAATTTTAAAATTTAAATTTATAAACTTGCCGACATACACACGTTCACTCCTTTCCACCACGCAGACAATCACGATACGAAATCGTGTAAGCATGTTCTTCCCCTTTACTCACACCTAAAATCACGCTTCCCTTCAATTTTAAATATCACGTCTCTTCCCTCTTCAGATTCAAAACTAAAGAAATCAAAATACAATGGCCACTTGTTCTTTTCTTTTTAAATCCCACTTCAAAAACACTTCGTTCAAAATCAAACCCATCCCTAGTTTTTCAAATCGCATTTCCCTCTGTCAATTTTCAGTTCAACACACAAACTTTCTCGGCCAAGGCAAAACTCGAAGAAGAATACATCGATTCGCGAATGAACTCACGACCAGGAGGGGAGGCGCGGTGATCTGTCGAGGGTTGTTACCTCGTGAATAACGAAGGGGATCGGGCTCATGAATTCGAGCGTAGTCGCGACCTCTGGTTCGAGCGCGAAGTGGAAATGAGGCGCGTGGCACTCTCGAGCAGGCGGGTAGCGCGGGGTCGATTTGGGGTTAGGGGCGATGGTGGCTCGATCGATTTATGCTGAGGTATAATCCTTGTTTTAGCTGAGTATTAATTTAGAAAATATTGAAATTTGGTTTGAAGAGAAAAAAAATAGGAATTTGAAATGTTTACAGTAAACAGAAAGTAATTTCTTTATTTATTTTTACTGAAAAATATATATAGGGTTAAAACATGAATTTTAAAATGTTTTGATTTAAATAGTTTATATTAAAATTGGACTTTTGATTTATACAGGTTATTCTATAAATATAACACATGTAGATTAGAATATAAATAGAAAAAAAAGAGATATGCCTGTTTCAGTTTAAAGATGTACAAATATATAGATAAATATAAATATATTCTCATTTAAAAAGGGTATTGATGATAAACAGTTTGAAGATATAAAAATAAAGCAATATCTTTGTTTAGTAACTTATTTAAAATTTATTTTTAATTACTAAAGGATTATTCAAAAGGAAGTTAGTTTGAAATTAAATTTTCCGTAAGATTTAAATCATCAGTTAGATTAAAGGAAAAAAAAATTAGTTTTAAAATCTATTTATTAAAGGAGAAATTGATTAAGTAAATAAATAGAACAATAATTTAAGTGTTCGATTTAATTCGAATATTGATATATTGTGTAAATTGTTATACAAGGTTAAACCGTGAAGAAATAATCAAAAATGGAAATGGGATGGCAAATTAAAAAGCTAAGGTGAGATTTTCTCACTCGAATGGAAAATTTAATTCTGCAGTTATTGATTGATTTGATTGTTATTTGGATGTGATATTAGATATAGTAGGATATATCTATATATATAGCAATATATACATATTGGCATATGTATATATTGGATTGATTGATTTCCTGCACTGTATAGCGGATGAGACCCTATTGCGCCGTTATTAAGCGGATGATATTTTATAAAACCCATATACCGCGATATTCCACCTCGTAGTGGAATTGGTATTGTGCTAACGTCTTTGGATGCAGGGAAAAAGGTTGGAGGGATCCAACTGGATTCCTCACCAGTATTTATTTATTTACAGATATTGATGTATATGTTGTTATCATATTGATATATGATATTGAATGTTGTGATTGACTAATTGGTGCGTTGCATCATTGGATTCAATTTTGAAGTTTAAAAATAACGATTTTTACTTTAAAAAGGATTTTGAAGTGATTTTTGGAAAGTATACGTTTTATTAAATTTTTGTATTTATTTATCTTAAATAAATGAATGTTATAAATTTAAAGTTATGAAAGTTATAATTTTTGTGAAAAATAACCGAAAGGTGATTTTTGAAACAAATGGTTAAGTAATTTATAAAATAGTTTAAATTTGGATTTTTGAATTATTAAAAACGATGTATATAAAAGATGTACAAAATTGATATTTATCAATTAAAATTATTGGAATTTTAAAACGAGTTTTTATAAGTGTCAAAAATGAAATTTATAGATTTATAAATTGTGAAGTTAAAATGAATGAAATTTATAGATTTATAAATTGTGAAGTTAAAATGAATGAAATTTATAGATTTATAAATTGTGAAGTTAAAATGAATGAAATTGTAGAATAGAAGATTTATAAGAAATTAACTTATAAATTGGATTTTTGCCTTCAAATGAAATATTGATCGAATTTGTTAATAAAGGAGATTAACAAATCGAAGTTGTTATAAAGTAGGAATGAAATTTATAAACGTCATTTTATAAATTCGAAATCAATTAAATTTGATAAATTAAATATAGAAGGTGATTAAAGAAGATATATTCGCGATTTAGAATAGCGAATCTTTATTGAAATAAAATGTGTAGAGATGATTGAAATTTGGTTAAGTGAATTATATTCACGATTTTGGACAGTGAATATATTATTGAATAAAATGGATATGTTTTTGGGAAAATGAATATTTTAAAAATGAAGTTAATTGTTTTAACGATGTTTTAAAATATATTGAATATCGAAACCATATATTTCAACATTTATTGTTGAAATAGACGTTTTCGAGAAAAAAAGGAAATGGTAGACTATAACACTGTTGTTATAGTAAATGATTTCCGAAAGGAAATGTTTTTATCTAGTATTGGGATTTATATATCTATCTTAAAATCTGAATCCCTATACTAATGATTTTGAGTCGTTGTAACGATGTTTTACGTAGCATTCGTTTTGACTCAAATAGATGTGGTTATAGTAAATGATTTCCTTGAAGAATGAAGTATATACTTAATTTTGATTTAAGTATATCGAATATTTTCCAAGTGTTGAAAATAAATAAATTTGTGGAATACTTATTATTAAATAAGTATGGGAATGTTTTCCAAATATGAAATGAAACGTTTTGGAGAATTTATCTTTGTATAGATAAATTGAAATTGAATGTTTAAAATCGATTTGAAAATCGTATATCAGTAGATATTTTGAAAATATAAATTCACTATGGAATTTATAAAAGAAATGGAAATTCGTTTCAAAAATAAACGTTGATTTATTTTGAAGCGTGGAAATTTTATATCTAGTAAAGATATTTTGGAAGAATAAATAATTTGGAAAATTATTTGGAATCTGATGATGTTGCGCATCTTTATTGATAGTTAAATAACTGACTATCAATAATTACCTTGAATGGGTATTTGTTGTGATTGGATGAATTTGAATGCCACACTTATTTTCGAATAAGAGCTCACTATTCGGGTTAGCCGGGAAAGGACCATGGGGTTGTATAACCCATTCCGAATATGTGATACGTCGTTATGAATCGCATTTGATGACCGGTGTTGAAGACCGGATATTTTTTTGAAAACGGAAGGATTACCGTCGAGTTACTCTACATCGACTGATCTTCGATTTAGAGGTTTTATCACCCTTAGTGACTGGAAGTCCGGACGTGATTGAAAATTATCCGGATTTGCAAGGGCTTCGTGAGAAGTGCCTTCGGTTCTGCTCGTGGAATAGGAAGTTCCTTAGCCCGACTATTTGTTGGAAATCCAAAGAAACAATACGTGACGTGTACAGTTTTAGTTGTAGAACCTATCATTCACTTATGGTGGTCACCACTGTTTGGATGGTAGCTATAGTAGGCATAAGTGCGGAATGCCTATGCTGGCTAAGATTTATATTATACTTTCAAAAGTTTTCTACACTATGGACTAATAATAATATTCAAAAATGATTTGATTTTGCGTATCAAGCATCTTTGACTATCATAAGGAGAAATCTCCTCCGATTCTGCGTTTGCATTGTGTGTGTGTGCGGGAGGCCTTATGGTAGTCTCATTTTCCAAAAGCATTGCGAATCTATTTTAAAATATTCCTGTGTTGTCTTTTAAAAGATAAACTGTTTTACGATCTCACACCAGTCACCATGACTGACTCGGAGTTTATTGTTTCCCTTCTAAACTCTGGGTGCTCACCAATTTCCACACGGGCAGTCTAGAGTTATGTTATCAGGATATTCTGGATATTCTGGGGCTTTGGAAGCAAGCTGGATGGCGAGACGTTGTATTTGTATCTGATATTATTTATTCCGCTGTGTATTCTGTATGAGGACAAGTTTATATAACTGTCCATTGTTGTATTGAGTTGTATATTGACTCTGACTGATGTATTGTATAAAACTGATATAGTTCTTTGTTTATAAAAGACTAGTGATTATTTAATATATATTGTTCCGCTGCGAATGTGAGATTCTGATATTGTTTCTGTTTCTATTGTTGTTCTGTTGTTCTTCTCTTCTTCTTCTTCTATTTTCTTCTTCTTCTACTTTTTTCTTCTTTCTTAAACCATCATGGTTCGTATTTCCGTTCATTTTGGGTTAATCAATGAAGATTAGTGTTTAATCAAGAGGTATGGATTTGCGGGTCTTGACAAAGTGGTATCAGAGCATATGGTTAAGCGAAAACCCTGCACTGTTGGGTGTTACTCATTAGAGATAGAGTCAGCAGTACTCTAGAATGAGTTTGAGTGTAATAATAGATATGAGCGCGTATTTGTTAGTGAATATAAAAATGTTTTATATTGTGTTTGCTTATCTGTTGAGATGTTTATGAATTTTGGTCGGTATGTGGGACGCCATATTATCGATAGGGATTTCTAAACACTTAAACGAGGCAAGACGACATAGTATCATTTTAAAATAGGGTGAATGAAATAATTTTGCCCAAACTATTTTTGTATAGAAAAGAAATGATTTTCTATGAATTATCATAGTATATGGATGTTTGGTTGTTATAAAATAATAACATTGGATTATTATCATTGTTATATAAATTGAATAAGAAATAAAATAATAACCAAAGATTTGGAAATAAATCCATTTAACAAATAAGATTTATAAATGTGAATTGAAGATAAGGAAATAAAATTCATATATGAATGAAATTTGTAAGTATAAATTGTAAATGAATTTATAATTTGAAATAGAATTCCAAGAAGATAATTGAAAATTAAAATTCATTAATGAAATGATACTGTAAATGTGGATGTATAAATGATTGTATAAATCAAAATGTAAATAAGTTGATAACTTATAAAATATTTGAAATTTGATTGGAATGAGAGTTCAAATTGAAATGAAAGAATTTGTGAACGAATAAATAAATTTGCAATGGCAAATGCGAGAAAATAAAATTTAATGTTAAAATTCATTTTGAATTTGTAAGTAAGACTGAATTGAATTTAGATTTGTGGAAAACAAAGTAAACTATTAAACTAAAATTAGTAAGTAAAGCTAATTGAATATTGACCAAGTGAATAAGGTTTGAAACGAATTTAAATTAAATAATTATGAAAGAAAGGTAAATTGAATTCGAATTGGAAATCCAGTTTAAATGTAAGTAGATTTAACCGAAGTGGTGAATTGAAAATAAATATAATGTCTACATGGAATATTTATATTAAACCTAAGAAATGAAGAGTGAAATTCTTAAGTAAAATTTGATATTGAAATTATGCTAAGTTGATGATTGAATGAAGATAAAACTGGAATTGAAACTGAATGTTGAAAACAAATTTGAATAAAGTGAATTAGAATTTGTAATGAATTAGTAATTGGAACTAATCTAAAATAGTGTAGTTATGAATGAAAGTGTCACGACCCGCCACTCATTCCACAGAATGACGCATCGTTTTGAAGAAAAGAAAGAGGTGAGAAAGTAGAAAAGAAGAGAAGAAAGAAAGAACAATAACAGAATCTCAACAGCGGAACGAATAATTTATATTAATAACAAAAGTATTACATCATATACAATGACTTTCAGAGTTACACAGATTATACAACACATACTAGACAGTTATAAACATCTGTCTAGACATTACAACTCAAATACAATACAAACACTATCACAGAGATCTACACAGCGGAATACTATATCTACGAACGCCGAAGCCTCCTGCTCCATTGCTCCTCCAGAATATTCGTCAAAGCTAAACCTGAATCCCTTGGCTACTCATAAAAATTTGAGTACCCAAGAGTTTATAAAACAGAAATAAACACTTGGGTCAGACATGGGTCTGGTGTGAGTAACAGGTTAAAATTGCTTAACTTCAAAACCTTTTGAAACAAAGGTATCACGTAAGACTCCCCACAAATAAACATGGGTAAGTTTTTACCTTACGCTAACCAAAACATTTGATAGGAAATCCAGTTATATTATTATAGGGTCTAGGGTTTTCAAGTAAAATACAGAAATAGCTGGAATGCTTACATCTCACGTTCCAACATAGTTGGGCACAACTAATACGTACGGCACTTATTGGATTTTGGATTCCATACAATGGCAGGGCTACCGGGGTACCGCCCGTCACAGTACGTGGCCTAGATCACCGTACCGAGGATCACTCCCAATCCCCTGCAACACAAGGCCGGAACATCCCTTACTGGATAATTCCCGCACAAGATATCCCAGCAGTTGTTGCAATCAACTGCCCACTCAATCGAATAATAAGAAGGGACCTCTAGACAGGGATAATCTTGTCCTACTTGGGTGCTACCCACTAACCTTGCTGCACCTCCCCTGTTTTAGCCATTCCCGGTTTGATGAGGCTTGAGGCTACGATTACCTTTAATCAGGACATCACTTAGAATGCTCATCGTCCACCTGACGATGTTCTGAAAGCATTCAATCCATACAAGTTCGTTCCGGGTTCGAATGAAACTGAAGGCATTATCTCGTTACACTCATATTGGAATCACCCTCAGAGTTAACGACAATAACCCTTGCACTCTGAATCTTCATCTTGAATCTGAAAGTACTATCTCCGTCAACTCATTACGGAATCACCCTCAGAGTTATATTGACAAAGGATAGTTCTTACACCTCGAGTCTTCACTTGCTCCATTTTGATTTCACGACCTAACGTAAATTTGGATCGATGTGGTATTCGGGTCTCCAGACCTGGAATCCCGGTATACGGAAACCCGATCCCGGTCTCATCGAAATCCAAAACGTATCTTTTAAGGCCAAGTTGTTTTAAAGGTTAAAACAATTCAATTCTACTATCTATTTACACACAGATAGATAATTCATAGATTCACAATAGATAATCAACATTATCATTATAAGCAGATGATTCATATCATTATGCAACCAAAGCATCCAAATCATACAATATCTATTATCTCATATCTGAGATCTCAAACCATTCAAGGTAAATCAATATCATTCAGTATCCTTAAGCAATGATTTATTAATTACCATCTATAATTAATTTAAAATGAATTAAATTAAATACTTCATCTTTAATTAATTTAAAGTAAATTAAATTAACTCCTTTCATTATTAACAATCTTGCTTAAGTTACTATTAATTAATTATCAATTAATTAATCAACCCTTATCCAATTATTCATTTTAATTAATCATCCTTGATTAATTAACATTTAATTACATTCAAGTAATTAACACTTCAATTAATTTCACAAATTAATTATTCTTAACCTCTTATAGTAATTAACCTTTAATTACTTTATTAATTAATTAACTAAAATTAATTACCTTAATCCTTAATTAATTACATTAATTAATCACTCAGTTATTAATTATTCCTTAATCAATTCTTAATTAATCCTTTGATTAATTTCCAATAAGTAATTAACTACCCTTAATTACTTTATTAACTACACCAGTAATTATCCATTAATTACTTTCCTAAGTAATTATACCTCCTTAAATTACATTAAGTAATTATACAAATCATTAAATGATTATCTTAAATTAATTAAACTTAATTAACTAACTTAACTAATCAATTTAAACTCAATTAATTACAATGAGTAATTAATTTCCTAATTACTTCCATTAAGTAAAATAATTCACAAATGATTAACCTTAATTAATCTATTTAATAAATAAAATTAATCATATTAATTAATTATTTAATAAACCTTAGTTAATGATCTATATTAACTATTCTTTAATTATTTTTCTTAAATAATTAAACTTTAATTAACCATTATTGATTACAATTTAATTAATTCCAATTACCAATAAATTAATCTTTCATTTCTTAATTAATTAAGTACCTAACAATAACTTAATTAATCCTTAATTACTTAAATAATTTATTCCTAACTATTAATTAACAATCTTAACTTATCAATTAATGATTCTTAATTTCAAATTAATTACCCTTTAATTAATTTAATTAAGTCCTAATTAATCAATTTAACCTTTAATTACTAATTTATAAATCCAAATCATAAATTAATTAAATTGATTAATTATCTTTTAATTACCTTACTAATTTATTTTATCCCATATCATTAAATCTTAATTATATTTAAGATAACACTTTATTCCTATTAATGATTTAAAATATCATTAATAAAGCATTTAAAACAAATTACCTTTAAATTTACATTTAAATTCCATTTTATATTAAGATTTAAATGAAGACAATTTAACTTTAACAAAGTTTTAAAAACATCCTTTTAAATCACATGTTAAAGAAACACTTAATTAAAGAAATTTAAAATCAAATTCATTTTAAATTCAATCAATTTAAAATACATTTTAAACATTCAAATTGTTTAAAACATTTTAGATTTTAAAACTTCCTTTTTTTTTTCAAAATTTGAAATACATATTCCAGGTAAATCATTAGATTTAGAAACCTATCTAAAATTTAAAAAATTTATTTTAAAAATTCTAACTACTTAATCCTTTTAAAATATTTAAATCCATTTTAAATACCTTATCTTATTTAAAAACTGAGAATTTTAACTTAAACTCCAGATTTAAAACTAGATTTAAACTTATTTAAACTTTACTTTTATATTTAAACTTCAGTTTTTAAATTCTATTTTAAAATTTAAAAACTGGGCAAAATAGGTTCTGTTGAAACCTGTTATACTTAATTAACTCGAGACTCTCCCTCAAAATCACGAGAGCTACTTCGAGTCCACAACCCAATATCACGAATCCTCCTTCGAGTTGCCTCTTCCTTCTTCCCCAAACACACAGAAGATACCCAGACATATACGTGCACGTGCACAACACTTCGTCGTTGCTCCGATCATCTCCGCTACCACCAGCAAGTCGTTGTCGACCTTCTCTCTCGATTCGACCACCCAGAATTTCGAGACGACCTCCAACACGAATTCGAACAAAATCGAACCCTCAAGCTAAAAACTGGAACCATTGACCACCTGAAATTCACCTCGTCTTCCCACTACTGATCACCAGAATGCCAGAGACTCCGGCCATGACTTCGCATATGCCCTATCTACCATTCTCCCAAGTTTTGTTGAACTCGAACCAATAGAGTTGCCGTGATGAATAGATTTCCTTCCACCATATAAACTAGGTTTAAAAACAACATCGACCTCCTGTTGTCTCCACCATGCTTCGATCAACTGCCTAGTATTTTTCCCACATTCCTCTATTACTCCACTACCATCAGTGAAGACGCCATCCTCTCCGATCACGGAGATCACCAGATACTACCCATAAACTAATTTCTGTTCAACTCAGAAATTCATATCCAAAACTAAAATAAAAATTATGATTTCTCTTTCAAAAATCATGGTTTCAATTGTGTTTTTAACTCATATGTCTGAAACAAGAAAATAGGATGTTTGAGTTTTTACTCTTCTTGAGCTTGAACTGATTTGAATTCCAGAGCACATTTAAATTTGTAATTTATTTAAATCAATTTTTAAACTTTATTTCTTGATCAAACAAACAAATTTTATTTAGATCTTAAGTCCTAACAATAATGTGTTCAGGTGAATATGAATTTTGATCACAAGACTAGAACATGAAACTGTAAACAGAGATATATAATTTCAACATCCAAGCACTCATAAATACATCCAGATAGTTTACTTATAAAATCACGCAAACATATTTGGCTTCAGATATTTATCATGCAACCTTATTTTATATACTTAAAACTTTAAAAATGATGTTACTCACCTAATTTTAAAAGAAGCAGAGCCTCTGATTTTTGAAATCCTGAATTGTTTTTAAAATTGGAAACTGGAATGCTTTAGCTTAACTGATATCTTGCTTTTGATCTTAGCTTTTAAAAACTGCATGCACTCTTCCAGATTTGAAAAGAAATGCAGGCTTTGCTTTCTTGCTTCAGATTGCATCATGAAGATGTTACATGCTCTTGATTTCAGGTTGAAGAAAATGCACTGGCTTTTGATTTGGAAAATGGATAACAGGTTTTGATTTGAACATGATCTCTGGTTTAAGAATTTAATTCAGGCCTTTTGTTGTTTTGAACTGGCCTTTGATTTGCAAGTTTGGTCTGAAGAGTGAATTGATTTCAGATTTGTTTATGAGGATTTGATTGAGTTTATTCTTGGTTTTGAATAGAAGGAGTTAGAAAACAAATTTAATCACAGATCTGTTTTTGATCTGTTTGTTTTCAGGTTTTGATGATCTGAGATTACTTCATTTCTTTGTTTAGAAAGGAGGTTTTTGAAAAGAAAAAGAAAATTGAAGATGTTTGTTTATATAAACTGAAATTATCTATAAATAAAAATAAAAGAAAAATAAAATTAAATGACACTTGTCTCATTGTATTATTAATTAGTTAACACATGTCACATTAGGCCTTAATATAATGACATTTGTCTTTTAAGTATTTAATACATAATTTTATATATTTTTAAAATGTGAATAAAAGCTTTTTACACTAGTTTACTATTTATAAATACTTACCTAATATGTATATGTATATAAATTACTTTAAAGAAAATGTAAATAACCAATATATATATAAATAAAATCTTATATCTATATTTTAAATCCAAAATATTTTAAAATATTTCTCTTTTGAATTTCTATTATAAATCCAAATTCATATTCAATTTAAATTTACAATAACAATCCTATTTTATTTAAAGTCTATTTATTTTTATAAAAACAAAGTATTATAATTATTATTTGAAAATATCAAATTTGACAAATTTAAATAATTTATAAAAGAGATTATAAATTACTTCTATTTTTAAATCATATATCTCAAGTCATATTTAAAAAGAAATAAACAAACCTTTTTATTTAAATTTGAACTTAAGCTAAAAATCTATTTTAAACAATTAAACATTTATATTATGTATTTTAAAACTATATAGTTATTTATCAAAAAGCTTAATAGTTTTAAATTAAATCATGATTTCCAAATTACCCAACATATTAGAAATTTGAAAACATAATTTCATTTGTTAAATTCAGACCAACTCATCTATTTATAATATATACAATTATACATATATATTATAAATAGAAAATATTCTATTAAACTTTTAAAAGATAAATCACTAATTAAATATTTATTTAATTAGATTATTAAATTTATTCAATTTTATTAACAAAGATCATCAAATCAATTTAATTTCCAATGCAGATTATTAATTTGATATTGTCCAAATTCCCGGGATATCACATTCCTCCCCCCTTAAAATAATTTCATCCCCGAAATTTAAACAAAGGTAATTTAATAATCTATTCAATATTTAACAAGCATATATTATCAGCCATATGCTAACAACCATAGCAAACAATCATCCAATCAAACAATTCTAATTATCCAGACAAAATTCTGGATAAAATTTCCTCGAGTTTCCCCAAGTATATATATACCGGGACACTCGCTCTACAAACAATCTAAACTACGAAGCTACAGGGTTCCTACTCATCTAGATCTACAGAACTAGACAGGATATCAGACTACAGACGAGTCTGACTCAACTACCAAACCTCCTGAACTGCTGGTTCCAAAACCAAAGATAGATCAAATACGTACTCCCTCAGAGATACGTAAAATACAACAAATTCCAGTTGTCCAAACTGACAATTCAATCCGGAAGACCAAATACTTATCCAAATCAAAACAAGGAAGAGATCCACAACTTTACTCCTCAAATAATAGAAGACTGAACTTACTTCTCCTATCCAAAAATGAGACAGATGCACTTCCAAACTGCTTCTGCTGCACAACTCTGATCTGAAGTAGATAAGAATACTGATGGAGAACACAAACAAAGACTGAACAACTCATCCAGAAAAATGGTTCAACAGATTCAACAAGAAAACTCAGATACTCCATCAAAACTTGAGCTGCTTCACCCAACTCTATCACTAGGAACTATCCTTCAACTAGGCTGAACCACCGGTACCACTCCTGGAATCCAGTCGATAAGAAAACTCAATCTCCAGATGCAGACCAACTTCTGACTTCCCTAAAGACATCCTGGAAAATTCTGACACCCCAAAAGAATACTCAACAATCGCAAGTCACTTTTGCGATCAACCCAGCCTATTTCCAAAGAAACTGCTCTCTCTTTACCAATCAGAACAGCTTACACTTACCTGTCCAATCCATCGAAGAAATGGATCTACTCTGCTGCTTCTGAATTCCAACTCTAGAAAAACTGCTCAGCCAGAAAACTTCCTTGCCGACACACAGAATACTCCGAGCTACACTGCTGCCACTGATGCCAAGGACTTCCTAATCCAAAGCTCTTCGAGAAACTCGAACCTCAAACAACAGAAACACCATGCTGAACTCAGCCACAACACCGAAGTATACATACTCCTTAAACTTGTCCCAAAGAAAATATCTTCGGAAACATCCATAGTCACTGTGTCTCATCACACAGCTACTTCTTCCAGAAGTTACCAAGATACCATCACTCGCTTCTGCCTAACCGACAGACCCAAACTCTACTCATCCAACTTCAAAGAGATACTCCGAACTTTAACAGTTCCTTTCGGATATCGATGAAATCCTTCACCACAGCAAAGCTTACTCGAGACGGTATTAGGCCTACAGTCTCGACAGATACACTTCCAACCTCAAACAACAAATTCTAACCATTGGTAGTCGTGTTACACACACCACTACCCTATCTACCTTTATAACTTATATTGGAAAACCCGAACAGGTAACCCAACAAATAGGTAGAATAAATATATATATATAGTTATATAAAAATTACAAATACGCTCTCTCAAGAAAGAATTCACTCCAAAGCCTAGGTATTCACTCAACCTATCGCTCCGATACCACTGTCACGACCCGCCACTCATTCCACAGAATGACGCATCGTTTTGAAGAAAAGAAAGAGGTGAGAAAGTAGAAAAGAAGAGAAGAAATAAAGAACAATAACAGAATCTCAACAGCGGAACGAATAATTTATATTAATAACAAAAGTATTACATCATATACAATGACTTTCAGAGTTACACAGATTATACAACACATACTAGACAGTTATAAACATCTGTCTAGACATTACAACTCAAATACAATACAAACACTATCACAGAGATCTACACAGCGGAATACTATATCTACGAACGCCGAAGCCTCCTGCTCCATTGCTCCTCCAGAATATTCGTCAAAGCTAAACCTGAATCCCTTGGCTACTCATAAAAATTTGAGTACCCAAGAGTTTATAAAACAGAAATAAACACTTGGGTCAGACATGGGTCTGGTGTGAGTAACAGGTTAAAATTGCTTAACTTCAAAACCTTTTGAAACAAAGGTATCACGTAAGACTCCCCACAAATAAACATGGGTAAGTTTTTACCTTACGCTAACCAAAACATTTGATAGGAAATCTAGTTATATTATTATAGGGTCTAGGGTTTTCAAGTAAAATACAGAAATAGCTGGAATGCTTACATCTCACGTTCCAACATAGTTGGGCACAACTAATACGTACGACACTTATTGGATTTTGGATTCCATACAATGGCAGGGCTACCGGGGTACCGCCCGTCACAGTACGTGGCCTAGATCACCGTACCGAGGATCACTCCCAATCCCCTGCAACACAAGGCCGGAACATCCCTTACTGGATAATTCCCGCACAAGATATCCCAGCAGTTGTTGCAATCAACTGCCCACTCAATCGAATAATAAGAAGGGACCTCTAGACAGGGATAATCTTGTCCTACTTGGGTGCTACCCACTAACCTTGCTGCACCTCCCCTGTTTTAGCCATTCCCGGTTTGATGAGGCTTGAGGCTACGATTACCTTTAATCAGGACATCACTTAGAATGCTCATCGTCCACCTGACGATGTTCTGAAAGCATTCAATCCATACAAGTTCGTTCCGGGTTCGAACGAAACCGAAGGCATTATCTCGTTACACTCATATTGGAATCACCCTCAGAGTTAACGACAATAACCCTTGCACTCTGAATCTTCATCTCGAATCTGAAAGTACTATCTCCGTCAACTCATTACGGAATCACCCTCAGAGTTATATTGACAAAGGATAGTTCTTACACCTCGAGTCTTCACTTGCTCCATTTTGATTTCACGACCTAACGTAAATTTGGATCGATGTGGTATTTGGGTCTCCAGACCTGGAATCCCGGTATACGGAAACCCGATCCCGGTCTCATCGAAATCCAAAACGTATCTTTTAAGGCCAAGTTGTTTTAAAGGTTAAAACAATTCAATTCTACTATCTATTTACACACAGATAGATAATTCATAGATTCACAATAGATAATCAACATTATCATTATAAGCAGATGATTCATATCATTATGCAACCAAAGCATCCAAATCATACAATATCTATTATCTCATATCTGAGATCTCAAACCATTCAAGGTAAATCAATATCATTCAGTATCCTTAAGCAATGATTTATTAATTACCATCTATAATTAATTTAAAATGAATTAAATTAAATACTTCATCTTTAATTAATTTAAAGTAAATTAAATTAACTCCTTTCATTATTAACAATCTTGCTTAAGTTACTATTAATTAATTATCAATTAATTAATCAACCCTTATCCAATTATTCATTTTAATTAATCATCCTTGATTAATTAACATTTAATTACATTCAAGTAATTAACACTTCAATTAATTTCACAAATTAATTATTCTTAACCTCTTATAGTAATTAACCTTTAATTACTTTATTAATTAATTAACTAAAATTAATTACCTTAATCCTTAATTAATTACATTAATTAATCACTCAGTTATTAATTATTCCTTAATCAATTCTTAATTAATCCTTTGATTAATTTCCAATAAGTAATTAACTACCCTTAATTACTTTATTAACTACACGAGTAATTATCCATTAATTACTTTCCTAAGTAATTATACCTCCTTAAATTACATTAAGTAATTATACAAATCATTAAATGATTATCTTAAATTAATTAAACTTAATTAACTAACTTAACTAATCAATTTAAACTCAATTAATTACAATGAGTAATTAATTTCCTAATTACTTCCATTAAGTAAAACAATTCACAAATGATTAACCTTAATTAATCTATTTAATAAATAAAATTAATCATATTAATTAATTATTTAATAAACCTTAGTTAATGATCTATATTAACTATTCTTTAATTATTTTTCTTAAATAATTAAACTTTAATTAACCATTATTGATTACAATTTAATTAATTCCAATTACCAATAAATTAATCTTTCATTTCTTAATTAATTAAGTACCTAACAATAACTTAATTAATCCTTAATTACTTAAATAATTTATTCCTAACTATTAATTAACAATCTTAACTTATCAATTAATGATTCTTAATTTCAAATTAATTACCCTTTAATTAATTTAATTAAGTCCTAATTAATCAATTTAACCTTTAATTACTAATTTATAAATCCAAATCATAAATTAATTAAATTGATTAATTATCTTTTAATTACCTTACTAATTTATTTTATCCCATATCATTAAATCTTAATTATATTTAAGATAACACTTTATTCCTATTAATGATTTAAAATATCATTAATAAAGCATTTAAAACAAATTACCTTTAAATTTACATTTAAATTCCATTTTATATTAAGATTTAAATGAAGACAATTTAACTTTAACAAAGTTTTAAAAACATCCTTTTAAATCACATGTTAAAGAAACGCTTAATTAAAGAAATTTAAAATCAAATTCATTTTAAATTCAATCAATTTAAAATACATTTTAAACATTCAAATTGTTTAAAACATTTTAGATTTTAAAACTTCCTTTTTTTTCAAAATTTGAAATACATATTCCAGGTAAATCATTAGATTTAGAAACCTATCTAAAATTTAAAAACTTTATTTTAAAAATTCTAACTACTTAATCCTTTTAAAATATTTAAATCCATTTTAAATACCTTATCTTATTTAAAAACTGAGAATTTTAACTTAAACTCCAGATTTAAAACTAGATTTAAACTTATTTAAACTTTACTTTTATATTTAAACTTCAGTTTTTAAATTCTATTTTAAAATTTAAAAACTGGGCAAAATAGGTTCTGTTGAAACCTGTTATACTTAATTAACTCGAGACTCTCCCTCAAAATCACGAGAGCTACTTCGAGTCCACAACCCAATATCACGAATCCTCCTTCGAGTTGCCTCTTCCTTCTTCCCCAAACACACAGAAGATACCCAGACATATACGTGCACGTGCACAACACTTCGCCGTTGCTCCGATCATCTCCGCTACCACCAGCAAGTCTTTGTCGACCTTCTCTCTCGATTCGACCACCCAGAATTTCGAGACGACCTCCAACACGAATTCGAACAAAATCGAACCCTCAAGCTAAAAACTGGAACCATTGACCACCTGGAATTCACCTCGTCTTCCCACTACTGATCACCAGAATGCCAGAGACTTCGGCCATGACTTCGCATATGCCCTATCTACCATTCTCCCAAGTTTTGTTGAACTCGAACCAATAGAGTTGCCATGATGAATAGATTTCCTTCCACCATATAAACTAGGTTTAAAAACAACATCGACCTCCTGTTGTCTCCACCATGCTTCGATCAACTGCCTAGTATTTTTCCCACATTCCTCTATTACTCCACTACCATCAGTGAAGACGCCATCCTCTCCGATCACGGAGATCACCAGATACTACCCATAAACTAATTTCTGTTCAACTCAGAAATTCATATCCAAAACTAAAATAAAAATTATGATTTCTCTTTCAAAAATCATGGTTTCAATTGTGTTTTTAACTCATATGTCTGAAACAAGAAAATAGGATGTTTGAGTTTTTACTCTTCTTGAGCTTGAACTGATTTTGAATTCCAGAGCACATTTAAATTTGTAATTTATTTAAATCAATTTTTAAACTTTATTTCTTGATCAAACAAACAAATTTTATTTAGATCTTAAGTCCTAACAATAATGTGTTCAGGTGAATATGAATTTTGATCACAAGACTAGAACATGAAACTGTAAACAGAGATATATAATTTCAACATCCAAGCACTCATAAATACATCCAGATAGTTTACTTATAAAATCACACAAACATATTTGGCTTCAGATATTTATCATGCAACCTTATTTTATATACTTAAAACTTTAAAAATGATGTTACTCACCTAATTTTAAAAGAAGCAGAGCCTCTGATTTTTGAAATCCTGAATTGTTTTTAAAATTGGAAACTGGAATGCTTTAGCTTAACTGATATCTTGCTTTTGATCTTAGCTTTTAAAAACTGCATGCACTCTTCCAGATTTGAAAAGAAATGCAGGCTTTGCTTTCTTGCTTCAGATTGCATCATGAAGATGTTACATGCTCTTGATTTCAGGTTGAAGAAAATGCACTGGCTTTTGATTTGGAAAATGGATAACAGGTTTTGATTTGAACATGATCTCTGGTTTAAGAATTTAATTCAGGCCTTTTGTTGTTTTGAACTGGCCTTTGATTTGCAAGTTTGGTCTGAAGAGTGAATTGATTTCAGATTTGTTTATGAGGATTTGATTGAGTTTATTCTTGGTTTTGAATAGAAGGAGTTAGAAAAGAAATTTAATCACAGATCTGTTTTTGATCTGTTTGTTTTCAGGTTTTGATGATCTGAGATTACTTCATTTCTTTGTTTAGAAAGGAGGTTTTTGAAAAGAAAAAGAAAATTGAAGATGTTTGTTTATATAAACTGAAATTATCTATAAATAAAAATAAAAGAAAAATAAAATTAAATGACACTTGTCTCATTGTATTATTAATTAGTTAACACATGTCACATTAGGCCTTAATATAATGACATTTGTCTTTTAAGTATTTAATACATAATTTTATATATTTTTAAAATGTGAATAAAAGCTTTTTACACTAGTTTACTATTTATAAATACTTACCTAATATGTATATGTATATAAATTACTTTAAAGAAAATGTAAATAACCAATATATATATAAATAAAATCTTATATCTATATTTTAAATCCAAAATATTTTAAAATATTTCTCTTTTGAATTTCTATTATAAATCCAAATTCATATTCAATTTAAATTTACAATAACAATCCTATTTTATTTAAAGTCTATTTATTTTTATAAAAACAAAGTATTATAATTATTATTTGAAAATATCAAATTTGACAAATTTAAATAATTTATAAAAGAGATTATAAATTACTTCTATTTTTAAATCATATATCTCAAGTCATATTTAAAAAGAAATAAACAAACCTTTTTATTTAAATTTGAACTTAAGCTAAAAATCTATTTTAAACAATTAAACATTTATATTATGTATTTTAAAACTATATAGTTATTTATCAAAAAGCTTAATAGTTTTAAATTAAATCATGATTTCCAAATTACCCAACATATTAGAAATTTGAAAACATAATTTCATTTGTTAAATTCAGACCAACTCATCTATTTATAATATATACAATTATACATATATATTATAAATAGAAAATATTCTATTAAACTTTTAAAAGATAAATCACTAATTAAATATTTATTTAATTAGATTATTAAATTTATTCAATTTTATTAACAAAGATCATCAAATCAATTTAATTTTCAATGCAGATTATTAAATTGATATTGTCCAAATTCCCGGGATATCACAGAAAGATAGTTGATAGAATTCAATATTCAGAAGTTAAACTGAATCCAAATTAAATTGAAATTGTAAATTGAATTCAAATGAAAGTTGAAATGTAAAAATTGAAGATAATGGATATAACTTCAATAGTGAAGTAAAAATGTATAAGAAGTATATATTGAAAATTTTGTAATAGAATTTGCAAAATGGTTTGAATATATGTAACTAGATATTATGGCTAGTAGGATATACAGGTATTATAAAGAAATTGGGATTTTACTTTCAAAGATAAAATTGAATTGCTCGACAAAAGGTAAGTATTTATATTTCTATATGAGATTTGATGACTTTCTTGTCTAGCCGCTTGGCTTTTTCTTTTCTTTTTGAAATCTGAGAGTCCGTAGGGACGTTTTGTAGTCGTGTCGTATTAGCCGCGCAAAGGAGACGCTGGCGAAATATTTCGAAAATTTAGGGTGTTAGAAAATTTTTGAGAAAATTTGAAAGTTAAAATTTGAATTTAAATTTAAATTTGAATTTTGAAGTAAACAAAGTTGTTTTGAAACTTATAATTGAAATTGGAGAGTTAGTTAAAGTAATAACGAATCTTTAGTAGAAAGATTTGTTTTGACAAATTGATAAAACTATTGGATTGTGAAAAAAAATAGTAGACGAGTTAAGGACCATTTTTCCTAACTTGTACTTTCGGGACGAAATTCTTTTAAGGAGGGAAGATTGTATAACGACCCAGAATTTTGAACAAATTAAATTGAAAATATTTAATTAATTTTAAATATTTGAACGATGATTTAATTTGAATCCCGAATATAACTTTGAATTTGGCGATTAAATTATAAAATTTAATCTATTGTGAGTTGAATAAAAATTTGAATCTTCAATTTTAAGTTGAAGAAAAATATTTCTAAAGCTTTTAAAATTTATATTGGTGATACTGGAGATAATAGAAGCTTCAGAACCGAATTTAAAATTGATTTGTTCAGTTTTGAAATTAAATCGTTCGAATCGATATTTAAAACTAGCCATCCGAGGCATAGTCTCGGAATTCGACGAAACCAGTTCCATTGGGTCCGTAATATTGAATTATTGTCGGATTTCAAATTTCGTAGCATTCGGAGTTGTTATGTGAGCATACGACACATAAACGTGTCGAAATTAAATTGAATTCAATTTTAAAATTTAAATTTATAAACTTGCCGACATACACACGTTCACTCCTTTCCACCACGCAGACAATCACGATACGAAATCGTGTAAGCATGTTCTTCCCCTTTACTCACACCTAAAATCACGCTTCCCTTCAATTTTAAATATCACGTCTCTTCCCTCTTCAGATTCAAAACTAAAGAAATCAAAATACAATGGCCGCTTGTTCTTTTCTTTTTAAATCCCACTTCAAAAACACTTCGTTCAAAATCAAACCCATCCCTAGTTTTTCAAATCGCATTTCCCTCTGTCAATTTTCAGTTCAACACACAAACTTTCTCGGCCAAGGCAAAACTCGAAGAAGAATACATCGATTCACGAATGAACTCGCGACCAGGAGGGGAGGCGCGGTGATCTGTCGAGGGTTGTTACCTCGTGAATGACGAAGGGGATCGGGCTCACGAATTCGAGCGTAGTCGCGACCTCTGGTTCGAGCGCGAAGTGGAAATGAGGCGCGTGGCACTCTCGAACAGGCGGGTAGCGCGGGGTCGATTTGGGGTTAGGGGCGATGGTGGCTCGATCGATTTATGCTGAGGTATAATCCTTGTTTTAGCTGAGTATTAATTTAGAAAATATTGAAATTTGGTTTGAAGAGAAAAAAAATAGGAATTTGAAATGTTTACAGTAAACAGAAAGTAATTTCTTTATTTATTTTTACTGAAAAAAATATATAGGGTTAAAACATGAATTTTAAAATATTTTGATTTAAATAGTTTATATTAAAATTGGACTTTTGATTTATACAGGTTATTCTATAAATATAACACATGTAGATTAGAATATAAATAGAAAAAAAAAAGAGATATTCCTGTTTCAGTTTAAAGATGTACAAATATATAGATAAATATAAGGGGCATTTCACTAGAAGGACAAATTTTACAGTCCAATTAGTTTCTAGGACACACATCCATATAAATTAATTTCAAGGCCAAAGTCAGCAGAATAATTACTTTTAAGGACAAAGTCAGCAGTACAATTACTTTCAAGGACATAATTTCATAGGTTTTTAGGCCTTAGAAACTAATTATTTTTCATTTTGTCCTTAAAAGTAATTATTTCAATTGTGCGTCATAGAAACTAATTGCACTAGCTAAAGAGGCCCTTATGGCTAATTTCCACTAAATATAAATATATTCTCATTTAAAAAGGGTATTGATGATAAACAGTTTGAAGATATAAAAATAAAGCAATATCTTTGTTTAGTAACTTATTTAAAATTTATTTTTAATTACTAAAGGATTATTCAAAAGGAAGTTAGTTTGAAATTAAATTTTTCGTAAGATTTAAATCATCAGTTAGATTAATGGAAAAAAAATTAGTTTTAAAATCTATTTATTAAAGGAGAAATTGATTAAGTAAATAAATAGAACAATAATTTAAGTGTTCGATTTAATTCGAATATTGATATATTGTGTAAATTGTTATACAAGGTTAAACCGTGAAGAAATAATCAAAAATGGAAATGGGATGGCAAATTAAAAAGCTAAGGTGAGATTTTCTCACTCGAATGGAAAATTTAATTCTGCAGTTATTGATTGATTTGATTGTTATTTGGATGTGATATTAGATATAGTAGGATATATCTATATATATATAGCAATATATACATATTGGCATATGTATATATTGGATTGATTGATTTCCCGCACTGTATAGCGGATGAGACCCTATTGCGCCGTTATTAAGCGGATGATATTTTATAAAACCCATATACCGCGATATTCCACCTCGAAGTGGAATTGGTATTGTGCTAACGTCTTTGGATGCAGGGAAACAGGTTGGAGGGATCCAACTGGATTCCTCACCAGTATTTATTTATTTACAGATATTGATGTATATGCTGTTATCATATTGATATATGATATTGAATGTTGTGATTGACTAATTGGTGCGTTGCATCATTGGATTCAATTTTGAAGTTTAAAAATAACGATTTTTACTTTAAAAAGGATTTTGAAGTGATTTTTGGAAAGTATACGTTTTATTAAATTTTTGTATTTATTTATCTTAAATACATGAATGTTATAAATTTAAAGTTATGAAAGTTATAATTTTTGTGAAAAATAACCGAAAGGTGATTTTTGAAACAAATGGTTAAGTAATTTATAAAATAGTTTAAATTTGGATTTTTGAATTATTAAAAACGATGTATATAAAAGATGTACAAAATTGATATTTATCAATTAAAATTATTGGAATTTTAAAACGAGTTTTTATAAGTGTCAAAAATGAAATTTATAGATTTATAAATTGTGAAGTTAAAATGAATGAAATTTATAGATTTATAAATTGTGAAGTTAAAATGAATGAAATTTATAGATTTATAAATTGTGAAGTTAAAATGAATGAAATTGTAGAATAGAAGATTTATAAGAAATTAACTTATAAATTGGATTTTTGCCTTCAAATGAAATATTGATCGAATTTGTTAATAAAGGAGATTTACAAATCGAAGTTGTTATAAAGTAGGAATGAAATTTATAAACGTCATTTTATAAATTCGAAATCAATTAAATTTGATAAATTAAATATAGAAGGTGATTAAAGAAGATATATTCGCGATTTAGAATAGCGAATCTTTATTGAAATAAAATGTGTAGAGATGATTGAAATTTGGTTAAGTGAATTATATTCACGATTTTGGACAGTGAATATATTATTGAATAAAATGGATATGTTTTTGGGAAAATGAATATTTTAAAAATGAAGTTAATTGTTTTAACGATGTTTTAAAATATATTGAATATCGAAACCATAGATTTCAACATTTATTGTTGAAATAGACGTTTTCGAGAAAAAAAGGAAATGGTAGACTATAACACTGTTGTTATAGTAAATGATTTTCGAAAGGAAATGTTTTTAGTGAATATTAGGCACGCATCCTTAAAACAGAACTTAATTCAAAGCGGATCCCTATGATAAAAAGTATACTTTCTACGTCCCTGTTTTTGGTTTCCGCCTATTTTTTCCCCAAATTACCCCTACGCTTCACTGTCGAGCTCCAGTTCTTCTTCTTCAGTTTCTTCTGATCAAATGAAAAACCGAGCCGAGTCTATAAACTATGAGAATCAAGAAATTAAATTGAAGACTCTACAAAATCAAAGGTTTATTTTTCGATTTAAATGAAAAACTACAATTAAATTGAAGACGAATCAAGCTTTTTTACAAAATATGAGATTATTAATAGTTGCAGTTATGAATAATTGCAACAGGTTCTTTTTTTGGATTAAATGATTTTACATGGATAATTGCTGATAAGAATGCAATTATTCTGAATATTTGCAGAAATAAATGCAATTATTGAGAATAATTGCCGATAACTATGCAGTTATTATGAATAATTGCAGAGACAGATGAGTTTAGAATTGAAATGATTTTACAAGAAAAATTGCTGATAAGAATGCAATTATTTTGAATATTTTCAAAAATAAATGCAATTATTGAGAATAATTGCTAATAAATATGCAACTATTACATATAATTACAGAGAAAGATAAATTTAGGATTAAAATGATTTTACATGAATAATTGCTAATAAGAATGTAATTAAGAAAGATGAATTTCGAATTGAAATAATTTTACAGGAATAATTGCTGATAAGAATGCAATTATTTTGAATATTTGCAGAAATAAATGCAATTGTTTGAGAATAATTGCTGAAAATTATGCAATTATTATGAATAATTGCAGAGAAAGATGAATTTAGTATTGAAATGATTTTACAAGAAAAATTGCTGATAAGAATGCAATTATTTTGAATATTTTCAAAAATAAATGCAATTATTGAGAATAATTGCTAATAAATATGCAACTATTACAAATAATTGCAGAGAAAGATAAATTTAGGATTAAAATGATTTTACATGAATAATTGCTAATAAGAATGTAATTAAGAAAGATGAATTTCGGATTGAAATAATTTTACATGAATAATTGCTGATAAGAATGCAATTATTTTGAATATTTGCAGAAATAATGCAATTATTGAGAATAATTGCCGATAACTATGCAGTTATTATGAATAATTGCAGAGACAGATGAGTTTAGAATTGAAATGATTTTACATGAATTTAGAATTGAAATGATTACATGAATAATTGCTGATAAGAATGCAATTATTTTGAATGTTTGCAGAAATAAATGCAGTTATTGAGAATAATTGCTGATAACTATGCAATTATTATGAATAATTGCAGAGAAAGATGAATTTAGGATTGAAATTATTTTACATGAATAATTGCTGATAAGAATGTAATTAATCAGAATAATTGCAGAAATAAATGCAATTATTGAGAATAATTGCTGATAACTATGCAAATATTATGAATAATTGTAAAGAATGATGAATTTAATCTTCATAATTGAACTAAAATTCTTTATTTTGTTATTTATAGTTATAAATGTCTAGTTTTGTATTGAAATGCTTTTATATGAATAGTTGCCGATGAGCATGCAATTAATCAGAATATTTACAGACATACATGCAATTATTAAAGATAATTGCAGATTTATATGCAATATTTGCAAACAATTCAGCAATTATATGCAATAATTGATGACATGCCTGCAAGTATACACAATAGTTGCAGACAATTCAGCAAGTATATGCAATAGCTGTTGGCATTTGAAGAAAAATCGATAATGTTTAAAATTTGCAGAATTCTCCGCAAATATATGGAATAATTGCATTCTTACCTTAAATATGTTTTTTTGGTATCAACAATGGATCTCATTTTAAAGATCATCAAATTTGTGATTTTTTGGTGACAACGGTATGCTGATCTGATTTTTCTACATAAAGTTATACGCGTTTGAAATGTTAAAAACGTAAAGGGTATTTTGGTCTTTCTGCGCGCGCGAATTTGAAAACAGGGACGGAAAATGTAAGTTAAGTTTGGCAAGGATTTTTTCTCTATTTTGAAACTTATCAGGGATGTGAGCCAAACTATCCCATGTTTTTATCTAGTATTGGGATTTATATATCTATCTTAAAATCTGAATCCCTATACTAGTGATTTTGAGTCGTTGTAACGATGTTTTACGTAGCATTCGTTTTGACTCAAATAGATGTGGTTATAGTAAATGATTTCCTTGAAGAATGAAGTATATACTTAATTTTGATTTAAGTATATCGAATATTTTCCAAGTGTTGAAAATAAATAAATTTGTGGAATACTTATTATTAAATAAGTATGGGAATGTTTTCCAAATATGAAATGAAACGTTTTGGAGAATTTATCTTTGTAGAGATAAATTGAAATTGAATGTTTAAAATCGATTTGAAAATCGTATATCAGTAGATATTTTGAAAATATAAATTCACTATGGAATTTATAAAAGAAATGGAAATTCGTTTCAAAAATAAACGTTGATTTATTTTGAAGCGTGGAAATTTTATATCTAGTAAAGATATTTTGGAAGAATAAATAATTTGGAAAATTATTTGGAATCTGATGATGTTGCGCATCTTTATTGATAGTTAAATAACCGACTATCAATAATTACCTTGAATGGGTATTTGTTGTGATTGGATGAAGTTGAATGCCACACTTATTTTTGAATAAGCGCTCACTATTCGGGTTAGCCGGGAAAGGACCATGGGGTCGTATAACCCATTCTGAATATGTGATTCGTCGTTATGAATCGCATTTGATGACCGGTGTTGAAGACCGGATATTTTTTTGAAAATGGAAGGATTACCGTCGAGTTACTCTACATCGACTGATCTTCGATTTAGAGGTTTTATCACCCTTAGTGACGGGAAGTCCGGACGTGATTGAAAATTATCCGGATTTGCAAGGGCTTCGTGAGAAGTGCCTTCGGTTCTGTTCATGGAATAGGAAGTTCCTTAGCCTGACCATTTGTTGGAAATCCAAAGAAACAATACGTGACGTGTACGGTTTTAGTTGTAGAACCTATCATTCACTTATGGTGGTCACCACTGTTTGGATGGTAGCTATAGTAGGCATAAGTGCGGAATGCCTATGCTGGCTAAGATTTATATTATACTTTCGAAAGTTTTCTACACTATGCACTAATAATAATATTCAAAAATGATTTGATTTTGCATATCAAGCATCTTTGACTATCATAAGGAGAAATCTCCTCCGATTCTGCGTTTGCATTGTGTGTGTGTGTGTGCGGGAGGCCTTATGGTAGTCTCATTTTCCAAAAGCATTGCAAATCTATTTTAAAATATTCCTGTGTTGTCTTTTAAAAGATAAACTGTTTTACGATCTCACACTAGTCACCATGACTGACTCGGAGTTTATTGTTTCCCTTCTAAACTCTGGGTGCCCACCAATTTCCACACGGACAGTCTAGAGTTATGTTATCAGGATATTCTGGATATTCTGGGGCTTTGGAAGCAAGCTGGATGGCGAGACGTAGTATTTGTGTTAACCCCTGAATTTCTACGACTTATGGCCTCACAACTTATGAGCTGTACGACTCATGGACTTACGAGATAAGGAGTCTACGACTCATGGACTTACGAGATAAGGAGTCTACGACTCATGGTCCAGATGGTTCAGCGAGTCAAGGTCTGTACGACTCATCAAACTTGGAAACGTACGACTCATAAGGTCTTACGACTCATAAGGCTTACGACTCATCAGACTTGGAAACGTACGACTCATTAGGTCTTACGACTCATAAGGCTTACGACTCATCAGACTTGGAAAGGTACGACTCATAAGGTCTTACGACTCATAAGACATACGACTCACAAGGACATACGACCCATCAGGTTTTACGACTCATGGTGCGTACGACTCATCAAGCTTACGACTTAAAGGCTATCGAAACTGTAATCCAAGGCCCTGGCCTGTGCTATTTTGATCTGATGAGTCGACTACGACTTAACACTTGTCTTCCAACTAAGCCGCAAGATGGACCATAAGGCGCCCACGAGACATCATGAGTCGAATACGAGTCACGACTTACCATGAGTCGGGTACGACTCATGACTTGGTCGAATTGAAAGCTCAGGAATCTTCTCCTATAAATACCCCATCACTTCCAACATTGAGGGGACTTTTGGTAAATCATTTCTACAGCGCTGTTACTCCGTCAAACTCTTCATTCATTCAGTAATCAAGGATCCTTCAAGCATTCGCGACACTACAACAAGCTTCGAGAGAAATTCCTCACATCCGACATGGATTTATCGAGTTTCACCGTTGAAGATTGAGCTAGTAGTCTAGATTGTTTCTTGTGATCGAATTGTACTGTTTCCTGAAGAGATTTGTATCAAATTGTAACCGAATCAGCAATAAGAGACTATAAAGTGGACGTAGGCTCAATTACGGGCCGAACCACTATAAATCTGTTGTTCATTTACTGCATTTCTGCTACTTTCCTGCTTAATTTCTGTTCCCGTCACACGGGTGGTGCTTTCAAGATCTTATTACACACACTGGGTGTTATCGTTCATATTTTAACGTTAACATTTTGGTGCTTTCACTGAGAACCCAACTCAGGCTACCATCCATCATTGCTTCACACAAGTTTGTTGAAAAGATTTCCTACAGAACTAGAAGTCTATCAGACATAATGGCTCCTGGAAGGAAACGAAAGGTTGTCAGATCTGAAAATGTTCATGATGATACCGCCACCTCTGCTTCACCAAGTCAAGCAGCTCCAAGCGTTGGGGTGACGCGAGAGGAGCTAGACGCTGCTGTATCCGGACTATACCAGCAGATTGAGACTCAAAACAATCTGATGATGGAAAAACTGAACGCTCTGCTTGGTGCCAACCAAAGACCAGTGGGTAATGAAGAAAACACCGCTGATGCCCTTCGCAACTCCGAAGGGAGGAATATTCCTCAGGGGGGATCAGGTGCTGCTGAAGGGGCACCCATCCGAGCTGAAGGATCTAGACCATCGCCAATTTTCAACGAAAATCTGCCCGGCCAAACATCTGAGAAAATGGCAGAAGTCTACTCCGCAAAATCTTTGAACAATGAGGAATATCTTTCTGGCATGATTAAGCAAATAATGAAAGAGAGCATGCAGAGAGGTGAAGATGAGAGTGAATGGGGATTCGCGCCAAGCAAGACTCCATTTACCGAGAAGATTCTAAAGGCTGAATTTCCTAGAAAATTTGTTCCCCCTACCATTCCTGCTTATCGGGGAACAAGTGATCCAAACCAATTCTTGTATAAGTATGACTGGCACATGACCGGTGCGAGAGCAACTGATGAAATCAAGTGCCGGTATTTCCCAGTATATTTGGAAGGAGTGGCACTTCTCTGGTTCACCAAACTTCCTGTCCGATCAGTAGATCAGTTTTCCGATCTAACTAGAAAGTTTAAAGAGCAATTCAGGCTATACGCTTCAAAGGCAAAGGACATAATGTCATTATCTAGTCTTGAACAGAATCCGGGAGAACCTATTAAATCATTCCTGAACCGTTTCAATATAGCTCTGGCGGAAGTTGATAACGCAGATCCATGGATGATCTTGACCTATTTGATGCGTGCTATCGACAAATCGAGCGAATTTGGAAAATGGCTGAAGATGAAAGAGCCAAATTCTCTCGAGAAATTCTACAAGAAAGCCGATGAATTCATACGCTTGGAAAATCTTCCAGCATCAATGAAGGTGGTGGCAACAAAGGTGGAAAATAATACTGCCGCTTCGGAAAAGAAAGATTCCGGAGGTCAGAAAAGGGAAAATCACGAGGGGAAGAAACAAAAGGATATAAAGAAACCTCGCTTCTTCAGACCCTCAGATTTCACTCCATTGACCGACACTCTGGAAAATATCTTCTTCGCCACCAAAGATGCTGTGGATTATCCCAAACCGGCTGAGATAAAACCAGGAAAGGGCGCTATGAGAAATGGAAAGTTCTGTCGTTTTCACAACCAACCTGGTCATGATACCAATGACTGTCGTCACTTAAAGAGCTTAATTGAAGAATTATTGAGAGAAAACAAGCTGCAACAATATGTCAAGAAAAACAGAAGTGATCCATCTTCGTCTACTCAGAGACAACAACCCTCTAATCAGCCGTCAGACTCAAGTAAAGGTGCTGCGGCACAAGAATCTGAGAGGCCCGTTATCAACGTCATTTCAGGGGGCCCACACCCAGCAGGCAAAAGCTGGGGTGAGATGGAACGATATGCTCACGCTTTGAAGTATATCCCGGCAGAAGAAGATGTTTTTGCTGTAGAAAACACAGTACCCCTAAAACAGCAAAAGATTTCAGATAATGATATTTTGTTCAAGGCTAGGGATTCTATTGGTATTGAAGCTCCAACCATAGACCCCTTAGTTATTTCTGCAGGAATTGGGCCAGCAATAGTAAGACGAGTACTCATTGATTGCGGTGCTTCCTGCAATATACTTTTCAAGAAAACATTTGACCAGATGAAGATCCCAATGACCGACGTTCAGGCTTCATCACAAAAGATCGTTGGTTTCACTGGGGAACCACAGCAACCAATCGGAACTGTCGATTTGTTCGTGGAACTTGGTGAAGGGCAGAAAAGGGTAGCTCGAAAACAAACCTTTGTGATTGTCGATGGATTTTCTGCCTACAATGCTTTCCTAGGCAGGCCAGCTCTAGCTGCATTCAAGGCCATTTTGGCCCCGTGGTGCTTAACTATGAAGTTTCCTACAGAAAATGGTGTTGGTGTCATCAAGGGAGATCAAAATGCTGGACGTGAATGTTATCTTATAGAGCTTCGAGAAGCCAGAAAGAGAGAGATGGGTAAAGATGCGGCAGCTCCCCTCCGCGTCAAAAACCCAACCTTATAGCAAATACAGGGTGGCCCCTGCACTGGAGAGCATAGTGGTGCAAGGCGGGAAATGGACCCCAGAAAATCCAGTGCAGAGGAAAATAGAGTGGTGCCTGTGGAAGTTACGGTACCAATACCTGTCGACTCCAAAGACCCAAATAAAGTGCTTAATGTGGGTTCGCAACTAAGTACAACAGTTCAAAATACACTGATATCATTTCTAAAAGCAAATCTGGACGTGTTCGCTTGGTGTCATGCTGATATGTGCGGAATCTCTCCAACAATTGCTGTTCATACTCTGAATGTTGATCCGAAATTCACACCGGTAAAACAGAAAAGAAGAACTCAAGGTCCAGAAAGATCAGCAGCTTTAAAGGAAGAAGTAGATCGCCTCTTAGAGAATAATTTCATCAAAGAATCCACTTATCCAAATTGGGTTTCGAATCCAGTACTGGTTAAGAAGGCAAATGGAAAGTGGAGAGTATGCATTGATTTCTCAGATCTGAACAAAGCTTGCCCCAAAGACTGCTTCCCGTTGCCTAGAATCGATCAACTAGTAGATGGGACGGCTGGACATGAGTTGTTATCTTTTATGGATGCCTATTCCGGATACAATCAGATTATGATGAATGAACCAGATCAGGAGGACACAAGCTTTATTACAGATGTGGGACTTTACTGTTACAAAGTCATGCCATTCGGGTTAAAGAATGCAGGGGCAACATACCAAAGACTTGTCAACGCTATGTTCAAGCCACAGATCGGCAAAACAATGGAAGTCTATGTTGATGATATGTTAGTAAAGTCAAAGAAAGCAGTAGACCACATGGATCACTTGGCAGAGATGTTCTCAATTCTTCGGAAGTACGGAATGAAGCTCAATCCATTGAAATGTTCATTCGGAGTAGAGTCTGGGAAATTCCTGGGTTTCATTGTGAGCGCTAGGGGCATCGAGGCCAATCCTGCTCAAATCACAGCTCTAAGAGAAGTTAAAGCCCCTAGAATAAAGAAAGAACTGCAAAGTCTCAATGGAAAGGTTGCCGCTCTTAGTCGCTTCATTTCCAAGGCCACAGACAAATGCATTCCCTTCTTTGATGCTCTAAAGAAAGGAAAGAAAAATTTCGAATGGACTCCTGAATGTCAGAATGCTTTCGATCAACTGATTCATCATATGAGAACTCCTCCGGTCCTCTCCAAGCCTAGTGATGGTGAAGACCTCTTCATCTATTTAGCAATTTCATCCCATGCTTTAAGTGCAGCACTTGTACGAGAAGATATGAAAATACAACGTCCAGTTTACTACATCAGCAAACGGTTCGCTGGAGCTGAAATGAATTATTCAAAGATAGAAAAACTTGCTTATTGTCTGCTAATCGCTTCCAGGAAGTTGAGACCTTATTTTCAATCTCATCCTATCAAGGTCCTAACTGATCAACCTTTGAAGCAAGTCCTGTATCGTCCTGAAACTTCGGGTCGTCTCTTGAAGTGGAACATAGAGCTCAGCCAATATGACATCACTTACCATCCCCGAAGAGCAATTAACGGACAAGCTTTAGCAGATTTCATTGCAGAATCCACTGACAAAGGTGACAGTAAAGAAGAAACAACTGACTGCATTCCGATACAGTGGAAGTTGTATGTTGATGGCTCGAGAAATGACTATTGTTCTGGGGCAGGAGTTGTGCTCGAAACTCCCGAAGGACGATCACTATGTTATGCATTGAGACTGGAATTTCCTTCGACAAACAATGAAGCAGAATATGAAGCCCTTATTGCCGGATTGAAAATCGCCAAGGAATTGAATATCAAAGTGATACAGATTTTCAGTGATTCTCAGCTTATTGTCTGCCAGGTGAAGAAGGAATTCCAAGCCAAAGGAGGGAATTTGCCTGCATATTTGACAAAAACTTCCGAACTCCTCAATGATTTAGATCACTACTCAATAAGCCACATACCCCGAGAGGAAAATATGAAGGCGGATTCTTTAGCAAAGTACTCAAGTTCCGGAGAAGCTCAATTGCTGGGATTAGTTCCTGTAGAAGTTCTGTCAGCTCCAAGCATTGATGAAATGGATATTGATTGGATTATGACTACGTCTCAAGAGCATGAATCGTGGATGAGTCCAATCAAAGAATACTTACTCAGTGGTTCTCTGCCAGAAGATTCTAAGGAACGTCGAAAATTATTGAGAAAAGCGTCAAGATATGTAATTCAAGATGGCCGATTATATAGGCGAGGATTTTCAATCCCACTACTCCGATGTGTAACTAAAGAAGAAGCCAAGACAATCTTAGCAGAGGTGCACGGAGGAGAATGTGGAGACCATTCAGGTGGTCAAACACTTGCAAAGAAAATTCTCCGATATGGGTATTTCTGGCCGGATATTAATCGAGATGCTGCAGCTTACTCCAGGAAGTGTGACAAATGCCAAAGATTTGCAAAAATCCCAAGAGCACCTTCCACCGAACTCACACAAATGGTCAGCCCATGGCCATTTGCCATTTGGGGAATAGACCTAATTGGACCATTACCGATCGCTAAATCAGGAATTAAATATGCTATTGTCGCCGTTGACTATTTCACCAAATGGGCCGAAGCTGAACCTTTGGCCACCATCACTTCTAAAAAGATGATAAATTTTGTAACGAAGAATATCATTTGCAGATATGGTGTGCCACAGAAGATAATCACCGACAATGGCACTCAATTTGAAAGTGAAGAATTCCAGGATTTTTGCAAACGGTTCAGAATTCGAAAAAGCTTCTCAGCAGTGGCTCATCCGCAGACAAACGGGCAAGTGGAAGCAGTTAACAAGATCATCAAGTCAACTATCAAAAAGCAACTTGAAAAAGCAAAAGGTGGTTGGGTTGATAAGCTTCCATTAGCACTATAGGCGTACAGAACTACTCACAAAACTGCGACTGGGCACACTCCATTTTCACTGGCATACGGATCTGAGGCAATGATTCCAGTAGAAGTAGAGGTTCCTTCGCATAGAAGAGTTCATTTCAATGAAACCGAAAATGAAAAACTGCAACTTGAAGCGCTTGATTTTCTCGATGAGAAAAGAGAGGAAGCTAGGCTCAGAGTTTCAGCTCACCAGCAGAGAATAGCCAGGCATTTCAACTCCAAAGTTCGCCAACGCAGCTTTGAAATCGGAGACTTGGTTTTGAAAAGGATCATAACGGCAACTGGTGTGTTTGGGCCAAACTGGGAAGGGCCATATGTTATAGGCACTAAACTTCTTGATGGCACTTTCAAACTCATAACTGTTGAAGGAGATCCAATTCCAAGGGCCTGGAACAGCAATCATTTGCGCCCTTATTTTACTTGAAAGGAACTCTGCTCAAAATTGTAAAATGATGATGAATGTATCAGATGTATTGTGAAACATTGTAAATCAGTGTAAATGAATGAAAGCTATAAAGTGGACGTAGGCCCGATTCTTGGCCGAACCACTATAAATCTTGTGTTCTTTACTATTTCATAATGCCTGTTTTATTTCGATATGTAAATACTTTAAATGTATTGCTAAAATATCGATTCAAAATTGCAGGACATTATAACAAGGCTTGCTCATCACAAAGCTAAGCGACCTCTATAAATCAGCTAATGCACAAAAACCAAACAACAAAAATTCCAAACTCAAATCCTACGCAAGGAAAACTTCACATAAAGAGTTGGCGACTTTACTGGGACAAACCTTTGTTCACTAGTTGAGATTGTCGTTATGAACGGGCATCCAACTAGATAACTCGCGTTTGTCTCGTGAAGTCATTCAACGGTGAAGAACACTCCTTCGGATGAAGAAATTTACTCGCAAAAGGAAAAAAGATGTGCTTGGAAATGATGATAAGAGATCACTAATGGGCAAATGATGAGAGAAAATTGCCAAGCAAACAAAGAAGCAGACAAAGGGAGGTATGCCTCTCAACAGGAAGGCCGAGAGATCCACTAAAGGGACGCCTTCCCAATCGGAAGGAACAAGACCCTCGCTAACTGGTCGTGATGCATCCGACCAGATAGCGTATGTCCGCCCCGTGGATCCACTCGCCCCTGAGACGCAACCTACCTGGCACACCAACAAACCAAAGCCCTCTAACGAGGCACGCCAATAAATGGGAGTGCTTTACTCAATCAAAAAGATCGGTGGGACTACCAAAGGGGCACCTTGTTAGTTAATTGCGATCGTTTGTGCAAGCAAACATCCAATCAAGCAACTTGCGTTCGCCCCGTAGACCTCTGACCATGAGAAAGTAACTTCCAGGCAATCACAAGCACGAGCCCTCTTCGGAGGCACAAGCCCTCTTCGGAGGCACAAGCCATCTTCGGAGGCAAAAGCCCTTTTCGGAGGCACAAGCCCTCTTCGGAGGCACAAGCCATCTTCGGAGGTAAAAGCCCTTTTCGGAGGCACATTTCACCAGGGTAAAAGTGCAAAATGCTTCTCTTCGGAGACCCACTTCACCCGAGTAGAAATACAAAAATTGCTTCTCTTCGGAGACCAAAATCAAGACTTCTTTGGAAGCACAAGACCTCTTCGGAGGCACACCAATACCCCACAAAGCATAATGCTACTCCTCGGAGTCCACATGCTACTCCTCAAAAATACCAAAATAAAGCCCTCCTTAGAGGCACACTTCGGTTCTTAAGGAAGACCTACTTGTTCATCTTAAAAAAAAAAAACTCTTCCCCAGAAATCGAAGTGCTGAGTAATATCTTCTTCTGAGATTCGCTTTACCGCGTAGGAGAATTCACTTCTTAAAAACATGAAGTAAACTTCTCCGAAGGTTGAAGCGTGAAAACTTATCCGAAAATGAGACACGCTCCGTTTAAGTAGAATAATCATTCCCTCAAAGATGGAATAGTTATTCTATGGAAAATAAGAGTACATGTCTCGCTAAAAGCGAAAGATATTGTAAAGCACTTGTGGTATAGGGGCAATATCATATGATACGGCTACAACAATAAAAAGCAGTATTCAAGCAACATACCACAAGCACATAACAATATCACGCGAAAAAGCTGTGGAATAAATGCATTCTTAAACACAAACAAAAAGTTTGTACAAGTGAAAAGAATCGTTTGTTCTACACTAAAAATAAAAAACAAATGCATTCTCACATATACAAGAGTTTGTACAAGTAAAATAATTGATTTATTTAGTACTACAAAAATTCTTTACATGTGCAGATATCTCGAACAAGCAAAAGCGGGGACCGGTACCCGCACAATCCCTGGTCAATACATGCAAAGAGCAAAAATAATAAGTAGAAAATCCAGCTTGATTATTCCTTCTTCTCACCACCCTTGGAGCTCTTTCCCGGCCTGATGATTAGCTTTTGAAGTCGTTGTGAACGGGCAGGGGCAGAAGGAGAAAGCGGTACAGCCGGATCAACTACTGCTTCCTCTTCAGTGGAAGTCTTCTTCTTTTTCCTTACAGCACGCTTCCCCTTCCTCTTTGAAGAAGACTCGCTCCCCGGAGTAGCAAGCAATGTTGAAAGCTTCGTATCGTCGTCAAGAGACCGCTCCGGGGTCTTCTCGATGTCTTCAAAATCCTCCGCCTTCTGTTCCTGAGAAGCAGCCGGATCATCCAAGCCTTGAAGAGCTTCGATTTTCTCTGCCTGTGATCCCGGTTGGGAAGCAGAGGGAGGAGTAATTTGGGAAGACGGAGGAACGGCAATCGAAGGAGTGAAAGCTTGTGTAGTGCTTGGTGCCTCCGCTGTAGAAGAAAAGAAGTTAAAATCAGCATCCCCCGAAAATAAAGAAGGCATCGGTTCATCAAAGTTTAAGTAACAAGTAAGAAGGTCATCGAATTCGACTAAGTCAAATGACTGGTTCATTAGACCCGAGACGACACCAAGAGTACCTGGAGGAGTTGGCTTTGCAAGATCCACCTCAAACTTCTCGGCTTCAATATCATCCAGTGCCTCATCTTCAGTAGGAGTAGTTGCAGTATCCTGGGCAACTTTAGCTAGTTGTAGAGAATGAGAGCTGGAATCTATAATATTAACGTCGGTTGAAGTGGAAGTTTGAACGGGGGCAGTTAAAGGAACTTCTTCTTTTGGAGGCTCTTCTCCCATTGTTTCAGCTCATATTTTGGCAAGTTGCTCCTTCCCCTTAACAAGAGCGGCACGAGCCTCATCATCGAGATAGCGCTCCTCAAGTTCCAACTCATTATAGCCAGCCCCGCCAAGCATATCCATTGCGACTTCCCACACTTCAGCCAATGTAATTTCATAACCGGGACCAAGAAAAGAGAGGCTCCCACGACCCAGAACGCTGTGTAAATAAAAGTCGAATAAGGTAGAGCTGATGTCTGCTTTCGTCGCCTCATGTGATTGCTCAGCCGCTTCCTTTTCGGCAACGGCAGCAACCCGACCAGCGGTAGCCTCATCACGCTCTACCTCAGCTTTAGCGAGTCGAGACTTTAGTAACTCAATCTCTACGTTCTGGGAGGTGACTTTTTCCCGCAAATCGGCGTTTTCTGTGCGGTATTTCTCAGTAATATGCTGTTCAGCGGCAAGCTTCATTTCGATATCTCTCTGTGCAGCATGTGCATCCCGCACTTGTTTTTGAAAGACTTCTTCTTTTTGAGTATGAGATGCAGAAGAAGAAGCAAGATCTTCCTTAAGTTTTTTAACGTCGGACTCAAGTTTTGCATAACCATCAGCAATATTTGTCATCTCGACATTATGCTGTTTGCAAATTTTGTCCCACTCCGCCTTGTCGTTTTCCATAGTCAGCATCGCCTCAAGGTTTGCACGATTAACCCTTTGTAGTTCATCGACAAGCTTCTGCCACTGCGACATCCTCTCGATATTAAGCCTGACTGCGTCAAGACTGCTAAGCATGTCTGGCTTATCAATCGGAACTAGGTCCAAGTCAAAGCGCACCCCTTTTAGGCACCAATTCGGAAAACGGCTCTGAAGTGTTGGGGGGCCGTCCTTGACTTGATATTGCGGTCTGTTAATGATAGTCTGAATGTCAGATTTCTTCAGAGGAGGAGAGCTGGCCAGAATATCGGAAGGAATGGGAGCGTCAGTCTTTTCAGAAATTTCAGACGCGTCAATCGGTTTAGATCGTTTGCTCGGTTCATCGGCAATCTGAGTTTTTCCCTTATCATCGTAAGACTTCCGCTTATGAGAGTAGTCACTTCTATGCGAAGGGTCGTATCGCTCGGCATCTTTCCTTCTTTGCCACTGATCGTAATCCCGCTTCTCCTGGGCTTTCCTTCGAGCCCTCTCTTCATCTGTTTCTTTTGGGGTATCAAGGTACTTCCTAAAGTCATAGGTGCCGCGGCCTCCACGGTACTTGAATGAGTCATAATATGAACCTGTACGTCCCATTGGAGAACCTGAAAGCAAAAAAGGAGTAAAGTTTAGAGATTTCCAGGAGAAAGAGGATAAATGTTTATAAGTGCTGAAAAATCCTAAGTGTGTGTGGCGTGCAAGCTACATGCGTCAAACTACAGACCACGCTTTAGTGTGGAAACAGAGACGACTGGCGTAGTAGGCGTCTGGGTTTGTTTAAAGGTAGAAGTCGCCTCGACAACGGGAGAAGTTGCTTTTAGATTGTTATCCCCAAAAAGCTCTCGAGAAGTTATCATGATATCGCTCAAGCCATCAAAGGTGTCATCACCCAGGAGTTCAGCAGACTTCTCTTTCTCAACCTCTGTATCAATGGATTTCTCAGGAACTCGAGGATTCTCTTCCTCCTCAGTAATTGGGGTAAGCGCCGACTTGCTGACTAACCCTGCGACATTGATGGATGCGGAACATTTTACCAAAGCAGCCTCCACGACGGGTGCTTCTGATGCGGTTTCTTCTACAGAAGCTGGGGCATTCAAGTCCTCCGCTTGGGAATCTGAGGCAGCTAACGTTTCCGCATCAGAACTCGAGATTTCATGAATTTGAGTCGATCTAGAAGGATGTAAAAGTCCAAACTGGTGGAGAAACTCATCTTTCAACAAAAATTTCACGTCCCGTTCTTCAATCGGAACAGCCATGAGCTTCTCCAGAGTTTGTTTATGACTAGGATCCCTATAGGGAGACAGGAGCGCTGAAATGAGAAAGCAAAGTTAAACATTTAGTGATTCGGACTGCAAGATACTCAGAAAACAAGGAGAAGAAAGGATAGGCATTCTTACTTCCTTCTCTCCACACGGCATAAAAACCAGGGGGACAGCGAACATAAAAATACTGAGTCAAAAACCCGTGAGCAGTATCAGGGAGGCCGACAACCAGTTTGCGATTCCTGGCACTTCTTATAACAATGATCGAAGGATGATCTTTGATTCTGACGAAAGAGCATAGATAACAGATTTCGTCAACATTGGGGAGACGGTCAAGCGTTCTGCCGAATAGTACGCATAGCCCCATTAGAACAGCATAACCATTGGGGTGTAATTGGAATGGAGCGATTGCCAGTTGGCGGAGAAGGTGTTGAAGAAAGTTGTTGAAAGGAGGAATGGCTCCGCACGAGCACATTTGTCGGTTGACTGCCACAAAGCCAGAAGGCGCTACATCAGCAGTGTTGTTCTTCTCAGGAAGGATAGCGTCGTCCTCAGCAATGCCAAATTGAGTGCATAACTGCCGAAAAGTTTTGTATAATAGAGTGGAAGATGCTCTCTCTAGGGGATTGACTAAAGGAGCTGGAATGAGAATGGACTCTCCAGTCTGAACTGTTACATCTCTTTGTTGAGAAGCCATTCTACACAAGCAACTGGATATTCAAATATGAAGGTGCACGTTTCCTAAATAGTGTGAAGTGTTGTGCAAAACTAGTAAATATAACAAATAAATACAAGCTGGAATTAAGTTAGTCGGTAATTGATCGATTATCAAATTTCAGGAATTGTTAATTTAAAAGTTCAGGTACGGCATTAGTGCAAACCAGACATTTTCAGTTGATTAGTTCAATGTTGCTTTAATACTTTGCTTGAACTTATTGATTTAAAGCACTTCATTCACACAATCTATTTATGTTGATTATCTTTTATTGACTAATCTGTCACTTGATGTGGGCAGTCGGTGACAGTATATTTGTCCCAATTTTCTATGGATATTGTATTAGACAGGTTATTAATTTGCAAACTAGAATGATCTGTGGGAAAATGCAGCAGTTCAAAGTTCATGCAAAGCTTAAGTCATGAGTCGCCAACGACTTATATTCAAAGTTCATCCACGGCAGTTCAAAACTCATACAAGGTCTAAGTCATGAGTCGCCCACGACTTATGTTCTGACTCGTCTACGACTTAAGGGTTACAGGGCAGGTTAGCAGTACTTCAGGTCTTAAGTCGTGAGAAAATGAGAGAGGCTACAGTCCAAAGCGGCATAAAATCCTAAGTCCTGAGTCGTCTACGACTCAAGAATTATGTCTTAGGGGGCTTGACTCGTGAGTCGTACAAAGCTACTGAACCATGGCCATGCCAGCACCTCCCTTGATTTGAACCCATTGACTTTTCTTCTAACCCATCTTCATCCAAACCCGATAACCTCTCAATCAGACTACTATTCTTATCCCCATTCCACGACACCATTAAGCCATCCAATGAGTTAAGTTCAGATCATCGAAACCTCGCCAACCTAGTCCATTAACGCCTGAAGCGCGGTAACCCTACATCTCCATCGCCCCATTCATCTAAAGATGAAATCGAGCAAAATCAAGCTCATGAACTACCGGTATGGAAGAATTCACAACAAAGCATTGCATGAGGGGATGGATTAGGTATAGGGGGGAGAGTTCACGAATCAATGACGATTAAAGGTCAAGGATGGGTCAGAAGCACTTACGCAATGAAGAATCGAGAATCGAATTGATTGATTGATAGAAAAGGATGAAATTGCCTCGAGAAAGCTTAAAGGAACAGCAATGGCGAGTACGACTCAGAATATAGGTAATGGATAGAGGAAACGACTCAAGCATTTTATACCATTGGGCAGCGGAACACAAAGAGGCATATACGAGTCAAGATGAGTCGAAGCACACGACCTACGACTTAGGCGTGTACTTCGAGGGGCAAATGTTAACCCCTGAATTTCTACAACTTATGGCCTCACAACTTATGAGCTGTACGACTCATGGACTTACGAGATAAGGAGTCTACGACTCATGGACTTACGAGATAAGGAGTCTACGACTCATGGTCCAGATGGTTCAGCGAGTCAAGGTCTGTACGACTCATCAGACTTGGAAACGTACGACTCATAAGGTCTTACGACTCATAAGGCTTACGACTCATCAGACTTGGAAACGTACGACTCATAAGGTCTTACGACTCATAAGGCTTACGACTCATCAGACTTGGAAACGTACGACTCATAAGGTCTTACGACTCATAAGACATACGACTCACAAGGACATACGACCCATCAGGTTTTACGACTCATGGTGCGTACGACTCATCAGGCTTACGACTTAAAGGCTATCGAAACTGGAATCCAAGGCCCTGGCCTGTGCTATTTTGATCTGATGAGTCGACTACGACTTAACACTTGTCTTCCAACTAAGCCGCAAGATGGACCATAAGGCACCCACGAGACATCATGAGTCGAATACGAGTCACGACTTACCATGAGTCGGGTACGACTCATGACTTGGTCGAATTGAAAGCTCAGGAATCTGCTCCTATAAATACCCCATCACTTCCAACATTGAGGGGACTTTTGGCAAATCATTTCTACAGCGCTGTTACTCCGTCAAACTCTTCATTCATTCAGTAATCAAGGATCCTTCAAGCATTCGCGACACTACAACAAGCTTCGAGAGAAATTCCTCACATCCGACATGGATTTATCGAGTTTCACCGTCGAAGATTGAGCTAGTAGTCTAGATTGTTTCTTGTGATCGAATTGTACTGTTTCCTGAAGAGATTTGTATCAAATTGTAACCGAATCAGCAATAAGAGACTATAAAGTGGACGTAGGCTCAATTACGGGCCGAACCACTATAAATCTGTTGTTCATTTACTGCATTTCTGCTACTTTCCTGCTTAATTTCTGTTCCCGTTACACGGGTGGTGCTTTCACGATCTTATTACACACACCGGGTGTTATCGTTCATATTTTAACGTTAACAATTTGTATCTGATATTATTTATTCCGCTGTGTATTCTGTATGAGGACAAGTTTATATAACTATCCATTGTTGTATTAAGTTGTATATTGACTCTGACTGATGTATTGTATAAAACTGATATAGTTCTTTGTTTATAAAAGACTAGTGATTATTTAATATATATATTGTTCCGCTGCGAATGTGAGATTCTGATATTGTTTCTGTTTCTATTGTTGTTCTGTTGTTCTTCTCTTCTTCTTCTTCTATTTTCTTCTTCTTCTACTTTTTTCTTCGTTCTTAAACCATCATGGTTCGTATTTCCGTTCATTTTGGGTTAATCAATGAAGATTAGTGTTTAATCAAGAGGTATGGATTTGCGGGTCTTGACAAAGAGTATCCAATGAAAACCTTTCTTTCTTAACTGCTCGAAAGAGCACTTGAGGAAGTAAGGGAAAGATAAAACCATGAGTCAGATATAAGTTTGGTGTGAGAAACTCAATAAATATGTATGCTGCATATAACAGTAACTTTTGAGACTGTTTGAATCACCCTAATGGTTTTCCTCTCAAAAGAACCAAGCCATCTAATAAGTACATATGGTGATGTAGTAGATAGTGACTAGGGTGTAGAATATAAATAAGAAAATATCTATGCAGCTTGCATCTCACAACATAATAATATTAAAAGTATAACTAAAACCGCTAAGGTATGTTCGCATATAGATTTCCATGGAGGTCTCCTTAGTACATCTAGGTCGGCCACTTGACAAGGGTTGGAAACTACCTTTAGAAACCACGTATATCTCTAGATAAAATATACCATATAGGATAACATACTGGTCCACGCGCGAACAAGTGATACCGAATACCATCAACGCCCATCAACTTCCATGCACCTCAATCGAAACCATCTCTAAATATCTGGAAATGATGCATCCTTGGGTTAGCTAAACCCAATGGTTATGCCCCTACTCTATTTTCTGTAATTACCGATGTTAAAGTCACATTTAGCATCTCAACACAGAGTCTTCATTACTTGAACAGATCATGAACCCCTCCACGAATTCTAGCATCTCAACACATGAGTCATTATCACTTGAACAGTTCATGAATCTCTCCATGGATTCCGGCATAAGTTGTTCGATGAATGCTAATTCCGACCTTTCCTTTGAACTTAACCTTGGATAGATAGTTCGACTCTTTAGCATTTGTCTAAAATGTTAACACTAACCTCTCCCTTGGACTTAACCTTAGGATATACAGTTCAACTCTATAACATTTCACTCCACAACTACTTCAAAAATTAGAAATCATATATCATTATTAAATTGGTTTTCGGTAAGTAATGCATTGTATAATTGTCTAATCCCGAACTCTTCAAAAATAAATTGGTAAATTTTCAATTAACTCAATTCTGGTTCTTTTAGAAGTAAGCAAATGATATAAAGGAGTTCTCCCTTGGGGATCTCGTATATATGTTCTCAAATCAAGAGACGTTTCATACTAATGAGTCCTCCCTAGGGGATCTCAAACCGTATGAAGCCATGAAGCTTTTATATACTTCCTAAGTTAATTTGGTCAAATTCAATATCAATAGAACATTTGCATACATGTTTCCAACCTTCTCAACTTACGCTATCCCTCGGTCAAGGTTGAAGCCAAGCAGGTTAGAGCACTGGTTGCATTCAAGCCCTACCTTAATACCTCATTCTTAACTCTCAAATATATAACAAGTCTACTTTGTCAGTTTTTTGTGCAAAGTACAAGATTAAATACTTTCCATAAACGAGTAAACATACAAACCATTATTTAGTCACATAAGCAACTTCTAATCTCGTATATAGATTATACTTATTTGTAAATACTTGTATATATACTTGAAATACTATTAAAATGTATGTATGTATGTACTACAATTTCACTTTTCATTTCTACTTTTTTCAATAGTTTAAAATATATTCATATACTTATCTCAAAGGTATAAGAATCTTCACAAATCACTTAACAAGATTTTATACTTTAAAACATAATCAAAAAGGTTAAAAACAAATGTTACTAAAACATTATTTACTATAAACCCAAATCCATTTATACTTTTCATTACCTTTTATGCATTCTTTTCAAAGATCTAATTATATTCAAAAGTATATTCAAATGGTTTAAAACAAATGTTACTAAACACTGTTACTATAAACCTAAAACCATTTTGTACTTAACATTATCTTTGAAACATTCTTTTTAAAGATCTAAATATTCCTACACTTATTTAACAAAGTATTATACTTTTTAATAAATTTTCAAAACCATTCATCATAACTAACTGTTATAACCAAAACCAACTTATCTTTAATAAAATAATTAACTTACTTTCCAAATACACACACACACACACACATTTAAAATACTTGTAAATAGATTTCAAATATCTATATAAAATATTACTTAAAAATAACTAATTTAAAATTTAACAAAAACCATTAAAAGGCATGTTATATATAACCCTTTACTCTAAAAATTCATAAATAATTATTAAAAATATATTTAAAGTTTAAACCACTTTCAAAAAACTTTAAAACCTGCTATTAAACTTCCCTAAAATATCTCATAAATTAATTAAATTAAACATCATTTAAAACTCATTTAAAATCACAAAAGTAACTTAAAGCAACACTATACCAATAGAAGGCTAGAAGTGCTGTTATTGCTCAAAGACAACAATTTTAAATGCTGTAATGATAGAGAGCATTTTAGAGAAAGCATGAAATTTGTGATTAGTTTTCTCTATCCAAATTAATGGCTTAAGATCTAAAAAAATTACAATAAGGAATATACTTAGGATACTTAAAAACCGTGCAAAGAAACCCCTAAGGATATGTAACTCCTGCAATTTCAATGATTGAATATTTAAATGACCAATTTAAATATTTAATCATTAGTTAATGAAACATCGATTTTTCTCAACTTTTAGAGATGGAAGAATCAGTTCTCCAAAGACCCGTGGTAGAGACCGATTTTTCAACGCGAGCAAAATAAGTATAAACTTGACTATATTTGAAGACGATGAATTTTTAGTGTGAATATTGTTTTTGTTTGGATAAAATGAAATTAGGCCAAGCCCACTGGCTTGCCCTTAAGTTAGCTTATATAGAAAACTTCTTTCTCATTTTCACTCTAACGTTTCATTCTTCTTCCTCTTCTTTAATTACTTTCATGATTTCCCCTTAATTATCTCTTAATCTCCTAACCCTAAACCATTTAAATAAAATTTCTAAATTCAAATAAAAATCACCATAATTCCTCTCATCCAATTCTTTACAAAATCCATGAAGGAAATAGCATGAAGTATAATTTAGATGGAGACCTCAGATTTAAAGTAAGCTTGGATTTGGGTTTGGTGATTTCGATCATGGTTTGGAGAAGAAGAGGCGAGTGGGATGATTCTTCTACATAATTTACTTGTTAAACTTCATATATTTGTTCAGTTTTGATTATGCAGTATGTGATGTGATTTGGAGAATTCTATACTATGTTTTAGGCCTATATTCATGTTATAAACATGATTCTATTAGCTAATTATTTGTTTGATCCCTTAATCATTATGTTTGAAAAGTTAGTAAGCCCTAGAATGGATTTTGGGTTAATCGTATGATTGTGTGTGATGTTTGGTTTGACTAGTGATTGATTAAATAATGTAATGATGTGCATGTCATAAGAGAGCATTAAATAAACCATTCGGATAGATTTTAGAAAAGTTAGTAATCTAATTAAGTGAGTTAGGAGCTCTACACTTATTATTAAAGTGATTAGATGCCTTATGAAGCTTAATTAGTATTTATAAACCTTATTTAAGAGAAAAAATGATTTAATAAGACAAGAAATATTTTATAAAATGAAGTTGGTAAGCTAATTAAGCAAGTTAAGAGGTCTACACTTATTATTATTGTGATTAAAGGTTTAACAAAGCTTAATAAGTACTAATAAATATTATTAAAGTAATGATAGATTTTATAAAATAGTAAGAAGTAATTATTTCATAAAGTGGTTGTAAGATTTTATAAAATAGTTAAAATGTGAATACTAAATTTAAATGAAGAAATTATGTATTATAAAGGCTAAATGATTTATAAGCTATTTTTATATTTTATAAAATAGTGGAATGATTTTATGAAATAGTAGAAAAAAATTGACTTTTATAGAAAATATTTAAAAGTAAGATCGGATTATTAAATAATCAAATTGTAATTAAAATATACATATATGTATATATGCATACAGATAAGTATATGTATACATGTTTTTGAGGTTATATAATAATCTATACAATTCAAGTATTGTAGTTAGAATTATTAAATGGTTTGGATTGTTGATAATGATTGTTTATTTGTTTGATTAGTTATATATGTGTATAGGAATATCCATACATGTATATAAACACGCTACGGGCAATCTCGTGCAGCCATAACAACTATCGGGTGCGCTGAGCTACATAAGAGAATTCAGGGTCAAGTGATCACGACAATCAGACCTAAAACGTGATTTGTGTTATGTAAGTGTGTTTTTGTATGTGTGTATTAATGTGCACAAATAAGTGTATTGGCACACACATAGGCGTCAAATGAAGCAAGTTGATTAGTTGAGTTCAATTTAGCGTGTTAAAGGAGGCTAAGTTGGAAGAATCGCCCTGTGGAACTCTACGCATAAAAGAGTGGTTTTTCGTTCTAAAATTGATTTTTGAATACTTCTTCCAAAATATAAACCAATGGACTTCGAAAGAGGTTTGATGCGATGAAGGCAGGCTATGGGGGCTAGGTGACTTATTGGGCGAAGCAATGAAAAAGAAAGGGCTCGAATTTGTGGCTCGGAGGCCCTACCTAGGCTTTACTGCCCTGGAACAGGTAGCCACCGGTCGATTGGTAATAAACTACCGGTGGATTGGTGGTACACTAGCTTGGGCAGTAAAGCCCAAGCAAGGTGCAATTTGATGGGGGTTTCTACTCGGTTTCAAACTCGAGTCAACATGAGACTTCTACATGATTTCGAGGAAGACATCGGCTATTCGGGAAAGTGGAGAGTAAGGAGAAGCTTGGGATTCGAATGCAATGTATAGTGATACGTCTGCAATCAATAATGATCGGATATTATATCGATGAAGTGATTTGGTTGCTCGATCACATTTGGTGAGTGTATACAATTGGGCGTAGTTGGTCCGTGCCCCTCGGCTTTGACCTTAGGATAGAAATGTTTGATGAATTCTATCAGTCTTATATTAGTGACTGTATATAGTGTTGAGCTTATTAGAGATTATACACCATATTGGCCTTATATAAGTGATCATACATGTCATTAGTCCTTCAATGGCGACCATATGTGATATTATATTGGATGTGTGCATACATACATACATATATATGTATGTATATATGTATGTATGTGTGGCATCGGTGTTCCTTTGTGGTCTTAATAGCGTATTACACGAGACATGACCATCGTTCTCTTTTTGATAGAGGCGTATGCAAGTTACTGGAGAAATCCATGATAATTAAAAAGGGCGAATGATGAATATCATCTACTAGTGAACTAGATGTCACCAAAGCTCAATGTAGAGGGTAGAATGTAGTTCACATATGATGAATATCATCTACGAGTGGGCTAGATGTCACCAAAGCTCATGTAGAGGGTACGATGTAGTTCACGTAGATTTCAAGTAAATAAAGTAGGTCATATATCATCAAAGCTTGCTTCAGAGGGTACGGTGAGATCTACATGAGAACTATCACTATGGATATGGCTCAGGGTCTAAGGTACATTTGAGTACTAACTATATTTATTTTGGACCTTCAAAAGGAATTATTGGATCGTGATAAATGTCCATAGTGGACTTCATCCATCAGTAGTGATGGGTATTAAACTGTATTCTTTGGTTGTCTATCATTGCTATGTTATGCGTGTTATTAGTTGGCTTTTGTTTTTGTGGTTACACTATTATTATTGTGTACTTCATGATAAGTTTATATTATGATTACCATACTTTTGGATGTTGGGTTACCTTTATCATAGTACACTGTTACGTGTCAGTCATATTATATTAGTTGTGCTAACACTTCGATTACTAGAGAAGAGTGGGTTATGATATGATTTTTTATATTTTGGATAGGTGTACTTAACTTGTTTATGGATAGTCTGGATTACTCTTAGCCACGATTATAGAGAGAACCGGCAATGCCTTAGTAGTTCATGTTTATTTGTATATAGTTTTAATATAAAGTATTTTAAGATAGTTCGTGTGACGACCCGACTTTTCGACCCTTGAAAATCGACATCAATACGTTCACTGTATAGCATGTCGAACAATCGAGTGTCGGAAAGACAGATTGTTAGGGGAAAAGAAAGAAGATAGAAGAAAAAAGAAACTAAACAAATACAGAATCCCATAGCGGACTGAATAATATATTATATCAATAGCTCTTTACACAAATCAAAACTATAATATACATAACTCAAATCTGAGTACACAAATCATAATTACCAGCCTGGATCGTTATAATAGCATGTCCTCACAATTTTTGATAATTTCAAACAAACACTACAGCGGAATAAACAAGTACAAGAATATGTCTTAGTCTCCGGCTAGTCTCCTGAGCTCCAAAGCAATCCAATCTAAATCAGTAATATGCTCGATCTGACCTGAGCATATTATAAAATAATAATGCACGGATCATTCTGGTAAACCAGCGTGAGAAAACACACTCAATTTGATTTATTAAGTTATAAAACCTTTCAAAATAAAGGTATCGTAAAACCACGCCGCACATTAACACGGATGGGTTTTTACCTTACGATCACCAAACCATTTCTATAGAAAATCCAGTGATATTATAATAATGTATATGGGTCAAAATAATAATAATAATCAAGTAGCTGTGATACTCGTGCTGTGTACATCACAACAATACTAGTATAAAATCAAAACTCGATAAGGCTCATTTGCTAATTGTGTAGGATTTCCATGGAGGTGCCCTCAGTACTTCGAGAACGGTCCTCCTTCACAAGGATCAGAGTTATCCTTTCGAAGCATCATGCCCGTCTAGTCGAGGTATTATAGGAAAAACATAACCGGTCTTGCTAAGACCGAGTGCATCGCTCCGGCATGCCAAAACAACTAAAAGTATCTGTATTGCTAGAAAAGGAGCCGATTACACCCTACGGGTTTGCCAACCCTACTAGCCATGCCTGTTATCTCTGGTTTTAGTCATTTCCGCTTATGAGGCTATGTCCGATGTTCCAGCTTACGCACCGCTCCAAAATAGATCACAGAATCCATATGGATTCTCACACCACAATGGCCTTGGAATCGCATACAGATTCCCACATCTCAAATAGATCTTGGAATCACACACGGATTCCCATACCCAACGGTTTTGGAACCGCACATGGATTTCAACATCTCAATATAACACGGAAACTCCTAAATAGAACCGTATATGGTTTTGGAGTGGTAACGGTTCCGACTCATCTCTTACAACTACACTCTCGCGCTTCCCATGCGCTCCATAAACTAATCGTCGATTTTTTGGAATGCTCAAGGCCGGTTCTTTAGAAAATAATCTGACAATACATAAGAGCGGGGATCACCCCCAAACCGTTTAAGTGGACGGATCTCCTTATCATTTATCCTAGAAGAACAACGAGTTTATACGTACAGTATAGCACCTCGAACGGTAACCGTACCATGTAATTTCCGTGTTTCCCCTAGATATTTCCAGAGTTAAAATCCCTCGGCGTTAAGTAGGAATTCGTTTCCTACCACCAAATTTAAGAAGGATTACATATTTGGGCCAAGATTTGATAGTCGGTTATTTAACTATTAAATAAACAAACATTCAACCAAGATTACATTTCCCACAGAAATCACTCATCCTCATTTATTATGAATTTGATAAATTTGAATTCCTCATTTAAAACAGGCACATACTTATTTCATCTGAATAAGTATATTCACAAATCCTTTCTTTCAAAAATACTTGAAAACTCACTAAAAATATATATGGAAGTACCATTCGGTATCGACCATGGATCGTAGCTCGATGGTTGTGTCTCTATCCCAGAAAAACCAAACTTAACTTAGGCAACCTCTGCCTCCCGATTTCCGCCATGCAGTTGATCATAGATCGCGGTTTGCATAATGGTTACATCGCTATTCCAGCAAAACATCCCAAACTGTAGGCAATCTCTGCATCTCGAATTACATTATGAAAATATACCATCACTTCCCAAAATCTCTTTATTTCATAAATATTTCCAAATCTATTTATAAACTTCTTTATAATTTCAAAGTTTAACTTAAAGAAATATTCTTTTACAAATTTCAAACCATTTGTAAACTCCCTTTTCAAATTTCAACTCACCTTCACATTTATAAACTCCTTTAACCAATTCTTCTCATGAAGGATTTCTTTTATAAACAATTTATTACCTAATTGTAATAAATAAGATTTTAAACCTCACAAAAATATCTTAGCCATTTCTGATAATATAAAAATACTTTTAAAACATTTATTAATAATAAAATCATTTAACCTTTAACAATTTAAAATTTAATAAAATAACTAAATCAACCTTTAAATAAAATTAATCAACTTTTGAATTGTATTATTATTGAAATTATTTTCTTGTTCTGAATAACTAATAACAATAAATAATTCATTATCTTTAAACAAAATCAATTAAACAATTAATTTAAAGCATAATTAACTTTACTAAATAAATGATTTTACAAAACATTTGTAAATAAAAATTTAAACAAAACAATTTGTATAATAATAGTTAAATAAAATCTTTTACTTCAAATCATACAATTTGAAGTTAAACAGAAGCCATAACCTTCCAAATCCAGAAAGAGGCTTAACGATCACAATGGTACTTAACAAGCTACCATAAAATCCAATTTAACTTTACAGGTTAAATTGCATGCATTTACATAGTAACAGGCATATATGTAAGTCAATCCATAATTAACAATCAATTGTTAATCCATCAATTATCCAGTGTAAATCCATTGGCATTTAAAATAAATATCCAAATTAATCTAATAGCAGAATGAGAATTATTCTGCTAACCAAGGTCTTTCACAATAAAACTCCTCCATTTATTTTTCAACGGTGTTTATTTGGCCAAATATATCACACCAATATATTTCAGTTCAGTTTACGTTATAATTTAACAACATAATTCAAAAAAACAATCCATTTATCAATTTCACACATATATGATTCAATACTGAAGATAAGCTTAAAAATTAACATAAATAGTTTAATAGCAATTCGAGATGCTATATCGTCACTCTTGATCCGGTTCAACCAATCTAATAGCATTTCAAGATGCTATATCGTCATCCTACTCGGTTTCAACAACCACCAATTTCAACAATCCAAATAAGCAGAAATAAATTTTATTTACCATAACAATATATGGATTAACCAAATGAGTGAGTTTAACTCACCTTGAGTTTTCAATTTGCCAATCGTTTCAAATTTTAAATTAAATCGAACGACGTTCGATTTAACCTAAAATTTTAGCTATTTCCAATCGTCTCCAAATCAATTCCACAATGTAGTGCTCATCGCCACGATTCCATTTCCGCTTGTTTCATCTCAATCGGACCTCGTATGTGAGAGATATGCATTTTATAAGAATTCACGAATTTAAGCAATATAAATTTATAAATTTTCTTTTTTTTATATATATACCATCACAAAATCTGGGCCACCATTCCTGGATAAAGAGATCTCGGCCGCACCTTCCTTACTTCCCCCTTATGTTCATCTTCTAGCTTCTTCACGAACCCATCACACGTACGCGACCATCGATCGTCGCCCCAACATTTCTCGACCGGAACATGATCCAATAACTTCACGACAACGCCACGAACGCCGCGCACCACTAGCCCAGCTCCGACCGTTCCCCACATCGCCAAAAAAGAGAAATCACCTTCCAAACGCATGAAGAACGCAGCCTCCTCCTATCCCCAATCGTCGACGATAGGCGATCTCCACCGTTGATCTTATAAATCTCATCGCCCACTACGATTTTTTAGTTGAAAGATTTTTGTAAACGTGGATGGATTGAGTGGAAATCGAGGAGAAGGATCATTAACTTACGGCCACTAAAATAAAGGAGGCGGCTGTAGATATTAGGGTTAGGCTGTGTGAACGCGTATATATATACATGAATATATATTATATTATTATTTTTACTGTTCATGTACCTTTTTCCGGACGAACTCCAAACGAAGCATGCCGCCTGGCGTTTATAATGTTTTACCCCTATTCCGAACACAATGGAATATATATCGGAGGCCAATTCCATCGTATTTGGAAGATAGGTTTCTGAATCGAATTATTTTAATTAAATTTACTTAAATAAATTTCTATGTATTTCAGCTTCACGCGACCAAACGGTAACTTCAATCGCTACGAAATTTGAAATCCAATAATAATACAATATTACGGATCCAATGGAACTGATTTCGCCGAATTCCGAGACTGTGGTCTGAATCGCTATTTTTCACTATTAAATTAATATATAAAAATTTCAAATTTTAATTTATCGGCTTTTAATTCTATTCAAAAGTCCATTATCATCACTCTAATTCAAATAGAGTTTAAATCAACTTTAGAAATCATTTATGTTCACATTCAACTCCAGATTCACATGTTTAGCCAATTTCAAATATTAAATTTATTATTCACCAAATACATTTAATCGCTATATTTGAAATTTTATACTATTTCACTAATTCAACTAAAATCTTCATATTCATAATCAATTAATTTTTCAAATTCAACATTTAGAAATAAATTAAACGTTCAAAACCAAACGACTAAAATCCCGGGTCGTTACATTCCTCCTCCCTTGAAAGAATTTCGTCCCCGAAATTTCTAAGGTAGGAAAATACTCCAAAACCATTTCTTTTTAAAACCCATTTGGTTAAAATTCTATTATTTACATTTCCTAAGTCTTTTAGTCCCGCCCAAATCCACTAATTCCTATTTATTCATCAAATTCCATTATTTCAACTTATAATTTCAAATCAAATTTAGTTAACAAATTTTTTTCAAAATTTCCAAAAATATTCTAACATCCTAAACGTCCGAAAATTTTTGACAGAGTCTCCCATGTATGGGGAGACTTTTAAAATATCACAAATATGATAAATATAATATACATCAACCCACATGGTCGGAAACACAATATATATCAATATTTATCTCATTTTCGCTTTTAATGTGTAACTTTTAATGCATAAGCGTACCTTATATTAGCGTTATTAAGCGAGTACCTTAATTTTTATGCAATTATGCAACCCAAATTCTATCCAAATAGCTCTTTGTACCTGTACTTACTCAAATGAAACACATAATTTTCATAACCATGTAATTTTTATAGAATTCCATTCCTTTAATGAACATAAACACATGTTTTTCATAAAACAAACATATTATAACATGTATATTTCGAATGCGTAAACAAGTACAAGGTTCAAACATTCAATTATCCATTTCCAATCAATGTATATTCAATTTTATTCAATTTCAAATTGATTCACAATCAATTCATTTGCATTCCATTCATATCCACATTCCTTATATTCAAATCCATTTTATTAATCTCGAGATCATTCCATGTAAATCGATTCTCGAACAATTCAGCTAAGGTTCATGCACTTGCATTCCTATTAATTTCACATCCAACTTATATTTTGTCTTTTCCATTCACTTTCATTTAATTCCCATAGTGTTATTCACTTCATTTTATAGTGAACGACATTTCATTCCATGCTAATTTATCTATAAACCATTCTTTAAAATTATTTCTAAGGTTTATTATAAACATTCCATACCGCTACTTAAGTTCATATTCAGCTTCATAACTTAAGTTCATACCCAATTTTATCCAATCCATACTCCAAAACCATATTCAATTCATTTACTCTTAAATTGAATTCATTTCTTATTATCAAATATTGAACCATTTTAACTTGTCATACTTTTCCACTTTCTCAGTTTAATAAGTTATACAAACTTATTTATTCACAATTCCCTGAATTTCCACTTAATTTTACTCACATTCTATATTTATAACATATAGTTACATAAACACTTCACAATTCATGTTTATATTCAATTTTCTCAATTCCAATTCACCCTCAGTTTAAAATTCAAAATTTTGAATTTCTGTTCCTTTACCATAATATCAAACCATTTTCATTTTGGTTTTACCATTGCATTTCTCAATTCATAAATTCAAGAACTTATTTACTTAAAATCTACTTTTGCTTACATAAGTCCATTCACATCTTATAATCATAACTCTTGTAACGATTGTGATCTTTCGACGCTCGAAAGTCAACATCAATACGTCCACTGTATCAAATGCCGCATAATCGAATGCTGGAAAACCGAATCATTAGGGTTGAAAAGAAGAGGTAGAAGAAGACAGAAGAAAAAGAGAATAGAAAAACAGAAACAGAAACAATATCAGAATCTTACATTCGCAGCGGAACAATATATAATAGATAATCACTAGTCTTTTAAACAAAGAACTATATCAGTTTATACAATACAACAATGAGAGTCAATATACAACTCAATACAACAATGGACAGTTATATCAACTTGTCCCTATACAGAATATACAGCGGAATAAATAAATAAGTACGAGTGTACGTCTCGCCATCCAGCTCGTCTCCAAAGCTCTAGAATATCCTGATAATATAACTCTAGGCTGCCCGTGTGGAAAATTATGGGCACCCAGAGTTTAGAAAGGGAACAATAAACTTCGAGTCAGTCATGGTGACTGGTGTGAGATTGTAAAACAGTTATTTTCACAAGGAAAATAAAAGTAATTCGCAATGCTTTTTGGAAAATGAAACTACCATAAGGCCTCTCGCCACACACACAATGCAAACGCAGAATTAGAGGAGGTTTCTCCTTATGATAGTCAAAGATGCTTACTACGAAATATCAGTTGATATTATCATTAATGTCTAGTGTGGAAAACATTTCGAAAGTATAATATTAATCTTAGCCAGCATAGGCATTTCGCACTTATGCCTACTATAGCTACTATGTTCAATAGCAGGTTACCGCCACATTCCATAGCAGGTTATACAGCTAAAACCGTACAAGGTTCGTATTGTTTCTTTGGATTTTCCAACAAATGGTCAGGCTAAGGAACTTCCTACTGCCACATGGGTACGCCTCTGGATGGACGTCCCGAGAACTAACTAGCTCTCTACCAACACAAGGCCGGTTACCTCTGTCACTAGGTAACTACTACACGTGTATGCCACCCCCCGGTCCTTTGGGACCTTTATCCGAGGGCCCTGGATCACAAAGCAACAATCACACAGTAAATGAGATTGGAGCAACCACAGAGGTAAATATCTGGGCTCCATACCATAATATCACCTTTTTCCAGAAGGAAATGACATACCCTAAAGGGCGCGACCCTCATAACCTTGCCGCATCTTTCCTGTTTCGACCATTTCCGGGTTGTGAGGTCCGATGAGGTCTCGTCCACAAAGCTACGCTTTACACGAAAGCCATGCTTTGATCACAAATGATCAGCAACACACAGCAACACTCAGCATGCCACACTACCAAATTGGGAGTATATCACTGATAACCTTCAACTACATAACATTTGAGCTCGTACGTCTCAGAGAAGGGTGTTAAGCTAAGAGAATAAATTCTCCGCCACCAAACAGAAATGTATTTGAAAGAAATCAACTTTATATCTCAAAGTGTAATGTCAGACATACAACCATACAAGTCTATTCCGGGTTCGAACAAAACCGATGTTAACCCTTAATTTTCTTCGACTCAAGAAGTATACGACTCATAGCCCAGACGACTTAACGAGTTAACACTATCAACGACTTATGAGATAAGAAGTGAACGACTTAAGTTATGTCACGACTTAGTGACTTAAAAGAGCTAACGACTTAATTGCTGAAGTCTTCTACGAGTTAAGTCTTCTACGACTTAAGGGCTTTACGACTCAACGAGTTAAGTCTTCTACGACTTAAGGGCTTTACGACTCAACGAGTTAAGTCTTCTACGACTTAAGGGCTTTACGACTCAACGAGTTAAGTCTTCTACGACTTAAGGGCTTTACGACTCAAGGAGTTAATTCTTCTACGACTTAAGGGCTGCGCGACTCAAGGAGTTGAGCTTTCTACGAGTTAAGGACTTACGACTCAGGAGGATGCTACGACTTAAGGGTCTTACGACTTAAAGGCTATCAAGGTAAAATCCAAAGCCCGTGCCTGTGCTACTTTTATCTGGTAAGTCGGCTACGACTTAGCACTTGTCTTCAACTGAGCCACAAGATGAACCCAGTATGGCGCCCACGAGATATCTTAAGTCAAATACGAGTTACGACTTACCTTAAGTCGGTCACGACTCATGACTTGGCCAAAAAGAGAGTTCAGAATTCAACTCCTATAAATAGGCCACCACTTCCAACATGAAGGGGACTTTTGGCCATTCATTTCTTCAAACGCCGTTACTCTGTCGAAGTCTCCATTCATCCAGCAATCAAAGATCCTCAAACATTCAAGACGCTACAACAATCTTCAAGAGATAATTCCTTACATCCAACATGGTTTCATCGAATTTCATCGGCGAAGATTGAGCTAGTAGTCAAGATTGTTTCTTTTGATCAAGTTGTACTGTTTTGATAAGAGATTTGTATCGATTTGTAACCGAATTCAGTGATAAAGAGATTCAAAGTGGACGTAGGCTTAATCTCAAGCCGAACCACTATAAATTGCTGCCTTTTACTGCTTTTCTGCCAGTTTACTGCTTAAATTCTGTTCCCGTCACACGAGTGGTGCTTTCACGATTCTATTACACACACCGGGTGTTAGCGTTCACTTTTTAAGCGTTAACATTTTGGTGCTTTCACTGAGAACCCAACTCAGGCTACCATTCACCATTGCTTCACACAAGTTTGTTGAAAAAATTTCCTACAAAACCAGAAGTCTATCAGACATAATGGCTCCTGGAAGGAAACGAAAGGCTGTTAGATCTGAAAATGTTCAAGACAATACCGCCACTTCTATTTCACCGAGCCAAGCGGCTCCAAGCGTCGGGGTGACGCGAGAGGAACTAGACGCTGCTGTGTCTGGACTATACCAACAGATTGAAACTCAAAACAATCTGATGATGGAAAAACTGAACGCTCTGCTCGGCGCCAACCAAAGACCAGTGGGTAATGAAGAAAACATCGCTGACGCTCTTCGCAACTCCGAAGGAAAAAATATTCCTCAAGGGGGATCAGGTGCTGCTGAAGGGGAACCCCTCCAAGCTGAAGGATCTAGGCCATCACCGATTTTCCGCGAACATCTGCCCGGACAAACTTCTGAGAAAATGGCCGAGGTCTATTCCGCCAAATCTTTGAACAACGAGGAATATCTTTCTGGCATGATCAAGCAAATAATGAAGGAGAGCATGCAGAGGGATGAAGATGAGAGCGAATGGGGATTCGCACCGAGTAGAACTCCGTTTACCGAGAAGATTCTAAAGGCTGAATTTCCTAGAAAATTTGTTCCCCCCACCATTCCTGCTTATCGGGGAACAAGTGATCCAAATCAATTCTTGTATAAATATGACTGGCACATGACCGGCGCAAGAGCAACTGATGAAATTAAGTGCCGGTATTTCCCAGTATATTTGGAAGGAGTGGCACTTCTCTGGTTTACCAAGCTTCCTGTCCGATCAGTAGATCAGTTTTCCGATCTGACCCGAAAGTTCAAAGAGCAATTCAGGCTATATGCTTCAAAGGCAAAAGACATAATGTCATTGTCCAGTCTTGAACAGAATCCGGGAGAACCTATTAAATCATTCCTGAACCGTTTCAATATAGCTCTGGCAGAAGTTGATAACGCAGAGCCACGAATGATCTTGACCTATTTGATGCGTGCTATCGACAAATCGAGCGAATTTGGAAAATGGCTGAAGATGAAAGAGCCAAATTCTCTCAAAAAATTCTACAAGAAAGCTGATGAATTCATACGCTTGGAAAATCTTCCAGCATCGATGAAGGTGGTGGCAGCAAAGGTAGAAAATAATACTGCCGCTTCGGAAAAGAAAGATTCCGGAGGTCGGAAAAGGGAAAATCACGAGGGGAAGAAACAAAAGGATATAAAGAAACCTCGCTTCTTCAAACCCTCAGATTTCACTCCACTGACCGACACTCTGGAAAATATCTTCTTCGCCACCAAAGATGCTGTGGATTATCCCAAACCGGCTGAGATAAAACCGGGAAAGGGCGCTATGAGAAATGGAAAGTTCTGCCGTTTTCACAACCAACCCGGTCATGATACCAATGACTGTCGTCACTTAAAGAGCTTAATTGAAGAATTGTTGAGGGAAAACAAGCTGCAACAGTATGTCAAGAAAAACAAAAGTGACCCATCTTCGTCAACTCAGAGGCAGCAACTCCCTACTCAGCCATCAGGTTCAGGTAAAGGTACTACGGCACAAGAATCTGAGAGGCCCGTTATCAATGTGATTCCGGGGGTCCACACCCAACGGGCAGAAGCTGGGGTGAAATGGAACGATATGCTCATGCTTTGAAACACATCCCAGCAGAGGAAGATGTTTTTGCTGTAGAAAATGCTGCACCCCTGAAACAGCAAAAGATTTCAGATGATGATATTATGTTCAAAGCTAGGGATTCTATTGGTATTGAAGCTCCCACCATAGATCCCTTGGTTATCTCTGCAGGAATTGGACCGGCAATAGTAAGACGAGTGCTCATTGATTGCGGTGCTTCCTGCAATATACTCTTCAAGAAAACATTTGACCAGATGAAGATCCCAATGACCGACGTTCAAGCTTCGTCACAAAAGATCGTTGGTTTCACTGGGGAACCACAGCAACCAATCGGAACTGTCGAGTTGTTCGTGGAACTTGGGGAAAGGCAGAAAAGGGTAGTTCGCAAGCAAACCTTTGTAATTGTCGATGGATTTTCTGCCTACAATGCTTTCCTAGGCAGGCCAACTCTAGCTGCATTCAAGGCCATTTTGGCCCTGTGGTGCCTAACTATGAAGTTTCCTACAGAAAATGGTGTTGGTGTCATCAAGGGAGATCAAAATGATGGACGCGAATGTTATCTTATAGAGCTTCGAGAAGCCAGAAAGAGAGAAATGGGTAAAAATGCGGCAGCTCCCCTCCGCATCAAAAACCCAACCTTATAGCAAATACAGGGTGGTCCCTGCACTGGTGAGCATAGTGGTGCAAGGCGAGAAATGGACCCCAGGAAATCCAGTGCAGAGGAGAATAGAGTGGTGCCCGTGGAAGTTACGGTACCAATACCTGTCGACTCCAAAGACCCAAACAAAGTACTTAATGTGGGTTCGCAACTAAGTACAATAGTTCAAAACACACTGATATCATTTCTAAAAGCAAATCTGGACGTATTCGCTTGGTGTCATGCTGATATGTGTGGAATCTCTCCAACAATTGTTGTTCATACTCTGAATGTCGATCCGAAATTCACACCAGTAAAACAGAAACGAAGAACTCAAGGTCCAGAAAGGTCAGCAGCTTTAAAGGAAGAAGTAGATCGTCTCATGGAGAATAATTTCATCAAAGAATCCACTTATCCAAATTGGGTTTCAAATCCAGTACTGGTTAAGAAGGCAAATGGAAAGTGGAGAGTATGCATTGATTTCTCAGATCTAAACAAAGCTTGCCCCAAAGACTGCTTCCCGTTGCCTAGAATCGATCAACTGGTAGATGGGACGGCTGGACATGAGTTGTTGTCCTTTATGGATGCCTACTCCGGATACAATCAGATTATGATGAATGAACCAGATCAGGAAGACACAAGCTTTATCACAGATGTGGGACTCTACTGTTACAAAGTCATGCCATCCGGATTGAAGAATGCAGGGGCAACCTACCAAAGACTTGTCAACGCTATGTTCAAACCTCAGATTGGCAAAACTATGGAAGTCTATGTTGACGATATGTTAGTAAAGTCAAAGAAAGCAGTAGACCACATGGATCATTTGGCGGAGATGTTTACAATTCTTCGAAAGTATGGAATGAAGCTCAATCCATTGAAATGTTCATTCGGGGTAGAGTCTGGGAAATTCCTGGGTTACATCGTAAGCGCTAGGGGTATTGAGGCCAATCCTGCTCAAATCACAGCTCTAAGAGAAGTTAAAGCCCCTAGAACAAAGAGAGAACTGCAAAGTCTCAATGGAAAAGTCGCCGCTCTTAGTCGCTTCATCTCCAAGGCCACAAACAAATGCATTCCCTTCTTTGATGCTTTAAAGAAAGGAAAGAAAATTTTTGAATGGACTCCCGAATGTCAGAATGCTTTCGATCAACTGATTCATCATATGAGAACTCCTCTGATCCTTTCCAAGCCTAGTGATGGCGAAGACCTCTTCATCTATTTAGCAATTTCATCCCATGCTCTAAGTGCAGCACTCGTACGAGAAGATATGAGAATACAACGTCCAGTCTACTACATCAGCAAACGATTCACTGGGGCAGAGATGAATTATTCAAAGATAGAAAAGCTTTCTTATTGTTTGTTAATCGCTTCCAGGAAGTTGAGGCCCTATTTTCAATCTCATCCTATCAAGGTCCTGACTGATCAACCTCTAAAGCAAGTCCTGTATCGTCCTGAAACTTCGGGTCGTCTCTTGAAGTGGAACATAGAACTCAGCCAATATGACATCACTTACCATCCCCGAAGAGCAATTAACGGACAAGCTTTAGCAGATTTCATTGCAGAGTCCACTGACAAAGGTGACATCAAGGAAGAAACAACTGACTGCATTCCGATACAGTGGAAATTGTATGTTGATGGCTCGAGAAATGATTATTGTTCGGGGGCAGGAGTTGTGCTTGAAACTCCCGAAGGACGATCACTATGTTATGCATTGAGACTAGAATTCCCTTCGACAAACAATGAAGCAGAATATGAAGCCCTTATTGCCGGTTTAAAAATCACCAAGGAACTAAACATCAAAGTGATACAGATTTTCAGCGACTCTCAGCTTATTGTTTGCCAGGTGAAGAAAGAATTTCAAGCCAAAGGAGGGAATTTGCCTGCATATTTGTCAAAAACATCCGAACTTCTCAATGATTTGGATCACTATTCAATAAGCCACATACCCCGAGAGGAAAATATGAAGGCAGATTCTCTAGCAAAGTACTCGAGTTCCGGGGAAGCTCAATTACTGGGATTAGTTCCTGTAGAAGTTCTGTCGGCTCCAAGCATTGATGAAATGGATGTCGATTGGATCATGGCTACGTCTCCAGAGCATGAATCATGGATGACTCCAATCAAAGAATATCTGCTCAATGGTTCATTGCCAGAAAACTCTAAAGAACGTCTAAAGCTGTTGAGAAAAGCATCAAGATATGTAATTCAGGATGGTCGGTTGTACAGGCGGGGATTCTCAATGCCATTACTCCGATGTGTAACCAAGGAAGAAGCTAGGACAATCTTAGCAGAGGTACACGGAGGAGAATGTGGAGATCATTCAGGTGGTCAAACACTTGCAAAGAAAATTCTCCGATATGGGTATTTCTGGCCGGATATTAATCGAGATGCTGCAGCTTATTCCAGGAAGTGCGACAAATGCCAAAGATTTGCAAAAATCCCAAGAGAGCCTTCCACCGAACTCACACAGATGGTCAGCCCATGGCCATTTGCCATTTGGGGAATAGACCTAATTGGACCATTACCGATCGCTAAATCAGGGATTAAATATGCTATTGTTGCCGTTGATTATTTCACCAAATGGGCTGAAGCTGAACCTTTGGCCACCATCACTTCTAAAAAGATGATAAATTTTGTAACGAAGAATATCATTTGCAGATATGGTGTGCCACAGAAGATAATCACAGACAACGGTACTCAGTTTGAAAGTGAAGAATTCCAGGATTTTTGCAAACGGTTCAGAATTCGAAAAAGCTTCTCAGCAGTGGCTCATCCGCAGGCAAATGGGCAAGTGGAAGCAGTTAATAAGATCATCAAGTCAACTATCAAAAAGCAACTCGAAAAAGCAAAAGGTAGTTGGGTTGATAAGCTTCCATTAGCACTATGGGTGTACAGAACTACTCACAAAACTGCGACTGGGCACACTCCATTTTCACTGGCATACGGATCAGAGGCAATGATTCCAGTGGAATAAGAAGTTCCTTCACATAGAAGAGTTCATTTCAACGAAGCTGAAAATGAGAAACTGCAACTTGAAGCACTTGATTTTCTTGATGAGAAAAGAGAAGAAGCTAGGCTCAGAGTTTCAGCTCATCAGCAGAGAATTGCCAGGCATTTCAACTCTAAGGTTCGCCAACGCAGCTTTGAGATCGGAGACTTGGTTTTGAAAAGGATCATGACAGCAACTGGTGTGTTTGGGCCAAACTGGGAAGGACCATATGTCATAGGCACTAAACTTCTTGATGGCACTTTCAAACTCATAACTGTTGAAGGAGATCCAATTCCAAGAGCCTGGAACAGCAACCACTTACGTCCTTATTTTACTTTAAAAAAAAAGCTCTGCTCAAAATTGTAAAATAATGATGAATGTATCAGTTGTATTGTGAAACATTGTAAATCAGTGTAAATGAATGAAAGCTATAAAGTGGACGTAGGCCCGATTCTTGGCCGAACCACTATAAATCTTGTGTTCTTTACTATTTCATAATGCCTGTTTTATTTTGATATATAAATGCCTTAAAAGTATTGCTAAAATGTCGATTCAAAATTGCAGGACATTATAACAAGGCTTGCTCATCACAAAGCTAAGCGACCTCTATAAATCAGCTATTACACGAAAACCAAGCGACAAAAAATTCCAAACTCAAATCCTATGCAAGGAAAACTTCACAAAAAAAGTTGGCGACTCCACTGTGACAAACCTTTGTTCACTAGTTGAGATTGTCGTTATGAATAGACATCCAACTAGATAACTCGCGTTTGTCTCGTGAAGTCATTCAACAGTGAAGTCCACTCCTTCGGATGAAGCAATTTACTTGTAAAAGGAAAGAAGATGTCCTTGGAAACGATAATAAGAGATCGCTAATGGGCAGATGATGAGAGAAAGTTGCCAAGAAAAAAAAGAAGCAGACAAAGGGAGGTATGCCTCTCAACAGGAAGGCTGGAAGATCCACTAAAGGGACACCTTCCCAAGCGGAAGGAACAGGACCCTCGCTAACTGGTCGTGATGCATCCGATCAGATAGCTTACGTCCGTCCCGTGGATCCACTCGCCCCTGAGACGCAACCTACCTGGCACACCAACCAACCAAAGCCCTCTAACGAGGCACGCCAATAAATGGGAGAGCTTTCCTCAATCAAAAAGATCGGTGGGACTACCAAAGGGGCACTTTGTTAGTTAATTGCGATCGTTTGTGCAAACAAACATCCAATCAAGCAACTTGCATTCGCCCCGTGGACCCCTCCGACCATGAGAAAGTAACTTCCAGGCAATCAAAAGCCCTTTTCGGAGGCACAAGCCCTCTTCGGAGGCACAAGCCATCTTCGGAGGCACGCTTCACCATGCTTGAAGCACAAAGTCAAAAGCCCTTTTCGGAGGCACAAACCCTCTTCGGAGGCGCAAGCCCTCTTCGGAGGCACGCTTCACCATGCTTGAAGCATAAAATAAAAAGCCCTCTTCGGAGGCACATTTCACCAGGGTAAAAGTGCAAAATGCTTCTCTTCGGAGACCCACTTCACCAGAGTTGAAATATCAAAATTGCTTCTCTTCGGAGACCAAAATTGCTTCTCTTCGGAGACCAAAATTGCTTCTCTTCGGAGACCAAAATCGCTTCTCTTCAAAAACCTCTTCAGAGGCGCACTTCACCTTGCTTGAAGTACCAAAAATAAGCCCCTTACTGGGGCACAAAATCAAAACCTTCTTCGGAAGCTCATTTCACTGCGTAGGAAAATTCGCTTTTAACAAATAAAAGTGATCATCCCCAAAAGTTGAAGTGTTCTTCAGAAGGAAAGAGAAAGTAAAAACTTCTCGGAAGACGAGATATACTTTATTAAAAGCAGAATGATTCTTCCTTTAAAAGTGGAATAGTTATTCTCTGGAATAAGAGTATCAGTCTTGAAAAAGCTAGGAATATTGCAATGCACTTGCGGTATGGGGGCCATACTATACGATTCAGTTACATGAACAAAGTAATATACAAGCAACATACCGCGAGTTCATCACAATATCATGAAAAATAGATGATGTGGAATAAATGCATTCTCAAACGCAGACAAAAAGTTTGCACAAGTAAAAAGAATCGTTTGTTCTACACTAAAAATAAAAAACAGATGCATTCTCACATACACAAGAGTTTGTACAAGTAAAATAATCGTTTTATTTAGTACTATGAAAATTCTTTACATGTGCAGATATCTCAAAAAGCAAAAGCAGGGACCGGTACCCGCACAATCCCCGGTCGATACATGCAAAAAGCAAAAGTAAGGAGTAGAAAATCTAGCTTGTTATTCCTTCTTCTCGCCACCTTTGGAGCCTTTCCCTGGCCTAATGATTAGTTTTTGGAGCCGTTGTGAACGGGTCGGGGCAGAAGGAGAAAAAGGCGCGGCTGGATCAACTTCTGCTTCCTCCCCAGTTGAAGCACTTCTTTTCTTCTTCCTTATGCCACGCTTCCCCTTCCTCTTTGAAGAAGATTCGCTCCTCGGAGTAGCAAGCAGTGTTGAAAGCTTCGTGTCATCATCAAGGGACTGCTCCGAGGTCTTCTCGACGTCTTCAAGGTCCTCCGCCTTCTGTTCCTGCGAAGCTGCCGGATCATCCAGGCCTTGAAGGGCTTCGATTTTCTCTACCTGTGATCCCGGCTGGGAAGCAGAAGGAGGAGTAATCTGTGAAGATGGAGGAACGGCAACTGAAGGAGTGGAAGCTTGTGCAGTGTTTGGTGCCTCAGCTGTAGAAGGAAAGAAGTTAAAATCAACATCTCCCGAAAATAGAGAAGGTACCGGTTCACCAAAGTTCAAGTAACAAGTAAGAAGGTCATCAAACTCGGTTAAATCAAATAACTGGTTCATTAGACCCGGAACTTCGCCAAAATTACCTGGAGGAGTTGTCTTCGCAAGTTCAATTTCATATTTATCAGCCTCAGTTTCTTCCTGGCTCTTCTCTTCAATTTGGGAAAGAGGAGTCTCGGAAGTATCGAGTTTAGCTTCAGCATCTTTTGCAGCAAGTGGAGATTGAGAGCTAGAACCGATGATGTCAACATCGGTCAAAGTCGAAGTATGGACAGGGGCAGTGAAAGGTATTGCTTTTTCTGAATGCTCCTCTGCCACTGTCTCGGCTCTAGCTTCGGCAAGTTGCTCTTTGCCTCTAATAAGCGCATCACGTGCTTCATCATCCAGATAAAGCGCTACAAGGTCTGCCTCCGCATAGCCAGCAAACGTATCAAGTATGGTCTCCCAAACTTCAGCAAGTGTAATCTCATATTTGGGACCCAAAAATGAAAGGCTGCCACGGCCCAAAACGCTGTGCATGTAGAAGTCGAATAGAGTAGAATCAATGCTAGCTTTAGTGGCATCGTGAGACTCCTCGGCCGCAACTTGTCCAGCGACCGCGTCATCACGCTCCTTCTCAACTTTAAGAAGCTTAGCTTTCAGCATCTCAATCTCTGTATTTTGGGACACAATTGTTCCCCGCAGCTCAGCATTTTCTGTGCGATATTTCTCAGTTATGTGCTGCTCAGCTGCAAGCTTCATTTCGGCGTCCCTTTGCGCAGCATGTGCGTCCCGCACTTGCTTCTGAAAGACTTCTTCCTTTTGAGTGTGCGATGCAGAAGATGAGGCCAGATCTTCCTTTAGTCGTTTGACTTCAGATGCAAGCTTTGCGTTGTCGTCTGCAATGCTCGTCATCTCCGCATCGTGCTGCCTACGCCATTTGTCCCATTCTAATTTGTCGTTCTCCATGGTCATCATCGCCTCAAGATTCAGGTGGTTGACCCTTTGAAGTTCGTCGACAAGTTTCTGCCATTGCGACATCCTCTCGATATTAAGCCTGACCACGTCAAGACTTTTAAGCATGTCTTGCTTATCAATCGGAACCAAATCCAAGTCAAAGCGCACTCCTTTTAGGCACCAATTCGGAAATCGGCTCTGAAGCGTTGGAGGGCCGTCCTTAACTTGATATTGTGGCATGTTAATGATTGTTTGAATATCAGACTTCTTTAGAGGAGGAGAGCCGGCCGGAGTATCAGAAGGGATAGGAGCGTCAGTTTTCTCAAAAATTTCAGACGCGTCCTTCTCATCAAGTTTAACCCGTTTACTTGGGTCATCGGTAGCATGCTTCTTCCCTTTGTCATCATGATATTTTCTTTTATGAGAGTCATCGTCTCTCCTTCTTTGCTGCTCTTCGTAAGCACGCCTTTCTTGAGCTTTTCTAGTCGCACGCTCTTCGTCAGATTCTTTGCGGGAGGGAAGATAACGTCCATAATCGTAAGAATCACGCCCTCCGTAGCGCCGAAAGTTGTCATAATACGAGCCAGTTCGTCCCATTGTAGAGCCTGAAATTGAAAAAAAAAAACAAGTCTTAGAAATCTTCAAATTAAAGGGGGCTAAATTCATATAAATGCTGAGCATCCTAAGTGTGTGTGATGTGCAAACTACGCGCGTCAAACTACAAACCAATCTTTGGTTGAGGAATAATAGCAGATTGGGAAACGGGAGTTGATTCTTGAGCTGGTAAAGTTTGCTGCAAGGTAGATGTTGCTTCTGTTACAGGAGAAGTGACTTTAGTTATGTCATCTTTAAAGAGCTCTCGGGAAGTTATCATTATATCGCTCAAACCATCAAAGGTGTCATCACCCTGGTGTTCAGCAGACTTCTCCTTTTCAACTTCCGTATCAATTGATTTTTCAGAAACTCGAGGATTTTCTTCTTCCTCAATAATTGGGGCAAGTGCCGACTTGCTAACTGACCCTACAACATCGGTGAACGCGGAACATTTTATCAAAGCAGCTTCAACGACGGGTGCTTCTGGTGCAATTTCTTCTACAGAAGCTGGGGCATTCGAGGTCTCTGCTCGAGAGTCCAAAGCAGCTAACGTTTCCACGTCAGAACTAGAGATCTCATGAATCTGAGTCGATCTAGAAGGATGTAAAAGTCCAAACTGGTGAAGAAACTCATCTTTCAACAGAAATTTCGCATCCCGTTCTTCAACTGGAACAGCCATGAGTCTCTCCAGAGTTTGCTTATGACTAGGGTCCCTAGAGGGAGAAAGGAGCGCTGAAATGAGAAAGCAAGGTTAACACTTAGAGATTCGGATTGCAAAATACTCAGAGACTAAGGAAAAGAAAGGATAGGCATTCTTACTTCCTTCTCTCCACACGGCGTAAAACCCAGGGGGACAGCGAATGTAAAAATACTGAGTCAAAAACCCATGAGCAGTATCAGGGAGGCCGACAACCAATTTGCGATTCCTGGCACTTCTTATAACAATGATCGAAGGATGATCTTTGATTCTGATAAAAGAGCATAAATAACAGATTTCGTCAACACTGGGGAGACGGTCAAGCGTTCTGCCGAATAGTACGCACAGCCCCATTAGAACAGCATAGCTGTTGGGGTGTAATTGGAATGGAGCGATTGCCAATTGGCGGAGAAGATGTTGAAGAAAATTGTTGAAAGGAGGAATGGCTCCGCTCGAGCACATTTGTCGGTTGACCGCCACAAAGCCAGGAGGTGCTACATCAGCAGTGTTATTCTTCTCGGGAAGGATAGCGTCATCCTCAGCAATGCCAAATTGAGTGCACAATTGCCGAAAAGTTTTGTACAATAGAGTAGAAGAGGCTCTCTCTGGGGATTGACTAAAGGAGCTGGAATGAGAATGGACTCTCCGGTCTGAACTGTTACATCTCCTTGTTGAGAAGTCATTCTACACAAGCAACTGGATGTTCAAATGTGAAGGTGCACGTTTCCTAAATAGTGTGAAGTGTTGTGCAAAACTAGTCAAAATAACAAATAAATACAAACTGGAATTAAGATAGTCGGTAATTGATCGATCATCAAATTTCAGGACTTGATTAATTTAAAGTTCAGGTACAGTATTAAGTATAAACAGGTCATTTTCAACTTACTGTTTTAATGCTGCCTTAATACTTTTCTTGAATTTGTCGACCTAAAGCACTTCATTCACACGATCTATTTATGTTGATTGTCTGTTATTAACTAATCTGTCACTTGATGTGGGCAGTCAGTGACAGTATATTAGTCCCAATTTTCTGTGAATATTGTATTAAGCAGGTTATTAGTTTGCAAGTTAGAGTGATCTGTGGAAAAGTTCAGCAGTTCAAAGTTCAGCAGTTCAAAGTTCAACAGTTCAAAGTTCATGCAAAGCCCAAGTCATGAGTCGCCAACGACTTATGTGTTAACTCGTCCACGATTTAAGGGTTACAAGGCAAGTCAGGTTCGGTTTTAGGTCATTAATGCTTTAAATCGGCAGTACTTCGAGTCTTAAGTCATGTGAAAATAAAAAAGGCTTCAGTCCAAAGCGGTGTAAAATCCCAAGTCCTAAGTCGTCCACGACTCATGGCTTATGTCGTAAGAGGCTAAGTCGTCCACAACCCAAGAACTATGTCGTAAGAGGCTTAAGTCGTGGGTCGTACAAAGCTGCTAAACCGTGGCCATTCTAGCATCTCACTCGTTTGAACCCATTGACTTTTCTCCTAACCCGATAACCTCTCAATCAAACTACGATCCTTATCCTCATTCCACCACACCATGGAGTCATCCAAAAAGCCAAGTTTAGATCACCAAAGCCTCGCCAACCTAATCAATTAAACCTGAAATACAGTAACCCTCCATCTCCATCGCCCATTCATCTAAAGATGAAATCAAGCAAAATCAGGTTCACGAACTGCCGGTACGATGAAATTCGCAACAAAACATTGCACGAGGGGATGGATTAAGTATAAGGAGGAGAATTCACGAATCAATGATGATTAAAGGTCGAGGAGGGAGCAGGAACACTTACGCAATGAAGAATCGAGAATCGAATTGGTTGATTGTTAGAAAAGGAAGAAATTGCCTTGAGAAAGCTCGGAGGAATATTAATGGCGGATACGACTCAGGAGATAAGCAATGGATAGAAGGAGCGACTCAGGCTTTTTATACCTCTGGACAGTGGAACACGAAAAGGCATATATGCGAGTTAAGATAAGTCGAAGCACACGACCTACGACTTAGGCGTGTACTTCGAGGGGCAAATGTTAACCCTTAATTTTCTTCGACTCAAGAAGTATACGACTCATAGCCCAGACGACTTAACGAGTTAACACTATCAACGACTTATGAGATAAGAAGTGAACGACTTAAGTTATGTCACGACTTAGTGACTTGAAAGAGCTAACGACTTAATTGCTGAAGTCTTCTACGAGTTAAGTCTTCTATGACTTAAGGGCTTTACGACTCAACGAGTTAAGTCTTCTACGACTTAAGGGCTTTACGACTCAACGAGTTAAGTCTTCTACGACTTAAGGGCTTTACGACTCAACGAGTTAAGTCTTCTACGACTTAAGGGCTTTACGACTCAAGGAGTTAATTCTTCTACGACTTAAGGGCTGCGCGACTCAAGGAGTTGAGCTTTCTACGAGTTAAGGACTTACGACTCAGGAGGATGCTACGACTTAAGGGTCTTACGACTTAAAGGCTATCAGGGTAAAATCCAAAGCCCATGCCTGTGCTACTTTTATCTGGTAAGTCGGCTACGACTTAGCACTTGTCTTCAACTGAGCCACAAGATGAACCCAGTATGGCGCCCACGAGATATCTTAAGTCAAATACGAGTTACGACTTACCTTAAGTCGGTCACGACTCATGACTTGGCCAAAAAGAGAGTTCAGAATTCAACTCCTATAAATAGGCCACCACTTCCAACATGAAGGGGACTTTTGGCCATTCATTTCTTCAAACGCCGTTACTCTGTCGAAGTCTCCATTCATCCAGCAATCAAAGATCCTCAAACATTCAAGACGCTACAACAATCTTCAAGAGATAATTCCTTACATCCAACATGGTTTCATCGAATTTCATCGGCGAAGATTGAGCTAGTAGTCAAGATTGTTTCTTTTGATCAAGTTGTACTGTTTTGATAAGAGATTTGTATCGATTTGTAACCGAATTCAGTGATAAAGAGATTCAAAGTGGACGTAGGCTTAATCTCAAGCCGAACCACTATAAATTGCTGTCTTTTACTGCTTTTCTACCAGTTTACTGCTTAAATTCTGTTCCCGTCACACGGGTGGTGCTTTCACGATTCTATTACACACACCGGGTGTTAGCGTTCACTTTTTAAGCGTTAATAACCGAAGGCCCTTCCAAAGAAGCCCTTGCAATCCGGGTATTCACAATCCCGATCGGACTTCCCATCACATAGGGAATCTCTATACCGTAGCTACTCGGTGCAGAGACAATCGATAGGTTATCCTATCGTTCTCGCAAACACCCGGTCTTCAACACCGGTCTTCAAATAATATCCATAACGTCGTATCACTATTCGGAATGGGTTATATGACACAAAGTCCTCTCCCGGCTAAACCGAATAATGAGCGCTTATTTTAAAAACAAATTCAAGTGCCATTTCAAAGGCAAATAATGATAGTCGGTTATGTAACTATCAAACAACATTCACAACAATCAACCAATTTAAATAATTTTCCCAAATTATTAAATTTCAAATATCTTCGCAAGATATGGTTTAACACTTCAACCGTTTGAAAACAAATTTCAAATCACTTTTTACCTTCAAACTTTTGAAAACAAATTTCAAATCAATTTCCCTACACGGGATATATTTCCAAATATTTATTCATTCCCACTGAAAATCTGCCGAGTTCAAATATTTTAAAATGATTTATATCACTATCCAAAAATATTTTTGGAAAATATTTTCTCCAAAATATTCCTTTAAAAACCAACTTTAGAACCTTTAATTTATATTTTAAAAGCTACTTTGGAAATATACTCGGCTTTTCAAGGAAAATACACTTCCATTTCAAAATGGTCCATTTAAACCAATTAAATAAATCCTTATCGATTTATTTCAAATTTACATCCCAAATCTGTAAATTTATTTCCACACTTTAAAAATAATTCAGGGTTTATTTTTAAAACAAATTTCCCTTTCCTTTGTAAATTCCATTTTGAATTTACATTTCCAAACATTCACTTTTTATACGATTTTCAAATCGATTTCTCAAATATTCACTTTCAACTCCAAATCAACTTTCAAATTGATTTCCAAATTTATTTCAAATCCCAAATTGATTTTTCCAACTTCATTTCAAAACACCAAATAAATTTCCAAATGGATTTCCAGATTTATTTCCCTTTTTAAAATAAATCCATTTTTAAGAAAACAAATTCTTTTATCTCTTCCAATCTATTTAAAAATCCAAATTTTAAATAAATTCTTCAATTTATAAACAATATTACTCGAAATCCACTTATTAAGACTTTTTCCCATATTTGGAATTTTATTCAATATTATTCAAAAATAAAACTTTATCTTTTTCCAACTTCTTTAAAATTTATCCAATCCTCAAAAAAAAAATTACTATAAATCTTCTAACTTGAATTTTTAAAAATACAATTTTATTTATTTCTGGTATCCAACGATACCAAAAATATATTCGGCTAAATTATAGCCTTCAACAATTTCAATTGTCAATATAATCATTCACAGATTATAAATAAATTATCACACAGCATATGAAACAAATTCATACAACATATGAAACAAATTCATATAATTTGAGGAATCCAGTTGGATCCCTCCAACCTGTTTCCCTACATCCACAAATGTTAGCACAACAATTAAATACCAATTCCACTTCGAGGTGGAATATCGCGGTATATGGGACTTATAAAATATCATCCGCTATTATGCGGCGCATAGGGTCTCATCCGTTATATAATGCGCGAAATCAATCACCAAATATATATATACAACTATATATATTATCACCTAAACAATCAATCAATCAATAACTGAATCTCCAATTTTTAATTTGAGTGAGAAGATCTCACCTTTGCTTTTATTTTGCAATCCATTTCCAATCCAGATTGTTTTCTTTGTGATTTTGACCTTGTATAAACAATTATATAAATTTATTAATACCTGAACCAATCGAATAATCAATTACCTTAATAGTCAAATTAACTGATAGTTTTATTTAAACCACTTCTCCTTTAAATAAAGTGAATATTAGGCTCAGGTCCCTAATAAGTTTCAAAATACACAAAATCCCCAGTAAAAAAAGTATGTAAATTAGGTCCCTAGAATTAAGTTACTAAGTAATTGCATACAGTTATGCAATTATTCATCGAATAATTGCAGACATTTATGCAATTATATCCAAAAGCTGCATAAATTTATGCAATTTTTTTGTTGAATAATTGCGGAAATTTCCGCAATTTTTGTAATGAATAATTGCGGAATTTTTTGCAAAAATTGCGGAAGTTACCGCAATTTTTTAGTGAATAATTGCGGAATTTTCAACAATTTTTTCAAAAAATTGCGGAAATTTCCGCAATTTTTCAGTGAATAATTGTGGAAACGTATGCAATTTTTTGATATAATTGCATAAATGTCTGCAATTATTCACCGAATAATTGCAAAAGTGTATGCCATTATTCAGTAACTTAATTCTAGGGATCTAATTTACAAACTTTTTTGTACTGGGGTTTTTGTGTATTTTGAAACTTATTAGGGACCTGTGCCAAAATGTCCCTTAAATAAATTTATTTAACTAAAAATATAAACTAGTAGATTTAGAATGTGTGTATCTATTTTCCCTTTTTAAACCATATATACATATACTTAAAAAAAATAAGTTATAGATTTTAAAAATCTAATTACTTATTAACTTTCATCATTTTAAACTTTTATTGATTTTTTCCTCTTAAAAAAACAGAACTTTATCTTACTGTTAAAATTTTCCAAATCTACATATATAGATATAGATTAAATAAAATTTTCTTTTTGAATATCTTATAGTAAAGTCGATATATATATATTCTTCTGTACATAATGTATATATATATGTTAAAAAAATTCAAATTGGAAAATAAATCGTAAGAATATATATACCTCACAGCGGAGTTTAAATTTCTTGAACGAAACCCTAGCTTCCATCCTCGTTCGTGCCGCCTAACATTCCACCACAGCGAGCATCACCACGCGACGCCTTGGCCTCCTTTGCTCGTGATTCACCCAGACTACATCGACACCACGAATGATGTCGGAATCGCCTCGCCTGCTTCGCGACCTCGAGCTCGATTTCATTGCGCGCCATTCCTTCCCAAAGCTCGAGATGCCGGCACGACAACCCCTCGATCTACAGCTGAGAAGATGCCGACCCGTGATTCTCGATTTCGCGAATTCGTTCGCCATATTTTTTTTATAAATTGATTCAAACGAGGAAGGGATGAACGAAAGTCGTTCAGTTTGAATTTTTCTTGGCCATCGTATTTTTTCTTTCTTTGGAACGAGATAAATTATTCGATTCGGCCATTACTTTGTTTGAACGAGATACATCGTTTGAACTGAGGGAAAGGATAAGGATCACGTACACATCGCTCATTTGATCTGATGGAAAAGAAAAGTTGATGTGAAATAATTTCAACTGCAGTTGACTAGTACAAACATTCAATTTAAATTTAAATTCAATCGTTCCGATAAATGCAACTTAAAACTTGACCTCCTATTGAGGCATGCCGCTAGGCGTTTATAATGTTATACGCCTATTCCAAACACAATGGAAAAGGTTTCGAGTCCAAATTCGATCGTATGGAGAAAATAACTTTTTGGACCAGTTATAATATTAAATTTTCGATTAAATTTCAGCGCGTTTGCTTATCGTACGATCACATGACAACTCCGAACGATACAAAAACTGAAATCCGATAATAATACACTATTACGGATCCATTGGAACTAGTTTCATCGAATTTCGAGACTGTGCCTCGGAAAGCTATTTTTATTTAAATTCAATTTAAACGATAAAATGCAAAACTGAACAAAACAGTTTCAAATTCAATTCTGAAAGTTCCATTATCTTCGGTATCATAAATATGAATTTTCTAAGCCTTGAAATTATTTTTAATCGGCTTAAAACTGAAGATTCAAATTTTTACCCAGTTTCAAAAATTAAATTCAATAATTAAATTTCCAAATTCACTCTGATATTTGAATTTCAAATTAAACTATCATCCAGATATTTAAAATAAATTAAATATTCTGATTTCAAATGTCAAAAATTCAGGGTCATTACATTCTTCCCCCCTTAAAAGAATTTCGTCCCGAAATTACAAGTTAAGAAGAATGATCCAATCCCCGTTAACTATTTTCTCAAATCCAAATAGTTTTATCAAATTCTCAAACCAATCTTCTTTTTCTTAAAGATCCATTATTACTTTAACTAATTTTCCAAAATCAACCATAAGTTCCAAATAATATGGTTTTCTTAACAATTCAAATTTCATTTCAAATTCAAATTTTGAATTCAAAATTTTCTTAAAATTTTTTCTAACTCTCTAAATTTCCGAGAAATTTCGCCAGCGTCTCCTTTGCTCGGCTAGTTCGGTACAACTACAAAATGTCCCTACGGACTCCCAAATTCCAAAAGAAAACAAAATGCCAAGAGGCAAAATAAAAAATCCAATCAAATTTCATACAGAAATTTTAAATACATACCTTTTGTTGAGAAATTCAAATTCATCTTCGAAATCTAAATCCAATTCCATTTTCCTATAGCCTTTATAATCCCTGTATACTTTACTTAACAACAATTTCCAAATTTACTTATTGGATTCCCAATACCCATTTACTTAAGAATTTTCTCCATTCATTTCTTAAGTTCAATATAAGTATTTACATACTTCTTATATTTATTTTCACTTCACTAACAAAGTTATATATTCATTTCCATTCAGCTTTGCATTTTCAATTCCATTTGAATTCAATTTATCTTCAAAAACCAAAAATTCATTTTAGTGAAAACTCGATGTTCACTTTTTCCAAGACTTTTAACTTCGACCAAAACAATAGTTTTCATTTTCTAGTTCAATTCCTACGTTTCCATTACAATTTGAAAATCAATTTTCCGTTAACAAAATTTTCCAAATTTTCTCTAACTCCCAAAATTTTCAGAAAATTTTGGCGGAGTCTCCTTTGTACGGAGGAGCTTTTGCAATTTGACAAAATATATAAATATATATACATCGACTCACACGGTCGGAAAAACAGAAACAGTTCATATTTCCTATTTTGTATTGCGTAGGCGTACCTTTATTAGCATTTTAAGCAAAGCGGTTTATTTTTAAGCATTTTAGCATGACCAAAATGCAGCCAAACAGCTTCCAAAAACCTGTACTTACTCAATTTAAACACGTCAGTGACATATATAAGAAATCTATTAACATTTCACTTATTCTCAATAGTAAACACATAGTTTTCATAAGCAATGCACTCCAAATTATTCCCATTAACAATTTATAAAGTTTCAATACAAATTTAATCGCTTTCATCTAATTTACATTCAATTTAATGGTTTACAATGCAATTCCTTATATTCAATTCATTTTATTTTTTTTATTTTTTTCCAAGTTTGGATTTTTTATTCAACTTGATTCAAATCAAATCTTATTTCATTTTTCAATTCCAATTCATTTATTACAAATGTATCCTCATTTGTTCATTTACTTATTCCCAATTACCATTTCACAATTTCCAGTTTAATCTTCATTAATTTAGAATATTTTCTCAACTCCAAATTATACTTAAGAATTTCATCATTTTGGTTAATAACCACTTATATTTAAACTGGATTTCAAGTTCCATATAAATTCAATTTACCTTTCATTTCATAAATATTGGATTCAATTTTTTTATTTCAATACTTCGCTTCATTTGGTCCAACTTGACAAATTTTCCACTTTACTTTGTTTATCACAAATCAAAGTAAGTTTCCAAACTTAATTATATTCTACAAATATTTTAAATAAGATTCCAGAGTTTTTTTCCATCTTTCAAAAAAAATCATTTTTGAAAGCAGTTCAAACTATCTTTTGAATTTCAAAAATCCAAACCAGTTTTGCAAACAACTTTCATTTAAAATAATTTGGCAACAATTCCTCTCCTGGAAACTCGAAACTGAACATCGATGATGCTGCAGTCATCACCGAAGTTATTTTCCAGCGACTGAAGAGTTTAGAGCTTTAACTGCTTCAATACATTTTTCAAAACCCTTGAAACAATCTTCAAACTCAAAGGAAGTTAATCTTTTCCAAATTTCAACATTTCCAAATGTTTCTCTGGAATTTTTTTTTCAAATTATAAATCACATTTACATTTTATATTCACAAATTCTATTTGTATATGGATTTATTTCTTAGCTTTTTTTTTCTTTAATTTCAATTTCTTATTCAATTTCCATAATAATAATAATTCAATGTCATTCCCTTCTAACAACCAAGCAACCATATACTATAATAATTTATGGAAAATGATTTCTTTCCTATACAAAATAGTTTGGGTAAAATTATCTCATTTACCCTCTTTTAAAACACAACTGTGTCGGTTTATCTTGTTTAAGAGTTTAGAAACTCCTATCGACACAGTTAGCTAGACTGTATCGACCAGAATCTATAAACAATCAACCGATAAGTCAACACAATACAAAACAATTTTTATATTCACTAACAAATACGCGCTCATATCTATTATTACACTCATACTCATTCTAGAGTACTACTAACTCTATCTCTAATGAGCAACACCCAACAGAGCCAAGGTTGTCGCTTAACCAACTGCTCTGATACCACTTGTAATGATTGTGATCTTTCGACGCTCGAAAGTCGACATCAATACGTCCACTGTATCAAATGCCGCACAATCGAATGCCGGAAAACCGAATCATTAGGGTTGAAAAGAATAGGTAGAAGAAGACAGAAGAAAAGGAGAACAGAAAAACAGAAACAGAAACAATATCAGAATCTCACATTCGCAGTGGAACAATATATAATAGATAATCGCTAGTCTTTTAAACAAAGAACTATATCAGCTTATACAATACAACAATGAGAGTCAATATACAACTCAATACAACAATGGACAGTTATATCAACTTGTCCCTATACAGAATATACAGCGGAATAAATAAATAAGTACGAGTGTACGTCTCTCCATCCATCTCGTCTCCAAAGCTCTAGAATATCCATAATATCCTGATAACAAACTCTAGGCTGCTCGTGTGGAAAATTATGGGCACCCAGAGTTTAGAAATGGAACAATAAACTCCGAGTCAGTCATGGTGACTGGTGAGAGATCGTAAAATAGTTATTTTCACAAGGAAAATAAAAGAAATTCACAATGCTTTTTGGAAAATGAAACTACCATAAGGCCTCCCGCCACACACACAATGCAAACGCAGAATTGAAGAAGATTTCTTCTTATGATAGTCAAAGATGCTTACTACGAAAGATCAGTTGATATTATTATTAATGTCTAGTGTGGAAAACATTTCGAAAGTATAGTATTAATCTTAGCCAGCATAGGCATTTCGCACTTATGCCTACTATAGCTACTATGTTCAATAGTAGGTTACCGCCACATTCCATAGCAGGTTATACAACTAAAACCGTACAAGGTTCGTATTGTTTCTTTGGATTTTCCAACAAATGGTCAGTCTATGGAACTTCCTACTGCCACATGGGTATGCCTCTGGATGAACGTCCCGAGAACTAACTAGCTCTCTGCCAACACAAGGCCGGGTTACCCCTGTCACTAGGTAACTACTACACGAGTATGCCACCCCCCGATCCTTTGGGACATTTATCCGAGGGCCCTCGATCACAAAGCAACAATCACATAGTAAATGAGATTGGAGCAACCACACAGGTAAATATCTAGGCTCCATACCATAATATCACCTTTTTCCAGAAGGAAATGACATACCCTAAAGGGCGCGACTCTCATAGACTGACCAAAAATGATCTACGCTTTACACGAAAGCCATGCTTTGATCAAAAATGATCTACAAATGATCAACAACACACAGCAACACTCAGCATGCCACACTACCAAATTGGGAGTATATCATTGATAACCTTCAACTACATAACCTCTGAGCTCGTACGTCTCAGAGAAGGGGTTAAGCTAAGAGGATAAATTCTCCGCCACCAAACGGAAATGTATTTGAAAGAAATCAGCTTTATATCTCAAAGTGTAATGTCAGACATACAACCATACAAGCCTGTTCCGAGTTCGAACATAACCGAAGGCACTTCCAAAGAAGCCCTTGCAATCCGGGTATTCACAATCCCGATCGGACTTCCCATCACATAGGGAATTTCTATACCATAGCTACTCGGTGCAGAGACAATCGATAGGTTATCCAATCGTTCTCGCAAACACCCGGTCTTCAACACCGGTCTTCAAATGATATCCATAACGTCGTATCACTATTCGGAATGGGTTATATGACACAAAGTCCTCTCCTGGCTAAACCGAATAATGAGCGCTTGTTTTAAAAACAAATTCAAGTGCCATTTCAAAGGCAAATATTGATAGTCGGTTATGTAACTATCAAACAACATTCACAACAATCAACCAATTTAAATAATTTTCCCAAATTATTAAATTTCAAATATCTTCGCGAGATATGGTCACTTCAACCATTTGAAAACAAATTTCAAATCACTTTTCACCTTCAAACTTTTGAAAACAAATTTCAAATAACTTTTCACCTTCAAACTTTTGAAAACAAATTTCAAATCAATTTCCCTACACGGGATATATTTCCAAATATTTATTCATTCCCATTGAAAATCTGCCGAGTTCAAATATTTTAAAATGATTTATATCACTATCCAAAAATATTTTTGGAAAACATTTTCTCCAAAATATTCCTTTAAAAACCAACTTTAGAACCTTTAATTTATATTTTAAAAGCTACTTTGGAAATATACTCGACTTTTCAAGGAAAATACACTTCCATTTCAAAATGGTCCATTTAAACCAATTAAATAAATCCTTATCGATTTATTTCAAATTTACATCCCAAATCTGTAAATTTATTTCCACACTTTAAAAATAATTCAGTGTTTATTTTTAAAACAAATTTTCCTTTCCTTTATAAATTCCATTTTGAAATTACATTTCCAAATATTCACTTTTTATACGATTTTCAATTCGATTTCTTAAATATTCACTTTCAACTCCAAATCAACTTTCAAATTGATTTCCAAATTTATTTCAAATCCCAAATTGATTTTTCCAACTTCATTTCAAAACACCAAATAAATTTCCAAATGGATTTCCAGATTTATTTCCCTTTTTAAAATAAATCCCTTTTTAAGAAAACAAATTCTTTTATCTCTACCAATCTATTTAAAAATCCAAATTTCAAATAAATTCTTCAACTTATAAACAATAGAGGGAATTAGGCAAAAGGACAAACTTTGAAAAAAAATTAGGCTGAAGGACAAACTTTAAAAGAAAATTAGGCTGAAGGAAAATGCTAAATATAGTTAGCATTTTGTACAGTGCAAACATTGTACAAAATGCTAATTATAACTAGCATTATATCTAGTTTTACATTGTACAAAATGCTAGTTGTATTAGCATTGTCCTTCAGCCTAATTATCTTTCAAAGTTTGTCCTTCAGCCTAAAAATAAAACTTGTTGTCCTTCAGTTAAAAATTTTATGAAAATTTGTCCTTGTGCCTATTTTCCACTAAACAATATTACTCGAAATCCACTTATTAAGCATTTTTCCCATATTTGGAATTTTATTCAATATGATTCAAAAATAAAAATCTATCTTTTTCCAACTTCTTTTAAATTTATCCAATCCTCAAAAAAATAAATTTTTACTGTAAATCTTCTAACTTGAATTTTTAAAAATCCAATTTTATTTATTTCTGGTATCCAACGATACCAAAAATATATTCAGCTAAATTATAGCCTTCAACAATTTCAATTGTCAATATAATTAATTAGAGATTATAAATAAATTATCACACAGCATATGAAACAAATTCATACAGCATATGAAACAAATTCATATAATTTTAGGAATCCAGTTGGATCCCTCCAACCTGTTTCCCTGCATCCACAGATGTTAGCACAACAATTAAATACCAATTCCACTTCGAGGTGCAATATCGCGGTATATGGGATTTATAAAATATCATCCGCTATTATGCGGCGCATAGGGTCTCATCCGCTATATAATGCTGGAAATCAATCACCAAATATATATATACTACTATATATATTATCACCCAAACAATCAATCAATCAATAACTGAATTTCCAATTTTTAATTTGAGTGAGAAGATCTCACCTTTGCTTTTATTTTGCAATCCATTTCCAATCCAGATTGTTTTCTTTGTGATTTTGACCTTGTATAAACAATTATATAAATTTATTAATACCTGAACCAATCGAATAATCAATTACCTTAATAGTCAAATTAACTGATAGTTTTATTTAAACCACTTCTCCTTTAAATAAATGTATTTAACTAAAAATTTAAACTAGTAGATTTAGAATGTGTGTATCTATTTTCCCTTTTTAAACCATATATACATATACTTAAAAAAAATAAGTTATAGATTTTAAAAATCTAATTACTTATTAACTTTCATCATTTTAAACTTCTATTGATTTTTTCCTCTTAAAAAACAGAACTTTATATTACTGTTAAAATTTTCCAAATCTACATATATAGATATAGATTAAATAAAATTTTCTTTTTGAATATCTTACAGTAAAGTCGATATATATATATATATATATTTTCTTCTGTACATAATGTATTTATATATGTTAAAAAAAATTCAAATTGGAAAATAAATCGTAAGAATATATATACCTCACAGCCGAGTTCGAATTTCTTGAACGAAACCCTAGCTTCCATCCTCGTTCGTGTCGCCTAACATTCCACCACAGCGAGCATCATCACGCGACGCCTTGGCCTCCTTTGCTCGCGATTCACCTAGACTGCATCGACACCACGAACGATGTCGGAATCGCCTCACCTACCACGCGACCTCGAGCTCGATTTCATTGCGCGCCATTCCTTCCGAAAGCTCGAGATGTCGGCACGACAACCCCTCGATCTACAGCTGAGAAGATGCCGACCCGTGATTCGCGATTTCGCGAATTCGTTCGCCATATTTTTTTATAAATTGATTCGAACGAGGAAGGGATGAACGAAAGTCGTTCAGTTTGAATTTTGCTTGGCCATCGTATTTTTTCTTTCTTTGGAACGAGATAAATTATTCGATTCGGCCATTACTTTGTTTGAACGAGATATTTCGTTTGAACTGAGGGAAAGGATAAGGATCACGTACACATCGTTCATTTGATCTGATGGAAAAGAAAAGTTGATGTGAAATAATTTCAACTATAGTTGACTAGTACAAACATTCAATTTAAATTCAAATTCAATCGTTCCGATAAATGAAACTTAAAACTTGACCTCCTATCGAGGCGTGTAGCTAGGCGTTTATAATGTTATACGCCTATTCCGAACACAATGGAAAAGGTTCCGAGTTCAAATTCGATCGTATGGAGAAAATAGCTTTTTGGACAGTTATAATATTAAATTTTCAATTAAATTTCAGTGCGTTTTCTTATCGTACGATCACACGACAACTCCGAACGCTACGAAAACTGAAATTCGATAATAATACACTATTATGGATTCATTGGAACTGGTTTCGTCAAATTCCGAGACTGTGCCTCGGAAAGCTTTTTTTTAAATTCAATTTAAACGATAAAATGCAAAACTGAACAAAACAGTTTCAAATTCAATTCTGAAAGTTCCATCATCTTCAATATCATAAATATGAATTTTCTAAGCCTTGAAAATATTTTTAATCAGCTTAAAACTGAAGATTCAAAAATTAAATAAAATAAATAAATTTCCAAAATCACTTTGATATTTGAATTTCAAATTAAACTATCATCCAGATATTTAAAATCAATTAAATATTCTGATTTCAAATGTCAAAAATTCAGGGTCGTTACAACTCTGGATTATATATATCACCTTATAGCTTAAGTGTATCCATTCCATTCAATAATCCTAACTTATAGTTATATAATCATTTTACATTTCAAACTTTATATTCAATTCAAACCAATTCAATTTTATTTAACTTATCTTCGGTTAAATTTCAACCCATATTATTCATTTTAATTTACTCAAGTTAAACTTTAACTCCAGGATTAAAATTCACACTTTTCTTTCTTATCTATATCAACTCCAAATTATAAGTTCAATAATTGATTTCTCCTGACTTCACAAGTCATTTGAAATGGAAATCTCAGAATTCAATCACCCAGTTTTATTTCAAATCATTTTGAAATCATAAATATACACATAGATATATATATATATGTATGTATGTATGTATGTATATGTATATGTATATGTATATATATATCCACTTTTGTATCTCAAATCATATTTTCAGAATTTTAAAACAACTTGGTTTACCCAAAACAATTCCCTTTTTGAATTTCTAAAACAAAACTTGTTTTTCAAACAAGTCCAAAGCAAATAATCATAGCCAATCACTGTGGTAGTAATCCGTCACTTAGAAACTTGAAAATGAACACTGATGATGTGGCCGTCATCACTAGAATTATTTTCCAACGACTGAAGTGAGTTCAGTGCTTTCTTATTTCCAAAACCCATTTTAAAACAATTTTTATTCAAAAATATCTCCGAAATAATACTCCATTATTCTTCACAACTACTTTAGAAAACATTTCCAAAATCTCTAAGATCTAAAAATTCCCAAATACTTAGTTCGAATTCATTTAAAACATTTTTCCAAAATTTTCGAGACTTAAATTTCCAAATTCTGGTTTGAATCCACTTTTAGTTACAACTCATATGTATAATCATACTTATACAATTTCTATTTGCTTATATAAACCATTTCAATTTTTATAATCTTGTTTTGATTATAATATTAACAACCAACATTCTAATTATGCTATAATAATTTCATGAAATTATTTCTTTTATATCAAAATATAGTTTGGGTAAAATTATTTCATTTACCCTCTACAAAACAATACTGTGTCAGTTTACCTTGTTTAAGAGTTTTGAAACCCCTATCGATACGGTTGTACTTCCCGTACCAACCAGAATTCATAAACACTCAACCGATAAGTCAATAAAATATAAAACATTTTATATCTGTTAACAAATACGTGCTTATATCTATTAATACACTCAAACTCATTCTAAGGTACTTCTGACCCTATCTCTAATGAGTAATCCCCACCAAAGCCTAGGTATATCGCTAACCTAAGCTCTGATACCACGTGTGATGACCCAACTTTTCGACCCTCGAAAATCGACATCAATACGTTCACTGTATAGCATGTCAAACAATCGAGTGCTGGATAGACAGATTGTTAGGGGAAAGAAAGAAGGTAAAAGAAAAAAGAAACTAAACAAATACAGAATCTCACAACGGACTGAATAATATATAATATCAATAGCTCTTTACACAAATCAAAACTGTAATATACATAACCCAAATCAGAGTACACAAATCAATAATTACCAGCCTGGACAGTTATAACAGCTTGTCCTCACAATTGTCGATAATTTCAAACAAACACTACAGCGGAATAAACAAGTACGAGAATACATCTTAGTCTCCGTCTCATCTCTTGAGCTTCAAAGCAATCCAATCTAAATCTGTAATATGCTTGGTCTGACCCGAGCATTATTATAAAATAATAACACATGGATCAGTCCGGTAAATCAGCGTAAGAAAACACACTCAATTTCATTTATTAAGTTATAAAACCTTTCAAAATAAAGGTATCGTAAGACTACGCCGCACATAAACACGGACGGGTTTTTACCTTACGATCACCAAACCATTTCTATAAAAAATCCAGTGATATTATAATAATGTCTAAGGGTCAAAATAATAATAATTAAGTAGTTGTGATGCTCGTGTTGTGTACATCACAACAAAACTGGTATAAAACCAAAACTCGATAAGGCTCGTTCGCTAATTGTGCAGGATTTCCACGGAGGTACTCTAAGTACTTCGAGAACAGTCCTCCTGCACAAGGATCAGAGTTATCCTTCCGAAACATCAAACCCATCTAGCCGGGGTATTATAGAAAAAACTTAACTGGTCTTGCTAAGACCGAGTGCATCGCTCCGGCATGCGAAAACAACTAAAAGTATCGGTATTGCCAGAAAAGGAACCGATTACACCCTCTGGGTTGCCAACCCTACTGGCCATGCCTCCTATCTCTGGTTTTAGTCATTTCCACTGATAAGGCTACATCTGGAGTTTTAGCTTACGCACCACTCCAAAATAAATCGCGGAGTCCCATATGGATTCCCACACCACAATGGCCTTGGAATCGCATACAGATTCCCACATCTCAAATAGATCTTGGAATCACACATGGATTCCCATACCCAACGGTCTTGGAACCACGCATGGATTTCAAAATCTCAATATAACATGAAAACTCCTCCATAGAACCGTATATGGTTTTGGAGTGGTAATAGTTCTGAGTCGTCTCTTACGAGTACACTCTCCACCTTCCTGGGTGCTCTATAAACCAATCGTCGATTTTCTGAAATGCTCAAGACCGGTTCTTTAGAAAATAATCTGATAATACATAAGAGCGGGGATCACTCCCTAACTGTTTAAGTGGATGAATCTCCTTATTATTTATCCTAGAAGAACAATGAGTTTATAGGTACAGTATAGCACCACAAACGGTAACCGTACCATATAATTCCCGTGTATCCCCTAGATATTTCCAGAGTTAAAATCCCTCGGTGTTAAGTAGGAAATCGTTTCCTACCACCAAAATTAAGAATGATTACATATTTGGGTCAAAATTTGATAGTCGGTTATTTAACTATCAAATAAAAAAACATTCAAACAAGATTACATTTCCCACTGAAATCACTAAGCCTCATTTATTATGAATTTGATAAATTTGAATTCCTCATTTAAAACAGGCACATACTTATTTCATCTGAATAAGAATATTCACAAATCCTTTCTTTCAAAAATACTTAAAAACTCATTAAAATAGATATGGAAGTACCATTCGGTATCGACCATGGATCACAGCTCGATGGTCGCGTCTCTATCCCAGAAAAACCAAACTTAACTTAGGCAACCTCTGCCTCCCGATTTCTGCCATGCAGTTGATCATAGATCGCAGTTTGCACAATGGTTACGTCGCTATCCCAGCGAAACATCCCAAACTGTAGGCAATCTCCGCCTCTCGAATTACGCTATGAAAATATACCATTACTTCCCAAAATCTCTTTATTTCATAAATATTTCCAAATCTATTTATAAACTTCTTTATAATTTCAAAGTTTAACTTAGAGAAATATTATTTTACAAATTTCAAACCATTTGTAAACCCCCTTTTCAAATTTCAACCCACCTTCACATTTATAAACCCCTTTAACCAATTCTTCTCATAAAGGATTTCTTTTATAAACAATTTATTACCTAATTATAATAAATAAGATTTTGAACTTCACAAAAATATCTTATCCATTTTTGATAATATAAAAATACTTTTAAAACATTTATTAATAATAAAATCATTTAACCTTTAACAATTTAAATTTTAATAAAATAACTAAGTCAATCTTTAAATAAAATTAATCAACTTTAGAATTGTATTATTACTGAAATAATTTTCTAGTTCTAAATAACTAATAACAATAAATAATTCATTATCTTCAAACAAAATCAATTAAACAATTAATTTAAAACATAATTAACTTTACTAAATGAATGATTTTACAAAACATTTGTAAATAAAAATTTAAACAAAACAATTTGTATAATAATTTTTAAATAAAATCTTTTACTTCAAATCATACAATTTGAAGTTAAATAGAAATCATAACCTTCCAAATCTAGGAAGAGGCTTAACGATCACAATGATACTTAACAAGCTACCATTAAATTCAATTTAACTTTACTGGTTAAATTACATGCATTTACATAGTAATAGGCATATATGTAAGTCAATCCATAATTAACAATCAATTGTTAATACATCAATTATCCAGTGTAAATCCACTGGCATTTAAAATAAATGTCCAAATTAATCTAATAGCAGAATGAGAATTATTCTGCTAACCAAGGTCTTTCACAATAAAACTCCTCCATTTATTTTTAAACGATGTTTATTTGGCCAAATATATCACACCAAAATATTTCAATTCAGTTTACGTTATAATTTAACAACGTAATTCAAAAAAAACAATCCATTTATCAATTTCACACATATATGATTCAATGTTGGAAATAAGCTTAAAAATAAACATAAACGGTTTAATAGCAATTCGAGATGTTATATCGTCACCCTAGATCCGGTTCAACCAATCTAATAGCATTTCAAGATGCTATATCGTCATCCTAATCAATTTCAACAATCCAAACAAGCAGAAATAAATTTTATTTACCATAACAATATACCGATTAACCAAATGAGTGAGTTTAACTCACCTTGAGTTTTCAATTTGCCAACCGTTTCAAATTTTAAATTAAATCGAACGACGTTCGATTTAACCTAAAATTTTAGCTATTTCCAATTGTCTCCAAATCAATTCGATAATGTAGTGCTCGTCGCCACGATTCCATCGCCATTTGTTTCGTCTTAATCGGACCCAGTATGTGAGAGATATGCATTTATAAAAATTCACGAATTTAAACGATATAAAGTTACCAATTTTCTTTTTTTATATATACCATCAGAAAATCTGGGCCGTTCATTCTTGGATAGAGAGATCTCGGTCGCACCTTCCTTCCTTCCCCATTACGTTCATCTTCCAGCTTCTTCACGGACCCATCGCACGTACGCGACCATCGATCGCCGCCCCACCATTTCTCGACCGGAACATGATCCAATAACTTCATGACAACACCACGAGCCCAGCTCTGACCGCCCCCCTCGTCCCCAGAAAAGAGAAATCGCCTCCGAAATGCACGAAGAAGGCAGCCTCCTCCTGCCCTCGATCGCCGACGATAAGCGATCTCCACCGTTGATCTTATAAATCTCGCCGCCCTCTATGATTTCTTAGTTGAATGAATTTTGTAAAAGTGGATGGATTGAGTGGAAATCGAGGAGAAGGATCATTAACTTTCAGCCACTGAAATAAAGGGGGTGGCGGCTATAGATATTAGGGTTAGGCTGTGTGCACGCGTATATATATATACTTGAATATATATTATATTATTATTTTTACTATTCACGTAACTTTTTTCGGACGGACTCCAAACGAAGCGTGCCGCCTGGTGTTTATAATATTTTACTCCTATCCCGAACACAATGGAATATATATCGGAGGCTAATTCCATCATATTTGGAAGATAGGTTTCCAAATCGAATTATTTTAATTAAATTTACTTAAATAAATTTCTATGCGTTTCAACTTTGCACGACCAAACGGTAACTTCAATCGCTACGAAATTTGAAATTCAATAATAATACACTATTACGGATCCAATGGAACTGGTTTCGTCGAATTCTGAGACTGTGACCCGGATCGCTATTTTTCACCATTAAACAAATATATATAAATTTCAAATTTTAATTTATCGACTTTTAATTCTATTCAAAAATCCATTATCATCACTCTAATTCAAATAGAGTTTAAATCAACTTTAGAAATCATTTCCATTCACATTTAACTCCTGATGCACATATTTACCCAATTTCAAATATTAAATTTACTATTCACTAAATCCATTTAATCGCTATATTTGAAATTTTATACCATTTCACTAATTCAACCAAAATCTCCATATTCAAAATAAATTAATATTTCAAATTCAACATTTAAAAATAAATTAAACGTTCAAAATCAAACGACCAAAATCCCGGGTCATTACAGTTCCCCTTACACCTGCACCTTGCGTTAGTCTGACTGCGTTTTGTCTTTGTCTGTTTATGTCATGACAACACTTGGGTACTCGATGGGGGATACAATTTTAGGACAGTTGGAGCATTCTATGAAGACGACGTCGATATTTTGTTGTGTGTGTGTGTGTGATATTGTAGTAGCATATGAAAGATATATTTATATATGAGACTTGATGGATCAGATATTATATTCAGGACTCCGTCTGTATAGATTTTCATGTATTCTAACCTTCTGTATTGATATTCATTTATCAGTTATTTCCGCTAGTGCGGTTTCTTTTATATAATATATATATATTGTTATCATGTATATTCAGTGTATTATATGTTATCATTCTGCTGTAAGATTTTGTAAATATGCCTTAGTATAATGTTTGTTTTAATTTACTTTCACAATAATCTATCTTTTGTGGTATTCGAAAGTCAGACGTTGTCATTCAGAGCTGATTTCAGTGTATAACGAAGGACGGGTTGTTATAGAATATTTTCAAAAACAAGGCTTTTCAAAGTGCACTTATGGCAACTATTTCGCTTTTAACTTTTACAACTTTGTTCTATCATGTCTTTAATTTTCCAAACCATTTCCTTGCTATCCCATACACTATTATAAGGGGAGAGATCAAACAAGATATATTATTTCACAATATATTTACATATAACCATTTAACACAAGTTTAACACAAAGGATTTCAAAGTGTACTTATAGCGACTTTCCTTGCTTCAAACACACTTCAACTTTACACACAGCCAAACCTGTAACACCCCGTACCTAAACGGTAATTAATTAAAAAGATTAATAAATAATTAGTAATGTTCAAAAATAGAATTTTTACAAACATCAGAATTTGGCTATGAAACTTGCAGTATTGTGTTCTTGACGATTTTCTAATCAACTTTCATATATAATTTTTTTTATAAAATCGGAGTTCAAACGAAAATTTTGTTTATGTTTGAAGATTTCAGATCAGAAATAATTATAAATATATATAAGAGAATAAATTATAAAAAGGAAATAAATCACATTAATTTATTAAAGTTAATAGGTCGATGTTAACGTGAAAATCGACGCTAACACCCCGGTGTGAGTATGATATCGTGAAAGCACCACCCGTCAGTACGGGAACAGAATATAAGCAGTGAAATCACAGAAAAGCAGTAAAAAGACAATAGTTTTATAGTGGTTCGGCTTAAGATCTAGCCTACGTCCACTTTAATCTCCTTTATTGATGATTCGGTTACAATTCTTTACAATGCACTTTGATTACAACACACTTTAGACGAATAGCTAGAACTTTGATGTAGAAGAATCTTTCGAATTCATGTTGAATGTGTTCGATCTCCTCTTGAAGTTCGTTGAAGCGTCTTTGGTGTTTGAAGTGTCGGATGAGTCGAGAAAACAGCATAGTATAGGCGTTCCAAAAGTGAGCCAAAAGTCCCCTCTTAGTTGGAATAGGTGGGGTATTTATAGGAGAATTCTGGAATTAGGTCGTAGGTCGTGAACGACCTTAGATAGGTCGTAGGTCATGAGAGACCTAGGGAGCACGGGCTATGGATTAACAGGTAAGTTGTAGGTCGCAAAATATCTAAGGGTAGATCGCTAGGTCGCCAGCGACCTAGGGGATATGAGCTATGACTTATCTCACATGCACTTGGTCTCGTCTGAACGAGTTAGTAGGTCGTGAGCGACCTAATGGAGGAGGTATGGTACGTAGCTTCACTCTGCTATAGCTCGCTAGGTTGTTACATTACTATGTCGCTAAGTCACTGGAGCTTTAGGTCGCTAGGTCGCCTGTGAAGTTAGGTTGATAGGTCGCTGCATCTATCTGATGTGGTATTGTTGCCTCGCGTTGATAGTTAGGTCGCTAGGTCATTCCATCCTTTAGGTCGCTAGCTCATTCTGGCTTGTGCTAACTGCTAAGTCGCCATCTGTTTAGTTCGTTAGGTCACTTATACTTTTGGGTCGTTAGGTTGATGTTCCTGTAGGTCATTAGGTCGTTGGTTCTTTTAGGTCGTTAGGTCGCTTATCACTCTAGATCGCTGGGTCGCAGAAAAGAGGAGTTAACACTTGCCCCTCGAAGTGCATGCCTATGTCATAGGTCGTGTGCTTCGACATAATTCCGCTAGGTCGTGAGCGACCCAGGAGATTTGCTAACTCGCGTGCCCATTCGCTTTCCTCTTTTTGCCTCATATAAATTGTTAGCTCGTTTCTTCCTCTTTACTTAACTGCTTTGACAACCTTCTCTGCCATTAACGAACCTTCAAGCTTCCAAGGGCGAATTCAATCTATCCAGTTGTCAATTCATCTTTACCATCATATTGCGTAAGTGAATTCGATCTTTATCCAACCATGATCACCGCCGAATTGCGAATCCTCATCCTCTGACCCCAGTCCAACTCCGTACGTCGCGTTTCATTTTCGAGTCATGTTGCGATCGATTTTCGATCGCCATTAGCTATGTTGTTGTTGTGATTCACGAGAGCACAGCTATGCGTTGGATCTATGATGGATCTAAGATGATTTGAATCAGTTTTCGGGTGATTTGGTGGTATGAAGAGATAATGGATTTCACTAGGAGGATGATGGATTTCATTGTGTAGGTGATAATGGGTTATCGGATCGTGAGTTAGCGAGATAGCGGGTTATTAAGTGGAGAGGAGTTAGTGGGTTTAGGAGAGTAGGGCATAGCGGTTTAGACAGGAGATTGCTTGAGATTGCTGATTTACACCAGAAGCGACTTAGGGAATCTGAGCGACATACAAACCTTTACGACCTAACTAAATTTGGCCAACCTAACGAACCAACCGACCTAAGAATTCTCGCGACCTAAGGATCCTTGCGACCTAAAGAAAGCTGAACGACCTTCGAATCTACGACTTAACTTCCTGTAGCATCACCTTTTGCGACTTAACTTTTAGGTCGCGCTGGGATTCAAACGACCTAGGACTTAGTTAGGTTTGCACATGAATTCCAAGCAGGACGACTTAAGGAAAACCCGACCTATGCTAGGTCGTTTGAGCACAATCTGGACGACCTAGGAGATGAACAAAACTGGAATACTTGTAAAACTTGATTGAACTTTCTGAATTTGAACTGTTTGAACTTGAACTGTTTGAACTTTGTTGCACTTCCTTACAGATTATACGAACTTTTAAGCTAACAACCTGTTAAATACAACATTTGCAGAAAACTAGGGCGAATATACTGCCATTGATTGCCCACATCGAATGACAGATTAGTCGATAAAGAATAATCAACTTTAGTGAACTGTGTGAATGAAATGATGTGAGTTAACAAGTTCAAGTAAAGTATTAAAGCAAAGCTAAAATAATCAATTAAAGCTGATTTGTTTGCATTAACACTGTACTTGGACTTAAAATAACAAGCCCTGAAACTCTATAATTGACAAATGTCAACTAATTTGATTCCAGTTATATTTGCCTGTCATTTTACTAGTTTTGCACAACACTTCACACTTTTAGGAAACGTGCACCTTCATATTTGAATATCTAGTTCCTTGTGTAGAATGACTTCTCAACAAGAAGAAATAGGGCAAGCTGGAGAGGTTTTTCCAATTGCTAACCCGTTCAATGATCCTTCGGAAAGAGCTTCGACCACTTTGAACCACAGAGTTTTCAGTCAGTTGTGCATTCAGTTTGGCATTGCTGAAGCAGACGCTCGGCTTCCCGGGATAAATGATACTGCTGATAGGCCACTTCAAGGCTTCATTGCAGTTAACCGACAGATGTGCTTGAATGGAGCTATTCCTCCTTTCAATGACTTTCTTCAAATGCTCCTCCTCCAATTAACAATCTCTCCTTTCCAACTACACCCCAATGGCTACGCCATCTTGATGGGGTTGTGTGTGATGTTCAGGAGGAAACTTGATCGTCTTCCGAGCTTCGAAGAAATCTGCTATTTGTACACTTTCGCAAAGAACAAAGATCATCCTTCCATCATACTTGTGAGAGGCGCGAGAAATCGGAAACTGATTCTAGACTTGCCCGAGAGTGCACACGGGTTTTTAAGTCAATTCTTCTATGTTCGCTGCCCCTCGGGGTTCTATGCCATCTGGAGAATAGGAAGTAAGATTGCCAACTTCTGCTCACTTCACTTATTCTGAATTTCTTGGAACTCGAGTTGCCAAGTACTTAACTTCAATCTTTACTTTTTGTAGCACTTCCACCTCCGCTTAGAGATCCCAGCCACAAGCCAACCTTCGAAACATTAAGTGCCGTGGTGGATGAGGAGAGAAGCATCAAGTTTTTTGCTGAAAAACGAGTTTCTACACCAATTTAAGCTTTTACATTCCTCTCGATCTACTCAGATTCATGAAGTTTCTAGTTCTGAGCCTGAAACATCAGCTGCCCGGTTTCTACCGAAGAAGTCGCATCGAAGGAAACTGCTGCAGGAGCTTCGTTAGTGAAATGTTCCACCCCTGCTGATGTCGCGGGGTCATCCGACAAACTTACGCTTTCCCCGGTGATTGAAGAAGGAGTTGAAAAAGAAAGCTCCGTTGGGCATGACGATGACGATATTTACGATGGACTGAGTGACCTGATGATAACTTCACAGGAGCTTTTTAAGGATGACCATGTCACTACTAAAATTATTTCTCCAGTAGTTGAGGCGACATCCGCCCTGCAACAAGCTCCGTCAGCTCAACAGTTGACACCGGTTGCAAAAGTTGACACCGCTCCTAAGTCAAAGAGTGGTTTGTAGTTTGACGCGCGTAGTTTGCACATCACACACACTTAGGATTTTTGGCACTTATATGCACTTAGCTTCTTTACTTCGAAGATTTTGAAGTTTCGTATCTTTTTCATTTTCAGATTCTCCGATGGGGCGTAGTAGCTCGTACTATGACGATTTCCAGCGCTATGGAAGGCGTGGAACTTATGACACTAGGCGCTATCTCCCTGCCTTTAGGGAAACTGACGAAGAAAGAGCTGCCAGGAAGGCTCAAGAAAGGAGGGCCTACGAGGAGCGATATGAAAGAAGAGATGAACGTCATGATTCTTCTCAAAGAGGTGATGATTCCCATAAAAGAAAATAACATGATGATAGAGGAAAGAGTCATGTTGTTAATGATCCGAGCAAGCGGGTGAAGCTTAGTGAAAGGGACGCCTCTGCAATTTCTGGAAAACCCACTGCTCTTATCCCCCTTGACATCCCATCCGGTTCTCCTGCTCTCGAGAAAACTGATATTTAGACAATCATTAGCAGGCCTCACTACCGAGTTGAACAAGGTCCGGCTACTCTTCAAAGTCGGTTCCCACAGTGGTGCTTAAGGGGAGTGCGCTTTGATCTTGACTTGGTTCCCATCGACAAACAAGCTATGTTCAGAAATCTTGACGCCGTTAAACTCGATATTGAGAGGATGTCTGGATGGAAAAAACTTGTCGACGAGCTTCAAAGAGTCAACCGCGCAAATCTCGAAGCTATGCTAACGATGGAAAATGACAAGTCGGAGTGGAAGAAAGTTCTTGAGCAACATGATGCGGAAATGAAGAGCATCGCCGATGATAATGGGAGACTTGAGTCTGAAGTTAAGAAACTCAAAGAAGACCTTGCTACCTCTTCCGCTTCTCATTCTCAAAAGGAAGAGGTTTTTCAAAAACAAGTGAGAGATGCACATGCCGCCCAGAGAGATGCTGAGACGAAACTTGAGGCAGAGCGGCATGTTATTAAAAAATACCGCAAGGATACCGTTCAGTTGCGGGAAAAAGTTAACTCCCAAGACATAGAGATTGCAGCGTTAAAAGCTCAACTTTCAAGAGTAGAAAAAGAGCGTGACGATGCCTTGGCTGGAAAAGAAGCAGCTGAAGAGTCACATGAAGCAACAAAGGCCAACGTCAGCTCTACCTTATTTGAGTTTTATGTCCACAGCGTCTTGGGGTGCGGAAATCTTGCTTTCTTGGGCTCGAAATACGAAATCACTCTGGCCGAAGTGTGGGAGTCAGCGCTGGATACTTTTAAAGATATTGGCTATGCCGAAGCAGATCTGGCGGAATTTTATTTTGACGACGAAGGTCGTGCGCCTCTCGCCAGGGGAAAGGAGCAACTTGCCAAAGAGCAAACTATAGTTGCGGAAGGAGAATATTCAAGGAAGGCAACTTTGACCGACCCTGCTCTTCCTTCGGCTTCAGCCGAGATTGATATTGTTGGCTCCAGTTTCCACTTGCCTTCTCCTGCAAAAGCTGAGACTGAAATTACAGCTGCTCCCACCGAAGAAAAGGCCCCAGAAGATGTCGAGGCCCAAAAGTTCGAGATTGATCTTGCGAAGCCGAACTCTCCAGGTAACTTCAAGTATGATCTAGCTCAAGTAGACTGCTCGTTCGATTCAACTGAGCTCGATGAACTTCTCGCTTATTACTTAAGTCCTGATGAGCCAATATCTTCTCTCTTTACAAGTAATGCTGATTTTAATTTTTCTTCTTCTGTAGAGAAAACTCCAAGTGTTGCGCAGACTTCTCCTCTTCCAACTGTTCCTCCTCCATCCCTTCAAGTCACTCCTGCTTCTCAGCCGGGGTCGCAGGAAGAACAAATAGGAGCCCTTCAAGGCTTGGACGATCCACCCGCTTCGGAAGAGCAGAAGGCTGGGGAACTTGAAGGAGGTGAAAAGACTCCGGAGCAACCTTATGATGATGACACAAAGCTTTCTGCATTGATTACTCCGGGAAGTGAGTCTTCTTCAAAGAAGGGAAACGCGCAGCTTCGAAGAAGAAGAAGAAAAGCGCTTCTGCTGGTGAAGAAAAAGTGGAAGCAGATCCAGCTATACCTCCTTCTCCTTCTTCCCCGACCCGTCCACGCCGGCTTCAGAAATTAATCATCAAGCCGGGCAAGAGCTCTAAAGCTGGCAGGAAGAAGGAGTAATGAGCTTGACTTTACGCTTCCTGTTTTGCTTTTTTTTGCTTTTTGCATGTATTGACCGGAGATTGTGCGGGTACCGGCCCCCGCTTGAAACCTGCACATGTACAAAAATTTTATAGTATGGAATAAAATTATTCTTTTCACTTGTACAATTTCTTATCTGTATTTGTGAATGCATTTATTCCTTGTTTTTGCACAAGTTTCTTTATTTACTTTATATGATACTGCAGTGAGCTCGTGGTATGATATTTGAGCGTTGTTTTTATTAATATAGCTATATACCCCCATACCACGGCTTACTGCAATATTCTGAAAAGACTTGTACTCTTATTTTAGAGAATAATTCTTCCGTTTTGAGGAAATATTATTCTGCTTTTAATAGAGTATGCTTTGTATCGGAGAAGTTTTTCTTTCTCTCTTTTTTTTTTAAAAAAAAAGACCACTTCAATTTTCGGGGATGATCACTTTTGTTTGTTGAAAAGTGGATTCCCCTACACAGTGAAGCGGGCTTCTGAAGAATGCTTTGATTTGTTTGTCAGAAAGTTATATTTCATCGTTGAATGGGCCCACGGGACAGACGTCAGCTGTTTGATCGGATATTTGTTTGTACAAATAATCATAAGTATTCAGCTGCGGCCTGGAACCTTCTTTTTTGGGAAGGTGCCCCTTTAGTGGTTCCATCAACGAAGTTTTTGGATGTGCCTCGTTAAAGGGCTTCACTTGTTTAGTGCTTCCGAAGAAGGCTTTGTGCCTCCGAAGAGGGCTTCTTGGCTTATGCCTCGGGAGAGGGCTTGTTTAATATGCCTTTGGGAAGGGCTTTCTTTTTTGATTTGTGCCTCGGGAGAGGGCTTTGTGCGGTTTTGCCAGATAGTTACTTTCTCACAGTTGAATGATCCCATGGAGCAGAGGCAAGCTACCTGACTAGATGTTCGTTTGCACAAACGATCACAATCAAGCAACAAGGGCTTGGAACCTTCTATCTTGGGAAGGTTCCCCCTTGGGTGGTCCCACCAACATTCTTGGGCGAGAGAAGCATTTCGATTTGGGCATGCCTCGTTGGAGGGCTTTTGCCTCCGAAGAGGACTCCTCCGAAGAGTTGTGCCTTCGAAGAGGTCTTTTGCCTCCGAAGAGGTCTTTGTTTGTGTGCCTCCGAAGAGGTCTTGCCTCCGAAGAGGTCTTTTGCCTCGTTAGAGATCTTTGTTTGTGTGCCTCCGAAGCAGTTTTTTGCCTACGAAGAGGTCTTTTGTTTTGTTTGCTAGGAAGTTTGCATCTCACAGTTAAGTAGGTCCACGGGGCAGACGCAAGCTACCCGACTGGATGTTCGTTTGCACAAACGATCACAATCAAGTAATCAAGGGTCTGGAACCTTCTATCTTGGGAAGGTGCCCCCTTGGGTGGTCCCACCAACATTCTTGGGTGAGAGACAAGATTCCATTACGGCTGTTTTTGTTTGCTTATTCGTGTCTTTGCATCAACTGTCGTAGAGCAATTCCTCGTTATCATTCTCAAGTTTATATTCTTTTCTTTGATAAGCTGTTTGATTTTTCCAGAAAAGTGTATTTCGTGGTCGAGTGAATCCACGGGCAGACGCAAGCCACTTAACCAGATGTCTGTTTGTACAAACAATCACAGTCAGTTAGCAAGGGCCTGGTGCCTTCCTTTTGGGAAGGTGCCCCTTTGGTGGAATCACCAACCGTTTGTAGGAATTGAGTCTGGAATTTTTGTGGCTTGACATTTGTTTGTTGAGTGATTTATGGGAATCGCTTGGGTTTGTGACGTGTTGAATAGGTAAGCTTTGCTTTGATTGCCTACAAGATTAAATCGATATTTTAGCAACATATTTAAGATATTTGCACATCGAAATGAGATAGGAAATTTAAAATAGTAAAAGACACAAGATTTATAGTGGTTCGGCCAAGAATTGGGCCTACATCCACTTTATAGTTCTTATTATCACTTTGCACTGCTTTTACAATGGCTTATAATACAAGTATGATACATTCATAATCATTTTACAAATTTAAGCATTGCTTCTAAGTAAAATATGGATGCAAGTGATTGTTGTTCCAGGCTCTCGGGATTGGATCTCCTTCGACAGTTGTGAGTTTGAAAGTGCCATCGAGAAGTTTTTTGCCTATGACATACGGCCCTTCCCAGTTTGGCCCAAACACTCCTGTTGCTGTCATGATCCTTTTCAAGACTAGATCCCCAATTTCAAAGCTGCGTTGGCGAACTTTAGAATTGAAGTGCCTGGCTATTCTTTGCTGTTGAGCTACAACTCTAAGTTCAGCTTCTTTCCTTCTTTCATCAAGCAAGTCAAGTGCTTCCAGTTGCAGCTTTTCATTTTAAGCTTGGTTGAAATGAATTCTCCTGTGCGAGGGGACTTCTATTTCCACTGGAATCATTGCTTCTGATCCGTATGCTAATGAGAATGGAGTGTGCCCAGTCGCAGTTTTGTGGGTAGTCCTATATGCCCATAGTGCTAGTGGTAGCTTATCAACCCAACCACCTTTTACTTTTTCCAGTTGCTTTTTGATGGTTGATTTGATGATTTTGTTCACTGCTTCCACTTGCCCGTTTGCCTGCGGATGAGCCACTACTGAGAAGCTTTTTCGGATTTTGAATCGTCTGCAAAATTCCTGGAATTCTTCGCTTTCGAATTGAGTACCATTGTCTGTTATTATCATCTGAAGCACACCATACCTGCAAATGATATTTTTAGTCACAAAATTTATCATCTTTTTAGAGGTAATAGTAGCTAATGGTTCAGCTTTAGCCCATTTAGTGAAATAATCAACAGCAATAATGGCATATTTGATTCCGGATTTGGCAATCGGCATAGGCCCAATAAGATCTATTCCCCAAATGGCGAATGGCCATGGACTGACCATCTGTGTTAGCACGGTGGAAGGGGCTCTTGGGATTTTTGCAAATCTCTGGCATCTGTCACACTTTCGGGAGTAGCTAGCAGCATCTCGATTAATATCCGGCCAAAAATAACCATAGCGAAGAATTTTCTTTGCAAGAGTTTGACCACCTGAATGATCTCCACACTCTCCTCCGTGCACCTCAGCCAAGATTGTCTTAGCCTCTTCTTTAGTTACACATCGGAGTAATGGCATCGAGAATCCTCGTCTGTACAGATGGTCGCCTTGAATTACATATCTTGGAGCTTTTCTCAAGAGCTTTTGACGTTCTTTTGAGCTTTCTGGCAAGGAGCCATTGAGCAGATATTCCTTGATTGGGGTCATCCATGACTCCTGCTCTTGAGATACAGCCATGATCCAATCAATATCCATCTCATCAATACTTGGAGCTGTCAAGACTTCTACAGGGACCAATCCCAATAACTGAGCCTCGCCAGAGCTTGAGTATTTCGCGAGAGAATCTGCCTTTATGTTTTCTTCCCGGAGGATGTGGTTTATTGTATAGTGATCAAAATCATCTAGAAGTTCACAGGCTTTTGACAAGTAAGCAGGCAGATTTCCTCCTTTAGTTTGAAACTCTTTCTTGACTTGGCATACAATTAGTTGGGAATCACTGAAGATCTGCAACACTTTGATGCTCAGTTCTTTAGCAATCCTCAGACCGACAATAAGAGCTTCGTATTCGGCTTCGTTATTTGTCGAAGGAAATTCTAATCTCAATGCATAACATAATGATCGTCCTTCAGGGGTTTTAAGCACAATCCCAGCTCCTGAACAGTAATCATTTCTTGCACCATCAACATATAATTTCCATCGGATCGGAATGTCTTCAGTTAACTCTTCCTCACTGCCACCTTTATCTGTGCATTCTGCAATGAAATCTGCTAAAGCTTGTCCATTGATTGCTCTTTGGGGATGGTAGGTGATATCGTATTGACTGAGTTCAATATTCCACTTCAGAAGACGACCCGAAGTTTCAGGGCGAAATAGGACTTGCTTCAGAGGTTGATCAGTGAGGACTTTAATAGGATGAGCCTGGAAGTATGGCCTCAACTTTCTGGACGCGATCAATAGACAATAGGCGAGCTTTTCTAACTTTGAATAATTCATCTCTGCCCTAGTGAATCTTTTGCTGATGTAGTAAACTGGACGCTGAACTTTTGCATCTTCTCGTACCAACGCTGCACTGAGAGCATGAGATGAAACTGCTAAGTATATGAATAGATCTTCACCATTGTTGGGCTTAGAAAGTACTGGAGGCGTTTCCATATGATGAATCAGCTCATCAAAAGCTTTTTGACATTCAGGAGTCCATTCGAAATTCTTCTTTCCTTCTTCAGAGCATCAAAGAAGGGAATGAATTTATCTGTAGCTTTGGAAATAAATCGACTCAGAGCAGCGACTTTCCCATTGAGGCTTTGCAATTCCTTCTTTGTTCTAGGGGGTTTGACTTCTCTTAAGGCAGTGATCTGAGCAGGATTAGCTTCGATGCCCCTAGAACTCACAATGAAACCTAAGAATTTTCCGGACTCAACCCCGAATGAACATTTCAGAGGATTCAATTTCATTCCATACTTTCGGAGGATCGCGAACATTTCTGCCAGATGGTCCATGTGGTCTACTGCCTTCTTTGATTTTACTAACATATCATCAACGTATACTTCCATAGTCTTGCCAATTTGAGGCTTGAACATGGCATTAACGAGTCTCTGATAAGTTGCCCCTGCATTCTTTAATCTGAAGGGCATGACTTTGTAGCAGTAAAGACCAACATCGGTGATGAAGCTCGTGTCGTCCTGATCTGGCTCATGCATCATGATTTGATTGTATCCTGAGTAAGCATCCATAAAAGACAATAATTCGTGCCCGGCTGTTCCATCCACCAACTGGTCGATTCTGGGCAATGGAAAACAATCTTTAGGACATGCTTTGTTCAAGTCCGAAAAATTGATGCATACTCTCCACTTTCCATTTGCTTTTTTAACCAACACCGGATTAGAAACCCAATTTGGATAAGTGGATTCTCTGATGAAGCCATTCTCCATGAGCCGATCTACTTCTTCCTTCAATGCTGCCGACCTTTCAGGACCATGGGTTCTCCTTTTCTTCTTTACAGGTGTGAATTTCGGATCAATACTTAAGGCATGCACTGCAATTTCTGGAGATATTCCACACATGTCAGCATGACTCCAAGCGAATACATCCAGATTTGCTTTCAAGAACGATATTAGCATATTCTAAACTGTCACACCGAGTTGTGAACCCACATTTAGCACCTTGTTTGGATCCTTCTGGTCAACAGGTATTGGCACCGTTACTTCTACCGGCACCACTCTGTTCTCCCCTGCACTGGTTTTTCTGGGATCAATTTCTTTTCGTGGATTACTGTGCTCACCAGTGCAGGGCCCACCCCGTACTTGCTACAAGGTGGCTTCTTTGATGCGGAGCGGAGCTGCCGCACCCTTCCCCATTTCTCTCTTCTTCGCCTCCCGCAACTCTGTGAGGTAACATTCCCTCCCAGCACCCTGATCTCCCTTCAAAACACCAATGCCGTTATCAATGGGGAATTTCATGGTTAGGCACCATGGGGCGAGAATAACTTTAAATGTAGCAAGTTGGTCGTCCCAAGAAGGCGTTATAAGCAGAAAATTCATCAACAGTAACAAAAGTTTGCTTACGGACCACTTTTCTTTCCCCTTCACCAAGTTCTACAAATAAGTCGACGGTTCCGATAGGTTGTTTTGGTTCCCCAGTGAACCCAACAATCTTTTGCGAAGAAGCCTGAACATCTGCCATCAGAATCTTCATTTGATCAAAAGTCTTTTTGAAGAAGATATTACAAGAAGCACCGCAATCGACAAGCACTCTTCTTACAATAGCTGGTCCGATACCGGTGGTTATTACCAACGGATCCATGGTGGGAGCCTGAACTCCCATAGAATCTCTAGCTCTGAATACGATGTCATCGTGACAAGTTCTTTGCTGCTTTGAAGGCACAGCATTTTCCAAAACGAAAACAGTTTCTTCTTTCGGGGCATGTCTCAGAGCATGAGCATACCGCTCCATCTCTCCCCAACTTTTGCCTACTGGGTGAGGACCCCCTATGATTACATTTGTGATGCCCCACCTCTATACCCACGCTAACTAAGAACACTACGAGGTAGTGCTGTCAATTAGCACGGAGAATAAGGCTGTGGAGAAGCGACCATCCATGTAACTTCTTTGTGCGAGCACCGATATGTCAGATAGAATAGAATGCATGTCTTTTAAGGAGGAAATCCGACATACCGATGCAAACTCAAAGCTATCACACGGTGGCTATATATAATCTTCGGAAGCAAACATAGAAGTAAACATAATATAAATCAGTCACAGACATCCATATCACAAAGGCGGAAAAGATATGAATATATATATAACACATGAAAGTGTACATCAGAGTAGTGGTCGGAAAGATCCATGATAATACAAAAGAATAGCATCACGTGCTATACAAAAGAATAAGTACACAACATAGAGTCTATATCTCAAATGTGTACATCCAAAAACTACTAATCTATGTAGTTCGCCAAAAGTCAGAATAATCCTGAAGAGAAGTCAAGCAGAAGCACCTGTAACATCTCGGTCTGACCCGAGTATTATTTATAAGAAAATAATAAACGGATCAGTCTAGCTATAAATATCAGATGATATGGTATAAAGTAAAAGACATGGCATGAACATGTAATAACCATCGTAGCATACTACTATAAGTATGTAATTGAAAATCAACAAGAGATTAATCAATATCACAAGAATCTTCTCAAAGATAAAATAGGGTATCATACCCTAAACTTGTATTCACTACAAGTCAATAACACATGAATTCACCAATGCACAAAAACTGATAAACACATGAAAATTGGTGAAGCACAAATTCCAGAAATCAGCACACGAAATTCAGAAATCACATAAAAAGGGGGGGGAGGCCTAACACATGAACGGGAGCATGAAAACTCACCAACGCGTATAACACATGAACGAGAAGCTATCTCATGGAAGCTATCCATTAAATTTTAACACATGAACGGCCCGAAGACCATGGGGCGCTACCCCAACATATGTGATGGTGAAACATCACACAAACGGGGTTTAGTCTCCCTCGTAGACAAAGAGACATCGCACAATTGCTAGTCTAAAAGAAATCACAAAAATGATCGTCATGATCATCAAGAAGTGTCAATCACACCAAGCTAGTAAATATATGAGTTTAGCTTCATGTCCCATAACCACTTGCTTAACTTAAATATTTACGAACAAGCTGTAGATCTTCACTAGAAAATTGTCACAAAAGGGTTCAATCGAACAAGTCCAAGAGCTAACCGACGAAGTGAACGCAAGCGTTTCATACCACTCGTTTTACTAAGTCGTTTAATTCGATTTCTCATCCAAGTGAAGTAAAGGCTTGTATATACTAATAGGTTGGAAAACGGTTTTAGGAAAAAGAGCTTTGTAATAAAATAGAGTTGAAATCGCTTTGATGAAAGAGTTTTGATATTTACTACTAGTATTGAAACCTTCATATTTTTAAAGTGACAAATCACAAAAATGATTGTAGAAACAATCTATCACAAAAATTTACATTCGAAGACGTGAACAAAATCCAAGGAAATCAGCTCAAAATGCAACCGAGTGGAAGTTATGTTGAATGTTTTTCAGATAAGATCCCCTACGGAGGGGGGGTCCAGGGGGGCGTGGCAACCCCCCAAGGTGGGGGTGCGGGGGCAACACCCCCGCTACGGGGTTCGACCTATAGGTCATGCGACCTAAAGGTGAGCGACCTAACATGAGCAAGCGACCTATAGGTCATGCGACCTAAAGGTGAGCGACCTAACTGGTAGAGTGGTCCAGCGACCTAACTGGTTGCGAACTAATATGGTATCAGGGTCGAGCGACCTACGACCTAACGAGGTAAAGGCCTAACAACCTAGTGAAACACGCGACCTAATGCGGCCGAGTGGTTTAAGATCGGAGACGACCTACGACTTATAAAGGTAGACGGTTGAGCGACCTAGCAAGGCTCGCGACCTAAAAATGACAAGGCTGAGCGAGCTAACGAAGCCCAGAGTCGAGCGACCTACGAGCTAGCAACCTAGCGGCTGAAGCACAACGAGCGACCTACGACCTAACGTAGCCGCGACCTAGTACCTCCGAGTGATGCAAGGTCGGAAACGACCTAACAACCTAGAGTTGCTTCGACCTAGTGCTGAAGCAGGAACGAGCGACCTAGGACCTAGGCGACCCACGACCTACGACCTAGCGACCTATTTCCATGCGACCTAAGCCAGAACGACCTAAGCACGCGAGCGACCTAAGTCCAAAACGAAGATTTGCAGGCCTGTCTTCTCCAATGCCAAACGACCTAAGCCCAGAATTTTGCCAAAACACTAAAAATTGGGTTTTTCACCAATTCAATCCAAACCAAATGCAAATACATGTGCACAAGTGATAGGGAATCATTCCCAATAGTCCAATGACAGATATAGGCAAGATGTGAGATTAAAAATCTCACCTTTTCCACGAAATTGATGATGGAGAGCTTAAGAGCAAATCAAGAATCAACCACAAGCTTGAATCTATATTCTTCACCTTGAATTTGGAGTTTGATGTTGAATTTACTAAAGATCTTGAGCTTGGAATTTTAATTTCCCATTCCCTCCACCATTTTTGATAAAGCTTGAAGTGTTTGATGAAGTGATAAAGAGGAGAGGGGGTTGGACTGAGTTAGTGTGTGTTCAGCCCAAACCAAAGTCCTAAGCCAAAAAGTGACGAAAATTTCACTATCTCCAAACATATCGAAGTTTACACTTAAAAAGATCGCAAACGTCATTTTGAACTCAATGGAGGTGGTCTCGAGTCCTAATTTGACCGTATGCAAAAAGTAGCTTTTCGGACCAAAATCCGATTAACGATAAAATATTTAAATATAAAGTCGATAAATATGCGGGTTGTTACAAACTCCCCTCCTTAAAGAAATTGCGTCCTCGCAATATATAAGATGGAAATAAAAAGTAACAACCATAAAAGCATATTAACACAAAAGAAATTTGAAATAAGAAGTTTACCTCAAAGAGCATGAGAAAGTAAGTCTGAATGTGTTCGCTCGATGAATTCTCTAGTCTCCCAAGAACAATCTTTAGGATTTGAGGACCATTGAACTTTAACAAGCGGAACTTCTTTATTTCGAAGTCGTTTGATCTCAGAAGCAATAATTCGAATAGGATGCTGCTCATAAGTTTAATTAGGCGAAACTTCAATTTCTTCCACAACACCGGGCTCAAGAATAGAATCGGAATCCCGAAGGCACTTCCGTAATTGAGAAACGTGAAACACCTCATGCTTGGCAGAAAACTGAGTCGGTAATGAAAGTCGATAAGCCATGGAACCAATACGTTCAGTGATAGGATATGGCCCAATATATCGAGGCGCTAACTTTCCCGATCGACTGAAACGTACAACACCCTTCATAGGTGAAACACAAATAAACACAAGATCTCCAACAGAAAATTCTAATTTCCTTCTTCGATTATCGACATAGGACTTTTGTCTACTCTGAGCTTCTTTCATCCTATGACAAATAAGTTCAATCTTTTTTGTGGAATCCCGAATAAAATCTGGACCTAAGACCAGCTTCTCACCGGCCTCAAGCCAACAAGAAGGAGATCGGCATGGCCTTCCATAGAGTGCCTCGAAAGGTGTCATACCAATACTAGATTGGAAGCTGTTATTATAGGAAAATTCAACAAGTGAAATATGATCTTCCCAACTTCCACCGAAATCAAGCACACAAGAACGAAGAAGATCTTTAAGAGTTTGATTCACACGCTCAGTTTGTCCATCGGACTGGGGGTGATAAGCGGTGCTAAAATTAAGCTTCGTTCCCAAAGCTTTTTGAAGACTCTTCCAGAATCCACTAGTAAACAATGGTTCTTGATCACTAACGATGGAAGAAGGAACTCCATGCAGTTTAACTATTTCTTTGATAAAGAGTTTGGCCAGAAGAGGAACGGTTCGGTTCGACCGAACGGGAATAAAATGGGCAGATTTAGTAAGTCTATCAACAATCACCGACAAGCTATTATGACCCGAACGAGAACGGGGAAGGCCATCAATAAAATCCATGGAAATTTGATCTCACTTCCAAACTGGAATTTCCAATGGTTGCAATAACCCACCAGGCCTTTGATGTTCAGCCTTAACAAGTTGGCAAGTCATGCAACACTTAACAAAGTTAGCGATATCAGATTTCATTCCCTCCCAGTAATAAAGTTGCTTCATATCTGCGTACATTTTACTGCTACCTGGATGAATGGAATATTTGGAACGATGAGAATCTTCTAGAATATCTTTGCGAAGATCTCCAGTATTTGGTACGATAAGTCTACCAAATTTTCGAATGCCGCCACAAAAATCAATATCAAAGTCTTTCAAACCTTCAATATCGGTTTTATCCTTAAGATTTTGACCAAGCAAAGCCAATTCAGGATCTAGCTATTGAGCTCCAAGAATGCGGTCTAAAAGAGAAGGACGAGCCTCAAGGCTACATAGAACAAGAGAGGAACATAAGTCGGATACACGATCTCTAATCTCACAAGTAGATAAAACCTCGAGGTCATGCCATTCAGATACCATCATAGAAACAACCGCTTGTTGCTTACGACTGAGAGCATCAACAACTCGATTTCCCTTTCCGGGAGTATAAAGAATATCAAGATCATTAGATGCAAGAAATTCGAGCCAATGTTGTTGACGCAAATTAAGTTCTTTTTTGAGAAAATAAATATTTCAAAGACTTATGATCAGTATAAAGTATAAATTTCTCTCCCAAAAGGAAATGTCGCCAAATCCGAAGGGCGAAAACGATAGCCGCGAGTTCTAAATCATGTGTGGCATATCTAGTCTCAGCCGGCTTCAATTGCCTAGAAGCATAAGCAATAACACGTTCTTTTTGCATAAGAACGGCACCCAAACGAACGCGACTAGCATCGGTATAAACAACAAAATCTTGATTCCCTTCGGGAATGACAAGAATAGGAGCACCAGAAAGGAGTTCTTTTAATTTCTGAAAAGAAGTTTCACATTTGTCCGACCAAATATATTTAACACCTTTCTTTGTTAAGCCAGTAAGAGGCACGACAATTTTAGAAAAGTCTATTATAAAACGGCGGTAATAACCCGCCAATCCAAGGAAGCTACGGATTTCTGTTACACTCTCCGGTCTCTTCCAATTTTGAACCGCTTCAATCTTTGAAGGATCCACTGATATTCCGGATTCGAAAATAATATGACCGAGAAACTTCACATTAGATTGCCAAAAGTGGCATTTAGAAAATTTTGCTTTTAATTGATTGCTCCTAAGAGTTTCCAAAACAATCCGAAGATGCATTTCATGTTCCTCCTCGGTTTTAGAATACACAAGAATATCATCAATAAAGATGAGAACAAACCGATCGAGGAAATCTTTGAAAACTCGATTCATAAGATCAACGAAATAAGCCGGAGCATTCGTTAACCCAAATGGCATAACCAGCCATCATAATATCCATAGCGTGTATGGAACAAAGTCAAAGGAATACTATCCTCTGCAATACGAAGCTGATGAAAACCGGTAGCCAAGTCCAATTGTGAAAAGACTCTAGCACCACTAAGCTGATCAAATAGATCATCAATCCGAGGTAAAGGATATTTATTCTTAATGGTAAGATCATTAAGCTTGCGGTAGACGACGCAAAGCCTAAGTGTACCATCGGATTTCTTCACGAAAATTGCTGAAGCTCCCCAAGGCGAGGAACTAGAGCGAATAAATTGCTTCTTCTCCAATTCGGATAACTGTTTGCACATCTCTTCATTTTCCTTATTAGACATGCGATAAGGAGGACGAGTAATAGGTTGAGCTCCAGGTATAAGATTAATTCTGAACTCAATTGCTCGCTTAGGTGATAATCCTAAAACGGACTCAAATATGCCGGAAAATTCACGAACGATGTGAATACTAGAAATGATATCTTCCTCATCATCATTATCATTATCATGAGGATTTAAAGAATATAAAGATGCAGCCAAAGTGAAATCCGAATCTTTAAGAATAATAGAAATCTGATTTACAGATTGCGGATGTCGGAGATAAATAGTCCGCTCAGGACATAGGATATGAGCTTCATAACGGTTAAGCCAATCCATACCCAAAATCATTCCAAAGCCTAAGTAACGCATGACATGCAAATCGGCTAGGAAAGAAAAATCACACAAAATAATCTCCACGTCTTTGCAAAGTAAACTAAGAGTTGCGGATCCACCAACTGGATTCGCAATTCTTAAAGAAGTCATTAAAGCAACAACACTTAAAGAAAAAGTGTCTACAAGTTCCTTTGATATAAAAGAATGGGATGCATCCGTATCAAAGAGAACTCTAATAGGTTGATCATGAAATAAAATAATGCCATCAAGAACAGAATGAGACATACCTTGACCGCGAGATGTGTTGCCAGGGGCTTAAGCAACGTTTAACGTTCCCTCCTTGCCTTGAAGCCTAGGGCACAGATGCATAAAATGATCTGGACTTTTACAATCACTACTACAAAACAGGCCATTTGCATCGGTTGTTTACCCCCATTTTGCATCAGTTCAACATCCGATGCATATGCAACCGATGCAACAGGCTTAGCAGTTTTGCATCAGTTCTAAAACCGATGCAAAACGATCCTTTTTACATCGGTTGTTACTAACAACTGATGCAAAATACGGTTGGTTGCTTGGACACAGCCCTCTTTGTTGCATCGGTTTTTTATAACAACCGGTGCAAACTAATCCCTTTATTGCATCAACTATTTATACCTGATGCAAAAAAATCATTCTCAGAAATCATTATTATAGTACTCAAATAGACAATATATATATATATATATGTATATATATTATTGATTATAATAAACAATTATAAATGAAAAGCTATGTATTTTCCGAAAGAACTCAGACAACATGTTGCTCTTATCCCATTAATCAAAACATATGGTACAAAATTTCATATATTCAAAAGATTAAATCTAGTCTAATATCAAATATCAAGTATGCTGTAGCAGTTAGTCAAATAAATATATGGAAATTAGCATCTGTATACACTTTCAGATTGTTTCTACCTGTTCATAATTTGTGTGTCAGTATAGAATTTGAGAAAAATAACTCCAATTTCGTTTAGTATACTCACAACACTTGGAGATTTAGGCAACTTCTAGTGTTAAGAGATGCTACTAGAACTTCTTGGTAAAAGCTCTTCAATGCCCACTTTCATATTAAGTGCTAATCTTCCATTAAAAACAATGACATCAACTGAAAAAACTGAACACACTGGTCTGTGATCAGAGAATCTTGATTCACTGCGATTGTATGATATTTGCCTGATTCCTTCACCGTACCAAAGTATGCGGTCGCACCTAGTAAAATTTTCTCTCTGTTAGCATAATAATGAATTTTAACCTTTGCTCTTATTTTGAGAAAAATGAACCTATCATATAATAAGTGCCTTTTTAACTGTCTGAAATGTGAAACGAAGATCAAGTTATAGGTGATATGGAAAGGACAGAACAAAAAAAGTTTTCTTACCATGCAGGAGTTCGACGTTTCTTTTTAGACATAGCAGTCTCTCTAACATAAGCATCTGAATTGCATGAATATTCAAATAATGAATATAAATCTTTTACACTCAATTGCAGATACATATAAATAAACTTAACGTGTTGACTTATGTGTCTAACAAGAATATTTATTTTGCAGTTACAACAGCGTGGCCACTGTAAGTATATTTCCTGCAACTCAAAGTAGTCGTGGCTGCAGTCTCCGCATTTCCAGGTTTCATTCTTTTTCCAACTAACGTGCATTCAAGTAGGGGATGAAAAACATATAGTCTGTGTCTATGTGACTCTGTATATTAAAACCGCATGGTAACCATCATAACAACCTCCTCTCCCTCCACAAAAACTGAACAAAAACCTTCTGATCAACTGTCACATAATGTCCAGCCGGTACACTTTGCCTCGGAGCCGTAGCACCCCCAAATAGAGCTACTGCAAAAGCCCAATCAAGAGCCCGATAAGAAGCCCAACTCCATCAGCACGGGCTCTATCACCGGGTCGAGTACCACGACATGAAACCCAAGTCATGGAGAAAGAGAACCGTAATAATGGTTTTATTGGATTTTTGAAGAGAAGAAACAGGAAAAATAGCAAAGAATCCATTGAAAAAGAAAAGACAATGCATATGTTAAGAATACACAGTTGCAGGCTGTTGCAATGGAGGCTTGTTAATGCCAGGAGGGAGAAATCAACTAGGAGACAGTATTTCACCACAGTGGTACGTAGCAGTTTTCTTCAATAGATAACTTATATTATACATGCCATTTTATTTATGTAATTTGCAGAGTAAAATCCTTTTTGCATGGCTTAGGATTAACGAGCTCTGAAACTTAGTAGCAGCAAAAAAGATTCTGATCCAGAGATGTAAACATAACAGTAAACTAGCACAAAATTTTGAATCCTCAGATGCACTTTTTTAATGATCACTGGGAATTGCTTTCTAGAAGGCATCTAGATTCTATCACAGAATTTTCTATAACTTTTGAATCCATTCGCCTTCATCTTCCTTTGAGTGATGGTGCCCAGGTACATAAAATTTGTTCAATCAAATATAGTTACTTGCACTAAATAACTCTTATATAAGGTTATTCAAAACTGTAGGCTAGTTTGGTGTTACTTGGTAGTCATATGTCTAAATCCATGCAAATAATGCTGGAAATGGAAAATGAAATCAAGAAATTTTACTCCAAGGTTAGAATTTTTTTTTCTTTTTTTCTTTTCTTTTCAATCAATAGCTGTTGATAAATAAATTAAACATTAAATATTCTAGCAGATAGAAGAAGTCGCTAATGCATTGAAGGAACTAAGGAAAACTGTATTTCAAGAAATTGAAAAATTAGAAGAGCTGAGGAGAACAATCAATAAAATAGCTGCAGTTAAGGTATGTTTTGACCTTTATCACGATTGTGCAATTGCTAAGTTCAAGAAAACTCTCTTTGAATCCTTGTTTTGCACATATTTTGAATGCTGTTCAGTTACAAGAAACAAGTTTGAGAGAAAATGTAATTCAAGCAACAGTAGAAGTAGTTTGAGCTAATTCATGTTGTGGCATCAGGATTGCGATGATCATCGAAGATGCAGAATCAACTAATGGCTATTAATTTACTTCATTTCTCAATGGCTATTTATATTCTTTTTAGACATAGCAGTCTCTCCAGCATAAGCATTTGAATATCACTAGTGACATTTTCGCTCTCTTGGCTAATTCCAAAAACAGGTTTTTGTGGAATTCCGTGCTGACGGAACCGGAACAAAAACTACATGGACAGATTTTTAAACCTTGCAATTAACACTACTGGCACTCAATCATATTTACATTAAACAATGTTTACTGGCACTGGGGTATGTGAATGTGTGTACTCATTTTCAATTAGCAATACATAACTTAAACGAAACTTAACATTATACATTTTTAAAATTTGACTTTCATGGATCTTTTTTTCTTTGGTTTAAATAATATTTTATTCGGATTCCCGTAATTGCAAATTTTTATACATGTTATATGCCAATCGGCTTGTTTTTATGCGCATTGATATACCTACCTGTAGTTACAATTTGAATCCAAAATTTAGAAAGACAAACATAAACATGTATACCAAGGACTTCCAAAGAACAACTCATCTGGTAAAGCATTCAAATGTCAATCGTAAAGCATTCAAATTTTAAATGTCAATAAAAGATGAAAGAGTCAGTTGAAGCTCTTTCAAAATAATTGTATTATGTGTTATAAGATTGGCGCATACTTCCTGAGAATGTTTATGAATAGTGTCTGATTCATTTGAAGGTTTTATTTTATTTTTATTTTTTTTAGAAGGAAAAAACATGTATACAAGGTTTCTGAAAATCATGAAATTATAAGACAATACCTACCTTATTACCAAGATACCCTATGATGCCGCGTCCTATGCAAGAAACACGCAAATGCCCATTATCATCCCAAATTTCATCTCCTCAAACAAAAAACAAAACAAAAAACAAAAAACAAAAAAAAACAAAAAAAAGGGGACTACCACAACTCACCGAACTAACCATTATTCATATAAAGTGGTATTTATTATAATCATTTAAAGAATAAGAATACAAGGAAAAGGTTGACTTGTAGGGCTCACCTTTCAGCTCCTGGACGCAAAGGTATATCGTTTGAAGCTGCAAACTCTTCCAATGTTTTTTTCTGCAATCAAAGATATAACCAATCAAATATATGCCAATGTATAACTCAACAATGATAAGAAGCACAAAATCATTATTTTTCAGTATCAAAGAGAAAAATCACAATGCACTACAAAGAAAAAATTTACATTTTGATAAACTTAAAATGTTATAACAATCAATTAGTACTAAGTTAGATTTAGTTACTTGATTATCCATTGATTAGACTTCAGCCAATAGAGTGTAGACTACAATTTAGTTTTGAAAATATAGTGCTTATGGCATATACTCTATTGGCAATAAGCCTTAAATGACAAGCCGGTTATTCCTTACAGTTAGCTGTTTGTATATAATATACCTGGGCATGAAAAGTTGCTTGAACTCCATCATGGTTCATAAATTGATTAATCAGCATAAATGTAATTTGTCGAACTTAAAACAAAAAAGAGCATTGCACACCATGCAGAGCAGAGCAGAGCATTGAATTAATGGTGGCATAAACTTATACACTTGTTCCATAATACCCGCACCTTTGGTACTCAAATATTTCCTTACAGTTGTTTTTCTATCTCCCAGGAATGTGTGATCTAAGAAATTATCATAAGTTGATTTGCCTAGACTTTTGGCTGCCAGTACACTACAATAAAATAGCAGCTTATTATAATTCAAGAGGTATTCGGTATTAAATCAAATTATTTTCTGGTATGAATAATTTTGAACCAGGTGATAGAAAGGTTAGTGTTGTGTATCTGTACCAATGCTTAAGATAAACTCGGCATGGTAAAGCATCATCTTGCCATATCTTATGGATGTTGTATTTTCCACATCTGTTGTATAATATTTCTTTATTGCCTACAAGCAATATAGTACAAATTCATTTGTTGATTTCGATATTCAACATGAACTAAACAAGTATTATCAATCTCAGAAACAAATGTAATTAAATCATAGTATGTTAATTTAGATATAAATATTAAACACATACCTCTTCTAATCTGATCTCAAAAATAGTTACAATCAGAGTTTCACCGTCGCAGGGCTCCACGGTCAAACCAGAAACTTCCTGCAACATCAAATATTTTCACACAAAAGTGATAAAATAAATAATTTAGAAAAAAAGCTGATAATTACAAAATTAATTAGTACGGAAAATATGGAAGTCAAACCCCAATTTCCTGATTTGCCAGCCCAAGTTGAACAAAGACTGATCCAACAGCTGCATACAGTCGGCGAATTTTGGACAGTAGAACTATATTCATCGCCTTTTAGCTGTACCCACGATCTACCCCATGTACTGCTAATTGAAAATAATTTAACAACTTAAATGAAAGTGAAAGTTGTTAAAATTGGAGCAGAATTAGTTTCACTTGTAGATGATAACACCATGTACATTAGTCTTGGTGGATATTTAAATAACCAAGATAATGGTGGAAATCTGATAATTATTTCCATCTGGTCTACAACCTTCAATCATGTTTCTCAGCCCAAAACATGAATATCATACACTAGGCCCACAAAAAAGTTGAATTATCTGAAACAAACATCATAATAAACACATAAAACACATTCAACATCAATTATAAAAATACCGATCATCATCATTTATGGATGTCTACCTTCTTCAATTCACAGGATATAACTTTTTGGGATATAATATCTATTTAATCAAGCTGGCTCCTTCTTTCAAAAAATTTTCTAAAACAATTCCTCTTTCAAGTCATAAAACTTTTATTTATACCATTTAAATGGACATCAGTTACACTAAATAAATTCAGTAAAAACCCATCAGCATGTAGTATTGTAATTTTCAATTCATCTTTTAAAGAGTAACAACTAGCATGGACAATAGGACAATAATTAGTAATTCAATTCACATATGAACAACACCAACATAGTAGAACAATAAAACGTATGAAGAACAATCAACAACCACTCACAGCTACTATGGTATGCTCTAATCTTATCTAAACAAATAGGATCCTGAATAAAATAAGCAAAATGGATCAAAATGTAACTATATACATCGTTTGTTACTGTAAACTGATATAAAAAGCAATTTATAACAATACTTGATAATTAATAAACAGATTAGAATTAATCTAAGATTAAAACCTCACCTCTTTTGCTCTTTATCTACCAGAATAAGAAAGATGAGTCCTCTAGCCAAATCTTTTAGTATATATTTCAGTTCTATCGGGAGGCAAAACATTATCATCGATAAACTTTTGGCACTTTAATAAATTAAGCTTCAGAACCAAGCGTCGAACTTCAGATCTTTTGACGGCATCGAGCTTCAAATCCAGGCATTTAGTGAGTTAATTAATCACAGCGACGTCAAGCTTCTCTCATCGCGAATAACTAGGTGTCTCGGGCAGAATAACAAGAGCTGCTAAGAAGTGAGGCAAGGTAGGAGGAGTCGATTAAAGGTTCGGGTTGAAAGGAAGGAGGGAGGAGCTTGTTCAACGGCGGGGGCAGGAGTGGGGGCGGAGGCAGGTTGCTCTTCGACAATGGAAGTAGGAGCGGCGGCTACATCTTCAATTGACATGGTTAGTGAAATACTTTTTAGGGGGAACGATAGGAAAATAAGTGGCGGCAGAAAAAACTGGGATGGCAGGAATTAATGAAAGTGCGTAACGAAAGGGATGCAAATTAATGTAGTTGCATCGGTTGATTTTAGAACCGATGCGACTAAAACTATTTGCATCGGCATATTTTCTTCGGTTGTTGGTGAAAACTGATGCAAATTTGAATTTTTATTACCTATTGCTTTCTATGTATCAATTGCACCGGTTATTAAGACAGAACTGATGCAAATAGTTCTATTTGCATCAGTTTTTACTTCAACCGATTCAAATGAGGCGAAGCAATATGCATTTTTTGTACTAGTGAATAGCGACAAGAGCGGGGCTTTGAACATTTGTTCGCAAAATGGCCCTTAGCACCACAGTTGAAGCATTTCCTATCACTGGGAGAAAATGTCTTTGCAGTAGGAGTTGCTTGTTTACCCTTTTTGTTAGGATAAGGACCTTTGAACTTGTTAGGCCTTTTCTTGTTGTTGAAGTTTGGTTTGGCAGCCACCACTTCAACATCACTGTCCTTATCAGCCTCTTCAAGACGAAGAGCGATATCAATGAGTTGATCGAAAGAAACTTCTAATTTGAGAAGTAATGGCTTCTTGAGATTCTTGTTTAAGCCATAGACAAACATTTGGTTCTTCTTCAATGGGGTGTTGATGTATTCAACCCCATATTTGGACAGTGACTCGAAGGATGCGACATAATCTGTCACAGAGGATTCACCTTGAACAAGGTCTATGAAACGACGAGCCAATATCACTTTCTCTGCTTCTGGTACGAATTTTAATTCGAAGCGTTACCGGAATTGCTCCCAGGTGAGATCAGCATCAATAATTTCAGAAATGAGAAGTTCGTACCAATCCAGTGCTCTCTCTTGGAGCATACTGGAAGCCACCTGAACACGGTGAAGATCGACAAGATTCATGCGAGAAAAGATCCTATCGCGTGTTTTTAACCAAGCCTGGACTTCAATAATAGTTTCGGAACCTTTGAATGGTTTCCCACCCAAGTTGGTATAATCGTTGCACAAACGTGCAAATCCAGACTTAGGATTAGTAGGTTCCTGTTTAGGACCAGCTGCTTGAGCATTCTTTACTAAATCAAGAAGCTGTTGAGCAGTCATGAAAACTCCATCCTGGGGAGTAACGGTAGATGGTCCAGCTCTGAGACAACCTGGTCTAGACATTCTCTTCTTTAAGGAAGAGAAAAGAAGAAAAGTTATTCTCCAAATAAATATCAAGCAATCTTGATAGATGAAACAAGGAATCATAAGGAAAACAGGATGAATCGGTTCGAAGACTCGAACTAAATCCTGAAACACAACTCCTAAGGTGGACTTAGGATGATGATCCTTGTTAAGTTATCCTACATTGTTCCGAAGTTTGGCTCTGATACCAAGCTGTGACGCCCCACATCTATACCCACGCTAACTAAGAACACTACGAGGTAGTGCTGTCAATTAGCACGGAAAATAAGGCTGTGGAGGAGCGACTATCCATGTAACTTCTTTGTGCGAGCACCGATATGTCAGATAGAATAGAATGCATGTCTTTTAAGGAGGAAATCCGACATACCGATACAAACTCAAAGCTATCACACGGTGGCTATATATAATCTTCGGAAGCAAACATAGAAGTAAACATAACATAAATCAGTCACAGACATCCATATCACAAAGGCGGAAAAAGATATGAATATATATATAACACATGAAAGTGTACATCAGAGTAGTGGTCGGAAAGATCCATGATAATACAAAAGAATAGCATCACGTGCTATACAAAAGAATAAGTACACAACATAGAGTCTATATCTCAAATGTGTACATCCAAAAACTACTAATCTATGTAGTTAGCCAAAAGTCAGAATAATTCTGAAGAGAAGTCAAGCAGAAGCAACTGTAACATCTCGGTCTGACCCGAGTATTATTTATAAGAAAATAATAAACGGATCAGTCTAGCTATAAATATCAGATGATATGGTATAAAGTAAAAGACATGGCATGAACATGTAATAACCATCGTAGCATACTACTATAAGTATGTAATTGAAAATCAACAAGAGATTAATCAATATCACAAGAATCTTCTCAAAGATAAAATAGGGTATCATACCCTAAACTTTTATTCACTACAAGTCAATAATACATGAATTCACCAATGCACAAAAACTGATAAACACATGAAAATTGGTGAAGCACAAATTCCAGAAATCAGCACACGAAATTCAGAAATCACATAAAAAAAGGGGGGAGGCCTAACACATGAACGGGAGCATGAAAACTCACCAACGCGTATAACACATGAACGAGAAGCTATCTCATGGAAGCTATCCATTAAATTTTAACACATGAACGGCCCGAAGACCATGGGGCGCTACCCCAACATATGTGATGGTGAAACATCACACAAACGGGGTTTAGTCTCCCTCGTAGACAAAGAGACATCGCACAATTGCTAGTCTAAAAGAAATCACAAAAATGATCGTCATGATCATCAAGAAGTGTCAATCACACCAAGCTAGTAAATATATGAGTTTAGCTTCATGTCCCATAACCACTTGCTTAACTTAAATATTTACGAACAAGCTGTAGATCTTCACTAGAAAATTGTCACAAAAGGGTTCAATCGAACAAGTCCAAGAGCTAACCGACGAAGTGAACGCAAGCGTTTCATACCACTCGTTTTACTAAGTCGTTTAATTCGATTTCTCATCCGAGTGAAGTAAAGGTTTGTATATACTAATAGGTTGGAAAACAGTTTTAGGAAAAAGAGCTTTGTAATAAAATAGAGTTGAAATCGCTTTGATGAAAGAGTTTTGATATTTACTACTAGTATTGAAACCTTCATATTTTTAGAGTGACAAATCACAAAAATGATTGTAGAAACAATCTATCACAAAAATTCACATTCGAAGACGTGAACAAAATCCAAGGAAATCAGCTCAAAATGCATCCAAGTGGAAGTTCTGTTGAATGTTTTTCATATAAGATCCCTTACGGAGGGGGGGTCCAGGGGGGTGGCAACCCCCCCAGGTGGGGGTGCGGGGGCAACACCCTCGCTACGGGGTTCGACCTATAGGTCATGCGACCTAAAGGTGAGCGACCTAACAGGAGCAAGCGACCTATAGGTCATGCGACCTAAAGGTGAGTGACCTAACTGGTAGAGTGGTCCAGCGACCAAACTGGTTGCGACCTAATATGGTATCAGGGTCGAGCGACCTACGACCTAACGAGGTAAAGGCCTAACGACCTAGTGAAACACGCGACCTAATGCGGCCGAGTGGTTTAAGGTCGGAGACGACCTACGACTTATAAAGGTAGATGGTTGAGCGACCTAGCAAGGCTCGCGACCTAAAAATGACAAGGCCGAGCGAGCTAACGAAGCCCAGAGTCGAGCGACCTACGAGCTAGCGACCTACGAGCTAGCGACCTACGAGCTAGCGACCTAGCGACTGAAGCACAGCGAGCGACCTACGACCTAACGTAGCCGCGACCTAGTACCTCCGAGTGATGCAATGTCGGAAACGACCTAACGACCTAGAGTTGCTTCGACCTAGTGCTGAAGCAGGAACGAGCGACCTAGGACATAGGCGACCCACGACCTACGACCTAGCGACCTATTTTCATGCGACCTAAGCCAGAACGACCTAAGCACGCGAGCGACCTAAGTCCAGAACAAAGATTTACAGGCCTGTCTTCTCCAATGCCGAACGGCCTAAGCCCAGAATTTTGCCAAAACACTAAAAATTGGGTTTTTCACCAATTCAATCCAAACCAAATGCAAATACATGTGCACAAGTGATAGGGAATCATTCCCAACAGTCCAATGACAGATATAGGCAAGATGTGAGATTAAAAATCTCACCTTTTCCACGAAATTGATGATGGAGAGCTTAAGAGCAAAGCAAGAATCAACCACAAGCTTGAATCTATATTCTTCACCTTGAATTTGGAGTTTGATGTTGAATTTACTAAAGATCTTGAGCTTGGAATTTTAATTTCCCATTCCCTCCACCATTTTTGATAAAGCTTGAAGTGTTTGATGAAGTGATGAAGAGGAGAGGGGGTTGGACTGAGTTAGTGTGTGTTCAGCCCAAACCAAAGTCCTAAGCCAAAAATTGACGAAAATTTCACTATCTCCAAACATATCGAAGTTTACACTTAAAAAGATCGCAAACGTCATTTTGAACTCAATGGAGGTGGTCTCGAGTCCTAATTTGACCGTATGCAAAAAGTAGCTTTTCGGACCAAAATTCGATTAACGATAAAATATTTAAATATAAAGTCGATAAATATGCGGGTTGTTACAACATTAATAACAGGTCTTTCAGTTTCCTGTACCGCAGCTTTTTCACCTGAGCCAGATTGACGAGCAGGAAGTTGTTGCCCCTGAGTAGATGAGGCAGGATCACTTTTATTTCTCTTAACATACTGTTGCAGTTTGTTCTGTTGTAGCAGCTCTTCAATTAAATTCTTCAAATGGCGACACTCATTAGTATCATGGTCAGGCTGATTATGAAATCGACATAATCTTCCATTAGGCACAAAATTTTTCCCAAGCTTTATCTTAGGTGGCTCAGGGTACTCGATAGTATCCTTAGTTGCGAAGAAGATGTTCTCTGGAGTCTTAGTTAAAGGAGTGAAATCCGAAAAACGGCGTGGTTTCTTCATATCCTTCTGTTTTTTCCCACCATTATATTCCCTTTTCTGACCAACAGATTCTTTCTTGTTAGAAGTTTCAACCACATGGTTGTTTTCAATTTCAGCCACAACCACCTTTGCTGATGCAGAAAGATTTTCCAGACGCATAAATTCGTCATCCTTCTTATAAAACTTCTCCAGTGAATTCGGTTCCTTCATCTTCAACCATTTTTCGAACTCACTTGTTTTATCGATGGCTCGCATCAAGTAAGTTAAAATCATTCGAGGCTCAGCATTATCCACTTCGGCCAAGGCTATGTTAAAGCGATTCAAGAAGGATTTGATAGATTCGTCGGAAGCTTGTTTTAGGCTGGACAGTGACATTATGTCCTTGGCCTTTGTAGCATACAACCTGAACTGATCCATGAATTTACGAGTCAAATCAGAGAATTGATCCACATATCGGACCAGTAGCTTTGTAAACCAGAGTAGAGCCACTCCTTCCAAATAGACAAGAAAATATCTGCATTTAATCACATCTGTTGCTCTGGCACCTGTCATATGCCAGTCATACTTGTACAAGAATTGATTAGGGTCACTTGTTCCTCGATAGGCTGGGATAGTAGGAGGAACAAACTTCTTTGGAAATTCAGCTTTTAGAATTCTTTCGGTAAACGGAGTCTTGCTTGGAGCAAACCCCCAATCATTTTCATCTTCATTTCTTTGCATACTTTCTTTCATAATCTGGCGAACCATTCCGGATAGATATTCCTCATCATTCAGAGGCACGTCAGCCACTTTTCGGAAGTTTGTCTGAACAAACGTTCGCGAAGAGGCGGCTACAGCCTTGATCCTCCAGCTTGGGGAGGTGCCCCTTCAGCGATGTCAGCTGCTCTTTGAGGAATATCTTTCTATTGGGAATCATGAGTATCTTCAGCAAAGGTTGGTTCATTGTTTTCTGGTTGTCGGTTCATCCCAAGCAGAACGTTTAACCTGTCCATCATCAAAGCATTTTGAGCTTCCATTTGCTGGTATAACCCCGACACAACATCGTCAAGTTCAGCCCTTGTGACTCCCACAGCAGGAGTTGTGCCTGATTTGGCGCTGGAGAGGAAGCAGCCCTGTCATTAGCATCTCCGGATCTAGTAGATCTACTCTTTCTTCCAAGAGCCATGATTTCAGATAGACTTCTGGTTTTTAAGGAGAATCTCTCAACAAATCTTTGCGAAGCAATGGTGAGAACACTCCCGAGTTCGATGTTCTCAGTGAAAGCACCAAAAATGTTAACGTGAAAATCGACACTAACACCCCGGTGTGAGTATGATATCGTGAAAGCACCATCCGTCGGTACGGGAACAGAATATAAGCAGAGAAATCACAGAAAAGCAGTAAAAAGACAACAGTTTTATAGTGGTTCGGCTTAAGATCTAGCCTACGTCCACTTTAATCTCCTTTATTGATGATTCGGTTACAATTCTTTACAATGCACTTTGATTACAACACACTTTAGACGAATAGCTAGAACTTTGATGTAGAAGAATCTTTCGAATTCATGTTGAATGTGTTCGATCTCCTCTTGAAGTTCGTTGAAGCGTCTTTGGTGTTTGAAGTGTCGGATGAGTCGAGAAAACAGCAGAGTATAGGCGTTCCAAAAGTGAGCAAAAAGTCCCCTCTTAGTTGGAATAGGTAGGGTATTTATAGGAGAATTCTGAAATTAGGTCGTAGATCGTGAACGACCTTGGATAGGTCGTAGGTCGTGAGCGACCTAGGGAGCACGGGCTACGGATTAACAGGTAAGTTGTAGGTCGCAAACGATCTAAGGGTAGATCGCTAGGTCGCCAGCGACCTAAGGGATATGAGCTATGACTTATCTCACCTGCACTTGGTCTCGTCTGAACGAGTTAGTAGGTCCTGAGCGACCTAATGGTGGAGGTATGGTACGTAGCTTCACTCTGCTATAGCTCGCTAGGTTGTTACATTACTATGTCGCTAAGTCGTTGGAGCTTTAGGTCGCTAGGTCGCCTGTGAAGTTAGGTCGCTAGGTCGCTGCATCTATCTGCTGTGGTACTGTTGCCTCGCGTTGATAGTTAGCTCGCTAGCTCGTTCCATCCTTTAGGTCGCTAGCTCGTTCTGGCTTGTGCTAGCTGCTAAGTCGCCATCTGTTTAGTTCATTAGGTCACTTATACTTTTGGGTCGTTAGGTTGCTGTTCCTGTAGGTCGTTAGGTCGTTGGTTCTTTTAGGTCGTTAGGTCGCTTATCACCCTAGATCGCTGGGTCGCGGAAAAGAGGAATTAACAATCGACACCGGTATAGGGACCGGTCGCTCCCTAGCGGTGACCGCCCCCTTTGACCAATTGATTGGTGGAAGGGTGGTGGTAGAGAATGAATCTTGGTCTAACAGCCCAGATTTAATATAATTTAATCTAAGGAAAAGAATTGATTTGAGCGCCTATAAATACAGGCCTAACCCCTCACTTTTTTTCTCATGTTCCCAGAATCAAGGAGCGAAGCTCTGCATTTTCTCTTCTCTACAAATTCTAAAAAATTTAGAAATTATAAAATATTATATATATATATATATAAATGTAGAATAGCGAAAAATAAAAGAGAAGAAGAATAGGGACGAGTCGATTCTACAAAGAAGAGGTAAATTCTAAATCTAAATTTAAAACTACGCTTAACTCAAATCTTTTTTCAGATCTATAATTCTAATAAATATGTATGCGCATTTAATACATATTTTGGTAGAAAGAAAGGGAGTCAAATAAAGATAAATGATTTAGATGTGAAGATTTGGAAGCTAAAAGGTAGGTGGGAAATTATATGTTTTTTATATAATAATGGATTTATATCATTGTGAATCTAATCCTTCTATGCTGAATATAAATTATGAAATTGTAGGCTTATATATATATATATATATATAATCAACTTGAGATCCTTACCTACACATTAAGTAGATGGTTATTAAATGTTGTATACACCTAAATATGGAATATAAGGGTGAAAGTAGTCCCTAAAAGTTATGAAGGAAATTATTAATAAGATTTTGTGATAATTTCAGATTTTGTTATTTGAATATTATAAGTTGTTAAACTTGAGTGTGACATGTTTCTAATTTGATTGCGATTTAAGTCTTATATTTTAATTCATTGGAATGAAGAATATTTCTACTTGGATTTCTATAAATTATCTAACTTGCAATTATATATGAAATGTGTCATTTGAAATAACAAGAAATATGTCCAAAGAGAAGAGATGTGTGAAATATGAATGTTATCATATTTTTTACTATCTATTTCAACAAAACAGAAAGATAATTCCTCGCAATTCTGAACCCAACACAATTCCTCCTTTTTAGGTAATTTATGGGAAATTAGGGGGATACTATTTCCTTTTTGGGAAAGATACCGCTTCAATGGATTAAAATGTAGAAATCCCTGAATGTAGAATTAAAGTGTTATAAATAGAAATAATAATAATTCCATTATCGATTTAATATACATGATTAAATATATGTTAGAAAATAAATAATAAGTGCTGAAAGTATAAATAAGATAACGAAATAAAATAAAATTAGGGAAGTTATAGTAATCAAGTAAAGTAGACATCAATTGAAAGGAAACAGTAAACCATACTTAACTATATAAACTGAAAATGAAGTAGTGAATAATATTTAATGCATTGATTATAAAAAGCAGTAAGTGATGTTTAATGGCATTAATAAAATAAGAATTCATAGCATGTGAAATTCATGGACTACTAAAGGTTTTTTAGTTTGAAAAACCCTAGCCATGCCCGAGTCCTCCTCCCCCAGTCGCCATCTCAAGCCTCCCCTCCCCAGCCTAGACCCCCATGCTCCTCCTTCCATTGTAGATGCTGATGGTTTTATAGCTGTTACATCCAAAAAATGGCATAGAGAACCTAAGTTTTCTTCCATTGTTGCTCGCCCTAAATCTACTATTGCATCTCATGCTCGATCTGATAGTCGCCTCCCTTTGCCAACCGAAGCATCCACATCCGCTACCTATGACTGCTCTTTCCGTGCTGACTCCCGTTCGCCTCACCCGTGCCCTAGTCGTTCACCTCCCCCCACATCCAGAGCCAACCTGGAAAACGATGCACCCGTCTAACCTGCCCTAACTGGGCAGATGTTCTCAATGGCAACCAAATTCATGTGAACATCCCCCTGAAGTTTTTGTGCCCTAGATAATTTAACTCGCTCCAGTGTGAAAAGATGATAACGGAGATTGTTAACGATGCAAGGAGTCATTGGAATAATGCTATAGTTATTTATGTTCTGGGCTCCAAACCTCACATCCCATTTTTCAAGGCATACATCCATTGGGCTTGGAAACCGATAGGAAATTTACTGTCTACTCCAAAGAGAACGGATTCAATGCAAGGTTCGAAATTCCGTTTTCCGTTTTCCGTTTTCGTTCCGGTCATTGATAATTTTAAAATTTCCGGTTCCGTTCCGAAAATTTCGGAAGTTCCGTCTTAATTCCGGTTTTCTAATTCCGGTACCTTTTTTGCTTTAATTTGTTATTTACGCTAATAAATGTCCAATAGTGTCATAAATTTATAGTAAATTTTTTATATTACATATAAAATACACTTATTAAAAAACCATTGTTTAAGATTATGTATTGTTCATTTGAGATTTTGAAATATTTGTCAATTTTTGAAATTTTTATTATAATTCAATGTAAATTAACAAAAGTATAACAACTTTTTTTTCCATAGACATGATTTTTTGTCCTTTTATTTATTGTCATATTTAATTTGTTTTTCTTTTTTAATTACTATATTTTTGTTGTATTTTTTTTTGTACTTTTTTTTTCAATATTTGAAAAGTAAATTCGGAATTTGGACCGGAATCAGAATTTTGACCGGATTCCGTTCCGGTTATGAGCAGAACCGGAACGGAATCACCGGAATAACCGGAATTCCGTCGAAATTTTGAACCATGATTCAATGTCATCAAACTCGATAACAAAGAAGACCGTGATAGAGTTCTTGAGGGTGGTCCATGTTTTTATGATAGAGAACTTATGTTGATGAAACATTGGACTTTAGGTATGCAATTTAACAAAGATATATTACATTTGATACCATTTAGATTCGTCTTCCCAATTTACCCCTAAATTATTGGACTAAGGAAGGCATCATTCTCATTGCCTCTGTATTGGGCACTCCCATTAAACTGGACAAGTTCATGGAAGGTATCATTAAAATCATATACGCACGTCCCTTGGTTGAGGTCTCTAATTCTTTTAACTACCTTAAACAGATCCCATTTTAAATGAATTTGATGAGCTTATAATGCAAGATGTGGAATATAAATGGAAACCGATTAGATGCCAAAACTGTCAGAGTTAAGGACATTGGAAAAATGTGTGTCAATTCAGCAAAGTGTGGATCCCTGTTAAGGACAACAATGTTCAAACGATGAAAGCTCAGAGGGATGTTGACAGTTCAAGTATTAATAATGTCAATTCCAATACAGGGATTAATATTGATAATGAACTTCCTACACAAAAAAGAGACATTCATCAAAATACATGCGAATAGCTGGAATTTAACATTCAGAGCAATGCAGATGAACACAACAACATGATAGATAGTAACACTTTGAATATGCAGAGTGATCATGATCATAGTATGGGTGAAGAGTCCAATGTTACATCACGATTCTAACTTGGATACTATTAACTGTACAAATAATTCTGATTCCATACCTTCTGAAGATACTCAAATGGACTCTGATGAGTTAATTAATTCCATTAGTCCTTCTGAAGTCGGTTCACTGCCTGATAATTCCAATCCTGACCCTCAAAGCACAAACCATATCCAATTAGATCAAAAACCATAGGAAAATCCAGAGATGACGAGCTTCCTTTCGAATTTAACTCTACTGCTCCCCAAGATGTCGTAGATAATCCAGCCTGACACAACCTGGTTACACAGATGAAAAAGAAGAGTAAAAAAATAAAGAAAAGTAAGAAATCAGGTAATGCTACTTCCCTTGAAAACAGTAGTGAAATGTCTCAGTCCCAATGATGCAGTCCCTTGTTTGGAAAATTAGGGTTCTTAACTCTCCAGAAAAACAACTAAATTTACTACAAATGTTGAATAGAAGTAATCATTCGTTGAAAACAAGTTATCTACAGATAGTATTTCAGCTTTAGTGTACAAAATGGGCCCAAAGTGGAAACATGCTCACAACAACTCTGCTGAATAAAAAGGTAGAATCCTAATTATCTGGGATTCTACAGTTTGGTCATCAATTATTTTATATTCTGACTGTCAATTCATCACATATATCTTGCACAATGCAGCTGGCTTGAGCTCCTAATTCAACTGACCAACGTTTTGAACTATGGAAATACATACATGAGCTAAGAAAATCAAATTACCATGGATTTTATTAGGGGATTTCAACGATATCCTCTCTTCTCATGAAAGATCAATTAATGGCGCATATAATTCTCTGGGTAAACTAGAATTTATGAACTGCTTTCTCAATTCTAAGCTGATAGAACCTGAATATACAAGTAATTTTTTTACATGGAGAGGTGGGTCTAATTTTTCTATTTACAGTAAAGCTGATTGAGCGTTCATCAACAACCTTTGGGAAGACAAATTTCAAGAATTTAGTGTTCACTTCGGGACTCATGCCTTAAGTGACCACACCCCTATTCTAATCAAATTCTCAGCTGTCACTCCTAATAACTTTAGAATTCCTTTCAAATTTAATAATGCATGGTGTCTTGATATTGATTACAATGGTATAGTTGAACGGGCTTTAAATTTAAATGTCATTGGAAACCCACTCTACATCTTGATTTGTAAACTGGAAGAAGTTAAACACTCCCTAAAAGCTTGGTAGAAATCTACTAAAAGTAGTCAACAGTTGTGTGAAAAAATTAATAATGAGGCTAACCAGATCTACAACCAGTTCATTCAGGATCCTCAAGACAGTGACCTAGTTATGCAATATGGACATAAAACTGAGCAGATCTCTAATTTATTAAAGAAAATTTTTGTTGAGAATACTCAGAGAATGAAAATTAATTGGTTAACTCAAGGTGATAGCTCTTCTAAATCCTTTCACAGTAGAGTGGACATCCTTAAAAATTCTAACAGATGCAAATATTTTTTGGATGCAAATGGAAATTTAAAATCAACATCAGAAAAGATTGCTCACGAAGCTCCTCTTTTTTCTCACCTTTGTTCAATACTTCTAATGTCAACTATCAATTTTGAGACATAGTTTGTAAGAAAATTCTTACAGAGAATGCGAGAGAAGGGCTGGACAGACCTTTTAAGCTAGAAGAAGTGAAAAATGCACTGTATCAAATTAAAGACAACAGCACCCTAGGGCAAGATGGCTTAAATGCTAAATTGTTCAAACATCATTGGGAGCAGTTAAAAAATGAAGTGTGGAGTGCTATGCTAGGAGTCCAGAACTCAGGTAAAATTATCAAAGAAATTAATCACACTTTCATTTGTCTGATTCAAAAAAAAAGGACCCATCAGCTATTTCGGATTATAGGCCAATTTCACTTTGCAATGTTACTTGAAAGATATTAGTCAACTTATTATGCAACGGAACAAACACTACAACAAAAAGTGTCTTTTATAGCGGCATATAGCCGCTATTAAGCACAACCATAGCGGTTTGATAAGCGCTGTATACCGACATGTTATAAAAAACTGTTGAATATTTATAACACAAAATATGCCGCTATGGTTGAGCTTAGTTTTATAACGCAATTTCGCCGCTATGGTACGTTAATTCAATAGCTCATTATAGCCGCTATAATACAGCTAAATCTCAACGGAACTGGAAATCTTTATAACACCAATTTGCCGCTATAAAATATTTATTCAATAGCTCATTATAGCCGCTATAATACAGCTAAATCTCAACGGAATTGGAAATCTTTATAACACCATTTTGTCGCTATAAAATATTTATTCAATAGCGGTCATTTCACGCTATTAAATCAACATGTTATAGTATTGATAAATTCTTTTACAGCTCATATATGCCGCTATAAAAATCGTAGATACACTTTTCAAGAGCTATGCCTATATATTACATTTTAATAATAACAATCAAACTAAATCTTCATAAACGAATAAAGATTATAATCAACAAATATAACACAAGAGCATGCTCAGAAAGAAATGTAATATATTTTTCATTACAGTGTACAAACATTAAAGCAAGTGCATAACCATTGAATAAAACATAAGCCTGCAGCCAAGTTAACACAGAGAAACAGATGTAGGGTTGCTACAATGCACTGCCCTGCCACATAAGATGAAGCTAGACGAATAAGCACGCAAAAGCGTAAGGAAACTGCAGTACGTAGAATTGCATTGGTTATGGAAGCACCGAGTGGTTGATATGCAGGCATGTATCACTGAGGCATTAGAAGCTTGGGGGTTACATAGTCATTGCTTTCAAACCTGGAGGTGTTTCTTCATTATTTTCTAAAGCTTCTGAACGAGCAAAAGCATCACAATCAGTATCACATAAGCTTTTGAATCTTTGTAGATCTGAACTGCCGTCTATGTCCGTAAAACCTTGAGAAACTGGAAGTGTATTATCTGAATTATGATCATGTCCTAAATATGAAATCATTCCGAAAACATTCCATTTATTAAAGCATACAAGTAGAATTAACTAAACATTACTTTTTGTACCATCCGTAGTTGTTTCTTCCAAAGGTGGTCTTTTTTGAGATCTTTGTATTTTGATGGGTTGAAAACCATGGTCCCTGTACATGATTTAATAGTTTATAAATACTATATTTATGATGGTTGCAATATCTATATTAAATGATTTATTAATCACAATAATTGAAATAAAAGCGAATTGAATAAACCAAAATATTGGGCATCCCCAAGCTTTTCAATATCAAAGAAGACTGATGATGCAAGAATGAAATGGTGACTATATGAATGAAACAGTGCCGATGTAAAAGGGAAATAGGATAGCAAAGAATCAATATAAGACTAAAAGGTGTCATGACAAAGTTACAATAAATTATTATAAATTCTACCATTTTATATCAGCCTTTTTTCTAACGATTGTAGTTACTATGAATTTCGGTGGAAAATGAGGAAGAGAAAAAAAATTGTAACTTACAATGAAAGACTGATTTTGCTCACATCCGGTTATGTCTCTTACTCAATAGTAAACCCCATTGAAGTGGATTCATAATTGAAAAGAAGCATTGTAGCCTTTTGCACATTTTTACCAATCCACCTTTGGCTAAAAAATGATATTTTGTATCTTCAGATCATAATTTTTTTCTTCTGTTTAATAGTTCATAATGCTATTTTAAATCTACATTAGTTTATTTTAACTGTGCATGTGCTTTGCTTTATGAAGAATTAAGTCGAGGGTGGTTTAAATTGAATACTAATGTTAAAATGAAAAAAGATGGAACAAACTGGACCAAGACTAACTGTAGTTCCAAAAAACAGTTTAGTCTTGTGTCCATTGAGCAAAACTTTGCCAATATAAAAGCATTAGTAGCAACCCTACAACCTAAGCATCGGGCAAAGTATCGACAAATTACATATGAAGTTATGTCATAAGTTATAAACTTCAAACTTACACCATAGAGAAAGTTGCAGATCCCTTTCCAGGCTTTTCTTCAACCACTTCAGAACCACCATCCCAAGTTCTCTCTGTAAGGACCTTTATTTCCTTAGCTAGCAAAGTTAGTTGCCAGAGTTGCCAGAGTTGCCTAAGAAAATCAAAGTAACATTTAAGATTTACAAGTATACAGCACAATCAAATATGTTTCAAATGATATATTTTTGGCTTGAGCCAGTTTTGGATACACTCGGAAAATTCAAAATAACCATGAAATGACCAATGACACAAAACTACATGCATACGCTATAGCCCAAACAGACCTCATCCCTGGTTTCGTTTATTAGGACAGACACCTGATAAAATTCACAATGCCTAAAAAATAAACTAGTACAACTGCACAACGGTGGAAAACTGACCATTTGAGTATATCATTGGAAATAATATTTATATTTGTTGCACTTTTAAATTAATTACATATTTAGTCATGTTTTTTCGTTTTCAGTTTAATCATGTGTGGTTAGTTTGAATTTTTTTTATAACATTTACTTTTTTATTAGTTTGAATTTTTATTTATATTATTAATAAAAAACAAATTTGTAAAAGAAATTTATTTTAATAAAGAATAAATTTGTAAAAGAAGTTTATTTGTTAGATCGATATTAAGATTTGATAATATATGTAGATGGGCGTTTTGAGTTTTAAAAGAGGTTTAATTGCTTGATCATATTTTTAATCGATATAAAGATTTGTTAATATCTATAGAGTTGTCGTTTTACACCTCTACTTATCTTTTATGTTAGATGAAAAATTTACAAACAGGCAAACAATAAGAAAACAAGTAAAATTATCTTGTACTACTTCGTTTGAATCTATGATGGGATGGTCTATAGTCTTCTAGTTGGATCTATCGGAAGCTACCTGCTGCTACTCCTCTTGACTAAGCTAATAATCTCGCTTGTAATTTTGACAACATCGAAGTTCCATGAGAATTTAAGATTGAATCTGCTTTGGCAACCATTAATGAAGTAAGAAATTTGCTTGATGGATTAGGTTAAAATAATAATAATGTGGAGTTAATATGTTCTGATAGTTCGAGATAGCTTTTTTATCTTCTAGCAATGTATGTTATTCATTTGATTTTACTAGTCATCCCGTATAAATGTTTTCTTCTTATAGTTGATCATGTAACTGCATTTCTTTAGGATGCTAGTAATCTTACCCTTGTAAATTTATTTAAAGTAAATAAAGCACCTTTTGTTTCAAAAAAAGGAAAGAAAATAAAGTTAGCTCAATAAATTTCTGTTTTCTACCCACACACACCATTCACTATGATACAACACATTTGGATTCTCCCAGATCATTATTTCTGAATCATTATATCCCAATTTAGTAATCAAGCTACCTCTTTGTAGCCATGGTTCAAACAGCAAACTTGTGTCTTACCTTCTATGTTGTAATGTATGAACTTTCCTGTAAATTATATTAATTTAGCATTTTACACCTCTACTTATCTTTTATGCATTTTCACGTACACTGTTGAAAATGAAAAACGGTGAACTCTTTTTCGAACCAACGGTGATATTATGTATTTTCTACATCATCCTCTATCGGTAAACATATCGCCTAGCTCTGACTTGGTTTCTATGCCGTTCACGTTTAACAAATTAGATATTATCACCTACACTTTAACTGTAGAAGGAAAGAAGTTTAGGCAATTGTTTGCACCTGCTTGTAGATAATTACTAGTGGCTTCTTGTATATTTAAAAAAATTGGTTTAAAGTAGTAGACAGACACTAGGAAAATTTAGGATGTGATTGTTGATAATTCTGCAATCAATCAGATGCTTATATACTAAAATATTGTAAAAGTTGTCTTTTAATACAAATGTTTGTGTTTGACTATTGCTAAATTTTGATTTCCAGCCAACATGGTCCGGTACTCTCGACGTGATCAAATTGTTTTACTACAACCTGTATAAGATATGCCAGCATACTAATTAATTGTGTTAGTTGCTTCAAATCATATAATCTCAAATTTTGATCCCTCTCCAATAGACGTCTGGATTTGCCCTGATTTACAATACCCTTTAAATACTTTAAAATCCTTTTGGCAGCCTGGAAGTGAAGTTCATTAGATTATCCAAGCACTTGCTAATCAAACTTATAGTGAACAATATATCTAGATGAGTAATGTGAGATGCATCACATTTCCCACCATTTGTTTGAAATAAGTCTCCTCCGCTGTGACTCCATGATCATCTTTACTCATTTTAAAACTTAGCATAATCAGGCTACTTACTGACTTGGTTTCATCCATCCTAAAACATTTCAACACTTTGGTGGCATACCTTCTTTAACAAATGAAAATGCCATATGATTTATGTAATACCTAAATGGCAAGAAAGAATCTTACTTCTTAAACTAGTCTTGTCCAAAGCTTGCATCATAGAGTTTTTAAAATCAGTCATCATATCCTCATCATCGCTAGTGTAAATCGGGTCAAGTTGATAAATAGTTAATATCAACCCATCACCTTCAGTGCTCCAGTTGGTGAAGAAAGTTTGCTCATCTAACTAATTACACTAATACATGTGAAAACTAGTACATATTAAGTTCATCCTACTCACTCAAACCATATAGAACGCTTGAAAAAATTCAAGATCAAATCAATATATTTCTAGCATCCTAACCTTTTTTTCATTTAGAATCTAAAACCTTCACTACGTTTCTATAACTTTAGCATCCTAAAATAGCAATTGGTTCCCTAATTTGTCTCAAAATTATTACTTCGATTATCGAGTTTCTGTCCAGATTACTAATTCAACAAAGGAACACTCAAATCTCATGTAGAATTAAAGATAAAATATATCCACCAATTCTCACGCAATACCAAACAAGATAATAAAAGGCAAATGAAAATTACCAATTCAACAGACTAGACATGGGTGCTAACTTTAGTATCATACCTTTTATAATTAATCGATGGGGAAGAATCAAGCAGATCTGTAGATGTGCTAGGTGATGGAGGCAACGTAGTTGATGGCAGTACTGGTTTCAAGTTTACCGGTGGTGGTTCAGTTTAGCAAGTCAGGTGGAACTGCAGGTGCAATTGGCGGTGAGGGATACAGTTTGCTGTGTCGAGTCAAAGCACTGCGCGAGCTCAAAAGCTGTTCGGGTTAGGGTTTAAATAAATTAGTAAGTTGAGGAAAGTAAAAAAAATTAGGATGAGAAGTTCAATTTTGAGAGGGAATAAAGAAGGAGAAATGTAGAACAAAGATAGAACAGGGCTTTAGACGACGAAAGGGGAGGAGAAGAATACATAGGAGAACATGGAAAGACAAAACAAAAGAACATGGAGTGTAATTTTGGCTTCAGATGAAATTGATTTTCACTGATAATAAGGTGAGATAAATATTTTTATTTATAATAAATTCCTTTATTTATAAACATAAGGTGAGATAAATATTGTTGAAAATAGTTCCAACCGCATCTTTTATAGCTCAGTTTATTGTTTCCATCCAATATCAATTAGCAACATATTTTATAATTTACCCATGAGATTTTAACCCAAACTTCATTAATTTAATACATATTCTGTCTAGAAGATCACCTGAGAGAACAGAAGCAAGATGGTTACACCAACATGGCCACCAACAATAGGAACATACACCTGTGCAATTTATAATATTCAAGCATTAACTTACATAAAACTAAACAATGGCCTAGAATATATACCAAACGGATAAAATTAAACAATAGTTTCCATTAGAATAACAATTTTGCATATTCATTAGAAAATGTACTTAATGCTTTGAAAACCTATACAAACTTTTGTCTACCCAACTAAATATATTGTAATTGTTATTTTTAATTATAGTGAAACTGCATGAGTATGTAACTTCGTAGATATAAATATAAACATATCACATGATTAATCTCTATGCATTGGTCAAAGAAAATGATAAAACAAATAAAGAAACTACTTTTTACAGTGGTCCTATAATAAAATGTGTTTAAATATATCGACCTTTTAGAACCTGCAACTTTGAATGGAAGTACTAAGCAATGTCATGCGCTTCTTTATATGTCAGCTACACATACGTACCAGCCTGATAAAGTATTTAATAAGTATTCCAGTCTTTAAATATATTCCACTACACAATAGTAGCAGTACTGCATATAACTTCATTTTCCTAAAACCTAAATAGTTTCACATGCAAAAGTTGATTCAAACTACTGAACGTAATCCAAATTCTAGCTTAAGATATGAATGTGAAAAAAAACCTCTAGCAGTGCCAACCACCAATATAAATGCATTTTCAACAGTAGAGTCCATTAACAGTTAAACAAAGAGATTTTTAACCAAGCCTGCTATCCAAACAAATCGTGCAAGCAATTGAGAATAAATGCATAAATTGATAAACATAACCTAGAAATTTCTAATCTAGAAATCTGAGCAGATAGTTTACTAGAGCGATAATTTACTAGAGCGACGATTTCCTAGAGTAGATAATTTACCAGAAATCCGAGAAGATAATCGATAACAGAAATATATCAGGGCGATGATTTCCTCGAGCATAGATTTCGGTCAACTTTGGAACTGCTGAAGAGCTGGATCGGAGAACAGAGATGGCGAGCTGGATCAATGATTGGAGATGTCGAGCGAGATGTGGCGAGTGAGAAGAGTGAACAAAAATTAGTTACTACTATTTAGGTCATGGGTGTGAGGAAGACGAGAAGTGATAAAGTATTTTGAGAGGGAGATGAAAATTTTGGGAGGGGTTTCGTATTTGGGGCCAAGCGTTACGCGTGTGAACAAAACAAATAAAGGTAAAAAGCTAAATAATCCAAATGTAACAATAACGCTTTAGAATAATGCGTTATCAATTGGCGTTATTAATAACAAACTTTCTTATAGTGGAAAGGATTTTTAAATGATTTAATTTTCCATGAATCAAAATGCCTTTATACCTGGTAGATCTATCACAAAAAATTCTCTATTGGCATACGAGATGGTGAGACCGTTTAATAATAAGAATACTTACAACCTATGTTTGAAATTGGTCTACATAAAGCATATGACAAGATCAATAGAGGTTTCATTCATTATATGTTGATTAAGATGGGATTTACACAAAAAAATTCAAATTAAATCCATGAATGCATATCTCTACTCCGACATTCTCTATGTTAATTAACGGTGCACCTTATGGTTATTTTGAAAGTAATAGAGGGTTAAGACAATGTGACTCCCTATCCCCTTATTTGTTTGCAACTACCAAGGAATATCTTTCTATCCTTCTCAAAATTGAACACTTACAAGGCAACCTAACCCCTATTCATAAGACTGAACCGATTATAAACCACCTACGCTATGCTGATGACATATTAATTATGTAAAAAGCTACTATTAATAATGCTTACAGCGTAAAGATAGTCATGCGGCTGTTAGAATTTAATACTGGGCTTTCTGTGAGTGAATAAAAGTCTAACTTAATTCTCAGCAAAGGTGCTAAAGACAAAGCAATTATTAGTGACATCATTAAGGTTAATATAGGTAGCTTGCCTATTTTTTACCTTGGTATTCCTCTATCTCACAACAAACTTAAAGCAAGAGATTTTGGGCCCCTCAATGATAAAATAAACAAGAAAATGAGTCACTGTACAAGTAGATGGCTAAACACTAGTGGTAGAATTGAACTTGTCAAGGTAGTTATTTATCCTATGATTAACTACTGGATGCAGTTTTTGTTGAAGAATGATTCAAATATGCGATCCTAGTGTTTAGAAAATAAGTCCTAGTCCTTTGCTGTTTATTAGAAGTTTTATATTACATATTTTTCAATAGTTATTTACTTTGCTATTTTATGTGTACTCTAAGCCTATATATAGGCATGTTAAAGTTAATAAAACCAGTACTGATTTTATTGGTATCTCTTTCTCTCCTTTAATTGATTCCTCTGTTAATTTCCCTTTTAAAACTTCTTTCAGCCTCCAACAATAGTGGTATTAGAGCATATAAATTCTGGTGAGTGCAATACTATAAATGGCAGCAAACGGCAAAAACAGTTCTACCAGTATCTCTCAACCCCTCATTCCCATTTTCAAGGGAGATTGCTATGAATTCTGGAGTATCAAAATGAAGACTTTATTCAGATCTCAAGACCTTTGGTATTTAGTGGAGAATGGCTATGACAACGAAGATGTAGATGGCAGTCGGCTGTGGGAAAATAGGTAGAAAGATTCATAGGCATTGTTCTTCCTTCAACAAGCAGTCCATGACATAATTTTTTCCATAATAGCAATGGCGTCCACTTCAAAGGAGGCTTGGGACGTACTGCAGAAAGAATTTATGGGTTCATCAAAGGTAATAGCAGTAAAACTTCAAACTCTTTGACAAGAATTTGAGAGCTTGCTTATGAAAAGTAATGAGACTTTACAAGATTACTTATCTAGAGTAATTTAAATTATTAGTTAAATGAGATCTTATGGAGAAAAAATTTCCGATGCAACTATTGTTTCTAAAGTTTTACAAACACTGGCACCCAAATATGATCATATAGCAACTACAATTAAGGAAAGTAAAGACCTTTATGTTTATTCTTTTTATGAATTAATGGGTTCTTTGCAAGAACATGAGGAAAGACGTAATAGATCATCTGAGAAAAATGAAGAAAAGGCATTTCAAGCTTCTCACTTGAAGGGGGAGGCAGTCAAAAAACAAGACTTCTTTGAAAGACGACGTGGAAGAGGAGGCTTTCATGGAAGAGGATGTGGTAAAGGTAGAGGAAGAGGTCGTTTTGATAGGCAAGAAAGGCATGCAATAGGAGAGCAAAGATGGAACAAAAACTCCATTCAGTGTCATAATTGCAAAAAGTTTGGGCATCTAAAAGCAAATTGTTAGGCAAGCTCACAAGCACAGTATGTGGAAAAAGTAGATGAAGAAAGTAAGTTGTTTATGGTTCACTCTCATTTGCATGAAAATCAAAATGATATTTGGTTTTTGGATAGTGGTTGTTCAAACCACATGACTGGTAATAAATCGTTATTTAAAGAGCTTGACGAGTCGCATAAAATACAAGTTAGACCTGGAGATAGTAAGCAGATTCAAGTTGAAGGCAAAGGCACGGTTTTTGTCAATACCGGCAATGGTAAGGACAAATTTATTCACAATGTTTAATTTGTCTCTAATTTAGCTTATAGTTTGTTAAGTATTGGGCAATTGATGGCTAGTGGCTACATAGTTCTGTTTAATGATGGAACATGTGTTATCAATGACAAATATGGACAGTTCATTGTTAGTGTGCATGTGATAGAAACAATATGTTTCCACTTAGTATATCTAAAGTATAAAATAAAGCTCTTATTGCTAGTGGTAATAATGAATCTAAGATCTGGCATTTTAGATATGGGCATTTAAATATCAAAGGAATGCAACTTCTAAGTCAAAAAAACATGGTCTTTGGACTACCTCAAATCAACTCTATTGGCATATGTGAAGCATGTATTTATGTGAAACAAACAAGAAAATCATTCTCAAGCGGACATGCATGGAGAGCATCTAAATGTCTTGAGTTGATTCATGTCGATCTATGCGGACCTATGAGAACTACATCAGTTGGTGGATGTAAGTATTTTTTTACTCTTTACTGATAATTATAGTCGCATGAGTTGGGTATATTTTCTAACAGGAAAGTCGAAGCCTTTGAAAACTTCAAAAGTTTCAAAGCTCTTGTTGAAAAGCAAAAGGACGCTTTTATAAAAACTCTTCACACTGGCCGAGGTGGTGAGTTTTTATCTAAAGAATTTAACCTCTTTTGTGAAGAACAAGGCATTCGAAGAGAGTTGACAACATCGTATACACCACAACAAAATGGGGTTGGGTTTTCAAATAGCAATAAAACTTAATTTCAACTTTAAAAATGGATCTAAAACATGTTAAAACCTATAGATACATATATAGTAAGGTGAGAGATGATAAATCACTCACCAAGACCCCAAAATCCATGTTTTACAAGCAAATCGTGTTAGATCCAAAAATGAACAGCAAAGGTGTAATTTTTCTTCACCAAAAATATATATTTGAAGATCTCTAATGAATCTCCTTGCTAATCTATCACTAATCTATGATTTAGACTTGATTTGGAGGAGGAAAGAGAAGGTTTTGTGTGGAGAATGGGTTAATGGAGGCTTACATCTATGGGAGAAGGTGTAAAGGTGATTTGGGGAAGATGGTTCAGCCATATAAGGTCTCCATACCCGAAATAGGTTAGTGGACTTCCACTAAACTCACTAATTATCCACTAAGCTGCTCCAAAAACATCCATTCTTCAAATAGTCATATCTCCTATCCATAAAGTCTAAATCGCTATTATGACCACTTTACGGAAAGGAAAATCATGATATCTTTCCAAAGGAAATGTCTCGAATGCTTATTTGGCTCATATCAAAAGGTATAGCCGATACAAATTTTCAAGGATAACATCATCCGAAAAAATTCTAAAGATAGGAAATCCCACAAATAAGCATTTCCCAAAGTTATAGAGTCATATGACCTCATATGAATTTAAAAATAATATTTTACGATCCTTCGATACGTAAAATACAGGTTGTATCTATATAAACACGGTATATACTTGCAAGATAGTGAGACAACTCACCGAAATCCAAGCCTACAACTAGCTCAAGCACCCAAGAATCAAAGAACCACTTCCTACCATCACCAAAAACCTAAAGATCCAACCTTTAGCTCCAAAATCACACCACTGTACACCCCTCCTCCCATATAGCTCACAGGCTAAGCAAGGTCCCCCATTTTCTTCAACTTTTCCCACTTTTTACTTTAGATCCAAGCTTCCTAATGTGTTGGTAAAAGTTTGGCAGAGTTTTGAGAAGATTTGACCTAATTAAAGAAAGATTAGTGAAGATTGAATTGAATTAGTGCTAATCACTTCCACCATTTTTATTCTTTCTAATATTTTGAAGCTTTGAAATGTTACGAAGTGTTTACTCATGCCTTAGCCTTCCCTTTACACGGCCAAGACCCCTTCCCATGTTCCTTGCATGCTCCTTTTGCTTTAGACCTAGTTACCTTTTACTTAACACTTAAGTCTTTCCTTAAAAGTGCATTTTCAAAATATCTTCCCATGACATAACCCATGACATAATCAAATATTTTATTTTCCATAAATGGTTCATATTAACGATTTCCTAAGCAAATAAGTGTGTGTAAAATAATCTAAACAACTTCCAATGTGTAAAAAGCTGTTTATCGATAAAATGATTTTTGATCACATTATCGATATTTCTTCAAAGTATATATTTTTGTAAACATTTTTCCAAAACAAGTTTACCGTCATTAGTTATTATTTAAAAGGAGGATAACTGGGTTATTAAATCAATTTAATAACATTTAATCAAAATTCAAATATTTAAATAATTCAAATATTTAAATAATTCAGATATTTAAATACGAAGTGTTTGAAATTTTGGGTCGTTACACTCATCAACACAAGGACTCAAATCATGACCAGGTTTCGGCCCCTATGGTAACAGACTGTTGGCCTAAGTGACACAAGGGGCTAAGGGTTAACCACCCAGTCGTGAATACTATTATGTCAGTCGTGAATACTATTATGTGTCATGGATCTGGGCCGCGAGCCCAAGATCAGGCTGCCAAGAGGGATACTAGCCTTCTAGTTCACTCCAATATCAATAACTAGGAGTACATCATGATAGACAACACATAGTGTCTTCAAATATAGGTATCCCACCTAATTCAAATCCATGAGCTTTTTAAACACTATGAGCATCAACTCGCATAAGTATATCCCAATATCCATATACCAATATCCCAATAACCTTGAATTATAACTTCGTTTATTTAGTTTTCTTGTTACACAAAATGAATACAATCAAAACCTTTTGATATAAATTAGAAAGGAGATTATATTACAAAAATGAAGTAAAACTTCTGAAATCAACTATTATATTCTAATAACAATACCTTTAAAACATTTATATAATAAATAACACATTCATTTTATTTATATAATTTAAATACGGATTTAAATACTAAAATTCATCTCCAAATACATACTTATATACATATTAAAACATTCGAGATCACTTTACTTTATATAATTATAAAAGCCATTTTCAAATTTTTTACAATTAGATATTTCTTGAAAATAAATTAACAAACAACAAATTACATTACTTTGCATTTCAAATCATCTAATATAATTCAAAATCACTAAACACACATATTAAAATTAATTAACAATATTTAGAAATTCCACCAAAAACTTTATAAAATTAAATAGGATTTTACATGAATATATATATAGTTTTATTTGTTTATATTATTATTTAATTTTATGTACTTATTTATTTTATTATAAACTGGGCAGTAGAAATTTTTGCACCAATCGACCGCCATCGATTGACTGATGGGCAGTCGACCAGTGAACCTACCCCATTCGCAATCCTGAAGTAGTAACATGACCATTTTGATTCAAACACAATCACAACTTTACCCAATTTCATGATGTTCATGAATGGAAACCACACACAATTCACAAAACTAACATATGACAAATAGATCAAACGATCTGGATATATGTAAACATAGTGAGTAAAATACTAAGCTATATGCAGAAAGCTCTAAACTCTCATCCTAGCTCTGTAATTACCTGGAATATCGGACACTTCTATTAAATACATGAATTATTTAACTATTTGAATCTTGGATTAAATGTGATTAAATTGATATAATAACCTTGTTAACCCCCTTTTAAATCATAACTAAAAATGGTAAACTTGTTTTAGAAAAATGTTTACAAAAATAAATACTTCGAAGAAATATCGATAATTTGATCGAAAATTGTTTTATTGATAAATAGCTTTTTACTAGTCAGAAGTTGTTAATTTTTTTTACATACACATATTTACTTAGGAGAACATTAATATGAAATAAAGATATTTTTCCATTTATGGAAAATAATTTTTTTGATGATGTCTGAAAGTGTGTATGCTTGTGCACACTAATTATGGATCGTGTAATATGGACTGACAATATATGCGGAATGTTCTATACAAGTAAATATTTAATAAACCAACTATAACAATTCATAGATATAGAAAGGTAAATGCAGTAAAATGTAAAAATCACACCAGGGATTTTTATACTGGTTCGGACCTCCCATCCTACGTCCAGTCCCAGATTTCTATCTGGATTTTCACTACCTACTACCTCGCTTCACCCGGAAGAACAGGTTTACAACACCCGAACAGCCAAACGGGATTTCGTGCCTCTTACAACACCGAGGACTTCAACAAAAAACAAATACAATTGTCGTTGACAACTTGTGCTCTTGATAACACGGATTTGTCACTTGTAGTACACCCTTCCTATAATCTTATCCTCAAAATATGTGAATGATGTTTGTGAAGACTAAAGGAAGTATATTACTTATTGAATCAAAAGATATGAAATAATTTCAATGATTCAATAAGCAATTGAAATGTTTGAGAGTTCAAGACAGAGATCAATAGAATAGAGATTAGAATAATAGAATTGGTTATCTGGAATAATGATTTCATGATGTTTATATAAGAAATAAACAGTTATAACCCTTTGTGAAAAGGTACAAACAAAGGTCATGATCAATGGTGAAGAGAAAGAGAAGCAACCGTTGAAGAAAAGGAAGTGTCTATACGAAAGGTTGCTCTCTGTCTGAAAACGGTCGATAGGTCAAAAATGGCCGGTAGACAGGATTTCAAATATATAGACGTTATGTGCATGTGCACGTTGATTGTGCAACTTGGACAGTAACGGTCGACCGCCCAAAAACTTACCGGTCGACCGGTCACTGATAACTTGCACAATGAATGTGCAATGCATATTATAACGTATATATTTCGATTATATTGAGATGCATGATGATTTGAGGATAGATTTTAACAAGTATATCACTATTACAACATCAAATAATCAACCTATAATCTAGAGTACCATATTTAGCTCTTTTGTGCCTCTTTATAGCCATGATGTATTCTTTTTGTCGATCGCCTTTATTTCTTTGTCAGAAATCAAAACTTCGTAGAATCTATGACTCAACATTCTCCCCCTTTTTGATTGATGACAACATATATCTGAAGTTCTGAATCTCCCCCTGAATATGTGATCTCCCACTGAGATTTTATCTGTATTCTTTATATAAATATATATATATATATATATATATATATATATATTCCTGCAGATAATTGTTAGCACTTTCTCCCCCTTTGTCATCGACAAAAAGGAGTAATAGATAATGGAATAATATAGGAATGTATCAACCAGAATATCCACTTTCCTCTTTTCTTAAGTGGGACCTGCAAAAAATATAATTAAGACCATGGTACCCACTTTCTATGGGGTCCTAAGAGTTAGATCTTAGGAATCCAAACTCATACGGGTCCGGTATCCCCTTTATATACATAATTAGAATTATAATGCACAGTATTCATGAAATTCTGAATATATTTGTTCCTAATCAAATTGTTATTTGTTTTAGGAACCTATATTTTGATAGTCTTTGTATTTTTGTTTTGAAATTTCACAACTGGCTTTGGTTTGGAATATAATAAACTAAGATTTTTCTTAACTTCAACTTTATTATCAAGATGTTTCTTGATTTCTTGTTTCTTATATCCCAAACCTTGTTTATTTGATGCAGATTGTGAATTTTCAATGATTTTTGTCAAATTTTCTCGACCTTTGTTAAAGTTAGAAACATTTTGAGTAATGTCATCAAACTTTGTTTGTAAACTAGCTTTTTCTAGGTCTAGAATTTTGACTTTTGCCTTAAGCTCATGATTTTCAGTGGTGAGAGCATTATTTTTCTCTTTTTGAGCTTCTATTTTTTGACTCAAAAGAGATAGTTGAGAGTCAATATTAGATGATGATTCTTGAGATTTTTCAAGTTCTTCTTCTAATATTTTCTTCTCATCTTTTAACATATCTCGTTCAAACTCTGCTCTACTCAAATCTGCTTTGGCTACTTTTAATTGACGTTTTATGTCTTTATATTTGACTATCAATTCAGAATTAATATCAAGTAATTCATCAAATGTAGGAATTTGTACCTCATCTTCTGTTGCCATAAAACAAACATTAGCTTGTTCATTCTCCGAATCACTTTCACTTTCTGATGAAGATGAGTCTGAATCATCCCATGTTACTGAGAAGGCTCGTTTCTTTGACTTGTCCTTCTTATATTTGAATTTGTCATTTTCTGACTTCTTCTTTTGTTCTGGACAATCCTTCTGCATGTGCCCCTTTTTGTGGCAGTTGAAACATTCTATAGCGGATGAAGATGGTTTATTTGATCCAGGTTTCCTTTTGTTGTAACGACTGGCTTTTCGATATTTTAGGAATTTTTTGAATCCTTTTTCAATGAATGCCAGATCTTCATCTTCAGAATCTGATTCATTTTCATCTTTCTCAGCATGAAATGCTACATTTTTCTTTTCTTCTTTCTGTTCTTTTCTAGCCTGCAAATTTGCTTCATAGGACATTAAATTTCCTATCAATTCATCTGGCTTCATGATGGAAAGGTCATTAGCTTCTTCAATTGCTAATACTTTTCCTTCCCATTCACTAGTCAGAGAATGTAGGACTGTTGAAACAACATCAAAATATGAATATTTTTGCCCTAATCCGATAAGTGCATGATGAATAGTTTGAAACCTTGAATACATATCATTGATTGTCTCATTCGGTTTCATTTTGAAGTTTTGAAACTGACTTTTCAGCATGGCTATTTTGGCTTGTTTAACCTTGTTAGTACCTTCATGAGTGGTTTTCAACGTTTGCCAAATTCGATATGCAGTAGTGCAGATACTAACACGGTTATATTCATTTTGGTCTAATGCACAAAACAACATATTTATTGCTTTTGCATTTACGGCTGCTGCCGTTTTCTCAGCCGTTGTCCATTCTGAATATTCAGTTGTTGGATTCACTATTTATTTTTGGGTAGCATTCCAAGCATCATAGCTATTTGATTGCATAAAAAATGACATACGTGTTGCCCAATAGCTATAGTTGAGACCATTAAAGAATGGAGGTCTTTGTGTTGATTGACCTTCCGTGTAAGTGTTAGTGCTAGTGCTTGCGTTATTTGCCATATTACAAAAATATATCAAATAACGGTGTTACGGTTATATGATGACCGTGCTCCGATACCAAATGAAAGTGTGTATGCTTGTGCACACTAATTATGGATCGTGTAATATGGACTGACAATATATGCGGAATGTTCTATACAAGTAAATATTTGATAAACCAACTATAACAATTCACAGATATAGAAAGGTAAATGCAGTAAACTGTAAAAATCACACCAGGGATTTTTATACTGGTTCGGACCTCCCGTCCTACGTCCAGTCCCAAACTTCTATCTGGATTTTCACTACCAACTACCTCGCTTCACCCGGAAGAACAAGTTTACAACACCCGAACAGCCGAACGGGATTTCGTGCCTCTTACAACACCGAGGACTTCAACAAAAAACAAATACAATTGTCGTTGACAACTTGTGCTCTTGATAACACGGATTTGTCACTTGTAGTACACCCTTCCTATAATCTTATCCTCAAAATATGTGAATGATGTTTGTGAAGACTAAAGGAAGTATATTACTTATTGAATCAAAAGATATGAAATAATTTCAATGATTCAATAAGCAATTGAAATGTTTGAGAGTTCAAGACAGAGATCAATAGAATAGAGATTAGAATAATAGAATTGGTTATCTGGAATAATGATTTCATGATGTTTATATAAGAAATAAACAGTTATAACCCTTTGTGAAAAGGTACAAACAAAGGTCATGATCAATGGTGAAGAGAAAGAGAAGCAACCGTTGAAGAAAAGGAAGTGTCTATACGAAAGGTTGCTCTCTGTCTGAAAACGGTCGATAGGTCAAAAATGGCCGGTAGACAGGATTTCAAATATATAGACGTTATGTGCATGTGCACGTTGATTGTGCAACTTGGACAGTAACGGTCGACCGCCCAAAAACTTACCGGTCGACCGGTCACTGATAACTTGCACAATGAATGTGCAATGCATATTATAACGTATATATTTCGATTATATTGAGATGCATGATGATTTGAGGATAGATTTTAACAAGTATATCACTATTACAACATCAAATAATCAACTTATAATCTAGAGTACCATATTTAGCTCTTTTGTGCCTCTTTATAGCCATGATGTATTCTTTTTGTCGATCGCCTTTATTTCTTTGTCAGAAATCAAAACTTCGTAGAATCTATGACTCAACATTCTCCCCCTTTTTGATTGATGACAACATATATCTGAAGTTCTGAATCTCCCCCTGAATATGTGATCTCCCACTGAGATTTTATCTGTATTCTTTATATAAATATATATATATATATATATATATATATATATATATATATATATTCCTGCAGATAATTGTTAGCACTTTCTCCCCCTTTGTCATCGACAAAAAGGAGTAATAGATAATGGAATAATATAGGAATGTATCAACCAGAATATCCACTTTCCTCTTTTCTTAAGTGGGACCTGCAAAAAATATAATTAAGACCATGGTACCCACTTTCTATGGGGTCCTAAGAGTTAGATCTTAGGAATCCAAACTCATACGGGTCCGGTATCCCCTTTATATACATAATTAGAATTATAATGCACAGTATTCATGAAATTCTGAATATATTTGTTCCTAATCAAATTGTTATTTGTTTTAGGAACCTATATTTTGATAGTCTTTGTATTTTTGTTTTGAAATTTCACAACTGGCTTTGGTTTGGAATATAATAAACTAAGATTTTTCTTAACTTCAACTTTATTATCAAGATGTTTCTTGATTTCTTGTTTCTTATATCCCAAACCTTGTTTATTTGATGCAGATTGTGAATTTTCAATGATTTTTGTCAAATTTTCTCGACCTTTGTTAAAGTTAGAAACATTTTGAGTAATGTCATCAAACTTTGTTTGTAAACTAGCTTTTTCTAGGTCTAGAATTTTGACTTTTGCCTTAAGCTCATGATTTTCAGTGGTGAGAGCATTATTTTTCTCTTTTTGAGCTTCTATTTTTTGACTCAAAAGAGATAGTTGAGAGTCAATATTAGATGATGATTCTTGAGATTTTTCAAGTTCTTCTTCTAATATTTTCTTCTCATCTTTTAACATATCTCGTTCAAACTCTGCTCTACTCAAATCTGCTTTGGCTACTTTTAATTGACGTTTTATGTCTTTATATTTGACTATCAATTCAGAATTAATATCAAGTAATTCATCAAATGTAGGAATTTGTACCTCATCTTCTGTTGCCATAAAACAAACATTAGCTTGTTCATTCTCCGAATCACTTTCACTTTCTGATGAAGATGAGTCTGAATCATCCCATGTTACTGAGAAGGCTCGTTTCTTTGACTTGTCCTTCTTATATTTGAATTTGTCATTTTCTGACTTCTTCTTTTGTTCTGGACAATCCTTCTGCATGTGCCCCTTTTTGTGGCAGTTGAAACATTCTATAGCGGATGAAGATGGTTTATTTGATCCAGGTTTCCTTTTGTTGTAACGACTGGCTTTTCGATATTTTAGGAATTTTTTGAATCCTTTTTCAATGAATGCCAGATCTTCATCTTCAGAATCTGATTCATTTTCATCTTTCTCAGCATGAAATGCTACATTTTTCTTTTCTTCTTTCTGTTCTTTTCTAGCCTGCAAATTTGCTTCATAGGACATTAAATTTCCTATCAATTCATCTGGCTTCATGATGGAAAGGTCATTAGCTTCTTCAATTGCTAATACTTTTCCTTCCCATTCACTAGTCAGAGAATGTAGGACTGTTGAAACAACATCAAAATATGAATATTTTTGCCCTAATCCGATAAGTGCATGATGAATAGTTTGAAACCTTGAATACATATCATTGATTGTCTCATTCGGTTTCATTTTGAAGTTTTGAAACTGACTTTTCAGCATGGCTATTTTGGCTTGTTTAACCTTGTTAGTACCTTCATGAGTGGTTTTCAACGTTTGCCAAATTCGATATGCAGTAGTGCAGATACTAACACGGTTATATTCATTTTGGTCTAATGCACAAAACAACATATTTATTGCTTTTGCATTTACGGCTGCTGCCGTTTTCTCAGCCGTTGTCCATTCTGAATATTCAGTTGTTGGATTCACTATTTATTTTTGGGTAGCATTCCAAGCATCATAGCTATTTGATTGCATAAAAAATGACATACGTGTTGCCCAATAGCTATAGTTGAGACCATTAAAGAATGGAGGTCTTTGTGTTGATTGACCTTCCGTGTAAGTGTTAGTGCTAGTGCTTGCGTTATTTGCCATATTACAAAAATATATCAAATAACGGTGTTACGGTTATATGATGACCGTGCTCCGATACCAAATGAAAGTGTGTATGCTTGTGCACACTAATTATGGATCGTGTAATATGGACTGACAATATATGCGGAATGTTCTATACAAGTAAATATTTGATAAACCAACTATAACAATTCACAGATATAGAAAGGTAAATGCAGTAAACTGTAAAAATCACACCAGGGATTTTTATACTGGTTCGGACCTCCCGTCCTACGTCCAGTCCCAAACTTCTATCTGGATTTTCACTACCAACTACCTCGCTTCACCCGGAAGAACAAGTTTACAACACCCGAACAGCCGAACGGGATTTCGTGCCTCTTACAACACCGAGGACTTCAACAAAAAACAAATACAATTGTCGTTGACAACTTGTGCTCTTGATAACACAGATTTGTCACTTGTAGTACACCCTTCCTATAATCTTATCCTCAAAATATGTGAATGATGTTTGTGAAGACTAAAGGAAGTATATTACTTATTGAATCAAAAGATATGAAATAATTTCAATGATTCAATAAGCAATTGAAATGTTTGAGAGTTCAAGACAGAGATCAATAGAATAGAGATTAGAATAATAGAATTGGTTATCTGGAATAATGATTTCATGATGTTTATATAAGAAATAAACAGTTATAACCCTTTGTGAAAAGGTACAAACAAAGGTCATGATCAATGGTGAAGAGAAAGAGAAGCAACCGTTGAAGAAAAGGAAGTGTCTATACGAAAGGTTGCTCTCTGTTTGAAAACGGTCGACAGGTCAAAAATGGCCGGTAGACAGGATTTCAAATATATAGACGTTATGTGCATGTGCACGTTGATTGTGCAACTTGGACAGTAACGGTCGACCGCCCAAAAACTTACCGGTCGACCGGTCACTGATAACTTGCACAATGAATGTGCAATGCATATTATAACGTATATATTTCGATTATATTGAGATGCATGATGATTTGAGGATAGATTTTAACAAGTATATCACTATTATAACATCAAATAATCAACCTATAATCTAGAGTACCATATTTAGCTCTTTTGTGCCTCTTTATAGCCATGATGTATTCTTTTTGTCGATCGCCTTTATTTCTTTGTCAGAAATCAAAACTTCGTAGAATCTGTGACTCAACAATGTCATGGGAAGATATTTTGAAAATGACTATTATGGAAAGTCTTAAGTTAAAGTATAGAAAATAAGATGTAAAGTAAAAGGAGCATGAAATGCACATGAAGACAAGCCATGAGCATTAGGAAGGAGAGAGATGCTTTGATTTTGGTGCTAAAGGTTGGATCTTTAGGCTTTTTGTGATGGTAGGAAGTGTTTCTTTTTCTTGTGTGTTTGAGCTACTTGTAGGCTTGGAGTTGAGTGAGTCATTTCACTATCTTGTTTGTATATTTTATGTTATATATGTGTGTAGGAAAATCTAAAGTTAAAGTGACATTAACTAATTAAAGTTATAACTTTGGACCCTTCTTACTTTTAAAAGAAAATGACGACTTTATACTATATAACATTACTTCTATTACCTTCTATAACATATGGTGTGGCCTAGACTTTTTGTTTACATGTTTGGTCGACTTGTGTGTTGAATTGAAATATGTTTGGGAATGTTTAAAGCGAGAATTGTCGCTATAAGTGCACGTCGATATCTCTTATTTTTGACTTGTGTAAATGGAAGATTTATGATCTTAAATTGGTATTACTTGTTTTGGTTATTCTCTACACTTATTTTGGTATATAGGACGATAAAGAAAAGATTTGGAAAGTTATAAAAATTTTGAACCAAAATTGTGAAAGTTAAAATCAAAAATGTCGTTATGGATGCACTTTGAAAAAGCCTTATGTTTAGAGATTTTCAATGTCAACTTTGAGAGACATCCTAGAGCCTTTTTTGCATTAAGAGTACTTATTGCTGGAAAAATATGAAAGTTTATATCATTCATTAACTTGTGAAACAAAGTTGCAAAAAGTTTTAGCGAGAGGAAGGTCACTATATCAGCACCTTGAAATGTCTGTTTTTGGGAATTTTTGTAAATAAATTGAAAAATATCCTTAGGTTTTTCATTCCTTGGTATTTAAGTATGCTAAGGGTAGTATTTACTATAAAAATTTTAAGACTTAAATCATTTGTTTATATGGTTTAAACTGACCACAAAGTTCATGCTTTTCAATGTTGTTTTTCAACAAGAACTTTTAACAACATTTATAAATGTTGTAGTAATGTTTATGGTTTTAATTGTTTCAAAACGATATTCAAAGGTATTTTTCCCTATCATTTTAAGGGTGTTTTCTAACGTATTTTGCAGTATCAAAAAGTTAGTTTGAGGTTTTATATATTTTTAATATTATTTATGAATTTTTAAAGTAAAGAGGTTTTAAATTATAAAATATTTTTTATTTTATTTTCATCAAATTATAAATTAGTTATTTTCAAGTAATATTTTACACAGATATTTGAAACCTATTTACAAGTATTTTTAAAGTATTTTGATATATATAAGTTTTGATAAAGATAATTAGTTATGCTTAATAATAAAAGTCGATGAAGTACACTTATCTATTTGTGAAGGCAAATTCTATTTCAACCCATAATTTTACTTAGTAGCCCCCCCTTCAAAAAATAATTTTTTGAAGACAAAAATACCCTTAAGAAGCTTTTTTCTCAATTCTTCCAATTTTTACGTAATTTTTCACTGTTCTAAAACATCGAAACTCCAAAACCCTACTTTCCAACTTTTACGTAATTTTTTTATTGTTTTGAAAGTACCGCGCTGGGTTAAAACATGAATGTTGTTCCAGTACGGAGCGAACAAATGTGGTTGGTAATATAACCACGTAGTGCCACTACGTGGTTATATGATAAACCACGCATAGTCTCTACGTGGTTAGGTATCTAACCACGTCTTGTCAGTGTGTGGTGAACACAGAAACTCAAAAAAAAAATAGTACAGATAAGTTTAGGGGTAATTCTGGAACAAACGGGGGGCTACTAAGCAAGTTTGGAGGTTTACAATCTTTTGTATATTTTGGAGGGGCTACTAATTGAAAATATGGGTTGAAATAGAATTTGCCATTTGTGAAAGTTAAGATTGATGTTCAAGTAGGGATAGAAGGAATAGTGTACCAGCTTCACTCTTGACCGAGGAGTAGTCAATTTAGGAAGGTAAGAAATGTGTTAATTGTCTTGATTTCTTAACCATTTATGAAAGCCATTACTATACTTAACACTAAAAGCCAACGAAGTAGACTTATCTATTTATGAGAGTTAAGATTGATGTTCGAGTAGAGATAGAAGCAATAGTGCTATAACCTACTGGCTTCACTTTTGATCGAGGAATAATTAAGTTGGGAAGGTCTGAAATGTGTTAATCATGTTGACTTCTTACTTATTTATGGAAGTCATTAATACTATACTTAACACTAAAAGCCGACGAGGTAGACTTATCTATCTATGAGAGTCAAGAAGGAAGTGTCTAGGTTAGGCTTTGATATACAACCAGTGCTTTAACTTACCTGGCTTCACTCTTGACTTAGGGAGAGTATAAGTTGTAATGTCTAAAATGAGTTAAGTATATGAAACGCGATTTCCATAAAAGATCGTCATTAGAACTGGGTAGTTAACTTGTCAAATACCGAATTTAACGAAATATTAACGTAGATCTTTAAAAGACTATTTTTAAAGATAGTACGAGGTATGGAATGGTTTTGGGTTTGTTGTGACAATGTATTAATAACATTTTCCTTTAACCCTTTTTATTATACTTATAACTGTAAATAGATCTTTAAAAGAATGTTTTAAAGATAAGCATAAGTAAAATGGTGGGTTTGTAGTGACAATGTTTAAGTAACATTAGTCTTAAACATTTTGAATGGATTTGTGGAAGTACTTAGATCCTTAAAATGGATATTTTGAAGGAAATTAAAATTATGGAATCTTTTGGGAAAAAGATAGAAAATGTAAAGATCTAAAGTAAGAAATCTTTTTAATGATTCGTGAATATACTTATATCATTTGAGATAAGTATATGAATACTTTTTAAAGTATTGAAAGAGTTCAAATGAATAATAGAAATTGATAAATGAATTTTTATTAGTAAAAGAATTTTTTCTAGTAAAATAGGTTTTAATCAATGAAAATATTAATTAAATAAAAAGGGGAATAGAAGTCGCTCGTGGGATTTAATCGTGCTTTGTGTGATTTGATCGTGCTTTGTGAGTTTAATCATTTATGAAAAGTATTTAGTTGTGTACTTAGCACTAAAGGTTCAAAAATGTGATAAGTATACGAGACATAGTTTCCATATGTGATCCTTTTTTTTAATATATATTTCAGTATATATTGTGTGTGTGTGTGTGTGTGTTTGTTGTGTAAATATAAAGTTAAAGTAATGAACTAATGCAAGTTATCACTTTTGGACCCCCTTTCTTTGGAAAGCAAGTGGTAACTTTATATGTAGTATAATCACTTCTAGTACCCTCTATAACATGAATCGTGGCGTAAACTTTGTGTTTACATGTTTGCTGTGATTCTGTGTGATGTGGAAGTGTGTGTAAAGTTGTTTGAAGCGAGTATAGTCGTTATAAGTACACTTTGAAATCCCTTGTGTTTAAACTCCTTGAAATGGTTATATGTCAATATATTGTAAAATAAACTATTTTAGTTATGCTCTATACTTATAGTAGTGTATGGTATAGTGTGGAAGTGGTTTGAAAATTTATAGAACTTGTAGAACAAAGTTGCAAAAGTTATAGCGAAAAGGTAGTATAAATGCACTTTGTAAGTGCCTTGTGTTCGGCGATTTTTAATATTATTTTGAAAGATATCTTTAGGGGTTTCTTTGATGTTTTATTAAGTACTTACCATAAAAAAATCAGAGTTTAAATCATTATGAAAACTGGTTGAACAAAGTGGCAAAAGTTTGTAGCGAAAAGGTCGTTATAGATGCACTTCGAAAATAACTTGTTTTTGGGAATTTTTAATATAATTTTGGAAGATATACTTAGGGGTTTCTTTACATGACTTTTAATTTCTCTAAGTATAGTACTTACTATAAAAATATTATTATCTTAAATTGTCTATTTAAGTGGAGATAACTAGACAAAACTTTCATGATTTTTCTAAAATGCTCTCTATCCAGAAGCATTTACAGCACTTAATAATGTTGTCTTTGAGCTACAGCAGCCCTTCTAGCCTTTTGTTGGTATATTGTTGTTTTAAGCTATTTCTGAGATTAGAATTGTGTTTAAATGATATTTAAGTTTATTTTTTTGTGAAATCTTTTTAAGGAAGTTTAAAAGTAGGGTTTTATGTATTTTAAGTGTGGTTTCAAGTTTAAACAATTTTTATTAATTAATTACGAATTTTTAAAGTAAAGAGTTTTAGATATAAAACATGCTTTTTTAGGATTTTTGTTAAATTCTAAGTTTTTTATTTTTAAGTAATATTTTATATGGATATTTATAATGTATTTATAAGTATTTTAAAAGTATATATAAGATTGGACAAGTGAGTTAAGTATTTTATTGAAGGTGGTTTTGGTTATAACACTTAGTTATAATAAATGGTTTTGAGAAGTTATTAAAAAGTACATTACTTTGTTAAATAAGTGTAGATGTAATTAAATCCTTAAAAGAATATTTTAAAGATAATGACAAAATTGGATTTGGGTTTATTGTAAACAATGTTTTAGTAACATTTGTTTTTAATCCATTTGAATATACTTATGAATGTAATTAGATCTTTAAAAAGAATGTTTTAAAGATAATGGAAAGTATAAAGTGCTTGGGTTTATGGTAAACAATGTTTTAGCAACATTTCTTTCTTACCCTTTTGTTTATACTTTTAAAGTGATCTTAACACATTTTAATACTTTACTTTACTGATAGACACTACATATATAGCGTATATTACTACATATAAAAGGTTTAACAGATCCTTAGGAGATGGAAAATCTCGAAACATCTCTTAGGTTATTGCACGCACGTTATACACTGGATAGGAGATGTAAAATCCTGTAAATATATCTGATGTCGTTACACTCATATTTATTTGCTGTGATTTAACTTACATAAGATCTTTTAGTTCTGACCCGAGTTCTTTGTTTTTCATTACGCTCAGGTCAGTCTGAGATTTTCAGTGTATTGAAGACCATTTTATTTGGAGGATGAAGATGGAGATTAGTCTACTATATATTATATTTATTTCACTGCATCATGTTGTTCCACTTCATTATCTTATTATACCTGCTGTATGTACAACTCTGATTATATTGTAAAAATGTAATCAAATGTATTTGTAAAACAGCTTCATGAACTGTTTATTTAATTATTATATTTTGTCATTCCGTTGTGAGATTCTGTGTTTTGTTTTTTCTTCTTTTCTCTTATTTTCTTATTTAACCCATTAACAATCCTCCCTTTTAAATGGTTTGAATTGACATGTGTGGTTTATTGTCCATTTAAATCGTCCAAAAAGGTGGGTCGTTACAAAAACCATGTTAACTAATTTGTGAATATTCTTATACCTTTGGGATAAGTATATGGATATTTTTTAAAGTATTGAAAGAGTAGAAATAAATAGTGAAATAGTGGTATACACGTAAATATCTTTTGTAAAGGTATTATATATATGTACAAGTAGAAAAAGGAAGTGAATAAAAGCATCATGGACTTATATGGTTTGAGATTCCCTGGGGATGACTCATTCATATAAAACATCTTGCTTTTAGAACGCATGTATTCAAGATTGTGACGCCCCACCTCTATACTCACACTAGCCAAGGACACTACGAGGTAATGCCGTCGACTAGCACGAATAATAAGGCTGTTGAGGAGCAACCATCTGTGTAATTGCTTTGTGCGAGTACCGATATGACAGATAGTATGACAATTTCTTTTAAAGAGGAAATCTGACATATCAAATACAAACTCAAAGCTACTACACAGTGGCTATGTTGGCTTCGGAAACAAATATAGAAATAAGCATAACACAAATCAGTCACAGATATTCATATCACAAAGGCGGAAACAGATATGAATATAACACATAGAAGTGTACATCAAAGTAGTGGTCATACAAGATCCACTACAGCACAAAATAATAGGTACAAGTGCTAGACAAAAGAATAAGGATACATTAAGGAATCTCTATCTCGAATGTTTAACAACAAAAACTACTAAGCTAAAGTAGTTAGCCAAAAGTCAGGTGACGAACCCTGATAAGAAGTCAAGCAGAAGCACCTGAAATAACTCGGTCTGACCCGAGTATTATTTAAGAAGAAAATAATAAACGGATCAGTCTAGCTATAAATATCATATAAAATGAGATAGGATAAGAGATATGACAAATACGTATGATAACAAAAATGCCATACTGTGACAAGTATACATAAGGTAACAACAAAAATCATACAATATCTCAAATATTCTCGAACACCAAAAAGAATGTCATATTCTTTAAATTATTCACTAAAACACAAATATTGACAAAACATATCATTGCCAATCACAAAAATTTGTGAAACACAAATTCTAGAAATCATCAACTAGAAAATCCAGAAATCACAAAAAGGGGAAGGCCTATCACAAAACGGGAGCATGAAAACTCACCAACACGTGTATCACAAACGGGTCGCTATCCCATGGTCGCTAACCATAGAGCTGCTGCCATGACGTAGTATAGCGAAACACCCGAGGAAACTGAAACTCAAATAATCCGGAACATCGACGTAGTACAGCGAACGCCCGATGAACCTGAGACTCAAATAATCCGGAACATCGACGTAGTACAGCGAACGCCCGATGAACCTGAAACTCAAATAATCCGGAACAACGACGTAGTACAGCGAACGCCCGATGAACCAAACTCCATAAAAACCATAGGTCGCTAGCCTATAAAAATTGAGACGAAGCTCCATAAAATGAGGTACTGTCCCTCACGTGGACAAAGAGAAATCGCACATCTCTAGTCTAAATCATAAAATGATCACCATTGATCAATGAGAAGTGTCAATTACACTAAGCTAGTAAATAAATGAGTTTAGCTTCATGTCCCATAACCACTAGCTTAACTTAAATATTTGCGAACAAATTGTAGATTTCCACTCGAAAATTGTCACGGGGGTTCAATCGAACAAGTCCAAGAATTAACCGATGAAGTAAATGCAAGCGTTTCATACCACTTGTTTTGCTAAGCCGTTTAATTAAATTTCTCATACGAATGAGGTAAAGGTTTGTATATACTAATAGATTGGAAAATGGTTTTAAAAGCGAGCTTTATATTTAAAATAGTGTCGAAATCGTTTTAATGAAAGATCTTTAGTATTTACTACTAGTATCGAAACCTTTGTATTTTAAAGAGATCATAGAAATGATTGTAGAAACAATCAATCACCAAAAATTCACATTCGAAGACATGAATCAAAACCATATAAATCGATACCAAACCCATCAAATGGATATTCCCAAAAATCCAAAGAAAGAACTCATTAAAGTCGATAATAAGTGATAACTACTAACTGGATCAATAAAATCGATTAAAATTGGAAATCCACTCAAAAAAAATAGGAAAATAGCCAAAATACACAGTTCTAGACGTTTGGTTTGGAATCCAAACGTCTGGATTTGGATTCTGGAAGTAATTCAGAATACCCCCAGACGTCTGAAATTTCAAAGCAAACGTCTTAGCCCCAACCAGACGTCGGAACCTATAAATCAGACGTCTGGGATCTGTCTCTGCCATTTTATTTTCTCCGTTCTTATATTTTTTTCTCCGGGGATCATAACCACACGTCTGGACTTGATAACCACACGTCTGGTCACCTGGTCTGGGCATCAATTTGCCTAGGCCATGATGGCCAAAACGATTCGGAAGCGATCGGACGAGCAATGACGACTAGGGATTTATGCGAAGCGACAACCCAGCCTTATAGGCTCTTTGATACACCCCAAATATCATGTCCAAACATCCATAGTAGGATTTTCATAAAATTGGACCAAAACACCAAAATTTGGAAAATTCACCAAATCAATTCAAATCAAAAGCAAATGAACATGAATATATGTTAGGAATTTATACCTAACAAAAATGAAAGTTATAAACGTAGATGTGAGTTAAAGAACTCACCTTTAAACCCAAAAACAACGAATGAGAAGCTCGACAACAAAGGAAAGATCAACTACTCTTCAACTTCAACTCTAGAAGCTCCAATCTATGATCATTAACAAATATTTCCTAAATTAGGTTATATGATGCTTACCTAAGCTTCTCTTTGATTTTGGAGCTAGAATTTTGAATTTCCTAGTAATCTAGGGTTTAGGAATTTTGACTTCCCATTCTTTCCCCCATTTTTACTTTTGAGCTTGAGTGTTAGGGAATGAGGAATGAAATGAATGAAGAGTAGAGGAGTTAGGGTATTAAGTTGGATTAGTGGGTTGAAACCCAAACCCAAAATAGAAAAATAGCAAAATTCTACTCAACTCCAAACATATCGATGTTTATACTCAAAAAAGTTGTAAATGCCATTTTGGACTCAATGGAAGTGGTCTCGAGTCCCAATTCGACGGTTTACAAAAAGTAACATTTTGAACATTAATCTTATTAACGATGCTATATCTAAATAAAACATTTAAATATACAATCGTAAAATATGCGGGTTGTTACAGACTCCCCTCCTTTAGGAAATTGCGTCCTCGCAATATTTCAGAAGGAAATAAAAAGTAACAACCATACTAAGGCATAATCAACATAAAAGAAGAAATTTGAAGTGAGAAGTCCACCATGAGGAGCACGAGAGAGAGTAAGTTCGGATGTGTTCGCTCGATGAATTCTCTAGATTCCCATGAGCAATCCTTAGGATTTGAGGACCATTGAACTTTCACAAGAGGAACATCTTTATTTTGAAGGCGTTTAACTTCCAAAGTAATGATACGAATAGAATGTTGCTCATAAGTCAAATTTGGTGAAACTTCAATTTTTTCAATAACACCGGGCTCAAGAATAAAATCAGAATCCCTAAGGCATTTCCATAGTTGAGAAACGTGGAACACGTCATGAATAGCAGAAAATTGAGCCAGTAATAATAGGCGATAAGCCATGGAATCAATACGTTCGGTGATGGGAAATGGACAAACATATCGAGGTGCTAACTTTCTCGATCGACTGAAACGCACAACACCCATCATAGGTGAAACACGAATAAAATCTGGACCTAAAACCAGCTTCTCACCGGCTTCAAGCCAACACGAAGGAGATCGGCACGGCCTTCCGTAGAGTGCCTCGAAAGGTGCCATACCAATAATAGATTGGAAGCTATTATTATAGGAAAACTCAACAAGAGAAATATGATCCTCCCAACTTCCATCAAAATCAAGAACACATGCACAAAGGAGATCTTCAAGAGATTGATTCACACGCTCTATTTGTCCATCAGATTGAGGACGATAAGCGGTGCTAAAAGAGAAGGATAAGCCCCAAGGCTACATAAAATAAGAGATGAACATGAATTGGATTCGCGATCTCGAATCTTACAAGTGGATAAAGTCTCGAGATCATTCCATTCGGATATCATCATGGAAACAACCGCTTGTTGCTTACGACTAAGGGCATCGGCAACACGATTTCCCTTTCCGAGAGTATAGAGAATATCAAGATCATAAGATGCAAGGAACTCGAGCCAATGTTGTTGATGCAAATTAAGTTTCTTTTGAGAAAATAAATACTTTAAAGATTTATGATCGGTGTAGAGAACAAATTTCTCTCCCAAAAGATAATGACGCCAAATTCTAAGAGCGAAAACAATGGCCGCGAGCTTTAGATCATGAGTGGCATATCTAGTCTTGGAAGGCTTTAATTGTCAAGAAGCATATGCGACAACACGTTCCCTTTTGCATGAGAACGTCGTTCAAACCAATACGAATAGCATCGATATAAACAACAAAGTCTTGGTTCCCCTTGGGAATCACAAGAATATGAGCATCGAAAAGGAGTTCTTTTAAATGATCCTCTTTCCCGAAAAGCTAAGACATTCAAAATTATAATGAACTTTATGTAATCATCTTTTTAGAAAAAAATTACTTATTACAAGTCAATTTACTGTGTCTGACTGTCTCATCATAACGTTTAGGAGATTCTTATCGATAACGTTGATCAGGCGCATCGACCAGAATTCTTAAAGCACTCAATGGGAAATGCAACACAAAATCATCTTCTATATGATAAACATGTCTCTTAAAATATTATGAATATTCTTTGCTCGTTTTAAGAACAAAATCCAATCATACTTATAAATATCTTATTAAAAAGATTTGCAAAATTTAAATTGTTGTTTTCATCCATAATCAATGAATACAAGGATGGTCTCATCGAGATATTCGTAGAATACTCGATTCATAAGATGGATGAAATAAGCTGGACAAACTGAATGACATCACGAGTCACTCATAAGAATCATAACGAGTGCGGAATGCGATAAGTGGAATGCTACCCTCCGCAACTCGTAGCTGATGAAAACCGGTGGCAAGGTCGAGCTGAAAAGACCTTAGCACCACTCAATAGATTGCTTAGGTGGTAATCCTAAGACAAGCTCAAATATACTGGAAAATTCACAAACTACTTGAGTGAGGGAAATAACATCTTCCTCATCAAGTGAGTTTAAAGAATAAAATGATGCCACCGAATTTGGAAATCAAAATCATTAAGAACAATAGAGATCTGCTTAACAGGTTGAGAATGTCGAAGATGGGTAGTCCTCACGGGACATAGGATGTGGGCATTATAATGGTTAAGCCAATCCATCCCCAAAAATCAATTTCAAAGGCTAAGTAACGCATAACATGCAAATCGGCTTGAAAAGAATAATCACATAAAATAATCTCGACATCTTTACAAAGCAAACTGAGTGTTGCGGATCCACCAACCGGATTCGCAATTCTCAGTGAAGTCATCAAGCCCATAATACTTAAAGAAAAAGAACCAACAAGTTCTTTTGGTATAAAAGAGTGGGATGCACCCGTAACAAAAAGAACTCGAATTGGATGATCACGAAACATAATTGTAACAGTCCAAAAACTCGACCTTCGAAAATCGGCACCCGTACTTCACTTGTACTAAAAATGCCGCAGATTCAAACACCGAATCTGGCTTGCCGGAGCTTATAACACCATTAAGTATAACAACACAGCGGAAGAAAAAGAATATATCAATATATATAACATTGATACAATGACAGATACAAAATCTGACACAATATGATACAACAGATATCAGCATACATCAGAGATATGATACAAGAAATAGCAGCGGAAAGAAAATAGATAACACCAGCAGCGGATAGCAACGTCAGTTCTGATCTCCGATGAACTGAACTAGCTCCAACTAGTCTACTAAACCTGAATATCTGAAAACTCCAACTCTAGACTACCCGTGTGGAAAATGATGGGCACCCAGAGTTTAGGAAGGGAACAATAAACTCCGAGTCAATCGTGGGATTGGTGTGAGCAACAAAAACAGTTTATCTTTAAAACAAAGTAAAATTGAATTTCGCAATGCTTTTGGAAAATGAAACTACCATAAGACCTCCCGCCACACACACAATGCAAACGCAGAATTGGAGGAGATTTCTTCTTATGATAGTCAAACATGCTTACTACGCAAAGAGAATTCTTTTGATATTATCATTGGTGCATAGTGTATAAAATTCTTTCAAAATACAATATTAATCTTAGCCAGCATAGGCATTTCACACTATGCCTACTATAGCTAACATCTAAATAGTGGGGCTCCACCATAAGTAAATTGCAGGTTCTACAACTAAAACCATACAAGGTTCGTATTGGAAGATGGATTTTCAACAAATGGTCAGGCTAAGGAACTTCCTACTGCCACATGGGATCGCCTCTGGCTGGATGTCCTGAGAACTAACTAGCTCTCTGCCAACACAAAGCCGGGTTACCCCTGTAACAGGTAACTCACGAATATGCCATTCCCCGGTCCTTTGGGACCTTTATCCGAGGCCTTGGTAACCAACATCACACATAATAAATAAAGTGTGTCCACATGAGTAAGTATCTGGGCTCCATACCATGATACCACCCCTTTCCAGAAGAAAATGACATACCCTAAAGGGCGCGACCCTCATAACCTTGCCGCATATTCCTGTTTCGACAATTTCCGGTCTGTGAAGTTCGATGGGGTCTCGTCCACAAAGCTACGCTTTTTCACAAAGCCGTGCTTTGATCAACAAATGATCAGCAAATGACCATCAACACTAAGCATGCCACATTACCAAATTGGGAGTATATCGCTGATAAACTTCAACTACATAACCTCTAAGCTCGTACGTCTCAGAGAAGGGTGTTAAGCCAAGAGAATAAATTCTCCGCCACCAACAGAAATGTATTTGAAAGAAATCAGCTTTATATCTCAAAATGTAATGTCAGACATGTAACCATACAAGTCTGTTCCGAGTTCGAATAGAACCAAAGGCACTTCCGAAGAAGCCCTTGCAAATCCGGATAATTTTCTAATCACGTCCGGACTTCCCATCACAAAGGGTGCTAAAATCTCTATACCGGGGACCAGTCGATGCAGAGACATTCGACGAGTTGTCCTTTCGTTTTCGAAAATATCCGGTCTTCACCACCGGTCTTCAAATGCTATCCATATACGACGTATCATTATTCGGAATGGGTTATATGACACAAAGGTCCTCTCCCGGCTAAACTGAATAATGAGCGTATTATTTTAAAACATATGGATAATGGGATTTCAGTTAAGTCACAACTTATTACCCAAAAATCTTTCAAATGGTTTAAACACATTACCACTTTAATCTTTTACAAAAAGATTCATTTTAACAACCTTCAACGGTTTAATAATTTCCACACTTTAATCTTTTAAATAAAAGATTTAATTCACAAGGTTCACTCAGTTTCACAAAGATTCATTCACAGATTTTCCAAATCAATTTCCATTTCAATTGAATTAACTCGTTAAATCTTTAAAACAAAGATTCAACTTATAGTTTTCAAAACAATTCCATTTCGAATGGTTTAAACAAATCACCATTTTAAATCTGTTAAAAATAAACAGATTCAATTCATAGCTTTCAAAAAGAATTCACTCATAACTTGGAAAACCATTTTTCAATTCAACTTGAAATTCCTTTACTTAAATTGGAATTTCATTTCTTGTAACAACCCACATTTTCGACCGTTCAAGTCGACAAAGCAGACACACATGCCGACTCAAACAATCCAAAATACAGATAGTTATTGGGGTTAAATAAGAAAAGAAAGGAAAGAACAGAAACAAACTCAGAATCTCGCAGCGGAAGGAACAAGATATAATAATAAAATAATAGTTCATGAAGCTGTTAAATAAATAAATTTGATTATTATTATACATCATAAATCAGAGTTACATACATATCAGAGATAATACAACAATGCAGCGGAAAAATAATACAGTAGTAGAATACAAATGGTGTAATACCAAACTCCGTCTTCGTCCTCCAGAATAGACCTTCAACCTTATCTGAAATGCTCAGGCTGACCCGAGCGTAATGAAAAGACAAAACACTCGAGTCAGGACTAAAATATCTCATGTAGGTTAAATCGAATAAGTAAATATGAGTGCGACGGCGTCGGAAATGTTTATGGGTTTTAGACACCTCCTATCCAGTATTTAACGTGCGTGCATTAAATTAAGAGATGTTCGGGATTTCCATCTCCTAAGGATCCGTTAAACTATCTACTATATAATAGAATACGCTATATACAATAATGTCTATCATAAAGTAAAATATCAAACTAGCGTTAAGTCATGGCCCATTCCACCCTTAACACATTTTTATTCCCAAGAGTATATAAAAGACCGTAGTTTCCCCAAAACCGGAAGTCACCAGAGGGCAATCCATATACTAAAGGTACAAACCAAAATCGTAGTGGTCGCGAATAGGATAATCAGTATGACAAGGTACATGAGGCAATACCAACTAGGATACTAGTAGTTGCGTGATCCGGACTGATGTTGAGCATAGCCAGCAGCTACCTCAACACCGCGAAACAACACTCCCAAATCAAGGGGTGCACCCAAATCGAATCACAAAAGTAATAGACATGGTATCGAAGAAGTGTGTCCGCTAGAGATGGCGAACCTCAATGGCCCGGCGTGGCTCCTGTTTTAGTCATGTCAGGGGTCATCCAATATCGTTCTCTTTCTTCAGTCAACGCGTTCACCAAACCATCCACTTTATTCTGGATCAACACTCCACATATATTAGTTATTAAAGTGGTTTTCGGTATCGACAGAGAGTATGTCCATATCCGATCCCGGTCTCTTTAATAACTACGTATTATTACACCGATGGCTCTTTTACTTTTAAATCAATTCATAATTGATATCAAAATATCATATTCGCTTCCAAAATCAAATCTATTTCAAAATCATCATATCTACTCAAAATATACGATTTCATTTCAAATCATTTTCGCCTCAATATCTCATTAAAATTTCAAAATCGTATCAATACGATATCACCTTCACTTCAAATAAATCCATTTCCAAAATCATATCATATTTACTCAAAATATACGATTTCATTTCAAAAATCATTTTTGCCTCAATATTTCATTTCAATTCCAACTCAAACTTGAAATATCATTTCATATAAATTTTCTTAGAAATATTCAGAATTCGATTAAAAGTCCGATCTTTTAAAACAAATCAACTTTCGAAAATTTACGCCGTATTTCAAAAATTTTACTTAAAATCTAAACTTCAAATAATTAAACAATTTCATTTACCAAGTTTAAATTCCAACATCTCGAGCTTCAATTCAAAATAATCCAATTTCCATAAATTGGATTTTTTCTTTAAAATCAATCCATTTAAATAATTTCAAAACAGCTTTTAAAATCATTTAATTTAACCAACCTGGTGTCCGTATATAATTTTCTATCCTATGGCCAAGTGATTATTTATTTTAATTAAATGTCAGGGATGAATATATATTACTTAAACCAATCACAGTGTCATATGCATGTATAACAGGATATATATATAAGCAAATAAACACCCAAACATTTAAATATCAACCAATAGCATCCATCGAAATAAATCATCCAATAGTCAATACAATTCACGGCAATTTCATAGTTATCAATATCGGGAAATTTGATTTTGATTAAATCCTAATTTCAATTTACTGTCAATTTAATTTTTTCAACGCTGAATTCACATGAAAATCTATATGACAATTAAATTTTTATCAAACAACGACAAATAAATTCATATCACTTCATAATGTCAAATTTAACTACCATAAAGATATTCAGTACGTTGTGAGCGTTATAAAACACTCACATTGATTTTCTGTTGTCGCCGAGACGTTCCTGTTTGGAACTAAAACTGGACGACGCCCAACTTTAGCCCAAATTTCCACCGTCTCCAAATCCATCCAAACCAGTTTCATTTCGAAGCTCTCGTCATTACGATCGCAACGCAAAAAATTTCGTTCCAATCGGACCTCGTATGAAAAAGTTATGCATTTTAGAAGTTTGTACACATTAATAATATAAACAATTTACATTTTATTTAAAAATATATAATTTTTTTTTAACCTAGAACGATCCAGGCCGTCGATTTCCACCCCATCAGATCTGGCCGCACCCTCCCCTTCTTCCTTCTCTCGTTCAAAGCCGTGAGTATGAAACCCATAGCCGCCTCTCTTCTTTGAATTTTCACGACCAAAATACACGACTTGAAGACGATCGGCCACCTCCATCGCGAAGCCCTCGGCGAACTCTACCTACACCGTGAATAGCATGGAACTCGGCTGCCCCTTTGGCCTCGAAAAACGGGAAAAACGCAGCAGCTTCGAGCTCGATTTTCCGTTGATTCGTTGCTCCGTTTTCGATCATCTCCGTATGGATTTGAAGCTCTCATCATCCTCTACAACTTTGTAGTTGACGACTTTTGCTAATTATTGATGGATTGAGAGGAAAATGAGGAAGAAGTTTTGAAATTTTCTGGCCATTGAATTTGAAAGTGGCGGCTATGAAACCCTAGGGGCTGATGTTTTCAAATGAAATGATAAAGGGTTCCTTTTATAAAAATTTACCGAAAAACACTATTCACTCCAAAATCCGAACTTCAAATCTCGCATGGTGACCGGCGTTTCTAGGGTTTATCCCGCGTTCCGAACACAATGGAACAGGTTTCGGAAGCTAATTCGATCATCTGTGCGAGTTACGGCAATAAACGATCGATTTAAAATTAAATCGGTTAATCAAATTTCTATGCGTTTGGGCTCGCCCCGGACAAACGGTAAATCCGATTGACACGAAATTTGAAACCCTACAATAATATGACATTACGGATCTGATGAAACTGGTTTCGTTGAAATCCAAGACTTTTTGAAAAATGACTATTTTCTCTCGCCGAATTAATATTAAAAACAATTCGATGCGTTTCGAGCTGCCACGGTCAAACGATAACTCTGATTGCTACGAAAATTAAAATCCGACAATAACAAACTATTACGGATCCAATGGAACTAGTTTCGTTCAATTCTGAGACTGTTCGAAAAATGGCTATTTTTCAGTCGATAATTAAATATTAAAAATATTCAATTTTCACAAATTAACTTTAAATTCAATTTTAAAAGTTCTATAACATCACTATAACTCCAATATGATAAGATAAAATTTTACAAATCATTTTCAATCATATTCAACTCGATTTTCAATTATTTCTGAAATTTAACTTATTAAATTATCGATTTAATTGTCTAGTTAAATCCAATATTCGAAAAATAAATTATTCGACTGTTTAATTTCAATATAAAATTCCCAATTTTAAATTATTAACTTTTAAATCAAATTTCAATTGTTCACAAATCCCATTTTTAATTTCACAGTAATTAACAATCTTTTACAATGCAGTTTTCCATTATAAATCCAATATAAAAGATTATATTAGATTCAGCGTTCAATTATATTGTAATTCAAATTCAAGTTATTTAATTCCAAATGAATTCTTTTATTTCGATTTACACTTTCATTATTGAATCAACCATTTACTTATACATTATTATCAATAGTTTATAATTCATTTACTTTCATTTTCTTCAGCTATCATCTTATTTAAATTCACAGTAATATTAAATTACATTCACTTACGTTTATTTCCATATTATAACTTCAATATTAAATGTAACATTTTATTTATTTTGTTGTTTACAATCAAATTAAATTCAATTCAATTACTTGTTACATTCAAATTTAAATCTTTACTTACGTTCAATTACAAGTTAACATCTTTATCGAATTACAGTTTCAGTTATTATTTGCTTTCAATCAACTGTAATATTAAGTTACATTTATTTATATTAGTTTCAATAACATAAACTTCCATTATTAAATCTACCATTTTATTTATTCTTTGTTTACAATCATAACCAATTTGGTTTACAATCAAATTCAATTCATTATTTACATTCACTACAAGTTAACATCCATATTTAATTTACAAATAAGTTATTTCAGAATTCAATTTTGTATTTTAACTTGTAATTCACATTTAACAACACAAAATTTTATTTCCTTCAGATTTTTATCCAAAATTTTCATTTTAATTCGTATTTTTAAAGTGTTAAAAATACGGGTCATTACATTCTCCCCCACTTAAAACTTTTCGTCCTCGAAAAGGAACGGAGAAGGGGAAACCATCATTTAGATATAATTCATTCAAAATATTCTACTTATTTGCAAAATTTAGTTATAGGATTTTTTTTTTCACAAAATTTACTAACTTTCAGATTTTTGAAAAATTTCGGCAGCACCTCCTTTGCGCGACTAGGACCGAAAAATTTCACAGTAGCAATAATTGCATGATATACATCTCATTACAAGAATGAGGCATCCCAAAACATGGGGAACACAATAATATACCACAACATAAACTGTAATCCGAGAACATACCTTTTATTTAGCGTTTATTAGCATTTTAACTTACATTTTGCATTAAGCGCAGAAGCGAGCTCCACAAGCGAAGCGCAACCCCCTTGCTACCTACTAAAATGCTCAATAACCAAGTTAGAACCATGCATATAAAGATAGATCGATATACTTATCATAAACAACACACATATAACATGTTTAGCTTCAAAACTGAAATTCCAATTCCAGGACAACAAACTAATCTCAGTTTTTGGTCACCTAAACGATAAAATTTGACAATGGAATCTAAACAAAAGTTGTTGCATTCGTTTCAGGCTTTCCGGAATGTCCAAAATCATTGAATTCAGATCTTCCGTTCAAAAGTTACGACCGTTTTACTAAATAGATACGCCTCAGCCTGTCAATGAATTGCGCATGTCAGCGATGTTTGGTCACGTTTTTGACCTTCTAAACGACAGCAAAACACCAAATACTTAAAACAAAAGTTTTAGCGTAAGTTCTAAGCTTTCCAGAAAGTGCAAGATCAGCAAAATCCGATACACCAGTAAAAAGTTATGACAAAAATACTAAGAGTATATGCTACTGATTTTGCTTCCCTTTTACACAGGCCAGCGAGAAGATTCAAATTTTAATTAAGTAAATGAAGGAATTTCTCAAGACAGTCTAAACAAAAGTCGTGCTACAGTTTCTAAGCTTTCCGAAAAGTCTAATATCGTTGAATTTCGTCCAGTCATTGAAAAGTTATGGTTGTTTTCGTTTCAGCATATATTGGACAATTTTGGATTTTTTCCCAAAATTTTGCTTTTATTATTTCAAAGTACAAACCATCAAACATTAAATTTTCTAAAGAAACAATCATAAACACAAAGTCGTTTATTTTCTTATTTATCCATGAAATACGTTTACATTCAATTTGTTTCCGATTTATTCAAGTTTGTTTCATTCACATTTTAAATTCAAGTCAATTTGCTTCAATTTAAATTGGATTCAATTATATTTAATTTCACTTTGCTTCAAATTTGAATTTAATTATTTTAAAATTTTATTCCATTTATTCAATTCCATTAACACTAATGAATTCTACTAAATCAATTTCCATCCATCAAACAACCAATGCATATCAAACATTACTATCCATCCAGAATCTACACTAAATCAATTATACATTTCCAAGTCAATTTTTTTTTATTTCATACACTTCCAAGTTTATTGACATTTAGTTATATTCAACTTTAATTAGTTTCCATTTACAAATTTTATATTTCATTAATTTTAAATTTTATTCATTCACTTGTATATATCATTCATTTTACAGCTTAAATTTCTTTTATATTTACAACTATCAATAGATCTTCACATTTTATTATTCACTCTCACACTGGTATATTATTCCTCTACTTATCCTTATTAGCATTTTAAACTTTTTAAGTATTTGGTAAGTTATAGTTATGCAAATAGAATGTAGTTAAACAACATACAACCTCTTTTCATTCAAAGTTGAATTTTCAATTAATTAATTTTTAAGTCATTACTTAAATTTCACTATAATTTAATTTCACATTTACATTCACATATAGTATTTCCATTTTATATTAACATAATTGTGAATCACCTTTAAATGTTAATTTAAATTCCAATTATTTACTGGCAATTTTATTTATATTTGCAAACCATTAATTAAATGCATATTTCATTATTCAAACCTATACTTGTATATTATCCAATTAACAATCCATATAACATTTTTGAACTTCTTAAATATTTTGGTAAGTTATATCTATGCTATAGAATGAAATTTAATACTATGCGAGTTTTACAGTTTCAATTTTATTTTAAATTCATAATTTCCTTATTCTAAGGATTTCTACTTCAATTGATATTTCACTTAGCTCTTAGGTTCATTTCTCATTTCGCAATTCAGAAGTTCAGTAATGATTCAAGTATTAATTCATTTCAACCATTAAAAGAAAAATCATTAATTATTAAAGAACTCAAGAATTCCAATCCCGGTTTCATTTCAAATCAAGTTTTGAAATAATATATACTTATATAATTTATATATCAAATCATACTATTGAGAATACAAAATAAAATTCAATTTTAATCAAAACATGGTTTAGAAAAACTATTAAGTGATCTCCCCCACTTAGACTCTCGAAAATAAATGTCGATGATGCGTGCACTCATCACCGAAATCATTCTCTAGTGTCAAGAGGGGAGTATAACACTTACTTCATTTGAAATCCTTTGAAAACAATTTCTAATCGAATATACTATCATATAATACTTATATTATACATTTCAAATTTTTGTTAATAAATTTTCAAAACACCGGAATTTAAATTCTCCATCTTAATTTAAATTCAGTTTTATTTCATTTTATTTACCATTTATATTCATTGTCAATCATATTTACAAGTTTCATTTCTTAAAATCATCCAATAGTCAATAGTTAGAAATATTGACTAATCAACAATAAATGATGATAATCTAATATTATCATCTCCTAACAACCAATACAATCAAAATTTATAAATTTTCAAGATAAGTCTTTTATATATAGAATATAATCCAAAACAATATTATGTCAATCTGTCCTATTCGAGTGTTTAGAAATTCCTATCGATGCCTTGGCGTCCTAAGTACCAACCAGAATTCATAAATACCCAACGGAACAAATTAACACAATATAAAATCATTTTATATCAAAATTACAAATACGCTCTCTCATATACACTCAACTCATTCATATAGTTTACCTCTATTTCAATGAGTTATTCCCCACTAGAGCCAAGGTTTATCGCTAAACCAAAGCTCTGATACCAACTGTAACAACCCACATTTTCGACCGTTCAAGTCGACAAAGCAGACACACATGCCGACTCAAACAATCCAAAATACAGATAGTTATTGGGGTTAAATAAGAAAAGAAAGGAAAGAACGGAAACAAACTCAGAATCTCGCAGCGGAAGGAACAAGATATAATAATAAAATAACAGTTCATGAAGCTGTTAAATAAATAAATTCGATTATTATTATACATCATAAATCAGAGTTACATACATATCAGAGATAATACAACAATGCAGCGGAAAAATAATACAGTAGTAGAATACAAATGGTGTAATACCAAACTCCGTCTTCGTCCTCCAGAATAGACCTTCAACCTTATCTGAAATGCTCAGGCTGACCCGAGCGTAATGAAAAGACAAAACACTCGTGTCAGGACTAAAATATCTCATGTAGGTTAAATCGAATAAGTAAATATGAGTGTGACGGCGTCGGAGATGTTTACGGGTTTTAGACACCTCCTATCCAGTATTTAACGTGCGTGCATTAACTTAAGAGATGTTCGAGATTTCCATCTCCTAAGGATCCGTTAAACTATCTACTATATAATAGAATACGCTATATACAATAATGTCTATCATAAAGTAAAATATCAAACTAGCGTTAAGTCATGGCCCATTCCACCCTTAACACATTTTTATTCCCAAGAGTATATACAAGACCGTAGTTTCCCCAAAACCGGAAGTCACCAGAGGGCAATCCATATACTAAAGGTACAAACCAAAATCGTAGTGGTCGCGAATAGGATAATCAGTATGACAAGGTACATGAGGCAATACCAACTAGGATACTAGTAGTTGCGTGATCCGGACTGATGTTGAGCATAGCCAGCAGCTACCTGAACACCGCGAAACAACACTCCCAAATCAAGGGGTGCACCCAAATCGAATCACAAAAGTAATAGACATGGTATCGAAGAAGTGTGTCCACTAGAGATGACGAACCTCAATGGCCCGGCGCGGCTCCTGTTTTAGTCACGTCAGGGGTCATCCAATATCGTTCTCTTTCTTCAGTCAATGCGTTCACCAAACCATCCACTTCATTCTGGATCAACACTCCATGTATATTAGTTATTAAAGTGGTTTTCGGTATCGACAGAGAGTATGTCCATATCCGATCCCGATCTCTTTAATAACTACGTATTATTACACCGATGGCTCTTTTACTTTTAAATCAATTCATAATTGATATCAAAATATCATATTCGCTTCAAAAATCAAATCTATTTCAAAATCATCATATCTACTCAAAATATACGATTTCATTTCAAATCATTTTCGCCTCAATATCTCATTAAAATTTCAAAATCGTATCAATACGATATCACTTTCACTTCTAATAAATCCATTTCCAAAATCATATCATATTTACTCAAAATATACGATTTCATTTCAAAAATCATTTTTGCCTCAATATTTCATTTCAATTCCAACTCAAACTTGAAATATCATTTCATATAAATTTTCTTAGAAATATTCAGAATTCGATTAAAAGTCCGATCTTTTAAAACAAATCAACTTTCGAAAATTTACGCCGTATTTCAAAATTTTTACTTAAAATCTAAACTTCAAATAATTAAACAATTTCATTTACCAAGTTTAAATTCCAACATCTCGAGCTTCAATTCAAAATAATCCAATTTCCATAAATTGGATTTTTTCTTTAAAATCAATCCATTTAAATAATTTCAAAACAGCTTTTAAAATCATTTAATTTAACCAACCTGGTGTCCGTATATAATTTTCTATCCTATGGCCAAGTGATTATTTATTTTAATTAAATGTCAGGGATGAATATATATTACTTAAACCAATCACAGTGTCATATGCATGTATAACAGGATATATATATAAGCAAATAAACACCCAAACATTTAAATATCAACCAATAGCATCCATCGAAATAAATCATCCAATAGTCAATACAATTCACGGCAATTTCATAGTTATCAATATCGGGAAATTTGATTTTGATTAAATCCTAATTTCAATTTACTGTCAATTTAATTTTTTCAACGCTGAATTCACATGAAAATCTATATGACAATTAAATTTTTATCAAACAACGACAAATAAATTCATATCACTTCATAATGTCAAATTTAACTACCATAAAGATATTCAGTACGTTGTGAGCATTATAAAACACTCACATTGATTTTCTGTTGTCGCCGAGACGTTCCTGTTTGGAACTAAAACTGGACGACGCCCAACTTTAGCCCAAATTTCCACCGTCTCCAAATCCATCCAAACCAGTTTCATTTCGAAGCTCTCGTCATTACGATCGCAACGCAAAAAGTTTTGTTCCAATCGGACCTCGTATGAAAAAGTTATGCATTTTAGAAGTTTGTACACATTAATAATATAAACAATTTACATTTTATTTAAAAATATATTATTTTTTTTTAACCTAGAACGATCCAGGCCGTTGATTTCCACCCCATCAGATCTGGCCGCACCCTCCCCTTCTTCCTTCTCTCGTTCAAAGCCGTGAGTATGAAACCCATAGCCGCCTCTCTTCTTTGAATTTTCATGACCAAAATACACGACTTGAAGACGATCGGCCACCTCCATCGCGAAGCCCTCAGCGAACTCTACCTACACCGTGAATAGCATGGAACTCGGCTGCCCCTTTGGCCTCGAAAAACGTGAAAAACGCAGCAGCTTCGAGCTCGATTTTCCGTTGATTCGTTGCTCCGTTTTCGATCATCTCCGTATGGATTTGAAGCTCTCATCATCCTCTACAACTTTGTAGTTGACGACTTTTGCTAATTATTGATGGATTGAGAGGAAAATGAGGAAGAAGTTTCGAAATTTTCTGGCCATTGAATTTGAAAGTGGAGGCTATGAAACCCTAGGGCTGATGTTTTCAAATGAAATGATAAAGGGTTCCTTTTATAAAAATTTACCGAAAAACACTATTCACTCCAAAATCCGAACTTCAAATCTCGCATGGTGACCGGCGTTTCTAGGGTTTATCCCGCGTTCCAAACACAATGGAACAGGTTTCGGAAGCTAATTCGATCATCTGTGCGAGTTACGGCAATAAACGATCGATTTAAAATTAAATCGGTTAAAATTTCTGTGCGTTTGGGCTCGCCCCGGACAAACGGTAAACCTGATTGACACGAAATTTGAAACCCTACAATAATATGACATTACAGATCTGATGAAACTAGTTTCGTTGAAATCCGAGACTTTTTGAAAAATGACTATTTTTTCTCGCCGAATTAATATTAAAAACAATTCGATGCATTTCGAGCTGCCACGGTCAAACGATAACTCTGATTGCTACGAAAATTGAAATCCGACAATAACAAACTATTACAGATCCAATGGAACTAGTTTCGTTCAATTCTGAGACTGTTCGAAAAATGGCTATTTTTCAGTCGATAATTAAATATTAAAAATATTCAATTTTCACAAATTAACTTTAAATTCAATTTTAAAAGTTCTATAACATCACTATAACTCCAATATGATAAGATAAAATTTTACAAATCATTTTCAATCATATTCAACTCGATTTTCAATTATTTCTGAAATTTAACTTATTAAATTATCGATTTAATTGTCTAATTAAATACAATATTCGAAAAATAAATTATTCGACTGTTTAATTTCAATATAAAATTCCCAATTTTAAATTATTAACTTTTAAATCAAATTTCACATGTTCACAAATCCCATTTTTAATTTCATAGTAATTAACAATCTCTTACAATGCAGTTTTCCATTATAAATCCAATATAAAAGATTATATTAGATTCAGCGTTCAATTATATTGTAATTCAAATTCAAGTTATTTAATTCCAAACGAATTCTTTTATTTTGATTTACACTTTCATTATTGAATCAACCATTTACTTATACATTATTATCAATAGTTTATAATTCATTTACTTTCATTTTCTTCAGCTATCATCTTATTTAAATTCACAGTAATATTAAATTACATTCATTTATGTTTATTTCCATATTATAACTTCAATATTAAATGTAACATTTTATTTATTTTTTTGTTTACAATCAAATTCAATTCAATTCAATTACTTGTTACATTCAAATTTAAATCTTTACTTACGTTCAATTACAAGTTAACATCTTTATCGAATTACAGTTTCAGTTATTATCTGCTTTCAATCAACTGTAATATTAAGTTACATTTATTTATATTAGTTTCAATAACATAAACTTCCATTATTAAATCTACCATTTTATTTATTCTTTGTTTACAATCATAACCAATTTGGTTTACAATCAAATTCAATTCATTATTTACATTCACTACAAGTTAACATCCATATTTAATTTACAAATAAGTTATTTCAGAATTTAGTTTTGTATTTTAACTTGTAATTCACATTTAACAACACAAAATTTTATTTCCTTCGGATTTTTATCCAAAATTTTCATTTTAATTCGTATTTTTAAAGTGTTAAAAATATGGGTCGTTACATTTCTTATATGAAAGCTTTTATCATTTGAAAACAAACAGTTTTCATTTTGAAAAATCTGATTCATTTATACGAGTTAAAGTCTTTGGGTTAGATTCAAATTCTCAAACCAATATTTTAAATTGGTTTAAATTCATATAAACACATTTATAACATCTTTAACCATAATTTCCAATCATTGAATTCAATTTCAAATATTGAATTCAAATTTAAATCAAATTATTTAAATTTCAAGTTTTATTAAATCATTTGAACTCATTTTCAAAAGCTTTAATTTTTAACCCAAATCTATTTCCAAATTCAATTGAAATTAAAATTTCAATTTCAAAAATATTAAATTTAAATCATTTGTGACTTAACCGATTTCCTCGTGAAATCCATATTTGTGTGTGTAAAAGTATGGTCCAGGGGTTTCAACACAGTAGTGCAACATCAATGAATCATCACAGATCAAAATACGAAAATATAGTTGATAAGCGGTATAACGATAACGCTTATCTTTCATACACAGATCACATATAGATATATGTCACAGATAATAAATTACATCACAGGGAATTAACTACATTACAGATCACAACACAAATCAGGATATATCACCAAGTATCATTATCAGAGATATCAGACAATTCACAACATCCAATAGAATACAGACATCCACAAGGAAGATAAATTGATCACCTGATTAATTGAAACCGGATTAATCACTAATCCAAGTTACTTAGTCAATTATAAATCAATCAACTTTAAATTATTAATTAATAAATTAATAAATTAATTAACATTTAATCATTAAATCATTAACCTTTACTTATTTAACCATTCTTAAATTAATTACCCTCAATTAATTACATTAGTTAATTAACCATCAATTAATCACCATTTAATTAATTATCCTTAATTAATAAGTGATTATCCCTAATCACTTGATCAAATTTAACCATTAATTACTATAAATAAATTACCTCAAGTAATCTTTAATTTATCACATAATTGATCACTTAATTGATCACATTAAATAAGTCTTTAAGTAATCAAGTATTAATCCCTTGACAAATTAACCTTAATTATCCATTCTTTAATACATTAAGTAAATTCATTTAATTGTATTTGAAAACAATCAAAATTTAATAGGATAATTAACTTAATTCCAAATTATATAAACCAAACAAGTTTTAAAACAATTAAACTTTTAAAATTTAAATCCATAAAAACTTGCCTAATACTTTAACTTTGAAAACTTAATTTATATTTCTCAAAATCTTGTTTTAAAGCTTGTTTAAAATTTGAAACCTGGTAACAAGTTAAACAAACCCGAGCCTATTTTGAACCGAGCCAAACGCATTTGTTCCCGAGTTCGACTTCGGGTTTCCCCCATACTTCATCTGCTTCGAGTTTTTCTCGCGAGAAACTCGAACACAAACCCGAGCGCTCTTCTTCTTCCCCATTCCACCAACAACCTAGACACACAAACACATGCGTGCACATGCACGATCTCCAGAGCGATCTTCGATCATCACCGTGGTCATCGATACGCCGACGTCAAACCCCTTGAGCATCCCAAACACCCAGAATCTCGAAAACATCCACGAATCAAAATCAAGCGTCATTGCACAAAAACTGGAACCAAAGACCTTCCCTGAAATCTTCTCGTGCTCACCACATCGACCATGAGAATATCTGCGATTCTGGCTACACGTTCGTCAACACACCCACCCCCATTTCTCAAAAATTAGCAGCACACGATCCTCCAGAGAAAACGCGGTGGACCATTTACTAGCCACCATCAAAACTATGGTTTAAATCTATTTCGACCTGCCGCCTCCGCCACGTCGAACGATCGCCACCTCCTCCATTTTTTCCAGCATCACTGATCACCCACCTATCTTCTGACCTCCACGACTACCAGTGTTTGACCAAACTTCCTTTTCCGTTCATCTTAGAACTTCTCAACATCTACTTGCTTAAGAATCACGAGATCTTTATCAAAAATCATTATTTCATGATACGAATTTAATTATTAATCAGATTGCAAAATTTAAAGGTTCGATTTTTCTGATATAAAATGTTTTTACTGTAAATTTCCATTTTCACAATAATTGTATAATATTTTTACTTGAAATTATTTTTAAAAATAAGTTCACATTCATACCATTATTTTATCTTCAATGATCTAGCTTTAATATTGATTATATAAAGAGTAGTTTAAATTTTTGTTTTAGTGGCCTTAATCCTATACTTAACAGAGAGATGAATATATCCATGCACACAACAATCTCTACCTATATATATATAAATATACAGATATATTTACGCTTATACAACATAATTCTCAACATACCCAAATATCAATCACTGATATCAATATATAAACATAATTAGAGGGGAGTTTGCTCACCATGATTTATTTGAAGAAGAACAGAGTTTCCCTTTATTATTCTTGAAATAGGTTTTGAAAATTTGCAAGCTGAATCCTGTAATCTTTGATTTGCATTTATTTTACATCGAAGTATTGTTTAAGTTTGAAATGGTTTTTAATTCATTCATTTTTTTCTTTCTTTCAGTTTTAAATGGACGAAACTGTGATGAGGATGGATATATAAAAGATAGTTTACAGGGATGTATTATTTTGTACAAGTGATGTTATATGTATTTGTACAACATCAGTGGTTTTTCTTTGCTTTGGGGCTGAAGACATTTTCGAGTTGACAAAAATGTTGCCAGCATTTAATGCCAAGGTACTTTATATCTTTTATATGTTTACTTGCTTTGTTTTATACACATCTTGTTTTTGTTTGATACTTGAACGTATTTGCCCTTTTCATTTGATTGAATATATACTTGCATTGCGGCCGATACAATGCTACATTAATTGCCTTGTACCACTTACCTTATTTTATTTGTTTGTTGTCTTGGCTAAAGAGATTTCTCTTTTCTACTTTGGTGGCTGCAATGATTTACATTGTACAAGTAAATATCTTTTGTTTGTTTGGGTTTCTTAATTACTTCCAAGTTTACATGAGTATAATTTATTGGGTTTATTTTGAAACATGCATGAGTTTCTATATTTACATGTTATTAGAATTTGTTAATGCATTTACTTATATTTTTACATATTTGAATGTAAGTTGTTTTCTTTTGTTTTGTTTTTATTACTTTAAGATACAAGTGAACTTCAAATTTTTATTAAATCTTTCTTTATTATTTTTATTTGTTTTATTCTATTTGTATTATTTTTATTGATTTAATAACATGAGATTAAAATATATATTTACTATATATCTTATATAATTTGTATCTTCATTTTCAAACCATTTATTTACGATTTAAATTCAAGTCAAATATATGTACATATATAATTTCAAATTTACTCATATATGCCCAAATATATATATATATATATATATTCACATATATACAATATTTACAATATTTTTAAATTTTAAATGATTTATACCAAATTTATTTGAGTTCGGGGAAACTCAAATCGATTTATCAATAAATTTCACAATTTTTATTCAAAAATTAATTTTAATTATCAATTTAAATATATATAAAATTCGGGGTCGTTACAGACTTCCCCTATAAAAGAATTTTGTCCTCGAAATTACCAAGGAGACACAAAGATAGATGAAAAACATTTCATCAAATCAAACTGAACAACTATTCTGCATTTGGCTTACCAAATCAGAATATCAATAATAGATACAAGAACGAATCTATTTGACACTTCACAAGATACTCGGGTTATCCAGATCTACGAAATATACAGTGGCATCGGTTAGTTCGAAGGGATAACTAACCATTCGTAGAACATATCGGGACCCAAAGAATGGATAGATATATGGATACAATTTCAAAACTTTTAGTTTAGAAACTAAAGTATCTATCAACCATAGCAACCAAAGCAACCAATTCATCCAAACAAACAATTCTGACCCATCTGGAGTTTATGTCCCATATTAATATATCGAATCTCTTCCAGGATCTACCAGAAACCATCGAAGAATTGAGAAAAGAATGCTTAAACAAAGAGATTGATAGAGAAAAGATTGTTCCTTGTTGTTTCAGGGTATTGACCATTTATAATTGTATTCCCCTGTCCCCTATCTCATCCTCTTCTTGCACTCATACTCACTATCAGTGGATAGTAAGAGAATTTACTGAGGCATACAGACAGATATCTTAAGGATTACTCATTCTAGGGTGTTAACGGTAAAAAGTGAACGCTAACACCCGGTGTGTGTAATAGAATTGTGAAAGCACCACCCGTTGGTACGGGAACAGAATATAAGCTGAAAATAGCAGAAAAAGCAGTAAATGAACAACAGATTTATAGTGGTTCGGCCCGTAATTGAGCCTAAGTCCACTTTATAGTCTTTTATTGCTGATTCGGTTACAATTTGATACAATATCCTTCAAAATACAATACAACTTGATCATGAAAGCACTCTTGACTACTAGCTCAATCTTTGATGATGAAACTCGACGAATCCGTGTAGGATGTTAGGAGTTCTTCTCGAAGATTGTTGTAGTGTCTTGAATGCTTGAGGATCTTTGATTGCTGAATGAGAGGAGGCTTCGACATCATAACGGCGCTTGGAGAAATGAATTGCCAAAAGTCCCTTCAATGTTGGAAGTGATGGGGTATTTATAAGAGCTGATTTCTGGGCAGGAATTTTGCCTAAGTCTTAGGTCGCGTACGACCTTAGTTAAGTCGTAGGTCGCGAGCGACCTAAGCTAGGTCGCTGTCTCCTCGCGGCTTCAGAAGTTAACTGGTAAAGCTGTACTGGGCTTCATTTGATCAAGTAGTAGGTCGCACGCGAGTTAAAGAATAGCCGTGGGAGCTCTAGGTCGTAGGTCGCTGAACATGCTTTATCAGTTAGGTCGCTAACCTCTTTAGGTCGTCAAGTCCCTTAGGTCGCTAACTACCTTAGGTTGTTAAGTCCTTTAGGTCGATAGCTACCTTAGGTCGTTGAGTTCCATAGGTCGCAATCCTTTCTGTTGCAAGGTCGCAAGGTCTTCTGTAGCCTTAGGTCGCAAGCTTCTTTTGCTGTTAGGTCGCGAAGTCCTCCTGGATCTTAGGTCGCAAGCCTTCCTGAAACCTTAGGTCGCAAGCTTCTTATGCTGTTAGGTCGTGAAGTCCTCCTGGATCTTAGGTCGCGAAGCTTTCCTGTAGCCTTAGGTCGCAAGACTTCCCTAGGTCGTAGAGCCTCCTTTAACAGTTAGGTCGCGACATTCTTTAGGTCGCCATGTTCTTAGGTCGTAGACATTTTAACTCGTACATTATTAGGTCGTGGACGACTTAAGCTCAATCCTGTCTCTTAAGTTGTAAGTTGCCTAACTCCTTAAGTCGTAGATCCCTTGAGTCGTAAACTTGTTAAGTCATAAGCCGCTATAGGTTGTAGTCCGCTAACTCGTGAAACTTTTAGGTCGTAAGTTCTCTTCAGTTGCTAGCTCGTAAGTCGTCAAGACCACTTAGGTCGTAGGCTTTTTAACTCGTAGGTCGCTGCTAAAGAGGAGTTAACATTTGCCCCTCGAAGTACACGCCTTAAGTCGTAAGTCGTGTGCTTCGATTTCCCTAGCTCGCTTCTTGATGAGTGCGCTAGACCGTGACCGACTTAAGATGAATCGTAGGTCGCGAACGACTTAGTACAAGTCGTAAGCCAGATGTGTCGATTCACCTTTCACTGTCCCAGGGCATAAATAGCTTAGGTCGTTCCTTCTTCTCCCCCACCTGCTTCATTCCGTCATTCGCAAGCATTCAAGTTCTTCTCAGACAAACTCAATTACTCGATCGCCAGACATCTTCGATTTTGTATTGCGTAAGTGGATTCGATTGCTATTCATTCCTCGATTATCACCCAATTATGAATCCCATTTTCACCATCGACCCCCCCTTTTCTCATGCCGTACTTCCCTGCAATCCTTGTTTCAATTGATTACTGATGGGTTTGAGACAGCTTGTCCTGGTTTTGGGTAGTCGGTTAGAACAAGACGATGGACAGCAGCATTTCAGTTTGATTGATTCGTGGTTTGAGATGGAATGACATTAGACCGGGTTTATGGTAATTTCGGGATGATTAAATGCGCTGAGGGAACGAGAGGCTTGGTTGGGGGAGAAGCTAGTGGGTTAACGGGTTAAGGAGTTAGCGAATTGATGTATTGGGGAGAAGACGAACGACTTAAGGCTTTCTCGTTCTGAGTAGAAACCTTGAGACCTAAGTCCTAAATCATATACGACCTAAAGTAGGTCGTAGGTCGGTAACGACCTAAGACTTGACAATTTTTCATTGTCTTGAGACCTTTCTTATGCAGCACTCCTTAATAGACTGATGGCTTAACCTAACTCGTAGCTTGCCCTTAGGTCGTGGACGAGTTAGCACTTAAGGATTTAACTTGTGAGCATATCTGAATGACTAGGTCGTGGATGAGATAGCCCTTAACTCGTAACTCGCGAACCCACCCGAACGACTTAATAACTTGAACTCCATGACTTCGAATTCTTGGACTAGAATGATCTGACTTAAGAGAACATGCCTTGAACATCTTGACTCGCCTAATACGACCTAAAAGCTCCGACTTATGATAGGTCGCTTAACGACTTAAGACTTAGATGATTTTGCACAGAAGTTGGCTGAACTCTTGAATTTGAACTGTGTTGTGTTACCTCTCACACTGTCTTGACTTTAATGCTAATAACCTGCTTAACACGACATTCACAGAATACTGGGACGAATATACTGCCACTGACTGCCCACATCGAATGACAGATTAGTTGATAAAGAGAAAATTAAATTAAATGAACTGTATGAGTGAAATGCTACACAATAACCAACTTAAGTGAAGTATTAAAGCAAAATCGTAATGGTAAACTAAAACTGATTTGTCTGCATTAACACTACACTTGAGTATTAACAAGTTCTGCAATCTCGTAATCGACTGATTGTCAGTTAGTTTAATTCCAGTTATACTTGTTTTTTCTTGTTTTCATTAGTTTTGCACAGCACTTCACATTTTTAGGAAACATGCACCTTCACTTTTGAACATTCAGCTGATTGTGTAGAATGGCATCTCATCAAGAAGACTTGGAACCAACTGGAGAAGCTTTTCCAATCGCTACTCCGTTGAATGATCCCCCAGAAAGGACTCCTACCACTCTGAGTCATAAAGTCTTCCGTCAACTATGCACCCAGTTTGGCATTGCTGAATCTGACGCTTTGCTCCCTGGAGTAAATGACACTGCTGATAGGCCGCCCCACGGCTTTATCGCAGTGAACCGCCAAATGTGCTCGAGTGGAGCGATTCCCCCATTTAATGACTGTCTTCGAGAACTTCTCCTTCGATTATCTATCTCCCCTTTTCAACTACATCCTAATGGCTACGCCATCCTGCTGGGACTGTGCGTGCTTTTTAGGAGAATGCTGGACCGCTTTCCCAGTTTTGGAGAAATTTGCTTCCTGTGCTCATTTACAAAGAACAAAGACCATCCCTCTATCACAGTTGTAAGGAGTGCCAGGAACCGTAAACTGATTATTGGTCTTCCTGAAAGCGTTCCTGGGTTTCTGAGCCAGTTTTTCTTTGTCCGCTGTCCCCCGGGATTTTACGCCATTTGGAGAGTGGGAAGTAAGACTATCTATCTTTTCCCCGCGTTTTCTAAAATCTTTGAAGTCCAAATTGTCAAGTGTTAACTTCTTTTTCTACTGTTTCAGCGCTTCCTCCCCCCTTTAGGGAAACTCGTCACAAGACTACCTTTGAGAGGCTTATGGCCGTGCCGGTTGAGGAGAGGAGTGTTCAATTTCTATTGAGAGATGAGTTCCTCCACGAATTTGGACTCTTACATCCTTCCCGTTCCACTCAGCCACATGAAGTCCCTGATTCTCCTGCTGAGGAGTCAGATGCCCCTGTTCCTGCTAAAGAACTTTTACCGCAAGATCTTACCGCTGAGACTTCATTGGTAAAGTGTTCTACTCCTACCGACATTGCTGGATCATCCAGTAAGTTAGCACTTGCCCCGGTTGTTGAAAAGGAGGAAAATCTTCATACTCTTGAAAAGACGGCTGAGGTGGAAGTTGAAAAAGATAATTCTCCCATGCATCATGGTGATGATACTTTTGACAGTCTGAGCGACATTATGATAACCTCTCAGGAGCTCTTTAAAGATGATGTTTCTAAAGTGGTCCCTCCTGTTATCGAAGCAACCTCTTCTTTGCAACAAACCACAACGCCTTCCACACAACTTATTGCCATTTCTACACCCAAAAGTGGTTTGTAGTCTGACGCGTGTAGTTTGCACATCACACACACTTAGAATTTTGGCACTTATATGCACTTAGCTTCTTCAATTTGAGGATTTCTAAAACTGGTCTTTTTCTTCAATCTCAGGTTCTTTGATGGGGCGAAGCAGCTCTTACTTCAACAAATTCCAGCGTTACGGAAGCCGTGAGGCTTATGACTTTAGGAGTTATATCGGTGTTGTGAAGGAAACTGATGAGGAGAGGGCTGCCAGAAAGGCTCATGAGAGGCGAGCTCATGAAGAGCGTCGCCGGAGAGAAGACGAGGAATACTATGGGAATAGGGACGAGCGACGTGACTTTTCCCTCAGAAGAGACGATCCTTATAAGAGGAAATCTTACGATGACAAGGGGAAGAGTCATACTTCCGATGATTCCAGCAAACGGGTCAGACTTGGCGAGAAAGATACATCTAATATCTCGGAAAAGACTACCGCTTCTATTCCTCCTAATACATCTTCCGGTTCCCCTGCCCTTAAGGAGTCTGACATCCAGACAATCATTAATAGGCCACAGTACCAAGCTGGAGATGGTCCTCCCACACTCCAGAGCCGATTTCCGAATTGGTGTATGAAAGGAGTGCGTTTTGATTTGGATTTGGTCCCCATTGATAAGCAGGCGATGCTGAAAAATGTCGATGCTGTGAAACTTGACATCGAAAGAATGTCTGGATGGCAGAAGCTGGTTGATGAACTTCAAAGGGTCAACCATATGAACCTTGAGGCGATGATGACCATGGAAAATGATAAATCTGAGTGGGACAAATGGCGTAAGCAGCATGACGCGGAGATGAAAAGCATTAGCGATGGTTATGTGAAGCTCGAAGCTGAAGTTGAAAGACTTAAAAAAGAGCTTGCTACTTCTTCCACTTCTTATTCTCAGAAAGAAGAAATGCTTCAAAAATAAGTTCGAGACGCCCATGCTGCTCAGAGAGATATTGAGGTGAAACTCGAAGCAGAACAGCAGGTTACAAGAAAATACCGCGATGATGTCGTTCAGCTTCGAGAGAAAGTCAGCTCTCAAGATTTAGAAATTATAAGACTGCAATCTCAGCTACTTAAGGCTGAAAGAGAACGTGATGAAGTTCTCTCTGGTAAAGCTGCAGCCGAAGAATCCCATAAGGCGACCATAGCCACCATTGACGCGACTCTGTTCGACTTTTATATGCATTGTGTCTTGGGGCGCGGGAGCCTTTCATTTTTGGGACCGGAATATGAAGTCACCTTAGCGGAAGTATGGGAGGCAATCATTGACTTATTTGGTGGTGCCGGATATTCTGAAACAGATCTTCAAGCTACCTACTTAGGTGAGAGCGATCGCGCTGCCCTTGCCAAAGGAAAAGAGCAGCTTATCCGAGTGCGGGCCGAGGCGACGGGAGAGAAGCTTCCTGAGAAAGAAACACCTCCTATTGCTCCTGCTTATACTTCGGCTTTAGCTTACGCGGATATTGCTGGCTCTAGTTCTCATTCCACGCCTCCCGCTAAGGTTGACAAAGAAACTGTAACCACCCCTACAGAGGAAGAGGCAATGAAGGACTTCTAAGCTCGGGAATTTGAGATTGATCTCGCTAAACCGGCTTCTCCAGGTAACTTTGACGATTCACGGTCTTCTTTTTTCTCGGAGAATACTGATTTTGATTTCTTTTATTATGCAGCAGTCGTGCCGGAAACTGCACCAATTCTTCCTTCTTCAGCTATCGTTCCTCCTCCTCCTCAAGTTATACCTCTTCCAGCTTCTCAACCAGGTTCACAGGAAGAACCAATAGCGGCCCTTCAAGGTTTAGACGAACCACCTGCTTCCGAAGAACAGAAGGCAGAAGGTCTGGAAGATAGCGAGAAGACCCCGGAGCGGTCTTTTGACTACGACACAAAGCTTTCTACATTTCTTGCTCCGGGGAGCGAGTCTTCTTCCAAGAAGAAGGGAAAGCGTGCGGTTTCGAAGAAAGGAAAGAAGAGTTCTTCTGCTGCTGGGGATGAAGCAGAGATTGATCTGGCTGAGTCTCTTTCTCCTTCTTCTCCGATACAGCCTACGAAGCTAATTACCAGGCCGGGTAAAAGCTCCAAGGGTGGGAAGAAGGGGAAATGAGTTTGATTTTGTCTTTTCTGCTTTTTGTATTGACCGAGGATTGTGCGGATACCGGTCTCCGCTTCTTTTTGTAACCTGTACAATGTAAAAAATTTCTCATAGTGCTGAAATAAATAGATATTTTTCTTGTACAAATCCTTGTGTATGTAGGAATACATCTGTTTTTCATTTGAAGTGTAGAGTAAACGATTCTTTCTATTTGTACAAACTTTTTGTCTGTGTTTCAAGAACGCATTTACTCCACATCTTTATTACGTGATATTGCAATGAACTTGTGGTATGTCGCTTGTATATTACTTTTATTACTGTAACTGAATTGTATAATACTACCCCCATACCACAAGTATACTGTAATACTTCTTGCTTTCACAAGACCGATACTCTTATTTTAGAGAATAACTTTCCACTTTTTCAGGGAAGAATTATTCTGCTTTTTAATAGAGTATATCTTGTCTTTGGAGAAATTTTTATTTTCTCTTTCTTCTTGAAGAACACTTCAACTTTTGGGAATGATCACTTTTATTTGTTTAAAGGTGAATTTTCCTGCACAGTGAAATGAGCTTCTGTAGAAGGTTTTGATTTTATGCCCCAGTAAAGGGTTTATTTTTGATACTTCAAACAAGGTGAAGTACGCCTCTGAAGAGGTCTTTTGGTCTCTGAAGAGAAGCAATTTTGGTCTCCGAAGAGAAGCAATTTTGGTCTCCGAAGAGAAGCAGTTTTGGTCTCTGAGGAGAAGCAATTTTGGCATTTCAGCTCTGGTGAAGTGGGTCTCCGAAGAGAAGCATTTTGCACTTCTACACGGGTGAAATGTGCCTCCGAAAAGGGCTTTTGCCTCCGAAGATGGCTTGTGCCTCCGAAGAGGGCTTGTGCCTCCGAAGAGGGCTTGTGCCTCCGAAGAGGGCTTGTGCCTCCGAAGAGGGCTTGTGATTGCCTGGAAGTTACTTTCTCATGGTCGGAGGGGTCCACGGGACAGGCGCAAGTTGCTTGATTGGATGTTTGTTTGTACAAACGATCGCAATCAATTAACGAGGTGCCCCTTCGGTGGTCCTACCAATCTTTTTGATTGAGGAAAGCACTCCCATTTATTGGCGTGCCTCGCTAGAGGGCTTTTGAGTATTTCATCACTGGTGAAGTGGGTCTCCGAAGAGAAGCATTTTGCACTTCTACACGGGTGAAATGTGCCTCTGAAAAGGGCTTTTGCCTCCGAAGATGGCTTGTGCCTCCGAAGAGGGCTTGTGCCTCCGAAGAGGGCTTGTGCCTTCGAAGAGGGCTTGTGATTGCCTGGAAGTTACTTTCTCATGGTCGGAGGGGTCCACGGGACAGGCGCAAGTTGCTTGATTGGATGTTTGTTTGTACAAACGATCGCAATCAATTAACGAGGTGCCCCTTCGGTGGTCCTACCAATCTTTTTGATTGAGGAAAGCACTCCCATTTATTGGCGTGCCTCGTTAGAGGGCTTTGGTTGGTGTGCCAGGAAGGTTGCGTCTTAGGGGCAAGTAGATCCATGGGATGGACACAGACTGCCTGATCGGATGCATTACAATCAGTTAGCGAGGGTCTTATTCCTTCTGCTTGGGAAGGTATCCCTTTAGTGGATCTACCGGCTTTCCTGTTGAGAGGCATACCTCCCTTTGGCTACTTCCATGTTTGTTCGCTCACATTGTATCATCATCCGCCAATCTGCAATCCTTTATCATCGTTTCCAAGCGCGTCTTCCTTTTCTTTGCAAGTAAATTGCTTTATCCGAAGAAGTAGACTTCACTGTTGAGTGACTCCACAGAGTAAATGCAAGTTATTTGGTTGGATGCCTTTTTATATCAACGATCGCAACCAGTTAACGAGGGCTTGACACAGTGGAGCCGTCAACTTTTTATGTGAAGTTCTTCTTGTACGGGATTTGAGTTTGGAATTTTTGTTGCTTGAAATTTGCTTTAATAAATGATTTGTAAGGCTCGCTTAGCTTTGCGATGGGTGAGCTTTGCTTTAATGACCTGCAGTATTAGATCGACATTTTAGCAATACATTTAGAGTATTTACACATCGAAATATAACAGGCATTTTATAATAGAAAACACAGAATGCATAGTTTTTCATTATTGAGTCACGCTAATTTCTCAGCAGTTTACAATGCAGAAGTTACACATCCATCATTATCTTTACAAATTCAAGCAATGCTGTTAAGTAAAAAATGAATGCTAGTTATTGTTGTTTCAGAATCTCCATGCTGGATTTCCATTTGTGCTTGATTCATAGCTTTTGGATTTTTATGCCAGAGAAAGTGAGAGATGCCCCAGCCGCAGTTTTGTGGGTAATTAGTAGTCATCCCAACTTCTACTTGCTGGGTATGGTCCCCCTGTGATAGCATTAATGACAAGCTTTTCTGAATCTTGCACTGCAGTGTTGTTGTGAGAATCGGATTGATGGGTAGGGTGTTGTTGATCCCGAGTGGATGAGGTTGGATCGACTCCGCTTCTTTTAACGTATTGTTGGAGTTTACCTTGTTCCAGCAATTCTTCAATCACTTTCTTTAACTGGCGACATTGGTCAGTGTCATGGCCAAGTTGATTGTGAAATTGGCAGAGTTTTCCATTACTCTTTGCACCTTTCGTCATCTCAGGTGGCTTAGGATACCGGACAACGTCTTTTGTTGCAAAAAAGATATTTCTTGGTGTATCAGTTAAAGGAGTATAATCCGAAGAATTAAAGCGGCGAGGTTTCTTTTCATTTCCCTGGTTCTTTCCTCCTTCATTCTCCCTTTTCTGACTTTCAGATTCTCTTTTCTTAGATGGGACACTGTTATTATTAGTTTGGGCAGCAACTACTTTTGATGTCGTAGAAAGGCTTTCAAGGCGAATGAACTCGTCGGCCTTTTTATAAAATTTATCAAGTGAGTTCGGTTCCTTCATCTTTAGCCATATCCCAAATTTACTCGATTTATCAATGGCTCGCATCAAATAAGTCAGGATCATGCGTGGTTCTGCATTTTCTACCTCGGCTAAAGCTATATTGAAACGGCTCAAGAAAGATTTGATTGATTCTCCGGGCGCTTGTTCAAGGTTAGACAGTGACATTATATCCTTAGCTTTTGAAGCATACAATCTGAACTGTTCTTTAAACTTTTGCGTTAAGTCGGAGAACTTATCTACAGACCGAACTGGAAGCTTTGTGAACCAAAGTAAAGCCACGCCTTCGAGGTATACCGGAAAGTATCGACACTTGATCTCGTCTGATGCTCTTGCACCGGTCATATGCCAATCGTATTTGTATAGGAAATGATTAGGGTCAGTGGTTCCCCTATAGGCTTGGATAGTAGGAGGTGCAAATTTCCTTGGAAATTCCGCTCTCAGGATCCTTTCAGTAAATGGAGTTCTGCTTGGCGCGAATCCCCAGTCAGCCTCATCCTCTTCCCTTTGCATGCTCTCTTTCATGATGCGGCCAACCATTTCAGACAGGTACTCTTTATTGTTCAAAGACACCTCCGGGCAAGCACCAGTTCTTCCCTCGGAAATTTGCCCGGGCATATGTTCATGACAAGTTGGTTGCGGCATAGAACCATCAGCTTGGAAAGGTGGCATTTCAGGAAGGGTGGTTTGATGGTTTTCTGGTTGACGATTTGCCCCGAGCAGGGCAGTTATTCTATCCATCATCAAAGCATTTTGAGTTTCAATTTGTTGGTATAATCCAGAAACTGCGTCATCCAATTCAGCCCTGGTGACTCCAACGGTTGGAGTTGCTTGGTCTGTTGTTGGGGAAGCGGAAGTTCCTTCGTGAGCATTTCCGGATCTGATAGGTCTACCTCTTCTTCCAGGGGCCATTATTTCGGATCTGGTTTTTAAGAGAGGTTCTTTTTATGAGTCTTTGTGAAGCAACGGTGGATGATCGCCTGAGTTCAGTTCTCAGTGAAAGCACCAAAATGTTAACGGTAAAAAGTGAACGCTAACACCCAGTGTGTGTAATAGAATTGTGAAAGCACCACCCGTTGGTACGGGAACAGAATATAAGCTGATAATAGCAGAAAAAGCAGTAAATGAACAATAGATTTATAGTGGTTCGGCCCGTAATTGAGCCTACGTCCACTTTATAGTCTTTTATTGCTGATTCGGTTACAATTTGATACAATATCCTTCAAAATACAATACAACTTGATCATGAAAGCACTCTTGACTACTAGCTCAATCTTTGATGATGAAACTCGACGAATCCGTGTAGGATGTTAGGAGTTCTTCTCGAAGATTGTTGTAGTGTCTCGAATGCTTGAGGATCTTTGATTGCTGAATGAGAGGAGGCTTCGACAGCGTAACGGCGCTTGGAGAAATGAATTGCCAAAAGTCCCTTCAATGTTGGAAGTGATGGGGTATTTATAAGAGCTGATTTCTGGGCAGGAATTTTGCCTAAGTCTTAGGTCGCGTACGACCTTAGTTAAGTCGTAGGTCGCGAGCGACCTAAGCTAGGTCGCTGTCTCCTCGCGGCTTCAGAAGTTAACTGGTAAAGCTGTACTGGGCTTCATTTGATCAAGTAGTAGGTCGCACGCGAGTTAAAGAATAGCCGTGGGAGCTCTAGGTCGTAGGTCGCTGAACATGCTTTATCAGTTAGGTCGCTAACCTCTTTAGGTCGTCAAGTCCCTTAGGTCGCTAACTACCTTAGGTTGTTAAGTCCTTTAGGTCGCTAGCTACCTTAGGTCGTTGAGTTCCATAGGTCGCAATCCTTTCTGTTGCAAGGTCGCAAGGTCTTCTGTAGCCTTAGGTCGCAAGCTTCTTATGCTGTTAGGTCGCGAAGTCCTCCTGGATCTTAGGTCGCAAGCCTTCCTGAAACCTTAGGTCGCAAGCTTCTTATGCTGTTAGGTCGCGAAGTCCTCCTGGATCTTAGGTCGCGAAGCTTTCCTGTAGCCTTAGGTCGCAAGACTTCCCTAGGTCGCAGAGCCTCCTTTAACAGTTAGGTCGCGACATTCTTTAGGTCGCCATGTTCTTAGGTCGTAGACATTTTAACTCGTACATTATTAGGTCGTGGACGACTTAAGCTCAATCCCGTCTCTTAAGTTGTAAGTTGTCTAACTCCTTAAGTCATAGATCCCTTGAGTCGTAAACTTGTTAAGTCGTAAGCCGCTATAGGTTGTAGTCCGCTAACTCGTGAAACTTTTAGGTCGTAAGTTCTCTTCAGTTGCTAGCTCGTAAGTCGTCAAGACCACTTAGGTCGTATGCTTTTTAACTCGTAGGTCGCTGCTAAAGAGGAGTTAACATAGGGTATACTTCACCCTATCTCTAATGAGATACTTAATGTGTTATACTCCTGAGCTAAAGTTTAACCCTCAGCTCTGATACCAACTGTAACAGTCCAAAAACTCGGCCTTCAAAAATCGGCACCCGTACTTCACTTGTACTAAAAATGCCATAGATTCAAACGCCGAATCTGGCTTGCCGGAGCTTATAACACCATTAAGTATAACAACACAGCGGAAGAAAAAGAATATATCAATATATATAACATTGATACAATGACAGATACAAAATCTGATACAATATGATACAATAGAATGATACAACAGATATCAGCATACATCAGAGATATGATACAAGAAATAGCAGCGGAAAGAAAATAGATAACACCAGCAGCGGATAGAATGTCTCCAATAGAATGCTCCAAGATAAGCAACGTCAGTCCTGATCTCCGATGAACTGAACTAGCTCCAACTAGTCTACTAAACCTGAATATCTGAAAACCTCAACTCTAGACTACCTATGGGGAAAATGATGGGCACCCAGAGTTTAGGAAGGGAACAATAAACTCCGAGTCAGTCGTGGGACTGGTGTGAGCAACAAAAACAGTTTATCTTTAAAACAAAGTAAAATTGAATTTCGCAATGCTTTTGGAAAATGAAACTACCATAAGATCTCTCGCCACACACACAATGCAAATGCAGAATTTGAGGAGATTTCTTCTTATGATAGTCAAACAAGCTTACTACGCAAAGAAAATTCTTTTGATATTATCATTAGTGCATAGTGTAGAAAATTCTTTCAAAATACAATATTAATCTTAGCCAGCATAGGCATTTCACACTATGCCTACTATAACTACCATCTAAACAGTGGGGCGCCACCATAAGTAAATGGCAGGTTCTACAACTAAAACCGTACAAGGTTCGTATTGGAAGATGGATTTCCAACAAATGGTCAGGCTAAGGAACTTCCTACTACGACATGGGATCGCCTCTGGCTGGACGTCCCGAGAACTAACTAGCTCTCTGCCAACACAAGGCCGTGTTACCCCTGTAACAGGTAACTCACGAATATGCCATTCCTCGGTCCTTTGGGACCTTTATCCGAGGCTTCGGTAACCAACATCACACATAATAAATAAAGTGTGTCCACATGAGTAAGTATCTGGGCTCCATACCATGATACCACCCGTTTCCAAAAGGAAATGACATACCCTAAAGGGCGCGACCCTCATAACCTTACCGCATATTCCTGTTTCGACCATTTCCGGTATGTGCGGTTCGATGAGGTCTCGTCCATAAAGCTACGCTTTTTCACAAAGCCGTGCTTTGATCAACAAATGATCAGCAAATGACCATCAACACACAGCAACACTCAGCATGCCACATTACCAAATTGGGAGTATATCGCTGATAACCTTCAACTACATAACCTCTGAGCTCGTACGTCTCGAAGAAGGGTGTTAAGCTAAGAGAATAAATTCTCCGCCACCAACAGAAATGTATTTGAAAGAAATCAGCTTTATATCTCAAAATGTAATGTCAGACATGTAACCATACAAGTCTATTTCGGGTTCGAAGAGAATCGAAGGCACTTCCGAAAAAGCCCTTGCAAATCCGGATAATTTTCTAATCACGTCCGGACTTCCCATCACAAAGGGTGCTAAAATCTCTATACCAGGGACCAGTCGATGCAGAGACATTCGACGAGTTGTCCTTTCGTTTTCGAAAATATCCGGTCTTCACCACCGGTCTTCAAATGCTATCCATATACGACGTATCATTATTCGGAATGGGTTATATGACACAAAGGTCCTCTCCCGGCTAAATCGAATAATGAGCGTAATATTTTAAAACATATGGATAATGGGATTTCAGTTAAGTCACAACTTATTACCCAAAAATCTTTCAAATGGTTTAAACACATTACCACTTTAATCTTTTACAAAAAGATTCATTTTAACAACCTTCAACGGTTTAACAATTTCCACACTTTAATCTTTTAAATAAAAGATTTAATTCACAAGGTTCACTCAGTTTCACAAAGATTCATTCACATATTTTCCAAATCAATTTCCATTTCAATTGAATTAACTCATTAAATCTTTAAAACAAAGATTCAACTTATAGTTTTCAAAACAATTCCATTTCGAATGGTTTAAACAAATCACCATTTTAAACCTATTAAAAATAAACAGATTCAATTCATAGCTTTCAAAAAGAATTCACTCATAACTTGGAAAACCATTTTTCAATTCAACTTGAAATTCCTTTACTTAAATTGGAATTTCATTTCTTATATGAAAGCTTTTATCATTTGAAAACAAACAGTTTTCATTTCGGAAAATCTGATTCATTTATACGAGTTAAAGTCTTTGTGTAACGACCCAGAATTTTGAACAAATTAAATTGAAAATATTTAATTAATTTTAAATATTTGAATGATAATTTAATTTGAATCCCCAATTTAAATTGGAATTTGGCGATTAAATTATAAAATTTAATCTATTGTAAGTTGAACGAAAATTTGAATCTTCAATTTTAAGTTGAAGAAAAATATTTCGAAAGGTTTTAAAATTCGTATTGACAACACTGAAGATAATAAAAGCTTTAGAATTGAAATTTAAACTGTTTCGTTCAGTTTTGAAATTTAATTGTTTGAACTGATATTTAAAAACAGTCATTTTTCAAACAGTCTCGGAATGCGACGAAACTAGTTCCATTGGGTTCGGAATATTGTATTATTACCGGGTTTCAAATTTCGTATTTTTCAGAGTTGATACGTGAGCACACGATATATAAACGCGTTAAAGTTTTATCGATATTCAATTTAAATTTGAAATTTGAATTAAGTCAAAATTGCAGCACGTTGTCTTCCTTTAATCACGCCTACTATCACGATGCGAGATCGTGCAACCCATACCCGAGCAATTTTAAATATCCCTCCGTTCAGATTAAAAACACTCGAACTTCTGCAAAGTAATGGCGTTTGTCCTCTTCAAAACAAAACAAAATATAAAGGAGACTTCCTTCACTCTCGTTCAAAAAAAAAATCAACAATGGCCGCACCTCTTTTTCCCATTTTAAAATCAAACCGAAACCCTATTCGATCGATTCGAGCTTCAAATGGTTGCTGGTCTTTGGGGCAACGCGAGAGTGGCTTCGCGTTTCACATCTTGCCCAGATTCGCGCGCGAGGTGATGGAGGACATCGACATGGATGATGTCGTGAGGCGCCATACTTGAGTGCGTACGCATGTAAGGAGGTGGTCAGTGGCGCTCGCGAGTTCAATCTCGCGTACGAGACGAGTGGGTCGACGATTCGCTAGGATGGATGGGCGGCGGCACGCGTGGAGCAGGGCTGATTTCGCGAGATGCGGAGGCCAAGGCAAGTCGAGAGCGATGAGTTCAAGTTCGATTAAATTGTGATCAGAGGGTGGTTCGACCCAATCACGTGGCAGCGAAAAATGATGATCGGCGCCGCGTTGACCTGGCGACCCTAGAAGCTCGCGATTCAAGGGGAGGAGTTCAATTCATAGCAGTAAGGTCTATGAATCAAGAAAATTCGAGTCCAGAGGTAGTTTTCTTTTTCTTTTCTTTTCATTTAATTTGATAAAAACAGTTAAAGTATATAGATATTTGAAATAATAATAACTGTAAGGTATTAACAATTTTGTTTTAAGTAAATTTGCTGGTTAAAAAAATTAAATTTTCAGAAATAACAGTAAAGTAATTTGTGTTGAAAGGGAAACAAATTTTATATACACATATTTTGTATATACATAAGTAAAACAGAAAATTTGATATATATGAGACTTTGAAAAAGGAAGAAAAAAAAAGGAGTTTAGATTGTTTAAAAGATTTTATAAAAATACCGATGTTTGAATCTATATAAATTCATTCTTGTTAAGTGAGGATTTCAAAGAAAAGAAAATAAATTTAACAATAATCGATTATTCGATTTATTTCGAATATTAATAAAGTGTATAATTAATTATACAAGGTCTAAAACTATTATAGCGGAAATTTGTTATTCGACTTAATTCGAATATTAATAGATTTTATAAATTATTTATTCAAGGTCTATAAATCGAGAAAACAAAAGAAGGATTGGATTGGATGGCAAAATAAAAAGCTAAGGTGAGATTTTCTCACTCGAAGGAAAATTTATTTTACAGTTATTGATTTGACTGATATGATTGCTATTGGATGTGCTATTAGATATAGTAGGATATATCTATTATATATATAGCAATATATACATATTGGCATATGTATATATTGGATTGATTGATTCCCGCCTCGTATAGCGGATGAGACCCTATTGCGCCGTTAGTAAGCGGATATATTATAAAAACCCATATACCGCGATATTCCACCTCGAAGTGGAATTGGTATTGTGCTAACGTCTTTGGAAGCAGGGAAACAGGTTGGAGGGATCCTACTGGACCCCTCACATTGATTGAATTTATTTCTACTGTGATGTGATAATCTGTGAATGATTATTGATGTTATTGAATTGATGTCTGGAAATTGTTCGAAAGCTAAAATTTAGCTGAATGGATGTTTGATATCATTGGATTCCAAAGATAAACGAAGTTGAATTTTTTTGAAATTCAAGTAGAAAATTTCTAAGTGAATCAATTTTTGAAATTGAAGAAATTTTGAAGAAAGGAATTTTTAAAGTATAAAAAGCAAATTTTTATAATCTTATTGAATAAATTCCAGAATAAAGTGAAAATGCTAAATAAATGGATTTCATAAAACAGTGATTATAAATTGAAGAATTTAATTTAAATTAGGATTTTTAAATAGATTGAAAGAGACAAAGAAATTTATTTTCTTTAAAAGGAATTTATTTAAAAAGAAATAAGTGGGAAGTCCAATTAGAAATTAAATTGGCAAATTGAAACGAATTTGGAAAATCGATATGAAATTTATAGATTTATAAATTGTGAAGTTAAAATGAATGAAATTGTAGAATGGAAGATCTATAAGGAATTAACTTATAAAACTGGATTTTTGCCTTTAAAGGGAGTATTGATCGAACTTGTTAATAAAGGGGATGTATAAATCAAAGTTATTGTGAAATATAAGGTTGAATTTATAAAACGTTGTTTTATGAATCTGAAATCACTTATTTTAATAAGTGTATTATAGAAATTAATAAAAGGAGATTTATAAACCGAAGTTGTTATAAAACAGAAATGGAATTTATAAGCGTTGTTTTATAAATTCGAAATAAATTGAATTTGATGAATTAAATAGTGAAATGTGATTAGTGAAGTATATTCACGATTTTGGACAGTGAATATATTGTTAAGTAAAATGGATATTGTTTGGGAAAGCGATATTATAAAATGAAGTTAATTGTTTTAAAGATGTTTTAAAATATATTGACTATCGAAATCATAGATTTCAACATTTATTGTTGAAATAGACGTTTTCGAGAAATATAAGGAAATGGTGGACTATAACACTATTGTTATAGTAAATGATTTCCGAAAGAAAATGTTTTATGTAGTATTGGGATTTATATATCTATCTTAAAATCCGAATCCCTATACTAGTGATTTTGAGTCGTCGTAACGATGTTTTACGTAGCATTCGTTTTGACTCAAATAAATGTTGTCAAAGTAAATGATTTCCTTAAAGAATGAAATTTATACTTAATATTGATTTAAGTATATCGAATATTTTCCAAGTGTTGAAAATAAAAGATTTGTGAAATACTTATTATTAAATAAGTATGGAAATGTTTTTCCAAATGAAACGAAACGTTTTGAGAATTTATCTTCTTAAAGATAAATCGAAAATGAATTTTTGAAATCAATTGAAAATCGAATATCAGTAGATATTCGAAAATATAAATTCACTATGGAATTTATAAAGGAAAGGGAATCTGTTTAAAAATAAATATTGATTTATTTTCGAAGTGTGGAAATTTTATATCTAGTAAAGATATTTTTGGAAAATAAATAATTTGGGAAAATTATTTGGAATCTGATGATGTTGCGCATCTTTATTGATAGTTAAATAACCGACTATCAGTAATTACCTTTAGATAGGTATTTGTTGTGAATTGGATGAATTTGAATGCCACACTTATTTTTGAATAATCGCTCACTATTCGGGTTAGCCGGGAAAGGACCATGGGGTCGTATAACCCATTCCGAATATGTGATACGTCGTTATGAATTGCATTCGAAGACCGGTGTTGAAGACCGGATATTTTTGAAAACGGAAGGATTACCGTTGAGTTACTCTACATCGACTGATCTTCGATTTAGAGGTTTTATCACCCTTAGTGACGGGAAGTCCGGACGTGATTAGAAATTTATCCGGATATGCAAGGGCTTCGTGAGAAGTGCCTTCGGTTCTGTTCGATCCCGGAACAGACTTGTATGGATTGTGTGTCTGACGTTACAATTTGAGATATAAAGCTGATTTCTTTCAAATACATTTCTGTTGGTGGCGGAGAATTTATTCTCTTAGCTTAACACCCTTCTCTGAGACGTACGAGCTCAGAGGTTATGTAGTTGAAATTTATCAGCGATATATCCCAATTTGGTAACGTGGCACACTGAGTGTTGCTGTGAAATGATCAGTGTTTGATCATTTGTGATATGATCATTTGTTTGATCTTATATCTTTGTGATCATAGGTTGATCATTTTGTTTGACCCGAAGCATGGCTTTGTAGAAAGCGTAGCTTTGTGGACGAGACTTCGTCGAGCCTCACACCCCGGAAATGGTCGAAACAGGAAGGATGCGGCAAGGTTCTAGGGAGTAGCGCCCCTTAGTGTATGTCATTCCTTCTGGATAAAGGTGGTACCATGGTATGGAGCCCAGATACTTAACCTCTGTGGTTACTGCATTATTTTTACTATGTGGTTTGTTGGAAATCGGGGATCCTCGGGAAGATCGGTGACGATCGGGGGATGGCATACGCGTGTCAGTAGTTACCTATTTTTGCAGAGGTAACCCGGCCTTGTGTTGGCAGAGATCCGGTTAGGTTCTCGGGTCGTCTATTCCAGGGACGTACCCATCGTGGATAGGAAGTTCCTTAGCCTGACCATTTGTTGGAAATCCAAAGAAACAATACGAGCCTTTACGATTTCAATTGTATAACCTGTCTCCTCAGGAGGCAGCTATAGCAGGCATAATATAATGGTACCTATGCTGGCTAAGATTTATATTATACTTTCGAAATGTTTTCCACTATGCACTAATAATAATATCAAAAAGAATTTGATTTTTTCATAGTAAGCATCTTTGACTATCATAAGAAGAAATCTCCTCCAAGTCTGCGTTTGCATCGTGTGTGTGGTGGGAGGTCTTATGGTAGTTTCATTTTCCAAAAGCATTGCGAATTGACTTTAAAAATTTTCTGTTGTTTATTCTAGGATAAACTGTTTTACGATCTCACACCAGTCACCATGACTGACTCGGAGTTTATTGTTCCCTTCTAAACTCTGGGTGCCCACCAATTTCCACACGGGCAGTCTAGAGTTAGATTATCAGGATATTCTGGATATTCTGGAGCTTTGGAGATAAGCTGGATGGCGAGACGTAGTATTTGTATCTGATAGTATTTATTCCGCTGTGTATTCTGTATGAGGACAAGTTATATAACTGTCCATTGTTGTATATTGACTCTGATGATTGATGTATGTATAAAATGATATAGCTCTTTGTTTTAAAAGACTAGTGTTTATTTATTATATATTGTTCCGCTGCGATGTGTAAGATTCTGATATTGTTTTTCTGTTTCTGATGTTGTTCTGTTGTTCTTCTTCTTTCTTTCTTCTCTTTTTCTTCTATTCTTCTTCTTCTTCTACTTTTTCTTTTTCTTAAAACCCTCACTATTGGAGTTTCCGGCACTCGATTGCTCGGCAGTCGATAAAGTGAGTATCGATGTCGAATTTTCGAAAGTCGAAAATTTTGGTACGTGACAGCGTGGTATCAGAGCATATGGTTAAGAGACAACCCTGCTCTGTTGGGTGTTACTCATTAGAGATAGAGTCAGCAGTACTCTAGAATGAGTTTGAGTGTAATAATAGATACGAGCGCGTATTTTTTAGTTAATATAAAATTGTTTTATATTGTGATGATTGATTTATTGAGTGGTATATGGATTCTGGTCAATACGAGTAATTAACGATCATTGATAGGGATCTCTAAACACTTGAATAGAACAATTCGGCACAGTATTGTTTTAAATAGGGTGAATGAAATAATTTTACCCAAAACTATTTTTGTATATAAAAGAAATGATTTTTCTATGAATTATCATAGTATATGGTTGCATGGATGTTAGGAAGTAATAATAGTGAATTATCATCACTGAAATTGAATAAGAAATTGAAATCATAACTCCAAAGCTAAGAAATAAATTCACATATAAATGAAATCTGAGGATATAAATTATAATTGTGACTTGTAATTTAAAACGGAATTCCAGAGAAGTTTTTGGAAATGTTTTGAAAAGAATTTGAAAATTTTGGAGATTTGGAAATTTAAATTTCTTTTTGGTTTGAAAATGAATTTCAAAGGTTTTGAAAAAATGTTCTGAAGAGATGAAAGCTCTAAACTCTTTTCGGTCGCTGGAAAATAACTTCGGTAATTACTGCAGCATTATCGATGTTCATTTTCGGGTTTCCAAAAGAGAAATTGCTGCCAAGTTGTTTTAAATGAAAGTTGTTTGGAAAATTGAGTTTTGTTTTGAAAATTCAAAAGATAAAATTTGAATTGTTTTCAAAATGGTTTTGAAAGGTTGAAAAGACTCTGGAATACTTAATAAGAATATTTATGGAATATTATTGAATTGATAACTTATACAAATAGAAATTGTTAATGTAAAATATGTAAATGTGATTGGAATTAAAGTTCATTAACAAATGAAATCTATAAATGTGAATTGAAAGTATAAGGAAATAAATTCATATATGAATAAAATGGTGGATATAAATTGTAAAAGAATTTATAAATAAAAATAAAATTCCTTAATGAAATGGAATTGTGAATGTGAATGTGTAAATGATTGTATAAATCAAGATGTAAATAAATTGATAACTTATAGAATATTTGAAATCTGATTGGAATGAAATTCAAATTGAAGACGAATAAATTAGTAAATAAAACTAATTTAGAATAGTATAGTTATCAACTAAAGATAAAAGATGAGATTGAATTCAAATGGAATTTTTGAAATGTAAAATTGAACGAAAAAGAATATGTAACTTCAATAGCGAATTTAGAGATGATATAAGCGATTTATATTGAAAATTTTGTAATAGAATTTGCAAAATGATTTGAATATGTGTAACTAGATATTATGGCTAGTAGGACATACAGGTGTTATAAAAGGAATTGGAATTGAATTCCAAAGATAAATTTGAATTGCTCGACAAAAGGTAAGTATTTCAATTCGAATATGAGATTTGATGACTTATTTCTCTAGCCGCTTGGCTTTTTCTTTTTCTTTTTGAAATCTGAGAGTCCATAGGGACGTTTTGTAGTCATACCGTATTAGCCGCGCAAAGGAGACGCTGGCGAAATTTTTCGGAAATTTCGAGTGTTAGAAAATTTTTGAGAAATTTTTAAAGTTTAAAATTTGAATTTAAACTCGAATTTGAATTGAGAAGTTAAACAATGTTGTTTGAAACTTATAATTGAAGTTGGAAAACGAGTTGAATGATAACGAATCTTTAATAGAAAGATTTGTTTTGATAAATTGATAAAACTATTAGATTGTGAAAAATAGTAGACGAGTTAAGGACCATTTTTCCTACCTTGTAATTTCGAGGAAGAAATTCTTTTAAGGAGGGAAGTCTGTAACGACCCAGAATTTTGAACAAATTAAATTGAAAATATTTAATTAATTTTAAATATTTGAATGATAATTTAATTTGAATCCCCGATTTAAACTGGAATTTGGCGATTAAATTATAAAATTTAATCTATTGTAAGTTGAACGAAAATTTGAATCTTCAATTTTAAGTTGAAGAAAAATATTTCGAAAGGTTTTAAAATTCGTATTGACAACACTGAAGATAATAAAAGCTTTAGAATTGAAATTTAAACTGTTTCGTTCAGTTTTGAAATTTAATTGTTTGAACTGATATTTAAAAACAGTCATTTTTCAAACAGTCTCGGAATGCGACGAAACCAGTTCCATTGGGTCCGGAATATTGTATTATTACCGGGTTTCAAATTTCGTATTTTTCAGAGTTGATACGTGAGCACACGATATATAAACGCGTTAAAGTTTTATCGATATTCAATTTAAATTTGAAATTTGAATTAAGTCAAAATTGCAGCACGTTGTCTTCCTTTAATCACGCCTACTATCACGATGCGAGATCGTGCAACCCATACCCGAGCAATTTTAAATATCCCTCCGTTCAGATTAAAAACACTCGAACTTCTGCAAAGTAATGGCGTTTGTCCTCTTCAAAACAAAACAAAATATAAAGGAGACTTCCTTCACTCTCGTTCAAAAAAAAAATCAACAATGGCCGCACCTCTTTTTCCCATTTTAAAATCAAACCGAAACCCTATTCGATCGATTCGAGCTTCAAATGGTTGCTGGTCTTTGGGGCAACGCGAGAGTGGCTTCGCGTTTCACATCTTGCCCAGATTCGCGCGCGAGGTGATGGAGGACATTGACATGGATGATGTCGTGAGGCGCCATACTTGAGTGCGTACGCATGTAAGGAGGTGGTCAGTGGCGCTCGCGAGTTCAATCTCGCGTACGAGACGAGTGGGTCGACGATTCGCTAGGATGGATGGGCGGCGGTACGCGTGGAGCAGGGCTGATTTCGCGAGATGCGGAGGCCAAGGCAAGTAGAGAGCGATGAGTTCAAGTTCGATGAAATTGTGATCAGAGGGTGGTTCGACCCAATCACGTGGCAGCGAAAAATGATGATCGGCGCCGCGTTGACCTGGCGACCCTAGCAGCTCGCGATTCAAGGGGAGGAGTTCAATTCATAGCAGTAAGGTCTATGAATCAAGAAAATTCGAGTCCAGAGGTAGTTTTCTTTTTCTTTTCTTTTCATTTAATTTGATAAAAATAGTTAAAGTATATAGATATTTGAAATAATAATAACTGTAAGGTATTAACAATTTTGTTTTAAGTAAATTTGCTGGTTAAAAAAATTAAATTTTCAGAAATAACAGTAAAGTAATTTGTGTTGAAAGGGAAACAAATTTTATATACACATATTTTGTATATACATAAGTAAAACAGAAAATTTGATATATATGAGACTTTGAAAAAGGAAGAAAAAAAGGAGTTTAGATTGTTTGAAAGATTTTATAAAAATACCGATGTCTGAATCTATATAAATTCATTCTTGTTAAGTGAGGATTTCAAAGAAAAGAAAATAAATTTAACAATAATCGATTATTCGATTTATTTTGAATATTAATAAAGTGTATAATTAATTATACAAGGTCTAAAACTATCATAGCGGAAATTTGTTATTCGACTTAATTCGAATATTAATAGATTTTATAAATTATTTATTCAAGGTCTATAAATCGAGAAAACAAAAGAAGGATTGGATTGGATGGCAAAATAAAAAGCTAAGGTGAGATTTTCTCACTCGAAGGAAAATTTATTTTACAGTTATTGATTTGACTGACATGATTGCTATTGGATGTGCTATTAGATATAGTAGGATATATCTATTATATATATAGCAATATATACATATTGGCATATGTATATATTGGATTGATTGATTCCCGCCTCGTATAGCGGATGAGACCCTATTGCGCCGTTAGTAAGCGGATATATTATAAAAACCCATATACCACGATATTCCAACTCGAAGTGGAATTGGTATTGTACTAACGTCTTTGGATGCAGGGAAACAGGTTGGAGGGATCCAACTGGACCCCTCACATTGATTGAATTTATTTCTACTGTGATGTGATAATCTGTGAATGATTATTGATGTTATTGAATTGATGTCTGGAAATTGTTCGAAAGCTAAAATTTAGCTGAATGGATGTTTGATATCATTGGATTCCAAAGATAAACGAAGTTGAATTTTTTTGAAATTCAAGTAGAAAATTTCTAAGTGAATCAATTTTTGAAATTGAAGAAATTTTGAAGAAAGGAATTTTTAAAGTATAAAAAGAAATTTTTATAATCTTATTGAATAAATTCCAGAATAAAGTGAAAATGCTAAATAAATGGATTTCATAAAACAGTGATTATAAATTGAAGAATTTAATTTAAATTTGGATTTTTAAATAGATTGAAAGAGACAAAGAAATTTATTTTCTTTAAAAGGAATTTATTTAAAATGAAATAAGTGGGAAGTCCAATTAGAAATTAAATTGGCAAATTGAAACGAATTTGGAAAATCGATATGAAATTTATAGATTTATAAATTGCGAAGTTAAAATGAATGAAATTGTAGAATGGAAGATCTATAAGGAATTAACTTATAAAACTGGATTTTTGCCTTTAAAGGGAGTATTGATCGAACTTGTTAATAAAGGGGATGTATAAATCAAAGTTATTGTGAAATATAAGGTTGAATTTATAAAACGTTGTTTTATGAATCTGAAATCACTTATTTTAATAAGTGTATTATAGAAATTAATAAAAGGAGATTTATAAACCGAAGTTGTTATAAAACAGAAATGGAATTTATAAGCGTTGTTTTATAAATTCGAAATAAATTGAATTTGATGAATTAAATAGTGAAATGTGATTAGTGAAGTATATTCACGATTTTGGACAGTGAATATATTGTTAAGTAAAATGGATATTGTTTGGGAAAGCGATATTATAAAATGAAGTTAATTGTTTTAAAGATGTTTTAAAATATATTGACTATCGAAATCATAGATTTCAACATTTATTGTTGAAATAGACGTTTTCAAGAAATATAAGGAAATGGTGGACTATAACACTATTGTTATAGTAAATGATTTCCGAAAGGAAATGTTTTATGTAGTATTGGGATTTATATATCTATCTTAAAATCCGAATCCCTATACTAGTGATTTTGAGTCGTCGTAACGATGTTTTACGTAGCATTCGTTTTGACTCAAATAAATGTTGTCAAAGTAAATGATTTCCTTAAAGAATGAAATTTATACTTAATATTGATTTAAGTATATCGAATATTTTCCAAGTGTTGAAAATAAAAGATTTGTGAAATACTTATTATTAAATAAGTATGGAAATGTTTTTCCAAATGAAACGAAACGTTTTGAGAATTTATCTTCTTAAAGATAAATCGAAAATGAATTTTTGAAATCAATTGAAAATCGAATATCAGTAGATATTCGAAAATATAAATTCACTATGGAATTTATAAAGGAAAGGGAATCTGTTTAAAAATAAATATTGATTTATTTTCGAAGTGTGGAAATTTTATATCTAGTAAAGATATTTTTGGAAAATAAATAATTTGGGAAAATTATTTGGAATCTGATGATGTTGCGCATCTTTATTGATAGTTAAATAACCGACTATCAGTAATTACCTTTAGATAGGTATTTGTTGTGAATTGGATGAATTTGAATGCCACACTTATTTTTGAATAATCGCTCACTATTCGGGTTAGCCGGGAAAGGACCATGGGGTCGTATAACCCATTCCGAATATGTGATACGTCGTTATGAATTGCATTCGAAGACCGGTGTTGAAGACCGGATATTTTTGAAAACGGAAGGATTACCGTCGAGTTACTCTACATCGACTGATCTTCGATTTAGAGGTTTTATCACCCTTAGTGACGGGAAGTCCGGACGTGATTAGAAATTTATCCGGATATGCAAGGGCTTCGTGAGAAGTGCCTTCGGTTCTGTTCGATCCCGGAACAGACTTGTATGGATTGTGTGTCTGACGTTACAATTTGAGATATAAAGCTGATTTCTTTCAAATACATTTCTTTTGGTGGCGGAGAATTTATTCTCTTAGCTTAACACCCTTCTCTGAGACGTACGAGCTCAGAGGTTATGTAGTTGAAATTTATCAGCGATATATCCCAATTTGGTAACGTGGCACACTGAGTGTTGCTGTGAAATGATCAGTGTTTGATCATTTGTGATATGATCATTTGTTTGATCTTATATCTTTGTGATCATAGGTTGATCATTTTGTTTGACCCGAAGCATGGCTTTGTAGAAAACGTAGCTTTGTGGACGAGACTTCGTCGAGCCTCACACCCCGGAAATGGTCGAAACAGGAAGGATGCGGCAAGGTTCTAGGGAGTAGCGCCCCTTAGTGTATGTCATTCCTTCTGGATAAAGGTGGTATCATGGTATGGAGCCCAGATACTTAACCTCTGTGGTTACTGCATTATTTTTACTATGTGGTTTGTTGGAAATCGGGGATCCTCGGGAAGATCGATGACGATCGGGGGATGGCATACGCGTGTCAGTAGTTACCTATTTTTGCAGAGGTAACCCGGCCTTGTGTTGGCAGAGATCCGGTTAGGTTCTCGGGTCGTCTATTCCAGGGACGTACCCATCGTGGATAGGAAGTTCCTTAGCCTGACCATTTGTTGGAAATCCAAAGAAACAATACGAGCCTTTACGATTTCAATTGTATAACCTGTCTCCTCAGGAGGCAGCTATAGCAGGCATAATATAATGGTACCTATGCTGGCTAAGATTTATATTATACTTTCGAAATGTTTTCCACTATGCACTAATAATAATATCAAAAAGAATTTGATTTTTTCGTAGTAAGAATCTTTGACTATCATAAGAAGAAATCTCCTCCAAGTCTGCGTTTGCATCGTGTGTGTGGTGGGAGGTCTTATGGTAGTTTCATTTTCCAAAAGCATTGCGAATTGACTTTAAAAATTTTCTGTTGTTTATTCTAAAGATAAACTGTTATACGATCTCACACCAGTCACCATGACTGACTCGGAGTTTATTGTTCCCTTCTAAACTCTGGGTGCCCACCAATTTCCACACGGGCAGTCTAGAGTTAGATTATCAGGATATTCTGGATATTCTGGAGCTTTGGAGATAAGCTGGATGGCGAGACGTAGTATTTGTATCCGATAGTATTTATTCCGCTGTGTATTCTGTATGAGGACAAGTTATATAACTGTCCATTGTTGTATATTGACTCTGATGATTGATGTATGTATAAAATGATATAGCTCTTTGTTTTAAAAGACTAGTGTTTATTTATTATATATTGTTCCGCTGCGATGTGTAAGATTCTGATATTGTTTTTCTGTTTCTGATGTTGTTCTGTTGTTCTTCTTCTTTCTTTCTTCTCTTTTTCTTCTATTCTTCTTCTTCTTCTACTTTTTCTTTTTCTTAAAACCCTCACTATTGGAGTTTCCGGCACTCGATTGCTCGGCAGTCGATAAAGTGAGTATCGATGTCGAATTTTCGAAAGTCGAAAATTTTGGTACGTGACACTTTGGGTTAGATTCAAATTCTCAAACCAATATTTTAAAATGGTTTAAATTCATATAAACACATTTATAACATCTTTAACCATAATTTCCAATCATTGAATTCAATTTCAAATATTGAATTCAAATTTAAATCAAATTATTTAAATTTCAAGTTTTATTAAATCATTTGAACTCATTTTCAAAAGCTTTAATATTTAACCCAAATCTATTTCCAAATTCAATTGAAATTTAAATTTCAATTTCAAAAATATTAAATTTAAATCATCTGTGACTTAACCGATTTCCTCGTGAAATCCATATTTGTGTGTGTAAAAGTGTGGTCCGGAGGTTTCAACACAGTAGTGCAACATCAATGAACCATCACAGATCAAAATACGGAAATATAGTTGATAAGCGGTATAATGATAACGCTTATCTTTCATACACAGATAGATATATGTCATAGATAATAAATTACATCACAGGGAATTAACTACATTACAGATCACAACACAAATCAGGATATATCACCAAGTATCAATATCAGAGATATCAAACAATTCACAACATCCAATAGAATACAAACATCCATAAGGAAGATAAATTGATCACTTGATTAATTGAAACCAGATTAATCACTAATCCAAGTTATTTAGTCAATTATAAATCAATCAACTTTAAATTATTAATTAATAAATTAATAAATTAATTAACATTTAATCATTAAATCATTAACCTTTAATTATTTAATCATTCTTAAATTAATTATCCTCAATTAATTACAATAGTTAATTAACCATCAATTAATCACCATTTAATTAATTATCCTTAATTAATAAGTGATTATCCCTAATCACTTGATCAAATTTAACCATTAATTACTATAAATTAATTACCTCAAGTAATCTTTAATTTATCACATAATTGATCACTTAATTGATCACATTAAATAAGTCTTTAAGTAATCAAGTATTAATCCCTTGACAAATTAACCTTAATTATCCATTCTTTAATACATTAAGTAAATTCATTTAATTGTATTTGAAAACAATCAAAATTTAATAGGATAATTAACTTAATTCCAAATTATATAAACCAAACAAGTTTTAAAACAATTAAACTTTTAAAATTTAAATCCATAAAAACTTGCCTAATACTTTACCTTCAAAAACTTAATTTATATTTCTCAAAATCTTATTTTAAAGCTTGTTTAAAATTTGAAATCTGGTAACAAGTTAAACAAACCCGAACCTATTTTGAACCGAGCCAAACGCATTTGTTCCCGAGTTCGACTTCGGGTTTCCCCCATACTTCATCTGCTTCGAGTTGTTCTCGCGAGAAACTCGAACACAAACCCGTGCGCTCTTCTTTATCCCCATTCCACCAACAACCCAGACACACAAACACATGCGTGCACGTGCACGATCGCCAGAGCGATCTCCGATCATCATCGTGGTCATCGATACGCCAACGTCAACCCCCTTGAGCATCCCAAACACCTAGAATCTCGAAAACATCCACGAATCAAAATCGAGCGTCATTGCACAAAAACTGGAACCAAAGACCTTCCCTGAAATCTTCTCGTGCTCACCACATCGACCACCGAAGTATCTTCGATTCTGGCTACACGTTCGTCAACATACCCACCCCTATTTCTCAAAAATTTGCAGCACACGATCCTCCAGAGAAAACGCGGTGGACCATTTACTAGCCACCATCAAAACTAGGGTTTAAATCTATTTCGACCTGCCGCCTCCGCCACGTCGAACGATCGCCACCTCCTCCATTTTTTCCAGCATCACTGATCACCCACCTATCTTCAGACCTCCGTGACTACTAGTGTTTGACCAAACTTCCTTTTCCGTTCATCTTAGAAATTCTCAACATCTACTTGCTTAAAAATCACGAGATCTTTATCAAAAATCATTATTTCATGATACGAATTTAATTATGTAATCAAATTGCAAAATTTAAAGGTTCGATTTTTCTGATATATATTTTTACTGTAAATTTCCATTTTCACAATAATTGTATAATATTATTACTTGAAATTATTTTTAAAAATAAGTTCACATTAATACCATTATTTTATCTTCAATGATCTGGCTTTAATATTGATTATATAAAGAGCAATTTAAATTTTTGTTTTAGTGGCCTTAATCCTATACTTAACAGAGAGATGAATATATCCATGCACACAACAATCTCTACCTATATATATAAATATACATATATACTTACGCTTATACAACATAATTCTCAACATACCCAAGTATCAATCACTGATATCAATATATAAACAGAATCAGAGGGGAGTTTGCTCACCGTGATTTATTTGAAGAAGAACAGAGTTTCCCTTTTTTATTCTTGAAACAGGTTTTGAAAATTTGCAAGCTGAATCCTGTAATCTCTGATTTGCATTTGTTTTACATCGAAGTATTGTTTAAGTTTGAAATGGTTTTTACTTCATTCATTTTTTTTTCTTTCTTTCAGTTTTAAATGGACGAAACTGTGATGAGGATGGATATATAAAAGATAGTTTATAGGGATGTATTATTTTGAACAAGTGATGTTATATGTATTTGTACAACATTAGTGGTTTTTCTTTGCTTTAGGGCTGAAGACATTTTTGAGTTGACAAAAATGTTGCCAGCATTTAATGCCAAGGTAATTTATATCTTTTATATGTTTACTTGCTTTGTTTTATACACATCTTGTTTTTGTTTGATACTTGAACGTATTTGCCCTTTTCATTTGTTTGAATATATACTTGCATTTCAGCCGATACAATGCTACATTAATTGCCTTGTACCACTTACCTTATTTTATTTGTTTGTTGACTTGGCTAAAGAGATTTCTCTTTTCTACTTTGGTGGCTGCAGTGATTTACATTGTACAAGTAAATATCTTTTGTTTGTTTGGTTTTCTTAATTACTTCCAGGTTTACATGAGTATAATTTATTGGTTTTATTTTGAAACATGCATGAGTTTCTATATTTACATGTTATTAGAATTTGTTAATGCATTTACTTATACTTTTACATATTTGAATGTAAGTTGTTTTCTTTTGTTTTGTTTTTATTACTTTAAGATACAAGTGAACTTCTAATTTTTATTAAATCTTTTTTTATTTTTTTTTATTTTTTTTATTCTATTTGTATTATTTGTATTGATTTAATAACATGAGATTAAAATATATATTTACTTTATATCTTATATAATTTGTATCTTCATTTTCAAACCATTTATTTACGATTTAAATTCAAGTCAAATATATGTACATATATAATTTCAAATTTACTCATATATGCCCAAATATATATATATATATATATTCACATATATACAATATTTACAATATTTTTAAGTTTTAAATGATTTATACCAAATTTATTTGAGTTCGGGGAAACTCAAATCGATTTATCAATAAATTTCACAATTTTTATTCAAAAATTAATTTTAATTATCAATTTAAATATATATAAAATTCGGGGTCGTTACAATAATAATGCCATTAAGGGTAGACATGAATACGCCATCCTGAGGAGTAGCACTGAATTGACTGGCGCTGGGACGACCAAGTCTAATCATTTCTCTTCTTTAAGAAAGAAAGAAAGAAGAGGAAAAAAGTTATTCTTAGAACGAATATCAAACAAACTTGATTGATGAAACAAGGCATCATAATAGAAAATAGGATAGAACGGGTCCAACGACTCGAATTAAATCCTAAGGCACGACTCCTAAGAAAGACTTAGGACAATGATCCTTGCTAGATTATTCTACATTGTTTCGAAGTTTAGCTCCGATACCAAGTAGTGAAGCCCCACCTCTATACTAACACTAGCCAAGTACACTATGGGGTAATGTCGTCGACTAGCATGAAGAATAAGGCTGCTGAGGAGCGACCATCTGTGTAATTGCTTTGTGCGAGTACCGATATGTCAAATAGTACGACAATTTCTTTTAAAGAGGAAATCCGACATATCAAATACAAACTCAAAGCTACTACACAGTGGCAATGTGGGCTTCAGAAACAAATATAGAAATAAGCATAACACAAATCAGTCATAGATATTTATATCACAAAGGCGGAAACAGATATGAATATAACACAAAGAAGTGTACATCAAAGTAGTGGTCATACAAGATCCACTACATCACAAAAGAATAGGTACAAGTGCTAGACAAAAGAACAAGTATACATTAAGGAGTCTCTATCTCGAATGTATAACAACAAAAATTACTAAGCTAAAGTAGTTAGCCAAAAGTCAGGTGACGAACCCTGACAAGAAGTCAAGCATAAGCACCTGAAATACCTCGGTCTGACCCGAGTATTATTTAAGATAAAATAATAAACGGATCAGTCTAGCTATAAATTTCATATAAAATGAGATAGGATAAGAGATATGACAAAAACGTATGATAACAAAAATGCCATACTGTAACGACCCCGGATTTTATATAAATTTAAACTGATAATTAATTTAATTTTTGAATTAAAATTGTTAAATTAAATGATACATTGATTGCGAGTTTCCCCGAATTTAGTATAAATCATTTTGTAACTTTAAAATATTGTGTATATATGGATATATATGTGCAAAGATATATATGAGTAAATCTGGGATTATAAATATAAGTATATTTGATTTAAAATAAATTCTTAAATAAATGATTTTGGAAAAAATAAAATAATTTAAATTTGAACTTGATGGTTTATATTAAGAAATATAAATAAAAATATAAAGTAATATATTTGCTAAAAATTTAACAACAAAGTAAAATAACAAACAAAAATATCTATGTACATAATATCACCTCCAACACCAAAGCAAGATTTATATCAGCAAACAAAAGCAAATGTCTTCATATATGTACACAGCCGAAATGCAATGTATAAAATAAGTATATTGTACAAAGAAATAAATGCAACATACCTCAGGCATTAAATGCTAGCATAACATATTTTCTATCAGCCGAAGTGAAGAAAAAAATTTATAAATTGGTACAAGGCAAGTAATATATACTTTAACAATGAAGATATGCAGGGCAAAAAGAAAGCACATAGGTACATACGAATTGATATGGGGATAAGTATGACAGTGTAATAAATGCTTGTACAAGATGAAACATATCAGCCACCACAAATGTATATTCATAGCCCCCAAATGAAAAATATCACTGATCAAAACTTGTACAAAATAAATAATCCTGTACAACTCATTTTCTTATATCAACTTCTCATTTCGACTTCATTCCAGTTCGTTCCTTTTCACTGAGAAAAAAAAAGAAAATAAAAAGCAAACATCACTATTTGTTTTACAAATTCAAACTCGGGTTATACAACAAAACACAAAGAGGATTCAAAGGCAGATTCAAACTGCAATGTTCAAAGCAAAACAGGATCTTCTCTGTTCCAAACTTTTACCAGGTGAGCAACACACCTATCCTTGCCCATAACCTTGATATGGTGATTGATGTTTGAAGTGTGATATGAAAATGTTGTCTATTATGCCTGCATGTTGTATATATATACATATGACTGTATATAAGTGTATATATATGTGTCTGTTCTTATGCACAGGCTAGAAACAAATATAGGGAAAAAAATCAAAATCTCAATGATCAATCAATTAAAATCTTAGTGATATGAATAAAAGATGTTTGAACTTACTGGGTAATTGTTTTAAAAATAGCTTATAATAAAATATTGTGTGAATATTCTAGAAAATGTTAAACAACAGTCAAAACAGAAATTGGTCAAAATCTTTATCTCGATAATTCAAGCTTTGAATATATGAGTAGATTCGAGTTGAAAACAGATGAATTTTGATTTAAAGATTGGAATTTTTTTTAGTTCAAAATTTGTGAGAATTATTGAGTTGAACAAATTTGGGCATTTTGTAAATCACTTGTGATCTCGAGTGAATTGAGGCATGGAATTTGTTTTCAGGGATGCTGGAACAAGGTTGAATTCGAGAAAAATGCTAAATGATTTTTACTTCATCGTGAGTGAATATTTGGATCGATTTAGGGTTTAACTCTGCTAATTTGTAAAATTTAATTCGCGAGGCATTCTCGTGTTCGTCGCAGCGTTCTAGGTTATCGGACCTTAGGGGATGGTTCCGTCACTGTATGGCGAAGCGATGGTCGAAATGGCGAAGTTTCTGGTGAACTTGTTGTCGTCGGTGAGACATTTTTGTGTTGAAGCAGTTGGTTCCAGTTTGAGCTAGAAAGCTCGATTTCGATTTAACGCATGAATCGATCTGTTGATGGTCGGAATGGGGTGCGAGGGGGGTTGTCGACTGGTCGACGCTGATGGTGATGATCGGAAGTCGCTGGAGCTCGTGTGCATATGCACACGTATCAACGTGTATCAGGTGAATTACGTGTTAGGGAAGAAGAGCAGAGGAGTGGGATTCGAGAGAGGATCGGGAATTGCTCGAAGTTTTCATTGACTGTCTCGGGTTTCATCTGGGTTTTGCGTGAGAGACTCGTTACAGTTTTCTTTTAAAATTTTAACAGATTTGAATATAAGGAGGTAAGTATGAGAGAAGGGGAGGAAGAACTCGGGGAAACGTACGAGAGAAACTCGAGTTTGACTCGAGTGAAACCTGAGGCACGCTCGGGTTTTGTCTTTAAACAAAGTTAAGCCATTTTTTTTAAAGTTATGTAAACAGATTTTGTGCCAACAAAGGACTTAATGTCTGACTATTTTTGAGTTAAGAACTTAATACAAGTTTAATTATTTTAACATGTTAATTAATGTGTGAATGAAGTAGATAAATTAAGTTAAGTTAATTAACATTAAAGTTCTTTGTAGGTAACAATAATTTGTTTTCCAAAGTTAAAGAAGATTTTTAATAATGTTAATTAAGACAAATAATTATTATTATTAATTCCAAATAATTAAGAATGGTTAATTAAAACTTGTAATTAACTAAGTGATTTGGGATTTATCAATTTGCAATTAAAGATTTGGTTAATTTATGATTAAGCTTTTAATTTATTTTTAATTAAGAATTGTTAATTAGATAATTAAAGTTAATTAATTAATAATTAGTAGTTAATTAAGACAATTGATTAAAGAATAATCAATTAAAATTTTAATTAATTTATCATTAAGAATAGTTCATCATTGATTTAAATAAAGCAATAAAAATGATTATGTGGTTAATTCCTTTTAAAATCACCTTCACCTTAAATTAAAAATGATTGACTATCATCAGATGTTTTGATACTGTGTGATGTAGATTGCCTTTTACTGAACTGTGATTTGTGACTTGTTTCTGTATGTATATGAAACCCTTGGCCCGTAAAACGACACTTGAATTTCGATGCGACAGGGAGTCGGATTCCAGTTGGTTATCCGAAACCCACATCGAATTGTAATAGTGAATCTTTGTGACTGATAAATTTATTTTATCTATGAATCTGTGAATGAAGATAAGCGTTATGGATTATACCGCTTATCGATGTATCTATGATGATTGATGTTGTGCACTATTGTGTGTGAAACCCCTGGACCACACTCTTACACACACAAATATGGATTTCACGTGGAAATTGGTTAAATTACAGATGATTTAAATTCAATGTTTTGAAATTGAAAATTTTAATTTCAATTGATTTTGAAATTGGGAATTTGGGTTTAAAGTGGAAAGCTTTTGAAATGGAATTTCAAAGATAAAAGTTATTTCGAATAACTTGATCGAGTTTTGAAAATTTAAATAATTTGATTTAAATTTGAATTCAAGTTTGAAATTGAATCCTATGATTTGAAACTAGGGATTAAAGATGCTGTATAAGTTATATATGGGTTAAACCATTTTAAAGGTATTGATTTGAGAATTTGAATTTAATTCAAGGGTTTTAACTCGTGTAAATATAACTGGATTTTTATGAAACGAAAACTACATGTTTTCAAATAGTAAAAGCTTTCACATAAGAAAGGATTTCCAAATTGTGTTAAAAGATTTCAAGTTTGAAATGGAATTGAAATGTTTTGAAAACTATGAAATGAGTCTTTGATTTCAAAGACCGGATGAGTTAATCTAACTTGAAATGGAATTGTTTTGGAAGACTATGAATGAATGAATCTTTGGAAACGAGTTTTGAAAGCTATAAGTTAAATCTTGATTTAAGGATTTAACGAGTTAATTAAATTGAAATGGGAATCGATTTGAAAATCTATGAATGAATCTTTGTGAATGGGGTTAACTTTGTGAATTGAATCTTTTTGTTTAAAAGATTAAAAGTGTGGAATTTGTTTAAACCATTGAAGGTTTTTGAAATGAATCTTTTTGTTTAAAAGATTGGAAATGATAATTTGTTTTACCATTCGAATGAAAAGTTTTGGGCTTTAAGCTGTGATTTAACTGAGACCCCAGTATCCATATGATTTTTAATTGCGCTCGTTATTCGGTTTAGCCGGGAGAGGACCTTTGTGTCATATAACCCATTCCGAATAGTGATACGACGATATGGATCGCATTTGAAGACCGGGTATTTGCGAGAGCGATAGGATGACCTATCGATTGTCTCTGCACTGAGTAGCTACGGTATAGAGATTCCCTAAGTAATGGGAAGTCCGATCAGGATTGTGAATACCCGGATTTGCAAGGGCTTCTTTGGAAGTGCCTTCGGTTCTGTTCGAACCCGGAACAGACTTGTATGGATGTGTGTCTGACGTTACACTTTGAGATGTAAAGCTGGTTTCTATCAAATACATTTCTGTTGGTGGCGGAGAATTTATTCTCTTAGCTTAACACCCTTCTCTGAGACGTACGAGCTCAGAGGTTATGTAGTTGATGGTTACTAGTGATACATTCCCAATTTGGTAATGTGGCATACGAAGTGCTGATGATCATTTGTTGGTCAAAGCGTTGCTTTGTGAAAAAGCGTGCTTTGTGAAGAAGCATAGTTTTGTGGACGAGACTTCGTCGAGCCTCACAACCCGGTAATGGTCGAAACAGGAATGTTGCGGCAAAGGTTTGTAGGGGTAGCGCCCCTAGGGTATGTCATTTCCTTCTGGATAAAAGGTGATATCATGGTATGGAGCCCAGATATTTTACCTATGTGGATGCTGCACAGTTATTATACTTTGTGGTTGTTGCTTTATGATCGAGGGCCCTCGGATAAAGGTCGGTAACGACCGGGGGATGACATAACTTGTGTGTTAGTTACCTAGTTACAGCTGTACAGCGTGAGGTAGCGTCAGTGTGTTAGTTACCTAGTTACAGCTGTACAGCGTGAGGTAGCGTCGGCCTTTTGTTTGCAGAGATCCAGTTAGGATCCGGGGCGTCTTTCCAGAGGCGTTTCTATTTCGGTAAGGAAGTTCCTTAGCCTGATCATTTGTTGGAAATCCAAAGAAACGATACGAACCCTGTACGGTTTTTAGTTGTATAACCTGATATGGAATGTGGCGGTAACCTGCTATTGAACATGGTAGCTATAGTAGGCATACGATGAAATGTTGTATGCTGGCTAAGATTTATATTATATTTTCGAAATGTTTTTCTACACTATGCACTAGAAATAATATCAAAAGAGTTTTGATTTTGCGTAGTAAGCATGTTTGACTATCATAAGGAGAAATCTCCTCCAATTCTGCGATTGCATTGTGTGTGTGGCGGGAGGCCTTATGGTAGTTTCATTTTCGAAAAGCATTGCGGGTTTCAATGTTAAAAGCCTTTTGTGTTTGTTTAAAGATAAACTGTTTTTGTTGCTCACACCAGTCCCATGACTGATCCGGAGTTTATTGTTCCCTTCCTAAACTCTAGGTGCCCACAATTTTCCACACGGGCAGTCTAGAGTTGGGTTTTCTCAGATATTCAGGTTTAGTAGATTATCTGGAGCTGGTTCAGTTCTTGGAGTTCATGGACTGATGTTACTTATCTTGGAGCATTCTATTGGAGACATTCTATCCGCTGCTGGTGTTATCTATTTTCTTTCCGCTGCTATTTCTTGTATCATATCTCTGATATATATAGAAATTCATTGTATCATTGTTGTATATGGATATTGTATCAGATGTTGTATATTTATTTTCTTTTTCTTTTCCGCTGTGTTGTTTACTTAATGTTGTTATTAGCTCCGGCGACTCGGATTTGAATGGTCGAATCTACGGCATTCGAGTACGATGTAAAGTATGGATGTCGATTTTCGAACGCGAAAAATTCGTATCGTTACATTTGGTATCAGAGCTGAAGGTTGAACTTTAGCTCAGGAGTATAACACATTAAGTAGCTCATTAGAGATAGGGTGAAGTATACCCTAGAATGAGTATTCCTTAGATATCTGTTCGAATGCCTCAGTAAATTCTCTTACTATCCACTGATAGTGAGTATGAGTGCAAGAAGAGGATGAGATAGGGGACAGGAGAATACGACTATGAAATGGTCGATACTCTGTAACAACGAGGAAGCAATCTTTTCTCTATCAATCTCTTCTGTTCGTCATTTTTTCCTCAATTTTTCGATAGTTTCTGGTAGATCCAGAAAGAAGATTCGATATACTAATATGGGACATAAACTTCAAATAGGCCAAAATTGTTGTTTGGATGTATTGGCTGCCTTGTTTGCTGTGGTTGCTATGGTTGATAGGTATACTCTAGTTCTAAACTGAAAATTTTGAAATTGTATCCATATATCTATCTATTCTTTGGGTCCCGATATGTTCTACGAGTGGTTAGTTATCCCTTTGAACTAACCGATGCCACTGTATATTTCGTAGATCTGGATAACCCGAGTATCTTGTGAAGTGTTAAAACAGATTCGTTCTTGTATATGTTATTGATATTCTGATTTGGTAAGCCAAATGCAGAATAGATGGTCAGTTGATTCGATGAAATATTCTTCATCTATCTTTGTGTCTCCTTGGTAATTTCGAGGATGAAATTCTTTTAAGGGGGGAAGTCTGTAACGACCCCGGATTTTATATAAATTTAAACTGATAATTAATTTAGTTTTTGAATTAAAATTGTTAAACTAAATGATACATTGATTGCGAGTTTCCCCGAATTTAGTATAAATCATTTTGTAACTTTAAAATATTGTATATATATGGATATATATGTGTAAAGATATATATGAGTAAATCTGGGATTATAAATATAAGTATATTTGATATAAAATAAATTCTTAAATAAATGATTTTGGAAAAAATAAAATAATTTAAATTTGAACTTGATCGTTTATATTAAGAAATAGAAATAAAAATATAAAGTAATATATTTGCTAAAAATTTAACAACAAAGTAAAATAACAAACAAAAATATCTATGTACATAGTATCACCTCCAACACCAAAGCAAGATTTATATCAGCAAACAAAAGCAAATGTCTTCATATATGTACACAGCCGAAATGCAATGTATAAAATAAGTATATTGTACAAAGAAATAAATGCAACATACCTCAGGCATTAAATGCTAGCATAACATATTTTCTATCAGCCGAAGTGAAGAAATTTTTTTATAAATTGGTACAAGGCAATATATACTTTAACAATGAAGATATGCAGGGCAAAAAGAAAGCACATAGGTACATACGAATTGGTATGGGGATAAGTATGACAGTGTAATAAATGCTTGTACAAGATGAAACATATCAGCCACCACAAATGTATATTCATAGCCCCCAAATGAAAAATATCACTGATCAAAACTTGTACAAAATAAATAATCCTGTACAACTCATTTTCTTATATCAACTTCTCATTTCGACTTCATTCCAGTTCGTTCCTTTTCACTGAGAAAAAAAAAGAAAATAAAAAGCAAACATCACTATTTGTTTTACAAATTCAAACTCGGGTAATACAACAAAACACAAAGAGGATTCAAAGGCAGATTCAAACTGCAATGTTCAAAGCAAAACAGGATCTTCTCTGTTCCAAACTTTTACCAGGTGAGCAACACACCTATCCTTGCCTATAACCTTGATATGGTGATTGATGTTTGAAGTGTGATATGAAAATGTTGTCTATTATGCCTGCATGTTGTATATATATACATATGACTGTATATAAGTGTATATATATGTGTCTGTTCTTATGCACAGGCTAGAAACAAATATAGGGAAAAAAAATCAAAATCTCAATGATCAATCAATTAAAATCTTAGTGATATGAATAAAAGATGTTTGAACTTACTGGGTAATTGTTTTAAAAATAGCTTATAATAAAATATTGTGTGAATATTCTAGAAAATGTTAAACAACAGTCAAAACAGAAATTGGTCAAAATCTTTATCTCGATAATTCAAGCTTTGAATATATGAGTAGATTCGAGTTGAAAACAGATGAATTTTGATTTAAAGATTGGAATTTTTTTTAGTTCGAAATTTGTGAGAATTATTGAGTTGAACAAATTTGGGCATTTTGTTAATCACTGGTGATCTCGAGTGAATTGAGGCATGGAATTTGTTTTCAGGGATGCTGGAACAAGGTTGAATTCGAGAAAAATGCTAAATGATTTTTACTTCATCGTGAGTGAATATTTGGATCGATTTAGGGTTTAACTCTGCTAATTTGTAAAATTTAATTCGTGAGGCATTCTCGTGTTCGTCGCAGCGTTCTAGGTTATCGGACCTTAGGGGATGGTTGCGTCACTGTATGGCGAAGCGATGGTCGAAATGGCGAAGTTTCTAGTGAACTTGTTGTCGTCGGCGAGACGTTTTTGTGTCGAAGCAGTTGGTTCCAGTTTGAGCTAGAAAGCTCGATTTCGATTTAACGCATGAATCGATCTGTTGATGGTCGGAATGGGGTGCGAGGGGGGTTGTCGACTGGTCGACGCTGATGGTGATGATCGGAAGTCGCTGGAGCTCGTGTGCATATGCACACGTATCAACGTGTATCAGGTGAATTACGTGTTTGGGAAGAAGAGCAGAGGAGTGGGATTCGAGAGAGGATCGGGAATTGCTCGAAGTTTTCATTGACTGTCTCGGGTTTCATCTGGGTTTTGTGTGAGAGACTCGTTACAGTTTTCTTTTAAAATTTTAACAGATTTGAATATAAGGAGGTAAGTATGAGAGAAGGGGAGGAAGAACTCGGGGAAACGTACGAGAGAAACTCGAGTTTGACTCAAGTGAAACCTGAGGCACGCTCGGGTTTTGTCTTTAAACAAAGTTAAGCCAATTTTTTTTTAAAAGTTATGTAAACAGATTTTGTGCCAACAAAGGACTTAATGTCTGACTATTTTTGAGTTAAGAACTTAATACAAGTTTAATTATTTTAACATGTTAATTAATGTTTAAATGAAGTAGATAAATTAAGTTAAGTTAATTAACATTAAAGTTCTTTGTAGGTAACAATAATTTGTTTTCCAAAGTTAAAGAAGATTTTTAATAATGTTAATTAAGACAAATAATTATTATTATTAATTCCAAATAATTAAGAATGGTTAATTAAAACTTGTAATTAACTAAGTGATTTGGGATTTATCAATTTGTAATTAAAGATTTGGTTAATTTATGATTAAGCTTTTAATTTATTTTTAATTAAGAATTGTTAATTAGATAATTAAAGTTAATTAATTAATAATTAGTAGTTAATTAAGACAATTGATTAAAGAATAATCAATTAAAATTTTAATTAATTTATCATTAAGAATAGTTCATCATTGATTTAAATAAAGCAATAAAAATGATTATGTGGTTAATTCCTTTTAAAATCACCTTCACCTTAAATTAAAAATGATTGACTATCATCAGATGTTTTGATACTGTGTGATGTAGATTGCCTTTTACTGAACTGTGATTTGTGACTTGTTTCTGTATGTATATGAAACCCTTGGCCCGTAAAACGGCACTTGAATTTCGATGCGACAGGGAGTCGGATTCCATTTGGTTATCCGAAACCCACATCGAATTGTAATAGTGAATCTTTGTGACTGATAAATTTATTTTATCTATGAATCTGTGAATGAAGATAAGCGTTATGGATTATACCGCTTATCGATGTATCTGTGATGATTGATGTTGTGCACTATTGTGTGTGAAACCCCTGGACCACACTCTTACACACACAAATATGGATTTCACGTGGAAATCGGTTAAATTACAGATGATTTAAATTCAATGTTTTGAAATTGAAAATTTTAATTTCAATTGATTTTGAAATTGGGAATTTGGGTTTAAAGTGTAAAGCTTTTGAAATGGAATTTCGAAGATAAAAGTTATTTCGAATAACTTGATCGAGTTTTGAAAATTTAAATAATTTGATTTAAATTTGAATTCAAGTTTGAAATTGAATCCTATGATTTGAAACTAGGGATTAAAGATGCTGTATAAGTTATATATGGGTTAAACCATTTTAAAGGTATTGATTTGAGAATTTGAATTTAATTCAAGGGTTTTAACTCGTGTAAATATAACTGGATTTTTATGAAACGAAAACTACTTGTTTTCAAATAGTAAAAGCTTTCACATAAGAAAGGATTTCCAAATTGTGTTAAAAGATTTCAAGTTTGAAATGGAATTGAAATGTTTTGAAAACTATGAAATGAGTCTTTGATTTCAAAGACCGGATGAGTTAATCTAACTTGAAATGGAATTGTTTTGGAAGACTATGAATGAATGAATCTTTGGAAACGAGTTTTGAAAGCTATAAGTTAAATCTTGATTTAAGGATTTAACGAGTTAATTAAATTGAAATGGGAATCGATTTGAAAATCTATGAATGAATCTTTGTGAATGGGGTTAACTTTGTGAATTGAATCTTTTTGTTTAAAAGATTAAAAGTGTGGAATTTGTTTAAACCATTGAAGGTTTTTGAAATGAATCTTTTTGTTTAAAAGATTGGAAATGGTAATTTGTTTTACCATTCGAATGAAAAGTTTTGGGCTTTAAGCTGTGATTTAACTGAGACCCCAGTATCCATATGATTTTTAATTGCGCTCGTTATTCGGTTTAGCTGGGAGAGGACATTTGTGTCATATAACCCATTCCGAATAGTGATACGACGATATGGATCGCATTTGAAGACCGGTGGTGAAGACCGGGTATTTGCGAGAGTGATAGGATGACCTATCGATTGTCTCTGCACTGAGTAGCTACGGTATAGAGATTCCCTAAGTGATGGGAAGTCCGATCAGGATTGTGAATACCCGGATTTGCAAGGGCTTCTTTGGAAGTGCCTTCGGTTCTGTTCGAACCCGGAACAGACTTGTATGGATGTGTGTCTGACGTTACACTTTGAGATGTAAAGCTGGTTTCTATCAAATACATTTCTGTTGGTGGCGGAGAATTTATTCTCTTAGCTTAACACCCTTCTCTGAGACGTACGAGCTCAGAGGTTATGTAGTTGATGGTTACTAGTGATACATTCCCAATTTGGTAATGTGGCATACGAAGTGCTGATGATCATTTGTTGGTCAAAGCGTTGCTTTGTGAAAAAGCGTGCTTTGTGAAGAAGCGTAGTTTTGTGGACGAGACTTCGTCGAGCCTCACAACCCGGTAATGGTCGAAACAGGAATGTTGTGGCAAAGGTTTGTAGGGGTAGCGCCCCTAGGGTATGTCATTTCCTTCTGGATAAAAGGTGATATCATGGTATGGAGCCCAGATATTTTACCTATGTGGATGCTGCACAGTTATTATACTTTGTGGTTGTTGCTTTATGATCGAGGGCCCTCGGATAAAGGTCGGTAACGACCGGGGGATGACATAACTTGTGTGTTAGTTACCTAGTTACAGCTGTACATCGTGAGGTAGCGTCAGTGTGTTAGTTACCTAGTTACAGCTGTACAGCGTGAGGTAGCGTCGGCCTTTTGTTTGCAGAGATCCGGTTAGGATCCGGGGTGTCTTTCCAGAGGCGTTTCTATTTCGGTAAGGAAGTTCCTTAGCTTGATCATTTGTTGGAAATCCAAAGAAACGATACGAACCCTGTACGGTTTTTAGTTGTATAACCTGCTATGGAATGTGGCGGTAACCTGCTATTGAACATGGTAGCTATAGTAGGCATACGATGAAATGTTGTATGCTGGCTAAGATTTATATTATATTTTCGAAATGTTTTTCTACACTATGCACTAGAAATAATATCAAAAGAGTTTTGATTTTGCGTAGTAAGCATGTTTGACTATCATAAGGAGAAATCTCCTCCAATTCTGCGATTGCATTGTGTGTGTGGCGGGAGGCCTTATGGTAGTTTCATTTTCGAAAAGCATTGCGGGTTTCAATGTTAAAAGCCTTTTGTGTTTGTTTAAAGATAAACTGTTTTTGTTGCTCACACCAGTCCCATGACTGATCCGGAGTTTATTGTTCCCTTCCTAAACTCTGGGTGCCCACAATTTTCCACACGGGCAGTCTAGAGTTGGGTTTTCTCAGATATTCAGGTTTAGTAGATTATCTGGAGCTGGTTCAGTTCTTGGAGTTCATGGACTGATGTTACTTATCTTGGAGCATTCTATTGGAGATATTCTATCCGCTGCTGGTGTTATCTATTTTGTTTCCGCTGCTATTTCTTGTATCATATCTCTGATATATATAGATATTCATTGTATCATTGTTGTATCTGGATATTGTATCAGATGTTGTATATCTATATTCTTTTTCTTTTCCGCTGTGTTGTTTACTTAATGTTGTTATAAGCTCCGACGACTCGGATTTGAACGGTCGAATCTACGGCATTCGAGTACGATGTAAATTATGGATGTCGATTTTCGAACGCAAAAAATTCGTATCGTTACACATACTGTGACAAGTATATATAAGGTAACAAAAAAATCATACAATATCTCAAATATTCTCAAACACCAAAAAGAATGTCATATTCTTTAAATTATTCATCAAAACACAAATATTGACAAAACATATCAATGCCAATCGCAAAAATCGGTGAAACACAAATTCTAGAAATCATCAACTAGAAAATCCAGAAATCATAAAAAGGGGAAGGCCTATCACAAAATGGGAGCATGAAAACTCACCAACACGTGTATCACAAACGGGTCGCTATCCCATGGTCGCTAACCATAGAGCCGGTGCAACGACGTAGTATAGCGAAACGCCCGAGGAACCTGAAACTCAAATAATCCGAAACATCGACGTAGTACAGCGTTACGCCGACGAACCTGAAACTCAAATAATCCAAAACATCGACGTAGTACAGCGAACGCCCGATGAACCTGAAACTCAAATAATCCGGAACATCGACGTAGTACAACGAATGCCCGATGAACCTGAAACTCAAATAATCCGAAACAACAACGTGGTATAGCGAACGCCTGATGAACCAAACTCCCTAAAAACCATAGGTCGCTAGCCTATAAAAATTGAGACGAAGCTTCATAAAATGAGGTATTGTCCCCCACATGGACAAAGAGACATCGCACATCGCTAGTCTTAATCATAAAATGATCACCATTGATCAATGTGAAGTGTCAATTACACTAAGCTAATAAATAAATGAGTTTAGCTTCATGTCCCATAACCACTAGCTTAACTTAAATATTTACGAACAAATTGTAGATTTCCACTCGAAAATTGTCACGAGAGTTCAATCGAACAAGTCCAAGAATTAACCGGCGAAGTAAACGCAAGCGTTTCATACCACTTGTTTTGCTAAGCCGTTTAATTAGATTTCTCATACGAATGAGGTAAATGTTTGTACATACTAATAGATTGGAAAACGGTTTTAAAAGTGAGCTTTATATTTAAAATATTGTCGACATCGTTTTAATGAAAGAGTTTTAGTATTTACTACTAGTATTGAAACCTTTGTATTTTAAAGTGACAAATCACAAAAATGATTGTAGAAACAATCAATCACCAAAAATTCACATTCGAAGACGTGAATCAAAACCATAGAAATCGATACCAAACCCATCAAATGGATATTCCCAAAAATCCAAAGAAAAAGTCATTAAAGTCAATAATAAGTGATAATAACTAACCGGATCAACAAAATCGATTAAAACTGGAAATTATCTCAAAAAATAGGCAAATAGGCAAAAAGCACAGTTCCAAACGTCTGGTTTAGAATCCAGCGTCTGGATTTGGATTCTGGAAGTAATTCAGAATACCCCCAGACGTCTGAAATTTCAAAGCAGACGTCTGAACCTATAAATCAGACGTCTTGGATCTGTCCCTGCCATTTTATTTTCTGTGTTCTTATATTGTTTTCTCCAGGGATCATAACCAGACGTCTGGACTTAATAACTAGACCTCTGGTCACCTGGTCTGGGCAACAATTTGCCTAGGCCATGATGGCCAAAACGATTCGGGAGCGATCAGACGAGCAACGACGACTAGGGATTTATGCCAAGCGACAAACCAGCCTTATAGGCTCTTCGATACACCCCAAATATCATGTCCAAACATCCATAGTAGAATTTTCATAAAATTGGACCAAAACACCAAAATTTGGAAAATTCACCAAATCAATTAAAATCAAAAAAAATGAACATGAATAGATGTTAGGAATTCATACCTAACAACAATGAAAGTTATAGACGTAGATGTGAGTTAAAGAACTCACCTTTAAACCCAAAAACAACGAATGAGAAGCTCGACCACAAAGGAAAGATCAACTACTCTTCAACTTCAACTCTAGAAGCTCCAATCTATGATCATAGATAAATATTTCCTAAATTAGGTTATAGGAAATTTCTGAAATTGGAGAGAGATTGAGATAGAGAAGATGAAGAGGATGCTTACCTAAGCTTCTCTTTGATTTTGGAGCTAGAATCTTGAATTTTCTAGTAATCTGGGTTTAGGAATTTTGATTTCTCTTTCTTTCCCCCATTTTTACTTTTGAGCTTGAGTGTTAGGAAATGAGGAATGAAATGAATGAAGAGTAGAGGAGTTAGGGTATTAAGTTGGGTTAGTGGGCTGAAACCCAAACCCAAAGCCCAAAATAGAAAAATAGCAAAATTCTACTCAACTCCAAACATATCAATGTTTATACTCAAAAAAGTGTAAACACCATTTTGGACTCAATGGATGTGGTCTCGAGTCCCAATTCGACTGTTTACAAAAAGTAACATTTCAAAGAGAATTTTGCTATGTTTGGAGTCTCTATCTCGAATAGGTACAAAAAGTAACATTTCAAAAAGTAACATTTCAAAAACTACATCACAAAAGAATAGGTACAAGTGCTAGACAAAAGAATAAGCATACATTAAGGAGTCTCTATCTCGAATGTATAACAACAAAAACTACTAAGCTAAAGTAGTTAGCCAAAAGTCAAGTGACGAACCCTGATAAGAAGTCAAGCAGAAGCACCTGAAATACCTCAGTCTGACCCGAGTATTATTTAAGAGGAAAATAATAAACGGATCAGTCTAGCTATAAATATCATATAAAATGAGATAGGATAAGAGATATGACAAAAACGTATGATAACAAAAATGCCATATTGTGACAAGTATACATAAGGTAACAACAAAAATCATACAATATCTCAAATATTCTCAAACACCAAAAAGAATGTCATATTCTTTAAATTATTCACCAAAACACAAATATTGACAAAACATATCAATGCCAATCGCAAAAATCGGTGAAACACAAATTCTAAAAATCATCAACTCACTACGCTATAGATGGCCTATTGCAACGAAAATACAAGATGTTGCTAGCTACAATGTAATGATAGCTATGCTAATTTTTATAATTACAATATTAGCTTTAGGATGTTAGCATAGATATCAACACTATGTTGCAGTAGCTATAGACTTATAAAAATATTATAAAAAATGAGTGCGGGTTGAAAAAAAAGCGGGCTGAAATAATTTTTGCAGGATTACCGCCTATTATTTTTCCTACTCCTTCAACCCACATCAACATAACGCTTCCACTTCCCCATCATTCGCACATCCCCAAAACCATCAGCCTTAATTTCCTCACCGTACTCAAAAAGCAATGTCTTCCCCAAATTTCACTAATGGCGTCGCTTTGCAGAAAAGCCCTCCACTTCTCAAAATTAAAAAGCTATCTGAAAAAGCAACCACCCCTTCTCGTGCTTCTCCCCTCTCCGCTGGCTTCGATCTCTCCATGTAATTTCACTCTTCCGCAACCATGATTTTGATTTCACTTCATTACTTCAATAAATTCGAAGTTCAATTTTCTGATTTTGTCTACAGTGTTGTAGAAACGAAGGTGCCCGCTCGAGGCAAAGCTCTCGTTCCAACCGACCTAAGAATTTCAATTCCTTACAGTACCTATGCTCGCATAACACCTAGGTCTGGGTTGGCATGGAAGCACTCGATCGATGTGGGAGCAGGTGTGATCGACGCGGGACCTGTAGGCGTGATTCTGTTTAATCACTCTGATGTCGATTTTGAAGTGAAGGTTGGTGATAGGATTGCTCAGATGATCGTTGAGAGGATTGAGACGCCTAATGTTGTTGAAGTTGATGATTTGGATTCTACGGTTAGAGGTGAAGGTGGTTTCGGTTCTACTGGAGTTGCTGTTAAGAATTGAGCCTATGTGCTTGTTTGTTATTGTGAGGTAATTAGGGTATGGTTGACTAACTGTAGTCGGATTATATGGCAGTATCGAATTATTATATTATGATGAATTTGGGTATACACGTTGGTAAATAAATTTATATTAATTGATTTATCTACTTATATTTTGTTAATTTCTAGGTCTTAGTCTTTACCAGCCTTTGGTTCTGTTTTTTTTACTTGCTTGCTTTGTACACGGGCAGATTCAGCATATCATTTGTGTGCATATGATAAAGTTGCCAAAATACGTTCATAGGGTAAGCATCACTTTCATCTTATATATTGCAGCTAATAATGGTTGCTTTAGAAGCATTTTGGTCAAGATCAAACACAGAATTAGTTGCATCAAAGTGAAACAAACATTTATTTGATGAAGGACCACCATATTTGGAAAGCCAACCGTCTTTTCTTTTTTTAGCAACCATATTTGAAACTGCTTTATTTTGCAGGATAAGATTGAAAAAGCAATAGGTGAAGGAGGAAGTGATGGAGTTGTTCAAGAAATGATTTTTGATGGAAAATCGCACGGTCCATCTTGGCTTATAGGACGACACACAAAGTCTGCAGAAGTTTCAAAATATGCCCCAACAACAAGCACATACATACAGGAGCTGGCAGCGAAGTTAAGGGAAAATATAGCTGACGAAGTCGAAGCAAAGGTGAACAAGAAGGTTCAAAATGAATTTGATGCAAAGGTGAACCAAAAAGTTCGGGAGAACTTGACATGGGTGCTTAAGAAATTAGGCGAAGCAAACCCTGACATGCAAATTGATGTTGGGGATCTTTGTGCGACCGTCTGCAGTGCTGGCACTGGAGGCACTGATGGCACTGATGGCACTGGAGGCTCGCAAATATGAATGTACTGTTAATAAGTAGAATTTAGTATGTACTGGCTATGTTTTTAAGTATGTTTGTTATTTTGTACTTGACTAAGTAAAACTTGTGTTGCTGGTTATTCTGAAATGAAAAGTTCTTTGTTGCAATGTAATGTTGCCATTAATATGATATAATGTTGCAGTATAATGTTTTCATAGATATGATATAATGTTACAGTAGTATAATGTTGCAGTACATTTCCAATTTAAATTGCAAAAGGTGTTGCCATAGATATGATATAATGTTGCAGTATGTGATGTTAAATGTGGTAATAAACTGGCAAAGTGTTGCCATTGGATGGTAAAAGTGTTACCATAGATTAATGAATATGGGCCCCACAATAGGGTTCCGTAAAGGTGGGCCATAGAATTAGTGGGACCCACAATATGGGCCCACATGTTGGGGCTCAGATTGTGGGGCCCACTTTTTAGTAAATTTGGTACCTGTGGCAACAACAGAACCGAAGTTGCCCTAGGGCCGCAAAGATGTTGCCTTTGACTCTAGGGCAACGCGGCAAAATGCATCACCGAGAAAGTGTTGCCTTTGCCCTTTTTTAGCCTAAAGCAACATATTTTGGCACTTCCTGCATCACTTCTTGGGTGTTGCAGTATGCAATCTATGGCGTAGTGACTAGAAAATCCAGAAATCACAAAAAGGGGAAGGCCTATCACAAAACGGGAGCATGAAAACTCACCAACATATGTATCACAAACGGGTCGCTATCCCATGGTCGCTAACCATAGAGTCGGTGCCACGACGTAGTACAGCGAAACGCCTGAGGAACCTGAAACTCAAATAATCCGGAACATCGACGTAGTACAGCGTTACACCCGATGAACCTGAAACTCAAATAATCCGGAACATCGACGTAGTACAGGGAACGCCCGATGAACCTGAAACTCAAATAATCCGGAACATCGACGTAGTACAGCGAACGCCCGATGAACCTGAAACTCAAATAATCCAGAACATCGACGTAGTACAGCGAACGCCCGATGAACCTGAAACTCAAATAATCCGGAACAACGACGTAGTACAGCGAACGCCCGATGAACCAAATTCCATAAAAACAATAGGTCGCTAGCCTATAAAAATTGAGATGACGCTCCATAAAACGAGGTACTGTCCCCCACGTGGACAAAGAGACATCGCACATCGCTAGGCTAAATCATAAAATGATCACCATTGATCAATGTGAAGTGTCAATTACACTAAGCTAGTAAATAAATGAGTTTAGCTTCATGTCCCATAACCACTAGCTTAACTTAAATATTTATGAACAAATTGTAGTTTTCCACTCGAAAATTGTCACGAGAGTTCAATCGAACAAGTCCAAGAATTAACCGACGAAGTAAACGCAAGCGTTTCATACCATCTGTTTTGCTAAGCCGTTTAATTAGATTTCTCATACGAATGAGGTAAAGGTTTGTATATACTAATAGATTGGAAAACGGTTTTTAAAGCGAGCTTTATATTTAAAATATTGTCGAAATCGTTTTAATCAAAGAGTTTTAGTATTTACTATTAGTATCGAAACCTTTGTATTTTAAAGCGACAAATCACAGAAATGATTGTAGAAGCAATCAATCACACATTCGAAGACGTGAATCAAAACCATAGAAATCGATACCAAACCCATCAAATGGATATTCCCAAAAATCCAAATTAGGAAGTCATCAAAGTCGATAATAAGTGATAACAACTAACTGGATCAACAAAATCGATTAAAATTGGAAATCCACTCAAAAAAATAGGCAAATAGGCAAAATGCACAGTTCCAGACGTCTGGTTTAGAATCCAGACGTCTGGATTTGGATTCTGTAAGTAATTCAGAATACCCCCAGACGTCTGAAATTTCAAAGCAAACGTCTGAGCCCCAACCAGACGTCTGAACCTATAAATCAGACGTCTGGGATGCCATTTTATTTTCTGCGTTCTTATATTCTTTTCTCCAGGGATCATAACCAGACGTCTGGTCACCTGGTCTGGGAAACAATTTGCCTAGGCCATGATGGCCAAAACAATTCGAGAGCGATAAGACGAGCAACGACGACTAGGGATTTATGCCAAGCGACAACCCAGCCTTATAGGCTCTTCGATACACCCTAAATATCATGTCCAAACATCCATAGTAGGATTTTCATAAAATTGGTCCAAAACACCAAAATTTGGAAAATTCACCAAATCAATTCAAATCAAAATCAAATGAACATGAATAGATGTTAGGAATTCATACCTAACAACAATGAAAGTTATAGACATAGATGTGAGTTAAAGAACTCACCTTTAAACCCAAAAACAACAAATGAGAAGCTCGACAACAAAGGAAAAATCAATTACTCTTCAACTTCAACTCTAGAAGCTCCAATCTATGATCATAGACAAATATTTCCTAAATTAGGTTATAGGAAATTTCTGAAATTGGAGAGGGATTGAGATGGAGAAGATGAAGAGGATGCTTACCTAAGCATCTCTTTGATTTTGGAGCTAGAATCTTGAATTTCCTAGTAATCTAGGGTTTAGGAATTTTGATTTCCCTTTCTTTCCCTCATTTTTACTTTTGAGCTTGAGTGTTAGGGAATGAGGAATGAAATGAATGAAGAATAGAGGAGTTAGGGTATTAAGTTGGGTTAGTGGGTTGAAACCCAAACCCAAAGCCCAAAATAGAAAAATAGCAAAATTCTACTCAACTCCAAACATATCGATGTTTATACTCAAAAAAGTTGTAAACGCCATTTTGGACTCAATGGAAGTGGTCTCGAGTCCCAATTCGATAGTTTACAAAAAGTAACATTTCGAACTTTAATCCGATTAACGATGCTATATCTAAATAAAACATTTAAATATACAATCGTAAAATATGCAGGTTGTTACGAAGATCCTGTAGGGAGGACTCCTACATACCGTTCACTTACTTCTAAAGGAAGTATTATTTGATAAAGGAAGTTTTAAATGATAAAAGAATTATTATTTAATAAAAGGGGATTTGAAGCCCGTGTGTGAATTAATCATGCTTTATGTGACTTAATCGTGCTTTGTGTGTTTACTAGTCTATGTGAAGTATTTAGTCATGTACTTTGCACCAAAAGTTGGTAAAGTAGGCTTATTCTATATGTGAGAGCTAAAATGATGTTCTAGTAGGGTTTAGAATTAACAATGCTCTAACCTATTGGTTTTAATCTTGACCTAGGTATAGTGCAAATTGAGAAGGTCGGAAATGTGATAAGTATATGAGACTTGGTTTCCATATGCGATCGTTCTTATTGTTATTGAATTTGACCAAAATTAACTTAGGAAATATCCAGAAGAAACATGATAATTATATGGTACGATCATCCTCGGTGATGTTATACCCTATATATAAACTCATGTTTCCCTTCTAGGACATAAGATAAGGAAATCCATCCGGATAGGAGATGATCTCTACCCTTATGCATTGCCTCTTTATTTCTAAAATAACCAAAGTTAAGTTAACCTAAAATCTGTCGATTGGTTTTGAAGAGTCTAGTAAGCGGAGGCTTGTACTTATATGAGATGACTCGAAACCATAACTACTTCAAAACTTATATACGTGTTCTATGTGTTGGAAGCGATTGTGAAGCGAAATTCTATAGAGTTGAACTATGTATCCTAAGGTTAAGTCCAAGGGAGAGGTCAGAATTAGCATTCGTCGAAGGACTTGTGCTGGAATCCATGGAGACATTCGTGAACTGTTCGAGGTGCTAGGACCCATGTAGAGATTCGAGATGTGTTTGAGATGCTAGAACCCATGTAGAGATTCAGGATCTGCTTGAGTGATGAAGACTCATGTGTTAAGATGCTAAACGTGACTTCACTATCGAAAATGACAAAAACCAGAGTAGGATGCATATAGCCAGAGGATTAGCTAACCCAAGGATATATCAGCTCTATTCTATATATGCTTACGGATTGCTGGGGGGCAATGATATTCGGTATAATGTGTTACAGGCATGAACCAGCCATGTTTACCAAATGGTAAATTTTATCTAGATATATACGCTACTGGAAATGATATTTTTGACCCAAGTTAGGAGGCCAGTTCTCGATGTACTAAGGATACCTCTAATGGAAATCCATATGCGAACGAACTTTATCATTTTGATTATATACTTAATATTGTTGTGTTATACATGCTTCACGTTTATTTTTTGATTTATATTCTACACCCTAGACATTATCTATTATATCGCAATATGTACTTATTAGATGGTTTGGTTTTTTGAGGGAAAACCATTTCGGTGATTCGGTTGGTCTCAAAAGATACTATTATATGAACGCATCGTGTTTCTTGAGTTTCTCACGCTAGAATCATGGCTGACTCATGGTTTTAGTTTTCCCTAATTCCTCGAGTGCTCTTTCGAGCAATTTGAGAAAGGCAGGTTTTTGTTGGATATTTTTAAAACTTGAGGAGGTGAGCTAGACGCTTTACCTACCGTAGTATTCCTAATTCCATTGCACCCCTGGTATGTATATTAGCATTTGCGAGGATAGGATGTTATAACTGCCCAGGCTAATAATAGATCTTAGGATTGTGACTCTGAAATGTTATTTATCTTAGAGTAGCAATTTATACTGTGTTTTGATATTATAAGTTATCATTTCATTGTAAGATTCAGATGCTTTTCACTCTTCTTTCTTTATCTTTTTCTTTTTTCTTTTTCTTTTTACCCTAACAATCTGAGTTTCTCACAATCTGTCTTTCTAGCCACTTAATACTTATAAATATGAAGCGGGCTTTTATAATACTTTTAAAAGAGAAATATGCGCAATTTTCCATTTAATACCTCAATCAAGGCAGACACCATCATTTAAGACCTAAACCAAGGTAGACCCCATCATTTAAGACCTATTCCTAAGGTAGTTTCCTAACAATGTTGTCAATAATCGGCGAGTCCTAGCTACAAAGATCACCAACCGGTATTAAAGGCTTCTGACATTTAATGTCCAATTACTACCGATCTATCGTCGATAAAATCATAGCCATATAAGAGATAGTACCCAAGCCACTTAATACCTTTTATTGGAAAATAAGAAGAATCTGGTCATTTAATACCTTTTATTGGAAAATAGGCAGACTATGGTCATTTAATACCTTGATTATGGTAGACCCCATTATTTAATACCTATTTTCAAGGCATGCTCCTTAATGGTACTATGTTATTACGGCCTTGGAAATGTGAGAGACTGTACATAAGCCACTTAGTATCTTTTATTGAAGAATAGGCAGACTCTGGTCGTTTAATACTTTAATTAAGGCAGACCCTATCGTTTAATACCTATTTCCAAGCAATCTCATTGGGCTACTTAATACTTCTTTTATAGGAAAGACGGGGCCCTATAGTCGCTTGATACCCCAAATCCAAAGCAAACCCTTTCCAAGATATCCATTATCACTCTTAATTGTAAATATGGAATCTTATTTGTTTACTTCTTTTAGTAGGGAGGCGGGCCCTACAGCCACTTAATACCTCAACACTGAAGTAAACCCTTTTGAGATATCCTTATTTATTTGGAATCTCACTAGGGTACTTAATACTTCCTTTAAGAGAGAGGCAGACCCTACAGCCAATTAGTACCTCCAAGTAGAAGCAAACCCCGATAGAGATATCCCTCACCGCTCCTAATTCCATATTTGGACCATTTAATACTTTCCAATTAAGAAAGTAAGCCCAATCTCTCACGTTGTCGTGGGTCCTAGGATTAGTGATATCTCATCAGTAGTAAGTGCACCCGACTGCTGGTAGCCTCAAAGTGAAGGGCAGTCTTCCATCGAGTAACTATACCGACCTTGCAGCACTAACCTACTACGTCCAATTAACTATCCTAAGTCTTTACTTATATTATCTTAGGTAGACATTGGACTTAGCTTACTAATTCCCTTTTTATTTAAGATAATTAGATTTACCTTAAATACTTATTTACCTATAAATCCCCGTTTAACGCTCATAAATGTCAATTTTTCCATAAAATCCTAACGGGCATTTTCTAAGACATTTATATATGATTACTAATTTCAAATTACTAATCTTTTATATCTACTCCATTTTTATCAGTCTCATTAATCCATTTACCCTGTTAAATTATTGCAACTGCCATATTTATTACCATTTATTTCCCATTTATTGGAGTTACAACCTTTTAAATCCCTTTCTCATTAATTATTTATCCTAAACATGAGAATTACGTGTAAGCATCATTATTAGCTTTTTATTTAATTAGGACAAGCGTAGTAAATTAAATACAAATATATACTTTTATCGAATATATTCTACTGTATATCTTTACTAGAATATTCTTTTCCTTGTTCAATTGTTGAAATTATATCTAAAAAGATTATCCACTATAATTTCCATAAATTAGTCCAAAACAAAACATTTAACTTTAAAATGTATAAGATTACATTGTTTGAAATTACAAGGAATAATCTATTCTTTTTATTACTGAAATAGACAGTGTCAACTATAATGAATTAAGACTTTACACTCTCTTTCTCTTTTTATTTGCATCTATCCCTTGCTAGATCAAACGTTGTGTTCTTCCAAAGAGGGGAAAGAAATCAAACTAATATACAAATATTAACGGATCTAAATTCCAGCAATTCCTACCATAGAAAAGTTTACATTCCAACAAGATTAGGGTAATAATCCAAATTCATAACATTATTATACAACCTATTTCAGATTTGAAGTAAATTTCATTTAAATCAATATTTTTAATTCATACTTTTGGGACTGATTTCCAGATCAGGTTGTAAACAATTCTAAATCAATTCATAAACATGAATATGTATGTGATATTTATTATATTCTGATTTTATTCAATTTATTACCTATAACTCGTATACAATTATCCAGTTAGTCATAACAATCAAATAAACACCAAAGGGATAATTTTCATATTATAACAATCTATAAAATTTCCTACTCATCTTCTAAAAGCGATCCAAATCTCCAAATCTAAAGTAGAGCCTTTGATTCATCTCAAAATCATTTTTAATCGAAAAGAAATGTATAAAAGGGTATATACATACATTAGAATTACAGATCTGAGAAGAGATTTGGATAGGGAGAGAAAATAGATACAAATGTATATAAATATATAAATTACCTCAAATACGCATATAGTTGATTCTCTTCTCTTCTCTTTTTTATTAGATTTATACTCTTATCCAATTTATATGAATATAGATATAAATATCTTATTTTTATAATTTAGAAAGAAAGTGAAGAAGAAGAAATGACAAAGCTACGCTATTGTCATTCAGAAAAATATGAGAAGAGAAGAGAGGGTTAGGCCTGAATTTGTAGGTGTAAGAATCAACCTCAACCGTTCGATTTAAAATATTAAATTTGGGCCCTTGTAGCCTAGGGTTATTGCACCCGTAGTTACCCAATCGATCGACCGCCTCATACGCACCGGTCGACCGCTACTTGTTGACCGGTTGCAGCGAACGGTCGGCCTGCATGCCCGAACGAATAATTATAAACGTGAATTTATTTATTTTCATTCTAAATTTGTTTTTCATCCGTTACTTCTTTGTTTGGACTCCAATCACAAAACTCCAAATATGAAAGTAGATCAGAATTTTTCCACGAACACGATGGTGCAAGTTTCATAGTCAAATTCTGTCATTTGCACAAATTCTGTTTTCGGATCCTAATTAACTAACTAACTAATTAAATAACAAACACCAAATTATGGGGTGTCACAATGGTAAGCAATGAATTCGTCCAAATTGTAACACTATTAGCCAGGGTAACGTATAAATGATTATATTTGAGTTGTTCAGTATTAATCGCCAACTGAATTCACACATCTTAGTCTCACAACCGTATTTGTGAATTCTCTAGAAACCATATGATTTAATCGGTTTATAAAGTGTTATAAATTAACTAAATTAATTAATATTTAAAAAATAATAATTATTGATGTATTTGATGTTTGGGGTGCTATTAGTAACCGGGTTAGCTTTGAGAAATTTTTTGGGAGTTGTTAGTTATTATTTAGATGTGTATATAAAAGTTATACACACAGGTATCTATATATGATATAGATATATATGTAGGTATGTATGTATGTATATTTTATATATATGTATGTATGTATTTATGTAAATGGGCTTTAAATATATTTAATTACTTAACATACTTTAGGATGTCTTGGTCCATGTAGGAGACCATCTATAGCCGGCTACGCTAGGAGAATGAGGTAGTTTAAATTTAGACCTGAACTTAAATGGAATTATCGATTACTCGGCATGTAATACAGTGGACGTATTGATGTCAATTTTCATAGGTCGAAAATCTCGGTCGTGACATGAATGGGTATGCTATTATGTTTTAATTATCTACTTCATCGATTAACTCTCTCTAACATTGATAAACTGCCTTTATCATATGGAACGATTCGAAGTATGTCTTTCGACTTCTTATGAGCTTTAAGTTCTATCATGACCAATTTCATGACATTGTTATCTTATAACAATATTATGGGATTCTCAACGTTTGGAATCATCTTTGGCTCAATTAAAGATTTGTGCATTTACATTGGTTTATTGTAGCTATTCAAGTTAATGTTCTCAACATTTCGTTGAATCGACCACAATCACTTTTATTTTGAAACATTTTCAAATTAAAGATTTTAACTTGAATTTTATCATTGACATGTTATACTTAATATCAATTACAAAAGTTTGTATCCAAACATTCTATCATAACGAGTTCGTTGTTTCTATAAACAATTCTCTAGTATTTCATAAATACGCGAGAACACCTCAAACAACCATTTAGTGATATCAATTTGGATTTTATATTTGCTCCATATATCAAATACATAAACAAAACAAAATATCATACACAACATAACCTGTACGATAATTTCTATTGCTAATGCATAAGGAATCTAACTTACATGTTCTCCTTTTAATAGGGTGCTCTTGTATATCGTTTTGGGACAATCCCTATATCTTTTATACTCACCATAAAAGACATCATTTACAATCCAAAATTGAGTATTAATACAACTAAAATTGGTTTTAATACAAGCATATATTTAAAATCAACAAAGTGTTGTTTACTTATAGTTTAGGAATATCAATTTACCTTTTAACGTTCTTTCTTATGAACACACGCTTCCTCTGCACTTTGATTGAAAATCAAACTATTTGATATTTCTATCAAAATAATTATTCAATCCTGATGCTTATAAAATGATACATTCGTATCATTTCTTGGATCATATCCAAAGACTCATAAACCCAATATCGCTGTTAACTCCTATTTTTATGCCGACCTAAAACTCTGCGACTTAAAGTACCTAACGACCTAAAGTTCTTCATAACCTAAGGGACTTCACGACTTAACAGACTCTACGACCTAACGAACTAAAGTTCTTCACGACCTAAAGTTCTTCACGACCTAAAGGACTTCACGACCTAAAGTTCTTCACGACCTAAGGGACTTCACGACTTAACAGACTCTACGACCTAACGACCTAAAGTTCTTCACGACCTAAAGTTCTTAACGACCTAAAAGCTTCACGATCTAACTTCACAAAGCAGCACAACGACCTACCACTCCATCAGGCTAACTTCTTAAGTCGCGAGTGGGCCACGACCTAACTTAGGTCGCTCGCGACCTACGACCTAACTTAGGTCGTACACGACCTAAGACTTGGGGGTTAAATTTCGCCCAGAACCACTCCTATAAATACAGCCCCAATTCCAACTAGCAAGGAACTTTTGGCCAATCATTTTCTGAAGCGTCATTACTCTGCCGAACTCTCAACTCATCCAAGACTCGAAGAACTCCAAACATCGAAGATACTACAACAAGCTTTGAACGAGATTCTACACATCCGACATGGATTCGACAAATCTCATCGTCAGAGTTTGAGTTACTAATCCGAAGTGTTTGAGTGATCGAAGTGAATTGTATTCAAAGTGCATTGTATCAAATTGTAACCAGATCAGCAATAAAAGACTATAAAGTGGACGTAGGCTCAATTACGGGCTGAACCACTATAAATATGTTGTTCCTTTACTGTTTTCTGCTATTTTCAGCTTATATTCTGTTCCCGTACCAACGGGTGGTGCTTTCACATTGTTATTACACACACTGGGTGTTAGCATTCGATTTTCAGCGTTAAAATTTTGGTGCTTTCACTGAGGATTGAACTCAGGAATATTCTCACCATTGCTCCGCAAGAGTTTGTTGAAAGAATCTCTCTAAAGACCAGAAGTTTATCTGAAATCATGGCTCCTGGAAGAAAGGGTAGATCTACCAGATCCGGAAATGCTCATGAGGGAACCTCCGCCTCCCCAACAGCAAATCAAGCAACTCCTACCGTCGGAGTCACAAAGGCTGAATTAGACGACGCAGTGCCGGGATTATATCAGCAAATTGAAGCTCAAAACGCTTTAATGATGGACAGATTAAATGCTCTACTTGGGGAAAATCAACAGCCAGAAAACAATGAAACAGTCTTCACTGAAGATGCTCGTAATTCCCAGGAGAAAGATATTCCTTAAAGAGCAGTTGGCACCGCCGAAATGCCACCTTTCCAAGCTGAAGGTCCAAGGCCGTAGCCAACTTTTCGCGAGCATTTGCCCAGGCAAAATTCCGAAAGGAGAGGTGACTTCTACCCGGCGATGCCTCTGAACAATGAGGAGTACCTATCAGGGATGATTTGCCAAATCATGAAAGAGAGCATGCATAGGGAAGAAATCGAGAGTGATTGGGGATTTGCGCCAAGCAGAACTCCGTTTACTGAAAGGATCCTGAAAGGAGAGTTTCCAAGAAAATTTGTACCTCCTACTATTCCGGCTTATAGAGGGACAAGTGACCCTAATCATTTTCTATACAAGTACGATTGGCATATGACCGGCACAAGGGCATCAGATGAGATTAAATGCCGATACTTTCCAGTATACTTGGAAGGAGTGGCTCTACTTTGGTTCACAAAGCTACCAATTCGGTCCGTAGATCAATTATCTGATTTAACTCGAAAGTTCAAGGATCAGTTCAGGTTGTATGCTTCAAAAGCTAAGGATATAATGTCACTGTCCAGCCTTGAACAAGGGCCCGGAGAATCTATCAGATCTTTCTTGAACCGTTTCAATATAGCCCTAGCCGAAGTGGATAATGCAGAACCCCGTATGATCCTGACTTACCTGATGCGGGCCATCAACAAAACAAGTGATTTCGGAAGATGGTTAAAAATGAAGGAGCCAAACTCACTCGAGAAATTCTATAGAAAGGCCGATGAATTTATGCGTCTGGAAAACCTCTCCGCGCCAGCAAAAGTGGTTGTTGTCGAAGTCAAGAATAACGGTGTTACTTCTAACAAAAGAGAATCCGGAAACCAGAAAAGGGAAAGTGATGGAGGAAAGAAGCAGGAGAATGAGAAGAAACCTCGCCGCTTAAATCTTCCAGATTTTACCCCTCTAACTGATACACCGGAAAATATTTTCTTCGCAACAAAAGATGTTATCAAGTATCCTAAACCACCTGAGATGGGGAGAGGTGCAATACGTAATGGGAAATTCTGCCGATTCCACAATCAACCTGGCCATGACACTGACCAATGTCGCCAATTGAAGAATGTGATTGAGGAGTTACTGGAACAGGGTAAACTGCAACAATATGTGAAGAAAAATAGAGCAGACCCAACCTCATCCACTCAGGGGCAAGAACACCCTGCCCATCAATCTGACTCTGGCAACAACACCGCGGGGCAAGAATCTGAAAAGCTTGTCATTAACGTTGTCACAGGAGGTCCCCACGCAGCAGCCAGGAGTTGGGACGACTATTAACTACCCACAAAACTGTAGGTGGGGCATCTTCTAAAATCTCTGGCATATGAATCAAAAACTACGAATCCGGTGGAAATGGAAATTCAATCTGGAGACTCTGGAACAACAATCACTTGCATCCAATTTTTACTTAACATCATTGCTTAAATTTGTAAAATGATAATGGATGTATAACTCTTGTATTGTAAACCACTGAGAAATCAGGGTGGATTAATAATAAAGAATATTAAATCTTGTGTTCTAATGCTATATAATGCCTGTTTCATTTCGATATGCAAATATCTTAAATATATTGCTAAAATGTCAATTTAATGTTGCAGGCTATCAAAGCAAAAGTTTACTTATTTAACACATCACAAGATTCGGCGATTCCCATAAATCACTCAACAACAAAGTACATTTCTCCGGCAGAAAGCAAGCAATTTGCAAAAGAATGGGGCATGTACTTGAAGTGATGACAAGGAATCGCTAAGGAGCAGATGGTGAAAGAACACAAGCAACAATTGCTACTCTTTGGAGTTCAAACAGAAAGACCTCTTCAGAGGCGCAACTCTTCGGAGGATAAAGACCTCTACGGAGGCACAAGCCCTCTTCAGAGGCACGACAAAAAAAATGGAAGTTCTCTTCTCAACAAAGAGGTTGGTGGAACCAGAAGGCGCAGGATCTTTGTTAACTAGTTGCGACCGTTTGTGCAAACGAACGTCCAATTAAGTAACTTACGTCCGCCCCATGGATCCATTTAACTGTGAGAAAGTAACTTCCAGGCAATCAAATAGAGACTTCTCCGGAAGCGCAAGACTTCTCCGGAAGCACAAAACCTCTCCGGAGGCACAATGTTAATCTTCGGAGTCCATGCTACTCCACAGATTCCAAAATGCTAATCTTCGGAGTCCATGCTACTCCACAGATTCCAAAATGCTAATCTTCGGAGTCCATGCTACTCCACAGATTCCAAAATGCTAATCTTCGGAGTCCATGCTACTCCACAGATTCCAAAATGATAATCTTCGGAGTCCATGCTACTCCACAGATTCCAAAATGCTAATCTTCGGAGTCCATGCTACTCCATAAGATTCCAAAATGCTAATCTTCGGAGTCCATGCTACTCCACAGATTCCAAAATGCTAATCTTCGGAGTCCATGCTACTCCACAGATTCCAAAATGCTAATCTTCGGAGTCCATGCTACTCCACAGATTCCAAAGTGCTAATCTTCGGAGTCCATGCTACTCCACAGATTCCAAATGCTACCCCTCAAAAATATCGAAAAGCCCTCTTCAGAGGCACACTTCAACTCTCAAGGAAGATCTACTTGTTCATCTTGAAAAATTCTTCCATAGAAATTGAAGTGCTAAGTAAAATCCTCTTTAGAGGCCCGCTCTACCGTATAGGAGAATTCACTTTTCAAAAATATGAAGTGACCATCTCCGAAGGTTGAAGCGTAAAAACTTCTCCAAAAATGAGACACGCTCCATTTAAGTAGAATAATTGTTTCCTCAAAGGCGGAATAATTATTCGCCAAAAAATAAGAGTACAAGTCTCACCAAAGCAAAAAGATATTGCAATGCACTTGTGGTATAGGGGCAATATCATACAATACAACTACAACAATAAAAGTAGTATTCAAGCGACATACCACAAGCACATTACAATATCACGCGGAAAAGATGTGGAATAAATGCGTTCTCAAACACAGACAAAAAGTTTGTACAAGTAAAAAGAATCACTTATTCTACACTAAAATGAGAAATAGATGCATTATTACATATACAAGAATTCGTACAAGTAAAAGAATTATTTTATTCAATACTGTGAAAATTCTTTACATGTGCAGATCTCAAAAAAGCAGGGACCGGTACCCGCACAATCTCCGGTCGATACAAGCAAAAAGCAAAATAAGAAAAGTAGAATCCAGATTATCACTCCTTCTTCCTGCCACCCTTAGTACCCTTGCCCAGTTTGATGACTAGTTTCGAAATCCGGCAGGGACGGGTCGGAGAAGAGGGAGAAGAGGGTGCAGCTGGATCTTCTTCAACATTTTCTTCGTCAGCCAAAGTGCTCTTCTTCTTCTTCATTGCGCGCTTCCCTTTCCTCTTTGAAGAAGACTCACTTCCCGGAGTAGTAAGCAGCATGGAAAGTTTCGCGTTATCATCAAGGGACTGCTCCAGAGTCTTCTCACTGTCCTCAAGATCTTCCGCCTTTTGCTCTTGCGAAACAACCGGATCGTCCAAGTCTTTGAGGGCTTCTATTTTCTCTTCTTGCGATCCTGGTTGAGAAGCAGAAAGAGGAGTAACTTGAGAAGAAGGAGGAACGGCAGCCGAAGAAGGAGAAGTTTGCGCAGCTTTCGGTGCTTCCGCTACAGAAGAAAAGAAGTTAAAATCAGTTTCTCCGAGAAAAGAGAAGATATTGGTTCATCGAGACTTAAGTAACAATCGAGAAATTCATCAAACTCGGTTGAAGCAAACAAGTAGTCCGCTTGACCCAGTTGAACTTTGAAGTTACCTGGAGAAGTTGGCTTTGTGGTGACGATCTCATAATCTTGTGCTTCAGTGCTTTCTTCGTCCTCATTTCCGCCTTGAGTAGTTGTAATCTCAGTTATGATCTTAGCAGGAGGCGGGGAATGGGAACTGGAGCCTATAATGTCGACATCAGCTGAAACCGGAGCACGAACAGGGGCAGTAGGAAGTACTTCTTTTTCGTAACGCCTCTCTCCCGTCGCTTCGGCTCGCGCTTGGGCAAGTTGCTCCTTTCCCTTAACAAGTGCAGCACGGGCATCTTCATCTAAATAGGTTGCTTCAAGAACTGTTTCGGTATAACCAGCGCCACCAAACATATCGATTATCGCCTCCCACACTTCTGCCAAGGTGACTTCATACTCCGGCCCCAAAAACGAGAGACTTCCGCGCCCTAAAACGCTGTGGATATAAAAGTCAAATAGAGTAGAGCTGACTTTGGCCTTTGTCGCCTCGTGTGACTGCTCTTCCGCTTCTTTTTCAGCCATGGCTACAACTTGGCCGGCAACTGCCTCATCGCGCTCTCTTTTAGCTTTCAATAACTGAGCTTGCAGCCTTGCGATTTCCAAATCTTGAGAGATGACTTTTTCCCGCAGCTGGACGGTGTCATTGCGGTATTTTTCAACAATTTGCTGCTCCGCTTCAAGTTTAGCTTCAGCATCTCTTTGAGCAGCATGTGCATCTTGCACTTGCTTTTAAAAGACTTCTTCTTTTTGAGAGTGCGAAGCAGAAGAAGAGGCGAGATCTTCTTCAAGTTTCTTGACTTTAGCTTCGAGTCTCTCGTTATCATCAGCAATATTCTGCATTTCTGCATCATGTTGTTTAAGAATTTTCTTCCACTCCGAATGGTCGTTTTCCATAGTCAGCATGGCTTCAAGATTCATATGATTAACTCTTTGAAGCTCGTCAACAAGTTTCTACCAGCCAGACATCCTATCAATATCAAGTTTGACAGCGTCAATGTTTCTCAACATGGCCTGCTTATCGATGGGAACCAAGTCTAAGTCAAAGCGAACCCCTTTTAAGCACCAGTTGGGGAATCGGCTTTGAAGTGTAGGAGGACCGTCCTCGACTTGATATTGAGGCCTGTTGATAATTGTTTGGAGGTCAGACCTCTTGAGAGCTGGAGAATTAGATGGAATTTCTGCAAAGGAAGGAGCATTAGACTTTTCAGAAATTGCAGACGCGTCACTAGGCTTGACCCGCTTGCTTGGATCCTCAGTAAGGTGACTTTTCCCTTTATCGTCAAAAGACTTTCGCTTATGGGAATCATCGCCTCTATGAGAAGAATCGTATCGCTCATCCCTTCTCTTCGGCTGCTCCTCGTAGTCCTGCCTCTCACGAGTTTTTCTAGCAGCTCTCTCCTCATCAGTTTCTCTATGAACGGGAAGATAGCGCCTAAAATCATAAGTATCGCGGCTTCCATGGCGTTGAAATTTGTCATAATATGAGCCAGAACGCCCCATCGGAGAATCTGAAAATGGAAAAGAAATGAGCTTTAGAAATCTCTAGAAAAAGAGGATAAATGCGTTTAAGTGCCGAAAAATCCTAAGTGTGTGCGGTGTGCAAACTACGCGCGTCAAACCACAAACCACGCTTTAATGTGGGAACGGCGACGACTGGTGTAGAAGGTGTCGAAGCTTGTTGTAAAGAAGAAGTCGCTTCAACAACAGGAGATATCGCTTTTGAAATATCATCTTTAAAAAGCTCCTGAGAAGTTATCATTATATCGCTCAAATTATCAAAAGTATCATCGCCGCAATGCCCAGCGGAACTCTCTTTTTCAACTCCCACGTCAGCTGTCTTTTCAGAAATGCGAGGATTTTCCTCCTCTTCAATAACTGGGGAAAGTGTTAACTTACTGGACGACCCCGCAACATCAATAGAAGTGGAACATTTCACCAGTGAAGTCTTAGTGGTGGGTTCTTTCAGTGAAAGTTCTTCGGCAAGGGCAAGGGCATCTGACGTCTTTGCTGGAGAATCAGGAACTTCATGAGGCTGGATGGAACGAGAAGAATGTAGAAGTTCGAACTGGTGCAAAAGTTCATCTTTCAACGGGAATTTGGCGCTTCTCTCTTCCATAGCCACAGCATTTAAAGTTTCGAAAATTGACTTGAGACTGGGATTTCTAAGCGGGGGAGGAAGTACTGAAAAAAGAAAAGAATGAAGATAAGCATTTGATAATTCGGGTTTCGAAAAGCTCATAAGATGAACAGAGAAAGGCAATCTTACTCCCGACTCTCCAGACAGAGTAGAATCCTGGAGGACATCGGACAAAGAAGAATTGATTTAGGAACCCGTGAGCACTATCGGGTAAATCCAAAATCAGCTTCCGGTTTCTGGCGCCTCTTACAAGCACGATTGAAGAATGATCTTTATTCTTAGCAAAAGTACACAAATAGAAAATTTCATCGAAGCTTGGAAGACGGTTGAGCGTCCTCCTAAACAGAACACACAACCCCATCAAGACGGCATAACCGTTGGGATGTAGCTGGAAAGGCGAGATAGCTAATCGAAGAAAAAGTTCTCGGAGAAATTCGTTGAAAGGGGGAATAGCTCCACTTAAGCACATCTGACGATTCACTGCGACAAAACCAAGAGGTGGCCTGTACATAATGTCGTTTGCTCTAGGAAATATAGCATCTGATTCGGCAATACCGAACTGGGTGCACAGTTGTCTGAAAACTTTGTGGCTCAGGGTGGTCGGAGTTCTTTCTGGAGGGTCGATCAATGGGTTGGCAATCGGAAAAGCTTCTCCAGCTGGTCCTGTGTCTTCTTGTTGAGATGTCATTCTACACAATCAACTGGATATTCAAATATAAAGGTGCACGTTTCCTAAAAAGTGTGAAGTGTTGTGCAAAACTAAAACGATAACAAGCAAGTATAACTGAAATCAAGATAGTTGACATTTGTCGATTATAAAGTTTCGAGGCTTGTCATTTTAAGTCCAAATACAATGTTGTGTTGACGCAAACAAATCAGCTTTGCTTTAATACTACATTTGAATTTGTCGTTTCACAGCATTTCATTCACAAAATTCATTTAAGTTGATTATTCTTTATCGACTAATCTGTCATACGATGTGGGCAGTCAATGGCAGTATATTTGTCTCGTTTTTCTGCAAATGTTGTGTTTAACAGGTTATTTACATTAGAGTTAAAGCAATCTGTAAAGAAGTGCAACATAGTTCAAGTTCAATCAAAATTCAAAGGCCAATTGAGTTCTGTCCAAATTTCGCAAGTGTTAGGTCGTCCAGCGACCTAGCGTAGGTCGGAACCTCCATAGGTCGCGTTGTGCAAATTAAAACGTTCAAGGCAGTGCAGAGTTTGTTCAAGTCTTAGGTCGTTTAGCGACCTATCATAGGTCGAGGCTTCTTTAGGTCGCACTTGGCAAATCGAAGAATTCAAGGCGATGCAAATTTCCTTAAGTCCAAATGGTTCATGTCCTAGGTCGCTCACGACCTAGCGTAGATCGGAAACCACTTAGGTCGCAAAAGGTTGTTCGGCATCACTTAGGTTGGTCAGGTTTCTTAGGTCGTAAGACTTAGGTCGCGCAATTCCCAACACGACCTAACTTTTAGGTCGTCCAGATCTCATAGGTCGCTGACTTCCTCTCCACGAAATCACTTACTAGACCCGATAACCTGATAACGCCATTTCAGAGAGAATCTATCATTCTCTTCGAGAATTTCATTCAATCTCCTTATACCACCAAATCACCCAAAAAATTGATTCCAAACCCCTCCGATCCATTATAAAAATTGCCGTGCATTCATGAATTACCACAACGAATCAAACAACGATCAAAAGTCGATCGAAATAACCATTCAAAATGAAGCATGATTCATGAAATTGGACTCGGGTCGGAAAACATGGATTCATGATCGAGCAGCGATTATGGTGGGATAGAGATTGGATCCACTTACGTAGTATGTTGGTAGAAATGGATCGATGATTAACTGGATTGAATTCGCCTTCGAAAGTTTGAAGATTCGTCAATGGCAGTGGGAGTTCGGAGCAGTAAGGTAGGGAAGAAGTAGCGACATATCAAATTTATATGGGGCCGAGAGAGGAAGGCGAATGGGCACGCGAGTTAGCACGAGTTTTAGGTCGTTCACGACCTAGCAAAAGTTAAGTCGAAGCACACGACCTATGGCATAGGCATGTACTTCGAGGGGCAAATGTTAACTCCCATTTTTATGCCGACCTAAATCTCTGCGACTTAAAGTACCTAACGACCTAAAGTTCTTCACGACCTAAGGGACTTCACGACTTAACAGACTCTACGACCTAACGACCTAAAGTTCTTCACGACCTAAGGGACTTCACGACTTAACAGACTCTATGACCTAACGACCTAAAGTTCTTCACGACCTAAAGTTCTTAACGACCTAAAAGCTTCACGATCTAACTTCACAAAGCAGCACAACGACCTACCACTCCATCAGGCTAACTTCTTAAGTCGCGAGTGGGCCACGACCTAACTTAGGTCGCTCACGACCTACGACCTAACTTAGGTCGTACACTACCTAAGACTTGGGGGTTAAATTTCGCCCAGAACCACTCCTATAAATACAGCCCCAATTCCAACTAGCAAGGGACTTTTGGCCAATCATTTTCTGAAGCGTCATTACTCTGCCGAACTCTCAACTCATCCAAGACTCGAAGAACTCCAAACATCGAAGATACTACAACAAGCTTTGAACGAGATTCTACACATCCGACATGGATTCGACAAATCTCATTGTCAGAGTTTGAGTTACTAATCCGAAGTGTTTGAGTGATCGAAGTGAATTGTATTCAAAGTGCATTGTATCAAATTGTAACCAGATCAGCAATAAAAGACTATAAAGTGGACGTATGCTCAATTACGGGCCGAACCACTATAAATCTGTTGTTCCTTTACTGTTTTCTGCTATTTTCAGCTTATATTCTGTTCCCGTACCAACGGGTGGTGCTTTCACATTGTTATTACACACACTGGGTGTTAGCGTTCGATTTTCAGCATTAACAATCGCTCCCATTGACTTCGAGGCATTTTTGGTTAATATGTGTAAACGATTTACTCTAAATCATTATTTAGAATTTTCTATTTCAATACATAAGTACCAAACACTAAATCTTATCGAGCGATAATTTTATGAGTAAATCTGAATTAACTTGAGCATGTTGAATACCGAATCTCGGCCGATCGGTCACATCTCTTTGGTTACGACCATTAAGATCATATTTTGATAGCATACTTGGAATTTTTCAGATCTGTGCATCATACCATATAGAGTCAACAATCTTAATGGTTTAATTGAACAACCAAGGTACTGTATATATTAGACATTAATAAGAAACTCATAGTTTCTCTTCGATGTACGAGAAGACTTATTAGACATTTTAATGCTATGTGTTCATTAAGGTTAGTCAATTTCACTTCATCTCATATAATCAGTTCTATCTATGGATCGGATCCAATTCCATTTAACTACCAAAAATTTCTCAAAGAAATTCCTTCACAATGAAGTTGAAATATCTTGAAACAACAATTGTTTCTTAGTGCAAATAGAGTAAGGATTCATAAACGCTTTATGAACCTTTTTATTTATAAAACTGATTTTAGTTTACAAAAATTATGTTCAAAACGTAAATATGTAATTTGATGACAGACCTTTCCAAAAAACATTTTAGAGATTCATACAAGATCCATTATGAACAATTATTACGTGCAATCTTTCGACTCGCACAACTTGTCAACTCCTTGGCCTAAGATATGTTGGGATTTCTTACAAACCCTTATCTTTTATGATTTTGTAAACTGTTGTTTAGCTGAAATAATATCAACCTTGTGTACTAATCTTAAGTACATGACCTTATAGAACGAAACTCACTCTACTTCACTCACAATTAATCGTAAATTGTCCAACAATGTATGATTACTCCTTATCGATGCATCATTATGTATCACATGAAGGAGTGATTTTAAGATTGAATCCATATTCATTTTTAGGTACATTTGGAACTCTTTCCGATATACTCACTTATTCGACCAAATCAAATCATTTTATTCTACTGCATGTTATTTTATTTACTTTTCTTTTATATTCTATGATTTTATCATAAACTTACTACAGTGTATCTAATACACATGTTCATGTTGGTAATAAATCATCGATGAATATAGCAAAGTATGTGGAACCCTTTTGGTATTAATAGACTTGTGATTGGATACATCTATATGTATTAATTCAAAGAGTTTATCAACTCTTATGATGCTCCCACTCAATGGGTGCATAACCATTAATTGTTTGAGATATAATTAACCTGTACCATATGATTCATAATCATATAGTAAAATTATTTCTCAAAACTATGGCTTAGTACATAATTCCAAAACAATTGTAAATAATATTAGATACATATGTATTTTTGTTGCATCACTTTTACTATGAAAAAAAATTCCATAATATAGTTCTATTTCATAATGAATATTCATAATACTCGTATTGAAATATAGTTATATCTATTTTTCAGTCAATACCAAAAAATAAACATTATTTCACAAATAATGTTCGGCGCATTTTATGAAAACAATTTTCATAATTTGATGCAATCATTAGGTACTATATGGCATGCTCCCACTATTTCTGCCATTGCTATAATAGCGTACTAAATTTAGAGGTCCACCATTCTCTTAATATTGTTAATATTGTTTACTTATTTCATATGCTACAACTAGTTACAGAGAAGAGTTCTTTGATCAAATATCTTGAACTCAAGGAAATAAATGTTATTGAAAACAATTTTCTATATGAAAATACATTTTGGAATAAAAATCATATTTCATATTCCAATATTAAGTATCAGTTATTATTACAATTCTTGTTTCCAATGTTTCTCTATGAAGCAGAAGTGACGTTTCATTCTCTTCATTCCAACTTTACCTTAAATTACATCTATTCTTATACATTCGTTTTTCTTTCAAATGGTCAAACTATTCAAAAGAAAACCTTACTACAATATCATAACAAACCTTTTACAAAAGCGCATTCGATTATTTTAACATTTAAGACATCAAATATGTTGCACTTTATGTAAACCGATCAAGATGACATTTCAACGATCGAGTTCTTAGATGTGTCTCATAGTTTGTGGTCTTGTGTTACATTAACACAATATGATCCTTTTGAAATCATTCAAGTTGAATACATGATCTTAAAAAACTGTTTATTGGCTTACTTCAAATTGTAACGACCCCGAATTTTAATTAAATTTAAATTGATAATTTATTGAATAGTTGAATTAAAATTGTGAAATAAATAGATGAAGTAATGCGAGTTTCCCCGATACAAATAGGAAATATATTAAATCATTTAAATTTAAATAATGTGTGTATATATATATATATACTTTGGATACCAGATAAATAAAAGAGTTTAAAGTTTAGAAATGATGATAATTTGAATATGAAAATAAGATAATTTTTATTAGAGTTAAATTATAACAAATGGAATAAATGAAACAAAAATAATGATAGAAGTAAAATAAAATTCAAATAGAAGTTACTTGTATTTCAAAAATATAAAACTAGTACCATATTTATTCATAAAGCATGAATAGGTAAGTAGAAACAAACAATAACTAGTTAACTATAAGGACTTGTCTATATTACAAAGATAACACTAAAACAAGGTTGTAAAGCAAAGTATAACAGTAAAAATATATGCGCATGTTGCACGGCTGTAAGTAATTGTAAAAAAGGCAAGTGTAAAACAAAGTATAAAAGGAAAGGTATCTTCATAAATGCTTGTACAGTAAATAAACTAGATATGCTTGTTTGTAGATAAGGCTGCAAGACAAAGAAAATAGATATGCATGTTTGTACAGGATGTACACTTGGAAAAATACATGTACAAAGATATAAGTACATTCGAAAATTTAAAATAAAGTATAAGTGTAGACATAAGGAGGCAAGCATTTAATGTTGAACATCTCTAGTACACAAACTAGATCATATCAGCCCCCATGAAATAAAAAAATCTCTGAGCAAATCTTGTACCAAAGAAGATAAACATCACCTTGCATACTCTATTCTATATCTAAATCTGCTCATTCATTTCGTTCAAAAGACTGAGCCTTCCCAGTTTTTAAAAGTTCAAACTAGATCTAAATCATGTTCAAAACGAGAGACATGGCAAGTTTCCATCTTTACAACTTGAAAACAATAATCAAAACTAGAGTATTAGGGATCAAAGGAAGATCCAGCTTCCAGTTCAACATTGAAGAGGCTCTGTGCATTCTTTTTGAAAGAAGACGGGTGAGCAACTCTTCCTTTAAAAACCTGCTCTGTTCTTTCTTCTTGTCCAAGTGAGTAACCTTTCTTTTTAAAACAGATTTCCTTGTTTATCTTTTCCTGTGAGTAAACTTTACCTTGTTCTAATTGAATCTGGATGCATAGAATTTAGAAGCTTGATGAAAGTTTGTTGCATGTTGTTGAACTGAGTATATTGGAATGTAAATCTGGATGCTTGTGTTGATACATAAGTATTCATCTCTGTTAAAAAAAATTAGAGTATAAACTTGAATAAAATTTCAATTCCTCTCATCTTAATCCTTGTTAGGCTAGGGTATTTAAACAAGAGATGTTTGTTTAAGATTAAACTAAGAGTTAAAATATTTTTAAGTTTAATAAATAGAAACTTGTCTGAAAACTAGAGGAATTAGCCTCTGTTCTTGTTACAGGCATTGAAACCTGTTAGAAAATTTGAAATCTTCCTATCTAAGTAATTTTAGATTTTAATTCTAAATGGAAAGTAGTCGTAACTATGAAATGCAAATTTTAAAAACATATTTCCAGGAAAATATGAAGGATTGTTGTCTGGAAAAGAAAAAAAAAACAGTGCAAATTCCAAATTTATCAAATTTTCAACCTGCTTGAATCCAAGTTTCATTAACATCATCCAAACCCATTTCGAAAATAATGATTTTTAAAACAATAATCAGGATTTTCAATTTCGAATTTAGGTTGTATTCATTAGATGAACGAGATATGGGTTTTTGTGAAATTCTGGTGATCGACACATGGTTGTGGTCGGGTTTTGCTTCTAGAGGTGCTGGAACGATGGTTGAATTCGAGAAAAATGCTAGATGATTTTATAATTCATCATGGGTGAAGATTGGAATTGATTTAGGGTTTTAACTCTGTATTTTGCAAATTGTATTCGCGAGGCTATAGTGTCATCGTCGTAGCGTTTCAGCTCATCGGACCTGGGGTAATCAAGAGGTTGGATGCAGAGGTAGCTTCGAGTGCAATGGCGTGATGCCTGATGGTCGGAGATAGGAGTTTGAGGCGATCCTTGGTGATCGCAGTTGTTTCAGATTTTGGGTCGAACAGTGCGAATTCAAGTTCGCGAGTGTTTCACTAGTCTGGCTGGTCAGGAGGCGCAAGGGGATGGTCGGCGACTTGTACGTGGTGTTGCCGGAGGTAGGATCGTCGTTGACGATCTGTGCACGTGCACGAGCTTGAAGTTTAGCCTGGGGGTGGTTGTATGGGACGAAGGAGGGAAAAGGGTCGAGTAATTCTCGAGCAAATCTCGTGTTGGGCTCGAAGCACTGCTTCGTTCGACTCGAAGTAATTTGTCCAGATCTCGGGTCAAAGAATTTGTTCCAGTTTTACCTGAACTTGTTTTCCAAAAATTTAAAACTAAATTAAAAATAAAAAATAAAAAAATAAATAAATTAAAACCAGGTTTGAGCTGAGTGGTAAATCAAGATGCAAACATAATTCAAGATGAATTGGAGTTGATTTGAAAATTAATAAAGTTAAAATTTAAATTGTTTTGATAACTAAAAGTTTAAGTAATTAAGTGAATTTAAATGAAGATTGTAAGGTAAGAAATTAAACAGAGCTTAAATTACATTGTAAACTTGAGTTTAAAAATCTAACTTTGAATTCCAGATTTTAAGTTAGATAAAGTGGTTCAAATTCAAATATTTAAATAAGTTTAAATGTAAAGAATTCATTCGATATGCGCGTTCAAAGAGAAATCGATATAGAACCCTTTTTAAAATTCTTTATAACAAAAGGATCACTTAAACATGTGAATTTGAAGTTTAAACTTTATTTAAGTGCATTGGTATTTATTTTAAATTTGAAATGAAATTGAAATTTAATGTGAAACTTAAATGTAAATTTGTAATCAATGTTTCAACATGTTGTAAGTGGTAATTAATCATAATAAGAATGAGTTTCACCTTATGTTAATGAATACTTCATGATGGTAATTTATAAATCATTAAGTTGATTAGAACGAATAATTTATCTATTCATTTAATTATGATTTGGATTAATTAATTTAATAATTAAAAGTTTAATTAAAAGATAAATTGTTAAATGTTTGTAATAATTGATTATTAATTTACATGAGTAGCAAATTTATCCATAGGAATTAATCTGAGTTAAATTCATATATAATTTAAAATTGATCTTACTTATGGATGTTTGAATCCTATTGATTGTTGAATTGTTTGATATCCCTGATAGATGATGCTTTGTGATACATCTTGATTTATGTTGTGATCTGTAGTTTACTTACCTGTGATATATATCTGTGATCTGTGAATGAACGATAAGCGTTATAGTTTATATCGCTTATCAACTATATCCTGTATTTTGTTATGTGATGATTGATGTTGCACTATTGTGTTGAAACCCCTGGACCACACTTTTACACACACAAATATGGATTTCACGTGGAAATCGGTTAAGTCACAGATAATTTAAATTTGATATTTTTGAAATTGAAATTTCAATTTCAATTGATTTTGAAATTTGAAATTCGGGTTTAAAGTGAAAAGCTTTTGAAATGGAATTTCAAAAATAAAAGTTATTTTGAATAACTTAATCGAGTTTTGAAAATTTAAATAATTTGATTTAAATTTGAATTCAAGTTTGAAGTTGAATCCTATGATTTGAAACTAGAGATTGAAAATGTTATAAATGTGTTTATCTGAATTTAAACCATTTAAAAGTATAATTTTGAGAACTTGGATTTAACCCAAAGATTTTAACTCGTATGAATGAATCAGATTTTCTGAAATGAAACTATTTGTTTTCAAAAGATAAAAGCTTTCAGATAAGAAATTAAATTCCAGTTTAATTAAAGGAATTTCAATATTGAAGTGAAAAATGGTTTTCCAAGTTATGAATGAATTGTTTTGAAAAGCTATGATTGAATCTGTTTATTTTTAACAGATTTAAAATAATGATTGGTTTAAACCCTTTGAAATGGAATTGTTTTGAAAGCTATAAGTTAAATCTTGATTTAAAGATTTAACGAGTTAATCAAATTGAAATGGAAATTAATTTGGAAAATCTGTGAATGAATCTTTTGTTTAAAAGATTAAAGTGTGGAAACTGTTTAAACCGTAAAGGTTGAATCTTTTTGTTTAAAGATTTGAAAATGGTAATTTGTTAAACCATTTGAAAAGAAAGATTTTGGGTAATAAGTTGTGACTTAATTGAAATCCCATATCCATATGTTTTTAAATATTTCGCTCACTATTCGGTTTAGCCGGGAGAGGACCTTTGGGTCGTATAACCCATTCCGAATATGTGATACGTCGATATGGATAGCATTTGAAGACCGGTGTTGAAAAGCGGATATTTTTGAAAACGGAAGGATTACCGTCGAGTTACTCTGCATCGGCTGATCCCCGATATAGAGGTTTTATCATCCTTAGTGACGGGAAGTCCGGACGTGATTGGAAATTATCCGGATTTGCAAGGGCTTCATGAGAAGTGCCTTCGGTTCTGTTCGAACCTGGAACAGACTTGTATGGATTGTGTGTCTGACATTACACTTTGAGATATAAAGCCGATTTCTTTCAAATACATTTCTGTTGGTGGCGGAGAATTTATTCTCTTAGCTTAACACCCTTCTCTGAGACGTACGAGCTCAGAGGTTATGTAGTTGAAATTTATCAGCGATATATCCCAATTTGGTAATGTGACATGCTGAGTGTTGCTGTGTGATGATCAGTGTTTGATCATTTGTGATATGATCATTTGTTTGATCATTTATCTTTGTGATCATAGGTTGATCATCTGTTGACCCAAAGCGTGGCTTTTTGAAAAAAAACGTAGCTTTGTGGACGAGACTTCGTCAGGACCTCACTCCCCGAAAATGGTCGAAACAGGAATGTTGCGGCAAGGTTATGAGGGTCGCGCCCTTTAGGGTATGTCATTTCCTTCTGGAAAGGGGTGGTATCATGGTATGGAGCCCAGATACTTACTCATGTGGATACACTTTCTTTATGATGTGTGATGTTGGATATCGAGCGCTCGGATAAAGGTCCCAAAGGACCGGGGGGTGGCATATTCGTGAGTTACCTGTTACAGGGGTAACCCGGCCTTGTTTGCAGAGAGCAGTTTGTCTCTCGGGACGTCCCGCCAGAGGCGATCCCATGCGGCGGAAGGAAGTTCCTTAGCCTGACCATTTGTTGGAAATCCATTTCTCCAATACGGAACTTGTACGGTTTTAGTTGTAGAACCTGCCATTTACGTACGGTGGTCACCACTGTTTAGATGGTAGCTATAGTAGGCATACGATACTGGTCGTATGTTGGCTAAGATTAATATTATACTTTCGAAATGTTTTCTACACACTATGCACTAATAATAATATAAAAAATGATTTGATTTGCGTAGTAAGCATTTTTGACTATCATAAGAAGAAATCTCCTCCAATTCTGCGTTTGCATTGTGTGTGTGGCGGGAGGTCTTATGGTAGTTTCATTTTCTAAAAGCATTGCGATTTTCAATGTTTAAAAAAAATCCTTTTGTGTTTGTTTAAAGATAAACTGTTTTTGTTGCTCACACCAGTCCCATGACTGATCCGGAGTTTATTGTTCCCTTCCTAAACTCTGGGTGCTCATAATTTTCCACACGAGCAGTCTAGAGTTGGGTTTCTTTTCAGATATTCAGGTTTAGTAGATTATCTGGAGCTAGTTCATTCATCGGAGTTGCTTATCTTGGAGTTGTGGATTCATTCTTGTCTGAAGATCATTTTGGAGTTATCATTTCTATTGATATTGTTCCGCTGCTGTTGTTATCTTTTCTTTTCCGCTGCTATTTTCTTGTATCATATCTCTGATGTATATTGATATTCATTGTATCACTCTATTGTATCAGATATTGTATATCAATGTATTATTCTTTTCTTCCGTTGTGTTATTTACTTAATTGTGTTATAGCTCCGGGAAGCCAGATTCGTCGTTTGAATCTACGGCATTTTGAGTACAAGTGAAGTACGGGTGCCGATTTTCGAAGGCCGAGTTTTTGGACTCTTACATTTGGTATCAGAGCTAAGGTTGAACTTTAGCTCAGGAGTATAACACATTAAGTAGCTCATTAGAGATAGAGTGAAGTAAACTCTAGAATGAGTAATTCCTAAGATATCCGTCCGTATGCCTCAGTAAATTCTCTTGCTATCCACTGATAGTGAGTATGAGTGCAAGAAGAGGATGAGATAGGGAACAGAGAAATACGACTATAAATGGTCAATACTCTGTAACAACGAGGAATCAATCTTTTCTCTATCAATCTCTTTTGTTCAACATCTTTTCTCAATTCTTCGATTATTTCTGGTAGATTCAGGAAGAAATTCGACATATTAATATGGGACATAAACTCCAGATAGGCCAAATTGTTTGTTTGGATGAATTGTTTGCTTTGATTGCTATGATTGATAGATATAATTTAGTTTCTAAACTAAAAATTTTGAAATTGTATCGATATATCTATCTATTTTTTTGGGTCCCAGTATATTCTACGAATGGTTAGTTATCCTTTTGAACTAACCGATGCCACTGCATATTTCGTAGATCTGGATAACCCGAGTATCGTGTGAAAGAATTCAACAGATTCGTTCTTGTATCTATTATTGATATTCTGATTTGGTAAGCCAAATGCAGAATAGATATTCAGTTTGAATTGATGAAATATCCTTCATCTATCTTTTTGTCTCCTTGGCAATTTCGAGGACGAAATTCTTTTAAGGGGGGAAGTCTGTAACGACCCCAAATTTTAATTAAATTTAAATTGATAATTTATTGAATAGTTGAATTTAAATTGTGAAATAAATCGATGAAGTAATGCGAGTTTCCCCGATACAAATAGAAAATATATTAAATCATTTAAATTTAAATAATGTGTGTGTATATATATATACTTTGGATACCAGATAAATAAAAGAGTTTAAAGTTTAGAAATGATGATAATTTGAATATGAAAATAAGATAATTTTTATTAGAGTTAAATTATAACAAATGGAATAAATGAAACAAAAATAATGATAGAAGTAAAACAAAATTCAAATAGAAGTTACTTGTATTTCAAAAATATAAAACTAGTACCATATTTATTCATAAAGCATGAATAGGTAAGTAGAAACAAACAATAACTAGTTAACTATAAGGACTTGTCTATATTACAAAGATAACACTAAAACAAGGTTGTAAAGCAAAGTATAACAGTAAAAATATATGCGCATGTTGCACGGCTGTAAGTAATTGTAAAAAAGGCAAGTGTAAAACAAAGTATAAAAGGAAAGGTATCTTCATAAATGCTTGTACAGTAAATAAACTAGATATGCTTGTTTGTAGATAAGGCTGCAAGACAAAGAAAATAGATATGCATGTTTGTACAGGATGTACACTTGGAAAAATACATGTACAAAGATATAAGTACATTCGAAAATTTAAAATAAAGTATAAGTGTAGACATAAGGAGGCAAGCATTTAATGTTGAACATCTCTAGTACACAAACTAGATCATATCAGCCCCCATGAAATAAAAAAATCTCTGAGAAAATCTTGTACCAAAGAAGATAAACATCACCTTGCATACTCTATTCTATATCTAAATCTGCTCATTCATTTCGTTCAAAAGACTGAGCCTTCCTAGTTTTTAAAAGTTCAAACTAGATCTAAATCATGTTCAAAACGAGAGACATGGCAAGTTTCCATCTTTACAACTTGAAAACAATAATCAAAACTAGAGTATTAGGGATCAAAGGAAGATCCAGCTTCCAGTTCAACATTGAAGAGGCTCTGTGCATTCTTTTTGAAAGAAGACGGGTGAGCAACTCTTCCTTTAAAAACCTGCTCTGTTCTTTCTTCTTGTCCAAGTGAGTAACCTTTCTTTTTAAAACAGATTTCCTTGTTTATCTTTTCCTGTGAGTAAACTTTACCTTGTTCTAATTGAATCTGGATGCATAGAATTTAGAAGCTTGATGAAAGTTTGTTGCATGTTGTTGAACTGAGTATATTGGAATGTAAATCTGGATGCTTGTGTTGATACATAAGTATTCATCTCTGTTAAAAAAAATTAGAGTATAAACTTGAATAAAATTTCAATTCCTCTCATCTTAATCCTTGTTAGGCTAGGGTATTTAAACAAGAGATGTTTGTTTAAGATTAAACTAAGAGTTAAAATATTTTTAAGTTTAATAAATAGAAACTTGTCTGAAAACTAGAGGAATTAGCCTCTGTTCTTGTTACAGGCATTGAAACCTATTAGAAAATTTGAAATCTTCCTATCTAAGTAATTTTAGATTTTAATTCTAAATGGAAAGTAGTCGTAACTATGAAATGCAAATTTTAAAAACATATTTCCAGGAAAATATGAAGGATTGTTGTCTGGAAAAGAAAAAAAAACAGTGCAAATTCCAAATTTATCAAATTTTCAACCTGCTTGAATCCAAGTTTCATTAACATCATCCAAACCCATTTCGAAAATAATGATTTTTAAAACAAAAATCAGGATTTTCAATTTCGAATTTAGGTCGTATTCATTAGATGAACGAGATATGGGTTTTTGTGAAATTCTGGTGATCGACACATGGTTGTGGTCGGGTTTTGCTTCTAGAGGTGCTGGAACGATGGTTGAATTCGAGAAAAATGCTAGATGATTTTATAATTCATCATGGGTGAAGATTGGAATTGATTTAGGGTTTTAACTCTGTATTTTGCAAATTGTATTCGCGAGGCTATAGTGTCATCGTCGTAGCGTTTCAGCTCATCGGACCTGGGGTAATCAAGAGGTTGGATGCAGAGGTAGCTTCGAGTGCAATGGCGTGATGCCTGATGGTCGGAGATAGGAGTTTGAGGCGATCCTTGGTGATCGCAGTTGTTTCAGATTTTGGGTCGAACAGTGCGAATTCAAGTTCGCGAGTGTTTCACTAGTCTGGATGGTCAGGAGGCGCAAGGGGATGGTCGGCGACTTGTACGTGGTGTTGCCGGAGGTAGGATTGTCGTTGACGATCTGTGCACGTGCACGAGCTTGAAGTTTAGCCTGGGGGTGGTTGTCTGGGACGAAGGAGGGAAAAGGGTCGAGTAATTCTCGAGCAAATCTCGTGTTGGGCTCGAAGCACTGCTTCGTTCGACTCGAAGTAATTTGTCCAGATCTCGGGTCAAAGAATTTGTTCCAGTTTTACCTGAACCTGTTTTCCAAAAATTTAAAACTAAATTAAAAATAAAAAATAAAAAAATAAATAAATTAAAACCAGGTTTGAGCTGAGTGGTAAATCAAGATGCAAACATAATTCAAGATGAATTGGAGTTGATTTGAAAATTAATAAAGTTAAAATTTAAATTGTTTTGATAACTAAAAGTTTAAGTAATTAAGTGAATTTAAATGAAGATTGTAAGGTAAGAAATTAAACAGAGCTTAAATTACATTGTAAACTTGAGTTTAAAAATCTAACTTTGAATTCCAGATTTTAAGTTAGATAAAGTGGTTCAAATTCAAATATTTAAATAAGTTTAAATGTAAAGAATTCATTCGATATGCGCGTTCAAAGAGAAATCGATATAGAACCCTTTTTAAAATTATTTATAACAAAAGGATCACTTAAACATGTGAATTTGAAGTTTAAACTTTATTTAAGTGCATTGGTATTTATTTTAAATTTGAAATGAAATTGAAATTTAATGTGAAACTTAAATGTAAATTTGTAATCAATGTTTCAACATGTTGTAAGTGGTAATTAATCATAATAAGAATGAGTTTCACCTTATGTTAATGAAGACTACATGATGGTAATTTATAAATCATTAAGTTGATTAGAACGAATAATTTATCTATTCATTTAATTATGATTTGGATTAATTAATTTAATAATTAAAAGTTTAATTAAAAGATAAATTGTTAAATGTTTGTAATAATTGATTATTAATTTACATGAGTAGCAAATTTATCCATAGGAATTAATCTGAGTTAAATTCATATATAATTTAAAATTGATCTTACTTATGGATGTTTGAATCCTATTGATTGTTGAATTGTTTGATATCCCTGATAGATGATGCTTTGTGATACATCTTGATTTATGTTGTGATCTGTAGTTTACTTACCTGTGATATATATCTGTGATCTGTGAATGAACGATAAGCGTTATAGTTTATATCGCTTATCAACTATATCCTGTATTTTGTTATGTGATGATTGATGTTGCACTATTGTGTTGAAACCCCTGGACCACACTTTTACACACACAAATATGGATTTCATGTGGAAATCGGTTAAGTCACAGATAATTTAAATTTGATATTTTTGAAATTGAAATTTCAATTTCAATTGATTTTGAAATTTGAAATTCGGGTTTAAAGTGAAAAGCTTTTGAAATGGAATTTCAAAAATAAAAGTTATTTTGAATAACTTAATCGAGTTTTGAAAATTTAAATAATTTGATTTAAATTTGAATTCAAGTTTGAAGTTGAATCCTATGATTTGAAACTAGAGATTGAAAATGTTATAAATGTGTTTATCTGAATTTAAACCATTTAAAAGTATAATTTTGAGAACTTGGATTTAACCCAAAGATTTTAACTCGTATGAATGAATCAGATTTTCTGAAATGAAACTATTTGTTTTCAAAAGATAAAAGCTTTCAAATAAGAAATTAAATTCCAGTTTAATTAAAGGAATTTCAATATTGAAGTGAAAAATGGTTTTCCAAGTTATGAATGAATTGTTTTGAAAAGCTATGATTGAATCTGTTTATTTTTAACAGATTTAAAATAATGATTGGTTTAAACCATTTGAAATGGAATTGTTTTGAAAGCTATAAGTTAAATCTTGTGTAACGACCCGGAAATTTCGAACCCGAAATTTCCAGATAGTTAGAAGAAAAAGAAAAGAGATAGAAGAAAGAAACAGAACAAGACACAGATTCTCACATTCGCAGCGGATCAAAATACAATATCGAATAATAATATCAGTTATACAAAGAAAACTGTATTTGTTAATTACATTTTAATACATCAGAGTTACAATCATTTATACATGAACTGGACAGTTATACAACTTGTTCCAGACTACAACCTATACAGACTGCACAGTCTCATATACACAGCGGAATACACTCCATACGTTCCTGCCATCCAGCTCGCCTCCTGAACTCCAGAACGTCCTTACCTGAAATCTGTAATACTCGGTCTGACCCGAGCATTACATCAAAGTAACACCCGGGTCAGGCTGGAAACCAGCGTGAGTAAACCCATATAATTTGAAATACTAAACTCAAACTATGAAAGAAAAACCCGGGTAACTCGTACTTCACTACGAGTTCATTACTTGTTATGTTCAATACTTACTTCACATATCGATCAATAAAGAATCGAAGTGGTTTCGGATATTTCTGATACCCGACTCCGGTCTCTTCGAATACAATATCATCCTAAGTCCAAGTTGTTTAAGTGTATTTACTTAAATTTATATACAGGGTGTCACATTCACACAGCAATTTATCATCGATAGATAACCCACATTATCACAGTTCAAACCAAACATATCATATCACAGTATATTACAAATTATCTGACTAGATGTTTATCCAATCCTTCAATACAATTTACTCATCCATAAGCAAGATTAATTAGTTCATTCCTAATTAATTTAATTAACACGAAGTAATTTAGTTACTTTGAAATCCTATTTAATTAACCTTAACTAAACCCTTTTGAATTAATTAACCTTTAATCACTTATTAATTATCCTTAATTATTGATTAATCAACTTTAATTAATTATCTAACCTTTAATTAATTACAATATTTAATAATCCTTAATTAATAAATTATCCCTTAATCACTTTCATTAATTAATTAAAGTGAAACCAAATTATCTTTAATCAATATGAAATTTGTAAATCATATGTTAAAGAATACTTATAAAAGAAATTTAAAGGTTTTAAACCAATTTCCTATTTAATCTCAGATTATTAAAGTATACTTTAACCTTTCAACTTATTTACAATTTTTAATTTATAAACTTTACTTATTTCCATTCTTAAGATTCAAATCAAATCTGAAATTCAAATTTAAAATTCTGATTTAACTTTGATTAAGTCTTCTACTACATTTCAAAACTCTATTTAATTTCAAATCCTTAAATTACCTTTTAACTTCTTAAACACTTTAATAATATCAAGTCAATTTGAATTTTAAAAACTTATTATTTCCCAAACTAGATTCAAATTAAATCTTGAATCTATTATATTTTTTTTTAAACAAAAACTTAAATTCAGGTTTTGAAAACAAGATTTAAAATCTTACCTTCATTTAAATCCAGGGTTTAAATTTTATTATAAATTTTAAAACCAGATTAATAGGTTTCTGAACTAAAACCTGTTATCCCACTTTTACCCGAGCTATCTCTTCCCTGCTTTGCGTCAACAAGCCCTCTACATCGAGCCGTATACCACAACTTCTCGAGTGATTCTCGAGTTCCCCAATGCTTCCACCCAGGCAACCTCAGAATATCAAAAGTGCACGGTGCACGTGCACCGTGCCTCCGGTCCACTCCAGCCACCTCCGGTGGCTTCCAAACATCAACGACCACCTCCTCAGTCCAATACGATCATTACCTCGCTCCTATTCAACTCGAATTTGCATTCGAGTTTAAAACATAAACCTGGAACAGAAAAGTTCAACACCAATCAGAACCTGACATCGCCAAGATCATGACCCTCCGACCACCGAAAATCCAACAACTCCGGCTGCGACTTCAACTATGGCCAAGCTTCCATCTGCCCAATTTCCATCGAACTCGATCATCTCTACAGGTAGTACTGACCAAAACAAACTACCTAGCTTAAACTAGGGCTACAGGTAACAATTCATCATCACTGTCTCCATGTTGAGTTGCATCAACAACAATTATTTTTCCAAACATCAATGGTTACTCCTCTACCCACAAATCGAACCCCGATCCCTCAATATAGATAGATCATAAGAAATCCCTTAATTTCCCTTTTCTGTTCTTCACAGAACTGCGCCATACCCCCTTAACTAAAAATCCTAATTTTTGTTCTAAAAATCATGTTGTGATCTTAGTATTTAATTCATAATACTAAATTTATAAATTATTCAGTTTAAATTTTCACATATTTTTAACATCCACTAATGTTTTACAGTTCTAGTGAGATTTCGAGTTCAATTTAACTTAAATGGTTTTTTAACTAAATCTTAAATGGAATATACAAGTTTGTTTTGAAACATAAGTTTTTATCAGTGACTAAACTAAAGATTAGAATTTTAAATTAAAAACCAAAGTTTGAATCTGGGAACAGAGATGTCCCAGATATTTAGATGCACACTTCAATACAGCAGGCATTTATCAATAATATCTACACAAACATACTTGTAAATATACACAATTGAAATATTTTCTACAATAATAACATGCAACCTAAATTCACTTTAAGTTTTAAAAGTTTCTCTCCTGCAATTGTTTTGAACAGAGGACAGGCTTGATCTTTTTTTATTAGATTAAACATCTTGTCATTTCAAACGAGTTTTGTTTAAATATCAATTCCTAAAAAATTTAAGGGAAGAGCAATTTGATTTTGAATCATAATTTAAAACTATAAAACTAAGAACAGTGCATATATCATCTTCCCAGGCATACAAACATCCTCATACATATAAGCAGGGAATCGCATTTATACTACCATGCAAAGCATATCATATATCAGACATTTCCAGGATATTCACATGCATCAGGTTCTTAATAACTTAAAATTTTAAGAAAGATGTTTACTCACCTTATATTCTGGAACAGAGAACAGTTTTTGATGTTGACCTGAACATGCTTTTGTTTTCTGAAAACTTGATTGTATATTGAATTTAACTTTGATTCTTGTACTTGAATTTTCTTCAGGATTTGCTATGTAGATTTGAAGATGAAATCTTGTTGTTGTTAATCCTCTGGTTTAAAATTGTTTACAGGTTTTGATTTTTGTTACAGACTTTTGTTTTCCTTTGCTCTTTGATTTGTTTTTTTTTTTTATTTATGGTTTCAGGTTTTGAAGAAAATAGTCTGGCTTCTTTTTTTTTTCACTTCTTTACATTTTACCTAATTTTAAATTAAAAGAAATTGCCATTAGTAAAACTGAGCTTACATTTGTCAAAACATGTAATCATTTTCTTACAAGTGTTAGTTTGCAAAAATAAGATATTTACAAGTGTTTTAAACCTTTTCCTTTTAAAATTTGTGAATTAATTTACCTTTCATGTTTATTATCTTTATACATATACAATATACATATATCTTAGAGAAAGAATGGTCCTTTATTACCCTATTTTAAACTTGAGCCTCTATATTCAAACCTAATACAAGTATTTATCTCTAGTATTTATGAATATGGAATTTTATCTTCAAATCTCCTTTAAAAATTTAAGGTATTGAATTCAAATTAATGTTCTCAATTCACAAAACATATATACACACATATATGTTTGTATATACTTAAAATTTTCAACATTACTAAGTTTGCGCATCACTATTTATATTTCCAGATGTCAGAATTTTTCTGATCAACTAAATAAACCAGTTAATTTTCCACTTATCAAATGTTCAAAAATCCGGGTTATTACATTCCTCCCCCCTTTAATACTTTTCGTCCCCGAAAAGGAACGAAACTAGAATTTATTAAAATACTTAATATCAGTTAACTTTTCTCTTTGAACATTTTTAACTCTTAACTCTTTTTATTTAAATTCTAAGATACTTTAAAATCTATATAATATTGTCAAAATAGTTTATAAAAATATCATTTTATAACTCGATGTTTCAACAAATCCATCATCATTTTCACAGAAATTCGGTCATACGTTGATCAGGCGTAGGACTGAAAATCTGTAAATACTCAGCAGACCCATTTCAACATCCAGTGAAAATATTCGGAAAATAATTTTATTGAAAATATAGAAAACAATTTTGAAAATAGAGGAAATATCTTTGGTGAGAATGCTCTGGAAATCATCACTCCCATCCATGGTCACAGTTACATCACGGGTTACGTTGCCATCGCAGCAAAAGTCCATGTAACTGATAACAGCATGGAACCCACAACAGATCGCAGTTACATCCAGGGTTACGTTGCCATCACAGCAAAAGTCCATGTAACTGTTGGCTCTCAGCGGCACACACGATTTCGCTGTCAAAATGAAACTTCTCCCACATAGGTCGCAGTCTACCGATATAAAATCAAACGCAGACTGTTGGCTCTCAGCGGCACAAACGACTTTCGCTATGTTACCATAGTGTCACAGTCTACCGATATAAAATCAAACGTAGACAGTTGGCTCTCAGCGGCACACATGACTTTCGCTATGGTCTGCAGTAGATCGCAGTGACATTGAGCTAAACTGTCGTCACAGCATAACCCAAATGCCTCTGTGGGCACCAGCCCCTCGACTTTCGCTACAAAAATAATCCTCAGGAACTAGTTTATTCCGGACTCCTCACAGGATCAACTTTAGAAACCCCCCTTGGGGCTCAAGGCAGTACCACCCAGTGGCACTCCTGAGAAGTTCATTTCAAGGAAGCGCCTTTTTCCCCAGAGCTATTCACAAAACATTTTATACTATATACTTATAGTATCTTCAAATCATACCCTTTATGATTTATCAAAATCTCCTTTACACAAAATCGATTACCAAAAATCGATAATTCTCAAACTAGGCTTTCCAAAATCCAAAATTGATTTCTCAAAAATCAAAAGCCATTTCCAAATTCATAGGTTCTCAAAGCCTTTTCCAAAATCATTCTCATAAGATCCTTTTTATATATATAGATATATATAACTTTGAAAATCTTTGGATCATTTCAATCTTGTATAAAACCTCTTTTATACTTCAAATACTTCCAAAACCCTTTTCTTTTAGCAATAGATTCAACAAGGGAAAATTTACCTTATATAACAAGGATATATAACTTTATTTTATTCTAAATCAAATATTCACATTTGATAAATCTTTTATAAAGTTATTAATCATATTTCTTTTCAAAAACCATTTTACAGTACTTATCCACAAATCTTCAATATCAATTTCATTCAAATCCGTACGATGTACACATATCATCCGTACACAATATCAATCTGATCACTCAATCGATCACACAATTTCACTTCCGAACTAGTATCGTCCACCCGACTTCCTAGTGCGGACTCAGATCTGGTTTCTTGATTAGAAACCGTCATTCTCCTTGCATAGTCACAACTATGATAGAGAATATCCAGAACCAATCAAAAATCCATATTCAGGTTCGCCGTCGAAAATCGAGCGAAAAATCCCAACTCGGATCGATAATACTATCTCGAAATTCTGTGTTCGAATCTGGATCAAATCACTATGCGAATAGAATAATATACGTATATCCTACGTATTTATATTTGTTGGTTATTAGCCAAATCAATTCTCTTTTCTATTCACATTTCCTATAATTCCATTCATTTATTCTCAATTGCTTCCATTTCCAATTGAGTTATTACTTCAATTACAAACAGTTTGAACTCTGACCAATTTAAATTTAAAAATAGCTTGAAAAAGTTTAAAATAGATAAGTAGTTGAAAAATAGTTATTAGTTTGTAAAATAGCTGTAAAATAGTTAAGTAGGTATAAAATAGTTAGATAATTTCAAAATAGTTTTTAAAATAGTGATTAGATATAAGTAACTGAAAAATAGTGATTTGTTTATAAGATAGTTTCAAAAATAGTTAAATAGTTCCAAAATAATTGTAAAATAAGTATAAGATAGTTTAGGGTTTAAGAAGAAAGATTGTATAATAAATAGTTTGGAAAATATATTTGTATTAAAACAATTTATTTTGAAAATAATCCAGAGCCCAACTGTTTAATTTCCCAATCTCCATTTCCAATTAATTTCCCATTAATTCAATTTAAATTTGCACTTCCATTTAAATTGACTCAATACTTCAATTTCCATTGAAATTTATTTAACCCCAATTCAAGTTGAATTAACCTTAACTCCTTTCCAAATTTAAATCAAATTCCATTTGATTTTTAAACTTATTCAACTTTAATCACAATTCCAAATTATTTCAAATCAATTTGAATTAATTTCAAATTGAACTAGCTTCAATTTCAAATCATTTCAATTCTAATTTACCATTTGAATTTTTAAACTTATACATCTTCAATCACAATTCTAATTAATTCAAATCAAATCCAATTTGAACAAATTTTATTCAAATCTCAACTTAAAACCATCTCGAATTATATAAATTCGAGTTAAACATTTTAAATGTTGATTAAATCCTTTAAATCAAATCAACCTTTATTATTATTATTTATTTAACAACTTAAATCTTTAAACCATTTAATTCTGAATTCAAATTCCAAATTCCATTTTAAAATTATCTTTACTTAACTTATTACAAAGTTCAAATAAGAATTCAAAAACAATTTTATCTTCAGATTCTAATTTATTATCCATTTTTAATTTCCAGATCTCAAACCCATTTTGAGATCACTCATAACTCCCATTTAAATTAACCATTTAACTACCCAAGTTAAATTTAAATTTCATCTTGAAATTTCCAATTCAAGTTATTTATTCAACTTATTTAACTTCCTTCAAGTTAAATTTACTTAATCCGGTCAACTTTTCACAATTTGAATTCCCATTCAAATTTTAAATTTTAGATTAATAGTCTTTCCCTTTTTAAGTTTAAAAACTTACTTTACTTTGGGTTTCACATCACATTCCAATTTAAAACTCAACACTAAGTGTTTATTTCAAATCATCATTGGTATTATATATATTCCTCATATATACATTTTCTTTACACACCAAGTTATACTTTAAATTTTTAAACCACCTTTGGTTTTAATTTAAAACAACATTTTTAAAACAATTTCAAGTTTTCTGGATTTAGATTTAAAATTTCACAATTTTAAATTCTCTTCAATTCCAATTTATAAGTTATACTCACTTAAATGTTTACTTCCCTAAACATTTCATTTTGTTAAATCATTAACAACATTCATTATTAAACACAATTACCATTTATGATAATAACCAAGATTATCATATCTGGAAACCAATTCATTATTACCTTTATTCTTGATAACATCTCTACAAATTCAAGATTTTAATTTCAGTTTGAATTCATTTCAAACTTATCTTCGTTCAATTTTAAATTGGTTGTATTTCTATTACCACTTAATTTAATTCCAATATTTTAACAACCAATTACCTTAATATTTATTAGAAAGAAATATCATTTTATATATCAAAATATATTCTTATATAAAATCATTTAAAATCCTTATATAAGAAAATAACAATTACGCTCTCATATATATATATACACTCAACTCGTTCTAGGGTACCATTGACCCTATCCTTAACGAGTAATCCCAACAGAGCCAAGGTTCTCGCTTAACCTTCAGCTCTGATACCATATGTAACGACCCGGAAATTTCGAACCCGAAATTTCCAGATAGTTAGAAGAAAAAGAAAAGAGATAGAAGAAAGAAACAGAACAAGACACAGATTCTCACATTCGCAGCGGATCAAAATACAATATCGAATAATAATATCAGTTATACAAAGAAAACTGTATTTGTTAATTACATTTTAATACATCAGAGTTACAATCATTTATACATGAACTGGACAGTTATACAACTTGTTCCAGACTACAACCTATACAGACTGCACAGTCTCATATACACAGCGGAATACACTCCATACGTTCCTGTCATCCAGCTCGCCTCCTGAACTCCAGAACGTCCTTACCTGAAATCTGTAATACTCGGTCTGACCCGAGCATTACATCAAAGTAACACCCGGGTCAGGCTGGAAACCAGCGTGAGTAAACCCATATAATTTGAAATACTAAACTCAAACTATGAAAGAAAAACCCGGGTAACTCGTACTTCACTACGAGTTCATTACTTGTTATGTTCAATACTTACTTCACATATCGATCAATAAAGAATCGAAGTGGTTTCGGATATTTCTGATACCCGACTCCGGTCTCTTCGAATACAATATCATCCTAAGTCCAAGTTGGTTAAGTGTATTTACTTAAATTTATATACAGGGTGTCACATTCACACTGCAATTTATCATCGATAGATAACCCACATTATCACAGTTCAAACCAAACATATCATATCACAGTATATTACAAATTATCTGACTAGATGTTTATCCAATCCTTCAATACAATTTACTCATCCATAAGCAAGATTAATTAGTTCATTCCTAATTAATTTAATTAACACGAAGTAATTTAGTTACTTTGAAATCCTATTTAATTAACCTTAACTAAACCCTTTTGAATTAATTAACCTTTAATCACTTATTAATTATCCTTAATTATTGATTAATCAACTTTAATTAATTATCTAACCTTTAATTAATTACAATATTTAATAATCCTTAATTAATAAATTATCCCTTAATCACTTTCATTAATTAATTAAAGTGAAACCAAATTATCTTTAATCAATATGAAATTTGTAAATCATATGTTAAAGAATACTTATAAAAGAAATTTAAAGGTTTTAAACCAATTTCCTATTTAATCTCAGATTATTAAAGTATACTTTAACCTTTCAACTTATTTACAATTTTTAATTTATAAACTTTACTTATTTCCATTCTTAAGATTCAAATCAAATCTGAAATTCAAATTTAAAATTCTGATTTAACTTTGATTAAGTCTTCTACTACATTTCAAAACTCCATTTAATTTCAAATCCTTAAATTACCTTTTAACTTCTTAAACACTTTAATAATATCAAGTCAATTTGAATTTTAAAAACTTATTATTTCCCAAACTAGATTCAAATTAAATCTTGAATCTATTATATTTTTTTTTAAACAAAAACTTAAATTCAGGTTTTGAAAACAAGATTTAAAATCTTACCTTCATTTAAATCCAGGGTTTAAATTTTATTATAAATTTTAAAACCAGATTAATAGGTTTCTGAACTAAAACCTGTTATCCCACTTTTACCCGAGCTATCTCTTCCCTGCTTTGCGTCAACAAGCCCTCTACATCGAGCCGTATACCACAACTTCTCGAGTGATTCTCGAGTTCCCCAATGCTTCCACCCAGGCAACCTCAGAATATCAAAAGTGCACGGTGCACGTGCACCGTGCCTCCGGTCCACTCCAGCCACCTCCGGTGGCTTCCAAACATCAACGACCACCTCCTCAGTCCAATACGATCATTACCTCGCTCCTATTCAACTCGAATTTGCATTCGAGTTTAAAACATAAACCTGGAACAGAAAAGTTCAACACCAATCAGAACCTTACATCGCCAAGATCACGACCCTCCGACCACCGAAAATCCAACAACTCCGGCTGCGACTTCAACTATGGCCAAGCTTCCATCTGCCCAATTTCCATCGAACTCGATCATCTCTACAGGTAGTACTGACCAAAACAAACTACCTAGCTTAAACTAGGGCTACAGGTAACAATTCATCATCACTGTCTCCATGTTGAGTTGCATCAACAACAATTATTTTTCCAAACATCAATGGTTACTCCTCTACCCACAAATCGAACCCCGATCCCTCAATATAGATAGATCATAAGAAATCCCTTAATTTCCCTTTTCTGTTCTTCACAGAACTGCGCCATACCCCCTTAACTAAAAATCCTAATTTTTGTTCTAAAAATCATGTTGTGATCTTAGTATTTAATTCATAATACTAAATTTATAAATTATTCAGTTTAAATTTTCACATATTTTTAACATCCACTAATGTTTTACAGTTCTAGTGAGATTTCGAGTTCAATTTAACTTAAATGGATTTTTAACTAAATCTTAAATGGAATATACAAGTTTGTTTTGAAACATAAGTTTTTATCAGTGACTAAACTAAAGATTAGAATTTTAAATTAAAAACCAAAGTTTGAATCTGGGAACAGAGATGTCCCAGATATTTAGATGCACACTTCAATACAGCAGGCATTTATCAATAATATCTACACAAACATACTTGTAAATATACACAATTGAAATATTTTCTACAATAATAACATGCAACCTAAATTCACTTTAAGTTTTAAAAGTTTCTCTCCTGCAATTGTTTTGAACAGAGGACAGGCTTGATCTTTTTTTATTAGATTAAACATCTTGTCATTTCAAACGAGTTTTGTTTAAATATCAATTCCTAAAAAATTTAAGGGAAGAGCAATTTGATTTTGAATCATAATTTAAAACTATAAAACTAAGAACAGTGCATATATCATCTTCCCAGGCATACAAACATCCTCATACATATAAGCAGGGAATCGCATTTATACTACCATGCAAAGCATATCATATATCAGACATTTCCAGGATATTCACATGCATCAGGTTCTTAATAACTTAAAATTTTAAGAAAGATGTTTACTCACCTTATATTCTGGAACAGAGAACAGTTTTTGATGTTGACCTGAACATGCTTTTGTTTTCTGAAAACTTGATTGTATATTGAATTTAACTTTGATTCTTGTACTTGAATTTTCTTCAGGATTTGCTATGTAGATTTGAAGATGAAATCTTGTTGTTGTTAATCCTCTGGTTTAAAATTGTTTACAGGTTTTGATTTTTGTTACAGACTTTTGTTTTCCTTTGCTCTTTGATTTGTTTTTTTTTTATTTATGGTTTCAGGTTTTGAAGAAAATAGTCTGGCTTCTTTTTTTTTTCACTTCTTTACATTTTACCTAATTTTAAATTAAAAGAAATTGCCATTAGTAAAACTGAGCTTACATTTGTCAAAACATGTAATCATTTTCTTACAAGTGTTAGTTTGCAAAAATAAGATATTTACAAGTGTTTTAAACCTTTTCCTTTTAAAATTTGTGAATTAATTTACCTTTCATGTTTATTATCTTTATACATATACAATATACATATATCTTAGAGAAAGAATGGTCCTTTATTACCCTATTTTAAACTTGAGCCTCTATATTCAAACCTAATACAAGTATTTATCTCTAGTATTTATGAATATGGAATTTTATCTTCAAATCTCCTTTAAAAATTTAAGGTATTGAATTCAAATTAATGTTCTCAATTCACAAAACATATATACACACATATATGTTTGTATATACTTAAAATTTTCAACATTACTAAGTTTGCGCATCACTATTTATATTTCCAGATGTCAGAATTTTTCTGATCAACTAAATAAACCAGTTAATTTTCCACTTATCAAATGTTCAAAAATCCGGGTTATTACATCTTGATTTAAAGATTTAACGAGTTAATCAAATTGAAATGGAAATTAATTTGGAAAATCTGTGAATGAATCTTTTGTTTAAAATATTAAAGTGTGGAAACTGTTTAAACCGTAAAGGTTGAATCTTTTTGTTTAAAGATTTGAAAATGGTAATTTGTTAAACCATTTGAAAAGAAAGATTTTGGGTAATAAGTTGTGACTTAATTGAAATCCCATATCCATATGTTTTTAAATATTTCGCTCACTATTCGGTTTAGCCGGGAGAGGACCTTTGGGTCGTATAACCCATTCCGAATATGTGATACGTCGATATGGATAGCATTTGAAGACCGGTGTTGAAGACCGGATATTTTTGAAAACGGAAGGATTACCGTCGAGTTACTCTGCATCGGCTGATCCCCAATATAGAGGTTTTATCATCCTTAGTGACGGGAAGTCCGGACGTGATTGGAAATTATCCGGATTTGCAAGGGCTTCGTGAGAAGTGCCTTCGGTTCTGTTCGAACCCGGAACAGACTTGTATGGATTGTGTGTCTGACATTACACTTTGAGATATAAAGCCGATTTCTTTCAAATACATTTCTGTTGGTGGCGGAGAATTTATTCTCTTAGCTTAACACCCTTCTCTGAGACGTACGAGCTCAGAGGTTATGTAGTTGAAATTTATCAGCGATATATTCCAATTTGGTAATGTAACATGCTGAGTGTTGCTGTGTGATGATCAGTGTTTGATCATTTGTGATATGATCATTTGTTTGATCATTTATCTTTGTGATCATAGGTTGATCATCTGTTGACCCAAAGCGTGGCTTTTTGAAAAAAACGTAGCTTTGTGGACGAGACTTCGTCAGGACCTCACTCCCCGGAAATGGTCGAAACAGGAATGTTGCGGCAAGGTTATGAGGGTCGCGCCCTTTAGGGTATGTCATTTCCTTCTGGAAAGGGGTGGTATCATGGTATGGAGCCCAGATACTTACTCATGTGGATACACTTTCTTTATGATGTGTGATGTTGGATATCGAGCGCTCGGATAAAGGTCCCAAAGGACCGGGGGGTGGCATATTCGTGAGTTACCTGTTACAGGGGTAACCCGACCTTGTTTGTAGAGAGCAGTTTGTCTCTCGGGACGTCCCGCCAGAGGCGATCCCATGCGGCGGAAGGAAGTTCCTTAGCCTGACCATTTGTTGGAAATCCATTTCTCCAATACGGAACTTGTACGGTTTTAGTTGTAGAACCTGCCATTTACATACGGTGGTCACCACTGTTTAGATGGTAGCTATAGTAGGCATACGATACTGGTCGTATGTTGGCTAAGATTAATATTATACTTTCGAAATGTTTTCTACACACTATGCACTAATAATAATATCAAAAATGATTTGATTTGCGTAGTAAGCATTTTTGACTATCATAAGAAGAAATCTCCTCCAATTCTGCGTTTGCATTGTGTGTGTGGCGGGAGGTCTTATGGTAGTTTCATTTTCTAAAAGCATTGCGATTTTCAATGTTTAAAAAAAATCCTTTTGTGTTTGTTTAAAGATAAACTGTTTTTGTTGCTCACACCAGTCCCATGACTGATCCGGAGTTTATTGTTCCCTTCCTAAACTCTGGGTGCTCATAATTTTCCACACGAGCAGTCTAGAGTTGGGTTTCTTTTCAGATATTCAGGTTTAGTAGATTATCTGGAGCTAGTTCATTCATCGGAGTTGCTTATCTTGGAGTTGTGGATTCATTCTTGTCTGAAGATCATTTTGGAGTTATCATTTCTATTGATATTGTTCCGCTGCTGTTGTTATCTTTTCTTTTCCGCTGCTATTTTCTTGTATCATATCTCTGATGTATATTGATATTCATTGTATCACTCTATTGTATCAGATATTGTATATCAATGTATTATTCTTTTCTTCCGTTGTGTTATTTACTTAATTGTGTTATAGCTCCGGGAAGCCAGATTCGGCGTTTGAATCTACGGCATTTTGAGTACAAGTGAAGTACGGGTGCCGATTTTCGAAGGCCGAGTTTTTGGACTCTTACACAAATGAACTAACTTCATCGAATTATTGTGCCCCATAAACTATGACTATTCACCATATAACATTTATATGTGAAAGTACATGGATTAAATATCCATAGTCTTGAATTGCATTTAGAGTTCAAAAACTCATAAAATGCAATACACGGTCTAAACCAAATAAACATATAAGTGACCAACTTACGAATGTATTAAGTAGTTGAAATTGGGCACTTGCATAGGCATAGCAACATTATATAACATGCAATTAGAATTATTAGTAAGTATATATTATATTTCTATTTATCAACTTTCAATTCGGTTTGTTTATATATGTTAATTTACAAACATTTTATCAATCATATTAAATGCACAAATTTATCATTGTAGATAATTATAACATTATATAGCATATGTTTTTACAATATTAGAAAGGTTAAATGTTACCATATCATTTTTCTAATAAGGCTCCCACTAGTCTTTTATATTTCTCCAATCCCTAAGATGAAACGTAGGAGTCTTACAACTTCACTAGTGGCTGTTAGGACTCATTTGTTTTGATATTCTGACCTTGAGTTTGCTCAACAAATCATAGCCCCACAAATGATGGATAACTCCTTATTGGTTGTATCATATACAACTCCTAACCCATTTTTCCTTGTTCTAATATCATTTCGACCTTGAGTTTGCTCAACAAATCAAAAGAGATTATTCACTCATACCTACCATATCATGATGACCTAAGTATAGTATATGTATCTTGAGTTTGCTCAACAAATACATATAGTTATCTTACCTCATCTGTTCAATATATAATAATACTACGCATAACATCCCTAGCTTGAGTTTGCTCAACAACTAAGGAGTATGTAAGTAATTTATTAATATATATATGGTAGAGGATAACATTATATTGAAGTTCATAATCTTCAATATATATATTGAGTGATATCGACTTATAGAATAATATATTTCTTATGAAATACCCCAGCAATTCAAGTGTTAGACACATCAGAAATCACGGTATATGTACATTTACATATGTATTTATTTCTCAAGTGTTAACCCTTAATTCTCCACGACTTAAGAAGTACGCGACTCAAGATTTAACGAGTTAAGGGATTGCAAGTCTTAACGAATTAAGACTTAGATGACCTACGACTCAACAGGCTCCGACCTAAGGGATGGTCCGACTCAACGACCTACGAGTTAAGAAGTTTAACGACTTACGACTTAGCATGCTACGACTCATAAAGTTAACTCTTCTACGACTCAACGAGACAAGCTTTCTACGACTCATGGTCTTACGACTCATCAGGTTAAACGAGTCATGGTGTATACGACTCATGAGAAATGGCGACTCATCAGGTCTGTACGACCTAAGGACATCACAACCTAACAATGCACGAGTTAGAGTGCCTGCGAGTTAAGGAGTCTGCGACCTAAGATGTCTACGACCTAGGACTCAATGACTTAGCTTGCCCAGCGACCTAAGGCTACAGGAATGTCACGACCTAAAGGAAGTCGCGACCTAAGGAAGCTTGCGACCTAAAGACTTCGCGACCTAGTAGTGTTACGACCTAAATGCTCCGACTTAAGAAGGTTCCGACCTAACGGGTTACGACTTAGTGGGTTTACGACTTAAAGGCTGCGAGTTAAGGTCTTACGAGTTAAGGTCTGACAACCTAATCCCTTAACTCGTCACCGACCTAACCTCCAAAGGAACATCGCGACCTAGCGATATTGCGACCTAAAAACCTACGACATACGGTATACGTGTCTTAAGAGTAAGTCGTATACGGGTTAAGGACTTAAGTCATCTACGACTCATGGCTCGCTATAAGTCACCTGCGACTTACCACCTGAAGGCAACGACGACTTCATCACTGCATCTCCTAAGTCGCTCGCGACCTACGACCTAGCTTAGGTCGTACGCGACCTAGGACTTAGCATATTTTCTGCCCAGAACTCAGATCTGCTCCTATAAATACCCCATCATCTCCAACATGGGGGGGACTTTTGGCAATTCATTTCTTCAAGCATCCATGCTCTGCTACACTGAAGATTGACTGAAGAAGTAAAGATCTTTCAACTCTCAAGGCACTACAACAAGCTTCGTGAAGAACTCCATTCATCCGATACGGATTTAGCAAGATTCATCACCGAAGATTGAGCTAGTAGTCTAGATTGTTGTGTGATCAAGTTATATTGTATTTGACAAGTGATTTGTATCGAATTGTAACCGAATCAGCAATAAAAGACTATAAAGTGGACGTAGGCTCAATTACGGGCCGAACCACTATAAATCTGTTGTTCATTTACTGCATTTCTGCGATTTTCAGCTCATATTTTTGTTCCCGTACCAACGGGTGGTGCTTTCACAAGTTTATTACACACACCGGGTGTTAGCGTTCACTTTTTACCGTTAACATTTTGGTGCTTTCACTGAGAACCCAACTCAGGCGATCATCCACCGTTGCTTCGCAAAGATTCATAAAAAGAACCTCTCTTAAAAAAAACCAGATCCGAAATAATGGCTCCTGGAAGAAGAGGTAGACCTATCAGATCCGGAAATGCTCACGCAGGAACTTCCACCTCCCCAATAACAGACCAAGCAACTCCCACCGTTGGAGTCACCAGGGCTGAATTGGATGACGCAGTTTCTGGATTATACCAACAAATTGAAACTCAAAACGCTTTGATGATGGATAGATTAACTGCTCTGCTCGGGGCAAATCGTCAACCAGAAAACCATCGAACTACTCTTCCTGAAATGCCACCTTTCCAAGCCGATGGTTCTATGCCGCAACCAACTTGTCATGAGCGTATGCCCGGGCAAAATTTCGAGGGAAGAACTAATACTTGCCCGGAGGTGTCTTTGAACAATAAGGAGTACCTGTCTGAAATGGTTGGCCGCATCATGAAGGAGAGCATGCAAAGGGAAGAGGATGAGGCTGACTGGGGATTTGCGCCAAGCAGAACTCCGTTTACTGAAAGGATCCTAAGAGCGGAGTTTCCAAGGAAATTTGCACCTCCTACTATCCAAGCCTATAGGGGAACCAGTGACCCTAATCATTTCCTCTACAAGTACGATTGGCATATGACTGGTGCAAGAGCATCAGACGAGATCAAGTGTCGATACTTTCCGGTATACCTAGAAGGTGTGGCTTTACTTTGGTTCACAAAGCTTCCAGTTCGGTCTGTAGATAAATTCTCCGACTTAACGCAAAAGTTTAAAGAACAGTTCAGATTGTATGCTTCAAAAGCTAAGGATATAATGTCACTGTCTAACCTTGAACAAGCACCCGGAGAATCAATCAAATCTTTCTTGAGCCGTTTCAATATAGCTTTAGCCGAAGTAGAAAATGCAGAACCACGCATGATCCTGACTTATTTGATGAGAGCCATTGATAAATCGAGTGAATTTGGGATATGGTTAAAGATGAAAGAACCAAACTCACTTGATAAATTTTATAAAAAGGCCGATGAGTTCATTTGCCTTGAAAGCCTTTCTGCAACATCGAAAGTGGTTACTGCCCAGACTAACAATGACAATGTCCCACCTAAGAAAAGAGAATCTGAAAGTCAGAAAAGGGAGAATGAAGGAGGAAAAAGCCAGGGAAATGAAAAGAAACCTCGCCGCTTTAATCCTTCGGACTTTACTCCTTTAACTGATACACCTAGAAATATCTTTTTTGCAACAAAGGACGTTGTCAGGTATCCTAAGCCGCCTGAGATGACGAGAGGGGCAAAGCGTAATGGAAAATTCTGCCAATTTCACAATCAACCTGGCCATGACACTGACCAATGTCGCGAATTAAAGAAGGTGATTGAAGAATTGCTAGAGCAGGGTAAACTCCAACAATACGTTAAAAGGAACGGAGTCGATCCAACCTCATCCACTCGGGATCAACAACACCCTATCCATCAATCCGATTCTCACAACAACACTGCAGTGCAAGATTCAGAAAAGCTTGTTATTAATGTTGTCACAGGGGGACCATACCCAGCAAGCAGAAGTTGGGATGACTACTAATTACCCACAAAACTGCGACTGGGGCACCTCTCACTTTTTCTGACATAAAAATCCAAAAGCTATGAATCAAGCACAAATGGAAATCCAGCTTGGAGACTCTGAAACAACAATAACTAGCATTCATTTTTACTTAACAGCATTGCTTGAATTTGTAAAGATAATGATAGATGTGTAACTTCTGCATTGTAAACCGCTGAGAAATCAGCGTGACTCAATAATGAAAAACTATGCATTGTGTTTACTGTTATAAAATGCCTGTTATATTTCGATGTGTAAATACTCTAAATGTATTGCTAAAATATCGATCTAATACTGCAGGTCATTAAAGCAAAGCTCACCCATCGCAAAGCTAAGCGAGCCTTACAAATCATTTAGCAAATTTCAAGCAACAAAAATTTCAAACTCGAATCCCATACAAGAGGAACTTCACATAAAAAGTTGACGGCTCCACTAGGTCAAGCCCTCGTTAACTGGTTGCGATCGTTGATGTAAAAAAGGCATCCAACCAAATAACTTGCGTTTACTCTGTGGAGTCATTCAACAGTGAAGTCTACTTCTTCGGATAAAGCGATTTACTTGCAAAAGAAAGGAACACGCGCTTGGAAACGATGATAAAGGATCGCAGATTGGTGGATGATGATACAACATGAGCAGACAAACATGGAAGCAGCCAAAGGAAGGTATGCCTCTCAATAGGAAAGCAGGTAGATCCACTAAAGGGATACCTTCCCAAGCAGAAGGAATAAGACCCTCGCTGGCTGATTGTGATGCATCCGATCAGGCAGCTTGTGTCCATCCCATGGATCTACTTGCCCCTAAGACGCAACCTTCCTGGCACACCAACCAACTGATGCTCCTTCCCAAGGATCAACAAAGCCCTCTAACGAGGCACGCCAATAAATGGAGAGCTTTCCTCAATCAAAAAGATCGGTGGGACTACCAAAAAGGGGCACCTTGTTAATCGATTGCGATCGTTTATACAAACAAACATCCAATCGAACAACTTACGCTTGTCCCGTGGACCCCTCCGACCATGAGAAAGTAACTTCCAGGCAATCACAAGCCCTCTTCGGAGGCACAAGCCCTCTTCGGAGGCACAAGCCCTCTTCGGAGGCACAAGCCCTTTTCGAAGGCACATTTCACCCCACAAGCCCTCTTCGGAGGCACAAGCCCTCTTCGGAGGTACAAGCCCTTTTCGAAGGCACATTTCACCCGTGTAGAAGTGCAAAATGCTTCTCTTCGGAGACCCACTTCACCAGAGATGAAATGCCAAAACTGCTTCTCTTCGGAGACCAAAACTGCTTCTCTTCGGAGACCAAAACTGCTTCTCTTCGGAGACCAAAACTGCTTCTCTTCGGAGACCAAAACTGCTTCTCTTCGGAGACCAAAATCGCTTCTCTTCGGAGACCAAAAGACCTCTTCAGAGGCGTACTTCACCTTGCTCGAAGTACCAAAAATAAACCCTTTACTGGGGCACAAAAAATCAAAACCTTCTTCAGAAGCTCATTTCACTGTGCAGGAAAATTCACTTTCAAACAAATAAAAGTGATCATTCCCAGAAGTCGAAGTGTTCTTCAGGAAGAAAAAGAAAATAAAGATTTCTCCGAAGACAAGATATACTCTATTAAAAGCAGAATAATTCTTCCCTGAAAAAGTGGAAAGTTATTCTCTAAAATAAGAGTATCGGTCTTGTGAAATCAAGAAATATTACAATATACTTGTGGTATGGGGGCAACATTATACAATTCAGTTACATTAATAAAAGTAATATACAAGCAACATACCACAAGTTCATTGCAATATCACGTAATAAAGATGTGGAGTAAATACGTTCTTGAAACACAGACAAAAAATTTGTACAAGTGAAAAGAATCGTTTACTCTACACTTCAAATGAAAAAACAGATGTATTCCTACATACACAAGGATTTGTACAAGAAAAATATCTATTTATTTCAACACTATGAGAAATTTTTACATTGTACAGGTTACAAAAAAGAAGCGGAGGCCGGTATCCGCACAATCCCCGGTCAATACAAAAAGCAGAAAATGCAAAATCAAACTCATTTCCCCTTCTTCCCACCCTTGGAGCTTTTACCCGGCCTGGTAATTAGCTTCGTAGGCCGCATCGGAGAAGAAGGAGAAAGAGACTCAGCCGGATCAATCTCTGCCTCATCCCCAGCAGCAGAAGAACTCTTCTTTCCTTTCTTCGAAACCACACGTTTCCCCTTCTTCTTGGAAGAAGACTCACTCCCCGGAGCAAGAAATGTAGAAAGCTTTGTGTCATAATCAAAAGATTGCTCCGGGGTCTTCTCGCTATCCTCCAGACCTTCTGCCTTCTGTTCTTCGGAAGCAAGTGGTTCGTCTAAACCCTGAAGGGCTGCTATTGGTTCTTCCTGTGAACCTGGTTGAGAAGAGGGAAGAGGTATAACTTGAGAAGGAGGAGGAACGACAGCTGAAGAAGGAAGATTTGGTGCAGTTTCCGGCACGACTGCTGCATAATAAAAGAAATTAAAATCAGTATTCTCCGAGAAAAAAGAAGACCGTGAATCGTCAAAGTTACCTGGAGAAGCCGGTTTAGCGAGATCAATCTCAAATTCCCGAGCTTGGAAGTCTTTCATTGCCTCTTCCTCTGTAGGGGTGGTTACAGTTTCTGTGTCAACCTTAGCGGGAGGCATGGAATGAGAACTAGAGCCAGCAATATCCGCATGAGCTAAAGCCGAAGTATAAGCAGGAGCAATAGGAGGTTTCTCTTTCTCAGGAAGCTTCTCTCCCGTCGCTTCGGCCCGCACTCGGACGAGCTGCTCTTTTCCTTTGGCAAGGGCATCGCGATCGCTCTCACTTAAGTAGGTAGCTTGAAGATCTGTTTCAGAATATCCAGCACCACCAAATAAGTCAATGATTGCCTCCCATACCTCCGCTAAGGTGACTTCATACTCTGGTCCCAAAAATGAAAGGCTCCCACGCCCCAGGACACAATGCATATAAAAGTCAAACAAAGTCGCGTCAACGGTGGCTATGGTCGCCCTATGGGATTCTTCGGCTGCAGCTTTACCAGAGAGAACTTCATCACGTTCTCTTTCAGCCTTCAGTAACTGGGATTGTAGCCTAGCAATTTCTAAGTCTCGAGAGCTGAGTTTCTCCTGATGTTGAGCAGCGTCATCACGATATTTTCTAGTAACATGTTGTTCTGCTTCAAGTTTGACTTCAGTATCTCTCTGAGCAGCGTGGGCGTCTTGAACTTGTTTTTGAAGCATTTCCTCTTTCTGAGAATAAGAAGTGGAAGAAGTAGCAAGCTCTTTTTTAAGCCTTTCAACTTCGGCTTCGAGCTTCACATAACCATCGCTAATGCTTTTCATCTCCGAGTCATGCTGTTTACGCCATTTGTCCCACTCAGACTTATCATTTTCCATGGTCATCATCGCTTCAAGATTCAGATGGTTGACTCTTTGAAGTTCATCAACCAGCTTCTGCCACCCAGACATTCTTTCGATGTCAAGCTTTACAGCATCGACATTTTTCAGCATCGCCTGCTTGTCAATGGGGACCAAGTCCAAATCAAAACGCACTCCTTTCAGACACCAATTCGGAAATCGGCTCTGGAGTGTGGGAGGACCGTCTCCAGCTTGGTACTGTGGCCTATTAATGATGGTCTGGATGTCAGACTCCTTAAGGGCAGGAGAACCGGAAGATGTGTTAGGAGGAACAGAAGCGGTAGTCTTTTCCGAGATGTTAGATGTGTCTTTCTCACCAAGTCTGGTACGTTTACTGGAATCATCAGAAGTGTGACTCTTCCCCTTATCGTCGTAAGATTTCCTTTTATAAGGGTCGTCGCTTCTGCGGGAAGAGTCACGTCGCTCGTCTCTACTCCCATAGTATTCCTCATCCTCTATCCGGCGACGCTCTTCATGAGCTCGCCTCTCATGAGCCTTTCGAGCAGCTCTCTCCTCATCAGTTTCTTTCACGGCACTGATATAACTCCTAAAGTCATAAGCCTCACGGCTTCCGTAACGCTGGAATTTGTTGTAGTAAGAGCCGCTTCGCCCCATCAGAGAACCTGAAATTGAAGAAAAAGACCAGTTTTAGAAATCCTCAAATTGAAGAAGCTAAGTGCATAAAAGTGCCAAAGTTCTAAGTGTGTGTGATGTGCAAACTACGCGCGTCAGACTACAAACCACTTTTGGGTGTAGAAATGGCAGTAAGTTGTGTGGAAGGCGTTGTGGTTTGTTGCAAAAAAGAAGTTGCTTCGATAACAGGAGGAACCACTTTAGAAACATCATCTTTAAAGAGCTCCTGAGAGGTTATCATGATGTCGCTCAGGCTGTCGAAAGTATCATCGCCATGGTGCATGGGAGAATTATCTTTTTCAACTTCCACCTCAGCCGTCTTTTCAAGAGTATGAAGATTTTCCTCCTCTTCAATAACCGGGGCAAGTGCTAACTTACTGGACGACCCCGCAATGTCGGTAAGAGTAGAACACTTCACCAATGAAGTCTCAACGGTAAATTCTTTCGGTGAAGGTTCTTTAGCAGAAGCGGGGGCATCTGACTCCTCAACCGAAGAATCAGGGACTTCATGTGGCTGAGTGGAACGGGAAGGATGTAAGAGTCCGAATTCGTGGAGGAACTCATCTCTCAATAGAAATTGAACGCTCCTCTCCTCAACCGGCACGGCCATAAGCCTCTCAAAGGTAGTCTTGTGACGAGATTCCCTAGAGGGGGAAGGGAGTGCTGAAACAGTAGAAAAAGAAGTTAACACTTGACAATTTGAACTTCAAAGAATTTAGAAAAACACAGGGAAAAGGTAGATAATCGTACTTCCCACTCTCCAAATGGCGTAAAATCCCGGGGGACAACGAACAAAGAAAAACTGGCTCAGAAACCCAGGAACGCTTTCAGGAAGACCAATAATCAGTTTGCGATTCCTGGCACTCCTTACAACTGTGATAGAGGGATGGTCCTTGGTCCTTGTGAATGAGCATAGAAAGCAAATTTCTCCAAAACTGGGGAAACGGTCCAGCATTCTCCTAAAAAGTACACACAATCCCAGCAGGATGGCGTAGCCATTAGGATGAAGTTGAAAAGGGGAGATAGATAATCGAAGGAGAAGTTCTCGGAGACAGTCATTAAACGGGGGAATCGCTCCACTCAAGCACATTTGGCGGTTCACTGCAATGAAGCCGTGGGGCGGCCTGTCAGCAGTGTCATTTACTCTAGGAAGCAAAGCGTCAGATTCGGCAATGCCAAACTGGGAGCATAGTAGACGGAAGACTTTTTGACTCAGAGTGGTAGGAGTCTTTTCTGGGGGATCATTCAACGGAATAGCAATTGGAAAAGCTTCTCCACTTGGTTCCAAATCTTCTTGATGGGATGCCATTCTACACAATCAGCCGAGTGTTCAAAAGTGAAGGTGCACGTTTCCTAAAAAGTGTAAATTGCTGTGCAAAACTAATAAAAATAAGAAAAAAGCAAGTATAACTGGAATTAAACTAACTGACAATCAGTCGATTACGAGATTTCAAAACTTGTTAATGCTTAAGTGCAGTGTCAATGCAGACAAATCGGTTTTAGTTAACCATTACGATTCTGCTTTAATACTTCATTTGAGTTGGTTATTGTGTAGCATTTCACTCATACAGTTCATTTAATTTTAATCTTTATCAACTAATCTGTCATCCGATATGGGCAGTCGGTGGCAGTATATTCGTCCCAGTTTTTGTACATGTTATAACAGGCAGTTAGAGTTATTGACAATTTATAAAAGAGTGCAACAAAATTCAAGAGTCCAAAGTTCAAACAACTCAAGTCTTAGCATTCAAGGCAGTGGGAAATTTGCTCAAGTTCTAACTCGGTCACGACTTAGCATGGGGCAGATTTTCCTAAGTCCTAACTCGTTCACGGTCTAAAAGATATGCCATGAGTCAAGTTGAGTCGTAACTCTCCAATCGTACCACACATTCAAGCAAAATCTGAACAAGTGCTAAGTCGCGAACGACTCAAATGGCTCCTGCGACCTAGGGTCAGCTGTTCTCTAAGTCGTAAGTCGTGAGGAATAAAAAGAGACTTCAAGTCGTAAGTCGTAACATCAAAACTGCTGGATCACGCGAAATTACCAATCCATCTAACTCCTGACTCGCTTAATCCTTAACTCGTTAACCATCTATCCATCCAATTCCTAACCCATTTACCTCCTAACTCTTGAGCTTTGTCACTCCTAACCCATTAACTATTCAACCCGTTAATCCATTAACCAGTTAGCCTCTCCATCAACCCTATTTCTAAATCACCGTAAATCACAAATCGTTGCAAGTCATACCGAGCCACCTTAAGTTCATGGATATCCTATATAACAGTATTCGCAAGGCCCAAAGGGAAGAAATCATGGATGAAGGTCGACGGCAATGATCGGCGATTGGGAAAAGGGAAAAGATGCTTACGCGGTGTAATTGGGAATGGCTGGAAGTAAATCAAGTCGAAATCGCCTTTGGAAGCTTGAAATTGCGTTAATGGCAGATACGGCTTAAAGAACGAGTAATAGGAAGACGGAGAAAAGAGGAACGACCTAAGCATTTTATACCCCAGGTCGAAGGAATTGGAATCGGCCCACGCGAGTTAAGATGAGTCGAAACACACGACCTATGACTTAGGCGTGTATTTCGAGGGGCAAATGTTAACCCTTAATTCTCCACGACTTAAGAAGTACGCGACTCAAGATTTAACGAGTTAAGGGATTGCAAGTCTTAACGAATTAAGACTTAGATGACCTACGACTCAACAGGCTCCGACCTAAGGGATGGTCCGACTCAACGACCTACGAGTTAAGAAGTTTAACGACTTACGACTTAGCATGCTACGACTCATAAAGTTAACTCTTCTACGACTCAACGAGACAAGCTTTCTACGACTCATGGTCTTACGACTCATCAGGTTAAACGAGTCATGGTGTATACGACTCATGAGAAATGGCGACTCATCAGGTCTGTACGACCTAAGGACATCACAACCTAACAATGCACGAGTTAGAGTGCCTGCGAGTTAAGGAGTCTACGACCTAAGATGTCTACGACCTAGGACTCAATGACTTAGCTTGCCCAGCGACCTAAGGCTACAGGAATGTCACGACCTAAGGGAAGTCGCGACCTAAGGAAGCTTGCGACCTAAAGACTTCGCGACCTAGTAGTGTTACGACCTAAATGCTCCGACTTAAGAAGGTTCCGACCTAACGGGTTACGACTTAGTGGGTTTACGACTTAAAGGCTGCGAGTTAAGGTCTTACGAGTTAAGGTCTGACAACCTAATCCCTTAACTCGTCACCGACCTAACCTCCAAAGGAACATCGCGACCTAGCGATATTGCGACCTAAAAACCTACGACATATGGTATACGTGTCTTAAGAGTAAGTCGTATACGGGTTAAGGACTTAAGTCATCTACGACTCATGGCTCGCTATAAGTCACCTGCGACTTACCACCTGAAGGCAACAACGACTTCATCACTGCATCTCCTAAGTCGCTCGCGACCTACGACCTAGCTTAGGTCGTACGCGACCTAGGACTTAGCATATTTTCTGCCCAGAACTCAGATCTGCTCCTATAAATACCCCATCATCTCCAACATGGGGGGGACTTTTGGCAATTCATTTCTTCAAGCATCCATGCTCTGCTACACTGAAGATTGACTGAAGAAGTAAAGATCTTTCAACTCTCAAGGCACTACAACAAGCTTCGTGAAGAACTCCATTCATCCGATACGGATTTAGCAAGATTCATCATCGAAGATTGAGCTAGTAGTCTAGATTGTTGTGTGATCAAGTTATATTGTATTTGACAAGTGATTTGTATCGAATTGTAACCGAATCAGCAATAAAAGACTATAAAGTGGACGTAGGCTCAATTACGGGCCGAACCACTATAAATCTGTTGTTCATTTACTGCATTTCTGCGATTTTCAGCTCATATTTTTGTTCCCGTACCAACGGGTGGTGCTTTCACAAGTTTATTACACACACCGGGTGTTAGCGTTCACTTTTTACCGTTAACATCAAGTCTCTTTGGGTTTCTTTAATGTTCCACATTTAGTTTATACACATATCACATAAGTTTTATTGTTATCTAACTTTTATATTTCATATTACTTATGTGATAGTCTTGCGTATAATATATCATTAATTAAATCTTATCTAATTAATTTTAATCTAACTCTTTAATTAATTTTAAATTAGTATTCCAATATAATTTTTATATTGGACATATCTACTATAACGTTTATAGTGTATACTATAACCTTTATAGTGTAACACACACATATCATATATATGTGTATTTTATTTAATTAATTAACCTTTAATAATTTGTTCAATTAAAAAAAATTTATTAAAATTTATTAATTTCAAAATTTATCTTGTATACATGCATGTATACTTATGTTATCTTAAACATTTCAAAATAACATAACATATATCAACATATGTAATACATGCATATATGAATTAATTAATTAACATATTTAATTTATTTATTTTATTAATCTTATTAATAAATTTAAAATTTGAAATTATTATATAAATATTTTCAAACATTTTGAAAATATCATTATCCTTTCAAACATTTTGAAAACTTATGTATTATTGTAATTTTTATAATAAACATGTTTTATTTTAAATTTAACTATTAAATTTAAAATCTTTAACATTAATTTTCAAAACGATTTTGAAAATTTTCCCAAGGCCTAAATTAAGTTGGGCCTTTTCTATTAGGAGCAACCTTTGGGCTCACTTCACCTTTCGGGCCAGACTGGTAACCAGGTAGGACAAGGTACTTGATTACCCAATTCCAATCCTAGACATTACCTTTCTAGACACCATACTAAGTGGGCAAGCTTAATTAGTTAGCCCTAATATGATTAATTTAGACCGCATAAGCTATTGGGCTCTAATACCATTGTTGGAACTGGACTAGCCCGTAGCGGAAGTTATGGGTGAATTTCAAAAAATTTACCCTATTGGATCTTTTATTGGGCCTATGAAGTCTAACCGAATCAGAACATTTCTAAATTTCATTTAAAAAAAGTCATTTATTTTATTTAAATTCAAATATATTAAGATATGAAATTAATTTTATTTGATTTAGTTTATACATAAATGTATCATATACATATATGTTTGAGTGCATGTGTAACATAATAATCCATGAAAGGTATAACATGCCCATATGTAGATGTTGGGATTTACATCGCAACAGACATATTAGCTCATTTTGTATGTCATGTATGTTGTCCAAATATGTGCATGTGTATGTGTTACAAAATACACACACACACGTATGTATAAATATATTATATATATATATGAACATAAAATATTTATATATAGAAATATATATATAGAAAGAGAGAGAACAATTATTAAAAATTATTTATAATTCAAAATTAACTTAGTTTTGCAAACATAATAATTTTAGTATTTTAATTTGTATATATTATGAATAATGAAACACCCCAAACCCCTTAATATACCAAAAGGACACATTAAAAGGTGTGGTGTGCTGTAGGTATAACTAAAACTAAGGAAGACTAAGATTCACAAGACAAAAATAGGTAAAAGCAGTAGAAACTAAAATAATAACTTATTTAAAACAAAAGCTTCATAATTGCTTCATAAACCAAATAAGTCAAAATCCAAATACAACATACATGTCTCAAAACCCAACTTGTCTCATGAAATAAAAACTCGTAGTCTTAACAAAAATCAGAGTGCAAATATCCCTCATAATAAGCCGGTACACAGAAAGAGCTAAAGCTAGAATAAAAGAAATACATGGTAGAAATCTTCTCCAAGAATCCTCCGAGTAACCGCAATCTATTGTCCTCTCCCTTGATTGCCTATGGAGGGAAAGGGGAAAATAGAGGAGTGGGTTAGACTAAAAGTCCGGTGAATGATAGTAACTAGTAGAATCGTTAAGCAAAGTAAAAGTAATAGACCCTTCAATAGTTCTAGTATATAAAAGGAAATAAAGGAAAGAGGAAAGAGATAAAATGAAAATAAATACGATTAAACTATTGCTCAATTAATAAGATGGGTTTATTTTGATTATTTGCACTTGTCTTTGATAGCTGCTTGATTAGGCTGAATTCCTAATCCTATAATTAGGCTGAAATCCTAATTATACCCTTTGATCGGTCTGCTACTCCATAGACCTTACTATGGACTAGACTCTATATAACTCCCTACATAGCAGCCAATGGTAACTACGAAAGATACACAAAGCACCAACTATGGACTAGACGATACATAGCTCCCTGCACATAAGGCAATGGTGTCTAGGAAAGACACATATACTAAGCGCTTGAAACTCATAGCGATTACTAAGCATCGAAATGGAAGTCGCAAGCGTAACTGCCACCATACTCATGCTACCTATTTCTCCACCTATTGGGTCATATTATTACCTCGACTCAGCATAAGCATGCCCCTCGTCTCACTTCGGGATTATGTGAAACACCGTGTCCATAGAAAATATAGGGGAATGCTGCCGATACAGGCCCATCATCCAAACAATATCTAATAGCGCCCTTGTCCAAATCCCCCGTGATTTGAACATCTCTATATTGACCAATTACTACCACTACTAGCATAAGCGTGCCCCTCGTCTCACTTTAGGCTTATGTGAAACACCGTACCCATAGAAAATAATAGGGGAAGGCTATTTGGTACAGGTCCTACTTTAATTCTTTGCTTATTAACTTAGATAAATTATTTAAATAAGCTTTTACTCTTGTTCTTACCATTTGTGCTTATTAATTTATCGTAAGTCTTAAAATAAGCCTTATTATGTTCTATTTCTTATTATAACCTATGATATAATCATGCTTATTACTTAACCCAAGGTCAAAGTGTGAAAATAAGCTTCTTTTCTTCTTTTATTCTTTTTAATTATAATTCTATGTTATGACTAGGCCAATCTCTTTAATTCAGTCCAATTAATATCATAATTGGGCATATTTCAGTCCACTTCCATTTATATTACAATCTTTATAATTTACATCTTATATTCCATTATTTTAGATTTCTTATAATTTATCCAATTTTCCGTTAATTCTATTCTAATCCATACGCGAAGAAGAAGAAGGAGGAATAAAAGAAAACTGAAAATAGAAGGAAATTCAAGGCGTAAGAAAAAGATGTAAATAACGCATAAATAACAGTAAATAAACTAAAATACTGTAAATAAACTGTAAATAAATGAAAAAGCTAGAAATAAACTGGAATTAATTGAAACGAAAAGCTAGAAGAAACAGACTGAAAATAATTCTAAAAACTGTAAATAAATTACGTTACTCCAAAAATCATAGTAAAACTACAACTATTGGAAACCCTATTATTTTAAATTACTTAAAGAAATTTAAAATAATTACAATCACTCACTTTCTGGTCCTTAGCTCTTCCCTTTAGGCCTTTACGGATCCACTTGGGGTTGTTAAATATTTCTATTTAAAACGATTTCCTCCTTGGAAACTTATTCCGCTTAGGGTCCTTTCTGAATAGGTGAACTCAATTGGAGAAAATCTTAGAATGAGAAAAAGTGTTAGGCCTAGTGTTCTATTTATAGGGTAGAAGTGGATCTCAGACCGTTGGATTTGGGGATTGAATAGGATGCAACTAAGTCATAGGCTGAATAGAGGCCATCAGATGTAGAAACGGAAAGACCAGATCGAGTTGAAGAATGCAAAATACGTCACTTACGTTCAAACGAACGTTAGTGATTTCGTTCGCTAAAAAAACAAGGCGGGTCGACCGGGCGGTCGACCGCCCTTGTGCCCAGGTCGACTGGCCGATCGACCAGGCCTATATTTTTTGTTTATTTTGTTTAATTCATATCTCGTTCATTTTAGCTCGAATTCTGACGTTCTATATATGGAAATTAACCGGAAAATTATCATGGACACAATGGTGCAACTCCCGTGGCTCAATTCTAATAATTTCACAAAGTTATTTTATTATTTAGTTAATTAACGAATTAATTATTACGGGTTAAATTTCGGGTTGTTACATTCTCCCCTCCTTAAGGGATTTCGTCCCCGAAATCTCTAAGGATAAAAGAATGTACTAAATGTTTTCATCCAATTCTACAACCAACTACTCAATCATCAATCATTCATCCATTGTCCTTAAGTTTTTCTAATGCAATTTATAATACTTATGTAATTAGTGTAGTGTAAATATCCCTAACTAATGCAAAAGATTAGGCGGTCCACTGATTCAGTTGACCTCCTTTTATGCAATCATGTATGTGCCATGTATCCAAATGAATGCAAAAATTTCCTATTGATAACTGATTATTCTACATGCATGCTACAAACATCATCCAAATGCAACAACCATGTGAAAATCATCCATTTATAGCAACCATGGAAAATAGAATAAAATGTGCACACATCCATATGCATATGCTCTAGTGCCCTAATTAGGTTGATCCCTAAAGAATAATAGTGCCTAGTGTACCTATATGCGTCCATTAGCATCCATTAGCAAACACTTGCAATCACTAGCATACATCATTCATAACATGTTCTATTAACATGTTTAACTCAAATCCTACCATCCATAGGTTAAATCCTAAGTTCTACCCTCCCAAAGGATAATAAAGGAAAGAACCTATTCAAAACTAAAGATGGAAATAGGAAATTTGAAATTTACTATCAAAGAGAGATGTGGATAAGGAGTACGCATTTTCTCCTAATCAATTCAATCTTCTTCGAAGTCTTTTTAACCTCTGCAGACTCTATCCAACGCGAAAGTGACTTGCGCGGTCTTCCATAAAGAGCTTTGGAAGGTGTCATTCCAATGCTAGCTTGAGAACTACTATCTTATGCGAATTCCACTAAAGGAAGATGCTTTACCCAAGTCCTTCCAAAATCAGGAATATCCATTCTCAACCATGCGTGTCTTACAATTTTACTAACTCCATTTTACTGTTCTTCTTCAGTCTGCTCACATGAATCAACATTCCTAGGTTCTCACTAGGGTCCTATACACTCTATGGAAACTCTATTATTACTTCCAAAAGTAATTACCGATGTCTCCTTTGTAGCCTTACCCCTTTTCCGTTACACCTAGGAAATGATTCCTATCTATTTCACATTTAGGTGTTTGGTTCGGTGTCTATAGTTCCATTTTAAAAACTAAGGTTTCTAAATTTTTGAAACATCAAATCACAAAATCTTTGTCTTTAAAAAGTGTTATTTTTGAGTTTCTATTAAATTCAAAAATACTTGGTTACTTTACATTATTTCCCAACTTAGAGGGGAAAACTTTCAAATTCTAGGTCCAAAACTTATTCCTCGTTTTCTTTTAAAGACCTTTTCAGTTTTCTATAAAAATTTGAATTTTCAAATTCTACTTTTATTAAGTTTTTCATTTTCAAAAACTTATTTACTTTTTCACCAAACCATTTTCTTTTAAAATATCTTTAAACTGTTTTTATGTGTTTCCAAAACATCTTCTTATTATACCTTAATATATTGGAACTACTTTCTCAAATGAGAAATTATTAAAGCTAAAATCTTCTATAAACCTTTTAAAAGAGAATTTCATGTTTATGTGAAATTACAAGGAACTTATTTTATATTTTTCGAAATAGGCTATACAAAATATGGTGCTTTTCATACCTTGTATATCTCTTTCATGTATCCTTGTAACTTGCACAAAATTTTTTTAATGGTTTCACGGAAAATCATACCATTATTATTTTCATTCCAATAGATTAAAATATGTTTAATTTACAATCTTCCATGATAAATATTTTCTAATATCTAACTTACACATTTTCCTTTCAGAAAAACTCATCTTCAAAACTGTTTTAATATTTCCATAACTACAAAAACACTTCCTTATACTTATAAAAATAATAATAAGTGTACTTTGCAAACCACTTTGTTTCTATACTTAGAAATTACCTTTTAAAATACATTTTTATTTGGGTTAAAACAGATGTTGCATAAAACACCGTTACTACAACCCAAAAAAATACTACTGTATGGATTCAATTAAATAAATACCAATAAATCTCATATACCTATGTAAAAATATTTCTCTTGGGATTCACTTACTATAACAATAGTGTTATAGCCTATGCTCCACTTATTTTTCAAAAAAAACATTTATTACAACAATAAAAGTTGTAATCTACGTTTTCGATACTTGATACACTCTAGGTTTTTACGTTTAAAATCTTTGTTTACTTACAATGAAACTAGTGAGTTATATATATATACTCCATAATTCTTCAAAAAGAATTTCAATTTTTCATCATATAAAAACCAACTTAAATTTCATACCATTCTTCAAAAACCCCATATTTATTTTCTAAAAGAAAATATTAACAATGAAAATTTTCAATTCTAACAATTACATTTTTTTCCCACTTTTTTTTTAAATTTCAAAAATTTCATTTTATTGGGCTTGGCATAAAGTGGATTTTGTCCTTACTAACCTAGGAGTACTTTTCTTAAACCTTGGAAATCCCATTTCCTTACTAAAGTCTTTCGTTCGATTTATTCCAAGGTACCACCGTTAAATCCACTTATATGAAACAAATATAATTTTCGTAGTTATCTACACATGGGTTATCATCTTTTTCTTATCAACTGAACCTATTGTACATCCCCCAATCTTTACCTACCTCTCTTTGGATTTCCAAAGTCCGATCCTAAATTTACAAAACCGTTTCTTAAATCCTTACCATGTGTAGACATTCTTTATGCCCTAATAAACACGGTTCAAAAGTGAGACTTCAAGAACTCTGTCTTCAGCTGATGAACACGAAGCGTACGAAGAACCCCCTTTAGATGAATAACATGCTCTTCCATACTTCTTGGAAAACACCAAAATGTCGACCACGAATACCACCACGAACTTTATTTTAGGACATCTCTAAAAACATGGTTCATCAAATCTATAGAATAGGATGGGACAATGGTTGTCCCAAAAGACATAATCAACCACTCAAAGAATTCATCGAGTGTCCTAAATGCGGTCTTAGCAATGCTGTCATCAGCTACCCTGAGCTGATGAAATCCAATGGCTAGACCAAGCTGAGAAAATACTGAAGAGCCAACTAACTAGTCGAAAAGATCATCTATCTTAGGGAGTGGATAATGGTTCTTCTTTGTGAGCTTATCCAATTCTCTATAGTCAATGCAAATTCGAAGAGAACCACCTGCTTTGGTAGCGAAGATGACCGGCGCTCCCTATTTTGATATGTTTCTTCTTATGAAACCTTTCTCAAAAGCTCACGGATCTGCTTGCTCAATCCCTTTCTTTCCCTAGGCGCCATATACCTACGGGTAATGCTAATGGCTAGCAAAAAAAATCCTGAAGTAAATATCTCTCTTAGAGGAGGGGTATTCCCCTAAACTCCTCAAAGATGGTTGGAAAATCTCTGACGACAGGAACCGAATCTAACTCTGATGATGATAAATCGAGGGAGTAAAGGAAGCTCAACATAACTGACCCTTACGGGTCACAAAAAATCTTGAGAGTCCAACTGATGCATGTCTCTAATCTAACGACTCTCCTCTCGCGGTCTAATATAGCTCCATATGTGGATAGTCAATCCATACCCAAGATCATCCAATACCCAGAGAATCCCAAAACATAGGCGTCACGGTCAAATTCTACACCTAGGATATAAATTTCAAATCCCTACAAACCATAGACAAGAGTGCTGATCCTCCTATAGGGTTTGAAACAAAGATGGGTCTACTACTAAAGAAATGTCTAAGCGCAAACAATCCATATGAGAACTAGAGATAAAGGAGTGTGATGCTCTAGAATCGAAAAGAGTCCCAATGGTAAAATCAGAAATAGAAATCAAATTTTCCTACCTAGATTTGGTCTGTTGCTGGAAGGTGTTGTATCCAAAGTCTGAATCTGTGCTACTGGTATACCCGCACCCTGCCCCGCCTGCTAGGGGCAACTCCTACTCTAGTGACCAGGTTGCCCGCAACTATAACACCTTCCCCTCATCTTCTCTTTCTTGCAGTCTCTTGAATAATGACCAATCATTCTGCAACTATGGCACTTCACTTTTTTCTTGATTCGCTTCGGAGGGCCTTCCCTTTTCCTTTTATCCTTCTTGCCCTTCCACCATGGCTTCTTAGAGCTTGTAGGAACCCCAACTCTTCTTCAAGCTACCAAGATATAGGTTGAACACTCTGTCGGTCCTCCAACCCTAACCGGATAAACCTTTGCTCCAAATTCTCAAAACTAACCCACGTCTCCTTGGAATCCTCCATGCCAGAAAACGTTCTGCCTCCTTTACTAGCGAAGTCCTTGCATAGCCCAGAAAAGGGGGCTGATATGGGTGGGATTAAAGGGATTTCCACCTACTGGTGTTGTATTGGGCACTTTCCCTTGCACCTCTGGTACCGTAGCTCTACGGAACCAGTTAGCCATTCTATGCAAAGAAAAGAGAATTTAAGCTCGAAAGAATCGAAAGAAGATTGCACTGGACTTGGAGGTGATTTTTATAAAAACTCTTTTATTCTTAAAAACTATTTCTAAGAGTTCTTTTCTGAAAAATAATTCTTTTTTTTAAATGAAGTTATTTTGGAAAATACTTTTACTTCTAAAATAAATTTTTAGGAATCCTGCAACCTTAGGCTCTGATACTAAGTGAAACACCCCCACAACCCTTAATATACCTAAAGGACACATTAAAAGGCGTGGTGCGTTGTAGGTATAACTGAAACTAACAGAGACTAAGATTCATAAGACAAAAATAGGTAAAAACAGCGGAAACTAAAATAATAACTTATTTAAAACAAAAGCTTCATAATTGCTTCATAAACCAAATAAGTCAATATCCAAATACAACGTACATGTCTCGAAACCCAACATATCTCATGAAATAAAAACTCGTAGTCTCAACAATAATCAGAGTACAAATATCCCTCATAATAAGCCAGTACACAGAAAGAGCTAAAGCTAGAATAAAAGAAATACATGGTAGAAATCTTCTCTAAGAATCCTCCGAGTAACCACAATCTACAGTCCTCTCCCTTGATTGCCTATGGGGGGAAGGGGAAAATAGAGGAGTGGGTCAGACTAAAAGTCCGGTGAATGATAGTAACTACTAGAATCTTTAAGCAAAGTAAAAGTAATAGATCCTTCAATAGTTCTAGTATATAAAAAGGAAACAAAGGAAATAGGAAAGAGATAAACTAAAAATAAATATGATTAAACTATTGCTCAATTAATAAGATAGGTTTACTTTGATTGTTTGCACTTGCTTTGATAGTTGCTTGATTAGGCTGAATTCCTAATCCTATAATTAGGTTGAAATCCTAATTCTACCCTTTGATCGGCCTACTACTCCATAGACCTTACTGCGGACTAGACGCTATATAACTCCCTACACATCAGCCAATGGTAACTATGAAAGATGCACAAAGCACCCATTATGGACTAGATGATACATAGATCCCTATACAGAAGGCAATGGTGTCTACGAAAGACACACATACTAAGCGCTTGGAACTCATAGCGATTACTGAGCACCGAAATAGAAGTCGCACGCGCAACTGCCACCATGCTCATGCTACCTGTTGCTCCACCTATTGGGTCATATTATTACCTAGACTCAGCATAAGCGTGCCCCTCGTCGCACTCATGACTATGTGAAACACCATGTCCATAGAAAATATAGGGGAATGCAGCCGGTACTGGCCCGTCATCCATACAATATCTAATAGCGCCCTTGTCCAAATCCCCCATGATTTGAACATCTCTATATTTACCAATTACTACAACTACTAACATAAGCGTGCCCCTCGTCTCACTTTAGGTTTATGTGAAACACCATACCCATAGAAAATAATAGGGGAATGCTATTTGGTACAAGTCCTAATTTAATTCTTTGCTTATTAACTTAGATAAATTATTTAAATAAGCCTTTACTCTTGTTCTTACTATCTGTGCTTATTAATTTATCCTAAGTCTTAAAATAAGCTTATTCTATTCTATTTCTTATTATAACCTACGTTATACTCATGCTTATTACTTAAACCAAGGTCTAAGTGTGAAAATAAGCTTCTTTTCTTCTTTTATTCTTTTTAGTTGTAATTATAAGTTATGACTAGGCCAATCTCTTTAATTCAGTCCAATTAATATCATAATTGGGCATAATTTCAGTCCAATTCCATTTATATTACAATGTTTATAATTTACATCTTATATTCCATTATTTCAGATTTCTTATAATTTAATCCAATTTCGCGTTAGTTCTATTCTAATCCATACGCGAAGAAGAAGGAGGAGGAATAAAAGAAAACTGAAAATAAAAGGAAATCCAATGAGTAAGAAGAAGATGCAAATAACGCATAAATAACAGTAAATAAACTAAAATACTGTAAGTAAACTGTAAATAAATGGAAAGGCTAGAAATCAACTAAAATTAATTGAAAAGAATAGCTAGAAGAAATAGACTGAAAATAATTCTAAAAACTGTAAATAAATTACTAAAAAGGTTACTCCAAAAATCGTAGTAAAACTACAACTATTGGAAACCCTATTATTTTAAATTACTTAAAGAAATTTAAAATAATTACAATCACTCACTTCTGGTCCTTAGCTCTTCCCTTTAGGCCTTCACGGATCCACTTGGGGTTGTTAAATATTTTTATTTAAAATGATTTCCTCTTTGGAAACTAATTCCGCTTAGGGTCCTTCCTGAATAGTGAACCCAATTGGTGAAAATCGTAGAATGAGAAAAAGTGTTAGGCCTAGGGTTCTATTTATAGGGGTTGTGACATCCCGGAATTTTGAGCAATATCAATTTAATAATCTATATTAAATATTAAATTGATTTGATATATAATTGTTAATAAAATATAAATTGACTTGATAATTTTCTTTTAAATGGATATTTAACTGATAAATTATCTTTTAAAGCTAATAAATTGTTTTCTATTTATTTATATATATTTGTATATATTGTAAATAGTTAAAGTCTGTTTTAAATTTTAATAAATAAGGATATGTTTTCAAACTCTAATCTTTCTGGTAATTTGGAATTTGATTTATTTTAATATTAAATAAAATATCTTTAGGATGAGTTATAATTAGACAATATTAATTTTTGTAATATCTTTACAATGGATTTTTAATAAATAGAAATTGTTATTTTAAAACTTATGTTTATACTTATACACATGCTTTGGTAAACTATGATTTAAAATATAAAATGAATCTTATAAAAATTTACATAGGTTTGAAGTAATTTTAAATAAATCAAGTATTTAATGATATAAGTTTTAAAATAAAGTAAAGGCAATATTTTAAATTGTGTTTAAGTATAAAATTGTGTTTATACCTAAGTTAAAAATTTATAAATAAAAACACTTATGTTAGAAGATAGAAACAAATATACAAGTTAACAACAACAACCATAACAAGGCTTTAACTAAATCTCAAGCAGAATATTTATACTCTACAACAAAAATATATCTGCAGGCAAGGGAGCATCTCAATATATACAAGTAAAAGGGTAAGTATAATAGTAATAAAAAGGTGAAGCAAGAAAACAAATTTATTTAATCTATAGCAAAGCATAGATTAGGCAAGAAGTTTTATACTCTGTAGCAATTCATGTACAGGCCGAGACCCTTCAACACATACGAATGAAATGGGATAAATATGCTAAGTTTAAAGTTAAACAAATATAAACATAGGTAAGGTTGTAAGTACATACGAAAGTGGATTGTAGAAGAAGCTTGTATACAAGAAAGTACATAGCATTTAATGTTTTTCCACCTTAGCACAACAAAGCCTGTTCAAAGTATGCTTTCAGCCTCAAAGAGATAAAAATCTCTGATTTCTAGTGTACTAGGATAATAAACTATTGTATACTTGTGTATTTAGCAACCCTACCTTATTTCATTCGTATACAAAGGGCTGAGCAAACCAGTTTCTAAAAGTTTTAAAAACAAAGCAAAGTCTTGAACAATATACAAAACTGAAATCAAATGGAAGCCAAAGCACTTCAGTTTGGAATTAAAAATGTAAGCATCTCAACCACCACAAGCAAGATTGCCAGGCAATCATGTTCAAGTTCCAGCTATTCAAACTTTCTGGAATAAACAACAAAGATATACAAGTTTTCAAATTCCTAGTTTCAAGCTTTTCCCTGTCTTCAAACCAAAAAGAACAAGCTCAGTTAAGTGGTCAGGTGAGTAAACATATTCTTTAAAAAGTTTTAAGTTTATTTTAAATAGTTCAAACTCCATTTATAAACTGTGTTGTATATGCTTCAGTTTGCATATGTTTTGTTATGCTTTACCTTCTCTAAAATTGATACAGATCTTAGATTGGTTCGAATACATACTCAAACCCCTTATTTAAATCATTATGAAGTTTTTATTTCTCAACAAACAAGGTGATAAACTTCAAATTAAGTTTTTTAGAAGTTGATTAAACCATCTTTATAAAGATTTCCACTGTAATATTGATCTACAGGAAGCCAAGTGATAATTTGAAATATTGGATTGTTGTAAAATATTGATTCAAGATTATAAATTGGATTCATACTGCAAGGTATGAATTTTAAAACAAAAAGTTAGATTTTTAGTTTAGTAGTCTCAGAGCAATTTGTATATGAACAAAAATAGCATTTTTACGAATTCCAAACAATCGAATCAATATAAAATGCTAAAATTTGTTTTGAAGCATGCTGAAACATTAAGGATCTCAGGAAAATTATAAATTAATTTTTCTATTGCGTAAGATTTGGTTACGAGGGAGATATAGGGTTTAGCTCTGGGATTTGTTGTGGTCTGTGACGAGGTGATTTCATCATCCCTGATTGACCGAGTGGTACGAGACTCTGGGGGAGTGTAGTTCGGAGGTTGACGAGGTTGTGGCCGAGATTTCACGTATTCCGGTGGTCGGAGTTCGAATCATAAGGCGTTGACAGGGTTTGGGCGAGTTCGAAATATTGGGTTTCCAGGCTTCAGTTTGAACTCGATTTCGTTTCGAGTGGCCGTGATGGTTTTTGGCGATCGCAGTCATGTCTGGGGTTGGTGGGCGAAGTGTTGACGTGCTGGTGGGTGGCCGGAGGTGGCCGGAGCCACGGTGCACGTGCACCGTGCATTTTTGTAGCACTGAGGATTTTGGGTATAGCAGGGGAAATAGTACGTGAGTTCTCGAGTCAATTGAGGAAGAGGCCGAAGTTTTTCTGTGATCGTCTCGAAGCAGTTTAGGGGAGACTCGAAGCAGTGAAGTAGGAGCAGGCAGGGTAATCTCGAGTTTGTCTCGAGTAGTTTGGGTTTTTTCCCGAAGATTTTCTGTGTTCGACACGAAGAAAATAGGTAGGCTCGGGTTATTTGGCTGTTGCCAGTTTTGAAAGCCTGTAAGTATTTTAAAGTTTTAAATTTAAAGCAGGGTTTTAAATATAAGTTTAAAACCAGATTTTAAGATAGGATTCAAATTTATTTTGTCTCCTAGTTTTAAATAAATATAAGTTTTATAAAAATGAAATGTTTTAGTAACTTTATAATGTTTAAAGTATATTTAAAGTGTTTTAAATTTAGCTAAGTTAAATTTGTAATTATCTTGAATCTTAATTTGAAATGAAATGTAAAAGTAGATTCAAAAGTAAAATGTTTCAAGGGCATTTATAAAGGAGAATTTGATCATTAATAAGAAAATGTTTTATCTTTAAATAAAATGAAGATTTAAAGATTTGTAATTATTAAGTTAATTAAAATGAATAATTAACTAATTTGATTAATTAATGATTTGATTAATTAATTTAGTAATTGAAAGTTAAATTAGTTAATTAAGGTTTAAGATAATTAATTTAGAATAAATAATTGGTAATTTAGAATCATTTATTAAATAGGAGTTGAATTTTAATTTATGATTATTAATTAATGAAGTGAGGGTTAATTAAGTTGTATCAGATACTTAATCTATTTAGTAATTAAGAATTTATTTATGAGTTATTAAAGATAAAACTTAATTGTAAATTAATAATAAATCTTAATTTATTACTTTGGAAAAGTAATTTAAGAAGTATAAATAATTAATGAAGGTTATTAACTGGAATTATTAAATAATGAATTAATATGATAAATCTTGATAATTGATTAAGCTTATTAATTTAAGATAATCAATAGTAAATTATTTCAGTATAATTACTAATGGAAATAATTAAGAAATTTATTTATCATTGTAATAAATTCAGTTTAATATGAATTTGTTTAAGTTAATTAATTTAGTTTAATTAATTTAAATAAACCTTTGATGATATGGTAAGTATAATTACTTAAGGAAGTAATTAACTGTGAATGATTTAAAAATGAAAGTAATTTGATTATAATTACTTGGTATAAATTAATCAAGGGATTAATTAGAGAATAATTAATTATGGAGTAATTAAATTATTAATTGAAGTAATTAAGGGTAGTTAATTACTGAATGGAGTTAATCAAGGTGATTAACATTTTGTTTAATTGGAGATAAATTACTAAATGAAATAAATGTAATTAGAGATCATTAATTATTGTAATTAATGATGCAAGTTAAAATGGATTTATTTGGGAATAATTAATAAATGAGGCAATTCATTAGAGTAATTAATTAAGAAGAAATGGAATTAATTTTAGTAATTTAAAAGGTTACTTTCTATAATTGGTATGAAGTAATTAATTTGTAAAATAATTAGAGGATAATTACTTAAATATAATTTGAGATAATTAATCTAAAATGGTTAATTAAGATGGAAAAGTAGGAAATGATTAATTAATTAACTTGTAATTAATTAATGGTTATGTAAGCAAGATTAATATTGATGGGGTAATTAATTTAATTTACTTTAAATTAATTAGAGATTTGTAATTAATTTAATTCATTTTAAATTAATTATAAATGAGGTGATTATTAATCTTTGTTTATATATGATGGATGATATTGATTTCCATGATTGATTGTGATCTCAGATATATATCTATTGTGTTATGGATGCTTGGTTAAGTATGATGATATTGATTATCTGTTTGAGTAGATAATATGGATTAGCTGTTTATGATGATGATGTTATTATCCATTGTGATATTGTTATTTATCTATTTGTGTGTATATAGATAATTGAATTTAAATTGTTTAAACTTTAAAACAACTTGGCCTTAAAAGACACGGTTTGGATTTCGATGAGACCGGGATCGGGTTTCCGTATACCGGGATTCCAGGTCTGGAGACCCGAATACCACATCGATCCAAAATAACGTTAGGTCGTGAAATTCAAATGGAGCAAGTGAAGACTCGAGGTATAAGAACTATACGTCAGTATAACTCTGTGGGTGATTCCGTAATGAGTTTGACGAAGATAGTACTTATAGATTCGAGATGGTGATTCAGAATGCAAGGGTTATTGTCGTTAACTCTGAGGGTGATTCCAATACGAGTGTAACGAGATAATGCCTTCGGTTTCGTTCGAACCCGGAACGAACTTGTATGGATCGAATGCTTTCAGAACATCGTCAGGTGGACGATGAGCATTCTAAGTGATGTGTTCTCTAAAGGTAATCGTAGCCTCAAGCCTCATCAACCGGGAATGGCTAAAACAGGGGAGGTGCAGCAAGGCTTCGTGGGTAGCACCCACTTGAGAGCGAGATATACCCCTGTCTAGATGTCCCTTATTTTCGGTTTAGTGTGCGGTTGGTCATGAACAACCGTGGGGTTGTTTCGTTTGGGACTGTCCAGTAAGGGATGGTTCCGGCCTTGTGTTGCAGGGAACTTAGGTTGGGTTCTCGGTACGGTGATCTAGGCCACGTACTGTGACGGGCGGTACCCTAGTAGCCCTGCCATTGTATGGAATCCAAAATCCAATAAGTGCCATCGGATTTGATTGTATTACCCACGTTGTGGCTAGTATGCTGGAATTTAATAGATGTAACAATTTCAGCTATTTTCTATTTACTTGAAAACCCTAGACACTATTATAATATCACTGAATTTCCTATCAAAGTTTTGGTTAGCGTAAGGTAAAAACATTTCCATGTTTATGTGTGGGATGTCTTACGTGATACCCTTTGTTTCCAAAGAATTTTCAAAGTTAAGCAACTTTAACCGTTTACTCATACCAGACCCATGTCTGACCCGAAGTTTATTTCTGTTTTTCATAAACTCTCGGGTACCCAAATTTTTACGGGTAGCCAAGGGATTCAGGTTAGCTTTGACGAATTGTGGAGGAGCAATGGAGCAGGAGGCTTCAGCGTGTAGATATATATTGGTTCCGCTGTGTTTGTGTTTATTCTGTATTTCCGCTGTGTTGTATCTCTGTGATGTGTGAGTTGTATTAACTAGACAGGTGTTTATAACTGTCTAGTATGTGTTGTATTATCTGGATAACTCTGATGTATATGATATTATGTAATCTATTATGTGATATATTATATTTTATTCGTTCCGCTGTTGAGATTCTGTGGTTGTTTCTTCTTCTTCTCTATCTTTTCTACTTTCTCACCCCTTTCTTTCTTTTCGATGATGCGATTTTCCAAGCACGGAATTTCGGGTCGTTACAGTGGTAGAAGTGGATCTCAGACTATTGGATTTGAGGATTGAATAGGATGCAACCACGTCATACGTTGAATAGGGGCCAGCAGATGTAGAAACGGAAGGACCAGATCGAGTTGAAGAATGCAGAATACGTCACTAATGTTCAAACGAATGAACGTTCGTTCGTTCGCTAAAAAACAAGGTGGGTCGACTGGGCGGTCGACGCCCTTGTGCCCAGGTCGACCGACCGGTCGACCTGGCCTATATTTTTTTTTGTTTAATTTGTTTAATTCATATCTCGTTCATTTTAGCTCGAATTCTGAAGTTCTATATATGGAAATTGACCAAAAAATTACCACGGACACAATGGGGCGAGTCCCGTGACTCAATTCTGATAATTTCCTAAAGCTATTTTATTATTTAGTTAATTAATGATTTAATTATTACGGGTTAAATTTCGTGTTGTTACAAATAAAATAACGTTTTCATCCATAAATAATTAACATAAAATAATCTATTGATGAAAATTAAAATTTTACAATTTTCAAAAATTTAGGATCGTAAAATAGAGCTTAGGTAAAATCTGGAGATTTTTCAAAGTTGAAATATTATTTTTAAAAACAAATACATTGATTTCGGCAATAATTATTTAATATAAAATAATATTAAAAATTCAAATTTTATTCAGTAATTCTAAGATAACGAATGAAAGGTTACAAAAAAATTTGAAGAATTTTTCAATTAAATTATTATTTTTAATAAATCATAAATAGTTTTTTCTGAAATAATATTAATTATTAAAAATAATAAACTTTATTGAAAAATTCCTAAACTTTTTCTATATGTTTCTGAAATGATATAATATTTTTTAAAATTATATAATTGAATTTTGAATGTAATAATTATTTTATATATAATAAACAATTCAAAATTTCAATAAGTGTTAATTTAAAAATATGAATATATGTATGATAATTAATTTTCGAAATTGTAAATTCATATTATATATAAATAAGTGTACTAAAAATATTAAATCATATAAATATCTTATATATGCATATATGCTATTATGAGAGAGAAATATACACTAATATATATATATATATATATATCTATGAATTTATTAATAAATATATATAAAACAATTATTAATGACAAAAATTGATTTTGTATAGAAAACAACATTTGTCTATACATAAATCAAATAGTATAATAAACAAATTATGCACATAACCAAACTGATTTGTGACAACCACATCTACTTACAAAATCTCACCAAACTAAACATATAGTAGCAATATATTTAAACAGATATGAAATTGCTCATTATAGGATCATAGAATATAACTTAATTACTGTAATATGAATTAAAATTACCAATTTAATGATGCATTTGAATCCACGTTGAAGCAATGACTTCTCTTCCTTTTACTGTTCTTGATTCGTCAGATTGCAAGTCCGGAATCACCGACCTCAAACTATCGAATAATATTATTTTAATTTGAAACACTACACCAAAACAGGGATTTTGCAACATTTTATATTTGTTAATTTCTAACACTTATAAGTGTTACAGCCTAGTGACAATAAAAAAGTGTTAGGATACCTGAAAAAGTGTTGGAAAATATAAATAATGTTTTTTATAGACTTTCCAACATATCAGTTATAATTTACAACACAAAATAAGTGTTAGAACAGTTGGTAAATTTGTAAATAACTCACTTAAAATTGATTCCTTTTGTAATCTTGTACATGGAACGTTTTTCTAACGCTTTCCCTTCAGTCTCAACCATCGGCCGCCTAATTTTTAATCTAATTAGGGTTCCCGCGTTTACCGCTTTCCCATTCGCGCATTTCTTCTCGCAATCTCAAACTCTCCAGTTCTAAATACTTGTTCGCCGCTTTCCCTTCAATCTCAACTCTCCAGTTTTCTCGCGTCCAGTTCTTCTCGCAACACATTTCTTCTCGCAATGTCAATCAGGTATTTTCTTTTACATATGATTGTTCGATTTATATTTGTTCGATGGCAAATTGTTCTGGCCAAACGAAATTGTTCGCGGTTGAATTCTCTTTGAAATAACTCAATGTTTAGTTGAATTTCCTTTGACATTTTATCTTAAACAAAGAAGTTACGGTTGTTTGTGCAGTGATTTTCTCTTTAGCATCAAATTACCGTTTATCTGTTGGGTTTGTTGTGTCGTGTCTTTATCTTCCGCAAGTTTAGGAATAAAAGAGACTTGTTCTCTTTAGTTTGCTTGGTCATTTCTGTTCTGCGTTTATTTAGCTTAGCTGGATTCATGTCCAAAGTTTTAGCTTGTTTCTATTATTTGATTCAGCTTTTGTATTCTTTAAAAGGTATTGGGACGAGATGAATAATAGTAGATCATTTCAGTGCAATATTGTGTCTTCTTTGAAATTGCAGTGACATTATCTATGCATTTGTTTTCCATAACTTTGATAGTACTCTATTATTATTATTTTTTAAAAACGATTTATAAATGCAATACACTCATTTGTAAGTCTCAACTATAATGTATACAACCTATATCATTTAATAGGTAAATACTATAAACTCATGTGACGCCTATTACTGAAACCACTTCTAACTTGAATAAATCTCCTTCGAATATTGGAGTTGCTAGTATTCCGTCAAATGATGTTGGATCATCTACAAGAGGTAAACAATTTGTAATGCTACTATCACAGGGTACGAAGAAGGATGTAGCAAAAGCTTATATTGGAACACAAACTATGTGTCATTTCAGAGAGATAGTTCCAAATATTGAGAAAGTTGTTTGGATAATAGAAGTTTTAGAACCGGAAGCACCAATTTACGATGGTCCTCAAAATGGGCACCACAAGCTTTGTGAATTTTCAGATGGGGGCTTTGTGATATGGCCTGTGTATCATCTTCGCAGTATCTAAAATTCTATTGTAATTTGGATATGATATTGTGGTATTTTGAAATTTGGATATGATATTGTGGTATTTTGAAATTGGAAAGTTTGTAGCTCATATTATAGTATTATCTAAATCTGATATTGTTGCATTTGAGATATGGAAGCATTTTAGACTTCATATTGAATTGATATGATGAATTATATATGATATGGACATCATCATTTATGAGATATTATATTCATTTGTTTTAATAATTAAATATTAATTGTTACTAAATAATCATTTTCCAACACTTATAAGCGTTACCGTATATTTCTGTACCAACACTTATAAGCGTTACCGCATATTTCTGCACCAGCACTTATAAGCGTTACCGTATATTTCTGTACCAACACTTATAAGTGTTAGTAATACGTATGTTCGTAACACTTATAAGTGTCACAAATTAGGCCGCTTCATTCCTCACAGTCCATTAGTAACACTTAAAAAGTGTTAATTATTTGTAACACTTATAAATGTTAGGATTTGCCTGTTTTGGTGTAGTGAAATATATTTGAGAATTTCGGAGTGGATTGAGAGCTATGTTTTAACCAACAATGTTGAAGGTAATGGCGGTCAAAAAGGTTAGTAATTGTTTTTAGAGATACATATACATACATACATACATACATACATACATACATATATACATACATATATATATATATAGGGTTGTATTAGAGAGAAACGAGGAAAATCTTTTTACCCATTCTCACTTTATCTCAATCCATTATCTCAAGCCAATTCCCTATGTTTTAGCCACCCCTAGGCCTTCCAAAAAATGAAATTTTGCTGCCCTAATGATGGGCCTTAAACCCATCTAAGCCCAAGCCAAAATACTATGTAGTTAAATCTAATTTAGTCGCTTGTCGATATTGTATATCGATCGATATATTTATAACTGTTATAAATATATATAACACTATTTATTTCTCAAATCATATTTAAATTTTATAATTAATATTTCATAAATATTAATTAATTTAATTAATTTATAACAATTATAAAAAAATTAATTCATCGGTTTTAAGGGAATTCATTATTTCGGCTGTGTAACTCTTGGGCGTAAATTTGGTCAACGATTAACATCGAGCTATTCTAATGTTAACGATCACACATCACTTAACTGGTGGTGTGACATTATAGCCAAATTATTGCTTACTCATTTTCGGTAAAATCCAATTTTAGTTTAATAAGCGTTACCTGGTTGTGACATTTGTTTACACCAATTCTCTTCGTCAAAACTATATTACTTTGGACTTATGGAATTTGGTAATGGTCGAAATTCCAACCTCATCCACATTCAACTTTATAGTCTAAATACAAAGTCTTTGGTTCAATAATAACAATTATTATTAACCGAAATGCTCTGGCCAGAGACTTTGACTTTGAGTTGACTGTGATACTAACCGCATATAACCAAGGATACGAATCCTCTCTTGAATAGTGCTTCACTTCAAATACTTCCACTCGACCCAACTATAGTCACTCGATGGATGCCATGCCATGATTTGGCTATAATCAAAGCGGAGCTTTCATATTGAAGATCCACGGTATTTTCAAGTCGAGAGAACTGTGTAAATCAATCACATGGATATTTTCTGTTTGACCTTAGTTATATTAACCAATAGAAAACTATCGAGTGAGTCATTCCATAGTTATCCAATAACTATTAGTACGTAACTCCTAGGTGCCCCCAGTAGTCATGAGTAATACACTGCCCAACATTTGGAGAGCATTACGTACTCCAATCTAAACGAATACATCGATATCCAGTCTCGATGCATATTGACTAAGAACATTTAAAATGCTATATTTGTTTCATTGTGATAAATTACTCACAGTTACAACACTTTGTAACTACTATCACAAAATATACTATTTATGGATTTTTCTATTAAATATACTTTTAATTAAGTTAATTAATTAAAATAATCACATTATATCAAGTATATAATAGGAAGAAAATACCTTTTATTTCGAACAAGATTGGTCGTTTCAAACAAGATTGGTCAACGAGTTAGATATATGTAACAAATTACATAATTGCCCCTAGGGCATACCCCTAACTCTATCAATAACAAATATACACATATGTATGTATATATTAGTTGACCAATTAATTAATTATCCAATTAAACATTTTAATTATATATTTTAATAATTTTTCGAAATTTTATAAAATTTATCTTGAATAATTTAAGATAAATTTTCACCTATAAACTTTATAGTTGCATGTACATATATCACTTTATATCTATACATATATTTTAATTCATTAATTAATTAGTTATTTAATTAATCAAATTAGTTAAATATTTATAAAAAAATTGAAAAATATTAAATAAATTTTCATAATAATTTATAAAAATTCAAATTTATTTTGTAAAATTTATAAAATTTTCATTTATATTTTAAACTTAACATAAAATATACTTTAAATTTTGAAATATTAATTTGAAAATTAACCCAAAGCCATAAATATTTGTAGGCCTTACATTTGTACTAACCTTTTGGACTTACTCCACTCATTGGTCTAGGCTAGTAGCTAAGAAGGGGAGAATTCTTTTTATCCAACCTCAAGCCTAGACACTACTATTCAAGACACCAATCAGATAGAAAAGTTTATTGGTTGGCCCCTAATGCTGGCTAATTAGACTACATAGACCATACGGGCTCTAATATCATTTTTGGAACTCGGTCCAGTTAGCAGCAAATGAAACGTGTAGATTTAAAAAAAATCTTTAAATAGACCTTAATGGGCCAATGAAGTTTATCAAGTAGTAGAAGGTCCAATTTATTTATAAATAAATTATGTTTTATTCAAAGCTATTTTATATTAATTAATTAATTAAATTAATTTTTTATTTTAATGTATCATGTATATATTCAATAACATGACAAGATAGTATAATGAAGTATAACATGGATATAACTATGTATATACACATAGAGATTATTTTGATTTATATCTATTGTGTGCATGTTTGTGTGTATTATACTTACACACATATATATATATATATATGTGATAATTTCTTATGAATAACGGAAATATAAATGCTTATTGCTTGTATATAGATATTTATAGTACTATATATATAAATTGTTTAGACATATATACAGATATATGAGATATTTGTATTACCACTTATGTGTGTGTGTGTGTATAAAAGCCAATCTATATAATAAAAACCAAATATCTTCAAAATAAGTGAACAGATAGTGTTCAAGGTAAGATGGAAAAAAATAGGTTAACATCTAATCAAATCAGGATCTAAATAGAAAGAGAAAAAAGTGACATGTTTAATTGATTCCACCTTCCACTTTTAAAAACACCCAATTAATACTATATTTAATCACTATATGAAAATTAATTCCATACTTATCCCACTATCAAAATTAGCTTAGCATTAATATTTCAGATATGAAATAACACGTAAACATATATGTAAACAAGATTGCCTTTAAAGCATTGTCATAATTAAAATATTGCTCCAACAACATGATTTAATTAACTACAATATTCCACATGTATATATGTATATATTATAACTTAAATTTTAATTTCAAATATATATATATATATATATAGACACACACACACACAGATATATATATATATATGATTGAATAACAAAACATTAAATATATTAGTTTGAAATTAAAATTGTAACGATCCAGAATTTCAGTCATTTGAATTTGGAATATTTAATCGATTTTAAATATCGAAAAGTTAATATTTTACAAGTTAAATAACTTTGAATTTCAAATATAACGATTTATTTGACACTTATATTATTAAATTTAATATTGGGATTGTTTAAATAATTAAATCTTGAATTCTATGTGAATGAAAATGATTTGGAAATCTTATTTAAACAATTTAAAATAATAAGAATAATAATACTGAACTTTTAATTTGGATATAAAAATGATTTATTTGGTTTTATAATAAATCATTTTAATTAACATATCAAATTAGCCTTCCGGGGCACTATCTCGGATTTTGACGAAACCAGTGTCATTGGATCCATAATATCGAGTTATTGTATACTGACGATTTTCGTGGTGATGGAATGTACAATTTGGTTGTACGAGATCGAAACGCGTAGAAATTAATTTCAGAAATTTATATAATATAACTAGGTTTAAAAAGCTATCTTCTACATATGATCGAATTAGGGCACGGGACTTGTTCCATTATGTTCGGAATATGGATATTACATATAAAACGCCAGGCGGCACACCTCGATTGGAATTCAAAATTTTTGGGTACGTCAAACTAGATAATTTGAAATTACACACACACATAAGATCTACGATTTGGCATGAGAATGGGAGGTTATGGCGTTAAGCTTGGGCATATATCCGTTTTGCTCGAAGGAGTTTAGACTAGGGTTTTGATTTGGAGCTAATTGGAGTGGAGTTGGGTCTCGACGTTGATTTCAGTGTGCTTGTTGTATCGAGGAGCATCGGTGGAGTGAAATTTAGGGTGTGCGGCCACTTCTAGAACAACGTGACATCTGTTGTGTCAGATGGAGAGGCACAGGTCGCGTTTTTTTGGGGACGAGCGGACTTCGATTAATGGTGGTGGGTGAATAAAGCGCGAGGAGATGAAGAGAGGATCGACGGTTTTGGGTTTGGTGTTGAATCGAGTAGGAGAGGGGGAGGAGTAGGTGCGACCACAGTGCACGCAGCATGCACAATGGGGAAATAATTTTTGAATTGGAGAAGAAGGTTTAGAGGGTGGGTTAGGTAATTAACTAAAGTAATTAGAGGATACTATATTATTTAATTCTAGAAACTTGTAAATTTGATATCTAATCCATATTTGGTCGAAATTGAATGCGGTCAGCCGCATTAGGATTATATTGACGTGAACTACGTTTTGGATCTAGTTTGGGCGAATTTGGAGACAGTTGAAATTTAGGCTAAAATCGGACGTCGTTCGATTTTAGTTCCAAACCGAAACGCCTCAGCGACAACAAAAATAACGGTGAGTTAAACTCACCTTTTTGGTTAACCGATTATATTATAATTGGTAATAAATTGTTGATTGGATATTTCGATGATTTACCATATTTACTAGTTGGTTTGGATATATTCCCGCCCCTGGAGTGGATGGGACCCTATTACGTTCTCATGTATGAGCGGATGACCCTTTGTATACGAATCCCACCTTGAAGCGATTGATTTATATTTTATTATTATACACTGTATGTGATGTAAGGAAATAGGTTGGAGGGATCCAACGGGATTCCTCGCTATTGTTAAATTGATTTCAATAATACTCCTATTATATAAATTATCGGATAATAAATTTGGTTTTTGGCAGTATTGGTTATGACATCGTTCTGTGTTAAAAACTTAAACCCTATAGTGATAGAAAAACCAATATCGATATTGGCTAAGTGTTGGGTGGCTATTGGCCTCGAAATTAGTATTTTAAAATACCGTAAATTGCCATTTGAATTTTAGTTGGTTTTGGGGTAGGAAATTATTTTAAATCCAAAATTGGTTTTTCAAAAATATTTTATGTTAAAGGATTTAATTTCTATTTTATTTCAACCTTTTTATCTATCTTTTTCTAAGTTATTTATTTTTATTTAATATTGTTTAAAATATTATTTTTAATTATATTAATAAGGTTTTTAATATATATCAATATGGTTTTAAAGTTATTTAATTATATTAATACAATTTTAAAGTCGTTTAATTAAATTAGTATTGTTTTAAAGTTATTTGCTTATAGTTAATATTGTTTTAAAGTTATTTGCTTATAGTGAATATTGTTTTAAAGTATTTATCAATATGTTAACATTTTGAAAGGTTGATTATTTTAAGAGTAATTATGGTTTGAAATTAATAATAAAGGTTTATTAATAAGGTTTTGAAGTAAATGATTAGAATTTATTTATAAATGATCCGAGATTTATAAATAGTGTTTTATAAACAAATGTGAGTTTATAAGAGAAGTTTTATAATATGGTCTGGAAACTTAAAGGAAGATTAGTTAAGGCAAAAAGGGTTTTATAAATGGCTTTTAGATATTTATAAAAAAATTTATAGAAATGGGTTTAAAGACTTATAAGAAGAGTTTTATAAATGGATTTATGGATTTATAAAGGGGTCCTAAATGATTTTGGGAATCTATAAAAGAGTTTTATAAATGGTTCGAGAGATTTATAAAATAGTTATGAATGGTTTTAGAAATTATAATTGAATTTATAAATGATTTAGAATTGTATAAAGAGGAAATCTTCCTTAGTGTTTGGTAAATATGCTTATACCATTGAGATAAGTATATGGATATTTTCCCAAGTATTGAAATATAGAGATATGTGGATATATATCTTTGTAAAAGAATTTTTATACCAACATTTATAATATGAATTTAATTAATAAAAATATTAATTAAGGGGCTAATGGTTACTTATGTGCTTAACCAAGGTTTGTTTTTTCCTACGGAATTAAATCCCTGATTTGATTGTGTGTTTGTTGATAGTTAAATAACCAACTATCAAAACGTAACTTTGGAAATATCTAGGAGAAACACATTAGTGATGTAGCACAGTCATCTCCGATGATGATATACTATGTGTTTAAATCTCATTTCACTCTCCTAGGACAAATGATAAGGAAATCCATCCATTAACGGTTAGGAGGTGATCTCCGCTCTTATCTTTGACCGTTTATTTCCTAAAGAACCGGGGTTGAGTTTATTGGAAACTATCAAATGTTGTTTCGAAGAGACCGGGATCGGATATGTTATCTGAAAACCACTTCGATCCAACTTAAGTGTTTTGAAGTGAAGATATATTGAAGATGATGGAATTGAAGACGGAGCTCTCATGCGTTTTGTTCAGTTCCAGAACGAACTTGTATGGATGAATGCTGGCATTGCATTGTTGCCTGGAGGACAGTGTTAGCATTCCAAGTAGAAAATGCTATATAAAAGGTAAAACGTAAACTCAAACCTCATCGACCGGGAATGACTAAAACATGGGAGATGCAGCAGGGCTAAGTGGGTCGCTCCCAAGTAGGGTATGATCATCCCTATCTAGAGTTGATATTATCTCTCATTTGTATGCTTCGGGGCCCATTAATGGAGGGGTGATCATATTCGATGCTATCTAGTAAGGGGTGGGCTGGTTCTATATTGACAAGGGATGCATCGTGACGGGCATTAACCCAGTAGCCTAGTCATTGTATAGAATCCATTCTCCAATACGAGCCTTAACAATTTTATTTGTATACATATTATGCTTGAAATCAATTAATGTAATACTTTCAGCTATGACTAATATGTATTTGTATCTTAGACATATTATAATATCAGAGAATTTCATATGAAATGGTTTGGTTATCGTAAGATAAAACCCCGTCCGTGTTTATCCGTGGTGTGGTCTTACGAGATACTATTGATCTCAAAGTTTTTACAACTTTAAAATCTAGTTGGGTGTGTTTTTCTCACGCTGGTTTTCCAGACTGACTTGAGTGTTATCATATTATAATGCTCGAGTCAGATCAAGCATATTACAGATTAGTTTGGATTCTTTGGAAGTTTAGGAGACGAGCTGGTGGCCCAAAGACGTATTCACGTATATGGTTATTTTTCTGCTGCACTCATTGTTGTATTCATCACTAATTGTGATAACAGGTTGCTACAACTGTCTGGGCTGGAATAGGTTAGTATACTCTAACTGATGTGTGTGTGTGTGTATTACAGTTTTCTTTGTGTAAAGATCTGTTGTAGATTATAGATTATTCGTTCCGCTATGAGATTATGTATTGATTAGTTTTCTCTCTCTTCTTTCTTCCTTCCTTCTTTTTTCCACTAACATTCGAGTTTTCTGACATTGGATTGCTCGGCACGCAATACAGTAGACATAGTCGTGTCGATTTTTTAGGGTCGAATATCCCGGTCATAACACTTGGTATCAGAGTGCAAGGTTAAGCGAGAACCTTGGCTTTGGTAGATAACTCGTTAAGAGATAAGGTAATGGAATGCCTTATTATGAGTTTGAGTGTATATACATATATATGGCACGTATTTGTTAGTGATATAAAAATGTTTTATATTGTGTTGATTGTTTTGTTGAATGGCTTATGGATTCTGGTCAATATGAGCAATTAACGTTATTGATAGGGATCTCTAGACACTTGAATAGAGCAATTCGACATGGTATTTTTTTTGGAATTAAGTAAATGAAATAATTTTACCTTGATTGTATATTTTAAATATAAAGCAATAATATTTTAGAATTATTATAAAATATATGGTGTGTTTGGTTTGTAGTGAATGATAATATTATATTATTATCATTTGTTGTTGGTTGTTTGTGTTCTAATAAAAGTTGTTGTTATTATAATGTAAACAAGACAAACAATTGAGAAATGGCTTTATATAACCAAAGTAAAATTATATATAAGGGATGATTTGAAAATAAAAAGGATTTAAAAGCTGAGAATTTAAAATCCCATTGATTTTGGAAATTGTTTTCAAAGGTTTTGGAAGAATAATAGTAGTATTATTTTGAAAATGTTTTGAGTGGAAATATTTTTAAAAGGATTTAAAAGAGATAAAAAGCACTGAACTCACTTCGGTCATTGGAAAATAATTTCCATGATGACTACAGCATCATCGATGTTCATTTTCAGCTTTTCAAAAGAGGAATTGCTACTGTTGGAGTTTGTTTTGGTAAAACTAGTCTTGATTTTAAAATTCAAAGGTATGATTCGAAATACAAAGAAATGATTTATAGTATTGTTTCAAAATAATTGAAATAAGAACAAGAAGTTTAGACTCTAGAAAATTTCAATTAAGTGTTTTATGAAATATGAGAAAATAAGTTTTATAACTTATAATTTTTGAGAATTAGTAAGTTAAAACAAAGTTTTAAAATTGTTGAATATGAATGTTGAGAAAAGAAAATTTGAAATGAAGAATTAACTTAAGTTAAGTTAAATGAAATGATTTTTGGAAATGGAATTGATTGTGATTTGAAATAAATCAATGGGATGGACTAACTAAATAAGTTAGTGAATTGAATATGATTTAGAATGTTGTTGATAAAATTGAATAATGAAATTGGATTTGATTTAAAACGAATATAGACGTAAGTTGTGAAGTGATGATGGACATGAGAAGTGTTCTATAAAATGTTTATAAACTTAAGTAAAATTTTATGAAATGATTCATAAATGAATTTAGTATGGAGTGAAATGTTGTTAAACATAAAATTTGATGGAATGATTCTTAAGTGACATTAGAACTGAAAGAAATATACTAAGAAACAGATGAATGTGAATAATGATTATGAATAAATGGATGTAAATAAAAGAATTTGAGTAATGATAAACCAACTAAAATAAATACGTAAGTTGTACTTATACTATTTTATTTGCATAACTGTTTGACCCGGATTCAAGTACATGATTTCGAGATGATTTACATCGGTCTGAGTTAGGATCTTTTACTCGATTCTCGATGGCGAGCACTGAATATGGATTTTTGATTGATTCTGGAATTCTCTGTCATTGTATATGACTATGCAAGGAGAATGGGAGTTTCTAATCAAGGATCCAAATTTGAGTCCGCACTAGAGGAGTCGATTGAATGATACAGTTCGGAAGTGAAATTGTGTAATTGAGCGAGTGATCAGATTTGATATTGCATACGAGTGATATATGTACATCATACGGGCTTTAGTAAAGTAAATGTTGACAATTGAAAATACAAAATAATATGATTATGAATTATATGATTGGATATCATTGGTAAATAAGTTGCAGGTATATAAAAGCAAGAGCTAGTTTGATGCCTTCGGTTTCATAAGTAAAATTTTGTTGCCCGACTAAAAGGTACATGTTTATATTGTCGTTTGAATTTGATGGTTTTAAGTTTGAGCCACTTGGCTTTGGCTTTCTTTTGTTGGTTTGGGCCCGTAGTGATGGTATGTAGTTGTTTCGATCTAGCCACGCAAAGAAGACGCTGGCGAAATTTTTCGAAAATTTAAGAGTTATAAATTATTTTTTAAAAATTTTTGAAGAAATTTTTAATAACTAAAATTTGATGTCTCTGTTATTACTTGGAATTATATTAGTTAGTAACTATGAATGAATTTAAAAACCTAGAAATTTTATAACCTATTTCAGCTAATTGACTTGGAAAGTTAGAGCCTTAAAAGGATTTGGTAATATATTTCAACAGATTGATTTTAAAAGTTAATGGGTTTGGGCATTTTTCTTACCTTGGAAATTTGGGGATGAAATTCTTTTGAGGGGAAAGAACGTAATGATCTAGAATTTCAGTCATTTGAATTTGGAATATTTAATTGATTTTAAATATTGAAAAGTTAATTTTACAAGTTAAATAACTTGAATTTCAAATAGAACGATTTATTTGACAATTAAATTGTTAAATTTAATATTTGGATTGTTTAAATAATTAAATCTTGAATTTTATGTGAATGAAAATGACTTGAAAATCTTATTTAAACAATTTAAAATAATAAGAATGATAATACTGAAATTTTAATTTGGACATAAAAATGATTTATTTGGTTTTATAATAAATCGTTTTAATTAACATATAAAAATAGCCTTTCGAGGCATTGTCCCGGATTTCAATGAAACCAGTGTCGTTGGATGCGTAATAGTGAGTTATTGTATACCGACGATTTTCATTGCGATTGGACATACCGTTTGGTCGTGCTAGATCGAAACGTGTAAAAGTTAATTTTAGAAATTTATATAATATAACTGGGTTTGAAAAGTTATCTTCTGCATATGATCAAATTAGGGCACTGGACTTATTCCGTTGTGTTCGAAATAGGGATATTACATATAGAACGCAAAGCAGCACACCTCGATTGGAGTTCAAGATTTTTGGGTACGTCAAGCTAGATAATTTGAAATTATATATATATATATATATATATATATATATATTTCCATATCCTAGCCCATGCTCTTCATTGTGCATGCCATATCCACACTGTTCAGCCATACATTCCCTCTCCTTTATTATACCATGCTGCTCTTAAGAATGGACCTTTCTATTTCCATATCGCAACTTCAAAAATGAAAATATAAAGTTATACTCAGCGAAAAAAATCAAAATCTTGGATCTTTGATCGTATAATGATGAGATCTACAATTTGGCATAAGAATGGGAGGATGCGGCTTAAGCTTGGGCATACGACAGTTTTACTCAAAGGAGTTTAGAATAGGGTTTTGATTTGGAGCTAATTGGAGTGGAGTTGGGTCTCTATTGATTTCAGTGTGCTTGTTGTATCGTGGAGCATCGGTGGAGCGAAATTTGGGGTGTGCGGCCACTTCTAAAACAACGCGACATCTGCTGTGTCGCATGGAGAGGCACAGGTCGTGATTTTTTGGGAATGAGTCGGACTTCGATTAATGGTGGTGGGTGAATAGAGCTCAAGGAGATGAAGAGAGGATCGACGGTTTTGGGTTTCGTGTTGAATCGAGTGGGAGAGGGGGAGGAGTAGGTATGGCTATGGTGCATGCAGCATGCACATAGAGGAAATAATTTTTGAATTGGGGAAGAAGGTTTAGAGGGTCGGTTAGGTAATTAACTAAAGTAATTAGTGGATATTATATTATTTAATTCTAGGAACTTGTAAATTTGATATCTAATCCATAATACTACAAAATTGAACGCGATCTGTTGCGTTAGGATCGCATTGACGTGAACTACATTTTGGATCCGGTTTGGACGAATTTGGAGACAATTGAAATTTGGGCTAAAATCGAACGTCATTCGATTTTAGTTCTAAACCAGAATGCCTCGTCAACAACAGAAATAACGGTGAGTTAAACTCACCATTTTGGTTAACTGGTTATGTTATATAGTTGATAATAAATTGTTGATTAGATGTTTGGATGATTTACTATATTTATTAGTTGGTTTGGATATATTCCCGCCACTGGAGCGGAAGAGACCCTATTAGTTCCCATGTAAGAGCAGATGACTCTTTGTATATGAATCCCACCTCGAAGCGATTGATTTATATTTTATAATTATATATTGTATGTGATGTAGGGAGACAGGTTGGAAGGATCCAACGAGATTCCTCGTTATTGTTAAATTGATTTCCATAACATTCCTGTTATATAAATTATTGGATAATAAACCTGATTTTTGGCAGTATTGCTTATGACATCATTATATGTTAAAAACTTAAACCCAGTAGTGATAGAAAAACCAATATCAATATTGGCTAAGTGTTGGGTGGTTATTGGCCCGAAATTAGTATTTTAAAATACCATAAATTGCCATTTGAATTTGAATTGGTTTTGAGGCAGGAAATGATTTTAAATCCGAAATGGGGGTTTCGAAAATATTTTATGTTAAAGGATTTAATTTGTATTTTATTTCAACCTATTTATCTATCTTTTCCTAAGTTATTTTTTATTTAATATTGTTTAAAAGATTATTTTTAATTATATTAATATGGTTATAAAGTTATTTAATCATATTAATATGGTTTTAAAGTTATTTAATTATATTAATACTGTTTTAAAGTTGTTTAATTATATTAGTATTGTTTTAAAGTTATTTGCATATAGTTAATATTATTTTAAAGTATTGTTTTAAAGTTATTTGCTTATAGTTAGTATTGTTTTAAAGTATCTATCAATATGTTAATATTTGGAAAGGTTAATTATTTTAAGAATAATTATGGTTTGAAATTAATAATAAGGGTTTATTAATAAGTTTTTGAAGTAAATGATTAGAATTTATTTATAAATATTCCGAGATTGATAAATAAAGTTTCATAAACAAATGTGAGTTTATAAGAGAAGTTTTATAATATGGTCTGGAAACCTAAATGAAGATTAGTTAAGGCGAAAAGGTTTTATCAATGGTTTTAGATATTTATAAAAAAAAGATGGTAGAAATGGGTTTATAGATTTATAAGAAGAGTTTTATAAATGGATTTATGGATTTATAAAGGGGTCCTAAATAATTTTAGGAATGTATAAAAGAGTTTTATAAATGGTTCTAGAGATTTATAAAATAGTTATGAATGGCTTTAGAAATTATAATGGAATTTATAAACGATTTAGAATTGTATAAAAATGAAAGCTTCCTCGGTGTTTGGTGAATATACCTATACCGTTGGGATAAGTATATGGATATTTTTTCATGTATTGAAATATAGAGATGTATGGATATATATCTTTGTAAAAGAATTTTTATACAAATATTTACAAAGTGAATTTAATTAATAAAAAGATTAATTAAGGGGCTAGTGGTTACTTATGTGCTTAACCAAGGTTTGTTTTTTCCTATGGAGTTAAATCCGTGATTTGAATGTGTGTTTGTTGGTAGTTAAATAACCAAATTTGGATTCAAAACGTAACTTTGGAAATATCTAGAAGAAACACGTGAGTTATATGGCGCAGTCATCTTTGATGATGTTGTACTATGCGTATAAATCTCGTTTCACTCTCCAAGGACAAATGATAAGGAAATCTGTCCACTAACGGTTAGGAGGTGATCTCTGCTCTTTTCTTTGACTGTTTATTTCCTAAAGAACCGAGGTTGAGTTTACCAAAAACTATCGAATGTTGTTTCAAAGAGACCGAGATCGGATATGTTATCCGAAAACCACTTCGATCCAACTTAAGCATTTCGAAGTGAAGATATCTTAAAGATGATGGAATTGAAGATAGAGCTTTCAAGCGTTTCGTTCAGTCCCATAACAAATTTGTATGGATGAATGCTGGCAAAGCATTATTGCTTGGAGGGTAGTGTTAGCATTCCTAGTTGGAAGTGCTATATAAAAGGTAAAATGTAGCCTCAAGCCTCAACAACCGGGAATGACTAAAATAGGGGAGATGCAGCAAGGCTAAGTGGGTCACTGCCAAATAGGATATGATCACCCTATTTAGCATCAATATAATCTCTCATTTGTATGCTTCGGGCCCATTAACGGAGGGGTGATCATATTCGGTATTGTCCAACAAGAGGTAGGCCAGTTCTGTGTTAGCAGGGGATCATGGCGAAGTCCTCAGTGTTATTTTATCTATAGATGCACCATAACGGGCGGTACCCCAATAGCCCACTCATTATATGGAATTGATTCTCCAATACGAGCCTTTAAGGTTTTAGTTGTATACCTATTATGTTGGAATTTAATTAATGTAACAGTTTCGGCTATGATTAATAAGTATTTGTATCTTAGACACTATTATAATATCAGAGAATTTCATATGAAATGGGTTGGTTATCGTAAAGTAAAACCCGTCCGTGTTTGTGTGCGGCATGGTCTTACGAGATACTATTGATTTCAAAGGTTTTTATAACTTTAAAATCCAGTTGGGTGTGTTTTTCTCACGCTGGTTTTTCAGATTGATTAGGGTGTTATCTTATTATAAAGCTCGGGTCAAATGGAGCATATTACAAATTAGCTTAAATGCTTTGGAACTTCAGGAGACGAGCTCGAGGCCCAGAGACGTATTCACGTGTGTGTGTGTATATATATATACAAGTATGGTGGCACGTCCGTTGGACGTGTGCAAAGAAGGAAGTGACGTATTTTGTCTTTGTTACAATTATGATATTGTGAGAGATTATAGTAATGTTTTCGTTAATTACGGAAAAAAAGAGGAAGATGATATGACAAATAAACAGAAATAAGGTGTTGTAAGAAAGACGATATGTAAACCCGATAATGATGAAGCACCTTTGTAGGAGTTCTTTGGCACGTGCGATGCACGTGCACGCGTGCAGGAGAAATTGGTATTATGAAACATTGGTTGTATATAAGTATACTGCATAAGGCAAAGCAGATGTAAATCTTGTTAAGTAATTTTGTTATAACCTCAAAGTAAGCAGACACGTCCGATGGACATGTGCATAGATAAATATCGGCAAAGCTGGAAATGAATTAAATTTTGGACTTCTACATTATTCTCTTATTTGTTCATTCTGAGGTTAGTAAATGTAATATACATAAACGTGATGAACTACAGCTCAAACCAAATAGAAAATTATTAATATTTCCATGGTGGTTACTTTTTTTGACAACAGAGTAAGCAAAACCACTAATACATCATGTCAGCAAAGCACATATAAGTATATAATAAGCAAAAAGGAAAGGACATTGTCGTTCTTTATATTTACCTGCAGAAACATGTACGAAAGTAGTAAGTGTAAATGTTTTGTTTTGTGGATAAAATCATGATGGAAATGCAAGGGCAGACATCTTAAATTGAAAGGATTAAAATAAATACTCTAAATGGTCATGTTGTTTCAGTGAGTGAAAAAATATTACATAAAAGGGTCAGATTCTACGATGATACATGATGATAAATTGGACAGCAGTTATGAAATACAAATTAAGTGTAGTAATAGTTAATTAAATTTGGAACAACTCAACAACCTTTCACATCCATGTAGGAGCAGAACAGAGCAAGGCAATATATCATACTGTTCTAAACTGTTAAGGAAGAAAGAAGGGCGATTGTTGCAAGAAATGCAAGAAATCGTCTAGTATTCCCAGTAAATGTCATTCAAACAATTTTATTGACAATCATTATAATTGAAATTGAAAAAGATTCTCACTAATCATATACTTTCTATATCTGGGGATGGAAAATTACTTAATACATTATTATACAGTGGATATTAAATAATAAGCATTAATTTAGTAGTGGCATTAATTGAATCGGAAAACTTAATGACGGCTGAAGGTAGATTCAAACTTTTGACAAATATGCACCTTTGGGTTAGAGGGATTTTCAAACTGTTAAAGAATATAAAAATTTGGTGTTTTTTCAGCTATCTCCTCAGCTTTCTTGCATGCCCTTTTCATACACTTAACAGGATCAGTTAGGACCAATTCAGAACCAAAAGCTTTGAGAATGATCCTTCTCTCAACACTCATAGAAGCAGGCATTGTCAAAATAAGCTTATAGCCTTTAGCTGCTTCCATGAAAGCTAGCCCTATCCTCGTATTGCCACTGGTTGATTCAATAAGAACACTCTTAGGAAGAAAAATTCAAGAACCAAATGAAAACAATGTTAGTCTGTATACAAAAATACATAGAAATATGTGAATGGTGACAATAATAGGCCCAATAAATCTACTAAGCCAAGAATTCAATGTTATCCGAAATATATGTAATTCTTCATATAAGTATTTGTAACATTGCAAGAAGTTCACAGTCATCGATCATCGATAGAATAATAAGACTTTCTCCACTCAATGGAGTACATTTCTGTAAATTGTATGATAAATACTAATGATGTTGCACAGGCTCATATCAGCTACTGACTGTTTCATACTTTTATCTCCTAAGGAGCTAAGTCATAACAATGCATTTGTTATAATGTTGCTTCAGATGCGCAAACGCACATGCACATTATGACGTTCCACTTGTGCATCAACTACTCTGTGATTCATATTTTATCACCTAAGGAGTTAACTCTTACTGTGCATTTCTTTAATGTTGCTTCAGAAACACATGCACACACGTACGCACACACGCACGCACCCACTCACTCATTTCAGTAAATTATGCGGAAGCAAAGGAACAAATATAGCCGAGTAGTGAACATTTATTTCCACGAATAAATATACTTGTGTACCCACTGATCAAGCATTCCCGCAGTCATGTCTTAATAAAGTATGTTATGTTAACCATATAATACTATGTATGCATCATCAATTAATCGGTACGTTGTAAAATAAGAAAATATTAAGAGATTATTTCCAAATACCTATACATGTATACGTAAAGGTACTCATTTTGGTGAAGTCATGGTTTGGGAAGGAACTAAATAATAAATATTAAAGTGCACTGGCAGCTTTGTCGAAGCAATAAGTACATGCAACAAATAGTATTATAAAATAAAATTAAAACCTAGAATTATGTACTATTATCCTTTTACAGAGTAGGCATTATAATGAGGTAAAGAGAATACAGTAACATTGGTAGTTGTTGCAAGAAATCTACTTGGATTCCCAATGAAATGCCATTCAAGCAATTTTACCAACTACCATTATCACTGAAATTCAAAGACATTCTCAATAACTATATAATTTCAATATCTGTTGATGGAAAATTAGTTAATACATTATTATAACCTGGGCATTAAAGAATATGCAATAATTTAGGAGTAGCATACATAAATCATACATAAATCATCCTACATATGCCCTTCATGTTTATGTAAAGACACATACAAAACTTAGCTTATATAATTTAACTTAAAAAAATTAGTTGATGGAGAACAAACAGTAAACTAAACTATCTATATCTAGAAACTTGCAATGTCAAGACCCGCAAATCCGTACCCTTGATTAAACACTAATCTCCATTGATTAACTCAAGAGGCATGGAAATACGAACCCTGAGGGGTTTTAAGAAAGAAGAAAGAGATAGAAGAAAAAGAAAACAGAAGAAGAAGAAAGCAGAAGAAGAAAGAAGAGAAAGAAGAACAACAGAACAACAACAGAACAGAAAACAATATCAGAATCTCACATATCGCAGCGGAACAATATACAATAGATAATTACTAGTTTTTTAAAACAAAGAACTATATCAGTTTATACATACATCAATCAGAGTCAATATACGACTCAATACAACACAGCACAACAATGGACAGTTATATAAACTAGTCCTCATACAGAATACACATCGGAATAAATAATATCAGATACAAATACTACGTCTCGTCATCCAGCTTATCTCCAAAGCTCCAGAATATCCTGATAACATAACTCTAGGCTGCCCGTGTGGAAATTTGTGGGCACCCAGAGTTTAGAAGGGAACAATAAACTCCGAGTCAGTCATGGTGACTGGTGTGAGATCGTAAAACAGTTATTCTTTATAACAACAAAGGAATATTTTAAAATAGATTCACAATGCTTTTGGAAAATGAAACTACCATAAGACCTCCCACCACACACACAATGCAAATGCAGAATTGGAGGAGATTTCTTCTTATGATAGTCAAAGATGCTTACTACGCAAAATCAAATTCTTTTTGATATTATTATTAGTGCATAGTGTAGAAAAACATTTCGAAAGTATAATATAAATCTTAGCCAACATACGACCAGTATCGTATGCCTACTATAGCTACCATCTAAACAGTGGTGACCACCGTACGTAAATGGCAGGTTCTACAACTAATACCGTACAAAGTTCATATTGAAGTTTGGATTTCCAACAAATGGTCAGGCCAAGGAACTTCCTATCCACGATGGGTACGTCCCTGGAATAGACGACCCGAGAAATAACCTAACATTACGGTTAGATCTCTGCCAACACAAGGCCGGGTTACCTCTGTAAAAATAGGTAACTACTGACACGCGTATGTCATCCCCCGATCGTAACCGATCTTCCCGAGGATCCCCGATTTCCAACAAATCACATCAAAATAATAATGCAGCAACCACATAGGTTAAGTATCTAGGCTCCATACCATGATACCACCTCTATCCAGAAGGAATGACATACACTAAGGGGCGCTACTCCCTAGAACCTTGCCACATCCTTCCTGTTTTGACCATTTCCGGGGTGTGAGGCTCGACGAAGTCTCGTCCACAAAGCTACGCTTTCTACAAAGCCCTGCTTCGGGTCAAACAAAATGATCAACCTATGATCACAAAGATATAAGATCAAACAAATGATCATATCGCAAATGATCAAACACTGATCATTTCACAGCAACACTCAGTATGCCACGTTACCAAATTGGGAGTATATCGCTGATAAATTTCAACTACATAACCTCTGAGCTCGTACATCTCAGAGAAGGGTGTTAAGCTAAGAGAATAAATTCTCCGCTACCAACAGAAATGTATTTGAAAGGAATCAGCTTTATATCTCAATTTGTAACGTCAGACACACAATCCATACAAGTCTATTCCGGGATCGAACAGAACCGAAGGCACTTCTCACGAAGCCCTTGCATATCCGGATAAATTTCTAATCACGTCCGGACTTCCCGTCACTAAGGGTGATAAAACCTCTAAATCGGAGATCAGCCGATGTAGAGTAACTCGACGGTAATCCTTCCGTTTTCAAAAATATCCGGTCTTCAACACCGGTCTTCGAATGCAATTCATAACGACGTATCACATATTCGGAATGGGTTATACGACCCCATGGTCCTTTCCCGGCTAACCCGAATAGTGAGCGCTTATTCAAAAATAAGTGTGGCATTCAAATTCATCCAATTCACAACAAATACCATTCAAGGTAATTATTGATAGTCGGTTATTTAACTATCAATAAAGATGCGCAACATCATCAGATTCCAAATAATTTTCCAAATTATTTCATCTTCAAAAATATCTTTACTAGATATAAAATTTCCACTTCAAAAATAAATCAACGTTTATTTTTAAACAAATTCCCTTTTCTTTATAAATTCCATAGTGAATTTATATTTCAAAATATCTACTGATATACGATTCTAAAATCGATTTCAAAATATTCAATTTCAATTTATCTTTAAGAAGATAAATTCTCAAAACGTTCATTTCATATTGGAAATGCATTTCCATACTTATTCAAAAATAAGTAATTCACAAATCTATTTATTTTCAACATTTGAAAATATTCAATATACTTAAATCAATATTAAGTATATATTCATTCTTTAAGGAAATCATTTTCTTAAGCACATTTATTCAAGTCAAAACGAATGTTACGTAAAACATCGTTACGACGACTCAAAATTACTAGTATAGGGATTCGGATTTTTAAGATAGATTTATAAATCCCAATACTACATAAAACATTTTCTTTCGAAAATCATTTACTATAACAACAGTGTTATAGTCCATCATTTCCTTATTTCTCGAAAACGTCTATTTCAATAATGAATGTTGAAATCTATGTATTCGATATTCATTATATTGAAAACATCTTTAAATGTTTAACTTCATTTTCAATGTCACTTCTTCAAAAATAAATCCATTTTTCTTAACAATATATTCACTGTCCAAAATCGGGAATATAATTCACTTAACCCAATTTCAATCTTTTCCACACATTTAATTCAAGAATAATTCGCTATCCAAAATCGCGAATATATTTCCTTTAATAACCTTCTACATTTAATTTATCAAATTCAATTGATTTTGAATTTATAAACACGTTTATAAATTCTATTTTTTAACAACTTCAATTTAATAAATCTCCTTTATTAACAATTCGATTCATAACTCAAATCTTATACCAACAATCCATATTATAAGTTAAATACTTATAATTCCTTTATTTTACCAAAACATTTCCATTTATAAGTTCATAATTTATAAATTCCATTTATTTATAAATTCTTAAAAATTCATTTTAACGCTTATAAAAACTCGTTTTATAATACCAACACTTTAAAGTTATAAATATCAATCTTGTACATCTTTTATATACATCGTTTTAATAATTCAAAAATTTCCAATTAAAACCATTTTATAAATTTCTTAACTATTTATTTCAAAAGAAATTACCTTTTGGTTATAATTCACAAATCTTAACTTTTATAACTTTAAAATCTTAACGTTTATAAATCAATTCAAAAATTCCATAAACGTATATTTTCAAAAATCACTTTAAATCCTTTTAAAGTAAAAGTCGTTATTTTTAAACTTCAAAACTTGAATCCGATGATGCAACAGCACCAATTAGTCAATCACAACATCAAACATCATATATCAACATATGATAACAAAATATACATCAATATCTGTAAATAAATAAATACTGGTGAGGAATCCAGTTGGATCCCTCTAACCTGTTTCCCTGCATCCACAGATGTTAGCACAATACCAATTCCACTTCAAGGTGGAATATCGCGGTATATGGGTTTTATAAAAATATCCGCTTACTAACGGCGCAATAGGGTCTCATCCGCTATACGAGGCATGAAATCATCAATCCAATATATACATATGCCAATATGTATATATTGCTATATATATATAGATATATCCTATCATATCTAATATCACATCCAATAGCAATCAATAACTGCAAAAATTCCACATTCAATTTGAGTGAGAAAAATCTCACCTTAGCTTTTAAATTTGCCTTCCATTTTTCCATTCCCGACTCGATTCCCCGGTTTTGACCTTATAAAATAAATTTACACAACTTGTCAATATTCGAATCAACTGAATAATTAATTTCCGTTTAATATTTTTTTTTCTTGATCGTTAAACCTTGTATAAACAATTTATACAATGTATTAATATTCGAAATAATTTAAACAGTTAATCACTTAATTACTTTTTATTCAATTAGTTTAACTACTAATTTGGGTTTAACCCCATAATTTATTTTAACTAATTTTCTTTGATAAAGTATTTTTTTTAATGACTAAAGTAATTAAACAAGTTATTTTAAATAGTTTAATCGCCTTAATACAATTTTTTTTAGATAATTTATATAACCCGAAAATCCAATTTTTCTACAACTGTTCAATCCTATATAGTTTCCAGTAAATAAATAAAAATTTATATCTCTAATTGAAGAATTTACTTTCACATAATTTCAAATCCTTTAAAATTCCTATTTTCAAAATCTTATATTAATATCCTTACTGTTCAAAATAAAAATACGTGAGTTAATATATATATTATTTAATTTAACTAAAAGAATGAATTGCATAAAAATAACAGCAGATACCTCACTGCAAATTGAAGAACTCAGGCCTTCACGCGCACGACCACCATCAGAAATCTATCGCGAGCTCGACTTCGAACTCCAAACCCCAACGCCACGAATCGCTGCCACCAGCGACGCTTGTCGTTGCCCTCGTTGACTTCGGCCTTCACGCGAGACCATCGCGAGAATCCCCTCCAACCTGGGCTCCATTGATCCCACCTCACCTTGTCGCCGCGGCCTCCAGCGCCTCATCATTGCGACGCCGCCTTCAATTGCTCGACTGACCCCAAAACCGAGCTCGAACGCGAGCTCTTGCGAATCGACAGCGACGAACCCCACGAATCCATCACAAAGCCCCAGCCTTGTTTGCTCACATCGACTTCAGCTTCCACGAGATGCTACCACCTTCGCTGCTTCGCCTTCGACTTCACGATGCCGACATGCCAGAATTTTCCACCAGTACCCACGCCTGCAGATACCCACTTGAGTTCGAATAAGAACTACCCATACCCCCAATTGACGACTCGAACGATAACGCGACCCTCCCTGCTCGGCTCGAATTGAGAGTTGCCTCGCGCGATTTGATTTTTTTTTTTTTGAGATTTGAACGAGGCTTCGGCCCTTGTATTTTTTTGAAAAGGGATGGCAGCCATTGATTGTTTTATTTGAACTGTTTTGAATGATAGAGGAAAGAAGACTCAGTGATTTTATTTTTTTAGTGAACGAACGAAATTCATTTTGATTTATTTCTTTCTTCTTTCTTCGGCTGCAAAACGAAATAAAGGGGAAAAGAAACGAACGGGTACGAAGGAGACACAATGGAGGCAGTTGTACTTATTGTCGGATAAAGAAAACATTTATATTTTAGTCAAATTCAATTTGCCTTAAAATAAATTTCTATACGTTTATATATCGTACGATCACATGACAGCTCCAATCACCACGAAAATTGAAATCCGATAATAATACAATATTACGGACCCAATGGAACTGGTTTCATCGAATTCCGAGACTGTGCCTCGAAACGCTATTTCCAAATATCGATTCGAACGATTAAATTTCAAAACTGAACAGACACTTTCAAATTCGATTCTGAAACTTCAATTACCTTCAGTATTATCCATACGAATTTTTCAAGCTTTCGAAATATTTTTCTTCAACTTAAAATTGAAGATTCCAATTTTTATTCAATTTACAATAGATTAAATTTTATAATTTAATCACCAAATTCAAAGTTATATCGGGGATTCAAATTAAATCATCGTTCAAATATTTAAAATTAATTAAATATTCTCAATTTAATTTGTTCAAAATTCTGGGTCGTTACAAACTTCCCTCCTTAAAAGAATTTCATCCCGAAATTACAAGTTAGGAAAAATGGTTCTTAACTCGTCTACTATTTTTCAACATCCAAATAGTTTTATCAAATTTTTCAAAACAAATCTTCCTACTAAAGATTCGTTATCATTTCTACTAACTTTCCAACTCCAATTAAAGTTTCAAACAATATCGTTTTTCTTCAAAATTCAAATTCAAATTTAAACTTTCAAAAATTTTCTAACACTCGGAATTTTCGAAAAATTTCGCCAGCGTCTCCTTTGCGCGGCTAACACGGTACGACTACAAAACGTCCCTACGGACTCTCAGATTTCAAAAAGAAAAGAAAAAGCCAAGCGGCTAGACAAGAAAATCATCAAATCTCATATCGAAATTCAAATACATACCTTTTGTCGAGCAATTCAATTTTATCTTTGAAATCAAAATTTCCAATTCCATTATACACCTGTATATCCTACTAGCCATAATATCTAGTTACAACATTCAAACTATTTTGCAAATTCTATTACAAAATTTTCAATATAAGCTGCTTATACATTTTTAGCTTACTATTTCAACTAAATTTGGATTCAATTTACTTTCAATTCTGAAATATTGAATTTTATCAATTATCTGTCATTTACAACTGCACTATCTTAAATTAGTTCCAATTACTAATTCAAATTGATATCAATTCAATTTATTTTAATTCTACTTCGATTAAATCTACTTACATTTAAACTGGATTTCCAATTTCCATACGAATTTTAATTCATCTTTCATTTACAATTATTCAATTCATTTGCTTACGAATTCGAAATGAATTTCAACTTTCAATTCCATTTTCATTTAATTGATTCACTTATACTTGCTTTGATTTAACTTCATTCTTTTAAGTTAAATTTATTCTACCAAAATTCAATTGGTATAAGTTATCAACTTAATAATATTTCATAAATATTTTTATATAGTATTCCAGAGTCTTTTCAACCTTTCAAAACCATTTTTGAAAACAATTCAAATCATCCTTTGAATTTCCAAAACAAACCCCAAATTTTCCAAACAACCTCCATTTAAAACAATTTGGCAGCAATTCCTCTTCCGGAAACCCGAAAATGAACATCGATGATGCTGCAGTCATTACCGAAGTTATTTTCCAGCGACCGAAAAGAGTTTAGAGCTTTCATCTCTCCAGAATACTTTTCCAAAACCTTTGAAATTCATTTCCAAGCCAAAAAGAATTTAAACTTTTCAAATCTCCAAATTTTACAAATTCTTTTCAAAACATTTTCAAAAACTTCTCTGGAATCCCGTTTTAATTATAAATCACATTTACAATTTATATTCTCAAATTTCATTCGTATGTGAATTCATTCCTTAACTTTGGAGTTTTGATTTCAATTTCTCATTTAATTTCAATGATAATAGATTAATATTATCACCTCTAACAACCATGCAACCATATACTGTAATAATTTACAGAAAATCATTTCTTTTTTATACAAAAATAGTTTTGGGTAAAATTATTTCATTTACCCTATTTAAAACAATACTGTGTCGGTTTATCTTGTTTAAGAGTTTAGAAACCCCTATCGATTACAGTTAGCTAAACTGCACCGACCAGAATCCATAAACAATCAACCGATAAGTCAACACAATACAAAACAAATTTTATATTCACTAACAAATACGCACTCGTATCTATTATTACACTCATACTCATTCTAGAGTACTACTGACTCTATCTCTAATGAGTAACACCCAACAGAGCAGGGTTGTCGCTTAACCATATGCTCTGATACCACGCTGTCAAGACCCGCAAATCCGTACCCTTGATTAAACACTAATCTCCATTGATAAACTCAAGAGGCATGGAAATACGAACCCTGAGGGGTTTTAAGAAAGAAGAAAGAGATAGAAGAAAAAGAAAACAGAAGAAGAAGAAAGCAGAAGAAGAAAGAAGAGAAAGAAGAACAACAGAACAACATCAGAACAGAAAACAATATCAGAATCTCACATATCGCAGCGGAACAATATACAATAGATAATTACTAGTCTTTTAAAACAAAGAACTATATCAGTTTATACATACATCAATCAGAGTCAATATACGACTCAATACAACACAGCACAACAATGGACAGTTATATAAACTTGTCCTCATACAGAATACACAGCGGAATAAATAATATCAGATACAAATACTACGTCTCGTCATCCAGCTTCTCTCCAAAGCTCCAGAATATCCTGATAACATAACTCTAGGCTGCCCGTGTGGAAATTTGTGGGCACCCAGAGTTTAGAAGGGAACAATAAACTCCGAGTCAGTCATGGTGACTGGTGTGAGATCGTAAAACAGTTATTCTTTATAACAACAAAGGAATATTTTAAAATAGATTCGCAATGCTTTTGGAAAATGAAACTACCATAAGACCTCCCACCACACACACAATGCAAACGCAGAATTGGAGGAGATTTCTTCTTATGATAGTCAAAGATGCTTACTACGCAAAATCAAATTCTTTTTGATATTATTATTAGTGCATAGTGTAGAAAACCATTTCGAAAGTATAATATAAATCTTAGCCAATATACGACCAGTATCATATGCCTACTATAGCTACCATCTAAACAGTGGTGACCACCGTACGTAAATGGCAGGTTCTACAACTAATACCGTACAAAGTTCGTATTGAAGTTTGGATTTCCAACAAATGGTCAGGCCAAGGAACTTCCTATCCACGATGGGTACGTCCCTGGAATAGACGACCCGAGAAATAACCTAACATCACGGTTAGATCTCTGCCAACACAAGGCTGGGTTACCTCTGCAAAAATAGGTAACTACTGACACGCGTATGTCATCCCCCGATCGTAACCGATCTTCCTGAGGATCCCCGATTTCCAACAAATCACATCAAAATAATAATGCAGCAACCACATAGGTTAAGTATCTGGGCTCCATACCATGATACCACCTCTATCCAGAAGGAATGACATACACTAAGGGGCGCTACTCCCTAGAACCTTGCCGCATCCTTCCTGTTTTGACCATTTCCGGGGTGTGAGGCTCGACGAAGTCTCGTCCACAAAGCTACGCTTTCTACAAAGCCCTGCTTCAGGTCAAACAAAATGATCAACCTATGATCACAAAGATATAAGATCAAACAAATGATCATATCGCAAATGATCAAACACTGATCATTTCACAGCAACACTCAGTATGCCACATTACCAAATTGGGAGTATATCGCTGATAAATTTCAACTACATAACCTCTGAGCTCGTACGTCTCAGAGAAGGGTGTTAAGCTAAGAGAATAAATTCTCCGCCACCAACAGAAATGTATTTGAAAGGAATCAGCTTTATATCTCAATTTGTAACGTCAGACACACAATCCATACAAGTCTGTTCCGGGATCGAACAGAACCGAAGGCACTTCTCACGAAGCCCTTGCATATCCGGATAAATTTCTAATCACGTCCGGACTTCCCGTCACTAAGGGTGATAAAACCTCTAAATCGGAGATCAGCCGATGTAGAGTAACTCGACGGTAATCCTTCCGTTTTCAAAAATATCCGGTCTTCAACACCGGTCTTCGAATGTAATTCATAACGACGTATCACATATTCGGAATGGGTTATACGACCCCATGGTCCTTTCCCGGCTAACCCGAATAGTGAGCGCTTATTCAAAAATAAGTGTGGCATTCAAATTCATCCAATTCACAACAAATACCATTCAAGGTAATTATTGATAGTCGGTTATTTAACTATCAATAAAGATGCGCAACATCATCAGATTCCAAATAATTTTCCAAATTATTTCATCTTCAAAAATATCTTTACTAGATATAAAATTTCCACTTCAAAAATAAATCAACGTTTATTTTTAAACAAATTCCCTTTTCTTTATAAATTCCATAATGAATTTATATTTCACAATATCTACTGATATACGATTCTCAAATCGATTTCAAAATATTCAATTTCAATTTATCTTTAAGAAGATAAATTCTCAAAACGTTCATTTCATATTGGAAAAGCATTTCCATACTTATTCAAAAATAAGTAATTCACAAATCTATTTATTTTCAACATTTGAAAATATTCAATATACTTAAATCAATATTAAGTATATATTCATTCTTTAAGGAAATCATTTTCTTAAGCACATTTATTCAAGTCAAAACGAATGTTACGTAAAACATCGTTACGACGACTCAAAATTACTAGTATAGGGATTCGGATTTTTAAGATAGATTTATAAATCCCAATACTACATAAAACATTTTCTTTCGAAAATCATTTACTATAACAACAGTGTTATAGTCCATCATTTCCTTATTTCTCGAAAACGTCTATTTCAATAATGAATGTTGAAATCTATGTATTCGATATTCATTATATTGAAAACATCTTTAAATGTTTAACTTCATTTTCAATGTCACTTCTTCAAAAATAAATCCATTTTTCTTAACAATATATTCACTGTCCAAAATCGTGAATATAATTCACTTAACCCAATTTCAATCTTTTCCACACATTTAATTCAAGAATAATTCGCTATCCAAAATCGCGAATATATTTCCTTTAATAACCTTCTACATTTAATTTATCAAATTCAATTGATTTTGAATTTATAAACACGTTTATAAATTCTATTTTCTAACAACTTCAATTTAATAAATCTCCTTTATTAACAATTCGATTCATAACTCAAATCTTATACCAACAATCCATATTATAAGTTAAATACTTATAATTCCTTTATTTTACCAAAACATTTCCATTTATAAGTTCATAATTTATAAATTCCATTTATTTATAAATTCTTAAAAATTCATTTTAACGCTTATAAAAACTCGTTTTATAATACCAACACTTTAAAGTTATAAATATCAATCTTGTACATCTTTTATATACATCGTTTTAATAATTCAAAAATTTCCAATTAAAACCATTTTATAAATTTCTTAACTATTTATTTCAAAAGAAATTACCTTTTGGTTATAATTCACAAATCTTAACTTTTATAACTTTAAAATCTTAACGTTTATAAATCAATTCAAAAATTCCATAAACGTATATTTTCAAAAATCACTTTAAATTCTTTTAAAGTAAAAGTCGTTATTTTTAAACTTCAAAACTTGAATCCGATGATGCAACATCACCAATTAGTCAATCACAACATCAAACATCATATATCAACATATGATAACAAAATATACATCAATATCTGTAAATAAATAAATACTAGTGAGGAATCCAGTTGGATCCCTCCAACCTGTTTCCCTGCATCCACAGATGTTAGCACAATACCAATTCCACTTCAAGGTGGAATATCGCGGTATATGGGTTTTATAAAAATATCCGCTTACTAACGGCGCAATAGTGTCTCATCCGCTATACGAGGCGGGAAATCATCAATCCAATATATACATATGCCAATATGTATATATTGCTATATATATATAGATATATCCTATCATATCTAATATCACATCCAATAGCAATCAATAACTGCAAAAATTCCACATTCAATTTGAGTGAGAAAAATCTCACCTTAGCTTTTAAATTTGCCTTCCATTTTTCCATTCCCGACTCGATTCCCCGGTTTTGACCTTATAAAATAAATTTACACAACTTGTCAATATTCGAATCAACTGAATAATTAATTTCCGTTTAATTTTTTTTTTCTTGATTGTTAAACCTTGTATAAACAATTTATACAATGTATTAATATTCGAAATAATTTAAACAGTTAATCACTTAATTACTTTTTATTCAATTAGTTTAACTACTAATTTGGGTTTAACCCCATAATTTATTTTAACTAATTTTCTTTGATAAAGTATTTTTTTAATGACTAAAGTAATTAAACAAGTTATTTTAAATAGTTTAATCGCCTTAATACATTTTTTTTTAGATAATTTATATAACCCGAAAATCCAATTTTTCTACAACTGTTCAATCCTATATAGTTTCCAGTAAATAAATAAAAATTTATATCTCTAATTGAAGAATTTACTTTCACATAATTTCAAATCCTTTAAAATTCCTATTTTCAAAATGTTATATTAATATCCTTACTATTCAAAATAAAAATACGTGAGTTAATATATATATTTGTGACGACCCAACTTTCTACTACCAGAAAATTGCATCATCTTTAAGAAAGAAAGGGGTGAGAAAATAGAAAAGATAGAGAAGAAGAAGAAACAACATCAGAATCTCAACAGCGGAACGAATAAAATATAATATATCACATAATAGATTACATAGTATCATATACGTCAGAGTTACACAGATAATACAACACATACTAGACAGTTATAAACTCCTGTCTAGTTAATACAACTCAAATACAATACAGAGATACACACAGAGATACCATCACAGCGGAACACTATATATATATATCTACAACGCTGAAGCCTCCTGCTCCATTTGCTCCTCCAGAATTCGTCAAAGTTAACCTGAATCCCTTGGCTACCCATAAAAATTTGGGTACCCGAGAGTTTAAGAAAAAAACAGAAATAAACTCCGGGTCAGACATGGGTCTGGTATGAGTAACAGGTTAAAGTTGCTTAACTTTTAAAATCCTTTGAAAATAAAAGGTATCACGTAAGACTTCCCACACATAAACATGGAAAAGTTTTTACCTTACGCTAACCAAACATTTGATAGGAAATCCAGTGATATTATAGTAGGTCTAGGGTTTTCAAGTAAATATGAAATAGCTGAAATTGTTACATGATTAAATTCCAGCATACTAGCCACAAAGTGGGTAATACAATCAAAACCGTAAGGTCACGTAGGAAGATTGGGTTTCCAACAATGGCTGGGCTACTGGGGTACCGCCCGTCACAGTACGTGGCCTAGATCACCGTACCGAGGAGTACGCCCGCTCCCCTACAACACAAGGCCGGAACCATTCCTTACTGAACAGTTCCGAACGAAACAACCCCAGCAGTTGTCGCGAATCAACTGCCCACTAAGCCGAATATAAAGGGACATCTAGACAGGGGTATATCTCGCTCTCAAGTGGGTGCTACCCACGAAGCCTTGCTGCACCTCCCCTGTTTTAGCCATTCCCGGTTGATGAGGCTTGAGGTCACGATTACCTTTACAGATCTCATCACTTAGAATGCTCATCGTCCGCCTGACGATGTGCTGAAAGCATTCAATCCATACAAGTTCGTTCCGGGTTCGAACGAAACCGAAGGCATTATCTCGTTACACTCATTTTGGAATCACCCTCAGAGTTAATGACAATAACCCTTGCACTCTGAATCACCATCTCGAGCCTATAAGTACTATCTCCGTCAAACTCATTACGGAATCACCCACAGAGTTATACTGACGAATAGTTCTTATACCTCGAGTCTTCACTTGCTCCAATTGAATTTCACGACCTAACGTTAATTTGGATCGATGTGGTTTTCGGGTCTCCAGACCTGGAATCCCGGTATACGGAAACCCGATCCCGGTCTCATCGAAATCCAAAACGTGTCTTTTAAGGCCAACTTGTTTTAAAGTTAAAACAGTTTAATTCAATTTTCTATATACCACATATAGATAAATCGCAATATAACAATGGATAATCACATCATCATCATAAACAGATAATCCATATTATCTACTCAAACGGATAATTAATATCATCATACTTAAAACAAGCATCCATATCACAATAGATATTACTCATCTCATATCTGAGATCACAATCAATCAAGGAAATCAATATCATCCATCATAAGCAATGATTAATAACCACACCATTTGTAATTAATTTAAAATGAATTAAATTAATTACAACTCTCTAATTAATTTAAAGTAAATAAAATTAATTACTTCATCCTATAAATCCTGCTTACTTAACCATTGATTAATTACAAATCAATTAATTAATCATTCTCTAGATTTCCATCTTAATTAATCATCCTAAATTAATTATCTTTTAATTACATTCAAGTAATTATTCTTTAATTAATTACACAAATTAATTATTTATAACCAAATACAGTAATTAATCTTTAATTACTCTATTTATTAATTAACCATAATTAATTACATTTATCCTTAATTAATTACAATTAATTAATTACTCTTAACACTTATTATTGATTAATTAATATTAATGAATCAATCCTTTAAATTTATCATTAATCATATAATTAATGATTCCTAATACATTTTTGAATTAATTATTCCATTTACATTAATTACATTGAGTTATTAACTTTTACTTAACCATAATTATTAATCATCCTTGATTAATTCCATTCAGTAATTAGCTACCCTTAATTACTTCACTTAATAAATTAATTACTCCTTAATTAATTTTCTAAATTAATCCCTTGATTAATTCCATAAGTAATTTAATCCAAATTACTAACATACTCAAAACACCTTCAACCAATTACATATAGTAATTACCATAAATTACTTTATTGAGTAACTTCACTTCATTAATTACATTTAAGTAATTATACTTATCAAATAATCCAATGATTTATTTACATTAATTAAACTAAATTAATTAACTTAAACAAATTGTTTTAACTCGATTAATTTTATTAATTAATAAATTCCTTAATTACTTCCATTTAATAATTACACTTAAACATTTTCACAAATGTTTATCTTTAATTAATTTATCTAATTAATTATTTAATTTAATCACATAAATATACCAATTAATCAACTTAGATAATTCAAATTTATTTAATTCATTATCTTGAGTAATTAATTCCTTTAATTACACTTAAACAATTCCACAATTGATTTTATTTAATTAATCAATCTAATTAATTATTAAAATTTCATATTGATTAATTATAAAACAAATCTTGAGTTAATGACCATTATTACTATTAACAGTACTAAATTTCTTTCTTAAGAAATTTAACTTAGATAAACCCTTATTAATTCCAAATTAATTTATCCTTAACCAAATATTAATTAACCGCTAATTATTTAATTAATTCAAGTTTTAACCGTAACTTAATTAACCTTTAATTTCTTGATTAATTAACATTTAACCATTAGTTTAAAATCTAATCTATTCGAATTAATGATCTTTAATTACAAATTAATTCTTCCTTAATTAATTTACTTAAAACTTAATTAACGAGTTTAATACTCATAATTACTTAATTAATCCAGTTATTAATTAAATTTATCAATCTATTTAATTAATTTAATAATTTAATGAATCCAATCACTAAATTCCACTTTACAAATTTTAAACTAAATTTCTTTTTAAATTTTCAAATCATTAAAGTATACTTTACCTTTAAACCTATTTACATCATTTAAAATTATATACTTTATTTATTTCAAAACCTAAGATTCAAATTCAGTTTAAATTCAGATTTTAAATTTAAACTTGGCTTAAATTCTATTTCAAATCTTATTAAATTCAAAAATCCAGAACTGCCAGGCTTTACTTTCTTAAAAGCCTGGAACCACACTTACTCGAACAAACAAAATACTTCGAGCCATTCCTTAATTACCCCGAGTAAATCACTAGAGAATCTCGAGTGCAACCCAAGAGAAACTTCTTCGTCCTCCCCAAAGAAAAACAGAGATGAGGAAAATGTGCTCGTGCACGTGCACGATCGATGCCACCCACTCCGATCGCCAGCGATGATCTCCTCACATCGGAAAACCCCTCTACAACCAATAACGATCACCTGAACTCGACTAACTACCCAAAATCAAAATCGAGTCTTACAACCCAAACCTGGAAACGTGAAGTGAATTCTCCCAAACCTGGCACGGCGTCGTTCTCGTCACCACGACAACCAGACGACTCGAAACCTCGGCCAACTATTCGACGTCAACCCCTCTACCATCACGTTAAACCCCATCGCACTCGATCCATCCTTCACGCCGCTACAATCAATTCAACATAGCGTAGTTAAACTAGGGTTCTAGAAATGAAACCACAGCCACGACCTCCTCGATGAATTCGATCATCATCAACCATTTTTCCCCTCAACTACGCTTGCTCCTCCATCATCAGGGAGAACCCTGACCACCACCATGCATTAGATCGCCAGAAATCACCTTATTTCCTATATTCAGATGAACTAGAACTGCTCATCCCAGACTTAACTAAAAATTATGATCCCTCCTTTAAAAATCCTAACTTTTAATAAGGCTTCAGATCATAGATCTGAATCAACGAATTAAGACATTCGAATTTCTAGTTATCTTGAGTTTACTCTGTTGTTTTAGTTTCCTAAGACATTCAAGTGAGATTTTAACTTAATTAAAATTTTGAACATTAGTCTATGATTAAATAAACAGCTTTTGTTTATAATCTAATTCCTAACATAAACTAGATCAAAGGGAAAGGGGATTTTTAAATAAGTCTTAAGCTTTAAAAACTGGCAATAGAAGAGATACAGGAAACATACATATACTCATATCAACACATTCACATATAAGCAGAAACACACCATACAAATAAATTCACAAAGGAGACAACATTCCAGAACCTAATTTTCAACCAAAATCAATTTATAGTTTTCAAAAGTGTGATGTTACTCACCTTAAAAGATGATGAAGAACAGAGCACTAATTTGAAGTTGCTTTTAACTGAGAAAACCTGAATTCCCCTTTGCTAAAAAAACTGAGTTGCTTGTTGTTAAGGTTTGCATGCAGGCTTGACTCCAGATGCATTTGAAAACTTTAAATTTGAATGCTTGATTTAAAATGCTTAAATTTTAAAACTCGCAGTTGCATGCAGAGATAGCTTCATCTCAGGTTGAAGGAAATGAACTACAGGCAGGCTTTGAATTGAACTAAAGCTTTAGTTTGTATGTCTTTGAAAACTTAAAAATGAAAAAAAATGCTAAGTTTTCTTTTTGGCAAACGAAATGAAATGGGAAAGATAAAAGAGACAGATGGTTTTTACAGGGTGTTGTTTACATTGCCTGGTACAAACTTTCCAGAGATATTTTCTATAAAGGGGGCTGGAATGAGATGTTCGTGTACTAGAGATACAACCATTTAATGCTATGGTCCTTTATGTCTACAAATACATCCTTTACTATACATTTCGTATGTACTTATATCTTAGTGTATAAGTTTCTTCCTTTTATATGTGTACATACCCAATTAATACTCTCTGTACAAGCATGGAGGTAGGTTTCCCTTTATACTTTGTTTCATTTTATTCTATCATGTGTACATAATCATTTAATACCACCTGCAAGAATACATGTTTGTTTCTTTTGCCAGGCATTGCAAACTTGGTTCCAGAATTGCCTAAGTGTCTATGTATATATAAAGTTGCTTTAAATTTCCAGTTTCTATTGTATACATACTTTAATTACTTAGTCCATGTTTCCATTAATATTTGTATTTTAACCTTGACTATCAATATTTAAGTTATGCTCAATATGATTTACTTACATTTTGTATTTATACTTTATATTGCTAGAATTAGATTTTAATTTAAACATTATCATCCATATATATTTTTATCAAATGATGACAAGACAAAGTATTTTAATTAAATTATATAAGACAAATTTATTATAAATATTATTGAGATATTTTAGTTTTAAAGGTTCAAATCAATTTCCTTTTTAGGATACCAATTTATATAAATAATTGGTAAATATTTCCAAAATCATATCTATTTTAATATGATCAGATTAAATTTTATTTAATTAGATTAAATATTTATAAAAGAGATTATAACTTCCTATTATTATTAAATAAACTAATATCTCATATTTATTAAACAATATTTTAAAATAAACCTTTTATTTATCTTACCATAAGCTAAGATATAATTTAAATCAATCAAACATTTATCTTAACTATTTTAAAACCCTATGGTTATTTATTTAATAGCTTAATATTAAATTAAATCAAATTTCCAAATTATCAAAAATATTTGAATTATAAAACAAGATTTACTTATTTCTTATATTTTAAACAAAGCTTATCAATTTACAATATATATAAACTTATATACATTATAAATAGAAAACAGTTTATTTAGCTTTTTAAAAAGATAAATTCACAATTTAAATGTTTATTAAAAGAAGAATTATTAAATCAATTCAAATTTATCAACAAAATCATCAAATCAATTTAATTTTAAATGCAGATTATTAAATTGATATTGTCAGAAATTCCGGGATGTCACATTCCTCTCCTCTTAAAAGAATTTCGTCCCCGAAATTTAAAACAAAGGTAATTTAATAATCTAATTAAAGATTTAATTTTAAAACACAAGCATATATTTAATATACGCTAACAACCATAGCAAACAACTCATCCAAACAAACAAATCTAATGATCCAGACAAAATTCTGGATAGAGTTCTCTCGAGTTCCCAAGTATATATACTGGGATACTCGCTCTACAGAATCCAAACAATCACTACTAAGCTACAGAGCTCCTACTCATCTAGATCTACAAAACCAAACAGATATCAGACTACAGACAAGTCTGACTCAACAACCAAACCCTCTAGAACTGCTGGTTCCAAAACCAGAGATAGATCATACACGTACTCCCTCAGAGATACGTGAAACTCATCGAATCCCAGTCATCCAAACTGACAATTCACTCCAGAAGATCAAACACTTATCCTCAGAAAACAACAGAAAAGATCCGAGATATCTCGGAGCTGGCTTCCCAATCTTACCCAATCTATACAGCTCCTTTGACCGGAGAAAACTTGCTCAAAATCAAATCCAGACTTCGAAATCCAAAATCCTCCGCCTCTTATCCACAAAGCTCATCTGACTATCCTGGGTTGCCTACATCCCTACTGATCAGCTCGACCTTCGCTGATGCCTCAAAACAACTCATCACAATGATCCACACACAAACAATCCAAGAACACAGCCTCTACTATCATCAGTAGAAAACAACTTCTCCTATCCGGAAAAGAAAAACAGATGCACTCCCAACTGCTTCCGCTGCACAACTCTGATCTGAGTAGAAGAAATGCTGATGGTACACCCGAGCACAAACCGGACAACACATCCCAAAAATATGGTTCAACAAATCCATAAAGAAGAAAACTTAGAAATCCCGAAAGATATCTGAAAAGCCAAGAGAACACTCCACTATCGCAAGTCACTTTTGCGATCAATCCAACCCAATATCCAAAGAAAAACTGCTCTCTCTTTACCAATCAGAACAGCTTAAGCTTATCTAGCCAATCCACCGAAGAAATGGATCCACTCTGCTGCTTCTGAACTTCACTTCCAGAAAACTGCTGACAGACGACCTCCTGCCTACCCACAGAACAATCAGAACTACAAATGCTGCCACTGCTGCCAAGGACATCCTAAACCAAACTCCTTGAGAAACACAGGCCTCAAAGCCAAACACAACACCCGGCTAAACACAGCCTCAACACCGAAGCAGACATACTTCTTTAAACTGTTCCAAAGAAACTTTTCAGAGGCATCCATAGTCATTGTGTCTCATCACACAGCTACTGATTCCTGAGGTATCAAAATATCATAACTCGCTTCTGCTCAACTTGTCAAAATCCAAATCCTACTCATCCAAACTATACACTTCAAAAAGGGACTCCGAACCCTAACAGATATCCTACAGAGATTGGTGAAATCCTTATACCACAACAAAGCTCACTCGAGACGGTATTGGGTCTACGGTCTCGGCAGATACACTTCCAACCCCAACAACTCCAACTATTGGTAGTCGTGTTACACACACCACTACCCTATCTACCTTTATAATTTATATTGGAAAACCCGAACAGGTAACCCAACAGATAGGTAGAAATAAATAAATAAATATATCTATCAAAAATACAAATACGCTCTCTCAAGATAGATACCACTCCAGAGCTTAGGTATTCACTCAACCTATGCTCTGATACCACGTGTGACGACCCAACTTTCTACTACCAGAAAATTGCATCATCTTTAAGAAAGAAAGGGGTGAGAAAATAGAAAAGATAGAGAAGAAGAAGAAACAACATCAGAATCTCAACAGCGGAACGAATAAAATATAATATATCACATAATAGATTACATAGTATCATATACGTCAGAGTTACACAGATAATACAACACATACTAGACAGTTATAAACTCCTGTCTAGTTAATACAACTCAAATACAATACAGAGATACACACAGAGATACCATCACAGCGGAACACTATATATATATCTACAACGCTGAAGCCTCCTGCTCCATTTGCTCCTCCAGAATTCGTCAAAGTAAACCTGAATCCCTTGGCTACCCATAAAAATTTGGGTACCCGAGAGTTTAAGAAAAAAACAGAAATAAACTCCGGGTCAGACATGGGTCTGGTATGAGTAACAGGTTAAAGTTGCTTAACTTTTAAAATCCTTTGAAAATAAAAGGTATCACGTAAGACTTCCCACACATAAACATGGAAAAGTTTTTACCTTACGCTAACCAAACATTTGATAGGAAATCCAGTGATATTATAGTAGGTCTAGGGTTTTCAAGTAAATATGAAATAGCTGAAATTGTTACATGATTAAATTCCAGCATACTAGCCACAAAGTGGGTAATACAATCAAAACCGTAAGGTCACGTAGGAAGATTGGGTTTCCAACAATGGCTGGGCTACTGGGGTACCGCCCGTCACAGTACGTGGCCTAGATCACCGTACCGAGGAGTACGCCCGCTCCCCTACAACACAAGGCCGGAACCATTCCTTACTGAACAGTTCCGAACGAAACAACCCCAGCAGTTGTCGCGAATCAACTACCCACTAAGCCGAATATAAAGGGACATCTAGACAGGGGTATATCTCGCTCTCAAGTGGGTGCTACCCACGAAGCCTTGCTGCACCTCCCCTGTTTTAGCCATTCCCGGTTGATGAGGCTTGAGGTCACGATTACCTTTACAGATCTCATCACTTAGAATGCTCATCGTCCGCCTGACGATGTGCTGAAAGCATTCAATCCATACAAGTTCGTTCCGGGTTCGAACGAAACCGAAGGTATTATCTCGTTACACTCATTTTGGAATCACCCTCAGAGTTAACGACAATAACCCTTGCACTCTGAATCACCATCTCGAGCCTATAAGTACTATCTCCGTCAAACTCATTACGAAATCACCCACAGAGTTATACTGACGAATAGTTCTTATACCTCGAGTCTTCACTTGCTCCAATTGAATTTCACGACCTAACGTTAATTTGGATCGATGTGGTTTTCGGGTCTCCAGACCTGGAATCCCGGTATATGGAAACCCGATCCCGGTCTCATCGAAATCCAAAACGTGTCTTTTAAGGCCAAGTTGTTTTAAAGTTAAAACAGTTTAATTCAATTTTCTATATACCACATATAGATAAATCGCAATATAACAATGGATAATCACATCATCATCATAAACAGATAATCCATATTATCTACTCAAACGGATAATTAATATCATCATACTTAAAACAAGCATCCATATCACAATAGATATTACTCATCTCATATCTGAGATCACAATCAATCAAGGAAATCAATATCATCCATCATAAGCAATGATTAATAACCACACCATTTGTAATTAATTTAAAATGAATTAAATTAATTACAACTCTCTAATTAATTTAAAGTAAATAAAATTAATTACTTCATCCTATAAATCCTGCTTACTTAACCATTGATTAATTACAAATCAATTAATTAATCATTCTCTAGATTTCCATCTTAATTAATCATCCTAGATTAATTATCTTTTAATTACATTCAAGTAATTATTCTTTAATTAATTACACAAATTAATTATTTATAACCAAATACAGTAATTAATCTTTAATTACTCTATTTATTAATTAACCATAATTAATTACATTTATCCTTAATTAATTACAATTAATTAATTACTCTTAACACTTATTATTGATTAATTAATATTAATGAATCAATCCTTTAAATTTATCATTAATCATATAATTAATGATTCCTAATACATTTTTGAATTAATTATTCCATTTACATTAATTACATTGAGTTATTAACTTTTACTTAACCATAATTATTAATCATCCTTGATTAATTCCATTCAGTAATTAGCTACCCTTAATTACTTCACTTAATAAATTAATTACTCCTTAATTAATTTTCTAAATTAATCCCTTGATTAATTCCATAAGTAATTTAATCCAAATTACTAACATACTCAAAACACCTTCAACCAATTACATATAGTAATTACCATAAATTACTTTATTGAGTAACTTCACTTCATTAATTACATTTAAGTAATTATACTTATCAAATAATCCAATGATTTATTTACATTAATTAAACTAAATTAATTAACTTAAACAAATTGTTTTAACTCGATTAATTTTATTAATTAATAAATTCCTTAATTACTTCCATTTAATAATTACACTTAAACATTTTCACAAATGTTTATCTTTAATTAATTTATCTAATTAATTATTTAATTTAATCACATAAATATACCAATTAATCAACTTAGATAATTCAAATTTATTTAATTCATTATCTTGAGTAATTAATTCCTTTAATTACACTTAAACAATTCCACAATTGATTTTATTTAATTAATCAATCTAATTAATTATTAAAATTTCATATTGATTAATTATAAAACAAATCTTGAGTTAATGACCATTATTACTATTAACAGTACTAAATTTCTTTCTTAAGAAATTTAACTTAGATAAACCCTTATTAATTCCAAATTAATTTATCCTTAACCAAATATTAATTAACCGCTAATTATTTAATTAATTCAAGTTTTAACCGTAACTTAATTAACCTTTAATTTCTTGATTAATTAACATTTAACCATTAGTTTAAAATCTAATCTATTCGAATTAATGATCTTTAATTACAAATTAATTCTTCCTTAATTAATTTACTTAAAACTTAATTAACGAGTTTAATACTCATAATTACTTAATTAATCCAGTTATTAATTAAATTTATCAATCTATTTAATTAATTTAATAATTTAATGAATCCAATCACTAAATTCCACTTTACAAATTTTAAACTAAATTTCTTTTTAAATTTTCAAATCATTAAAGTATACTTTACCTTTAAACCTATTTACATCATTTAAAATTATATACTTTATTTATTTCAAAACCTAAGATTCAAATTCAGTTTAAATTCAGATTTTAAATTTAAACTTGGCTTAAATTCTATTTCAAATCTTATTAAATTCAAAAATCCAGAACTACCAGGCTTTACTTTCTTAAAAGCCTGGAACCACACTTACTCGAACAAACAAAATACTTCGAGCCATTCCTTAATTACCCCGAGTAAATCACTAGAGAATCTCGAGTGCAACCCGAGAGAAACTTCTTCGTCCTCCCCAAAGAAAAACAGAGATGAGGAAAATGTGCTCGTGCACGTGCACGATCGATGCCACCCACTCCGATCGCCAGCGATGATCTCCTCACATCGAAAAACCCCTCTACAACCAATAACGATCACCTGAACTCGACTAACTACCCAAAATCAAAATCGAGTCTTACAACCCAAACCTGGAAACGTGAAGTGAATTCTCCCAAACCTGGCACGGCGTCGTTCTCGTCACCACGACAACCAGACGACTCGAAACCTCGGCCAACTATTCGACGTCAACCCCTCTACCATCACGTTAAACCCCATCGCACTCGATCCATCCTTCTCGCCGCTACAATCAATTCAACATAGCGTAGTTAAACTAGGGTTCTAGAAATGAAACCACAGCCACGACCTCCTCGATGAATTCGATCATCATCAACCATTTTTCCCCTCAACTACGCTTGCTCCTCCATCATCAGGGAGAACCCTGACCACCACCATGCATTAGATCGCCAGAAATCACCTCATTTCCTATATTCAGATGAACTAGAACTGCTCATCCCAGACTTAACTAAAAATTATGATCCCTCCTTTAAAAATCCTAACTTTTAATAAGGCTTCAGATCATAGATCTGAATCAACGAATTAAGACATTCGAATTTCTAGTTATCTTGAGTTTACTCTGTTGTTTTAGTTTCCTAAGACATTCAAGTGAGATTTTAACTTAATTAAAATTTTGAACATTAGTCTATGATTAAATAAACAGCTTTTGTTTATAATCTAATTCCTAACATAAACTAGATCAAAGGGAAAGGGGATTTTTAAATAAGTCTTAAGCTTTAAAAACTGGCAATAGAAGAGATACAGGAAACATACATATACTCATATCAACACATTCACATATAAGCAGAAACACACCATACAAATAAATTCACAAAGGAGACAACATTCCAGAACCTAATTTTCAACCAAAATCAATTTATAGTTTTCAAAAGTGTGATGTTACTCACCTTAAAAGATGATGAAGAACAGAGCACTAATTTGAAGTTGCTTTTAACTGAGAAAACCTGAATTCCCCTTTGCTAAAAAAACTGAGTTGCTTGTTGTTAAGGTTTGCATGCAGGCTTGACTCCAGATGCATTTGAAAACTTTAAATTTGAATGCTTGATTTAAAATGCTTAAATTTTAAAACTCGCAGTTGCATGCAGAGATAGCTTCATCTCAGGTTGAAGGAAATGAACTACAGGCAGGCTTTGAATTGAACTAAAGCTTTAGTTTGTATGTCTTTGAAAACTTAAAAATGAAAAAAAATGCTAAGTTTTCTTTTTGGCAAACGAAATGAAATGGGAAAGATAAAAGAGACAGATGGTTTTTACAGGGTGTTGTTTACATTGCCTGGTACAAACTTTCCAGAGATATTTTCTATAGAGGGCGCTGGAATGAGATGTTCGTGTACTAGAGATACAACCATTTAATGCTATGGTCCTTTATGTCTACAAATACATCCTTTACTATACATTTCGTATGTACTTATATCTTAGTGTATAAGTTTCTTCCTTTTATATGTGTACATACCCAATTAATACTCTCTGTACAAGCATGGAGGTAGGTTTCCCTTTATACTTTGTTTCATTTTATTCTATCAAGTGTACATAATCATTTAATACCACCTGCAAGAATACATGTTTGTTTCTTTTGCCAGGCATTGCAAACTTGGTTCCAGAATTGCCTAAGTGTCTATGTATATATAAAGTTGCTTTAAATTTCCAGTTTCTATTGTATACATACTTTAATTACTTAGTCCATGTTTCCATTTATATTTGTATTTTAACCTTGACTATCAATATTTAAGTTATGCTCAATATGATTTACTTACATTTTGTATTTATACTTTATATTGCTAGAATTAGATTTTAATTTAAACATTATCATCCATATATATTTTTATCAAATGATGACAAGACAAAGTATTTTAATTAAATTATCTAAGACAAATTTATTATAAATATTATTGAGATATTTTAGTTTTAAAGGTTAAAATCAATTTCCTTTTTAGGATACCAATTTATATAAATAATTGGTAAATATTTCCAAAATCATATCTATTTTAATATGATCAGATTAAATTTTATTTAATTAGATTAAATATTTATAAAAGAGATTATAACTTCCTATTATTATTAAATAAACTAATATCTCATATTTATTAAACAATATTTTAAAATAAACCTTTTATTTATCTTACCATAAGCTAAGATATAATTTAAATCAATCAAACATTTATCTTAACTATTTTAAAACCCTATGGTTATTTATTTAATAGCTTAATATTAAATTAAATCAAATTTCCAAATTATCAAAAATATTTGAATTATAAAACAAGATTTACTTATTTCTTATATTTTAAACAAAGCTTATCAATTTACAATATATATAAACTTATATACATTATAAATAGAAAATAGTTTATTTAGCTTTTTAAAAAGGTAAATTCACAATTTAAATGTTTATTAAAAGAAGAATTATTAAATCAATTCAAATTTATCAACAAAATCATCAAATCAATTTAATTTTAAATGCAGATTATTAAATTGATATTGTCAGAAATTCCGGGATGTCACAATATTATTTAATTTAACTAAAAGAATGAATTGCATAAAAATAACAGCAGATACCTCACTGCAAATTGAAGAACTCAGGCCTTCACGCGCACGACCACCATCAGAAATCCATCGCGAGCTCGACTTCGAACTCCAAACCCCAACGCCACGAATCGCTGCCACCAGCGACGCTTGCCGTTGCCCTCGTTGACTTCAGCCTTCACGCGAGACCATCGCGAGAATCCCCTCCAACCTGGGCTCCATTGATCCCACCTCACCTTGTCGCCGCGGCCTCCAGTGCCTCATCATTGCGACGCCGCCTTCAATTGCTCGACTGACCCCAAAACCGAGCTCGAACGCGAGCTCTTGCGAATCGACAGCGACGAACCCCACGAATCCATCACAAAGCCCCAGCCTTGTTTGCTCACATCGACTTCAGCTTCCACGAGATGCTACCACCTTCGCTGCTTCGCCTTCGACTTCACGATGCCGACATGCCAGAATTTGCCACCAGTACCCACGCCTACAGATACCCACTTGAGTTCGAATAAGAACTACCCATACCCCCAATTGACGACTCGAACGATAACGCGACCCTCCCTGCTCGGCTCGAATTGAGAGTTGCCTCGCGCGATTTGATTTTTTTTTTGAGATTTGAACGAGGCTTCGGCCCTTCTATTTTTTTGAAAAGGGATGGCAGCCATTGATTGTTTTATTTGAATTGTTTTGAATGATAGAGGAAAGAAGACTCAGTGATTTTATTTTTTTTAGTGAACGAACGAAATTCGTTTTGATTTGTTTCTTTCTTCTTTCTTCGGCTGCGAAACGAAATAAAGGGGAAAAGAAATGAAGGGGTACGAAGGAGACACAATGGAGGCAGTTGTACTTATTGTCGGATAAAGAAAACATTTATATTTTAGTTAAATTCAATTTGCCTTAAAATAAATTTCTATACGTTTATATATCGTACGATCACATGACAGCTCCAATCACCACGAAAATTGATATCCGATAATAATACAATATTACGGACCCAATGGAACTGGTTTCATCGAATTCCGAGACTGTGCCTCGGAACGCTATTTCCAAATATCGATTCGAACGATTAAATTTCAAAACTGAACAAACACTTTCAAATTCGATTCTGAAACTTCAATTACCTTCAGTATTATCCATACGAATTTTTCAAGCTTTCGAAATATTTTTCTTCAACTTAAAATTGAAGATTCAAATTTTTATTCAATTTACAATAGATTAAATTTTATAATTTAATCACCAAATTCAAAGTTATATCGGGGATTCAAATTAAATCATCGTTCAAATATTTAAAATTAATTAAATATTCTCAATTTAATTTGTTCAAAATTCTGGGTCGTTACATGCAAGTACAGAAGGTAGTAAAAGTTTATAAATAAAATCTAACAATTAATCCAAAAAACTCACATTTTCTGTATGTGATGTAAAGCGCAAGGGGGATCAAAGTGAAACTGTTGGATACCATCAGCACATGCGCCATAACTGGATGATGTCTTAATGGAGCTATTTAAAAGAAGATTGCATGAATCGACTTTGGTTGTCGCAGTAAGTGGACTGGGGTCTGTAAAGGTAGAGATGAAATTAAAAATAGGAGAAACTGAAAAAGTAAAGGGCATAAAAATTCTATGTTTGAGCACTGTCCATCAATTATAAGAACTAATCCCAAAATACAATGAAAAGCAAAAGTGTGATTCACCGGAAATGAGATAAAATTTTGATCGACACCCTAATAAAAACATGATATACAGAGAAAGAACCAAAAATGAATGCTACATCTAATGCTAAAACAAAATCAAATCTTAAAATTGGTGAATTTTATAGTAAAAGATATCAAAAAGGAAAAAAAATTACCTCAGAAGTGAGCAATTGCTAGATTTCATGATGGATGCAGCTCATCAATTTAATATTCAATCTACAAGTGGGTGCTTGTAATCACAAAAAAGGCTGGAAATGAAAGAAACAAAAAAATCCTTAGTATTAATCGAGTAACCTTTGATATATTTATTTATGCCATGTGAAAGTAAGATCAAGCATCCATTACCCTAATAAATGAGTTTATGTTCAGTCAAATGGTTCCAGTGGAACAAATCCCTGGAAATTTAATATACGCAAGTTAATGTATTATTTATTGTTATACTGGTTCATGCCTCATATTCATGGTAATAGCCATATTATGCTAAATGTTAATTACCTATTAATAATTCAACTTATAATAGACATTAAATTAAATTTCGACCAAACATAGCAACAACACAACAACTTGTATAGCATATAATAACAATGGACAAACTGACACCCTTTAAAATTGCATCTATGACTGACCATATCTCCACTTGCCTCTTTTTTTTTATTTGGTCTCTTTGAAGTGACAATTCTTCAGCTGGTTTTGCCCTGTCACTATTCAAACGATAAAAACAAAAATAAGGCTAGAGCCTAATAATAATACATTAAAGGTTTTGGTTTACGTAAAAGGATCACAAACCTGTAAATATAATTAATTTTCTCTACCACTTGTATTCCTAATGGGTGATTTGTCTCAAGCTTTATAAATAATATTTTAGTTAATACTCCAATTGTGCAATTTTAACAACTGATATTATCATACTAAATTAAGCAACTTTTATCTTTCTAACATGAATTGTAAAATTAACAATGAAAAAACTTGATAAGTAAGAATCCTCAAAATAGGCTTATGTTATCATAGCCTGCCTTAAGTACTAAAGGGATGCATAAACAAAAGATAATGAACAACTGAACAAACATGCATATAAAATAATCATGTAACCATAGTGTACAGCTGCGTCATTACATGAATCTACAACAACAACAACAAATATGTACTGAATTTATAGAGTGGGAAAATTATTTCATATATATACGCCAATAAAAGCATCTCGAATGAATCTATCTTGCAACAATAAGAACAATAGCTTAGTGTTACTATGTAAGTACTTACATAAACTCACATGATATAACTGACAAACAATTGTATTTAACTAACGAAACTCATTAGGCTAATCAATGAATATAATTGACAAACATGAAAGAACTTCTACTAATAATAACAATAGACGATCTTGAACATTTGGGTTTTTTCCAAATAGAAATAAGAAGAAAAAAGATGCTGATAGTTATCTAAAATGAATTTTTGAAAGAAAGACAAACGTACAGAAGGAACCACATTTGAACAGAAAGACCCAAATAGAAAAATCAATATGGAAAGAAATTATTCATTTATATTACCCCAAACTAATTTACACTATTAAATCATCAAATGAATCGGTAGATAACAATATATAATTTAACAGTCAAATAAACGAAAAAATATAAATGCAGCGTGAAAGAAAATCATACCTAAACAGAGATTAGGGTCTACCATCGGATTCTCATCTACAGAATGAGCAAACATGTATGATGGAATATAACAGCATAGTGAAAGGGAATGACCCAGGTAGCTTGTGGCACCTTAATAGCTTGGGATCTTAAAGCAAGATGGTAGGCATCTGACATCAATGCTGATAATTTTATTGTTGTGGGCTAACAGTCATAAGACCTGAACCTAATAACAATTGAAAATATGTTATATATGTCATGTCATAGTTCAATGTATTTTTAGGTTATTATTCATATATAAATCAGGAAAGAAATTATTCATATATAAAACAATATCAGATGCATATATTACCCCAAACAAAGTTACATTGTTAAATCATCAAATGAGTAGATAGATAACAATAGATTATTTTACTGTCAAATAAATGAAAAATATAAACAGACGTGAAAGAAAGTCATACATAAACAGCGACCAAGGTCTACCATCAGATTCTCATCAATAGAATAAGCAAACATGTATGATCATATTTGACAGCATAGTGAAAGGTAACAGCTTGTGATCTTAAACCAAGATGGTAGGCATCTAAAATCAACGCCGATAATTTTATTATTACAGGTTGATAGTGATAAGACGTGAACCTAGCAACTCTTGAAAATAGGTTATATATTTCATGTCAGAGTTTACTTTATTTTTAGGTTATTATTCAAATATAAAACGTGAAAGAAATTATTCATATATAAAATAATATCGGATTCATATATTACCCCAAACATAGTTACAGTCTTAAATAATATACCTTCGTTATCTTGATGAAGTGTTGAGTGGGAAGTATACTCTGCAAAACAAACAAATGAGTTATTAGATGAGAAAAGTGCACAACCTTTTGCATTGAAAAGAGTAACAAAAGTGTACGTTTGAGAAAAAAAATGAGTAGTAAGCTAAAGTACGTTGAGTGTATATAATAATAAAAAGAGTGGAGAGTCTCGTTTATTGTGTTATGGTTTGAGAAGATGGCCAACGTATGTTGTGAAAAATGGGCAAATGCAAGTGGAACGACACAACTTGGTTATTTAAAAAGATACATATCAACTCGGAAAAATTGGTCAGCAGCCGATAATACAAATGAGAGGCATTTTCGGAACTTCAAAAATCATTGTGAATTTATAATGCAAAGGTAATGAAGGGTGCTATTCTTACTCGGTTGCATTAATAAAGACGAAATTGTATATGACTAAAAGTACACATGTTACTACTGATTTGGGTAATGGCATATTAAGAATCAAACAGTAGGCTATTATGCCTGGTGAATATACCATGTAAGTTTAATAAATATAAGTTATCGTGCAAGAAAAATGCATGTAACCTGGCATAATAAGTGGAATATCGGTTAGATGGATAATTGAAATAACAGCTTTCTAATTACATGGTAAGTAATTAAACAAATTAGTTATGTTAATTTGTATAGTTGAAATGCATGCCCTTCCATTATATTCAATAGCTACACTAACCATGTGGCCATATGTAATTCCAGTTAAACTATCTTTATTTTTTTTATACACATTACAAACAATCACAAAAGGAAATTTCAGTCATACAATAACTACTTAGCAGTAGTAGTTTGAATGCTAATAACCAAATGAGTCATTCCTAGAATATCAAACATATGGCCATAAGTAAACATGTTTACTATAATATATCTTTTTTTTTAATATAAAACAGAAACTGAAGTACAGTCCTATACTGAATTCTCAGCCAAAGAACATGTGATCTATTAGCATATCTCATTATAATTATTTTTACATGACCAAACATCAGCAAGATCAGATGTGGGACCTATTTCCACTTCAAGAAAATCCAAGGACGGAAGTTGATGGCTTGTGTACAATCTTAGTACTTAAAAACATTAATATACTGGACTATATTTCTATCTATTCTTAAGTAAAATACTTCAGTTTGGCAGTATAAAAAAAGTAACTAACATTAATTTGGTACATGAAATAGTGAAAATCTATCACTACATCAGCTAGCATCGCATCAAATATAAGTCAAAGTATCAAATTAGATAATATTAGGTTCCATCAGTAAAGTACTATAGATTGTCGTTGCTTAAAGATCATTCTTTTCCATTTGAATTTTGGATACATAGGTAGATAATAGTGAAATCAACAACCTATAAACAAATAAGAAAAGCATGAGGGAAGGGGAAAAAAGAAAAAAAAAACAGTACCTCCATTCCTCTTGTACTTCTTCACTTATCGGTACGAAGTCATCTCTCTTTCTAAGTTTGTTGTGTCCAAGCTCTCTCATTTCTGAAACCTCGTCCTTTTCTTCTCTGAAAGACCATTCTTTTCCATTTGAGTTATAGATACAAAGGTAGACAGTAATGAAATGAACAATATGTAAACAAATAAGCAAAGCATTAAAAAAAACATTACCTCCATTCCTCTTGTACTTCTTCAGTTATTGGTATGAAGTCCTCTCTTTTTCTAAGTTTGTTGTGTCTAAGCTCTCTCATTTTCGAAACCTCGTCCTTTTCTTCTTGGTTTACTACTTAAACAGGGATTAAGATTGAGAGGCGACAAAGAATGACTGGCGAAGAGGATTCAAACCCTACACATGTAATTTATCAAATTATATCAACAGTATAAAAAAAATTGATGAATAACAAATCTATTATTTGAGTTTCAGTTAACATAAGATCAATTAATCAAAAAAAATTACCATATTTCAGCAAAGCTACCAAATATGAATGTAGAAGCAGCTGTAGATCTTGAAAATTTTTGCAACTCAACAGCCGCAAACACCTTCCTTTTTATCGCTAATGCCACCGTGAATTTGACGGTTTTAAGTATCTTTCATTTTCTTCTTTCTACGTCCATGGCGATGAAAGAATTTGGGGAAAGTTCACGGTATCAAGGAGCGAGTAATTTGTGTACGAAATTTAAACGAAACTGAATAACTGGATCACATTTAATTTGGACGTGTAAACGTGTCTATGAGCGACAGTAAAGTGGTAAATACCTATGATGCCCTTGTATGTTTGCTTCGCTCATTTAAGTTTCTGTTACCATAATGTCTAAATTCGGCAATCTGAAAAAGGCTTCACTTTGACCGGTTGACCAAGGGTTTTGCATTATAGTATAGATACACACACACACACATACATACATACATACATACATATATATTATAGTTTGCTCTGCGTAAAGATTTGTTGTATACCATAAATTATTCATTCCGTTGTGAGATTGTGTATTGATTAATTTTCTCTCTCTCTTCTTTCTTCCTTCCTTCTTTTTTCCCCTAACATTCGGGTTTTCCAGTATTTGATTGCTTGACACGCAATACAATGGACGTATTAGTATCAATTTTCGAGGGTCGAAAATCCCGGTCGTTACAAAAATTTACTTAACCAAATGCTTTAACTCAAAATTGTCATACTATTTTCATTAGAATAAAACTGCATAGATACAATTCAATTATTTCAATATTAAATCCATAGTTTTGAATAAACTAAATTTGTGAAACTATACTTATATTTTATTATAGAAAAATCAAATGTACATTAACAATCTACTTTAATTATCCATGTATACAAAAAAAATTGGTTTTATGTTTTAAATAACAAATACACAAACAGTTTTAGATCAAATCTAATAAGTGACAGTATAATGTAAATATATGTGAATTAGGGTAAGAGTTAAATGTAATGAATGAATGAATAAATAATAGAACTGAATCTGGGAGAGTCTAGCCCTTTGTAACACTTTGATTTGGAAATCATCTCCTAGAATGCTTAATTCACCACCCGATCTAGCTAGAATCGGACGAACCAGCTTGTTTTAGTTTGTTTTGTTTTTTTTATTTCATTTTAGTAGATAAATTTCGGTCTTGGAATAATGGAGGTGGCGGCCAGGAAAGAATGAGCAGGAAGAAGAAAAAAGAATCAAAGAAAGGAATGAATGAGACGATTTGTTTTGAAGAGAGAGAAAAACCTTTCCCACTCACTCTTTAAAACTTCCTTTTTTAATTTCCAATTAATTTCAAATTAATCAAATCTCCTCGTCTCTCCTATATATGGCCAGCCATGGCTTGCCCCAGTTACTTTTTCAAAAGCCCATAAAGTAATTAACTATATTTAAAGCTCATTTAAATATATATCGATATGTGCACATGTAACTTCTATTACACATCCAAATAACTACTAAAAACACATAAAAAATCAAATATATTTATAATTGATATTTAATAAATTTTAATAAATTTAATTGTTTATAACACTTTATAAACTAATTAATTCGTGTGGTTTTTTGAAGAATTCACAAATGTGGTTGTGTGACTCTAAAGTGTAAATTCAGTCAGTATTTAATATTGAATAATTCAAATATTAACATTCAAACATCATCTTAGTTGGTGGGATGAAAGTTTTTCCAAATTCATTGCTTATAGATCTTTTTTATAAAATCATATTTTATATTATCTTAAATAGTACCAATAGTGACAATAATTTACACACGTTCTCTTCGCCAATACTATATGACATTAAGATGTATGGAATTTGGGAATTTGGCGTTAGTGAAAACTCCAATTTTATCCACATTCAACTCGATTAGTTCATAAATAACAAAGTATATAACAGAAATCATATACCTTTATTACGAACAAGGTTGCCCACATGGTTAGATATATGTAACAAAGTATATAATTGCTCATGGAGCATAATCCTAACTCTTTTAGGGATGGAGAGTACATATCAATGGAAGTCAATGTTTTCCTTCTTATGCAAGCCCAAATCGGTTAAAAGACTACTGGAGCAATGGAACAAATCCAAAACAAATATTAAAAAGATGTATGATGAAATTAAAAGAGCAAAACAATGACTTATACTTGATAATCTAGCAGAACCATACAATAAAGATCTATAAAATAATACAAGAATAGCTTGCTATAACTCAAATGCATCATGCGCACAAAAAGCATAGATAATTATCATAAATTCAAAATCTGATGACCAACAAAGGGAGATCCATGCAGCAGATTTCCTATTCTAACATGACAAGTAGAAAGCAGAGGAATTACACTGAACATTTTGTTGGATGAAGAAGGTAAGCTTACTGCCGATGATCAAGTAAATAAATCAGTTGCTTATTTTACAAGTGATCTACTGTTAAGTCTTGGTCGTGTGAAGCTAAGTGTCTTAGGTCGCTTGCAACCCAACGAGTCATGTTATCTGATGCCGCAAGCCTTAGGTCATTCTGGGGTTAGGTCGCTCAAGGGCTTAAACCGTTCATCGCTTAGGTCGCTGAAGATGTTATTCCTTAGGTGGCAAGAAGTTATGTCACTCTTTCTTATGTTGCTATCTTCTTTATGTCACTGTCGTGTTTCTTATGTCGCTCCTGTCTTGAGTCGCTCGACCATAGGCCGCATTAATCTTAGGTCGCTCAAGCCTAGGTCGCTCAACTCCTTATGTCGCTCGTCCTATAGGTCGCATAAGTCATTCCGGAAGCTGATTCTCCTCATGTCGCTGAAGCTTATGTCGCGTGGTGTTGTATTTTTAGGTCGTTATGTTGTAATTCCTTATGTCGTTTGTATGTTGTATTTGTTAACTCGATTGTATTTGAGTTCTTAGGTTGTGTGTGTTGTATCCTTAGGTCGCATGTTGTAAATTGTATTTGTTATGTCGTTATGTGTTGTTGAGTCGTTTGCTTTTAAGTCATCTTGTATTTGTTAGGTCGTTAACGACCTATGTTAGGTCGGTCATGTGTAAATATGTTAGGTCGTGATGGCCTTGTAATGTGTTGTGTGTAAGTGTTGTGTTGTAAGCCTATAAATAGGCGAGTCGTGTCATTTGTAAAAATGGGTTGATTTTGAATAAAACTTTGTTTGTGTGCTTTGTGCCACTTTGAAATTGGTAGTTGAGTGTTATCTCCTATCTCCACTTTCGGCATTCGAGTGCGCTCGAATCAATGATTGTTGAAGCCAATTCACGGAATCAAGTGCGCTTGATCAACGTTCGAAGAATTGTAGATCTTCTCTCATGGTATCGTGCGCGATCAACGTGTCAAAGATTGCTAGAATCCGGTATCTTCGTGATCAATGGATTTGGGCGTTTGGTATTTTCAATCCACCGATTGCTACTTTCATCGTTGTATTCATTTCCGTTATTTCCGCTGCATCAGGCATGGTCTTACGAGATACTATTGATTTCAAAGGTTTTTATAACTTTAAAATCCAGTTGGGTGTGTTTTTCTTACGTTGGTTTTCCAGACTGATTTGGGTGTTATCTTATTAGGAAGCTCGGGTCGGACTGAGCATATTACCGATTAGTTTGGATGCTTTGGAACTTCAAGGGATGAGTTGGAGGCCCAGAGACGTATTCACGTATATGGTTATTTTTCCACTACATTCAATGTTGTATTCATCAGTAATTATGAGAACATGTTTTTATAACTGTCCGGCGTAGAATAAGTTAGTATACTCTGATTGATGTCTATGTGTGTGTATGTATATATATATATATATATATTACAGTTTGCTTTGTGTAAAGATTTGTTGTATATTATAGATTATTCGTTCCGTTTTGAGATTCTGTATTGATTAATTTTCTCTCTCTTTTCTTTCTTCCTTCCTTCTTTTTTCCCCTGACATTCGGGTTTTCCGGCATTCGATTGCTCGACACGCAATACAGTGGACATATTAGTATCAATTTTCGAGGGTCAAAAATCCTGGTCGTTAAAAAAATTTACTTAACCAAATGCTTTAACTCAAAATTGTTATACTATTTTCGTTAGAATAAAACTACATGGATACAGTTCAATTATTTCAATATTAAATCCATAGTTTTGAATAAATTAAATTTGTGAAACTATATGTATATTTTATTATAGCAAAATCAAATGTACATTAAAAATCTAGTATAATTATCCATATATACAAAAAATTGGTTTTATGTTTTAAATAACAATACACAAACAGTTTTAGATCAAATCTAATAAGTAACAGTATACTGTAAATATATGTGAATTAGGGTAAGGGTTAAATGTAATGAATGAATAAATAAATAACAAAACTAAATCTGGGAGAGTCTAGGCCCTTGCAACACTTTGATTTGGAAATCATCTCCTAGAATGCTTAATTCACCAACCGATCTTGCTAGAATCGGACGAACCAGCTTGTTTTAAATTGTTTTGTTTTTTAATTTTATTTTAGTAGATAAATTTCGGTCTTGGAATAATGCAAGTGGCGGATAGGAAAGAATAAGCAGAAAGAAGAAAAAAGAATCAAAGAAAGGAATGGATGAGACGATTTGTTTTGGAGAGAGAGAAAAACCTTTCCCACTCACTCTTTAAAACTTCCTTTTTTAGTTTCCAATTAATTTCAAATTAATCAAATCTCCTCGTCTCTCCTATATATGGCCAGCCTGGCTTGCCCTAGTTACTTTTTTCAAAAGCCCATAAAGTAATTAACTATATTTAAAGCCCATTTAAATATATATCGATATGTGCATATATAACTTCTATATACACATCCAAATAACTTCTAAAAACACATAAAAAATCAAATATATTTATAATTAATATATACTAAATTTTAATTAATTTAATTATTTATTACACTTTATAAACTAGTTAATTCGTGTTTTTTTTGAAGAATTCACAAATGTGGTTGTGTGACTCGGATGTGTAAATTCAGTCAGTGATTAACATTGAACAATTCAAATATTAACATTCACACATCATCTTAGCTAGTGGGACGAAAGTTTTTCCAAATTCATTGCTTATAGATCTTTTTGATAAAATCATGTTTTAAATTATCTTAAGCAGTACCAATGGTGACAATAATTTACGCGCGTTCTCTTCGCCAATACATATGACATTAAGATGTATGGAATTTGGGAATTTGGCGTTAGTGAAAACTCCAATTTTATCCACATTCAACTCGATTAGTTTATAAATAACAAAGTACGTAATAGAAATCAAATACTTTTATTACGAACAAGGTTGACTATGCGGTTAGATATATGTAATAAAGTACATAATTGCTCATAGAGCATACTCCTAACTCTTTTAGGGATGGAGATTACACATCAATGGAAGTCAATATTTTCCTTCTTATGCAAGCCCAAATCAGTACTAGGGCAATGGAACAAATCCAAAACAAATATAAAAAAGATGTATGATGAAATTAAAGAGCAAAACAATGGCTTATACTTGAAAATCTAGTAGAGCCATACAATAAAGATCTATAAAATAATACAAGAATAGCTTTGCTAGAACTCGAACGCATCATGCCAACAAAAAGAATAAATCTGATGGCCAACAAAGGGAGATCGATGCAGTAGATTTTCTATTCTAATATGACTAGTAGACAGCAGAGGAATTACACTGAACATTTGTTGGATGAAGAAAGTAAGCCTACTGCCGATGATCAAGTAAATAAATCAATTGCTTATTTTTACAGGTGGTCATATGGACGCGGGTCGGTTTGGTGCAGTTTGGAGTCCAAATCGCTTCCGCACCGCATCGAACGGTTAATAATAAATACAAACCATTATACTAATCTTTTAAACTCGGTTAATATTCTTTTGTAAGGTAAGGCAAACAAGACAATTGCCTAGGACAACCCCCCCACAAAGAGTAACCCTCGATTTAAAATTCAATATATATAAAAAGTTCACAATTGTTTAAAGGAACAACTAAACGTTTAGTTATTATGATCGTGCATTTTGACAAAAGTTAAAATCTAGTAAGATTCGTTTTATTTATTACTACCTATATTAGTTCTAGTATAATTATTATTTTCTGAAAACGAAAGGCAACATGATCGCATTTCGTCTGGAGCAACCCACATGATAGGACTGGCACCGAGACCATAAAGATGCGACGATGTTGTAACTTTTGAAACACAGATATTGCATCTCTCGTCTGTCTCGCGTTTCATTATCGTGCTTGTCGCATGCCGCCCACCATCTAGCATAGATCTGGATTCGCCTGTCGGTGAACTCCCTTTGTGCCTAGTCAGTGCTTATGGAAAATTTTGATGCTTTGCCGTTTTGGATCTTTAAGAGCTTCTTAGCTTGAAGTGTTCTTCACAAACCAATCAACTATTTAGCAAATCAACCCAAACAGATTAAACTTAGTTTGAATCACAATAATTGCTCACAATTACCCACGGGCACACCACGCTCAGTTGAGCTTTACAAATTCAACCCATGTCCATCTTCTTTTCCATCTTCTTCCTCCTCATCTCAAACTCCGCGTCATCCCCTTCCCTTCCATATCACTTCTCACACAGACCCATCTCATCCCAAACTCATCCACAACAATTCATTGACCCAACATACCCTCCTCCCAATTTACCCAATTCCCAATGCACCCAACTCGTCCTCACCCACTCCTTCGCCAACACCTACAACCTCCCCCCCACCTCCGCCCCATACACTCCTCCAACCACCCCCAACTGCTCCGCTCCATGGTCCCGCCTCCTCCTAACCCTCTCCGTCTCCTCCCACGGTGACCAGTACGATCGAATCGCCGCCATCTGGTTCGCCGGCGTTGAACTTCTCCGAACGAGTACAGCCGAGCCCACTGAATCAGGTGTGTTCTGGACCGTCAAAAAAGACATCACCAAATACCTACCCTTATTTCTGTACCCAAACAACATCACCATGATGCTCGAAAACATAGTCAACGACGTCTTCACTGGCGTTTACCATTGTAACGTCACCCTTGACTTTTACCCTTTGGTCGAAGACGCCAGCAACAGCAACGATGTAGCAGATCTGATACTGCCAGTTTCAAACGAGAGCAAGGAGAACGGGTACTGGTTTAGAATCCAGAATATGGATACCGATATCCATTCTAGTAACGTTGTCATTCCAACTAATACTTATAAGGCAGTTCTTGAAGTGTACATATCCTTTCATGGAAACGATGAATTCTGGTATTCGAATCCACCCGACGAGTACATTGAGACGAATAATCTGACTACTGGTAGAGGAAATGGTGCTTTCAGAAGCGTGTCTCCTGCCATTGATGGTTTGGTAGTAGGTCACATTGTTCCTTTTCCAGTGATTTTTACTGGAGGGATCAACCCTTTGTTCTGGGCACCCGTTGTCGGCATTGGTGCTTTTAATCTTCCTTCTTATGACGTAGACATTACGCCGTTTCTCGGACTTCTGTTGGATGGAAAGAAGCATGAGTTTGGACTGAGTGTTAGTGATGGAATTTCATTCTGGCTTGTAGATGCAAATCTGCATTTGTGGCTTGATAAGGAATTTACTGCTGTACAGGCTAAGTTAACTAAGTATGTGGCACCTACTGCTACTATTGTACGCACTGCCGACTTTTCTGGTTTGAATGGAGCTTTCACGGTCGGTATGGGTGTGACCGGCCATTTTTCCGGTTGGGTTAATTCATCTTTAGGTGAATTTACCAGTGATATTAGTCATGAAGTTGAATTGAAGAATAAGGTTGTTTTTCTGAAGGATGGAAACTACAAGGAAGTGCATATGAAGGCTGAGATGAAAGCTAGTAAAAGGGTGTCTAATGCTGAAGGGTTGTTGCTATCTCAAACTGTTCAAAAGTATATATTTCCACTGATGGTTGTTACAGATAATTTGCCTCAAGAAAATAACACATTGATCATGAATACCAAGCTTTCGAATAGCTTCTACCATGAAAGTTATCGTCTGCATGGTGAAGGAATGGTCCAGTCGAAGGTTCACTCTGCTGCCCAGGATGCTGTTGGCTGGATGCTGGTTCAAGGTCACTCGGTTTTATCAGGTACTGGAGGGACTCAGAATGCATACAGGTACGTAAATGGTGAAAATTGTTACACTAGACGGATTAGTGCTAAGGATGGAACCATAATAAATGACAGTATAACTGCTGTTTGTCACGCTCTACAAATTTAAGTATTTAACTTTGATAATGATATTGCCAATTAGTACATTTTAAATTGTAAGAAAAGATGTTTTGTTTTAGGCCTTTAGCTAATGGATTTTCGTGGTTGTGTCCTGGAATGTATTGCTTGTAGGCTTCTCCATTGATTGCTTCAGATGTTCCTTGTAAAAATGCAAGATTTCTGGTTTTACGCCTTCTTGCAAGAAAAATCGAAAAGTCAATTCTATTTGCATCACATTCGGTCGTGGTCCGTTGGATGAATTTAAAATAAGGATACTTTTGGCACAGGTCCTTATTAAGGTTCAAAATACACGAGAAATCCTTTACTAAATTTCAGTGTAAATTAGGTCATTGTTTTTTATTCACGATTATTGCAGAGCATTATACAATTTTTCATAAAAGTTGCTGACATTTCCGCAACTTTTTTGTACACTGTGAACATAGTGTATGAAAATTGCTGAAATATCAACACTTATTTATAAAAGTTGCTAACATTTCAACAACATTTTTGTACACTGTGAACACAGTGTATGAAAGTTGCTGAAATATCAGTATTTATTTATAAAAGTTGCTGACATTTCAGCAATAATTTTTCTTTGTTTCTAGAAAATAGGGACCGGATTTACAATGAAACTTTGACAGGGAAAGTTGCTGAAATATCGGCATTTATTTATAAAAGTTGCTGACATTTCAGCAATAATTTTTCTTTGTTTCTAGAAAATAAGAACCAGATTTATAATTAAATTTTGACAGGGACCCGCTTTACAATATGAAAGTACGATAGGGATGCCTTCCTAATTTCCACTTATTATAAATTAAATTTTGTAAAGTTTTAAAATATGTATTATATAGAGTTAAACTATTTAAATTAGATTTCATATTTAAATTCATATAATATTTTATTATTTTAAATTTCAAAAGTTAAATTTTTTTATTATTTTCAGGTCAAATGCATGCATTAACAAATATGTATAAATTTATACATAAACATATATATATATATACATAAACATACACACACACACACACACACAACACCACCAACATGTGACAATCCATCGATAAATCGATTTGTGATATTTCTAACAAAACAATATATAAAGAACAATGATCATATAAGCATTAATATATAGTAATAAACTAGAAGAGTACCTTTTACAAAAGCTCAAAGCTCCCGGGTTGAAATGAACAAGTGAACTCCTTGAATCCAATTCCAATCCTAAAGTCATTAGCTTCGAATTGTCTTACCACCGACGATCGAATCAAAGTAACTTGATATGATTTTGTACTTGGATTCTATTAGAAGCCATGGTCGGCCTCCCTTTTTGTTGTTGTAGAAGTGTGAAAAAAAATCGTAGCTTAAGGATGGAAGAGGTGGCTTATATAAAGGAAAGATAAGAAGCAAAAAGTGGATCTAGATCCTCTTTTTTTCTTACCCATTCTCTCCTTTATTTTTCATTTAAAAACCACTTACCATATCAATATATGGTTGGCCTCACTATAGCTGGTTATCATAGCCTCCTTTTACGCCTTAAAAAAATATATTCCAAGCCCGAACAATATCAGTTGCTTTTAAATCTAATTTAAACGCGTATCGATATCGTATATCGATTAATATTTATATAACTATTATATGCACACTATTTAATATAGTTCACTACACATTAAATAAAAATTTATAATTCATATTTAATAAATATAAAAAAAATTAAATTAGTTAAATCAAGTGGTAAAAGGAGTATTCAACGTTCTGGTTGTGTGACTTTTAGGTGAAAATGTGATCGGCGATTAATATTAAATAATTCAAATATTAACATTCACATGACACTTAACATGCGATGTGACATTTTTGTCAATTTTATCCTTACTTTGTTTTGGTAAAATCAAATTTTACTTTGTTAAGCATTACCCCATAGCGACAATCATATACATTAATTCTCTTCGTCAAAACTATATCGCTTTGGATTTATGGAATTTAGTAATGGTCAAAATTCCAAAATCATCCACATTCAATTGTATAGTCCAAACACAAAGTTCTTAGTTCAATAATAAAAATTATTATTAACCACACTGCTCATGCTAAAGATTTTGACTTTGAGTTGACTTCAGTTGACTATGATACTAACCTCATATAACTAAAGAGACGAATGTATCGATATCTAGTCTCAATACATCATGACTAAGAATATTTAAAACAATATATTTATTTCATTGTGATAAATCACTCATGATCACGACACATTGTAACTCCTGTCACAAAACATACCATTTATGGATTTTCTATTAAATATATTATTAATTAAATTAATTAATTAATATGACATATTGTATCAAATGTATAATAGAAAGAAAACACCTTTTATTTCAAGCAAGATCGATCATCAAGTTAGATATATGTAACAATTACGTAATTGCCCTTAGGGAATACCTCTAACTCTATTAGAATGCACTTTCAACTTCTGTCTACAATGCACACTGAAGCCTGGAAATAACAAAAAGCACTGTAGACTGCACTAGAAAATAAATATCATATATCGAAGGAAAGAAAAAAGAAATTCCTAGTATGCAATGTTATGAATTTCAAAATGATTGACAATAAATCCATTATTGGATGAGTTAGCAAAATATTATATATAATAGGCCAATTAAAAGATGCCAGGATTGATCTCCTTGAATCATTCATTGTTGGAGTCATAATATCTAGATTCCTTCATTCTTGGAACGAGTACAAGAAAATTTTGCAGCATGCAGAAACTGGTTGTGATTTAGAGAGTTTACACATCACCTTCGCATAGAAGAGGACTCTCGTAAACAATAACTAAATGATAGACCATAAACTAAGTTTCATATAATGTTGAAATAACAAATATGTTAAAGCCTAAGAATGAGACACTGTTTTAAATGAGAGCTCATCCCAAGAAAGATACAAACTAGTGCGCTTGTTATATTTAAAACAAGTTCGACCACTATACTCGTGACTATCGTTTACCAAGGAAACAACTAATGGCGAATGTGGTCGAAGAGACACTTGTGGATGTAGAGCAAGATGCAAACTCCATTAATGGCATAGATAATGATTGGTGGCTTGATACTGCAACAACCATTCATATAAGCAAAGACCGTAGACTTTACAAGATTGACAAGGAAGTTTGGGGAGAAGGACATGAAGTTACTGGAGCTAATAATATCCGAAGCGAAGTAACTAGAAAAAGCACTACAGAACATCTATTCACTTTGGGAAAGGTTCTTACTGTGGTCAATATAGTTCATTTACCTTATATGTATAAAAAATTGGTCTTTGGATACCTTTTGAATAAGGGAGGATTCAAAATACTATATGAGTATGACAATTTGGTGTTATCCAAGAACGACAGGTTCATTGGACATGGATATTCTTGTAATGGGATGATAAATATGGATTTAGTGAAGAATAATTCTATTTATATTGTTGATTCTATCGATTTATGTCATGCCAGATAAGGACATGTTAATTATGGTTCTCTTAAAAATATGATTAAGTTATGATTAATTTCTGATTGCAATTTTGATTTCTATCTCTAAATGTAATAACTCGTATTTTTAGGATGCTTTGAATATTTAAATTTTGGATATTTAAATATTTCATTATTTTGTTTTATTGATGAGCTGAAAATCAAATTTCCATAGACCGACCTTTTAGGATTTAATCCATTGGGTCTAGATGGTCCGAGCAAGCCAGAATGAGTATAAGCATCGACATATTCTGAATGTTTGATTACGAGTTAGAAGGTCGAGTTTGGTTCATAAATCGAGTGACTCGAAAAGCTAACTTTTAAATACTATGGAATTAGGTCCTGAAAATAGTTGCATTAAGTTCGGAATATGGGTATTTGGCTTGGAACGCCAGTGGGCACTCCTCGTTTGGAGTTTGAGATTTTGGGGGTGAATAGTGTTGGAAAATTTTCTATATAAGGACCCTTTCTCTCTTTTATTTTCCAACCCCTAACTTAAAACTCTATCCGCCGTTTAAAATCAACTTTCATCCAACAGTTGTGGTTGCACGGCGCCACTAGAGGCCGAGATAAGCGGGGGTCCCAACGTGATGATAAATACGGCTATAGTGATGCAGCTGATGTTCTGAGCGTGAACGTTCTGTTAGTACCTTAGGTATTGATTTTAATGATAACAAATATAGGACATTATATAAAATATAGATACTATTGTTTTATCAAGATATATATAGTATATAGTGCATTATATTAGACAGGTGTTGATTAAGAAAACTGTAAAATATCAAGAGTAAATTCAAGATGCTGATATAAAATTTCAAGAGTTCAAGAATGAAGACTCATGAGTATTGAAGAGTTCAAGATTTCAAGATATTCCAGATAAGTTAAAGAGTCATAAAATTTACGTTAAAACCTTGATAGCACTTTCTTGATCTCTCTCACCTTCTCTAATTTTGTTTTAAATTGTTTTACAAATATTTTGTTTTTAAAATAATCTTTTAAAAATATTTCCCAAAATGATTTTTAATCTCTTACTTTTAAGATATCATTTTAGCGATTTTAAGTTTATATATACTGAATTTTTGTTTATACTTTAACAAGTTATAATTATATTGATTTATATATATATATTATTGAATACTCTTATTAAATCTTTCAAAATTATTTTATAAAGTTTTATTAAGTTATATTTCGATTAAAATGTATATAAACTATATTAAAATGATTACAAAGTATCAAATTATTTTACAAAGCAACGGATTTTCAAAATAATATTTTTAAAGTATTTTTTAAAAATACAAAGAGATATGTCGACATATCATATCCATATATGTTGACATAGTGGCCGTAAAATTCAAAATTCAAACTTGAATGGAAGTGTCTTTTCATCGTATCTCTTCGCGAATGGACATGACTATTGTTTCCCTATATATATCAGGCTTCCAAACGAATTTTTAATAAATACCTTCTCATTCTTCTCTCCTCTTTTCACTCTCTTGATTTCTAAATCAATTTTCACCAAAACTCTGCCGAAATTCAACCAGAATCAAATTCAATCATTATTAATCCGATTCTCCTTTATCTCTTTCTGGTTTCTCTCATCTCTCTCACTCAAACCAAGATCAAAGTGTTATTCAAAAGTTATAGGATCAGTTGTAATCAAGATCGAAGATCAGAGTCTGTAAACTCTATCAAATCATGTTCTTATACTCTGTGGTGTGCTTGGTATCCCTGAAATCCAAGTAGTTGTGAATGTAGCCTATAAAATCAATTGGGTGTGCTTAGTAGCCCGTAAATCTAGTGGGTGTGCTTGTAGCCCAAAAATCAAGTGACTACCCAAAAGTCGGCATTTTGGAGGGTGTGTCTCGTAGCCTTAAAATCGAGATTGTATTTGCATTTACTAGTTAAAATGAAATTTGTATAAGGAATTGTGCGGGATTCGATGTAGGGTAACTCTGAACCAGTATAAAATCCTTGTGTGTTCTTTCCTTTTTACTTTTACTGCATTTACTTTTATCTATACTTTGATTCTGTGATTGTTTATGTGATTGTTAATGACATCATTCCAAGTAGAATCTTAAAAAATTTGAAAAATATTCATATAATCCATTAAACACTATCCACCCCCCTCCAGTGTTAATTTAGCCTTAAGATCCATATTCCGCTGACTCTCATTTGGTAGCGGAGCATTAGTTTTAAAAGTATTCATAATTTGATTTTTGAAAAAGTTTCATTGGTAATTTTTGATAATATTTTAAACACTATTTTCGAAAAGATAACTTGCAAAATTATCATAATGTTGTTTCATAAATTTGCATCTAATCATCATAAAAAATCACGCGATCTTTTTGAAAAGGTATAAACTGCAGGAACTGATGTGTTACATGGCTTTTGATGAATAGACAACCGATGATCAAACTCTATAGATCAAAAAGGACAAAATAATATTGGATAGTGGATGTTCAAGACACATGATGAGAAATTCGGAGATTTTGAAAGATATAGTTTATAAAGATGGTGGATCCGTAAATTTGGGAGACAACTCTAAGGGATATGTGATTGGCATCGGCAATATCGGCAATTCTAAAACTCCTACTATTTCTAATGTTTTGTTTGTTAAGAATTTAAAGCATAATCTGTTGAGTGTTTGTCAATTGTGTGATAAGGGTTTCACTATTAAATTCGTAAAAGATAAATGCCATATTGAAGATAACGATTCAAACATTATCTTTGAAGGCGTTAGGAAACAAAATCTCTGTATATTAAGTATGAAAATCTCAAATGATAAATTATGTCTTTTGACTGAATCAAGTGACCCTTGAATTTGGCATAACAGATTTGGTCATTTGAATTTCAAACTAATATCTAAAATTGCAAAAGCTGATCTAGTTAGAGGTCTTTCAAAAATGAATTTTAAAGCTAATAATTTATGCGATGTATGTCAACTAAGAAAACTTAGAAAAAGTTTTTTTAAATCAAAAGAAATGATTTCTACCTCTCGATCCTTTGAACTTCTTCACTTAGATTTTTTCGGTCCCTCACAGATACAATCTATAAATCAAAGTAGATATGTATTTGTAATCATAGATGATTATTCTAGTTTTACCTGGACGATTTTCTTGAAACTTAAAAGTGATACTTTTGAAATGTTTAAAACCTTTGTTAAACGAATTCAAAATCAAATGACTAGTAAAATTAAAACTATTTGGAGTGATCATGGTGGAGAATTCAAAAATGAAAATTTTGAGAATTTTTGTAATAAGAAAGGCATAACTCATAATTTTTTATTTCCAAGAATAACACAACAAAATGGAGTGGTAGAACATAAAAATAGGACGATTCAAGAGTGCACTAGAACTTTGCTAAATGATAGTAATTTACCTAAAATTTTTTGGGCTGAAGCAGTTGGTACTGCATGTTATATATTAAATAGAATTTTAATAAGACCATTAACTAAGAAAACACCATATGAATTATTCTATAATAAAAAGCTTAAAGTATCATACTTTAGAGTTTTTGGTAGTAAATGTTTTATTTTAAATACTAAAGATAATTTCGATAAATGTGATGCTAAATCAAATAAAGGAAATTTTATTATTTAAATAGAAGTAAAGCTTATAGAGTTTTCAATACTAGAAGTACTACTATTAAAGAGACATCACATGTCTCATTTGAAGAACTAATACTAGAACTAATGTCATTGTTGGATTTGGTGAAATTAGTTGTAGTAGACAATGAATTAATGTCGATAGTACTCTATTGTGTTTGTATTGTTGATTGGAAGTAATATAACATTCAAGGTTAGGGTTTTATTTGGGGAAGAAGACAACGACGTCGACGATGGTTGTGGATGTCATAAATTTTCAAAATGGAGTTTGATTTGGGCATTGTTTTAGAAGAAAAAATAAGAAGAGAGGGAAGGGATTCAAATCACACATCATAGAGTAAATAAATATAACTTTGTTTATATGGTAGATTCTCAAGAGAGGATTGCGTCCTTTGGACATCCAAATGCTTTCTCTTAGGTTAAAGATATAGGTCATGCATCTTCACACACATGCGCGCTCAACGTAACCTTCCGCCCGATGGGACATGGTTTGGTTAGGATCCAGATTGTATTTTCAGATTCACCTCTTTGCTGCCTGTAAAAAGGAAAGGACGAATTCACTTTTAGAAATATGTTTTTCTTTACTTCTTCCACATTTCTGACCTCCACATATTGCATCTTCTGCCTATGAAAATTTAGAGTGTTCTAGACCGAATCAAAGGCATACAAAACTTGAATTCGGTTACACTGTTAGAAAGCTTCATTGAATCCTGAAAGTCAATAATTCGATAACCCGTTTGTAACAAATGGGTTGAATTATTTTATGAAAGAATCCACTACGTAGATCCTTAAAGTCGGATGTACAATAATCACATTACCATCTGACTTGAACCTCCAAAAATTATAGCAATTTTCAGATAATAATTTCAACCATGGAAGGTTCAAGCAATATTAACGCCCTACGAGTCATTAATCGGCATATGACATGTTTGGAGAGGTGTGACGGAGATAACTTAACCCGATGGCAAGACACGATGAAGTTCTTCCGAATTAACATCAAATTATTCTACATTCTAGAAGATGATTTGGAGGTAATACCCATTAAAACCCCTACCGATATGAGACGCTCAAGGTGTAACGTGCAAAGCACAAAGAGGACGATTTTCAATGTAGAGGTCATATCTTGTATCTATTGGAATTGGGTTAGCACGCAGTGGGATATATGAGTAAATTTCAAATAGTTTTTACCATTTTGGATCTTTATTGGACTTATGTAATGTAGATTTATTTAGAACATTTCTAAATTTTCTTATAAATAAAGTTTTGTTTTATTTAATTTGTGTTATATTATATATATGTGTATCGCATACACATATGTGTGTGCACATGTAAAAGGATAATATGTACATGGTTTGACATGCCCATGTGTAGATGCTGGGATTTACACTACAATGGACATGTTAACACCTCGTATATACAAATAGATTGTTTAAATATATATATATATATATATATATATATATATATGAATAAATATAACTAAATTGTAAAATTATTTAAAATATTTATAATATAAAATTTGCACTGAATTTTTTTTAATATACATATATATATATATTAAATTAAAGGGGCATTTCACCAGAAGGACAAACTTTGCAGTCCAATTAATTTCTAGGACACACATTCAAAGAAATTACTTTCAAGGCCAAAGTCAGCAGAATAATTACTTTCAAAGACAAAGTCAGCAGTCCAATTACTTTCAAGGACATAATTTCATAGGTTATTAGGCCCTAGAAACTAATTATTTTACGTTTTGTCCTTAAAAGTAATTATTTCAGTTGTGTGTCCTATAAACTAATTCCACTTGCTAAAGAGGCCCTTGTGGCTAATTTCCACTAAATTAAATTACATATAAACATGTATCTAGATATAATTATATATATGTGTATATAATTTATAATTAAAATTATATTTTGTTGCTGCTTTCGTCTTGACAAAAAAATACCTTTTTAATTTAAATTTCGATTTTTAAATTATTTATTAGTTAAAAACTTATAATTAATTAATAAACCGTCCGAAATTAATAAAAAAATTAAAAAAACATTTTCAAAACCATAATGTATATTTTATATTATATAAAAAAAATTAGTATTTTATATTATTTATAAATACATGTGCATACATTTTGTTTATATAATCAATTCTGAATTAAATAATAGTATATATATATAATAAGTATCCGAAAAAAAATATTGTCGAAAGCCATACCAACAAAATTAAATTTTGTAAAGTTTTATAATATATATATTATATAATGTTAAACTATTTAAATTAGATTTCCTATTTAAATCCAAATAATCTATTATTATTTTAAATTTTGAAAATTAATTTTTTATTTATTTTCAAGTCGAGAGCATCAACAAATATGTATAAATACACACACACACACACACACTTATATATATATATACAACTATCAACTATCAACATGTGACAATCCATCGATATATACACTTATATATATAAAACTATCAACATGTGACAATCCATCGATATATCGATTTGTGATAATTCTAACAAAACAATTTATATATATATATATATATATATATATATATATATATATGTCTGTATGTATGTATATTTATAGCATAATGATCATATAAACATTAATATATAATAGTAAGCTAGAAATATACCTTTCACCAAAGCCCAAAGCTCGCACGTTGAAAACGAAGAAGTGAACTCCTTGAATCCAATTCCAAACCTGAAGTTGTTAGTTTTCGAATTGCCTTACCACCGACGATCGAGTCAAAGTAATTTGATATGATTTTGTACTTGGATTTTTTGGGGCTGTTAGAAGCCATGGTCGGCCATCCTTTTTGCTGTTGTAGTCGTAGAAGTACAAAACAAATCATACTTATGTGAAGGAGAGGTGTCTTATATAAAGGAAAGATAAGAAAGCAAAAGGTGAATATTGATCCTTTTTTTTCTTACCCATTCACTCCTTTATTTTTCATTCAAAAACCACTTACCATTTCAATACATGGCTGCACTCACTGTCTCCATCTATAGCTGGCTATCGCAGCCTCCTTTTAGGCCTAAAAAAAATATTCCAACCCCGAATAATATTTGTTGCATTTAAATATAATTTAAATGTGGATCCATAACGTATATTGATTAGTGTTTATATAACTATTAAACGCACGCTATTTAATACTGCTCAATAGACATCAAATACAATTTTATAATTAATACTTTATAAATATTAATTAATTTAGTTAATTTATAAAAATTATAAATTAATTAAATCAGGTAATAAAAGGAGTATTCAACTTTTTGATTGTACGACTCTTAGGTGTAAATCTAGTAAGCGATTAATATCGAATGTTAACACCAAAAATTTACTACTCAAACTAGGTTTTGATGGAGAGTCGAGGTCGCTGAAAGACCTTCTGCAAGAGCCGAAGGGATGCTTCTGGAAAAGTCAAGAAGGCTTCCGCAACTAAGGTTCCGCATGAGATGGTTCCGCCCACATGAGGCTTCCGCATATGATAAAGACTTTCACCTTTGGTTCCGCATGAGAGGGTTCCGCAGAAGAAAACTCACTGTTGACGGAAGACGTTCCACAAGTATCGCCTCCATGGATGAACCTTCCGCAAGTGATAGTTCCGCATTGAAGACCTTATGTAGGAGTCAACAGCATCATGTACAAACGTTACCTTCCGCAAAGCAAACTTGGCATCTTATTCAAAAGAGCCTTTCGATGGGATCGAAAGGATGTTTTTGCAGATCAATCGATGCAGGACAACCTCAACCAAGCACTTCAAAGCAACACTTATCTTCAAAGAAGACATTTCGATGGAGTCAAAAGGTTCCCTTCCGCATCAAATCAGTTTCCCTTCCATCATTAGATCAAAGCTGTGGATGCTGCATTCTCACCTTCCGATGGGGACACGGGCATCCAGATATGATCAGAGAGCTATAAGCCAACCTTCCGACAAAGCCGAAAGGCCTCCCTTTCGCACAAGGCCAGAAGGATGTAAGCGAAGCCTACATTCCGATACGGTCGCCATGACCCCTGTGGAAGGTGCCAACCCGCACCTATAAATAAGACCCGAGGGATCCATTTTGGGATCCGAATTTTAGTCTTCGAAATCACTATTGATTTGAAAGTTTGTAACCCTAATTTCTAAATAATTTTGGGGCTTTTTCCAACAAGTATTAATGTATACTTTAGTTCATAATAAAGAATTTCATGTTTGATATCAATGTTTTCATGTCTTTTATGTACTTCTTGTTGATATAATCAAATATCGATCCTCTTTTTACATTTCATTGGTTCGAAAGGTACAAGATCATCTTTCTACTGGATTTAGTCCCCTTTCAAAATCCCTTCAGATAGGGAATCCTTTTAAGATACAATCTACGGAAATACCTTTTCGACAAGGAGTTCATTTAAGATCCAAACTATGGAATTGAAACCATCATCTAGTCTCAAGGGGTATTATTTGGGATAAACTCCTTACTCCTAAACCTTTCGAAGGGGTCAAAACCCCACGGAAAATATTAAGGTTACACTACTGGATTTAAACCTACCTTTCTTCAGCCTTTCGACAAAGTCGAATCATTCTTGATCTACTGAATTAAACGTATCGTCAGGTTCGAAACCTCCATTCTACCAACCTTTTGACAAGATCGAAACCTATTTTTCTGGTTAAGAATTTCTACAAGAAATCAGGCTCCTCTACCTTTTGGTAAGGTTGGAACCGCTCCTTTATAAGTTTTTACGACAGGAATAATTCATTTTCCCTTCCTCAGATCCTATCGATGGGGTCGAAACCTAACATTTCTACATTCTGACCTTTCGAGTAGGTCATGTTCTACAGAATCAAGATTCTTATTCTCATTTCCAAGGGCTCTACTTTCCTCCTTAAAGGCTCTACATACAACCATTTCACCTTATGTCCATCTACTTGGATTTTGTCGGGTGTTGAACATAAATTTGGTTAACATTTTGGCGCTAGAAGGAGGGCTCGAACCTCCGACCTTATTGGATTCTACACCTACTCTTCTACTTGGTTTTTCTCTTAAGACTCATCTACTCTACTTTTTGGACAAGAAAGGATCTGTTTTGGATAAAAGACTTACAATTCTTCTAACTACATTTAAAGGATAAGGAATGGATTCAATGTTCGAAACAAGAGAAAATGTTTGCAAGGAAAAATCGATTCAAGGGTCCATGGAACCTTTAGAAGTAAAGTCTAATCATCAACTGGATTATAACCCACACTTACTTGAAGAGCAAACCCTTCGGCTATAAGCTCTGTAGGCCATTAAGATGAAAAGACGAATTATACCCTATAACCCTTTAAAATGGAGTATCAACCCGTTCCATTTGGGATCAACCCCAACCTTTGCTCTCGAAAAGGAGAATTCGAGGAAAGAGAACCTATTTCTACAAATGAGAAGGACCATTCAGTCATATTCCCATGGGACTATCTTTGAAAAGGAAATGATAAAGGATTATGATAGTTTTACACATAAATGGAGTAAGATTATAAATGAGGCTCACCATTCAAGGGAAAACCATGAACACATAGAAAATCCATAACCGAAGAACTAAGGATAATAAAGGAATTACCAAGTGGAAGTATAAAGATTACCAAGAAATTTCCGACCGAAACCTTAAGATTGAAAGAAAGGCCCTTGAAAGAGGATCAACAGACAATGAAAAGGAAACCTACTCCTCGAGAAGAAGTACTTGAACCAAGCCACAAAAGGATTAGACGCCAGTCAAAGACGGCTCAAAAATCAAGACTTCTTAGAGAATATAATCTTACTACCTCGATCGAAGACATCTATATCTGAACCAAAGAAGAACTAAATTATTGGCCTTCTCAGAAAAAGAAGCCAGGATTTGAAAGGAAACTTAAGGGATTATATTGCTACTTTCATCTGATAAACGGACATGATACAAATCAATGTAAGGTACTTGAAAAGATGGTCCTACACTTTCTAAGACAAGGAAAACTTAAACAGTTTGTAAAGGATTGAACAAGTTATGGAATAAAAATTCTATTCTCAAATAAGAGAAGTCTACATGGTCGGGAGTAAAATTTTCCTTAAACTTTGACTACCTAAAATGGTAGGCTACCAATAATAGTAGAAAGCCCTTGGTCGCGCCAAGATGACCAGGTCAAGGCACCTCCTGGAGGGAGGGCGTAAGCCTTTAGCCGCGCCAAAGCCATAAATGACCAGGTTAAAGCAGCATAAGCCCTTATTCGTGTCATGCTATGGCCAGGATAAGGCGCCTCCTGGAGGGAGGACGGGTAATATCTTAGTCCCGCCACGCTATGGCCTGGCCAAGGTACCGAACAAGCCTTTAACCGCATCACGCTATAGCCAGGTTAAGGCGTCTCCTGGAGGGAGGTCGCGTAAGTCCTCGGGCCCTGCTTGAGAATAAGCTAGCCGAGCGCACCGAAAACCCGAATGAAATATCCAGCGGATTAAGAAAAGTCCTTACCTGAAATGGGCACTGCCAGAAATCGGCACCGCCTAAAATGGAAACCGCCAGAAATCGGCACCGTCTAGAATGGCAACTGCTCAAATTAGCACAAGAATTGGACAAAAGAGTCCATGCCTAAAATAGGCCAAAACAAATAAATAAAGAAACTCGGGCCCGAGAAAGAAAAACATGCAAGGTATCATCAAAGCCTGAAGATGACACATTCGACAAAAGAATCAGAAAAAATTCTCTGACTTTTCCTCATGAACATCTGCCAGAAATGATATTCTGGTCTTCTATCATTAATTATTGCCAGAAATGGTATTCTGGTCTTCTATTATTAATTATCAAAGATGGTATTCAGGTCTTCTATCATTAATTATTGGCAGAAATGGTATTCTGGTCTTCTATTATTAATTACCAAAGATGTATTTTGGTCTTCTATCATTAATTATTGCCAGAAATGGTATTCTGATCTTCTATTATTAATTACCGGAAATGGTATTATGGTCTTCTAATACTTATTGCCAGATTGAATTTCTGGTCTTTTGATACTTATTGCTAGATTGAATTTCTGGTCTTCTGATACTTACTACCAGATTGGACTCCTGGTCTTCTATTAACTATTAATGCCAGATCGGGTATTCTGGACTTCTATCACTTAATTACCAAATATGGTTTTCCGCACTTCTACTATTAATTCCAAATTGGCAATCCTGGTATTCTATTAGCAGATATGGATTTTTGACCTTATATTATCCATTATCGAAGATGGTACTCTGGGCCTCTATTATTTATTACCGAAAAGGGTATTCTGATATTATGATATTCTTTTACTAAAACTAGCAATCCAACCTTCCATCACTTATTATCAGAAGATTCTGAAAGATGACTTTCGACTTATCTTCCATCTACTAATACCCGAATCTGGGTCCAGTGACACCTCATAAAACTCTATCATTAACACTTGAATCTGGGCAAGGAATGAATTTTATAATCCTCAATATGTTTGAAGGATGAATTATGGGTAATATTGAAACATCCCAAATACGGGCCATAGATCGAACCATCCAGGTTTCCAATATAAATGTCTATAGAAGATAATGTTGGAATCTCATTCTATATGATATTCCATATATACTATATTTTGACGTCAACAACTATATATTTTTATATTCTTCTATACACTAACCATTTATTGCAGAAATTATATGAAGATTCAAGATTCTTGAAGAGGAGTATTTGTATGGTTTTGTATGCGTCTAGAGTTTATACATATGTTGAAATCTCTCCTTGATATGATATGAATATATTTATAACTCATATAGGCAAGATATGCAAAAATGACAAGAAACAGACGGCTGTTTGGACACAAACAGACGGCTATTTCTGAAGTCAAAAATTTTGTATACCACAATAAACAAACGGCTGTCTGTTTATAAACAGCCGGCTGTTTTGAGGCAAAAATTGCCTATTTCCTTTCTGGTCGTAATTTGATGAATTTCAGCTGGCTAAAAATTATTTTCAGACGGCTGTTTTTCTATAACGGCTATATTTTTTCTGAAGGGTTACTTTCATTCGCGAAGGGATACAACTCTTAATTAAGAGATATGACTATATCTCTTCATAGAAACTTTTCGCGAATAATTTCAACCTTTGACTCTTTATAAATACATGTTAGAATCACAATTTATAAAATAAAAAAATCTTAATCTCTTGTTTTATATCTTTCTTATTCTCTCTGATTCTAACTCTTGTGTGAAAACAATTCCATATTCAAATCACACTTATTCTTCCATAATTCTTCAAGATTATAAATATACATTTCTACAAGGAGAAGATTATAGGAAGTCTGTACTTTATTGACTCATTCGTGTTATTGCTAGAACACAAGAAGTCAGAAACTTTTGTTGTATTATTGAAGTCCTGTTCGGCTGTTCAGGCACTGAGAAGTCCTCTTCTGCTGTTGAGGCACGAAATCCTGTTCTGTTGCTCAGGTCCCCATTGGGCTGTTCGGGTGTGTTGTTAACCTATTCCTCCGGGTGAAGTGGGGGTTTTTGATTAGTGAAATTCCAGAAGAAGTCTGGGACTGGACGTAGAACGAGAAGTTCGAACCAGTATAAAAATCCTGGTGTGCAAGCTTTTACTTTGCTATTGCTATAATTCTGCACTATTGTTGTTATCTCCATATAAGTACGATCCATACACCCTTTTCATTTGGTATCAGAGCAGGAATCTAATAACCGTTACACAGTTATTTGATAATCTGCTTATATGGCCAACACGGATAACAACGCTATTCCAAATCCTGTCACTGTCACTAACTCTGGCATTGTAGAAGGACAAGCCACTGGACGACCTCCATTCTTCAATGGATTAAATTATAACTTTTGGGCGACACGAATGCGTATTTATATGCAGGCTAATGGTTTTGATGCTTGGAATATCACACAAGCCGAATACACTGCACCAACCACTGAATATACTAATTCGTCGACAGCCCGAAAAGCAGAAGCTACCCTAAATGCCAAGGCTATGAACATGTTGTTTTGTGCTCTAGATAGAAATGAGTTCAATCGTGTTAGCATATGCACCACTGCATATCAAATATGGCAAACACTAAAAACAACTCATGAAGGAACAAGCAAAGTCAAGCAAAGCAAGATATCTGTGCTCAAAAATCAGTTCCAAAATTTCAGAATGAAGCAAGACGAGTCCATAAATGATATGTACTCTAGATTTCAAGATATCCATCATGCCTTGATCGGACTTGGTGTAACATATTCAGATGCAGATGTTGTCTCAAAAATCCTAAACTCTCTAACTGACGAATGGGAAAGAAAAGTTTTGGCGATTGAAGAAGCTAACGATATTTCAGAAATGAAGCCAGAAGAATTAATAGGAAATCTAATGTCATATGAAGTCAATCTGCAGGCAAAACAAGTTCAAACTCAAGACAGGAAGAATATAGCCTTCCATGCTGAAAAAGATAAATCAAAATCAGATGATGAAGATTTAGCATTTATTGCTAAAAATTTCAAAAAGTTTCTCAAATACAAAAAGGGAAATAGAAACAATGGAAAAAGGAACTTTAATAAACCATCTTCATCAGTTCTAGAATGCTTCAACTGTCACAAGAAAGGACACATGCAAAAAGATTGTCCAGACCAGAAGAAATCGAAATACAACAAGTTTAAGAAGGACAAGATCAAGAAGAAAGCATTCTCTGTCACTTGGGATGATTCAGACTCTTCATCTTCTGATAGTAGCAGTGAAAGCGAAAATGAACAAGCCAATGTATGCTTCATGGCTACTGAAAATGAGGTACCAAATTTTACCTTCGATGATATGGTTGAAATTAATACTGAATTAGTTAGTACTATGAAAAATCTCAAGAAAAAGTATAAAGAAGCTGTTGAACAAAAGAACAAAGCAGAATTCGAAAGAGATATGCTTAAAGACGAGAAGAAAATATTAGAAGAGGAATTAAATCCAACTTTCATCTTCTAATAATGATTCTCAATTAACTTTCTTGAGTCAAGAAATTGAAACTCAAAAAGAAAAGAACGATGCTTTGTCTTCTGAAAATCATGAGCTAAAATCTAAAGTCAAACTGATTGAGTTGGAAAATACTGGATTAAAGGCTAAATTAGAAGATATTTCTAAAAATATCTCTAATTTTAATAAGGGGAGAGAAAATTTATCTAAGATAATTGAAAACTCTCAACCTTCTACCAGTAAAAAGGGACTAGGATATATTAAGAAACAAATAGCTCCTCAAAATAATTGGAGACAGTTTGTTAAATCAAAATCCACATTGGCTCAATCTAAAAGGAATCAAGAGTTGAAAGCTTCTATAGATAAACCAAAAAGGATACAGACGTCTAAAACCATAAAAATATGGGTTCCTAAAACAAACAATAGTTTGATTAGGAATAAATATATAAAATCCTTTTTGGAAACTGTTCATAAAAGTCAGAATTATATTTACAAAGGGAATACCGGACCCGAATGGGTTTGGTTTCCTAAGACCTAACTCTTAGGACCCTATAAAAAGGTGGGTACCAATGTTCTTAATTCTATTTTTTGCAGGTCCCACTTAAAAAGAGAGGAAAGTGGATTCTAGACAGTGGTTGCTCTAAACATATGACTGGAGACAAAAGTATGCTGACAAATATTACCTACACAAATGAAGGCTCAGTCACATTTGGAGATAATTCCAAAGGTTATATCATCGGCAAAGGCGATGTGAGCAACTTCGGTAACTCTAATACTCCTCTCATCTCTAATGTTTTACTTGTTAAAAACCTGAAGCACAATTTGTTAAGTATTAGCCAATTGTGTGACAAAGGATTCAAAATCTCTTTTTCCGAAGATAGGTGTAGCATTTTAGATCACAGTGGAAATCTCATATTTGAAGGTAATAGAGACAGAAATATATATGTTCTGAATATGAAAGTCAATCATAATTCAGATATGTGCTTAATAGCTAATGAAAATGATCCTTGGCTATGGCACAAACGATTCTGTCATATTAACTTCAAATCCATTAATAAGTTATCTAAAAATAACTTAGTAAAGGGGTTACCAAAAATGAACTTTAAAGTAGATCATATTTGTGATGCTTGTCAATTAGGTAAGTTAACAAAATCATCATTTAAATCTAAAAAGGTCATTTCGACATTACAACCACTTGAGTTACTTCATATGGATCTATTTGGACCAACACAAGTGCAATCCATAAATCATAACAAATATGTGTTTGTAATTGTCGATGATTTTTCTAGATATACTTGGACAATTTTTATGAAAAATAAAAGTGATACTTTTGATCACTTTAAAATTTTCGTCAAGATAATCCAAAACTTGAAGGGATTAAAAATTAAGAATATTCGGAGTGATCATGGAGGAAAGTTCGAAAATGAAGCTTTTGAACAATTCTGTAAAAAGAAAGGAATTTCTCATAATTTCTCGTTTCCTAGAACTCCACAACAAAATGGAGTTGTAGAACGAAAGAATAGAACTTTACAGGAATGTGCAAGAACTTTGTTAAATGGAAGCACACTTCCAAAACATTTCTGGGCAGAAGCCGTAGCAACTGCCTGTTATGTTTTAAACAGGGTTTCCATTCGACCTCTCACTAAGAATACTCCGTATGAACTCTTTAATGGCAGAAAACCAAACATACCCTATTTCAAAGTTTTTGGTTCAAAATGTTTTATATTAAACACTAAAGATCAGCTTGGCAAATTTGATGCGAAATCTGACGAAGGTTTCTTCCTAGGATATTCGGATCGAAGCAAGGCCTATCGAGTGTTTAATAAAAGAACAAATACTGTTGAGGAAACTCTACATGTATCGTTTGATGAAAATTTTCAACAAATAACAAGTATAAATAATGATGATGATGATAACATCATAAATACAGAATCTGAAAATTTTGAAATAAATGAAAACGAAATTGATAATCCTAGTGAGAACAATAATATTCAAAATGAATTAAAATCTCCACCACATATTTTACGGGATCATCCTGTTCAAAACATTATTGGAGAAATTAATTCAAACGTTCGAACTAGGAATCAATTAAATCAAATGGGCCACGTAGCATTCATATCTACTATCGAGCCAAAGAACCCAAAGGAAGCTTCTACCGACGAATACTGGATCATTGCAATGCAAGAAGAACTAAATCAGTTTGAACGCAATGAAGTTTGGGAATTAGTTCCTAGACCAAGTAATCAAACTATTATTGGAACAAAATGGGTTTACAAAAACAAGGCGGACGAACAAGGAAATATCACTAGAAATAAAGCAAGATTGGTGGCTCAAGGATACAATCAGGAAGAAGGTATCGACTATGAAGAGACATTCGCTCCTGTAGCAAGACTAGAAGCAATTCGAATATTACTGGCCTATGCGTGTTTTCATAATTTCAAACTTTATCAGATGGACGTTAAAAGTGCCTTTCTGAATGGATATATTAAAGAAAATGTGTATGTTGAACAACCTCCCCTGTTTGCTCATGAAAAATATCCCAATCATGTATATAGACTTAAGAAGGCTCTATATGGTTTAAAACAAGCACCACGTGCTTGGTACGAACGTCTTAAGAGCTATCTAATCTCTTCGGGATTTCAAACTGGAAAGGTTGATCAAACATTATTCATTAAACATTCAAAAAGGGATATTTTAATAGTTCAAATCTACGTTGATGATATCATATTTGGTTCCACCAACGAAAAATTATGTCAGGATTTCTCGGATATTATGACTAAGGAATTTGAAATGTCCCATATGGGAGAATTATCATACTTTCTTGGTCTACAGATTAAGCAATTACCGAATGGTATATTTATTAATCAAGAAAAATATTGTAATAATCTAATCAAACGCTTCGGAATGGAAAATACTTCTGCCAAACCAACTCCTATGAGTACAACAACCCATCTTGATAAAGATGAAAATGGCAAAAGTGTAGACCAGAAATTATATCGAAGTATGATTGGATCATTACTATATTTAACTGCAAGTCGTCCCGACATAATGATGAGTGTTTGCTTGTGTGCTAGATTCCAGTCCAATCCAAAGGAATCACATTTAAGAGCAGTTAAACGAATATTACGATATCTCACTAACACCAAAGATTTCGGTTTATTCTATCTGAAAGAATGTCCGTTTGAATTAGTATCATATAGTGATGCTGATTTTGGTGGATCACGAACGGATAGAAAAAGTACTAGTGGTACGTGCCACTTCATTGGAAAATCACTAGTATCTTGGTTTAGTAAGAAACAAAATTGCGTTTCACTCTCTACGGGTGAAGCAGAATATATTTCTGCTGCTCTGGCTTGTGCTCAAGTAATCTATATGCAACAAACACTTAGAGATTTCGATATTAATTTATCTAATTCAACTATTTATTGTGATAACTCAAGTGCTATTAATCTATCCAAAAATCCTGTCAACCATTCACGAACAAAGCATATTGACATTCATCATCACTTTCTTCGTGATAATATTGAAAAAGGATTAATTAATTTAGATTTTGTTTCCTCTGAAAATCAGTTAGCTGATATTTTTACAAAACCGTTTCTTGAAAATTCTTTTATTAAACTACGACGCGAATTAGGAATAATTTCCTATAACGAGTTATAGTTTAATTTTTGGCTAAAATATGATGTTATAGCCACTTGAGCTATGAGTGTTTCTTGCTTCACTTAGAATGAAACAACATTATCATAGCTCGTTCTCTTTAATCACCTCCTATAATTCCTTAACTACTTTATATTCTTATCCTATGGTTTATATTCCTGCAAGGTTATTATCGATTTATACATGTCTTTTTGGCGATGCCAAAGGGGGAGAAAATATTTGTATATATAAGCACTAACTCTTTTTTGCAGGGGGAGTTTATATTCAGGGGGAGTAAATATATAGAGATTATTGTATATAGTTGTCATCGTCAAAAAGGGGGAGAATGTTGGAATCTCATTCTATATGATATTCCATATATACTATATTTTGACGTCAACAACTATATATTTTTATATTCTTCTATACACTAACCATTTATTGCAGGAATTATATGAAGATTCAAGATTCTTGAAGAAGAGTATTTGTATGGTTTTGTATGCGTCTAGAGTTTATACATATGTTGAAATCTCTCCTTGATATGATATGAATATATTTATAACTCATATAGGCAAGATATACAAAAATGACCAGAAACAGACGGCTGTTTGGACACAAACAGATGGCTGTTTCTGAAGTCAAAAATTTTGTATACCACGATAAACAGACGGCTGTCTGTTTATAAACAGTCGGCTGTTTTGAGGCAAAAATTGCCTATTTCCTTTCTGGTCGTAATTTGATGAATTTCAGCTGGCTAAAAATTATTTTCAGACGGCTGTTTTTCTATAACGGCTATATTTTTTCTGAAGGGTTACTTTCATTCGCGAAGGGATACAACTCTTAATTAAGAGATATGACTATATCTCTTCATAGAAACTTTTCGTGAATAATTTCAACCTTTGACTCTTTATAAATACATGTTAGAATCACAATTTATAAAATAAAAAAAATCTTAATCTCTTGTTTTATATCTTTCTTATTCTCTCTGATTCTAACTCTTGTGTGAAAACAATTCCATATTCAAATCACACTTATTCTTCCATAATTCTTCAAGATTATAAATATACATTTCTACAAGGAGAAGATTATAGGAAGTCTGTACTTTATTGACTCATTCGTATTATTGCTAGAACACAAGAAGTCAGAAACTTTTGTTGTATTATTGAAGTCCTGTTCGGCTGTTCAGGCACTGAGAAGTCCTCTTCTGCTGTTGAGGCACGAAATCCTGTTCTGTTGCTCAGGTCCCCGTTGGGCTGTTCGGGTGTGTTGTTAACCTATTCCTCCGGGTGAAGTGAGGGTTTTTGATTAGTGAAATTCCAGAAGAAGTCTGGGACTAGACGTAGAATGGGAAGTTCGAACCAGTACAAAAATCCTGCTGTGCAAGCTTTTACTTTGCTATTGCTATAATTCCGCACTATTGTTGTTATCTCCATATAAGTACGATCCATACACCCTTTTCAGATAACTGATAATTCTTTTACACTATCGTTTTGGGTTAAGATTCTAACCTTAAATTCGTAACTATTGTTTGGATTATGAGTCCTTCAAAGATTTACAGATATCAAGAAAATTTGCAGATTTACTTAAGAGAAGTATCATGAGCTAAGACGGAAAGCTCGAGAGGTGTATAACCCTTCAGGAGACACATTCACATGAAAAGGTGAATAAGGTGCAAACAAAGACGACAAAATAGGTAGTATTTACAACATTATAAATAATACATTGCATTATGCTATATAACATTACTAAGGTATGGAAAGATATATCGAATATGCTGAAATTATTGAGGTTCAATTAGCTGCTTTGCAAATCCATAGATACTACAGGGTCAGTACCAGAAGCTGGGTTCCCAAGTATAAATTCCAAAGATTTACATGATGCATGGCTATCTTTTAATTTTACTTCCAAGCCATCAATTCTCTCATAAAGCTTAGTCATTTCAAAGTAGAGTTCGATACTTGTATCTCCACTAACGGAATGCTTTAGGACTTTAATATCTCGGTTCCTTTCCCTAAGTTTTAACTTTAAATTCTAAATTTCTTTGGAGAATTCTTGAACAATATGACGTTGAAAAATATACTTTCTATTCCACTCCTTTGCAACAGGATTATCAGAAATCTTGGAAATAAAAGAATCCTTGTAAGATTGAGTCCGTTCAAGCTCCGCTATAACCTATCCTTGATCTTTACAAATCCCGAAGCAGGGGCTTCGAAAAGTAAAACCAATCCTGCTTGAGTCTCCTATATAAACAAACAAAACGGAAAATCAAATTTCTTTATTTCAACAATAAGAATACATGTTAAAGTGTGTTTCTCATCATCACTTGCTATCATTAATAAGATACAATTCTTCATAAATTTTTCACATTAAAGACTATTCTATTTCGATACAATTTTTGATACAACTTCTCTAATCTTGCCAAAAGAATTGACGAAAAGAGGCATAGTCGAGACGAAGGTCGTTTTGATCTCCTCAGGAGTAATAATGGGAGGGCATTTACTATAATCCCACTCTCCCGCCGGAGGACTATCATGCCCGCAAATTAGTTTGGTATGATAATTTCGTATCTACCCTAAAATTTTATCTCTTTCTTCACCTAAGAAATCAAATCGGAATCGAGGGCACTTCATGTAAACCCCTTGTAAATCCCAAAGAAAACAATATCTAGCTAACTTGGATGTTTTGATAATGGTTGCCATTTCAAGTATTCTTTTCTTAGTTCACATACTTTCCAAAAAATTCTCGAGTAATGGGGCTGCTCGAAAGATTGTTTTCTATAACAACATAATAATTTTCATATTGAGAACAAGGAATTTAGAAACAAGAGGTATTTATGAAAACAATGCATCATATACTATTCAACATTTTCAGGTTCATACAAAATGATTTTTGATACATTTCAAAAATAAACTTTTTTTATAATATTTCAGTTTTCCAAGAGGAAGATCCTGGGAAATCGAGTAGACTCTAAGAAGATTCCAACATTCTCCTAGGTGTGGGTCGCTACCAAACTCGTCTAGGTACCTCTTATGGAATCTTCTTAGTAAGCCTCCACAGAACTCTCCTAGATAGGAGAAGTCAATCATCACATGTCTGTAATAAATCATGTACAAAAATTCCACTAAAATGTCTCTTTCTCTTCGACCAACATCCAGAAGAGCGTCATAAGTTCTTTGTTGGCTTTCGCGAGTTTTTCATAGCATTCTCGAGCCTTCCGTAGTCTTGAAGCTACTTCCCTGTTCTTAAAATTTACAAGTACTAAGGCACTTTTATTAAGGTCGTAATATTGAGTGGACAGTTTGTTATAGTCCTTGGACAATTTATCTAATTCTCTATTTAACTTGTTTATCCTCATTTGCTTCTTCTCAAGGAGGGTATCATAATAATATTTAGACCTTCATTTTATCTGACGAAAAATGTACATTATTCTATGAAGTTGAAAGACTTCTTAGGTTAAAGGTTTCATACCTGGGAAGGAGGACTCACAGTTGAAGAAATTTTATCCACCCTCTCCTTTTGCTTGCTAGAAGTAGTATCAGCTTCTTTCTCAGGGGAAGGCAAATCTAAATAATCTGGAGGATTGGACTCATGAGGAGCTGGCTGAGGGCCAACATTCTTTGACTTGTCTTGCTCTACGGTAGTACCAGGAGCAGCACCTCCATCCCCATCTTTGTTCTCGTGGGGTTTATGTCCACCAGAGGGGCTACCATCAGTAGCGCCCCAATCATCATCATCATCATCATCATCATCTTCTCCACCCTTATCTAAGTCGGATATTGTTCTCTCATCATCCTCTATGTCTTCGGGTTCTGTCTCATGGTCTGAAGAGGGATCTTCAATCTCTAATAGCTTCTTGACATCGATTCCTTCTTTTTCTGGAACTTCAATTCCATCTTTTATGTTTTGAATTCTGGTTTTAAATCTTTCCACAATGTCATCAGGCAAGGAAGGAAAATCATGATCCTTACACTTTTTATAGTTATCGATGTAGACAAATGAAAGTACTTCTTCATAAAGATCTGCAGTCATCTCATCCAGAGAAGTCTCTATGAAGTTTGATACTTTGCTTTTAGCATCTTTTATAATACTAACATATCTGGACAATGAGCTCTGTTTCTTTTTAAGTTTCTCTTTGAGCAGGGAATTTTCCGCCTCAACATTTTTCAAGGAAGACTCAAGAACTACAATCTTATCGACTTGGGCCTGAATAGTTTTGTCTTTTTCAGTAATGGTCGACTCAGCCTGAGAAAGAGAGGCGCTTAACTTGCCCTTTCCGCTTGATAAGAGAGAGACTTGATCTTTTAACAAAGCCACCTCTTCTTGGGATGAAGAGGTTCAGTGGAAGATTTCAAAAGAGAGTGCAAGCCTTTAGATGCCTGAAAGAAGGAATGAAAATAATTAAGATTTACTACTAAGGTGATGGTAAAGGAACCAAAAATCAAAGACTTACAGAAAGATGTTGCTCTATGAAGGACTTGCTTAGATCAAGCAAACTAGACTTGGAAGTTAGATGAAAAGAGAGATGGCAAAGACCTCGCAAGGGTTTCCAACAATTGATAAAATTCATCAGAAGAAGTAGAAGATGATGAGGCCGAAGGAATCCTTCTAGGTGAAGGAGTAGATCGCTCGAGAGCCTACTGAATCTGGTCAAGAGAAGCGGGTGAGATAGGAAACTCTATGCGTGAAAGAATATCTACTATTTGAAATTCGTTCTTTACCAATTCGGTAGAAGGAGGATCTCTGGCAGGGCTAAGATCAACAGAAATTTCTTCGGTGGATTTGTTTAAAGGATCTTTCCCATCTAGTGTTTCGGGAAGTTGGCTTGTTGATACCTTAGCTTTCTTTGAATCAGACTCGTCGATAAGAGTCTCGGTTAGCTTCCTCTTCATGTCTTCCCTGTCTTTAGACATGGATTTTGAGAGAGGAGGAGCCTTCTTGGAGGACTTCGAAGCAACAACATCTTTGTAGCTTCGGAGAGAGGAGGAACAACTGCAATAGCACAAATTAGTAAAAAAAATCAAGGGGTAACTCATTAGAAAACAATAAACATGACATCAAAATCTCACCATAAGAGTCCTTGATAATGGGAGATGCAGGAGAAGAATCCACAGTGTCTCCTAGGAATAGATAAGCTTTTCCGGTGGAGGTATAGAGAATCGCCGGGGGTTTTCCCTAAACTACCTTTCCAGGAGGAAGAAGGTAATGCTTGCGAAGAACATTGGGCCTAAGCAGAACAGGTCTCCTCCAAAGACTCGAAGGAGTAGCTTCTAAAGCATTTATGATCTTCATTTCATCGTCTTTGAGATCGTATGAAGTAGAAGCTGTCAAAAGAAAACTAGTCATTTATAGTTTACGAAGCAGATAGAGAATAAGCAAGCGCATTGTTACCTAGAGCCGCAAAGTTGCCAGTAATGGGAAGATGACACTTCACGAAGAAAAATTGGGTGTCCCATTCCCACGCCTTCTTTACCCCCTCAGTAATTAACCTCTTAGAAGGATTAGCTCTATAAATTTGGTGGTTTAGATCGTTCACTTTCACCAAATGGGTAAAGTAGTTAAGAATTCTTGGAGACAGAGATCCTAGGCCATATTCCAAAGCAAGAACTTCTAGGCATAGAAGATAAGTATACATGTTCGGTGAAAGTTGAATAGGAGCTAGGCCGATGTATTTAAGATATTCATACAAGAAGCTAGGGAATGGAAGAAATCCACCACGCCAGATGTGAATGGCAGAATATGCAAAGGATCCTTCAGGGTTATTAACTATGGTCTTATTTTTTCATGGAGGAAAAGCTTCCACTCAAGAAATGCCAAAGATTTTCAAAATATCATCTACATCATTCTGAGAAGTAATGCAGGAGGACTTGGAAAAAGAAGCAATAACTTCTTTCTTTGACACCTTGGTCACGGTTTGTGAAGGAGTCTAAGCTGAAGAGCCTTGAGGTGCATCTGAGGCAGTCCTCTTAATAACAGATTTCTCGCCCATTGTGCTACAAGGTGACATCAATCCATAAAAGTTAGATTCAAACCAGCCAATTACTACCATTCAGAAAACATTAAAGTATAAACATGGAAACAAAATTGCAAGTCATAATAACTCTGAAAGGAAAAGAATTGGTTTGGCTTAAAAATGTTGTGCTTCCGACAGTGTCAAGATTAAATGGTTCTCTATACATTTACCTTTCGACCTTGTCGGAACCAAACTATCGTATGCCTTTCCTCATTCTCCAACCTAGTCGAAACCCTTGAATTTCTTAAATCTTCAACCTTTCGAAGACGACGAAACCCCTTAGTTCTGATATTATCGAAAGGGCCTAAAAGGAAGGAAGATGCTAAATTGAATCTTGAAAAATCAAAAAGGTTTCGACTACTTCGAAAGGTCATTCTCTACTCTATACATTCTGAGTTAGATGAAGGGCCCTAAAACTAAAATCTTTGTCTAAGTCGGGAAGGTCGTAAGGTGTTTCGGAAAGTAAAAATCGGTAAAAATTATTTTTGGGCTAAAACATCCAAAAGTGATTTCGACTAGATCGAAACAATCTGGAAGATTTTATTTATTTAAATCTTAGTTTATATCTACTTAATACCACCAGCTGTCAAAAATGGTGGGATCTGATCACCTTAACGGGTTTCGAGAATAAACCCGAAACCATCATCGATGAAAGGGTAATTTGAATTACGAATCTAAGTTCGAAACTCAAATTAAGATGATATTTTGATTCTAATCAATTAAATTAAGCCCTTTCATCGCACCACTTAATCAAATCGCAAATCTATCATACAATAATTTTCAATTGAAATTCAGAAATTTTGCGATGAAAGAACTGAGTTGGATGGAAAAGTTGAAATCGATAAATGAATCACAAATTAAATTATAGAATCAAAATTATATATGATTTGATTACCTTAGTTTTCATAAGAACCTGAAAGAGTTTGAGAATTCCTGATGCTTGCTTGAGAAATTTTTAAATGGCAGGTAAGAAGGTGATGAAGAAAGGGTTGGATCTATTTATACTGGACCAAGTGACAACTCAGCCTTCCGATTAGGTTTGAATCAACGGCTCAGACCAACGCGGGAGACAAAAGGTGGGAAAAGGACCGAGACGAAACCCTAACTTGAAAAGTCAAGGACATCCCTTCGCAAGGGGGGTGGGCAAATGTTAACACCAAAAATTCACTACTGAAACTAGGTTTCGATGGAGAGTAGAGGTCGTTGAAATACTTTCCACAAGAGCCTAAGGGATGCTTCTGGAAAAGTCAAGAAGGCTTCCGCAACTAAGGTTCCGCATGAGATGGTTCCGCCCAAAAGAGGCTTCCGCATATGATAAAGACTTTCACCTTTGGTTTCGCATGAGAGGGTTCCGCAGAAGAAAACTCACTGCTGACAGAAGACGTTCCGCAAGTATCGCCTCCGTGGAAGAACCTTCCGCTAGTGATAGTTCCGCATTGAAGACCTTCTATAGGAGTCAATAGCATCATGTACAAACGTTACCTTCCGCAAAGCAAACTTGGCACCTTATTCAAAAGAGCCTTTCGATGGGATCGAAAGAATGTTTTTGCAGACTAATCGATATAGGACAACATCAACCACGCACTTCAAAGCGACACCTTCAAAGAAGACATTTCGATGGAGTCGAAAGGTTCCCTTCCGCATCAAATCAGCTGCCCTTCCATCATTAGATCAAAGCTGTGGATGTCGCATTCTCACCTTCCGATGGAGACAAGGGCATCCAGATATGATCAGAGATCTATAAGGCAACCTTCCGACAAAGCCGAAAGGCCTCCTATTCGCATAAGGCTGGAAGGATGCAAGCGAAACCTACCTTTCGATACGGTCGCCATGACCCCTGCGAAAGATGCCAACCCGCACCTATAAATAAGACCGAGGGGTCCATTTTTGGGATCCGAATTTTAGTCTTCGAAATCACTATTGTTTTGAAAGTTTGTAACCCTAATTTCTAAACAAATTTGGGGCTTTTCCAACAAGTATTACTATGTATACTTCAGTTCATAATAAAGAATTTCATGTTTGAGATCAATGTTTTCATGTCCTTTATGTAATTTTTTTTGATATAATCAAATATCGATCCTCTTTTTACATTTCATTGGTTCGAAAGGTTCAAGAGCATCTTTCTACTGGATTTAGTCCCCCTCCAAAATCTCTTCAGATAGGGAATCCTTTTAAGATACAATCTACGGAAATACCTTTCGACAAGGAGTTCATTTAGGATTCAAACTACGGAATTGAAACCATCATCTAGTCTCATGGGGTATTATTTGGGATAAACTCCTTACTCCTAAACCTTTTGACGGGGTCGAAACCCCATGGAAAATATTAAGATTACACTACTGGATTTAAACCTACTTTTCTTCAGCCTTTCGACAAAGCCGAATCATTCTTGATCTACTGAATTAAACCCATTGTTAGGTTCGAAACCTCCATTCTACCAACCTTTCGACAAGATAGAAACCTATTTTTCTGGTTAAGAATTCCTACAAGGAATCAGGTTCCTCCACCTTCCGGCAGGGTCGGAACCCCTCCTTTATAAGTTTTTATGACGAGAATAAATCATTTTCCCTTCCTCAGATCCTATCGATGAGGTTGAAACCTAACATTTCTACATTCTAACCTTTCGAGTAGGTCATATTATGTGGAATCAAGATTCTTATTCCCATTTTCGAGGGCTCTTCTATCCTCCTTAAAGGCTCTACATACAACCATTTCACCTTAAGTCCATCTACTTGGATTCTTTGGGGTGTTGACCATAAATTTGGTTAACATCGAACAATTCAAATATTAACATTCACACATCACTTAGTAGGTGGTGTGACATTTTGGTCAAATTTATCGTTTTATTGGTTTAGGTAAAATCCAATTTTACTTTGTTAAGCGTTACCCGGTAGTGATATTTATTTACATCAATTCTCTTCGTCAAAACTACATCACTTTAGACTTATGGAATTTGGTAATAGTCAAAATTCCAGCATCGTCCATATTCAATTTATAGTCCAAACACAAAGTCCTTGTTTCAATATTAATAATAATTATTAACCGTATTGCTCTAGCCAGAGATTTTGATTTTGAGTTAACTTTAGTTGACATGATACTAAACTCATATAACCAAGGAGATGAATCCTCTCTTGAACAGTGTTACACTTCCAATTCTTCTACTCAACCTAACTATAGTTGTTTGATGGACATCGTGCCACGATTTAACTATAATCAAAGCGAGGCTTCCATATTGAAGATCAATGGTATTTTCAAGCCAAGAGAACCTTGTAATTTTGTCATATCGATATTTATTGTTTGACATTAGTTATATTAACCAACAGAAAACTATCGAGTGAGTCATTGTATAGTTATACAATAACTATCAATACGTAACCCCTTGGTGCCTCCAGCGGCTATGAGTAATACACCGTCCAACATTTCGTGAGAATTACATATGTTTAAAAGATATATCGACGTCTAATCTAGATATATCTTGACTAGGAGTATTTAAAATGATATGTTTATTTTAATGTGATAAATCACTTATGATTGCAACACATTGTAACAACCATTACAAAACATACCATTTATGGTTTTTCTATTAAATATACTTTTAGTTAAATTAATATAACATATTATATCAAGTATATAATATAAAAAAAACATTTTTCTCTTTCGAACAAGATTGATTACCTAGTTAGATTTATGTATTACATAATTGCCTCTAGAGAATACCCTTAATTCTTTCAGAATGCACTTTCAACTTCTGTCTATAATGCACACCAAAGCCTGGAAACGGCAAAACTACTTTGGACTACATTGGAAAATAAATATCATATATCGGAGGCAAGAAAAGAGAAATCCTTGGTATGGAATTGTATGGATTTCAAATAATTGATAATAAATCCATTATTGGATGAGTTCGAAAAATATTATATATAATAGACCAACTAAAAGATACCAAGACTGATCTCCTCGATTCATTCATTATTGGAGTCATGATATCTAAACCCTTCATCTTGGAATGACTATAAAAAAATTTTGCAACAGGCGGAAACAGACTATGATTTAGAAAGTTTATAACATTGAGTTGGCATAAAATAGGACTATCATAAACAAGAACTAAATGATAGATCATGAACCGAGTTTCATTCTAAGGTAAATAATGTTGAAATAAAAAATATACTAAAGCCTAAGAATGAGGTACAGTTTAAGACGAAAGGTCATCCTAAGAAGGATACAAAGAAGTGCGCTGGTTATGTTTGTAATAAATTAAGCCATTATGCTCGTGAATGTCGTTTATGATGGAAACAACTAAAGGCGAATATGGTTGAAGACACAATTGTGGCTGTAGAGCAAGAAGAAAACTTCGTTAGTGCTTGATACTAGAGCAACCATTCACATATGAAAATGTCATAGTATTTACAAGATTTACAAGAAAGCTGAGGGAGAAGGACCTGAAGTTGCTGGAGAAAATAATGACTAAAGCCAAGTAACTAGAAAAGGCACTATAGAACATATGTTCACTTTAGGAAAGGGTCTTACGTGGTCAATATAGTTCATGTACCTGATATTTATAAGAACTTGGTTTCTGGATACCTTCTGAATAAGGGAGGATTCAAGATAGTGTATGAGTCTTACAAGTTGGCGTTATTTAGAAATGGTAGGTTCATTGGACATGAATACTCTTGTAATGGCATGATAAAGTTGAATTTAGTAAAGAATAATTCTGTTTATGTTGTTGATTCTATCGATTCATGTCATGGTAGATTAGTTCATGTTAATTATGGCTCTCTTAAAAATATAATTATGGTAGGATTAATTTTTGATTGGAATTTTGATTCTCTCTCAAAATGTGAAGTTTTTTTTAAGCAAAAATGTATAGGAAAAATCCTTTAAATTTGTAGAAATAAAAATCAGTTTGCTTGAATTAGTATATAGTGATATTGTTGATTTAAAGGGTCGTCCTACTTATAGTCGTAATAATATTTCACATTCATTGATGATTATTCCTAGTTTGCATATTTTTATCTAGTGAAAACCAAAGGTGAAGTTTTTGATAAGTTTAATTTATCAAGCTGGAGTGGAAATGTAATTAGGACTTAAAATAAAAGTGTTGCATACATAACCATGATGGTGAATATTTTTCAAATGATTTCACATTATTTTGTAAGCAACATGGTTTATACATCAATCAACTGCTCTTTGTACGCCTCAAACAAAATGGAGTCAGTGAAAGAAAAAATAGGATATTGGTATGAGTGGTAAATGTAATGCTAATTAGTTCTAACTTACCAAATACTTTTGTAACACTATGAAAATTTAAAATAATTAATTGGAATAGTAATAAGGGAAAAAATAATAATTTTACATTAAAGGATAAAAACATAAATTTTAACAAATATTGGAATTAAGTCACGTGACCTATTCCATTGTGTTATGAATATCTTTTATAGTTAGAAAACATATATAACTTGTTAAATTTATAAATTGAGTCAGAATTAGCGAAAACAATAACCAATGGCATTTTTGTAATTGTTAATTTCGGGTTTAGACCAGATAACACTAATTTTCAACTATAAATAAGACCCTAACCCTCACTCCTTATTCTAATCCCTAACTACCGCCTCCCTAGATCTTTACTTACTTTTCTTCTTCTTCCTCTTCTAAAACTTCTCAAAACTAAACAACAATCTCTTCTCTCTTCTGGAACTCTAAAACAAAACAAATAAAAATAAAGAGAGAAGAAACAAATGAATCAAAGAGTGGAAGATCCAAATTAAACAAAAGAGGAACAAAATCAACAACTAAGCAAAGGAGAGGAGTAGCAAATCCGAATCAAAAGAGGAATTTCTGCAAACGATCATAAGAGATGAGTGGGTTTATCTACGAAGTGTTTACGGTGTAGATAGGGAGTTGATTTTCATATGTACCCTTATTAGAATTAAAAATATGATTTCAACATTGAAATAATGTATATTTCAAAAATATATATGAATTGGAAAGAAATAGAAAAGCCTAATTGATAGATTGGTAAAATAACCAATTTTGTTTGGGAGGGAAGGGTAATTTGAACTGGAATTACATTAATTGTATAGTTGTGATTTTTGTATAAATTTTATATTAATTTTTAACATATGGGGAGTGAATCAATATATCCCCTTAAATTTAAGTAAGAATTAACCCTATTAATTCTGAGTACACATATGAGATTTGTTGAAATATATATATATAGAGATAATCAATTTAAAAGTATGAAATTTAAATAGAAATTTAATATATGACCAATGAGACAAAATTGCTTTGAATTGTGCATAAACAACAATGAAAACTATAGTTGAACCTTTGTAAAAATTGAACCAAGCACGTATATTCGAATCCGTAAAGAAGACGAACGAATTAAATAAAATAAAGTACATAAAATTCATCAAAAGGTAGAAAATTAAAAAACCAGACTTTCGAAAAGTTTATCAAATGTCTGAAACCATTTTCATACGACTGAATTTAAAACAAACCACACCCGAAAGAAATCATTTCAAAATTTACACGATTTAGAAGTCTGAATTCTTTTTCAGATGTCTGGATCAAAGTTAGACGTTTAAAAAAGAAACTAGATGCTAAATATATGCGTGATTGAAATCTAAAATAATTTTTAGACGTTTGAATTATTTCATTTGGCCCAAGTTGGACATGGACCCAATACAGGCCAAGTAGGAGGATCGGAAGAACTTGTTCCCAATTCCTCATTTCTCAGGAGTTCACACAATTGAATGGAGTCGGGTTGCAAGCCGAAAACGAAATCACATTTGGCGAAGTCTTAGGCTCTCATTTCATGAAGTTGTTGAATGTGGCACTTAACGCAGTAAGCGATTAAATCGCAATTAGAAGCTCTATGAATTGTGCATAGCTAGTCTTAACCACCTACTGGTGGTAGCTGGAAAGAGATGGGGGAGAAAGACGTCATAGTAGGAATTGTTAATTCCACAAAGAGTTGGAATTGTTAATCCGCTCTTGAATGCTACTTGTTTAGTGATAGGAAGCATAGGATTCGTGCACTGGCGAAAAGATAATACTGGGATTGTTAACTCAAAGGATTAAATTGGGAATATTAACCCAAAGATTAATTCGGGATTGTTAATCCGAATACATAGGCTTAGCATAGTAAATTATATTTTATTTGCGGCAACCCAAACGATTATAACTAAGAATGTTAACTCGGTATATAAATAGTTGGTTATTTACTAGAAATGTTTTCTAGGAGTTATTTAATCAAGATTTTCCACCTGTGAGTGGAAAGCTTTCATAATAAAATTGGAATGTAATTACAATAGGAGTAGTTAAGCTATAATATGAAAATATTTAATCACTTATGTATAAAGAATACAGGCACTAAAGAACATTCTTAGGTGCAGGTTATAACTAAACTTTAACTACTTGTCCACACCATACCATTAGTGATATAATTCACTCACCAGACTTTATCTGACCCCTCCATTTCTCCCTCTTTATCTTTATTACAGGAGGACTAGCCAGTAGGTGATTCAGCCAGAGTACTATACATGGAGAAGAAAGCACATCGCCCCAAAGTTATATCTATTTATAATTACTCTCCTTGTACTTGATTTCATATCATGTTAATTCCTATTTATCGGACTCTTTGTATTGTTATTTGGAGATAATGGTATGCAGACTATGTTTATATTAAGACTATTATCTTATTTAAGTTCATATTTATATTTTATTCCTTCCACTGTAAGATTTGAAATTGTAGAATGTTTTAAGTTCATAGTTGTTTCTTACATATATAATGGGAATTGGTGTAGTATAAATTATGCTAGCATGAACATATCTTAAGGCTACTTTAATACTGGAGGCGGGACGAATAGTGTTTTATAACTTATACAGAACTTTTGCAAGTAGTTTCAAGATTTAAGTCAAAACAAAGATAACCAACACAGATATATATTAACATACTGCCACCGATATAAATAAATATAGTAAAAATAAAGTAAAAGTAAGGAAGATAACAACATGAGTTTTATACTGGTTCGGATTGACCAATTCTACATCAAGTCCTACAACCAGTCCTGTAGTAAAATTAAATCACACAAGGAGTTTTATTTTTCTTAAATTGTATTATTTATTATTATATATTATTTCTTCCACTGTGAATTTCAAAAATCATAGAATATTATAGATAGCTCCATGTCATGATTTATATATTTAACTCAAAATAGACCGTCCTCTGCGAGGTATGTGGCGTCCATGTGATTTTATAGATGAATCGGGACATCGTAGAAGTAGGTTTGTTTTAACGGTTGAATCCTATACAACTCCTAACCATGGTCTTTGCCCTAATCTTGACCTTGACTTTGTGTTTGCTCAATAAATCAAGAGAGATTATTCATGCTTACCTATCATTTCTCGACAGCCTAAGTATAATGCATGTATCTTGATTTTACTCAAGAAATACATGCATATTTCTTAACTTCTCTATGCAATACATTAATAGTAGTACACATAATAGCTTAGCTTGAGTTTGCTCAAATTTTAGTGCATATGCAACTATTCTATCAATGTATAAATGTTAGAAGGAAACTATATTAAAGATTCATAGTCTTTAATGTATTTTGGGAGATGTCGATTTAAGGAATATTTTTTTCCTATGAAATACCCTCCTGATTCAAGTGTCAGACACATGAAATCATGGTATATATACCACACATATGTATTTATTCCATAAATCTATTTGAGTTTCTTATGATTCCACTTGCGATATGTTTATACATATATAATTATGTAAGTTTTATTTATTTATAACTATTAAAATTTAATTAACTTAGATATTATTTATATGTATCTTATTAATTAAACCAAATTTAATTAATTTTGATTCTTAATTTGATTAACTCGTATACGCGCGTGTGTGTGTGTGTGTCTGTGTGTGTGTATGTGTGTGCATTATAGCATATAGAAATGAGCATGTATGTAATTATAAACATACATACATACATACATGTGTGTGTATTGCGATATATATCGATTGTATATATCTATATATTATACTTACATATGCATATGATATATTCATATACATATCAGGAATATAAATGTCTAGGTATATAAATATGTTCAAATATAATTTAATATCTAAGGTTTGCATATGCATATTAATAGTATTATATATATTAGACCTATATATATATACAATATACCACTACAAGAAAAAGAGTCATCCATAGCGGCATATAGCCGCTATAAAAGAAATTCATAGCGGTTCGATAAACGCTACATATCGACATGTTATAAAAAACCAGTGGCATCTTTATAGCATAAAAAATACCACTATAAAATTGTAAGCTTTCATAGCGCATATAGGCCGCTATAATATTCTTTTTATATAGCCTTATTAGTCCGCTATTTACATATTACTACAGCGTGTATATGCCGCTAATAAATGCGTAGGTGCAATAGCACTTTTATTCCGCTATTCTTCAATGGTAAGCACCTGCATTATAGTACATTTTTATAGCGCTTATATATATAAGTATAACGCTTTTTTACCCTATGGTTTATTTTTCTATGTGTTTGATGCATCCCGCTATATATTACAGTATAGTAATATTATATCAAAAATGAACCTTCTTTAAACACACAATAAGATAAACAATGTAAGAGTCGAAGAATATAATAATCAGAAAATGTGACGCATTATATCAAACATACTAAATATCCACAGACATTTTATTAAACATGCTCAAATATACACAAAATATCTATCACATATGTTTTCTACACATACTAAAAAGTAGCAGCAAATGTTTTAAGTACAACCTAAAAAGATTCCACATTGCCATTTTAGCGTACACGCATATGGAGCATCTTTCATTTACAAAAGTTACCTATCACAAAAGGGAAAACAATTAGTGGTAACAAACTTGAATAGTTGCCTAAGCCATAAGTACTTTTAGTATCCAAAAGAGACAAACCCTTACCATCAATATTGCCAGCCTGAATCAAACTTTGTGAACAATTGCAAACTTGAAAGGCTCATCGGAAAGGAATGAGCAAGTAGGCAATCTTTTATGCATCTTCTTCTAAAAAATTCATGCTCGATATCAAACAAATAACTATAGTAACATGGAGGAAATGACCAGTGTATTGAATAAAATTAACCATTGCCTGGTCTAGGGTTAGTGCATGTAGCAATTCCAGAGATTGCAAAAGTTATAATGTATAATAATATTAGTAAGAAATTGCTTGATTATCATTAAAATAAAATGTTGATCATTCTAAAAATATGCAGCTAATAAATTTCCAAATCAGGAAGGAGTTAAAGTTTTTACCAAACATGGAAGTTTAAGTATATAATGTATCTTAACTTTGATATTATGATACACATTCAAAATTTTGAAACGGCTTAAAGATCTTCATAATATATTGATTTATATAAATTTATAAAATTAGTTAATTTATTATTATTGTTGTTGTTATATATATAAATATATATATATGTATGTATAGTTAATTTTTATAAAATTTAGTTAACTTAGTTAATATTTTATGATTATTATTATTATTAATATTATTATATAAACTTAGTTATTTTTTGAAAAACTTAGTTAATTTAGTTAATATTTTATAGTTTATTATTATTATTAACTTAGTTAATTTTTATAAAACTTATAGTTAAGTTATTATTATTATCATTATAAATTTAGTTAATTTTTATAAAACTTAGTTAACTCGGTTAATATTTTATAATTTAGTATTATTCTAAACTTAATTAAATGTTATGTAACTTGGTTAATTTTTATAAACATGGTTTGTTTATTGTTATTATTACTATTATGACTATCGTTATCATCGTTATTGTTATTAGTATTATGTTATTATAAACTTAATTTGTAACGACCCGGATTTTTCGACGGTTGATTTTGAATTTTTAAATGGTTTTAAATATTGAATTTGGGATTATAATTGAGTCAGTAAGATTTTAAAACTAGAATTTCAAGTGATTTGACAATTTTTGAAAATCGTCAATTAAATTGACGAGTTAAAAATAGCGATCAAAGGCATAGTCTCGGAATTCGACGAAACCAATTCCATTGGATCCGTAATAGTGTACTATTATCGGATTTCAAATTTTGTAGCGTTGGAGTTATCGTTTGGTTGTACGGAATGGAAACACGCTGAAATTAATATCGAAATTTAATATAATAATTGGGTCCAAAAAGCTATCTTCTCCATACTATCGAATTAGGACTCGAAATCTTTTCCATTGCGTTCGGAATAGGGGTATAACATTATGAATGCCTAGCAGCATGCCTCCATAGGGGTTCAAATTTCCGTGATACGAAAAGTGAGATATTTGGAATAAAAATTATATATATATATATTCAAGTCAAAGTCAAAATCATGGCCGTCGTCCTCAAATTGAAACGTATACGTTTCCCTTACCTTCTCAAACACGCCATTTCTTTTTAGTTATAACCGCATATTCTTTTCTATCTCCTTTAAAAATTCAAAAAGGAAAATCGCGTTCACCTCTCATCGTTCATACGAAAATCGAATTCGCTAAAAAAAGAGAGAAAAGATTATCGCGTGTTCGAACTCGCGTTCGAAAGGGGGAATCGCGGCGACCTGGGAATGGAAAGCGATCGTTCGCGGCAGCTCGAGGTGAAGTTCGAGTTGCGATCCTTTTTTCTCTGATCCACGAGCGACTTCAGTGTGGCTTGGAGCTAGGTAGGAGGCGATGCGGTGAGGTATGGGAGCCGCGATGGTCACGTGGACCTTGGGGACGTGGTCGACAGGGCTGTTGGCGTTGGCGATGGATTGGGTTTGATAATTGATGGAGGAGCTTGGGTGTTCGGTAATGGCGATGGATAGGGGTTGTGTTCGATTTTCGTTAGGGTTGAGAAGGTCGCGTGAGTGAGAAGGCGACGAGGTAGCTGGGTCGCGAGTAGGTAATAGCGAGGTCGGCAACGGGCGTTAGGCACATAGGGATGGTCAGCGACGCCGGTTTGGGGAGCAGAGGTCGCGTGGGGTTCTGGTTATCGCAATGAAGTAAACTTGGTTTTCACAATCTAGAGATTTAATATTAATGAAGGTAATTAACGTATTTACAATTAATTGATTAAATAAAGTAATTAGTGAATAAATTGTTTTGATAAATCGAATTCTTATAAAAATTGTATAATTTTATACGAGGTCCAAATCGTGGAAACGAGTCGAGATGGAAATGGTTTGCAAATAAAATCAAGGTGAGAATTTCTCACTCTTTTGGATTGCCACGTTTAAATTTAAATGTTGAATTTAAATTAATTGATGCTTGATTGAATTTATAATTATCTGTTGGATAACTATATATATATATATAGTAGTGTATATATTAGTAATTGAAGTGATAGCGGATGAGACCCTATACACCCCACATAATAGCGGATGACCTTATGTACCGCGATATCCCCCTCGAAGTGGGATTGGTATTTTTATTATTGTCTAACATCTGTGGATGCAAGGAAAACAAGTTGGAGTGATCCAACTGGATTCCTCAAATTTATTTAGTGTTTATATATATATATATATACACAAATGATGCGATTGAATAATCTGCTGGATTATTATGTGTTGTAAATTTTTAAATGTTATAATAGCATGGAAATTAACTTTGGAATATTAAATACCATAAATATTATTTTGAAATTTTTTAAGGAATTAAAAGGAGATTTTAATATAAAAATATATATATTGAAATTTGGATTATTTAAAAGAGATTGATTTGAATAAGCAATAATGGATTTTTGATCGTATAAAATAAAGTGGGAAAAATATTTTAAATAGAGATTTAAAATAAATTATATAAAGGGATTTTTGAGACTGGATTTTAAAGTGATATTCGGGAAATATAGAAAGAAGGTGAAATCGATATTAAAAATAGATTGGAAAAAATAAATGGAATTTATAAGAAATTGAATTTATAAAATGGAATTTTATAAAGGAGATTATTTTTAGTGAAACTCAAAGGAGTTATAAAAATTCATAAACAAAGTTTGTAAATAAAAGAAAGTGATACCGGGTGATAAATTTAGAATATAAATTTACGGGTAGAATTTATATTGGAATATGGAAATAGGGTGAGAGAAAAATAGTAGATACTATTTTTGAAGTGAAAATGGTTAAGGAGATCGAAATGGAAGTGATGTGATGGAAATCGAGAGTGATTTATAAATTGAAATTTGGTTATTGAGTTTTAAAAATATATTTTTGTTATTAAGTTTTTATTTTAAAAGGAAAATTTTATTTATTAAACTATGTAATTTATAGTCAATTAGTATTGAAATACCTCAGAATAGAATTTTTCAAATACTTAATATTTATTTAATAATTCCTAAATTTTTAAACCTGCTTTGGAAAGTAATGTCATAAAAAAAAGTGTTTCAAAATTTTAGAAAACCATTTGAACATGTATTCAAAATAAATTATTATTATTATTATTCTTTTATATACTTATTTTATTTACATATGTATATATATAGAGTTTTGAAATGGTTTAAATTTATTTATAAATCTTCTCGAGAGTTGGGAAAGGGTTATTTAGTAGATGGGACTTATAAGAGAGAATTCTCAAAAACGAAATTGGGAAAAAGTAAGAAATTTCCGAAGTAGTTAAGTAAAAGTAAACTTCGAAAAAAATGAAAGAGAATTCATAAAGAAGTACAAAGGGAAATTGAAATTATAAGCGAGTATAATTGGCTTTGGAAATATTAAAGGGAATTAATTAGGGAATTCCAGAATTTAGAGGATTCGTTATAAACTAGTCAAGAAATTTACAAATAAAATTGTAAATGATTTCGAGAAATAGGAAGTAAGGAAATAGATGGAATACTTCCTAAGTGTGAATATAAATGAAGTGGAGAAAAATATTCTAAATATTGGAATGGGCGGAAATATTCCGTTGAGAATATAAAGATTTGAAACTGTTTTCAAATGTTGAAGTACTGAACGTATATCTTTGTAAATATAATTTGAAATGAGCAATTTGGAAGAAATTACAAATAATGGCCTAGTGATTGCTTATGGATGTTATATTGATAGTTTTAACCAATTGTCAATTTTGGCCAGTTCGTTAATCATTTCGAAAAGACCGGGATCAGGTTTAATTATCTGAAAACCACTTCGATCCGGTTTGTACGTTATGAATGAATACCGTGAAGATGTTGATTTGGTTTGTCCAGACCCAGGACAACTTGTATGGATGAATGCTATCAGAACATCGTCATTGGAGGACGATGAGCATTCTAAGTGAAATTATTCTTGAAAGGTAATCGTAGCCTCTAGCCTCATCAACCGGAATGGCTGAAAACCACGGGGTATGCAGCAAGGCTAAGTAGGTCATACCCAATCAGGGTATGTTATCACCTTTCTAGATAACCTCGGATATATTATATTATATGGATATGGTGCATGCGAAAGAACTTTCGGTAAGGGTGGGAACACCCGGGGTGATAACATATTCGGTTTTATCCAGGTTAGGGATAGGATCGGTCTTGTGTTGCAGGGGATCCCGACGAGGTCCTCGGTACATGCTTCTAGAAGTGTACCGTGATAGGTGGTACCCCAGTTCCTAGTCATTATATGGAATCCAATCTCTAATAAGCGCCGTACATTTTTGATTATGCCCAACTATGCTGAAACGTGAGATGCAAGCATTTCAGCTCTATTTACTTGATTTAGACACTATTATAATATTAGACGGATTTGATAAAAATGGTTGGTTATTGTGAGGTAAAAACCGTCGTGTTTATGTGTGGCATGGTCGTACGAGATACCTTTGTTTTTCAAAGGATTTTGAAAAAGTTAATAATTCAAATTGAGTGTGTTTTCTCACGCTGGTTATCTAGACTGGCTCGGGTGTTATTTTATTATAATGCTCGGGTCAGACCGAGTATTACAAATTTAGGATAGGATGCTATGGAGCTGAGGAGACGAGCTGGATAATAGAGGCGTATTTTTATACTTGATGTATATTTTTCGCTGTATGAGGACAAGTTATTATAACTGTCCAGATTGGATGTAGTGATTATTGTACTTTGATGATTGTAAGTATTAAACAGTTACAGATTCTTTTGTATAAAAATTTGTTATTATATATTATATTTTGTTCCGCTACGATTGTGAGATTCTGGGTTGTTGTGTTCTATTTTCTTCTACCTTTTTCTTCTTCTCCCCTAATGAACTGGTATTTCGGCACTCGATTGCTCGACATTTTATACAGTGGACTTATTAATGTCGATTTTTGAGGGTCGAAAATCCCCGTCTGTTATAGTTGGTATCAGAGCTGAAGGTTAAGCGAGAACCTTGGCTCTGGTGGGGATTACTCATTAGAAATAGAGTCAGTAGTACTCCAAAATGAGTTTGAGTGTATTAATAGATATGAGCGTGTATTTGATAGTGAATATAAAATGTTTAATGTTGTGTTGGTTGATTTATTGAGTGGCTTATGAACTATGGTCGGCACAGTCCGTACAACTGTATCGATAAGGGTTTCTAAACACTTGAATAGAGTAATTCGACACAATATTATTTTGAAATGGGGCAAATGAAATAATTTTACCCAAAGATATATTTTGATATAAAAGGAATAATTTTCTAGAAATTATTATAGTAGATTGATGTGTTTGGTTATTATTATAACCAAAATAAGATTATAAAAATTGAAATGGTTATATATATAACCCAATTGAAATTTTATAAGTATGAATTATACAAATGGGTTAGAAATTACAAATGGGTTCAAACCAGAATTCAAAAAAATTTAAATCCCGTAAATTTTTAGAAGTGTTTTCCCAAAGTATTTTGAAGTAAATAATAGTAATATTATTTTAGAGATGTTTTGAAAGGAAATTGTTTTAAATGGATTTTAGAAGTGCTATAGCACTGAACTCACTTCGGTCGCTGGAAAATAATCCTGGTGATGACTACGCAGCATCACCAGTATTCATTTTTCGAGTTTCTAAGTGACGGATTACTGCCGGAAATTGATTTGATTCAGAATTATCGGGCAAACAAGTTTTGTTTAAAAATTCCGAAAAGGAATTGTTTTGGGTAAAATCAAGTTGATTTTGAAATTCAAAGGAAGTGGTTTGTTAAACCAAAAAGAGTATATACATATATATTGATTTCAAAGTGATTTGAAATATATACTACTGTTTAAAAATTCTGGAATCCTATGGAAGATGATATTTATAAGGAGGAATGTGTGAAAATTGAAGTTGGAATAAAATTTAAAGTGAGGAAGTTGAAATGGAATTCAACTTAAGTTAAGTTGAGTAAATTAAATTTTTGGAATTTCAATTGACTGGGTTTGAATTGAATTAATATAGTGTATAAATGAAATGGGAGTTGACTTAGCAAAGTAATTGGAATATATAATGAAATTGAAAGGAATTTAAAATAAATTCAGTTGGAGTGAAATTTAATTTAAGTATGAATAACTCGAATATGGTTTTGAAATGTTGGTTAAAAGGAATTGAAATTTAAATTAAAAGGTGAACTAGATTTGAGTTATATGGAATTGAATTAAAATATGCAAATGAGAATTATAAAGTGACTATATAACTATAAGTTATAAAATTTGAATTGGATTAGAAATAATATCAAATTGAAGTAAATCTAAATTTTGAATTATGAAATAATTATATAGCCTTAAGGTATAAATCTTGAATGAAATAAAAATCAAGTGAAAATTTGAATTGTGAGTAAACAAATTGAAATAGCTTATAAAAATTGAAATTAATGGAATAAAAATTATACTTAGGCTTTAAATAAATGTATAATCTCGAGTAAAAATAAAATGTGAATATACTCGTGTATAAAAATTATGGAAATGTGAAAAATAAGTTGTGTGACTTATAAAATGGAAAAGTGAAATAGAAAACCCAAAATAAAAATAATGTGATACTTTAAAGTGAAGAAATAAAATCCAAAACTTGAATTAGGAAGTGAATTTGGGACTCAAGAAAATTAAATAAAGTGACTTTTGAAATAAAAATCAGAAATTGAATGTGGAACTTGAGTATAAATTAAAATTAGACAAAATGTAAGCGAATTTAATATAATTGGAAATATCATCGAATAAAATAGAATTGGATTGAAATAACAATGGCTTGGGTTATGAATAAATTTAGTTTAAAGTATAAATAAATTGAATGTGGCTTTGGATACAGATTAAATAACTTCAAGAAGGCATTCGAGTATGGGATTAAAATTGAAGTGAATAAATGAATGAATTAATTGATTAATAAATGAAATGGAGGATGGTTGAAATGAAATAAACTTAAGTTACAAGGTTGAAATGATTGAAATTAAACTAATTAACTTAAGTTAATATTTGAATGGAAGCTTGACTCAAATAAATTTGTGAAATGATATTTAATGAAGTAGCGGAAATGGTTTCGAGCTTAATAAAATGAACTTGAATGAAATGTAAGTGAATTGATTGTGAACAACTCTAAAATAGAATAGAATTGAATATAAATTGATTTGGAATCAATTTGAAATAACTAAAAGCTAAAATGATTATTTTATTAAATGAATAGCGCCAAATTTGCATAGAAAAATTGTTGTTCGATGCGAATGGAAGTAAATAAAATTCTATGAATAAATGGGAAGTGGATAAATTGATTTTTGAATCAATTTGAAATGGATATGGATTTGTTTGATGTAAAATGAATTGGATGCAAATAAATTTGGTTGTAAATCATTTGAATTGAACAAAGTGATATATGGATCGATTGAAAGTAGTTAAATTGGTGTCGGAACCTTGTAATTGCTTATAAATATATGTTTAATCATGTATTGTTTGTGAGTTTATGTGTTTTAACTATTTAAATAAGTGAAATGTGGATAAATTTCATATTATGGTACTTATGTGTTTAAATTGAGTAAGTACAGGTACCCGGAGGCTGTCGGGCTAAATTGGTTTGGTAATTGCATATGAAGTAAACTTGCTTGCTTAAAATGCTTAAAACGCTAAAATAAGGTACGTTTTCGGATTATATACCGCAAATATATAAATATTGATATATATTTTTGTTTTCCGATCGTGTGGGTTGATGTATACATTTTTATCTCTCTTGTCATATTGCAAAAGGTGCTACGTACAAGGGAGACTCTATCAAAAAATTTCAGAAATATAGGGAGTTAGAAAATTTTTGAAAATTTTTGTTAACTAAAAAGTTGATGTTCAAATTTGAAATTGAAATCAGAAAATTTGGTTGAAAAATGGAAACTAAATGTTTTGGATAGGACTAAAGGTTTTAGAAAAGTGAATGTCAAGTTTTAACTAAGTGGGTTTTGAAAGAATAATGGATTTGGAGCATTTTTCCTGACTTAGCAATTTCAGGGACGAAATTCTTTTAAGAGGGGATAAATGTAAAGACCCGAATTTTTCGACGGTTGATTTTGAATTTTTAAATGGTTTTAAATATTGAATTTGGGATTATAATTGAGTTAGTAAGATTTTAAAACTAGAATTTCAAGTGATTTGACAATTTTTGAAAATCGTCAATTAAATCAACGAGTTAAAAATAGCGATCCAAGGCACAGTCTCAGAATTCGACGAAACCAGTTCCATTGGATCCTTAATAGTGTAATATTATCGGATTTCAAATTTCATAGCGTTGGAGTTATCGTTTGGTTGTATGGAATAGAAACGCGCTGAAATTAATATCGAAATTTAATATAATAATTGGGTCCAAAAAGCTATCTTCTCCATACGGTCGAATTAGGACTCGAAACCTTTTCCATTGCGTTTGGAATAGGGGTATAACATTATGAATACCTAGCGGCATGCCTCTATAGGGGTTCAAATTTCCGTGATACGAATAGGATATTTGGAATAAAAATAATATATATATACTCAAGTCAAAGTCAAAATCATGGCCGTCGTCCTCAAATTGAAATGTATATGTTTCCTTACCTTCTCAAACATGCCATTTCTTTTCAGTTATAACCGCATGTTCTTTTCTATCTCCTTTAAAAATTCAAAAAGGAAAATCGCGTTCACCTTTCTTCGTTCATACAAAAATCGAATTCGCTCAAAAAAAAGATTATTGCATGCTCGAACTCGCGAGCGAAAGGGGGAGTCGCGGCAACCTGGGAAAAAAATGCGATCGATCGTGGCAGCTCGAGGTGAAGTTCGAGTCGCGATCCTTTTTTCTCTGATCCATGAGCGACTTCAGCGCCGCTTAGAGCTAGATAGGAGGCGATGCGACGAGGTATGGGAGCGGCTATTGTCGCGTGGACCTACGGGACGTGGTCGACAGGGCTGTTGGCGTTGGTCGATGGATTGGGTTTGCGAATTGATGGAGGAGCTTGGGTGTTCGGTAATGGCGATGGATAGAGGTTGTGTTTGATTTTCTTTAGGGTTGAGTAGGTCGCATGAGTGAGAAGGTGACGAGGCAGTTGGGTCGCGAGCGGGCAATGGAGTAGTCGGCAGCAGGCGTTAGGCACATGGGGATGGTCGGCGACGCTGGTTTGGGGAGCAGAGGTCGCGTGGGGTTCTGGTTATCGCAATGAAGTAAACTTGGTTTTCACAATCTCGAGATTTATTATTAATGAAGGTACTTAATGTATTTATAATTAATTGATTAAATAAAGTAATTAGTGAATAAATTGTTTTGATAAATCGAATTCTTATAAAAATTGTATAATTTTATACAAGGTCCAAATCGTGGAAACGAGTCGAAATGGAAATGGTTTGTAAATAAAAATCAAGGTGAGAATTTCTCACTCTTTTGGATTGCCACGTTTAAATTTAAATGTTGAATTTAAATTAATTGACGCTTGATTGAATTTATAATTATCCGTTGGATTACTATATATATAGTAGTGTATATATTAGTAATTGGAGTGATATTCCCATATATTATAGCGGATGAGATCCTATACGCCCTGCATAATAGCGGATGACCCTATGTACCACGATATCCCCTCGAAGTGGGATTGGTATTTTTATTATTGTCTAACATCTGTGGATGCAGGGAAAACAGGTTGGAGGGATCCAACTGGATTCCTTAAATATATTTAGTGTTTTCATATATATTTATATATATATGATGCGATTGAATAATCTGCTGGATTATTGTGTGTTGTAAATTTTTAAATGTTATAATAGCATGGAAATTAACTTTGGTATATTAAATACCATAAATATTATTTTGAATTTTTTTTAAGGAATTAAAAGGAGATTTTAGTATAAAAAAATATATATCGAAATTTGGAAAAGAGATTGATTTGAATAAGCAATGATGGATTTTTGATCGTATCAAATAATGCGGGAAAAATATTTTAAATAGAGATTTTAAAATAAATTATATAAAGGTATGTTCAAGACTGAATTTTAAAGTGATATTCGGGAAATATAGAAAGAAGTTGAAATCGATATTGAAAATAGATTGGAAAAAAATAAATGGAATTTATAAGAAATTGAATTTATAAAATGGAATTTTATAAAGGAGATTATTTTTAGTGAAACTCAAAGGAGTTATAAAAATTTATAAACGAAGTTTGGAAATAAAGGAAAGTGATACCAGATGATAAATTTGGAATCTAAATTTACAGGAAGAATTTATATTGGAATATGGAAATAGGGTGAGAGAAAAATAGTAGATATTATTTTTGAAGTGAAAATGGTTAAGGAGACCAAAATGGAAGTGATATGATGGAAATCGAGAGGGATTTATAAATTGAAATTTGGTTATTGAGTTTTAAAAATATATTTTTATTAATAAGTTTTTATTTTAAAAGGCAAATTTTATTATTAAACTATGTAATTTAAAGTCAGTTAGTACTGAAATACGTCAGAAGGGAATTTTTCAAATACTTAATATTTATTTAATAAATCATAAATTTTTAAACCTGCTTTGGAAAGTGTTGTTATAAAAAAAGTGTTTCAATATTTTAGAAAACCATTTGAACATGTCTTCAAAATAAATTATTATTATTATTATTCTTTTAAATACTTATTTTATTTACATATGTATATATAGAGAGTTTTGAAATGGTTTAAATTTATTTATAAATCTTCTCGAGAGTTGGGAAAGGGTTATTTAGTAGATGGGACTTATAAGAGAAAATTCTCAAAAATGAAATTGGGAACAAGTAAGAAATTTCCGAAGTAGTTAAGTAAAAGTAAACTTCGAAAAAATGAAATAGAATTCATAAAGAAGTACAAAGGGAAATTGAAATTATAAGCGAGTATAATTGGCTTTGGAAATATTAAAGGGAATTAATTAGGGAATTCCAGAATTTAGAGGATTCGTTATAAACTAGTCAAGAAATTTACAAATAAAATTGTAAATGATTTCGTGAAATAGGAAGTAAGGAAATAGATGGAATACTTCCTAAGTGTGAATATAAATGAAGTGGAGAAAAATATTCTATATATTGGAATGGGCGAAATATTCCATTGAGAATATAAGGATTTGAAACTGTTTTCAAATGTTGAAGTACTGAACGTATATCTTTGTAAATATATTTTGAAATGAGTAATTTGGAAGAAATTACAAATAATGGCCTAGTGATTGCTTATGGAAGTTATATTGATAGTTTTAACTAAATGTCAATTTTGGCCAGTTCGTTAATCATTTCGAAGAGACGGGGTTCGGGTTTAATTATCTGAAAACCACTTCGATCCGGTTTGAACGTTACGAATGAATACCGTGAAGATGATGAAGACGGTGATTCGGTTTGTCCAGACCCAGGACAACCTGTATGGATGAATGCTATCAGAACATCGTCATTGGAGGACGATGAGCATTCTAAGTTAAATTATTCTTGAAAGGTAATCATAGCCTCCAGCCTCATCAACCGGAATAGCCGAAAACCAAGGGGTATGTAGCAATGCTAAGTGGGTCATACCCAATTAGGGTATGTTATCACATTTCTAGATAACCTCAGATATATTATATTATGTGGATACGGTGCATGCGAAAGAGCTCTCGATAAGGGTGGGAACATCCAGGGTGATATCATATTCGGTTTTATCCGGGTTAGGGATAGGACCGGTCTTGTGTTGTAGGGGATCCCGGCGAGGTCCTCGGTACATGCTTCTAAAAGTGTACCGTGATAGGTGGTACTCTAGTGCCTAGTCATTGTATGGAATCCAATCTCCAATAAGCGCCGTACAGTTTTGATTGTGCCCAACTATGCTGAAACGTGAGATGCAAGCATTTCAACTATTTTTTATTTACTTGATTTAGACACTATTATAATATCAGACGGGTTTGATAAAAATGTTTGGTTATCATAAGGTAAAACCCATCGTGTTTATGTGTGGCGTGGTCTTACGAGATACCTTTGTTTTTCAAAGGATTTTGAAAAAGTTAATAATTCAAATTGAGTGTGTTTTCTCACGCTAGCTATCCAAACTGACTCGGGTGTTATTTTATTATAATGCTCGGGTCAGATCGAGTATTACAGATTCAGGATAGGATGCTATGGAGCTTAGGAGATGAGCTGGATGATAGAGGCGTATTTCCGTACTCGATGTATATTTTCCGCTGTATGAGGACAAGTTATAATAACTGTCCAGATTGGATGTAGTGATTGTTGTACTCTGATGATTGTAAGTATTAAACAGTTACAGATTCTTTTGTATAAAAATCTGTTATTATATATTATATTTTGTTCCGCTGCAATTGTGAGATTCTATGCTGTTGTGTTCTATTTTCTTCTACCTTTTTCTTCTTCACCCCTAATGAACTGTTGTTTCCGGCACTCAATTGCTCGGCATTTTATACAGTGGACGTATTAATGTCAATTTTCGAGGGTCGAAAATCCTCGTCCGTTACATAATTAATTTCAATAAATTAAGTTAATTTTTTTATTATATAAATAAACTTAGTTATTTTTTATGAAACTTAGTTTATTTTGCGAATATCTTATAATTTATTATGAGTATTAATATTATTATTGTTATTATTTTAAACATTGTTAGTTTTTATAAAACTAAGTTAATTTATTGTTGCTATAGTGATTGTTGTTGTTTGTATTATTATTATAAATAATAATTTTTATAAAAATCAGTAGAAGTGTTATTATTATTATTTAATTTTTTATTAGCTTATTTAATTTTTATATAACTTAACAAACGAAGCTAATTTTTATAATTTTTGTTAATTTATTACTATTGTTTTTGTTACTATACAAATTTAGTTAATTTTTATAAAACTTAGTTAACTTGGTTAATATTTTATAATTTATTACTATTATTATTATTATTCAAAATTTAGTTAATTGTTATCAAACTTAGTTAAAATTTAAAAATTAGTTATATTATTAATTTTATTATCAACTTAGTTAATTTTTATAAGCTCATTTAGTTTTCTAAGTAATCAGAAGACAACCTTAAAGATAAGAACATTTTCCTTATCCCGGCTCACGATCTCGACCGTAATAAACACATCTTTGGTTTTTTCTTACAGTGCCTAAAACTTAGTCTCAACAAGTTCTCTCCTATCAGCAAAGAGAAAATAGTTAATGATGTTGTCTTAAAAAAATTTGCTAAGCCAATAGAGAAAAGTATGTACTACCACCTCAAGATGATGCAACCTACGCCTCTAGTAAACTAATTCGAGGAGCAGCTATTGTAACACCTCGAAAATTTTAATAAATTAATTAAAATATTAATAAAGGTAAAAAGGTAATTTTACATTAAAAAGGAAAAAAATATAAATTTTCATAAACTTTGGAATTAAGCCACGTGACATGTTTCATTACATCTGGAATGTCGCTTATAATTAAGTATTATATATAACTTGTTAAATTTGATAAAACGGATCGAAATTAGCGGAAAATATGACCAGTGGCATTTTTGTAAATATAGATTTTAGGCCTAACTAGGCAAACCCTAAAATTCAATGATAAATTAACAAATAACCCTCATATATGTTCACTCTAAACCCTAGTTGTGAATCTGTACTTACGTACCTTCTTTCTCTTTCTCAAATACTTCTTAAAAACAAAATAATCTTCTACTCTCAAAAATTCACAAACAGAAATAAAAATGAAACAAGAAAAGAAACAAATTAGAAGAAAAGAAGGAGAAAACTATGAATCAACAACTAGGGAGAGTAGTAGATCAAGTCAATAGAAAGGTTTCTACAAACAAGGTGAGTGGATTCTATCTACAAAATGCGTGTATTGGAAATATGCAATTGATTTTCAAATATATACCTTCTTAGCAATACAAATATGATTTTTATTTTATAATCTATCTATTTCTTCTAAATTTGTGAATTTAAATGATCTGGAAAACCCTAGGAAATGATAGATCTAATTGTTGAATTGATAAATGAAAAGTAAACTATCTCTAATCCTATAGATCTAAATTGTATACATATTTTGATTGATTTTGATAAATAAAGAATGATTTGGATTGAAACTTCCTAACTTTTGTAGACTTGGTAATATGATGAATTTGGATTGATCCTTTTCATATAATCAAAACATAACCATTGGAATTTATTTAGATTCGATTCAATTTAAATACATGCAATAATTGATTTGAATATACATATATAACTCTTCGTAGTATACATAAAAATTGACTGAAAAATTATGTACAAAGTTAGAATAAATCACTTGAAGTTCGGTATAAAACAAAAGAAACCATATCAAAGACACTATGAAGCCAAACCTTGAAACCCATACTTGAATCAATGGAGAAGATAAGCAAAATTAACAGGAAAACAAATTTTAGAAATCTAGGAAAATCCATGTTCAAACGTCTGAATTGTTTAACCAGACGTTTGAATTAAATTGTAAACGTCTAAATGTGTAGATTTTTCAAAATGGAAAGAAAACAATTCAAAATAGACTAAATTCAGACATTAGAGTTCTCTAACCAGACATCTGGAACCATAGTTAGACGACTAAGGAGAAGACCTAGACATCTGAATGCTTTAAGATTGTTATTTTTTAAATGATAGGGGGTCAGATGTTTGAGTTACTACAGCGGGCCTAGATTGAACCTAGACCTGGTATAGGCCAAGTAGAAAGGATCGGGGAAACTTATTCCCACTTCTTTGTTTCTTGGAAGTATGCGCAACTGAATGGAGTCGGGCAATGTTAGAAATGTACCGCCTTTGGTGAAGTCCTAGGATCTCGCTTCATGAAGTTGGAACGGGACACTTAGTGTGGCGTGCGATTATATCGCAATTAGAAGTTCTTATCATTCATGGTCAGTTCTAGTCACCAATGAGTGAAAGATGGAAAAAGTATATGAAGACGTTCGTCAAAAAAGGTTCAGTGAATCCTAGATGAGGGGCGGATCAAACCTTGATTGCGACTTATATAACAATGTAGAACTTAGGAAGCGGATTAGCAAGGAGATGCACCAATGCATAGATAGCAAGTACCATTTGACAGTGACTTGATGAATGGGCCAAGAATTGGATGTATATTTGATTAGGAGTGCCAGTGCACAGATGGCCAGTATCATTGTGCAGTGATTCGATGAGTGAGCCAGGCACTGGAAGTATATTCAAATAGATGTAACCCCAGCAATTACTACTAAGGATGTTAACCTGATGAATAGTTAGGTAGTCTATCATTGAGACCATACACTAGAGTTGTTGTGGGTTACGATGGAATAGATCTTAAGGCTACTTTAAAACCAGAGGTGGGTGAATAGTGTTTTATAACTTTTATGAATCTTTTTAACTTTGTTTCAAAATTTAAATCAAATCACAAATTATCTACACAGATCTATACTAATTAAACAGTCACAAATGCAATCATAGATAAATATAAAAGCATCAACAAAAGGAATAGTAAGAGAGATGACGGTAAAATTCTATATTGGTTCCGATCAACCAATCTTATATCCAGTCCCATGCAATACTGTACATATTTCTTTTCAATCGCCTACTTTAACTAGGTAGCAAGCAAACCTGAATATGATCTCAATTTCAAGGCTACGAGATACACCCACATGTCTCATGAGTCCGGTGTAAACTCTCTAGATTTTTCGGGCAACAAGATCACCCACTACATTTAGACAGGCTACTAAGTACACCCACTTGATTTGAATTGGCAACAAGCATACCCAAACAAATAAGAGTATAGTTGTTGATTTACAAATATAAACAGTTGTACTTGGGATATAAGATATCCTATAGCCCTTCTGATAGCGGTTTGATCTTTGGGTTTGTAGAGAGAATTCTTCTAAAACAGTACATAATTTGTAGAGAACCAATCCAATAGTGTATGGTTTGATTCTATGTAGTTTTGAAGAATGTAGTAAGTAGATTTCAAGAAATATTTCAAGGGAGTAGGTAGTAGGAAGAAAGTAAGAGAAATTAGTTAGAAAATTCGTTTACACTCCCCTTTATATAGTGAATGAACAGATGTATCCATTCATGAAGAGGTGTGTCCAAAAGACATATCTTTTCAAATTTTAAAAAACAAATCAGCGGTCATTATGTCGACATATCTAGGAAGGCAATGTTGACATACCCTTGTAAAATTTTGAAAATAATTTTCTTTTAAATTGTTTTCAAACTTCTATATTTTTGTAAAATAATTTAAACATAGTTTATAAATACTTTGAACACATAAATTTTTTTATAAAATATTTGTAAAAATATCTTTTGAATTTTAGATAATTTATTTTGATAAAATATCAAAGATCGGAATTTTTTGATAATGATTAGAATTTGCTATCAAGGACTTTAACAACTTATTATAATGAATCATAACCATATACTGAAGTCTTGAGCTCTTCAAATCTTTGTCTTTAAACTCATGAGTCTTGATCGTCTCTAAATTTTGAATTTTAGCCTTTATACTAATCAGTCTTCTAGTTTAATCATTCTGTAGCTATGTAATATTCTGCAATATATATTATACAACTTAGCAAAACATTAGTAGCTATATTTATATGGTTGTTGTCATCAAAATCAATATTTGAGGTATTAACAATCTCCCTTTTTTGATGATGGCAACCATGTAAATATTTCTATATATCGAATATAATATAACTCCCCCTGAGTTAAATAACTCCGCATTAGTATTTGCATGTGTTATATTTTATATTTTTATCTCCCCTTTTTTGATGATGGCAACCATGTAAATATTTCTATATATCGAATATAATATAACTCCCCTTGAGTTAAATAATTCCCTCTTAGTATTTACATGTTTTATATTTTATATTTTTTTCTTCCCATTTACCATTAACAAAAATGAGTGAAAAACAAAACTTCCCCTAAATGTGATATACTTGTGAATTATGGAGTCAAAATCAATATATAAATTCAAATCAAAACTGTTAACACTATTGTGATAAGATTATATGTAAGGCATACATATGAAAATACTAGTCATTTTAAATGTGGTATATATAGAACATATATTCAGTACATACATTGAGAAAAGATTAAATTCTAAATCATATACATTGAAGACACTAAATAAATAGGAAAGATTTAATTAATTATTCCAAAATACAAATCAAACTATTATACAATCCATACCAACAAGCCTAAATAAACCAAGTCAAATCATATATCCAAACCTATAACAATCCAAACCTAACTATATTAAGTATTTACAAACCAATCAAATTCAAATATACAAGTTTTAAAATACACACTTACTAATTCTAAACAAATTGGAATACTAAATTTTTCTTGGAAGTTCAACCCATCCTTCGAATCCAAAGATTGGATTTGTTTTGATGGCATCCTAATTTTCTTGTTCCATGTTTGCTTTGGAGTTTGAGCATTCTAGGTTGCTGTTATGATTATCTTTGATAAGGGAGGAAATTAACCAACAAAGAGCATTAAAATGTCTCTCTTGTTCATTTGTCATTGAATTTTACTTAATTTCAAATGCCTTTGATTTCAGAGAATGAAATAGAGAGCATCTATGAAAGATTAAAGTGTTTCTTCTAAGTTTTCACAAAGTTTTTGATATGTAGAGTCATTTTTATGAAAGGAAATGTTTAAAATGGAAAGTGATAAAAAGATGAATCAACGTATGATTTTTTTTTTGGAAGAAAATGGGTTAAATAGAGATGAAAGGAGGGATTAAATAACTGATATAAAAGTAGTTACCAATATTTGAAGAAAAAAAATTTCAAAAATGGCTAGTATATGTCGACATATGTATGTGGGTTATGTCCGACATATTTACCTTAATTTGCACAATTTATGTTTTTGTTATAATTTTTTTAATACTTAATACTATCTCAATTCTTGAATTCCATAGAATATAGAAATACCGTTGAACAGCAAAATTAAAATTTCTAAGTAATTTTCAATGATATAAAAGAGAGGTACATGAAAATAACATAAAATAAACCTAGAAAATCATACAACTAAGGGATACAAAGGTAGATAAAAGATCTGAAAAGGTGATGTTGATGATATGAAGAGTTTCCACCAAGTTTCCTGATGATCTTCCTAAAGTATTTGTCCACTTTGTCTGAGAGAGAAGTGAACTTCCCACTAAAGGAACGTTTAAGCTTATTTTGGTTTTTGAGAAGCTTTTCTTAGGTTTAGAGGATTTCCTTGTTGGAGTAGCGGGATGGTTTGTCAAAGCTTTCTAAATAAGTATACACTTCCTCCTCCTCCTCTTCTTGTTCTTCGTCCTTTTCAATTTCCATTCCATCACTTTCTTCTTATTCTTCAAGAATCTCTTTCTCTTCTTCCCTTTCCAATCTTTCTTCATTTTCAAGAAGAGTTACATAGGGTTCGAATTCAAGAGGAATGTGCATAAGAGAGAGATTTGTTTTCTAGAAAGCTTTGTGAGGCAAAAATGTTTTCACCTTTTAGATCGACACCAAAATAGTTGAAAATTCTAGTAAGATCACACCATGGTAAAGTGTGTTCCCATGCCTAGAGATCATTTTTGAGCAAAGTCAACCAAAATCACTTGAGCCCAATTTATATCATATTTTTTGAAAATAGAAAAATGTGCTTTGAAAACTTTTTGAGTCGGGTTACTATAATTCCTCGTCCTCGGTGTAATAATTTGTTGTAAACTAAGACTCATTGGTCTTGCTTTAGGCCTAAGATACTTGCCTTTAAAACCGTACTCTTCATCATTAGAAAATAAATTGTGCATAACTTCTCTATTAGCATTATCAGTTTCAAAAGAGGAGAGGTCATTTCCACCAATTTTACAACCAAGAATTTGACCAAGAACTTCATAATCCAAAATAATAGTAGTATCTTTGACACTACTCCAAATTTGACATTCTTCTCCTTGAAAAAAATTTCCATTTAAATTTACATAAAACATTTCAACCGAATCAGGAAAGCAATCAAAATCATTTTGAGATAAATCAGTTAAATCAAAAATACCATTTTCTAAAGCAAGAACTTATAACCATAAGAAGAAAATTCATTAAAATTTGCAAACCTTTCTGAAAATACTTTTTCATAAGTAGCATACTCAATATAAGTTTCAATGGACTCTTGATCATTATGATGTTGACTTTGATCTATTTGGTAAGCCTAATGGCTTTGGATGAGGAGGGTTGGTTTGAGGAAGACATCGTTGAATTGTTTTGAAGAGAGAGGATGAAGATTAATTTTGAATTTTGAAATTATCTATGCGTAGAAGATGAGATAAGATAGACTTAATAAATAGAGGTTGAATATTCATGTGATAGGTGAAAAGGTGGCAATTGAAAATTTGAAATTAATGCAAGGGTGGGAATTTCAAAAGTTTGAATTTTGAAAAGATTCTCAAAATTCTACCAAGTATGTCGACATACCTATGTGACATATGTCGACATATGGGCCAAAATTTAAAAGTTAAACTTAAGGGAATAAATTCATATACATACATATATATATATATATATTGAAAGTGGGTTAATTTTATTTCATATATATGGGCTTTGTGGCCAAAGACATACATCCAAAAATGTGGAAACAAAATTGGCACATGTAGTACACCACTTGCTACAGAACAAAAACAACTTTCATACGAACTGAAAAACATTCTCTACTTTAAACTAAACTTTCAAAAATTAGGGTAGAAGAGAAGCAAAACTATTGCGGCAGCAAATCTTCTCTTCGGTCTTCTGCGCTCACTCCAAATAATTATATACTTATATACACTATTATACACTCATTATTATTGTTTATCTATATTTTTTCCTAAATTGAATAGTTCCGAATAAATAAAATAAAAGTTAAATGTAAAAAGTACAACCTTTTGCTGTTTTCCTTTTTCTGATCCGGTTGATCTTCTATTACTGTGAAACACATTATAGCATTCTCGATATTTGGTTCATTTTCACTAGAAGTTGTATCAGAATCATCTAAAGTAGTAGTGTAATCAAAATTAGATTATAGTTGTAACACGTAATCAAAATTCCATTTCTAGAATTTTTGTTTTTAGGTCTACGGAAGTTATTCACCTTTCTGTACTTCAAGAATTTTCTTAAATTTTAAGTCATAAGAGCAATCTTCTCATCATTATTGTCATCATCTATATATTGATTTTTAGTTGTAGCATTGAATGTAATTGATTTCATTTTGGTTGCCTTGCTTTCCTTTCTACCCCACAACTACGCTTCTTAGGACATTAGATTACCTATTAATTCTTTAATTTTTAAATTACTAATGCCATTAGCCTCTTCTATTGCTAATGTATTTTGATCATATTCTAAAGAGAGTGAATTAAGGACTTTTCTAACTTGGTCCTCTTCAGAAATTTTTCTACCTATACTAAAGAATGGATTATATCATGAAATCTATAATACATATAAGAAATAGTCTCATTTTATTTCTTTTTTAAATAATTGAAACTGATTAGTTAGCATGAATTTTTTTGTCTATTTCACTTTACTAGTGCCCTCATGTGTAACTTGTAGTGTTCTCCAAATTTCATATGCAGACTTAGAAATAGAGACTCTATTAAATTTATTTTTATATAGTGAACAAAATAAAATATTCATGACCTTAGAATTATTAAGTGCTTATATCTTTTGATTTGGTGTCCATGTTGAGTATTCAATTTGTGGTCTAGTGTATCCACTCTATGTAATATTCCAAATATCTAAACCATTAGACTGTAAATAAAACTTCATCCTACATGACCAATAACGTAATTACTATCATGAAATAGTGGGGTTCTAGCAGTTGATTGTCCTTCTATAAAAGTGTTAAAAAGTGAACTACCAATGTTACTAGCCATTTATACTTTTCAAAAATCAAATTACGAATTTTTGAAAAACCTAATGCTCTGATACTAAATGTATGTTATGGTGTAATAGACCTTAAGGTTACTTTAACACTAGTGGGGGGTGAAAAGTGTTTTATAACTTTTATGAATCATTTTAACTTTGATTCAAGATTTAAATCAAAACACAGATTATCTACATAGATCTATACTAATTAAGCAGTCGCAGATGAAATCACAGATAAATATAAAAGTAGTAACAAAAAAGTAAATTAAGAGAGATGATACCAGGAATTTTATACTAGTTCAAATTAACCAATCCTACATCCAGTACTGTATTATGCTGTACAGATTTCTTTTCAGTCACCTACTTTAACCAGGTAGTAAGAAAATCAGAAAACAGTCTCGATTTTAAGGCTACGAGATACACTCTCCTGTCTCATGAGTCCAAGGTAAACTCTCTTGATTTTTTAGGCAACAAGATCACCCACTAGATTTAGATAGGCTACTAAGCACACCCACTTAATTTGAATGGGAAATAAGCACCAAACAAATAAGAATAAAGTTGTTGATTTCTAAATACAAACAGTTGTACTTGGGATACAAGATATCTTATAGCCCTTCGGATAGCAGTTTGATCTTTGAGTTTGTAGTGAGAATGCTTCCAAAATATTATATAATTTATAGAGAATCAATCTAGTAGTGTATGGATTGAGTCAATGTAGTTTTGAAGAATGTAGTATGTGGATTTCAAGAAATATTTCAAGGGAGAAAGGAGCAAGAAGAAAGTAAGAGAAATTAGTAAAAAAAATTTTTACGCTTCCCTTTGTATAGTGAATGAACAGATGTATTCATTCATGAAGAGGTGTGTTCAAAAGACACCTCTTTTCAAATTTAGAAAAATAAATCAACGGTCCTTTTGTCAACATATCTAAGAGGGGTGTCTCAACATATCCTTGTAAAATTTGAAAATGATTTTCTTTTAAATTATTTTCAAGCTTCTATATTTTTGTAAAATAATTTAAACATATTTTTAAATACTTTAGACCCATAAAAACTTTTATAAAATATTTGTTAAAATATTTTTTACTTTTAAATAATTTATTTTAATAAAATATCAAAGATCAAAATTTTGTGATAAAGATTAGAATATGCTATTAGGGACTTTAACAATTTATTCTAATGACTCATAACTATATATTAAAGTCTTGAGCTCTTCAAATCTTTTTCTTTAAACCATGACTCTTGATCATCTCTGGATTTTGAATTTTAGCCTTTATACTGATCAGTCTTCAAGCTTAATCATTTTGTACCTATGTAATATTTTGCAATATATATTATACAACTTGGAAAACATTAGTATCTATATTTATATGGTTGTTATAATCAAAATAAATATCTAAGGTATTAATAGTTGTTTTTAGGGATTACTCAGTTTTAATATGCTCCACCTATGAGTGGAACTTTCATAAACAATAATTGGACATTTAGTATAGTTAACATATAATGTGAAATAACTACCAGCACTTTATAGTGAACACACACAAAGGAATACCCTAGGTGTAGGATATAACTGAACTTTAATTACTTGTTGACACCATATCACTAATGATATATTCCATTCACCAGACCTTGTGTGATCCCCTCCATTTCTTCATTTTATTACCTATTACATGAGGACACAGTAGTAAGTGAGGCATTTGAATCAAGGTGCGGGGTGAAGGCTACTTTGCCTTGAAGATTTATCTATCTATATTCTTTCTTTATGTACCCTGTTGTATCTTTTAGGTAGACTCTTATGATGGTGTTATTTAGAGATTTCATCTATTAGTTGGACTTATGTAGTATTTGACATTTGGAGACACTACTATTAATGTATGTGACGCCCCACCTCTATACCCACGCTAGCCAAGAACACTACGATGTAGTGCTGTCAACTAGCATGGAGAATAAGGCTGTTGAGGAGCGACCATCCGTGTAACAGCTTTGTGCGAGCACCGATATGTCAGATAGTATAGGAGGCATATCATTTAAAGAGGAAATCCGACATACCGATACAAACTCAAAGCTACTACACAGTAGCTATATATAATCTTCGGAAAACAAATATAAAAATAAACGTAACGCAAATCAGTCACAGACAATTCATATCACAAAGGCGGAAATAGATATGAATATAACACATGAAAGTGTACATCAGAGTAGTGGTCAAATAAGATCCACAATAACACAAAAGAATAGATACAAGTGCAGGACAATAGAATACGTATACATCAAGGAGTCTAATCTCAAATGCATACAACAAAAACTACTAAACTAGAGTAGTTAGCCAAAAGTCAGAAGATGGCTCCAAATAAGAAGTCATGAGGAAGCACCTGTAAAATCTCAGTCTGACCCGAGTATTATTTAAGAAGAAAATAATAAACGGATCAGTCTAGCTATAATTATCAGATAAAATGATATAGAACAAGAGATATGGCATAAACATATAATAACCATAAAAGCATACTACTACAAGTATGAAAATGATAATCAACAAGAGATTAATCAATATCACAAGAATCTTCTCAAAGATTAAAAGAATGTCATATTCTTAATTTAATTCACCAAGCCACAATAAATGACATACATATCAATGCCAACTGAAAAAGATGGTGAAACATAAATCCCAGAAATCACAAGAAAAGGATGGCCAATCCCAAACAGGAGCATGAAAGCCGGTACATTGACGCAGTGCAAACGGTACGTCCAATGAACCAGAAAGCCGAGACATCGATGTAGTACAAACGGTACATCAGATGAATCGAACATTGACGCAGTGCAAACGGTACGTCCAATGAATCGGAAAGACAGAGACATCGATGTAGTACAAACGGTACATCAGATAAATCGAACATTGACGCAGTGCAAACGGTACGTCCAATGAATTGAACAATGACGCAGTGCAAACGGTACGTCCAATGAACCAGACAGACAATACAATTCAGAACATTGACGCAGTGCAAACGGTACGTCCAATGAACTAGAAAGCCGAGACATCGATGTAGTACAAACGGTACATCAGATGAATCAAATATTGACGCAGTGCAAACGGTACGTCCAATGAATCGGAAAGACAGAGACATCGATGTAGTACAAACGGTACATCAGATGAATCGAAACACATTAAAAGTACTTGGGTTGCCAGCCCACAAAGAAATGAGACGAAGCTCAATAAAATGAAGTACAGTCCTTCATACGGACAAAGAGACATCGCACAATTGCTAGTCTAAATCATAAAATGATCATCATGATCAGCGAGAAGTGTCAATCACACCAAGCTAGTAAATATATGAGTTTAGCTTCATGTCCCATAACCACTTGCTTAACTTAAATATTTACGAACAAGCTGTAAATTTTCACTAGGAAATTGTCACGAAAAGGGTTCAATCGAACAAGTCCAAGAGCTAACCGACGAAGTGAACGCAAGCGTTTCATACCACTCATTTTACTAAGTCATTTAAGTCGATTTCTCATTCGAGTGAAGTAAAGGCTTATATATATTAGTAGATTGGAAATCAGTTTGAGAAAACGAACTTTTGATATTAAAAATAGTGTTGAAATCGATTTGATGAAAGAGTTTTGATATTTACTACTAGTATTAAAACCTTCATATCTTTAAAGTGACAAGTCATAAAACGATTGTTGGAACAATCTATCACAAAAATTCACATTCGAAGACGTGAATAAAATCCAAGGAAATCAGCTCAAAATGCATCAAAGTGGAAGTTCCGATGAATGCTTTTCAGATAAGATTGCCTACGCAGAGTAATACGACTTAGTGAAGGCAAGCTGGTCAAGCGACCTAAGGAAAAGTAGGTCATACGACCTAAGGGTAAGGTCGGAGGCGACCTACGACTCAGTGGTTTGTGGTCGAGCGACCTAACTGGAGTTAAGGGTAGCGAATGACTTAAGGATAGCCGACTTAACAACTTGCGACATAGTGGGACTTAGGTCGGAGACGACCTACGAGGTAAAGTAGGCCGACATAGTAGACGAGCGACCTAACAGGGTGATAGCAGAAGAAGTGTTGGGTCGGCGACGACCTACGACTTAAGGTCAAGCGACCTAGTGAAATAGCAGGGGAAATATTAGGTCGGAGACGACCTACGAGATATACTGGCCGACCTAACCCGAGCGACTTAAAGACTTAGCAGGGTCGAGCGACTTACGAGCTACGACCTAATGGTGACAAGGGGCGTTAGGTCGGAGACGACCTAACACTTGACTCGCGAACGACTTATGGAAAAGAAGCTTAGGTCGGAGACGACCTACGAGATAAGCCAGTGCGAGCGGCCTAACATTTGCCTGGGGGATTATAGGTCGGCAACGACCTAAGACTTAACAAAAGTCGAGCGACTTAGTGGTTTGCCTAGGAATTTTAGGTCGGCAACGACCTATAACCTAAAGCTGTTTCGACCTACGACTTATTTCCCTGCGACCTAAGCCAGGACGACCTAAGCACGCAAGCGACCTAAGTCTTAACTCGTGGACGACTTAAGGGGTTAACTCGTGGACGACCTAGCGATGGCCAGAAACGACTTAAGGCCAGAAACTCACCAAAACGCCAAAATTTGTAGTTTTTCGCCAATCCAATCCAAACCAAATGCAAACAAACATGCTAAAGTGATGAGGGATCATCCCCAACAGTCCAATGACAATTATAGGCAAGATGTGAGATCAAAAATCTCACCTTTTCACGGAATTTGATGAAGACGAAGCTCGGGGGCAAAGCAAAGATCAACCACAAGCTTGAATCAATGTCTTCACTTTGAATTTGGAGTTAGATGTTGAATTTGCTAAAGAACTTGAGCTTGGAATTTTAATTTCCTATTCCCTCCACCATTTTTGCTAAAGCTTCAAAGTTTATGCAAGTAGATGAAGTGATGAAGAGAAGGAAAGGGTTGGGCTGAGTTAGAAGAGGTGTAGCCCAAACCAAAAGCCCAACACAAAAAGTGACGAAAATTTCACTATCTCCAAACATATCGAAGTTTACACTCAAAAAGATCGCAAACGTCATTTTGGACTCAATGGAGGTGGTCTCGAGTCCTAATTTGACCGTATGCAAAAGGTAGCTTTTCGGACTAACATCCGACTAACGATAAAATATTTAAATAAAATATTTAAATATAAAATCGATAAATATGCGGGTTGTTACAATGTATATATCATGTTCATATTGAGAATTTCATCAGACCTTGATTATTTTCAGTACTTATATTTTATTTCCTTCCACCGTCATATTTAGAAGTGTAGAGTGTTTTGTTAGTATATTTGCCTCTGTACCGTGTAAACCACTTTTTAAACCATTTTTGGTCTTGGATCAATGTGTTTGGAGGTACGAGTTGTTACATTTGGTATTATAGCTTAGGTTCAGTATTCTTTAGGAATTAGGTATGTACTAAGAAGGCGTACTTGTATATATTCAAAATTATTATTATATATAAATCATTATAACGAGAACACACCCTTATAATTCCAGTAATGCTTAACACTATCCGAGGAAGGTTGCGAATAATTCCTATTTACAGATAGTGAGAAATCAAACTGTAAATAGTGTTGGTGAGGCTGTTGAGGTTTCAGACATGAATATTCCTATTTTGTTTCGTCATATCTTCATGTAAGAGGCCAAACCGAAATCAACCCCAATAGATGACCCGTAGTGCAAGCGCAAGTTTTAGCCCCAACTCTTCAACCCGCTTTGGATTTTCCTAATTTGTGTAAAAAAATTCAAAGTTTGAGCGAAAAGAATTATTATGGGACTGACTCACTTGTGGAGACGCGGGCATGGCTGAGTAATTGTGATACAATATTTGTTGTGATGGGTATGGAGGACGTAGTAAGGAGGCAGTAAGCTCCATGGCATTTGCAAGGAGAGGCCTTAAACCGATGGAAGGCGACGAAGTCTGTTAAAGGATTGAATCTATCTTTGAGAGGGATTGCTTTGAGCCATGAACCTACTAAAGCCACTTTTGAGAGCTTGGTCAAGATGGCATTGCTGAATTCTAAAGGTAAGGAGGAGCCCAAGAAAGTAGAAGGAAATCCAGCTTAGAAAAATCAATGCAAAGTTGGGATAGGTGCTCAAGGAAAGATAAGAAGCAAGATATGTGTTGGAAGTGCTATTTCAAATGGCATTTGGCTAGGAATTGCAAGACGAATCTTGCATAGGTCAAATGTTATAACTGCAACTAGCTTGGTCACTTGAAGAGGCAATGTCTGACCTTGTCTAAGACCTCTACACAGGTGGTTTTAGCATATGCACTAGATGTTATTCCTAGCTCGAGTGTAGCTCCAGCTGTGGAGAAGGAGAAGAAAGTTGTCATTGAAGGTGTGTTAACTCTTTTTTTTATTTATCTATTCGCACTTTATTTGACATCGAAGCATCACACACTTTTATTTCGAGTAGACTATTAGATGAATTACACTTAGAGACTATAGTTATGGACCCAGTAGTAGTTTCGAACCCAGTTGGAGGATCGACTCAGTTGTCTATAATTTGCAAGGGCTTGAATTTGTTTATTCCGGGTGTCAAATTTGATTGTGATGCTTTTGTTTTGAATTTTTTTGGGTTTGGTTTGATTTTGGGAATGGACTGGACGACTATGTGCAGAGCATTATTAGATTGTGATAGGAAAGTAGTTTGTTTGAGTACTTGCAAATGACATAGCCTAGAGGTTTACTACGATCCCAAGAGTTCAGTTATGCTGAGTTACCTATATTCACTTGAACTGTTACATGATGAGTGTAACGACCTAGAATTTTATCGCTTTAATTTGTGGATATTTAATTTATTTTAAATATTCAATTAATGGTTTGGTTTAGATAAGTAAATAACTCTCTTTTTAAATTTATAACTAATAATAGATAATTCATTTTTGAATTTTTTTACATAATTAGGTAGTTCGAGAGAAAACTAAAAATGTGACCAAAAAACCCTTTTCGAATTTCCAGCTTTTTATCGAACGACAAGTTATTAGAAATTATAATACCCTTGTATAAACTATAAAACAACACTTATAGGTTTTAAACATTTTAATTTGAAAATGTATAAATAAAACAATAATAAAGATTTAAAATGAAAAATATATTTAAATTTTAAATAAGAAATGATGGATTTGAAAGGAAGAGATTCCTTAAGTGTGTAACTTAGCAAAGGTACAAGGATTATCCTAAAAGCTAACATATTTTCTTGTGGGTGAATTTTAGAAATGATGTGAGAGTTGAAAATTAGGAGTAAGGGCATTATAGTTATTAGTTTTGCATTTATAAAAATAAACATTTATCTCGTTTTCATTCTATCCTTCAATTTCAATTTATCTTCATAACTCCACTTTTCCACCTTCTCTACTTTTATTTATTTTGACAAAAAATCTCATCTTTTAACTAATAAATTCTTATTTCACTAAAGATGAAAAATTGAAGCTTTTTAAGCCATATAGAAGGTGAGACCTCATTTCTTTGTTTATTTAATTTTATTTTATGTGTAATAAATGTATGGAATTTATAGCTTGGTTGATTTGTTTAAAAACATCTAACATGATTAAATATAAGATTTAAAATTCAAAATTTGATTTGAAAATGGAATTAGACCTACTAGAAACCTACAAGAAACAAGTTCATCTTGTATTCCACCTAATGTTAGTAGTATATATAAAGAAACCTTTTCCATCTTATATTTCAAAATTCAATATCTCACAATCCGTTTAGATTTGACTAAAACGATCAACTTTGGAGTTATTCATTATAGTCTAAATTTGTTTTTAAAAATGGTTGGTTGATGTTTCATCAAGTACGGTGGTCGAATTTGCTCGATTCTAGTTAGTATCGGGAAAATATGAGTTTTCATCGATCGCGAAACGATGAACGGAGGATACGAGTGGGTTCATATCATTGATTCGGGATTTTTAAGGTTGTTCGTGGAATTAACATTATGGTATTTGGTCATGGAGGAGAGATGATTGGTTTAAGTTCAAAATTCAGATTCCGACGACCTTGGTAGTTTAGAGCGGAATGACTGGAGCTGGAGTTGGAGCAGCCTTGGGGGTGGTGAAGCTTTGGTGGTGCTCGCAAGTGAGGCGGTGGTCAAGGATTCCCTGAGGAGATCAATCTAGGGTTTAGGGTTTTAATTTTGGAGTTTGTCTTTTTTGGGTTCGACCGATGTTAGAAGAGCACCAAGCTCGTCGCAAGGGTGGCCGGAGATGGGGTGACGATGGCGGTCATGATGGGATGGACGGCTGAGCTAATGGTGTCCCATGCGGTGGTGAAGGGGAGCGAAACCAAGCATGTACGCGACTTGGATTTTGGGTTGAACTGTCGCTTATTGATCATGGCCGCTGGAGGTGATGGAGAGGAGTCAGGCGAGTAGCGTGAGGTCAATAGGGTTTGTGGGTGAAGTCGATGCGACGGTCGAAGGCCAATGGTGGTGCACGTGCACACATATGTGCAATTCTTTTGACTCCAGTTTTTTTTTGAATTTGGGTAATGTTTGGATCTATGGAAACAATTTTGAGAAGATGGAGTTGTATTGTTTTTTGGTTAATGGGCCTTGGGCTTGTAAGTAGGGGTATGGGCAGATTTAAATACGTAGGTTAATTGGTTTAGTAAATAAAAGAGAATTTGAACTTTTTAAAATTATAACGCATCCATTCGAAGTCCGTTTAACCCACGGATTCCGTCCATGTCCTGATAGACCCTTCTTCCAGCTTTCTAAACCACATAGCAGCTATATCTGTCAAGTACAAAGGGAAACATCGAGCCATCACCTCCTCTGATGCCCCCAGCACTTCCATATGCCTTGTGTATCTCATCAAGTGATCAGTCGGATCAGCCTTGCCATCGTACATCTCTAATGTGGGTAGCTTGAATTCTGGTGGGTTCCGAGCCATTCTGATTTCACGAGTAAACAGACTCCTGTTTACGCCTTCCAGGTCCCTGTCTGTCAATCCTCCGCGCATAGTTCGCCTGATAATCTCAACCAATCCAGCGTTGTCTGCCGATGGTTGCCCCTCGAGTCCCCGAGGGAATTCTGGTACATACTCCTCATCCTGCGCTCCTACATTCCTTCCAGAATCTTGTTGTGTGGTGTCACCTGGATTTCCTCCATGGATTGGTCCATTAATCCCGGGCGGTGTGCCCCCCATGTCTGGATGCATCCAGGTTAGCGGTTGTGTGCTGATTAGGGGTCGTGCCTTGTTAAGCTCCTCCATTCGATTTCCTGTTTGGTTCTTCTGTTCCAGCTCTGTGGATCTGAACTCCTGAAGCTCCAGCTGTTCCTGCTTGTCCAAACTGTCTGAGGAGGTTCTGCATCATTTCTTGTTGACTCTTCAACAATCTTTCATGAATTGAATCTGCCATAGCCTCCATCTCATCCCTGGTGATGTAGATCGAAGCTTGACCTGCTCCAGCTCCAAAAGAGGAATCTTGGCTTCCCTCTTGCTGGCTCCTTTCTCCTCTCTGTTTTCTTGTTGATTGCCTTGTCATAGCTCTTAGTCTGAATCCTTAAGCCTTCAAATCTGAACTTCAGATTTGGTATAGCGGGTGCTAGTTCTTCTCAGTGAAAGCACCAAAGTGTTTGCGCCAAAAATGGCCACAAACCCCAAATTTCGTGAAAGCACCGGTGTATGAACACAAATCAGAAGTATATAATCATAGATCTCAGATCTAAGTATTGTGGAGGATAAAAATGAAGAATAATAAACTTCAAACAGAAAGAAATAGACAGAGACACAAGATTTATAGTGGTTCGGTGATCTTGCCTACATCCACTTTGAAGTAGTTTGCTTTATTGATCTTTGTTTGATGATTACAAGTGAATTCAATGAATTACAGCAAGTGATTATGATTTGCAGAAGTGGAATCCGTTGGTAGCAGCAGCAATGGAGTTCAGATCTGGATCTGGCGGAGTCCGGGCGTTGGAGATCTCAAAGAGGAAGAAGAACCCCTTTTCTGTTGGCTTTGGGGGTCTATTTATAGGTGTAGGAGGCTGATATTTCGTTCAGATCTCGGGAGACTCTCTCTGGCACGTGACTAGGCCCGTACGCCTAAGCCCGTGAAGTTTCGGTCCGATCCGTGATCGACACGAATCAATTTTGACTCGCTTAAGATTTCATCCAATGGAGTCGAAATTTGGCGTGGAAATTCTTCAACATGCATGTAGTCTTTTGTGAAAATTTCATAGCATTTGGACTTGTAGATTGGGAGATATGATCGATACGAAATGAGATCTTCCGTTGGCTGTTCTGTTCGTATCGCTCTGTTCGACTCGCTTTCGTTCGACTCGGTGATGTGGCTCTTTGGTGGAGTCAAACTAGATGGAGTCGAACAGTGGTTCTGTGAAGGCTATGGAGCGAGTCGAAGAAGACTCTCTGATGGATGTGCAGTGGAGCGAGTCGAAGTAGGCTCGAGGCGGAGCGAGTCGAACTGGACTCGAGGCAGAGCGAGTCGAACTGGACTCGAGGTGGAGTGAGTCGAACTGGACTCAAGGCGGAGCGAGTCAAACTGGACTCGAGGCAGAGCGAGTCGAAGTGAGCTCGAGGAAGAGCGAGTCGAATGCGAAGCTATCTTTATCCAATTTTGCATCGATCGTAACTTGAGCATACGAACTCGGATTGACTTGAAATTTGGAATATTGACTCCAATAGCTTTGGTTGTCGTGTCATATCAATTTTAGCTTGATCCGGACTCGGTCAAAATTCATCGATATCCATAGCGAGCTTGCGTATAACCGATTTTATAGACGAACTGTCTTTGATCTCTAGTCAAGTTCTTGGTGTCATGGCCTTGCCAAAAGGCGGGATAACACTTGCCCCCCAAAACATGCCTTGTGATAAGAAGGTGTGTTTTGAATAGTTCAGAATCCGATATCCAAAGTCCATAGCCATATCATCCAAGTGCATCGTTCTTGACTACTCTGAGCTGACGTTTGATTCCAGATCCAATAACCAGAGCCTTAGCCAATTCCGTATCCATCCATACTCGATATACGAGTCCTAATCCATCCTCATTCAATAACCAATAACCGAATCCAGGACCTCTCCGGGTCGATATCCAAATCCGTAACCTCTCCGGGTTCTTGCCAAGCGTAATCCACACTTGACGACCGTGGCCCAGTGTCCCTGGGCGTTAAATAATTGCCATGGCTTAAGTCCTAAGCTGAATCCTGGTCGCTCTGGACCCTTGTCGAGCATAGCCCATACCCGACGACCTGAAATAATAACCGATAATATTGGGCCTAAGTCCTAGGCCGAATCCTGGTCGCTCTGGACCCTTGTCGAGCATAGTCCATACTCGACGACCTGAATAAGCTAATTCGCCACGTTCGGACGAAGAGACTTATCCCTTGCCAGGCATAATCCATACCCGACGACCGTTTTCCCAAAACCAGATGAAAACCCAATCAAAATCCAATCCAAAATCCAAATCAAATTGGAAAACCAAAAATCCATATCAGAAATCCAAATCAATGTCCAAAACAGAAAGCAATCATCCAAACGAAAGTTCAAACCAGAAAACAACAAAACCAAGAGTTCAAACAAGAAAACAAACCAGGAGTTTAATCCAAACTCCAAAACCAAACCAGAAAAAGAAAATGTCCAAACCAAAGGAGAAAGCAGATTTCACAAAACCATGGCGTCACGGTTTATCATCATTCAGAGCATGCCTAGGGGCCATCTCTGTCCCCGTACATGAGTAGATGACTTGGCCGTTTGCCAGTAGTTTGCTACTTATTTCATATTATCCCAGTCAATTGATAATCAATCGACCATCATTCCTGGGCCTCGCACCATTGTGGTTTGAGGTAGATGGTGGTTGCTCTTGCTCCATCGCCGCATTCTGAGTTCTGACATATTGTTGTAATTGCCCACTCCTTACATGCTCCTCAATAATGTCCTTCAGATGCCTGAAACTGTTGGTATCATGTCCGTCTAAATCATGAAAAAGACATTGCCTTCCTGATGCCCTTTCACGTTCTGAGGGCTCTCTCCTAGCCGTCCTTCGATAGGGAAGGCGATTCCGAGTTTCCACGAATATATGTTCCAACGTTTCATTTAATCCTGTGTAAATGGAGAACTTTGGTTCCTTCCACCGCTTTCTAGATTTTCCTGATTCGTCATCAAGCTTCCTTTTCGCTTTATCTTTATCCGAGCCTCCACTGGATGGCCCACCATTCTCAGCTGCATTCACCTCCTTTAACGTCATATCTGAACATGCATCTTCCTGCCGAAGGAATCTCTCGGCTTCGTGAAAGAATTCCCCGAGATCCATTGGTGGGTCCCGTACTAGAGATACTTTGAAATCTGAATCCTCTCTGATTCCTGATACTGCTGCCATTAAAACCATCGATGGATCCGGCCGATCCACCAAAGCAACCGCTGCGTTGAATCGAGTCAAGAAAGCTCTGAGTGATTCATCCGTCCTTTGCTTTACCGACGTTAGCGTTATCACGTTCTTCGGCCTTTTAATATGAACCCGAAATTGTTTCAGAAACCTGTCCACCAATTCCGTCCATGTCCTGATAGACCCTTCTTCCAGCTGTCTAAACCACATAGCAGCTATATCTGTCAAGTACAAAGGGAAACATCGGGCCATCACCTCCTCTGATGCCCCCAGCACTTCCATATGCCTTGTGTATCTCATCAAGTGATCAGTCGGATCAGCCTTGCGATCGTACATCTCTAGCGTGGGTAGCTTGAATTCTGGTGGGTTCCGAGCCATTCTGATTTCATGAGTAAACGGACTCCTGTTTACGCCTTTCAGGTCCCTGTTTGTCAATCCTCCGCACATAGTTCGCCTAATAATCTCAACCAATCCAGCGTTGTCTGCCGATGGTTGCCCCCCGAGTCCCCGAGGGAATTCTGGTACATACTCCTCATCCTGCGCTCCTACATTCCTTCCAGGATCTTGTTGTGTGGTGCCACCTGGATTTCCTCCATGGATTGGTCCATTACTCCCGAGCGGTGTGCCCCCATGTCTGGATCCATCCAGGTTAGCGGTTGTGTGCTGATTAGGGGTCGTGCCTTGTTGAGCTCCTCCATTTGATTGCCTGTTTGGTTCTTCTGTTCCAGCTCCGTGGATCTGAACTCCTGAAGCTCCAGCTGTTCCTTCTTGTCCAAACTATCTAAGGTGGTTCTGCATCATTTCTTTTTGACTCTTCAACAATCTTTCATGAATTGAATCCGCCATAGCCTCCATCTCATCCCTGGTGATGTAGATCGAAGCTTGACCTGCTCCAGCTCCAAAAGAGGCATCTTGGCTTCCCTCTTGCTGGCTCCTTTCTCCTCTCTGTTTTCTTGTTGATTGCCTGGTCATAGCTCTTAGTCTGAATCCTTAAGCCTTCAAATCTAAACTTCAGATCTGATATAGCGGGTGCTAGTTCTTCTCAGTGAAAGCACCAAAGTGTTTGCGCCAAAAATGGCCACAAACCCCAAATTTTGTGAAAGCACCAGTGTATGAACACAAATCAGCAGTATATAATCATAGATCTCAGATCTAAGTATTGTGGAGGATAAAAATGAAGAATAATAAACTTCAAACAGAAAGAAATAGACAGAGACACAAGATTTATAGTGGTTCGGCGATCTTGCCTACGTCCACTTTGAAGTAGTTTGCTTTATTGATCTGTGTTTGATGATTACAAGTGAATTCAATGAATTACAGCAGGTGATTATGATTTGCAGCAGTGGAATCCGTTGGTAGCAGCAGCAATGGAGTTCAGATCTAGATCTGGCAGAGTCCGGGCGTTGGAGATCTCAAAGAGGAAGAAGAACCCCTTTTCTGTTGGCTTTGGGGGTCTATTTATAGGTGTAGGAGCCTGATATTTCGTTCAAATCTCGGGAGACCCTCTCTGGCACATGACCAGGCCCGTACGCCCAAGCCCGTGAAGTTTCGGTCCGATCCGTGATCGACACGAATCGATTTCGACTCGCTCAAGATTTCATCCAATGGAGTCGAATTTTGGCGTGGACATTCTTCAGCATGCATGTAGTCTTCTGTGTAAATTTCATAGCATTTGGACTTGTAGATTAGGAGATATGATCGATACGAAATGAGATCTTCCATTGGCCGTTCTATTCGTATCGCTCTGTTCGACTCGCTTTCGTTCGACTCAGTGACGTGGCTCTTTGGTGGAGTCAAACTAGATGGAGTCGAACAGTGGTTCTGTGAAGGCTATGGAGCAAGTCGAAGAAGACTCTCTGATGGATGTGCAGTGGAGCGAGTCGAAGTAGGCTCGAGGCGGAGCGAGTCGAACTGGACTCGAGGCGGAGCGAGTCGAACTGGACTCGAGGCGGAGCGAGTCGAACTGGACTCGAGGCAGAGTGAGTCGAACTGGACTCGAGGCGGAGCGAGTCGAAGTGAGCTCGAAGCAGAGCAAGTCGAATGCGAAGCTATCTTTATCCAATTTTGCATCGATCGTAACTTGAGCGTACGAACTTGGATTGACTTGAAATTTGGAATATTGACTCCAATAGCTTTGGTTGTCGTGTCATATCAATTTTAGATTGATCCGGACTCGGACAAAATTCATCGATATCCATAGCGAGCTTGCGTATAATCGATTTTATAGACGAACTGTCTTTGATCTCTAGTCAAGTTCTTGGTGTCACGGCCTTGCCAAAAGGCGGGATAACAATTAAAAATAATAATTTTTTTATAAAGAGATTTATTCTTTAGATAAAGGATTTAATAAAAGGGTTTGATAAAGTTATAATTAGAAAAGGATATTGGAGTTTGGAAAAGAAGTCTTAGGGTTATAAAACTTTGATTTCATATGAATTGGATCAATTACAAGAATAAATAAAGTTATAAATTAATAAGTAATCCTTCTTAATTTTGGTGGTATGGAAACATTTTTCCATACTTAACACCAAAGGGTTGGTAGTTGGGTATATTTGAATAACATTGTTTGATCCATTTAATATGATTTGAAATAAGATATCTTTCTAAAATGTTTTGTGAATATTTGTATAACATTGTTTAAGTATATGGTAAAGTCCCCAAATATAGAAAGTAAATGGTTAGAGAATATATTTATACCGGTGAGATAAGTATGTAAATATTTTAGGATAAATAATTAAAGTATTTAATTAATAAAGATTAATTAAAGGAGGCTTAGTGGATCGCATATGGAAGTAAATCTACGTTTGGTTATTTCTTTATTTGATAGTCAAATAACAAACTATCAAATTTGGATCCATTTTTTAACTCTGGAAATATATAGGAGAAATAAGAGAACTATATGGTACCATTATCTTCAGTGATGTTATATTGTACATATAAACTCATGTGTTCTTCTAGGACAAATGATAAGGAAATCCATCCACTTAAATGGTTAGGAGGTGATCTCCGCTCTTTTGTATTGTCTGTTTATTTTTCAATAGAACCAGAATTGAGTTTACCGTAAACTATCGAATGTGTGTTCGAAGAGACCAAGATCGAATAAGTATGAATTATCTAAAAACCACTTCGAACCAACTCAAACGTTTGAATTGGAAGCATCTTGAAGATGATGGAATTGAAAATGGAGCTCTTTGAAGTGCAAGGGCTACTTGCTATTAATCCTGAGGGTGATTCCAAAATGGATCTAGTAGAAGAGTGCCTTCGGTTTGTTCATATGTTGAACAACTTGTATGGACAAATGCTGGCACTGCATTGTTGCTTGGAGGGCAGTGTTAGCATTCTAAGTGGGATTTGCTAAAAAGGTAAAACGTAGCCTCAAGCTTCATCTACCAGAAATGACTAAAACAGGGATATGCTTCAGGGCTATGTGGGTCGCACCCATTAGTGTATTGTCATCTCCCTTCTAGATATATACATTTATGGATTTGGTTGTGCCTGAGAGCTCTCGGGAAAAGGTTGCGAAGCAGCCGCAGTAATGAAATATTTGTTACTATCCAGTAAGGGGTTTGCCAGTCCTGATTTGCAGGGGGTCCATGCGAGACCCTCGGTATAATTTTCTAGAGATGTAATGTGGCATGCGATACCTCAGTAGCCTTGTCATTATATGGAATCCATTCTCCAATACGTGCCTTTACGGACTTCGGCTATGATCCCATAATTTATTTTAAACCCTGGACATTATTATAATAGCATTGGAATTTCTATAAAACGGTTTGGTTATTGTATGGTAAAATCCCGTCCGTGTTTATGCGCGGCGTGGTCTTACGAGATACATTTTATTTTAAAAGGGTTTTATAAGATATAACAATTTCTTGTGATTTGAGTTTCTCACGCTAGTTTACTAGACTGATCTGAGTGTTACTTTTCCTATAATGCTCGGTCAGACCTGAGTATTTTTCCAAAGACAGCTTTGGATTGTAACATCCCCTACTTGGAGGCCCAAAACTAATGGCTATGGATGCTGCAGTCATCCATAATTATTAATCCTCGGCGACCAAATACGGTAATGTTAGATATATTGATACATAGAAACACATGAATATGGAAAAAATTTAAAACATCAAACAAGTTCCACAATCCATTTCAAAACGTTTCAAATTCATTACATAATCTCACAATCGTTAACCATGTTCATAGAAAATATATTTATAACAATATACGCCAAGAGCTACATATAAAGATGCCCCCTGGATGATCAGGTGTATATATATATATATATAGGAAATTTTTAACAACTTTGCCTTTAAAAACAACACAGTGGAATCAAAATAAAAGAGAACTCTAGATAGCTATCATGCCTCCTGCACATCTCCGGAAGCTTTATTCCTCTAAAGAGGTACCTGAAAATCTCAATTCTCCAACTACTCAAAATAATTCAGTACCCGAGAGTTTAGGGGAAAACATAAACTTCGAGTCAGACATAAAGCCTGGTATGAATAGTAATCTACCATCTCAAACCTTTTAGATATCTAGTGAGACCACGCCGCTTAGCGTAATGGGTTTTCCCCTCACTAATATCCTAAAACCTTTATAAAACCATATACTGTGCTCCTACATCCACAGTGGTTAAAACAATTCAAACCAATATGATATGATGATATGCAAAACAAGTAAATCAATTCTGGATTACTCTTCCTCATTCATTTTTGACTATCTGCCTTAGAAATAGTTTCTAGGGTCACCATTCACCTATTAGTTTTCATGGGCTTACTAATAACCTGTTTAATGTTTTAGGACTCCTTGTCCAGTTGTATAGTTTTCATGGGATCACTAAGTAACAACCCGCACATTTTACGATTGTATATTTAAATGTTTTATTTAAATAATGAATCGTTAATCAGATTAAAGTTCGAAAAGCTACTTTTTGTAAACAGTCGAATTGGGACTCGAGACTGCCTCCATTGAGTCCAAAATGGCGTTTACAACTTTATTGAGTATAAACATCGATATGTTTGGAGTCGAGTGAAAATTATGACTTTTTCACTTTGGGCTTGAGTTTGGGTTTCAGCCCATCAACCTTCTAAATAACCTAGCCCTTCATTCAACTCCTCTTCATTCATTCTAATATTTCCTAACACTTCAACCTTAAGTAAAAATGGGGAGAGGAAAGGGAAATTAGAAATTCCTAAGTCCTAAATTCATTTGCAAACCCAAGTGTTAGCTCCAAAATCAAAGAGAAGCTAAGGTAAGCATCCACTTCATCTTCTCCAACTCGTTCTCTCTTTAAATTCAGAAATTTCCTAAACCTAACTTAGGAAATGTTCTTCTTTTGAGCTTAGATTCAAGCTTCTAGAGTTGAAGTTGAGGAGTAGTTGTTCTTCCTTTGCTTTCAAGCTTCCCCTTCATCGTTTTTGGGTTTAAAGGTGAGATTTTTATCTCACATCTATGTCTATAATTATCTTTGATTGTTAGGTATGAATTCCTAACATCTTTACATGTTCATTTGATTTTGATTTGGATTGATTTGGTGAACATTTCAATTTTTGATGTTTTGAAGTCTAAAACTCTAAAAAAATCTTAGCTTTGATGTTTGATCATGCTTTTGGTGGTGTATCGAAGAGCCTATAGGGTTGGGTTTTCGATTGGCATAAACCCTTAGCGCCCACTGCTCGTCCGATCGCAAATTGGAAGAGTTTGCTCTTCATTTGAATAGGCTGAAAAACAGTCCCAGTGCCAGTCAGTCGACTGACCTCTGAAGTCAGTCGACTGGCTGTAGAAACCGAGAGTTTCTGGGACTGTCTGCAGAAACAGGAAGTCTCTGTTTTCTGCAGTCAGTCGACTGGCCTCTACAGTCAATCGACTGACTGCAGGAAATGAAATTTTTGGGTTTCTGGATCAGTCGACTGGCCTCTGTAGTCAGTCGACTGACCTGCTTGTTTTTGCCTATTTTTGCCTATTTTGCTTGAGTTTCCAATTTTTATCGACTCGTGATTATCCGAATTATTGTAATCATTTATTATTGACCTGGATGACTTCTTTTTCAGGACTTTTGAGAATATCCATTTTGATGAATTCGGTATCGATTTCTTTGGATTTGATTCACGTCTTCGGATGTGGATTTTGGGGATTGATTGTTTCTACAATCATTTCTATGCTTTGTCACTTTAAAATACAAAGGTTTCCATACTAGTAGTTTTAATACAAAGATTGTTTTCAACTCTTTTACAAAGATGGTTTCAACTCTATTTTTAATACAAAGATTGTTTTCAAAACCGTTTTCTAATCTATTAGTATATACAAACCTTTACCTCATTCGTATGAGAAAATCTAATTAAACGGCTTAGCAAAACAAGTGGTATGAAACACTTGCGTTTACTTCGTCGGTTAATTTTTGGACTTGTTCGATTGAAATTCTTGTGACAATTTTCGAGTGGGAATCTACAATTTGTTCGTAAATATTTAAGTTAAGCTAGTGGTTATGGGACATGAAGCTAAACTCATATATTTACTAGCTTAGTGTAATCGACACTTTTATTGATCGATGATGATCATCTTGTGATTTAGACTAGCGATGTGCGATGTCTATTTGTTTGTGTGGGGATTACAATCCCCGTTTGTGGAACTTCGGTTCAATTTGGCGGGGCAGTGACCCGTGGTCTTTGGGCCATTTGTGGAGCTTCGGCTCAAAATTTATGGTTAGCGACCATGGAATAGTGTTCCATTTGTGATACACGTGTTGCTGAGTTTTCATGCTCCCGTTTGTGATAGGCCTCCTCCTTTGTGATTTCTGGATTTCTAATTGATGATTTCTAGAATTTGTGTTTCACCAACTTTTGCGATTGGCATTAATATGTTTGTCAATATTTATAGTTTGATGAATAAAATAAAGAATATGATATTCTTTTTGGTGCTTTGAGATTCTTGAGATATTGTATGATTTTGTTGTTGTTTAAATCATACTTGTCCTAGTATGACATTATTGTTATCATACGTTCTTATTATATCTCTACTTATATCTCATTTCTTTAATGATAATTATAGCTAGATTGATCCATTTATTATTTTCTTATTAAATAATACTCGGGTCAGACTGAGATGTTATAGGTGCTTCTGCTTGACTCCTTATCTGGGATCATCTTCTGACTTTTGTCTAACTACATTACATTTGTAGTTTTTGTTGTTATACTTTTGAGGTATAGACTCCATGATGTATACTTATTCTTTTGTCTAGCACTTGTATCTATTCTTTTGTGATATTGTGGATCTTATTTGACCACTACTCTGATGTACACTTTTATGTGTTATATTCATATCTGTTTCCGCCTTTGAGATATGAACATCTGTGACTGATTTATGTTATGTTTATTTCTATATCTGTTTCCGAAGGTCCACTTAGCCACTGTGTGGTAGCTTTGAGTTTGTATCGGTATGTCAGATTTCCTCTTGAAAATTAAATGCATGTTATACTGTCTGACATATCGGTACTTGCACAAGGCAATTACATGGATGGTCGCTCCTTAACAGCCTCATTCTTTGCGCTAGCCGATGGCATTACCTAGTAGTGTCCTTAACTAGCGTGAGCATGGAGGTGGGGCGTCACAGAACCTATTGGCCCTTGCCAATATCTTACTATTTCATGGGTTCTCCCTGAACCTATTGGTAACTCCAATATCTTTTCTCTTATCCTAGTTTTCATGGGATGACTAGGAACTTATTGACATCTATCAATATCTTAATCCGGATATTGCTTTCATAGGCTAACTACAAGCCTTTAAAACTTTCCTTTCGACCTCACTGGATAACCTCCTTCGAAAGCATATAAATTTCTTTTCAAAACATTAGGCCCCTACCTTTCGAAATACTTTTAAAACCTCTCTTTCGAAACCTTTCAAATGTAATAATGTACTACTTATTAACTCTTAGAAGCATAGCTTCAAAACCATTGAAAGTACTCCTTTCGAAACCTTTGAAAGTCCCCCTTTCGAAACCTTTGGAAGTATCCCTTCCGAAACAATTGAAGACCCTTTTTCGAAACCACTGGGTTTATATTTAAAAATATCATTTGGGTCGAAGTGAATATAAACGAAAGTACCTCTTTCGAAACCATTCATTATCATATAGAAGTATTGGTGAAAACTTGATGGCGTCGGCACCATCCCTTTCGAAAGCTTCAAAACATTTAAGTTAAAACACTGAAGGATAGCATCGAAACCCCCTTTCGAAGCCATTGCCTTCAAAACCCTTGGACCCTTTAGAAAGCATTTAGGAAGTGGCTTAGTATAAGTTTAAAACAAAAACTACCCTTCGAAAGCATTGATGACTTTAGTACACTCGAAAGGTATAGAAACGACAGCAGTGTTTCGACTAGGTCGGAACCATCATTTTCGAAAGCATTCTTTTATAAACAAGGGTCTTAGTCGAAGGCTCTACTTTTAAACAAAGAAAGGCGGCAACTAGTTTGAAAGCAACTGGGTATCGACTTAGTCGAAAGCACCCTTCAAAAACAAGGCAGGCGTATATCTTTTAAATGTAAACAATGGTTTCGTCTCTATCGAAAGCAATGCGTTTGACACCCTGCCTTACGCACTTCTAAAGGAGGCGGAACCAACTTTCCTGGGTAAAAACTGATTAATGCCAATTAAAGAAAATACTTTCTAACTAAGCCCACGTGTAAACGTATGATTGGTTGCCATAACTTTTCAAATTTTTTACCAAAATAACTGCCGCTTAATTTTAGATCTAAACCAAGGTTAATTTAGCAAATAAACTCTTCCATTAAGCAAAACCAATATTGCAAATAAGTCGTTCTTCCAAAATAATTTAATATCCATAGCAAATCACTTAGGAAAAATCCCCAAAAATTACAGAAATTCACTTTAATCATGTTATCTAACATACAAAAATTCTAAACCCAATTTCTTCCTGCAATTATCAAAATTAAATTTAAACCCAATTTTATCATATTTTCGTTTGAAAATTCATAATAATCTTTCCATAGCTTGGAAAATTATCAAAATTAAAACCCACCTCCAAAATCATGTTTTACATAACAATTTTTTTTCTGTGGCATTCAAACATCAATTTCAATCGGTTTTGCCCTAAAACCGCATATATCCTCATTTAAATGATCTTGTTTAAATTAAACAAATTATAGTTCAAGCATATCATCATCCAAATCATAAAAAAAATGAATTTAATCTTAAATCCAAAAACATATGATCATATAACAAAATAGAGATGGTATAAATTATTATTCACCTTAATTAAGATAAGGAGATTGGATTGAGATTGAGATTTATTCCCCTTGCTTTAATTATTTAGCCTTTGATTTAATTTCTCTTCTCTTTTCTTCCTAGCAATGGCTGGCTCCTCTTTACGTTTATGTTTCTTCTTTTTTAAAATGACGTGAATGGGAAAATAAAATGCGAATGGTGTAAGGAATGAGAATATATATAAGGGTAAGAGTTATGCACGGCTATTTCCAAATATGTCGTTATGTAAATTAATTAACTTAGAAACCATTCTTAAGCCCATTTAATTTATTAAGCATGATCTTAATTTATTTTCATATCTCAATCCCCTTATCACTCTAATTATTTACATTATTCTATTTAATTTATCTAATTAAATCTCCTGAATAATGTTATCAAAAATTTGGGGTGTTACAGGCTCCCCTCCTTAAAGAATTTCGTCCTTGAAATTCAGTAAGGACTATATACTAAACATAACAATCATCTGTAATGACTCCTAACAACCATACTAGTCTAAGTGACTAGCAATTATCGATATAAATCTAATATAGACATACCCTCAAAGCAGATCAGGATAAGTATCTTGAATCCTATCTTCTATCTCCAAAGTACAGTCCTTCTTGTTGTCTTTTTATGAGTACCCAAGAGATTCAGGTTTGCTTTGACGAATTCTGGAGGAGCAATGGAGCAGGAGGCTTCAGCGTTTGTAGATATATAAGTGGTTCCGCTGTGTTGATCTCTGAGTCATTTGTTTAAGTTGTATCTTGAATTGTAATAACTAGACAGGTGTTTATAACTGTCTAGTATGTGATGTATAAGCTGTGTATCTCTGATGTATATGATGCTATGTAATATCTTATGTGATATAAATATAATTTATTCATTCCGCTGTGAGATTCTGATGTTGTTTAGTTCTTTCTTTTCTATCTTTTCTCTTTTTTATCCCTTTCTTTCTTATTAATGATGCGTCATTCTGTGGAATGAACGGCGGGTCGTTACAGTCTCCACTGAACTTTCACCAACTTGACTGTCTTGTTCCTCAATCTTTTCTTATCTCTCACTACAACCTGAACTAGTTGTCTAAAAAAAGTCAAATTAGGCTCTACTACTAAATCTTCCAACTCCGTCGAAGGAATAGTAGTCACTGGATCATGCACATACTTTCGAAGATGAGACACATGAAATACATTATGGAAACCTGCCATACTGATCGGCAACTCTATTCTATATGCAAGCTTTCCAATCCTCTCTTTAATCTAGAATGGACCAACATATCTCGATGCCAGTTTCCCTGACTTTCCAAATCGTACCACACCCATTCATCAGTGATACCTTAATGAAAACCCCATCTCCAACTAAGAATTCTAGGTCTTTACGCCTTTGATCTGCATAATTTTTCTATCTGGACTGAGCTTCCTTCATCCTTTCTCGGATCAACTCAATCTTCTCTGACGCTTCCTTAGCCAAATCTGGACCTAAGACTAATCTGTCTCTAGTCTCTAACTAATATGCTGGTGATTTTCATGGCCTTCCATACAAAGCTTCAAAAGGCGCCTTCCCTATACTAGTCTGATAACTATTATTATAGGAAAACTCAACCAAATGTTGGTGATCCTCCCAGATCCACCAAAGTCCAATACACAAGCTCTCAACAAACCCTCAAATACTTAATTGACTCTCTATGTCAGCCCATCCGTATGAGGGTGATATGTAGTACTCATCTTGAGCTTAGTGCCTAACATATCTTATTGACTCTTCCAGAATTCACTAGTGAACAAAGCATCTCTGTCACTGACTATGATACTAGGAACTCCATGTAGTCTAACTATGTTATTCATGAATAACTTAACTAAAACAGGTGCCGTCCTGTTTGAATTAACTAGAATGAAATGGGCATTCTTAGTCAACCTGTCTACTATATCCTATATACTTTCATTTCCTCTATTTGACCTTGGAAACCCGCCTATAAAATCCATGGATATCAAATCCCATTTCCATACTAGAGTCTCTAAAGGTTGAAGCAACCCACTCGGCTTCTGATGTTCGGTCTTCACTTGTTGATAGTTTTCACACTGCCTAACTCAAAAGCCAACATCCATTTTCATACCTTCCCAATAGAAGCTCCTTTTCATATCTTGATACATCTTGGTCCCTCCAGGATGAATTATAAACTTGGATCGATGACATTTTCCAAGAACTTCTTTCCTTAAGTTATCAACATTTGGAACACACAACCGTCAAGACTAAAATCCCTTAGATCATCGATCTCGGTTCCAACCCCAATCCTTCTGATCTTCTCGGCCAATAATGGATCCTCCTTCTGCTTTGAAGCAATTCTCTCGTTCAACACTGGTCGAACTTCTAAACAGGACAACATGGCAGTACTCTGACTAGGACTATCGGTCGATCTTAACTGCACACTACAAGAGTCATAACTTCCAAATCCTTCCATTCTGCCAACATAGCTAACACCACATTCTGATGTCTTCTTCTAAGAGCATCCGCTCCCTTATTTCCTTTCCCAAGAGTATACTTTATACCAAAATCATAAGCAGCTAAAAACTCTAGCCACCTCTGCTGTCTCATATTCAACTCCTTCTGAGAGAATAAGTACCTTAAAGATTTATGATCTATGTATAGCTCAAATCTCTCCCCTAAGAGATAATGTCTCCAAATCTTCAATGCGAAGATCACAACAGCCAACTCCAAATAATGAGTATCTCACTTCATGCGGTCTAAACTGTCGTGACGCATAGGTAATCAATTTACCCTTCTGCATCAACACAGCTCCCAATTAAGTTCCATATGAATCGTTATACACCACCATCCCTTGGTTTCCATCTGAAACTACTAACATAGTTGCATTGGTCAACAAATGCTTTAACTTAAGGAATGCTTCCTCACATTTGTCGGACCAAACGAACTTCACCTCCTTCCTGTTAGCTTAGTAAAAGGCATCGCTATCCGCGAGAAATCCTTAATGAATCTCCGGTAATAGCTAGCAAGTCCAAGAATACTTCTAAACTCAGTCACCATCTTTGGTCCCTTCCAATTATTAACAGCTTCGATCTTATATAGATCGACTGACAACCCCTTCTCTGAAACAATGTGACCAAGAAATTTAACCTCTTTCTTCCAAAAATGACACTTGGAGAACTTCGCCTTTAGCTGATGCTGCCTCGGTGTCTCAAGCACAACTCTAAGATGATCTTCATGCTCTCTTCCATCCTTACAGTATACCAAAATGTCATCTATAAACACCAACACCCAAATACTCTAGGAAGACTCGGTTCATCAAATCCACGAAGAAAGCAGGTGCATTTGTTAACCTAAATGGCATCACTAACCACTCGTACGAACCTTATCTAGTCTGAAATGCTGTTAAAGGAATACTATCCTCTGCCACTCTTAACTGATGGAAACCTGTCGCCAAATCCAACTGGGAAAACACTCTGGCTTCACTCTACTGATCAAATAGATCATCAATTCTCGGCAAAGGATACTTATTATTGATCGTCCTCTTGTTCAACTTACGACAGTCGATGCACATCCTCAACGACCTATCTGGTTTCCTTACGAACACCGCGGTCGCTCTCCATGGCGAACTGCTTGGTCTAAATAAAATTCCTTCCTTCTAGATCCACTAGCCACACCTTCAATTCCTTTATCTCAGTAGGTGTCATCCTACTAGGTGGTCTACTCATAGGTTAAGCTCCTAGCACAAGATCTATCTGAAACTCAACAGCTCGTTTCAGTGGTAGTCCTGTGACTAACTCAAAGACATCTGCCAAATCTCTTGCTACTCTAACTCGACATAGTTCTTCTCCCACTACCATTGCACTTAATAAAGCACAACTACTCCAGTCAGAATTCTCCACTAAGAATACAATTCAGTTATGATTATCAGGGTGTCTTAGTGATATCTCCCCATCCTGGCAAAATATCCTAGCCTTATGCCTACTCAACCAAACCATACCCAAAATGATTTTGAAATCTGTGAAATCAAAGACATACATACTTCATGCAAACTTATGACCTAACAAATCAAGTTTTAACTGGTCACATCTCATCCCCAGAGTTGCATACCCTCTATTGGATTCACAACCCTTAAGGAAGTAACAAGTTATGTGGGTTCTAAGCATAACCTATCAACCGAACACTAAGATATAAATGAATGTGATGCACCGGTATCATAGGGTATCCTAATTGGTATACTCTGAATCAAAAACGTACATTCCATCACAGTCTTCCCGTTTTCAACTGCAGTTGACTTAGGAGACGATGGTCCAACAGCAAAAAAAATTCCCTTGTCCGCCCTAACCGGTTCTGGATACTGGTTCTTATAATGCCCAACTTGATCACAGTCAAAGCACTTCACATTCTTCTTATCTGCAGCCATCTTCTCCTTACCTGACTGACACTCATTTGCATAATGACCCTTCTTGTCACACTTGTAGCAAACTAACTTAGCCTTTGCCTTTTGGGAAGCATCTCCTTTCTGGGCTCCCTTCCACTTAAATAACTTCCTCTTCTTTCCTTGAGAACCCTGGGTTTCAACTGGCTTCTCTCTAGCACAAACATCAAGCATTTCTTCATGGAGAATTGCCATCTCCATAACCACATTACAAGGATCACAAATATGTGTCAGGGTCGCCCTAGCAAGCTCAGGTCTCAGTCCCTGAATGAACCTCTCATTCCTTCTGATGTCAGTGTCTATAGTAGCATACCCATATCGAGACAGCTCATCAAACTTAGTGGCATACTCGATAACCGACATCTCTCCCTGAACCAGATCCATAAACTTTCTCATCAACGCTGACTTAGCAACCTCAAATAAAAACCTATGTTCAAATCTCCTTCTAAATTCAGCCTATGTCAGCGCTTCCTCCGGAACTCCGGTAGTAACATTATTCCACCAATGAAGTGCTGACCCTTGCAACTCTCTAGAGGCCAACCTTCTCTTCTGCTCATCATCTAAACCCAAATCAGCAAAGATACGTTCACAATGCAACAACCAATTTTCTACTTCTATGGAATCCTTCATTCCCATAAACGGTTTTCCATCAAGACTGGTGTAATCTCTGCTTAGCTTAGCATAATTATTCCCCACTGGAGCCACATAATTAGCTCCTCCAACATTTCCAGCAATACCAGCAGCAACTTCTACTTGCATCATATTGACGACGAACTGATACATCGCCACCATATCTACTGGTGGATTTCCAGCACCCACATTGGAATCAGCATTTTGGTTAGCATTAGCCTGTCGACCCAGGTTCCTCCTGGTAAGTCGAGCATTTCCATTGGTTGTGGTACTTCGTCCACCGAGATTCCCTCTTCCGTTTCCTGCTTCCATATCTTATTTCTCTTAAGTCTGCATATGAGCCATAGTAAGATACAGGAGAATGGTCTTAGAGAGAGAGGATTACATACTTATATATCGCTATATATCAAATACAAGTACGCTAGTATAGCGTTCACCCAAACCCCGATCCTATTTTCAAATTCATTGGATTATGTTTCAAAAAGCTTTTAGGTTTAACTTTTCTTTTAAATTTTTATAAACCTATGCTCTGATACCAACTTGTAACATCCCCTGCTTGGAGGCCCAAAACTAATGGCTACGGATGCTGCAGTCATCCATAGTTATTAATCCTCAACGACCAAATATGGTAATGTCAGGTATATTGATACATAGAAACACATGAATATGAAAAAAATTTAAAACATCAAACAAGTTCCACATTCCATTTCAAAACATTTCAAATTCATTATATAATCCCACAATCGTTAACCATGTTTAGAGAAAATATATTTATTACAACATACGCCAAGAGCGACATATGAAGATGCCCACTTGGATGATCAGAGTATATATAGGCAATTTTTAACAACTTTGCCTTTACGAACAACACAACGGGATCCAAATAAAAGAGAACTCTAGATAGCTATCATGCCTCATGCATGTCTCCGGAAGCTTTATTCGCCTAAAGAGGTACTTGAAAACCTTAACTCTCAAACTACTCAAAATCAAGTGGAAATTAGGGAGACATCCCTATCATACTTTCATATTGTAAAGCCGGTCCTTGTCAAAGTTTCATTGTAAAGCGGGTCCCTGTTTTCTGGAAACGAAGAAAAATTATTGCTGAAATGTCAGCAACTTTTATAAATAAGTGCTGATATTTCAGCAACTATCTGTGTCAAAGTTTTATTGTAAAACAAAGAAAAATTATTGCTGAAATGTCAGCAACTTTTATAAATAAGTGCTGATATTTCAGCAACTTTCATAAACTATGTTCACAGTGTACATAAATGTTGCTGAAATATCAGCAACTTTTATAAATAAGTGTTGATATTTCAGCAACTTTCATACACTATGTTCACAGTGTATAGAAATGTTGCGGTAATGTCAGCAACTTTTATGAAATGTTGCATCATGCTCTGCAATAATCATGAATAAAAAACAGGGACCTAATTTATACTGAAATTTAGTGAAGGACTTTTCGTGAATTTTGAAACTTAATAAGGACCTGTGCCAAAAGTACCCCAAAATCAATTGAGTACCCGAGAGTTTAGGGGAAAATATAACTTCGAGTCAGACATAAAGCCTGGTATGAATAATAATCTACCATCTCAGACCATTTAGATATCTAGTGAGACCACGCCGCTTAGTGGAACGGGTTTTCCCCCCACTAATATCCTAACCTTTATAAAACCATATGTTGTGCTCCTATATCCACAATGGTTAAAACAATTCAAAACAATATGATATGACGATATGCAAAACAAGTAAATCAATTCTGGATTACCCATCCCCATTCATTTTTGACTATCAGTCTTAGAAATAGTTTCTAGGGTCACTACTAACCTATTAGTTTTCACGGGCTTACTAATAACATGTTTAATGTTTTAGGACTCCCCGTCTAGTTTCATAGTTTCATGGGATCACTAAGAACCTATTGGCCCCTGCTAATACCTTACTATTTCATGGGTTCTCCCTGAACCTATTGGTAACTCCAATATATTTTCTCTTATCCTAGTTTTCATGGGTTGACTAGAAACCTATTGACATCTGTCAATATCTTAATCCGGATATAGTTTTCATGGGATAACTACAAATCTATTGGTCCCTGCCAATATCAAATCATAGTTTTCATGGGCTAACTATGAACCGGTCTTTCTGACATCTTCATTTAAACATAGTTTTCATGGGCTTACTATAAACATATTGGCTTCTGCCAATATATTTTACTATACACAGTTTGCATGGGCTTACTATGAACCTATTGGCCCCTGCCAATATCTTTCTTTAATATTTTAGCATCCTATATTCATGTTTTCCTAACCTCCTAGATGCTATTCTACTCATTCAGGAGTTAACTTAATTTATATTCACCACTGGGTCAACCTAACTGGTTTTCTGTCTTCCCCAAATTATAGTTATGGGTCTATTACAATGTGAATACACATATAAGAAGAAGCAAACATAATAACTTGGTTAATCCCTTTAACCTATTAATCAAATAAAACTTCTTCAAAAACTCCATTTCAAAATACTTTATTTATTTATTTATGCCATGGTTTTCATTTAAAATGAGATTGCATTATTTTTATTGAAAAATAAGGCTTTCGAAACCTTTAAAACTTTGCTTTCGACCTCATTGGATAACCTCCTTCGAAAGCATATAAATCTCTTTTAAAAATATTAGGCCCTTACCTTTCGAATCACTTTTGAAACCTCTCTTTCGAAACCTTTCAAATGTAATAAAGTACTACTTATTAACTCTTAGAAGCATAGCTTCAAAACCATTGAAAGTACTCCTTTTGAAACCTTTGAAAGTCCCCCTTTCGAAACCTTTAGAAGTATCCCTTCCGAAACCATTGAAAGACCCTTTTTCGAAACCACTGGGTTTATATTTAAAAATATCATTTGGGTCGAAATGAATATAAACAAAAGTATTTCTTTTGGAACCATTCATTATCATATAAAATTATTGGGGAAAACTTGATGGCGTCAGCACCATCCCTTTCGAAAGCTTCAAAACATTTAAGTTAAAACACTAAAGGATAGCATCGAAACCCCTTTCCGAAGCCATTGCCTTCGAAACCCTTGGACCCTTTCGAATGCATTTAGGAAGTGGCTTAGTATAAGTTTAAAACAAAAACTACCCTTCGAAAGCATTGATGACTTTAGAACACTTGAAAGGTATAGAAACGGCAGCAATGTTTCGACTAGGTCGGAACCAACATTTTCGAAAGCATTCTTTTACAAACAAGGTTCTTAGTTGAAGGCTCAACTTTTAAACAAAGAAAGGTGGCAACTAGTTCGAAAGAAACTGGGTATCGACTTGGTCATTAGCACCCTTCAAAAATAAGGCAGGCGTATATCTTTTAAAAGTAAATAATGATTTCATCTCAATCGAATGCAATGCGTTTGACGCCCTGCCTTCCGCACTTCACCAATCCACTTCATACCAATCTCATTGATACCATGTGGATTGGTTTCGACTTTAATAGGTTTCGGCTAGGTTGGTCTCAACTGAGATGAAGCGGAGGCATTGGAGTCGAAAGGCACTTCTAAAGGAGGCGAAGCCAACTTTTCTGGGTAAAAACTGATTAATGCCAATTAAAGAAAATACTTTCTAACTAAGCCCACGTATAAACATATGATAGGTTGCCATAACTTTTCAAATTATTTACCAAAATAACTACCGCTTAATTTTAAACCAAGGTTAATTTAGCAAATAAGCTCTTCCATTAAGCAAAACCAATATTGCAAATAAGTCGTTCTTCTAAAATAATTTAATTTCCATAGCAAATCACTTAGGAAAAATCCCCAAAAATTATAGAAATTCACTTTAATCATGTTATCTAAAATACAAAAATTCTAGACCCAATTTCTTCCTAAAATAGTCAAAATTAAATTCAAACCTAATTTTATCATATTTTCCTTTGAAAATTCATAATAATCTTTCCATAGCTTGGAAAATTATCAAAATTAAAACCCAACTCCAAAATCATGTTTTACATAACATAAATTTTTTTCATGGCACTCAAACATCATTTTCAATCGATTTTGCCCTAAAACCGCATAAATCCTCATTTAAACAATCTTGTTTAAATTAAACAAATTATAATTCAAGCATATCGTTATCCAAATCATCATAAAAACGAATTTAATCTTAAATCCAAAAAATTATGATTATAAAACAAAATAGAGATGGTATAAATTATTATTCACCTTGTTTAAGATAAAGAGATTGGATTGAGATTGAGATTTATTCCCCTTACTTTAATCTTTAACCTTTGATTTAATTTCTCTTCTCTTTTCTTCCTAGCAATGGCTGGCTCCACTTTACGTTTGTATTTTGTTTTTGAAAAATGACGTGAACAGGAAATAAAACGTGAATGGTGTAAGGAACGAGAATATATATAAGGGTAAGGGTTATGTGCGGCTATTTCCAAATATAACCTTATTATGTAACTTAATTAACTTAGAAGCCATTCTTAAGCCCATTTGATTTATTAAGCATGGCCTTAATTTATTTTCATATCTCAGTCCCCTTATCACTCTAATTATTTACATTATTCTATTTAATTTATCTAATTAAATCTCCTGAATAATGTTATCAAAAATCAGGGGTGTTACATGGATGCTTTGGAGCTTCAAGGGTCGAGATGGATGCTCAAGTCGTATTTCCATATTTTATTTTCACTGTGTTTATTTTGTTATATTTTATCAGCATTTATAAGGAAAGGCTGTTATAACGGTCCAAGTTGATGATATGTTAGACTCTGATGTGGTTTGAGTAATAAAGGGTTTTCTTGCAAAGATAATTTTGGATATTATATATTATTCACCACGAGTGAGATTTAGCTCTATCGTTTTCTTTTTCACCCCAAACAATCTGTATTTTCGGCACTTGGATGTTCGGCATGGGAATACCGTGGATGTACTATTGTCTTTTTGAAATTTTTTGGGTTTGGTTTTACTTTTGGAATGGACTGGATGGCTATGTATAGATCATTATTTGTTTGTGATAGGAAGGTAGTTCGTTTGAGTACAGTTAGTAGATGCTGCCTAGAGGTTTACTACGACCCCAAGAGTTCAGTTATGTTGAGTTACCTATATTCACTTGACGTGTCACATGATGTGTTTGCTTTTGTGCCTACAGTTTGAGAATACCCAAATGTCTTTTTTGAGGTTTCTGGTCTTCCAGCTTATTGGGCGATCGAATTTTGAATTTATCTTGAAGAGACTGCTTTGCCTGTTGCCTTATCCCTTAGGCATATAGCTCTTGGAGAAAGATGCGAGCTGGATAAGCAAGTAAATGAGTTGTTGGAGAGAGGCTTAATTCGAAGAATTTTTTTGAACTTGGGGGCACCCGTTGTCTTTGCTAATAAATCAGATAGCTCCTTAAGGCTTTGCGTTGATTATTGTGAGCTAAATAAGATAATAAGGAAGTATCGTTATCCATTGCCCTGGGTAGAAGATCTCTTTAATTAGGTAGTTGGAGCAAAAGTATTCTCTTTGCTTTATTCGGTTATCGGGTTCCATCAATTGGGTGTAGCCGAGGATAATATCCAGAAAAATTCTTTTCGAACACCCAATGGACTTTATCAGTGGTTGGTCATGCCATTTGGACTGACAAATGCACAAGCATATTTTGTCAACCTTATGAGTCGAGTCTTTAGAGGATTGCTAAATAAGTTTGTGGTAGTATTTGTGGATGACATATTTGTCCATTCGAAAAGCAAGGAAAAGCACGAGTTGAATTTAGGAGAAGTGCTCAATACTCTCCTTAGGCATAAGTTAAAGGCGGAATTCTCCAAATGTAACTTTTGGTCAAGAATGTTCGTTTTCTTGGACATGTTGTCTTCGAGCATGGACTAGAGGTCGATCCCAGCAAAGTTGTAGCAGTATATGTTTGGCATGCACCAAAGAATGCTATGGAAGTGAGGAGTTTTCTTTGGTTGGCGGGTTACTATAGAAAGTTCATCAAGGACTTCACTAATATTTTCGCACCATTGACACGCCTTACCAAGAAGAGTTTAGTTTTCTCATGGAACACAAAATGCGAGGATGCTTTCCTTAAACTGAAAGAGTTATTGACCTGTGCACCTATTTTAGTAGTCCCTGATGGTTCGAAAGTGTTCACAATATATGATGCTTATGGAAGAGGATTGGGCATCATGTTGATGCAAGAGGGAAGAATTGTCTATATACTAGTCGACAATTGTAAGTTCACAAGAGAAACTCTCCAACCCATGATCTTGAGTTAGTTGCTATTGTCCCTACTATCAAATTATAGAGGCATTATCTTTTAGGCAAGCGGTTTGAGCTATTCACTTATCATAAGTCTCTAAATTATTTATTATCTTAGAAAGATTTGAATTTGAGACAGCAAAGTTGGATTGAGTTCTTGGCATTGTATGGTTTGATTATCTCATATACTCTAGGTAACGGCAACGTTGTAGTCGATGCCTGAAGTAGAAACCATGCGATTTTGAGTCCTATGTTCTTGGAATGAAATTACTTGGAGTTCATTTCTACATTTGATTTTCGAACTTCATCTGACATTACTCTAGGATTGTTGGCAGCTTTGGATGTTCATCCTTCACTTATAAACCGTATTAGGTTGAGTCAGAAGCAAGGCAAAGAGTTGTTGGATATTCTTGAGAAGTTGAACAAATGAGAGCATTCGAATCACTTGGACTGCTATTCCGTTAATTTGAAAGGATGGTTGGTTGTTTGTCCCTCTTATCATGGAGTTATTCGACATGACATTAGCAATGTCCCATCGTTCTAAGATAACCATTCATCTCGGTTATTACAAAATGTATCGTGATATGAAGAGACTATTTTATTGGCCTAGTATGAAGAGTCATGTAATGGAGTATGTTTCTAAGTGAGTGACTTGTTAGTGGGTAAATGCAAAGAAGAAGAAGCCTAGTGGATTGTTACAATCGTTGGATATCCTGCAGTGGAACTGGGGAGTATCCCTATGGATTTTGTTGATGGGCTACCTAGGGGTAGAAGGGGGAATGAGAGTATTTGGGTCATAGTCGATCGACTGACCAAATGCACTCATTTTATTCCAGTGAGGAGTACAAGGACAACTACATCCATGGTGACTTTATATGTGAAAGAGATAGTTTGGTTTCATAGAGTTCCTTCTAACATTGTCAGTGACCGAGACCCACTTTTCACTAGTGAGTTTTAGTGGAGTCTTCAGAAAGGCCTTGGGTACTAAATTGAATTTGTGTACCGCTTATCATCAATAGATGGAAGAGCAGACTGAAAGGGTGAACCGAGTAAAAGAGGACTTGTAGCGAATGTGTATCTTGGACTTTGGAGGTCCTTGGGAGGATCACTTCCCATTGTAGAGTTTGCCTATAATAATAGTTATCAGGCAAATATTAGAACGACACCATTTGAGGCATTGTACAAGAGGCTTTGTAGTTAGCATCTTGTTGGTGAAAGACTATACTTGGACCAAATATGATAAGGAAGATATAAGAGAAAGTAGACTTGATCCATTGGAGGACAAAGACTACCCAGGATAGGCAGAAATCTTACGTTGGCAGAAGATGCATGGAGTTGGAGTTCGCAGTGGATGACGTGGTCTTTGTGAAGGTCTCACCGCTTAAACATGTTATAAGATTTAGTAGTTCGGGAATGTTAACACCCAGGTTGTAGGGCCTTTTTCGATCCTGGAGAGAATAGAGAAGTTAGCTTATAAAGTGGAGCTTTCTAAAAAGTTGGCGGTGGTTCACAATTTCTTCTTTGTATCACACTGTGGTTAAGCCGAGTTAGTTAGAGGAGAATGAAATATAGAAAGAGTCACTAGCTCGCCATGGACCTACTCACATTACTGAGCATGGGACAAAGTAAATCCGCAATAAAGTCATTGAGCTGGTTAGAGTCCAATGAGGGAATGATCCAGTTGACAGTACGTGGGAGCCCGAGGAGAAGGTTCGTGCTACCAATCCAGAACACTTTTCTTACATGCTTCCATTTAAATTGGTATAATTAATAGTGCATGTAGTATTTAGCTTACAATATCCCATAGGTAGCAATGCTTGGATGCTAGGCATGGTTGTGAACGTGTCGCCAGGACATGTTTTTGATGATGGTTGCTAACAGATGAATTTTATTAGCTAGCATTCCATGTATGGGCTGATATATTCAGGTTAGCTTACAACACACACACTCCGCTTTACTCATTTTATTTTATCAGTTATATGCACATGGTTGTTGCATATTGCATATATATTGAATGGTTGCACATCCATGTAGAATGGCAAGTATATAGGGTACTGCATACATTTTGGATACATGGTATAAACACTTACATTGTAGGGGATATACTTGTTTAGGAGACTGTCTGATTTATACTGCCTATATTTTTCATACGCATTCCATAACCAAATGTAAATGTTGCATTAGAAATTGAAACGAAGGACAATGGTTGCAAGTAGCTACTGAATGAGTAGATGGTTGCAGATATTGATTTGCTTATAGACGAATTGCATTTTTCCATCCTTGGAGATTTCGGGAACGAAATCTGTTTAAGGGGGGAGAATGAATAACCCGGAAAATTTTAATAAATTAATTAAAATATTAATAAGGTCAAAAATGTAATTTTACATTAAAAAGGTAAAAAATTATAAATTTTCACAAACGTTGGAATTAGGCTACGTGACCTATTCCATTATGTTCAGAATGCCGTTTACAATTTAGGAATATATATAATTTGTTAAATTTGATAAAACGGGTCGAAATTAGCAGAAAATATAACGAGCGGCATTTTTGTAAATATGGATTTCAGATCTGACTCATCAAACCCTAAAATTCAACGATAAATTAACACATAACCCTCATATATGTTCGCCCCAAACTCTAGCCGCCACTATTTACATACGTATGTTCTTTCTCTTTCTCAAATACTTCTCAAAAACAAGGCAACATATCTTCTATCTTCAAAAATTCATAAACAAAAATAAATATAAAACAAAAGAAGAAATCAAATTAGAGGAAAAAAAGGAGAAAGCTATGAATCAACAACTAGGTAGAGCAGTAGATTCAAGTTAAGAAAAAGCTTTTTACAAACAAGATGAGTGGATTCTATCTACAAAATGCGTATGTTGGAAATAAGTAATTGATTTTCAATTATATACATTCTTAGCAATATGAATAAGATTTTTATTCTTGAATCTATTCGTTTCTTCTAAATTTGAGAACTGAATGATCTGGAAAACCCTAGGAAATGATAGATTAAATCGTTGAATTGACAAATGAAAAGTAAACTATCTCTAATCTTATATATCTAAATTGTATAACATATTTTGGTTGATTTTGAGAAATAAAGAATGATTTGGATTGGAACTACCCAAACTTTTATAGACTTCGATACTATGATAAATTTGAACTGATTTTTTTATATAAATAAAACATATCCGTTGTAATTTATTTAGATCCGATTCAATTTATATTGAAATACATGCAATAATTGATTTGAATATACGTATATAACTCTTGGAGTATACATATAATTGACTAAAAAACTATGTACAAATGTTAGAATAAATCACTTAAAGTTGGGTATAAAATAATAGAAACTATATCAAAGACACTATAAAGCCAAATACCGAAACCCATGCTCAAATCAATGGAGAAGATAAGCAAAATAAACGAGGAAAAAATTGTAAAAATCTGGAAAAGAACCTCATTTAGATGTTTGAATTCAATTGTAAATGTTTGAATGTGTAGGCTTTTCAAAACAAAAAGAAAATAGTTTAAAATATCCCCGATTCAGAAGTTTGTGTTCTCTAACCAGACGTTTGGAACCATAGTTAGACATCTAAGGAGAAGATCTGGACATCTAAATGCTTGGAGATTATTTTTTCTTAATAATAGGGGTTCAGATGTCGAAATAGAAAATCCAAAAATCTGAGTTACTGCAGAAGGCCAGATGAACTTGGACCTGCTATAGGCCAAGCAGGAAGGATCGGGAAAACAAATTACCACTTCTTGTTCCTCAGAAGTACGCACGACTGAATGGAGTTAAGCAGTAAGTTGGAAACATACCACCTTTGGTGAAGTTCTAGGATTTCGCTTCATAAAGTTGGAAAATTACACTCAGCATAGCATACGATTATATCGTAATTAGAAGTTCTTATTGTTTGTAGCCGGTCTTAGTCACAAATGGGTTTAAACTGGAAAGAATCGAAATAGGATCAGTGAATCCTAGATGAGGGGTGGTTCAACCCTTGATTGATACTTGTGTAATGATGCAGAACTTAGGAAGTGGATTACCGAGGATTACACCAATGCATAGATGACAAGTATCATCGAATAGTGATTCGATAAATGGGTCGGGCATTGGATGTATATTCGGTTAGGAGCGCCAGTGCATAGATAGCAAGTATCATCGGATAGTGATTCGATGAGTGGTCCGAGCATTAGATGTATATTCAAATAGATGTAACCCAAGAAATTATTACAAAGGATGTTAAGTTGATGAATAGTTAGGTGGTCTATCATTGAGACCATATGCTATAGATGTTTTCAATGATTATTCAGTTTTAGCATGCTCCACATGTGAGTGGTACTTTCATAAACAATAATTGGATAGTTAGGATAGTTAACTTATAATTTGAAATAACCAGCTCTTTATATATAACACATACTAAAGGACACTCTAGGTGTACGATATAACTGACTTTTAATTACTTGTTGACAACATACCACTGGTGACACAATTCATTAACCAGACCTTGCGTGATCCCCACCATTTCTTCCTTTTAGTACCTATTACAGGAGGACAAAGGAGTAAGTGAGGCGATTAAATTACGGTGCAAGGTGAAGCTGCGTTCAAGAATTATCTATCTATAGCCTTTATCTATCTACCATTGTAACACCCCGTACGTAAAATCAACCATAAATAAATTAATTTGATAAATTAATTTAAATAAGATAGGGGTAAAAATATAAATTTTGTAAAATTCAGAATTTTACCAAGAAAGTTATGCTGTTGCGTTTGCGGAAATTTTTTTATCAATTTTCATATATAATATGTTGAAAACGGATCTCAAAATGAAAATTTATAGACATTTGAAGTTTCAGATTCAAAAATTAATTTAAATAGAATTCACATTCAAATAAATAATGAATTCCTAAATTTGAAATCCAAAAGTTAACGGTAATTATACTTAAGGGTTAAGTAAACATTGAAGTAACCTTAGCGTTAAATTGTAATTAAGGAAGAAAATAAATTTGACAACGGCAATTAATATATGGTTCCAAAATAAGAGAACCGATCGACTAGGGTGGTCGACCGTTTCTCTTATTTTGGAATCGTTTATTAATTGTCCTTGTCTAATTTATTTTATTCCTTGATTGAAATTTAACATTAATGTTAATTTTAATGTTTAGTTAACCCTCAAGTATAATTACCGTTAACTTTTGAATTTCAAATTTAGGAATTTATTATTTATCTGAATGTGAATTCTATTTAAATTAATTTAAATCCAAAACTTCAAACGTCCATAACTTTTCCGTTTGAGCTCCGTTTTCAACATTTATATATGGAGATTGATTAGAAAATTGCCATGTACACAATGGTATAACTTTCATGGTCAGATTCCGACTTTTACAGAATTTTCATTTTTACCCCTATCTTATTTAAAATAATTTATTTATTTATGGTTGATTTTACAGGGTGTTACATTCTCCCCCCCCACTCCCCGTAAAAGGATTTCGTCCCTGAATCTTTCAATGGGGCGAATAACATAACGCGCAATAAACATCCATGTTATACAATCCAGTTATCTACACAACTAGCTACTCAATCAAAAGTACAATGTGATTATGTATTGCAGACATACTATTAGTGAGCTTAATCCTAGCATGAGTGTGTGACTAGGACATATAAGTATGTATGCAAACACCCTAAACATGCATAAAACTTCTACATAAGTGCAAAGTGAAAGTGAAAAGTGTAGCAACCATCTTCTACCATCCAATCTGGCAACCACGATGCAACCAAAAACCTAGTTTTGGAGAGAAAATATTCCCAGTGAAAAGCTCAGGATGAGAGATCCTCATCGTCTCTTAAGTTTTCCATGTGCTTTATGTCGGGTTGTCTTCCCATTATACTCAGATCAACCTAATTTCTTTGTTGCGGAGCTTCCTAGTTTCGTGCTCCATAATGGATGCAGTAGCATGGGACGTTATTGGCTCTATCTCAATATCTGTCCAATTGATTAGGCTATACCATAATGGCTGTGTTATAAAAGCATTTCCTCAAACGTAAAACGTCATGGAATTCTGCCAATTTATCCGGTAACTCCATACAATACGCAAGTTTTCTATTTTTCCAAAATTGGGAAAGGCCCAATGAATCTTGGTGCCAACTTTCCCGACTTTCCAAATCCTACAACCTTCACATGATGCTTAATCAAATCTATCTTTCTGAAGTCTCGCGAAGTAAATCTAGTCCGAGTACGATTTTGTCAGTGGTTTTCCACCAACAATTTGGCGATTTACATGGCCTCCAATAAAGCGCTTTAAAGGTTGCCATATCAATCGTTGATTGGTGACTATTATACGTAGATTCTACTAAAGATACGTGCTGCTCCTAGTGTCCTCCAAAGTCCATGATCCAATCTCTTCAAAAAATCCTCCAAGTTCCTATTCACTCTTCCAGTTTGTCCAACGGTTTGTAGGTGATAAGCGGTGCTAAGGTTCAATGAAGTTCCTAAACCTATCTGCAAACTCCTCCAAAATTTGCTAGTAAATAATGGGTTTCCATCACTAATGATGCTAACGGAACTCCATGAAGTCAAATCACCATCTTGATATAAATCTATGCTAGAGATGATGCGTCTCATTGCTCCTAATGGAAAATTCTGCTACCTTCTTCTTCAACCTTGTCCAATAAAAAACACTCTTCACATCCCCATACATCTTATCTCTTTCTTAAATGTAGACATTCTATGAGATAAAATCTATATTTTCCAATATCCTAAAATTTCATGGATTGAAGCATCCTTTTATTTCTGGTTGCTAACCTAATTTCCTCATTAACTTCTAGTCTTATCTACGGTTTATCACTAGTTAATTGTCCCTATAAAATTTCTTTATTTATGTTTCTTCTCAATTTACATATATATATATATATATACATACATATATATATACATACATATATATACATACATATATATATACATACATATATATATCAAGTGTTACAATCCCATCCGTAAAAATCAACACAATGATAAAACGAGGACATATCTTATACCATATCTTATGCTTTTCCAATAACTAAGGGAGACGACTAGCGATTACCACCCAAAAACTCAAGAAGAAAATTTTGCTGGAAGTTTCCATTTATCATCAACTTGTATAAATGGTGTTGAGGTCTTAATACTCCTTACTGAATTAAGATGGACATTTCTAACATGTCATTCCATTATAGCCTATTTTCCTTAATTTTCCTTCTTTGTTTCTATTAGATGCGGTCCATTCATTGCTTCAGTTAACATACCCATACAATTGATTATTAGTAGAAAAATTAGACCATCTCTATTCAATCCTCATTTAATCCATTAATCTTTTACAAATTTCAAAATCCATCTATTACTCTAATTTAATTCCTTCATAAATTCCATATAAAATTTCCCTAATCAGTCCCTATTTAATTCATTTTTACTCTTTATTGTCCGTTTAATTTGTAATTAATGTCCATAAAACCTAATCCGTTAATTACTAATTAATACGTATATAGTCGCAAATTATGCTACTTATATTTTTTTATTTTTAGTCGTTAAGCATGGTTATACGTGTATACCAAATTTTAAACTAGAACACTTATTTCCACATTTTTAATTTATCAAAGCTATCCTTCTAAAAAGGATTATCGTTATAATTACCTATAAATTAACCACAAATGAATTTTTTTGCTTTGTTTGAAATTACAAAAAATTATTTCTCTTTCCCATTTCGGTACATCCTTTGTTAATTCAAACAACGCGCTTTTATACATATTTTGGAGTATGATAATTTATGGAAATTACACGGAAACCACACCAAGTAAATTAAAATATAGAAATTTATATTCTAATTCATCTAGGGCAATCTAATTTACAATCCAATTATAGATGTGAAATATCTTAACAATTTTACCACCTTCAACAAATAAAGGTTTGAGACTGACTTCAAATTTCCAGACCAGGTTGTACATACTATTCTCCTTTTATTCATATCCTAAAACCTTTAGTCTATCTTACCTAGGTAGTGCTCTCTATATTCTCCATAAAAATTTGGTTTAGCTCTAACCGTTCCTTGTAAAACTAAAATTGCATAACCATGAAATGTCAAATCCGAAATCTTTACCTTTAAAAATATAAACTTAGAAATATTTATCAAGAATTCAAAATTACTTAGTTCCAAAAAGGAGTAAAGTAATTTTCCTTTTCAAATAATTTCTACATCAAAGAATTGTTCTTTTAAAAGTTGGACTTTTCATTCGCAACATTCAAAAATTGATAGATATGCAAAAAGGAACTATTAAAAAATTCCCTTCTTAATTACTTCTTATAACAAAGGCTTTCTTCTTTTGAAAGTAGGAATTTTAAACTAAAAAATTCAAAAACTCAATTATCATACCAAATAATCATTCATTTCAAATTTTCAAAACCATCTTGTATAACTTTAAATAGTGAAAAGTGGAGTGGACAATGATAACTTCCATCCTATTCTTTCCTCTCACTAATTGTACTTTATATAAATTCCTAGTGCTATTACTATCTATCTCAACTATTATTCTCAGCAAATCCTTATACAGGAATGCTCCTACCTACCTTATCAAGCATTTTTAACCTTCCATTCTTTCTATTCTATTTTAATCAAGTGTTGTCTCCATTTATACACCCCTTTAAAAGAACTTTAAAGAAAAAAACATTCAAATTTTATAAAATATGAAAAATTATCGAGTCTAACCCACGTTCTACTTTACATTTGTTTCAAAAACGAAAAATCCCTTTATAAAAAATCTTTAAACTAAAAACGTTTTGACAAAATAAATTTTAAACTACGAATTTCAAGACGCAAAATCCATTTAAGTAAGAACTTTTTAATTCAACTACTTTTATTTTCCAAATTTTCTGACTCTTTCAAAATAACAACTTCCAAGTTTATAAAGTGAGAAAAATCATTGGGTCCAACATACACCCTATTTTACATGTATTTCAAAAATGAAGAATCCAGAAATTGAAAACTGTTTAACTCAGCTAATTTTTAAACTAAAAATTTCAAAAATGAAACCCCCCTCCCTTTCAACTCTTCAAATCATCATATTTACAATTTTCATTTTTTTTACAAAGTTTATCCACCATTTTGTTTTTAAAATGTTCCACCACTTTTAAAGTTGCATCCTTTTTCCATACTTTTCACAAAACAATTAGTAGCATATTTCCAAACCTGACTAAAATCACTTTTTTCAAAAAAAATTCAACTTATGATACATAAGATCTTCATTTAATAAAAAGCCCTTTCAAAACATTTAAAGGAATTTTCAAAAAACTTTTTATCAAATTCTTTCTCATGAGGTTGATTTTTAGAAATTGACTTTAAAATTGATCCTTTTTTGAACTTTCCTACTCAAGCTTTAAAATTCTGGTTATCTTCTTGTGGTGATTAATGTAGACCTTCATATGGAAGCTTGTTTCACTCCTTCTTCACAACTTTCTTCCGTATGATAACAAATATATTGCCTTATAATATTTAATTACTACCTAACATGTCATTTGCTATTTCTATAAATGTCAATTGTCTATAATAAATGGTTATAATTCTAATGGACAATCTTAAAGATATTTATTTATTCATTCTAATTTTACCTATTATGTCTTCCTTATCTCGCCATAATTTCTTTAAAATCTCTTTATCCATTTATATCTCTATTAAATTCTTGTAACTCCCTATTTATTCCACATTTATTGTCTCTTTAATTTTGGAGTTACAACCTTTTCCATTTACATTTTTAATCCCTATTATTTAATAAGCTTATACAGTCCACAATTATAAGGAAGTCAAGGTCCAACAAAGGAGTCAAGTATCATTCAGCTTCTGGGGTGCTTCCATATGTTGTTTTCATGCTCTACTTAGTCCACTCATTACGATATGATCTCCGCCCCGTAGGTAATTAGAGCAGGAGTATATATAAATTTAACCCTATTTATTTTTTTCCAACTCATAGTCGCTTCGCCCATCCTTTCGGAATATGGTCGCAAATACCTCTATAGTTGGAAATAATAGAGTTAGGCGTATATTCAAAATAAGTATATATATTTATATATTGTATGGTTTTTAACAAATATTTTTAAAAATAACAAAATACGCCACTCATACATATACTTTTCCCCGTTGATCTGGTAACCTAGGATTTGATACCAAATGTAACAATCACTCTAAAATGGTGATGGCTATAAATGGTAATCCTAAACACACTGGTTTTATCGCCCAACCTCTCGACTGCCTAGGCGAGTCCTTTGATTGCCTGACCAACCCACATTATCGGGACGTGTAGGGGTATGAGACAAAGCTTTGCCATAGTTCACAATGCGAGAATGTAAGATCCCTAATTTTTGATAACATTTTCAGGAAATTTAATTAGATAAATTAAATAGAATAATGATGACAAGGGGATTGAGATTTGAATAAACCATATATAAGGCCATGCTTAATAATAAAGTAAATGGGCTTTAATTGGGTTATTAGCTAATTAAATTACACATGGGCATATTAGTAAAATAGCCACTTCATTATACATGGCTATACACTTCTCATTCTTGTCTATTCACGTTCATTTTTCTCAAAAAAAAAATAAACGCAAAAACCCTAAGGAGCCAGCCATTATCAAAGAGGAAGATTACAATCTAAAGCTAAGGATCAAAGCTAGGAAGGATTAATCAACAAAAAATCTCAAATTCCTTATCATACCTAAGGAGAAAAATAATTTCATACCATCTCTATTTTATTATATGATTATATGTTTTCAGATTTCTAATTAAAATTCATTTTTATGATGACATGGATGATGATATGATTGAACTATACTATGTTTGATTTATTTTAATTCATTCACATATGAATTTGCACGGTTTTGATGTAAAACCAAGAGTCTGTTATTTTAGAATGCCATGGAATTTTTTTATGTTAAGTACAATATGATTTTGGAGATTGGTTTTATTTTACAGAATTTTCCGAGCTATAGAAAATTTGTTATGAATTTCTAAAGGAAAATATGATATTATTGGGTTTAAAATCTATTTCGAGTATCTCAAAAAGAAATTGGGTCTGAAATTTTAATATGTTTGATTACATGATAAAATTGAATTTTTGTAATTTTTGGGGATTTTTCTCAATTGATTTACAAGGGGAAATAAATTATTATAAGAGAAGGACTTATCTGCAAATACTAGTTTTGTAAATGGAAAGGCTTAACCTTTTAAATTTATTTAGATTTATATTTGATCAGTTTAATGGTAAAGCATTTGAAAAGTTTTAAAGTAACCAATCAAGGAATTACAACAGGCAGGTTAGTTATAAAGTAATGGCTATATTTAACTATAAATCAGCGTTTTCAGAAAAAGGAAATTCCGCCTATTTCGGAAGTACCTTTCAACTTCTTTACCTTTGCTCCATTTCAGCCGAAACTATCCCAGTCGTAACTAACATAGTCGAAACTAATGCACATAGTATCAATTGTATTGGTATGAAGTGAATTGGAGACTAGCGGAAGGTAGGGTGTCGAAAGTAATGATTTCGTTAGGGTCGAAACCATATTCTGTTTCCAAAAACTAAGTTCTTGCTTTGTTTTACTTAAAGCTTTCGACACAGTCGAAACATATGCTTTCGAAAAGGTTTATACAAATAGCTTTTGGGGAAGGTTGCTTTATTATGTTAAAGTATTAGCTTTCGTAGGGGTACCTTTTTCTTTAAGTAAGAGCTTTCGAAAGGATTGATTTCGACCTAGTCGAAACCCAGCCGCTATTTTCCTTCCAAGTGTATTGAAGCCAACAATTCCTTCAAAAGGTTATCACTGTTTTTAACTTAAGTTAAGCTACTTTCTAAATGATTTCGAAAGGGGTTAAGGGTTTCGAAGGTAATGGAGCGAAAGGGGTTTCGACTCTATCCTTCAATGTTTTAATTTAAATGGTTGTTGCTCTCGACTAGATGGTTCCGACACCATCAATTTTTTCCCTAAAACAATTTTATAATTGGTTTTGAAAGAGATACTTCTGTATATAACCATTTTGACCCAAATGATGTTTTTAAGGAGTAAACCTAATGCTTTCGAAAGGGTACTTTTATTTGTTTCGAAGCTATGTTTTAAAGAATGTTTTGGTACTATTGAAAGGTACCATTGGTTTCGAAATACAATATTTAACAAAGGCTTTGAAAGGTATGTTTATTATGTTTTGAAAAGAAGTTTATGCTTTCGACAGAAGTCATCCAGTGGTTTCGAAAGAGATGCTTTAAGATTTCAAAACATAAACCCAATCTCAATTTAAAGGAATAACTATGGCATAAGTAAACAAAGGGTTTTGAAATGAAGAATTTTTCATTGGTTATAAAGGTTAAAGGCTTTAACTAGGATATAGATATAAGGAAGATGAGAAACCATAGGTGATGGTATTATTTGTTGTTATGAATACTTCTTCATATGCTTATTCACATTGTTATTAACCCATAACAATATTTTGGGGGAAGGGAAGAATAACCGGCTAGGTTGACCCAGTAGTCAGATATGTTAAAAATCGAAATTAAAGATATTGGCAGGGGCCAATAGGTTCATAGTCAGCCCATGAAAACTTTGATTTGATATTGGCAGCGTCCAATAGGTTTATAGTTAGCCCATGAAAACTATATCCGGATTAAGATTTTGACATACAGTCAATAGGTTCCTAGTCAGCCCAAGAAAACTAGGATAAGGGAAAAGATATTAGAGTTACCAATAGTTTCTTAGTGATTCCATGAAAACTATGAAATCGGATAGATAGTCCATAAACAATTAAATGGTTAATAGTGACCCTTAAAACTATAATTGAGGCAGATAGTCATAATGAATGGGGATGGGTAATCCGGACTTGATCTACTTGTTTTTCATATCATCATAATGTTTTGTAATACTATGTTTTAACCATTATGGATGCAGGAGCACAATATATGTTTTATAAATGTTTTAGGATGCTAGTAGGGGAAAACCTGTTCCTCTAAGCGGCGTGGTCTCACTAGATATCTAAATGGTTTGAGATGGTAAATTATTATTCATACCAGGCTTTATGTCCGACTCAAAGTTTTTGTTTTCCCCTTAAACTCTCGAGTACTCAATTGATTTTGAGTAGGTTGAGAGTTAAGGTTTCAAGGTGTTCTTTTAGACAAATAAAGCTTCCGAGGACGTGCAGGAGGCAAGCTTGTTATTAGAGTTCTTTTATTTCCGCTGTGTGTTTTGATTGTAAAGGAATTTTTTTCTTCTTGCCTTATTATATACTCTGATCAACCAAGGGGGCATCTTCATGTGTCGCTCTTGGCGTATTTTGTAATAATTATGTGTTATATGAACGTGGTCTGCGAACTGGGATTATGTAATCAATTTGGAATATTTTGAAATGGAATGTGGAATTTTTTTAATGTTTAAAATTTTTCCATTTTCTTGTGTTTCTATGTATCAATGTATCTAATATCGCTGTATTTGGTGGCTGAGGATTAATAACTATGGATGAATGCAACATTCATAGCCGTTAGTTTTGGGCCTCCAAGTAGGGGGATGTTACAAGTTGGTATTAGTGCATATGTTTATGAAATTTAAAAGAAATTTAAACCTAAAAGATTTTTAAACATAATCCAATGAATCAGATAATAAGATTGGGTTTGGGTTAACGCTATAGTAATGTACTTTATTTGATATATATAGTTATATATATAAGTACGTATTCCCCACTCACTTAGACCATTCTTCTATATCTTACTATGGCTCGTGTGTAGATTTACGAGAAAGGAGATATGGAAGCAGGAGACGGAAGAGGAAATCTCGGTGGAGGAGCTAATGACGACGAACTGTTACATCGCCCCCATATCTACTGGTGGATTTCCAGCACCCACATTGGAATCAGCATTTTGGTTAGCATTAGCCTGTTGACCCAGGTTCCTCCTGGTAGGTCGAGCATTTCCATTGGCTATGGTACTTCCTCCATCGAGATTCCCTCTTCCGTTTCCTGCTTCCATATCTTCTTTCTCTTAAGTCTGCATATGAGCCATAGTAAGATACAGGAGAATGGTATTAGAGAGAGAGGAGTACATACTTATATATCGCTATATAACAAATACAAGTACGCTAGTATAGCGTTCACCCAAACCCCGATCTTATTTTCAAATTCATTGGATTATGTTTGAAAAAACTTTTAGGTTTAACTTTTCTTTTAAGTTTTTATAAACCTATGTTCTGATACCAACTTGTAACATCCCCTGCTTGGAGGCCAAAAACTAATGGCTACGGATGCTGTAGTCATCCATAGTTATTAATCCTCAACGACCAAATATGGTAATGTCAGGTATATTGATACATAGAAACACATGAATATGAAAAAAAATTAAAACATCAAACAAGTTCCACATTCCATTTTAAAACATTTCAAATTCATTATATAATCCCACAATCGTTAACCATGTTTAGAGAAAATATATTTATTACAACATACGCCAAGAGCGACATATGAAGATGCCCACTTGGATGATTAGAGTATATATAGGCAATTTTTAACAACTTTGCCTTTAGGAACAACACAACAGGATCCAAATAAATGAGAACTCTAGATAGCTATCATGCCTCATGCACGTCTCCGGAAGCTTTATTCGCCTAAAGAGGTACTTGAAAACCTTAACTCTCAAACTACTCAAAATCAATTGAGTACCCGAGAGTTTAGGGGAAATATAACTTTGAGTCAGACATAAAGTTTGGTATGAATAATAATCTACCATCTCAGACCATTTAGATGTCTAGTGAGACCACGCCGCTTAGTGGAACGGGTTTTCCCCTCACTAATATCCTAAAACCTTTATAAAACCATATGTTGTGCTCCTACATCCACAATGGTTAAAACAATTTAAAACAATATGATATGACGATATGCAAAATAAGTAAATCAATTCTGGATTACCCATCCCCATTTATTTTTGACTATCTGTCTTAGAAATAGTTTCTAGGGTCACTACTAACCTATTAGTTTTTACGGGCTTACTAATAACCTGTTTAATGTTTTAGGACTCCCCGTCTAGTTTCATAGTTTCATGGGATCACTAAGAACCTATTGGCTCTTGCCAATACCTTACTATTTCATGGGTTCTCCCTAAACCTATTGGTAACTCCAATATATTTTCTCTTATCCTAGTTTTCATGGGTTGACTAGAAACCTATTGACATCTGTCAATATCTTAATCCAGATATAGTTTTCATGGGATAACTACAAATCTATTGGTCCTTGCCAATATCAAATCATAGTTTTCATGGGCTAACTATGAACCTGTCTTTCTGACATCTTCATTTAAACATAGTTTTCATTGGCTTACTATAAACCTATTGGCTTCTGCCAATATATTTTACTATACACAGTTTGCATGGGCTTACTATGAACCTATTGGCCCCTGCCAATATCTTCCTTTAATATTTTAGCATCCTATATTCATGTTTTCCTAACCAGTAGATACGGGGGCGAAGTATCTGCTCCTTGTTGGTTTAATGCAAGCAGGAGCTGTTGCTGGTGTTGTTGGAAATGTAGGAGGAGCTAATCCTGTGGCTCCAGTTGGGAATAATTATGCTTTACTGAGTAGAGATTACAGCAGTTTGGGTGGGAAGCCGTTCTTGGGAACGGAGAGTGCCATAAAGGTTCAGAATTGGTTGTTGCATTGCGAGCGTATATTTACTGATTTGGGTCTGAATGATGGGCAAAAAAGAAGGTTGGCCTTTAGACAATTGCAGGGGTCGGCATTACATTGGTGGAATAGTGTCATTGTCGGAGTTCCAGAAGAGCAATTAACTTGGGCTGATTTTAAAACAAGATTTGAGCAGAAGTTTGTATCTGAGTTTGTTAAGTCAAAACTGATAAGGAAGTTTATAGATCTAGCTTAGGGAGAGATGTCAGTAGTCGAGTATGCTACTAAGTTTGAAGAGTTGTCTCGATATGGATAGCTACTATAGATACTGACATCAAAAGGAATGAGAGGTTCATTCGAGGATTGAGGCCCGAGCTTGCTAGAATGACCATGACACATGTCCATGATCCTTGTAATATAGTGGTGTAGATGGCCATTCGCCATGAGGAGTTACTTGCTGAGTTTGCGAAAGAGAAGCCAGTGGAAACTCGGAGTTCCAAAGGGAAGAAGAGGAAGTTCTTTAAAAAGAAGGGAGCCCAGAAGGGAGATACTACTAAAAAGTCAAAGGCTAAGATAGTCTGGTACAAGTGTGACAAGAAGGGTCACTTTGCGAATGAGTGTCGGTCAGGAAATGGGAAGAACGCTGCAACCAAGAAGAATGTGAAGTGCTTCAACTGCGATCAAGTTAGGCATTACAAGAATCAGTGTCCAGAGCCAATTAGAGAGGACAAAGGAAAAGTTTTTGCTGTTGGAACAGCTAGGCCTACTGCAGTTGATAAAGGAAAGACTGTGATGGAAGGTATGTTTTGATTTAGAGTATACCAGTTAGGGTACTTTTTGATACCGATGCATCACATTCACTTATATCTCAGTGTTTAGTTGATAGATTATGTATAGAACCACCTACCTTGTTACTTCCTTAAGGGTTGCAATCCAATAGGAGGATATGCAACTCTAGGGTTGAGATGTGACCAATTAGAGTTTGACTTATTAGGTCATAAGTTTGCATGCAATTTGCATGCAGTTTGCATGTTATTGATTTCGTAGACATCGGAATCATTTTGGGTATGGATTGGTTAGGTGGGTATGAGGCTAGAATATTTTGCCAGGATAGTGAAACATCACTGAGACACCCTGATAGCCATAACCGAGTGATATTCTCAGTAGATAATACTGACCGGAGTGTTAGTGCTATACTTAATGCTATGGAGGTAGGAAATGAGTTAAATCAGGTTCGAGTAGCAAGAGAATTTGTAGATGTCTTTGAGCCAGTCACTGGACTACCACCGAGAAGAGCTATTGAGTTTAGAATAGATCTTATGCTCGAAGCTGAACCTGTAAGTAGACCACCTAGCAGGATGACACCGACTGAGATGAAAGAATTGAAAGTGTAGTTAGTGGACCTTGAAGGAACGAATTTTATTAGGCCAAGCAGTTTGCCTTGGGGAGCGGCCGTAGTGTTCGTAAAGAAATCAGATGGGTCGTTAAGGATGTGCATTGACTATCGTAAGTTAAACGAAAGGACGATTAAGAACAAATATCCTTTCCCAAGAATAAATGATCTATTTAATCAATTGAGTGGAGCTACAGTGTTTTCCCAGTTAGACTTGGCTATAGGTTTCCATCAGTTAAGAGTGACTGAGGACAGTATTCCTTTGACAGCATTTCGAACTAGGTATGGTTCATATGAGTGGTTGGTGATGCCATTTGGATTAACGAATACACCTGCTTTCTTTGTGGATTTGATGAACCGAATTTTCTGGGAGTATTTGGATAGGTTTGTGCTGGTGTTTATGGATGACATTCTAGTCTACTCTAAGGATGAGAGAGAGCATGAATTTCACCTTAGAGTGGTACTTGAGACGCTGAGGTAGAATCAACAAAGGCGAAGTTTACCAAGTGTCATTTCTGGAAGAAAGAGGTTAAATTTCTTGGTTATGTGTTTTCAGAGAAAGGATTGCCAGTCGATCCAAATAAGATCGAATCCGTGAATAATTGGAAGAGACCGGAGACGATGGCTGAGATCAAGAGTTTTCTTGGACTTGCTGGCTACTACCAGAGATTCATTAAGGATTTCTCGCGGATAGCGGCACCCTTAACTAAGCTAACCAGGAAGGAGGTGAATTTATTTGGTCTGAAAAATGTGAGGAAGCATTCCTTAAGCTAAAGCATTTGTTGACCAATGCACTCGTGTTAGTAGTTCCAGATGAAAACCAAGGATTGGTGGTGTATACTGATACATGTGGAACTGGATTAGGAGCGGTGTTGATGCAGAATGGTAAAGTTATTGCCTACGCATCCAGATAGCTTAGACCGCATGAAGTTAGATACCCTACTCATGGTTTAGAATTGGCGGCAGTGATCTTCGCATTGAAGATATAGAGACATTATCTCCTAAGGGAGAGGTTTGAGCTTTATACCGATCGTAAGTCTTTACGGTATTTATTCTCTCAGAAAGAGTTGAATATGAGGCAGTAGAGATTGTTGGAGTTTTTGGCTACATATGATTTTGGTATAGAGTATACACCGGGAAAAGATAATAAGGTAGCAGATGCTTTTAGCAGAAAACATCAGAATGTGGTGTTAGCTATGTTGGCAGAGTGGAAAGATTTAGAAGCTTTAGTCAGTTGTGATGTGCAGTTAAGATCGACTACTGGTTCTAGTCAGTGTTTCGCCAGGTTGTCTTATTTAGAAGTTCGACCAGTATTGATTGAGAAAATTGCTTCTAAGTAGAAGGAGGATCCAGTGTTGGCTGAGAGAATTAGAAGGCTTGAGGTTGGAATTGAGATCGATGATCTAAAGGATTTTAGCCATGACCAGAGAGGATGGTTGAGAATGAAGGGACGATTGTGTGTTCCGAATATTGAGGACATGAGGAAAGAAGATATTGGATAATGTCATCGATCCAAGTTTACGATTCATCCTAGAGGGACCAAGATGTATCAGGACATGAAAAGGAGCTTCTATTGAGAAGACATGAAGAGTGATGTTGGCTTGTGGATTAGGCTGTATGCAAACTGTCAACAAGTGAAAGCTGAACATCAGAAGCCAAGTGGGTTGCTTCAGCCTTCAGAGATTCCAGTTTGGAAGTGGGATTCGATATTTTTGGATTTTATAGACGAGTTGCCAAGGACAAATAGGGGTAATGAAAGTAAATGTGTTATAGTGTACAGATTGACCAAGAGTGCCCATTTCATTCCAGTTAGGTCAACCAGGACGGCACCTGCTTTAGGTAAGTTGTTCCCGAAGAATATAGTTAGACTACATGAAGTTCCTAGTAGTATAGTCAGCGACAGAGATGCTTTGTTCACTAGTGAATTCTAGAAGAGTCTATAGAAAGTAATGGGTACCAAGCTTAACATGAGTACTGCGTATCACCCTCATACAGATGGGCAGACAGAGAGAGTCAATAAGGTACTTGAGGATTTATTGAGGGCTTGTGTATTGGACTTTGGTGGATCTTGGGAAGATCACCTACATTTGGTTTAGTTTTCCTATAATAATAGTTATCAAACTAGAATATGAATGGCGCATTTTGAAGCTTTGTATGGAAGACCATGCAAATCACCAGCATGTTGGTTGGAGACTGGAGACAGACTAGTCTTAGGTCCAGATTTGGTAAGAGAGGCGTCAGAGAAGATTGAGTTAATCCAAGGATGGATGAAAGAAGCTCAGTCAAGACAGAAGAGTTACGCAGATAAGAGATGTAAGGACCTAGAATTATCAGTTGGGGATATGGTTTCATTAAGGTATCACTAATGAAGGGTGTGGTACGATTTGGAAAGTCAGGGAAGTTAGCCCAAAGATATGTAGGTCCATTCCAGATTATAGAGAGGATTGGAAAGCTCGCATACAGAGTTGAGTTGCCGAGCGGTATGGCAAGTGTCCATAATTTATTTCATGTATCTCATCTTCGCAAGTATGTGCATGATCTAGATGCTACTCTTCCTCCGACAGGGTTGGAAGACTTAGTAGTAGAGCCTAATTTGACTTTTGTTAGACAACCATTTCGGGTTGTAGCTAGAGATGAGAAAAGATTAAGGAATAAGACAGTCAGGTTGGTGAAAGTTCAGTGGAGCGACAACGAGAAGGATTGTACTTGGAAGACAGAGGACATGATTAGAGATACTTATCATGATCTGCTTTGAGGGTATGTCTATATTAGATTTATATAAATAGTTGCTAGTCAGTTAGACTAGTATGGTTGTTAGGAGTTGTTACAGATGATTGCTATGTTTAGTATTTAGTCCTTACTGAATTTCATGGACGAAATTCTTTAGGGGGGGAGCCTGTAACATCCTTAATTTTTGATAACATTATTCATGTGATTTAATTAGATAAATTAAATAGAATAATGGTGGTAAGGGGACTGAGATTTGAATAAACCATATATAGAGCCGTGCTTACTGATAAAGTAAATGGGCTTTAATTGGGTTATTAGCTAATTAAATTACACATGGGCATATTAGTAAAATAGCCACTTCATTATACACGGCTATACACTTATCATTCTTGTATATTCATGTTCATTTTTCTCAAAACACAAATTAACGCAAAACCCTAAGGAGCCGGCCATTATCAAAGAGGAAGATTGCAATCTAAAGCTAAGAATCAAGGCTAGGAAGGATCAATCAACAACAAATCTCAAATTCCTTATTATACCTAAGGTGAATGATAATTTCATACCATCTCTATTTTATTCTATGATTATATGTTCTCGGATTTATGATTAAAATTCATTTTTATGATGACATGGATGATGATATGCTTGAACTATATTATGTTTGATTTATTTTAATTCATTCACACATGAATTTGCACGGTTTTGATGTAAAACCGAGAGTCTATTATTTTAGAATGCCATGGAAAATTTTTATGTTATGTAAAACATGATTTTGGAGATGTGTTTTATTTTTCAGAATTTTCAAAGCTATAGAAATTTATTATGAATTTCTAAAGGAAAATATGATATAATTGAGTTTAAAATTCATTTAGAGTACTTCGGGAAGAAATTGGGTCTAAAATTTTAATATGTTTGATTACATGATAAAATTGAATTTCCGTAATTTTTGGGGATTTTTCCCAATTGATTTACTAGGGGAAATAAATTATTGTAAGAGAAGGACTTATTAGCAAATAATGGTTTTGTAATTGGAAGGGCTTAACTGTTTAAATTTATTTAGATTTATATTTGATAAATGCGATAGTTTAATGGTAAAGAATTTGAAAAGTTTTAAAGTAACCAATCAAGGAATTACAACATGCAGGTTAGTTATAAAGTAATGGCCATATTTAGCTATAAATTAGCGTTTTCAGAAAAATGAAATTCCACCTATTTCGGAAGTACCTTTCGACTCCTTTACCTCCGCTCCATCTCGGTCAAAACCATCCCATTCGAAACCAACATAGTCGAAACCAATGCACATGGTACCAATGGTATTGGTACGAAGTGAATTGGAGACTAGCAGAAGGTAGGGTGTCGAAAGTAATGCTTTCATTAGGGTCGAAACCATATTCTATTTCCAAAATCTAAGTTCTTGCTTTGTTTTACTTAAAGCTTTTGACACAATCGAAACATATGCTTTCAAAAAGGTTTATACAAATAGCTTTTGGGGAAGGTTGCTTTATTATGTTAAAGTATTAGCTTTCATAGGGGTACCTTTTTCTTTAAGTAAGAACTTTCGAAAGGATTGGTTCCGACCTAGTCGAAACCCAACCGCTATATTCATTTCGAGTGTATTGAATCCATCAATGCCTTCGAAAGATTATCTCTGTTGTTAACTTAAGTTAAGCCACTTCCTAAATGCTTTCGAAAGGAGCTAAGGGTTTCAAAGGCAATGGAGTCGAAAGGGGTTTCGACTCTATACTTCATTGTTTTAGTTTAAAATGTTGTTGCTCTCGACTAGATGGTTCTGACACCATCAATTTTTCCCCCAAAACAATTTTATAATTGGTTTCGAAAGAGATACTTTCGTATATAACCATTTTGACCCAAAGGATGTTTTTAAAGAGTACACCCAGTGCTTTAGAAAGGGTACTTTTATTTGTTTCGAAGCTATGTTTTAAAGAATGTTTTGATACTATCGAAAGGTACCATTGGTTTCGAAAGAGAATATTTAACAAAGGCTTTGAAAGGTATGTTTATTATGTTTTGAAAAGAAGTTTATGCTTTTGACAGAAGTCATCTAGAGGTTTCTAAAGAGATGCTTTAAGATTTCAAAACATAAACCCAATCTCAATTTATGAAATGTTAAAAATCTAAATTAAAGGTATTGGCAGGGGCCACTAGGTTCATAGTCGGCCCATAAAAATTATGATTTGATATTGGCGGGGGCCAATAGGTTTATAGTCAGCCCATGAAAACTATATCCGGATTAAGATATTGACAGATAGTCAATAGGTTCCTAGTCAGCCCATGAAAACTAGGATAAGGAAAAAGATATTGGAGTTACCAATTGGTTCTTAGTGATCCCATGAAAACTATAAAATCAGACAGATAGTCCATAAACAATTAACAGGTTAATGGTGACCCTTAAAACTATAATTGAGACAGATAGTCAGAATGAATGGGGATGGGTAATCCAGATTTGATCTATTTGATTTGCATATCATCATAATGTTTTAAAATACTATGTTTTAATCTTTGTAGATGCAGTAGCACAGTATATGGTTTTATAAATGTTTTAGGATGCTAGTGAGGGGAAAATCCATTCTGCTAAGCGGCGTAGTCTCACTAGATATCTAAATGGTTTGAGCTGGTAAATTATTATTCATACCAGGCTTTATGTCTGACTCGAAGTTTTTATTTTCCCTTTAAACTCTCGGTACTCAATTAATTTTGAGTAGGTTGAGAGTTAATATTTCCAGGTGTTCTTTTAGATGAATAAAGCTTCCGAGGATGTGTAGGAGGCAAGCTTTTTATTAGAGTTCTTTTATTTCCGCTGTGTGTTTTGATTGTAAAGGCAAATTTGTTTTCTTGCCTTATTATATACTCTGATCAACCAAGGGGGTATCTTCATATGTCGCTCTGGGCATATTTTGTAATAATTATATGTTATCTGAACGTGGCCTGCGAACGGGGATTATGCAATCAATTTGGAATATTTTGAAATGGAATGTGGAATTTGTTTGCTGTTTAAATTTTTTCCATATTCTTGTGTTACTGTGTATCAATGTATCTAATATAGCTGTATTTGGTCACCGAGGTTTAATAACTATGGATGACTGCAACATCCGTAGCTGTTAGTTTTGGGCCTCCAAGTAGGGGGATGTTACAGAAAACCACTATCACGATGCATCTACACACAACCACGTTTGGTAAATAGAAATCTCGAGCATTTCTATATCAGTACTTGGATAGTATAATTTAAATAAGGATATGTCTTTCGTATTTAAACTATATTCAAAACAATTTAATACATCAAATAAGGGAAAGAGGCAGACCCTCAAACAACCACTTAATACCTTCAATCCCCAAATCATGACCTTCATATTATCCAATCCCCTTAAAGTGGTATTAAGGGGGCTGACTATAACATCCCCCCTATTTGGAGGCCCGAAACTAACGGTTACGGATGCTTCAGTCATCCATAGTTATTAATCCTTGGCGACCAAATACGACAGTGTTAGATTCATTGATACAGAGAAACACATGAATATGGAAAAAATTTAAAAGTTCAAATAAGATGACATTCCATTTCAAATCATTTCCAATTCATTACATAATCCCACAATGGTAATCCACGTTCAGAGAAAATATATTTATTCCAACATGCGCCAAGAGCGACATATGAAGATGCCCCTTGGATGATCAGAGTATATACAGACAATATAACAATTTTGCCATTACAAAAAACACGGCAGAATCAAATAAAAGAGAACTCAAAATATCTATTATGCCTCCTCCACGTCTCCGGAAGCTTTATTCGTCTAATGAGGTACCTAAAAACCCCAACTTTCAAACTACTTAAAGTTAATTGAGTACACGAGAGTTTAAGGGAAAAACATAAACCTTGAGTCAGACATAAAACCTGGTATGAATAATAATCTACCATCTCAAATCATTAGATATCTAGTGAGACTATGCCGCTTAGCGGAACGGGTTTCCCCTCACTAGTATCTTAAAACCTTTATAAAACCATATATTGTGCTCCTGCATCCACAATGGTTAAAAACATAGTCATTTCCAAATATTATGATGATATGAATATGAGTTAAAACATTCTGCATTTCCCATCCCCTGTTTAATTGACTCCCTGTCACATTTATAGTTTCTAGGGTCATTATTAACTTTTTAGTTTTCATGGGCTTACTAAAAACCTTTAGATAATATGTCGACTCCCTGTCTATTTTATAGTTTTCTTGGGTGCACTATGAACCTATTGACCCCTACCAATTTACTTAATTATTCATGGGTTCCCCTGAACCTATTGGTGACTCCAATAACTTCTCCCTTATCATAGTTTTCATTGGTTGATTAAGAACCTTTTGACAACTATCAATAACTAAATCCGGATATAGTTTTCATGGGTGCACTACAAACCAATTGGCCCCCGCCAACCACTCCTCATAACAAGTTTTCATGGGATCACTATGAACCTATTGGTAACTCTAATAACTTCCTAATCATAGTTTTCATGGGTGCACTATGAACCTATCTCCCTGACAACTTCCATATTTAGGCATCCTATATTTTGGTCTCCCTGACCTCCTGGATGCAATTCTACTCATTCAGGAGTTTATTCAATTTATTCACTACTGGGTCAACCTAGCTGGTTCTTCTGCCCTTTATCCCTAAAATGCAGTTATGGGTCCATTTTTAATGTGAATATATTTATATTCGAAGAAGCAACCATAATAACATAACAATACCACTCATGTTGGTTTAATACCCTAGAAATCATTTTCATATTAAAACTGGGTTAATACTTTTAACCTAATATTTTATCAAGGAAAGCTTCTTTATAAACTTCATACTTAACCGTTTCAAAACTCCTTTATATTGACCATGGGTTTTTCCTTAAAAAATTGAGTTTGGGTTAATCGTTTTGAAAAACAAAGCCTTTCGACCCCTTCGAAACCTTGCCTTCGACCTCACTGGATACCCTCCTACGAAAGCATAAAAATCTATTTTCAAAACACTAGGCCCCTACCTTTCGAACACTTTAAAACTTTCTTTCAAAACCTTTCGAATGTATTAAAGCATTAGCGTTTAACATTTAGAAGCATAGCCTCGAAACCAATTGAAAGTACCCCTTTTGAAACCATTGAAAGTACCCCTTTTGAAAACATTAAAAGTACACCTTTCGAAAACATTGGTTTTATACTTAAAATATTATTTGGGTCAAGTGAATACAAACGAAAGTATCTCTTTTGAAACCATTCTTTATCCTTTAAAAGTATTGGGGAAAACTTGATGGCGTCAGCACCATCCTTTCGAAAGCATAAGTCATTTGGGTAAAATACTTGAAGGTTGGCTTCGAAACCCTTCTCGAAACCATTGCCTTCAAAACACCTAAACCCCTTCGAAAACTATAGGAAGTGGCTTACATTTTTGAAACAAAGGTTACCTTCCGAAAGCAACGGTATCTTCAATGCCTTCGAAAGGCAAAGCGGTAGAAGGGTTTCGACCTGGTCTAAACTACCCCTTCCGAACACTTTAATTTTTGCAAACAAAGTAGCCTCTTCGGAAGCTACTACTTTAAACTAAGGTGGCAACTCTCTTTCGAAAACTAATTAAAAGACCCTTTCGAAAGCTTCGGTTTCGACCCCTTTGAAGGCGTTTAACAAAACAGGCAACCGCTTCTCTTTTAAAAACAAAACAAAGGCATCGACCCCATCAGAAGCAATGCTTTCAACACCCTACCTCCGGCCATTTTCTCGAATCCACTACGTACGAACAAGTGATACCATGTGTATTGGTTTCGACTTTGGTCTCAGCCTAGAAGGTTTTGACTTGATTGATGGCGGAAGCTCTAGGTCGAAATCGACTTCTAAAGGAGGCGGAAGTCACTTTTCTGAGTAAAAAGCTATTTTTACCAAATAAAGCAACTTCTTTGTAACTAACTTGCCCACGTGTAAACATTTGATTGGTTGCCTTAAACTTTTCAAATTATTTCAAAGATAATTACCGCATTTTCTCAAATCTAAAACAAGGTTAACTTTTAACAAATAAACCCTTCCTATTTAACAACAATTAAATCATTTAGGTCCTCCTTTTAAAATTATTTAATTCCCATAATATACCTCTTAGTAAAAATCCCCACAAATCACAGAAATTCACTTTTAATATGTTATCTATATATAAATTTAAGACCCAAATTCACCATATAATAACCGAAAATAAATTTCTAAACCCAATAATACATATTTTCTTTTGTAAATTCATATTAAATTCTCCACGGCTTAGAAAATTATAAAAATTGAAACCCAACTCCAAAATCATGTTTCTCATAACATATAATTTTTCCATTGAATTCTAAAATCATTTTCTATAGGTTTTACCTTAAAACCGTGCATATACATATTTAAACAATTTGATATTAAATCAAAGATGTTATAAAACCAAGCATATCATCATTCAAATCATCATAAAATGGATTACTTCATAAATCTGAAAACATATGATTGAAAACAAAATAGATATGATTAGGATTATTATTCCCCTTAGATTGGATAAGGAAATTAGAGATTTGTTTGAGATTGATTCACCTTAGCTTGATCCTAAGCTTTTACTTTGATTTTTCTTATCTCTTCTTACTCCTTAATGGTCGGCTCCTCTTTTCTTTCTTATGTTTATTTTGTTTGTGATAAAATGAACGTGAAGGGTATGGATAAGAGTATAAGGGTAAGGAATTATGGGTAATAATTACCATAATGCTATTAAAAATCTCCTGATCACTTTACATTTACATTATTCTATTTAATTTATCTAATTAAATCTCCTGAATAATGTTATTAAAAATTAGGGGTGGTACAGGCTCCCCTCCTTAAAGTATTTCGTCCTCAAAATTCAGTAAGGACTAAATATTAAACATAACAATCATCTGTAATGACTCCTAACATCCTTACTAGCCTACCTGATTAGCAACTTATCCATATAAATCTAATATAGGCATACCCTCAAAGTAGATCAGGATAAGTATCTCGAATCATGTCCTTTGTTCCCAAGTATAGTCCTTCTCGTTGTCCCTCCACTGAACTTTCACCAACTTGACCGTCTTGTTCCTCAATATTTTCTCGTCTTGAGAACTCTAGGTCTTTACGCCTCTTATCTGTGCAACTCTTCTGTCTGGATTGAGCTTCCTTCATCCGTTCTCGGATCATCTTAATTTTCTCTGACGCCTCTCTAATCATATCTGGACCTAGGACCAATCTGTCTCCATTCTCTAACCAACATGCTGGCGATTTGCATGACCTTCCATACAAAGCTTCAAAAGGCGTCATTCCTATACTAGTCTGATAACTATTATTATAGGAAAACTCAACCAAATGTAGGTGATCTTCCCAAGATCCATTAAAATCCAATACACAAGCTCTCAACAAATCCTCGAGTATCTTATTGACTCTCTCTGTCTGCCCATCCGTCTGAGGGTGATATGTTGTACTTATCTTGAGCTTGGTGCTTAACACATCCTGTAGAATCTTCCAGAATTCGCTAGTGAATAAAGCATCTCTGTCATTGACTATGCTAATAGAAACTCCATGTAGTCTTACTATGTTCTTCATGAACAGCTTAGCCAAAACAGGTGTCGTCCTGGTTAACTTTACTGGATTGAAATAGGCATTCTTGGTTAACCTGTCCACAATAACCCATATACTTTCATTTCCTCTATTTGACTTTGGCAACCCATCAATAAAATCCATGGATATCGAATCCCATTTCATACCTTCTGATGTTCGGCTTTCACTTGTTGACAGTTTACACACTACCTAACCCACAAGTCAAAATCCCTCTTCATACCTTCCCAATAGAAGCTCCTCTTCATATCTTGATACATCTTGATCCCTGCAGGATGAATCGTTAACTTGGATCGATGACATTCTCTAAGAAATTATTTCCTCAAGTTCTAAACATCTGGAACACATAATCGCCCCTTCTTTCTCAACCATCCTCTCTGGTCATGACAAAAATCTTTCAAATCATCGATCTCAGTTCCAACCTCAAGCCTTCTGATCTTCTCGACTAATAATGGATCCTTCTTCTACTTAGAAGCAATTATTTCGATCAACACTGGTCGAACTTCTACACATGACAACATGGCAGTACTCTGGCTAAAACTAGCAGTCGATCTTAACTGCACACCACAACTGTCCAAAGCTTCTAAATCCTTCCATTTTGCCAACATAGCCCGCACCACATTCTGATGTCTTCTACTAAGAGCATCCGCTACATTATTACCTTTCCCTGGTGTATATTCTATACCAATATTATAAGCAGCCAAAAACTCCACCACCTTTGCTGTCTCATATTCACCTCCTTTTGAGAGAATAAGTATCTTAAAGACTTATGATCTGTATATAGCTCAAATCTCTCCCCTATGAGATAATGCCTCCAAGTCTTCAATGCGAAGATTGCCGCAGCCAACTCTAAATCATGTGTAGGATATCCCACCTCATGCGGTCTAATCTGTCATGAAGAGTAGGCAATTACTTTACCCTTCTGCATCAACACAGCTCCCAACCCATTTCCACATGCATCAGTGTACACCACCAAACCTTGGTTTCCGTCTGGAACTACTAACACTGGTGCATTGGTCAACAAATGTTTTAACTTAAGGAATGCTTCCTCACATTTCGGACAAAACAAACTTTACCTCCTTCCTGGTAAGCTTAGTCAAAGGCGCTGCTATCCGCGAGAAATCCTTGATGAATCTCCGGTAGTAGCCAACAAGTCCAAGAAAACTTCTGATCTCGATCACTGTCTCTGGTCTCTTCCAGTTATTAATAGCTTCGATCTTATCTGGATCGACTGACAACCCTTTCTCTGAAACCACATGACCAAGAAACTTAACCTTCTTCCAAAAATGACACTTGGAAAACTTCGCCTTTAGCTGATTCTGCCTCACCGTCTCATTCACCACTCTAAGATGATCTCCATGCTCTCTTTCATCCTTAGAGTATACCAAAATGTCATCTATAAACACCAACATGAATCTATCCAAATACTCTTGGAAGACTCGGTTCATCAAATCTACGAAGAAAGCAGGTGCATTCGTCAACCCGAATGGCATCACTAACCACTCAAACGATCCATACCTAGTCTGAAATGCTGTCAAAGGAATACTATCCTCTGTCACTCTTAACTGATGGAACCCCATCACCAAATCCAATTGAGAAAACACTCTGGCTCCACTCAACTGATCAAACAGATCATCTATTTTTGGAAAAGGATACTTATTCTTGATCGTCCTCTCATTCAACTTACGATAGTCGATACACATCCTTAACAACCCATCTAGTTTCTTCACGAACACCGTGGCCGCTCCCCAAGACGAACTGCTTGGTCTAATAAAATTCCTTCCTTCTAGATCTACTGGCTGCACCTTTAATTCCTTCATCTCAGTCGGTGTCATCCGGCTAGGTGATCTACTAACTAGTTCGGTTCCTGGCACAAGATCTATCCGAAACTTGATAGATCATTTCGGTGGTAGCCCTACGACTGGCTCATAAACATCTGCAAACTCTCTTGCTACTCGAACCTGACTTAGACCTTTTCCCACTTCCATTGCTCTTAATAAAGCACAACTACTTCGGTCAGAATTCTCTACTGATAATATAATCGGTTATGACTATTAGGGTGTCTCAATGATATCTCCCCATCCTGGCAAAATATCCTGGCCTCATACCTTCTCAACCAATCCATACCCAAAATCATTCCAAAATCTTCGAAATCAAAAACATACAGACTTCATGCAAACTTATGACCTAACAAATCAAGTTCTAACCGGTTACATCTCATCCCTAGAGTTGCATACCCTCCTATTGGATTTATAGCCCTTAAGGAAGTAACAAGGTATATGGGTTCTATGCATAACCTATCAACCAAATACTGTGATATAAATGAATATGTTGCACCGGTATCAAATAGTACCCTAACTGGTGTACTCTGAATCAAAAGCGTACCTTCCATCACAATTTTCCCTTTACTACGGCAGTAATCCTAGAATAAGATGGTGGTCCAATAGCAAAAACCTTCCCTTTGTCCGCCCCGATTGGCTCTGGACACTGGTTCTTATAACGTCCAACTTGGTCGCAGTTGAAGCATTTCACATTCTTCTTTTCTACAGGCGTCTTTCCCTTGCCTGACCGGCACTTGTGAGCGTAATGTCCCTTCTTGTCACACTTGAAGCACACTAAATCAGCATTTTCCTTACTTGGCAGCATCTCCCTTCTGGGCTCTCTTCTTCTTAAAGAACTTCCTCTTCTTTCCCTAAAGACCCTAGGAGTCAACTGGCTTCTCTCTAGCACAACCCGCCAGCATCTCTTCATGGCGAATGGCCATCTCCACCGCCATATTACAAGGATCACGGATATGGGTCATGGTCATTCTAGCAAGCTCGGGCCTTAATCCTCGAATAAACCTCTCATTCATTCTGATGTCAATGTCTATAGTGCCATATCCATATCGAGACAGCTCGTCAAACTTAGCGGCATACTCGATTACTGACATCTCTCCCTGAACTAGATCCATGAACTTCCTCATCAACGCTTACTTAGAAACCTCAGATAAAAACTTCTGCTCAAATCTCCTTCTGAAATCTGCCCATGTCAGCTCTTCCTTCGGAACCCCAGCAGTCTTACTATTCCACCAGTGAAGCTCTGCCCCTTGCAACTACGTAGAGGTCAGCCTTCTCTTTTGCCCATCATCCTAACCTAGATCAGTAAAGATTCTTTCGCAGTGCAATAACCAATTCTCAACTTCAATAGCATCCTCCGTTCCAACAAATGGCTTTCCACCCAGACTGGTGTAGTCTCTACTCAACTTAGCATAATTATTCCCAGCTAGAGCCACAGGATTAGCTCCTCCAGCAACACCTGCAACAACTCCTGCTTGCATAAGATTAACCAAGAACTGATACATCATCCTCGCATCTACTGGCGGATTACCATCACCCACATCGGCTTCAGCATTTTGGTTAGTATTAGCCTGTCGACCTTAGTTCCTCCGAGTATTAGGTCAAGCATTTCCGTTGGTTGTGGTGCTTCCTCCAAGGAGATTTCCTCTTTTGTTTCCTGCTTGCATATCTTCTTTCTCATAAACCTGCATACGGGCCTTAGTAAGATACAGAAGAACGGTCTAAGAGAGAGGGGAGTACGTACTTATATACATATATTAAATACAAGTACATTGCCATAGCGTTATCCCAAACCCCAATCATATTTCTGATTCATTGGATTATGTTTTGAAAAATCTTTTAGGTTTAACTTTCTTTTAAAATTTCATAAACTCATGCTCTGCTACCAACTTATAACATCCCCCTACTTGGAGGCTCAAAACTAACGACTACGGATGCTGCAGTCACCCATAGTTATTAATCCTTGGCGACAATATACGACGGTGTTAGAGTAATTGATACACAGAAACACATAAATATGGAAAAAAATTAAAACTTCAAACAAGATCACATTCCATTTCAAATCATTTCCAATTCAATACATAATCCCATAATCGTATTCCACGTTTATAGAAAATGTATTTATTACAACATACGCCAAGTGCGACATATGAAGATGTCCCCTTGGATGATCAAAATATATACAGGCAATATAAAAACTTTGCCAATACAAATAACACAGCGAAAAAAAAGAACTCTAAATATCTATTATGCCTCCTGCATGTCTCCGGAAGCTTTATTCGTCTAATGAGGTACCTGAAAACCTCAACTCTCAAACTACTCAAAGTCGATTGAGTACCCGAGAGTTTAAGGGGAAAACATAAACTTCAAGTCAGACATAAAGTCTGGTATAAATAATAAACTATCATCTCAAATCATTAAATATCTAGTGAGACCACGCCGCTTAGCGAACGTGTTTTCCCCTCACTAGTATCTTAAAACCTTTATAAAACCATATAATGTGCTCATGCATTCACAATGGTTAAAAACATAGTCATTTCAAAATATTATGATGATATGAAAATGAGTTAAAACATTCTGTATTGCCCATCCCCTGTTTAATTGACTCCCTGCCACATTTATAGTTTCTTCGGTAGCTATTAAACTTTAAGTTTTCATGGGCTTATTAATAACCTTAAGATAATATGTGGACTCCTTGTCCTATTTCATAGTTTTCATGGGTGCACTATGAACCTATTGACCTCTTCCAATTAACTTAATTAATTCATGGGTTCCCCTAAAACTATTGGTGACTCCAATAACTTCTCTCTTATCCTAGTTTTCATGGGTTGACTAGGAACCTATTGACAACAATCAATAACTTAATTCGGATATAGTTTTCATGGGTGCACTACAAACCAATTGTCCCCTGCCAAACACTCTTTATAACATAGTTTTCATGGGATCACTATGAACCTATTGGTAACTCTAATAACTTCCTAATCATAGTTTTCATGGGTGCACTATGAACCTGTCTCCCTTGATAACTTCTATATTTAGGCATCCTATATTCTGGTCTCCCTGACCTCTTGGATGCAATACTACTCATTCAGAAGTTTAATCAATTTATTCACTACTAGGTCAACCTAGCTGGTTCTTCTGCCCTTTATTACCAAAATGCAGTTATGGGTCCATTTTTAATGTGAATATATTTATATTCGAAGATGACCGACCTTGCTTATCTTTGTGAAATGTGATGGTGGTTTGAGCTTGACGTTGGAATTGTTGGACTCATCCTCTTTTGAAGATCTTTTGGAGTATCACTTCTGTTGTTTCCGCTGTAACATTATTATTTGTCTCTGATATTCTTGTATCATATAGATATCATTGTTGTATATCATATTCTAGATATTGTATCATTTGTGATGTATATGATATCATCCATTTCTTTCTTCCGCTGTGTTGTTATACTTAACGTGTTATAAGCTCCGGCGAGCCAGATTCGGCGTTTGAATCTACGGCATTCGAGTACAAGTGAAGTACGGGTGCCAATTTTCGAAGGCCGAGTCAGGATCGTTTATATTCGAAGAAGCAACCATAATAACATAACAATACCACTCCTAGGGTTTTATATCCTTGAAATCATTTTCGTATTAAAACTGGGTTAATCCCTTTAACCTAATATTTTATCAAGGAAAGCTTCTTCATAAACTTCATACGTAACCGTTTCAAAACTCCTTTATATTAACCATGGGTTTTTCCTTTAAAAATTGAGTTTGGGTTATTCGTTTTGAAAAACAAAGCCTTTCGACTCCTTCAAAACCTTGCTTTCGAGCTCATTAGACACCCTCCTTCGAAAGCATAATAATCTATTTTCAAAACATTAGGCCCCTGCCTTTGGAACACTTTAAAACTTTCTTTCGAAACCTTTCGAATATATTAAAGTATTAGCATTTAACATTTAGAAGCATAGCTTCGAAACCAATTGAAAGTACCCCTTTTGAAACCAATTGAAAGTACCCATTTCGAAACCATTGAAAGTACCCCTTTTGAAAACATTGGGTTTATACTTAAAATATTATTTGGGTCAAGTGAATACAAGAGAAAGTATCTTTTTCGAAACCATTCTTTATCCTTTAAAAGTATTGGGGAAAACTTGACGGCTTCGACACCATTCTTTCGAAAGCATAAGTCAGTTGGGTAAAATACTTGAAGGTTGGCTTCGAAACCCCTCTTGAAACCATTTCTTTCGAAACCCCTAACCCCCTTTGAAAGTTATGGGAAGTGGCTTACGTTTTTAAAACAAAGGCTACCTTCTGAAAGCAACGATATCTTCAATACCTTCAAATGGCAAAGCAACAGAAGGGTTTCGACCTGGTCGAAACTACCCCTTCTGAACATTTTAATTTTTGAAAACAAAGTTGCCTCTTCAGAAGCTACTACTTTAAACTAAGGCGGCAACTTCCTTTCGAAAACTAATTAAAAGACCCTTTCGAAACCTTCGGTTTCGACCCCTTCGAAAGCGTTTAACAAAACAGGCAAGCACTTCTCTTTTAAAAACAAAATAAAGGTATCAACCCCATTGGAAGCAATGCATTCGACCCCCTACCTATCGCATTTTTCTCCAATCCACTATGACCAACAAGTGATACCACGTGTATTGATTTCGACTTTGGTCTTGACCTAGAAGGTTTTGACTTGATTGATGATGGAAGCTTTGGGTTGAAAGCTAGTTCTAAAGGAGGCGGATCTCACTTTTCTGAGTAAGGGGCTATTTTTACCAAATAAAGCAATTTCTTTGTAACTAACTTGCCCACGTGTGAACACTAGATTGGTTGCCTTAAACTTTTCAAATTATTTCATAGATAATCGCCGCATTTTCTCAGATCTAAAACAAGGTTAACTTTTAACAAATAAGCCCTTCCCATTTAACAACAATTAAATCATTTAGGTCTTTCTTTTAAAAAAAATTAATTTCCATAATAAACCTTTTAGTAAAAATCCCCAAAAATCACAGATTTTCACTTTTAATATGTTATCTAACATATATAAATTTTAGACCCAAATTCACCATATAATAACCAAAAATAAATTTCTAAACCTAATAATACATATTTTCCTTTGAAAATTCGTATTAAATTCTCCACGGCTTGGAAAATTAAAAAAATTGAAACCCAACTCCAAAATGATGTTTCCCATAACATATAATATTTCCATGGAATTCTAAAATCATTTTCTATCGGTTTTTCCTTAAAACCGTGCATATACATATTTAAACAATTTGATATTATATCAAACATGTTATAAAACCAAGCATATCATCATTCAAATCATGATAAAATGGATTAATTCATAAATCTGAAAACATATGATTAAAAACAAAATAGAGATGATTAGGATTATTATTCACCTTAGATTGGATAAGGAAATTAGAGATTTGTTTGAGATTGATTCCTCTTAGCTTGATCCTAAGCTTTTACTTTGATTTTTCTTTTCTCTTCTTACTCCTTAATGGTCGGCTCCTCTTTTCTTTCTTACGTTTATTTTGTTTGTGATAAGATGAACGTGAATGGTATGGATAAGAGTACAAGGGTAAGGAATTATGGGTAGCAATTATCCTAATGCCCCTATGTTAATTTAATTATCATTTATAACCATTTGTAAGCCCATTAGAGTTAACCAGCACGGGCTCTAGGTTTATTTGCAAATCTCAATCTCCTTATCACTTTACATTTACATTATTCTATTTAATTTATCTATTTAAATCTCCTGAATAATGTTATTAAAAATTAGGGTTGTTACACTAACGGTCGACTGATGGGTAGCGGCGGTTGACCGGTGAAGGTGAACGGTGGCTAGGGTTTTGTGCATTTTGAACGTACAAGATTATATTATATTAAACCGATTTAAATCCGATGGTTTTGGAACATTTCAACCACTATAAATAAGAACTTAACCCCCTCACTTTTGTTCATAAGTTATTTTGGGAACCTAGCAAAGCTCTATTAGTTCATCCCTTTCAAGATTCAGAAAACTTTTTTAAGGTTTTAGGTAAGAAATCGTATATGTGTATTTTTTTATTGTTTATTTTCTAAACCTCTTCTCCTTCATACCTCTAATTTTCTGAATCTAACATATATACAAATCCCTTACTGTATATATCAAAAAGAAGAGATTTGAAGGAGATTATTGAAGGTGTCTCAAATCCAAGAGGAGGCAAAGTTAAGGACCTACACTGAGTGGAGATCTTAGTTTTTCTTTTTTAGTAATTGAATAGTGTAGTTTAGATTTGATATATGCCTTGGGAGTTTTGGATTACGAAAACATTACATTAAAAAACCCAAAATTACCCCAAAGTGAAATATCAATTCTTATGTTGGAATCTTAATAGTTTAGTATTTAAATAACGGAATTTCTATGGATTTTTCCATTTAAGCTTTTATACCTTCTGTTCCACTTGTTATTCTTTTTCTTTGGATCTGATTAAGAGGTTTGATTAAGAAATGGTGTGTAATATATGAATCCTTATTCGTAGTTTGCACTTCCTATTTCTACAAATTGAATAGAAATTCCCTTATCTAATTTCATGTAAAAGAAGTTGAATAGAGCGTAAAATTAATTAAATTATAAGTTTTTATTTTTGGTTTATTTCATTGTTTTAATATGAAATAAATTGGATTTGGATTCTACATGCAAGTCTATTGATTTAATTTTGGAATATTTGATTTATGGTAGATATGTTATCATGGAAATGAGACTTGTATAATTTTGGAAGATTTGACATTTAAAATGTTAGCTTAGGGCGTAATCTCCGCATGCATAGAAATTAATAAATGTGCGCGTGTCTATATATATATATACATACATATATACATACATACATATATATATATAAATATATAAACTATCATAAATAATGTATAATTATAACGTATTAATGGCCTAGTTAATTAGGTTAATAATTATTATTTAACTCCCTCTTAGGAAAGTAATTAATTTCAGAGGCAAAATAAGAAGGATTTCGTATAAGGCCTAAATAATTAATACGGTGAGATGTGTGATAATATACTTAGAGTGTGTTATGAAATATGACTAACTTATAGGGATGTAAGGTCGGTCAAAAGCATTTAAGTCTTCCTAGCTAATCTGGCTACGAACAGTGTGACTTTGGAGTTGATGTGAGACATCGTCTATAATAAGTAAATACTGATGACGTGAGGTTAAACCCAATTCTGTAAGGTAAATCTTTCCTGCTAATTTGGCTATCAATTCTTATGAATAGTCGTACCAATATGATACGTCTTTGTGGGGTACGGGTCATAGTACGAAGGACCTGCTTCGGGGACTGAAGGTATTAAGTGCTTGTTTGAGGGTCAACCTCTTTCCCTTATATGAAGTATTAAATGGTCATGATTGAGTTTAGGCATGGTTGAGGATATCTCGGAAAGGTTCGCTACAATTGAGGTCTTAAATGGTCATAGTCTGCCTAATTTTCCACTAAAAGGTATTAAGTGGCTTGGGTACTATCTCTCGCGTTGGTAGACATTAATAATGATGGTTATGGGTTATGGAATTAGATAATATGAAGGACCTACTTTGAGGATTGAAGGTATTAAGTGGTTGTTTGAGGTCCTTACTCTTTCCCTTATATGAAGTATTAAATGGTTTTGAATATAGTTTAAATGCGAAAGACATATCCTTATTTAAATTATACCGTCCAAGTGCTAATATAGAAAGATTCGTGATTTCTATTTACCATATGTTGTTGTTCTGACTTTCTCCTCGTAAAATATAGGTTAGGAAAGAAGACGATGATCAAGATAGAGACCGTGATGAGAAGAGCTTATGACAGTAGTCTATTTACCTATTTATGTTATTTCCTCATGTACCCATTTGAAGAGAACAATGTATTTTTGAGCATGATTATCTAACGATTATTGTTGACAATGTTATGGTTTTATGATGTTTGAGATTTCAAATAAAAATGGGTACTGTTTATACTATTTTATTTTATCCTTCTATTGTGAGTTCTGAATGAATAAATAAATAGCTGTGTATTATTCTTTTTACCAACCAATAGTCGGCTTTGGAATGAGTTTAAGTGTCGATTGGTCTTCTCTAAATCGGAATTTAGATCTTTTCGGGGAGGTTGTTACAACCTTATTATATCTATTAGGTAGATTCTTTTTATGGTGTTATTGGGAGATTTCATCTATCATTTGGACTTATGTAGTATTTATTGTTCGGAGACTTTGCTTTTCTATTGATGTATAGATCACGTTCATACTGACACTATTATCGGACCTGAATTATTTTCATTACTTGCATTTTATTTCCTTCCGCTACGAGATCCGTAATTTTAAACCGTTTTAATATTATTATTTGTCTTTGTATCATGTAAACCACTTTTTAAACCTAACGATTCACACTTGTTGGCACAACGCGAGTTCAAACACCATTTTGGCCCTTGGATCCGTATGTCTAGAGGCGTGGATTGATACATCTGCTCTAAATGCCTACAATCTGTTCAAAAATTTCTCAGATCTACAATCAATTTGAAAGCTCACTTGACTCCTTACTTCCACCAGTTACTGGTGGTAATGCATTATTCAAGCTGCCATGATATTCTTGAGATAGATTTAGGATCAAGAAAATATAAGAGTGATTTTGATAATATGTCGACTATGTGGATTAGGGCCCCAATGATATTCTTGAGATAGGGTTAGGGTTAAGAAAATACGAGAGTGATTTTGATAATTAAACAGTCTTTTATGCTATATTTTTAGGTAGAAATCGTATAACATTAACCAACTATTAATTTAATCTCAAATTCAAAAAACATACCCCCAAACTAAAAATCCAAAAAATCACACATCATTAACGATCTGAACAACATACGCAAACCCTAAAAGAAAAGGTTGAGAAAAAAGAAAAAAAAAAGTAACTCTATATCGATTTGAATAAATTTGAACCCTGATACCCAGAAAATTAAATAACGGAGCGATATCTCTCTTAATCTCTTTCCCGAAAAAATACACCGAAGATAACGAGCATTTAATCAAACCTAAAACGCATGCACCAAATAGACCTTAACCCTAATCTCACAAATCAAACAGAAACTGATCGGGATCGTCCCACAAACAAGAAGCGGAGTAATCATCATACCCCCACATCCCCTCCGCCCCGTAATCTTCCACTGCCGGGCCCACCACGTCCGTCGCCCCCGCCGCCACCACCTGCTGCTGCTGCTGCTGACATAAAACACTATCGCTATCGTTAATGTTGCCATAGTCTTGATTAACCAACCCATGGTTATTTGGCTGAACATCATCCATCATCCCAAATGAACAAGTAGGAGGCTCATGCTGCATAGGCACATGCACCTGCTGCTGTTCCGCAGCCGCCGTAGGGTAAAATGTCGGCTGCACGAAGTGAGTTTGGTAAGGAATCTGGAACCCAGGAGGCGGTCTAGGCAGCAAAGGTCGAAGAGTCGTGGCACCACCACCACCACCACCACCACCAGTAGACGAATTAGACGTGCCAGAGCTGGAACAGCCGTTATGGACGTTGGCAGCAGAAGGCTGCAAGTTGAGCTGCGCACGGGGGCCGTACAGGATGATGGCTGCACGGTCGTACGCCCTGGCCGCTTCTTCGGCGGTGGAGAAAGTCCCAAGCCATTTTCTACTGGTTCGTTTCCGTGGTTCACGTATTTCGGCGACCCATTTGCCCCAGCTTCTCTGACGAACGCCACGGTACCGGAACTTGGCGTTGTCCGGACCTCCTTTCCCCTTGCATTTTTTGTTGCTATTTGGACTGCTGTTATTGGAATTGCTATTCGAGTTGTAATTATTAGGGCTGTTTGGGTTGATGTGTTCCATTGGGTGATCCATTTTTGGGAAAGAACGATGACCAGCTAGGGTTGCAGAAAGAGAGAGAAAGGAGGAGGAAGATGAAAGGTTGCTTGTATTGTATGGGTCAATAGGGCGGTGGTCATGTGCCCTATTTATAGTCTTAAAGTTTGAGTCCTTAGCTGCATTTTTTCTTTTTTCTTTTTTACTTTATGGTGCATGGATAATTATCATTGTTGGACTTTGCATGTTAGAATAATATATTCACCATTAAATACGATAAGTCCGGTACATATGTCCACAACAGATAAAACGTATATATCCAGAAGCACACAGATAATGGAGGAAGTGTTGGTAAGAAATGTAAATTTGTGTTGGTAAGGGAGCATGGCAGGTTGGACAGGTTTTGTATTTTTGTGATTCTTGAAGAAGGAAAGAATTGTTTTACTTACCTGGAAAGTAAATGTGTGAGTTGCTTAATTGGGAAATTTTGTTTTGGTATGTGGTAAATTTGGATGCATGTACTTATGACTTCATGTAACGAATCATACTATATGATTGATGTCTCGAAATTTGCTTTGAAGTAGACATTTCCACATTTTGAATATATAAGTACAAATTTACAAGGGAATCAGTAGTTATACGCTGGCAAAAAAAATTCTTATAAGCTAATTCAACCATCATCTCATATATTTGAAACTGTATGACACAGTGTGTAAAACCGTAGAGCAGAACATGCAGGTGAAAACAGGTTGCAAAAGAAAAATGGAATGCAGAAATTATAGTGTGAATAGTGCTGCTCGCGAACACTGAACATGAAGAAAGTGGAAACCAATATAGTCTTTGGATTTCAAAGCGGCTACTAATAGCAATTCTGACAATTTTAGGTCCATTTCAAAAGTTTGTGCTTCGTAGATTGCTTTGCTTCAACCTTATGGTCTATGGACGTTGCTAGAAAGCCCGAAAATAAAGAGGGCAAAACGTGCGAATTTGTAATCTGGCGGTGGAATTCAGGAGGTCATAATTATTTCTGTGGCCAAGATCATTTCACACCATTTTCTGACCTTTATTTCCGGGCCATTTAGCATTACTGATGGTAGGCCTGTCAACGGATACTTTTGGATGCGGATAGTGCCATATTATCCTATCCGCTAACGACCGATAAATCAAGAAATATAAATATAAATTTTAAGTTTAACATAAATTTTTTTCAGTCCAATTGATCATAAAAGTATTAAATATAAACAAATATGGCGATAATAAATAGTTTTGAGCGGTTAATAAGCATTAAATGTATATAATATAAACTATTAACTTGATAAACAACAAATAAATATCTTTTATTATACTAAAATACACACAATTTGCACTATGATATTGACAAAGACCGGACGGATAATTTTCAGATGCGGATGTCTTCGTATCCGTATCCGCATCCGTTTTTTTGGATATCGGATATTATCCGCTTTTCGAATACGGATGCGGATGAATTTCTGATTTTTCAGGTATCCATTGACAGCCCTAACAGATGGTCTATTGGTGATCTAATTTGACATTTAGAAATTAACTAGGGTCGTTAAAACTTAATTATAATCTACAAAATTTTAATCAATATTCTCTTTGTAACTCTTCCATGGTTACTAAGAGAATTTTGTTTTTTAAAATGAATATACGCTATGACTCAAAAATGAATCACTATAACTAACTTATGTTGTTATATTTATTACAATTCAATTTCTATTAGCATCGTTGCTTGGCTTGAGTTGCGAATTATTGTTGAACTTGGTTAATGATGTTTAGATTGTGTTGTTTTGTTTTCCATTTGTCGGTAAGGATGCGTAATCCCACAGTAGTGTGTAATACTGGATTGTAATTGGTTAAAGATTCAACTTTTATATTTGGTATCATAGTATCAAGCTAGCATAAGGTGTACGTGGAAACGGTATGCTCACATGATTCAAAAACTCCTAAAATAACAACTAATTTAGGGTCGATTGTTGCGCATTATGTAAGAGGTTTGTTTGTAGCATTTCATTAGATCTTGCAATAGAGAAGTGGTAGTAATAATTAATTTAGGGTAGTCACGGAAGGGGATGTTATCTCAAAGAGTAGCGATGAAACTGAAAAGTCTAAGGGCCAGGTCGATGTGCATGGTTAACCAATTAACTACTTAAGTTATAAACTGTGCAGTTAATGCCCCGCTATATCCCCGCTATAACTCCGATATATCTTATAGTGGATTCCTACCGCTACGATTTTTTCATATATCCCCAGCATATAGCCTTTCCGCACTAATTCCCGCTATTTCCGCTATATCCCGTTATTTCCGCTATATTCCGCTATTTCCGCTATATCTTCTATAAAAAATTGGATTGAAAAATGATATTTATACGCTATAAAAATTATGAAATTAATTAATTTTATTGATTTTTTAATATATGTTTAGAAATGATAATACTCTAATATTCTACTAAATTAAATTAAGTTATATAACAGTTTTACGTTCATTTATAATACATTTGCACATATTTTTATTTAAAATTATTTTTGTATTAATTATAATTCAATTGAATGTTAATTTTTCACATAATTACTATCTATATATTTGTAAAAACAACAAGTATGGGATTTATATGCTATTTTAGAGTAATCCGATATATCCCGCTATATCTTCGCTACATCCCCGCTATGACTTTTTGCACCTCTACCGCATTGAATCCACCGAGCGCTTTAACTGCACAGGTTATAAAAAGGACAATTTTTTTATCAAGGCTTTGCAGAAAAATAAAATATCAAAATAAGCATCGTCAAAAACTAATTATTTTGATATTTTGTTTTTCTGCAAAGCATTGATCAAAAAATTGTCCTTATAAAAATTATTTGAGTAAATAAGCTAACTAGCGGAATAAAACTAAGTAGTGGAATTGAAATAAATAAATATCACATTTATATTTGTTCGGACTTCTATCTTACACCTAGTTCCAAAACTCTATTATGAAACTTCACTAACTCTACCCTCACTTGACCTAAAGGAAAAGGTTAATTTACAGTGACCTTGCGCCTAAGCTACCAGTAGAATTTCACATAAACCGCCTGATGAAAATGTTTTTATAGACCTTTTGTACCTTGCTATATAGATAGCTTCTTTCCAGTGCAATCTTCTATAACCCACATAGTAAATATTTGAATTGAATGATCAAGAGTTGCATACATGTATTTAGTATTGATGATGTGGAAATGAATGATCAAAGATTGACTGCTTTGGAAAATTCAAATAGTAGTGAAAGTGAAGAGAAAAAATCGAAATTCAATGAGAAAGAGAAGTAGAATTGTTGTTATGTTATGGGAGAAACAGTCCATTTTATAGATTACGTTGGGATGTTTTTACTGGGTCGCTACTGCTAGAAACTGAAGAGAAGTGACTTCAGAATGAAGAAGAAGAGAAACGGGATGAAGAGATACGGCCAACATTAAGAAAGGAACTTTCAAAACTTAGCTTAGGAAAACACACATCTCGATCTATATAAATCACGTTGGTTGATATGCGAGTTTACATGGTTGATATGTGAGTTTACATAGGTCGGCCTGTTTGTTTTATACGGTTGACATGTGTATGTTTCTTCCCAGTTTTGAGTATATTTAAATACTTCTTTTAATTTTGATTTTTGTTTGACTTGTTTTGGCATTCAGAAAATTCAAAAAAGTAATGGAAAATAATTTATAATGCTTAGAATGATGTATCAAAATTTGGATTGATTCAAAAATTATTTGTGGAGTTTAACAAATTCAGACTAACATGACCTGATAAGGACTCTAAAAACAACATACCTGATTTTAGTGCCTGTTTGTCCATCTTTAGTGTGACAACTCGCATCATCGAATACACCGATATAAAGCTTAAAGTGACTTTCGAACTCGCGTCGTACCAAGAAGTACGAGCCATCAGTTTAAAACATTATATGATGCAGAAACTAAGACAAAATTTAATACATTCTACACTTTCATATCTCATAGCGGATGGAGAGAAAATATACAAACTAAAAATAAACGTCTTAGGTAATATCTCAATAACAGGTAGTCCACATACAAAGATCATAAAATAACTACATAGAGTCTAACTAGAAATAAAATATGATAAATTGTACATGGAGAGCTACTAAAATAATATAACTCTGGCACCTAGCTTTGTCCTCCACATACCATGTTTGGCCAAATTCACTTGCTGGCATGTCCTTCTGCGGGAGGGGGCAAGAAAGAATGGGTTGGGTTAGACAAAAGTCTTATAGTGAATGGTGCTCAAAAGCAATTACCTTTATTTACAATCTACACGATCTAAGGTGTCCTTTTTGTGTTGTGAATTAACTACTTAGGGTTGGTCACCTTAACATAGGGAATATAGTTTCGATTGCACCTACACCCGAAACATCTTACAAAAGTTTGTATCCAAAGTTCGAACAACGAATCGAGTAATAATCTCTAGGATTACTCCTAGTATAGACAGCGAGGAGTAATTTTCTATCACTATTGGTGTAACAACCCGCATATTTTACGATTGAATATTTAAATTTATTTTTTAAATATTTCGTCGTCAGTCGGATTTTTACCCGAAAAGCTACTTTTTACAAACAGTCGAATTAGGACTCGAGACCACCCCCATTGAGTTCAAAATGATGTTTGCAAACTTTTTGAGTATAAACTTTGATATGTTTGGAGCTAGCTAAAATTTTGACCTTTTTCACTTTGGGTTTATGTTTGGGTTCAGCCCACTAGTCCACATAATACCCCAAACTGAAACACTTCTCTTCATTCACTCCCATTTCTTTACCTTTTCAGTTCTAAAGAGAATAATGGAGGAAGAGAAAAAGAATTAAAATCCTAAACCCTAGTTTCCATTTGCAAATCAAGTTCTTGCTCCAAATTCAAAGAGAAGCATTGGTAAGTATCATCTCCTTCTTCTCCAACTCATTTCTCACTTTGATTTCAGAAAATTCCTAAACCTAATTTAGGAAATGTTTCTCTTTTAAGCTTAGATTCAAGCTTCTTGTGTTGAGATTGAAGTGTAGTTGATCTTCCTTTGTCTTCAAGCTTCTCATTCATTGTTTTCGGGTTCAAAGGTGAGTTTTTGAACTCACATCTACGTCTATAGCTATCATTGTTGTTATGTACGAATTCCTAACATTTGTGCATATTCATTTGCTTTCGATTTGAATTGATTCGGTGAATTTTCCAAATTTTGGTGTTTTGGTCCAATTTTATGAAAATCCTTCCTTGGATTTTTGGACATTGATATTCGGGGTGTATCGAAGAGCTTTTAGGGCCGGGTTGTCACTTAACGTAAATCCTTAGTTGCCATTTCTCGTCCGATCGTTTTCGATTAGTTTTGGCCACTTTGGCCTAGGCAAAATGGTGCCCAGACCAGGTGACCAGACGTCTGGTGACCAAGTCCAGATGTCTGGTTTGGACCTGGAGCAAAATGTATGCACGCAGGCTTTATAAAAAAATGCCAGATACTAATTCCAGACGTCTGAAATCTCAGATCAGACGTCTGAAAGAGTCTCAGACGTCTGACTTGAAGTTTCAGACGTTTGGGGGTTCTTTGGATAATTTCCAGAGAACGAAACCAGACGTCTGGATTCAAAACCAAACGTCTGGACATGGCTCAGACGTCTGTTTTGATAATTCCAGACGTCTAAGTGGTTTTCTGAACTATTTTTCAAAAAACAAATCCAGACGTCTGGATTCCAAATCAGATGTCTGGAAATGTTTATTTTTGCCTGTTTAGGCTGTTTTGTGTGGATTTCCTATTTTTAATCGATTGTTGTTGATCCGGATAATTGTTATCACTTACTATCGACTTTGATGACTTTTTTTCCGGGGTTTATGTGAATATCCATTTTGATGGATTTGGTATCGATTTCTTTGGATTTAATCTGTGTCTTCGAATGTGGGTTTTGATGATTGATTGTTTCTACAATCGTTTTTGTGATTTGTCACTTTAAAAATATAAAGGTTTTCTATACTAGTAGTAAATATCAAAACTCTTTTAAAAAAAGGATTTTGACACTATTTTAATTACAAAGCTCGTTTCTTAAACCGTTTTCCAATCTATTAGTATATACAAACCTTTACCTCATTCGTATGAGAAATCTAATTAAACGGCTTAGTAAAACAAGTGGTATGAAACGCTTGCGTTTACTTCGTCGGTTAATTTTCGGACTTGTTCGATTGAACCTTTTGTGATAATTTTTTTTAGTGGAGATCTACAATTTGTTCGTAAATATTTAAGTTAAGCAAGTGGTTATGGGACATGAAGCTAAACTCATATATTTACTAGCTCACTGTAATTGACACTTCTTGATGATCGATGATGATCAATTTTTGTGAATTAAACTAGCAATGTGCGATGTCTCTTTGTCCGCGTGGGGGACTGTACCCCGTTCTTGTGGAGCTTCGGCTCATGGTCTTCGGGCCGTTTTTGTGGAGCTTCGGCTCAAAATTAATGGTTAGCAACCATGGAATAGCATTCCGTTTTGTGATACACGTGTTGAGAGTTTTCATGCTCTCGTTTTGTGATAGGCCTCCCCCTCTCTTTTTGTGATTTCTGGATTTCTAATTGATGACTTCTAGAATTTGTGTTTCACCAATTTTCGTGATTTGATTTGATAAGTTTATCAATATTTGTGCATTGGTGAATTTGTGTGTCATTAACTTTTGTGATTGGCATTGATATAATTGTCAACATTTATGGTTTGGTGAATGAAATAAAGAGTATGACATTCTTTTTACCTTTGAGAAGATTCTTGTGATATGGATTAATCTCTTGTTGATTTTCAATTACGTACTTATCACAATATGGTATTATGGTTATGATACGTTTTTGTCATATCTCTTATTCTATATCATTTCATCTGATATTTATAGCTAGACTGATCTGTTTATTATTTTATTATTAAATAATACTCGGGTCAGACCGAGATGTTACAGGTGCATCTGCTTGACTCCTTGTCTGGGATCATCTACTGACTTTTATCTAACTATAGAATAGTTGTAGTTTTTGTTGTTATACATTCGAGATATAGACTCTATGATGTATACATATTCTTTGTCATGCACTTGTATCTATTCTTTTATGATATTGTGGATCTTATTTGACCACTACTCTGATGTACACTTTCATGTGTAATATTCATATCTGTTTCCGCCTTTGAGATATGAACTTCTTCGACTGATTTGTGTTATGTTTATTTCTATATTTGTTTCCGAGGTCCATATAGCCACTGTGTAGTAGCTTTGAGTTTGTATCGGTATGTCGGATTTCCTCTTGAGATAAAAAGTTATATTTTTATCTGGCATATCGGTACTCGCACAAAGCAATTATACAGACGGTTGCTCCTCAACAGCCTTATCCTTCGAGCTAGTTGACGGCATTACTCCGTAGTGTCCTTGGCTAGCGTGACCATAGAGGTGGGGCATCACAGCTTGGTATCAGAGCCAAACTTCGGAACAATGTAGAATAATCTAACAAGGATCATTGGCCTTAGTCTCTCTTAGGAATCGTGCCTTAGGATTTAATTCGAGTCTTCGCACCATTTTATCCTATATTCTTTATGATTCCTTGTTTTATCTATTAAGTTTGCTTGATATTTATTTTGTGAATAACCTTTCTCCTCTTCTTTCTTTCTTTCTTAAGGAAGAGAAATGGTTAGACCAGGCCGTCCCAGCGCCGGTCAATCTAGTGCTACTACCCATGATGGAGTTTTTATGTCTGCCCAGCAGCTTCTTGATCTTGTAAAGAATGCTCAAGTAACGGGTTCAATTCCAGAGCCTACTCACCCTAAGTCTGGATATGCACACTTGTGCAACGATTATACCAACTTGGGTGAGAAGCCATTCAAAGGTTCTGAAACTATTATTGAAGTCCAAGCTTGGCTCAGAACATGCGATCGAATCTTTTCTCGCATGAATCTTATTGATCTTCACCGAGTTCAGGTGGCCTCTAGTATGCTCCAAGAAAGGGCATTAGACTGGTACGAGCTTCTGATTTCTGAAATTAATGAATCGGACCTTACTTGGGAGCAATTCCGGGAACGATTCGAATTAAAGTTTGTGCCAGAAGCTGAGAAAGTGACTTTGGCTCGTCGTTTCATAGACCTTGTTCAAGGTGAATCCTCCGTGGCAGATTATGTCACATCTTTCGAGTCACTTTCTAAATATGGGGTTGAGTACATCAACACCCTATTGAAGAAGAACCAAAGGTTTGTCTATGGCTTAAACAAAAATCTCAAGAAGCCATTACTTCTAAAATTGGAAGTTTCTTTTGATTAACTCATTGACATCGCTCTTCGACTTGAAGATGCAGATAGAGTAAGTGATGTTGAGATTGGGAGTGCTAAACCGAACTTCACCAACAAGAAAAGGTCTAATAAATTCAAAGGTCCTTATCCCAATAAGAAAGGGAAGCAAGCATCTCCGGCAACTAAGACTTCTAACTCTAGTGGAGGGCAATGCTACAACTGTGGTTCTAAGGACCATTATGCAAATAAGTGTTTGAAGCCCCGTGCTTGTCGCTATTGCAAAAGCCCGGATCATTATTTATCGGCATGCCCCAAACTCCAAAACAAGAAGGAGGGAAAGCTTAATGTGGCGCAAGCCCCTGGTAATACTTCTCGTGATCAAGGTATTTCTCATTCTATCCTTGATGGCATTATTGTGTTTCGTGGTCATCCTATTCGAGTTCTTTTTGATACGGGTGCGTCCTATTCTTTTATTTCTAAAGAACTTGTTGATACTTTTGCTTTGGATGTTATGTGTTTGATGACTTCTTTGAGAATTGCGAATCCGGTTGGTGGATCCGCGACACTCAGTTTATTGTGTAAAGATGTCGAAATAATTTTATGTGATTACTCTTTCCGTGCCGATTTGCATGTCATGTGTTATTTAGGTTTCGGAATTATTTTGGGGATGGATTGGCTTAACCGTTATGAAGCCCATATCCTTTGTCCTGAGCGGACTATTTATCTTCAACATCCTCAATCTGTTAAGCAGATTTCTGTAGTTCTTAAAGATTCGTCTTCCACTTTGGCAGCATCCTTATATTCTCTAAATCCTCGTGATGACGATAATGATGATGAGGAAGATGTCATTTCTCTTATTCACGTTGTTCATGAATTTCCCGACATATTCGAGCCCGTTCTACGATTGCCACCTAAGCGAGCAATTGAGTTCAGAATTAATCTTATCCCTGGAGCTCAACCTATCACTCGACCTCCTTATCGTATGACCAATAAAGAAAACGAGGAGATGCGCAAGCAATTATCCGAATTGGAGACGAAGCAATTTATTCGCTCTAGTTCCTCGCCTTGGGGAGCTTCAACTATTTTTGTGAAGAAATCCGATGGTACACTTAGGCTTTGCGTTGATTACCGTAAGCTCAATAATCTTACTATCAAAAATAAATATCCTTTACCTCGAATTGATGATCTATTCGATCAACTTAGTGGTGCTAGAGTCTTTTCACAATTAGACTTAGCAACTGGTTTTCATCAGCTTCGTATTGCAGAGGATAGCATTCCTTTGACATCGTTCCGTACTCGTTATGGATCTTATGAATGGCTTGTTATGCCATTTGGTTTGACAAATGCTCTGGCTTATTTTGTTGACCTTATGAATCGAGTTTTCAAAGATTTCCTCTATCGTTTTGTTCTCATCTTTATCGATGATATTCATGTGTATTCAAAAATCGAAGAAGAACATGAAGAGCATCTTCGAGTTGTGTTGGAAACTCTTAGGAGTAATCAATTAAAGGCAAAGTTTTCTAAATTCCACTTTTGGCAATCTCGTGTGAAGTTTTTTGGTCATATTATTTCCGAATCTGGAATTTCCATGGATCCTTCAAAGATTGAAGCGATTCAAAATTGGAAGAGACCGGAGAGTGTGACGGAAATCCGTAGCTTTCTCGGATTGGCGGGATATTACTGTCGTTTCATAAAAGACTTTTCTAAAATTTCCGTGCCTCTTACTAGTTTGACAAAGAAGGGAGTTAAATACATTTGGTCGGACAAATGTGAAGCTTCTTTTCAGAAATTAAAAGAACTCCTTTCCGATGCTCCTATTCTTGTGATTCCTGAAGGAAACCAAGATTTTGTTGTTTATACCGATGCTAGTCGTGTTGGTTTGGGAGCCGTTCTCATGCAAAAGGAATGTGTTATTGCTTATGCTTCTAGGCAATTAAAGCCTGCCGAGACTAGATATGCCACTCATGATTTAGAGCTCGCGGCTATTGTTTTTGCTCTTCGAATTTGGCGCCATTATCTTTTGGGGGAGAAATTTGTTCTCTACACCGATCATAAATCTTTAAAGTATTTATTTTCCCAAAAGGAACTTAATTTGCGTCAACAACGTTGGCTCGAGTTCCTTGCATCATATGACCTTGATATTCTTTATACTCCCGGAAAGGGAAATCGTGTTGCCGACGCCCTTAGCCGAAAGCAACAAGCGGTTTTTTCTATGATGATATCCGAATGGAACGATCTCGAGACTTTGTCTACTTGTGAGATTCGAGATCATGTATCTGATTTATGTTCATCTCTTGTTTTATGTAGCCTTGAGGCTCATCCATCTCTTTTGGACCGCATTCTTGAAGCTCAAAAACTAGATCCCGAATTGGTTCTTCTTGGCCAAAATTTGAGGGATAAAATTGACATTGAAGGTTTGAAAGACTTCAATATTGATTCTCGTGGCGGTATTCGAAAATTTGGTAGACTTGTCGTACCAAATATTAGTGATCTTCGCAAAGACATATTAGAAGATTCCCATCGTTCTAAATTCACCATTCATCCCGGTAGTAGTAAAATGTACGAGGATATGAAGCGACTTTATTATTCGGAGGGAATGAAATTTGATATCGCTAACTTCGTTAAGCGTTGCCTGACTTGCCAACTCATTAAGGCCGAGCATCAAAGGCCCGGTGGGTTATTGCAACCTTTAGACATCCCTATGTGGAAGTGGGATCATATTTCCATGGATTTTATTGACGGCCTTCCCCGTTCTCGTTCGGGTCATGATAGCTTATGGGTGATTGTTGATAGACTTACTAAATCCGCCCATTTTATTCCAGTTCGGTCTAATCGGACCGTTCCTCTTTTGGCCAAACTCTTTATTAAAGAAATTGTTAAATTGCATGGAGTTCCAACTTCTATTGTTAGCGATCGTGATCCATTGTTTACTAGTGGATTTTGGAAGAGTCTTCAAAAAGCTTTGGGAACGAAGCTTAATTTTAGCACCGCTTATCATCCGCAGTCCGATGAACAAACCGAGCGTGTGAATCAAACTCTTGAAGATCTTCTTCGTGCTTGTGTTCTTGACTTTGGTGGAAGCTGGGAAGATCAAATTTCTCTTGTTGAATTTTCCTATAATAATAGCTTCCAATCTACTATTGGTATGGCACCTTTTGAGGCACTCTATGGAAGGCCATGCCGTTCTCCTTCTTGTTGGCTTGAGGACGGTGAGAAGCTGGTCTTAGGTCCGGACTTTATTCGTGATTCCACAAAAAAGATTGATCTTATTCGCCATAGGATGAAAGAAGCCCAAAGTAGACAAAAATCCTATGCCGATAACCGAAGGAGGAAATTAGAATTTTATGTGGGAGATCTTGTGTTTATTCGTGTTTCACCTATGAAGGGTGTTGTGCGTTTCAGTCGATCGGGAAAATTAGAGCCTCGATATATTGGTCCATTTCCCATCACCGAACGTATTGGTTCCGTGGCTTATCGCCTCTTATTACCGGCTCAATTTTCCGCTATTCATGACGTGTTTCACGTTTCTCAACTTCGGAAATGCCTTCGAGATTCCGATTCTATGCTTGAGCCCGGTGTTGTTGAAGAAATTGAAGTTTCACCTAACTTAACTTATGAGCAACATCCTATTCGAATTATTACTTCGGAGGTCAAACGTCTTCGGAATAAAGATGTCCCGCTTGTGAAGGTTCAATGGTCCTCAAATCCTAAGGATTGCTCTTGGGAATCTAGAGAATTCATCGAGCGAACACATCCGGACTTACTCTCTTGAGCTCTTTGAGGTGAACTTCTTATTTCAGATTTCTTCTTTTGTGTGTTGATATGATTTTATGGTTGTTACTTTTTGTTCAAATATTTTTTATGATTGCGAGGACGCAATTTCTTTAAGGAGGGGAGTCTGTAACAACCCGCATATTTTACGATTGAATATTTAAATATTTTTATTTAAATATTTCGTCGTTAGTCGGATTTTTATCCGAAAAGCTACTTTTTGCAAACAGTCGAATTAGGACTCGAGACCACCCCCATTGAGTTCAAAATGACGTTTGCGAATTTTTTGAGTATAAACTTTGATATGTTTGGAGCTAGCTAAAATTTTGACCTTTTTCACTTTGGGTTTGGGTTTGGGTTCAGCCCACTAGTTCACATAATACCCCAAACTGAAACACTTCTCTTCATCCACTCCCGTTTCTTTACCTTTTCAGTTCTAAAGAGAATAATGGAGGAAGAGAAAAGGAATTAAAATCCTAAACCCTAGTTTCCATTTGCAAATCAAGCTCTTGCTCCAAATTCAAAGAGAAGCATTGGTAAGTATCATCTCCTTCTTCTCCAACTCATTTCTCACTTTGATTTCAGAAAATTCCTAAACCTAATTTAGGAAATGTTTCTCTTTTAAGCTTAGATTCAAGCTTCTTGTGTTGAGATTGAAGTGTAGTTGATCTTCCTTTGTCTTTAAGCTTCTCATTCATTGTTTTCGGGTTTAAATTAGGTGAGTTTTTGAACTCACATCTACGTCTATAGCTATCATTGTTGTTATGTACGAATTCCTAACATTTGTGCATATTCATTTGCTTTCGATTTGAATTGATTCGGTGAATTTTCCAAATTTTGGTGTTTTGGTCCAATTTTATGAAAATCCTTCCTTGGATTTTTGGACATTGATATTCGGGGTGTATCGAAGAGCTTTTAGGACCGGGTTGTCGCTTGACGTAAATCCTTAGTTGCCATTTCTCGTCCGATCGTTTTCGATTAGTTTTGGCCACTTTGGCCTAGGAAAAATGGTGCCCAGACCAGGTGACCAAACGTCTGGTGACCAAGTCCAGACGTCTGGTTTGGACCTGGAGCAAAATGTATGCACGCAGGCTTTATAAAAAAATGCCAGATACTAATTCCAGACGTCTGATATCTCAGATCAGACGTCTAAAAGAGTCTCAGACGTCTGACTTGAAGTTTCAGACGTTTGGGGGTTCTTTGGATAATTTCCAAAGAACGAAACCAGACGCCTGGATTCAAAACCAGACGTCTGGACATGGCTCAGACGCCTGTTTTGATAATTCTAGACGTCTGGGTGGCTTTCTGAACTATTTTTCAGAAAACAAATCCAGATGTCTGGATTCCAAATCAGACGTCTGGAAATGTTTATTTTTGCCTGTTTAGGCTGTTTTGTGTGGATTTCCTATTTTTAATCGATTGTTGTTGATCCAGATAATTGTTATCACTTACTATCGACTTTGATGACTTCTTTTCCGGGGTTTATGTGAATATCCATTTTGATTGATTTGGTATCGAATTCTTTGGATTTAATCCGTGTCTTCGAATGTGGGTTTTGATGATTGATTGTTTCTACAATCGTTTTTGTGATTTGTCACTTTAAATATATAAAGGTTTTCTATACTAGTAGTAAATATCAAAACTCTTTTATCAAAACGATTTTGACACTATTTTAATTACAAAGCTCGTTTCTTAAACCATTTTCCAATCTATTAGTATATACAAACCTTTACCTCATTCGTATGAGAAATCTAATTAAACGGCTTAGTAAAACAAGTGGTATGAAACGCTTGCGTTTACTTCGTCGGTTAATTTTCGGACTTGTTCGATTGAACCTTTTGTGACAATTTTTTTTAGTGGAGATCTACAATTTGTTCGTAAAAAATTTAAGTTAAGCAAGTGGTTATGGGACATGAAGCTAAACTCATATATTTACTAGCTCAGTGTAATTGACACTTCTTGATGATCGATGATGATCAATTTTTGTGAATTAGACTAGCAATGTGCGATGTCTCTTTGTCCGCATGGGGGATTGTACCCTGTTCTTGTGGAGCTTCGGCTCATGGTCTTCGGGTCGTTTTTGTGGAGCTTCGGCTCAAAATTAATGGTTAGCAACCATGGAATAGCATTCCATTTTGTGATACACGTGTTGAGAGTTTTCATGCTCTCGTTTTGTGATAGGCCTCCCCCTCTCTTTTTGTGATTTCTGGATTTCTAATTGGTGACTTCTAGAATTTGTGTTTCACCAATTTTCGTGATTTGATTTGATAAGTTTATCAATATTTGTGCATTGGTGAATTTGTGTGTCATTAACTTTTGTGATTGGCATTGATATAATTGTCAACATTTATGGTTTGGTGAATGAAATAAAGAGTATGACATTCTTTTTACCTTTGAGAAGATTCTTGTGATATGGATTAATCTCTTGTTGATTTTCAATTACGTACTTATCACAATATGGTATTATGGTTATGATACATTTTTGTCATATCTCTTATTCTATATCATTTCATCTGATATTTATAGCTAGACTGATCCGTTTATTATTTTATTATTAAATAATACTCGGGTCAGACCGAGATGTTACAGGTGCATCTGCTTGACTCCTTGTCTGGGATCATCTACTGACTTTTGTCTAACTACAGAATAGTTGTAGTTTTTGTTGTTATACATTCGAGATATAGACTCTATGATGTATACATATTCTTTTGTCATGCACTTGTATCTATTCTTTTGTGATATTGTGGATCATATTTGAGCACTACTCTGATGTACACTTTCATGTGTAATATTCATATCTGTTTCCGCCTTTGAGATATGAACTTCTGCGACTGATTTGTGTTATGTTTATTTCTATATTTGTTTCCAAGGTCCATATAGCCACTGTGTAGTAGCTTTGAGTTTGTATCGGTATGTCGGATTTCCTCTTGAGATAAAAAGTTATATTTTTATCTGGCATACCGGTACTCGCACAAAGCAATTATACAGATGGTCGCTCCTCAACAGCCTTATCCTTCGCGCTAGTTGACGGCATTACTCCGTAGTGTCCTTGGCTAGCGTGACCATAGAGGTGGGGCATCATAATTGGGTTGGCAGTACCCAATTAACAACTACCTATATAGCGCTTACACACTGAGCGGACCTCCTAGTGCCAAGCTCACGTCGAACTTACTACCCGACAACTTAGGACCTACATATGTATTCATGTCACCATCTCAATGGTAACGTCCCCTACACACCGACATCCACAAACATTGTCTAGGTCGAATTACTCATGTACACCGAGGAACCTTCCGTTTGTGCCTTAACTATACACCGTGCTGGATATCCACCAACAGTGTCTAGGTCAAATTGTCCGCTTACGCCGAGAAACCTTCCGTTAGTGTCATAATGATGCACTACGTTTGGTATCCATAAACAGTGTCTAAGTCGACTTACCCGCTTACAATGGTGAACCTCCTGTTAGTATCGTGTAATCAGCGCACCATTGTGTTCAAACCGCTCTTATTATAAACAGTGTTTGGGCCTAATTGTCGCGTACATGTTTGCATCAGTTCTATGGTGGTTAAAAGTCAAGAAAATAGTGGTTAAAAGTCATAATGATGCACTACGTTGGGTATCCATAAACAGTGTCTAAGTCGACTTACCCGCTTACAACGGTGAACCTCCTGTTAGTATCGTGTAATCAGCGCACCATTGTGTTCAAACCGCTCTTATTATAAACAGTGTTTGGGCCTAATTGTCGCGTACATGTTTGCATCAGTTCTATGGTGGTTAAAAGTCAAGAAAATAGGAACTAATTTCCCATACTTATAGGATTAATATATATTAAACTAGGGTCATAGGCCGAGGTTCAATCTATGCCATTCGTCAATAATCGGTTGAGCATTTGTTCCTTAGCAGTCGACCGCTTGATGTCGATCGGCTAAGGTCGGTCGTCGATCGGTGGAATTGAATTCCAAAATGTAAATGTTATTATAACGTTAATTTATACGTTAATTATTCTAGCTAGTCCTAAACTTTATTATACCCTTAATTCTGTACTTACTCTAATCGGATTTTTTTTTAATTCCTTTCATGTATAATTCAAATAGATTTCCATGTATAATCAATAATTTTGTTTACGTAAACTCAAACTACTAACTTTACGACGTGTGTACTTACACCGTTTTATACAAAATAACTATACATCTCCTACTATAGTTTTATACATATTTAAATCTCAAGATCAAATCAAGGTGAATGGGATGTTATCGAACTTTGCTCTATTTATTTGTCCAAGTTCTTATCAATAAGGATCTACATGGTTTTTAGAAAAAGAAATAAATTATCCTCTAATTTTTACTGCATATGAATTTCACATTTTCCCTTTTGTTTATATACAATCGAGCTTGATTTTTTTAATATGAACTTTGAATGGGAATTAATATCTCAAATTAAAAGAAACCAATTCCAGATCGAGTATAAATATAAACAAATTCAATTACTTAGGAAACAATATCATTTAGTAATCAACCCATTCACCTCTTGATGCTCTCTTCCTTCCTAACTTGCCTTCAATCTCCTCTTCTTCTTAATTTTTTGATTTCTTTTCTTCGATTTGACTTTATTTTTATTTTTATTTTTATTTTGACTTAGTATTTGGAGAAGGAGATATTGGAAGAGAAGGAAAATTTGAACGTACTGTTGTTGGCTGCTCGATTAGGGTTTCAGATTAAGAACAGCGGAGTGGAGAGTTACGTCCTTATTTATAAGCATAAGAATACATAGCAGCCTTTTGATTAATATTATAAAATCCGGGTCTTTTAGGCCTATGTTAACCCGAACCGACCTACATTGATCGATCGACCGGTTAGTTGGTGACGATCGATCGATAGGGTTTGATCGGTACTATACCGACTATCGACCGATTAAGTTATGTTATTAACATTGATTTGCTTCATTTATTAATTTATTTCATTAAATATATTTTGAGTTATTTTTTATTTTAAATCTTTAAACATTAATAACTTTTCCGTTTGAACTTTGTAACGACCCGGTATTTCGAACCATTCGCATCCGCACATGTCGGACTTGAATTGCTCAAAATATCAGATTGTTAATTTATATTTGGAAAAACTCGGCATATACAGTAAATAAATCAATCACAGAATCACAAACACAGAGTAATATAACAATAAGCAGCGGAATAGATAAATAGTAGTTCATGAAGCTACTATAAAACAACAGAGTTTGAAATAAAATACAACAGAATATCATCAATACAATGTAGTCTCGAATACAAATAGATGACAAGTATGAACAAAACAACTGGATAGCTAAAAGATGAATAGAAATAGATGGATCCTCAAGCAAAGCTCCAAAGGTGAGTCTCAAATGTTGTGGCACTTAGTCTGACCCGAGCGTAAAGCAAAACACAAAACACTCGAGTCAGTATTAACATCCTTGTATTAATAAATTCAACTCAAGTGAAATGTCAACTGAAATACAAGTAACTTAAAGGATGTTTGGGATTTCCATCCTCTAAGGATCCGTGGAACTATCTATTATGTAGTAATATACGCTATTATAATACGTCTATAGTAAAGTAAAAGTATTAAAATAGCGTTAAGGCGTTACCCATATCCCCCTTAACACATTTTTATATATTACCATAGTCTATACAGTACCGTAATTCCTCCGTAAACGGGAGGGCTATCAGAGGGTACTCCATAGGTATGGTACAAACCAAACTCATAGAAGGCGCGATAGGGCATGCGACAAGGCACTCGAGGCAATGCCAGGGTAGATATACCGTTTTCATATCCGGACTGGTGGTAACGCATAGCAGCTACTACCGCCCACCTCATGACACACTCCCAAATCTAAGGTGCACCCAATCAAATCACAAAATCAATAGAATGGTATCGAAGAAATGTGTCCGATAGGAGGAATGACCTCACTTGGCCCGGCGTGGCTTCTATTTTAGCCGCATCAAGCTGACTCACGGGAGTCAGGGCTACGTAAATACCATATAAAATCGTCACCAAACCATCCTACTTCATTCTGCAATCCCCACCACGTACACAGTTGTTAAAGTGGTTTTCGGTATTGGCAGAGAGTATGACAATATCCAATCTCCGTATCTTTAACAACCAAACGCTTATTTCACACCGTGGTCATTTCTTTTCAAATAGTTCACATTTCATATCAAAATACCATATTCATTTCGAAACCATATATAATTCGGTATCATTATTCACTTTAAATAATATTCATTTTCAGAATGTAACACTTTCAAAATTTATAACGCTTTCGAAATCATAACACTTTGAAACCATAACACTTTGAAATCATAACACTTTCCACATAAACAGTTTAGATGTTGAAAATAGTATATATATTAAAATACTTTATAAATTAAAATAGTTTATATATATAATAAAATACTTTATAAAAAAATTAGATTCCTCCAATTTCGCAAATCGATTTAAATTCAAAAATTCAATTTAAATCAATTCCAGTTTAACCATTTCAAGTTAAAGTTCAAAGATTCAAGTTTAAATATTCAAACATTTACAATATAAATTTCATTTATATTTCAACATTTAACTTTAAATTTATTCAAATTGGAAATTATTCCCTTAACCATTTTTATAACAATTTATTTAAATCCCAATTTATATATTTAAATCAATATTAAATATTCAATCTCAATTTTATTCAAAACTGAGAATATTCATTTAATCACTTTTTATCAAATCAAGTTATAAATCAAGTTATAATCATATCTTTTAAAATCTCAAAACTAATAAGTTAAAATCAATTCTTTCTTAATTTCAATTATTAACCAATTTAAATTCCAAGTCAACATTAATTTATCTTTCCAACCTTTATTATTAAAGTTATAAATCTATTTTAAAATATTAATATAAATTTTTAAATAAGTATTTTAAAACATATTATATACTAATTAAATTAAATTTTATTAAATTAAATCTTATTATTAATTGTATTTTGTATTAAATCTTATTTTATATATTTTTAAAATAGTAAAACCATAAGAAAATCTTAAAATTTATATTTTTCAAAACTAACTTATAAATTAAAATTTCTGAAACATATAAATTTAAATCTAAATTTTTATACATATATAGAAATTACATTTATAAATATTATATAAAACAATATTTATTAAAACCCATATATTTCCTTTCAAACTTTGGAAATCATTTTTCAAAATATAGACCAACGGTGTCCGTATATAATTTTCTATCCTATGGTCTAGTGATACAGATATTTATCATTTCAATCCGCAATTTAAATATTTACGGGTATAAATCATTTCAACATGTAATCCCAAAACTTTAAATAAATGAAAATCGCTTGGGTTTATCATTTCAACCCATAACGATTTTTTCCTATTCTACAAAATCGTTTGGGTATGTATCATTTTAACCCATAGGGAATTCTAAACTAACAGGGAACTTGCAGAGTGAGAACAAATGTGATAATTAATAATAATAATAATATCAATAACATGCATATATCATCAATAACAAATTTAAATATATACAAAAGGATATGGTGTCATATCATAGGTGAACAGTTACAGATAATGGCATATCATATACAGCAATTATAAAATTAACAGTTAAATTTAACAGCATATTTCAATTGTCGTTTCAAGTGAAATCAAATTTAATAAATATAAGAATGTTAATCGCGAGTGATTGCTCATCTTTCGAGGCTGGATGACATAGACAACACGACGGCTACGAATTGAATCACGATCTAGTTGATCGACCAAATCCAACGACTAATCTCAATGCGAAGCAAATTGAACATAGATTTGACGGACAAAGCTGATAGATAGGAATCAATGAGAACAAATCAAATTAGCTTGACATAAGCTGAACAAAATATACGTTATAATTTTTTCTCTAAAACTAATTTTTAAAACACATATTTAAAATAAGATATATATAAAATTTCAAATTAATATTTTAATTTAACACCTATAAAATAAAATCTTTATATATACCCAAACAGATCATAGATACACTTATATAAATCTATATATACAACTAACCAGATTATGTACAACCTATATAAACCTATACATAAACAACAAAATGATATAGAGCTTATATAAATCCATATATATAAAAGCAAACAGATCTTATATAAAAACTAATATATAATTTACCTACTTTTAAACATATACAAGCTGTCATATTATAACTCATATATACAAACAAACATAATATATATATAACTTACATATATATCTAGAAATCAAAACTTATATATAATTTACCTTTTCAGACTAATATTAATAACCTTCAGCTGACCCATATATATACTACATATATATAAACTATAAAAATATACGTACAAATATATATAAGTTTAAACACATAACAATAAAATCTCAGACTCATGTATACTCATATATAAATATATGCTAATATGAACTTATACATTATACAACTTTATATATATATACACACACACACATACAAATTTAAAATCAATATTATTATAAACCTATATACATATATACTTTGAAATCAACAATATATATAACTAATATATAAGCTGATATATATAAACTTCTTGTAAACTAAACATATATAAGGCATATACTTGTATATACATAACATAGAATATACGCTATAAATGAACATGTATAACTAATATATAATATATGTATGACTTGTAATATACCTTGTAAACATATTACTGTAATTATATATGTGCTGTAAAACATAATTATATAACTAACATAAATTTTTTTATATAAACTAACATATAACTAACATATTATTTATATATATACCTATATATAGATAACTGCATATATACCCTATAACCAACAGAGGGTTGTAAGGTGTAGAGGGCAGGAGGCCGACTAGAGGTGTAACTTGCTCGACTATATACATGGCAAGGTGGAGATGGAAGGTACGGCTACAAGGTGATGGAAATTGGGTTCGGCTGGAGGATCTGGTGATGGCCAAGCATGGGTGAAAGGGGCGAACGAAGGTTGGTGAGGCAGTGCAGGCGGAGGCGCGGGGTTGTCGGCCGGTGGTGGTGATACTCGGGTTTGGGATGGGGTTGAGATGTCTCGGCTGCAAAGGTCAGAAAATGGGAGAGTGAGAGGCACGGGGCTGTCATGCAGAGGGGGAGGCGGAGGGTTGTTCGAGTGGCTGCACAAAGGTTGAGGAGTAGATCGGCAATGGAAGAGAAAGACGGGTGGTGGAAGTTGGTTGTGTGCTCGGCAAAATATAGCTTTCAGTTCTCTTTTTTTTGTTTAGAAAGTGAACAGAGATGTAGATGGGTTTTTGAAATGATGGAAGATGAACCAGATTTCATAGGGAAGAGAAAATGACAACTAATAGGATGGAAGCTTATAATATTGTTTATATACCTATTAATTCTTTTCAAACAGAACAAATAAATGAAGGAGCACGAACCAGCATAAATTAAGATGTGATTTTCAAGAAAAATATAAACGAAATGAATTTGAATAGTTGCGGGTCCAAGGTAGAAAGCAATTATATAGCATATATATATTATTATTGTTTTGAACGGTAGAACCCATAAAGGCAGAAAACCAACCATCATATATATATTTATAATAGGAATAGAAATTGTCAAGCACGAGAATTCAGCAAATATTAAAGGCTAACGTCATTTGGCTTCAGCCGATGGACAACTGAATGGACATAGGAAAACAAAAGGTTGAAATTTCGGTACCGGTGCGGCTATCTGTTCGCAGATTTCGCCGTGTACCGGACGTCAAAATACACAAATGAACATACTACGGAGATCAGCACGACGAGATGATCAAAACGGTACATAAATATCAGCGATATGACCATCCTATCAAAAGTCGATATTTGGTACCAAAAATGCTGATAAAATGTCGAAAATAAGATAAACGGAGCAATAACAGTCCAAATTTGACGAAATGAAATATGACGTCTCACTCAGAAAATAGTTTACATTTTGATTGTATAAAAATATTCAAATTTTGAAAATAATTTAATGGCATCAATATTAACCGATTTAAAATTAAAATTGAAATTTACACTACAGAATTAACTTTCATATTATCTGATGAAAATCTGACATTTGCTATGCTTAAAGAGACGCATACCAAATATCAAATTTTTATTTCCAAATTCAATAACTTAAAATTTCACAAAAATTCAGTAAATTACGTTATTTAAACCGTTAAAATTTCGGGTCGTTACAAACTTCGATCATGAAACTATATATATATATATATATATATAAAAGTTATCTAGAAAATCTCCATGAACAAAGTGATGCAAGTTTCATAGCCATATTCTAACATTTGCTTAACTTCAATTTTTCTCACTCTTAATTAATTCATTTTTCTTAATAAATTATTTGTTAATTTTTCGGGGTGTTACGTTCCCTTCCCCTTAAAAGGATTTCATCCTCGAAATCTCTAAAGATGAAAAAAAGCAACTCATATATATGATTACCAATATCTACAACAATCTACTCAACCATCAACCACTTGCAATCATCTTTCTTAGTTAAAATTTCTAATGCAACGTGTACAAGTAGGTATGGAATGCATAAGAACATATAACTAATGAAAAAATTAGGCGCCTCCTAAACTAGTTAACCTATGGAAATGCTTGTTCTTATGCCATACATCCAACATGTATGCAACATACTATAGAGCAACCATTCAATGCATATGCAGCAAACATATTCATATAACTTAATAAAATAAATAAGTGATGGCGTAAGTGTAGGCTTACCTAAATATATTAGCCCACGTGTGCAATGATTAACTTAATACATACATCCATTAGCAACCATTATCCAAAACATGTCCTAATGACACGTTCATAACTATTCCTAGCATTCAAACATCCCTATCTATGGGTACACTATGCTAAAACCTAAGTGTATAAGTAATTATGTTAACTAAAATGGGAACGAACAATTAAAGAGTTCTAGATAGGTAGCTTGGATATTCTCCTCTAGCTCCCATGTACTCTCCGCTAGATCATTTCCCTATTGAACCTTAACTAGTTTAATGACTTTATTGCGGAGTCACTTGGTTTAATGCTCAATGATGCCGATAGGTGCACGACGAACAAGTGACTCTATTTCCACTACCACCTTTTCTAACTGACTTGGCTGGACAACAACTGCGGAATCGTGTAAACACTTTCGTAAGTATGACAAATGAAAACATTGTGAACTTCTGCTAACTTCTTAGGAAGCTTTACCCTATAAACTAACTTCCCTACTCTACCTGTGATCGGAAAAGGCCCTACAAACCCTAAAGCTTACCTTCCCGAACTACCAAACTTCATGACATGTCTAAGCTACAAGACCTTTACAAAGACTATGTCGTCCACTACAAACTCAAACTCTGTGCATCTCCTGCTAGCATAAGATTTCTGCATATCCTGCACGGTATTCAACCTCCTATGGATCAAGTGTCTTTTCTCCAAAGTCTCCCTTATTATGTCGGGTCCAAGAATAATTCTATCCATAGTGTCCAACCAGCAGGATGGTGATCTACAAGGTCTCTCGTACAATGCCGAAACGGTACCATCTCAATACTTAATTGAGAGCTATTATTATTATATGCAAATTTTACTAACGACAAGTGGTCTTCCTAGTAGCCTCTAAAATCCAAAATACACATCCGTAGCAAGTCTTCCAATACTCGATTCACCCTCTTAGTCTGTCCATCTGTCTGAGGATGATACTCGATACTCAAATTCAACTCAGTGTCTAAAGCCTTCTGAAAACTCCTCCAAAACTCACAGTTGAAATGCGGGTCTTGGTCACTAATAGTACTAGAAGAAACTTTGTGTAACCAAACTATCTCTCTGATACATAAGGTTGCCAAAGACGCAGCCCATCCTCATACTCCTAACTGGAATAAAGTGAGCCCATTTGGTCAATCGGTCTACTATGACCTAAATACTCTCATTTCCCATCTTACTCCTAGGGAGTCCATCGATGAAGTCCATAGAGACACTCTCTCATTTCTACTGTGGAATATTTGATGGTTGTTATAATCCACCTAGCTTCTTTTGTTCTACCTTTACCCTTTGGCACGTCACAGACTTGGACACATTCTTCGCCATATGCCTCTTCATGCCAGGACAATAAAAGACTCTCTTCATGTTAAGATACATTTTATTACAACCGGGATGAATGGTCATCCTGGAATGATGGGATTCCGCTAGCACTTTGTCAATCAACTCCATAATGAGAGAAACACATAGTCTACCATCTCTCCACAAGCACCCTTTCGAATTGATGGTATAACGACTCAAATGACTCGAACGTTCTCCTCTATCTAGCTTCTCGAAAATATCCAACAACTCCACATCTCATTTCTGACCTAAACAAATACAATACACCAGTGTAGGCTGCACATCCAAAGTTGCTAACAATCCTAGGGTGATGTCCGATAAAGGTCGAAAATCGGATGTTAGAAATGAACTCTAATTTTTCCACTCCATGAACATAAGCTAAAAACGCATGCTTTCTACTCAAGGCATCAGCTACAACATTGCCTTTTCCTAGAGAATAGGAGATACCAAAATCATACGATGCCAAGAACTCCATCCACCTTTGCTACCTTAAATTTAAATCCTTTTGGGAGAACAAGTACTTCAAAGACTTTTGATCCATAAATAGCTCAAACCGCTCTACTAAAGATAATGCCTACATGACTTGAGCGCGAAAACAATGGCTGCCAATACAAGATCACGAGTATGATAGTTTCTCTTATGGGCTTTCAATTATCGACTAGTGCAACTTGCAACCCTCCTTTCTTGCATCAAAACTGCATCTAGTCTTGTATCGTAAGTGTCAGATATACTATAAATGTCTTCGAACCATTAGGTAGACCAAAACAGGTGCGCTAGTTAATGACTCCTTTAGCTTATTAAAAGCGACCTCACATACTGAGACCTACGAGAAAGCCAAAATTTTCTTGGTAAGGTGGGTCAAAGGAGTGGAAATTTTAGCGAAGTCTTTAATGAACTTCCTATAATAGCCTGCCAAACTAAGAAAACTTCTCACCTCCATGGCATTCTTAAGTGTATGTCAATCCTATATAGAAACAACTTTACTAGGATCGACCACCTGTCCATGCTTAGAGACAACATGTCCTAAAAAGCGAACCTCTTTGCACCAAAGGCGACACTTGGAAAATTTCACCTTTAACTTATACCCATGGAGAGTATTGAGCACTTCTTCTAAATACAATGGACCCACGCTCTTCCTCACTTTTCGAATTGACTAGAATGTCATCAAGAAATACCACCATGAACCTATTTAGTAATACTCTAAAAACTTGACTTATGAGCTTGACAGAATATGTTGGTGCATTGGTTAGTACAAATGGCATGACTAACCACTTATAAAGTCCGCTGGGTGTGCGAAAAGCAATTTTTTGAATACTATCTTTGGTTACATGAAAATGATGGAACCTGGTAGCTAAGTCAAGTTGATAGAATATATTTGATCCAACTAACCGATCAAAGAGATCGTCTATGTGGTGTAGTGGATAACAATTCTTCTTTGTTAGTTTATTGAGCTCACGGTAATCGATGCAAAGCCTCAGTGTGCCATTTGCCTTGGTAGAAAGACAACTAGTGCTTCCCACTCTAAAATACTTCTCCTAACGAAGCCCTTTTCCAACAGTTCATTCACTTGCTTGTTTAGGTTGCGTCTTTCTTTAAGCGCCATATACCTTAAAGGTAAGGCAATAGGTTTGGCATTCTCCTCGAGGTAAATTCAAAATTTGATCGCCCTATGGGGTGGAAGACCGGTAACTTCGAAGAAGACGTCTGGATAATCACGAACTACTGGCACCGAAGCTAACTCATCCTGTGACAAGTCTAAAGAATATAGATAAATCAACATAACCGAACTCCTGGGATCGTAATAAACCCCAAGACTACACCCACTACAAGTATCCAAACGAGTGACCTTCCTATCACAATCTAGAACTGCGGCATATATAGTCATCCAGTCCATTCCCAATATTAAACATAACCCAGAATATCCTAAAACAAAAGCATCGCAATCGGACTAGAACTCTAAAATATACAACTTCAAATCTTACAAATCATAGATATGTAAGTTTATCCTCCAACTGGGTTTGGTACAACTACAGGGTCGGTAACTATGCTAGCTTCTAAGTGTAATTCATCTACTATTCTACACAAAATAAAAGAGTGTGAAGCCCTGGTGTCAAATAAGTTATGAATAGATAAATCAGATAAAGTTAACGCATGTTCAATTATGACCTTGTTCCCCTTGTACACTATCTGAGGCGCACTCAAGCTTGGAACATCATCCAGTACATAAGCCGATACCACTCAAGATGAGGTCTTTGGTGTAGTTGGACACTCCATCTTCATGTGCCCAAGTTGATTGTAGTTATAACATTTGATCCATGAGAGGTTCGTCTTGCAATCTTTCGCAACATGCCCCTTCGTATTACATCTCTTGCACTTGATTCTTACTTCTTTATCTTCCCCTGAGCTCCCATTCTGCCCTTGCACCTACTCTGCTGAAATGGCTTTCCTCCCTCCTTCTTGGGCTCAACTGTAGCTTTATCCTTGGAAAGGTATTAAGAAAAGCCATCTCCACAAATTCCTTATAAGAAGCTCCCATCAGAATGTGGCTGAGGGCCAAATCTTGAAGTGGTTGATTCAGCACCTTTGCAAACTTCAAAGCCTTTTTATGTAGGGTATTTATCAAATCAAACCTAAATCTAACCAGCTCATTGAATTGATTTACATACTCCTTCACCAACATATTTCCTTGCTGCAAATGTATAAACTTCTCTAGCTGCACTCCTTACTCTGTGAGGGAAAGAAATCTCATCTCAAAATGCCTCCTAAAATCTTCCAAAGTTGTATCTTCCTCAGTAATCTCATCTACTGCCCCATCCCACCAGTTTAAAGCTTCTTCTTGCAAGTGCCAAGCAGCCAATTGCCTTCTAGCGGCATCATCCAGACCTAACAACCCAAAAATTCTCTCACAAGTACATAATCATGCCTTTGCATCCACAAAGGATTCCGTTCCTATGTAAGGCATCCCTCTTAAGCTTTAAAAGTCTCTACATAGCTGGCGAAGTTCGCCACCGCTAGATTAATAGGAACTACACCTAATGCTTGCGTTATGGGCCCTCCATTAGGGTTAAGCTCAACTCGCCCTTTTGCTTGTAAGTATTGATGGAACCATATCGAAACATTCACTCTTGGAATCTCAAATGCTTTGGCATAATCATTTCAAGTTTGACAGCTTATTCTCACTATCTATGATTAGGACTATTAGCAAATCTCCTCAGAGAGTATTAAGCATTACTGGAATTTAGCGGGTATGTTGGTGTTATACTTATATATATATATAAAGTCTTTGTGAAAAATATATAAAACAACCAAGTACACTCTCTCAATATGTACATAATCCCTAAGAAACCCTAAACCTAGGCTCTGGTACCAACAATGACAACCCGCACAGCTGGACACATTGATTCACAGCCTAAAATGACTTTCGAACTCGGGTCATGCCAAGATGACAAAATTTAATACATTATAAACTTTCAGACCTCACAACGGAAGGAAATATAACATGAATATTGAAAATAAGAATCTCAGACAATGTCTCAATAATATGCAATCTACATACAAAGTTCCTAAAATAACAATATAGAGTCTAACTGGAAATAAAATATGATAAATAGTACATAAAAAGCTACTAAAATAATATAACTCCAATACCTAGCTTCTTTCTATACATACCATGTCTTGCCCAATTCACTTGCTAGCCTATCTCCCTATGGTGGGTGAAAAGAAAGAAAGGGGTGAGTCAGATAAAAGTCTGGTGAACGAATTGTATTACTAGTGAATGGTTTTCAAAAGCAATGAATTTTATTTACAGTCTACCTGACCAAGGATGTCTTTTTTGTGTTTATGAATTACCTACGTAGGGTTGGTCACCTTAACTTAAGGAATATGGTCCTGATTGCAACCACTCCCAGGACAACCTATAGAGGTTTGTACCTAAGGTTCAAACAATGGATCGACTAATAATTCTAGGAAACTTCTAGTAATGATTGCAAGAAGTAATATCCTATCACTATTAGGTTGACATTTCCCAATTAACAACTACATATATCGCACTTACACACTGACCGGACCTCGCAATGCAAGGCTCACGTTGAAATTACTATCTCGAGGACTTAAAGCCTACTTATGCATCCGTGTCACAATCTCAACAGTAACGTCCCCTATGCTCCATGTCGAACATCCATAAATAGTATCTAGGTCGAATTACCCACATACACTGAGGAACCTTCTATTAGTCCCTTAACTATGCACCGCGGTTGATATCCACCAATAGTGTCTAGGCCGAATTACCCGCTTACACCGAGGAACCTTCCGTTAGTGCCCTAATGATGCACCGATCCGATCATCCACAAACAGTGTCTATGCCGACTTACCCGCTTACATCGAGGAACCTTTCGTTAGTGTCATCTGCTTAGCACACCATCGCTTTTAAACCAAGCTTATGATAAACAGTGATTATGCCTAATTGCTCGTGTACACATTTGCTTCAATTCTGTGGTGGTTAATATTCAAGAAAATGGGAAATGATTTCCCATACTTATGGGATTATTATATATTAAACCTGGGCCATACGCCGAGGTACATTCGACTCCATTCGTCAATAATCGATCGATCGCTTGTATAGTGGTCGACCGTTTGTTGTCGACCGACTAAGATCGGCCATCAACTAGTGAAATTGAATTCTAGAACATAAATTTTATTATAACATTAATTTATATGTTAATTATTCCAGCTAATCCAAAACATTATTATACCCTTAATTCAGTACTTACTTTAATCAGATTTTCGTCATTCCCTTCATCTATAATTCAAATTGATTTCCATATATAATTGATAATTTTATTTACATAAATTCAATTATTAACTTTATGATATGTGTGTATTTACATCGTTTTATACAGAATAACTATACATCTCCAATTATAGGTTTATACATATTTAAATCTCAAGATCAATTCAAGGTAAATAGGGAGTTATTGAACTTTGCACTATTAATTTAGTCCAAGTTCTTTCCAATAAGGATCTACATGGTTTCTTTTAATAGGGAATTAATTTACTACATATAAAATTCACATTTTCCCCCTCTATTTATACGTAAATGAGCTTGATTTATTTAATATGAACTTTGAATGGGAACTATTATCTTACATTAAAAGAAACCAATTCCAGATCAAGTAGAAATATAAACAAATTCAATTACTTATGAAACAATATCTTTTAGTAATCAACCCACCTTTTAAAGCTCTCTTTCTTTCTAGCTTACCTTTAATCTCCCCTTCTTCTTAATTTGTTGATTTTCTTTCTTCAATTTGACTTTGAAATTATTTTAATTTTGATTTAGAATTTGGAGGAGAAAGAGATTTTGGAAGAGAAGGAAAATTTGAATGTACTATTGTTGGCTGTTGAACTAAGGTTTTAGAATAAGAATAGTGGAGTTGAGGATTACATCCTTATTTGTAAGCACTGGAATACACAATAGCCTTTCAATTAGTATTATAAAATCTGGGTCATTTAGACCTAGGCTAACCCTAACCGATTAACGTTTATGTCGAATAGTCAATAGGTGGCGGTCAACTGCTAGAGGTCGATCGGTCCTATATCAGCTGTCAAATGATTAACTTTATGTTAGTAACGTTTATTTACTTCCTTGGTCAATTTATTTCCTTAAATATATTTTGAATTGATTTCAATTTCAAATCTTTAAACATTAATACTTTTCTATTTGAACTCCGATCATAAAATTCTAAATATGAAAGTTGTCCAGAAAATCACCACGAACACAATGGAGTAAGTTCCGTAGCCATATTTTGATGTTTGCTCGACTTCAATTTTAATTTCTTTTACTATTAATTAATTTCTATTGATAAATTATTTGTAAATTTTTGGGGTGTTACATTTAGTATTTCATAAACTCCATTAGATATCTTTTGAATGCTTAAGCTCCATTGTAGATGCCTCTATTTGATTTATTTTTGATATTTTTCATGTATTAACTCTATTGAACTACAAATGATCACTGGCATAACTCATCTTTTGTTTTAGCGCAATCGATATGAGATAACTCAACAAAATAAATAATAATTTTGTCAAATAGTTGTTATCATCAAAATACAAGAATCATATTCCTAAAAGATACAACTATGAAGGTACTTCAGATGAGTTGGAAGAGCTCTACATGAAAGGTCACTTACAAACTATTTTATTTGAATGTGCATTGATGGAACACTTGTGTACATTCGATAATGTTTTGAAGAAAGATGATGGAAACAAGATTGGGGATTGGGGAATAATAGAAGGCAATGATTTCATTATGTTCACTGCAAAAGTATATAGGGTTCGTCAATATTATTATGTATAGTTAAGATACTGGTTCCTTAGTGATGTAAAGGAAAATATTCTTAGTGAGGATCAGTTGCATGACAAGATGAAGGTGTTAGACTTATGGTTGTGTTGAGCATGTAACACCTTGTGCTTTTGGATAATACACACACTTGAATTCTTAATTTGGTGGGTCAAATCCTAAAACCTTAGCAAAACCCTTTATTTTCACTCTTCCTTTACGATTAGGTTGAACTCTAATGCATAACGTGACTTTACCAACTCAAAGTGATCAGTCACTTTTTAATTCCAATCTAACTACATAGTGAGTGATACACATCATTTTCATATATAAATTTAATCCCTTGCATGATTGATTCTCATTTCTTACCTCAATTCCTTTCATCTAAAGAAACTCTTAAAACTCTTAAACTCATAATTTATAAGAAAGTCAATAATTATGAGATATGGAAATTTAGTGACGGTGCCAACGATGAACTTGTTATTCCTTTATGGGGATATTTTCGATGTTTATTCTCCCCAATACCTTTTCAATTTATGTATTTTTATAGGATTTAATGCAAAATATTTATCAATATTACTTTGTATTATTTTTTGTTATACAATTAAATTTTGTTTTCAAATTGATTCTATTGCTAACAATCTAAAGTGATGATTATGAAAGTAAAGTGAACAGTTAAATCCTTAGTTTTGATAAATAAAATAGATTTTTATAAAATAGCTTGAAAAAGAGATCGATAATTTTAACTGAAGGAGATGTATGCTTTTTTTAATTTGTGATGATAAAAAATTTGTTATTTTTCAATAGTTATTGCCAATAATGGAACTTATGATTAGTGATTAACTAATGGATCCCGGTAACCTAGGAACTTATTCCAAGGTGAATAATGTTGAAAAGAGTATTTAAAAATGAGGGGAAGTCCCTTACGGGGCGAGTATAGTGAATTTCCATCCAATGTCGTAAGTACCTTTGGAGAATTATAAAAAAATGTGTTAACCGGGCTTTAAACCAAGCAGAAGTCAACGAAAGTTAAAAATACAAGACAAAGACGGAACGACTCAAAAACTTGGAAGCACACTTAGAAGAGCTAAAACAACCGAGAGGAGTTTCATTCAAATTGGAGCTAGGTATATAACTTGGCATCGAGTTATATAGGTCGGTACCGACCAATCTATTCACGACATTTCACCTCCCAAACTCCATACAACTCCTATACTACTCCAACAACTCGTGATCAAGTGGCTTTTCCAAAGTTTGGATGATCGACCAATTCCAAAGTTGATGGGAAGAAAACCAAGAAAGCATGATAACTCATGAAATAATGGAAAATCACTAGAATCAACCAAAAGTCGATGAAAAGAGCTTGGAGCATGTCAAGTAGAAGGTAGTAGAGCAAAGCAGGTGAAAGTTGGATTTGCACCGAAAAAATAGGTCGATATCGAGTTAGATGACTTGGTACCGAGTTATCATTTCGACTCATGGAAATCTGATATCTCTTGTATGACTTCCTATCTCCTAGACCTTAGTGCAAGCAAGCTTCTGACCAGTACCTCTGTTTTCCTATAAATACAAACTATAGTGCAACCGAAATATGATCTTCTCCCCGATTTTCTTTCTTCACTCTGGATCTGGGATTCCAGTGCTCTTCACCATCTTCCTTCCTCACAATAGTCACCAAGGAAGCTACTGTTGGCAGTTCTAGGTCTAATAACTTGTCAAGCTCTTGTACTTATGACTCTAATTCTCTATAATCTCATACAAAATCTCTTAGATCCAAAATCAATAAAATTATAAAGTGGCCGTAGGCTAGAGATTGCCGAACCACTAAAAAATATTATGTCTTCCTATTACTTTTCTTTGATTTCCACTGTTATCTACTAGATCTAGGTCTCACGGGTTCTCTATAACTCATTCTTTAACTCATTCTTGGGTGTTGATCCATTTTTGGCTTTAACATTTGGTGCTTTCACTAAAAAAACTAAATCTAGGCTTAGCACTAGCTCTCAACTTGAGATTGAAGGATCCAGAAGTTTTATTTAAAGAATTTTAGGATTTGCTATTAGAGATCCATGGAACCTAGAAAAGGATGATCTTCCTCCAGGAGATCCGTAGGAGCATAGCTGGTGGTGATGAAGCAAACACTCACTAAACGGAAGTTAATAATGGAAATGTAATACCAGGATCCTTTGCTCAATATGAGGTGGTGACCAAAGGAGCGTTTGATAAGATGATCCATGAACTTAATTAGAAGATGGTGGATAGCCAAAAATCTCTCATGGGCAAGATGGATGCTTTGCTTAATCTGTAAGCCCAAACTACTAGGAGAACTAGAATGGAAACTTCACCTATTATAGAACAAGAGAATTCTAATGTTTCTCGCCTAAACAAGAGAGACAGGAAGCAAAAGCAGAAGGAAGTAGTTAGTGGAGTTGAAGGAGGACCTGTAGGAGGAAGCATGATTGCTCCTACCTCTAGAAGACAAACCGATACAAAGAGAATTTCTCTTGATATCGAGAGGAATGCTCATGCAAATACTCCTCAAGAAGGCGATGTCATGGATGTATCTGATAAGGAAGTGGACTTACATCTTGATGGTGGTGATTTGGAATTGATTGTTGATGCTGATGAAGGTGGAGTTCATACAATCGCACATCAGTTAACCGTACGTTCTTGAATACAGTAAGAGTGGTACTTCCAAAGGTAGGAAGACCTAGACGTCAGCCAAAAAACTGATACCATTTGCAGAGTTAAACACTTGGTGTAGTTCTTGACAATCGACCGTCACATTACTGGGCAAACGAGGAGTAAATCGCTGACATGATCAAACGAGTGGTGGAGGAAAGTAGAGGCGGAAAGGATGAAAACTGAGGTTCCATGCCAAGCCAAACTACATTTATTGAGAATATCCTGAGAGAAGAGTATCCTCGCAAATTCACCATGCCGACAATGCCATCCTACAAGGGAACTACTGATCCCAAACAACAGTTACTCAAATACGAATGGCATATGGATAGAGCCAGAGCTACATATGTCGTTTATTGTAGGTGTATCCCTATCTTCTTGGAAGGAGTTGCTTCTATATGGTTCACTAGGCTTATGCCGAAGTCCATATCAACTTTTGACGAATTGGCTAAGAAGCTTTTAGAGCAGTTTAGGCTCTAAACTACACTACCGAAGGACGTGATGTCCCTGTCTGGCTTTTCTCAAGGACCCAAGGAGTCACTGAAAGCTTTCTCGAATCATTCTAACATCTTTGTTATGGAGGTTAGCAATCCGAAGAAGATCTTATATTCATGGCGCTTGTCCGGGGCATTCACTCGGACATGGATTTCGTAGATGGATAAAGATGAAGCAATCAATTACCATAGAAGAATTCCACCAGAAGGAAAACTGGTTTCTAAGGCTGAGAGAAGCAAGAATGGTTGAAGGCAAGCTCATTGTTGAGCAATCGATAGAGGATGTTAAGAGTAAAGTTTCCCTCAAGCAAGATGGAAATAGTTTTGGAACTGCTGGAGGAAATGTGGGAAAAATAAAAAATAAAAAAAGAGGAATTACAATGCTGATAGGCATGACGGGGATGGGAAACATCTATGGAATCTGTGATTCGAGGACTATACGCCGTTGAATGACAGTTTAGAGAACATCTATCTTGCCACTCAGGGAACTAAGCAGTATAACAAACCACCCAAGAGGGAAGCGATCGAGCAATAGAAAAGGTCAGGGAAGTATTGTCGCTTCCACGAAACTCACATATATAACACAAATGAATGTCGACATATGAAGAACTTAATTGAGGAATTAATAAGGAACAACAAGCTCCAGCGGTATGTAAAGAAACCTTAAAATGCTAATCAACCTATCGGACTCCAGGGGCTAGATGCTCAAGGGAAACCGCCTGGACCCAGCAGAGAAGGTCCCAGGCGCATAGATCAAAGAATGGTTATAAACACCATTATAGGAGGACCTCACCGAGCGAAGAAGATTTTGGGTGAGATAGAAAGATATGCTAGTTCTTTAAAGAATTCACCGAAGGAGAAATGTTGCGCTATCGAGGATGAAGTTCTGACCAAGCAATAAAAAATGATTACAGATAATATTGTGTTCAGAAATCGGAACACCGAAGGAGTTAAAGCATTGACTCTCGACCCAATGGTGATAATGGTCGGGATCGGACCAATTGTTGTGCATCAAGTATTGCTTGACAATGGAAGTTCGATTAACATCCTATTCCGTAAGATGTTTGATCAAATGAAGATTAGCATGAAGGATGTGATCACTTACCAAACAAAGGTTCAAGGTTTTACAGGTGAAGCTAAATAGCTGATTGGAACGATCGATCTCCCTATAGAACTCAAAGAAGGAGAACGAAGGGTATTTCACATCCAGACCTTCATGATTGTTGATGAGTATTCTGCTCATAATGCTTTCTTGGGCTGGCCATGTTTGGCCGACTTTAGAATCACTTTGGCTTCATGTTGTCTCATGATGAAATTCCTAATGGAGAGTAGGATAGGAGTAGTAAAAGGAGACCAAAGTGCTGCAAGGGAGTATTGTGTTGCCGAATTACGTGAATCTAAACGCTATGAAAATGGGGAAGCTCTCTGCATTCAGGAACCGCCAACATAGTAATTATAGAAAAGCTCTTGGCCCGGGGACCATAGTCTATTAGACAAGGCTGTGGATCCCAAGAAGAAGTCAGGGGAGATACGGGAAGCACCGGCAGAGATTATGGTGGCTGTCCCTTTCTTCAACAAAATCTGGAAGTGTTTTCTTGGATGCATTTTGATATCATCGGAGATAGCATATTATCCACTTTACATCAATCCCAAATTCATGCCAGTGAGACAGAAGAGGCATACCCTAGGTCCGGAGCGATCTGCTGGATTGAAGGAAGAAGTGGATAAGCTATTAGCCAATGGCTTTATCTGTGATGCTACATATTCTGTGTGGGTTTCAAACAATGTGTGGTCCGAAAACCGAATGGGAAATGGTGAACTTGCATTGACTACTCAGATTCGAACAAAACCTGCCTGAAGGATACCGTTTGTTGCCTAGGATCGACCAACTCGCAATGGAACCATGAGGCATGAACTTCTCTCATTTATGGATGCCTACTCAGGGTACAATCAGATTATGATGCATGAACCAGATCAGGAGAACACTAGTTTCATCGTAGACTTGGGACTATACTGATATGTGTAAGCCATTCGGTTTGAACAATGCCGTAGCTACTTACCAAAGACTCACAAACACTATGTTCAAAGACCAAATCGGACGAATGATGGAAGTGTACGTAGACGACATGTTGGTAAAGTCGCTAGTGTTTGGAAACCATTTGGATGATCTCTTGGAGATGTTTGAGATCCTTCAGAAGTACCGAATGAAATTGAACTCACTTAAATATTCATTTTGGAGTTGCTTCTAGAAAATTTCTTGGTTTTATTGTGAATGCAAGAGGAAACGAGGCCAATCCAAAGCAGATTGACGCCTTGCAAAAAGTTATATCCCTAACGACGAAGGAGTTACAGAGCTTAAACGGAAAGATTGTAGCATTAAGCTGATTTATCTCCAGAGCGATGGATAACTGCATACCGTTCTTTAATGCATTGGCGGAAGGTAAGAAGAACTTTAAGAGGAATCAAGACTATAGAATGCTTTCGAAGAGTTATTGTGACATATAGAGACACCACCGGTTCTACCTAAATCGGTGAATGGGGAGACTTATTCATCTATCTGGTGGTATCTACCCATGCATTAAGCACAACACTTATGCATTAGGAAGCTAGGGTTCAACGACCCATCTAATACACTAGTAAGCGATTCATCGGAGTTAAATGAAACTACCCAAAACTAGAAAAGCTAGCGTACCGCTTGCTAATAGCATCTAGGAAATAACGACCATATTTCCAGGCTCTCCCAATCAAGGTGTTGACGGATCAACCCTTGAAACAGGTACTGTATTGACCCGAAACTTAGGGACGGCTTCTAAAGTGGAACATCAAGTTGAGCCAGTATGATGTGACTTACCATTACCAAAGGGCTATTAACGGACATGCACTGGCTGGCTTCATCAACAATTTCACTATTTGAGATGGTGATGACGAGGGAAAAATGGTCATAGTATCTAAGTCAAAATTATTCGTCGATGGTGCATCAAACGAATTTTTCTCAAGAGCAGGAGTTGTGCTTGAAACTGCCAAAGATTGATCAATTTGCTATGCTCTGAAGTTGGAATTTCCCGCCATTAATAATGAGGCAAAATACAAGGCGCTGATAGTAAGATTGAAGATTACAAAGGAACTAGAAACAAAAACATTGCATATCTACAGCGATTACCAACTAGTTGTATGTCAGGTTAGAAGGGAATACCAAGCTAGTGGTGCGAAACTTGCCCCTTACTTATCGAAGGCTTGGGAGTTGCTCAATAAGGTTGAACACTACATGATATCTCACATTCCCAGAGCGGACAATATGAAGGCCGATTCCTTGCTAACTAGCTAGTTCTGGAGAAGCGCATATGATGGGATTGGTTCCAATAGAAGCACTGACTACTCCTAGCATAGATCAAATAGATGTTGATTGGATTTTAGAGACTCAAAGGAGGTAGAGCCATGGATGATGTTAATAAAGGACTACTTAATCAAGAAATTACTATTTAGAGACAGGACCGAACGAAAGAAGCTCCTTCGAAAGGCACCACGATTCATAATGCAGGAGGAGTGCTATACAGAAGAGGGTTATCTTCCCTTTTGCTAAGGTGCGAAACCAAAGATAAGCTAAGAAGATTTTTGTGGAAATTCATGAAGGCAGCTGCGGGAATCACACAGGAGGGCAGATGTTAGCAAAGAAAGTGCTCCGTTACAAATACTTCTGCCCGACCCTAAATAGGGATGCGACTGATTATACGAAGTGATGTGACCGGTGCCAGAGATTCTCAAAGATTCTGAGAGCCCTATCAACAGAACTAACACAGATGGTCAGCCCTTGACCATTCACAATCTGGGAATTGATATTACTGGCGTGCTACCAATTACGAAAGGAGGAGCAAAGTACACGGTTGTAGTTGATTACTTTACAAAATAGGCTGAAGGTGAACCAATTGCCACAACCACTACTAAAAAAGTAACTAATTTTGTAAAGGAAAATATTATTTATAGGTTTGGGGTGCCTCAGAAGATTATCATAGTCAACGGGACTCAATTCAAGATTGCTGAGTTCACAGATTTCTATAGGCGGTACTAAATCGAAAAGAGCTTCTCTATGGTAGCGCATCCACAGGAAAATGGGTAAGTAGAAGCAGTGACCAAGATCATCAAATCCACTTTAAAGAAATGCACTACTACAAAACAGGCCATTTGCATCGCCTAATTTGAATCGGTTGAAGTAAAAACTGATGCAAATAGAACTATTTGCATCAGTTCTGTCTTAATAACCGATGCAATTGGCATGTGGAAAGCAATAGATAATAAAAAAAATTAAATTTGCATCAGTTGTCACCAACAACCGATGCAAATACATTGATGCAAATAGTTTTAGTCGCATCAGTTTTAAAGTGAACCGATGCAACTACATCCAAAATAATAATTTTCGCATCGGTTCCTTAGGGGAGGCGATGCGATTGTAAATTATTTAGGATATTCGTTGCTAACCTTTTACGTCCCGCCTTTCCAATTTTTTTTGGCCGCTCCCATTCTTTTCCCCTTCGAAACCAAAAAAACCCTAAAATTGCGACTGCGCAAGTCCCTCTTTCATCTACTGTTATATCAGATTGGAAAGTGGCAATTAAAATTCGAAACAAGCTTCAACGTCGAGGAGCAGAAATTCTCTGAGCTACTAGATCCAGTCTCTTCTTGGTATCAAAGCTTTGGATTATCGCATGAATTGGAGCAGCCGGAGGTCGCGGTTTTGTTTCTTTGATTCGAAGGGCGATTCGAGGCGATTGGGATTGTTCGAAGGCATGATTGCTTGTAGTAGGAAGCAAATATGCATATTATTGTTCTGTGATATGTCGAATTATCAGTGGAAGTTATAGTTTGCAGTTGGTTTTAGGGGATGTTGTATGTGGATGTATATGGATGTAGTGTGGGTTTGTGTGTATAGAAGTGAGGATGTTTTGATATGCAGGCAGATTTGTGGTGGTTGTTGACTGGTGTGAAGTGGTTGTTGAAGGGGATGTTGTATGTGTGTGTGGTAAGTTGTATGTGGAGAGTTATGGTGATATTGTTTAGCAAGGCAGTTGAAGGATTTATGGTGAGTTTTATGTGGAGGATTGTATGTGTGTATGGTAAGCACTGTGAACGAATGATATGGTGGTAGGCTTTTGGCAAGTGGGATGACTATGGACTGTTTTGAGGCAGTATGTGCAGTAATGTAAGGAGTGAGTATGTTTTGTTTTTGGTTAGCAAGTGTGACTGCAAGTGTGACTGCAAGTGTTTGACTGCAAGTGATGTTAATGCAGTGCAAGGAAGAAGGTTATAGAAGTGTTTGAATGGTTGTTTGTGACAGCTAGACAGGTAGAAGTGTGTGAAGGTGGCAGTTTTGATCAGAGGGGGTATGGTGAATGGTGACTGGGTGGTGGTGGCACTTGTTTTGGGACTGTGTTGTGATGAAATGTGTGCAGGTCGAAGGAGTTTGAAACTATGGTTTCAGGTATGTAGAGAGTGTGATGTTGGCAAGGAGATAGCAGATGGGATCATGTTATGGTGAAAGTTTGATGGGTCTGGCAAGCAATGTTGTGGAGGAAGAATCGACAGTATGTAGCCAGCAGTGTGCACTGTTTTGAAGGAAGTTCAGGTGATCAGTTGGTAGAAGAAGGCTGAGCAAGCAAAGGATGTTGTGGAGGAAGAATCGACAGTATGTAGCCAGCAATCTGCCGACGTTATTTTTTTTTTGATTCGCTGCAGAAAATCGATCTATCGATTTTCAATTCACTCCATAAACGATCTCAGCCGTTACTCGATGCCATCTCAGATTCACTCCAGATACCTCCAAATCAACAGTGATGATATTCGGTAGTAGGTAATATTTTACTCAGACCCTTGGTTAATTCGTTATTTCAACCTTTCCATTTTTGTTTTTCTAATCCACTGGCGGTGTTTTCCTTGATTGATTTTTAATGATTTGTAGCTAAAGTATATATTGTTAGTAATTCGTGGTCATGTAGATATCTAAGAGTACATGTATTTTAATTTGAATTTTCCCACATTACCGATGTACCTTTTCTTTGGATTTGTAAAATGACAAACTGTTGACTTTACATGAAATGAAGTCATGTCGAGGGATTTCATATTCTTTACCTCAGACATAGCTGTGATTAAACTGATTTATGCATAAGAGGTTTATTTAGCAAGGCTGAACATTTTGGCTGTAAATAAGAAAAACCAAAGATTTATGTACTGAGAACTATATGGTATTTCGTTGATTTGAATGTTTGCTTCAAAAAATTACACTTGACAGAATCTTAGATTCTTTTGTAGGGAAATTTTGAAATTTCATTTGAAAATGTGTTCTTTTGCTAAATCAAGGGCAGTCATAACTTGTGACTAACCACGATCTATCAGCATATTATATTGATATGCGTATATATATTTATGTGAAGCTATTTTGTAATGTCTATCTAGGAATTTGTAGGCCATAGAAGTTTGTTGATTTCTGAATACTATGGGGCTGACATTGACAATTAGTTTAAAACTTAATCTGAAAGTATTTTTATGAATCCGATATCCCTTTAAATTTTCTTGTTCTTTTGTACCTGTTTCTGGCCATGGCCATGCTCGTAGATGATCACCAAACACATACTGTTATATCATATTTATGTCGTATAATGCATAACAAATATTAGTTACTCATGTTTTGTTTCTTTAATGTATCAATCTAGGTGGTGGTTAACTTCACTGCTACATGGTGCCATCATGTATAACAAGTAACCTGATGTTTTATTCCTTAAAGCTGATGTTGATGCACAATCTGTAAGTCTCACTCTTCCTTGTAACAAAACAATATTTCTCGCTTCCTATTTTACTCCTTTAGAATTTATCCAGTTTTCACTCTTACAAATTATGTGATAAAGTCTTGCTATCTCTACACCACCCTTATGTAGTTATGTGCCCATTGATAGTCAAAACTTTGTTTCTTGGAATTAGAATAACAAGAAGAAGAAATGTTATGAAACAAGACGAGATGTATTGTTTTTGGAATAACGACTTTGGGACTTAGAGAATTACTTGGGTTATCTCAAGTGATTCCCTAATTACGTCAATTATATCATTCTCCTTCTTTATAAAAAATAATATTACTCACTCTTCTTCTTTTTCTAATTCAACATTGTTAAGATACAAACACTAGTTTTCTAAACTTTGTTTGCAACTTTGGATTTGCAGCAACCGTAACTTATGAATCAGTTAGATAATTAATTAAACATGGTTGACTCTATTATTTACAATTTGTAAGTACTCTCTTTCTGTTAATTTTGTTTTGTTTTTGCAGGATATAGCCTACTCTTTAAATTTTTGAGGGATGGTAATTTGATTGCTGAACTTGTTGGTGGTCACTTGCAAGAGTTGGAAAATAAGGTTCAACAACTCATGTATGGTTTAAAGTCTCTTTCCCTAATAAGATATCATGAATCTTGCTTTGATAACTTCAGACATTAATATAGCTGGGTTCAAGATTATGTTGCTCATGTAAGGTTGTAATGCTTGAGGGAACAGTTAACCTTTTCATAATGCAATGGAGGTTTTTTATAGATAGGAACATGACATTCTCACATAAATGTCAACAGGTTATCATTTACATATCAGGTTATCAATAGGTTATCATTTAGATACACCTAATTATCTTTACTTAGCTATGTAATCGACAAATCATAATAATATTTGGAAAATGAAATTAGAAGTATAGTTTTATCATTACTTGAATACTTTAATAGTAACATATAGGTTGTGTGTGTGCGCGCGCGCGCCAATTCCAGAATAGATTTAACAATCAAATGATCAAGAAATAAAGTCATGTAGAAAGTATGAACACATTATATGCACATCAATCTGTTAGCTAACCTCGCGAGTACCTATTTTATTTTCATGTTTAAATCTTCATGCAATATCTTTGTTATGTTACTTGTAGTCTATAAATACAATACATGGTATTTTTTTGCAAGAAGTGGGTGAGCCTAGCAAGCTCATTAAAATTGAGAAAGGTTGAAGGAATGATCACATATAAACTGTAGCTTGTTGACCCTCACAACTTTATTAGAAAACTCTGATTAGTTCTTTTTCCTGATATATATTTATATAAAGATTGCTAATACAGTTTGGACTAATCAATGCTTTAGATTTTAATTCCGATAGAAGAAGGTATTCTTTAAAAAATCTCAACCATATGTTGCTTAAAATTGATTAATCCACATGACCTCTGCACCAATGTACCAGAAACTTGTTTAACATACAAGTAGATGCTACAAGATTTTCGTTTAGGCATGTATTTGATGAGGTATGTACTATATGCTCTAAGACTGTTTCGTATCAATTAAAAATGTTTGACAACTGTTTAAGTTTGACAACAAAATAATAATTTTATGATAGTACTTCAAACCAATTCAAATAGTTAATTACATTTGTCTGTGTTTATAAAGGTGGTAACAGACCACTGCAATTTTTTATGACCGATCCACATGAATTGGTCGCCTCATAGATATTTCCCTTCATTTGAGTTAACCTCCATCATTAGTTTATTTAGTGAAATTTTCCTTTACATCTGTCAACAAAAAATTTAATCAATTACACAATTTAAACAAAGTGTACACTTTAAAATATCATCTAATGTGTGATTTTATGGATTCTCATAGATGGGTGATGTAAAATGGAAGTTTGTGGCCACAATTTTGTGTGTGAAGCAAGAAAAGAGACCGATAATGTAGCAGGCCTTTAGGTATATGCTTAATATCATTATGTATTTTTGCTTTCAAATGAGAAAGGGCGTTTAACCTATTAGTCTAATTTTACCCAAAAGAATTGAAAGAATCAAGACTTAAAAGTACCAGTCTCCCTTTTCTTATTCAGGGACAGAGGTGTAGATATCAAAGGTAAGCTGTTCATTTAGTATATATATCATGTAGGCATGTTTTCAACTCTTTACTCAGGTCCTTATTAATGATTTCTTATTCAGTGTACCTGGTATGTAATATACTATACATGAAAAAGTTTAATAGTTTGGTGTTGGCCTATGATATATACAGTAATTTCTTAAGCATTGCAATTATTTGTCTAAACATCATTTACCAGATATTTAGGACCTTATTATTATGAACAATTTTTCAAATACATTACTTACATAACTTATAGTCATATGACTGTAAACAATGAACGACACAAAACGTGCATTCAGGTCCAAAATATGCCTTTGGTCTGTAACAAACTAGATGTATGTTCGCTGAAGTTTGAGAAAAGTCTGACATCTACGGTTTTCCTACAGGCATGACTATCCATGGTTTGGAATAGAAATATTTAGGACTATCTGAAGCAAAATCTAATTCTTGCATGTTAGTGTCTTGAGGATGCAAGGAGTTATTGTATGTGTACAGTGTTTGGTTGAGGAACAGTGCTGTGTCTGTTGAAGATGTTGAAGTGGCAGGCAGATGAATGGATGGATGTGGATGGTTGAAGCAGCAGTAATGAAATGGCAGAAGTGGTTTTGTGGCAAGGTGGGTAGTGAGGTGGTCACAATGGAATGTAGAGGATTGTTGAATGGTGATTGTGCTCTGTTGTTGATTGAATTGAAAAGTTGTAGGATAGCGGCTATGGGGTGTGATGTTGCTGTGATATGGTGAAATTGGTTTGGAGGGGACAATGTAATGAAGTGATGAAATTGGTTTGTAGGGGTATTGATTGTTGTAATGGATGTAGTTGGTTGAATGATAGAGGAGGCTGGAAGTTGTTCACAGTGTTGTTGTTTTACTGGTTTGTAGTGGCAGTCTTTTCACAGGAGATAGTTAAGAGGAGAATGGTGTGGTGATTTTGTTTGTCGTAGCAGATATAGCGAAGGGAGTGTTGTATTCAGTAGTCAGTAGGAAGATGATGATGAAGAATGATAGGAGTGTGATTATGAACAGTCGAGTATGGTGACAGTAGTGGTATAGGCAGTGTGAAAAAAATGAAATCTGGCAGCACAGGGGTTCAGGTAAGCGGATGAAGCTGTGTGGATGGGTCAGACTTGTTTGTGGTTGTATGTATGTATGACAGTGATATACTGAAAATATTGTTTTTCATTCTTTTGTAGAATTATTAAATCTGATTATGTATTTGCCATCAAATTTAATTTTGAATGATTGTAATATTGCATGCAATAATTGTTTGTTATAATCAATAATATATATATAGTCTATTTGAGTACTATAATAATGGTATCTGAGAATGGCTTTTTTGCATCGGTTTTCAACAACAACCTATGCAACAAGTTCCTTTGTTGCATCGGTTTTCATTACAACCGATGCAACATGGAGGCTGTCTCCAAGCAACCAACCATGATATTTGCATCAGTTGTTGGTAACAACCGATGCAAAAAGGATTTTTTTGCATCAGTTTCAGAACTGATGCAAAAGTGTTAAGCCTGTTGCATCGGTTGCATATGCATCGGTTGTTGAACTGATGCAAAATGGGGGTAAACAACCGATGCAAATGGCCTGTTTTGTAGTAGTGATGGCTGATGACTGCTAAAGGGAATTGGGATTTTAAGCTTCCACTCGCACTATGGGCTTACATAACAATGCACAAATCTACGACTGGGCACTCGCCGTTCGCCTTGGAATATGGCTCAGAAGCTATGATCCTAGTGGAACTGGAAGTCCCCTCTCATCGAAGAAGACACTTCAATCAGAGAAATAATAAGCACCACCTGCTCAAGTCCCTTGACAAATCGATGAGAAGTGGGAAGAAGCTGAAATATTGGTTGTTTCTCACAAGAAGAGGGTGGCACGACATTTCAATGTAAAAGTTCGTAACTGCACATTTGAAATAGGGGACCTTGTTCTGAAACGAGTTATCCCAATCACGGGAGCGCTTGGCCCAAATTGGGAAGGAACCTATGTGATCAATCAGAAGCTTGGAGATGGAACATTCAAGCTGGTGACCATCGATGGAACTTCGATTTCACTTACCTGGAATAGCGATCTACTACAACATTACTACACTTGATCTCTTTATTTCTTATTTTCGCAAATAAGCCATCCGAGGAAACGAGGGGCACTATAAATAGGCAGAACTTGCCATTTCTTCTATTTATCAATAAAATTAGCTTCTTGAGCTAATGGAACCGTGTTCTCGTAAGCAAAACCACTGGGTCAACAGTGAAAATCGACCCTTGCCAACTGAGAACGGCATTGCTTTGGAAACATTAGGAAGGCCCAAAACTACCCGGTCGACATTAAAATCGGCCCTTGCCTTCTAAGAACTAGCCGTTGCTTCAACAATGTCGAGAAGGCCCAGAACCACCGGATCAATAGTGAAAATTGACCCTTGCCTTCTGAGAACCGAGGTTGCTCCGACAACGTCGCGAAGGTCCAGAAATGCCAGGTCGGTAGTGAAAATTGACCCTAGCCTTCTGAGAACCGACCCAATTTCGGCAACGTCGAGAAGGCCTAGAACCGTCGGCTCGATAATGAAAATTGACCTCTACCTTCTGAGAACCGATATTCCTCCAGTAACTTCGGGAAGGCCTAGAACCACTAGGTCGACGATGAAGATCGACCATAACCTACAGAGAAACGATGTTGCTTTTACAATGTCAGGAAAGTCCAGATTGCCAAGTCAACTGTGAAGTCAACTCAAACCTCTCATAACTCGATGTTGCCCAAAGATAGGCGATAACAAAAGGAATCAGAGGTCCGAAGATAGGCCACATCAAGGAGAAATCCCTGAAGTTGAGCCACTCTTATACAAGTTTCTGGAGATAGAAATCGGCATATAATTGGGATCTCAATACTGAACGTGGAAGAATTTATTATGATGAAAGAAAACGATTGTTAACAAGAAACCTTGTCAACACCCAAAAGTTGTGTTTTGGAATGAGGTTCATCCCTTAGGTAGATGGAGAGGAATGGAAGGAGTTTATCCTTCTTGAATTCCCTTTTTAGTAAATTGCTGAAGTTAGAAGTTGTTTAGTCAGACCTTTCATCTTAGTCGAAAGGGTCGGCTTCTTCCTTTATCAACCTTTTGATATTGTTGAGATATATTAGCTTTCCTTTTGAAGGCTCACCTTTCGAAATTGTTGGGATACCCTAGATAAGATTTTTCTTGGTTGGTTTCGACCTGGTCGAAGGCCTTTGCTATTGTGTGGTTAGGACTTTATCCAAAAATTTGAGGTAGAGGTTTCGACTCTGTCGAAAGCTCAATGTTGATTAGGTGTTAAGACTTGATCAAGGAATCTGAGGTAGGGTCTCGACCTTGTCGAAAGCTATAGACTTAAATGCTTTGTGTTTGATTTAGAAATATCAGGTTGTAGTGGTTTGGGGATGGGTTTCGACCTTGTCGAAAGTAGTACCCCAGAGGAAGATGGTTTGGAGCACTTAACCGAAGTTATTTGAATATACCATGTTTCGACTATGTCGGTAGGTACCTTTCGATGTAGGCAATACCTGAAACACAAGATCAAAATAGGCAAAAGCTTTAAAAACAATAAAGTAAACTGAAATATTTTAGACTTCCCTTTACCAAGCAAAAGAAGACTTTATTACACAAAATTCCAAATCAATTATGAAATTAGAGTTTAAATCTCTCTTGATTAAGAAAATACAAGCTTAGAGTGAAAATAATCGGATCCCCAAAACCTGACCCCTTGGGTCTTATTTATAGATGCGGGTCAGCACCTTTCGACCCTAATGCTTTCGACTTGGTCGAAAGGTGGCTGCCGAATAACTCAAGTATGCTTCCGCCTTTGTCGAAAAGATCAGTTGCGTTTTTCTTCATTTTGTGTTGCCTTGTAAGTGCTTCTGACTCTGTCGGTAGGCTTTGTTCAATGGTATCGATGATGTTGGTTACGTCTAAGCTCTTGTTTCTAATTTGATATAGAACCCTCCTAGATCACATTGGCTTCGACCGGTTTGAAAGGCTTATTATAGCTTTCGAAGGGGTTGTTCAGGACAATGCTTGCTTTTGCGTGGTTTAAATGAAGGCGAAACCTTTGGTTTCGAAAGGTTTGGTGTATATGCAAAGAGCTGTTCTTCATTGTCTTCGAAAGGTGCTACTTTGACTCATTCGAAAGGTCTTCATGCTTTTGGATTCACCTAGTTGAAAGGTTGTTAATGATGGCGGAAGGGTGCTTTCGACTCATTCAACTCCTTCGAAAGGTATAAACCTACTGGATCTTGATTGTCGAAACCTTTCGACACCTTCGAAAGGTTTTAAAGTTTTTCAGACTTTGGCGATCCTTCGAAAGGTCCAGCTGGAACTCTTCTCTCTTGTTCTCTGCTTAGAATGGTTTCGACTAAGTCGAATAGTGGATTTTAGGAGTAACATTTTGCCCCCCTTGCGAAGGGATGCACTTGACTTTCCAAGTCAACTTTGTTGAAACATAGAAAATTCCCGCCTCTTGGTCTTCCTGTGTGAATCTGGGCCGTCCATTTAAATTTGATCTTGCGGCTGATAGTTCTTGGCAACTTTTCTTATAACGTACGCTCTTCTTCCTATTCCCCTTTCACTTTTCTGTAAACCAAAATTCAAGTACAAGTAAAATAATTCAAAAAAAATTCTAAAACTTTCTTTTTCCTGAATCAAAGATTAACCAGATTCAATCATAAGTTTGGGATTATTTATGCTTTTGAAATCTTCATCTCCTTTTCTTTATTTTACTTTTTATTTTTCATGGCGGATTTTTTGAACTTTCAGATCTTATAATCAAGATTTTGAGTTAAAAAATATTCAGATTTTAATTTTACTAAAAAGCATGTTTGATTTTAAAAGTTTGATTATGAGAGATTTTGCGATTCAGTTTTGTGAATCGATAAAATTTATTTTTTCGTTTTGAATTTATTTCAGTGTTTTGGATTACACTTACTTTTTAAGAGAATCCGAATTCTCATTTATAATTTTGAAATTGAAAATTGCCAGTTCATGTCGTAATCAATCTTCTTATTGGTTTGGTTTATTTTTTTAAAGAAAATTTGAAATCATGGATTTGCAATCGGGTTTGGGGAAGACAAAAGCTTCTATTTTCTTTGCCTGGAAGTTTCAAGTTTACGGGTGTGAAATTGGCGCCACAAATTGACCTTTCTACCCCTTCAAAAGGGATTAAGGTGGCAACATTAGTTTTGCTTTCATAGCCCCTTTCAATGGGATCGAAAGGTATTGTAGCGTGAATTTGATCAACCTTGTCGAAAGGCTATGTAGTTAAGCAAAATGTAATAACCCCTTCGATAGCAAAACGTTTTGACTTAGTCAAAACCTTTTGTGCCGATTGCAATCACTTCTCTTTAGTATGCTTTCAGAACCATAATACCCCTTCAACCCTTTTGAGACCTTTTGTATCTAATGAGTCGAAACCCTCCCAAGTTATCTTTCTCCTGCATTGTCGAAACGTTGTAAGTGCACATGAGTTTAACTTAGGACCTTTAGACTCGATGGGTATACAAGGTTTCGACAACATTCATTTTTATTTTAGAAAACCCAAGTCATAGGTTTCGTCAATGTTGAAGGGTCTTGTTATCTTGTTTGTGAGATATTTGTAGTGTATATTTTTGTTCAAGTTTTTAAGTTAACTTTAACTATTTCCTTTTAACAACTTGGTTCTTGTAGAGCTTTCGACATTGTTGAAGAGTACCACTATGTATTCCCACCTTTCCTTTCAACCTTGTCGAAAGCTCGGTAATGGCTCATATTTATACTTTCGAAACTGTCAAAAAGTTGTGGCTAAATGTTAATTTTCTTTCCCTTTCGACTCTGTCGAAAGCTCTATATCTTTGATTTTTAACCTTAGCATTTTTCCAAGAATCTGAAGTTCCATGCTTGTTTTTGTGTTTAAGTTACTTAAGTGGGTTTTCTACCAATTCTTGAAAGAATGCTAAATTCATAATAAACTTGAAATTTTAAACTGAAACGTTTTCACCTGATAAAATCATGAGCTCCCCAAAGAAAGTTGATGCTACTTCAAAGCACTTTCTGGTATCTCACAAGATGAAGTTGATGCTATCCTTAATGACTTCGGCATCACTGGTATAAAAGCCATTCCTCCCAAGGAAACAAATACCATCAACAACCCTCCCAAAGGGTTCTTTGCTTACACCGCCATCCATATATGGCATGGAGGGTTTTTGCCTTTCCTAGAGTTTTTATCCAAGCTCCTTTCTCATCTCGGGATTCCTCCGATCCAATTATCGCCAAACGTCTACACCTATCTCCTGTCTCTGGAGATCATGGCATTAGAGTCTGGGCTCCCCTCTCTTAGGGCGGAAGTGTTGAACTACTTGATCTGGCTAGTCAAGCTTAGCAATCTCAACAGCCAAATATTCAGAGTAAACCCCCAGAAGAAGCAAATATCAGATGGGGTTAATAAGTTCAGAGATCGAGAGAACCAATTTTTCTTTGTTAAGTGCCTTCCAAACATCAGCGGAACTTTATCTTCTCCTCGTAAGTCAAGATTTTCGTTATGTTCTTTCATTCAATGGTTTCTCTATCTAATCTTTGCTTTTGTTAGGTTCCCCTGTTAAAAAGTTAAATGATAAACATAAGAAAACAGTTGAGTCTCTGATTGCGGCCTCAAGTCAAATTGGGAGCAGATTGACGCTACTAACTCCAACAAATTTACAAAAGCATTCTCTTCTTCCAGAAGGCCAAAGGTTCCTGGGCAATCCTCCCTCTGTCTAACATACCTCCCGGAGTAAATGCTTCCTTTATGTGGGAGACTCGTCAAATTTCTCTCCCATGTCTCCTATTTGCGTTGACCATTCTGGTACATGATAAACATTGCACTTGTTATGAATTGTTGCACCGTTATTTTCAACCTATTCTGCTGAATTATAATCTGCTTGAACTCTTTTCAGCTGCTCCTCAAGTTAAAAAGTTTTTTAGTGGTTCTGCTTCCCTTCTTACAACTTCTGGTGCACTATCTATTATCCAATCTTTCACTAAAACTAAAAAGGCCGTCAAAAGGAAGGTGGCGCAATAATCTGAAACAGAACCTTCCCAGAAGGTTGCTAAAGTTATTGATATAGAGGAGGATGATCGTTCATCTTTTGATATAGCTACGGAGAGCCCGATCGTAGAAGCTCCTAAAGAAAAACCAGAGCAGACTCCTTTTGCCATTGATCCCCTCTCTAGCATTTCCATTTCTGACTTTCCGGCTGCACTCGCATAGATGCAACTGGCTTTGGAGACGCCCCCACTCTAAAGCCGCTTCCTTCCAAGCCAACATCATCTTCTCCTTCTATCAATTTTGAAGAGATAGCCCAGTCTATCTTAAACTCGGAGTCCTTCACCTCCATCCACCCGCCTTCTTCCGTTTCTAATTTAGCAGGGCATTACCACTCTTTGATAGAGCAACAATTTTTGGTGAGTTTTACTTCGATTGACCTTATCATTACTAGTTTTCTCTAAATCTTTAACTTGCATTGCAATTTCTTCTTTCATATTTCTAAGAGTTGGTTAACTCTTCATGAGCAAGCATCCAAATCTTCCATTGAATCCTCCAAGTTCCAGGAGGAAATCTCTGCCCTTAAGAATCAAATGTCTTCTTTGTCTGCGGCAAATTATGAAGCGACCTCCGAACTAGAGTGATTAAGAGCTTCCCTTACCCAATTAGAATCTGCTCTTTTGGAAGAAAGAAGGGCCCGCCAACTCCTTGCCGACGAAAACTTTGCCATGCATCTAACTTTGAAAGAATCCGACGAGGAAAAGGCTCGCATAGCACCAAAAAATATTTCTTTGAAAGAGAAGTTCAAGAAAAGCACGACCTCACTGAAACATGCTGTCAATACCACCACAGATGCCAAACAGTGAGTATCTCAGTTTCTTAATACTACTCTTGGGGAGATTATGCTGAATTCTTATGTGGAAGCCCTAATGCTCGCTTATAATGATAATTTCAAGAAGTTCCCTGACCTAAGCTTCCCCTCACTCGACTCTTCCCTTGTTGATAGAGTAATGGGAAAATTAATCAAATGAAGTAGGGGGTTGAAGCCGTAGTAGAGGAGGAAACTGACGCCTCCAAAATTATCTCTTTCGACGTCCCCTCTTTCGAAATCGAATCTGACTCTGAGGATGAGGGTGACAAGAATGATGCTGCTGGGGAAGAAGGCAATGTTGATGATGGTGATGGCCATGGCTACGATAATGATGATGATGATGTCAATGGTGGCCAAGGTTCAGGTGGTGATCAAGGGGACCATACTGAAATCTACGAGAAGAATGATGATGATGATACCCGTGCTCCTGAGAAAGGGTCATCTCCCTAAAAGGATGTTCCGCCTGAATCCGTCGGGCCTTCTGCTCCTCAAGAAGAAGAGCCTGCTCCCATTAATGTTGAAGAGATAAAAGGGAAAGAGCAGGCTTCCCAGACTTCTATCCTGATATCACAGGTATAGGATTCTCTGTTTAAATATCTTTCACTTCGAAGATAATAATATTGCAAATCATTTATTTTAGATAAGGTAGAAATCTGTCCTCCCTTATAAAATCAAACTTGAAAGAAAACAAGCAGAGATAAACAGGTTATATAGGGAACTAGACAAGCAAATAAAAGAGCACAATGTACTTTTAGATAAATATCATAGACTTGATAGAAGTGCAATGGTGCTGGCATCTTTTAAGCACCAAAAGCTACCCCTCTACTAAAGAGAGCGCGCCTTCGCTATGACGCTCTCTTAAAAGAGAACCAGGAGTTGGTTACTTTATTTTGGATGCTGATTGAAGAAAGAGATATTTTAATCAACTTTTTATATAAAGCTTACTATAGACACTCAATTATTGATTTTTCATACTTAGGCAAACTTAGTGGGGTCTACTTAGGCGTTTTCATAAGAGATAATTGGATGAATTCGGATCTGACCCGCACCCTAGAGCTTGTTGGAACTTACCACGGGTTAGATCGATTCCCCAAGATCTCCCCCCTAAAAAGCTTAAGTATTATAAGAACAAATTTGTCTCTTAGTTAATTTCTAAGTCTGTTTTGTATGAACCAAATGAGTAATTGTAAACAAGTAACAATGTATTGACTCTGTAAATATTTGCTTCAGTTTTGTTCTTTATGCTTAGCTTCGTTTTATTATATTATCATAGAGTGACTGTTCATTAGGTCGACTTGTTTCTAGAGACCATTTAAGCCAATATGTTAGACTGAGAAGATTTTATCTTGAAAAGGAATCAATTTTAAAGTCTTCGAAATTAACAAGATATTGTTTTCTTAGAGATTTACAAAAACTCTACTTGGAATATCCTCGTCTTCGCTTTGACTTCCTTGGTGATGAGAAAGAAAAACTTCTTAAGTACATTAGAACATTTCATACGAAATTAATTTGTGGTCGTGATAGTCCTCCACCTGGGAAGTGGGACTGTATCAAATGCCCACCAGTTATTACTCCAGAAAGAGTCAATATTCCTTTTGATTCAACAGTTTCCCTTTCCGCTAACTCATTAGATAAAGTTAGAAAAGTAGTTTCTTGGCTTTAGATGTAAATCAATTGTTTATTGTATCTTTCAACTTCGTTGTTGTTTGAGTTGTAATCTGTTATTATAATAATAAAGAGGTTTTTTCATTTTGATTTTGACTTTATTTTGTTTCTTTTTGCTTAAATAGGTATCACAATTATCTGCAGCTCCTCTCCCCTTTGATTTAACATCACACATCGCCCATCTTAAAGATAAACTATTAAAATCACGTGGAAGGAGTGAACTTAGTGATGATATCTTACTGGAACGCTTCCACGGCAACTTCAAAGCCTTGAAATGGCATAAAAGATATTTTGTTTAAAAAACCATTGCTAGTAATTTGAAAGATCAAATTGCCTATCTCGAGGCCGATATTAAAAGCAAAGATGAAACGATTTCATCACTGAAGCGACAGGTAAAGTCAAACCGTTTAATCGACATAATATGCTAGAGCTCATTTAACAGATCAGTGACTTGGAATTGAAATTGAAGGACAATCAAGCGCAATGCGAATCATTAGACTACATTATGGGAGACAAGATTTTGAGTATTGATTTACCGGTTCCTCACGCTACTCGGTTACCATACCAACATGGTCAACTCACCTCATTGCTTAGAAATTCCCTACGATTATCAACACTCCCCCAGGCTTAGACGAGAATGTTGTGGGGAATTGGTGCAGGAAAGTTAAGTTCGAAATAGCTAGGTATTTTCTTGATTTACATAAGTCATACATTTTAAAGATACAAAACTATGAACCGGCAATACATAGTTCTCCCCTGCTCTTTGACTGTACATAAAAGATTATTGGTAATGAAAGATTAGTTTTCTCTTTGTAATCTCTCTTCTATGTACTTCTCTGCATTCTATGTACTGTGCCTGTTTATGTATGACTGTCTGTGTATATAATATGATTGCTCGTAGTGACATCTCCTATATTATATACTTTTTTTGCAATAGGTCATTTACTGCAACTCTATAAATGTAAATTATATTTCTGCAATTGCTTTTGTATATCCCATTGTCTAGCTCTGTTTTTGACTACCAAAATACTCAGTTTGGCGTAGCAGGACCATGATTTTAGCTAACTCTATGAATATTCTTGTTTGCACTTGGTTGAGTTCTTTTTGACCAAGTGTGGTGTATGTGCCCCTATCCACGGAGCGAATGTTAAGAGTCGAGCACCTATGAGAGATTGAATATCCTTGGTAAGTCGTTTGATTGCCTCCAACCCGATTCGCGTGATACTTCCTATCTCTAGGAACTACCAACTTTACTACCTAAACCTAAGCACTTTATTTTCATTACGGCCTATTCTTTGCCATATTAAAAATTTTCCAAGTGAACATCACTAGCCAATGTTATTCTAGATGTACATATGGTAAAGATGCACCGTCATTGTTACTCCTAAAGTCCACTTTTCGACTTAGTCGAAACCATTCTAAGCAGAGAACTAAAGAGAACAAGAGAGAAGAGTTCCAACTATACCTTTCGAAGGAGTCAAGAAGATGCTATCACCAAAGTCTGAAAAGCTTCAAAACCTTTCGAATGTGTCGAAAGGTTTCTACAATCAAGATCCAGTAGGTTCATACCTTTCGAAGGAGTCGAAGAAGTCGAAAGCACCCTTCTGCCTTCAGTAACAACCTTTTAACTAGGTGAATCCATATGCATGAAGATCTTTCGAATGAGTCAAAGTAAAACCTTTCGAAGAAAATGAAGAACAACTCTTTGCATAAACGCTAAAACTTTCAAAACCAAAGGTTTCGCCTTCATTTAAACCATGGGAAAGCATGCGTTGTATTGAACAACCCCTTTGAAAGCTATAATAAGCCTTTCGAACCGGTCGAAGCCAATGTGATCCAGGAGGGTTCCGCATAAAATCAGAACAAGAGCTCAGACGTAATCAACATCATCGAAACCATTGAACAAAGCCTATCGACAGAGTCAGAAGCACTTACAAGGCAACACAAAGAAGAAAAACGCAACCGATCCTTTTGACAAAAGCGAAAGCATACTTGAGTTATTCGGCTGCCACCTTTCGACCAAGTCGAAAGCATTATGGTCGAAAGGTGCTGACCCACATCTATAACTAAGACCCAAGGGGTCAGGTTTTGGGGATCCAATTCTTTCCACTCTAAACTTGTATTTTCTTAATCAAGAGAGCTGTAAACCCTAATTTCATAATTGATTTGGGAATTTTGAGTAATAAAGTCTTCTTTTGCTTGGGAAAGGGAAGTATCAAATATTTCGGTTTACTTTACTGTTTTTTAAAGCTTTTGTCAGTTTTGATCTTGTATTTCAGGTGTTGCCTACATCGAAAGGTACCTACCGACATAGTCGAAACCTGGTATATTCAAACAACTTCAGCTAAGTGCTCCAAACCATCTTCCTCTGGGCTACTGCTTTCGACAAGGTCGAAACCCATCCCCAAACCACTAAAACCTTAGATTTCTAAATCAAACACGAAACATTTAAGCCTACAACTTTCGACAAGTTCGAGACCCTACCTCAGATTCCTAGATCAAGTCTTAACACCTAATCAACATTAAGCTTTCGACAGAGTCGAAACGTCCACCTCAAATTTTTGGATAAAGTCCTAGCCACACAACAGTAAAGGCCTTCGAGTAGGTCGAAACCAACCAAGAAAAACCTTATCCAGGGTATCCCAACCATTTTAAAAGGTGAGCCTTCGAAAGGAAAGTTGATCTATCTCAACAGGATCGAAAGGTTGATAAAATAAGAAGCCGACCCTTTCAACTAAGATGAAGGTCTGACTGAACAACTTCTTACTTCAGCAATTTACTAAAAAGGAAATTCAAGAAGGATAAACTCCTTCCATTCCTCTCCATCTACCTAAGGGATAAATTTCATTCCAAAACACAACTTTGGGATGTTGACAAGATTTCTTGTTAACATTTTAGTGCTAGAAGGAGGACTCGAACCTCCGACTTGGTTAAACACCCAATGCTACTATTCTCTAACCCCACTTAGCTCAATCTCAAGTTCATCTGCTTTAGTCTAATCATGGGTAGAAAAGTCATAAGATCCGAACAAGGATCCTCTGAACCCCATGAGATAAGATTCCCCTCAAAATCCATCAAGGATTCCAATCAAAATGAAGAGCAAAGGCTAAGGCTAGAAGCTATGAGAATTATAAATAAGAAAAACGCAGAATCATACAATCCTGAGAAATGGAGCTTAAACCCCTTTCATGTTGGCCCCACCCTAATTTTTGCCTTAGGAAAAAGGACAAATGGAAGTGATAATGCATTTAATCAAATGATAAGAACCATCCAACATTATTCCAAAGGCACAATCTTCAAAAAAGAGATAATGGTTGATTATAATGCCTTTGCAAATAAGTGGCAACAACCAATTACAACAAGAACACTTCCTACACAAGAACTACAAAGGGTGGTGTTAACTCCTTGTTTTCTGGCGACCTAAAACCTTACGACCTAACATACTTAACGACCTAAGAACTTTGCGACCTAGCATACCTAAACGACCAAAAAGGTATCTACGACCTAAGAGTACTGACAGCTTGTGAAACTTCGCGACCTAACTTCTCCAGCGACCTAAAAGTCCGCGACCTAAGGAACTCCGCGACCTAAGGCACTCCACGACCTAAGGGACTCCGCGACCTAAGGGACTCTGTGACCTAACTGCTAGAGGTACTTCGCGACCTAACTTCTGAGCGACTCAACTTCATAAGGCAGTCCAGCGACCTAAAGGCTTCAGGAACTACTCCTTAGGTCGCTCACAACTTACGACCTACCTTAGGTCGCTCGCGACCTAAAACTTGCCCAGTTTAAACAAGTTCAGACAACTCCTTATGTGCCTCTTCCTTAGGTCGTTCACGACCTACTACTTGCCATCTTATTCAGATAAGACCAAGAGCAACTCCATTAGACTAACTTCCTAAGCCGCGAAGTGGGCCACGACCTAACTTAGGTCGCTCGCGACCTACGACCTAACTAAGGTCGTATGCGACCTAAGACTTGAAGGCTAATTTCCGTCCAGAATCAACTCCTATAAATACCCCACTAACTCCAACGGCAAGAGGACTTTTTCGCCAATCATTTTATGAAGCGTCATTACTCTGCCGAATTCTCAATTCATTCAAGACTCGAAGAACTCCAAACATCAAAGATACTACAACAAGCTTTGATCGAGATTCTTCACATCCGACATGGATTCGACAAATCTCACCGTCAAAGTTTGAGCTACTAATCTGAAGTGTTTGAGTGATCGAAGTGAATTGTAATCAGAATGTATTGTATCAAATTGTAACAAGATCAGCAATAAAAGACTATAAAGTGGACGTAGGCTCAATTATGGGCCGAACCACTATAAATCTGTTGTTCCTTTACTGCTTTCTGCTATTTTCAGCTTAAATTCTGTTCCCGTACCAACGGGTGGTGCTTTCACATTATTATTACACACACCGGGTGTTAGCGTTCGATTTTCAGTGTTAACATTTTGGTGCTTTCACTGAGAAACCAACTCAGGGAAGATTGTCATCATTGCTTCAAAGAAGTTCATTGAAAAAGTCTCTTTCAAAACCAGAAGTCTGTTGGATATAATGGCTCCTGGAAGGAAACGTAAGTCTGTCAGATCTGAAGATGCTCACGAGAATACTACCACTTCCCTTTCTCCAAGTCAGGTAGCTCCAGGCGTCGGGGTTACACGAGAAGAATTAGATGCTGCTGTATCCGGGTTGTACCAGCAATTTGAAACTCAGAATACTCTAATGATGGAGAAGTTAAATGCTTTGCTCGGGGCAAATCAAAGACCAGTTAATAATGAAGAAAACATTGCTGATACTCTTCGCAACTCCGAAGGAAGAAATATTCCTCAAGGAGGATCAGGTGCCGCTGAAGGGGTACCTCTCCAGGCTGAAGGATCTAGGCCATCGCCAGTTTTCCGCGAACATCTACCCAGACAAACCTCCGAGAAAATGGCCGAAGTCTACTCTGCAAAGTCACTGAATAATGAGGAATATCTTTCCGGCATGATTTGGCAAATAATGGAAGAAAGCATGCAGAGAGATGAAGATGAGAGCGAATGGGGATTCGCACCCAGTAAAACTCCATTTACTGAGAGGATTCTGAAAGCTGAGTTTCCCAGAAAATTTTTTCCTCCCACCATTCCTGCTTATAGGGAACAAGCGACCCAAATCAATTCTTGTATAAAAATGACTGGCACATGACCGGCGCAAGGGCAACTGATGAGATTAAGTGTCGGTATTTCTCGGTATATTTGGAAGGAGTAGCACTTCTTTGGTTTACCAAGCTTCCTGTTCGATCTGTGGATCAGTTTTCCGATCTGACCCGAAAGTTCAAAGAGCAATTCAGGCTGTACGCCTCAAAGGCGAAGGACATTATGTCATTGTCAGTATTGAGCAGAATCCTGGAGAGCCTATTAAGTCATTCCTGAATCGCTTTAATATAGCTCTTGCTGAAGTTGACAATGCAGAACCATGAATGGTTTTGACTTATCTAATGCGAGCAATCGATAAGTCAAGAAAATTTGGGAAGTGGATGAAAATGAAAGAACCAAATTCGCTCGAGAAATTCTATAAGAAAGCTGACGAGTTCATACGCTTGGAGAATCTTCCAGCACCAATGAAAGTGGTGGCGACAAGAGTAGAGAACAACATTGCCACTTCATCTAAGAAAGATTCTGGAGGTCAGAAAAGGGAAAATAATGATGGGAAGAAACAAAAAGATCTAAAGAAACCTCGCTTCTTCAAGCCCTCAGATTTCACTCCATTAACTGACACTCCTGAAAACATCTTCTTTGCCACCAAGGATGCTATGGATTATCCCAAACCTGCTGAGATAAAACCGGGAAAAGGTGTTATGCGAAATGGAAAATTCTGCAGCTTTCACAACCAACCCGGTCATGATACCAACGAATGCCGTCACTTGAAAAGCTTAGTTGAAGAGTTATTAAGGGAAAACAAGCTGCAACAGTATGTAAAGAAGAGCAGAAATGACCCAAACTCGTCCACTCAGGGGCAGCAGCTTCCCACTCATCCATTTGGCTCGGGTAAGGGCGCTCCCGCACATGAATCTGAAAGACCAGTTATCAACGTGATTACATGAGGCCCACACCCAACGGGGAGAAGCGGGGGTGAAATGGAACGATATGCCCGCGCTTTGAAATACACCCCGGCAGAAGAGGATGTCTTTGCTATAGAAGACGCTGCACCCCTGAAGCAGCAGAAAATTTCTAATGATGATATTATGTTCAAGGCTAGGGATTCTATGGGTATTGAAGCTCCAACCATAGATCCCCTGGTCATTTCTGCTGGGATTGGGCCAGCTATTGTTAGACGAGTGCTCATTGATTGCGGTGCTTCCTGCAACATACTCTTCAAGAAAACATTTGATCAAATGAAGATTTCGATGAATGACGTTCAGGCTTCATCACAAAAGATTGTTGGGTTCAATGGGGAATCACAACAACCAATCGGAACCTTCGACTTGTTTGTTGAACTTGGAGAGGGGCAGAAAAGGGTAGTTCGGAAACAAACTTTTGTAATTTTGGATGGATTTTCTACCTATAATGCCTTCCTAGGCCGTCCAACCTTAACAGCATTCAGAGCCATTCTGGCCCCGTGGTGCTTGACTATGAAATTCCCTACAGATAATGGTGTTGGTGTCATTAAGGGAGATCAGAATGCTGGGCGGGAATACTACCTGATAGAACTTCGAGAGGCCAGGAAGAGAGAAATGGGAAAAGATGCGGCAGCTCCCCTCCGCATCAAAAGCCCAACCTTGTAGCAAATACAGGGCGGTCCCTGCACTGGCGAGCATAGTGGTGCGAGGAGAGAAATGGACCCCAGAAAAGCTAGTGCAGAGGAAAATCGAGTGGTGCCGATGGAAGTAACGGTACCAATACCTGTTGATCTTAAGGACCCGAACAAAGTGCTAAATGTGGGTTCGCAACTTAGTATGGCAGTCCAAAATATGCTAATATCATTTTTGAAAGCAAATCTGGACGTATTCGCTTGGAGTCACGCTGATATGTGTGGAATATCTCCAGAGATTGCTGTACATACTCTGAATATTGATCCAAAGTACTCACCTGTGAAACAGAAGAGAAGAACCCAAGGTCCAGAAAGGTCAACAGCGCTAAAGGAAGAGGTAGACCGACTCATGGAAAATCATTTCATCAGGGAGTCCATATATCCAAACTGGGTTTCAAATCCTGTGCTGGTTAAAAAGGCAAATGGAAAATGGAGAGTGTGCATTGATTTCTCAGATTTAAACAAAGCCTGTCCCAAAGACTGCTTCCCGTTACCAAGGATTGATCAGCTAGTAGATGGAACAACCGGGCACGAATTGTTATCTTTTATGGATGCCTACTCCGGGTATAACCAGATAATGATGCATGAGTCGGACCAGGAGGATACGAGCTTCGTCACAGATGTTGGTCTTTACTGCTACAAAGTAATGCCCTTTGGATTGAAGAATGCAGGGGCAACATATCAAAGGCTTGTTAACGCAATGTTCAAATCGCAACTTGGGAAGACAATGGAGGTCTATGTCGATGATATGTTAGTAAAATCGAAGAAAGCAGTTGACCATATGGACCACTTAGCAGAAATGTTCGAAATCCTCCGAAAATACGGAATGAAGCTCAACCCTTTGAAATGTTCATTCGGAGTAGAGTCCGGGAAATTCTTGGGCTTTATTGTAAGCGCTAGGGGCATTGAAGCCAATCCTGCTCAAATTACTGCTCTACGAGAAGTCAAAGCCCCTAGAACAAAGAAGGAACTGCAGAGTCTAAATGGAAAAGTTGTTGCCTTAAGTCGATTCATTTCCAAAGCTACTGATAAATGCATCCCCTTCTTTGACGCTTTAAAGAAAGGAAAGAAAAACTTCGAATGGACACCCGAATGCCAAAAAGCTTTCGATGAGTTAATCCGTCATATGGAAGAGCCTCCAATACTTTCCAAGCCCAGCAACGGCGAGGACCTTTTCATATACTTGGCAGTTTCATCACATGCCCTAAGTGCAGCACTGGTACGAGAGGATGCAAAAGTTCAACGTCCGGTCTACTATATCAGCAAAAGACTCACTGGGGTAGAAATGAATTATTCAAAGTTAGAAAAGCTCGCCTACTGTTTATTGATTGCTTCCAGAAAGCTGAGACCGTATTTTCAAGCTCACCCTATCAAAGTTCTCACCGACCAGCCCCTAAAGCAAGTCCTATTTCGCCCTAAAACTTCGGGCCGTCTTTTAAAGTGGAATATTGAACTCAGCCAGTATGATATCATTTATCATCCCCGAAGAGCGATCAATGGGCAAGCCTTAGCGGATTTCATCGCAGAGTATACAGATAAGGGTGACAAAGAGGAAGAGATTACAGTTGACATCCCAACCAAATGGAAGTTATATGTTGATGGCTCAAGAAATGATTACTGTTCCGGAGCTGGGGTTGTGCTTGAAACCCCCGAAGGACGATCATTGTGTTATGAATTAAGACTGGAATTCCCTTCTACAAACAATGAAGCAGAATATGAAGCTCTAATCGCTGGATTAAAGATTGCAAAGGAATTGAACATCAAAGCATTGCAAATCTTCAGTGATTCTCAGCTTATTGTGTGTCAAGTCAAGAAGGAATTTCAAGTTAAAGGAGGAAATCTGCCCGCTTATTTGTCAAAGGCTTCTGAACTTCTCAATGATTTCGATCATTATTCGATAAGCCACATACCTCGAGAGGAAAATATGAAGGCAAATTCTCTAGCAATGTATTCAAGCTCCGGAGAAGCTCAGTTGTTGGGATTAGTTCCTGTGGAGGTTTTGTCAACTCCAAGCACAGATGAAATGGATATCGACTGGATCATGGCTGTATCTCAAGAACAAGAGTCATGGATGACCCCAATCAAAGAATATCTGCTCAACGGCTCCCTGCTAGAAAATTCTAAAGAAAGCCAAAAGCTGTTAAGAAAAGCATCAAGATATGTAATTCAAGACGGCCAGTTATATTAGCGGGGATTCTCAATGCCATTACTCCGATGTGTAACCAAGGAAGAAGCTAGGACAATCTTAGCAGAGGTACACGGAGGAGAATGTGGGGATCATTCAGGCGGTCAAACACTTTCCAAGAAAGTTCTTCGGTATGGGTATTTCTGGCCTGATATTAATCAAGATGCTGCTATCTACTCCAGAAAATGTGACAAATGCCAGAGATTTGCAAAAATCCCAAGAGCACCCTCAACTGAACTAACACAGATGGTCAGCCCATGGCCGTTCGCTATTTGGGGATAGATTTAATCGGACCTTTACCAATTGCCAAGTCGGGAATCAAATATGCTATTGTTGCTGTTGATTATTTCACCAAATGGGTTGAAGCTGAACCTTTGGCCACTATTACTTCTAAAAAGATGATAAATTTTGTAATGAAAAATATCATTTGCAGATATGGTGTGCCACAGAAGATAATCACAGACAACGGTACTCAATTTGAAAGCGAAGAGTTCCAGGACTTCTGCAAACAATTCAAAATCCGAAAAAGTTTCTCAATAGTGGCTCATCTACAGGCAAACGGGCAAGTGGAAGCAGTGAACAAAATTATCAAGTCAACCATCAAAAAGCAGCTTGAAAAAGCAAAAGGTGGATGGGTTGATAAGCTACCACTAGCACTATGGGCATACAGAACAACTCATAAAACTGCAACTGGGCACACTCCATTCTCATTGGCATACGGATCAGAAGCAATGATTCCGGTAGAACTAGAAGCCCCCTCTCACAGGAGAGTTCATTTCAACCAAGCCCAAAATGAAAAATTGCAACTCGAAGCACTCGACTTTCTTGATGAAAGAAGGGAAGAAGCCAGACTCAGAGTTGCGGCTCATCAGCAAAGAATTGCAAGGCACTTCAACTCTAAAGTCTGTCAACGAAGCTTTGAAGTCGGGGACTTAGTCTTGAAAAGGATCATGACAGCAGTCGGAGTATTTGGACCAAATTGGGAAGGGCCATATGTCATAGGCAATAAACTTCTTGATGGCACATTCAAACTCACGACTGTCGAAGGAGATCCAATTCCAAGAGCATGGAACAACAATCATTTGCGCCCATACTTTACTTAAAAGGCTTTGCTTGAAATTGTAAAATGATTATGGATGTATCTTGTATTGTAAACCATTGTAAAATCAGTAATGATGAATAAAAGAGCTATAAAGTGGACGTAGGCTCAGTTCTTGGCCGAACCACTATAAATCTTGTGTTTAATATTTTAAATTGCCCTGTTTTATTTCGATGTAAAAATACTCTAAACGTATTGCTAAAATATCGATTTACTATTGCAGGTCATTAAATAAAGCTTACCCATCACAATGCCAAGTGAACCCCGTAAATCACTCAATAAACAAATTTCAAGCCATATAAAATTCCGAATTCAAATCCAACATAAGATGAACTTTACATCAAAAGTTGATGATTTCACCGAAGGGACACTTTTCCAAGGAAAAAGAACTAGACGCTTGTTAACTAATTACGATCGTTTGTATAAACAGACATCTAATTGAATAACTTGCGCCTGTCCTATGAAATCAATCAACAGTAAAGTACACTTCATTGGACAAAGCAAACTGCTTGCAAAGGAAAGGAACGTAGGCTCGAAAACAATAACAGGGGATCATCAATGAGCAAACAACGAAGACACATGGGCGAGCTGATCAACAAAAGCCCTCTTCGGAGGCACAAGACCTCTTCGGAGGCACAACTCTTCGGAGGATAAAGACCTCTTCGGAGGCACGCCAATAAATGGAAAAGCTCTTCTCAACAAAAAGGTTGGTGGAACCACTGAGGCAAGGCCTTTGTTAACTGATTGCGATCGTTTGTGCAAGCGAACATCCAATTAAATAACTTGCGTCTGCCCTGTGGATCCATTCAACTGTGAGAAAGTAACTTCCAGGCAACCAAATCAAGACCTCTTTGGAGGCACAAGACCTCTTCGGAGACACAAGACCTCTTCGGAGGCACAAGACCTCTTCGGAGGCACAAGACCTCTCCCGAGGCACCATAAGCCCTCTTACGAGGCACAAGCCTTCCCCAAAGGCACACACTGCCCTCTTCGGAGGCAGAAGACCTTCCCCAAGGCACGCAAGACCTCTCCGGAGGCACAAGACCTCTTCAGAGGCACAAGACTTCTTCGGGAGCACAAAAACAAGACCTCTTCGGAGGCACAAGACTTCTTCGGAAGCACAAGACCTCTCCGGGGGCACAACGCTACTTCACAAAGCATAATACTACTCTTCGGAGTCCAAATGCTACTCCTCAAAAATAAAAAATAAAATAAAAAAAAAGCCCTCCTCAGAGGCACACTCCAGCTCTTAAGGAAGACCTACTTGTTCATCTTGAAAAGTTCTTCCCCGGAGATTGAAGTGTTAAGTGAAATCCTCTTTAGAGGCCCGCTTTACCGTGTAGGAGAATTCACTTCTCAAAAACATGAAGTGACCATCTCCGAAGGTTGAAGCGTGGAAACTTCTCCAAAAATGAGACACGCTCCATTTAAGTAGAATAATTGTTTCCTCAAAGAGGAAATAGTTATTCTCCAAAAAAAATAAAGAGTACAAGTCTCGCCAAAGCAAAAAGATGTTGTAATGTACTTGTGGTATAGGGGTAATATCATACGATACAACTACAGCAATAGAAAGTAGTGTTCAAGCGACATACCACAAGCACATAACAATATCACGCGAAAAAGATGTGGAATAAATGCATTCTTAAACACAGACAAAAAGTTTGTACAAGTAAAAAGAATCGCTTATTTTACACTAAAATGAGAAATAGATCTTACATATACAAGAATTCATGCAAGAAAAAGAATTATTTTATTCAATACTGTGAAAATTCTTTACATGTGCAGATCTCAAAAAAAAAGCAGGGACCGGTACCCGCACAATCTCCGGTCGATATAAGCAAAAAGCAAAATAAGAAAAGGAGAATCCAGATTATCACTCCTTCTTCCTACCACCCTTAGTATCCTTGCCCGGTTTGATGATCAGCTTTTGAATCCGGCGGGGACGGGACGGAGAAGAAAGAGGAGAGGGTGCAGTTGGATCTTCTTCTGCCTCATCTTCTCCAGCGGAAATATTTTTCTTCATCTTCTTCATGACGCGCTTCCCTTTCCTCTTCGAGGAAGACTCATTTCCCGGAGTAGTAAGTAGCACAGAAAGCTTAGTGTCATCATCAAGAGACTGCTCCGGAGTCTTTTCGCTATCCTCAAGATCCTCCGCCTTCTGTTCTTGTGAAGCGGGCGGATCCTCCAAGCCTCGAAGGGCTTCTATCTGCTCTTCCTGCGAACCCGGTTGAGAAGCAGGAGTTACTTGAAGAGTTGGAGGAGGAATAGCTGGGAGAGGAGAAGAGTGTATAGCGCTCGGTGCCTCCGCTGCAGAAGAAAAGAAGTTAAAATCGTTATTCTCCGAGAAAAGAGAAGGTATCGGTTCATCAAAGCTTAAGTAATAAGTAAGAAGGTCATCAAACTCGGTTAGATCGAATAAATGATTCACTGGACCCGGGTCGACGCCAAAGTTACCTGGAAGAGTTGGCTTCGCGAGATCAATCTCGAATTTCTCAGCTTCAACATCGTCCGGGGCCTCATCCTCCGTGGGAGTAGTAGCAGTTTCTTTGGCAACTTTAGCTGGAGGCGAAGAATGGGAACTGGAGTCCATAATGTTAACATCGGCCGAAGTTGAAGCATGAACGGGGGCAGTTAAAGGAGCTTCCTCCTTTGGATATTCTTCTCCGGCCGGTTCAGCTCGCGCTTTAGCAAGTTGTTCCTTCCCTTTAGCAAGAGCAGCACGAGTTTCGTCGTCAAGATAACGTGCCTCAAGCTCTGCCTCATAATAGCCGGCACCGCCTAACATATCAACTGCGGCTTCCCACACCTCAGCCAGAGTAATCTCGTATTCAGGACCCAGAAAGGATAGGCTCCCACGACCCAGAACGCTGTGTAAATAAAAGTTGAATAAGGTAGAGCTGACATTAGCTTTCGTTGCCTCATGCAATTGCTCAGCCGCTTCTTTTTCGGCAACGGCTGCAGCTCGACCAGCAACAGCCTCATCACGCTCTTTCTCAGCTTTAGCAAGTCGATACTTTAGCAATTCGATCTCCACGTTCTGGGAGTTAACTGTTTCCCGCAGCTGAGCGTTATTTTTGCGGTATTCTTCAACAACGAACTGCTCAGCCGCAAATTTCATCTCAGCATCCCTCTGAGCAGCGTGCGCATCCCGCACTTGTTTTTGAAACACTTTTTCTTTCTGAGATTGCGAAGCGGAAGAAGCGGCAAGATCTTCCTTGAGTTTTTTAACCTTGGACTCAAGTCTCGCATTATCATCAGCAATGCTCGTCATCTCGGCATCATGCTGCTTGCAGATTTTAGCCCACTCCGATTTATCGTTCTCCATGGTCAGCATGGCTTCAAGGTTCGCACGATTGACTCTTTGCAGCTCATCGACAAGCTTTTGCCATCCGGACACCCTTTCAATATTAAGTTTGACGGCATCAAGGCTACGCAGCATATCCGATTTATCGATCGGAACCAAATCAAGGTCAAAACGCACCCCTTTTAAGCACCAATTCGAAAATCGGCTTTGAAGAATAGGAGGGGCATCTTTGACCTGATACTGAGGTCTGCTAATGATCGCCTGGATGTCAGATTTCTTTAAAGCAGGAGAGCCGGATGGAATATTAGGAGAGATGGGAGCATCGGTCTTCTCAGAAATTACAGACGCGTCACTAGGCTTGGACCGCTTTGCTTGATTCGTCAACAATATGAGTCTTCCTCTTATCGTCATAAGACTTTCGCTTATGAGAGTCGTCGCCTCTGTAAGAAGAGTCATACCGCTCATCCCTCCTCCCATGCTGAAGTTCATAGTCCCGCCTCTCTCGAGCTTTCCTAATAGCTCTTTCTTCGTCCGTTTCCCTCGGGGCATCGAGGTATTGCCTAAAGTCATTAGCTCCGCGACCTCCATGGCGCTGAAATTTATCGTAATATGAGCCAGTGCGCCCCATTGGAGAATCTGAAAATGGAAAAGAAATGAAGTTTAGAAATTTCCAGAAAAAGAGGATGAGTGCGTATAAGTGCTGAAAAATCCTAAGTGTATGCGGCGTGCAAACTACGTGCGTCAAACTACAAACCACGCTTTAATGTGGGAACGGCAACAACTGGTGTAGAAGGTATCGAAACTCGTAAAGAAGAGGTTGCCTCGACAACAGGGGAAATAGCTTTTGGAATGTCATCCTTAAATAACTCCTGGGAGGTAACCATCAAATCACTCAACCCTTCGAAGATGTCATCACCAATATGTCCGGCGAGACCTTTTCCTTCAATTCCCACATTGACCGCCTTTCCGGAATGTTGAGAAGCCTCATCTTCTTCGATGACCGGGGAAAGTGTCAATTTGCCTGACGACCCCACAACATCAGTAGATGCGGAGCATTTTATCAGAGCAGCCTCTACAATAGGTCCTTCTGATGCAACTTCTTCTGCAGAAGCTGGGGCATTTGATATCTCTGCTCGAGAGCCCGAGGCAGCTAATGTTTCTATATCAGAACTAGAAATTTCAAGAATCTGAGTCGATCTGGAGGAGTGCAAAAGTCCGAACTGGTGCAGAAACTCATCTTTCAGCAAAAATTTGGCACTCCTCTCTTCAGCATCCACAGCACTCAAAGTATCTAAGGTCGACTTAAGGCTGGGGTCTCGAAGTGGAGGAGGAAGTGCTGCAAAAAGTAAAGAACGAAGTTAAACATTTGACAATTCGAATTCCGAGAAGTTCAGAAAATGAAGAGACCGGAGAAAGGCAATCTTACTTCCGACTCTCCAGACGGCATAAAATCCCGGAGGACAGCGGACAAAGAAGAATTGACTTAACAATCCATGGGCACTTTCGGGCAAGTCCAGAATCAATTTACGGTTCCGAGCACTTCTCACAAGTGTGATAGAAGGGTGATCTTTGTTTCTAGCAAAAGTGCACAAGTAACAAATCTCTTCGAAGCTCGGAAAACGGTTGAGCGTCCACCTGAACAATACACACAATCCCATTAAGATGGCATGGCCATTAGGGTGCAACTAAAAGGGGGAGATAGTTAATCGAAGAAGGAGCTGTCGAAGGAAATCACTAAAAGGCGGAATGGCTCCGCTCAGGCACATCTGACGGTTCACTGTGACAAAACCAAGAGGTGGCCTGTCAGCAGTGTCGTTTGCTCTAGGAAATAAAGCATCTGCTTCGGCAATACCGAACTGGATGCATAGTTGTCTGAAGACTTTGTGGCTCAAGCTGGTCGGAGTTCTTTCTAGAGGGTCGATCAATGGGTTGGCAATTGGGAAAGCTTCCCCGGATGGTCCTGTATCTTCTTGTTGAGATGCCATTCTACACAATCAACTGGATGTTCAAATATCAAGGTGCACGTTTCCTAAAAAGTGTGAAGTGTTGTGCATAACTAACAAAAACAGAATGTAAACATAGCTGGAATTAAATTTGTTGACAATCGGTCGATTACAAAATTTCAGGGCTTGTTAGCTTAAAACTCAAGTACAGTGTTAATGCAAACAGAACAGATTTAGTTGACTATCTTAGTTTTGCTTTAATACTTCACTTGAATTGATTAGTTTGCAGCATTTCGTTCATACAGTTCATTTAAGCTGATTATTCTTTATCGACTAATCTGTCATTTGATGTGGGCAGTCAATGGCAGTATATTCGTCCCAAGTTTTCTACAAATATTGTGTTTAACAGGTTATTAAATTTAAAGTCAAGACAATTTGCAAAAAGGTACAACTCGGTTCAAATTCCAAGCTCAGTCAAGTTCTGCCCAAAATTTCACAAGTCCAAGGTCGTTCAGTGACCTATCGTAGGCCGAAACATTTTTTAGGTTGCTCTGTGCAAATTAAAGTGTTGTTCAGGGCAGTGCAGAATTAGTTCAAGTCCTAGGTCGTTTAGCGACCCATCATAGGTCGAGGCATCTTTAGGTCGCACAGGGGAAATCAAAGAATTCAAGGCTATGCAAATTTCCTTAAGTCTAAATGGTTCATGTCTTAGGTCGCTCACGACCTAGTGTAGGCCAGAAACCACTTAGGTCGCAAAGAGTTGTTCGGTTTTACTTAGGTTGGTCAGGTTTCTTAGGTCGTAAGACTTAAGTCGCGCAATTCTTAACACGACCTAACTCTTAGGTTGTCCAGATCTCATTAAGTCACTGACTTCCTCTCCACGCAATCCCTTACCAGATCCAATAACCCGTTATCGCAAGTACAACGAAAATCCATCATCCTCTTCATAAAATTCGTCATCTTTTCATTCCACCAAATCATTCGAAAAACCGATCCAACTCATCTCCGATCTATCATAGATCCAGTCACATATTGTACGCTCATGAATCACAACAACAGTAACCAATAATGATCAGAAATTGATCACAATGCAACTCGAATTGAAGCATGGCGTACAAAATTGGCCCGGAGATTAGAGTTCACGGTTCGATGGTGATCATGGAATGGATAGAAGTCGAGGATACTTACGTAATCTGACAGAGAGGATGAATCGTTGAATGATTAACTTGAATTGGTCCTTGAGATCGCAAATTTCTGATAATGGCAAGGCGGGAAATTGAAGCAAGTAAGTGAAGAAGAAGCAGCAACCTAATGAATTTATATGGGGCTGAGAAAGGAAGGCGAGTAGACACGTGGGTTAGCACGGTTTTTAGGTCGCTCACGACCTAGCAAAGTCAAGTCGAAGCACACGACCTATGACATAGGCCTGTACTTCGAGGGGCAAATGTTAACTCCTTGTTTTCTAGCGACCTAAAACCTTACGACCTAACATACTTAAGGACCTAAGAACTTTGCGACCTAGCATACCTAAACGACCTAAAAGGTATCTACGACCTAAGAGTACTGACAGCTTGTGAAACTTCGCAACCTAACTTCTCCAGCGACCTAAAAGTCCGCGACCTAAGGAACTCCGCGACCTAAGGGACTCCACGACCTAAGGGACTCCGCGACCTAAGGGACTCTGCGACCTAACTGCTAGAGGTACTTCGCGACCTAACTTCTGAGCGACTCAACTTCATAAGGCAGTCCAGCGACCTAAAGGCTTCAGGAACTACTCCTTAGGTCGCTCACAACTTACAACCTACCTTAGGTCGCTCGCGACCTAAAACTTGCCCAGTTTAAACAAGTTCAGACAACTCCTTATGTGCCTCTTCCTTAGGCCGTTCACGACCTACTACTTGCCATCTTATTCAGATAAGACCAAGAGCAACTCCATCAGACTAACTTCCTAAGCCGCTAAGTGGGCCACGACCTAACTTAGGTCGCTCGCGACCTACGACCTAACTAAGGTCGTATGCGACCTAAGACTTGAAGGCTAATTTCCGTCCAGAATCAACTCCTATAAATACCCCACTAACTCCAACGGCAAGAGGACTTTTTCGCCAATCATTTTCTGAAGTGTCATTACACTGCCGAATTCTCAATTCATTCAAGACTCGAAGAACTCCAAACATCGAAGATACTACAACAAGCTTTGATCGAGATTCTTCACATCCGACATGGATTCGACAAATCTCACCGTCAAAGTTTGAGCTACTAATCTGAAGTGTTTGAGTGATCGAAGTGAATTGTAATCAGAATGTATTGTATCAAATTGTAACAAGATCAGCAATAAAAGACTATAAAGTGGACGTAGGCTCAATTACGGGCCGAACCACTATAAATCTGTTGTTCCTTTACTGCTTTCTGCTATTTTCAGCTTAAATTCTGTTCCCGTACCAACGGGTGGTGCTTTCACATTATTATTACACACACCTGGTGTTAGCTTTCGATTTTCAGCGTTAACAGGTGGCAAAATGAAAAGCAACCGAAGAGTATGAAACTTTAAGGCCAAGGAACAAAAATATAAAGAGTCATCCTCAAGAATCAAGCTTCAAGTCTAGACTTCCAAAAGAATGCAACTTAACTACATACATAGAGAATGTCTACCTGCTTACTAAGGATTAGCTTAACTATTGGCCATCATAGAAAAAGAAACCGGAACGTGAAAGGAATCTGGGAGGACCCTACTGTTACTACCACATGATGAATGGTCATGAAACTAATCATTGCAAAGCCTTAGAGGGGACTGTTGGACGTGTTTTCACCGAACCAGAGTACGGAGAGCATTGTCGAACCAACACTCACTTCACTACCTGCCGAACCGGACCATCTCCCATCTACCACCGGACCAAGGTCCCATCGAACCAACCATCTACCACCGAACCAACTACCGAACCAAGATGAGCGAAGCCACCACCGAGCCGACTCCACTTCCATGCATAGCCAAACCAACTCTGCTTCCACCATTGTCGAACCAATCATCGCTCCACCTACAGCCGAACCAACTCCAAAATAGCATTACCGAACCAAACCCAGTCTCATTCACCACCGGACCAAGTTCCACCGGACCAAGGCATTCCGGACCAACTATGCCAGGCCAGATTGCACCAGCACAAGCCCACCAGCAGCTATATACATCCAAGAACCTACCCCCAGCCTCACTCTATAAATAGAGGGGTAGGGGTACAACAATGGGGGACAAGTTTGAGAGCTCAAGCATGGATAGAACTTTCAAACAACTTTCATATACTTGTATCAAAGCTTTGTACTTGTAATCTGAACAAGAAAGGAGAAATAATATATAAAGTGGACGTAGGCACATTCTGTGTTAACGTTAAAATACGAACGATAACACCCGGTGTGTGTAATAAAATCGTGAAAGCACCACCCGTGTGACGGGAATAGAAATTAAGCAGGAAAATAGCCGAAATGCAGTAAAAGAACAGCAGATTTATAGTGGTTCGGCCCGTAATTGAGCCTACGTCCACTTTATAGTCTCTTATTGCTGATTTGATTACAATTTGATACAAATCTCTTCAGGAAACAGTACAATTTGATCACAAGAAACAATCTAGACTACTAGCTCAATTTTCGACGGTGAAACTCAATAAATCCATGTCGGATGTGAGGAATTTCTCTCGAAGCTTGTTGTAGTGTCGTGAATGCTTGAAGGATCCTTGATTACTGAATGAATGAAGAGTTCGACGGAGTAACAGCGCTGTAGAAATGATTTGCCAAAAGTCCCCTCAATGTTGGAAGTGACGGGGTATTTATAGGAGCTGATTCCTGAGCTTTCAATCCGACCAAGTCATGAGTCGTATCCGACTCATGGTAAGTCGTGACTCGTATTCGACTCATGATGTCTCGTGGGCGCCTTATGGTCCATCTTGCGGCTTAGTTGGAAGACGTGTTAAGTCGTAGTCGACTCATTAGATAAAAATAGTACAGGCCCGGGCCTTGGATTCCAGTTTCGATAGCCTTTAAGTCGTAAGCCTGATGAGTCGTACGCACCATAAGTCGTAAGACCTTATGAGTCGTATGCTTCCAAGTCTGATGAGTCGTAAAGACCATGAGTCGTTTACTCCATGACTCGTAAGACCATGAGTCGTATACTTCATAACTCGTTGAACCGGATGAGTCGTACGCACCATGAGTCGTATGTTTCCAAGTCTGATGAGTCGTAAAGACCATGAGTCGTTTACTCCATGACTCGTAAGACCATGAGTCGTATACTTCATAACTCGTTGAACCTGATGAGTCGTACGCACCATGAGTCGTATGTTTCCAAGTCTGATGAGTCGTAAAGACCATGAGTCGTTTACTCCATGACTCGTAAGACCATGAGTCGTATACTTCATAACTCGTAAGTCCATGAGTCGTACAGCTCATGAGTCGTGAGGCCATAAGTCGTAGGGCCATAAGTCGTAGAAATTTAGGGGTTAACATTTGCCCCTCGAAGTACACGCCTAAGTCGTGGGTCGTGTGCTTCGACTCATCTTAACTCGTATACGCCCCTTCGTGTTCCGCTGCCCAATGGTATAAAATGCTTGAGTCGTTTCCTCTATCCATTACCCATATTCTGAGTCGTACTCGCCATTGCTGTTCCTTCAAGCTTTCTCAAGGCAATTTCATCCTTTTCTGTCAGTCAATCAATTCGATTCTCGATTCTTCATTGCGTAAGTGCCTCTGACCCATCCTCGACCTTTAATCGTCATTGATTCATGAACTCTCCCCCCTATACCTAATCCATCCCCTCGTGCAATGTTTTGTTGTGAATTCTTCCATACCGGTAGTTCATGAGCTTGATTTTTGCTCGATTTCATCTTTTAGATGAATAGGGCGATGGAGATGCAAGGTTATTGCACTTCAGGCGTTAATGGACTAGGTTGGCGAGGTTTTGAGGATCTGAACTTAACTCAATGGATGGCTTAATGGTGTCTTGGAATGGGGATAAGGATAGTAGTTTGATTAAGAGGTTATCGGGTTTGGATGAAGATGGGTTAGAAGAAAAGTCAATGGGTTCAAATCAAGGGAGGTGCTGGCATGGCCATGGTTCAGTAACTTTGTACGACTCACGAGTCAAGCCCCCTAAGACAAATTTCTTGAGTCGTAGACGACTCAGGACTTAGGATTTTATGCTGCTTTGGACTGTAGCCTCTTATTTTCTCACGACTTAAGACCTGAAGTACTGCTTACTTGCCCTGTAACCTTTAAGTCGTAGACGAGTCAGAACATAAGTCGTGGGCGACTCATGACTTAGACTTTGTATGAGTTTTGAACTGCCGTGGATGAACTTTGAATATAAGTCGTGAACGACTCATGACTTAAGCTTTACATGAACTTTGAACTGCTGCATTTTCCCACAGATCATTCTAGCTTGCAAACTAATAACCTGCCTAATACAATATCCACAGAAAATTGGGACAAATATACTGTCACCGACTGCCCACATCAAGTGACAGATTAGTCAATAAAAGATAGTCAACATAAATAGATTGTGTGAATGAAGTGCTTTAAATCAATAAGTTCAAGCAAAGTATTAAAGCAACATTGAACTAATCAACTGAAAATGTCTGGTTTGCACTAATGCCGTACCTGAACTTTTAAATTAACAACTCCTGAAATTTGATAATCGATCAATTACCGACTAACTTAATTCCAGCTTGTATTTATCTGTTATATTTACTAGTTTTGCACAACACTTCACACTATTTAGGAAACGTGCACCTTCATATTTGAATATCCAGTTGCTTGTGTAGAATGGCTTCTCAACAAAGAGATGTAACAGTTCAGACTGGAGAATCCATTCTCATTCCAGCTCCTTTAGTCAATCCCCCAGAGAGAGCATCTTCCACTCTAGTATACAAAACTTTTCGGTAGTTATGCACTCAATTTGGCATTGCTGAGGACGACGCTATCCTTCCTGAGAAGAACAACACTGCTGATGTAGCGCCTTCTGGCTTTGTGGCAGTCAACCGACAAATGTGCTCGTGCGGAGCCATTCCTCCTTTCAACAACTTTCTTCAACACCTTCTCCGTCAACTGGCAATCGCTCCATTCCAATTACACCCCAATGGTTATGCTGTTCTAATGGGGCTATGCGTACTATTTGGCAGAACGCTTGACCGTCTCCCTAGTGTTGACGAAATCTGTTATCTATGCTCTTTCGTCAGAATCAAAGATCATCCTTCGATCATTGTTATAAGAAGTGCCAGGAATCGCAAACTGGTTGTCGGCCTCCCTGATACTGCTCACGGGTTTTTGACTCAGTATTTTTATGTTCGCTGTCCCCCTGGTTTTTATGCCGTGTGGAGAGAAGGAAGTAAGAATGCCTATCCTTTCTTCTCCTTGTTCTCTGAGTATCCTGCAGTCCGAATCACTAAGTGTTTTAACTTTGCTTTCTCATTTCAGCGCTCCTGTCTCCCTCTAGGGATCCTAGTCATAAGCAAACTCTGGAGAAGCTCATGGCTGTTCCGACTGAAGAACGGGATGTGAAATTCTTGTTGAAAGATGAGTTTCTCCACCAGTTTGGACTTTTACATCCTTCTAGATCGACTCAAATTCATGAAATCTCGAGTTCTGATGCGGAAACGTTAGCTGTCTCAGGTTCCCAAGCGGAGGACTTGAATGCCCCAGCTTCTGTAGAAGAAACTACATCAAAAGCACCCGTCGCGGAGGCTGCTTTGGTAAAATGTTCCGCATCCATCAATGTCGTAGGGTTAGTCAGCAAGTCGGCGCTTACCCCAATTACTGAGGAGGAAGAGAATCCTCGATTTCCTGAGAAATCCATTGATACAGAGGTTGAGAAAGAGAAGTCTGCTGAACTCCTGGGTGATGACACCTTTGATGGCTTGAGCGATATCATGATAACTTCTCGAGAGCTTTTTGGGGATAACAATCCAAAAGCAACTTCTCCCGTTGTCGAGGCGACTTCTACCTTTAAACAAACCCAGACGCCTACTACGCCAGTCGTCTCTGTTTCCACACTAAAGCGTGGTCTGTAGTTTGACGCATGTAGCTTGCACGCCACACACACTTAGGATTTTTCAGCACTTATAAACTTTTATCCTCTTTCTCCTGGAAATCTCTAAACTTTACTCCTTTTTTGCTTTCAGGTTCTCCAATGGGACGTACAGGTTCATATTATGACTCATTCAAGTACCGTGGAGGACGCGGCACCTACGACTTTAGGAAGTACCTTGGTACCCCAAAAGAAACAGATGAAGAGAGGGCTCGAAGGAAAGCCCAGGAGAAGCGGGATTACGATCAGTGGAAAAGAAGGAAAGATGCCGAGCGATACGACTCTTCGCATAGGAGTGACTACTCTCATAAGCGGAAGTCTTACGACGATAAGGGAAAAACTCAGATTGCCGATGAACCGAGCAAACGATCTAAACCGCTTGACGCGTCTGAAATTTCTGAAAAGACTGACGCTCCCATTCCTTCCGATATTCTGGCCAGCTCTCCTCCTCTGAAGAAATCTGACATTCAGACTATCATTAACAGACCGCAATATCAAGTCAAGGACGGTCCCCCAACACTTCAGAGCCGTTTTCCGAATTGGTGTCTAAAAGGGGTGCGCTTCGACTTGGACCTAGTTCCGATTGATAAGCCAGACATGCTTAGTAGTCTTGACGTAGTCAGGCTTAATATCGAGAGGATGTCGCAGTGGCAGAAGCTTGTCGATGAACTACAAAGGGTTAATCGTGCCAACCTTGAGGCGATGCTGACTATGGAAAACGACAAGGCGGAGTGGGACAAAATTTGCAAACAGCATAATGTCGAGATGACAAATATTGCTGATGGTTATGCAAAACTTGAGTCCGAGGTTAAAAAACTTAAGGAAGATCTTGCTTCTTCTTCTGCATCTCATACTCAAAAAGAAGAAGTCTTTCAAAAGCAGGTGCGGGATGCACATGCTGCACAGAGAGATGTTGAAATGAAGCTTGCCGCTGAACAGCATATTACTGAGAAATACCGCACAGAAAACGCCGATTTGCGGGAAAAAGTCACCTCCCAGAACGTAGAGATTGAGTTACTAAAGTCTCGACTCGCTAAAGCTGAGGTAGAGCGTGATGAGGCTACCGCTGGTCGGGTTGCTGCCGTTGCCGAAAAGGAAGCGGCTGAGCAATCACATGAGGCGACGAAAGCAGACATCAGCTCTACTTTATTCGACTTTTACTTACACAGCGTTCTGGGTCGTGGGAGCCTCTCTTTTCTTGGTCCCGGTTATGAAATTACATTGGCCGAAGTGTAGGAAGTCGCAATGGATATGCTCGGCAGGGCTGGCTATAATGAGTTGGAACTTGAGGAGCGCTATCTCGATGATGAGGCTCGTGCCGCTCTTGTTAAGGGGAAGGAGCAACTTGCCAAAATACGAGCTGAAACAATGGGAGAAGAGCCTCCAAAAGAAGAAACTCCTTTAACTGCCCCCGTTCTAACTTCCACTTCAGCCGACGTTAATATTATAGATTCCAGCTCTCATTCTTTACAACTAGCTAAAGTTGCCCAGGAAACTGCAACTACTCCTACTGAAGATGAGGCACTGGATGATATTGAAGCCGAGAAGTTTGAGGTGGATCTTGCAAAGCCAACTCCTCCAGGTACTCTTGGTGTCGTCTCGGGTCTAATGAACCAGTCATTTGACTTAGCCGAATTCGATGACCTTCTTACTTGTTACTTAAACTTTGATGAACCAATGCCTTCTTTATTTTCGGGGGATGCTGATTTTAACTTCTTTTCTTCTACAGCGGAGGCACCAAGCACTACACAAGCTTTCACTCCTTCGATTGCCGTTCTTCCGTCTTCCCAGATTACTCCTCCTTCTGCTTCCCAACCGGGATCACAGGCAGAGAAAATCGAAGCTCTTCAAGGCTTGGATGATCCGGCTGCTTCTCAGGAATAGAAGGCGGAGGATTTTGAAGACATCGAGAAGACCCCGGAGCGGTCTCTTGACGACGATACGAAGCTTTCAACATTGCTTGCTACTCCGGGGAGCGAGTCTTCTTCAAAGAGGAAGGGGAAGCGTGCTGTAAGGAAAAAGAAGAAGACTTCCACTGAAGAGGAAGCAGTAGTTGATCCGGCTGTACCGCTTTCTCCTTCTGCCCCTGCCCGTTCGCAACGACTTCAAAAGCTAATCATTAGGCCGGGAAAGAGCTCCAAGGGTGGTGAGAAGAAGGAATAATCAAGCTGGATTTTCTACTTATTGTTTTTGCTCTTTGCATGTATTGACCGGGGATTGTGCGGGTACCGGTCCCCGCTTTTGCTTGTTCGAGATATCTGCACATGTAAAGAATTTTTGTAGTGCTAAATAAATCAATTATTTTACTTGTACAAACTCTTGTGTATGTGAGAATGCATTTGTTTTTTATTTTTAGTGTAGAACAAACGATTCTTTTCACTTGTACAAACTTTTTGTTTGTGTTTAAGAATGCATTTATTCCACAGCTTTTTCGCGTGATATTGTTATGTGCTTGTGGTATGTTGCTTGAATACTGCTTTTTATTGTTGTAGCCGTATCATATGATATTGCCCCAATACCACAAGTGCTTTACAATATCTTTCGCTTTTAGCGAGACCCGTACTCTTATTTTCCATAGAATAACTATTCCATCTTTGAGGGAATGATTATTCTACTTAAACGGAGTGTGTCTCATTTTCGGATAAGTTTTCACGCTTCAACCTTCGGAGATGTTTACTTCATGTTTTTGAGAAGTGAATTCTCCTACGCGGTAAAGCGAGTCTCAGAAGAAGATATTACTTAGCACTTCGATTTCTGGGGAAGAGTTTTTTTTTTTTTTTTAGATGAACAAGTAGATCTTCCTTAAGAACCGAAGTGTGCCTCTAAGGAGGGCTTTATTTTGGTATTTTTGAGGAGTAGCATGTGGACTCCGAAGAGTAGCATTATGTTTTGTGGGGTATTGGTGTGCCTCCGAAGAGGTCTTGTGCTTCCAAAGAAGTCTTGATTTTGGTCTCCGAAGAGAAGCAATTTTTTGTATTTCTACTTGGGTGAAGTGGGTCTCCGAAGAGAAGCATTTTGCACTTTTACCCTGATGAAATGTGCCTCCGAAAAGGGCTTTTACCTCCGAAGATGGCTTGTGCCTCCGAAGAGGGCTTGTGCCTCCGAAGAGGGCTTGTGCCTCCGAAAAGGGCTTTTGCCTCCGAAGATGGCTTGTGCCTCCGAAGAGGGCTTGTGCCTCCGAAGAGGGCTTGTGCCTCCGAAGAGGGCTTGTGCCTCCGAAGAGGGCTTGTGATTGCCTGGAAGTTACTTTCTCATGGTCAGAGGTCTACGGGGCGAACGCAAGTTGCTTGATTGGATGTTTGCTTGCACAAACGATCGCAATTAACTAACAAGGTGCCCCTTTGGTAGTCCCACCGATCTTTTTGATTGAGTAAAGCACTCCCATTTATTGGCGTGCCTTGTTAGAGGGCTTTGGTTTGTTGGTGTGCCAGGTAGGTTGCGTCTCAGGGGCGAGTGGATCCACGGGGCGGACATACGCTATCTGGTCGGATGCATCACGACCAGTTAGCGAGGGTCTTGTTCCTTCCGATTGGGAAGGCGTCCCTTTAGTGGATCTCTCGGCCTTCCTGTTGAGAGGCATACCTCCCTTTGTCCGCTTCTTTGTTTGCTTGGCAATTTTCTCTCATCATTTGCCCATTAGGGATCTCTTATCATCATTTCCAAGCACATCTTTTTTCCTTTTGCGAGTAAATTGCTTCATCCGAAGGAGTGTTCTTCACCGTTGAATGACTTCACGAGACAAACACGAGTTATCTAGTTGGATGCCCGTTCATAACGACAATCTCAACTAGTGAACAAAGGTTTGTCCCAGTAAAGTCGCCAACTCTTTATGTGAAGTTTTCCTTGCGTAGGATTTGAGTTTGGAATTTTTGTTGTTTGGTTTGTGCATTAGCTGATTTATAACGGTCGCTTGGCTCTGTGATGAGCAAGCCTTGTTATAATGTCCTGCAATTTTGAATCGATATTTTAGCGATACATTTAAAGTATTTACATATCGAAATAAAACATGCATTATGAAATAGTAAAGAACACAAGATTTATAGTGGTTCGGCCAAGAATCGGGCCTACGTCCACTTTATAGCTTTCATTCATTTACACTGATTTACAATGTTTCACAATACAACTGATACATTCATCATCATTTTACAATTTTGAGCAGAGCTCCTTTCAAGTAAAATAAGGGCGCAAATGATTGCTGTTCCAGGCCCTTGGAATTGGATCTCCTTCAACAGTTATGAGTTTGAAAGTGCCATCAAGAAGTTTAGTGCCTATAACATATGGCCCTTCCCAGTTTGGCCCAAACACACCAGTTGCTGTCATGATCCTTTTCAAAACCAAGTCTCCGATTTCAAAGCTGCGTTGGCGAACTTTGGAGTTGAAATGCCTGGCTATTCTCTGCTGATGAGCTGAAACTCTGAGCCTAGCTTCCTCTCTTTTCTCATCGAGAAAATCAAGCGCTTCAAGTTGCAGTTTTTCATTTTCGGTTTCATTGAAATGAACTCTTCTATGCGAAGGAACCTCTACTTCTACTGGAATCATTGCCTCAGATCCGTATGCCAGTGAAAATGGAGTGTGCCCAGTTGCAGTTTTGTGAGTAGTTCTGTACGCCCATAGTGCTAATGGAAGCTTATCAACCCAACCACCTTTTGCTCTTTCAAGTTGCTTTTTGATAGTTGACTTGATGATCTTGTTAACTGCTTCCACTTGCCCGTTTGCCTGCGGATGAGCCACTGCTGAGAAGCTTTTTCGAATTCTGAACCGTTTGCAAAAATCCTGGAATTCTTCACTTTCAAATTGAGTACCATTGTCGGTGATTATCTTCTGTGGCACACCATATCTGCAAATGATATTCTTCGTTACAAAATTTATCATCTTTTTAGAAGTGATGGTGGCCAAAGGTTCAGCTTCAGCCCATTTGGTGAAATAGTCAACGGCGACAATAGCATATTTAATTCCTGATTTAGCGATCGGTAATGGTCCAATTAGGTCTATTCCCCAAATGGCAAATGGCCATGGGCTGACCATTTGTGTGAGTTCGGTGGAAGGTGCTCTTGGGATTTTTGCGAATCTTTGGCATTTATCACACTTCCTGGAGTAAGCTGCAGCATCTCGATTAATATCCGGCCAGAAATACCCATATCGGAGAATTTTCTTTGCAAGTGTTTGACCACCTGAATGGTCTCCACATTCTCCTCCGTGCACCTCTGCTAAGATTGTCTTGGCTTCTTCTTTAGTTACACATCGGAGTAGTGGGATTGAAAATCCTTGCCTGTATAATCGGCCATCTTGAATTACATATCTTGACGCTTTTCTCAATAATTTTCGACGTTCCTTAGAATCTTCTGGCAGAGAACCACTGAGTAAGTATTCTTTGATTGGACTCATCCACGATTCATGCTCTTGAGACGTAGTCATAACCCAATCAATATCCATTTCATCAATGCTTGGAGCTGACAGAACTTCTACAGGAACTAATCCCAGCAATTGAGCTTCTCCGGAACTTGAGTACTTTGCCAAAGAATCCGCCTTCATATTTTCTTCTCGGGGTATGTGGCTTATTGAGTAGTGATCTAAATCATTGAGGAGTTCGGAAGTTTTTGTCAAATATGCAGGCAAATTCCCTCCTTTGGCTTGGAATTCTCTCTTCACCTGGCAGACAATAAGCTGAGAATCACTGAAAATCTGTATCACTTTGATATTCAATTCCTTGGCGATCTTCAATCCGGCAATAAGGGCTTCATATTCTGCTTCATTGTTTGTCGAAGGAAATTCCAGTCTCAATGCATAACATAGTGATCGTCCTTCGGGAGTTTCGAGCACAACTCCTGCCCCAGAACAATAGTCGTTTCTCGAGCCATCAACATACAACTTCCACTATATCGGAATGCAGTCAGTTGTTTCTTCCTTACTGTCACCTTTGTCAGTGGATTCTGCAATGAAATCTGCTAAGGCTTGTCCGTTAACTGCTCTTCGGGGATGGTAAGTGATGTCATATTGATTGAGCTCTATGTTCCACTTCAAGAGACGACCCGAAGTTTCAGGACGATACAAGACTTGCTTCAAAGGTTGATCAGTCAGGACCTTGATAGGATGAGATTGGAAATAAGGTCTCAACTTCCTGGAAGCGATTAGCAGACAATAAGCAAGTTTTTCTATCTTTGAATAATTCATTTCAGCTCCAGCGAACCGTTTGCTGATGTAGTAAACTGGACGTTGTATTTTCATATCTTCTCGTACAAGTGCTGCACTTAAAGCATGGGATGAAATTGCTAAATAGATGAAGAGGTCTTCACCATCACTAGGCTTGGAGAGGACCGGAGGAGTTCTCATATGATGAATCAGTTGATCGAAAGCATTCTGACATTCAGGAGTCCATTCGAAATTTTTCTTTCCTTTCTTTAGAGCATCAAAGAAGGGAATGCATTTGTCTGTGGCCTTGGAAATGAAGCGACTAAGAGCGGCAACCTTTCCATTGAGACTTTGGATTTCTTTCTTTGTTCTAGGGGCTTTAACTTCTCTTAGAGCTGTGATTTGAGCAGGATTGGCCTCGATGCCCCTAGCGCTCACAATGAAACCCAGGAATTTCCCAGACTCTACTCCGAATGAACATTTCAATGGATTGAGCTTCATTCCGTACTTCCGAAGAATTGAGAACATCTCTACCAAGTGATCCATGTGGTCTACTGCTTTCTTTGACTTTACTAACATATCATCAACATAGACTTCCATTGTTTTGCCGATCTGTGGCTTGAACATAGCGTTGACAAGTCTTTGGTATGTTGCCCCTGCATTCTTTAACCCAAATGGCATGACTTTGTAACAGTAGAGTCCCACATCTGTAATAAAGCTTGTGTCCTCCTGATCTGGTTCATTCATCATAATCTGATTGTATCCGGAATAGGCATCCATAAAAGATAACAACTCATGTCCAGCCGTCCCATCTACTAGTTGATCGATTCTAGGCAACGGGAAGCAGTCTTTGGGGCAAGCTTTGTTCAGATCTGAGAAATCAATGCATACTCTCCACTTTCCATTTTCCTTCTTAACCAGTACTGGATTCGAAACCCAATTTGGATAAGTGGATTCTTTGATGAAATTATTCTCTAAGAGACGATCTACTTCTTCCTTTAAAGCTGCTGATCTTTCTGGACCTTGAGTTCTTCTTTTTTGTTTTACCGGTGTGAATTTCGGATCAACATTCAGAGTATGAACAGCAATTGTTGGAGAGATTCCGCACATATCAGCATGACACCAAGCGAACACGTCCAGATTTGCTTTTAGAAATGATATCAGTGTATTTTGAACTGTTGTACTTAGTTGCGAACCCACATTAAGCACTTTATTTGGGTCTTTGGAGTCGACAGGTATTGGTACCGTAACTTCCACAGGCACCACTCTATTTTCCTCTGCACTGGATTTTCTGGGGTCCATTTCCCGCCTTGCACCACTATGCTCTCCAGTGCAGGGGCCACTCTGTATTTGCTATAAGGTTGGGTTCTTGATGCGGAGGGGAGCTGCCGCATCTTTACCCATCTCTCTCTTTCTGGCTTCTCGAAGCTCTATAAGATAACATTCACGTCCAGCATTTTGATCTCCCTTGATGACACCAACACCATTTTCTGTAGGAAACTTCATAGTTAAGCACCACGGGGCCAAAATGGCCTTGAATGCAGCTAGAGCTGGCCTGCCTAGGAAAGCATTGTAGGCAGAAAATCCATCGACAATCACAAAGGTTTGTTTTCGAGTTACCCTTTTCTGCCCTTCACCAAGTTCCACGAACAAATCGACAGTTCCGATTGGTTGCTGTGGTTCCCCAGTGAAACCAACGATCTTTTGTGATGAAGCCTGAACGTCGGTCATTGGGATCTTCATCTGGTCAAATGTTTTCTTGAAAAGTATATTGCAGGAAGCACCGCAATCAATGAGTACTCGTCTTACTATTGCTGGCCCAATTCCTGCAGAAATAACTAAGGGGTCTATGGTCGGAGCTTCAATACCAATAGAATCCCGAGCCTTGAACAAAATATCATTATCTGAAATCTTTTGCTGTTTTAGGGGTACTGTGTTTTCTACAGCAAAAACATCTTCTTCTGCCGGGATATACTTCAAAGCGTGAGCATATCGTTCCATCTCACCCCAGCTTTTGCCTGCTGGGTGTGGGCCCCCTGAAATGACGTTGATAACGGGCCTCTCAGATTCTTGTGCCGCAGCACCTTTACTTGAGTCTGACGGCTGATTAGAGGGTTGTTGTCTCTGAGTAGACGAAGATGGATCACTTCTGTTTTTCTTGACATATTGTTGCAGCTTGTTTTCTCTTAATAATTCTTCAATTAAGCTCTTTAAGTGACGGCAGTCATTGGTATCATGACCAGGTTGGTTGTGAAAACGACAGAACTTTCCATTTCTCATAGCGCCCTTTCCTGGTTTTATCTCAGCCGGTTTGGGATAATCCACAGCATCTTTGGTGGCGAAGAAGATATTTTCCAGAGTGTCGGTCAATGGAGTGAAATCTGAGGGTTTGAAGAAGCGAGGTTTCTTTATATCCTTTTGTTTCTTCCCCTCGTGATTTTCCCTTTTCTGACCTCCGGAATCTTTCTTTTCCGAAGCGGCAGTATTATTTTCCACCTTTGTTGCCACCACCTTCATTGATGCTGGAAGATTTTCCAAGCGTATGAATTCATCGGCTTTCTTGTAGAATTTCTCGAGAGAATTTGGCTCTTTCATCTTCAGCCATTTTCCAAATTCGCTCGATTTGTCGATAGCACGCATCAAATAGGTCAAGATCATCCGTGGCTCTGCGTTATCAACTTCCGCCAGAGCTATATTGAAACGGTTCAGGAATGATTTAATAGGTTCTCCCGGATTCTGTTCAAGACTGGATAATGACATTATGTCCTTTGCCTTTGAAGCGTATAGCCTGAATTGCTCTTTAAACTTTCTAGTCAGATCGGAAAACTGATCTATTGATCGGACAGAACCAGAGAAGTGCCACTCCTTCCAAATATACTGGGAAATACCGGCACTTGATTTCATCAGTTGCTCTCGCACCGGTCATATGCCAATCATACTTATACAAGAATTGGTTTGGATCACTTGTTCCCCGATAAGCAGGAATGGTAGGGGGAACAAATTTTCTAGGAAATTCAGCCTTTAGAATCTTCTCGGTAAATGGAGTCTTGCTTGGCGCGAATCCCCATTCACTCTCATCTTCACCTCTCTGCATGCTCTCTTTCATTATTTGCTTGATCATGCCAGAAAGATATTCCTCATTGTTCAAAGATTTTGCGGAGTAGACTTCTGCCATTTTCTCAGATGTTTGCCCGGGCAGATTTTCGTGGAAAACTGGCGATGGCCTAGATCCTTCAGCTCGGAGGGGTGCTCCTTCAGCAGCACCTGATCCCCCCTGAGGAATATTCCTCCCTTCGGAGTTGCGAAGGGCATCAGCGGTGTTTTCTTCATTACCCACTGGTCTTTGGTTGGCACCAAGCAGAGTGTTCAGTTTTTCCATCATCAGATTGTTTTGAGTCTCAATCTGCTGGTATAGTCCGGATACAGCAGCGTCTAGCTCCTCTCGCGTCACCCCAACGCTTGGAGCTGCTTGACTTGGTGAAGCAGAGGTGGCGGTATCATCATGAACATTTTCAGATCTGACAACCTTTCGTTTCCTTCCAGGAGCCATTATGTCTGATAGACTTCTAGTTCTGTAGGAAATCTTTTCAACAAACTTGTGCGAAGCAATGATGGATGGTAGACTGAGTTGGGTTCTCAGTGAAAGCACCAAAATGTTAACGTTAAAATACGAACGATAACACCCGGTGTGTGTAATAAAATCGTGAAAGCACCACCCGTGTGACGGGAACAGAAATTAAGCAGGAAAATAGCCGAAATGCAGTAAAAGAACAGCAGATTTATAGTGGTTCGGCCCGTAATTGAGCCTACGTCCACTTTATAGTCTCTTATTGCTGATTTGATTACAATTTGATACAAATCTCTTCAGGAAACAGTACAATTTGATCACAAGAAACAATCTAGACTACTAGCTCAATTTTCGACGGTGAAACTCAATAAATCCATGTCGGATGTGAGGAATTTCTCTCGAAGCTTGTTGTAGTGTCGCGAATGCTTGAAGGATCCTTGATTACTGAATGAATGAAGAGTTCGACGGAGTAACAGCGCTGTAGAAATGATTTGCCAAAAGTCCCCTCAATGTTGGAAGTGACGGGGTATTTATAGGAGCTGATTCCTGAGCTTTCAATCCGACCAAGTCATGAGTCGTATCCGACTCATGGTAAGTCGTGACTCGTATTCGACTCATGATGTCTCGTGGGCGCCTTATGGTCCATCTTGCGGCTTAGTTGGAAGACGTGTTAAGTCGTAGTCGACTCATTAGATAAAAATAGTACAGGCCCGGGCCTTGGATTCCAGTTTCGATAGCCTTTAAGTCGTAAGCCTGATGAGTCGTACGCACCATAAGTCGTAAGACCTTATGAGTCGTATGCTTCCAAGTCTGATGAGTCGTAAAGACCATGAGTCGTTTACTCCATGACTCGTAAGACCATGAGTCGTATACTTCATAACTCGTTGAACCGGATGAGTCGTACGCACCATGAGTCGTATGTTTCCAAGTCTGATGAGTCGTAAAGACCATGAGTCGTTTACTCCATGACTCGTAAGACCATGAGTCGTATACTTCATAACTCGTTGAACCTGATGAGTCGTACGCACCATGAGTCGTATGTTTCCAAGTCTGATGAGTCGTAAAGACCATGAGTCGTTTACTCCATGACTCGTAAGACCATGAGTCGTATACTTCATAACTCGTAAGTCCATGAGTCGTACAGCTCATAAGTCGTGAGGCCATAAGTCGTAGGGCCATAAGTCGTAGAAATTTAGGGGTTAACATTCTGGCTAAACCACTATAAATCTGTATGTCTTTTACAGTTTAGTCCCTGCTTTTTACATATTTGCATAAACCACCCAGATCACTAAAAACGACATAAAATCAACTAAATCATACGACTTGGAGGTGTTTTTCCATTTTTTGTGCAAACATTTTTGGTGCTTTCATTGAGAGAGGAAGCTCGAAACTTCAGCTTCTCCCACTTAACCTTCTTCCTAACAGCGTCGTTCATTGCTTGGAAAACATGCCTCCCAGGCAGAAAAAAGACGTTAACAAAGGAAAGAACATCGCAACTAGCGGTGTTCCAGATCCAGTGGTCACAGATCAAGTAAATCATCCCATTCCAACAGCAGTACCAAATGAAGGTCAGGCAAATTCGACAAACCCTGCCACGGGACAGCTGGTAGCAATTACTAGCACTACACCAGAATCCTAGTTTCGCAACGGCTTTTAGCCGTTGCAAAACAGTTTCGCAACGGCTATGAGCCGTTGCGAAATGGGCAGTGGTAAAATTTTTGCAACGGCTCAAATCCGTTGCGAAATAAATATTTTGCAACGGCTAAGGGCCGTTGCAAAATGTTCTTTAGCAACGGCTTGTAGCCGTTCCGGATTTTATTTTGCAACGGCTTAAAGCCGTTGCAAAATGTAGATGTATAATTGATTTTTTTAAATATTAGCAACGGCTTTGATCCATTGCTAATTACTATTTTTATTTTTTAAAAAGAATTCAAAATTATTCTCTGCACCAGTGACAGTCAATATAAACATTTGCCGATTTAACATAATATCACAAAGAAAGATCATTAAACGAAATATTTTTCATAAATTCAACACAAAAACCAAACATAACAAATCTTTTAATTACAATGTTCAACAATAATACATAACACTACATAGTTCAGCAGCAGCAGTAACAACACTACAGTATACAGTACATAGTTTGGCAACACCTTCCTCCAATCGCCTGATCATCATTGCCAATACTCCATATCTATAAAACAAACAGAGACGGGAAAATTAGGTTATCTTTGGTAAATATGATGAAATAAAAAATTGTGTTAGCATATGTACTCTTGATGTGATAAGCAATAATATTCATCGCAATATGGGGTTTTGATATCATCTATGTGCATAGAAGCATATCTGTTGTTGACATATGTACATGCACATATCAAGGGGAAAAATAAACATAAACATGAACAAAAAATGACAGCAAGTGAAAATAAAAATAATAACTTGCAACTTGTATATGCAATTCAACTTGTTACTGCACAACAATTCATCTCTGTCTAAACATTCACTGCTTGGAATTCAACTTCCATACTGACTTCATTTCTGTTGCATGACATAAAACTGCTCCACCATTACAACATTTCCCACAGTCTCCTACTTCAACTTTCGCCTTTGCCCCCATCAAAGCTTCTGCCAAACCAAACTACCATACTTCCCTTCCTCCCCTGCATTCACTTCTAAAACTACTGCACTATTGCCGATCGCCATCCACTCTCATCACTCGCCCACAATACATAGTGCCTTGATGCCTTCAGCCATCACAAATACTTCATACTCCAGTGCATTTCCAACCCAAACTCCTTACATCACCTCCCTGCTTCCCTCTGCCACCAGTGCAGTCACTGCCTTTTCAACAGACTTACATCCTCTTTACAACTTGCTATCAACACTTCAGCAAGCTTCAACTTCACATACAGACCACTCCTCTGCTTCAACATCAACTTCCTGCTACCTGCAAGCATCACCAGCACTATCAACTCAAGCAAACACTACCAATTACCACCTGGCCATTGTTACCAAACTTCAACATTAAACAACCTTAACATCTCCAACAGCCCCTGTTACCAAACTTCAACAAACAACCACTGTTACCAAACTTCAACAGCCCCTTCCGCAACTCAAAATTCACCAGTACATACTACTTCCCACTATTCAACAACCTCAACATCTCCAAGACCTCCTGCCTAACCATTAACTACATTGGTGCAACTCCACCTTGCTGCTTCACTATGCGTCTTCACAGTTCATTACATCATCTTATACTGTCACACCATCATTAACCTCTGTCCAACATTAAACAGTGCATGTTGCTTACTTGCTTACTATGCTTATTATTCTATTGGATTTTTTGTGGTTGGGTCACTGTTTATGCACTTTAAACCTGGTTTATTGCATATTATGGTTTTAACTGTTTCTAGGCCGTTATGGGTTATGGTTTTGCAGTTAAACCCTATCCAAACGGTGGTTTGGTTTGATTCTAATAATAAACTATGGTACCAACTACCTGCTATAACCGTGAAAGTTTAATGATACAAAAATGAAAGAAAGAATAAAGTTAAGGAATGCAAAAACAAAGGCTTTTGGAGTATACTTTCCTCAGTAATTTTCATACTGTAATAAGCGTGATATGCATCAAAATATAAAACGCTTTGTCTAATTATTCTATTATTATGTATTTACTGTTATACGCTTTGAGGATCATGGATACTATTTTGGAGTATTGTCTCATTTTTTAATCTCAAAATACAATAAAACAAGACTAAAACAACATGATGGGGAGCACATCATATTTTTATAATAAATGATCATATATGTGCAAGGGTATCCAAGAATTCAAACTTTTCCATAAATCAACAAATTTTAACCAGCTCTCCCTAATCACTAAATATCTTGTAAAAATGGAAAGGAATGAAAATCTTTTTTGGAGAGAAGGTGAAAGAGCTGGAGATGAAAAATTGCAGTCTTGACGATGCTCTTCAAACATATGTGAAGAAATGTGAAAGCCTTTAAAAAGATAATAACAAACACAAAAGAAAAGGGAGAAAAGATGAAGAGGAAGAAGGCATGAGGATTTCGACTGACCAGACTTGCTGGTAAATACACTTGGGACTATAATATTTGGATTTGCAATATTATTCTACTTCTTAATATTCATATGTTAATGTATCATCAGGATTTTACAAGGCCGTATGTTAATGTATCATCAGGATTTTACAGTTGGTTTTTAGGAGATCCATGTAAATATCTAGAACTTGTTACTCAGTCATAAACAAATTTACCTAAAAAGACATGTTTTAAATAAACAAAGCAAGCATAAGAACAATCATGCAAATTTACCTAAAAAGACATGAATCTAACCTCAAGGAGGGGGATCCGCAACAGAGTACCAATAAAGCAGAAAATTCTACAGCTTAAACTCACATATAACTCTTCTACATCTGCAGTAAGGGAAAAAAACCTATGAACAAATTATGATTCAGTGATGTAAAAAATCAATAATCAAAACTAATACTTGCTACATTAATTCTATGAACAAAGCATCATCGATTCTAAAGATAATTAGACTATTCCTTGCATAGGTAAGACTATGTTATGAATAGCTTTTCGCATGTTCATAACTACTTCCAAAATTTCCAACTATATTTTAGTTGTATATTTGTAGTTGTATGCAATACTCTAAAATCTGAACTAACTCAAAAAATCTTAACCAACTCTTTTCAATTGTTTATTTTCCTGTCCAAACTATTTAATAAGATCTGGAATATGATCAAGTTTCTAAGATAGTGTATTAAGTTATGCATCAATGTAAAGTTATATATTAAGAGCTAAATTTCTTATTAGTTATATATTAAGATATGCGTTGAATTGTATATTTTTATTAGACTCCCATAGTTAAAAATGCTGAAACATAACATTTGTAGGTAGAAGTAAATAAGATATCAGGAGGATGATGTTAGTTTCTGATAAATAAGCTCCATGACTGTCAGTAAAATCTTTATTTTGTTAATTATATGAGTTAAAGACTTCATACAGAGTATATAACTCTTTTGAAGTTTCTCCCTCGAGTTGTGGTTATAACCCATTGTGTAACTTATATCAAAACATTGAGTATGCGTAATGAAATACAACAATCACAATAACTTCGTATGCGTAAATGGCCTAATTCATTGCCATGAACTCGACTTAACCAGAGGGCCTTATTATAACTCATGCTATTCTGAAGCATTTTATACATGTTCCACCAATAAATTTAAAGTTCAACCATGCTACATAAAGATGAACCACAGTGAAGGATGAAGTTATAGAAAATTTGTAATACAAGAAACAACAAAGTTTATGAGGAATATAACCAGCTAAGTAGCCTATATGGATGCTAAAACATGTGCACCCAGGGTCATCACAGAGTATACTATGGAATTTGTCTATTGTAAACTATTTATAGCAACTCAAATGTCAACAGAATGAGTTACTGTTTAAGCTAGGATTATAAAATATGTGTTGTTCTAGAATTGTGTATGTATTCATGTGTTGTTCTAGAGTTGTATATGTAGGCATGTATATATAAGAAAGAAATATGCTTATAGTACCATGATAAAACAGTTGAAGGTTTGAAAATTAAATAAGCTCTAACACAAGAGCAGAAGCACCACCACCACCATTGCATACACCTGCAACTCCACGCTTTCCATTTTTCTGTCTAAGAACCTGTCAATGTGTCAAGTAGTTAAATTTTTGCAAAAAAGGACAATGAACTGAATGCAAATGACGGAGGCTGTTAATACAAGTGCGAAAAATAACTACATAACAGATATACAAAGTTATATGTACCCCTAGCAAGGTGACAAGGATGTGCGCTCCACTGCAACCTAGAGGATGCCCTAAAGCTACAGCTCCACCATGCACATTGATTTTTTCCTGTATTGACAAAAGAAAAAAAAGATCAACTTTACCTGTACTGCTGTGAAATGATTATTGAGATTAGAAAGCCAACAAAGTAATAAAAGCCGGATTACTTACGGTTGGAATTCCAAGAAGCTTCTGGTTTGCTAGAGCTACAACCTACAATCAAAGGGTTATAAGTTCAAAAATATGAGTAGTAAAACCAAACCATACGAAATGTATAACATTGAGTGGTTGATGACATATTGACATTAGTAATGTTTATAGTTTATAGAAGCAGTTTTGAAACTTAAATAATGTCTGATACTTTAGAATCTGTGTTTAAAGTTATAGAAGCAATAATATGAGTAGTTGTTACTCTTTATATAGTTGATGTTATTAAAGTTATGTTAACTTATTTCCCCTTCACCATAATTTCCAACTTTAAAATACCATACGGAGGAAAAGAGATTGGAGAAAAGAGAGATGATACTGAAAGCTCGTTGCAAAAACAATGTTCATAAAAAGGTTTCAACTAAAAGGTTACTTGTGTTCTTTCGAGCTATAAACTATGCTTGAATCTGTGTTTGAACATAAAAAATTTATAAGTCGTGAAATGCAACAATATCCAATTTCTTCCCTTACAAGCCAATCTCTGCAGCTTATCGTACTGAAGCCATTATTATCTTGTTGGGCACCATCTCCTCTATAGAGATGACTTCAACTTTAGAAAATGGATAGGCTAAAGTACAACAGTTTATAAGCATATGCTAGTTTCTTCAAACAGAATAAATTACAGTACAAGGAATGAGCGTCCTTAAAAATGTTTAAATTCAAACCATTTTTTCTTTTAAATAATTACTTACATATAAGATCGGTGTCCTTTTTCTAGTCCTGGTGAGGAGTTCACATTTTACTTTAAAATCAAATTTGCATTGAGATGTACCTTTCATCAACTTTATTATTTAATTTTTTCTAAAATTCCAAGTTTCTGGTTCATAACTGAAATAATGGCACCATAGAAAACTCTAAACACCAACCCACTATTACATGACCTTCAAATAGTTCAATATTTGCTTTGGGAAATGGCATGAAAATTACCTTACACCACACACTTAAAAACAGACTGACACACAAACAAAAAAACGGTAAAATAGGAAAAACTCTGATAATGCAGTTGCACTGCACTACTGCCAGGTAGAAGTGTATTTGTGCACTACTCAGTGCTTCTACACTGCTACAGCAGTAGTGAGAAGCACTGCACTGCTAGGCATCAGTGCACAATTGTGCATTTGTGCACTGCACTGCTGCTAGCAATAGTGCCCACGGATAAGCAAGAGTGGAATATGTTATCTGGATTGATCTCACGATCTTAGGTAACATGTTGGATATATAACTAACAAGTTGTAGAATGAAGGTGTTTGTTTGAGTCATCATTCCATTATAGTTGAACAATGCAGGAATTAAATGAAAAGGAAAAGCAGTCTTAGGTAAACATTGAATAACAATAACAATAGTCTCTATCATGGTCCTTCGATTGAGACTTGCTTGTTTCCTTTTTTTATCAACCTTATTAGAATTATTACTAAAGTATTGATACATGCACTAATATAACCATTATTTACTATGCTGCTTAGATTTGCTTAGTGTGTCCTGTACATAAGTGATAACAGTTGTGTAACTTTCACTTATCTATGTTAATTTTGTTCAGTACTTTCAGTTTAAGAAACCAAAATGACTAAGGTTTCTACACAAAATGCATTTACTGTTCTCAAAAAAACTCTTTCAAATAATTGAATATCACACAGCCTTAAAAAAATAATGTTCTGGCATGTGATTTTCAAAGAGGAAAAATCAAAAAATTATTTTTATATCAAAGCAGGTATACGGAAGAGAGAACAAATTGAGGACCCATGGTTTTTCATTCCCTCATTTCTCATTCCCCCTTCCCACAATTCCTGATAATTTATTATTCTTTGAAAGTTAGTAACAACCGAGTATCAGTAAATCAAAAGATCTTCACACGTTCCACTACTAGCAATGTCAAATTTGAAAGTTACATTGATATAACTTACTGTTCTAATGTCAAATTCTTAAGAATAACTCTTACAACCAATAAATATGATAATAAATATTGTTGTAACAAAAGAATTGCCTTCAACAAAAAAGAAAGAACCTTCCTCCTCTCGATTTTTGGCTATTACAGGCTCGGACCTCTTGACGATGTGACTAAATCTTTCCCCCTCTCGATTTCTCAGAACTCCAGAGGACGCACCGTATAATATCGACAAATGAAAGGGAAGGGCGGCGATTAGGGCAAACGCGGAGGGAAATGGGGAGGGGGCGATTAGGGAAAGCTGAAAGTAAACGAAAGGGGCGTACTTCTGTTTTAGGAGGGGGGTTACGTAGTCCAATGAATAAAATAAATTGACAAGCTTTGAGCCGTTGCAAAATTCGAACGGCCATTAGCCGTTCTTAATGATTTTACAACGGCTCCAAACCGTTGCTATTTAGCAACGGCTAAGAACCGTTGCGATTTTTCCATATTGGGGTGTTACAAAACTGCCAATATGGTGTAGTGTAGGGCAGATCTAGACAGAGTTGTGGCTGAAGTGACTAACCGCTTCACATCCCAGCGAGAAGCCTTGGTGGACCAACTCATGTCACGCTTAAGGGATGCTGAAGAGTCCAACCGCAACACTGAATCATGGGGTGAGTCCCAATCTGGAGGATGTCAGAGGCAACAAAGATCTTCCTTCTTCGAAGGAGCTAACGATAGAAGCGGCCATGGTAGGACCCGAGACCGAGCTCAGCCCGAAGTTGGACCTGAGGAAACGCTTGGAACCGAACCCAATAGGGGAGGTACCGGGCGGAGGTCAACTGTAGCCGAGCCTGTCGTACTGCCTAACCACGGAAACACCAATGAACGGGGCCGAGCTAGAGTCCAGCCCGAAGTTGGGCCCGAGGAAGTGCTTAGATCAGAACCCAGCAGGGGAAGATCAAGGCAAGGGCCAACTGTAGCTGACCCTAGCATGCTCCCAGAAGACCAAAGACAGCCACTGGAAAATATTAGGAACAATAGACGATACCATCCCTACAGGTCATCTGGATGGAATCAATCCCACAGAGAAGAACCGAACTCATTTTTATCTACTCCAAATTCTGATGAAAGGATGGCACGCTTGTTCAGAGAGTGCGTCTAACGGGATCAAAGAGACCGAGGGATTGGCGTTAGGGTAACCAGCCCTTTCGCCCGCAATATCGAAATTGCCATCACCCCCCAAGAATGGAAAATGCCAACAACGAAACCTTACAAAGGAACCTCTGACCCCGTTGTACACTTACAGAGATACACACAGCATATGCTCATGAGTGGAGCAACAGAAGGAGTGCTGTGCAAATGCTTTCCACTATTCTTAGCAGATCTAGCTACCTCCTGGTTCTGCCATCCACCCCAAGGATCCATCAGCTCATGGGAGATGTTGAAAGAAAAATTCATCAGCCAATTCCGCATTCATGTGGAGGAACCCAAGGACGCGTATTCCTTATCCAGTATCAAACAGAAACCTAGAGAGAAAGTGCAGGAATATCTAACCCGATTCAATGCCGCAGCGGCCGCAGTCCAAGATGCCGATGAGAAGCTTATCTTAATGGCCCTCTATAGTGGTGTGCATCCAGATACCAAATTTGCTAGAAGATTAACCAAGGAAAAACCAGCTACTTTACCCGATTTCTTCCATGAAGCTGGAAAATATATGAGACTTGAAGACGCTGCCACTGAGAGGCAGACATGGCAACAAAATAAGGCAGCTCACGGCAACACGCCCGCTGTAGCAAAGGACGTTCGAAGAAATGATTCTAGAGATAACACTAGGGGCAAGAAGGGAGAAAAGCGTCTATATCGGCCAGGACCGAGATTTGACGCTTACACCCCGTTGAATGAAATGATCGAAAACATCTTCCTGGCCACTCAAGACGAAGTTAAGTACAAACGCCCCCCGCACAAGAAGGAATCAGATAACGCAATTAAGTCTGGAAAATTCTGCCGCTTCCACGAATCCCACGGGCATGATACCAACGAATGCCATCTTCTCCGGGACTTAATTGAAGAACACATCAGAAGAAGAAGACTAGAACGCTATGTAAAGGGCCAGAACAGGACTTCAGTTCCTGCCAATGAGAACCCAAGGCTACCCTCCCCAGAAATAGGCAAAGGAAATCACAACACCAGCGGCTCCAGTCAAGAGAAGATAGTGGTCCATACCATCTCGGGAGGGCCACACATCGCCGACGGAAGCTGGGCAGAGATGGAAAGGTACGGAAAGTCACTTAGAAACAATGAAGAATGCGTCAATTCTATTATAGAAGAACGCCACCCGAAGCGGATAGAGAATGGTGACATCACATTCAGTAGGCGTGACCTGGAAGGAAGGCAGTACCCTCACACGGATCCCATGGTTATCTCTGCCCGGCTCGGTCCAGCCGAGGTTTTCTGAATTTTAGTAGACACTGTAAGCTCAGTGAATATCCTATTCAAGCATGCCTTCGACAAAATGAAGCTGTCATTAAAGGATGTTCTTCCCTGTAATAAACCACTACACGGTTTCACAGGAAATGCGAAGATGCCCCTCGCGCGACTAGATCTCTTTGTTGAAATTGGAAGTCATCCCCGCTCCGTTGTGCGGAAATAGACATTTGTGCTGATAGAAAACCACTCGGCCTACAACGCCTTCTTAGGAAGGCCAGCCTTGTCTGACTTCCAAATTGTCCTGGCCCCATGGTGCCTGAAGATGAAATTTACAACGGACAATGGAGTAGGGGAAGTAGAGGGAGACCAGGACATTGCTCGAGATTGCTATGTAACTGAACTTCGCAATAACCACAGGAAGGATAAAGGAAAGAGTGTAGAGATTGCCCTCTGCACAAAAAGTTTGGAAGCATAGCAACTAAAGAAAGCCCCTCCTCTTCGATATACCAGCGACCCTTTCAATGAATTAGACCCCAGGGACAAAGACGAGGAGGCCACCGCCGAGCCTGCAGAGGCTATGGAATTTGTATCTGTAGACAGACATGACTCGAGTAGACTATTGAAAGTCGAGTCCCAACTAAAAGCAGGGTTGAAGGAACAACTCATTGATTTTCTCCGCCACAACTTGGATGTATTTGCATGGTCACATGCTGACATGACCGGAATCTCCCCCGACATAGCATGCCACGTACTAAACATTGATCCTACCAAGGCGCCAGTAAAACAAAAAAAGAGAAGTATGGGGATAGAATGATCAGCAGCCCTCGATGAAGAAGTAAAGAACCTACTTGCCATTGACTTCATACGAGAAGCCATCTACCCAGAGTGGATCGCCAACCCGGTGCTGGTAAAGAAGGCTAATGGGAAGTGGCGAACATGCATTGACTTCTCCAACTTAAATGACGCCTGCTCGAAGGATCGCTTCCCACTTCCCTGAATCGATCAGCTTGTGGACAGCACAGCCGAGCACGAACTCTTATCTTTTATGGACGCATACTCAGGATATAACCAAATTCCTATGCATGCTCCCGATCAAGACCACACTAGTTTCATAACTGACCGGGGATTGTACTACTACAAAGTAATGCCTTTTGGACTTAAGAACGCAGGAGCCACCTATCAGCGCCTCGTCAACAAGATGTTTGTAGGGCTAATAGGTCAAACTATGGAAGTTTATGTGGATGACATGCTGGTAAAGTCAAGAAAAGTCGACGATCACGTAAGCCACCTGGGCGAGATGTTTCAAGTACTTCGCCAATATGGAATGAAGCTGAATCCTCTAGTGTGCTCCTTCGGAGTATCGTCAGGAAAGTTCCTGGGATTCATCGTCCATGCCAGAGGAATTGAAGTAAACCCGAAACAAGTCCGAGCTCTGAAAGATATCAGGATACCTTCTACTCAAAAAGAACTACAAAGCCTAAATGGGAAAGTCGCCGCCCTGAGCAGATTCATCTCTAAAGCGACCGACAAATGCATCCCCTTCTTCGAAGCTCTAAAGAAAGAGAAAGGAAAATTCGAATGGACTGACGAATGCATAACAGCTTTCCTTAACTTAATCGAACACCTCCAGAGACCACCAGTGCTCTCAACTCCGAACAAAGGCGAAGAGCTATACCTATACCTTACTGTGTCATCTCATGCTCTAAGCGCCGCATTGGTGAGAGAAGACAAACGCACGCAGTGGCCAGTATACTTTGTAAGCAAGAGGTTTACAGGGGCGGAAGCCAGATATCCTAAACTTGAGAAACTAGCATACTGTTTACTAATCACATCACGGAAACTGCGTCACTATTTCCAGTCCCATTCCATCAGAGTTCTGACCAATCAACCACTAAGGCAGGTACTCCATCGTCCCGACACTTCTGGGCGACTACTTAAATGGTGCATTGAGCTAAGTCAATATGATATCACCTACCATCCTCGCACCGCCATCAAGGGACAAGCCATGGCCGATTTCATTGCCGAATTCACTACCAAGGAAGGTAAGGAGCAATCGGAAATAGCAGAAGATATCAAGTGGAATCTCTTTATGGATGGTGCGTCAAATGAACAAGGCTCGGGGGCAGGTGTGGTAATAATCACTCCCGGGGAAATAAGCTACACTATGCTATACGGTTGGAATTCGCTGCCACCAACAACGATGCAGAGTACGAAGCAATGATAGCTGGATTAGAACTTGCCTTAGAAATCAGAGCCAATTCTTTGTGTCTTCATAGCGATTCTCAACTTATTGTAAATCAAATACTAGGAGAATTCCAGGCTCGAGAAGAACGACTCATAGCATATTTAAAGAAGACCAAGTTGCTTCTCAATCGATTGGATCACTATTTAATCAAACACATCCCTCGGGAAGAGAACCAAGAGGCCGACGAATTGGCGAAGCAGGCTAGCATGAGAGACGGCACTATTTCCGGAGCAGTAGCCATCTCAAAGCAACTGACCCCAAGTTTTGAGCAAGTGAATCTGATAGCTGCAACCGAAGAAGCAACTTGGATGACTCCCATCCGAGACTACTTACAAAGTGGCACACTGCCCAACGGGCGTAACGAAGTCAAGAAAATCTTGAGGAAAGCTTCCTGCTACACAATACAAGAGGGCACCCTCTATCGGCGCGGCTTCTCGAACCCCTTATTAAGGTGTGTCGCTGGAAGGGAAGCCAAGGAAATCTTATCCAACATTCATCAAGGAAGCTGCGGAGATCACACTGGAGGGCAGACTTTGGCAAAAAAGATACTCCGATATGGTTATTTCTGGCCCACCTTAAGCAAGGACGCCTTGGATTTCGTCAGAAAATGTGACAGATGTCAGAAGTTTGCTAAGATTCTGCGGCTACCAACAACTGAGATTACTCAAATGACCAGCCCTTGGCCCTTTGCAGTATGGGGAATTGACTTGATTGGCGAACTGCCAATGGGCTGAGGCGGGGCCAAATATGCTATAGTGGCAGTCGACTATTTCACCAAATGGGTGGAAGCAGAACCCCTAAATAAAGTATCTTTAGCAAAGGTTATTAACTTCTTGATCAAAAATATTCTATGCAGGTACGGAGTCCCATTCAAAATCATATCGGACAATGGACTTCAGTTTGACAGCGAGGAGTTCGCCAACTGGTGCCAAGAGCACAGAATTCACAAAAGCTTCTCATCCGTAGCTTATGCCCAGGCAAACGGACAATTCGAAGCCATCAACAAAATTCTCAAAACTCTAATCAAAAAGAAACTCGAAAAGTCAAAAGACGCTTGGATGGATGAACTTCCTACGGCACTGTGGGCCTATCGCATGTCTTTCAGAACATCAACGGGGCATACTCCTTTCTCTTTGGCATACGGATCGGAGGCTATGCTCCTAGTTGAAACTATAGTACCTTCCACCGTAAGATCCACTATAACCCAGAAGAAAACGAAGAGCTCCTCCACATGTCTTTGGATCTAATTGAAGAGAGAAGAAACGATGCAGCACTCAAAACATCAGCTCACAAGCAAAAAGTGGCAGCGCAATACAACTCCAAAGTCAAGCATCGTAGCTTACAAGAGGGAGATCTTGTCCTCAAGCGAATCTTCCCGCGCCCCGGAGCACTAGATCCAATCTGGGACGGACCATATGTAATTCATAAAGATCTCCACAATGGAGCTTATATTTTGTCAACAGTGGACGGGGAGGTGTTCCAGAGGGCATGGAACATCCAACACCTTCGTCGATACTTTTCTTAACTTGTACTGCCCATATGAAGTGAATTAACAAAGAGAATCAGTGGACGTAGGCATTTTCGTGCCGAACCACTTTAAAAACCTTGTCTCTTTTTTAACTTGTTCCTTTATATCTTGGCTGCTTGTTAACTTTATCCTTTTCTGTTGAACAAAATCCTATGCAAATAGCATTTTCATTCAAGGCGCTCCACAACGCGACTTCTCCTGGACAAGACATAACAGGTACTATACGAATCTATGCCCTCGCCAATGAGACACTTTTGCTCCAGCATCCCTCTGCTGCGGGTTAACTCATTGCTCGCGACGGCCCTTAAAGCCAACTGTAATGAGCCGATTATAAGCCACCGAGAAGGCCGACTATAGCCAAGGCAGCTCATTACGGCGTTCGGCTCGCTGGCAAATGTGAACCTACTTTAAGCCCCAACGTAAGGTGTGGCCAGCCAGGGGTAGTTCACGATTGACGATCGGCACCCACGCTAGCCGGCCACAGTAAATCGAATAATACCCACGATTACGGGCCATAATGGCTCGGGTAGTTACTGTGCGCGATCTCGGCTCCGATGTGTCTTAAGTGCGGCTGTGGTAAAAAAAAGATTAACTCCCCGCGGAGGCGTAAGATGGGTGACAAATGTCTCCAAGACCCACAGCTAGGGAAAGTGACTACAAAGCCCGTTCGCCACGAACTTAAGCACATCGAAGGCCTTCCGTGATTGGAAGTTTTACTATTTCTCATATTTCAATTTTATTTAAAAAACTTTCCTCCTATCCTCTATAACGATCCCTAAAGTACAGGACACAGAATAGGAGACATTCGCTAATGGGAGTGGGAACTCACAACGGGACATTAGGCTGCATTCCATACTCAGTCACACAAGACATTCAAAGCTGCCATCTACAAGTAAAATATGAAGGGCGGTATTTTCTTCTTTCGTGTATAAATACGTGGCTATAATTTATTCACACATCACACTAACATCGCAAGACATGAAATTATGTTTTAAGCAAGAACTTGACATAAAAAACAACTGAATTGCAAGCATATGCATAGCTATATTTCTCATACAACATGTCAAAATAATAAAAGCATTCAAATACGACAGAATCAGCTTAAGTTAAAAAATTACACGCCAAAAATTATGTTGTTTATTACAAGTAACATAATTACAACCTAAAAGTTACGTTACTATTTTGAGACTAACATATACAACAATGTTCAGTAAAGCAAAAAGATATCCAGGTCAATTCAAGGAGCCGGCTGCATCGGAGCTTTACCCTTGTCCTGTTGACCGCCTGTCCGATCAAGGAAAGAATTCATTAGTGATAAGCAACCAAGTTAACGGAAGGACTAAAGGGGAGGACTTACCGACATCTGCTCCCTGATCATCTTGATCATCATCCTCTACTTGCACACCTACCTCCTCAGCAGCAAGCAGCCGCATGCCCTCCTTCACCGCCACCTTCTCCTCCTTGGTGAACTGGGCCGTAACCACATCCATTCTGAAGGCCTCGCCACCCTCCTTATCCGCATCAGCCTTGGCCTCCTCCAGAGCCCTGAGATAAATCCTGGCCATGACTCGGGGATAATCATCCATCCAGGATAAGTTACCCTGTTTCCAAGTTCGGAAGTACATATCCTGGAGCATCTCATCTATCATCCCCTCGTTCTCCTCGAACTCCCTCATTCGGACCTCAGAAGCCAATATCTTTGCAACGGCAGCATCCCTCTCCGATCGGTATCGCGAGCGGTCAGCCTGAAGGGATTTCCTCATCCCCTCCATCTCATCCTTTAGCTTGGTTTGAGCCATCTCTTCAGCTTCAAGCCTCCCGGATAACTCCTCTACCCGCTCGAGATCCGCTTTCCGAACCTCATCCACCGTTGCAATAGCCATATCGATCCGTTCCTTGCAGGCAGCCTCCATTTTCCGCAACTCTGCCCTGCTGACCTCTTCCATGGTCTTCTTTAATTGCCTAGATGCAGCCTCATGCTGAGAAATCTGGATGGCTTGATCAGCAAGTTGTTTAGCCTGGTCAGAAACCATTAACCGTAGTCGGATATTGGCGCTCCCGATTTCCTCCCCAGCCTTGACCAGTCGGGCATGATGCCCCATCAGCTTCTTGGTTTCCTCGGCGACCCGGTCGATGTTCGCCTTAGCTTCATCCCCCAGAGTTACAACCCGAGTGGTAAGCAAATCAAGGTCCAGGGACTTAGCCTCATCAAGCACCCGTACCATAGGATTGTGAGGGAGAAGGTGTTCACCAGTAGCCTTGTCGAAGGAGATATCATGAGAGGCCGGGTCCAGATCTGGATGACCCACAAACGGATTACGAGCCAAGCCAGGGTGATCTATCGGGGTAACGGTAGGATTTTCAGACAGATGCAGAGAAGGTATGAACTCAGTATCCCCCTCCGTGATATCGTGAAGATGCTGGAGTGGGGGCTGAGGACCAGGTGAAGGTTCAAACAAGGAGCGGCTCCTCTTCTTCTTCTGAATACCCTCTTCAATGACCCTAAGAAGAGGACGGTAGCCGACTACATCCCCGGAGCGGTTGGTCGGAGGCTTCTGTTTAGTAGAAGCTTTGAGGAACTTATATTGTTCGAGGCGGTTTCGAACATCTGAAGTCTTGGCCGCTTTGCCCGCTCCTGGAATAAAAACCAAGTGTCACAAGCATGCATTGAACCGTAATTCAAGAAATATATCAAGTTAAGAAGAGTAAAAAAAAGTCTGCAGGAGTCAAAAATTCACCTTGAATCGCAGAAGTTGCCTCAGCGGAAGCACTCCTGGAAGATAAATCGGCGCCAGTCCCGGCCTTATCAGCTTTCTTAGGTTCCTCCGCCAAAGCCGGTCCTTCCTCCAACTGTAACGTCTCGGGTTTTTCGCGTTCGAAAATCGACATTCGTACTTCACATTGTACTAGAATGCCGCAGATTCGACCGTTCAAATCCGATTCGCCGGAGCTTATAACACCATTAAGTATAATAACACAGCGGAAGAAAAAGAATATGTCAATATATATAACATTGATACGATGATAGATAAAAAATCTGATACAATATGATACAACAGAATGATACAACAGATATCAATATACATCAGAGATATGAAACAAGAAATAGCAGCGGAAAGAAAATAGATAACACCAGCAGCGGATAGAATATATCCAATAGAATGCTCCAATCCACAGCTAGCGAAAAGCAAGGTCAGTCGTCCAAGGACTAACTAGCTCCAGATAATCTACTCAACCTGAATATCTGAGAAACCCAACTCTAGACTGCCCGTGTGGAAAATGATGGGCACCCAGAGTTTAGGAAGGGAACAATAAACTCCGAGTCAGTCGTGGGACTGGTGTGAGCAACAAAAACAGCTTATTATCTTTAAAACAACAACAACAAGGGAAGTAAAAGATATTCGCAATGCTTTTGGAAAATGAAACTACCATAAGGCCTCCCACACACACACACAATGCAAACGCAGAATCGGAGGAGATTTCTCCTTATGATAGTCAAACATGCTTACTACGCAAAATCATTGGATTATTATTATTAGTGCATAGTGCAGAAAACATTTCGAAAGTATAATATTAATCTTAGCCAACATATGACCAGTATCGTATGCCTACTATAGCTACCATCTAAACAGTGGTGACCACCATAAGTAAATGGCAGGCTCTACAACTAATACCGTACAAGTTCCGTATTGGGAAATGGATTTCCAACAAATGGTCAGGCTAAGGAACTTCCTTTCCTACTGCCAAATGGGATCGCCTCTGGCTGGACGTCCCGAGAGACAATCTGCTCTCTGCCAACACAAGGCCGGGTTACCCCTGTAATAGGTAACTCATGAATATGCCATCCCCCGGTCCTTTGGGACCTTTATCCGAGCGCTCGGTAATAACATCACACATAATAAATAAAGTGTGTCCACATGAGTAAGTATCTGGGCTCCATACCATGATACCACCCCTTTCCAGAAGGAAATGACATACCCTAAAGGGCACGACCCTCATAACCTTGCCGCAACATTCCTGTTTCGACCATTTCCGGGTTGTGAGGCCCTGACGAAGTCTCGTCCACAAAGCTATGCTTTTTCACAAAGCCATGCTTTGGGTCAACAGATGATCAAAGTAATGATCACAAATATAAATGATCAAACAAATAATCATATCACAAATGATCAAACAATGATCATCACACAACAACACTCAACATGTCACATTACCAAATTGGGAATATATCGCTGATAAATTTCAACTACATAACCTCTGAGCTCGTATGTCTTAGAGAAGGATGTTAAGCTAAGAGAATAAATTCTCCGCCACCAACAGAAATGTATTTGAAAGAAATCTGCTATATATCTCAAAGCGTAATGTCAAACATGTAACCATACAAGTCTGTTCCGGGTTCGAACAGAACCGAAGGCACTTCCAAAGAAGCCCTTGCAATCCGGGTATTCACAATCCCAATCGGACTTCCCGTCACTTAGGAAATCTCTATACCGGAGCAACTCAGTGCAGAGACAATCGATAGGTTATCTTATCGTTTTCGCAAATACCCGATCTTCAACACCGGTCTTCAAATGCTATCCATATACGACGAATCACTTATTCGGAATGGGTTATGTGACACAAAGGTCCTCTCCCGGCTGAATCGAATAATGAGCGCGATATTTAAAAACATATGGATATTGGGATTTCGATTAAGTCACAACTTAAACCCAAATTTTCTTTTCAAATGGTTTAACAAATTACCATTTTCAAATCTTTAAGCAAAAGGATTTATTTTAACAACCTTCAACGGTTTAAACAGTTTCCACACTTTAATCTTTTAAATAAAAGATTTAATCACATATTTTCCAAATTAATTCCCATTTTAATTTGATTAACTCGTTAAATCTTTAAATCAAAGATTTAACTTATAGCTTTCAAAAACAATTCCATTTCAAATGGTTTAAACAAATCATCATTTTAAATCTGTTAAAAATAAATAGATTCAATTCATAGCTTTCAAAAAGAATTCATTCATAACTTGGAAAACCATTTTTCAATTCAATCTTGAAATTCCTTTAATTTAAATTGGAATTTCATTTCTTATATGAACGCTTTTATTCTTTTAAAAGAAATAGTTTCATTTCAGAAAATCTGATTCATTCATACGAGTTGAAATCCTTGGGTTAAATTCAAATTCTCAAAATTATACTTTTAAAATGGTTTAAATTCATATAACTTGTACAGCATCTTAAATCCCTAGTTTCGAATCATAGAATTCAATTTCAAACTTGAATTCAAATCAAATTATTTAAATTTCAAAACTTAATCAAGTTATTCGAAAATAAGTTTTATCTTTGAAATTCCATTTCAAAAGCTTTTCACTTTAAACCCAAATTTCCAATTTCAAAATCAATTGAAATTTAAAATTTCAATTTCAAAAACCTTAAATTTAAATTATCTGTGACTTAACCGATTTCCACGTGAAATCCATATTTGTGTGTGTATAAGTGTGGTCCAGGGGTTTTACACAATAGTGCAATATCATTCAATCATCACAAATCAGAATACAGAAATATGATTGATAAGCGGTATTAACTATCACGCTTATCGTTCATTCACAGATCACAGTTATATATCACAGATAAGTAAATTACAGATCACAACATAAATCAGGATGTATCACAAAGCATCACAAATCAGGGATATCAAACAATTCACATTCAATAGAATCCAAACATTCATAAGTAAAATCAGTTAATTGTCTGATTAATTCAAATCAGATTAATTTCTTATGAATTACTAATCCTGGTTAATTAACATCAATAATTTTACAAATCATTTTGATTAATTATTCTTTAATCATTTATTAATTAACCATTTATAATAAATTAATTAACCTTTAATTATAATTCATCAACCTTTAATTATTAAATAATTAACCTTTAATTATTTAATTCACCATTTAATTAATTATCTTTAAATTAATTGCTTTAATTAATTATTCCTCAATTAATTATCATTCCTTAATCACCTTCATTAATTAATTAACTTTTAATTAATAAATTATCCTTTATTAATCACATTAAATAAATTAGCCATTAATTTATTATTGTTTAATCCCTTGAGTAATCAACCTTTAATTTAAATTAAAAAGTTAATCATTCTTAATTGCTCAATTAATTACTCTTTTGTTAATAATTCTTCATTAATTATTTAAGGACTTGATTTATTAAAAGATAAAACATTCTATCTTAATTTAAAACATTAATTATTTTAAAAGAAATGGTTAACAAATCATTTAACCTTGAGTAACTTTAAAATTTTAAACTTGTTATGAAGTCAAGATTTGGAAACTCGGGCCTAACAATCAAATGCTCCAGCACGACTTCAAGTCTTCCCCCCGTCACCCTTTTACTTCGAGTCCGATACCACTTTTCACGAGTTCGAACCCGAGAACCCTTCTTCTTCCTCAAACTTTGATTCACCCAGATACATAAGTATACGCGTGCACCTGCACACGAAGCCCCACCGCCTCCGGCCACCATCGTGATGCCCAGCAAGTCGGCAACGACGTCCCCACACCGTCTAGCTACCCGGCAACCTCGGACGAATCATCAAAACAAATCGAGCTTTCAACTGCAACCAGAGACCCAAACCTCATCAGCAAAACTCCTCATATCACCGTGCTCCGACCACCGTAAATCACGCGAACATGACTGGAGCCACGCCAACCTCCCCCGCTTTGATTCCAACCGGACCGGACGACTCCGATCATCGTTCGTCGCCACACGATGCCGATGAATACAATAGCCAATTTGGGTTCTTAAACCCTATTTTGGGTTCGAACGGCAATTTCATACATTCGAAAAATTATTTAGTATTTTTCTCGTCATTATAGAGGTTCAAACTAGCTTCAATTCAAATATCAACACTTATCATTAAATCAATCACTGTAAATTCGAAAAAATGTGATTTTTGGTCAAAAACTAACCACTCTGTGAATACTGAACTAAAAATCTAAATTTTTGTTTTAAAATTCATGTCTTTCAGTATAGATTCAATAAATATTCTTGAATTAATATTTTACAACAATTCAATTTTATCAAATATCAGTTGAATACCTGTAAACAAAGTTACAGTGGGAATAATTCACTGTATGTTTAATTAAGCTTTGCAAAAATCTTGTTTTAAGAATTAAACATCTTGATTATTTTGAAAAATCAAAGCTTTACCATGATTATCAGCAAATGACTTTTGTTTTTGAAACAAATATACACCCTGTATGAATTTTCAGAGAACACAGAACATCACAATCATATTTATCCCATACTGAAGCATGAACAAAACAGTTTATAATGAAGTCTGTACTGGTTTAAATAGATTTAAAACTTTTTAAAGATATGTGTGAAAACAAAGAAGTCTGGGAAAAAAACAAAGTTGCTCACCTGAGAGAAGAAAGAAGAACAGAACTTCTATGAACAGGCTTGAAAATTTGCAAAGTTGAAATCTTTTTTTTCTGATTCTCTGACTTGAGTTGATTTAATTGTTGTTCAAGTTAAAGTTTGATTTGTTTGAGTTTAATGATATTTGCTTCAGTATATTTTTTTTCTTTAGCTTGGAATGGACGAAGCAAAATAAATGGAGAAGTTGATATATGGAAAGAAGCTTACAAGTGATATAACGTATTGTTTAACTGAGATGAGATTGTGATGATACTTGTTTGTACAACAGTGTACATTTTGTACAAAAATTGAACAGAGATTTTTTCTTTGCTTTGGGGCTGATACACACGGCATTCAATGCTAAGTACTTTATATCCTTTATATGTCTACTTGTTTTGTATTTAAATAGTTTGTTTACTCAGCCTACATACTTAGTTTATTTTCAAGTTTACACACATATCTTTATACTTGTTTCTTCTTCTTATCTCGGCTGATATGATAATATTTTTGGTGGCTGAAGATTTAAACATTTATTTCCTTTGTCTTCTTCCTTGCAAGTGTATATATATACACATACTTGTTGCCTTACTTGTTCATTTTTAAGTATATAGGTGATAATGTTGTTAGATTTTAGCAAATTGTTTACTTTATGTTTTTATTTCTAATTTAAATTATTATTGTTAATTTCTTTACTTCTATATTAATTGTCTTATATTTATTTTATAAATTTAAACCATTATTAATCATCAATTCTAATATTTATTATTATCATTTATTATTAAACCATTTATTTAAGATTTAAATTCAAATCAAATATATATCTATATATATTCAATTTTTACTCATATATGCTCGTATACATATATATTCATATATATTCACACATATACACATATATATAATATTTTTTAAATTTAGATGATTTATACAGAATTTATTTTAGTTCGGGGAAACTCGCAATCCATTTATCAATTAATTATACAATTTTAATTCAAAATTTAATTTAATTATCAATTTAAATTTACATAAAATCAGGGGTCGTTACACCAACCCTTCGAAGGCTTGGAGGAGAGCGTCATTTGTCCACTCTTGAATCACGCCTGCTTGCCCAGGAGGTAAAGCCCCGGTGCCATCACCGCTCTGTCCTTCACCACCATCATCGCCATGACGATCACCGTCACCTTCTCTACCACTTCCGCTCTCCGCCTCACCTCCTTCATCCTCATCTCTTTCCTCCTCCACGTTCTCCTTCTCCGGAACATCTGGACATGTGCTAGGGGAGGGTCCATCGGACTTCTTGAGTTTCTTCCCCCCGGCGACTAGATGTATCGAGAAGGGTCTCCTTTTGCTGCTCTTCGCCGTAGCCCCTCCTTTAGCGTTGGCAGCCCTCTCCTCCGCCGTGTCTCTTTGCTTGACCACAGACTGATGTGGTAGAATCAGGTTGTGCCCCAGAAGTGTAGCATTCCTGATCATGTAAGAAGCCGACCTATCCCTTCCCGAAATGGCTTCTATTTCCACAACCATCTGAACCAGGCGATCGTTCTCCACGACCGCAAAGCCACCTGTCGTTAGCAAGAAATAAAAGCACATAAGAAGAAGCATTGCAGTCAGAACAGAAATCATAAATAAGCTTCAACTTACAGCCAGAGGTGAAGCGACGGATGGAAACAGAGCCATCCTTGATGAAAAACCATTCCTTCTTGAACATGCTGAACTTTGAATATAAATCCAGGACTGGCTTGAAGGACACGGCCGACTCCAAGCTAATATACGGAGACCCCTTCTTGTAGCCTCTCATGTTGTACAGATACCGGATTTCCCGGTTGGAAGGAGGACGCCCGTATCTCCTCTGGAAGATAACAAACAGGCTCACCAAGATGGCGTAGGAATTAGGCTGAAGCTGGAATGGAGCCACATTCAAGTAGGTAATGAAGCTGGCTATCCAAGCATTAATCGGGGGAATGGCCCCACACATACAATGGTACCTACTATAAGCAAAATATCCTTGGGGGGGATTATATGACATCACCCCTTCCCCCGGCAACAGCATAAGCGCTCTGTCAATCCCAAAAGAGTGAGAAATAGCATCGAGCTGCTCATCTTTGAGGGAGCTAGGAAAGCAGTGGGCGGTGAGTTTAGAAGCTCTTGAGGACCGTACCCATCCACTAGCGATCTCGGAGTTGGTCCCTGTCGTTCTGGTGCTGCCTGAACCGGGGGCACTACGGAAGGCTCTCCTCAGTCCTTGGACTTCTTCTTGTCAGAGCGAGTTTCAACTTTATGAGACATTATCTGCAAACACGAGAAAGCACATTGTTAGAACAAGGGATGTAGAGATATAAACAAGCAAGTGTATGCTGTCTGGAGTTTCACTTGTAATTCAAAACATAAACTCATTCGGTACTTAAAATCCCCAAGTTCATTCGGCACTTAAAATCCCCAAGTTCATTCGGCACTTAAAATCCCCAAGTTCATTCGGTACTTGGAATCCCAGAGTTCATTCGGTAGTCCAAAGGCTTCGAACTCATTCGGTAGTCCAAAGACATCAAGCTCATTCGGTAATTCAAAGTGTAATAGTCATTCGGCGAAAGATGGCCTCACCTGATCCGGCAAACAAGTCTAATTCGGCACAATAATTGATTCGGTATTTAAGAATTTATTTGGTTCGGCTCTTTCAATCGGTAAGGAATGATGGATGCATGGAGCCCCTACTTATAGAAAAAAGTAAGATAGCCGGACCAACCGGTTTGGTTCTCGGGCCAAACAAGGGTGTCCGAATAAACAAAGCGCGACATATGCCGACATATGCCCCACTTTGGGGGGCAAATGTTGGACGTGTTTTCACCGAACCAGAGTACGGAGAGCATTGCCGAACCAACACTCGCTTCACTACCTGCCGAACCGGACCATCTCCCATCTACCACCGGACCAAGGTCCCACCGAACCAACCATCTACCACCGGACCAACTACCGAACCAAGATGAGGGAAGCCACCACCGAACCGACTCCACTTCCCTGCATAGCCGAACCAACTCTGCTTCCACCATTGCCGAACCAATCATCGCTCCACCTACAGCCGAACCAACTCCAAAATAGCATTACCGAACCAAACCGAATCTCATTCACCACCGGACCAAGGCATTCCGGACCAACTATGCCAGGCCAGATTGCACCAACCCAAGCCCACCAGCAGCTATATACATCCAAGACCCTTACCCCTAGCATCACTCTATAAATAGAGGGGTAGGGGGTACAACAATGGGGGACAAGTTTGAGAGCTCAAGCCAGGATAGAACTTTCAAACAACTTTCATATACTTGTATCAAAGCTTTGTACTTGTAATCTGAACAAGAAAGGAGAAATAATATATAAAGTGGACGTAGGAACATTCTAGCTGAACCACTATAAATCTGTGTGTCTTTTACAGTTTAGTCCCTTCTTTTTGACATATTTGCATAAACCACCCAGATCACTAAAAACGACATAAAATCAACTAAATCATACGACTTGGAGGTGTTTGTCCATTTTTTATGCAAACAGGGACGATCATCAATTTCTCCCGACAAGGAAAGATTCATGAATTTGAAAGGAGAACTTGAGAAAAATCAATAAAGAGATACTTTTTTAAGAAAAATCCACATGGTTGGGAGTGAAATGCTCCTTATATTTGGATACTACCTAAGATGGTAGAAAGCCTCTGTCCACGTCAAGTTGGCCAGGGAAGAGCATCTTCTGGAGGGAGGGCGGGTAAGCCTTTAGCCGCACCATAAGATGGCCAGTTTAAAGCACCGGACAAGCCCTTGGCTGTGCCTCTGGTCAGGTCAAGGCACCACCTGGAGGAAGGACGGAGTAAGTCTTTATCTGTGCCATAAGATGGCCATGGTAAAGCACCGAACAAGCCCTTATCTGTGCCACGCTATGGCCAGGGTAAGGCACCTCCATGAGGGAGGATGGAGTAAGCCTTTTTCCACGCCATAAGATGGCAAGGGTAAAGCACCGAACAAGCCCCTTTACGTGCCACACTATGGCCAGGGTAGGGCGTCTCCTGGAGGGAGTTCGGGTAAGTCCTTGGTTTTAGCCTCTAAGATGAGCTAACCAAGAGCACCGAACAACAATGGACTATGATGTCCAGGCCCAAGAAGAGGCCCATCAAATAATGGACTAAGAAGTCTAAGCCTAAGGAGAGGCTCATCAAACAATGGACTAAGATGTCCAAGCTCGAAAAGAGGCTCTTCCAATCATGGACTAAGATGTCCAAACCTGAGAAGCGGTATATCTCCAATGGACTAAGGCGTTCAAGCCCAAGAGGCAACTGATCAAATTACAACTACGTACAAGACCTAAGGGGTTCATACATGTCAAGGAAGACGCAATCTAAAGAGTAAATCCAAACTCCATCCATTAAATACCCGAATCTAGGTTTCAGGTTCTTCAGTCCGGGATTTCATCGATTAAATACCTGAATCTGGGTTTCAGGTTTCTTATTTCATCATTTCATCTACTAATACCCGAATCTGGGTTTTGGGTCAATTCCAATTACTTATAGTTCTTATAATACCTAAATTTGGGTTTTAGGTCTTTATCAATCACTAATCATCTTTATCATACCCGAATTTGGGTTGCGAGGGTACTACTTATCAATGCCCTAATCTGGGCTTGGAATTTCTATTGTGAATTTCTATCACAAATGCTCGAATCTGGGTCAAAGAATACTCTCAAGAATATCATTATCATACGTTTCCGTTAATACCCGAATCTGGGTCTCGGATTTCTATGTTTTCAAATTTCATTAATACCTGAGAATAAGTCAATGGGTTTCTACTACAAATATTCAGATAATGATTTCTGGATTTAGCTCTTTATTAAATATCACTTGAAGATTACTTTCCAACATTTATACCCCTGTTTGAGGGTAGGATTTCCTATCAAAATGATTTGGACATTCTAGCTAAATGGTTGGAGTTGAATTCTTAATTATTTCTCAACATGGTTAAAGATAGGATTTAGACATTTAATATAAACTATTTTCCATGCGATAAACAAGATGATTCATTAATCTAAGCAAATGGTATACATAGACTGCTGTATAAATTTCAAGCTAACAATTAGAAATATTGTTTGCTTCATACTTTTAAGAGTAACCAATACAACAAAGAGAAATGAAAGACTCAACAAGTACATAAATCAATGTATGAGCTATCAAAGAGCATTTTGGAAGTGATATTACAGAAAAGGATTACAAATCAGGTGATATTTGCAAAGTTTCTATGATTTACATAAGTCATGAAAAAGAAACAATACATAGTACAATGGACTGATCCTTAGAAAATACCCTTTCAGCACCTGGGATTACTCCTATCACCTAAGGTTTACAAATATAATGAAAAAGAATCAATTCTCATCTAAAGTTTATATGATTTACATAAGTCATGAAAAAGAAACAATACATAGTACAATGGACTGATCCTTAGAAAATACCCTTTCAGCACCTGGGATTACTCCTATCACCTAAGGTTTACAAATACAATGAAAAAGAAACAATTCTAATGCGAATGACACTAGGCAGATGCCTATAAGTCATCTGCTTGGCCTTTGCTCATTACTGAGCAAACGTAGAATCCTACCTAGATACCAACTCCAAGTCACACTTCATCGACCAGCCTACTCAAATTGAAAGCTCATGAATCAAGTTCAAATGGTTGTATTCTCAATCATTTCACCTTAGCTTTGCAACTAAGGTTACTCATATAAGGTTATCTTTATAGAAGAATTTACCTATTATGAAAGGTGTGAAGTTTAGCTTATCTACTAAGTAAATAGCAATAGGTAAATATACCTCTCAAATATCGAAAGATATAAAAGTGAGTTCTCCTAAAAAAAAGCATACCTTACTATTTAACCTCCTTCATTTTTTATTGAGCAGTAGACCTACTAGGATCTGTTAATGCCCATAATGCATAAGTCATCACTACTTACCCACCACTTAGCAAAGTAGGACAATCCTTCCTTAAGTAATCATGCCGATCGTAATTGAAGCACTTATGCTTTTCTTTAGCTAGATGAAATCTCCTAGTGAAATGACCCTGCATGCCATAAGAATGACATATTAGGCTAGCTTTCTTTATTGCACAAGCTCAATCTTCCCTTTTACCTTGGTCTTTGCACTTTGGTTTGCTTTCCACTTTCACTACCTCCAACGATACCTCATGGGTTCTCTTATGGAGGAGAACCATCCTAATGAGACTTTCTAAGTGACCCTTAACAAAGATAAGACTAAATAACTGATGCTTTAATACCCAAGGCAAACTCCTATACCTACACCAACGGAGTACCGACCATCTCAGTCCCTAATTACTAAAGATTGAATTGGTCGACATACTCCTTAAGTAATAAGCTGCCCTACACAAGATGGATGGAATGCATAAGCTACATTCCCCTCTCGATCTCAAAAATGAATCGAGAACCAAAACAATGCCTAAATTCATATCAAGTCATGATCCTACTCATCAACCACTTCTAACACTATGTCCTATTAAGACAAAGTCTCTCCTCTCCATATGCCGAGAAGCAATCATCCTTACGAGCACATCCTCTAGACCTATATTGATCGAAGCCTTCTCATATGCACATGTCTAAGGTGTTAGGCGCTATGCATCGGATTGAAGATGGCTAATAGTAGTAAGCAATGTAAATGCAGTGGAATACTATAGTAGATCACATAAACTAGTACACAATCTGTCTGTTGTGTCACCTTAATTGCGATGGTTTAGGTAAAAACAGTAGCATATAGTATAATATGCGACGGTTCTTCTTAAAAACCGTAGCAGTTGGTCTATGAGAAGCAAAAGAAAATTTAATAAAAGCAATTTGCGACGGTTTCTGTCTATAACCGTAGCAAATACGTTGTTATTTGCGACTGTTATTTTCATAACCGTAGCAAATACTTATTACAAATGGACTAAAAAACTGTCTCCACATTTGTGCTTTCTTTGGAAGATTCATTCCTTGAAAATTACTGACAAATGAGTTCACTCAGATCTAGTCACCTAAATTCACAAAAAAACTTTAATTTCCTCCCATCGATCCACCGATAATCATCCTACCCTTCGATTTCATCTCGGAATCTTGAGTTTTTCGTCTACCGATAATCGTTATTTTCCTCTCATCTCCAAGCCAACCGACAATTTCGACTTCGATTTCAATCTCTAATTCTCCATCTGCACGAAAACATGTTGATGCTTATGGTGTAGTTTGCAGGTCTTGGAAAGAGACTTGCAAAGAAATTGTTGAAAATCCTGAAGTTTCTGGGTTGCTTACGTTCCCTGTTTCTTTAAAGCAGGTAATTTCAAACTATATTTTGATTCTGTTATTTGTTTCTTTCTTTTATTTCAATGATGATTTTTGCATTTTGCGGGCTGGATCGATAGATGGAACGATTCAGTATTTTATCAAGAGAGATAAATCAAAACTCACTTATCATCTCTACTTATGCCTTAGTCCCGGTAAGTAGCTTTGAGTCAAGGTAGATGTTTTATCATTTGAATAGTGTTTTAATTTCAGTTGAACTTTGGTTTAGGATCAATTTTAGTTTTGATTCAGAGGCCTTGAGATTGAACCCTCTTGACCAACAGATTACCAATTTTAAAATAAAATTTTAGTTCAAATACTCATGAAATATGATACATACAGATTGTACCTCTATATCTTTAATAATAATCGTAATAATTTTGCAAATTTTTATTGTTACTGTAAAATTGTCATATGCTCTCTATACAAATGCGTTTAAAACTTCAAATCTCAGCATATATATAATACTTAAGAAATGAAATATTTTATTTTTGGTTGTAAAATTTGGTATAAAATTATATCACTGGTTCATACAAATTTACTCAAGTATCAAAACTTGATCGTGGTTTAGAGTGTTTGGACAAAAGGGTAGGTTTTATTATTTCTTGTAGTGTGCTATAAACTGTTTGTTATTTTCTTCTTCTTCTTCTTCTATTCCTTCGTGTCTCTAACTTTGTAAAAGCTGAAATGAAAATTACATTTATGTACTTATAAAGCTCTTTGTATGATTATTTGGATTTAATGTGTATCGGAAATGAGAATTAAAACATATGATAGATCGTAAAATGTATTTTCTATTGTTGCTTTGGTTAAGTACATCATTTCATATATTTTAATGTGTTGCCTGAAAAAAACAACTTTCCGATTAACTGAAAATACCATGTGAAAGTTTGGTGAAATGGAAGCGGTACTTTGTGTATTAAAGTCACGTCGGTTTCATCTTTTCTACTTTTTTCTCAAAGATTTCTAATCTTGGCTGGGCTTTTCAATATATATTATTAATACGTAAAGTACCAAGGCAAATGATTTTTTAGGCTAAAGTCTATTAAACGACTATTAATTGTAAAACAAAATCATCAAGTTTAAAATTTCTAGAAATCCACCCATGTCTTCATGGCTTCAACCAACCTAATATTAGTTTTATTTTTAACTCAGGTAAATAGTTTATAAGAACATAATAGTTTATCACATATTTTTGTCATTCATACTGTCAAATCTAGGATAGTAAACTTGAGCCTGTGCTAAGATAAACAAAAACAAAAATCAATATTGAACTAGGGGCTGTTAAATTTAGGATATTAAAATTGAACATTGTTTTTTGTTTCAGTAATTTTCAAAAGAGACTCTAAGTGTTGTACTATGTATGTCTATGTTTTAATTTAGTTAGCTAAATCATTAGTTGAAATGATCTATGCCAACTCAGGGCATATAAATGCTTATGGTTTAATTATCTATGTTCTTTCTCATTTTTGCTATTGGCACAAATACGGTATAGTGTATACATAAAACAACCATTACATCCACTTACTCTTTTAGTTAGCTATACAGCACATATCATCTACTGCTTTGATCGCCGCTTCACTTGCCTTTTAATAAAAAAATGATAGTTTATACATGTAACACTGATTATGGTTTCATTATCACAGCATTATGCTAAGACTCTCTTTCCTCATTTACATCATTAGAGAAAGACATGTGGTATTTTATCTTTATTCTGAGAAATATGAATTGGAATTATTTATTTTTAAAAAAAATCATTGTGGTGGTTAAATATTCAAATTTTACACATCAAGTCTAATCATAAAATGTTGCTACATATTAAAAAGTTCCATTAAAAAAGGTGAAAAAAGACTGTCATGGTTGTAAAGTTCATTTTTATTTCCAAATATAATAACTGCTGTGTAAAAAAGAAAAACATTTGGATTAGATGTTTGAATGAATAGCTTTATTTAGGGAAGTTAGACTAAGAAATAAACTTCTTCCAAATGGAGAAATGAAAGGTACTACATAATTTTAGCTCATATGCCATTTTCTTTGACGAAAATGTGCAGACATAATAAAATAGGAAAACGATTTGTTCGCTCATATTCCAAGACATTGGTTCGCTGACATTGGCATAACATTTTTTTATGTGTTCTTTGTTTTTAGAATATATTTTATTCATATTTTTGGTTGCTTTCGGATGATTCCAGTTTATCATATAGATGATGATGCAAAGAAAATACCGTGCCGTGGACATTGTAAAGCTTTTGTATGATATGATATTGCAGAACAAATAAAGTCATTTAAGGGTTGTTAAAATTGTTTTTAGGTGATACTAATATGATTTGAAACCATCTATTCAAAAACGCCATTTAAGGGTAAAAAAGAAAAACATTTGCAGAACAAATAACGTCATTTAAGGCTTATGCCTCGCTGCACGAGCACAAAAACGCCTCATATACGCTTTTTCCTTTTAAAACATCATTTTAAACCTTTTATTGGTGGTGTCAAACTTCGTATGCTATGATGTTTTTTGGACATTGTAGAATTCAACCAGTGTGCATGCTCATGAATGAACATGTTAATTAATATTTTTCACTATGTATCATTTCTTATCATGAATCATTTTTTGTGATCGTAGTGTGTGTTAGAAATAAACTTGGTTTTTAGGAAACGTTAATTATGTTGATTATAATCTTTCTATTTGATGGAAATGTCAAAATAAGAATAGAGAAAAATCTAGACTTACCAGATATGTAATTTTGAGAATTCTAGAAAATGCAGAAAATTCTAGAAAATGGAATATTCAAGAAAAGTCTAGAGATTGTATCACACTATAAATATGAATGTTTTCTCTCCTTTTGTAAGCAAGCAAAAAGAATAAAAGTGCAAAGAAAATAAAGCTTATTTCCTCCTTTATAAATTATTGTCTCAATCTCCATTAGCAAATTAGAAGTTTCTCTCTCCTTCTTCCTATAGAAATTTCCCAACAGTATGATGCATATACAACAAATCCTTCTTCAGAAACCACTTGGACAATGCGTGCTACTTTCCTTGAATATATTGTTGCCCTTGCAACTATTGTTGGATTGGTGCTATTCACAGTATGTTTATGTATTTTATAATCTTCTCTTTCGGTTTTTTTTTTCAGCTCCTTTTGTTGTGACTTAATTAATCACTATAATAATTCATATCTGCATTATATGATTAGTAATATTCTTAGTGTTCCATCTTTTAGATATTTGGAGGTATTGGAATTGCATGCTTTCCACTAGGACTTATATTTCATTCATACGGCGCCCTAAGGCAGTTATCACTTGCTCACAATATATAAAGGTTTGTTTTTTTTCCAGGGGATTATTTGTGAATAAATCATTACTCATCAGAACCAAGAAGGTAACTTTGATTGTTTACTCTGAATTTTGTAGGAAGCAGCTGAACTTGGAAAAAAGGCTTGAGAACTTAAGAAAGCCACTAAAGCACTTCACCAGGATGAAAGAAATGGTGCTAAAGGGAGAAAATGGCGAAAAAATGTCAAGGCTATTGAAAAGGTATAGTATTATGCTTAAACAAATACTGATTTTTAATGCACCCTCTACTGGTATCTTAGTTCTTAAATTGTATTGCATGGTTCTGTGAAGACCATAAAATTTACACATATAGGATGTGCTCCTATGGTTGTTCCAGAATTATAGTTTTATATTATAGCTGTTGTCATCTAATTTGATTAATGTAGGTATAATTATCATAAATCTATCAGTTGCCCTAAAAAATGATGAACTGGGTTTTGAGATCTGTGTTTTGTTGATGAATGGATAGTCAGGAAAAAACAAAGCAAATAACAACTATTTGGCTCACTAGTTTAGTCTGTAAGTTGTGTTCTACATCTTCAAAAGTGGCTCACATCTTGTTCCTTTTCAATGGTTACTTTTCGTAGCCTTATATCGAATTACTTACCTGGAATTCAATAGATAATTTCTATGTAAATGAAATCATATTTATTTCAGGCATAGAATAAAACATATGATTTTTTTTTATTTAATTAAAAATTTGTTGCACCAATTATTATTAAGAAAAGGGCAAACTACATGCAGATAGAAAAGCTCATTTGCCTCTAACTTATATTCAAAAGGAAAATATGGTCTGATTGTTCATCTTCTTAAGTACCCTCATTTAAGTTGACACACTCATTGGGATTTTTCTAGTCGACCTTTCAATGAAATAAATTGATTTCGTTATGAACTATTATTTTTTCGTCGAGTCTTGTGAGTTGTGTAACTTAGAGATTCTTTAGGAGTCATTGATCTTTGGATTTATGAATTGGTAACTGTAAACATTTGAAATCTACATGATGTATGATTTAGTGGAGTAGGTTGGTTCTTCATTTTTTGTAAGTATAATTATAGTAGGTTGGCTCTTCATTCTAGGGTGCATCCGCAATAATCAAAAGCGGGCTACTCATATTCTTCTGCACAAATGATGTTAGAAGGCTCTATTAGCATTAACTTTATATCAAAGATAATTTTGTTAATTGCTTTTACCATTTTCGTGTGTGGAATTTGTTTTTCAATATGTTTTAATTCATAGACTTTAATGGATGATCTTTCCATTAGTTGAAGGTGTCTTTATTAGACTGTTTTGTTAAGAGTGATACTATTTACATCCACTTAAACACCCCATTTATCCTCTCACCCAATAAAATACTTCATTCATCCACACACGCCCACTTTTTTTATTTTATTTTAAATGTTCTCAGAACAATAATTTAAATTTTCCTCTCTCCCTCTTCAAACGATGAAATACAAATTTCTTTATTCAATTTTTTTCATGGCCATTCTTTTTTTATCTAATACTTCAACGATAAATATGAATCCAATTAATCTGGTTATGACAATGGTGTTATCGACTTTAATCGTAGATAGATTTTTATTTTTTCGTAAATTATGTAACCTCGCTAAGACTAACGCGGTAAAGAATAATTTGCAGCTCAAATTCTTTGCTAATGTAAAACATAGTAAAGAACTTTTATTACTACTTCAATCAAAAATATATTATCATTATTACTTTTGTTGCTATTTCGGTTAGAAAAAGAAGAACACTAAAACCAATTGTAATAGAAACTAGTATGATATAGTCAAATATATTTAATTACCATTGTCATTACCTATGAAATTAATGGAGTCAGGAAATTATTGATTTGCATGCGTGTACCAAATATTACCTTAACTTATCAACTCTAGTATGAAATTGATAAAATATTTTTATTTGCGTTGTGAGTCTAATTTTTTTGCCACTAAGTTATAGTTGAGAGGATGGAAAATAATTATGTTCGAGGTTTAAGTTTCATTTTATTTATACGTTGGTCGGTTACACATAATTGATTATGTTTACTTCTAAACCCTCTTTTTAGGTTTAAGGTAGGTGTTTGAGGTAAATTTTATGATTTAATTTCATTAAATGTTTAAGTGGCATTAGCGAATGTTTAGGTGGGTGTAAATAGTAACACCCTTTATGAATAAATTATACCCACCTTGAGTTAGCACGTAATATAATATTTTCAACTATTCCGGTATCTGAAGAATTAATTTTATAACCATTAATTATTGCAGGAATTTCTTCTTTTGGAAGATGACATAAAAGCTCTAGAAGAGATGTATCCTCAAGGAGAACAGGTGATATACCAGTATTAATTTCTTTTGTTATATGTTTATATGGATTGCAAACACATACTGTATGCCAGTTCTCTTGTTAATCATGAAGGCAAAAACATCGTGGGTTTTGACTGTCCTGGGCTATCTTGGAAAACTTATATTAGGGATTATTGGGTAAGTTTTATGTCAGATAAATGGATTGATAATCTTAGTTGCATGATCCCGTCACTCTAATGCTGGGGTACTTATAATAACTTTAACAGATGTTCTGGTTACAAGATTCCATTGTTCTAGTTACATGATCCCTTTGTTTCTTTGATACATACTAATTGAGAGGAATGCGGAATATGGATCTTAAGGCTAGGAATAACACTAGAGGTGGGGGGGGTGAATAGTGTTTTTAAGAAATTACTAAGTCTTTTTAAGTTTATGTTAATTTGAATACAAATGTATACAAAATTCAGACACAGATATAATCACAGAAATAAAGTAAATGCAGTAAAGGAAAGAACACACCGGATTTTATACTGGTTCGGGGTTACCCTACATCCAGTCCCGCACAACTAAGTACGGATTTCCTTTCAAAAGCAATTCAACAATTACAACCCTCGGTTTCAAGGCTACGAGGTACACCCTCCAGAATCACAATCCACTGGGTAGAGATACTTAATTTACGGGCGACAAGTTCACCCAATTGATTTCCAAGGCTACAATCACACCTTTTCTCGCTTGATTGATTTCCAAGGCTACAATCACACCTTTTCTCGCTAGATAGGTTACAAAGAAGCCTATAACTCTGAATAGCACTTAGATCTTGTTGAGATAGTGATATATAATCAAACTAGAGATGATCTAGTTAGATTCAATGTTGATTTCGGCAGAGTAATGATAGGATTTTGAATAAGAAAATGTGGAAGAAGAAAAGTGAAAAACCAAAAAAACTGATTAAAAATTCGTTGAAACTAACCCCTATTTATAGAAGAATAACAGTCATGTCCATTCGTGAAGAGTTATGGCGAATAGACACTTCTTTTGAAATTTGAATTTTGAACTCAACTGTCACCATGTCGACATGGTCACCATAGGCATGTCGATATCCCAAAGCAATTTTTGATGTTTTGATTTTCTTTGAAAATAACCTTTACCTTATATTAGAACTATTTTAAACTTTATAAATATACTTGATTATAGATAAAATACATAGATAAATATAGAGAATAATATATATAAAATTTTACTATAATTTTATATTTAAATCTGAATATAAATATATTATATTTAAAAGATAGTTTAAAATAAACAAAGTTTAAAAACAAGAATATTTAAGGCTAAAACATCTTTTGAAAATCATTTGAAAAGATAAATTTTAAGGCTAAAACATTTTGAAAATCGGTTTTGAAAATCATTCCGAAGTAGTTTTGAAAATCATTTTGAAGTAGTTTTGCAAGCTTCTTCCTGCAAAATATCTCATCATGTCAGGACTCGAGAACTAGTACAAAACCAGGATGTTCGTGGGTTTGTAAGCCACTTGTCGTAGGTTTGTAAGCTACTTGTCGTGGGTTTGTAAGCTACTAAAAAGGTAGAAATGGGTTCCATCCCAAAAGAAAAATGGAGTGAAGATTTTAGTGCTATTATAAAGTTTTAACAAAATTCTAGACTCGATACTTATCTTGAAATCTTGAACTCTTGATAATCTTGATACTCATGAGTCTTCAATCTTGATATCTTGAATCTCTATACTGTATAGTCTTCATTCTTGGTACCTGCATGGTTAAATCCTGCAGATACATATATATCTAAACTATATTGTTAGTATTTATATTTTATAATCTTATTCTAAGGTTGTTGTCATCAAAACCATCAACTCATGGACTAACAATCTCCCAATTTTTGATGATGACAACCTTTGTTTATAAAATATTACTTTTATCCTATTGACTTCCCCTAAAACTGATAACTCCCCCTTAATCTATGCCTAACTACCTTATTTTATATTTCTCCTCCTTTGTCATCAACAAAAACAAACAAACACTAAACTATACAACTCCCCCTCATTCTTGTACTCAAGTACCTGCATTAATAAACTATATAATAAAGTATATTAAGAAATAACTATACTTATAGACATGATATTTAATCAACGATTATAAATATATCAGTGTATATTTATACAATCATCAAACCACACCAAGTATAAATCAAATCAATCAAAACAACCAATTTCAATCAATTCAAACAAAGTAATAAAGCAAACAAATTAAACGTTACGGGGAACTTCCACCCATCCTTCTTCTCCGAAAATAGGGTCTACTTTAATGGTATCCTAATTTTCATTGTCATTTGTGAAAGAGACAGGAGGATGTGCTTCGTTATCATCCTTGTGCAGAGAAGAAATCATCCATCAAATTGCCTCGAAATGTCTTTCTTGCTCCTTGATCATCTGCATTTGACTCAGTTCTAAGTGTCGCTGATTACGAAGAATGAACGAGAGAATATTCTTGAATGAATTAAGAGTTTCTTCAAGATTCTCGGATAAGTTATGAATTGGATTAGCCATTTTTGAAATTGTGAGAAGAATGAGAGATAGAATAGATGAGGAATAATATTCAGTAATGAATTCTGGAAGAAATGAGTATTTATAGGTGTAGAAATTCGTTTGAAATGAATAGACAAAGGCAGTTATTCAAATTTCAAATTCAAAATGAAGTGTCATTTCTGACCAGTACATGTCAACATGGTCAAGGGGGGGATGTCGACATGGTCTAGTGAATTTTAATGACCTTATTTATTTTGTGAATAATGGTGTATATATATTTCTATAATATACTAACATTTATTCAAGAGATAAGATAAGCTAGATAACAGAAAGGAAATTCAATTTCATTGCAAGGAAGAGCGATACAATGATTAATCATAAAAAACTACATAAATACTCAAATTAAAACAAACTTAAACTAATTCGACATGATATGAAAATATAGAACTAGTTAGAGGATGATGAAGATGAAGATAATCCAAGTTTCTTGCTGACTTTAGAGAAAAACTTGTTCATCTTGAATGATATTTTGTCCAACTTCTTACTAACGGATCTTTTAAGAACCCGTTGATTCTCAAAAATAATCTTTTGATTTTTGAGAAGGGTTTTGTTGGTAGGATTGGATGGATATTCAATACTTTCTAGGGATGTTTCACCTTCTTCTTCTGTTTCCATTTCATCCCTTTCTTCTTCTTCTTCCTCCTCCTCCTCTTCCATTTCTTCATGAGCCAAACATTCTTCCTTTTCGGCAAGAGTCTCATAAGGTTGAAAAACATATGGGATTTTCATGAGAGAAATGTTTGAGATGTTAAAAACTTTTCTTGAAATACATTCTTCTCCTTTGAAATTTACTCCAAAATAATTGAAAATCCGAGTAAGGTAAATTCCATGGTATAAAGTGTTTTCTCCCATTTCAAAATTTTTAGGACGAAGTTCATCCAAAATAACTTGCGCCCAATTGATATCATAATTTCCGAAAATAGCAAAAAGTGCTTTGCACACTTTTGAAATAGGATTGTTAAAATTACCCGATCTTGGGGTCAAAGTATGTTGTAAAAGAAGATTGACAATCCTTGCTTTAGGACGAAAGTTTCGGTTTTTAAATTCAAAGTTTTCATCTCCTTTAAAAATATGATGAAATGTCTCATGATCATGTTCATCGATTTTAAAACAAGAAAGATCCATTCCCGTGCTTTTGCAATTGAGAATGGTACCCAAAAGATCACAATTCAAAATAATTTTAGTGCCATTGACACTACTCCAAATTTCATTATCATTTCCTTGATAAAATTCTCGATTGAGATTTGCATAGAAAATTTTAACAAGATTTGGATAACAAACAAAATCATTTTGAGAAGAATCAACAAGACTAAGAATTTGATTGTTTGCAAAAAGAGTATCAATTTCATAAGAAGCAAAATCTTGAAAAATAGCAAACTTTCCGGGATGGACTTTTCCATAATTAGCATAATTGATGTATGCTTTTATGGCCTCCGGATTATTGAGGAGTTGCTATTTCAAGTTTCTGGAAAGTCTCATGGTGGAGGGGTTGCTTGAAGAAGCCATTAAAGTAGAGAGTAGTGAGCTTGAAGTTTTGAAGAGAAAGTTTGAATTTGAAAATGAAAGTGAAAAGTTGTGATAAAAGATAGTGAATAAATAGATTTTTGAAAGACATGTTCTCTGGTCAAAAGATGTCTTTTCAGAGTATTGAATGAAGTGAAAAGGTGGAGGGAAATTCAAGCATTTGAATTCAAATTTTGAATTTCAAAATTTGTACCCATGTCGACATCATGGTAGGGGCCATGTCGACACGTGCCTGTGAATTTTTATGATTTATTTTTCCTAAGAATTCTAGTATATATATATATATACTTATTATATTAATGTCTATATATATGTATATATTTGGAATATTATTAGAATTATAGTATATTCCAGGAAATATTATTATATTATTAAAAATAATAAAAATAAAATAATAAAATAATAATAAAATAATAAAAAATAAATTTAAAATTCAATCAACACACCAATTCAAAATCAATCAATCAAGCAATCAATCATCTAATTCTAAGCATGCAATTTTAATCACTTGTATTATAAATGTATACCTTTTTCTGAGTCCGTTTCCTTGAATTCGTTGAAGTCGTGAACTGCCGTGAAACACAAATTTGAATTATCTGTCTTCTGATCATCATCGCTTGAGGACGAGTCTCAGTCATCTAGAGTAGCAGTAAATGCATGCTTCCGTTTCTTTACTGATTCATTGTTTATAGGAGGATTCTGTCTTTCTGGATACGGACAGTCTCTTTTGATATGGCCTGGTTCATCACAGTTGAAGCATTTGACATTGTTTGGCACTATACTCTGATTTCCAGAATTCTTATAGTTGTTTCTCTTGAGATTATTCATCTTTCTATATTTCAGGAATTTCCGAAAATTCCTGGTCATAAATGCTCTCTTCATCATTATCACTATTTGAGTCTGATCCGTCGGTAAATGCATTGAATGCCATTGATTTCTTTTCAGATGCTTTGCTTTCTCTTCTCCCGGTCATTTGAACTTCAAACGACATTAGATTTCCAATCAATTCTTCTATCTTTAAAGTACTAATGTCATTTGCTTCTTCAATTGCAAGTGTCTTTAGATCCCATTCTGGAGTGAGAGAATTTAAAATTTTTTGGACTTTATCTTCTTCCAAAAATTCCTTTCCCAAGAATATTAAAGAATGCACAATATCTTGAAATCGACTTATCATATCTGAAATAGACTCATTAGTATTCATTTTAAATAATTGAAACTGATTTGTGAGCATGAAAATTTTGGTCTGTTTAACTTTGCTTGTTCCTTCATGAGTCACTTGCAAAGTTTTCCAGATTTCATATGCAGACTTACAAACTGACACTCTATTAAATTCATTCCTATCAAGTGAACAAAACAGAATATTCATTGCTTTAGAATTATTTTGTGCAACAGTCTTTTGCTCAGTAGTCCACTGTGCAAAATTAGTTGTGGGTTCAGAATATTCAGTTTGTGTGATATTCCAAGTATCTAATCCTATAGATTGTAAATATATTTTCATCCTACATGCCCAATATGCATAGTTACTGCCATTAAAAAGTGGTGGTCTGGCAGTAGACTGACCTTCTACAAATGAACTAGTGACAGGGATACCAGTGTTAATAACAGTACCAGTGTTGGTAGCCATTTTGAAAACTTTTCAAAAAATCAGATTATGAAACTTTTGAAAACCTTGCTTTGATACCAAATGAGAGGAATGCGGAATATGGATCTTAAGGCTAGGAATAACACTAGAGGGGGGGTGAATAGTGTTTTTAAGAAATTACTAAGTCTTTTTAAGTTTATGTCAATTTGAATACAAATGTATACAAAATTCAGACACAGATATAATCACAGAAACAAACACAGATGCAGAAATAAAGTAAATGAAGTAAAGGAAAGAGACACACCGGATTTTATACTGGTTCGGGGTTACCCTACATCCAGTCCCGCACAACTAAGTACGGAGTTCCTTTCAAAAGCAATTCAACAATTACAACCCTCGGTTTCAAGGCTACGAGGTACACCCTCCAGAATCACAATCCACTGGGTAGAGATACTTGATTTACGGGCGACAAGTTCACCCAATTGATTTCCAAGGCTACAATCACACCTTTTCTCGCTTGATTGATTTCCAAGGCTACAATCACACCTTTTCTCGCTAGATAGATTACAAAGAAGCCTATAACTCTGAATAGCACTTAGATCTTGTTGAGATAGTGATAGAGAATCAAACCAGAGATGATCTAGTTAGATTCAATGTTGATTTCGGCAGAGTAATGATAGGATTTTGAATAAGAAAATGTGGAAGAAGAAGAGAAGTGAAAAACCAGAAAAACTGATTAAAAATTCGTTGAAACTAACCCCTATTTATAGAAGAACAACAGTCATGTCCATTCGTGAAGAGTTATGGCGAATAGACACTTCTTTTGAAATTTGAATTTTGAACTCAACTGTCACCATGTCGACATGGTCACCATAGGCATGTCGATATCCCAAAGCAATTTTTGATGTTTTGATTTTCTTTGAAAATAACCTTTATCTTATATTAAAACTATTTTAAACTTTATAAATATACTTGATTATAGATAAAATACATAGATAAATATAGAGAATAATATATATAAAATTTTACTATAATTTTATATTTAAATCTGAATATAAATATATTATATTTAAAAGATAGTTTAAAATAAACAAAGTTTAAAAACAAGAACATTTAAGGCTAAAACATCTTTTTGAAAATCATTTGAAAAGATAATTTTTAAGGCTAAAACATTTTGAAAATCAGTTTTGAAAATCATTCCGAAGTAGTTTTGAAAATCATTTTGAAGTAGTTTTGCAAGCTTCTTTTCTGCAGAATATCTCATCATGTCAGGACTCGAGAACTTGTAAAAAACCAGGATGTTCGTGGATTTGTAAGCCACTTGTCGTAGGTTTGTAAGCTACTTGTCGTGGGTTTGTAAGCCACCAAAAAGGTAGAAATGCGTTCCATCCCAAAAGAAAAATGGAGTGAAGATTTCAGTGCTATTATGAAGTTTTAACAAAATTCTAGACTCGATACTTATCTTGAAATCTTGAACTCTTGATAATCTTGATACTCATGAGTCTTCAATCTTGATATCTTGAATCTCTATACCATATATATCTAAACTATATTGTTAGTATTTATATTTTATAATCTTATTCTAAGGTTGTTGTCATCAAAACCATTAACTCATGGACTAACACTAATCTTTTTATACTTGATTAGAAATAGAGCGTAAGATATATATAACTAATGCTTCAGAGATAAGAATGATCAACGTCTTTGTAGAATGTGGAGTGTTTTTCTTCATTCATAGTTGTCTATTATCTGTCCTTTTATAGTACAAAGAAACTTTTGAAAAGGTTTTGATTGGTTCAAAAAAATTTGTAATAAAAAATGACGACCCTTGGAATTTAGAAGTATTCTGCTGCATAAGAACTTCTCGTATGGTCCTATTTTCATGTATCTGTGGAGTTGTTATTTAACCTTACCGATATTTGATAAACAGACACACTCTTTGATATTAGTCTGCAATCACACATACTAATAAATTTGATATAATGAAGTAATATCATATTATTTTTAGGTTAATCATCTCAGTGACTTGCGTTGCACACATTATTATATACTCATCGATTAATCCTCCTCTTTCCTCATTCTTAAATCAAGTGTTCATCAAATTGGATGATGTATGGGGTATGTTTTTACATGCATTCACTGTTTCATTTTTTCTTCTTGATATCATTTTTTTTACCGATTTTTCTAATACTTTACATGACGTGAATAAACAACACAGGATTGCTAGGAACAGCAGCGTTTGCCTTTTTTTGCTTCAACCTTCTCATTGCAGTTGTAGCTGGAGCAATGATGCTTGGTTTAAATTTGGTTCACATAACCATACATTCAATGAAGTAATTTCTAGCTTTATCTTATTGAATTATTCTCTCATTGGATGCTTAATAATAACTAGCCATGAGATTGCTGCAAATTTTGTTATGATCGCCTAGTCATCTTGAATCAGTTTTTACTTTTAGTACAAAAAATTAGTTAAAATTGGCTTTGTATTTATATCAATGCCGTATGTGCTGCTGTGCTAAACAAGATTAAGGCTGCATACTAACAATACAAGGTTATTTGTGAAATCAAGCAACACGGACTAGCCATTTATTTACATCATACATACTTTTAGACTAGTAGACAATTGGTATTGTTTGTAGGGCAGCTTCTTGAATAGATTACTTATTTTTAACCGTATATACCTGAATTTTTGTAAACTTATCGAACTGAGATGAAGTTTGAATTTGAGTAAAAGCGGTATACAATTTGAAATTCTGGCTTATACTCAGTATATCTATGATACCATTAAAATTCAAGTAAGGTATAACCTAGTTTATCATTGAACAAACTTCTCATAATTTTTCTACCAAACTCAGGTAAAGCTAGAATTGCAAGTGTCGAGTATAGCTTATTTAAGCTGCAATTTGTAGAGTTTAATTTTCAGTATATCCATAGTTTGGTTTGCAACAGACTAAGTTTGTTTGAGCTCATTTAAATACAGTTGAACTATATTACTCACCTAACACTTGTATTATTCATTATTCATATTACTGTATTTTTGCTTCTCTTTGTCGATAATGATAATAACTCTATTTCAGATGAGGAGCAAATTTGATGAATTCCTTCCTTTTCAATGTGGGACATCCTTCTTTTCTCCATCAAGTATCTTTCTTTTTTCCCATGGAAAAGATAACTCTTGCCTTTGTAGCCGGCGTGTTAATAATGGCAATATGCATATTATGTCTTTGCAGTGTGATTCAATTTTGCGCCACAGCATTTTCTTTTTATGCACAAGCAACTACTACTCAAGAAATATTTGGTCACACCCTACAGCCTTTGCGTGGTATCATATATCTCTACAAGTGAGTTATTATGGCATGTTAATTCACAATTGAACATTCCATCAGTATCTCAGGAAACGATATAGTTCAGGCTTTTTGGTACAGTTTCAAAATATAAATATAAATATGCTAATCATCTGTTGTCTTGTCTTTGAAACTGGAATCACTAATCCTCACATAGATGAAGTTTTAGGACATTGTCCCTATCCAAGTGTAATAAATTTCGTGAAGATAACAATGCTTATGTAGACAGTGTGTTACATTACCGCAAGCTCATTAATTATACTTGATATTGATTGAGGTATTTTTCATATTAATTCATTATATTTTTACATATGTACAACATATTCCAGTATGGTTTTTTCATTCTTGCTATACTCACCTTCTTCTACTATGCCATATTTGTAAGTTATGCCCTTTATGTAATGCGCATTCTGTTCATTCTTAGCACCAGCCTTGTTGTACAGTGTGATACTAATTTCCTTTTCTTTTTCTTTTTGTACACAGGGATGGAGAAAGAAGAAACCAAGTGCAAGGTTCTAACTTTCAGAGTAATTATTACATTTAAAGCGGGAAGTTTGAATATGTGAAGTTTATCGGGCTGTGTGGTTTCCAATAGCATATAGTAATTATTTTTCCTCTAATTAACTAATGTAGTGAACCGGTTATATATAGAAAGTTATGTTATTATTGAAATCCATTATGTGAATTCTAAATTTAATATTTGAAGCCAAATTCCAGTTTATTGTGACATTTATTATAAAAAGCCGTAGCAAAAAATAGACAATTTGTGATGGTTATTTAACCTGATCGTAGCAAAAGGTCATTCTTTCGAAGTAAAAATGACAGTTTATTGCAACGGTTGTTACGAAGAACAATCGCAAAAGGTAGGCAATTTGCATCGGTTGTTTAATCCAACCGTAGCAAAATGTCACCTTTTCGAAGCCAAAATGACAGTCTATTGCGATGGTGTTATGAAGAACTGTCACAACAAAATAGGTCTGCTGTGGTGGTTGCCATAAATAACCATGGCAAAAAATAGTTTTCTACGATGATTTAAAAATCGTCACAACAGGTTTTTGCCAGTTGCGACGTCTTCATTCGCTACGGCTGTTGAACCTTTGCAACAGGGGTTAAACAACCGTCGCAAATGACCTGTTTTGTAGTAGTGATAGTCGATTTTATACTGGTTCGGAACTCCCATCCTACATTGAGTCCTAGACTCCTTCTGGAATTTCACTACCAACACCCTCACTTAGCCCGAAGGAATAGGCTTACAAACTATGCCTGAACAATCGAACAAATCTTCAACACTGCTTGAAGAAGCTACGACATGACATTATTAACTGTGATAACCCACCATTCGGACCCTTGGAAACGACACTTAATACATGCACGGTAATCGTGTGCCGCAACCCAAGAATTCGGAAGAAGAGTTGTTATTGGGTAAAATAAAAGAACATAACAGAAAATCTCACAACGGAACAGTTAATTATAATATAAAAATACGATGGTATATAAGGTTAATCCTTAACATGGAGTTATTAGAGTTATAAAAAAAGTACTACAATTAGCCTAGTCAGTTATAACAATCTGCCTTTACACTTGTTGATACAAAATAATACACATACATAAATAAACATAACAATGGAAATAGATAGCTCGATAGATAAGGAGCCTCCTGCTCATCCATCACCTCCAAAAGAGCCCAAAGAAACCTGCTACTCTAGGACTACTCAAATATAAATGAGTACCGTAGAGTTTAAGGAAAACAAACAACTCGGATCAGACAATAAGTCTGGTATGAGTAAACTCTAAATAAAGGGGTGGAAATAAACAATAATACGTGAGACCATGCAACCAAATGCGGAATGGGTTTCCCCATACAAGAACAACATCTAACCACAAGTAATGGGTACAAATAATTAAGCATCACTAAGTGCGTAAGACGCTTCTGCATACAATCAAAAAAGAAATAAATTCAAGGATTATAATAAAAAACAAGGAAAGAGAAATTTTCCAACAATGACTAGGAGGGCCCGCCCCCTTACCAAATGTATACCTCTAAACATATACTTGAGATGGTCATTTTCTTTGCAACTCTCTTGAAAATGTACAAGCCGAACCCCACCAACTTTCCAGAGTATTTGAGTATTTCACATCTCCGTGCGCATACAACCGAATCCAATTTAGAGTAGATGTGAAGATACCCTAATGGGAGCAATCCCACATAGCTTGACATCCACTTTCTTTATTGTTTTAGTCATTTTCAAAAAAGGATATTAACGCTCAAATGAGCAACAAAATGTCTTAGATTGTCGATACACAAAGTAGATAGCGGAATCGATGGTCGATAAATCAACTATCCGGAATAATTAAAATGATCGTAAATGGAAGTTAAATCTCATGCCCTTACCACTACTCGTCAATTTCAAACTTGTACTATCCCTCGGTTAAAAATGGAACCGGGTAGGTAAAGGTAGTGTTACTTCTAAGGCTTGCCTTCACGATATTTTTAACCTTGAGATAGAGACGAGCTTCCATAACTTGACGTTTAGTGTAACAACCTGCATATTTTACGATTGTATATTTAAATGTTTTATTTAAATATAGCATCGTTAGTCGGATTTAAGTTCAAAATGTCACTTTTTTCACACAGTCGAATTGGGACCCGCGACCACTTCCATTGAGTCCAAAATGGCGTTTGCGACCTTTTTGAGTATAAACGTCGATATATTTGGAGTTGAGTGAAATTTTGATATTTTCATTTAGGGCTTTGGGTTTGGGTTTCAACCCAATAACCTAACACCCAACCCATCTAATACCCTAACTCCCACTCCACTCCTCTTCATTCCTTCATAACATTTCCTAACACTCAAGCTAAAGTAAAAATGGGGGAAGAGAAAGGAAATTAGAATTCCAAGCCCTAGATTAATTAGGAAATACAAATTCTAGCTCCAACATCAAAGAGAAGCTTAGGTAAGCATCCTCTTCCTCTTCTCCATCTCAATCTCTCTCCAATTTCAGAAATTTCCTACAACCTAACTTAGGAAATATTGCTTTGATCTTAGATTGAAGCTTCTAGAGTTGAAATTGAAGAATAGTTGATCTTTCCTTTGCTTTAGAGCTTCTCATTTGTTGTTTTGGGTTGAAAAGGTGAGTTTTTGAACTCACATCTATGTCTATATTTTTTATAGTTGTTTGGTAGTAATTCCTAACATCTATTCCTTGTTCATTTGCTTTTGAATTGAATTGGTTTGATGAATATTCCAATTTTTAGTGTTTTGAAGTCAAATCTTTAAAAATCCTATCTTTGATGTTTGAACATGTTGTTGGGCTGTATCGAAGAGCCTATAATGCTCGGTTGTCACTTGGCATAATCCCAAGTCTCCATTTCTCGTCCGATCATTCTCGGTGTGGATATTTGCCCTTCTAGGGGCTAGGCTGATAATACTGCAGATGCAGGTTCAGTCGACTGAACTGTAAGGTCAGTCGACTGAACCAGGGAACAAAAAACTATCTGTGCCTGTATCAGTCGACTCACTAAACAGTTCAGTCGACTGACCTGGAAACGAAAGTTTTCAAGCATAGTATCAGTCGACTGACCACCTGGTTCATTCGACTGATCTGCTTGTCTCGGTCCAATTTGCCTACTTTGCGTGGGTTTCCAATTTTAATCGATTCGTGTTGATCCGATTTGTTGTTATCTTTTATTATCGACTTTGATGACTTCTTTTTTGGGATTTTTGGGAATATCCATTTTGATGGATTCGGTATCGATTTCTACGGATTTGATTCACGTCTTCGAATGTGGATTTTGGTGATTGATTGTTTCTACAATCATTTCTGTGGTTTGTCACTTTAAAATATAAAGGTTTTCTATACTAGTAATAAATAACCAAACTCTTTCACAAAGATGATTCCAACTCTATTTTTAATACAAATCTCGTTTATAAATCCGTTTTCAAATCTACTAGTATATACAAACCTTTACCTCATTCATATGAGAAATCTAATTAAACGACTTAGCAAAACAAGTGGTATGAAACGCTTGCGTTTACTTTGTCGGTTAGTTCTTAGACTTGTTTGATTGAAATCTTGTGACAATTTTCGAGTGGAAGTCTACAATTTTTCGTAAATATTTAAGTTAAGCCCGTGGTTATGGGACATGAAGCTAAACTCTTATATTTACTAGCTTAGTGTGATTCACACTTTTTATTGATCGATGATGATCATTTTGTGATTTAGACTAGCGATGTGCGATGTCTCTTTGTTTGTGTGGGGGTTAAACCCTGTTTGTGGAGTTTCAACTCAAAATTGGTGGGGTAGCGACCCATGGTCTTCGGGCCGTTTGTGGAGCTTCGGCTCAAAATTGATGGTTAGCGACCATTGAATAGCGTTCCGTTTGTGATGCACGTGTTGGTGAGTTTTCATGCTCCTGTTTGTGATAGGCCTCCCCCCTTTTGTGATTTCTGGATTTCTAATTGATGATTTCTAGAATTTGTGTTTCACTAATTTTTGTGGATTGCATTGATAAGCTCTATCAATAATTGTGTTTGGTGAATAATTTAAAGAATATGACACTCTTTTGGTGTTTGAGAATATTTAAGATATTGTATGATTTTTGTTGTTATCTGATATATACTCGTCGCAGTATGGCATTATTGTTATCATACGTTTTTGTCTTATCTCTTATCCTATCTCATTTTATCTGATACTTATAGCTAGACTGATCCGTTTATTATTTTCTTCTTAAATAATACTCGGGTCAGACCGAGGTATTTCAGGTGCTCCTGCTTGACTTCTTAACAGGGTCCGTCACCTGACTTTTGGCTAACTACTTTAGCATAGTAGTTTTTGTTAATATACATTTGAGATGGAGACTCCTTGTTGTATACTTATTCTTTTGTCTAGCACTTGTATCTATTCTTTTGTGATGTAGTGGATCTAGTTTGACCACTATTTTGATGTACACTTTTATGTGTTATATTCATATCTGTTTCCGCCTTAGTGATATGAATATCTGCGACTGATTTGTGTTATGCTTACTTCTATATTTGTTTTCGAAGTCCACATAGCAACTATGTGGTAGCTTTGAGTTTGTATTTGATATGTCGGATTTGAAATGTAAGTTATATTATCTAACATATTTGTACTCGCACAAAGCAATTACACAGATGGTCGCTCCTCAACAGCCTTATTCTTCGTGCTAGTCGACGGCATTACACCGTAGTGTCCTTGGCTAGTGTGAGCATAGAGGTGGGGCGTCACATTTAGTGCTGAGAATATGACTAAGTCCTTGCCATATAAGCAATATCGTTTATGGAAATTAAATTTTTGTTAACTTTTCCATAACCGAATCAAACTTTTAATCTTTTAAAACTGAACTTGTCCTTTGATTTCATATCATAAATATTGACTTTAAACAGCATTCCTAAAATGATTAATTAACTTTAAACATGAATACTTACTTCAAACTTCTTTATTTAAAATAATTAATTAACTTTAAACATGATTAATTACTTTAATTATCATTATTTAAAATGATTAATTAATTTTAAATTTGATTAATTACTTCCAACATCATTATGTAAAATGATTAATTAACATTAAACATCATTACTAAATTGATTTATTAACCTTAAACATCATTATTAAATTGATTAATTAACTTTAGTCATCATTACTGAAATGATTAATAAACTTTAAAGCATCATTACTAGAATGATTAATTAACTTTAAATATCATTATTAAAATGATCAATGAACTTTAAAACATCATTATTAAAATGATTAATTACCTTTAAACATCATTAAATGATTAATTAATTTTAAAACATCATTATTAAAATGATTAATTAACTTAAAACATCATTACTAAAATGATTAATTAATTTTAAAACAATTTATTATTAATATCTCCGAACTGCATCTATAGTGACTATCGCTATACGGACCATGACTTCTAAACTTGTTTTGTAAATCAAAATTGTTTTAAACCATGGTTCAAACAACATGATTATAAGTGTCAACTGTAACATCCCACCTCGAGACCTATACTAACAAAGGATTTTATTATGTAATATCGTCAGCTAATGTAGAGAATAAGGCTGGATAGGAGCGATCAAACATGAATATTCCCTTGGGCTAACACTGACATGCCCTTCTTACCATAATATTAGAGGATTTGAATGAATATGGGACATGTACAGTATTGGTACAAATCAAAAAACATGATGGCTAAAAATAATTTCAGAACAATATATAACATTTTAAAAAATACAGAACCACATCGCAGCGGTATTTAAATAATACAACTCAAATATCAATTTATAGCGTGAGTCTACGAAAAGAAAATACTAGACTCAAATTTACAGACTTAAACATATAGAGTTCAACAGGTTACAAATTGTAATATCCCTTATCTTGAGGCCTGAAGCTAAGCGCTACAGATGTTGTAGTCATCCATAGTATTAACTTTCAGTGACAAAATACAGAAATGTTAATGGTATCCATAATATTAGAAGCACATGATATAGGATAAAATCAACACAGATTTAAAAAAAGCTTTTCTGATTACATTTCAAATTCATATTTCATATTCAGATACATAATCCCAAACGATTCCTAGGTTTTAATCAAATATAATTATTACAAATTACGCCAAGAGCGACGTATGAGGATGCCCCCTGGATGATCAGAGTACTAAATAAACATGTCTGTCATAAATACACCACAACAGAATTAAAACTAAGTAGCTCCTACATAGCTAACTTTGCCTCTTGCACGCCTTCGGAAGCTTATTCGCCCAACTTACTAAACCTAAAAACCTTAACTCTCAATCTACTCAAATTAAATTTTGAGCACCCAAGAGTTTAAGTGGAAAACATAAACTTTGAGTCAGACATAAAGACTGGTGTGAATAATACTATTACATCTCGATTTACTGATATAAAGTCATACCACGCCGCTTAGCGGAACGGGTTTCCCCTCACTAATATCCTTTAAAAAGTGTAACAACCCTGGTATTGGTGATTACATGTAATATTAAATTATATAATTTAATATTGAAAATAAAATAAATTGGAATTGAAATATTTTTGTTAAAATTGTTTATTTTAAATAAACAATGTGTTTTGAGAATAAATATTGGATTTATTATTGATGGTTGAGATTTAAATTGAATAAATTGAGAATATTGGAATTTTGTTAATTTTGAGAAAATAAATTAATAAAGAGATTCTTTTCAACATTAATTTGTTGAAATAAATATAAATGGTTGAAAATAAAGTTTTAAAAACTTTATTTTGATAGTTTGAAAAGAAAAAGATAATTTTATGGATTTTATTTGAGTAATGCAATAATTTTGTAAGTTATTGCCTATATTAAAGTTTTATTGATTTTAATGGAGAAATTAGAAGTATTTATGTAATTTATAAATATAAAAGATGAAATATTGTTTAAAAATAATATTTTGATGTAAAAATAAAGTTAGAAAGGTTTGTTGTATTTTATTTGATAAGAAAATAATTTTTGTATAAATTCTTATGTTAAAAATGGTGTTCAATGAGATAAAAGTACAAATTGTGTTTTTTAAGTAAAAATAAGGTTTTATTGATAAAAATAGATTTTTATAGTTAAAATAAATTTTAGTTTGTTTTGAAAATAATTTTGGTTACATACACTTTTGTTGTATAAGTTTTATTTGGGTTTTAAAATAAGAAAATGTGTGTATATGTTGATAAAATAATTGAAAATATGTGATTTATTTAGTGAGATTTTCACTAAGTATAGTGTTGGACTAATTGGGAATAGGATTAGATCCATTAACCTAATCTAGAAGCCTCAGGAGTAGGAAAAGGAAAAAAAATCTGTACGTTGTTTTCATTCTCATTATCTCCTTCTCCTGAAAATTACAGCAAAGAAAATTAATGGCCACCCTTTTTTAAAAATTAAAACATTGCTTCTAAATTGTTGAAATAAAAGAGAAAATCATCAAAACAAAGAAAAGAAAAGGTAATCAAATCCAATACTAAGGCTTGTTTCATCAAAATCTTGAATCTGTATATGAATTGTCTGTAACTCTTCTTTCCTTCTTCTACCTGTTCTCTTTCTAGCTACTACAGGTTCTTGAAGGCTTCTATGCATTGGAAAGCTTCCATTTTTCTTCTGGTTGTTCAAGCTAAATCCACTTTTTGCTAAGGTGAATGCAAAACTCACAAACTACTAGCTGAACCATGAATTTGCTTGTGGAAAATCGCATAGAAAAGTATAGTGTATACCAATTTTCTTCTGTTCATTTTTTCAGTTTTATCTAATTTTTGGTTGCCTCTTTGAGTAGCCATTTCTCTTTGTTCTTGCTACAAATTGCTGTCGGATCTTTTTCGGTTTATAGTTTGAATGTTGTTCTAAGTGCATGCCAAATTTCATTGCTGAAATCATCTCCTAGTGCATTGAAATTACATTGCAAAAATCAGTTCGAGGAAGAAAATATTGCCTGTAAAATTCTCATAGCCTGGGTCGACCTATATGTCGACCCATGCCTCTCTCAAGTTGACCCTAGGGTTGGCCTGGGCTTTCTTATGGTCGACCTTAAGGTCGACCTGAATATTTGTTGTTCTGGGCCTTTTTCTTTTGTACTTTCTGCAGCATTTTCCTCTTGTTGCTATGGTTTTTCCCACTAGTTCTTGTGCAATTTTGAGATGATTTTCAAGAGCTCTAACCTATCTATAGGTGAGCAAAAATTGTGGTCAATCCGAGTCCTGGATTGACAAGTTTTTGAGACATTTTCGTATGTTGAATTTCGGTGATTTTCATCGAATTCTTTTGTTTTAAACGCAAGTTTTTAAAATGTTTTTTGAAATAATTTTATAATTTAAATGGCTTTTGAAATGAATATTTTTCAATATTTAAAAATTATTTTTAAATTATTTTAAAGTGATTAAAATATATTTATTTCCTATAATAAGGAGAATTTTCAAAGAATGGTTTTCTTTCGAAAAAAATAGTTTTAAAATCCAGTTTTCTCAAGCAAATTATTTTATATACACTATTTTACACTCTTCGAATGTATGAGGAGGAGAATTTAACGATTTAGTAAAACATGTGGTATGAGACACATGTGTTACTTTTTCGGTTAATTCCGGACTTGTTTGTTTGAAATTATGAATTTTTGAGTTGTTTTATGGGATTGCCATTCTTTGGTGAGTTTTGAGATTTGTAATTCCTATTTTTAGGAATTATCTGAGATGGCCAATATTTGGCGAGCTTTGTGGTTTGAGATCTCCTATTTTAGGGAGTTATGATCTATGAGAACCATATATTGTTTGAGTACTTGCCGATGAGACGAGGCAAGTTATGAGTTTTTTGAGTTTTTGAGATTTTATATGATGTTATTTTCTAATGTGGCATTGACTAGCGGTTAGGAAACCGTTAAGTGAGAACGTGTGGTATGGGACGCACTATTACCACTCTTTGGGTTCCTCTCAGGGAGTTTGTGACACATTGACGAGTGTGTCAGTACTATAGACCTTCGGGTCATCGCGAGTTATATAAACCTTTGGGTCATCATGAGTTTTACGACTTTGGTCATCACGAGTTATTACGACTTCGGTCGTCATGAGTATTACGACTTTGCTCGTCATGAGTATTACGACTTTGGTCGTCAAGAGACAAGTACCTAATAATATATAGTACTGGACATGAGTTTAGCATGTGCAGCATTGCTTCGACATGCAATTGGGGATCTGGCTAATCCGGGCTTTTCTTGAGTTTTGAGTTTATTATGATTTCACCATTTTGAGATGATGGTTTTATTTATTTATAGCCTTGATCTATATGAGGATTTATATATATGTGGTGATTTTATTATGAGTTTTTGAACTCTTACTGGATTTCCATGAGTTATAAGTTTCAAAGATTGTTGAATTTCATTCTATGGATTTATGTGCTTGTTTATTTGCATTCTATTATGAGCAACCTTTAAGTGGAAACCTTTAGATTGAGTTAAAGTGCTTATGAGTAACCTTGAGACATTATAGAATTTCCACACTTGAAATTGTGAGTAAAACTATCCTTGTATCATTCCTTTCCAATTAAAGGAATGCTTCCCTTATGAATTTATATCCATTTTCTATTGCTAATTATCATGTTCTAGTTTGCCTGACCCGTGTATTTATTACTCGGGTCAGACCAAGTTGCAGGTTAGGTCTCTTGGTTTTGCTTAGCTGTTAGCTTGGACCCTTCCACCGCCTTTTGGACTTGATGCCTTGTTTTGTGTAGTTCTCTTATAGTTGTCTTGCTTATGTATATTCTTTTGTGGGGGATATGATGTATGTATATATTGTGGTTGTATTACCACTTATGACACGATGTACTGTATTTGGTGTATATGTATGCATATCTGACTGTGTTTGCTGTTCTGTGATCTGTGATTATTAATACTATTGTGTTTTGTTCTGAATCGATCCTGTAGCCACCATAGTATTGTATTCGATAAGAATTAAGTATGTCGATCCACTTAAGATGAAATGAAAAATGAGCACCTTATCGACATACTTAGTACTTATTTAATGCAAGACTATGATGGTCGCTCCTACACAACCCCATTCTCTGCACTAGCAGACGGTATTACCTAGTAATTCTCTTTGTTAGTGTGGGTATCGTGGTGGGGCGTCACAACTTGGTATCATAGCTGAATTTAGAACAAAATGTAATAAACACAAAACAATACACACAATAACTATACATTAAGTATAATACAAGTGAAAACATCATCCCCAATCGAAGTTGAACCTACTCTTGTCCTTACCCTTTTCGTGTCCTTTGGGGGTAGATATGAGGGAATATGTTTTGGAATGTAAATTTTAAGTTTTGTAGTATTCCTCGTTAATGTATTTGAATTGATAATATCTACCCCTGTGAATAATCCTATCTAATCTTAACTTTCAGCTCATGGCTGGAAGAGGAAGAGGTCGCACTTCGTAAGCGGGGTCGTCTAGTGGCTTTCGTCCCGAAGGAGTCTATATGTCGACCGATCAGATTCTTAAGCTTCTTCGGAGCACTCAGCCTCCAGCTCCAGCTCATTCCTCCCCTCCGCGCAAATCTGCATTTGTGTGTATGTGCAGCGACTTCACCCATCTTGGAGGCAAGCCTTTCAAAGGCTCCGAGTCCGTTTTAGAAGTTCAGGCTTGGCTCCGAACATGCGAGCGCATCTTTACTCGCATGGAGATTTCTGATCATCACCGCGTTCTTGTAGCATCGAGTATGTTGCAAGAATGTGCACTTGACTGGTACGTGCTCCTTATTGCCGAGATGGACGAGTCTACCCTTACTTGGCAGCATTTCAAAGAGTGGTTTGAGCTCAAGTTTGTGCCAAAATCCGAGAAGACTTTTCTTGCCCGTCGCTTCCTTGAGTTGAAGTAAGGCAAACCATCTGTTTCAGACTATGTATCTTCTTTCAAGTCCTTATCCAAGTATGGGCTCGAGTTCATTAGTTCTCCTTATAAGAAGAATTTAAAGTTTGTTTCTGGATTGAAGAAATATATGAAGAAGTCGCTTATGCTTCAGCTTAAGCTCTCGTTCGAGGAGCTTGTTGATTTGGCGCTTCACCTTGAAGCCGTCAAAAAGGAATGGGATAGTAGTGATGAGGCCAAGGTTTGAAAGAACCCAAATAAGAAGAAATTTTCCTTTCAGTGATCCAAATCCTTTCCTCCGAAGAAGAAGAAGAAGCAAGTCAATTTTGGTTCTCACTCCATTGTAGCACCCCCTTCAGCTAGAGTTTTGTCATGCTTCAACTGTGGCTCTCGAGATCACCTAGCTAGAGATTGTTCTCAACCCCACAAGTGCCTTTATTGCAGAAAGGAAAGACATTTGGTTTATTCGTGTCCTAGGAAGGAGAAGGGTTCTAACTCGGGAAATCTGAATGTGGCGAAGGCTTCTGGTGGTCCATCTCTGCCTCGAGGTATATCTTCTACCATTCTGGAAGTTTTTGTTTTATTCCGTGACCGTTTTATTCGAGTTCTCTTCGATATAGGTGCGCCGCATTCATTCGTATCGAAAGAACTTGTTGATGCCATACCTTTGGATGTTTCTTACTTGGTTACTTCTTTAAGGATTGCGAATCCTATCGGGGGATCCACGGCCCTTAGCTTGCTATGTGAAGATGTTGAGATATTTATATGTGGTTTTCCTTTCCGTGCAAATCTGCACGCGATTCCTTTATTTGGGTTCGATATGATTTTGGGTATGGACTGGCTAGTTCGATACGAGGCCATGATCCTTTGTTCTAAGAGGACTAAATATCTTCGACATCCTGACTCGCCTGCTCAGTTATCTCTTATACTTCGGGACATCGATGGCAATTCTGAAGCTTCTTTATTTTCTCTCGAATCTCGAGACGATGATCATGATGTGTCTTAGATTCCAGTCATTCGTGATTTCCCTGATATATTTGAGCCTGTTTCAGGTTTGCCACCCAAGCTGGCTATTGAGTTCCACATTGATCTCATTCCCGGCGCACAGCCAGTTAGTTGTTCCCCCACGAGGATTTCTACAAAAGAAAAGGAGGAACTCAAGAAGCAACTTTTAGAGCTTGAAGAAAAGCATCTTATTCGACCTAGTTCTTCACCGTGGGGAGCCGAGGTGGTATTTGTGAAGAAGTCCGATGGGACTCTTAGGTTATGCATTGATTACCGCAAGTTTAATGAGTTAACCATCAAGAACCGTTATCCATTGCCTAGGATCGACGATATGTTCGATCAGTTGAGTGACGCTAAGGTCTTTTCCTAGCTTGACCTCGCCATAGGATTTCATCAGCTCCGAGTTATGGAAGACAGCATTCCCCTCACAACATTCTGCACTCGATATGGATCTTATGAGTGGCTCGCCATGCCATTCGATTTGACGAACGCTCCTGCTTACTTCGTCGACCTTATGAATCGAGTATTCCGAGAATATCTCGATAAGTTTGTTCTTGTGTTCATCGACGACATTCTTGTATATTGTAAGTCTGAAGCTGATCATGCCTATCATCTTAGAATTGTTTTGAGTACACTTCGATAGCATCAACTTAAAGCAAAATTTTCTAAGTGCCACTTTCGGGAAAAGCAAGTCAAGTTCTTAGGCCATGTTGTATCTTATGAGAGCATCTCGGCCGATCCATCTAAGATCGAAGCCATCCAAAACTAGAAGAGGCCTGAGAATGTCACGGAGATTCGTAGCTTCCTCGAAATGTCGGGTTATTACCGTCGATTCATTAAAGACTTTTCCCGCATTGTGCTAGCTTTGACTAGCCTTACGAGAAAAGGCGTTCGCTACATCTGGTCTGATAAGTGAAGCATCTTTCTAGAAATTGAAGGAGCTTCTCACTAATGCTCATATTCTTGTGGTTTCCGAAGGGAACCAAGATCTTATTGTTTATACCGATGCCAGTCACTGTGGCCTCGGTGCTGTTCTTATGCAGAGGGTTCGAGTAGTTTCCTATGCTTCAAGACAATTACGTCCAAACGAGGTTAGGTATGCTACCTATGATTTAGAGCTAGCCACCATCGTCTTTGCTTTGAAGATATATTGCCATTATCCATTGGGTGAACATTTTATTCTCTATATCGACCATAAGTCACTCAAGTATCTATTCACCCAAAAAGAGCTTAACATATAACGACAGCGTTGGCTCGAGTTTCTTGCTTCATATGACTTTGATATTCAGTATACCCTGGGCAAGGGCAATCGAGTTACTGATGCTTTGAGTTGAAAGCAATCAGCTGTTGTTTCCATGATGCTTGCAGAATGGAAAGCTTTAGAGACTTTATCTTTGTCTGATATTCGAGTTCGTGCCTCTACTTCAGACTCTCCTATCGTATTATGCAGCTTGGACGCTCGACCTAGCTTATTAGATCGGATTGTCGTGGCACATTGAAAAGATTCCAATATTTCCTCTCTTATTCAGAAGTGTAAGTCTGAATCTCGCGATAATATTGAGATGAGGGATTTCAACGTCGATAGCCTTGGATGTCTTCGTAAGAAGAACAGATTAGTCGTGCCATCTATTCCTGAGCTTAGGCGGGACATTCTAGTTGAGTGTCACCGTTCTAAGTTCACTATCCATCCAGGCAGCAGCAAGATGTATGCTAATATGGGTCACTTTTATTACCGTAAAGGCATGAAGAGAGATGTGGCAAGTTATGTAAGCAATTGCATGACTTGTCAACTTATTAAGGCCGAGCATCAGCGACCTAGTGGTCTTCTTCAACCTTTGGAGGTCCCGTTGTGGAAGTGGGACCAAATCTCTATGGATTTCATTGATGGCTTACCTCGTTCGAGGTCAGGCCATAACAGTATATGGGTTGTTATGGACCGTCTCACCAAGTCCGCACATTTTATTCCTATTAAATCTAATAGGACGACCTCTCATCCATCGAAGCTCTATATTAAGGAGATCGTGCGATTGCACAGTATTCCTAGTTCTATTGTGTGTGATCGTGATCTCCTATTCACGAGTCACTTCTGATAGAGTCTTCAACAAGCTTTGGGCAAAATGCTGCACTGCTTACCACCCACAGTCTGATGGACTAACTGAAAGGGTGAATCATATATCGGAAGATTTGCTTCGTGCTTGTATCCTTGATTTTGGTGGTAGCTGGGAAGATCATCTTCCTCTAGTTGCGTTTACTTATAATAACAACTACCAATCTTCTATCGGCATGGCTCCTTTTGAGGCCTTATATGGAAGGCCCTGTCATTCTCCTTCTTGTTTGCTTGAGTCCAGGGAAAAGCTCATTTTAGGCCCCGAATCTATTCGAGAAGCATCTGAGAAGATCAGTCTTATTCGAGAGAGGTTGAAAGAAGCTCAGAGTCGCCAGAAATCCTACGCGGACAACCGTAGGAACCCTCTCGAGTTCTCAGTGGGTGATCTAGTCTACATTCGAGCTTCTCCTTTGAAAGGAGTGGTACGCTTTAGCCAGACCGGGAAATTGGCACCATGCTATATTGGGCCATTTCCTATTACAGAGCGTATCGAACCTGTTGCTTTCAGAGTAGCACTTCCCGATCAGTTTTCTTGAGTTCATGACGTATTTCACATCTCTCAGTTGAGGAAGTGTTACGAGATTCTGATTCCGTTCAAGATACCCGTGCATTAGAGAAGCCAGAAGTCTCTCCTGATCTATCATTCATGCAGCATCCCGTGAGAGTTCTTGCTTCGGAAGTTAAGCGCCTTCGAAACAAGAGTGTGCCGCTCATGAAAGTTCAGTGGTCCGATAATCCCAACGACTGCACTTGGGAAACCAGAGAATTCATAGAGCGATCTTATCCTGGATTCCTATCTTCTCACACCGAAGGTGAGAATTTTCAACTTCAAGCTCTCTGTATTTCCTTGGTTTGATGAAATAAAATTGAGTCAAATACAGTTCTTCCCAAGAAATTACGAGGATGCAATTTTTATAAGAGGGGGAGTCTGTAACAACCCTAGTATTGGTGATAACCAGTAATATTAAACTATAACGATAGTTATAATTTAATATTGGAAATAAAATAAATTGGAAAAGAAAGATTTTTTTAAAAAATTGTTTATTTTAAATAAACAATGTGTTTTGAGAATCAATATTGGATTTATTACTGATGGTTGAGATTTAAACCGAATAAATTTAGAATATTTGAATTTTGTTAATTTTGAGAAAATAAATTAATAAAGAGATTCTTTTCAACATTAATTTGTTGAAATAAATATAAATGGTTGAAAATAAAGTTTTAAAAACTTTATTTTGATAGTTTGAAAAGAAAATGATCATTTTATGGATTTTATTTGAGTAATGCAATAATTTTGTAAGTTATTGTCTATATTAACTTTTATTGATTTTAAAGGATAAATTAGAAGTATTTATGTAATTTATAAATATAAAAGATGAAATATTTTAAAAAAAATAATATTTTGATGTAATAAAGTTAGAATGGTTTGTTGTATTTTATTTGATAAGAAAATAATTTTTGTATAAATTATTATGTTAAAAATGGTGTTTTATGAGATAAAAGTGTAAATTGTGTTATTTAAGTAAAAATAAGGTTTTATTGATAAAAATAAATTTTTATAGTTAAAATAAATTTTAGTTTGTTGTGAAAATAATTTTGGTTACATACACTTTTGTTGTATAAATTTTATTTGAGTTTTAAAATAAGAAAATGTGTGTATATGTTGATAAAATAAGTGAAAATATGTGTTTTACTTAGTGAGATTTTCACTAAGTATAGTGTTGGGCTAATTGGGTATAGGGTTAGATCCATTAACCTAATCTAGAAGCCATAGGAATAGGAAAAGGAAAAAAAATTGTACGTTGTTTTCATTCTCATTATCTCCTTCTCCTGAAAATTACAGTAAAGAAAATTAATGGCCACCCTCTTTTAAAAATTAAAACTTTGCTTCTAAATTGTCGAAATAAAAGGGAAAATCATCAGAACAAAGAAAAGAAAAGGTAATATAATCCAATATTAAGGCTTGTTTCATCAAAATCTTGAATCTATATATGAATTGTCTGTAACTCTTCTTACCTTTTTCTACATGCTCTTATTTTAGCTACTACAGGTTCTTGAAAGCTTCTGTGCACTGGAAAGCTTCCATTTTTCTTCTGGTCGTTCAAGCTTAATCCACTTTTTTCTAAGGTGAGTACAAAAATCACAAACTGCTAGCTGAATCATGAATTTGCTTGTGGAAAATCACTCTTAAAAGTTTACTGTATATCAATTTTCTTTTGTTCATTGTTTTAGTTTTATCTGATTTTTGGTTGCCTTTTTGAGTGGCTATTTCTCTTTGTTCTTACTACAAATTTTTGCCAGATCTTTACCAGTTTATATTTTGAATGTTGTTCTAAGTGCATGCCAAATTTCATTGCTGAAATCATCTCCTAGTGCATTGAAATTGCATTGCAAAAATCAGTTCGAGCAAGAAAATATTGCCTGTAAGATTCCCATAGCCTGGGTCGACCTACAGTTCGACCCATGCATCTCTCAAGTCGAACCTAGGGTCGACCTGAGCTTTCTTAAGGTCGACCTTAGGGTCGACCTGTGAAAAGCAAAGGTCGACCTTAAGGTCGACCTGAATATATGTTGTTCTACCCCTTTTTCTTTTGTACTTTCTGCAGAATTTTCCTCTTGTTGCTATGGTTTTTCCCACTAGTTCTTGTGCAATTTTGAGATGATTTTCAAGAGCTCTAACCTATCTATAGTTGAGCAAAAATTATGGTCAATCCGAGTCCCGGATTGACAAGTTTTTGAGACATTTTCGTGTGTTAAATTTCCATGATTTTCATCAATTTCTTTTGTTTCAAACACACGTTTTTCTAAAATGATTTTCAAAATAATTTTATAATTTAAATGGCTTTTGAAATGAATATTTTTCAATATTTAAAAATTATTTTTAAATTATTTTAAAGTGATTAAATTTTTTTTTCCTATAATAAGGAGAATTTTCAAAGAATGGTTTTCCAAATGATTTCGAAAAAATTATTTTAAAATCCAGTTTTCTCAAATAAATTTTTTATATACACTATTTTACACTCTTCGAACGTATAAGGAAGAAAATTAAACGATTTAGTAAAACATGTGGTATGGGACACATGCGTTAATTTTTCGGTTAATTCTGGACTTGTTTGTTTGAAATTGTGAATTTTTGAGTTGTTTTATGAGATTGCCATTCTTTGGTGAGTTTTTAGATTTGTAATTCCTATTTTTAGGAATTATCTGAGATGGCCAATATTTGGCGAGCTTTGTGGTTTGAGATCACCTATTTTAGGAGTTATGATCTATGAGAACCATATATTGTTTGAGTACTTGCCGATGAGACAAGGAGAGTTACGAGTTTTCTGAGTTTTTGAGATTTTATATGATGTTATTTTCTAATGTGGCATTGACTAGCGGTTAGGAAACTGTTAAGTGAGAACGTGTGGTATGGGACGCACTATTACCACTCTTCGGGTTCCTATTTGGGAGTTTGTGACACATTCATGAGTATGCCAATACTATAGACCTTAGGGACATCACGAGTTATATAAACCTTTGGGTCATCATGAGTTTTACGACTTCGGTCGTCAAGAGTTATTACGACTTCGGTAGTCACGAGTATTATGACTTCGGTCGTCACGAGTATTACGACTTTGGTCGTCAAGAGACTGGTACCTAATAATATATAGTACTGGACATGAGTTTAGCACGTGCAACATTGCTTCGTCATGCAATCGGGGGTCTGGCCAATCCGGGCTTTTTTTGAGTTTTGAGTTTATTATGATTTCACCATTTTGAGATGATGGTTTTATTTATTTATAGCGTTGAGCTATATGAGGATTTATATATATGTGGTGATTTTATTATGAGTTTTTGAACTCTTACTAGAGTTCCATGAGTTATAAGTTTCGAAGATTGTTGAGTTTCCTTCTATGGATTTATGTGCTTGTTTATTTGCATTCTATTATGGGCAACCTTTAATTGGAAACCTTTAGATTGAGTTAAAGTGCTTATGAGTAACCTTGAGACATTATACAATTTCCACACTTGAAATTATGAGTAAAACTATCCTTGTATCATTCCTTTCCAATTAAAGGAATGCTTCCCTTATGAATTTATATCCATTGTCTATTGCTAATTATCATGTTCTAGTTAGCCTGACCCATGTATTTATTACTCGGGTCAGACCGAGTTGCAGGTTAGGTCTCTTTGTTATGCTTAGCTGTTAGCTTGGACCCTTCCACCGCCTTTTGGATTTGATGCCTTGTTTTGTGTAGTTCTCTTGTAGTTGTCTTGCCTATATATATTTTTTTGTGGGGGATATGATGTATGTATATATTGTGGTTGTATTACCACGTATGACACGATGTACTGTATTTGATGTATACGTATTCATATCTGACTGTGTTTGCTGTTCTGTGATCTATGGTTATTAATACTATTGTGTTTTGTTCTGAATTAATCCTGTAGCCACCATAGTATTGTATTCGATAAGAATTAAGTATGTCGATCCACTTAAGATGAAATGAAAAATGAGCACCTTATCGACATACTTAGTACTTATCTAATGCAAGACTATGATGGTCGCTCCTAAACAGCCCTATTCTCTGCACTAGCAGACTGTATTACCTAGTAATACTCTTTGTTAGTGTGGGTCTCGGGGTGGGGTGTCACAAAAAGCATATCTTTTACAAATCAAAACCCTGCAATCAAACTGATTATAATAATTAAAGCAAATACATATATATGCATAAAGATCAAGAAATCAATGGACTATCTGTCCACACTATAGTTTTATCTGGCTAACAATTAACCATTGGTTGACTCGGGCCTACTAGACACAATCAATCATCTAACTTCTGTTAGACACAATATTGGGCTGACTGCCCTTAACATTCTTTTTCTAGGGTCAACTGAACCTAATGGTTTTGTTGGCTTACCAATAATCTTTCTTTACTTTGTATATTCCCTTCTGTGTGTAACCTCAATTTAGTCCACCTGTGACAAGCCCTACACACTGGAATTTTGGACTTATTTTAGCTAGGGTCTAATAGATAAAGTATAGGGCGCGACCCTACACCAGTCCCACCCGGTCTTCTAATATCTAAGTCATATACTTAGGGTTAACTACCCAATTTAAATTTCATTTCCTTATAAACAATCTTTGTAAATGATTTACCCCTGAAATCATACCTTTATAAAACAAGGAAATCTTATACTTTGCTTTACTTAAAATATTTATGCCATGATACATATACTTTACACAAAACTATGTTGATGAAATCTAATCAATGGGATAATCTATCCCTCCAAAGTAAGTTAATAAACCCTTTTTAACTTAAAAGATTTTAGGCCATGATGCCAAGGTAAACCCTTCAAATCCTTTGTTAAGAAACTTTTAACAATCCCTTTCGAATCCATTGAAAGTACCCCTTTCAAAGTATGTTAACTATTATACCTTGAAACACTAGGCCAAAAGGCCAAAACATACCTTTCGAAACCTTTGAAAATAGACCTTTCAAAATCATAATTTAAACCTTAGACATCCTCTTTCGAAACCATTAAACTTGTCTTTCGAAAGCATTGGAAACCCTCCATTCAAATCCTCAAAACAACAATTTCAAAAACATTGGGGATCTCCCCTTCGAAACCCATATTATATACCTTTTGAAACATTGCAAATCTTCACTCAAAACTTACCTTTCGAAAGTATTGGGTTCAAGTAAATGTTTGAGGAAACATTGCTTCAAAAGTATTTAAAACCATTCCTTTCGAACCCGTTGGATTTAACTTTTAATATAGCTAAGGGTCGTAAAGAACTAGGGCGAAAGCATTACTTTCGAAAGCATTGGTCCTAAGTAAAAGAAAGTAGATGGTTTCGAAACCAACCCTTTCGAAAACATTGAGAAGCGATAGCTCTGAAAATATCTAGAAGAAACACAAGAATTAAACCGTATAGTAATCTTCGATGATGCTAGACTATACATATAAACTCATCTTGCTCTTCTAGGACAAATGATAAGGAAATCCGACCTCATCCGATTTGGAGGTGACCTCCATTCTTATTTATTGTCTGTTTATTTCCAAAAGAACCAGAGTTGAATTTACCGAAAATCGATTGATGGGTTTTTGGAGCGCCCGATAAGCGGAGGAGTGTACTTATATGAGATGACTGGAAAACGTAACCACTCCCAAACCATATATGTGTTCTATGCTTTGGAAGAGTTTCGTGATTGTTTCAAGATGTTGGAATCTATATGGAGATTCGACATCTGTTTGAGATGCTCGAACACATGTAGTTGATTGTGATATATTCAAGATGTGGAAATCTGTGTGTGATTCGAGAAATATTTAGATATGGAAATCCATGTGTGGTTTTGAGACATGTTCGAGTTGTAACTCATGTGCTGGATTGTCGGACATAGCCTCACCAGTGGATCTGACTAAAACCAGAGATATGATGTATAGACCATGGGTTTAGCTAAACCTAGGGCGAAGGCAAACTCTACCTTAGAGATACCTATAGTGATGCATTTTTGAGTGGTGCACTCGGCCTAATGTTGTGGCCAACTATGTATTTCTTATGTACGTCAGCTTAGGAAGTATGCTACTTCGAAAGGATATCTCTAATCCTTGTGCAGTATGACCATTCTTAAAGTACCGAGGGCACCTCTGTTGAATCTTACACAATTAGTGAATGTGCCTTAGCAGTTTTAATCGTATACGTATTATTGCTATGGAGTACACTCAAATGCATCACAGCTACTTGATTATTTATGTTTTACACCCTAGACATTATTATAATATCAGTGGATTTTCAAATAGAAATGATTTGGTTATCGTAAGGGAAAAACCCATCTGTGTTTATTTGCGACGTGGTTTTACAGAATACCTTTATGTTTGAAGGGTTTTATACATATAAAAATACATATGATTTGAGTTTCTCATGTTGGTTTACTAGACTAATCCGGACGTTATTTTCTTATAATGCTCCGGTTAGCCTCAAGTATATTTCCAGACTTATTAGCTGGACGCTTCGAAGCTTCAGGGGACAAACTAGATGCCTCCAAGACCTATTCATGTATTTATTTTCCGCTGCATTATTTGCTTTTTATCTATCAGCATTTGTGAGGACAGACTATCATAAATGTCTAGGTTGATGGTAGGTTAGTTTACTCTAATTGTTGTATGTATATTAATGTATTCATTTTGGTGAAGATCTTTTGAGATATTATATATTATTGTTCCGCCTGTGACATTCTGGTATTTCATTTCTCTTTCTTATTGTATTTCTTTTTCTTTTTCTTTTACCCTAACGTTCTGTCTTTCTGGCACTTGGGTGCTTGGCACGTGAATATCGTGGATGTATTAGTGTCGACATTCGGGGATCGACATTCGGGGATCGAAAAGGTTGTTCGTTGCATATATATAAGTACCACGGTCCCTCTTTGGACCAATATACCATCCTCGCTAGTATTCGTAACCTAGTACCTTATTAGAATCCATCATCAATGTGGTATCACGTCCTCGTCGTCATGCATATCAAGGAACTCCCATTATTCCTAATAATAGCGTCACAATGGTTTAGCCGTATTCTATCTCATCCTAGGGATTTACCTAGCTGCTTCATTATGGACTCATCTCCATGGACTATTATGGACTCAGCTTCTCGGACTGCCCCAATCCTTTGAAACACCTCTCTTTAGGATTATCTAGCTTTGCCCCTCAACAAACAAACTAGCAAACAACTGTGATGGTGCATGACCCTAACGAGATCTATACTAGTAGGAGGTGTAGCCCATTAGGTGTAACCCTCGTCTTTCCGCTGACCTTTTAGGACCGATGTCATTCTCGACCAATGTATAACTCCTACTCCCTAAGATGGTACCAAACACACTGATATACCATCGAGCCTTACTCACCGTCCCATTTAGGTTTCCTAATGCAATCATGTTAATACCCCCCTAAAAGATTAAAGCAGACTCCACTTGGGTATTCCTTCACCTATAAGCGAATGTATATAATCCCATGGGCCCTACAATTGGATATGTCCCACATCAGATGAACATATTCATAACTACTGGTGCCCTATGCGGTGGGTAAATTTCTGTTGTGTAACACTACTAACCTCGCATTCCAGTCCATTTTAATGATAATATCATTCTTATCTAAGCAAAGTTCAACTAATTTAATAATTCACACTCATCATAAACGCATACTTGAGCCTACGTGTATGCATACATGCATCCATGTATGCATGTATGTGCGTGTGTGTATATATATGTGTGTGTATATACATATACATATGCATATATATATCATACTTTTTTAATTATCACACCTCCAATATTGGATTGTTAATAGTGTTCCTTTACTTTTTTGTGCTTTTACTTCTTATTCCACACATATCAATTTAATATGATTTACAGCTTTCTTTAAAGATCTATATATCTTTTCTTATTTACTTCCCCTTCTCATTATCGGACTTATATTTCTATTCTTTTCAACTTTTGTTGCCCTTCCTTATTTAGTGGACTTTCCATTACCTTTTTATTAATATCATTACTTTTCATTACTCATTCTATGACTTGCCTACCATTTTATCGTTTATCATCTGATTTTTATCTTATTTCTATTGCATATATATTAATTCCTTTTCACTTAAACCATTATTATTATCGCATTTATAATTCCTATTTCATCCTTAGGGATTTTTGCATTTTAATGCATTGGAATTATATCTCCCTAAAAAGAAAAGGTTAACACTATAAATTTTATATCTTATCCAAAAAGGAAACTTGTGTTATGCATGAAATTATAAGGAATTTTATTTTCATAATTGCTAAAATAGATAGTTCAAAATACACTACAAGGGGAAACATGTTTTCCGACGGCCAAAAGCCGTTGGCGGCCGTCGGAAACCGTCGGTCGCCGTCGGAAAAAGCCGTCGGAAATGGCTTTGTCGGGAAGCAGTATTTCCGACGGCTTCCGACGGAAGCTGTCGTATTCTGTTCTGACGGTTTCCAACGGTTTCCGACGGTTTTCGACGCCTGTCGGAAACCGTCGGAAACCGCCGGAAATGGTAACTTACAGGCCGCCATTATCCGTCGTGAGCCGTCGGAAATTTTGACCAATAAGCTGTCGGAAGCCGTCGAAAATCTGCTGTTTTTTTTATTTTGCAGCAAATTTAGTCTTCCAACCACATTTCTCTTCCAAACACTATAGTATCAATACTGCAAATCCAATATACAATATCCAACCAAATATCCAAACCCAAACTATAAAATATTTAATAAACACACAAGTAAATAAAATTACATCAAAATATAAATAACCATTCCAACATTAACAATAATCCTAACAATAACTGTTCTACCCTGTTGCTAATACACAAATTCATCAATATTCTCATACACGTCCTCATACAACCATAGAATCAAATGTGTCAAACATAATTATACATAAATCAACAATTACCTACGCCGTCTACCAAATCATTCTAAATTAAAACAAAACATACCTGAACGAACAAGAAAGCAAGTAATGAATCAATCTCCTGCAGATCCAGAGCCAGCCGAGGAAGGAAAGCGACCACCACCCTGTTGCTACTGCATGTACTCTAACAACTGTGCGGTGTGCATGGCCTGTTGGCGGTTCTTCTCCTCCAACTGGGCAACTCTAGTCCGCAATTCTTCTATATCTGCAAGATCGCTCTGAGGTCTACTCCGTCGTCCCCTACTCTGACTACTGGACTGCAATAATTGAAAAATAAATAAAATCCAAGTTTATTGTTTTGAAAAGGTGAAAATTAAGTATTTTAAGAAAAAGTAAATTATTTACCGCTAAATTGCCAAATCCGTATCGTCGACCATGCTCTGCTGGATCCATAACGGACTCAAAAATAACGTCTTCCTCATTGGTCGTCAGCTGATCTCGACCCGTGTCAGCAAGGAGTTTCTACCGCTGCTCCATAAACTTCTCCTGCATTAACAAATTAATAATATCATATCTTATGTCATCATAGTTTAACAATTAAAACAATTATTAATACTGAATAAAATGAAATATGCTTACATGGCTTTTGCTGGATTTTGCATCCTGCCATGTGTACGAAACAGTCCCGTCTGGATTAACATGCTCGACAGCATGCGTATGGGTGAACACGTCCATATAGCTGACAGGCCCATGTGACTCGACTTCCCGAAGTTGATTGTTACATATAATTATTATACATTTAAAATCATATAATATAAACTATTTACATTTATTATTCAGTAAATTTACCAACTCCTGCCGATACTGCTGAAATGACTTTGATCCTCCGCGATGAGTGACGGGATTCTTATTTCTATTTGCAGAGTTTCTATCCGACTCTGCCTATACATTCAAAATTTGATACATTATTTTTCGATCACGTCAAATTAATAATTCAAAAAAAAATAGTATACTTTCCTTCGCCTCGTCCGTCTCCCAGAATCTCAACCAAGCTTGCCACACGCTCTCTCCCATCCACCATGGTTTCTTACCAGATTTCTTAATCTCAGATATCGTATCCCTGTAGTTCTTGCGCATCTTCTTCATCCAGTATGCTCGTGCCAGCATCATATCGTCTGTCTGGATGTCTATCTCAGCCTGTGTTAAAAAAAAGATTACACTTTAAACGATATAAACAGTAGAAAAACGACAAAAACGAATTAAAAATGAAAAACAGAAAAATATCCATACTAAGACATCCTGCCATATGCACTCTATGATGTGAGGAGGGATGTTATCCCACTTCGGCCAGCAAGCACTCATCCTGCTACGATAGGCAGCTCTAGAGGCGTCCAGCACAACCATAGAGGAAAGTAGGTCGAACCCCCTGTTTTTAAGTACGATATAGATAAGTACGCACGTATATCATAGAAAATATAAGATGCTGAATAAAATTTAATTCTTACCCATCTGCTCTAGGGACTAACGATACAACTGCACGCTGTGGCTCTTGCAATGGGCCACTGCCATCGCCTCCTGACGATCGGGAAGAGCTCCTACCTCTACATGACATATTGATAAACCTGTGACATATACACATCATTATATAAGAGAATAAAAACATGATAATTAATATATTTCATATGAAAATGACATCAACGGTATAAATTGCTTAATTAATGACTGAAATGGAAATAGAAATGGAAGTGTGTTATACCTGATTCATAATGGGTGTACTATTCCAACGATAAGCAGAGTTCATTGCATTTTCAATAAAAATTGCTAAATAAATGACAAATGGAAATAACATAAAACATGCAAACAATAGTAAACGGATTTGGTTTCATAGTTACATCAATTTCATAATACATCAAGAATTCAACATAGTTACATCAATTGCAAAAAAAAGATTCAGATTTATATCAGTCATCATCGTCTTCTAATTCAGATTCGGTCTCGTTTTCGACGATATTTTCCTCCGCACTGTCAAACACTTCTACCAAAACATTTGATTCATCGATCAAAGGACCAAAATCTGTATGACCGTCTGTAATTATTATTTTGTTATTTTGCTCAAGATCTGCCTGATAAGCTTGTTCATCCGGAATATTCTTCCCATCAAATGTGAATCTGGCCTTTGTTTTAAAAACTGCAGACCAATCTGCTTTATCTCTTTTTAGAGACGGATAAGGAGCGTAATAAACTTGCAATGCTTGTTTGGCTAGTACAAAAGGATCATACTTGTGATAGTGCGATGTATGCTTTATTTCGATAAGATTATAATCCTTGTGCACATTAATTCCAGAACCTGGAACATTGCTAAACCAATTGCATCTAAATAGAAACACCTCCTCCGCGGGTCGTGAGAAATATGTCAGTTGCAAAATTTGTGTCAAAACGCCATAAAAATCATTTAAATGATTTTCTGGATCGTCACTACCTTTAACAAATACACCAGTATTATTTGTCAATTTTTCTGCACCGTATTCTTTGGTTTTAAATTTATATCCATTGACGAAATATATTGGATATGTCTTGACCACTCTTTTTGGTCCCATCGCTAGATGTTTCAACCCTTCGTCAACAACACAATTTCTCGGCTCATAAACGTAATTTGAAAACCAATCGGAAAATTCTTTACTGAGATCTCCATTCGGATGTTCACGTTCATAAACACTGTTTATATAAACAAATTATTACATTAGGTTATACACGCGCATGCATTATAGAAAAAAATAAAACATAAATTATTATTTCAGATTACCTAACAAACGGTGCAACCTCGGCACAATTTAGAAGAATATAAGTGTGTGCTACATGAAGATCTCTATCGTCGAACCATATTTCTACACATTTTCCAGAAGGCCGACCATATTGTCTAAAAATAGATAACATTGCTTGAGAGGACTCTTGTTCGTCGCCTTCGTCATTACGAGGAACACTTTGAAATGAAATATTCACATGGTCACTGAAATAGTGAGAGAAAAAGAACGAAGCTTCTTCTTCGATGTAAGATTTACATATCGAACCTTCAACTCGTGCTTTTTGCCTCACTTTTTTCTTCAGATGATTCAAATATCTATGCAAAATTAATTTATATTAACTTCATCTTTCAAATGCAATTAAATTACGTTATAACATATTACATACCTCTCAAATGGATACATCCATCCATATTGGACAGGACCTCGAAGTCGTGCTTCAGATGGGAGATGAACAGGTAAATGTTCCATCACATTAAAAAAACCTGGCAGAAATATTTTCTCTAATTTGCAAAGCAATATAGGAATGTCCACTTCAAGTTTACGTAAACGTTGCACTTTTAAAGTAGTCGAACAAAGCTCTTTGTAAAACATACTAAGCTCCGTTACTACCTTCCAAACTTTTAACGGCAGTAGTTCTTTGAACATTACGGGAAATAAATTTTCCATCATTATGTGACAGTCGTGACTTTTCATTCCGCTCAATCTACCATTTTTAAAGTCAACACATCTACGAAGATTTGATGATATCCCATTAGGAAATCTTAACCCTTCCACCCATTTTAACACAGTTTTAACTTGATTATTATCTAATTCGTAACATGCTTTGGGTTTTTTACTGTCATTTGGTTTCATATGAAGCTCAGGACGTTTGCATAATTCTTCTATATCACGTCTTGATTTCAAATCATCCTTCGTCTTCCCTTTCACATTCAAAATTGTGTTAAAAACATTATCAAATACATTTTTCTCATTGTGCATCACATCTATGTTATGGCGAAGCAGAAGATGTTTCCAATACGGCAACTCCCAAAAAATAGTTTGTTTGCACCAGTTATGAACAACTGATTTGCCTTGAATTTCTGTTTGCTCGTCAATTTCATATATCTTTGGGTAGTCCTTAACAAGTTCATATATGTCTTCGCTTGACCATATCGTCGGTGGTTGTCTGGTTTCTACTCTATTAGCTAAAAAGTTTTTCTTGTCTCCTCTGAAGGGATGATTTACATGGAGAAAATATCGATGACAGTCAAACCATGAAATTTTCTTACCATGAGGTAAAGAAAACGCTCGTGTTTCATCCATGCAATATGGACATGCTAGACGACTGGCAGTACTCCATCCCGAAAGCATTGCATAGGCAGGAAGTTCACTTATAGTCCACAACAAAGAAGCAAACATACGAAAAATTTTCTTCTTGGACACATCGTATGTTTCTACTCCTTCTTTTCACAGTATTTTTAACTCCTCAATCAACGATTGTAAATATACATCGATTCCTTGTGTCGGATCATTGGGGCTAGGAACGACAACAGTAAGAAACATATATTGCGTTTTCATACACATCCATGGAGGTAAATTATACGGTGTGACGATAATGGGCCAGGATGAATATTTAGAACCAAATTGAGAAAATGGAGAAAAATCGTCCGTACATAATCCTAATCTAATATTTCGACTCTCCGCTGCAAAATTTGGATACGTTTTATCGAAATGCTTCCATGCTTCTCCATCGGCCGGATGTGTCAACATACCCTCTTCCTCTGTTCTCACGCTATGCCACCTCATATTAGATGCAGTTACAGAAGATGCATATAATCTTTGAAGTCTTGGAGTTATGGGTAAGTAGTGCATACGCTTGTACGGAACTTCCTTCCCCTTCTTTTTTCTTGGTTTGTATCTCTCCTGGTAACAAACTTTACAATTTCTAAGGTTTGCGTCTTCTTTCCAAAACAACATGCATCCTTTTAAACATGTATCTATTTTCTGATACGGTAAACCAAAAGCCGACATAAGTTTTTTAACTTCGTAGTATAAAACTCACACATTTGATTATCGGGCGGCATATGACTTTTTGCAGCTTGTACAACAGCCGTAAACCCAGCTTCAGTGATGTTGTATTTTGACTTCATCGTAATGTATTCTGCAATTACTGACAGCTGAGTGCCGCTTTTACAACCATCCCAAATAGGTTTCTTAGCTGCATCTAGTAAATCATAAATTTTTTTTGCTTCAATATTTGGTTCTTCAACATTTCCATCATTGTCGTCAACTTCAACCATAGGAAACATTGATCGTGCTGCATCTTCGACCATATTTTCTATACAGGTCATTGAAACTATTTCGTTAACGACACTTTCGGACTCTACAGAAGTATTTGCTACAACTTCTCCATGCCGATCCCAAACATATTATTCGGGTGCGAAACCGTGTTTGCACAAATGAACTTTCACAATATCTGGTAACAAATACTTCAAATGTCTACACCTACTACACGGACAACGAATTTCTGGATCGTTTCCGTTATTACTTAAAGCGAATTCAAGAAACACGTTTATACCATTATAAAAATCTTCTTTTATTGAGCCCCTCAGTCCTTTTCTTTGGTACATCCATCTCCTCCGATCAACAAAATAATCAATCATTTTTCCTATTTGACAAAATGAGAAGTTCAAAATTTAATATTTATTTTGAATTTAAAATTTATATTTAAAATTTCCTATTTGACAAATACTTCAAAATTTCCTATTTGACAAATACTTCAAAATTCCTATTTGACAAAATGAGAAGTTCCTATTTAAAATTTATATATTTTCAAATAGGGCACATTTTATTTTTTAACGTAACGATTTAAAAATATATATAATTTTTTTTTCATTGGTTTGGCATCCTACTTCCCATTACAAACACAGTAAGCATTTACATTTCGTATATCACTTCGTCTCAAACGATTCAACAAAATTTCAACAGCATTTCTCTTTTGTTCCCTGCATTGTACACAAATGCGTGTACGCAGGAAACAAAAAAGAAAAGTTAGGCCGAAATTTTATGAACCGTTTGAGACGAAATAGTATACAAAATGTAAATGCTTACTGTGTTCATAACTTGTCCAATACAGGGACAAATCCGACAAACAATGTACCAGATGAATATAAATGGCCGTTTTTCAAAAAGAACGTCTATTTATACAACGATCATGTACAACATTCGTCAGACGGGGCCAAAAACTCTCTAAGGAACATTTGTCAGTTACATGCGCGCATTTTACGAAAAAATACAGTTTTACTCACTGTTCACATTTACAAAAATATATATTAATTTAACACATTTATTCGACGTATTACGCATCAACTTAAGGCTCGTTCGACGTATTTTTTTGTTGCATAAATCAATACGTGCACAATATAATATTTCTAGCTCGTACGTTCATTTTATCTTATTTCAACTAACACAATACAATGATAGCAGTGCTACACACATATATAATCAATATAAATTATACATGTTTTTCGCAATTTCACGATAACAGATGAAATAGGAATACCATGGAATGCTAGAAACTATTATAACACTATTGTAAACAATTTCAATCAACAATTACCCCTAATTTATCAAATTATGCAAATCTAGAATTAGGATACAAACTGAATTTTTGGCTAAAATAAGAGATTATACCTGTTCTAGAGAGCAGTAGAAGTTAATTGCACATCCGGGAAGAACCTAAAATCTCGAAATTGCTGATTGGAGGGCTGGGGAAGAGAATTAGGGGAAGTAAACCTAATTTTTTCGTATGAAAATGGAGAAGAAGCAGGCTCGGTTGGAGCCAGATATTCGCGATTTTCCGACGGCTTTCGACGGCCGCCGACGGCCCGTCGGAAGCCGTCGGGAGCCGTCGCCCTACCCTACCGGTTTTTGAACTTTTTTCTAGTAGTGATACCATAAATATCTTTATTTTATACATCTCCTTCTTTTCAGCATATTCCTTGTTATTGCAAACGATATATTTTTAATTTAAGAATCTGAACTTGATAATCTATAGAAATTTACATTGGAATGTCCAACATTCTAGCGAATTAAAATACTACTTAAATCCTAATAATTTATCATGGTAACTTCTAATTTACATTTACTTGCATAACTCATTTAATTAAAAAAATCTAAAATTACAATATAATTTATCATATTCGCGGGGACTAGTGCTACCCAATACCAAATTTACGGACTACTACTACCCAATACTTTCCAGATTCAAGTAAATGCAATATTCAATCCAATTTATCAATCACAGAATATGTAGGCGGGGTTTGTAAATTCAATTCACATATATAATTAGGCCTACAACTTCAATTTTACATTTAGACATACATGAATAGATTTAAAACTTTATAAAGTCAATATTATATAAAAATATATAATTTCCTACTCACATTTCAAGCTTTCCAAATCCCCAGATCTAATCCCTGTTATTCCAATTTGACTTCCTTTCTCTCCCTGTCAGAATACATATACAGTAAGTATACATATGTCTATTCGAAATCTAGATCTGAGAAGAGATTTGGATTTAATTTAGATTTTAGATCCGGATTTATAATTGGGACAGTTTGGCATAGGTCCCTAATAAGTTTCAAAATACACAAAAACCCCAGTAAAAAAAAGTTTGTAAATTAGGTCCCTAGAATTAAGTTACCGAATAATGGCATACACTTATGCAATTATTCAATGAATAATTGCAGATATTTATCCAATTATATCAAAAAATTACAGAAATTTCCACAATTATTCACTGAAAAATTGCGGAAATTTCCGCAATTTTTTCAAAAATTTACGGAAAATTCCGCAATTATTCACCAAAAAAATTGCTAAAATTTCCGCAATTATTCATCGAAAAAATTGCATAAATTTACGCAACTTTTGGATATAATTGCGTAAATGTCTGCAATTATTCAGTGAATAATTGGATAACCATATGCAATTACTTAGTTACTTAATTCTAGGGACCTAATTTACATACTTTTTTTTACTAGAGTTTTTGTGTATTTTGAAACTTATTAGGGACCTGAGCCTAATATTCACTTTATAATTTACCTAGACTTTGATGATTTGATTTGACTCTATTCTTCTTCTGAACTATCTCCTACTATTCTCCACTTGTATATATGTACATAAAGTATAACTATATTTAGAGATAAGAATTTGTAAAGAAGAGAAAATGGCAAAGCTCTGTCGTCGTTCAAGAAAACATGGGAAAAAAGCTAGGGATTAGACACTTATTTATAAGGGTTTGAATCAATGCTAGCGTTAGATTAAATTATTTTAAAATGAATATTAGGCTCAGGTCCCTAATAAATTTCAAAATACACAAAAACTCCAGTAAAAAAAAGTATGTAAATTAGGTCCCTAGAATTAAGTTACTAAGTAATTGCATATAGTTATGCAATTATTCACTGAATAATTGCAAACATTTACGGAATTATATCCAAAAGTTGCATAAATTTATACAATTTTTTCGGTGAATAACTGCGGAAGTTTCCGCAATTATTTAGTGAATAATTGCGGAATTTTCCGCAAATTTTTGAAAAAATTGCAGAAATTATAATTGCGGAATTTTCCGCAATTTTTTGAAAAAGTTGTGGAAATTTCCGCAATTTTTCAGTGAATAATTGTGGAAATGTCTGCAATTTTTTGATATAATTGCATAAATGTCTGCAATTATTCACTGAATAATTGCATAAGTGTATGCCATTATTCGGTAACTTAATTCTAGGGACCTAATTTACAAACTTTTTTTACTGGGGTTTTTGTGTATTTTGAAACTTATTAGGGACCTGTGCCAAACTGTCCCTATTTTAAATCCAGGCTGTTCGACCACGTCAAAATTCACAGAAGACACATCCACCGGTCGAGCACCGTGGTGTCACTGGTTGACCGCTAGCGGTCGACCGGTCTCAATTAAGCGGTTGACCGACTGATGTATTTTTTGTTAATTATCTTCCACTGTTTGATTACATTGATTAATTTCCTCTTATGCGATATTCTTTCTATTTTTACCTGATTATACTAACGTTAAATATTCTTAAAGGTTAAGCATTGTTATCTATCTGTTAATCCTAGCTGACATTAATTAACATTAGTTGATTATTTTTATTTCCTCAGTTACATATAAAATTATTTCCGATTCGATAGGAAAACTTTATATATGAAAATTGATCAGAAATTCGCCACGAACCCAATGGTGCCAGTTTCGTAGCCAAATTCTGGAGTTTGTAAAAATTCTAATTTTGGCATTACTTATTAATTAATTTTTTTAAATTAATTATCGTTAAAATTATGGAGTGTTACATTCTCCCCTCTTAAAAGAATTTCGTTCTCGAAAATCCCCAAGGGCTGAATCATGTAACATAACACGCAACCAATCTAAACTAACCAACCAATTAGTGTAGAACCAATTTTGCATACAATAGTTTATATGTGCATAGTGTATCACAACATATATGACATATATGTAGAACAATTTTGAATTGATGCCACCTATATGAATGCATCTTTTAAAAGTATTTTGAAAAATTATGCAAACAACCTATATATATACTGCTAGTTCTATAGGTATACAAATTTTGAAAATCATAATCTTTGTTTTAGCATCCAAGTTTTCCCACACTTCTACGAATAGAAGTATAGTTCAACCAATTTTTCATCCAATCCCCACCGTCTGAAATCCTAGCACACCATCGCTAACATCCAAGTTTTGAAAATCCGATTTTCGTAACATATATTCTTATATCAGAAAACAGATTAGATGGAGAATTCAATATTTCCACCCCTTTCTTATATACCCATTCCACTGTCCTTGGAATCTTCTTTTTTGCCTCCAATTCTTTACCAACTTTTCCAAGTACATACCGCGTAAGAAAAATTTATGTTTAAATCTTTAAATTTTAAACTAGACTTATTTAAAAAAAAATTAGTTCACCTACCTACAAAGTATGGGAAAAGAAATCCCAAAGCTAAAACAGGTTTTTCCCTTGTCACTAACTACATTTTATTTTACTGTCACTTCTGCTATACAATAAAATATCTACTTCCTAACCCGTCGACTTATCTCCACCGTTGAGCATACAGCCTTTCAAAAATAATTTTTTTTCCTCTTTTCGGTTCATAACCTATTTAAATTAAAATTTTGAAAGAGTTGGAAAATCTTTAAAAGTTTAAAATTTTTCCTCGTTTTGTAAAAGTATTTTATATCTAAAATCAATAATTTTGAACAAAACTTTCAAAAGTGTATATATATATATATATTTAAAACAGTTCATGCCACATTCTATGCAGTTGGGTTTAGTTAATAGTTTAGTATCCATAATGGACTCTATCCTATTACGTGGCAAAATTTCATTTTCAAAAAACTTTTCTTTTATTTTTAAATAACATCTACCACACAAGCTCATTTATAAATTTTGGCTTTTAAGGCATAAGGATAGCCACCCATAGCTACGCAACAACCTTTCCCTGTCCTTTGCTTACCAAAATTTATCTTCTAAAATTTTACTATTTTTTGGGACTTAAATTAAATATATTTTTTAGTATTTAATTAAACAAATTTATTTATAACTTTCAGTCTTACTTTGCATTAGTTAAGTGTCTACACGAGGTTTCTTACTTATATAGTTTTTCAATTAATATAGCGGTCAACTAGAAAACCAATTTCAAAAGGAACATCCCTCAAATATCGTACGCCCTTCATACAACGGAAAAAACTAATGCTTAAAACCCAAAACCCTACAGAAACGATTGTTGGAAGATGTCCTTTAATACCAACTGACATTAATGATGTTATGGTCCTATCACTTCTTATTTACATTAAATGGACCATTCTAACATGCCATTTTACTATGCCCATATATCTTAACTTTTCGTTTAGACTTCTAGTAAATAAGGTCCACCCATTACTTTTATCTACTACCACCACCAATTATAGGTCAAACTATGCATTTCCATATTGTAGTGGGCTAAGGAATATAAATTATGCACATTTAGAATAACTTACTGGAAAAATTGGCTCGACGAATTAAATTTTCTACCTTCCATTCTGCTCTCTCTAATCTTGAGCCAACCAATGTCCTCTATGCGTGTTTGCCGCCTCATTACCCTTTATTACTATATGCTTTTAATCCAACTCTCTTGGTAGTATTCTCAAATTTTAGTGCTTACTTCCTTTTTCTTGACCTTTCATGCAAGTATACTCTAGAACCCATAAAAGTGTACTTTGTACCATTCACCATTCCTTCATAAGCTCTTCTTACGGCTTTCACACATGTCTTACTAAATATACCTAGGTTTATACCAGTATTCCTTAGAATCTATGGAAATTCCTTATTGTTATTCTATGAGAAATCATTATTGTTTTCTTTATAGTCTTATCTTTTACCTCATCTTACCAAGGCAATCATCCTTGACTACTCTATATTAAAATTTTGGTTTGGTTTCGGTACTCTTTTTTTTAAAATAAAAACTTCATGATTATAAAGTACTTACCAAAAATTTTACCTTTAAAAGTATGAACGTGGAATTTTTTTGCTAAATTCAAAAATAAATTGGTGTCTTAACTTTTAAAACTATAATTTAGGGTTTTCGAATTAAACTTATTCATCAAGTCCAAAAGAAAATGTTAGCAATTTAATTTTAAAAGTTCAATTCCTTTTCTTTCAAATCAACCTTTTCTTTTGAAGACTTTTTCTAATAAAAAGATTTTTACTTCTTAAAATTGGGATTTTTAACTCAAACCATTTATTTTGTTTGTCATTTAAAAACCCAATTTGTAACGACCCACTTTTTCATATAGTTTAAGTGGAAAATCAACCACACATGACCCATTCAAATTGAATGGAAGGGCGGATAGTTAAGGAAAATAAAGAAGATTAGAAGAAAACTAAATAACACAAAATCTTACAGCGAAACGAATAATCAATAATATACAACAAATCTTTACCGAAAGAAAAATGTAATATACATACTCTAAGAAGAGTATACAAACCTATATCAACCGGGATAGTTATAACTGCCCGTCCTTACAATTGTTGATAAATACAACCAACAGACAACACAGCGGAACACAAAGAAATAGGTAGATACATCTTGGACCTCCAGCTCATCTCTTAAAGCTACAAGGCATCCAAACTAAATCTGTAATATGCTCGGTTTGACCCGAGCATTATAATAAAATAACACTTGAGTTATTCCAGAAAACTGGCATGAGAAAAAAAACACCCAACTGGATTTAAAGTCATAAAAAAACCATTGAAATCAATAGTATCTTGTGAGACCACGCCGCACATAAACACGGACGGTTTATACTTTACGATAATAAACCATTTCATATGAAATCCTTTGATATTATAATAGTGTCTAAGATAAAATACTTATTAATCATAGCCTAAATTGTTACATTAATTAAATTCCAGTATAATAGGTATACAACTAAAACTATAAAGGCCCATATTGGAGAATGGATTCCATACTATGACATGGTAAGGAACTACCTTCCAATGGTAAATCTTTAGATAAAATGCACTGGGGTCTAACAAGAACATCTTGTACCCCTGTCACACAGGACTGGCCTACCACATGACTAGTAGTACTGAGTATGATCACCCATTTTGTTAATGGGCCCCAAATCATACATGAGTAGATAGTATTTGATCTAGACTTAGAATGACCATACCCTGATGGGAGCGACCCACATGGCCCTACTCCATGCCCGACTTTTGTCATTTTTCAGTTAAAAAGGCTTGAGGCTACGTTTTACCTTTATATACCACTTCCCACTTGGAATGCTACATTGCCTTCTAGGCAACAATGTAATGCCTGCATTCATCTATACAAGTTCGTCTTAAGACTGAACGAAACCAAAGGCACTACTTCTACTGCATCCATTTCGAACTACTCTCGGATTAGTAGCAAGTAGCCCTTTCACTTTAAAGAGCTCCGTCATCAATTCCATCATCTTCAAAATGTCTTCACTTCGAAAGGCTTGAGTTGAATCGAAGTGGTTTTCGGATAATGTATCTGATCCTTGTCTCTTCGAAACAACATTCGATAGTTTCCAGTAAACTAAACCCCGGTTCTTTAGGAAATAAACAGTCAAAGATAAGAGCGGAGATCACCTCCTAAACATTAGCAAACAGATTGCCTTATCATTTGTCCTAGGAGAACGAAATGAGATTTATACACACAGTACAACATCATCGAAGATGATTGTGCCATATAACTCATGTGGTTTTCCTAGATATTTCCAAAGTTACGTTTTGGATCCAAATTCGATAGTCAATTATTTTACTATCGACAAACACACATTCAATTTCAGGGATTTATTTCCAAAAGGAAAACCAACATTGGTTAAGCACATAAGCAATCACTAGCCTCTTAAATATTCCTTTTATTAGTAGAAATCACTTTGTAAATTACTTGTATAAAAATACCTTTACAAAGATATACCCACAAATCCCTGAATTTTCAATACTTAGAAAATATCAATATACTTATCTCGATGGTATAAGTGTATTCACAAACATTACACTTCACAACTTAGAAAATTTACTCATATACTTATCTCAATGGTATAAGTATATTTACAAAATTGAGAACGATCTTTTTTTATTCAATTCAAAAATCATTTTTAAACTCCTTATAAATCTCTAAAATCATTTATAAACCATTTTATAAATCTCTGAAAATCATTTATAATCTCTTTTATAAATTTCAGTCACTTATAAATTCTTTTTATACATTTCTAAAATCATTTATAAACCCTTTATAAATCCGTAAAACCATTTATAAAACTCCTTTTATAAATCTATAACCCATTTCTAAATTTCTTTTATAAATATCTAACCATTTATAAAACTCCTTCACCTTGTAAATAATCTCCCTTTAAGTCTTTAAACCATTTTATACAACTTCTTTTATAAAACCCAAGCCCATTTATAAACTCTATTTATAAGTCTCGAAAACATTTTATAAATAAATAAAAATCATTTACTTCAAAACACTATTGCATAATAATAAACATTAACAGTAAACATTATTAAATAAATAATAACTATTAACTTCAAAACATCATTAAAAATAATAATTAATAATTTCAAAACATTATTAATAGAATAATAATAAATAAATATTCTATATTACTACAAATAAAAATAATTTATTTCCAAAACATTATTAATAAATCATCAATATTAATTTCAAACCATATTAATTATTTTAAATAATTAACTTTTCAAAATATTGAAATATTAATAAATAACCTTAAAACAATACTGAATATAAATAAATAATGCTTTAAAAAAATATTAAATATAAATAAATAACTTGGAAAAGACAGATAAAAAGGTTGGAGCAAAATAGAAGTTAAATCCTTTAAAACAAAATATTTTTAAAACCCAAATTCGGATTTTAAAATCATTTCCTGTCTCAAAAACCTAATTCCAACTCAAATGGAAATTTATAGTATCTTTTCAAAATACTAATTTGAGGCAAATAACTATCCAACGTTTAACCAATATCAGTATTGATTTTATATCACTATAGGGTTTAAGTTTTGAACATATAACAATGTCATAATCAAAAGAGCCAACAGGTTTAATATCCAATAATTCATATGATAGGAATATTATTGAAATTAAAATCAACAATGGCGACGAATCCTGTTGGATCCCTCCAACCTGTCCCCCTACATCACAAATAGTATATAATCATATAATATGGGTCATTTACTACTAGGCGGGTATATATAAAAAGCATCCACTTTATGGGTGGGAATAAAACCAAACCAACTGATAAAACAATAAACGACTTTCCCCAACTGATAAACCAAATCATATAATACGGCTGCCACGCTACAATCTGAGATGATCCAACCATCCAATAGGTAGAGCTCGATGTTGTATACAACTTCCTAATTGATGACTTTCCCCAACGATGCTTGGAATGGTCACGATCACCTCGAACCGTTGGATGAAGGAGGTGTTTTAATTTGAAATATGCCAACAGATTTCCGTTGAAGTCGCGTGTTTGAAATAGAAAGGAGAGGCAAGGTTTGGAACGGTTGAAGTATGGGCTGAATGTTAGAACTATGGGCTTGAATATGGTTATATATAGATTATAATATTCAAAAATATCTGGCTCTACACGTTTAAAAAATCTCAAGCTCCTATCGAGGCATGCCACCTGGCGTTCTCACTATAAGGAGACCAGTGATTTCCGACGGTTGAAAACCGTCGGCGGCCGTCGGAAGCCATCGGCGGCCGTCGGGAAAAGCCGTCGGAATATACGGCGTCGGGGAGCAGTATTTCCGACGGCTTCCGACAGAGGGCACCGTACTTATTGCCGACGGATTCCGACACGTGTCAGGATCCGTCGGAAACCGTCGGAAAAATGTCCTACAGGCTGTCGGAATCCGTCGGAAATTCCGTACCTATAAACCGTCGGAAACCGTCGGAAATCTGCTGTTTTTTTATTACTGCTGCAAATGTAGCCTTCCATACACATTTCTTTTCCAAAAACTATTACACCAATACCGCACAATCCAATATACAATATACCAACCAAATATCAAAACCCAAACTACACAAAATTAATCAAACACACAAATATATCAAATTACATCAAAATAAAATACATAATATACATAACCATTCCAACAACCCCAACAATAAGTGTTATACCATGTCATACATACACAAAATCATCAACATCCACATCATTATACAACCACACAACCAAGTGTATCAAAAATAATCATACAAAACTAAAAAACATACCTAAAAAAGCAAGAAAGCAATGAATCAATCTCCTCCAGATCCAGAGCCAACCGAGGAAGGGAAGCGGCCACCAAACTGATGCATGTACTCTAACAATAGTGTGGTCTACATGGCCTGTTGGCGGTTCTGCTCCTCCAGTTGGGACACTCTAGTCTGCAATTCTTCTATATCTGCTAGATCGCTCTGAGCTCTATTCGGCCGACCCCGTCTCTGACTGCTGGCCTGCAATAAATATTAAATTTAGCTGTGTGATCTCTATAAGTGTATGTGCATATCTCTGTAAATGAATAAAATTCAAGTTTATTGTTTTGAAAAGGTCCAAATAGCATATTTGAAGTATTCAAGATAAAATTATATATTCCAACATAGAATTTTGGCTTAAATATCAAATTAGCAGTAAAATAAATTATTTACCACTTGATTGCCAAATCCGTATCGTCTGCCATGCTCTGCTGGATCCATAACGGACTCAAAAATAGCATCCTCCTCATCAGTCGTCAGCTGTTCTCGACCCGTATCAGCAAGGAGTTTCTGGCGCTACTCCATAAATTTTTCCTGCATTAACAAATTAATAACATCATATCTTATTTCATTATAGTTTAACAAGCAGAACAATTACTAATACTACATAAAATGAAATATGCTTACATGGGCTCTTGCTGGATTTATCGTCCTGCCATGTATACGAAACAGTTCCATCCGGATTTACATGCTCGACAGCATGCGTACGAGTGAACACGTCCATATAGCCCACGGGACCATGCGCCTCAGCTTCTTGAAGTTGATTTTTACATACAATTACTATACATTTAAAATTATATAGCATAAACTATTTACAATTATCATTCAGTAAATTTACCAACTCCTACCAATACTGCTTAAATGACTTCGACCCTCCGCGATGAGTGACGGGATTTTTATTTCTGTTTGCAGAGTTTCTATACGACTCTGCCTGTACATTCAAAATTTGATGCATTATTTTTTGATAACGTCAAATTAATAATTCAAAAAAATTTAGTATACTTGCCTTCGCCTCGTCCGTTTCCCAGTATCCCAACCATGCTTGCCATACGCTCACCCCCATCCACCGTGGTTTCTTACCAGATTTCTTAATTTCAGATATCGTGTCCCTATAGTTCTTGCGCATCTTCTTCATCCAGTATCCTCGTGCCAGCAGCATATCGTCTGTCTGGGTGTCTATCTCAGCCTGTGTTTCATGATAAAAAGTAAAAAAAAGATTACACTGTAAACGATAAACAGTAGAAAAACGACAAAAACGAATTAAAATGGAAAACAGAAAAATATACATACTAGGACATCCTGCCATATGCACTCTATGATGTGAGGAGGGATGTTATCCCACTTCGGCCAGTAAGCACTCATCCTACTCCGGTAAGAAGCTCTAGAAACATCCAACACAACCTTCGAGGGCAGTAGGTCGAACCCCCTGTTTTTAAATATGATACAAATAAGTACGTACGTATATCAAAAAAATAAGATGCTGAATAAAATTTAATTCTTACCCCTCTGCTCTAGGTACTAAAGAAACTACAGGACGCTGTGATGCTTGTGATGGACCACTGCCATCGCCTCCTGAAGATCGGGAAGAGCTCCTACCTCTAGATGACATTACGATAAACCTATGACGTATATACACATCATTTCAAAAGATAATAATAACATGATAATGAAATATATTTCATACATAAATGACATCAATGGTATAAATTGCTAAATTAATGACAGAAATGGAAATAGAAATGGAAGTGTGTTATACCTGATTCATAATGGGTCTCATGTTCCGACGATAAGCAGATTACATTGCATTTTTAATAAAAATTGCTAAATAAATGACAAATGGAAATGACATAAAACATGTAAACAATGGTAAACGTACAGATTTTGGTTTCATAGTCAAATCAATTTCATAATACATCAAGAATTCAACATAGTTACATCAATTGCAAAAAAATTAGATTCAGATTTATATCAGTCATCATCGTCTTCTGATTCAGATTCGGTCTCGTTTTCTATGATATTTTCCTCTGCACTATCAAACGCTTCTACCAAAACATTTGATTCATCAATCAAAGGACCAAAATTTGTATGATCGTCTGTAATTATTATTTCGTTATTTTGCTCAAGATCTGCCTGCTAAGCTTGTTCATCCGGAATATTCTTCCCATCGAATGTGAATCTGGCCTTTGTTTTAAAAACTTCAGACCAGTCTGCTTTATCTCTTTTCAGAGACGGATAACGAGCGTAATAAACTTGTAATGCTTGTTTGGCTAGTACAAAAGGATCATACTTGTGATAGTGCGATGTATGCTTTATTTCGATAAGATTATAATCCTTGTGCACATTAATTCCAGAACTTGGAACATTGCTAAACCAATTGCATCTAAATAGAAACACCTCCTCGGGTCGTGAGAAATATGTCAGTTGCAAAATTTGTGTTAGAACGCCATAAAAATCATTTAAGTGATTTTCTGGATCGTCACTACCTTTAACAAATACACCTGTATTATTTGTTAATTTTTCTGCACCGTATTCTTTGGTGTTAAATTTATATCCATTGACGAAATATATTGGATATGTCTTGACCACTCTTTTTGGTCCCATCGCAAGATGTTTCAACCCTTCGTCAACAACACAATTTCTCGGCTCATAAACGTACTTTGAAAACCAACCAGAAAATTCTTTACCGAGATCTCCGTTCGGATGTTCACGTTCATAAACACTGTTTATATAAACAAATTATTACATTAGGTTATACACGCGCATGCATTATAGAAAAGAACAAAACACAAATTATTATTTCAGATAACCTAACAAACGGTGCAACCTCGGCACAATTTAGAAGAATATAAGTGTGTGCTACATGAAGATCTCTATCGTCTAGCCATATTTCTACACATTTTCCAGAAGGCCGACCATGTTGTCTGAAAGTAGATAACATTGCTTGAGAGGACTCTTGTTCGTCACCTTCGTCATTACGAGGAACACTTTGAAATGAAATATTCACATGGTCACTGAAATAGTGAGAGAAAAGAACGAAGCTTCTTCTTCGATGTAAGATTTACATATCGAACCTTCAACTCGTGCTTTTTGCCTCACTTTTTTCTTCAGATGATTCAAATATCTATGTAAAATTAATTTATATTAACTTCATCTTTCAAATGCAATTAAATTACATGATAACATATTACATACCTCTCAAATGGATACATCCATCCATATTGGACAGGACCTCGAAGTCGTGCTTCAGATGGGAAATTTACATATCGAACCTTCAACTCGTGCTTTTTGCCTCACTTTTTTCTTCAGATGATTCAAATATCTATGTAAAATTAATTTATATTAACTTCATCTTTCAAATGCAATTAAATTACGTGATAACATATTACATACCTCTCAAATGGATACATCTATCCATATTGGACAGGACCTCGAAGTCGTGCTTCAGATGGGAGATGAACAGGTAAATGTTCCATTACATTAAAAAAACCTAGCGGAAATATTTTCTCTAATTTGCAAAGCAATATAGGAATATCCACTTCAAGTTTACGTAAACGTTGCACTTTTAAAGTAGTCGAAAAAGCTCTTTGTAAAACATACTAAGCTCCGTTACTACCTACCAAACTTTTAACGGTAGTAGTTCTTTGAACATAATGGGAAATAAATTTTCCATCATTATGCAACAGTCGTGACTTTTCATTCCGCTCAATCTACCATTTTTAAAGTCAACACATCTACGAAGATTTGATGATATCCCATCAGGAAATCTTAACCCTTTCACCCATTTTAACACAGCTTTAACTTGATTATTATCTAATTCGTAACATGCTTTGGTTTTTTTTTACTGTCATTTGGTTTCATATGAAGCTCAGGACGTTTGCATAATTCTTCTATATCACGTCTTGATTTTAGATCATCCTTCGTCTTCCCTTTCACATTCAAAATTGTGTTAAAAACATTATCAAATACATTTTTCTCATTGTGCATCACATCTATATTATGACGAAGAAGAAGATGTTTCCAATATAGCAACTCCCAAATAAATAGTTTGTTTGCACCAGTTATGAACAACTGATTTGCCTTCAATTTCTGTTTGCTCTCCAGTTTCATATATCTTTGGATAGTCCCTAACAAGTTCATATATGTCTTCGCTTGACCATATCGTCGGTGGTTGTCTGGTTTCTACTCTATTAGCTAAAAAGTTTTTCTTGTCTCCTCTGAAGGGATGATTTACATAGAGAAAATATCGATGACCGTCAAACCATGAAATTTTCTTACCATGAGGTAAAGAAAACGCTCGTGTTTCATCCATGCAATATGGACATGCTAGACGACCGGCAGTACTCCATCCTGAAAGCATTGCATAGGCAGGAAAATCACTTACAGTCCACAACAAAGAAGCAAACATACGAAAATTTTTCTTCTTGGACACATCGTATGTTTCTACTCCTTCGTTCCACGGTATTTTTAACTCCTCAATCAACGGTTGTAAATATACATCGATTCCTTGTGTCGGATCGTCGGGGCCAGGAACGACAACAGTAAGAAACATATATTGCGTTTTCATACACATCTATGGAGGTAAATTATACGGTGTGACGATAATGGGCCAGGATGAATATTTAGAACCAAATTGAGAAAATGGAGAAAACCGTCCGTACATAATCCTAATCTAACATTTCGACTCTCCGTTGGAAAATTTGGATACGTTTTACCGAAATGCTTCCATGCTTCTCCATCGGCCGGATGTGTCAACGTACCCTCTTCCACCGTTCTCACACTATGCCATCTCATATTAGATGTAGTTACAGAAGATGCATATAATCTTTGAAGTCTTGGAGTTATGGGTAAGTAATGCATACGCTTGTATGGAACTTCCTTCTTCTTCTTTTTTCTTGGTTTGTATCTCTCCTGGTTACAAATTTTACAATTTCTAAGGTTTGCTTCTTCTTTACAAAACAACATGCAACCTTTTAAACATGTATCTATTTTCTGATAAGGTAAACCAAAAGCCGACATAAGTTTTTTAACTTCATAGTGATTTTCACACATTAGATTATCGGGCGGCATATGTCTTTTTGCAGCTTGTACAACAGCCGTAAACCCAGCTTCAATGATGTTGTATTTTGACTTCATCGCAATGTATTCTGCGATTACTGACAACTGAGTGCCGCTTTTACAACCATCCCAAATAGGTTTCTTAGCAGCATCTAGTAAATCATAAAAAAAATTTGCTTTAATATTTGGTTCTTCAACATTTCCATCATCGTCGTCAACTTCAACCATAGGAAACATTGATCGTGCTACATCTTCGACAATATTTTCTATACGGGTCGTCCTAACTATTTCGTTAATGACACTTTTAGACTCTACAGAAGTATTTGCTACAACTTCTCCATGCCGATCCCGAACATAATACTCGGGTACGAAATCGTTTTGGCACAAATGAACTTTCACAATATCTGGTAACAAATACTTCAAATGTCTACACCTACTATACGGACAACGAATTTCTGGATCGTTTCCGTTATTACTTAAAGCGAATTCAAGAAACACGTTTATACCACTATAAAAATCTTCTTTTATTGAGCCCCTCAGTCCTTTTCTTTGGTACATCCATCTCCTCCGATCAACAAAATAATCAATCATTTTTCCTATTTGAGAAAATTAGAAGTTCAAAATTTAATATTTATTTTCAAGAATACAAATTCGAAAAAGATTATTTTCATGGTCGTATAATATTTGAATTTAAAGAACAACTTCACAAATTTAAAAATATTTTCAAATAGGGCACATTTTATTTTTTAATGTATCGATATAAAAAATTGTATAAATTTTCTTTTCCATGGTCAGGCATCCTACTTCCCATTACAAACACAGTAAGCATTTACATTTCGTATATTACTTTGTCTCAAACGATTCAATAAAATTTCGGCAGCATTTCCCTTTTGTTCCCTGCATTGTACACAAATGCATGTACGCAGGAAACAAAAAAGAAAAGTTAGGCCGAAATTTTATGAACCGTTTGAGACGAAGTAGTATACAAAATGTAAATGCTTACTGTGTTCATAACTTGTCCAATACAGAGACAAATCCAACAAACATTGTACCAGATGAATATAAATGGTCGTTTTTTGAAAAAAAACGACTATTTATATAACGATCATGTACAACACTCGTCATACGGGGCCAAAAACTGTCTAAGGGACATTAGTTTATTAAATGTGCGCATTTTACGAAAAAAATACAGTTTTACAAACGGTTCACATTTACAAAAATATATTTTAATTTTAACACATTTATTCGACGTATTACATCAACTTAAGGCTCGTTCGACGCATTTTTTTTGTTGCATAAGTCAATACGTGCACAATATAATATTCCTAGCTCGTGCATTCATTTTATCTTATTCCAACAAACATAATACAATGATAGCAGCACTACACACATATACAATCGTAGAATCAAGGCATACACAACGATTTACATATACACGAACAACCACAAATTATAAATGTTTTTCACAATTTCACGATAAAAGATGAAATAGGAATACCATGGAATGCTAGAAACTATTATAACACTATTGGAAACAATTTCAATCACCAATTAGCCCTAATTTAACAACTTATGCAAATCTAGATTTAGGGTAAAAATTAGATTTTTGGCGAAAATAAGAGATTATACCTGACCTAGAGAGCAATAGACGTTGATTATGCAGCCGGGGAGGATCCGAAAGCTCGAAATTGATGATTGGAAGCTTGGGGAAGAGATTTGGGGATTTAGGGTGAATTATTTTCGTATGAAAACTGAGGAGGAAGAAGGCTCGGCTGGGCCTGTATTTTGCAAATTTCCGACGGCTTCCGACGGCCGCCGACGGCCCGTCGGAAGCCGTCGGAAATAGGCCGTCGGATGCCGTCACCTCCCTCCGTCGGTATTTAGCATTTTTCTAGTAGTGTCTATACTAAATATCCCTATTCCGAAAACAATGTAACTAGTCTTGAAACCTAATTCGATCATATGCAGAAATTAACTTTACAAAGCCAATCATATTATATTAATTTCTGTAATTAGTTTCTTAGCGTTTCAAGCTCCTACGACCAAATGATATGTTCGATCGCCCAGAAATTCGTTAACATACAATAATTTTACTATTACAGATCTAATGAAACTGGTTTCATGAAAATCCGAGACAGTACCCCGTAAGGCAATTTTCACATGTTAATTAAAACGAATTATCATGAAAACCAAATTGCTCACTTTTAAATCTTAATTTAAAAAGTTTATATTCCATTTTTATTTATACTGAATTCAGATAAGATCTCCAAATCATTTTAATTCATACTAAATCCAAGGTTAAATTATTTAAATATTCTAATTATTTAAATTCATTATTCAAACAAATTCCTATATGTGAAATTTAAGCCATTTGACTTATAAAACTAATATTTCAATATTTAAGTTTAAATAAATATTCCAAATTCGAATGATTGAAATTCTGGGTCATTACATTCTTCCTCCCATAAAAAAATTTCGTCCTCGATATTAGCAAGTAATAAAAATACCCAAAACCCATTAACTTTTTAAAACCAATTAGTTGAAATAGATTACCAAATTCTTTTAAACCTTTAACTTTCCAAAACCAATTTGTTGAAACTTTGTTATCATCTTTTTTAAGTCTTTAAAATCATTCATAGTTACTAACTAATACCAGTGCAAGTTATGACATAAACATCAAATTTTAGTTATTAAAAATTTTCCCAAAATTTGCAAAAATTTTATAACTCTTTAATTTATAGAAAATTTTGGCAACGTCTCCTTTGTGCGGCTAGATCAGAACAACTATAAATTGCCACTACATGCCTAAACCAACAAAAGAAAACAAAAGCTAAGCGGCTCAATCATAAAACCATCAAATTCAAACAACAATATAAACATGTATCTATTTGTCGGGCAACCAACTCTACTTGTGAAACCAACGGCATGAAACTAGCATTTGCTTCTATATACCTACATATTACTTACACATAAAATCCAACCATACAATCTCTAACCATATTATGCATTTTCAATGACATATATTTAATTATGAGAAGCCCATAAGATGTACATATACCATCCGTATGCAATATCAAATCTGATTGCTCAATCAGTTACATGATTTCACTTTTGAACTAGTATCGTCCACTCGACCACTCTAGTGCGGACTCTGATCTAGTTCCTTGGTTAGAATCTACCCTTCTCCTTACATAGCCATATATTATGATAGAGAATATCATAATCAATCAAAAATCCATACCCAGTGTTCGCCGTGTAGAATCGAGCGAAAAATTCTAACTCGGACCGATGTAAATCACCTCGAAATTGTATATTCGAATCTAGATCAAACAGTTATGTGAATAAAATAGCATACATACAACTTACGTATTTATTTCAATTGGTTTCTTATTATATCCCATTCTTTTTCTATTTAGATTCTTTTATTTACATCCATTTATTACTTAGTATATTTCTTTCAATATTGATGTCACTTAAGAACCATTCCATCCAATTTTACTTAAGTTTATTATAAACAGTTTATACTACACTACTCATTTTTATTATCACTTCATAATTTAAGTTCATATTTGTTTTAAATCAAAGTTGATTTCATTTAACTTATTTCCTTAATTGACTTTATTTAAATTTTCTTGAGTCAAATTTCTTTTCAAAATTTATTTCATTTAACTTAACTTAAGTTAAATTTCATTTCAAATTTGCTTTTCTTAACATTTATATTCTACAAATTTTAAAAAAAAAATTAACTTACCAATTCTCAAAATTTATAAGTTACGAAAATTGATTTCTTATAATTTAAACAAAATACTTAGATAAATATTTCAGAATTTAAACACTCTGTTTTATTCAACTCTATTTTGAAATAATACATAATACAATATATATATACATACATATATATACATACATATATATATATACATATATATATATATATATCTTTCTGTATAACAAATTATGTTTGGGATTTAAAAACTTTTTCTACCAAAAAAATTCCAACGGTAGCAATTTCTCTCTTGGAAACCCGAAAATGAACGTCGATGATGCTGCAATCATCATCGAAATTATTTTTCAACAACCAATGTGAGTTCAGTGCTTTCTTAACACTTTAAAATTCATTTTAAAATATTTCCACTCAAAAATATTTCCAAGTAATATTATTATTATTTTCCAAAAATTTGAAAACAATTTTCAAAATCAACGGGATTTAATTCACAAATTCTCGGCTTTTAAATCCTTTTTATTTACAAATCATATTTATAAATTTCCCTTATATATATAAATTTCACTTTGGTTATATAAACCCATTTCTTAATTGTTTATCTTTGTTTACATTATGATAATAACAACTTTTATTAGAACACAAACAACAAACAACAAATGATAATAATCAAATATTATCATTCTCTAACAACCAAACACACCATATATACTGCAATAATTTCTTAAAAATCATCCTTTATATATAAAATATAATCAAGGTAAAATTATTTCATTTCCCCAATTTCAAAACAATATCATGTCGAATTACTCTTTTCAAGTGTTTAGAGATCCCTACCAATAACATTAATTACTCGTACTAACCAGAATCCATAAACCACTCAACAGATCAATCAACACATGTAAAACATTTTTACACCACTAACAAATACGCGCTTATATACACACCCTCAAACTCATTCTAGGGTACTACTGTCCATATCTCTAATGAGTAATCCCCACCAAAGAAAAGGTTCTCGCTTAACATTGTGCTTTGATACCACATTGTAACGACCCACTTTTTCGTACAGTTTAAGTGGACAATCAATCACACATGACCCACTCAAATTGAACGGGAGGGTAGATAGTTAGGGAAAAGAAAGAAAAAAGAAGATAAGAAGAAAACTAATCAACACAGAATCTCATAATGGAACGAATAATCTATAATATACATCAAATCTTTACCAAAAGAAAAATGTAATATACATACTCCAATCAGTGTGTACTAACCTATTTCAGCCGGAACAGTTAAAACAGACTATCATTACAATTGCTGATAAATACAACTAACAGACAACATAGTCGAACATAAAGAAATACGTAGATACTTTTTGAACCTCCACTGGTCTCCTAAAGTTCCAAGGCATCCAAATTAAATCTGTAATATGCTCGGTCTGACCCGAATATTATAATAAAATAACACCCGAGTTAGTCCGAAAAGCCAGCGTGAGAAAAAAAACACACCCAACAGGATTTTAAAGTTATAAAAAAAACCTTGAAATCAAAAGTATCTCATAAGACCACGCCGCACATAAACACGGACGGTTTTTACCTTATGATATCCAAACCATTTTATATGAAATTATATGATATTCTAATAGTGTCTATGATACAAATACTTATTAGTCATAGCCAAAATTGTTACATTAATTAAATTCTGACATAACAGGTATAAACTAAAACCGTAAAGACTCGTATTGGAGAATGGATTCCACACTATGACAAGGTAAGGAACTACCTTCCGATGGTACATCTCTAGATAAAATGCACCGGGGTCTGACAAGAACATCTTGTACCCCTGCCATACAGGACTGGTCTACTACTTGACTAATAGTACCGAATATGATCACCCCATTTGTTAATGGGCCCCGAAGCATACTTGTGTAGATAGTAATTGATCTAGAGTTGGAATGACCATACCCTGATGGGAGCGACCCAAATGGCCCTGCCGCGTGACTGATTTTGTCATTTCCCGATTAATGAGGCTTGAGGCTACGTTTTCCCTTTATATAGCACTTCCACTTGGAATGCTACATTGCAATCCATGCAACAATGCAATGCCAGGATTCATCCATACAAGTTCATCCTAGGACTGAACGAAACCGAATGCACTACTTAAACTGCATCCATTTGGAATTACCCTCAGGATTAGTAGCAAGTAGTTCTTTCACTTCAAAGAGCTTTATCTTTAATTCCATCATCTTCATGATATCTTAACTTTGAAATGCTTGAGTTGGATCGAAGTGGTTTACGGATAACACATATGATACCGGTCTGTTTGAAACAACATTCAATATTCTAACTCTTTAGAAAATAAGCAGTCAAAGATAAGAGCGGATATCACCTACTAACTTTTAGCGGACGGATTTCCTTATCAATTGTCCTAGGAGAACAAAACGAGAATTATACGCATAGTACATCATCATGGGAGATGACTGTGCTATATAACTCAAGTGTTTCTCCTAGATATTTCTAAAGTTTCGTTTTAGATCCAAATTCGATAGTCAGTTATTTAACTATCGAAAAACACACATTCAATTTCAAGGATTTATTTCCAAAAGGAAAACCAACATTAATTAAGCACATAAGCAATCACTAGCCTCTTAAATAATACTTTCATTAAAATCACTTTGTAAATTACTTGTATAAAAATACTTTTACAAAGATATACCCACAAATCCCTATATTCCGAATACTTGGAAAATATCCAAATATTTATCTCAACGGTATAAGTATATTCACAAACATTACACTTCACAACTTAGAAAATGTACTCATATACTGTTCGTCGACAAAAATTCTATCGAATTAGAAAACCGTCGAACGAATTTAGAAATAAAATTAACCGTAAGCGCACGGTGTACGAATGTAGCACATGGCGAATACGGGTCGATCCGCCGGGAATTGATGATTTAAATTTTCTACTCAATCAAATTAACCAAAGTTGAAGAGTGTTAAGCTAAAAAAAGGAGAAAAATGACAAAAGAAAATAGATAAAAATATGAGAGTGTTAAGACAATTTAGAGGCAACTTCCACTCTCTAGATCACATAAATCAACAAAATGAAGTTATGATCTCTCTTTTCTTTGTCATTAGTTAGCTTAATTGATGTGCTTATCATAAGTATGGCTTATTTGTGCTATTAATTAGCTCAACATAAGCCATCAAACTATAACACACCCCTTAAACCACTTACTAACTCATATGAAAAACGATAACAAAGTTGAAAGCAAAATCTATTTTAAGTATGGCCTATTAACTATTAATTAGAAATATAGACCATCAAATTTTAATCTCAACATTCACTTCATTACCATCATCATATGTAGATGAAGAGGTAATTTGTGTTAGTGATTGTTTAAGTATAGCCTATTAGGTGTCAACAATATAGGCTATCAAATTGAAAGCAAAAACAACAAGTTAGCCACTTCATACATTCTCATTAAAGCGCAAAAAGAGAGTATAAAACATCAAAATGTTGAAGCTACATGATTAGAGGCTTCATTACCCCTAAATTGAAGGGATTAGCCTCTCATTTGTGTTATCATATCAACACAAGTAGCATGCAACATGAAACTAAAAAAAAATGAAAGCTAAATGAAAAGAGAACTATTCTACTTGCATAAAAGAAAAGAGATCTACACTACAACATGAAAGGAGATAAACAAGAAAAGGAAATAACATGTATTAAATTGAATAAAAAAGTTACATGAAAAGAAAATGGCTAAGTAGCCATGAAAAGAGAAAGAGAGCTTTTCTTTTATTTTGAGCCTACAACTAAACTAAAGAGAGACTAAGGAAGGGGAGGTTACATGAACATAATGGGTTATTTATACAAGCATGAAACCCTAATTCATAATTTGGGGAATGCCCAAAATACCCTCTTAGGAAGTGTGGAGGCCAAGTAATCATTAGCTTCAAATAATCCTCATTTAAGTGTACATGAAGCCATTAATTCCATAAGCATGTGCATTAGCCTCTAATTTGTACATTAAGGTAGGTGGGTAGGTGGGGTCCTCCATTATCTTCACTTTGAATTATTTCCATCTTCATTTGTTCTCTTCACTCTTGTGCATGCATGTGTCTTTATGAAACCACTCCTATTTGAGATCAAATTCCTACACAAATATATATAAATTTCCAATTAATTTTTCTCAAATTAATATATGCACAAAGAATGCCTATTTTGCCCTTGGATGAAGATGAATATGTGACAATTTGGAATTAATATGGATTTTGGTTAAAACAAGTTAAAATACCCAATATGATCATTTATTTGAATTAATTAGATTAAATATGGTGGTAAAAATATGCACATTTACGTGCACATCAAATACCCCCACACTTATTTTTTTATTCGTCCTCGAATAAAGGAAAAACTAAGATAAATCCATTTTCGTAGGGAGCACGATTGCATTGAGCATATGCAACAAGCCGTTAAACCTCTGGGTGTCCCCAGTAGGACGAGTGTTGTCTCGTGAGGGTTTTCAGCGGATACTACCCACAAAATCCAAATGCAGAATGAAAATATTTACAAAATGCAAGATTTATTTACAAGGAGATGAATGCAAGTTTTTGAAAATATTTAAAATGAAGGATTTATTTTTAAATTGACACAAATAAGTGAAATACAGGTTTGGTCATTATCTTGAAATTTAAGTCATTTACTCGTCAAAATTTCCAACAAAAATTAAGTTATCATAACAAATAGACAATAGTTTAACTCATTGTTTCAGTTGATAACAAAGTGTAACCATGAAATAGGTCCTTAGTTGATTATCAAAGTTTATTAAAGTGGTATTTCATTTCATTTCAATAACAAATCAAATCAAATAAGTTAAAATAGTGCTTGGATTTCATTTGCTTACTCTCTTCATTTTTTGAAAATTTTATTGATATTTACAATATTTACATATGCCTAACTCAAATAAACTGAGGCCAGATATATTACCCATGCACTGCCTTGCAGACTGATGTGAGGGGAATACAGAGCGTGGCGAGTGAACACACGAGTGTGAACACCTATTGACTGTAGGCGTTATTAAAAAGAATTTATATATATATACACCTAGCTCAGATAAACTGAGGCCAGATATACCGATCATGCACTGCCTTTCGGGCTTACGTGAGAAAGGTACAGAGCATGGCGAGTGTACACACAAGTGTGCACACCTGTCGACCGTAGGTGTTAATAAAAAATATTTACATATATACAAATGTTTTTTTTTTCTTTTTTTTTCTTTTTTTTCTTTTTTTTTCTTTTTCAGATTTTTTTATAAAAAGAGAGAGTTTTTTGCAAAATCATCTTAGCACCACTTAACTTATAAGACAAAAAAATGTTATATCCTTTACTTTAAATCAACCACTTTTTTAAAACAAAGATTTTCAATTAGGATATATTTCATAATTATCACGTATGAATCTTCCTATATACTAGTTAAACCATTATTATTTGTAATCAAACTTCATTTTTATTTTTGTTAAGACGAATAAATTTTCAAAAATTTCAATTTAATAAACCAAAACTATATATTTATCTTATAGTGTTTCTTTAAAAATAAATTAAAATGCTTAAAAAGAAAATTTTGTTTTTTTTTTGTTTTTGAGATTTTTTTTTAAATTTTAGAAAAATTGAAAATGATGGTGAGTCTCCCCCCACACTTGATTTTGACTGTGTCCCCACAGTCAACCCAAGTGGAAGGAGAAAAATAAAAATAAAAACACGACCTTTATTTAAATGAAAATTAACGGTATTTACACGAGATCAGAAAGTATATCGTCAAAAAGTAAATGAACGGTCTTCCAAAGACCGATTCATTTGTCTCGTCAAGTATACGAGACACAGCTTAAGCTCGGAAAACCAAACCATAAATGATTTCAAAGTTGAATGTTGATTTGGGAAAACGAATGTCGTTTTATTAAAAATCTTACGAGTTTTTTTATTTTCGATGATTTTCGGGGTTGATAGAATAATTGATTGAAATTCAAATTTCTTATCACCAAGTTGAAGTTCAAATTTATCGTTGAAAACTTCGTCAAAATTGTTGATTTCAAAATCAAAATGGTGTTTTAAATCTTCCTCATCAGAATTCGACAACTCGTTTTCGAAAAGTCCAAAGAATTCATGTTCATTAAATTCGTCTTCCTTTGTTGGATTATTCACAACTTCATTGCGTATCTCAAGTTCAAAATCCAAAGTTGTTGTATTCAAATTTTCAAAATCAAGAAAAGGAAGATCGAATTTTAAATTTGGTTCCGCACCCTCAAAAGAATTGAAATCCAACTCAATTACCGTATTTTCAACAACTTCGTTAAGATTTTCGTTTTCAATTTCAAAAGTTGTTGTTTGAAAATCGTCAAATTGGGTAAAAGATGGATTATCGTTTGACTCGTCACATGTTGGGATTTGGTTTTGTTGTTCACGTTGTTTCATATAAGTTTCAAACAAGGAATCCGTGTGATCATCGTAAATTTTGTTCATTTGTTCAACAAAATCCAATTTATAATTATTAGCTTGAGGATTTTCGATTTGGATTTGTTGAGAACAAAAATTTTCACTTGCATCATAGTCGAGATTATTCCCATTTCCAAAATTATTTGAAAAGTGGATCACATTTTCGTTTTGATTTTGAAATTCATTTTGTAGTTCAAAATTGAATTGGCATGGGTTATACTCGAAATCGTTTGAATTTTGAAGTGAATTCAAATTTTGATTATTTTGAAAACTTTGATTTGAGTTATAGCAGGGAAGTATTGTAGTGGTATCGGTCGATTGCCTACAATGATAGTCGATAGGTGAGGTGTATGTTTGTCAAGGGGGTATTGAGGAAGTGGCAGTGTAACAGTGTTGTAATAGTCGTATGGTTTGAGTAGTAGAAGTGCAGTGATTGTGCACTGTCTGGTGACAGAGGGATGCTGGGGAGGGTGGCAGATTACGGTGGAGTCTGTCGTAATGGATAGGTGATGTGGATTGGTCAGAGAGCAATGGAACGATGATTTGTTTTGCAGTGGAGAAGGCAAGTAAGTGTTGTAGTTATTAGCACTGGTGAGTGGTGATTGTTAGAAGCAAGTTAATGAAGCAGAAACACTACTGTATGTTGTATGGTATATGAACTGATGTAGGAGTGTTGCTTACTGAATATGCTTGGAAGTGGAGTTGGAGGTGGTTGAATTGTCAAAAGTGTGAAAGACAGTAAAGTTTATGAAGAAGTTTGAAATTTGAATTGCTCTTTGATGTTGTATGGGATGGTGAATGTGGAATTGTATGAGGTTGATAGGGGACTGTAGTGGGTGGGAAGTGAAGTAATGAATGTGATAGTGTGATGGTTTGATGTAGTTGGAAGTTGAAGGCTAGAAGTGGTGAACAGAGAAGAAAGGGATGATGAACAGAGAAGTAGTTTGGTGCACTGTGTGCAGTGAACAGTAACAGGGGAGATTTTTTATTTTTATTTTTTGAAATGCAGAAAAATAGTTGTAAAAATGTTGATGGAAAATTGTAAATGACTTTGAAAATGAATTTTTTTTTCCGAATGAAAATGTGTGTGTGTGTATATATATATTTTAATATGCAAATGCAAAAGCAAATAGACTAAAAAACAAACACGCAATGTACACAAACAAATGAAAACTAAATTCACACAAAATCACACAACAATAACTATTTTTTTTAAATGCACTCAAACACACAACACAAAATAATCCGAAGAATAGAAAATCAAAATCAAAACAATTCCCCGGCAATGGCGCCAAAGACTTGTTCGTCGACAAAAATTCTATCGGATTAGAAAACCGTCGAACGAATTTAGAAATAAAATTAACCGCAAGCGCACGGTGTACGAATGTACCACGTGGCGAATACGGGTCGATCCGCAGGGAATTGATGATTTAAATTTTCTACTCAATCAAATTAACCAAAGTTGAAGAGTGTTAAGCTAAAAAAATAAGAAAAATGACAAAAGAAAATAGATAAAAATATGAGAGTGTTAAGACAATTTAGAGGCAACTTCCACTCTCTAGATCACATAAATCAACAAAATGAAGTTATGATCTCTCTTTTCTTTGTCATTAGTTAGCTTAATTGATGTGCTTATCATAAGTATGGCTTATTTGTGCTATTAATTAGCTCAACATAAGCCATCAAACTATAACACACCCCTTAAACCACTTACTAACTCATATGAAAAATGATAACAAAGTTGAAAGCAAAATCTATTTTAAGTATGGCCTATTAACTATTAATTAGAAATATAGACCATCAAATTTTAATCTCAACATTCACTTCATTACCATCATCATATGTAGATGAAGAGGTAATTTGTGTTAGTGATTGTTTAAGTATAACCTATTTGGTGTCAACAATATAGGCTATCAAATTTAAAGCAAAAACAACAAGTTAGCCACTTCATACATTCTCATTAAAGCGCAAAAAGAGAGTATAAAACATAAAAATGTTGAAGCTACATGATTAGAGGCTTCATTACCCCTAAATTGAAGGGATTAGCCTCTCATTTGTGTTATCATATCAACACAAGTAGCATGCAACATGAAACTAAAAAAAAGAAAGAAAAATGAAAGCTAAATGAAAAGAGAACTATTCTACTTGCATAAAAGAAAAGAGATCTACACTACAACATGAAAGGAGATAAACAAGAAAAGGAAATAACATTTATTAAATTGCATAAAAAAGTTACATGAAAAGAAAATGGCTAAGTAGCCATGAAAAGAGAAAGAGAGCTTTTCTTTTATTTTGAGCTTACAACTAAACTAAAGAGAGACTAAGGAAGGGGAGGTTACATGAACATAATGGGTTATTTATACAAGCATGAAACCCTAATTCATAATTTGGGGAATGCCCAAAATACCCTCTTAGGAAGTGTGGAGGCCAAGTAATCATTAGCTTCAAATAATCCTCATTTAAGTGTACATGAAGCCATTAATTCCATAAGCATGTGCATTAGCCTCTAATTTGTACATTAAGGTAGGTGGGTAGGTGGGGTCCTCCATTATCTTCACTTTGAATTATTTCCATCTTCATTTGTTCTCTTCACTCTTGTGCATGCATGTGTCTTTATGAAACCACTCCTATTTGAGATCAAATTCCTACACAAATATATATAAATTTCCAATTAATTTTTCTCAAATTAATATATGCACAAAGAATGCCTATTTTGCCCTTGGATGAAGATGAATATGTGACAATTTGGAATTAATATGGATTTTGGTTAAAACAAGTTAAAATACCCAATATGATCATTTATTTGAATTAATTAGATTAAATATGGTGGTAAAAATATGCACATTTACGTGCACATCATATACTTATCTCAATAGTATAAGTATATTTAAAAAATTGAGAAAGGTCTTCTTTTTATTCAATTCTAAAATCATTTATAAACTCCTTATAAATCTCTAAAACCATTTTAAACAATTTTATAAATCTCCGAAAATCATTTATAGTCTCCTTTATAAATTTCAGTCACTTATAAATTCTTTTTATACATTTCTAAAATCATTTATAAACCCTTTATAAACCCATAAAACCATTTATAAAATTCCTTTTATAAATCTATAATCCAAAATTTCGTTTATATATATCTAACTATTTAAAACTCCTTCACCTTGTAGATATTCTCCCTTTAAGTCTTCAAACCATTTTATACAACTCCTCTTATAAAACCCATGCTTGTTTATAAACTCTATTTATAAGTCTCGAAAACATTTATAAATAGATAAAAATAATATACTTCAAAACACTATTATATAATAATAAACATTAACAATAAACATTATTAAATAAATAATAACTATTAACTTCAAAACATCATTAAAATAATAATCAATTATTTCAAAACATTATTAATAGAATAATAATAAATAAATCTTCAATATTATTACAAATAAAAATAATTAATTTCCAAAACATTTTTAATAAATCTTTATTATTAGTTTCAAACCATATTAATTATTTTAAGTAATTAAATTTTCCAAATATTGAAATATTGATAAATAACCTTAAATCAATATTAAATATAAATAAATAATACTTTAAAACAATATTAAATAGAAATAATCTTAAAATAATATTATATATAAATAAATAACATGGAAAAGATAGATAAAAAGGTCGGAACAAAATTGAAGTTAAATCCTTTTAAACAAAATATTTTCGAAACCCAAATCGAATTTCGAAATCATCTCCTGTCTCAAAAACCCAATTTCAACTCAAATGGCAATTTATAGTATTTTTTTAAAATAATAATTTGAGGCTAATAGCTACCCAATGTTTAACCAATATCGATATTGATTTTCTATCACTATAGCGTTTAAGTTTTGAACATATAACAATGTCATAATCAATAGAGCCAAAAATTAGGTTTAATATCCAATAATTCAAATGGTAGGAATATTACTGGAATTAAAATCAACAGTGGGGAGTAATTCTATTGGATCCCTCCAACCTATCCCCCGCATCACAAACAGTATATAATCATATAATACGGGTCGTCCACTACTAGGCGGGTATACAAAAATGGTCATCCGCTCTAAGGGTGGGAATAAAACCAAACCAATTTATAAAACAATAAATCATCCAACCATTCAATCAACAATTTTATAACTACAATACAATATATAGAATCATTTTGATTTGTCGAAAAGGCGAGTTTAACTCACTGAAATTCCAGTTGTCGTTGAGGCTTCCTAGTTCCTTTTAAATTTGAACAATGTTCAAATTTAGCGTGAAATTCAACTAGCTTCTATCGCCACCAATCTAATTCCATTTCGAAGATCTTGTCTCTATGAGTCGAATGCAACTGACCAGGTTCGATTTGGACCTAATACGGATCAGATACCGATTATACAAGATTCTATAATTAAATAATATAATTTTTTTACTAATTACATCATTAAATTTAAATTAATCAACTTCTAATCCTCGTCTTCATGAACTTAGCACCATGACGCGACTTCCCTTCCAATGTTGATGCCGCCTAACTTCGTCGAAAGCCACCATGAGCTCCCTCTACGATCGCCTGACCCCGACGAACTTCAAGGTACCAACCACGTCGCCTATAATGGTGCCATCATCGAGAAATCCACCAAAAACCAAAACTCTGTTCCTCCTTAAATTTCCGACTTCATCGACCATGAGCAACCACTGCTGCATTACTGTACCACGCCCCGTGCCCCAACTACCCATCGCCACAAGCAGCTCCTCCCCTCGTTCCCTGAACCACCGTGCCGAGTTCAAAGTTTCCAGTGCCGTTCAACCACGAACTACGATCGCCACGCTACAATCTGAGGTGATCCAACCATCCAATAGGTCAAGCTCGACGTTGTCTACAACTTCCTAGTTGATGACTTTCCCCAACAATGCTTGGAATGGTCGCGATCACCTCGAACCTTTGGATGAAAGAGGTGTTTTAATTTGAAATATGCCAACTGATTTCTGTTGAAGTCGCGTGTTATAAATAGGAAGGATAGGCATGGTTTGGAAGGTTGAAGTATGGAAAGAAGTATGGGCTGAATAATAGAAGTATGGACTGGAATATGGTTATATATACAGATATTATAATCAGGAAAATGGGCACAGGGAAGAAGTTGTAAAAAAAATTAGTCTCAGAGACAACAAGTTTGCTTTTTAGTCTGAAGGACACTTTCTAGTGGAAACAGAAAATGATAGTTACAACTATCATTCTGTGATTTGCACTAGAAAGTGTCCTTCAGCCTAAAAAGCAAACTTGTTGTCCCTGAGACTAATTTTTTTTTCAACTTTTTCCTTGAGCCTAAAAACCCCTATTATAATATTCAACAATATCCAGCTCTACACGTTCGAAAAATCTCAAGCTCCTATCGAGGCGTGTCGCCCGGCGTTTTTTACTAAATACCCCTATTCCAAAAATAATGGAACTAGTCTCGAGACCTAATTCGATCATATGTAGAAGTTAAGTTTTCAAACCCTATCAAATTATATTAATTTCTACAATTAGTTTCTAAGTGTTTCGAGCTTCCACGACCAAATGATACGTCCGATCGCCACAAATTTTTTTAACATACAATAATTTTACTATTACGGTTCTAATGAAACTAGCTGCGTTAAAATATGAGACAGTACCCCGAAATGCTATTTTCACACGTTAATTTAAAACGAATTATTATAAAAACCAAATTAATCACTTTTAAATCTAAATTTAAAAAGTTTATTATTCCATTTTTATTTATAATAAATTTAAATAAGATCTCCAAATCATTCTAATTTATATTAAATCCTAGGTTAAATTATTTAAATATTCTAATTATTTAAATTCCTTATTTAAACAAATTCCTATATTTGAAATTTAAGCTATTTGACTTATAAAACTATATTTCAATATTTAAAATCAATTAAATATTCCAAATTCAAATGACTGGAATTTTGGGTCATTACACAATTCTTATACCAAACCCTTTCTTTAAAAATACGCTTTCTAATGCCTCCAAAACTGTTTTATAATTTAAACAATAAAAACTGAAGTAGACAAGGACACTTCCATCTTATTATTTTCCTATCACGCATTCTATCTCCACTTCCAATTCTTGGCAAAGTCTCTATTATCATGTCAGTGGGACTTTTTAAAGGATACATACAATAAATTCGCACAACAATGGAAAATATCCATTTTCCATTGTTTTATCTTTAATTTAGAATATTGCTTCTAACTAGATTACTAGGTTTATTTTATACAAATCCTAATATTGTGTTTATTTATATTTCATAATGTTACTATATTCAACCTTCCTCTATCTAAATTGCTCTTATTTAAATTGCTTCTATTTATATAGCTTTCCTCTCAATTTACTATCTTCTAGGTTGAACCATTGCCATGCATTCGCCTAAAACTTTATTTTCATGTTCAAATCTTCTTTCCCCATTCTACTTATCCCATTTTAAACTTATATCACTTTCTATTGTACACCCCTAAAAAATTTTACAACTTAAAAAGTTTCTTTCATCTGAAACCAACGATCTATATATGCTCTACTATATTTTTTTCAAAACAAACAACTTTTTATTATACCCATTTACTGAAATTTCCAATTTAACTAATTTTAATTTCTACTAAAACTTTTTATTTTAAAAGAACTTTTGTTTAAACAAAATATAGTTATTTTATTATTTTCTTCGAAAAATTAATATTTACTTACTCTTCAAAAATAGGGTTTCTCTACTTTTAAATGAATCCTTTGAAAATCATTTCAAATACTGTTTCTTTTTCAAACTTTTAAATCAAAATCATTTCAACCTTTATGTTAAATTCTTTCATATGGGATTGGACTCAGAGTGGAATTTTATTTGTCCTTCTTTTGGACTTTTCTTCCTTTCTACTTACTAACTTTTCTTTACCTAGAATTACTAAAAATCTGGTTATCAACTTGAAGTGATTAATACCTTCCTTTGGAACTTACTTCTTTCGAATATCTGCAACATATAAGTTCTTACTTTTTCCTTATAACTAATGCACATCATCAATCGGCAATCCTATGAGGATTTACTACCATTGGGCTATCTGAACCCAACTAAGGAGTCATGTTCCATCCAGCTTCGGGGACCCTTCTGTATGCCGCACTCATGCTCTTCTTTAGTCAACCCTTTCCATATGACCTCTCTCATGGTGTAATCGAGATAGGTGTACATCTTCAACTTCATATATTGTTCCAACTCATAGTCGCATTATCCATCTTTCCAAAACATGGTTGCAAATAATTCTATAGTTGGAGCTTATAGGATTTGGCGTATAATATATTTATAATTTTGGTAAAAATTCAAATACGCTCAATCAACGTTTCCTAGTTCTTAAGATTGACTACTCTATTGTTTGATACCAAATGTCACCCACCTTAGTGGGATCGAATTTTCACTAAATCGAAATCTAAAGTCCACTAAGTACAGATTGTTAGTTTGGTATCCTGCAAATAAAAAATGCATATAGAGCAACTGATATAAACTACAATGAAATAGTAAAGTATAATGAAACATATATTTACCGACCAAGGTTATGACTTTTGAGATCAAGTGTCCTTGTCTGTGTCGAGCATGCATAAGAAAATCTATCCTTCGACCATTCCCTCCTTGCACCAGTACTTGTCCCTCTAAAGCTATCATGTGGTTTGTAATGAGGAGAGGGTCAGAATAACGTTCTGGTGACAAGTAAATTATACATTTTGTACATAACACTAGTTTATGCCGATTGTTTTCCATCACACGTTATGTCTTTTATTTTACTTAGTCGCCTGGACTCCACGTATGTGTACGATATGCCCCACCTACCTTAGGAAGATAATTACTACATATGTGTGTGTGTGTATGAGTATCACAGGCCCCCTTCGGACCAAGATTCTATCCCCGCTAGTATCCATAACCAAGCACCTCATCAGGATCCATCATTAATGTAGTATCATGTCCTCGTCGTCGTGCATACCAAGAAACTCGGGTATTCCCTAATAATGGCGTCTTGATGGTTTAGCCATGTCCTCTCTTTTACTAGGGATTTACATAGCTGCTTCATATTGTGGACTCAACTCCATGGACTATTGAGGACTTAGCTCCTCGAACTACCCCAATCATTTGAAAGATCTCTCTTAAGGGTTATCTAGCCTTGCCTAACTAGCAAAAATCTATAATGGTGCATGAACTAATCGTGATCTACACCTGTAGGAGGTGTAGCCAATTAGGTGTTATCCTTGTCTTTCCGCTGACTACTCAGGATGATGGCATTCTCGACATATGTACAGCTCCTACTCCCTAATATGGTACCAAGCACACTAACATAGCATCGAGCATTGCTCACCGTCCCATTAGATTGCCTAATGCAATCAAGGTAATACCCCTTAAAAGATTGAAGGAGACTCTACTTGGGTACTCATTCACCTATATGCAAACGTATATAATTCCATGGGTCCTATAGTTGGATATGACCTACATCAGCATAATAATGTATACACAACTTCTGGTAGCCCTTGCGATGGGCAGACTTCTGTTGTGTAACACTACTAACCTCGCATTCCAACCCATTTTAATGACTATGTTATTCTTATATAAGCTAAGTTTCAACTAACTTAATAATTCACACCAATTATAAACGCATACCTGAGGCTATGTATGTGTATGTGTGTTCATACTTGTTTAATTATCACACTTCCAATGTTTGACACTTAATAGTACTTCTTTACTTTTTCATGCATTTACTTCTTATTCCATCTATATCAATTTAATATCATTTATCACTTTCTTTATAAGATCCAAATATCTTTTCTTATTCATTTCCCTTTCTCATTATTGGACCTCTGTTTCTATTCTTTTCAACTTTTATTGCCCTTCCTTATTCAGTAGATTTTCCATTACCTTTTTATTTTTATCATTACTTACCATTATTCATTCTATGACTTGCCTACCTTTTTATTATTTATCATTTGATTTCTATCTTATCTCTATTGTATATATATTAATTCCTTTCACCTTAAACAATTATTATTATCATTTTTACAATTCTTTAATTCATCCTTAGCGATTTTTGCATTTTAATGCATCGGAATTACATTTTCCTACAATGGAAAGGTTAACACTGTGAATTCTTATATCTTATCAAAAAATGGAATTTGTATCACATTTGAAATTATAAGAAATTATCTTTTCATAAATATTGAAATAAACCGTCCATAATACGGTAAATGTCCTTATTTTATACATTTCTTTCATTTAGGTATATTCTTTGTTACTTCAAACGATACACTTTTAGTTATGAATGTGAACTTGATAATCTCTAGAAATTTACATTGCTATGCCCAAAATTCCAACGAATTAAAATACTACTTAAATCGCAATAATTTATGGTGATAACTTCTAATTTACATTTACTAGCATAACTCATTTAATCAACAAATCTGGAATTACAATATAATTTATCAAATTCAGGGACTACAGCTACCCAATACTAAATTTAGAGACTACTACTACCCAATACTTTCCAAAATCATATGCATGCAATATTTAACCAAAGTTATCAATCACATAATATGTAGGCAGGGATTGTAAATTCAATTCACGTATATAATTAGGCCTACAACTCCAATTTTACATTTAGGCGTACAGGAATAAATTTACAACGATATAAATCCAATATTATATATAAAAAAAATTCCCACTCATCTTTCTAGGTTTTAATTCTCCAGACCTAATCCACATTATTCCTATTTGACTCCCTTTCTCTCCCTATTAGAATACATATACCGCAATCATACATATATCTACCAGAAATCTAGATCTGAGAAGAGATTTGGTTTAGTTTAAATTTTAGATCAGGATTTATAATTTACCTTGCATATTGACGATTTTATTCAACCCAATTCTTCTTCTTAATTGTCATGTGCAATTCTCCACTTTTATATATGCATATAAACGATAACTATATTTAGAATTAAGAATTTTGTAGAGAATAGAAAATGGTAGAGCTCCGTCATGGCTCCATAAAAATATGTAAAGAAAAGTGAGGGGTTAGCCCTGTATTTATAAGGGTTCAAATCAATGTCAGCCATTAGATTAAATTATTTTAAATCTGGGTAGTTCAGTCACTCAAAATTCACTACAGACAGATCCACTGGTCGACCGGTCCCAATTAAGGATTCCATCGGTTGACGTATTTTTGGTTAATTATCATCCGATGTTTGATTGCGTTTATTAATTTCCTCTTATGTGATATTCTATCAGTTTTTACCTGATTTATACCAACGTTAATTATCCTTAGAGGTTAAGCAATGTTATTTATCTATTAAATCTAATTATCATTAGTTAACATTAGTTAATTATTTTTATTTCCTTAATTACATATATAATTATTTCATATTCGAAAACTTCAAATGTAGATAATGTTTTCGTTTGAACTCCCATCGGAAAACTTTATATATGAAAATTGATCAGAAAATTACCACGCGCCTAATAGTGTAAGTTTTGTAGCCAACTTTTGACATTTGTAAAAATTCTATTTTTCGATGTTACTATTTATTAATTTATTTCCTTTTATTTAATTATCCTTAAAATTATGGGGTGTTACAGCTTGATTCTTGGTTCTTTTACTCCCCAGTATAAGCTATTCATATTAAACTAAAATATGAACCAGTTGAACTTAAGACTCGTTGAGCTCCTTAATATATTAAGGTCGATCGAATCTTTGTCTGAGGATCAATGAGCCATACTTGATATTAAATGGAATGCATCATCTTTGAATGGTTCGAAGAAGCAGAATAGGGTTAACAAGAGAAGTAAGAAAACTGTTGCTGTTGACAAGGGTGATTGTCATCATTGTCACAAGAAAGGTCATTGGAAACAAAACTATCCGATGTACTTGAAGGTTATTAAAGAAAAGAAACATAATAGTTTTATTACTCCATTAGGTACATTTTATGATTCGCAATTATATTTCAATCAATAAATTATCCTGGATTTTGGATACTCGATCTGAAACTTATATCTATAATTTGTTATAGGAAACTGGGAATAGGCATCATGTGGCAAAGGTAGAAACGAGGCTTCAAGTTACTAATGGATCTTTGGTAGATGAAACTACAGTTGAAGATTATCATTTATCTTTGCCAAACTAATTAGTTTTAATATAAAATAATTGCTATTATGTGGAAGACTTTATTTGTGGTATTATTTCTATGTCTAGATTGTCTAGGATTGGTTATATAGTTCACTATGCTAATAATGACATGAACATTATGATGAATGGTAATAAAGTCTATAACGATATTTTAAATAATGGCATATATGTGATTAATATTAATTATGTTTGTGATGTGATTAATTCTTCTATTGTTAATGTAAGTAAAAACTATCTTTGGCATTGTAGGCTAGGTCATATATGTGAGAACCGACTACATAAATTGAAAATTAAAGGTTTTCTACCGTCATTTGATACAAGTGAGTAGTGTTTCAAAGGAGAAATGACCAAGCACCTCTTTAACGGGAGTAATGAAAGAGGTAATGAATTCTTGGGTCTTAAATATAGTGATAAATGTGGCGCGATACCTATAATCACTAAGGATAATAGTTCTTACTTTGTAACCTTCACGGATGATTTAAAAAGACTAGGATATGTGTATCTTATGAAGAACATATCTGATATCTATGAGAAAGTTATTGAATAAGAACGCGGTTGAAAATCAAATGAACCGTCTATAAGAATCAGAGTTAAGCAAATATTTTGACAGTGAAATCAAATAGTCTAGATATGGTGCGAGAGATTATATGAAAGTATTATTTGATAAGCTTTAGAGTTAAGCAAGTATTTTGATAGTGAAATCAAATAGTTTCAATTTTAGTCAAAATGTAGAGGAAGCGTGTCTCTATAAGAAAGAACGTTAAAGGTACCAAAATATTTCTTAAGGTAATCTACAAACTTATATTGTTAACGGTGTACGTATGTTAAAATAATTTTAATTGGTAGTTTAATTCTTGATATAGCATTTGGAAAGGCATCTTTTATAATCGGTATAAAAGGATGTTGGGAATGTTCCAAAACAATATACACATACATTATATTAAATTTTTAATATGGAGCATGTAAGATGAGTTCCTTATGCATTGGCAATAAGCATCATCATACATGTTATATTGTCTGCAATATCACACTTCACTTATGTATTTGACATACAGAGCAAGTGACAAATCCAAACTAAGATCGCTATATGAGAATGGAGAGTGTTCTCAAGTATTGGTGAAATACAAGAAAATTGTTTATAGAAACAATGAACTCCTTATAAAGAAATGCACAGATTCGAACTTCATAAATGATATCGATTATAGTATGTCCATCCTAAGTTTATATGCAATCTTAAGTTAAGAACTTTAAGATGGAAATGTTCCAACAATAAGTAGTGACTGGTTGAATCAAAAGGCTAAGTACATTGCCTTGAATAAGAACCACAGGAAAAGAAGTATAATTAAGTGCACAAATTTGTAACTGAGCTAGGTGTGGTTACAAATGTTGAGAATCTCATGACATAGTTATATCATAACAATGTTGCGATACAGTTCGTATAAGAACCTAGAGCCCATTAAAAGTCGAGAGACATACTCCGAGAAGTTATAAAGACTCACTAGAATTCGAGAGACATACTCCGAATAGTTAATAAAGGTAGTTTGCCAGCGTCGAAAAGAGTTAATTGATAGAGTAGATAATTAAAACAAAGTAACATACATGTTTACTAAGGGACCGACTCGATTTATTTTTTAAAAGAACCGATCTAAGAAGTTGGAATAAGATTCCAAAATTAACGCCAAATGCATATGGGAGATTGATAGAGTTGGGGTGTGCCCTAGGACCAATTATGTAATTTGTTACAAATATCTACTTCAATGACAAATCTTATGCAAACAAAAGGTGTTTCCATTCTATTATATATTTGTTATATTGTGATTAAATTAATTAAGTAATTAATTTGATGTATATTAAGTAGAAAAACCTTAAATGATACATTATGTGACAGTAATTAGAATGTGTTGTTATCAATAGAAATCACATTAAAAATAACATATTATTTTAAATACTCCTAGTCAAGTTGTTTCAAGATAAGATATCGACCTGAGAGTACTATGGAATTTCAATGTGGACACTCCACGTTGATTATAGTTAAATCATGGCATGAAATCCATCGAACAACTATAGTTGGGTCTGAGTTGAAGCATTGGAAGTGAAACATTATTTAATAGAGAATTCATCTCCTCAGTTATCTTAGGTTAGTATCACGATCAACTATAGTTAACTCAAAGTCAAAGTCTCTAGCCAGATCAGTACGGTTATTAATAAATATTGTTGTTAAACCAAAGATTTTTTTGGATTAATCAAGTTGAATATGGACAATGTTTGAAATTTGACCAAGACTAAATTCCGTAAGTCCTAATGTGATATAGTATTGACGAATAGAATTAGCGTGAATATATTTTTGCTACTAGGTATCGCTTATAATAAGTAAAAGTGGATTTTACTAAAAATATGTGCAAGCGATAAATTCAGTCAAAATATTACACCACTAGCTAAGGTGATGTGTGACGTTAATATTCGAATTGTTCGATATTAATCGCTGACTGAATTTACACCTTTGAGTCGTACAACCGAAATGATGAATAATCCGAATAAACCAAACAATTTAATTAATTTATAATTGCTATAAATTAATTAATATTTATGAAATATTAATTTTTAAATTTTATTTGATTTGTTTTGAATACCATCAGTATTTAAAAAAGTTATAAAAGTTATAATGCGTGTATCGATATACGATATCCATAAAACATTTAAATTAGATTTAAATGGAACAAAAACTAAATAGATTTGGAAATTTTGAGGCATGTCCTATATCTTTCTGTAGCCGACCATACATGCTTAGGGGAGAGGATTTGATGAGACTTAATTGGGAACTAAATAGGGAAGGTTTTAAAGGAGTGAATTGAAAGGTTTCAATGTTTCCTTTAAAACATATTCTCTCTTATTCATTCTATTACTCTTCCTTGACTAAATTTATTTTCATTCTCTCGCTCTCCACCTCTTCCTTAATAGCTAAAATTTTCATGGCCTCCATGGCTAAAAAATTTCCTTAAAATAATAAAAATTAAATTAATTTATCAAAGGTGGTTCATATCTCTTGATCTTTACAAAATCTCGAGGTTGATTCAAGAATCAAAGAGCATCAATTCGTCATCTAAGGATTGACTTTTGGCAACATCTTGACTATTGGATCTAGGCCTGCATGCAATAGGGTAAATGGGTAAATTTCAGAAAAATTTATTCCATTTGGATCTTTTTAGCCCTATGAAGTCTGAATTTATATAGATCTTATATAAATTTATTTTAAATAATTTATTTTTAATAAAATTAAAATTTTATTTATTTAAAAATAAAGTTTTATTTATTGTTATGTTTATAACATATATATTATATATGTTTATCATATATACAGATGTGTGTGCGTGCACGTGCAACATAAATGGTGTACACGGTTTAAAATGTCCGTGTATAAGTGCTTTGATTTGCACCACAATTGACATATTAGCCTGCTGCCAATATATCTATACATAATATATATATATAGTTTTATATATTATGAAATATTATTTGCTAAACGTAAATATAACAACCTGCCCTCTCAACCCACGGATTCGACCCTCAGACCGATACCGATACCTATAATTGAGAACTAAAAGGATGATTCTTTGAGGTTGAGGAAAAATAAATGCAAAATAGACAAATATTAGATATTAGATACAATTCTAACTAACGTTATCTACTTTCAGAGCCTCACAGTAGAAGGAACTAAATTTAATACGTAAATAAATACCATAATCACATCATCTTAACATGTTTATCACATCGAATACATATGTCTGAATAATACAACAATAACTCAATCCATATCATTAATCAAATCTAGGTTACAACACATATTTACATCATACATAATATATAAAAATGAGCCTCCATCTCTGATACATCTAATCTCCATATTCCATTAGCCTTGATACATACTTATATACATACATACATATACATATACATATAAGAAAAAATAGGAGGTGGTTCGACATAAGTCTGGTAAGTGTGCCGTACTTACTCCACATATACTACAAAAATAATACTATAACATTATATGAGTCTATCGCTCGACCGCCACACGTTCCATCAGCACCTCATACCTAACTGTCATATATAACTAACCATATCGCATGACATCTATGCAGACTCAATTCCCTAGAATTGCCTCATGCGCTATAGGGTCACATATTATCCATCATCACATCAATCGCTTGTAGTAGTCATGCCTTGGAGTAGCCTCATGCCCTATAGGTTGGCTAGTTATCCTCGTGCTACCTAATTGGATTCACGCCTTGGACTATCCTTATGCCTTATAAGGTCACTTAACATACACTCCCACCCACTGGTCCATGGTAGCACTGCAAAGGAGCAAATCGTCATGCTTGGACAACCTACTAGTGTCATAGGATTGCATATGTATCCACACAAACACTCTAGGCCATCTATCCTGCATCCCAGACTCATTCACGTCTGTGTTCATCATCGTATCATGTTTTAATATTGCAACAACATATATAACCACTTCAAATAGCAACCAACCATCCGAAGTATTCATTTACTTTTTAATGTTGATATATGTCTCATCACTAGTCTTAGATCACCTTCAGTACATAAGAGAAACAAGAGTCAAATCGTTCGTTTTTTAGTTATATAGGCCCTTCGGATCCAAGTTCAACATATACCCATAAATAACCATCGATGAACCGGTCTAAGCCCACCGATGTGTTATTTTGAAGTTTCAGGTTTGGGAAATTTAGGCCCCGTTTGGTTTGCTGTTTTTAGTTTTGTGTTTTCGTCTAAACAAAAATGCGCATTTCTTATGTATTGTTGGAAAACACACAATTTCGAAAAATGAAATTAACATAGAAAATAGAAAACAAGTTTATTAGATTTTTCGTGTTTTAAGACATAACAAAAAGACGAAAAACAATTCATCTCCTCCATTTCCCATCCATCATCACAATGGCTAAGAATTGTAAAAAAAATTCCCACATTTTCTTGTATTTTGTAATTTAGGTTGAAAACACAAAACTCAAAACGAAACCAAAAGGACCCTTAGTGTTTCATTGTCGTTTCCTCCTCCAAACACCTTTACTCTGCCTTTGGTCATCTGAGAACGTACCTTTACTCTAGCCCTACATTTCTATGTCCATTTGTACACTTCAATTCATGAATTAGAGCGATATATTCAGTCAAACATGGGATATAAACAAAAAAAAGTTTCTACTCGCTGTTTAAACCAAATTCCCTTCCAAAACCATGTTAACTCCTAATTTAAGTGTTAATTAATTTCATTCTACACTAATACAGTGAGCATATCATTATTAGAGGATAATAATTGCATTATATGAATAAGAGAGAATGAATCACTCACTGAAATGCCTATTTCTATCCAGATCCTTGCTGTTCGGCCTGTTGCGCCTCCTTACTTCAAATATCTGCCTCTAATCACTGCGGGTACATAGCCTTGTTTGATAGTTTCACAATGCTTTTGGTCTTGTTCGATTTGGTGGAGTATTGAAAGTGGTGATTGAATTTTATTCTTAGTCGGTTAAGATAAAGATGGAGGAGGAGGAAGAAGTGCAGGGTGGTAGTTTTCTGAAGTAATTGTAAGCAATTATTTCTTAAGTGGTTGGAAGGAAATAACTATCAACCTAATTTTAGATTCAAACTCAAACCCTTTAGTGTCCACTCGACTCGACGACGTATTCGACCGCAACTCATCCATACGAACTCCAAACGAGGCAAACCATGATACTGCGCGAGTCAAGAAAATGAGATGGTCGCAATGGCACTAGTTTCTTTATCAAATTCCAGAATCATAAAATTACCATTTAGCCCCTCCTTATATTCAACTAATTTAATGAATCATTAGTTCCAATTATTTTTGCATTATCACACTACTAATATTTCTTTAATTTTTTATCAAATTTCCAAGGTATCACATTCTCCCTCTTAAAAGAGTTTTGTCCCTAAAATTCTCAAGGGACAAAGAATATAGTGCGCTCTTTCGTATCACACAAATACAAAAGCATTCAGAATAAACCATCCAATCATTCATCCAAAGAATTATTCACACAACAAGGAAGCCAATCAAACCTAACATCCATACATAGCATATGAAATTTGAAATCAAATTCATAAAATATGTGCACGTGTTCCATTAGACTATGTAAATACGTATGGTGTTTATGCAGTTTTAAGAAATGCAATCAATCACATGATATCATGATATGTATGCAGATGACATATGGCGTTATGTATATATGCAGATATCTAACATTTTCTCCCTCCTATATGAATAAGACGATGTGACATACAGAGCATGTATGAATGCATCCTAGGTAAACATATAACTTCTGTATGTATGCACAACCAATCACATAAACATAGCTTGAAATCAAAAATATACAAAACACATCATAATTATATCACAATCCATAAATAAACAATACAACCATCTAAAACCACGGATACCATAAACAAAACAACCATTAATCTAAGCAATTATTTAACAAAACCTAGACTTTACTAAACTAAGAATCAAGTAAATGGAAAACGCTTTTGGAAAGGAATTAAAGTGAAAAGAACTACTCCTCCACTTTCCAGTTGTACCTAAACAAATCGTTCTCCCTAGAATAATCCAACAAAGTCTACTATTGTCATAACTCATCCCAAAATACCAATCCTGGTGGTACTTAGATGTCTACAACTTCTGCAATCCTTGCTACCATCTCAAATAAATAACATCACAATGCATATCAATAGGTAGATTTAGCACAACATGACCAAACAAAATTGCAGCCTCTCTCTTACCATTCCTAAATGCACAAACCTAACACTTAAATCATCCAGTAGTGTTTCCTTAATTCGTCTTTTGGATTGCTAAGACAAGACAACTCAAAATGGGTAGTGTCTTATCCAAATAAAGCAGTACAACTTGATTCACCACATCATTCCTTCTTCACCTAAGAACACCCAAAATGATCAATGTCTTAACTTGGTGAATATAACATATCTCACATCCAAACCTCTAGTCTAACTCAAGTGGTATCATTATGTTTATGATATTACTTCTCTAAATATCCAATAAGTTCTTGATACATAAAGTATCACCTCCGAAATTTTCCAAATGTTCCATCATAAATACTATAACTATGCAAGCATCCAAACAAGAGAAATCATATTCTATTCAAATAATACAACCACAAAAATCAAAATCCTCAATCTAAGTGAAACATGAACCTAAGAAAATGCTACCTAAGATAGTGATAGAGTTAAAAGAATCGACTATATAGTATGTTATTTACATGCACCTCATATGCAATGTTAAACTCTATACCTCTATGTCGCTACTCCAAAAGAGTTTTCTTTGGACATGCAATCTCCCTTCAATCTGAGGAGTGATTGAAAAGAATCCATCTACTCCTCACTCAAAATCATATTTGAACCCTTCAAAGATTTTATTTTTCATAAAATTACCTCTGCATCCCTTATGCATACTAACCATAATACTCTTTCCTCGATCTTTCCTAACAGTTTCCTTAAGTTACCACCAATCACTTGAATTCACACCAATCAATGGTACTTTCTTATTGTGCCTTAGAATCTATTCAACCCAGAACATCTTTTCTTAAATTTCCAAAACCAGGTTTTATCTCAATAGCTCAAAATATTTTATCAGAACCATTTATATAAATTCTTTGTCTACACCAATCAAAATTTACCTCTTATACAATCCTTACCATTAGTCTAATTTAAAATTTTATAAACAAGGATCACAAATTTCCATAATCTATTTATACCATTGACACCAAAAGTGGCTCAACACCAAAAGTCTTATAGAAATATTGAGATCTAGTATAAAGTATAAGAAAAACAATAAGAACAACAGGATTTTTAAAGTGGTTCAATAATCTCTGGCCTATGTCCACTGTAATTTATTGATTTGTTTGATTGAGAAGCACTAGTATAAGGGATTGACAATTTCTTGCAGCCTAGAACAGCCAATATTATCTACCTTAGTGACCATGAATGATGAGAGTTAGAAGATGAAGAAGATAATGAGCCAAAAGTCCTTCTCAAGTTCCTATAGGGATCGTATTTATAGGGAAATCGTCCAGGAGAACCGGAGGCCCGGGAAATACTAAGTCCATATCCAGATCCAAGAGTCTAGGAGGTGATTCCGAGGCCCGATAGTAAAATCAACTCAGAATTGGCCAGATTTTTAACGGTAAACTTCCCCTTCTCTTTCCCTTGGTCTTCTATCTCCAATTTGTTGCATTCCGAGCACTTTCCCTTAGAGATCATGTTGTTCCTAAGAGGTTATGATACTCCTTATACTTGTCTTCTTTCTTTAGAAAATTCTTTGAGTTGTTCATCTATTCCTAAAGAAACGTACTTCAAGATGATCACACATGCCACCTTCTCATGAGACAAAGCCTTGGAGCCCATAATGGGCCAAATAAATGCTCGTTACCGAGTAGAATTGCTTGGTACCGAGTGGTCCACATCAGTCATACCATCTTAAACTTATTGAGTTTCCTATATTTTTCCCCAGCATGTTTCCAAGTCCACGAATAACTTCACCTTCATCCTGACATCTAAATTCGAATGAAAGTCTGCTCGGTCAAAAAACTAGATAATTCTTGCCCCTAAGAGTATGCTTTCATTCGAAAAATAGCATACTCTGGAACTAGATAAGCATTTGCTTCCATTTATGTATGTCCATTCATTATCCATGAGTTGCTTCAAAGCGTTCTTTCTGTTACATGGACATCTATTCAACCACTTTAAGTAGTACGAATTCCATTCTCCATACTAAGGACAAGACTTACGCTCTAGAGACCATTCTATGCTTTAGCCAGACATGCACTTCTTTTCCCTTGCCTTTTCTCCAATTTTTATCCAAATAATCAATTTGGTACCAAGTATATCTTCTCAGTACCAAATACATTTTCTCATCACTAATTTCTATATGTACCTACTTAGAAATTTTTACCTACCTCCTACCGCTGCTCGTGCCCAAATACTTTCCGACACCGACCCCCCACCCCGAGTACCATATGACAGTCGATTTCTATGCCTAGATCAACCGATTTCGATCATCTAAGGTTCTCACTTACTTTGGCTCAGACTTTGCTTCTAACCGTCATTGCCGACTCTAGGAATCTATCCCTGAGCTTCTTGTTCCAATTCGATCCCCAATTTTCCAAGGCCAATAATCAAATTCATGAAGCATTAAGGTAGGTTGCTGGTTACTGGTAGGTCGTGGCTATGCTATGGTGGTCGACGGTTATGAACCGTTTAATGGGAATGTCTACGGTTTTCCCATGGTTTATAATAGCTTGCGTTTGAACAAAAATCCAACTATCTTTATGCCTCCTAAGTCCAAATTCCCATACTCCCTTTTTATTTCCATCCTATTCAAGAATTGGGAATGCACTTTGTTAATTGATGGTTGATTCATAAGCTATTGTTCATGTATTCTGGTGTCTAGATGATTCTATTACGTAGCATTCCTAATCACTACACTTCCCATGTTCTTCTAAGAGAAAAACTTCCGCATCTCTATGGACAATAGTTCCGTTATCGATTAACCGACGATAACCAGTAAGATCCGACGCATAGTTTCGTAATGCGGCGTGGCTCATTTTTCTAGCACGAGAGAGCTATCTGCACAAGACAGTCCATGTCGTGTATAGGACACGGGAGTCACACTGCATATGTTTACACTTTTACATAACCCGGTCGACGTTCAGGGTATTATTGGTTACATGTCGACATCCGCTGAATTCCAAGCACTAGTTGCATGGATTTAAAAACGAAATAGAATTCCAAAAAAATATACCTAATCATGTTTAACGCTAAAATTTCCTATCTAGAATGACTCATCAATTGCATCGCTTCAATACTGGTGTTGGGCCATCCACTCCTTTCGAAGCCGGATCCACTACTGCTCAGGCATCGACATTCATGCCTTTAGGAATTAGGCATTTGATTACCGTTGAACTATAAGGAATGATCGTTCCAGTAAATCCAAAGCAAGAGCAACCTCCTCCATTGAATGATTACACCGATGTATGGGTTTGGACGATCCGTCTAAATAGCTGCAGACAATCCTCACCCCTAAGACGCTTCACCATCGGCCGACAGCACGGGAACCTCGAAGGTGATGTCCTACTTCTTACCCAAGAGCAACAAGCTCACAATCCCCTGATGGCTTACATAGCCTACACTAGATACATGTGCTTAGGCGGCAATGTACCATCTTTCAATCTATTTTTCCGTATGATTCTCTAAGAGATTGGGTTGGCACTGTCCGAAGTTCATCCCAGCAGACACGCATTATTAAGCTCCTTATATGTGCTAATAATCTACTAATTCCAGTGACCTCCAAATTTTGAAGAGCTAACCCACATCTAGTGCCAAGCATCCGTAACATTCACCATCTCTCACGATCATTAAGGCCTGGTGGAAGTACAAAGTTGTAGAAGTACTCCACAACAAACGCTCGAACTTTAAGAACGAGTATTTCTTTGTTCTGTGTTCATATGGTTTCAATCGGCGCTAGCTTTTTGGAAGTAAGATCATGTTGAAGTTTTGAAAGCTCTGAAGGGAATTAACATCCAGCATCACACCATTGCATACCTTCCAATAAACGAGAACCTCCAATGATGCAACTTGCTACATCCTAAACGTTTCGCCCTACATACAACCACTCTACCAAGTAGCTCTATAATGTCGGCCCAATCTTCTACTACTGCTCGTAGCTTGGACCACAATCTTTAGGTGGATGTTAAAGGTCAGTCAGGCACAACAAATGTCAATGAGCCTATCAAAAGTGTAGTGAAGAGCCTACCACGGTAGAAATCCAGGAGAAGAGAATAAAGGAGCTAGAATGTAGACGATCCCAAAGGAAATCAAAGTTAAGGAATGAAGAGAAGGGAAAGAGGAGAAGTGATAGAGGAGAAGTGATAGAGGAGGGAGATGAAAGAGAAGATGAAGAAGAAAGTGCTGAGGGAGGCAACAGTGACTACGATGCTAGTCCGGAGTAAGACGAGTCATGCAGCGAGACATCTCCTGACGCTACCAGAATTCCTTTCTCACCCCATCCGAAACAAATAATCATCAAATCTCCCAAGAAACCTGCAGAACTAAGTGTGCTGCCACCAACCGAGGTGATCCCTCTAGTGAGTTCCTTTAACGATATCTGCACTTTGTTGACGGATTTCGACATTTCGATCGTCGAACTACTCAAGGATGGATCTCCGTATTTCACTTTCCCTCCCTTAGATGTCATAACCGAAGGAGGTGAGACTCCATCTTTACTTCCATGTGAACACAGTCCGTAGAGTACTTAGGGGGACACCGATACTTTACACACTTCACTAGAATCACGAACGCACATCCTACATTCGTTTGAATCCTAAAATTCCAGAACTTATGTGATCTTTCTTATTGTTTCAGGTACTATGGTAAGGGATTGACATAGCAAGGTCTAATATGGCATTGGAGAATCAAGAGGGCAGACTCATGACCCATATCCGCCTTATTCTAGCTATCACGGTCGTTAAGAGACTGAGAAGGAGAGAGCTATACTTAAGGAAGGAGAGGAAAAAAATGATCACTGAGCCAAAAGAGAGGGAAAGAAAAGACAGGCCAAAGAAAGGCAGCCTAATGATCCATGCAAGTGGCACAAAGACTCGCATGATCACCGCGACTCCTTTTCCAGCATTCCTCCGCCCCATACAGAATCCCAATTTCTTACTCACTAAAAAATTCCTACTTCGAGACCCTTGATTACCACTATTCATCCTCACTCCAAAGGAATCGCTACTCCTCCAATTCTTCTTCCTACTACACTGCCCAACCTGCAGGCTACTTTTCCTAACCTCTTCTTGTGAAGCATCATGTTCGACCGTCAGACCAAAGATATTCCAAAAGAAGAAGTAGACCGCGATGTCCAATGGATTCAAATGCACATCGACCAAGGCTATGAGTGGAAAAAGCCCACTTACACCCTCTTTAAGGTCAAACGTATTAATCACATGAACATGAGTCGGAGAAATAGACTTACGATAGCCTCATTGCAGTGTATAAAGAGGATATAGAGAAGATGAAGGAAGAGAAGGATGCCGTTATGGAATCTAAGGCTAAAGCTGATAATCTAATGTTTAAAATTAGGTTGGTGCATACCAATGAAAAATTTATGCTGAATGAGCTAATGAAAATTGCATATCAAGAAAAGGTTGCCTTAGAAATGCAGATTGCTAAGAACCATTACTACAAAAGATTAAACTATCCAGGTCTGGGACAAAACCATTAAAGAGCAGGCTGTCGAGATTTAAGAGAATTGTGAGAAAAAAGATAAGCTTGAGGAGAGCCTGCTATTGGTGAAGGCTGAAAAGTTAGATAAGGGAGTTGATTACTCATTTGCTGAGAAAGAGCTCAAAAAGAGAAAGATGAAAGAAAAGGAAGAATTCGACAATACTCTCCAGCATTTTTTCAGCAATGTGATTTAGTTCGAGAATCTAAAATGGTCGAGGAGTAAATATGCCATAACCAACGCAGATTCTTGGGAAGAGGTATTGCGTCATTAGAAAGCAGCCGGTGAAGGCCTACCAAAGAAGAGCTAATGGCTAAGTACCTTATAACGAACCGTATTTTTAGTTGTTTTAAATTATTAAATTTAATGTAATTATTAAAAGAAAATGGTTAAAAATAAAAAATTCAATGATTTTGAATGCAAGTTATCGAATATGAACTTGGACAAGATTTTGAAATAAACAAATTCCGGAGATTTAAGTAATAACGAGCATTGAAAATATATGCTAGGTATTAAATGAGTTTGTGGCCAATAGTTGGATTAGATAATAATGTTAAATTTATTAGATGTAGAAAAAATAATTGATTGATAACAAAAATTCATTTAAAATCCAATATTGAAAATTTGTTGAATATTGAACAATTAAATTGTTTAAATTTAATATTGCAATTATTTGAATAATTGAATTCTGAATTTAAATGATTGAAAATGATATCGAAAATTGATGAAAATTTTATTTAAACAACAATGATGATTGTTCACATTTAAAATTGGATTTAAAAGCGAGTAATTAGAAATTGGAAATTTTATATTATAATGGAGACGGTAAAATAGCGATTTGGGGCCAAGTCTCGGATTTCGACGAAACCAGTTCCATTGGATCCGTAATAGTGTATTATTATCGGATTTCAAATTTCGTAGAGCTTGGAGTTACCGTTTGACCGTACGTGATATAAACGCATTGAATTTAATATCGAAAATTTAATATTTTAATTCGATTCCAAAAGCTATCTTCCACATACGATCGAATCAGGCCCTCAAACCTGTTCCATTTTGTTCGGAATAGGGGTAAAACATTATAAATGTCAGGCGACACGTCTAGTTTTGAGTTCATTTGAAAAGTATGTAAAAAAATTGGAATATATTAATAAAATAATAATATATACATATATAAATACTGTTTGCACAGTGAAACCCTAGTTATAATTCACGGCCGCTGTTCTTAAGTTTTAATGGACGAAATCTTCCTCCTTTCTCCTTGATTTACCTCCAAATTCGTAAGCAATCTCGAAAATCTTTGAACTGCAATCTTGTAGAGCATAGTGCGATCTACAGATCCAACGGTGGAGATCGCAATCGGAGCTGCGTAGTGGCCAAAGATCGTCGATGAGGGGCCGACGTTAGAATGGAATTTCATGGCTAGGCGACGGCCGAGCTTCACGTTGCTTGAGGAGGCGGTGCTAGGCGGTTAGACGAACGCGTGGGAGGTCTTGGGTCGAACTCCGGTGGCTCAATTGAGGTGTGACATCCAGAAAATGGTATACGTGAACAAGGCAGTGCATATATATATATATATATCTGTGTGTGTGTGTGTGTGTGTGTGTGTGTGTGTGTGTGTGTGTGTGTGTGTGGAGAGAGAGTGCAAGTTGGAAAGGCTGAATCCTATTTTCATGTACAGGCTTTTTTTCATTCTTCTTTTTCTTTTGTGTGATTTGATTTTTAAATGATTTGATCTTTTATGAGACTTGATTAAATGTTTTGTATGCTTGAATTAAATGCTTAACTTGATTTTGATTTGTGTGTGTGACTTGATTTTGAAATTGGTTATGATGATGTCTCATATGTGTTTATATGCACAATTATATATAGAGAGAGATTTTCATGTACACTAGTTTGACCATATATGTTTCATGCTTCCCTATTTACATTTAGATATATACTATTTTATAAACACACACATATATATGGATAGGCATACATTCACATATACAAATTTACCCTATCATACTTACATATATAGATGCATATATATATATATATATATATATATTCCCATATGCACTATGTTTTATAAACATATACCCATATATATATAGATATATTCATAAGTTCCAAATTTGCCATTTTGGATTTTATACATTCACGTATATATATATATATATATATTCATATACTATATATATATATTCATATACTATATATATATATATTCATATACTATATTTTTATAACCATATATATCTAAACTTACATATATATATTTTTAAACATCATAAAGCTTGTGTGTATATATATATATATACATTTATGGATATTTTATCTTAAATTTAAATGGTGGAGTTTATATACATATTTCTATAATATTTAACATATCTTGAAATTTTATTTTAAATTTGAATATATTTTTTAATCAATATATAGATTCAGATATTTTAAATATTGGAAAACTCATATATTCGACTTATAAAAATTAATATTTCAACAATTAAAATCAGTTAATTACCCCAATATCCGATGGCTAAAAATTCGGGTCGTCACATTCCTCCCCCCTTAGAACTTTTCATCCTCGAAAAGGAACGAAGCGAGAATTAGAATTTTGATGTATTTACTAAATAAATCATTTTTAAACATTTAAACTCCTTACTTCTTTACTATACAATTTAAAAATACATACACTTTATATTACATAGTATTACCAAGCTAATGTTATGTTAAAACATTTTTCATAACTCGATGTCTTACAAGTCCATCCTTGTTCTTACAGAAATTTAGCCATACGTTGATCAGGCGTAGGACTGAAAATCTATAAGTACTTAGTAGATCCGTTTCAACACCCAGTGAAAATACTTGAAAACCCTTTCAAAAATGATATGGAAAGTATCACCCCCCTTTCCCACTAAGGATCGCAGTTAACCCGATGATTGTGTCGCCATCCCGACGAAATCATAAAAAAACCATAGGCATCAACACCTCCCGACTTACGCCATGGGAACACCATAGTCTGCAGCTACACAAAGGTTGTGTTGCTATCATAGCACAACCGTAAGTAGTTTATAGGCAATCACTGCCCTTCGAATTACGCTATCAAACGAATCTATACCACATAGATCGTAGGCTACACAAAGGTTGCGTCACTATCCCAGTGAAACCCAACGTAGACTGTAGGCAATTGTTGCCACCCAAATTATGCTATGGAACCAAACCACATAGATCCCAATCTACCGATGTTACGTCGCTCTCCTAGTGAAATCAAACGTAGATTGTAGGCAATCACTGCCACCCGAATTATGCTATGGAACTGCGATAGATCGCAGTTACACAAAGGTTGCGTTGCCATCACAGCAAAACCCAATGTAACTATAGGCATCATCACCTCTCGACTTACGCTACCCAACAAATGATCACCAGGAACTCATGAGTTTTGTCCGGACGTCCTCTAGTATCCCAATTCTCATTGAACCCACCCTGTGGATTCCTAGGCAGAACCACCCAGTGGATATCCTTCTCTAAGTTTCGACTTTCGTGGGAGTGTCTTTCCATACTTTCGGTTTCAAACATATCGTACTATATATATAGTACCTTTCAAATCATACTCTTTATATGTATCACATATAAACTTTATCTATACAAAATCGATATCTTCAAAATCGATAGTTTTCAAATTTGGTTTACCCAATTTCCCAAATCGACCATTTGCCAAAATCAAAAGTCTTTAAAAATCAGTGGGTCCAAAACTATTTCAGTTTCATTCTCATATACGTATAAGATCATTCCTTTAAACTCGAATAACTTTCGGTCAATAATTTTCTGAGTCCACCTCATACGTATATATGCTCCATTTAGTATTTCAAATATCTTTCAAAGATCATTTCTTTCTGGTTATAAATTCAATAAGGGGAGTTTGAATACATAACTAATATATGTAACCTTATTTATGCCAATCAAATATTTCCAAGTTCGATTACTTTACCAAGTTATTTGTAACATTTCTTACTTCTTATAAGTAAATTTCAGTTATAGTAACTATTAAATCTCCATTTTTAAGTCATCATATTTACTCAGAATGTACTATTTCACTTCAAAATCATTTTGCATTAGTATCACGATTTTGGTTCCAATTCAAAATTTTGTTTCAAATTTCCATTTGGGTTATAACTTCAATTTTATCCTAATTCGTATTTCAATCCGAGATTTAAATATAAACAATTTCCACTCTGACCAGTTTGAATTTAGAAAATAGCTTTAATAGTTTAAAAATAGTTAAATAGTTAATATAAGATAGTTTGAGTTTTAAAAAAATGATTTGTATAGTAAAATAGCTTGGAAAATCAAAATAAATTGAATATTTAAGGAGATGGATTATAAACAGTTTATATTAAAATAATATGTTTGAAAATAGTTTCAAAGTCAAACCGATTCAATTCCCAATCTCTAATTCATCTCAATTTCAATTTCCATTTCCATTTAAATTGATTCAATCCTGATTCCAATTCGAATTAACTTCGATTCCTATTCTAATTCAAATTAATTCAATTTCGATTCTAAATTAATTCAATTTCGATTCCAAACTAATTCAATTTCGATTACAATCCAATTAATTCAATTCAATTCCAATTTGAATTAATTTCAATTCAATTCTCAATTTTAAACCATCTCGATTTATATAAATTCGAGTTCAGTTTTCAAAATATCGATTTAATCACTTAAATCAAATTAACCCTCAATATTTAATTTAACAATTTAAATCATTAATAATTCAATTCCGAGCCCAAATTTCGAAATATCCATTTAAATTACCTTTACTTGGACTTATTTCAAGTTTCGAGTAAGAGTCCAAATCTTTTTAAACAAATCAATTTTCGGAACTCAATGTATTTCCCAATTATAACTTCAAGATTTTAAACCCAATTCTTTAAACAATTCTGGTTGACAAGTTTATTTTTAACATTTCAAATTTAAGTTCAAAATGATTCCATTTCCATAAATTCAATTTTATTTCTTAGAATCAAAATCATTTAAATAGTTTCAAATCAAAGTTTTTTTTTCTATTTAATTTCAGGAATGGATATATATCATTTCAATCCACTTCTTAGTTTATTCGAAATAATTCGATTTATAGTTTTATATATTGTAATTAATATACAGAATGATAGCAGGATAGATCAAAATAAATAAACATCTAAATCATCTAAACCTCAATCAATAGCATCCATCACAAATTTCCAGAATTCAAAACTTGTTTTATTTCAAAAGTCATTTTGAAATTATTCAAATATACATAACTCCTTTTGCACCTCTTGTCAAATCTATACTTTTTCTTTTACAATTTAATTCATTTAACTTCTGTAAGTTAAATCTTAATTTCATGTTGAAATTCCCAATTCAGGTTATAAGTTCAAAACTTATTTAACTTGGCCTAAGTTAAATTCCCAATTCATTCAAGCCCTTTAACCTTCTGAATTTAAATTTTTACCCTTCCAAATTTAAATTTCTTATTAATATCACTTCCCACTAATAAGTTCAAAACCTTACCTTTCTTTTGGGTTATACTTCTCATTTCAAGGGGGATTCCAGAGTTCAAACACCCGGTTATTTATTTCAAATCAACTTTGAAATCATATATATATATATATATATGCACATATATATCCCATTTATATACCAAATCACCTTTTTAAATTTTTAAACCAACCTTGATTTCTATCCAAACCAAATTCCTTCGGAATTTTTAAAAACAACTCTTGTTTTAAAACAAAAATTTCCATATTCAAAAATATTCTAAATAATATTATTTATTATTCCTTCAAACACTTTGAAACAATTTCAAAATTTATGGGACTTAGATTCAAAACTTCTCAATTTAAATCCATTTTAATTTATAAGTCACATCTATAACTTATGCTTATATAATTTCACTTTCTTAAACATTTCACACTGTTTTATCATTGTTTATTCTGTAATAAACATCCTTTATTAAGACACAACAACCAATTTATGATAATAATCAATATTATCATACCTAGAAACCAAACACACTTTACATTCCATAATAATTTCCTAAAAGATTATTTCTATATATAAAATATAATCAGGGTCGATAGTCGCTATGGATGCAATTCGTAAAAACAAACTATTTTTTCAACTAAAAGTTTTTTTAATCTTAAGTATACTTTTGGAATGTGTTTCAAACATATTATAAATAACAAAAAGAAATTATATTTATTATTTATTTCTTTATTTATGTATTTAATGATTATTTAATTAATCAATTAAGTAAGATAATTAGTACTTAATCACTAGTTAACAAAGGTAATTAGTACTTAAGTGTAAATCAAGTAGGTCAATTATAATTAGTTAATTAATTAGAGGATAAATTTTTTTAATTAATAATTGATTTAAGGATTGATCATTATCTAATTAATAATTAATGGTTAATTATTATTATTTTATTATTTAAGAAAGAGTTTAAATATTTAATTAATTACTAATTAAGTTAAGAATAAATTAAAACGTAATTAATATTTAATGAAGTTTCAATTCATTATTTATTTAAGGATTAAGTATAATTAAATTATTAAATGAAGGTTTAAACTTTTATTTCATTATTAATTAAAGATTAATTATGGTTTAATCATTTATTTAAAGATTAATTATTATTTAGTTATTTATTATTATTTAATTATTTATCTAATAGTTAATTATTAATTAAAGGTTTAATTATTATTAAATAATGATTTTTAAATGTTATTTAACTATAGAATGAAAGCTTTTGATTTTAAATCACTATTTCTAAAGATTGATTTTGATTTTAAAGCAACTCTCCTTTAAAAGAATATTTTTAAATCCAAAGGATTTTTTTGTCGATTACTTTAAGTAACCCCAAAATATAAAACCCAATGATATTTGTTTAGCGGAATAAAACACCGTTTTGCTAATTAAGTTATATTAGACATCTTTTTAGTAGAATAAATAACCGTTCTGCTATAATTCACCTAATAGGTTATATTTGACATCGATTAAGCAGAATGAAATCTCAGTTCTGCTATTTTGGCAACTTGGATATTTACATATACGATGGTTGGTTGTTACTTGTTGATTCCTTTTACATACCTGCTTGTTATGTAAATACTCATGCCATAACTTGGAAATATAAACTTAATCAAATAAGAATCATTATGGACGCTAAGCCTCTTTCCAAATTTGTGTAGTCAAATATTTCATTTTACCCTTTATGATGATGGTTTAAAGTTTATTCCATTTAAAATATGGTATTTAAAGGATAATTAAGCAAAGATTTTATCTAAGGTGTTTGAAGCTAACTTAATGCTTTTTAAATGATTTTTTAAAAATCATTACCTTTTTAGCGTGGTTTAAAGATAATTAAATGAAGAATGTTTGAATAATAACTTTTTTATTTAAAGGTGTTTTAAATAATTGATGTTATCAAAGGAACCTTATTGATTAAAGTTTATTAAAGAAGTTTTGTTTTAAATAAGGAAGTTTTATAAAAGGAATTTTATATATTGAAAATAGACCTTGAAATTTGGGAAAGATTTTATAAATGATTTTGGATATTTATAAAAGAGTTTTATAAACAATATAGGATATTTATAAAAGAGTTTTATAAACAGACTTGGAGATTTATAAGGAAATTTTATAAACAAATTTGGAGTTTTGGTAAAGGAGATTTCCAAAAATGAAAGAGATTTATTAAAAGGATTTATAAAAGAAATTTATAAAAGAATTTGAGATTTGGATTTCCCTTAACTTACCTTCTTAAATATAGTGGTGTGGAACTTTCGTTCCATGCTTAACAATGAAAGAATAGTGTTCGATGTTGTAACAACCATGTATTTTGTGATTATTTTAATTGTATATTTTATTTATCTTAATTTAATTCCTGATTTAAAAACTTTATTTTATTTATTAAAATGAACAGTCTTTGTTACTTTAAATATAAACTTTGATTTTGATGTAAATTAGAATTCCAAACATGACTAAATAGAATATTTTCCAGAAATGTGAATTTGGTCAATTTGGTCAAACTTTGACTTTTAAATTTAAAATTTAAATATTTGAAATTTTTAATTTTATCTTTTATTATGAAAGTAAATAAAATTTCAAGAATACTGCTTTTCGTTTCGCTGAAATCTGATTTATAATGTGAAAGTTATGCCCTTTTAATTATTGTGTGTAATTTGCTGTACTTAACAAAATTGTTTATTTTAAATTATATAAATAATATTTTATTTTTGTCATGTAATGTTCTAAATTATATTTATATGGGTAAATAACATGCTATGTATATATTTTAGTTTTAAAACATTTTAAAAAAAAGTGTAATTGACATTTTCCAGTGTCAGTTGTATTCTGTTTATAATTTCTAATTTCCAGTTTCATTTAATTAAGGAAATTCTTTGTTTATTTTCTATTTTCTTAAGACTATATTTTATTTTCATTTACACTTCATTTTGTTCAGCATTATTTTATTTTACTTGACTTTTTATTGGTTTAGAAGTAAAGTTATAATTTTTCTAAAACTAGTGATATTCTATTTGAAAATTTTAAGCACTGTTTTCAATTTTTAAGCAATTTCTTTAAATCTTTTTCCATTTTCTTTAAAATTAATTATTTATTTTTATTTCATAATACTTTGTTTCAGTTGTTAAGGCTTATTTATGAGTTTATTTTGTTTATTTAAAATTAAAAATAAAAAGAAATATGAAGAGTTTATATTGCTTTGAAACTAAAGTCTTTTCAATTCCCAAACTCTTCATTTTCCGCAATTCCTCCTTTATTTCTCTTAGCCGTGTAATATTTTTTTGGTTTGTCGTGTATTCCCTTCCAAATTCACGTGAGAAACTCCTTCTCCATTTCATTTTTCTATGTATTTTGCCTTGTTCTTCTTGCATTTTGGATCGGCCTCTCCTCCATATCCATGGCCACAAACTCCTACACCTCTTCCCTGCCATCAACACCACCTACACTTCCAGCCATGATCATGGCTAAGCCCTCCAATGTGACCAAATCCACTGAAAATGCAACCTATAGCCTAAAAACATGGAATTTGACCACTTTGGCTTCATCCACTTCAACCACGACCCTAACCACCACCTAGGCCGCCTCCACCACCTCTGACCAGACCACCACACACCTTTCCTCCCACTGACCTGACCCATGCTCCTCTGGCCAACCCAAACAAGCCCATAGCCGAGCCCAATGTTTTACCAAAAACCCACTACTTGCCTTAAAACTCTTCACATGCCTATGTTGTAACTTCCCCATCATCTCTAGCTTGTAGCCGTGCATCCCTTAGTCCAAACCAGACCCAAACCATGATCAAACCTGAGCCAAAGCATGTCCAAACCTGAACCATAACATCCCCTAGGCCGTGCAAGCATATGTAGAAAACAAGGCAAAAGTTTGTCTGTTCGATTTGCTTTTCATTTCAAAGTTATTCAAACTCAATGTTGTATTGAATTTTGATTTATCTTGGTTTTGTTTTAGGTTGTAACACATGTTCCTTAGCTTGGTTCTCTTCCACTTGAATCCATCGTTGTGTTAGCGTGCTTTCTGGTATCCGTTTGTATCATTTGAATTGATAACTCCAGCACAAAAGGTGAGTAAATCTCACTAGACATTTATACGTATGCAATTGTGAAACGACAACAATTGAATGTGTAGAATTTTATATGATGTTATAACTGCCTGTGATGATTTAATTATATGATGTTAAACCTGTTAATTTACTTGTCATCTCATCTGTTACTGTCATATATTGTATACTGTTCATTTTATATCTGTTTATCACACTGCAAGTTCCGTATAGAATAGAATCACTATGGGTTGAAATGATACATACCCGGACGGACTTTGGAATAGGGAAAAATCATTATGGGTTGAAATGATAGGCCTGAACGGTTTTTATTTATTTATTTATTTTAACTTGGGATTGCGGGTTTGAAATGATAGAACCCGGATTTTTGCTTTTTAAACTGCGGATTGAAATGATACATATCCGTATCATTTGACCTAGGTTAGAAAACTATATACGGGCCTGTGGTTATTGTATAAATTGTTTTTGAATATTTTTAAGTATTTTAAAATGTAAATTTATGAAAATTTGATTTAAATAGATTTTAAATGGTTTGAATAAAGAATTTATGATATTTCTATAAGTTAAAAATGTTGAATAAATGAATGATTAAATTGAATTTTGGAATATAACTTAAGTTTGGAAATTTGGATTTTGGTTTAAATGATATTTAAGTTATGAATAAAATGGAATTTAATTATATTTGGAAATGGCAAATATGATAATTTGTTTTAAATTTGAATTTAAATGATTTAATAAAGTATTATTGATTTTTCTATGAATTAAAATGGTTAAATGAATGAATGCTTAAATGTGAAATTTTGAAATATAACTTGACTTGGAAATGGGAAATTTGGTTCTAATTAAATATTTAAATTAATTAAATAATTTGGAAATTTAGTTTAATTTGTGAAATGGTAATTTAAATATGTAAGTGTTAATAAATTGTAAAAGGTAAAATGGGAAAATTGTACATTTGAATTTGTTAAGTTGAATTATTGGAAAATTTGGATTTTATTGTAAAAGTTTACTTTATAAAAATCATAAATTAAAAGAGTATTGTTAATGAACATTTTTGAATGTTAAAAATATGATTTTTATAATGTTTAAATGATTTTAAAAAAAAGTTTATTATTTGCTGGAAATACACTAAATCTGGAAAATACTTTTGATAGCATTCAGAAATGCTTTGATTCTGAAATGTACTAAAATTTGAATAAAAGAGCTATTATAGCATTTCTAAAATGCTGTAGTTGCTGTAGTTGAAATAAATAGACTTGACTCAGATCTATTACAGCAGTTCTGTAACTGATGTAGTGGTCTGCTGTCTTTGCTGAATAAATTTAAAACCTTTAGTTTGAAACCTGAGCTATTACAGCATTTCTGGAAATGCTATCTTTGCTGTTTTAAACTAATTTTCAACTAAACTGAGATTTAACAGCAGTTTTAAAATGTTGTCTTTGCTGAATAAAAATGTTTTCAAGTATAACTTATAATAGCTTTTCCTAAATGCTGTGAAAGGCTGAAATTTTCAATGTTTATGGTTTTTGACTTAGTAAATGAACTTAGAATGGTTTGAAACTTTGAAATTTTAATACTTGATTTGAAAGTATAATAGTTACACTTTTAAATGGTTTAAATGAATTATTTTGATTGAAATATAAACTATTTAAAAGGTGACTTGAAATGATAATAAATGAATGATATCTTTGAATTTACAAGGTATTTAAAGTTGGATATTTGGATTTGAACTCAAATGATGATTTGATAATGAAGTTTTGGAAGGATATGATATTTTGATATATTAAAATGATTTGGAAGGAAGTTTGAAAGGATATGATATTTTGATATATTAAAATGATTTGAAATGAAGTTTGGAAAGATATGATATTTTAATATATTGAAATGGTTTGGAATTGATTTAATCTTTATTTTGATAAAGATTTGGATTTGAAATTCTATTTTGAAGTATAAACTATTTCAAATTTATAACCACGGGTTATAATAACGATTGGTTGTTAAAGAGACCGGGATCGGATATGGACATACTCTCTGTCGATACCGAAAACCACTTTAACAACTGTGTACGCGGTGGAGTTTCCAAAATGAAGTAGGATGGTGGCGACGATCCTAAGGTATATACATGGACCTAACTCCCGTGAGTTGGCATAAGGTGGCTAAAACAGGAGTGATCTCGGACTAGTGATGTAGCACCTCTTATTGGACGCACTTCTTCGATACCATTATATTACTTTGTGATTGTTTGGGTGCACCCCTCGATTTGGGAGTGTTGTTCGAGGTGGAGCGGTAGTGGCTGCTATGCGTTTCCATCAGTCTGTGTGTGTAATTGGTATATCTACCCTGGCATTGCCTTGTGTGTCGTGTCACCTACCATATCGAGCTTTACTACGAGTTTCTATTTGTGTCGTACCTATGGAGTATCTTCTCATAGCCTTGCGAGATATGCAGGTACTGTATAGACTATTGGCACTATTACGTGTTAGGGTGAGTTCAGATTAAATGTAAAGCCCTAATGCTATTTTAAAGTATGTTTATTTTATGATTAGACATTATTATAATAGCGAATATTACTACATAGTAGATAGTTTAACGGATCCTTAAAGAATGGGGATCCCAAGCATTCTTTAAGTTACTTGTAACTTTATTACAGTTCACTTGAGTTGGTTTACATTGTATAAGTATGTATGTCCTGACTCGAGTGTTTTGTGTTTTTCTTTACGCTCGGGTCAGACTGAGTGATACAGCATTTGAGGCTCACCTTTGAAGCTGGAGTTTTGCTTTGAAGATCCAGATATCTATTCATCTTGTTATCCAGTTGATTCTAGTTGTATTCTGAGTTGTACCTGATTATCATATTGTTACTCTTGTTGTATCTTGGTGTTCCTATTGTATCTTAATTAACTCTGATGTATTTATATAGTAGCTTCATGAACTACTATCTCTTTTACTTCCGCTGCATTATATTACTCTGTGTCTGTGATCTGTGATTATTTATTTACTGTATATGATGAGTTTGCCAAATTTTTATTTACAACGCGGTATTTTGAGCAATTCAAGTCTGACATGTGCGGATGCGAATGGTTGAAAATATCGGATCGTTACATGTGGTATCAGAGCTCTGGTTTTAGGCAAACTCAGTATATAGAGTAAATTTGATTAATGAATCACTTTCGTTCGAACTTGAATTCCTTCTTCTTCGATTTGGTTTCCTTTGAATTTTGGAACGTTCCCTTCGGCTCCAAGTCCTTTCTTGTCCTCCCTTATTCATGTCTTCTTAATTCTGGAGTGTCCCATAACTCCACTTCGAATGGTCTCTATAATAAATCGGCGGTCTAGCCAACCTCTGGATGACTTTTAAAAGGGGGAAACTCCTTTACAATTAGAATCCACTCACTAGAGATTTATATTTATCTTTGGTTTAGATGCTAATATCTTTTGTTACTCCAAATTCTATCTCTTGAGATCGAATGTAGATTTACCCCAGAAAATCCACATCAATCTTATTCTTTAAGTCACGGTTGACCCGGTTAAGGTTGCCCGCGATATGTATGGGATTATCCATACTCCCTATTCTGTTTTTTAATCATCTTATCTTTTGTCTCCAACTTATATTCAAATTAGAGTTCTCTTTGATTTGAGTCCATCAATTTAAATCCCTATCCTTATTTTGAAACATTAATCTTGTATTTGAATTTTTTATTTATTTTAAAGATGTTTTATATATTGTGTTGTTTGAGTTGTTGATGTTGATTTGGGTTTCCGATAGGTTCGTCTGATCAACACTATCGATGGGATCTCCAAAACACTTGAACAGAGAAAACTGACACAATATGGTTTTTAAAGTTACTAGATGGATAAATTTTGTATAATTATAATATGTATAAGGTAAATTTTCAGAATTTTGATAATTAATGGAATTGGGTGTTAAGAAATAATATCTAACTTTGCATATATTTTATAATCATTGGCTTTAGTTTCATATCTAAATAATTAAACATGGTTATAAATTAAATTGGAAATTTAAATGGATTTAAATCAAGAATGTGAGAATTTAATTTCCGATGATTTCGAACTTTTTTTTGAAAGTTTTTAAAGGATTTATTATTTAAAAGTATTTCTAGTAGAAATTGTTTCAAAGGATTTTTAATTTGTAAATCAATGCTCTTTTCTTTGTCGCTGGAAAACAATTTCGGTAATGACTGCAGCATCATCGACATTCATTTTCGGGTTTCGAAGTGAAGAGACCATTCTGTAGTTTTGCTACAGTTTTGCTTTGAAATTTAATTAATTTGAATTTCTAAATATGACTTGACTTATTTATATAGATATATGATTTAAATTTGATTTGATATATATTGTGTATGTGTATATATATATATATATATTTCTAAAATAGTTTGGAGTTAATCGGAAATCTAATTCTTAAATTTTATCTTAAAGGATAATTTCAATTATAAAAGTTTGAATAAATATGTAAACTTGTATAATTGAATTAGAAAGAATTTATTTGTATAATATTCTATTACATTCCAATATAACTTACCTAAATTATTCAGAAGTTGAACATGTAATTGGAAAATATATAAAATAAAGAGAAATTTTATAAATAAAACTTAAGTGGTTATAATAAATGTTATACACTTAAATTTTATTTATAAAGGATCAATAGAGGTAAATAGAGAAAAAAGGTTAATTTAATAATTTACAATATAATGATATTTAAAAGAAATTATAAATAAATTGGAATAGTTAGATATATTAAGTGGAATAAATTTAATAATAATTTGGAATAAAGAAGAATGAAATTTAATGAATAAAAATGAGTATAATAAATGATTGTTCAAATTCATGACTTTATAAATTGTTGATTTGATGATGAGATAATAAGATTTAAAAATAATTAAGATTTATTTAACTCAATTGAAATCAGATGGATGAAATTTATTATTAATGCAAGTTGAACTTTTCATGGTTTTAAATTTATTATCTTATTCTGTTTTCCAACCTATGTTCTTTCTGGTTGTTTCCATTCTCCTACCTTCTAAGTAGGAAATCAAATTCGAATTAGTTAGCCATGGAGCTACTGTTTTCTCTCAGCTTGATCTTGCCATTGATTTTCACCAACTCAGTGTTGCTGAGGAAAGTATTCCCCGAGACTGCTATCCATACTGATAATGGTTTTTCTATGAATAGTTAGTCGTGCTTTTTGGTTTGACTAATGCTCCTGCTCTCTTTGTTGATTTGATGAATCGTGTTTTTCGTGTTGTGCTCAATAAGTTTGTTCTAGTCTTTCTTTCTTTCTCTTTTTGCTTCATCATTTAACTTTTCTATCTCTTCTGTGGTTCTTACTTCTCCCTATTCTGAATCTGAGCATTGCTTACCATCCACGGACCGACGGTCAAACGGAAAGGGTGAATCAGATTCTCGGTGATCTTTTTCGTGCTTGTGTTCTTGATTCTGGAGGATCTTGGAAAGATCATCTCCACCTTGTTAAACTTACCTATAACAACAGTTATCATGTAAAATTTCGATCTTCTTGTCATCTTGCCTTAATCCTATTTTATTCTATCTTTTTCTGTGTTTTCCCGTACCTCATTCCTTTTCAGGGACGAAAAGTTTTGAGTGGGGGAGAGTGTAACAACCCTGTATTTTGTGATTATTTTAATTATATATTTTATTTATCTTAATTTAATTCCTGATTTAAAAACTTTATTTTATTTATTAAAATGAATAATCTTTGTTATTTTAAATATAAACTTTGATTCTGATGCAAATTAGAATTCCAAACATGACTAAATAGAATATTTTCCAGAAATGTGAATTTGGTCAAACTTTGACTTTTAAATTTAAAATTTAAAAATTTCAAATTTTATCTTTTATTATGAAAGTAAATAAAATTTCAAGAATACTACTTTTCGTTTCGCTGAAATCTGATTTATAATGTGAAAGTTATGCCCTTTTAATTATTGTGTGTAATTTGCTATATTTAACAAAATTGTTTATTTTAAATTATATAAATAATATTTTATATTTTACTTGGTCATGTAATGTTCTAAATTATATTTATATGGGTAAATAACATGCTATGTATATATTTTAGTTTTAAAACATTTAAAAAAAAGTGTAATTGACATTTTCCAGTGTTAGTTGTATTCTGTTTATAATTTCTAATTTCCAGTTTCATTTAATTAAGGAAATTCTTTGTTTATTTTCTATTTTCTTAAGACTTTATTTTATTTTCATTTACACTTCATTTTGTTCAGCATTATTTTATTTTACTTGACTTTTTATTGGTTTAGAAGTAAAGTTATAATTTTTCTAAAACTAGTGATATTCTATTTGAAAAGTTTAAGCACTGTTTTCAATTTTTAAGCAATTTCTTTAATTCTTTTTCCATTTTCTTTAAAATTAATTATTTATTTTTATTTCATAATACTTTATTTCAGTTGTTAAGGCTTATTTATGAGTTTATTTTGTTTATTTAAAATTAAAAAGAAAAAGAAATATGAAGAGTTTATATTGCTTTGAAACTGAAGTCTTTTCAATTCCCAAACTCTTCATTTTCCGCAACTCCTCCTTTATTTCTCTTAGCCGTGTAATATTTTTTTGGTTTTCCGTGTATTCCCTTCAAAATTCATGTGAGAAACTCCTTCTCCATTTCATTTTGCACGGCTAAGAAAATTATTGGTAATGGCATCTCTTTTTTCCTACTTTTCTCCTCATTTTCTATGTATTTTGCCTTGTTCTTCTTGCTTTTTGGATCGGCCTCTCCCTCATATCCACGGCCACAAACTCCTACACCTCTTCCCTGCCATCAACACCACCTACACTTCCAGCTATGATCATGGCCGAGCCCTCCATGGTGACCAAATCCACTAAAAATGCAACCTATAGCCTAAAAACATGGAATTTGACCACTTTGGCTTCATCCACTTCAACCACCACCCTAACCACCCTTAGGCCGCCTCCACCACCTCTGACCAGACCACCACACACCTTTCCTCCCACTGACCTGACCCATGCTCCTCTGGCCAACCCAAACAAGCCCATAGTCGAGCCCTATGTTGAACCAAAAACCCACTACTTGCCTTAAAACTCTTCACATGCCAATGTTGTAACTTCCCCATCATCTCTAGCTTGTAGCCGTGCATCCCTTAGTCCAAACAGACCCAAACCATGATCAAACCTGAGCCAAAGCATGTCCAAACCTGAACCAAAACATCCCCTAGGCCGTGCAAATTATGTTGAACCAAGACCTGTTTTCTAGTCTCATTACGACTACTCCTCTTCGGGTCGTCTATGTTGCTTACTCATCTTGGGTAAAGCCCATGGGATCCCCGTCTGTGGAAGACGACTATTCGACTTCCGACATGCCAAACAAACTGTAGAACATCGTATGAAAATTTGGACATCGGATGACAATTATCAACGGTGGGAGCTTCATGCTATATTTGGGTTTCATTCTGCTAATTTTAAGTTGGCTCATTCTCTAATGGACAATAATGATGAACTTGCAAATATATTGAACTGGTTAGTCCTGAATTTTAGGAAAAACAATCTATGTAATATTATATTATGTATCTTTTTTCAATGAAATATACCATTAATTATTACCGTAGTGGACATGTTATTTATTTTTATCTTTTGAGTTCATAGGTAATTTAAAATTTAATATTAGTTATAAATATTTATTCAAAAATAATTAAAACAATTTAAAATAAATAAATATACAAATTTATACATATAATAATCTTCAATCACTGTCCGTTCTTAACATTAAAACGCATGCTTCTTTCGTTGAATTTTCTCCATTTATGCCACGTTTAGAATACCCGTTTGTCAATCCCGTTCGTTTCGAAAAAGCGCACACTATGTTTCAACTTGTATGTAAAACCAAAACTTATGTTCCTTGTTAGTTTTGAAAATCTTCTGGATGCTTTTATTAGTAGAAACATGAAGAAAACAATGACAAAGGAGTGTGGAACCTCAGAATTTAAACTAGCCGTTACGTAGTACAGCAAATAAATTTAAAAAAATTCCAACGGTAAAAAAATCTAAATAACTTACCAAAAAAAGTACACGCATGGATTTGCTGAACCTATTTTTAGAAATCATTCCGTATAAGAAGCTCCGCTCCCATACAAATCCCAATTGATTCACGCCTTTCACAAACAAGAAAGAAGAAGAGATCTCTAGAACATATCACTCTCTTCATCTTCCTCCTTTAAAATCCCTAATTGAAATCAGCCAGATCAAAATGCCGCCACAGAGAGAAAACGAAGATTCTCAACCCAACAACATTACCAGTAATTCCTCTATTGCTCCTTCTTCATCATCCAACAAATCTGATGGACAATCTGTGTTGAAAAGGTTGCAGTCAGAACTCATGTCCTTAATGATGAGTGGTGACCCGGGAATATCAGCTTTTCCAGAAGGAGATAACATTTTTCGCTGGAAAGGAACAATTTCTGGAAGCAAAGAAACGGTTTATGAAGGAATTACCTACAAATTATCCCTTGCTTTTTCGACTGACTATCCTTTTAAACCCCCTAAAGTTAAATTTGATACTTCCTGTTTTCATCCAAACGTTGATTCTAACGGCAACATTTGCCTGGACATCCTTCAGGATAAATGGTCTTCGGCCTATGATGTTCGAACAATTCTGCTTTCGATTCAAAGTCTCTTAGGAGAACCGAACAATGAATCACCGTTGAACACACAGGCTGCTGCACTGTGGGTGGATCAAGAAGAGTTCAGGAAAATGGTGGAGAAGTTTTGCAAATGAATGTCGTTTTTTGTTTATGGAATTTTAAAATTCAATGATATAAGTTTTTGGGTTTTACTCGTTTTGTTGTCTGTTGGCTAAACTTGTTTTCTGAAGAAAAGAAAAGAATTTTGTAGCATTTTTGTTAGTTCAGCGTTTCATGAAACTTGCATGCTTTAGTAATATATGTTTAAAGCTTTTCAAATGTACTGATATGGAAAAGGAAGAAAAATCTGATATTGTTTATCAACAATTAAATGTTTACTCGCCTTGCCACTCAAGTTAGTTGATGATGATGGCACTCCCTGAGAACTTGAAAGTTGAAACGAAAGCTGTTATTTTGATGATTGTAAGAAAATTACTGATTTGTTTTTTCCTCTTATATCTGTGCCTCCTGTAATTTTTTATACATGTTGCACATGTAGCCTTATGGGAAAACCCTGATCATGCAATGGTCATGCTTTCAAATCTTGACAACGATCGATAGTAAAGGACTCGGCAGAGAAGAAAGAGGGTACCATACAAGATCGAAGTGAGTTCGTAAGAGTTGGCAAACATGACTATAACTAAAAGAAGAGGAAATTAGGGAAAAGGACAAACTTTGACAAAAAATTAGTCTAAAGAACACCAAGTTTTATTTTTTGAATGAAGAACAAACTTTGAAAAAAATTAGGTTGAAGGACAATGCTAGTTCTAACTAGCATTATATTCAGTTTTTACACTATACAAAATGCTAGATAGACTAGCATTATATTCAGTTTTTATACTATACAAAATGCTAGATGGATTAGCATTGTCCTTCAACCTAATTTTTTTCAAAATTTGTCCTTCAGTCAAAAGATGAAACTTGATGTCCTTCAACCTTAATTTTTTTCAAAGTTTGTCGAAGTTGCATTGCTGGTTATATAATACTATGGCAAAAAGATTGCTTATTCTTAATAAACAAACTGTTGATACAATTCCACAATGGATTCTAAAATATCCTATTTTGCCGAAGTCTACAGTAATAAATGAAACTTTGGGATCACGTTGTGTGTATTATCAGTTATTATAAATAAATACCTTTAAAAATTAGTTGAATGCATGGTTAAATACTTCAAGTCTTATGCATAATTTGTTTGAACTATATACAACCTAACTTCTCTTTCAGAATAAACTACTACACGACATTTTAACTGATATTTCAATTGGTGCATTTAATTGATATTTAACTCCAACGTCAAACCACTATGGAAACACAATTATTAGTATCATAATAACTGTCTGTCTCAATTAACTAAAAATATAAATGATGCATTCTTCGTAGTTGATGCACTGATTTGTTTCACTTTGAATAAAAGAGGAAACTGTTGACGACGACATGATTTCGAGTATCAAACCTAAACACAACGTAGTTAAATTATACACAAGGCAATGCATACACAACCTGTATATGAGTACTCAACGCATGAAGTGCAAGAAGGTAGAAAAATGTAAAGTGACTACCTCTTAAGAACAAAGGGCCAATTTCAGCTTCGTAATGGAAAAGAAAGAGACAAGCTACCCTCTAATAGGAGCATGAATGAAATCATGGTGCAGGGTAAGGGTGACGATGTACTTGATTTACTATGTTGCAAAAGATTTGATGCTTTTGTACCCATTGATGATGAACTGTGCCCTATAATCATGGATGGAAGTGTAACAAGGTCTGTAAAAGAGCATATGTACTACAACAAATATAATGAAAAGTTACATGTCAAACAGAAAAATCAAATTCCATAGGTAATAACATTTGTAAAAGAGCCAAGACACTACAATGGTGAACAAACTCACTAGTAATTATGACTGAAAGAGTATTTCTATATGATAGTGGTCCATGTAACTTAGATTTAATTATAAAAGATTAAGTCCATTTACATAATATGATTTTAATATATAAGGTGATACCATGATGGATGGTTTCAATAAAAGATATTAAAATCTGGGATTAATAATATCCCTCTTACCTTGCCTATTAATTAAATATATTGACTTTCATATCTTATTAATGGTTTATATATATACATATTAAAGGGTAGTTATTTTGGTGACTTGTATATATATTGTACGGTGAAAGAACTGTATCTATCTATCCCACTTTCCCACTTCAGTTTTTTAACGTACAAAAAAAAGAAGAGAGAAAGTTCAAAATAGTTTCTCATCTATCAGAGAACAAATAAAGGAAAAAGCAAAGGAAGAAAAACAATTGCATTAAAGAAATCCGCTGCAAACGAAGAGAATTGAAGAGCATGGATCAAGGTTAGTAAATCTATCTCGTTTATGTTTGAATTTAGGGTTAAATTCAATTCAAGTCTAGATCTGAATTGGGACTGATTTCATAACACAGAAATCATAAAAGAAGAATTGCTTTCAATTGGTATCAGAGCCATTTAGACTTGATTGATTTACCCTAATTTTGTTTTTCGAATTGCCTGCATAAATTCGTGTATTGAATCAATTGGATTTGCAGTCATTCATATGCCATCAATTGAATTTGTGTATGGTTTTGCCTGGATATAACTGCCGACTTCTGTTCGAAACCGGTCGACCGCTTGAAAAACACCGGTCGACCGTTTTCAAACAGAGACCAAAACTGTCGACCGGTAATTTTCAAGTGGTCGACCGTTTTTATACTCAAAAGATGAATAAACTATTTAATCCAATTGACATTTAATTCTGCATAGAGTATGACTTTTTAGTCACCAAAGTGGCCTAGTTGTATCTAAATTTAGACATTTAAAATAACAGTATTCAATTATTCATGATTAAAGCGATGCTAATAATGACATTAGAGTTTGATTGAATAATTGTTTTATTAATTATATTCTAGGAGATCACCCAAAGGTGGATCATTGAATATAGTTCGTAACACTAAAGTGGATAGATCACTGTGTACATAGGTTGAATAATATGTATATCCAAAGATAGCATTCTTATTTAACCATATGTGTTTTGATTAATTATTAAAGTATTTAAATTTTAGCATCAATGAAAGTGCTTGCATTTAAGTATTGCCCAAAGGTTACTTGAATGTATACTTTATTGTTATATTTATTTTGAATCTATATAAAGTTCTCAAAGCACTAATAGATTAGTATGTATAAATGATTGCAGCTTCATCTAGTGTGTTTGCATCTGCTAACTCTGTCGTGAAGTTCAATGGGCTGAACTATGCTGATTGGTCTGAACAAATCCGGTTCACACTGGGTTGTATGGCTTTGGACCTTGCAATAATAATGGAGGAGCAACCAACCATTACAGATACTAGCTCCGAAACTGAGAAATCTCTTTATGAGAGGTGGGAGCGGTCTAACCGGTTGAGTTTGAACCTCATGCGGATGACTATGGCGGAAAGTATCAAGCCATCTATGCCCAAGACAGAAAATGCAAGGGAATTCATTCATAAGATTAAGGAGTGTTCCCAATCGGATTTGGCTGACAAGTCAATGGTAGGCAGCCTTATAAGTCAGCTAACTACGAAGAAGTTTGACTGGTCTCAGCCTATTCATGATCATGTGACTCACATGTCGAATTTGGCAGCAAAGTTAAAGTCCTTAGGGATGGACGTAAATGAGACGTTCTTGGTCCAATTCATCATTAACTCTCTTCCTCTTGAGTTTGGTCAGTTCTAGGTGAACTACAACACCATTAAAGATAAATGGAACTTTCAGGAATTAAAGGCCATGTTGGTACAAGAGGAAGGGAGATTAAAAAAGATGAAGGATCAGTCTGTTCATCTTGTCGGTCATGATGGTGTCAGCAGCAGTAAATGGAAGCCAGGTAAAAAGGACAAGAAGAAGGATAAGGCTCATATGAAAGGTACTGAGAGCAATATCCAAAAGGAGGCAAAGTGTTTCTTTTGCCATAAATCGGGACACTTCAAGAAGGAATGTCCGAAAAGAAAGGCATGGTTTGAAAAGAAAGGTATGTATTATAGTTATGTTTGTTTTGAATCAAACCTTATGGAAGTGCCTAATAATACTTGGTGGTTAGATTCTGGTGCAACTACTCATGTGTCTCATGTAAAACAGGGATTCAGTTCGATCCAGCCCATAAGAGAAACTGAGCGGTACTTGTTCATGGGGAACAGGATGAAGGCACGAATAGAAGGCATAGGGACTTATAGTTTGATTTTAGACATTGGTTGTCGAATAGATCTTGAAGGATGTCTCTATGTACCTGAGTGTGCTAGGAATCTTGTTTCTATTAGTAGGTTGGATAATTTAGGTTTCTGTGTTAGTTTTGGACATGGTGTATTTTCATTGTACAAACATAATTATTTTTATGGTAGTAGTATTTTGATTGATTCACTTTATAGGTTCAATCTTGATATTAAATTTTCTGAATCCTTGTTTCATGTTGAAGGTCAAGGCATTAAACGTAGTGCATCTAATGAAAATTCTGCTTACTTGTGGCATCAAAGAGTTGGTCATATTTCCAAGGAAAGACTAATGAGGTTGGTGAAAAGTGAAATCCTTCCTCAATTGGATTTTAGTGACTTAAATGTGTGTATAGATTGCATTAAAGGAAAGCAGACTAAACACACAGTAAAGAAACCCGCCACAAGAAGCACTCAGTTTCTTGAGTTAATACACACCGATATATGTGGTCCTTTTGACGTTCCTTCTTGGAGCGGTGAAAAATACTTCATCACTTTTATTGATGATTACTCACGTTATGGATATGTATATCTACTGCATGAAAAGTCTCAATCTGTGGATGTCTTTGAGGTGTTCATAAATGAGGTGGAAGACAGTTAGATAGAAAAGTAAAGGTTGTGAGATCCGATAGAGGTGGTGAATTTTATGGTAAATATAATGAAAGTGGACAATGTCCAGGTCCATTTGCAAAGCTCCTCGAAAGTAGAGGTATTTGTGCACAATATACAATGCCTGGTACACCTCAACAAAACGGTGTAGCGGAGAGACGGAACCGTACATTAATGGAAATGGTTAGGAGCATGTTAAGTAATTGTTCATTGCCCTCTTCGTTGTGGTTATATGCATTAAAGACTGCTATGTATTTACTTAACCGGGTTCCAAGTAAGGCAGTTTCTAAGACTCCTTATGAACTGTGGACGGGAAGGAAACCTAGTTTAAGGCATCTACGTGTTTGGGGTTGTCCAGCAGAAGTGAGGCTATATAATCCACATGAAAAGAAACTCGATCCAAGGACAGTCAGTGGTTTCTTCATTGGCTACCCTGAAGAATCAAAGGGGTATGTGTTTTATTGTCCTAGCCATAGTACGAGAATTGTTGAGACAGGCAATGCTAGGTTCATAGAAAATGGTCAATCTAGTGAGAGTGGTGAATCACGAAAGGTGGATATTCAAGAGATTCAGGTTGAAGTTCCTTCACCTGTCATTCCACCTAAAGTTGTTGTACCAGTTGTTGTATCACAGTCACATGACGTATTGGAACAACAAAATGATGTCCAAATCCCACAAGATGACATTATAGTGGATGAACCAGTCATAATTCAAGAAGAGATTAATGAACCACAAGAACAGTTAAGGAGGTCTGTAAGGGAAAGAAGATCTGCTATTCCAGATGATTATGTGGTTTATAATGTTGGAAATGAATGTGACTTAAGCATTGATGAAGATCCAGTCTCATTTAGTAAGGCCATGGAAAGTGACAATTCCGATAAATGGTTGATTGCCATGAAAGAAGAAATTAAGTCTATGGGTGATAACAAAGTCTGGGACCTAGTTGAGTTGCCTAAGGGTTGTAAGACAGTTGGGTCCAAGTGGGTCTTTAAGACGAAAAGGGACTCAAAGGGCAACATTGAAAGATATAAGGCCAGACTTGTTGCTAAGGGCTTCACCCAAAAGGATGGCATTGACTATAAGGAGACCTTCGCTCCAGTTTCAAAGAAGGACTCCTTGCGGATTGTTTTGGCTTTGGTGGCTCATTATGATTTAGAGCTTCACCAGATGGATGTGAAAACCGCCTTTCTGAATGGTGAATTAGAGGAGGACGTATATATGGATCAACCTGAAGGGTTCTTGGCCACAGGAAATGAACAGATGGTGTGTAAACTTAGGAAGTCAATATATGGACTTAAACAAGCTTCCAGACAGTGGTATTTAAAGTTTAATGATACTATCACGTCATATGGTTTTGTAGAGATTGCCGTTGACCGGTGTATCTACATAAAAGTTAGTGGGAGCAGATTTGTAATTTTGGTCCTATATGTTGATGATATTTTGCTTGTTGCAAATAATCTAGGGATGTTACATGATGTAAAGAAGTATCTCTCTAAAAATTTTGAAATGAAAGATATGGGTGAGGCATCCTATGTGATTGGAATTGGAATCATTCGAAATAGATCACAAGGATTGTTAGGATTGTCTCAGAAAAGTTATATAAATAAGATCTTAGAGAAATATAGAATGGACAAATGCTCCGCAGGAATAGTTCCAATACAGAAAGGGGACAAGTTCAGTAAAATGCAATGTCCTAAAAATGAGTTGGAGCGAAAGGAAATGGAAAGAATCCCGTATGCATCAGTGGTTGGGAGTTTGAACTACGTTCAAACTTGTACTCGACCTGATATCAACTTTGCTGTTGGAATGTTGGGTCGATATCAAAGTAATCCAGGAATGGATCACTGGAAAGCTGCTAAGAAGGTCCTTAGGTACTTGCAAGGCACCAAGGAGCACATGCTTACATATAGGAGATCTGAGCATCTAGAGGTCATTGGATATTCAGATTCGGATTATGCCGGATGTTTGGATAGTAGAAAATCTACATTTGGCTATGTGTTTCTCCTAGCTGAAGGGGCAGTTTCATGGAAAAGTAGAAAGCAGTCTGTCATTGCTACTTCCACTATGGAGGCAGAATTTGTGGCATGCTTTGAGGCCACTATTCACGCATTGTGGATGCGGAACTTTATCTCGGGACTTGGAATTGTCGACAGTATATCCAGGCCGTTGAGAATTTATTGTGATAATTCCGCAGCCGTCTTCTTCTCTAAGAACGACAAGTACTCTAAGGGTGCTAAACACATGGAGTTAAAGTACTTATCAGTGAAGGAGGAAGTGCAGAAACAGAGAGTGTTCTTTGAGCATATTAGAACGGATGTCATGGTAGCGGATCCGTTGACTAAAGGACTACCTCCCAAGGCGTTCATTGGCCATGTCGAGCGTATGGGAGTTATAGATAAAGCCTTGCTATTTTGATTACAGTTGCTCATAATATAGACACTTAGAATTCACTTATAGTTGTGTTTCTGCTTTATTGAACATGTTATCATTATTGTTTATGTATACACTTATGGTTGTTTGATGACATGTGTTTCTTGAGACTTATGGTATTGCTCAAACCTTAAAGAAATTTAAAGTTGGGATTGGTTTGTGATACATGGAAGAAATCTTGTCGCTCAATGACTTGTGACCGCCATGATCCAATTAGTTCTAACTTAATTAAAGTAAATGAGTTTATGTTGGACTTGATATAAGAGTGCATGCTTAAAGTATATATTAAGTCATCAAATTGTCACATGGACCAAGTGGGAGAATGAAAGAGTATTTCTATATGATAGTGGTCCATGTAACTTAGATTTAATTATAAAAGATTAAGTCCATTTACATAATATGATTTTAATATATAAGGTGATACAATGATGGATGGTTTCAATAAAAGATATTAAAATCTGGGATTAATAATATCCCTCTTACCTTGCCTATTAATTAAATATGTTGACTTTCATATCTTATTAATGGTTTATATATATACATATTAAAGGGTAGTTATTTTGGTGACTTGTATATATATTGTACGATGAAAGAAAACTGTATCTATCTATCCCACTTTCCCACTTCAGTTTTTTAACGTACAAAAAAAAAGAAGAGAGAAAGTTCAAAATAGTTTCTCATCCATCAGAGAACAAATAAAGGAAAAGGCAAAGGAAGAAAAACAATTGCATTAAAGAAATCCGCTGCAAACGAAGAGAATTGAAGAGCATGGATCAAGGTTAGTAAATCTATCTCGTTTATGTTTGAATTTAGGGTTAAATTCAATTCAAGTCTAGATCCGAATTGGGACTGATTTCATAACACAGAAATCATAAAAGAAGAATTGCTTTCAATGACATCAAGGTGAGAGGCGGTTTTAATGCTTCAGTCAAGTTGCTTCGTCAAGCAGAACATTTGAGCTCTCAGAAAGTAGTTGGCAATGACTCGGTTCTTGACCACTTCATGACAAAGAGACTTGTAGCAGTCTTCAAAGGTGCATACCGTGTCGATATTTTGTAAGCACCCATATAATTACATTACTTAACTCATTAAATGCACGAAACTCTACACATAGTGGTGGCGTTAATGTAGCTTAATTACCATCCCCATGACCCATCCTGCAAGGAAAACCCTACTTAGTATTTCACATTTTTAGGGCTTTTGTTGCATTATGCGGAATCTTCATGACTATAGTATGTACATATTGCAGATAAAAGTAAGGAAAACTGTGAAAATTGGAGAGAAGAGAAAGAATCAAAAGTAATAAAAGACTACTAGATGGTCTTCGAAGTCCTATAAAATACGCATATGTGGCTACGTGTCTACCTATAATGCATGATAAACTGATTACATTTGCAATTGTATTGTTGTTGCTACCATTGCTTAGTTTGCATTGAACTAGCGATACAAATAAAATAAAGTAAATAAAAAATATTATCTTACACTTGACTGGTAGAAATGATATCCAAAATAATGCATACCATCCTACACATCAATTTAAAAGAATTCAAACTCCCCAATAATTTAACTCTCAACGTAATAACCAAGATATAAGTATAACTATCAAAATATTATCATATACTTCAAAAAGCATTATGAACATTGCGGTAGTCGACAGAGGAAACTGTTAAGAATGAAACTCTTTAACTTGGAATAATTAAATGGATTGAATAAATTTTGATGTTTATTAGAACAAGAAAGGTTACAGACCTAATGCCCACAACAGCTTGTCATTGGTATTTTGAGGAAACTATTAAGAATAAAAATTCTTTGACTTAGAATAATTAAAAAGATCGAAGAAATTTTTCATTGGTAAAAGTTTGTGTTAATAATAATAGAGTAGAGGAATTGGGATGACTTCTTGTATTTTCAGCAAAATGAACATTTCATATAGCTGACATAACAAGAAATAATGTGTGAACTACAGCAAAATTTGATGATTTTGAATTTTCTAGTATTAACTGTCAAAATGGTCACCACGTTATACTCATATTTTATAATAATCAAACAAGGGACACATGTTCTTAAGATGTGTTTAAAGCAACAATCGTTTGGCAAATTTCTCAGTTGCAACTAGCAAGAAACATAAGAACTCTTACAAAGTTTAATAAAGTATCCAATATATTCATAATCATTTAAGGTGCAACATTCTATAGTGGAAAATCTTGAGAAAATCAGTATTATCACCAAGTACTTTATTAGAGAAAATATATAATCTCTGCATTCTTTTTCCAACATTTATTGAGATATGATATAGCCAAAGGAGTCTTGGGAGTATACCTTCGTGCTTTGAAAATTCATAGATCTGTAAGTTAAATCCACTTCTGAAGATCAATGGCTTCTCTAAAATCTCAGTGACAGCTCCAACAGCATCAACATCGTATACATGGTTCACAATGGTTACACCGAAGGCAGCCCAATCTACAACATAAACAATAACAAAATAAATATAAAATGGTTTTTCTCGTTGCTTCTTTGGGTGGATCCTAACATTTCTTTCAGAATACATACTACGTCGCAACATTTTAATTGATATTTCAATTTGTGTATTTAGTTTTAAGAAATTCAATTCCAACATTAAACCATCACTGAAACACAATTATTCCATGTTTATTATAAAAACTGGTTATCTTAGTTAACTAAAAATACAAAGGATGCATTCTTCAAAGGAAAATATTTAGATCAAAATGGGACATTGTAATTATCTACATGATCCCTTTTAGATAATGAGTTAAATAATAGTAACAGTTATCATTTCACCAATAAATTTCATAAAGTGAATATACATATCTTCTTAGCAATTATGTTGTTTAGGGCGTTGCCAAGGCGCCGTTGAGCATTGATTAGGCACTGCTTTGCAATTTTAACACCACGCCTTTTATTATAATGCTTTATTACGTCTTTTGCTTTAGGTGTCGTTTGAGTGCTCATCTTTTCTTGGAGCACTAGAAAATAGGCATTTTTAGTATAACTTTATTTTTTACCTAACTAAATTAAATACATTTATAACAAAATCATCTAATTACTTTGTTTTTTTATTGTATATCTTTGCATTTCAAGAATTTAAATTCTTGAATTATTTTTCTATGTCTTTTTTAAAATATATAAACAATCATATTCCTACTATGCAAAAAAGTTAATTAAAAAGAAACGAAGATAAGAATAACCCTAAAGACTATTCCTTCGGTGTTAAGTGTGGAACTAAAGTTACACACCACTATAATTAAGAAGGTCGTTAAGTGAAATCCAATTTCAAATTCTTTTATAATTTAATTCTATAAATCCTTTTAATAAATCTCTTTCATTTATGAAATCTCCTTTACTTAAATTCCAAATCTATTTATAAAACTTTTTATAAATCGCTAAGTTTACTTATAAAACTTCTTTATAAATATTCCAAAATCATTTATATAACCCTTTTCTAAATATCCAAAATCAATCATAAACTCTTTTATAAATATCTAAAACCATTTATAAAACTTCTTTTATAAATAATCCAAAATCATTTATAAAACTTCTTTTATAAACTTTAATCAATAAATTACTTCGATAAATAATCAATTATTTAAAACACCTTTAAATAAATAAGTTATTATTTAAAAAGATCCTTCAAGATTGCCAAACACCATTGTCCAAGTGGTTAAGTGATTCGGCTTTGGTGCGAAAGGTCACAAGTTCGAAACATGTGTAGCGTGATTCGAACGTTTATTGACATGTGATATGTTGTTCCGGCGACATGTTGTATATAAAGTACCATTTCAAAAAAAAAGATCCTTAAGGATTATCTTTAAACCACATTACAAAATAATGATTTTGAACAATCATTTAAGAAGTATTAAATTAACTTCAAACACTTTTATAAAATCATTACTTAACTTGAAACCATTATTAAAAGTATGATTCACTTTACCAAAAATTAGAAAGAGGCTTAGTGACAATAATGGTTCGCATTTAATTGAGTTTAACTTTACAAGTTATCATATGGGTATTTACATGATAAGCAGGCATGTAAAGGGAATAATCCAATAGCAATTCAATCAACACATATAGGTACATGTCCAAGTTACCCTAATAGCAGAACTGAGTTTTTATTTTGCTTAATAGATATCAAACATAGTCTATTTGGTGAATTATAGCATAATGGTGATTTATTCTGCTAAAAGACGTCAATCAAATTTAATTAGCAAAATTGTGTTTTATTCTGCTAACCATATGCATTGGTTTTCATATTCAAATTAGGGTTACTTAAGTATAGTCGACAAAGAAATCCCTTGTATTTAAAACATCTTTTAAAAGATATTTACTTTTAAACAAAACCGATCTTCAGAAATAAAGTGGTTTAAACCTTTAAACTTTTATTTAATAATTAAAAAACATTTGAACTCTTTATTAAATAATGACTTAACTTTTAATTAATAATTAAACAATAATTAACTATTAAATAAATAATTAAATAATAATTATTCTTTAAATAACTAATTAAATCAACATTAACTTTTAATTAATAGTTAAATAATAAATTAAACATTCATTAAATAATAATTTAAATATTAATTAAGTTTAATTAAATCTTAATTAAGTTTAATTAAATCTTAACTTAATTAGTAATTTTTTAAAATAAATAAATAATTAATAAATTAATCTTTATTAAATAATTAAACAATAATTAGTACTTAAATACTTAATTAAATAATAATTAACCTTTTATTAATTAAATAATTATAATTAACATAATTGATTAACACTTAAGTACTAATTACCTTTGTTAATTAATGATTAAGTACTAATTACCTTACTTCGTTGATTAATTAAATAAATAAATAATTGATTAAACAAATAATTACTTATTATTACTTAAAATATGTTTTGAAAATAGATTCCAAAAATATTTAAGTTGAAAACACTTTTAGATTTCAAAAATAGTTCGTTTTTATGAGCTGCACCCATAGCGACTATTGTTATATGACCCGTAATTTTCAAAACTTGTTTTATATTTCAAATGACTTTCAAAACTCTATCTTCTTTGATTAACTTACTTTTATAAATTTTGGATAAAGGGTTTGGAAACTAAAAGTAATGTTGTTTAAAAACGAACTTTATAGAACTTTTCTTTAGAAAACCACTAAAGTAAAACTAGTTGAAAACAAGGGATTTCTTATGCCGCAACAAAACCAGAAGCTCAAATGCTAATTTTCTTAGCCAACAACATTATATGCATGGTTACAAACATATGTATAGGCCATAACATCATTATATAAGCAAGAGTCCTAACTTTAACATCACATCCAACACACACACTCACAAAAATCAACAACATATCCAACCATTCAAGAAATGATTTTAATGACAAAGCATACATGAAAATTTAGTTAGAAGCTTTTAATTTAAAAGTGAGTTTAACTCACCTAAAGCTAACCTATACCCGAACTTCCATTATGTGGTGAATACAACCTAGAGCTTAACTTTTCCTTTGGGAAAAAAAATACGATTTTGATAGCCTTGAAGGCCAAGATGGGTTTGGCCTAGGGGTGTGGGCTCGACCTATGGTGAGCGTGGTTCGACCATGGGGTTGATGAGGATTTTGCTTGCTTGTGGATGCTAAGTGAAGTAGAAGGTAGTAATATGGGTTTTAATTTGTTTTGGAAGGATTTAAGTGGAAAACGATTTGGTTTTTTTGAATTTTGAAAACTAGAGAAGCCACTAAAACTTTCAAAAAGCTTAAGGAGGAGGAAACAAAGTTTTGAAATGAAGAAAAGAAATGAAAAATAAGAAGAAAAAATTTTGGAAATACTTTTTATATAAAATGGAAAAACCAAATTACCAAATCATCCCTTAGTACATGCCCTCCTCTCAGATGCTTGCCACATCACCATTTTGTCCCCCCATCCACTCATCATTTTCGAAAATCAATGCCCCTTTGTACACCTTGAACCAACATGCAATTATGCTTATGTACTTATGTTTCAAATGGTATCTTTTCATTTTAAACACCTATATGTTTTATTTTATTCTATATTTCCTAATGTCACGTCTTTGTACTTTATGTCTCTTAAGATATCTTTACATACTTAAGTACATACACCTATGTATATACGATAATATATTTATATACACACACACGATCTTATTTGAAAATGTGAATATTTATACCAAAGTGTTCACTAAGTTTTCCGGTAACTTTTAAACCAACGAAAGGTCGAAAATTCGGAAAACGAATTCCAATCACATTTTCAATTTTTCTTCGAACTAAATATATTTATAAACAAATTTTGAAAACTATTTCACCATCATTATTTATTATTTAAAAGAGTTTTATTTTAACTACAAGATAAAATATTTGAATATTTAAAATTAATTAAATATTCACAAATCCAAATGGTGAAATTCTGGGTCGTTACATTCTCCTCCCTTAAAAGAGTTTTGACCCCGAAATTTGACCAGTGCCCTAAACTGCCCTCGAAATTTCAAACCCGAAATCCACCCCCAAATACAGCTAACACTAAAGTGGAAGATGTTATTACAATAGAAGCTAATATAGAGATAGAAGACAATCGTTTGCCTACTTATGTGGAAGATGAGTTTTCTAATGGAGTTGCAATCATTGGAGAGCATAATAGTCCATTTAATGGGAAGACTAGTGAAAATGATTCTACTAAGTTCAAACCTCCTCCCTTTGCTAAAAAAACGTAAAAGTTCAAGTGGCGAATCAGTGGAGAAACAAATTGAATATTTAGTTGGAGTTATAAAAGACCAAATTGACAAAGAAAAGGCTGGAAAGGGACGTTCGAAGATGATGTGATTGTTGCTTTAAATAAATTAAAGAACATGAGTGATATATCCCAACATGTATACATCAATGCTAAAGTATTATTTTGCGACAAACCGGAGATGAGGATATCTTTCATGGATGAGGAAAGTACAGTTAACCTACTTGAATCCTTAAATTATTTCCTAGGTATTTAACAATATATCATTTGCTTATTATTGTAGAGAAGATGGATTTATTAGGTTCTACTTTCAAACGAATAATTGCCAAGAGTGACGATAGTTACGTATGTTTTGTTGGCATGTTACATGTAAATATGTCTTTACTATTTTAGTGAAAAAACTAGATATTCATTTTTTTTTATTTAATACATATTTCATGTTGGATGGCACACTTATGTGCTATAACATACTGAGGGTATTTTGTTGTTTTGCAATTGATGTATATTTTACTTATGTTTTACAATTCTCGTAGCAAACTGGGTAATACCGAAGAATATATGTAATTTGATCACAGATGGCTTCAGGACAGTAAACATATCGATGTTAAAGAGAAAATGACAATGTTTTTGTCCATCATATGCCATAATTGTAGAAATTGTATTGTTAGATACCGTTACCAACATTCAAGTCAAACAGTCGGCAAGTATTTTCATGAAGTTTTGACTGCCATGAGAGATTTCGCACGAGAAATGATAATTTCGCTAGATTTTGACAAACCTATTGAAAATATACAATCTCATGTACAACTAAGAAAAGGTCCTTTTAAAGGTGCAATTGGGGCATTAGATGACACTTTAGTAGATGCAAATATTCCAATACGCGGTCAAATTCCATTCAGGGGTAAAGGTCAGGATAATTGCTATCAGAATGTTATGACGGTGTGTGATTTTGATATGGAATTTATATGTCATGGCAGGATGGGAGGGAGTAGCTCTTGATTCAAGGGTGCTTAATAAAAAATTCATAATCCAACTAATAACTTTTCAATCCCTCCTTTATGTAAGTAAATTCCATAAATTTACGTACAAAAATCATGCTAACATATTGACTTAATTATTTTATTCTATTATAGATAAGTATTACTTTTGTGACGCTGCTTATACAAATACCATAGGCTTTCTATCTCCTTACTGCAACACACGTTATTCGTTGAAAAGTTACAGAAACAACACTGCGATAATAAGAAAGAAAGATTCAACCATGTACATGCGCGGTTAAGAAATACCAATGAACGAAGTTTTGATGTATTAAAGAAAAAAAATTCCATTTTAGTTAAAATGCCTCCATACAAATTTTCTCACCAAAGAGATTTTGTTATTGCATGTATGGCGATACACAATTTTCTACGTCGCGTCTCACTTGATGGCAAATTTTTTTTGGAAGCTGAGCAAGAAGAAGATGCTGCAAATGAGGGAACAGGCAATGGAATTGATAATCAAGATCACCATAGACGTCACCAAGTCATAGAAGTGGTTTCATCTGAGTCGCAAGCTTTAATGGCAAATTTGCATGATCAAATTGCCGATCTTCTCTGATTTCTAGAAAATTTAATAATATTGCTAATAAGAAATTTTGTCTTTAATTTCTTTTATAAGGCCATTAAATGTATTTTTCATTTTTAATTTGTAATAACTCATTATATGCAATTTCATCGTTCTATTCAAATGATGAATGGTATTAACAATGAAGGGCAAATTTGTCAACTAACAAGTTTTTTTTTCAAAAATGAACTAACAAGTTATTATAATAAAACATATTTATAATAGAAATCAATTAAACAACATTTCAACATTCGGCATTCAACATTAAGCACCCACTATTCAGCATTCAACCTTCGACATTCAGCTATCAGCCTTCAGCCTTTAGCATTAAGTATTCGATCATTTTAACAAACGAAGCCTTAAAATTTTATTCTTCCTCCCACGTTTGCTCTTCTCAAATATAAACCAATGTTGCGCTATTATATTTCCTTTCCCCAAACCAAGTTTCATCCAAAACTAAATATTGTGAATGGTTTTCAAACTAGTATGACACAAACAAAAAACAATTTTACAAAACCGTTCAATTCCAAAACCTTTTTTTCACCAAAAATAAAATTAGCATACGAACTATCCTATTTCAATCAAAATTAAATTTATAGCACCCTATCTTAAAATAAAACATTAACAAAAACTATAATATATTCAGTATTGATTTTAATGAGATTACAATAAAAATAAATACCTTACATACTTAGAATAGTAATAGAAAACAATCAATTCATACAACAATTTATTTAAAAAAAAATAGGTCTTACTTATATTGTTAATTTCAGTATACTCTACCATTAATTGATAATAAGAGAAGCTATTACTGTGTTATATAACTAAGGTTTTGGTATTATATATTTGCGTTATTCAGTTATGAAAACAGTGTGGCTATTTTTCTTCACACGGTTTTGCGTAACCGGCCGAAGTGGGTTTTCACATTATTTTCCTTGAATTAATTTTAATTTCTATTTAAGTGGCATTACGGATGTAATGACCGAGCGTTTTCGACCTCGAAAATAGACACTAATACGTTCACTATATAGAGTGCCGAACAATCGAGTGCTAGAATATCCAGGTTGTTAAGGTTTAAGAAGAAAAGAGATAGAAGAAGAAACTGAAATAACAACAACATAGAATCTCACATTCGCAGCGGAACAAAATATAATATACAATAACAGCTTTTCTTACACAAGGAAAAAAACTGTAACTGTTAATATACATACAAGTTATCAGAGTACAATCACCAATAAATAAATCTGGACAGTTATAATAACTTGTCCCTAGAAATGTTGAATATACAGCCTACAATACACAGCGGAATATAATCAAATGCGTGCAATACGTCTCTGTCATCCAGCTCGTCACCTGAGCTCCAAAGCGTCCTATCCTGAAATTTTGGAAATACTCGGTATGACCCGAGCATTACAATAAAGGAACACCCAAGTCAGGTTGGAAACCAGCGTGAGTAAACACACTTAAATTGAAATACCTAAGTTATAAAATCTTTTGAAATTCCAAGGTAACTCATACTAACACGACAAGTTTTTATCTTATTATAACCAAAATAATTTTTCAGAAATCCATCGATATTTTAACAATGTCTAAGCACAATTACTTATTTAAAATGGTCAAATTTGTTAAATTAATCCAATTCCAGTATACAGGGCTTTATAATCAAAACCGTAAAGGTTCGAATTGATTATTAAGTCGAAGTGGTTCTGGATAATGCAGATATTCGATCCCGGTCTCTTCGAACTCAAAATGATAAATTTTAGGGCCAAATTGTTTAAAATAAACAATTTATACTTAGAGTGTCAAAATACAAATATGGGAATTTATTACATATGTTTAATTCAAGTAAAACGTGCTAACGTTTTATCCTAACCTTTCAACTGGTTTGGCTACAAAGGCACAGACAAGAACAATTGAAATAATATTCAAGAGCCGTAAACCAAAGCCTAGATCTTTAACAAATTTAACGATTTACAGCTCAAATTAAATAATTCACAACATGAATTTAATCAACTTAAAATTTAATTGAATCTGCTTATATTTTAATCCAGATTAATATTAAATTAAAGAAATTTATAACACAATTTATTATTAGTTAATTAGGATTAAAACAACCAAATCAATAACTAAACTTATTAATTACCATAATATTAAGTCAAATAAGAATTTAATTAATTTCACATTTTAATTATTATAATAAAATTTAATTTTTAATTACGGAAAATCAATAACGTTAATTTATAATACCGGGTAATAGGACTAAGATGCCAAAATCTTCATGTTGATTTGGATTTTAAAGGAATGAGAATATATATTTCGAATTAAAGGATTTTAGGATATAATCATTTATCAAATTACTTTTATTTCCAAAAACAAATCTTTTTTTTCTCTCCCTCAGCCCAACAAACTATGCCGGCCCAAAACAGAAAAAAAAGAACAACGACCAACCTCTTCTCCTTTTCTTCTTTTTCCTCCCACCTGCACTCTTCCTCTCCTCTTTCTTTTTCTTCTTGCGTGCACACCCTATGCACGTTCACCTACACACGACTCCGACCACCCAATTTCCGACGCCGACCATCCCTCCACATCACCTATGACAGTCGCGACCCCTTCCACTACCTAGAGACTACCGCGCCACCTTCGTTCGAAAAATGAGCCATTAACCCAAACTTGGAACCTACCTGAAATGAACACGCGTCCACAAAACCGCCTCACCTCACCGCCTTGTTCCATCATTCATCACCAAACTCGGCCAAAAACTTTGCCACGTCCATCTCCTTCTATTCCCCCACGACCGCACGCCGCATTCGCCTCCACGACGTCGCCATTGCTCAAAAACCGAGCATGACCTAAATCAATTCCTAACCCTAAATCGATTCCAACCCCACGCCACAGCCCACTATAAAATGCCACGTCATTTTTCCTAGGTCCACCATCACCCACGCCTCCTCCACAACCAGCGCCAAGTCGCCACGGCTGTCAGGAATCGACCAAAACCCATTTTTCGATCAACTTCCTCTAACTCATTCAATACTCGCTTAAAAATCATCAAACCACTTGCAAAAATCATCATTTTCAGTGACAAACACACTCATATAATTGAAAACTTTAATTTGATATTCAAATTTTGGTTGTTTCTTATTTACTTACTGTAATATATCCCTTTCTCCCCCTATGCTACATACTATCAAACGAAATTAATTTTAAAATGAACTACACTCGAAAACAACCAAGTTTCCCTTTTGAATTATAAACTAAAACTAACTAGGCAAAGAGATTTTGATTTTTGAAGTTACAAGGTCTTATCTTTTTAAAAAAAAAACAGAGCTGTTTATGTTTTGAGTTTTATAGGGTGTTCAAACTTGATTTAACACACATATGTAAGTCATAAATACTTATTAGCACATGAATGTTTGACAAAATCCAAGAGACCAAATTTCCAAACATATGTATGCATACTTGTTTTTTTCCTAGTAAGTAAAGGACTTGGTTTTACTCACAGTTTTTAAAAGATGAACTGCTACTTTTTTTTCTTGCTTCCACTTTTACTGTCTTCTACAAGTTTTTAATGGCAGCCTCCTTTTGTTTCTTTTTAATATGTGTTGAACTAGAATGGTATATGTGAACAAGGCAGTGCATATATATATGTATATGTATATGAATATATATATATGTGTGTATGTATATATATGTATATGTGTATATATATGTATGTATGTATATATGTATATATGTATGTATGTATATATGTATATATGTATGTATGTATATATATCTATATGTGTGTATATATATATATGTATGTATATTTATATTTATATATATATGTATATCTATATGTATATGTATATATATATATATGTATGTATATCTATATATATATATATGTATATCTATATGTATCTATATGTATATATATGGGGAAAGAGTGCAAGTTGGAAAGGCTGAAGCCTATTTTCATGTACATGCTATTTTTTTCATTCTTCTTTTTCTTTTGTGTGATTTGATTTTTAAATGATTTGATCTTTTATGAGACTTGATTAAATGTTTTGTATGCTTGAATTAAATGCTTGGGTTGATTTTGATTTGTGTGTGTGACTTGATTTTGAAATTGGTTATGATGATGTCTCCTATGTGTTTATATACAAAATTATATATATATATATATTCATGTACACTAGTTTGACCATATATGTTTCATGCTTCCCTATTTACATTTAACTATATACTATTTTATAAACACACACACACATATATATATGGATATGCATACATTCACATATACAAATTTACCCTATCATACTTACATATAAAGATGCATATATATATATATATATTCCCATATGCACTATGTTTTATAAACATATACCTATATATATATTCATAAGTTTGAAATTGCCATTTGGGAGTTTATACATTCACGTATATATATATATATATATACATATATACATATACATATATACATATATATATATATACATATATATATATATATGTATATATTTTCATATACTATATTTTTATAACCATATATATCTAGACTTACATTATTTTTTTAAACATCATAAAGCTTGTATATTTATATATATATATATATACACATTTATGGATATTTTGTCTTAAATTTAAATGGTGGAGTTTATATACATATTTCTATAATATTTATCATATCTTGAAATTTTATTTTAAATTTGAATATAGTTTTTAATCAATATATAGATTCATATATTTTAAATATCGGAAAACTCATCTATTCGACTTATAAAAATTAATATTTCAATAATTAAAATCAGTTAATTACCCCAATATTCGATGGCTAAAAATCCGAGTCGTTACATTCCCTCCCCTTAGAACTTTTCATCCTCGAAAAGGAACGAAGCGAGAATTAGAATTTTGATGTATTTACTAAATAAATCATTTTTAAACATTTAAACTCCTTACTTCTTTACTATACAATTTAAAAATACATACACTTTATATTACATAGTATTACAAAGCTAATTTTATGTTAAAACATTTTTCATAACTCGATGTCTTACAAGTCCATCCTTGTTCTTACAGAAATTTAGCCATACGTTGATCAGGCGTAGGACAAAATCTATAAGTACTTAGTAGATCCGTTTCAACACCCGGTGAAAATACTTGAAAACCCTTTCAAAAATGATATGGAAAGTATCACCCCCCTTTCCCACCATGGATTGCAGTTAACCCGATGATTGCGTCACCATCCCGGCGAAATCATAAGAAAACCGTAGGCATCAACACCTCCCGACTTACGCCATGGGAACACCATAGTCCGCAGCTACACAAAGGTTGTGTTGCTATCATAGCACAACCGTAAGTACTCTATAGGCAATCACTGCCCCTCGAATTATGCCATCAAACGAAACTGTACTACATAGATCGCAGGCTACACAATGGTTGTGTCACTATCCCAGTGAAACCCAACGTAGACTGTAGGCAATCACTGCCACCCAAATTACGCTATGGAACCAAACCACATAGATCGCAATCTACCGATGTTACGTCGCTCTCCCAGCGAAATCAAATATAGATTGTAGGCAATCACTGCCACCCGAATTACGCTATGGAACTGCGATAGATCGTAGTTACACAAAGGTTACGTTGCCATCACAGCAAAACCCAATGTAACTGTAGGCATCAGGACCTCTCGACTTACGCTACCCAACAAATGATCACCAGGAACTCATGAGTTTTTTCTGGATGTCCTCTAGGATCCCAATTCTCATTGAACCCAACCTGTGGATTCCTAGGTAGAACCACCCAATGGATCTCCTTCTCTAAGTTTCGACTTTCGTGGGAGTTCCTTTCCATACTTTCGGTTTCAAACATATCATACTATATATATAGTACCTTTCAAATCATACTCTTTATATGTATCACATATAAACTTTATCTATATAAAATCGATATCTTCAAAATCGATAGTTTTAAAATTTGGTTTACCGAATTTCCCAAATCGACCATTTGCCAAAATCAAAAGTCTTTAAAAATCAAAGGGTCCAAAACTATTTCAATTTCATTCTCATATACGTATAAGATCATTCCTTTCAACTTGAATAACTTTCGATCAATAATTTTCTGAGTCCACCTCAAACTTATATATGCTCCATTTAGTATTTCAAATATCTTTCAAAGATCATTTCTTTCTGGTTATAAATTCAATAAGGGGAGTTTGAATATATAACTAATATATGTAACCTTATTTATGCCAATCAAATATTTCCAAGTTCGATTACTTTACCAAGTTATTTGTAACATTTCTTACTTCTTACAAGTAAATTTCAGTTATAGTAACTATTAAATCTCCATTTTTAAGTCATCATATTTACTACGAATGTACTATTTCACTTCAAAATCATTTTGCCTTAATATCACGATTTTGGTTCCAATTCAAAATTTTGTTTCAAATTTCAATTTGGGTTATAACTTCAATTTTATCCCAATTCGTATTTCAATCCAGGATTTAAATATAAACAATTTCCACTCTGACCAGTTTGAATTTAGAAAATAGCTTGAATAGTTTTAAAATGGTTAAATAGTCAATATAAGATAGTTTGAGTTTTAAAAAAATGGTTTGTATAGTAAAATAGCTTGGAAAATCAAAATAAATTGAATATTTAAGGAGATAGATTTTAAACAGTTTATATTAAAATAATTTGTTTGATAATAGTTTCAAAGTCAAACCGATTCAATTCCCAATCTCCAATTCAACTCAATTTCAATTTCCATTCCCATTTAAATTGATTCAATCCCGATTCCAATTCGAATTAACTTCGATTCCCATTCTAATTCAAATTAATTCAATTTCGATTCCAAACTAATTCAATTTCGATTACAATTCCAATTAATTCAATTCAATTCAAATTTGAATTAATTTCAATTCAATTCTCAATTTTAAACCATCTCGATTTATATAAATTCGAGTTCGGTTTTCAAAATATCGATTTAATCACTTAAATCAAATTAACCCTCAATATTTAATTTAACAATCTAAATCTTTAATAATTCAATTCCGAGCCTAAATTTCAAAATATCCATTTAAATTACCTTTACTTGGACTTATTTCACGTTTTGAGTAAGAGTCCAAATCTTTTTAATCAAATCAATTTTCGGAATTCAATTGATTTCCCAATTATAACTTCAAGATTTTAAACCCAATTCTTTAAATAATTCCGGTTGACAAGTTCATTTTTAACATTTCAAATTTAAGTTCAAAATGATTCCATTTCCATAAATTCAATTTTATTTCTTAGAATCAAAATCATTTAAATAGTTTCAAATCAAAGTTTTTTTCTATTTAGTTTCAGGAATGGATATATATCATTTCAATCCACTTCTTAATTTATTCGAAATAATTCGATTTACAGTTTTATATATTGTAATTAATATACATAATGATAACAGGATAGATCAAAATAAATAAACATCCAAATCATCTAAACCACAATCAATAGCATCCATCACAAATTTCTAGAATTCGAAACTTGTTTTATTTCAAAAGTCATTTTGAAATTATTTATATATACATAACTCCTTTTGCACCTCTTATCAAATCTATACTTTTTCTTTTACAATTTAATTCATTTAACTTTCGTAAGTTAAGTCTTAATTTCATCTTGAAATTCCCAATTCAGGTTATAAGTTCAAAACTTATTTAACTTGGCCTGAGTTAAATTCCCACTTCGTTCAAGCCCTTTAACCTTCTCAATTTAAATTTTTACCCTTCCAAATTTAAATTTCTTATTAATATCGCTTCCTACTCATAAGTTCAAAACCTTACCTTTCATTTGGGTTATACTTCTCATTTCAAGGGTGATTCCAGAATTCAAACACCCGGTTATTTATTTCAAATCAACTTTGAAATCATATATATATATATATGCACATATATATCCCATTTATATACCAAATCACCCTTTTAAATTTTTAAACCAACCTTGATTTCTATCCAAACCAAATTCCTTCGGAATTTTTCAAAACAACTCTTGTTTTAAAACAAAAATTTCCATATTCAAAAATATTCTAAATAATATTATTTATTATTCCTTCAAACACTTTGAAACAATTTCAAAATTTCTGAGACTTAGATTCAAAACTTCTCAATTTAAATCCATTTTAATTTATAAGTCACATCTATAACTTATGCTTATATAATTTCACTTCCTTAAACATTTCACACTGTTTTATCATTGTTTATTCTGTAATAAAATCCTTTATTAAGACACAACAACCAATTTATGATAATAATCAATATTACCATACATAGAAACGAAACACACTTTATATTCCATAATAATTTCCTGAAAGATTATTTCTATATATAAAATATAATCAAGGTAAGCTTACTTCATTTCAAACACTTTTGAAAAACACCTCCGAAATTTTTGGAATTTTAAATTCTGGTTTGAGTCTACTTTTAGCTTAACTTATTTGCACAATTCATTCTTATCAAATTTCTATTTGTTATATATATATTACCACTTAAATGTTATAATCTTATTTGAATATAAATATTACAACCAATCACCTTAATATACTATAATAATATAGAAATATTATTTCTTTATATCAAAATAAAATCTTATATAAAAATTATTTTAAAATCGTTTTTAAAATCATTATATAAGAAAATAACAAGTACGCCCTCATATATATAATACACTTCACTCATTCTAGGGTACTACTGATCCTATTTCTAATGAGCAATCCCCACCAAAGCCAAGGTTCTTGCTTAACCTTCTGCTCTAATACCACGTGTAACGACCGGACGTTTTCGACCCCGAAAATCGACACTAATACATTCACTGTATAGAGTGCAGAGCAATCGAGTGTTAGAATATCCAGTTTGTTAAGGTTTAAGAAGAAAAGAGGTAAAAGAAGAAACCGAAATAACAACAACACAGAATCTCACATTCGCAGCGGAACAAAATATAATATACAATAATAGCTTTTCTTACACAAGGAAAAAAACTGTAACTGTTAATATACATACAAGTTATCAGAGTACAATCATCAACAAATAAATCTGGACAGTTATAATAACTTGTCCCTAGAAATGCTGAATATACAGCCTACAATACACATCGGAATATAATCAAATGTGTGCAATACGTCTCTGCCATCTAGCTCGTCACTTGAGCTCCAAGGCGTCCTATCCTGAAATTCTGTAATACTCGGTCTGACCCGAGCATTACAATAAAGTAACACCCGAGTCGGGCTGGAAACCAGCGTGAGTAAACACACTTAAATTGAAATACCTAAGTTATAAAATCTTTTGAAATTCCAAGGTAACTCGTACTAACACGACGAGTTTTTATCTTATTATAACCAAAACATTCTTTCAAAAATCCATCGATATTTTAACAATGTCTAAGCACAATTACTTATTTAAAATGGTCAAATTTGTTAAATTAATCCAATTCAAGTATACAAGGCTTTATAATCAAAACCATAAAGGTTCGAATTGATTATTAAGTCGAAGTGGTTCCGGATAATGCAGATATCCGATCCCGATTTCTTCGAACTCAAAATGATAAATTTTAGGGCCAAATTGTTTAAAATAAACAATTTATATTCAGAGTGTCAAAATACAAATATGGGAATTTATTACATATTTTTAATTCAACTAAAACATGCTAACGTTTTGTCTTAACCTTTCAACTGGTTTGGCTACAAAGGCACAGACAAGAACAATTGAAATAATATTCAAGAGCCGTAAACCAAAGCGTAGATCATTAATAAATTTAACGATTTACAGCTCAAATTAAACAATTCACAATATGAATTTTATCAATTTAGAATTTAATTGAATCTGCTTATATTTTAATCCAGATTAATATTAAATTAAAGAAATTTATAACACAATTTATTATTAGTTAATTAGGATTAAAACAACCAAATCAATAACTAAACTTATTAATTAACATAAGATTAAGTCAAATAAGAATTTAATTAGTTTCTCATTTTAATTATTATAATAAAATTTAATTTTTAATTACGGAAAATCAATAACGTTAATTTATAATACCGGGTAATAGGACTAAGATGCAAAAATCTTCATGTTGATTTGGATTTTAAAGGAATGATAATATATATATCGAACTAAAGGATTTTAGGATATAATCATTTATAAAATTACTTTTATTTCCAAAAACAAATCTTTTTTTCTCTCCCTCGGCCCAACAAACTATGCTGGCCCAAAACAGAAAAAAAAAAGAATAACGGCCAACCTCTTCTCCTTTTCTTCTTTTTCCTCCCACCTGCACTCTTCCTCTCCGCTTTCTTTTTCTTCTCGTGTGCTCACCCTGTGCACGTTCACCTGCACACGATGCCGACCACCCAATTTCCGACGCCGACCATCCCTCCACATCACCTACGACTGCCATGACCCCTTCCACCACCTAGAGACCACCACGCCACCTTCGTTCGAAAAATGAGCCATTAGCCCAAACCTGGAACCTACCTGAAACGAACACGCGTCCACAAAACCGCATCGTCGCCTCGTCCCATCGTTCATCGCCAAACTCGGCCAAAAACTTCGCCACGTCCCTCTCCTTCTATTCCCTCACGATCGCACGCCGCATTTGCCTCCACGACGTCGCCATTGCTCAAAAACCGAGCACGACCTAAAATCAATTCCTAACCCTAAATCAATTCCAACCCCACACCACAGCCCACTATAAAATTCCACAGCATTTTTCCTAGGTCCACCGTCACCCATGCCTCCTCCACAACCAGCACTAAGTTGCCATGTCGCCATGGCTGTCAAGAATTGACCAAAACCCATTTTTCGATCAACTTCCTCTAATATTCAATGCTCGCTTGAAAATCATCAAACCACTTGCAAAAATCATCATTTTCAGTGACAAACACACACATATAATTGAAAACTTTAAATTTGATATTCAAATTTTGGTTGTTTCTTATTTACTTACTGTAATATATCCCTTTCTCCCCCTATGCTACATAATATCAAACGAAATTAATTTTAAAATGAACTACACTCGAAAACAACCAAGTTTCCCTTTTGAATCATAAACTAAAACTAACTAGGCAAAGAGATTTTGATTTTTGAAGTTACAAGGTCTTATCTTTTTAAGGAAAAACAGAGCTATTTATGTTTGGAGTTTTACATGGTGTTCAAACTTGATTTAACACACATATGTAAGTCATAAATACTTATTAGCACATGAATGTTTGACAAAATACAAAAGACCAAATTTCCAAACATATGTATGCATACTTGTTTTTTTTTTGTGAATATTAGGCTCAGGTCCCTAATAAGTTTCAAAATACACAAAAACCCCAGTAAAAAAAGGTATGTAAATTAGGTCCCTAGAATTAATTACTAAGTAATTGCATATTGTTATGCAATTATTCACTGAATAATTGCAGACATTTATGCAATTATATCCAAAAGTTGCATAAATTTATGCAATTTTTTCGGTGAATAATTGTGGAAATTTCCGCTATTTTTTTGGTGAATAATTGCAGAATTTTCCGCAAATTTTCAAAAAAATTGCTGAAATTTCCGCAATTTTTTGGTGAATAATTGCGGAAATTTTCGCAATTTCCGCAATTTTTCAGTGAATAATTGTGGAAATGTCTACAATTTTTTGATATAATTGCATAAATGTCTGCAATTATTCACTGAATAATTGCATAAGTGCATGCCATTATTCGGTAACTTAATTATAGGGACCTAATTTACAAACTTTTTTTTACTGGGGTTTTTGTGTATTTTGAAACTTATTAGGGACATGTGCCAAACTGTCCCTTTTTTTCCAGTAAGTAAAGGACTTGGTTTTACTCACAGTTTTTAAAAGATGAACTGCTGCTTTTTGTTTTGATTTTCCTGCTTCCACTTTTACTGTCTTCTACAAGTTTTTAATGGCAGCCTCCTTTTATTTCTTTTTATATGTGCTGAACTAGAATGGTATACGTGAACAAGGCAGTGCGTGCGTGTGTGTGTGGAGAGAGAGTGCAAGTTGGAAAGGCTGAAGCCTATTTTCATGTACAAGCTATTTTTTTCATTCTTCTTTTTCTTTTGTGTGATTTGATTTTTGAATGATTTGATCTTTTATGAGACTGATTAAATGTTTTGTATGCTTGAATTAAATGCTTGACTTGATTTTGATTTGTGTGTGTGACTTGATTTTGAAATTGGTTATGATGATGTCTCTTATGTGTTTATATACACAATTATATATATATATATATATTTTCATGTACACTAGTTTGACCATATATGTTTCATGCTTCCCTATTTACATTTAGATATATACTATTTTATAAACACACACACACACACACACACATATATATATATATTTGGATATGCATACATTCACATATACAAATTTACCCTATCATACTTACATATATAGATGCATATATATATATATATATATATATATATATTCCCATATGCACTATGTTTTATAAACATAAACCCATATATATATATATATATATATATATATTCATAAGTTTACATAAACCCATATATATATATTGATAAGTTTGAAATGGCAATATATATATATATATATATATTCATATACTATATTTTTATAACCATATATATCTAGACTTACATATATATATTTTTAAACATCATAAAGCTTGTATATATATATATATACATTTATGGATATTTTATCTTAAATTTAAATGGTGGAGTTTATATACATATTTCTATAATATTTATCATATCTTGAAATTTTATTTTAAATTTGAATATAGTTTTTAATCAATATATAGATTCAGATATTTTAAATATCGGAAAACTCATCTATTCGACTTATAAAAATTAATATTTCAATAATTAAAATCAGCTAATTACCCCAATATCCGATGGCTAAAAATCCGGGTCGTTACAACGGATAGTTTAGATGTGTGTAGATAGTAACACCTAATTTAAATGAAGTCAGTGGAATTATGCAAGTAACTTCTCTCAAAGGCTTCATTTCCCTCTGTATATGCCCCATCTGTCTCGATTACCATAGCCACATGTATAACTATTTAGTTTTGTCTGCTAATTAGTATTTGTATTTGTATTGGGGTTTGCTATTTGGGTAGCTATGCATATATATTCAAACTCTAAAAATTTGTTAATAAAGTAAAATTTCCAATAATAATAATAATAAATCCTTATATGACCATGAATTACATTTAAATAAATGTCATAGATCTAATTCAAGCATCAAATCACAACTATCTTACAAAAATCCTAAGAAGAGACTGTCAAGGACTAGTAGCTCAAGTTGCAAGATCTCTAGAATGTGTTCTAGAGATATTGGATTCAATCCCCCAAGATGCTAAAATGAGGGCTTTGTTTAAAATTAAGTATCACTTTTGTTATAAAAAAAATAAAGATTGAGATTTTAAAAAAAATGACCAATAAGAGCTTGATGCGATGAAGAACGAGTCATACTTCAAATTAACGCTGAAATCAACAAAAAGGGGATTATAATTGAGTTTTTCTTGGAATGAGTGGTTTTTTCTTTATGATTTTGGGTTTGGTAAATGAAGGAATCAGGAATTAAAAGGAGGCGGCTGTTCTTAAGTTACTACAGTAAAAGAACATGCGAGTTTAGAAAAACCACCAATGGGCTTTTTAAATAGCACCAATAGGCATGTTTTGGAAACATGCCAACTAATCTATTACTTTAATATTAAAGTAGGAACTTCTCCCCGCTGACGTGGACTCCTCTCCGTTTCCCATTTCAAAATAACGCTCCCTTATCCCCTTCCGCGTTCTTTTTAACATAACTCAAACTGCTGTCTCACGTGACCCTCAACTCATCCCCTTCTCTTGCAAACCATTCCCAGGCAACTGCCTCCACATCCAATTCAACAAAGCTTCAGTTTCTCCTCCTTCCTACGGTTCCGTCGATCTCTTTCCCCCTCCTCCACCAATCCACCGCCGATTCCCCTCCGGCTCGAAACCCGATGTTTGCCAATTACTAACCTATCTGTCGAACCCCTTTAAACGTACAACTGTCCCGCAACGTCTCTCTTCAACTGTAAAATTTATCATCTCTTCCCCAGATTGGTTTCCCCCCTTTCGCTCCATCTCTTTCCCAAATTTGATCTCTTCCATTTTAACTCCAATAATTACCTGACTCCAAATTCATATGGATTGGACTCCACCATCGTCAACAACCAATTGGATCGAACAAATGACCATCGATCACAGATTTAGTTATTACATCGTTTTAGATTTTGGTTACAGGTAATAATTATGTTCTCAACAAATACTTACTTCCACATAATTTTGTTTCTATGTTTCTAATTATGTTCATCGTAGCCAGGTTTCTCCTAAATCTTACTATCATCCGCTATTAGTACCAAACACTTTCACCATTCGCATACGGTTATAACGTATATTTTGTTTCTTTCATTAATTTTTCATTATCGGTTAACTATAAACTGTTTATTCAATGTATAAATACTGGATATTTGTTTCATTTTTCAATTATGGATGCTATCATCTTTAATAGGCATTATACTGTGAAGGATACGGTTTATGGATTGATGATCCCAACAGATGAGTTTGTGGTTTCAACCAAACAGTCCAGGAAGATACTGATGGAGGAAGAAATGAGCGAGGCAATCATTCAGGGTTGTGAAAAGATTGTCAAAAGTGAGCTTGCTTTTTTGCAGACCCAGCTTTCTTTGCTTAAGAGTACATTGCTTATTGACTCACTTTGAAATTTACAGGTCTGATGTAGTTAATTTTTAATGCATATCAATTATAATCATAACGCTTGATGGTGTTTCTGACTATTTATGTATGAACTCATGACATGTTAGTTGTAAATTTATCATTTTGAATGCTGGCATCTTATATACACTTTGACTTATATGGCAGTCAGATAACCAATTGGTAGTAGCCTGGTAGGACTTATTCAGTCTTTTTAAAGTGGGCGAGTTATGGACAATAGTTTCCACTTCAGTAAATGTGGTTGCCTCATGAGTTACTTACTTACATGAATTATGCACCATGGGGTTCAGTTATTCAAAAACATTTGTAGTGGTGAGAAACACGTTGTTAAATATATATTTTTTGTTGAGTGGACAATTATAGTAAGTACATAAAGTTTTATTGTGCCACTCTATGAAATTTAGATGGAGTTGGCAGACCATGTTACCTAAACCATGTTACCTAAAGTTCTATTGTGCCACTCTCATATGTACAAATGAGTTATTAAATGTGTTTATTTTATTTATTTTTACCACAAAATTTTCCAATTTTGGCATTTTTTATAGATGATTTAATGGTATGTTAGCAGTACTGTAGTACTACTGTTAATGAGTAAATAGCCAACCTTGAATGTGCAACTCCTATATAGGACAATTTAAACTGCCTATGAATGCCAATTTACTTTAATATTTACATCTACAAAAAATTTGTACAAATGAAATCAAACTTACATATATATAACTAGCTAAGTTCTAGAAAGACATTTGTTTATTTATATTTCATACGTAATTTTAATAAATATACATATCTGCCCATAATATGAACAAATAAAATTTCCTCCGTTTTTCTAATATAGTTTTTCTTAAATAACGAGGCATTAAAAGTTGTACAACATGTTTTCAACGCACTGTATTTTTGAAAATTAGCAATTTTAAACAGTGTAGTTTTGTTGTTAATTATCATTTTATGCTGGTTAAATGTCTTTCTGCTATCTCAACTAAAGTGATTATTTACTATGATTCATTGGTGGAAATTCACAGTTGATCTATTTACCAATTCTTCCAAGTGCGATGTTTATAAATATCTAATTTTTGATCGATAATTTGTTTCCAATTTTCTATTTAGACATGGCACTAATGCCTTATTTTCAACGGTCTAATTAATTTAAAAAATAGGCAACATTTGTCAGTGTTTTAAACTATCTAATATATCAATCACAAGCAAGTGCCATTTGAACATGTCTATTAACAGTTGAGGTACATTATATCTACATTCCCATATAAACTATGCTGTCAGATATGGTTATAAAAGTTGAACTATAAATTGTATTCATATTTCATACTTCGCACTTACTTTATTTCGTTCTCCTTTTCTTATGTACTTAAATATTGTCTTAAATACGTTAGTACAAATGATAACATCGCATACACATGTAGTAGTTTGAGCAATAAGTCTTTATTTTTGTTTGATATGGTAAATCGATGTTTTCCATTGCCATAACTATTATGGACAGTCTAAGAATTCCACCCTAGCACAAATCCTTATGGCTTATTATTATCTTACGGCTTATTGTTATCTAATTTTTCAGTACACTTTACATCTACTAAGTTAATTTTGTAATCTAAAATGGATAATGATATACATTGAATACCATTTTTTAAATCTGCTGTCCTTCACAAAAAGTTTTGTGATTGATTTTTTGGGACATGTTATTGGCTCATTAAACTTACATACTATTATTTGTCGGTTTATATAGTATGTGAGTATGCTTGCTTCTGTCTTCGACAACCATGCTTTACAAAAGTTCAAAATAACTCTTCAACTTATTTTGAAGTTATTTTTACATACTTTTTAATTTGAAAATTGTAATTTCTCTGAAACTGCAGTATACTTCCCTTTATAATTTCACGCAGAACAACAGGTCATAGATGTAACCCATTTTTATCGTAAGGGTATGGTCAAGCAACCATTGTGTATACACTTCCTTTTGTGTTGGCCAAGATTTCAATATTTAAAAAACTTTAATCAACTTTTCTTCCTATCAGAAAATTAGTCATTCATTCATAGCTCATTAGCAAACATTTTTCAGTCATAAACGAATTATTGTTATGGCCTGATGTGTGAATTTTCTATTCGGTCATATTCATTACTGGGAATGTAATTAAGTATTTTAGTGATAGTTACCTCTGCTGCTAATACTATTGCATTCGTTTCCTTCTTCATGTGGGTAGTGGAAGTAAGTTTTAAGCATCTTCTGATTCATTAAAAATTAGACAGTCGTACCATATCATGTAAGCAGACTGCAGTAAGTAAATCCGGTAGAATAGAAAATTAGTAGAATAAAACGTAAATTATATTGGCATCGGGCATATAGGAAAATGTACATATCACAATTTGTACATTAACAAAATTAATCTAATTTGTGTTACTTAATCTTATGCTTCCTACACCTGTCATTCGCATATGAGGACACAGTTTAGCTTCAATTCGGGTTCTAAGAAAATGTAGCTCGGGTCTGACCTTTAAATAATGTCACCGTTTTACCGGTACAAAAAATAGTGTTATTCTACATCCCAAATCAGTCTACTGTGTTGCATGTCTGCATACCGTCAGTAAACTACCACCATATATCGTAAACGACAAAGTACGGACCAATATCAGTTTCTTCTTTTGCTTAGTCACGGGTAGTTTAAGTTCGACAGTCCAACGATAGGGTATCGTATCCTACAGTACATATATGCATGAATGGTAACGCTGAACATTATTATTTATCTGACTGTAACTGTACACGTAAATAAATATAGCTTTTTTTTACCTGGTATCATCCGTACAGTATGTTGTTGCTGTAGTTCACCTTTTTGGTTTGGTTGATTTGGTAGTATATTAACTTCATGCATGTTTATGTACTAGCTCGGCTCCTTGCTGGAATAGTGAGATAACTGTACTAGGAAAATCAGGTCGTACACGATTGAGAACGCTTACTGATTTGATGCAAGTACCATTTTACGACATTTTCAGTTTTAGCTGGTACGTGTTGTATTACCTTAAATATGTCATACTATGTCAGTTGAATCAGTTATTACAGCAAACAGTTTATTAACCTCTTTCTATACATCGTACGAACTAAAACTGTATTTACTATCGTGTACTGTTACGGACTGCATAATTTTAGTACATTAATACTTACACACTTATTGAATTTCGTAGTTTAGTAGATATATAAAAATAACAGAGGGAAAACATTTGCTCCATATATGTATTTCTTCATCATCAGTTAACCTTAGCAGACTATTTTTAAGTTATATCCATATGCAGCCCCGTATGCTGTAAGTAATGTCCTTCGACTGTTATGGATTGTAGTTGAAGTATCTTTAACTTATTTCATATACACAATGACAGTACGACACTTTTTTTGGCTTATTACCGCTACCAATAGTGTAATGTGGTTGTCACTTTGCCACCATTCCATATTATGTATGGATACCTAACTTCAAAGCAGGCTACCGTTCATTGCAGGTTCGTTGGAAAGGGGAGTTTGGTGGAGTCAGCTCACCTTGAGCCGGCTGAGGTAATGTTGTTACACATGTAGTAAGCTAAAACCAAGTTAACTATCTTCTGATGTACATAACCTTTGCTTTAGTACGACTGAATCCACTCTGACCATACAAATATGGTTTTTTTTCCAAATTGTAAGTGGGTATTCGCAACAAATGTACGGTTAGCATTGAACATAGTTTGAGTACTGTGATGCTTTTCTGTAATACAAGTGTAGATGCTCTTGTGAGTTGTCTGGTCGTAATTACACACCATGTATGTGCTGACATATGAATTCGATTTACACTGCCCATTAACATGTATATGAGATATATGATCACTGTTCTGTTCTACCATTGCCTTTCTGCTATTGAGATTATAATTCACGGATTATAACAATGCCCGTGCGTGAAGCACGGGCTACTCACTAGTAATCACTTAAGCTTTAAACTATTTTACTTGAACACGTATGCTTAAGTTAAACAACCCATTTATAATAAAGAGAACATCCAAATTCAATAATAAACATGTGTTAAAATAAATAATACAAATACAACTTTATATCAAACAAAACATAACCTTAGCACTTAGTTAATAAAATAAACATCAATATACGACACCACTAAATAAATAATACATTTGAGAACCTAGGCAATGTCACTCCTCATTTGAATACCTAGTCGGATCATAATGTGCTTCATCGGACATTAAACTATATATCAACACAAACTTCTTTTCACGGTCTACACTCCGCTGCCTCAATGTCGGCACATATCCCCAAAGTAATGTAACAAAATCATTGTTCAATAATTTTTCAGCAAATTATGTTTCGAGTAGAAAATCAATGTCATTGAAAACATCCGCAACAAGAACATTATTACATTTAAAATTCAAATCGTCACAAAATTTAACCAATATCTCATCGTCAATTTCTCAATTATCCACGGTAGCTAGTAATCAAAGAAATTAATTACGAAAAATTAACACTAATTTACAAAATTTGATTACAAAATGTAATTGTTGTGAGTTACCTTAATACTTGCAACAGATCTAAAAAACAATATGATTTAGATGTGCAAAGAAAATGATAAATTTGAAAGAGGAGAGGTAAGATTTTTGGGGTTTTTTTGCTCCTGAGTGATAAAATAACAATGTAAAGAAAAAGACAATGATGTCGTTTCTGTATAGGAATTTTACATAAACTACTGCCTATGTTATTTTCATAAATATATTTGCGGTCTTGAAAAAGTGGTCGGTATGTGTATGTTGCGCAGTGGCAACGTTTGAAATGTCGTCAGTCTACAAAAGCTAGTTTGGACAAGTCCAACACTAGTCTATATTTGTAATTAGTTTGCAAACTAATCTATTTTTGCTAAGTTTAAAAACTGGTCCAAATGCACAAAATTTCCAATAAAAAAAGCCTCGATTTCAGATGTAATGACACCTGAAAAGTCATGCTTTTTACCGCACAATGCAGCAAAATCTTTAGGTACTTAAATATATATTGGAATATTTTAGTTGGCAACCCGCTCTATTCAGTTAAATACATCAAAAAATTGAATGGACAAACCGTACTTGTAATTTACACGGAAATGTTAATATCCACAAAGAATGTACAAAGTATAAACTGACGATATTGAAAGACAACCAATCTACTTGCACAGATGTAAACACTCTGGTTACAAACTTCTGTAGTGAACAACTACAAGTGGAAGAAGGATCTAAAGACGATGCAGCTTTATTGATGACAATTGTTACAGTAATTATATATTTCCTCTTTTACTACAGCTGTTCCAATTTCTTGGTCCTCTGTTCTGACAACTTCCTCCTCCTCCTCCTCCGCCATTAAAATCGCTGTCTGTGGCTCTATGGATTCCTTCATCTCCAGCTCAACTGCAGCCGTTTGCCTATACACGGGACATGTAGAATGTGAAAATAACCACAATCGATGCACTCGACATGGAACATACGCTTGCATTTGGTCATAACTCTAGTAGTCTCTCCTTCATGGACTGCACTCAAACAAACCATACATTCTGAGGAAGAGGAGAATGATGAATCCAGCTTGTTCCCATAAACAAACTTAGGCAAAGACGCTATTACCTTGGAACCAAGCCCTTTGGACAATGCACATTCATTGACTATATCGCTGAGTGGGCTTTCAAGATTGGTATTCAGATTCTTCTTTGGAGCCTGCGAGCACATATTTGGATGAGGATGATGAAGAATACAACCATAGACAAGAGTATGATTGCCATTATTAGTATCTTCTGATTGTAAGCTGGAAAAGTTGAATATTCTTCACTTTGATCATATTCAGGTGTGTTCAATATAGACATATTTGATTGTAAGCTGGAAAATGTTATCCTTTGTCCGTTTGTTACTGATTGAGTATGTTATTGTTATCTTTTTGCACAATGTTAGTTGTTGACGTTAAGGATGAGCGTTTGGTCGGTTCGGTTGTTCCGACGATGAAAAGTGTTAAACCAAACTAAAACAAATGAAAATGAAAATCAAACCAAAAACGACCAAATTAAGTTTGGTTGGTTATCCGATTTAACCGAACTAAAAATATTTCATATTTTAATGTTTGGAATGTTCATTATACTTTAAAATAAACAAGAATATATGATTAAAGCATTCTTATTTAGTATTTTTGTACTTTTAATAGTAATTTGGACAAATACATGATAAATAAAATTCATTTAGACTACTAAACTAATCTAAAAAAATCATTTAAATAGTAGTAATTTGAACAATATAATAAAAGTTTGGTTAATTTGGTTAAACCAATAACCAAACTAAATTATTTTATGGACCGATTGCAACCCAATCTAGTTTCAAAACCAAGTCAAACCGACCGAAATAAACTGGTTCGATCGATTTATTTGGTTTTAACCAAAGTTTGCTCACCCCTAGTTGACACATCTATTCAGTCCTCAACTTATTGCCGATTTATATACTACCCATGTTGTCGATTCATCTGAGCAAATATGAAGTTCATAGCACCGCTCATTACTCACAGACTCACAGTATCAAGTGCTACCTGTTAATTCTTCATACAAATATACATACCAATGTTATATATGCTTAATTTCCGTGTTTATTTTTGAACTATCAAGCAGCCAAGGTATTCCAGATATTAGGAATAAAGCATAAACTTTCAGCAATTTCCCATGTTTAAATCAACCACTTTGATGCCAAAGATAAAAGAAATCTGGTACTGCTTCTGTCAACAGGATAAGAATATTTAATGCGCACCAAATCTATCGCACTGCCAAAGGAAATATGTATATCTTGCTGTAGAATTATTTGTATCTTACAGCAACAAGGAGAGAAGACAATTTAGCATTTATCCTTTGTTCTCTGGTGAAGTTAAACTAATAATAAAGCTAGACAGACTAGAAGTACTCCAATTCAGTCTCCTATTTGTCACAAGCCATAATTGATAATTTGTACTAAAAATTGATATTATATCATAATTGTTTGTAGCCGCAGCCAAACAAGTTAATTTCTAAAGTTCGGAAACATAAAACAGCAACAATATTTAGTGATTTAACTCCTATGTCACATGCACAATGGAGACAACCCCAAGCTTGAATTCCAACACTTCCAGCATACTCCATATCACTGTTGTAAAAATCCTTTTAAGCCTCCGTCTATGCCCCACTTAGGCGCTAGACAAGGCTTACCGCATAGCGATTTGTCTAGGTCCGCTTAAACAATGTTTACTGTCTCATGTAAGAATTAAAACTTGCATTTAGGCATTGGTTAGGCGTTATTTAAGATTCAATACCACATGTAGACATCAATGTGGTAGTTATAAGTGATCTTGCCTCCTCGGTCATTCCTAAGTACATTCAAAATCCCAAATTTCAATTTATATCAATCTACACTAAATAAAACATTAAGGGTCTGTTTGGTTTCATTTTGTATTTTATGTTTTCCATTGTCAACATTCACAACAAAATATGAGAATAACGGAAAAGAAATATTAAATTTTAGACCACTGTGACGACGAAGGAGGGAATGAATGGACGACGGAGGGGATGAATTGTGTTTCATTTTTTGTTATTTCTCAAAACACGAAAACAAAATAAATTTGTTTTCTCTTTTATATGTTAGCTTCTTTTCTAAATTGGTTGTTTTTCAAAAATACATGCGTCGTGTGCACGTTTTTTTGACAAAAACACAAAATTAAAAAAGCCAAACCAAACAGGGCCTACAATTTTATCCAAAATACACGAGTGATTAAAAATTTCTAGCTCCGATTAATCCTCGGTTAATCCCTAGTTTGTACTAACCGCATAGTGTCCGTCTAATGATTTTTACAATCTTGCTCCATGTATTCTTGGAATGAGATATCTACTCTAGTTAAATTAGGATACGATGAAGCGTGAGGATCATTAAATCTACGATCTGATTGTGTCTCTAAAATGCAGTGCTTTTTAGCAAAGAAAAAGTTGTATTTGCAACAAAAAGAAAATGGAATAAGAAAGGGAAATTGAAAATGGTTGGGAAAAAATATTTCAGATGAAAGAGAAATGAAAAAAGGTCAAGTGTGTTTTTGATTAGAAAGGAGCCGTGAAAGAAGAAGAGATTTTTGTTACTATTGATTATAATTTTCTTTTGAATAAAATAAATTTAATGTTAAATGTGTTAGATCAATTAATAAAAGATGCATTAAACGAAAAAAACAATACATGTGGAAAATAAATAACAAAACAATCGATTAAATGATACGTTCTAATTTTTACTAGTAATTTGATTAATGCTATTAATATTATTTTATACATGTTATTTGTGCAATATGGTATTTTTAACTTACGTATATTATACTATTAAAGACGAATTATTTATTCTCTTCTCTTCTTACTCCACACATTTTGTCTTGTCTTCTCTCTCCACATGACAAATCAGATTTCCATCCATTAGCTAGATTTTTCTCTTTTTACAATTAATTTTATATCCTAATTTGTGCATTCCAATTTATTAAAAAACACATCAATTTCCCTTTCCCAAATTTATTCTTCATATCAAACATGGCAACCATTTACTTCTTGTCTCTAAATCAATATTTTTACAACGGATCTCTAAATCAGTGTCAGCCCATCCTAAACCAATTTTAGCTCATCCTAAATTATTATTTTGTTTGAGATTTTCCAATGAATCTCAGAATTGATATCTACACATTTTTGGCATGTTCATACTGATCAATATTTCCTGGGTTTTACCTGAATTATAGCAGGTTGTCTCATCCATCGATTGATTTATGCCAATATTGCTCTTTTGTTGTCTGAGGTAAACGATTTGATAATAATAAAATTATGTGTATACCCAGGAAAGATTAATGTAGACAGAAATGTGCATATATGTGGTTCTCAGAACAAAAATGTTGACGTAAATAATTTTGCTGTTTCAAATCTATAAATGTTTATTTGTTAACGGTTTGAATATAGATGCACCATGGCCATTGTTTTTTATTTCTTATTTAATCCATAAACAAAATTGGCTTTAAAGACTGATGTAGCTAGAAATTGGCAATTAAAACTTATATTTTGTAGATATCATAGCTTATACATATGGAATTGCAGCAAATATTTATAGGAAATATACATGTTTTGTAATATGAAATAAAAATGGTGATTAGTTATGAAAGTCGATTTAACTTTTGTCACAAATCCATACATGCTGAACGCCGTTATTTCTTATCAGTGATTTAATCTGTAAAAAAAAGAAGAAAAAAAAAAGCCTAAAAGATTGACATAGCTAGAAACTGGCAAATAAAATTTAGAATTTACACACATTTGTAGATATAGGGCTTATACATATGAAATGATAGCGTAGGAAAAAAATGCATATTTAATAATATGAAATACAAATGATGATTACCTACAACTGAACTTTTGTTACAAATTCATACGTTGAAAGCAATAAACAATCATTGCCTAATTATGTTTTTTAATATATAAACAAATACAATTGCTAATAAAAGGAATAATTTTTTTATACTAAATTAGACTCAATTTTGGTATTAAGATATGCATAATAACAAGTTACAATGAGCTAAACAATGCTGTATTACTGAATACTCTTGTATGATATATATTTTACTACTTTTATGTTGTTAGATTAGAATCAAAATAAATTTATCTATGTAATTTGACTACTAGATCTTTCATTGGTTATTGTATTGAACAAATCATAGCTCTTATTGTATTGTTGAACATTGATTTTGATGAAGTTTCTTCAAAATTATTGTATTTTGTTTGTATACATGGTGTTTCAATTTTGATAAAACAGAAGAAAAAATCTCGATCTTTCACCATAGAGTAGATCATCTTTCAGGGTTATATAATCATGATTTTACTGCAAAAAGATTGCCCTGTTTTTGGAATTTTTATTAGTGTTATGTTTATTCATTTTTACATCTACGGTTGCAGTTCTTACTTCATGTTGGTGCATTCAATACTAACTACTCTTCTGGTGAATCTTTATTAGTACAAATTACAAATACACAAACCAAATATAGGACTTTGTAGTTTAACCTTGGTTGTTGGGAAAAATTTCTTATTTTTTTTAGGACCAATAGGAATGAGATCATCGCTTCTTTAATGTTGACCAATGATATAAGCTTAGCTTCATACCCTTAGAAATGAATAAAAATGTATAGTCATATTAATATAGTAGTATGATTAAATATATCACCTTTCCAACATCTAAATAGAAAATGTAGGTTGTAAGATATATTTACAACTTCGTTTTATAGATCGAAAGAGTGCAAAAAGCGACCACAACTGAAATTCCAATAAAAAAATTACTTGATTGCTGCCAACGTTATTTAAATTGACAAAGTAAGATCCATGAGGAAATCGACTACGAAATGTGCATATATATGGTTCTTAGAAAGAATTTTCGGCATAGATAATTTTGTTGTGTTCAACCCTCTAGATATTTATTTGTTTACAGTTTTGAATGTTGATGCACCTAACAGGACATTAATTTTTATTTTTTAATTAATCTATAGACTTCAAAAAATTGACATAGCTGGAAATTGGCAATTAAAACTCAAATACATTTGTAGATATCTTAGCTTGTACATACGAAATGATAGAAAATATTAATAAGAAAAATGCATATTTCTTAATATGAAATAAGAATGATGATTGGTTATGAAAGCCAGCTGAACTTTTGTTACATATCCATATGTTGATCGCTATTATTTCTTATCATTTATTTAATCTGTAAACAAAATTAACCTTAAAAGACCAAGAATTGGCAATTAAACCGTAAATACATTTGTAGATATTCTCCTTATACATATGAAGTGGCAACAAATACTTATAGAAAAATGTGTATTTCTTACTATGAAATAGGAATGATGGCTAGCTACAGTTAAGTTTTTTTAGAAATTCATATGTTGATAGTGTTACTAAAAACTTAGTCAACCTCGGAGTTATGATTAAGAGCCAATATTAGCAAAGGTTACTTGCTAACACATTGATTTAAAATGTAAAATGGGAAAAGGTGAAGTATGTAAAAATGTAAAAAAACACAATATTTAGAGTGATTCGATCAAAGTTGACCTATGTCTACTATGATGAATTTCTTATTACTTTGCTTCTCTTATGATAGCATAGATAACAAGAAAATAAATGTTTCAGAGTTATTGTTGTTCAACCCTTTTTAAAATGCATGTCTTCGTGTATTTATAACTGCAGGAAGATGTGTTGAATGGTTGAGACTGCGCTGTTGAACCACTGAAATCACGTTGGGCCATTGATCGTGTCGCTCAGCCTAGCGTGTGACAGCTGGAGTGCATGTTGGAGTGTATGGTTGAGATGATTACCAGCTGATCGACCGTACTTTGAGCATGCATTGGTTAGGGACATACGCCATGAGATCAGATAATGGTTGAGCGGGGTGCTTTGCCATAGTGGCAGCAAATGACATGTAGTGGTTACACAATGGCCTTTTTGTCAAATGACCAATGTTGTTTGTGTTAGTCTTTCATAAGAGTCCGCAGATGCGGCGCAGTGGAAATGAGGCTTGAGTTCTGGTAAAAAGACCCAGGTTCGATTCCTACCATGCACTTCCCTATCCTATATAAATTTACCCGGGGGTATGGGGGCTTGGATCAGCGGACGGCTTTACTATACCCTCCTCAGGAGTTTACCGGCCCGTCGGGTTCTCCTGGGTTTTCAAAAAAAAAAGTCTTTCATAACAACAATGCATACAAAACTTCTGTTTGCAAGGGCAGTAAGACGCTCGTGGCCAAAGTCAGTCGTGTCAAGCCAGGCAAGATCCATAAAGTGCGGGTGGTTGATGCTGAAGGCGAGCGCGGGACCTTGTGGAGGATTGGGCTTATGGTTGGGTCGCCCAACTCTTGATAGGCATTCAGCATTGTCAGCCCGCTGTCTGTGACTGCCGCCTGGTGCTGACCATATGGGTTTGTTTGGGTAGCGTACGCGCCGGAGTTGGGTGGGCGGTTTGTTTAGTGGGCCTAGTAGTTCGGGCCGTTGGGCCATATGAAGGGGGCAAGTTGAGGCACCAATTTTCGGAAGCATGCGGGTCAATGTGTGGGCCTAGAAGCCATCAGATGGAACCATGCAGGCTGACTAGGCTAAGCAGGATGGCCCACTCCATTCTTGCGAGAAAATCGAGCAACACTTTGTCCCCAAGTTCATGCCTACGAGCAGGTGCGGACTTGTCAATCGTGCATTTAATGCTGCTACATGAGCAAGTACATGCCGAGGACGCAAACCAATATACATGTTTTCAAACCGAACACTATCTAAATATTTGGCTTTGTGGAGAAGGGCTATGAATGGGTTAACCCCATTCCTGCATCGACTGCGTCAGATTCCTCAGTAGGGCTTAAGAAAGCTAAGAACGCATCCAAGCACAAGCATTCAAGCAAAACAAATATACAAAAAACCCAATTCATGAAATGTTGGAACAAGCATACAATGCCGAGAAGGCTTTCAGTATATTTGTTTTAAGAAAAAGAATCAGACAGGTTATAAAATTCAATAAACAGAGTGAGGCATATGGGCAATTTTCACAATACAACAAAGCATTCAAGCAGTTTAATGGGTGATAGCTGTGAACATTAGGAATGTTATATTTGCATCTATGCAACAAAATTTTGTAGAAGGTGAGGTATATATATATAATTAATGAATATTGATTAATGTATACATTATGCTATTTTTTGAGATTTGACATGTAAACTGGTATATTTTAAATGATATGGAAGTTTACCAATAACCAAATATAGAGATGAGAATATTACATTGGAAACAATGTTTATTTGACATGCTTCCATATCAATCCATAAGCTTGTATCTTTTCTCCTCCACGCCAACTACACCCATCTGAATCTCAATTACAGTATGTAGAGGCATCTGCATCAACCATACAGATTTGTATGCATATTTCAGTCATAATACAAAATTTTATTTGATCAGAACGTACTATACATACGCAAACATGCATAGATAAATTTATATATACATACATGAGATCCCTCCTTCGCCTTTTGTACCAAAAACTTCAGAAATGAAACATAATTAAGATATGATCTCAACGATAGCAAGATCATTTATATATTTTTGAAACTTCTAACTTATTCATTCCAAGTCGCCGATTAAAATAAATATTTCCGATAGCTCACAGACTATTTTATCATATCCAATATATATGCACACTATTTGTAACTGTGAGACTCTGTTGAAACTAGAACCGGGGGGAGGGAGGGAGGGAAGGAGGAGGGGGTTTTTTTTTGGGGGAGGGGGGGGGGAGGTTGTGATGGGGTTGCCAGAGGGAGGGGGGGGGGGGTGATGTATAATATTGAACTAGCTTCGTCTGATATATTTTCTTTTATATTTTTATTCAACACGATGTTCATCAAGTTCTATTATATATTTTGGCGATTAAGTATGTAAAAATTATGGAAGTGATGTAATAAACTAACTACACTATACGATCGTGCAACTAGTTAATCAAAATCATTAACCGAGATATACGCCAAATTACATTTCAATTAACATAAATGTCAAACTTCAAAGTATTACTTGAAAATCGATCACGAAGTTTATTTTCTCAAAATATAGTTGATGGAGGAGAGGTTCTTCAAATGAAACAACAAGTATATGAAAAAAAATTCTCATATTGTAGACAATCTTCAATCTCAATTCATATTGTATAAATATTGTTCAAATATGAAACTAGTTCAAGCATTACTATATGAAAAATTATCATCATATTTTAATAAGGAGTAGGTAAAGAAAGAAAGAAGTGAAGGTAAAAAATTAAAGCATAAGAAAGTAAATAACAAATTTAGATATTATTAATAAATGTTGGGTAAATGGTAAATATATTAGAGAACTAAGTGCATAATGGTTTTCGTACATTGGGGAAACAAGGGAGGGGAAGTACCCTCCCTTGCCTCAATGTGGAACCACTCATGCTTGGACTCTCATTTGGCATTGCGATGCTTTGGTTAGACGAGCCTCCCTTTGGAGGTACGTATCCATATACATATGTAATTCTATATGTGTGTTGAGAGCAAGGTTCCAGATTCCGGCCGACATGCTGGAATTCCCGCTATTTCGGTCCGGTTCCGACAGTGACCTGACCGGAATTTGAAAAAAATGCCGTTTTCGGTTTAGATAAATGTAAAAAAAAACAAATTTGACATAAAATCCAGCATAAATTCCAAATCATACTTGAAAACTTAAACAAAAATCAAATCAAACGTGATGAATTTTCTATTATCGTAAGTACATACCTAAAACATCTTTTTCTATGTTGGAAGAGGAATAAATTGAAATTTTCGATTTTCGAGCACGCAGGTTGGGCTTGATTGAGAAGTTTGGAGCTACAATAATTTTTTGGGTTTGGATCGGGTTTGATTTTTGAAAGCAATAGGAATAAAGGAACGGGAATTAGGGCTCGACGTAAGTAGTGAATGAGGTGCTGGGAAGAGCAGTTTGCTTGGATTAATTTTAATTGGGCTTGCTGTCAGTATATGTTGTTAATGGGTAGGGTTATGGTTTTCTTAATTGGTCATTTTAGGTTGGTTTTGGGCTCTAATTATAATTTTAGAATCTGACAGCGATAATATAGACATATAGAAGTAGAAAAAATTTGTTCAGGTAATTAAAAGTAACAGAATTATTTATACCGGAACTAAAAAGAAATTTCTAAAATTTCCAATTTCATTATGTTAGAAATTCTCAAATAAACCTACATTTTGTCAACATGATCTTGACTATGATATAAACAAATCCACAAATTTCATTTGACATAGTACAACTCAAAATATGATAAAAGCCTTAAAGGGGTGCCACAAACAAGGTGTGTCATGAAATTTTGTGTGTGTGTCTAATCAATAGAGATGCAAAATTTTGCGGTATGATTTACTTTAGCACATGATATAGTTTACAGTCTATTGCTTACCTCAATATGAGGAATCTCTTGCAAAGGTCGATCAGCAAAATATGCATACAAAGCTCTCAACACAGCCTGCATCAAATTATTGTTTTTAAAAAAAGAAAAAGAATTAGCTCAAAGTTCAATGAAAAAGAGATGGAAGAAAGAAAAAAAAAACTTGTGCATGAAACCTGATGAGAGATGACGACAACTGGTGCACGTTGTCGCTCAAGCTCTATAATTACAGGTTCCAATCTGCACAAGAAAATATACATTACTTTCCATTTGAGTTAGGCATCCATCAAGTTGTGTCTCCACACACACACTCTTGTGTGTCGGGGTGTGGCTATAGAGATGCAAAAAGAAACACAAAATATGACATAATAGATCTTGACCGTTGGATTTCATTGTGTTCGCATAAGAGAGAGACACACACATATAACATAAGTGATATATATATACTATTAACTAAATATATAATAACCTCTGAATGACATCAAGGTATGATTCTCCTCGAGGATATCGATACCTCAGCTTGTCTTTCTCACGAGACCTATAGAAAGAGGATACATATGTCAAGGCAGTTTATTTCTATGGTATTCTCAAATTTCCTTTTAATAATAATCAAATTGGTCTTCAATGTGTGGCAAGAATGTAAAACTTGCGAACAAATATTACAGAGAACTATCATACCAATATAGCCAACCTCATTAGATCAATTAAAATTTAGGCTAAAACAATAATGTTATGTTAGGGACAAGTAGTTATAACAGACTAAGATGAGAATAATTTAATAGCACGTACTCGTGTTCCTCGGGCAAGTTTCTTTTTATCTCATCATATGTCATCCCATCAAATACGCCTGAATTTATCTCGTCAAGAGCACGCCATTGTATCTATGAAATATAGATACATTAGTCAATATATGTATATGTATTTCAAATTATATATATCAAGGTGGCTAAATATAGTTTGTTACCTTTGGAAATCCAACATTTGGACTAGCAGTTATAATTGTCCTTTGGAGAGTACTTGTCCATATCTGAAACACAGGCAGTAGATAAAGATTATTTTGCTTTATCAGATTAAAGCTAGAAGTTAATGTTTTACCGATGTACAACTACAAGTGCATGTGCGCGCACACACAAAAAATATTGTAGACTTGTTATGATAGAATATCATAACTAGATACTAAAAGGGGGCTGCAGGCTTCTATAAAGCGTAATTTCAGTTTATGGAAACTGTCCGGTTCACCTAGATACTAAAAAATATACAATAAAATTGGAAAAGGGTAAATTTATGTATCATGTCGCGAAGTTTTCTACCCATGAAGCGGACAAAATGTTAAATTCCCTGAACTAATCGCTAACATATTAACCTTAACATTGTCGAAAGGGAGTAGTCTTTACGCAACAATAGCCATCTATCTCTTCATTCTATGCCAATTCTTTTACCGTAATTATGCAAATCAACCGTGACACGTTCAAAATTCAAACATTATCATCATATACATTTTGGCCAAATGACATCAAATTTCATAAGCAGTAATGTATCTTAACATACATAGGAGTTAGATAACAAATGATGTACACGGTAGTTGTAAATAACTTCCTTCGGATAAAATGAGTTTTCAAGGTATAAACTTTGAACATAATATCTTAAACCAAGCAGATGTGAGTTGTACATTTAATTGCAACAAGGTAAATGAGAATTCTACATAAATACTTACAGAGGCTGCCCTCTCAGATTTTAGTCGCTTCTCTATAAACTTAGCAAGTTTTTTGGAATAGAGTTGCCCAGCTTCGCTGTAAACATAATAGCTAGAAATATCAAATTTCTGGTGCAAATGTAAATATATTAGGAGATAGTGCAGAGATGTAATGAAACTAATTTCCCAATCAGGAACAATTTTTTCGAAACTATATTAACGACTGCAAAGCTAAACAATTTTAACATGGCATATCCGTCCTGAAATTAAAGGCTGATTCGAGGATAAAAACAGTTTCTTTGCACTGAATCTAGACGAAATATAATTTAGTAATACAGATAAGTAGCCAACTATGTATTATCAATAATCCACTCTAAATTTGAAGAGTTATTTTGACAAAAAGAAATATTAACAACTGCAAATCTGTACAATCTAACTCATCATTTCTGTCCTGAGATCAAAGGCTGATTGTAGAAGAAAAACAATTGCCTTACACTGAGTCTAGACAAAATATAATTTTAGTAACACAAAGAAATAGCCAACTATGTATAATTAATAATCCACTCTAAACTTGAAAAAGGCCACTTGGAGAGGTATTTTGTTATCCCTCTATAACCTATAAAAAAATCATATTCAGAAAAAGTGGTGGAAAATCATTACGTATTAAGTGTCAAATTCACTTTTTGAATATCAGTATGAAATTTTATGTATGGATCGGATTTGCATCATTACTACATTTTATGGTATGATTCGCCTTAATCTTTTTCTACCAAAAACATAACTCAGTTTTAAACTTTAATTATATAACCCGCCTTAATTATTTTGATACAGTTATAGTCCAATGACTGCAATCAGACAAATCTTTGGATGTGCGACTATTCTCAACAAATCTAACACAAATTCACTATATGTATATCATCAGTCATCACACAAGTTTGAATCTAGCTATCAAAGTATAATCGAACCTTAAAAGTGAGTCACCTCCAATTCTTCCTCTGACATTATGCTGGCTCTCACCATGCCGTGTAAGCAAAATGGGTCGGGGTGTTAGATGAGCATTCACCTGACAAGATTTTGATAGAATATACATATACATACATACATACATACATGTATGTGTGTGTGTATGTATGTATGTATACACACACATTAACCATTCAAAATCAGTAAGTAATATGTGAGAAAATTCATCTGTATGATAATTTTCGTCAAAAGGTATAAGAGCACGCAAATGACAACATAGAATTTGATGCCAAACTCAAAAGAAGACATTCAAGAATAAGACATACTGTAGTCTGTACCTGATGGAATGCCACATACATATTCAGTTTTGGGTTAGTTTCCTGATGAAAGTAACCTAAATCGCAGCTGAGCAATTTACAGTGCGGTAGATTTCTAGAAAATGGTTGACTATGTTGTAAACTGTGGGCCAAGTGCCGTAGTATTTATGAATAACTTCAGTTAGTGCGTACTTAAGAAGTCAGAGCCACATTTATCAGAGGCAATACTTCTACCCTTCCATTTATTATGGGAAAATATTGCACTGGTAGTTCCATAAAATCATTGGTTCTGTTTAAAATTGTCGTTGTCTGTTAAATTTTAGTATCTTTTCATCATCTCTCGTATTCATTTAGCATATTTCTGGTAAGCTCAAATCAGCAACCATTTCAGGTATGTATCTACCAATTCACAATATATTATCAGATTAGAAAGTTCTGAAAGCTTGACTTATCTAGACACTGAATTTGGAAACAGAGGGTTAAAGCATGTTACTTAGGCCGCTTAATTATCCTTGGAGTCAATAACTTCTTGTGCATATAATTAACAAAACTAACATCAATAGGAAAAAATAATATGGAAAAGAAAATCCAGCATTCTTTAAAACGTACCAAGAAAAAGACGATGCGGCCAGGAAGATATCCACTGATGTTATTTACCTGAGATTAGGTGGAAAAGATAGTATCCGAAAAAATCAGTATAACAACCAACTCTCTGGTTATGCTGGTAAATATAAGAATTAAGGTTATGTACATGTAGAAGAGTCAATCTAATCGTATTACGAAATGCACCAAATATACTCCCCAATTTAGTATGTTGGTCAAAGATAGAGAAAATATGCATATTGGATGGACAGAGGAGAATATACATCTATATTCCCCTAATAAGTAATTGTTAAATTTTATTTTCAGTCTTTTTTTTTTATTGTTTCTAATGCACATATGAACAGAATAATATAGATCTGTTTGTCCCTACACATACTTTTCATGCTAAATTTGCTTATCAGGAAGTTACTTTTAGTTTGTATGTTTTTGCACTGTTAATATCAGTGAAAAAGGGTAAAATTAGTAGTTAGGAAAGAAATTAAACTTAAAACAGAAATCAACTCTGTAAAATAAAAATAAAAACTTCTGCTTTTATTCAGAGTCTGTGTTTTAAACTTCAGCAATATAGTTTCTGCTTTTATTTTCCACAAGTTAATTTTGAATTATTTCATGGACTTAGATAAAATATCAGTCATCAAAGAATTGTATAAACCGATTATGCTGTAAACTGAAAAAACTTGTTCGTGACACCACACCAATAAATGAATATGTACACAACTGACTTACGTTGTAAAGTTGTGGTGTTTTCACATCTAAAATTTTACAAGTTTTGGAGCAGAAACTGTTTATTGATGTTCCACCACATAGTCCCCGGTCATCTTAGCAGTACAACAGGACAGAGAAAAAAAATATTTATATAATTTTAATATAAGAAAGGGAAAAACTAATACTTGTATTTGGCCACCACTGCCACTGACCATATTGATCATCTTGATATAAGAACCTTCCTCTACTGGCTCATAAACCTATAAATAATTTAAAATAAATACTTCCCTATAAAACTCCAATTACTAAATTACCTTTTGAATTCACAATTTTCACCTTTTCATAATTTTCTAATCGTCTCTTGAAGTCTTCTAGACCAGCTTCATAATCTGGCCTGCAAATAGAAATACATATTGCTCTTTGACCAAAACATTCGTACAAAAACTTGGCAAAATAAGAGAAAATAATTCTCACTCTTCGGCATAATCAGGACTCTGTTGAATTTTTAAGCGTATATTTCTTTCAATTATACTTTGATCAGTACATATAGTTTCCAGAAATATCATCTGTAAAGTGCAGAATATGTTAAGACTTAACTGCCAAAAATACTGAGCAGGGATATTTAAATACATGATTGACATCAAAAGGGGCATCTATAATAATTCTACAGGGCCACAATGTGAATGTTTTGGCAGTCTTATTGCAATGCGAAACTAAATCTGTTACTGAAAAAAAAAATGATATAACCAAACCTTGCAATTTCCTTCAGCCATTTTCATGAGCATATTTCGTCTTCCCCTAGTGCTGTTTGTGGCATCAAAAATACCAACCTAGAAGCCAACAATAGAGATAAATCAACAATCTACTTTCAATCCAAGAACGTTTTAACAGTACTTTTAGTACCTGGCCACCTTCTTGCATCCAGGACGTCATATCATCCATTGCTAATGCAGCTACCTAACCATAACCAGCATGATAGTGGAAAAAGTATGTGAATGTCCGAAACTAACAGACTTAGCTACGAAACCAGCACTTCCTGAATCTACTTAAATGATAATGTATGTATTTACCTCATTTCGTGCATCCATGCCTTCTTGATTATCAGCACTGAAAAAGTCAGCTGCCTGCAAAAGAAAGATGGAAATGTCCACAAATTTCAGAATGGAAAATTTGATGACAAATAATGAAGCAAGATGTTTTTTCTTTTCCTTTTACTAGGGTTCTTTTAGCTAAAAATAATTATTATTTTTAAACATAGGTAGTGCTTGGTTAGAAAATGCATTTTGTGTTTTGCGTTTTCAATATGTATGTCAAATGACGTGGCAGAGAAGGATGAGTTGAAGAATCCTAGTCATTCCAACAAAGGGAGAATTGGTAAGAAGGAAAATAGTTGTTGATATTTCCTAAAAGGCGGAAAACAACAAAAAATTGTTTTCAATCTTATATGTTAAAATCATTTACCGAATTGACAGTTTTCCAACCCCTCCATCTCTTCCATTCATTTTGAAGTAATGGCTAAAAACACAAAACACAAAACTCGTTTTCAAACCAAACGCTACCTTATTTTTTTAAGGACATCCAACTTTATTTTAGTACCAATACTTGAAATTTTAAAATACATATCCCTTAATGGTACAGTTAGTTTATATTACATCATATTTTCAATGCTCTCTATTGAGCGATACAGGTTCCATATGCAGCAAATGCAATTAAAAAAATACATATAATTTTTTATTTTGATAGTGTAATTAGCTTACACTATTCCTAAATAAAAGTACAGATAGCTAACTTTATTTTATTTTATAAACTCAACTAACTTAAGCTTTTCACATTCCACATAAAACAATAACTGACTGCACTATTTTTTTATATGATCAACAGCATCTAACTTGTAATTTTCATATGAAAGTACAAAACCTTTTTAAACAAAAAGTGCAAAAAGTACGGATGTTTTTCCTTCTCGTGAAATATGCATAAAACTTGCATTTTTCACTTTAGATTTTGCATTCTTTTAAAATATTGCATTCTTTTAAAATATTGCACGCCACTCACAAAACACAGGAATATGGCTACAAAACATATGCAACAACTAATGTTCATTTAGAATCTAACTTTTGTCAAACTTATGGATAAATAAACATATAAAACTGATGAATATTCAAAATGTACAATACTTTGGTTAATCCTTTATTTTGTATCAGTTCATAATGAGAATAATTCGATTTGAATTGATTAATGACTGGTTCATGACCAAATTAAGAATCTTGATTGGATTACCGCGGAAATTTAGAGTAAGAGCTAAAGTGCGACTAAAAACATACGAAAATGATAATGGTAAGTTAAGCCCTTGATAGGGATTTTATTTGAATTAGTAAATATGATAGGGAGTTTTTCCTAGTAGTCTTTAAATAAGAATGTATCCCATCTCTTTCTATTATAAGGTGGTAAATGCAAAGAAATGCAAAGAAAATCATGGAATAGGTTATATTGCCCAAAATAATAATAATTCTTCAAAGTCGGACCCTGTTCACCTATGTACTTTTCAGTAAGTAAAAGTAACAAATAGTTAAAAGTTAAAAGTTATCACAAAATGCTATCATAATTACGAAAATCTGTTGGAAAAGGTGTCTCAAATATGAAGATATTCAATCTGGATACGTTAGTTAAAATTTGTCCATGCGCTACTTTCCATAGCAAAATAACAAATGGTTAGAACATACCAAGAATGCGATCGCAGTTAGAAATTTACAATAATATGTGAAGTTTTGTCAACTATAACGATATTCAACCTGGATACGGTAGATATAAACTTGCCTTGCAAAATTTACTGTTTGCTGAAGTCAACAAAACAATCCACGAGAGGCAATTATTATTCCCACTAATCAAAATTACCATCACAACCATTTCCACAGTAAAAGGAAACGTTAGTATCTCTTTGATTGGTGTTACCATTATGAGGACTAGTATAAACCGCATGTACGTGCATCTAATAGGTAGAGATATTTATATTTTATTTAATAAAAAAAATGAGTGGACGGATATGTGTTGTAAGTGTAAATGTTTTGGTAGTCACAATACTTTTATTTCAAGTTGTTTTGTTAATAGTGTCGGTGATAAATTTGTAGTAGAATTCCATTGATAGGTAGTTGGGAAGAGGAATGGTGGAGCTTGCAAACCGGTGGAAAGATTATGTTAATGGATGAGGGTATTTTCAAATTTTCAAAAGGACACCGTGGAAATCCTATTCATTGAATTCTCTTTATTAATAGTAGTCTAGTAGAGATGTCTTAAAATACCTCTCTGGCACATACTACATCTGTATGCAGGTAGGTAGTTATGTTACATATAAATGGCAGTATGGTTTGCTAAACATGACGTCAAAATTTTGGAAACTCGCAAAAGCTTACTTGTTTAATTGAAGTGTATAATAAAAGAAAAAAGCAGTAGAAACAAATAAGTAGCTTCTAAGATTACCACTGGCATTAAATTTGAGTTTAGCTTGGAATTAAAATGTAACTGTACATAAAGTGGAACTGTGACATTATTAGTCAACTGTCTTGCTCTACTAAAAGAAATAATAAGTGTTTATCATAGGGTACCTGATTTGCTCCGTGCTTAAGACGCCGGTACTGCACCAATATCATGCAATTAACAGGAAGTTGGTAAAAAGTCACAGCGAGGCAAGGAACAGATCTTGTAAAGTAAATTAATTCATTACCTTGCCAACATTGAAATGTTTGGTTTCATGACCTAACCATCTAAGATATCTCGTAAGCTTAGCTGCTGTGAACGTTTTACCCCGAGCTGGTAGCCCCACCTATAAAATATACCACATGGGGTTTAAGATCACTGGGATATATGTGCAATCCATAATGGTTATATATCTTACAAGAACTATAGCTAAGTGAGTATCCTCCTTTTGTCCAAGCATCCGATCAGCTACAGCTCCAGCTGCAACAGCCCCTGCTGCTGCTGGCATGGCTTTCTAATAGTTGGAAAAGGATTTTATCAAAAAAGTACGATAAAATAATACTGGTGAATAAGTTTGAAATCTAATAAACATTAAATTTTGCTTGACATCAGAAACCATGTATTCCCTAATATGAAGCCCAGGGGAAAAAATAACGTGCCATTTTATGTACATCAGTACATATGAGTATAATTTGTACAATGCATCATCTTTGAGAATGGCCATCAAAACAACAATAATAATGTTATTTATCTTTAACTCGACAATTTATTTCCTGTATTTACACATTTGTATAAGGCTTCAGTAAACCTTATCCGAAATTATTTGTTTAGGAATTAAACAATTAGTTCCATATACACGGCAAACCTTTTTTCACTTGAATAGAACGTAACAACGTTGATCAGCAAAAAAAATACTGAGATCAAATGAAATTTCAGCATATCAAGTTTCAGATCTGGAAAGGAAGATTAAGTTTCAATTATTCGGAGGTTACACTCAAGCGAAAATATTGTCACTATGAGCTTTGAAGTTTGAAAACGGTAATAACTTAACAATACAGTAAGGTTACACTTGAATTCCATATATTTTTCCTATTGCATGATTTTTTTTTTTTTAAGTCTTCAACATAAAGAAAAAATACCAGAATTTACAATCTAAAACGGATGGCTGGTTTTGAACATTAAAAAGGATTACGATAGCTCATCTATTAAATAATAGTAAAGCAGAAGAATTTGAAGCTCTCTCATTTCTAGGAATTATTTGTATTCTCCTTAATTCACTCAAAGTCTGGATATTTTATTTTCAAAATCTTATGATTTATCTCTTTACAATTATTCTACTAAACTTCTCATACTATTTTACGTTCAAGTATCTACTTTTTTTTTTAAATATACAATTATATACAAACATTTCAGAGTTCTCTTACAAAATTTTACATTAAAGTGTACACATTTAAATTAATTACATAATCCAACATTTAAACTAATTATTAAACTTAATCGATTAATATTTATTAATAAATCTAAAAGATGAAAGTTTCAATATGTATATTACAGTCGCGTCAACAAATTGGTTAATAATATCATTTAGATGCCAATAATATATATATATATATATATATATATCACATAACATAAATTATATACGTTAATGGCAATAATAAATTTATTTGATCATTTATTTAATAAATGAATTTGTCATACATTGCATTGTAAAATTCTATTAATTTCAAATACCTAAATTTTAATTTTTTAGAATTACGTTGAAACTCATCTTAATTATCTTTTAATATTTTACATTCAAGTCCATATATTTAACTAATCGAGTAATCGTAAATTTAGACTATTTACATAAATATGATTGACTAATATTCATTAATTCATCTAACAAGTCCTAAAAATACGAGAATTTCTATATATATACAAATATTCATATATATGGGAAAAATGATAAAATTATTTCTTCTTTATACAGATATTTAAATTGAGTAACATAAAACGTATAAATAAATAATAATAACTCTTTTAATTTCTAATTCATTTATCTTAAAAAATTATCTTACATTACATAACATAATTTCATTTTGAACAACCTGTAAAGGATAAATTTATATTTTACAATATTACGATATGAACGCACAAATTGCACCAATATTAGATTATGTAAACATTTTTACTTCCAACATGTTATCAAATCATACACAAATCATAACTCAACTAAATGTTACATAACATTATTTCGCAATTATCAATGTTGTAAGCACGACCCTTCGACAACAGTATGAAATATATGCCTAATTACAAAGATAAATTTGTTTAAAAATGAAAACTAAATATGAAAAAAAGTTCCACATGTAGATAAGCTAACTATAAGATCGATGCTCTTCTCAATTACAAATATGTACAAAGCTCTTCTCAATTTTCTTCAATTTTTTTACATTTTACTCCTTGGATTTAATTAGTTGTGTTGATCATTAATTCAGATTGTTTAAATAAATTTAATTACTTAATGTTCATTAATCCATTTATAAATCCTTTAAAAAAATGACACTTCAACATATATACAACTATCATATTAATAAAATGGTAAGTTACTTATTCACTCATACATATAAAAATATATATCACATAACATAAATTATTTATGCCATTAAGAAAAAAACATAAAGTATTTACATATACAATATTAACAATTTTTATTTATAATTTTTTTGAGTTGAGACATTAATTTCTACAGAGATGTGTAGTTAGCGAGGATTGAACTTTCAACCTTATATTCGAGCATTGCATATCATTTTAATTTATGATTAATCTATCAAGATAAATTTATCATATATTACATAGTAAAAAATATTTTAGCAACAATTGAAATATAAATACTATTTTTTAACAATATTACCGTGTGCAACGCACGAGTTACACACTAGTTTTATCTGATATTTCCTTCTTAAACGGTGGTAATTAGTTTGAATCCCAAACGGTCAGCTTCCAAAATTAATGAAGAACCCACTGGTACTACTAGTCATAATTGTGACATACCTTTTTATCACAGTCAGGTTTGATCTCCATAATAGACTCGCTGGCACTAGCTGATTTAACAAGCCTAGAAGAACCCACACCTCTATCGACAAAAAGGCCTCTTTGACCATCATTCTTTTGCAGTACTGAAATTGTGCCAACAGATTTTGATTCAGTTATGCCAGTTGCTGGAAAAGAATTTGAGTGGTTTGCAGATGTAGCCTCGGTATCCTGAAATGTATCACAAGGAAACAACTTTATAAGAATACTCCTATCTTGCTAAGGTACATGAGAAATTATTTCATATAAGAGGACTTTTTCGTAATTATGTTTTTTTCTAGCAGAAATAAAGTCAAGGCGTATGCCAATACAAGTTTAACCTTACATTTGATGTTGTAAGACTGAATAGTCGCAGCTGTCGGATCTAATTACAAATTTATTGATATTTAATTATTTAGTTAATAGATAATTTAATGGTTATGGTTATGGTTATGCAACTTCACATGTTTTGTATGGTCAGATTCACCATAGCAGGAGTTTAAATTGAAATGTTGTGCTTAGCACTTGAGGAAAAAAAATTCCTACTACATATTCTGTATATTCAAAAATACAGCCCTTGTATTTATGGAATGTGCATCATGGTGCAAGATACGACACATCACGACGTTTGCACATTTTGAACCCCATAGCATAGCGCACATGAGAACGCGCAGTAAATGGTGCATAAGACGCACATGACGCTTGGTGCATAAAAAAGACGTGCCTATATTTATTTTCACTATTTTTTAAAAAAACTTGTGTTTTTCATTTTTTTTTCACATTTAAAAAATTCATAACTTTAGTATTCAGTGTACACTTGTGAATAAAAATTGATTTGCTTTATTAGGTTCTAAAGGATTTTTTTTCGAATTATCTTTGTTTGAAGACATTATTGATATGGAAAAACTAATTTTATATGTAATATATTCTGAAAGCAAATTGTAATATAACAATATTGGTCTTTGAATATGTTACATATTAATTTATACGATGATATGACAAATTGATGTAAGATACCTCGTCTAAGTTATAGACTTTATATATAGTTCAATATGATCTAAATTAAATATACTAAATAATTTTTAAAAATTATAAAGTAAAAAAAATTAAAATGAACATATCATGACAACACAAAATAAAAAAATATATCAAAATAACAACACACAAAGCAAAATATAATGAAATATCATATCTCATTATTTATTTATTCTCATTTAAGACATATTAAATGAGTCATAAGCTTATACTTAAAATTTGATTGCTAAGCGATAGTATCTTTTAACTTATAAACAAATTACTAAACATTGAACAATGTAATATAATTAAATGATATTATATGCTTACAAACATTATGTTTACCAATATTTTTGCGAAACGATTAAGAAAAATTGTGGTATATATTAGTAATGAATAAAAATTATTATCAATATTGTTTATTTAAATTATGAAGTATAATTAATATAAAATTATTTCAATACATGCACAATAAATCGGAAGGACTTTGTCACATCATGCGTAAGACTCCAGAAAGATTTTGCATATTTCTGCATTGTGCGCCATTAATAACTATCCCCCTCTCCTTATTCTAATTATTTCAAATTATTTGAAAGCCCGAGTTCAATATTACAACCACAACTTCTTAACCTAGAAGTTCTTACTGCTCAATTATATTATCTCATTTCATCTAACCATTATTGTTCTTGATTTCTGTAAAATTTATCGCATTCATTGTCTCTTGGTTTCATTTCAATTTATATCCCAGCACTCCATATTATCTCCTTGGCTTATTAATAATGAATCTCCTCCCAACTTCCTTATCTTGTGCGTCTGATCAGATTTATGAAAGTATGGGAACTTCAGCCATTCATTTGTTTCAATCATTAGGATATTCTTTTGTCAACTCTATTTGGGCTCCATCAGTGAACAATCGATGTAAATTCCTTTATTTTTAGTTTTTTTTTTTGTGTAACTTATGTCTGAAGTAATAATATACTGTAGTCAAATTCTCTAACGGGTGTTATCAGATCCTTCTCAAATGTTTATTGAGATAAGATATTTTGTTATTATTGTCAATTTTTGTTATTAAGTTGATTACCTTTTTGATAGAGAATTTGATTGGTTTTGGCCTAAAAATTGCACCAGCCACCACAAAAACATGCATATATACATACATTTTGCCATAATTTGATGGGAAGTGAAGAAGTAGAGGACAGGAAACATAGAAAACAAAATCATTGAATGCATAGGGACGTTGCATTTTTTGAAACTGCAAAAAAACTGGCCATTGTTGAGTTCTACTTTAAAATGGTTTTATAGTACCAGTTTTCAACTAAAAATGGTTGTAATAGAACTGTTTTTCATATTCACCCCTAAGGCCAGTCCACTGTCGTTTGGGTGAGTGCTTTACGGTTAAAGCTCCGCTATAGCCTCGAAAAAAACCCCGCTAAAATACTTAGCGCTTTTCAGCCGCTAAACTTTTATAATTTAGCGATATTAAATAGCGAATCCACTTAAAATCCGCTATTTTCAGCCAAACCCACTAATTTAGGGGTTTTAAGCCTAGTTTTAGCCATTTTAATATAAGATGGTTAATTTAACTAATTCTCTTTTGAACCAAATCAAAAAATTAGGGTAAAGCCTAAGTTAGAGGCTCAAGCGCTCATGATAAGTTAGAACTCTATTTTCCAATCTTTAAGGCATTCTTGGTTTTTGTTATATAGGAGTTGGTAATGTTTCTTTTTCCTACACAAATGATGTGGGATAGATAATGAACCCATTTTGAAAATTATATTCTATCTCCAATGTAGATTTTTACACCTCTATTATTTTCCGATTGATCCCCGTTTTATCTCCACGACGGTTTTTTTCACCGCTACCGCTATAGAACCACTAAACGCTTTAATTGCACATGGTGGGTGAATAAATGGGTTAGGGGAGAGGGGGATGCGTTAATGATTGTTTACCAGCTCGTCCACCCAGTTGGAATACTCAAGAAATGATGTCATTGGCATCAAAATTTGACCGTTTGGTCCTACTGACTTTATCTTCCAATGAGGTGAACAAAGTTATGTACAACTGATTTGAACATTAAATGGTACAACAAAGAAAATTATGCATCAATGTTTTTGATTCATATATACTAACCATATATAATTAATGCAACAAGATACAACAAAAAGCAAGAATAGCGATATCATGCATGTTCTGCAGTGTCAAATATCCCAAATTCAATTGATGGAATTATATGAAATGCAATAAAGGTAAAATTTGACCTTTTGTGAAGAACTGTGATCAATAGAGCCAGCAGCATCATTAATAGAACCGTGTGAGCCACTTCTAGAGGCATCCTTCAAGGATCTAGGATCTTCTGCCCTGTCGGCCACATAAATAAGATTTGGCTTTGAACTAGTTGGTGGTGGGACAAGATAGTGTTCTAAATCTAGCTCCAAGCCAGCAGAAGGACCATGCTGTAACATGTAAGAAGAATACTACAATCATTACTTTGAAAATTTAACCCCATTAAAGCAAGTGACAGCAAATAATTGTGGAAATATATTATTTGTCGTAATCTTCATTCATTACCTTAAGAAATTGTTAATATTGAACTCAGCACAATTTTAATGTTGAAAGTAAACCCTGATTAGTACTAAAATCTTCTGAGTTCAGCAGCAGAACAAAGGCATAACTGGCTAGGCTGTGTTCTCTAGTTTTTCAAAATTGTAAAAACAAGTCGAGAAGAAACAAAAACAATGATAAATTTGGAGAAATGAAATTTTACTTAGGAATACTCTATCTCCAAAAAAAAAATGTTGGATTAAGGTAATGATTCTATGGTGTTATGTTTTATGTCAAACGCTCTAGTTAGGTAAGATCAGCTCCATATAATGATTTAACATAGTAGTCATGTATGAAATGTTTGTTCAAGGAATCAAGAGTACTTAGAGCTAGATTGACCCAGAGAGAGTTTTGCTAGTAGACGTATGTATGCAAATACCCCTAACACACATTTGACGAATCAAACCGAATTAAACTACCACCACAATTCAAATTATTGACATCTATTTTATCTTAAATGTTTTGCCTAGTAGGGGGCTACCCCTAAGAGCGTTCCCAATAGCAAAGTGGGTCAGTGGATCAAACAAATAATTTTTCGAACCGACCCACACTGACTGACCCCAACAACGCATAACTTTATTAGACATTTATAGTGCCAGATAAATATGTATGGTCAGGATTGCAGTCCACGTGATGAACAATTAATTATGGCCACACATACTCATCCGACATTATTAATGCCAGATAAGCAAGCAACCCCGGGTCAGCTAAGCCATTGTTGTCAAAAAAATTGAAATTTTACGATTTAAATCCTGATTCAAATCAGATCTCTCCTTTTGCGATTCGATTCATATTTCAATTCAAACTTTGTTAAAACTGCAATCACATAAACATTCAACTTGTATTAACATACATATTTTGATTCACAATTCCAACCATAATATTTTCAAAATAAAATAAGAGAGAAAATTGAGTTTAAATTTAGTTGTATAAGTTCAAACATCAAAACCAATTTCAAGATATGTACAAACCTTAAAATATGAATCATTTGAATTAATGATTTACGGTTTGAATCCCGTTTCGATTTAAAGTTTGACATTTACGATTTACGATTTAAATCCCATTTTGAAAACTTTGATCCAAGCGACCTTGACAGTTACTTATGAGCCCAAAATAGGGCTCACTGACCCATATTGGAAATGCTCTAAGCGCATAGGATCTTTAATCAAACAAGATGGAAAAAATCAACTTCAAGTATGGCAGACTTAAAGTAAAAGATCAACTTAGAGAAGTCCTGGTATATTTGTACCAACTTATAAAATGTTTTGTCAATATTATATACATATACTTCTCTACTACTAATAATGAGACTTCCTTGAATAGAAATTCAACCGTGTCTTTTTGAAATACCAGAAATACCCCTCGTAATACATATGAGCATTTCACTAGAAGGACAAACTTTGCGGTCCAATTAGTTTCTAGGACATACATCCACAGAAATTAATTTCAAGGCCAAAGTCAGCAGAATAATTACTTTTAAGGACAAAGTTAGCAGTCCAATTATTTTCAAGGACATAATTTCATAGGTATTTAGGTTTTATAAACTAATTATTTTGCATTTTGTCCTTAAAAGTAATTATTTCAGTTATGCGTCCTAGAAACTAATTGCACTTGCTAAAGAGACCCTTGTGGCTAATTTCCACTAATACATATACATATACATATATAGAGTATGTGTGATACCCCTCAAAAAAGTGCTCTTTGCAGGAATCAAACTCGAGCGCCATGGTACCCATGGAGACTAATGTAAATTAGTGCTCTAGGCGGGATTTGAACCTGTGCACTAGGGGTTTTATTAGGAGATTATAGTGCCACATCGCAAGAAAAACGATAGAAGAGGTGCTTATATACCAAGTCTTCACCTCATAACAAACTTGAGGCTTTTTAAGGATCGAAACCCCACACTTTGGCCCCGCCCATGAGGTGGACACTTTGGATTCATGATAAGGACATAATTGGTTACCAGCATTAAAGTATGGTGCTAAGCTTCTTGCTAAGAAAATAGGGCCAAGACTGCCTGTCTTTTTACAGTGATATGGATGCCAGGTGTTTATTCTATTACATTACTTTTATTGTCAAAATCACGATTTTTAGTTAAAAAATACAAGCAAAACATCATACTGCACATCAATAATTCATAAATGGTTCCATATATCAATAAATGAAGCTAGGGATTTATAAGAAAAACCTCATGGCCGGCATCCAGACTGGAGTTTATACTAACATCTGGAATATCTCGAACACTAGAAGGCTGTAGATTTTCCTGATAAGCTCTCCAACTTGCTGCCAAATCAAATGGTGACACAGTATCTACTTCAATGTAAACATTGTATTCCGCAACTGTTTTTTCATCTTCATTCATTCGGAATATTGCATTCCTAACATCCCCTTCCAACTTTCCATGAACCAATAGTCGATTAGGTCCTTCCTCCACAAGACAGGGAACATCACCGTGTTTGGGCTTCAACAAAAACTTGAAGTCTAACATTTCTGATAACACCAAGCAACATTAGTATCAAAAGATGATAAGACAAATTATCAACCAATATGCAAATAACCAACATTCAGACTATTTCTCTAGAACAGTATGATATTTTGGTTAAATTCAGAAACTTGGATGTTAAAAAACAATTCTAGTAGGTGGTCTCAAGGCTGGCTCAAGCTAAAGGCAAATAAACGCTAATGCTTAAGGTCCTATAATTTCAAGGACCTCTGAAAACCATGCATGCTGTACAAAATAACAGCATAGTAATTAATTTGGCAACTTCCAAATCCATCACACATGAAACTCAAGAGTTCATTTTGCTTCCATAGGTAATCCATATACAAGTTATCATCTATACATAATTTTTATTGAGAAACTGAGAATTTTGGACTAATAGTTGAAATAGTCCTGAACAAAGAAAAAGTAAGATCAGTTAAGTAATTTTCTTCATTCACAATAAGTACAAAAAAAACACCATTTCATATTTCAACCCCTCTTCCCTTCCATTTTTATGAACACACTCTCGTTTTTTTTGCCATACGTTTGACATTTAACATTCAACAGAAAATATCTGATTTCTTCTCACTTCAAATTCTATTTCCATTAGAACTGATTCAACAATTTAAGGAATCGCTATTTTCCCACTTCAGTTCTTCGAGTTGGGTAAGGTCTTTTCAATTCTTTTGTTTTTATCTTTTTGAACTATTTCCTGAAACCATTGTTGTTCTTTTTTGTTTTATCTCACTTTGGTTTGAACCAATAATCAATTGTTTGACTCTTAGGTACGTTCATAACTTAATTCAAGGGCCACAAGAATACAATTTAATGTATTGTTTTGGTTTATTCCATCGTTATTTTTTTTATGAAATTGAACATTCACTTCATGAATTCTTGAAGCTAAATATGCTGAATGTACCAACCGACTCATTGAATAACATGATATGCTATGATTTAATATGAAGTCGACGCTACTTTTGCTTTTAGTTTGTAATGAACTACTGTTATAACTATAATGCTAAAGACTTACTGATTTGTTTGTGTTAAATAAATGCTATTATGCTATATTCTTTTATGTGGTCTGAATACTAACACATTTTACGGGATGTTACCATGCTTAAAATCATTTCCCTATTATTATTCATGTTATTTACCTTGGAATATGTCATGGGTAAGGTGCATTTTTTCTCAGAGTTTGCAAACAAATGTTGATTCTTTAAATTATACAAACACGTGCGCACGCATGTACACACACATATACATACATATATATACATGCATACATACATACATATACATGGTATATGTATATGTATATAATAAAACAAACACACACACATATAATTTTTCTTTATGTGAAGTGCTATAAATGTCTTCTTTATTTTTTAGCTTTTGAAAATACTCACCCTAATATGTTCATATGTAAGCTACTGAGCTAATCGATGCTAAATTACTTAAAATGTGTTATGATCAAGACTATGGGGAATCATAACATCAAATAAAAATGAATGACATTTAGTTTTGGAATTATTAGGTTTGACATGATAATCAAAAATTATTTTGTAGTCAACACCAATAATATTTGAAATTATTAAAGTACCACGTTTATTTGTAAAAACATCTTAATTATTCACGTTACTTTCATGAATGCAAAAATAGATATATTTGAGGTCTAAGTATACAATGCATTTATCCAATGATATCCCAAAAGTGATGTTTGATTTCAATGCATATCTTTTTTGATTTTTCGGAATGCAGATGCCCTAAAGTCTCAATTCTTATGTTACACTTACCTAAATACTCATTAACATTACTTAAGCATTTAATAAAATAAAATCATAAAACTGACTTCAAAAACTCACCTTAAACTTAAGGCCCGGCTTGTAAGATTTTTTCTAGCGGTTTTGACCGGTTTTGAACGGCTCTGTGTTTCAAGTGTTAGTGATAATTATTGCTTGTAAGTTTTTTTCACACCGGCTATTGTTGATTATAAAACCGGTAAAAACCGGTATAGTATAATTTTAATGGCAATTCTCAACCATCAAATTGGAGTGTTTTGAAGGGTTCTAAAAAAATTCCCAATTATACCCCTACTAATCATATTGGAAAATTATTTTTCAGAAGATTAGAGAATAATATAAGGATATACATGTAATAATACTTCAGTGGAAAACTCTTACAACCGATGTATGTTAAACTCTCAAGCATGTATTGATCGGCTATGACAACACTTCATATAAACCAATCAAAACCGCTATGATCATTTACGGTCCAAACAGGTACTCTCAAAACCTCTCATAACCGGTACTACAAAACTCCCAAGCGGAGCCTAAAAGATTATCTGAAAGTAAACATGATTGATTATGCATAACGAAGCAATACAGAAATAAAATAAAATCACAATCCTCAAATATAATATCACAAATCCTATCAACCACTAATGGTAGAAGGAAATGAGATGAGAGTTGATGAGTTATGATATTTATTTATGTTCAAAATGTGCATGTAAATAAATATTTTTGTAATCTCGTTCATTTTTTCTAAGGAAATGAGATGAGAGTTGATCGGTTCTTCATGTTATTTTTCATCATCTAGAGTCGACTTGAGATCTGTTGACCTCGAAATGGTTTGGTTCTCAACAACAAAGAGAACAACCACAATTAAACCCATTTTGACGAGAGCGGTTTACGATGCATGTTCATTGCGATTATGGGTTGATAAATATGGCATTAAAGCTTTTCCTCGGTTGAAAATGCGGTTAAGAACATATACTAATTTGTGTGTGTGCACGCACATGTGTGCATATTAATTGACAAGCATCATATATGAAATAAATAAAGGGAAATTTTAGCATACATCCTTATGAGTATAAAAATTAGCATTAGGCCCCTTCTGATTTTCTTTTATAATTATATCCCTATTTTCGAAAAAAAAGGTGAAATTCACAGGGTATTTGGGTAATTTTACAAAGCTAAACATGCGCTCTTAGGTTATACGTCCATAACTCATAACCGCAGTAATACACGTCGAACTGACCGTTTTTAAATTTGGAAATGAAAGAAGTAAAAAAAATTCAAAAAAAAAATAGGGATGTATAAAATAATTTCTAAAAAAAAGGATGTAAAACAAATAAGTTTATAAAAGAGTGATGTGTCCTAATTTCCACATAAATATGTGTGCAAAGGTTGAAAAAATTATGTCCATGTACCGTAATCAACGATGATGTTAAGCACTTTAAGGATTATAATCATAACACCTTAGTACCAAATTGATGAAATATTAGCCAATGCCCATTAATACATAGAAACTCGTATCTTTTAATAACTACAGTTATTAACGGCGCACGGTGCAAAAAAAGCAAAATCTTTCTGTAGCCTTAGCACACAACATGGAAAATGATACACACCTTTTTAATTCACTATGCATGTTTTAAAAAAATTGAATATTCATTATACATCATAATCAATTAAACAAGATAAAATAAATTATATGCTTTTACAATTAGATACCCAAAAAAGATTTTCTTTTTTGATCATTTTGGAAAAGAATCATTAACATAATGTCATGAGCATAAAATAATATTATATTATATTATATCGTTCAATGTTTATCACTTGTTTAGAAGTTTAATTTCGAATTAACAGCTTATATCAATTGTTTGGCAATTAAGTTTCAAGTATAATTGATTTTGTGTTGCTTTAAGTGAGAAAAAATGATGATATAGAACATTTTACTGTACATTTTTTATTTGAAATCTCAAACTACCAAGCTTGCGTTTGTACGCTCCAAGAAACTATGCATTAAACCCCAAATACCTACTTCGGGTAAATCACAGGGTTGGTAACGGTAGTTGAAAGTGCGAACTTGAAATATGTGACCTTTTGTCAGTTAGTTGTTACTTACCAAGTGGACAATCATGTGGAGATATATTTCATTGTATTTTGCTTTGTGTAATGTTATTTTGTATTTCTTTTGTTTTATATTACTTTAATATATTTATTTTATATTGCATTTTCTACTTTATAACATTTTTAATAGTTATTTACCACATTTTGATCACATCAAGAGTTTATAACCTAAATATCACGTCAACTTATCATATCATCATATGAACAAATGTATAATACATTCAAACATCAATGTTAATTTGTGCACACATGAATAATTCAAATTACAAGCTGCTTTAAAATTATCTTTATATAAAAAGAGTTAGTTTTTCCATAACTACATGTATTTATCTTGACTCAAAGAAAATTTATAGAAAAAAAAATTATCCTTTTGAAAAAAATGTAAACACAATAATACAATGAATACCAACTTTGATGCATTTTTGGATCGTCAAAAGAAGAACATGTATTTTTTTTTTAATGTAACAAAATGCACATCTTTTTATCATTGTGCGCATTGTGCATCATTTAGTGTCTACTCATATGCACCTATGCACCACGCCATGGGGCCAAAAGCCACAATTATCGTGCCTTGCGTCATGGCGTGTGCCTTAGTGCCCATTTCATAGTTATGTTAATAATATAGGTCCTTTTAGCAACAAAAGCTTATGCGTTGACTTGATCAGTTATGGAGAAATGGTAATATGTGAGTACTGTATTTGGATTTTGTCGTAGATCACTGCATCTAGTTTGTCAAAATTAACACCTTTGATCAAACTCCACTTTCATAGTTGTCTAGGATGAACAGTTGATATGAGATGATAATTGCAAACCCCCTAAACTAAGTTAACAAAAAATATTGATTTAAACAAAGCCGACAAGGTCCGATTGACCTTAAATTAGTAATCACTTGAAATCTTGGTGTAACGCCAATTATACATCTCAGTTGTATCACCATTGCTCACGCAGAACTTAATATTGCTCAAACCCAAGCTGTTTCCAACATGTAATGGGGGTTCACCCTTGCATTTGGACAACTGAATCATGATATTCAATGATTCAATTAAACATAGTCATATGATATCCAGACAATTTTAATACCACATTAAAAAGTACTTTTGTTTTTATTAAAAATTTCTTAATAAAACCTCCGATTGCTCATTCAGAACTTTTGCGTTGTTGTATTCTGATTAAAACAACTTATTCAGATAAAAACATTTAGAACTTTTTGCTTGCTAATTCTTAGTTACGATTGTTGAATGACATTTTGTTCTCTTTATACCCTTATTGAAATCTACAAATCTAACCCAAATTTAAATTTTCAATATTAACCATTGAAATTTCAAATTTCAAAAAATTAAAATTTCCAAAGTTCAATATACTTTTAAAATCTACGAGCATATTTGGTTTCATTTTGTATATTGTGTTTTGCGTTTTCAACGTTCATAACAAATAATGAGGATAACGGAAAAGAAATATAAAATTTTAGATCATTGCGACGACGATGGAGGTACAACGGAGAAAATTAATTGTTTTTCATTTTTTTGTTATTTCTAAAACACGAAAAACAAAATAAATTTGTTTTCTATTTTATATGTTAGCTTCATTTTCCAAATCGATTGTTTTTAAAAAATAAATGCGTCGTGTGAACGTTTTTTGACGAAAACACAAAACTAAAAATGACAAACCAAACGGGGTTTTTCTATTTTAAATTTGGAAATTTGTGATTTTTAAGTTCAATTAGAAATAAAAATTTGAAAATATTTGTTTTAATAAAAAAAATCAAAAAAAAATAAATAAATTGGAAGTCCAAAAATTCATTACTTTTAATAATTATAATTTTAAACATTAAAAAAACAGTAATTAATAATTTCGATGGTTTAATCTTCCGAAATCATATTTTTTAAAACCTTTTTCTATTATTCAAATTTCTCTTAATTCGGGCATTTATGTAATTTAAACATTTCAAATTTAATATTTCAAATTCCTGCTTTTAATAATCATTATTTAAAAACTAATTAATATACAGGACATGATTCTCAAAAGAAACTTAATTGTTAAATTTAATCAAAAATTTGAGAATGCAAACAAACAAAAAAGTCATTATTCTGAATTCAGCATTTAGCAATCAACATTATGAATTTCGCAATTAGCCTTCAGAATTCAGTACTCTAAACAAACGCAGCCTTAGTTTGAACTATGAAACATTATGATCTGCATCTCAATTACTATACCGAATTGAACTAAACATAGAAGCGTAAGTAAGCAAACATACGAAAGGCATCATTTCAACTAATATGCAGTCCATAGGTTATTAAAACCCAGATGTTATCTCAACTGCATGAACACAACAATTAAGTAGACTTTTTAAATATAATAAGTTAATACCGTGATTGGGAGGTACAACAAAACTAAGCTCCCACATCGAAGGAGAATCTTTAATCAAAGCAAGCGCATTAGAGGAATCCCAAGAGCCAATAACACTAGAGGAACCATACACATGTGGTACTAAATCATTGCTGACTTTAGAATTCTCCATTTTAAGAGAAACAAAAAGTTGCTTTTCTGCATGGGAAATATCTGCAGTTTTCGAAGGAGTTGCCCCCATTATTGCTTAATTTTTTAGAAAAACAAGGAAGAAAATGAGGCTTTGGATTCATTATGATGAAACTTCGCTTGGCTGTGATTCCTTGGATTGGGGATCGAATTTGAGCGTTGTTTAAACGCCGAAATATCTTCCGATTTAACATTTTATTATTTGTTTGTTTTGGTGCAGAAGATGTTGGAGAACTAATTGCAACCTTAACCGGTGGCGATCGTACCGTGATAGGACTGCAAGAAACGAACTCCCTCGGACCTGGATATGTTGGAGGACCAGAAATGGATCCTTTAGTGGATGGTTAATTCTAGGACAAATTTTCGAAGGGGTACTTTTGGCACAGGTCCTTATTAAGTTTCAAAATTCACGAAAAGTCTTTCACTAAATTTCAGTGTAAATTAGGTCCATGTTTTTTATTCACGATTATTGCAGAGCATGATGCAACATTTCATAAAAGTTGCTGACATTTCCGCAATATTTTTGTACACTGTGAACATAGTGTATGAAAGTTGTTGAAATATCAACACTTATTTATAAAAGTTGTTGATATTTCAGCAACATTTATGTACACTGTGAACACAGTTTATGAAAGTTGCTGAAATATCAGCACTTATTTATAAAAGTTGCTGACATTTCAGCAATAATTTTTCTTTGTTTTTACAATAAAACTTTGACACGAATAGTTGCTGAAATATCAGCACTTATTTATAAAAGTTGCTAACATTTCAGCAATAATTTTTCTTTGTTTTTACAATAAAACTTTGATACAGATAGTTGCTGAAATATCAGCACTTATTTATAAAAGTTGCTGACATTTCAGCAATAATTTTTCTTCGTTTCCAAAAAACAGGGACCCGCTTTACAATGAAACTTTGATAGGGACCCGCTTTACAATATGAAAGTATGATAGGGATGCCTCCCTAATTTCCACTTTTCGAAGTAGGCTAGTTTTTGAAACAATTTCGCGATCGGTGCTCATTTTGAAAATTATTATCAAACATGGCTGGTTTCGTCCCAATCAACAGCCAACTCAGCGTTTTTGTAACTGACAGCCATTTGCGCAACTCTTAGTTGCGCATATTTTAATTTTTTCGATATAGTAAATGCGCAACTATAAATTGCGCATATGTCAATTTTTAAGCAGGCGCGACTCATAGTTGCGCCTGCTATAATATAGCGTAGGCGCAACTATGAGTTGCGCCTACACAGGTAGCTGCTGTTAAAATAGAGCCAGCAGCTACCATTCCCCTCATAACCCAAAAAACATTTCACAACCTTCAAATCCCTCCTCATGCCCGTACCCATCACCTCCAAACCCAAATTTTAGCCAAAGTGCACCAAATTATCACAAATTTTACAAATTTCTTCTTTTTTTTTATTAAACCAAAGCTACAATAATGGAAGCGGGATCCTTTTCAACACAAATAGATTTTGGTAATTTCTAAACCCTAGTTTTTTTGATTTATTTGTAATTTGCTTATTATTTGGTTGTATTTGCTAGAAATATTTTCAAATAGCTTGTTGTACATCTTAGTAATCCAATGTGAAACGTTGAATCACTAATTGGTTGTAAACGATTTGTAAAAATTGGTTTTTTTGACATGAACTTTGAAGAACCGGAAAGCGGACCGGTAGACGGTAGCGTGCTTTATATGCAGGATAATCACCGCTCAAATGTTGAAGAGTTAATGAGGGTAATATTATTTGTTTTGTAATTATAGTAAATTTTTGCAAGCTATGTCGCATTTTGAATAAAATATATGTTATAATCCTTTGTTTTGCAGAGTGTAAAACCGGTGGATTGTCTGGATCATTCGCAAAGTTTTGAAGATTTGATGGAGATGGTTGGAGATCAATGGGTTCAACAATTACTACATCAAGCCGGATTCTGGTATTTCATGTAGATCAAATATATCAGATTCGACAGGTCATTACTCACAGCTTTATGCGATAGATGGAGACCTGAGACTTGCACTTTTCATTTTTCGGTGGGAGAAATGACAATTACACTGCAAGACGTATCTATTTTGCTTGGCCTTCCCATTGAAGGCGCCGTGTTGAACTACGGTGGTAACGTGGACGCCGATGAGGTATGTCAACGTTTGCTTGGTGAAATTCCACCCCTAGAAGCGGTTGTTAATAGAAGAGAGTTGAAGGTCAAATGGCTAAATGACCTTATAATCCGCAGGGAGATTTCGGTCGATTCATCTATTGAGGAGATAAAACAGTTTACACGGGCTGTCATATTGCTTCTTATAGCATTCCGTCTTTTTGTGAACCATTCGAAGGGTAGAGTTAGCGTTAAATGGTTGTACTTGCTAGAGGATTTTGCCACCATTTTCGATTATTCATGGGGTAACGCGGTTTTGTGCGCATTGTACAAGGAGTTGGATAATGTGGCACTAAGAAAAACGAACGGGTTAGTAGGTTGCCTAACACTTCTGCAGGTATGTTTGTTTTGATTTATTGGTGTATCAAATTTATGAAATATTTTGAAAGACGTTTCTTAACACTGATAATATGCAGGTATGGTCTTGGACGCGTATTTTTGTTGGACGACCAAATGTTCGTGCAAACGTCGCTCCAGGATTACCTTATGGGGCAAGATAAAAGCAACCTGAAACTTACACTGAATTTTTTTTTTGATTTCTGCCAATATTCACACACTTTTTTGATTATGACTGTAGTTGGACCGGAGATAGACGTTGGAGAGATAATCCAGCCCGTCATCCTACATTCTATCACAATGAGCTCAATGTTATGGACGAGCATGCTGTTGACTGGACGCCATACACGGCTGAGATCGTACAGGATCTGCCGTCTATTTGCTTGGACGGGGAGCATAGTTGGTATGCAAGGACCCCGATTATTTGCTTGCAAAGTGTAGCCATGCACTACCCAGACAGAGTGATGAGGCAATTTGGCCTTCGTCAGCATATACCGGATCCAGCCGAGCAGATTTTCCCACACGGTTGGAATAGAGACTTGTACAACACGTACATCGCAAGGTGAGATCACAGGTTGGATCACGTGCAGGTTGAATGCGTACCAAGAATGTCAATCGAACAACACTATAGTTGGTATTGGCATATCACACAGCGATTTGTTCTTAAAGAATCGTCAACTAGACTGCCCAGATATGCTCCACGGGGACCGGTGGAACGTGATTTGATACGTGTTTATAAGTTTAAACCTTTGAACTTGCTCATAAAGCTTTACTTACTTGCATCATTGATTCTTCTGTTTTAGGTTCAAGGGTTGTATATGATTTCCAATGAAGTTGACGATGTCCTGGCAGATCCTGCAGATGAGGACAGAGTAAAAGGAAAGTGCTTCAACATCAAGGAGATTATCAAGTCGCTTCTTGGTAGGCATAAGCTAGAAAGACCACCACCGTATGTGTCTCGTCCGCCCCAGGCTTTTGGTCGTACCTACCAAAGAAGACGTTTTAGAGGCATGGGGGGTCCTTCACAAGGTAGTCAGCCGATCGGGATAGGAAATAGTTGAAGCTGGATCATCTCAACCGCCTCCGACCCAAACTCAAATGACACTACGCGACCGCAGAAACATAAGAAGATAGGGTTTGTGTTGGTCTTTCTTTTGGTTGCTTTGTTTTGAAGTTGTAATGGCTTGAAACTTGTTGGTTTGTAGGTGTTGCGATGTTGTATTATTGACTTGAAACATGTTATATGAAATATGATGTTCTGTATGAAATATTTCACCTATTTGAATGAAATGGTGTACTTATATGTTGTTATTATATGAAAATTGATGTTGTAAGAAAGTTACATATGTTATTTGTTCTCTAGAAATCTGGAAAGCTGCAGGCGCAACTCAGAAATGCACATATATGCTCTCTGGAAAATTGCAGGCGCGACTTGTAGTTGCGCATTCATGAATATACTGGGCGCAACTTTGAGTTGCGCTTAACATTTTCGTTCGTGCGCAACTTTGAGTTGCGCCTGTATACCTGGGCTATCCCCTTGGCCCAATAGCAGCATATAAACATAACAACTCCTCTCCAAACAAACACAACTCCACAAACCCGTTTTCTTTCAGAAACCCTAACCTCCATTTCCATTATTTTCACTACCAGCAACACAACATTCCACTCAAAATCATTTAATTATACGAAGATTAACAAAAGATTGCACGTTTATCTACACTTGAGGTAAAGAATCGAAACCCTACTCCACTAATTTTGATAGATCTAGTGTTGACATCTAACTTTCTGTAATTTTGATAGATCAATGACTACCGTACCGATTATTTGTCACTATGACGGCGATTTAGTCATCGATAAAAATAGCAAGCCAACCTATGTTGGCGGAAAACATAAGGGATCGAAAGTCAGGAGGGGTTGCAATTTTCTTGAGCTGAAAACGGCAATTTACAAAGCTACAAAAATTGCTTCTACGAAGTTCGACATCTCGTTGGTTAGTAAATGGGTAATGGATGATGGACCAATTGCTATTGAGGTAAACGACGACGACGACGTCGATTCTATGTTTTGTGTGGGGATGAAAGTAATTGAGCTGTATGTTAAGAAGACGGAGGTGGTACATACAACTGAACAACAAGCTCAAATCTTTGATTATGCAAGTCAACCCGGACCTAGTAATACTGCTGAGCGAAGTCAAATGTATTACCCACACTACTCCTACCAGCCACCGAACGTTTACGCACACGCAGCTGGGTATGCTTTATGTGCTGTATTAATGTTTTACTTATGTTTTTTGAACTTAACAGTCAAATGTTTGTGTACAGGTACGGTGTCATGGCATATCCATCACAGTCACCCGGGTATGGTTTCCTTCCTTATCCATCGTATCCTCCACAGTCAATTCCAACCTCGAATTCAAACGACTACTTGCATGAAATTGAAGATGAAGATGTTGACACCGAGGATATGGAGGGTGGAAATGCTGATATTGAAATTTCTCATTTGGGTAGCATGGAAATCGCTGCTTCACTTGACGATGATGAAACATGGATCGATGCTATGAATGTTAACAACGACGCTCCTTAGATGATATTCCAGAGGAAGTTGATGACACTGATAAGCATATCGAGATGGAAGAACCGTTAGAAGATGACCAATGCAATGATACAATTATGGAAAGATCTGTTGTGCAAGATTTCCAATTTACCGACGAAATGTTCAGACTGGAATGTGTGGAGAAAGGCCCTCGAGTTGGTATGATTTTTAAATCGAAGGAATCTTTAATTGAACATATAAGTGAATGGTCGATAAAGTGTTCGGTTTCATTTAAAAACATAAAGTCTCGCGCTAGAGAGTTTACTGCTATATGTGATATTGATGCTAATTGTCCATGGCGGCTTTATGCTATTGTGTCTAAAAGAGATCATGTTGGGTGGTGGATGATAAAAAAATACAGTGGTGATCACGCTTGCTCAAATCAAATCATCAACTCGAACCACAAACAAGCAACAGCCAAATTCATTTGCACCAAAGTTCTTCCACATGTTCGTTCGAACCCAAGTTACACTGCAAAATCTGTCCAAGAGCTTATGGCACACACTTACAAAATTCAAATAAGCTACATGAGAGCCTGGAAAGGACTTAGCAAAGCGATGTCTACAATATTTGGCGATTGGGAATCTTCGTACAATGACTTGCCTCAGTTTCTTCGTGCTATACAGAAATGCAATCCAGGTACTATTTATCATGTACATACTGAAGGAGTACAATTTTGGGGGGCTTTCTAGGCATTTGGACCGAGCATTGCAGGTTTCAAGCATTGTTGTCCGGTTCTTTCTATTGACGGAACACATCTGTATGGTAAATATCAAGGTACGTTGCTTGTGACTACAGGAATTGATGCAAACAACTCTCTTTTCCCTTTGGCATTTGCTATTGTAAGGACGTAGTCGGCGGAAACTTGGGGTTGGTTTTTTTCATGCATGGGACACTTAATTCCATCTTTAAATGCAAGATGCATTACATTCTTTTCCAATAGAATAAAAGGAATTCCAACCTCCTTGCAGGAGAAGTGGAGAAGACCACATCATCATCGCTTCTGCCTACGTCAAAGCAAACTTTGAAAAAGCTGGTTTTGGTAGTAAGATTTTGCAAAACTTATTTCATGCTTCTGCTAAAGCAAGAGATGAGTTAACATACAAAGAACTCAGAGAGCAACTAAAAAATGTGAGTCCGCCTGCTGGCAGATGGATTGATAGAAGTCTCCGACATAAGGATGAACAGTGGGCTCTTTACAAGGACAACGGTGAACATTTCTGTATGATGACTACCAATGCTTTGGAGAGTTTCAATGGAGTTCTTAAAGGTGCAAGATCGTTACCGGTAAAGGCGTTAGTGGCACGTACCTTTCATCGTCTTAATAGCTACTTCTACAAAAGACGTACGGATGGAATGGATTACGTTTGGTTTCATTTTGAGTTTTGTGTTTTCAACTTGCATTAAGAAATAGCAAGAATTAAGAGAGAAGATTTATAATTCTTAGTCGTTGGGACGACCAACGGACAACGAAAGAGTTTGATTGTTCTCCATGCTTTTATTATCTTTCGAAACACGAAAAATAAAATAAACTTGTTATCTATTTTATATGTTAATTTCATTTTTCAAAATTGTTTGTTTTTCAACTATACATACAACGGACGCGTTTTTGTATAGACGAAAATACAAAACTAAAAACGACAAGCCAAACGGGGATATTTTTGTTCTCCATGTTTTTGTATATGTTAATTATATTTTTGTTGAGTTTTACATCTTTTACGAATTATGGATTTTCAAATTTTAAAAAAAATTAAAAAAAATCAAAATAGCATGAATTCAGATTTTAGCTCTTCTGATTCAATTAGATTTGTATTAGCATCATTGTAATCTATCGATTTAAACACAAGATTTGAAAATTTACCTAAAATTAAATTCTTGGTTTATGGGATAAGAAAATAAAAGAAGGACAATACAATTAGAGGTAAAATGATGGTTGAATGACATAAGGGCAATTTTGTCCAGAAATTTTCTTTAAATTTAAGGAGAGGGCTACTTAGTAATATCACAGTCTAAATAGAATTAGCCCTCACAGATTCATTTGATTTCAAGAATGAATATATTTTTTATAGCTAAGGTGAAAGCAGTCAATCCAAACTACCCTGGCCTGAGTGAAATTGTTGTCATAGCTGAGTTCAAAAAAAGGCCCTTCAAAAATATTTAACGTGATTTGAATTGATCTTTGGTCACTTGTTGTATTGTGCAATGAACAAACCACTTAAAACATAGCACAATTGTTATTTATGTTGTAATTAGATATTATATAATTTAAATTATTTTAGAGAATTAACATTGGCACCATCTTCACTGTTGTCACCCCCACGTCGTTGCCTTAGGCGGTTGCCTTGGCAGCCTGGCATGATAACAGAGGTTTAGCGATTCACTATCGAGGTAGTAAGGAATTGTTTAAAAACAAGAGAAAATTATATCGAAAAAATTGAACTCACATTTCTTTAATACTTCCTTCTCAATGGATTCCTGTAACATCCCCTTACTTGGAGGTCCAACACTAACGGCTACGGATGCTGCAATCATTCATAGTTATTAATCCTCGATGATCAAATATGGCGGTGTTAGATACATCGATATACAGATCACAAGAATATGGAAAAAAATTAACAAATTAAAAACACATTTCCACGTTTCATTCAAAACATTTCATGTTCATTACATAATCCCAAACGTTAACCACGTTCAGAAAAATATAATTATTACACATACGCCAAGAGCGACATATGAAGTGTGACGACCCGGAATTCTGGACGTTTGATATTAGAATATTTAATTGATTTTAAATATTCAATAATAATTTTTTTAGCTTAAATTTCAAATATTAATATTTATTGGATAAATTTTGGATAATTAATTATTGAATTTAACAATTTAAAATTTGGGTAAAATATAGAACCTTCGGTCTTGTGCTTGTTAAAAATATTTTAAAGGTTTAGAAAATTCATATTGATAATACTGAAGGTGATGGGATTTTTAAAATTGAATTTCAAAATGTTTTGTTCAGTTTTAAAAATATATCGTTTAAATTGAATTTAAAAATAGCCTTCCGAGGTGCAGTATCGGAATTTGACGAAACTAGTTCCATTGGATCCGTGATATTATAATGTTACTGGATTTCAAATCTCGTAATTTTTGAAGCTACCGTGTGAATGTACGATTGTAGAACGCACTGAAATTTATATCGAGACAATTTGGGTATTTGGTTCAATTTAATATATGAACATTCACATACTGATCATCATTAGCTGAAAACTATATCAACATCAGCCGAAATAATATCTACATCAAAAAATTTTCCTTTTCATTCAATAACCCCGTAGCCTTCTTTTACAAGCCACCTTCTAATCGATATCACATCTACCTCTTTCCCTTATCTTCTTCAGGAAAAAAAAAATTCGGCCGAGCTTCAATCATTTGATAGCGAAGCCACATCCCTCTTCGAGCCAGGGAACGAAAGAAATTGAATCTCGTCTCTTCTAGTTTTGTGGCGGGATCGTTTCAATGGGGGGGGCATAGAAACTAATCTCTCAAATTTAAATCAGTTATTAGCCACGTTTTTCCCAAAGCTGAATTCACGTAAGCTGCATCGCCTCACAATCGAGCGTCGATCGATCTCGTTCGCGTGTAATGGCCTAGGGTTTGGTAATCGAAGAGACTCAAGGCAAAGGCAGCGCACTAGGTTAACGGGGACGTCTCGTTCTTCCTTCTACTTTTTCTGGTGATGGTGAGCGTTGGAGGAGGGGCGCTCGCTCATGCATGGTAGGCCGCGACAGCAGGGCAGGGTTCGTCTGGAGGGAGAGTCGATGGGAGGCTAGGGTTCAACTCGAGCCGTGTGGAGCGTGATGTAGTCTGGGTGCGTGGATGGCTCGAACTCGAGCTTGGTAAGAGAGGTACTCGAGTTTTCTCTGATCTATTTCGATTTAATGAGTATATTTTATCAGAGGGAAAAGCAAAGATTTTCTCAATAAAATAAAGGCAGATTGTTTCAAGTTATATATATATACAGTAAAGGAGATTTATGCTTTGGTATTTTCAGAAAAGATATACATATCCATTTGTTTAAAACTGTATAGAACAGTGAAGTGAAATTAAAGTTCAGACTTATTTAAAATTTTCACACATATAAAAGTATATATGTTAAGATTTTTACAGCAAAAGAAATTCCTTCCGTGTTTCTGCAGAAAGAAGGAACAATATCGATATATATATAGAAGATATATATGGGTTTGAAAAGTAAATTGGAAATTTTTAAAGATGTGGGAGCTTGAAATTTATAAATTCATTTTTAGTACATAGGTAATTTCAAATGTAATTCCAAAAGAGAATAAATATTCGTATTTACATTTTGCTTTACCAATTTATTGGTATAGTAAGAAAATTTAAATTAAATTATAAAATTTGAAATTTATTGTAGGGTTAACTCAAAATATTAATAAATTGAATACATATATATATATATATCTTACATATATACACATAGCAAACTTACTGTTTAATTTTGGAATAATACATTATATGATTAAATCATTAAATTGACTTATTAAATTCATTTTAGTTACTTAAAATTTATTTAAAGGAAAATAGTTTTAGTTAAATTTATTAATTAATTAAATATGTTCAATAGTAATTAGTCATTAAATTTTTCCAAATGGTAATAAAATTTTAAATTGTTATTCAAGGTCAATAATCGGGAAATCAAGGCAATATTGGGATGGATGGCAAATAAAAGAAAAGGTGAGTTAATCTCACTCATCTGGTTTTGATTTAAATTTAAATGGTTAAATTTAAATAATTGATTGAATGATTGCATTGATTGATGTGTTATAGTATATATAGTAATATATAGCAATATATACATATTGGCATATGTATATATTGGAGTTGTTGATATTCCCGCATTATATAGCGGATGAGACCCTATGCGCCGCATAATAGCGGATGATTTTATATAAATCCCATATACCGCGATATTCCACCTCGAAGTGGAATTGGTATTGTGCTAACGTCTGTGGATGCAGGGAAATAGGTTGGAGGGATCCAACTAGATTCCTCAAAAATTTATTTTATTATTCTGTGATCTGAATATTGATATCCTATGATGATTTGATATTGGATGTTGTGGTTGATTGAATTCCCAGTATAATAAATTTTGAAAATCTATGGAATTGAATTTTTGAAGAAAATAAAGAATAATAATTTAAGTAAATTGGAATAAATTTAAAAGTGAATTGTAAATAAGATAAAATAAAGAGAATTGGAATTTTAGTAAATACAGGAAAAAGAAATTTAAATTTACGAAGGAGAAATAAAGATTAGAAAAATCAAGTAATATTGGTTTTAGAGAAATAAAGGAATTACTTTTAACTTAATAATTTAATTTAATTAAAACTGTAAATAAGGAATGTTGGAAATTTAAAATAGGTATTTTTCAGTTAAAAGGGGGTTTTAAATTCACAAATGAGAAATAAAATTTAAAGGGTATTGTATTTGAAATAAATAAAGTAAACAAGGAATTTTATTCCAAAGTAAAGCAAATTTGAAATCAAATGTAGGATTGATGTAAATGTTGGGAGTTTGAAATTTAGAGAGAAATGAGATTTTGGAAATTTATAAATTGGGTTTATAAAGTGAAATAAATGTCGAAGGGCATTTTAAATATAAATTCAGGATGGGAATTTATAAGGGAAGGAGAATTGGTTTAAGAATAAATAATGATTTTTTTTTAAGAAGTGGAAGAGAAGTATTTTCTGGATAGCCAAGTACAATTTGTTTTAAAGAAATTTTAAATATTTGTTAAAGATTTATTGTTATTTTAAAAATCATACTTCAGAAAATCTATTATTTCAAATGTAAATTTTCAAAAGTAAGTATTTTTCAAAACTATTATTGTAGTAGATATAAAAGTGAATTGATAATATGTTTTAAAGGAAATTTGTTTATATTTTTAAAAGTGGTTTTATTTTAAATGTTTTTAAATATATATTTTAACTTAAGTATTTAAAGTAGTTTTTGAAAGGCGTTTTATAAAGTATACTCATAATAAAGTGTTTAAAAATTATTTTAAAAATCTAAATGGTTGGTACTTGGTGTTCCAGTGAAAATAAATATTTGGAAAATTATTCCTTGAAGGGAATATAGTTTGAAATTGTTTCCAATGGGGATTGGAAAGGGAAATAATATTTGGTGAAGATATTTTGGGAAAAATAGATAATTTGGAGAAATTATTGATTGTTGATGGTTGTTATGGATGTTAATTGATAGTTAAACAACCGACTATCAATATTGGCCAAATGCGCTGATCGTTTCGAAGAGACCAGGATCGGATTTCCGTATACCGGGATTCTAGGTCTGGAGACTCGAATACCACTTCGATCCGGTTTGTACGTTTCGTGGGGAAACGAGGGTAATATTGATAAGGGGATAGTGTTATCAGTTCTGTTCGGACCCGGAACGGACTTGTATGGATGAATGCTTTCGGACATCGTCAGGGGACGATGGGCATTCTAAGTGAAACGTTCTGAAGGTAACGTTTAGCCTCAAGCCTCATCAACCGGGAATGACTGAAAATCAGGGGTTATGCAGCAAGGCTTCGTGGGTAGCGCCCACTGGAGAGTATGGTCATCCCTGTCTAGATGTCCCTTTTTTTCGGCTTAGTGGTGCGGTTGCTGATCCCAACCGTGGGGTGATCATATTTGGAATTGCCCATAGGTGATTCCGGCCTTGTGTTGCAGGGGAGCGGGCGTACTCCTCGGTACTGTGATCTAGGCCACGTACTGTGATAGGTGGTACCCCAGTGCCTAGTCATTCGTTGGAAATCCATTCTCCCTACGTGCCTTGTACGTGTTTTGTTAGTATACCTAGTATGCTGGAATTTAATCATGTAACAATTTCAGCTATTTGAATAAGTATTTGTAAATAGACACTATTATAATATCAGAGGATTTTATAAAAAGTGTTTTAGCTATCGTAAGGTAAAAACCCGACATGTTTATTTGTGGCGTGGTCTTACGAGATGCTTTTGTTTTTCAAAGGATTTTGAAACTTTAATAATCAAATTGAGTGTGATTTTCTCACGCTGGTATTCCAGACTGACTCGGGTGTTGTTTTATATAATGCTCGGGTCAGACCGAGATAAACAGGTTCAGATTGTAGCTGTGGAGCTCAGGAGACGAGCTGGATGGCGATACGTACTTCCGTATTTGTTTATTGTTCCGCTGTGTATTTGGATGTATATCATTGATGTGATGAACTCTGATGATGTATTCTGTAAATATATTGTATAAACAGATATATTTTTCTGTTTGAGTAAAGATCTGTTTTGTATATATTATATTTTATTCCACTGCGATGTGAGATTCTATTGTTGATTTTCTGTTTCTTCTTCTTCTACCTCTTCTTCTTTAACACAAATGGTTCGATTTTCCGGGACTGGAAAGTCGGGTCGTTTCACTTGGTATCAGAGCAAAGGTTGGCGATAACCTTGGCTCTGGTGGGAATTTTGAGTGTAATAATAGATATGAGTGCGTATTTGTTAGTGAATATAAAATGGTTTTATATTGTGTTGGTTGATTTATTGAGTGGCATATGAACCTTCGTCGGCACAGTCTGCGCAACTGTATCGAAGGGGTTTCTAAACACTTAAATAGAACAATTCGACACAATATTGTTTTGAAACGGGTAGATGAAATAATTTTACCCGAAAAATGTATTTTGATATAAAAGAAATATTTCTGTAAATTATTATATATTTGGATGTTTGGATTAAAATATTCTAACAAATAAAATTGAAAGAAAAAATATGGTAAGATTGTAAAATTAGAATGGTTTACATAACCAACGGAAATTTGTACAAGTATAAATTGTACAAATGAATTATAGCTAAAATTTGATTTAATCAAATTGGTAAATTAAAACCCGGAGATTTTGGAAGTGTTTTCAAAGTGTTTTGAAGATAAATAATAGCATTATTATTTTGAAAAGAATTTCAGAAAGGAAATTGTTTCAAATAAATTTTTGGAAGGGTATAGCAATGAATTCACTTCAGTTGCTAGAAAATAATTCGGAGGATGACGGCCGCATCTTCAGAATTTATTTTCGAACTCCTGAGTGACGGATTGCTGCCAAATTGATTTACTCAGAAAAATTTGCTTTGTTTTTGAAATTTTCAGAGGAAATTTGTTGGAAATAAAACCAGGATTGGTTTAAATTTTTGAGAAGTGTGATTTGGAAATGTTGGAGTTTCCAAAATGATTTGAAACTAAAAACCGGGTGTTTAAAAAAGGGAAATCCTGATGAAATAAGTTGTAAGCTTATAACTTGAAATGATTTTCAAATCAGGAAGGGAATATAAGCTGTGAATGTTAGCATTAACCTGTAAAGTGAAAAGTTAAAAATGAACTTAACTTGATTTGGGAAAAAAAAATTGGACTGGATTGAAATTAATTGAATAGTTTGAGAATAATATCCGGTTGTATTTGAATAAAATTGAATCGAATTGAATTAAATAAATCTGAGTTGAGTTGAATGGGAAGAAAATAAAAATCCAGTTGAGTTATTAAATGGAATTGGATTCTTACCTGAATAAATTGGATTGGAATAAATAAATTAGAATAACTTGTGAAAGAATTAAAAATCCATGGAAATGTGTAAAATCATAAGTTGTGACATATAAAACTGAAAGTGGGATGGAAACCCCAAAATAAATTTAACTTAAGGAAATTAAATGAAGTGATATTTGGAATTAAAAATCAAGTATTGAAATATAAATAGATAACAAATTAGTTGATGAAATGTGTAAATGGAGTTCAATGTAGTTAAATGGAAGCTGAATTGTAAGCTAACAATGAAGATTGGAAATAAAACTCAAAGTTATAAACCCAAGTCGACTTGAATTGTAAGTGAAGTAATTGTAATTGAATTGTGAGTTCATAAAATTGGGTGGTAAATTGAAAATGGGTTAAAATAGTAATAGTTTGTGTTGCGAATAAATTCCAAGTAAGGATAAATTGGAAATGGCCTTGAAGAAAATTAAATAAGTTGAGTAGAAAGGAAATTTTACTCATAAGATGAAATGAGCTTAAGTATAAAAATTTAAATAAATTGAAGTAAAATTAACTTAAGCTAAATGGATGGAGGAGAGTTGGATTGCCTTCAATTTAAACTAAGTTAATAATGTTGAATTGGTTTTAAACCAAGTGGAATTAAATTTAAATCGAAATAAAATTCAGTAAGTTATAGATGATATTGAATTGAATGAAATGCTTAAATAAACAATTGTAAACCATTTGGATTGTTAAGGGATTGAAATAACTTGGAGTCAATAAGAAAAATAGAATGGTTTTTAATGAATTGTAAATGAATGAATTCAAATTTAAAATGCAATGAAATGAGAATATATGGATTGTGAATAAATCTGTAATGAAATAGAATTAAATGTAAGTTGAGTCGGAGTCAATTTAAATTGATTATAAAACTCAAGTACTTATTTATGCACATGGATATTGTCAAATTGCATAGAAGTAAAGTTGTTGTTGGACGAACCAAGATTTAATAAAGGCTATGAATTAATATGAGTAAAATAAATTGATTTGGAGAATATTGGATTAAAAATGAGCTCGGTTTGCTTAGAAATAAAATTTAATGTAAGCAATTGAGTTTTAAAACATTTAAATTGAATGAAAATGGTTATAAACTAATTGGAACAGTGGGATTAGTATGAATTTTGTATAAGTTGTTTACGGAAAATGTTTGGTGTGAATTTCCTTTAGAATTCATGTGTTTAACTATTGCAAGTAAGTGAAATGATGTTAACCTTCATATTTTTGGCACTTACATGTTTAAATGGAGTAACTACAGGTTCAGGGAAGCCGTTTGGCTGGATGTGAACGCGCAAAATGCAAATTTAATAAGCCGCTTGCTTTAAAATGCTAAATAAAGGTACGCCTACGCAAAGTAATTCAAAATAGGAAATATGAACTGCATATATTGATATATATTGTGATTTCCGGCCTGAGGCCGATGTATATATATATATATGTGCATCCTGCGATATCGCAGAAGTCCCTCCGTACAAAGGGGACTCTGCCAAAATTTTCCAGAAATTTTGGGAGTTAGAAAAATTTGAAAATTTTTGGAAAATTTTGTTGACGACAAACGATTTCAAATTGGGAATTGAAATAAACTGGTAGATGAAACTAGTTTAAAATTAATGATGTGAATTAGTTATAAATGGAAGATAAAAATTTAGTGTTCAAAGTTGGGAATAACTAAAATTCATATGGAATGTGAAAACTAAATTGAACAGAAATAGATATAAACTTAAGTGATAAAGTGAAAATAAATAAAGAAGCATATTAAGTGCTTATACAAACTTAAGTAAGGAATGATGAATTCTCAATTTGAAATTGATATTACAAAAATATTCTAAGTAATATTTGAATGAATAAGTATCGACATTTGTAAAGAAGTCGATAAAATGTTTTTGGAAAGTTGTGATTTGATATTAGTGCTAAGTAGGATATACAGGTGTATAAAGGCAATGGATAAATTGGGATTTTTGATTTTAGAAGATAAAATTTAATGGCCCGACAAAAAGGTATGTATTTGAATTTCTATATGAAATTTGGGTTTTGGATCTAGCCACTTTGCCTTTTGTTTTCTTTTGAAATCTGGGGCCCGTAGAGGCCATTTTGTAGTAGTGCTGAGCTAGCCGCGCAAAGGAGACGCTGGCAAAATTTTTCAGAAATTTAGGGAGTTAGAAAATTTTTTGAGAAATTTTGATAATTTAAAATTTGAATTCAAATTTGGATTTGAATTGATAAGTAAGTGATTTGGGTTGAACCTATGAATAAGTTGGGAAGTTAAGAATGATTAGTGTATCATTAATAAAGTATCGTTTGGGTATTGTTAAAACAATTTGGATTTGAGAAAATAGTTAACGGGGATTGGACCATTCTTCCTAACTAGTAATTTCGGGGACGAAATTCTTTTATGGGGGGAGGAATGTGACGACCCGGAATTCTGGACGTTTGATATTAGAATATTTAATTGATTTTAAATATTCAATAATAATTTTTTTAGCTTAAATTTCAAATATTAATATTTATTGGATAAATTTTGGATAATTAATTATTGAATTTAACAATTTAAAATTTGGGTAAAATATAGAACCTTCGGTTTTGTGCTTGTTAAAAATATTTTAAAGGTTTAGAAAATTCATATTGATAATACTGAAGGTGATGGGATTTTTAAAATTGAATTTCAAAATGTTTTGTTCAGTTTTAAAAATATATCGTTTAAATTGAATTTAAAAATAGCCTTCCGAGGCGCAGTCTCGAAATTTGACGAAACTAGTTCCATTGGATCCGTGATATTATAATGTTACTGGATTTCAAATCTCGTAATTTTTGAAGCTACCGTGTGAATGTACGATTGTAGAACGCACTGAAATTTATATCGAGACAATTTGGGTATTTGGTTCAATTTAATATATGAACATTCACATACTGATCATCATTAGCTGAAAACTATATCAACATCAGCCGAAATAATATCTACATCAAAACTTTTTCCTTTTCATTCAATAACCCCGTAGTCTTCTTTTACAAGCCACCTTCTAATCGATATCACATCTACCTCTTTCCCTTATCTTCTTCAGGAAAAAAAAAATTCGGCCGAGCTTCAATCATTTGATAGCGAAGCCACATCCCTCTTCGAGCCAGGGAACGAAAGAAATTGAATCTCGCCTCCTCTAGTTTTGTGGCGGGATCGTTTCAAAGGCGGGGGCATAGAAACTAATCTCTCAAATTTAAATCAGTTATTAGCCACGTTTTTCCCAAAGCTGAATTCACGTAAGCTGCATCGCCTCACAATCGAGCGTCGATCGATCTCGTTCGCGTGTAATGGCTTAGGGTTTGGTAATCGAAGAGACTCAAGGCAAAGGCAGCGCACTAGGTTAACGGGGAGGTCTCGTTCTTCCTTCTACTTTTTCTGGTGATGGTGAGCGTTGGAGGAGGGGCGCTCGCGCATGCGTGGTAGGCCGCGACAGCAGGGCAGGGTTCGTCTGGTGGGAGAGTCGACGGGAGGCTAGGGTTCAACTCGAGCCGTGTGGAGCGTGATGTAGTCTGGGTGCGTGGATGGCTCGAACTCGAGCTTGGTAAGAGAGGTACTCGAGTTTTCTCTGATCTATTTCGATTTAATGAGTATATTTTATCAGAGGGAAAAGAAAAGATTTTCTCAATAAAATAAAGGCAGATTGTTTCAAGTTATATATATATACAGTAAAGGAGATTTCTGCTTTGGTATTTTCAGAAAAGATATACATATCCATTTGTTTAAAACTGTATAGAATAGTGAAGTGAAATTAAAGTTCAGACTTATTTAAAATTTTCACACATATAAAAGTATATATGTTAAGATTTTTACAGCAAAAGAAATTCCTTCCGTGTTTCTGCAGAAAGAAGGAACAATATCGATATATATATAGAAGATATATATGGGTTTGAAAAGTAAATTGGAAATTTTTAAAGATGTGGGAGCTTGAAATTTATAAATTCATTTTTAGTACATAGGTAATTTCAAATGTAATTCCAAAAGAGAATAAATATTCGTATTTACATTTTGATTTACCAATTTATTGGTATAGTAAGAAAATTTAAATTAAATTATAAAATTTGAAATTTATTGTAGGGTTAACTCAAAATATTAATAAATTGAATACATATATATATATATATCTTACATATATACACATAGCAAACTTACTGTTTAATTTTGGAATAATACATTATATGATTAAATCATTAAATTGACTTATTAAATTCATTTTAGTTACTTAAAATTTATTTAAAGGAAAATAGTTTTAGTTAAATTTATTAATTAATTAAATATGTTCAATAGTAATTAGTCATTAAATTTTTCCAAATGGTAATAAAATTTTAAATTGTTATTCAAGGTCAATAATCGGGAAATCAAGGCAATATTGGGATGGATGGCAAATAAAAGAAAAGGTGAGTTAATCTCACTCATCTGGTTTTGATTTAAATTTAAATGGTTAAATTTAAATAATTGATTGAATGATTGCATTGATTGATGTGTTATAGTATATATAGTAATATATAGCAATATATACATATTGGCATATGTATATATTGGAGTTGTTGATATTCCCGCATTATATAGCGGATGAGACCCTATGCGCCGCATAATAGCGGATGATTTTATATAAATCCCATATACCGCGATATTCCACCTCGAAGTGGAATTGGTATTGTGCTAACGTCTGTGGATGCAGGGAAACAGGTTGGAGGGATCCAACTGGATTCCTCAAAAATTTATTTTATTATTCTATGATCTGAATATTGATATCCTGTGATGATTTGATATTGGATGTTGTGGTTGATTGAATTCCCAGTATAATAAATTTTGAAAATCTATGGAATTGAATTTTTGAAGAAAATAAAGAATAATAATTTAAGTAAATTGGAATAAATTTAAAAGTGAATTGTAAATAAGATAAAATAAAGAGAATTGGAATTTTAGTAAATACAGGAAAAAGAAATTTAAATTTACGAAGGAGAAATAAAGATTAGAAAAATCAAGTAATATTGGTTTTAGAGAAATAAAGGAATTACTTTTAACTTAATAATTTAATTTAATTAAAACTGTAAATAAGGAATGTTGGAAATTTAAAATAGGTATTTTTCAGTTAAAAGGGGGTTTTAAATTCACAAATGAGAAATAAAATTTAAAGGGTATTGTATTTGAAATAAATAAAGTAAACAAGGAATTTTATTCCAAAGTAAAGCAAATTTGAAATCAAATGTAGGATTGATGTAAATGTTGGGAGTTTGAAATTTAGAGAGAAATGAGATTTTGGAAATTTATAAATTGGGTTTATAAAGTGAAATAAATGTCGAAGGGCATTTTAAATATAAATTCAGGATGGGAATTTATAAGGGAAGGAGAATTGGTTTAAGAATAAATAATGATTTTTTTTTTAAGAAGTGGAAGAGAAGTATTTTCTGGATAGCCAAGTACAATTTGTTTTAAAGAAATTTTAAATATTTGTTAAAGATTTATTGTTATTTTAAAAATCATACTTCAGAAAATCTATTATTTCAAATGTAAATTTTCAAAAGTAAGTATTTTTCAAAACTATTATTGTAGTAGATATAAAAGTGAATTGATAATATGTTTTAAAGGAAATTTGTTTATATTTTTAAAAGTGGTTTTATTTTAAATGTTTTTAAATATATATTTTAACTTAAGTATTTAAAGTAGTTTTTGAAAGGCGTTTTATAAAGTATACTCATAATAAAGTGTTTAAAAATTATTTTAAAAATCTAAATGGTTGGTACTTGGTGTTCCAGTGAAAATAAATATTTGGAAAATTATTCCTTGAAGGGAATATAGTTTGAAATTGTTTCCAATGGGGATTGGAAAGGGAAATAATATTTGGTGAAGATATTTTGGGAAAAATAGATAATTTGGAGAAATTATTGATTGTTGATGGTTGTTATGGATGTTAATTGATAGTTAAACAACCGACTATCAATATTGGCCAAATGCGCTGATCGTTTCGAAGAGACCAGGATCGGGTTTCCGTATACCGGGATTCTAGGTCTGGAGACTCGAATACCACTTCGATCCGGTTTGTACGTTTCGTGGGGAAACGAGGGTAATATTGATAAGGGGATAGTGTTATCAGTTCTGTTCGGACCCGGAACGGACTTGTATGGATGAATGCTTTCGGACATCGTCAGGGGACGATGGGCATTCTAAGTGAAACGTTCTGAAGGTAACGTTTAGCCTCAAGCCTCATCAACCGGGAATGACTGAAAATCAGGGGTTATGCAGCAAGGCTTCGTGGGTAGCGCCCACTGGAGAGTATGGTCATCCTTGTCTAGATGTCCCTTTTTTTCGGCTTAGTGGTGCAGTTGCTGATCCCAACCGTGGGGTGATCATATTCGGAATTGCCCATAGGTGATTCCGGCCTTGTGTTGTAGGGGAGCGGGCGTACTCCTCGGTACTGTGATCTAGGCCACGTACTGTGATAGGTGGTACCCCAGTGCCTAGTCATTCGTTGGAAATCCATTCTCCCTACGTGCCTTGTACGTGTTTTGTTTGTATACCTAGTATGCTGGAATTTAATCATGTAACAATTTCAGCTATTTGAATAAGTATTTGTAAATAGACACTATTATAATATCAGAGGATTTTATAAAAAGTGTTTTAGCTATCGTAAGGTAAAAACCCGACATGTTTATTTGTGGCGTGGTCTTACGAGATGCTTTTGTTTTTCAAAGGATTTTGAAACTTTAATAATCAAATTGAGTGTGATTTTCTCACGCTGGTATTCCAGACTGACTCGGGTGTTGTTTTATATAATGCTCGGGTCAGACCGAGATAAACAGGTTCAGATTGTAGCTGTGGAGCTCAGGAGACGAGCTGGATGGCGATACGTACTTCCGTATTTGTTTATTGTTCCGCTGTGTATTTGGATGTATATCATTGATGTGATGAACTCTGATGATGTATTCTGTAAATATATTGTATAAACATGTATATTTTTCTGTTTGAGTAAAGATCTGTTTTGTATATATTATATTTTATTCCGCTGCGATGTGAGATTCTGTTGTTGATTTTCTGTTTCTTCTTCTTCTACCTCTTCTTCTTTAACACAAATGGTTTGATTTTCCGGGACTGGAAAGTCGGGTCGTTTCATGAAGATGCCCTCTTGGTTGATTAGAATATATATAATAAGGCTAATGAGTTTGCCTTTACATCCAAAAGACACAGCGGAAAAAGATAACTCTGAATAACTAACTGTCTCATGCACGTCTCCGGAAGCTTTATTCGTCTTAGAAGAGAATTTAAAAACCCTAAACCTCAAACTACTCAAAATCAATTGAGTATCCGATAGTTTAAGGGGAAAACAAAAACTTTGAGTCAGACATAACACCTGTTATGAACAATAATTTACCATCTCAAACCCTTTGGATATCTAGTGAGACCACGCCGCTTCGTGGAATGGATTTTCCCCACACTAGTATCTTAAAACCTTTTTAAAACCATATACTGTGCTCCTACATCCACAATGGTTAAAAACATAGCATTTCAAAAATATTATGATGATATGTGTGTGTATACATTTTGGATTTTCCATCCCCGGTTTAATTGACTTCATGTCATATATATTGTTTCTAGGGCCAATATCAACCTATTAGTTTTCATGGGTTTACTAATTACTTTATAATTCATGGACACCCTATCCTATTTCAGAGTTTTCATAGGATCACTAAGAATCTATAGGCCCCTGCCAATTAACTTAATTAATTCATGGGTTCCCCTAAACCTATTGGTCATTTCAATAACTCGTCTTATATCCTAGTTTTCATGGGTTGATTAGGAACCTATGGATTACTCCAGCAACTTCCTTCTCAGCCTAGTTTTCATGGGTTAACTATGAACCTTTTGACTGATGTTAATTCTTAATCTAGATATAGTTTTCATAGGTTCACTATAAACCAATTGGCCCCTACCAACCATCATTAATATATAGTTTTCATGGGTTTACTATGAACCTGTTGGTTATTCCCAATAACTTCCTAATCATAGTTTTTCATGGGTTTACTATAAACCTATCTTCCAGACAACTTCAAGGGTTAGGTATCCTATATTTTGGTCTCACTGACTTCTTGGATGCAATTCTACGCATTCAGGAGTTTAATCAATTTATATTCACTATTGGGTTAACCTACTGGTTATTCTACCTTTTATCCCCAAAATGCAGTTATAGGTCTTTTATCATGTGAATATATTCATATTTGAAGAAGCAAACATTACAACTTACAATACCACTCCTATGGGTTTAAAGTCCTTGAAATACTTTTCATATAAAACATAGCTAATTCCTTTAACCTATATTTTTATTAAGGCAATATTTCTTCAAATTTACATACTTAAAGTTATTTCATAACACCTTTATTTATCCATGGGTTTTTTCTCTTAAAAATGAGTTTCAGTTTAAATGCATTTCGACACCTTCGAAACCGTGCTTTCGACTTCATTGGACAACCTCCTTCGAAAGCATTAAATTCTATCTTTATTAGGCTTTTGCCTTTCGAATACTTTGAAACATCTCTTTCGAAACCTTTAGACCTTGTTAAAGTATTATTATATAAGTATAGAAGCATAGCTTATTCAAAAATACCCCTTTCGAAATCATTAAAGGTTACCCTTCGAAACCATTGAAAGTTACCCTTCGAAACCAAAACCTTTCGAAGTCATTGGGTTTATACTTAAAACAACATTTTTGGGTCAAAGTGAACATAAGCGAAAGCATCTCTTTCGAAATCATTATTCATTTTATAGAAATATTGGGGAAACTTGATGGTGTCGTAACCATCCTTTCGAAAGCATTAAAACATTTAGGTAAAAACATTGAAGGTTGGCTTCGAAACCCCTAACCCCTTCCGAAAGCAGTAGGAAATGGCTATCATTTTATAAAACAAATGGTATCTTTCGACAATATTGATATCTTCAATACCATCGAAAGGCATCAAATCACAGAAGAGTTTCGACCTGGTCAAAACTACCCCTTCCGACAACTTCAAATTAAAGACTAAGTAACTCCTTGGGAAGCTACTATTTTAAACAAATGCGGCAGCTCTCCTTCGAAAGCTTCTTTTGAAATACCCTTTCGAAACCACTGGTTTCGACTACTTCGAAACCTTTTTATAAATAGGCAAGTGCTTTTCTTTTAAAACAAAACAAAGGAACCAACCCCTTAGGAAGCTGTGTTTCGACACCCTACCTTCCGCCTTTCTCCAATCCGCTATGTACTAGCTAACTGATGCTATGTGTATTGGTTTACTGGTTTCGTCCTAGAAGGTTTCGACTAGGTTGGAGTCGGAAGCTCAAGCTCTGGGTCGAAAATCCTTTTAAAGAAGGCGGAACCCGCTTTTCTGAGCTAAAGGTTGATTTTACTAAATAAAGTAAACTTTTTTGTAACTAAATTTCCCACTTGTAAACATATGATTGGTTACATTAAACTTTTAAATTATTTTACTAAAATTTGCTGCATTTTCTCAGATCTAAAACTAAACAACATTTAACAAAAAAGCCCTTCCTATTAACAAAACAATTAAATCATTTAGGTCCTCCTTTCAAAACAAGGCTTTCTGGATATTTATGAACTTTGTTGATCAAACTTACGTTATACTGAAAAATTGTTATTTTTGTTTAAATAACAAATTTGTGTCCACCAACTTTGGAAATGTAACGACTCGTAAATTTTAACGATTTTTATAATATAATTAACTGGAATTTTGCTTGAAATTAAATAATTAAATTTAGCAATGAAAATTTGGTATTTGGTATGCATCTATTCAAACATAGCAAATAGTAGATTTTCGTTGATAAATATGAAAGTTAGTTTTGTTGTGCAATCTCAACTTCAATTTAAATCAGTTAAAATTTGATGAAAATAAAACATTTTCAAAATTTGAATAATTTTATATAATAAAAATATAAATCATTTTTTGAGTGAAACGTTGTAATTTGTTTCGTCAAATTTGAATTGCTATAGCCCCATTTATCTTATTTTCGGCGTTTTAACAGTGTTTTCAGCAACGAAAAATTGAGTTTTTATAGCTTGATTGTATTGCTGATATCTGTGTACCATTCTTTTCGTCTCGTCGCGTTGATCTCCGCAGTATATTCATTTGTACAATTTAGTGTCCGGTACGCGACAGAATCGACAAACTGATTAGCTGTATCGATACCCATTTTGAGCCTTTTGGTTTCCATATGGCCATTCATTATCCACCGTATAAAACTGAATGACCACTTAGCTTTTATTATCCCTTAATTCAATAGACGTGATTGTTGCTTTTCCTATGGTTTCAATATTTATTTCCAGTTGGTTCGCTTTTCTCAGTCTCTCTTCCTTTCTATTGTTTTTGTTCCATTCTACTTCTGAAAAGAAATATATATGTTTATATAATAAGTTAATTTTATAGAAAAGAAATATACATATATAAACATATCTGGTTTCGAATAAGTTGATATATATACATGTATGTTTTTGAATATATATACGCAGCATATCTGGTTTCGAATATATATTGTTTTGTTTTGTTTCGTTCCAACTTCCAAGCTTTGAAAACTGCTTCCACCATATATTTGTTTATATAATATATACAACAGACTGCTCATATTCTTCCACCTTATCTCATCCCCTCGCCAGATCTCTCCACCACTATGACCTGTCACCACCTCCTATAAGTTGCTTTGTTTTGAAAACCTGCTTTTACCTTTCCGCCTAGGCGCACATCTCCGCCTTTGCCTCACAGCAGCTGGCCGGAGTGACAGCCATCTCCTTCCGTTTTAGCCCGCATCCACCATTTTGCTCGCGTGAGCCGTGCCCTTCGCCCCATCAACCATCACCCACAGCCAAAGCACCAGACGCCACGCCGAACTCGACAACAGCCAACCCACCAAAATACACGTGGTCGCCGACCCATCCCCGCTTGAGAAGCCTCGCCTCCCCTACCACCCACCTGAGCCACAGCCTGCATCCCACTCTAGCGAACCCCTGTCACCTTCCTCCAAAAACCCAACCGCCATCATAGCACCTAGCAGCAGCCCTGTAGCCTTCCACTGCCAAGCCCGCATCGCCTCCCTTCAGTTCACCGAAGCCGCACCCCTCCACTTAAATGTCCGCCTACTTCCTCCATCTACCACCAGCAGCGCAGCGACCACGAGCAGCCTCCATTGTAATATATTTGCAGTATTGATATTATAAATATTATATAGAAGGAATATATATATATATATATACCGATTTTAAGAAATAATGATTTATATATTATATAAAGTGAATATTAGGCTCAAGTCCCTAATAAGTTTCAAAATACACAAAAACCCCAATAAAAAAAGTATGTAAATTAGGTCCCTAGAATTAAGTTACTAAGTAATTGCATATAGTTATGCAATTATTCACTGAATAATTGCAGACATTTATGCAATTATATCCAAAAGTTGCATAAATTTATGCAATTTTTTCGGTGAATAATTGCGGAAATTTCCGCAATTTTTTTGTGAATAATTGCATAATTTTCCGCAAATTTTTGAAAAAATTGCGGAAATTTCGGCAATTTTTCAATGAACAATTGTGGAAATGTCTGCATTTTTTTGATATGATTGCATAAATGTCTGCAACTATTCACTGAATAATTGCATAAGTGTATGCCATTATTCGGTAACTTGATTCTATGGACCTAATTTACAAACTTTTTATTACTGGGGTTTTTGTGTATTTTGAAACTTATTAGGGACATATCCCAAACTGTCCCTTATATAAATATACTGATTTGAAGATATTGATTTTATCTTGGTTTGTAGGCTATGATTCTTCAAATTTTTTTTATTTTGTTTAACAGTTTAAGCGTATATAATATATTTTTATTTGTACATATATACATATTAGAGTCTGCATATATGAGTAGCGTGCATATATTTTTTTATTTGTATATATATACATATTAGAGTCTGCATATATGAATAGCTTGCATATATATTTTGTTGCAAACATATATATATATAGTCTGCATATGTTGTGTGATTAGCCATATATTTGGTTGTGTGTATAAAGTTTACATATATAATTGTTGTATATATAAATATACTGTATATATATATATATATATATATATTTGTTGAGAAGCCCACATATATAAATATTTGGTTGCATAAGTGTTATATCATATAAAAGTATATAAATATATATAAGCTTACATAGGATCTGGTTGAGTTTATATATCTACAGTAAAGTAAGTTTATATTGACTTTTATAATAAATATTGACTTTGAAAAATATAATATGTATGTAAGTTATATATTAGTCTATATATTATTTATATAAGTATACATGAGTTTGGTTTTCAAATATATATAGAGATTTTCTTTTATATGTTTAAATTTAAATATTAATTTGAAATTTTAAAATAGAGAATTTATTTTAAATGTATGTTTTTAAATTGATTAAGAGAAAAAAAAATTAATATATAACATTTATTTTTCTCAGTTTATACTAGGCTAGTTTTGATTTGTTTTCCGTCAATTCCAAACTTCAGCTTTGCTTTGATCGTCAAATTCGTGTTCATCGTACTTTACTTTGGAATTTGTTGCTCGGATTCACAGCTCAGTTCGTTATCAAACTTCTCTAGCCTCGAAAGGTGAGAAATCACTCACGATTAACATTCTTATATTTAGTAAATTTAATTCACCTTGAAATAACAATTGAAATATGCTGTTAAATTTGAACTGTTAATTTTATAATTGCTATATATGATATGCCATTATTTGTAACTGTTCACCTGTGACATATGACACCATAACCTGTTGTATATATTATATTTAAATTGTTACTGACGATATATGTCTATTGTTGATATGTTATTTTTATGTTTGTTCTCACTCTACAAGTTCCTTGTTAGTTTAGAATTCCCTATGGGTTGAAATGATACATACCCAAATGATATTATAGATTAGGGGAAAATCGTTATGGGTTGAAATGATAAACCCAAGCGATTTTCATTGATTTTGAATTTTGGGATTGCGGGTTGAAATGATATATACCCATAAATATTTAAATTGCGGATTGAAATGATAAATATCTGTATCACTTGACCATAGGATAGAAAATTATATACGGATACCGTTGGTCTATATTTTGAAAGTGATTTCCAAAGTTTGAAAGGAAATATATGGGTTTTAATGAATGTTGATTTTAAAATGAAATATATAAATGCTATTTTATATATGTATAAAATTTAGATTTTTTTTTCAAAATAATATACTTGGAAATTTTAATATATAAGTTAGTTTTGGAAACTATAAGCTTTAAGATTTTTCTTATAATTTTATTTTTATTTTTAAAAATATATAAGAAGATTTAATATAAAATAAATTTAATAATAAGATTTAATTTAATAAAAATTTAATTTAATTAGCATATAATATGTTTAAGTATTCATTTAAATTTATATTAATATTTTAAAATAAATTTTTATAACTTAATGTAATAAAAGGTCGAAAAGATAAATTAATGTTGACTTGGAATTTAATTTGGTTAATAATTGAATTTAAATAAGAATTGATTTGAACTTGTTGATTTCGAGGTTTTGAAAGATATGATTTATAACTTGATCTGATAAAAAGTGATTAAATGAATATTCTCAACTCTAAATAAAATTGAGACTGAATATTGATTTAAATTTATAAATTGAGATTTTATTTAATTGTTATTAAAATGATTAAGTGAATATTTTTCCAATTTGAATAAAATTTAAAGTTAAATGTTGAAATATAAATGAAACTTATATTGAAATTGTTTGAATATTTAAACCTTGAATCTTATTGGAATCGAAATGATAGTTCAAACCTGGATTTGAAATCGATAAATTGAAATGGTTTATTGAGAATTTGAATTGAATCTTTAACATTTTAAATTGAAAGTATTGAACATGGATTGATTTAAATTGAATTTTTGGTGTTTAAGCTGATTCGAATCGATTTGTGAAATTGGAGGAAACTATTTTTATTATACAAAGTAATTTTAATATATATAAACTATTTTAATATGTAAATTATTTTAATATATAAACTAATAACTATTTTGTTATATATATACTATTTTCAATACCTAAACTGTTTAGGTTGGAACTATTATGATTCAAAAAGTGTTATGATCTCAAAGTGTTATGATTTCGAAAGTGTTATAAATTTAAAAGTGTTACGATTCTCGAAATGAATATTATTTAATGTGAATAAGGATATCAAACTGATACGGTTTTGAAATGAATATGATATTTTGATATGAAGTATGAACTATTTGAAATGAAATGACCACGGTGTGAAATAAGCGTTTGGTTGTTAAAGAGACCGGGATCAGATATTGTCATACTCTTTACTAATACTAAAACCACTTTAACAACTGTGTACGTGGTGGAGATTCCCGAACAAAGTAGGATGGTTTGGCGACGATTCTGTATGAGGTATTAACGCAACCCTGGCTCCCATGAGTCAGCTTGATGTGGCTAAAACAGGAGCTATACCGGGCCAAGTGGGGTCATTCCCCCGATCGGGCACATTTCTTCGATACCATTCTATTGCTTTTGTGATTTGATTGGGTGCACCTTTGATTTGGGAGTATGTCACGAGGTTGATAGTAGTAGCTGCTATGCGTTACCACCAGTCCGGGAGTGCAATTGGTATATCTACCCTGGCATTGCCTCGTGTGCCTTGTCACATGCCCTATCGTGCCTTCTATGAGTTTGTTTTATACCGTACCTATGTGGTGTCCTCTGGGTTAACCACCTGTTTGGTGGAGCGTACGGCATTGTATAGACTACGGAAATATATAAAATGTGTTAAGGGATATATGGGTAATGCCTTAATGCTATTTTAATAGTTTACTTTACTATAGACATATTATATTAGCGTATATTACTACATAGTAGATAGTTCCACGGATCCTTAAAGGATGGAAATCCCAACTATCCTTTAAGTTACTTGTATTTCAGTTGACATTTCACTTGAGTTGAATTTATTAATATAAGAATGTTAATCCTAACTCGAGTGTTTTGTATTTTGCTTTATGCTCGGATCAAACTGACATTTGAGACTCACTTTTGGAGATTGGAGCTTTGTTTGAAGATCTATCTATCCAGCTTTCAGTTATGTCAGTTTATTCCAGTCATTTATGTTCAGACTCGTCAGTGCTTATGTATTAGAGATTCATTTGTATTTGAGATTCTGTTGTATTTTGTTTCAGACTCGGATGTTTATAGTAGCTTCATGAACTACTATTTTTCTATTCCGCTGTTTATTATTACATTACTCTGTGTCTGTGATTCTGTGATTGATTTATTTACTATATATGCTAAGTTTTACCAAATATAAATTAACAATCTAACATTTAGAGCAATTCAAGTCCGACATGTGCGGATGCGAACGGTTCGAAACACCAAGTCGTTACAGGAAATGTGTGAGAAGGACAAAACAAAGTACACATCCAACTATCCCACCCCAACCCTCCCCTTAAATCATGTCACTCGACCCATCATCCCTCATTGTTATACCCATATTTAGTCGTTGGAACATGAAGAAAAAAAATAGTTAGAAAATTATCACCAAAATGCTACTTAGAATTCAAAAGGAAATACTTGGAAACATATTTGAAAATTGTACTTTAAATAATGATAAAGACACCCAAAATAAGGTTCAATAACCACAACAACATAGCGGTTAAGGCCTAAAGAAAGTTTCAAGTCTGCTCAAGGCTGACGCTAAAGCAAGTTTTGGAGTAGCTCTCAAGTTCAGTGCTTTATGCTTTGAGCAAGGACCTAAAGCATGCATCAGGTGTGCTCGAGCTTGACTTAGAAGAAAGCTTTCGGGTAGTGCCCAAGAGTCGAGTGCTCTAATTTGGAACGCTCCATCTAAGACTAGTGTTAGCTTTGGTCGAAAAGAAGAGGGCTCAACTCCAAAAGAAAATGGGCTATGATTAAAGAAAAGGACTATGGCTTAAGAAAAGAATTCCGATTAGAAAGAAAAACACCTCGCTTAAAGAAATGAAGGAAGCTTTATGGAAAATACTCTTTCCCAGATACAACTATACATAAGGGTTCATATCAAGACTTGGAGAAATTGTTTCCTCCCAATAAAAATACATAAATGTATTGCATTTCTCTTCACTCCATTTTTCAACCTTTATTCATACAAAGAACATATGTTTGTGTACACATGCAGATGTATATGTATGTATGTATATGTGTGTGTGTGTGTATCTTATTCGAAATAAAGTGTTCTTATATATATATAAGTAATGATCTGAATAATTAAATACATATAAGTGGAAAATCATTAGGAAATTTTTTTAATCGAATGTATTTGTGAATATATTTGTAACCATGAGTATTGAATCGATCATTTAAAATACTTATTATTATAATGTTCCTAATCAAAATGTATCGAGAAAGAGATATTGATACATCCGTTGAGACTAGTGTACATAATACCCTTTATACGATGATAGTGAATTACTCAGGACCGTTGGGGATATTATGGGTGTAACATCCCCTACTTGGAGGCCCAAAACTAACGGCTACAGATGCTGCAGTCATCCATAGTTATTAATCCTCGGTGACCAAATACGGTAATGTTAGATAAATTAATATACCAGAAACACATGAATATGGAAAAAAGTTTAAAATTTCAAACAACTTTCATATTCCATTCAAACTCATTTCAACATTCATTACATAATCCCACAACGTTAACCATGTTTAGAAAAATATAATTATTAAAATATACTTCAAGAGCGAAATATGAAGATGCCCCCTTGGTGATCAGAGTATATAATGGAAATAAACCACTTTGCCTTAACAAAATAACACAGCGGAAACACATGAGAAAGAACTTAAATAACTACATGCTTTCTGCACGACTCCGGAAGCTTTTTTGTCTTAAGAGGTACTTGAAAACCTCAAATCTCAAACTACTCAATCAATTGAGTGTTCCAGAGTTTAAGGGAAAAACATAAACTTTGAATCAGACATAAAGCCTGGTATGAATAATAATATACCATCTCAAATCATTTAGATATCTAGTGAGACCACGCCGCTTAGCGGAACGGGTTTTCGTTCACTGGTATCTTGAAACCTTTATAAACCATTTTCTGTGCCTCTGCATCCACAACGGTTAATTCAATTCAAAACATTATTATGTGATGATATGCAAAACAATTGAATCAACTCTGGATTATCCATCCCCAATTCATTTTGACTATCCGTCATAATTATAGTTTCTAGGATTACTATTAACCTAATAGTTTTCATGGGCTAACTAATAAACGTTAAACTTTTAAGGACTCCATGTCGAATTATATAGTTTTCATGGGCTAACTATAAACCTATTGGTAACTCCAATATCATTTCTTTTATCCTAGTTTTCATGGGCTGACTAGGAACCTATTGACTAACAGTCAATATCTTTCTTTTACCCTAGTTTTCATGGGCTAACTAGGAACCTATTGACTATCTATCAATATTTCATTTTCTTGTGCAGATACAATTTTCATGAGCTTACTATAAACCTGTCTAACTGACATCTTTATTTATACATAGTTTTCATGGGCTAACTATGAACCTATTGGCCCCTGCTAATATTTTTTCCCTTACACAGTTTTCATAGGCTTACTGTTAACCTATTGGCCCCTGCCAATATCTTTTATTTATTCACTACTAGGTCAACCCAACTGGTTATTCTACCTTTTTTCAAAGTATGGTTTTTGGATTCATTATAAAGTGAATATATACATATATGAAGAAGCAAACAATATAACTTGGTTAATTCCTTTAACCCCTTAGACTTCTTCATAAATTCCATTACAAAAATACTTTGTTTATTAATATGCCATGGTTTTGCTTTTAAATAAGATTGGGTTAATTGTTTTGAAAACTATACTTTCGAAACCTTCGAAACCTTGCTTTCGACCTTACTAGATAGCCTCCTTCGAAAACATATATCTCTTTTCAAAACATTAGGCTTCTACCTTTAAAAACACTTTAAAATCCTTCTTTCGAAACCTTTTGACTATAATAAAGTGTTACTTATTAATTATTAGAAGCATAGCTTTGAAACCATTGGAAGTATCTCTTCCTAAAGCATTGAAAGTCTCCCTTTCGACATCATTGGGTTTACCTTTTCAAAATATCATTTGGGTCAAAGAAAATATAAACGAAAGTATCACTTTCGAAACCATTCTTTACTATATAAAAATATTGGGGAATTTATGATGGCATCGATACCATCTCTTTCGACAGAGTCGAAAGCATACATTTAAAATGTTGAAGGATAGCTTCGAAACCCCTTTAGAAACCATCGCCTTCGAAACCCATAACCCTTTCGAAAGAATTTAGAAAGTGTCTTAATATAGCTTTAAAACAAACAATATCTTTCCACAGTATTGATGACTTCAATACACTCGAAAGGCACAATAATCGGCGGCAGGGCTTCAACTAGGACGGAACTCCTTCTTTCGAAAGCATTGATTTATAATGAAGGAACACCTTCGAAACCCTTTTTTCTTTTAAAACAAACATGGCAACCCCTTCGAAAGCCATTATAAAACTTCTTTTAAAAACATACGTATCGACTAAGCTGAAAGCTTAGTAAAACAAAGGCAGGCGCTTATCTTTACAAAACAAACTGAGGTAACGACCCCATCGGAAGCTATGCTTTCGACACCATGCCTTTTGCTTTTCTCCAATCCACCACATATCATATAGATGATACCATGTGTATTGAATTTAACTGAATGGGGTTTCGACATGATTGAAGGCGAAAGGAAAGGAGCGAAAGGTACTCCGATTAGAGGCGAAACCTATTTTTCTGGGTTAAATACTAAATTAAGTAACTTTTATAAACTAACCTCCCTATATGTTCATTTCTTATTGGTTGCCTTAACTTTTCTCAAGCTTTTCAAAACTGACCACCTTTCTATTTTGGATAAGTATCAAACTTAAACTTTTGCAAATAAAACCTTCCTTTTTATTTATACGTAAATCATTTTGATTCTCTTCTCAAGATAATTTATTTTGTATATTAAATCACTTAAGAAAAATCCACAAAAATCACAAAAATTTACTTTGATCACGTTATCTAACATTTCAAAATTTCAAACCCAAATTCTCAATATATTTTCTGAAATAAATTATTGAACTCAACATGCTATATTTTCATTCAAAAATTCATAATAATCTTTCCAAAGCTTGAAAAATCATCAAACTTAAAACCCAACTCTAAAATCATGTTTTGCATAACATATAATTTTTCCATGGCATTTAAACATCAATATCCCACGGTTTTGATCTAAAATAGTATAAACCATTATTTAAACAATCATGTTTAAATTCAAATAAACCATAATTCAAGCATATCATCATCAAACATCACATATATGAATTAAAACTTAAATCTAAAACATATATTTAACAAATAAAGATGGAAATTATCATTCACCTTAATTTAAAACATATATTTAACAAAATGGCTTATGGGTAAACATATACATATATAAGAGGGTAAAGTTAGGTGTAGCCCCATTATTCCCTTACATAATTTAATTAATCTTTAAACCATTCTTTAGCCCAATTAAATTAATAAGCACGGCCACTTAAATTTTATTCAAATCTCAATCCCCTTATCACTTAACATTTTCATTATTCTATTTAATTTATCTAATTAAATATCCTGAATAATGTTATTAAAATTAGGGGTGTTACAGGCTCCCCTCCTAAATACTAATAATAGAAATCATCTGCAACCACTCCTAACAACTATACTAGTATATCTGACTAGCTATTATCTATATAAATCTAATATAGCATATCATTCGAAACAGATCAAGATAAGTATCTCGAATCCTGTCTTCCGTCTCCCAAGTACTGTCTTTCTCGTTGTCACTTTATTAGAGAAAATCAGTATTATCACCAAGTGCTTTATTAGAGAAAATATATAATCTCTGCATTCTTTTTCCAACATTTATTGAGAAATGATATAGCCAAAGGAGTTTTGGGAGTACACCTTCGTACTTCGAAAATTCATAGATCTGCAACTTAAATCCACTTCTGAAGGCCAATGGCTTCTCTAAAATCTCACTAACAGCTCCAACATCATATATGCGGTTCATAATGATTACACCCAAGGCAGCCCAATCTACAACATAAACAATAACAAAATAAATATAAAATGGTTTTTCTTGTCGCTTCTTTGGGTGAATCCTAACATTTCTTTCAGAATACACTACTACGTCGCAACATTTTAATTGATATTTCAGTTTGTGTATTTAGTTTTAAGAAATTCAATTCCAACATTAAACCATCACTGAAACACAATTATTTTATGTTTGTTTATCATAAAAACTGGTTGTCTCAGTCAACTAAAAATACAAATGATGCATTCTTTAAAGGAAAATATTTAGATCAAAATGAGACATTGTAATTATCTACATGATCCCTTTTAGATAATGAGTTAAATAATAGTAACAGTTATCATTTCACCAATAAATTTCATAAAGTGAATATGCATATCTTCTTAGCAATTATGTTGTTAAGGGCACTGCCAAGGCACTGTTGAGCACTGATTAGGTATTGCTTTGCAATTCTAACACCCCGCCTTTCATTATAATGCTTTATTACATGTTACCACCAATTATCAATTCAACCTTGTCCAAACCTAACAGCACCAACAAAACCTTTCGAAGGGATGCTATAGCCAAAAGCCAAATGTATTAAAGCTTTCGAAGAGGTCAATGCGGTCGAAAACTCCCTTTCGCGTCAACGTCTACCATTCGAAACAGATGCTTTTGCCTACATGAAGACGTTTTGAATAAGAGGATGAGTTCCTTTCGAATGCAGCGGATAACAAGACCTCACATGCGTCCCGAACTCGAAGCCAAAGGTTTCACCTTCATTCAAACTACTCAGAAAGATGCCTTTATCAGAACAACTTTTTCGAAAGCACGATCAAGCCTTTCGAACTGGTCGAAGCCTTTAATATCCAGAGAAGGTTCCGTGGCATGCATTTGGAAGCTACCTACTGCGTCGAAACCATCAACACTTCAACACCTTCGAAACCCCATAGAACTACCTATCGACGGAGTCCGAAGCTCATACCTCTACTTCTTGTGACAACAAAGCAATACAAAGAGAAAAGGCGCAATCACCCCTTTCGATGAAGACATAGGCATTCAAACCCATTCGAAAGTATTGCAAAGCAATGCGCAAGTGTCAAAGGAGACGGAAGGTACTTAAAGCCACCTTTCGACCAGGTCAAAAGCACCGAGTCGAAAGGCGCCAAACCGCATCTATAAATAAGACCCTAGGGGTCTGATTTAGTGGATCCGAATTGATTAACTCTTTTCTCATACTTTCTTAAATTTGTAAATTTGAAACTCTAATTAAGAAATTAAATTGGGGAAAATTGATTACTGTATACATCATTGGTTAAATAAAGGCGAGATTTTGATGTTTTTGGTTATTCTACTATTTGAAGACTTTTACAGAATTCAATTGTATTCAGCTTGTGCCGACTTATCGAAAGAGTACCTTCCGAGTGAGTCGAAACGCCTCACTTTACCCAAAACACTTAGATTCCTAGCTCCATACTATTACTCTCTAAAAGCTTACCTTTCTAGTGAATCGACACCTAAAACTTAGCTTGATTTTCCTTAGATTTCAGGATTGAACTCCAAGCTATTTAAAGAATCGACTTTCGACAAAGTCAAAACCTACTTAGTCAAACCACATTCTTGCATCCTTAGTGTCAACCTTAGTGCTTCACAACTGTTTTGAAAGGAGGTATCGAAAGGATAACCAAACACTTCAGCAAGTTAGAAGAACTTAAAAGAGAAGGATATATGTGTTTCGACCTGTTCGAAAGGTTGGAGAAGGAAGAGTTTTCATGACAAAGACTTATTCGAATGATTAATCAAAGGAAGCAATAAGATCCTAGCTTTCTCTACTTAGTCAAAAAAGGTTTATTTGGACACACTGGTACCTTTAACTCTATTTTGGGGTGTTGATAAGTTTCTTGTTAACATTTTTGGCGCTAAAAGGAGGGCTTGAACCTCCACCCTCCGATCTTGTTAAATTTTCACACCATTTTCCTTTAACCCAATTCTATTCCAAGCCTATCCACTTAAGAACTTACTTCATCTTGATTGGCAAAGTTAAAAGATCCGAGCAAGGTTCCTCAGAGCCACATCAAATTGGATTCTTACATGAAACAATTAATGATATAAACCTACATGAAGAGCAATTGTTAAGAATGGAGGTTTTAAGGATCATAAGAAAAAAGAAAGTTGAAGCCTATGATCCAGTCAAATGGAGTTTAAACCCTTTTCATATAGGCCCCACCCCTATCTTTGCCTTGGGAGAAAGGATAAATGAAAGTGATAACCTGTTTGATCAAATGAGGAAAACAATTCAACACTATAAAAAAGGCATAATCTTTGAAGAAGGAATAATGGCTGGTTACAACGCCTTTACACACAAATGGAATCAAGCAACTAGTGGGACACTTCCTAAACAGGAGCTTCAAAAGATTTTAAAAAGAAAATTAGTTGTCAAGGGTGGAACTCCAGAACCAAGTAATAAAAGACCTAGAAACCATCTTCGAGAAACAAGCTTCAAGTCAAAACTTCCTAAATAATGCAACTTAACAACATCTATAGAGAATTTCTACTTGCTAACCAAGGATGAACTCAATTATTGGTCATCCCAAAAGAATAAGCCTAAATATGAAAGGAACTTGGGAGGATCCTATTGCCACTACCATATGATGAATGGACATGAAACCAATCACTACAGAGCACGTGAAGGAATGATAATCAACTTTTTCAAACAAAGAAAAATTAATGGGTTTGTAAAGAGAAGTTAATAAAGAACTACTTTACTAAAGAGAATCTACATGGTTGGGAGTGAAATACTCCTTGCACTTGGACATTACCTTAAATGGTCAAAGCCTTTGTCCGCGCCGAGTTAGCTAGGTCGAAGCATGTCCTGGAGGGGGGTTAGAGTAAGCCTTTATCCGTGCCACACTATGGCCAGAATAAAGCATCAACAAGCCCTTGGCCATGCCACGCTATGGCCAGGTCAAGGTGCCTCCTAGAGGGAGGTTAGAGTAAGCCTTTATCCACACCATAGGATAAAACATCGACAAGCCCTTAGCCACGCCACGCTATGGCCAGGTCAAGGCGCCTCCTGGAGGGAGGTTAGAATAAGCCTTTATCTGCATCACGCTATGGCCAGGTTAAAGCATCAACAAGCCCTTGGCCGCGCCATGCTATGGCCAGGTCAAGGCGCCTCCTGGAGGGAGTTTGAGTAGTCCTTGGGTTCTGCTTGAAGATAAGCTAACCAAGCACACCAGACAATAATGGACTAAGATGTCCAAGCCCAAGAAGCAGCATATCAAACAGCGGACTAAGATGTCCACGCCCATGAAGCGGTATATCAAACAACGAAATAATATGTCCAAGCCTAAGAAGCGGCATATCGACAGCGGACTAAGATGTCTGAGCCCGAGAAGTGGCATATTAAATGATGGACTAAGACGTCCAAGCTCAAGAAGTAGCTAATCAAATATCAACTACATAGAAGGCCTAAAGGGTTTACACATGTCGAAAGAGACAAGAGCCAAGGAGGAGAATAGAATGGAAAATTAAATAAGAATCTGCAAACTAATCATCAAAGAAGAATTTCCAAAATTCACTTATTAATACACAAATCTAGGTTCCGGGTCATCCATTATTGGGTTTAAGGTTTCACTTATTAATACCTGAATCTGGGTTTCGGGTCTTTTAATTTACGGTCTTCGTCATATCAGAATCTGGGTTTCGGAGCTATAAATATTAATTACTGGACTTCACTCATTAATGCCTGAATCTAGGCTAAAGATCTCTATTGAGAAGATTATTATTATGGACTTCTGATTATCATCCACAAATACCCAAATCTGGGTTTTGGATCTTCTAACTTTTAAATTTCATTCATGCCTAAATCTAGGTCACTGGACTTCTATTACACGGTCATTATCGATTTTCTATTTGGTTATCTCCAAATGTTGGATTTCTAAACATCTATAATTAAATCCTTTGTTGAATTTATGGTTTTCTACCATAAGACTTTTGATGATCTCGCAATGTAATTGAAGTTGAATTCCTAGTTATCTCTCATCATTACCAAAGATGGGTTTGAAGACATTTAATCATATTCAATTATGGGATTACTTTTCATATATTAACATGATGATTTGTTAATTTCTGCAAGTGACATAAATAGACTTCTATATATACTTCAAGCTAACGGTAAGAAATATTGTTTATTTCATGCTTTTCAAAGGAAGCAGAACAATAAAAAGGATTGAAAGATCCAACAAATACAGAAATTATGGTATAAGTTGTCAAAGAGATGATTCAAAAACAACATTACAAGAAAGGATTACAAACTAGGTGATATTTATGAAATTTTCGTAATTTACATAATTTATGAAATTATTTACAAGTATACAGAATAAATATATACATTTCATTAATATAAGTTGTTCACGAGTCTTGAACAGCCTTATTTAGATTCTCGGCAATTAAAGGATCCACAATGTGATGAACAACGATACGAAGAACTTCTTTAAGTTTCTTCTCTTTTTTCCTCATTTTGTCTTCATCATCAATAGCTTCAATGTTGGTCTTCAAAGCATGATTAAAAGCTTTGTTTGCGCCTTTAAGAGTTTTATTCTCCCTTTCCAAATCAGCGATACGCTTCTAAAGGAGATACTTCTCATGTTCAAGCTTTTGAATCTTAGCTGCATATTCATTTATGTGTTGCGAGTATCTTACTTTTCGTTGATCATCGAAATACTTCATCATCTCAAATTTAATTTTCCTACACCATTCTCCTTCTACCTTCTCGTCTAAGCCAGGAGGAGGGTTAGTCGTAGTACGAACTTTTGGATGGCAAGGGAAGTAGACCTCGTTTGATTTTGCAACTGATGAAATAACAGGAGAAACTGGTAAATCAATGTTTGAGATATTATTTCCCATAATGAATTCTAACGATTTGCATTGAGCTTGACTATCCTTTAATTTCATCGCCAAATCGCTTATTTGCTAGAAAAGTTCGGACATCTTATGATCAAAATCGACTGATGGATTTGATTTAATTTGACGCTTTAATGAGGAAATCGTTTCATTTTATGCTCTTAACGTCCGCCTCTAAATTGGCAATCTGATCATTAAGATTTCTAGCAATTGTTTTCTGAAGCAAAAATCTCTTATACTATTTTAGTGCTTCAGTGTTACCTTGGAAACTAGTGGATAAAGGATCGTCGAGGAGCTTCCTCTTTTCAAGATCTGCTAACAACCTATCTCTAATATTGATAATGCGTGACATCGAATCTAATGAGCGTGGCATTGTAGATAGCTGTAACTCCTATTTGAAACAAACAAAGAAAAAGAAAACAAAGTCAAGACTTAAAAAATCCATTTCTTTATTGTAACAATAGAAGATTATAACTTAAGTAGAACTAAAATAAAGGATACAGTTTCATTTAACACTTGTTTCACATTTAAAGTTGAGAGACGGCCTTTTTGGCTTTATTCAAGGAATCATCAAAAAGAATAACTGTTGAGTCAAAAGGAACATTAAGTCCTTCCGGGGTAATAACCGGAGGATATTTGCTATTGTCCCACTTCCCGGCAGGAGGACTATCATGACCACATATTAATTTGGTATGATATGTCTGGATTTCCTTAAGAAGCTTTACTTTTTTTCATCAAGAAAATCGAAACAAAGACGAGAACATTCCATGTAAAGTTTTTTCAGATCTCTAAGAAAGCAATATCTGGCTAATTTTGAAGATTTCAAAATTGATACCTTTTCAAGATAATCTCTTCTTAGTTTAACATACTTGCTTAGACAATCTCTAGAAACAAAGTTGCTAGGGGGACATTCATTTTGTGATAACGTAATAACATACAACTAAGTATAAAAGAAAATTTGAACAAGAAAATCACAAACCAATATCATTACATAATTATGCTTGATCATCCGGTTCATACAAAATCGACTTTGTAAATACTCTGAAACAAATTTATCCTTATAACATTTAAGTTTTTTCGGAGGCAATTCTTGGGGAATCGATCTGACTCGTGGTAAGTTCCAACATGCTCTAGGATGCGGTCATATCCAAATTCATCCAAACACCTTTTGTGTAAATGCTTAAGTAGACCCCCACTAAAATCACCTAAGTATGATAAATCTACAGTTGGGTGTCTACAATAGGTTTTGCATAGGAAGTCTACCAAAATGTTTCTCTCCTCAATCAACATCCAAAAGAGCATAATCAACTCTTGATTCTCTTTTAAAAGACCATCATATCGAAGGTGTGCCCTACTCAGTCGTGGAGCAGCTTCTTGATGTTTGAAGGATGCTAACACTGCCGCACTTCTGTTAAGTCTGATACTTATTGGAGAAAATATTGTGTTCTTTTAGTTGTTTATCTAACTCTCTATACAAACTATTTATTTCCTCTTGTTTTCTTTCAAGCTTGGTTTTATAGGGGTGAACAGGTTTCCTCCTTATCTAAAATAAAGGATTTAAACTATTATTATCTTGAAAGTGAAAGTCGATTAAACAAAGAATCCCATACCTGAGAGACGGGAATTGACGCTTGAGAGACTTTTTTTTCTCTCTTTGTTCTTCCACGTTAACGTAAGCAATCTCCTCTTGAGGGTCAGAAGGAGCAAAGGGTTCAGGTGGGCTTGCTTCATGAATAGATGGATTAGGATTGACCTTTTCAGAAGTCCTGGTGTTGTCATCACCATCTTTTTCAGGAGCATTAGTGTGACCATCCTCTCTTTCAGCAACTTCAGCCACCTGCTCCATTCTTTTAATTCTATCCATAGTCCTGTTGATAAGAGCAGGGTCGAGTAAGGGAATGCTTAGGTCTGGGCATTTATCGACATTGTTGGCATAAGCGAGCACCATAGCATCTTCAAAAGAATTGACAATGATGTCCTCAAGGGAAGTATAAAGGAATTGAGACACTCGCTACTTCGCATAAGAAATAACACTGATAGCCGACTTTAGAGAGTCTTTATTTCTCTTTAGCTTCTTTTCCAGAGAAGACTGTTTTGCTACCATTCGAGCTTTTTCATCCTCGGATTCTTTAAGGGCCATTTTTAAGCACAAATTTTCGTCAGTAAGGAGTTGATGAGCTTTCCTCTCCTAAAAAATAATAGATTCTAATTGGGCAAGAGAAGCCCTTAATCGCTCAAATTCTATCATAGCCTCATTTTTCTCTGCGGACAGGGTGGAAACTTGACTGTTTAAGTTTGAAATTTCTCCTCGAAGTCTAGACGATTCAGAGGATGATTTTGATGCGTTTTCATGCAATGAGAGCCAACTATTGGAAATCTGAAAAAGAAAATATTACAAGTCAGAGAAGCAATTTAAAAGGTAACAAAATAACAAACTACAAGTACTACGTTCAAACTTACCAGAGTGATCAGGACAAATTGGTGATATTGGAGAGAAATTCTTCAAATCTCCCGAAGAAAATGTTTGCTTCGAGATGTGTGTTGGACCAAAGGAGGTTGACCAAGCACTCTCTGGCCCGTTTGAAGGAGGGAATGATTTTGTAGATTTGAAGGATTCAGCAGAGTTAGTCATTCCCAATCCTACTTGAAGCAGCAATCAACAACTGTACAGTTTTCCTATCTTCTTCGTTCAGCTCCTTAACAGAAGCACCTGACAAGGAAACATGGATTAGCAAAGGAAAGTAACTAAATGGAAAAATAAAGACTGTGATCGAATTACGGATGGAAGAGAAAACCCCACTGATGGTGGAAAAGCATTTAACAAAGAAGAACCGCGTTTTCCAAACCCTGAATTTGTTCACCCCCTCGGATATTAGCTTTTTGGGGTGATTGGCTCTAAAGATTTGGTTATTCAATTTGCTAAGCTTAACCAATCGAACAAGATAGTTCAAGACTTGAGCGTTGAGTGAAGGAATTTTGGACTCTAGTGCCATGATTTTCAGGGATAGGAGATATGTGTAAACATTTGGTGATAGTTGTATGGGAGCAATACCCACATAGGTCAAAAACTTAGATAAGAAGTCCAGGAAGGTTAAGAAGCTTCCATGCCAAATGTATATTGCGGTATAGGCAAAATACCCTTCTAGAGGGTTGTGAATGGAGTCGTTATCACTCGAGGTAATAGCTTCCACCCCATTAATGCCGAAGTCGTTGAGAATTGCATTCACCTCAACCTGGGTAGATATTAATAAATGTTTGGAAGTGGCTTCAATCTTCTTAGGTGAAGATTCCATTACTGGTATTGTGTCCTTTTCTGGTTTTTGGGAAGACTTTTTCACGCCCATGATCCTGCCAAGTGAAATTATTTCGGTTAGAAATTTTAATTTGTTATGAAATTAACATTTTCTTTTAAGGATATTGGAAACCTATTACAACAATTTGAATATCAAGCAAAAACATGAAATTTCATACTCTTAAAAGAATGGTAGAGTTAGAAAATTGAAAGTTGTTGAGCTTTCGACAGAGTCTAAAGGGAGAATAGAAGTTGACGCCCAACAAATACCCTTCAACAATGCCGAAAGCTCGAGGATAATTTTTTTATTGAAGGAAATAGTTGAAATTTACACAACTAATTTGAATAAAATATATGCTATCAACATTCAACAAACAAGACAAAAGAACCTTTCGACACTATCGAAACCCATAAATTTAGTTTTTCTAAGAGAGTTCGAATGTCGTCGAAACCCCATATTCCAATCGGGTCGACAGGTTTGAATTTGAGTAACATTGATATAAATGAAAAGGCTTTGAGACGTTTCAACAACATTTATATCGAATAATGGTCAAGTCCCCAATTGTTATTGATAGAGTTAGGGGTATGCCCTAAGGGCAATTATGTAATTTGTTACATATATCTAACTCGTTGACCACTCTTGTTCGAAATAAAATGTATTTTCTTCATATTATATACTTGATATGATGTGATTATATTAATTAGTTAACTTAATTAAAAGTATATTTAATAAAAAAAATCCATAAATGGTATATTTTGTGATAGTAGTTACAAAATGTTGTAACCGTGAGTAATTTATCACAACGAAACAAATATACCATTTTAAATATTCCTAGTCAAGATGCATCGAAACTGGATATCAATGTATCCATTGAGACTAGAGTACGTAACGCTCTCCAAATTTTGGGCAGTGTATTACTCATGACTGCTAGGGGCATCTAGGGGTTACGTACTAATAGTTATTGGATACTATGGAATGACTCACTCGATAGTTTTCTGTTGGTTAATATAACTAAGGTCAAATAGAAAATATCGATGTGACTGATTTACATAGTTCTCTCGACTTGAGAATACAGTGGATCTTCAATATGAAAGCTCCGCTTTGATTATAGCCAAATCATGGCATGGCGTCCATCGAGTGACTATAGTTGGGTTGAGTGGAAGTATTGGAAGTGAAGCACTATTCAAGAGAGGATTCGTCTCCTCAGTTATATGCGGTTAGTATCACAATCAACTCAAAGTCAAAGTCTCTGGCCAGAGCATTTTGGTTAATAATAATTGTTATTATTGAACCAAGGACTTTGTATTTGGACTATAAAGTTGAATGTCGATGAGGTTGGAATTTTGACCATTACCAAATTCCATAAGTCCAAAGTGATATAGTTTTGACGAAGAGAATTAGTGTAAACAAATGTCACAACTGGGTAACGCTTATTAAACTAATATTAGATTTTACCGAAAATGAGTACGCGATAAATTTGGCCATAATTTCACACTACCTGCTAAGTGACGTGTGAACATTAACATTAGAATAGTTCGATGTTAATCGTGGACCAAATTTGCACCCAAGAGTTACATAGCCGAAATGATGAATTCCCTTAAGACCAAACGATTTAATTAGTTTATAATTGTTATAAATTAATTAGATTAATTAATATTTATGAAATATTAATTATAAAATTTGAATATGATTTGAGAAATAAATAATGTTATATATATTTATAACAGTTATAAATATATCAATCGATATACAATATCGACAAGCGATTAAATTAGATTTAATTGCATAGTATTTTGGCTTGGGCTTAGATGGGTTTAAGGCCCATCATTAGGGCTATAGAATTTCGGCTTTGGGAAGGTCTAGGGGTGGTTAATACATAGGGAATTGGCTTGGAGATAATGGGTTGAGATCAAGTGAGAATGGGTAAAAAGGTTTTCCTCGTTTCTCTCTAATACAACAATATATATATATATATGTGTGTGTGTGTGTGTGTGTGTGTGTGTGTGTGTGTGTATCTCTAAAAATAAGGAGATGAACCTTTTTGGCCGCCATTACCTTCTACATTGTTGGTTAAAACATAGCTCTCAATCCACTCCAAAATTCTCAAATATATTGCAAATTAAAATAATACTATTCGATAGTTAGAGGTCGGTGATCCGGACTTGCAATTTGACGAATCAAGACAGTAAAAGAAAGGGAAGTCATTGCTTCAACGTGGATTCAAAGGCATCATTAAATTGGTAATTTTAATTCATATTATAGTAATTAAATTATATTCTATGATCCTATAATGAGAAAATTCATATTTGTTTAAATATATTGCTACTATATGTTTAGTTATGTGAGATTTTTGTAAGTAGATCTAGTTGTCACAAATTAGTTTGGTTATGTGCATAATTTGTCATTATACTATTTGATTTATGTTTAGACAAATGTTGTTTACCGTAAAAAATCAATTTTTGTCATTAATAATTTATATATATATATTTATTAACAAATTCACACACACACACAAAGATATATATATATATATATATTAGTGTATATTTCTCTCTCGTAATAGCATATATGCATATATAAGATATATATATATATACATATATATGATTTAAAAAATTCAGTACACTTATTTATATATAATATGAATTTAAAAATTAGAAAATTAATTATCATACATATATTCATATTTTTAAATTAACATTTATTGAATTTTTAAATTGTTTATTATATATAAAATTATTATTACATTAAAAATTAAATTTTATATTTTAAAAAAATTTATATCATTTCAAAAACATATAAAAAAAATTTAGGAATTTTTCAATAAAGTTTATTATTTTTAATAATTAATATTATTTCATAAAAACTATTTATGATTTATTAAAAATAATGATTTAATTGAAAAATTCTTTAAATTTTTTTGTAACCTTTCATTCATGATCCTAGAATTTCTTAAACATTAAAATTTGAATTTTTAATTAAAATATATTATTTTATATTAAATAATTATTACCGAAATCAATGTATTTGTTTTTAAAAATAATATTTCAACTTTGAGAAATCTCCAGATTTTTCCTAAGCTCTATTTTATGATCCTAGATTTTTGGAAATTGTAAAATTTGAATTTTAATCAATATATTATTTTATGTTAATTATTTATGGATGAAAACATTATTTTATTCATAATATATACAAATTAAAATACTAAATTATTATATTTGCAAAACTAAGTTAATTTTGAATTTTAAATAAGTTTTATTTTTTGTTCTCTCTCTTTCTAAATATATATTTATCTATATATAAATGTTTTATGTTCATATATTATATATAATATATTTATACATACATGTGTGTGTGTGTATTGTAATGCATATACATGCACATGTTTGGACAACATACATGACATACAAAATGAGATAATATGTTTGTTGCGATGTAAATCCAACATCTATATATGGGCATATTATACCTTTCACAGATTATTATGTTATACATGCACTCACACATATATGTATATGATACATTTATGTATAAACTAAATCAAATAAAATTAATTTCATATCTAAATATATTTGAATTTAAATAAAATAAATGATTTTATTTAAATGAAATTTAGAAATGTTCTAATTCAGTTAGACTTCATAGGCACAATAAAAGATCCAATAGGGTAAAAATTTTGAAATTCACCCATAACTTCCGCTGTGGGCTAGTCCAGTTCCAACAATGGTATCAGAGCCCAATAGCCTATGCAGCCAAAATTAGTCATATTAGTAGTACGGTGTCTAAAAAGGTAATGTCTAGGATTGGAATTGGGTAATCAAGTACCATGTCCTACCTGGTTACCGGCCTGGCCCGAAAGGTGAACTGAGCCCAAAGGTTGCTCCTAATAGAAAAGGCCCAACTTAATTTGGTCCTTGGGTTAATTTTCAAAATCATTTTGAAAATTAATGTTAAAGATTTTAAATTTAATAGCTAAATTTAAAATAAAACATGTTTATTATAAAAATTATAATACTACATAAGTTTTCAAAATATTTGAAAGGATAATGATATTTTCAAAATGTTTGAAAATATTTATATAATAATTTTAAATTTTAAATTTATTAATAAGATTAATAAAATAAATTAATTAATTATGTTAATTAATTAATACATATACGCATGTATTATATATGTTGATATATGTTATGTTATTTTAAAATGTTTAAGATAACATAAGTATACATGTATGTATACAAGATAAATTTTGAAATTAATAAATTTTAATAAAAATTGTTTAATTGAATAAATTAATTAAAGGTTATTTAATTAAATAAAATACACATATATATGATATATGTGTGTTACACTATAAAGGTTATAGTATACACTATAAAGTTATAGTAGATATGTCCAATATAAAAGTTATATTGGAATACTAATTTAAAATTAATTAAAGAGTTAATTGATTAAAATTAATTAGATAAGATTTAATTAATGATATATTATACGTAAGACTATCATATAAGTAATATGAAATATAAAAGTTATATAACAATAAAACTTATATGATATGTGTATAAACTAAATGTGGAACATTAAAGAAACCCTAATAGACTTGAGAAATAAATACATATGTAAATGTACATATACCATGATTTCTGATGTGTCTGACACTTGAATCGCTGCAGTATTTCATAAGAAATATATTATTCTATAAGTCGATATTACTCAATATATATTGAAGATTATGAATCTTCAATATAATGTTGTCTTTTACCATATATATATTAATAAATTACTTACATACTCCTTAGTTGTTGAGCAAACTCAAGCTAGGGATGTTATGCGTAGTATTATTAATATATTAAACAGATGAGGTAAGATAACTATATGTATTTGTTGAGCAAACTCAAGGTACATATACTATACTTAGGCCATTACGATATGGTAGGTATGAGTGAATAATCTCTTTCGATTTGTTGAGCAAACTCAAGGTCCAAATGGGATTAGAACAAGGAAAAATGGGTTAGGAGTTATATATGATACAACCGATAAGGAGTTATCCATCGTTTGTGGGGCCATGATTTGTTAAGCAAACTCAAGGTCGGAATACCAAAACAAACGAGTCCTAACACCCACTAGTGAAGTTGCAAGACTTCTATGTTTCATCTTAGGGTTTGGAGAAATATAAAAGACTAGTGGGAGCCTAATTAGAAAAATGAAATGGTAACATTTAACCTTTCTAATATTGTAAGAACATATGCTATATAATGTTATAATTATCTACAATGATAAATTTATACATTTAATATGATTGACAAAACATGTCAATTAACATATATAAACAAACTGAATTGAAAATTGACAAACATAAATATAATATATACTTACTAATAATTCTAATTACATGTTATATAATGTTTCTATACCCATGCAAGTGCCCAATTTCAACTACTTAATACATTCGTAAGTTGGTCACTTATATATTTATTTGGTTTAGACCGTGTATTGCATTTTATGAGTTTTTGAACTCTAAACGCAGTTCAAGACTATGGATATTTGATCCATGTACTTTCACATATAAATGTTATATGGTGAACAGCCATAGTTTGTAGGGTACAATATTTTGATGAAGTTAGTTCATTCGAAGTAAGCCAATAAACAGTATTTTAAGATCATGTATTCAACTTGAATTATTTCAAAAGGATTATATTGTGTTAATGTAGCACAAGACCATAAACTATGAGATACATCTAAGAACTCGATCGTTGAAATGTCATCTTGATCGGTTTACATAAAGTGCAACATATTTGATGTCTTAAATGTTAAGAATAATCGAATGCGCTTTTGTAAAAGGTTTGTTATGATATTATAGTAAGATTTTCTTTTGAATACTTTGACCATTTGAAAGAAAAACGAATGTATAAGAATAGATGTAATTTAAGGTAAAGTTGGAATAAAGAGAATGAATAGTCACTTCTGTTTCATAGAGAAACATTGGAAACAAGAATTGTAATAATAGCTGATACTTAATATTGGAATATGAAATATGATTTTTATTTCGAAATGTATTTTCATATAGAAAATTGTTTTCTATAACATTTATTTCTTTGAGTTCAAGATATTTGATCAAAGAACTCTCATCTGTAAACTAGTTGCAACATATGAAATAAGTAAACAATATTAACAATATTAAGTGAATGGTGGACCTCTAAATTTAGTACGCTATTATAGTAATGGCGGAAATAGTGTGAGCATGCCATATAACATGATTGCATCAAATTACGAAAATTGTTTTCGTAAAATGTACCGAACATTATTTATGAAATAATGTTTATTTTTGGTATTGACTAAAAAATAGATATAACTATATTTCAATATGAGTATTATGAATATTCATTATGAAATAGAACTATATTATGTTTGTTTTGATAGTAAAAGTGATGCAACAAAAATACATATGTATCTAATATTATTTACAGTTGTTTTGGAATTATAGACTAAGCCGTAGTTTTGAGAAATAATTTTACTATATGATTATGAATCATATGATACAGGTTAATTATACCTCAAACAATTAATGGCTATGCACCCATTCAGTGGGAGCATCATAAGAGTTGATGAACTCTTTGAATTAATACATATTGATGTATGCAATCACAAGTCTATTAATACCAAAAGGGTTCCACATACTTTGTTATATTCATCAACGATTTATTACCAACATGAACATGTGTATTAGATACACATGTAGTAAGTTTATGATAAAATCATAGAATATGAAAGAAAAGTAAATAAAATAACATGCAATAGAATAAAATGATTTGATTTGGTCGAATAAGTGAGTATATTGGAAAGAGTTCCAAATGTAACTAAAAATGAATATAGATTCAATCTCAAAATCACTCCTCCATGTGATACATAATGATGCATCGATAAGGAGTAATCGAACATTGTTGGACATTTTACGATTAATTGTGAGTGAAGTTAAGTTAGTTTCTTTCTATAAGGTCATGTACTTAAGATTAAGTACACAAGGTTGATATTATTTCATCTAAACAACAGTTTACAAAATCATACAAGATAAGGGTTTGTAAGAAATCCCAACATATCCTAGGCCAAGGAGTTGGTAGGTTGTGCGAGTCGAAAGATTGCATGTAATAATTGTTCATGAGGGATCTTGTATGAATATCCAAAAGTTTTTGGAAAGGTCTATCATCTAATGACATACTTATGTTTTGAACATAATTTTTGTAAACTAAAATCACTTTTATAAATAAAAAGATTCATAAAGCATTTATGAATCCCTATTCTATTTGCACTAAGAAACAATTGTTGTTTCAAGATATATCAACTTCATTGTGAAGGAATTTCTTTGAGAAATTTTTGGTAGTTAAATGGAATTGGATCCGATCCATAGATAGAACTGATTTTATGAGATGAAGTGAAATTAACTAACCTAAATGAACACATAGCATTACAATGTCCAATAAGTATTCTCGTACATCGAAGAGAAACTATGAGTTTCTTATTAATGTCGAAAATATACATTACCCTCAGTTGTTCCATTAAACCATTAAGATTGTTGACTCTATATGGTATGATGTGTAGATCTGAAAAAATTCCAAGTAACTATCAAAATATGATTTTTGTAACGACACGCAATTTTACCACTTTGAAAATGGAATATTTAATTAATTTTAAATATAGCTTTATAAGTTAAATGAACTTGTTTTAATTAGTTAAAATGATAAGAATTTTATTTTCAAGTTTTGTTCACATAAATAAATAGTTTGTATTAAAAAATGAAAATATGACCGGAAATTGGATCCCGAAATCTCAACGGTTTGACAAACAGAAATTGTTTTAAGTTGTTACAACATTGTTTGTACATGCACACACATACACATATACACACATATGTGTATCAAAATTAGTCAAATCAAAGCTAAAGAAAATATCTAAGATATTTTTACAAAAAGTAAGTGAAAATGGTAACATCTAATCACCATTAAAACATGGAAATCCAACATCGAATCCACCATTAATGCATGTCATTCCATCTTAAGATATTTTTGCAATATATATTATCATATTACATCTCATTAATGCATGCACTTGAGTATGGTGATAAGGATTTGATGTTGAAGTGATGTGGTGTAAGAGATATTTTGATAATATCTAATGGTAATTTAGTAATTTTCCACATTTTTCTAAGGCTATAAATAAGACTCTAAGGCTTCACAAATTCACACATCTCATTCCATCTTCTTCTTCTTCACCTCTACTTTAATGGCTTCCATCACCTCCATCCTCTCATCCATAGGCCGAGCCATCTAGAAGCAATAATCCAAGTGATCGTGAGCTAAAAGTTCAAGTTAGCAAAGCTATAGCCAAATTTTTAGTTAGTCGTTTAAACCCGAGGCGAGTAAACACCTAAACTATTGTATTATATTCTATTGGATGTTATATATGTTTGATTATGATTACTGATGATGGTTGTTTAATATGAATGTTTAATATATATGCAATTCATGGAAATACACGTCGATAAGCACAAAAGAAATTACTTTCCTTTATTTAATGAATTAGTGTATATGGAATGTTAAAGCTCTTTAAAATTATTTAAAAATATGAAATAAATTCTAAAAATATTTTGAAATGTTTTAAAAGTGATTTGAGTTATAAAAATGAGTTTCCAAATGATAAAAAAAGTCGTTTTGATCAATATAGCTTAAAAAACACTTTCCTCGGCACTTTTCTATAACTTTTGAAATGTAGTTTTAAACGCAACCATTCTTTTCCAAATCTTTTGTAAATATTTTCAAATGATTAATAAAGTATTTTAAATATGATTTGAAGGATTTATGGAATGGTTAAATATTAAATGATTTAGAGTCGATCAAATTACTTGACCGCCTTATAGGTGTCAGAGAGGTAGTGTCTAGGCTTGAGTTTGGAAAACCAGTTTCCTGCTCTCCCTGGCTATCCGGACTGAACCGACGAATAGGATAGTAAATTTGATTTACTCGAATCAAAATTTTCCAAAGTTAAAGGATATAATTCTCCAAATATAAATAACTTGAATTTTATGGAGATAATCTTCTTGTACTCGGTGTTAAAGCCCGAAGAGGGAACTCATACTATTCGTGGAATTTAAAGGGTGCTTTCACCGTTTTTCCGCCCATAGTATTTGTTGAATACGAGAATTGATATTGAGTAGAATTAGATGATTTCTATAGATTATGCTCACTTAACATTTACTGGTTTTGGATTAATGATGTAGCTCAGACCGGAGATGAAGGCATAAGTCGTAGGCGACTTATGGAAGGAGCTATGAGTCATCTACGAGTTAAGAAAACAGGCATGAGTCGTGACCGACTCAACTGGGGTGAAGGCATAAGTCGTAACCGACTTAAGGAGGCGGTGATGAGTCGTCTCCGACTCAACTGGAAAAACAAAGGGGACGTTGCTTCAAGGTTGCGACTTAACGAAGCGGATTTAAGTCGGCACCGACTTAAGGAAGGTGATGAGTCGGCACCGAGTTACAAGGCACAAGTGTTAAGTCGACCCCGACTTAAGAAAAGAGATAGGTCGGCACCGAGTTACGACTTATTTAAGTCGGTCGAAATTTTAAGTCGCGAAAGCCCTGATGCCGTTGATTCCTCTGCCGAGTTAACCTCCACCATTGGTTCTTTTGAGATGCCGCATGTTTTAAGTTGCTGAAGCTGGTGCCGTTGATCTTGATGCCGAGTTAATCTGGACCGCTATTCTTAAGTCGTTAATAGTTGAGTCGTGTAGAGTTGTAAGTCGGCAACGACTTAAGGAGTTGTCTGTTGTATTTTCTGTTGTAAGTCGGTATGTTGTAACTACTTGGGCTTAAGTCGTGTACGACTTATGTTGAGTCGAAGGATTTGATAAGTCGGAACCGACTTAGTACTTGTAATATTTTTAAGCTTTCTGAACTGTGTTGTAAATAAGGCGACTTATGTTAAGTCGGCAAGGTTGATAAGTCGGTTGCCGACTTATGACTTGTACTTTTTCTGTTTTGGTGTGTTGTAGCCTATAAATAGGCAAGTGAAGTCATTTGTAAAGGTTGTTGATTTTTGAATAAAATTCTCTTTTGATTGCTTTGTGCTTTCATCTAAATTGGTAGTCGAGTGTAATCTCCTATCTCCTCTTTCGGATAATCGAGTGCGCTCGATTCAACGATTGTAGAAGCCGATTCGCGGAATCAAGTGCGCTTGATCAACGCTTGAAGAATTGAAGATCTTTGAACCCGGTATCGTGCGCGATCAACGAGTTCGAGATAGCTAGAGTTCGGTATCTTCGGATCAACGAATTCGGCCAATTCAGCATTCATCAATCCATCGACTGCTACTTTCACCGATCTACATCATTTTTGTAATATCCGCTGCGTCAGTTTTGGTATCAGAGCTTGTTCTAGCCAATCATAGCTAGATCGAGACTTGGAGCCTAATCATTTGAAGAGATTTGAAGTTTGAAGTGATAGCCGAAAGCTTAAGGTGTGAGCCGTGAGCAAGTGAAGTTGTTCGACCTTGCATTGAAGATTGTTTGATCGAATTTGTAGTGGGAGGCCGAAACTTTGTCCATCGTGTTCATCGCGATTTGCTACAAAGTGGAAGTTTTCGATCCATTTCATTTTGGATCAAAGTTCGAATTGTGTTTGAATTTGGAGAATTTGAGAAGTTTTCCAGTATGCCGCCTAGAAGAGCTAATCGCCACCAAAACGTAGAAGCTTTATATCGAAGAGAAGAGGCTGATGAGATGGAGCAAAGAATCAATGAGAATTTTAGTGAAAAGCTTAATGAAGGGATTGGCCGGTTAGAGAGGCTAATGACGGAGATGAATCAAAATCGGAGAAGAGTTTCACCAGAATCTAATCATGGGGGTAGTAGAGTCTCGCCACATTCCAATCGAGATAGAAGTGTTGAAAATGATCAAGGGCGTGGGAGGAACGTGAATGATCGTGAACGGAGAAATGTTGATAGAAGGGATGATGGTGGAAGACGCAATGGTAGTAGAGATGTTGGTGGTCAGAATCGACATCGTTATGCATCTGATTTTGAAGAGGAGTATGATGGTGGTAGTATTCAAGGAAGAGGCCAAGGAAGAAACTATTCTGAGTATGATCACAAGTGGGAATCGGGGATGAAGACAGAAATTCCTGAATTCAAGGGTGGTATGCAAGCAGAGGAGTTTCTAGATTGGATGGCTAATGTTGAGGAGATTTTTGACTTCAAAGAAGTACCAGAACATCGTAGAGTGAAGTTGGTTGCTACGAGGCTGAGGGGTAGAGCTTTGGCATGGTGGCAGCAAACCAAGCTTACACGTGATCGGATGGGAAAGTCAAAAGTTGAATGTTGGGAGAAGATGAAGAAATTGATGAAAGCAACGTTCTTACCATACAATTATCAGTCTTTGATGTATCAACGTTTGCAAAACTTGAGACAGGGCACGAAGACAGTTAATGACTATGCTGATGAATTTTACCAACTGATTGCGAGGAATGATATTATGGAAACAGAAGAGCAGCTGACATCTAGATTCATTGGGGGATTGAGAATGCAGATTCAGGATATGGTTAATATGTTCGATCCAAGATCTGTGGCAGAAGCACATCAGAAAGCGTTAGCTTGGGAAAAACAAGGGAGACGAGGAAGTGGTGTGTTTATTAATTCTAACAATCAAGCGAAGGGTGTTGGAGGAGGTTCTAATGTTTCTAAACCTATCAGTAGACCAGTAGTGAAGGAGGTTGAGAAGACAAGGGTTAACAATGGTTTCAAATGTTACAATTGTCAGGAATTGGGTCATAAAAGCAGTGAGTGTCCAAAGCCAAAGAAGAGAACCATGATTGTGGAAGTTGACGATGAGGATGTTGATGAGGAGTGTTCTAGTCCAGTTGAGGGAGATGAGCAGGATATTGCGTCAGGAGATGAAGGTTGTAACCTAATGCTGAGAAGATCGTGTTTAACACCGAAGCAGGAGGAAGCTAGTTGGTTGAGGAGTAATATCTTTCAGTCAACATGTACTATTCTGGGGAAGGTGTGTAAGTTTGTGATCGACGCAGGAAGCTGTGATAATATTATTTCAACCGAAGCTGTGACAAAGTTGAAATTGAAGACAGAGAAACATCCGAGCCCATACAAGTTAGCATGGTTGAGAAAAGGAGGAGAAGTGAAAGTGGATAGACGAGTTCGTGTACCATTCTCTATTGGGAAGAAATACAAAGATGAAATATGGTGTGATGTAGTAGAGATGGATGTTTGTCATTTATTATTGGGAAGACCATGGCAATATGATCGAGCAGTACTACATGACGGTCGGACCAATAGCTACAGTTTTATGTTTAAAGGCACGAAGATTATCTTAGTTCCGAAGAAGAAATCAAAAGAAGAAAATAAGTCAGAAGAAATTGAAGAGCTGAAAACTTTATTGACTTTAAAGGAGTTTGTTAAAGAAGTGGAAGAAGAGCCAGAAGTATTCTTGTTGATTGGGCGTGAGAGCAGTGAGGAAGTTGAAATTCCAGAAGAAGTTAAACCAGTTTTGAAAGAATTTGACGACGTATTTCCAGAGGAATTACCAACGGAGTTGCCACCGTTGAGAGATATACAACATCAGATAGATCTGGTCCCAGGTGCTGTATTACCACACCGACCACATTATCGAATGAGTCCGAAGGAACATGAAGAGTTGCGGAGGCAGGTAGAGGAATTGCTTGAGCAGGGGCGTGTGCAGGAAAGTCTGAGTCCTTGTGCTGTACCAGCTTTATTGGTACCCAAGAAGGATGGGACGTGGAGGATGTGCACTGACAGTCGAGCATTGAATAAAATCACTGTGAGATATAGATTTCCAATGCCGAGGTTGGATGACTTGTTGGATCAGATAAGCGGAGCTACTATCTTTTCTAAGATTGACTTGAAGAGCGGATATCATCAAATTCGTATCAGACCAGGAGATGAGTGGAAGACTGCTTTTAAAACCAAGGAGGGTCTATACGAGTGGTTGGTCATGCCGTTTGGCTTATCAAATGCACCAAGTACTTTCATGAGGATGATGAATCAGATTTTTCGACCATTCATTGGGAAATTTGTGGTGGTGTATTTCGATGATATTCTTATTTACAGTGGGAGTTCGGAGGAACATCTAAATCATCTTAGAGAAGTGCTGATGGTACTAAGACAAGAACAATTTTATGCTGCTACGAAGAAATGCGTGTTCATGACGCACAGTGTTTTATTTCTGGGGTATGTTGTTTCAGAGAAAGGAATACAGGTTGACCAAAGTAAAGTCGAGGCGATCAGAAATTGGCCGCAACCCAAGACGATAACGGAAGTTCGTAGTTTTCATGGGTTGGCTTCATTCTATCGAAGGTTCATTCCACACTTTAGTAGTGTGATGGCACCTGTTACAGATTGTATGAAAGGCAAACAGTTTTCATGGTCAGAAGAAGCAGGGGTTGCTTTTGGGAAGATCAAGGAATTGCTGACGTCTGCACCAATTCTAGTGCTACCTGATTTTCAGTTAGTTTTTGAACTACATACTGATGCATCCAAGGTTGGGATTGGAGGGGTGTTGAGTCAGAAGGGGCGTCCAATTGCATATTTCAGTGAGAAGTTGTCAGGAGCGAAGATACGATACAGTACATATGATGTGGAGTTTTATGCTGTTGTACAATCTATCAAACACTGGAGACACTATCTATTTCAAAAGGAGTTTGTTCTTTACACCGATCATGAAGCATTGAAGCATTTGCAAGGGCAAGACAAGATTTCATCGAGACATGCATCGTGGATTGCATATCTACAACAGTTTACTTTTGTTGTGAAACACAAGTCAGGGGTGACAAATCGAGTGGCTGATGCTTTGAGTAGGAGGAGTCATTTGTTGGCTACGCTGAAAGTTGAAGTGACGGGGTTTGAAATATTGCCAGAATTATTTGTTGAAGATCCTTACTTCATGAAGTTTGTTGATAAAGTTAAGGAGGGAAAGACGGATGAGTTTTTGATGGTAGGTGGTTTTCTTTTTAAAGGAAGTCGATTATGCATACCGGAGGGTAGTCTGAGAATGAAGATTATCAAGGAGTTACACGAAGAAGGGCATGTTGGAAGAGACCGTACCTTACAGTTAATTTCACAATCCTACTTTTGGCCATCGATGAGGAAAGAAGTGGAGAGGTTTGTGGAGCGTTGTCATATTTGTCAGGTTTCGAAAGGAACTGCGACTAATGCTGGTTTATATATGCCATTACCTGTACCAAGTAAACCATGGGTTGATGTGAGTATGGACTTTGTGTTGGGATTGCCGAGAACGCAGCGTGGTAATGATTCCATTTATGTGGTAGTTGACAGATTTTCGAAGATGGCACATTTTATTGCTTGCAAGAAGACGGCAGATGCTGTTCATGTTGCTCAGTTGTTTTTCAAGGAGATCTATCGACTTCATGGATTGCCAGAATCTATTGTGTCGGATAGAGATACTCGATTTCTGAGTCACTTTTGGTTGAGCTTGTGGAAAATGGTGGGAACGAAGCTGAAATTTAGTAGTGCTTATCACCCGCAAACGGACGGACAAACTGAGGTGGTTAACAGATCATTGGGAAACTTGTTGAGATGTCTTGTGCAAGATAATCTGAAGAGTTGGGACGTGAAGTTATGCCAGGCAGAGTTTGCCCATAATCATGCAGTGAATCGAAGTACTGGGTTCAGTCCGTTCCAGATTGTTTATTCGAGCTTACCGAAAGGACCATTGGATTTAACTGCGATACCACATTCAAAGGGGACAATTAAGAAAGCTGCTGATTTTGTTGAAGAGCTGACGGAGTGTCATAAAATCGTTCAAGAACGATTAGAGAAAGCAAATGAGAAATATAAACGAGCTGCAGATTTGAAACGACGAAATGTTGAGTTTAACGAAGGAGATTTGGTTTATGCAGTATTAACAAAAGATCGTTTTCCAGTAGGCGCTTATAACAAGTTGAAAGCCAGGAAAATTGGTCCGGTGAAAGTTGTGAAACGAATCAATGAAAATGCTTATAAACTAAAGCTGCCGGATGATGTGTATACGTCTGACGTATTCAATGTTAAGCATCTCGTACCATATCATGGGAATGAGTTTGTTGGGGATGACGAGTGTGCAAATTCGAGGTCGAATTTCTCTCAACATGGGGAGGATGATGTAGCTCAGACCGGAGATGAAGGCATAAGTCGTAGGCGACTTATGGAAGGAGCTATGAGTCATCTACGAGTTAAGAAAACAGGCATGAGTCGTGACCGACTCAACTGGGGTGAAGGCATAAGTCGTAACCGACTTAAGGAGGCGGTGATGAGTCGTCTCCGACTCAACTGGAAAAACAAAGGGGACGTTGCTTCAAGGTTGCGACTTAACGAAGCGGATTTAAGTCGGCACCGACTTAAGGAAGGTGATGAGTCGGCACCGAGTTACAAGGCACAAGTGTTAAGTCGACCCCGACTTAAGAAAAGAGATAGGTCGGCACCGAGTTACGACTTATTTAAGTCGGTCGAAATTTTAAGTCGCGAAAGCCCTGATGCCGTTGATTCCTCTGCCGAGTTAACCTCCACCATTGGTTCTTTTGAGATGCCGCATGTTTTAAGTTGCTGAAGCTGGTGCCGTTGATCTTGATGCCGAGTTAATCTGGACCGCTATTCTTAAGTCGTTAATAGTTGAGTCGTGTAGAGTTGTAAGTCGGCAACGACTTAAGGAGTTGTCTGTTGTATTTTCTGTTGTAAGTCGGTATGTTGTAACTACTTGGGCTTAAGTCGTGTACGACTTATGTTGAGTCGAAGGATTTGATAAGTCGGAACCGACTTAGTACTTGTAATATTTTTAAGCTTTCTGAACTGTGTTGTAAATAAGGCGACTTATGTTAAGTCGGCAAGGTTGATAAGTCGGTTGCCGACTTATGACTTGTACTTTTTCTGTTTTGGTGTGTTGTAGCCTATAAATAGGCAAGTGAAGTCATTTGTAAAGGTTGTTGATTTTTGAATAAAATTCTCTTTTGATTGCTTTGTGCTTTCATCTAAATTGGTAGTCGAGTGTAATCTCCTATCTCCTCTTTCGGATAATCGAGTGCGCTCGATTCAACGATTGTAGAAGCCGATTCGCGGAATCAAGTGCGCTTGATCAACGCTTGAAGAATTGAAGATCTTTGAACCCGGTATCGTGCGCGATCAACGAGTTCGAGATAGCTAGAGTTCGGTATCTTCGGATCAACGAATTCGGGCAATTCAGCATTCATCAATCCATCGACTGCTACTTTCACCGATCTACATCATTTTTGTAATATCCGCTGCGTCAATTAACGTCCTAGATAACATGCTTTTAACTGAATTAAAATTATGAGTTTTGAATTAGGAAATCTTTGTTAAGATTTAAATGAAATGAATTGGAAATAATTTTCTAAGTAAAATACGAAAGGTTTGGAATTATTCCATGATTTAAAAAGGTTTAAATTAACCAAAAGGATTTGATAAATGAGGCTTGATGATTCCATATACTCTAAAAAAGATAAAGAAATATTTCAATGAATATATCTCTAAGGTATATCTATGAATGAATAAAAATATGAATTAAATTAAATGATGATTGATAATCACATATGAACTTAAAATATTTTTAATCGATGATTGGTTCGGAGGAACCGGGGTCGGATCTGGGTAATTCCTATCTGAAGACCACTTTGAACCAATTTGCATATTCGAAGTGAAGATATGGATATGATATTTAGGATTTCTGTATCGAAGGACTGCTTGTTAATCATTTACGGATAAACTCCCAATATACATATAGTAGCAGTAGTCTCTTTGTTATGAAATATCCAATGCAAGGACTAATCGCTACTAATCCTAGGAGTAACTCCCGACAGGATGTGGTAGGAGAGTGCCTTCGGTTTGTCCTATTCTTAGACAACTTGCATGGACAAATGTTTGACGTTGCAATTGTAATTACATTGGTTGATCTCTATGAACGTATCATCTGATTGGTGGCGGAGAAGGCAACTTCTCTTAGCTTAACACCCTTTCCTGAGACATACAAGCTCAGGAGTTATGCCTTTGTAAAAATCAGTTCAGTGATTATGGATTGGCAATGTGGCATTCAAAGTGGAATGTGCTATGAGTAAGGTTATCGTTACCTCGAGCCTCACCATCCGGAAATGACAAAAACATGGTAGATGCGGCAGAGCTAAGTGGGTCGCTCCCATTAGGGTATGGTCATCACCTTTCTAGATATATTTATTCCCGCCATGACGTCGGGTTTTAAATTAACGTGGTGTATGCAAAGAGAGCTCTCGGGTAGGTCGGGAACGACCGGGGTGTGACATATTCGGTACTATCTGTGGTAAAGGTAGGTCGGCTCTGTGTTGGTAGATGTTGGAGCCTCAGGTGCATTTTTCTAGAGATGTACTATAGAAAGGTAGTCCCTTACTTTGTCATTGTATGGAAATCCATTCTCCAATAAGTGCCTTCAGATTTGATTGTAGAGCCTAGTATGCTGGAATTTAATAATGTGACAATTTCGGCTAAGATTATTTATACTTACTTGAAAAGTACTTTCAAAAGAATGTCATTAAAAATAATATCCACATATTCTGCATAGAAAATGTTTTGGTTATCATAAGGTAAAACCCATTCCGTGTTTATGTGCGGCGTGGTCTTATGAGATACCTTTTATTTTCAAGCATCGTATTTTGAGTTTCTCACACCAGTCCCATGACTGACCCGAAGTTTATTTTCTTTTTCCCTTAAACTTTGGGTGCCCTATTTTCCTAGGCAGCCAACTAGTTAGGTAAGCTTGGAGCATTTGGGAATGGAGCATGGAGCATGGAGCTTTTGGGTCTTTTGTTGAAGTCATCTGTCACTTTCCACTGTGTTTGTATTATGTATTAGTATCTACCAGCACTGTAAGGATAGGTCTTTATTACTATCCTAGTTGGGTTAGTACCTGTCGTAACTTTGATGGAACAATGTGGAGTAATTGCATGTACTACTCATATGTATAATTATGTATTGAATACGATGTGAGATTCTATTATTGTCTATCTTCTATCTTTATTTCTTTACCTATGATAATCTGCCTCTCCAGCACTTGGATTTACGGCACGTGAATACCGAGGATGTATTAGTGTCAATTTCTGAGGTTAGAGGAGGTGGGTCATCACAATTTTAGTGGTCGTAACCAAAGAGATGTGATCCATCTGCCGAGATTGTGTCTTTATTGGAAAGACTAATGTGGTTGGAATTAAATAAGCAATGTTGATAAGAATAATATTGCAAATTTCAATTATTGAAATTAGCATAACAGATTCGGTATTCAACATGCTCAAGGTAATTCAGATTTACTCACAAAATTATTGCTCGATAGGACTTAGTGTTTGGTACTTATGTATTGAAACAGAAAATTCTAAATAATTATTTAGAGTAAGCCGTTTACACATATTTACCCAAAATGCCTCGAAGTCAGTGGGAGCGATGTTGGGTTTGTGAGTCTTTGGATATGATCCAAGAAATAATACGAATGTATCATTTTATAAGCATCAAGATTGAATAAGTATTTTGATAGAATATCAAATAGTTTGATTTTCAATCAAAGTGCAGAGAAAGCGTGTGTTCATTAGAAAGAACGTTAAAAGGTACATTGATATTTCTAAACTATAAGTAAACAACACGTTGTTGATTTTAAAAATATGCTTGTATTAAAATCAACTTTAGTTGTTTTAATACTCAATTTTGGATTGTAAATGATTTCTTTTATGGTGAGTATAAAAGATATAGGGATAGTCCCAAAACGATATACAAGAGCACCCTATTAAAAGGAGAACATGTAAGTTGGATCCTTATGCATTAGCAATAGGAATTATCATACAGGTTCTGTTGTGTATGATATTGTGTTTTGTTTATGTATTTGATACATGGAGCAAATAATCCAAATTGATATCACTAAATGGTTGTTTGAGGTGTTCTCGCATATTTATGAAATACTAGAGAATTGTTTATAGAAACAATGAACTCGCTATGATGGAATGTTTGGACACAAACTTTTATAATTGATATTGAGTTAAAATCTTTAATTTGAAAATTTTTCAAAATAAAAGTGATTGTGGTCAAAACAACGAAATGTTGAGAACATTAACTTGAATAGCGCTACAATAAACCAATGTATATAGAGATAAATGCACAAATTTATAATTGAGCCAAAGGTGATTCCAAATGTAGAGAATCCTATAATATTGTTATAAGATAACAATGTCATGAAATTGGTCATGATAGAACTTAAAGCTCACTAGAAGTCGAAAGACATACTTCGAATCGTTCCACATTATAAAGGCAGTTTATCAGTGTGATAACCCGCAGTTCCGTACCCCTTGAATTGACATTAATCTCCATTATCTCAACTCAAGAAGGATGGAAAAACAAACCATTTGGGGTTAAAGAAGAAGAAGGTAGAAAAAGAAAAAAAGAAAATCACATCAAAATCTCACAACCGCAGCGGAATAAAATATAATAGATAATAACTGATCTTTACACAAAAGAAAACTATATCTGTTTATTCTTTACATCTTTAGAATGCAACATCAGAGTTCAACAACATCTAACACACAACTGTACAGTAATCACTACATGTCCTCACAAAACTGAATACACAGTACACACAACACAGCGATATACATCAAGTACGAGTGATACGTCTCGCCATCTAGCTCATCTCTTGAGCTCCATAGCATCATATCCTGTATCCTATAATACCCGGTCTGACCCGAGCATTATAATAAAATAACACCCGAGTCAGTTTGGAAAACCAGTGTGAGAAAACACACTCAATTTGATTATTAAAGTTTCCAAACCCTTTGAAATCAAAAGCATCTCGTAAGACCACGCCACAAATAAACATGTCGGGTTTTTACCTTACGATAGCCAAAACACTTTTTATCAAATTCATCTGATATTATAACAGTGTCTATAGAAAGTAAAATAGAATCTAGCTGAAATGCTTGCATCTCACGTTTCAGCAAAAGTTGGGCACAATCAAAACCGTACAGGCACGTAGGGAGAATGGATTTCCAACGAATGACTAGGCATTGGGGTACCACTTGTCACAGTACCTGGTCTAGATCAGCGTACCGAGGACCACGCCCGATCCCCTACAACATAAGGCCGGAACTACCCCTTACTGGATAATTCCGAGTAAGATCACCCCACGGTTGGGATCAGCAACCGCAGCACTAAGTCAAAATAAAAGGGGCATCTAGACAGGGATGACCTCATCCTAATGGGCGCTACCCACATAGCCTTGCTGCATAACCCCTGATTTTCAGTCATTCCCGGTTGATGAGGCTTGAGGCTAAGCATTACCTTTTTAGAACACATCCCTTAGAATGCCCACCGTCCTCCTGACGATGTTCCGAAAGCATTCATCCATACAAGTCCGTCCCGGGTTCGAACGGAACCGAAGGCACTATTCCTACTACATCCATTTTGGAATCACCCTCAGGATTAGTAGCGACTAGCCCTTGCACTTCACTACTCCATCTTCGATTCCAAACTCGTTTTCCCCACGAAAACGTACAAACCGGATTGAAATGGTTTTCGGGGAAATAAATCCTGATCTCGATCTCTTTGAAACGATCAGCGCATTGGCCAATATTGATAGTCGGTTATTTAACTATCAATTAACATTCACAAACAACCATCAAACATAAATAATTCTCCCAAATTATTTATTAACCTCAAAATACCTTCACACGATATATTTCCCATTTTCAACCCTTTTGAAAACAGTTTTCTAACCACACTCTCCTCATGAAATAAATTCCAAAATATTTATTTCCACTGAAAACACCAAGTACAAAAACTTTAGATTTTAAAATAATTTAGAACACTTTATTATAAAATATACTTTAACATTTAAATTGAAAACTACATCAATACTCAGCCGAAAATATACTTTAAGCTTCTTAAATAAAATATAAAACTAAATTTTTATCCTTTAAAACAAATACCAAGTCACTTTTAATATTTACTACTATAATAGATTTGAAAAATACTTTCTTTAGAATTTAAACATTTAGAAATAATAAATTTCTAAAACATGCTTTTTAAAACAACATTAAAACTTTTAACTTATATTAAAAATTTGCTTTGAAACATACTTGGTTATCCAGGGAAATGCGCTTCGCTTTCACATCTTTAAAAATGAATCACCATTTATTTTTAAACAAATTTACCCATTCCTTTAATAAATTTCCACCGTGAATTTATTCCTCCAAATATCCACTGATGTATTCCTTCACTTTTATAAACCCAGTTTATAAAGTGGAAATTAGGGAGGCATCCCTATCATACTTTCATATTGTAAAGCGGGTCCTTGTCAAAGTTTCATTGTAAAGCGGGTCCCTGTCTTCTGGAAACGAAGAAAAATTATTGCTGAAATGTCAGCAACTTTTATAAATAAGTGCTGATATTTCAGCAACTATCTGTGTCAAAGTTTTATTGTAAAAACAAAGAAAAATTATTGCTGAAATGTCAGCAACTTTTATAAATAAGTGCTGATATTTCAGCAACTTTCATAAACTGTGTTCACAGTGTACATAAATGTTGCTGAAATATCAGCAACTTTTATAAATAAGTGTTGATATTTCGGCAAGTTTCATACACTATGTTCACAGTGTACAGAAATGTTGCGGAAATGTCAGCAACTTTTATGAAATGTTGCATCATGCTCTGCAATAATCGTGAATAAAAAACAGGGACCTAATTTACACTAAAATTTAGTGAAGGACTTTTCGTGAATTTTGAAACTTAATAAGGACCTGTGCCAAAAGTACCCATTTATAAATCCAAAGTCTCACTTCTCTTTTAAACATCCAGGTTTAAACACTTAAATCAATTCCCAAATTGATTTCCAATTTACTTCACTTTGAAATAAATTTCCTTACTTACTCCATTTATTTCAAAATCCATCAACTTTAAATTTCATTTCTTTATTATGATTTTAAAAATCTCTTTTAACTGAGAATACCAATTCAGATTTCCCAAATTCCTTTCTTATCCCTTTTTAAATAAATTTAACCCTTGAATTTTAAAATAAATTCTTTATTTCCTTAAAATAATAATGCTTGAGTTTCAAAATTCATTATTTCTCGGTTATTTCAAAATCCCCTTTCCATACTCGAAATTTATTTACTAAAATTTTATCATCACTTTTATTCCTTTCCAATTCATTCTTAAATTTATTCATATGCTCTATAATTATTTTACTTGAAAATCTTCTCTAATATTTCCCTTTCAAAAATCCATTATATATTTTTGGTAACCTAGTATACCCAAATATATTCAATCAACCCGTTGTATCCAACATTCCAATCATCAATATGATTCATCACAGGATAACAAATAATCATAACAGAGAATATTAAACATTCTAAATAAATTTTAAGGAATCCAGTTGGATCCCTCCAACTTGTTTCCCTGCATCCACAGATGTTAGCACAATATAATAATACCAATTCCACTTCGAGGTGGAATATCGTGGTATATGGGATTAATATAATATCATCCGCTATTATGCGGCGTATAGGGTCTCATCCGCTATATAATGCGGGAAATCAAACACTCCAATATATACTATATACTACTATATATAATATAGCACATCAAATCAATTCAATCATTCAACCAATTATTTAAATTTACTATAATAATCCAGATGAGTGAGATTAACTCACCTTTGATTTTAGTTTGCAGTCTATTCCACTCCAGTTCCATTCCGACTTATATTTTCTCGATTTTAGACCTTGTATAATATTAGATGATTTATTAATAGTTGAATCGATCAAACAATTAATTACAATTCATTTATTTTTAATTTAGTTTTTAACTAATAATCAAATTTTAAACTAATTCCTTATAATAAATATTTCTTAGTAAATAAAATAATTAAATAAATTTATTAACAAACTAATCATTTAAATAAATTATTTTACAATAATTTAGTAAAATAAAAACGTGTATGTTCATGTATTTTTATATGGATATATTTATATTAATATACTTTCCTTGAAACCCTTATACTTGTAAAAATTTATTTATGTGGATTCAAAGTCTAATTTCAAAGAAACTCTTCTACATTCAAAATCCTTATATATACACACAACTGATTCAATCTTAAAACCATACTGTCAATTCCCTTTCCATTTTACTATATATGTATTGATTTTTTTTCTTTTTCTGTGAAAAAATAATATAAACAGTAATTAACTTTGCTATATATCTAAATATATAAATTGAAAAATAAACAGTTTCACAAACTTACTGTTATTATTTTCCTAATCTATATGTACATATATATATATAGAAATAAATAAATAAACATAAAAATATATACATATACCTTCACTGCCTCCCCCCCTGACGAAACTCTACCCTCGAACTCGGCCGCCTTATGAGCGCCACCTCCATCTTCCACTTGTGCCGCCGAAACCCCACGCATACACGCCTCCTCTATACGCGTCGATCCCACCTCCTCAGCCTTCACCAACGATCGCAACCCCTCCGGTGCCAAAGGAACAAAGCACATTGACATCGCGCTTGCCGACCTCACTACCTCCATTCAACTATGCTGCTTGCCAAGTTGTTCGCACCCTTGATTTGATTCTGATTGTTTTGAATTTTTTTTCGAATTGAAGACGGGTGGAAGGCGATAAAAGAAAATGAGACAGCTCTCTTTCGAACTAGAGAGGAATATAGGTCGAGTCGCGATTTATAAAATAGGGTAGAGGCTTGCTTCAGAAGATAGGCGACATTGAGAAGATGTTGAACTGTATGAAAAGATGGACGTGATTTTAGGCGTGTTGAATGGGAAACACTGAGAGAATGGATTTTCGGCTGAAAGGAGATAGTATAGACAAATCTTTATTACATTTATTATTATTATTTTGAATGGTCAACAAGTATATATATATATATATAAATTTAAAATTCAAGTTAAATTGATTTGAATTTGTAACTTAAAATCCTGACATCCTATTGTAGCGTGCTGCCAGGCGTTCATAATGTTATATCCCTATATTCCGAATGCAATGGAAAAAGTTTCGAGTCCTAATTCGATCGTACGGATAAGATAGCTTTTGGACTTAGTATAATATTAAATTTTCGATTCAAATCTCAGCGCGCTTATATCTCGTACGCTCACACAACAATTCCAATCATGACGAAAATTAAAATCCGATAATATTACACTATTACGGATCCAATGGGACTGGTTTCGTCTAATTATGAGATTGTGCCTCAGAAGGCTATATTTTAAATATCAATTTAAACGGTATATTTTCAAAACTTAACAAAACACTTCCAAATTCAATTTTAACACTTTTACTATCTTCAGTATTACCAATATAGATTTTACAAGCCTTCAAATTATTTTTAACAAGCTTAAAACTCCTGATTCAACATTTAACCCAACTTCAATTATTAAATTCAATATATTTAATTACCAATTAAATAGTGATATTTGAAATTCAAGTCAAAATTACCTTTTTGAATATTTAAAATCAATTAAATATTCCTATTTTAAATATTCAAAATTCCGGGTCGTCACATTCCTCCCCCCTTAAAAGAATTTCATCCCCGAAATTACTTTGGCAGAAGAATGTCCCAAACCCACTAACCTTATATAACCCACTTAGTGAAAATCCCATACTCACTTTCCCTAACTTTAGTTCCAACTAAACAATTAGTTTCAACCAAAACAATTTGTCCTCAACTCCATTTCCAAAATCCTTTTATTTTAATTCTAATTTGAAATCGTTTGTCGCTATCCAAAAATTTACAAAGTTTTTCTAACGGTAGAGTCTCCTTTGTACGGAGGAGCTTTTGCAATTTGACAAGAGATATAAATATATATACATCGACCCACATGGTTGGAAAAACAAAAAAACAAACAATAGTTCATATTTCCTAACTTTTATTGCGTAGGCGTACCTCTATTCAGCATTTTTAAGCAAGCGGCTTATTTATTTTAGCATTTTGCGCGATCAAATCCAGCCAAACGGCTTCCCGGTACCTGTACTTACTCAATTCAAACATGTAAGTACTAAATATATGAAATTTATTAACATTTCACTTACTTCCAATAGCTAAACATATGCATTTCATAAGCAACATACACCAAACACTTTCCATGAGCAATTAATATGATTTCAAACTAATTCAATTGCTTTCAACCAATTCATATGCCATTTCATTCAATTTTAATGGTTTACAATTCAATTTGTTACATTTATTTTTAATCCGAACAAGCTCATATTCAATTCAATTGATTTCAAAATCAATTTTATTTCACTTCTATCAATTCATAGAATTTTTTTTCTTCATTATAACATATGTTCCATTTCATTCAACCAACCTCCATTTCTTTTTGCAACAAGTTCTATTTCCATCTTTCATTTGATTCTTATTTAATCAAATTCCATCCATTTATTTATTCAATACAATTAGTTTATTCACTCAATCCATTATGAATTTCAATCTCCATATTCAGTTCATCTCGAATTTATTTTATTAATAACAAGGCCATTTCCAATTTATTTCTACTTACTCGGATTTTATTTGCAATACAAACCATTACCACTATAATCCAATTCCATTTTATTTTTACAACATCTCCACCTATTTAAATTCATTATCAATCCAAGTCAAATTCTATTTATAATTCGAGTTTTTTCCCAAACTTCATTATTAACTTACAATCCATTTTATTTAACAGGATTAAATTTTTATTAACATACTCTATCAAATAATTTATTTAGCTAATTAGATTACTTCCAATTTTTAAATCAATGTTCGATTTTATTTCAAAAATTACTTCATTAAATTTTCCTGAGTTTAATTTTTATTTTATAATTCTAGTTTGGATTTTCTTCCATTTTCCAAAATACCAACACTTTCATTTCGACTTATTTAAATTTTTGTAAGCTACTCATTCATTACTATTCATACTTCTTCATCCATTTACAGTCAATCACATTCACCTTTTACTTTCAACTAGGGATTATGTATTTTTATTTCAATTCTTTTATAAGCTTCCGAAGCTTATTTATCCCAATACAACACTTACTTAGTTTACACTTATTTATTTAAGTAAGATTTCTTTTTTCCATTCAATCTAATCTATAACTCAACTGAATTTATTTCAGTTCAATTTTATTCCATCCTAACTCCAATTAATCTAGTTACATACCATTCTTTTGAATTTTGTTAAGCTAGGACTTAATTTCATTTAATATCATTCCAATATCCAATTTCAGTTTATTTACTTACAATTATAAATTCATTTGTTCATTCACAAATTCATTTTCAACCAATAAATTTTATTTCCAAACACTAATTACTTTTAGTCCATTTGAACTACTTCTACACTTCATTTTACACAATTTCAAATCAAACACCATCCAATATTCAATTTCATTTCATTTGAATACCATATAAATCAATCAGTTACTTACTAATTTTAATCTCAAAACTTTGTTTTATTTAGTTCAACTTGACTAATTTTTCATTCAAACTAAGTTCAATGTTCAGTTTCAATTCCCTTTTGCTTACAAGTTTAAACTCGTTTATTCATCCACAAATTCATTTCTAACTAATAAATTTTATTTCATTAACTTATTTCATTTAGCCTACTTAGATTTATTTCCTCAACACTGACTTTTTATTTGACTTGGTTTAGTTACATTCTAATTTAATTCAAATTTTAAGTTTCTATAAGTTCTCCAATTTACTTACCTTCTGTTGCTAACTTCTTTTAATCCACTTCAATTAATTGGCTTACATTCTAACTTATTTTCGTTTTCTTACTTAATTTTTTTTTAACTTTTCCCCAAGTTAAATTTTCCTACTCTAAACAAATTTTCAAATTTTATAAGTTTCCAAACTCATTCATTATTCCAGAACATTTTTAATAAGAATCCAGAGTTTTTGCTTAAACATACCAAAACATTTCTAGTTTAAACCATTACTAAAATGTTCAAAATTAAATTTTGAAAACATATATATCTAAATCAAACTATTCCTTTGTATTTTCAAAATCAAACCGAATTTCGCAAACAAACATTAATCTAAAAACATCCAGGTAGCAATCCCCCTCTTGGGAACTCGAAAATGAACACCGATGATGTCGCGATCATCATCGGAATTATTTTCCAGCGACCGAAAGAGTTCAATGCTTTTATCACTTTAAAATCCCTTCAAATATTCCAAACTCTCCAGATTTCAAATCCAATTCAAAAATATTTCCCAAATAATATGACCATTATTTCTCCTTTTAAAACCATTTTCAAACCCAAAGGAATTTAAACTTTTCCCCAAAATTCCAAATTCGAAACCCATCCAAAACATTACTCTGGAACTTTCATCACAATTTATTTCCAAATATTTCTTTGGCATTCTATTTCAAATTATAAATCACATTTACAATTCACATTTCAAATTTCATTCTATAAATGTAAAGATCCCGGACTCGGCCTTCGAAAATCGGCACCCGTACTTCACTTGTACTCAAATGCTGTAGATTCAAACACCGAATCTGGCTCTCCGGAGCTTATAACACAGTAAGTATAACAACACAGTGGAAGAAAGAAATAGATGATATCATATACAACTCCAATAAATACAATATCTAGAATGATACACAATAATGATATCAATAATACACTGCAATATCAGAGATATGATACAATGCTACAGCGGAAATAACAACGATGGAAGAGATCACTCCAAATGATCTACAAAAGAGAATGACTCCAACAACTCCAACATCAAGCTCGAACCACCTTCATGTTGCACCAAGATAAGCAACGTCAGTGACCCGTGAACTACAAAACTGAACTAGCTCCCGATAATCTACTAAACCTGAATATCTGAAAAAACCCAACTCTAGACTGCCCGTGTGGAAAATTGTGGGCACCCAGAGTTTAGGAAGGGACAATAAACTCCAGGCCAGTCATGGGACTGGTGTGAGCAACAAAAACAATTTATCTTTAAACAAACACAAAAGAATTTTAAACATTGAAATCCGCAATGCTTTTGGAAAATGAAACTACCCTAAGGCCTCCCGCCACACACACAATGCAAACGCAGAATTGGAGGAGATTTCTCCTTATGATAGTTAAATATGCTTACTACACAAAGAAAACTCTTTTGATATTATTAATAGTGCAGAGTGTAGGAAACATTTCGAAAATATAATATTAATCTTAGCCAGCATAGACATTCTGAACTATGCCTACTATAGCTACCATCTAAACAGTGGTGACCACCATAAGTAAATGGCAGGTTCTACAACTAAAACCGTATAGGGTTCGTATTAGGAATTAGATTTTCCAACAAATGGTCAGGCTAAGAAACTTCCTACTATCAATGGGTACGCCTCTGGATGGACGTCCCGAGAACCTAACCGGATATCTGCCAACACAAGGCCGGGTTACCTCTTACACTAGGTAACTACTACACGAATATGCCACCCTCCGGTCCTTTGGGACCTTTATTCGAGCGCTCGATAACCAACAACATCACACAGTAATAAATATAGTGTGTCCACATGAGTAAGTATCTGGGCTCCATACCATGATACCACCCTTTTCCAGAAGGAAATGACATACCCTAAAGGGCGCGACCCTCATAACCTTGCCGCATCATTCCTGTTTCGACCCATTTTCGGGTTGTGAGGTTCGATGAGGTCTCGTCCACAAAGCTACGCTTTTTCACAAAGCCATGCTTTGATCAACAAATGATCAACAAATGACCATCAACACACAGCAACACTCAGCATGCCACATTACCAAATTGGGAGTATATCACTGCTAACCTTCAACTACATAACCTCTGAGCTCGTACGTCTCAGAGAAGGGTGTTAAGCTAAGAGAATAAATTCTCCGCCACCAAAAAGAAATGTATTTGAAAGAAATCAGCTTTATATCTCAAAGTGTAATGTCAGACATACAACCATACAAGTCTGTTCCGGGTTCGAACAGAACCGAAGGCACTTCCGAAGAAGCCCTTGCAATCTGGGTATTCACAATCCTGATCGAATTTCCCATCACTTAGGGAATCTCTATACCGGCGCGACTCAGTGCAGAGACAATCGATAGGTCATCCTATCGTTTTCACAAATACCCGGTCTTCACCACCGGTCCTCAAATGCAATCCATATACGACGTATTATTATTCAGAATGGGTTATATGACACAAAGGTCCTCTCCCGGCTAAACCGAATAATGAGCGCGATATTTAAAAACATATGGATATTGGAATTTCAGTTAAGTCACAACTTATTATCCAAATTTCCTCTTTCAAATGGTTTAAACACATTACCATTTTTAATCTTTTTAAACAAAAAGATTTAATTCACAAAGTTCACCCAGTTTCACAAAGATTCATTCACAGATTTTCCAAATCAATTTCCATTTCAATTGGATTAACTCATTTAATCTTTAAAACAAAGATTTAACTTATAGCTTTCAAAATCATTTCCAAAGATTTATGCATAATTTGGAAAACCATTTTCAATTCAAACTTGAGGTTCCTTTAATTCAAATTGGAAATCCATTTCTTATATGAGAGCTTTTATCAGGTGAAAACAATTAGTTTCCCAAATCACTAAATTCAATTTCAAATATTGAATTCAAATTTAAATCAAATTAATAAAATATCAAGTTTTTATTAAGTTATTTAGAATAACTTTTACATTTGAAACTCATTACAAAGTTCTCAATTCCAATTTCCAAAACTATTTGGATTCAAGAGTTCAATCTTTAAAATTGTCAAAAATCTGCGACTTAACTGATTTCCACGTGAAATCCATATTTGTGTGTGTATGGTGTAGTCCAGGGGTTTCACACAGTAGTGCAAAATCATTCAATTATCACAGATCATAATACAGAAATATAGTTGATAAGCGGTATAACTATAATGCTTATCTTTCATTTATAGATCACAGATGTATAAGTTACAGATAATAATTTACGTTCATCCCAGATAAATGAACTACAATACAGATCACACACAAATCAGAATATATATCACACAGCATTACAGATCAGAATATCAAACAATTCAATCATTCAGTCAGGTCCAACATTCACAAATAAACTTATAAATCAACTGATTCATTTAAATCAGATGTATAAATTATTAATCCGGGTAAATTATCGTAAGTTAATTACAAATTATCTGAAATAAATATATTTTTCAAATTTATTAGTTAACCCTTAATTATTAACTAATCATTCTTAATTAATGAATCAATTAATTTTTAATTATTAAATAAATCTTAATTAATCACCATTATTAATTAATCCTTTAATTTATTAACAAATAATTCACTCAAATTTCAGATCATTATTCCATTAATTACATTCAGTAATTATCTATTAATTACTTCTCTAAGTAATTATATTTTCCCAAATTATCAAGTGATTATTCTGAATTAATTAACTTAAGAAATTAACTTGAACAAGTCAAATTAACTCAATTGATTACACTAAATAAATTAATTCCTTGATTACTTATATTAAATAATTATACTTAATGATTCCACACATGTTCATTATTAAATTAATTTATCTAAATTCATTGTTAAAATTAGTCACATTAATTAATTGTTCAAATGATCTTAGTTAATGATTTCATTAACTATCAAATTTCTTTAATCACCTTTTTAAAGAAAATTTCTTATATTAATCATTTTTGATTATAAATTAATTAACCATTAAAACTCATTTATTAATGAACTTTTTTAAATCATAAATCTTGATTATTTAAAGTAACACATTCATATTTATGATTTAGTGATTATTTACAATATATTAAAACATTGTTTCAAATTTCCTTTTTAAATTTCAATTTAAATTCAAAATTGAAATAGATTCTTGTTTATCTTCAAATAAGTTTAAAACAAAATTAAGTTATAAAACTTAATTTAATCTCAAAAATTTAAAATCTGATTTGGAATTTGTTCCAAGTTTAAATTTTTACATGTTTAAATTTTTCATTTACAAATTCCTAAGTCCATTTTAAATTCAAATTTACTTTTCAATATACTTAATTACTTTTAAGTTATTTAAACAATTTGGATTTTAAAATTTTATTTATGTCTAAACTGAATTCTAATTCAACTTGGGTTACATTTACTTTTTGATTTTACCTCAGTTTTTTTAAAACCTTGCTTGATAAATTTGAATTTGGTTTTAAGATTTCCAGAACAAAACGGCTTAGGTTGAAGCCTGGAACAAGAATTTCACCCGAGCTACCCTGTTCCTTGCTTCGAGTAAGTGACCCGAACCACTCGAGTACGACACGAGGAAAACTCATTCCTTCCCAGGCAAACAAACACCCAGGCACAAAGTACACGTGCACGTGCACATCGCCTCTGGCGAACTCCGACCATCACCACGACTTCGAGCACGTCGACAATCATCTCCAGACCATGTTCCGACCACTCGAACCACGTCCTTGCCTCGAAAACGAAATTCGAGTTGAAACTCGAAACCTGGAACACTCGAACCCATCACACCCCAAACCTGTTAACGCCACTTCCTCGAAACTCCGACCACCAGATCGCCAGCACCTCCGGCCATAGCTTCGCCAACACCTACCATACCTCCTCCCAAGACCACGTGCAACTCGATGCACTGAGGAGGTCGCGGCAATCAAAAATTCGACCTCTTAAAAATCTAGGGTTACAAAAGAAAACTCCATGCCGCCTTCGCCACCGTGGTCGTTGCCACCTCCGGTCATTTTTCCTACCACCACCATAGGCTCTGTAACGACCCGTATTTTACGGATCGAAAAGTTTGTCAAAATCTGGGATTTTCAGCATTTTCTAGTTGTTTCAGATTTTGGTTGAAATTTTCCTAAGTCCTAGGTCGTACGCGACCTAGAGGTTAGTTAAATGTTGTTGGCGACTTAGGAGATAAGTCATGAGCGACTTAGAGAAGGTCTGTGACCTAAGGGGATAGGCGAGTTAAGAGTTAGGTTGTAGCCAGATTAAGTGGTAGGTCGCACTGTCTTGAGTCGCACCTAAGTGTTAAGTCGTTCAGGTGATAAGTCGCGAAGTGGTTAGGTCGTATGGCAGTTTAGGTTGGTTGAGCGACCTAGGAGTTGATAACATTTAAGTCGTAGACGACTTATAGGGGCAACGACCTAAGTAAGCTAGGGGATAAGCAGGGAGCGACCTATAATAGTTCGCGACCTAAGGGTTAGCGAGTTAACAACCCAGTATGTTGCGACCTAGTGGGTAGCTTGTTAGCGTAGTTAGGTCGTTAGGCGACCTAAGGAGTTAGGTCGCATAAGTTGTTAGGTCGCATGGGTTGGTAGGTCGCTAGGATAGTTTAAGTGTTAGGTCGCGTGGGTCTAAGTGTTAGGTCGTAACACTGGTAAGTCACTGAGTTGTTAAGGCGCGTGAGTGTTAGGTCGCTGATGCGCTATGTTGGTGTTAGGTCGCTGAGGTTATAAGTCGTAAGCCTTTAAGTCGTTGAAGCGCCTGAGTTGTTAGGTCGCAGATGCCCTCGTTAGGTCGTAGGATGGAGAGCTTTGTTAGGTCGCTGAGTGCTTGGATGCGCGTTCTGTTAAGTCGTAGGTTGGCAAAGCTTTAGGTCGGAGGGTTATAGGTCGTAGGTCGTAGCAGTTAGGTCGTGGACGACCTATTGAGATGAGCGACCTAGGGGCAGTTTTCAGCTATAAATAGAGGGGGGGTTGGCTTCATTTTTGGGATCCGGATTTCGAAGCGACGAAGTGCTGCCATTTTGAGAGCTCGACTTCTACACTTCTTCACTTCTTTTCTCCACTCTAATCTAGTGCTTACATCCATCCAAGTTGAAGATCAAGATTTAAGATTCAAGAGCTTAGATTGAAGATCTTCATCTTTTCAAGAGAGATTTCTTCGTTTGAAGCGGATTCGTGATAGATCAAGCTTGATCCTTCGCTGTCCAGATCTGAAGCGTGTTGATTTGGGGTTGTTTAGGTGATTTGGTGAGTGGTGATTATCTCTCACACGGATCCAAAGGAGTATATCGGATTGTTGGCTCGTTTTGGTGTTAAAATAGTGATTTCCATGCATTTTCTTCATCCTAAGTATAGATCCATATAGATCCATTGTTCATAAAGATGTTACATCCATTTTATCATATGTTAACCTATGCAAGTTCATTCATCAAGTTTGTAGTGATATTGTTCATGTTTTAATGCTTGTTAGACTTTCAACTCCTTAATTACGAAATTGCCATTATTGTTATAATTGTCCATTTTGCTTATATTTGAATGCTTGGTTACTTGGATTGATGTTTGACATGATTGATTGCTGTGAATTAGATGATTGTTGATTGGTTTTAGACAAGGTGGTCGAAGATGATTCAAAAGCTAAGGGAACGGCTCTTGAATTGGAAAAGCTGCTCGTGGCATATGTAGCGGGATGATGAAGCTCTTATGCATAGATTTGATGATGTGATGTTGAGATGAGGCTTTGCGAGGATGTAATGAAGCGAGGCATCATGTGATGAAGACTTGGTCTAATCTAGACGGGATCATTCCAAGCATGTTGATAACTCGGTGATATGATTCGAGTTGAGGATAATGAATGGATATGAGAATAGTCGTCGAGGAGGATGACTAGGAGGCTTGGATAGCATCGTTGTTGAAGGTTCTAGCATGCTCTAAGCAAGAGTATGTTTGGGCAGATTCGATAGTCCCAACGACTAAATGTTGATGGTCGAGTACTCTGGGCAGATTCGATGGTCCTAGGCACGGGCTGCGACGACGTGCGGGAGTTATGTCTAGAACCGGGGTTTCCATTAGCCCTTGACGGACGGTTGAAAGAATGTGTCGGTCATTCAATTAACGGTGATATCGAAGCAATGATAACAGTGATAGCCCGAGTCATGGATGTTTGGTTGTATCGTCATTCGGACCCAAGAGCGGTATTTTCTGGGTGCTTATCTGATTTAGGCCTTGGTACTTGGAAAACATCGCCCTTGACTCGAATGATTATTACTTTACTTTAAATTGTATTCTCTGCTATGTTGCTTCTGCTTAGTGTGTGTCTGGGGGCTATCACTGTAGTAAGAGGTGGAGTGGGAGGGTTGTATTCCTATTCCTTTTCCTTTATGCTCTTTTGGTATGTTGTTAGTTAATTTATTGCTCACTAAGACTGTTGTCTGACTCAAGGCTTTATGTTTTTAATTCTTATTGCCTTGGGTTGTTCGTCCATTTTGGGACGGGCAGACTAGGTAGCAGGTGACAGGTGCTGTTCTCTTCTCACGATGCTGATATCGAAGACGAGCTAGAGGGTTGCATATTATCTTCTTATATGTACTGGATGTTCCGCTGTTTTGTATTCTCTGAGAGATATGTAGTGAGGCTTGATGTATTGACTATTTGGATGTATGTATTCAACTATTATGGAGTTTTATATGATGGCATTTTGTTCTGTAAAGCTTCACTATACATATGTTCTATTGTATTTTGTCCATGCGCTGTGAGTAATACGATAGATTCTGTTGTTTTAATTTACCCTGACAATCGTCCATGGTCGCCTGGCACACTTTACAGCGCATTTTCTCTAGATTCGGTGTAGGGGTCATGGGCGGTCGTCACATTTGGTATCAGAGCATTGGTTAATCGATTTTACCCAACGCTCGCCGTCGTAACTACGTATGAGAGACGTAATTGTATTTTGATGGATGAATACTATATATATAATATAGTAGTTTAGTTGAGTTTGAGTCCTTTATGCAGTTGTTTCTCTAGATGTTCTAATCATTCCTTTTTATAGATATTGAGAATGAGTCGAAGAGGGAGACCAGCTGCTAGGGAAGGCCGTGCTACTGAAGAGACTGCTGATTATGCAGCCATGTTCGAAGCTATGATGACTTCGATCATGAGAAGGATACCAGTTCCGGGGGCGGCAGTTGATGTTGGAGTTCAAGTCCAAACTCCGAAACCAGTGGATTTTGCTAAGTTGTGCAAGGACTATACTGCTCTTGGAGGGAAGGTTTTCTTGGGAACAGAATCAACTATTGAAGTCCAGAGATGGATCGATGCTTGTAGAAGGATATTTGGTGATTTGGGAATTGATGATGCAACTAAGAGGAAGTTGGCATCAAGGCAGCTTCAAGGGAGAGCCTTTGATTGGTGGAACTCTATTACCATCAATACTGTGGAGGAAGAGATTACTTGGGAGCAATTCCAAGCTAGATTTGAAGCTAAGTTCATTTCTACAGCTCAGAAGTCTGTTCTGTTCAAGAGGTTTGTGGAGCTCAAGCAAGGTGGAAGATCAGTTCTGGAGTATGTTTCTGAGTTCGAAGCTTTGTCCAAGTATGCCCGGTCGTATATTGAGTCTGCTTATCAGAAGAATGAGAAGTTTGTGATAGGCTTGGACAGTTATCTTGGGAGACAGTTGGTGGATCATTTGGACGATTCATTTGAGAAGCTTGTGGAGAAAGCTCTTAGGCATGAGAGTCTGTTTCCTAAGGAAGGACCTGTTGTTGCTGTTACCAGGGGAGAGTCTAAACCACAGCAGGGTGGAAACCAGAAGAGGAAGCAGCAGCAGCAGCAGAAGGGTAAGGATGGCCAGAAGAAGCCGAAAGGCGAGGTGACTTGCTACAATTGTCAGCAGAAGGGCCATTTCTCTAAGAATTGTAAGAATCCGAAGGTGCCAATGAAGTGTCACAACTGTGACAAGCCAGGGCACATCAGGAAGAATTGTCCAGAACCGAGGAAGGACAAGCAGATTGTGCAAGCTTATGCTTTGGGAGCTGTTCCGTCGTCTTCGAAAGCTCCTACCGCTGAAGAGAAAGGAAAGAGTGTGGTTGTTCAAGGTACTCTTTTCCTATGTGGTGTTCCAGTTAGAGTTCTGTTTGATACTGGAGCGTCGCATTCGTTTGTTTGTAATGAACTCGTAGGCCGGTTAGATTTGAAGCCGGATATTGTCGATAGGCCATTGGTTGTGACTAATCCAGTTGGGGGTTCGTCTTGTTTGTGTATGTTATGCCGTGGTCTAGTTGTATCGAGTCATGGTTGCTCTTTTGTTTGTGATTTCTTTGTTCTGAACTTTGCGGGGTTCGGAATTATTTTGGGTATGGACTGGCTTAGGAAGTATGCGGCAAAGGTTGATTGCGAGAGGTTGGAGGTGACAGTCGAGAATGTGGAGGGGCGAAAGATTGTGATACGATGTAAGCATGAAGAAGGCGTCTTCATGAGCTTCATGTATTCGCTAGTTGTTCCACGGGATGAAATGTCATTAGTGCCAATCGCGAATGGATTCGAGGATGTCTTTGACGAAGTCAAAGGGTTGCCGCCGCATAGAGAGATCGAGTTTCGGATAGATCTAGTTGAAGGAGCCAGACCTGTTGTGATGCCTCTTAGGCGGATGGCGCCTAGGGAACATCAAGAGTTGAAGGTGCAAGTTGATGATCTTTTGAAGAAAGGATTCATTCGGCGTAGTGTGTCCGAATGGGGTGCACCAGTTGTATTCGCAACCAAAGCAGATGGATCGCTGAGGTTGTGTGTCGATTATCGTGAGCTGAATAAGGTGACTAAGAAGAACAAGTATCCATTGCCGAGAATAGATGACTTGTTTGATCAGCTTCACGAAGCTAAGGTGTTTTCTCAGATGGATTTGGCGACGGGATTTCACCAGTTGAGAGTGGCTAAGGATAGTGTGCCGAAGACTGCTTTTAGGACACCATCCGGTTTCTTTGAGTGGCTGGTGATGCCGTTTGGATTGACTAACGCGCCAACATATTTTGTGGATCTTATGAATAGAGTGTTCAGAGATCAGTTGAACAAGTTCGTACTTGTGTTCGTGGATGATATTCTGATTTATTCCAGAACGGAAGAGGAGCACAAGACGCACTTGCGTATTGTTTTGGAAATCTTGCGGAAACATCAGCTGAAGGCTAAGTTTTCAAAGTGTCACTTCTGGAAGAATGAAGTGAGGTTCTTAGGCCATGTGATTTCTGGAAGTGGAATAGCGGTTGACCCCGCTAAGGTGGCAGCAATCCAGGATTGGGTTAGACCTAAGAATGCATCTGATGTGAGAAGTTTTCTTGGATTAGCAGGATATTATCGACGGTTTATCAAAGACTTCTCCAAGATAGCTGCACTGTTAACAGGATTGACGAAAAAGAACCAAGTGTTCGGTTGGGATGCTAGGTGTGAGCAAGCTTTCGGAATCCTGAAAGAGAGATTGACGAGTGCTCCTGTTTTGACTATTCCTAGTGGGAATGATGAGATGGTGGTTTACACCGACGCATGTGGTACTGGACTTGGAGTAGTGCTGATGTAGAGGGATAAAGTTGTTGCGTATGCCAGTCGACAACTGAAGCCACATGAAAGGAATTACCCGACTCATGATTTGGAGTTAGCGGCGATTGTATTTGCTCTGAAGATGTGGAGACATTATCTATTGGGAGTTCGATTCATGTTGTTTACAGATCATAAGTCGTTGAAGTATCTTTTCTCTCAAAAGGATTTGAATCTTCGGCAGCAACGTTGGCTAGAGTTTTTAGCATCATATGATTTTGGTATAGCTTATACTCCGGGAAAAGGTAACGCAGTGGCAGATGCGTTAAGTCGAAGACATGCAGGATTGGGAGCCATGTTTTCAGAATGGAAGAGTCTCGAGTATTTAGCTGGATTTGACTTCAGGCCTAGATGTGAATTGGAACCTGAGATGTTGGCAAACTTATCGATAAGACCTTCTCTTGTGGAAAGGATTGGCGAGAGCCAAAAGCAAGACGATAAGCTTGTCAAGATTATCCGTGAATTGGAATCTGGATTGGATCCAGAAAAGGATAAAGGATTCGAGGTCGATCGAGAGGGTTGGCTTCGAAAGCAAGGACGACTAGTTGTTCCCGATATAGATGAATTGAGGAGTGAAGTCCTGAAGGAAAGTCATCACTCGAAGCTGACAATTCATCCAGGTGGAAATAAGATGTATCGGGATATGAAGAGAACCTACTACTGGGAAGGCATGAAGAAGGATGTTGGAAATTTTATTTCCAAGTGCATGAACTGCCAATTGGTAAAGGCTGAACAGAAAAAGCCAAGTGGATTACTTCAGCCATTAGAAGTTCCTACATGGAAGTGGGAGCAAATATCGATGGACTTTATTGATGGATTACCTAGAACCAGAACGGGAAATGAAGGGATTTGGGTCATTGTGGATCGTCTGACTAAGAGCGCAAGATTCATTCCTATTCGATCTACTAGGACTGCATCAAAGTTGGCTGAGTTGTATGTTAAGTGGATAGTTCGTTTCCATGGTATTCCGAAGAGTATAGTGAGCGATCGAGACCCATTGTTCACTAGTGGATTTTGGAAGAGCTTCCAGGAAGTCTTGGGAACCGAGTTGTGTTTGAGTACAGCTTATCATCCCCAAACAGATGGTCAGACCGAGAGAGTCAACCGAGTTTTGGAAGATCTCCTCAGAGCTTGTGTTTTGGATTTCGGAGGATCATGGGAAGATCACCTTCATTTGGTGGAGTTTGCATACAACAACAGTTACCAGTCAAGCATTGGTATGGCACAGTATGAGGCATTGTATGGAAGGCCGTGTAACTCTCCGACATGTTGGTTGGAAACTGGAGAAAAGCTTATACTTGGGCCAGAGATGATTCGGCAGACTTCAGATTGTATAGAGATTATTCGGCAACGAATGAAGGCAGCCCAAGACCGTCAGAAAAGTTATGCCGATAAGCGTCGAAAGGATTTGGAATTCGACGTAGGAGATATGGTTTTTGTGAAGATTTCCCCACTGAAGAATGTTATCCGATTCGGGAAGAAAGGAAAATTGACTCCGAGATTTGTTGGACCATTCCCGATCATCGAGCGAATTGGAAAGCTCGCCTATAGATTGGAGTTACCGGAGAAGATGTCGAGTGTGCACAATGTTTTCCATGTATCGTATCTACGGAAGTATGTGCATGACTCGAATACTGTGGTTTCTGCTGATAGCTATGAAGATTTCGAAGTTGATCCAGTCGATAGAAGACCTCGTAAGCCGCTTCGTGTTGTGGAAACCGACACGAAACAGCTCAGGAGGAAGGTAGTTAAGTTGTTCAAGATACAATGGAGTGATGATGATAACGACTGTACGTGGGAGGTGGAAGAGAGGGTGAAGGCAGCTCATCCTGAACTCTTCAAGGTATGGCCCTAAGGTGTCGTATCATCTCGCGATATTGTAACTTGTTCTAGTTTTAGAATTCTGTACGCTAAGCTAGAATTGGATGCATGGTTTGTTGATTGCTATGGATGGTAGGCGTACAGAATAGTTTTGATTGCTATGATTGCTTGGAATTTCGGGGGCGAAATTCCTAAGGGGGAGAGAATGTAACGACCCGTATTTTACGGATCGAAAAGTTTGTCAAAATCTGGGATTTTCAGCATTTTCTAGTTGTTTCAGATTTTGGTTGAAATTTGCCTAAGTCCTAGGTCGTACGCGACCTAGAGGTTAGTTAAATGTTGTTGGCGACTTAGGAGATAAGTCGTGAGCGACTTAGAGAAGGTCTGCGACCTAAGGGGATAGGCGAGTTAAGAGTTAGGTTGTAGCCAGATTAAGTGGTAGGTCGCACTGTCTTGAGTCGCACCTAAGTGTTAAGTCGTTCAGGTGATAAGTCGCGAAGTGGTTAGGTCGTATGGCAGTTTAGGTTGGTTGAGCGACCTAGGAGTTGATAACATTTAAGTCGTAGACGACTTATAGGGGCAACGACCTAAGTAAGCTAGGGGATAAGCAGGGAGCGACCTATAATAGTTCGCGACCTAAGGGTTAGCGAGTTAACAACCCAGTATGTTGCGACCTAGTGGGTAGCTTGTTAGCGTAGTTAGGTCGTTAGGCGACCTAAGGAGTTAGGTCGCATAAGTTGTTAGGTCGCATGGGTTGGTAGGTCGCTAGGATAGTTTAAGTGTTAGGTCGCGTGGGTCTAAGTGTTAGGTCGTAACACTGGTAAGTCGCTGAGTTGTTAAGGCGCGTGAGTGTTAGGTCGCTGATGCGCTATGTTGGTGTTAGGTCGCTGAGGTTATAAGTCGTAAGCCTTTAAGTCGTTGAAGCGCCTGAGTTGTTAGGTCGCAGATGCCCTCGTTAGGTCGTATGATGGAGAGCTTTGTTAGGTCGCTGAGTGCTTGGATGCGCGTTTTGTTAAGTCGTAGGTTGGCAAAGCTTTAGGTCGGAGGGTTATAGGTCGTAGGTCGTAGCAGTTAGGTCGTGGACGACCTATGGAGATGAGCGACCTAGGGGCAGTTTTCAGCTATAAATAGAGGGGGGGTTGGCTTCATTTTTGGGATCCGGATTTCGAAGCGACGAAGTGCTGCCATTTTGAGAGCTCGACTTCTACACTTCTTCACTTCTTTTCTCCACTCTAATCTAGTGCTTACATCCATCCAAGTTGAAGATCAAGATTTAATATTCAAGAGCTTAGATTGAAGATCTTCATCTTTTCAAGAGAGATTTCTTCGTTTGAAGCGGATTCGTGATAGATCAAGCTTGATCCTTCGCTGTCCAGATCTGAAGCGTGTTGATTTGGGGTTGTTTAGGTGATTTGGTGAGTGGTGATTATCTCTCACACGGATCCAAAGGAGTATATCGGATTGTTGGCTCGTTTTGGTGTTAAAATAGTGATTTCCATGCATTTCTTCATCCTAAGTATAGATCCATATAGATCCATTGTTCATGAAGATGTTACATCCATTTTATCATATGTTAACCTATGCAAGTTCATTCATCAAGTTTGTAGTGATATTGTTCATGTTTTCATGCTTGTTAGACTTTCAACTCCTTAATTACGAAATTGCCATTATTGTTATAATTGTCCATTTTGCTTATATTTGAATGCTTGGTTACTTGGATTGATGTTTGACATGATTGATTGCTGTGAATTAGATGATTGTTGATTGGTTTTAGACAAGGTGGTCGAATATGATTCAAAAGCTAAGGGAAAGGCTCTTGAATTGGAAAAGCTGCTCGTGGCATATGTAGCGGGATGATGAAGCTCTTATGCATAGATTTGATGATGTGATGTTGAGATGAGGCTTTGCGAGGATGTAATGAAGCGAGGCATCATGTGATGAAGACTTGGTATAATCCAGACGGGATCATTCCAAGCATGTTGATAACTCGGTGATATGATTCGAGTTGAGGATAATGAATGGATATGAGAATAGTCGTCGAGGAGGATGACTAGGAGACTTGGATAGCATCGTTGTTGAAGGTTCTAGCATGCTCTAAGCAAGAGTACGTTTGGGCAGATTCGATAGTCCCAACGACTAACTGTTGATGGTCGAGTACTCTGGGCAGATTCGATGGTCCTAGGCACGGGCTGCGACGACGTGCGGGAGTTATGTCTAGAACCGGGGTTTCCATTAGCCCTTGACGGACGGTTGAAAGAATGTGCCGGTCATTCAATTAACGATGATATCGAAGCAATGATAACAGTGATAGCCCGAGTCATGGATGTTTGGTTGTATCGTCATTCGGACCCAAGAGCGGTATTTTCTGGGTGCTTATCTGATTTAGGCCTTGGTACTTGGAAAACATCGCCCTTGACTCGAATGATTATTACTTTACTTTAAATTGTATGCTCTGCTATGTTGCTTCTGCTTAGTGTGTGTCTGGGGGCTATCACTGTAGTAAGAGGTGGAGTGGGAGGGTTGTATTCCTATTCCTTTTCCTTTATGCTCTTTTGGTATGTTGTTAGTTAATTTACTGCTCACTAAGACTGTTGTCTGACTCAAGGCTTTATGTTTTTAATTCTTATTGCCTTGGGTTGTTCGTCCATTTTGGGACGGGCAGACTAGGTAGCAGGTGACAGGTGCTGTTCTCTTCTCACGATGCTGATATCGAAGACGAGCTAGAGGGTTGCATATTATCTTCTTATATGTATTGGATGTTCCGCTGTTTTGTATTCTCTGAGAGATATGTAGTGAGGCTTGATGTATTGACTATTTGGATGTTTGTATTCAACTATTATGGAGTTTTATATGATGGCATTTTGTTCTGTAAAGCTTCACTATACATATGTTCTATTGTATTTTGTCCATGCGCTGTGAGTAATACGATAGATTCTGTTGTTTTAATTTACCCTGACAATCGTCCATGGTCGCCTGGCACACTTTACAGCGCATTTTCTCTAGATTCGGTGTAGGGGTCATGGGCGGTCGTCACAGGCTCCTCCATTACCACGAGAAAACCCGACCTCTCCAGTACCTCCGATCATCGGAATTTGCCCAGAAACCAATTTTCGTTCATTTCCAAACTACTCCTAAACCCCACCTCTAAAAATCATCAAACTAAGCTTAAAAATCATAGCTTCCAGCAAGGATTCATGTTATATACTTGAATCAAAAATTCGTGAAGTTCGAAATTTCCAGAAATGAAAGTTTTTACTGTAAAAATTTGATCTTTCAATATATATGCATTTTTACTTCATGAGACTATTTTTAGATTGTAGCTCATACTTCAACACAACTGTTTTGTTTTGAAACCAAAGTCTAATATGGATTATAAAACAAGAAATTGAATTTTCTTGTTGGGTTATACTCTATAAAATAAACAGAGAAGAAGAAAGCAATCACTGATGCAAGCATATATACACAGAGCAAATGGCAATATATTCAAGTTTAAAAACTATATGTTACTCACCTTAAACATCTTGATTTCCAGAAGTTTTGAAGTTGTAGACTTCTAAGTTGAAATCTTTTTTAAAACTTTGCAAAGTTGAAAACTGGGTTGAAGTTGTTAGCTGAAGCTTCTTCTTGATCTCAGGCTTCTTTGATTGCTTGATGGTTTAAGTTGAGATGTTTGTTTGATTGTTTAAGTTTAAAAATGATCTTTACTTCAGTTTATAATGGTGAACGAAACTGAGATGATATGGTTGTTGATGTATATAGGAAATGAGGTTTACAGGGTGATGATTTATGTTGTACAAGGTGATAAAAGAATTATTTGTTTGTACACTTTCTTAGCAGGGATATTTCTTTGGTTTAGAGGCTGAAGTATACTTGTTTGGGGGCTGCATTAATGGCTTGTACCATTTTATTTTTATTTATAAAATTTTCTTTCGGCTGTACAAAATGAAGATAGTGTGATGTAGCTTCTTTTACAAGCTTCTCCTCATGTATATGTTTCATTTGTTTACTTGTTTCATATTTTTCATATGTATTTGTTTTGTTTCTTTCATTTGTTTGTTCTATCACTTTGTAATATAAGTGAGATTCTATTTTATTTCCTTTTTCTTTTATTTTTTTATAATGAATTTCTATATTTAATACGTTGTTATAATTTAACTAATTTGTTTACTATATATATTTTCTAAAATTTATCTTATGTATTTTTATATTTATCTCAATCACAATTATTTATTTCTAAATTTAATACTAACTATTTTTATATTCATTTTGTAATATAGGTGAATTCCTAGATTTTTAATTTGTTATTAGATTTTATCCAATGTTTTTACTATATACTTTATATATCTTATATATTTTCATTTTTAAACCATTTATTTACGATTTAAATTCAAATCAAATATATATATATATATATATACACAATTTCAAATTTACTCATATATGCTCAAATACATATATATTCACATATATACACATATATATACAATATTTCAATTTTAAATGATTTATCATAGAATTTCTTTGAACTCGGGGAAACTCGCTTCCATTTATCAATTTATTTCACAAATTTTATTAAAAAATAAATTTAATTATCAATTTAAATTTATATAAAATCCAGGATCGTTACAATAAATGAATTTATTTCCTTAACCTTTGATTATTTTCAATTTCTAGTTAAATTTCCACACAACAATGATAATAATTTAATATTATCATTCTTAACATCCAAGCGGCCAATAATTTACTAAAAATTTTCTTTTATATCCGAAAATAATTTGGGGTAAAATTATTTCATTTACCCACCTTTTAAACAATACTGTGTCACTTCATCGTGTCAGGTGTTTATAAACTCTTCTCGAATAGCAGCCAACTTACCCGATCAGAATTCATATTCCACCCAACCAATAAGTCAACACAATATTAAAACAATTTATATTCACTAACAACTACGCGTTCATATCTATTAATACTCTCAAACTCATTCTAAAGTACTACAGACTCTATTCTATGAGTAATCCCCCACCAGAGCCATGGTTCTCGCTTAACCTTCAGCTCTGATACCAAGTGTGATAACCCGCAGTTCCGTACCCCTTGAATTGACATTAATCTCCATTATCTCAACTCAAGAAGGACGGAAAAACAAACCATTTGGGGTTAAAGAAGAAGAAGGTAGAAAAAGAAAAAAAGAAAACCACATCAAAATCTCACAACCACAGCGGAATAAAATATAATAGATAATAACTGATCTTTACACAAAAGAAAACTATATCTGTTTATTCTTTACATCTTTAGAATACAACATCAGAGTTCAACAACATCTAACACACAACTGTACAGTAATCACTACATGTCCTCACAAAAATGAATACACGGTACACACAACACAGCGATATACATCAAGTACGAGTGATACGTCTCGCCATCCAGCTTGTCTCCTGAGCTCCATAGCATCATATCCTGTATCCTATAATACCCGGTCTGACCCAAGCATTATAATAAAATAACACCCGAGTCATTCTGGAAAACCAGCGTGAGAAAACACACTCAATTTGATTATTAAAGTTTCCTAACCCTTTGAAATCAAAAGCATCTCGTAAGACCATGCCACAAATAAATATGTCGGGTTTTTACCTTAGGATAGCCAAAACACTTTTTTATCAAATTCGTCTGATATTATAATAGTGTCTATAGAAAGTAAAATAGAATCTAGCTGAAATGCTTGCATCTCACGTTTCAGCAATAGTTGGGCACAATGAAAACCGTACAGGCACGTAGGGAGAATGAATTTCCAACGAATGACTAGGCACTGGGGTACCACCTGTCACAGTACCTGGTCTAGATCAGCGTACCGAGGACCACGCCCAATCCCCTGCAACACAAGGCTGGAACTACCCCTTACTGGATAATTCCGAGTAAGATCACCCCACGGTTGGGATCAGCAACCGCACCACTAAGCCGAAATAAAAGGGACATCTAGACAGGGATGACCTCATCCTAATGGGCGCTACCCACATAGCCTTGCTGCATAACCCCTGATTTTCAGTCATTCCCGATTGATGAGGCTTGAGGCTAAGCGTTACCTTTTTAGAACACATCCCTTAGAATGCCCACCGTCCTCCTAACGATGTTCCGAAAGCATTCATCCATACAAGTCCGTACCGGGTTCGAACGGAACCGAAGGCACTATTCCTACTACATCCATTTTGGAATCACCCTCAGGATTAGTAGCGACTAGCCCTTACACTTCACTACTCCATCTTCGATTCCAAGCTCGTTTTCCCCACGAAAACGTACAAACCGGATCGAAGTGGTTTTCGGGAAAATAAATCCCGATCCCGGTCTCTTCGAAACGATCAGCGCATTGGCCAATATTGATAGTCGGTTATTTAACTATCAATTAACATTCACAAACAACCATCAAACATAAATAATTCTCCCAAATTATTTATTAACCTCAAAATACCTTCGCACGATATATTTCCCATTTTCAACCCTTTTGAAAACAGTTTTCTAACCACACTCTCCTCATGAAATAAATTCCCAAATATTTATTTCCACTGAAAACACCAAGTACAAAAACTTTAGATTTTAAAATAATTTTGAACACTTTATTATAAAATATAGTTTAACATTTAAATTGAAAACTACATCAGTACTCAGCCGAAAATATACTTTAAGCTTCTTTAATAAAATATAAAACTAAATTTTTATCCTTTAAAACAAATACCAAGTCACTTTTAATATTTACTACTATAATAGATTTGAAAAATACTTTCTTTAGAATTTAAACATTTAGAAATAATAAATTTCTAAAACATGCTTTTTAAAACAACATTAAAACTTTTAACTATATTTAAAAATTTGCTTTGAAACATACTTGGCTATCCAGGGAAATACGCTTCGCTTTCACATCTTTAAAAATAAATCACCATTTATTTTTAAACAAATTTACCCATTCCTTTAATAAATTTCTACCGTGAATTTATTCCTCCAAATATCCACTAATGTATTCCTTCACTTTTATTAACCCAGTTTATAAATCCAAAGTCTCACTTCTCTTTTAAACATCCCGGTTTAAACACTTAAATCAATTCCCAAATTGATTTCCAATTTACTTCACTTTTAAATAAATTTCCTTACTTACTCCATTTATTTCAAAATCCATCAACTTTAAATTTCATTTCTTTATTATAATTTTAAAAATCTCTTTTAATTGAGAATACCAATTCAGATTTCCCAAATTCCTTTCTTATCCCTTTTTACATAAATTTAACCCTTGACTTTTAAAATAAATTCTTTATTTCCTTAAAATAATAATGCTTGAGTTTTAAAATTCATTATTTCTCGGTTATTTCAAATCCCATTTCCATACTTGGAATTTATTTACTAAAATTTTATCATCACTTTTATTCCTTCCCAATTCATTCTTAAATTTATTCAGATGCTCTATAATTATTTTACTTGAAAATCTTCTTTTATATTTCCTTTTCAAAAATCCATTATATATTTTTGGTAACCCAGTATACCCAAATATATTCAATCAACACGTTGTATCCAACATTCCAATCATCAATATGATTCATCACAGGATAAAAAATAATCATAACAGAGAATATTAAACATTCTAAATAAGTTTTGAGGAATCCAGTTGGATCCCTCCAACCTGTTTCCCTGCATCCACAGATGTTAGCACAATATAATAATACCAATTCCACTTCGAGGTGGAATATCGCGTTATATGGAATTAATATAATATCATCCGCTATTATGCGGCGCATAGGGTCTCATCCGCTATATAATGCGGGAAATCAAACACTCTAATATATACTATATACTACTATATATAATATAGCACATCAAATCAATTCAATCATTCAACCAATTATTTAAATTTACTATAATAATCCAAATGAGTGAGATTAACTCACCTTTGATTTTAGTTTGCAGTCTATTCCACTCCATTTCCATTCCGACTTGTATTTTCTCGATTTTAGACCTTGTATAATATTAGATGATTTATTAATATTTGAATCGATCAAACAATTAATTACAATTCATTTATTTAATTTTGAACTAATAATTCGGTTTTTAACTAATAATCAAATTTTAAACTAATTCCCTATAATAAATATTTCTTAGTAACTAAAATAATTAAATAAGTTTATTAACAAACTAATCATTTAAATAAATTATTTTACAATAATTTAGTAAAATAAAAATGTGTATGTTTATGTATTTTTATATGGATATATTTATATTAATATACTTTCCTTGAAACCCTTATACTTGTAAAAATTTATTTATGTGGATTCAAAGTCTAATTTCAAAGAAACTCTTCTACATTCAAAATCCTTATATATATATACAACTAATTCAATCTTAAAACCTTACTGTTAATTCCCTTTTTGTTTGACTGCATATGTATTGATTTTTTTTCTTTTTTTGTGAAAAATAATATAAACAGTAATTAACTTTACTATATATATAAATATATAAATTGAAAAATAAACAGTTTCATAAACTTACTACTATTATTTTCCTAATCTATATGTACATATATATATATATAAACAAATAAATAAACATAAAAATATATACATATACCTTCACTGCCTCTCCCCTTGATGAAACTCTACCCTCGAACTCGGCCGCCTTACGAGCGCCACCTCCATCTTCCACTTGTGCCGCCGAAACCCCACACATACACGCCTCCTCTATAAGCGTCGATCCCACCTCCTCAGCCTTCACCAACGATCGCGATCCCTCTGGTGCCAAAGGAACACAACACACTGACATCGCGCTTGCCGACCTCACTACCTCCATTCAACTGTGCTGCTTGCCAAGTCATTCACACCCTTGATTTGATTCTGATTGATTTGATTTTTTTTCCGAATTGAAGATGGGTGGAAGGCGATAAAAGAAAATGAGATAGCTCTCGTTCGAACTAGAGAGGAATATAGGTCGAGTCGTGATTTATAAAATAGGGTAGAGGCTTGCTTTAGAGATTAGGCGACATTGAGAAGATGCTGAACTGTATGAAAAGATGGACGTGATTTTAGGCGTGTTGAATGGGAAACACTGAGAGGATGGATTTTCGGCTGAAAGGAGATAGTCTAGACAAATCTTTATTACATTTTTTTTTGACTGGTCAACAAGTATATATATATATATATAAATTTAAAATTCAAGTTAAATTGATTTGAATTCGTAACTTAAAATCCTGACATCCTATCGTGGCGTGCCGCTAGGCGTTCATAATGTTATATCCCTATTCCGAACGCAATGGAAAAAGTTTCGAGTCCTAATTCGATCGTACGGAGAAGATAGCTTTTGGACTCAGTTATAATATTAAATTTTGATTCAAATCTCAGTGCGTTTATATCTCGTACGCTCACACAACAATTCCAATCACGACGAAAATTGAAATCCGATAATATTACACTATTACGGATCCAATGGGACTGGTTTCGTTTAATTCCGAGATTGTACCTCGGAAGGCTATGTTTTAAATATCAATTTAAACGGTATATTTTCAAAATTTAACAAAACACTTCCAAATTCAATTTTAACACTTTTACTATCTTCAGTATTACCAATATAGATTTTACAAGCCTTCAAATTATTTTTAACAAGCTTAAAACTCCTGATTCAACATTTAACCCAACTTCAATTATTAAATTCAATATATTTAATTACCAATTAAATAGTGATATTTGAAATTCAAGTCAAAATTACCCTTTTGAATATTTAAAATCAATTAAATATTCCTATTTTAAATATTCAAAATTCCGGGTTGTCACAATCAGTGTCAAAGAGAGTTAATTGACAAAGTAGATAATAAAAACATAATAGCATACCCATTCACTAAGGGACTCACCTAATTGGTTTTGAGAAAACTGATTGGAGAAGTTGGAATTAGATTCCATAATTGACTCCAAGTGCAAGTGGGAGATTGATAGAGTTAGGGGTATGCCCTAGGAGCAATTATGTAATTTGTTACATATTTCTAACTCATTGACCAATCTTGTTCAAAATAAAAGGTATTTTCCACCAATTATACACTTGATATAATGTGACTATATTAATTAATTAACTTAATTAAAGGTATATTTAATAGAAAAATCCATAAATGGTATATTTTGTGATAGTAGTTACAAAGTGTTGTAACCGCGAGTAATTTATCACAACAAAACAAATATACCATTTTAAATGTTCCTAGTCAAGATGCATCAAGACTGGATATCGATGTATCCGTTAAGACTGGAGTACGTAACGCTCTCCAAAAGTTGGGCAGTGTATTACTCATGACTGCTAGGGGCACCTAGGGGTCACGTACTAATAGTTATTGGATAACTATGGAATGACTCACTCGATAATTTTCTATTGGTTAATACAACTAATGTCAAACAGAAAATATCGACGTGACTGATTTACACAGTTCTCTCGACTTAAGAATACTATAGATCTTCAATATGAAAGCTCCGCTTTGATTATAGCCAAATCATGGCATGGCGTCCATTGAGTGACTATAGTTGGGTCGAGTGGAAGTATTAGAAGTGAAGCACTATTCAAGAGAGGATTCGTCTCCTCAGTTATATGCGGTTAGTATCATAGTCAACTCAAGTCAACTCAAAGTCAAAGTCTTTGGCTAGAGCATTTCGGTTAATAATAATTGTTATTATTGAACCAAAGACTTTGTATTTAAACTATAAATTTGAATGTGGATGAGGTTGGAATTTTGACCATTACCAAATTCCTAAGTCCAAAGTGATATAGTTTTGACGAAGAGAATTGCTATAAACAAATGTCACAACCGGGTAACGCATATTAAACTAAAATTGGATTTTACCGAAAATGAGTAAGCGACAAATTTGGACATAATGTCAGACCACCTGCTAAATGACGTGTGAACGTTAACATTAGAATAGTTTGATGTTAATCGCTGACCAAATTTACACCCTAAGAGTTACACAGCCGAAATAATGAATTCCCTTAAGACCGAACGATTTAATTAGTTTATAATTGTTATAAATTAATTAAATTAATTAATATTTATGAAATATTATTTATAAAATTTGAATATGATTTGAGAAAAAAATAATGTTATATATATTTACAGCAGTTATAAATATATCGATATACAATATCGACAAGCGATTAAATTAGATTAAATTGCATAGTATTTTAGCTTGGCCTTAGATGGATTTAAGGCCCATCATTAGGGCTACAAAATTTCGGCTTTGGGAAGGCCTAGAGGTGGCTAAAACATAGGGAATTGGCTTTGAGATAATGGGTTGAGATAAAGTGAGAATGGGTAAAAAGGTTTTCCTCGTTTCTCTCTAATACAACCTTATATATATGTATGTATGTATCTCTAAAATAAATTACTAATGGTCGTCATTACCTTCTACATTGCTGTTTAAAACATAGCTCTCAGTCCACTCCAAAATTCTCAAATATATTTCAAATTAAAATAATACTATTCGATAGTTAGAGGTCGTTGATTCTGGACTTGCAATTTGACGAATCAAGAATAGTAAAAGGAAGGGAAGTCATTGCTTCAACGTGGATTCAAAGGCATTATTAAATTGGTAATTTAATTCATATTATAGTAATTAAATTATATTCTATGATCCTATAATGAGCAATTTCATATCTGTTTAAATATATTGCTACTATATGTTAAGTTAGGTGAAATTTTGTAAGTAGATGTGGTTGTCACAAATAAGTTTGGTTATGTGCATAATATTTTTATTATCCTATTTGATTTACATATAGACAAATGTTGTTTACCGTACGAAATCAATTTTTGTCATTAATAATTGTTTTATATATATTAATTATTATATATATTAGTGTATATTTCTCTCTCATAATATAATATATGCATATATAAGTTATATATATGATTGAAAAAAATTAGTATACTTATTTGTATATAATATGAATTTACAAATTCGAAAATTAATTGGCATACATATATTCATATTTTTAAATAAACATTTATTGAATTTTGAATTGTTTATTATATATAATATAATTATTACACTAAAAATTCAATTTTATATTTTTAAAAAATATTATATCATTTCAGGAACATATAGAAAAATTTAGGAATTTTTCAATAAAGTTTATTATTTTTAATAATTAATATTATTTTAGAAAAATTCTTTATAATTTATTAAAAATAATAATTTAATCGAAAAATTCTTCAAAATTTTTCGTAACCTTTCATTCATGATCCTAGAATTTTTGAATTTTTAATATTATATTATTTTATATTAAATAATTATTGCTGAAATCAATGTATTTGTTTTTAAAATAATATTTTAACTTTGAAAAATCTCCAGGTTTTTCCTAAGCTCTATTTATGATCCTAGATTTTTGAAAATTGTAAAATTTGAATTTTCATCAATAGATTATTTTATGTTAATTATTTATGGATGAAAACATTATTTTATTCATAATATATACAAGTTAAAATACTAAATTATTATGTTTGCAAAACTAAGTTAATTTTGAATTCTAAATAATTTTTAATAATTGTTCTCTCTCTCTCTCTATATATATATATATTTATCTATATATAAATGTTTTATGTTCATATATTATATATACTATATTTATACATACATGTGTGTGTGTATTTTGTAACACATATACATGCACATATTTGGACAACATACATGACATACAAAACGAGCTAATATGTCTGTTGCAATATAAATCCCATTTACATATGGGCATATTATACATTTCACGAATTATTATGTTACACATGCACTCACACATATATGTATATAATACATTTATGTATAAAATAAATCGAATAAAATTAATTTGATATCTTAATATATTTGAAATTAAATAAAATAAATGATTTTATTTGAATGAAATTTAGAAATGTTCTAATTCAGTTAGATTCATAGGCCCAATAAAAGATCAAATAGGGTAAAAAATTTAAAATTCACCCATAACTTCTGTTGCGGGCTAGTCTAGTTCCAACAAAATGTTCCTAGTCAAGATGCATCGAGACTGGATATCGATGTATCTATTGAGACTGGAGTACGTAACACTCTCCAAATATTGGGCAATGTATTACTCATGACTGCTGGGGGCACCTAGGGGTTACGTACTAATAGTTATTGAACAACTATGGAACGACTCAATCGATAGTTTTCTGTTGGTTAATATATCTAAGGTCAAATAGAAAATATCGATGTGACTGATTTACACAGTTCTCTTGACTTGAGAACACCGTGGATCTTCAATATGAAAGCTCCGTTTTGATTATAGCCAAATCATGGCATGGCGTCCATCGAGTGACTATAGTTGGGTCGAGTGGAAGTATTGGAAGTGAAACACTATTCAAGAGAGGATTCATCTCCTCAGTTATATGCGGTTATTATCACAGTCAACTCAAAGTTAAAGTCTTTGGCTAGAGCATTTCGGTTAATAATAAATGTTATTATTGAACCAAGGACTTTGTATTTGGACTACAAAGTTGAATGTGGATGAGGTTGGAATTTTGACCATTACCAAATTCTATAAGTCCAAAGTGATATAGTTTTGACGAAGAAAATTGGTGTAAACAAATGTCACAACTGGGTAACGCTTATTAAACTAAAATTGGATTTTACCGAAAATGAGTAAGCGATAAATTTGGCCATAATGTCACACCACCTGCTAAGTGACGTGTGAACGTTAACATTAAATCATAGTTCGATGTTAATCGCTGAACAAATTTACACCCAAGAGTTACACAGCCGAAATGATGAAATTCCCTTAAGACCCAATGATTTAATTAGTTTATAATTATTATAGATTAATTGAATTAATTAATATTTATGAAATATTAATTATAAAATTTGAATATCATTTGAGAAATAAATAATGTTATATATATTTATAACAATTATAAATATATCGATCGATATGCAATTTCGATAGGCGATTAAATTAGATTTAATTGCATAGTATTTTGGCTTGGGCTTAGATGGGTTTAAGGCCCATCATTAGGGCTGCAAATTTTTTTTTTATAGAAATTGCACTTGTATTTATAGCGTTGAAAAAACACCATGTTAACTTTCCATAGCGTTATAGAGATCGCTGTGGAACGACATGCTATGGTATGTATCAGATCTATAATAGCGTCTTAAAAAACGCTGAAAGGTAACAGTTTTATAGCATTTCAATCAATGCTGTGAAAATAAAAACGCTACGGTAGAGTCCCACTAAAACATAGCGTTGATTCCTATGGCAAGAGTTCCCTTCTCCAATACCTATTATAGCGTTTTTAGTTGCTATGTTAAATTTTCCATAGCGTTCGAGTTTTTTAAGGTGACCAACAATTGCATTATTTTATGCTATTAAATACGTCCCTTGACCTATTATAGCATTTGTACTGTATGTGTGATACAAATGACTATAGATCAGAGCGTACTGTTATTTAATTCATGCTGTTAGGTCTACAAAGCATTTCAGATCTTTAGTATTCATTTCTACAGCGCATATAAATACAACTTTTCACACAAACATAATAGGATTTAAACAAAATATATAGATTACATAACATTCATAGTATTTTCATACAAAATGTCTCTAAGTAATATCTTCATCATCAATGTTTTAAACTTACACAAAAAAGTCACACCTCGATAGCAAAAAAAGTCGAACCGTGTGAACTTTCGCCAAAATCTTCTATGTAGGTTTACTTTAGTTATAAAAGATGTGGACTTATTGTAGCTTTTCCAAAATCTTCTATGCAACTTTCGCCAAATCTTCTCTGCATATTACAAATAAGGCCATAAATAACATTCACAGTAAAAAAATTTGAATACTTTTATCTTTGAAAAACCTTCTTGCTAAACTGGACAACATAAATTTCACTGGTTAATTGAATACTACTGTAATAATCCACTTTTCCGTACCCCTTGAGTAGACACTAATCTCCATCGATTAACTCAAGATGAACGAAAAACCGAACCATTAGGGTTTTAAGAAAGAAGAGGTAGAAGAAAAGATAGAAGAAAAGAAAAGAAGAACAACAGAACAACAACAGAAATAGAAACAATATCAGAATCTCACATTCGCAGCGGAACAATATATAATAGATAAATCAATAATCTTTTAAACAAAAAACTATATCAGTTTATACATACATCAATCAGAGTCAATATACAACTCAATACAACAATGGACAGTTATATAAACTTGTCCTCATACAGAATACACAGTGGAATAAATAATATCAGATACAAATACTATGTCTCGCCATCCAGCTTGCTTCCAAAGCTCCAGAATATCCAGAATATCCTGATAACATAACTCTAGGCTGCCCGTGTGGAAAATTATGGGCACCCAGAGTTTAGAAGGGAAACAATAAACTCCGAGTCAGTCATGGTGACTGGTGTGAGATCGTAAAACAGTTATTTTTAAAACATACAACAGGAAGATTTTAAAGTCAATTCGAAATGCTTTTGGAAAATGAAACTACCATAAGACCTCCCGCCACACACACAATGCAAACGCAGAATTGGAGGAGATTTCTTCTTATGATAGTCAAAGATGCTTACTACGCAAAAATCAAATCCTTTTTGATATTATTATTAGTGCATAGTGTAGAAAACATTTAAAAAGTAGAATATAAATCTTTGCCAGCATAGGTACCATTATAGTATGCTTACTATAGCTACCATATTAAATGGCAGGTTCTACAACTAAAACCGTACAAGGCTCGTATTGTTTCTTTGGATTTCCAACAAATGGTCAGGCCAAGAAACTTCCCATTGCCACATGGAAACGCCTCTGGAATGTCGTCCCGAGAAAAAACCTAACATTACGGTTAGATCTCTGCCAACACAAGGCCGGGTAACCCCTAACTGGGTAACTACTGACACGAATATGTCATCCCCCGATCGTAACCGATCTATATCCGAGGATCCTCGATTTCCAACAACCACAAAGTAATAAATTTGCAGCAACCACATAGGTTAAGTATCTGGGCTCCATACCATGATACCACCTCTATCCAGAAGGAATGACATACACTAAAGGGGCGCTACTCCCTAATAACCTTGCCGCATTTTGCCTGTTTTGACCATTCCGGGGTGTGAGGTCCGACGAAGTCTCATCCACAAAGCTATGCATTGTCACAAAGCCATGCTTCAGGTCAAACAAATGATCAAAGTAATGATCACAAAGATAAATGATCAAGCAAATGATCATACCACAAATGATCAAACAATGATCATTTCACAGCAACACTCAGCATGTCGCGTTACCAAATTGGGAGTATATCGCTGATAAATTTCAACTACATAACCTCTGAGCTCGTACGTCTCAGAGAAGGGTGTTAAGCTAAGAGAATAAATTCTCCGCCACCAACAAATATGTACTTGAAAGAAATCAGCTTTATATCTCAATCTGTAATGTCAGACATACAATCCATACAAGTCCGTTCCGGGCTCGAACAGAACCGAAGGCACTTCTCACGAAGCCCTTGCAAATCCAGAAAATTTTCTAATCAAGTCCGGACTTCCCGTCACTAAGGGTGATAAAACCTCTATATCGGAGATCAACCGATGTAGAGTAACTCGACGGTAATCCTTCCATTTTGAAAAATATTCGGTCTTCAACACCGGTCATCAAATGCAATTCATAACGACGTATCACATATTCGGAATGGGTTATACGACCCCATGGTCCTTTCCCGGCTAACCCGAATAGTGAGTGCTTATTCAAAAATAAGTATGGCATTCAAATTCAAGCAAATCACAACAAATACTCATTCAAGGGTAAATATTGATAGTCGGTTATTTAACTATCAATAAAGATGCGCAACATCATCAGATTCCAAATAATTTTCTAAATTATTTATTTTCCAAAAATATCTTTACAAGATATAAGATTTCCACACTTCAAAAATAAATCAATATTTATTTTTAAACAGATTCCATTTCTTTTATAAATTCCATAGTGAATTTATATTTCAAATATCTACTGTTATACGATTTTCAATCGATTTCAAATATTCACTTTCGATTTATCTTTACAAAGATAAATTCTCAAAAACGTTTCATTTCATATTGGAAAACGTTTCCATACTTATTTAATAATAAGTAATTCACAAATCTATTTATTTTCAACATTTGAAAATATTCGATATACTTAAATCAAAATTAAGTATATACTTCATTCTTCAAGGAAATCATTTTCTTTCACAAATTTTATTTGAGTCAAAACGAATGTTTCGTAAAACATCGTTACGACGACTCAAAATCACTAGTATAGGGATTCGGAATTAAGATAGATATATAAATCCCAATACTATAAAAAAACATTTCCATTCGGAAATCATTTACTATAACAACAGTGTTATAGTCCACCATTTCCTTCTTCCTCGAAAACGTCTATTTCAACAATGAATGTTGAAATCTATGGTTTCGATATTTAACACATTTTAAAACATCGTTAAAACAATTAACTTCATTTTTAATGTCACTTCCCCAAAACAATATCCAATTTACTTAATAATATATTCACTGTCCAAAATCGTGAATATACTTCACTAACCAAATTCCACTATTTTCTACACATTTAATTTCAAGAATTTATCCACTATCTAAGATCGTGGATAAAATTCTCAACCAAACATTTTTATTCCCCATATTATATAAAGAATAATTCGCTATCAAAAATCGCGAATATATCCCCTTTAATAAACCTCTATGTTTAATTTATCAAATTTAATTGATTTCGGATTTATAAATCAACGTTTATAAATTCACCTTTATATTTTATAACAACTTTGATTTATAAATCTCCTTTATTAACAAATTCGATCAATATTCCATTTAAAGGCAAAAATCCAATTTATAAGTTAATTTCTTATAAATCTTTTATTCTACAATTTCATTCATTTTATAACTTCACAATTTATAAATCTATAAATTTCATTCACTTACGAATTCCATTAATATTTCATTTTTAACACTTATAAAAACTCGTTTTATAATTCCAATATTTTTAATTTATAAATATCAATTTTGTACATCTTTTATATACATCGTTTTTAATAGTTCAAAAATACCCATTTAAACCATTTTATAAATTACTTAACCATTTATTTCAAAAATCACCTTTCGGTTATATTTCACAAAAATCATAATTTTTATAACTTAAAAAAAAATGGATCCGATGATGCAACAGCACCAAATGGTCTATCACGACAACAAACATCATATATTGATATGACAATAGAATATACAACAAATATCTGTAAATAAATAAATACTGGTGAGGAATCTAGTTGGATCCCTCCAACCTGTTTCCCTACATCCACAGACGTTAGCACAATACCAATTCCATTTCGAGGTGGAATATCGCGGTATATGGGATTTATAAAAATATCATTCCGCTATTATGCAGCACAATAGGGTCTCACCCGCTATATAGTGCGGGAAATCAATCAACTCCAATATATACATATGCCAATATGTAATATTGCTATATATATAGATATATCCTACTATATCTAATATCACATTCAAACAACAATCAATCAATAACTGAAAAATCAACTTTTCATTCGAGTGAGAAAATCTCACCTTAGCTTTTATTTTGCAATCCCATTTCCATTTTGATCATTTCTTCACGGGTTTAAACCATGTATAAACATTATACAAATTCATTAATATTTGAACAGATCGAATAACTAATTTTCGTTTTGGCAACTTTGATTATCCAACGTTTTTATTTTTAACCCAATTCCCTTAAATAAATTTGTTTAATTAAAAATTAACTTTAAAACTAAATTTCCTGTTAATATACCCAGTTAATTAAAAATGTGTATATTTACTATGTATATACTTAAAAATCTATGTAGATCTCAAAGTCAAAATTTACATAAGCTTCTAAATATTCTCTTTTAAAACGAAACTTATATTTACTGTTAAAATTTCCTTAACAGTATAATGACAAATTTTAAAACACTGACCCATACCTGAAACCGACAGGGATCCAGATCAATACCCATCCACCGATCATGACCAAATCACCCTCGCTGTAAATCAAGCATCCCAGAGTTTCTCGACTTCGTTTCACGTGATTCTACCCGAAGTCGAAACCCTAACTTCCGAGCTCCGCCTCCTCTCGATCGCGACAGCCTTGAAATCGAACATTCGCCTCACTGCCCTTGTCAACATCGAGACCTTCGCTTCCGCTCGCCTTGGACCTCGCGCGAGCGCTACCCTTAGCAAGTCGTCGAACGAACGCCACCTGCTCCCCACGCGAATCCCTCCGCTTCGAGTCGAAGTTCGCCGCCTCTGACATCGCGATTCGATCGCGAATTGGTTTGCGATGCTTGGTCTTGGAAGTAAATCGCGTGATATGTGATTAATAGGTTAAATGGGAAACGAGATTTCGTTCTGGAATTTTGAATTGAACGAGAAATGTTTTCGTTCGTATTATTATTTTTTCGATTTAAAACTGGAGCCGAAGAAGAGAAGGGACTGTGATGATTTATCGAATTGAATTCGACTCCGCCATTTTCTTTGTTTTGATCGAACGAGAGATAAAATTTTCTTTGTTTCTGCTTGTGTGATAAAAGGAAAAGAAGGGGAGACAAGAGTACGCGATTAACAGAGAGTAGGTCGACGCAAATCAGAGACTAGGGTGGCTGGTGATTTGAGTGTATAAATTTATATTTAAATTAAATCGGTTAATTATTGTCCAGACGTTTTTATCTCGTACGATCACACAATAGCTCTGATAAATACAAAATTTGAAAACCGACAATAATTCAATATTACAGACCCAATGGAACTAGTTTCGTCGAATTCCGAGACAATATCTCGAAAGGGTATTTTTAAATATCGATTCAAACGATATAATTTCAAAACTGAACAAAATAGTGTGAAATTAAATTCTGAAGCTTCTATTATCTTCAGTATCATCAATATAAACTTTACAAGCTTCCAGATTATTTTAAATCAGCTTAAAATTGAAGATTCAAATTTTTATTTAACTTTCAATAGATTAAATTTTATAATTTAATCGTCAATTTATTCTGATAATTTGAAATTCAAGTCAAACCATCATTCAAATATTTAAAATAAATTAAATATTTTCAATTTAAATTGTTCAAAATTCTGGGTCGTTACAATCTTCCCCCCTTAAAAGAATTTCGTCCTGAAATTACAAGTTAGGAAAAATGGTCCTTAACTCGTCTACTATTTTTCACAATCCAAATAGTTTTATCAAATTTCCAAAACAAATCTTTCTACAAAAAATTCGTTATTAATTCAACTAAATTTCCAACTTCAATTATAAGTTTCAAACAACATTGTTTACTTCAAAATTCAAATTTAAATTTAAATTCAAATTTTAAACTTTCAAAAATTTCTCAAAATTTTATAACTCTTTAAATTTTCGAAAACTTTCGCCAGCGTCTCCTTTGCGCGGCTAACACGGCACAACTACAAAACGTCCCTACGGACTCTCAAATTTCAAAAAGAAAAGAAAAGGCCAAGCGGCTAGACAAGAAAATCATCAAATCTCATATCGAAATTCAAATACATACCTTTTGTCGAGCAATTCAAACTTATCTTTGAAAATCAAATCCAATTTTCTTTATAACACCTGTATATCCTACTAACCATAATATCCAATTATAACATTTAAACCATTTTGCCAATTCCATTACAAAATTTTTCAATATATACTTCTTATATCATTTTTAATTCACTATTTTGGTTTATAACCACTTATATTAAACTGGATTTCCAATTCCATACGAATTTTAATTTGTCTTTCATTTATAATTATTCAATTCAATTCTATTACTTACAAATTCGAAATGAATCTCAACTTTCAATTTCACTTTCATTAAATTTATTCACTTATACTTACTTAAATTTAACTCCATTCTTTAAGTTAAATTTATTCTATCAAAGTTCAAATTGTATAAGTTATCAACTTAATATTATTTCCATAAATATTTTAAATAGGATTCCAGAGTTTTTTCAACTTTTTCAAAACCATTTTTTTCAAAAACAATTCAAATTATCCTTTGAATTTCAAAAACCAAACCCGAATTTTTCAAACAACTTCCATTTAAAACAATTTGGCAGCAATTCCTCTTTTGGAAACCCGAAAATGAACACCAATGATGCCGCGGTCATCATCGGAATTATTTTCTAGCGACCGAAAAGAATTTAGAGCTTTCAACTCTCCAAAATACTTTTCAAACCTTCGAAATCCATTTTCAAATCAAAAAGGATTTAAACTTTCCAAATCTCCAAAATTTTCAAATTCTTTTCAAAACATTTCCAAATACTTCTCTGGAATTCTATTTCCAATTATAAGTCACATTTATAATTTACATTCTTAAATTTCATTTGTATGTGAATTAATTTCTTAACTTTGGAGTTATGATTTCAATTTCTTATTTAATTTCAACGATAATAATTTAATATTATCACTTCTAACAACCATGCAACCATATACTGTAATAATTTACAGAAAATCATTTCCTTTATATACAAAAATAGTTTAGGTTATTTACCAAATTTTAAAACAATACTGTGTCGGTTTATCTTGTTTAAGAGTTTAGAAACCCTTATCAATACAGTTAGCTAGACTGCACCGACCAAAATCTATAAACAATCAACCGATAAGTCAACCCAATACAAAACAATTTCATATTCACTAACAAATACGCGCTCATATCTATTATTACACTCAACTCATTCTAGAGTACTACTGACTCTATCTCTAATGAGTAACACCCAACAGAGAAGGGTTGTCGCTTAACCATATGCTCTGATACCAAATGTAATAATCCACTTTTCCGTACCCCTTGAGTAGACACTAATCTCCATCGATTAACTCAAGATGAACGAAAAACCGAACCATTAGGTTTTAAGTAAGAAGAGGTAGAAGAAAAGATAGAAGAAAAGAAAAGAAGAACAACAAAACAACAACAGAAAGAGAAACAATATCAGAATCTCACATTCGCAGCGGAACAATATATAATAGATAAATCAATAATCTTTTAAACAAAGAACTATATCAGTTTATACATACATCAATCAGAGTCAATATACAACTCAATACAACAATGGACAGTTATATAAACTTGTCCTCATACAGAATACACAGCGGAATAAATAATATCCGATACAAATACTACGTCTTGCCATCCAGCTAGCTTCCAAAGCTCCAGAATATCCAGAATATCCTGATAACATAACTCTAGGCTGCCCGTGTGGAATATTATGGGCACCCAGAGTTTAGAAGGGAAACAATAAACTCCGAGTTAGTCATGGTGACTGGTGTGAGATCGTAAAACAGTTATTTTTAAAACAAACAACAGGAAGATTTTAAAGTCAATTCGAAATGCTTTTGGAAAATGAAACTACCATATGACCTCCCGCCACACACATAATGCAAACGCAGAATTGGAGGAGATTTCTTCTTATGATAGTCAAAGATGCTTACTACGCAAAAATCAAATCCTTTTTGATATTATTATTAGTGCATAGTGTAGAAAACATTTCGAAAGTAGAATATAAATCTTAGCCAACATAGGTACCATTATAGTATGCTTACTATAGCTACCATATTAAATGGCAGGTTCTACAACTAAAACCGTACAAGGCTCGTATTGTTTCTTTGAATTTCCAACAAATGGTCAGGCCAATGAACTTCCCATTGCCACATGGAAACGCCTCTGGAATGACGTCCCGAGAAATAACCTAACATTACGGTTAGATCTCTGCCAACACAAGGCCGGGTTACCCCTAACTGGGTAACTACTGACACGAATATGTCATCCCCCGATCGTAACCGATCTATATCCGAGGATCCTCGATTTCCAACAACCACGAAGTAATAAATTTGCAGCAACCACATAGGTTAAGTATCTGGGCTCCATACCATGATACCACCTCTATCCAGAAGGAATGACATACACTAAAGGGGCGCTACCCCCTAATAACCTTGCTGCATTTTTCCTATTTTGACCATTCCGGGGTGTGAGGTCCGACGAAGTTTCGTCCACAAAGCTACGCTTTGTCACAAAGCCATGCTTCGGGTCAAACAAATGATCAAAGTAATGATCACAAAGATAAATGATCAAGCAAATGATCATATCACAAATGATCAAACAATGATCATTTCACAGCAACACTCAGCATGTCGCGTTACCAAATTGGGAGTATATCGCTGATAAATTTCAACTACATAACCTCTGAGCTCGTACGTCTCAGAGAAGGGTGTTAAGCTAAGAGAATAAATTCTCCGCCACCAACAGATATGTACTTGAAAGAAATCAGCTTTATATCTCAATCTGTAACGTCAGACATACAATCCATACAAGTCTGTTCCGGGCTCGAACAGAACCGAAGGCACTTCTCACGAAGCCCTTGCAAATCTGGAAAATTTTCTAATCACGTCCGGACTTCCCGTCACTAAGGGTGATAAAACCTCTATATCGGAGATCAGCCGATGTAGAGTAACTCGACGGTAATCCTTCCGTTTTCAAAAATATCCGGTCTTCAACACTGGTCATCAAATGCAATTCATAACGACGTATCACATATTCGGAATGGGTTATACGACCCCATGGTCCTTTCCCGGCTAACCCGAATAGTGAGCACTTATACAAAAATAAGTATGGCATTCAAATTCAAGCAAATCACAACAAATACTCATTCAAGGGTAAATATTGATAGTCGGTTATTTAACTATCAATAAAGATGCGCAACATCATCAGATTCCAAATAATTTTCCAAATTATTTATTTTCCAAAAATATCTTTACAAGATATAAGATTTCCACACTTCAAAAATAAATCAATATTTATTTTTAAACAGATTCCATTTCTTTTATAAATTCCATAGTGAATTTATATTTCAAATATCTACTGTTATACGATTTTCAATCGATTTCAAATATTCACTTTCGATTTATCTTTACAAAGATAAATTCTCAAAAACGTTTCATTTCATATTGGAAAACGTTTCCATACTTATTTAATAATAAGTAATTCACAAATCTATTTATTTTCAACATTTGAAAATATTCGATATACTTAAATCAAAATTAAGTATATACTTCATTCTTCAAGGAAATCATTTTCTTTCACAAATTTTATTTGAGTCAAAACGAATGTTTCGTAAAACATCGTTACGATGACTCAAAATCACTAGTATAGGGATTCGGAATTAAGATAGATATATAAATCCCAATACTATAAAAAAAACATTTCCTTTCGGAAATCATTTACTATAACAACAGTGTTATAGTCCACCATTTCTTTCTTCCTCGAAAACGTCTATTTCAACAATGAATGTTGAAATCTATGGTTTCGATATTTAACACATTTTAAAACATCGTTAAAACAATTAACTTCATTTTTAATGTCACTTCCCCAAAATAATATCCATTTTACTTAAGAATATATTCACTGTCCAAAATCGTGAATATACTTCACTAACCAAATTCCACTATTTTCTACACATTTAATTTCAAGAATTTATCCACTATCTAAGATCGTGGAAAAAATTCTCAACCAAACATTTTTATTCCCCATATTATATAAAGAATAATTCACTATCAAAAATCGTGAATATATCCCCTTTAATAAACCTTTATGTTTAATTTATCAAATTTAATTGATTTCGGATTTATAAATCAACGTTTATAAATTCACCTTTATATTTTATAACAACTTTGATTTATAAATCTCCTTTATTAACAAATTCGATCAATATTCCATTTAAAGGCAAAAATCCAATTTATAAGTTAATTTCTTATAAATATTTTATTCTACAATTTCATTCATTTTATAACTTCACAATTTATAAATCTATAAATTTCATTCAATTACGAATTCCATTAATATTTCATTTTTAACACTTATAAAAACTCGTTTTACAATTCCAATATTTTAAATTTATAAATATCAATTTTGTACATCTTTTATATACATCGTTTCTAATAGTTCAAAAATACCCATTTAAACCATTTTATAAATTACTTAACCATTTATTTCAAAAATCAACTTTCGGTTATATTTCACAAAAATCATAATTTTTATAACTTTAAAAAAAATGGATCCGATGATGCAACAACACCAAATGGTCAATCACGACAACAAACATCATATATCGATATGACAATAGAATATACAACAAATATCTGTAAATAAATAAATACTGGTGAGGAATCCAGTTGGATCCCTCCAACCTGTTTCCCTACATCCACAGACGTTAGCACAATATCAATTCCATTTCGAGGTGGAATATCGCGGTATATGGGATTTATAAAAATATCATTCCGCTATTATGCGGCGCAATAGGGTCTCATCCGCTATATAGTGCGGGAAATCAATCAACTCCAATATATACATATGCCAATATGTAATATTGCTATATATATAGATATATCCTACTATATCTAATATCACATTCAAACAACAATCAATCAATAACTGAAAAATCAACTTTTCATTCGAGTGAGAAAATCTCACCTTAGCTTTTATTTTGCAATCCCATTTCCATTTTGATCATTTCTTCACGGGTTTAAACCATGTATAAACATTATACAAATTCATTAATATTTGAACAGATCGAATAACTAATTTTCGTTTTGGCAACTTTGATTATCCAACGTTTTTATTTTTAACCCAATTCCCTTAAATAAATTTGTTTAATTAAAAATTAACTTTAAAACTAAATTTCCTGTTAATATACCCAGTTAATTAAAAATGTGTATATTTACTATGTATATACTTAAAAATCTATGTAGATCTCAAAGTCAAAATTTACATAAGCTTCTAAATATTCTCTTTTAAAACGAAACTTATATTTACTGTTAAAATTTCCTTAACAGTCCAATGACAAATTTTAAAACACTGACCCATACCTGAAACCGACCGAGATCCAGATCAACACCCATCCACCGATCGAGACCAAATCAACCTCACTGTAAATCAAGCATCCCAGAGTTTCTCGACTTTGTTTCACGTGATTCTACCTGAAGTCGAAACCCTAACTTCCGAGCTCCGCCTCCTCTCGATCGCGACAGCCTTGAAATCGAACATTTGCCTCACTGCCCTTGTCAACATCGAGACCTTCGCTTCCGCTCGCCTTCGACCTCGCGCGAGCACTACCCTTAGCAAGTCGTCGAACGAACGCCACCTGCTCCCCACGCGAATCCCTCCGCTTCGAGTCGAAGTTCGCCGCCTTTGACATCGCGATTCGATCGCGAATTGGTTCGCGATGTTTAGTCTTGGAAGTAATTCGCGTGGTATGTGATTAATAGGTTAAATGGGAAACGAGATTTCGTTCTGGAATTTTGAATTGAACGAGAAAGGTTTTCGTTCGTATTATTTTGTTTTTCGATTTAAAACTGGAGCCGAAGAAGAGAAGGGACTATGATGATTTATCGAATTGAATTCGACTCCGCCATTTTCTTTGTTTTGATCGAACGAGAGATAAAATTTTCTTTGTTTCTGCTTGCGTGATAAAAGGAAAAGAAGGGGAGACAAGAGTACGCGATTAACAGAGAGTAGGTCGACGCAAATCAGAGACTAGGATGGCTGGTGATTTGAGTGTATAAATTTATATTTAAATTAAATCGGTTAATTATTGTCCAGAAATTTTTATCTCGTATGATCACACAATAGCTCTGATAAATACGAAATTTGAAATCCGACAATAATTCAATATTACGGACCTAATGGAACTGGTTTCGTCGAATTCCGAGATTATGTCTCGAAAGGCTATTTTTAAATATCGATTCAAACGATATAATTTCAAAACTGAACAAAATAGTGTGAAATTAAATTCTGAAGCTTCTATTATCTTCAGTATCATCAATATAAACTTTACAAGCTTCCAGATTATTTTAAATCAGCTTAAAATTGAAGATTCAAAATTTTATTCAACTTTCAATAGATTAAATTTTATAATTTAATCGCCAATTTATTCTGATAATTTGAAATTCAAGTCAAACCATCATTCAAATATTTAAAATAAATTAAATATTTTCAATTTAAATTGTTCAAAATTCTGGGTCGTTACAACTACCAGCCGCCGTTGCCACTAATACATGGTAAAATATGAAGAACAAGTAGACAAGCTTCATAGTTTCACTGGTTAATTGACTGTGTATAGTGTAGGACGGGTTATCTAGTATTAAAACTAATATGAAAAGCCTAAGCATCCAAGTGCAGAAAAATCACTTGAAATCGGTTAGTACATCAATCTCCTCCTCCAACCTAATCTGAACAGAAAAATCCAAGTGAGAAGTGGTTAATCTATCATTTCAATCTCCTTTTCCAACCTAATCTTCCTGTAGACCTGAAATCAAGTTACATATGAAAAAATTTCTGTAACTACCGTAACTTCTTCATCTGTGCATGATATATCATAAAAAAAGCACCATCCCTCGTATTAGTTAGTACATCAACTCCTTCCATTTCAGCAACATAAAACATGTCACCACTTCTCACGCCTGCAATTTTGGCCTCTCCTTCCTTATCAGCAACCTCATTTGCACCTGCTACATCAACTGACATAATCTTAGCCCCTACACACACATGAGTCATGTTTATTGATGACACAACCAACAATCTTCCTATGGTAGTCACCCGCATTTCTATCTGTATCAATAAGTTCGTTCAAGCCTAGAATCAACAGTTCCCCAAATGACACAACCTCAACAAACAGTTTTCCTTATCACGTCATGTATACGATCAAAAAATTCCCCTTGTTTTGCTTTGGAGTATTTCCTTATCCACAAAACATCCAAAATGACAGACCTATTACTAGTATCAAAATACTACACTAAACTATCACCTATAGACTTACCTACAGCCCCATATAGGTTAGAAGAGGAGATTGAAATGGAACAAAAGCAGTTGACAATTGTCTTGAAATCAATAATTTTAGAAACCATAGAATATGCCTGTTGTAGAATACCAAAGAGATATTAAAAATGGCATATGTCAGTGCATGGTGTATCTTGTAGTATATAACTTAAGAGTTACATAATTATGAATCGTTTAATCCAATTGGAAATAAAATCAAAGATCAGGCCATAAAAAATATTTAAGGACCTAGTGGTTTTGGTTCAGAATATTTGGTGCAGCTTAGTTTATATTTAAATATGGTCTATAGGTCAATAAACTTTTAATTTGGATATTCAACCAGAATCAAGTTCCAAAAATTAATTATTTAATTAAATGAATATGCTTCAAATATTTCATTAACAATGCCATATTTTCAAATCATGAATTATATCACAATGTCATACTTTCATAAGGTGACAAACCATTAAAATAATACCATTAATTTCACTTTGTCAATTTAATCTGAAATCTATAACTTATTAACGTATCCAATTAGAGCTTATAAATCATAAGATATCTTCAAAATCAACACATATAGACTCAAACATATTCGTTTCTTCAATTTTTTAAAATAACGACTTCAAAAACCACATCACAATCCATTTCTTCAGTTTTAGCTAAAAATAGATTCAAATGTACTCATAAAGTATCTTGAAACTTCTCAAAATTTGGATCTTGTTCATCCAAGTAATATCTAACAATTTCTCAACTGAAAGAATAATAGAAACGATACACCCACAGAAACTTAAAAACCTAACTCAATAGCAATCTTCCATTCCAATCAACTGATCTATTGTTATATTTAAATTAAGCACAAATAATAAAGGAGAACTGATTTCTGGAATGCCCTGATATTCGAGCTTTTAATTAAAATTTCTCTTGCCATAATAACATAATATCATTACCTATTTTTTTGATAAGTACGTACGTAGTTACAACCTTTTGGACATTTATGGTTACGTTGTACTAAGATCTGCATGGGTTAAAGACATTAGCTAGCACTGAGGTGGTAATGAAGTGTTTGGGTAATCCAATGTCGTGACCTATTTTGTAGTATTTTTACATTAACATATGCACTTGTAACTTTAGCAAGCTGAGATACAATGTATACTGATTTAATATGGAAGCCTGTATATATAACTCCAAAGGCGCCACCGTTGTTGCCATAAACTTAAATTTTCAATGGACAAATTTTCATTCATAGGTTTAAAATAAAAAACTTAAGTTTAGGCCTCCTTCAAAATTTATGAAAATTGATCCATTTTTCACTATTGAGCTTTTTATATGTATGCATTTGGAAAATGAACGAAATCAAAATTATATTTTGTAAGAGCAAATTCAAAGAGCATAAGTACATATCCTTTTTCGAAAAATTTGTATATGAGAATTTTCAAAATGTGCATGTATACAAATATTGTATAGTGGAAAAGATGCATAACACAGTAAGTTATTCGAAAGAGGTCTTGAAGTATTTTTTTTATTTTTAATCGCATGTGAAAGTTTGTTAAACTGCATCCTAACTAAATCAAAGAGCAAGTTAATCAGTTCATTTTCGTAATAAGACAACAAACAAATGATAAATTCATTTTACTTTATTCAATTGCCAGAGTAACAATGGCCGAAAGAATCTGAACTGAGATTGAGGAATTTGATTGAGGGAGATTTATTTTCATTTTACTTTTCAGAAAATATATCCAAAAGGTCCTTGTTTTTAATAAATAAATCCTAGTTATTTTGATTGAGGAATTTTGGTTTGGTCACTCCAAATATGCTACGCACTTAGGGAGATTGTTACACATGAATCATTTAGAAAACATAAATGACTCCTGGCAATGGATATCTTGGCTCTCGTGTCGATGAAGAACGTAGCGAAATGCGACACTTGGTGTGAATTGCAGAATCCCGTGAACCATCGAGTCTTTGAATGCAAGTTGCGCTCGAGGCCGTTAGGTTAAGAGCACGTCTGTTTGGGCGTCATGCCAAAAAAAAAAAATTAAAAAAAAAATCATTTAGAAAACACGTTGTGTACGACCTATAAATAATATCAAAGATTTTTCTAATTTAATCAGATACGGTAAGCATGTAAGATACTGCACGATGACAAACCCGATTTCATGATATTTCATAGATAATAAATACCATGGAGTACCATTAATATTTCATTATATTACTATATACTGCATTCGACCTAAATACATATATTTTTAATTCTAGTGTACTATTATTCTAACATATTGATGTTATTATTTTTGAGATACATGGGAATAGTGTTAAAATTGCATGCCACAATAAAAATAAAAAATGAACGCCATCTGGAATATCATATTAGAACAAATATATATACATTTAATCAGAAAATTTTCTTGACTATGTGAGTGCTGTGAATTTAGTAATTATTATATATGATGAATATTTTGGTATGTTTAGATTTCCAAATCAAAACAGGGACATAATTAAAGATCATACTTACATTTGGAGGTAAAATAACATCTTCTTCTAGCCAATCAACATACTTCAGCACCGATTACCTATATAGTAGAAGTACGACGTCCATAATTAAAACACAAACGTAAGTATTTATATATCTAAAAATTCATATATCCCAAAAAAAAATACCAGAACTTGACTCTACTACAACTTTCGCCGCAAGCCATGCTACTGGACAGCCAACGACATCTTCAATTCACTCAAGATCGCTAGATGGTCTCCAAAGAACCGCATCCGAAATTTTCGCGTTCTCCACCCAAACTTTAACTGCACCTGTTCCAAGTGGAACGAAATGTAACAATTCATTTGGATCGGTTGAAGCCACACGTCCTTCGGCATCTATTTCTGTTCCACTGACATCAATCAGCTTGCATTTATTTTTGGAATTGGATTTTTCACTCTATCAAGCATGAAAATGATTATTATAATATGAATTTTAGTCAATAAATTAGATAACAAGTTGCGATAGATTCACTAAAACGTGTACTTATAGACACATTACTGAAAGCGCTACTATAGCACTGAGATTAGTAGTAGGGGATACTGTAATGTTGACATTAGTAGGAGATGATGCTCGTGGTGTCGAAATTTGATACTTATCGTGCCAAATATTAGTGATCTTCGTAAAGACATTTTAGAAGATTCTCATCATTCTAAATTTACCATTCATCCCGGTAGTAGTAAAATATACGCGGACATGAAGTGACTTTATTATTAGGATGGAATGAAATCTGATATTGCTAATTTCATTAAGCGCAGACTTGCCAACTCGTTAAGGCCGAGCATCAAAGGCCCAATGGGTTATTGCAACCTTTGGACATTCCAATTTGGTAGTGGGATCAAGTCTCCATGGACTTTATTGACGGTCTTTTCCGGTCTCGTTCGGGTCATGACAGTCTATGGGTGATTGTGGATAGACTTACAAAATCCGCCCATTTTATTCCCGTTCGGTCCAATCAGACCGTACCTCTTTTGGCCAAACTCTATGTTAAAGAAATCGTTAAATTGCATGGAGTTCCTACTTCTATTATTAGCGATCGTGGTCCATTATTTACTAGTGGATTTTGGAAGGGTCTTCAAAAAGCTTTGGGAACGAAGCTTAATTTTAGCACCGCTTATCATCCTCAGTCCGATGGACAAACAGAGCGTGTGAATCAAACTCTTGAAGATCTCCTTCGTGCATGTGTTCTTGATTTTGGTGGAAGTTGGGAAGGTCATATTTCCCTTGTTGAGTTTTCTTATAATAATAACTTCCAATCTAGTATTGGTATGGCACCTTTTGAAGCACTCTACGGAAGGCCATGCCGATCTCCTTCATGTTGGCTTGAAGCCGGTGAGAAGCTGGTTTTTGGTCCAGATTTTATTTGTGATGCCATAGAAAAGATTGACCTTATTCGTTATAGGATGAAAGAAGCTCAAAGTAGACAAAAATCCTATGCCGATAACCGAAGAAGGAATTTGGAATTTTCTGTGGGAGGTTTGGTATTCATTCGTGTTTCACCTATGAAGGGTGTTGTGCGTTTCAGTCGATCAGGAAAGTTAGCACCTCGATATATTGGCCCATTTCCCATCACCGAACGCATTGGATCCGTGGCTTATCGCCTTTTATTACCGCCTCAATTTTCCACTATTCATGACGTATTCCACGTTTCTCAACTATGGAAATGCCTTAGAGATTCTGATTCTATTATTGAGCCCGGTGTTATTAAAGAAATTAAAGTTTCACCTAATTTGATTTATGAGCAACATCCTATTCGTATCATTGCTACGGAGGTTAAACGCCTTCGTAATAAGGATGTTCCACTTGTGAAAGTTCAATGGTCCGCAAATCCTAAAGATTGTCCTTGGGAATCCAAAGAATTCATCGAGCGAACACATCTGTACTTACTCTCTTGTGCTCCTTAACATGAACTTCTCACTTCAAAATTTTCTTTTGTTTGTCATGCCTTAAAGTGGTTGTTACTTTTTATTTTCTTCTTAAGTATTGCGAGGACGCAATTTCTTTAAAGAGGGGAGTTTGTAACAACCTGCATATTTTACGATTATATATTTAAAAGTTTTATTTAAATATAGCATCGTTTGTTGAATTTAAAGTCCGAAATGTGACTTTTTGTAAACAGTCGAATCCGGACTCGAGACCACTTCCATTGAGTTCAAAACGATGTTTACAACTTTTTTGATTATAAACATTGATATGTTTGGAGTTGATTATTATTTTGGTATTTTGTTTGGGCTTTGGGTTGTGTTCTAGCCCACTAACCCAATAAGAGAACCCAAACCTTCTACCAAATACCTCCCACTACACTCCTCTTCATTTATTTATTCCACTTTCTAAATTCCTAACACTCAAGCCCTAGGAAAATGGGGGAAAAGAAAAGAGATTAGAAATTCCTAAGCCCTAATTCTCTTAGGAAATTCAACTTCAAGTTATAAATCAAAGAGAAGCTTCGGTAAGCATTCTCTTCATCTTGTCCATCTCAATCTCTCTTCAATTTTCAGAAATTCCTATAACAAAACTTAGGAAATTCATTTCATTTGATAATAGATTGAAGATTCTTGAGGTGTTGTTGAAGAGAAATCGATCTTCCTTTGTTTTAGAGCTTCTCATTTCTTGTTTTTGGGTTTAAAGGTGATTTTTTTAACTCACATCTATGTCTATACCTTTGATAGTTGTTAGGTATGAATTCCTAACGTCTATTTCATGTTCATTTGCTTTTGATTTCAATTGGTTTGGTGAATTTTCCAATTTTCGGTATTTTGAAGTCAAAATCTATGAAAATCTTACTATGGATGTTTGGACATGTTGTTTGGAGTGTATTGAAGAGCCTATAGGGCTGGGTTATCGCTTGGCATAAATCCCTAGCCACCATCGCTCATCTGATCGCTTCCGAACCAATTTGGCCATTAATGGCCTAGGCCGATTTTTTCCCTGAGCTTCGGCTCAGACGTCTGGGAAAACACTCAGACATCTGGGCCATCGGAATAAAAATTCCAGATGTACAACTCAGACGTTTGAGGTTATTCCCAAACGTTTGGGCGATCTGGAAGAAAATTTCTAAATTCTCAGCTCAGACGTCTAGTGCTGTTTAATTCAGCCAATTTGCCTAATTTTCAGTGGATTTCCATTTTAATTGATTTTTGTTGATCCAGTTGGTTGCTTAGAGCCAAACATCGGTCTGCTTGGAGTCACTAAATTCGAAGTGTTGGGTCAGTGAAGAATGGTGCTTGGAGTCATCTTGGCGTTTGCCTAGAGTCATATCATCTATGTTCTCTAACCTTTGAGAGTATCGTTTGAGTAGCGGTAGCTTGTTCGTTCCCTTGTTGCCATTCAGAAGCTGCCGCTTGATCCTCTATGCCCTGGTCGGTCAAAGGATCTAAGGGAAGTGGACAATGTTCCTTTATTAAGTTGAGTTTCGAATCCAAAATGCGGGGGCACTGCGCTCTGCTTTTTCTTAAATTTGGATCGTACCCGAAAAAGTTTTTTTTTGAAAATATGGGTCATATAAGAGACCGGTGTAACTTAAGTTTGGATCGGCCTATGCACATGGTTCGGTATATTTGATACTTGGTCAGCATTCTTGTAAAGCACAAGAATAGAAGGTGGTTTGGTGTTGGAGTGTAGGCATTGTGGATCGGCCAAGAGTGGCTCGGCCAAGATGGTTCGGTATTGGAGTGTATGCATGGTGGTTCGGCCAAGAGTGGCTCGGCCAAGGCGGTTCGGTGTTGGAGTGTAGGCATGGTGGATCGGCCAAGAGTGGCTCAGCCAAGGCAGTTCAGCCAAGGTGGATCGGCCTGAGTGGTTCGACGCGTATAGTTCGGCAGCTTGAGTCTATTCTCGTTGGCCCGGTCCGGATTGCTCCTTGTATATCGCTCAGTCATGGAGAGAAGGCTAAGGTGGGTCGGCCATTCATCGTTCGTTCGAGGACGTTATCAGATTACCAATATGGCAACATGGTTGACTTTCCTTCACTTCGGGTTACATCCCTAGCTGCTTCGAGTTATAGGAGATTTCGCTTCGAGTCATGCTTGAGGGATTCATGGTTCGGACACGCTGGCTCAGTGACTACTGGTTCGGTCATGGGGGTTGACATACATGGGTCGGCATTTGCTCAGTATATATGCTAGAGCGATCGACTGTCAGCTTTTGAGTGGGGGATCGGCTATTTGCATTGAGTGAGGGGTTGGCTATTTGCATTGAGTGAAGGGTCGGCCTTTATATAACTCCAGTGCAAATTCCAACATTCAATCCCAAAAACTTGCGTACATCGGTGAATCCAATCCCATGGCTAATAGCTTCCTTTAGATCTCTTTCAAATCTAAGTAGAATAGGAAGTTTGCTGGTAAACAACTGGATCTATCTCGCGAATATAGAAATCCACTAGTAGACGATGAGATCCAATTAAGCTGAGAATTCAATTCTCAGTGAAAGCACCAAAATGTTAGCCCCAAAATTGGTCACTAATACCCATAGAATTTCATGGACATTAAAAAATTAATGGAATCTAAAGAACAAAGCATAAAAGTAAATTGACACAAAGATTTTATAGTGGTTCGGCAATCTGGGCCTACGTCCACTTCAAATTTCATTCATTCTTCATTTGATTACAATTACATGAGTTGTTCGATTGGCTAGAATCTATTGATACAAGTTTATAAGAAAAATAGCCATGGCAGAGTATTTGGAGTAGGAAGAATAAGATGATGAAGTCCCCCCCAAAAAGAGAGAGCGAGCCCCCCAAAAATGGCCCCGTACCCCTGTATTTATAGACGAAGGTAGCCTTCAGCCTAACTGACATCTTCAAGCCTGGACCCCCCTTGGCCGCTTGGGCCCACCATCAGAAAAGCTCAGCCCAACACACTATGCTAACCTCACTTATACACTCTTCAACTTATCAAACATCTATGCTGACACCTATTCCACCAAGCTAACCTTCATCATTCTGACATCCTGTATCACCTATCCGTTGATCTTATTTACCCTAGGCTGGATATAACTGTTCGGATATCATGCTCTGGTCATATTATTGTCATCTCATGGCCATCTTTCTCATCAATAGTCAAGTCTGGTCCTCGTAATCACCTTTGTGTAGCCAAACCAAAAGGTCGGATAACAAACCGCAAGCTAAATCAAAGCCAGGATCGATTGACAAAGCCAAGTTGAATTCATCACTTACTCGATCAACTTCAAGACGGCAACTTCAATTCCAGAACCCTAATTTCCATAACAAAGAGAAAGAAGGCGGCACAAAAATAAGAAAAGGGAAACACATATTTCTATTTGGGCCGAAGAATTGAAAGGGAGACTTTTCATTTAATTATTAAGTGGGCCGGTCCTATTTTATTTATATTGGGCCTAATTTTTAATTAAATAGGGTTTTGTTTAGTTGTGTTATTTTATTTTATAATTTTCTTTTAAAATTGTGTAACTCTCTTGTCGTGTGACTAGGTTACGAACTGCGGTGGTGTAGTTTGAGAATTCGCAACTCAATGGCTGAGTTGTGGTAGAGTTTTGAGCGTAGAGTTATGTTAGTCATTAGCAGGTGTCGCAAGTTTACATGTGTAAGTGTCTGACTACTTAATTTCTAGTAGAAACCTTTGGGGCAGCACGTAGGCAGGGTTTTGCTGAAGTTGGGTAAATTTGTGTGTGATCTCTACTGCATTATTATCTGTGATTGTTTTTATTTCCGCATTTATTTTCATTCTTATTAGTATCAACCTATTCATTCCCCCTCTAGGGTGAAAACGATCCTACAAATACAATATATTAAATTTTAAGTAAGAAAGAAAAAAAGTCAAATTTAAAAAGTATATGGTAATGTTGACAATAAACATTGTATGTTGACATTTATAAAGGACAATTTGTATTTGTTCTCAAATTCCTTAAAAAATACAATATCTATAGCACTTTTGAGCAGAAAAAATTAACTGTCTCCAAGAAGAATCGACTATGTATTATCAATTCATGATTATAAAGTACTATGTTATATCTCACAATAGACAAAAATGAAGTACATATTATGTATATTCTATTTTAAATTTACATAATGCAATTTATGTGGAGATTGCCATCTGATTCTTGTTACTAAAAACATGAACAATTTGAGCTATCATTAAGTACATCTGCTACAAGCTAAGAAATTGTTTTTTTTTAATTATTAAATGGCCCCGGGTCCAAAGTAAAACATGGACTAGGTAAAACAAACCTGTAAGAACAAAAATTATAGCACACACTCAAGAGCAACCCTAGCCGCATTCTACTCATTTTATATGCTTGCAAAGAAATCTAGAAAGCCCTAAATTAGTTAGGTTTTCCTTAAATTGGGGCAAACTTCGCTGATTAGCTGTGATTTTAATTTGCGATAGGTTCAAGGAGTATTCCAGATCCTTGTCATGCTTTTGCTATTCTCAATCAGGCTTGGATCTGAGATTTAATTACTTGATTTGTGAAGTCGATCTTCACATAGAGTCTATCTAGTCTGATTTGAAGTATTATTGATGTAGCTCAGACCGGAGATGAAGGCATAAGTCGTAGGCGACTTATGGAAGGAGCTATGAGTCATCTACGAGTTAAGAAAACAGGCATGAGTCGTGACCGACTCAACTGGGGTGAAGGCATAAGTCGTAACCGACTTAAGGAGGCGGTGATGAGTCGTCTCCGACTCAACTGGAAAAACAAAGGGGACGTTGCTTCAAGGTTGCGACTTAACGAAGCGGATTTAAGTCGGCACCGACTTAAGGAAGGTGATGAGTCGGCACCGAGTTACAAGGCACAAGTGTTAAGTCGACCCCGACTTAAGAAAAGAGATAGGTCGGCACCGAGTTACGACTTATTTAAGTCGGTCGAAATTTTAAGTCGCGAAAGCCCTGATGCCGTTGATTCCTCTGCCGAGTTAACCTCCACCATTGGTTCTTTTGAGATGCCGCATGTTTTAAGTTGCTGAAGCTGGTGCCGTTGATCTTGATGCCGAGTTAATCTGGACCGCTATTCTTAAGTCGTTAATAGTTGAGTCGTGTAGAGTTGTAAGTCGGCAACGACTTAAGGAGTTGTCTGTTGTATTTTCTGTTGTAAGTCGGTATGTTGTAACTACTTGGGCTTAAGTCGTGTACGACTTATGTTGAGTCGAAGGATTTGATAAGTCGGAACCGACTTAGTACTTGTAATATTTTTAAGCTTTCTGAACTGTGTTGTAAATAAGGCGACTTATGTTAAGTCGGCAAGGTTGATAAGTCGGTTGCCGACTTATGACTTGTACTTTTTCTGTTTTGGTGTGTTGTAGCCTATAAATAGGCAAGTGAAGTCATTTGTAAAGGTTGTTGATTTTTGAATAAAATTCTCTTTTGATTGCTTTGTGCTTTCATTCCAAATTGGTAGTTGAGTGTAATCTCCTATCTCCTCTTTCGGATAATCGAGTGCGCTCGATTCAACGATTGTAGAAGCCGATTCGCGGAATCAAGTGCGCTTGATCAACGCTTGAAGAATTGAAGATCTTTGAACCCGGTATCGTGCGCGATCAACGAGTTCGAGATAGCTAGAGTTCGGTATCTTCGGATCAACGAATTCGGGCAATTCAGCATTCATCAATCCATCGACTGCTACTTTCACCGATCTACATTGTTTTGAATAATCCGCTGCGTCAATTATTATAGCTTGCGAGCAAATCAAGTGGGTTTTTAGGACCTTGCCATGCTTTTTCTATGTCAATTTAGCTTCAATATGAGAATTTAACACTTGAGTTGAAAAGTCCGGAATCTTCAATAAGAGTTAACTTTCCTTTCGAGTGAAGGCTATTATTTTCACCCTTATTCCAAAAAGATATGTGATAAACTTTATCATTTAGATCGCTTTTGAAGTGATTATCACTAACTCTTCGTATATTGAATTCCGAGATGAAATTTCAATTTTATTGCAGAATATCCGTCACTACTAGCATCGAGTCGTTTGCGCGGTAGCTCGTACCAAAATCATGTAAAATAGTAGTTTGATTAGTGTTATTCTCACCATTACAGTTCAAGTTATAAGTAAAGTTAAAAACTTGGTTACTTCCTTTCCAGGAGTATCTGTAACGACCCGCTATTTTGGACCATTCGCATCCATTATAAGTGTATAGGTAGACACTCATGCCGGAATTGAATTGCTCAAAATACCGCGTTGTTAATTTAAATTTGGCAAAACTGAACATATACAGTAAATAAATAATCACAGATCACAGACACAGAGTAATACATGCAGCGGAAATAAAAGAGATAGTAATTCATGAAGCTACTATATAAATATATAAGTTACATCAGAGTTAAACCAGATACAATGGAAGAGTAATACGATACATCAGATACAAATCAGAATACATCACTGGAATCATCGAATACTGAAAGCAGAATAGATGGCTGGATCTTCAAGCAAGCTCTAACTTCAAAGGTGAGTCTCGAATACTGGTACACTCAGTCTGACCCGATGGTAAAGCAAAACACAAAACACTCGAGTCAGGATTAACATTCTTATATCAATAAATCCAACTCAAGTGAAATAGCAATTGAAATACAAGTAACTCAAAGGATGTTTGGAGTAACCATCCTTTAAGGATCCGTTAAACTATCTACTATGTAGTAGTGTACGATAAGTAGATAATGTCTATCAGTAATATAAGCTATCAAAATAGTGTTAAGGCGTTACCATTATCCCCCTTAACACATTTTATATAAGCGTTATAGTCTATACAGCACTGTAAACTCCACCGTAAACTAGTGGGATATCAGGGAGTACTCCATAGGTATAACACAAAACAAATTCGAAGTGGTCGCGTATAGGGATCCAAGTATGACAAGGCACATGAGGCAATACCCAAGGTAGTGAAACTACCGTTCGCCTGATCCGGACTGGTGAGAACGCATCGCCGCAGCGACCGCAACACCGCGAAACAACACTCCCAAAATCAAGGGTGCACCAATCGACAACAAGTAATAAGTAGTTTTGAAGAAGTGTGTTCGCTCGAGGTAGCTATCCCCCATTTGGCTCGGCACGGCTCCTGTTTTAGTCATTTCCAATTTGACACAAGTGTCAAAGCTATCCATTATCGTTCTCTTTCTTCAGTCATCGCGTTCGTCAATCAACCACTTCATTCTGGATCACACTCCGCGCGTAGTTATTAAAGTGGTTTTCGGTTTAGACAGTGAGTATGTCCCTAACCGATTCCGGTTCCTTTAATAACCTTCGTAATTATAACACCGATTGGTCGTTTAATAAACTTCAAAACCAAATCAATTTCAATTTCAAATAGAATTTGTAAACCAACATTTCATTTGTCTTTCTAAATCAATTTCCATAATTTACGTTTCAAAACTTCCAAATTCATAATTTCAAAATCTTATAATTCAATTTCAATTTCTATTTAAATAATTCAAATATTGATTCAAGTTCGTATATAAGTTTCATTCCGAAATCATCTAAATTTATTTAGTTTAACATTCACATCAATTTAAATTCATTGATCGACTTCATTAAATATTCATTAAGTAAATTTGTATTCAAAACAATTTCTATTAAATTTCCAATTCACTAAATCAATTACTTAAGTTCAACTTCATTATATCAAAACTTACAAATTGAATTAAATTAAATTCTTTACATTTCAAATCTTACATTAATTTCAATAAAACACATTTTATTTCTTGTTAAAGAAATTCAATTTCACTTATTTACTTACTTAAATAATTTTCCAAACTTAATTAATAAAGAAACTCACTTTCAATTATTCAAGAAGTTCAATTCCACTTATTAAAGAATTCAATTTATTTAATTATTAAATAATTCAAACTTATTTAATTACTTAATAATTTCAAAACTTAATTATTAAATAATTTCAAACTTAATTATTAATAATTCCAAATTTAAAACAACGTTCATTCATCATCTACTATGTTAATATTTTGATTCGGATTATTAAATATTAACATTTCCTTTCATTAAAATTCAAATTCCAGCTTCGTTTCAAAACCATATTATTTATTCAAATAAAATCTTCATTTTATTTTTAAATCAAATTATTGACCAATCGGGTTTTATTTAATTCTATATCCTAAGTCAAAGTTCAATTTGGGTATTTATCATTTCAACCCGATTCCAATTCAATTCAAAATCAAAACATAGCAAAGGGAACTTGCAGTGTGATAACTGGGATGGTGTCAAAGTAAATAAACAAGCAATAACAAAAATCAATAACAATCAAATAATCAATTCAAATAATCCCGAAATAATCATATTAATTCGCATTGTTATTTGTGCAAATTAATATAATTATTTCTAGAATCTACACTATCATTTCATGTAGATTAAAGATTATTACAATAATATTAATACGGTTCTTCATTTGATATCAATTATTCAATTTCGTACTACATAAATTTTACAACATATATTCAATGGTTCAAGGTGTAATTAACCATATTTTTACATGTCAAGTAATTTAAATATTTAAAGGGGTCATATTATACAAATTTTGTCTAATCAAATTTCAACACATATGTCGATTCAAAATTTTAACTATCCTACATCAAATTCAATGGCATAATATTTATCACTTTATACATTACAATTTAACATCCAATAAAATCAACAATCAATCAATTATCAGCCAAACTGTATTATCATCGCATAAATAATTAACATATAATGGTGTCAGATGTCATAGGTGAACAGATACAGGTAATAGCATATATAACAGTGCAAATAACTAACAGCAGCATATTTCAATTGTCGTTTCAATTGAAATTAAATTTATAAATAAGAGAACGTTAATCGTGAGAGATTGCTCACCTTTCTTGGCTAGAGGATAGTCAAATGAATTGAGTTACGAAATGCAAGCACGACTTCTAAAGCAAAGCTTCACTGGCACGAATTCAACGGTCAAAGCTAATAACAGAAATCGATGGAACACATCAGAACGAGACCGATGAAGATAATTGGTATGAGTGAACTTATATATATAACTATATATAACCATATATATAAAGTCATATTCTACATTTAAACACATATTAAATTAAACCCATATATATATTTCAAAAATCGTTGGTTTAAGTTGAACACATATAAATCGAACATATATATGTACATTATACATTTAAATTCAATGCTTATATAAACAAATAGATATATAGACTAAAATTTTAAAATCTATATATATGGATACTAAATTACTCACAGCCAACCAACAACAAACCTATATATACTATGACAAAATGTTTGTATACAAACTGAGACAGCATTTTTTTCTTTTTTTTATACATCTATGTATAATATAAAATATCTGTTAAACAAACTGAACTAGAAAAACAAAATATATATATATATATATATACAACTGACATAACTACACAACTGACTTGACTCGTATATACGACGACATACGTAAGACATAAATGTATACAAAGATATACTCACTGACCTCATTATAATGCCTATATAATAAAATAAAAGTGGTGCATGCACCTTATAGCCTTTATAGGCCATAACTTCTGCAACCAACATACTTCAAAGAACACAGTAAACTGTAACTTTTGTGGCTCATATATTCATAATAAAATTTGAAATAAATGTTTATATATACTGTAAACAAGAATAAGAACTAATAACTTATATACACTTTAATATATATATGTATACTGTAACTTTATAACTCCTATATACAGAGTTTTGGTTTTATTAGAAATCAATAAAGCATACATAATATATTTAACATAACTTTTTTATACTGGAAACCTGACATGTATTATTATCACCAAAGTCTATTTTAATACAACATAATATTTTTAAAACATATAAACTGACATAGACTATATATATGAGTATCATATATTTTTAAATCAAGTATACATATCTAATGGAAATACATATATACAAAAACGAAAAACAGAACATAGTTCCAACATAACATAGCTTGAGTATACTTCCTTATCATAGTATATATACATAACAAGTGAACATGCGCATATAACTAATATAAGCTGTTATACTATTATAAACTAATAATGTAACTTATATAACTCACAACTGTACCACTACTAACTAAAATATAATAATAATAAAATGAATTATTAACAGATATATAAATATATATATATACGTACACGATCTATACCTCACTGATCACGCAGATGCAATAGGAAGAAGAAGAGAAGAGGCCGGAGGAGGAAGAGGCGGCTCACGTGGTGGCTACAGTCGAGTGACATGGTGAAGGCGGGAGGGGATGATGGCCGATGAGGTGTGTTGAGGAAATTGTTGCTGCGGCCACTGCGATGGGACGACACGCGCTGGGTGGAGGCCAATGCCTGGTGAAGCTCGGCTAGGCAGTAGTGGTGATGATGAGGAAGTGGGGATGAGGTTGGTTCGGCCATGAGATGGTGGAGGAGACGTGGCCGAGGGGAAGAGGGCCGACTGTCGTTGCTGTTCGACTCACGGAGGCGGAGTCTAATCGGTCGGTGGCGGCTACAGCAGTGGGATGGTGGGCGGTGTCATAAGCCGAGGTTGCACGCAGTGAGGAGTTGAGGGGAAAATGGAATAACTAAATTTCTTTGGGCAGACAAGAATAGAGGAGGAGAAGCATCAGAGAATGGAAAAAAAAAATGAATGCAGGCAACGCTTGAATCTAGGCAACGCTTCAAAGCCAAATAAATGAATGCTGACCTGAATTTAATACCGCGAATAGCAAAAGTCACAAAGTTTGAATTCAGGAAATATTAACCGGCTATTGGATTTATGGTGGAACATAAATGGACAAGGAAACCAAAGATACGAACCGAAACGAGTACCTTTCACAGATTCGGTCGTGCACCAGCCATCGAAACATAGAACTTGAATATACCATAGAGATCAGCGCGGTGAGACGATCAAAACGGTATACAGATATCAGTGGTACGATTGAATTTTAAAAATTCGAATTTTCTACTATCGAAAAATGCAAGAAAAACGCAGAAAAATAAGATCGACGGAGCCAAAGAAGTCCGAATTTGGAAAAACGAAAAATGACGTCTTGCTCAGAAGATGGTTTAGAATTTTTCTATGTAAAAATATTTAGGTTCCGAAACATTTTATTTTCATCGCTTTTTAACTGATTAAATTGAAGTAAATTTACGCGCGAAATAAACTTTCATATTTTCGGACAAAACTTTACCAGTTGCTATGTTTAACTAGACGCATTCCAAATATCAAATTTATATTTCGAAATTTTATCGTTTAAAATTTTGCAAAATTTCAATTAATAACGTTATTAAAACCAGTTAAATTTACGGGTCGTTACAGTATCTCCTGGTTTTGGAGCTGGAATGGCCACCTCCCTCGTTTGTGCCCTAGAACTTACAATTATTCCAATTGAGCACTCTTGACCTTTGCTTAGGATTGAGTTGAGGTGATTTGCTCAAGAAAATGTCGGTATTGACTTTTCCGCTCTGTTTGTATGCTTCCACCGTTTCATTGTAATTGTCCAAATCATATATTGATGAAGCTTGAGTTTGTGAATAAGCATGAGTTTTTCCGGTCTTGTGGTTTAGAATCTGAAATTCTGTTTATATAAGTTTCCAAAGATTGATGTATTCTGTTTCCTTGTTCATGTGAATTCTTGCATTTCTTTTTTTCTTTTTTTCATATGTGATAAATAACAGATGTTAAAAGAATGTTTTCTATGTTGAATTCCTTTGATTTGGATTTGAATCTTTGCTAGATATGTTGTATACTTGTTCTAGTATCGTGCAAGGTGATGTTTTAATCAAGACCGAGTTCTCCTTTTGCGATGAACCAAACATGTCTTGAATATATGCAATCAAGGTATAAATGCTCTATTATCATTTTTTTCTGTTTTACAAAGAACACTTTTGGTTTCTCCATTTTTGCACCATCTGCTGCATTTGTCTCTAGTTTATTTAGTATTGCAAAGTAAACACAATAAAACATTTTTACCCAGTTTGCCCTATTCCAAATTTTTTTGTACCAATCCACTTCAACTTCTGCTCCCTTAATGTAGTCCAAAGTATTTTTGAAGGAAAATTTACCTTTTGCAGAAAGAATCCAATACCAGCTGTCTTTACTTATGTTTATATTTATTTCATTGCTTTCAATTGTTTATCTGAAAAAAAAGCAGCTGAGTTCAAATTAGTATTCCGTTAGTTATTTTGAATGATGCTTTCCACTTTAGATTTTGTTACTCCGTATTGCATTAAATTAGTCCAGCCTAGAAGATTTATCAAAGAATTGCCTCTGATCCAATGATCATGCCAACGGCTGGTATCTTTTCCATCCTTAGATTTTTCTCTAGCAATTTAGTTCCAATTTCTCTACTTTCGAGAATGCTTTTTCAAGTATGAGAAGAGTTATTTTAAATTGGCATTGTCCAAAAAGCTTTATTTTTTGTATATATATTTTCTTTCATCCATCTTGACCATAATGAATCACCATCCACAAATTTCCAGAATTGCTTGAGTTTACAAGCTTTAATTAGATCTTTGATGTTTCTTAAACCTAAGCCACATGTGCTCTTTGTTTTGCAAACTGTCCCAAGAAACTTTATGCATTTTCCCCTCCAAAAGAAGGTTGCACACATCCTTTCAATCTTTTGTATTGCTTTATTTGGGATATTGTGAGTTCGAATCCAAAACATTATAATAGCCGTGATGACAATGTGTGCAAGTTCTAGTTTGACAGCTATAGATAGCAATTTGCTTGACCAACTTTCCAATTTGCCTTGAATGATGTCAAATAGTCTAGTGCAATCTTTATCTGTAATCTGATTCATACTTAGTGGTAATACAATGTAGTTAAATGGAAAATTTCCCTCTTTTTAAATTTTGATAAAATTCCTCTTTTCTATTACAGTTCCCACAGAAATAGGTCTTATTTTTGCTTTCATTGATCGTCAGTCCTGCATATGGACTTGATTTTAAAAAAAAATTGCAACAAAATAAGCACTGTTAGTATCTGCATTCATGAATAAAAGCAGGTCATCTGCATATAATAAGTGGGAAATATAAGATTTAACTCAATTTACTGACTTTAAATTATTGTTAATATACTCTAATTCCATTTGCAAAGAATAAAAATCCATAGCAATGGTGAATAGATAAGGAGAAAGGGAATCTCCTTGCCTTATTACCCTATTGCTTTTTATAAAACCACATAAGGTACCATTAATAAGAATAGAATATGAGGCAGTGCCAAATACATTCTTTGACTAAATCATGGAATTTCTCATAAAAACCCATTTGTATCATCATTTGAATTATAAAGTGCCTATTTATTTTATCATTAGCTTTGTGTAAGTCAATTTTGATGCATACTTTATTTTTACTCCCTTTGTTAAAATTTCTGATTATTTCATGGATTGATAAAGTGTTTTCTACTATATATCTTCTTGGAATGAATGCACTCTGATTTTCAAGAATTAAATATTTTAGAAATTTTTATATTATATTACACAAAATAATAGCAATAATTTTGTAAACAAAATTACAACAGACAATTGATCTTTAATCTCCCAAACCATTAGGGATTTTTTACTTTTGGTATTTAGACAATTGACATCTATTCCTACCATTCTTCTTTTCAAAGCAATCATCACATATTTACCACAATCAACCCTAAAATATACTATAAAGAGTAAATATAAGATATCAAATTTTAAGTAAGAAAAAAAAATCCAATTTAAAAGGTATTTGGTAATGTTGAAAATAAACATTGTATGTTGACATTTATAAAAGGCAATTTGTATTTGCGTTCAAATTCCTTAAAAAATACAATATCTATAACACTTTTGACCAGAAAAAATTAACCGTCTTCAAGAAGAATCGACTATGTATTATCAATTCATGATTATAAAGTACTATGCTATACCTCAACAATAGACAAAAATGAAGTATATATTCTGTATATTCTATTTTAAATTTACATAATGCAATTTATGTGGAGATTGACATCATATTCTTGTTACTAAAAACATGAACAATCTGAGCTATCACAAAGTACATATGCTACAAGCTAAGAAGTTGTGTTTTTTCCGTTAATTGTTAAACGACCCCAGGCCCAAAGTAAAATAGGGACGGGGTAAAACTAACCCATAAGAACAAAAATTACAGCACACACTCAAACAACCCTAGCCGCATTCTTCTCATTTTATCAGCATGCAAAGAAAACTAGAAAGCTCTAAATTAGTTAGGTTTTCCTCAAATTTGGGCAAACTTCGCTGATTAGCTGTGATTTTAATTTGCGATAGGTTCAAGGAGTATTCCGGATTCTTGTCATGCTTTTGCTATTCTTAATCAGACTTGGATATGAGTTTTTATCACTTGATTTGTGAAGTCGATCTTCACATACAGTCGATCTATTCTGTGAAGTATTTTTATAGCTTGCGAGCAAATCAAGTGGGTTTTCAGGACCTTGCCATGCTTTTGCTATGTCAATTGAACTTGAATCTCAGAATTTAACACTTGAGTTGAAAAATCAGGAATCTTCAATAGGAGTTAGCTTTCCTTTTGAATGAAGGCCGTTATTTTCACCCTTATTCCAAATAGATATGTGATGAACTTTATCATTTAGATTGCTTTTGAAGTGATCATCACTAACTTTTCGTATATTGAATTCCGAGATGAAATTTCCATTTTATTGCAGAATATCCATCACCATTGGCATCGAGTCGATAGCGCGGTAGCTCCTACCAAAATAAAGTAAAATTGTAGTTTGATTAGTGTTATTCTTACCATTACAAATCAAGTTATAAGTAAAGTTAAAAACTTGGTTACTTCCTTTGCAGGAGTATCTCTTGGTTTTAGAGCTAGAATGGCTGCCTCCCTCATTTGTGCCTTGGAGCTTACAATTATTTCAATTGAGCACTCTTAACCTTTGCTTAGCATTGAGTTGAGGTGATTTGCCATAGAAAATGTCAGTATTGACTTTCCCGCTCTGTAAGTATGCTTCTAGCCTTTCATTGTAATTGTCCAAATCATAGATTGATGAAGCTTGACTTTGTGAATGAGCATGAGTTTTCCCTGTCTTGTGGTTTAGAATCTGAAATTTTGTTTATATAATTTTCCAAAGATTGATGTATTCTGTTTCCTTGTTCATATGAATTCTTTCATTTCTTTATTTCTTTTTTTTCATATGCGATAAATAACAAATGTTAGAAGAATGTTTGCTCTGTCGAATTCCTTTGATTTGGATTTGAATCTTTGATGGATATGTTGTATACTTTTTCTAGCATTATGCAAGATGATGTTTTGATTGAGATTGAATTCTCCTTTTGCAATGAACCAAATATGTCTTGAATATGCAATCATAGTATAAATGCTCTATTGTATTTTTTTTTCTGTTTTACAAAGACCACTTTTGGTTTCTCCATTTTTGCACCATTTTCTACATTTGTCTCAAGTTTATTTAGTATTGCAAAGTAAACACAATGACACATTTTGGGCAGTTTGCCCTATTCCAAATTGTTTTGTACCAATCCACTTCAACTTCTGCTCCCTTAACTTGTATTATTAAATGTATTTGGGCCTGGTTTGTAATGTCGAGGCTGCTGCACTTCACTTGTACCATTCTGCCTCTTGTTGCCATTTACTTGGTGCAGTACTTTGCACTGTGCATTCATGTGTACCTCGTTCACTAGCTTATGCTGGTTTATATATTTCATTGTTACCATACCTCTGTTGCTGCATGCCATATTTATCATGTGGTTCACTGTATCATGAGTTGGTGGTTAGCTTCATTCATTGTGCTTGCTGGAAACTGATGCTTGCACTTGCACATTTGGGTTTCACATGTATACCTTGTGCATGTCATTCTGCTTTCTGCTTGATACACTTGTCTTTGTAATAGTTGTTGCACAAATATTGTTGCTGCACTATGCAGTAGCCTTGCTTGTGCATTTATGTTTTGTGATGACACTGACCAGTCGAGTTTGAGTCGTATAACTCAAACTTGATCTCGAGTTGGTGCCAGTTGCTTTTGATTCGCTGATCTTTTGTATATTTCACTGTAGTGGTGAGGCAGTACATGCGTGCGTGTACTGCAGCCACACAGAATTGGCATTTTAAATTGATATTTCAATTGCTGGAATTGTTTCGTATTGCCAATTCAATATATTTTGAAGTGTATTTTGATTTGGTTTAATTTGATTATTTTGTGGTTGTCTAATTATCTTATAGATAATTAGATTATGAGTTTCTAATTATTTATTTAATAATTAGATTTTTGTTGTTAATTGCCGTTCAGGCAATTCTATTGTTTTCAAATTATCTTCATCGATAATCTTTGTATTTATCTTGTTGATGGTTTGAATTTGTTGATTTGATGTTTAATACTGTTAGTGTTATATCTGCCGTTATCCGATTCTCTTATCGAGGAGTTGGATATACGAGATTTCTATGACCGTTGTCTATTGCTTATTAAATTATTACTGCTTCTGTGCATTAATAACTGAGTTTGAATTAGACTGACCCGTGTATTATTTTCTTTTGAATTTAATACTCGGGTCAGACCCGAGTTATTTCCGGTTGTAGATATCTTGCTTTGGGTTGCCGTTTGAGCTATGAAGACTTTTCATATCTTTTGGAGTAGTCGTGTCATAGTATAGGTTGATATGTATTCATGTATATTAGTTGATAATGTATTTGTATATATATAACTTCCAGAGTCGACAGTTGTAGTTGTATCATATGTATTGTGTCAATGTATTGTAACTGACATCAGTTATATATATATGAGACTTTTGTTATCTGTGTTCCGCATCTTTTGTTTCTGTGTTATTATTATATATATTGTCCTAAACTATTATGAACCATCGTAGTTCATTTTATATTGGAATTGGGTATGTCGATGGGAGTAAACAAATAAGAGATGAAAAATGAAAAATATATACCACTCCTATCGAGGTAACCAATACTAGTGTAAGGCCAACTACGGATGGCTGCTCCTATCCAACCTTATTCTTCGTAATAACAGACAGTATTTCTTTTAATACTCTTTGTTGTTGTGAGCATAGAGGTGGGGCGTCACAGTTAGTATCAGAGCTTGGGGTTTATGGACATAATATAAAACATAACTTAGATGGAACATGTGTTACAACTATTGGTCGATGTTTTTATTTGTGCTTTGAGTCAAAACTAAAGTTTTGAAATTATGATGAAATTTTTAAATATCTTTGTTTAAAAATAAAAGTGGAATTGTGTTTTGTTGATTGATAATTTGTGTTCTGTTATCAGAATGCGCAGCGGAAACAGTGAGACTGTCTTCGCTGAATACAGCTGATAATCTTTATGATTTAAAAACCAAAATATGAAATTGAAATAAATTTCATTTGTTGTTAACATAGCTGTATTTATTTTGTTTCTTCGAAAATTACGAATCTGATTTGAGGATTCGAAGCGATTGCAGTTATGTGATTTTTGTTGAGATTTTTGCTGGTTTTCTTTTATGCTAATCATATATTGATTAGATTTTGCTGATTTGAATTATCTTCATTGAAGATATATTCGAATAATTCTTTGTTCATTTAATAGTACGTGCAAATTTGAGTTGCACGTTACTGCATTAATTTTACGTTGAACCGATGTTTGGTTTAAACGTATTTTGTTGCCGTTATCTTTATAATAGGATTTTTCCATCGATGCTAAATTTTTGAAGCACGGTGTTTCGTGGCATTTTGATGAATGAAAATTCACTGATATTACATTTTGATGTAAATTATTTTGATGAGATTTTGACGTTTAAAAACTACAGTCATTTTGACTTCAGTAACCGCAAAATTTTAAAAGTGGATTTTCAAGCGGTTATTCCGCAATGCTGATTTTGAGATCCGTTTTTACGGTGTTTTGAGAAGTATAATTTTCTTTTCAAAATTGCTTCTGATGTTGTTGCTTTAATCACGTGATTGGAAAATCTTTTTAAAATAAAAATTGTTTATAAAAACTTTTAACAGTTCGCGCTTTCAAAAGAATGAGGAAGCGACTTAAACGTTTCAGCAAAATCGAGGACTATGACCCCTTTCTTTTACTGATTCGCTTAACTCCGGACTTGTCCAGTTGAGAATGTGAATTGTTATTTTTATAAAATAAATAAAATTATTTTCAGGAATTTTACAGTTTTCGCTTTCAAAAGAATAAGGAAGCGATTTAAACGTTTCAGCAAAATCGAGGACTATGACCCCTTTCTTTTACTGATTCACTTAATTCTGGACTTGTCCGTTTGAGAATGTAAAATGTATTTTTTACGAAATACACAATTTTGCACTTTCAAGGAAACGATGAAGAGAATCAAACGATTTAGTAAAACACGTGGTATGGGACATGTGCGTTTGCTATTTCGGTTAATTCCAGACTCGTTAATTGAAACTTCTGTTGTTTTGATGATTCTGATGATTTTGTGTGCTTTCGAGCCACTATGTTGGACCTTCGGGTCATCTGCTGGACCTTCGGGTCATTTGTTGGACCTTCGGGTCATTTGTTGGGCTTTCGGGCCACTCTGATGGACCTTCGGGTCAAATACCAGTACTAGACCTTCGGGTCACTCTGCGGACCTTCGGGTCATCTGATGGGCGCCAAAATTATGTTGAGTACTTGGTAGGCTTCGGCCATATGTTGATGCACGCGCGGCGAACTAAAAACTCGCCATCTGATGGGATCGATCCAAGCTTTTATGTTGATTTTCTAGTCTTCTTAATTGATTTCTAGACATTTGTTGTTTCTAATTATCTGCAGGTAATTAGATATCTGAGGTTATGAGATTTAATTATCGTATCGATAATTAAATATTTGAGATTTTTGAGTATCGTTTGAGATAATTGGATATTTGTTGTTTCTGATTATCGCTTGTGATAATTAGATGTTTGAGATTTGATTATCGTTTTTGATAATTAAATAATTGTTGATTTGAGATTTCTGATTATTGTTTTTGATAATTAGACTTTTGCTGATTTGAGAATTCTAATTATCGTTTGAGATAATTGGATATTTGTTGTTTCTGATTATCGCTTGTGATAATTAGATATTTAAGATTTGATTATCGTTTTGATAATTAGATATTTGTTGATTTGAGGTTTCTGATTATCATTTTTGATAATTAGATATTTGTTGATTTGAGATTTCTGATTATCGTTTTTGATAATTAGATATTTGTTGATTTGAGATTTCTGATTATCGTTTTTGATAATTAGATATTTGTTGATTTGAGATTTCTGATTATCGTTTTGATAATTAGATATTTTTTGATTTGAGATTTCTGATTATCGTTTGAGATAATTGGATATTTGTTGTTTCTGATTATCGCTTGTGATAATTAGATATTTGAGATTTGATTATCGTTTTGATAATTAGATATTTGCTGATTTGAGAATTCTGATTATCGTTTGAGATAATTGGATATTTGTTGTTTCTGATTATCGCTTGTGATAATTAGATATTTGAGATTTGATTATCGCTTGTGATAATTAGATGTTTAAGCTTTGATTATCGTTTTTGATAATTAAATAATTATTTATTTGAGATTTCTGATTATCGTTTGAGATAATTGGATATTTGTTGTTTCTGATTATCGCTTGTGATAATTAGATGTTTGAGATTTGATTATCGTTTTTGATAATTAAATAATTGTTGATTTGAGATTTCTGATTATTGTTTTTGATAATTAGATATTTGCTAATTTGAGAATTATGATTATCATTTGAGATAATTGGATATTTGTTGTTTCTGATTATCGCTTGTGATAATTAGATATTTGAGATTTGATTATCGCTTGTGATAATTAGATGTTTGAGATTTGATTATCGTTTTTGATAATTAAATAATTGTTGATTTGAGATTTTTGATTATCGTTTGAGATAATTGGATATTTGTTGTTTCTGATTATCGCTTGTGATAATTAGATGTTTGAGATTTGATTATCGTTTTTGATAATTAAATAATTATTGATTTGAGATTTCTGATTATTGTTTTTGATAATTAGATATTTGCTGATTTGAGAATTCTGATTATCGTTTGAGATAATTGGATATTTTTTGTTTCTGATTATCGCTTGTGATAATTAGATATTTGAGATTTGATTATCGTTTTGATAATTAGATATTTGTTGATTTGAGGTTTCTGATTATCGTTTTTGATAATTAGATATTTGTTGATTTGAGATTTCTGATTATCGTTTTGATAATTAGATATTTGTTGATTTGAGAATTCTGATTATCGTTTGAGATAATTGGATATTTGTTGTTTCTGATTATCACTTGTGATAATTTGATATTTGAGATTTGATTATCGTTTTGATAATTAGATATTTGTTGATTTGAGGTTTCTGATTATCGTTTTTGATAATTAGATATTTGTTGATTTGAGATTTCTGATTATCGTTTTTGATAATTAGATATTTGTTGATTTGATATTTCTGATTATCGTTTTGATAATTAGATATTTGTTGATTTGAGATTTCTGATTATCGTTTTTGATAATTGGATATTTGTTGTTTCTGATTATCGCTTGTGATAATTAGATGTTTGAGATTTGATTATCGTTTTTGATAATTAAATAATTGTTGATTTGAGATTTCTGATTATTGTTTTTGATAATTAGATATTTGTTGATTTGAGATTTCTGATTATCGTTTTTGATAATTAGATATTTGTTGATTTGAGATTTTTATTGATATGAGATTTTCTAGTCTCTAATTGAGTCTAGATTATGTTGATTTTATAGAATTGCTATTTTCTATCTATCTCTGTTGATAGTTAGAGTTTGCTAAGTATGGGATTTCTGTTTTCTAGTTATTTGTTGGATAACTAGATATTTGCGGTTTTGCGATTTGTGATTTTTGTTTTCTAATTATCTTTGTTGATAATTAGATTTTGCTGTTTGCTAATTATCGTATCGATAATTAGATATTGCTGTTTCGTGATTTCTGTATTTTAATTATCTAATTGATAATTGAATATTGCTGATAATTGCATTTATTCAGTTTTGTTGTTTTCTAATTATCTACTTGATAATTAGAATTTATTGAGAATTTATGAATTTCTTTTATTGAAATTAAAAGCTTTCTTTGGCGTTTGTATTCCCGACTTTATTTTTCTAGCATAAACAGTTTATGTTAGAAAAATAATTGTTATTGACAACTTTATTTATGAAAATTGCGGGGACGCAATTTTTATAAGGAGGGGAGTCTGTAACAACCTGGGGTTTTGTAACAAATTTATAATCGTCATTAGACGATTTAATTTGGTTGCTGATTGCTATTGGCATTTTAATTGGTTGAAATTCTTTTATAAAATTTGTTAAAGGGTTTGTGGACTTAGAAAAATATTAGGCCCATTCCCTTTTCAATTTATTCAGCCCTTTCCCTTTTGTTGAGATAAAGGTTTATACCCGATTTCCTTATTCATTCGTTCAAAAAAAAACCCTAAAGAAAAACGAACGAGAAAACAATGGTGGCTCTCGTTTCTCGTTCGCTTCCCCCCATTCATTTTCGAAATCCCTAAACGAACGGAAGGAAGATAATGGCGGCTCGTTCCTTCCTTGCTCGTTTCTTTACCACCGCGTCTCTGACTTGTTTAACATGTTCTTTGATCGATGGTGATTTATCTGATTTCGTTCGATGTTAACTTCAGCCGCTTGATTCGAGTTCGTCTCTGCTTCGACAAAGGTGAGTGATTTTTATCTCACTCACATTTAATTCGAAACCGTGCTTCGACAGTTCAATTTAGTTCGAATGTTGATGATTTTTCTGACTTTATCGAGTTCGTATAATTTGACGATGTTGTTTTGTTCGATTTTGGCTATATTGTTCACCGCCTCTGGTGGTACTTGCGTCATTGGTAAATTTTGCTTGCTGATTTAGGATTTCGGCCATTTTGTCTTGAATGTTGTATCACAAATGGTGTTGATGTTTCTTGATTGACTTGCGGCTTTAGTTGCTACTGTTACATTTGATATTTTCTCTGCTGCATACATGCTTTACGTATAAGCATTGAATCTTGAAAATTTGGGGACTTTGAAGATATACAGTTTCAAATATGAATTTCTGGCTTAACTCATTTGAAACATGTATCTTGAGTTTACTTTGATTTTGTCGATGCTGTATATTTGAACTTGGTTTGGATTTTGCTTTGGCACTGCCTATTGTAGTTGCACTTTACATTCATGTGTTTGCACTATCCAGTATTTTGTTTGAAGAAGTAATATATTATGCCTTTTTGCTTCGGCACTGCACCTTGTTCTTGATTGTGATACTTGTATGTTAGTTACTGGTTCATGTTGCATTCACCTGCATACCTGTTCATCATGTAATTCACTGTATTGGGTCTCGAACATGGCTATTTCATTGTTTAGGCTGCTGCACATGGGATATTTGTCTGCATATATGTGTCAGTTACAAGGTTGGGTCTATGGTTCAATCTGGTTACAGTTTTGTGCAGCTGGCATTTTATGATTGTTGTGTGGCCATATTAATCCCTCTGGCCATTTGTGTTCATCATTGCTTGACTTTGGCATAGGTGGGTAACACTTTGTTGCATGTGTTTGAAAAAAAAAAGGGCACAAGAATAGTGCATGCGTTGAAAACAGTCACTGCAATGTGTTTTTGAGTCTACATGAAAACTTCAACATTTTAGTGTGTGCGCAAGTTAAAACCTCCAATTCCAGGCATTTCCATTTGTGTTCATCTCTGCTTAGTTTTATGTTGCATTGACTTGAGCTCGAGATTAATCGATGTGATGTTTACAGTGCTGCACTTCCGACCTGTTGTAGTGTAACCCTCATGTGTATTTCTGGTTTCATTGTATCATTAAGTTGTTCTACATTTGTGGCTTTGACTTGTTTCATTTTGAGTTCCCTGTGTACATGTTCATATGGATTTGCTTTGAGTGCACTGCACTATCATTTTGTTGCTCCTTAATATTCTGGACTCCACTATATGCTGCACCATTATTATATGTATTTGGGCCTGGTTTGTAATGTCGAGGCTACTGCACTTCACTTGTACCATTCTGCCTCTTGTTGCCATTTACTTGGTGCAGTAGTTTGCACTGTGCATTCATGTGCACCTCGTTCACTAGCTTATGTTGGTTCATATATTTCATTGTTACCATACCTCTGTTGCTGCGTGCCATATTTATCATGTGGTTCACTGTATCATGAGTTGGTGGTTAGCTTCATTCATTGTGCTTGCTGGAAACTGATGCTTGCACTTGCACATTTGGGTTTCACATGTATACCTTGTGCATGTCATTCTGCTTTCAGCTTGATGTACTTGTCTTTGTAATAGTTGTTGCAGAGATATTGTTGCTGCACTATGCAGTAGCCTTGCTTGTGCATTTATGTTTTGTGATGACACTGACCAGTCAAGTTTGAGTCGTATAACTCAAACTTGATCTCGAGTTGGTGCCAGTTGCTTTTGATTCGCTGATCTTTTGTGTATTTCACTGTAGTGGCGAGGCAGTACACGCGTGCGTGTACTGCAGCCACACAGAATTGGCATTTTAAATTGATATTTCAATTGCTGGAATTGTTTCGTATTGCCAATTCAATATATTTTGAAGTTTATTTTGATTTGGTTTAATTTGATTATTTTGTGGTTGTCTAATTATCTTATAGGTAATTAGATTATGAGTTTCTAATTATTTATTTAATAATTAGATTTTTGTTGTTAATTGCCGTTCAGGCAATTCTGTTGTTTTCAAATTATCTTCATCGATAATCTTTGTATTTATCTTGTTGATGGTTTGAATTTGCTGATTTGATGTTTAATATTGTTAGTGTTATATCTGCCGTTATCCGATTCTCTTATCGAGGAGTTGGATATACGAGATTTCTATGACCGTTGTCTATTGCTTATTAAATTATTACTGCTTCTGTGCATTAATAATTGAGTTTGAATTAGACTGACCCGTGTATTATTTTCTTTTGAATTTAATACTCGGGTCAGACCCGAGTTATTTCAGGTTGTAGATATCTTGCTTTGGGTTGCCGTTTGAGCTATGAAGACTTTTCATATCTTTTGGAGTAGTTGTGTCATAGTATAGGTTGATATGTATTCATGTATATTATTTGATAATGTACTTGTATATATATAACTTCCAGAGTTGACAGTTGTAGTTGTATCATATGTATTGTGTCAATGTATTGTAACTGACATCAGTTATATATATATGAGACTTTTGTTATCTGTGTTCCGCATCTTTTGTTTCTGTGTTATTATTATATATATTGTCCTAAACTATTATGAACCATCGTAGTTCGTTTTATATTGGAATTGGGTATGTCGATGGGAGTAAACAAATAAGAGACGAAAAATGAAAAATATATACCACTCCTATCGAGGTAACCAATACTAGTGTAAGGCCAACTACGGATGGCCGCTCCTATCCAGCCTTATTCTTCGTAATAACAGACAGTATTTCTTTTAATACTCTTTGTTGTTGTGAGCATAGAGGTGGGGCGTCACAAGTGGAGTTGGAAATTCAACAAGATCGAGGTTCAAACCCTCCTTCTAGCGCCAAAAATGTTAATAAGAAAACCTGTCAACACCCTAAAGCAGAGTTTAATGTGTAGATGTCTCCTTCGAAACTCCTTTTTGACCAGATGGAGATAGTTAGAACCTTGTTATTCCATTAAAACCACATTTCAAATTAGGTTATTACAGTTGAAACTTCTTCTTGTTCAACCTTTCGACATGGTTGAAAGGCCCGATTCCTTTTTTTATACCTTTTCAACCGGCTAAGTCAAAATTCCTTCTTATACGACCTTTCGACTCAACCGAAACCCTTGTATCCTCTTTTGTTATGCCTTTCGAACTAGATAAGTTAGTTTGGTTATTCTTCCGAAACCCCCTATCGAAACAGTTGAGGTGACTCAAGGGTTGGACCTTAGGATATGAATTAGATGGAAAGGTTCAGACTTCTTCGAAAGCTGGCCGTTCGATGGCTTGGGTTAAGACCTAAGGTCTAAGGTTATCAGTTGAGCTAAAAGTTTCGACATACTCAAAAGCTGACCTTTCATCCAAGTTGACATAAGAAAATCATAGATAGAATCTCGTAGGAATATTAAACCAGCTGCATATCCAAAATATTATAATCTTGTTTTGATTAAGCTAAATAATACAAATTGATCAAATCTCCGATCTAATTTGAGAATTAGGGTTTACAAATCTAAGAAAGTACAAAAATGAAGCGAACGAATCAGACCCTAAACCAGGCCGCTAGGTTCTTATTCATAGGTGCAGGTTGGAATCTTTTGAATCAATCCTTTCGGCTTTGTCGAAAGGCGGCATTGGAGACCTTTCGTTGCCGTTAACATTTAGGAATCCTTATGCATTGCTTCTGAATGGACTTGAGCGCTTTCAACTTCATCGAAAGGGGTAGGTGCACTTCTCTACTTTGTGTTGCTGTGTTGTTGCAAGCAAGAAAAGGAACAAGCTTTCGACTCTATCGATAGGTGGATCTTTGGAGCTTCGAAGGAGTTGAGATGTTGATGGTTTCAAAGCGGAAGGTAGATTTTGATGGCACACTTGCTGATTGATGCGGAACCTCATCCTCTAGTATAGGAGATTGCAATATTGAACCTTAGCAAACTCTTCTTTTTTAATTGTGAATGGCCTCAACCTATTCGAAAGACTTATTTATGCTTTCGAAGGGGTTACTCTAGCAAAACATCCTTCAATGGAATATGAATGAAGACGAAACCTTTAATTTCGAAAGGTTTGGCGCACATGTAAGTGACTGTAATTTGTTGCCTTTAAAAGGTGTTCATCAACTTATTCGAAGCGCCTTCATGCATGCGGAAGCATCTGTTCGAGGAATCAATTGAAGCGAATGAGTGCTTTCATCCCATTTCAACCCCTTATAGTACATCCAATTTTTGCTGTAGCATCCCTTCGACTCATTCGAAAGGTTTTATTGATGCTATCATCTTATAAATCATTCTCTGCTACTCTTCTTGGTTTTGACAAAGTTGAAGCGAGAATTGGTGGTAACAATCTTGAGTTGTTGTTGAAGCCTGTGGCTCAAGGTTTTGCCCCATGTTAACATAAATTTTGTAAAGGGGTGGCAGGTCATTAACTGCCTTGCATTTCATCAATGTATTTAATATATCCATATATGTGACTACTTAAAATAACATAATATTTTGCTGGATCTACAGGTTTCCCCTTCATCGATGGTTAGCAGAAGGCAGAACTTGTCGGTTAGGCTGATCGTGAATGAGAATATGAAAAATATGATCTATGCAGCCGCAAGCAAGGATTTTGTTGATAGTTTATCGAGCATCCTAATGCTTCCTCTTGGAACCATAGTCTGAGAGTTCAGAAAAAAGAGCGAGATTGGCTGCATCGACCGACTATACGGTAGCATCGAATGTTTGGATGAAAGTTGCTTCAACACAGAAGCAAACAAACTGATGATTCTTTCACCCTTCATTGATAGTCGCATTCTATATGCCTATTTGAAATATCGAACAGACAGCTCCAGTTTGAGATATGTTTTCTTCTTCGACAACAACAACTGTTCAGAAAAAAGGCGCCACTCTAGCACAGTAAGCAACTATGTGTAGGTGTGGCGCGATGATGGATTCGGAACAACGCTGGAATGCTAAAATCACTAAGCCTTTAAGGTTATGGAGCATTCACGAAGAGTATTCCGAATTACGTTATCATAATCGATAATTCATGTCTGGTGATGTAAACGAGGCACTCTCTATGATGGAACTGTATACTGGTGGTGATATTGAGCAAACATAAGCCGTCGATTTTAAACTTCCAACCGAAAAAGGTATAAAACAAGTTCAGTTTTCCCTTTATTATAAACTTTACCATTCAAAAATCACAAGTTTAAATTAACTAACATCAAATTATTTATTCATTTACTTTTGTTATTGCAGCTACTTCAACTAGTGAAGGAGACGCTGACGTTGGATACTCCTTTCTCTAGCTCGTACTATGGAATAAAGCGCAACCCCACAAAGAATACAGTTTTAATGTCGAAACCCTCAACTTTGAGAAGAACTACAGATTACACATTCTCAGCTAATGCAGTCATATGCAAAAGAACATATGAAATTCTTTACGTTGTTGCGGGGGCTGATTTTGCATATCTTTTTTGAGCATTTTAACCTTGCCTCCGGGGTCGATAGTCGGACTGTTGTTACAAGGGTTATCTGTAGGTTCCTCGGATGTCTTATACAGTAGTGTAGAGAGATTGAAAGATGAAATATTTTGACCTGATGCAGTGGAAGTATTGTTGCATCCGAAATTGGAGCCATATTTTGGGTTATCACGTTTGTTAATACCAGTGGCCGAGATTAATCCTCATTATTTTGATTTTTCTATGGAGAATGTTATTATGGACTATTGCTTGATGAATCTCTGTCCATACATCAAACATATAAATGCAACCCAAGTTGATACCAGATTGGCTCATGATGACTGCAATTCCAAAGTCGGCTCGTATGCAAGTAGGAAGGAAAAATTCTTTATCACGAAAATTCTTGAAATGAAACTGTACACACCCGACCTTACGCATCATGTCTTCAAGTCCTCTAAGCTTTCTGCGGCTGATCTTATAATAAAAGATATTAAGATGGACCAAGGCGACGTAAGTTCGACTGATCTTATAATAATGGATTTCGCATTGTTCCACCTTAAAATCCTTTATAATAAGATCAGCCACAGAAAGCTTAGATGGCTTTAACACATGATGCGTAAGTTCGGGCGTGTACCATTTTATTTCAAGAGTTTTCGCGATAAAGAATTTTGCCTTCCTACTTGCATACGAGCTGGCTTTGAAATTATTGTCATCATGAGCTAATCTGATATCAACTTGGGTTGCATTTATATGTTTGGTGTATGGACAGAGATTCATCAAGCAACAGCCCATAATAACATTCTCCAAAGAAAAATCAAAATAACGAGGACTACTCTCGACCACTGGCATTAACGAACGTGCTAACCCGAAATATGGCTCCAATTTCGGATGCAACAATACTTCCACTGCAACAGGTCTAAATATCTCGTCTTTCAATCTCTCTACACTACCGTATAAGACATCTAGGTAACCTACAGATGACACTTGTGACAACAGTCCAACTATCGACCCCAGAGGCAAGGTTAAAATTCTCAAAAAAGATATGCAAAATCAACCCCCGCAACAACGTAAAGAACTTCATAAGTTTTTTGCATATCACTGCATTAGCTGACAGTGTGCAATCAGTAGTTCTTCTCAAAGCTGGGGTTTCAACACTAAAACTATATTTTTTGTGGGGTTGCGCTTTATTCCATAGTACAAGCTAAAGAAAAGAGTATCCGACGTCAGCGTCTCCTTCACTAAATGAAGGAACTGTAGTACAATAACAAAAGTAAATGAATAAATAAATAATTTGATGTTTGTTAATTTAAACTTGTGATTTTTGAATTGTAAAGTTTATAATAAAGAGAAAATGAACTTGTTTTATACCTTTTCAGTTGGAAGTTGAAATCGACGGCTTCTGTTTTGCTCAATATCACCATCAGCGCTCCATCATAGAGAGTGCCTTGTTAACATCACCGGACATGAATTTTAAATTATCGGCTATCATGACGTAATTCAGAATTCTCTTCACGAATGGTCTGTAACCTTGAGGCTTAGTGATTTTAGCATTCCAGCATCGTTCCAAATCCATCATCGCGCCACACCTACAAATAGTACCGTTCAGTGTGCTAGCGTGGCGCCTTTTTCTGAACAGTTGCTGTTGTCGCAGAAGAAAACAGATCTTAGACATTCAAGGGTGCAAGAATCATAAGTTTGCTAGCTTCTGTAATGAAGCAACTTTCATTCAAACATTCTATGATGTTGTATAGACGGTCTACGCAACCAATCCTGCTCTTCGTTTTCAACTCTCGGACCATGGTACCAGGAGGAAGCGTTAGGATGCTCGATAAACTATCAACAAAATCCATGCTTGCAGCTGCATAGATCATCTTTTTCATGTTGTCATTTACGATCCGCCTAACCGACAAGTTCGAAACTGAAGTATTCTGCCTTCTGCTGGCCATCGATGAAAGGGAAACCTGTATAACCAGCAAAATATTATGTATTTAAAGTACTCACATATATGAATATATTACATACATGGATGAAATGCAAGGCAGTTAATGACATGCCATCCCTTTACAAATTTTATGTTAACATGCATGGGGCAAAATAATGAGCCACAAGCTTCAACAACAACTCAAGATCATACTTGAAGAAAAACAACAGAATTGAAGTTAAAATGTCAATATGTAGAATTGAACGTGTAAATAGGTACATTTTATCTATTACAAAGCAATATCAGAGCAGTGATTTCCCTCTATTTGCTGCTTCACGTACAAGGAAGGAGGGGAAATTCATTGTATTTCGATAAAGCAACAAGCCTAATTATTCTAAAGGTGAAGTTTTTTTTTCAAATAGCTTGGATCATATTCATGTAAATAATATGTCTCATTCATTCAAATGACATAAACATACCGTATAATCAAAATTTTATGAATTATGCACTTTTTTTGCACCATAAAATGCACTTAAAAACATTGACTGTATTGAATTTTGATGAATTTCAAAGAGGAGTGTAGGTAACAAAGGTGTTTTCCGAAAAGCCCTACATCCAATTTATCTAATTTACTATGTTGCTTAGCATCCATTTCCCAGTTCTTTACTTCTGACAGTATTACACAATTTTATCACCTTCGTTCATATATGATCCAAAGTCTTTAGTTGCGTACTCAAGTCTTACCTTTCTAGGCGAAATTTATTTGCTATATTACTTGTACTTAACCGCACCAGCACCACGGTATGGAATTAACCATTTTGGTAAAGCTTGATTTTATCAAAAATTATCTGTTGCAACTTTTCATTAACTGAACGTTCCAAAAAAAACACATTAAATTAAACTTAAATGGACAATGACAATATGCAGAAAAAGCTGATTGCACCAAACAAAAATCAAAAATAAAAAGAACAATGACGCTATTTATTTAATTTTCTTGTATCACAACTAAATTCAGCCGGACTATCATATTTTTGGAACAGTCGCTCTAATCCAGGTGATATATCGTTTTATCAGATTTATTAACTGCGACACATAGATAAATATTATTAAATTACAAAATACAACTCAAGTTCATATGTAAAGAAAAAGAACAGAATTGAAGTTTAAATTACTATATGTAGAATTGTATACAATTTCCAGGCATGAATTAATATTATTATTCAAAGGGAAAAAGAAAAAAAAAGAAGAAAAATCAGATTCAAGAGCAGCGACTGACCTCTATTTGCTTCACGGACGAGGAAGGAGTGGAAGGTTTATTTTTTGTTATTACTAACTAGAATTGATGATATGTTCTAATTCTACTAATGCATGTTTATTTATAGAGCACTGGACTCAAATTATCGTATTTTTTTGTTTAAGAATTCTGATGTTTAAAGAAAGTAATATTTGATCTCGGAAGCAATCAGTCAGTAATTAGTCTTCTTTTTATTTAAGGAATTTGAAATTTTCGGAAAGTAATCAATCACCTTTGATTTGGTTTCGGACGTAACCAGTGATTACTGTGTTTTTTCTAAAGAAATTTTATTTGTTGCCCTTTCCATTGCTACGTTCTCTTTGTATTTTGGGACAGTTATTTTTTAGTGTGCTAAGTACCCCTACGGTAACAAATTTGCCTCCTTCAGATTGTCCCTCTTCTACCAAGCTATTGCTCCTACATCGGTGAATAAATCCATATTAAAAAGCTTTGAATCGCATATTGCATTTGCTATTTGGAGTAAGGAACATGTTAGTTTGATTTCACAATCAGTCTGTCATATAATATTTTAATATATTACAAATTATAATTTGTTTTGATTTAGAAGAGAGGTCCGCTCAAATGCATTTCACATACAACGAAGTTGAAGGAATGGAGTATCGACGATATGCCAACTCAAGTTGCACATAAAATTAAAAATTCTGGTTTGTATGCATTAGCACAATACTCATACAAGCATGTTGACTATGTAACAAGTTCCGCTTTTGTAGAGAGATGGCATCCAGAAACTAACTCTTTTCACGTGCCTTTCGGAGAAATGTCAATAACATTAGATGATGTGGCACAAATTTTGAAAATTCCTGTTGTTGGTACCTGTATTTATAAGGACTTGAATGATCGTAATGCGATCGATCTTTTAGTTGATTATCTTTGCATTGGAAAAGATGTAGATATTTAACGTTGAATCGATGAATTGTGAACTGGTATAATGTCTAAGGGGTGCAAATATTTTGGTATAATCTTGGCATGAACCGTTACTACCGTAAAAGTATATCCAAGGACTTTTAAAAAAAAGGGTTTACAGATGTATCACTGTGCATTAAATTTGTTATGTAATTAGCAATAAAAAGACATCCATATGCAGTTATGTGCAGAATATGGTGGGAACTTGGTATAGTACCCATACTAACGAACCAAAACAGAAAGAAAATTCAGTAAAACATTGCAGTTGCAATAAAGGATCGGGGATGTACACTTATTTAAAAGCGAAAAGAAAAAACAGGAAAAGGTTTGATTGTGAAACGAACAACGCTGACAAAAAATGAACTAATATACCGATTGATCCTAAGTTGATGAAAAGTCCATGGCATTTGGAAGTAGCTCCAGTGGAGCAATTATACAGATGTATCAAATAATCAAATATTCATATATAATGTTTACCTAACAATATGTCGTCATTATAAAAAGAAGGGAAATGTCATTCATAGTATATAGAGGCATAAGCTTAGTATAAAAAAATGTGAAATATCAACAAGTGGTTATATACTTCATTTTAGTTTCGTAGAGGGTAATTAACATATATGTGCAAGTTTTATTTAACATGTGGTATGAGGAGATAATAATGTTAAACAGGTAATGAGGCAACTGATCACTTGGCAAATGAACTTCGTAATGAGGAAAATTAATGAAATTATAATCATTTACATCAGGCATATAATGAGTCCATGAATAAAGTATCAAGTCAGCAGTTGTTTCAATTATTTATTGTATAATACTTATAATAAAGCTCTAGTTATATGTCAATCAATAACTACACTTGAAGTGCTTAAGGAAATGAAAAAATTGCCATCATTTTCTAACCACAAAGGTGAAATAAGCCGACTAATTGAAGTAATGTGTGAGTTTGAATTTTTATTCCTATTATTTTTTATGAAGAAAGTGTTGGGAATTACCAATGATTTATCACAAGCATTACAAAGAAAGGATCATGACCTTCCAAATGCTATGGGTTTGGTTAAAGTAGCTAAAAGAAGGTTACAAGAACTAAGAGAAGATGGTTGGGATAATTTGTTAGTAGAGGTGAATAGTTTTTGTGAAAAGAATGAGATTGATATTCTAAACATGGATGAACCTTATGTTCCTCGTGGAAGATCAAAGCGTAACGTTCATAAAGTTACAAATCATCATCATTTCAAGACTCAAATACTTGTTGCCGTGGTTGATTTTCAACTTAAAGAGATGAATGAGCGTTTTGATAATGTGAATATCGAACTACTTACGTGTATATCATGTCTTGATCCGCGTCATTCTTTCATAGCTTTTGAAAACAAAAGTTGATTCAACTTGCTAAGTTTTATCCTTTCGAATTTGATGAAACACATCTCTTAGTACTTGAGGATCAACTTGAAAACTATATTCAAGATATGAGAAGTAACGAAGATTTTAGAGATCTAAAGGGGGTTGGAGAACTTGGTCAAAGAATGGTTCAAAAACAAAAGGATATCGGATTTCCTTTGGTTTATATGTTAGTTAAGTTAGCGTTGATCTTGCCAGTTGCAACATCTACCGTTGAAAGAGCTTTTTCTGCTATGAATCTTATAAAAGATGTACTTCGTAATACAATGGGAGATACTTGGCTGAATGATTGTCTTGTGACATATATTGAAAGGGATATTTTTGAGAACATAAACAATGAAGCAATTATGCAAAGATTCCAAGATATGAAGAATAGAAGAATGTTAATTTAAAATTGCAAAATTATATGAAGTCAAGTACTTTTGGTTATAAACTATTGCTTTATTAATATGTTTGTATATTTTGGCCCCCACTAGTCTTGATCCCTGGCTCCGCCACTGTTCGTAATGATGTCTAGTGGAAATGAGGGTTAGTTGGAAGAAATGTGCAGAAAGGGTGGGGCAGTTGCAGTGATATGGGATAATATTTCTGTAAAACTGAAAGTCAAATGAGTACATAGTAGCAAAGGAAAAAAGTGGGGTGAGTGGATACTGGAAAATGCATATTTATAGAGATTAGTATATCTGACATATTAGTAAGTGGAAGATGTTGAAGTAGTCAGAGCTCTGTAATTATGGCTAAAACATTGGGGTTAACGGCTGTTAACCCAAAAAATGGATCAACACCCTGATTTGAGTTTGAAAGCACCAGTCTTTACGGCAATCCAAAAAACAGCAACACAAATCACAAAAATAAGCAGATAAAAATAAGAAAAGATAAAAGAGACGAAATTTTTATAGTGGTTCGGCGAAATCTATGGCCTACATCCACTTTATAATTTATTTATCACTTGTAGTTTCATATTACAAAAGATTTTTGAGGAGGAGAGGAGAAGTCACATTTTCTGTTTCGGTTCCCCTTTCTTTTGCAATGTTAGGTGTATTTATAGCTATAAGCCTTGACCCAGTGTTGGTGTGGAATTGTAATGACGCTGACTAGGTTGATATTAATTGCACCATAATCTTCTTATTTAAGGTAAGGATGAAGGGAATTAAGGAATATTTGATATGGAAATTGTTGGTATTAATTAGTAATAAATAAGCAGGTTATCATGATATTTATTGGGCATTAAATCCGGCTTTGATGGGTAATGAATTGGTATTTATGGTGGAGATATGGCTGATTTTTATTAATTATTTGAGGTAATAAATGCAAGAAAATCAGGAAGTAAATCTTTAATTTCTTCTTAAGGATGGTGACTATAATTTGCTGGATAACATTTACCCCCCGAAACATGCCTTGTTGGCAACGAGGTATGCTTCGCTCAAGAACTTGTGTTGGTGAAAGCAAATTTGTCGGCATCAAATTCTCATCTCTTTGGATGTTTGACAGATGTTAAGTGTCGGACCATTCCTGCACAAGAAGATATGGTTAATCATTCCTATTCGAGAGCATTCATATTCAAGAGATACGTTAGAGAGCAGTTCTCAGGTCGCTTCTATAACCTTTGATTGAAAGAAAGAACGACGTTGTAAAGATTTTTGAAAGGTGTCGCCCTTAGGAACGAATCAGAGCATGGCTGTGGACCGTTCGGGGTCGCTCATCACATGTTAAGTCGTTCTCTAAGCACTAACCTTTAAAACTAGTTTTATGCAAGAAATCATTTTTTATGAGGTGTCGCACTTGGGAAGGAATCCGAGATTGGACTGCTTACATTCGGGATCGCTTACATGAGTAAATCGCTCCCAAATGCTAACTTTTAAAGCATTTTTTGATGATGCACAATTCAAATGCAGAAAGGAATCTAAATTCTAGATCTCGTTTTTTTTAGTTCAGTTCAGTTGATGATAATTTCTATTTGATTAGCATACCCTAGAGTCCGGTACTTATCTGAGTGAGGGGCTTTGCATGCCCCTTGTTTCTAGTCCTTGGTGGTTGCCCCTAGCTATTTGCTTCATGGTAGAAGGAAAGTTTGAATGAGAGGACGCCTCTTGGATGCCCCTTGTTGAGTTCCTTCCATAGCACTTTTCCATGTATGAGGCTTCTTCATCTTCTAAAAGCTAGATTTAGGAGCCTGTTTTCTGGATCTAAATTTTTTCTTTCAGATCTGGAGTTGGATCTTCTTTCTAACATAGAATAAGCTTCATATCTGAGATTCCCTTGTTCTTCTCAGTGAAAGCACCAAAATGTTGACCCAAAAAATGGATCAACACCCAGATTTGAGTGTGAAAGCACCAGTGTATGAACACAAATCAGCAGTATATAATCACGGATCTCAGATCTAAGTATTGTAGAGGATAAAATGAAGAATAATAAACTTAAAACAGAAAGAAGTAGACAGAGACACGAGATTTATAGTGGTTCGGCGATCTTGCCTACGTCCACTCTGAAGTAGTTTGCTTTATTGATCTTTCTTTGATGTTTACAAGTGAATTCAATGAATTACAGCAGATAATTATGATTTGCAGCAGTGAAATTCGTTGGTAGCAGTAGCAATGGAGTTTGGATCTGGATTCGCAGAGTCTGGATGTTGAAGATTTCAAAGAAGAAGAAGAACCCATTTTCTGTTGGCTTTGGGGGTTTATTTATAGGTGTAGGAGGCTGGTATCTTGCTCAGATTTCGGGAGATCCTCTCTGGCACGTGACCAGGCCCGCGCGCCCAAGCCCGTGATGTTTTGGTCTGATCCGTGATCGATACGAACATATTTCGTATCGATCAAGATTTCATCCAATGGAGTCGAAATTTGGCGTGGACATTTTCAGCATGGACGTAGTCTTCTGTGAAAATTTCATAGCATTTGGACTTGTAGATTAGGAGATATGATCGATACGAATTGGGATTCTCAGTTGGCTATTTCGTTCGACTCGCTCTTCGATTCGATCACTTCGAATCGGTTCAGCAGCAGTCCCCTTCGTGTCGAGGCATTTGTGTTGTCTTTTTCGAATCGATAGGAGGTGGAAGACTTCGGATGGATACGAAGTGGAGCGAGTCGAAATGCAGCTCTTTGATGGAGTCGAACCAGATGGAGTCGTTCAGTTGTTTTCTGAGAGATGCGGAGCGAGTCGAAGAGAGGTTTTGAGATGGAGTCGATGCGGAGCGAGTCGAAATGGAGCACTTCTGATGGATGCGGAGCGAGTCGAAGTGGAGCACTTCTGATGGATGCGGAGTGAGTCGATCTGGGCGAGTCGAAGTTGGCTTATGCGGAGCGAGTCGAAGATGGCTGTTTTTAATCAATTTTGCATCGGTTGTAACTTGACCATACGAACTCGGATTGACCTGAAATTTGGAATGTTGACTCTCATAGCTTCGCTTGTCGTGTCATATCAATTTTGGCTCGATCCGGACTCGGACAAAATTCGTCGATATCCATAGTGAACCTGCGTATAACCGATTTTCTAGACGAACTGTCTTTGGTCTCTAGTCAAGTTCTTGGTGTCACGGCCTTGCCAAAAGGCGGGATAACAGTGGTCGACGGAGATGCGAACTCCAAATTTTTCCACTCTTCTATTCGAAAGAAAAATAACCTTCTCTCTATTCGTGAGATTCTGCGTCCAGATCTCTATCTGGCTTCTTCGCCTGAGGAAGTCAAAGTAACCATTCTGTCCCACTTCCAATCCTTTTTGGGCTCTCCATCTGTTTCGATTTCCGAACCAGCCCTGTTAGCCTTCATTCCCCGAGTGGTTCTTTCTCCGGAAAGTGCCCTTATAGCGGAACCTCCCTCTCCGGAGGAGATCCGTGCTAGTGTCTTTGCTCTGAGCAAGGATAGTGCCAGTGGTCCTAATGGATTCAACGGTGTCTTTTTCAGAAGTGTTTGGCCTATTATTCAGGCTGATTTTTGTCTAGCTGTTCAGTCCTTCTTCTCTGGAGGTTCTCTTCCCTTAGGTTGGACGTCCACCAACCTGATTCTTATTCCTAAGTGCGATAATCCACGGTCTTGCGCAGATTTTCATCCCATCAGCCTGTGCAACTTTTCAAACAAAGTTATTTCTAAGATCCTGGCCAATCGCTTGGCCCCGTTCCTTGAACGTATCATCTCTCCATCTCAAGCGGGGTTTGTAAAAGGCCGTTTAATCACTGATAACGTCCTTTTAGCCCAGGAACTGATTTCCCAGCTTGACCGGAAGGTGAGGGGTTCTAATGTTGTCTTCAAACTGGACATGGCTAAGGCTTTCGATCGCATGTCCTGGTTTTTCGTCATCAACGTTTTGCGGGCCTTCGGTTTTTCGGAACCCCTCATTGACTTGGTGTGGAGGCTCATTTCCAACTGTTGGTTCTCCGTGCTCATTAACGGGTCGGCCAATGAGTTTTTCAAGGCGGGAAGGAGTTTGCATCAAGGAGACCCACTTTCGCCTTCTCTATTCGTGATCGCGGCAGAGGCTTTCATTCGCGGTCTTCAAACCCTTACGATCTTCGGTCAGATTCAGCGTTTCGGGATTCCGAGGGGCTATCCGCTTGTTTCTTCCTTATCCTTTGCTGATGACATTGTCATCTTCTCTAATGGTAGTCGATCCTCTGTTCGTCGGCTCCTTCGGTTCATTCATCAATACGAGAGGTGCTCGGGCCAACTCGTTAACCCTTCCAAAAGGTTCTTCGTCCATGCGAAGGACTTGTCCCCCATTCGAGCTTCTTGGATTGAGGACTTCACCGGGTTCAAGGAAGCTTCCCTTCCCTTACCTTACCTGGGCATTGTCCTTTACAGAGGTAGGAAGCTTAATGCTATTTTCGATCTCTTGACTGACAAAGTTAGGTTGGAATGCGACTCTCCTTTCCCAGGCTAGTAAACTGGTTCTCATTAAGTCGGTCTTAGACTCGATGGGTACTCATGTCTTCGCTGCGATGACCCCTACTCATCATTCTTCCGGTCTTATCGGTCTTTGGCCTCGTCCTTCTTTTGGGGTAAGAAGGACAACGTCAGATGTCACCACTGGGTTTCTTGGGGCGCCGTATGTCGTCCCAAAAACGAAGGCGGCTTAGGCTTGCGTAACCCTAAGGACCTTTATGCGGCTTTTGCTTGTAAGTTGTGGTACAGGTTTGGGGCTAACGACTCTTTATGGGCGTCGTTCCTTCACGCAAAGTACCACAGGCTTGCGGGATCAAGTTTCACGGGCTCTCCATCCTACACTAGTGAGACATGGAAGCACATGTAGTCGGTGAAGCCGTTTTCCGGCTGGGATTGTGGTTCGTTCTCCATTTTGAAAGTTTGGACTTCGGTTAGAACTCCAGCTCCAATTTGCCCTTTGTTTTCCTTCATCTGGGACTTTAGAATCCCCCCTAAAGTCTCTCTGTTTATGTGGCGTATCCTGCATGATGGGTTGCCATTAGACGAGAACCTCCAGAAGATCGGCATCCCTTCCGTTTCCCGTTGCAGGTGCTGTGGCAATGGGGATACGGAATTCTTGAACCATTTATTTTTTGATGGTTATTCAGCCAAAGCATGCTGGAATTACTTTGGGAATCTGGTTGGTGTTCGAGGTATTGCCAGGTCTCCAAATGATTTATAGAGAAACTGGTGGGCCGGGATATCTGGTAAATCGCTTCGCTCGATCCTGTTCCGCCTGATTCCTTGCCTGATCTGCTGGCACCTTTGGTGCGCGCGGAATAAGGCAACCTTTGAGGATTCTCCGATGGATCCCCAGTCCATCATTCGGCGTGTTAGGAATGACGTCTTCCTTGCTTTCCGAGGTAGACCTTTCAGGGGACCTGTTGGCTCCCGCTCTAGGCGGCTAGTGGGTCTTCTTTCTATTTCCTGTGTTCTGGATTCCGCTAGATTGGGAGTTGGTTGAGTCCTTTTGGTGGGGCGTCAGCTCTCACCCTTCGCTTCCACTTCCCCCCCCCCCTCTTTCTTTCTTTTGTGGTTTCTGGATTCCGCTAGATTGGGAGTTGGTTGAGTCCTTTTGGCGGGGCGTCGGCTCTCACCCTTCGCTTCCGCTCCCCCCCCCTCTTTCTTTCTTATGTGGTTGCTAGTTTTTCAGGTCCAGGCTTTTCTGGGTTCTTTCCCGTTCAGCAATCCTTTCTGTTAGCGGTCTGCTTAGTTAGTGATGGAGTTGCTTGAGATGTGGTTCCTCCTTTGCAGCAGGTTTTTTCTGTGGTCTTCTCCGATTACGCTAGTGAGCCTCATGTTCCCTCTTAGCCTTAGGTGCTCAGTTTGAGATTCTTCTTACATCATCATTGGGCGGTGGCCTTGCCGGAGCTCAATGATGATGTCAGATGGGCGGTGGTTTTACCGGAGCTCATCTAGATTCTCCAGCGCTGATACCTTTCTCAGGGGACTGCTTCTTCGGTTGTCGCTGTTTTGGTGTTGGGTTCTCTATTCCCTTATGTTTTTGTTTCCTTTGGATTTGTTTTGCGTTTCTTTTTTTTTCGCTCTGTTATATTTTGCAATCTCTAGTTACCTGCCAGCAGTGGCGGAGCCAGGGGTCAAGACTAGTGGGGGCCAAAATATACAAACATATTAATAAAGCAATAGTTTATAACCAAAAGTACTTGACTTCATATAATTTTGCAATTTTAAATTAACATTCTTCTATTCTTCATATCTTGGAATCTTTGCATAATTGCTTCATTGTTTATGTTCTCAAAAATATCCCTTTCAATATATGTCACAAGACAATCATTCAGCCAAGTATCTCCCATTGTATTACGAAGTACACCTTTTATAAGATTCATAGCAGAAAAAGCTCTTTCAACGGTAGCTGTTGCAACTGGCAAGATCATCGCTAACTTAACTAACATATAAACCAAAGGAAATCCGATATCCTTTTGTTTTTGAACCATTCTTTGACCAAGTTCTCCAACCCCCTTTAGATCTCTAAAATCTTCGTTACTTCTCATATCTTGAATATAGTTTTCAAGTTGATCCTCAAGTACTAAGAGATGTGTTTCATCAAATTCAAAAGGATAAAACTTAGCAAGTTGAATCAACTTTTGTTTGTCAAAAGCTACGAAAGAATGACGCAGATCAAGACATGATATACACGTAAGTAGTTCGATATTCACATTATCAAAACGCTCATTCATCTCTTTAAGTTGAAAATCAACCACGACAACAAGTATTTGAGTCTTGAAATGATGATGATTTGTAACTTTATGAACGTTACGCTTTGATCTTCCACGAGGAACATAAGGTTCATCCATGTTTAGAATATCAATCTCATTCTTTTCACAAAAACTATTCACCTCTACTAACAAATTATCCCAACCATCTTCTCTTAGTTCTTGTAACCTTCTTTTAGCTACTTTAACCAAACCCATAGCATTTGGAAGGTCTTGATCCTTTCTTTGTAATGCTTGTGATAAATCATTGGTAATTCCCAACACTTTCTTCATAAAAAATAATAGGAATACAAATTCAAACTCACACATTACTTCAATTAGTCGGCTTATTTCACCTTTGTGGTTAGAAAATGATGGCAATTTTTTCATTTCCTCAAGCACTTCAAGTGTAGAAGAGAATAAAGCAATCACACTAATAATAATATTATAGTGTGAACTCCAACGTGTTTCTCCTGGACGTTTTAGAGTAACTACTTGATTCATGCCTTGTCCCGAATCTAAAGTGCCTTGAGAAATTCCTTCCACTACTTTCTCAATTTGTTTCACTCGAAGTAATTCTTTTCTTTTACATGAAGCACCAATAAAATTGGCCAAAGATGCCAAATAATCAAAGAATGAAGAAAGCTTATCATTCTTTCTTGCAACCGCAACAAGTGTTAATTGTAGTTGATGAGCAAAACAATGAACATAGTAAGCACTTTGATTATCTTCTAGTATCAAACTTTTAAGTCCACCAATATTGCCACTCATGTTACTTGCGCCATCATAACCTTGTCCACGAATTCTTGACATGCTTAATCCATGTGTAGCAAAAAGCGACTCAATAGCAATTTTGAGAACTCGAGAAGTGGTTTCTTGAACATGTACGATGCCAAGAATACGCTCCACTATACACCCTTGTTTGTTTACATACCTCAAACACACGACCATTTGTTCCTTAATTGCAGAATCACGAGCTTCATCAACTAACAAAGAGAAAAAATCACCTCCAATATCTTCAATGATAGCTTTTGTAGTAAGAAATGATGCAGCATTACAAATGTCCTTTTGAATTGTAGGTGAACTCAATTTGTTGTTCTCTGGAGCATTGTTTAAAGAAACTCTATTTACTTCATCATTATGCTTGCAAAGAAATTTTAATAATGCAAGAAAATTGCCTTGATTTTTTGAACGCTCCGACTCATCATGACCACGAAAAGCAAATGCTTGCATTAAAAGCATCCTAACACATTCAATCGTTGCATTCAGTCGAATTCGGTACTCAAGTTTAGCTTGAGTTGATATTCCAGCTATCATGATATCAACGTGTTGTTTTTGTTTCAACAAATCCTCACAAGCTTTTAAGCATTTATTGTGACTACTACTATGATCACACACGTGCGTGTTTAGCCTATCTTTCTGTTTCCAATTTCGAAAACCTTCACCAAGAAATGACTCATGATTAAATCTATGATCCCCTAATTCGGTGTTGAAAAGGTAACAACATAGGCAGAAGACCGCATCTTTGCTTTCACTATACTCCAACCAATAATGATATTCTTTATACCAACTAGGATTAAACTTGCGTGGCTTTCCTGAAAACATAGTAACAGGGAACTTGGTGAGTATTGGTTGACAGGGGCCTTTAGTTAAATATGCCCTTCGAATTCTTTCACGTTCCATAGAATTAAAACCAATTGAAGACAAAGGAGGTCGTAATCCAGGATCAGCTATCATTTGTTCAACATTAATCACATTATTAAGAATTGGAATATCTTCTTCCATTGGAGAATTTGCAGTAGTTTGATTTTGATTAGGTAAAGATTCAACCTGAATAGCTTCCTGATTCTGACTTTGTTCAACTTCAGCTCGAGGACGTTTAGTTCTTATAATATACTTATACATGCCTAACAATTTAAGTGAATTAACAAATAATAAATCAGTCAACAATCAAGAAGTTTAGTGCTGCAAAAATCAAAACTGAATAGAATTGATCAAATTAAGCGGTATTCAGATTTTATCAAAAGTCGGTACCAATTTGGAACCCTAGAATCGCAATTTCAGTATAAAGAAGAGGGATAAAAAGAAGGGCAGCATACCTGAATAGAATAAGCAAAGAAGCAGCAGTAGAATGCGGTTGCCTTTTTGTTTTTGGTAGAAAAGTAGTAGTACAAACGAAAATCACAAATCAAAGCAGCAGCAAAAAAAGAGATAAAAAGGAAATAAAGAAGCAACAGCGCAAAAAAGAGGGAAGATGAAAAGAAAAGCAGCAGCAGGAATAAATTTGATAAAAAGCAGCAGTACTAAAAAGTAAAATATATAAAGTCTAGTGGGGTCCGGTGACCCCACATGCCCCCTCTAAATCCGCCACTGCCTGCCAGGCTTGTTGGCAGCTTTTGGTGCTTGTTATATATATATATATATATATATATATATATATATATTTAAAATAAAAAAATATAAAAAAACATATAAAAAATAATAATGTAAGCATATATAAGTCTCTTTTTTCCACAAGAAAAGCAAGGTTGAATGAGTCTTTATTATTTTATTCAAAAGAATAATAAGTTCAAAAAAAAACATACAAACTTGATTTTACATGCAATATTTTTTAACCCTACGTTGCATACTTGTATGTGATATTGTAAATTAGTTTATAATATATATTATATACATGTAATTTTTTATTAATAAAACATTAAAATTTAATAATGTTATTAGAAAATAAAAAATTAGAACTTTTGATTTGTTGAAAATTTCATCTTCGAATTAAAACAAACTATAAAATATTTATTTACGATTTTTATTTATACATATATGAGTATATATACTGTCAAAATAAATAATAAAATATTTGTTACATTATATTGCAATAAATGTCAATTAGATCAATAAAAAAAATTTAAATATATATATGTGTATATATTAAAACCGAATTTAATATGAATGAACGTATTTTATATTATGTGTAGGTGTGGCGTGATGATGGATTTGGATCAATGTTGGAATGCTAAAATCACTAGGCCTCAAGGTTACGGAGCATTCACGAAGAGCATTCCAAATTATGTCATGATAACCGATAATTTAAAATTAATGTCCAGTGATGTTAACGAGGCACTCTCTATGATGGAGCAGTATACTGGTGGTGATATTGAGCAAACAAAAGCCGTCGATTTTCAACTTCCAACCGAAAAAGTATAAAACAAGTTCAGTTTTCCCTTTATCATAAACTTTATTATTCAAAAATCACAAGCTTAAATTAACTAACATCAAGTTATTTCTTTATTCATTTATTTTTGTTATTGTATTGCAGCTGCTTTAACTAGCGAAGGAGACGCTAACGTCGGATACTCCTCTCTCTACTTGTACTATATAATAAAGCGCAACCCCGCAAAGAAAACAGTTTTAATGTTGAAACCACCATCTTTGAGAAGAACAACTGTTTACACACTATCAGCTAATGAAGCCATGCAAAAGAACTTATGAAGTTTTTTACGTTGTTGCGAAGGCTGATTTTGCAAACCTATTGTTGATCATTTTAAACTTGCCTCTGGGATCGATAGTCGAACTTTTGTCATCGGGGTCATCTGTAGATTCCTCGGATATCTTATAAGTAGTGTAGAGAGATTGAAAGATGAGATATTTAGACCTGATGTAGTGGAAGCATTGTTGCATCCGAAATTGAAGTCATACTTCAGGTTAGCATGATTCGTCACTGCCAGTGGCCGAGAATATTCCTCGTTGTTTTGATTTTTCTTTGGAGAATGTTATTATGGACTGTTGCTTGGTGAATCTCTGTCCATACAACAAACATGTAAATGAGTAATTAAAATGAATTTGATGTTTATAAAATTTGATATGGTCTATATTCATTAATCTGATTGTTACAGTTTGTTATGTTTGAATCTATTTTTATAAAATTTATCCTTAAAAATAATACCCCTACAGAAAATCTATATCATTTCAAATATATTTTGGATGCAAAAATAATAAAATCATATAACCACTTAAAACTATCTAAAATATACAAACTAATTATTTATGACAACTAATGTGAAATTTGTTTATTCCATGAATATTATTTCAGGTACTTTATAAACAACAAAGCATAATTTTAACATTAAATCCCAAAAGTAATAATAATATTCTTTTTTAATATTTTATTTATTTTGATTTGATACATATAAATTAATCAATACTGAATATAGTGCATAACTTAATTAAATTCCAAAAGGTGTTATTATAAAATTATTTTAAAATTAAAAAATATTATTTTTAGTATTCGAAAAAGAAATGACATCTTTACATACTTATAAACTCTTCATTTAGTATATTAATCTATTAAATTTGTTACTCTATTAGTTAAATAATAGTAAAAACAAAAAAAGAAATCACCTCCTTTTAATTCTTTTATATTGTTTTTCTTAGTTTCTTTTTATTTATTTTATCACCGATTCCCTCTCAATTCCAGTAAAATAGATATATATTTTCAAATAAACGAATGTTCATTTCTTTCACCATTCATATCTTTTCACTGTTCACTTTCTTTTTACACTTTGTCTGATAAATCATTTTAATCTATTTTTAACATATAAACTAAAAGTAATACACCAATTTTTATTCATTGTATTAGGAAAATTATCAAATTTTGAACAAAAAGTAAAACAAAAAATGCTATAAAAATCACATTTAATTTAATAAAAATCAGATGATAATTAATTTACCCATGAAAGCATATAATTCAGGATAATGTTCAAATTAAAAATTTAAAAATCATCATGCATGCATGGCTCGGTATAAACGAAATGGAAAACCTTGATAAAGGAATTAAAAATTAAATATTATAATTACTATGTAATAATATGAGAAACCTTGATAAAGGAATTAAAGTCCATTGAAAATATTATATATGTCAACTGATAATAATGAAGTTCTCACTGACATTTTTTGCAAAGATACAATGATGCATTATATGAAGATTCAACCAAAATAATAAACACTGCTTACATACACCACTCTTACATAACACACTGAAATTGAACCTCCATAACATAAATAACATACTGAATTCGGAAGAAAACACACATAATAGTTATCAAACTAAAATGTGAATAAATTTATTTTAACAAAAAATTTCTCCTACTTCTTCAACTAGGAAGCAAGTCTTACTGTGGATTTGGTGGTCTGCTATTAGCTGCGGAAACCCTAGAACCCCATTCAAGCAACTCTTTACTGGTATCATCCTTGTGCACGATAACTTCAATGAAGCAAAGGCTGTCTTTCTTCTCTCCTGTCGCCTTCTCAATTGCATCCACCAGTTCTTCCTCATTGAATACTTTAGTAGTCCAGCATTTTCCTTCACCGTTATGGATAGCATCGACCAATCCAGTGTAGTTCCAGTTCTTTATCACGTTGTATGGACCGTCGTGGATTTCTACTTCTATTGTGTAGCCTCCATTGTTTATCAGGAATATTATACTGTTTTGCCCATTCCTTATCATGGTAGATACATCTTGCGCCGTTACCTGAAAGAAAATGTTCGTAAATATGCTAGTTCTTAATTTAGACCATGTTCCACCGTTATATCTAAAACAAGGAATGACTGACACCTCCCTAGAATTGAAAGATGATGGAAGAAAAGACCCTTCCAAAAAAATTGTAAAAATTTGATCTCTGTTTTTAGTTTTTGGCTAATTTATGCCACTTTTGCCCTTGATTTCAATGCTGGGCCGATTTTTTGGAAGGGGTCAGTATGGTACAAAATAACAAAATAGAAACTTAATTTACATTAGTTTATAAGTAGAGACTTTTTGTACATGGGCTTTCATAATAGGGATCTTTGGTCCAAACCCCTATCTAAAATCATACAAAAATGCACGCCACCCATCCAACGACAACTGTTAACAAGGGTGAAACATCTGGTTATGTAGAGGTTTTGGACCCAACACACTAAGTATACATTATAACTAAACTCAAAAAATGCATGCAAAATGGATAATTCATCTTGGCCCAAAGCGTCGATTTTCCTTGTTTTATCTAAAAAAAGTTTGTAGTTTACTCGGTATATAGACGGAAAAATGTGCGATTTTTCTATATTAATGTCAAACCTGAAAGCTCCCATCACCAATGAATGAAATGACACGCTTGTTCTTCGCAGCCTGAGCATAACCTAAAGTGGCTCCTACAGACCAACCAATAGACCCATACTGCATCTGGAACTCATACCTTCATAGGTAAAAACAATCAGTTTCCGTTTCCCTTTTAACAGTGCTAAATAAAGAATAAGTTATGTGAAAACATACCCACAACCATCAGGCAATTTTAGCTTCTGGCAGTTGAACCAAGAATCACCAGTCTCAGCAATCACAGCAGTATCACCAGACAACATTTCTTGAATGTGTTTAAACAGCACATTCACTCTTAATGGCTCTTTAGGACTAGCCTTTAATGGCTGCCCTTCGGGTACAAAGATCCTACTATAGTTCTCATGGGCAGTGGTATTCTTCTTTAGCTTCTTAGACAGCTCCTTCAGAAAATCTTTCATTAGAACGCAACCGAATGCAGGTCCATTGGCAATTGTAATTCGATCGGGTTGGATAATGATTGCCTTCTCTTTCTTTAGAAGTAAGGAGTACCCTACGGAGCTGTAATCGTTGAATATAGGACCAGCAAAAATGTAGGCATCGGCTGATTCTACGATTTCTGCGCAGAAGGCAGTGCTGACTGCGCCCCAGTATGTGCCAATGAACCTTGGGTGGGTTTCAGGTACGAGGCCCTTAGCGGATGGCATTACTGCTACTGGATATCCGCATGCATCAGCCAATTCAACGAAGGCTTTGCATGCTTTGGCTACGCGGAGTTTGGGACCTCCAACCATTACGGGTTTTACAGCTTTGTTTAGGAAAGCTGCGGTGGCTTCTACTGCAGCTTCAAGACCCATTTGGTTGCTTACTCTGGTACAATCATGGATGTAAGATGCATGTTAGATTCAAAAACAGAAAAATGGGTGATGTGAAATTATATCAACAATCCATATAGAGTACAAGGTCTCTGATTTATTCATCACTCTACTTCATTTTTCATCATATAAGAAAATAAGAAACTTATAAAAACCACATTCGTCAGGACATCTTAGTTTTTAAAAATTGATGTCACTTAACATGATGTATTTTAATGTAGTATAGAAGTTAAAATACAGCAAAACCAAATATTAAACCATTGCTAATAGCAGCACATGAATATAAAAGCAACACAAGGATCATATTCAAATTACTAGCTTTGTTATCATACTATTTATTATTTGGGATTATTTGATATATAAGTGGAACTTTTATTGTTAACTGAATTTGATGGCTTAAACCTATGAATAAAGTGTAAGATCAACTTAATCACCAGACTCTACATGATCAGATCTGACAATTGGTTTGGAGATAAAAATGATGGTTAAGTAATGATGTGATCAAAACGATTACCCAAATGAAATAGCAAATTAAAGCGTATCTCCTGGAAAACATTCCACTGAAGTTCAAATACATGAAAATGAGGAAAAAATTCTGTTCTGATCTAGATTCTTAAATTCATAGACAGATAAACAGTACCAAATTGAGTTTTCCTAATTTATATTTTAGGATTCAAGAGCATCTCCAGCAGACGAAGACTGCCTTTAAATTCAGCAGCAGTGGTCCCCAAGCTCTCCAACGGTGCAAAATAGGTGTAATATTAAGCGTAATATTCAAAATCAGGTGTTTATTTAATAGGCACATGAAGTCCGATGCATATTAAACAAGCTTTCAAAGCTCAAACGTCTATTTAATAAACGTTTGATATCTAATCTTAAAAAACAGATTAATTCGTAGGAGCCTATCAAATAGAAGCAAACTTAAACGCCTATTACATAGGCGCCTCACAGGTGAGAAATTCGATTAAAATTTAAAGCTCAATATTCAATTGCTGAATGTTAAGCCATGAATTTGTTGAAGATTGCTCTAATAGGAGATCTTCAATATGATTTTTTTTTCTTTTCACTTTACCGTTACTTACATGAATTTTTTGAAAATAGATGATTACTTTTATTGATCATATTAAAAAACATAAAGGTGCCAATAACAGTAGTAATAGTGGAATGCGTAATCAAAGATCCTTTAATAAATATCATAGCAAGGTAAACAAAAACAAAAAAGACTTTCGTTAGAGAGGAAATATAATATACTAGTATGTCACCACTAGCGGCACATGGTAGTTTACAAGTGCTAAATTGCATGATAAATTAACAATCCAAAAGGAACAGCTGGGATTAAAAGAATGTAACAAGCGACTAAATGGATAATAAACTTTATATTTTCTATCGATCATTGTATATATATACAAATATCTAATTTGGTATTCAAACATAAAAAAACAATCGAACAGCATTCACTAAAAAACTATTCGGAATCTTTAATAAGTGTCAATTCTACATAAAATATCTTCCTAAAATCAGGGCAATGAAATAAGAAAAAACTTGTTGAGATCAGTTAAAATAGAAGGTACAGAAAACATAAAACTCACTTAGGAGCCAAGCAGAAAGGAACAGGCTCTATACTAAAAGTAGGATGGGGCAGCCCAGGTAAATTACAGCTAACACTGATATAAACCGGCTTACTCTCCTTCAAGGCGGTTGATATTGCTGTATCAATCAGCTCATGAGCATCCTCCAAATTATTCACCACCGCCTGTATCATTCATTCAATCAATTGACGCTTAATATTTCTACAATAAAAAGGTAAAAACAAAAATTACAGACCTGAAAACAGGTAACAGTCTGAAAACACCTCATCTCCTGAGAGAAATCAGGCAGGCCAATAGTATGATGCAAGATGCGATTAGTCCCGTAATCGTTGGAGTTGGGGCCACCAACAATGCAAATCAAAGGCAGATTCTCGGAATAAGCGCCGGCGATGGCGTTTATGACGCTCAACCCGCCGACGGTGAAGGTGACGACGCACGCTCCGACGCCGTTGGCACGAGCGTAGCCGTCGGCGGCGTATCCGGCGTTGAGCTCGTTGCAGCAGCCGACGTTGGTGAGGCCGGGTTCGGCGATGAGGTGGTCGAGGAGAGTGAGGTTGAAGTCGCCGGGGACGGTGAAGAGGTCGCGGACGCCGATCTGAACGAGGCGACGGGCGATGTGGCGGCCAAGGGTGGCGTTGGCCGGGGAGGAGATGGGACAGGAGGGGATGCAGGTGGCGCTTTGGGTGGAAGGGGGAGCGCCGACGAGGCCGTTGGGAGTAGGTTTGGGTCCGTCAATGGATCCAATAGAGGTTTCCATGGCTTTATTATTGAATTGATTTGGGAATTGACTGTGATGGAATCTGTGGGGTATCAGAATGAAGTACGAAGAATGAGTGAGTGGAGGAGGAAGGTGGATGGCGTATTTATACGGAGTAGATCGCTTGTTTTCTTGAAGAAGAAACCAGGGGCTTCTCTGATTTCAAATGTTTTGGTATTCATTCTATTAGCAATGCATGTGAGTTACCCGATTCAGAAGCAATCTTGGACACGGAACATGTATATGAATGCAATCCATTTACTAAAATCAGGCATCCATGCCACACATACGATCCAACATTATTGCTACAGCCAATAACAAAACAAGTATGATGCAGTTTTGCTTTTAGACAAGCATGTTTAGCATTACTCATGCATAATATTATTGGGCTAGGTACTTGGAAAATTTTCGAACTACTAGATTAAAAAACATTAAAAAAGGAAAAAAAATTCAACTTTGTCGAAATTTTCAAACTTATTGGGCTAGGTCACGTTTCAACCTAATTACAAATACATAACGGTTTTGACCAACTCAGCGCCTCTCGGTCAAAACAAAAATGGTACATTTGAAACGTCGTATATATTTTTTTAACAAAATTATAATGGATGTATAATACTGACGGCATTTCAAATGCCGCATGCATATTTTATTTTTATATTAAGTTATATTGGTATTGTTTTAAAGTGCGTCGGTATTATGGAACTTTTTTTTTTGAAATTGTACTTTATATACGACATGTCACTGGGACAACATATCACATGTCAATAAACGTTCGAATCACGTTACGCAAGTTTCGAACTTATGACCTTTCGGATCAAAGCCGAATCACTTAACCACTTGGATAATAGTGCTTGTCATTATGGAACATTTTGTATGGGTGGAATTTGCAATTGCTCAAGTATTCTGTCTCTAAAACGGCAACAACATTCAATTTTCTCATGGTTTTTTACTTTACCTAATCTCCAACGAAAAACCAAAAATCCTTCATCTCTTCTTTTTCAAACAACTCTTTTTTTTTTGCACTAAATCGTATAATTTTGGTAGATCCGCTTTAGCAACATTATATTCTATTATCAAATTTTGTAAACTTTGTGAAAATTTTTGTAGTTATTCTTTTTATAGTTGCTGGTAATTGGAAAATTGACAATGAGACATTGGTTAAATTTTATGGCGATTTGGAGGTTGATTGTAATGTTGACATTGATTTGTACTCGAAACTCAGTTTTCAAAAAATTATCATAATTATGAAGTTGTCACTGAAACTCAATTCAACATGGAGGCAATTGATCATAGATCCGAAAAAGAAGTTTCTGATCATACGGAATTAGTAGTTCGTCGATCGACCCGACAAAGAAGGTTATAATTATATAGGTCACGTTAATCAAGAAGAGCATTGCGCGGATAGGTCTACCAAGCGGAGAAATAAATTAGTTATAGGAGAACAACCCCACTGAAATTTTGTTATTGTGGAATTTCTACTAAAGTGGTTGTGTGCAAAAATACAAAAATTGTAGGTCGTCGATTCTACAGATGTTAGAGGTGTGTATCAAATAGAGGCGATGCCTAAAATTTATTTCTACTGTAATTTCTTCCATTGGATAGGTCATCCAATATGCCATAGGAGCTTGAATATGCTCTTGAGATGCAGACTGAAGTGTTACGGTTGGAAAAATATAATCTTAAATAATTGAAGGATGATTTTTACTTGCAATGGGACGTCGTTGATAAAGCACTTTTTTATCATGCTACTTGGTATCCGAATGAGTAGTGATGCTACTTAGGTTGCTAAAATGTAGTATTTATTTAGTGATGTCGTATGTTAATGCTTATTGTATTGTGTACTATCAGGGTTGTTTTTGAACAAGGATTGACAAAATTAATGTATGTTAAATTTGCGTTGTAATTATATTATGTACGTCTTGAAGGAACTGGATCAGCCCGCAGCGGAAGAAATGGTTGAATTTCAAAAAATTTACCATTTTTGGATCATTATTGGACCTATGAAGTCTAAATGTATTTAGATTTTATCTAAATTCCTTTTAAATAAAACCAGTATTTTATTTAATACCATATTTTATTTTATTTAATTTGATTCTAAAATAATAAAGAATGGGACATAAAAATAAGGTTTGAATATATCAAATATATTCATTTCTTAATTGTATGACATAATACTTAAACATAAGGCAAGTATGATCAATTGGTAACATAATGTATATGAATAAATAAGAAAAATTTTAAAGGCAATCACATAAGAGACAAAAAGGAAAGAAATAAAAGATGATAAAGATGAATGATTCATCTTCCCTTTTTGAAAAACTTGATTTATGCAGCATTCAATTAGCAATCAATGAATCATTATGACATAAGATTAGGAATAGCTAACAATAATTCATATGCATAAACTACTATCTCGTTTAAAATTGTTTGATATTAATAAAGCATTTAAACTATACAATTTAAAATATAAACATTAAGTTTTATATGTATATATATAATTATTTCTATATAAAGATTAACCCAAAACTTCTTAATTAATTCAAAATAAACTATATAACATTTAAATTTTCTGATATATTTATGAACTTATATAAACTTAAATTAGTTAAAAAAATATATGTGAATATAATTAAATTAAGAGATTCAACCTATATGAATATATTTTTTACCAAAGTGATAAACTGAGCAATATATTAACAATTCTTTGAATACTTAAAAAGTATTAGTCATGCCAAATAGGGTAACAAATTTATAAGTTTATTGTAATCAATTTATTATTAAAACATCCTTTAGTCATGTGTGGGTTTCAATTACAATAAAATGCAGATAATAAGAACAAATAAACTTTCAAATTTAAAGAGATTCAACCTATCTGAATAATTTTTTTAAAAACAAAAGTGAAACACACTAAACCGAGCAATATATTAACAATCCTTTGAATACTTAAAGAAAGGTATTAGTCATGTCAAATAGGGTAACAAATTTATAAATTTATTGCAATCAATTTATTACCCAAACAACCTTTAATTATGTGTGGGATTCAATTACAATAAGATGTAGATAATAAGAACAAATAAACTTTCAAATCTAAGAAGATTCAACCTATATGAATAAATAATTATAAAACAAAAGGCGATACATACCGAACTAAGCAATATGTTAAAATCCTTTGAATAGTTAAAGAAGGATAATTGATATGTCAAATAAGGTAACAAATTTAAAAATTAATTATAATCAATTTATTATCAAAACATCATTTAATCATATGTAAGTTTCTATTACAATAAAAATGCAAACAATAAGAACATGTAAACATTCAAATCAAAAAAATTATGTTTTGATTTGAGTGTTTAAACATAGATCAAAAATTAAAATATTGTCTAATCATATACAAGTTTCTGTTTTGATTTATCTAAATAAAAAAACCAATCAATTCATATAATAAACAATTTGAAATGCATAAAACATTTTCAAATCAAATAAGACACACATATAAATTAAGATATTCAATTTTGTTCATTAAAACATTATATCAAAATTATTAGAATAAAAAGATCATACCTTAATTCCAAAGCCTTGAAGTACATCTTGAAACATTGAATTTTTCCTTTAGATTTAGCTAATGAATCATACCTTGAATGATGAATCAAATCTCTTAGATTCAGACATCAGCCTCCAGATGTTGCAAGGATCAAAAGGAATAAACCACTTTTCATAATTGATTTTAGGGAATTTGTACCAAAGGTCTCTATTCTCAAAACGCATGCACAAAAGGTCTCTGCTCATAAACCCATGTAAATTAAGTCCTTGTTTTTTTATTTTTTACCAAACTATCCCTTCCCAGAAAATCGGCCCAGCGTTGAAATCAAAGGCAAAATTAGTAAAAAAACTAAAAATAGGGACCTAATTTTCACAACTTTTTTAGAGGGACTTTTCTTCCATCATCTTTCAATTCTGGGGAGTTGGCAATCATTCCTTGTTGAATTTTATTTATATTTGATTTTAGGAATAATTGAATCCATTGAAGATCTCATATTTTCAGCCATTAGAGAATGAGAGAACCAGAAAAGTTACAGAAAGAAGAATGAAAATGAGAAACTCTATTGTACGTGCCATTAAATGACATAAGATTACATAAATTAACGCATGTAATTATCTCTTATTTAATTACAATGATATCATATATCAATGTGCGCAAATATAACTTTTATAAATGCATTCAAATAATTACAAATAACTCCCAAACATCAAATAAAATAAATAATCATTAGTTTTTCCCAAATACTAACTAATTTACAACATTTTATAAATTAATAAATCATGTGGTTTTCTGAGAATTCATCATTACGGTTATGCGACTCAAAGGTGTAAATTCAATCAGCGATTAATATTGACCAATTCAAATATTAATGTTCACACGTCACTTAGCAGGAGGTGTGACATTTTGGCTGAATTCATCGCTTATAACTCTTTTGGTAAAATCCAATTTTACTTATTATAAGCAGTGCCAAATAGTGATAATTCATTTACACCAATTCTTTTCATCAAAACTATATCACTTTTGGATTTATGGAATTTGGTGACGGTCATCATCCACGTTCAACTTTATAGTCCAAACACGAAGTCTTTGGTTCAATAATAACAATTAGTATTGACCGAAATGCTCTGACCAGAGACTTTGACTTTGAGTTGACTTCAGTTGACCGTGATATTAAACTCGTATAACCGAGGAGATGAATCCTCCCTTGAATAGTGTTTCACTTCCAATGCTTCTACTCGACCCAACTATAGTCGTTCGATGGACGTCGTGCCACGATTTAACTATAATCAAAGGGAGCTTTCACATTGAAGACCAACAGTATTCTCAAGTCGAAAGAACTTTATAGAATAGTCACATCAATATTCTCTGCTTGACCTTAGTTACATTAATTAACAGAAAACTATCGAGTGAGTCATTCCATAGTTATCCAATAACTATCAGTACATAACCCCTTGGTACCCCAACAGTCATGAGTAATGCACTGCCCAACATTTGGAGAGCGTTACATACTCTAGTCTTAACGGAAACATCGATATCCAGTCTCGATGCATCTTGACTAGGAACATTTAAAATGGTATATTTGTTTCATTGTAATAAATTACTTACGGTTCCAACACTTTGTAACTACTATCACAAAACATACCATTTGCGGATTTTCTATTAAATATACTTTTAATTAAATTGGTTAATTAATATAACCACATTATATCAAGTATATAATAGAAAGAAAACACCTTTATTTCAACAAGATTGACCAACGATTAGATATATGTAACAAATTACATAATTTCCCCTAGGGCATACCCCTAACTCTATCACGTCAATATTTGTTTTAATGAATGTGTATCCGAATGAATGTCACACGTTACTATATGTTTTATTGAATATGTATTGTTAAATTTGTATGTTATTTTATTATAAATAAGTTATTTGATTAAATAATATTATGTGGTTTTTTAATCATGTAACAACCCAGAATTTTAGTCATTTGAATTTGGAATATTTAATTGCTATTAAATATTGGAAAGTTATTTTTTATAAGTTAAATAACTTGAATTTCAAATATAGCGATTATTGGATAATTAAATTGTTAAATTGAATATTTGAAATTGTTTAAATAATTGAATCTTGAATTTAATGTGAATAAAAACGATTAAGTTGATTTAAATTCTATTTAATTAAGAATGAAGATGGTAAACTTTTAATTTAAATTTAAAATTGATTAATTTGGTTTTTATAACAATTTGTTTTAATTAATGTATAAAAATAGCCTTATAGGGCACTATATCAGAATTGGACAAAACTAGTTCCATTGGATCCGTAATATTGAGTTATTTAATGCCGATGAATTTCGTGACGATTGGACGTATCGTTTGGTCGTGCAAGCTCGAAACACGTAGAAATTAATTAAAGGAGTTTATATAATATAATTAGGTTTGAAAAGCTAACTTCTGTATATGATGGAATTGGGTCTCAATACTAGTTTCATTGTATTTGGAATAGGGGTATAACATATAGAACACCAGGCCGCACGCCTCATTTGGAGTTTGAAAATTTAACGTGCGAATAGTGTTTTGAAATTTTCTATAAAAGGACCTTAGAAACTTTAATTTGCAAAACCTAAACCTTAATAGACGCAGCCGCCATTCTTCTTCTTCCCCCAATCAATGGCCCACGTTCATCACGTCAATCATGACCTATCGGCCAAAGCATTTAACATGAAAGTTGGAGAGCTTGTCACCATGAACTCATCCATGGTCGTGGATCGTCGAATGGACGACGATGGCAGCAGCAGTTCGCCGTGAACGACACTACGTTTTGGTCATATTGGCACGAACGGCGGCGGCAGGCACACGAGCGCGCGCAATCGATGTTGGAAGAAAAAACAAAAAGAAAGAACGTGGCCTGAAATCACGATTTTGAACGAGAAAGAGAGAGGGGTAATTAAGTTTAAAGTTTTACTAATTTTAAGGTAATTTTAGTTTAATTATTTAAATCGTTTATAAATTCATAACTTTTCCATACGAGGTCCAAATTGAACGCGACGAGTTGCATTGCGATCGTAACAACGAGTGCTACGCTATGGAGTTGAATTGGATGGATTCAGAGCTAGTAGGAATTTTGGGTTAAAATTGAACGTCTGTTCAATTTTAATTCAAACTGGGAGTTTTGACGGAACTGAAATCAAAGTGAGTTAATCTCACATTTTTTGTTAACCAAAAATATTTTTAGTCGATAAAATTATTGATTGGATGTGTGAATATTTTATTGTGGACTGTTATTAACTATTTGGATAATTTACTAAATTATATTGTTGGTTTGGATATATTCCCGCCACTGGAGCGGATTAGACCCTATTACTTCTCGTGTAAGAGCGGATGACCCTTTGTATATGATCTCGTCTCGAAGCGGTTGATTTATATTATTTGGTTATATACTGTATGTGATGCAGGGGGACAGGTTGGAGAGATCCAACAGGATTCCTCGCACTATTGATTTTATTTTCATATAATTTGATATATGATAGGTTGGATGCTATATTTGTTGACATGAATATGATTTTTTTTATTTAGTGCTTTAGTAGCACTATGCCTTATTTTTGGTATTTCAAAATATTATAAAATAATGATTTGATTTAAAAAGGGATTTCAAAGTGATTTTGGAAATTATATATGTTTTAAAAAAATTCTTGAATTATTTTAAAGAAGAAGTTTATTTTAAAAATAAAATGTATGATTTTTAGAGATTATAAATTTATAGTTTTATAAAATATTTTAAATAAAGATTTTGAACTGTGAATAAAGATTTTTAAAATCTTAAAAATAAGTCCACGTTTTAGAATAAAGGAATACGTTTTAAAACGAAAATGGAAATATTTGGTAAATATTTATTAGCCGTTTTATATAAAGTGACATGTATATAATATATACAAATATTAAGATTTGTTTATAAATATGAAATTTTATAAAGGTAATAATGTATAAAGTGATATTTTACATTAATTGGTGGCGTTTTAAATTTTGTGCAACTGTTGGTAATTTTACAATATAAAAATAAACAAAGAAACGCGACTAATTCTCCCACCTGTTATTTGTGGAATTTTTCGCTAAAGTTTTCCGTGGCCGCTCAAATTTCCTTTACCCCTTTTTCTTTCCCAAACGCTCCACTTAAAAAAATATTATTCGTCTCTAACCTAAAATCATGTCGCTGCTTGATGGAAATGCCCACTGCCATCGAAAAATTTGTTCACTTCGGCCAATTAATTCAACGTCGCAATCAAAAACCGGCCACAGTTCAACCTCGCCATCATCTAAAAGCTTATAGCACCCGCCTAGAGTTTTAACGCGTTCGCTTGAGGAATAATCGCTTGAGATTGAAAGCCGCCGCCGCCGTGATATGAAATTCGAAGATATCATCTATTGGAAATCGCTTAGTTGGAGATGCGGTCCTGGCCAGAAGATTGTCGTGATCTGAATGATGTTGCTCGTGTCTTATCGAAGTTCGTTGTTCCAAAGATGTGATGTGACGTTGCTTGAATATGAAGCCGATTAGATGTGGCTGTGGCTGGAGTTCGCTGAAAATCGTCATCGCCGTGTTTGAAATCCAACTATCTCTCTTCTAAGCAGGCATGTTTTCCTTATTTCTCCTTCTTTTGGAATTTTCTGTAAACTTCTTTAGTCACATTCATATTTGCAATTACTTCTCTAGTAGAAGTATGAAAATTATCTCATAGTCTCAAGTCAAATTGAAAAGGGAAAGAATATTGTTTAGAATGCTTAAGTGTTTCTGATATAATTTTTATTTTTTGTATTTGTTTTTCTGCACAATTATTTGCAGGATAATGCTGCACAACTTAGCACAATGGTAGCTGAACATGTATAGTATTTCTCTCTTAGTCATCAACAACATGAACTTATGTTTACCAACCATCAAATTTACATCATGCCTCTGCCACACTGATTTCTCACTTTTTCGTGTGGTTATGATTATCGGTTAATGCTCTAAATACTTAATTTTTTAGGATGTTGGTGGTATAATGTCTATTTCAGTTGAAGCAGCTGCAACGCATGATTCTTTAAGTGATGGAAGAGAGCTAATCCACACATATAAGGTACCTCAGTTTGTACCATCTGGTTGTATTACAATCTCAGTTTTTCTTTGATAAATGTCATGATAACGAGTACAATGTTAAGCTTTTATGCCTTTTGTAAATTTCAGAAATTGACAGTGCTTGATGGTGAAAGGCAGGTTTGCATTAGCAATTAAATCATTACACAAAGAAGAGGTTGGCAGAATAAGGTTATTACAATTGCACTTACATTCAGTGTTTCATACTTTAGCTATATAAAATAAAATTTTAAGAAATCATGGTAATTTAAGTAAACTAATCCACTATTCCAGTATACTTTGTTGGGACTTACTTATCGGTTTTTCCCTAGAGTAAACTATGTTTGTTATTACCATTTCTTAAATGGATAGTTGAATACCATATCAGATTCAAATCCAAAGTTTTTTCAGGCTTTGTCATTGTGAAATTTTTACGCAGGAGATACAAATAAGAGTCCAATATTGAACTGATATGATTTCAAATCGATTTAAAAAAGCTTGAAAATGACATAATAAGTTTATTGCAATCTTCCATAATTTTTTTTAATCTCTGTTAAATGTAAACTCATTTTATCCATTTATTAAACCTTCTATATAATAATTACTTGGAATAACAGAATACATTATAATGTGTCAGATAGTAGAAACTCCTACCTCTGCTTTCTATTCCATACAACAAACATTCATAAATTATTAATAGTAAAAAAAAAATATTATAGTATGTGTGATTAAAGGGAGTCCTATCACTAAGTGCGCAACGCCGAGTCAACTCTAAAGATCTAATAGCTGGTTTCAAAATTGAAAATCACCATTGATAAAGGTAAACTCTATGTTCCAAGAGATGAGTAAATATAATCTTTTAGATGTTTTCCTAAGAATTTTTTGATTGAGTTTTGTATAAATGTAATTTCATAATATTTTACCTCGCATCAATTTAGATGATTTAATATGAATTGTGGATCATAAATTTGAGTCCTAATGAAGTTAATTTATACAGAATAATGTACACGGACCCTTGGTAATATGAAAAACAGTCGAGATGGAGGTTGCTATTGCAGACAAAAGAACCTAAGCAAAATCAGCCAGATATGGGATCCTCTGTGGCTTCATCATAATTTTTCATTTCCACTCTAGGTGAAATTATTATATTTATGAAATTTTTGTTAAGAATAGGATGTGAACCTTACTATTTGAATCTTGAAGTTGAAGTATGTTTATAACTAGTGATAGAAACGAGAAAGAAGCAACTTATATTAAAGCATGTAGATTACTATTCATGGTAGCTAATTTAGATTACTTGATATTTTGTGATCAAGATATCGTCTCTTTTAAATATCACTTATCCTTTAACAAAATTTTAGCAATGAAATACTTAACATTTGGAAATAGTTAACTATCTAGCTACTGATATTCTAATTCGCCAAAGACAAACATAGAGCTAACTGTCACTAATCCAGCTATAGATAAATACATATTTTTAATTGAGTTAACTGTCACAAACATATGCCTCTATGCTGATAAGAATCATATTGTTATTGAGTTTAAGGTTTCTTTTAAAATAAAAGTTTATCACTCGAACATCAATAGCAATGGCAACATCTACCTGAATACTCTCAAAGAGCAGTGGAGCCTTCCTGCACATCTCTAAGGTATATATTATTTTTCAAACATGCATGCTTTCTACTAAAAGTAGTACATATGACTAACTAGCCTCACTACAAGTCTAACATAAATGGAACACTGAACAAAATTGTGGCTAGTTAGCCTCACTACCACCTATTAACAATAATTTGGGTATAAGTCTATCCATTATAATAAAGAGCCATCATAGTCAGGTAAATATATTGCTCTAATTTGAGATGCAAACAAAGTTTAAGTACAAAGTAGGATTCCATATATGCAATGTAAAGTAGTTTAGACTTATCCTTTAATTTCGTCCCTATTCTATACTCCAAAGTTGCTACTTTTTATTGACAAGGTTAAGCTTATCATTTGCTTTCAATTTACAAACATATATTTTTACAGAGCTAATGAATTAGTTCCATCAACAAAGTCGAATTGATGCTTCTGGTTGTTTCTTCACGCTTCTAAATCTTCCCTGATTGTTCTGAAACCTCTTTACTTGTTTCAGTTGCTTGTGATGGTATGTCGAGCTTTATTTACCAACCTGTTTGATGAAATTCATTTCCAACTTGATGCACTCCAGGTGTTTGCCGAATTTCCTAGGTGTAACACTCTACTATGACTATACAATCATCAATTTGCTGCATACAACAAGACCTTCCTTTTACGATTCCTTTCCACCGTCTGCCATCATGTTGGCCACATACTATTGTGATTTGGTTTACTTGTTAGTAAATTGAAGGTGTCTAGTTTGCAGGTAAGCATATATACTATCTTGTAGATATTGTAAATTGTGTATGGTGGTATTTGTTGTGTGTATGTAGTTGGTGAGGGAGACGCAGTTTTGTGGTGAATTGTGTATGGTGGTATTATGGTATTGTGGCAGTTTGGTGGCCTAGCTGCAGTGAAGCGGTGGTGCAATAGTGGGATTGGGGGGAATGTTATAGTAGTGGATGGTGAAGGTGAATGAAAGTGGGGATGTTGCAGCAGTTAGGTGTGATGAAGCAATGGTATTTGTTTGATGGGGTAGATGCAATGTACAGGCAGATGGGCTGTTATGGCAGGGAGGGGTGGTGATACCGGCTGTTGTTATTGCTGATGATGGAGTATAAATATGGTCACAATTGTAAGTATTGGTGAGAAGTTCAATGATGGTGGGAAGTTCAGGTTGTACTGTAGTTGATGTGAGTGAAGTATGATAGTTGGCAGTGTATGTAGTTTAACAGTAGGAGTGGTTGCACTGGAGATGTACTGTGGTTGTTGATGTGGTTGTAGAGGATATGAAGTCACTAAAAGTTTGGTGTGGTCAGTTTGAAGTGTAGTTGCAGGTGATAGCTGCTGTGATGGATTTGCACTGGAAGTTGGAGTCAGAGAAGGGTATGTAATAGGATGTAGTCCTACGAATTAACATAATTATTTATCTATATGTTGTGCTTTCACTTGTGCAGGCATTGGACTTTCGAAGAGAGCAAGGTTGAACTTTTATGGTGCTAGCTTTCACTTGTGTATGCAACAAAGAATTATGGGTAATCAAACGTTTTGTTAGCACTAGTTAGATATAACATTTATTAGTACCCGATGTGTAAATTTGTATGCAAATGGTTATTGTATGTGAGTTAGGTCATTTTGTCGAAAAACTATTGTATTGGAATGGTATGGATATTTTATTTGATTATATGGTTAATGTGTTTTTTAACTTATTTGAATATGATGATTATGTGAGTGATTGTTGATTAATATAATAGAACCAAAATAGACCATTAACAGGAAATAATAGCATGAAAAAATGGTGTAAAATAATAAACAACTTTTAGTAGCGTTTCAAAAACGCTACCGAAATATATATAGTGGCGTTGAGTAAATGCAACCGTAAAACAGGGGTAAAGTTGGAAATTCTGTTAGTAGCGCCAAAAAATCTTTTGGTGGCGTTTTTTAAACGCTACAAAAAGATTTATGGTGGCATTTAAAAAACGCTGCCAAAAATGCATTTATAGTGGCATTAAATAAATGCAACAAAAAATCATGGATTTTTAGTGGCATGTTTTCTCGTAACGATTACCAAAACGCCACCAAAAGTTTTTGTAGCGTTTTTTGAGCGCTACAAAAAATAAAATTTCTTGGAGTGCATGAAGATTTGTAAAATCGTATTTTTTTTATGGAGGGATAGATTTATAAACTTTGTTTTGTTAGTTAAAAGGAAAACTAGTGGATTTATTATAAGACGTGGAATGATGTTTTAAACAATAGTTAATTCTATTTTGGAAATTGAAGGTGATGGTAAATTTGGGAATGTTAAACGATATTCATAAGTAGAAAGAAATTTATAAAAGGAATTTATCCATATGGGGGCAACGTTAAAAAAGGATGGTGATTGACGTTTTTAAATGGGATTTATGAATAAGTGAGATTTGTAAATGATATAGAGTTATAAATGGAGTTCATAAATACATGGATTTTATGAAAGGAAGTTTTATAAAATAGAAGGAGATTTATAAAATATATATTTATAAATCGATTATGCTAAGACTTAAGTATGGATTTTTATCAGGGAAAATTATATTTATGTTCTAAAAGTTGTTTATATATTTATATGGTTTTAAAGTTATTATAAATATTTTAATATTTTGAAAAGTTAATTGTTTAAATTACTAATATGGATTGAAATTAAATATAATTATTTATCAATAAGTTTTGGAAATTAATTATTAGTATTTATAAAAATGTTGAAAATGAATTATTATTGTTTTATTTAGGATGTTTTGGTATTTATTAATCATTATTTTAAAATGTTTTAAAGTTAATATTTATTTATTTATAATGTTTACTATTATATAATAGAGTTTTTAAGTAAATGATTATGATATATTTATAAATGTTTTCGAGATTTATAAATAGGGTTTACAAACAGATATGGGTTTTATAAAAGGAATCTTATAGCATGGTTTGGAAAACTTAAAGGAAGATTTGTTAAAGGTTAGAAAGGAGTTTTATAAATGGTTTTATGGGGTTATAAACGTTTTTAGAGACTTATAAAATAGTTTTATATATGGTTTTTGAGATTTATAAGGGATTTATAAATGATTTTAGAATTATATAGAAAGGAGATCTTTCTTAATGAATATACTTATACCATTAAGATGAATATATAGATATTATTCTAAGTATTGAAAATATAGGGATTTGTCGGTATATCTTTGTAAAAGTATTTATATATAATATCTAAAAGTGATTGTAGTTAATGAAAGGAATTATTAAAAGAGGCTAGTGGTTGCTTATGTGCTTAAGTACTATTGGTTTTTCCTATGGAATAAATCCCTGATTTGGATGTGTGTTTGTAGATAGTTAAATAACCGAGTATCGAATAAAGACCAAAAATGTAACTTTGGAAATATCTAGAAGAAACACGTAAGTTATATGGCACAGTCAACTCCGATGATGTTGTACCGTGCGTATAAATCTCGTTTCTTTCTCTTAGGACAAACGATAAGGAAATCCGTCCACTAACAGTTAGGAGGTGATCTCGGCTCTTATCTTTGACTGTTTATTTCCTAGAGAATCGGGGTTGAGTTTACCGGAAAATATCGAAAGTTGTTTCGAAGAGACCGGGATCGGATATGTTATCCGAAAACCACTTTGATCCAACTCAAGTGTTTCGAAGTGAAGACATCTTGAAGATGATGGAATTGAAGATGGAGCTCTTTGAAGTGCAAAGGCTGCTTGTTAATAATCCTAAGGGTGATTCCAAAATGGATGTAGTAGAGGTAGTGCCTTCGGTTTGTCCATCTCCTGGACAACTTGTATGGATGAATGCTGGCATTGCATTGTTGCTTAAAGGCCAGTGTTAACATTCAAGTGGGAAGTGCTATATAAAAAGGTAAAATGTAGCCTCAAGCCTTATCAACTGGGAAATGGAAAAAATTGGGCATGTAGCAGGGCTAAGTGGGTCGTTCCCAAGTACGGTATGGTCATTCCGAATCTAGATCGGTATTATATCTCATTTGTATGCTTCGGGGCCCATTAACAATAGATGATCATATTCGGTACTACTAGTCAAATGGTAGGCCGGTCCTATGTGGCAGGGGAACAAAATGTTCATTTTAGACCCGATGCATTTTATCTAGAGATGTACCTTCGGAAGGTAGTTCCTTACCTTGTCATAGTATGGAATGCATTATCCAATACGAGCCTTTACAGTTTTAGTTGTATACTTATTATGCTCGAATTTAATTAGTGTAATAATTTCGGCTATGATTGAAGTATCTGTATCTTAGACGTTATTATAATATCATAAGATTCCATATGAAATGTTTTGTTATCGTAGGGTAAAAACCCATTCGTGTTTGTGTGCGGCGTGGTCTTACGAGATACTTTTGATTTTCAAAGTTTTTCTATAACTTTAAAATCCAGTTGGGCGTGTTTTTCTCATGCTAGTTTTTCAAACTGACTTAGGTGTTATTTTATTATAATGCTCAGGTCAGACCGAGTATTTTACAGATTGCTTTGGATGCATTGGAACGCAGGAGACGAGTTGGAGATCTTCAAGTCGTATTCACGTATATGTTTGTTTTCCGCTGCTTTGTTGTTGAAATCATCAGCATTTGTTAGAACAGGTTGTTATAACTGTCCAGGGCGATGATTATGATTTGTAGTTGTACTCTGATGGATATGTATGTATATAACAGTTTCTCTTTGTAAATATCATTGATATTATATTATATATTGTTCCACTATAATTGTGAGATTCTATGCGGTTTTAATTTTTTTCTCTTCTTCTTCTCTTCTCTTCTTCTTTCTTCCTTCTTTTCTCCTAACAATCGGGTTTTCTGGCATTCGATTGCTCGGCACGCAATATGGTGGACGTATTAGTGTCGATTTTTTAGGGTCGAAAATCTCCGGTTTATTACAAATCTAATTGTATTGTAATTAAAAAAAATAGGCGGTTTTTGAAAAGCCGCCTATAGGTTTAATCATAAAAGTCGCCAACAGGCGCATTTTTAAATTCCGCCCTTATGTTTTTACTACAATAATAAATATAACACAATAGCCACCGTTCTCTTTTTCATTTATCACTTTACCAAACCTAACCCAAAGGAAAATAACTCCACTTTTCACCAAAATCACATTTCTACTAACAAATTTGTTGATTTTATCGTCATTTTGAAGAATGGCTTGCTCTTCATCACATGAATCTCCTATTGGTTACATTTCTATTCTCAATCTCTATTATTTTTAAATTTTCAAATTAGGGTTTTTGTAGAATAATTTTGATTCCATACTTGAATCAGATGTATGGCAACGAAATTGAAATAACTTTTTGTGTGTATTTTGTTTAACTAATATACCAATGACATTACATTAGATGTAAAATAGTTTTGTGAAATGGGTACATGAAATAAATTTGTATAATTTGTATGAATCATATTTTATGAAATTAGTTTTTTTTACTCTTGCTTAGTATGCCTTTAGAAATTGAATGTTATATTACTTTATATGTTTTATGAAGTAGATTTGTAGAACTTTATATTTATTGAATTTTGTTTAGATTACACCGAGATGTCCTTGGACCAATAGATGGTAGCATGTTGTACTTGCAAGAAAGCCATCGCATGAATAACCCTTAGTGGATGGAGGTAAAACAATACCATATTGGATAGAAACATATAGTTATTGAGTTATGTGTGGTGCTAATATTGTTTTGTGATTTTTAATAGTGCAAGACTCCAGACATGAGTATGGGTCATTCATGATCACTGAAGAAAGTCACTTCCTCATACCCATGCCCATTATAGCTTATAGATCGAGTGGAATTTTCATTGATCATGAAGCTAGGCAACACCCAATTGGATCACTGCTCTGGTAGATAGTTAGAGACCAGAGACATCTTCATTCTACTTTCGGGTAGGTAAGATTTCCGTAAACTTAGGAAATGCGGTTGTTTTGCTTTATATGCCTATAGATAGTGCCGCATTGACCAAGCCTAGATGTACCCACTAATTACATTGATTTATGTCAGTTGTTTTAGGGCTTTCACCTCTAGCCGATCAAATGTGGGGCAATGAGATGATAGTGGGACTTGGTATGGATAAAAACCAGTTGATGATATTCCAACGGACGCTTCTGATATTCAAATTATGCAGGGAGCACGTGCCATTATTCTACACATCATCACTTCATACTTGTTATGCGATCTTTCAAAGATGCATGTCTACCTCAGATGCTTCCTTTTCTTTGCGAACTTCGATGCTTTCGAATAGTATTCTTAGGGTAGTGCAGCTCTATGTTACACATATAAGGAACTATCGAGACTTGATTTGTTATTAGTGGTTATTTGACATTAATGCACATATTCTCCTTATTGTTCATTTTCTGCATTTTATACATAGTATATTATACATTAAAATCTTATATGCAAATATACTTTGCTGTTATAGCGTTGAATGTATCTTCCTTTCGGTCGAATAACGATGGAGAGCGCGGTTGTAGATAGATTGCCACCTTTGGGTTCTACGTACATTTATTTTCTCCATATAATCATATATATCTATTTAGATCTTGTGATTTATAAAAAAAATACACGAGGGTTGGACCAAAGAGTATGACAATGTCTCCTAAACGAAATATTCAGTTTTAGCGAAATGAGCTTGATGTTCTTGATTATGATTCTGTTACGTGGACAACGTACACTTCACAAGTACTTATAGTGCTACTTGGCTTATGCATAGTTTTTAGGCATTTATAGACTTCAAGAGTTCCACCGATTTGTCTTAGAGATGTAGCGTATCATTTCCCCGATAGAATGATCCATAAGTTTGGTATGCTACAACACTTACCAGAAAATGCTCCTTCCTATTAGACTAATATTGAAGCAGGGGTGTATGATATGGCCGTTGATCCTTGGAATCACCGCCATATGTTTCGCAGAGGAAGAGGGAGCTGACTTTGACTGTTGATGAATATAATAGTTGATACTAGAACTGTTAGAAAATTTCAACACGTGTGCCACATATGTAAAATAAAATAAGTTATGCTATCTTGGTGTAAAGCCTAATTATAAGTTATGAACTAAAGTTAAAAGGCTTAAAGGTTTAATTGTCATGGTATTAATGTGTAGATACCAGTGCAATTCTAATTTGTTGAACGGTCAAATTCGAAAATGCCAACATTATAAATAAGGGGTTATGGTCCCCAAATTACACAAACTCTAGTTATTCTCCTAATCTCTTCTAAGTAAATAATTCAAATCTAGGGTTTATGTCAATTTGGAAGATCAAATCCAATTCTTATCTTTTAGATCTGTCTCTTTCTCTTAATATGTTCATGAAAGCAGCAATAATTATGGATTCAGATCTAATATAAGATCTAGGGCTGGTGTCAATATGGAAAATCAAATCAAATTTATTTTTCCAATCAGCAACTATGGATTCAGGTATGGCTTCCGCTAATTCATTTACTTTCCTCTTATTTCTTCTCAATCAAATCAATATGGGTCGCCTATTCAGATTTAGGGTTTCATAATTAATCTATCCTAAAGTATATTGAATTCCTAACAAGTGGTATCAGAGCCACCCATCATTGATTTCATTGGGAAATTTTTAAATTTTTTTATAAGTAAGTTTTGAATTAAACTTCATTTAGAAGTCATCAAATTCCACTTAAGTTCAGATCTGCTTGATCTATATATCAATGATTTTTTTATGATGATTTTGGATTTAGTTTAGTATAATTTTTTATATATTGTAAATTGAAAGGCTGATTTATGAAACTGTTTTGGTGTATAAATATAAATCTAAATGATCTGTATCTTATTTATGAAATAAGATAGGATTTTGAAATTAATAATTTTTTGGGAAATAATTTAAATTCCTCTAAATTTTCGAAACAACTTATGTTGATTAAAACATCCACATGTTTATTCTTGTATATTTTGTAAATAAGTTATGAATTTTAAGTAAGGAATACTTTGGATATGATATATACAGTCATTTTCTTTAATATTTATAAATGGTACGGACACACACACACAGATATATATATATATATATATATATATATATATAATTTAGAACCATTTATGCTAGTAGTATAAATCCAGTTCAATGATTATTTTACCTTAATCAACTTTTGATTAAGTAATATGGATGTATATATATATATAATGTATTTTGGTTATTTCAGAAAATTAGAAATAAAGTATGCTCCTTTAAAGTGTTTGTGTTTATTTTGTTATTGACATAAATTTTAACATGACACATTTATATTTTGGACCACATAACAGTCACCAAAGTGACCTCTCTTATTTTAATTGTTCATGAAAATGTTTGATATTTGTGTGTATTTTTTCATGCGGATATTAGCCGGCCTAAAGGAAGACTGGTAGTTAGCCGAATCAATCACACATATGTGATGATAAATATGCGACAATTATAAAGTTTTATAAGTGAATAACTAATCGGCCTAAAGGAAGATTGTTATTTGACCTGAATTTATTGTCGGTGTTTGATCATTACAATAAGAGTACCACTTACAGTTAATATTACTGTCCAAAGACTTGATATTATGTTATACTAGGTATCTCGAGAAGAGACTTATCAGTTATTTGAATTTACTATGGCTGATATTTGGATATTTGCGTATATGGTCAATCTTTATTTTTGTTTGAATTTCAACTAATTTGACTAAAGTATTTGACAATTTAAATAATATTCTTGTCTTGTTTGGGACTAACTCTAAGGATTATTAAGAGAACGTTTTGTTTTTTCTTAACTTCATGGACTTAGCTCTTGCAATCAAGAGGGTTACACCACCCATATTATGGTTGAATGCTCTTATAATGTTATGAAGAATATTCAAAGGTGGGATAATGCAAACAGTTAGAGTCAAAGGATCATAATGTACAATATTTCAAAAGTTTTCAAGGATGTGATGTCCATGGGAATAATCAATATTAAGGAGTTCTTTACATACTAAAACGCATTTTTTGCCAAAAATGGTTTTGGGAAACAAGCACACTTTATATTGCCTGATTCCATAAAATAAATGTAAGGAAAACATAAATGAGTGCTATATGGAAAAATGTTGCCTCAAAAGTTAATGCACTTGAGTAATTTTTTTGGTACTCTCTTTATTCATAGTATAACCAGTTTAAGGTTGTTATTAGTTTTTTTTTATAAATAAAATGACTTCTTATTAAGCCCATTTAACATTGTGGTAAGAAGAAGAGAGGCTGAAGCATGTAAGATTGAAAGTACTCATTTAACTTACATAGTAAATAAATGTATAAATAAGGATAAAGAAGTCGCTAAGAATCTAGAAGAAAAGAAATAACATATAAAAATGTATATAGTTGTTTCTTTAATGAGATATACAGACATATAAAGTAAAGAATACTATATATTTTTAAGTTATTATTGAGATTTCAGTTATATTGTTTGGATTTATTTGATATTTTTGTTATTTGTGATTTAGATAGATTTCAGTTTTCTATTTCTAATATGAACAAATTATGTTATTACTGTTCATTTAGAAATAATAAGATTGATTTGTGAGAAAATCCAAACATTATTGGAATTAGAGCTCCTAATGTTTAAAATATAGCCTATATCTACTTATGTTGAATACCTTTTATGGTGAAGTCTTAAATTTTGATTTGGTGATTAATATGGTTGTTTATTTCAGCTTACTAAATAATTCTAAATTGAGGCATATTCTAAGTGACTTAGAAGTTATAGTTTTATGAACCCCTTAAGGAGAACTTATAAGATAGAAAATGCAATAGTTTTTGAGGATGTTGAGTTTGGGGAGAGAAATATAACATGGATCATTGTCTTTAAAGAAAATCATAATCTTTGATTCAACTACAATTACTTCTTCGGATAATGTATATGATTTGTTTTCTTTCATTAACAAGCAGTAAATTAGGAACCATAATAAGACAATGTTAAACAAATTTTCTTCAAGATAAGGTTACCGTTTCAAGAAAACAAATTCAACAACCTCAAAGTGCAAGGTCATTAAGGAATTCAACTTGAAAATGAAGAAACACTATTCCAGATGACTATGAGGTATTTCACTTAAAGATAAATATTGGATTGATGAAGATGATTCTTTGGACTTACATCAATCCATACAGGGTACTAATTTGAAATGTGGATTTAAGGTATGAATATATAATGTAAATCTATAAGGACAACAAAGTTGGAGATCTTTCCCATCACCTTAAGGTAACAAGATCATTGGTTATGAATAACTATTCAAAGAAAAATGGGATCAAGTGGGTAATGTGGAAAGGTATATGCTCATTATAGAAAAGACTGTACTCAAAAGGAAAACAATGTTTTATTTTTAAAGATACTTTCTCTTTGGTTTTGCTGAAAGACTCTTTAGAATTATTTTGAAACTTGTTGTAGATTATGATTTTAAGTAATATCGAAAGGATATTAAAGTCATATTTCTCAATGGAGGCATTAATGAAACAACTTAAAAAACCCACTTATGGATTATCCTTTTGTATTATTGATTCAAATACACCAGTATTATTCATAGGTGATATTTGGATTATCACAAAAGGACTAGGTAGATAAGGCTTAAATAAAGAGGTTTGGTATGGAAACTGCGAATCAATTGATTCTCTTTTGCCAAAATAGACAAATGTTGTCTTATATAGTAAAATAAGAACATCCTTGAAGTTAAGGAAATGTAAAAGATTCATCATGCATTTCCGGTGTGGAGTCTAATGCATGGTAAGACATATACACATATGGATATTGCATGTATTATTTGGCAGATAACTTAGTGACATTGAAAGTGGATCAATGGTTAGTAACCAAATGGTTACGAGGTATCTTTAAGGAAAAAAGGGTTATATGCCCAAGATTAAAGATCGGATTGGTTGGAGATCATAAAGCGTTACAATTCGAATATTTTTGATGCCAAGAGTATAAGATCCACTTCAAAAAATAATGATAATTTTTTTGGTGGAGCTATATAAGGAAAGTTGTCAAACAGACACTTATAGCCTCCTCTATTTTGGAAGCAGTATTTATTTTCTGTTATTGGGCATCCAATGATGGAAAATAATTGCACAATTTTGTCACAATGTTATGGAATATTTAAAAAAGAATTAAAAGACCACTAAAGTAATATTGTGACAATAAACAACATATTATTTTCCAATAAGGGGAGAATGCAAAATAAATTGTAATCTATAGAGCATGTTGTGACAAACTCCATTATGGCGGATCCGCTTACAAAAGGATTATCATCCAAGGTCTTTCACGAGCATGTTGCTCAATTGGTGTAACTTTTATGTAAGGATATTTTTTTAGAGGGACTTTGTATTTGGTACTATCATATGACACATTGCTCTATACTTCGGACACAAACTATCAAGTTCTTTTTTCTGATCGGAAATAAAGTAATAAAGTTTTGTTTGCGCTGTAGGTTGTTCAAATATTGAACGTTTTGATCTCACTAAAGTAGGACCAGTTGGAAATAGATATGTATAGATCACATCTCATGTAATTTTCAAGCTACGCATCTATGATTGATCTATGTCGTTTGATTCTGTTGGAATATGTGACCATTGATTGGTTTAGTTACACTAAAGGTACCAAAAGCCACTTTGATTCTTTGTCAGCATAGTTAATGGATGATATTGTTTTGGAAACACCTTATGTTATAAATAGCAAATTTTGGAGCTCATAAAGTGTAACGACCCAGAATTTTGGTTATTTGAAATTGGAATATTTAATTGATTTTAAATATTTAAAAGTTAATTTTATAGATTTAATAACTGGAATTTCAAATATAGCGATTTATTTCATAATTTAATTGTTAAATTTAATAATTGTAATTGGTTAAATAACGGAATCTTGACTTTTAAGCAAGATAAAAATAATTTTAAATTCTTATTTAATTTCTATTAATAAGAATGAAGATAATAAAACTTTTAAAATTGATTCAAAAGTGATTTTCTCGACTTTAAAAATCACTCGTTTTAATAAACGAGCGAAAATAGCCTTCCGGGGCATAGTCTCGGATTTCGATGAAACCTATGTCATTAGTTCCGTAATAATGAATTATATTACACCGTCAAGTTTTGTAACGGTTAGGTGTATCGTTTAGTCGTGCGGGATAGAAACGCGTTGGAATTAATATCGAAAATTTAATATTTTAATTGGGTTCAAAAAGCTATTTTCTCCATACGATCGAATTAGGTTCCGAAACTTGTTTCATTGCATTCGGAATAGGGGTATTACATTAGGAACGCCAAGTGGTAGGCCGGTTCTGTGTGGCAGGGTACAAGATGTTCTTGTCATAGTATGGAATCCATTCTCCAATACGTGCCTTTACGATTTTGATTGTAGAGCCTAGTATGCTGGAATTTAATTAATGTAACAATTTCGGCTACTTTAATAAGTATTTATACTTAGACACAATTATAATATCACCGGATTTTCTATAAAAGTGTTTTGGTTATTGCAAGGTAAAACCCGTCATGTTTATGTGTGGCATGATCTTACGAGATACCTTTTTTATTTCAAAGATTTTCTTATAACTTTAAATCCAATTGGGCGTGTTTTCTCACGCTGGTTTTCCAGACTGACTCGGGTGTTATTTTATTATAATGCTCGAATCAGACCGAGTATATTACAGATTAGTTTGGATGCTTGGAGCTTTAAGGGACGAGTTGGAGCCCGGAGACGTATGCACATAAATGGTTATATTTTCCCCTGTATTCATTTGTGTGTTATCATCAATTGTGAGGACCGACTATTATAACTGTCCAGGCTGAAATAGGTTAATATGCTCTGATTAATGTTTATATATATACATATTACAATTTTGTTTTTGTGTAAAGACTTATGGTATATTATAGATTATTCGTTTCACCGTGAGATTATATGTTGTTTAGTGTTCTTCTTATCTTCTTTCTTCTTCTTTTCCCCTAACAATCGGGTTTTCCGAGATTCGATTTCTCGGCATGTGATATAGTGGACGTATTAGTGTCACCTTTCGATGATCGAAAATCCCGGTCGTTACATTTGGTATCAAAGCTATAGGTTAAGCGAGAACCTTGGCTTTGGTGGGGTAACTCATTAGAGATAGGACAGTAGCACCCTATAATGAGTTTGAGTGTATATATATGAGCGCGTATTTGTTAGTGATATAAAAATTGTTTTATATTGTGTTGGTTGATCTATTGAGTGGCTTATGGATTCTGGTCAATACAAGTAATTAACGTTATTGATAGGGATCTCTAAACACTTGAACAGAGTACCTCGACATGGTATTGTGTGGAAATTGGGTAAATGAAATAATTTTACCTTGATTATATTTATATATAAAGGAATAATTTTTCTGAAATTGTTATAGTATTTGTGATGTGCTTGGTTGTTAGAGAATGATAATATTTGATTATTATCATTTGTTGTTATAAAAAGTTGTTGATATTCTCATAATGAAAACAAAGATTAACTGTAAAGGAAATGGTTTGTATAACCAAAGTGAAATTATAAAAATATGATTTATAAAAGTAGTTTATAAATTGAAAAGGGGTTTAAAAGCTGGAAATTTGGGAATTTAAATCCCGCTAATTTGGGAAATGTTTTCAAAGTTTTGGAAAATAATAATAGTATTATTTGGAAAATATTTTTGAATGGAAATATTTTTAAAAGTATTTTAAAGGGAATAAAAGCACTAAACTCACTTCGGTCGCTGGAAAATAATTTCGGTGATGACTGTAGCATCATAGATGTTCATTTTCGAGTTTCAAAGAGAAGGATTGCTACCATTGGAGTTTTTTTTGGAAAAACTTGTTTTGATTTTAAAATTCAAAAGAATGATTGATATACCAAGGGATTTTGTGTGTCTATATAGATGATTTTAGAAATAGTTTGAAATATTTTAGAACAAAGTGTTTAAACTCTGGGAATTTTCATCGAGTATTTAATGAAAATATGAGAAAATAAGTTTGATAACTTATAAAATGTGAAAATTAGCAAGTTAAAACAATGTTAAATTGTTGAATGTGAATGATGAATTGAACTATGGGATTGAACTTAACTTAAGTATAAAATGAATTATGGAAAGAAATTTAGCCTAAGTTAGGTTAAATCAAATAATTGTTGGAAATGAATTAAGGAATGAACTAATTGAATAAATTAATGAGTGAATAGATTTTGGAATATGGTTGAAATATTGAAATTTAACTATGGAGTTGAGTTAAATAAAATTGGATTTGATTTAAAACAAATATAACTTCGGTAAAGTTTATGAAAAAATGCATCAATTAATTTAGCGTAGAGTGAAATGTGATTACACATAGAATTTAAGGGAAAATTTCTTAAGTAACATTAGCATTGGAAGAATTTTACTAAGAGATAAATGAATGTGAATAATGCAATGTGAATAACTCGAAGTGAAAAATTGAAAGCGAATATAATGAATGTGAACAAAAAGAATGGTGTATAGATAAGAAATCAATAGTAATAAATACGTAAGTTGTACGTATATTATTTATTAGCATTACGGTTTGATCCAGATTCGAACACAGGATTTTGAGATGATTTATATCGATCCGAGTTAGGATTTTTCACTCGATTCTTGACGGCGAACACTGGATATGGATATTTGGTTGATTCTGGAATTCTCTATCATAGTATATGGCTATGCAAGGAGAATGATGATTTCTAATCAAGGAACCGGACCTGAGTCCGTATTAGAGTGGTTGTGTGAACGATACTAGTTCGGAAGTGAAATTGTGTGATCAAGCGAGTGATCAAATTTGATAATGCGTACGGATGTTATATGTACATCGTACGGGCTTTAGTAAAGCAAGTGTTGAAAATGGAAATTGAAAATAAAATAATTTTGAATTATATGTTTGGATATCACTGGTATATAAAATGCAGGTATTTAAAAGCAAGAGCTAATTGATGTCTTTGATATCATAAGAAAACTGGGTTACCCAACAAAAAGGTACATGTTTAAATCTTTGTTGATTTGATGATGTTATGATCGAGCCACTTGGCTTTTGTTTTATTTTGTTGGTTTAGGCCCGTAGTGGCGATTTGTAGTTGTTCTGATCTAGCCGCGCAAAGGAGACACTGGCGAAATTTTTGGAAATTTAAAGAGTTAGAAATTTCGAAGAAATTTTTTTGATAACTAAAAATTGGTTTGTGAGTTATAACCTGAAATGATTGAATGGATAATATTATTTGGAATCTATGTATGAATTTGGAAATTTATTAAAAGTAATGACAAGGTTTCAACAAATTTATTCTTGAAAGTCAAAGGCTTAAACGGATTTGGGAAGTTACTTCAAATAATTGGTTATAAATAAAAGAATGGGTTTGGGCATTTTTCCTACCTTGGCAATTTCGAGGACGAAATTCTTTTAAGGGGGGAAGAATGTAACGACCTAGAATTTTGGTTATTTGAAATTAGAATATTTAATTTATTTTAAATATTTAAAAGTTAATTTTATAGATTTAATAACTTGAATTTCAAATATAGCGATTTATTTGATAATTTAATTGTTAAATTTAATAATTGAAATTAGTTAAATAATGGAATCTTGAGTTTTAAGCTAGATAAAAATAATTTTGAAGGCTTATTTAATTTCTATTAATAAGAATGAAGATAATAAAACTTTTAAAATTGATTCAAAAGTGATTTTTTCGATTTTAAAATTAACTCGTTTTAATTAACGAGTGAAAATAGCCTTCCGGGGCACAGTCTCAGATTTCGACGAAACCAGTGTCATTGGTTCCGTAATTATATTACGTCATCAAGTTTTGTAACGATTGGACGTACCATTTGGTCGTGCGGGATAGAAACGCGTTGGAATTAATATCGAAAATTTAATATTTTAATTGGTTTCAAAACGCTATCTTCTCCATACGATCGAATTAGGTTCCGAAACTTGTTCCATTGCATTTGTAATAGGGGTATAACATTAGGAACGCCAGGCAGCACGCCTCGATTGGAGTCCGTAATTTATAGCTAGATATTTTGGGTATTTAAATAATTTATTTCCACTGATTTGACTAGGCAGCCACCCGATTATTTAAACCCAGCTTATAGAGGAAAAAGGAAAACGATATTTCAAAAATCAAAATAAAAAGAGATACTCAACGATAAAATTTAAAACTTATTTCTTGGAGATCGTCAGGGCCTAAGCTTCAATTCTATATGCTATTTGTTGGGATCAGCGGAGTTGAACTTCAAAGGCCGAAACTAGGGTTGAATTTTCGGTGGATATGGCCGATGATTCGAGCAATGGTGCATTGATTTGGGTTCGTGGGGGTTAGGCACACGCGTGGGCCGGGTTTGATGTGGTGCGGCTCGAGATTGATAGGTGTGACATTGCTACAGTCACGTTCGAGCACGGTCAGGTCGCATTTGATGGGTGGAACCGGAGTAGTCATAAAGGGTACGGCTAGGTGGAGAAATTGATGAACCGTGCGATGCAATCGTTGGATGTTGAGGTTGTATTTTGAAAATATCCTATTATGGATATAAGTACTCGAAATTGTTTTCAAATATTGAAATATTGAAAGAGATTTGTATATATATCTTTGTAAAGATATTTGGAATAAATGTTTTGAAAGATTTATAATATGGCCTAGTGACTGTTTATGTATGTAATTTGAAAGTTAAATAACCGACTATCAAATCTGGCCAATTTCGTTGATCGTTTCGAAGAGACCGGGATCAGATTTAATTATCCGAAAACCACTTCGATCCGATTTGTGCGTTACGAATTGTGATATCTTGACGATAATGGAGATGGTGATCTTGAAGGAGATTCGATTTCGTTCAGACCCAGAACAAACTTGTATGGATGAATGCTATCAGCACATTGTCATTGGAGGGTAATGAGCATTCTAGGTGTGAATTTCTTGAATGGTAATCGCTGCCTCAATCCTCATCAACCGGGAAATGACTAAAACAGGGCATGCAACAGGGCTAAGTGGATCGCTCTCATTAGGGTATGTCATAATCTTTCTATATTACCCTATATTTATGGATTTGGTTGTGCATGAGAGATCTCGATTAAGGTTGGAAGACCGGGATGATGACAAATTCGGTATTACTAGTCAAGTGGTAGGCTGGTTCTGTATGGCAGGGTACAAGATGTTCTTGTCAGACCCAGGTGCGTTGATCTTGAGATGTACCCATCGGACGTGCCTTCACGGTTTTGATTGTAGAGCCTAGTATGCTGGAATTTAATTAATGTAACAATATTGGCTCTTTTAATAAGTATCTGTACTTAGACACTATTATAATATCACTGGATTTTCTATAAAAGTGTTTTGGTTATCGTAAGGTAAAAACCCGTTGTGTTTATGTGTGTTGTGGTCTTACGAGATACCTTTTTTATTTCAAAGATTTTGTTATAACTTTTAAATCCAGTTGGGCGTGTTTTCACATGCTGGTTTTCTAGACTGACTTGGGTATTATTTTATTATAATGCTTGGGTCAGACCGAGTATGTTACAGATTAGTTTGGATGCTTAGAGCTTTAAGGGACGAGTTGGAGCCTAGAGACGTATTCACGTCGATGGTTATATTTTCCGTTGTATTCATTGGTGTGTTATCAGCAATTGTGAGGACAGACTGTTATAACTGTCCAGGCTGAAATAGGTTAGTATGCTTTGATTACTATTTGTATATATACATATTACAGTTTTGTTTTTGTGTAAAGACTTGTGGTATATTATAGATTATTCGTTCCGCTGTGAGATTCTAAGTTGTTTAGTTTTCTTCTTATCTTCTTTCTTCTTCTTTTCCTCTAATAGTCGGGTTTTTCGACATTCGATTTCTCAACATGTGATACAGTGGACATATTAGTGTCAACTTTCGAAGGTCAAAAATCCCGATCGTTACATTAAGTTATACACATTTATAAGGTTATTACATATATGGTCCCGGGGGAGATTGTTGGAAAATTCCAACCCATATAGGTAAAATAAAATGAGTTGTGCTATTTTGGTGTATAGCCTAATTAAATTGATTAAATTATGAATTAAAGTTAAATGGCTTAAAGGTTTAATTGTCGCGGTATTAATGTGTAGATACCGGGTAATTCTAATTTGTTGTAGGGCCAAATTTGAAAATGCCAACATTATAAATAAGGGGTTATGGTCCCCAAATTACACAAGCTCTAGTTGTTCTCCTAATTTCTTCTAAGGAAATAATTTAGATCCAGGGGTTATGTCAATTTGGTAGATTAGATACAACTCTTATCCTTTAGATCTGTCTCTTTCTCTTAATCAGTTCATGAAAGCAGCAACTATGGATTCAGATCTAATATAAGATCTTGGGTTGTTATCAATATGGAAATTCAAACCAAATTTTCTTCTTCAATCAGCAACTATGGATTCAGGTATGGCTTTCGCTAATTCATTTACTTTCCTCTTATTTCTTTTCAATCAAATCAATATGGGTCACCTATTCAGATTTAGGATTTCATGATTAATCTATTCTAAAGTATATTGAAATCCTAACAGGAACATCATGCGTCGCTATGTCCTACGTGGCAAAGACGTACCGTTCAAACTAATCCATACGTACCTAGAGCTCCCCTTGAAAGGAATGTGGTATGTATAAAAAATGATTAACAAAGCAAAGTAAATAATAATATATAATAATTAACACTATTTTGTGTAGGCGGATGGAATTACCGTGCCATAGAGTTGGTTGACAAGCTTTCAAAAAAAGTGATAGAGTGGTTTAAATGCAAGTGCTTCACTGTTACAATCAATTCTAGGGAAGAATAAGATATTAACACCCATAGAAAGTCATTGTTGTGTAATGAAATCTGTTGCCTTTTGCAGCAGATTATGACAAAGGTGAAATTTTAAATGTTGCGCAAAGGCAAAATTCGAAATGTTGCCTAAAGGTGTTGTTTCAAAAGTCATCTTCTTGGGCATTTTCAAATGCCGCCTAAAGGCGCTGTTTAAAAAATTAATTGTAATAAAATACAACTACACCCGAAAGGAAGTTTTAAAACTTGTTGCACATGAAAATATATCACATACGAAAATATTTACTAACAACCCAAACAAATACAATTACTAACAACTCAAACGAAAGTAACACTGTATTGCGGAAGTGCAATAATTCTTCTTGTGGATCTACACTACGTATCTCTTACACTTGTATCCCCTTTGAGGTTGAATCTCATACTGCTACCTTTAATCCTTATGGACCAAGGGCGTCTTGGTTATCGATAAGCTATTGTTGGTAAAACCAACTGACCATCATGTGCACTCCAATAGCGTTTATCATGAACATGATGAAACTTTGGTATGTGCGCGACCAAGTATTTCTAAACCGAGCACCAAGGTGATAAAAAGTTATGAGCTCTACTAGCACCACTAACAACAGTCGAACAAGCGACCATAATATGTGCACATGGTATTGTAATAATGGAATGTTGCATCTACAAGTGCAAGTGTTATCATCAATTGTTACTTTAAATTCATCATCAAAATAGTGAATTGCTTTCATTCAACCTAACTAAATCGAACTAGCCTTGAACATCTTGCTTAAATTGCCCTCTCGGCAATCTTTGCTTCCAACTTCGATGTTTTAAAGGCATTGTCAAATTTTGAGTAGGTTCTCCTCTTTGATAGAAATAATCCATAGAACGAAAGACGGTACATGCAACCAAATCTTTAATAGGTAACGATCGTGCAACTTTACGCACACCATACATGCAAAGCTATCATGGGTCAGATATGGGTAGCTATATTGCACACCTTGTTGATAATTCATGAAAGGAGGAAATTCGAGGAACATTTGTTGCTGACTATAGGTTGCTACATTCATAGACTTATTACTGTAATAGGAGACACAATTTCTTGAGTAGTGTTAACAATCTTTGCCAATCTAGAATACTATTCAATACAATAATTAACTATTGGTCATGGCACAGGTTGTTCTACTGCTAACCTTTTAGTTTTCCCAACAGATAAATATATCGATTTTGATACAACAAAAAGCATTAACTGAACATCATCGCTGTTAACCATTTTTATTGCTTTCGATCTGGAATTGATAGGAAAATTGCAAACTAGATCTATATCAAACTCTTCAGATTAAATCTTTGTTGCTTTGAAAATGAGTTCTTTCAATTATTCCAAGTTGCAATCTTTACGAACTTTTACCAGTTTATAAGAACAACCAACATACGTTCCATGCATTTATTTATCAATAACCATATAATAACGAATAGTTGGAACAAAATTACGAGCCATTCTTCGACAATAATGAATAATACATTACACAATTTTCAAATACAATTACTGAAATAAAAAATATAATCTAAAGAAAATTTAGATTTACAAAATCATACCTTAATCGTTCCAAAGTAAAGAGATGTTGTTATCCTTCAAGAAGATTAGGCCTATCAATGGATACTCGAAAAATCCGAAATCCGTTCGAATTCGTATCCGAAAATACGGATATTATCCGATATCCGAAAAATATTTCGGATGCGGATGCTGATATGAGTGTATCCGTATCCGAAAAATATCCGTCCAATCCGAAAGTAAAAACATTTATAATAATAATTATTTTAAATAGACGCTACATTAAACTGTAATTAAAATTTATCACCTAATTCAAATTTTTGAAGAAATTTTACGTCCATTGGATTCCTTATCCACAGCCAACTGATATTTACAAACTAAAACCCTAGTTATATTTACTTTTTCACACAGCCGCTTCTCTACACATTCACATAGCCACACCCAAAAAATTGAAAAACCCTAAATCGATCAATCGCATACCTAAAGATGCCTCAGCTCCACCCCCAAATTGCCAACTGCCCTCGTCCCACCAATCACACAAGGCAAGGATATTCATCGACGATCCTGCACGAATCGCGTAAGCCATTTTTATGCTTTTGTTTTACATTTTGGAGCAAGGATTTTGTTTTGACAATCTGATACTTATTTTGCATTTCCATTGGCTATTCATGTGCTTATTACATGTGCTTGTTACACGAATCGCGTAAGCCGATACTTATTCTGGACAATCGTGTAAGCAATACTTATTTTGCATGAAATTTTAGCCTAACGATGTTTTGGGTTTAATTCATGTGTTTATTGTAGTCTCGTATTTTCATTTTAGGCCAATTTGAATTAAATTCAGGTGCTTATTAGAGTATGTTTTTGGTTTATTTTGCACATGTGTATCTTTGAACATACATATCTTTTACCTGAACTTCATCTTTGTATAACTAATTTTTCATATATATTTTAGGCATTGCTTCTAGAAAACTTTAAATTGTTTTATTAGGTTTATTAACATTCGTGTCATTATGTACTGTTAGGTATTGCTGCTATTTAAGTCGCTGCTGTTTATACATATTGGGAAATACAATGTTCAAGTCGTTGCTGGTCAAATTTGTATTGACTCAATTTCATTATATATCCACTTCATATACACGCATAACATGTACACAACCTACAATCATGGGTTTTGCTGGCAGTTTGAAGAAGTACATAATATAATTAATCCAAGTAAAATATGACCCGGTGCTAGATAACTAACAGAGATAAATTGTTGCAAATAGCAAAAGACATCTTATAAGCTACACAGTTTTTTTACTATGTAAGACTACTATGAATTTTAATCATGTATAGTCAAATTTTGATCTTGGAAGCATTTGGTAGAATGGTTAAGTTTTAAGAACAGACTGGGTAGAGAAATAGAATGATGAGCAGAGTAACATTTATTTAGATGTTTGGAGATGTTTTAATTAAGGTTGTTGTTTGCACAGCAGCACCTGCTTTAAGGTTGATGAATGTGGATTAGTCACGAATATAAACAATTATGTCACTAGGCAATTGTGATTATTTCAGAAATCACAATCATCCAACCAAATGCCAATTCTAACTTGTATTCATTGGTTGCAATATAAACTGATGCTACACCCGCTATTTCTAAAGTAAGTTTTGTGTAAATTCATAAGTAAAGTAACTTTTTTGCTCTAAATCATTTTAATTTTCTAAAGTAAGTTTTGTGTAAATTCAGAAGTAAAGTGATTGGCATATCTGTAGGGAAATAATATTTCTGTGTTGGCAATTTTTGGTTATGATAATAAATTCTATAATCATAATTACATCACTAAGTTTTATAATTACTATATCTGAAAACCTGGATTATGTATACCGGATCTAGATAAAATGTCAGAACAAGTACGAAACATTTATAATAGAAGGAATATCCAAATTGTTGTTTTAATTGGCTTTCAAACCTACCTATAATACTATGGAAACTCTACTTTCTTTAGTGATGTAGTGTGAGTTTTACTCTAACTATATAAGTTTGAGATGGAGTGTGTGTGTATTTCACACAATACAAGTTAAAGATGGATTAAAATTTATCTTGGTCCGAAGTTTTCCATATTTAGAATTAAATATTTTGAAACTAGATCGATGAAATGCTCCATTGTAATCTATTTAATCTAATGACTTGGTTATGCTTTTCTTTGCAGGAACCATTTATAGCTATGGTAAGTGGAAGAAAGAACAAAAAGTTAAAACTTGCATGCCACTTCTTATTGTTTTACTATGTTTTTGTTTATTTAAATTGTAGTGTCCTTTGAACTTATTTTATTTAATATCACGTGTTGTTATTCTTTCATTTGAAAATTTGATGAGGTATTGTAGTTTTTATTTTTGAATGTTATTGAAGGTTATCTAAGAAAATGAAGTATTTAAATTGTAAAGTTTTAGGTTAAATTTCATATATCAAAATCCTTGTTCAATTTTCGAATGCGGATATTTCGGACTTTTTCGGATATTCGAAAATATCAGCATCCTATTTTCAGATGCGGATATTTTCAAATATCCGAAAAAATTCACGGATGCGGATGTTGATTATTTAATATCCGTGGATATCGGATGCGGATTCGGATTTAAATTTTCGGATTCAGATGCGGATATATCCATATCTGCATCCGTTTGCATCCGTTGACAGGCCTAAAGAAGATCTATTGAAACATACAAGTTTTGATTGAGTTTGGTGCAAGAAGAAAGAGATTTTTGAAAAAGAAGAGAGGGAGGGTTTTGGTTTTTTTAAAAGAAGTTTGGTAAAGTATGATTAAAGAGAGAAGGAAAGGGGTTGTTGTTTACAGGATCCATAATTATAGGCGCAAATTTGTTTTAATAGAAACTGTGTTCATTATTAAAATGAAATTAAGTCTAAATACAACTTATTGGGGCCCAAATAGGAAAACCATACCATAATATTTCCAAAAGGAAAAAATTTTATATGGGGCCCTAAGTATTCTAGCCAAAATTCTCATAAAAGTCCACTTCATTAATTAAACGCCATCGCTTTATATAAGAAACCTTATACTTCAATGGCGAAGGAAAAACCTTGCTTCATCTCTAAACTCATCCAAATCTGAATAGGTCTGATGTCTCCTTTGATGATGAAGTGAGTATCTACCTCGGATATGGTGGATGTATTTTGGTACCGATTGTTAATACTCAAGGTATTAATTTTGATGACAATAACCATATAAATATTGTTATTAATGTTTTTTTGAGTTTTATAGTATATTGTGCATGATATTAGAAATATTTAATACGTTTGTACGAGCGATGATTGAATAAAAGTTTGGAGAATCGATCAGTATAAATCAAGAGTTGATCAAGATATATTTGAAGACTCATGAGTTTTGAAAAGTTCATGAATAAAAGCACGAAGAGCTCGAGGTATTTGTATCAGATCAAGTCTTAGATTAAATATATTAAAGACCTGAGAAGTATCATACCTTTGATAATCTTCACTTCGAATCTTATTTTTTACTCAAAATATTTTTGTAAAAGAAATTTTTTTAATTTATTTACAAAATTAATTTTAATAGAATTTTTATAAAAAAATATAGTTTCAAACATTTTTCATATGGATTTGAACATATATAAGTAAATATGTATATGTCGGCATATAATATTTTTTGTATGTCAATATATAAACTGTTGAGATGTTTCTTAAAATATTTTTATAAGCAATTATTGATGCCATCCTTTTGCGAATGCACGCAACTCTTTAACATCTATGTAAAGGCCTTTGATTTTGATTTTTTAATATAATTTGATTTATTCTCTTAATCTCTCTTCTCTCTCATTCTCTTTGGCATTTCAACGAAGTGCTGCCTATTTCTGAATCAAATCTCTCTCTCTCTCTCTCTTTATTCATACAATGGTCAAAGAAGATTCACTTCTATTCCACACCAATAACCTTATAATCTCCACTTAATTCCACTTAAATACAAAGATATTTAACTACCGAAGGTCTGCAGGAGATTGTATCAACGAACTACTTGAGATTGTGATTGAAAGATTAGATTTTATGTAGTCCACTACTACTTGTAAAAGGGTAATCTTAACCACCCGAGTGAAATTTAAGACGATATTGTAAAGGGAGTTGTCCTGCCTCCTGAGTAAAATACAGGATAGGTGTTCTGGTCGCCAAAGCCAAATTCTAAAGGGTGTGTCGGTTACCCGAGTCAAATTCCAGTAGGTGTCCTTGCCACCTGAGTCAAAGTCAAGTGTAAAGAATGTTCATGCCACCTGATTGAAAGTCAAGATGTTATTAGTGAAATTCTGTATGTGGTATAGGATTGGAAATTTAAACCAATATAAAATTCTTTGGGTCTTCTTTACCTTTAATTTTACTATATCTACTTACTGTTATTCGATTGTTGTATGATTATACTATCTGTTTATATTTTAATTCTCTGTGATAAAGTTCATAATATGCAAGGATAAAAGAATTAAATACACTATTCTACCTCCTTCGAGTGTAAATTAGCATTAAGATCCATTCCGCTGTATCATAGATCAGTTATCACATTTATCACCATAACACCCATCCACATTTGGTAGGTTAGCGTCAAAGGGTATCGATCTAGGTCAGGAATGACCATACCCTAATGGGTGCAACCCACATAGCCCTACTGCATATCCCTTATTTTATTCATTCTAGGTTGTGAGACTTGAGGCTACATTTACCTTTTTATATAGCAATCCCACCTGGAATGCTAACACTGCCCTCCAATGTAACGACCCTAATTTTGATTAACATTATTTAAGACATTTAATTAGTTAAATTAAATGAAACAATGTAAATGGTTGAGGGAATTGAGATTTGAATAATAGAAAGGTAGCCGTGCCAAATTGAACAATGAATAGGAGAGAATAAAAATGAAATAGTTAGGGAAATAGATAAGGGGAAAATAAAAATAAGATATATTCTTATACCCTAAACCCTCAAGCCACGTTCATTTTCACGTTTACAAACAAAATTAAATCTAAGTAGAGGTCGTCCACCATTAGGGGAAAGTAAGAGGAAATTAAGCAAGAATCAAAAGAAGGAAGCTTACTCAATTCATTCAAGAAGCAAATCTCAAATTCCTTAATCACAAGCTAAAGGTGAATAATAGGTTACATCTCATTTTTGATGTTTTCAGTTTCTAGATTAGATCCGAATATTTTTGCAAAGTATATTGCGATGTTTTGAATGTTAAATATATATATATATGCTTGTTGATGAATTATTCTTATCCATATTGATTTTTATGACAAGTTTTGATTTGAAAAACCTATCAAATGACATCCAAATGCCTTGCGACCTTGATGTAAGGTCAGCAATATCATTTTAAAGATGGATTTCAAGTTTCATAATTTTATGAATTAATGTGGATTTATCATGAATTTCTAGTAAAGAAAATGATTATTTGAGTTTAAAATTAATTATGACTATTATATGTTAGCTTTGGGTCAAAAACTAATATATATTGGAAAATATATTAAAAGTGATTTATGAAAATTTTTAGAAAATTTTCCTAAGTGTTTTAATAAGTATATAAAATTAAGTATGGGACTTAAATGTTTTATATGTTTATAAAAGGAGAAGGGGCAATTTGTAAATATTTTAAATTATTAATCTCTGAAATTCGGTAGCACTTTTAGAAAAGATTTTGGAAAAGAAACTGGCAACCAATTATATGATGACAAATAAGCAAGTTAGTTGGAAAGAAATTGCTTTTTAAAGTTAAAAATTAGTTTTCTAAGGTTTTTACTGTTTTGCCACTTTCGGCAGCACCTTTTGACTTCATACTTCCGCCTCCACCTTAGTCGAAACCAATAGACATGGTTTTCGAAACAAGGCTTTCGAAGGGATCGAGACCTTGTTTTTCTTTCAAAAGGAAATGCCGCTTTCTTTGCTTTCGAAAAGAAAGCATTCGATTGAGATAGCTTTCGACATGGTCAAGTGTTTTAAAAGAAAAGAGCTTTCGAAAGAGGTTGCCCCTTTATTTTAAGAAAATACTTTCGAATGGGTTAAAACCTCTGCTGCCACATTCTACCTTTCGAAGTAATGCCTTCAAAAGGGTCCTTTCGCTTTAAACCCTGAACCGCCTCTCTAATGCTTTCGAAGGGATTGGTTTCGACACCATCCACTTCTTTTACTTAGGAACTTACTTTCAAAAGTGTTGCTTTCGACTTAGTTCTTTTAAGACCCTTTCTAGATTTTGAAAGTTAAACCCAAAGGTTTCGAAAGGAAGGTTTTAAATGGTTTCGAGACTATGTTCCACATATTTTTACTTGAATCCAATGCTTTCGAAAGGTTTGATTTATGAAAAGGACTTAATGCTTTCGAAAGGTATATGATAAAGGTTTCGAAGGGGTGGTTCCCTAGTGTTTTCGAAAGGTTTACCTTAGTGTTTAAAGTGAGGGTTTCAAATGTTTTCGAAAGGCATGTTTAAAGTGTTTTTGAAAAGGGGATGCCTAAGGTTTTATAAAGCTTTCGAAAGGATATTTCCAATGTTTTCAAAATGTCTATAGTAAATGGTTTCGAAAGGTATGTTTTGGCCTTTCAGCCAAAGTTTATAAAGTAGAATAGTTTACTTGTATCCAAAGGGGTACTTTCAATAGTTTCGAAAGGGTACATTCAAATGTTTTGAAAGAAATTGTTTAAAGCTTTTAAACAAAGGTTTTGAATGTTTTCAACAACAATGATTTGAGTAAAGCATATATATGGCAAAGAGATTTGAGTAAAGCAAATAGTATGTTTTCCTTGTTTAAGTATGATTTAAAGGGTTAAATCAATTTGAAAAGGTTTTCAAGGAAAATTTGATGGGTAGTTAACCCTAAGTAAATGACTCGGATATTTGAATACCAGATGGGACTAGTATATGGTCGTGCCCTATACATTAGCTATAGCCCCTAGCAAATTTAGTCCAAAATTTCAGTGTGTGGGACTTAGTCACAGGTAAGACTTAAATGATGTGACACATAAAAAGGAATATATACAGAGAAGAAGAATAGGTTATTGGTGAGCCCGGAAAACAATTAGGATCAGGTGACCTTGGAACAAGTAAGTTAAGGAAAGACTGTCCAGAAGTTTGTCTAATAGGTATTAGATTAGTTATTTTATCTGGTAGGCCTAAGTCAGTCAATGGTTAGTAGTTAGCCAAACAAAACTATATTGTTCGGATAGATGGTCCATGTATTACCTTTTTTATAAGCATATATGATATTGCTATTATTGTTTTAATCAGTTTGATTACAAAATTCTGATTTGCAAAAAGAAATGTTTTAAAGGATATTAGTGAGGGGAAACCTGTTCCACTAAGTGGCATGGCCTCACTTAATATCAGTAAACCAAGATGTAATGGTATTATTCACACCCTGAAAATCTGTTTTAATCTGTGGAAATGTCTGCAATTTTTTGATATAATTGCATAAATGTCTGCAATTATTCACTGAATAATTGCATAAGTGTATGCCATTATTCGGTAACTTAATTCTAGGGACCTAATTTACAAACTTTTTTTACTGGGGTTTTTGTGTATTTTAAAACTTATTAGGGACCTGTGCTAAACTGTCCCTTTCAGATAACTCATATTATATGATCCTTGTCTCTTCGAACCGACATTCGATAATTTTAAAACGGGCCAAGTTCTCGTTAGTGAACAAATCCACTATCTAAGGTGTGTATAGATTTGCATATGATAATAAGATATCCTATACGTATTCCCTCCTTTGATTTCAAACAGTACTATCCCTTGATTAACACTGGAGTCAGACAAGTTAGAAACTAATCTTGATTCGACGTACATTCTTACTTCTCGGGATAGAGATGAGTTTCTATACCTTGGAATTTGGTATTAAGTAACCATGAAGTATCTTCCATATAATTAATTTATCTTGTTCCATTTATCGAAATTAACTCCCTTATATTTGTCACGTGTCCGACATTTCGACTTCTTTATCCCTCGCCTAGAAAATCAAGTTCTAGATCTCACAAATAGAGGAAAGTCTACTCATTGGCTTTTAGAGTAATTACAAGATGACTTACTTTCAATAAAACGTGTCAACATTTAGTATAACTTATCATATTTGTTTGGCTACTTAATGGCATGGATAAAGAGAATCTCTTGTATTTAAACCCTCCATTGTAAAAAAAGTTGCTTTTAAACAAACCGACCCATGGAAACAAAGTAATTAAGAATTAAAAACCATTATATAATCAATTAAAAATAAGTTTGAATCTTTTATTAAAAATAATTAAATTCTTAACTTAATTAAATAATTAAGTAATAAGTAAACCCTACCTAATTAATAATTAACTAATAAGTAAACCCTAATTAATTAATAATTAATTAATGATTTAATCTTACTTAAATAATAACTAATTAAATAATTAACCTTTTCTTAATTAATAATTAATTAACCTTTACTTAAGTAACTAACTATAATTATCTTACTAAATAAATAATTAAGTACTAATTACCTTCTCTTAAGTGATGATTAAGTATTAATTACCTTTACTTAATTAATTACTTAAATAATCATAAAACTCTTACTTACTTAATTAATTAAATAATTAAACCTTTTTAATACTCATAATATATTTTGAAATGATTTTCAAAATTTTGTTTAAAATAAAAACACTTTTATTTTACAAAAAGTGTTTGTTTTTACAATCAGCATCCATAGCGACTGTCGCTATGGATACCATAACTTTAATCTAGTTTAATATATCAAACTCCAAGCTTTACTTTTATTTTTTACTCACTCTATAAATATAGTATAAGGTTTTTGGAAACTAAAAAGTAAAGTTTTGAGAACTTGTATAAATTTTCTAGAAATAAAATAAGTAAAACAAGTTTAAACACAAAGGAATCTCTTTGTCACAACATAAAAACTGTTTAAATGCTAATTTTCTTTAGCATACAACATCATATACATGAGCACAAACATACATACACATGACGTAACATTATACAATAAGTAAAAATCATAACTTGCAAACCATATTTAACTTTCGACTTCATTTCCAAGTCCATAACTAACATTACATATAAACACATATATGTAAAACACAATCAACATTACTTTTCAACCAAACAAACAACAACTAACAACAAATTTTAGCAAAATAAATAAATTTTAAAACTTTGATTTAAAAAGGTGAGTTTTACTCACTAAAAATCACCTGAATCAAGTCAAACTACCACTACAACTTGTATCGACACTAGAACTTGGATTTTCTATGCAAAAGATGGATTTTTGAAAGCCTAAAGGGGCCTAGATGGTTCGGCCTAGGGTGTGAAGTGCACAGACTTGATGATTTGAGGAGGGTTTTGGCTTGTTTGTGGATGTTAAGCGAAAAGAGAGGAAAATGAAGGGTTTTAAATAGTTTTTATAAAGGATTTAAATAGAGAAGGAAGTATCTTTAGTTTAGAAAATTTCGAAAGCCATTAAAATGAGAAATGGAGCTTTAGAAAGGAGTAGTACAAGCTTGAAAACAAGAAGTGAGAATTAAGTGAAAATGAAAAAAAAGAGAAATAGTTTTTATATAAAATGAAATAAATGAATTACTCTTTTACCCTTAGGTCCCTTAATCTACACCATTTGATGCCACCTCACCCTCCCTCCTTCCTTCATGAAGATGCAAGTACCACCCCTTTCCATCCATCACCTCCCTTCTTTTATGATGTTAAGGATGAGTTGTCATGATATGACATTACCTTTTTCTCCTTTTCTTTTTGTTATTATTTTTCTTTTTTATTTAAGAGAAGTCAACATAAATTATTTACTTAACTAAATTTGACTTATTAACTCAAATTATTTTCATATTTTGTTCATATAAATGTGAATGTATATCTACTCTTGTATACACAACGTTTCCAACAACTTATAGACAATGAAAAGTCAAAAATCCAAAAAATGATTTTTGGTCAAATTTTCGATTTTTCTTCGAACTAATTATTTTTATAAACCAGATTCCAAAACAGCTTCACCATCATCAGTTATTATTTAAAAGAGGTTTATTTGAGTTATAAAATCCATTAATTAATTATTTAGTATTAATTATTCATATTCAAAGTTATTAAATTACGGGTTGTTACATTAGTAATCTAATTAAAAATAACTTATGAAAAAACAAAGGAGAAATGAATAGTTTCCATATATATGTGCAATAATTACACATATCTTTCAAAAGTCCCCTCATATGCTATTAGAATCTCTGCTAAGGTTGAAACTAGAAGTGGCATGAGTAAGAAGGAAATAATAGGATGGAAGTTGTCATTATATATTATAGTTTTCATAAAAGTTATAAAAGATGTTATAGAAACACTTTAACGGTCTAGTTTTGTAAAAAGGTTTGGTATAACAATTGAGCTTTTGAAATGCAAAACTTAGTAAATGGTTTGAGTTAAAAATCCTACTTTTTTATGAAGTAAAATCTTTGTTGAAAAAAAATAAATAATTCTAGGTTTGTATTTTTAATGACAAAATGTTTTGAGTTAAGTTCTTCATGACTGTGAAGTATGATAATTCTATAAAGAGTAGTGAAAACTAAACCAACTTTGATATGGAGTAGAAAGTGATGACTGCCTAGGTAAGATGGGTAAATGTTAAAGCTATGAATGAAATAGCTACGAATGTTCGTGAAGTCGCAATAAGGAATTCTTGTAGAATATAAGGAATATTGGTATGAACCTAAGAATGTTCTATTTGGTATGTGTGAAAGCCATAAGAAAACCTATAAAGAAGTGACGAATGATACCAAAGTACACTTCTGCGAGTTTTTGAGTATACTCACATGAAAGATCAAGGATAAAGAAAGTAAATACCAAAATTTGAGAATACAATCAGAAGATCTAGAGTAAATGTAGATGGTAATAGAGGGTAATGAGATGGAAAACACACATAGAGGACGTTGGAAGACTCATGATTAAGGAAGGTAAGATAGATAGTGGAAAAGTTATTATACCAAACCAATTTTCCTATGAGTTATTCTAAATGTGCATAGTTTATATTTCTTACCCACTGTAGTATGGGAACGCACAATTTACCCATAATCAGGTGTAATACTTGAAGTAATGGATGGACCTTGTGTATAAGAGGCCAATAAGATAATTTAAGACATGTGGGTTATAGTAGTATAACATGCTATAAGTGTCCATTTATTTTAGTAAGAAGTGATAGGGCCACAACATCTTTAACACTAACTGATGTTAAATGGCAGCATTCAACAATTGTTTCTTTTAGGTTTTTGGTTGTAAGAATTAATTGTCTCTATTTATATAAAAGCACGTATGATATCTTTTGTGAAATGTTCTTTTTTATTACTATGTTCATTTTCTGGATTGACCGCTATATAGATTTGAAAACAATATAAATAAAGAAATCTCATGAAGACACTTAACTAATGCAAAGTAAGACTAGAAGTTTATAAAATAAATAAGGTAACTTATTGAATTAGCTACTCAAGGTAAATAATGTTAAGTCTCAAAAGTATTAAAATTTTAGAAAGATAAATTTTGGTGAGTGAAGGACAGGGAAATATTGTTACGGAACCACTGGTCACTATCCCTATGCCATAAAAGCTGAAAAATATAAATGTACTTGTGTGCTAAAAAGTTTTTGAAATACTTAATATTTACTACGTTATAGGCTAAGGTTAATCATAAGCGTTAACCCGTTTACTGAATTTCGATTATGTTGGATGTAGCTTTATTTGTTTTGGAAACGTAAAAATAAACTTGAAAATTTTGTTCAAAAATATCTGAAATTTAAAATATAAAATATTTTCGAATTTTTTTGAGAAGTGAGTTTTATTTTAAAATTTTCCAACGATTTCACAAATTCAATTGAAAGCGATTTTAAATGGAAAAAAGAGAATTTTTTGATTTTATAAATGTCACATGCTTAGCATAGGGAAAGTTTATGAGTAGCAAATATGAACTTTATTGTTCAGCAGAAGTGACAGTATGCAAAATATAGTTAATGACGAGGGAAAAAGCTGTTTTAGCTTTGGAATTTCTTTTTCCATACCTTCTTGATAGTAGGATAAAACTTGTTTTGAAATAAATCCGTTTTAATATTTTAAAAATAAATTTCCTTGTATGAATTGTACTAGGAAAAGCTAGAAAAGGTTTAGGGGCAAAAGAGAAGGTTCCAATGTACAACAGAATAGGTACACAAGAGAAGGATGGAAATATGAGATTTTCGATCTAAATTACTTTTCCGGCAAAGAGTACAGATTTAGGAGACTGGATTTTTAAAATTTTATATGTTAGAAATGGTCTATTAGGTATTAGATGGTAGGGATTAGACGCAAAATTGGTTGGACCATACTCCTATTCGTAGGAGTGTGGAAATTTATGTGTGAAAAAAGATTTTTAGTTTTTGAAAGCCCGCACGCATATATAACCGCAGGTGTATATATAGGTTGTTTGCACCATATTTTCAAAATTATTTTGAAGAATGAATTCATATATGAGGCACAATTTAGTATTATTCGGCATACATATCATATGTGTTGTGATATATCGTGCACTTGTACACGATGGGCTGCAAATTGGTTACATGTTAATTGGTTGGATAGTTTAGAATGGTTGCATGCTATAGTACATGATTTATTCCTTGAGTAATTTTGGGGGTGAAATTCTTTTAAGGTGGGAGAATGTAACACCCTGTAAATTAAATAGTAGTTATTTAAAAATAACTAATAATTAATTATAAAAGCCCAAAAAATAGAATATTTACAAACGTTAGAATTTGGATACGAAACTTGCACTATTTTGTTTATGGCAATTTTCTAATCAACTTTCGTATATAAATTTCTCGATTAGAGTTCAAACGGAAAAGTTATAAATGTTTGAAGAATTCAGATTGAGAATAATAAAAAAATGGAAAATAGACACAAGGACAAACATAGAAAAAAATTTAAGTTGAAGGACAGTAAGTTTATTTTTTGACTAAAGGACAATGTTAGTTATAACTAGCATTTTGTATAGTATAAAACTGAATATAATGCTAGTTATAATTAGCATTCTGTATAGTGTAAAAGTTGAATATAATATTAAATTTAACTAGCATTTGTCCTTCAGCCTAAAAATAAAAAATGATGTCTTTCAGCCTAAATTATTTTTAAAATTTGTCATTTTCCCTGATTCCCCCGTTGGGCCCAGTCGATCTCTAGCAGTCGACCGCCTTTGAAGGAGCGGTGGAATGGTCGATGTAGTGGCAACGAGAATGAACCTAGGCCGGATGGTCTGGATTTAATAAATTAAATTTAACCGATTGAATTGATTCTTTTGCTTATAAATATTGGCCTAGCCTCTCACTTTTCTTTTCATATTTTCTAAATTAAAGAACGAAGCTATTCTATTTTCTCTTCTCCATTAATTCTAGGAATTATGGAAATTATAAATTATTATATATATAAGTGGAAAATAGCGGAAAATAAAAGAGAAGAGGAATATGGATGAATCGATTTTACAAAGAAGAGGTAAATTCTAAATCTAAATTTATAACTACGCTTAATTCAAATCACTTCTTATATCTATAATTCTAATAAATATGTATGCTCGTCAAATACATATTTTGGTAGAAAGAAATAGGGTCAATCAAAAATAATAGACTTAGATCTGGAGATTTGGAAGCTTAGAGGTGGGTGGAAAATTATATGTTTTCACATAATATTGGATTTATACCACTGTGTTGTTTCTTTTATGCCTGAATATAAAATATCGAATTAGGCTTAAATATGTATAAAACGAACTTGAGACCCTAGCCTACATATTTACTAGATTTGTAAACTTTGATGAAATGTTGTATACACTTAAGTTTGGAATATAAGGGTGAAAGTAGTCCCTAAAACTTATGAAGGAAGTTATTAATAAGATTTAGTGTTAACTTCATATTTTGTTATTTGAATATTATAAGCTGCTAAACTAGAATGTAAGATGTTTCTAATATGAGTAGGATTTAAGTTTATATTTTACCTCATTGGAATGAAGAATGTTTCTATGTGAATTTCTATAAATTGTCCAACTTTATAATTATGTATGAATGTCTATCATTTGAAATAACAAACAATAAGCCCAAAGAAATGAGATGTACGAAACAGGAATGTTTACCGCAATTTGTACTATCTATTTCTACAAAAATAAAAATAATTCTTTGTAATTTCAAACACAACACAATGTCTCTTTTTAGATAATTTATGAGAAACTACAGTGTTAACGTTCCATTTTGGGAAAATATAGTTCCAATGCATTAAAACGCAGAAATCCCTAAAGGTAGAACCAAAGTGTTATAAATAAAAATTATAATAATAATCTCATTGTTGATTTAATATACACGAATAAAGATTGGTTAGAAAATAATTAATAATCACTAAAAGTAAGTTTAGGACAACGGAATAAAGAATTAGGGAATTTATAGTAATCAAGCAAAGTAGGCATTAATTGAAAGGAAGCAATAAACTATGCTTAAATTTATTAATTAAAAATGAAGTAGTAAATGGTATTTAATGTATTATTTAGAAAGAAGCGATTAATGATACTTAATGGCATTTGTTAAATAAGAAGTAAGCTGATATAAGTAAATGAATAATAATAATAATTGAACCTAGGAGGCTTAATAATTTTCTAGTTAAAATTATATAGCCTAAAGAATAAGTTTATGACGAGTATGGATTATTGGTTATAGCCAATACTTAGATTAAGTATAAATGACGCGGATATTTTTAATAGCTAGAATGCAAGGTCGGTAATGTTACATAATATAAGTATGTCCTCCACAAGGGGCAGTAGTCATAAATGGCCAATTGGAGTCTGCTTCAATTCCAACATAGGGTACTAGATAACTAATTAGGCATTTCCTTGATTTACACTAGGCAATCTAAATTGGAAGGTGAGCGAAAGATTGGCATTATGTTAGCACTGTTGGTACTATATATTTGAGGAGTAGGGCTGTATACATTAGGTTAAGAGCGTCATCGGTCTTGTAGTGGTCATTAGAAAGATTTGAGTTACGCCTGGAGATGGTCTACATTTCCTACCGATGTAAGTTGCATATGGGATATGAAATTGCCTCAAATTTTGTTTGTTTGTTTGTCGTTAGGAGGCGGGCTAGTTAACCCTTAGACAATTCTTTGAGACGAGTTAGTAACACGGCTAAATAGTCGTAATGCCATTGTTAGGCCCCAAAGGGAGGTCCCGCAGTGTACATGGGCAATTCAACTTAGACACTATTGTGGATGCCTGGTGCGGTGCATAGTTGCGAATATTAGTGGGGGATGTATCCTTGTTCATGCAGGAAAATGATGCTTATATACACATGTATGTATCTATTTCATACCTCGAGTAGGTCGAATGTATCATGCGCATACATGAAGTCAAAACAACTAAGCTGTGGATAATAGACATAACATGTAAATGGAAACCAATTGATATAAACTAATGTTATGGATAAAATATGAAATTTACCAATCACCAGAATGTTGTTTAGGATCATCTCTTCATTACAACCCACATGATAAATTTAGAAGTACATGTACTTGTACAAGGCGGGAACAGTGTGAAGGCAGATTCTTCTATGCATGCTCTACATTGACAATGGCACTATATATCCAAGGAATGATATTGGTTCCAAGGTATTAGCCTTAGTCTAGACACACACACACACATATATATATATATATACATACATATATGCATACATACATACATACATACATATATATACACTCTTATGTGCTTTTGTTTATTATAGGATATTAATGTCAATAATTCCATACTCTAGTGGACTTGAATTTTCGAACTTAGCGAAAATTCGGGCCTATTGAGGTGCAGGTTGTTACACCTTTGGTGCAAGTTTCCATTTTAGTTGGGTTTCCTAGTACTAACACTATACGACAAATTGCACCTTCCGATCAAAATAAAAGTTTTAATCCTAGAAGTTTAACCTACACTGGGATGGTTTATAAGAATTCCTTGGTTAAATTTAAAACTAAAACCCATCTTTTCATCATCATAAGCCTAAGATCATGTAATAACCCACCACCTACGAAGCCTCGATTCACCCATAAAAAAAGACACTGATATCTTGGATCTTATAGACGGGGAATCGTTTTGAAGTAAAATATAAAACATGTAACATAGATATCTACGATAATCTACACCTTTTGAAACTCACAACAGAAGTAATAAAATATAATAATCAATAATATAATAATCGCAGACAAATAAAATAATATAGTATCAAATATACTTCATTTACAACATTTCTCAATCACTGAGTAACGAAAACAGCCTGATGTTTGGGAATAACCAAGATAAAATAGTAGATAGATAATATATAAATAAATACATGTCTCCGTCGCACCATCGCATCACTAAAGCATCATTTGTCCTCTCTATCGACCTATCGGAGTATAACTAAAAAGTAGAAAATGGTAGAAGGGGTTAGACAAATGTCTAGTAAGTGAAACGAATCATATAAGTGTATAGTACTAATAAGCTAGTAAAACAACACTTTTCTCGAAAACCATACCTTAACCTTTGTCACTTGCACCTAATAATTCAGCTAGACAAAATATAATCCATAGTGACAACATAGAATAAGGTTTGACTAAAATCTAATCCATATCTAATCATATGCACTCGATCGAACCCAAAGTCCCAATTCCCATGCCAAAGACCGACTGCAACATGATTGAGCCCAAAGTTCCAACTCGTTATTGCCAAAACATTAGTGACTCGCTACTAAGGAACTATATGTCTCGGCCCACTATCACCAAATCGTAAGCGACTCGCTACTAGGGAACCACATGTGCTAGCCCATTATCGCCAAATCATGAACGACTCGCTACTGAGAAACTCTATGTCTTAGCCAGCCATCGTCGAATTGTAACAGACTTGCTACTGAAGAATGCAATGTCTTGGCCCACTATCTCCAAATCCTAAGTGACTCGCTACTGGGAATTGCATGTCTAACCCACTATCGCCAAATCATAAACGACTCACTACTAAGGAACTCTATGTCTCAACCGTTAGAACCTCCATTCTACGGTTTCAATGACAACAACTATACAATCGCATATATTATATATCGTATCAAGATTATAGGTATATACTCCAAGAGATCGTCATGCTCAAAGATAACAGGACTCGAAGACATACAAAGATTTTTGGACCATGTTATGATTAGTAAGGTTATACTAGTGCATTAAGAGTCTTAGATAAATATTGTAAGGTCTCCTTGAGTATATATGGACACATGAATTCATATACACAAAATCGGCATTAAAAACATTCAAAAGTGGCATTAAAAATTTATAGTCTGGAAATGCCAACCACAGATGTCTATTGAAATCCATAGACGTCTGTGAATAATTTCAAGAAATTCTTCCCCGAAGTCATAGACGTGTGTGGATTTCCATAGACGTCTGTCATCTGTAAAACTGCACAGCTCTGAATAGACACTTCTGTTGAATGAATAGAAATCAACTCTTTATTGAAAGGTTGCAGACATTAAAATGAATAGACCATATCTAACAATAATAACACTTCATCTGCATCTCTTTAAATCTATAAATACTACAATGATTGGGATTGAAAGACGAAGGAAACTGAACTGAATTAATTGAATCTATTGATTTCTTATTACTCTCTTGTGCATACATTGCTTACATACACTCAATCTATCATAATTAAAATATAATTTTGGTTAAACTGCTTCCTACAACTCAAAGCATTCGCACTCACACACACACACATAGATATATATATATATATATAGACACACACACACACAGATATATATATATATATAAGTTGCATTATTTATAAAGATCCTATAGACCTTCAATTGGTATCAGAGCCTGGGATTCTAGAGATCCTAACAATATCCTAAAATAAATGGCCATAAAGAGATCAAGTCAAGGCAACAGAAAGAGGAAGGGCAATAAAGAAGAATCAAAGAAGCAAACAAGCAAATGCTTCATGGCTAAACTCAGATCACAATTAGTATGCTTAAATTCTTTATACAAAGATCTTTTGTTAGCACATGATGAATTATTAAAAGATTGTAAAACTTTGAATAAAGTTAATAAAATTGTATTAGCTAAGTTAAAAAATTGTGAGCAAGAAATTTCCAATTTAAAAGAGGAAAATAAATTTTTGGTAAAACAAACTAAATTGTTTGAAAATACGAAAGAAGAACTTGTTTTAGAAATAGGTTTCCTGCAAAAAGAAACTGAGCAATTAGAAGCTAAAATTAATAATCTTTTGAAGGAAATCGATGATTTGCAAAATAAAAATATATTTTTCGAAAATTCTTTAATTCTAGCTATTTAATTTTGTCTCTTGAAAAAGAGAATAAAGCTTTAATTAAAAAGAATTTTGAATTACCTAAAAATGTATGATTTTAAAAGATAGTAGCAATATTTTGCAAAAAGAAGTTTGTGATTCTAAAGCAAATTTTGAAAGATTAAATAAAAAAATTGTAACTTTTAACAAAGGTAAAGATATCTTATCTTCCTGCGGTTTAGGCTATAAACAAGCTAAAAGTAAATATAGTACTAGATATGCATACATGCACTACAACAAATTTTACTTTTGACGGCATCCATTATCAGCGTTCAACACATAAATGCAGTGAAAGCTATTTTAAAATGAAAATATTTACGCACAAACGCTGAGAATGAAACTAGGGTTCTAATTTCCACTATCAAAATATTTGGCGCCGCTCTCGTTATAATTCCCCCAAAATATCATTTTCGCTCGTCACTCCTCCCTCGTCTCTCCTTTAATTCATTTTCCCTCATTTTCATTTCCCTTTGATTTTGCTTGTTCTTCGATTATGTCAATCGTCACTGCCCTGATTCGCCTTTAATGCCTCGGGTACCCCCTTGTCACCGAATCTCCCTAATTCTTTTTTAAGGTTTAATGGGTTCTCCAATTTTTCGGTTTAGTGACTATCCGCAATCTTACTTAGTATATATAGGTTTTTTATACATCTGTTGTATTGTACGGTTGTAGTATTTCTACTTCAATTCAATCGAGTCTCTTCCAATGTTTTCATGGTTATAGCAGGTGCCCTTGGCTGAGAGTTCTCGACCCTGAGGGATATGTTTCTTCCATGGAAAAGGCTAGAGATGCGATGGCTCGAGAGCAGCATGAATGCATTATAGAGTGCCTTGATAAGGAGAGGTGCTTGACATTTGAAGATTGTGTTGCATGGACATAGTTGAAGTAAGTTACCATTTTCTTTTACCACATAGGTTCACTTGGAGACTCTGTGTGTGCATGCCTAGTTATCAGTTTTAATTAGTAAGTTTTGGGTACCAAGTTAGATCTCATCAAGCAAGGCATTTTATTTATTAATTCCCCATATTATCACATAGACTAGATGGAAGCCTTAATTATGACCATAGCTAGTTATGGTTCCCTGAACTTGCACTTTACTGTAAGAAAAAACTCGATCAAAATATAAAGAACTTAACCATTTACTATTTCTCTCTATTGATATTTGAGACATTTCTCCATTTGATATCGTTTTTCCTTCACAAACTAGGACTAAAGAGTTTATTTCCTCTGTTTTGAAATATTTTTTTTTAATCAATCAGGGAAAATCATCAAAGAGAAATAGGATATTGCTTAATACTATATATCTCCTATATATGTCAAATTGGAGATTTAACCCAATTTCATTTTGAAATGAAATTTTTTTTTTAGCTAGGGAGAGCAGGGTATTCTTCTCTGTTATACCCCTGGAACACAAAAAACAATGACAGATGCCTTTTTCACATTATTACATCTCAAATATTTGGATCTTCTATTTAGCCCTTAACGCGCGCACAGTGTCTATTCACTATATATTGAATTCCTAGCATGCTTGTTAATTTGTTGACTTGAAACCTTATTGCTTCCTTAGATTTAAATTGGTATGGCCTTTTATTACTGATTTTAGACTTTGAAGAAGGAAATAATGAGTTAATATAAGAAGAAGAGGATACTGTTTTATAGAACTAGGCAAACAATTCTTTATTCCACTCAAGTGGTTGTAATTTTGAAAATTGACTCAACATGTTTTTTCTTTGTTCTACTATTCATGATCTGTTAAGTTCACATCACAAGAATGATGTATAAGACATGCTTAACTTTTTTTCTTCCATAGAATACCAATAACAATATGTTAATTGCATTCATCATCATATTTTGCCTTATTCACTGGTTGCTTATTTATCATTTTTTTTATATGGTTGATTCACATGCTTTTTCCAATGCGCTTAATTAAATGAAGAGAAATGTACACTGGCTGCTTTTTTGTTCCACCTTTTCTGAATTATAGTTTATTTGCATCCCTTCTTCCATATGATATTCAACTTAATATTAAGTTTAGTGTTTGCCTAACAATCATTGATATTCATGCTTCTTGGAATTAAGTTGGAATAAGTTTGCAGAGTAGGTTTGCATTCTGACTTTAAGCACTCTTTATTCAATGCTAAAATTTATAACTTTTTGTATAGTTCAATATTTCTTTTGCTTTGTTTTTTCGATAATACTTTGATATATTCCCACTTTTAGCATTCATTTAGCACTCAAAGCTTTTTTTTGGGGTATCTGTGGTTTGTCTACATGCATAGTTTATCACATTATACACAAAATTCGAGTATCAGCGGCAATACTGTGGTTATGTTAGTTAATTAAGTGGTTGTCTTGTTTTCCTTTTCCATTTTCATATTGATAATTGTGTAAAAAGGAAATTAATATTATTTTCATGGATTTACTCTTTTTAAAAATGTTTTTCATGTTTATAAAAGAATAAAATGTATTTCCACTTGTTTTGATATATGATTTCGTGAAGTTTTCAATTACGAATAATTTAAAAGCGGGACTAACAAAGAAACATCATCTTCCTATAAGATGTCACTATATATACAATGATTCGTTTTCACACCTTATTTAACCATTTTCATGCCTTCTAGCCTTTGAAAGTTAACAGTAGGATAAATTCAAACAATATTTCTTTTTTTGCGCCCTCTTCATTGCAATCTCCAAACCTAGATAACGTTAATAGGTACTTTTACTTTATTTTTTCCCAAATTAAAAGTGAATAGTTCTTGTAATCCAATATTAATATCTAATTCATTATTCTTAATGATTTTTTATTCTAAGTTTGTTATTTGGATATATATTTGTTTTTCATTTCTCTAAAATGGTACTGATATACCTTAATTTAAATATTTTTTTGGATATTTGCACTATTTAAAAGTTGATTACAACTATTATCTTTATATTTTTAGATAACTATAATAATTTAGAAGTTTGATTTGGTATAGATATAACCGTTTTGTATTTTAATTATATACATGAATGATGCTCTTACTATAGGCTAGTGCTATGCTGTTTAATGTTCTATTCGAAATAGGATTGATGAGTACATATTCAGTGGACATTTTTTCTTCAATTATCTATCTTTTAAAAAAAAATTGATAAGTGCATTGAAAGAGATAAACTGTGTGTTATGTTGTGTGTTTTGTTGTCTTGTGTAATATTTTTATTATTCAACATTTTTGTTCGTCGATTGTTTATTATATCACTTCTATTTAGGATACGATGTTTATAAAATCTTTATTGCTAAAATAAAGCTGAAATATTACTTTATTTATCTTGTTTCAAGAAATATAGATTTGGTATATGGAGGAGGCAGTGTTGGATTGACGGGCTTAGTATCTCAAGCTGTTTTTGATGGTGGAAGGCATGTCATTGGGTAAGTACTTCTCTTTTTTCATCAGTTTTATTTTCAACAATTTGAATTTGCAAGATGACATACATTCATTTAGTATTAGTGTAGTTTGCAATTTAGCAGAGCAAATTTTGATATACTCTCAGATGATGTATATAATTATGTACAAATTATGTACTCTCAGTGATTGACCATATGTATGTACATATAATGGATAGAGTGTGGAACCATATAAATATAAGATTCAATAAGAATAAAATCCAAAACTTTATTTGCTGACTTATAGGACATGTACAACAATGGCAACATCATCAGTTTCTGAAGTTGCAATTAGTATCCAAGTACAAGCATCTGATTTATCTTTGTTGTAACACCGGATATAATTCTTTTATATGAAACTAGATGAGACACAACAAGTTTTTGAAATATGAACTACAATGTTTGCTACACATAATAGTATTTCAGTTATATTTCTGTACTCTAAAGAGCTATCCTAGCTTTAATCTAAATCTAAACACACTAGTTGTATTATCTAAAATCATCACAGTTCACATAATAAACAGAACATGCCAAACTCCAATAGACTTTATAGTAATATAGCTAGTTTGGCAGCAAAAGACATAGGTAGAATGATTGTTTACGACACTATACAACTACTCAAATGGATAAATGTTTGATGCGTATATTTGGGTTAACTGTGTCACTTTGCTGTAGTTTTATATATGCTCATAGTACTTGTGCACGTACGAGGTTGTGCTACAGTTAATTTATTTACACGTACCACATGTTTACGACACTATACAAGTAAAATATCCAAACTAACCGAACTTGTTCTTAATCTTGCAAAATAGAACTTAAGCAGAGTTTAAAAAGGGCTGAAGGCTTGAAATCACTACTTTGTATGTGGTTCTTTGAAATCAAGATTATACATTTTCTTTGATTTAAATTTAGTTTTCTCTAGTTTATACTAGTTAAGGTCATACAAAATTTTTGTACTGCAAATGACATTGTTCAGATGATATTTGCAGGATAACGAAGGAGGTTACTGCCATGGTGTTGATGCATTTAATACCGAGACTCAACAGGTTGCACAACCGATATTAAATTCATCATTGTTCATCCCTTCTCTATGGCTTTAAAATTTTAACTTGTCAATAATATGTATTATATATTAAGTTGTTTGGTTCATATCAAAGGTAATTCTGCCTGCATCAGGGGGAGTTGGGCATATCTATCCCTCAACTAAAAATTTAACCATATCTTAAATGATTAATTTGTATTATGCAATATGTGATTGACTTTATTCTCTCTTTTTTAGTATCAGAAATACAAGAATGATGGACATGATACCATCATCTTGGAAGGTGCAGAGTATGAAAGTGGATGTTCTCGTGATTGGGAAGCAAAAGGACATATGCTACAAGTATTCTTATTTCCCCTTCTCTCAAATTACCATATATATTTTCTACTATGTTTTGCTTAAGCACATATAAGTATGGCAACATATTTTTATAACTATGTTTCTTCTTCAAAAGTTTTATTGAATGCTTTCATTAAATAATTTCCTTGTATATGATTAAAATCCTTAAACCGAAAGTTTGTACTTGAAGAAATAAACAAGTAAAGGAGATGTGTTGCTTATAACGCCTATGCACAAAACTATATATTATGCTTTTGTACTTTGATATACATATGCAAATAGTGAGCATTTGCAGTTATCATTTTACGCTGGCACTGCTTTCCTATCTACCTCAACTGTAGTGCTTTCTTCACTGCAGTAACAATTTCTACCTATGTTTGGCTGTGTAGTATTCATTTTAGGCTTAGGCAAAGGTGTGACAAAGTCGTAGGAAGTAGTAGATGAAGGCACTAAGCTGACTTTGTAGTTAATGATCAATTGTACTGAAGCTCTATTGAAAGGGTTCATCAATTTACATGTAATGGCTTTCATTTTGGTTTTGGTTTTTATGAAGTGATGTTTGTGGGAGTTAGTTGAAGAAGGATATGAAAATTAATGTTTTGTTTCAAATTAGCGATATAACAATATTAAAAACGATACAATATGCTGGTAGGCGTATCGTTCATTTGACTATTGAGCTTATTATTATATATATGTTGCTACGTCGAATGGTGGGTAGTCGAACTAAAGTGATGCCGCCACGTGGGAGTTGCATCAAATAATCCCAATTTGGTAAAATCTGAATTATAAGTTTTAACACAGGTGCGTTTACATCAATCATAGATGTTGTCACTATGGTATAAGGTCTAAATGATATTGATGAGGCATAGTTAAATAGCATAAAAATTGGGAAGATTCCTAAATTTTATGCTATTTAGCTCTTGCCTTATCAATATTATAGGTAATATGAAGATTGTGGACTTTGGTTAAGCGCCTTTACTGGGCTGGATGTGTTGCTTCACCCTACGTGTGGGACTCCGGCTCATGCTGTGATGGCGCAAAGGTAACCTAAATTCTCATCACGCAAAGGTAACTAATAATATTATTTAGTTATTTTCAGTAAACACTATGTTAGTTTGCATTTTGTTAGTTTGCATTTTGGTTGCTAAGTCTAGTTCCTTGACATTGTTTAATTTTTATATACAGGCCATTCTAAGATGTTTTGATAAGCGAATCTACATTCCTCTACCTGATGCCAAAGCTAGACAACATAGGTTAAAAGTCAGTTGCTCTTGCTTGCACTTATTTATAAGATTGAAATAAGACAATCAATATAGAAGTGACTGGGATTGGCCATCAACTAGGCACCAGTTGCTAACCTATTTGCTTTGGAATTTTATTTTATTATTTATTTGAACTTCTGTCTGTTAACAAAAATTAGTTTTACCTAGGAATAAAAATGTATAACTTCCCGTGCACGGAAAAGAATAAAAAGCTATATATGCATAGATTCTTGGTGATGCAGGCCTAGCAAATGAAAACATTGACTCCATTGTTATTCATTTCTGACGTTGTAGCTGAAGTTGCTGAATGCAGAACAAATTGTTGGATGATGACTACATGAACAGCACGACATATTGCTGAGAGAAAATGCAGGAAATGCTAAATGCTTGGAGTAATGCAAGTTCTGTACATGAACAAATCTGATTGCTTGGAGTGCTTGGTGGTCTAGCTGAATGCTTGGTGGATGTGGATGCCAGTGGTGATCTAATCATCTGAGGTACCTTAAAATAATAATAATAATAATCTATAGTTAAATTATTTCATAGTTCTTTGTTGTCTCCGACTTTTATAAACTAGTAATAATAATAATCTTATGATCTTTTGAATCCTATGTTTTTATAAAAACTATGCTAAATTAGCTAAGTTTCTAAAAAATTATTAAACTAAAAATACAAAGGCAAAGCAATGGCCTCGGTGTATTATTTATGTTAATTTTTGTGGCTGCAAGTTTGATGTTGTGTTTCATTTTGCTGGGTTAAAAGCTTTGGGCAAAAGCGTAGCTAAACCTCTTAGATATTTTGATAACAACTTGACTTACACTTTAAATTTGGTACATGGATCTTTGGTGCTGACTTGCTGTAGAATGCATGGATCTGATGATGGGCAATGACACAAATAGGCTATCAAGATGGGATCGTGCAAACCACATGCTGAAGCATGATCTGGAGTGTTCGTACGGGGACATGTTGATGAAGTGAGAAGAGTTGTGCACCAGACTGAAGTGCATGGATCTGGAGTATGTTATAGCCTATGCTGACGAGACTGAACATTGCATGCGGATGCTTATGAGTTGCTTCAGTTTTGGAGTGCATTATTGGTTTATGGTATAATTATGTAACTGTCATTTAAGTTCTTTTACAATTCTTTTAGGATACATTTGGCAGCTTTAATTATGACTTCTTGATTCTTTTATTAAATGAATGACCTTTTCAAACCAAACAAAGTTTGGATTTTGATTAAACCTTTTACTGTTGTTCACAGGTGGTCAATTTATGCAATGTTTTTTATTGCAGTAACTTCTAGCCGATTAAAAATTACAGGCCTAAGGCATGGACTGAAGCTTGAGCAGGTTGGTAAGTGTTAAAAGTTATATTTATTGTACACATATTTAGTTTTGTAAAGAATCTACTATGAAATTCCACACATTGCCACATTGGCATAATTGCACACTGTATGTACCTGGTATCAGGTAGCAAGTGCTTTCATAATAATATTGTTATGTTGCAACTTATGTATTCATAATTTATACTACTTTTTCTTCCATTCAATTTCCTTGGTTTTGAGCTCAAGGCTTGTAACATCTGGGATCAACATAATATTTTGATTCAAAATCTGCCATGGGACAATTATGTGGCTTCTTATTCCTCTTTTTCTAAAAACCCATTCAAACAATAATATTGCTCAAATATATCAGGCCTTTTCTGCAACTTCTACATAATATTGAATTAGTTACCTGTAGTTATATAGTTAGCATATGAAATGACTATAGTTTGAAATGAATAGTTAATGAACATGCTTATGAAATGAATTAGAGGTAGCATCCACCTGTATGATATTTGTATACTGATAACCAAATTCATTTTGGTTAGGTTCAAACTACTATTGATGGTCTTAGAGCAAGTGCTTCTGATAGAACAGACGATTTACAGAAAGAAATGCAACAACTCATGTTTTTATATCCACTGTCAAAGAACAATGGTCACGGTACATGGAAGACACTTAAATCCGATACAATGAAGATACCGCTTCAGTAGAAAGAGGAAGGTCTGGCTTGAAACAAGGTCTTCAAGATTGGTATTGACGCTGTGCCAAATCTATTTTACTTCTCGTTTTGATTATACATCAAGATTGTATGCAGTTGGTTTATAAATTTTATCTCTCTTTACGGGTTTATGTAAACTTTGTTCATGGATATTGTGTTCAACTTATTTTATGGAAGTGATTAATAGTTATGCTTTTATTTTACAATTTTTAGTTTGATTTGTTTATGTTATGTACATTAACTGATTAAAATATAATTAAATGTAGTTTATATTAATGATGTGTGAATATTGCAATGGCACAACATTGCTGTCAATTCTTTGGAAAAAAAATGCATGTCCCTACGACAGCGTTTATACATTGCTGTCAATTCATTGGAAAAAAATGCATATCCCTACGACAGCGTTTATCCATTGCTGTCAATTCATTAGAAAAAAATGCATATCCCTACGACAGCGTTTATACATTGCTGTCAATTCATTGGGAAAAAAAATGCATATCCCTACGACAGCGTTTATACCTTGCAGTAGAAAACTATTAACAGCGTTTATACCTTGCAGTAGAAAAATTATTAACAGCGTTTAAAAAACGCTGTAGAAAGTGGGTTTTTGACAGCGTTTATATTTTGCAGTTAAAAATTTAGGGTCAACGACCGCATGTCGTTATACAGCGTTTTTAAAAACGCTGTGAAAACTTTTAACAGCGTTTTTCAAACGCTGTGAAAAGTCTATTTTTTTGTAGTGATGTATAATAATGTTAGTGCTAGTACTAGTAAACAAGATAGTCCTAAAACCACTTACAGTCATAATAGTACTTTGTTTAGAAATGATAGAAAATATTTTTCAAGTACTAAACTAGTGACTAATAGTATTAGAATATGGATTCCAACTAATATGATTGATCATGGTAAACAACTTTATATTTGCAACTATTATAAAAATGTAATTTGTAATAAAAAACTATGTTTATAAAGGTTCAACCACACCCAATGGGTATGGCTTCCCAAGACCTAATCCCCGAACCCTAACATAGAAAGTGGGTACCAGAACATTTTTGCAGGCACACCACATATAAAGGGGGAGATATATTCCAAATTTGTTGATACTTAAGGAAATCAAGCCACAAATATGATGATCAAATTTTCAATGTGAGTATGATATGTGATGGTTAAAATTTTGACTATGCTAAGCGGTATGTTTTTTAAAATCTTAAACAAATTTTTTTAATATTTTGTACACCTATGAATTTATATTAGAGAATTCTACCTGTATATTCATTCATATTACTCCTATTGATATCTATTTCTTTCTTGTCGATGACAAAGGGGGAGAATAACTATACGACCATATCGATAGGGGGAGTATTAACTTAGGGGGAGAATAATGTTTGAACTACTATTTGTTTATTGTTAAACTCCGGTTGGTTTATTGTTCAATTATGTTATTCATGTTTATTTGTGATCTATCTATGGGTTATTCATATCTATCTATCTCATTTGTTGTGTCTATATGCTTATGTTTATCTTATTTTATTTTTGATAATGACAAAGGGATAAAAATATATGCATAGGGGAATAGTAAATTAAGAGGGAGTTATTTTATCATGACTAACAATTGTATAGTTGTCATTATCAAAAAGGGGGAGAATATTAGAACCTCCATTCTATGGTTTCAGTGACAGCAACTATACAATCACATATATTATATATCGTATCAAGATTATAGATATATAATACAAGAGATCGTCATGCTTAAAGATATCAGGACTCAAAGACAAACAAAGATTATTTGACCATGCTATGATTAGTAAGGTTATACTGGTGTATTAAGAGTCTTAGATAAATATTGTAAGGTTTCCTTGAGCATATATGCACACACAAATTCATATACACAAAATCCACATTAAAAACATTCAAAAATGGCACTAAAAATTTATAGTCTTAAAATGCCAGCCACATAAATTTGTGGAAATCCATAGACGTTTGTGAATAATTTCGGGAAATTCTTCCCTAAAGTCACAAACGTATGTGGATTTCTACAGACGTATGTCATCTGAAAGCTGCACTCTGAATAGACACTTCTGTTGAATGAATAGAAACTCTTCATTGGAAGGTTGCAACCATTAAAATGAATTGACCTTATCTAACAGTAACAACTCTTCATCCACATCTCTTTAAATCTATAAATACTACAATGGTTGAGATTGAAAGATCAAGGAAACTGAATTGAATTAATTGAATCTATTAATTTCCTATTACTCTCTTGTGCATACATTGCTTACATACTCTCAATCTACCATAATCAAAATATAATTTTGGTTATACCACTTTCTACAACTCAAAGCATTCACATTCACATACTCAAAGGAGATCATAGGAAGATTTTTACTATCAGTCAAAATCCATGTTATTTGGAACACAAGATTATCTGAGATATACTTTTATATTAGTCTATTCCTCCGGGCGAAGCGAGGTTTAGTTGGTTAAAGGAAATACCGAAGGGGAACTCCGGGACTGGACGTAGGATGAGAGGTCCGACACAATATAAAATATCTGGTGTGATCGCTTTTATTATTTATCTTATATTCAATTATTGTTCTCTACTTAACATAATCAGTAATATACTCTCACACACGTGTGTGTGTGTGTATATATATATATATAAGTTGCTTTATTTATAAAGATCCTATAGACTTTCATCAACCCGCTATCATAAAATCGTAAGCGACTCATACCAAGGAACGCAATGTCTCAACAAACATCGCCAAATCGTAAGCGACTCGCTACTGAGGAACAAGATGTCTTAGCCCATTGTCGCCCAGTCGTAAGCAACTCGCTGCCAAGGAACAAAATTTCTCAGCCTACTATCGCCATACCGAACAACATATAACGAATCTACTAAAACAATGCAATTTTCAAAAGTGCCTCAAAACGCAACCACAATATACCAAAATGTTCCTCATCTCAACACAATCGTGTGGCCATGAACCATACATGAAATGGAGGTTGTATACGAGAGTTATAAGATTTCGAAATTTAGGTAGTTTTTAAAAAATTATTTAATCAATTAATAACATAGTTATTATATTTATTATTATTCTTTCTTCCTATATGTACTTTCACTATAGTAACAACAAAAACCCAACCCCACTTCGAAGTTCGACCCAACAACAGCTTTAAACCACCACCATGCACGGCTCCAGCCTTCAACGCCAAATCCGACCACATCAGCAGACTCTCCACTTCACGCGCCATTCTCTGATCACTACTATGAAAAGTTCGACCACCCATACTAGCTTAGCCCCCACCACAGTTGCCGACGATTTCACCACCGCATGATCTGGGATGATCGAAGAACAACGTAAGCACCTATCTGACCTTCTCTACATAAAAATATTCCCCGATCATCATACCGTTGTCGTTGGACCGAAATGGATGGTCTATGTTTAGCAAACTTCCAACTCATTTTCTGATCAATACGTCAACCCAGTTGAAAAACGAACACTACTAGTGGATTCATGTCGTCGAAAACTTCAATTTTAAGGTATAATATTCCCAGATCAGAACACTTTAGTATTTTGCACTTTTAATTAGACAGCATTAAATTTTGCTAGTTACAATTGATAAAAAAGGTTATATTTTTAATTATTTAGCCATGGCTATTACTCCCTAATCACGTTTATTAAAAAAATCGCTTTTTAAAAGTACATCATTTGGTGTGAATTATGGCCATAAGAAATGAATTATTGTATCTTACTAATACATATACAAATATGATTAATACCACTCCCCGATTAGTCATGCATCTTTTTTAACCCGAGGTGAATCCTCCTCCTTCTTTGCTATACAGAAATCTCCCGTGTTGAAAATGCCAAATCTCTTGATAGTGATTATTTGCGTAGCTCTCTTCATGATGATCAGTTTTATATATAAAAAAATTTAGTCTGGAATTGATTTGGCGGAATAGAAATCGATTTAGTGATTAGGGCTTTATAAGTAGAGGCAAAATTATTAGAGAAAAAGAAACAGGGATAATATCTATTTATAGGCTGAAAATAATAATATCTAGGCTAAAATCTCGTAATCAATATACTACAAAAATGTCACTGGGTTTGACTTCTTCTAATTTCTAGCCCATTTTCCCTAATACAGCAAGTTATATATGTTTTCTAACTGTAAACGACAATTCCAGACATAATGGAATAGGTCTCAAAATCTAGTTCCAGCTACTGTAAAAATTTACTATTTTGTCCTTTATATGAAATTATGATTTTACATTTTTCAATTTAATTATTTAATCTCATAAAATTATGGGGCGTTACATTCTCCTCTAGAATTTCGTCCCTGCATTCCAAGAGATGGACAATGTAACTCGCTTCACATCGTACAAACATACAAAACAAACATAGCTACATTTATCTAGCATATGTTATACAATAGAAGCAAAAACATAACCAAGGCTATATAATATAGATGATAGGTAAAATGCGGTGATATAATATGAGATGAGTGCAAATGCAACTAAATTGGCCTTCTATATGAATGCAAATGAAGTTCACCTAATATGTATGCAAAAATCATAGCATGTGCAAATATGTATATTTCTATACGCATCCATACATTCATATACAACTTCCATATCAAAGTGCAAGTAAACAACCATGTCCATAAACATAGTAAAAACATGTATATAAAGGAACAATAAATAGCATATATATAATCATCTTGCATATATACATACAAGCCAGCGCAGTAAAAACTAAATTGTTATAACTCAATCAAAGCAACCATAGCAGACAAAACACATCATAAGGATGTGCATACGCCAATCATAGGGTCCATACATCCATGCCTATGTCAACTAGCTAGCTAAAGCAACCATGCAAATAAACAATGACATAATAAGCAAACTAATCAACAAACAAACTAAATGAGGAACTTATTGGAAGAGAGCTCATGACGGGAAACTCGGGTTCTCTCCTCGAGCCCAATCATACTCCTACCAAATCTTTTTCCTCGCCATACATGGACCAACTTTGTTTCCTAATTCTTATGTTTTATCACATCAAGTCCTAAGATGTGAATACACCTACAAAGTATTTTAGACTCTATCTCTAATTTCACCTCATAAATCTACCATTCTCTATCATAACCGTACGTTCATAGATGGGGTAAACATAATGCAAGTGAAGACCCGTCAATTTTTCAAGAAGCCTACTCAAACGTGTTGACTTCCCTGCTCTCTATAAAATTTGGAAAGGCCTAACAACTTATAGTGTTGGTTTTCCCAAATATCAATAGTGAATCCTTTACCTACTTAGCTACCCACTGCGAACTCTCTATGCATGCCTATACTCTACAGTTTCCACACTTATAAATCTCCATCCTCAAATACCTTTTGCAAGATACTTCGCCAGTTGCTTCTTCATCCTCATCCAATAGAAAATTCTCTTCGTATCTTCTGACATACCTCACTAAATTCCATCTTTGAGTTTGTGGGGCAACAAATTGATAACGGACAGTGTCTCCCCTCTAGATGGACTAATAGTTAGGATACTTGGACAAACCACATACTCCATCACCATTAAATATATAGATATCACAAGTGGATGATCCTTTAATTCTGGTGAATATAATATTGCTATAATAGTCTTATAGACTAGGTTGTGCACTTTTGTGCACTTTTCACTTATTATTACATGCATCAGAAACTGAAAATAAGTTATGCACAAAATGTTACTATTTTAAAAAATACCTTAATACGATAGTTCTTTCAATTCAAGGAATGATTGAAAAGGACTAATCTTACCTCATAGTCAATTTTCTACAAAATTGTCAAATCTCGCCTTCCTTAAAATCACCTTCATACCTTAGTACGTGCAACCAAGGACATTTACTTCATTTCTTGAAATCATACAGCACAAAATACTTTAAAAATGATATTAACTCCACATGCTTGTGAAGTCCTATAGACTAACATATAGCTAGAGTACCCTTATGTACATCGTGTTATTCCTAAAACACTTTACATAGTCAAGATTAGTAATCATCCATCGGCGACTGCACATACAGTGAATCTTCAGTTATTCAACCATTTAGGAAACTTTTTTTTACTTAACTATGTCGTTATTCTTCTCATGTCCTATATAAGCATATCCTAACCCTTAATGTAAACATATATGTTAATTTCAGATAATATTTAATCGAATATGTTTCAAAAATTCAAAATAGTAAATTTAAACTTGTTATTTTCTTCTAAAGTATAAATCATCTCGGTATTGTTTATTATATGAATATTTATTTCACTATTATCTCAAAATAGTATATTATTTTTTTCAAATCGATAATATACTTCAGAAATCATTTTTTTCAACATATTACTTTAAATATTTCAAACATTATTATTTTAATAAAAACCAATATTTTCCATCAAATTTCCTTCAAAATAATATTATTACCATTTTACATCAAAACAATAATATTTATTTAAATCGTTTTAGTTTTCGTAACCACTTTATTATTATATATCATTCAACAACATTCTACAGTAAATCCCAAAAATCCTTTTTATTGTCATTTATACCCAAAATAGTAATAATTTTACTCAAAAATATTCATGGAATGTATCTCTTTATTATTATTATTCTCATCAAGATACCTGCTATTTTTGTTACTTAAATAATAATATATTTTTTCATGAACTACATAAAATAATTATATTATTATTTGCTCAAAATTTATATAATCTTCTAAAAATCATATACCATTTATTTAATTCCACCATACTTTATAAGTAATGGTAAATCCCCAATTCAAAATAGATTTTTCATATCGTTTCAAAATTTTACTTTCTCCAAAATTCTTAAATAATGCCCTCATCAAGTTAAAGTACCAAGTCCTAAATCATAAATCCATAACGTTCATTTCTAATAAAGGCTTAGCACAGTGGCATATTGACAATCTTAGCTTGTTCATCTTGACCTACAAATTCTATAGGCCGCGTAATTATTTTCTATCTCTAATCAAATTCAAATGGAAGTACCATAAATTTTCAATTCAAAATTTTTTAAAATCAAAATTGTTGATCTCTCATCGTATTCTTCACAAAACTAGGAAGATTTAAAATATCATAAAATTCTCTTTTAATTTTAATAAACGTTTAATAAAGTCATAATACATTATTTTTTCAAATCAATTATTTAAATTCCACTTAAATTAATTTTCAAAAAGTTTTGCCTTAGACGTTTCTTATTTAATCGTATCATCAAAAATCATAAACCAAATTTATCTCAGGTTAATCATTTCATAAATTTCTAGGTCTCCCTATAAAACAAATAATATAATTTTAATTCCCAAAGCAAACTCATTTGCAACATTTCTTAAAAATATCATTACCGTTGCATCGGAAAATGGCACAACACCCCAATATCAGATGAAAGCACCAAAAATGTAAATCAATCAAAATAAACTAAGACAAGAACACAACTTTTATAGTTGTCGGCAAATTCTCCGGCCTACATCCACTTTAATCTTAATTATCGATTGTTTTCTCTTTGGAATCCGAAGATGACCACTAAAATCCTATAAAAATGTAGTAGATCTCGAATTTACAAGGGTTTGGGTAAGTAGAAGAAAGGAAAAGAAGTTCGAAAGGAAAAAAATGTCCCCTCCAAGTTGTACGTAACTTGCTACTTATAGCTGATTATACGCACCAATCTCGTTATTCGAGCTTGAATTCGTCCGAATCTTCAAGACTCGATAATTCAGCAAGTTGAACATGTCATGCCACACAAATATCAGATTAAACATCTGGTTCGTACCAATCAAAATCAGGGCAGTACCGACTTGAATTTATGCATCCAAAGCCGATTTCCTCCTTATATTTATGCTCCACTCATCCATTTCTTTCCATTCCAAGTCTTAAAATCATGTTGGTACCAAAAAAATTATGTTGGTACTGACACGATTTTGTTGTTCCAATGTTCGTCAAACTTTCTAAGTTTTATCATATTATTATTCTAGATAGTCCTAATCAAGCTAGCATGAATCATGTCGGTGAAAATCACATCGGTACCGAAATGAATCATGTCGATACTAACCCGATTTGCATTTTTGTAACTTGGCCAAATCTGTGATTTCCTCAATCTTGACGTCTTTTGAGCTCTTTGAATCATTTCTTCATTAGATTGAAGTCCATTTCATCTGTTTAAGTCTATTCTAAGACTATGGAAATTTTTGCCGTAACACTTGCCCTCCAAAGTACGCCTTATGTATGTAAGGTTTGCTTTGCTCGAAAACAAGTTTCGGGAGTGATCAGTCATTAATAGTCGAGCTCTCCGACTATCCATCGATTTAAGTTGTGGTTAATCATCCGGTTCCTTCGGACCCACCTGCAAATCAAAGGTCGTTCTAGACTATAATAGTAAAGGACTTCAGTTGTAACGACCCAGAATTTCTGTCATTTGAAATTCGTATATTTAATTAATTTTAAATATTAACAAGTAAGATTTGTAAGTCGAATGAATTAAAATTTGAATATAAGGATTTAATTGGATAATTAAATCGATAATTTAATATTTGAAATTATAGAAATAATTGGAAATTGGATTAAATGTGAATAAAAATGATTTATGAAGTTGTAATAAATCATATTGGAGTTAGAATGATGTTATAGAACTTTTAAAATTGGATTAAAAGTTAAATTGTAGAAAATTGATTTTTTAATATTTAATTGACGACTAAAAATAGTCATTTTTCAAACAGTCTCGGATTTCGACGAAACTAGTTTCATCAGATCCGTAATGTTATATTGTTGTAAGGTTTCAAATTTCGTGTCAATCAGATTTACGGTTTGTCCGGGCCAAGCTGAAACGCATATAAATCAGTTTAATCGATTTAATTTTTAAATTGATCATTTAATTCCGTAACTCGCACATATGGTCAAATTAGCTCCAGAAACACATTCCATTGTGTCCGGAATACGGGTTAAACCTTAGAAACATCAGCCGGCACGCTTCGTTTCGAGTTCGAAAATTTTCGAGATGAATACTGTTTTGAGAATTTTGTATAAAAGGACCTCATTATTCTCATTTATCACAAACCCTAACAGAACTAGGTCTGGCCGCCATATTTTAGTTCAATGGCCGAGAATGCTCGTTCCTTTCCTCCTCGATTTCTTCTAATCCATCCACTTTTACAAGAAATTATCAACTACAACATTGAAGATCATATCGAGATCTATCGATTCAACGGCTGTGATCGATTTTGGAGCAGCCGATCGTCGGCAATTCGTTCATGAAGGCACAATGTTCATGCACGTTTTTCAAGCTATATGGTAGACCGAGTTGGACCGGTCCTGGGGCAGTGGCGTAAGTCGGCGTGGGCTTCGAAACCATGGTGTTCGATCGTCATTGAAGACGACGAGGAGAGCACGATGATTAGGGTTTTGGGCGGCTAATGGGTTTGTTTCGTTCGATTTTTCCTGGATGGGGAAGAAAAAGAAACACGCGGCCTGGATCTGATGGGCAATAATCAGCGGCCCAGATAAATTAAAGGTTTATAAAAAAAGAAAATTGTAAATTTGTATATATCAAAATCGTATAAACTTTGTAAAATCATGTCTTTTTTATACGAGGTCGGAATTTGACGGAACGACTTGCGTTGGGTTCGTATGGACGAACACTATACAATGGAGTTGGTTTGGAGTCGATTGGAGCTAGTGATAATTTTGAGTAAAATTAAACGTGCGTTTAATTTTATTTGAAATAAAACACTGCAACTATTTTGGAAGCAAGGTGAGAACTTCTCACTCAATCGAATTGTGTTTCGATTTAAATTTTAAATAGTTAGATTTAAAATTGTTGATAGTGTGATTATGTGTTTGGATTAATGGATGTCATTTGTTGCATTGAAATAGACCCTATACGCCGCATATTAAGCGGAGGTTATTATATTAAAAACATATACCGCGATATTCCACCTTAAAGTGGAATTGGTATTATATATGTATTTAGAGTTGATTTCCCGCATTATATAGCAGATGAGACCCTATTGCGCCGCATAATAGCAGATAATTTTTATAAATCCCATATACCGCGATATTCCACCTCGAAGTGGAATTGATATTGTGCTAACATCTGTGGATGCAGGGAAACAGGTTGGAGGGATCCAACTGGATTCCTCAAACATTTGAATTTATTTCAATGTTGTGTGTTGATTATTTATAACCTCCATGTGATTATATTTGTGAATTGGAATTGTTGAAGGCTGTAATTTAGCCAGATATATTTTTGGTATCGTTGGACACCAAAAATAAATAAAATTGGATTTTTGAAATTCAAGTTGAAAATTTATCAAAAAAAATTATTTTGAGAATTGGATAAATAAAAAGGGAGTTTTAAAAAGATAAAGTTTATTTTTGGACCATATTGAATTAAATTCCAAATTTTGGGAAAAAGCCTTAATAAATGGATTTCGGGTAATATTATTTATAAGTTAAAGGATTTATTTAAAATTGGTTTGAATAGATTTGAAGAGATAAAGCATTTTTTTTAGAAAAAAGGGAATAATTTGGAAATTAATTGGAAATTTGATTTGGTGTTTAGAAATTAATCTGACTTTAAATTTATCTGATTTAAATTAATCAGATAATTAAATTAATCCTACTTATGGATGTTTGGATTATATTGGATGTTGAATTGTTTGATATCTCTGATATGTGATTGTGATATATCATGTTTTGTGTTGTGATCTGCAATTTGTTTATCTGTGATATATATATATATATATATATATATATCTGTGATCTGTGAATGAAAGATAAGCATTATAGTTTATACCGCTTATCAATTATATTGTTATATTTGATCTGTGATGGTTGAATGTTGTTGCACTATTGTGTTAAACCCTTGGACTACACCATACACACATAAATGTGGATTTCACGTGGAAATCGGTTAAGTCACAGATTTTTTTATCAATTTTGAAAATTGAATTCTTGAATCCAAAATAGTTTTGGAATTGAAATTGAAAGTTTTTGAAAATGAGATTCAAAAATAAGAGTTATTTTAAATAACTTAATAAAAATTGGAATTTAAATCATTTTATTTAAATTTTGACTTGAAATTGAATTCAATGATTTGGGAACTATGGTCTAAAAGATTGTACAAGTTATAAAAGGTGTTTATATGGGTTTTTAACCATTTAAAATATGGTTTTGGAAATTTAAATTTAAATCCAAGATTTGTACTTAGATGGCTTTAACCTGTGTAATTGTAACCAATTTTTTCCCAAAACGAAAACTATCTGTTTTCAAATAATAATAGCTTTCATAAAGTGAAAAGATTTCCAATTTGTATCGAAACATTTCAAGTTGAAATGAAATTGTGCATAGTTTGGAAAAACTATGAATTAACCTTTGTGACGATGATTAAGCTTTATTTTGAAATCAAAGAAGATTTTAAAAGGTGTATCTTTTATATTATAAAAGACTTGAATTGTGAATAGTTTTGAAAGCTAAAGTTAAATCTTGATTTAAAGATTTAATGGGTTAATCCAATTGAAATGGAAATTGATTTGGAAATCTGTGAATGAATCTTTGCGAAACTGGGTAAACTTTGTGAAGTAAATCTTTTTGTTTAAAGATTTAAAATGATAATTTGTTTAAACCATTTAAAGGAAAGGATTTGGGTAATAAGTTGTGACTTAATTGAAATCCCTATATTTATATGATTTAAATATTGTGCTCACTATTCAGTTTAGCCGAGAAAGGACCTTTGTGTCATATAACCCATTCCGAATTAGTGATATGACGATATGGATCGCATTGCAGACTGGTGGTGAAGACCGGGTATTTGTGAAAACGATAGGATGACCTATCGATTGTCTCTGCACCGTTAGCTACGTTATAGAGATTTCCTTTGTGATGGGAAGTTCGATCGGGATTGTGAATACCCGGATTGCAAGGGCTTCTTTGGAAGTGCCTTTGGTTCTGTTCGAACCCGGAATAGACTTGTATGGTTACATGTCTGACATTACAAAATGAGATATAAAGCTGATTTCTTTCAAATACATTTCTGTTGGTGGCGGATAATTTATTCTCTTAGCTTAACACCCTTCTCTGAGACGTACGAGCTCAGAGGTTATGTAGTTGAAGGTTATCAGTGATATATATACTCCCAATATGGTAGTATGGCATGCTGAGTGTTGCTGTGTGATGATTATTTATTGATCATTTGTTGATCAAAGAGTGGCTTTGTGGACGAGACTTCGTCAGACCTTACACCCCGGAAATGGTCGAAACAGGAATGATGCGGCAAGGTTATGAGGGTCGCTCCCTTTAGGGTATGTCATTTTCTTCTGGAAAAGGGTGGTATCAGGTATGGAGCCCTGATATTTAACCTAAGTGGTTGCTCCAATCTCATTTACTGTGTGATTGTTGTTGTGTGATCAAGGCGCCTCGGATAAAGGTCCCAAAGGACCGGGGGGTGGCATATTCGTGTAGTAGTTACCTAGTGTAAGAGGTAACCCGGCCTTGTGTTGGCAGAGAGCTAGTTAGTTCTCGGGACGTCCATCCAGAGGCGTACCCATGTGGCAGTAGAAAGTTCCTTAGCCTGATCATTTGTTGGCAATCCATCTTCCAATACGAACCTTGTACGGTATTAGTTATAGAACCTGCCATTTACTTATGGTGGTCACCACTGTTTAGATGGTAGCTATAGTAGGCATAGTTTGGAATGTCTATGCTGGCTAGATTAATATTATACTTTCGAAATGTTTTCTGCACTATGCACTAATAATAATATCAAATCGAATGATTTTGCGTAGTAAGCATGTTTGACTATCATAAGGAGAAATCTCCTCCAATTATGTGTTTGCATTGTGTGTGTGGCGGGAGGCCTTATGGTAGTTTCATTTTCCAAAATCATTGCGGATTTCAATGTTTAAAGTTCTTTTGTTATTTGTTGTAAAGATAATAACTGTTTTAAGTTCTCAACCAGTCCCAAGACTGACCTGGAGTTTATTTTTCCTTTCCTAAACTTTGGGTGCCCATAATTTTCCACACGAGCAGCCTAGAGTCAGGTTATCAGGTCATTCTGGATTTTAGAAGTGCTGTGGAGTTCAGGAGGCGAGCTGGATGGCGAGACGTACCACTTGTATATGATAATATTTATTCCACTGTGTATTCTGTATGAGGACAAGTTTGTATAACTGTCCATTGATGTATTATGTTGTATATTGACTCTGAAGATGTAATGTATAAACTGATATAGTTCTTTGATTTAAAGATTATTCATTTATCTATTATATGTTGTTCCGCTGCGATATGTGAGATTTTGATATTATTTCTGTTGTTTCTTCTTTCTTTCTTTCTGTCTTCTTCTACCTCTTCTTTTTAACCATAACAATTCAGTTTTCCGGCATTCGATTGCTCGGCAGTTGATATAGTGGACGTATTAATGTCGACTTTCGAGCGTCGAAAGATCATATCATTACATGTGGTATCAGAGCGATGGTTAAGCGATAACCTTGGCTCTGTTGGGTGTTACTCATTAGAGATAGAGTCAGTAGTACTAGAATGAGTGTGAGTGTAATAATAGATATGATCGTGTATTTGTTAGTGAATATGAAATTGTTTTGTATTGTGTTGACTTATCGGTTGATTGTTTATGGATTCTGGTCGGTGCAGTCTAGCTAACTGTATCGATAGGGGTTTCTAAACACTTAAACGAGATAAACCGACATAGTATCATTTTAAATTGGGTAAATGAAATAATTTTACCTCGATTATATTTTGTATATAAAGGAAATAATTTTTCAAAAATTATTAAAGTGTATATAAATTAAATTGTTTGGTTGTTGAAAATGTAAGAAAATATATATATTAATAAAAGTTGTTTGAATAAATTATATAAAAGCAACAATTGTATAAGTATAGAATTATAATTAAGATGATTTACAATTGTGAAATAATCTTGTATAAGTAAAATAAAATAGTGAAATTATATGAGAAAAAGATTTATAAATGTGATTTATAAATAAAAGGAATTTTTTGAAAGAATTTAAAGCACTGAATTCACTACTGTTACTGGGAAATAATAAGGGTGATGACTGCAGCATCATCAGTATCATTTTCGAGTTTCTGTGTGATGGATTTGCTACCATAATAAATTGAAATTTTAAGTTTTGTTGTGATAAACAAAATTTAAATTAAAATCCAAATTGAAATTGACGAATATAAGTAGAAATGAGTTTTGAACTTATAATATGAGATAATAAATTCAGCTTTGGTAAAGTTAAATAAATTAAATCAGATTTGAATTGGATTTATAAGTGAAAATTTAAGTTAAGATAAACAAATAATGTTTAAAAGGAATATAACTTAAGTTGTATAGTGAAAGCAAATGTAAGTGGAAATTTGAAATGGAATATAACTTAAGTGACGTTGAATGAAGTTGATTTTGGTATCGAAATAAAAATAATGAAGTGAATTAAATGGATTTGAACTTGAGTTATATAAAGGAGATTCAACTTTATTTGTAAAATGAATTAGCAATTGAATTGAACAAATGGATTGAATGTTAATCAATCTAATGTAAATGAATTGATATGGAATAATGGATATAAGTGTTAATTCATTAAAAGCTAATAAATTGGAATTTGAATGAATCGAATGGAAGTCAATTTAATATTAAACCAATTGAAATTAAAATGTTGAACCAAATTGAATGTAAAATTAATAATTTGGTTATGTTGGTTATGATTTGGTTGTTAGATGATTGTTAGTTGATTGTATAGAAATTCATTTGTAATTGAATTAATTAAATGGAAAGCTAACGTATGAAAGCTATGTAATTGAATCCAAATTGAAAGCGAAACAACTTGAATTTAAATTAGTGAATGTAAACTAATTGAAAATGAAGAAATGAATGTCATTGTATATGAACTGGTTGTAAATAATTACAAGTAATGTCGAAATCATATAAGTTGCTTATAAACCTTGTTTAGTATGCATTTCTTTTAATATCCATTTGTTGTACTTGTTTAAAAGAGTAAAATGTTAATAACTTTATATATATGTCACTTACGTGTTTAAATTGAGTAAGTACAGGTGCCGTGGCTGCCGTTCGGCTGGTTGGGTCATGCTAAAATGCTTAATAAATAACTGCTTTGCTTAAAAATGCTAAAAAGGTACGCCTACGCAATAAAAAATAGGAAATATGAACTGTTTTTCTGCTTTTCCGACCGTGTGGGTCGATGTATATATATTTATATCTATTGTGAAATTGCGAAAGCTCCTCCGTACAAGGGAGACTTTGCTAAATTTTCTAGAAATTTTGGGAGTTAGAAAATTTTTGTACTTTTGGAAAATTTTTGTTAATAAAAAGCCGTTTTCCCAAATTGTAATGAAAATATAGGAATTGAACTAGAAAATGGAAACCATTGTTTTGGTTGAAGTTAAAGGTTTTGGAAAAGCTGAATATAAAATTTTCACTAAGTGGATTTTTGAAAAGTTAATGGATTTGGGGCATATTTCTTACTTGGCAATTTCGAGGACGAAATTCTTTTAAGGGGGGAAGATTGTAACGACCCAGAATTTTTGTCATTTGAAATTCGTATATTTAATTAATTTTAAATATTAACAAGTAAGATTTGTAAGTCGAATGAATTAAAATTTGAATATAAGGATTTAATTGGATAATTAAATCGATAATTTAATATTTGAAATTATAGAAATAATTGGAAATTGGATTAAATGTGAATAAAAATGATTTATAAAGTTGTAATAAATTATATTGGAGTTAGAATGATGTTATAGAACTTTTAAAATTGGATTAAAAGTTGAATTGTAGAAAATTGATTTTTTAATATTTAATTGACGACTAAAAATAGTCATTTTTCAAACAGTCTCGGATTTCGACCAAACTAGTTTCATCGGATCCGTAATGTTATATTATTGTAAGGTTTCAAATCTTGTGTCAATCGGATTTACGGTTTGTCTTGGGCAAGCTGAAACGCATAGAAATCGTTTTAATCGATTTAATTTTTAAATTGATCGTTTAATTCCGTAACTTGCACATATGATCAAATTAGCTCCCGAAACACGTTCTATTGTGTCCGGAATGCGGGTTAAACCTTAGAAACGTCAGCCGGCACGCTTGGTTTCGAGTTCGAAAATTTTCGAGATGAATACTGTTTTGAGAATTTTGTATAAAAGGACCTCATTATTCTCATTTATCACAAACCCTAACAGAACTAGGTCTGGCCGCCATATTTTAGTTCAATGGCCGAGAATGCTCGTTCCTTTCCTCCTCGATTTCTTCTAATCCATCCACTTTTACAAGAAATTATCAACTACAACATTGAAGATCATATCGAGATCTATCGATTCAACGGCTGTGATCGATTTTGGAGCAGCCGATCGTCGGCAATTCATTCATGAAGGCACAATGTTCATGCACGTTTTTCAAGCTATATGGTTGACCGAGTTGGACCGGTCCTGGGGCAGTGGCGTAAGTCGGCGTGGGTTCGAAACCATGGTGTTCGATCATCATTGAAGACGACGAGGAGAGCACGATGATTAGGGTTTTGGGCGGCTAATGGGTTTGTTTCGTTCGATTTTTCCTGGATGGGGAAGAAAAAGAAACACGTGGCCTGGATCTGATGGGCAATAATCAACGGCCCAGATAAATTAAAGGTTTATAAAAAAAGAAAATTGTAAATTTGTATATATAAAAACGCATAAACTTTGTAAAATCATATCTTTTTGATATGAGTCGGAATTTGATGGAACGACTTGCAAGGTTTCAAATCTCGGATTTTGGCCAATATCTCGGGCAAATATCTCGGCTGTCTAGGGCGATATTTAAAAGACTTATAACTAACCAAGCTGCCAAATCTCGGATTTTGGCTAATATCTCGGATTTTCATCTCGGCTGATCTCGGGGAGATTTAAAACCTTGACGACTTGCGTTGGGTTCGTATGGACGAACACTATGCATTGGAGCTGGTTTGGAGTCGATTGGAGATAGTGATAATTTTGAGTAAAATTAAACGTGCGTTTAATTTTATTTGAAATAAAACACTGCAACTATTTTGGAAGCAAGGTGAGAACTTCACACTCAATCGAATTGTGTTTCAATTTAAATTTTAAATAGTTATATTTAAAATTGTTGATAGTGTGATTGTGTGTTTGGATTGATGGTTATCATTTGTTGCATTGAAATAGACCCTATACGCCGCATATTAAGCGGAGGTTATTATATTAAAAACATATACCGCGATATTCCACCTTGAAGTGGAATTGGTATTATATATGTATTTGGAGGTTATTTCCCGCATTATATAGCGGATGAGACCCTATTGCGCCGCATAATAGCGGATAATATTTATAAATCCCATATACCGCGATATTCTACCTCGAAGTGGAATTGGTATTGTGCTAACATCTGTGGATGCAGGGAAACAGGTTGGAGGGGTCCAACTGGATTCCTCAAACATTTGAATTTATTTCAATGTTGTGTGTTGATTATTTATAATCTCCGTGTGATTATATTTGTGAATTGGAATTGTTGAAGGCTGTAATTTAGCCGGATATATTTTTGGTATCGTTGGATACCAGAAATAAATAAAATTCGTTTTTTGAAATTCAAGTTGAAAATTTATCAAAAAAAATTATTTTGAGAATTGGATAAATAAAAACGGAGTTTTAAAAAGATAAAGTTTATTTTTGGACCATATTGAATTAAATTCCAAATTTTGGGAAAAAGCCTTAATAAATGGATTTCGGGTAATATTATTTATAAGTTAAAGGATTTATTTAAAATTGATTTTGAATAGATTTGAAGAGATAAAGAATTTTCTTTTTTTTTAAAAGGGAATAATTTGGAAATTAATTGGAAATTTGATTTGGTGTTTAGAAATTAATCTGACTTTAAATTTATCTGATTTAAATTAATCAGATAATTAAATTAATCCTACTTATGGATGTTTGGATTATATTGGATGTTGAATTGTTCGATATCTCTGATATGTGATGCTTTGTGATATATCCTGTTTTGTGTTGTGATCTGTAATTTGTTTATCTGTGATATATATATATATATATATATATATATATATATTTGTGATCTGTGAATGAAAGATAAGCGTTATAGTTTATACCGCTTATCAATTATATTGTTATATTTGATCTGTGATGGTTGAATGTTGTTGCACTATTGTGTTAAACCCTTGAACTACACCATACACACACAAATGTGGATTTCACGTGGAAATCGGTTAAGTCACAGATTTTTTATCAATTTTGAAAATTGAATTCTTGAATCTAAAATAGTTTTGGAATTGAAATTGAAAGTTTTTGAAAGTGAGATTCAAAAATAAGAGTTATTTTAAATAACTTAATAAAAATTGGAATTTAAATCATTTGATTTAAATTTTGATTTGAAATTGAATTCAATGATTTGGGAACTATGGTCTAAAAGATTGTACAAGTTATAAAAGGTGTTTATATGGGTTTTTAACCATTTAAAATATGGTTTTGGAAATTTAAATTTAAATCCAAGATTTGTACTTGGATGGCTTTAACCTATGTAATTGTAACCATTTTTTTTCCCAAAACGAAAACTATCTGTTTTCAAATAATAATAGCTTTCATAAAGTGAAAAGATTTCCAATTTGTATCGAAACATTTCAAGTTGAAATGAAATTGTGAATAGTTTGGAAAAACCATGAATTAACCTTTGTGACGATGATTAAGCTTTATTTTGAAATCAAAGAAGATTTTAAAAGGTGTATCTTTTATTTTATAAAAGACTTGAATTGTGAATAGTTTTGAAAGCTATAAGTTAAATCTTGATTTAAAGATTTAATGGGTTAATCCAATTGAAATGGAAATTAATTTAGAAATCTGTGAATGAATCTTTGCGAAACTGGGTAAACTTTGTGAAGTAAATCTTTTTGTTTAAAGATTTAAAATGGTAATTTGTTTAAACCATTTAAAGGAAAGGATTTGGGTAATAAGTTGTGACTTAATTGAAATCCCTATATTCATATGTTTTAAATATTGTGCTCACTATTCGGTTTAGCAAGGAAAGGACCTTTGTGTCATATAACCTATTCCGAATTAGTGATATGACGATATGGATCGCATTGAAGACCGGTGGTGAAGACCGGGTATTTGTAAACGATAGGATGACCTATCGATTGTCTCTGCACCATTAGCTACGGTATAGAGATTTCCTTTGTGATGGGAAGTTCGATCGGATTGTGAATACCCGGATTGCAAGGGCTTCTTTGGAAGTGCCTTCGGTTCTGTTCGAACCTGGAACAGACTTGTATGGTTGTAACGAAGCGGATTTTGCCCGTTCGAAAATCGACATCCGTACTTCACATTGTACTAGAATGTCGCAGAATCGACCGTTCAAATCCGAGTCGCCGATCTACTCACAAACCACACGCCTAAAAATCGTCAAACTAGATTTAAAAATCCTATTTTTTTATGAGGATTCGAGTTATATATTTGAAGTATCGAATCGTTGCAATCAAATTTTATCAAAAATTGAAACCTCTCTGAGAAATATAATTTTCCTTGATGCTTCAAAGACTAGGCTACTAAAATTTGTTTCTAGATTTTAGTTTAAGTACAAACAAACTTATTTCGTCTAACTTCAGAGTTAAACGGTGATCAAACGAAGTGATATTGGATTTTCTTACTGATCTTCTACCCTGGAAACCAAAAAGAACAGAGAGCAGAAGTACACATGTAACAACCCGCATATTTATCGATTTTATATTTAAATATTTTATCGTTAGTCGGATGTTAGTCTGAAAAGATACTTTTTGCATACGGTCAAATTAGGACTCGAGACCACCCCCATTGAGTTCAAAATGACGTTTGCGATCTTTTTGAGTGTAAACTTCGATATGTTTGGAGATAGTGAAATTTTCGTCACTTTTTGTGTTGAGCTTTTGGTTTGGGCTGCACCTCTTCTACCTCAGCCCAACCCCTTCCTTCTCTTCATCACTTCATCAACTTTGAAGCTTTAGCAAAAATGGTGGAGGGAGTAGGAAATTAAAATTCCAAGCTCAAGTTCTTTAGCAAATTCAACATCTAACTCCAAATTCAAAGTGAAGACATTGATTCAAGCTTGTGGTTGATCTTTGCTTTGCCCCGAGCTTCATCTTCATCAAATTCCGTGAAGAGGTGAGATTTTTGATCTCACATCTTGCCTATAATCGTCATTGGACTGTTGGGAATGATTCCTCATCACTTTAGCATGTTTGTTGCATTTGGTTTGGATTGGATTGGCGAAAAACTCCAAATTTTAGTGATTTTGGTGAAAAAACTGCTACTAGGTCGTTCTGGCCATTTTTAGCTCGTTCGGAGTTAGGTCGCTCATCCATAGGTCGTAGGTCGCCTGCGAGTTAAAGGGCTTAGGTCGCCTGCGAGTTAAAGGGCTTAGGTCGCATGCGAGTTAAAGGCCTAGGTCGTTTACGAGTTAAGTGTTAGGTCGTTCGCGAGTTAACGCCTTAGGTCGTTCGCGAGTTAACGCCTTAGGTCGTTCGCGAGTTAACTCCTTGAGTCGTTCAAAGCTTAAGTCATTAGGTCGCGTGCCTTGCTAACTCGTTAGGTCGCATGCCCAGTTAAGTCGTTAGGTCGCGTGCCTAGTCAAGTCGTTAGGTCGTAAGACCTTAGGTCGTGCACCTTTAAGTCGAAGCATTTTAGGTCGCTTCCCCTGGACCTCGTTAGGTCGTTCGCCTCTAAGTCGCGTGGCACTTTAGGTCGCATGGTCTTGTTCTCCTCTGGGTCGTAGGACCTTTTAACTGTTAGGTCGAAGACCTTTTTCCATTAGGTCGCAAGACCTTAGGTCGCACCTTGTTAGGTCGCGAACCCGGTTAGGTCGCGCATTCTCTTAGGTCGTGAACACTTAGGTCGCGCCTCACTGTTAGGTCGCGCACTTCGTTAGGTCGCTCGTATTTAGGTCGCAGACCTTAGGTCGCTCGCGAGTTAGCACTTGGTCGTTTTGACCTGTTTTCCCCTAGGTCGTTCGACCTGTTCTTCTGCTAGGTCGCAAGGCATTCTTCCCTTAGGTCGTTTGGCTTCTCGAGACTGCTTGCCTTCACTAGGTCGAACCCCGTATTACTCTGCGTAGGCAATCTCATCTGACAAAGCATTTATCAGAATTTCTACTTTGATGGTTTTGGGATTGACTTCTTTGGACTTTACTCACGTCTTCGAACGTGAATTGATTTGTTTCTACAATCGTTTTATGACTTGTCATTTTAAAGATATATGAAGGTTTCCAATACTAGTAGTAAATATCAAAACTCTTTCATCAAAACGATTTCAACTCTATTTTCAATATCAAACTCGTTTATAAAACTGTTTTCCAATCTATTAGTATATACAAACCTTTACCTCATTCGTATGAGAAAATATAATTAAACGGCTTAGCAAAACAAGTGGTATGAAACGCTTGCGTTTACTTCGTCGGTTAATTGATGGACTTGTTCGATTGAAACTCTTGTGACAATTTCCTAGTGCAGATCTACAATCTGTTCGTAAATATTTGAGTTAAGCAAGTGGTTATGGGACATGAAGCTAAACTCTTATATTTACTAGCTTAGTGTAATCGACACTTCCTTATGATCACGATGATCATTCTTGTGATTTAGACTAGCGATTGTGCTATGTCTCTTTCTTTGCGAGGTTAGACTAGACACCATTTGTGTGATTTCGATTCACACATATCTCTTTATCTTCAAGGTTAGTCTACGCCTCATTGGTGTGATTTCGATTCACACATGTTGAAACTCTTTATGATCGATGACGATCATTTTATGGTTTAGAGCATGGGTCGTATCTTTCTAGGTGCGTCGATGTTTACTTCTCACATGGGTCGAATCTATTTAGGTGCGTCGATGTTCATCTATGCATGGGGTGTATCTTTCTAGGTGCATCGATGTTAGACTTTTCATGGGGTGTATCTTTCTAGGTGCATCGATGTTCGACTTTTCATGGGGTGTATCTTTCTAGGTGCATCGATGTTAGACATTACATGGGGCGTATCTTTCTAGTTGCGTCGATGTTTATTTATGCATGGAGCGTATCTTTCTAGGTGCGTCAATGCTAGAACATGGGTCGTATCTTTCTAGGTGCGTCGATGTTCGACTTTGCATGGGGTGCATCTTTCTAGGTGTATCGATGCTAGACTTTACATGGGGCATATCTTTCTAGGTGCGTCGATGTTCAGTTTATGGAATTGGTCATCCTCTTTTCTTGAGATTTCTGGATTTTATGTTTCACCAGTTTTTACCATTGACATTGATGAGTATGTCATTTTATTGTGGTTTGGTGAATTAAATTAAGAATATGACATTCTTCTAATCTTTGAGAAGATTCTTGTGTTATTGATTAATCTCTTGTTGATTATCATTTTCATACTTGTAGTAGTATGCTTTTATGGATATCTTATATGTTATGCCATATCTCTTGTTCTATATCACTTTATCTGATAATTATAGCTAGACTGATCCGTTTATTATTTTCTTCTTAAATAATACTCGGGTCAGACTGAGATTATACAGGTGCTTCCTCATGACTTCTTATCTGGAGCCATCTTCTGACTTTTGGCTAACTACTCTAGTTTAGTAGTTTTTGTTTGTATACATTTGAGATTAGACTCCTTGATGTATACATATTCTATTATCTTGCACTTGTATCTCTTAACTTGTGTTATTGTGGATCTTATTTGACCACCACTCTGATGTACACTTTCATGTGTTGTATTCATATCTCTTTCCGCCTTTGTGATATGAATTGTCTGTGACTGATTTGTGTTACGTTTATTTCTATATTTGTTTCCGAAGATCATATATAGCCACTGTGTGATAGCTTTGTGTTTGTATCGGTATGTCGGATTTCCTCCTTAAAAGATATGCATTCTATTCTATCTGACATATCGGTGCTCACGCAAAGAAGTTACACGGATGGTCGCTCCTCAACAGCCTTATCCTCCGTGCTAATTGACAGCACTACACCGTAGTGTTCTTGGTTAGCGTGGGTATAAAGGTGGGGCGTCACAACATAGATATTCACAACCCAAATCATCTCACATATGAATCTATGCATGTAAACATCATTTGTTTTACTACTTCGACAATTATTATGAGTATCATCATAATATCAGATCATAAATTGTTTTTAAATAGAAGGTTACTCACATATTTTCCAGAGGAAGACAGAGCTGATGATGAAACAGGTTTTTGAAAGTTGCAAAACTGAAGTCTTCAATTTGATCTTTGCTAAGTTGTTGTTTGATTGAATTTTCTCAGTTTTTAAAATGATCGAACTGATGGAAGGGAAGATGATATTACTTCTTTCATTTTTTTTCTTTTAGTTATGATGGTGCTCGAACTAAAATGAGGGGGGAAAGGCTGATATAAAAGAAAGCTTATAGGGAATAGATTTGTATTGGTGATAAAATCTATTTTGTACAAAGCAGGACAAGAATATTTACTTTGGTTGGAGGCTGATATGATACCAATTTTTGCTGCATTTATTTGTTTGTACCACTTCTCTCTTTTATTACTTAATCAGATTTTTATTTCGGCTGAGAAGATATGGGTAAGTACTTTTATTTCTTCCTTTTTATTTGCTTACAACTTATGCAAGCTGGTACACTTGCTTTTGTGTGCTTGCATTAATTAACTTAGCTTGTTTGATAAGCCTTCATAGATATTTATGTTTGTATTTGTTCAACTTGACTATATCTTTTGCAGCCTATATACTTATCTAATTGTTCCTTTGTATACTTATTTCCTTTGTTTGTTTATTTGTTTTTCAAGTCTACACTTACCTTTTATTTGTTCATATTTTATTTTGTTTGTTGTCTAGTTTGTTGTTTATATGTGAATTTATTTTATTTGCTATGCTTTTGTTTATTAATTCTATTTATATTATTTTGTATTGATTTATTAACATGAGACTAAGATATATATATATATTTACTTTATATTTTATATCATATATATATATATATTTTTTCATTTTTAAACCATTTATTTACACTTTAAATTCAAGTCAAATATATATCTATATATTTATTATTTTCAGATTCACTCGTATATGCCAAAATACATACATACACATATACATAATATTTTAATTTTTAAATGATTTATATAGAATATATTAGAATCCGGGGAAACTCGCATCTCTTCATCATTTAATTTAACAAATTTGAATTCAAAAATTAATTAATTATAAATTTAAATATATATAAAATCCAGGGTCGTTACAGACTTCCCCCCTTAAAAGAATTTCGTCCTCGAAATTGCCAAGGAGACAAAAAGATAGATGAAACATGATTTATCAAATCAACTGAACATTTATTTTGCATTTGGCTTACCAAATCAGAATATCAATAATAGATACAAGAACGAATTTGTTTAACATTTCACAAGATACTCGGGTTATCTAGATCTACGAAATATACGGTGGTATCGGTCAGTTCGAAAGGATAACTAACCATCCGTAGAACATACTGGGACCCAAAGAATAGACAGACATATGGATACTATTCCAAAACTTTTAGTTTAAAAATAAAAATATACCTATCAACTATAGCAATCAAAGCAACCAATACATCCAAACAACCAAGTCTGGCCTATCTGGAGATTATGTCCCATTTTAATATATCGAATCTTCTTCCTAGATTTACCAGAAATTATCGATGAATAGAGAAAAGATGTTGAACAAAAGAGATTGATAGAGAAAATTTGTTTCCACTGTTGTTACAGGACATTGACCATTTATAGTCGTATTCCCGTCCCCTATCTCATCCTCTTCTTGCACTCATACTCGCTATCAGGTAATAGCAAGAGAATTTACTGAGGCGTACGGACGGATATCTGAAAATTACTCATTCTAGGGTATACTTCACCCTATCTCTAATGAGCTACTTAATGTGTTATAATCCTGAGCTAAAGTTCAACCTTAGCTCTGATACCAAATGTAACGAAGCGGATTTTGCCCGTTCGAAAATCGACATCCGTACTTCACATTGTACTAGAATGCCGCAGAATCGACCGTTCAAATCTGAGTCGCCGATCTGCTCACAAACCACACGCCTAAAAATCGTCAAACTAGATTTAAAAATCCTATTTTTTTATGAGGATTCGAGTTATATATTTGAAGTATCGAATCGTTGCAATCGAATTTTATCAAAAATTGAAACCTCTCTGAGAAATATAATTTTCCTTGATGCTTCAAAGACTAGGCTACTAAAATTTGTTTCCAGATTTTAGTTTAAGTACAAACAAACTTATTTCGTCTAACTTCAGAGTTAAACGGTGACCAAACGAAGTGATATTGGATTTTCTTACTGATCTTCTACCCTGGAAACCAAAAAGAACAGAGAGCAGAAGTACATAGATATTCACAACCCAAATCATCTCACATATGAATCTATGCATGTAAACATCATTTGTTTTACTACTTCGACAATTATTATGAGTATCATCATAATATCAGATCATAAATTGTTTTTAAATAGAAGGTTACTCACATATTTTCCAGAGGAAGACAGAGCTGATGATGAAACAGGTTTTTGAAAGTTGCAAAACTGAAGTCTTCAATTTGATCTTTGCTAAGTTGTTGTTTGATTGAATTTTCTCAGTTTTTAAAATGATCGAACTGATGGAAGGGAAGATGATATTACTTCTTTCATTTTTTTTCTTTTAGTTATGATGGTGCTCGAACTAAAATGAGGGGGGAAAGGCTGATATAAAAGAAAGCTTATAGGGAATAGATTTGTACTGGTGATAAAATCTATTTTGTACAAAGCAGGATAAGAATATTTACTTTGGTTGGAGGCTGATATGATACCAATTCGTGCTGCATTTATTTGTTTGTACCACTTCTCTCTTTTATTACTTAATCAGATTTTTATTTCGGCTGAGAAGATATGGGTAAGTACTTTTATTTCTTCCTTTTTATTTGCTTACAACTTATGCAGGCTGGTACACTTGCTTTTGTGTGCTTGCATTAATTAACTTAGCTTGTTTGATAAGCCTTCATAGATATTTATGTTTGTATTTGTTCAACTTGACTATATCTTTTGCAGCCTATATACTTATCTATTTGTTCCTTTGTATACTTATTTCCTTTGTTTGTTTATTTGTTTTTCAAGTCTACACTTACCTTTTATTTGTTCATATTTTATTTTGTTTGTTGTCTAGTTTGTTGTTTATATGTGAATTTATTTTATTTGCTATGCTTTTGTTTATTAATTCTATTTATATTATTTTGTATTGATTTATTAACATGAGACTAAGATATATATTTACTTTATATTTTATATCATATATATATATATATATATATATTTTCATTTTTTAACCATTTATTTACACTTTAAATTCAAGTCAAATATATATCTATATATTTATTATTTTCAGATTCACTCGTATATGCCAAAATACATATATACACATATACACAATATTTTAATTTTTAAATGATTTATATAGAATATATTAGAATCCGGGGAAACTCGCATCTCTTCATCATTTAATTTAACAAATTTTAATTCAAAAATTAATTAATTATAAATTTAAATATATATAAAATCCAGGGTCGTTACAATGGTTACATGTTTGACATTACAAAATGAGATATAAAGTTGATTTCTTTCAAATACATTTCTGTTGGTGGCGGAGAATTTATTCTCTTAGCTTAACACCCTTCTCTGAGACGTACGAGCTCAGAGGTTATGTAGTGGAAGGTTATCAATGATATACTCCCAATTTGATAGTGTGGCATGCTGAGTGTTGCTGTGTGATGATTTTTTATTGATCATTTGTTGATCAAAGCGTGGCTTTGTGGACGAGACTTTGTCGGACCTCATGCCCCGGAAATGGTCGAAACAAGAATGATGCAGCAAGGTTATGAGGGTCGCTCCCTTTAGGTTATGTCATTTCCTTCTGGAAAAGGGTGGTATCAGGTATGGAGCCCTGGTATTTAACCTATGTGGTTGCTCCAATCTCATTTACTGTGTGATTGTTGCTGTGTGATCGAGGCGCCTCGGATAAAGGTCCCAAAGGACCGGGGGGTGGCATATTCGTGTAGTAGTTACCTAGTGTAAGAGGTAACCCGGCCTTGTGTTGGCAGAGAGCTAGTTAGTTCTTGGGACATCCATCCAGAGGCGTACCCATGTGGCAGTAGGAAGTTCCTTAGCCTGACCATTTGTTGGCAATCCATTTTCCAATACGAACCTTGTATGGTATTAGTTGTCGAACCTTCCATTTACTTATGGTGGTCACCACTGTTTATATGGTAGCTATAGTAGGCATAGTTCGGAATGTCTATGCTGGCTAAGATTAATATTATACTTTCGAATGTTTTCTGCACTATACACTAATAATAATATCAAATCGAATGATTTTGCGTTGTAAGCATGTTTGACTATCATAAGGAGAAATCTCCTCCAATTCTGCGTTTGCATTGTGTGTGTGGCGGGAGGCCTTATGGTAGTTTCATTTTCCAAAAGCATTGCGGATTTCAATGTTTAAAGTTCTTTTGTTAGTTGTTTTAAAGATAATAACTGTTTTAAGTTCTCACACCAGTCCCATGACTGACCTGGAGTTTATTGTTCCTTTCCTAAACTCTAGGTGCCTATAATTTTCCACACGGGCAGCCTAGAGTCAGGTTATCAGGTCATTCTAGATTTCAGAAATGCTGTGGAGTTCAGGAGGCGAGCTGGATGGCGAGACGTACCACTTGTATATGATATTATTTATTCCACTATGTATTCTGTATGAGGAAAAGTTTGTATAACTGTCCATTGATGTATTATGTTGTATATTGACTCTGATGATGTAATGTATAAACTGATATAGTTCTTTGATTTAAAGATTATTCATTTATCTATTATATGTTGTTCTGCTGCGATATGTGAGATTCTGATATTGTTTCTGTTGTTTCTTCTTTCTTTCTTTATGTCTTCTTCTACCTCTTCTTTTTAACCATAACAATTCGGTTTTCTGGCATTCGATTGCTCAGCAGTTGATACAGTGGACGTATTAATGTCGACTTTCGAGCGTCGAAAGATGTATCGTTACATCAGTCCTTGCTTAAGTCTTAGTCATAAATCACAATCATTTTTTGATTGTCCATAGTTATTATTTTACATATTATTACCAAAGTCACCCCGTGTTCAACCAGGGTTAAGTTATCAAATGTAATTATTGGAGTCATCCCACGTTCGGTCGAGGTTAAGTTATCTTATTTCAATGTCATCCCAGGTCCACTCGGAATTAATTTATTGTAGGTTAGTTATAGTGGTGCATTACCACCAATTGGAACATTACCTATAAATCTTTTAGTGTCACTAGCATCCCATTGTAACTAATCCCAATCGAATCGAGGCGATGACGATCATTAATTAATAAGTTACCATTATCAAATCATAAGGTGTTCAAACCTTAAAGTCAAGTTTGGATCTCTCCGGATTGCACAATCTATGTCCAATCTAGGGTCTAATCTCTTTGGATCGTACAATCAACATCTAATCTAAGATATGATCTCTCTAGATCATATTTGCATGCTGAGTCAATCCGCTCACTCTCTGGCGAAGGGACTTAATGTACAAGCAAGTCCATCCACTCACTCTCCGATGAAGGGACTTACTTTTCTGTACAAGTCGATCAACTCGCTCTCCGGCAAGAGAACTAGTACCTTAGTGTTTATCGCCCTATCTTTCCAGTCGGGAAATCATGTCCAATCTATTTATATATTAGTCATCATATTCAAATGATTTTCAAAACCAATTATTAATTGAAAAATTCAGATCAAATCAACAAACATACATTCTAAACATCCATCATATCAATGGTTACTCCTAAACATTCAACTCAGAGCATGCCTAGAGACCAATTAAAGTCCTATACCCGTGAAAGTGGCCGGAGAGTAATGTTGTCTTATTTGTTTGAAGCAAAAAGTAAAATGAGGGAATCGAACCTAATTCCTATCCATCTCGATCATGGGATAATCATTCCCGACCCAGATCCATGGTCGTATCCTAGTGCATTTGCCACAGATGGTTGTTTTTTCTGCTGCAACACTACAGTTTTGTTCCTTATGTATTGTGGCATTTGGTTGTTCCTAATCTGCTTTTCTATTTGATCTAGTAGATGCCTACATTCATTTGTTTCGTACCCATCCATCTCATGAAAAAGAAAAAATCTTTTGGATCACTTCTCCTGATCGTGGGTTCTCTCTTAGTTGGCCTCCGATAGAAGATCTACCCCTAGTATCTAGGTACATCCCCCTTAGGGTTTTAGTCAGATCAGTGTATGAACAAAATTTCGGTCCCCTCCTTTGTTGCCTCAGTCTTCCGAAGCCATCTTTAGATTTCTGGTTTCCTTTATCTTTTCCATATCCTGCTCTAGATGGTCCTTTGTTGTCCATGGTATTAACTTCAGCATTTTCAACCACAGCGTCCTCCCGACGCAAGCATCTTTTAGCCTTATGGTAAAACTCTGTAAGATCCATTAGTGGATCCCTTTCCAAAGCAATTTCGAAGTCATTCTTACCTAAGACTCCCAAAATTGGCGCCATCAGAACTATCGACGGATCCGACCTGTGAACCACAACAGCTGTCGTGTTATATATAGTTAGATAAATCCTTAGGGTCTCTTCGGCCATCTGCTTCACACTAGAAAGCGTCATCACATTTGTCGGTGGAAAATTGTGAACCTAAATTGTCTCAAAAATCTCTCTACCAATTTGGCACACATGCTTATAGACACATTTTATAACTAACTGACCTATATACCAGCTAACTACGTCAAGTATAATAGGAAACATCTCCCTATTACTGCTTTAGATGTACCCAACACCTTCATATGTTGAATGTGTCTCATCAGATGAATGGTCGGATCCGTCCATCTGCTGTCTAGTTCCAGCGTCGGTAGCTTGAAATCGAGTGGATTCCTTTCATATCGGATGTTAGAGGTAAATGGATTTCTGTTTGGGACAGTTTGGCACAGGTCCCTAATAAGTTTCAAAATATACAAAAACCCCAGTAAAATAAAGTTTGTAAATTAGGTCCCTAGAATTAAGTTACTAAATAATGACATACACTTATGCAATTATTCAGTGAATAATTGCAAACATTTATGCAATTATATCAAAAAATTGCGGAAAATTCCGCAATTATTCATCCAAAAAATTGCGGAAATTTACGTAATTTTTTCAAAAAATTGCGGAAAATTCCGCAATTATTCACCCAAAAAATTACGGAAATTTACGCAATTTTTTCAAAAAGTTGCGGAAAATTCTGCAATTATTCACCAAAAAATTGCATAACTATATGCAATTACTTAGTAACTTAATTCTAGGGACCTAATTTACACACTTTTTTTTACTGGGGTTTTTGTGTATTTTGAAACTTACTAGGGACCTGAGCCTAATATTCACTTTCTGTTTACATCCTCCACACTCTTGTCTAGCGATCCACCTCTCACTATTCTTATAATCATTTCGGCTATTTTTTCATTGTCATCTAATTGAAGTTTTTGATCCATAACTTAGTTTTTCCCTCATTCTTGTGGTGAGCTTCTGGTTTCAACTCTTGTTGATGTGCGCTCACATTTTGATCTACATTTTTGGCTCCAACATCGTCCGCTCTTGGCATCCTAGCTTGCCTTAAGTTCAGAAACACCGTTCCCCCTGGCAAATTCATGTTAGTACCAACCTGATTCTAGGTGGTATCCATATGAACGACTTGTGAGGCCTCGGTTCTAGTTTGCTTCGTTCGAACTCCAGATGTTCCTGCATTGGTTTCTGGCCTCCGGTTCTAAGTTTCAGCTGCTTCATCTAATCTTTATTGATTCATCATTCTTAAAAATCCCCTAAGCACTTTCATCATCCTTTCCATCTCTTTCATCATCTTTTCCATCTCTTCTCTAGTCACATAGACGTATGGATTTGAACTTGAGGACAACTGTTGGTTGCGCCCATGTTCTTGTTGACTTAGTCCTGCAATATCTTTGGTAGAAGGTCTCTCTATCTCTTTCAAAATTCAGATCCAATCTCTAAGCTATCAAATCTAGCTCGTCTCACAATGAAAGCACAAAAAATGATGCATTGGAAAATGGCACGACACCTTAATATCAGACGAAAGTACCAATAATGTAAATCTATCAAAATAAACAAAGACAAGTACACGATTTTTATAGTAGTTTGGCAAATTTTCCGGCCAACGACCACTTTAATCTTTGTTATTGATTGTTTTCTCTTTGGAATACAAAGATTACAACTAAAACCTAATCACAATCTAGTAGATCTCGGATTTACAAAGGTTTAGGGAAGAAGAAGATAAAAAAGAAGTCCAAAACGAAAAAAAAGTCCTCTCAAGTTGTAGGTAGCTTGCTATTTATAGGTGGTTCCGTGCACCAATCTCGCTATCCGGGCCTAAATTCATCCAAATCTTCAAGATTCGATAATCCAGCAAGCAAAACTGGTCATGCCATACAAATATCAGAAAGAAAATCAGGTCTGTAACGACCTGAATTTATGCATCCAAGGCCGATTTTCACTTCATAATTAAGCTCCTCGCATCCATCTCTTGCCATTCCAAGTCTCAAAATCATGTCGGTACCAACCATATCATGTCAGTATTGATATGATTTGTTCTTTGAAAGTTTGTCAAACTTTCAAAATTCCTTCATATTATCATTAAAGATAGTTCTATCATGGTGGCATGATTTATGTCGGTGAAAACCGTGTCGATACCAACATGAATTATGTCGGTACCAATTTGATTTGCATTTCTGAAACTTTGCGCAATCTTTAATTTCTTAAATCTTGACATCTTCCAAGCTCTAACCCATTCCTTTATCAGCTTGTAGTCTATTTCATTTGTTTGAGTCTACTCTTAGACCGTGGAAAATTTTGCCGTAATAATTACCTAAAGACATTTAACTTTCAAAACACAATTCTTTATAGTTTAACCAATTCGATATTAATTACTCAAAATTAATTTTGGAATAACTATGGTTATTTTTCTAAAATACTCATACTTTGCGTTTATATCCTTATTTCATATAATTTTGTAACCCCATTTTCTTATGTATAAGTATATATTATTTTATTTTATAATTAGCCAATTTCCAACACCATTAAATAATACGTCTTGTATATAAATAAAAATATTATTTAAATCTATTATTTGGCTACAAATTATATCCATTTTGGAAATAATTTCCAATATTTTAAACCATTTATTAATGCAGATTTAAAGATTTTATATTACAAAACTTCGATTTCCATTCGAAAATACTTACATATTAAAATAAAAAAATTCAGAATAATAATTCTTAATTATTTCAATTTTAATTCTATCCAAATTGGTTCATTGTTACTTAGAGAAATAGGCATATAAAAATATTTTTTTGAAATTTACTTTTATAAATAAGAAATATTCATAAAAGTGCAAAGAAAATGTGATGTTAATTTTTTTTAATATTTACTTTCAAAAATTTCTCAGTTAAAAACCAAGTGTACATCAAGATACAAGTCCAAAAATCATGCCTCGTGCTAAACTATTTTACTAAAAATAAAACCTTTAAAATATGTATGAAAAATACCTCTTATGAAAATTTCCCATGTTCAAAGCTTAAATATGGGTTATTACTTCAATTCGATAAACAAACTTCAATTTCTATATATTTCCTAAAAACTCGAACACAATTATTCCTTACATTTTAGGGAAAACATTTAAATTAATTTAATTACTTTAAAATTGAGTAGGTTTTAACTTACACAAGCCTAAATATAATCTAAAAATATGCTTAAGTACATTCATTATGCCATATCAACATCACACTATATTCCATGGACTTAAGGATACCGCTTATCATATTCATCCCTAGTCCCTTAATTTACTCCACTCTACTTCACATATAAAATTTGTTTTAACAATTCCTTATGGAGTAAATTGCAATGAACGTGTGGGATTTATCTTCCACCCCAAACAATTTAAATATCAACATTTATTTAACTCGTAATTGTTAACTTCAATAAGGGATAAGCCAACAGCTACCTCTACGAGTCAAAATATTTGAGGTATGGTGTACAAAAATAATATATATGTAATATAAATAATAAAAGTTACAAATACGCTCTCTCATATGCCCTATTTAATTAGAATAACCTAACCTAAGCTCTGATACCACATGTAACAACCTGCCATACACGAAGTCTTGACCCATGTATAAAAAAAGACGTTGACATGGCGGACCTAACAAACGGTGGATCGTTTTGAGGTAAAATATAAAACATGTAATAGAGCTATCTACAATATTCTATTCTTTCCAAAACTCACTAAGGAAGGAATAAAATATAATAATCAATAAAAATAATCCTAAATGAACAAAGTAATACAGTGTCAAATATATTTCACTTACAACATTTCTCTACCACCAAGTAACAAAAACTGTCTAATGTTTGGGAATAACTGATATTAAATAGTAGATAGTTGATAGATGAATAAACAAATATCTCTATTGCACCATTGCGCCTCCTAGTCACCACCCGGCCTTTCTATCGATCTATCAGAGTATAACTTAAAAGACGAAAATGATAGATAGGGTTAAAAATACATCTGGTGTGTGAAATGCATCATATGAGTGTATAGTACTAATAAGCTAGTAAAGCAACACTTATGCTCGAAAACCATACCTTAACCCATGTCACATGCACCCAACAAGTCAACTAAACATGGTATAATTACATAGTGACAACATAGGATAAGGTCTCACTAAAACAAAACCCATATCTAATCATATGCACTTAATTGAACCTAAAGTCCTAACTCGCATGCCAAGGACAGACTAAATCATGATTTAGCCCGAAGTCCCAACTCGTTATCATCAAAAATGTATGCGACTCTCTATTGGCAAGCTATATGTCTCAGTCTACGATTGCCAAATCATAGAACTACAAGTCCCAGCCACTATCTCCAAATCGTTAATGACTCACTAACGAGGAACTCTATGTCTCTGCATGAAATCGTCAAATCGTAAGCAACTCACTACCAAGTAACGCAATGCCCATTATTGCCATACCGAAATGACGCTTTTCAAAAGTGTCTCAAAATATAGGAAACAATATATAAAATGTTCCTTGTCTCATAGTGATCACGTGATCGTGAACCACGCGTGAAACAGAGGTCGTATGCAAGAGTTATAAGCTTTTGAAGTTCAAGTTATTGTTAAAAATTATATAATTAATTAATAACTTACATATTAAATTTATTATTAATATACATATATATATATATACCTCCCTGCATATACTTTCACTACAGTAACAACACAAACTCGACCCCTCTTTGAAGTTTGACTCAGTCGCCGCTTTAAACCACCACCACATACACCACCGGCTTCCAGCGCCAAATTTGACCACATTAGCAGACTCCCCTCTTCATGCTTCACCATCGGGTCACCCCATGAAAACTCCAACAACTTGTACTATTTGAGCCACCGTTACTAACTGCAGGCAATTTACAGCCACCACCACCCGATTTGGGATGATCGAAGACCAACGTAAGCACCTAGTCAACCTCCTCCACACAACCATGTTCCCCTACCGTCATATTGCCCCCATTGGATCGAAATGGAAGATATACCTTTATCAAACTTCCAATGCATTTTCTGATTAATCCGTTAAGCCAATCGATGAACATAAACCCCTGGTGGATTCACGTTGTAGAGAACTTCAATTTTGATATATAACATGCCTATATCGAAATACTGTAGTATTTCACACTTTTTAATTAGAAAGTGATTGAATTTTTCTAATTACGATCGATTAAAAAAATTATAATTTTAACTATCTAAATATGGCATATTACACCGTAATCATGTGTTTATAAAAAAATTACTTTTTAAATTTTCAATTACAGCACTTGACGTGATTTACAGCCATAAGTAATGAATTACTGTATATTACTAATATATATACAAAAATGTTGATTACTACACCGTGTATCTTCTCCGATCCAAGGTGAATCCTCCACCTCCTTCACTGTTTAGAAATCTCTCATCTTGAAAATGTCAATCTCTTGATAGTGATTTATTTGTGCAACTCTCATCATGGCAATCGGTTTCATATATGAATTTGCTTAACTTGGATTGATTTGGTATATTAGGAATTGATTTACTGATTATGATTTTCTAAGTGGAGGCAAGATTATTAAAGCAAAAGGAATAGAGTTAAGATATATTTATAGGCTAAAAATAATAATATCTAGGCTAGTATCTCATAATCAATATATTACGAAAATGCCACTTGGTTTGACTTAATCCAATTTTTAGGTCGTTTAATCATATTCACCAAGTTATATATGTTTTCTGACCATAAATGACATTTTGAACACAATAGAATTGGTCTTGAAACCTAATTCCAAATGCTGAAAAATATACTATTTTGCATTTATGTGAAATTACAATTTTACCCTTTTTACTTTAATTATTTAATCTTATAAAATTATGGGATGTTACAGAACACTAAAAGAAGGAGAACCTTCTACCATTATCATAACCCACTTTAAGATCAAATTTAATAACATCAAAACCATTTTTTTTAGTAGATATGTAAATCCCCTTATGGAATATTCCCATTGTTTTTGGCTACATTTGATAATGTTGATGTCATTAAAGCACATTTTCTTATGTTAACCGAAGGGCAAAAGAATTGTAATGGGGATGAAATAGGAATGTCCTTAGCAAAAATAACTTAATTCCATGACCTAACTTTTAGAGGATCAGGTTTTTTCGATCACCCAACACTCTTTGCACATAGTTGGCTAGAGTCATCATAATTCGCTATTCATTTTGACCAAAACTGGGGAACTTGATACCCATTTGTGCCTCATCCCTTAATGGTTTTGCATTCTCCCTAAATCTGAACACCTTGAAGGCTTTCTAGGATTTCATCACCGTGAAACCTTCAAAATCAAGTAGAGGGGATCTGGCTTGAGTAGTTTTAGGCGGTTGCGGAAGAGGGGAAGAGAAAGGTGGTTGGAGAGGAATTGGACAAGGTGGCAGTTGAGCGGCCATTTTTCTCAAAAACCTAGGTTTAAAAATTCTTTTTTTGTTTTGTTTTAGAAATTTAAAGAAGAGATATAAAATAAAATAGAGTTTAACTCTAAGTTTAGAGAAGGAAGAAGGAGATTAGAGTTTTTTAGTTTTAGTGGTAACAAGGGTTTTGAGTCAGATGCAATTTGAAATACAGCCAACACAATATACAAACATAAAAGGGGACTTTTCAGAAAGTGCCTTCAATGTTTTTGCACATTACAATTGTGGTATAATTTCATATTGCGTCAATATGATTTTATTAAAATAATTAAATGCGACATTTGAAATGTCGTTTGTATGTTTTGGCCAATGTGGTGCTCAACAAGCCAAAAGTGGCCTATATTTATAATTAGTTCAAGTTGTGGCCTATTTACATAATGAGTTTGGAAAATTATGCTAAATTGTAAATTATTCCTAAAAAAATAAAATAAGAGATTATACTACGATAGTATTGTAAATTTTTTTAATATATTATTAAATAACGAAACTTTTACATGTTGAATTTATAAATATAAATGGGTTATGAATTGAATTTATTATTTTTATGACTATATTGCTCTGCAATTTATACATCTTTATATTTGTATAAAACAATAATTTAAAATTAATTTTGTTATTATAAATGAATGGCTATATACTTTTTTACTTTTTAGGATCTAATATCTAGTAGCTGAGTGACCTAAAGTATATTTAATTAATTAATAACTAATATATGCTAAAAATATAGATAATTATTTATGTCTATAAATTTTAAATTTATCAGTTAATATTTAGTAGTTTATTGCTAAATAAATGATATGTTCCTTTAAAGAGAAGGGGACGTATCTAAAATAAATGTATAATAACACTGAATCAACATATTTTCATATATTAAAAAGTCTTGCAACAGTCATATAAATATTTATCTAAATAAACATGCAATATTAGTGACTCCATTATAAAGTAGTGAATTTAGGACTAAATGAAATGGAAAAAGAAAATAAAGCCTGAAATGTGTACTTCAATAGTAACCATTTGCTGCAAAACCTTCAAATATTAATTTAAAGATAATTGTCTAACATAATAACAAATATTATATTATGTCATTTGAACTCAAAAAATAACTATTATAGTATTAACTATCTCACAAACAAACTTAATTATTGCCAAGTTTATTGCAATAAATATTTTTTTAGAACTAATATTGTAGAATTTTTATATGGAATAAATTATTAAATTTGATGTATGTTACTTGAAAACAATAATAAACTTAGCTTATTGTTATGCAAATAAGAAAATAAGAAAGACATGGAATTTTTTTAGGAAAGAAGATAAATAAAAAGCGTAAATTGTCTTAAATGCCAAAACATATAACAAAATCCTCAAAATTTAAACCTCAAATAAAGAGCGATACTATATACACTCGCTTTTCTACTTGTCTCACATGCCTCTTTTCTCACTTACCAATATTTTATAAAATATTCTCATATTCCTATACACTCACCTATCATTTTTTCAATTTTTTAAAAGAAAACAAGCATTCATTCCTTCATCCTCTTAAAAACATATCTGTAAATAACAAATATAAACTTAAATCTCATCAACTTAAATCATTTCTCTACAGGTTTAAATTAATTTGAAATTTGATAAGAAATTGTAGATGATTTGATAATTTCGAATCTTAATATAATAGGACATTAGACAATTTCATTTGAAATCATTTGCAACAAAAATTGAAAATATGAAATGGAAAAAATGCAAAAATAACTATTGCTCAAGTTGATAAATAATTTAAGTGATGTTCTTTTTAAAGTTTGTAGAAATTTAAATCATTTACTTTGATGACAACGATCACTATGGGAAAAATGCATCAGACGACAGATATGCTTCGTTTTCTGATTGCATATCTATCTGTCATTAAATCCCATGCCATCTCATTGCACATCAGACCACAAATATGCCACATCGTCTGATATGCACTAACATAACAATAACAAAAAACCATATATTGTTTGATGTTATTGTATCATTTTTAGAATTTCCTATTAAACAACATAAAAATATTAACTGTTATGAATAATTGTTCACATAATGAAATAAATATTTACCGAATGAAATAAATGAATTGTAATTTTACTAAAAACATATTTTATTTCAAATCAAATTCAAATACAATACAACTTTCACTATCACTCTACTTACATTTTCAAATACAATACAACTTTTACTATCACTCTTATGTATACAACATTTCTCTACACTCTCTTATATAACATTTTCTTACTCACACTCACTCGAGTTTGTTTTTGATGTTGATCTTGATTTGCTTACTCCAGCTTGTGTCCAGCCATCTATTATACCTGACAAATAACCAACGTAGTAAAATGGAAAAGAAAACAAACCTAAATTGCAAAAATAAAATTGAATTTGAATATTAATGTTGCCTTAGTTTATGGGTTTGTTTTCTCTTCATGTTTTAGAAAGGATCGAATATATCTATGCACGGACAACTTATGATATGTATAGTGTATCACTATGAATATCACAAGGCCGAGCATCGATTAAATCTCATAACTATTGCAAAGGTCAAGCCCGAAGGCTCAACATAGTGCAAATGTGTACAAGGTCAAGCCCAAGCCTCCTCGGGCTCAACTCAGGTGCATATATATACAAGTACAATCCAGGCAGCAAAATAATAAAATGTATCTCAACACTACCTTGAACTAGGCAGCAAAACAATTAAAACAAACCAGGTACATTTACAAGTACGAGTACAAACCAGTCGCAAGGGATTCAACCAACAGTGGGCGCACACATAGCAGTCGAATTAGCGAACATTCACACATATATATACATGCAGATGTATGTATGTATATACATGAAAATGCACACTTGCACATCCAGGAAATGCAAACAAGACAACTAGGCAAAAATTGAAGATAGTGCACGTAAACAAGCTCAGGAAAAACGACAAGTGCAAATGCATATAAAATGGTTTAGAAACTCAAAATGGTTCAGAACTGAATTCAAGATAGTGCACATAAATAGACTCAGGCAAAACAACAGTGCAAATGCACATAAATTGGTTCAAAAACTCAAAATGGTTAAGAAATGAATTTAGGATAGTGCACATAAACAAGCTCAGGCAAAACAACAAGTGCAAATGCACATAAAATGGTTCGGAACTGGACCGGCAAAAGCAACATGGACCAGTGCAATATCCAAGTTCAAGTATATACAAGTGTATTCAAGTATATACAGAACTGGACAAGTATACAAGCAAAAAAAACATGGATCGGTGCAATATACAAGTTCAAGTATATACAAGTGTATACAAAACTGGACCAGCAAAAGCAACAGAAACTCAAAATGGTTCATAAACTCAAATTGGTTCAAGCTCAAGTATATACAAACAACTCACAGACCAACAACAAGTATTGATGAACAAAGACTGCATAACAAGAAATCAGCAAAAGCAACATGGACCAACAAAAGAAATAGCAGAAACATGGACAACCATAGCAAAAGCAACATGGACCATCAAAGTGCACAAACAAGGAATCACTAGTGTGCACTGCCTTGTCAAGGCAGTGCGTTGGCTTGTCACAAATTAAAACAAGCAAGTGCCACAAATTAAAACAAGGTAGTGTCACAAACATTCACACATATATACATACATGTGTATGTATGTATATACATGGAAGTTCAAACCATCGAAAATACAAGTAGTACAAGGTAGGGACAAGTGTACACATGAACTTAGTGTGCACACTAACTCGGACATGAACTTAAGTGTACACATGAACTTAGACATGGTAATGCAAGTGGAACTCAAGTGTACACATGAACTATCAAATGAAGTACATATATGTACATATATGCACATATATACACATATATCTCAAAACAGTTTAAACATGTGGCAGATCAAGAAAAAAGATTGAATTTTTCAAACTCAAATATATAAACTAATAACCATGCACACTAATATACATATATACACATATGTATAAACATGTATATATGTACATAGTGAGTAGAAAGGCAACTCAACAGCGTGGTTCAGAAATTCAAAATGGTTCAGAACTGAATTGGCTCAAGCTCAAGATATACAAGTGTATACAAGTATATACAGGCAACTCATAAACCAACGGCATGTATGGATGAACCAAGACAACATAACAAGAAACCAGCAAAAGCAACAGGACCATCAAAAGCAACATGGACCATCATAGCAAAAGCAACATGGACCATCAAAGTGCATAAACAAGGCTTCACTATTGTGCACTGCCTTGACAAGGTTGTGTAGTGCACTGCCTTATCCCAAATTGAAACAAGCAAGTGCCACAAATAAAAATATCAAATGCCACAAATTGAACAAGGCAGTGCCACAAATTTAAATGGGGTAGTGCCATAAATCATACCAAGATGAACAAGAAAATTAAAACAGTGGAGAAAATCCATAGCTGAAGTAAAGATCGGTACATATATCAACAACCAAAGTGCAGTCTAGGTTCAAAGTTTCGAAGCATATATACGAAGAACAAGTCAGCAAAGCATAAGAACCATTTCAAATCAAAATCTCAAAATGACAATATATGAAATCAAATCCTGTATAAGCACCGATATCATCATCGACATAATTGTAGATCGAGTTCCACAAAATCAAAAGATAATAAAAAATCACGTACCAATCAGTAGCAATCAAGTTCGATTAGGAACCCTAATTCCAGAAGATGCGAGAGAACCCAAATGAGAGTGAGAGAGTATCAGATTTGCACTAAGATGAGAAAACGAGAGGGAGATGGCTTCAATTTCATAAAACCCTAAGTAGAAGATGAGAAGGAGATGGGAATTTGTATTGTATTGAGAAATGGACTAAACAAATAAAAAAAGGGGAACAAAAATATAAAGAGGAAAAAAATAAAAAGTGACCACGAAATAATTGAGAGGGAAAAGATGGAGCAAAAACTAAAAAATTTGATAACTTAAATCAGACAATGGATAAAATATTGTCTAAATGACAAGAATTTTCATAAAGATTTCACGGGCTATTCAGACAATAGTTGAAAGATTTTAGAGGCTCTTCAAACAACAGATGATTTTTAACATGTTGTGTGAAAAAGTAGGATAACAGAAAATTTATCTTATGGTGTATGATCAATGTTGTCTGATTCACTTTGTGGCATAGTGGGTAGGTGTTTGAGGTGCTTTTATATTTATTTGTTTAGTTTCTTTTTAATTAGCATTAGGGAGTATATTAGTATGTATATATAGTCGCACCATAAATAAATGCAAGAATAAAATATGAATTCACAATTAATATTTATCAATAATGATTCAAATACAAAAATATAATTATCTACAACTAAACACAAAAATCAAATATTTGATGATCGTACCAACATGTTGTAGACTAACCTTACTTAAATCATGAAAATCTTTTCCCTCACACACATAGTTGCATTCAACATCCTAATATTAACTTAGGCATATCTGTTGATATACATATATAAATAAATTATAAATATCCGGTAAACAAATTCACGGCTTACAACACGAATACATCATTTTTCCTTTAAATCAAAACAACAAATATTTTACAACTTATAAAGTATTGTGTATACCCTATTACCTCAAAATTACTAATTATGATTATATTAAATACTTAAATACTTGTATTTAATTACAATATAAAACATAAGTAGAAATAATAATAATTGATGGAATGTAATTTTGTAAGCACGATGATATTTTTATAATAGAAAATTTATTCTATGATGAAAAATATAATGATAGTGACTTGAGAAAAACAAAGTGAATAATTGAGCTTTTTAGGAAAAGAGAATTATAAAACAAATTAGAATACATAAAAGTTACGACGTTAAGAAATTTAGATGTAAAATTGTACGAGAGAACTACATAGAGGTTTAGAAATATTTGAACTAATTAATGGGAGAAAAATAAATTATTCCTATTTAATATTCTTTAATATATAGTTTAATTGTATCTACATATTGAGAATTTCAATGAATTATTTATTTTCTTTGCATGAATACTTATTCATTAAAAAAAATTGGTACTTGATATTTGATATTTAATATATTCATTAGGTAAATGATGTATAAACTGAATTTGGAATATTTTCGAGACAGCGATGAACATTTCTAGAAAATGATAGAGTAGTAAAAATGCATTGGTATTTCTATGTATTTAAAAGTTTTGTAACAAATATCAAAAAATAATTTAAAAATAAATACAGTATATTATTAATTTTGAAGAAAAACATAACTTTTGATTAGAAAAATGGAAAATCGAAGTATATATAAGAGTTTGAAATATATTTCTATTATTTAAATATGTTAAAACGATGTACTATACCTTAATTTTCTTAAGAAAATGTACTAGATTTTAAGGTTGTTAAAGTATGTACTTAAATCATTTACTCATCGTTTCATATTTCGATAACTTCTCTTATGACATTTAATAAAAAATAAAGTACTCAAATGTTTACCTAAACTAAGAGAGCAAAATATAAATTTATTGTTATATTAATAGTTTCAATTATAAAAAATAAACTATGTTAATCGAAATATAATAGAGTAAAATGCAAAGAAACATGTGTTTTATGTATGATTCACATAACGAGAACTGTTCTGAATAGGAAATTTATATGCAAATGTAAATTTTAACATAGACAAAATAACCTATAAAAAAATTTAAATTTTTGAGGAGCTTTAATGTAAAACTATATGGATAATAGAAGAACGATAAAAATTAACATAAATTTTAATGTTACTCGGAAAATTCATAGATTTGATTGCGTGTGCGCGCATGCATTGTTGACAATTGAATATTAACCTTTGAAAAGAAGCAAATTATATGAAATTTTTTTTTGAAATAATAAACAAATTACAAGACCCAAGACCTAATATAATAAGATCGAGTAACCTGATATAACTTAAACTTCATAGGATAAAAACGTAGATGCACTAACTAAACTCTCTTTAAATAGATAAAGCTAAAAAAGAAAAAAAAATTGCGACGCTAATGTCGATTGAAATTCGATCTTCTCCTCCTCAATTTTACATGAATCGAGGAGGTTTCCAAAGCTTCGTGGCTTGATATCCTTTTGATCTCTAGCAGAATTCACTATAAATACTTGTATCTTAGTCATTCTGTAGATCTGATTGTCATCGTTTCTCGAAAGGCTAGATTCTTCTTTTTGCCACACAGATAAATGATAGATATTGTGATTAATTTTGCTCTGATAAAATTTTCCATTAGTATTCGGAATAATGTCCAAATAACTTAGTTTGTTGTGATTTTGTAGAGAATCGTGCTCAAAAGGCTGTGCTTTCTAAGAGCGGTAGTCTTCAATTATATCAAGTAAAACTATCCCATTTGAAGAATTGTTCTTAGCGTTAATTGCATTGATACTCATTGTTGTTTTATTCCTATCGATGATGTATTAAGTATGGTCTTGAGATCGGCCACCTCTAAGCGCAACCGTGTTGCATCTATTGATGGATCTATTGGCTCTACCACCTAATGTATTAGTAAAATATTTTCCACTATGTAAGTATGTCTCTAATCGATCCTCGTAATTGTATGTCCCATAGATCAAGTATTTGTTCATGATTTTTTGAATCCAGCGATGTTTTGTCTGATTTTCTGAGCAAGATTTGGCTATCATTTTCTATTGTTTTCCATAGTCCCAAGCTATTAGTTTCTTTGTTGTTGTGAAGTCTTGCATTTCTTTCTTTCCATAAGTGATATAATAGTTGTAAGAGTCATGCAAGTGAAGTTAAACTCTTTTGACTTGTTTTTGTATTTATGTTGGATGTACTGAATATTGCTTCTTATGTTTTAAAGAGCTTGATATTTGCTAAAGTTGCATTTTCTTTTACAATCGACCAAATATGTCTCGAGTATATTCAGTCAAAATAGATATGACTATGCTTTCTGGTTCTATTTTGCATGGTAGACATTATGTTTCACTTTTGTTGTACCACTTTTGCATCTTTCCCTGGTTGGTAGCTTGTCTAGAAGTACAAAGTATGCACATTGTGCCATTTTTGGACAGTTTGGTCTGTTCCAAATGATAGAATATCAATCTACCTGCGCTTCAGTTCCTTTTATATATTCCCAAATGCTTTTGAAAGAATATTTTCCTTTTGTACTTAACTTCCGATTCCATTTGTCTTTGAGAAGGCTGGGATTGGTTGTGATTCTTTCTACTCCTACTTTAAATATTGGCGCTGCTGGTTTTAATTGGGAAATCCAGTTGTGATACTGTATTATGTAGTCCACTTACATTTACATTGCCAAATTGATAGATGTTACTCCATCCCAGTAGTTGTACCAGTGAATTTCCATTTATCCGTGTGTCGAACCATAAACTAGTTTGCTCCCCATCTTTGAATTGTCTTTCAATGAGTTCATTTTCAATATCTTTGAAATTTAATATATTTTTCTAGGTGTAAGAGTATGCTTTTCCACTGGCATTATCTAGAAATTTTTATTCTTAAAGTACTTTTCGTTTATCTATTTGGCCCGTAGAGATTCTCCTTTAAGAAATTTCCAAAATAATTTGAGATTGCATAATGTACTTAAGTCTTTGAAATTTCTTAATCCCAAGCCACATGTTTTCTTTGATTTTCATATAGTATTCCAAGAAACTTAATGATATTTGCCTTTCCAAATGAAGTTTGCACCCATTTCTTCTATTTTCTAAATTGCTTTAACTGGGATATTATGTGTTTGCAGCTAATACATGATAATAACAATGATGACTGTATGTGTTAATTCTAATCTTCCATTTAAAGATAGTAACTTGTTAGACCATCCCTCTAGCCTATTTTGTATTAAATCATTTAGTCTTGCACAGTCTCTATCATTGATCTGGTTCATACTGAGTGGTAGCCCTATATATTCTCTTGTAATTTTAGTATGTTTAGCATTTCTGATATATTTATGCATAATTTGCTGAAGTATTTTTTTGCTTTTGCCCTCATTAATTTCTAACCCAGCATACTCTTTTAGTTTTCCAAAAAAATTTGCCATGGTGCTTGCACTCTTCTCATTTGCATTTAAGAATAATAACAAGTCATTATCATAAAATAGATGTATTAATTGGCTTTATTCTACTGGTGATTTTTAAATTTTCTTTGATCTGTTCAACTTCCATCTATAAAGATAGAAACACAACCGCAATGGTGAATAAGTATGGAGAAAGAGGATATTTCTGCCTTATTCCTCTATTGCTATGAATAAAACCACTAGCATAACCATTTATAAGTATTGAATAAGTAATATTGTCAATGCATTCTCTAATCAAGTTATAGAATTTATCATTAAATCCAAGTTGCTCCATCATGTGCAAGACAAATTGCCTATATATTTTATCAAAAGCTTTGTGCATGTCTATTTTGATGCACAATTTATTGACCCAGATTTTTTCGTTGTTCGATTTTAAATATTTAAATGGTTTTAAATATTGAATTTGAATTTTAAATTGTTTTTGAAAATGAAAATTGGATTTATTTATAAAATAAATTTAGAAATTTAAATATAGCAATTTATTGAATAATGTAATTATTGGAGTTTATAATTGAATATTGGTTATAATAGTGAATCTGGAATTTTAAACTTGATAAAATAATTTAAAGGCTTATAAAATTTATATTAATAATACTGAAGACAATGTAACTTTTAAAATTGAATTTAAAAGTGATTTTTTCAGTTTTAAAAATATATCGTTTAAATTGACATTTAAAATAACCTTTCGAGGCATGGTCTCGAAATTCGACGAAACCAATTCCATCGGATCAGTAATAGTGTATTATTATCAGATTTCAAGTTTTGTAGTGTTTGGAGTTACCGTTTGATCATACGGGATGTAAACGCGTTGAATTTAGTATTGAAAATTCAATATAATAATTGGGTCCAAAAAGCTATCTTCTTCATACGATCGAATTAGGACTCGAAACATTTTCCATTGCATTCCGACTTCTGAATGGGGGTATAACATTATGAACGCCTAGCGGCACCCCTCGATAGGGGTTCGAGATTTTGAGTTGTGTAACTCGAGACGTTTTAAAATTTAAATAAAATAAAATATTTATATTTACATTGATTGACTGCATTCACATCAAAGCTTTCTCCTTCCTTTCAAAATAACATTGTAGCCTTCATCTTACACGCCAACACTATAGCCTTTCAGAATAACACTGTAGCCAACATCTTACACGCCAACATCAATTCTCCGTACAAAGGAGACTCTGCCAAAAAAAATCAGAAATTTAGGAAGTTAGAAAATTTTTGAAAATTTTTGGAAAAACGTTTTTTGTTAACGATAATCGATTTCGAATTTATAATCGAAATAAAGGATTTTGGTTTAGGATGGAAAACAAATTGTTTGGGTTGAAGGTAAAAGAATTGAAAAGTGAATGTCGAATTTTCACTAGTAGGTTTTTAATGGGTTTGGAGCATTTTCCTACCTTAGCAAATTTCGGGGACGAAATTTTTTTAAGGGGGGAGGAATGTAACGACCTGGATTTTTTCGTTGTTTGATTTTGAATATTTAAATGGTTTTAAATATTGAATTTAAATTATAGATTGTTTTTGAAAATGAAAATTGGATTTATTTAAAAAATAAATTCAGAAATTTAAATATAGCAATTTATTGAATAATGTAATTATTGGAGTTTATAATTGAATATTGGTTGTAATAGTGAATCTGGAATTTTAAACTTGATAAAAATAATTTAAAAGTTTATAAAATTTATATTAATAATACTGAAGACAATGCAACTTTTAAAATTGAATTTAAAAGTGATTTGTTTAATTTTAAAAATGTATCGTTTAAATTGACATTTAAAATAGCCTTCCGAGGCACAGTCTCAGAATTCGACAAAACAAATTCCATCTTATCCATAATAGTGTATTATTATCGGATTACAAGTTTCGTAGTGTTTGGAGTTACCGTTTGAGTACGGGATGTAAACGCGTTGAATTTAATATCGAAAATTCAATATAATAATTAGGTCCAAAAACCTATCTTCTCCATACGATCGAATTAGGACTCGAAATATTTTCCATTGCGTTCGGAATGGGGGTATACATTATGAACGCCTAGCAGCACGCCTCGATAGGGGTTCGAGATTTTGAGTTGTGTAACTCGAGACGTTTTAAAATTTAAATAAAATAAAATATTTACATTGATTGACTGCATTCACATCAAAGCTTTCTCTTTCCTTTCAGAATAACACTGTAGCCTTCATCTTACACGCCAACATCAATTCTTGCCCCCTCCATTCTTCTTTTAAAATCACAGCCTCTCCCTCTCTTTTCAGATAAAAATCAACTGAAAAAAAGAAAATCATTCATTCAAATCGAATCTCTCCCCTCAATCTATACCCACGCGATCTCTTTATTTCTTCCTGAGGGATACGCAAATCACTTGATAAAAATCAAATCGTTCGCAGTTAATAAAAAAAGGGAGGAATCGAAAGCGGCACGCGATTAAATCGCGTTGCAATTCGTTCGAGCAGAAGTGCGGCACGCGTAGGGAACATGCGACGTTAGGGAAGGGGGCCGTGCACGCGGGGGTGCGTCTTCGATCTAGGAGGGCGACATCGATCTATGATCACGTGAGAGCGATGGTGGAATTTGGGCGTGGAGTATGGGACTGCTCAGGGGGCGTCGGGTGGTGGATTGTCGACGTGGGAAGGCCAGACTCGTGAGTGGTTTGCCTGATGATTTTGGGTGAGTGTTCGATGGTGAGTTCGACTGTGGATTGAGGGAGGGTCGGAGCTGAGGCGGTTTTGGTCGAATTCGAACGGGGAGGTTCGCTTTTGGTCTCGGTAGTGGGTGTCGCGATTTATGGGGAGGGCTCGAATTGCCGAGGCGGAAGGAATGAACGAGCTGGAATCCAAAACAGTAAGGTTTAAAAATTTAATTAAAATTTGAATTAATTGATGATTATCGAATGTTCACAAATTTATGTCGTGCTCATACGAGATCCAAATCACGAAGCAGTCACGTTGGAATTCGTAGCTGCAATCTGGAATTAATTTGGAATCGAACATTAGCTGGAATTTTTAATTAAATCGAACGTCGCTAGATTTAATTTAAAATCGGAACGGTCAACAATTAATAAAAATCAAAAGTGAGAATTTCCCACTCTTTTGGATTACCACATTTAAATTTAAATGTATTTAAATTATTGGATGCTTGATTGATTGATAAATTTATAATTTATCTGATGGATGACTATATATATATAGTAGTATATATATTAGTATTGAGTGATATTCTCGCACATTATAGCGGATGAGACCCTATGCGCCCCGCATAATAGCGGATGACCCTATATACCGCGATATCCCCCTCGAAGTGGGATTGGTATTTTTATTGTTGTCTAACATCTGTGGATGCAGGGAAAATAGGTTGGAGGGATCCAACTGGATTCCTCAAAAATATTAGTATTTTTCATATTTATAATATGCTGGGTTATTGTGTGCTGTAAACTTTTAAATGTTATAATGGCATGAAAATAAATTTTGGTTATATTAAACACCATAAATATTATTTTAAATTTTCAGGAATTAAAAAGAGATTTTTAGTATAAAAATTTGTATACCGAAATTCGGGTTATTTAGAAGAGATTGATTAAATAAGCAACAATGGATTTTTATCGTATTAAATAATGCAGGAAAAATATTTTAAATGGAGAATTTAAAATAAATTATCTAAAGGAATTTTTTTAAAAGGCTGGATTTTAAAATGATATTCGGAAAAAAAAGTGTTGAGATCGATATTGAAAATAGATTGGTAAAAACAAATGGATTTTCAAAGGAATTGAATTTGTAGAATGGAATTTTATAAATGAGATTATTTTAGTGAAACTCAAAGGAGTTATAAAAATTTATAAGCGATGTTTATAAATAAAGGAAAATTGATATTTGGTGATAAATTGGAAATATAAATTTACGGGAAGAATTTATATTGGAATATGGAAATAGGGTGAGAAAAATATTAGATACTATTTTTTTAAAATGAAGATGGTTAAGGAGACCGGAATGGGAGAAATGCGATGACATCAAGAGGGTTATAAATTGAAAATTTGGTTATCCAAATTTTAAAAATGCTCGGGTGTTATTTTATTGTAATGCTCGGGTCAGACCGAGCATTACTGATTCAGGATAGGATGCTATGGGGCTCAGGGAACGAGCTGGATGGCAAGGCGTACTTACGTACTTGATTATTATTCTGCTGTGTAAGGACAAGTCATTAAACTGTCTAGATTTGATGTATTGGATTGTCGTACTGTGATAGTGGTATGTATATTAATTGTACAGTTCTTGTATTAAAAATCTGTTATTATATATTTTACTTTGTTCTGCTGCGATTGTGAGATTCTGTGTTGTTCTATTCTTTTCTTCTACCTTTTTCTTCTTCAGCCCTAATGAGTTGGTATTTCCAGCACTCAACTGCTCGGCATTTTATACAATGAACATATTGATCTAATTAACCTTTTAAACTTCATAGGCCTAATATATCCAAAAATAGGAATTTTTTTGAAATATACCTATTTCACTAGGTATCGACTGGCCTTGTTCCTTTAGAGACGACTTTCCCTAAAATTTGTAAAATCTTCATACTTTCTCTTGATGTAGCATAGGTGGACCAATATGGTGATGATAGGTAGCAAATGGCTACGTTTCCGATAGTTATAGCTTCGTTGGCTCTTTTTCTTTCAACATGTTTCCTTTAGCTCGTTCTCACTTATATCTTAATTAGCTCTTTCGGCAGCATGTCTTCGTAAGCTCATAAACCCATATATCTTAATTTTCATTGCTTAGGCATTACTCCAAGGTTCTATTTAGATGGCCTTATGTTTACGTTTGCTTATACTTTATTTTTTGTTAACATTTACTTTATGTATTCCTTAATACATACTTTATGCTTCCGTTAATATGTTCTTTATGTTTGTGTTAAGACATACCTTGTGTTTCCGTTAACACATACTTTATGTTTCTATTAACTCATTATTTATGTTTCCGTTAATATATACTTTATGTTTCCCTTAATGCATAATTTGTGTTTCCATTAGCCCATACCTTGTATTTCCGTTAACACGTTCTTTATATTCGCGTTAACACATGCCTTGTGTTTTTGTTAACATATATATTGTATTTTTGTTCACACATACTCCTTATATTTTCGTTAGCTTTAAATCATGGGATAACACATGCACGGTAAGAATTGTGAAGAGATAAAGTGTTACTACCCTCAAATTTATCACTTGGATAAATTATATTTGTTTTTAAAATATTTAGATATGGGTTTAAAAGTAAGAAATAATAATGTTTTAAGTGGTAAATTATAATAGTTCTATGATATTGGTGCATGGTATGTTGACGGTATGGTTGTGATCAAAGCCATCTGTAAGTTGTGTAAGAGTTATAAAGTTTACAACTTCGTATGTTCTGACGAACATGAGATCCGATTTGAAATCAAAACTAAGTTTTCCAGTTTTAAATTTTGGAAATGGTTTCAAAGTTTTTATCTTTGTTTTTAAGGTTCAAAAACTTTCAAAATTAGGTTTCCAAACTTGTAATAGCAAGGAATAAGCAAAGTATTTCGCTTAAAGTAAGTTTAAGCGAACTGTGCTCATAACAATAGTAGCTATGGACGCAGTTCGACAAAATTGTCGATTTTCATTTTAAAATGTTTTCTTTTGGAATGTTTTGCAAAAGTTTTCCGAACTTGATTAGTAACATAAAAAGAGTCAAGTTTAGAAAATTTAAAAATTTATTTATTTAATAAATTAATTAAAAGTAATTAGTAATTAATTAGTAATTAAGTAAGTGATTAAGGTTTAAGTAACACTTAAGGAAAGTTAATGATTAATTAATGATTGATAAAGTTCTTAATTAGTGATTTATGAAGTTAAAAAGTAATTAAATGGTTAATTATTATTTAATTAAGTTAATTAGTTGATTAACTATTATTTAATTAATTTTTAATTAATTTTTAATTAATTAGGGTCTAAATAATAATGAATTGTTTAAACCTTAACCAAGATGCATTAAGAAGTTAACTAGGACTTAGCTAGTTCATTAAGTTAATTAAAGTTTAATTATGATTTAATCTTGATTTAATTATGATTAATTAAGATATAATTAGGGCTAAGCCAACTAAATGTACTTTAATCTTTTCAAAGGTTGTTTTAAACCCAATCGATTATATTTTAAATCAATTTTATTTTTAAGATTAATTGATTTTAAATCAAAGGATCTCTCGTCTGGACCATTAAGTAGCCAAATTAATTAAAGTTGTGATTATAAAACGTTGACACGTTTTATGGGAAGTAAGTTGATTTGTGTTTAGCACAAATGTTGAATATCGGTACCATGATAAACACAAGGAAGTAATTTCAATAAGCGGGTCATGATAACTTAAGCATATATAATATACTTCTATATGTACATTATTCACCGAAAATGGATGTATCCATATTTGTAACTAGGACATCACCTATGATTGATTGTATGTTATGTCCGAATCCCTTACATATTTGATGTTAGTCAATACCCATGATATAACTTGGATAAGTAAACCCAAATTTAATGATCCATTGTAGTCATTAAGCCTCCGTTTGGTTTTGGAAAGTTAATGTTTCATTTTCTTTTAAAATGGCCTTCAAGGTTATTCTATTTTGAACAAGATATTTGAAGAATGATTTGACAATTGTTTTAAATATTGCATAAATAATTTATGAATAATTTTGGGGTATTCATAAAAGGAGTTTAAGAAATAGTTTTGAATGTTTATAACAAGATTTTATAAATGGGTTTGAATGTCTATAAAGGGAAGTTTTATACAAGCTTTGAAAGTTTATATAACCGGGTTTGAATATTTATAAAGAGTCATAAATGAGTACGGAGGTTGATAAATGTTTTGTAAATGGATTTGTATTTAAGAAAAAAGGATTTCATGGGTAAGGGAAATTTATAAAGGATTTACTGAAGATAACTACAACAGGAATTCGAGGTTTGTGTTTCTTGAGGTTGACCATTTAAAAAATGGTGGAATGGAGATCCGTTCCACACTTAACAATGAAGGATTGGTGCTTAGAGTTATCCATTTCTCCAATTTAAATAATGTAGTTAAATCTATTTAAGAGATTTGAAAATGGGAAATTTTATAAATGTTTTGTGAATATACTTATGTAAAGGAGATAATATATGAATGTTGATAAATGTTTAGGAAAGGAGATTTATAAATGAAAATGGTGTTTAGGCTTAGTGATTGTTTTGGGTGAATTTATCTCTAGATTTTGTTGTTGTTATTTGATAGCTAAATAACCGACCATCAAATTTGGCCTAATTTGACTTAGGAAGTATGAGTGTAAAATTCGAGTTTTCGACAAAGACTCGAATACTTACGTCCAAAAGAAAATGGGAATGAGTCAACTGGAAATTATCGGTTGTTGGTACGGAGAGACCAGGATCGGATTTATATATTCGAAAACCATTTCGAACCAACATGTACGTTCGAGTGGAAGACATCTTGATGATATTGAAGATGGTGCTCTTTGAAGTGCAAGGGCTACTGTTACTAACTCTGAGGGTGATTCCAAAATGGATGTAATAAAGTTAGTGCCTTCGATTTCGTTCAGACCCAGAATGAACTTTTATTTATGAATTCTGGCATTGCATTGACGCCCGGAGGGCAGTGTTAGCATTCCAAGATGGATTGTTGTTCAGAGAGGTAAAAGGTAGCATCAAGCCTCATCAACCTGGAATGACTAAAACAAGGGATATGCATCAGGGCTATGTGGGTCGCACCTATTAGGGTATATCATAGCCCGTCTAGATATATACACAATCATCAATGAATTCGTGTATGTCGGAGGGCTCGGTTAAATGTTGCAAAGCAACCGGGGTGATGATATATATGGTACTATCCAGCAAGGGGTAGGCCGGTCCTGTGTTGGCAGGGGCCGTTAGATACGACCAGGTACATTTTTCTAGAGGTGTACTTTGGTGGACGGTACCCCAATAGCCCAGTCATTAGTTGGAATCCAATCTCCAGTACGCGCCTTACATTTTTTATTGTAGAGCCTAGTATGTTGGAGTGTAAGACGCAAGCATTCAGCTATTTTATCTATTTACTTTAAACCTAGACACTATGACAATATCACTGGATTTTTATATAAAATGTTTTGATTATCGTAAGGTAAAAATCTGTCTGTTTCTATGTGCGGTGTGGTCTTACGAGATACCCTTTGTTTGAATGCAGAAATCAGTTTGGTTGTTACTTGTTATCGAGTTTTACTCACGCTGGTTTACCAGACTGAACCGGGCTTTATTCCATGTATTGCTCGGGTTAGACCGAGCGTATTTTTCCCAGGTTTGGCTAAATACTTTGGAGCCGGAGAGGAGCTGGATGAGCAAGACGTATTCACGTATTATTACTTCCGCTATATTATGGAGTTTGTATGTTTGTCAATGTGAGGACAATTTTTATAACTGTCTAAAAATTTATGATAAGTCTAATGTACTCTGATGTTGTATATGTGAATAAAGATGTTTCCTTTCTATAAAGATCATGGTTGTATTATATATTATTCGCTGCGTTGTGAGATTCTTTGTTGTTTTAGTATTCTCTATCTTCTACCTTCTTCTTTTACCCAAACAGATCGGTATTTCCGGCACATGAATGTTGGGCATGTAATATAGTGGATGTATTTGTGCCAATTTTTTAGGGTCGAAAATCCGGTTCGTTATAAAAAGAATCAAAGAAAAATAAGATACAAATCAATTCCTTTAAACCCCACTCTATTAAAGTTTCCAAAAAATAAATTACAATACTCTAATTTGAGTACCAAATTTAACTAAAACACCTAAATATAATTCCTTATCTATGCCTCTATTTATAACAACAAATTACTTGGTGCTCAAATCACTATTATATGGAAACAAATAAATTATTGCATCCAATTCAAGAGAGTAAAATATTATATGTTATTATAATATCCATGTCATATGTGCAATGTTATGCTCGCATATATTGTAACGACCCGGGATTTTCGATCCCGAAAATCCCAGATAGTTATGAAAAAGAAGAAATAGATAGAAGAAGAAGAACAGAAACATCAGCATCTCACATTCGCAGCGGATAAAATATAATAATAAATAAATTCAGTTTACAGAGAAAATAATATCTGCTGATTACATTTAATATACCTCAGAGTTTCACATATATATAGTCACTGAATATATACAATAATCAGGTCTCAGAAATAAAATAATATACTACAGCGGAAATACTCTATACGTACTTGCCATCCAGCTCGACTCCTGAGCTCCAGAACGTCCTTACCTGAAAATCTGTAATACTCGGTCTGACCCGAGCATTACATCAAAGTAACACCCGGATCAGGCAGGAAACCAGCGTGAGTAAACCCATTTAACATAGAATACAACAACATATAATTTACATAACCCGGGGTAACTCGTGTCAATTTACAATCTCACAATTTGTTAGAGACATCACTTATTTCACATATCAATTTCTAAGTACCAAAACTTAGATTAAATGGTCCAATTTACTTAAACCATTCCATTTCAATCTATTGATTACACGTATCAGTTTATAAAGAATCGAAGTGGTTTCGGGTATTTACTGATACCCGACTCCGGACTCTTCGAATTCAATATCATCTTTAAAAACAAAGCTGTTTAGTTAAATAATTCCATATATATTCAGAATTACATATTTACATTACCATTATATCACCGATAGACAACCGATATTATCACAGTTTAACCCAAACATAACATATCATATAACGTCACAAATCCGATAACCCCATGCATTCAATCATTCATAAGCAAGATTAATTGGTCACACCATTTCTTATAAATTTGAATAAATTAACTTAATTTCTTCAATCACTTTTAATCCTACTTACTTAACACCAATAATTTCAAACCAATCCATTAATCATTCCCTAATTTTTCCCATTAATTAACCTTTAATAAATTAGTTATCCTTAATTTAATTACCTTAATTAATTAATCACATTAATTAATTAATCCTTTAATTGATTACATAAATTAATTAACCTTAATTAACTTAATTAATTAACCCCTTTAAATTAATTACATTGAGTAATTATCCTTTTAATTACTTTCATTAAGTAATCATACTTTATCAACTAAATTAAGTAATTGTACTTAATTAATTACTCAAAGCTTTAGTTAATCAAAGATAAACCATTTATCTTACTTAATTATCATTTAGATCTTATTAAATTTAAATGCTTGAAATTAATGTACAAATCATTTGAGGCCTTGATATTAATTAATTAAAGATTTATACACTTACCTTAATCACCTCTTAATTACATTTTTAAATTTTATTTGAAAAACATTTAGGAATTAATTGCATAATTAACCATATATATAATTATATAAACCCAACCAAATTTAAAAACATTTAACTTAAATTTAAATCTTTGAACTTGTTTTTAAAAACTGTTAAATAAATCACTTTGGAAACTTGGTTTACATTTCCTTGAGAACTTATTCATTTACATATACTTTTAAAATTCTGTTAACATTTGCTTGAAACTTATACATCTTTTCTTAAAAAAAAACTTAAACCTTGATAATCAACAAAATGAACCCGAGCCCAAGATACAGAATTCCCGAGCCAATCAAACAAAATTCCCGAGCCCAAACTTGAACAGCTGGTTTCATTGTTTTTTTTTCCATAAAAAAACAGGTTATCTAAAATGACTCGAAACTTCACCCGAGTCACCTTCCCACAAACACGAGCCTTCCTTCGAGAAAACACCCAAACTCCAAAACTTCTGACACACCACACTGCCGTGCACATGCACAGCGTCTCGCCGACGCTCCGGCGAACTGCGCTCTCTCCGGCAAGTCCTATATCATCACTACATCCGATAAAATTGGTCGACTCGACGCTAACAACTTCCAAACGAAATCGAGTTCCCAGTTCGATACTCGAACTCGTTCTCACCAGGAAGATCGCTTCGCTCCACTCACGCCGACCATCTGAGGCGCTACAACTCCGGCCTCACCTCGCTGATCCTCCACGCCATCATCCCCCCGAATTTCGTGCATCTCGATCAACCAGAGATGACCCAACAGCCAATTTTCCAACCTCGACCAATTTGGGTTTTAAACCCTACTCCGGCCAAAATCTGCCGCCACAGTGGACTAATAACCCACCTGACATTTTTTCCTAACTCGCCAACGTCCTAGCAACTTCCAGCAGAGACCCCGACCACCCCGAGTTCTCCGGCCACCAGAAATATCCCAAAACGCATAATCTGATCATCCACAAATAACTCTCTCAATCCCAAACTAAAAATCTGGATTTAACTCCTAAAATTCATGATTCTTGATGGCGATCAAGATTATATAAATAAATCAAAGAATTATGATGCTTGAAATTTACTCGTTTGTAAGTTTTATAGTAATTTTTGATTTCCGGATAATATATAAACAAAACATACTTTAAATTATTTTTAAATCTCAGTCTATGTTAAACAAACATAATCTGTTTGCATACCAAAGCCTATTAGAGATTAGTTAAAGAGATTTTGAATTTTGACTTATTTTAAAACTGTAACCTGAAAACAATGATGAACCAGACATATCCAGACATGCACAATTATATATTTGCATATTTATAACATGCAAGCAAAAATTCCACCCATGCACACAATTGTCACAACACCTATTAACTATATTCGTCACAAGCAACAATTTAAAACAAGTGTTAGATTGTTTACTCACTTTGTTTCCAGAGCAAAGGAAATAGAGCTCTTCTTTTATGTTTGAAACAGGTTGTGAATTCTTGCAAGTTGAAACTTCTCCTTGATCTCAGGCTTGGATAAATTGTTTTGATGTTTTTCTGAGATGTTTTTAAGTTGAGGCTCGCTTGAATATGAAATGATATTTTCTTTGTTTGGAATATATGAACTGAAATGAAGAAAAGCTTGACATATATAAAATTGAGTTGTACAGGTGATATTTTCTTTGAGCAGGGTGATATGATTCTTGTTTGTACAACATCAGTGATTTTTCTTTGCTTTGGGCTGAAGACATTTTCGAGTTGCCAAAAATGTTGCCAGCATTTAATGCCAAGGTACTTTGTATCTTCTATATGTTTACTTGCTTTGTTTTATACACATTTTTTTTTATATATACGAAGATACTTTACTATCTACTTGTACAGGTTCAAAGTCATTTCTATTCTTTTTTTCAAACTTGAATATATTTTTCCTTTTATTTCGGCTGAGATAATTTGTTGTGGCTTGCATTGATGAGGCTTGTACATGAAGCTTGATCGTATATTGTATACACTTGTATTCATCCTATACATATATATATATATATACTTGTCTTTATTTTTTTTTGTTACTTGATTGGTTTGCTTTCATGAGTCTTTTGTTATTATATTTTAGTACATAGATATTTATGGTTCCTTTTTGTTTAATCTAATTACCTTGCAATAAAATGAAGTCCCGGTTAACATGATATAAGAATTTACCGATGTTTACTTGAATTTATACATAACCATATGAATTTCCCTATATTTTTATTTCTATTTCTAACATAAATGCTTATGTTTATTTCTATTTTAAGTTTAAACTATCACTACTAAACTCTTACGTTCACTTCATAGTTTCCTTGTGTTATATATTTATATTTATACTTATAACCATATTTTTTTTTATTTTATACTTATTTTGAAATATTTATCTAACATCAATACTTATTATTTATTTAAAGTTTAACTATTTCACTCTTAAGTTTAAATATTGATAAAGTATATTTACATTAAAATACAAATAAATATCTGTTTTAGAGATAATAAGTCTATATTTCATAACATTGCTAAATTTATGGGATGACACATTATTAGTAGATTATCAAATAAATATTTATAGATTTTTTTTTAAATTCAGCTTCTATTATATTTCCAAATTCATTTATATATCCAGATATTTTTTATTAACAGAATCTTATTCGTTCGACTTATAAAATTAATATCCCGATAACTTCAAATCAATTATTTACCCAATTAACCCGGGGTTAAAAATCCGGGTCGTCACATATATGCTTTTATTCAATTATATCTTTTTCCTTTTAATGTGATTTTGAATCATAAATCACAACACTCCACATTGATACAAAATTATGTTAATCCAATACATACTCGCTTCATATCAACTAAAACACATAAGCATGCACACCCTTCAATCAAATATGCAATCGTAATCTATTCAAAAAAACATAGTACCACAAAGGACTCTATGTAGGCTTTGTGGTGCTCCTCTACATGCTCCACCTTAATTAAGACATGTTTATTTGTCCAACTCGAATTTAAGAACTCCATACGTTCTTCATCAATTTTCCAATTCATGTAGATTATTGCTTTTCGGTTTGACATGCAAAACCTTTCCACTACTTGCTTCCAAATCCCTTATAACACTATCTCGAGTAGAAAATTAGTCACCGTCTCCTTCCAACTACTATATTGAAAAAAGATCCTTCTCACTTTATAGGACATGCATAACTCGTGTGAATCTCACCACCTTTCATCAAACTTCATGTCACAACCACTAGCAGATTCCATATTTCCCTTGCCCTTTATAATCAAGGACGCCTCCTATTATTTGCGTAAGTGGAAACATACTTCTGAATCAAGCACCAGTCTTAGCCTTTGCCATTATCAACTCTTAAAATATTAGCATTAACTTCATCACCAAAGTTTGCATCATCATCATTATTTTCTTTAGAATTTTATTTATTTCCTTCTTCCAATGTCTTCATCTTCTTATCCTTTACTAAACTATTGTAGAATTTCAGTATAGGATTTAGTTTTTTGTGATAATAACAATGACGCCTCTTTCCAAATTTGTTCATCTTCCTTTCCTTGCAATGTTGAATTCATTAATAGGGTTGGCTAATTCCTTTTCCTTGAACTTTTCTTCCTTCTAGTTCATTCTTCTCGTCTCTTAATTAAGAAAGCTACTTACCACTGAATCCATTGAGGCAACTTCATTCGAATTTGAGTTGTTAAGTGCAACCACAAGGGTTTCCAAACACCTTAGTAATGAACTCAATAAGATTAGCGCTTGTGTCTCATCATCAATCTTGTAATGCATGATAGCCATTTTATTCACAATCACTTGAAAATAAGTAAGATGAATGATCTGCATTCCTTATGTTTTAGATTTACCAATCATCTCAAGAGTAAGACCTTGTTTGTTGTCGAATTATTTACATAAATCTCCTCCAACTTGTTTGAAGTTGCATAAGTTGTTGTTTCAGTGGTAGCAATATGAAACACTGTATTTTCCAATAAACATCGAATAGTTTTGTAGCCATCTTATCTAAAGTTGCCCATTTTCCCTCCATTTAACCACTAAGTCTCTCTCCTTTCTTATCAAATGGCTTATGAAGATCATTGAGATACAAAAATTCCTCCATATTTGTCTTCCATAATCCCCAGTTACTCTCATTTACTTTTTACGTAGATATTTTCACTATCCAAAACCTTTTTTTAGAAAAAAAGTTGCGTAGTTAGCTTCGATGCAAATTATTAGGGTTACGCTAGGCCTGTCAAATTGGTACTTTCGAATGTGGATAGTAACATGTCATCCAAAACCATTTTCGAATATCAGATATCTGTATCTGTGAATACGTACAGATATAAGATATTTCTCCAATCCGTTGATGGAATTAAGAAACATATATAGAAAATTTTCGTTTAGCAGAATTTTTTCAAACTCATTGATTATAAAAGTAAGAAAATAAACAAGTACAATGATAATAAATAGTTTCTAGCAGTAAATATGCATAATATGCAGATAATATAAACTATTAATTTAATAAAATAATAAATACATATTTTCATTGTACTAAAATATGCATAATATAAACTATAATCTTGAGAAAACCGAACGGATAATTTTTAGATTCGGCTTTCTTCGTATCCGCATCCTCATCTATTTTCCTAAATATCAAATATTCATCTATTTTTTCGACACGAGTGCAGATGACTTTTTAATTTTTTGGATATCCATTGACATGCCTAGGTTATCCAAGGATTCCTTCATAATTAGATTTGATAAGAGATGAATAAGTGAATAAAAATAAGGGATAAATTAATTCCTCCAACCCCCCCCCCCTTCCTCCATTAATGTCACAATAAAACCATTAACAAGACTCTAATTTTAGTAACAAACTGAAAAACAATACCAAGACAATAATTGCTTAAACTAGAAGAAAAATGATGCGTCTATTTATAACAACAAATTACTTGGTGCTCAAATCACCATTATTACAACAATAAATAAATTGTTGTATCTAATTAGGAGAGTAAAATCTTCTTTTTTTTACTATGATATATACAAGATTACTCTAAGCAAGTCCAAATATTGGTTTTCTTTTTATTATATTTATTTCTTTTAAATGTGATTATGTATCACAAATCATAACACCTAATAAATTCTACTAAAAGCATCTCCAACAACACGAAATTCATCCCAAATGTCTTGTTTGATATAAAGAACTCTTTAACATGGCAATTCAAATTGATTCAAAATCCAATTCTTGATGTGGATGCTTCATTAATATACACATTTGAATTCAAATGCCTTCAAATAAACGCCTAGTATTCAAACATCTATTAAGTAAGTGTTTAATTGCTAACCACTTATTATATAAGCGGCCAACTTCAAGCTCTTATTAAATAAGAGGTTGAAGTCAGACGCTTATTCGATAAGCGCTTGACAATTAGACACTTATTTAATAAGCGTTTGGCATTGGAAGCTTATGAAATAGTGGAAATTTGGGATATGCATTTATTTTCAAACTTATTTCACTTTCTATCTCTTCTTAAATCAAGTTTCACGGAAAACCTTTCAATTACTTTTTATAGAAATTTGCAGTTATTAGTGTCAAATATATGCAGATAAAAGTGTGAATATTTGAACAATTTTGTGTCAGTATATGTTTTTAAATAGTTGCATTTTTTTTATTTCTAGTTTTTGATGCAAATATTTCTTGTTTTACCTGCAAATATTTATAGTAAAAACCGTAACGTTCCCGAAACATAGTTTCAGTAGTGTTTCGTGAAATCAATTTTTAGCAAGGGATAGAACTGTATTTTTGAAACTTACAAAAGAGCGTTTACCAAAATTTCTGAATTAATAAAACACATTTTTTTAGGGTTTTAGCAAAAATTAATCTTTAATATTCAGGATTATGAACATTAGAGGAACCCATTAGAAATGCACTAAAAGGGGTGTCTATTAAAATGGTAAATAATGTCTTTTTGTGCAATATAAATTCTTACATGTCATCCACCAGTCCCATTGTATGGTCACGGTACTATTTACAACTGTAACTTTTTTAACAATAATAATACAACGTCCGGCTTTGATGAATGAATTGAAGCGCGAACGTATATCAACGGTTCTCCCAAATTCAAAACTTCCAAATCTACGGCCCCCCGAAATCCGTCAGATCCTGCTCATCTAACTTTCGGGCGCAGTAACAGTACTCTTTTCTTAATATTTCGAGGACTGCTTGAAAGACCGGCTTATGTAATGGTGAACTTGTTTGAATCCTTGATAAACATAACTTAAGTTGTTGGTACAAGAAAGAACTACATAGAAAGCTTTCTACGATTTATATTTTTCCATAGTTGCACCACTAGGAATGTATTTTTTCCCTTGTACTAGCCCCACTCGAAATGTTTTTTTTTTGTATTTGTCGCACTAGATAACATAATTTTTGTTAGGTTGTATATGAGTTCAGAAAGAGAAAAGAAATGAAATTACAAAATACTAAAAGTTAATAAAGGATAGAATTGAAAATTTCAGGGTGTATGTAAAGTAAAAAATAGTGTAAAATGTTTTACGCCAAATTATCTTATACTATAAAGCAAAACCCTTGGTCAAAGGGTCAAAGTGAAGCCTTTTTTGACTTCCTATATTGCCCATGGTTCACATAACAAAGAAATCATTCCAGCAGGGTACTTTAGTCTTTTCTCAACCGCCTCCCACGTTTCCTAACATTACAGTTCGCACGTCTGTTTACCTACCTCTTCCTTCTCTCTTTCCTACTCCTTTTCGTCCTCTTTTTTGATCCCCTTCCACTTTCACCTCACCGGGGAAAAAAAATGGCAACTCCCCACCTACGCTTCTCTAACCGCCTGCCCTAGCTTGACTTCCCTCCAGTCTACTACACCTTCTATTCCACTTTCTTCCAGGACAGCCGGTGCCAACGACAGTAATCCCCACCGTCCCGGTCGTCCATCAGCGAAGCACTCCCTTCCTACCGACGACGTACATCGCCACCAACTCGGTGACCAATTACTGTTCAAAGCTTCCACCACCGTCTGATAAAAAAAGACACCGAGCGTGTGAGATTTGTTTCGCTGAAGACATCGGATGGTTGCAAGGTTTACACCTAACTATAGCTAACAACGTTAGCATATACAGGTTACGCCGGTTCTTTCGAAACTACTACCCACAATCAAATTAATAGTTTTAACATTATCCTCAATTCTTCATTCCTCTTCCAAAAATCAAATTGATCTCAAAGGAACGGAAAATATGGCAATCACTCCTATTTCGTGCACTATTGAATTGCCGAATCACATCGTCAACTTTGGGATCGACTTGCGGATGTGATGCTCAAAGACCTAGGTAATTTCTTTTTTTCGGTTTCCATAATTCCATAAAACTATTAATCAAAGGAACTGAAAACGTGCCCATCGCTCACTCCTATTTCATGCGCTATTGAATCGCTAAATCACACAGATCAGATTTTGGGGATCGTTTCTTCCTGATGTGATACTCAAAGCCCTAGGTAATGTTTTACTTTTTGGTTCAGTATCAATTTTTTAGGTTCTATGATTACATCTACTTTATCACACATCCACTTTATTTTGGATAATTGCCGGCGTTTATAATATTTCCTCTCAAAATATGTACGATTTGGCTTGATTTTTGAACTGAACTTGGTCAAGGCTGATGCATGATTTTAGTATTCTTCAACCCATATTATGTATACATATTTTAATGTCATTTATCTACTTTTATGTTAAGAAGCTCAAACCAAAGCAATTTTATCATGTATGCATGACTATAATAAACTTTCACCATTTTATTTCTATGATGAAAATGTAGTTATGTGATTCAGATTGTAAAAAGTAATCTATTTGGTTACATGTATACAAGAATAAATAAAGAATAATTCAACCCTTTCACACGATGTTGCATCTCTGTTATACCATGGTGACTTAGTAATATGCACTAATATTTCAATAAGTATACATAATTGCATACGTAATGATATGGGCTCTTTTACAGCTGTTTTTCAGCACACTTATTCCATTTGTAAAAGTAATAGATTATCAATTACTTTCAATATATTACTTGCCAAGTGCAGTCATTGGTCATATACACATACATGCCATGCTTAGAAGACTTTTTTGATAATATACCCCAGCCAAAAGACTTAACTTGCAATAGTACATGGTAATTAATTCCAACAAGAAGATTAAACTTGCAGTTAGTATTTTCTACTTTTAGTTATATGATCACCTTTTTTCTATGAACTTAGACACCTTCCCCTCTCTATTGCAGATGATGCACAAATCTTGCTTCGACTGAGCTCAATTATCCTTCAAAACAAACGGACAACGAAAAATGCATTTTTGAAATTGAAGAGGTACCTCATTTATTTGCACTTACTGCTATATGCTGCTCATTTTTTTTATTTGCAGTTTTACAGTGCTTATTGATTTACAGTAACCCGAAAGGAATTTTTATCATTGTATGCTTAAATGACTATATGATTGACATGCCGTGACCCAAAATGATTCACAGTAACCCAAAATTTATTTAATTATCACAATTGCAACTAAATCAAGTAGAAGTCAATGTCAATGCAGACATAACTGCAAATGAAAGTCTTTTAGGGATTTTCAACTGTTTGGGATATTCTATTTACTGTATTTATTTTTTGTTTGTTTTTTGGTTTTGACTTTTGTGCTTCATGGCTCTTAACTTCCCTTAATTGCCTGATTTAATTATACAAAGACGAATGTCAAACTGAATTTGTATATTTTTACTTCTGTTGGGTTATTTTTCCCACCCAATTATTTGTTTTGTTAACAAACCTGATTGTGCTAAGCAGTGCACCAAAGTGAGCATAGGTAAATTTACTCTGTTATTTTTTCTGATTATAATCAATTATTTACTATCAGCATTATCCCTGTACTGAAATTTGTCTTCTGTGATGAAGAATTAATTGGTGTCCATTAATTTCAATTTGTTATCCTACCGTTACTATGCATTTAGGTTGGTATAATTACGTTTTCTGCTAGCATGCAACAATCTATTTGGTAAAAGTTCCATGCGTTACTATTTGATGATGATACCTAAAATATTTGGTGAAGATAATATGATAGCTACAAAAATTCATATAATTCAATTAACGTTAATATTATGCATCATGGCTGAATTTCAAATATTTTTGTAATAGATGCTTAAGTTTTTTATTCCACCCTATATGTTTTTCCCTTGATTTCTTCAGTAGTGGATATCAATAAAGTTCAACGTTTGTGCTCAATAGTTGTCGCTAATGAATATCTGTTTAGTTGTTGCTCAACTTACAACCTGATTTTATATATATTCAAATTGAAGATTCAACATGGGTGTTTAGTCATCTAAATATGTGATGAAGTTCATTATAAAATATGATAAACTTATTTTCAGCCAAGGAGAACACGTTAGGTGGCTTCATTTGTATTTAGAAGCAATGAATAAGCCTCTATTACATGCGGATAAGACTTAAAACATGTGTATATTTACTAACCGAATCTAAGAAAGCAATCAAACTATGCAAAAATGTTGATTGGATAGAAATGAAACCATGGTTGAGGTTTTCTGCATTTATAAAGGGTTAAAAATGATGGTAAAGTAAACTATGTTATGTAAGTGTCCTCTAGCGTGAATTGATGATTTAATTTCTTCACAATGCATTCTTTTATCATCTTTCTATTCCACCTAATTGCCACAATTCTCTCTATTGCAGATGATGCACAAATCTTGCTTCGACTGAGATCAAATATCCTTCAAAACAAACAGACAACGAAAAATGCATTTTTGAAATTGAAGAGGTACCTCATTTATTTTCACTTACTTCTATATGCTCTTCATTTTTTTATTTGCAATTTTACATTTCTTATCGACTTACAGTAACCCGAAAGGAATTTTTATCATTGTATGCTTAAATGACTATATGATTGACATGCAGTGACCCAAAATGATTCAAAGTAACCCAAAATTTATTTACAGTAACCCAACTACTAGATAGTCAAAACACACAAAACTCACAAACATTAAATATGCATGGCCAAATATTCACAAAATATATAGATCACTGATTTTGATTATCATACGTTTTGTGACAAATAATTCTCACCTGAAACTTGCTCGCTCTCGCCCTCCTCCATATACTATTGCCTTATTGCTAATTATGGCTTCTATGAAATCCCTTTCATACTAAAAACTACCATGCTGTTGACACCATTATAAGTACAACTACCTCCTTTATGCCACTTCCGCTTCTTATTTTTTTCCTTCTGTGCATCTCCCCTGATTTTGTTACAGTTTTAGATTTATTATCGAACTTGATTACCATGGGTGCTGAATTTTACCTTCGTTTCTTATTGTTTTTACACTGTTCCAAATGACATCTACATACTATACTTTTATTGCAGATTATGCCTTCTGTGCAAGCCCCCTCCAACTTCAAGCTAAAAAGCAATGTGTTGTTGACACTGTTACAGGCGATTGCAATCATCCACATCAGCTTCAACTCAGGTCCGCAGAGTCTTTTCAAATTTTTTTCCTAACATTTAATTTCTTTACTCCCCTATTGTACACTGCAACTGATCGTTATTTTATTGAGTTGAATTTTTTTAGGTGATATAATTATGGTAAAAATTAGATAATTTAGTTATAATATTATTATTTTTTATCGCTAAAACAAAACTATGTACTAAGTTTTGATAACTGATCCAAAATATGTGGCACCAGTTGTATATAAATATGTTCCAATTGATTTGTTGCCCAAAACAGCTACCCTCCCTTTCACCTGCTATCAGACGTGCAGTTGGAGGTGGGGGTGATCGTCGTGCCCAGCAATGGCTTCGGTTAAAAAAAATAGTATGCTCCTTTATACTCCTTAATTAGGTATTATTCTATGTTATTGAAGTAGAACTGCAACTGAAGTACAAATCGATTTCACATTAATATTCTCTATGTTACTGTATTGAACTGATAAAATTGCTAATGTTAGTAAATGACATCAACACCACCTAATTGCCACAATTCTCTCTATTGCAGATGATGCACAAATCTTGCTTCGATTGAGATCAAATATCCTTCAAAACAAACGGACAACGAAAAATGCAATTTTGAAAGAGGTACCTCATTTATTTCCATTTACTGCTATACGCTGTTCATTTTTTTTATTCGCAGTTTTACAGTGCTTATTGACTTTTTGTAATAGATGCTTAAGTTTTTTATTCCACCTTATATGTTTTTCCCTTGATTTCTTCAGTAGTGGATAACAATAAAGTTCAACATTTCTGCTCAATAGTTGTCGCTAATTAATATCTGTTTAGTTGTTGCTCAAGTTACAACCTGATTTTATATATATTGAAATTGAAGATTCAACATGGGTGTTTAGTAATCTAAATATGTGATGTTCATTGAAAAATCTGATAAACTTATTTCCAGCCAAGGTGAACATGTTAGGTGGCTTCATTTGTATTTAGAAGCAATGACCAAGCCTCTATTACCTGCGGATAAGACTTAAAATATGTTCCAATTGATTTGTTGCCCAAAACGGCTACCCTCCCTTTGACCTGCTACACACTAGCCGTTAACCCTACTGTTTCAGCCATAATTACAGACCTATGACTCCTTTAACATCTTCCACATAATAATATGTCAGTTGCAAAATATCTAATCTACTTGTCCCTATAAGTATGCATTTCCCACTATTCACTCACCCCACTTTTCACCTTTACTACTACGTACTATTCCACTTTCATTTCGTTAGCAATATTTTGGCATATCAGTTCAACTGCCCCACCCTCTTCACACCTTTCTTCCACCTAACTCATTTTTTTCAAATCTTTATGGACCGGCAACAAAGGGAAAGACGACGTGTCACTCAACGTGCAAGGCGTCAACATGCTAGACAGTCTGCCGTCGCAAGTAGAAGGACATCTGTTGCTGCAAACCAACAGCTGGCAAATTCGACAGGTACTTTTCCCCTCCCTGTCACGCTTACAACTCTTTAACATTTTAACATCTACGCTTCACTATAACCAAGTACAGTACACATATATGCACCATTTCTGCAATTAAGGCTGTTAATCACTTTTATACAATTACGCTTTCGATAAACATTTGTTTCTAACTCCCCAACATCAGTTTGCAACCTCAAATTTAAATGTACTATTTACCCTGACTTAGATTCATATACCATGCTTTCGGGTGGAAACCATTTTGTTTTACTACATTCTTATACGTATCCACGCTTATAAATTAAGCTCTAGGCCAGCGATGAATATCACTGGGACTGAGTTTTCAAATAAAAAAATAAAAAATTGGGTAACTGTAACGACCTAGAATTTATGTCATTTGAAATTCGAAAATTTAATTGTTTTTAAATATTAATAAGTAAGAATTGCAAGCCGAATAAATTTTATTTCGAATATCTAGATTTAATTGGATAATTAAATCGATAATTAATATTTGAAATTCCAGAAATAATTGGAAACTGGGTTTAATGTGATTAAAAATGATTTATAAAGTTATATTAAATCATATTGGAGTTAGAATGATGTTATAGAACTTTTAAAATCGAATTAAAAGTTAAATTGTGAAAATTGAATATTTTAATATTTAATCGGCGAGTAAAAATGACCATTTTTCAAACAGTCTCGGATTTCGTCGAAACAAGTTTCATTGGATCCGTAATGTGAAATTATTGTAAGATTTCAAATTTCGTGTCAATCGGATGTACGGTTTGTCCGGGGCAAGCTGAAACGCATCGAAATCGTTTTAAATCGATTTGATTTAAATTTGATCGTTTATTTCCGTAACTCTCACATACGATTGAATTAGCTCCCAAAACACGTTTCATTGTGTTCGGAACGTGAGTAAAACCTTACGAACGCCAGGCGGCACATGTGATTTGGAGATCGTTTGAAAAAGTCGTTTTAAAATGAATTTAATATTATTATATACGTATATATATATGCGTTAAGAGGAAACCCTCATTCATCTTCGTGGCTGCCAGTTTTAAAATTCAATGGCCGAAACGCTCCAGTTTTCATCTCCATTTTTCTCTCAATCCATTCATCTATTCGAAAAATTCCTAACTACAACATTGTAGAGATTGGAGAGATCTCCAGATCCAACGGTTGTGATGTGGAATGGAGCCACAAATCAACGACAAATTGCGTTCAAAGACGTACGTTCGCACATGTTTTTCTCCACCCTAGATGCGACCGAGTTCGACGTCCTTCTGGGTGTTGGTGGCACTCGCGATGAGCTTCGTCGTGGCACTCGCCGATCGTCTTCAAAGTGCTCGTATTTGTCTCGTTAATTCAAGAGGAGTGGCGGCAGTGGGTTGTTGAACACGTTCGAACTGATGGGGGGAAGAAGGGGTATTCACGGCCTGGATTGTCACGTTCAAAACGGCCAGGATGTAAGGTTTGGAAAAAAATAGAAATTAATTATATTTAAAATTCGTTCAAACTTTAAATTGTCATATCTTTTTGATACGATATCAGATTTCGACGAATTTGGAAGCGTCGGGATCGCAGCGATGCGATCTACGCTGCAGCACAGGTCTGGATTCAGTTTGAGCAAGCTAAAATTTTGGATTAAATCGAACGATTCGATTTAATTTAAAATTTCAAACGCTCGACATTTTTTTAAAAGCAAAGGTGAGAACTCCTCACTCAATCGAATATTGTGTTTCGATTTAAATTTTAAATAGTTGAGATTTAAAATTGTTGATAGTGTTAATTGTGTGAATTGAATGATGATTGCTATTTATTGTGTTAAATAGATCTTATACGCCGTATATTAAACGGAGGTTATTTATTAAAAACATATACCGCGATAATTCCACAGTGAAGTTGAATTGGTATTATATATGTATTTAGAGTTGATTTCCCGCATTATATAGCGGATGAGACCCTATTGCGCCGCATAATAGCGGATAATATTTATAAATCCCATATACCGCGATATTCCACCTCGAAGTGGAATTGGTATTGTGCTAACATCTGTGGATGTAGGGAACAGGTTGGAGGAATCCAACTGGATTCCTCAAAACATTTGAATTGGTTTCATATGTTGTGTGTTGATTATTTATAAACTGTGTATGATTATATCTGTGATTGAATTGTTGAAGGCTAAATTTAGCCGAATGTATTTTTGGTATCGTTGGATACCAGAAATAAGTGAAATTGGATTTTTGAAATTAAAATTGGAAATTTTAAGTGAATTCTTTTGAAAGAATTAGTTGAATTTAAAAGAAGGAATTTAAAAGCAAAAAAAAATTTGATTTTTGAAATCTTATTGAATTATTTCCAAAGTATAGGAAAAGATTTTTTTTAAATGGATTTTGAATAGTACTATTCGAAAGTTGAAGAATTTATTTAAAATGGGATTTTAGATGGTTTGGAAGAGATAAAGGAATTTATTTTAAAAAGGTGATAAATTTGTTTGAAAATCCAATTGATGATTGATTTGGTATTTGAAGATAAATCTTTGGGAAATCGATATGAAAATTTATTTGGTGTTTGAATGAAAATTGATTTTTGTGTTGAGAATAAATTTGGAAATCGATTTGTAAAAATGATTTGGTATTTGGGATTAAAAATTTAGAATCAATTTGAAATTTGATTCAGTGTTGAAGTAAATTTAGAAATCAATTTGGAATTTGATTTGGGGTTTGAATTAAAATTGAGAAATCAATTTGAAAGTTGATTTGGTGTTGAAAGTGAATATTTGAGAAATCGATTTGAAAATCGTATAAAAAGTGAATATTTGAGAATGTAAATTCAGAATAGAATTTATAAAGGAAAGGGAAATTTGTTTTAAAAATAAACATTGATTTATTTTTGAAGTGTGGAAATAAATTTACAGATTTGGAATGTAAATTTGAAATAAATCAAAAAGGATTTATTTAACTGGTTTAAATGGACCATTTTGAGATGAAGTGTGAAATATGATTTGAAATTGGTTTTCAAATGTTGAAGTGTGGAAAAATGTGATTTGAAATTTGTTTTTAAAGTGATGAAGTGTGGAAAAGAATTTACAGATTTGGGATGTAAATTTGAAATAAATCGATAAGGATTTATTTAATTGATTTAAATGAAAGTGATTTGAAATTTATTTTCAAATGGTTGAAGTGTTAAACCGTATCTCGCGAAGAGATTTGAAATTTAATAATTTGGGAAAAATTATTTAAATTGATTGATTGTTGTGAATGTTGGTTGATAGTTAAATAATCCACTATCAATATTTGCCTTTGAAATGGCACTTGATTTGTTTTTTTAAAAACAAACGCTCACTATTCGGGTTAGCCGGGAAAAGACCTTTGTGTCATATAACCCATTCCGAATTAGTGATACGACGATATGGATCGTATTGAAGACCGGTGGTGAAGACCGGATATTTTCGAAAATGAAAGGACAACCTGTCGAATGTCTCTTCACCAAGTTGCTTCGGTATAGAGATTTATATCACTCTTCTTGTGACGGGAAGTCCGGACGTGATTAGTGAATACCCGGATTGCAAGGGCTTCTTTGGAAGTGCCTTCGGTTCCGTTCGATCCCGAAACGGACTTGTATGGATGTGTGTCTGACGTTACACTTTGAGATGTAAAGCTGGTTTCTATCAAATACATTTCTGTTGGTAGTGGAGAATTTATTCTCTTAGCTTAACACCCTTCTCTGAGACGTACGAGCTCAGAGGTTATGTAGTTGATGGTTACTTGTGATACATTCCCAATTTGGTAATGTGGAATACGAAGTGTTGTTGATCATTTGTTGGTCAAAGCGTGGCTTTGTGAAAAAGCGTGGCTTTGTGAAAAAGCGTGGCTTTGTGAAAAAGCGTGGCTTTGTGAAAAAGCGTGGCTTTGTGAAAAAGCGTGGCTTTGTGAAAAAGCGTAGCTTTGTGAACGAGACTTCGTTGAGCCTCACAACCCGGTAATGGTCGAAACAGGAATGTTGCGGCAAAGGTTTTTAGGGGTAGCGCCCCTAGGGTATGTCATTTCCTTCTGGATAAAAGGTGATATCATGGTCTGGAGCCCAGATATTTTACCTATGTTGATGCTGCAAATTTATTATACTTTGTGGTTGTTGCTTTGTGGTTGAGGATCCTCGGATAAAGGTCGGTGATGACCGGGGGATGACATAGCTCATGTGTTAGTTACCTAGTTACAGCTTGGTTAAAGCGTGAGGTAACGTCGGCCTTGTGTTTGCAGAGATCCGGTTAGGTTCTCAGGGCATCTTTCCAGAGGCGTTTCCATTTCGGTGTAAGGAAGTTCCTTTGCCTGACCATTTGTTGGAAATCAAAAGAAACAATACGAACCCAGTACAGTTTTAGTTGTAGAACCTGCCATTTACTTATGGTGGTCACCACTGTTTAGATGGTAGCTATAGTAGGCATACAATAATGGTTGTATGTTGGCTAAGATTAATATTATATTTTCGAAATGGTTTTCGACACTATGCACTAATGATAATATTATCGAATGATTTTGCGTAGTAAGCATTTTTGACTATCATAAGAAGAAATCTCCTCCAATTCTGCGTTTGCATTGTGTGTGTGGCGGGAGGTCTTATGGTAGTTTCATTTTCCAAAAAGCATTGCGAATGTCTTTTACTTCCTTTGTAGTTGTTTAAAGATAAATTGTTTTAGTTCTCACGCCAGTCACCATGACTGACCTGGAGTTTATTGTTTCCTTCCTAAACTCTGGGTGCCCACCAATTTCCATACGGGCAGTCTAGAGTCAGGTTATCAGGTCATTCTGGATATTCAGGAGATGCTGTGGAGCTCAGTGGCAAGCTGGATGGCGAGACGTAGCATTTGTATATACAATTATCTTTTCCGCTGTGTATTCTGTATATGGACAAGTTTATATAACTGTCCAGTGTTGTATATTGTTGTTGTAAACTATGATGATGATGTAATGTATAAAATGATATAGTTCTTTGATTTAAAGATTATTCATTTATATATTATATGTTGTTCCGCTGCGAATGTGAGATTCTGATATTGTTCTGTGTTTTCATGTTGTTTCTTCTTTCTTTTCCTTCTGTATTCTTCTACCTCTTCTTTTTCTCCATAACAATTCGGTTTTCCGGCATTCTATTGCTCGGCAGTTGATACAGTGGACGTATTAATGTCGATTTTTGAACGTCGAAAAGTCGAAATGTTACATTTGGTATCAGAGCGAGGTTAAGCGTTAACCTTGGCTCTGTTGGGAATTACTCATTAGAGATAGAGTCAGCAGTACTCTGGAATGAGTGTGAGTGTAATAATAGATATGAGCGCGTATTTGTTAGTGAAGATGAAAATGTTATATATTGTGTTTACTTATCCGTTGAGCTGTTTGTGAATTATGGTCGGTATGTGGGATGCCATATTATCGATAGGGGTTTCTAAACACTTAAATGAGGCAAGTCGACATAGTATCATTTTAAATTGGGTAAATGAAATAATTTTACCTCGATTATATTTTGTATATAAAGGAAATAATTTTTCAGAATTATTAAAGTGTATATAAAATTGAATTGTTTGGTTGTTGAAAATGTAAGAATATATATGAGTTAATAAAAGTTGTTTGAATAAATCATATAAAAACAACAACTGTAAAAGAATGAAGTATATAAGCAAATGAATTATTAAGTATGGAATTATAATTAATATGATTTGCAGTTGTGAAATAATCTTGTATAAGTAAAGTTAAATAGTGAAATTTTATGAGAATAAGGTTTATAAATGTGATTTATGAATAAAAGGGAATTTTTTTGAAAGAATTTAAGCACTGAATTCACTATTGTTGCTGGGAAATAATAAGGGTGATGACTGCAGCATCATCAGTATCATTTCGAATTTTTGTGTGATGGATTTGCTACCATAATAAATTGGAAATTGAAGTTTTGTTGTGATAAACAAAATTTAAATTAAAATCCAAGTTGTAATTGATAATTATAAGTGAAATGAGTTTTATACTTATAATATGATTTGGGAAATTAAATAAATAAGTTGTGTAACTTATAAAATGAGAAGATGTAAGTGAAATCAAATGATAAAAAGGGTTAAACAATTTTGTTAAGCAAAATCTGATATGAATTTGACTTTGGTAAAAGTTAAATAGATTTTATTTTAGAATTGGAATCTGAATTGGATTTATAAGTGGAAATTTAAGTTAAGTTAAACAAGTGATGTTTAATTGGAATATAACTTAAGTAATGATGAATGAAGTTGATTTTGATATCAAAGTAAATTAATAAAATGAATTAATGAAATGAAGTCATTAAATGAATGTGAACTTGAGTTATGTAAAGGAGATTCAACTTTATTTATAAAATTAATTAGCAATCGAATTAATAAATGGATTGAATGTTAATCAATCGAATGTGAATAAATTGATATGGAATAATGGATGTAAGTATTAATTCATTGAAGCTAATAAATTGGAAATTGAATGGAAGTCAATTTAATATTAAACCAATTGGGAGTAAAAATGTTGAACCAAATTGAATGTGAAGTAAAGTAAATTGAATAAATTTGGTTGCGTTGAATGACATTGGTTGTTATATGATTGTTGGTTGATTGTATATATAAATTCATTAAGTGTTAATGAATTTGAATTAGTGAAATTGAAAGCTATGTAATTGGATTTAAATTGAAAGTGAACCAACTTGAATTTAAATTAGTGAATGTACACTAATTAAAAATGAATAATTGAATGTCGATTGTATATGAATTTGTAGTAAACAATTACAAGTGATGTCGAATATGTTGCTTATAAACCTTGTTAGTATGCATTTCTTTTAATATGCATATGTTGTAGTTGTTTAAAAGAGTAAATTGTTAATAACTTTATATATATATATATATATATATATGTCACTTACATATTTAAATTGAGTAAGTACAGGTGTCGTGGCTACCGTTCGGCTGATTTGGGTACCCTAATAAGCTAATAAATAACTGCTTTGCTTAAAAATGCTAAAAAGGTATACCTACGCAATAAAAATAGGAAATATGAACTGTTTTTATGCTTTTCCGACCGGGTGGGTCGATGTATATATATTTATGTCAATTGTGATCCTACTACGATTGAACCGCGCAAAGGAGACGCTGGCGAATTTTTTGGAAAATTTAAGGCGTTAGAAAAGTTTTGAAAATTTTGAAAAAATTTTGTTAATGAAAAGTCAATTTCTAAATTGTAATGAAAATATAGGAATTGAACTAGAAAAAGAAAACCATTGTTTTGGTTGAAGTTAAAGGTTTTGAAAAAAAAAAGTGAATATAAAATTTTCACTAAGTGGATTTTTGAAAAGTTAATGGATTTTGGGCATTTTTCTTACTTTGCAATTTCGAGGACGAAATTCTTTTAAGGGGGGAAGTTTGTAACGACCCAGAATTTCTGTCATTTGAAATTTGAATATTTAATTGATTTTAAATATTAATAAGTAAGAATTGCAAGCCGAATAAATTTTATTTCGAATATCTAGATTTAATTGGATAATTAAAACGATAATTAATATTTGAAATTCCAGAAATAATTGGAAATTGGGTTTAATGTGATTAAAAATGATTTATAAAGTTATATTAAATCATATTGGAGTTAGAATGATGTTATAGAACTTTTAAAATCAAATTAAAAGTTAAATTGTGAAAATTGAATATTTTAATATTTAATCGGCGAGTAAAAATGACCATTATTCAAACAGTTTCGGATTTCGACGAAACCAGTTTCATCAGATCCATAATGTGAAATTATTGTAAGATATCAAATTTCGTGTCAATCAGATGTACGGTTTGTCCGGGGCAAGTTGAAACGCATCGAAATCATTTTAAATCGATTTGATTTAAATTTGATCATTTATTTCCGTAACTCTCACATACGATCGAATTAGCTCCCGAAACATGTTCCATTGTGTTCGGAACGTGGGTAAAAACTTACGAACGCCAGGCGGCACGTGTGATTTGGAGATCGTTTGAAAAAGTCGTTTTAAAATTAATTTAATATTATTATATACGTATATATATATGCGTTAAGAGGAAACCCTCATTCATCTTCGTGGCCGCCAGTTTTAAACTTCAATGGCCGAAACGCTCCAGTTTTCATCTCCATTTTTCTCTCAATTCATTCATCTATTCGAAAAATTCCTAACTACAACATTGTAGAGATTGGAGAGATCTCCAGATCCAACGGTTGTGATGTGGAATGGAGCCACAAATCAACGACAAATAGCGTTCAAAGACGTACGTTCGCACATGTTTTTCTCAGCCCTAGATGTGACCGAGTTCGACGTCCTTCTGGGCATTGGTGGCACTCGCGACGAGCTTCGTCGTGGCACTCGCCGATCGTCTTCAAAGTACTCGTATTTGTCTCGTTAATTCAAGAGGAGCGGCGGCAGTGGGTTGTTGAACGCGTTCGAACTGATGGGGGGAAGAAGGGGTATTCACGGCCTGGATTGTCACGTTCAAAAGCAACGGCCAGGATGTAGGGTTTGGAAAAAAAATAGAAATTAATTATATTTAGAATTCGTTCAAACTTTAAACTGTCATATCTTTTTGATACGATATCAGATTTCGACGAATTTTGAAGCGCCGGGATCGCAGCGACGCGATCTACACTGCAGCGCAGGTTTGGAGTCAGTTTGTGCAAGCTAAAATTTTGGATTAAATCGAACGATTCGATTTAATTTAAAATTTCAAACGCTTGACATTTTTTTAAAAGCAAAGGTGAGAACTACTCACTCAATCGAATATTGTGTTTCGATTTAAATTTTAAATAGTTGAGATTTAAAATTTTTGATAGTGTTAATTGTGTGAATTGAATGATGATTGCTATTTATTGTGTTAAATAGACCTTATACGCCGTATATTAAACGGAGGTTATTTATTAAAAACATATACCACGATAATTCCACAGTGAAGTGGAATTGGTATTATATATGTATTGGGAGTTGATTTCCCGCATTATATAGCGGATGAGACCCTATTGCGCCGCATAATAGCGGATAATATTTATAAATCCCATATACCGCGATATTCCACCTCGAAGTGGAATTGGTATTGTGCTAACATCTGTGGATGTAGGGAACAGGTTGGAGGGATCCAACTGGATTCCTCAAAACATTTGAATTGGTTTCATATGTTGTGTGTTGATTATTTATAAACTGTGTATGATTATATCTTTGATTGAATTGTTGAAGGCTAAATTTAGCCGAATGTATTTTTGGTATCGTTGGATACCAGAAATAAGTGAAATTGGATTTTTGAAATTAAAATTAGAAATTTTAAGTGAATTCTTTTGAAAGAATTAGTTGAATTTAAAAGAAGGAATTTAAAAGCAAAAAAAAAAGTTGATTTTTGAAATCTTATTAAATTATTTCCAAAGTATAGGAAAAGATTTTTTTTAAATGGATTTTGAATAGTATTATTCGAAAGTTGAAGAATTTATTTAAAATGGGATTTTAGATGGTTTGGAAGAGATAAAGGAATTTATTTTAAAAAGGTGATAAATTTGTTTGAAAATCCAATTGATGATTGATTTGGTATTTGAAGATAAATTTTTGGGAAATCGATATGAAAATTTATTTGGTGTTTGAATGAAAATTGATTTTTGTGTTGAGAATAAATTTGGAAATCGATTTGTAAAAATGATTTGGTATTTGGGATTAAAAATTTAGAATCAATTTGAAATTTGATTCGGTGTTGAAGTAAATTTAGAAATCAATTTGGAATTTGATTTGGGGTTTGAATTAAAATTGAGAAATCAATTTGAAAGTTGATTTGGTGTTGAAAGTGAATATTTGAGAAATCGATTTGAAAATCGTATAAAAATTGAATATTTGAGAATGTAAATTCAGAATAGAATTTATAAAGGAAAGGGAAATTTGTTTTAAAAATAAACATTGATTTATTTTTGAAGTGTGGAAATAAATTTACAGATTTGGAATGTTAATTTGAAATAAATCAAAAAGGATTTATTTAATTGGTTTAAATGGACCATTTTGAGATGAAGTGTGAAATATGATTTGAAATTGGTTTTCAAATGTTGAAGTGTGGAAAAATGTGATTTGAAATTTGTTTTCAAAGTGATGAAGTATGGAAATGAATTTACAGATTTGGGATGTAAATTTGAAATAAATCGATAAGGATTTATTTAATTGGTTTAAATGAAAGTGATTTGAAATTTATTTTCAAATGGTTGAAGTATTAAACCGTATCTCGCGAAGAGATTTGAAATTTAATAATTTAGGAAAAATTATTTAAATTGATTGATTGTTGTGAATGTTGGTTGATAGTTAAATAACCGACTATCAATATTTGCCTTTGAAATGGCACTTGATTTGTTTTTTTAAAAACAAACGCTTACTATTCGGGTTAGCCGGGAAAAGACCTTTGTGTCATATAACCCATTCCGAATTAGTGATACGACGATATGGATCGTATTGAAGACCGATGGTGAAGACCATAAAATTTCGAAAATGAAAGGACAACCTGTCGAATGTCTCTGCACCGAGTTGCTCTAGTATAGAGATTTATATCAATCTTCCCTTGACGGGAAGTCCGGACGTGATTAGTGTATACCCGGATTGCAAGAGCTTCTTTGGAAGTGCCTTCGGTTCCGTTCGATCCTGGAACGGACTTGAATGGATGTGTGTCTGACGTTACACTTTGAGATGTAAAGCTGGTTTCTATCAAATACATTTCTGTTGGTGGTGGAGAATTTATTCTCCTAGCTTAACACCCTTCTCTGAGACGTACGAGCTCAGAGGTTATGTAGTTGATGGTTATTAGTGATACATTCCCAATTTGGTAATGTGGCATACGAAGTGCTGTTGATCATTTGTTGGTCAAAGCGTTGCTTTGTGAAAAAGCGTGGCTTTGTGAAAAAGCATAGCTTTGTGGACGAGACTTCGTCGAGCCTCACAACCCGGTAATGGTCGAAACAGGAATGTTGCGGCAAAGGTTTTTAGGCGTAGCGCCCCTAGGGTATGTCATTTCCTTCTAGATAAAAGGTGATATCATGGTATGGAGCCCAGATATTTTACCTATGTTGATGCTGCAAATTTATTATACTTTGTGGTTGTTGCTTTGTGGTTGAGGATCCTCGGATAAAGGTCGGTGACGACCGGGGGATGACATAGCTCGTGTGTTAGTTACCTAGTTACAGCTTGGTTAAAGCGTGAGGTAACGTCGGCCTTGTGTTTGCAGAGATCCGGTTAGGTTCTCGGGGAGTCTTTCCAGAGGCGTTTCCATTTCGGTGTAAGGAAGTTCCTTTGCCTGACCATTTGTTGGAAATCCAAAGAAACAATACGAACCCAGTACGGTTTTAGTTGTAGAACCTGCCATTTACTTCCTTTGTTGTTGTTTAAAGATAACTTGTTTTAGTTCTCACGCTAGTCACCATGACTGACCTGGAGTTTATTATTTCCTTCCTAAACTATGGGTGCCCACCAATTTCCACACGGGCAGTCTAGAGTCAGGTTATCAGGTCATTCTGGATATTCAGGAGATGTTGTGGAGCTCAGTGGCGAGCTGGATGGCGAGACGTAGCATTTGTTTATGATATTATCTTTTCCGCTGTGTATTTTGTATATGGACAAGTTTATATAACTGTCCAGTGTTGTATATTGTTGTTGTAAACTATGATGATGATGTAATATATAAAATGATATAGTTCTTTGATTTAAAGATTATTCATTTATCTATTATTTGTTGTTCCGCTGCGAATGTGAGATTCTGATATTGTTCTGTGTTTTCCTGTTGTTTCTTCTTTCTTTTCCTTCTGTTTTCTTCTACCTCTTCTTTTTCTCCATAACAATTCGGTTTTCCGGCATTCGATTGCTCGGCAGTTGATACAGTGGACGTATTAATGTCAATTTTCGAGCGTTGAAAAGTCGAAACGTTACAGTAACCACCTGCAGCTGATAACTTATTCCTCTAAACAGAACATGTTTTTCGACATGCAATACTTCCAATTAAACTGCCATACATACAATAACTTGCTGATTTTTTACTTTCACACTTTCATACATCATTCCTTCTTCATGTTTAATGTTTCCTATGTTAATACTATACTACTGCAATTTCCAGCCTGCAGCAATTTTGCCCCTTTTTAATACAAAAAAATTATACACTTACCAACAGTCCACTGTGGAAAGTGTCATGAATTACTTAGACTTCCCTTTCTGCCATGATTGCAGTTTTTCTTCCTGTATATGCGTACACTGTTAATATGCAAGAATTATAGGCGGTGCGTCTTCACGGCAGTTAAAAAAAATACACAAACTCCACAATGGGTCATTGTCATTTTTTGCGATTATAACTTCATACTGAAATTAATGAATAAGAATCATATATACATCAACTACAAAATAGTGCCCAACTCTACTAATAACTACAGTCAGACTTCGATTCTTTTATTTTTGAAAAATGATATTCATTATGTTTGAGAATTGCTATTACATATACTATATTCAAAAAAATCCGAAAACTTAGAGTTTGCTTTGATTATTTTATAGTTAGTTGAGTTTTCAAAGTTTGTGCTTAAATAAAAAATTGGTATGGAAATTTAGTTATGTAAACAGTTAATTTTTTATACAAATTTTTTTATACCGATTTACATTCACTTTATTGGAATAGAATCATTTCAACTTTGATTTTTTTATCTTAATTAATATTTATAGGTTTGTAAATCAACAGCAGTGGGTTTCCAAATCAAAAAAATTATAACCAGCTGATAACTTATTCCTCTAAACAGAACATGTTTTTCAACATGCAATACTTCCAATTAAACTGCCAGACATACATTAACTTGCTGATTTTTTACTTTCACACTTTCATACATCATTCCTTCTTCATGTTTACTTTTACCTATGTTAATACTATACTACTGCAATTTCTAGCCTGCAGCAATTTTGCCCCTTTTTAATACAAAAAAATTATACACTTACCAACAGTCCACTATGGAAAGTGTCATGAATTACTTAGACTTCCCTTTCTGCCACGATTGCAGTTTTTCTTCCTGTATATGCGTACACTGTTAATATGTAAGAATTATAGGCGGTGCGTCTTCACGGCAGTTAAAAAAAATACACAGGCTCCACAATGGGTCATTGTCATTTTTTGCGATTATAACTTCATACTGAAATTGATGAATAAGAATCATATACACATCAACTACAAAATAGTGCCCAACTCTACTAATAACTACAGTCAGACTTCGATTCTTTTATTTTTGAAAAATGATATTCATTATGTTTGAGAATTGCTATTACATATATTATACTCAAAAAAATTCTGAAAACTTAGAGTTTGCTTTGATTATTTCATAGTTAGTTGAGTTTTCAAAGTTTGTGTTTAAATAAAAAATTGTTATGGAAATTTAGTTATGTAAACAGTTAATTTTTTATACAAATTTTTTTATACAGATTTACATTCACTTTATTGGAACAGAATCATTTCAACTTTGATTTTTTTATCTTAATTAATATTTATAGGTTTGTAAATCAACAGCAGTGGGTTTCCAAACCAAAAAAATTATAACCAATTTGGTAACAGCCTGCACTTGATAATTTCTTCCTCTAATCAGAACATTGTTTACTGCATACAGTACTTCCACTTAAATTGTCAGACATACATTAATTTGCTCATTTTTAACTTTAAACTTTTTACACGTCATTCCTTATTTACTTTTACTGTTAAATATATGTTAACATCACACTACTGCAAATTCTACCCTTACCAAATTTTCTCCGTTTTTTAGTAAAAAGTAAATATACAATTAAGTGCAAACATTAGTGTTTTATTTCTTTTACTAATTAATAGAGTTTACTTTTTATTTCTGCTCAACCTACTGCTGTTAACCAATTTTCTATACATATGCAGTACATACATTTTTTTACCTTCACATATGTTCATTCCTATTACAAGACACCTGATGGTAATTTTCAGTTCTTCCTCTTATACACTTCATTCATCACTTACTTTTTCTATCCAGCATGTTATTACCTTACTGCTTGAATTTATGTGTTAAGCAAATTTATATTCAATTCCCATCCCTTTTCAGGTAATTGTTTATTAGTATTTTGAAACGTCAAATAACTCTAAATTGTAAATTCATTAACCATTCAAACATAACAGTTGATACTGCTTCTACTACACTAACAGCTATATCTCCTCCCCAACAACTTCCGCATCAATCTGCTCTTCCTACCCGTTATAACTGTGGTCGAAATTTTACTGCTCCCTAACCTTTCCTCCTCCATATCCTACCTCAACCAACTCAGTGCCGACACTGTACTGCAAAATTATTTCCCAGTGAAACAAGTGGGAATTGTTGCTCAAGTGGTAAAGTTACCACTTCCTACCCTCCCCACCTCCTGAACTTTTAGCTTTATTCACTGATGACAGTGACAAAGGTTTACATTTTCGAACTAACATTAGATCTTACAATAATGCTTTCGCATTCACCTCTATGGGGGCTAACATCGATCAACACTTGGCCTCCGGTCGAAACGGAATATACTCTTACCGTGCACGAGGCTCCATCTATCACATCATTGGAAGTGTTCTGCCTCTGCCGGGTTATAGTCCTAGATACCTCCAAATGTACATCTACGATAATGATCATGAGATTGAAAATCGGCAACAGGATAGTGCAATATTAAGACCAGACATCCTGCAAACATTTCAACAAATATTAGATTTTTACAACCCTTATGTACATGTGCTGCGACAGTTGGGGCAGCGTACGGATATAGAAAATTGCAGGCTGATAATAAAAGAACTTATAGTTAATCGTCATTTTCACCAACTACCTACTGCGTCACAAGTGGCGGGTATCATTGTCGGCAACGATTGCTCAAACAGTTCAAACGACGGAGAGATTATAGTTCAAACAAGATCAGGAACCTTGCAACGAGTTGCCGATACAGCTAGATTTTATGATCCACTGCAATATCCGCTTCTCCTCCCACGCGGTGAACAAGGATGGGATCTGAACATCCACAATACCGGTCATAACCAAATCAGCTGTAGAGCCTACTACTCTCACATGTTACAGGTTTGTACTCCCCTATGCTGAACGAAATATACAACTTTTGTACGCATACCTCAAATACATTAACTCTCCCATATATCCCCCACGCTTACCACTTTGTACACATCGTAGGTACGACCTACGGAGCAGCCTCTTCTACTACTTGGTGGTCGCCTACTCCAATAATTTGTGGTTGATACTTTTGTCAAAATTGAAACTATGCGACTACGCTATCTTCGAGACCACCAAGGTACTATTCGAGCCGACTTATATCGGGGTTTACAAGATGCTCTAGCCAGTGAGGAGACAACTGTCGGTTCGTACTTTCCATCCCATCCATTTTCCCCCCATTCACAATATACATTACACACTTAAAATTTTTACACAACTCTGCTATTTGTAGGAAATGTTGGGGTTCGAAAAGTACTACCATCCTCCCATATTGGTAGCCCACGAGACATGCATCAACGGTATCAGGACGCAATGGCAATTGTACGAAGGTATGGAAAGCCTGACTTATTATTACTGTCTGTAATCCTAATTGGATTGAGATTACACAAGAGCTATTTCCCTTTTAACAGCCATATGATCGTCCTGGTTTGACAACTCGAGTTTTCCGTGCAAAATTAGAACAACATATAGTTGATTTATTTGATAAACATGTCCTAAGTAAAGTCATTGCACATGTTCATGTGATAGATTTTCAGAAAAGGGGATTACCACATGTTCATATCTTACTTATTCTGGCAGACACTGATAAACTAAATACCGCCGACGATTATGATACTATGGTTAGGGAAAAAATTCCAAACATTGAATTAGAACCAGATTTGTACATGTTAGTTATTAAACACATGATACATCATCCATGCGGCAATTTCAACCCCACTGTCGTATGCATGCGAGATGGGATATGTAAGAAGGGATTTCCTAAACCCTTCGCTGCATCAACTTTACAAGGAGCTGATTCGTATCCTATCTACAGACGTCGTGACAGTGGAATACAGGGTCACCCAAGTAATACTGCATTTGACAATCGTAGGGTCGTTCCTTATAACCCTTATTTGCTTCTAAAATATGACTGTCATATAAACGTTGAAATTTGTTCCAGTATTAAATCTGTCAAATATCTATATAAATACGTTTACAAAAAATCAGATCGCGTATCCGTAAGAGTGTCTTCTTCATCATCCGCCATTGATGAAATTTCTCAATTCGTTAATTCCAGATGGATCTGCGCATGATACCAAATGAAACAATATCAGGCTTTTAAATCTCCCCGAGATGGCCGAGATGAAAAATCCGAGATATCAGCCAAAATCTGAGATTTGGCAGCCTATTTAGTTATAAGTGTTTTAAATATCGCCCGAGATAGCCGAGATATTTTCCCGAGATATTGGCCAAAATCCGAGATTTAAAACACTGAACAATATATATCAATATTGATAATTTATTTAAGAAACCAGATTTAACACAAAACAAGTTGGGTTTACTCACCAGTTTTCAAAAATGAACAGAGCCTCTGAACCAATTTGAAACAGAAAATAAACACTTGTAACTTTACATGCATAATTAAATTTTAAAAACTAAATTGTGTTTAACAAACAACTTTTGGTTTTGAAACTCAAGGCCTAACAGTAATTAGTTAAGGTGATTTGAATTTTAAGTTAAATCTAAACCCTGTATCTGTAAACAGAGTCGAATATGAGCATAACAGACATGCACACCTTAATATATTCATATATCCAAGAATCCATATACATACAAGCATAATTTATACCATATATTAAAGATCATCACAAGCAAACAACATAAACAGATGGAGGATATTTAAGTTCCAACTTAGTAGCATGTCTCTGTCAGTAATAAGACTACAAATACATCTACCTAACAAGCAACATATTCAATTTAACTCAGACGAAAGTTTACAATCTATTGTAGCTGATGAACACAGAACAAAAACTATGCTTACCGAATTTTTTTACCAAAACTTAACAGACGAGGACGCACGCCAGTACCTTTACCGCGAATTCCCTGAAAAGTATTGGTGGAACAATGAACAAAAACAATGGGTACATAGACAAATACAGCGTAAAGTAATTGGTCGGCTATACACCGTACCACCAACCGAAGGTGATCGCTACTACTTACGACTATTACTGAATCATATTCCAGGACCACTTTCTTTCGAACACTTATGCACGGTCAACGAAACAGTTTACAGTACCTTCAAAGAGGCAGCCGAACACCGAGGATTGTTAGAAAACGGTAACAGTATTAAGGATTGTTTAACTGATGCTTCGAACACCCATATGCCTCTTGCTTTAAGACGATTATTTGTTACCATTTTAGTCTACTACGAACCTTGTGCTGTACGTGACCTATGGGATGAATTTTGGTCGTCTAACTGAAGATTACCTATCCACTTCTTCTGCCTCACTTTCTGCTACATATTTAGTTGGTCGATGTCTTTTTGATCTTAACAACCTTCTAAAACAGTATAATAGAACCATATTTGATTATGATTTACCCCATAACTCCCTACATTCAACTGACGAATACAACAATTTGACGCTTCTTTTGGAAGAACAGTCAATGGAAATAACATCGTCTGATTTACAAGCAATAAATAACTTAACCACTGAACAAAAACAAGCTTTTGACGCAATCATGGTTACGGTGGATTCGAAAAGAAGCTCCATTTATTTCATCGTCGGCCCTGGAGGGACAGGAAAAACTTTTCTATACAAAGCAATTTTAGCTCATCTACGAAACCGAGGTCTTATCGCAATTGCAACAGCTGTGATCCCGCCTTTTGGCAAGGCCGTGACACCAAAAAGTTGACTGGAAAACTAAAGACAGTTCATCGTAAAATTTCGTTATACACTGTTCCACCATGGATATCGATGAATTTTGTCCGAGCCCGGATCAGGCTACAATTGATAGGACACGACAAGCAGAGTCATGAAAGCCAACACTCCAAATTTCAAGTCAATCCGAGTTCGTATGCTCAAGTTATGATCGATGCAAGTTGGAAGAGAACACCCTATTTTCGTATCCATCGCGGACCCACGGTTTGAATCTATTGAGTTTGCATCGATCAGAGTGGCCTTAAGTTTGTATCCATCAACGAGGTGCTGTTCGAATCCATCGGAGACGCCCATGTTCGAATCCATCACGTTAGCACCACAACCATCTGGTTCGAATCCATCAACGATGTTTCCTTCGTATCCATCAAGCTTGGAGGACCTTCGAATCCATGAAGATACCTCTCTTCGAACCCGACCAGTGCCTTCGTTTCGTATCGATCGGCTGAAGTGAGATATGATCGATACGAACGAGTCTCAGTTCGAATCCATGCATGAGTAAAGCATTCGAATCGACTGAGTCAAAGCGACGAAATTCAAGGGACGACTCTATCAACTCGGCGAAAAATGTGGATCGATGCGAAGAATGCGCGCCACGTCAACCTGCTAGCGCGTGCTTAGATCGATCCGAAGCAATGGATTCGAAGTCGTCGATTCGAACAGAGCGTTGCAACCGAAAAAGCGAATTCGTATCAACCATATCTCATGATCCCCAAATCCAAATGATATGAAATTTTCACAGAAGCTTACATACATGTTGAAGAATGTTCTCACCAAATTTCAGCTCCATCAGATGAATTCTTGATCGATTCAAATGGAGTTCGAATCGATCCCGAAACGGGCCCAGATTTTCTAGACACGGGCGCTTGGGCCCCCACACGTGCCAGAAGTAGTCTCCTTAATTTTAGGCGAAATATCAGCCTCCTACACCTATAAATAGAGCCCCAGGTCATTCAGAAAGGGAGATCTTGATTCTGAAGCGCTCAGACTCTACCAGACTCTACTTTGCACTTCACTACTACCATTGTACTCAAAGTACAGAGATATAATCCATTATAATCCGCTGTAATCAACTGTAATCAGCAAAGAACATCAATAAAAGAAAACCTTTGAAGTGGACATAGGCAAGATCGCCGAACCACTATAAATCCTGTGTCATTTACTGTTTTTACTGAGTTTCCTGAGTGATTTGCATACTTATTTCCCTACATATTTGAGATCTGTGATCTGTAATTGCGTACTGGTGCTTTCAACGACCATCGGGTGTTTGTGACCAATTTTGGCGCAAACATTTTGGTGCTTTCACTGAGAAACTGAACTCAGGAGTTCTATCATTTAGAAGTTGAATTTAAAGACTTAGGAGCTCAGATCTGAGAAGATATGACAAGGCAAACTAGTAAAAGACAAAGACCAGAGCAAAGTCAACATGAAAGAAGTCAAGAGGCTTCCTTAGGGGCAAACCAAACATCGATGTTCATCACCAGGAATGAGATGGAGACAATGATGAAGAGACATGAGGAAATGATCCAGAATTTGCTTCAACAGATTGGACAACTTGGAGCACAAAATCAAGGAACAACCAGAGTCCAGAACGAAGCAGGACCATCTGGCGCAGCGCCGAAGCTGGGGGGCACACACTTAGAGCATGTTGATCCAATTCTGGGAAGAGATTCGGGGACATCCGAGCAACCTGGTGGCAATAGAGGGATGAACGCTCAGCCAGGGGGGCAGAACGAAGGTAACACTCAAAAATCACAGCCTGACGACAACGACAGGTTGGCAGAGATGGTCAGACGGGCCATAAGAGGCGAACTAGTCAATAGAGATCTGGAGGATGTACATAGTAGTCCCTTTACTCCTATGATCAGGCAGGCCAGGAATCCACCAGACTTCAAGCAACCATCGGTGGAAATGTATGATGGGCGGACGGATCCAGCGGTCCATCTAACGAAGTATATGAGGCACATGGAAGTGCTGGGGGCATCACAGGAAGTCATGGCCCGGTGCTTTCCATTGTATCTGACGGACATTGCAGTGCTATGGTTTAGACAACTGGAGAGTGGTTCCATTGGGACTTGGACAGGTTTGACAGAAAGGTTTATGAGACAATTCAGGGTTCATATTTCGAGACCCAAGAACGTTATGAGTTTGGCGACTCTAAAACAAAAGGCCGGGGAATCTTTAAGGAGTTTTCTGACGCGATTTATTGCGGCAGCAGCATTAGTGGATCGACCAGATCCATCTATGGTCATGATGGCAACTGTATCTAGAATATCTGATGGCACGGAGTTCAAAAATTCACTAACTAAGGATCCACCTACGGACTTGGGAGAGTTTTATCTTGAAGCCGAAAAAATTTTGCGATTAGAGGATGCCCGTACGGAGAGAGAAGAAGAAATCGATGTTTATGCAGTTAGAGGCGGTAATTCACTTGGAAAAGGTGCAGAGACTGGTAAAGGGAAGCGAAAGGCTGAAGAAAACGATGACAGGTCAAAGCGGCAATGGAGGGAGCCGCGATTTACCACCTATTCAGAACTCAACGAGGGTTTGGAGCGAATCTACCAAGACACCCGAGAGCAAGTTGCCTATCGTAGACCACTACGACGAAATCCAACTACCGACGAGAGAAAATCAGACAAATATTGCTTATTCCACGAGCTGAATGTACATAGCACAAATGACTGTAGACACCAGAAGGATGAGGTAGAAGGGAACATCAGGAACGGTAGGCTACTTCAGTATGTGAGGAGGCGAGCTCCAGCGGCTGAACCAGAGCGACCACCGTCTACATCAGCTAGGGGTGACCCCGAGCCGAGGCACCGTATGGTTATCAATTGATTTAAATAACGATGAACGAGTCGTAAACTTCTCACTAACACCATCAACCCATTTACACATGTATGAGATCGCGAACGATCCACAGGCATGCTCTGAATGATTATTGACTGTCTCGTAGTGAGAATTTACACTTTGACATCCTTGCTTTGCTTTCGTTTCATGTTGATTTGGATATTTAGACTTTGCTTGTTTGGACATTTCTGTTATGGAATTCATGAGAACGTTAATTTGATATCTGCAATTCTGTAGAAGAAGTTACTCGCGTATGCTTTGGATCGCGAACGGTCCACAAGCACACCTTGTATGGCGACGAACCGCCACGATCGCTGATTCAGAAATACGCCCGAACGTGAACCTGACATCGATAATACTAAGTCCCCCCCAGGGCACACTCATTTGCCTCGTATGGCACCCGACCTCGAACGGTCACCATTAGCCTCGAACGGCACCCGACCGCGAACGGTCACACTTCATCTAGTATAACATTCGATCGAGAACGATCACATTTTTTCCTCGTACGGCGCACGATCGCGAACGATCACATTCTTCTTTTCACGTCACCCGACCGCGAACGGTCATAATTCGTCTAGAACGACACCCGACCGCGAACGGTCATAATTCATCTAGAACGACACCCGATCGCGAACGGTCACAACTCGTCTAGAATGACATCCGACCGCGAACGGTCCCATTTCTTTATTTGCCGCGAACGGCATCCGACCGCGAACGGTCTCATTTTTGTATTTGCCGCGAACGACATCCGACCGCGAACGGTCCCATTTCTTTATTTGTCGCGAACGGCATCCGACCACGAACGGTCTCATTTATGTATTTGCCGCGAACGACATCCGACCGCGAACGGTCCCATTTCTTTATTTGCCGCGAACGGCATCCGACCGCGACGGTCTCATTTCTTTATTTGCCGCGAACGGCATCCGACCGCGAATGGTCCCATTTCTTTATTTGTCGCGAATGGCATCCGACCGCGAACGGTCTCATTTCTTTATTTGCCGCGAACGGCATCCGACCGCGAATGGTCTCATTTCTTTATTTGCCGCGAACGACATCCGACCGCGAATGGTACCATTTCTTTATTTTCCGCAAACGGCATCCGACCATGAACGGTCCCATCTCTTTATTTGCCGCGAACGGTATCCGACCGCGAACGGTCCCATTTCGTTATTTGCCGCGAATGGCATCCGGCCTCGAACGGTCCCATATTACCTCAAATTACTTACGGTCACGAACGATCGTCATCCGTGGTCAGGAAAGACTATCAAGTTCTTTACAGGTCGATGATAGGATATGAACATCTAGCTTTTGGAACTACAAAACACACCTTCCTATCGCAAGGCATGTTTTGGGGGGCAAATGTTATCCCTCCTTTTGGCAAGGCCGTGACACCAAAAAGTTGACTGGAAAACTAAAGACAGTTCATCGTAAAAGTTCGTTATACACTGTTTCACCATGGATATCGATGAATTTTGTCCGAGCCCGGATCAGGCTACAATTGATAGGACACGACAAGCAGAGACATGAAAGCCAGCACTCCAAATTTCAAGTCAATCCGAGTTCGTATGCTCAAGTTATGATCGATGCAAGTTGGAAGAGAACACCCTATTTTCGTATCCATCGCGGACCCACAGTTCGAATCGATTGAGTTTGCATCGATCAGAGTGGCCTTATGTTCGTACCCATTAATGAGGTGTTGTTCGAATCCATCGGAGGCACCCATGTTCGAATCCATCACGTTAGCACCACAACCATCTGGTTCGAATCCATCAACGATGTTTCCTTCGTATCCATCAAGCTTGGAGGACCTTCGAATCCATGAAGATACCTCTCTTCGAACCCAACCAGTGCCTTCGTTTCGTATCGATCAGCTGAAGTGAGATATGATCGATACGAACGAGTCTCAGTTCGAATCCATGCATGAATAAAGCCTTCGAATCGACTGAGTCAAAGCGGTGAAATTCAAGGGACGACTCTATCAACTCGGCGAAAAATGTGGATCAATGCGAAGAATGCGCGCCACGTCAACCTGCTAGCGCGTGCTTGGATCGATTCGAAGCAATGGATTCGAAGTCGTCGATTCGAACATAGCGTTGCAACCGAAAAAGCGAATTCGTATCGACCATATCTCATGATCCCCAAATCCAAATGATATGAAATTTTCACAGAAGCTTACATACATGTTGAAGAATGTTCTCACCAAATTTCAGCTCCATCAGATGAATTCTTGATCGATTCGAAAGGAGTTCGAATCGATCCCGAAGCGGACCCAGATTTTCTGGACACGGGCGCTTGGGCCCCCACACGTGCCAGAAGTAGTCTCCTTAATTTTAGGCGAAATATCAGCCTCCTACACCTATAAATAGAGCCCAGGTCATTCAGAAAGGGGGATCTTGATTCTGAAGCGCTCAGACTCTACCAGACTCTACTTTGCACTTCACTACTACTATTGTACTCAAAGAACAGAGATATAATCCATTATAATCAACTGTAATCAGCAAAGAACATCAATAAAAGAAAACCTTTGAAGTGGACGTAGGCAAGATCGCCGAACCACTATAAATCCTGTGTCATTTACTATTTTTACTGAGTTTCCTGAGTGATTTGCATACTTATTTCCCTACATATTTGAGATTTGTGATCTGTAATTGCGTACTGGTGCTTTCAACGACCATCGGGTGTTTGTGACCAATTTTGGCGCAAACAACAGCTACTTCTAGAATCGCTTCTATTGCGTTACCCGGTGATAGAACAGCACACTCACGATTTAAAGTTCCTATTAACTTACGCTCTTCATCCACCTGTCATATTGCCAAACAGTCTGATACTGCAAAACTTCTATCCGTGGCAACCGTTCTACTATGGGACGAAACAACCATGGCTCACCGTCACGTGTTCGAAGCTTTAGACAGAACACTACGAGACTTGACCAATGCCGATGCTCCATTTGGAGGTAAAATTATGATATTAGGCGGTGATTTTCGTCAAGTTTTACCAGTAGTTCTAGGGGGTACTAGAGCTCAAACATTTGATGCATGTATAGTTCGTTCATATTTATGGTCAACTGTTAAAGTATTTCAACTAACAAAAAATATAAGGGCACGAGCTGACCAAAGTTACGCTGACTTTGTTCTGCGCATAGGAAATGGTACTCAACCCACCGTACACGACGATATGATCAAACTAACATCGCATATTGTCGTGCGATGGGACGGTCCAACTTCGTTACACTGTTTGATTAGCGAAATCTTCCCCGCATTAAATGATAATTTTAGCAATACAAAGTACATGCTGAGTAGAGCGATATTATCACCAACAAATGAAACTGCGGATGAAGTTAATAATTTGATAATAAATCAATTTCCTGGAGAACAACACATTTACTACTCTTTTGACAAAATAGAAGACGACCCGTCAAACTTATATCAAACTGAGTTCTTGAACTCGCTTAACCCAGGTGGTATGCCACCTCATAAGTTGACTCTTAAGCAAGGATGTCCAATAATGTTACTACGAAACCTTGATCCCCGAATTGGACTATGTAATGGAATGAGACTAATCTGTCGTGTCTTCCATCGAAACCTTATAGACGCTGAAATTTCATTCGGTCAATTCCGGGGTACACGGGTATTTATTCCCCGTATACCGTTAAAGCCTTCTGAAAACATAAAGCTACCATTCAACCTTACCCGTAAACAATTCCCAGTTAGGCTTGCCTTTGCATTAACAATAAACAAATCCCAGGGGCAAACCATCCCACATGTTGGAATTTATCTTCCCAACCATGTTTTCAGTCATGGCCAACTTTACATCGCTTTATCCCGTGGGATTTCATGCAGCACAACAAAAATTTTGGTTCGAAACGGAGACCTTCGACGGAGTAATGCAATACATACTCGAAATGTCATTTACCACGATGTCTTGCAAACGTGCTCCCAAATTATGAATGTCCCCTGAGGACATCTTACCGACTCCACTTTTCAACCACCCGTCCATACACTCCCAACTTCACCCTCCCCACCTCTTCCAACCCCGCTGCTGCACTTACTACGTCCTAACTTACAGTCCATCTATTTTTTTTTTCAAACAATAACCTCCACTGTTTACCATGCATTTACATTCCAACTGCAAATAATACATAAACATTGTAATAAAACTGCACATCGTTCTTCTCATCATACCCCCTCACACCAATTGTTCTTCGTATAAATATTGTTCTCATCCTTTGCATTTAACATATGACTTTCCAACTGTTACACTGTTCTGCTTTTCTACCTACTACCAAATTTCGTTTGCTCTTTCCTGCATAACAACTGCTGCTGAATTACTTGGCAACTGCAATTTGGCTTAAATCATCGAGCTCGAGCGAGGGGGGTAAGTGCTCAACCCAATATAACACCGGGAGTACAGAGATACAGACTTCACCGAACAATCCTGCTACACCTACGCTGTTTTCCACCCTAAAATTTCACTCACTCCTCCCAACTGAGCTGAATTACACAAAATGTAAGTGGTCAAACTATAAGCTTGCAAATTTTACACATTATACACATCGTTCATCTAACACAATGTTCTATTTTTATTTCCTCTGCAAGCATGATTTAATTGGTCTTCTACAAGGACAAAGCATAAAGATGGTACAAATGTCTTTTCCACCCCTGAAAACTAATTGGTATGCATCCACTTAACTACCATAGCGTCCTCCATTTCGTTGATAATTTACTAATCTCATTTCAATAAAAATTGTCTACAACAATTAAACACAGTAATAGCAAGCCTTATTTCATTTCTGAAGTTATCACTTTCTTTATTTCAGTGCAACAATAAATTTTGATCAATCGCTATTTCATATGCTGCAATTGCTGTCAATTTTTTTTCTTCTAACATAGTTTTCTGTCTTTTGTTTCTTTTGCAGGGATGACTTACTTTATCTTCTACATGGACAATGCATATAGATGAACAAAATGTCTTCTAGGCCCCTGAAAAGATCATGGTATGGATCCATTTAACTACCACACCTGCACCCAATACACTGATACTTTAGTTGTATTATTTACCCACTATTCTGCACAATAAGTTAAGACAGTAAAACCAACACTTTTTCAATTTCTGAGGTTACCACTTTATTTACTTGCTTGGAACAATAAATTGTGGTTAATCGCCGTTTCATAAAGTGTACTTCCTTTCAAAATTTCGCGTCCCAAACTGGCACATACGTCCTTCCGAATGAACGGTTCAAACAAATTGCTTTTTTTCCCCTGATACCGCCTTCAATTTAATTCCACTTACCTCCTCAACTACTTCATGAATATGATTTTCCTACTCACACTGTATACGCTACACTCACTCCACCTGTACAAAAAAGCTACCTGAACTAACACCAGACAACTTGAATTGTTTTTGGACTCTTGCATTTATTCGCACTTTTATCATTGACTGCAATTGTACTATATGTTCGTCATACACAGGTAACTACCAAAAAACAATATACTCGCATGCAAATGGACAGAGTGGGCATGACTGTGCACTGAATTTGTTCTGCCCGTGCAAGTTATGGAACTTATTGGGCTTTTCAGGTTCAATTTTTTATCTACTCCCAGCGACAAACTCCTCAACAATATAATCATTAATCACCTTACCTATATTCTTTTAGACATTCATGTGAAAGACCCGTAAGGTGCACAACTGAATGGAGAACGTATGAAAAGGTGGTAACGTTGGATGATCTGATTATTCCATTCAACATTTAGCCGTTTCGTTTATATTCCAGCTGTTTAGCCCGATGAAAGCAGATTATCGTTGCCAAGACTGAAGTTGAATTATAGGCTACGTCATTTGTACTCGATTCTTCCTTATGGCAGTTATTTACATGTAAACCTTTTTAATATTTTAACATACCCATATCATTATCACGCTTTGTGCTCTGTTTCACATATACGACTTCAACTACCATACGAACACGTCCGACCGAATTACTGATTGTTTAATGTTTCACCTATTACATTAATATATTGCACAGTTCTGTTTGCTTTTTCATTACCATACCGTCGCATCGTGTTTTCAATTTCCCATTCTCAACTTCCTATTTTCTGCAAAATATTCGTACTAACTTACATTCATGCCATATACATGCATACTAAAATAGTTAACAGCAACCGCATTCTTTTGTTCACAACATAATCTTTAATTCACATGCTCAATGGACAGTTTGTACTGGCACACTTTTTCATACCCACACCTATCAACTTAGGACTGAAGTTGCTGCATCAAACAAAAAAACTACAGTACTCACTTACGAAGCATTCATATATATATATAGATACACTGTTAAATACATAGCATATGTTTCCCATATTTCTATTACGTGGGAAACTGTCCTCCAACAAAAGTACAAAAAAAATGAAGATTACGGAATCAATGGACAGATGGACAACTTAATTTCACTGCAAACATGTTTAATTTCATACATTGCATGGAAAAGAGTACGAGTAACAGTTTCAGCTACACGTAGAAGGCACATACTCCTCAAATTTTTTTATCTTACTGCTAATATATTGATAAACATATGTCATAAGTTTGGTTAACATTTGCAAATAGGCAATTAATCTGACATGAGTTTGTTCCCACTGTTTATCATAGATGACGAATTGCAAAGAAAACAAAGACAGGAAAGCACTGGGAATTTTTCTTGATTTTTTATCTATATTATTCCAGTCAAATTCAATTCTCAATTCAACTCACAATAATTCAAGCGGAAGTGCATGTAGTGCATGTTAACCTCAGAATTGCAACCCTGTGAATTTCATCACAGGTCAATGGAGTTGTTAACTAGGTCAACACAAATATTGACTTAATCTAAACCTTCTTTTTCATATATTCTTATTTATACCTGCTTTGAAGGGATTCGATCAAATTGTATGACAGAATGATACAGCCACATAATTTGAACAATAAACGATATGAACATTGTATGTATTCTTTTTTATCCATATGTTTTGAGTTCTGCAGTACCAAGATAATGCACTTCACATTCACAATGTCCTATTGTACTACTTCTGCAATTTTCTGACAGCCTACCAATGTTAACTATTTAACATGCTTTCAATAAAGTTTCCTTCCACTGTACGTGGTACCCATTCACAGCATATGGTTCACTGCACAGTTTGTATACACAGTCAAACTTAATAAAATACTATTTTACAATGATTTTTTTTCCACTGACTTATAAATTACACTGCACTACGCACACTATGCTACATATTGCTTTATTAAAGATGGACAGCTTTACTCTTCCTGCACGCAAGTATTTATACAGCACCTTGATGTGTTTTCCACGCAAGTATTTATACAGCACCTTGCATGCAAGTACTTCCACGCACACACATACATGTAACGTCCTATTCTACAGCATTTTTCCCCTATCATACAGCGGTTTCCATTTCCTACCCACTTACGTGTTTTCCTCACATCCATTTCACCATAATCCCAATGAGACCAAGTTACCCCATTTGCCGAATAATACTGATTCAACTCTTCCAGCAACTACCTCATTCCCTCACATGTTCTCCTCTTCCACTTACCGCCTCACATCCCCACCAACTTATAAACTCCTCAACTCCCGACACTTTTACTGTCTGCTTAATACAGTTTGCTCCTTCAATGACAAAGGTAACACCGTCTGCCTTTTTCAAATACAGCTGTTCACTGTTATTGCACTACTTTTTTCGTATTTCATTTCCTTCTAACTCACTAACGACTTCCTCCAATGCAGACCAAATGTTCAACATCCACTCAAGAGAGTGCAGTAAACCTTTCCACAGAAAGGATTAAACGCAAATGCACCCGTTCAACAAAGCTTCTTCAAACTCTTCCTACTGAAATAACTGCTTCTTCTGCTTCCTTACCACCGCCTCCTACTCAACAGCACGATTCAGACAATGGTACCAACACAAAACGACTACAACATCTTCAACCGTACGTACCAACAACAAAGAGTTCGCAGAAACAAATGGACTTGAAGGAAGCATCTGCATTTTCGGATCAACTACAAATCCCTACCGACCATCATCCCCATGCACCTTACCCGACAGACGGTCATAGGGTTGATTTCTTCACTCCCGAAGTGGTATGCTACACATACTAACCTACACTTCAACACATCCACATATTTGTGCATACATATATCAATCGCCTAACTTTCAACCCTTTTAACCTTCTCCTGCAGATCGAAGAGTATGATCGAGCCATTGAGCGCTATCTTGCAAAACGTTCGCAGAACTGATTACTCTATGTATAACTACAACAGTTAATCAATTCCATGTTATGCTGCATATTTTCTCCATATGTACTTTGCCAATAAAATAGCTTTTACAATTGCTTTGCCTTATGCAGTATACTTATATACATAATTTGATTTCACTCTACATGTTTCTCTAACTGTACGACTCCTTATTTTCTGTTGTACGTACACCAACAAGTAATCTACTACTACAACAACAAATGTTTTTTCCCTACAACACATCACCATCAACTGCATCTAAATAACACATTCTCAAACACAAAAAATATGTTGACCTGATCTCCTCCTACTACATCAACCAACTAACATTTCGTCTACTAATTTCAACCCCACTGCATTCCAGCATACCAGATTACTACACTTTTGCTGCTACAACACAACTTCTAACTTCACACATATATAATTCCCCCTCTATACTACCGAACCTATCCCGCTGCCAACTTACTTTCGCGCGCACACTTTTTTCGGTCACGTGCAGAGTACATGCATGCATACTTTATATGTTAAACACTTTTATTTGACATTGATGCTAAGAGTTTTCTTCGTCTCCAGATATCATTTTATATCTTAAACAATGATGGGTTTTACTTTTTGTTTTATAGGTTATAATATGATAATAGTCCGATCCTGTACAAAATAGTTCTACTGTATTCACACAACTAAATATTGCATGCGTATACCCCAGTATTATAATTGTCCAAGTACATGATGCTTGGTACAACTCTTACATGTCACAAGATTAATTTCTCAATACTTAATGGGTAGAAAAAAGTTTAACCATTCAGCCAATGTAGGGCATACTGATCTTTATAAGTATCATGCCTACCTAAACCTTGCACTTAACTTTGCTGAACCAGAATGACTGCGGTAGACTTCCCAAATTTTGAAAATCCACACGTCAATAGTACAGTATAAAAGACCCGCAGTGCTCAATCTTACTTGTAACGACCCCGAATTTCATATAAATTTAAATTGATAATTTAAAGAATTTTTGAATAAAATTTATTTAATAAAACGGTAGATAGATTGCGAGTTCCCCGAGACGAATACATTTGTGTTAACCGATTAAATTTAAATATTATATAAATATTATATATGTGTATATATATGTATATATTGGTTTTGAAAAAATAAATAATATATGTATATATAGTTTTATACCAATTTAAATCTTAGTTACATATTTATAAACTAGTATAAAAATTGAACAAATGGAATAAATGAAACCAGAAAAATAATAAAAGAAAAATAAAATAAAATAGAAATTCATTTACATTATAAAGTAATGAAACAAATGCATTCAAGTAGATTCAAGTGTGAATGAATATACATAGTTATGTATATAACTTACTAAAGCAAGCTTAAGCCAGGCAAAATCAGATTCAAATACCAGAGCCTGGAAATTAACTCATGCAAGACCAAGACAAAACAAATTATCTCAACCGAAGTCAATATGTATAAGCTTGTAAAAGAAATTCAAACAAGACAAATATCTTTAGCCAATTTCAGCCACCACAAAGAAGCTTTGTCAAAGATAAAGTGTGAACAAACAAATTAAAATATAAATATGCATAAACAAGTACAAGCAAAGAGTAACTTCTCTGTAAAACAGCCATAATGCAATACATGTTCAGCTGTGCTTGTTGTACAAAGCATTAAATACAAGTATGTAAAAGTAAGATATATATATATATATATAACTGGTATAATTTGTTAAGCAAACAAAGGCAAAGTCAGTATAAAAATTGATATTGTACATGGCAATTAATGCCATCTCACTTCAGCCACCAAGTGATTGTTTCAGCCTCCAAGCGAAAGAAAATATCACTGATCTTATATTGTACAAACAAAGAAAATATGGTCTGGTGTTGTACAAAACAACATTATCACCGGTACTCATTCTTTTTATACATCAAGCTCTCACCTCATTTCGTCCATTTGAAGCTAAGTAAAAATCTAAAGAAAAAAATCCATTTCAAACTTCAACAAATTCAATTTAAACCCTTAAAACAAATTCAGATCGACCAGAGACTGAAGGAAGAGAGTTCAACTTGCATTTTTTTTTACAACCTGTTCAACATGAAGTGCTCTGTTTCATTTCTCTGGAAAATATGTGAGCAAACTTTCAACTCTTAATCTTTTGATTCTGATGCATGTGATATATCTATGGGGTGATGATGTACATATGTTTGTCTGGATATATATTCAACTTGAATCTAGTGAATTAGGCTATATATTGTAAGCATGTCAGAGAAACAGGCATAAATTTGCCTCTGCTTTGCTAACAGGTTCCAAAACCTGTTCAAAGAAAAACAAATATAATCTCTCTATCTAATTCTTTTTGGATTATAAGTTATAGATGAAACATGTTTACATTATCAAGATCTAAGCTTTAAAAAAATTTCCAAGCGAATATATTGGGAATTAAATCAGAAAATAGAAAATACAGTGAAAATTCGAACTTTAACCAAATTTCAATTTGCATGAAATTAAATATGGGTTACATCATCTAAACCTACATCGAAAATGATGATTTTTAAAACAAAAATCAAAATTTTTAGTTTCAAATTGGGATGGCATTTGTTAGATGAACGTGTGATGGGTTTTGGTAAGATTCAGGCGATCGAATGATTTTCGAGGGTCGAAATTTGGTGGGGAGGAGCTGGAATGATCGATGATCGCGAGAAAAATACAAAATATTTTTTTTATGCATCATAGATGGAGATTCGATTGGAAGTAAGGTTTAAGCTCTATGTGTAGTTGGTCGAAGTCGCGAGGGAATTGCTTCGTCGTCGGTGTGATTCGAGTGATCGCACCCCAGGGGATCGATGCGTAGTTGTGTGGCAAAGCTTAGGACATAGCGGCGTGACCGCTGGTAGACGAGGGTGGCGATGGGAGTTGTTTGGGCTGGTCGAAGTATGGATTCAGAATGTCTCGAGTAACTTAATTTTGATACCATGGAAATTTCGTCTACCTGGTGGTTGGGATTAGTCAGTGAGGTCATGGTCGACCTGTAGATGGTCAGGGGAATGGCCGAAGTTGGTCAGGTGATCGGTGCACGTTTACGTGCACGGGAGAGCTGGTATATTTGGGTTGCTGTGTCGTTAGGAAAGAAAGCTCGGGGAAGTGTTCGAGGTAGTGGAGTGTTTGCATGAGGTCAGACTCGAGTTTGAGAAGTGGTGATAAAAATTTACAGTTTATACTTAAACTTTTCAAAGAAAACAAAATGAGGAAGGAGGGGAAACTCGGGAAAAGGTTGGGAGAACTCGAAGTCCAACCCGAGTTGCTTGGAAATTTCGCTCAGGATGAATGTTGAACATGGTTAAACAGGAACTTGTTGTTGTCTTTATAAATTTAAACTGAATTTGTTAGCAAGGGTGATTTGAGTTTTAGAATTAGAAGTTTAGATTAACATTTTCAAACCTGGACTTAAGTTTAAATTTGAAATCGAGATTTTGAAATGAAGTTTACAAATTTAAATGATTAATTTAAGATAAGTGTTAAAGTTAATTAGCATTAAAGCCTTTTGTAATTGTAATAAATTGATTTCAAATTGTAAGGAAGATTTGAAATGTTAATTAAGGTAAATAGTTACTATTAATTAATTGTTTTGGAAAATAATTAAGAATGATTTATAATAGTAATTTCAAATTGGTTAATTTATTAAATCACATTCACCTTGATTAGAAAATAATTAACTATTGTTGCGCACTGGATTGTTATTTCTATTGTGATTGTGATACTGTGTAATGCGTATTGCTCTGTACTGTACTGTGATTTGTGATTTATCTCTGTGTTTATGTGGAAACCCTGTTGCCCGTAAAACGGCATTTAAATTTCGATGCGACAGGGAGTCGGATTCCAGTTGGTTATCCGAAACCCACATCGAATTGTAATAGTGAATCTTTATGACTGATAAATTTATTTTATCTATAAATCTGTGAATGAAGATAAGCGTTGTGGATTATACCGCTTATCGATATTGATATATCTGTGATGATTGAATAATGTTGCACTATTGTGTGAAACCCCTGGACCACACTTTTACACACACAAAAATATGGATTACACGTGGAAATCGGTTAAATCACAGATGATGTAAATTCAATGTTTTTGAAATTGAAATTTTAATTTCAATTGATTTTGAAATTGGAAATTGGGGTTTAATATGAAAAGCTTTTGAAATGGGATTTCAAAGATAAAAGTTATTTTGAATAACTTAATTGAGTTTTGAAAATTTAAATAATTTGATTTAAATTTGAATTCAAGTATGAAATTGAATTCTATGATTTGAAACTAGGGATTAAAGATGTTGTACAAGTTATATATGGGTTAAACCATTTTAAAGGTATTGATTTGGGAATTTGAATTTAATTCAAGGGTTTTAACTCGTGTAAATATAACTGGATTTTTTTGAAATGAAACTATTTGTTTTCAAATAGTAAAAGCTTTCACATAAGTAATGAACTTCCAATTTGTGTTGAAAGAATTTCAAGTTTGAAATGGAATTGAAATGTTTTGAAAACTATGAAATGAGTCTTTGATTTCAAAGACCGGATGAGTTAATCTAACTTGAAATGGAATTGTTTTGAAAGACTATGAATGAATCTTTGGAAACTAGTTTTGAAAGCTATAGGTTAAATCTTGATTTAAAGATTTAACGAGTAAACCAATTAAAATGGAAATTGTTTTGAAATCCATGAATGGATCTTTGTGAATGGGGTTAACTTTGTGAATTGAATCTTTTTGTTTAAAATATTGGAAATGGTAAATTGTTTTAACCATTCGAATGAAAAGTTTTGGGCTTTAAGCTGTGATTTAACTGAGACCCCAGTATCCATATGATTTTTAATTGTGCTCGTTATTCGGTTTAGCCGGGAGAGGACCTTTGTGTCATATAACCCATTCCGAATAGTGATACGACGATATGGATAGCATTTGAAGACCGGTGGTGAAGACCGGGTATTTGCGAGAGCGATAGGATGACCTATCGATTTTCTCTGCATCATGGCTCCGGTATAGAGATTCCCTAAGTGATGGGAAGTCCGATCGAGATTGTGAATACCCGGATTTGCAAGGGCTTCTTCGGAAGTGCCTTCGGTTCTGTTCGAACCCAGAACAGACTTGTATGGATGTGTGTCTGACATTACACTTTGAGATGTAAAGCTGGTTTCTATCAAATACATTTCTGTTGGTGGCGGAGAATTTATTCTCTTAGCTTAACACCCTTCTCTGAGACGTACGAGCTCAGAGGTTATGTAGTTGATGGTTACTAGTGATACATTCCCAATTTGGTAATGTGGCATACGAAGTGCTGATGATCATTTGTTGGTCAAAGCGTGCTTTGTGAAAAAGCGTGGCTTTGTGAAAAAGCGTGGCTTTGTGAAAAAGCGTAGCTTTGTGGACGAGACTTCGTCGAGCCTCACAACCCGGTAATGGTCGAAACAGGAATGTTGCGACAAAGGTTTATAGGGGTAGCGCCCCTAGGGTATGTCATTTCCTTCTGGATAAAAGGTGATATCATGGTATGGAGCCCAGATATTTTACCTATGTTGATTATACTTTGTGATTGTTGCTTTTTGATTGAGGATCCTCGGATAAAGGTCGGTGACGACCGGGGGATGACATGGCTCGTGTGTTAGTTACCTAGTTACAGCTGTACAGCATGAGGTAGCGTCAGTGTGTTAGTTACCTAGTTACAGCTGTATAGCGTGAGGTAGCGTCGGCCTTGTGTTTGCTGAGATCCGGTTAGGTTCTCGGGGCGTCTTTCCAGAGGCGTTTCCATTTCGGTAAGGAAGTTCCTTAGCCTGATCATTTGTTGAAAATCCAAAGAAACAATACGGACCCTGTACGGTTTTAGTTGTATTACCTGCTATGGAATGTGGCGGTAACCTGCTATTGAACGTAGTAGCTATAGTAGGCATACGATGAAATGTTGTATGCTGGCTAAGATTTATATTATATTTTCGAAATGTTTTTCGACACTATGCACTAATGATAATAATATCAAAAGAATTTCTTTTGCGTAGTAAGCATGTTTGACTATCATAAGAAGAAATCTCCTCCAGTTCTGCGATTGCATTGTGTGTGTGGTGGGAGGTCTTATGGTAGTTTCATTTTCCAAAAGCATTGCGGATTTCAATGTTTAAAAGCCTTTGTGTTTGTTTTAAAGATAAACTGTTTTTGTTGCTCACACCAGTCCCACGACTGACCCGGAGTTTATTGTTCCCTTCCTAAACTCTGGGTGCCCACCATTTTCCACACGGGCAGTCTAGAGTTAGGTTTTTCAGATATTCAGGTTGAGTAGATTATCGGAAGCTAGTTCAGCTCTTGGAGTTCATGGATTGACGTTGCTTATCTTGGAGCATTCTATTGGATACATTCTATCCGCTGTTGGTGTTATCTATTTTCTTTCCGCTGCTATTTCTTGTATCATATCTCTGATGTATATAGATATTCATTGTATCATCATTGTATCTGGATATTGTATCAGATGTTGTATATCTATATTCTTTTTCTTTTCCGCTGTGTTGTTTACTTAATGTTGTTATAAGCTCCGGCGACTCGGATTTGAACGGTCGAATCTATGACATTCGAGTACGATGTAAAGTACGGGTGTCGATTTTCGAGCGCGAAAATCCATATCGTTACATTACTAATCCAAAAATAAAAGTTCTCTGAAGACCAATCCACAACAAAAGAAGCTTCTAGCTTTAAATCATCAAATTAAGGTCAATGCATGTACAAATAGCGTTCCTCACTGAATCAGACTTGACTATCTGAATTGTCACCTAAAGATCAATGCATGTACAGTATAATTCCTTATGAAATCATTTCTTGAAATGCTCGGCTTTTTGGATGATGCTAAATTTTGAATGGCGGAGTCATAACTATTGTATATATCATATAACTCTCCTTTTATATACAAAATACCAACATTAATGTACAAAAAAGATTTGTGCATGTACGCACATAAAAATGCAACATCACATACAATGTCATTTCGTAAGGTGACAAAAAAAAACTAACAAACAATATTTCATAATACCAATTCCTCCTGGACACGTGCACGTGCATCGCACGTGCCAAGGAACTCCTACAAAAGTGCTTCATCATTATCGGGTTTACCTATCGTCTTTCTTACAACACCTTATTTCTGTTTATTTGTCATATTCTCTTCCTCTTTTTTCCCGTAATTAACGAAAACATTACTATAATCTCTCACAATATCATAATTGTAACAAAGACAAAATACGTCACTTCCTTCTTTGCACACGTCCGACGGACGTGCCACCATACTTGTAATGTATAAAGCAAAATTTGTATATTTTTAGCCTCAAGTACACGACCTCAATATTTTAACCACAAGGACAAACATTCTCCTAAAAATTATTCATAAGGAGAAATATTCTTTCAAAATTATTCATACTGACAAACATTTTTTCAATACTGCTACCGACCTAAAAACTGATACCTAAAAACGTTTACCGATAACTACAAACTAATACCTAAAAACTGATACCTAAAGAAAGTTGTACTTCAAGCTAAAATACTGAAGGTCTATCCCTGAGGCTAAAATGCGGAGAAATTTTGAGTCTGTAATTTCCTGAGTCAATAATTGAAGAAACTTCCGCACACAAACAATCAACGCCCAGGTCGCAGTTTCTCTTTTTTCGTATATCAAAGTCATGGCTATTTTCGAGAGAAATCTCGAAGAACACGTGGCGTGATTCTGAGGTTTACTTCCGTCGTTTCCGTAGAGTAGCATGTGATAAATTATTTAATATTTCAGAAAGCAGACCAGTGATGGACTTGTCGGTCTTTGTGAATGCAGTGCTTTTAAAAAGCGGGTTTTGAATATATTCAAAACGGTGTGTACCCGTTTGTTTGTGGTTTTGCTAACACCAGGTATTTATTTGTATTACTTGCGCATTTGCAAATATTTTATGTTTTAGTGTGGGCTCACCAATCGGGTGGGCTACCACAATAAAATGTTTAATAATTGATATGTGTGTGCCGACAGGGGAAGCCAGTGATGTTTTGTTACAGCACGTGGGTGGATGATACGTGTTGACTAAGTAGGTCGGGCGAATGAATGAGAACCTAGACTCGTAAACTATCAACCACAACTGCACTGGTTTTCAAACTGCTATCAATAACTAAAAACTAATACCTAAAGAAAGTTGTTCTTCAGGCTAAAATACTAAAGATCTGTCCTTTAGGCTAAAATGATGAAAAAATTTGTCCTTGACAATAATTTTCTGGCTATAATATATTGATATCAGGATATATTTTTTTTCGATTTGGCCTCGTTTTAAAACTTATTATAGCAAATAGTCTGATTTTAAAACTAATATCAAATATAGTCCTATTTTGACCAGCTCAGCGCTGACTTGATCAAAATGCAAAAGTCGCCGCTGTAATTTTTTTTAAGAAAGACACACTGGCGATTTTTCAAAAGTCGCCAGTGTTTTTCCTTAAATTATTTTTTTAGTTGGCTTCTTTTGAAAAGGCGCAAACTAAACTGAAAAAAAAATTACACTGGCGACTTTTGAAAAGTCGATAGTGCATTTTGACAAATTCAACGCTGAGCTGGACAAAACAAAACTATATTTGATATTAGTTTTAAAACGAGGCTATTTGCGATAATAAGTTTTAAAACGAGGCCAAATCGAAAAAAAAAAATCCTTAATATTAAAACCACTTGTATCAGTACGATCGCACAACGTTTGGACAAACCTGTTATTTTATCGTATAACTTTAAATCTTGTTCGGTTGGTTTCATTTTATATTTTGTGTTTTCAACCTTCATAACAAAATATGAGAACTAAGGACAACAAAGAGAAGGTAGTGTTTCGTTTAGAAACAAATTTTGAGTTTTCAGTTTTCAAATATGAGATGAGTGGAGTGATGACGGAGGTGATGGAAGGTAGAGGGACGACGGAGGTGATGGAATGATGGATTGTTTCCATCGCTTCTATTATTTTTTAAAACACGAAAAATAGAAAATTGTTGTTTTATATTTTGTATGTTAATTTCGTTTTCTAAATTGATCGTTTTCGACAATATACATACGTCCTGCACATTTTTGTATTGACAGAAAATCAAAACTAAGAATGACAAAACAAACAAAATCTAAAATTCTGAACAATTGCGACGACGATGGAGGGACGACGGAGAGGATGAATGAACGGACGGAAAGATGAATTGTTTTTCATTTCTTTTGTTATTTCTCCAAATGTGAAAAACAAAATAAATTTGTTTTCTATTTTATATGTTAACTTATTTTTCAAGTCGTTTGTTTTTCAAACATAAATACGTCTTGTGTACGTTTTTTTGTCGAAAATACAAAACTAAAAATAGCAAATCAAACGGGGCCTTAGGTTTTCATTAATTTTAGCAAATTAATGAGATAAAGTTCATTGCTTTAATTAGGACCGTTACGGTTCGGTAACTGTCATCATTACCACCAACCGTAACCGTAACCGTTATTGACGGTTATAAATTGTTATAACCGTTACCGCAACCGTCTTCTATGATGGTTAACCGTTATATTTTAAATTGTGAAGAATGTTGTACATATATTTTTAATTATATACATTATTAACGATAAATTCATATAACCCTAACTCTTTTTTGCAAATTTATATATTTATTTATAAAACGTCCAATACACATGTTATTAATTATTAATATATAAGTTATTCGTTTATTAAATTGCTAATTTTTATATCTTAATGTTAAATATTATATAAAACAATCATGTATGGTTGGATGGTTAACCGCAGTTATTTAATTTTTCAACCGTTATCGTAACAGTTACCGTTATAAATGGTAACCGCATGAGCGGTTGATGGTTCAATAATAAGAGCAAAAATTCAAACTATTAGTGAGAAAAGTAAACTCACGTTGCACCAAAGTGGTAAGCAGCAACAGTTACATATTTGAAAAAAGAGAATTTTAAATGGCAATTTTTTTGGGATCGTCTCTCGTCGACAGGTACAAATATGAAAAGATGACAAATGACTGAAATTATATTTATACTAATAATATATAAAGCCTGTGTCTGTACGGTTCACATGTTTCTTTAGTATTTAATCTGGAAACTATGCAACGTAAGTGGAAGCAAGGAATATGGATTGATAAACCGTCCGTCATCGAGTATGTAAATTAAATAATAAATGATGTTTTGTAAATATTTAAAGTGTGTTTCTTGTTCTACGCACATTTTGATTGACAATTAACTTTTATTTTTAGTATGATATTCATGTATCCCTATATGAATTGGTAAATTTAAGAGATGGTAATTTTCATTTATAATTTCATCAGGCAAATTCATATTTTTCATCCATTTTTATTTTTACTGATGCAAAGTTGAATCAATTTTTTAGTTGTTAATTTGTTTAAATCACGTGTAGAAGCATTATTTTGTCTAGTAGTGTACTAAATTCAATTATTAATCTTAGGTGTGTACAATGTAAGTACAAATCACTTTTATGGGATACTCCCGTCACGGTGCGGTCCTGTAGTAAATGTTGTCATGTAAACATTAATTTTAGGATTAAAGTTTAATTATGATTTAATCTTGATTAATTAAGATATAATTAGGGTTAAGCGAACTAAATGTACTTTAATCTTTTCAAAGGTTGTTTTAAACCCAATCGATTATATTTTAAATCAATTTTATTTTAAAGATTAACTGATTTTAAATCAATGGATCTTTCGTCTGGACCATTAAGTAGCCAAATTAATTAAAGTAGTGATTATAAAACGTTGACATGTTTTATGGGAAGTAAATTGATTTGTGTTTAGCACAAATGTTGAATATCGGTATCATGATAAACACAAGAAAGTTAATTTCAATAAGCGGGTCATAATAACTTAAGCATATAGAATATACTTCTATATGTACATTTTTCACCGATAATGGATGTATCCATATTTGTAACTAGGACATCACCTATGACTAATTGTATGTTAGGTCTGAATCCCTTACATATCTGATGTTAGTCAATACCCATGATATAACTTGGATAAGTAAACCCAAATTTAATGATCCATTGTAGTCAATAAGCCTCCGTTTGGTTTTGGAAATTAAATGTTTCATTTTCTTTTAAAATGGCCTTCAAGGTTATTCTATTTTGAATAAGATATTTGAAGAATGATTTGACAATTGTTTTGAATATTACATAAATAATTTATGAATAATTTTGGGGTATTCATAAAAGGTGTTTAAGAAATAGTTTTGAATGTTTATAACAAGATTTTATAAATGGGTTTGGATGTCTATAAAGGGAAGTTATACAAGCTTTGAAAGTTTATATAACCGGGTTTGAATATTTATAAAGAGTCTTATAAATGAGTATGGAGGTTGATAAATGTTTTGAAAACGGGTTTGTGTTTAAGCAAAAAGGATTTCATGGGTAAGGGAAATTTATAAAGGATTTACTGAAGATAACTACAACAAGTTTTCGAGGTTTGGGTTTCTTGAGGTTGACCTTTTAAAAAATGGTGGAATGGGGATCCGTTCCACACTTAACAGCGAAGGAATGGTGCTTAGAGTTATCCATTTCTCCAATTTAAATAATGTAGTTAAATCCGTTTAAGAGATTTGAAAATGGGAAATTTTATAAATGTTTTGTGAATATACTTATGTAAAGGAGATAAATATATGAATGTTGACAAATGTTTAGGAAAGGAGATTTATAAATGAAAATGGTGTTTAGGCCTAGTGATTGTTTTGGGTGATTAAATCTCTAGATTTTGTTGTTGTTATTTGATAGCTAAATAACTGACCATCAAATTTGGCCTAATTTGACTTAGGAAGTATGAGTGTAAAATTCGAGTTTTCGACAAGGACTCGAATACTTACGTCCAAAAGAAAACGGGAATGGGTCAATTGGAAATTATCGGTTGTTGGTACGGAGAGACCGAGATCGGATTTATATATCCGAAAACCATTTTGAACCAACATGTACGTTCGAGTGGAAGACATCTTGATGATATTGAAGATGGTGCTCTTTGAAGTGCAAGGGGTACGCTACTAACTCTGAGAGTGATTCAAAAATGGATGTAATAAAGTTAGTGCCTTCGATTTCGTTCAGACCCAGAATGAACTTTTATGGATGAATGCTGGCATTGCATTAACGCCCGGAGGGCAGTGTTAGCATTCCAAGATGGATTGTTGTTCAGAGAGGTAAAAGTTAGCCTCAAGCCTCATCAACCTGGAATGACTAAAACAAGGGATATGCATCAGGGCTATATGGATCGCACCTATTAGGGTATATCATAGCCCTTCTAGATATATACACAATCATCAATGAATTCGTGTATGTCGAAGGGCTCGGTTAAATGTTGCAAAGCAACCGGGGAGATGATATATTTGGTACTATCCAGCAAGGGGTAGGCCGGTCCTGTGTTGGCAGGGGTCTTAGGTACGACCAGATACATTTTTCTAGAGGTGTACTGTGGTGGACGGTACCCCAATAGCCCGGTCATTAGTTGAAATCCAATCTCCAGTACGCGCCTTACGTTTTCGATTGTAGAGCCTAGTATGTTGGAATGTAAGACGCAAGCATTTAGCTATTTTATCTATTTACTTTAAACGTAGACACTATGATAATATCACTGGATTTTTATATAAAATATTTTGGTTATCGTAAGGTAAAAATCTGTTTGTTTCTATGTGCGGTGTGGTCTTACGAGATACCCTTTGTTTGAAAAGTTTTCAAATGCAGAAATCAGTTTGGTTGTTACTTGTTATCGAGTTTTACTCACGCTGGTTTACCAGACTGAACCGGGCTTTATTCCATGTATTGCTCGGGTAAGACCGAGCATGTTTTTCCCAGGTTTGGCTAGATACTTTGGAGCCGGAGAGAAGCTGGATAAGCAAGGCGTATTCACGTATTATTACTTCCGCTATATTATAGAGTCTGTATGTTTGTCAATGTGAGGACAATTTTTGTAAATGTCTAAAAATTTATGATAAGTCTAATGTACTCTGATGTTGTATATATTAATAAAGATGTTTCCTTTCTATAAAGATCATTGTTGTATTATATATTATTCGCTGCGTTATGAGATTCTGTGTTGTTTTAGTTTTCTCTATCTTCAACCTTCTTCTTTCACCCAAACAGATCGGTATTTCCGGCACTTGAATGTTGGGCATGTAATATAGTGGATGTATTTGTGCCATTTATTAGGGTCGAAAATCCGGTTCGTTATAAAAAGAATCAAAGAAAAATAAGATACAAATCAATTCCTTTAAACCCCACTCTATTAAAGATTCCAAAAAATAAATTATAATACTCTAATTTGAGTACCAAATTTAACTAAAAAACCTAAATATAATTCCTTATCTATGCCTCTATTTATAACAACAAATTACTTGGTGCTCAAATCACTATTATATGGAAACCAATAAATTATTGCATCCAATTCAAGAGAGTAAAATGTTATGTGTTATTATAATATCCATGTCATATGTGCAATGTTATGCTCGCATATATGCTTTTATTCTATTATATTTGTTTCCTTTTAATGTGATTTTGAATCATAAATCACAACACTCCACATTGAAACAAAATTATGTTAATCTAATACATACTCGCTTCGTATCAACTAAAACACATAAGCATGCACACCCTTCAATCAAATATGCAACCGTAATCTATTCAAAAAAACATAGTACCATAAAGGCCTCTATGTAGGCTTTGTGGTGCTCCTCTACATGCTCCACCTTAATTAAGACATGTTTATTTGTCCAACTCGAATTTAAGAACTCCATACGTTCTTCATCATTTTTCCAATTCATATAGATTATTGCTTTTCGGTTTGACATGCAAAACCTCTCCAATACTTGCTTCCAAATCCCTTATAACACTATCTTGAGTAGAAAATTAGTCACCGTCTCCTTCCAACTACTATGTTGAAAAAAGATCCTTTTCACTTTATAGGACATGCTTAACTCATGTAAATCTCACCACCTTTCGTCAAACTTCATGTCACAACCACTAGCAGATTCCATATCGCCTTTTCCCTTTATAATCAATAGACACTTCCTATTGTTTGCGTATGTGGAAACATACTTCTAAATCAAGCACCAGTCTTAGCCTTCGCCATTATCAACTCTTAAAATATTAGCATTAACTTCATTACCAAAGTTTGCATCATCATCGCTATTTTCTTTAGAATTTTATTTATTTCCTTCTTCCAATGTCTTCATCTTCTTCTTATCCTTTACTAAATTATTGCAGAATTTCAGTATAGGATTTAGTTTTTTCCGATAATAACAATGACGCCCCTTTCCATATTTGTTCATCTTCCTTTCCTTGTAATGTTTAATTCATTAATAGGGTTGGCTAATTCCTTTTCCTTGAACTTTTCTTCCTTCTAGTTCATTCTTCTCGTCTCTTAATTAAGAAAGCTACTTACCACTGAATCCACTGAGACAACTTCATTCGAATTTGAGTTGTTAAATGCAACCACAAGAGTTTCCAAACACCTTAGTAATGAACTCAATAACGTTAGCGTTTGTGTCTCATCATCAATCTTGTAATGCATGATAGCCATTTTATTCACAATCACTTGAAAATAAGTAAGACGAATGACCCGCATTCCTTATGTTTTAGATTTACCAATCATCTCAAGAGTAAGACCTTGTTTGTTGCTGAATTATTTACATAAATCTCCTCCAACTTGTTTGAAGTTGCATAAGTTTTTGTTTCATTGGTAGCAATATGAAACACTGTATTCTCCAATAAACATCGATTGGTTTTGTAGCCATCTTATCTAAAGTTGCCCATTTTTCTTCCATTTAACCACTAAGTCTCTCTCCATTCTTATCGAATGGCTTATGAAGATCATTGAGATACAAAAATTCCTCCATATTTATCTTCCATAATTCCCAGTTACTCTCATTTACTTTTTACGTAGATATTTTCACTATCCAAAACCTTTTTTTAGAAAAGAAGGTGCGTAGTTAGCTTCGATGCAAATTATTAGGGTTACGCTAGGCCCGTCAAATTGGTACTTTTGAATGTGGATAGTAACATGTCATTCAAAACCATTTTCGAATATCGGATATCTATATCTGTGAATACGGACAGATATAAGATATTTCTTCAATCTGTCGACGGAATTAAGAAACATATATAGAAAATTTTCGTTTAGCAGAATTTTTTCAAACTCATTGGTTATAAAAGTAAGAAAATAAACAAGTACAATGATAATAAATAGTTTTTAGCAGTAAATATGCATAATATGCAGATAATATAAACTATTAATTTAATAAAATAATAAATACATATTTTCATTGTACTAAAATATGCATAATATAAACTATAATCTTGACAAAACCGAACGGATAATTTTTAGATTCGGGTTTCTTCGTATCCGCATCCTCATCTATTTTCCCAAATATCAAATGTTCATCTATTTTTTCGACACGAGTGCAAATGACTTTTGAATTTTTTGGATATCTATTGACATGCCTAGGTTATCCAAGGATTCCTTCATAATTAGATTTGAGAGGAGATGAAGAAGTGAATAAAAATAAGGGATAAATTAATTCCTCCAAACCCCCCTCCCCCTCCTCCATTAATGTCACAATAAAATCATTAATAAGACTCTAATTTTAGTAACAAACTGAAAAACAATACCAAGACAATAATTGCTTAAACTAGAAAAAAAATGATGCATCTATTTATAACAACAAATTACTTGGTGCTCAAATCACCATTATTACGACAATAAATAAATTGTTGTATCTAATTAGGAGAGTAAAATCTTCTTTTTTTACTATGATATATACAAGATTACTCTGAGCAAGTCCAAATATTGGCTTTCTTTTTATTATATTTATTTCTTTTAAATGTGATTATGTATCACAAATCATAACACCTAATAAATTCTACTAAAAGCATCTCCAACAACACGAAATTCATCCCAAATGTTGTTTGATATAAAGAACTCTCTAACATGGCAATTCAAATTGATTCAAAGTCCAATTCTTGATGTGGACGCTTCATTAATATACACATTTGAATTCAAATGCCTTCAAATAAACGCCTAGTCTTCAAACATCTATTAAGTAAGTGTTTAATTGCTAACCACTTATTATATAAGCAGCCAACTTCAAGCTCTTATTAAATAAGAGGTTGAAGTCAGACGCTTATTCGATAAGCGCTTGACAATTAGACACTTATTTAATAAGCGTTTGACATTGGAAGCTTATGAAATAGTGGAAATTTGGGATATGCATTTATTTTCAAACTTATTTCACTTTCTATCTCTTCTTAAATCAAGTTTCACGGAAAACCTTTACAATTACTTTTTATAAAAATTTGCAGTTAGTAGTGTCAAATATATGCAGCTAAAAGTGTGAATATTTGAACAATTTTGTGTGAGTATATGTTTTTAAATAGCTGCACTTTTTTTATTTCTAGTTTTTGATGTAAATATTTCTTGTTTTACCTGCAAATATTTATAGTAAAAACCGTAACGTTCCCGAAACATAGTTTCAGTAGTGTTTCGTGAAATCAATTTTTAGCAAGGGACAGAACTGTATTTTTGAAACTTACAAAAGAGCGTTTACCAAAATTTCTGAATTAATAAAACACATTTTTTTAGGGTTTTAGCAAAAATTAATCTTTAATATTCAGGATTATGAACATTAGAGGAACCCATTAAAAACGCACTAAAAGGGGTGTCTATTAAAATGGTAAATAATGTCTTTTTGTGCAATATAAATTCTTACATGTCATCCACCAGTCCCATTGTATGGTCACGATACTATTTACAACTGTAACTTTTTTAACAATAATAATACAACGTCCGACTTTAATGAACGAATTGAAGCGCGAACATATATCAACGGTTCTCCGAAATTCAAAACTTCCAAATCTACGGCCCCCCGAAATCCGTCAGATCCCGCTCATCTAACTTTCGGGTGCAGTAACAGTACTCTTTTCTTAATATTTCGAGGACTACTTGAAAGACCGGCTTATGTAATGGTGAACTTGTTTGAATTCTTGATGAACATAACTTTAGTTGTTGGTACAAGGAAGAACTACATAGAAAGCTTTCTAGGATTTATATTTTTCCATAGTTGCACCACTAGGAATGTATTTTTTCCCTTGTACTAGCCCCACTCGAAATGTGTTTTTTTTTGTATTTGTCGCACTAGATAACATAATTTTTGTTAGGCTTGTATGTGAGTTCAGAAAGAGAAAAGAAATGAAATTACAGAATACTAAAAGTTAATAAAGGATAGAATTGAAAATTTCAGGGTGTATGTAAAGTAAAAAATAGTGTACAATGTTTTACGCCAAATTATCTTATACTATAAAGCAAAACCCTTGGTCAAAGGGTCAAAGTGAAGCCTTTTTTGGACTTCCCATATTGCCCACGGTTCACATAACAAAGAAATCGTTCCAGCAGGGTACTTTAGTCTTTTCTCAACCGCCTTCCACGTTTCCCAACATTACAGTTCACACGTCTGTTTACCTACCTCTTCCTTCTCTCTTTCCTTCTCCTTTTCGTCCTCTTTTTTGATCCCCTTCCAATTTCACCTCACCGGGGAAAAAAATGGCAACTCCCCACCTACGCTTCTCTAACCTCCTGCCCTAGCTTGACTTCCCTCCAGTCTACTACACCTTCTATTCCACTTTCTTCCAGGACAGCCGGTGCCAACGACAGTAATCCCCACCGTCTCGGTCGTCCATCAGCGGAGCACTCCCTTCCTACCGACGACGTACGTCGCCACCATCTCGGTGACCAATTACTGTTCAAAGCTTCCACCACCGGCCGATAAAAAAAGACACCGAGCGTGTGAGATTTGTTTCGCTGAAGACATCGGATGGTTGCAAGGTTTACACCTAACTATAGCTAACAGCGTTAACATATACAGGTTACGCCGGTTCTTTCGAAACTACTACCCACAATCAAATTGATAGTTTTAACATTATCCTCAATTCTTCATTCCTCTTCCAAAAATCAAATTGATCTCAAAGGAACGGAAAATATGGCAATCACTCCTATTTCGTGCACTATTGAATTGCTGAATCACATCGTCAGCTTTGGGATTGACTTGCAGATGTGATGCTCAAAGACCTAGGTAATTTCTTTTTTTTCGGTTTCCATTATTCCATAAAACTATTAATCAAAGGAACCGAAAACTTGCCCATCGCTCACTCCTATTTCATGCGTCACTAAATCACACAGGTCAGATTTTGGGGATCGTTTCTTCCTGATGTGATACTCAAAGCCCTAGGTAATGTTTTACCTTTTGGTTTAGTATCAATTTTTTAGGTTCTATGATTACATCTACTTTATCACACATCCACTTTATTTTGGATAATTGACGGCATTTATAATATTTCCTCTCAAAATATGTACGATTTGGCTTGATTTTTGAACTGAATTTGGTTAAGGCTGATGCATGATTTTAGTATTCTTCAACCCATATTATATATACATATTTTAATGTCATTTATCTACTTTTATGTTAAGAAGCTCAAACCAAAGCATTTTTATCCCGTATGCATGGCTATAATAAACTTTCACCATTTTATTTCTATGATGAAAAAGTAGTTATGTGATTCAGATTGTAAAAAGTAATCTATTTGGTTACATGTATACAAGAATAAATAAAGAATAATTCAACCCTTTCACACGATGTTGCATCTCTGTTATACCATGGTGACTAGTAATATGCACTAATATTTCAATAAGTATACATAATTGCATACGTAATGATATGGGCTCTTTTACAGCTGTTTTTCAGCACACTTATTCCCTTTGTAAAAATAATAGATTATCAATTACTTTCAATATATTACTTGCCAAGTGTAGTCATTGGTCATATACACATACATGCCATGCTTAGAAGACTTTTTTGATAATATACCCCAGCCAAAAGACTTAACTTGCAATAGTACATGGTAATTAATTCCAACAAGAAGATTAAACTTGCACTTAGTATTTTCTACTTTTAGTTATATGATCACCTTTTTTCTATGAACTTAGACACCTTCCCCTCTCTATTGCAGATGATGCACAAATCTTGCTTCGACTGAGCTCAATTATCCTTTAAAACAAACGGACAACGAAAAATGCATTTTTGAAATTGAAGAGGTACCTCATTTATTTGCACTTACTGCTATATGCTGCTCATTTTTTTTTATTTGCAGTTTTACAGTGCTTATTGATTTATAGTAACCCGAAAGGAATTTTTATCATTGTATGCTTAAATGACTATATGATTGACATGCCGTGACCTAAAATGATTCACAGTAACCCAAAATTTATTTAATTATCACAATTGCAACTAAATCAAGTAGAAGTCAATTTTAATGCAGACATAACTGCAAATGAAAGTCTTTTAGGGGTTTTCAACTGTTTGGGATATTCTGCTTACTGTATTTATTTTTGGTTTGTTGTTTGGTTTTGACTTTTGTGCTTCATGGCTCTTAACTTCCCTTAATTTCCTGATTTAATTATACAAAGACGAATGTCAAACTGAATTTGTATATTTTTACTTCTGTTGGGTTATTTTTCCCACCCAATTATTTATTTTGTTAACAAACCTGATTATGCTAAGCAGTGCACCAAAGTGAGCATAGGTAAATTTACTCTGTTATTTTTTCTGATTATAATCAATTATTTACTATCAGCATTATCCCTGTACTGAAATTTGTCTTCTGTGATGAAGAATTAATTGGTGTCCATTAATTTCAATTTGTTATCCTACCGTTACTATGCATTTAGGTTTGTATAATTACGTTTTCTGTTAGCATGCAACAATCTATTTGGTAAAAGTTCCATGCGTTACTATTTGATGATGATACCAAAAATATTTGGTGAAGATAATATGATAGCTATGAAAATTCATATAATTGAATTAACGTTAATATTATGCATCATGGCTGAATTTCAAATATTTTTGTAATAGATGCTTAAGTTTTTTATTCCACCTTATATGATTTTCCCTTGATTTCTTCAGTAGTGGATATCAATAAAGTTCAACGTTTGTGCTCAATAGTTGTCGCTAATGAATATCTGTTTAGTTGTTTCTCAACTTACAACCTGATTTTATATATATTCAAATTGAAGATTCAACATGGGTGTTTAGTCATCTAAATATGTGATGAAGTTCATTGTAAAATCTGATAAACTTATTTTCAGCCAAGTTGAACACGTTAGGTGGCTTCATTTGTATTTAGAAGCAATGACTAAGCCTCTATTACATGCGGATAAGACTTAAAACATGTGTATATTTACTAACCGAATCTAGGAAAGCAATCAAATTATGCAAAAATGTTGATTCGATAGAAATGAAACCATGGTTGAGGTTTTCTGCATTTATAAAGGGTTAAAAATGATGGTAAAGTAAACTATGTTATGTAAGTATCCTCTAGCGTGAATTGATGATTTAATTTCTTCACAATGCATTCTTTTATCATCTTTCTATTCCACCTAATTGCCACAATTCTCTCTATTGCAGATGATGCACAAATCTTGCTTCGACTGAGATCAAATATCCTTCAAAACAAACGGACAACGAAAAATGCATTTTTGAAATTGAAGAGGTGCCTCATTTATTTTCTCTTACTGCTATATGCTCTTCATTTTTTTATTTGCAGTTTTACATTTCTCATTGACTTACAGTAACCCGAAAGGAATTTTTATCATTGTATGCTTAAATGACTATATGATTGACATGCAGTGACCCAAAATGATTCAAAGTAACCCAAAATTTATTTACAGTAACCCAACTACTAGATAGTCAAAACACACAAAACTCACAAACATTAAATATGCATGGCCAAATATTCACTAAATATATAGATCACTGATTTTGATTATCATACGTTTTGTGACAAATAATTCTCACCTGAAACTTGCTCGCTCTCGCCCTCCTCCATATACTATTGCCTTATTGCTAATTATGGCTTCTATGAAATCCCTTTCATACTGAAAACTACTGTGTTGTTGACACCGTTATAAATACAACTACCTCCTTTATGCCACTTCTGCTTATTTTATTTTTCCTTCTGTGCATCTCCCCTGATTTTGTTATAGTTTTAGATTTATTACCGAACTTGATTACCATGGGTGCTGAATTTTACCTTCGTTTCTTATTGTTTTTACACTGTTCTAAATGACATCTACATACTATACTTTTATTGCAGATTATGCCTTATGTCAAGCCCCCTCCAACTTCAGGCTAAAAAGTAATGTGTTGTTGACACTGTTACAGGCAATTGCAATCTTCCCCATCAGCTTCAACTCAGGTCCGCAGAGTCTTTTCAAATTTTTTTCCTAATATTTAATTTCTTTACTCCCCTATTGTACACTGCAACTGATCGTTATTTTATTGAGTTGAATTTTTTTAGGTGATATAATTATGGTAAAAATTAGATAATTTAGTTATAATATATTTGTTTTTTTATCGCTAAAACAAAACTATGTACTAAGTTTTGATGACTGATCCAAAATATGTGGCACCGGTTGTATATAAATATGTTCCAATTGATTTGTTGCCCAAAACGGCTACCCTCCCTTTCACCTGCTATCAGACGTGCAGTTAGAGGCGGGGGTGATCGTCGTGCCCAGAAATGGCTTCGGTTAAAAAAAATAGTATGCTCCTTTATACTGCTTAATTAGGTATTATTCTATGTTATTGAAGTAGAACTGCAACTGAAGTACAAATCGATTTCACGTTAACATTCTCTATGTTACTGTATTGAACTGATAAAATTGCTAATGTTAGTAAATGCCATCAACACCACCTAATTGCCACAATTCTCTCTATTGCAGGTGATGCACAAATCTTGCTTCGACTGAGATCAAATATCCTTCAAAACAAACGGACAATGAAAAATGCAATTTTGAAATTGAAGAGGTACCTCATTTATTTCCATTTACTGCTATACGTTGTTCATTTTTTTTATTCGCAGTTTTACAGTGCTTATTGACTTTTTGTAATAGATGCTTAAGTTTTTTATTCCACCTTATATGTTTTTCCCTTGATTTCTTCAGTTGTGGATATCAATAAAGTTCAACGTTTCTGCTCAATAGTTGTCGCTAATGAATATCTGTTTAGTTGTTGCTCAAGTTACAACCTGATTTTATGTATATTGAAATTGAAGATTCAACATGGGTGTTTAGTAATCTAAATATGTGATGAAGTTCATTGTAAAATCTGATAAACTTATTTCCAGCCAAGGTGAACATGTTAGGTGGCTTCATTTGTATTTAGAAGCAATGACCAAGCATCTATGTAACGACCCCGAATTTTTATAAATTTAAAATGATAATTAATTGGATTTTTGAATTAATATTTGTGGAATTAATCGATTTAAGTGATGCGAGTTTCCCCAATATCCAAATATATTTTATATTAAGTCATGAATTTAAACGATTTGTATATATGTGATTTGGATTTAAAATTCAAGTAAATGGTTTAATGATAATAAATGATAATAATAGATATTAAGTTATAAATAGAATCGAAATATATAAGATAAATTATATAGTTTTATAAAAATGAAAGTGTATAACTATGAAGTTTGCAAGACATGACAGTAAAGTGTTTTCATGTACAAGCAAAAAGGAATAAAATATATATAAAACAACATTATATACATTCAAGTATAAACAAATGAAGCTTGTAAAAGAAGCACATCAAGACAAATTAAAATAACATCTTCTCAGCCGAACTAGAGTAGGGAGAATTATAAAATGTATATTGGTACAAGTCTAATTAATATCTCTAAGTACATACAAATTGCTTCAGCCGAAATGAAAAGATTTTTCAAATATATGTTGTACAAAGCAATTAATACCAATACTTTAGTACACTACAACATATCATTTCAGCCCCCAAAACTTCATAAAAATCTCTGGCCAAAGATTTAAAAAGAAAAGCAAAGGGAATTTTTGTACCTGTTTTGCGTAAACAAATAATATCACCTATACCTTCTTTCTATATATCAAACATCTTCATTTTGTTCATTCGAGACTGAGCAAAATGAAGTAAAACTGAAGCAAATACAAAATGAAACTCCATTTTTAATCTTAAACAAGTTTTCAACTTTATCAAGCAATGCAAAGATCATGCAAGTTTAAAAGCAAATCCAGTTTCCAGTTTCTCAGAGCACTTCCAGGCTTGTATTCTCTGTTTTCAAACTGTTCCAAGTGAGCAACTTGGTTTCTTTTCCTCTGAAAACAGTGAGCAAACTTAAAATTTTTAACCAGTTTCTTTTGATTTTCATGCCTGTGATGATAATGGTTTGGAAGTCTTGTATGAAGTTGTTTATATCTGCAAGTTTATATGTGTAAAGTGAGTGTATATGTTGTATATGCACCTCTGTTGTTCGCCAGAAAATCAATCTTCAAAAAGGAAGAAAAATATATCTGGAATTCTATATCGAATTAGTTAATGACTTCTAATTGAAAGTTGACCATAATAGTATAGTCCCAATTTTAAAAATAATCCCAAACAATTATATTAAGTAAATAATCAAAAAAATTAGATATCACAGTGATAATTAATATTTGTCAGGAAATCGAATGATTAAAATTCACATTTTGATTTCATAATCTGATTTGTGCTTATGAATAGTGAATTTAGAAAAGGAAATTATGATTCTTTTAGTTGGGTTGATCGAGATTTCTCGAGTGGAACAGAAAGCATGTTTTTGTCGATATCTGACGAACGCCAATGTTTTGAAGGCCGAGCTCCAGGGCGAAGGTAGGTAGGTGGATGTAGATTATAGGAAAAATACAGATTAAATTTATCTATGATCGAATTGAGGGTACAAGGTCAAGTTAGGGTTTAAGTCGTGAGTTTGGTTGGAGTCTGGAACGAGATGATTTCTTCACCTCAGGCTGATCGAGCTGCACGAAATTGTAGGGGATGGTAGAGGAGGGTTACGGCGAGGTGTGGCCGGAGTTTTAGGCTCACTGGTGGTCGGGAGGCTGAGAACGACGAGGTTCCCAGTGTTGGAGGTGGTTCCAGATTGTCGTTCCAGGCTTTGGTTTGAACAGTTCGATTTTGTTCTCGAACTTGAATCGATGGGATCGGGGTTTTGAGGGTCTGAGGTTGTGATTGTCGACATGTAGGGATCGTCATTGTGGATCGGAGGTGGCGGCGTCATCGGTGCACGTGCACGCGATGTCAGTTTGTATCGGTGGTAGTTATTAGTTAATGAAGAAGGGGCGTCTCGGGTGGGTTCTCGTGCTGAGGGTTGTTCGACCCGAAGTCGAATGCGGGGATAATTGTTTTTGGCTCGGGGAAGAAAGAATGGCTCAGAATTGTTTTGTACGTAAGAAATTAACAAAGTAACAGTCTGGAAAAGAAAATAAAAAAAGGGAAGAAGAAGTGTACGAGAGGGGGAGTGGGTTGCTCGGGGAATTTCGTGATTGTCTCGGGATTCAACAATGTAAATGTTTAAATCAAGTTGTTAACGAACATGAGAAGGTAAACAAAGTTTAAGAAGCAACGATGAATTTAATCAAGTTTTCAAGATAAATTAACTATATTTTAGAAGCTAAAATGAATTTTAAACAAGTGTTTAACAAAGTTCAAAGTTAAATTTTTAAGTTAAATGTTAAAAAGTGATTTGTTTTTCAAGTAATATATGTTAGGTTAATTTTGTTAATTTCTAAATGCTTTTCAAATGGAATTTGATGATTAATCACTTAGAGATGATTACTACATTTAAAATAATTAATAAATGATTAAAGTTAATTAATCAAGTGATTAAAGGATAATTTCTCAATGTAATTGATTTGTGATTTATTTATAAAAAGTGATTAGGGATAATCACTTATTGTAATTAATTAAGGGTAATTAATTAAATGGTAATTGATTTATGTGATTAATTAATGTGATTAATTAAGGGTAAATTGGTTAAGATAATTAATTAAAGAATTAATTAATAATTAAAGGTTAATTAATTTATTATTAATGGTTAATTAATAAATGATTAAAGGATGATTAAACCAAAATGATTTGTAATATTAATTAACCAGAATTAGTAATTTATGCATAGAATTTACATCTAATTTAAATTAATCCGACAATTAACTGACCTCATTTGTGAATGTTTGGATTTCGTTGAATGACTTGATTGTTTGATATCCCTGATATATGATGCTTTGTGATATACCCTGATTTATGTTGTGATCTGAGATTTTCTGTTTCTGTGATATATTACTATGTGAATGTGAAAACCTTTTGACCCGTAAACGACACTTGAATTTCGATGCGACAGGGAGTCGGATTCCAGTTGGTTATCCGAAACCCACATCGAATTGTAATAGTGAATCTTTATGACTGATAAATTTATTTTATCTATGAATCTGTAAATGAAGATAAGCGTTGTGGATTATACCGCTTATCGATATTGATATATCTGTGATGATTGATGTTGTGCACTATTGTGTGTAAAACCCCTGGACTACACTTTTACACACACAAATATGGATTTCACGTGGAAATCGGTTAAGTCACAGATAATTTAAATTTGATGTTTTTGAAATTGAAATTTTAATTTCAATTGATTTTGAAATTGGAAGTTTGGGTTTAAAGTGAAAAGCTTTTGAAATAGAATTTCAAAGATAAAGGTTATTTTGAATAACTTAATCGAGTTTTGAAATTTAAATAATTTAATTTGAATTCAAGTTTGAAATTGAATCATATGATTTGAAACTAGGGATTAAAAGATGATATAAATGTGTTTGTATGAATTAAACCATTTTTAAAGTATAAGTTGGGAATTTGAATTTAACCCAAGGATTTCAACTCGTATGAATGAATCAGATTTCCAAAAATGAAAACTGTTTGTTTTCAAATGATAAAAGCTTTCAGATAAGAAATGAAATTTCAGTTTAATTAGAGGAATTTCAAGATTGAATTGAAAAATAGATTTTCCAAACTATGAATGAATTCTTTTTGAAAGCTATGAATTAAATCTGTCTATTTTTAACAGATTTAAAGTGATGATTTGTTTAAACCATTCGAAATGAAATTGTTATGAAAGCTATGAGTTAAATCTTTGATTTAAAGATTTAACGAGTTAATCAAATTGAAATGGAAATTGATTTGGAAAATCTGTAAATGAATCTTTGTGAAACTGGGTGAACTTTATGAATTAAATCTTTTATTTAAAAGATTAAAATGTGGAAATCGTTTTAAACCATTGAGGGTTGTTGAAATGAATCTTTTTGTTTAAAAGATTTGAAATGGTACATTGTTAAACCATTTGAAAAGAAAGTTTGGGTTTAAGTTGTGACTTAATTGAAATCCCAGTATCCATATGTTTTAAAATATTGCGCTCATTATTCGGGTTAGCCGGGAAAGGACCTTTGGGTCGTATAACCCATTCCGAATAGTGATACGTCGTATATGGATCGCATTTGAAGACCGGTGTTGAAGACCGGATATTTTTCGAAAATGAAAGGACAACCTGTCGAATGTCTCTGCACTGAGTCGCGCCGGTATAGAGATTTATATCACTCTTTTGTGACGGGAAGTCCGGACGTGATTGGAAATTATCCGGAATTGCAAGGGCTTCATGAGAAGTGCCTTCGGTTCTGTTCGAACCCGGAACAGACTTGTATGGATACATGTCTGACATTACACTTTGAGATATAAAGCCGATCTCTTTCAAATACATTTCTGTTGGTGGCGGAGAATTTATTCTCTTAGCTTAACACCCTTCTCTGAGACGTACGAGCTCAGAGGTTATGTAGTTGAAATTTATCAGCGATATATCCCAATTTGGTAATATGGCATGCTGAGTGTTGCTGTGTGATGATCAGTGTTTGATCATTTGTGATATGATCATTTGTTTGATCATTTATCTTTGTGATCATAGGTTGATCATCTGTTGACCCAAAGCGTGGCTTTTTGAAAAAGCGTAGCTTTGTGGATGAGACTTCGTCAGGGCCTCACAACCCGGAAATGGTCGAAACAGGAATGTTGCGGCAAGGTTATGAGGGTCGCGCCCTTTAGGGTATGTCATTTCCTTCTGGAAAGGGGTGGTATCATGGTATGGAGCCCAGATACTTACTCATGTGGATACACTTTCTTTATGATGTGTGATGTTGGATACCGAGCTCGGATAAAGGTCCCAAAGGACCGGGTGATGGCATATTCGTGAGTTACCTGTTACAGGGGTAACCCGGCCTTGTTTGGCAGAGAGCAGTTTGTCTCTCGGGACGTCCCGCCAGAGGCGATCCCATGCGGCGGAAGGAAGTTCCTTAGCCTGACCATTTGTTGGAAATCCATTTCTCCAATACGGAACTTGTACGGTTTTAGTTGTAGAACCTGCCATCTACTTATGGTGGCGCCCCACTGTTTAGATGGTAGCTATAGTAGGCATAGTTCGGAATGTCTATGCTGGCTAAGATTAATATTATACTTTCAAAATGTTTTCTGCACTATGCACTAATAATAATATCAAGATGATTTTACGTAGTAAGCATCTTTGACTATCATAAGAAGAAATCTCCTCCAATTCTGCGTTTGCATTGTGTGTGTGGCGGGAGGTCTTATGGTAGTTTCATTTTCCAAAAGCATTGCGAATTGACTTTAAAATTCTGTTGTTGTTTGTTTTAAAGATAAACTGTTTTTGTTGCTCACACCAGTCCCATGACTGATCCGGAGTTTATTGCTCCTTCCTAAACTCTGGGTGCTCATAATTTTCCACACGAGCAGTCTAGAGTTGGGTTTGTTTTCAGATATTCAGGTTTAGTGGATTATCTGGTGCTAGTTCATTCCTCTGACGTTGCTAATCTTGGAGCATTCTATTGGAGATATTGTTCCGCTGCTGTTGTTATCTTTTCTTTTCCGCTGCTATTTCTTGTATCATATCTCTGATGTATATAGATATTCATTGTATCATCATTGTATCTGAATATTGTATCAGATGTTGTATATCTATATTCTTTTATTCCGCTGTGTTATTTACTTAATGTTGTTATAGCTCCGGCGAATCGGATTTGAACGGTCGAATCTGCGGCATTCTAGTACAATGTGAAGTACGGATGTTGATTTTCGAGCGGGCAAAACCCGATACGTTACATGTGGTATCAGAGCTAAGGTTGAACTTTAGCTCAGGAGTATAACACATTAAGTAGCTCATTAGAGATAGAGTGAAGTAAACTCTAGAATGAGTATTCCTCAGATATCCGTTCGAATGCCTTAGTAAATTCTCTTGCTATCCACTGATAGTGAGTATGAGTGCAAGAAGAGGATGAGATAGAGGACAGGGAAATACGACTGTAAATGGTCGATACTCTGTAACAACAAGGAAGCAATCTTTTCTCTATCAATCTCTTTTGTTCAACATCTTTTCTCAATTCTTCGATAGTTTCTGGTAAATCCAGGAAGGAGATTCGATATATTTGAATGGGACGTAAACTCCAAATAGACCAAAATTGTTTGTATGGATGAATTGGTTGCATTGTTTTTTATGGTTGATAGGTATACTTTAGTTCTAAACTGAAAGTTTCGAAATCGTATCCATATATCTATCTATTCTTTGGGTCCCCATGTATTCTACGAATGGTTAGTTATCCTTTCGAACTAACCGATGCCACTGCATATTTCGTAGATCTGGATAACCCGAATATTTTGTGAAAAATTCAACAGATTCGTTCTTGTATCTGATTTTGATATTCTGATTTGGTAAGCCAAATGCAGAATAAATATTCAATTTAATTAGACGAAACATTCTTCATCTGTCTTTGTTTTCGTGCCTGCGAATTTCGAGGACGAAATTCTTTTAAGGGGGGAAGTCTGTAACGACCCCGAATTTTTATAAATTTAAAATGATAAATAATTGGATTTTTGAATTAATATTTGTGGAATTAATCGATTTAAGTGATGCGAGTTTCCCTAATATCCAAATATATTTTATATTAAGTCATGAATTTAAACGATTTGTATATATGTGATTTGGATTTAAAATTCAAGTAAATGGTTTAATGATAATAAATGATAATAATAGATATTAAGTTATAAATAGAATCGAAATATATAAGATAAATTATATAGTTTTATAAAAATGAAAGTGTATAACTATGAAGTTTGCAAGACATGACAGTAAAGTGTTTTCATGTACAAGCAAAAAGGAATAAAATATATATAAAACAACATTATATACATTCAAGTATAAACAAATGAAGCTTGTAAAAGAAGCACATCAAGACAAATTAAAATAACATCTTCTCAGCCGAACTAGAGTAGGGAGAATTATAAAATGTATATTGGTACAAGTCTAATTAATATCTCTAAGTACATACAAATTGCTTCAGCCGAAATGAAAAGATTTTTCAAATATATGTTGTACAAAGCAATTAATACCAATACTTTAGTACACTACAACATATCATTTCAGCCCCCAAAACTTCATAAAAATCTCTGGCCAAAGATTTAAAAAGAAAAGCAAAGGGAATTTTTGTACCTGTTTTGCGTAAACAAATAATATCACCTATACCTTCTTTCTATATATCAAACATCTTCATTTTGTTCATTCGAGACTGAGCAAAATGAAGTAAAACTGAAGCAAATACAAAATGAAACTCCATTTTTAATCTTAAACAAGTTTTCAACTTTATCAAGCAATGCAAAGATCATGCAAGTTTAAAAGCAAATCCAGTTTCCAGTTTCTCAGAGCACTTCCAGGCTTGTATTCTCTGTTTTCAAACTGTTCCAAGTGAGCAACTTGGTTTCTTTTCCTCTGAAAACAGTGAGCAAACTTAAAATTTTTAACCAGTTTCTTTTGATTTTCATGCCTGTGATGATAATGGTTTGGAAGTCTTGTATGAAGTTGTTTATATCTGCAAGTTTATATGTGTAAAGTGAGTGTATATGTTGTATATGCACCTCTGTTGTTCGCCAGAAAATCAATCTTCAAAAAGGAAGAAAAATATATCTGGAATTCTATATCGAATTAGTTAATGACTTCTAATTGAAAGTTGACCATAATAGTATAGTCCCAATTTTAAAAATAATCCCAAACAATTATATTAAGTAAATAATCAAAAAAATTAGATATCACAGTGATAATTAATATTTGTCAGGAAATCGAATGATTAAAATTCACATTTTGATTTCATAATCTGATTTGTGCTTATGAATAGTGAATTTAGAAAAGGAAATTATGATTCTTTTAGTTGGGTTGATCGAGATTTCTCGAGTGGAACAGAAAGCATGTTTTTGTCGATATCTGACGAACGCCAATGTTTTGAAGGCCGAGCTCCAGGGCGAAGGTAGGTAGGTGGATGTAGATTATAGGAAAAATACAGATTAAATTTATCTATGATCGAATTGAGGGTACAAGGTCAAGTTAGGGTTTAAGTCGTGAGTTTGGTTGGAGTCTGGAACGAGATGATTTCTTCACCTCAGGCTGATCGAGCTGCACGAAATTGTAGGGGATGGTAGAGGAGGGTTACGGCGAGGTGTGGCCGGAGTTTTAGGCTCACTGGTGGTCGGGAGGCTGAGAACGACGAGGTTCCCAGTGTTGGAGGTGGTTCCAGATTGTCGTTCCAGGCTTTGGTTTGAACAGTTCGATTTTGTTCTCGAACTTGAATCGATGGGATCGGGGTTTTGAGGGTCTGAGGTTGTGATTGTCGACATGTAGGGATCGTCATTGTGGATCGGAGGTGGCGGCGTCATCGGTGCACGTGCACGCGATGTCAGTTTGTATCGGTGGTAGTTATTAGTTAATGAAGAAGGGGCGTCTCGGGTGGGTTCTCGTGCTGAGGGTTGTTCGACCCGAAGTCGAATGCGGGGATAATTGTTTTTGGCTCGGGGAAGAAAGAATGGCTCAGAATTGTTTTGTACATAAGAAATTAACAAAGTAACAGTCTGGAAAAGAAAATAAAAAAAGGGAAGAAGAAGTGTACGAGAGGGGGAGTGGGTTGCTCGGGGAATTTCGTGATTGTCTCGGGATTCCTGATGGTTGGCTCGGGTTTTAAACAATGTAAATGTTTAAATCAAGTTGTTAACGAACATGAGAAGGTAAACAAAGTTTAAGAAGCAACGATGAATTTAATCAAGTTTTCAAGATAAATTAACTATATTTTAGAAGCTAAAATGAATTTTAAACAAGTGTTTAACAAAGTTCAAAGTTAAATTTTTAAGTTAAATGTTAAAAAGTGATTTGTTTTTCAAGTAATATATGTTAGGTTAATTTTGTTAATTTCTAAATGCTTTTCAAATGGAATTTGATGATTAATCACTTAGAGATGATTACTACATTTAAAATAATTAATAAATGATTAAAGTTAATTAATCAAGTGATTAAAGGATAATTTCTCAATGTAATTGATTTGTGATTTATTTATAAAAAGTGATTAGGGATAATCACTTATTGTAATTAATTAAGGGTAATTAATTAAATGGTAATTGATTTATGTGATTAATTAATGTGATTAATTAAGGGTAAATTGGTTAAGATAATTAATTAAAGAATTAATTAATAATTAAAGGTTAATTAATTTATTATTAATGGTTAATTAATAAATGATTAAAGGATGATTAAACCAAAATGATTTGTAATATTAATTAACCAGAATTAGTAATTTATGCATAGAATTTACATCTAATTTAAATTAATCCGACAATTAACTGACCTCATTTGTGAATGTTTGGATTTCGTTGAATGACTTGATTGTTTGATATCCCTGATATATGATGCTTTGTGATATACCCTGATTTATGTTGTGATCTGAGATTTTCTGTTTCTGTGATATATTACTATGTGAATGTGAAAACCTTTTGACCCGTAAACGACACTTGAATTTCGATGCGACAGGGAGTCGGATTCCAGTTGGTTATCCGAAACCCACATCGAATTGTAATAGTGAATCTTTATGACTGATAAATTTATTTTATCTATGAATCTGTAAATGAAGATAAGCGTTGTGGATTATACCGCTTATCGATATTGATATATCTGTGATGATTGATGTTGTGCACTATTGTGTGTAAAACCCCTGGACTACACTTTTACACACACAAATATGGATTTCACGTGGAAATCGGTTAAGTCACAGATAATTTAAATTTGATGTTTTTGAAATTGAAATTTTAATTTCAATTGATTTTGAAATTGGAAGTTTGGGTTTAAAGTGAAAAGCTTTTGAAATAGAATTTCAAAGATAAAGGTTATTTTGAATAACTTAATCGAGTTTTGAAATTTAAATAATTTAATTTGAATTCAAGTTTGAAATTGAATCATATGATTTGAAACTAGGGATTAAAAGATGATATAAATGTGTTTGTATGAATTAAACCATTTTTAAAGTATAAGTTGGGAATTTGAATTTAACCCAAGGATTTCAACTCGTATGAATGAATCAGATTTCCAAAAATGAAAACTGTTTGTTTTCAAATGATAAAAGCTTTCAGATAAGAAATGAAATTTCAGTTTAATTAGAGGAATTTCAAGATTGAATTGAAAAATAGATTTTCCAAACTATGAATGAATTCTTTTTGAAAGCTATGAATTAAATCTGTCTATTTTTAACAGATTTAAAGTGATGATTTGTTTAAACCATTCGAAATGAAATTGTTATGAAAGCTATGAGTTAAATCTTTGATTTAAAGATTTAACGAGTTAATCAAATTGAAATGGAAATTGATTTGGAAAATCTGTAAATGAATCTTTGTGAAACTGGGTGAACTTTATGAATTAAATCTTTTATTTAAAAGATTAAAATGTGGAAATCATTTTAAACCATTGAGGGTTGTTGAAATGAATCTTTTTGTTTAAAAGATTTGAAATGGTACATTGTTAAACCATTTGAAAAGAAAGTTTGGGTTTAAGTTGTGACTTAATTGAAATCCCAGTATCCATATGTTTTAAAATATTGCGCTCATTATTCGGGTTAGCCGGGAAAGGACCTTTGGGTCGTATAACCCATTCCGAATAGTGATACGTCGTATATGGATCGCATTTGAAGACCGGTGTTGAAGACCGGATATTTTTCGAAAATGAAAGGACAACCTGTCGAATGTCTCTGCACTGAGTCGCGCCGGTATAGAGATTTATATCACTCTTTTGTGACGGGAAGTCCGGACGTGATTGGAAATTATCCGGAATTGCAAGGGCTTCATGAGAAGTGCCTTCGGTTCTGTTCGAACCCGGAACAGACTTGTATGGATACATGTCTGACATTACACTTTGAGATATAAAGCCGATCTCTTTCAAATACATTTCTGTTGGTGGCGGAGAATTTATTCTCTTAGCTTAACACCCTTCTCTGAGACGTACGAGCTCAGAGGTTATGTAGTTGAAATTTATCAGCGATATATCCCAATTTGGTAATGTGGCATGCTGAGTGTTGCTGTGTGATGATCAGTGTTTGATCATTTGTGATATGATCATTTGTTTGATCATTTATCTTTGTGATCATAGGTTGATCATCTGTTGACCCAAAGCGTGGCTTTTTGAAAAAGCGTAGCTTTGTGGACGAGACTTCGTCAGGGCCTCACAACCCGGAAATGGTCGAAACAGGAATGTTGCGGCAAGGTTATGAGGGTCGCGCCCTTTAGGGTATGTCATTTCCTTCTGGAAAGGGGTGGTATCATGGTATGGAGCCCAGATACTTACTCATGTGGATACACTTTCTTTATGATGTGTGATGTTGGATACCGAGCTCGGATAAAGGTCCCAAAGGACCGGGTGATGGCATATTCGTGAGTTACCTGTTACAGGGGTAACCCGGCCTTGTTTGGCAGAGAGCAGTTTGTCTCTCGGGACGTCCCGCCAGAGGCGATCCCATGCGGCGGAAGGAAGTTCCTTAGCCTGACCATTTGTTGGAAATCCATTTCTCCAATACGGAACTTGTACGGTTTTAGTTGTAGAACCTGCCATCTACTTATGGTGGCGCCCCACTGTTTAGATGGTAGCTATAGTAGGCATAGTTCGGAATGTCTATGCTGGCTAAGATTAATATTATACTTTCAAAATGTTTTCTGCACTATGCACTAATAATAATATCAAGATGATTTTACGTAGTAAGCATCTTTGACTATCATAAGAAGAAATCTCCTCCAATTCTGCGTTTGCATTGTGTGTGTGGCGGGAGGTCTTATGGTAGTTTCATTTTCCAAAAGCATTGCGAATTGACTTTAAAATTCTGTTGTTGTTTGTTTTAAAGATAAACTGTTTTTGTTGCTCACACCAGTCTCATGACTGATCCGGAGTTTATTGTTCCTTCCTAAACTCTGGGTGCTCATAATTTTCCACACGAGCAGTCTAGAGTTGGGTTTGTTTTCAGATATTCAGGTTTAGTGGATTATCTGGTGCTAGTTCATTCCTCTGACGTTGCTAATCTTGGAGCATTCTATTGGAGATATTGTTCCGCTGCTGTTGTTATCTTTTCTTTTCCGCTGCTATTTCTTGTATCATATCTCTGATGTATATAGATATTCATTGTATCATCATTGTATCTGAATATTGTATCAGATGTTGTATATCTATATTCTTTTATTCCGCTGTGTTATTTACTTAATGTTGTTATAGCTCCGGCGAATCGGATTTGAACGGTCGAATCTGCGGCATTCTAGTACAATGTGAAGTACGGATGTTGATTTTCGAGCGGGCAAAACCCGATACGTTACATGTGGTATCAGAGCTAAGGTTGAACTTTAGCTCAGGAGTATAACACATTAAGTAGCTCATTAGAGATAGAGTGAAGTAAACTCTAGAATGAGTATTCCTCAGATATCCGTTCGAATGCCTTAGTAAATTCTCTTGCTATCCACTGATAGTGAGTATGAGTGCAAGAAGAGGATGAGATAGAGGACAGGGAAATACGACTGTAAATGGTCGATACTCTGTAACAACAAGGAAGCAATCTTTTCTCTATCAATCTCTTTTGTTCAACATCTTTTCTCAATTCTTCGATAGTTTCTGGTAAATCCAGGAAGGAGATTCGATATATTTGAATGGGACGTAAACTCCAAATAGACCAAAATTGTTTGTATGGATGAATTGGTTGCATTGTTTTTTATGGTTGATAGGTATACTTTAGTTCTAAACTGAAAGTTTCGAAATCGTATCCATATATCTATCTATTCTTTGGGTCCCCATGTATTCTACGAATGGTTAGTTATCCTTTCGAACTAACCGATGCCACTGCATATTTCGTAGATCTGGATAACCCGAATATTTTGTGAAAAATTCAACAGATTCGTTCTTGTATCTGATTTTGATATTCTGATTTGGTAAGCCAAATGCAGAATAAATATTCAATTTAATTAGACGAAACATTCTTCATCTGTCTTTGTTTTCGTGCCTGCGAATTTCGAGGACGAAATTCTTTTAAGGGGGGAAGTCTGTAACGACCCCGAATTTTTATAAATTTAAAATGATAATTAATTGGATTTTTGAATTAATATTTGTGGAATTAATCGATTTAAGTGATGCGAGTTTCCCTAATATCCAAATATATTTTATATTAAGTCATGAATTTAAACGATTTGTATATATGTGATTTGGATTTAAAATTCAAGTAAATGGTTTAATGATAATAAATGATAATAATAGATATTAAGTTATAAATAGAATCGAAATATATAAGATAAATTATATAGTTTTATAAAAATGAAAGTGTATAACTATGAAGTTTGCAAGACATGACAGTAAAGTGTTTTCATGTACAAGCAAAAAGGAATAAAATATATATAAAACAACATTATATACATTCAAGTATAAACAAATGAAGCTTGTAAAAGAAGCACATCAAGACAAATTAAAATAACATCTTCTCAGCCGAACTAGAGTAGGGAGAATTATAAAATGTATATTGGTACAAGTCTAATTAATATCTCTAAGTACATACAAATTGCTTCAGCCGAAATGAAAAGATTTTTCAAATATATGTTGTACAAAGCAATTAATACCAATACTTTAGTACACTACAACATATCATTTCAGCCCCCAAAACTTCATAAAAATCTCTGGCCAAAGATTTAAAAAGAAAAGCAAAGGGAATTTTTGTACCTGTTTTGCGTAAACAAATAATATCACCTATACCTTCTTTCTATATATCAAACATCTTCATTTTGTTCATTCGAGACTGAGCAAAATGAAGTAAAACTGAAGCAAATACAAAATGAAACTCCATTTTTAATCTTAAACAAGTTTTCAACTTTATCAAGCAATGCAAAGATCATGCAAGTTTAAAAGCAAATCCAGTTTCCAGTTTCTCAGAGCACTTCCAGGCTTGTATTCTCTGTTTTCAAACTGTTCCAAGTGAGCAACTTGGTTTCTTTTCCTCTGAAAATAGTGAGCAAACTTAAAATTTTTAACCAGTTTCTTTTGATTTTCATGCCTGTGATGATAATGGTTTGGAAGTCTTGTATGAAGTTGTTTATATCTGCAAGTTTATATGTGTAAAGTGAGTGTATATGTTGTATATGCACCTCTGTTGTTCGCCAGAAAATCAATCTTCAAAAAGGAAGAAAAATATATCTGGAATTCTATATCGAATTAGTTAATGACTTCTAATTGAAAGTTGACCATAATAGTATAGTCCCAATTTTAAAAATAATCCCAAACAATTATATTAAGTAAATAATCAAAAAAATTAGATATCACAGTGATAATTAATATTTGTCAGGAAATCGAATGATTAAAATTCACATTTTGATTTCATAATCTGATTTGTGCTTATGAATAGTGAATTTAGAAAAGGAAATTATGATTCTTTTAGTTGGGTTGATCGAGATTTCTCGAGTGGAACAGAAAGCATGTTTTTGTCGATATCTGACGAACGCCAATGTTTTGAAGGCCGAGCTCCAGGGCGAAGGTAGGTAGGTGGATGTAGATTATAGGAAAAATACAGATTAAATTTATCTATGATCGAATTGAGGGTACAAGGTCAAGTTAGGGTTTAAGTCGTGAGTTTGGTTGGAGTCTGGAACGAGATGATTTCTTCACCTCAGGCTGATCGAGCTGCACGAAATTGTAGGGGATGGTAGAGGAGGGTTACGGCGAGGTGTGGCCGGAGTTTTAGGCTCACTGGTGGTCGGGAGGCTGAGAACGACGAGGTTCCCAGTGTTGGAGGTGGTTCCAGATTGTCGTTCCAGGCTTTGGTTTGAACAGTTCGATTTTGTTCTCGAACTTGAATCGATGGGATCGGGGTTTTGAGGGTCTGAGGTTGTGATTGTCGACATGTAGGGATCGTCATTGTGGATCGGAGGTGGCGGCGTCATCGGTGCACGTGCACGCGATGTCAGTTTGTATCGGTGGTAGTTATTAGTTAATGAAGAAGGGGCGTCTCGGGTGGGTTCTCGTGCTGAGGGTTGTTCGACCCGAAGTCGAATGCGGGGATAATTGTTTTTGGCTCGGGGAAGAAAGAATGGCTCAGAATTGTTTTGTACGTAAGAAATTAACAAAGTAACAGTCTGGAAAAGAAAATAAAAAAAGGGAAGAAGAAGTGTACGAGAGGGGGAGTGGGTTGCTCGGGGAATTTCGTGATTGTCTCGGGATTCCTGATGGTTGGCTCGGGTTTTAAACAATGTAAATGTTTAAATCAAGTTGTTAACGAACATGAGAAGGTAAACAAAGTTGGGTCGTTCCTTATAACCCTTATTTGCTTCTAAAATATGACTGTCATATAAACGTTGAAATTTGTTCCAGTATTAAATCTGTCAAATATCTATATAAATACATTTACAAAGGATCAGATCGCATATCCGTAAGCGTGTCTTCTTCATCATCCGCCATTGATGAAATTTCTCAATTCGTTAATGCCAGATGGATCTACGCACCAGAGTCCCTATGGAGGATATTTAAGTTCCAACTTAGTAGCATGTCTCCGTCAGTAATAGGACTACAAATACATCTACCTAACAAGCAACATATTCAATTTAACTTAGACGAAAGCTTACAATCTATTGTAGCTGATGAACACAGAACAAAAACTATGCTTACCGAATTTTTTTACCAAAACTTAACAGACGAGGACGCACGCCAGTACCTTTACCACGAATTCCCTAAAAAGTATTGGTGGAACAATGAACAAAAACAATTGGTACGTAGACAAATACAACGTAAAGTAATTGGTCGGCTATACACCGTACCACCAACCGAAGGTGGTCGCTACTACTTACGACTATTACTGAATCATATTCCAGGACCACTTTCTTTCGAACACTTACGCACGGTCAACGAAACTGTTTACAGTACCTTCAAAGAGGCAGCCGAACACCGAGGATTGCTAGAAAACGATAACAGTATTAAGGATTGTTTAACTGATGCTTCGAACACCCATATGCCTCTTGCTTTAAGGAGATTATTTGTTACCATTTTAGTCTACTGCGAACCCTGTGCTGTACGTGACCTATGGAATGAATTTTGGCCGTTTCTAACTGAAGATTACCTATCCACTTCTTCTGCCTCACTTTCTGCTACATATTTAGTTGGTTGATGTCTTTTTTATCTTAACAACCTTCTAAAACAGTATAATAGAACCATATTTGATTATGATTTACCCCATAACTCCCTACATTCAACTGACGAATACAACAATTCGACGCTTCTTTTGGAAGAACAGTCAATAGAAATAACATCGTTTGATTTACAAGCAATAAATAAGCTAACCACTGAACAAAAACAAGCTTTTGACGCAATCATGGTTACGGTGGATTCGAAAAGCAGCTCCATTTATTTCATCGACGGCCCTGGAGGGATGGGAAAAACTTTTCTACACAAAGCAATTTTAGCTCATCTACGAAACCGAGGTCTTATCGCAATTGCAACAGCTACTTCTGGAATCGCTTCTATTGCGTTAACCGGTGATAGAACAGCACACTCACATTTAAAATTCCTATTAACTTACACTCTTCGTCCACCTGTCATATTGCCAAACAGTCTGATACTGCAAAACTTCTATCCGCGGCAACCGTTCTACTATGGGACGAAGCAACCATGACTCACTGTCACGCGTTCGAAGCTTTAGACAGAACGTTACGAGACTTGACCAATGCCGATGCTCCATTTGGAGGTAAAATTATGATATTAGGTGGTGATTTTCGTCAAGTTTTACCAATTGTTCCAGGGGGTACTAGAGCTCAAACATTTGATGCATGTATAGTTCGTTCATATTTATGGTCAACTGTTAAAGTATTTCAACTAACAAAAAATATAAGGGCACGAGCTGACCAATGTTACGCTGACTTTGTTCTGCGCATAGGAAATGGTACTGAACCCACCGTACACGACGATATGATCAAACTACCATCGCATATTGTCGTGCGATGGGACGGTCCAACTTCGTTACACTGTTTGATTAACGAAATCTTCCCCGCATTAAATGATAATTTTAGCAATACAAAGTACATGCTGAGTAGAGCGATATTATCACCAACAAATGAACTGCGGATGAAGTTAATAATTTGATAATAAATCAATTTCGTGGAGAACAACACATTTACTACTCTTTTGACAAAATAGAAGACGACCCGTAAAACTTATATCAAACTGAGTTCTTGAACTCGCTTAACCCAGGTGGTATGCCACCTCATAAGTTGACTCTTAAGCAAGGATGTCCAATAATGTTACTACGAAACCTTAATCCCCGAATTGGATTTTGTAATGGAATGAGACTAATCTGCCGTGTCTTCCATCGAAACCTTATAGACGCTGAAATTTCTTTCGGTCAATTCCGGGGTACACGGGTATTTATTCCCCGTATACCGTTAAAGCCTTCTGAAAACATAAAGCTACCATTCAACCTTACCCGTAAATAATTCCCAGTTAGGCTTGCCTTTGCATTAACAATAAACAAATCCCAGGGGCAAACCATCCCACATGTTGGAATTTATCTTCCCAACCATGTTTTCAGTCATGGCCAACTTTACGTCGCTTTATCCCGTGGGATTTCACGCAGCACAACAAAAATTTTGGTTCGAAACGAAGACCTTCGACAGAGTATTGCAACACATACTCAAAATGTTTTTTACCACGATGTCTTGCAAACGTGCTCTCAAATTATGAATGTCCCATGAGGACATCTTACCGACTCCACTTTTCAACCACCCGTCCATACACTCCTAACTTCACCCTCCCCACCTCTTCCAACCCCGCTGCTGCACTTACTACGTCCTAACTTACAGTCCATATGTTTTGTTTCAAATAATAACCTCCACTGTTTACCATGCATTTACATTCCAACTACAAATAATACACAAACATTGTAATAAAACTGCACATCGTTCTTCTCATCATACCCCCTCACACCATTTGTTCTTCGTATAAATACTGTTCTCAGCCTTTGCATTTAACATATGACTTTCCAACCATTACACTGTTCTGCTTTTCTACCTACTACCAAATTTCATTTGCTCTTTCCTGCATAACAACTGCTGCTGAATTACTTGGCAACTGCAATTTGGGTTAAATCTTCGAGCTCGAGTGAGGGGGGTAAGTGCTCAACCCAATATATCACCGGGAGTATAGAGATATAGACTTCACCGAACAATCCTGCTACACCAACGCTATTTTCCACCCTAAAATTTCACTCACTCCTCCCAATTGAGCTGAATTACACAAAATGTAAGTGGTCAAACTGTAAGCTTGCAAATTTTACACATTATACACATCGTTCATCTAACACAATGTTCTGTTTTTATTTCCTCTGCAAGCATGATTTAATTGGTCTTCTACAAGGACAAAGCATAAAGATGGTACAAATGTCTTTTCCGCCCCTGAAAACTAATTGGTATGCATCCACTTAACTACCGTATCGTCCTCCATTTCGCAGATAAATTACTAATCTCATTTCACTAAAATTGTCTACAACAATTAAACACAGTAATAGCAAGCCTTATTTCATTTCTGAAGTTATCACTTTCTTTATTTCAGTGCAACAATAAATTTTGATCAATCGCTATTTCATATGCTGCAATTGCTGTCAAATTTTTTTTCTTCTAACACAGTTTTCTGTCTTTTGTTTCTTCTGCAGGGATGACTTACTTTATCTTCTACATGTACAACGCATAAAGATGAACAAAATGTCTTCTAGGCCCCTGAAAAGATCATGGTATGGATCCATTTAACTACCACACCTGGACCCAATACACTGATACTTTAGTTGTATTATTTACCCACTATTCTGCACAATAAGTTAAGACAGTAAAACCAACACTTTTTCAATTTCTGAGGTTACCACTTTATTTACTTGCTTGGAACAATAAATTTTGGTTAATCACTGTTTCATAAAGTGTACTTCCTTTCAAAATTTCGCGTCCCAAACTGGCACATACGTCCTTCCGAATGAACGGTTCAAACATATTGCTTTTTTTCCCTGATACCGCCTTCAATTTAATTCCACTTACCTCCTCAACTACTTCATGAATATGATTTTCCTACTCACACTGTATACGCTACACTCACTCCACCTGTACAAAAAAGCTACCTGAACTAACAGAAGTCAACTTGAACTATTTTTGGACTCTTGCATTTATTAGCACTTTTATCATTGACGCAATTGTACTATATGTTCGTCATACACAGGTAACTACCAAAAAACAATATACTCACATGCAAATGGACAGAGTGGGCATGACTGTGCACTGAATTTTTTCTGCCTGTGCAAGTTATGGAACTTATTGGGCTTTTCAGGTTCAATTTTTATCTACTCCCAGTGACAAACTCCTCAACAATATAATCATTAATCACCTTACCTATATTCTTTCAAACATTCATGTGAAAGACCCGTAAGGTGCCCAGCTGAATAAAGAACGTATGAAAAGGTGGTAACGTTGGATGATCTGATCATTCCATTCAACATTTAGCCGTTTCGTTTATATTCCAGCTGTTCAGCCCGATGAAAGCAGATTACTATTGCCAAGACTGAAGTTGAATTATAGACTACGTCATTTGTACTCGGTTCTTCCTTATGGCAGTTATTTACATGTAAACCTTTTTAATATTTTAACATGTAAAAACGTCTTGTTCTACAGCATTTTTTTCCCCTATCATACAGCGGTTTCCATTTCCTACCCACGTACGTGTTTTCCTCACATCCATTTCACCATAATCCCAATGAGACCAAGTTACCCCATTTGCCGAATAATACTGATTCAACTCTTCCAACAACTACCTCATTCCCTCACATGTTCTCCTCTTCCACTTACCGCCTCACATCCCCACCAACTTATAAACTCCTCAACTCCCTACACTTTTACTGTCTGCTTAATACAGTCTGCTCCTTCAATGACAAAGGTAACACCGTCCGCCTTTTTCAAATACATCTGTTCACTGTTATTGCACTACTTTTTTTCGTATTTCGTTTCCTTCTAACTCACTAACGACTTCCTCCAATGCAGACCAAATGTTCAACATCCACTCAAGAGAGTGTAGTAAACCTTTCCATAGAAAGGATTAAACGCAAATGCACCCGTTCAACAAAGCTTCTTCAAACTCTTCCTACTGAAATAACCACTTCTTCTGCTTCCTTACCACCGCCTCCTACTCAACAGCACGATTCAGACAATGGTACCAACGCAAAACGACTACAACATCTTCAATCGTATGTACCAACAACAAAGAGTTCGCAGAAACAAATGGACTTGAAGGAAGCGTCTGCATTTTCGGATCAACTACAAATCCCTACCGACCATCATCCCCATGCACCTTACCCGATAGACGGTAATTGGGATGATTTCTTCACTCTCGAAGTGGTATGCTACACATACTAACCTACACTTCAACACATCCGCATATTTGTGCATACATATATCAATCGTCTAACTTTCAACCCCTTTAACCTTCTCCTGCAGATCGAAGAGTGTGATCGAGCCGTTGAGCGCTATCTTGCAGAACGTTCGTAGAACTGATTACTCTATGTATAACTACAACAGTTAATCAATTCCATGTTATGCTGCATATTTTCTCCATCTGTAATTTGCCAATAAAATAGCTTTTACAACTGCTTTGCCTTATGCAGTATACTTATATACATAATTTGATTTCCATCTACACGTTTCTCTAACTGTACGACTCCTTATTTTCTGTTGTACGTACACCAACAAGTAATCTGCTACTACAACAACAAATGTTTTTTCCCTACAACACATCACCATCAACTGCATCTAAATAACACATTCTCAAACACAAAAAATATGCTGACCTGATCTCCTCCTACTACGTCAACCAACTAACATTTCGTCTACTAATTTCAACCCCACTGCATTCTAGCATACCAGATTACTACACTTTTGCTGCTACAACACAACTTCTAACTTCACACATATATAATTCCCCCTCTATACTACCGAACCTATCCCGTTGCCAACTTACTTTCGCGCACACACTTTTTTCGGTCACGTATAGAGTACATGCATGCATACTTTATATGTTAAACACTTTTATTTGACATTGACGCTAAGAGTTTTCTTCGTCTCCAGGTATCATTTTATATCTTAAACAATGATGAGTTTTACTTTTTGTTTTATAGGTTATAATATGATAATAGTCCGATCCTGTACAAAATGGTTCTACTGTATTCACACAACTAAATATTGCATGCGTATACCCAGTACTATAATGGTCCAAGTACATGATGCTTGGTACAACCCTTACATGTCACAAGATTAATTTCTCAATACTTAATGGGTAGAAAAAAGTTTAACCATTCAGCCAATGTAGGGCATACTGATCTTTATAAGTATCATGCTTACCTAAACCTTGCACTTAACTTTGCTGAACCAGAATGACTGCGGTAGACTTCCCAAATTTTGAAAATCCACACGTCAATAGTACAGTATAAAAGACCCGCAGTGCTCAATCTTACTAATTCAAAAATAAAAGTTCTCCGAAGACCAATCCACAACAAAAGAAGCTGCTAGCTTTAAATCATCAACTTAAGATCAATGCATGTACAAATAGCGTTCCTCACTAAATCAGACTTGACTATATGAATTGTCACCTAAAGATCAATGCATGTACAATATAATTCCTTATGAAATCATTTCTTGAAATGCTCGGCTTTTTGGATGATGCTAAATTTTGAATGGCAGAGTCATAACTATTGTATATATCATATAACTCTCCTTTTATATACAAAATACCAACATTAATGTAAAAAAAAGATTTGTGCATGTACGCACATAAAAATGCAACATCACATACAATGTCATTTCGTAAGGTGACAAAAAAAAACTAACAAACAATGTTTCATAATACCAATTCCTCCTGTACACGTGCACGTGCATCGCACGTGCCAAAGAACTCCTACAAAGGTGCTTCATCATCATCGGGTTTACCTATCGTCTTTTTTACAACACCTTATTTCTGTTTATTTGTCATATTCTCTTCCTCTTTTTTCCCGTAATTAACGAAAACATTACTATAATCTCTCACAATATCATAACTGTAACAAAGAAAAAATACGTCACTTTCTTCTTTGCACACGTCCAACGGATGTGCCACCATACTTGTAATGTATAAAGCAAAATTTGTATATTTTTAGCCTCAAGTACACGACCTCAATATATTAACCACAATGACAAACATTCTCTTAAAAATTATTCATAAGGACAAACATTCTTTCAAAACTGCTACCGAACTAAAAACGATACCTAAAAATTTACCGATAACTACAAACTAATACCTTAAAACTGATACCTAAAGAAAGTTGTCATTCAAGCTAAAATACTGAAGGTCTGTCCTTGAGGCTAAAATGCGGAAATTTTTTGACTGGATTGTTTGAATGAATGAAGAAATGGATTGTGATAATATATCCATTATAGAGATAAATGAAAATTAAACCTTAATTTGAAATTAAGGATATGGAATTCCTTTTAACTTAAGATTTGAATGTTAAGAATTAGTTTCAAAGTTGGAAGATAAAATTTGGACAATAAATTGAATTTTGAAGATAAAATTTCTTTGAACTTTTAATATTGAACTTTAAAATAAGTTAAGTAATGATAATTCAAAATGGAATTTTGAAATTTGGATTCAGAATTAAATGGTATAAAAATTTAAGTTGTTAAATAATAATAATAATAATAATAATAAAGGTTGATTTGATTTAAAGGATTAAATCAACATTTAAAATATTAACTCGAATTTATATAATTCGAGATGGTTTTGAGTTGAGATTTGAATAGAATTAGTTCAAATTGAATTTGATTTGAATTAATTAGAATTGTGATTGTGATGCTATGTGATCTGCAATGTTTTTGTAATATAATATGTTTGGGTGAACAATGATGATGTGGTTACCTATGATGATTTGCTATGTAAAAGTGACACCATGTATTTAAAATTGAAGTTATTTAAATTGGAATTGAGTTAATTTAAATGGAGGTGGAAATTTAAATTGAATGGATGAGAATTGAACAGTTTGGCTCTGAATTGTTTCAAAATAAATTGTTTTAATACAAATATATTTTTTCCAAACTATTTACTATACAATCTTTTTTCTTAAACCCAAATTATCTTATACTTATTTTACAATTATTTTAGAACTATTTAACTATTTTGAAACTGTCTTATAAACTAATTACTATTTTTCAGTTACTTATATCTAATCACTATTTTAAAAACTATTTTGCAATTATCTAACTATTTTATATACCTACTTAACTATTTTACAACTATTTTACAAACTAATGACTATTTTTCAACTACTTATCTATTTTAAACTTTTTCAACTATGTAATTTCCTGAGTCAATAATTGAAGAAACTTCGGCACACAAACAATCAACGCCCAGGTCGCAGTTTCTCTTTACGTATATCAAAGTCATGGCTATTTTCGAGAGAAACCTCGAAGAACACGTGGCGTGATTCTGAGGTTTACTTCCGTCGTTTCCGTAGAGTAGCATGTGATAAATTATTTAATGTTTCAGAAAGCAGACCAATGGTGGACTTGTCGGTCTTTGTGAGTGCAGTGCTTTTAAAAAGCGGATTTTGAATATTTGCAAAACGGTGTGTACCATTTGTTTGTGGTTTTTGCTAACACCAGGTATTTATTTGTATTACTTGTGCATTTGGAAATGTTTAATAATTGATATGTACATGCCGACAGGGGAAACCAGTGTTGTTTTGTTCCAACACGTGGGCGAATGAGAACGTAGACTCGTAAACTATCAACGACAACTGCACTGGTTTTCCGTGCTAAATATATTAATATTAACACCACTTATATATCAGTACAATGGCACAACGTTTGACAAACCCGCTGTTAAATCGTATATAATTTTAGATCTAGTTTTCTTTATGTTTTCGTTAATTCACAGTCCGTTTGGTTTCATTTTGTATTTTGTGTTTTGAACCTTCGTATCAAAATATGAAAACGAAGGAAGAGAAATATAAAGTAGTCTTTGGTTTAAAAACGAATTTTGTGTTTTCGATCTTCAATATTTGTGTCAAATATGAGAAAATTAGAGGAACGACGGAGGGGACGAAAGAAAAACAGATGGGAGGAGGAAGGGGACAGAGGAACAACAAAAGAATGGATTGTTTCACGCGCTTGTGTTATTTTCCGAAACGCGAAAGAAAAAAATTCTATTTTGTATGTTAACTTCGTTTTTTTAAATTAGTCGATTTCGACAATATACATGCGTCATGTGCATTTTTGTATGTACGAAAACACAAAACTAAAAACAACAAATCAAACACTACCTAAAATTTCGAACAATTGCGACGACGATGGAGGGAAGGCGGAGAGGATGAATGAACGGACAGAGGGTTGGATTGTTTTTCATTTTTTTGTTATTTCTCCAAACGCGAAAAAAAAAATCAATTTTTTTTCTATTTTATATGTTAATTTATATTTCAAATCGGTTGTTTTTCAAAAATAAATACATCGTGTGTACGTTTTTATTGTCGAAAATACAAAACTAAAAATAGCAAATCAAACCGGTCCTTAAGTTTTCATTGATTTTAGCAAATTAATGAGATAAAGTTAGTTGCTTTAATTAAGGGTGTTATGATTGCGGTAACCGTCATTATTACTACTAACCGTAACCGTAACTGTTGTTTACGGCTATAATTTCTTATAGCTGTTAGCGCAACCGTTTATGATGGTTAACCGTTATATTTTTTATTTTGAAGCATGTTGTCCATATATTTTCGATTATATACATTATTACTGATAAATTCATATAGCTCTAACTTTTTTTTGCAAATTTATTTATTTATTTATAAAACGTCCAATACGCATGCACATGTTATTCATTATTAATATATAAGTTATTCGTTTAACTTAAATTGCTAATTTTTATATCTTAATGTTAAATATTATACAAACAATCATGTATGGTTGGATGGTTAACCGCGGTTATCTAATTCTTCAACCGTTACCGTAACAGTTACCGTTATATATAGTAACCGCATGAACGGTTGGTACGGTTGAGCGGTTGATGGTTCAACCATAAAAGCCTAGCTTAATAAAAGCAAAAATTCAGAAAATTAGTGAGAGAAGTAAACTCACATTGCACCAAAGTGGTAAGTAGCAATATTTACATTTTTGAAAAGTGAGAATTTCAAATGGCAATATTTTTGGGATCGTATCTCGACAAGTACAAATACGAAAAGATGACAAATGACTGAAATTATATTTATACTAATATAAAGCCCGTGTCTTGCACGGTTCACATGTTTCTTTAGTATTTAATCTGGAAACTATGCAACGTTAGTGGAAGCAAGGAATATGGATCGATAAACCATCCGTCATCGAGTATGTAAATTAAATAATAAATGATGTTTTGTAAATATTTAAAGTGTGTTTCTTATTCTACGCACATTTTGATTGACAATTAACTTTTATTTTTAGTATGATATTCATTTTTCCGTATATGAATGGGTAAATTTAAGAGATAGTACTTTTAATTTATAATTTCATGAGGCAAATTCATATTTTTCATCCATTTTAAGATTTTGCATTGTAATAATGCAAAGTTGAATCAATTTTTTAATTGTTGATTTGTTTAAATCACGTGTAGAAGCATTATTTGTCTAGTAGTGTACTAAATTCAATTATTAATCCTAAGTGCGTACAATGTGGTGTAGAAGCGTTATTAGTCTAGTACTGTACTAAATTCAATTATTAATCTTAGGTGTGTACAATGTAAGTACAAATCACTTTTATGGGATATTCCCGTCACGGTGCGGTCCTCCAGCAAATGTTGCCATGTAAACATTAGTTTTAGGAAAGGATCCATGTTACCAAACAAGATGGAATTCTAAGTTGAATTTATGGAATGTTTTATCTTGTGATTGGTTGCGTAAAATATATATGTCCAAAACTGAGTGTTGACTAACATTGCTTTTGAAATATATCTCTACACAAACAATCAACATTTAACAAAGATCCGTCTTCTTAAAAAACCTTACCATTGTGGCAAGGAAAAAGAGGACGACAACTACTATTTGAGTACAACTCTAATACAAATTAAAATGTTACATCAAATAGTAGAAACTAAAAAACAAAAGGAGAAAAATGCAATAAAATTGAAATACACACACGCGAAAAGGTCTATTGAAATATAATTAGTGACATAATAGATCTATACCATTGTATTGCCTCTTAAATTCCACCTTTCATATAAAGACAAAATGATACAATGGTTCAGATCTTTTGTGTCACAATTTGTATTACAAATTTGTATTCAAATAGCCAACTCAATACATACATATATACATACACACACATATAAATATATACACATACACCCCTGCGTAGATACATATATAGATATCAATGTACAGATGAATGAAAACTATAAATGAGACACAATGTACCAAATGTTAAACGCATTATTTTTACAGAATATCTTCTTGACATGCTCAAACTAAAATGTTCATGTAGCAAATAACATCAAATATAAATTTGAACAGTTTGCACATGGGAAAATTCAATCTATCGTACCACTAAGCAATTTGTGGGAAAATAACCAGACCATGAATAAATGCACCTTTGAGTCTATGACATATTCATATTCTTACATATATACACACTCATAAATACATACATAATTACACAATGTAAGATATCAAAATGTACAGCATACTTTATGCTTTTTAATAATGGACATGCGTTGATCCCCAAATTAAGAATGAAAATTCAAATCAAAATTTGACCCTAGGTTTTGAATCTTTTGATGCACCATGCATAGCACTAAATTCCAATGGTAAATAGGAGATGACATAACTAAACTTCATGTATACCAAATTCCAATACTTATTGCAAAAGGACACCTTTATATTTTTTAACCAGAGAACTTAAAATACAATTTTGTTCAAACTTTTTGTAAAGGGTGAACAAAACACTTTTCTCATATTGGAAGAATTTGGGGGTCACATATGAGACCCCCTGAAGTTGCGGGGTCATATATGGGACCCTTGAATTTCTCCAGTAGGAATCGAGTATTTTGTTCACCCTTTGAAAAAAAGTATGAACAAAATCACTCTCGAGAACGTATACCAATATAACAATCAACAATTAATGAACTGACTTAATAACAAAATGGTACATGAATAAGAGCATCTCTAGCAACATAAATAAACTTGGAAATGTTGGTTATCTTCATTTATTCCTCTTTTTTTCCCCACGCCGTAGCAACGTAGATTTGAGCATCAAAAAAGGAAGGTAGTGGTCGGGATTTGCTTTTTTTTTTAAGGAATGGTTTGGCGCAGGTCCCTACTAAGTTTCAAAATACACAAAAAACACAGTAAAAAATGTTTGTAAATTAGGTCCATAAAATTAAGTTACCGAATAATGACATATATTTATGCAATTATTCAGTGAATAATTGCATACATTTATGCAATTATATCAAAAAATTCCAAACATTTCCACAATTATTCACTGAAAATTTGTGTAAATTTCGAAATTATTCTAAAAAAAATTGCGGAAATTTCCACAATTTTTTAAAAATTTACGGAAAATTCCGCAATTATTCATCGAAAAAATTGCATAAATTTATGCAACTTTTGGATATAATTGCATAACTATATGCAATTACTTAGTAACTTAATTTTAGGGACCTAATTTACATACTTTTTTAACTGGGATTTTTGTGTATTTTGAAACTTATTAGGGACCTGAGCCTAATGTTCACTTTTTTAAACGCAGCTTTATACATGGATTTCTAAATGTCGTTTATGGCTAAATGGTTTTTAGAACTCCGTTTTTCATAACTTTACGTCTTTTTTCTACGCAAAAAAATTACTAAACAGGTTTCTGAATTCTGTTCTTAGCATAAAAGGGTTTCAAAAACCCAATTTATGTTTTTTTTTCCTTTTATAAAAAAAAACAGAAAAAAAAAAGAAAAGAAAAAAATGTGTGAACAACCTTCAATCATTGTTTTTATTTTCATATTAAGAACTGCTAATTAGGTTCAACCATTTTTATATTAGATCAATTCAGTAAACATCAATATATATATCTTCCTATTGTCATTTCGAACAAACCATCTCATATGAAGAAAAGGATAGAATTTATGAGAAGCTATATGGATGTCCCTACTTAATAACAATTCCTCTTTGTTTCTTTCTATTCTCATGCATATATAACATGGTAAGATGAACTGTCTAATGTAAACCTGAGTAGCTAAGTTTTACTTAAGGCGTCATGGAAATTGAAGGGCACAAAGCAGTAAATAAATAGTGAACATACGTTGGCTGTACTGGATGAAGGATAGAGAAAAAGTGCTGGCCACACGCTTGCTTTTCGTTTCAATATAAAAGTAAAGATAAAAAGAAGGTTAAAGAATGTAAGAACCAAGTTACCGACCGTTGAAATAAAAAAGAAAAGAAGACATACAAGGAACAGTCCAAGAGACTAGGATGTATTCTTAAACTTGAAGCAGTCGGTTTAGTTATTAGGTAAAGGTTGAAACAATGCTAATATGAAACTATCATTTATTTTTAGTGTTAATTAGTAGATAGTGGATGGTTACATTAAGTTAAATTTATGTATATATATACGCTTGCTAATAAAACGTACGATTTTCGACGGCTAAAACCACCATCAGTAACCGATGCAAAAAATCATCGCAAGTTGTTCCGTCGCCGTACGGTGTTTTCAACGGCTTCCAACAGCATAGAAATCCTGACGACTCTAGACGGCAGTCGAAGACACATGGCCGATTAAGAGGAGGCAACAAACCGCCACCAGCCGCCGGAAAATGTTGACCTGTAAGTCGTCGTCAGCCGTCGGAATACCTGAAGCAGTTTTTCAGAATTCTGCTACCTGCCAACCTCACATACACAATTCAAAAATATAATATAATCACACACAAGCACATATCGAATTCAGATATTCAATATAATCTGAATGCATACAAATGTACTCAAATCACATAACGAAAATTAAACTAATCATAACTCACATAACATCAAACCAACCAACACTTCGTTAACATAATATACATTTATGTCATCATACAATATATACATCGTGAAACACCACAAATCTCATACCATCAACAACTCAAATGTCATCATCAACAACTCACCACCATCAACTCAACAAATGTCAAACTGATCATCACCAAATGTACCATCAAATAATATACAAAACATCTCAAAGTATCTGATGCAGCCCAGAATGATGAAAACGGTGAAGTGATAGGTCGCGAACGACCTAACCAATCCTTGAGTCGTTCACGACCTAACGAAGATGGTTTGCCAGCTAACAAGCAGCGTGTTTTAGGTCGGACACGACCTAAGGGGAAAGCTTTAAGTCGACCACGACCTAACAGGGGAACAGAGGATGCGAGTTATGCGGGAGAAGGTGGATCAGCGACCTATGGTAATTCGCGACTCATAGCTAACGAGTTACGACCTAACTGCTTAGGTCGTAAGATCTTAAGTCGTCCCAGAACTTTAGGTTGGCCACGACCTAACTTACACTGGCCGCTTTTCTTAAGTCGTTCAAGAGATAACTCGATAAGTCGTTGCACCGGGTTACGACCTAAGCAAGGTTGCGTGAAGAAGAAGCTGTTTTCCTTAAGTCGCTGCCGACCGATGTACTGTGTTGTAAATATGTTAAGTCTCTTGTATTGATCAATGCCGACCTTAGTTAAGTCGTAGGTCGTTCTTTTATAAGTCGTGAGTCGTTATGTGTTGTACGTATGTGTTGAGTCGTGGATGTATAAGTCGTAACTCGTATGTTTTTAGGTCGCGTGGAGGTGTTGTAATGAATACTGGGTTATGGCTTATATGTGCAAGTGTTAAGTCGTTCACGACCTTGTTTAGGTCGTAAGTCGCAGGTTATAAGTCGTTCACGACTTAGGAGTTGTATAATTTTCTGTGGCGTGTGTTGTAACGTCTATAAATAGGCCGGTGGTGCCATTTGTAATAGTTTAGTTGATTTGAATAAAAACTTTTGTTTGTTAGCTTTGTGCTTTCGCCAAATTGGTAGTTGAGTGTAATCTCCTATCTCCACTTTCGGTTAATCGAGTGCGCTCGATTCAACGATTGTTGAAGCCGATTCGCGGTATCAAGTGCGCTTGATCAACGCTTGAAGAATTGAAGATCTTCCTTCACGGTATAGTGCGCTATCAACTTGACGAAGATAGCTAGAATTCGGTATCTTCGGATCAACGAATTTGGACCATTCAGCATTCTTCATTCCATCGATTGCTACTTTCACAGAATCATCATTTTGTAATTCCGCTGCTGCACCAGTATCCAACCGCACCATCTCAATGTATCATCAAACAATACTAAACAATGTGAATAACAAAAAAACATACCTATTACTCCCGTCAATCACCTCCAGAACCTCCGTAAACAATCGTAGATGGAAAGCGGCCACCATACTACTACATGTACTCAGCAATACGCTGGTCCAGCAGCTGTGTCATCTCAGTGGCCTACCGATGGTTCTGCTCTTCTAGTTGCGCCACCCTAGCTTTCAATTCCTCGATCTCTGCTGGATCGATCTGAGCTTTGCTTTGGCCGGCTCTCCTCAGTCTACCTTGTAATACTTATTTGATATAGTAAAAGTTCGATTACTATAATCCTACTATCAAAGTTACAACATAATATTTTAATTGTTATATCTATAAACTTGTTATTGAAACTAAAGCATTGTGAAGTTCTTTAGAACTGAAAGATTACTAAATTGTTATATCTAAATTTATTATTCATTACCGCTTGATTGCCAAAACCGTAACACATGTTCCTTGAAGGTAGGTCCATGACTGACTCAAAAATGACATCCTCTTCATCCGTAGTCAGCTGCTTTCGACTTGTTTCCTTCGGGAGTTTCTGCCTTTGTTCCATGAACTATGCCGACATGAACAAATAAAAATACATTTGAAATTAATAGCATAATACCGTAATTCATTATACTTTAATAATTAAAACAATTACTAATAGTATATAAACTAAAATATGATTACATGGATCTTCCACGATTTATCGTCATGTCATGTATATGAAACAGTCCCGTCTGGATTTACATGCTCGACATCATGAGTATGAGTAAATACATTCATGTACGATACGAGGCTCTGCGCCTCTGCTTCTTGAAATTGATTATTACGTACCATTATTGTATATTCAAAATTATACAACATAATAACCATTTAAAATTCACAGCTAATAAATTTACCAACTCCCAGAGATATTATTGGAACGACTTGGACCATCCTCGAGTGACAAGATTCTTGTTCCTATTTGCAGAGTTTCTCTGCGATTCTGTTTGTACATTTAAAAAAACAATACATTATTTACTTACCAAATATATTTGATATTTACATATCAATCAAATAATTAATAAAAGATTAGCACACTTACCTTCGCTTGGTCACTCTCCCAATGCGCCAGCCAATCCTCCCACACACTCGCTCCCATCTAGTTCGGCTTCTCTCCTTTATGTTTCACAGCCGACATAGAATCCTGGTAATTCTTCCTCATCTTCTGCATCCAGTAGTGTCGTACCAGTTGCATGTCGTCTGCTTGGACGTCGATTGCGACCCGCATTTCATGATAAATAAGTGATAAATAATTAAACAATATAAGGTGAACAATAAATAAGCAAAAAATAAATTGAGAATGGAAAAATATAAGATTATACTTACATTGAAATCCTGCCATATACACTTCATGATGTGGAAAGGGATATTATCCCACTTGGACCAACAAGCGGTCATCCTACTCTTATATGAGTCTCTAATAGAACTACAGCTGACGGTTGTAGGTCGAATCTCTGTGGTAAATGTGATACAAATTATTATATCGTACACAAAAAAATTATGATACTAAAAAAAAATTAAATACTTACCCCTCCGCTTTAGGCACCAAATACACAGTTGGGCGCTGTGGCGGCTGTGATGGGCTGCTGCCATTGCGTCCGGATGAATGAGATGAGCTCCGACGACATGATAACTATCACAGACACATCATTTTATAAGAGAATAATAGCATAATAATGACATATATTGTATAATAATGACATAAATGACATAAAGTACATAAATTGCAAAATACACCTGATTCAGATCGGATCTCATATTCCAACGATAAGCAGAATATAGCATTTTTAACATAAATTGCCAAACAAATGACATAAATGGTATAAATGACGCGAATGACATAAGTTACATAAATTACGTAAATGACGATAAGTAGATTCGGTTTCATAATTGACATAAATTACATAACTTGCAAAATAAATGTCATCAATTACATAAATTGCAAAATACATCAGAATTCAACATAATATTTTTATCGATCCTCATCGTCTTCTAATTCAGATCCGGTCTCATATTCTACATTATTTTCCTTTCTACTTTCAAATGCTTCTACCAAAATGTTTGATTCATCGTTCAGAGATCCAAAATCAGTATGATCATCTGTAATTATTATTTCATTGCTTCACTCTGCTTGATAAGCTTGTTCATTTGGAATATTCTTTCTATCAAATGTAAATCTTTCCTTTGTTTTAAAAACTGCTAACAAATCTGCTTTATCTCTTTTTAAAGAAAGATAAGAAGTGTAATAAACTTGCAATGCTTGTTTAACTAGTTCGAAAGGATAGTACTTGTGATAGTGCGATGTGTGCTTTATTTCAATAAGATTATAATCCTTATACACATTAATTCCAGAACATGGAACATTGCTGAACCAATTGCATCTAAATAGAAAAACATCCTCTACGGGTCGTGAGAAATATGTCGGTTGTAAAATTTGGATTAAAATGCCATAAAAATCATTTATGTGATTTTCTGGATCATCACTACATTTAACAAATACACCTGTAGTATTAGTTAATTTTTCAGCACCATATTCTTTAGTGTTTAATTTATATACATTAACGAAATATATTGGATATGTCTTGACATTTCCTTTCGGTCCTAAAGCAAGATATTTCAATCCTTCGTCGACCACACAATTTCGCGGTTCATAAACGTACTTTGAAAACCAATTAGAAAATTCTTTACTAAGATCTCCGCGTTGGTGTTCTCTTTCATAAATACTGCATATATGAATAAAATATTGCATTAAATTCTACACGCGCATGCATTATTGAAATGAATAAATCAATAATTATTAATTCATATTACCTAATAAATGGTGCAACCTCAGCACAATTAAGAAGAATATAAGTGTGTGCTACATGAAGATCACTATCGTCTAACCATACGTCGACATATTTTCCAAAAGGTCGACCATGTTGTCTAAAAATATATAACATTATTTGAGAGGACTCTTGTTCGTCGCCTTCATCATTACGTGGAAACTTTCTAATGATATGTTCACATGGTCACTAAAATAGTGAGAGAAAAAGAATGAAGCTTCTTCTTCGATGTATGATTTACAGATCGAACCTTCAACTCGTGCTTTTTGCCTCACTTTTTTGTTCAGATGATTTAGGTATCTCTGAAAAATTAATTTACATTAACTTTAACTTTTGAATATAATTTAATTAACAGGAAATTATTGTCAAGGACAAAATTTCTCAGCATTTTAGCCTCAAGGACAGACCTTCAGTATTTTAGCCTTAAGGACAACTTTTTTAGGTATCGGTTTTTAAGTTTTTAGGTATCAGTTTGTAGTTATCGGTAGTAGTTTTTAGGTATCAGTTTTTAGTTCGGTAGCAGTTTCGGAAAAATGTTTGTCCTTATGAATAATTTTAAAAGAATGTTTATCCTTATGAATAATTTTTAGGAGAATGTTTGTTCTTGTGGTTAAAATATTGAGGTCGTGTCCTTGAGGCTAAAAATATACAAATTTTTGTCCTTTAAATCAATTCACCCTTTAATTAATAGGTAACATATTTCATACCTCTCGAATGGATACATCCATCCATATTGTACAAGACCTCGAAGTCGTGCTTAAGATGAGAGATGAACAGGTAAATGCTCCGTTACATTAAAAAAGTCCGGTGAAAATATATTTTTTAATTTGTAGAGCAATATAGGAATATCTTCTTCAAGTTTACGTAAATGTTGAACTTTTAACGTAGTCAAACAAAGCAATTTGTAAAACAAACTAAGTTCCATTATTACCTTCCATTCTTTTAAGGACAATAGTTCTTTGAATACAATGGGTAATAAATTTTCCATCATTATGTGACAGTCGTGGCTTTTCACTCCATTCAATCTACCATTTTTAAAGTCAACACATCTACGAAGATTTGATGAAATCCCATTAGGAAATTTTAATCCTTCACCCATTTTAACACAAATTTAACTTGATTATTATTGAACTCATAACACGCTTTGGGTTGTTTATACCATTTGGGTTCATATGAAGCTCAGAACGTTTGCATAATTCTTGTATATCGTGCCTTGATTTCAAATCGTACTTAGTCTTCCTCTTAACATTCAAAATTGTATTAAAAACATTATCAAATGCATTTTTCTTATTGTGCATCACATCAATATTATGACGAAGCAGAAGATCTTTCCAACAAGGCAACTCCTAAAATATACTTTGTTTGCACCAATTATGAATAGTCGATTTACCTGCAATTTCAGTTTGTACTCCAGTTTCATGTATCTTTGGATAGTCTCTTACAATTCATATATGTCTTCGCTAGGCCGTATCGTTGGTGGTTGTCTGGTTTCTACTCTATTAGCTAAAAAGTTTTTTCTATCTTCTTTGAAGGGATGATTGACATGGAGAAAACATCGATGGCAGTCAACCATGAAATTTTCTTAACATCGGTAAAGAAAATGCCCATGTTTCTTCCATGCAGTAAGGACAAGCTAGACGATCGAATGTACTACATCCTGAAAGAATTGCATAAACAGGAAAATCACTTATAGTCCACAACAAAGAAGCAAGCATACGAGAAATTTTGTTTCTACTCCTTCGTTCCATGGTGTTTTTAACTCCTCATTCAACGGATTTAAATAAACATTGGTTCCTTGTGTCGGATCGTCAGGGCCAGGAACGACAGTAGTAAAAAACATATATGGAGTTTTCATACACATTCACAGAGGTAAATTATAAGGTGTGATGATAATGGGCCAATAAGAATGTTTAGCACCAAATTGAGAAAATGGTGAAAAACCATCTGTACATAATCTAAGTCTAACATTATGAATCTCCGCTTTAAAAGTAGGGTAAGTTTTGTCAAAATGCTTCCATGCTTCTCCATAGGCTGGATGTGTCAACGTACCTTCTTCCTCCGTTCTCACACTATGTCATCTCATATGAAGTGCTGTTACAGAAGATGCGTATAATCTTTGAAGCATAGGAGTGATGGACAAGTAAGGCATACGTTTGTATGGAACTTCCTTTCCCTTCGTTTTTCTTGATTTTTACCATTCCTCATTACATATTCTACACTTCCTAAGAGTGATGCCCTCTTTCCAAAACAACATGCAGCCATTTAAACATATATCTATTTTTTGATATGGTAAATCAAAAGCCGATATAAGTTTTTTTAACTTCATAGTGATTTTCACACATTAAATTATCGGGCGACATATGTCGTTTTGCATCTTGTACAACAATCACTACGCCATAGATGGCCTTCTACAACATATTTGCAAGGTGTTGCCACCTAAAATGTTGCGATAGGTATGCTGATTTTTGTCTATTGCAACACACGCTTTAAGGTTTAGCTTAGATATCAGCAAAATGTTGCAGTAGCTATAGCTGTATTCAAATTAAAAAATTAATAAAATTAGCAATCAGCGTGAATACGGTCCAACGATCTATATTTAATCCGACTTTTAAAATGGATCACCGCTGCACTTTTTACCAAATTTTCGTTTTCCCGCGTATGTTGGTGTAGATCCCCTTTCAGTTTTCAATTCATAATTCTCAAATCAAAAAGCAAATTCACGAAATCCAGCAAATTCATACTTCCAATTCTCGATTAGAATCAATTCATAATTCTCAAATCAATTCGCATGGAGATGGAAGATGATTTCAGGCGATTAGAATAAATCAAGTATCAAGTTCCAATTCGCGATTCATCTTCTTTGGGGATCCGCAAGTCTGATTGATGAAGTCGCCTGCTGCTTCAAGTTGCGTTCAGTGCTTGGAAAGTTTGCTGAAGATTGCCGAGATAGAGGCTTGGATACTACTGAGATTACGATGCCACTAGCCGGTGATGCTGTGTTTCAGATCTAGAGTGGCTCGCAGTGCCATCATTCGGTCTAGAAGCGAAATTAACAACAGACAACGAATGTTGTGTTTCATATCTAGAAGCAAAATCAAGGGCGTCATCTTCAAATTCAGTATCTCAGACTCAAGCATCTTCTCAACATCAATCTGTTTTGCATATGAAGGCTTCTGGTTTGTTTTTTTAATATTATTTGTGCTTTTTGATGATTTCTTCTTCAGTTTTTGAAGCTTGGGAATATGTTAGCTTATTAACTTTGGGTGTTTTGCAGCTCCTAAAGAGAAAAATTCATTTTATAAAATATGTATCCAAATGAGTTCAGATTCTTGATGGATACTAGTTTTGTTGTACAGTCAAATTTGGTATTCACGCTCAACTTATATATTTAGTTTGTTAGATATATATCTAACCTTAAGTTTGTTAGATATATTTAGTAAATTTTAACTGAAATGTAAGATACATGTCGAACTTCAAAAGCTGGGGTGATTTTGTATGTACTTTGATGGAACTCTATTTTATCAACAAATGTAGCCAAACAGTCGAATTTGAATGAAAATGAAAATTCTTTTTCCCTAAACAGCGTCTACTTACCTCTACTATTGTATATCTACAAGGTTGAAGTATGTGGAACAAGAATTGGCAAAAAAAGAGGTAAAAATCTTGAGTCAGGAAATAAAGAGGACAATGATCTGGTGGATGAATTATATGTTGTACCTGAGCATCTTAAGGTTAGATTTTGAGTGTGATTATGAAGTGTAAACTGCTACTCCATTCTCGACTGGTAGCTTAGCAGTTTGCATTTTTAGAATTTTTAAAATTTCATAGAATGTACTGATGATTGTAATTTCTAAATACCTGGTAGCTTAGCAGTTTGCATTTCATAGAATGTATTCATGAGGCAAATGTGGTAAATCTTTCTTGACTGGAAACCAATGATTAGAAATGACCATAGTGTTGATTAACAGGTTGTGGCATTTGTCGTTTGAAATAATTGATGTTGATTAATAGGTTTGGTTTCTTAAGAATACGAACCATATTTTGATTGTGATCCATACATCAGTGTACAAGTGAATGGTAGTCAGTCTCTGGTATTTAGATATTGACCCACTCGCCCATGTGCTATAAAGAACAGAAAATGTAGGCAGACTTTTCTATAGCAGGATTCTACAGCGAACTAACTGAAATCACTTCCTCCGCATGTTACTTTCAGGTATGCACCAGATTCTTTTTTTCCTCAGCTTCTCTTGTCTATCGTATTTTAAACCATGCATTATTCCACAACCAGGCGGTGTTGCTTCTGGATTCAAACATGCTGAAGTTAATGAGGATGAGCATGAAACACGGCTATTTGTTTGTAGGGGAAAGCTCATGGTCCATGTCGAGGAGGTAACTTTATCATGTTGCCCTGGTAGACTTTGTGTTATTTTTATTGCAAAAACTTGTTGCATTAGAGCTGCTGTTTTTAGGTTCCTTTTGCTAGAACTTCTCTGGGACATGACGACATATATATTTTGGATACAAAGACTAAGATATTTCAGTTCAATGGTTCGAAATCTTCTATACAAGAAAGAGCAAAAGCTCTCGAAGTCGTGCAATACATAAAATATACGTATCATGATGGAAAATGTGATGTTGCAGCTGTGGGTGTCGGTGTCTGTATTTGTTAGTGTCGGTGTCTGTATAAATCGAAACTGCATATGTAATGAGTGAACTGAGTGATGTAGTGAGAAATATCTGTATATGTGAATATCACTGTTATATATCATTGAATTGTAAAATAGTGGAGTCAAGAATTTGTATTATGTCAAATGTTGAAATAAAATATTTATTTAAATAAATTACTGTTTAAATATCAAATTCTATGCAATAGTATTTTATTAAATAAATATTTATTTCTATTAAAAAATCAAATATGCTCTACATTGTGGGCTCCACAAATTCAGAAAGTTAATATCTATAGCAACATTTTGGAATGTTGCTACAGATCCTATGGGTGTTGCTATAGACCCAAATAGGGTTCTATTGCAACAATATTACTTATGTTACCTTAGATAGTCAAAATGTTGCCTTTGAGGTCTAAGGCAACGACAAAAATTGCATCACCCGATGTAACAGCTGCGGATTTTTCCCGCTCGAAAATCGACATCCATACTTTACATCGTACTCGAATGCCGTAGATTCGACCGTTCAAATCCGAGTCGCCGGAGCTTATAACAACAGTTAAGTAAATAACACAGCGGAAGAAATGAATAATACATTGATATACAATATCTCATACAATATTTGGTACAACAGAATGATACAATGAATATCAATGTATATTAGAGATATGATACAACAAATAGCAGCGGAAAAGAAAACGATAACACCAGCAGCGGATAATCTCCATCTTCAAAGCACCAATCCAGATATAGCTCGAACTCTCAATAACGATGCACAAAGATAAGCAAGTGCAGTCCGATCCAAAGACTGAACTAGCTCCAGATAATCTACTAATCCTGACTATCTGAAAAACCCAACTCTAGACTGCTCGTGTAGAAAATTATGAGCACCTAGAGTTTAGAAAATAAACAATAAACTCCGAGTCAGTCAAGGGACTGGTTTGAGCAACAAAAACAGTTTATCTTTAAAACAAATATCAGAGAATTTTAAAATCAATTCGCAATGCTTTTGAAAAATGAAACTACCATAAGACCTCTCGCCACACACACAATGCAAACGCAGAATTGGAGGAGATTTCTTCTTATGAGAGTCAAAGATGCTTACTACGCAAAATCAAATCATTTGATTATTATTATTAGTGCATAGTGGAAAACATTTCGAAAGTAGAATATAAATCTTAGCCGGCATAGGTACCATTATAGTATGCCTACTATAGCTACCATATTAAATGGCAGGTTCTACAACTAAAACCGTACAAGGCTCGTATTGTTTCTTTGGATTTTCAACAAATGGTCAGGCCAAGGAACTTCCCATTGCCACACGGAAACGCCTCTGGAATGACGTCCCGAGAACCTAACCGGATCTCTGCCAACACAAGGCCGGGTTACCTCTGCAAAAATAGGTAACTACTGACACGCGTATGCCATCCCCCGATCGTACCCGATCTTCCCGAGGATCCTCGATTTCCAACAACCACAAAATAATAAATTTGCAGCAACCAAATAGGTTAAATATCTGGGCACCATACCATGATACCACCTCTATCCAGAAGGAATGACATACACTAAGGGGCGCTACTCCCTAGAACCTTGCCGCATCCTTCCTGTTTTGACCATTTCCGGGGTGTAAGGTCCGACGAAGTCTCATCCACAAAGCTACGCTTTGTCACAAAGCCATGCTTCGGGTCAAACAAATGATCAAAGTAATGATCACAAAGATATAAAATCAAACAAATGATCATATCACAAATGATCAAACAATGATCATCACACAGCAACACTCAACATGTCACATTACCAATTTGGGAGTATATCGCTGATAAATTTCAACTACATAACCTCTGAGCTCGTACGTCTCAGAGAAGGGTGTTAAGCTAAGAGAATAAATTCTCCGCCACCAACAGAAATGTATTTGAAAGTAATCGGCTTTATATCTCAAAGTGTAATGTCAGTCATGTAACCATACAAGTCTGTTCCGGGTTCGAACAGAACCGAAGGCACTTCTTACGAAGCCCTTGCAATTCCGGGTATTCAAAATCCCGTCCGGACTTCTCATCACAAAGGGTGATAAAATCTCTATATCGGGGCCAGTCGATGCAGAGACATTCGACGAGTTATCCTTTCGTTTACGAAAATATTCGGTCTTCACCACCGGTCTTTAGATGCTATCCATATACGACGTATCACTATTCAGAATGGGTTATATGACACAAATGTCTTTTCCCGGCTAACCCGAATAACGAACGCAATTTAAAATCATATGGATACTGGGGTCACAGTTAAATCACAGCTTAAAGCCCAAAACTTTTCATTCAAATGGTTAAAACAAATTACCATTTTCAAATATTTAAAAAAAAATATTTATTTCATAAAGTTAACCCCATTCACAAAGATCCATTCATAGATTTCAAAACAATTTTCGTTTCAATTGGATTAACTCGTTAAATCTTTAAAACAAGATTCAACTTATAGCTTTCAAAACAATTTCATTTCGAATAGTTTAAACAGATCTTCATTTTAAATCTGTTAAAAATAAACAGATTCAATTCATAGTTTTCAAAAACATTTCAATTTCATTTTAAATTTGAAACCTTTCAACACAAATTGGAAGTTCACTTCTTATATGAAAGCTGATATTATTTGAAAACAAATAGTTTTCGTTTCAGAAAAATCCAATTATATTTGAACGAGTTAAAACCCTTGAATTTTATTCACATTCCAAAATCAATACTCTTAAAATGGTTTAAATTCATACAAACACATTTATATCATTTTTAATCCCTAGTTTCAAATCATAGAATTCAATTTCAAATATTGAATTTAAGTTTAAATCAAATTATTTAAACTTCAAAACTCGATTAAGTTATTCAAAATAACTTTTATCTTTGAAAATCCATTTCAAAAGCTTTTCACATTAAACCCCAATTTCTAATTTCAAAATCAATTGAAATTAGAATTTCAATTTCAAAAACATCAAATTTAAATTATCTGTGACTTAACTGATTTCCACGTGAAATCCATATTTGTGTGTGTGTAACAGTGTGGTCTAGGGGTTTTACACAACAGTGCAGCATCATCAATCATCACAGATTAAAACACAAAAATAAAATTGATAAGCGATATAAACTATAACGCTTATCGTCCATTTACAGATTCACAGATAATATATAAATGTAAATAAATGAATAAACTACACACAGCTCAATCTACAGAATGAAATATCACAGATCAGATAGGACAATCAATTCAAGGCACCTCATACAATACAATTATTCATAAGTAAGGTCTAATATTCAATAATCATTTATAAGCAGGATTTATTAATCGTTTAATCCTAATCAATTCAATTTATTTCCAAGTAAATTAATTACTTATGAAATAATTATCAAATTCTGATAAATTAATTTCAAATCATATGATATAAATTTATTTATCAAACACTTCAAATAAATTAATATATTCTAATAAATCATATTAATTAAATCAAACTTTAAACCAGTTTCATAATGATTATCATTTATTTGTTAATCTAAATAAATCATTAAAAATTTATCACTTTAATTGATTATTTAAAAAATCTTAGTTAATGACCTTTATTTACTAATAACAATTCTTTAATTACCGTTCTACAAAAATTTCTTACATTAATCATTATTAATTAAAATTGATTAGACATTAATAACTCATTAATTAACTCATTGATTAATCTAACTTATTTAATTAATTAAGTGTTAATTATAACTTAATGAATTCGTAATTACAATTTAATCAGGTTTTAGCTTAAAACCCTGTCGACATTAATAACTTGATTAATATCAAACTTGTTTAACCTTTTAACTTCAGATTTTTTTATTTGGCTACCCACCTCCCCTGGAAGATTTAAACCTGGAGAAATCAACGTGTTATGCTCGAGCTAACCTCGGGTTTCCACTAAGTTTTCTCGCGTCATTCTCTTGCATCCCTCCTTCTTCTTCTACTGTTTTTTTTCTTCTTCCCTTTTCTTCTTTTTATTTTACTTTGTTAAAAAAACTTTAAAACCTGTTGACAGTTAGATACACGCGCGTAGACCCGTATGCCCACCCGAGCCATCAACAAAATTACTCGAGACCTCCTTCCAGTTTCCTTCTTCTTCCACGACTAATCAACACAACCTAGGCCACCAACGTGCACGTGCACGTGCACGACGATCCATCACCTTCCGATCCTTTCTCCGATCATCGATCAGTCACTGACAACCTCGCCATCCTTCACGAGAACTCAAATCGACGAAACAACGGTGGATTCGAAATCGAGCTATCTGCATCAAACCTGGAGCAACTATCACCAGAAATTCTCCCCGACGCCGACACCACAGACCACCGAACGCTTTATGACCCCAACCCCAACTGCTCCGATGATCCACGAACACTTTCCCCCGGTCCGATCATTTATAATCCACCATGGTTAACGAAATTGTTATGCAAACCCAATCGAACGAAACTACCCCTAAAACCCTACTTTTGATCGGTTCTAAATTTCCATGCATTCGAAATTTCTTTTAACATTTTTCCAGTATTCCCGAATCAATAATCTAGCTCCACCATAAATTTCAACATCAATAATTGATTAAATTGATAGGAATTGACGAAAAAGCATTTTCGGTTCCTTTATGAACTACACTCTGTATGGTTATCTAAAAATCATAATTCTTGTTTCAAAAATCATACTTTTGAATGTTATTTTAAGATATAAATTCAAACTTACAATTCAAATTATTCGAATTTTAACAATTTATTTACTTTATACTGTATATTTGAATTTACAGTTTTTATGTTTCACGTCCAACCTTTTAAACAAATTTCTAAGCTTTGGTCTTTAATGTACACACGTTTATTTAACTTAATCTCCTGAGTCCAAAGTGTTTGCAAGAAGAAGCATTGAAGTTTCCATTTTTCTTTGTTCAGTACACAAACATATCAAAGAACAGGGCATAGAAAATTTTCCAAAGCAACCAACATTCTCAGAATTGTTTTATCTAAAACTATACAGCAAGCATCTATCATTCCAAAGCAATACACAAGTTTAAACTTTGAAAAAAAAATGTTTACTCACTTGGCAGAGAAGTTGGTTTAAAATTAGTGTTTTCTCACCTTAGGCTGAGAAGAAGAACAGGGTAGAGCTTGAAATGTTAAACCAGGCTTGACATTTTATTAACTGCAGCTCCTCTTTTGATCTCTGATTCGAATTGGTTCAAGTTGTTTTAAGTTTTCTTTTTTTTTTCAATTCTGCAGTTTGGCTTGCTGTCCAGATTTTCATTTCTGGTTGAAGCTTTGATTCTCAGGTTTTGCTTAGTTATGTTTTGAACAAACTAAAATGAAGAGGAAATCTGATATAGAGGAAGAGTTGTACAGGTGATGTTATTTATTTAAATTTTCTTTTGTACACTTATATCAGAGGAATGGAGGCTGATAGGTAGTGTTGCTGATGGCTTCATTAATTAGCTTGTACAAATGTTTCTATTTTTGCTTACAGCCTCATATTCGTATGTACTTATATCATTTTCTTTTGCTTTATTTTAATTTTGTACAAATAGGTGATGTTTATTTTCTACCACAAGTCATGGCTGATATGATAGGTTATGGTGGTTGCATTACTTTTCTTTTGTTAATGCCTTTACAACTTAACTTGGCTGAGAGAATAGCAGTAGGTACAAATGTTTACTTCTTTGTTTACATGCTTACATATTTTATTTTAACTTTGTTCTTCTTTTGCAAGCTTAACTTGATTTCGGCTGAGATGTTATATTGTAAAGAATTCGAATTGACTATAACATTGATATAGCATTTAATGCCAAGTGCTTCATGTCTCCTATATGTTTACTTGTTTTGTACAATATCTAGGCATGGCTGAAGATACTCCAGTCCTTTATGTCTTCTATCTCAAGCCTATACTTACCTATATACACTTGTTTAACTTAAATATCATTTGCCGTCTTATTTTACAAGTGTACATAGACATTTGTATTTATATTTTCTTTTACTTTGTTTTTAGCTTTGCATTCCTTTGGCTGTATATTTTATTTTGTTTTGTTTTTAAGTGTTGTTTCTTTTCTTTTCTTATGTTTGCTTTATACATAGATTTGTTTACTTTGTTTTTATAATCCTATCACTTTATAATGTAAATAAGTTTCTATTTTATTGTTAAGGTTTAGCTAATGTGTTACTTTGTATTCAATTTATATTTATTTCTAGTCTACATAACTAATTTGCCTTGCTTACTAAAATGTTGTTTTAATTATTTTGTTTTCATTTTATCTTGTAATATAAATGACATTCTATATTTTATAATTATTTTTTTTAAACTATTTACTTGAAACTCAAATTCAACATATACAATATTTAAATTTGAACGATCGTTCAAATATAATTGGGATTCGGGGAAACTCGAATCAATTTATCAATTGATTTTACAAATTTTTATTCAAAAATTTATTTAATTATAAAATTTAACTCAAAAATTCAATAAATTATTAATTTAAATAAATTTAAAATCTGGGGTCGTTACACCCGAAAAGTGTTGCCATAGACCTATGGCAACATTTTTTGGGCCTGACCCAACATTTTTTTTGTGTTGCAGAAGGCCATTTATGGCGTAGTGAATTGTAAATTCGGCTTCAGTGATGTTGTATTTGACTTCATCGCAATGTATTCTACGGTTACTGATAGTTGAGTGCTGCTTTTACAACCATCCCAAAGATGTTTCTTAGCATCATCCAATAAATTGTAATTTTTTTTGCTTCAATATTTAGTTCTTCAACATTTACATCGTCGTCATCAACTTCAAACATAGGAACATTGATCGTGTTGCATCTTCAACCATATTTTCTATACGATTCATCATAACAATTTCATTACCAGCCATCTCTAATTCAGACTCTGTAGGAGTATATGCTACAACTTCTCCATGACGATCCCAAACATAATACTCCAGTAAGAAACCGTTTTTGCACAAATGAACTTTCATACTATCTGGTAACAAATACTTCAAATGTTTATACCTACTACACGGACAACGAAATTCTACATCATTTCCATTATTACTTAAAGCGAATTCAACAAGTACGTTTATACCATTATAAAAATCTTCCTTTATTGAGCCTCTCAGTCCCCTTCTTTGATACATCCATCTCCTCCGATCAACAAAATAATCGATCATTTTTTCTATTAAAAAATATATGTCACAAATTCAAAAATAAATATTGGCCATTTTACGAACTGATATTTTATTTTTCAATTTATTGATACATAATCTTATACGTGTTAATTTAACTCAACTTAAGAATACAATATTGAAATGTTGGTTTATGATTTTCTACTTTGATGGACAGTCATCCTAGTTCCCACTACAAACATAGTAAATGATTACATTTCGTAAATTATTTTATTTTAAATGATTCAACAAAATTTCGGCAGCACTTCCCATTTGTTTCCTGTATTGTACACAAACGCGTATACACATGAAACAAAAAATAAAAGTGATGGTAAAATTTTGTGAACCATTTAAAATGAAATAATGCACGAAATGTAATTTTTTACTTTGTTTATAATTTGTCCAATACAGGGACAAATACAACAAGTATTGTACCCGATGAATATAAATATCCGTTTTATGACAAAAACGAATATCTATATAACAATCATGTAGAACACTTATCGAGCGGGACCAAAAACTCTCTAAGGGGCGTTACAAAAAAGGTAGTTTATACAAAAATTGGAAGTTTTATAGTTTGTCTTATTATTTATTATATAACATATTATTGTTTGTAAATAGTTGAAAATTTATTAATTTTATATTTTTTGAAAAATTATTAATTTACCACTTTATTCCGCGTATTTTATCGAACAAGGTTAATTAAGTGTATTATAGTAGATATGTAAATTATTTTTTTACAACGTTTTCGATAGAAAACAATTTATTTAATTATTAGTATGTGTGTGTGTGTATACATATAATGATTAACACATATACACATACATATATGAACACATAAACACCCCAATTAACACAAGACAATGCTAAAAATAACACATATATAATGGTTTACACATATACACAAATTCATGATTTATACTAGCTTTTTACAATTTATAGCTAACAAATGAAATAGGTATTCTAAGGGATACTATAAACCATCATTAGGCTAATAGAAACAATTATAATCACTAATTAACCCTAATTTATCAAATTAGGCAAATCTAGATTTAGGTTAGTAATTACGTTTTTCGCAAAAATTAGATATTATACCTAAGATTGGAAGCAATAGAGAGTGATTAAGGAGCCATGCAAGATCCAAAAGCTTGAATTAGGGGTTTGGAAGCTTGAAAATGGGTTTTAGGGATTTTAGTAAATTATTTTTGTTCAGATGAAATGAGGAAGAAAGGTCTCGGTCGAGAACTATATAATGCGAATTTTTGACGGCTTCCGACGGCCGCCGATGGCCCGTCGAAATCCATCAGAAGCCATCGCACTTGAGCTATCGGAAGCCTTCGCCAAGTGTCATCGGTATTTCAAGCTATTCCTGTAGTGACAACCTGTTTATTTGAAAAAATCTTCCCATAATTCACAAAGGCCAAAATCGAACTCCCAATGGTCTAATCTTGTTAAATTGTACAAAAAGTGGGTAGTAATATGAACATACACCATCTTCATCCTTGCAAGTCAAACAATCATTATCCTCACAGTAGGTTCCTGGTACAATCAAATAATAGGAGAAAGTAGAATAAAGGAAATGAACTGAAGGTAGCAGCGGTATACAGCAGTATCGTATATCTCAATATCATTAACATATACAGGTTGTTGGGTTGTTGGGCCATCAATGCAAGCTGGGTTGTTGGGCCATCAATGCAAGCCCAACTACTTTATTCTTTAAATACAAAGTAATACAGAGTTGTATAAATAGCAGAATAACATATGTCTTATGTATGTTCATATTCATAATATCACTTTGTATCATTCTTTCTCAAAAATACAACAATCAATAAAATCATTCTTTTTTCAAATTCTATTTTGGTATCAGAGCCAAAAGGAAAAACTGCTTAACAGTAGAACACGTCGACCCTAGATTATCATTAGAGAAATTCCATCGCCTGATAATCTGGCTGCGCTTGGCTATCATCTGAGAATCAAGATTCTCATCATCTGATCACTGCCACTTTTGAGTTACCTGTTCTGTTTCAAGAGCAGTATCATCTTCTCAGCTTCATACTCAAATTCTTGGTGTGCCTCACCAAGAAATTGCCATCAGAGGAATCTCATCACTTGGAATTTCTAGTTGCACATCAAGTATTGTCGAAGATTACCCATCAATTAGCAATTCTTGATATTAGCCATTAGCAAAATGGCAGAACGAGATGTTGATAACTCTGCTTCAGCAAATTAAAACCCGAATAACTCTACAACAAGGCATAATTCAACCCAACATCTGATCAAGGTCATAGTCAAACCCCAAATTCTGTTGATTACCATACAACTTGATGAAAATCGAACTTTCTTCTCTGGAAATTCCAGATTGAAACAACAATAAGAGGATATAGGCTTGAAGATCATGTTCTTGGAACTCTAATTACACCACCTATATATATTACAGACAATGAATGGAAGCTAGTGAGTAGTTAAGAATATGCAATTCATCAAAGACAAGATAGTTTAATCAGTTCTTGGTTACTATCATAGATTAGCGCAAACTTGTCGCCATAGTTAGTTGGATGCAAAACTGCCCATGAAATATGGTCAATAATTGAACAAGTGTTCAATACGCAATCAGCATCAAAAATAATGTACTACAAAAGACAACTATAGAACTGTAAGAAAGAAAACTTATCTATAAGAGAGTACTTGACCAAGATCAAGACACTTTGTGATTAATTAGCATTAGTTGGTCACAAGATCACTGACACGGATCATGTCTTGTGTATATTAGGAGGTCTTCATGATGAATATGAGTCAGTTATGGTAGTGATATCATCAAAAGAGATAACACCATCCATTCAATATGTTCATTCCACCTTGCTTGCTCATGAAGGCAGAATAGAACAAAAGAAATCTTCAATTTCAGATTTCTCTACTAATTTGGTTAGCAACAACAAAGGTAAAAATCAAGAAAGAATCAATTACAGTAGAAATCAAGTGAATAATTATCAAAGAGGAGGTTAGAAGTATAGAGGAAAAGGAAGAGGTGGAAGGTAGAGTAATAACAACAGTAGACTTAGATGTCAAATTTGTGAAAAGCTTGGTCATGGTGCAAACAAGTGCTATTTCAGTTTTGATGCAAATTATACTCCATCACAATAGAAGAACAACATTTTAAGAAACTACATCCCAAGTGCTAATATGGTCAACACACAACAGGATGATAAAAATCATTCAGAAAGTTTGAATATAGAGTCAACTAAAGTGGAAGCCATTCAAGATAAAAGCTGGTATCCAGATTCAGGAGCTACTAATCATGTGACTAACAATCTAAGTAATTTAAATCTTGGCAACAAGGAGTATAGAGGTAAACAATTATTGCGTATTGGAAATGTTAAATCAATTAGCACTATCTCTTGATCCCTCTTTGGACCTCTTATTTACCATAAAAAGCATAAGCATGCCCAGCCTCACCTCCGTGTGTTGTGAGACCTGTAAAGATCCCGGACTCGGCCTTCGAAAATCGGCACCCGTACTTCACTTGTACTCAAAATGCCGCAGATTCAAACGCCGAATCTGGCTCCCCGGAGCTTATAACACAGTAAGTATGACAACACAGTGGAAAAAAGAAATGAATGGTATCATATACAACTCCAATGAATGCAATATCCAGAATATGATATACAATAATGATATCAATATGATACAAGAATATCAGAGATAAATAAAGATGCTATAGCGGAAAACAGAAATGATACTCCAAATGATCCTCAAAAGAGAATGAGTCCAACAACTCCAACATTAGCTCGAACCACCATCACGTTGCACTAAGAGAAGCAAGGTCAATCGGTGAACTCCAAAACTGAACTAGCTCCAGATAATCTACTGAACCTGACTATCTGAAAAACCCAACTCTAGACTGCCCGTGTGGAAAATTGTGGGCACACAGAGTTTAGGAAGGGAACAATAAACTCCGAGTCAGTCATGGGACTGGTGTGAGTAACAAAAACAGTTGGCTTTGGAAAACAAAGTAAAATTGAAATTCGCAATGTTTTTGGAAAATGAAACTACCATAAGACCTCCCGCCACACACACAATGCAAACGCAGAATTGGAGGAGATTTCCTCTTATGATAGTCAAACATGCTTACTACGCAAAATCATTGGATTATTATTATTAGTGCATAGTGGAAAATATTTCGAAAGTATAATATTAATCTTAGCCAGCATAGACATTCCGAACTATGCCTACTATAGCTACCATCTAAACAGTGGTGACCACCATAAGTAAATGGCAGGTTCTACAACTAAAACCGTACAGGGTCCGTATTGGGAATTGGATTTCCAACAAATGGTCAGGCTAAGGAACTTACTACTGCCACATGGGTATGCCTCTAGAGGGACGTCCCAAGAACCTACCCGGATCTCTGCCAACACAAGGCCAGGTTACCTCTGTAACTAGGTAACTACTACTCGAGTATGCCACCCCCCCGGTCCTTTGGAACCTTTATCCGAGGTACCTCGATCACACAGAAACAATCACACAGTAAATGAGATTGGAGCAACCACACAGGTAAATATCTGGGCTCCATACCATAATATCACCTTTTTCCAGAAGGAAATGACATACCCTAAAGGGAGCAACCCTCATAACCTAGCCGCATCTTTCCTGTTTCGACCATTTCCGGTTTGTGAGGCTCGATGAGGTCTCGTCCACAAAGCTACGCTTTTTCACAAAGCCATGCTTTGATCAATAAATGATCAACAAATGATCAGCAACACTCAGCATGCCACATTACCAAATTGGGATATATCGCTGATAAATTTCAACTACATAACCTCTGAGCTCGTACGTCTCAGAGAAGGGTGTTAAGCTAAGAGAATAAATCTCTGCCACCAAACAGAATTGTATTTGAAAGAAATCAGCTTTATATCTCAAAGTGCAGTGTCAGACATACAACCATACAAGTCTGTTCCGGGTTCAAACAGAACCGAAGGCACTTCCAAAGAAGCCCTTGCAATCCGAGTATTCACAATCCCGATCGAACTTCCCATCACTTAGGGAATCTCTATACCGGGCGCAACTCGATGCAGAGACAATCGATGGGTTATCCTATCGTTTTCACAAATACCGATCTTCACCACCGGTCTTCAATTGCTATCCATTTACGTCGTATCACTATTCGGAATGGGTTATATGACACAAAGTCCTCTCCCGGCTAAACCGAATAGTGATTGCAATATTTTAAAACATATGGATATTGGGATTTCGGTTAAGTCACAACTTATTACCCAAACTTCTCTTTCAAATGGTTTAAACAAATTACCATTTTAATCATTTACAAAAAGATTCATCTCACAAAGTTCACCCAGTTTCACAAAAATCTATTCATAGATTTTCCAAATCAATTTCCATTTCAATTGGATTAACTCATTAAATCTTTAAATCAAAGATTTAATTGATAGCTTTCAAAACAATTCCATTTCGATCTTTTATACAAAAGGTACACCTTTCCAATTTCAAAACAAAGTTCAACAATCCTTCACAAAGATTATTCATAACTCGGAAAACCATTTTCATTTCAACTTGAAATTCTTTTGACACAAATTGGAAATTCATTCCTTATATGAAAGCTTCTATCATTTGAAAACAAATAGTTTTCATTTTGGAAAATCCGATTCATTTATAAAAGTTAAAGTCCTTGGGTTAAATTCAAATTCCTAAACCAATACTTTTAAAATGGTTTAGATTCATATAAACACATTTATAACATCTTTAACCATAATTTCCAATCATGGGATTTAATTCCAAATTTTGAATTCAAATTCAAATTAAATTATTTAAATTGGAAACTTTACCAAGTTATTCAAAATAACTTTTATCTTAAAACTCCTTTTCAAAAGCTTTAACATTTAACCCAAATCCATTTCCAAAATCAATTGAAATTAAAATTTCAATTTCAAAAATATTAAATTTAAATCATCTGTGACTTAACCGATTTCCTCGTGAAATCCTTTTTTGTGTGTGTAAAAGTGTAGTCCAGGGGTTTCACACACAATAGTGCAACATCATTCGATCATCACAGATTCAAACATAGAAATATAGTTGATAAGCGGTATAAACTATAACGCTTATCGTTCATTCACAGATTCACATATAAATCACAGATAAAATAAATTACATTCATCACAGCTTGAATTAAAACAATTCATATCACACAGCATCACATAGTAGGTATATCGAACAATTCACAGCATTCAATAGAATAAAGACATCCATAAGTGAAACTAATTGAAATATCTGATTAATCTAAACCAGATCATTTGCCTATGGATAATTTCTAGTCAGGGTTAATTAATAATTAATTAATTAAAAACATTTAATTAATTATTCTTTAATTAATCATTTAATTAATTATTCTTTAATTAATCATTAATTACCCTTGATTAATTACAAGTTAGTTAACCATCCTCTAAATACTAATTAATCACCCTTGATTAATTACAAGTTAATTAATCATCCTCTAAATACTAATTAATCACCCTTGATTAATTACGCTCTAATTACATTAAGTAATTATCCTTAATTAATTACACAAATTAATTATTCTTAACCAATTACAGTAATTAACCTTGAATTACTACATTAATTAATTAACTAAAAGTAATTACATTAATCCTTAAATAATTACATTTATTAATTACTTCATAATAACTTATCATTGATTAATTAATATTAATTAATCAACCCTTAATTACATTATTAGTTATATTAATTAATGATCTCTAATTACTTCTTTAATTAATTACTCTATTTACATTAATTACATTAAGTAATTAATCTTTAATTAAACCCCATTTATTAATCACTCTTGATTAATCTTATCCAGTAATTAACTACTCTTAATTACTCATTAAATAAATTAATTACTCCTTAATTAATTATCTTTAATTAATCCCTTACACAAAGTAATTGAATCCAAATTACTTCCATTATTAAATCATCTTCCACTAATTACATCCAGTAATTACCCTTAATTATTTTCATTAGTCAATTCTTCTTTAATTTATCAAAGATAAACCACTTACTTAATCACCATAATTTTTCATTAATCAATACCTTAATAAATGAAAAATAAATCCTTTATCTTAATTTTTTTTAATTATATCATTAAATTTCATTTTAAAAACATAACTAACCCAATATATAAATAATTACTTTAAAATAAAACAACTTAAGAAAAACATTTAACTTTAACATTTAAGTCTTTGAAAATTTGTTCAAAACCTGATAAATAAATTTAATAAATACTTATTCTTTGAAAACTAGATTATCATTCCATTAAAATCTTATTCACTTTAAATACATTTTTTTTTAAAACTTGGCTAACATTTTTTTTTAAAAAAACCTGGTATTTAACGAGACAACCCCGAGCCAACTTCGATTTCCCCCCGAGCCAATTAGACAAAATCTCGAGTTCGAACCCGAGACAAAACTTCATCTTCCCCAACATTTGAAAATAACAAACATGATCGACACCACGTGCACGTGCACCGATGAGCTACCCTCCTCCGGCCATCGCCGAGACCCACGACATGTCGACGACTTCCTCCACCTACGACCTGACCACCCAGATCAAAAATCTCAACATCAAAACGAAATCGAGCATCTGACTTGAAACTGGACCAAAACGACCATCACGAAATCGCCTCGTTCATCCTCCTCTGACCACCGGAAATCACGAAACTTTGGCCATCCACTCCTCAACACCTCCTCCACCAACCCCCCAAATCACGTCGAACTCGATCACCTATTGATGACGCACGAATCGAAATATCAATCACACCTAAAACTAGGTTTACGAAAGAGAATTGCTTGCCGCCGCCGCCTCGATGATCGAGGGCATCTCCGGCTATTTTTCCACGCACCACCGTAGGCTCCTCCATCTCCACGAGAAACCTCGGCCTCTCTAGTTCCTCCGATCATCTGAAATAGCTCGAAAACCATTTTTCGTTCATCACCAAACTACTCTTAAACCCCACCTCTAAAAATCATTAAACCCACCTTAAAAATCATAGTTTGAAGTAAGAATTCGAGTTATATACTTGAATCAATATTTTGTGTAATTCGAAATTCCTAAAATTTAAAGTTTCCTCTGTTATTTTCATTTTAAACATTATTTATTGTATTTTAAAAACCTAAAACTATTTTATAATCTTCACTATACAGTTACAAACAAATTTCATTTAAATACCCCAGGCTAATATTGTTTGGATTCGAAGATATTGTAATTTTTTCTAAAAGCAGAACATACACAGACATGCACAGTTCAAAAACATAAACAACATATAGCATAATTTTATTCACATATGCCAGCATCACTTATTTCCAAAATTTCATAAGCAACAAACTTGTATTTACTTAAACTTTTAAATAAAAGTTTACTCACTGTTGTTTTGAGAAGATGAACAGAGCTTCTTTGATGAATCAGGCTTTGAAAATACAAGCTGGAATATTTTCTTGATCCTTTGATTGATCTGGTTTGTTTTGATTGTATTATTGTTTATATTGAATTATGTTTAAGATTTTTTTTTCTCTTCTTTCCAGATGTAAATGGACGAACTGAAAATGAGAAGGCTGATAAAAGAAAATGAGTTTACAGGTGATATTTTAGTTTCTACAGGGTAATATATTTTTGTACAAGTGATATTTTTTCTAGTACAATATAGGACAGAGAATTTTTTACTATGGTGGCTGACGTGATAAGCTAATACTTATCCAATTTCATATGTACATAGTTAAATATACATTAGTGTCTTCTTTTGCAAGCTCTTACATATGTACATTTACTTTGTATTGTTTTCTTTCTTTATTCATATTACTTTGCTTTGGCCCTATCTCATTATTTTATAATGTAAGTGACTTCTATTTTTACTTTATTTTATTTTTTATTTTTTATTTTTTTATTCTATGTGTATTACTTTGTATTGATTTATTAAGATTTATATATTTACTTTATATTGAATAAAACTATATATATATATATATATTTATTTAGTAATATAGATGAATTTCTAGATTTTAATTTGTTGTTAAAATTTGAGCTAATGTTTTCCTTTATATTTTTATTATAATTTATCTTTTATATATTGATTTCTATTTCTAATTTAATTTATTACTATTGTTTTACTTTAATATTTATTGTCTTATATTTATTTTATAAATTCAAATCATTATTAACCGTCAAATATAAGTTTAAATCATTTATTTATTTCCTTGTGTCCAAAGTCTATATTTTATATTTATTTCTAACCCATTTATTTAAGATTTAAATTCAAATTCAATGTATATATATATATATATAAATTCAAATTTACTCATATATGCCCATATACATATATATTCACATATATACATATATATACAATATTTAAATTTTAAATGATTTAACATAGAATTTATTTGAACTCGGGGAAACTCGCATCAATTTATCGATTAATTTCACAATTTTTTTATTCAAAAACTAAATTAATTACCAATTTAAATTTATATAAAATCCGGGGTCATTACAACCTTCCCCCCTTAAGAAATTTCGTCCTCGAAATTTGCCAAGGAGACACAAAGATAGATGAAGAATATTTCATCAAATCAACTGAGCATCTATTCTGCATTTGGCTTACCAAATCAAAATATCAATAATAGATACAAGAACGAATTCTATTTGACACTTCACAAGATACTCGAGTTATCCAGATCTACGAAATATGCATGGGCATTGGTTAGTCCGAAGGGAAAACTAACCATTCGTAGAATATATTGGGACCCAAAGAATAGATAGATATATGGATACAATTTCAAAACTTTTTAATTTAGAAACCAAATTATACCTATCAACCATAACAACCAAAGCAACCAATACATTCAAACAAACAATTCTGACCTATTTGGAGTTTATGTCCCATGCAAATATATCAAATCTTCTTCATGAATCTACCAGGAACTGTCAAAGAATGTAGAAAAGATGCTGAATAAAAGAGATTGACAGAGAAAAGATTGCTTCCTTATTGTTACAGGTTATTGACCATTTATAGTCGTATTCCCCTGTCCCCTATCTCATCCTCTTCTTGCACTCATACTCCCTATCAGTTAATAGTAAGAGAATTTACTGAGGCATACAGACAGATATCTTAGGGATACTCATTCTACGGTGTACTTCACCCTATCTCTAATGAGCTACTTAATGTGTTATACTCCTGAGCTAAAGTTCAACCTTAGCTCTGATACCACTTGTAAAGACCCTCACGAGGCAGTGGCGACCGGTAGGCTTTGCAACCATCCCAAACCAACCGTAGCTTACACTGGTACCCTGCCCTTGCTTTTACGGCCAGCCTTTCGACTGTCACACCTTACGGTAACCAACCCCACCACGAGGACATGCAGGGGTAAGAGTCTCCCATTCTCCACCAAACTTCTTCGAGAATCGGCACCCGTACTTCACTTGTACTCAAAATGCCGCAGATTCAAACGCCGAATCTGGCTCACCGGAGCTTATAACACCATTAAGTATAACAACACAACGGAAGAAACAAATAGATGATATCATATACAACTCCAATAAATACAATATCCAGAATGATACACAACAATGATATCAATAATACACAGCAATATCAGAGATATGATACAATGCTACAGCAGAAATAACAACAATGGAAGAGATCACTCCAAATGATCTATAAAAGAGAATGACTCTAACAACTCCAACATCAAGCTTGAAACACCAACACGATGCACCAAGATAAGCAGGGGCAGTCATCAACTCCGATGAAGTGAACTAGCTCCAGATAATCTACTAAACCTGACTATCTGAAAAACCCAACTCTAGACTGCCCGTGTGGAAAATTGTGGGCACCAGAGTTTATGAAAGGAACAATAAACTCCGAGTCAGTCATGGGATTGGTGTGAGCAACAAAAATAGTATATCTTTAAACAAACACAAAGAATTTTAAACATTGAAATCCGCAATGCTTTTGGAAAATGAAACTACTATAAGACCTCCCGCCACACACACAATGCAAACGCAGAATTGGAGGAGATTTCTTCTTATGATAGTCAAATATGCTTACTACGCAAAATTCTTTTGATATTATTATTAGTGCATAGTGTACAAAATCATTTCGAAAATACAATATTAATCTTAGCCAGCATAGACATTCCGAACTATGCCTACTATAGCTACCATCTAAATAGTGGTGACCACCATAAGTAAATGGCAGGTTCTACAACTAAAACCATACTGGGTTCGTATTAGAAATTGGATTTCCAACAAATGGTCAGGCTAAGGAACTTCCTACTGCCACATGGGTACGCCTCTGGAGGGACGTCCCGAGAACCTACCCGGCTCTCTGCCAACACAAGGCCGGGTTACCTCTGTAACTAGGTAACTACAACTCGAGTATGCCACCCCCCGGTCCTTTGGGACCTTTATCCGAGGGCCCTCGATCACACAGCAACAATCACACAGTAAATGAGATTGGAGAAAACACACAGGTAAATATCTGGGCTCCATACCATAATATCACCTTTTTCCAGAAGGAAATGACATACCCTAAAGGGAGCGACCCTCATAACCTTGTCGCATCTTTCCTGTTACGACAATTTCCGGGTTGTGAGGTCCGATGAGGTCTCGTCCACAAAGCTACGCTTTACACGAAAGCCATGCTTTGATCAACAAATGATCAGCAACACACAGCAACACTTAGCATGCCACACTACCAAATTGGGAGTATATCACTGATAACTTTCAACTACATAACCTCTGAGCTCGTACGTCTCAGAGAAGGGTGTTAAGCTAAGAGAATCAATTCTCCGCCACGAAACAGAAATGTATTTGAAAGAAATCAGCTTTATATCTCGAAGTGTAATGTCAGACATACAACCATACAAATCTGTTCCGGGTTCGAACAGAACCAAAGGCACTTCCGAAGAAGCCCTTGCAATCCGGGTATTCACAATCGCGATCGAACTTCCCATCACTTAGGGAATCTCTATACCGGGCGCTACTCGGTGCAGAGACAATCGATAGGTTATCCTATCGTTTTCACAAATACCCGGTCTTCACCACCAATCTTCAATTGCTATCCATATACAACGTATCACTTATTCGGAATGGGTTGTATGACACAAAGGTCCTCTCCCGGCTAAACCGAATAGTAAGCGAATATTTAAAAACATATGGATATTGGAATTTCAGTTAAGTCACAACTTATTATCCAAAACTTTTCTTTCGAATGGTTTAAACACATTACCATTTTAAATCTGTTAAAAATAAACAGATTCAATTCACAAAGTTCACCCAGTTTCACAAAGATTATTCATAGTTCTCAAAACTATTTCGATTTCCGAATCTTTTATACAAAAGATATACTTTTCCAATTTCAAAATAAAGTTTAACAATCTTTCACAAAGGTTTATTCATAATTCGGAAAACCATTTTCCTTTTTAACTTGAAATTCTTTGACACAATTTGGAAATTCATTCCTTATATGAAAGCTTCTATTATTTGAAAACAAATAGTTTTCATTTTGGAAAATCTGATTCATTTATACGAGTTAAAGTCCTTGGGTTAAATTCAAATTCTCAAAACCATACTTTTAAAAAGGTTTAAATTCATATAAACACATTTATAACATCTTTAACCATAATTTCCAAACATGGAATTCAATTCGAAATTTTGAATTCAAATTCAAATTAAATTATTTAAATTGAAAAACTTTACCAAGTTACTCAAAATAACTTTTATCTTAAAAACTCCTTTTCAAAAGCTTTAACATTTAACCCAAATCCATTTCCAAAATCAATTGAAATTAAAATTTCAATATCAAAAACATTAAATTTAAATCATCTGTGACTTAACCGATTTCCTCGTGAAATACATAGTTGTGTGTGTATGGTGTAGTCCAGGGGTTTCACACAGTAGTGCAACATCAATAAATCATCACAGATCAAAATACAGAAATATAGTTGATAAGCGGTATAACTATAACGCTTTCTTTTATTCACAGATCACAGATGTATAAATTACAGACAATATATTGCATTCATCCCAGATAAATGAACTACAGTACAAAACACACACAAATCTGAATATATCACACAGCATCACAGATCAGGGAATATCAACAATTCAATCATTTAGTCAGGTCAAAACATTCACAAGTAAATTTTTTATTATTAATCGACTGATTAATTTTTATCAGATGTATTACTTATGAATAATCATTAATCCGGGTTAATTATCATGAGTTAATTACAAATTATTTGAAATAATTTCCCTTTCATCATTTATTAGTTAACCTTTAATTATTAACTAATCAATCTTAATTAATGAATCAATTAATCTTTAATTATCAAATTAATCTTAATTAATCACAATTATTATTTAATGCTCAAGTTTCAAATTATTATTCAATTTATTACATCCACTAATTATCTATTAATTACCTTTCTAAGTAATTATATTTCCAAAATTTCCAAGTGATTATTTTGAATTATACTTAAAAAATTAACTTGAACAAATTAAATTAACTCAATTTATTACACTGAATAATTAATTCCTTGATTACTTATATTAAGTAATTATACTTAATGATTCCACACATGATCATTATTAAATTAATTTATCTAAATTCATTGTTAGAATTAGTCACATTAATTAATTGTTCAAATAATCTTAGTTAATGATTTCATTAACTATTAAATTTCTTTAATCACCTTTTTAAAGAAAATTTCTTATATTAGTCATTGTAATTATAAATTGATCAACCATTAAGGATTCATTCATTAATGAATTTTAAATCATAAATCTTCATTTTTTTAAAGTAACACATTCATATTTAAGATTTAATGATTATTTACAATATGGTTGAAACCATTCATTTCAAATTTTCATTTAAAACTTCATTTCTATTTCAAGGTTTAGAATGAATTCTTATTTAACTTTAATAAAGTTTAAAATCAATTTACTTTAAATTTCACATATTAAAAGAAGACCTTAACATTTAAACTTATTTAAAGATTTAAATTTATAAAAACTTAATTTCATTTCAAAATCTGGAATTCAATTCAGGATATAATTTAGTTCAGGTTTTAAAAACTTTTTTAAATTCTCTTTTTCAATTCAAAATACAAGTTAAATTCAAATCTTTATTTCCACTTAATTGCTTAAACACCTTTAAGTTTTTAAACAATTTAATTTTTTAAAACTTAAATTCCCCAGACTAAATTTCAAACTGAATTTGAAGTTATATTGAACTTTACTTTTGAAATCTCAGTTCAAACCTTGCTTCATAAATTTAAATTTGGTTTTAAAATTCCCAAACAAAACAGTTTCAGGTTGAAAGCCTGTAACTAAAAAATTTCTTTTGACACGAGATCCTCTGTTCCCTGCTTCGAGTAAATAACTCGAATCACTCGAGTACAACGCGAGAAAACCCATTTCTTCCAGGCAAAACAAATACCCAGAACACAAAGTGCTCGTGCACGTGCACCATCGACGCAACCATCTCCGATCATCAACGATGACCCCTCAAGTCGGCGATCACCCTCGCACCTAATCACGAACCACAGACCATCATTACAAACTCGAATTCGAATTCAAACCTGGAAACATCCAGACCATCACCCCACCAAAACCGGTCAACGCCACAGCTCCGACCACTAGACGACTCGAGACTCCAGCCTCGACTACGTCAACCCCACAGCCACCATTACCCAAAACCTCGAGCAACTCGATGCTCGAACGAGAACGTGAGGCACGAGTTTCCTATGCGCTTAAAAATTAGGTTTGCGAACTAAAATCCTACGCCGTTGTCGCCACCGTCAACTTCGCCACCTCCACCCATTTTTCTTGGCATCCCCATAGGCTCCTCCATCGCCACGAGAAAACCCGACCTCCACGAATCGATTGATCGCCAAAAATTGATCAAAATTCAATTTTCGAGCAAAAACAAACTACTCGCAATCCAGTTGCTTAAAAATCATCAAACAAGATTTAAAAATCATGGCTTCCAATAAGGATTCAAGTTATATCCTTGAATTAAAATTTCGTGAAGTTCGAAATTTCCAAATAAACAAAGTTTTCACTGTATAAATTTGATCTTTCATTCTATATACATTTTTATTTCATGAGACTATTTTTAGATTATAACCCATACTTCAACACAACTAATTTGTTTTGAAACCAAAGCCTGATGTTGATTAGAAAACAAGAAATAGAATTTTCTTGTTATTTGAGACTTTGTAAAACAAACAGAGAAGATGCACAGATACATATATATATATATATATATATATATATATATACATAGAGCAATGGCAACATATGCTTAAGCTTAAATAACTAACTGTTACTCACCTTAAACATTCTGATTCCAGAAGTTTTCAGTTTGAAAGTTGAAGCCTTTTTGAATTTGAAGGTTGAAAAATCTGGTTTGAATTTGCTACTGGAAGCCTTCTTCTTGATCTCAGGTTGATAAATTTGTTTTGATGTTTATGTTGAATTATTGTTTGTATATTGAGTTGAAACTTTTCTTGATGAATTTTTTTGCTTAACTTTAGCTTGATATTGATTTAATCTTCATCTCCAGGTTTTGAAATATTTCCAGGTTCGAAGACTTTAAATTACTTTTGTTTTTGAATTCTATTTTTCTGGTTTGCTAAGTTTTGTTTTGAACGAACTAAAATGAAGATGATGGATATAGAAAATGAGTTTTACTGGTGATAATAGGTTTTTGTACAGGTGATATTTCTTTTAGTACAAATATAGGACAAATATTTTTTTAGCTTTGGTGGCTGAGGTGATAAAATTTTGGCTAGCATTAATCACCTTTGTACAATCTACATATTTTTTTTTATGTCTTCCTTTGCAAGCTAATGCCTATCTATATATATTTGTTTCATTCCTTTACAATGCTTTTACTTATCTTTTTTCTTTCTTTCTTTTACAAGTCTACATATATACCTTTGTTTCCTTTTACAATCTAGTACATTCATTTCCTGCCATGTTTCATTTTATTATTCACATCCAATTGATTTGTTTCTTTCTGACTTGTCTTTATAATATTACTTTATAAATAAATTTCTATTTTAAATTTGTTATTAAATTTTATCAGATGTTTTACTTTATATTTTATAATTTATATAATTTATCTTATATGTGTGTATTTTTATTTTTATCTATTTATTTCCATAATTTATCTTTTATTCATTTCTATTTCTAACTCAGATATTATTATTATTTTTATTTCTATTATAAAAACCATCAATTCTAAATTTAAATTATTTATTTATTTACTTTTATACTTGTGTCAAACGTCTATATTTTTATAATTATTTTTAAACCATTTACTTGAGATTTTAAACTCAAATTCAATATATATATATATATATATATATATAATTTCAAATTTACTCATATATTACATATACATACATATATTCACATATATATACAATATTTAAATTCATATGATTTAATATATGTTTTATTTGAATTGGGGAAACTTGCTTCAATTTACAATTAATTTTACAATTTTAATTCAAAAATTCAATTAATTATCGATTTAAATTTATATAAAATCTGGGATCGTTACAGACTCCCCTCCCTAAGAAATTTCCCAGGGAGACAGAAAGATAGATGAAGAAAGTTTCATCAAATTAACTGAACATCTATTCTGCATTTGGCTTACCAAATCAGAATATCAATAATAGATACGAGAACGAATCTTTTTTAACACTTTTTCACAAGATACTCGGGTTATCTAGATCTACGAAATATGTAGTGGCATTGGTTAGTTCGAAGAGATAACTAACCATTCGTAGAGTATATTGGGACCCAAAGAATAGATAGATATATGGATACAATTTCAAAACTTTTAGTTTAGAAACCAAAGTATACCTATCAATCATAACAACCAATTCATCCAAACAAACAATTTTTGACCGACTTATTTGGAGTTTATGTCCCATATTAATATATCGAATCTCTTCCTGGATCTACCAGAAACTATCAAAGAATTGAGAAGAGATTTTGAACAAAAGAGATTGATAGAGAAAAGATTGTTTCCTTGTTATTACAAGGTATTAACCATTTATAGTCGTATTCCCCTGTCCCCTATCTCATCCTCTTCTTACACTCATACTCACTATCAGTGGATAGTAAGAGAATTTACTGAGGTATACAGATAGATATCTTAGGGATTACTCATTCTAGGGTATACTTCACCCTATCTCTAATGAGCTACTTAATGTGTTATACTCCTGAGCTAAAATTCAACCTTAGCTCTGATACCAAATGTGATGGCTCACATGAGGCAGTGGCGACCGGTAGGCTTTGCAACCATCCCAGACCCACCGTGGCTTACAATGGTACCCTGCCCTTGCTTTTACGGCCAGCCTTTCGACTGTCCCACCTTACGGCTAACCAACCCCACCACGAGGACATGTAGGGGTAAGAGTCTCCCGTTCGCCACCAAACCGCGAAGCATCGGCAATCGTACTTCACTTGTACTCAAAATGCCACAGATTCAAACGCCGAATCGGGCTCCCCGGAGCTTATAACACAGTAAGTATAACAACATAGCGGAATAAAGAAATGACTGATATCATATACAAATCCAATGAATACAATATCCAGAATATGATATACAACAATGATATCAATATGATACAAGAATATCAGAGATAAATAAAGATGCTACAGCGGAAAACAGAAATGATACTCCAAATGATCCTCAAAAGAGAATGAGTCCAACAACTCCAACATCAGCTCGAACCACCATCACGTTGCACCAAGAGAAGCAAGGTCAGTCGGTGAACTCCAAAACTGAACTAGCTCTAGATAATCTACTGAACCTGACTATCTGAAAAACCCAACTCTAGACTACCCGTGTGGAAAATTGTGGGCACACAGAGTTTAGGAAGGGAACAATAAACTCCGAGTCAGTCATGGGACTGGTGTGAGTAACAAAAACAGTTGGCTTTGGAAAACAAAGTAAAATTGAAATTCGCAATGTTTTTGGAAAATGAAACTACCATAAGACCTCCCGCCACACACACAATGCAAACGCAGAATTGGAGGAGATTTCCTCTTATGATAGTCAAACATGCTTACTACGCAAAATCATTGGATTATTATTATTAGTGCATAGTGGAAAATATTTCGAAAGTATAATATTAATCTTAGCCAGCATAGACATTCCGAACTATGCCTACTATGGCTACCATCTAAACAGTGGTGACCACCATAAGTAAATGGCAGGTTCTACAACTAAAACCATACATAGTCCGTATTGGGAATTGGATTTCCAATAAATGGTCAGGCTAAGGAACTTCCTACTGCCACATGGGTATGCCTCTGGAGGGACGTCTCGAGAACCTACCCGGATCTCTGCCAACACAAGGCCGGGTTACCTCTGTAACTAGGTAACTACTACTCGAGTATGCCACCCCCCGGTCCTTTAGGACCTTCATCCGAGGTACCTCGATCACACAGCAACAATTACATAGTAAATGAGATTGGAGCAACCACACAGGTAAATATCTAGGCTCCATACCATAATATCACCTTTTTCCAGAAGGAAATGACATACCTAAAGGGAGCGACCCTCATAACCTTGCCGCATCTTTTCTGTTTCGACCATTTCCGGTTTGTGAGGCTCGATGAGGTCTCATCCACAAAGCTACGCTTTTTCACAACATCATTCGATCATCACAGATTCAAACATAGAAATATAGTTGATAAGCGGTATAAACTATAACGCTTATCGTTCATTCACAGATTCACAGATAAATCACAGATAAAATAAATTACATTCATCACAGCTTGAATTAAAATAATTCATATCACACAGCATCACATAGTAGGTATATCGAACAATTCACAGCATTCAGTAGAATACAGACATCCATAAGTAAAACTAATTGAAATATCTGATTAATCTAAACCAGATCATTTGCCTATGGATAATTTCTAGTCAGGGTTAATTAATAATTAAATAATTACAAACATTTAATTAATTATTCTTTAATTAATCGTTTAATTAATTATTCTTTAATTAATCATTAATTACCCTTGATTAATTACAAGTTAATTAATCATCATCTAAATACTAATTAATCACCCTTGATTAATTATGCTCTAATTACATTAAGTAATTATCCTTATTTAATTACACAAATTAATTATTCTTAACCAATTACAGTAATTAACCTTGCATTACTTCATTAATTAATTAACTAAAATTAATTACATTAATCCTTAATTAATTACATTTATTAATTACTTCATAATCACTTATCATTGATTTATTAATCTTAATTAATCAACCCTTAATTACATTATTAGTTATATTAATTAATGATCTCTAATTACTTCTTTAATTAATTACTCTATTTACATTAATTACATTAAGTAATTAATCTTTAATTAAACCCCATTTATTAATCATTCTTGATTAATCTTATCCAGTAATTAACTACTCTTAATTACTCATTAAATAAATTAATTACTCCTTAATTAATTATCTTTAATTAATCCCTTACACAAAGTAATTGAATCCAAATTACTTCCATTATTAAATCATCTTCCACTAATTACATCCAGTAATTACCTTTAATTATTTTCATTAGTCAATTCTTCTTTAATTTATCAAAGAAAAACCACTTACTTAATCACCATAATTTTTCATTAATCAATACCTTAATAAATGAAAAATAAATCCTTTATCTTAATTAATTTTTTTTTTAATTATATCATTCAATTTCTTTTGAAAAATATAACTAACCCAATATATAAATAATTACTTTAAAACAAAACAACTTAAGAAAAACATTTAACTTTAACATTTAAGTCTTTGAAAATTTGTTCAAAACCTGATAAATAAATTTAATAAATACTATTCTTTGAAAACTTGATTCTCATTCCATTAAAAACTTATTCACTTTAAATACATTTTTTTAAAAACTTGGCTAACATTTTTTTTAAAAACCAGGTATTTAACGAGACAACCCCGAGCCAACTTCGATTTCCCCCCGAGCCAATTAGACAAAATCTCGAGTTCGAACCCGAGACAAAACTTCGTCTTCCCCAACCTTTGAAAATAACAGACATGATCGACACCATGTGCACATGCACCGATGAGCCACCCTCCTCCGGCCATCGCCGAGACCCACGACATGTCGACGACTTCCTCCACCAACGACCTGACCACCCAGATCAAAAATCTCAACATCAAAATGAAATCGAGCATCTGACTTGAAACTGGACCAAAACGACCATCACGAAATCACCTCGTTCATCCTCCTATGACCACCGTAAATCACGAAACATTGGCCATCCACTCCTCAACAACTCCTCCACCAACCCCCCAAATCACGTCGAACTCGATCACCTATTGATGACGCATGAATCGAAATATCAATCACACCTAAAACTAGGTTTACGAAAGAGAATTGCTTGCCGCCGCTGCCTCGATGATCGAGGGCATCTCCGGCTATTTTTCCACGCACCACCGTAGGCTCCTCCATCTCCACGAGAAACCCCGGCCTCTTTAGTTCCTCCGATCATCTGAAATTGCTCGAAAACCATTTTCCGTTCATCACCAAACTGCTCTTAAACCCCACCTCTAAAAATCATTAAACCCACCTTAAAAATCATAGTTTGAAGTAAGAATTCGAGTTATATACTTGTATCAATATTTTGTGTAATTCAAAATTCCCAAAATTTAAAGTTTCCTCTGTTATTTTCATTTTAAACATTATTTATTGTGTTTTAAAAACCTGAAACTATTTTATAATCTTCACTATACAGTTACAAACAAATTTCATTTAAATACCCCAGGCTAATATGGTTTGGATTCGAAGATATTGAAATTTTTTCTAAAAGCAGAACATACACAGACATGCACAGTTCAAAAACATAAACAACATATAGCATACTTGTATTCACATATGCCAGCATCACTTATTTCCAGAATTTCATAAGCAACAAACATGTATTTACTTAAACTTTTAAATAAAAGTTTACTCGCTGTTTTTTTGAGAAGATGAACAGAGCTTCTTTGATGAATCAGGCTTTGAAAATACAAGCTGGAATCTTTTCTTGATCCTTTGATTGATCTGGTTTGTTTTGATTGTATTGTTGTTTATATTGAATTATGTTTAAGTTTTTTTTTCTTTTCTTTCCAGATGTAAATGGACGAACTGAAAATGAGAAGGCTGATAAAAGAAAATGAGTTTACAGGTGATATTTTAGTTTGTAATCACAAAGCTTAACTGTTTCCACATCCTGATCAATATCAAAGATTTTAAATTAGTAATTCATAGTTGCATTTTTTGTTTAACATTAACGCATTGTGCATAAAATAAATACCTCCATAAGTGCATCATTTTGGCTTTTATGTTGTTCTTGAAGATAGAGCATACTTCTTTTTTCAGGTCTGAAAGCCAATTCTTCATTATATAAATCAACCAATTAATCATTCAAACATCTATTTTCCATCTAGGGTTTAGGTTTTAGGATTACTTTATTCCTATTTCCATTTTCAACAATGACAACAACCATAGGAGTAAATTATCATCGACATCAACAACACTACTTCGTTCATTAACAACAACAATCACTTGTTAACTAAAAATCAATTTACACTAAAATTATTATACCTCTAATCACCGTAGATGAAGAACTTCCTTCTATTTTTAGCTTAATCAAGGAGTTACTTCAAGGAGTAGAAGAAAATAATGTTATTGAGGATTTGGATTTGGATTGGGTTGGGAATGAGAAATGGGGAGGATTTTGTGATGAAAATGATGAATTGGGAAAATGAAGACAGATCTGACCTGTCTGTCTTCTTGATGGCTGAAATTAAGCTTGCGCAATCTATAAGTGCGCAAGCTTTACATATAAAGCTTGTGCATATATGGATTGCGCAAGCTTTATACGTAGAGCATGCACACTTATGGAAAACGCAAGCTCTATGTATAAAAAAAATTCCTGCTTGCGCAATCCATAATTGCACAAAGCATATTCAAAATGAGACATAGTTTTGCAATAAGTTTTTGTTGAGGCCTAAAACTAATATATGTTATTTCTGTATGTCCCTTTTGAAAAATTATCCATTTATTTATTCACTAATTCACTTATCGAATAAAATACCTTCTGCTTCCATCTCTATTGGTCTCATGCAGTAAAAGAGCATAACAAATTATTAGAAGCATTTGCAAAGGTTTTGAAATATTATATTAGACCTTTACCAAATCTTTCATGAACCATTAAAGAGTTCAATAAACTTAAGTAAATACTATCAGTAGTAAATATTAAAATGAATCACATAAATTCTAGCGATTTTAATAATAATGGGTTAGTTTGTAAAAGAATCAGTGCATACATTCTAATTCTTACTATTTCAAGGAGCTCCATTTAAGGTAGGACATTAATGTTGATGACATAAGCAACATGGCAGGTTTTTTGAATTATGTATATGTTACCATGCAAACCACCTATAAATAAGTGTTGATCATCTGACAGATTCCTATATGATCTGTCCTTTATGAACGTTAGGCAAACTTAAGGAAACATGGAAATTTAAGATATCAATTATTAATCATATAGAGGGTATAAATAGTCTATGGTTGGACTAAAGTTTAGAGTAAAATAGTATATATTTTTATACTCCAAATCAATAATAATGGTATTAATATACTTACAGACTTATTGGACAAAAGAATTAGCAGTAGTAAATTTTAGCGATAATTAGTAACAAATACGACAATTATCTGTACCTTTAAAATGTAGTTTTTCTCCTTAAAAAAAGTGATGAACCATTTAGTTTTGCACAGGTGTTATAAAAAAGATTATTACACATTGTATCTTTGGCATCTATGTCTTTAGGTTAATGATAAATATAAAGAACAATGAGTTATATCATACTGCCATAAAATAAAAGGTAGTATATGCTCTATTGTGGATATCCATGAGCATAACTATATTTATTAATTATAGCAATGAGTTATAAAGGTAAGAAAAATGATCATGGGACAAACTTTGGATTTGATCCTTAAAGAGAAAATTAAATAAGGAAATTAAAAACAAAAATAGTATAATTAAATGATGAACTTTATTTGTAAAGCTTCATAGTAGTATTGTGTAGTATGATTTTATCCACATATTTGATGAACTAAAACAAAATCAAACTGTCAATAAAATAAAAATACAAATATAAATAAACAACTTAATATTTTATTCAATTACTCGCTATGAAATTAGGCAAGAGCGATGTCATCAATATTCATGCTAGGAGACACTTTCTTGCTATGAAAGAAGGAATTTCTCCTTTGATAGAAAATTGCACTCCTTTTGCGTTTGAAGTATGACAACAAAATACCAACGGTAATAAATAAACACCAACATAGCAATTGGATAATGGATATATAATTTCTTAAGAGTCAATATTTGATGACCCAAAAGTGTGAAAAAAACTTATGACTGTGCATGCCCCCAATCATTTGTGTTTGGCCTCACATTTATTTTAACCTGATAGCTTGAGAAGTTAATGAATATTTGTTGGAACTCTGAATATCAAAATTTCATTTTTATTGCAGCTCGGTCAGTTCATATTTACTAAACGCATGACCATGTCAAAAACTGCTGCCGAAAATAAAGTTGTCTCTTTTATGAAATAGTAACAATATCAACTTTTGATTGAGTTAACCCCCAAGGTAGTGCAGTGGTTAGGACATGCGGCGCTCACCTTAAAGTTCGTAGGTTTAATTTCCACCAATTATATATCCTTACGATTTACCTGAAGTATGTGTTGTGGGTTCCGTGCATACTTTTTTAGAGTTTACAAGTAAAGCTTTGTCCTCTAAGTCTTCAAAAAAAACTTTTGATTGACTTTATTTGTTACGATTTTGGCTTTAATCCTCTAAGATAAATGATGCAACCGTTTACTCTAAACTCATCATCCAAGCTTTTCAGATCAGTTGGGTTGGCTGTTATCAACCCATTAACACGGATTTCTTATTTGTATCCATCTTTGTTCCACAGGTGTGCAAAAAATGTCCATAAGTCACAACATTTTCAATTCAGACTCAACTCTCTCAGAGAGGGAAAAAAAATCTCATCCGCACCATGGAAAAACGTACACGATATTCAAAGATAAATAAGTAAACAAAAATCAACTTCCATAAAGTAGAAAATCAATGAAATAAAATCAGATCTATCTATTAATCCTACATTTTAGTAAGCATCTAACAGAAGAGAAACACTGTTTACAGCAAGATTTAGAGAAATGATGGATTATGCTCCCTTTATGACAAATCCCATAGCAGATTTTCATAGCTTGATTTCATTCCGTTTATTTGGTATTGAGAAATCATGGTGGTAAAATTAACTAGATTATTAAACTCTGTTTTGGATTTTCGATGCTTGTGGATTATAGCATCTCCAACGGCTCAAGGATGTAATATTACCTCCTTAAACTTGAGGGGTTGGCCCAACAACAGGGCGCAGATTAAATCATCAGCATTAGTTTTATTTTTTTTGTTCTACAATGTACAATCCAATTTAACTCTAGAAATTACGTATCCCAGCTATGGGCGGTCAACACCCACTGTTGGGCGTTGATTTAATCAGCACCCGAGACCAATTCAGACCCTGAATATAAACATTAATATAAAGTTCTATATGCTTCGTTTGATTTTCTTGAATAGCATTGTCTTAATATTATGCCTTAATTACTCACAGTTGGAGATGCTCTCAGTGGACCGATTAAGAAATAAATGCGGGGAGAGACAAATTTTATTGGTTATTGGAGTAATTAACAGAGTTAGTATGTGTTGTTCTGCCTGCTAATGTGTAACTATACAGTCCCTCTGATGTCTTGTTACAATAAAATCCCAAACATTCTTTATCTATTCCGTTAAATCCGATCAATCTTATTAGGGCATCTCAAGTGGTTGCGATTCTGTGCATTTAAATTCTGTTTGCACCAATCAGTCGTCAATTCAACGTTTAATATGAAGGTTAATATTTAGAGGGGTTGGTTGCAAGAGCCCATTTAATAGGCGCCACCTTGTCAGAGAGCCCACCACGCTCACTCTTCAATGTTCAGCTCTAGTATAACGGCTATAAATGGTCGTATTTCAACATTCAGCTTCATTTCAACGGCTATAAAGGGTCATATTTCAATATTCGGTTACATTACAATGGCTATAAACGGCTATATTTCAGAATTCATCTTATAAATTCAATCCATTTTATCAATTAAAATACACAATTCTTCTGCTCTTAAACTATCTTCTTAAATTTAGTATAATCAAAGTATGCCTCATTCGTTCCAATCATACAGTAAGACGATGTATATGGATAATTGAGAATTTGATTCACAACCCGATCAAAGTGCTTTTCCACATAATGCTTACCCTCTAAGCTTCCATTCCTCTGCTCTATGGAATAGCGAAGAAGAAAAGGATCTTTATTTAATCTACTGTCATTTTTCGAACGACTTGGTGAAGGGAAATGACCAAAGTGGAGAAGCATTTTGCGCGAAAGTAATGACTGCTTACAATAAAAAACATGTTGAGAAGACAAGATCAATGTCTGCAATTATCGATCGATTTGGAAAGATCAATCGACAAACGCAGTTTTATGAGTCTCAAATTTACAAAATAAAAAAGCAAATCCTAGTGGAATGGGTGGCGAAGCTGAGCTTGTACGTTTTTTTAAAATATCATTTCTTAGTTAAATTCATATTGTATTTATTATTTTTAATTATTTGTTGCAGAAGAGAATGACGAATGATCAATTCTTGAAATTATTTCTGTGGAAAATGGTAAATTTTTTCTCGCTATTATCAATTTGCAAACTGTTATGACTTTCTTGTCAGTCCTCAAAAATAGAGCTAAAAAACGCAAAGTCCTTAAGAGATGTCCATTCAAAGCAGAAGGATAAGAAAAAAGTTTCGAGGACAATTTATATTTCTAGTCCATGAAACTCTCCTGGTATGGATTTTAATTTATGCCCGGAAATCGAAGTTGACGAAGTAGAACCAGAAATGGACGAAGATGCTAGACTAATGGGGCAGAGGGTAGCTAAGAAGAAAATTATTTTTCAGTCACAGATTGATTCTCGAATAGCCCTTATGCATGAAAAACACACGAGAGAAAACGTTGAGCGTCAAAAGGGTAGTGTGGAGAAGCTGGCCATGTTAAAATAACTGACCGAGATTGAAAAAGGGAGGTTTGAGATAGAGCATCAACGTCAAGTGACCATTGTTAGGGAAAAGGATGTGAGGGGAATGAATCAACAGTCAGTGCAGTACTAGATGGAATATAAACAATGCATTGTTGAGAGTAGATCTAGAACGAAACATATGTAGTAGAGTAAGAGCGAACTGTATATTAAATTATTGTTTTAAATGGTGTACTATTTATGTATTTTTGAAATGTTAATTAGTTTAATGTTTTGTTCGATGAATTCATGATTTAACAAAATAGTTCTACTCAAACAAAGTCAAATACAATTATAAATATCATAGTTATAGCATGCTACACTGCATTATACAAACAAAAAGACAAACATAAATAATTAAAAATGGGTCCTCATAAGTTACTACCGATTTCCACAAGAATTACAAATATGACCCATTAGATCCTTTTGGAGCCTATTATAAAGAGCCGCATTTGGATAAACTTCATGATGATCTGCATGAATTCTGTACTCTCCTTCAGTTCGTAGCGTGTCATCACAGAACAATTCAGGCTTTTGTCTTGCCCCATCATACTCGTAATCGGGATACTCCATACCCCTTTCATCTTCAATGATCATGTTATGAAGAATTATACAAGTGAACATAATTGTAACCATTTTTGAACTCTTCCATAGTCTACATGGATTACTCACCATTGCAAATCTTGCTTGAAGCACTCCGAAAGTCCTTTATACGTCTTTCCTTTGTCCTTGTTGCATTACAACAAAAAAATTCTGTTTTGTTGTCAATTGTTTTGCGAAAGTCTTTACAATCATGCTCCATTTAGGATAAATTTCATCTTCTAGATATTATCAATAATCATATGTGTTTTGACCAAGTGTAAATGATAGATCTACCAAGCGTCAAATAATTAAGCAAATGAGATTGTTCAACAACATTTAAGTCGTTATGAAAACCTAGCATTCCGAAGATGCCAAATCCACAAATCATAAGACGCGACCGCTTCAAGAATGATAGTTGGTCTTTTTCCTTACCGTTGTATGCTCAATGAAAAGCTTTAGGATAGTTCTTCCACTCCCAATGCATAAAATTCAAACGTCCGAGCATTCCAGGCCAAACCTTTGTTTTCATGCATTTTACCTAATCGAGCTACATCTGCTTCGTTAGGCGAACGAAGGTATTCGATCCCATATATATCTACAAGGGCTTGGCAGAAGTGATCTAGATTTTCCAATCCTATACTCTCTGCAATATGGTATGCGTTGTCAAGGGCATAGGCGGGTGTACCGTAAGCTAACATCCGTAGAGCTGCGATCATCTTTTAATGTCCACTTAGACCTGCTTTTTCGCAGCATCGTGCTTATAAATAAGGTAATTATTATTCTGTTTAATACTTTCTAGAATTCTAAAAAACAATGCACGACTCATTCTGAATCCTCAGTGCAACATCTCTCGACCATAAGTTGACCCATGATTAAAATAATCTTGCATTAGTGTTTTGTGGACAGATGCCTAGTTACGGCTGATGTATTTCCAGCCCATAACCGAGCCATCATGTGTCCCCGAAATTGAACCATATGCTTCACGGTAGATTTCCAATAGTTCCATTTCTTCTTGTTAATGTGCTAGTTCATACGCTTCTTATTCGGAGTCACTATCGCATAACGTTATTGCTTTTAGTATATTTGAAGACATTGTTGATGTAGATAGTTTTTTTATTTTGGTTGATATGATAAGTTCAAGTTGTGTAAAATAAGTATGATAATTGTATACTTATATAGGATGACCAACTACTAAATTGTCCATAGTAAAGAATAATGTGTAGACTCGGTGTAAATGTAAGAATATTATGTCACCTCGGTTTTTCTTTAGGGTACAAAAAGGAATATCATGTCTTCTCGATTTGCTTTTATTTTGGGTAAAGACAGGAATATTCTATCACATCGGTTATCTTTAGGGTAAAGACGGGAATATTCTATCACATTGGCTTTTATTTAGGGTAAAGGTATGAATATTCTATCACATCGGCTTTTATTTAGGGTAAAGACAGGAATATTCTATCACATCGGCTTTTATTTAGGGTAAGGACAGGAATAAGGTGCCTTCACTATGGTTTTGGGGGTAAGGATTTAGATATTCCTATACATACCACCAACTATAAGTATGGTGCAGACTTTATGTTAATGATGGTAACAAAATATTAAAAGTGGAACTAGATAGGCAAAATCAACAACAACAGAAGTTGAATTCAATAATATAGTACATCACATATGCAGTTTGCCTGCTAGAACGCTCACAGTAACACTTCCAAGTCTTCATATTAGACTCACTACTACAAATGTGCTCAGTTTAGTAGATGCAATTTTCGTGAAAGGATTGATGAACCATTTTCTAGCAGGGAAGTTGTTTATGCTTGCGACTTTTCTAGAGAAAATAGTTTGTTATGGCGACAACTTCATTCACCGCACATCCGTCTTGATGACCATTAAGCAATAAAAATAATCTATGTTTCTTTTCAGCATTACCTTTACTTTGATTATGTACTGTATGTTACTTAGTAACTTATGTATTTTCGTAAAATTATCTTTGCTCTCCTTGGAGGGGGGAAGAATATGAATATTATATCAAATCTACTTTGCTTTCCAAGAACGAATATGAATATTATATCGAATCAACTTTACTTTTTGAGAACGAATACGAATATTATATCAAATCAACTCTGCTTTCTAAGAATGAAAATGAATATTAATATTGTGTTACATCGTCTTTACTTTTTGAGAAAGATTAGAATATTGTATTACATCGTCTTTACTTTCGAAGAAAGAATAGGAATATTGTGTTACATCATCTTTACTTTCAAACTGTTATAAAAAAACACACAGCCCATCAAAACACATAAAATAGCAGTTCTTCCAATGTCTAATTCTCCTCCAGATAGCTAGTGGACAAATGTTCAAAACAACACAGATGATTATGTTCGACAACGTGACAATCGACAGCAGGTTAGTCAGCAACATGATAATTCATCTCTCGGTGGAACTCCTGAGGAGTACAACATCTATTTATAGAACCATCATTATGAAGACATTCGATGGCAAGAGAATGAGAAGCTAGAAGAAAGAAGAAGGCTTAATGATTTCTCTGATATTGACATACCATAGTGTGATAATAATCCCCGTAACAACCAATATCCATTCTTACATATCGAACCATTGGATTTGAATTTGGTTCATGTAAAACGATGTGAATGTGGTTATTTAGCAAGCCTAGCCGCTGTATCTTATGGTAGGGATGTCGGTCATCGGTACTACTATTGTAAACACGGCATCTACGAATTAAATCAATGGATAGACGATCCTTTTTCCTAAAGAGCAGGTTACTTTATTGTAGACTTAGAAAGACAGAATAATATGTACCGTAATCGGTTACGTGACAGGTTAAGTTGTCGTGATAATCAAGTTATTTAACATTGCTAATCTCAGTATCTCGAATGTGTTCATTCCAATTATTACCTTTATCAAGTATTTCATTTATCAATGTTCACATTAGAACAAAATGATAATAAGATAAACACAAAGATGCTGAATACAGATAAACAAATGACAACCATACATGGGTTTAGTACAGTAACATAACCTAAACATACAACATAACCTAATAGCAAATAACAGTCACATTATAATAATATAAGCTAATAGCAAATAACTGGAATACAACATACACTGCCCAAATAATGCAACATAGAACATTAAACAACTACAACTAAAACATACAGCAATAACAAATACAGTCAATCCAATCGTGCAGCATCATCATCATCACCACCTCCATCATCATTGTCATCATCCTCATTAACACCTCCATAATCTTCATCATCGTCCTCATCATTATCACTTCCATCGGCATCGCCATCATCCTCATCGTCATCGTTGTAGTCCTCATCGTCGTCCTCACCACCGTCACCATTATCAACACCATCTCCAATATCACCAGAACCATACCCACCATTACCAACATCACTTGTACCATCTCCATCTGGTGGTCCGTAAGGCTCATATACAGCAAGTCTAGTAGATAACTCCATCAATTTATGCCTCTAACATATGCATATGCTGCATGTGCATCTCATGCTGGGTGTGCGTATGTGCAAGCGTTATATCTTGATACACACTAAATGAAATTCTGCACCGGTCCAATCTAGATGCTTACAACATAAACAAATAATTTGACATGTAAGAAGCTAAGTTTGAAATAAAAGACTAAATGCACATAACTAACAAAAAAATACCTCATAGGGAGGGTATAACCCAACTTAAGGCACGCTAGGAATGTCATGGTGCTCTAGAAGGACGAAGGGCTGCTCAATGAATGTACCTATGAAATCGAATGCCCTAAAAGTAAAATCAGACTCCAACAACATCAAAGTCTAGGAGAACTATGAAGAATAGGATTGAATGAAATCTGGGGTACCTGAACTCTTCCAGCTGAGATTTGATGGCCGATATGATCAGAGTTGACCCCCTGGACATAATCTGGTAACATGAAATGATGCAGTGCTACTCTAGTCCAATATGCATCGTAATCTCCATCTACGAAGTATGTACTAGTATCCACTCATCTAGCCCGTCGAAGAGCATGCAAGTAACCACCTTATGTCTGCCAAACATGTCCTCGCAAGATAATGGATCAACTAGTATAAGACGATGGCCTATGGTCAGATTTGCACACCGCTCTCCCAAATACCACATAGGCAAGAATCCAGGTGTGTGCAAAGTGACCCTACATCTAGATAATGAATATGCGATCATCAAGGGATGGTCGTCCGCCATAAGGCCTGCACCTACAAGCTGGGTCCAATTGGAGGCCTAAGGAGTTCGTATGATGTTGCCGCACTTGCACATGTCAAACTGCGACCTTGCTCCATCTGGTCATGTTGAACACCTAAAGGAGCATGCTGTACATACTGAACTGTCTCCCATCGTCTCATCATAGGGAAGTACTGCTTGGGAGCCTGACTAGTTATCCCTTGGATGCGGGGATGCATGTCTGTCATGTACTCGTAGTACTATAATGGCAGTATGTACCAAAAAGCCGACATCTACTTGACATCGCCAAGCGCAAATGAATCCAACACGGTATATAGGGTACCTAGAATGGTTGTGCCCCAATCAATAATCTGATGTCGGTCTAACCGAGTAAACGATGCTAGATAACCTAGATGGACCATACCTTTTTGGTTCGAGAAAAAGGTTGAACCAAGAAAGTACAGAATAAATGCCCAAGTGATCGCATCCATCATATCCGCTCTATCTCTTCAAGTGTTATTGTAGTGCTGAAGGTAGGGGAACTTCACAGAACTACTATTAATGTAGCTAACATCTATGAGAGGTAGAAAAACGTTAGACAAATTAAAGGACTAGTATATCTCGTCAAATGGGAATGGCATAAGCACATGTCCCCTAATTTCAATACAGGTGAGCATGTAGAAGTCGAAAAGGGTAATATCCAACTCAAAGTTTGAAAAGTGGAATGTATGTGTCATGGTCCACCACCTCTGAACTAATGCCTGGATGAGAGGTTGGTCGAAGGACTGGAAAGGTATAATCCTCAAAAACATGCCAAACGGGCTAGCCTGTAGTCTCTTTATAATAGGAAGGGAGGCAGTGTCATAAAACTATATAATATACTTGGCCTAACTGCCATGACAATGAATGTACTGATCCTATACGTAATTTAAGGATGAAAATTTTAAAATATGCTAGCGGGTATTTAATATGAATACGATATAAATATATACAAATTGTTCCACTGAAATCACGCCTATAATATACCTACATCGTGGTCAATGCAGTTTCAGACCTGTGCTGATAACCGTTCGGAAGCTCATGTAGTATACGCAGATCGTCGGATGACAGTCCAGGAGTTGAAGGAACTGTACCGGTCCAACTTCTTCTTGCAGATTCCTACGGCCAGTTCTTCTAGTTATTTTAGATGGACGAAGCGTCAATTCACATCAATTTTTGAATTAAAAATAAAATAAAATGGAAGATCGAATGAGGAAGTGAAGGAAAGAATGGGCCAGAGGGGTTGAAATAGGAAGAAAATCAGATGCTGAACCACTGGAGATGCCCTTATATAGATATCTATGATATATGAGAAACTTGGAATATATTTTGACCTCAAAAGAACCTGGTACTACCACTTATTAACTGGGGTTTTAACCCAATAGAATTAAAAGGGAATAAGAACATATACAACAAGTTAAAATATCTCAAGGATCGACCAAGAAGACCAGAAGGAAAAGAAGAGAAAGACCAAAGAAGAAAATTGCCAAAACAAGCTAAGGCGAATCCATCGCCTATGGATCGCTAGCGGTCCATAAAGCTGTCTCGTAGATCCTCCAGTCCTCTTGCATCATGATCTAATATGTTTCCCAGAGACGCTTGCCAAGTTTCATAGTATGCCAAACAATCTAGCTCGAGAAGTGAAGACTCACCGGATTCAAGCTATTTGACCAAAAGCAGCAAACTTAAAATGGACCTATAGAACTCATACAAAGTCGGATTGACCTAAATTTTTGGGAGAACATTTAGAAGACATAAAAGAAGGCTCATACAAAAATGAGAGCATTTGGAGTTGATTTGATGGATCTCTACCGATCCATCTAGAAGGATCACTAGCAACACATCTAGATAGGTCCCACCACCGCAAAATTTTAAGGTGGGTCCCTAACACCCTCTAAAGTGTTACTACAAAGTTTCGTTCGATTTCGTTAAGCTTTGAGCGAGTTATGGATGATTATTATGGACTAGATGACCCATGAAGACGGATGATCAAACTAGCTCCAAACGACTTGATATTTGGATAAGGTACTCAAATAGAAGATAGGAAGACAACCAAACAAAGATCACTCAAAAATATGCCAAGTGGATGGATAGCTAGCGACCCATTCCCTATGGTTAGCTAGCGATCCATCCTCTATGGATAGCTAGCGATCTATCAAGATTGGTCGGATCGCCCTCAAACTTGCTGAGCTCCATCGTAGCACTAAGTAAAGGCTTTTGGTAGAAAAATATGCTAAATTGATGGATAATTAGTGATCCACCCCCTATGGATAGCTAGCGACCCATAGAAATGACTCAGATTGATTTGAGAATTTCGATGATGACTTGGCATAACAACTTGGCTCTTCTACACTTGGACTTCTGGCCCAACACTCACTGAATTCCCCTGTAAATACTCACCTACCTGCAACTAGAGATGGATCTTTCCGAAGAGAGTTCTGCCATTACTTTAACAAAGATTGATTAAAGTGGACTTAGGCCAGAGTCAGCCGAACCACTATAAAAATCCTGTCTTTTTCTTACTTCTGCTTTTTATTTATTGTTTATTTGAGATTTGTGCTGCTGATAGTGCTTCTGCATTTGATCCAAGGTGTTGATCCATTTTTTGGGTTAACATTTTGGTGCATTCAATGAGAAGCTTAAACAAGATCCGAAAAACTGAAGTTTTAATCTAAGATTTAGAGATGATGAGTAGGCCTAATACTAGATCTAGAGCTGTAGCAAGTCAATTGGAGCTTGGAGGCAGCCAAGAGGCATCATCAATTTCTCATCAACCCATCTATGTGATTAGAAAAGAAATGGAAAGGTAATAAAGGAGATGAAAGATGGGATCTTACCTAGGCAATAAGAGATGATGGTTAGCTTCTCTCAAAGAATGGAGCAACAAGGGATAGCTATATCGTTAGGGAATAGGAATCAAACTCCAGGGAACAAAATAGGAGCTGGTGGAGTTGGATTGGAACAAGGTGGAGTCTTTCCCTCACGCCCAAAGAAACCGATACTTAGGGGCAATGCTGGAATCAATAATAGGACCCAATGTAGTAGCATCTGGAGTTAGAGCAAAACAAACTGAAATAATGCCCACATGACTTGAGGGCATGACAGATTTGGATCTAGGATAAGCTTTAATGCTTGGAACAGGTGATGTTGGAGCTAAAGTAGCAAATCAGAGCACGAATACATGACCTCATGAGCAGAAGCCAGAATCTCATAGTTGGAACAATGGGCAGGTTCGTCCCTTACTCTCTACCTTCTTCTTTTTCTGCCTTTAATAACCTCGGGCTGCTTACACGTGTACAGCATCCCGAACGGTCCCTAGGTATGCTCTGAGTCTAATGTCCGAGATGAATATTTAGGACAATAATGACCCCTGATCGCTTAGACGTGTTCTAAACCTAGATAGGTTCCTAGGTGCGCTCTAAGTCGAATATCCGGGATAATTGCTTAGGATAATAATCTTAGACTGCTTGGACATGCACAAAACCTAGATTGGTCCCTTGCCACGCTCTGAGTCGGATATCGGGGATAGACATTTAGGATTTTCGCTTATTTAATTTCTTCTTGTTTTCTTTGATTTGAAATTTGATTTTTGTAAAATCCATATTTAATGTGATAATTGATTTTGAACGCTATATTATCCCGACCAGAGAGATGGGACCAGAGTGCAAGGTCCAAGTCCCCTTGCCGAAGAGTGAGTGGATGGACTTGTACAATATAGAACACTGTAGAGTCCTGATTGGAGAGACGGGGCCGGAGTGCAAGAAGTAAGTCCCCTCATTGGAGAGTGAGCGGACGGGCTTACTTAATCCCCCTTAACTTAATAAGCAAATGATTCGGAGAGATCATCCCCCTTAACCTAACAAACAAACGATCCGGAGAGATTGTCCGCTTAACTTAAAACATTAAACGATCCAGAGAGATTGTACATTAGACAAAACATTAAATGATCCGAGGAGATCGCACATTAAATTAAACATTGAACGATCCAGAGAGATCACACATTAAACTTAAACGATCGGGAGAGATCGAGCCTTAAAACAGATATGAGAATAAAACGGGTAAATCCCTTATGAACACAAGATGATTTTGATATATGATGTGGTTTTGATATATGATGTGATTATGATATATGATGTGATTTTGATATATGATGCAATTTTGATATATGATGTGACAACTTTGAATGAGAAGCAAAAATTGATAGTGATGTAAATCCCGAATGAACATATGACAATTAGAGATACGTGATGTAAATGAAGATATGTGATGTAATTGGAAACATGTGATTTAATTAGAGATATGTGATGTAATAACTCTGAATGAAATCGGAATGATTGTGATGTATAGATTACACCTAAGTAGATTGAGAGTCCTAAGATATAACAGGTTTGGAATGACTTGTAATTGACGAAAGAATCCAAAGGAACTGGACGGTTTGCCAAGGCAAGAGCCGCTGGAAAGCTTAACAATCAAAGAATTGTTACTGAAACTTGTTCTGGAACAAAGCACACCTTTCATTCAAATGGCGTACTTTAGGGGCAAGTGTTAACTGGGTTTTTAACCCAAAAGAATTCAAAGTGAACCAGAACATCTACAACAAGTCAAAATATCTCAAGAATCGACCAAGAAGAGTAGAAGGAAAAGAAGAGAAAGACCAAAGCAGAAAAATGCCAAACAAGCTAACACGAATCCATCTCTTATGGATCACTAGAGATCAACAAAACTGTCTCATGGATCCTCCAGTCCTTTTGCATCATGATCTAATATGTTCCTTAGAGACGCTTGCCAAGTTTCATAGCATGCCAAACAATCTACCTCGAGAAGTGAAGACTCACCAGATTTAAGTTGTTTGACCAAAAACAGCTAACTTAAAATAGACCTACAGAACTATACAAAGTCAGATTGACTTGAAATTTTGGGAGAATATTTAGAAGACATAGAAGAAGGCTTGCAAAATAATGAGAGCATTTGGAGTTGATTTGTTAGATCGCTAGCGATCCATCTAGTCGGCCCTACTACCTCAAATTTTTATGGTGGGTCCTTGACACCCTCTAGAGTGTTCCTGCAAAGTTTCATTCGATTTAGTTAAGATTTAAGCGAGTTATGGATGACTCTTCAGGACCAGATGACCCATGCAAACGGATGATCAAACTAACTCCAAACGACTTGATATTTGGACAAGGCACTCAAATAGAAGATAAGAAGACAACTAAATAAAGATCACTCAAAAATATGCTAAGTGGATGGATAGCTAGCGATCCATCCTCTACGGATAGCTAGCAATCCATCAAGATAAGTCGGATCGCCCTCAAACTTTCCGAGCTCCGTTGTAGCACTAAGTGAAGGCTTCTGGTAGAAAAATATGATAAGTTGATGGATAGCTAGAGATCCATCCCCATGGATAGCTAGAGACCTATCGCCAATGGATAGCTAGCGATCCGTAGAAATGACTTAGATAGATTTGAGATTTTTGGTGATGACTTAGCATAACAACACTCTTCTGCACTTGGACTTCTAGCCCAACACTCACTGAATTCCCCTATAAATACTCACCTACCTGCAACTAGAGATGGATCTTTCCGAAGAGAAAGCTGTCATTACTCTATTGGAATTCCTTCATTTCTTCAACTTTCTTCTCCCTCGCAACAGTCATCAATAGAGTTACTATGATTCTCTAGTCAACTCTTGAACTTGTGGGTGACGAACCTCATTTCGGAAGGTTTAAATCGACAATAATCGGTACATGTCCAACTTAAACTATCCGGAACGTAGATAATCAATGGGTATAATTTAGAAAAATTGGAAAAGAAGAAGAAAACAATCACAGAATCTCACAGCGGAATTATGAAATATAATAGCCAAATAAACCGTTTATGAAGTTGTTTATATCATACATTTGATTATAATTTATATAACATTATTAGAGTTATATCTACAATAGGGATAAATAAAAATAATAGAAATAATATACCAAAACTTCATCTTCGTCCTCTAGAAAATGATCTTCAATGCACTAAAAAAACTCAGTGCTGACCCGAGCGTAATAAAAAGACAAAACACTCGAGTCGGGACTAAAATACTCTTATGTAAGTCAAATCAATATCACAAAATATGAGTGTAGCAACGTCAGAGATGTTTACGGGATTTTACATCTCTTATCCAGTGTATAACGTGCGTGCAATAACTTAAGAGATGTTACAGGATTTTCCATCTCTCAAGGATCAGTCAAATTATTTATATATAGTAGATGCGTTATATATATAATGTTCAATCAGTAAAATAAATATCAAAATAGCATTAAGGCTTTACATTGATCCACCTTAACACATTTTATAACATGTAGTCTATGTAGGTCCTGTAACACAACCAGTAACGTTGGTAGCCGGTGAGTCCCCTATAGGTACAATACTAAACCAAAGTCGTAATGGGCTCGTATAGGGATAAATAAGACAAGGCACATGAGGCAATACCCCAGATAGGATTCTACCAGTTCACCCTTTCTGGCTGGGCGTAACCCAAACGTGGCCGACCGCGATAATCAATCCGAACAAAAGGGTGATCAACGTCGAGTCTAAAAATCATAATAGCAATACGAGTGATCAACGTCGCTAGAGGTAGCTAACCTCGTTGGCCAGACATAGGTTCCTGTTTTAGTCATTTTAATTTTGACACAAGTGTCAAGGCTATCCATCATCATTCTCTTACTTCATTCCAGTAAACATTCGCCAATTCAACCACTGCATTCTGGATATCATCCACCGCCTACACGGTTGTCAAAGTGATTCCAATATTGGCAGAGAGTATGCCAATAAGAGGCTCCAGTCTCTTTAACAACCAAACGTCGTTTTACACACTGGTTGGTTCTTTTACATTTCGAAAACAGTTCATACTTGATATTAAAATATCATATTCACTTCAAAATCAATTTCATTTTGAAATATCATATTTTCTTCAAAAATCATATTCAGTTCGATACTTCATTCCCACTGGAAAAATATCACTTCATTCCAATATCTCGATTTCACTTTCAAAATCGTTTCAAATTTCGATTTAGGTTATAACTTCATTTTAACTCATTTCGTACTTAAATCCAAGATTTAAATATAAACATTCCACCTTTTGACCAGTTTGAATTTTAATAAAATAGTATGAATAGTTTTAAAATAGCTTCAATAATTAAAATGGTCTAATAGAAAATAGTTTGAGTATCGAAAATGGTTTATATAGTAAAATAGTTTGGAAAATCAAGATAATTTGAATATTTTAGAAGATAGATTTTTTATAGTTTGTACTAAAATAATTTATTTGAAAACAGTTTCAAAGTCAAACTGATTCAATTCCAAATTTTCCCAATTCAAATCACTTTAAATTTCCATTTCGATTTACTCGATTCAATTCCGATTTCAAAGTCGAATTTTACTTCGATTCCAATTTCATTTCAAATAAATTCGATTTCAGTTTCAAATTAATTCAATTTCGCTTTCAATTCCAATTGATTTCAATTTTAATTCCAACTTGAATAAATTTCATTCCGACCCAATTTAATTTCAATTCCAAATTAATTTAAATTTCAATTCCAAATTAATTTCAATTCCAATTTCAAATTAATTTCAATTCCGATTCCAAATAAATTTTAATTCCAACTATCCGATACAATGATTAATTTCAACTCAATTCTCAAATTTAAACCATTTCTATTTATATCAATTTCGAGTTCGATTTTTTTAAAATATCAATTCTAATCACTTAAATCAAATTAACTTTCAATATTCAATCTAAAATTCTAAATCTTCAAATATAATTCGATTCCGAGCTCAATTTTGAAATAACGTTTTATATTACTTTTACTTAGCAATACTCAAAGTTTGGATAAAAGTCTAATCTTTTAAAAAAAATCAATTTTTTTAAATTCAAATCATATTTCGATTATAACCTCAAAATCTCAACTTCGATTATTCAAAACAATTCCTGTTATCAAATTTAAATTTCAACATTTCAAGCTCAAGTTGGAAAATAATTCGATTTCCATAAATTCAATTTTTTATTTCTATAAATCAAATCATTTAAATAATTTATAATTAAAATTTTCGAAATCATTTAATTTAACCAAATCCGGTGTTCGTATATAATTCTCTATCATATGGCCAAGTGAATCGGTTATTTCAATTTAATTCAGGGATGGATATATGTCATTTCAACCCAAAATAAATGTCATAGGTATATATCATTTCAACCTATTTCTTAGTTTATTCAAAATAATTCAATTTAAAGTATTATTTACTGTAAATAATATACAGGATGATAACATGATATATCAAAATAAATAAACATCCAAATCATCCAAAACATCAATTTTCATTCATCACAACCAACATCCAAAATAGTCAATAATCATAGCAATTAACCAATTATCAATAATCGGGAATTTTTACTAGCAATTTAATTCTAATTCAATTTAACTGTCAATTCAAATTCTATCAATTAATTCTGATGTCAATTTAAATGTCAATTAAATTTATCAAACAACCAATAAATTTAAATCACTTCACGGTATATATTTAGCTAACATAAATAAAAGTATTTCAGTCAATTGGGAGCATATAAACACTCACCTTTTATTTGAAACTAAAAATTTTCTCAGCTTCAAATAAATTTCAGATCCACGCCACGCTGTAGACGACGTCGATACGGTCCTAGCGCAATTAGTTTCGTACGAAACGGGCCACATATGCAAAAGATACGCGATAATTAATATAACATTACGATTAATATAATAATTAACTTAATTAACTAGGTAATTAAAATTAGCCATTACCCAAATCTTCCTCACGCATCAGCTATTAGGGCCGCATGAAGATCCAACACCAAGCGACTATTACCCTATCGCGCACGCCATCTGGAACGGCCGGACCACCATCGAGATGCACCACTCAGAGCGCCGCCGCCTCCTCTTCCTTCGCCAGCGACGCGGCCTCCCACAGCGCCTCGATCAACACGTACGTGATAGTCGAGCGTCAAAAATCCTAAATCGATCTGCATCGTCCCTAAAACCTAGGCCTCCATGCCGCCTTCCACATTCGAGCGCATGCGAATGCCACTACTTGCCCGGTCGCCATTTGTTTTTTTTACTTCGATCGATTCTGGGTTTTTTTATTTTTTTTATTTCACTAAGTTCGATTGGATGAAAAGAAGGAGAAGGGGTAAACGTGTGACGGGAGATAAGGAAAACGTGGCTTGGATGTAGATATTTATATTATTAATTAATTTGAAAGTATCTGACGTTTTAACCTCCGAAATTTCTCGAGCTCCAAACGAAGCGTGCCGCCTGGCGTTTATAATGTTTTCCCCCATTCTGAACACAATGGAACTAGTTTCGAAAGCTAATTTGATCGTATGTAGAAGATAGATTTTCAAAATCAATTATTTAATTAAATTCTGAAATAAATTTCTACATGTTTCAAGCTCGAACGGCCAAACGACAAGTCTGATCGCTACGAAACTTGAAATCCTACTATAATTAACTATTACAGATCCGATGGAACTTGTTTCGTCGAAATCCGGGACAGTGGCCAAAATGGCTACTTTTACACGTTAATTAAAATATAGAATTTCCAATTTCTATTTATTCACCTTTGAATTCAAATTTAAATGTTAACAATCTTCATTCTTGTTCAAATAAGATTTAAATATCGATACCATTTTCATTCGCATTAATTCAAGATTCAATTATTCCGATAATTCCAATATTGAATTTAAATGATTTAATTATCCAATAAATCACTATAATTGAAATATAAGTCATTTAACTTATAAAATTTACTTTTAAAACAAATTCAAATAATAAAACAACTATTTCCAATTCATAGTAATCCAACTTTATTATTCAATTCAAGTTATTGATTACAACACATTAACTACATAGAATTTCATTTCAATATTTATTATTGCCTAAATCTTCGAAATTGTTTATTACAAAATTTTATCTAAGTTCACATCAAACGAATTACATAAATAAACATTAACTTTTTTATTTCTAATCATTTTTATCCGATATCCCTATTAAATTTAATAGTTTAGAATAGTTAAAAATTACGGGTCGTTACATTGTGACTTATTCCAACTCATTGTAACTTAAATCTAAGGACTAGTTAGTCGATATCCAGAGAGATTCAACTCATATAATCATAACAAAGAATTATTAAAGTGGACGTAGGCAAGAGTCAACCGAACCACTATAAAAATCCCGTGTTTGTTTTCTTACTTCTGCTTTTTATTTATTGTTTATCTGAGATTTGTGCTGTTAATTAGCTACACTATTGCTTTCTCATTTGATGCAAGGTGTTGATCCATTTTTTGGGTTAACACACTTGGAAATTAAGTTACAAAGTACATTGTTATAAGGAGGTTTATGATTAAAATTTTCCAATCTATACATGGAAAATGAATCTAAGCAAAGTTAATCGACATTCCAATATTGACCTAACAACAATATCCAATGAAGTAGGAACACAAAATCCAAGGAGTGCAGTAAACAAGTTGTATAACTAATTATCGACGAAGACACTTTATCATCTAGGTAATGTAATTTGCAAAGTGACCAAATGTAGAAACCACCTAGACCAAAATATAAACTATGATAATTATTAAATATTAGAAAATGTAAGTTAAAGTAAAGAAAATAAAAACCAAGTAGGATACATAGGTGTGAATCAATTGATCTAGGTTTAGATAGAACTATTCAAAAGTTATTTGGTATCGGAAAAAAATGCATTGGTGAACAGTAATCATAAAAGTTAAATTAAAAGTGTATAAACTGATGAATTAATTCATCTGAGTATTGAATGAATTCCAAATCTAGCTTAAAGCGCTATTAATAGGATAAAAGGAAGCCTTTAACAAGAGACAAAATGAATAGAATTTCATCTGGTTGCTATACTTTTCTTATATAGAAGACTGGAAATTGTTCAAAAACCTTATCTGTTATGAATACCTGCATTGAATCATGGATAAAACTGAAATGCATTTGAGTATTCGTGTTATACAAACTCAAGGAAACACTAGAGTTTTATGCTACACAAGATTCATGTTGTACCCAGGTTCAAGCCCTGCTTTGCACACACTTCTCACAAAAAAAGTATCCATGGATTATAGATGCTATGAGTTGAAGCAGAGATGCACAACTTAATTCCTCTATGGAGTTTACTGGTCTGTCGGGTTCTTCCGAGTATATTCCAAAACAATGTTATATATCAAGCATATAAAGGATGGCTACTTTTTTCTTTTAAATTGGATGCTTATGTGGTAGTACATAATTATATAGGTTTTAAGTAGTACGTAGCTACTAAAAGTCAACATATGTTTAGTGCACTACCACAAAAATTGTTTTTAATGGCACAAATTGGCTGCTTTTGAGGCTATATGCAACTGTTGATCGGTTTAACTTATAAAAATGAACAAAGAAACACTATAAAGTGCTTCCCACCAACAATTCATGTAAATTTGGATAAAATTTTACATGTTCGCTCATATCTCTATACACGTAACGAATTTTTGGTACCCTCCTCGCTAGTATTTTCAATGGTCGCTCATGTTTTCTTATTCTCTTCCTCCTTTTTTTGTCAAAAAATCGAGTTCCAAATCCTTCGTTTCCATTTTCCCTCAAATTTATTGCTCAAATTTATCTCAAAATCCCTAGTCTTTATTTTCCAAATCCCTCTTACTCTTTTGATATAACTACCGCTACCCTCACGCCATTGCGTCAGCTTACTCCTCCACTTCAGTAATGGTCGTAGAGAACAAAGCTCCTCTTAAAACTCACATTTGTAATATTTGAAGTGGTCTCGCCGTTCACAACGCCGCCGTTTATGCCGCTTGCACTGAGCACGGACCTATTCCATTCCAAAGTACTTGTTTCATTATTTTTCAATTGGGCTTTTTCATGAATATGTAAGCATATTTTTTTGGAAGAATTGAAATGTTTACCTTTGCTGTTATCTTCTTTTATAGGAATTGAAATGTTGATTCAATTATTTTATTTTATTATTCGAGCATACTTTTAAGTTAATTCTGAGTCGTTATTTATTTATTTATTTTGCACTTGATCTCTATATCTAAATGATAACTTATTTAATAATTAAACAAAATTCAAAGTTATGAACAAATCTACGGGTTTTTCTTTGATAAAAACGTTATTCTATATTTTATTTTTTGATTATTGATGCCAGAACCTAAATCTCATTTGAATTCGATCCTTATCCTGTTGAAACGATAACATAATAACCTTAGCTTTCTCGTCCTGAATGAAGATCCGTACATTGATTTATTCTCACATATATTCGAGATGAAATTGGATAACAAAATCATTTAAATACGCATTATTACATAAAATACACAAGTGCGTGTCCTTGAGCTAGTCGAATAGCAAATACCCTAAGATATTTATTTAGAGATCACACTTAAATTTGCAGATATACTAAGTTTTCATTTCACATCAAATGATACTTAGGCTTTCTAAAGACCATGGTCCACTGTGGTGACATTGGTAATTAGCAGGATACAACCTATATTTTGTTTTGAATTTGACAATAATATATGTCTCAATTGTCTAGGATATATGAATCAGAAACCTTCTAATACACAGGCCACAAAAACAAGTTTCAACCAAATGTCTAAGCAGTGGTCATTGACAGACACAATCAATGTTGTTTGTGTTGGCGGTGTACTCTTATGAGCGGCCCATGTTGTTCCAAGAACAAAATTGACTTTTCTTACGGTTAAATCACCTTCCAAATTTGTCAATTGAATATTGACTTCTGCTCTATGCTTACTGCTAGAGTATTATATAGTTGGTACTTGTGGTCTTTTACTTAGTTTTAATGTGCTCTCTAGTACCATTTAATGTTGAGTATTTAGAGTCAAGTTTTTTTGCGCTTTACTACATTCTTCTCTTTGATGGCCATCCTGATTTTCTCTATATTTTGGTTATATTTTGTATTTGGTTTCCATTTTTGGAAAGTTGGAATGTGGTTCAACTATATCTTTGTTTTTTTAATTTGTATGCCAATGATTAAGATATTTGAATTGTTTCAGGCCCTTTGTAATGGTTTATATGCAAGTATTGAAGATGATGGGTGAGTGGTCTTCGAAATTGGAATATTTGGCAATGGCTATGAGGATGTTAAAGTTATATGATCCAATCATGGTTGGTTGATAATCCATCATGTTTGCAAGCAATATCTCCTGTAGGACCTGATCTCTAGCTCCAGATGAACTGTATGTTAGATGCATTCTTTCAGCTTCATAAGTATGTGCATGTACTACTGAATGAGGTTAAACTACCGAATAAGGGATGTTCCCTATACAGTTATAGAATTATAAACTACTGAATGAGGATTGATCCAAAAAAGCCTAAACCTCAATCGTATGGTTTTTCACGATTATAAAGCGTTAAAAATAGAAGATGGAAAATGTTCAAACTCACCTCAGAATTTACCAAACAAAAAAATTATCAAAATAAAACCTCAAGTTGGGACAAAATTTCATATACAAATTCATATCCATAAAGAAGATCATACAAACACTGATAGATAACCTATCGAGTCAGATTCTAGTGGACTTTGGACCATCCTATTCATCTTACAGCCTTGTTTGGCTACTAAGTTAAAAGATGTATCGAAGGAGCATTTAACAGCTTAGATTTGAGTAATACATTGTGTCGGCATAAAGCCATTTTTGAACAAGCATGTATACACAAGGAATTTTCAATTTTCGATTTTGGTGAATGGATGAACATGTCTTATATGGAATTATAAAATATACCTGCTCTCTATCTATTCTCTTCCAATAAGGAAGCATGTACCTAGTAAGTTTTCTTGTACGGTTCACATCACCTCTAATCATCTTAATAAACCTACCAACTTTCATTTTTACCTGGTAAACATACATATTACAAGCGATACCAAATACGTTACATACATATTACATGCGATAATAAAGAAACACCCCCCTTTGGCAATTTTTTGAGAAAAGCTTGGCATCAGCTATCAGTTTCTTGTGAAGATTGGCAAAAGATCTATGATGTCTTGGAATGTCTCTTCTAAAGATATTAACCCAAACTTTTGCAAACTTATCGACTCTTCTTTTTCTAAAGTGGAAGGATCTTTCCTTATAGGCAAACTCCTCAAAATGATCTGTTTTACAAAGGAAAAAAATGAAAGAAAAATAAAATGAAAACAAATGAAACAAAAATAAAATGAAAAAAATTCAATTTATATTGCATTGCTGCTAGAAAATACAAACAAACAAGAAGCTTAACGTTTCTCATTAATAGATAATTTAAGCATGTGCCATTATATTAGTGCAAGTATATTTGACAATATGAATCTTACTGTTTCGGCATGTATTAATCGTATGAATAATCAGTAACATTTCAAGTTACCCTGCAACTATTATGTAGCCTACACCAGAACATGTAAACAGCGGTTCTGCAGTGTACATGCAGAGTCGTTGCAGGAAAAATTACCATTCTTAAAGAACAACTCACAACCTCTAGGAGGCATCAATCTTGTATATTAAGTCATCTATTGTAGAGAATTTGGTGAAGATTTGTTGCATGGTTATTGTCATCTTTGTTTAAATGTTTTATTTATCGTATCTGTTATTGTATTGCAAGAATTAGGACTATTTTGAATCTGTTTCTGGCCTGTTTGTGTTTGAACATCGTGTTTCATACTGATTCGCTTGTAATGAACTATATTTTCTTTTTTATAATTTATTTGGCTTGATTGGTATACATGTATACTGGTTTGTTAAAATAGGAATTCAAATTAATCGAGACTATTGAGCTAGAAAACGTTTTGCTAAATGCGTGCATAATTATGCATTCTGCCGAGGCAAGAAAGGAGAGCAGAGAAGCATGCTCGTGAAGACTTTACGGTTAGACTGACTTCACAGATATATACTCATTCCTTATAATTGCATCTATTTTCTTAGTAATGTGATCCTTTTCTTTTTTTGTAGAAAAGGGATGATGAAAACTGGATAAAACACACATTGAGGTGAATATTATTTTCTATTCTATTTTAGTGCTTCATTACACTTTTAAACATTTTAGAATGACTTCTGCACATAGAAGTTCTATGATCTATATTCTATTATGTGTCAATAGTGCCAATAGTGTGGAAAAATTATATAGTATATGATATAAAATCTTGCATAAATCTTTGAGTCAAATATAATAACTGTCTCCTACAATATACTACTATACTATCTAGGAGTGCAATCCATTAATCAAAAGTTGGATCTGTAAATGTATATTAGGAGACAAGATGACAATAGACATTATTTTTTATTTGTAGTTTCATGTAGTTGATCATGACATTATTGTCTATTGTTACAAACTAATGTATTTTTATTTAACAGAAATTTTCACATTTAAATAAAAATTAAATGTGTTGATTACTGTATTTCATTTACATCATGTACTAAAACTTAGGCCACACGATTACCTTTGTGGAACAAAGCTTGGTGTGACCAAAGCAAACATGGTTCAAAGTCCGAAAAAATATTAGCATATCAGCAGGTGTGCTTAAATGCTTCTTTGCTCATTTAGTAGATAATGGAGAATGCGTAGTAAGTTGTTTAGTAGAAGATTATTTCGCATAATTCCTATCCTTTGTTATTTGCTTTACAGGTACTAGATTGGAAACCAAATTATGTTTAAGCATGGGCAAATATGGGTATCAATTATGCCAATCAGGTTTGCGTGTTTTTTTTTTAAAAAACAAGTGGAGTGTTGTTGGATTATACAGCATAGATCATATATTATATCATTGTGGAAATAACAATTGATTTTAGAAATAATATATTTATTAATAAAAAAATTAACCTATACGGATTATATGAAGAATCTACAAGGTACAATGTGATGATTTCTTTTTGGTATTATTTGGTATGATGAATGACGAATTAACCAAGTTTGTAAAAATTAACTAAGTTTATAATAGTAATAATAATAATATAATTAAGTTAACCGAGTTTTAATAATAATAATAATAACAACAACAACTAATTTTAAGCTAATTAAATTTTATAAATAATAATAATATAACTAATTTAACAAAGTTTTATAAATAATGATGATGATGATGAATTGACTAAGTTTATTAGAATTAACTAAGTTTATAATAATAATAGTATAATTAAGTTAATCAAGTTTTTTAATAATAATAATAATAAATTAACTAAGTTAACCAAGTTAATAAAAGTTAACTAAGTTTTGTTAAAATCAACTAAGTTTAAGTTAACTAAATTTTGTAAATAATAATATAACTAATTTAACAAAGTTTTGTAAATAATGATGTTGATGAATTAACTAGGGCTATAAAAATTAACTAGGGCTATAAAAATTAACTAAGTTTATAATAATAATATAATTGAGTTAATTGAGTTTTAATAATAATAATAATAATAAATTAACTAAGTTTACCAGGTTAATAAAAGTTAATTACTTTTGTTAAAATTAAACAAGTTTTATAAAATTAACTAAGTTTAAGTAAACTAACTTTTATAAATAATAATATCACTTGTGCAGGCATTGGACTTTCGAAGAGAGAAAGGTAGGACTACTATGGTGCTAGCTTTCACTTGCGCATGCAATAAAGAATTATGGGTAATCAAACGTTTTGTTAGTACTAGTTAGGTATAACTTATTATTAGTACTAAGTGTGTAAATTTGTATACGAATGGTTATTGTATGTGAGTTGGGTCATTTTGTCGAAAAACTATTGTATTAGAATGGTTATGGATATTTTATTTGATTATATGGCTAATATGATTTTTAGGTTTTTGAATAAGATGATTATGTGAGTGATTGTTGATTAATATACTAGAAACAAAATAGACAATTAACTAGGAATAATTGCCTGAAAAAATGCTGCAAAATAATCAACAACCTTTAGCAGCATTTCAAAAATGCTACAGAAATACATATAGTGGGGTTGAGTACACGCAGCCGTAAAGCAGGGGTAAAGGTTGAAACTCTATTAGTAGCGCCAAAAATCTTTTTAGTGGTTTCTTCAAAACACTACAAAATGATTTATGGTTGCGTGTAAGAAACGCTACACTAAAAGGATTTATAGCGGCATTGAGATAAATGCAACCGTAAGTTTTGGTAGTGTTTTTTGTGCGCCACCAGAAATACTTTTTCTTATAGTGGTGTTTCAAATCACGATATGTAGGATGTGAATATCTGACATCATTGATCAAAACCGAAGAATCTAACCATTGGGTTAGTGGTGCTGTAAAAATGACTTCTACTTCTTAATAAGGATTTACAAGAATTACAATATAAATAATATAGTTTTGGTGGATCTTAGCGATCTACATTTTTTTCTAGCTAGAATGTGATGGCATATAAATATATTTATGAAAAGTGACATGAAGATGTAAGATTCAGATAAACATTTGACTTGTTATATATCTACATATTATGTTCAAGGTAGAACATTTTAAAATTTGTAACGAAGCATGATTCATGAATATTTAGTAATGTAACAAAGAATATGTACTCGTAATATAATTATTTAACATTTATTTACTATGGAGCTTTAAAGAACATCAAGTACAACAAATTATCTGTTGAGATTAGTCACACATCCGACAGTTCCATTTATCATTATGATAGGTGTCAAGTAGAAGTGCAGTGATGTATGCAGCTAAGGCATCCTAATAGACTGAGAAATTTGAACCTTGTTCCTACATGACTTGATCAATTCAATCAAGCACTCACCATCTATTTTCATTGTTCAACTGTTTGACAACATGAAAAAACCAAAATCTCCATTTTACAGCACCACCTTCTATTTTCATTGTTTAACTGTTTGACAACATGAAAAAACCAAAATCTCTGTTCAATCAGGCATCCTAATCAATTTAATCAGGCACTCACCATCTATTTTCATTGTTCAACTGTTTGACAACATGAAAAAACCAAAAGCACTGTCCTTCGCTTCCTTAGATAGATAGGGAAAGGAATATACTATATTATATATAAATACTAAGAGACTACTCTCCACGTAGTTAATTAATTTAGTAATGATATTCAATTCTCTAACATTGCCAGGGAAATTCCAAAGGCGGTTCTCTTATGGAAAGATCTCATTCTAGTCATCTACGTTGATAATAGTACACAAAATTCAATATTTTATCCACATTTGGTTGATCATGAGATCATTCTTTCAATTAATTAAATCAACTTCATTAGTTGTGAAGTATAAGATCTCAGTTTTTTGTGTTTTCAATTATACTCATATACAATATAATCCAACAAGGATGATTTTGAATTTAGCCAACTCAAAAGGAAACTTTACTTTTAACCAGCATAGTCCTAATTATTTATGAAAAATAAATATTAGTTACAGGAGATGAGTCATGGACTTACTCAAAAAGGATTTGAGACCCAAATTGATATGAAAAAGCAGGAAAAATTAGGATGCAGAGCAATGTTACACCCTGGGTAGGTCTTTACATCAAAATATCATTCTCCAACATGATCAGCTTCTGATGTAAGGAAAACTGGAACATCTACTCACTATGCATTTGTCGATGTCATAAGAACTTAATGATTTGGACTATGAAATCATGCAGAATTTTTGTATACCCAAGATAGAGAAATAGCCTACACTTGGTTCGCATCATGTCCATTAAAATTTCTAATTGTAATTTCAATCACTCAATTCTTCGATCGGTGATCATTGGTCCTATAAATTGCGATTCAATGTTATTCAAATATTTGATTGTATATGTAACGGCCTGCACCTCCGGACATAATGATCCAAAACCCAAAATGAGGTTTAAACCTATGTCGTGCCAAGAAATACAAGTCGTCTGTTTTTAGAACATTATATGGTACAGAGAAAAATATAATTTTAGCACATTCTACAATTTCAAATCTTATAATGGAAGTAAATAAAATATAAATATTAGAAATAATCCAAAGTGATATTGTCTCAAAATAACCATGGTACTAAAATGTCTGACATAGGATAAACCTCCAAATAACATCATAAATAAGTGTATCTAATATATCATATAGTACATAGGAGAATGGTTGTAAATAAATAAATAAATCTACAACGTCATTTCACCATCTCCATGGACCATTCCAGATCAATTCACTTGCTATCCTATCCTCCTATAATGGGTATAAAAGGGGAAGAAAAGAAATGGATCAGACAAAGTTAGGAGAGTGTATTGTATCACTAATGTATGAAGTTAACAAGCAATGTAACAACCCGCACCTCAATGGATCAGAATTCAAAACAAAAATCGAAAAGTCTACTAGGTTATGTACGTTGGTTTTGATAACCTATAATAAACATATCAAAGATAGATCAAACTAAAATCACATAGGAAAATAAAATATAATAGGATATAAATACTGTTTGAGGCCACTGCCTCGGAATCAATGGTATTCCTTGACATCCAATCGCCTTGTTAGCACCGAGTATGAATAAGAAAACTTTTCCATCAACCGTTCCGTCTTGCTCCAATACATGTTCATCTATATCTATCATGTGGGTTGTAATGAGGAGTGGGTTAGAATAATGTTCTGATGATTGGAAAATTACATACTTTATCCATAACACTAACTTATACCGATTGGTTTCCATTTAAATGTTATGTCTTATAATTTCTAGTTAATTTGTTTAATTTCCTATGCACGTACGATATGTTTACCAAACCTTCTCCAAGGCATATAATACTACCCAAAATCAAGCCACTTAATACTTCTTGAATAGGGAGGAAGCAAACTCGACGACCATTTAATACCTCAATCGCCAAAGCAGGCTCTTCGCATCATCATCGTTGGTCTATCGGTCCTAGCTATAGAGACCGATGGCTTCTTTTTGTGTGTGTGTAAACTATTTTGAAATTAATATTACATTTCAAAAATTATAATTAAGTATATATACTATGGCGAAAAGTATACGTAATGTATTAGTGATGATTTAATACAGTTTTTTATTGTTAATTTGAATATATATGTGCATTTGGACAACAAAACAAAAGCTAAATATAAATTTATTACAATAGTAGTAATCAGCAGCTTGTGACAAACTCCTTAGGTCTGCTTAAACTACCTACAGAAATTGCAACAGACTAGAGATGACACAATGCTATAAGTGGAAAATAGGCACAAGGAAAAAGTTTGAAAAAAAATTAGGCTGAAAGACAACAAGTTTCTTTTTGGGTTGAAGGACAAACTTTGAAAAAAATTAGGCTGAAGGACAATGCTAATTATAGTTAGCGGTTTGCACAGTGTAAAACTGAATATAATGCTATTTATAATTAGCATTTTGTATAGCGTAAAAATTGAATATAATGCTAGTTATAAACATTGTCCTTCAGCCTAATTTTTTTCCAAAGTTTGTCCTTCAGCCCAAAAATAAAACTTATTAACCTTCAGCCTAATATTTTTCAAAGTTTGTCCTTCTCCCTAATTCCATCATGCTATAATGTAATAGATTTTATTTTGAATTTGTTTGGAAATAATGAGGCAATATTGCCTTGTTCTTATGGCTAAGGTAGGGTGGAAGAGAGAGAAAAATGAATGAGGATGGAGAGTTTAAATAGGCACCTAGATAAAGTAAAAGGCAGAGATTTAATCTCCTTTTTATTCTCTTTTCTTTTCTACTAATTCAATTTTTATTTGGACATTTTAAAATCTACCCCTTCTCCTTATGGCCAGCCATAACATGGTAATGATGAGTATTTAATTGATTAAATCAAATTTAAATATTTGTTTATATCGGATATCGACACACACATATATAACATTTATATACACGCTTTATTACATATTAATGGCATTCAAATAAATCAAATAAATTTACTAATTGATATTTCATAACTATTAAGTAAATTAATTAATTTATAACAATTATAATTCAATTAAATCGAGTGATATTTTGGAGTATTCAACATTCCAGTTGTGCAATTCAAAGTTGTGAATTCATTTAACGATTAATATCAAATAATTTAAATACAAATGTTCACATTTTAACTTAGCTACTAGTGTGGCAGTTTGGCGAAAATTATCGCTTAAATTTTTTTTCTGTAAAATCCAATTTCACTATTTTAAGCGGTACCTAGTAACGATTATTTACACCAATTCTCTTTATCAAAACTATATTACTTTAGGACATGTTTAACAATAATCGAAGTGAGGTTTCCATATTGAAGTTCAATAGTAATCTTAAGTTGAGAGAATTATGTAGTGTCATCACTTCAAGATTCTCTATTTGATCCTAGTTATATTAACCAACAGAAAACTCTTGAATACTTAGCCCTTTAGTGCCCCCAGCAGACATGTGTAATAAACTGTCCAACATTTGGAGAGCATTGCATACTCTAGTCTCAAGGTTGTATCCATATCCTGCCTCAAAACATCTTAACTATAAATAAATAATATATTATTTTTGATGTGATAAATTTCACTTGATTACAACACATTGTAATTACTATCACGTAACATTTTTTTGGATGTTCTATTTAACATACTTAAATTAAATAATTAACTAACATAACACAATTTGATAAGTATATAATTGAAAGAAAAAAATTTATTTCAAACGAGATGTTACTATATAGTTAATAATTTACAATATATTAAAGAATTATCCCTAGGGCATACCTCTACCTATATCACTCTACCCAGGATACATGCCCTTAATACAAGTAGTTTGACATTTGGACGAGTATTGATTAATACTCGACGAACAACTTCGAGGAGGGGGCTACTATTTCAACAATCATTCGAGTTTACCTACTCAAAAACCATTCTAGCTTCAACATTCATCCAACCATATCATTCCCAAACGTCCTAACTCATATTCTATTCATACAACCTTTTCCCAATCCAGCAACCATCAATGCAATTAACAACCGACATATCAGTGTACTTTAAACAATGTCATTTCTTAAATGTTTTATTACATTCATTTTATGATTGAACATAGATGAATACTCATTTAAAATGATTCTTGTCTCAAATCCCAATTCAAGTCTACACATTAAGCCCTAACTCAAACATTAAAATTTAACAAATCTCACTCACCAAATCTTTTGAAGTCCAGGATCAAAACTAACCCACCGCTAAAGCTTTCTTGATATCAAAAATTCGAGCTTAATCCTTGCTAAAATGTCGACTTAAATAGCTAAATTTGTAGAGATTCTTCTAACTTAAATTCAAAGAATTTATATGGAATTGTTTATTAAGAAATGAAGAAGTTATGACGGTTTAACGATTTGAAAATTAAGTTTCTTCTTCAGATGAAGAAGAAAATAAGGAAGGAAGTGTTTGATTTCAAAAATACAATAGGCTAGTTTTGGATTGATTACCCCTTGTCCCATATCTTCATGTTTCGTCTAGTTTTATCATACTGTCCAATTTTCACAAACTTCATATGGTTTTTATATGTAAACGATATTACGAACACAAATGAATAGGTATAGTGTCCTTATTGTTTCATCAATAAAATTTACTTTCTAAGTCATTTATTCGATTAAGTCATTTCACTAAATAAAAACGATTTATTGTAAACGAGGTATATCGATAATTCTATTAATTAATATTTTACTTTTCAATGTGTAATAAAAAGTTCAAGTAGATAACCTAATAACAAAATGAAGAAAAAAAGCCTACGGCAACTTTAACAATGAACAAAAGATAAAGAAATTGTATTTGGGATAGAAGTCCTTAACTAAATGGATCGTAGAAGGGCACACCAATTTGACATTATTGGTTTAATGGCTAGAAAAAATAAATAATAAAGGATAAAAGGAAAATTAAGAAAGAAGACGAAACATGGTATTATAAAAAAGTGTATGTGATTATCATAAATCATTTCAAAACATTTAAACAAAATCTTCTAAAAACATTTGCACTCATCTTTTGAAAAAATTTCAAAACATTTGCTACTTTGTCCTTAACACAAAATTCCAAAAATAAAAAATTGCTTGGTTTTCAAAAAGGAATTATGAAAATTTTTCCTTTTTAATGACTTCCTATAATAAAGGCTTACTTCTTTTAAAATTTGGATTTTTTACCCAAAACATTTAAATACTCAATAATCCTTCACACTTTTTTCCTTTCAAAAACATCTTTTATAACTTTAAAACAAAGAAAAGTGGAGTAGACAATGATAACTCCTATCCTACTTTTTCCTATCCTATCCCATCCCTATTACTTTTCTCCTATATTATTTTAACTAGACTGTTAATTCTACTACTATAATAAATTTCTAATGTTATTACTATCTATTTAAGCTGTCATTTTCCGCATTTTTCTTATACGGGAATGTTCCACCCGCCTACCTTATCGAGCATTCTTAACCTTCTATTCTTTCTATCCTATTTTAATTAAGTGTTGTTTCCATTTATACACCCCTTAAAAAAGAATATTAAAGAAAATAGCTTTCAAATTCATAAAGTAGGAAAAATCATTGGGTCCAACATACGCCCTATTTTGCATTTATTTCAAAAATGATGAATCCAAAAATTAAAAACTTTCTAATTCAATAAATTTTAAACTAGAAAATTCACAAATGAAAACCCTTTTTCAACTCTTCAAATCATCAGATTTACAAATTCCTTTTTATAAAATTATCCACAAAAATGTTCCACCACTTTTAAAATTGCATCCTCTTTCCAAACATTTCACAAAACAATTGGTGGCTTATTTTCAAAGTTAACTAAAGTCACTTTCTTAAAAAAAATTCAACTTATGATACATCAGATCTTCATGTAATAATCTCTTGAAAAGCCCATTCAAAATATTTCAACTAATTTTCAAAGATCTTTTTATCGAATTCTTTCGCATGAGGTTGGATTTTAGAAATTGACTTTCCTATTGAACTTTCTTTTTCCCTACTTAATCTCCATAAAAATCCAATTATATTCTTATAGCAACTTGCTCTACACCTTCTTCACATCTCACTTCATTCCTTACTTCCGGTTGTTTGCAACATTCTGCATTATAATTATTACCTAACATTTTATTTATTATTTCCATAAATGTCACTTGGTCCGTACTAAATGGTTATTATCTTAATGGATGTTTCCTAAAGACATTTATTTACTTATTTAAATTTTCCCTATTATTTTTTCTTTATCTCCCCATAACTACCCTAATAATTTATTTAATTAGTACATTTATATCCTTATTAAATTCTTGTTACTCCATATTTATTCCACATTTATTTCCTTATTGATTTTGGAGCTACAATCTTTTCCATCCACATTTCCTATCCCTATTATGTATTAGGTGGTTTATGCAAATTTTCTTGTTACACCTATTGTGAACGTCGACGTGTATTATGCATATAGAGTTCACAATTATAAGGAAGACTATGTCAACAAAGGAATCTAGTATTGTTTAGCTTCTAGGGTACCTCTATATGTCATGTTCATGCTATTCTTAGTCCACTCCTTACCATGCGACCTCCACCCCATGGTTATTCAGAGCAGGAGTATGAATTTAACTATATTTATTTTTTCAACTCATAGTCACTTCGCCCATCCTTTTGGAATATGGTCGCAACTACCACTATAGTTGGATTTGTAGAGTTAGACTTATATTCGAAATAAGTATATATATTGTTAACGAATTTCTTCGTTAACCCCAAAAGTTTGGGGAAAGTTGTCTTGGTTGAGGGATGGTTAAGGCAATGCTAGGCTAAGTAGCTAGGACGAAGTATGTTCAATGTCAACTCCATAATAGTTCAATTGTGCATAGAATGACAAGGCTGCGATCATTTTGAAGTCATGTGAGAACAAAGTCGATATGCAAGTCATAGGTCAAAGCCAAGTCGATATGCAAGTCATAAGTCAAAGCCAAGTCGATGTGCAAGTTACAAAGTACATATACTATGTTATGTCATAGATGAATATTCAATCCCTTATGTGTACAAAGTTTGAGTGTTACAATCGGCCAAAGTCGCCAAATTGATTTAGGGTTACAAAGTGAAAAATGTAAGAAGGGAGGTAAGAATGATTCACCCCCTCTCTAAGACCCTTAAGTCCATGTTTATAGGGGTGGGTAAGTAGCACAACAGCTTTGGATCGGCATTGATGGTTTTAGGCGTCAACAGTGTGTACTGAGATGCTCTTGATTGATTGTTGACAGCATTAGTTGAAGGCAGCACTAAGCATTAATGAAGAGATGCATTGATATATGGCAGTATTGAGAAAGAGCAACTTCATCTAATTTTGTGTCGGCATCGTTAACTTCTATAGATATTGAGGCGTTCACCATCAACATCGCATATATAGCCTCTATATACATTGACGACATTCATCATCAATATTGTAAAGTGGCAGCTTTGATCATTGGCGACATTAATGATGGGTGGTTCTATTAGGAAGACGACTCTAAGGAGCGACGACGTTGGCATTGAAGCAACATCATGGAGATGTGACATCATTATTTAAGATCATTGATGAATAGCATTATGGAATAATGGCGAAATTAGCGACAACATTTTTAACTTTGAGCAGCATTATTGGAGCTGCATCAGCAATAAACTTCATTCGGCGATAGTGGTGCACGACCTCACTTATTAAGTGGATGAAGGCATTGATTTGGCATGACATCAATAGGATGCGCCGTTGATAGGAGGTGGCTTTATCCCTTATAGCTTAGGCAACTATGATTCTCGGTATCATCATGTGGTAACATTCAATAATGGATGAAGTGCGGTATCAACGATGAGCGACGCCGATCATGCTCGTTATCCTTACTTTCTTCGATAACTTATGATGCCGATTCCATTCGTCATTGCTTTGTGATGCAAGTCCACCTAACCCTATGGGTGATTGGCAGCACTAATGTTGTTTAGGGTTTTTTGACTTTACCGATGACATGCGATACCAACGTTGATGAGAATCAACATCGTTGGTGTCGACACTAACTCATTTCCATAACTTTAACACTACTTATTACTGTGACTATGTGATCAAGTAGCATGTCGAACATCTTCAAGGTCGACAATGGTGATAGCATTAGCCTTCTAGTGTAAAGGAATCATTAACTTTTTTAGTCAATATTGTCGACATTGAATTTGCTGCCTATTGGTATCCCAAGAAGATCTGAACCGTTAATTTGAATTGAATCAACGATGCCAGCTCGTCCTTCTTTGCTTTTATAATTAGTCGAGCTTTCTCTTCGCTATTCGTTCACCTGTGATTCAGAAGCTCAAGCAAGAAATTAAACAATCTAAAATCAACTGCAAATTCTAGTTCTTTGATAGTGACTTTTAAAGCTAAGGTATGATTTTCGTTCGATCAAATCACAAGTTAGTTTACATGATTTTTGCATTAAAATCATAGTTAGGTTTTAGCCCAGATTCTAGTATTTTTGAATCGGTACATGGGTTTAATCACCCAGCTCCAACACATAAATTTCGACTGTCGATTGCGATTGTTAATCGTTGAACACATGGAACCGTCTTATTAATTTTAGATTGATTAATTGTTTGGTGGCACCGATTTAGGAATTTGGGGGTTTCCCGCTTCATGATGAAGCTGGTAGCTTATCAAACCCGAACCCATTACTATTCAGACCTGTGTTGGTACCGACGTTCACGACACCACAGGAAGGTTTGATATTGATCAATAAATAGTGCAAGGCTTTCACATAGCACAAATAGATTTTGATTTCAATTGATTTTGGTACAAAACTGATATGTTCTAGGTTTACAAGTGACGAAGTTGACTTATTAGACCTAAAACCCGATATTGACATTCGCTATATCAACATCGATCATTTACGACATTGTTATAATACTCGACACTAGCGAAGCTTTATAGTAACTTGTTATCCTAATAGCATTTATGTCGTGGTACTCTTATATCATTAATGAATGAGATGAAGTGCGACAACCCTTTATTATTATGAGAAAATCTACATTGGTTACATGTGACAACACTTAGTTTGGTATTTATTATGGGCGATGTCCCTTACTTTCGATGTTGGTTTATGAAGTTTTAATTTGATATCGACAGTCTTACTGTTTGTCGCTATTGTTCTGTAACCACTTCTAAAATCATAAATTAAATTTCATATAGTATCTCTTTCTACAACCTAGCCGACTTAACATATTACAAGTTATTTAACTGATTTACGCACCACCAACTCACGCCGTTGCTATTCATTAATGTTGACAACCTTATTACTTCAGCGTTGGTTATAGTTGTGGTGTTGAGTTGTGTTTTATTATACAAGCTTTGTGACAATCAACATTGACATATCTATTGACGTAGATTTATTAACGTCGCGTATCTACCCTTATTGAATTTTCCTGTAGCTTTTCCATGGAATTCCTTTGTTAAAGTTAAAGTTTAAGTCTTTCAATAAACTAGACATGCGCCATTTAAGGTTTATTAACTTGTGATTAACGTATACTTTAAGTATCTTTATTCTAGCACTTAGATAGTAGATAAATCATCTAGATAATAATTTCTGACTTAGCATGCGTTAATTCTTTTTATATAATATGAACATTATCATTTCTTAAAATTGGAATAATATCACCTTACATGATAATGGAAAGTTCAAAGCCTAATAAGAAGTCAGTCTAGAAGTTTAGCAAAGGGCCTAAACCTTCACCTTTGGCTAATAAGAAAGGAGATAATCTTTTGAATCCGTCATATATCGTGACACAGGAAGAAGTGAATTCCATCCTTGAGCACTTTGGAATTGTTGGGATTGAAGCCATACCCGCGGGCCCTGTAGACAACATTTATAACCCACCACAGGGGCATTTTTCCTTTACGCCCATACATATCTGGCATACAGGTTACCTCCCTTTTCCTGGCTTTCTCCTAAGATATTTGGAACATCTAAGCATTGCACCAATTCAATTCCTGCCAAACTCTTACACATATTTGGCTTTCTTAGAAGTCTTGGCTCGAGAGGCAGGACTACCTTCCCTTAGTGCTGAAATTCTCCATTCGATAGCCAGTCCTGCTAAGATGGGTGAACAATCAGATCCTCAATTGTACCGAATTCGTCCCCATCCAAAAAGTATGATATTTGAGGGTGTCAACAAGATGAGAGGATGGGAAATTCAATTCATTTTTGTCAAGTGCTTCTCTAACATTAGAGGGACCTTTTTTGTTGCTAGTAAGTTTATTTTTCCTGGTTATCCATGTTAGTTTATCATCCTTTACTAATAAGTTTTTTCCTTTCAAATTCCGCCCCTAAGAAGCTAAACCCTGAAGGTCAAAAAATTCTGTTGTCTTTAACTCAAGTAGTAGAGAAAATGGAGAACGGGATCATACTATTAACTCCAGCTAAACTTCTTCGGTATTCTATAATTTTGGATTTGCCACAAGGTCTTGGGGGAACCCCCGATGGTCAAGTACATCGCCCGAGGAAAATGCTCAATAATATTGGGAAAGTCAAATTCCTTTACTTCCAATTCACCAGTTCAGCCTGAGATGGGTAAGATATCACTACATTTTATACAAAAGCTCCTGTGATATTATCTCATAAACTTATTTTCCTGATTCAGGCTCATCTGCATTATTAGTTGTTCCTACAGAGAAGGAGGCCACAAGTGATGCTCCCAAAGATAAAATGAGTAAAGATGACAGTTCTGCCCCGGCTCAGGCTCCCGAATCCCAATCTCTCCGGGATTCCATTGTTAGTTTGTTCAAATCTATAAAAAAGGAAACTAAGCAGTGGTTCTATAGATATAGATGATATCACCCCTAGTAAGAAGCTTAAGGTTAGGGGCGTGCATACTCCTATTATTATAAAGGAGATTCCATTTGTAGATATCGACTCAGATTATGGGGCCCTAAACATCGGCCCTTCTTGGAAGAGAACTCATAAAACGACTGAAGTAGAGCAGTATCAAGACCCACTCCTTCATATTACTTTTTTGGGTACCCCAGGGGCACTAAATTGTCTTTGCGAGGAGTTTTTTAGGAATACCTAAATATCTTATCAGATGACTACCCTCTTAAATAATCGGAATATTACAAGTCTCAACTTTATTCATACAGCCTTTCCAAAAAAATTAGATGAATTAACATCATCCGGTTTCAACCCAGAAGCAATATAAAATTCCTCAAAAACTTCTTTAATTACCTGAGCCACTGACCTATCTTCCTTTGTAAATATAAGAATGTCATATGCGTAGATTAAATGTGAAATATCCTCACTAGATTTGTCACACACCTATAGACTACCTTCTCTAACTTTTTTGTCTATAAGAAGCGAGAAATATTCCATTACCAAAATGAAGAGCAGTGGAGAGATGGGACCTCCCCGTATAAGGCTATTTTTACTACTGAAAAAACCATGATTACCTTGATATGCAATGGAGAAACTAGGAGTCTGAATCATCTCCTCAATAATCTTCAGCCATTTAGTCGTGAACCACATAACATCCATAATATGAATCAAAAAATTTCTATTCACCATGTCAAATGCCTTTCTGATATCTATCTTTAAATACATATTATAATTGCCACTTCCGTTGAACCCTTTAATTAAATCATGAGCCAGAAGGATACCATCTAAGATGTTTCTCTTTTGTATAAAAGCACACCGATTCAAATAAATAAGTGAGTCCATAAATAGACTTAGCCTATTACTAAAAACCTTCGCAATGATCTTGTAAATAAAATTACAATAAGAAATATGACGGAAGTCATAGATGCCACTAGGAACTTTTCCGTTAGAAATAAGACAAATCGAGGTATGATTGCACTTTTTAATTAACCCTCCCGCATCAAAAAATTCTTGAACCATTTGAGTGAGTTCATCCTTTAGATCATTCCAATGGGTCTTATTAAACTTAGAATTAAACCCATCAGGGCCTACAGCAATGTAGTCCTTGACATGGCAAATAGCCTCCTTGACTTCAAGGCTATCAAACTTATCATTCTGAAAGTCTTACCATACTCAGAAATTATTGATTTGCAAATTAATTTAGGTAACACCTCTGGGATAGGAGAATTATAAAACTGCTCATAATGAGATGCAGCTTACAAACCAAACTTCTTACTGTCTTTACAGATGATACTATTCACTCGAATATTAGATCCTTCCCAAACAATCTTTTGCGCTTGTACGACATTTTAGCATTGAAATATGCAGAAGGTTCGTCACTATTAAGGAGCCAATCAATTTTGGACTTCTACACCACGACCACATACTCTCTATGCATCGTGGCATCTAAAAGTTTTTTACACTATGGTAATTGACTGGTCGTGGAATCATTATGATTATCCTCCAAACCATTTTGTAAAGTACTCAATAGTTCTCTAAGATCAGTGACTTCTTTTTGATTATCCCTCTTGTTAGAACTCCATGACTTTAAAATCTCTTTACACAACTTTTGTCCCTTGAGAACACGGTACATAGCATTACCCAGTATTTATTTGTCCCAAATCTATTTCAGAACTTCTAAATAATCTATGAAAACCGTCCGGCTATTCATGAATTTAAAAGATCTGACATAAGAAGTTTCCTTATGAGATAAACAAACCAAGATTGGGGCATGTTCACTACTACTAGATGGGAGATACTTTAACTCACAATTACAAAACTTAAGTGACCAATCAACATTCGCTAATGGCCTACCAATTTTAGATAACATATTTTTTTACGGCCAAACCACCAAGAATAATTAAACCTGCCTATTGGTATATCAGTTAAACCCATATTTAGCATACATTTATCGATTTCTTGTATCTTGAAGTAAGGAACTCGACTCCTCCTAACTTCGCACTAGCATGATCAATATAATTATAGTCTCCAATTAGCAGGTAGGGAATACTAATATATCTCGCATCTTCCTAAAGATAGAACCACGGTCTATGTCTTAAGAATCAAAATTTTATGCATAGATAAAGGTACAAACAAAAGGGATAGTTTGGCACATGTCCATAATAAGTTTCAAAATACACAAAAACCCCAGTAAAAAAATATTTGTAAATTAGGTCTCTAGAATTAAGTTACCGAATAATGACATACACTTATGCAATTATTCAGTGAATAATTGCAGACATTTATGTAATTATATTAAAGAAATGCAGACATTTACACAATTATTCACCAAAAAATTGCGGAAATTTCCGCAATTTTTTCAAAATTTGCGGAAAATTCCGTAATTATTCACCAAAAAAATTACGGAAATTTCCGCAATTATTCACCGAAAAATTGCATAAATTTATGCAACTTTTGAATATAATTGCATAAATATCTGCAATTATTCAGTGAATAATTGCATAACTATATGCAATTACTTAGTAACTTAATTCTGAGGATCTAATTACATTTTTTTATTGGGGTTTTTGTGTATTTCGAAACTTATTAGGGACCTGAGTCTAATATTAAATATGGCCACATATCATTCTTGAGAAAAATGGAGATGTGTTGGTCGCTCATCGACACTAAACTAGACTTCCAAAATTTAGTATTTATTAGCACTAATATTCTACACTTGAAGTAGCACTCCACATTACTAATCACTTTCCAAGTACTATCGAATTTTTAATCCGGCCATCTACATCTCCTGTTTTCAATTTGCTTTCAAGCAGTCCTACACAACTAGCCATCCAATTATATACATGGTATTTCACATCCAACTACCTAGAGGGTTTATGTAACCCTCTAGCTTTCCAGCTCAAGATTTTCATTTATTAATTATGGTAGTTTCACCCCTCGCCCTGTCCATATGGGCCTCATTTTTCTTAGAATTTGAAATACTCTCCTCTCATGTTGGATTCTTGATGATTAGAACTCAATTTTAGCTGAGTCAAGTTTATTACATTCCCTATCAAAGCTAGAGGACTCCCCTGAAATCTTTTGACTTTGATTATATATGCTTATAGGTTTGCTCGTGTTGTAATCCTCTAGAAGTTCTTCGGTTGTGGTGTCCTGAACCTGCATAATTTTCACATTATTCAAACTTCTACTAGAAAAATAAAAGGAATCCGGAATAATTGAGGTAAACAAAGGTTTCGATGATGAGAAAACTCTCTGGTTGGGCACTGTTGATATGGATGAGCTACAAACTAGTGTTGACGTGGCTCCTGGTGAAGTTGAAGTGTGACGGTCAACATCAGTTTTAGCAATATGCGCCCTTCCAAATCCTGGGAACTGCCTAAGAAACCTAAATAGGAATTTCCTGGCTATAACAAACAGCATCGCCCCCTCTGCCACGATCCTCATAGAGATTGCTGGTGTCCTGAACATCCAACTTGTCATTGGCCTCCATTTCCAAAGGCACAAAATCAATAGAAACTTCTTATACACGTGAGATCACATCCTCCTTTCCACAGTTCTGAGGTATAGCACCAACCTTCTCCTTATTGATACAATTGACTTGAGTATTCAGGCCTTTCTTTACTTCTGGCTTCACCAGCACATTCTCATTCTTCTTATGAAAATCGGCCAATTCCTGTTGCACACCTGCTTTGGCCAGAGTCAATTTTTGAATAGCATTCTTCAAATCTTTATTCGTTTTCTCCAATCTCTCCAGTTTAGATATTTCTTGGGTCTTAGCCCCTTTGGAATGACAATCTTCTGTTACACCCCCTACCCCTCTCTCTTCCTCCTTGTCTTGCTTGTCGACAACATTCTTTCGTTACATTGGTCCAGACTTTGACCATTGGACATTGAAGTTTGGTATGACCAAAACAAATGCAATGATCACATCTCGAGGGAGGGTTTTCATACTCCACCTTCTACTTGTAAATAGTACCATCTTCAAACCCCCTCTCAAACTCACTAGGTAAACCCAAACCAGCCTTAAGTTCCAACAACACTTTGGCAAATGAAATCTGACTCCTATTAGTTGTAGAAGTATCCATTTCAATAGGAATACCAATAGCACTAATTAACCAAGCCACCAATAGCATCTGCTCCCCACACCTTAAAACTTAAGCCCGAAAGTTTGATCCAGACTGATAAGGACGTCATTAAAAGATCCTTATATGTTCTTATATTTAGACTTAATCTTTTCATAATGATAAGGTTCTTATCAAAACACCAAGGTCCACGTTTAATAATGTTTTCGTAGCTATCATCATTATTGAATCTTACCACAATAAACCATTTTCTCGGGATTGTAGAGTAAAATCCCCTTCCGATTTCCATTCTCTCTTCATATAACTATCAAAATTTTGAAAAAGGTCTAGGGCCAACAACATACAATAATAAACAATTATTCCAACCATCCTCGCCTTTAGAAATGAAATTGTTTGTCAAAATAACCTCTAAACCTGCCATCAGCACTTATTGGTTCAATGAATCTCAACTCAACCTCTTTAAAACAAGATCCGGTTTCACCTTTAATAGCTTTACCAAAAGTCATCTTTCTGGCATTAAGTGCAATAGGGAACTTTTTGGGTAAATGGGGAAGCACCTGCGACTACACCTTGAAAGGCACACCAACCCGACGAACCTTAGGAAAGACCTGTGTCGGACCGTACCCGCAGCTGCAATTAGCCTCCTCTTCTGATTCACAACCTGCTTCCAACCTCCCCCAACTATGTCCTCCGCCAAGCTAGAGCCTACTCCATTACCGCCCATAATCCCTTTATCCTTCGAAACACCTAAACTAGTTATACAACAGTAGAAAAAGGAAGGAAAGGGATAGAGGAGATAAGAGTAAAGAATTTAGAGTGGAGAAGAGAAGTAAAATTCAAAGAAATATATAAGAAAATTAAAAGTAGGAACCCTAGAAAACTAGGGTTGATGGAGCCGCCATTTTAATACTGTATATTTGCATTGAATTATTTCAGTTATTGATTATTGACCAACTAATGTTATGAACAAAAGTTTCATAAACTTAAATACAAATAAGTTTTATACATATGAGCATTTCATAAAAAATTTATGAATATATATTCCATTGCACCAAGGAACAATTGTTGTTTCAAGAAATATCAACTTCATGATGTAGGAATTTCTTTTATAAATTATCGATAGTAAAATGGATCTAGATACGAATCAAATATAAAACTAACTATAGAAGGATGAAATAAAATTCATCAAACCTAAATGGACACAACTAAATAGAATGTCTAAAAATAACTCTCACCTGTTAAGGAAAAACCATAATTTTCTTATCAATGTCGAGAAAATAATTTCCATGGTTTTTAATAAGCCGTTAAGATTATTGATTCTACCATATAGCAAGAAGCAAAAATCCAGAATGCATTCCAAAGTACATTATCAAATTTTTATTTTAATAGTTATAATCAAAGGGATACGATCCATCAACCGCAAAAGTGTCTTCGAGAAAAGGACCATTATAGTTTTAATATGGCAAGCTACGTTGATAGAATAACATTATAAATTTCAATTATTGAACCAAATGTAATAGATTCGTCATTCAACGTTCTTTAGTCAGTTCGGATTTTACTCGCAAAATTATCACCCGATATGATTTGATCTTTAATGTAGGTAAAGTTGAAACAAAAATTCTAAATAATGATTTAGAATATGTGGTTTGCATTTAACAACTAAAGTGTATCAAAGTCAATGGGCTGAGTTTGGGATTATTAGATAAGGATCAAAGAACTGATACGAAAGTATCATTCAATAAGCATTAGAGTTGAGCAAGTATTTTGACAGAGAAATAAAATAGTTTGAATTTTAGTCAAAATGCATAGAAAGTGTGTGTCTATAAGCAAGCACTATAATGGTACTAAAATATTTCATATTTATAAGTAAACAGCAAACTTATGGTTGTTAAAGATGTATTTGTGTTAAAATCATTTTAGTTTGGTTGTTTAATTCTCAATGTTGGATTTGAAATTAACATCTTTTGTAATCAGTATAAAAGGATGTTGGGATTGTCCCAAAATGAAATACACAGACAACATATTAAAATGTTTAATATGGAGCATGTAAGATTTCTTATGCATTGGCAATAGAAATTATTGTACATGTCGTATAGTCTGAAGTATCACCTTTCGCTTATGTATTTGATACATAGGACAAGTACCAAATCCGAATTAAGATCACTAAATGAAAGTTTAGAGTGTTCTCGAGTATTTATGAAATGCTAGAGAATTGTTTATAGAAAGGATGAATTCCTTGTGTAGGAGTGCGCGAACTCTAACTTTATAAATGATATCGAGTATAGTATGTCAATCCTAAATTAAGAACTTCAAGTTGGAAATATTCCAAATAATAAGTAGTGTATAACCATGGATAAATACATTGCCTTGAATAGTGCTACAGTAAAAGAACTATAAATAAATGCATAAATTTATAACCGAGCTAGGGGTGATTACAGATATTGAGGATACCTTGACATTGTTATACGAAAACAATGCTGCGATACATCACGAAAGAAACTATAGTTCACTAGAAGATGAGAAATATACGCCAAAAAGTTCCATGTGACGACCGCCCATGACCCCTGCACCGAATCTAGAGAATAAGCGCTGTAAAGGGTGCCAGGCGACCATGGACGATTGTCAAGGTAAGATTTAAAACAACAGAATCTATCGTATTACTCACAGCGCATGGACAAAATACAATAGAACATATGTATAGTGAAGCTTTACAGATCAAAATGACATCATATAAAACTCCATAATAGTTGAATACAAGCATCCACATAGTCAATACATCAAGCCTCACTACATATCTCTCAGAGAATACAAAACAGCGGAATATCCAGTACATAAAATAAGAAGATAATATGCAACCCTCCAGCTCGTCTTCGATATCAGCATCGTGAGAAGAGAACAGCACCTGTCACCTGCTACCTAGTCTGCACGTCCCAAAATGGACGAACAGCCCAAGGCAATAAGAATTAAAACATAAAGCCTTGAGTCAGACAACAGTCTTAGTGAGCAGTAAATTAACTAACAACATACCAAAAGAGCATAAAGGAAAAGGAATAGGAATACAACCTTCCCACTCCAACCTCATTCTACAGTGATAGCCCCCAGACACACACTAAGCAGAAGCAAACATAGCAGAGCATACAATTTAAAGTAAAACTACTATCACTCGAGTCAAGGGCGATGTTTTCCAAGTACCAAGGCCTAAATCAGATAAGCACCCAGAAAATACCGCTCTTGAGTCCGAATGACGATACAACCAAACATCCATGACTCTGGCTATCACTGTTATCACTGCTTCGATATCACCGTTAATTGAATGACCGGCACATTCTTTCAGCCGTCCGTCAAGGGCTAATGGAAACCCCGGTTCTAGACATAACTCCCGCACGTCGTCGCAGCCCGTGCCTAGGACTATCGAATCTGCCCAGAGTACCCGACCATCAACAGTTGGCCGTTGGGACTATCGAATCTGCCCAAACGTACTCTTGCTTAGAGCATGCTAGAACCTTCAACAACGATGCTATCCAAGCCTCCTAGTCATCCTCCTCGACGACTATTCTCATATCCATTCATTATCCTCAACTCGAATCATATCACCGAGTTATCAACATGCTTGGAATGATCCCGTCTGGATTAGACCAAGTCTTCATCATATGATTGCCTCGCTTCATTACATCCTCGCAAAGCCTCATCTCATCATCACATCATCAAATCTGTGCATAAGAGCTTCATCATCCCGCTACATATGCCACAAGCAGCTTTCCCAATTCAAGAGCCTTTCCCTTAGCTTTTGAATCACCTTCGATCTAAATCTAATCATTAATCATCAAGTTCATAACAAGCAATCAAATCAAACATCAATCCAAGCAATCAAGCATTCAAATATGATCTAAGTAGACAATTATAACAATAATGGCATTTTCGTAATTAAAGAGTTGAAAGTCCAATAAGCATGAAAACATGGATTATATCTCTACAAACTTGATGAATGAACTTGCATAGGTTAACATATGATAAAATGGATGTAACATCATCATGAACAATGGATCTATAAGGATCTACACATAGGATGAAGAAAATGCATGGAAATCACTATTTTAACACCAAATCGAGCCAACAATTCGATATACTCCTTTGGATCCGTGTGAGAGATAATCACCACTCACCAAATCTCCTAAACAAACCCAAATCAATACGCTTCAGATCTGGACAGCAAAGGATCAAGCTTGATCTATCACAAATCCGCTTCAAATGAAGAAATCTCTCTTGAAAAGATGAAGATCTTCAATCTAAGCTCTTGAATCTTCAATCTTGATCTTCGATTTGGATGGATGGAAGCACTAGATTAGAGTGGAGAAAAGAAGTGAAGTGTAGAAGTCGAGCTCTCAAAATGGCAGCACTTCGTCGCTTCAAAATCCGGATCCCAAAACTGAAGAGAAGCTCTCCTATTTATAGCTGAAAACTGCCCTAAGTCGTAACTCGGCAATCTCCTTAAGTCGCTGCCGACTTAACACTATGCCGACCTACGACCTAAAAACCCCCACGACTTAACAGAGCCTCCGACCTAACCCTTAGCCAACAACTCCGACCTAACAGGCAAGCCTACGACTTAACATGCGCGCTCCCTCCTAAGTCGCCTGGACGACTTAACAACTTAGCACCATTCGACCTAACACTTATACGACTTATAAATCCTTGCGACCTAACAACTTAGCAACCCACGCGACCTAACAGTGTTACGACCCAACACAGACTCTCTCTACGACCTAACACATAGCCTAACTCTTAAGTCGTCAACTTGTTAACTCCTTAGATCGCTAACCCACCCGGTCGACTTAACTACTAAGTCGCTAACCTGCTAACCCAGCTCCTCTAGGTCGTTGCCGACCTAACCATAACTACATCCTATAGGTCGCTCGAAACCTTAACTCGAACTGCCGACCTAACACTTAACACCCAAACACTTAGGTCGCTCACAACATTCTCTTAGGTCGTTGCCGACCTAACTCTACCCCAGAATACTTAGGTCGCCTAAACCTCCTAAGTCGGTCACGACTCATCACTTAGGTGGGTCACTATCTTAAGTCGGTCAACCACAATCCCTTAACTCGGTGAGTTCCTTGAGTCGGCAACTCGACCCAGACTTGCTGCTTAACTCGTCCAAACTCCTAAGTCGGCTACGACTTAGGACTTAAGCAAAATTCTGCCAAAACCAGAAATGACTTAACAACCATACAACCAAAGGTCAATCATTTTAGAATGTTTTGATCTGTAAAAATACGGGTCGTTACATTCTCTCCCCCTTAGGAATTTCGCCCCCGAAATTCCAAACAAACAAGGAAATCGAAGCTATTCTGTACGCCTATCATCCATAACAATCAATAAACCATGCATCCAATTCTAGCTTAGCGTACAGAATTCTAAGACTTAGAACAAGTTACAATTTCGTTAGATGACACGACACCTTAGGGCCATACCTTGAAGAGTTCAGGATGAGCTGCTTTCATCCTCTCTTCCACCTCCCATGTACAGTCGTTATCATCGTCACTCCATTGTATCTTGAGCAACTTAACTACCTTCCTCCTAAGCGTATTCGTGTCGGTTCCAACAACACGAAGCGGCTTACGAGGTCTTCTATCAACTGGATCAACTTCTAAGTCTTCACAGCTATCAGCAGAAACCACCGTACTCGAGTCGTGCACATACTTCCGTAGATATGATACATGAAAAACATTGTGCACACTCAACATCTTCTCTGGTAACTCCAATCTGTAAGCGAGCTTTCCAATTCGCTTGATAATCGGGAATGGTCCAACAAATCTCGGAGTCAATTTTCCTTTCTTCCCGAATCGAATAACATTCTTTAGTGGAGAAATCTTCACAAAAACCATATCTCCTACGTTAAATTCCAAATCCTTTCGACGCTTATCGGCATAACTCTTCTAACGGTCTTGGGATGCCTTCATTCGTTGCCGAATGATCTCTATGCAATCCGAAGTCTGTCGAATCATCTCTGGCCCAAGCATCAGCTTTTCTCCAGTTTCCAACCAACATGTCGGAGAGTTACACGGTCTTCCATACAATGCCTCATACGGTGCCATACCAATACTTGACTGGTAATTGTTGTTGTATGCAAACTCCACCAAATGAAGGTGATCTTCCCATGATCCTCCGAAATCCAAAACACAAGCTCTGAGGAGATCTTCCAAAACTCGGTTGACTCTCTCGGTCTGACCATCTGTTTGAGGATGATAAGCGGTACTCAAACACAACTCGGTTCCCAAGACTTCCTGGAAGCTCTTCCAAAATCCACTAGTGAACAATGGGTCTCGATCGCTCACTATACTTTTCGGAATACCATGGAATCGGACTATCCACTTAACATACAACTCAGCCAACTTTGATGCAGTCCTAGTCGATCGAACAGGAATAAATCGTGCACTCTTAGTCAGACGATCTACAATGACCCAAATCCCTTCATTTCCCGTCCTGGTTCTAGGCAACCCATCGATAAAATCCATCGACACTTGTTCCCATTTCCATGTAGGAACTTCTAATGGCTGAAGCAATCCACTTGGCTTCTTCTGTTCGGCTTTTACCAACTGGCAGTTCATACACTTGGAAATGAAATCTCCAACATCCTTCTTCATGCCTTCCCAGTAGTAGGTTCTCTTCATATCCCGATACATCTTATTTCCACCTGGATGAATTGTCAACTTCGAGTGATGACTTTCCTTCAGAACTTCACTCCTCAATTCATCTATATCGGGAACAACCAGCCGTCCTTGCTTCCGAAGCCAACCCTCTCGATCGACCTCGAATCCTTTATCCTTTTCTGGATCCAATCCAGATTCCAATTCACGGATAATCTTGACAAGCTTATCATCTCGCTTTTGGCTCTCGCCAATCCTTTCCACAAGAGTGGGTCTTATTGATAAGTTTGCCAACATCTCAGGTTCCAATTCACATCTAGGCCTGAAGTCAAATCCAGCTAAATACTCGAGACTCTTCCATTCTGAAAACATGGCTCCCAATCCTGCATGTCTTCGACTTAACGCATCTGCCACCGCGTTACCTTTTCCCGGAGTATAAGCTATACCAAAATCATATGATGCCAAAAACTCTAGCCAACGTTGCTGCCGAAGATTCAGATCCTTTTGGGAGAAAAGATACTTCAGCGACTTATGATCCGTAAACAACTCGAATCGAACTCCCAATAGATAATGTCTCCACATCTTCAGAGCAAATACAATCGCCGCTAACTCCAAATCATGAGTTGGGTAATTCCTTTCATGCGGCTTTAGTTGTCGACTGGCATACGCAACAACTTTATCCTTCTGCATCAGCACTGCTCCAAGTCCAGTACCACATGCGTCGGTGTAAACCACCATCTCATCATTCCCACTAGGAATAGTCAAAACAGGAGCACTTGTCAGTCTCTCTCTCAGGATTCCGAAAGCTTGCTCACACTTAGCATCCCAAGTGAACACTTTGTTCTTCTTCGTCAATCCTGTTAACGGTGCAGCTATCTTGGAGAAGTCTTTGATAAACCGCCGATAATATCCTGCTAATCCAAGAAAACTTCTCACATCAGATGCATTCTTAGGTCTAACCCAATCCTGGATTGCTGCCACTTTAGCGGGATCAACCGCTATTCCACTTCCAGAAATCACATGGCCTAAGAACCTCACTTCACTCTTCCAGAAGTGACACTTCGAAAACTTAGCCTTCAGCTGATGTTTTCGCAAGATCTCCAAAACAATACGCAGGTGCGTCTTGTGCTCTTCTTCCGTTCTGGAATAAATCAGAATATCATCCACGAACACAAGTACGAACTTGTTCAACTGATCTCTGAACACTCTATTCATAAGATCCACAAAATATGCTGGCGCATTAGTCAATCCAAACGGCATTACCAGCCACTCAAAGAAACCAGATGGTGTCCGAAAAGCAGTCTTCGGCACACTATCCTTAGCCACTCTCAACTGGTGAAATCCCGTTGCCAAATCCATTTGAGAAAACACCTTAGCTTCGTGAAGCTGATCAAACAAGTCATCTATCCTCGGCAATGGATACTTGTTCTTCTTAGTCACCTTATTCAGCTCACGATAATCGACGCACAATCTCAACGACCCATCTGCCTTGGTTGCAAACACAACTGGCGCACCCCACTCGGACACACTACGCCGAATGAATCCTTTCTGTAAAAGGTCATCAACTTGCACCCTCAACTCCTGCTGTTCCCTAGGCGCCATCCGCCTAAGAGGCATCACAACAGGTCTGGCTCCTTCAACTAGATCTATTCGAAACTAGATCTATTCGAAACTCGATCTCTCTATGCGGCGGCAACCCTTTGACTTCGTCAAAGACATCCTCGAATCTATTTGCGATTGGCACTAAAGACAGTCCATCCCGTGGAACAACTAGCGAATACATGAAGCTCATGAAGACGCCTTCCTCATGCTTACATCGTATCACAATCTTTCGCCCTTCCACATTCTCGACTGTCACCTCCAGCCTCTCCCAATCAACCTTAGCCGCATACTTCCTAAGCCAGTCCATACCCAAAATAATTCCGAACCCCGCAAAGTTCAGAACAAAACAATCACAAACAAAAGAGCAACCATGACTCGATACAACTAGACCACGGCATAACATACACAAACAAGACGAACCCCCAACTGGATTAGTCACAACCAATGGCCTATCAACAATATCCGGTGCCAAACTTAACCGGCCTACGAGTTCACTACAAACAAATGAATGCGACGCTCCAGTATCAAACAGAACTCTAACTGGAACACCACATAGAAAAAGAGTACCTTGAACAACCACACTCTTTCCCTTCTCTTCAGTAGTAGGAGCTTTCGAAGACGACGGAACAGCTCCTAAAGCATAGGCTTTCACAATCTGCCTGTCCTTCCTTGGTTCTGGACAATTCTTCCTGAAATGTCCCGGCTTGTCACAGTTGTGACACTTCATCGGCGCCTTCGGATTCTTACAATCCTTAGAGAAATGGCCCTTCTGCTGACAATTGTAGCAAGTCACCTCGCCTTTCGGCTTCTTCTGGCCATCCTTACCCTTCTGTTGCTGCTGCTTCCTCTTCTGATTTCCACCCTGCTGTGGTTTAGATTCTCCCTTGGTAACAGCAACAACAGGTCCTTCCTTAGGAAACAGACTCTCATGCCTAAGAGCTTTCTCCATAAGCTTCTCAAATGAATCATCCAAATGATCCACCAACTGTCTCCCAAGATAACTATCCAAGCCGGTCACAAACTTCTCATTCTTCTGATAAGCAGACTCAATATATGACCGGGCATATTTGGACAAAGCTTCGAATTCAGAAACATACTCAAGAACAGATCTTCCACCCTGCTTGAGCTCCACGAACTTCTTGAACAGAACAGACTTCTGAGCTGTAGAAATGAACTTAGCTTCAAATCTAGCTTGGAATTGCTCCCAAGTAATCTCTTCCTCCGCAGTATTGATGGTAATAGAGTTCCACCAATCAGAAGCCCTCCCTTGAAGCTGCCTCGATGCCAACTTCCTCTTAGTTGCATCATCAATTCCCAAATCACCAAAGATCCTTCTACAAGCATCTATCCACCTCTGGACCTCAATGGTAGATTCTGTTCCCAAGAAAACCTTCCCTCCAAGAGCAGTATAATCCTTGCACAACTTAGCAAAATCCACTGGTTTCGGAGTTTGAACTTGAACTCCAACATCAACTGCTGCCCACGGAACTGGTATCCTTCTCATGATCGAAGTCATCATAGCTTCGAACATGGCTGCATAATCAGCAGTCTCTTCAGTAGCACGGCCTTCCCTAGCAGCTGGTCTCCCTCTTCGACTCATTCTCAATATCTATAAAAAGGAATGATTAGAACATCTAGAGAAACAACTGCACAAAGGACTCAAACTCTACCAAGCTACTATATTATATATAGTATTCATCCATCAAAATACAATTACGTCTCTCATACGTAGTTACTTCAACGAGCGTTGGGTAAAATCGATTAACCAATGCTCTGATACCAAATGTGACGACCGCCCATGACCCCTGCACCGAATCTAGAGAATAAGCGCTGTAAAGGGTGCCAGGCGACCATGGACGATTGTCAAGGTAAGATTTAAAACAACAGAATCTATCGTATTACTCACAGCGCATGGACAAAATACAATAGAACATATGTATAGTGAAGCTTTACAGATCAAAATGACATCATATAAAACTCCATAATAGTTGAATACAAGCATCCACATAGTCAATACATCAAGCCTCACTACATATCTCTCAGAGAATACAAAACAGCGGAATATCCAGTACATAAAATAAGAAGATAATATGCAACCCTCCAGCTCGTCTTCGATATCAGCATCGTGAGAAGAGAACAGCACCTGTCACCTGCTACCTAGTCTGCACGTCCCAAAATGGACGAACAGCCCAAGGCAATAAGAATTAAAACATAAAGCCTTGAGTCAGACAACAGTCTTAGTGAGCAGTAAATTAACTAACAACATACCAAAAGAGCATAAAGGAAAAGGAATAGGAATACAACCTTCCCACTCCAACCTCATTCTACAGTGATAGCCCCCAGACACACACTAAGCAGAAGCAAACATAGCAGAGCATACAATTTAAAGTAAAACTACTATCACTCGAGTCAAGGGCGATGTTTTCCAAGTACCAAGGCCTAAATCAGATAAGCACCCAGAAAATACCGCTCTTGAGTCCGAATGACGATACAACCAAACATCCATGACTCTGGCTATCACTGTTATCACTGCTTCGATATCACCGTTAATTGAATGACCGGCACATTCTTTCAGCCGTCCGTCAAGGGCTAATGGAAACCCCGGTTCTAGACATAACTCCCGCACGTCGTCGCAGCCCGTGCCTAGGACTATCGAATCTGCCCAGAGTACTCGACCATCAACAGTTGGCTGTTGGGACTATCGAATCTGCCCAAACGTACTCTTGCTTAGAGCATGCTAGAACCTTCAACAACGATGCTATCCAAGCCTCCTAGTCATCCTCCTCGACGACTATTCTCATATCCATTCATTATCCTCAACTCGAATCATATCACCGAGTTATCAACATGCTTGGAATGATCCCGTCTGGATTAGACCAAGTCTTCATCATATGATTGCCTCGCTTCATTACATCCTCGCAAAGCCTCATCTCATCATCACATCATCAAATCTGTGCATAAGAGCTTCATCATCCCGCTACATATGCCACAAGCAGCTTTCCCAATTCAAGAGCCTTTCCCTTAGCTTTTGAATCACCTTCGATCTAAATCTAATCATTAATCATCAAGTTCATAACAAGCAATCAAATCAAACATCAATCCAAGCAATCAAGCATTCAAATATGATCTAAGTAGACAATTATAACAATAATGGCATTTTCGTAATTAAAGAGTTGAAAGTCCAATAAGCATGAAAACATGGATTATATCTCTACAAACTTGATGAATGAACTTGCATAGGTTAACATATGATAAAATGGATGTAACATCATCATGAACAATGGATCTATAAGGATCTACACATAGGATGAAGAAAATGCATGGAAATCACTATTTTAACACCAAATCGAGCCAACAATTCGATATACTCCTTTGGATCCGTGTGAGAGATAATCACCACTCACCAAATCTCCTAAACAAACCCAAATCAATACGCTTCAGATCTGGACAGCAAAGGATCAAGCTTGATCTATCACAAATCCGCTTCAAATGAAGAAATCTCTCTTGAAAAGATGAAGATCTTCAATCTAAGCTCTTGAATCTTCAATCTTGATGTTCGATTTGGATGGATGGAAGCACTAGATTAGAGTGGAGAAAAGAAGTGAAGAAGTGTAGAAGTCGAGCTCTCAAAATGGCAGCACTTCGTCGCTTCAAAATCCGGATCCCAAAACTGAAGAGAAGCTCTCCTATTTATAGCTGAAAACTGCCCTAAGTCGTAACTCGGCAATCTCCTTAAGTCGCTGCCGACTTAACACTATGCCGACCTACGACCTAAAAACCCCCATGACTTAACAGAGCCTCCGACCTAACCCTTAGCCAACAACTCCGACCTAACAGGCAAGCCTACGACTTAACATGCGTGCTCCCTCCTAAGTCGCCTGGACGACTTAACAACTTAGCACCATTCGACCTAACACTTATACGACTTATAAATCCTTGCGACCTAACAACTTAGCAACCCACGCGACCTAACAGTGTTACGACCCAACACAGACTGTCTCTACGACCTAACACATAGCCTAACTCTTAAGTCGTCAACTTGTTAACTCCTTAGATCGCTAACCCACCCGGTCGACTTAACTACTAAGTCGCTAACCTGCTAACCCAGCTCCTCTAGGTCGTTGCCGACCTAACCATAACTACATCCTATAGGTCGCTCGAAACCTTAACTCGAACTGCCGACCTAACACTTAACACCCAAACACTTAGGTCGCTCACAACATTCTCTTAGGTCGTTGCCGACCTAACTCTACCCCAGAATACTTAGGTCGCCTAAACCTCCTAAGTCGGTCACGACTCATCACTTAGGTGGGTCACTGTCTTAAGTCGGTCAACCACAATCCCTTAACTCGGTGAGTTCCTTGAGTCGGCAACTCGACCCAGACTTGCTGCTTAACTCGTCCAAACTCCTAAGTCGGCTACGACTTAGGACTTAAGCAAAATTCTGCCAAAACCAAAAATGACTTAACAACCATACAACCAAAGGTCAATCATTTTAGAATGTTTTGATCCGTAAAAATACGGGTCGTTACATTCCACTTTGTAAAGGCATCTTAACAACGTCGGAGAGAGTTGACTGACTAAGTAGATAATTAAAACAATGTAGCATATACGTTTACTAAAGCAATAGCTCGATCGTTATTGAGAAAACTGATCGGAGGAATGAGAGATTTCATAATTGACCCCAATTGAAAATGGGAGATTGATAAAGTTAGAGGTATGCCCTAGAGGAAATTATGTAATTTGTTACATATATCTAACACTATGACCAATCTTGTTCATATCAAATGGTATTTGTTTCCTATTATACACATTGCTCTATAATGATATAACTAATTACGTAATTAATTTAAAGTATATAAATAGGTAATCCTTAGTTGATATGTCATGTGATAGTAATTACAATGTGATGTAATCATGAGAAATTTATCACATTAATATAACATATAATTTAAATATTTCCAGTCAAGATGTTTCAAGAAAGGATATCGATTCATCCGTTGAGGCTAGAGTACTTAACACTCTTCAAATGTTGAACAGTGTATTACTCATGGCTGTTGTGGCACCATGGGACTATATACTTTTAATTATTAGATAACTACAAAATGGCTCACTTGAAATTTTTCTTTTGGTTAATATGGCTAAGGTTAAACAAAGAATCTCGAAGTAATGATATAACATAGTTCTCTCAACTTGAGAGTACAGTTGAACTTCAATGTGGACACTCCACTTTGATTATAGTTAAATTGTGGTATGGCATCCATGGAACAAGTATATTTAGGTCTAAGCTAAAGCATTAGAATTGAAACACTATTTAATAAAGAACTTGTCTCCTTAGTTATGGGAGGTTAGTCTCATAGACAACTGTAATCAATTCAAAGTTAAAGTCGCTAGCTAGAGCGGTACGGTTAATAATAATTGTTATTATTTAACCAAGAAATTTGTTTTTGTACTAATCAAGAATGTGGATGATATTGGAAATTTTACCAAAACCAAATTCCACAAGTCCTAAAGCGATATAATTTTGACGAAGAGAATTGATTTAAATAATCGTTGCTAACAGGTACCGCTTATAAAAGTAAAATTAGATTTTTTACCAGAAAGATGGGTAAGTGAAAATTAAACCAAATTGTCACTCTACTAGCTAAGGTGACATGTGAACGCAAATATACAAATTTTCCAATATTAATCACTGAATGAATTACATCTTTGAGTCGTAGAATCGTATTGATGAATACTCAAAAAAACCGCATGATTTAATTAATTTATAATCATTGTATATTGATTAAATTAATTAATATTTATTAATTATCCATATTATATTATATTTTATTTTATGTTTGAATGCCATTAGTATTTAATGAAAATGGTATATATAAAAGTTATGCATGGGCATATCAATTTACGATATCGAAAAAATATGTAAATTTGATTTAAAGTAATTAATTACTGAATGATTTTGGAAATTTTAAGGGCTCACATAGCCCCTATCTTAGCTGGCTATACATCGTAAGAGGAGTGGATTTGATTGATATTTGATGAGAAACTAAAGAGGGAAGGTTTGAAGGATGGAATTGGACAGGTTAACGATTACTTTAAAAACAAAATTCATTCATTCATTGATTCTCCCTAACAATTCATTTTCTCTTGCTCTCTTCCTCTCTCCTTTGGCCGAAAATCCATAGCCTCCGAGCCACAAAAATTCCCAAAGAAAAATAAAAACAAATCAAATAAAATAAATACAAAAGTGGTGCTTTAGATCTTTGCAATTTATGGTGGTGATTTAATAGAATTTATGAGATTTTCTTCATTCAAAGTGTGATTTTTTGGCTTCATCAAAAGGTAGTTTTTAATCGCCTTTAATATATATTACATCATGGTAGAATGGTTTAGATCCCCAATCATTACATCTCATTATGATTATATGTTACATCTTGTGAATTATGTTTATATCTCACATCTTTTACAACGATTTAAATGTACCTATGTTGCCTAATCTTTTGTTTGCTATTGTTTCAGAAATTATAATTTAATGGGAAAATAAATTCAGATCTAGATCAAATTTTAATTAGTTGAAATATTTTGTAACATATTTTATATACAAATATAAATGAAACACATACATAAACTATTGAAATTATCTTATGAAATAGAATGTAAGTTTCATGTATGCATGTATATGTATGTATGTATGTATGTATGTATGCATGTATTATGTATGTTGTTTCGAATGTTAAATACTTTAAAAAAGATAAACCTACTTCCGTAGGTTAGGGATATAAGAAGGTTTGCCACTAGCCTTGTAACGACCCACCTTTTTGGACAGTTTAAATCGATAATAAACCACACATGTCGGACTCAAACTATTTAAAAAGGAGGATTGTTATGGGGTAAATAAGAAAAAGCATAGAAAGAAAGAAAAACAAACACAGAATCTCGCAGTGGAATGACACAATATAATAATCAAATAAATAGTTCATGAAGCTGTTTACAAATAACATTTGATTATACTTTTACAATATAGATCAGAGTTACATGTAATAGGAATAAAAAAATAAATGCAGCAGAACAACATGATATAGTGGAATGAATAGAATGAATAGTAGTAGTATACAAATCTCCGTCTTCGTCCTCCAGAAAGCAGTCTTTGATATACTGAAAAGCTCAGGCTAACCCGAGCGAATTGAAAAGACAAAACACTTGAGTTAGAACTAAAAGATCTTATGTAAGTTAAATCAACAATAATTAAATATGAGTGTAACGGCGTCAGATATGTTTAAGGGTTTCGACATCTCCTATCCAGTGTCTATCGTGAGTGCAATAACTTAAGAGATGTTCGGGATTTCCATCTCCTAAGGATCCGTTAAACTATCTATATACATAATACAATGTGTTATTATAATAGTGTCTATAGTAAAGTAAAGTATTAAAATAGCGTTAAGGCATTACCCATATCCCCCTTAACACATTTTATATATTCCCATAGTCTATACAGTACCGTACGCTCCTCCATAAACTCGAGGTTTAATCAGAGGGCACTCCATAGGTATGGTACAAAACAAACTCGTAGAAGGCGCGATATGGCATGTGAACACGGCACTCGAGGAAATGCTAGGGTAGGATTCTACTATCTGCGGATCCGAACTGATGGTAACGCATAGCAGCTACTACCGTCTACCTCGGAACACACTCCCATAATCAAAATCAAGGGGTGGCCACCAAATCAATCACAAAGTCATAATATGGTATCGAAGAAATGTGCCCAATAGGAGGAATGACCTCACTTGGCCTGGCCTGGCTCCTGCTTTAGTCACATCTAAGCTGACTCATAGGAGTCAGGGCTACATAAACACCTCATACAGAATCATTTTCCAAACCATCCTACTTCATTCTGGAATCTCCACCACGTACATAGTTGTTAAAGTGGTTTTCGGTATTGGCAAAGGTATGACAATATCCGATCCTGGTCTCTTTAACAACCAAATGCTTATTTCACATCGGATGGTTCTTTTACATTTTCAAAACCTATTCATAATTGATATCAAAATATCATATTTAATTCATACCATATCACTTTTCGAAATCATATTCACTTTCGAAATCATATTCACCTTCGAAATCATATCACATTTGAAATCATATTTTCTTTCAAAATCATACTTCCAAAATAGGTTAAATCCTCATTTCAAAATTATTATATTCAATCAAATATGTCATTTAAATCCCAACTTAGGTTATAACATCATTTAACCTTATTCGCTTTTAAATCAAGGAATTGAATATAAACACTTCCACTTTACTTAATCTGAAATTTATAAATAGTTTAGATAGTTATAAATAGTTTAGCATGGTTAAAATAAAATTTTAAATATTTAAAGTACTCTAAAATAGTTTAAGAATCGATTAAAATAGTTTAAATGGATTTAAAATAGATTTAAAATAGATTAAATAGATTTAAAATAGAAAAATAGATTTAAAATAGATTAATTAGATTTAAAATAGGTTAAAATAGATTAAATTGGATTAAATAGACTAAAATAGATTAAAATAAATTAAAATAGTTTTAAATTGATTAAAATAGTTTTAAATTGATTAAATTAGTTTAGTAGTTTGAAAATCTTAATAGTCATGATTAAAAAATAATATATTTTAAACAGTTTATATTAAAATGATAAATTTGAAATTAATGTCAAATTAAATTGTTTCTTTCATTTCAACACATCTGGACCACGTCCAGCTTTCAAATCAATAAACTAAATTTTGTCTTTTAATTCAAATTCTCATTTAAACCATTTAATCAATATCGATTTCAAATCCAAGTCCGAAAAATAAATCCAAACTATTTCAAATTTAGTAGATTTCAAAGTTACATTTTAAACGTTTCAATAACTCAATTTCGATAAATTTCATTTATACTTTAAATTCAACTTTTAAAATTTCAAGTGAATTTCTTTAAACAATTCCTTTAAACCAATTCCAATTTCAACATTTAAAGCTTGGATTTTCGAAAATAATTCAATTTTATAAATCCAATTTTATTTCAAAATATCCTTTAACTGAATTCAAAAATTAAGGATTTAAAATCATTTGATTTAACCAATCCGGTGTCCGTATATAATTTTCTACCCTATAGTCAAGTGATACGGATATTTATCATTTCAATCCGCAATTATTTAAAAATTTACGGGTATATATCATTTCAACCCGCAATCCCAAAATAAGTTCAAAATCCATAAAATCGCTCGGTTTTATCATTTCAACCCATAACGATTTTTCCCTAATCTATAGATCATCGGGTATCTATCATTTCAACCCATAGGGATTTTCTAACAATGAACTAAGGGAACTTGCAATGTGATATCAATATATATAATAACATAACATCTAGTCATCAAATATCAACAATTAAACATTCATCACGATCATCATTCAAATCAACCAATAAACATCAACAATTAACTGATTATCATTAACAGGTATAAACTAGCAATTAAAATTTAATATTAAATTAAATGGCAATTATATTCAATAAATTCAGATTTAACTGGAATGACGATTTAATCATATTAAATAGTAATCAATCAACTTCTAATCACATCATAAATTCAATTTAACTAACATAATACAATTTAGTAATGTGAGTGGGTCAAAACACTCATCTTCGATTTGTCGTCGATTTAAAATCCACAATTAGCCCAAAAGTTTAACGGTCTTAGAATGCAGCCAAACTAGTTCCAAAATTTCTAAAATTCCGATACGATCCCAATGGAGAAAACCGCGCGTAAATCTGAGCTCGTATGCAAAAGTTATTAACGTTAGAAGATTGGAAAATTTCGACTTCGGGTCTTACTTCGAGTCGCCGCCTCAATTACTCGGTGCTTGCTCTGAGTTTTTGCTAAAATGACCAGATACCCGAGTCATTTGGCTCTTGACTCGAAGTCGCTGCAGGGTTTTCGCCTCTGGAACTCGAAGTGCGCCCAGATCCGCCTTGTTTGGCATGAAACTCTCTCTGACCCAAAGTCGCTGCAGGGTTTTCGCCTTTGGAACTCGAAGTGAACCGCTTCCTGACTCGAATTAAACCTTAAGCAAATTTTCTTTTTCTTTTTTTTTTGAAATTAGGTTTTGGAATTTGGAAATTAGGTTTGATGTTCTGAAGTTTGAGAATAAGGAAGAAGAAGTACGTACAGAAATAATAAAATGAGAAACAACTAGGGTTTATAACAGCCTACATATAGGCAGGGTTGGATCGAAACGATAACAACGACCCGAAATGCCCGTTTCGTTCCCGAAACGAAAATGGGTCATCCAATATATCGAAATATAGGTTTTCAATATTTTTAAGCTCAATGGAACAAGTTTCAAGTCCCAATTCCATTGTATACAGAAGTTGGCTTTCAAAATCACCTTATTTCAAATTGATTTTAGTTAAATTGATTTCTACGCGTTTCGAGCCCGCACGATCAAACGACAAGTCCGATCGCTATGAAACTTGAAACCCTACAAAAATTCACTGTTATGGATCTGATGAAACTGGTTTCGTCGAAATCCGAGACAATGGCCAAAAAAACTATTTTCACGTTAATTAAATAAATTGTTATTAAATTAAATTTATCACTTTTCAAATTCAAACTTTATAACTAAAATTTTTTATCACTTTTGATGAACTAGTAATTATAATCTTTTAAAACAAATTTTCCATGTCAAATTCAACTATTAATATCGCGCTAATTACAACGTTCCAATTCAAATTGCAATAAATTCATTAATTATATCTAAAAACCCAATAAATTAATTCATTTTGGTTTCAATCTTTTTATTCAATCAATCATTACTTTATGGACATAGTTAACATTGGTTTTCCATTTATTACATCAATATTCTACAATATTCATCTTAATTCATATTAACGCAATATTTACTTACATTTATTACAATTGATTTACAATTAAGTTTCAACAGATTAAATAATGCATTGATAATTAAACCATTGTTAAAACTTACCATTTCAAACACTATTCTATGTTTATTGTTAACAAACAAAACTAATAAATTCACATACGGATAAATTATTCTATTTTAATCAATTCCAATTAATTACATACAATTTCACCGTTTAATACAACATTTGATTTATTTACTCATTTACAGTTTATAGTCAATTTTAACTTTACAATCATTCCAATTAATTGAGATTTCATTAAAATAGTTATTAATTGCCTTAAATTAACATTATTAAATTTCAATTAATTGAAATTACATTAAAATGGTTATCCATTAACTTACACTAACATTATTACATTTCATTCTAGTTATTATTCTCGTTATTAAACTTAAATTTTTTTATTTTTCACAACATTAAATTCCAAAACTTATTTAATTAATAAATTTAATTATCGAAATTTACGGATCATTACACTCTCCCTCACTCAAAACTTTTCATCCCCGAAAAGGGAAAGAAGGGATTAAGGAATTAATATATTTTATTCAAAATATTCAATTTATAACAATTAATTTACATAATTAAATATTAAGTAAAATATATCAATTAATAACCAATTAAATCCTTTATATTCAAGTTAATAAAAGTTTGAAAAACATTTTCACTTTCACAAAAAATATCTAAGTTCGAAATTTACGGAAATTTTTGGTAGAGTCTCATTTGTACGGAGATGTCCGGGAGAAATAATAATATCAATAAATAAACATATACATATCATATTTCAAAATAAAATATCCCAAACCACGGGAAAAACAATATAATATCGCTAGAAAACCGAAATCCGAAAACGTACCTATTTGTCGGGCAAACAACGCTTATTTATGAAACCAAAAGCGGTAGTTAGTGCTTCTGTAAACCTGTATTTCACTTATATAATCCAAAAGAGTTAGAATTAAGCAAAAGAGAAATATTTACGTTGTTTCAATTAATAACAAAACAAATTAACACAACGTAACAATAGTCACTTTGCAAACAAAACATACAACCATCGCATGCAATCAAAGTAATCAATTATTCATCCATAGCAATCAAAACCAATGGTTTGTTCGGATTTAGACACTTCTAATCGTATAAAATGATAAATAAACTAATAAGTATACCATACACTGAACAGTCTTAGATAAAACTTAATAGATTATTTATACATCCTAAAAAATTTAAAGTATCACTTCTCAATCATCCTATAAGTCAAACAACCAATAAATTCAAATGTCATGTAAGTTTTTCTTATTAGTCTCCTTTCACATTATTTACTGTTCATCATTATTATTACTTTTCATACAATGATTATTCTCTTTAATTTACATTCATTACTTACAAAGATTCATTTCCCATTCCTTTATTCATATAATGCCAAATTTTTCCTTTTCATTACTTAACATTCGTTGCTTACATAAGTTATTTCCATTTTAATTATTAGATTATCCATTATTATGTAAGCCTCTTTACAATTTATTTCACCATTAATAGATTATTTCCTTTTCACATTCATCTCTAAATCATTTCACATTTTCTGAAGTTATAATCATTCAATTTATATAGTTCTCACTTTTACTACTCATTTTGATTATAAATGACTTCAAGCGCTAACTTAAGTTTATAATCATTTACTTACAGTATTCACTTTTCTATTAAATTTAATTAGTAGCACTTCAAATTATTAACTTAAGTTCATAACATTTTATAACATCAGAATTCTTATTTATAAACATAATTCCATTGAACACTTTCATTACTTAAGTTTTACTTGTATAATATTCTATTACATATTCTTATTAACATTTTAACTTTTAATATTTTAGTGAGTTATACATATGTCTTTTAGAATATAATTCAATGTTACAGAAGTTTATCTTACTCATTTAGTTAACAAATGTTCCATAATTACATCTTCTAAATCTTCATATCTACAAGTTACAGATTTTCAATTTCTTATATATTTCATTAATCACCTAGCATCAAATTTCTTATTTTTTTTCGTTTTTATAAGTTTCATTCATTCATACTACGCTTATCTTCATAAATTTACATTCATTATTACAAAATTTCATTTCTCATTTATACATACAATGTTATTTTCCATTTCTTTACATCCATTTACTTACATGATCACTTTTTCCATTCAATTATTTAAAATAATCAATGAATTCATTATTTAAGTATTGCATACTTATTATTTCAGTTTACTCCACATTTATTATTTACTTTGATTTCCTTTTAACATCAATATTCATTTGTGAAGCATTCATACTTAGATTTTTATTCTTTCCTTTTTCTTTTCACTTTTATTGCTTTCACATATAGTATTCACACTTTCACTATTTACTTTAATTATAATTGGCTTCAAACATCACTTAAGTTTATAACATTTTTATATATTTTAATTCTACACTTAGAAACATAATTCCCTTTGAACACTTCATATCAAATTATTAAATAGTTAAGATTTCATTTCACTACAATAATTGAAGTTGTTAATTTATAGAACTTAAGAACTAAATACCGGGTTCCATTTCAAATCATTTCAAAATAATATATATTCATATCTCTTTTATATATCAAATCCTATTTAGAAATTAAGATTTGTTCATCAAACAAATGTATATTAAAACTACTATAGCGGTCTTCCCACTTTGAAACTCGAAAATAAACGACGATGATGCATGCACTCATCACCGAAATTATTTCCCAATGACAGAGAGGGGATCACAGAATTTATTTCCTTTAAAACATTCCTTTAAAACTCTCTTTCAAATCACATTGAAATATTTATATCAGAAAATACTTCCAAAGTATACTAATATTATATTCCAAAATCTTTCGAAAGAAATTTTCAAAATCCCAGAATTTAAGTTCTAAATTTTCAATCTATATTTACTTTATTTGTAAATTCTATTTTACAACCAAGATTTATAAATTCCACTTCCTAACAAACAATTATATCACACCTAATCATCTTATTTATAAAATTATTATTTTATATACAAAATAGAATACTAGGTAAATTATTTCATTTACCTATATTTCAAAACAATATTGTGTCAATCTACCCTATATAGTGTTTAAAAATCTGTATCGGTGCCATAGCGTCCCATGTACCGATCAGAATTTATAAATACTAAACAGAACCAATTAACGCAATACAAAAACCTTTTATAACACTAACAAATACTCTCTCTCATATATATACACTCAACGACTCATTCTAGGGTGTTACTACCCTATTCCTAATGAGTCAGACCCCACAAAGCTAAGGTTATCGCTACACCAAAGCTCTGATACCAAATGTAACGACCCACCTTTTTGGACAGTTTAAATCGACAATAAACCACACATGTCAGACTCAAATTATTCAAAAAGGAGGATTGTTATGGGGTAAATAAGAAAAAGAAAAGAAAAAAAACACAGAATCTCGCAGCGGAATGACAAAATATAATAATCAAATAAATAGTTTATGAAGTTGTTTGCAAATAACGTTTGAATATACTTTTACAATACAGATCAGAGTTCCATACAACAGGAATAAATAAATAAATACAGTGGAACAACATGATGTAGTGGAATGAATAGAATGAATAATAGTAGTATACAAATCTCCGTCTTCGTCCTCCAGAAAGCAGTCTTTGATATACTGAAAAGCTCAGGCTGACCCGAGCGAATTGAAAAGACAAAACACTTGAGTCAGAACTAAAAGATCTTATGTAAGTTAAATCAATAGTAATTAAATATGAATGTAACGGCGTCAGAGATGTTTACGGGTTTTGACATCTCCTATCCATTGTCTATCGTGAGTGCACTAACTTAAGAGATGTTCGGGATTTCCATCTCCTAAGGATCCGTTAAACTATCTACATACATAGTACAATGCGCTATTATAATAGTGTCTATAGTAAAGTAAAGTATTAAAATAGCGTTAAGGCGTTACCCATATCCCCCTTAACACATTTTATATATTCTCATAGTCTATATAGTACCGTACGCTCCTCCGTAAACTCGAGGTTTACCCAGAGGGCACTCCATAGGTATGGTACAAAACAAACTCGTAGAAGGCACGATATGGCATGTAAACACGGCACTCGAGGCAATGCCAGGGTAGGATTCTACCATTTGCGGATCTGGACTGGTGGTAACGCATAGCAGCTACTACCGCCCACTTTGAAACACACTCCCATAATCAAAATCAAAGGGTGGCCACCAAATCAATCACAAAGTTATAATATGATATCGAAGAAATGTACCCGATAGGAGGAATGACCTCACTTGGCTCGGCGTGGCTCTTGTTTTAGTCATATCTAAGCTGAATCATAGGAGTCAGGGCTACGTAAACACCTCATACAGAATCATTTGCCAAACAATCCTACTTCATTCTGGAATCTCCACCACATACACAGTTGTTAAAGTGGTTTTCGGTATTGGCAGAGAGGGTGACAATATCCGATCCCGGTCTCTTTAACAACCAAACGCTTATTTCACACTGGATGGTTCTTTTACATTTTCAAAACCTTTTCATAATTGATATCAAAATATCATATTAAATTCAAACCCTATCACTTTTCAAAATCATATTCACTTTCGAAATCATATTCATCTTCGAAATCATATCACATTTGAAATCATATTTTCTTTCAAAATCATACTTCCAAAATAGGTTAAACCCTCATTTCATAATTATCATATTCAATCAAATATGTCATTTAGATCCCAACTTAGGTTATAACATCATTTAACCGTATTCGCTTTAAAATCAAGGATTTGAATATAAATACATCTACTTTACTTGGTCTGAAATTTAGAAAATAGATTAGATAGTTATAAATAGTTTAGCATGGCTAAAATAAAATTTTAAATATTTAAAGTACTCTAAAATAGTTTAAGAATATATTAAAATAGTTTAAATGGATTTAAGATAGATTAAATAGATTTAAAATAGATTAAATAGATTAAATAGGTTTAAAATAGATTAATTAGATTTAAAATAGGTTAAAATAGATTAAATTGGATTAAATAGACTAAAATAAATTAAAATAGTTTTAAATTGATTAAAATAGTTTAAAATAGATTAAATTAGTTTAATAGTTTGAAAATCTTAATAATCAGGATTTAAAAATAATATATTTTTAAACAGTTTATATTAAAATGATAAATTTGAAATTAATGTCAAATTAAACCGTTTCTTTCATTTCAACACATCTGGACCACGTCCAACTTTCAAATCAACAACTATTTGTCTTTCAATTCAAATTCTCATTTAAACCATTTAATCAATATCGATTTCAAATCCAAGTTCGAACAATAAATCCAAACTATTTCAAATTTAGTAGATTTCAAAGTTACATTTCAAACGTTTAAATAACTCAATTTCGATAAATTTCATTTATACTTTAAATTCAACTTTTAAAATTTGAAGTGAATTTCTTTAAACAATTCCTTTAAACCAATTTCAATTTCAACATTAGAAGCTTGGATTTGTGTTGATTCTCCAGCCACCTATGGCTTTGTGTTGAGTATTTATTGGATATGTCGATCCATTCGAGAATGAATGGTAATTGTCGGCGTAGTCAATAGATAATCAAGACAAGGCTATAGATGGTTGCTCCTAACCAGCTCTATTCTCCGTATTAACAAACGGTGTTACCTAGTAATACTCTTTGCTAATGTGGGTCTCGGAGTGGGGCGTCACAGCTTGGTATCAGAGCTGAGTTCAGAACAAAATATGATAAACATAGAACAGAGACACATATTACGGTACATCAAAGTGTAGTACATGACTCGAGGTGTTTCACATGACTCGAGGTAGAAAATTATATACGGATACCGCATGACTTGAGGTATATTCTTTAAACAATACCTAGTATAGTTCTCGATCCAAGATTCGAGTACATGACTCGAGGTGTTTCACATCATTCCGAATAGGGATTTATCGCTCGATTTTTTACGGCGAGCATTGATAAGGGTTCTTATATGGAACCAAAGGTTGTCTATCATAGTTTATGGCTATGTAAGGAGCATAGAGGTTTCTAATTACGAAGCCTGATCAAAGTCCGCACTAGGAAGTCGAGTGAGCGATACTAGTTCGGAAGAAAAGTTATGTGTTCAAGTGAGTGATCGAACTAGATTCTACATAAGAATGATCTATGTATATCATACAGATTGATGGATAGTTTTAAGTATTTTTGGGAATAGGGTTGTGGTATAATTTCAGGGACGAAATTCTTTTAAGGAGGGAAGAATGTAACGACCCGCAAATTTATCACTTGTATAAATTATATTTATTTTTAAAATATTTAGATATGGGTTTAAAAGTAAGAAATAATCACGTTTTAAGTGGTAAATAATAATAGTAATTTTGTTCGAGAAAAATATTTGAGGACAAATTACCGAGGTAAAATATTAAAAAATTGTAAATATTGTCCAAGGTAAAATATCGATAAAACAATCGGAAATCGTTTTATCGATAAAACTGCTTTTAAATAATAAGAATTGTGCACGGCTCTAGATACATACAATAAATTATATATATTCAAACATTATGAAATAAAATAATTTATTTTATTTTTTGGAAAATAAAATGTATTTATGACATCGACGGTTGATATCATCGGTTTTATATATTTCTTCGGAAATTCAAGTTAACTTTAAATATTAAATAAATGGGCTTTTATTTACAAATAAACCTATTTTAATTATTTAATAATGATGGTAAAATATTTTTAATTTTTTTTTACCAAAGTAGATAGTTCGTAGAAAAATAGAAAATGTGACCGAAGAACGTTTCAAGAATTTCGACTTTTCGACAATGGAAAGTTATCGAAAATGTTGTTCACCTTTGTGCATCATATGTACACAATATAAGAGATAACTAACAGTATAAACATATATATATATATATGTATATATATATACATGCACTTTATATCATAGCCTAAGGGACGGGAATAAGAGAGGGAACGATGGATGTGACTAGAGAGGGGAGTAGGTGGTGATGTGACCTTACAAACTCATGGCGTGTTATGTTAATTAATTAAAAGGATAGTTTAGTAATTTCCTTACTTTCTTTTGTCTATAAATACACACTCATACACCCAATCTCATTTACATCTTCATTTTTCTTTTTCCTAAGCTCAATTTCATGTTTCATGGTTTCTTATGTTAGTTTTAAGTTTTTTTTTAAAATCAAAAGTTCAAATTGTTTTAAAGATGCAAACTTGTTTTTAAACTCTTTCTTCTCCATTTTTGCTCCAGTTTATTCGGCCATAACTTTCTCTATTTTACACCAAATCAAGATTTTCTATTTTTCAAATCATGTAAAATTTCAGTAGCTAAAACTTTCTCTTTTAACACTTTTTCTAATTTCAAGCTTTGGTATGTCAAAATCTCATTTCTTTGCAGTGTACTTTTAAACTCAGAAATTCTGGTCCGAAAATAGCTTTCCTTCTTTTGATCATATCTACCTCAAACGTAATCCAATTTGAGTGATTCTTTTTTTTTAATCTGTAGAGAAAAGAATTTTCTTAAACTTTTCTATTCATCACTTTTACAAAATCCGTCAGTAATATCTCCAAAAATCAAGTGGAAGATGACATATTTTTAGGATGATTTTTGTGCATCTAAGGCATTTCAGGTTTCAAAGATTTTCGGTGAGTAAAACTATCTCATTTTTAGAAAGAACTAACTTCATTTCCATAGATTAGATGTTGTGGAAATTCATAGTTTATGTTGTTAAAATATCATGCGATGATAATGATATGCATTTGCGATTTGTGGTTAGCATAGTTTGGATGTTAAATATTGTGTTTGGATGTTAAGCATCATGTTTGGATGTTTAAAGTGGTATGTTTGGTTGTAAGAATGCGATATTGGTGTATGGTATGTTGATGGTATGGTTGTGATCAAAGCTATATGTATGTTGTGTAAGAATTACAAACTTTACAACTTTGTATGTTGCGATGAACGTGAGATTCAATTTGGAAGCAAAACTAAGTTTTCTAGTTTTAAATTTTGGAAATGGTTTCAAAGTTTTTATTTTTGTTTTTAAGTTTCAAAAACTTTAAAAATTAGGTTTTCAAACTTGTAATAGCAAGGAATAAGCAAAGTATTTCACCGAAATTAAGTTTAAGCGAACTGCGCTCATAGCGATGGTCACTATGGACGCAGTTCGACAAAATTGTCGATTTTCGTTTTAAAAGATTTTCATTTGGAATGTTTTGCAAAAGTTTTCCTAACTTGATTAGTAGCATAAAAAGAGTCAAAGTTTAGATAATTTAATAATTTATTTATTTAATAAATTAATTAAAAGTAATTAGTATTTAGTTAGTAATTAAGTATGTGACGACCCGACTTCCTACGCCCAGGAAATCGCATCGTTTTGAAGAAAAGAAAGAGGTGAGAAAATAGAAAAGATAGAAAGAAGAAGAAACAACATCAGAATCTCAACAGCGGAACGAATAAAATATAATATATCACATAAATATCATATACATCAAAGTACACAGATAATACATCACATACTAGACAGTTATAAACACCTGTCTAGTTAATACAACTCAACATCACAGAGATACAACACAGCGGAATATACAGAATAACACTGACACAGCGGAACCAATATATATATCTACACGCTGAAGCCTCCTGCTCCAATGCTCCTCCAGAATTCGTCAAAGCTAAACCTGAATCCCTTGACTACCCGTAAAAATTTGGGTACCCGAGAGTTTATGAAAAACAGAAATAAACTTCGGGTCAGACATGGGTCTGGTATGAGTAACAGGTTAAAGTTGCTTAACTTTGAAAACCATTTGAAAACAAAGGTATCACGTAAGACTCCCTACAAATAAACATGGGTAAGTTTTTACCTTACGCTAACCAAAACATTTCATAGGAAATCCAGTGATATTATAATAGTGTCTAGGGTTTTCAAGTAAATAGAAAATAGCTGAAATTGTTACATCTATTAAATTCCAGCATACTAGCCACAACGTGGGTAATACAATCAAAACCGTAAGGTCTCGTAGGGAAAATGGGTTTCCATCAATGGCTGGGCTACTGGGGTACCGCCCGTCACAGTACGTGGCCTAGATCACCGTACCGAGGAGTACGCCCGCTCCCCTACAGCACAAAGCCGGACCCGTTCCTTACTGAACAGTTCCAAACGAGACAACCCCGGCAGTTGGACGTCTCCACTGCCCACACAATCGAAATAAAAAGGGACATCTAGACAGGAGAAAATCTCGCTCTCAAGTGGGTGCTACCCACGAAGCTTTGCTGCACCTCCCCTGTTTTAGCCATTCCCGGTTGATGAGGCTTGAGGTCACGATTACCTTTATCAGAACTCATCACTTAGAATGCTCATCGTCCACCTGACGATGTGCTGAAAGCATTCAATCCATACAAGTTCGTTCCGGGTTCGAACGAAACCGAAGGCATTATCTCGTTACACTCGTATTGGAATCACCCTCAGAGTTAACGACGATAACCCTTGCACTCTGAATCTTCATCTCGAATCTATAAGTACTATTTCCGTCAAACTCATTACGGAATCACCCACAGAGTTATACTGACGAATAGTTCTTATACCTCGAGTCTTCACTTGCTCCACTTGGATTTCACGACCTATCGTTATTTTGGATCGATGTGGTATTCGGGTCTCCAGACCTAGAATCCCGGTATACGGAAACCCGATCCCGGTCTCATCGAAATCCAAACCGTGTCTTTTAAGGCCAAGTTGTTTTAAAGGTTTAAAACAATTCAATTCAATTATCCATATCAACACAGATAGATAAATCACAATATCACAGATAAATAATCACATATCAGCATAAATGGATCATCTATGATATCACACTTAAATCAGAGCATCCAAATCAAACAGAGATTACTCATCACATAACTGAGTTTTCAATCAATCAATGGGAATTCATATCATCCATTCATAAGCAAAGATAATAATTACATCGTTGGTAATTAATTTAAAACGAATTAAATCAATTACCCTACCTTAAATTAATTTAAAATTAATTAAATTAATTACTTCATCATTATTAAACTTGCCTATATTAATTAATTATCAATCAATTAATAAATCATCATCCCATTATTCCTTTTTATTAATCATCCTTGATTAATTTTCTTTAATTACATTTAAGTAAATTCCTTGAGTTACTTCTCAGATTAATTACTTAACCAAATATAGAAATTAACCCTTTCATAACTTCATTTATTAATTAACTAAAGTTAATTACATTACTTAATTAATTGTATTAATAAATTTTTCCATTTATAAATAAATCCAAATACATTTATTCCAAATTCCAACATTAATTATAATAATTAATGATCTCGAATTACATTTACAATTTAATTTAGTTAAATCAAAGTAATCAATCTTTAATTTAATCCACAATATAAATCACCCTTGATTAATCAAATCAGTAATTAACTCCTTTAATTACTCTATAAATAATTATCTCCAATTAATCCCTTGATTAATTATAAAAAGTAATTATACTCTAATTATTTTATTAACAAACTCATCCCATTAACTACGTCTTGTAATTACTTACCAATTACTTCTCTGAGTAATTATACTTATCACATCACCAATTGATTAATTCAGATTAATTAAAATAATTTAATTAACTCAAATAAATCAAATTATTCAATAAATCAAATGAGTAATTAATTCCTTAATTACTTCCCATTCAATTAACTATACTTTAACAGTTAAAATGTTGATTTTAATTAATCAATTCAAAATAACTATAAATAAACAGTTAAATTGATTAATTATAAATAATTTAGTTAATAACCTCCATTAACATTTATTTAATTACTATCTAAAATAATTAACTTACATTAATTTATAAATCCAATTAACCTTTCATTAATAACATATAAATTACTTATTCCATTATTTAAACTTTAATTAATATAAATTAAACTTGAAATTACAAATCTAATCACTTAATTCATTTAAACTTTAATTAATTCATTTAAACTCAAATCACAAATTTAATCAATATAAATTCATCCATTACCATTCAAATTCTTTTAATTGTTAATGAGTTTAAATTTAAATCATTATTTCTTAAAGGGAACTCATTTCCATTTTAACTTCCATTTTAAGTTTCAAGCTTAAACGAACAATAATTAAATTTTAAATCTCTTTATAATCTGACTTTTAAGACCTCAAATTACAAATTAAAACAATAGTTAGTGACGAAGAGTTTAAATCGAATTCACTTAAATTAAGTCTCTTTAAATTTGTTTAAAGTGTTTAAATTTTAAATTTTATTTTATTTCAAAAGTCTGGAAATTTTAAACACTGAATTTTACTCAGTTAACTTGGGTTTTAAATTTAAAAACCCACAATTTAAATTTTTATTTCAAATCCGGTTCAGTTAAACTTGAAACAAATGACTCGAGTTCCTCTTTAATTTACTTCGAGAAAAACAGGGTATTTCCCCGAGCCAAACACAGAATTACCCGAGTACTAACTCGAGACAACTGGGTATTGTCGAAAATGCAAAAAGACAGACCTACCCGAGACCCCTATCTTTTACTTCGAGTAATATACGCATTCACCCGGACCAAAACGAGATTTACTCGAGTAAAACTCGAGTGTTCCCAGACTCAACTCAACAGCCAGACGCGAAAATATGGTGCACGTGCACACCACCGATGATCGACTTCGATCAACTACGCGACGCCGAGCAAGTCGACCACGTCTACCACTCACGATCTCGATCACCCAAAACCTCGAACAAGTTGCCCAATCGAATTCGAGCGCTAATTCCAAACCTGGAACAAACCTACCCACTCCACCACCAACCTGGAAACGCCTCGTTTCCCATGCTCCGATCACCGGAAGCACTGCAACTCCGGCCATCACTTCGCCGCCTCAACCTCTACCACCTCCTCAAACCCGATGACACTCGATCAACTCTTGGCTTTGAACGAAATGAAAATTCACAGCAACCCAAAACTAGGTCACCCAGTTTCAAAAGCTTCTCGCCGCCACCTCGACGAAGATTATCGCCATCCAATATTTTTCCGGACTTCACTGGTCACTCCTCTACCCATTGGAGGAAGCACGACACTTCCTATCAACTCCAACGACCATGGCAACTTAAAATACATGAAACAGAGAAACTGGAACTGCTCTTCAACCCAAGCTTTTAAAATTACAATTTTTGTCTTAAAAATCTTAATTTTGTATGAAGTTTCGATTTATATACCTGAATATAAGAATTTTAATACTTGGTTTTTGACTTGTTTAAATATGCTCTGTATTTTCTTTTGGTTTCAGATGAAATTAAAATGGTTTAAATCTTAAACTAGTTTGTAGTCTAAAGTCCATGGTATAACAAACTATATTGTTCTAAACTAAGGTACAAGTGAAGTTGAATCAGGGTATTTGATTTATAAATGAGTTTAGAACCTGGAATTTGAAAACAGTGAACATCCAGACCATACACAAAGCATGTACATACATATATTCACAGAGATAAAAACATGTTCACAGGCATATTACACTCAGAGATGATCATGCACTTTAACTATATACTTATATTTTTAAAACATTTGTTACTCACCAGACATGGAAATGAGAACAGAGATGTTTGCATCAGTTTGAACTTGAAAAACTGGAAAGTCCCTCTTTTTTTCTACTTTGATCTTCTTGCTATTTTGCATCTCTACTTCTCTGTTGAATTAAGTTGTAGAATCTGGTTTTGATTTTAAATGGAGTCTTGTTTTAAATTTTTAAATGAAGTAGTATGGCATTTGTATTTTGCTCGAATGGAATGCAAGTGATAAAGGAAGAAGTTGCTTACAGGTTTGTATATTTTTTTCATGTCAAAGATATTTGCAAATTCTTGGTGGCTGAAAGGAATTCATACAGCTCGAATGGTATGGTTTGGGCTGCTAAGGATTGATGCATTGAATGCTATTGTACTATGATGTTTTATTTTATACATATCTATATTTTATATACTTTTGCCTTACTTCACTTATAAGCTACAAGCAGGTTCATTTTTTTTACTTTCTGTTTAGCTTTTGATTTCCTTTAAGTTTGCATGACATTTACATATTCGAACCTTGTTTTTATGTAATCTTTTACACTTTCCTATACCAGCTAATTGACTAGGCAGATTTGGTTAAGGCTGGCACATCATTTCCATGATTTATATCTTCTTGTTTTCTACTTTGAAATGTGACTAAAATGATGTTGTAATGTTTTTGTTTAATTATAAATGTGATGAATGTAGTTTAATTATGTTGTTAGATTAAGTAGTGTTTGTTTTTATCATTTACAAAACGACAAAGTTTACTCATGTATTCATTTTATTGTTATTATCGTTTATAATATGTTGTTGATTATAAAAATGTATTTGTTTTATTTCTTACAAACGATATAATTTCACTCACGTATATTCGTTTCACTTGTTATTTCAATCGGTGTTTTTGTTACTCGTATCATCGTATTGTATTTTATTTGAATATTTTATTTATTTATATTATAAAAGTTCACTTATCAAATTTAAAAATAATTTAAACAAAGAAATTATTCTTTTTATTCACATTACTTATTTTATAATACATACTAGAATATCATTTGACAAAAATTGAATTTATAACATATATATATTTTAAACTATATTTTTAACAAGCAATACTTTTATTTAAAAAGAAAATAGAACAAAACCCTTTTGTTAATAAATATAAATTTAAACCAAAGTCAGAAATAGTTCTAGACAATTTAAACATTTATCTAAAATATTTAAAACACTATATTTATGAATTTAATAGCTTTGAAAAACTCATTTTGAAATAAACAAAAATTTCCAAATCATCAGAATATATATTAGAAATTTAAAATAAAATTTATCGATTGAATTTAAAGCAGAACTTCCCTACCTACAATACATACCAATATATATAAAATAAATAGATAATAAATTTATTAGTTTTAAAAGATATAATTCACAATACGATATTAATTAAGAGAAAATATCGATTCAAATATTATAACCCAAAGATATTTCAATATCAATACAATATTGATCAGAAGAAAAATATAAATTTAGATTCGATAATTCAATAATATATCAAATCAATTTAATATTTATTACAGATTATTAAATTGATATTGCTCGAAATTCCGGGATGTCACATTCCTCCCCCCTTAAAAGAATTTCGTCCCCGAAATTAAAAACAAAGGTAATTTAATAATCTATTAGAGATTTTAAATTATAAAACACTAGCATATATTATTAAACAGCCATAACATCCAATTCATCCAACCAAACAAAACTAACTACCCAGACAAAAATTCCGAATAGAATTCTCTCGAGTTTCCCCGAGTATAAATATCGGGTTACTCGCTCTATAGAATCCAAACCATCAACACTATTAAACTACAGAGCTCCTAGTCATCTAGATCCACCCAACTAGACAGGATACCAGACTGTAGACAAGTCTGACTCAACAACCAAAACTCCCTGAACTGCTGGTTCCAAAATCTGAAACAGAATCTTACACGTACTCCCTCAGAGACACGTGAAACACAACGAATCACAGCTATCCAAACTGGCAATTCACACTCCAGAAGATCAAACACTAACTTCTCCAGAACACAGAGAAAATCCAGAACATCTCGGAACTAAATTCCCGATCTCACCAAACTATACAGCTCCTTCGATCCGAGAAAACTTCAACAACAACGAAGTCTCTAACTTCGAATTCCAAATTCCTCCGTCTCTTATCCACCAAATTCTTCAGACGATCCAAGGCTGCTCTCATCACTACCAATCAGCTAAATCTCCGCTGATGCCTTCCAGAACAGTCTGAATTCAAAACAATCCAGTAAAATTGATCTTCTCGCGATCAACTCAAAATCAAGAACACAATCCTTACCATCATCCGTAGAAAACAACTTATCTTCTCCAGAGAAGAAAAGCAGACACACTCCAACTGCTTCCGCTGCACAACTCTGATATGGATAGATAAAAATATAGATGATGTACACAAACACAACTTTTCCACTGATACCCAATTGTGATGGACCTAGGCTTTGCAACCATCAGTCAGCAATCACAACTGGTAAGCCTCTCAACTATTCCGAAAATATGGTTCTACAGATCCACAAAGAGAAAACCCAGAAGTTCCTCCAAAACCTGAGCCGCTTCACTAAAAATCTTCCTCCAAAAACCATCCTACTACTAAGCTGAACCGTCGGTATCACTCTTGGAATACGGTCGATACCAAACTCAATCTCCAGATACTGACAACTCTGATTTTCTGAAGTCATTCGGGAAAAGAATCTCTAAACACAAGAGAACGCTCAAATAATCGCTAGTCACTTTTGCGACCATCCCAGACTAATTCAAAGAAAAACTGTTCCCCTTTACCCAACAGAACAGCCTACGCTCACTAATCAATCCATCGAAGAAATGGATCCACCCTGCTGCTTCTGAACTCACTGCTAAGCCAGAAAGCTTCTTTACCAACACAGAAAACTCCGAGCTGCACTGCTGACACTAATGCCAAGGAATTTCTAATCTAAAGTTCTTCGAGAAACTCGGACCCCGAATCAAACAGATACATTCTGCTGAACACCGCCACAACACCGAAGCAGACTTACTTCCCTAACTCGTTCCAAATAAACATCTTCGGAGACATCCACAGTCACTGCGTCTCATCACACAGCTACTACATCTCGAGAGATCAAAATATCATCTCTCTTCTGCCCAACCGACAGATCAAACTATACTCATCCAAACTCTCGAAAATCCGCTCACACGAGCGCGATCATCTTACACTTAAAGGCTGGACTTCGAATCCTTAACAGATTTCCTTTAGAAACTCAAAGAAATTCTTACACCACAATTTCATTCGATACGAACTGTAGACCTAATATCATCTCGGTCGATACACTTCCAACCTCAACAAATTCAACCATTGGTAGTCGTGTTACATACCACTACCACCCTATTTACCTTTATACTTATATTGGGATACCCGAACAGGTAACCCAACCGATAGGTAGAATTAAATAAATATATATATATCAAAAACACAAATACGCTCTCTCAAGGAAGAAATCACTTAAGAGCCTAGGTATTCGCTCAACCTAGTGCTCTGATACCAACTGTGACGACCCGACTTCCTACGCCCAGGAAATCGCATCGTTTTGAAGAAAAGAAAGAGGTGAGAAAATAGAAAAGATAGAAAGAAGAAGAAACAACATCAGAATCTCAACAGCGGAACGAATAAAATATAATATATCACATAAATATCATATACATCAAAGTACACAGATAATACATCACATACTAGACAGTTATAAACACCTATCTAGTTAATACAACTCAACATCACAGAGATACAACACAGCGGAATATACAGAATAACACTGACACAGCGGAACCAATATATATATCTACACGCTGAAGCCTCCTGCTCCAATGCTCCTCCAGAATTCGTCAAAGCTAAACCTGAATCCCTTGACTACCCGTAAAAATTTGGGTACCCGAGAGTTTATGAAAAACAGAAATAAACTTCGGGTCAGACATGGGTCTGGTATGAGTAACAGGTTAAAGTTGCTTAACTTTGAAAACCATTTGAAAACAAAGGTATCACGTAAGACTCCCCACAAATAAACATGGGTAAGTTTTTACCTTACGCTAACCAAAACATTTCATAGGAAATCCAGTGATATTATAATAGTGTCTAGGGTTTTCAAGTAAATAGAAAATAGCTGAAATTGTTACATCTATTAAATTCCAGCATACTAGCCACAACGTGGGTAATACAATCAAAACCGTAAGGTCTCGTAGGGAAAATGGGTTTCCATCAATGGCTGGGCTACTGGGGTACCGCCCGTCACAGTACGTGGCCTAGATCACCATACCGAGGAGTACGCCCGCTCCCTTGCAGCACAAAGCCGGACCCGTTCCTTACTGAACAGTTCCAAACGAGACAACCCCGGCAGTTGGACGTCTCCACTGCCCACACAATCGAAATAAAAAGGGACATCTAGACAGGAGAAAATCTCGCTCTCAAGTGGGTGCTACCCACGAAGCTTTGCTGCACCTCCCCTGTTTTAGCCATTCCCGGTTGATAAGGCTTGAGGTCACGATTACCTTTATCAGAACTCATCACTTAGAATGCTCATCGTCCACCTGACGATGTGCTGAAAGCATTCAATCCATACAAGTTCGTTCCGGGTTCGAACGAAACCGAAGGCATTATCTCGTTACACTCGTATTGGAATCACCCTCAGAGTTAACGACGATAACCCTTGCACTCTGAATCTTCATCTCGAATCTATAAGTACTATTTCCGTCAAACTCATTACGGAATCACCCACAGAGTTATACTGACGAATAGTTCTTATACCTCGAGTCTTCACTTGCTCCACTTGGATTTCACGACCTATCGTTATTTTGGATCGATGTGGTATTCGGGTCTCCAGACCTAGAATCCCGGTATACGGAAACCCGATCCCGGTCTCATCGAAATCCAAACCGTGTCTTTTAAGGCCAAGTTGTTTTAAAGGTTTAAAACAATTCAATTCAATTATCCATATCAACACAGATAGATAAATCACAATATCACAGATAAATAATCACATATCAGCATAAATGGATCATCTATGATATCACACTTAAATCAGAGCATCCAAATCAAACAGAGATTACTCATCACATAACTGAGTTTTCAATCAATCAATGGGAATTCATATCATCCATTCATAAGCAAAGATAATAATTACATCGTTGGTAATTAATTTAAAACGAATTAAATCAATTACCCTACCTTAAATTAATTTAAAATTAATTAAATTAATTACTTCATCATTATTAAACTTGCCTATATTAATTAATTATCAATCAATTAATAAATCATCATCCCATTATTCCTTTTTATTAATCATCCTTGATTAATTTTCTTTAATTACATTTAAGTAAATTCCTTGAGTTACTTCTCAGATTAATTACTTAACCAAATATAGAAATTAACCCTTTCATAACTTCATTTATTAATTAACTAAAGTTAATTACATTACTTAATTAATTGTATTAATAAATTTTTCCATTTATAAATAAATCCAAATACATTTATTCCAAATTCCAACATTAATTATAATAATTAATGATCTCGAATTACATTTACAATTTAATTTAGTTAAATCAAAGTAATCAATCTTTAATTTAATCCACAATATAAATCACCCTTGATTAATCAAATCAGTAATTAACTCCTTTAATTACTCTATAAATAATTATCTCCAATTAATCCCTTGATTAATTATAAAAAGTAATTATACTCTAATTATTTTATTAACAAACTCATCCCATTAACTACGTCTTGTAATTACTTACCAATTACTTCTCTGAGTAATTATACTTATCACATCACCAATTGATTAATTCAGATTAATTAAAATAATTTAATTAACTCAAATAAATCAAATTATTCAATAAATCAAATGAGTAATTAATTCCTTAATTACTTCCCATTCAATTAACTATACTTTAACAGTTAAAATGTTGATTTTAATTAATCAATTCAAAATAACTATAAATAAACATTTAAATTGATTAATTATAAATAATTTAGTTAATAACCTCCATTAACATTTATTTAATTACTATCTAAAATAATTAACTTACATTAATTTATAAATCCAATTAACCTTTCATTAATAACATATAAATTACTTATTCCATTATTTAAACTTTAATTAATATAAATTAAACTTGAAATTACAAATCTAATCACTTAATTCATTTAAACTTTAATTAATTCATTTAAACTCAAATCACAAATTTAATCAATATAAATTCATCCATTACCATTCAAATTCTTTTAATTGTTAATGAGTTTAAATTTAAATCATTATTTCTTAAAGGGAACTCATTTCCATTTTAACTTCCATTTTAAGTTTCAAGCTTAAACGAACAATAATTAAATTTTAAATCTCTTTATAATCTGACTTTTAAGACCTCAAATTACAAATTAAAACAATAGTTAGTGACGAAGAGTTTAAATCGAATTCACTTAAATTAAGTCTCTTTAAATTTGTTTAAAGTGTTTAAATTTTAAATTTTATTTTATTTCAAAAGTCTGGAAATTTTAAACACTGAATTTTACTCAGTTAACTTGGGTTTTAAATTTAAAAACCCACAATTTAAATTTTTATTTCAAATCCGGTTCAGTTAAACTTGAAACAAATGACTCGAGTTCCTCTTTAATTTACTTCGAGAAAAACAGGGTATTTCCCCGAGCCAAACACAGAATTACCCGAGTACTAACTCGAGACAACTGGGTATTGTCGAAAATGCAAAAAGACAGACCTACCCGAGACCCCTATCTTTTACTTCGAGTAATATACGCATTCACCCGGACCAAAACGAGATTTACTCGAGTAAAACTCGAGTGTTCCCAGACTCAACTCAACAGCCAGACGCGAAAATATGGTGCACGTGCACACCACCGATGATCGACTTCGATCAACTACGCGACGCCGAGCAAGTCGACCACGTCTACCACTCACGATCTCGATCACCCAAAACCTCGAACAAGTTGCCCAATCGAATTCGAGCGCTAATTCCAAACCTGGAACAAACCTACCCACTCCACCACCAACCTGGAAACGCCTCGTTTCCCATGCTCCGATCACCGGAAGCACTGCAACTCCGGCCATCACTTCGCCGCCTCAACCTCTACCACCTCCTCAAACCCGATGACACTCGATCAACTCTTGGCTTTGAACGAAATGAAAATTCACAGCAACCCAAAACTAGGTCACCCAGTTTCAAAAGCTTCTCGCCGCCACCTCGACAAAGATTATCGCCATCCAATATTTTTCCGGACTTCACTGGTCACTCCTCTACCCATTGGAGGAAGCACGACACTTCCTATCAACTCCAACGACCATGGCAACTTAAAATACATGAAACAGAGAAACTGGAACTGCTCTTCAACCCAAGCTTTTAAAATTACAATTTTTGTCTTAAAAATCTTAATTTTGTATGAAGTTTCGATTTATATACCTGAATATAAGAATTTTAATACTTGGTTTTTGACTTGTTTAAATATGCTCTGTATTTTCTTTTGGTTTCAGATGAAATTCAAATGGTTTAAATCTTAAACTAGTTTGTAATCTAAAGTCCATGGTATAACAAACTATATTGTTCTAAACTAAGGTACAAGTGAAGTTGAATCAGGGTATTTGATTTATAAATGAGTTTAGAACCTGGAATTTGAAAACAGTGAACATCCAGACCATACACAAAGCATGTACATACATATATTCACAGAGATAAAAACATGTTCACAGGCATATTACACTCAGAGATGATCATGCACTTTAACTATATACTTATATTTTTAAAACATTTGTTACTCACCAGACATGGAAATGAGAACAGAGATGTTTGCATCAGTTTGAACTTGAAAAACTGGAAAGTCCCTCTTTTTTTCTACTTTGATCTTCTTGCTATTTTGCATCTCTACTTCTCTGTTGAATTAAGTTGTAGAATCTGGTTTTGATTTTAAATGGAGTCTTGTTTTAAATTTTTAAATGAAGTAGTATGGCATTTGTATTTTGCTCGAATGGAATGCAAGTGATAAAGGAAGAAGTTGCTTACAGGTTTGTATATTTTTTTCATGTCAGAGATATTTGCAAATTCTTGGTGGCTGAAAGGAATTCATACAGCTCGAATGGTATGGTTTGGGCTGCTAAGGATTGAAGCATTGAATGCTATTGTACTATGATGTTTTATTTTATACATATCTATATTTTATATACTTTTTCCTTACTTCACTTATAAGCTACAAGCAGGTTCATTTTTTTTACTTTCTGTTTAGCTTTTGATTTCCTTTAAGTTTGCATGACATTTACATATTCGAACCTTGTTTTTATGTAATCTTTTACACTTTCCTATACCAGTTAATTGACTAGGCAGATTTGGTTAAGGCTGGCACATCATTTCCATGATTTATATCTTCTTGTTTTCTACTTTGAAATGTGACTAAAATGTTGTTGTAATGTTTTTGTTTAATTATAAATGTGATGAATGTAGTTTAATTATGTTGTTAGATTAAGTAGTGTTTGTTTTTATCATTTACAAAACGACAAAGTTTACTCACGTATTCATTTTATTGTTATTATCGTTTATAATATGTTGTTGATTATAAAAATGTATTTGTTTTATTTCTTACAAACGATATAATTTCACTCACGTATATTCGTTTCACTTGTTATTTCAATCGGTGTTTTTGTTACTCGTATCATCGTATTGTATTTTATTTGAATATTTTATTTATTTATATTATAAAAGTTCACTTATCAAATTTAAAAATAATTTAAACAAAGAAATTATTCTTTTTATTCACATTACTTATTTTATAATACATACTAGAATATCATTTGACAAAAATTGAATTTATAACATATATACATTTTAAACTATATTTTTAACAAGCAATACTTTTATTTAAAAAGAAAATAGAACAAAACCCTTTTGTTAATAAATATAAATTTAAACCAAAGTCAGAAATAGTTCTAGACAATTTAAACATTTATCTAAAATATTTAAAACACTATATTTATGAATTTAATAGCTTTGAAAAACTCATTTTGAAATAAACAAAAATTTCCAAATCATCAGAATATATATTAGAAATTTAAAATAAAATTTATCGATTGAATTTAAAGCAGAACTTCCCTATCTACAATACATACCAATATATATAAAATAAATAGATAATAAATTTATTAGTTTTAAAAGATATAATTCACAATACGATATTAATTAAGAGAAAATATCGATTCAAATATTATAACCCAAAGATATTTCAATATCAATACAATATTGATCAGAAGAAAAATATAAATTCAGATCCGATAATTCAATAATATATCAAATCAATTTAATATTTATTACAGATTATTAAATTGATATTGCTCGAAATTCCGGGATGTCACAAAGTAAGTGATTAAGTTTTAAGTAACACTTAAGGAAGGTTAATGATTAATAAAGTTTTAATTAGTGATTTCTGAAGTTAAAAACTAATTATATGGTTAATTATTAGTTAATTAAGTTAATTAGTTGATTAATTATTATTTAATTAAGTGATTATTTAATTAATTTTTAATTAATTAGGGTCTAACTAATACTGAATTGTTTAAACCTTAACTAAGATGTATTAAGAAGTTAATTAGGACTTAACTAAGTTCATTAAGTTAATTAAACTTGAATTATGATTTAATCTTGATTTTATTATGATTAATTAAGATATAATTAGGGTTAAGCCAACTAAATATACTTTAATCTTTTAAAATGTTGTTTTAAACCCAATCGGTTATATTTTAAATCAATTTTCTTTTTAAGATTAATTGATTTTAAATCAAAGGATCTCTCGTCTGGACCATTTAGTAGCCAAATGAATTAAAATAGTGATTATAAAAACGTTGACATGTTTTATGGGAAGTAAGTTGACTTGTGTTTAACATAAATGTTGAATATCGGTAACGTGATAAACACAAGGAAGTTAATTTCAATAAGCGGGTCATGAAAACATAAGCATATAAAATATACTTCTATATGTACATTTTTCACCGATAATGGATGTATCCATATTTGTAACTCGGACATCACCTATGATTGATTGTATGTTAGGTCCGAATCCTTTACATATCTGATGTTAGGCAATACCCATGATATAACTTGGATAAGTAAACCCAAATTTAATGATCCCTTGAAGTCATTAAGCCTCCGTTTGGTTTTGGAAAGTTAATATTTCATTTAATTTTAAAATGGTCTTCAAAGTTATTCTATTTTGAACAAGATATTTGAAGAATGATTAGACAATTGTTTTGAATATTATATAAAGAATTTATGAATAATTTTGAGGTATTCATAAAAGGAGTTTTAGAAATAGTTCTGAATATTTATAACAAGATTTTATAAAGTGAATATTAGGCTCAAGTCCCTAATAAGTTTCAAAATACACCAAAACCCCAGTAAAAAAAAGTATGTAAATTAGGTCCGTAGAATTAAGTTACTAAGTAATTGCATATAGTTATGTAATTATTCAATGAATAATTGCAGACATTTATGCAATTATATCCAAAAGTTGCATAAATTTATGCATTTTTTTGGTGAATAATTGCGGAAATTTCCGCAATTTTTTTGGTGAATAATTGCGGAATTTTCATTAAATTTTTGAAAAAATTGCGGAAATTTCCGCAATATTTTGGTGAATAATTGTGGAATTTTCCGCAATTTTTTGAAAAAGTTGCGGAAATTTCCGCAATATTTCAATGAATAATTGTGGAAATGTCTGCAATTTTTTGATATAATTGCATAAATGTCTGCAATTATTCACTGAATAATTGCATAAGTGTATGCCATTATTCGTTAACTTAATTCTAGGGACCTAATTTACAAACTTTTTTTACTGGGTTTTTTGTGTATTTTGAAACTTATTAGGGACCTGTGCCAAACTGTCCCTTTTATAAATGGGTTTGGATGTCTATAAAGAGAAGTTTTACACAAGGTTTGGAAGTTTATAAAGAAGTTTATATAACCGGGTTTGAATATTTATAAAGAGTCTCATAAATGAGTATGGAGGTTGATAAATGTTTTGTAAACGGGTTTGGGTTTAAGCAAAAGGATTTGATGGGTAAGGGAAATTTATAAAAGGATTTACTGAAGATAACTACAACAGGAATTCGAGGTTTGAGTTTCTTGAAGTTGACCTTTTAGAAAATGGTGGAATGGAACACCCGTTCCACACTTAACTCCGAAGGAATAGTGCTTACAGTTATCCATTTCTCCAATTTGATTAATGTAGTTAAATCTGTTTAAGAGATTTGGAAATGGGAAATCTTATAAATGTTTTGTGAATATACTTATGTAAAGGAGATAAATATATGAATGTTGATAAATGTATAGGAAAGGAGATTTATAATGAAAACGGTTTTGCGGCTTAGTGATTGTTTTAGGTAATTAAATCTCTAGATTTTGTTGTTGTTATTTGATAGTTAAATAACCGACCATCAAATTTGGCCTAATTTGACTTAGGAAGTATGAGTGTAAAGTTCTAGTTTCCAACAAGGACTCGAATACTTACTTCCAAAAGAAACGGGAATGAGTCAATTGGAAATTATCGGTTGTTGGTACGGAGAGACCGGGATCAGATTTATATATCCGAAAACCACTCTGAACCAACATGTACATTCGAGTGGAAGATATCTTGATGATGATTGAAGATGGTGCTCTTTGAAGTGCAAGGGCTACTGCTACTAATCTGAGGGTGATTCCAACATGGATGTAGTAAAGTTAGTGCCTTCAATTTCGTTCAGACCCAGAAAGAACTTTTATGGATGAATACTGGCATTGTATTGACGCTTGGAGGGCAGTGTTAGCATTCCAAGATGGATTGCTATTCAGAAAGGTAAAAGGTAGCCTTAAGACTCATCAACCGGGAATAACTAAAACAGGGGATATGCAGCGGGGATATGTGGGTCGCACCCATTAGGGTATATCATCGCCCTTCTAGATATATACACAATCATCAATGAATTCGTGTACGTGGGAGCGCTCGGCTATAGGTTGCAAAACAATCGAGGTAATGATATATTTGGTACTATCCAGCAAGGGATAGGCTAGTCATGTGTTGGCAGGGGTCATTAGGTATGACGCGGTATATTTTTCTAGAGGTGTACTGTGGCGGACGGTACCCCAGTAGTCTAGTCATTAGTTGGAATCCAATCTCCAATTGTGCCTTACATATGGATTGTAGAGCCTAGTATGTTGGAATGTGAGATATAAGCATTCAGCTATTTTATCTATTTACTTTGAACTTAGCCACTATGATAATATCACTGGATTTTTATATAAAATGTTTTTGTTATCGTAAGGTAAAAAGCCGTCCGTTTTTATGTGCGGTGTGGTCTTACGAGATACCCTTTGTTTGAAAAGTTTTCAAATGTAGAAATCAGTTTGGTTGTTACTTGTTATCAAGTTTTACTCATGTTGGTTTACCAGACTGACCCGGGCGTTATTCCATGTATTGCTCGGGTTAGACCGAGCATGTTTTTCCCAGGTTTAGCTAGATACTTCGGAGCTGGAGAGGAGCTGGATGAGCAAGAAGTATTCACGTATTATTGATTCCGTTATATTATAGAGTCTGAATGTTTGTCAATGTGAGGACGGGTTTTTATAACTGCATAAAATTTACGATAAGTCTAATGTACTCTAATGTTGTATATATGAATAAAGATGTTTCCTTTCTGTAAAGATCATGGTTGTATTATATATTATTCGCTGCGTTGTGAGATTCTGTGTTGTTTTAGTTTTCTCTATCTTCAACCTTCTTCTTTCACCCAAACAGATTGATATTTCCGGCACTTGAATGTTTCGCATGTAATACAATGGATGTATTAGTGCCGATTTTTTAGGGTTGAAAATCCGGTTCGTTACATAAAGAATCAAAGAAAAATAAGATACAAATCAATTCCCTTAAACCCCACTCTGTTAAAGTTGCCAAAAAACAAATTACAATACTCTAATTTGAGTACCCAATTTAACAAAAAAACCTAAATATAATTCCTTATCTATGCCTCTATTTATAACAACAAATTACTTGGTGCTCAAATCACTATTATATGGAAACAAATAAATTTTTGCATCCAATTCAAGAGAGTAAAATATTATGTGTTATTGTAATATCCATGTCATATTTGCAATGTTATGCTCCAATATATGCTTTTATTCTATTATATTTGCTTCCAAATCCCTTATAACATTACCTCGAGTAGAAAATTAGTCACCGTCTCCTTCCAACTACTATATTGAAAAAAAGATCATTTTCACTTTATAGGACATGCATAACTCATGTGAATCTCACCACCTCTCATCAAACTTCATGTCACAACCACTAGCAGATTCCATATCGCCCTTGCTCTTTATAATCAATGAACGCCTCATATTGTTTGTGTATGTGGAAACATGCTTCTGAATCAAGCACCAGTCTTAGCCTTCGCCATTATCAACTCTTAAAGTATTAGCATTAACTTCATCACCAAAGTTTGCATCATCATCACTATTTTCTTTAGAAATTTATTTTTTTCCCTTCTTCTAAAGCCTTCATCTTCTTCTTATCCTTTGCTAAACTATTGTAGAATTTCAGTACAGGACTTAGTTTTTCACGATAATAACTGTAACAACCCGCATATTTACGATTCGTATATTTTTATTGTTTAATTTGAAAATAGCACTGTTAGTTGGATTTTAGTCCGAAAAAGTCACTATTCGTAAAAGAACAATCGAATTAGTGAAGTGTCTTTGTGGTTCGTGTTTCGAAGGAGTCTAATTGAGAAAAACTATTTCCTAGGAATTCAGACGTCTGAAACTAATCATTCAGACGTCTGAAATTGTTCAATTCAATCCAGAAAGAAAATAGGCAAAAATTGCCATTTTCAGACGTCTGAAATGGACAATTCAGACGTGTGAATATTGTTCTAGGAACTCATATTTTTCCTGATTCAGACGTTTGAATTATCCATTTCAGACGTCTGAATCAAGAGTGAAGTTGAGAATCAACAATTTGAACGTGAGACCATTTCCATTGAGTTCAAAATGTTGTTTGCGACTTTTTTTAGTATAAGCTTCGATATGTTTGGAGCGAGTTGAATTTGGATATTTTCTATTGGGCTTTGGGTTTGGGTTTCACCCCAACTCACTCTATAACCTAACTCAGCCCCTCTCTTCATCCATTCATTCTCATTTCCTTTCTTTTTCTCAAGCTCAACTAAAAATGGGGGAAGAGAAAAGGAATTAGAAATTCCAAGCCTTAGATTCATTTGCAAACTCAAATTCAAGTCCAAAATCCAAGGGAAGCTTTGGTAAGCCTTCTTTTCACCTTCTCCATCTATCTATCTCTCCAATCTCAGAAAATTCCTAAACCCTAATTTAGGAAATACTTGTTTTGATCTTATATTGAAGCTTATAGAGTTGATGTGAAGAGTGGTTGATCTTTTCCTTGTGATTGAGCTTCTTATCATTTGTTTTTGAGTTAAAAGGTGAGTTTTTGAACTCACATCTACATCTATATCTTTGATAGTGTTAGGTAGCAATTCCTAACATATAATCCTTGTCCATTTGTTCTTGAATCGAATTGGTTTAATGAATATTCCAATTTTTTGCGTTTGAAGTCAAAATCTATGAAAATCCTTATATGGTTGTTTGGGCATATTGGTCGGAATGTATTGGTGAATCTTTAAGGTTGGGTAGTCGTTTGGCGTAAACCCCTAGCCATCATCACTCATCTGATTGCTTCCGATATGATTTCGCCATCTTTGGCCTAGGCAAAGTATTGCCAGAGTACCAGTTTCAGACGTCTGAAATATACAATTCAGACATCTGAATCTGCTTGTCTCAGCCTTATTTGCCTACTTTGTGTGGGATTCTAATTTTTTATCGATTCGTGATTATCCGATTTGTTGTTATCAATTATTATTGACTTTGATGATTTCTTTTTGATTTCATACACGGGTTTATAAAATGATCTTTTTAATTGTATTAAAAGCTCGTTTCTCCAATTTATAATTTCTATTTAAAACACACACACAATTTTGCACTTCGAGCGAAGAGGGAGGAGAATCAAATGATTAAATAAAACGCGTGCTATGAACATGTGCGTTTATCTTTTCAGTTAATTCCTAATCTATTCGTTTGACTGTTTTGACCTTTGGGTCTGGTTTACCGATGAGATGAGGTGAACTTTGTACTGCTTTGAGTGTGAAATTGGCTAATGGTTAGTAAACCGTTTAGTGCGAACGTGGGGTATGGCACTCACGTTAACATTTTCCGGGTTCCTTTCTGAGAGTTGTGACACATTCCGCCGGACAGTGGTGTCCAGTACCGCCACTACGGTTTGTTGCCTTTAGGCGCTGCCTTCGGGCGTTGCCTTCGGGCGTGTGGATCCTTATTACAGTATTGAGCTCGAGCATCTTTTGTTTCTTTGGCAATTATATTTCCCTAGCGTATCGCCTTTCGGGGTAGGTTCTTTGAACCACACGATATATAGCGATTACCTTGTGGAAACTTGTGTTACCTTTATTGGTATTTGTCATTTGCCTTTTGGCTTGTTCTGGGATATGATATCCTTTGTTTATTGGAATTGCCGATGATATGAGGCTTGTTTTGATTCATCTTATGTTAGATGATTTGGTTATCTCTTTTGGAGATATTGGTGGTACTTTATGATCTTGTATGTTCATTATCATTTAGTTTATCTGACTGATTTGTTTAGCTAGACCGACCCGTGTATTTTATACTCGGGTCAGACCGAGATGTTTCAGGTTAGGTACATTGGACTTAGCCTATTTTGCTTCCGCATGGACTACTCTGCTAGCTCCTTTTTGTTATAGCGTTTTGTGTAGTCCTTTTTGGTTGTAACTCTGATATATATTCTTTTGACTCATCTGTATATTGTGGTTTACTTTACCACTTGACATGTATCATTTTGTATACTCTGTAATGTATCTGTATATGTGTAAATGTATGGGATGATCTACTGTTCTGTGATGTGTATTACATTTGAGTTGTTATATTTTATTCTGATAGATCCTCCAGTCACCTATGGCTTTGTGTTGAGTATTTATTGGATATGTCGATCCTTTCGAGAATGAATGGTAATTGTCGCCGTATTCAATAGATAATCAAGACAAGGCTATAGATGGTTGCTCCTAACCAGCTCTATTCTCCGTATTAACAGACGGTGTTACCTAGTAATACTCTTTGCTAATGTGGGTCTCGGAGTGGGGCGTCACAGCTTGGTATCAGAGCTGAGTTCAGAACAAAATATGATAAACATAGAACAGAGACACATATTACGGTACATCAAAGTGTAGTACAAATGGTACGAATCTTTGAATCATCGTGCCTTTCTTCTTTCCGTTCCTTTGGGGTAGATAGAATTTTGGGGAATACGTCTAGGAATGCATTTTTATTCCGTAGTATTCCATATTTGAATTAATGATATCTACCTTGTGAATAATCTTTTTCTTATCTTAACTTTCAGCTAATGGCTAGAAGAGGCAGAGGACGACGCTCGAATGCTGGGCAATCCAGCAGCTTACATCCGGACGGTGTATATATGTCTACCGATCAGTTCTTGGAGTTATTTAGGAGCACTCAGCCTCCAGCTCCTATTCGAGCATCTCCACCTCGCAAGTCTGCCTTTGCACGCCTGTGCAGTGATTTTTCTCATCTTGGTGGAAAGCCATTCAAAGGCTCCGAGTTCGTTCTTGAGGTCCAAGGTTGGATTCGCACATGCGAGCGTATTTTCTCTCGTATGGATCTTTCTGACCACGATCGAGTTCTTGTAACTTCTAGCTTATTGCAAGAGCATGCCCTTGATTGGTATGAGCTTCTTATAGCCGAACTTGATGAGTCTGTTCTTTCTTGGACTCAGTTTCGAGAACGATTCGAACTCAAATTCGTTCCTGAATCTGAGAAAGTTTTATTAGCCCGTCGCTTCCTTGAGTTGAAGCAAGGGAAGTCGTACATTTCTGATTATGTTGCATCATTCGAGGCCTTATCTAAGTATGGTCTTGAATTCATTAGCACTTCTTATAAGAAGAATATGAAGTTTGTCTCTGGTCTTAAGAAATATCTTAAGAAGTCCTTAATGCTCCAGCTTTAGCTTTCTTTTGAGGAGTTAGTTGATTTGGCACTTCATCTCGAGGCCATCGAGAAGGAGTGTGATAGTGGTGATGATGTTGAGGTTCGCAAGAACCCCAATAAGAGGAAGTTTCCATTTCATAAGCGGGAATCTTTCCCTTCCAAGAAGAAAAAGCCCGTTGAATCTGGTTCTAACTCTCAATCTGCTGGAACACCTTCCGTTCGGAAGTGTTTCAATTGTGGTTCTCCTGATCATATGATTCGAGCTTGTCCTAAGCCTCTCTTCTGCCATTATTGCAAGAAGGAAGGTCACCATATTTCCTCATGTCCTACTGCTCTTGCTAGTGCCAAGTCTGGCTAGCTTTATGTTGTTAAGGCTTCTGGAGGTTCTTCTCAGCCCAAAGGTATATCTCCATCTATTTTGGAAGGTTCTATTTTATTTCATGACCGTAGTATTCGAGTTCTTTTCGATACGGGTGCTTCGCATTCATTCGTATCGAAGAAGCTCATCGATGATTTGTCTTTGGATGTTTCTTGTATGGTTACTTCGTTAAGGATTGCTAATCCTATTGGAGGATCCGCAACCCTTAGCATGCTTTGTGATGATGTTGAGATTGTTTTATGTGGCTTTTCTTTTCATGCGAATCTGCATGTTATTTCTTATTTGGGATTTGATATGATTTTGGGTATGGACTGGCTAGTGAGATACGATGCCAGGATTATTTGTTCAGAAAGAATTTTATATCTTCGACATCCGGATTCGTCAACTCAGCTATCACTTGTTCTTCGGAATGTGGATAATTCTGAAATGGCTTTATGTTCTCTTAACTCACGAGATGATGATGATATATCTCGTATTCCTATTGTTTGTGACTTCTCTGATATTTTTGAGCCGATTTTGTGTTTGCCACCCAAGCGGGCGATCGAGTTTCGCATTGATCTCATCCCAGGCGCGCAGCCAGTTGGGCGTCCTCCTACGAGGATGTCTACAAAAGAAAATGAGGAACTCAAGATGCAGCTTTTTGAGCTTGAGTCCAAGCAGTTGATTCAGTCCAGTTTTTCACCGTGGGGTGCCGCGGTCGTCTTTGTGAAGTAGTCCGATGGAACTCTTAGGCTCTGCATCGACTATCGCAAGCTTAACGAGTTGACCATCAGGAATAGGTATTTGTTGCCTAGGATTGATGATATGTTCGATCTATTGAGTGGCGCTATGGTCTTCTCTCAGCTCAACCTTGCCACTGGCTTTCACTAGCTCCGAGTCGCGGAAGATAGCATACCTCTTACAGCTTTCCGCACTCGATATGGTTCTTTCGAGTGGCTCATTATGCCGTTCGGTTTGACGAACGCTCCTACTTTCTTTGTTGATCTTATGAATCGAGTATTCCAAGAATATTTCGATAAGTTCGTCCTTGTGTTCATTGAAGACATTCTTGTTTATTCTAAGTCTGAAGCCGAGCATGCTAATCACTTGAGAATTGTCTTGAGTACTCTTTGTCACCATCAGCTTAAAGCCAAATTCTCCAAGTGCCATTTTTGGGAGAATAAGGTTAAGTTCTTAGGCCATGTTGTATCTTCTGACGGCATTTCTGTCGATCCCTCAAATATCGAAGCTATCCAGAATTGGAAGAGGCCTGAGAATGTTCATGAGATTCGTAGTTTCCTTGGATTGGTGGGTTATTACCGTCGGTTCATTAAGGATTTTTCCCGTGTTGTGCTTCCTCTCACCAGCCTTACTCGGAAAGGCATTCGTTATATTTGGTCTGATAAGTGTGAAGCTTCCTTTCAGACATTAAATGAACTTCTCACCAATGCTCCTATTCTTGTGGTTCCCGAGGGGAATCATGATCTTGTTGTCTACACCGATGCTTGTGGTAGTGGTCTCGATGTCGTGCTTATGTAGAAGGATCGGGTAGTTGCTTATGCTTCTAGGCAACTGCATCCGAATGAAGTTCGCTATGCCACTCATGATCTTGAGTTAGCCGCCATTGTCTTCGCCTTGAAGATTTAGCGACACTATTTATTAGGCGAGCGCTTCATTCTCTATATCGATCATAAATCCTTCAAGCATTTATTCACTCAGAAGGAACTCAATATGAGGCAACAGCGTTGGCTCGAGTTTCTTGCCTCCTATGACTTTGATATCCAGTATACCCCTAGTAAGGGTAATCGTGTTGCTGATGCTCTTAGTCGCAAACATTCGGCTGTCGTTTCTATGATGCTTGCCGAATGGGATATTCTTGAGACTCTATCTTTTTGTGATATTCGTGATCGGGCTCCATCTTATGATTCTCTGATAGTATTATTCAGTTTGGAAGCTCGACCCTCTCTATTGGATCGTATTGCCGAAGCTCAGCGGCGTGATTTTGATCTTGTGCATCTTATTCAGCTTTGTGAGACTGAATCCCGTGATGAGGCATTGCGGGATTTCAGCATTGATTTTCATGGGTGTCTTCGCGAGAAGGATCATCTTGTTGTGCCTTCTGATTATGCACTTAGGCATGACATTCTTGATGACTGCCATCGTTCTAAGTATACCATTCATCCTGGCAGTAGTAAGATGTATGCCGATATACATCGCTTTTATTATTGGGAAGGCATGAAGCGCGATGTGGCGAGTTATGTGAGTAATTGCATGACTTGTCAACGTATTAAAGCCGAACATCAGCGCCCTTCTGGTCTCCTTCAGCCTCTAGAGATTCCATTGTGGAAATGTGATCAGATTTCGATGGATTTCATTGATGGCATACCTCGTACGAGATCGGGCCATTCTAGCATTTGGGTTATTGTTGATCGCCTCACCAAATCAGCTCATTTTGTTCCTATTAAATCTAATATGACTGCTTCCCTTTTGGCTAAGTTATATATCAAGGAAATCGTGAGACTTCACAGTGTTCATAGTTCGATTGTGAGTGACCGTGATCCTTTATTCACAAGTCATTTCTGGAAGAGTCTTCAGCAAGGTTTGGGAACAAAGCTTAATTTCAGCACAACTTATCATCCACAGTCTGATGGACAGACTGAATGGGTGAATCGTATCTTAGAGGATCTCCTCCGTATTTGTATTCTTGATTTTGGAGGTAGTTGGGAGGATCATCTACCCCTTGTAGAGTTCTCCTATAAAAATAGTTTTCAGTCCAGTATTGGTATGGCTCCTTTCGAAGCCTTATATGAAAGGCCGTGTTGATCACCTTCATGTTGGTTGGAATCTGTAGAGAAGCTTATTCTTAGCTTATAGAGTTTCACTTCCAGCTCATCTGTCCGGAGTTCACAACGTGTTTCATGTCTATCAGCTTTGGAAGTGTCTTCGAGAATCAGATTCTGTTATCGACTCTCCTGATTTACAAGAGCTTGGGATCTCACCAGACTTATCTATTGTACAGCAGCCTATTCGCGTACTTGCCTCGGAGGTGAGACACCTTTGACGTGCCGCTCATTAAAGTTCAATGGTCCGTTAATCCCAATGACTGTACTTGGGAAACCAGAGAGTTTATCGAGCGTTCCTATCCGGGTTTTCTATCTTTGCTTAGCAATGGTGAGATATCTCTTTATCTCAAGCTTATTTTCTTTCCTTTTTGGGTGATCTAAGTATGTAGTGGTTACAAATTCTTCTCTAGGAATTGCGCGGATGCAATTTTGTTAAGGAGGGGAGATCTGTAACAAACCGCATATTTACAATTCATATATTTTTATTGTTTAATTTGAAAATAGCACCGTTAGTCGGATTTTAGTCCGAAAAAGTCACTATTCGTAAAAGAACAATCGAATTAGTGAAGTGTCTTTGTGGATCGCGTTTCAAAGGAGTCTAATTGAGAAAAACTATTTCCCAGGAATTCAGAAGTCTGAAACTAATCATTCAGATGTCTGAAATTGTTCGATTCAATCTAGAAAGAAAATAGGCAAAAATTGCCATTTTCAGACGTCTGAAATGGACAATTCAGACGTTTGAATATTGTTCTAGGAACTCATATTTTTCCTGATTCAGATGTCTGAATTGTTCATTTCAGACGTCTGAATCAAGAGTGAAGTTGAGATTCAACAATTTGAACGTGAGACCATTTCCATTGAGTTCAAAATGTTGTTTGTGACTTTTTTTAGTATAAGCTTCGATATGTCTGGAGCGAGTTGAATTTGGCTATTTTCTATTGGGATTTGGGTTTGGGTTTCTCCCCAACTCACTCTATAACCTAACTCAGCCCCTCTCTTCATCCAATCATTCTTATTTCATTTCTTTTTCTCAAGCTCAACTGAAAATGGGGGAAGAGAAAAGGAATTAGAAATTCCATGCCTTAGATTCATTTGCAAACTCAAATTCAAGTCCAAAATCCAAGGGAAGCTTTGGTAAGCCTTCTTTCCACCTTCTCCATTTATCTCTCTCTCCAATCTCAAAAAATTCCTAAACCCTAATTTAGGAAATACTTGTTTTGATCTTAGATTGAAGATTGTAGAGTTGATGTGAAGAGTGGTTGATCTTTTCCTTGTGATTGAGCTTCTTATCATTTGTTTTTGAGTTAAAAGTTGAGTTTTTGAACTCACATCTACATCTATATCTTCGATAGTGTTAGGTAGCAATTCCTAACATATAATCCTTGTCCAATTGTTCTTGAATTGAATCGGTTTAATGAATATTCCAATTTTTGGCGTTTGAAGTCAAAATCTATGAAAATCCTTATATGGTTGTTTGGGCATATTGGTCGGAATGTATTGGTGAATCTTTAAGGTTAGGTAGTCGTTTGGCGTAAACATCTAGCCATCGTCACTCATCCGATTGCTTCCGATATGATTTGGCCATCTTTGGCCTAGGCAAAGTATTGCTTGAGTATCAGTTTCAGACGTCTGAAATACACAATTCAGATGTCTGAATCTGCTTGTCTCAGCCCTATTTGCCTACATTGTGTGGGATTCCAATTTTTTATCGATTCGTGATTATCCAATTTGTTGTTATCAATTATTATTGACTTTGATGATTCCTTTTTGATTTCGTACACGGGTTTAAAAAATGATCTTTTTAATTGTATTAAAAGCTTGTTTCTCCAATTTATAATTTCTGTTTAAAACACACACACAATTTTGCACTTCGAGCGAAGAGGGAGGAGAATCAAATGATTAAATAAAAAGTGTGCTATGAACACATGCGTTTATCTTTTCAGTTAATTCCTAATCTATTCGTTTGACCGTTTTGACCTTTGGGTCTGGTTTACCGATGAGATGAGGTGAACTTTATACTGTTTTGAGTGTGAAATTGTCTAATGATTAGTAAACCGTTTAGTGTGAACGTGTGGTATGGGACTCACATTAACATTTTCCGGGTTCCTTTCTGAGAGTTGTGACACATTCCATCGAACAGTGGTGTCCAGTACCGCCACTATGGTTTGTTGCCTTCGGGCGTTGCCTTCGGGCGTTGCCTTCGGGCGTGTGGATCCTTGTTACAGTACTGAGCTCGAGCATCTTTTGTTTCTTTGACAATTATATTTCCCTAGCGTATCGCCTTTTGGGGTAGGTTCTTTGAACCACATGATATATAGCGATTACCTTGTGGAAACTTGTGTTACCTTTATTGGTATTTGTCATTTGCTTTTTGGCTTGTTCTGGGATATGATATCCTTTGTTTATTGGAATTGCCGATGATATGAGGCTTGTTTTGATTCATCTTATGTTAGATGATTTGGTTATCTCTTTTGGAGATATTGGTGGTACTTTATGATCTTGTATGTTCATTATCATTTAGTTTATCTGACTGATTTGTTTAGCTAGACTGACCCGTGTATTTTATACTCGGGTCAGACCGAGATGTTTCAGGTTAGGTACATTGGACTTAGCCTATTTTGCTTCCGCATGGACTACTCTGCTAGCTTCTTTTTGTTATAGCTTTTTGTGTAGTCCTTTTTGGCTGTAACTCTGATATATATTCTTTTGACTCGTCTGTATATTGTGGTTTACTTTACCACTTGACATGTATCATTTTGTATACTTTGTAATGTATTTGTATATGTGTAAATGTATGGGATGATCTACTGTTCTGTGATGTGTATTACATTTGAGTTGTTATATTTTATTCTGATAAATCCTCCAGCCACCTATAGCTTTGTGTTGAGTATTTATTGGATATGTCGATCCATTCGAGAATGAATGGTAATTGTCGGCGTATTCAATAGATAATCAAGACAAGGCTATAGATGGTCGCTCCTAACCAGCTCTATTCTCCGTATTACCAGACGGTGTTACCTAGTAATACTCTTTGCTAATGTGGGTCTCGGAGTGGGGCGTCACAATAACAATGACGCCCATTTCCATATTTGTCCATCTTCCTTTCCTTACAATGTTGAATTCATTAATAGGGTTGGCTAATTCCTTTTCCTTGAACTTTTCTTCCTTCTAGTTCATTCTTCTCGTCTCTTAATTAAGAGAGCTACTTACCACTGAATCCATTGAGACAACTTCATTCGAATTTGAGTTGTTAAATGCAACAACAAGGGTTTCCTAACATCTTAGTAATGAACTCAATAACATTAGCGCTTGTGTCTCATCATCAATCTTGTAATTCATGATAGCCATTTTATTCACAATCACTTGAAAATAAGTAAGATGACTGATCCGCATTCCTTATGTTTTAGATTTACCAATCATCTCAAGAGTAAGATCTTGTTTGTTGCTGAAATATTTGCATAAATCTCCTCCAACTTGTTTTGAGTTGCATAATTTGTTGTTTCATTGGTAGCAATATGAAACACTGTATTCTCTAATAAACATCGAATAGTTTTCTAGCCTTCTTATCTAAAGTTGCCCATTTTTCCTCCATTTAACCACTAAGTCTCTCTCCTTTCTTATCGAATGGCTTATGAAGATCATTGAGATACAAAAATTTCTCTATATTTGTCTTCCATAACACCAGTTACTCTCATTTACTTTTACGTAGATATTTTCACTATCCAAAACCTTTTTTTTAGAAAAGAAGTTGCGTAGTCAACTTCGATACCAATTATTAGGGTTACGTTATGCTTGTCAAATTGGTACTTTCGAATGTGGATAGTATCATGTGTTGGAAGGGGTCGTTAGTTACGACCCGGTATATTTTTCTAGAGGTGTACTGTAGCGGACGGTACCCCAGTAGTCCAGTCATTAGTCGAAATCCAATCTCCAGTTGTGCCTTACATTTGGACTGTAGAGCCAAGTATGTTGGAATGTGATATATAAGCATTCAGCTATTTTATCTATTTACTTTAAACTTAGACACTATGATAATATCACTGGATTTTTATATAAAATGTTTTGGTTATCGTAAGGTAAAAATCTGTCTGTTTCTATGTGCGGTGTGGTCTTACGAGATACCCTTTGTTTGAAAAGTTTTCAAATTCAGAAATCAGTTTGGTTGTTACTTGTTATCGAGTTTTACTCACGTTGGTTTACCAGACTGAACCGGGCTTTATTCCATGTATTGCTCGAGTTAGACCGAGCATGTTTTTCCCAGGTTTGGCTAGATACTTTGGAGCTGGATGAGCAAGATGTATTCACGTATTATTACTTCTGCTATATTATAGAGTTTGTATGTTTGTCAATGTGAGGATAATTTTTATAACTGTCTAAAATTTTATGATAAGTCTAATGTACTCTGATGTTGTATATATGAATAAAGATGTTTCCTTTCTATAAAGATCATGGTTGTATTATATATTATTCGCTGCGTTGTGAGATTCTGTGTTGTTTTAGTTTTCTCTATCTTCTACCTTCTTCTTTCACCCAAACAGATCGGTATTTCCAGCACTTGAATGTTGGTCATGTAATATAGTGGATGTATTTGTGCCGTTTTTTTAGGGTCGAAAATCCGGTTCTTTATAAAAACAATCAAAGAAAAATAAGATACAAATCAATTCCTTTAAACCCCACTCTATTAAAGTTTCCAAAAAACAAATTACAATACTCTAATTTGAGTACCAAATTTAACTAAAAAACCTAAATATAATTCCTTATTTATGCCTCTATTTATAACAACAAATTACTTGGTGCTCAAATTACTATTATATGGAAACCAATAAATTATTGCATCAAATTCAAGAGAGTAAAATATTATGTGTTATTATAATATCCATGTCATATGTGCAATGTTATGCTCGCATATATGCTTTTATTCTATTATATCTGTTTCCTTTTAATGTGATTTTGAATCATAAATCACAACAATCCACATTGATACAAAATTATGTTAATCTAATACATACTCGCTTCGTATCAACTAAAACACATAAGCATGCACACCCTTCAATCAAATATGCAACCGTAATCTATTCAAAAAAACATAGTACCACAAAGGCCTCTATGTAGGCTTTGTGGTGCTCCTCTACATGCTCCACCTTAATTAAGACATGTTTATTTGTCCAACTTGAATTTAATAACTCCATACGTTCTTCATCATTTTTCCAATTCATATAGATTATTGCTTTTCAGTTTGACATGCAAAACCTCTCCACTACATGCTTCCAAATCCCTTATAACACTATCTCGAGTAGAAAATTAGTCACCGTCTCCTTCCAACTACTATATTGAAAAAAGATCCTTTTCACTTTATAGGACATGCATAACTCATGTGAATCTCACCACCTTTCATCAAACTTAATGTCACAACCACTAGCAGATTCCATATCGCCCTTGCTCTTTATAATCAATGGACGCCTCCTATTGTTTGCGTATGTGGAAACATACTTCTGAATCAAGCACCAGTCTTAGCCTTCGCCATTAACAACTCTTAAAATATTAGCATTAACTTCATAACCAAAGTTTGCATCATCATCACTATTTTCTTTAGAACTTTATTTATTTCCTTCTTCTAATGTCTTCATCTTCTTCTTATCCTTTACTAAACTATTGTAGAATTTCAGTATAGGATTTAGTTTTTTGCGATAATAACAATGACGCCCCTTTCCATATTTGTTCATCTTCCTTTCCTTGTAGTGTTGAATTCATTAATAGGGTTGGCTATTTCCTTTTCCTTAAACTTTTCTTCCTTCTAGTTCATTCTTCTCGTCTCTTAATTAAGAAAGCTACTTACCACCGAATCCATTGAGACAACTTCATTCGAATTTGAGTTGTTAAATGCAACCACAAGGGTTTCCAATCACCTTAGTAATGAACTCAATAACATTAGCGCTTGTGTCTCATCATCAATCTTGCAATTCATGATAGCCATTTTATTCACAATCACTTGAAAATAAGTAAGATGACTGATCCGCATTCCTTATGTTTTAGATTTGCCAATCATCTCAAGAGTAAGACCTTGTTTGTTACTGAATTATTTACATAAATCTCCTCCAACTTGTTTGAAGTGGCATAAGTTGTTGTTTCATTGGTAGCAATATGAAACACTGTATTCTCCAATAAACATCGAATAGTTTTGTAGCCATCTTATCTAAAGTTGCCCATTTTTCCTCCATTTAACCACTAAGTCTCTCTCCTTTCTTATCGAATGGCTTATGAAGATCATTAAGATACAAAAATTCCTCCATATTTGTCTTCCATAATCCCCAGTTTTCTCATTTACTATTTACGTAGATATTTTCACTATCCAAAACCTTTTTTTAGAAAAGAAGTTGCGTAGTTAGCTTCGATGCAAATTATTAGGGTTACGTTAGGCCCGTCAAATTGGTACTTTCGAATGTGGATAGTAACATGTCATTCAAAACCATTTTCGAATATCGGATATCTACATCTGTGAATACGGACGGATATAAGATATTTCTCCAATCCGTCGACGGAATCAAGAAACATATATAGAAAATTTTCGTTTAGCAGAATTTTTTCAAACTCATTGATTATAAAAGTAAGAAAATAAACAAGTACAATGATAATAAATAGTTTCTAGCAATAAATATGCATAATATGCAGATAATATAAACTATTAATTTAATAAAATAATAAATACATATTTTCATTGTACTAAAATATGCATAATATAAACTATAATCTTGACAAAACCGAACCGATAATTTTCAGATTCGGGTTTCTTCGTATTCGCATCCTCATCTATTTTCCCAAATATCATATATTCATCTATTTTTTTGACACGAGTGCGGATGACTTTTGAATTTTTTGGATATCCATTGACATGCCTAGGGTACCCAAGGATTCTTTCATAATTAGATTTGAGAAGAGATGAAGAAGTCAATAAAAATAAGGGATAAATTAATTCCTCCAAACTCCCCTCACCCCCCTCCCCCCCTCCCCTCTTCCTCCATTAATGTCACAATAAAATCATTAACAAGACTCTAATTTTAGTAATAAACTGAAAAACAATACCAAGACAATAATTGCTTAAACTAGAAGAAAAATGATGCATCTATTTATAACAACAAATTACTTGGTGCTCAAATCACCATTATTACGACAATAAATAAATTGTTGTATCTAATTAGGAGAGTAAAATCTTCTTTTTTTACTATGATATACAAGATTACTCTAAGCAAGTCCAAATATTGGCTTTCTTTTTATTATATTTATTTCACAAATCATGACACCTAATAAATTCTACTAAAAGCATCTCCAACAACACGAAATTCCTGAGTCAATAATCGAAGAAACTTCCGCACAGAAACAATCAATGCCCCGGTCGCAGTTTCTCTTTTCCGTATATCAAAGTCGTAGCTATTTTCGAGAGAAATCTCGAAGAACACGTGGCGTGATTCTGAGGTTTTCGTAGAGTAGCATGTGATAAATTATTTAATATTTCCGAAAGCAGACGAATGGTGGACTTGTGGGCCTTTGTGAATGAATATGCAGGTTAACTTGCACTTTTCAAAAAGCCTTTCCAAAAATTGAAATATCAAATTATTTTTTTTAACAGAAAATTATTGTTAAGTACAAAATTTCTCAGCATTTTAACCTTAAGGATAGACATTCAGTGTTTTAGCCTGAAGGACAACTTTCTTTAGGTACCAGTTTTTAGTTATTGATAGTAGTTTTTAGGTATCGGTTTGTAGTTATCGGTAGCAGTTTTTAGGTATCAGTTTTTAGTTCGGTAGCAGTTTTGGAATAATGTTTGTCCTTATAAATAATTTTGGAAGAATATTTGTCCTTATGAATAATTTTTAGGAGAATTTTTGTCCTTGTGGTTAAAATATTAAGGTCGTGTCCTTGAGGCTAAAAATATATAAATTTTTGTCCTTTGAATTAATTCCTCCTTTTTTTTATTCGTAAATAGTAACAACTGTTATTTAAGTATAATTTTAGTAAATAACTTTATTTTTTCCTCATTGTCTAATTTTATAGAATTTTATAATTTTTTCCAAAAACTGCAAGTTCCCTTGCATCTTCTATCAAAAAAGTACAAGTCATCTTGTGTTTTCTATTTTTCAAAAATAGGAACCTCGATTACATATTTATTTCTTCATGAGTTTGTCTTATAACAACATCAAAAAACAGGGACTTGTAATTTTTTTCTTGTATATTAATATTAAAACCAGTTATATCAGTACAATCGCACAACGTTTGGACTAAACTGGTGTTTAATTGTATAATTTTAAATCATGTTTTCTTTAAGTTTTCATTATAAAACCTGTTTGGTTTCATTTTGTATTTTGTGTTTTCAACCTTCATAACAAAATAAGAGAACGATTGGAAGAGAAATATAAAATTTTGAACTATTGCGACGACGATGGAGGGACGGGGGAGAGGATGAATGAACGGACGGATGGATGGATTGTTTTTCATTTTTTTGTTATTTCTCCAAACATAAAAAACAAAATAAATTTGTTTTCTATTTTATATGTTAACTTTATTTTTCAAATCGGTTATTTTTCAAAAATACATAAATCATGGGTAGAAGTAGCATAAATTAGCCAAAAACTAAAAATAAGGACCTGATTTTCATAACTTTTTCGGAAGGAACTTTTCTTCCATCGTCATTCAATTCTAGTTGGCAATCATTCCTTGTATTTAAAGTGTGTTTCTTAATCACCATAGCTGGGATACGTAATTTCTAGAGTTAAATTGGATTGTACATTGTAGAACAAAAAAAATAAAACTAATACTGCTGATTTGCGCCCTGTTGTTGGACCAACCCCTCAAGTTTAAGGAGGTAATATTACATCCTTGAGCCGTTGGAGATGCTATAACCCACAAGCATCGAAAATCCAAAAAAGAGTTCAATAATCTAGTTAATTTTACCACCATGATTTCTCAATACCGAATAAACGGAACGAAACCAAGCTATGAAAAACTGCTATGGGATTTGTCACAAAGGGAGCAAAATCCAAAAAAGTTGATTGACAATTAACTTTTATTTTTAGTATGACATTCATGTATCCCTATATGAACTGGTAAATTTAAGAGATAGTAATTTTCATTTATAATTTCATGAGGCAAATTCATATTTTTCATCCATTTTGAGGTTTTACATTGTAATAATGCAAAGTTGAATCAAAATTTTAATTGCTAATTTGTTTAAATCACGTGCAGAAGCATTATTTGTCTAGTAGTGTACTAAATTCAATTATTAATCCTAAGTGCGTACAATGTGGTGTAGAAACATTATTAGTCTAGTAGTGTACTAAATTCAGTTATTAATCTTAGGTATGTACAATGTAGGTACAAATCACTTGTATGGGATACTCCCGTCACGTTGTGGTCCTCTAGTAAATGTTGCCATGTAAACATTAATTTTAGGAAAGGATCCATGTTACCAAACAAGATGGAATTCTAAGTTGAATTTATGGAATGTTTTATCTCGTGATTGGTTGCGTAAAATATATATGTCCAAAACTAGGTGTTGACTAACCTTGCTTTTGAAATATATTTTACAGAGACAATCAACCTTTAACAGTAGGATTCGTCTCCTTAAAAAACCTTATCATTGTGGTAAGGAAAAAAAGCACGATATCTACTATTCGAGTACAGCTCTAATACAGGTGAAAATGTTACATCAAATAGCGGAAACTAAAAAACAAAAGAAGAAAAATGCAATAAATTTGAAATACACACGCATGAAAAGGTCTATTTGAGTATAACTGGTGACATAATAGATCTATACCATTGCATTGCCCTTTAAATTACATCTTTCATAAAAAGACAAAAGGATTCAATGGTTCAGATTTTTGTGTCACCATTTGTCAGGCCCGGCCCAAGGGCAAGGCCTTTAAGGCACTCGAATCGGGCAACCCCTCGGATGGGGGCAACATGAGAAGGAGGAAGAAGAACAACGCTGATGGTGTTTTTATGTTTTAAAAAGATTACTATAACATTCTTATATTAAATAACATTTGATTGAATGGTTATTTGATTGTTGTTGCAACATGTTGGTACAAGTTCAACTCTCATAGACATCAAATGTCATTATTTTTTTCTCATCTTTTCATTTTTCTATTTTCATTTCTATTTCGACTTGGGCAACCCAACATATTGGACCGACCCTGCCATTTGTATCACCAATTTGTATCCAAATAGCCAACTCAATACACACACAAATATATATATATATATATATATATATATATATGCATGCATGCATACATACATATACATATAAATATATACACATATACACGCGCACGCACGCGTGTGTAGACACATAGATATCAATGTACCAATGAAAGAAAACTATAAATGAGACGCAATGTACCAAATGTTAAACGCATATTATTTTTACAGAATATCTTCTTGACATGCTCAAACTAAAATGTTCATGTAGCAAATAACATCAAATATAAATTTGAACAGTTTGCACATGAGAAAATTCAATCTATCGTACCACTAAGCAACTTGTGGGAAAATAACGAGACCATGAGTAAATGCACCTTTGAGTCTTATGATATATTCATATTCTTACATATACACACACCCATAAATACATACATAATTACACACTGTAAGATATCAAAATGTACGACATACTTTATGCTTTTTAATAATGGACATGCGTTGATCCCCAAATTAAGAATGAAAATTCAAATCAAAATTTGACCCTAGGTTTTGAATCTTTTGATGCAATTTGATGCACCATGCATAGCACTAAATTCCAATGGTAAACAAGAGATGACATGACTAAACTTCATGTATACCAAATTCCAATACTTGTTGCAAAAGGACACCTTTATAATTTTTCAGCCAGAGAACGTAGAATACAATTTTGTTCCCACTTCCTATAAAGTGTGAACAAAACACTTTCCTCCTATTTGAGGAATTTGGAGTATCGCATATGAGACCCCCTGAATTCCTTCAATAGGAGCCGAGTGTTTTGTTCGCACTTTGAAAAAAAAGTGTGAACAAAATCACTCTCGAGAACGTATACCTGTATAACAATCAACAATTAATGAACTGGCGTAATAACAAAATGGTACATGAATAAGAGCATCTCTAGCAACATAAATAAACTTGGAAATGTTGGTTATCTTCATTTTTTTTCTTTTTTTCCCCACGCTGTAGCAACGTAGATTTGAGCATGAGAAAAGGAAAGAAGTGGTCGGGATTTCTAAATGTCGTTTATGGCTAAATGGTCTTTAGAATTCCGTTTTTCATAACTTTACGTCTTTTTTCTATGCAAAAAAATTACTAAATAGGTTTCTGAAATCTGTTCTTAGCAGGGTTTCAAAAACTTAATTTATGTTTTCTTTTCTTTTTTAAATAAAAAAGAAAAAAAAGAAAAAAACATTCTACGACTGCAGGAGAAATGGGAATTCATCGGGCTTTTTTCTCATCTCCTTGGCTTCCTACTGCAGATGTTAAAATAAGAGGACAAAAATGTGTGAACAACCTTCAATCATTGTTTTAATTTTCATACTAAGAACTGCTAATTAGGTTCAACCATTTTTATATTAGATCAATTCAGTAAACATCAATATATATATCTTCCTATTGTCATTTCGAACAAACCATCTAATATCCCAAATTAGGACTGTCAATGGATACTTTCGGATACGGATAGTGTCATATCCGTATCTGTATCCAAAATTATTTCTAATATCGAATATCTGTATCAACTTAATTTTCGAATATCGGATATCCGTATCCGCTTAATTTTCGGATATGGACTGTCTAATGTAAATCTGAGCAGCTAAGTTTTACGTACATCATGGAAATTGAAGGTCACAAAGCAGTAAATACATATTGAACATACGTTGGCTGTACTGGATGAAGGATAGAGAAAAAGTGCTGGCCACATGCTAGCTTTTCGTTTCAATATAAAAGTAAAGATAAAAAGAAGGTAAGAACCAACCGTTAAAATAAAAAAGAAAAGAAAGCATATAAGGAACCGTCGCAAGTTGTTCCGTCGCCGTACGGTGTTTCCAACGGCTTGCAACATCATAGAAAACCCGACGACTCTAGATGGCAGTCGAAAACACATGGCTGATTAAGAGGAAGCAACAAACCGCCACTAGCCGTCGGAAAATGTTGACCTGTAAGTCGTCGTCAGCCGTCGGAATACCTCAAGCAATTTTTCAAAATTCTGCTACATGTCTGCCTCACATACACAATTCAAAAATATAATATAATCACACACAAGCACATATCAAATTCAGATATTCAATATAATTTCAAATCATACAAATATACTCAAATCACATAACGAAAATTAAACCAATCATAACTCATATAACATCAAACCAACCAACACTTCGTTAACATAATATACATATATGTCATCATACAATATATACATCGTGAAACACCACAAATCTCATATCATCAACAACTCAAATGTCATCATCAACAACTCACCACCATCAACTCAACAAATGTCAAACTGATCATCACCAAATGTACCATCAAATAATATACAAAACATCTCAAAGTATCCAACCGCACCATCTCAATGTATCATCAAACGATACTAAACAATGTGAATAACAAAAAAACATACCTATTACTCCTATCAATCACCTCCAGAACCTCCGGAAACAGTCGAAGATGAAAAGCGGCCACCATACTGCTGCATGTACTCAGCAATACGCTGGTCCAGCAGCTGCGTCATCTCAATGGCCTATCGATGGTTCTGCTCCTCTAGCTGCGCCACCCTAGCTCTCAATTCCTCATCTCTGCTGATCGATCTGAGCTTTGCTTTGGCCGGCTCTCCTCAGTCTACCTTGTAATACTTATTTGATATAGTAAAAGCTCGATTACTATAATCCTACTATCAAAGTTACAACATAATATTTTAATTGTTATATCTATAAACTTATTATTGAAACTAAAGCGATGTGAAGTTCTTTAGAACTGAAAGATTACTAAATTGTTATTTCTAAATTTATTATTCATTACCGCTTGATTGCCAAAACCGTAACAGATGTTCCGTGAAGGTGGGTCCATGACTGACTCAAAAATGACATCCTCTTCATCCGTAGTCAGCTGCTTTCGACCTGTTTCCTTCAGGAGTTTCTGCCTTTGTTCCATGAACTGTGCCGACATGAACAAATAAAAATATATTTGAAATTAATAGCATAATACCGTAATTCGTTATACTTTAATAATTAAAACAATTACTAATAGTATATAAACTAAAATATGCTTACATGGCTCTTCCGCGATTTATCGTCATGCCATGTATATGAAACAGTCCCGTTTGGATTTACATGCTCAACATCATGAGTACGGGTAAATACATTCATGTACGATACGAGACCCTGCGCCTCTGCTTCCTGAAATTGATTATTACGTACTATTATTGTATATTCAAAATTATACAACATAATAACTATTTACAATCCACAGCTAATAAATTTACCAACTCCTAGAGATGTTGTTGGAACGACTTGGACCATCCTCGAGTGACAGGATTCCTGTTCCTATTTGCAGAGTTTCTCTGCGACTCTGTCTGTACATTTAAAAACGATACATTATTTACTTACCAAATATATTTGATATTTACATACCAATCAAATAATTAATAAAAGGTTAGCACATTTACCTTCGCTTCGTCACTCTCCCAATGCGCCAGCCAATCCTCCCACCCACTCGCTCCCATCTAGTTCGGCTTCTCTCCTTTATGCTTCACAGCCGACATAGAATTCTGATAATTCTTCCTCATCTTCTACATCCAGTAATGTCGTACCAGCTGCATGTCGTCTGCTTGGAGGTCGATTGCGACCCGCATTTCATGATAAACAAGCGATAAATAATTAAACAATATAAGGTGAACAATAAATAAGCAAAAAATAAATTGAGAATGGAAAATATAAGATTATACTTACATTGAAATCCTACCATATACACTTCATGATGTGGAAAGGGATATTATCCCACTTGGGCCAACAAGCCGTCATCCTACTCTTATATGAGTCTCTAATAGAACTACAGCTGACGGTTTGTAGGTCGAATCTCTGTGATAAATATGATACAAATTATTATATCGTACACAAAAAATTTATGATACTAAAAAAAATTAAATACTTACCCCTCCGCTTTAGGCACCAGATACGCAGTTGGGCGTTGTGGCGGCTGTGATGGGCTGCTGCCATCGCATCCGGATGAATGAGATAAGCTCCGACGACATGATACCTGTCACAGACACATCATTTTATAAGAGAATAATAGCATAATAATGACATATATTATATAATAATGACATAAATGACATAAAGTACATAAATTGCAAAATATACCTGATTCAGATCGGATCTCATATTTCAACGATAAGCAGAATATAGCATTTTTAACATAAATTGCCAAACAAATGACATAAATGGTATAAATGACGTGAATGACATAAGTTACATAAATTACGTAAATGACGATAAGCAGATTCAGTTTCATAAATGAAAAAATTACATAACTTGCAAAATAAATGTCATCAATTACATAAATTGCAAATACATCAGAATTCAACATAATATTTTTATCAATCCTCATCGTCTTTTAATTCAGATCCGGTCTCATATTCTACATTATTTTCCTTTCTACTTTCAAATACTTCTACCAAAATGTTTGATTCATCGTTCAGAGATCCAAAATCAGTATGATCGTCTGTTATTATTATTTCATTGCTTCACTCTACTTGATAAGCTTGTTCATTTGGAATATTCTTTCCATCAAATGTAAATCTTTCCTTTGTTTTAAAAACTGCTAACCAATCTGCTTTATCTTTTTTTAGAGAAAGAGAAGGAGTGTAATAAACTTGCAATGCTTGTTTGGCTAGTTCGAAAGGATAGTACTTGTGATAATGCGATGTGTGATTTATTTCAATAAGATTATAATCCTTATGCACATTAATTCCAGAACATGGAACATTGCTGAACCAATTGCATCTAAACAGAAAAACATCCTCTGCGGGTCATGAGAAATATGTCGGTTGTAAAATTTGGATTAAAACGCCATAAAAATCATTTATATGATTTTCTGGATCATCACTACATTTAACAAATACGCCTGTATTATTAGTTAATTTTTCAACACCATATTCTTTGGTGTTGAATTTATATCCATTAACGAATATATTGAATATGTCTTGACATTTCTTTTCGGTCCTAATGCAAGATATTTCAATCCTTCGTCGATCACACAATTTCGCGGTTCATAAACGTACTTTGAAAACCAATTAGAAAATTCTTTACTAAGATCTCCACGTGGATGTTCTCTTTCATAAATACTGCATATATGAATAAAATATTGCATTAAATTCTACACGCGCATGCATTATTGAAATGAATAAATCAATAATTATTAATACATATTACCTAATAAATGGTGCAACTCACTACAATTAAGAAGAATATAAGTGTGTGCTACATGAAGATCACTATCGTCTAACCATACGTCTACATATTTTCCAAAAGGTCGATCATGTTGTCTAAAAATAGATAACATTGTTTGAGTGGACTCTTGTTCGTCGCCTTCATCATTACGTGGAAACTTTCAAATGATATGTTCACATGGTCACTGAAATAGTGAGAGAGAAAGAATGAAGCTTCTTCTTCGATGTATGATTTACAGATCGAACCTTCAACTCATGTTTTTTGCCTCACTTTTTTCTTCAGATGATTTAAGTATCTGTGAAAAATTAATTTACATTAACTTTAACTTTCGAATATAATTTAATTAATAGGTAACATATTTCATACCTCTCGAATGGATACATCCATCCATATTGTACAAGACCTTGAAGTCGTGCTTAAGATGAGAGATGAACAGGTAAATGCTCCGTTACATTAAAAAAGTATGGTGAAAATATTTTCTTCAATTTGCAGAGCAATATAGGAATATCTTCTTCAAGTTTACGTAAATGTTGAACTTTTAACGTAGTCAAACAAAGCAATTTGTAAAATAGACTAAGTTCCGTTATTACCTTCCAAACTTTTAAGGGCAATAGTTCTTTGAATACAACGGGTAATAAATTTTCCATCATTATGTGACAGTCGCGGCTTTTCACTCCACTCAATCTACCGTTTTTAAAGTCAACACATCTACGAAGATTTGATGAAATTCCATCAGGAAATTTTAATCCTTCACCCATTTTAACACAAATTTAACTTGATTATTATCTAACTCATAACACGCTTTGGGTTGTTTATACCATTTGGGTTCATATGAAGCTCAAAACGTTTGCATAATTCTTGTATATCACGTCTTTATTTCAAATCGTACTTAGTCTTCCTCGTAACATTAAAAATTGTATTAAAAACATTATCAAATGCAATTTTCTCATTGTGCATCACATCAATATTATGACGAAGCAGAAGATCTTTCCAACAAGGCAACTTCTAAAATATACTTTGTTTGCACCAATTATGAATAGTCGATTTACCTGCAATTTCAGTTTGTATTCCAGTTTCATGTATCTTTGGATAGTCTCTTACAATTCATATATGTCTTCGCTTGGCCATATCGTTGGTAGTTGTCTGGTTTCTACTCTATTAGCTAAAAAGTTTTTTCTATCTTCTTTGAAGGGATGATTGACATGGAGAAAACATCGATGGCAGTCAAACCATGAAATTTTCTTAACATCGGTAAAGATAATGCCCATGTTTCTTTCATGCAGTAAGCACAAGCTAGACAATCGAATGTACTACATCCTTAAAGCATTGCATAAACAGAAAAATCATTTATAGTCCACGACAAAGAAGCAAGCATACGAGAAATTTTGTTTCTACTCCTTCGTTCCATGGTGTTTTTAACTCCTCAATCAACGGATTTAAATAAACACCGGTTCCTTGTGTTGGATCGTCGGGGCCAGGAACGACAGTAGTAAAAAACATATATGGAATTTTCATACACATTCACAGAGGTAAATTATAAGGTGTAATGATAATGGGCAAAGATGAAATAAATTTTTAGCAAGGGATAAAACTGTAATTTCAAAACTTACAAAAGAGTGTTTAACAAAATTTCTGAATTAATAAAACACATATATTTTTGGGGTTTTAGCAAAAATTATCTTTAATATTCAGGATTCTAAACATTAGAGGAACCCATTGGAAACGCACTAAAATGGGTGTCTGTTAAAATGGTAAATAATGTCTTTTTGTGCAATATAAATTCTTACACGTCATCCACCAGTCCCATTGTATGGTCACGGTACTATTTACAACTGTAACTTTCTTAACAATAATAATACAACGTCCGGCTTTGATGAACGAATTGAAGTGCGAACGTATATCAACGGTTCTCCTAAATTCAAAACCTCCAAATCTACGGCCCCCCCGAAATCCGCCAGATCCCGCTCGTCTAACTTTTGGGTGTAGTAACGATACTCTTTTCTTAATATTTGTTTTCAAGAACTACTTGAAAGGCCGGCTTATGTAATGGTGAACTTGTTTGAATTCTTGATGAACAAAACTTTAGTTGTTGGTACAAAAAAACTACATAGAAAGCTTTCTACGATTTATTTTTTTTCATAGTAGCACCACTAGGAATGTATTTTTTTCCCTTGTACTAGCCCCACTCGAAATGTGTTTTTTCTTTGTATTTGTCGCACTAGACGACATGATTTTTTGTTAGGCTTGTATGTGAGTTCAGAAAGGGAAAAGAAATGAAATTGCAAAATACTAAAAGTTAATAAAGGATAGAATTGAAGATTTCAAGGTGTATGTAAAGTAAAAAATAATGTACAATGTTTTATGCCAAATTATAATGTATAAAGCAAAATTTGTATATTTTTAGCCTCAATGACACGACCTCAACATTTTAACCACAAGACAAACATTCTTTTAAAAATTATTCATAAGAACAAACATTCTTTCAAAATTATTCATAAGGACAAACATTTTTCCAAAACTGTTATCGATAACTACAAACTGATACCTAAAAACTGATACGTAAAAAAAGTTGTCCTTCAGACTAAAATACCGAAGATCTGTCCTTGAGGCTAAAATGCTGAGAACCTCGATAATTGAAGAAACTTCCGCACACAAACAATCAACGCCCCGGTCGCAGTTTCTCCTTTTACCGTATATCAAAGTCATAGCTATTTTCGAGAGAAATCTCGAAGAACACGTGGCGTGATTCTGAGGTTTTCGTAGAGTAGCATGTGATAAACTATTTAATATCTCAGAAAGCAGAGACGACTGGTGGACTCGTGGGCCTTTGTGAACGAATATGCAGTACTTTTAAGAAGCGGATTTTGAATACATGCAAAACGGTGTGTACCATTTGTCTGTGGTTTTGCTGTCACCGGGTATTTATTTGTATTACTTGTGCATTTGCAAATATTATATGTTTTAAGTGTGGGCTCACCAATAAAATGTTTAATAATTGATATGTATATGCCGACAGGGGAAGCCAGTGATGTTTTGTTACAGCACGTGGGTGGATGATAAGTCTTGACTAACTAGGTTGGGCGAATGAAACTAACCGGTGACTTTTGAAAAGTCGACAATGCATTTGCCAGATGCGCCAGTGTAAATTATAAGGGACGCATTTTTGAAATGCGTTCCGTATTATTTTTATTAAAAAATGATCAGCTTATCGTTGAGCTGGCAAAATGTAGCCTATAACTGAAAATTGTTTTGAAACCAGTCTATTTATGCAAATAGTTCTGAAAAGCATTCTGGTTTGAAAATTTTTCCTTCTAATAATGGACATGCGTTGATCCCCAACTTAAGAACGAAAATTCAAATCAAATTTTGACCCTAGGTTTTGAATCTTTTGATGCACCATCCATTGCACTAAATTCTAGTGGTAAACAGGAGATGACATGACTAAACTTCATAGGCTGTATACCAAATTCCAAAACTTATTGCAAAAGGACACCTTTATATTTTTCAGCCAGAGAACGTAACCTTGATGCATCATAATATCAATGACACGTAAATAATTATATTTTTTGTTCAACTTTGTTTCTCCAATGGTATTGTAGAGTAAATATAAACGATGATTTGTCAAGATTTTTACTAGACATTGTGAAAGAGAATGTCTAGTAGTAGACATTCTACTTCACAATTTCAATTAATAAGCACCACTAATATGATTACACATAATCAAAATTAATAAATGTTAGTTCATTTTATTAAAATTGCATTGGAGTAAAAAAATTATAATTATATAATTTGAAATGAAGTCATTCAACATGTGTTTCACAATGTTAAACAAACCATGGCACATAATTGATAAATAACATTACACCGCAAGAGGGTTGAAGATGCTCTAACAATCAACAATTGATGAACTGACGTAATAACAAAATGGTATATGAATAAGAGCTTCTCCAGCAACATAAATAAACTTGGAAATGTTGGTTATCTTCATTTTTTTTTCTTTTTTTCCCCACACTGTAGCAACGTAGATTTGAGCATGAGAAAAGGAAAGAGTGGTCGGGATTTGCTTTTTTTTTAAACGCAGGTTTATACATGGATTTCTAAATGTCGTTTATGGTTAAATGGTTTTTAGAACTCCGTTTTTCATAACTTTACGTCTTTTTTCTACGCAAAAAATTACTAAACAAGTTTCTGAAATCTGTTCTTAGCATAAAAGGGTTTCAAAAACCCAATTTATGTTTATTTCTTCTTTTAAAAAAAAACAGAAAAAAAAAACATTCTACGACTGCAGGAGAAGTGGGAATTCCTCGGGCTTTTTTCTCATCTCCTTGGCTTCCTGCTGCAGATGTTGTAATAAGAGGAAAAAACCATATCGTAATAAGAGGAAAAAACCATATCGTAATAACATCTAATGGTTAGAAAATAGTTGGAAAATTATATTTTAATTAAATATGTATATGCATCAGTTAATCAGACGGATATTTTTCGGATACGGATACCACAATAACAATATCCGTATCTGAAAAGCAAAATTATATTTTAATTAAATATGTATATGCATCAGTTAATCAGACGGATATTTTTCGGATACGGATACCACAATAACCATATCCGTATCTAAAAACCTTTTCGGTTATCGGATATCCGTATCCGCTTTTCGGATAACGGATATTTTTCACATTTTCGGATACGGATTCGGACGGATATCGAATTTTTCGGGTATCCATTGACAGCTCTACCCCAAATGTTTTCCTTTCATTTATGTTGAGAAAAAAAGGTGATAAAACAAAAAAGAATACATTATTTATAGTCACGTGGTTATGGGACTGTGTGACTAAAACCATACGAAGAAAAAGATAGAATTTATGAAAAGCTATATATGGATGTCCCTACTTAATAATAATTGCTCTTTGTTTCTTTCTATTCTCATGCATAACATGGTAAGATGAACTGTCTAATGTAAATCTGAGTAGCTAAGTTTTACGTAAGGCATCATGGAAATTGAAGGGCACAAAGCAGTAAATAAAAATATTGAACATACGTTGGCTGTACTGGATGAAGGATAGAGAAAAAGTGCTGGCCACATGCTAGCTTTTCGTTTCAATATAAAAGTAAAGATAAAACGAAGGTTAAAGAATGTAAGAACCAAGTTACCGACCGTTGAAATAAAAAAGAAAAGAAAGCATATAAGGAACAGTCCAAGAGACTAGGATGTATTCTTAAACTTGAAGCAGTCGGTTTAGTTATTAGGTGAAGGTTGAAACAATGCTAATATGAAACTATTATTTATTTTTAGTGTTAATTAGTAGATAGTGGATGGTTACATTAAGTTAAACAATGCTAACTTGAAGCAGTCGGTAACCGACGCAAAAAACCGTCGCAAGTATCCAACCGCACCATCTCAATGTATCATCAAACAATACTGAACAATGTGAATAACAAAAAAAACATACCTATTACTCTTGTCAATCACCTTCAGAACCTCCGAAAACAGTCGAAGATGGAAAGCGGCCACCATATTGCTGCATGTACTCAGCAATACGCTGGTCCAGCAGCTGTGTCATCTCAATGGTCTACCGATGGTTCTGCTCCTCTAGCTGCGCCACCCTACCTCTCAATTCCTCAATCTCTGCTAGATTGATCTGAGCTTTGCTTTGGCCGGCTCTCCTCAGTCTACCTTGTAATACTTATTTGATATAGTAAAAGTTCGATTACTATAATCCTACTATCAAAGTTACAACATAATATTTTAATTGTTATGTCTATAAACTTATTATTGAAACTAAAGTGATGTGAAGTTCTTTAGAACTGAAATATTACTAAATTGTTATATCTAAATTTATTATTCATTACCGCTTGATTACCAAAACCGTAACACATGTTCCGTGAAGGTGGGTCCATGACTGACTCAAAAATGACATCCTCTTCATCCGTAGTCAGCTGCTTTCGACTTGTTTTCTTCGGGAGTTTCTGCCTTTGTTCCATGAACTGTGCTGACATGAACAAATAAAAATACATTTGAAATTAATAGCATAATACCGTAATTCATTATACTTTAATAATTAAAACAATTACTAATAGTATATAAACTAAAAATGCTTACATGGCTCTTCCGTGATTTATCGTCATACAATGTATATGAACTTGGAGCAGTCGGTTTAGTTGTTAGATAAAGGTTGAAACAATGCTAATATGAAAATATTATTTATTTTTAGTGTTAATTAGTAGATAGTGGATGGTTACATTAAGTTAAATATAGTGAAAATTAGTCACACATCCTTAAAACGGAACTTAATTTCAAAACGGATCTCTGTCATAAAAAATATATTTTCTACGTCTCTGTTTCTGTTTTCCGCCAATTTATTCTCCAAATTACCCCTGCGCTTCACTGTCGAGCTCTAATTCTTCTTCTTATTTTTCGATTTAAATGGAAAACTGCAATTAAATTGAAGACGAATCAAGTTTTTTTATGAAATATGATATTCTTAATATTTGCAGTTATAAATAATCGTAACAAATTTCTGCAAATATATGCGATAGTTGCAGAAATTTCTGCAACTATACGCAATAGTTGCATTTGTGCAACTATATGCAATAGTTGCAGAAATGTCTACAACTATACGCAATAGTTGCAGATAATTCTATAATTATTTGCAATAGTTGCATTTCTGCAACTATATGCAATAGTTGCAGAAATGTCTGCAACTATACGCAATAGTTGCAGACATTTCTACAACTATACGCAATAGTTGCATATATTTCTACAACTATATGCAATAGTTGGAGATATTTCTGCAACTATACAATATAGTTGCATAAATTTCTGCAACTATACCCAATAGTTGCAGACATTTATGCAACTATACCATATAGTTGCAGAAATATCTGCAATTTTTATAAATTTGAAAAAAAACCCGAAAATGTTCAATATTTGCTGAAATGTCTGCAAATATTTGAAATAATTGCACCTTTAATACAAATATAAATTTTTGGTATCAACAATGGATCTCATTATAAAGATCATAAAATTTGTGATTTTTTGGTGAAAACGGTATGTTGATCCGGTTTTTGTAAATAAAATTATACACGTTTGAAAAGTTAAAAACATAAAGGGTATTTGGGTCTTTTTGCGTGCGTGAATTTGAAAATAGGGAGCGGAAACGTAAATGTTGGTTGTGAAGGATGTTTTATCTATTTTAAAACTTGTTAGGGATGTGAACCAAACTTACCCTTAAATATATGTATATATAGCCTGTTTATTTTAAATAAAAAATCTTCTCATTATTCACATAGGCCAAAATCGAACTCTCTATAGTCTATTCTGTTAGAGGCCCTTTATAGTAAATGAGATATTGTCCCATATCGCTAAAAGTAAGTTTTCCACTGTTTAAATTCAAATAGAAGAGACGCGACAGTTTTTGACCGTTGCAGACGAAGAGATGCAATTGTTACCAACAGACATAACCATTGAGAATTAGCCTATTAAAGGAGAAGGTAACCTGATCAGTGAACAACTCCGAATTTTCTCTTCTTCCTCTTCATTTCTTAATCTCTACAATCCGTGCGCTTCTGCATATCACACAGAAGATCATACACATCACAATCTCGAGCAGATCACGTCTGTTGTATCTTAGGAGACTTTGAATAAAGTCTTAAGAAAATTGTTACGACAAACCTCAAACGAAATTTCCTTCTTCATCCGGTTAGATTTCTGTTTACTTATATATTTATATACATCGTTCTGTAATCTTCCCGTTTCAACAATGTGTTGTTTCTACGAAGTAGTACAATGCTTGTTTATCACTATAGTTTAATACAACAATTTCTTGTTGTTATTGCTATAGTTTGTTCTTGTAAATTAATTACAACATAGTTATTTTCAAAATTACTAATACAGAATTTTAAAGTAGTGGAAATCTGATTTGTAAACTTCTGTGATGAGTTTATAACATATTGGTCTATGTTTTAATATACTGTTAATTGTACAAAACGTGGGTAGTAATATCAACATACACCATTTTCATCCTTGCAAGTCAAACAATCATTATCCTCACAGTAGGTTCTTGGTACAACTAAATCCACACCAACTAGTAATATAAATACAAACACACCTATGTATGTAAACAGATACACATACTACGTAATATTATAATTCCAACATATTTTTGTCAATTTATCCTTGGGCTTTTGACAGAATACTGTATATAATAAGTAACCGTATTAGGCTTTGACCCGTATCTTAGAAGAACGTCAGATCGAATTTTAAATTTTACTTTACATGTAAAAAATTAAAAGAATAAATAATGACTTTTATAACTTTGACCAATTAATTAATGCAAAGATGTAGTGATAATATGTATGTATATTGTATATTACTATAATTATCATTCATAATTAATTACTATATATAAATATTTATAATACAAACCGAAAATCTGGTTAAAATTAGCAAGAAGTGAAATTTTTGGCTTGTTTGCTTAAACAAAGAAATTCTAAAAGGGAAAGTAATTGTATAAATTAAGAGTTACATAACAAATATGCAAATGCAAACTTTACTACTCAGTTTATGCTAGTGAATTAATGCATTGATGTTTCCTTCTAACAGTTCATGTAATTCAAATAACCAAATAATGGTACTTTAGCTGCACATACACGCCCATGCCAAAAATGGTATTCAAACACATTGATCATATCATAATTCAACAGAAAGTATAAAGAAACATAACACAAATTTAGCTATGGTAAAATACAGAATAAGCAACCATTCAGGCGATCAAGCACAACCGCAGGAGCAGGACCGTCTTTAAGCAGCGCAAATGGAGCAACTGAACTAGCGTTTGGCCGAGTATGTGGAGCGTCATGGAGCATTCCCTTCGTCTGGTGGTTCCGGAGCCGATGATGAGTCATGAGGTACGATTTGCAGTTTTTTTTGAAACTGATGTATATAAATATTGAGTGATGGTGAGGTTGATTTATGAACATGTGGTGTTTGACATTGATTTGTGTGGTTGATTTGTGGAGTTGATTTGTGAAGTTTGATGTTCGATGTATATATTGATGTTGGATGTAAATATTGCAGTTGGGTGAGACTAACGATGGAAGGTTTGTTTTGTATTGATTGAATATGTTTGCGTTTGATATGATGATGTTTGAGTTTTATGTTATTTCAACTTATATGTCTGATTTATATATTGATTTTGATCAGTTGTGTTATATATTGGTATGGAAGTGATGCTCGGCTGCAAAAAAAAAAATTATTCAGATTTCGGACGAATTCCGACGGCTCCTGGCTGCTTACTGACCAAATTTTTCGACTGCTGGCGACGACTAACTTGACGAAAATTGCGATGGCTAGCGATGGCTTAATGGAAAATTTTCATGCCATATGGACGTCGTCGCCGTCGAAATTGCCGTCGGAAAAACAGTCGTTAGCTGTAACGACCCCGGATTTTATATATATTTAAATTGATAATTAATTTAATTTTTGAATAAAAAATTGTGAAATTAATCGATAAATTGAAGCGAGTTTCCCCAATTTAAATAAAAATGGGTTAAATCATTTGAATTTAAATTTGAAGTAAATGGTTTAAAAATAAATATATATAGAGAAATACGAGACAAGTATTAAAGTTGAAAATAGAATTTAAGTTAGAAGTACATTGTTAACTGTAAAAAGTGAACGCTAACACCCGGTGTGTGTAATAAACTTGTGAAAGCACCACCCGTTGGTACGGGAACAGAATATGAGCTGAAAATAGCAGAGAAAGCAGTAAATGAACAACAGATTTATAGTGGTTCGGCCCGTAATTGAGCCTACATCCACTTTATAGTCTTTTATTGCTAATTCGGTTACAATTTGATACAATATCCCTCTAAATATAATACAGTTTGATCATGAAATCATTCTTGACTACTAGCTCGATCTTTAATGATGAAACTCGATGAATCCGCGTTGGATGTTAGGAGCTCTTTTTGAAGATCGTTGTAGTGTCTCGAATACTTGAAGATCTTTGATTGCTGAATGAGAGGAGGCTTCGACAGCGTAACGGCGCTTAGAGAAATGAATGGCCCAAAGGTCCTCCACAAGTTAGAAGTGGTGGGGTATTTATAGAGGCTGATCTGGACTCAGGAAATTTCTCAAGTCTTTAGGTCGTAGCCGACTTAGGGTAGGTCGGTGACGAGTTAAGGAATAGGGTTAGGGCGCAGCAGAGTTAACTCGCAATCTTAAGTCGATCATTTGTCAAGTCCTAAGTCGCGTACGACCTAAGCTAGGTCTTAGGTCGCGAGCGACCTAAGATAAGTCGTAGTCCATTTGCGACTTACCAAATGCAGCAATGAAGTATGTGGTTTTTCTAAGTGATAAGTCGGTGACGACTCAAGAGATCATGCGCGACTTAGTATAAGTCGTAGGTCTTCCACCACTGTCTTAAGTCAATCCCTTATCTTATAGATCCTTAACTCGCGGCACTTCTTAACTCGGAGCACTGCATAACTCGGAGAGCTTTTAGGTCGCAACATTGTTAGATCGCAATGTTCCTTAGGTCGCAGAGCCTCTTAGCTCGGCATCCTTCTTAAGTCGGCGCATTTCATAACTCGGAATCTTCTTTAGGTCGTAACCCTTAGGTCGCAACACTACTAGGTCGCGGAGTCTTTAGGTCGCAAGCTTCCTTAGGTCGCAACTTCCCTTAGGTCGTGACATTCCTGTAGCCTTAGGTCGCTGGACAAGTTAAGTCGTTAAGTCCTAGGTCGTGAGGTCCTCTTGAGTCGTAAACCTGATGAGTCGCCAGTTCTCATGAGTCGGAAATCTGATGAGTCGTAAGACCATGAGTCGTAGCATGCTAAGTCGTAAGTCGTAGGTCGTCTAAGTCTTAACTCGTTAAGTAATGCAATCCCTTAACTCGTTAAGTCTTGAGTCGCGTACCCCTTAAGTCATGGAGAATTAAGGGTTAACATTTGCCCCTCGAAATACACGCCTAAGTCGTAGGTCGTGTGTTTCGACTTATCTTAACTCGTGTGGGCCGATTCCAATTCCTTCAACCTGGGGTATAAAATGCTTAGGTCGTTCCTCTCTTCTCCGTCTTCCTATTACTCGTTCTTTAAGCCGTATCTGCCATTAACGCAATTTCAAGCTTCCAAAGGCGATTTCGACCTGATTTACCTCCAGCCATTCCCAATTACACCGCGTAAGCATCTTTTCCCTTTTCCCAATCGCCGATCATTGCCGTCGACCTTCATCCATGATTTTTCCTTTTGGGCCTTGCGAATACTGTTATACAGGATATCCATGAACTTAAGGTGGCTCGGTGTGACTTGCATCGATTTGTGATTTACGGTGATTTAGAAATAGGGTTGATGGAGAGGCTAACTGGTTAATGGATTAACGGGTTGGAAAGTTAACGGGTTAGGAGTGACAAAGCTCTAGAGTTAGGAAGTAAATGGGTTAGGAATTGGATGGATAGATGGTTAATCGAGTTAAGGATTTAGCGAGTCAGGAGTTAGATGGATTGGTAATTTCGCGTGATCCAGCAGTTTTGATGTTACGACTTACGACTTACGACTTAAAGTCTCTTTTTATTCCTCACGACTTACGACTTAGAGAATAGTTGACCCTTAGTCGCAAGAGCCATTTGAGTCGTTCGTGACTTAGCACTTGTTCAGATTTTGCTTGAATGTGTGGTACGATTGGAGAGTTACGACTCAACTTGATTCATGGCATATCTTATAGACCGTGAACGAGTTAGGACTTAGGAAAATCTGCCCTAAGTTAAGTCGTGACCGAGTTAGAACTTGAGCAAATTTCCCACTGCCTTGAATGCTAAGACTTGAGTTGTTTGAACTTTGGACTCTTGAATTTTGTTGCACTCTTTTATAGATTGTCAATAATTCTAACTGCCTGTTATAACATTTACAAAAAACTGGGACGAATATATTGCCACCGACTGCCCATTTCGGATGACAGATTAGTTGATAAAGATTAAATTAAATGAACTGTATGAGAGAAATGCTACACAATAACCAACTTAAATGAAGTATTAAAGCAGAATCGTAATGATTAACTAGAACTGATTTGTCTGCATTAACACTGCACTTGAGCATTAACAAGTTTTGAAATCTCGTAATCGACTGATTGTCAGTTAGTTTAATTCCAGTTATACTTGCTTTTTCTTATTTTCATTAGTTTTGCACAGCACTTTACACTTTTAGGAAACGTGCACCTTCACTTTTGAACATTCGGCTGATTGTGTAGAATGGCATCCCATCAAGAAGATTTGGAATCAGCTGGAGAAGCTTTTCCAATCGCTATTCCGTTGAATGATCCCCCGGAAAGGACTCTTACCACCCTGAGTCATAAAGTCTTCCGCCAACTATGCACCCAGTTTGGCATCGCTGAATCTGACGCTTTGCTTCCTGGAGTAAATGACACTGCTGATAGGCCGCCGCACGGCTTCATCGCAGTGAACCGCCAAATGTGCTTGAGTGGAGCGATTCCCCCGTTTAATGACTGTCTCCGAGAACTTCTTCTTCGATTATCTATCTCCCCTTTTCAACTTCATCCTAATGGCTACGCCATCCTGCTGGGACTGTGTGTGCTTTTTAGGAGAATGCTGGACCGTTTCCCCAGTTTTGGAGAAATTTGCTTTCTATGCTCGTTCACAAGGACCAAGGACCATCCCTCTATCACAGTTGTAAGGAGTGCCAGGAATCGCAAACTGATTATTGGTCTTCCCGAAAGCGTTCCTGGGTTTCTGAGCCAGTTTTTCTTTGTTCGTTGTCCCCTGGGATTTTACGCCATTTGGAGAGTGGGAAGTACGATTATCTATCTTTTCTCTGCGTTTTCTAAAATTCTTTGAAGTCCAAATTGTCAAGTGTTAACCTCTTTTTCTACTGTTTCAGTGCTTCCTCCTCCCTCTAGGGAAACTCGTCACAAAACTACCTTCGAGAGGCTTATGGCTGTGCCGGTTGAGGAGAGGAGTGTTCAATTTCTATTGAGAGATGAGTTACTCCATGAATTTGGACTCTTACATCCTTCCCGTTCCACTCAGCCACATGAAGTCCCTGATTCTTCGGCTGAGGATTCAGATGCCCCCGCTTTTGCTAAAGAACCTTCACCGAAAGAATTTACCGTTGAGACTTCATTGGTGAAGTGTTCTACTCTTACCGACACTGCGGGGCCGTCCAGTAAGTTAGCACTTGCCCCGGTTATTGAAGAGGAGGAAAATCTTCACGCTTTTGAAAAGACGGCTGAGGTGGAAGTTGAAAAAGATAATTCTCCCATGCACCATGGCGATGATACTTTCGACAGTTTGAGCGACATCATGATAACCTCTCAGGAGCTCTTTAAAGATGATGTTTCTAAAGTGATTCCTCCTGTTATCGAAGCAACTTCTTCTTTGCAACAAACCACCACGCCTTCCACACAACTTATTGCCATTTCTACACCCAAAAGTGGTTTGTAGTCTGACGCGTGTAGTTTGCACATCACACACACTTAGTATCTTGGCACTTATATGCACTTAGCTTCTTCAACTTGAGGATTTCTAAAACTGGTCTTTTTCTTCAATTTCAGGTTCTCTGATGGGGCGAAGCGGCTCTTACTACAATAAATTCCAGCGTTACGGAAGCCGTGAGGCTTATGACTTTAGGAGTTACATCGGTGCTGTGAAGGAAACTGATGAGGAGAGGGCTGCCAGAAAGGCTCATGAGAGGCGAGCTCATGAAGAGCGTCGTCGGAAAGAAGATGAGGAATACTACGGGAGAAGGGACGAGCAACGTGACTCTTCTCGCAGAAGCGACGATTCTTATAAAAGGAAATCTTACGACGATAAGGGGAAGAGTCACACTTCTGACGATTCCAGTAAACGTGCCAGACTTGGTGAGAAAGACACATCTAACATCTCGGAAAAGACAACCGCTTCTGTTCCTCCTAATACATCTTCCGGTTCTCCTACCCTTAAGGAGTCTGACATCCAGACCATCATTAATAGGCCACAGTACCAAGCTGGTGATGGTCCTCCCACACTCCAGAGCCGATTTCCGAATTGGTGTCTGAAAGGAGTGCGTTTTGATTTGGACTTGGTCCCCATTGATAAGCAGGCGATGCTGAAAAATGTCGATGCTGTAAAGCTTGACATCGAAAGAATGTCTGGGTGGCAGAAGCTGGTTGATGAACTTCAAAGGGTCAACCATCTGAACCTTGAAGCGATGATGACTATGGAAAATGATAAAACAGAATGGGACAAATGGCGTAAGCAGCATGACGCGGAGATGAAAAGCATTAGCGATGGTTATGGGAAGCTCGAAGCTGAAGTTGAAAAACTTAAAAAAGAGCTTGCTACTTCCTCCACTTCTTATTCTCAGAAAGAAGAAATGCTTCAAAAACAAGTTCGAGACGCCCATGCTGCTCAGCGGGATACTGAAGTCAAACTTGAAGCAGAACAGCATTTGTTAGAAAATATCGTGATGACGCTGCTCGACTTCAGGAGAAACTCAGCTCTCGAGACTTAGAAATTGCTAGGCTACAATCCCAGTTACTGAAGGCTGAAAGAGAACGCGATGAAGTTCTCTCTGGTAAAGCTGCAGCCGAAGAATCCCATAAGGCGACCATAGCCACCGTTCTGCTTGGCTGAAAGAGAACGTGATGAAGTTCTCTCTGGTAAAGCTGCAAATTTCCTTGGAAACTCTGCTCTTAGGATCCTTTCAGTAAACGGAGTTCTGCTTGGTGCAAATCCCCAGTCAGCCTCATCTTCTTCCCTTTGCATGCTCTCTTTCATGATGCGGCCAACCATTTCAGACAGGTACTCTTTATTGTTCAAAGACACCTCCGGGCAAGTATTAGTTCTTCCCTCGGAATTTTGCCCGGGCATATTCTCATGACAAGTTGGTTGCGGCATAGAACCATCAGCTTGGAAAGGTGGCATTTCAGGAAGAGTAGTTCGATGGTTTTCTGGTTGACGATTTGCCCCGAGCAAAGCAGTTAATCTATCCATCATCAAAGCGTTTTGAGTTTCAATTTGTTGGTATAATCCAGAAACTGCGTTATCCAATTCAGCCCTGGTGACTCCAACGGTTGGAGTTGCTTGGTCCGTTATTGGGGAAGCGGAAGTTCCTTCGTGAGCATTTCCGGATCTGATAGGTCTACCTCTTCTTCCAGGAGCCATTACTTCGAATCTGGTTTTTAAGAGAGGTTCTTTTTATGAGTCTTTGCGAAGCAACGGTGGATGATCGCCTGAGTTGGGTTCTCAGTGAAAGCACCAAAATGTTAACTGTAAAAAGTGAACGCTAACACCCGGTGTGTGTAATAAACTTGTGAAAGCACCACCCGTTGGTACGGGAACAGAATATGAGCTGAAAATAGCAGAGAAAGCAGTAAATGAACAACAGATTTATAGTGGTTCGGCCCGTAATTGAGCCTACATCCACTTTATAGTCTTTTATTGCTAATTCGGTTACAATTTGATACAATATCCCTCTAAATATAATACAGTTTGATCATGAAATCATTCTTGACTACTAGCTCGATCTTTAATGATGAAACTCGATGAATCCGCGTTGGATGTTAGGAGCTCTTTTTGAAGATCGTTGTAGTGTCTCGAATACTTGAAGATCTTTGATTGCTGAATGAGAGGAGGCTTCGACAGCGTAACGGCGCTTAGAGAAATGAATGGCCCAAAGGTCCTCCACAAGTTAGAAGTGGTGGGGTATTTATAGAGGCTGATCTGGACTCAGGAAATTTCTCAAGTCTTTAGGTCGTAGCCGACTTAGGGTAGGTCGGTGACGAGTTAAGGAATAGGGTTAGGGCGCAGCAGAGTTAACTCGCAATCTTAAGTCGATCATTTGTCAAGTCCTAAGTCGCGTACGACCTAAGCTAGGTCTTAGGTCGCGAGCGACCTAAGATAAGTCGTAGTCCATTCGCGACTTACCAAATGCAGCAATGAAGTATGTGGTTTTTCTAAGTGATAAGTCGGTGACGACTCAAGAGATCATGCGCGACTTAGTATAAGTCGTAGGTCTTCCACCACTGTCTTAAGTCAATCCCTTATCTTATAGATCCTTAACTCGCGGCACTTCTTAACTCGGAGCACTGCATAACTCGGAGAGCTTTTAGGTCGCAACATTGTTAGATCGCAATGTTCCTTAGGTCGCAGAGCCTCTTAGCTCGGCATCCTTCTTAAGTCGGCGCATTTCATAACTCGGAATCTTCTTTAGGTCGTAACCCTTAGGTCGCAACACTACTAGGTCGCGGAGTCTTTAGGTCGCAAGCTTCCTTAGGTCGCAACTTCCCTTAGGTCGTGACATTCCTGTAGCCTTAGGTCGCTGGACAAGTTAAGTCGTTAAGTCCTAGGTCGTGAGGTCCTCTTGAGTCGTAAACCTGATGAGTCGCCAGTTCTCATGAGTCGGAAATCTGATGAGTCGTAAGACCATGAGTCGTAGCATGCTAAGTCGTAAGTCGTAGGTCGTCTAAGTCTTAACTCGTTAAGTAATGCAATCCCTTAACTCGTTAAGTCTTGAGTCGCGTACCCCTTAAGTCATGGAGAATTAAGGGTTAACATACATATTTAATTTGGAAATAGATATTAATATATATATATATATATATAAGATAAATTATATAGCTTTGTAAAATAGAAAGTATACATATACAAATTCAAATGGATTTGCTGTAGACAAAATGGGAAACATTGCATTAAATGCCATTTCTTCTCAGCAGCACAAATATGATCATTCGAAATGTAAGAAAATCATTTCAGCCGAAATATGTTAAGAATCATTTCAGTTTTATAAATATCTTTGGCCAAAGTAAAGTCAAATACATTTAAGTATGGTACAATTTTTTTTTATATCAACTTGTACTAACCAGATATCATCACTTGTAACTTTCTTTCTTTTATATATCAATTCCTCATCTCAATTTTCGTCCATTCCAAGCTGAGAAAGAAAAAAAACCCTGAAGTAAATATCATCAAACTTAAACAAACTTCAACTTAAAAACAACAAAACAAACCAGAGATCAAAGAAGAAAGGTTTCAGCTTGCAAAATTTCACAAGCCCGGTTTAAAAGAAAAGCTATGTTTTCTTTCCTCTGGAAACAACACTGTGAGTAAACTTATTTTCTTTTTAACAATTTAAAACCTGGATTTCACTATGATATCACTGTGATATCTGAATACATAATGTTGTTTGCCTGAAACTTGGATTTGAAATGGATGCATGTGTATGTATTAGTGTTGGATGCCTGTATATACGAAAAAATAAACTCTATTGTTTTTTTTAGAGTTTGATTTTCTTTTAAAATCCAACATCTCGTCTTTGAATCATAATGAGCTTATGATTTGGAAATGGAAAATGTTTGAAATCATGTAACCTCGCTCCTAAAAAATAATTATAGGAAATTAAAAAGGAATATTGGTCTCGAAAATTATAAAGAACAGTGAAAATGAAAATTTGGTCAAAATTTTATTACTTCAATTTTAAGAATTGATTGAAGGATTGAATTCACTATAGAAAATCATGAATTTTGATGGTTATATCACGATTTTTAGTTTGGAAATGGATGGGGTTTCTTGGGTTGAACGAATCGACTGTTTTAGTCGATTTCAGTCGATCAACGATGAACTGGTCGTTGAGGTTGGGTTTGAAAGTCGAGGGAAGACGAGGATCATAGGAAAAATGCTATGGAGATTTATTGTTGATCGAGATGGCCGGTAATGATCGAGATAGGGTTTTACATCCTGTTTATGTCGACGAGGTTCTGATGGGTTTCGCGATGCCAAGAGACGATCGGAATCGACCGCGAGTTGTTCGGGGGATGCAGGGGAACGAGGCGGAGTTATGGCAAGGATGGCGAGGCGACTGGAGCCAGGGATCATCGGAGATGTGAGTTTTTCTGGTGATGTTCGTTTCCAGGCTGATGGGTTTAGGGGTCGAATTCGTTGTTCGATCGAATCATGTCATCTGGGTGATTGCGGGTTGTTGCCGTGGTTGAAGGCGATGCAAGGGAGGCCGGAGTGGAGTTCGTCGATGATCAGAGGTGGTGTGCACGTGGATGTGTACGTTATCGTGCATCTGGGTGAGATGGTTTGGTGACGAAGGTGAGTGCTCGGGTTTTCGTTCGAGAAGGACTGTGTTTTTCTCGAAGCAAGAAGGTTTTGTTTGGTACTCGAGTTTTACTCGAGTGGTTCCAGGTTTTACTCGATGTCTTTTGGTGATTGACTCGTGGCAGATTTAGGTTAGCTCGAGTGGTTTGCTATGTTACAGTTTTAAACCTGTAACACTTTAAATTTTAAATCTGGGTTTAAAATTGTAAAGCAGGGATTTAAATAAGTTTAAATACAAGTTTAAAATTGGTTCAAGTTATTTTTGAATCTCAGTTTAAAAATAAATAAAGTTTTTATTTAAATTGTTTTAACTACTTTAAAAATGTTCAAGTAGCTTGAATTTTAAAAATGAAGTTTAAAATGTAGAGAAGTTTTAAATTTAGGTTAAATCTGAAATCAAGATTTGTTTGTGTTCCAGTTTTGTAATAAAAGAAGTTTTAAACTGGAATTGTTTTAAATAACTTTGAATGTTTAAATTGTTTTTTTAATTGATTTGAATTTTAAAAATGAATTGGGTTTTTAAATTCTTTTAAACTTCCTTATAAAATGAATATTTCTTAACATGTGAAATTAAAGGTTTTTGAATTGTTCATAAACTTTGTAAAGTTAAATTTGGTTTCATTTTAAAATCTTAAATTAAAAATGAAATTTAAAGGAAATTTGAAGCAAATTGTTTTAAATACTTTGATTAAGTAAGAAATGTATCATTTTAAAGATAAAAATTTAATGATGTGTATTCATTAAATTATTAAGATAATCAAAATGGATACTTTATTTATTCAATCAATTAATGATTTGGATTAATTAAATAAGTAATTAAAGGTTTAAATTACTTAATTAAGGTTTAAAGATTAATTAAGTTAATTTATTTGTAAATCAAGAATCATTAATTGGATAAGACTAGATAAGTTGAGATAATTGATTAATGATTATAAATAAATTAATCAAGTAATGAAGAATTAATTAAGTTACAGTTAACATTTAATTAATTAAATAATTAGGATTAATTAATGAGTTCTTATTGGTTAATCAATTTATAATCAATGATGATTAATATAGGTAAATTTCTTGAGCAAAGTAATTAAAGAAATTCTAATTGTTAATGAAGATCATTAACTAAGATTAATTAATTTAATAATAATCCTTTGTGAAGTGTAATTTCTTAATGAAAATAATTAAGGAATTAATTATTCAGTGTAATTAATTAAGTGTATTTAATCGATTATTAATTTACCATAACTAGCAAATTATTCATATAAATTAACCTGATTTAAATTAATCAAATAATTAAATTGTTCCTACTTATGTATGTTTGGATTTTATTGAATGGTTGAATTGTTTGATATCCCTGAATGGTTGAATTGTTTGATATCCCTGATATGTGATGCTTAGTGATACATCTTGATTTGTGTCATGATCTGTAGTGTAATTTATTTTTCTAGGATAAATGCAATTAATTATCTGTGATGTAATTAATTATCTATGATGTAATTTATTATCTGTGATAGATATATATCTATGATTTGTGAATGAAGATAAGCGTTATAGTTTATACCCCTTATCAACTATATTATTGTATTTGAACCTGTGATAATTGAATGATGTTGCACTATTGTGTGTGAACCCCTAGACTACACCGTACACACACAAATGTGGATTTCACGCGGAAATCGGTTAAGTCATAGATTTTTGTCAATTTTAAAGATTAAATTCTTGAATCCAAAATAGTTTTGGAATTGGAATTGAAAGCTTTGAAAATGAGTTTTTAAAATGAAAGTTATTTTTAAATAACTTAATGAAATTTGAAATTCAAATAATTTGATTTAAATTTGAATTCAATATTTGAAATTGAATTCAATGATTTTGGAACTATGGTTTAAAAGATTGTACAAGTTATAAAAGGTGTTCATATGGGTTTTTAACCATTAAAAGGTGTGTTTTGGAAATCTAAATTTAAATCCAAGTTTTATACTTGAATGGCTTTAACCTATGAAATTGTAATTAGAGTTTCCAAACCGAAAACTATTTGTTTCAAATAATAGTAGCTTTCATAAAAAGGAAGAATTTCCAATTGGTATCGAAAGATTTCAAGTTTGAATGAAATTGTAAATAGTTGGAGAAAACTATGAATTAACCTTTATGAAGGTGATTAAATCTTGTTTTAAAATCGAAGAGGATTTTAAATGGTGTATCTTCTATATTATAAAAAGGTTGGAACTGTGAATTGTTTTGAAAGCTATCAATTAAATTTTTGATTTAAAGATTTAATGAGTTAATTCAATTGAAATGGAAATTGATTTGGAAAATCTATGAATAGATCTTTGTGAAATTGGGTGAACTTTGTGAGATGAATCTTTTGTGTAAAAGATTAAAATGGTAATTTGTTTAAACCATTTGAAAGAGAAGTTTTGGGTAATAAGTTCTGGCTTAATTGAAATCCCAATGTCCATATGTTTTAAAATATTGCGCTCACTATTCGGTTTAGCCGGGAGAGGACTTTGTGTTATATAACCCATTCTGAATATTAATACGACGTAAATGGATAGCATTTGAATACCGGTGTTGAAGACCGGGTATTTGTAAGAACGATAGGATAACCTATCGATTGTCTCTACATTGAGTTGCTCCGGTATAGAGATTTCCTAAGTGATGGGAAGTCCGATCGGGATTGTGAATACCCGGATGGCAAGGGCTTCTTCGGAAGTGCCTTCGGTTCTGTTCGAACCCGGAACAGACTTGTATGGTTGTATGTCTGAGATTACACTTTGAGATATAAAGCTGATTTCTTTCAAATACATTTCTGTTTGGTGGCGGAGAATTTATTCTCTTAGCTTAACACCCTTCTCTGAGACGTACGAGCTTAGAGGTTATGCAGTTGAAGGTTATTAGTGATATACTCCCAATTTGGTAGTGTGGCATGCTAAGTGTTGCTGTATGTTGCTGATCATTTGTTGATCAATTGTGATCAAATCATGGCTTTGTGAAAAGCGTAGCTTTGTGGACGAGACCTCATCGAGCCTTACAAACCGGAAATGGTCGAAATAGGAAAGATGCGGCAAGGTTATGAGGGCGCTCCCTTTCGGGTATGTCATTTCCTTCTGGAAAAAGGTGATATTATGGTATGGAGCCCAGATATTTACCTGTGTGGTTGCTCCAATCTCATTTACTGTGTGATTGTTGCTGTGTGATCGAGGCCTCGGATAAAGGTCGCAAACGACTGGGGGTGGCATATTCGTGTAGTAATTACCTAGTAAGAGGTAACCCGGTATTGTGTTGGCAGAGATCCGGGTAGGTTCTCGGGACGTCCCTCCAGAGGCGTACCCATGTGGCAGTAGGAAGTTCCTTAGCCTGACCATTTGTTGGAAATCCAATCAAACAATACGAACCCAGTACGGTTTTAGTTGTAGAACCTGCCATTTACTTATGGTGGTCATCACTGTTTAGATGGTAGCTATAGTAGGCATAGTTCGAAATGTCTATGCTGGCTAAGATTAATATTATACTTCTGAAATGGCTTTCTACACTATGCACTAGTAGTAATATCCAAGAATTTTTCTCGTATTAAGCATATTTGACTATCATAAGAAGAAATCTCCTCCAATTCTGCGTTTGCATTGTGTGTGTGGCGGGAGGTCTTATGGTAGTTTCATTTTCCAAAAACATTGCGAATTTCAATTTTACTTTTTTTTCCAAAGCCAACTGTTTTTGTTACTCACACCAGTCCCATGACTAACTCGGAGTTTATTGTTCCCTTCCTAAACTCTGGGTGCCCACAATTTTCCATACGGGCAGTCTAGAGTTGGGTTTTTCAGAAAGTCAGGTTTAGTATATTATCGGGAGCTAGTTTAGTTTTTGGAGTTCACGGAGGACCGACGTTGCTTATCTTGGTGCAACGTGATGGTGGTTCGAGCTTGATGTTGGAGTTATCACTTTTGTTGTTTCCGCTGTATCATTATTATTTATCTCTGATATTGCCGTGTATTATTGATATCATTGTTGTGTATCATTCTGGATATTGTATTTATTGGAGTTGTATATGATATCATCTATTTCTTTCTTCCACTGTATTGTTATACTTAATGGTGTTATAAGCTCTGGGGAGCCAGATTCGGCGTTTGAATCTGCGGCATTTCGAGTACAAGTGGAGTACGGGTGCCGATTTTCGAAGGCCGAGTTCAGGATCGTTATAATAAGTCGTCGCAATAACTTCGTCGAAACCGTCGAAAATAGATGAAAGTCGTGATCAATATTCCGACGTCATTTCCGACGGCTCTCGATGGCTGCCGATGTCTCCGAGCCATCAAAAATCTCTCTTTCTCTGGTAGTGAAAGTAATATTACATTAATAGAAATATTTTAATCTGATCGTCAGTTACAAACAAAAGCTTGATACTTTAAATATTCACCTTGTCAAAAATCAACATTAGAATATACCTTGAATATTTGTGACGGCTGTATTTCTATACCTTTTTGTTCTATTTATTTATTCACTGATTCGCTTATCGAATAATATACTTTCCGCTTCCATCTCCAGTGGACTTATGCAGTAAAAGAGTATAACAAATTATCAGAAGCATTTGCAAAGGTTGTGAAATATTAGGTTAGACCTTTACCAAATCTTTCATGAACCACTAGAGAGTTCAATAAACTTAAGTAAATACTATCAGTAGTAAATATTAAAATGAATCACATAAATTCTAGACATTTTAATACCAAGGGGTTAGTTTGTAAAAGAATCAATGCATACAATTAGGGTTGTTACGGTTGAATCGCTCAACCGCTCAACCATACCAACCGTTCATGCGGTTGCCATCTATAACGGTAACGGTTACGGTAACGGTTGAAGAATTTGAAAACCACGGTTAACCATACCAACCATACATGATTGTTTTATGTAATATTTAAAATTAAATTATAAAAATTAATAATTTAAGTTAAAGGAGTAGCCTGTAAATTAATAGTATGTAGCTTAATGAACTAATAACATGTGCATGCATATTGGTCATTTTATAAACAAATAAATAAATTTACAAATAGCAGTTAGAGTTATATCAATAATACATATTGTTGAAAATATATGTACGACATGCTTCAAAATTGAAAATACGACTATTAACCATTATAGACGGCTGCGGTAACGATTATAAGAATTTATAACCATCAACAATGGTTACGGTTATGGTTGGTTGGTAATAACGACGGTTACTGCAACCGTAACACCCCTACATATAATCTAATTCTTACAATTTAAGGAGCTCCATTTAAGGCAGGACATTAATGTTAATGACATAAGCAATATGGTAGGCCTTTTGCATTATGTATATGCTACAATGCAAATCACCTGACAGATTCCTGTATGATCCATCCTTTAAAATGAACGTTAGGCAAACTTAAGGAAACGTGGAAATTTAAGATATCAATTATTAATCATACCGAGTGTATAAATAGTCTATGGTTGAACAAAAGTTTAGAGTAAAATAGTATATATTTTTAAACTCCAAATCAATAATAATGGTATTAATATACTTACAGAATTATTGTACAAAAGAATTAGCAGTAAGTAGTATTAAATTTTAGCGATAATTAGTAACAAATACGGCAATTATCCCTACCTTTAAAATGTAGTTTTACTGCCTAAAAAAGAAGCGATGAACCCTTTAGTTTTGTATGGGTGTTATAAAAGATTATTACACATTGTATCTTTGGCATCTATGTCTTTTTAATAATGATAAATATAAAGAACAAATGAGTTATATCATACTGCCATAAAATAAAAGGTAGCATATGCTCTATTGTGGATATCCATGAGCATAACTATATTTATTAATTATAGCAATGAGTTATAAAGGTAAGAAAAATGATCAAGGGACAAACGTTGGATCCGATCCGTAAAGAGAAAATTAAATAAGGAAATTAAAAACAAAAATATTATAATTAAATGATGAACTTTATTTGTAAAGATTCATAGTAGTATTGTGTAGTATGATTTTATCCACATATTTGATGAACTAAAACAAAATCGAACTGTCAATAAAATAAAAATAAAAATATAAATAAACAACTTAATATTTTATTCAATTGCTCGCTATGAAATTAGGCAAGAGCAATGTCATCAATATTCATGCTAGGAGGCATTTTCTTGCTATGAAAAGAGGAATTTCTCCTTTGATAGAACATTGCACTCCTTTTGCGTTTGAAGTATGACAACAAAATACCAATGGTAATAAAAAAACACCAACATAGCAATTGGATAATGGATATATAATTTCTTAAGAGTCAATATTTGATGACCCAAAAGTGTGAAAAAGAACTTATGACTGTGCATGCCCCCAATCATTTGTGTTTGGCCTCACATTTATTTTAACCTGACAGCTTGAGAAGTTAATGAATATTTGCTGGAACTCTGAATATCAAAATTTCATTTTTATTGCAGCTCGGTCAGTTCATATTTACTAAACGCATGACCATGTCAAAAACTGCTGCCGAAAATAAAGTGGTCTCTTTTATGAAATAGTAACAATATCAACTTTTGATTGAGTTAACCCCCAAGGTAGTGCAGTGTATAGGACATGTGGCGCTCACCTTAAAGTTCGTAGGTTTAATTTCCACCAATTATATATCCTTACGATTTACCTGAAGTATGTGTTGTGGGTTCCGTGCATACTTTTTTAGAGTTTACAAGTAAAGCTTTGTCCTCTAAGTCTTCAAAAAAAACTTTTGATTGACTTTATTTGTTACGATTTTGGCTTTGATCCTCTAAGATAAATGATGCAAGCGTTTACTATAAACTCATCATCCAAGCTTTTCAGATCAGTTGGGTTGGCTGTTATCAACCCATTAACACGGATTTCTTATTTGTATCCATCTTTGTTCCACAGGTGTGCAAAAAATGTCCATAAGTCACAACATTTTCAATTCAGACTCAACTCTCTCAAAGAGGGAAAAAAAATCTCATCCGCACCATGGAAAAACGTACACGATATTCAAAGATAAATAAGTAAACAAAAATCAACTTCCCTAAAGTAGAAAATCAATGAAATAAAATCAGATCTATCTATTAATCCTACATTTTAGTAAGCATCTAACAGAAGAGAAACACTGTTTACAGCAAGATTTAGAGAAATGATGGATTATGCTCCCTTTATGACAAATCCCATAGCAGATTTTCATAGCTTGATTTCATTCCGTTTATTTGGTATTGAGAAATCATGGTGGTAAAATTAACTAGATTATTAAACTCTGTTTTGGATTTTCGATGCTTGTGGATTATAGCATCTCCAACGGCTCAAGAATGTAATATTACCTCCTTAAACTTGAGGGGTTGGCCCCCAAGGTAGTACAGTGGTCTCTTTTATGAAATAGTAACAATATCAACTTTTGATTGAGTTAACCCCCAAGGTAGTACAGTGGTTATGACATGCGGCGCTCACGTTAAAGTTCGTAGGTTTAATTTCCACCAATTATATATCCTTTTGATTTACCCGAAGTATGTGTTGTGGGTTCCGTGCATACTTTTTTAGAGTTTACAAGTAAAGCTTTGTCCTCTAAGTCTTCAAAAAAAACTTTTGATTGACTTTATTTGTTACGATTTTGGCTTTAATCCTCTAAGATAAATGATGCAGGCGTTTACTCTAAACTCATCATCCAAGCTTTTCAGATCAGTTGGGTTGGCTGTTATCAACTCATTAACACAGTTTTCTTATTTGTATCCATCTTTGTTCCACAGGTGTGCAAAAATGTCCATAAGTCACAACATTTTCAATTCAGACTCAACTCTCTCAGAAAGGGAAAATAAATCTCATCCGCACGATGGAAAAACGTACATGATATTCAAAGATAAATAAGTAAACAAAAATCTACTTCCATAAAGTAGAAAATCAATGAAATAAAATCAGATCTATCTTTTAAACCTACATTTTAGTAAGCATCTAACAGAAGAGAAACACTGTTTGCAACAAGATTTAGGGAAATGATGGATTATGCTCCCTTTATGACAAATCCCATAGCAGTTTTTCATAGCTTGATTTCATTCCGTTTATTTGGTATTAAGAAATCATGGTGGTAAAATTAACTAGATTATTGAACTCTTTTTTGGATTTTCGATGCTTGTGGATTATAGCATCTCCAAAGGCTTAAGGATGTAATATTACTTTCTTAAACTTGAGGGGTTGGCCCAACAACAGGGCGCAGATTAAATCAGCATCATTAGTTTTATTTTTTTTGTTCTACATTGTACAATCCAATTTAACTCTAGAAATTACGTATCCCAGTTATGGGCGCTCAACATGCACTATTGGGAGTTGATTTAATCAGCACCCGAGACCAATTTAGGCCCTAAATATAAACATTAATATAAAGGTTTATATGCTTCGTTTGAGTTTCTTGAATAGCATTGTCTTAATATTATGCCTTAATAACTCGCCGTTGGAGATGCTCTTAGTGGTCCGGTTAAGAAATAAACGTGGGGAGAGACGAATTTTATTAGTTATTGGAGTAATTGACAGAGTTATTATGTGTTGTTCTACCTGCTAATGTGTAACTATACAGTCCCATTGATGTCTTTGTTACAATAGAATCCCAAACATTCTTTATCTATTCCCTTAACTCCGACCAATCTTATTAGGGCATCTCCAGTGGTTGCGATTCTATGCATTTAAATTCTGTTTGCACCAATCAGTCGTCAATTCAACACTTAATATGAAGGTTAATATTCAGAGGGGTTGGTTCCAAGCGCCCATTTAATAGGCGCCACCCTGTCAGAGAACCCACCACGCTCACTCTTCAACGTTCGGCTCTAGTATAACAGTTATAAATGGTCGTATTTCAGCATTCGGCTTCATTTCAATGGCTATAAAGGGTCATATTTCAATATTCGACTCCATTACAATGGCTATAAACGGTTATACTTCAGAATTCATCTTATAAATTCAATCCATTTTATCAATTAAAACACACTATTCTTCTGCTCTTAGACTATCTTCTCAAATTCAGTATAATCAAAGTATGCCTCATTCGTTCTAATCGTACAGTGAGACGATGAATATGGATAATTGGGAATTTGATTCACAACCCGATCAAAGTGCTTTTCCACATAATGCTTCCCCTCTAAGCTTCCATTCCTCTGCTCTATGGAATAGCAAGAAGAAAAGGATCTTTGTTTAATGTACTGCCATTTTTCAAACGACTTGGTGAAGGGAAATGACCAAAGTGGAGAAGCATTTTGCACGAAAGTAATGACTGCTTACAATAAAAAACATGTTGAGAAGATAAGATCAATGTCTGCAATTACCGATCGATTTAGAAAGATCAATCGACAAACACAGTTTTATGAGTCTCAAATTTACAAAATAAAAAAACAAATCCTAGTGGAATTGGTGGCGAAGCTGAGCTCATACGTTTTTTTAAAATATCATTTCTTAGTTAAATTCATATTGTATTTATTATTTTTAATTATTTGTTGCAGAAGAGAATGACGAATGATCAATTCTTGAAATTATTTCCATGGAAAAATGGTAAATTTTTTTCGCTATTATCAATTTGCAAACTGTTATGACTTGCTTGTCAGTCCTCAAAAATGGAGCTCAAAAATGCAAAGTCCTTAAGAGATGTCCATTCAAAGCAGAAGGATAAGAAAAAAGTTTCGAGGACAACTTATATTTCTAGTCCATGAAACTCACCTGGTATGGATTTTAATTTATGCTCGGAAATCGAAGTTGACGAAGTAGAACCAGAAATGGACAAAGATGCTAGACTAATGGGGCAGAGGGCAGCTAAGAAGAAAATTGTTGTTCAGTCATATAGATTGATTCTCGAATAGCCATTATGCATGAAAAACACACGAGAGAAAATGTTGAGCGTCAAAAGGGTAGTGTGGAGAAGCTGGCCATGTTAAAAGAACTGACCGAGATTGAAAAAAGGAGGTTTGAGATAGAGCATCAACGTCAAGTGACCATTGTTATGGAAATGGATGTGAGGGGAATGAATCAATTGTTGGTGCAGTATTAGATGGAATATAAACAACGCGTTGTTGAGAGTACATCTAGAACGAAACATATGTAGTAGAGTAAGAGCGAACTGTTTATTAAATTATTGTTTTAAATGGTGTACTATTTATGTATTTTTGAAATGTTAATTAGTTTAATGTTTTGTTCGATGAATTCATGATTTAACAAAATAGTTCTACTCAAACAAAGTCAAATACAATTATAAATATCATAGTTATAGCATGCTACACTGCATTATACAAACAAAAAGACAAACATAAATAATTAAACAAGGGTCCTCATAAGTAACTATCGATTTCCACAAGAATTACAAATATGATCCATTAGATCCTTTTAGAGCCTATTATGAAGAGCCGCATTTCGATAAACTTCTTGATGATCCGCATGAATTCTGTACTCTCCTTCAGTTTGTAGCGTGTCATCGCGGAACAATTCAGGCTTTTGTCTTGCCCCATCATACTCGTAATCGGGATACTCCATACCCCTTTCATCTTCAATGATCATGTTATGAAGAATTATACAAGTGAACATAATTGTAACCATTTTTGAACTCTTCCATAGTCTACATGGATTACTCACCATTGCAAATCTTGCTTGAAGCACTCCGAAAGCCCTTTCTACGTCTTTCCTTTGTCCTTCTTGCATTACAACAAAAAAATTCTGTTTTGTTGTCAATGGGTTTGCGAAAGTCTTTACAATCGTGCTCCATTTAGGATAAATTTCATCTCCTTGATATTATCCATAATCATATATGTTTTGACCAAGTGTAAATGATAGATCTACCAAGCGTCAAATTATTAAGCAAATGAGATTGTTCAACAACATTTAAGCCGTTATGAAAACCTGGCATTCCGAAGATGCCAAATCTACAAATCATAAGACGCAACCGCTTCAAGAATGATAGTTGGTCTTTTTCCATACTGTTGTATGCTCAATGAAAAGCTTTAGAGAAGTTCTTCCACTCCTAATGCATGCAATTCAAACGTCCGAGCATTCCAGGCCAACCCTTTTTTTCATGCATTTTACGCAATCGAGCTACATCTGCTTCGTTAGGTGAACGAAGGTATTCGATCCCATATATATTTACAAGGGCTTGGCAGAAGTGATCTAGATTTTCCAATCCTATACTCTCTGCAATACCGTATGCGTTGTCAAGGGCATGGGCGGGTGTACCGTAAGCTAACATCTGTAGAGCCACGATCATCTTTTAATGTCCACTTAGACCTGCTTTTTCGCAGCGTCCTGCTTATAAATAAGGTAATTATTATTCTGCTTAATACTTTCCAGAATTCTTAAAAACAATGCACGACTCATTCTGAATCCTCAGTGAAACATCCCTGGACCATAAGTTGACCCATGATTAAAATAATCTCGCATTAGTGTTTCATGGAAAGATGCCTAGTTACGGCTGATGTATTTCCAGCCCATAACCAAGCCATCATGTGTCCCCGAAATTGAATCATATGCTTCACGGTAGACTTCCAATAGTTCCATTTCTTCTTGTTAATGTGCTAGTTCATATGCTTCTTATTTGGAGTTGCTATCGCATAACATTATTGCTTTTAGTATATTCGAAGACATTGTTGGTGTAGATAGTTTTTTCATTTTGGTTGATATGATAAGTTCAAGTTGTGTAAAATAAGCATGATCCAACTACTAAATTGTCCATAGTAAAGAATAATGTGTAGACTCAGTGTAAATGTAAGAATATTATGTCACCTTGGTTTTTCTTTAGGGTACAGAAAGGAATATCGTGTCTTCTCGATTTGCTTTTATTTAGGGTAAAGACAGGAATATTTTATCACATCGGCTTATCTTTAGTATAAAGACGGGATTATTCTATCACATCGGCTTTTATTTAGGGTAAAGGTATGAACATTCTATCACATCGGCTTTTATTTAGGGTAAAGACTTGAATATTCTATCACATCTGTTTTTATTTAGGGTAAGGACAGGAATAAGGTGCCTTCACCATGGTTTTGGGGGTAAGGATTCAGATATTCCTATACATACCACCATCTATAAGTATGGTGCAGGCTTTATGTTAATGATGGTATCAAAATATTAAAAATGGAACTAGATAGGCAAAATCGACAATAACAGAAGTTGAATTCAATAATATAGTACATTGCATATGCAGTTTGCCTGCTAGAACGCTCACAGTAACACTGCCAAGTCTTCATATTGGACCCACTACTACAAATGTGCTCAGCTTAGTAGATGCGATTTTCGTGAAAGGGTTGATGAACCATTTTCTAGCAGGGAAGTTGTTTATGCTTGCGACCTTGCTAAAGAAAATAGTTTGTTATGGCGACAACTTCATTCACCGCACATCCGTCTTGATGACCATTAAACAATAAAAATAATCTATGTTTCTTTTCAACATTACCTTTACTTCAATTATGTACTGTATGTTACTTAGTAACTTATGTATTTTCGTAAAATCATCTTTGCTTTCCTTAGGGGGGAAAGAATATGAATAGTATATCAAATCTACTTTGCTTTCCAAGAACGAATATGAATATTATATCGAATCAACTTTGCTTTTTGAGAACGAATATGAATATTAAATCAAATCAACTCTGCTTTCTAAGAATGAAAATGAATATTAATATTGTGTTACATCGTCTTTACTTTTTGAAAAAGATTAGAATATTGTATTACATTATCTTTACTTTCGAAGAAAGAATAGGAATATTGTGTTACATCATCTTTATTTTAAACCGTTATAAAAAACACACAGCCCATCATAACACATAAAATAACAGTTCTTCCAATGTCTAATTCTCCTCCAGATAGCTGGTGGACAAATGTTCAAAACATCACAGATGACTATGTTCGACAACGTGACAATCGACAGTAGGTTAGTCAGCAACATGATAATTCATCTCTCGGTGGAACTCCTGAGGAGTACAACATCTATTTATAGAACCATCATTATAAAGACATTCGATGGCAAGAGAATGAGAAGCTAGAAGAAAGAAGAAGGCTTAATGATTTCTCTGATATTTACATACCATAGTGTGGTAATAATCCCCGTAACAACCGACATCCATTCTTACACATCGAACCATTGGATTTGAATGTGGTTTATGTTAAACGATGTGAATGTAGTTAGTTAGCAAGCCTAGCCGCTGTATCATATGGTAGGGATGTCAGTCATCGGTACTACTATTGTAGACACGACATCTGTGGATTAAATCAATGGATAGATGATCCTTTTTCCTGAAGAGCGGTTGACTTTATTATACACTTAAAAAGACAGAATAAATTGTACCACAATCGGTTACGTGACAGGTTAAGTTGTCGTGATAACCAAGTTATTTAACATTGCTAATCTCAGTATCTCGAATGTGTTCATTCCAATTATTACCTTTATCAAGTATTTCATTTATCAATGTTCACATTAGAACAAAATGATAATAAGATAAACACAAAGATGTTGAATACAGATAAACAAATGACAACCATACATGGGTTTAGTGCAGTAACATAACCTCAACATACAACATAACCTAATAGAAAATAACAATCACATTATAATAATATAAGCTAATAGCAAATAACTAGAATACAACGTACACTGCCAAACAATGCAACATAGAACATAAAACAACTACAACTAAAACATACATCAACAACAAATACAGTCTATCCAATAGTGCAGCATCATCATCATCACCACCTCCATCATCATTGTCATCATCCTCATTATCACCTCCACAATCTTCATCATCGTCCTCATCATTATCACTTCCATCGGCATCGCCATCATCCTCATCGTCATCGTCGTAGTCCTCATCGTCGTCCTCACCACCATCACCATAATCAACACCATATCCAATATCACCAGAACCATACCCACCATCATCGACATCACTTGTACCATCTCCATCTGGTGGTCCGTAAGGCTCATATACAAGTCTAGTAGATAACTCCATCAATTTATGCCTCTAACATATGCATATGCTGCATGTGCATCTCATGCTAGGTGTGCGTATGTGCAAGCGTTATATCTCGATACACACTAAATGAAACTCTGCACCAATCCAATCTAGATGCATACTACGTAAACAAATAATTTGACATATAAGAAGCTAAGTTTGAATAAAAGACGAAATGCACATAACTAACAAAAAAAACCTCATATGGAGGGTATAACCCAACTTAAGGCATGCCAGGAATGTCATGGTGCTCTGGAAGGACTAAGGGCTGCTCAATGAACATACCTATGAAATTGAATGCCCTAAAAGTATAATCGGACTCCAATAGCATCAGAGTCTAGGAGAACTATGAAGAATTGGATCGAATGAAATCTGGGGTACCTAAACTCTTCCAACTGAGATGTGATGGCCTATATGATCAGAGTTGACCCCCTGGACATAATCTGGTAACATGAAACGATGCAGTGCTACTCTAGTCCAATATGCATCGTAAACTCCATCTACGAAGTATGTATTAGTATCCACCCATCTAGCCTGTCGAAGAGCATGCAGGTAACCACCTTATGTCTGCCAAACATGTCCTCGCAAGATAATGGATCAACTAGTATAAGACGATGGCCTATGGTCAGATTTGCACACCGCTCTCCCAAATACCACATAGGCAAGAATCCAGGTGTGTGCAAAGCGACCCAACATCTAGATAATGAATATGCGATCATCAAGGGATGGTCGTCTGCCATAAGGCCTGCACCTACAAGTTGGGTCCAATTGGAGGCCCAAGGAGTCCGTATAATGTTGCCGCACTTGCACATGTCAAACTGCGACCTTGCTCCACCAGGTCATGTCGAACACCTAAGGGAGCATGCTGTACATACTGAACTCTCTCCCATCATCTCATCATAGGGAGTACTGCTTGGGAGCCTGACTAGTTATCTCTTGGATGCGGGGATGCATGTCTATCGTGTACTCGTACTACTATAACGTCAGTATGTACCAAAAAGACGACATCTACTTGACATCGCCAAGCGCAAATGAATCCAACACGGTATATAAGGTACCTAGAATGGTTGTGCCCCAATTAATAATATGAAGCTGGTTTAACCGAGTAAATGATGCTAAATAACCTAGATGGTCCGTACCTTTTTGGTTCGAGAAAAAGGTCGAACCAAGAAAGTACGGAATAAATGCCCAAGTGATCACATCCATCATATCCGCTCTATCTCTTCAAGTGTTGTTGTAGTGCTGAAGGTAGGGGAACTTCACAGAAGTGCTATTAATGTAGCAAACATCTATGAGAGGTAGAAAAATGTTAGACAAATTAGAGGACTCATATATCTCGTCAAATGGGAATGGCATAAGCACATGTCCCCCAATTTCAATACGAGTGAGCATGTAGAAGTCGACAGGGGTAATACCCAACTCGAAGTTTTGAAAAGTGGAATGTATGTGTTGTGGTCCACCACCTCTGAACTAATGCCTGGATGAGAGGTCGGTCGAAGGACTGGAAAGGCATAATCCTCAAAAACATGCCAAACGGGCTAGCCTGTAGCCTCTTTATAATAGGAAGGGAGGCAGTGTCATAAAACTATATAATACACTTGGCCCAACTGCCATGACAATGAATGTATTGATCCTATACGTAATTTAAGGATGAAAATTTTAAAATATGCTAGCGGTTATTTAATATGAATACGGGATAAATATATACAAATTATTCCACTGAAATCACGCCTATAACATACCTGCATCGTGGTCAATGCAATTTTGGACCTGTGCTGATAACCGTCTGGAAGCTCATGTAGTATACGCAGATCGTTGGATGACAGTCCAGGAGTTGATGGAACTGTACCGGTCCAACTTCTTCTTGCGGATGTCTATGACCAGTTCTTCTATTTATTTTAGGTGGACGAAGCTTCAATTCACATCAATATTTGAATTAAAAATAAAATAAAATGGAAGATCAAATGAGAAAGTGAAGGAAAGAATGGGCCAAAGGGGTTGAAATAGGAAGAAAATCAGGGGCTGAACCACTGGAGATGCCCTTATATAGATATCTATGTGTTAACCCTCATTTTGTCGATGACTTAAAAGAATCAACGACCTAAAGGATTTACACGAGTCAAGCAAGGTATGCGAGTTAACGAGTCAAGGACTGGACGACTTAACGAGTCAAGGACTGGACGACTTAACGAGTCAAGACCTGGACGACTTAACGAGTCAAGGACTGGACGACTTAACGAGTCAAGGACTGGGCGACTTAACGACTTAAGAAAGTTAAGACCTAATGACTCAAGAGATGGCACGACCTAACAAGGAAACGAGTTAACGACTTAAGGCAATCCACGACTTAACGACCTAAGCTACTAACCCGTTCAGGGAGGTCAGGTGTGAGCAGGACGAACCGTAATTCATATCCCTTAAGTCGCAATCTTCGACTTACGGCCTAACTTGGGTCGTGAGCGACTTAAACAAACAAACGAGATGTCGCTTCTTATTTAACACAATGACTTCCTAGCTCGTCAGCGAGTTAGGACTTGTGTTATTATTCGAGATGAGCAAGCCTACCAGTTGAACCACGACCCACGACTTAGTTTGAGTCGGCCACGACCTAAGGCTATCGAGTTAAAATCCAGTGCCGTGACACTTATGCCGCTTGACTGATACTGTTACCTGCTAAGTCGGCCATGACTTACGACTTATCTTAAGTCGGCCACGACTTAGGACTTGGCAAAAATTCCTGTCCAGGCTTCTCTATAAATACAGCGCTACCTTCAACATGAAGGGGACTTTTGGCCAATCATTTTCTGAAGCGTCGTTACTCTGCCGAATTCACAACTCATTCAACACTTGAAGAACTCCAAACATTCGAGACACTACAACAAGCTTTGAAAGAAATCTACCACATTCTACATGGATTCAAGGAGATCTTCTACACCGAAGCTTGAGCTATTAGTCTAGAGTGTTTTAGAATCAAAGTGCATTGTATTTCGAATTGTATTGTATCATCTTGTAATCAGAATCAGCAATAAAGGAATTCAAAGTGGACGTAGGCTTGATCTCAAGCCGAACCACTATAAACTGTTGTCTTCTACCGCTTTTTCACTATTTTACTGCTTATTTCTTATTCCCGTCACACGGGTGGTGCTTTCACAACTTTACTACACACACCGGGTGTTAGCATTCAATTTTTAGCATTAACACTATGATATATGAGAAACTTGGTATATATTTTGACCTCAAAAGAACCTGGTACTACCACTTGTTAATTGGGTTTTTAACCCAATAGAATTCAACGGGAACAAGAACATATACAACAAGTCAAAATATCTCAAGGATCGACCAAGAAGACATAAAGGAAAAGAAGAGAAAGACCAAAGAAGAAAAATGCCAAAACAAGATAAGGCAAATCCATCGCCTATGGATCATTAGCGATCCATAAAGCTGTCTCGTAGATCCTCCGGTCCTCTTGCATCATGATCTAATATGTTCCCTAGAGACGCTTGCCAAGTTTTATAGTATGCCAAACAATCAAGCTATTTGACCAAAAGTAGCAAACTTAAAATGGACCTATAGGACTCATACAAAGTCGGATTGATCTAAAATTTTGGGAGAACATTTAGAAGACATAGAACAAGTTCATACAAAAACGAGAGCATTTGGAGTTGATTTGATGGATCTCTACCGATCCATCTAGAAGGATCACTAGCAACGAATCTAGAGTAGGACCCACCACTGCAAATTTTTAAGGTGGGTCTCTGACACACTCTAGAGTGTTACTGTAAAGTTTTGTTTGATTTCGTTATGATTTGAGCGAGTTATGGATGATTATTATGGACTAGATGATCCACGAAGACGGATGATCAAACTAGCTCTAAACGACTTGATATTTGGACAAAGCACTCAAATAGAAGGTAGAAAGACAACCAAACAAAGATCACTCAAAAATATGCTAAGCGGATGGATAGCTAGCAATCCATTACCTATGGATTGCTAGCAATCCATCAAGATTGGTCGGATCGCCCTCAAACTTGCTGAGCTCCTTCGTAGCACTAAGTAAATGCTTTTGGTAGAAAAATATGCTAAATTGATGGATAATTAGTGATCCACCCCCTATGGATAGCTAGCGATCCATAGAAATGACTCAGATTGATTTGAGATTTTTGAGATTTTCGGTGATGGCTTGGCATAACAACTGGGCTCTTCTACACTTGGACTTCTAGCCCAACACTCACTGAATTCTCCTATAAATACTTACCTACCTGCAACTAGAGATGGATCTTTCCGGAGAGAGTGCTGCCATTACTTTAACAAAGATTGATTAAAGTGGACTTATGCCAGAGTCAGCTGAACCACTATAAAAATCCTGTCTCTTTTCTTACTTCTGCTTTTTATTTATTGTTTATCTGAGATTTGTGCTGCTTATTATCTGCACTAGTGCTTCCGCATTTAATCCAGGGTGTTGATCCATTTTTTTGGTTAACATTTTGGTTCATTCAATGCGAACCTTGAACAAGATATGAAAAACTGAAGTTTGAATCTAAGATTTAGAGAAGATGAGTAGGCCTAATACTAGATCTAGAGTTGTAGCAAGTCAACCAGAGCCTGGAGGTAGCCAAGAGGTGTCATTAATTTCTCATCAACCCATCTATGTGGTTAGAAAAGAAATGGAAAGGACGATGAAGGAGATGCAAGATGGGATCATACCTAGGCAACAAGAGATGATGGTTAGCTTCTCCCAGAGAATGGAGCAACAAGGGATAGCTATATCTACATGGAATAGGAATCAAACTACAGGGAACAAAATAGGAGCTGCTGGAGTTGGATTGGAACAAGGTAGAGTCTTGCCCCCACGCCCAGAGCAACCGATACTTAGGGGCAATGCTGGAATCAAGAATAGGACCCAATGTAGGAGCATCTGGAGTTAGAGAAAAACAAACTGAAATAATGCCCACATGACTTGGGGGCATGACAGATTTGGATCTAGGATAAGCTTTAATTCCTAGAATATGTGATGTTGGAGCTAGAGTAGCAAATCAGAGTATGAATACATGACCTCATGAGGCGAAACCAGAATCCCATAGTTGGAACAGTGGGCAGGTTCGTCCCTTACTCTCTGCCTTCTGCTTTTTCTGCCTTTAATAACCTTAGGCTGCTTACACGTGTACAGCATCCCGAACGGTCCCTAGGTACGCTCTAAGTCTGATGTCCGAGATGAATATTTAGGACAACAATGACCCTTGATCGCTTAGATGTGTTCTAAACCAAGATTGGTTCCTAGGCACGCTCTGAGTCGAATATCCAGGATAATTGCTTAGGATAATAATCTTAGACCGCTTGGACATGCACAAAACTAAGATTGGTCCCTTGCCATGCTCTGAGTCGGATATTTGGGATAGACATTTAGGATTTTCTCTTATTTAATTTCTTCTTGTTTTCTTTGATTTGAAATTTGATTTTTGTAAAATCCATATTAATGTGATAACTGATTTTGAACGCTATATAGTCCTGACTAGAGAGATGGGACCGGAGTGCAAGGTGCAAGTCCCATTGCCAGAGAGTGAGTGGATGGACTTGTACAATATAGAACACCGTAGAGTCCTGATTGGAGAGACGGGGCCGGAGTGCAAGAAGTAAGTCCCCTCACCGGAGAGTGAGCGGACGGGCTTACTTAATCCCCCTTAACTTAATAAGCAAATGATCCGGAGAGATCATCCCCCTTAACTTAACAACCAAATGATCCGGAGAGATCGTCCGCTTAACTTAAAACATTATATGATCCGGAGAGATTGTACATTAGACAAAACATTAAACGATCCGGAGAGATTGCGCATTAAACTAAACATTGAATGATCCAGAGAGATCACGCATTAAACTTAAACAATCGGGAGAGATCGAGCCTTAAAACAGATATGATTTACTAAAAGGATTTGAGTGCCTTATAAACAGAATAAAACTGATAAAACCCATATAAACATAGGATGATTTTGATATATGATGTGGTTTTGATATATGATGTGATTCTGATATATGATGTGATTTTGATATATAATGTGATTTTGATATATGATGTGACAACTTTGAATGAGAAGCAAAAATTGATAGTGATGTAAATCCCGAATGAACATATGGCAATTAGAGATATGTGATGTAAATGGAGATATGTTATGTAATTGGAAACATGTGATTTAATTAGAGATATGTGATGTAATAACTCTGAATGAAATCAGAATGATTGTGATGTATAGATTACACCTAAGTAGATTGAGAGTCCTAGGATATAACAGGTTTGGAATGACTTGTAATTGACGAAAGATTCCAAAGGAACTAGACGGTTTGCCAAGGCAAGAGCCGCTAGAAAGCTTAACAATCAATGAATTGTTACTGAAACTTGTTCTGGAACAAAGCACACCTTTCATTCAAATGGCATACTTTAGGGGCAAGTGTTAACTGGGTTTTAACCCAAAAGGATTCAAAGTGAATCGACCAAGAAGACCAGAAGGAAAAGAAGAGAAAGTCCAAAGAAGAAAAATGCCAAACAAGCTAGGGCGAATCCATCACCTATGGATCGCTAGAGATCCACAAAGCTGTCTCTTGCATCCTCCAGTCCTTTTGCATCATGATCTAATATGTTCCTTAGAGACGCTTGCCAAGTTTCATAGCATGCCAAATAATCTACCTCAAGAAGTGAAGACTCATCGGATTCAAGTTGTTTGACCAAAAGCAGCTAACTTAAAATGGACCTACAGAACTATATGAAGTCAGATTGACTTGAAATTTTGGGAGAATATTTAAAAGACATAGAAGAAGGCTTACAAAAAAATGAGAGCATTTGGAGTTAAGTTGTTAGAGCGCTAGCGATCCATCTAGCGGGCCCTACTACCTCAAATTTTTATGGTGGGTCCTTGACACCCTCTAGAGTGTTCCTGCAAAGTTTCGTTCGATTTAGTTAAAATTTGAGCAAGTTATGGATGACTCTTCTAGACCAGATGACCCATGCAAACAAATGATCAAACTAACTCCAAACGACTTGATATTTGGACAAGGCACTCAAATAGAAGTTAGGAAGACAACTAAACAAAGATCACTCAAAAATATGCTAAGTGGATGGATAGCTAGCGATCCATCCTCTACGGATAGCTAGCAATCCATCAAGATAAGCCGGACCGCCCTCAAACTTTCCAAGCTCCGTTGTAGCACTAATTAAAGGCTTCTAGTAGAAAAATATGCTAAGTTAATGGATAGCTAGCGATCCATCCCCTATGTATAGCTAGAGACCCATCGCCTATGGATAGCTAGCGATCCGTAGCAATGACTCAGATTGATTTGAGATTTTCGGTGATGACTTGGCATAACAACTGGACTCTTCTGCACTTGGACTTCTGGCCCAACACTCACTGAATTCCCCTATAAATACTCACCTACCTGCAACTAGAGATGGATCTTTCCGGAGAGAAAGCTATCATTACTCTATTGGAATTTCTTCACTTCTTCAACTTTTTCTCCCTCACAACAGTCATCAATAGGGTTACTGTGATTCTCCAGTCAACCCTTGAACTTGTGGGTGACGACCCACATTTCGGAAAGTTTAAATCGACAATAATCGGCACATGTCCAACTTAAACAATCCGGAACGTAGATAATCAACGGGGATAATTTAGAAAAATTAGAAAAGAAGATGAAAACAAACATAGAATCTCACAGCAGAATGATGAAATATAATAGTCAAACAAACCATTTATAAAGTTGTTTATATCATACATTTGATTATAATTTATATAACATTATCAGAGTTATATCTACATCAGGGATAAATAAAAATAATAGAAATAATATACTAAAACTTCGTCTTCGTCCTCCAGAAAATGATCTTTAATGCACTAAAAAAACTCAGTGCTGATCTGAGCATAATGAAAAGACAAAACACTCGAGTCGGGACTAAAATACTCTTATGTAAGTTGAATCAATATCACAAAATATGAGTGTAACAACGTCAGAGATGTGTACAAGATTTTACATCTGCTATCCAGTGTATAACATGCGTGCAATAACTTAAGAGATGTTGCGGGATTTTCCATCTCTCAAGGATCCATCAAATTATTTATATATAGTAGACACGCTATATATATATAATGTCTAACCAGTAAAATAAATATCAAAATAGCATTAAGGCTTTACATTGATCCACCTTAACACTGTAACATCTCGAATTTTCGACGCTTGAAAGTCGACATAAATACGTCCACTATATCAAATGCCGCGCAATCGAATGCCGAAAAACCGAATTGTTATGGAGAAAAAGAAGAGGTAGAAGAAGACAGAAGAAAAGGAAAGAAGAAACAACATAAACAATATCAGAATCTCACATTCGCAGTGGAACAACATATAATAGATAAATGAATAATCTTTAAATCAAAGAACTATATCAGTTTATACATTACATCATCATCGGAGTCAATATACACACAATACATCAATGGACAGTTATACAAACTTGTCCTCATACAGAATACACAGCGGAATAAATAATATCATATACAAGTGATACGTCTCGCCATTCAGCTCGCCACTGAGCTCCACAGCATCTCCTGAATCCAGAATGACCTGATAACCTGACTCTAGACTGCCCGTGTGGAAAATGATGGGCACCCAGAGTTTAGGAAGGGAACAATAAACTCCAGGTCAGTCATGGGACTGGTGTGAGAACTAAAACAATTATTTTCATAAAGAAAATAAAACAGATTCGCAATGCTTTTGGAAAATGAAACTACCATAAGACCTCCCGCCACACACACAATGCAAACGCAGAATTGGAGGAGATTTCTTCTTATGATAGTCAAAAAATGCTTACTATGCAAAATCATTCAATATTATTATCATTAGTGCATAGTGTCGAAAACCATTTTGAAAATATAATAGCAATCTTAGCCAGCGTACAACATTTCATCGTATGCCTACTATAGCTACCATGTTCAATAACAGGTTACCGCCACATTCCATAGCAGGTAATACAACTAAAAGGTACAAGGCTCGTATTGTTTCTTTGGATTTCCAACAAATGGTCAGGCAAAGGAACTTCCTTACACCGAAATAGAAACGCCTCTGGAAAGACGCCCCGAGAACCTAACCGGATCTCCGCAAACACAAGGCCAACGCTACCTCACGCTGTACAGCTGTAACTAGGTAACTAACACACTGATGCTACCTCACGCTGTACAGCTGTAACTAGGTAACTAACACACGAGCTATGTCATGCCCCGGTCGTCACCGACCTTTATCTGAGGATCCTCAACCATAAAGCCACAACCACAAAGTATAATAAATGTGCAGCATCAACATAGGTAAAATATCTGGGCTCCATACCATGATATCACCTTTTATCCAGAAGGAAATGACATACCCTAGGGGCGCTACCCCTAAAAACCTTTGTCGCAACATTCCTGTTTCGACCATTACCGGGTTGTGAGGCTTGACGAAGTCTCGTCCACAAAGCCACGCTTTTTCACAAAGCCACGCTTTGATCAACAAATGATCAACAGCACTTCGTATGCCACAGTACCAAATTGGGAATGTATCACTAGTAACCATCAACTACATAACCTCTGAGCTCGTACGTCTCAGAGAAGGGTGTTAAGCTAAGAGAATAATTTCTCCGCCACCAACAGAAATGTATTTGATAGAAACCAGCTTTACATCTCAAGGTGTAACGTCAGACACGCATCCATACAAGTCTGTTCCGGGTTCGAACAGAACCGAAGGCACTTCCAAAGAAGCCCTTGCAATCCGGGTATTCACAATCCTGATCGGACTTCCCATCACTTAGGAAATCTCTATACCGTAGCTACTCAGTGCAGAGACAATCGATAGGTCATCCTATCGCTCTCGCAAATACCCGTCTTCACCACCGGTCTTCAAATGCCTGGTCTTCACACCGGTCTTCAAATAATGTCCATTCACGACGTATCACTATTCGGGATGGGTTATATGGCACAAAGTCCTCTCCCGGCTTAACCGAATAATGAGCGTTTGTTTTAAAAACAAATCAAGTGCCATTTCAAAGGCAAATATTGATAGTCGGTTATTTAACTATCAACAACATCCACAACAATCAACCAATTTAAATAATTTTTCCCAAATTATTAAATTTCAAAATATCTTCGCAAGATATATAATTTCCACACTTCAACATTTGAAAACCAATTTCAAATCAATTTCCCTACACGGGATATATTTCCAAATATGTATTCATTCTCACTGGAAATCTGTCGAGTTAAAATATATTAAAAAGATTTATATCACTATCCAAAAATATATTTGGAAAACATTTTCTTCGAAATATTCCTTTCAAAAACCAACTTTAGAACCTTAAATTTATATTTTAAAAGCTACTTTGGAAATATACTCGGCTGTATAGTGAGAATACACTTTCACTTCAAAATGGTCCATTTAAACCAATTTGATAAATCCTTATTGATTTATTTCAAATTTACATTCCAAATTGTAAATTTATTTCCATACTTTAAAAATAAATCAGTGTTTATTTTTAAAACAAATTTCCCTTTCCTTTATAAATTCCATTTGAATTTACATTCCCAAATATTCACCTTTATACGATTTTTGAATCGATTACTCAAATATTCACTTTCAATTCCAAATCAATTTTTCAATTGATTTCCAAATTTATTTCAAAACCCCAAATTGATTTTCTAAACATTTATTTCAAACACCAAATCAATTACAAATTGATTTCAAAATTCATTTCAACACAAATCAATTTTTTTTTCAGTCAACATCAAATAAATTTTCATATCGATTTCCCAAAGATTTATTTTCAAAGACCAAATCAATTATAAATTGGATTTCTAGAAATTAATCACCTTTTAAAATAAATCTGTTTATCTCTTCCAAACCATTTAAAATTCCATTTTTAAATAAATGTTCCAACTTTCGAATAATACTATTCAAAATCCATTTATAAAAATCCTTTCCCATATTTTAGAAATAATTAAATAAGATTTCGAAAATCAACTCTATGCTTTTAAAATTCCTTCTTTTAAATTCACCCAATTCTTTCAAAAGAATTTAGTTAAAATTTCACACTTTAATCTCAAAAATCCAATTTTATTTATTTCTGGTATCCAACGATACCAAATATACATTCGGCTAAATTATAGCCTTCAACAAATTCAATCATCGATATAATCATTCACAGATTATAAATAAATTATCACACAGCATATGAAACAAATTCATACTACATATGAAACAAATTCATATAATTTGAGGAATCTAGTTGGATCCCTCCAACCTGTTTCCCTTCATCCACAGATGTTAGCACAATACCAATTCCACTACGAGGTGGAATATCGCGGTATATGGGATTTATAAAATACTATCCGCTATTATGCGGCGCAATAGGGTCTTATCCGCTATATAATTTGGGAAATCAACTCCAAATACATATATAATACCAATTCCACTTCACAGTGGGATTACCGCGGTATATGTTTTTAATAAATAACCTCCGCTTAATATACGGCGTATAGGGTCTATTTCAACACAATAGATAACAACCATCAATCAATTCACACAATCAAGCAATTTTAAATTTAATTATTTAAAATTTAAATCGAAACAATTCGATTGAGTGAGGAGTTCTCACCTTTGCTTTTAAATAACGGTTGTAGTATTTTATTTCGAATAAAATTAAACGACCGTTTAATTTTACCCAAAATTTTCACTAGCTCCGATTGACTCCAAACCAGCTCCATTGCGAAGAGCTCGTCAATACGGTTCCAACGCAAAAAGTTTCGTCAAAAACGGACCTTGTATCACAAAGTTATCACGTTACAAAGATTAAACGAATTTATATAAAATAATTTACAATTTTCTTTTATTTTTTTAAACCTTAAACTCATCATCACCGTTCGTTTCTACATCTACCCATCAGGGCCGCACGTATCATCTTTTCCAACACCAGGTTGATACGCGCGCGTGAATACCCATAGTCGCCGCTAAACCCTAGCTCGACGCGACCACAACGATCATCTTCAAGTCGATCAGCCACCAGCATCTCGAAGCCCTTCGTCTACTCCATCAACGCCAGAGAACCGGCCAAGCTCGGTCCCCCTTTCCTCGAGAAAAACGCACCTGAATGGCATACCTTTACGAACCAATTGCCGTCAATCCACTTCAATGTTTACGATCATACCCGTATGGAATCGAAGGACTTGATGAGCTCCAACACTTTGTAGTTGGAAGATTTTCCTAATTGTTGATGGATTGAGGGAGATTAAAGGAGAAAGAACCAAAATTTTTGGCTATTGATCTCTATAGTGGCGGCTGAAACCCTAAGGTCGTTTGGTTTGCAAATGTGAAAAACTGAGTCCTTTTATAGAAAAATCGCCAAAACACTATTCATCGAAAATTTTCCGAACTCCAAATCGAGCGTGCCGGCTGGCGTTTCTAAGGTTTACCCCGCATTCCGAACACAATGGAACGTGTTTTTGGAGCTAATTCAATCGTATGTGAGAGTTACAGAAATAAACGATCAAATTTAAATCAAATCGATTAAACCGATTTCGATGCGTTTTGGCTTGCCCCGGACAAACGACAACCCCGATTGCTACAAAATTTGAAACCATACAATAAATTCACATTACAGACCCGATGAAACTAGTTTCGTCGAAATCCGAGACTGTTTGAAAAATGATCATTTTTAGTCGTCAATTAAATATTAAAATAATCAATTTTCACAAATCAACTTTTAATTCAATTTTAAAAGTTCTATAACATCATTATAACTCCAATATGATTTAATATTACTTTATAAATCATTTTTATACACATTCAATCCGGATTTCAATTATTTCCGGAATTTCAAATATTAAATTAATAATTTAATTGTCCAATTAAATCACTATATCAAAATTAAATTAATTCGACTTCCAAATCTTACTTATTAATATTTAAAATTAATTAAATATACGAATTTCAAATGATAGAAATTCTGGGTCGTTACAAACACATTTTATAGCATGTAGTCTATGCAGGTCCTGTAACACAACCAGTAACATTGGTAGCCAGTGAGTCCCCTATAGGTACAATACTAAACCAAAGTCGTAATGGGATCGTATAGGGATAAATATGACAAGGCACGTGAGGCAATACCCTAGATAGGATTCTACTAGTTCACCCTTTCTGGCTGGTCGTAACCCATACGTGGCCAACCACGACAATCAATCCAAACAAAAGGGTGCACCCATAGAGTCCAAAAATCATAATAGCAATACGAGTGATCAACGTCGCTAGAGGTAGCTAACCTCATTGGCCAGACGTAGGTTCATGTTTTAATCATTTTAATTATGACACAAGTGTCAAGGCTATCCATCATCGTTCTCCTACTTCATTCCACTAAACGTTCACCAATTCAACCACTACATTCTGGACATCATCCACCGCGTACACGGTTGTCAAAGTGGTTCCAATATTGACAGAGAGTATGCCAATAAGAGGCTCCGGTCTCTTTAACAACCAAACGTCGATTTACACACTGGTTGGTTCTTTTACATTTCAAAAACAGTTCATACTTGATATTAAAATATCATATTCACTTCAAAATCAATTTATTTTCGAAATATCATATTTTCTTTAAAAATCGTATTCAGTTCGATACTTCATTCCCACTTGAAAAATATCACTTCATTCCAATATCTCGATTTCACTTTCAAAATCGTTTCAAATTTCGATTTAGGTTATAACTTCATTTTAACTCATTTTGTATTTAAATCCAAGATTTAAATATAAACATTCCAACTTTTGACCAGTTTGAATTTTAATAAAATAGTTTGAATAGTTTTAAAATAGCTTGAATAGTTTTAAAATAGCTTAAATAGTTAAAATAGTTTAATAGAAAATAGTTTGAGTATCGAAAATGGTTTATATAGTAAAATAGTTTGGGAAATCAAAATAATTTGAATATTTTAGAAGATAGATTTTTTATAGTTTGTACTAAAATAATTTATTTGAAAAACAGTTTCAAAGTCAAACCGATTCAATTCCAAATTTTCCCAATTCAAATCACTTTAAATTTCCATTTCGATTTACTCGATTCAATTTCGATTTCAAGTCGAATTTACTTCGATTCCAATTTCAATTCAAATAAATTCGATTTCAATTTCGAATTAATTCAATTTCGCTTTCAATTACAATTGATTTCAATTTTAATTCCAACTTGAATAAATTTCAATCCTACCCAATTTAATTTCAATTTCAATTCCAAATTAATTTAGATTCCAATTCCAAATTAATTTCAATTCCAAATAAATTTTCATTCCAACTATCTAATACAATGATTAATTTCAACTCAATTCTCAAATTTAAACCATTTCGATTTATATTAATTTCGAGTTTGATTTTTTTTTAAATATCGATTCAAATCACTTAAATCAAATTAACTTTCAATATTCAATCTAAAATTCCAAATCTTCAAATATAATTCGATTCCGAGCTTATATTACTTTTACTTAGCAATACTCAAAGTTCGGATAAAAGTCCAAACTTTTAAAACGAATCAATTTTTGAAATTCAAATCATATTTCAATTATAACCTCAAAATCTCAACTTCGATTATTCAAAACAATTTCTGTTATCAAATTTAAATTTCAACATTTCAAGCTTAAGTTCGAAAATAATTCGATTTCCATAAATTCAATTTTTTATTTCTATAAATCAAATTGTTTAAATAATTTCTAATAAAAATTTCCGAAATCATTTAATTTAACCAAATCCGATGTTCGTATATATTCTCTATCCTATGGCCAAGTGAATCGGTTCTTTCAATTTAATTCAGGGATGGATATATATCATTTCAACCCAAAATAAATGTCATAGGTATATATCATTTCAACCTATTTCTTAGTTTATTCAAAATAATTCAATTTACAATTTTATTTACTGTAAATAATATACAGGATGATAACATGATATATCAAAATAAATAAACATCCAAATCATCCAAAACATCAATTTTCATCCATCACAATCAACATCCAAAACAGTCAATAATCACAGTAATTAACCAATTATCAATAATCGGGAATTTTTACTATCATTTTAAGTCTAATTCAATTTAACTGTCAATTCAAATTCTATCAATTAATTCAGATGTCAATTTAAATGTCAATTAAATTATCAAACAACCAATAAATTTAAATCACTTCACGATATATATTTGGCTAACATAAAAAAAAATTTTCAGTCAATTGTGAGCGTATAAACACTCACCTTTTATTTGGAACTGAAAATTTTCTTAACTTCAAATAAATTCCAGATCCACGCCACGCCGTAGACGACGTCGATACAGTCCCAGCGCAATTTCTTTCATACGAAACGGGCCTCATATGCAAAAGATATGCGACAATTATTATAACGATATGATTAATATAATAATTAACTAAATTAACTAGGTAATTAAAATTAGCCATTACCCAAATCTACCTCACGCATCAGCTATTAGGGCCGCACGATGACCCAACACTACATGACCATTACCCTATCGCGCACGCCACTTGGAACGACCAGACCACCATCGAGATGCACCACTCAGAGCGTCGTCGCCCCCTCTTCCTTTGCCAACGACGCGGCCTCCCACAACGCCTCGATCAACGCGCACGTGATAGTCAAGTGTTAGATATCCTAAATTGATCTGCATCGTGCCTAAACCCTAGGCCTCCATGCCGCCTTCCACGCTCGAGCGCACGCGAACGCCAATGCTTGCCCGGTCGCCATTTGATTTTTTTTTACTTTGATCGATTCTGGTTTTTTTTTATTTCACTAAATTCGATTGGATGAAAAGAAGGAGAAGGGGTAAACGTGTGATGGGAGATAAGGAAAACTTGGATGTAGATATTTATATTATTAATTAATTTGAAAATATCTGACGTTTTAACCTCCAAAATTTCTCGAGCTCCAAACGAAGCATGCCGCCTGGCGTTTATTATGTTTTACCCCCATTCCGAACACAATGGAACTTGTTTCAAAAGCAATTCGATCGTATGCAGAAGATAGCTTTTCAAAATCAATTATTTTAATTAATTAAATTCTGAAATAAATTTCTACACGTTTCAAGCTCGCACGACCAAACAACAAGTCTGATCGCTACAGAACTTGAAATCCTACAATAATTCACTATTACGGATCCGATGAAACTAGTTCCATCGAAATTTGGGACAGTGGCCAAAATGGCTACTTTTACACGTTAATTAAAAGGGATAGTTTGGCACAGGTCCCTAATAAGATTCAAAATACACAAAAACCAAAGTAAAAAAAAGTTTGTAAATTAGGTCCCTAGAATTAAGTTACCGAATAATGGCATACACTTATCCAATTATTCAGTGAATAATTGCAGACATTTATGCAATTATATCAAAAGTTTGCAGACATTTCCACAATTATTCACTGAAAAATTACGGAAATTTCCGCAATTTTTTCAAAAAATTACGGAAATTTCCGCATCTATTCACCAAAAAATTGTGGAAATTTCCATAATTTTTTCAAAAATTTGCAGAAAACTCCGCAATTATTCGCCAAAAAAACTGCGAAAATTTCCGCAATTATTCACCGAAAAAATTGCATAAATTTATACAACTTTTGGATATAATTGCATAAATGTCTGCGATTATTCAGTGAATAATTGCATAACTATATGCAATTACTTAGTAACTTAATTCTAGGGACCTAATTTACATACTTTTTTTTACAGGGGTTTTTCTGTATTTTGAAACTTATTAGGGACCCGAGCCTAATATTCACTAATTAAAATATAGAATTTCCAATTTCTATTTATTCACCTTTGAATTCAAATTTAAATGTTAGCAATCTTCATTCTTGTTCAAATAAGATTTAAATCAACTTTCGATATCATTTTCATTCACATTAATTCAAGATTCAATTATTCAAATAATTCCAATATTAAATTTAAATGATTTAATTATCCAATAAATCACTATAATTGTAATATAAGTCATTTAACTTATAAAATTTACTTTTAAAACAAATTCAAATAATAAAACAACTGTTTCCAATTCATAGTAATCCAACATTATCATTCAATTCAAGTTATTGATTACAACACAATAACTACATAGAATTTCATTTCAATATTTATTATTGCCTAAATCTTCGAAATTGTTTATTACAAAATTTTATCTAAGTTCACATCAAACAAATTACATAAATAAACATTAAAATTTTTATTTCTAACCATTTTTATCCAATATCCCTATTAAATTTAATAGTTTAAAATAGTTAAAAATTACGGGTCGTTACATTGTGACTTATTCCAACTCATTGTAACTTAAATCTAATGACTAGCTAGTCGATATCCAGAGAGATTCAACTCATATAATCATAACAAAGAATTATTAAAGTAGACGTAGATAAGAGTCAACCGAACCACTATAAAAATCCTATGTCCCTTTTCTTACTTCTGCTTTTTATTTATTGTTTATCTGAGATTTGTGCTGCTAATTAGCTACACTGTTGCTTTCTCATTTGATCCAGGGTGTTGATCCATTTTTTGGGTTAACACACTTGGAAATTAAGTTACAAAGTACATTGTTATAAGGAGGTTTATGATTAAAATTTGCCAATCTATACATGGAAAATGAATCTAAGCATAGTTAATTGACATTCCAATATTGACCTAACAACAAAATTCAATGAAGTAGGAACACAAAATCCAAGGAGTGCAGTAAACGAGTTGTATAACTAATTATCGACGAAGACACTTTATCATCCAGGTAATGTAACTTGCAAAGTGACCAAATGTAGAAACCACCTAGACTAAAATATAAATTATGTTAATTATTAAATATTAGAAAATGTAAGTTAAAGTAAAGAAAATAAAAACCAGGTGGTATACATAGGTGTGAATAAATTGATCTAGGTTTTGATAGAACTATTCAAAAGTTATTTGGTTTCGGAAAAAAATGCATTGGTGAACGGTAATCATAAAAGTTAAATTGAAAGTGTATAAACTGATGAATTAATTCATCTGAGTATTGAATGAATTCCAAATCTAGCTTAAAGCGCTATTAATGGGATAAAAGGAAGCCTTTAACAAGAGACAAAATGAATAGAATTTCATCTGGTTGCTATACTTTTCTTATAAAGAAGACTGGAAATTGTTCAAAAATCTTATCTGCTATGAATACCTGCATTGAATCATGGATAAAACTGAAATGCATTTGAGTATTCGTGTTATACAAACTCAAGGAAACACTAGAGTTTTATGCTACACAAGATTCATGTTGTACCCAGGTTCAAGCCCTACTTTGCACACACTTCTCACAAAAAAAGTATCCATGGGTTATAGATGCTATGAGTTGAAGCAGACATGCACAACTTAATTCCTATGTAGAGTTTACTGGTCCATCGGGTTTTTCCGAGTATATTCCAAAACAATGTTATATATCAAGCATATAGAGGATGGCTACTTTTTTCTTTTAAATTGGATGCTTATGTGGTAGTACATAATTGTATAGGTTTGAAGTAGTACGTAGCTACTAAAAGTCAACATATGTTCAGTGCACTACCACAAAAATTGTTTTTAATGGCATAAATTGGAAGCTTTTGTGGGTATATGCAACTGTTGATCGGTTTAACTTATAAAAATGAACAAAGAAACACTATAAAGTGCTTCCCACCAATAATTCACGTAAATTTGGATAAAATTTTCCATATTCGCTCATATCTCTATATACTTAACGAATTTTTGGTACCCTCCTCACTAGTATTTTCGATGGCCGCTCATTTATAACAACAAATTACTTGGTGCTCAAATCACCATTATTACGACAATAAATAAATTATGGTATCTAATTAGGAGAGTAAAATCTTCTTTTTTTAGTATGATATACAAGATTACTCTGAGCAAGTCCAAATATTGGCTTTCTTTTTATTATATTTATTTCACAAATCATAACACCTAATAAATTATACTAAAAGCATCTCCAACAACACGAAATTCCTGAGTCAATAATCGAAGAAACTTCGGCACACAAACAATCAACGCCTCGGTCGCAGTTTCTCTTTTCCGTATATCAAAGTCGTAGCTATTTTCGAGAGAAATCTCGAAGAACACGTGGCGTGATTCTGAGGTTTGTATCATGGCGTCTCCGCGTGATAAATCTATTAAATAATAGTAAAGCGGAAGAATTTGAAACTCTCTCCTTAGTTCTAGGACTTATCTCTATTCTCCATAATTCTCCCAAAATCTGGATATTTTATTTTTAAGATCCTTTGATTTACCATTTTACAATTATTTTACTAAATTTCTCATACTATTCTACATCCAAATGCCTACTTTAAAAAAATTATAATTAATTACAAATCTTTCACCGTTCTCTATCAAAATTTTACATTAAAGTTCATACATTTAAATTAATTACATAATCCAAATTTTAAACTAATTGTTAAATTTAGTCAACTAATATTTATAATAAACCTAAAAGATGAAAGTTTCAATATGTATGTTACATGCACATCAACAAATCGGTTAGAAAAATTATTCAGATGCAAATATATATAAATCATATAACATAAATTATTTACGTTAATGACAATAATAAAGTTAATTTATAATTTATTTTATAAATGAATTTATCATACATTGCACTGTAAAATTCTGTTAAATTCAAATACCTAAAATTTACTTTTTTTTACAATTACATTAAAACCCTTCTCAATTATCTTCTAATATTTTACATTCCAAATCCATATATTTAACTAATTATGTAATCGTAAATTTAAACTATTTACATAAATATGATTAACTAATATTCATTAATCCATGTAATAAATCCTAAAAATACAAGAATTTCAATATATACAATATTCATATACATGGGAAAAAAATGATAAAATTATTTCTTCTTTATTCCGATATATAGAAAGATATTTAAATCACATAAAGTAAAACGTACATAAATAATACTAACTCTTTTAATTTCTGATTCATTTATCTCAAAAAAATTTCGGACATTACATAACATAATTTCATTTTGAACAATGATAAAAGATAAATTTACATTTTACAACATTATGATGTGAATGCAAAGATTACATCAATATTAGATTATATAAACATTCTCGCTTTCAACATGTTATCAAACCATACCAAACTCATAACTCAATTAAATGCTACATACATTATTTTGCAATTATCATGACCATTTTACAACTGTATAAAATATATGGTTAATTACAAGGATAAAATTATTTTAATATGAAAACTAAATATGAATAAAAGTTCACATGTAGATAAACTAACCATAAGACCAATGCTCTTCTATATTAAAATATGTATAAAGCTCTTCTCAATTTTCTTCAACGTTTACATTCGACTTCTTATATTTAATTAGTTATGTTGACCATTGATTCAAATTATTTAAATAAAATCAATTATTTAATGTGCATTAATCCATTTATAACCTTAAAAAAGGTGACAATATATATATATATATATATACACACACAATAATTATATTAATAAATTGGTAAAGTTACTAATTCACTCCTACATATAAAAATATATATCACATAACATAAATTATTTTTGTCAATAAGAGAAAACATAAATTATTTACATATACAATATTAATAAATGTAATTTATATTTTTTTGAGTTAGTACGTTAATTTTACGGAGATGTGTAGTTAGTGAAGATTGAACCCTCAACCTTATATCCAATCATCGCATGTCATCCTAATTTATGATTAATATATCAGGATAAATTTTATCACATATTGCATAATAAGATATATTTTAGCAATAGTTAAAATATAAATACTATTTTTAACAACATTACCGTGTGCAACGCACGGGTTACACACTAGTTATTTAATATTTCTGTAATACCCCAAGATTTTGAGGAAAATCCTTTTAAATAAATGATTAAAATTCTGGGGGAAAAATCAGAATTATTATATAGGTGGGATTTTCAGTGGTGCAAGGTTGTGTGCATGTGTGCACGTGCACACTAGTTATGGCACTAAGAGAAAATCCAGAATTCCTGAATAATAAAACAAAGAAGGAAAACATTTAGATAAAATGTTTTAAATAAAGGAAATATAGGCCTAGACATGAATATTAAAATTCCTGAGGATATGTATATATATATATATATGCATATGTATGACTTGTCTGGAAATTAAGACAGAAGAGAACATTGATTTATAATGAATAAGTGAAATTTTATTTGAATAATAGGAGTGTAGAAATGCATATAAGAATGCACATGTTTTCTGCAAATAAAAGAAGGTTAAAGTTAAACTAACACCCATAGTTGTATAAATGTATATATATACAGATATTATTTGAGCAGAAAATTAATAAAGGAAAAATAAGTAAAAGAAGCACTAAAATAGTAAGAACCAAAGTGCAAGAAAGCAAATGTACATAGGCAGAAAATAGAAAGTCACACCATTATCATGTTTGAGGTAAGTGTAATAAAAATACTTAAAGTAATCACTTTCTGAAAAGAAAAGAAAATGGGCACAACTTAGCCTTGTTTTAAAATATTGGCCGGGACATTAAGGGTTAGGAGGGAGAGAATATGCAATGCCAAATGCATGATTCTGGTTTGGGCTAAAATAGGGATTTTGCATCACCCAAAACCCTAGGTAGAACCCTTATATAAATCAAGAGCCTAACCAGAAAACCACTCTCTCACTGAATTAATTAACCTAAGGAAGAAGAGGAAGAAAAGGCTAAAGATTTGAGGGGTTTTCTGGTTTAAGCTTGTGTAAGCATTTAGGTGAGTATCCTCACTCATATACATGGCTTTAAGACCTGGGATTAGGCAACCAAGCTTTTATATACTATATTTTGCATGTTTTGATTTACAAACTATGTTGACTACTGATGGTTTCATGAATGCTTGATATGATCTGCTATGATGGATGTATAACTTTGTTGTTCTATTTTCATCCCTGTATGTTATACCAAAACCTTAAAGAACATGTAAGAGAGTATTTGTAACTAGTCTGAATCATGGCTTAAGACAAAGAATGAAGAAAAAAAAAACTATGAGCTGCATATACAATGGTATAGTGCTGAGGCTTGAAATAATTGGTTGAGGGTGCAATGGAGTCTTTCTCTATAAGTGTTGAGCCCTAAACCAAAACAGAAAATTTACAAGCCTAAAAATTATGTTTAAACAAGATTAAAAATCTGGCTAAACATAGTTGCTTGCAAAATCAAAATAAACCCAATAGAGCCATGCATTTATTCTCAGTTGCAAACATTCTGGTATATGTTTGAATAGGGTGTTTATATGCTAAATAATGTGAGATGGAATGACTGGGTGTTATACCTCTAGAAAGTAACCTTTAACTTGCTTGCAATATTATGTCTGCAAGGTAACTAGTATGTTTCATGTATATAAGTGGTCTGTACACCTAGCTATCATTGATAAAATGAACATGAATACACTTAGTAATATAACTAAGGATTTTGTGCCAAGAAGGCTGCTGGAATGCTTGTCCTATTTGAAGTAGACAAGTTGACACATGGCTTGTTTAAGTCCTGAGATCTTTGTGCCATGATGTTAATTAGTTCATGGCAATGTGTCCCTTTGATTCCTTATAGCAGATGAGGCCAGGAATTTATAAGAAGAAAAGGCAACCTTAAATGATGATATAGGAAACTTGGGTCTTTCCGGATTAGGGTTGGTATGAGAAACCTTAGTAGTTCCAGATAAAAATTGTTTTAATGCATATGTTTGCTCTTGTGTATGTATATGGGAATACCTGATCAATTTATACATTAATCATTCATGATAATACCTGTCAAGTTATGCAAAGTACATTTACGCTGTATCCTTAGCTTAATATCATGGATATGTTAGAAATGCTCACACCAGATCATAGATCTGACCCTTATTGCTCATGGCACATGGGGGTGTCTCATTCATAATGGGGCAGCCACTAATGCTTTTGCAGGTTGTGATGGAGCTAAGTAAGCAAGATTAAAAAGATATGGAATAGAGAATGCTAAGATAATTAGAAATAAGAGCTAGAATGTGTTAATTCATGCATGTATTTCCTGATTGATATGGCTATCTAAATGTATTAAGTAGGAAGAACTTGTAAGAAATGTGTTATGTTGTTTCTGGTTTGGTATGTATTAAGGATATTGATGTTAAACTGATTTGGAAATCTATTTGCTAAAGTTGTTTTTGATTTAGAGGAAAAACCTGGATTTTATAAGCATAATCATCTTATGATGATTATAGTTCATCCTAAGTCCTTCCAAAAGATAGATATATAGGAAATTATATTGGGAAAATCCAGAAAGAATTATAACTGTTATATTTTCAAGTCATGATGTTGATATATGTCCAAATGCAAGTAAAAGTGTATATACCCTGAATATGCATTTTTTTAAAGAGAATTATGGTTAGGAAGGATGATATAAATCTGATCACAAGGTGCCTGATTCATACATATATAAACATGCTTTTGAAAAGAAGAAGTATCAATGTTTTGTGTAGATTCTGGTTTGTAAAATGCAAATAAAAGAATGGTCATATTAACCACATGGTTAGACCATAGGTCAGGCCAAATGTTCACTTCAAATCAATGAAGCAAGGAACCATTTGAACCCAGTTTTCTGGAAAATGAGCAAAGACATTGACATGTACATGTATATCTGTGTACATGTTGATATTTGGGCAAAAATATAAACATAAATTCCTAGAACAATTGTAGGAATGAGTTTCAAAAATAATACAGCAAGAAATATTGTTTTGTATGTTAGATTATAGGCAAAAATTAAGTATATATATGTAGATATAGGTAGATATCAGATTTTAAACCTTACAGGAGAAAAATAAAAAGAAAAACAAAAATTGGGTTTGAACCGACCAGCATAGCACTCGAACTCGTGACCTCTCATGTATAAGTTAGGCGCGTTTCCATTACGCCTAGATGTTGCTTGTGTTCACTTATGATCCACTTTCTTTTAGCCTGAATTTGATACTATACAGACTTTAACACAATCATTCATATTAAAAGCTTTCTTCCACCTGATTATTACTTGATCATTTCTTAATTAGAATAACAGACTAAAATACATGTTTCCAGTGGATTCTATGGTCAAAAATCAGGATACAATAATTAATCTTTTATCAGGGAATTATCACATTTTAATAGATTTAAAAGGATTTCTACTTACATATTATCATGCTCTGATTCTAGTAGAATATAACATAGATATCTTCATATATGTATGTTAGGAATGATTTAGATTTAAAACAATATTTTTATATTGTGAAAGATCCTGGATAATATGAGAATAGGGAAGGATGACCCTAGGTAGTCTTAGCTAAGTATGAAAAAAAAATATACCTTCTAATTTGGTTAAGAATTAGGGTCATTTCAATTTCCGAAAGCAGACGACTGGTGGACTTGTAGGTCTTTTTGTGAATGAATATGCAGTACTTTTAAAAAGCGGATTTTGAATATTTGCAAAACGGTGTGTACCATTTGTCTGTGGTTTTGCTAACACCAGGTATTTATTTGTATTACTTGTGCATTTGCAAATATTTTATGTTTTAGTGTGGGCTCACCAATAAAATGTTTAATAATTGATATGTATATGTCGACAGGGGAAGCCAGTGATGTTTTGTTACATCACGTGGGTGGATGATAAGTCTTGACTAACTAGGTTGGGCGAATGAAACCTGGACTCGTAAACTATCAACCACAAATAATACGGGACGCATTTCAGAAATACGCCCCTTATAATTTACACTGGCGCATCTGCCAACTGCGCCAGTGTAAATCTCAGGTCCAAACCTGGACAGCAAGCTTCACCAAACAATTCAAATCCAAATACACAAATTACTTACTTTGTATTCACACAAGTAGGAAATACTGGACTTGGATTGCTCTGATAAGGATAACTCGGAATAGTACCAAGAATTTGAGTAGAATGTTGGTTTAAATTAGTGGTAATTGCCTCTTCAAAATGTCTCAACTCCTCTTTTATTACAAATTATTCGATCACTTTCATATTAACGGAAAATATAGCATCGACATCTTCATCATCATTTACGTCGATAGCAGAAGACCCAGAATCCATTACCCACTTGCTTACTAGTTTTACATCATACTCTTGCGAATTAATTTTTGTAACCCTATACACCGTTTCTTTTAGTTCATGATAGGAGCAAAAAATTTTAACCTTTGAACCTTTTTGTTTACCACCAACATATACCGGTGTATTGTTTTCTTTCATAGTCAATTTTACATCAAAGTAGCAAATAATTAGGATGAAATCCGACATACTTCTACAAAGGAAAACATTATTAATTTTAGAACAATCAATTGCTACACAAATACTAATGACATAATAAAGCATAAAAATGAGAGGATGGACATATCAAAAGTAGAATATGAAAATACCCAAAAATTTGAGCAAGGGTTTGAGTTTAAGCTAGTATTTTACCTTCAAATTGATGCCAAATAGCTGATAGAAGTAATCCGGCTAGTAATCCTTGTATATTTTGAGATTTTGAGTAGATTTTGATGAATTTTTGAGGTGAATGGAAGAAAGGTACGAAATTGAATTTTGTAGGTGGAATATGTTTTGTTTTGGGTAGAAAACAAATGACTCACATGGCTTCTGGTTTCTGTTTTGTGCAGAAAAATTTACACTGGCGCATTTGGCAGATGCACCCGTGTAAATTAAAAGGGGCGCATTTCTGAAATGCGCCCGATATTATTTTTTTGAAAAAATGGCCCGCTGGCTGACAAAATGTAGCCTATAACTGAAAATAGTTTTGAAACCAGCCTATTCATGCAAATAGTTCTGAAAAGCAGTCTGGTTTGGTTTGAAAATTTGTTGTTAATAATGGACATGGTTGATCCCCAAATTAAGAATGAAAATTCAAATCAAAATTTGACCCTTGGTTTTGAATATTTGATGCACCATGCATAGCACTAAATTCCAATGGTAAACAGGAGATGACATGACTAAACTTCATGTATACCAAATTCCAATACTTATTGCAAAAGGACACCTTTATATTTTACAGCCAGAGAACGTATATATACCTGTATAACAATCAACAATTATTGAACTGATGTAATAACAAAATGGTACATGACAAAGAGCATCTCTATCAACATAAATAAACTTGGAAATGTTGGTTATCTTCATTTTTTTTCTTTTTTTCCCCACGCTGGATTTGAGCATGAGAAAATGAAAGAAGTGGTCGAGATTTGCTCTTTTCTTAAACGCAGGTTTATACATGGATTACTAAATGGTTTTTAGAACTCCGTTTTTCATAACTTTACGTCTTTTTTCTATGCAAAAAAATTACTAAACAGGTTTCTGAAATCTGTTGTTAGAGCAACTCCAACAGGTTGCAAATTCTCGAATCCACACCCGAATCAACCCCAACAGAGGGCGGGAATTTGCAATAGTGCAGAAAGTAGGGCCTTCGGGCTGAGAAATTAGGATAGAGTGAGACGCCTGTTGGCCAGGCGCCTGTTGAACAGGCGCCTCATTTTGAGCGCCTGTTCAACAGGCGCTTGACAACATGGACCCTGTTGCAACGAGGCGCCCGTTAAACAGGCGCCTACTCAGCTCCAACGGTCATTTTTTTTTGCTACAACGGTCATTTTTCCATCTTCAAATATTACTCTCTCCTCTTCTTCCATTTCCAACCAATTTCCTTCCTCCATTGAAATTTTTTGCTGCCACTAATCTCAACTAAAAATGTACTCCGATTTCGACGTCGTTGCTGCAAGGTCCAGTTTTGAAGAATACGACTTACAAGACGTTACGATTCCGATTGGGGGAGAAGTAACTCATGCAAGTTGGAGCACTGCGGAAGACTACGATCTTTGCTACATTTACTGTGCACTTTCAGTCATTCCTATTCGAGGGACCGATCAAAGTGGTGAGTCTTTTTGGAGCAAAATTACTAATGTGTGTGAGTGGTAGGCCACCATCTCTCGGTGAAGGCCTCTACCAGGCAACGATCTACATGTGCAAATCTAGGTAAATCTAAACATTCACCAAAAGGTGACGCATGTAGCCTATCCAAAATCGGCTGCAGTAACTGATCAAAATACTCAGACATACACCTATACCTACTACCTCGCATCGCTACGTGACGAACCTAAAAATTTGATTCTTTAGTGTTAAAATAAACAAACAATTATCATACATATACAGTTACACGGTTGTTCATCAAGCAATAAAGAAATAAACGTATACCTGTGGCGTTGCTATAGCTGCAGTAAGTCGATGCGAAACGGTAGGAGGCAAATCGTGTAATCATGCAAAGTTGAATCACGTGTAGAAGCATTATTTGGCTAGTAGTGTACTAAATTCAATTATTAATCCTAGGTGCGTACAATGTGGTGTAGAAGCATTATTTGTCTAGGTGTGTACAATGTAGGTACAAATCACTTGTATGGGATACTCCCATCACGGTGCGGTCCTCCAGTAAATGTTGTCATGTAAACATTAACTTAAGGAAATGATCCATGTTACCAAACAAGATGGAATTCTAAGTTGAATTTATGGAATGTTTTATCTTGTGATTGGTTGCGTAAAATATATAGGGTACTTTTGGCACAGGTCCTTATTAAGTTTCAAAATTCACGAAAAGTCCTTCACTAAATTTCAGTGTAAATTAGGTCCCTGTTTTTTATTCACGATTATTGCAGAGCATGATGCAACATTTCATAAAAGTTGCTGACATTTCCGCAATATTTCTGTACACTGTGAACATAGTGTATGAAAGTTGCTGAAATATCAACACTTATTTATAAAAGTTGCTGATATTTCAGCAACATTTATGTACACTGTGAACACAGTTTATGAAAGTTGCTGAAATATCAGCACTTATTTATAAAAGTTGCTGACATTTCAGCAATAATTTTTCTTTGTTTTTACAATAAAACTTTGACACGGATAGTTGCTGAAATATCAGCACTTATTTATAAAAGTTGCTAACATTTCAGCAATAATTTTTCTTTGTTTTTACAATAAAACTTTGATACAAATAGTTGCTGAAATATCAGCACTTATTTATAAAAGTTGCTGACATTTCAGCAATAATTTTTCTTCGTTTCCAAAAAACAGGGACCCGCTTTACAATGAAACTTTGACAGGGACCCGCTTTACAATATGAACGTATGATAGGGATGTCTCCCTAATTTCCACAAATATATATGTCCAAAACTGGGTGTTGACTAACATTGCTTTTGAAATATATTTCTACAGACACAATCAACATTTAAAAGTACTATTCGCCTCCTTAAAAAACCTTGCCATTGTGGTAAGGAAAAAAAACACGACATCTGCTATTCGAGTACAACTCTAATACAGATGAAAATGTTACATACTTTATGCTTTTTAATAATGGACATGCGTTGATCCCCAAAGTAAGAACGAAAATTCAAATCAAAATTTGACCCTAGGTTTTGAATCTTTTGATGCACCATGCATAGCACTAAATTCCAATGGTAAACATGAGATGACATGACTAAACTTCATGTATACCAAATTCCTATGCTTATTGCAAAACGACACCTTTATATTTTTCAGCCAGAGAACGTATAACTGTATAACAATCAATAATTAACGAACTGACGTAATAACAAAATGGTACATGAATAAGAGCATCTCTAGCAACATAAATAAACTTGGAAATGTTGGTTATCTTCATTTTTTTCTTTTTTTCCCCACGCTGTAGCCACGTAGATTTATAGTGACGTGGTAGTGGAACTGTGTAAAATGATATGAAGAAAAGGATAGAATTTATGAGAAGCTATATATGGATGTCCCTACTTAATATCAATTGCTCTTTGTTTCTTTCTATTCTCATGCATAACATGGTAAGATGAACTGTCTAATGTAAACCTGAGTAGCTTATAAGTTTTACTTAAGGCATCATGGAAATTGAAGGTCACAAAGCAGTAAATAAATAGTGAACATACGTTGGCTGTACTGGATGAAGGATAGAGAAAAAGTGCAGGCCACATGCTAGCTTTTCGTTTCAATATAGAAGTAAAGATAAAAAGAAGGTAAAGATTAAAGAATGTAAGGACCGTCCAACAGACCAGGATGTATTATGTATTCTTAAACTTGGAGCAGTCGGTTTAGTTGTTAGATAAAGGTTGAAACAATGCTAATATGAAAATATTATTTATTTTTAGTGTTAATTAGTAGATAGTGGATGATTACGTTAAGTTAAATAGATGTATATATAGCCTGTTTATTTGAAATAAAAAATCTTCCCATAATTCACATAGGCCAAAATCGAACTCTCTCTGTGGTCTAATCTGTTAGAGGCCCTTTATAGTAAATGAGATATTGTCCCACATCGCTAAAAGTAAGTTAATGTTCATGCTTATATACCACTACGCCATAGATGGCCTATTGCAACGAAAATGCAAGATGTTGCCAGCTACAATATAACGATAGCTATGCTGATTTTTGTCTATTACAACATTAGCTTCAGGATGTTAGCATAGATATCAACACTTTGTTGCAGTAGCTATAGATTTATAAAAATATTATAGAAAACGAGTGCGGGCTGAAAAAAAGCGGGGTGAAATAATTTTTAACGCGGGAAGTAAAAACAAAGCGGCAAAAGTTAACAAAATATTGAAGGGTTTCACTCAAACACTTAACAAAATACGTACCCCGTTCCCAAAAATGGCTTCTCGTACATTCTTTGGCGAAGCAAAAATGGCTGCAGTGAATTTTTTAGGGCTTCGGCCGTTTTTTGAAATCGATTTGGCTTCGCTCCATTCCTCTGCTAGGCCTTGGCCTCCTTGTTGGCTTATGTGATATCAATTAGGGTTTCGTGGAATCGTGAAATCAATTAAGGGCTTCTGCCGCTCCTTTGTTCCTGTGAAATCAAAAAGGATTTTGCTGCCTTCGGTTTGATTATACAATTGTTAGCTTCCTTTCGGGTTTGTTAGCTTCCTGGTTGGCTTCGCGGTTGATTCGTATGTTGTACTTCTGTAAGTAACTTTGATTCGATGCTAAATTGAATTGGGAATTTTGATTTTCTTTGATGCTTTCCGTTTTTCTTCAACTCGAATCACACACTTGCCGATGATGTTTCTTGTTTATATAGGGTTCGAACCCCTATATTTTCGTTCGTATATTTATACCAATTCGTCTGATAATTTTACGCTTGGCCGTATGATATTGCTTGGATGTTTATGATTTTTCTGACTTTGTCAATTTCATATATTTGTGACTTGATTCCCACGGTGTTGATTTCTAACTTGGTTCGATTTCTTGGCCATCATGGTTTTGGTTTTGGTTTGACGATGTTGATTTATCTTGACTCGTTCCATGAATTTCTGAATACTTTGGCCACTTTATCTTGTTTATGATAAAATACACTTGATAATTTTGAAACTGCTTGTGATTTGCTTATGTTGGTTTCGTCATTTATTGATCATTCCGGCCTTGTTGACTTCGGCTTGTGATAATGTTTGTTTGACCTGCTGCTTGAACTTGTAATACACACACACACACACACACATAATACAAACATTCATGTATGTGTGTGTGTGTATAGACACACACACAGTGTTTGTATGCATGTTTGGTTTGTGGTCATCCTGCTTTGCCTGGATTGTGTATATATATGCATTTGTCTGGTTCATGTAGTCTTGGTCGAGTCTGAGTTCATATGCACTTGAATATGCATATACATATGTTTGTGTTATAGTTTGTTATTTGATGTTGTGTTGCATTGAGCTCATGTGGTCTTCACTTTTGTATATGATATCTCCTCTGGCCTTGGTTATTCATAAGTTGTTGAGTCATGTATACTTATGACACTTCAATGTGTGTCAACTCTGTTCATTCGAGTCTTGATACATTGTTTTGTTTGCTGCCTGGTCGACCATTGCAATTCACTGGTCTTGGCCTTTGTTGTTGTGTGTATTTGGCCTTGCTGTATGGTCAGTGCGGATGTAGCTTGTCTGCACTTGCATTGTCCACTGTTGCATTCATGTGTACAAGACTGATACTTCAGTAATGAAGTACAGAATTGTAAGAATTTTATTTTCAATATATGTGTACCAAACATGTATTCGAGTTGTTGTGCATTGTATACATGTGTGTTCATATATATGCTCCATTGTATATTTGTAATCTCTGAACACTTCAGTCGGGTCTGGTTGCTTCATATGCATTGATCTTGAGTTGTTTTCATGTTGCATTTGTTTATATATATGCTTGATTTGTATCCTTGTCTCATTTGCATATGATGCTTAGTACTTTGATCCATGTTTCATTCTTTAACCACCAAGTGTTGTGTCTGGTTTGAACTCACTTTTGTGACCTGCTTCTCTGGTCTGTTCCATTTCACTGGTTTGGTGATGCTGGTTTCTTGTCCCTCTCTTATGCATGCCTGAACTACTTTGTTCATGTATTGCTTGGACTTTGCTGATTTGAGGTTGCTTATGACCTTTGTACAACTGTACCCCTTTACTTGTATCCTGTGCACTGTTGTACCTATTGCTTTTGTTGTTCCTTCTATTCTTTGATCTCATATTCATATATACTGACCTAAACTGATCATTGAAATGCATTGCCTTGCCTTTGTTAGTTTGTGTATTTGCTTGAGTATTGATTTGAGCTGTTTTGTTGGTTCTTGATCATTACTGGTTGATTTTTGAAATTGTACTTGTGTTGAATCCAGTTTCATAACTCGGGTTTGACCTTGTGCTCGTGTCGTGATGTTATCTGTATTTCACTTGAGTTGAATCCGGCTTTTAATTTGGGTTTGACCTTGTGCTCACCTGTCCTTGTAGATTTATCAAGTGTATATCGGTGTGCACGGCCTTGTGGCATGTACAGTGATACACTATGCATGTCACAAGCTGTTCGTATATGATGAATTCAGAATTAAATGATGGCGAACAACCCAAATAACTGAGGCAAATAATATTTTCAAAATCTCATTTTATTTTATACTGCAAAAATATTTTATTTTCAATTTTACTGCGTCAGTGTATATTTTTGCAGATAGCTCAGATGTTGGATTCAATCTGGAATAAAGTTGAAGATAAATACGAGTGAGAGTGAATTGTAGTGAGGTGCAAATGTGAATGGAAAATTGTGATGTAATCAAAATTGTATTGTAATTGAAATTGTATATATATAATGAGAGCTTGAATTTGTACTATTCAAAATTGTAATAAATATTTGTTTGAATAAAATATCCGTTTGAATTTAAATTCCGTGTTATTTATTTTATTCAGCAAATATTTATTTAATTAGTGAAAATAAAATAGTACATTAACAAATACATTTAAATGAATATATATATGTTGGGGCCCAAATTGTGGGGCCCACTTTTTAGTAAATTTGGTACCTGTGGTAACAACAGAACCGATGTTTCCCTAGGGCCGCAAAGATGTTGCCTTTGACTCTAGGGAAACGCGGCAAAATGCATCACCGAGAAAGTGTTGCATTTGACCTTTTTTAGCCCACAACAACATTTTTTGGCACTTCCTGCATCACTTCTTGGGTGTTGTAGTATGCAATCTATGGCGTAGTGTACTATTTTCCTCAAATCAATATTGGTCCTTAGGGTCAGGTAATTTTGTGCGAGGGGGAGGACCTATATGGTCATGAACTAACACACACACGCGACGCTCGTCCCGTACCGAAACGGGTCGGGTGCGGGTCCAATAAGAGTGGATCGTGTTATATTTTTACTGCACAGAAGTAAACAGTTTTCTACTGTTTAAATTTAAATAGAAGAGACGTGAAAGTTTTTGACCGTTGCAGACGAAGAGATGCGGTTGTTACCCATAGACATAACCATTGGGAATTAGCCTATAAAAGGAGAAGGAAACCTGATCAGTGAACAACTCCGAATTTTCTCTTCTTCCTCTTCATTTCTTAATCTCTACAATCCATGCGCTTCTGCATATCACACAGAAGATCATACACATCACAATCTCGAGCAGATCACGTCTGTTGTATCTTGGAAGGCTTTGAATAAAGACTTAAGGAAATTGTTACGACAAACCTCAAACGAAATTTCCTTCTTCATCTGGTTAGATTTCTGTTTACTTATATATTTATATACATCGTTCTGTAATCTTCCCGTTTCAACGTTGTGCTGTTTCTGCGAAGTAGTACAAAGCTTGTTTATCACTATAGTTTAATACAGCAATTTGTTGTTGTTATTGCTATAGTTTGTTCTTGTAAATTAATTACAACATAGTTATTGTTCAAAATTACTAATACAGAATTTCAAAGTAGTGAAAATCTGATTTGTAAACTTGTGTGATGAGTTTATAACATATTGGTCTCTGTTTTAATATACTGTTAATTGTACAAAACGTGGGTAGTACTATCAACATACACCATCTTCATCCTTGCAAGTCAAACAATCATTATCCTCACAGTAGGTTCTTGGTACAACTAAATCCACACCAGCTAGTAATATAAATACAAACACGCCTATGTATGTAAACAAATACACATACTACGTAATATTATAATTCCAACATATTTTTGTCAATTTATCCTTGGGCTTTTGGTAGAATACTGTATATAATAAGTAACCGTATTAGGCTTTGACTCGCATCTTAGAAGAACGTCAAATCGAATTTTTAATTTTACTTTACATGTAAAAAATTAAAAGAATAAATAATGACTTTTATAACTTTGACCAATTAATTAATGCAATGATGTAGTGAAAATATGCATGTATATTGTATATTACTATAATTATCATTCATAATTACTATATATAAATATTTATAATACTTTGCATCCGACACCATGAGCCTACAATTTTGGTGCTACTACTATGAGCATCAACACCTGAAAGGGATGTACAAACCGAAAATCTGGTTAAAATTAGCAAGAAGTGAAAATTTTGGCTTGTTTGCTTAAACGAAGAAATTCTAAAAGGAAAGTAATTGTATAAATTAAGAGTTACATAACAAATATGCAAATGCAAATTTTACTGCTCAGTTTATGCTAGTGAATTAATGCATTGATGTTGCCTTCTAACAGTTCATGTAATTCAAATAACCAAATAATGATACTTTAGCTGCACATACACGCCCATGCCAAAAAAGGTATTCAAACACATTGATCATATCAAAGTATAAAAAACATAACACAAATTTAGCCATAGTAAAATACAGAATAAGCAACCATTTAGGCGATCAAGCACAGCTGCAGGAGCAGGACCGTCTCCAAACAGCGCAAATGGAGCAACTGAACCAGCGTTTGGCCGAGTATGTGAAGCATCATGGAGCATTCCCTTCATCTGGTGGTTCCGAAGCCGATGATGAGTCATTTGGTACGATTTGTAGTTTTTTTTTTGAAATTGATGTATATAAACATTGAGCGATTGTGAGGTTGATTTATGGACATATGGTTTTTGACATTGATTTGTATGGTTGATTTGGGGGTCGATTTGTGGAGTCGATTTATGTAGTTTGATTTTAGATGTTGGATGTATATATTGTACATTGATGTTGGATATAAATATTATAGTAGGGTGAGACTAATGATGGAAGGTTTGTTTTGTATTGATTGAATATGTTTGTGTTTGATGTGATTATGTTTGAGTTTTATGTTCTGATATTGATTTCAGCATATATATCTGATTTATATATTGATTTTGATGAGTTGTGTTATATATTGGTATGGAAGTGATGCTCGGTTGCAAAAAAAAAGTACCCAGATTTCCAACGAATTCTGACGGCTCTCGACTGCTTACTGGCCAAATTTTTCGACTGCTAGCGACGACTAACTTGACGAAAATTGCGACGGCTAGTGACGGTTTAATGGAAAATTTTCATGCCACGTGAACGTCGTCGCCGTCGAAATTGCTGTGGGAAAAGCAATCATTAGCCGTCGCAATAACTTCGTCGAAACCGTCGAAAATAGACGAAAGTCGTGATCCGTGTTCCGACGGTTCGCGACGGCTACCGACGGCTCCGAGCCATCGGAAATCCCCCTTTCTCTGGTAGTGAAGGTAATATTACATTAATAGAAATATTTTAATCTGATTGTCAATTACAAACAAAAGCTTGCTACTTTAATATTCACCTTGTCAAAAATCAACATTAGAATATAGCTTGAATATTTGTGACGACAGTATTTCTATACTTTTTTGTTCTATTTATTTATTCACTGATTCGCTTATCGAATAATATACTTTCTGCTTCCATCTCTAGTGGTCTTATGCAGTAAAAGAGTATAACAAATTATCAGAAGCATTTGCAAAGGTTTTGAAATATTAGGTTAGACCTTTACCAAATCTTTCATGAACCATTAGAGAGTTCAATAAACTTAAGTAAATACTATCAGTAGTAAATATTAAAATGAATCACATAAATTCTAGCCATTTTAATACTAAGGGGTTAGTTTGTAAAAGACTCAGTGCATACAATCTAATTCTTACAATTTCAAGGAGATCCATTTAAGGCAGGACATTAATGTTGATGACATAAGCAATATGGCAGGCGTTTTGCATTATGTATATGCTACCATGCAAACCACCTATAAATAAGGGACAAATTTTCAAAAGAGACTGGTTTTAAAAGTATTGGTATAAATAAGCTACTTTGAAAACTATTTGCAATTGTAGGCTAGTTTTGGTCAGCTCAGCGATGAGCCTGCCATTTAAAAAAAATACGGGACGCATTTGTGAAATGCGTCCCTTAAAATTTACACTGGCGCATCTGCCAAATGCGCCAGTGTAAAATTTTCAACCTAAAACAAACAGCAAGCAGCAGTTAGTCAGTTCTCCTATAACATATTCGAGCTAGAAAACCCAATTTCGTAACTTTCTTCCATTCACCTCAAAAATCATCAAAATATATAAGGATTACTAGTCAGATTAATTCTATTAGCTATTTGGCATCAATTTGAAGGTATAAATCTAGTTTAAACTCAAACCCTAGCTCAATTTTTAGGTATTTTCATATTCTACATTTCACAAATCTACTCTCTCATTTTTATGCTTTATTATGTCATTAGTATTTGTTTAGCAGTTGATTGTTCTAAAATTAATTATGTTTTCCTTTTTAGAAGTATGTCGGATTTCATCTCAATTATTTGCTATTTTATGGAAAATTGACTATGAAAGATTACAATACACCGGTATATGTTGGTGGTAAACAAAAGGGTTCAAAAGGTTAAAACAATTTGCTCGTATCATGAACTAAAAGAAATGATGTATAGGGTTACAAAAATTGATTCACAAGATTATAATGTAAAACTTGTAAGCAAGTGGGTAACGGATTCTGGGTCTTCTGTTATCAACGTAAATGATGATGAAGATGCCGATGCTATGTTTTCCATTAATATGAAAGTGATTGAATTATTTGTAATAAAAGAGGAGTTGAGACATTTTGAAGAGGCAATTGCTACTAATTTGAACCAACATTCTACTCAATTCTTGGTGCTATTCCGAGTTATCCTTATCAGAGCAATCCAACTCCAGTATTTCCCACTTGTGTGAATACAAAGTAAGTAATTTGTTAAAGTATTTACATTTGAGTAGTTGAAATTTATAGTGTATTGATCCCGTACTCTTTTTTTCACAGTTTTATGGTGCATTCGGGTGGTTCAAGCTCTAGACCGGCAAATTATCATTTTTTACATTCCCTACCTTCAAATGCTAGAGAGGTTAACAATGATGATGGAGGCCGTAGTTCACCGCATATAGATAGCATGCAAGTTGCTTCATTGGATAATGATATGTCATGGATGGATAATATGGAAGTTAATAATGAAGCTCTAGAGTTTGAAATTGATCATGACAAAGAATATGAAAATAATGAAGCATCTTTGGTGGAAGAAGATGATGATGATAACGATGAACATATGGAATTTGAGACGCCTTTGAAAGATGATTTATGTAGTGCAAAAATTATGGCGGCATCATTGATTGAAAATGTTACTCCTATTAGAGACATATTTACCTCAGAATGTGTTGATTCTGGTTTTCAAGTGGGAATGCAATTTCAAACAAAGGAAATACTTATTCAGTAGTTAAGTGAGTGGCCCATCAAGAATTTTGTTTCTTTTAAACCCATAAAATCCCGCAAAGCAGAATACACCGCAATTTGTAATGTTGATAAAAATTGCCATTGGAGAATACATGCAATTTAATTGTTCAAAATACTTGTTTAAGTCTCATGCAATTTAATTGTTCAAAATTTTTATTATATTGCATGATATTCACGCTTGAACATTTTTTCTTAATAGAGTTGGTACTTGGTCCCGTGAATGCAAGTGTTTTGTATCTTCAAAGTGAGCATCGAAGCAATATTAGGAACTTGATGCAGGTATTTTTTTTAAACATCTGTGCTTACATTAAAATGTTTTTATTTGGTTACTAATTCCACTTTTTTCCTTTTATTCGTTTTTGAATGTGTAGAGTGATGAGCCACTTGAGTGTCATGATCATTTAAGCAAATTAAAATTCGTCAAGTCTAATACTCCAAGAGTTAAACTTGCATTACAAAGAGCTGGATTCAGGGAAATATCTAGATTGAGCTTTTTCAAAATAAATCATGTGCTAGGTACTTCATTGGTAGATAGATGGAGACTCAAGACTTCAACCTTCCATTTTTCTACAGGTGAAATTACCATCACATTAGCATATGTTATTTGTCTTCTTGGTGTTACAGTAGAAGGAAATCCTCTTACTATTAGACAGCTAAGTAATTACGAAGATATTTGTCAAGAGTGTTTAGGTGTGGTTCCCCCTCGAAGTGAGATAAGAGGTGCAACAGTTAAGTTGACATGGATTTGCGATATGTTTGTAGATTAGCCACCATCGGATGCTTCAGATGTAGAAATTGAATATCAAGCAAGAGCTGTTATTCTACATTTGATATCTTATCGTCTATTTCCCGATCATTTTAATGGACGACTAAACCTTTTTTGGATATTGTTTTTGCAAAATTTGGATGAGTGTGCACGATATTCTTAGGGCAGTACTATATTGGTAACATTATATAATGTGTTAACAAATGTTGCACTCATGAAATCCAAATCGATAACTGGTTGTCTCTCGCTTTTACAGGTATAATATGAATAGGTATATTTGTTATACACTCATATATAATATTTAATTCTAATGTATTCAAATTTTTGATTGATTTTACAGCTTTGGCATGGACACATCTTCCCATTGGTCGTCCAAATGCGACTTCATCCATGCAGATCAACAGGACATTGCCTTATAGTGCAAGGTAGTTAATTTCCAACTACATTTACATGTGTGTATTTTTGTACTAATAAAACTCTAATTGTATAACTATTTATATAGGTGGTTTGGTTCAAGGAGTTGGGTTGAGTCTCCAAAGCAGGTGGCCACTTACTATCGCAACCAGCTTGACATGTTAACAGATGAAGTAGTTATATGGAATCCGTACACACAAGATGTGCTAGTCGATCTTCCACATATATGTCTAAGTGGAATGCATAGTTGGCTTTGTAAGACACCTATCATATGCATGCGAGATGTATAATGCTGATCGAGTGATGCGACAGTTTGGTCTTCATCAACACATACCTGATCCATGCGAACCAAAGCCAGATTTGGAGTTTGCTATCGTTCAGTGGAACGATAGACATAACCGTATCGTACACCAACGGTTTCCTACCATTCCTATTTCGAGATACATGACTTGGTATTGGTTGATTACTCGAAGATTTATTGTTGCAAATCGGACTTCTCACGAACGAGCATACACCGCTCGTGCACCACTTAAGCGAGATGTGGTAAATCTTCACATTATCGTGATATTTTTAGTTGTTGGGTTGAATTGTTCATTCACTTGAATTATGTTTCTAATTTTAAATAAATAACTACAACTTGTAGGTCGATGCACTAGAGACGGTAGGAAGAGGGTTGAACGATATTGGACATGATAGAGTACCCGAACGAGAAGTCCAACCACGGTGTCTTAATTTGAAGAAACTTATTGACACACTCCTTTTTAGAAATCGATTAACACGCCCAAGCTCTTCCGAACAAGCTATGCGGACTAGAGAGAAAAGAACTAAAAGAAGGCAGAATACACACTAATCGCAACCCGCTAGACCTTCTCAACCCCCACCTACTCAAGACGATCCTACTCAACCATGAGTATTCCTATCTATAGTTTACTATTAGTTTGCTTTTGTAATCGAACTATAACTTCTACTTTGATTCGAATGTAATTGAATTTTAATTATGTTATGCTTGAATTTGTTTAATGGTAGTTTTATTTGTTGGATTTTATGTAGATAAACGTTTGCTATTATTTAAGATTGTGCATTTGAATTTGGATTTTGTGTATTTGGATTTGGATTGTTTGGTGAGGGTTGTTGTCCAGGTTTGGACCTGAGATTTACACTGGCGCATTTGGCAGGTGCGCCGGTGTAAATTATAAGGGGCGCATTTCACAAATGCGCCCCGTATTTTTTTTAAATGGCTAGCTCATCGCTGAGCTGGCCAAAACTAGCATACAATTGCAAATAGTTTTCAGAGTAGCCTATTTATGCCAATACTTTTAAAAACCGGTCTCTTTTGAAAATTTATCCATAAATAAGTGTTGATCACCTAACAGTTTCCTGTATGATCCGTCCTTTAAAATGAACATTAGGCAAACTTAAGGAAACATGGAAATTTAAGATATCAATTATTAATCATACCGAGGGTATAAATAGTCTATGGCTGGACAAAAGTTTAGAGTAAAATAGTATATATTTTTATACTCAAAATCAATAATAATGGTATTAATATACTTACAGAATTATTGTACAAAAGAATTAGTAGTAAGTAGTATTAAATTTTAGCGATAATTAGTAACAAATACGGCAATTATCTCTACCTTTAAAATGTTGTTTTTCTGCCTAAAAAAGAAGTGATGAACCCTTTAGTTTTGTACGGGTGTTATAAAAGATTATTACACATTGTATCTTTGGCATCTATGTCTTTTTAATAATGATAAATATAAAGAACAATGAGTTATATCATACTGCCAGAAAATAAAAGGTAGCATATGCTCTATTGTGGTTATCCATGAACATAACTATATTTATTAATTATAGCAATGAGTTATAAAGGTAAGAAAAATGATCATGGGACAACCGTTGGATCCGATCTGTAAAAGAAAATTAAATAAGGAAATTAAAAACAAAAATAGTATAATTAAATGATGAACTTTATGTGTAAAGCTTCATAGTAGTATTGTGTACTATGATTTTATTCACATATTTGGTGAACCAAAAACAAAATCGAACTGTCAATAAAATAAAAATAAAAATATAACTAAATAACTTAATATTTTATTCAATTACTCGCTCTGAAATTAGGCAAGAGCAATGTCTTCAATATTCATGCTAGGAGACACTTTCTTGCTATGAAAGGAGAAATTTCTCCTTTGATAGAACATTGCACTCCTTTTGCGTTTGAATTTCTTAAGAGTCAATATTTGATGACCCAAAAATGTGAAAAAGAACCTCTGACTGTGAATGCCCCCAATCATTTGTGTTTGGCCTTACATTTGTTTTAACTTGACAGCTTGAGAAGTTAATGAGTTTTTGCAGGAACTCTGAATATCAAAATTTCGTTTTACTGCAGCTCAGTTCATATTTTACTAAACGCATGCCGAAAATAAAGTGGTCTCTTTTATGAAACAGTAACAATATCAACTTTTGATTGACTTTATTTGTTACGATTTTGGCTTTAATCCTCTAAGAGAAATGATGCAGACGTTTACTCTAAACTCATCATCCAAGCTTTTCAAATCAGTTGGGTTGGCTATTATGAATCCATTAACACGGTATTCTTATTTGTATCCATAAGTCACAACATTTTCAATTCAGGTTCAACTCTCTCAGAGAAGAAAAAAAGATGTGTTTGGCATACATACATGATAAAGTTTGCAAATACACAAAAGAGGATAATAGGGAGGAAGACAAACCCGTGCAGTTAATGCCCCGCTATTACCCCGCTATAACCCTGCTATATCTCATAGCGGGTTTCTGCCGCTACGATATTTTCATATAGCCCCAAATATATCCTTTCCGCTTTAAGCCCCGCTATTTCCACTATATCCCGTTATTTCCGCTATATTCTACTGTTTCCGCTATATCTTCTTTAAAAGAAATGAATTGAAAAATGATATTTATACATTATAAAAATTATGAAATTAATTTATTTAATTGATTTTTTAATATATTTTCAGAAATGAAAATACTCTAATATTCTACTAAATTCAATTATGTTATATAACAGTTTTACGTTTATTTACAGTATATTCGCACATGTTTTTATTTAAAATTATTTATGTACTAATTATAATTCAATTGAATGTTAATTTTTCACTTAATTACCATTTATATATTTGTAAAAAAATTATGTATGAGTTTTATATGCTATTTTAGAGTCATCCGCTATATCCCGCTATATCCTCGCTGTATCCCCGCTATGACTTTTTGCACCTCCGCCGCATTGAGTCTGTCGAGCGCTTTAACTGCACAGGGACAAACATTAAGAAATTTTTTAGATGTAGTCTCAAACTTTTCAAATTTAGGCTCAAGGACAAAATCAGGTTCTCTCTCCTATCAACGTCGATCTCCATATTTATTCAACTGCTCTTGCCTCTTTTCATCTGCCAGCATGTCCCTCATCTCTCATCACTATCGTCTTCAACGTCTTTGTCATCGTCGTCGATAGTCCCTCCCCCATTATCACCATATATTTGCAGAGAATTCTGCAAATTTTGAACATAATCGATTTTTCTTCAAATGTGCAACTATACCATATAGCTAAATTATCTACAACTATTGCGTATAATTGTGGACATTTCCACAACTATTGCGTATAATTGCAGACAATTCTGCAACTATTGTGTATAGTTGCTCAATTGTCTACAACTATTGCGTATAATTGCTGACATTTCCACAACTATTGCGTATAATTGCAGACATTTCTACAACTATTGCGTATAATTGTAGACAATTCTACAACTATTGCGTATAGTTGCTCATTGTCTGCAATTATTGCGTATAATTACTGACATTTCTACAACTATTGCAATATTTCTGCAACTATTGGAATTGTCTACAACTATTGCATATAGTTGCAAATATTTCTGCAACTATTGCGTATAGTTGCTCAATTGTCTGCAACTATTGCCTATAATTGCAGATATTTCTGCAACTATTGGAATTGTCTACAACTATTGCATATAGTTGCAGACATTTCTGCAACTATTGCATATAGTTACTCAATTGTCTGCAACTATTGCCTATAATTGCAGACATTTCTGCAACTATTGCGTATAATTGCAGACATTTCTGTAATTATTGCATATACTTGCTGAATTGTCTACAACTATTGCATATAATTGCAGATATTTCTGCAATTATATGGTATAATTACAGACATTTCTGCAATTATTGCATATACTTGCTGAATTGTCTACAACTATTGCATATAATTGCAGATATTTCTGCAATTATATGGTATAATTGCAGACATTTCTGCAATTGTTGCATATAATTGTTGAATTATTATTGCATATAATTGCAGACATTTCTGCAATTATATGGTATAATTGCATATAGTTGGATCCGCGAATAGCTTGTACTGCCGTTGTTTTACATATGCACAATGCCACTCGTTAGAAAGATTATAAAATTTGTGATTTAATGGTGAAAACGGTTTGTTAATCCGTCGTTTCTACAAAAAGTTATTGCGTTTTAAAGATTGATAATTAATGGGGTGCAAATTTTAATTATGGATGTGAGAATAACATCCACGTATGAAGAATCAACATTGCCAATGGAGGAGAAGGGTATTGTAGAGAAGAAAATTGTAGTATTTGAAAACAAGGATGTAATTTATATCTTTTTTATGAGGAGGATGTTTTGTGTATTAAGTTTGATTTTAGGGATGTGTCCCTTATTTTCACAAAAACAAATTCTCATCCGCACCATGGAAAAACGTATACGGTATTCAAAGATAAATAAGTAAACAAAAATCAACTTCCGTAAAGTAGAAAATCAATGAAATAAAATTAGATCTATCTTTCAAACCTAGATTTTAGTAAGCATCTAACAAAGAGAAACACCGTTTGCAACAAGATTTAGAGAAATGAAGGATTTTGCTCCCTTTGTGACAAATCCCATAGTAGTTTTTCATAGCTTGATTTCATTCGGTTTATTTGGTATTGAGAAATCATGGAGGTAAAATTAATTAGGTTATCCAACTTTTCTGGGTTTTTAATGCTTCTGGGCTATAGCACCTCGAACGGCTTAAGGGGATATTAACCCCCGTTAAAATTGAACGGCTACAGCAGATTTAATCAGTGTCCAGTACTATGCGTCAGCGTCATGCATTAGTTTTTTTTGTTCTACAATCTACAATCCAATTTAACTCTAGGAATTACATATTCCAATTATGGGCGCTGATTAAATTAGCACCCAGTGTTGGGTGCTGATTAAACCTTAATATAAAGGTTTATATGCTTCGTTGGAGTTTCTTGAATTGCATTGTTTTAGGCACCATTGTTTTGCTGAAATGGACAGCCAGCGTTGGCATCTGCGTCCGACGCGTCAAGCATGGGTCTCACGCTGCTGCCCAGTTCAAAACAACGGTTGGGAACAAACCGTTCGTGTTAGATGCGTCGGACGCCATCTGACGCGAACGGTTCATCCCCAACCGTCATATTTCCCTTCATTTCCTATATATACCAAACCATTTCTCAACCAAATCACCAAGAAAAAACCAAACAATCAAAATTCAGCAATTTCTACAAGCTTCGTCGTCAAATTTTTCCGGTAAATTTTTTTATATTTGCGTTTTTCGTATTATTATCTACCATATTTTTTCAGATTTTTTTGAATTATTTTTTGAATTGCTTTTTTCAAAATGTCTAGCCACTCTGCTGCTTCTTCTACCAGAACCATCGTCGATTGGAATGCCGATAGGACAAACATGTTCATCAATATTTGTTTCAAAAACATTGATACGTGTGTGCACCGTATTGCACTGTGGTATGAAGATATCACAGTCCTGTTCAACGAAAGAACTGGTCTGGATTACAACGCTGGGCAAATGAAAAACAAGTTCGATAATCTAAAACGTGAGTGGAGCCCATGGAGCAAGCTGCTACAGATTCCATGTGGCTATTGGAACAAAGAACAGGACACGGTCGGTGGATCCGACGAGTGGTGGGATACAACTGCAGCAAGGTACCGCAAATACAAACATGCCTCGTCTGCTCATTTTAGGCATTTGGACATGATTTTTGATGGCTACATTCGAACTAACAAATGTCAGTTCATAATTGCACAAAATCCACCTGTTTAGCTACAGTTCGACGCACAGCTTTATGGCGACTATCTTAGGAGTGATGCTGCGGAGATCTCAAATCGTAGAGCGCCTAGACAGCAACGGCCCATTGGTGGTCATTCTAGGTCTGTTGGCGGTTCTTCGCATGATCTGACTCTTGCTAGGTGTATGGAAGCGAAGTAGGAGGATGACGATTATGAAGAATGGGAGGTCGCGATTTATTTGACTGAGTATGATAACAGAGGTTTCAATCATTTGCATGCCCTGCTGAACAACCTCGAGCAGCTTAGGAAGACTATTATTTATCTTGTTAGGCAGTTGAGAAGGAGAAGCTAGTTTGTTTTATCTGTATTTTATTTCTGCATTTTTATTCGGTACTTTTATTTCTGCAATTGTATTGTGAATTCTAAACTATAAATTTTATTTCTGCATTTGTATTCTGTATTTTGTATTTAAAAATAATTAACATAAATAAAATAATAATATAAACAAACAATAAAATAATAACTTTGCCCCTTTCGCGTTGCCCCTTTTGTAAAAAGAACGCATTTCCCTTTCGCGAACTTACCCCCTTCCCAGCCCTTTTCGTTTTCCCCTTTCGGTTCGTAAAAGAATGCACCCTTAATATCACGCCTTAATAACGCACCATTGGAGATGCTCTTAGTGGACCCGTTTAGAAATATACGTGGGGGAGAGACGAATTTTATTAGTTAACGGAGTAATTGACAGAGTTAGTATGTGTCATTCTCCCTACTAACGTGTAACTATACAATCCCTCTGACGTCTTTGTTACAATAAAATCCCATACAGTCTTTACCTATTCCGTTAAATCCGACCAATCTTATTAGGGCATCTTCAGTGGCTGCGATTCAGTGCATTTAAATTCAGTTTGCACCCATCAGTCGTCAATTCAACACTTAATATGAAGTTTAATATTCAAAGGGGCCTTCAGGGAACTAAGTTGGTTCCAGGCACCCATTTAATGGGTGCCCCCTGTCAGAGAGCCCACCACGCTGACCCTTCAACGTTCGGCTCTAGTACAACGGCTATAAATGGTCATATTTCAGCATTCGGCTACATTTCAACGACTATAAACGGTCATATTCAATATTCAGCTCAACTACAACTGCTATAAACGGCCATATTTCAGAATTCATCTTATAAATTCAATCCATTTTATCAATCAAAACATAAATTCTTCTACCCTTAAACTATCTTCTCAAATTCAGTATAATCAAAGTATGTCTCCTCCGTTCAAATTGTACAGCGAGACGATGAATATGGATAATTGGGAATTTGATTCACAACCCGATCAAAGTGTTATTCCACAACCCGATCTAAGCTTCCATTCCTCTGCTCTATGGAATAGTGAAGAAGACAAGGACCATTGTTTAATTTACTGTCATTTTTCAAACGACTAGGTGAAGGGAAATGACCAAAGTGGAGAAGCATTCCGGACGAAAGTAATGACCGCTTACAACCAATAACATGTTGAGAAGACAAGATCAATGTCTGTAATTACCGATCGATTTGGAAAGATCAATCGACAAATGCAGTTTTATGAGTCTCAAATTTACAAAATAAAAAAAACAAATCCTAGTGGAATGAGTGGCGAAGCTGAGCTGGTACGTTTTTTAAATATCACTTCGTAGTTAAATTCATACTGTATTTATTATTTTTAATTATTTGTTGCAGAAGAGAATGGCGAATGATCAATTCTTGAAATTATTTCCATGGAAAAATGGGAACAAAAAACCTCACTATTATCAATTTGCAAACTGTTATGACTTGCTTGTCAGTCATCCAAAATGGAGCTCCAACAACACAAAGTCCTTAAGAGATATTCATTCAAAGCAGAAAGGTAAGAAAAAAAGTTTCGAGGACAACTTATATTTCTAGTGTAGGAAACTCTTCTGGTATGGATTCTAATTTATGCCCGGAAATAGAAGTTGACGAAGCAGAACCAGGAATGGACGAAGATGCTAGACCAATGGGGTAGAAGGCAGCTAAGAAGAAAATTGTTGTTCAGTCACAGATTGATTCTCGAATAGCCCTTATGCATGAAAAACATACGAGAGAAAATATTGAATGCCTAAAGGATAGTGCGGAGAAGCTGGCCGTGTTAAAAGAACCGACCGAGATTGAAAAAGGGAGGTTTGAGATAGAGCGTCAACCTCAAGAGACCATTGTTATAGAAAAGGATGTGATGAGAATGGATCAATTGTCAATGCAATATTGGATGGAATATAAACAACGTATTGTTGAGAGTAGATCTGGAATGAAACATATGTAGTAGAGTAAGAGCGAACTATATATTTAATTATTGTTTTAAATGGTGTACTATTTATGTATTTTGAAATGTTAATTAGTTCAACGTTTTGTTCGATGAATTCATGATTTAACAGAATAGTTCTACTCAAACAAAGTCAAATCCTATAAATATCATAGTTATAGCATGCTACACTACATTATACAAATAAAAAGACAAACCTAAATAATTAAACAAGGGTCCTCCATAAGTAACTACGATTTTCATAAGAATTACAAATATGATCCATTAGATCCTTTTGGAGCCTATTATGAACAACTGCATTTCGATAAACTTCATGATGATCCGCATGAATTATGTACTCTCCTTCAGTTCGTAGCGTGTCATCGCGGAACAATTCAGCCATTTGTCTTGCCCCATCATACTCGTAATCGGGATAGTCCATACCCCCTTCGTCTTCAATGATCATGTTATGAAGAATTATACAATTGAACATAATTGTAACCATTTTCGAACTCTTCCATAGTCTATATGGATTACTCACCACTGCAAATCTTGCTTGAAGCCCTCTGAAAGCTCTTTCTACGTCTTTCCTTTGTCCTTCTTGCATTGCAGCAATTTTTTTCTATTTTGCAGTCAATGGGTTTGCAAAATTATTTGCAATCGTGCTCCATTTAGGATAAATTTCATCTCCTAGATAGTATCCATGATCATATGTGCTTTGACCAAGTGTAAATGATACAGGGGTTGATCTACCAAGTGCCAAATTATTAAACAAATGGGATTGTTCAATAACATTTAAGTCGTTATGAAAACCTGACATTCCGAAGAATGCATGCCAAATCCACAAATCATAAGACGCGAACGCTTCAAGAATGATAGTTGGTCTTTTTTCCTTACCGTTGCATGCTCAATGAAAAGCTTTAGGACAATTCTTCCACTTCCAATGCATACAATCCAAACTTCCGAGCATTCCAGGCCAACCCTTGCTTTCATGCATTTCACGCAATCGAGCTACATCTACTTCGTTAGATGAACGAAGGTATTCGGTCCCATAAATATCCACAACAGCTTGGCAGAAGTGATCTAGATTTTCCAATGCTATACTCTCTGCAATACGGTATGCATCGTCAAGGGCAACGGTGGGTATACCGTAAGCTAACATACGTAGAGCTGCGGTCATCTTTTAATGTCCACTTAGACCTAGCTTTTTCGCAGCGTCCTGCTTATAAACAAAGTAATTATTATTCTGTTTTCTAGAATTCTTAAAAACAATGCACGACTCATTCTGAATCCTCAGTGAAACATCTCTGGACCATAAGTTGACCCATGATTAAATTAATCTTGCATTAGTGTTTTGTGGAAAGCTACCTAGTTATGGTTGATGTATTTCCGGCCCATAACCGAGCCATTGTGTGTCCCCGAAGTTGAACCATATGCTTCACGATAGATTTCCAATAGTTCCCTTTCTTCTTGTTGATGTGCTAGTTCATACGCTTCTTCTTCGGTGTCACTATCGCATAACATTATTGCTTTTAGTATATTTGAAGACATTGTTGATGTAGATAGTTTTTTTTATTTTGGTAGATATAACAAGTTCAAGTTGTGTAAAATAAGTATGATAAGTGTATGCTTATATAGGATTAACCAGCTACTAAACTATTCATAGTGAATAATAATGTGTGGACTCGGTGTAAATGTAATAATATTATGTCACCTTGGTTTTTCTTTAGGGTACAGAAAGGAATATTGTGTCTTCTCGATTTGCTTTTATTTAGGGTAAAGACAAGAATATTCTATCACATCGGCTTATCTTTAGAGTAAAGACGGGAATATTCTATCACATCGGCTTTTATTTAGGGTAAAGACATGAATATTCTATCACATCGGCTTTTATTTAGGGTAAAGGCAGGAATATTCTATCACATCGGCTTTTATTTAGGGTAAGGATAGGAATAAGGTGTCTAGTCGCCATGGTTTTGGAGGCAAGGATTTAGATATTCCTACACATACCACCATCTATAAGTATGGTGTAGACTTTATGTTAATGATGGTATCCAAATATTAAACATGGAACTAGATGGGCAAAATTAACAACAACAGAAGTTGAAGTCAATAATATAGTGCATTGCATATGCGGTTTGCATGCTAGAATGCTCACAGTAACACTGCCAAGTCCTTATATTGGACATCGCTACTACAAATGTGCTCGGCTCCGTAGACGCAATTTTCGTGAATGGATTGATGAACCATTTTCTAGCAGCGAAGTTGTTTATGCTTACGACCTTGCTAGAGAAAATAGTATGTTATGGTGACAACTTCATTCACCGCATATCCGTCTTGATGACAATTAAGCAGTACAAATAGTCTGTGTTTGTTTTTAGCATTACCTTTACTTCGATTATGTACTGTATGTTACTTAGTAATTTATGTATTTTCGTAAAATCATCTTTGCTTTCCTTGGGGAAAAGAATATGAATATGATATCAAATCTACTTTGCTTTCTAAGAACGAATATGAATATTATATCGAATCAACTTTGTTTTCTAAGAACGAATATGAATATTATATCAAATCAACTATGCTTTCTGAGAATGAAAATGTATATTAATATTGTGTTACATCGTCATTACTTTCTGAGAAAGATTAGGAATATTGTATTACATCGTCTTTACTTTCAGAGAAAGATTAGGAATATTGTATTACATCGTCTTTACTTTCAGAGAAAGAATAGGAATATTATGTTACATCATCTTTACTTTCAAACCGTTATAAAAAACACACAGCCCATCATAACACACAAAATAGCAGTTCTTCCAATGTCTAATTCTTCTCTAGACAGTTGGTGGACAAATGTTCAAAACATCATAGATGATTATGTTCGACAACGTGACAATCAACAGCAGGTTAGTTAGTTACGTGATAATTCATCTCCCGGTGGAACTCCTGAGGAGTACAACATCTATCTACAAAACCAATGTTATGAAGACATTTGATGGCAAGAGAATGAAAAGCGAGAAGAAAGAAGAAGGCTTAATGATGTCCCTGATAATGACATACCATGGCGTGATAATGATCCCCGTAACAACCGACATCCATTCTTACATATCGAACCATTGGATTTGAATGTGGTTCATGCTAAACGATGTGAATGTGGTTAGTTAGCAAGCCTAGCCGCTGTGTCATATGGTAGGGATGTCGGTCGTCGATACTACTATTGTAGACACGACATCTATGGATTAAATCAATGGATAGATGATCCTTTTTCCCAAAGAGCGGTTGACTTTATTACAGACTTAGATAGACAGAATAATTTGTACCGCAATCAGTTGCATGACAGGTTAAGTTGTGATAATTAAGTTATTTAGCATTTCTAATCTCTATATCTCAAATGTGTTCGTTCCATTTATTACCTTTATCAAGTACTTCATTTATCAATGGTCACGCTAGAAAAAATGATAATAAGATAAACACAAAGATGCTGAATACAGATAAACAATTGACAACCATACATGGGTTTAGTACAGTAACATAACCCAAAGATACAACATAGCCTAACAACAAATAACAGTCACATAATAATAATATAAGCTAACAGCAAATAACTGGAATACAACGTACACTGCCCAAATAATGCAACATAGAACATACAACAACTACAACTAACACATACAGCAGCAACAACAATCAATCCATTGGTGCAGCATCATCATCACCTCTATCATCATTGTCATCGTCCTCATTATCACCTCCACAGTCGTCGTCGTCGTCCTCATCATCACTTCCATTAGCATCTCCATCATCCCCGTCGTCGTCCTCATCCTCATCATCGTCCTCACCACCCTCACCGTAATTAACACCATCTCCAACATCACTAAAACCATACCCACCATCACCAACATCACATGTACCATCTCCATCTGGTAGTCTGTAAGGCTCGTGTACAGCAAGTCCAGCGGATAACTTATCAATCTATGCCTCTAACATAGGCATATGCTGCATGTACATCTCATGTTGGGTGTGCGTATGTGCGAGCATTATATCTCGATACACACCAAATGAAACTCTGCACTGATCCAATCTAGATGCATACTACACAAACAAATAATTTGACATGTAAGAAGCTAAGTTTGAAATAAAAGACGAAATGCACATAACTTACAAAAAATACCTCATATGGAGGGTATAACCCGACTAAAGGCACGCCAGGAATGTCATAGTGCTCTGGAAGGACTAAGGGCTACTCAATCAACGTATCGGTGACATCGTAAGCCCTAAAAGTATAATCGGGCTCCAACAGCATCAGAGCCTAGGAGAACTATGAAGGAATAAGATCGAATGAAATCTGAGGTACCTAAACTCTCCCAACTGAGGTGTGATGGCCTATATGATCAGAGTTGACCCCCGGACATAATCCGATAACACGAAACGACGGGTGCTACTCTAGCCCAATATGCATCATAATCTCCATCTACGAAGTATGTACTGGTATCCACCCATCCAGCCTATCAAAGAGAATGCAAGTACTAATCTATGATCACCCTATGTCTTCCAAACATGTCCTTGCATGATAATGGATCGGCTAGTATACGACGATTGCATGTGGTCTAATTTGCACTCCTCTCTCCCAAATACCACATAGGCAAGAATCCAGGTGTGTGCAAAGCGACCCTACGTCTAGATAATGAATATGCGATCATCAAGGGATGGTCATCTGCCATAAGGCCTACATCTATAAGCTAGGTCCAATTGGAGGACCAAGGAGTCTGTATGATGCTGCCACGACTACGCATGTCAAGCTGGGACTTAGCCTCCATCAGGTCATGTCGAACACCTCAAGGAGCATGCTACACATACTGAACTGTCTCCCATCGTCTCATCCTAGGGAAGTACTGCTCGAAGGACTGACAAATTATCCTCTAGATGCAGGGATGCATGTTTGCCGTGTACTCGTAGTACTATAACGACAGTATGTACAAAAAAGATAACATCTACTCGACATCGCCAAGCGTAAATGAATCCAACGTGGTATATAGGGTACCTAGAATGGCTATGCCCCATTCAATAGTATGAAGCCGGTCTAACCGGGTAAGCGGTGCTAGATAACCTAGACAAACTATACCTTTTCGGTTCGAGATAAAGGTCGAACCAAGCAAGTACAGAAGAAATGCCCAAGTGATCGCATCCATCATATCCGCTCTATCTCTGTAAGTGTTGTTGTAGTGCTGAAGGTAGGGCAACTTAACAGAATCACTATTAATGTAGCTAACATCCATGAGAGGTAGAAAAATGTTAAACAAATTGGGGGACTCGTATATCTCGTCAAATGGGAATGGCATAAGCACATGTCCCCCAGTCTCAATACCAGTGAGCATGTACAAGTCGACAGGGGTAATACTCAACTCGAAATTTGAAAAGTGGAATGTATGCCTCGTGGTCCACCACCTCTCAGCTAATGCCTGGATGAGAGGTTGATCGAAGGACTGGAAAGGCTTAATCCTCAAAAACATGCCAAAAGGGCTAGCTTGTAGCCTCTCTATAATAGGAAGGGAGAGAGTGTCATAAAACTATATAATACGCTTGGCCCAACTGCCATGATAATGAATGTACTGATCCTATACATAATTTAAGGATGAATTTTTTAAAATATGCTAGAGGTTATTTAATATGAATACAGGATAAATATATACAAATTATTCTACTGAAATCATGCCTAAAATATACCTATACGGTGGTCAATGCAGTTTTGGACCTGTGTCGATAACCGTTTGGAAGCTAATGTAGTATATGCAGATCGTCGGATGATAGTCTAGGGGTTGGAGGAACGTATACTGGTCCAACTTCTTCTTGCGGATATCTACAAACAGTTCTTCTAGTTTTTTAGTTGGACGAGGCGACATTCCACATCAATTTCTGAATTAAAAATAAAATAAAATGGAAATTCGGATGAGAAAGTGGAGGAAAGAATGGGCCAGAGGGGTTGAAATAGGAAGAAAATCAGGCGCCTATTTTATGGGCGCCTGACCACTGGGGAATCTCCCCTGGCCACCCCTTAATATCTTAATATTAAGGGTTGAACCCATTGGAGATGCCCTTATATAGATACCTATGGTATATGAGAAACTTGGTATATATTTTGACCTCAAAAGAACTTGGTACAGCCACTTGGAAATTAAGTTACAAAGTACATAGTTATAAGGAGGTTTATGATTAAAATTTGCCTATATATACATGGAAAACGAATATAAGCATAGTCAATCGACATTCCAATATTGACCTAACAACAAAATCCAATGAAGTAGGAAGCATAAAATCCAAGGAGTGCAGTAAATGAGTCGTATAACTAATCATCGGCAGAGACACTAGTGTGTGCCATTATTCAAGCATAAAATCCAAGTACTTTACCATCCAGGTAATGTAACTTGCAAAGTGATCAAATGTAGAAACCACCTAGACCAAAATAATAATTATGTTAATTATTAAATATTAGAAAATGTAAGTTAAAGTAAAGAAAATAAAAACCAAATGGGATACATAGGTGTGAATCAATTGATCTAGGTTTAGATAGAACTATTCAGAAGTTATTTGGTTTTGGAAAAAATGTATAGGTGAACGGTAATCATAATAGTTAAATTAAAGTGAATATTAGGCTTAGGTCCCTAATAAGTTTCAAAATACACAAAAATCCCAGTAAAAAAAGTATGTAAATTAGGTCCCTAGAATTAAGTTACTAAGTAACTGCATATAGTTATGCAATTATTCAGTGAATAATTGCAGACATTTATGCAATTATATCCAAATTTGCATAAATTTATGCAATTTTTTCTATGAATAATTGCCGAAATTTATGCAAATTTTTTTGGTGAATAATTGCGGAATTTTCTGCAAATTTTTGAAAAAATTGCAAAAATTTCCACAATTTTTCAGTGAATAATTGTGGAAATGTCTGCAATTTTTTGATATAATTGCATAAATGTCTGCAATTATTCACCGAATAATTGCATAAGTGTGTGCCATTATTCGGTAACTTAATTCTAGGGACTTAATTTACAAACTTTTTTTACTGGGGTTTTTGTGTATTTTGAAACTTATTAGAGACCTGTGCCCAACTGTCCCTAAATTAAAAGTGTATAAACTATTGAATCAAGTCACCTTAGTATTGAATGAATTCCAAATCTAGCTTAAAGCGCTATTAGTGGATTAAAAGGAAGTCTTTAACAAGAGACAAAATGAATAGAATTTCATCCAGTTGCTATACTTTACATATAAAGAAGACTGTAAATTGTTCAAAAACCTTATCTGCTATGAATACCTGCATTAAATCATGGATAAAATTGAAACACATTTGAGTATTCATGTTATACAAACTCAAGGAAACAATAGAGTTTTATGCTACACAAGATTCATGTTGTACCTGGGTTCAAGCCCTACTTTGCACACACTTCTCGCAAAAAATAGTATCTGGGGATTATAGATGCTATGAGTTGAAGCAGACATGCACAACTTAATTCCTATGTGGAGTTTACTGGTCCGTCGGGTTCTTCTGAGTATATTCCAAAATAATGTTATATATCAACCATATAAAGGATGGCTACTTATTTATTTTAAATTGGATACATAGATGGTAGTACATAATTGTATGGGTTTTAAGTAGTACATAGCTACTACAAGTCAATATATGTTCAGTGCACTACAACAAAAACCTTTTTAGTTGCATAAATAATTGGCAGCATTTGAGGCTATATGCAACCGTTGATCGGCTTAACTTATAAAAATGAACAAAGAAATGCTACAAAGTGCTTTCCGCCAATAATTCATGCAAATTTGGATAAAATTTTCCGTATCTGCTCATTTCTCTATACACTTAAAGAAATTTTGGTACCATACTCGCTCGAATTTTCAATGGCCGCTCATGTTTTCTTTTTCTCTTCCTCCTTTTTTTCACAAAATCGTGTTCCAAATCCCTCGTTTTCATTTTTCCTCAAATTCATCGCTCAAATTTATCACAAAATCCCTAGTCTTCGTTTTCCAAATCCCTCTTACTCTTTTGATATAACTACCCCTGTTACAGCCGCCACCATCGCGTCAGCTTCCTCCTCCACTTCAGTAATGGCCGCAGAGGACAAAGCTGCTCTTAAAACTCGCATTTGTAATATTGGAAGTGGTCTCGTCGCGCACAACGCCGTCGTTTATGCTGCTTGCACTGAGCACAGACCTATTCCATTCCAAGGTACTAGTTTCATTATTTTTCAATTGGGCTTTTTCATGAATACGTGAGCATATTTTTTGGAAGAATTGAAATGTTTGCCTTTGCTGTTATCTTCTTTTACAGGAATTGAAATGTTGATTCAATCATTTGATTTTATTAATCAAGCATTATTTTAAGTTAATTCTAAGGCATTATTTATTTATTTTGCACTTGATCTCTATATCTAAATGATAACTTGTTTAATAATTAAACAAAGTTCAAAGTTATGAACGTTTCTACGGGTTTTTCTTTGATAAAAACGTTGTTCTGTATTTTATTTTTTGATTTTTGATGCCATAACCTAAATCTCATTTGAATTCGATCCCTACCCTGCTAAAACAACAACGTAATCACCGAAGCTTTCTCGTCCTGAATGAAAATTCGTACATCGGTTTATTTTCACATATATTCGGGATGTAATTAGATAACAAAATCATTTAAATGCGCATTATTACATTAAATACGCAAGTGCACATTGTCCTTGAGCTAGTCGAACATCAATACCCCAAGATATTTATTTAGACATCACACTAAAATTTGCAGATATACTAAGCTTTCATTTCACATCAAGTGATACTTGGGCTTTCTAAAGAAAATGGTCCACTGTGGTGACACTTGTAATTAGCAGGATACAACCTATATTTTGTTTTGAATTTGACAATAATATATGTCTCTATTGTCTAGGAGATATGAATCAGAAACCTTCTAATACACAAGCTACAAAAACAAATTTCAACCAAATGTCTAAGCAGTGGTCATTGACAGACACAATCAATGTAGTTTGTGTTGGCAGTGTGCTCTTATGAGCGGCCCATGTTGTTCCAAGAACAAAATAGACTTTTCTTGCAGTTAAATCACCTTCCAAATTTGTCGATTGAATCTTGACTTCTGCTCTATGCCTACTGCTAGAGTATTGTATAGTTGGTACTTGTGGTCTTTTATTTAGTTTTAATGTGCTCTCTAGTACCATTTAATGGTGAGTATTCAGAGTCAAGTTTTTTTTTGCGCTTTATTACATTCTTCTCTTTGATGGCCATCCTGATTTTCTATATATTTTGGTTATATTTTATATTTGGTTTCCATTTTTGGAAATTTGGAACGTGGTTCAACTATATCTTTGATTCGTTTCAGGCCCTTGGTAATAGTTTATATGCAAGTATTGAAGATGATGGGTGAGTGGTCTCCCGAATTAGAATATTTGGCAATGGTTATGAGGATGTTAAAGTTATATGATCCAATCACGGTTGGTTGGTATTCCACCATGTTTGCAAGCAATATCTCCTATAGGACCTGATCTCCAGCTCCAGGTAAATTGTATGTTAGATGCATTCTTTCAGCTTTGTGACGCCCCACCTCTATACCCGCGCTAGCCAAGAACACTACGGTGTAATGCTGTCAACTAGCACTGAGAATAAGGCTGTTGAGGAGCGACCATCCGTGTAATTACTTTGTGTGAGCACCGATTTGTCAGATAGTATAACATGCATTCTTATTTCAGGAGGAAATCCGACGTACCGATACAAACACAAAGCTACTACACAGTGTCTATAATAGTTTAGGACAATAAATATAAAAATAACACAGATAACATAAATGTAGAACACAGATGGAACAAAAAGTCTCATATATATAATAACTGATATCAGTTACAATACATTTGACACAATACATATGATACAACTACAACTGTCGACTCTGGAAGTTATATATACAAGTACATTATCAACTAATATACATGAATACATATCATCTTATACAATGACACGACTTCTACAAAACGACGAAGCCTACTTCAGAAGATATAAAAAGTCTTCATATCTCGAACAGCAACTCAAAGCAGGAAATCTACAACCTGAAACAACTCGGGTCTGACCCGAGTATTAAATTCAAAAGAAAATAATACACGGGTCAGTCTAATTCAAACTCAGTTATTAATGCAAAGGAGCAATAATAATCAATATCGAATAGACGACAGTCACAGAAATCTCGTATATCCAACTTCTCGATAAGAGAATCGGATAATGGCAAATATAACACTAAATAGTGTTAAACAACAGATCAGCAAATTCAAATCAGTATACAACTTCAAAATATTGAATTTAACCAACGAAACAATTCAACAATCGAAACATCAATTTAAAACTGTCAAATCTGGTAGGGCTGCAGTACACGCACGCGTGTACTGCCTCGCCACTATCGTATGAGATACACAAGAGCTCAGTGAAAGTCACAAATGATCACAAGGTCAAACCCCAAAATCGGGTTCAACTCAAGTGTGATTTCATCAATCAACATGAAATGATTAAGAACCAACAAAATAGATCCAAATCAATACATGCATCCACACATACATATGTATGTACAGATATGGATACACATATGTGACAGCAGTGCAAACCAACAAAGGCAATAACACAAGCAAGACCAAAACCAAACAAAGGCAGATCAGTGAAAAGAAATAACAAGAGAGGCAAATGAAAAATCAACAAACCATGGATAAACAGACAAGGTCAACAATTGAAATGCAATTTGTCTCAAAGAATGATACCCAAAACCCAATTGCATGGAGACTGCATCAAGTACGCAGTTCAGAGGTAAGAATACATATATACAGCAGTTCGAATAAATAATGCGAACTCAAACCAAAGTGTGTACGAGTTGCAGAAATATGCAAACCGATAGGTACAGGTATCAGGGGTATATGCAGAGTATGAAAAAGTTAAGGGTGCAAACAAATCAAGTGCACAGCAGCCAACCTATATATAATTACACAACGCAATCGCAAGGCTGAAGGAAACTGCAATGTAGCTTCGATTGAAGCGTATACAAGTGTAGTGAAGACCAGTGGTCAAGCAACATTGCAATCACAATGGTTTACATATGTAAATATATATTACAACTACAAGCTGCAGGTCAGGAAATTTGGCAATTGCAAATACTATGAATTTGACTACAAGATGGCAAATACAAACACATCAGAGTGAACCGTGAAGAACACAAGACTAGCAACAAAATGCTCCAAGTCAGACTCATGTAAAATGCAACCCAGACCCAAGCCAACATGAAACAGTTCAAATCCAACATGACCTAATCACAAATATATGCAAACTAAAACTAACCCAGTGAATAGCATGGCAAAAGTCAAGTGCACATGAATGCCAACAGCAGCAAGTGGATATAACCATCAAGCCACAAGAAGGATGTAAGTTCGAACAAATTCAAGGCATTAAGTCAAGCCAGAAAATCAGGGAAGCATACTGAAGTCAAGTTGAAGTCGTGGTGGCCACAAAAATCAACATCATTAAAGAAAAATCAAATGTAACTGTTTCAAATCAAACCGTGGTGGCCAAGCAAATTGACCAAGTCACAAATCCATGTCGTGGATATAAAGCTACCAACAAAAAAAATATATTCGAATTGAACAAGTCGCAATCATCTCAGTCAACCGAGCATTATCAAGAATATACGCAAATGAATTAGTCATAAATTAATCTCAAGCAAACAACATAAATCGAACAGAGAGAAAAATGAATCAACAACCTCAAGCAATTGGATACGAACGAAATCAAATTAGTTCAAGTAGTGACCAAAGTCAATACTCAAAGAAAATACATAGTCGAATGGCCAACAAATCAATGGGCGAATTCAACAATCAAATACGAACGAAAATTGTAGAATTCAAACACTAATAAACTCGAGATAGGAATAGATGTGAGTGAAACACTCACTAGAATCGCCAGAGAGAGTCGTTGTTCGACAAAGCAAATTCGATCATCTCAAAGCAGCAAAGTCGACTGTAACAAAAGCCTCAATTCCAGAATCACCAGAGATCGAGGACGAAGCCGAAGCTCCAAATCCCCGTTGAAACGAACAAGGGCAAAGCCCTAATTTTGTTCGCCATTTTTGCTTCTCAAAGGGGATCGGGCCGGAGATAAAATTGAATAGGGGATCGAAGAGATAAATTGAAGCGGGCCTACATGTTAGGGCAAATAACAAAAGAAAATAGGACCGGGCTTTAAAATAATTAAAAAAACATTTATTTAAAGCCCAAAATAATTTCTCAACCATTTTTATAAAAGAATTTCAAATTTATTTTAAATTTCAATAGCAATTTTAATCATCTAATTTCGAAAATCAATTGATGCAAAATACTGGGTTGTTACAAGCTTCATAAGTACATGCATGTACTACTGAATGAGGTTAAACTACTTAATAAGGGATGTCCACTATACAGTTATAGAAGTATAAACTACCGAATGAGGTTTGATCCAGAAAACCCTAAACCTCAATCATATGGTTTTTCACGATTATAAAGCATTTAAAATAGAAGCTGGAAACTTTTCAAACTCATCTCAGAATGTACCAAAACAAACAAAAAAAATTATCAAAATAAAACCTCAAGTTGGGACAAATTTCCATATACAAATTCATATCCGTAAAGAATATCATACAAACGTTGATAGATAATCTATCGAATTAGATTCTAGTGGACTTTAGACCATCCTATTCATCTTACAGCGCTGTTCGGCTGCCAGGTTAAAAGATGTATTGAAGAAGCGTTTAACAGCTTAGATTTGGGTAATACACTATGTCGGCATAATGACATTTAACATGGCATTTTCAGTTTTTGATTTTGGTGAATGGATGAACATGTCTTATATAAAATTATAAAATATACCTGCTCTTTGTCTATTCTCTTCCAATAAAGCAGCATGTACCTAGCAAGTTTTCTTGTATGGTTCACGGCACCTCTCATCATCATAATAGACCTACCAACTTTCATTTTTACCTGGTAAACAATTAATGAGTCGATACCAAATACGTTAACATACATATTACATGCAATATTAAAGAAAAACCACTCTTTGGCAATTTTTTGAGAAACGCTTGGCATCAGCTATCAGTTTCTTGTAAAGATTGGCAAAAGATTTCTAACGCCTTGGAATGTCTCTTCTAAAGATATTAACCCAAACTTTTGCAAACTTATCGACTCTTCTTTTTCTAAAGTGGAAGGATCTTTCCTTAATATCCTCTTTTTGGGCAAACTCCTCTAAATGATCTGTTTCACAAAGGAAAAAAATGAAAGAAAAATAAAATGAAAATAAGTGAAACAAAAATAAAAATGACAAAAAATCAAATAATATTGCATCGCTGCTAGAAAATACAAATAAATAAGAAACTTAACGTTTCTCATTAACAGATAATTTAAGCATGTGCCATTACATTAGTGCAACTATATTTTGTTATCGACTGAAAACCCTAATTCGAAAAATTAGGTCAAAATCAAATTGGGAAAAAATAACGCTAACCTTAGTTTCTGAAGAAGAAAAACATAGCAGAATCGTACCGTGTTAGGCAGTCCGCTGCGTTTGATTAAGTCTGAGTCCAGTAATCAGTATTATTCCCTTAAAGCGAAATTGCTCCCCCAATGGCGCACAGGGGATGATCAGCAACTCGCCTCCCAAGGTGAAACGAACCCCTCTCTGCACTGCCGCGCTAGCAAGGTAGAGATCTCGACGAACTCAAGATAAGACTATTAAGAATGGATAGTGGAGGAAGAAGACGGGCAGAGAATATTTCAGTGAATAAATCAATTTTTGGCCTATATTATTTATAGGATCTACACGCGCCTGTTAAGAAAGGTTGCAACCCTTTACCAATGGCGCGTCCGTTTAAATGGTTTTAACTATTGGATCGTTAACCGTTTCGCCGCACAAAAATAATCTCTGTTTTTAGCTGCGAACCAATTCCTGTAGCCTATGCCTATTGCACATTTCAAAGTGCTAAGTGCCTACAAGACGCCTCAAACGCCCATTCGCCCACGCCGCGGATGCGGGCACATGCACGGGCGCACGCGTGCGTAGTGGTGCGTTGCACCACCCGCTAAGATGGTCATGCTCTTATTCACTCTTTGTCTCATAGTAACTATGATTGGTACCACATCTTACTATATAAACACAATATGTTTATTATATTTTAAGTCTTCTTACGAGGTACCTTGTTTAGTATGTGATTAGCTGAAAGTAGCGCTTCGCCCTAAAATTGTCTGGTAAACCAGAATTGATAAGCAGAGCATTCATCATTCCCTTAAGAGTGCGATTCTGACATTCTGCTATTTCATTTGATTGAGGAGAATATGGTGTCGTCGTTTGATGGATTATACCATTTTGAGCACAAAATTCCTCAAACGGAAATTCATATTCACCAACTCTATCACTTCTCAAGGCTTTTATCTTTTTGTTTAGTTGATTTTCAACTTCTGCCTTGTATTGTTTAAACATTTCAAATGCTTCATCTTTGCTTCTTAGTAGGTACACATAATAGTACCTAGTTGATGCAGCTCAGCCCAGAGGAGAAGGCATAAGTCGGTCACGACTTAAGGGAGCGCCACAAGATAACAAAGGCCTAGGTCGGATACGACCTAAAGGGAAGATTATAAGTCGTACACGACTTAGCTGGAAGCCAGAGAAAGAGAGTACAATGAGTTTGCGACCTAACGAAGTCTTAAAGTCGTATCAACGACCTAGTGTGACTCGGCAACGACTTAAGGAAAATTTCTGCGAGTTAACAAGTCCTTTGAGTCGTCTGAACGACCTAACGAGTCATGCTTTAAGTCGCGAAACACTGGATGCTGTTGATTCAACTGCCGAGTTAATTTCTACCGTTGATCTTAGGTCGCTGATATGGGATGCGCATGTTTTAAGTCGCGAAGCACGGGATGCCGTTGATGTGTCTGTTGAGTTAACCTCTGCCCTTGATTCCCTTTAAACGTTGATTTGGAATACCGCTAAGGTTTTAAGTCGCAGAAACTTGTAACCGAAGATCTTGATGCCGCGTCCATCTGAACCGTTGATTCTTGAAGCTGTGAAGAAACTGTTGTTAGGTCGCTGCCGACCTATGCTAAGTCGCGTACATTCTTAGGTCGAATCATTCTAGGTCGTAAGGTCGTTGCCGACCTAAGTACTTGTATGTTCTTTGATGTTTTTGTCTGTGTTTGTTAAGTCGCTGAAGGCTTGTAAAATTGTAACTGTTGAGTCGGAGTCTTTGTTAAGTCGTAGGTCGTAAGCTGTAACTCGGAACCGACTTAGTACTTGTAATATTTTTAAGTTTCTGAACTGTGTTGTAAATAGTACGACTTAGGTTAAGTCGGAGATATTGATAAGTCGGTTGCCGACTTATGACTTGTACCTTTTCTGTTTTGGTGTGTTGTAGCCTATAAATAGGCGAGTGTTTTCATTTGTAAAGGGTTGTTGAATATGGAATAAAATTCTCTTTTGATTGCTTTGTGCTTTCATTCAAATTGGTAGTTGAGTGTAATCTCCTATCTCCTCTTTCGGATAATCGAGTGCGCTCGATTCAACGATTGAAGAAGCCGATTCGCGGAATCAAGTGCGCTTGATCAACGCTTGAAGAATTGAAGATCTTTGAACCCGGTATCGTGCGCGATCAACGAGTTCGAGATAGCTAGAGTTCGGTATCTTCGGATCAACGAATTCGGGCAATTCAGTATCCATCAATCCACAGATTGCTATTTACGTCGATTGAAGATCGTTTTGAAATATCCGCTGCGTCAGTTTGGTATCAGAGCTTGTTCTAGCCAATCGTAGCTAGATCGAGACTTGGAGCCTAATCATTTTGAAGTTGGGCCGTGGTAAGCAAGTGAGGCCGAGAGTAAGAGGAAGAAGAGTCATCTTTGTTCGAAGATTGTTTGATCGGATTTGCATTGGAGGCCGAAACTTTGTCCATCGTGTTCATCGCGATTTGCTACAAAGTGGAAGTTTTCGATACGTTTCATTTTGGATCAAAATCCGGAAAGTGTTCGAATTTGAAGTGTTGGAAGATTTTCAAGTATGCCGCCAAGAAGAGCTAATCGCCACCAAAACGTAGAAGCTTTGTATCGAAGAGAAGAAGCTGATGAGATGGAGCAAAGAATCAATGAGAATTTTAGTGAGAAGCTTAATGAAGGAATTGGCCGGTTAGAGAGGCTTATGACAGAGATGAATCAAAATCGGAGAAGGGTTTCACCAGAATCTAATCATGGAGGTAGTAGAGTCTCGCCACATTCCAATTGAGACCGAAGTGTTGAAAATGACCAAGGGCGTGGGAGGAATGTGAATGGTCGTGAACGGAGGAATGTAGATTGAAGGGATGATGGTGGAAGGCGTAATGGTAGTAGAGATGTTGGTGGTCAGAATCGACATCGTTATGCATTTGATTTTGAAGAGGAATATGATGGTGGTAGTATTCAAGGAAGAGGTCAAGGAAGAAACTATTCTGAGTATGATCACAAATGGGAGTCGGGGATGAAGACAGAAATTCCTGAATTCAAGGGTGGTATGCAAGCGGAGGAGTTCCTAGATTGGGTAGCTAATGTTGAGGAAATTTTTGACTTTAAAGAAGTTCCAGGACATCGTAGAGTGAAGTTGGTTGCTACGAGGCTGAGGGGTAGAGCTTTGGCATGGTGGCAGCAAACCAAGCTTACACGTGAATGAATGGGAAAGTCAAAAGTTGAATCTTGGGAGAAGATGAAGAAATTGATGAAAGCAACGTTCTTACCTTACAATTATCAATCTTTGATGTATCAACGTTTGCAAAACTTGAGACAAGGGACGAAAACTGTGAATGACTATGCTGATGAATTCTATCAACTCATTGCAAGGAATGATATTATGGAAACAGAAGAGCAGCTGACATCTAGATTCATTGGGGGGTTGAGAATGCAGATTCAAGATATGGTTAATATGTTCGATCCAAGATCTGTGGCAGAAGCACATCAGAAAGCGTTGGCTTGGGAAAAACAAGGGAGACGAGGAAGTGGTGTGTTTACTAATTCTAACAATCAAGCGAAGGGTGTTGGAGGAAGTTCTAATGTTTCTAAACCTATCAGTAGACCAGTGGTGAAGGAGGTTGAGAAGACAAGGGTTAACAATGGTTTCAAATGTTACAATTGTCAGGAATTGGGTCATAAAAGTAGTGAGTGTCCAAAGCCAAAGAAGAGAACCATGATTGCAGAAGTTGACGATGAGGATGTTGATGGAGATTGTTCTAATACAGCCGAGGAGGATGAGCAGGATATTGCGTCAGGAGACGAAGGTTGTAACCTAATGCTGAGGAGATCGTGTTTAACACCGAAGCAGGAAGAAGCTAGTTGGTTGAGGAGTAATATCTTTCAGTCAACATGTACTATTCTGGGGAAGGTGTGTAAGTTTGTAATTGACGCAGGAAGCTGTGATAATATTATTTCAACCGAAGCTGTGACAAAGTTGAAATTGAAGACAGAGAAACATCCGAGTCCATACAAGTTAGCATGGTTGAGAAAAGAAGGAGAAGTGAAAGTGGATAGACGAGTTCGTGTACCATTCTCTATTGGGAAGAAATACAAAGATGAAATATGGTGTGATGTAGTAGAGATGGATGTTTGTCATTTATTATTGGGAAGACCATGGCAGTATGATCGAGCAGTACAACATGACGGTCGGACCAATAGCTACAGTTTTATGTTTAAAGGCACGAAGATTATCTTAGTTCCGAAGAAGAGATCACAAGAAGAAAGTAAGTCCGAAGAAATCGAAGAGCTGAAAACTTTATTATCTTTGAAGGAGTTTGTTAAGGAGGTTGAGGAAGAACCAGAAGTATTCTTGTTGATTGGGCGTGAGAGCAGTGAAGAAGTAGAAATTCCTGAAGAAGTTAAACCAGTTTTGAAAGAATTTGACGATGTATTTCCAGAGGAATTACCAACGGAGTTGCCACCGTTGAGGGACATACAACATCAGATAGATCTTGTTCCAGGTGCTGTATTGCCACACCGACCACATTATCGAATGAGTCCGAAGGAACATGAAGAATTGTGGAGGCAGGTAGAGGAATTGCTTGAGCAGGGGCGTGTGCAGGAGAGTCTGAGTCCTTGTGCTATACCAGCTTTATTGGTACCCAAGAAGGATGGGACGTGGAGGATGTGCACTGACAGTCGAGCATTGAATAAGATTACTGTGAGATATAGATTTCCAATGCCGAGGTTGGATGACTTGTTAGATCAAATAAGCGGAGCTACTATCTTTTCGAAGATTGATTTGAAGAGCGGATATCATCAAATTCGTATCAGACCAGGAGATGAGTGGAAGACTGCTTTTAAAACCAGGGAGGGTCTATACGAATGGTTGGTCATGCCATTTGGTTTATCCAATGCACCAAGTACTTTCATGAGGGTGATGAATCAGATTTTTCGACCGTTCATTGGGAAATTCGTGGTGGTGTATTTCGACGATATTCATATTTACAGTGGGAGTTCAGAGGAACATCTGAATCATCTTAGAGAAGTGCTGATGGTACTGAGACAAGAACAATTTTATGCTGCTACGAAGAAATGCGTGTTCATGACGCACAGTGTTTTATTTCTGGGGTATGTTGTTTCAGAGAAAGGAATACAGGTTGACCAAAGTAAAGTTGAGGCGATCAGAAATTGGCCGCAACCCAAGACGATAACGGAAGTTCGTAGTTTTCACGGGTTGGCTTCATTCTATCGAAGGTTTATACCACACTTTAGTACTGTGATGGCACCTGTTACAGATTGCATGAAAGGTAAACAGTTTGCATGGACAGAGGAAGCAGGGAGTGCTTTTGGGAAGATCAAGGAATTGCTGACGTCTGCACCAATTCTAGTATTACCTGATTTTCAGCTAGTGTTTGAGCTACACACTGATGCATCCAAGGTTGGAATTGGAGGAGTGTTGAGTCAGAAGGGACGTCCAATTGCCTATTTCAGTGAGAAGTTGTCAGGAGCGAAGATGCGATACAGTACATATGATGTGGAGTTTTATGCTGTTGTACAATCTATCAAACACTGGAGACACTATCTATTTCAGAAGGAGTTTGTTCTTTACACTGATCATGAAGCGTTGAAGCACTTACAAGGGCAAGACAAGATTTCAGCGAGACATGCATCGTGGATTGCATATCTGCAACAGTTTACTTTCGTTGTGAAACACAAGTCAGGGGTGACAAATCGAGTGGCTGATGCTTTAAGTAGAAGGAGTCATTTGTTGACAACAATGAAAGTTGAAGTGACAGGATTTGAATTATTACCGAAATTATTTGTTGAAGATCCTTACTTCATGAAGTTTGTTGATAAAGTCAAGGAGGGAAAGACGGATGAGTTTGTAATGGTAGATGGTTTTCTTTTTAAAGGAAGTCGATTATGCATACCGGAGGGTAGTCTGAGAATGAAGATTATCAAGGAGTTACACGAAGAAGGGCATGTTGGAAGAGACCGTACCTTACAATTAATTTCACAATCCTACTTTTGGCCATCGATGAGGAAAGAAGTGGAGAGGTTTGTGGAGCGTTGTCATATTTGTCAGGTTTCGAAAGGAACTGCGACTAATGCTGGTTTATATATGCCATTACCTGTACCAAGTAAACCATGGGTTGATGTGAGTATGGACTTCGTGTTGGGATTACCGAGGACACAGCGTGGTAACGATTCCATATATGTAGTGGTGGACAGATTTTCGAAGATGGCGCATTTTATTGCTTGTAAGAAGACGGCGGATGCTGTTCATGTTGCTCAATTGTTTTTCAGGGAGATCTATCGACTTCATGGATTGCCAGAATCTATTGTGTCGGATAGAGATACTCGATTTTTGAGTCACTTTTGGTTAAGTTTGTGGAAGATGGTGGGAACGAAGCTGAAGTTCAGTAGTGCTTATCATCCGCAAACGGATGGACAGACTGAGGTGGTTAACAGATCTTTGGGGAACTTGTTGAGGTGTCTTGTTCAAGATAATCTGAAGAGTTGGGATGTGAAGTTATGTCAGGCAGAATTTGCCCATAATCATGCTGTGAATCGAAGTACTGGGTTCAGTCCGTTCCAGATTGTTTATTCAAGCTTACCGAAAGGACCGTTGGATTTAACAACGATACCACACTCAAAGGGGACAATTAAGAAAGCTGCTGATTTTGTTGAAGGGCTGACGGAGTGTCATAAAATCGTTCAAGAACGATTAGAGAAAGCAAATGAGGAGTATAAGCGTTCTGCAGATCTGAAACGACGGAATGTTGAATTTCATGAAGGTGATTTGGTTTATGCCGTGTTGACGAAAGATCGTTTTCCGGTGGGAACGTACAATAAATTGAAAGCACGAAAGATTGGTCCAGTTGAAATTTTAAAGAAAATCAATGAAAATGCTTATAAACTGAAGCTGCCAGATGATGTGTACACGTCTGACGTATTCAATGTCAAACACCTCGTACCATATCACGGGGATGAATTTGTTGTGGAGGAAGAATTTACAAATTCGCGGTCGAATTTTTCTCAACCTAGGGAGGATGATGCAGCTCAGCCCAGAGGAGAAGGCATAAGTCGGTCACGACTTAAGGGAGCGCCACAAGATAACAAAGGCCTAGGTCGGATACGACCTAAAGGGAAGATTATAAGTCGTACACGACTTAGCTGGAAGCCAGAGAAAGAGAGTACAATGAGTTTGCGACCTAACGAAGTCTTAAAGTCGTATCAACGACCTAGTGTGACTCGGCAACGACTTAAGGAAAATTTCTGCGAGTTAACAAGTCCTTTGAGTCGTCTGAACGACCTAACGAGTCATGCTTTAAGTCGCAAAACACTGGATGCTGTTGATTCAACTGCCGAGTTAATTTCTACCGTTGATCTTAGGTCGCTGATATGGGATGCGCATGTTTTAAGTCGCGAAGCACGGGATGTCGTTGATGTGTCTGCTGAGTTAACCTCTGCCCTTGATTCCCTTTAAACGTTGATTTGGAATACCGCTAAGGTTTTAAGTCGCAGAAACTTGTAACCGAAGATCTTGATGCCGCGTCCATCTGAACCGTTGATTCTTGAAGCTGTGAAGAAACTGTTGTTAGGTCGCTGCCGACCTATGCTAAGTCGCGTACATTCTTAGGTCGAATCATTCTAGGTCGTAAGGTCGTTGCCGACCTAAGTACTTGTATGTTCTTTGATGTTTTTGTCTGTGTTTGTTAAGTCGCTGAAGGCTTGTAAAATTGTAACTGTTGAGTCGGAGTCTTTGTTAAGTCGTAGGTCGTAAGCTGTAACTCGGAACCGACTTAGTACTTGTAATATTTTTAAGTTTCTGAACTGTGTTGTAAATAGTACGACTTAGGTTAAGTCGGAGATATTGATAAGTCGGTTGCCGACTTATGACTTGTACCTTTTCTGTTTTGGTGTGTTGTAGCCTATAAATAGGCGAGTGTTTTCATTTGTAAAGGGTTGTTGAATATGGAATAAAATTCTCTTTTGATTGCTTTGTGCTTTCATTCAAATTGGTAGTTGAGTGTAATCTCCTATCTCCTCTTTCGGATAATCGAGTGCGCTCGATTCAACGATTGAAGAAGCCGATTCGCGGAATCAAGTGCGCTTGATCAACGCTTGAAGAATTGAAGATCTTTGAACCCGGTATCGTGCGCGATCAACGAGTTCGAGATAGCTAGAGTTCGGTATCTTCGGATCAACGAATTCGGGCAATTCAGTATCCATCAATCCACAGATTGCTATTTACGTCGATTGAAGATCGTTTTGAAATATCCGCTGCGTCACTAGTGCAGTCGTCGATAAAGGTAATAAAATATCTTTTACCCCTTCTAGTTTGACATATCATTAGATCACATACAGCTGTATGTATTAGATCTAAAGGCTCGGTATTCCTTTCAACATGATGAAAGGAAGTTCTAGTCAATTTTGATTCGGCACATGTTTCACATTTGTAATTGGAATCTATTGCAAACTTAGGTATAAATTCTAAGTTAATCATTTTTCGCAATGTATCAAAGTTAATATGGCCTAATCTAGCATGCCATATATTAAATGACTCAGTGATATAAACAGAAGGTTCCACTTTATTCATTTATTTTGGTATAACAGTCGTTACATTCATCTTGAATGGACCATCACTCATATAACCTTTTCCTATATATACACCATTTTTAGACAAAACAAAGTTATCAGAAACAAAGACCAATTTGAAGCCATTCTTGCTCAACAGCGACCCTGAAACCAAGTTCTTTTGAATATCTGGAACGTGCAAGACATTATTCAATGTGAGTTCCTTTCCAGAGGTCATTTTCAAAATGATCTTCCCTTTTCCTTCAACTTTCGATGTGGATGAATTTCCCATGAATAGTTGCTCCTCTTGAGTCACAGGTTTGTATGAAGTAAACATCCATTTGTTGGCACAAATATGTTTTGTGGCACCAGTGTCCACAAACCATTCTTTGGCGTTGCCAACCAGATTGCATTTTGAGATTACTGTAGACAAATTCATTTCAGATACATTTTTCGATAGTTTATCGAACTCAGTGACATTCGCCTGATCTTTCTTTTTCTTTTGATTCTTAGGACCCCGACAATCGATTGCTTTGTGTCCTTTCTTTCCATAGTTATGGCAAGATCCTTGAAACTTTTTTGACTTCTTTGCATTAGGATTATGCTCACGTTTCCTTTCGTTTGTCTTTTTAGCCTCAACCACATTCGCCTTTGCCAGCATTGAACTGGTTGCCTTTTTCTCTGACTTCCTATTCTCTTCTTCGATCCTTAAACGAACAACTAGATCTTCCATAGTCATTTCCTTGCGCTTATCCTTCAAATATTTCTTGAAATCCTTCCGTGATGGAGGTAACTTTTCGATAGCAGCAGCCACTTGGAATGACTCACTCAACTCTATCTTTTCGTCATGAATCTCATGAATGATCACTTGGAATTCCTAAATCTGACTGACGACTGTTTTGGAATCCACCATTTTGAAGTCCAAGAACTTTCCAACAATGAACTTCTTCATCCCGGCATCTTCAGTCTTGTATTTCTTTTCCAGAGATAGCCAGAGAGCCTTTGCAGTTTGAACGGTGCAGTACACATTGTACATACTATTTTCTAGGCTGTTGAGAATGTAGTTCTTACAGATGAAGTCCGAACTCTTCCAAGCAGTGAGAGCCTCGACATTGGTGGCATCAGGCTCCAGTTCATCAACATATGGGGGATCCTCCGAAAGAAACTTGGCCAGCCCCAATGTGGTTAGGTAGAAGAGCATTTTCTATTGCCAGCGTTTGAAGTCCTGGCCATTAAACTTTTCTGGCCGCTCGCCATGTGAGAATGCGATAGGCTGTGGAACCACAGGCCCATTCTGAGTGGTGGCGACAAGTGGCTTGGTAGCCGATGTGTTGCTTTCCTGAGTCATCGTCTTAAAGCAAAAAACGCAATCAGTGCAGATAAACAATTCAGAAAAAGAGGAATTTCGCTTTAAGATTATTATCAACTGAAATCCCTAATTCGAAAAATTAAGGCAAAATCGAATTGGGGCAAAAATAAACCTAACCCTAATTTCTGAAATAAAAATAGAGCAGAGTTGTACCGCGTTAGGCGGTCCGCTTCGTTTGATTAAGTCTGAGTCCAGTAAACCGTACTGTTCCCTTAAAGAGCAATTGCTCCCCTAATGGCGCACAAGGGATGATCATCAACTCGCCTCCCAAGGTGAAACAGACCCCTCTTTGCACGCCGTGCTAGTAAGGCAGAGATCTCGACGAACTCAAGATAAGATTATTAAGAACGGATAATGGAGGAAGAAGATGGGGAAAGAAAATTTCAGTGAATAAATCGATTTTCGGCCTGTCTTATTTATAGGATCTGCACGCGCCTGTTCGGAAAGGTTGCGACCCTTTATCAAATGGCGCATCCGTTTAAATGGTTTTAACCGTTGGATCCTTAACCGTTTTGCCGCCTAAAAATAATCTCTGGTTTTAGCCGCGAACCAATTCCTGTAGCCTAATTCCTAATGCATATTGCACATTGCAAAGTGCTAAGTGCCTATAAGATGCCTCAAAAGTCCATTCGTCTACACCGCAGATGTGGGTGCGGGTGCGGGTTCGGGTTCGGGCTCGGGCACGGTCACTGGCGCGGGCGCGTGCGTGCGTGGTGGTGCGTTGCACCACCCGCTAAGATGGCCATGCTCTTATTCACTCTTTGTCTCATAGTAACTATAATAGGTACCACATCTTACTATATAAACACAATATGTTTATTATATTTTAAGATGTGGAACTATTCATATTCCAAGACATTTAATGCTTCACTCTTCCCTATGCAATATTAACTATTCGTTCAATACCAACATATTTGACAATATGAATCTTACTATTTCATCATGTATTAGTCATATGAATAATCAGAAAACATTTCAAGTTACCCTACAACTGTTATGTAGCCCGCACCAGAACATGTAGACAGCAGTTCTGTAGTGTACATGCAAAGTCATTGCAAGATAAACTACCATTCTTAAAGAATAACTCACAACCTTTGGGAGGCATGCATATTGTATATTATGTCATCTATTGCAGAGAATTTTACGAAGATTTGTTGCATGGTTATTGCCATCTTTGTTTAAGTGGTTTTATTGTCGTATCTTTTATTGTACTGCAAGAACTAGGACTATTTTGAGTCCGTTTCTGGCCTGTTTGTGTTTGAACGTCTATTTCATGCTGAGTCACTTGTTATGAAATGTATTTTCTTTTTATAATTTATTTGGCTTCATTGGTATACCTGTATATTGGTTTGTAAAAATAGGAACTCAGACTTAATTGAGACTATTAAGTTGGAAAATCTTCTGATAAATGCATGCATAACTATGCATTCTACCGAGGCAAGAAAGGAGAGCAGAGGAGCATGCTCGTGAAGACTTTACAGTTAGACTGACTTCACAAATATATACTCATTCCTTATAGTTGCATCTAATTTCTTAGTAATGCGATCCTTTCCTTTTTGCAGAAAAGGGATGATGAAAACTGGATGAAACACACATTGGGGTCAGTATTATTTTATGTTCTATTTTAGTGCTTCATTACACGTTTAAACATTTCAAAATGACTTCTGAACATAGAAGTTCTATGATCTATATTCTACCACGTGTCAATAGTGCCAATAGTGTGGAAAAATTTATATAGTATATGATATAAAATCTTGCATAAATCTTTGACTCAAATATAATAACTGTCTCCCATAATGTACTACTATACTATCTAGGAGTGCAATCCATTAATCAAAAGTTGGATCTATAAATGTATATTAGGAGACAAGATGGCAATAGACATAAGTTTGACTTGTAGTTTCATGTAGTTGTTCATGACATTATTATCCGTTGTTACAAATTAATGTATTTTTATGTAACAGAAACTTTCATACGTAAATAAAAATTAAATGTGTTGATTACTGTATTTCATTTACATTAGGTATTAAAACTCAGGCCACGCAATTACCCTTTATGGAACAAGCTTGGTGTAACCAAAGCAAACAGTGTTCAAAGTTCGGAAGCAATATTAGCTTATCAGCAGGTGTGCTCAAATGCTTCTTTGTTCATTTAGTAGATAATGGAGAATGCATAGTAAGTTGTTTAGTAGAATATTATTTCGCATAATTCCTATTCTCTGTTCTTTGCTTTATAGGTACTAGATTGGAAACCAAATTATGTTTGAGCATGGGCAAATATGGGTATCAGTTATGCCAATCAGGTTTGCGTGTTTTAAAAAAAACCAATGGAGTGTTGTTGGATTATACAGCACAAATTATATATTATATCATTGTGGAAATAAGAATCGATTTTAGAAATAATATATTAATTAGTAAAAAATTTAACCTACATGGATTATATGAATAATCTATAAGGTACTATGTGATGATTTCTCTTTGGTATTATTTGGTGACGAATGGTGCTAGCTTTCATTTGTGCATGCAACAAAGAATTATGGGTAATCAAACGTTTTGTTAGTACTAGTTAGGTATAACATTTTATTCATACTAGGTGTGTAAATTTGTATAAGAATGGTTATTGTATGTGAGTTTGGTCATTTTGTCGAAAAATTATTGTATCGGAATGGTTATGGATATTTTATTTGATTATATGGTTATTGTCTTAGCCTTCGCCATTATCAACTCTTAAAATATTAGCATTAACTTCATCACCAAAGCTTGCATCATCATCACTATTTTCTTTAGAATTTTATTTATTTCCTTCTTTCAATGTCTTCATTTTCTTCTTATCCTTTGCTAAACTATTGTAGAATTTCAGTATAGGATTTAGTTTTTTGCGATAATAACAATGACGCCCCTTTCCATATTTGTCCATCTTCCTTCCCTTGCAATGTTGAATTCATTAATAGGGTTGGCTAATTTCTTTTCCTTGAACTTTTCTTCCTTCTAGTTCATTCATCTCGTCTCTTAATTAAGAAAGCTACTTACCACTGAATCCATTGAGACAACTTCATTCGAATTTGAGTTGTTAAATGCAACCACAAGGGTTTCCAAACACCCTAGTAATGAACTCAATAACATTAGCGCTTGTGTCTCATCATCAATCTTGTAATTCATGATAGCTATTTATTCACAATCACTTGAAAATAAGTAAGATGACTGATCCGCATTCCTTATGTTTTAGATTACTAATCATCTCAAGAGTAAGACCTTGTCTGTTGCTGAATTATTTACATAAATTTCCTCCAACTTGTTTGAAGTTGCATAAGTTGTTATTTCATTGGTACCAACATGAAACACTGTATTCTCCAATAAACATCGAATAGTTTTATAGCCATCTTATCTAAAGTTGCCCATTTTTCCTCCATTTAACCACTAAGTTTCTCTCCTTTCTTATCGAATGGCTTTTGATGATCATTGAGATACAAAAATTCCTCCATAATTGTCTTCCATAATCCCCAGTTACTCTCATTTACTTTTTACGTAGATATTTTCACTATCCAAAACCTTTTTTTAGAAAAGAAGTTGCGTAATTAGCTTCGATGCAAATTATTAGGGTTACGTTAGTCCCATCAAATTGGTACTTTCGAATGTGGATAGTAACATGTCATCCAAAACCATTTTCGAATATCAGATATCTGTATCTGTGAATACAGATAGATATAAGATATTTCTCCAATCCGTCGACGGAATCAAGAAACATATATATAAAATTTTCGGTTAGCAGAATTTTTTCAAACTCATTGATTATAAAAGTAAGAAAATAAACAAGTACAATGATAATAAATAGTTTCTAGCATAAATATGCATAATATGCAGATAATATAAACTATTAATTTAATAAAATAATAAATACATATTTTCATTGTACTAAAATATGCATAATATAAACTATAATCTTGACAAAACCGAACCGATAATTTTCAGATTCGGGTTTCTTCGTATCCGCATCCTTATCTATTTTCCCAAATATCAGATATTCATCTATTTTTTCGACACGAGTGTAGATGACTTTTGAAATTTTTGGATATCCATTGACATGCCTAGGTTATCCAAGGATTCCTTCATAATTAGATTTGAGAAGAGATGAAGAAGTGAATAAAAATAAGGGATAAATTAATTCCTCCAAACCCCCCTCACACCCTCCCCCCACCCTCTTCCTCCATTAACGTCACAATAAAACCATTAACAAGACTCTAATTTTAGTAACAAACTGAAAAACAATACCAAAGACAATAATTGCTTAAACTAGAAGAAAAATGATGCATCTATTTATAACAACAAATTACTAGGTGCTCAAATCACCATTATTACGACAATAAATAAATTGTTGTATCTAATTAGGAGAGTAAAATCTTCTTTTTTTACTATGATATACAAGATTACTCTAAGCAAGTCCAAATATTGGCTTTCTTTTTATTATATTTATTTCTTTTAAATGTGATATTGTATCACAAATCATAACACCTAATAAATTCTACTAAAAGCATCTCCAACAACACGAAATTCATCCCAAATGTCTTGTTTGATATAAAGAACTCTCTAACAGGGCAATTCAAATTGATTCAAAATCCAATTCTTAATGTGGACGCTTCATTAATATACGCATTTGAATTCAAATGCCTTCAAAAAAACGCCTAGTCTTCAAACATCTATTAAGTAAGTGTTTAATTGCTAACCACTTATTATATAAGCAGCCAACTTCAAGCTCTTATTAAATAAGAGGTTGAAGGCAGACGCTTATTCGATAAGCGCTTGACAATTAGACACTTATTTAATAAGCGTTTGACATTGGAAGCTTATGAATTAGTGGAAATTTGGGATATGCGTTTATTTTCAAAATTATTTCACTTTCTATCTCTTCTTAAATCAAGTTTCACGGAAAACCTTTACAATTACTTTTTATAGAAATTTGCAGTTATTAGTGTCAAATATATGCAACTAAAAGTGTGAATATTTGCACAATTTTGTGTGAGTATATGTTTTTAAATAGTTGCACATTTTTTCATTTGTAGTTTTTGATGCAAATATTTCTTGTTTTAGCTGCAAATATTTATAGTAAAAACCGTAAAGTTCCCGGAACATAGTTTCGGTAGTGTTTCGTGAAATCAATTTTTAGCGAGGGATAGAACTGTATTTTTGAAACTTACAAATGAGCGTTTAACGAAATTTCTGAATTAATAAAACACATTTTTTTGGGGGTTTTAGCAAAAATTAATCTCTAATATTCAAGATTATTAACATTAGAGGAACCCATTGGAAACGCACTAAAAAGGGTGTCTATTAAAATGGTAAATAATTTCTTTTTGTGCAATATAAATTCTTACATGTCACCCACCAGTCCCATTGTATGGTCACGGTACTATTTACAACTGTAACTTTCTTAACAATAATAATACAACGTCCGTCTTTGATGAACGAATTGAAGTGTGAACGTATATCAACGGTTCTCCTAAATTCAAAACCTCCAAATCTACGGCCCCCCGAAATCCGCCAGATCCCGCTCATCTAACTTTCAGGTGCAGTAACAGTACTCTTTTCTTAATATTTGTTTTCGAGAACTACTTGAAAGACCGACTTATGTAATGGTGAACTTGTTTGAATTCTTGATGAACATAACTTTAGTTGTTGGTACAAAAAAGAACTACATAGAAAGCTTTCTATGATTTATTTAATGTATTTTTTTTCCCTTGTACTAGCCCCACTCGAAATGTGTTTTTTCTTTGTATTTGTCGCACTAGATAACATAATTTTTTGTTAGGCTTGTATGTGAGTTAAGAAAGAGAAAAGAAATGAAATTACAAAATACTAAAAGTTAATAAAGGATAGAACTGAAAATTTCAGGGTGTATGTAAAATAAAAAATAATGTACAATGTTTTACACTAAATTATAACGTATAAAGCAAAATTTGTATATTTTTAGCCTCAAGGACACGACCTCAATATTTTAACCACAAGGACAAACATTCTCCTAAAAATTATTTACAGTGACAAACATTCTTTCAAAATTATTCATAAGAAAAACATTTTTTCAAAACTGTTATCGATAACTACAAACTGTGATACGGAAAAAAAAGTTGTCCTTCAGGCTAAAATACCGAAGTCTGTCGTTGAGGATAAAATGCTGAAAAATCTTGAGTTAATAATTTACTGAGTCAATTATTGAAGAAACTTCCGCACAGAAACAATCAACGCCCCGGTCGCAGTTTCTCTTTTCCGTATATCAAAGTCATGGCTATTTTCGAGAGAAATCTCGAAGAAACACGTGGCGTGATTCTGAGGTTTGTATCATGGCGTCTTGCTTTCAAATCCGTCGCCTCCGCATGTGGTAAATTATTTAATATTTCAGAATGCAGACGACTGGTGGACTTGTGGGCCGTACTTTTAAAAAGCGGATTTTGAATATTAGCAAAACGGTGTGTACCGTTTGTCTGTGGTTTTGCTATCACCGGGTATTTATTTGTATTACTTGTGCATTTGCAAATATTTTAGGGTGGGCTCACCAATCGGGTTACCACAATAAAATATTTGTAAACTATCAACGACAAATGCACTGGTTTTCAGTGCTAAATGTATTAATATTAACACCACTTATATATCAGTATAATCGCACAACGTTTGACAAACCCGCTGTTAAATCGTATAATTTTAAATCTAGTTTTCTTTATGTTTTCGTTAATTTACAACCCGTTTGGTTTCATTTTTTATTTTGTGTTTTCAACCTTCGTACCAAAATATGAAAACGAAGGAAGAGAAATATAAATGTTCGCAATTATTCAGTGAATAATTGCATAACTATATGAAATTCTTAGTAACTTAATTTTATGGAGCTAATTTACAAACTTTCTTTTACTGGAGTTTTTGTGTATTTTGAAACTTATTAGTGACCTGTGTCAAACTGTCCCTTATTTTTACAGAATATCTTCTTGACATGCTCAAACTAAAATGTCCATGTAGCAAATAACATCAAATATAAATTTGAACAGTTTGCACATGGGAAAATTCAATCTATCGTACCAATAAGCAGTTTGTGGGAGAATAACGAGACCATGAGTAAATGCACCTTTGAGTCTATGATATATTCAAATTCATACATATACACACACCCATAAATACATACATAATTACACACGGTAAGATATCAGAATGTACAACATACTTTATGCTTTTTAATAATGGACATGCGTTGATCCCCAAATTAAGAATGAAAATTCAAATCAAAATCTGACCCTAGGTTTTGAATCTTTTGATGCACCATGCATAGCACTAAATTCCAATGGTAAACAGGAGATGACATGACTAAACTTCATGTATAGCAAATTCCAATACTTATTGCAAAAGGACACCTTTATATTTTTCAGCTAGGGAACGAAGAATAAAATTTTGTTTACGTTTTTTTTTAACGCGAACAAAACACTTTTCTTCTATTTGAGAAATTTGGTGGGTCACATATGCAACCCCCTTGAATTCCTTCAATAAGATTCGAATGTTTTGTTCCCACTTTGAAAAAAGTGTGAACAAAATCACTCTAAAAGAATATATACCTATATAACAATCAATAATTAATGAACTGACGAAATAACAAAATGGTACATGAATAAGAGCATCTCTAGCAACATAAATAAACTTGGGAATGTTGGTTATCTTCATTTTTTTTCTTTTTTTTCCCGGGCCGTAGCAACGTAGATTTGAGCATGAGAAAAGGAAAGAAGTGGTCGGGATTTGCTCTTTTCTTAAACGCAGATTTATACGTGGATTTCTAAATGGTTTTTAGAACTCCGTTTTTCATAACTTTACGTCTTTTTTCCATGCAAAAAAATTACTAAACAGGTTTCTGAAATCTGTTCTTAGCATAAAAGGGTTTCAAAACCCCAATTATGTTTTTTTTTAAAAAAAAGAAAAAAAAAGAAAAAAAATGTGTGAACAACCTTCAATCATTGTTTTTATTTTCATATTAAGAACTGCTAATTAGGTTCAACCATTTTTATATTAGATCAATTCAGTAAACATCAATATATATCTTCCTATTGTCATTTCGAACAAACCATCTCATATCCCAAATGTTTTCCTTTCATTTATGTTGAGAAAAAAAGGTGATAAAACAAGAAAGAAATAACACATTATTTATAGTGACGTGGTTGTGGGACTGTGTAAAATGATAAGAAGAAAAGGATAGAATTTATGAGAAGCTATATATGGATGTCCCTACTTAATAACAATTGCTCTTTGTTTCTTTCTATTCTCATGCATAACATGGTAAGATGAGTTATATCATACTACCATAAAATAAATATAAAGAACAATGAGTTATATCATACTACCATAAAATGAAGGTAGCATATGCTCTATTGTGGATATCCATGAGCATAACTATATTTATTTATTATAGCAATGAGTTATAAAGGTAAGAAAAATGATCATAGGACAAACTTTGTATCTGACCCGTAAAGAGAAAATTAAACAAGAAAATTAAAAACAAAAATAGAATAATTAAATGATGAACTTTATGTGTACAACTTCATAGTAATATTGTGTACTATGATTTTATCCTCATATTTGGTGAACTAAAAACAAAATCGAACTGTCAATAAAATAAAAATAAAAATATAACTAAATAAGTTAATATTTTATTCAATTGCTTGCTATGAAATTAGGCAAGAGCAATGTCATCAATATTCATGCCAGGAGACACTTTCTTGCTATGAAAGAAGGAATTTCTCCTTTGATAGAACATTGCACTCCTTTTGCGTTTGAAGTATGATAACAAAATACCAACGGTAATAAAAAAACCCCAACATAGAAATTGGATAATGGATATATAATTTCTTAAGAGTCAATATTTGATGACCCAAAAGTGTGAAAAAGAACTTATGACTGTGTATGCCCCCAATCATTTGTGTTTGGCCTCACATTTATTTTAACCTGACAGCTTGAGAAGTTAATGAATATTTGCTGGAAATCCGAATATCAAATTTTCGTTTTACTGTAGCTCAGTCAGTTCATATTTACTAAACGCATGACCATGTCAAAAACTGCTGCCGAAAATAAAGTGGTCTCTTTTATGAAACAGTAACAATATCAACTTTTGATTTCAACATCTTTGCCGTCGTCGTCGATAGTCCCACCCCCATTATCACCATCGTCTTCGATTCCTTCACCGTCCCCGTCGATAGCCCCTCTTTCTAAAGTTTCTTCCTTTCAGACTCGTCGTCCTCTTCTGAATCAAACATTGTACCACCTCACCGCAGTCATCCTCTGTTGTCCATGCACCATCATCATCGATTTGAAATTAAAAAAAAAAATCAGTAATAGACGAAAATGCTAAATTAAATTAGCATTAAAACATGGCAATGCTATATTCATTTCTTTACAGTTTAAAAATACAAAATTATACTATCGTTTTGCATTCTTTAAACATGATGGTGTACTTCATAGTTAAAGTACTATCAATCTACCATATCAAATATGATAAACATGCGATGCTAACTTAAATTAATATTATAATTCCAACATATTTTTGTCAATTTATCCTTGGGCTTTTGACATAATACTGTATATAATAAGTAACCGTATTAGGCTTTGACCCGTATCTTAGAAGAACGTCAGATCAAATTTTAAATTTTACTTTACATGTAAAAAATTAAAAGAATAAATAATGACTTTTATAACTTTGACCAATTAATTAATGCAAAGATGTAGTGATAATATGTATGTATATTGTATATTACTATAATTATCATTCATAATTAATTACTATATATAAATATTTATAATACAAACCGAAAATCTGGTTAAAATTAGCAAGAAGTGAAAATTTTGGCTTGTTTGCTTAAACAAAGAAATTCTAAAAGGGAAAGTAATTGTATAAATTAAGAGTTGCATAACAAATATGCAAATGCAAACTTTACTACTCAGTTTATGCTAGTGAATTAATGCATTGATGTTTCCTTCTAACAGTTCATGTAATTCAAATAACCAAATAATGGTACTTTAGCTGCACATACACGCCCATGCCAAAAATGGTATTCAAACACATTGATCATATCATAATTCAACAGAAAGTATAAAGAAACATAACACAAATTTAGCTATGGTAAAATACAGAATAAGCAACCATTTAGGCGATCAAGCACAACCGCAGGAGCAGGACCGTCTTTAAGCAGCGCAAATGGAGCAACTGAACTAGCGTTTGGCCGAGTATGTGGAGCGTCATGGAGCATTCCCTTCGTCTGGTGGTTCCGGAGCCGATGATGAGTCATGAGGTACGATTTGCAGTTTTTTTTTGAAACTGATGTATATAAATATTGAGTGATGGTGAGGTTGATTTATGAACATGTGTTGTTTGACATTGATTTGTGTGGTTGATTTGTGGAGTTGATTTGTGAAGTTTGATGTTCGATGTATATATTGATGTTGGATGTAAATATTGCAGTTGGGTGAGACTAACGATAGAAGGTTTGTTTTGTATTGATTGAATATGTTTGCGTTTGATATGATGATGTTTGAGTTTTATGTTATTTCAGCTTATATGTCTGATTTATATATTGATTTTGATCAGTTGTGTTATATATTGGTATGGAAGTGATGCTCGGCTGCAAAAAAAAATTATCCAGATTTCGGACGAATTCCGACGGCTCCTGGCTGCTTACTGACAAAATTTTTCGACTGCTAGCGACGACTAACTTGACGAAAATTGCGACGGCTAGCGATGGCTTAATGGAAAATTTTCATGCCATATGGACGTCGTCGCCGTCGAAATTGCCGTCGGAAAAACAGTCGTTAGCTGTAACGACCCCGGATTTTATATATATTTAAATTGATAATTAATTTAATTTTTGAATAAAAAATTGTGAAATTAATCGATAAATTGAAGCGAGTTTCCCCAATTTAAATAAAAATGGGTTAAATCATTTGAATTTAAATTTTAAGTAAATGGTTTAAAAATAAATATATATAGAGAAATACGAGACAAGTATTAAAGTTGAAAATAGAATTTAAGTTAGAAGTACATATTTAATTTGGAAATAGAAATTTATATATATATATATATATATAAGATAAATTATATAGCTTTGTAAAATAGAAAGTATACATATACAAATTCAAATGGATTTGCTGTAGACAAAATGGGAAACATTGCATTAAATGCCATTTCTTCTCAGCAGCACAAATATGATCATTCGAAATGTAAGAAAATCATTTCAGCCGAAATATGTTAAGAATCATTTCAGTTTTATAAATATCTTTGGCCAAAGTAAAGTCAAATACATTTAAGTATGGTACAATTTTTTTTTATATCAACTTGTACTAACCAGATATCATCACTTGTAACTTTCTTTCTTTTATATATCAATTCCTCATCTCAATTTTCGTCCATTCCAAGCTGAGAAAGAAAAAAAAAACCCTGAAGTAAATATCATCAAACTTAAACAAACTTCAACTTAAAAACAACAAAACAAACCAGAGATCAAAGAAGAAAGATTTCAGCTTGCAAAATTTCACAAGCCCGGTTTAAAAAAAAGCTATGTTTTCTTTCCTCTAGAAACAACACTGTGAGTAAACTTATTTTCTTTTTAACAATTTAAAACCTGGATTTCACTATGATATCACTGTGATATCTGAATACATAATGTTGTTTGCCTGAAACTTGGATTTGAAATGGATGCATGTGTATGTATTAGTGTTGGATGCCTGTATATACGAAAAAATAAACTCTGTTGTTTTTTTAGAGTTTGATTTTCATTTAAAATCCAACATCTTGTCTTTGAATCATAATGAGCTTATGATTTGGAAATGGAAAATGTTTGAAATCATGTAACCTCGCTCCTAAAAAATAATTACAGGAAATTAAAAAGGAATATTGGTCTCGAAAATTATAAAGAACAGTGAAAATGAAATTTTGGTCAAAATTTTATTAATTCAATTTTAAGAATTGATTGAAGGATTGAATTCACTATAGAAAATCATGAATTTTGATGGTTATATCACGATTTTTAGTTTGGAAATGGATGGGGTTTCTTGGGTTGAACGAATCGACTGTTTTAGTCGATTTCAGTCGATCAACGATGAACTGGTCGTTGAGGTTGGGTTTGAAAGTCGAGGGAAGACGAGGATCATAGGAAAAATGCTATGGCGATTTATTGTTGATCGAGATGGCCGGTAATGATCGAGATAGGGTTTTACATCCTGTTTATGTCGACGAGGTTCTGATGGGTTTCGCGATGCCAAGAGACGATCGGAATCGACCGCGAGTTGTTCGGGGATGCAGGGGAACGAGGCGGAGTTATGGCAAGGATGGCGAGGCGACTGGAGCCAGGGATCATCGGAGATGTGAGTTTTTCTGGTGATGTTCGTTTCCAGGCTGATGGGTTTAGGGGTCGAATTCGTTGTTCGATCGAATCATGTCATCTGGGTGATTGCGGGTTGTTGCCGTGGTTGAAGGCGATGCAGGGGAGGCCGGAGTGGAGTTCGTCGATGATCAGAGGTGGTGTGCACGTGGATGTGTACGTTATCGTGCATCTGGGTGAGATGGTTTGGTGATGAAGGTGAGTGCTCGGGTTTTCGTTCGAGAAGGACTGTGTTTTTCTCGAAGCAAGAAGGTTTTGTTTGGTACTTGAGTTTTACTCGAGTGGTTCCAGGTTTTACTCGATGTCTTTTGGTGATTGACTCGTGGCAGATTTAGGTTGGCTCGAGTGGTTTGCTATGTTACAGTTTTAAACCTGTAACACTTTAAATTTTAAATCTGGGTTTAAAATTGTAAAGCAGGGATTTAAATAAGTTTAAATACAAGTTTAAAATTGGTTCAAGTTATTTTTGAATCTCAGTTTAAAAATAAATAAAGTTTTTATTTAAATTGTTTTAACTAATTTAAAAATGTTCAAGTAGCTTGAATTTTAAAAATGAAGTTTAAAATGTAGAGAAGTTTTAAATTTAGGTTAAATCTGAAATCAAGATTTGTTTGTGTTCCAGTTTTGTAATAAAAGAAGTTTTAAACTGGAATTGTTTTAAATAACTTTGAATGTTTAAATTGTTTTTTTAATTGATTTGAATTTTAAAAATGAATTGGGTTTTTAAATTCTTTTAAACTTCCTTATAAAATGAATATTTCTTAACATGTGAAATTAAAGGTTTTTGAATTGTTCATAAACTTTGTAAAGTTAAATTTGGTTTCATTTTAAAATCTTAAATTAAAAATGAAATTTAAAGGAAATTTGAAGCAAATTGTTTTAAATACTTTGATTAAGTAAGAAATGTATCATTTTAAAGATAAAAATTTAATGATGTGTATTCATTAAATTATTAAGATAATCAAAATGGATACTTTATTTATTCAATCAATTAATGATTTGGATTAATTAAATAAGTAATTAAAGGTTTAAATTACTTAATTAAGGTTTAAAGATTAATTAAGTTAATTTATTTGTAAATCAAGAATCATTAATTGGATAAGACTAGATAAGTTAAGATAATTGATTAATGATTATAAATAAATTAATCAAGTAATGAAGAATTAATTAAGTTACAGTTAACATTTAATTAATTAAATAATTAGGATTAATTAATGTGTTCTTATTGGTTAATCAATTTATAATCAATGATAATTAATATAGGTAAATTTCTTGAGCAAAGTAATTAAAGAAATTCTAATTGTTAATGAAGATCATTAACTAAGATTAATTAATTTAATAATAATCCTTTGTGAAGTGTAATTTCTTAATGAAAATAATTAAGGAATTAATTATTCAGTGTAATTAATTAAGTGTAATTAATCGATTATTAATTTACCATAACTAGCAAATTATTCATAGAAATTAACCTGATTTAAATTAATCAAATAATTAAATTGTTCCTACTTATGGATGTTTGGATTTTATTGAATGGTTGAATTGTTTGATATCCCTGATATGTGATGCTTAGTGATACATCTTGATTTGTGTCATGATCTGTAGTGTAATTTATTTTTCTAGGATAAATGCAATTAATTATCTGTGATGTAATTAATTATCTATGATGTAATTTATTATCTGTGATAGATATATATCTATGATTTGTGAATGAAGATAAGCGTTATAGTTTATACCACTTATCAACTATATTATTGTATTTGAACCTGTGATAATTGAATGATGTTGCACTATTGTGTGTGAACCCCTAGACTACACCGTACACACACAAATGTGGATTTCACGTGGAAATCGGTTAAGTCATAGATTTTTGTCAATTTTAAAGATTAAATTCTTGAATCCAAAATAGTTTTGGAATTGGAATTGAAAGTTTTGAAAATGAGTTTTTAAAATGAAAGTTATTTTTAAATAACTTAATGAAATTTGAAATTCAAATAATTTGATTTAAATTTGAATTCAATATTTGAAATTGAATTCAATGATTTTGGAACTATGGTTTAAAAGATTGTACAAGTTATAAAAGGTGTTCATATGGGTTTTTAACCATTAAAAGGTGTGTTTTGGAAATTTAAATTTAAATCCAAGTTTTATACTTGAATGGCTTTAACCTATGAAATTGTAATTAGAGTTTCCAAACCGAAAACTATTTGTTCCAAATAATAGTATCTTTCATAAAAAGGAAGAATTTCCAATTGGTATCGAAAGATTTCAAGTTTGAATGAAATTGTAAATAGTTGGAGAAAACTATGAATTAACCTTTGTGAAGGTGATTAAATCTTGTTTTAAAATCGAAGAGGATTTTAAATGGTGTATCTTCTATATTATAAAAAGGTTGGAACTGTGAATTGTTTTGAAAGCTATCAATTAAATTTTTGATTTAAAGATTTAATGAGTTAATTCAATTGAAATGGAAATTGATTTGGAAAATCTATGAATAGATCTTTGTGAAATTGGGTGAACTTTGTGAGATGAATCTTTTGTGTAAAAGATTAAAATGGTAATTTGTTTAAACCATTTGAAAGAGAAGTTTTGGGTAATAAGTTCTGACTTAATTGAAATCCCAATGTCCATATGTTTTAAAATATTGCGCTCACTATTCGGTTTAGCCGGGAGAGGACTTTGTGTTATATAACCCATTCTGAATATTAATACGACGTAAATGGATAGCATTTGAATACCGGTGTTGAAGACCGGGTATTTGTAAGAACGATAGAATAACCTATCGATTGTCTCTACACTGAGTTGCTCCTGTATAGAGATTTCCTAAGTGATGGGAAGTCCGATCGGGATTGTGAATACCCGGATGGCAAGGGTTTCTTCAGAAGTGCCTTCGGTTCTATTCGAACCCGGAACAGACTTGTATGGTTGTATGTCTGAGATTACACTTTGAGATATAAAGCTGATTTCTTTCAAATACATTTCTGTTTGGTGGCGGAGAATTTATTCTCTTAGCTTAACACCCTTCTCTGAGACGTACGAGCTCAGAGGTTATGTAGTTGAAGGTTATTAGTGATATACTCCCAATTTGGTAGTGTGGCATGCTAAGTGTTGCTGTATGTTGCTGATCATTTGTCGATCATTTGTGATCAAATCATGGCTTTGTGAAAAGCGTAGCTTTGTGGACGAGACCTCATCGAGCCTTACAAACCGGAAATGGTCGAAATAGGAAAGATGCGGCAAGGTTATGAGGGCGCTCCCTTTAGGGTATGTCATTTCCTTCTGGAAAAAGGTGATATTATGGTATGGAGCCCAGATATTTACCTGTGTGGTTGCTCCAATCTCATTTACTATGTGATTGTTGCTGTGTGATCGAGGCCTTGGATAAAGGTCGCAAACGACTGGGGGTGGCATATTCGTGTAGTAGTTACCTAGTAAGAGGTAACCCGGTCTTGTGTTGGTAGAGATCCGGGTAGGTTCTCGGGACGTCCCTCCAGAGGCGTACCCATGTGGCAGTAGGAAGTTCCTTAGCCTGACCATTTGTTGGAAATCCAATCAAACAATACGAACCCAGTACGGTTTTAGTTGTAGAACCTGCCATTTACTTATGGTGGTCATCACTGTTTAGATGGTAGTTATAGTAGGCATAGTTCGAAATGTTTATGCAGGCTAAGATTAATATTATACTTCCGAAATGGCTTTCTACACTATGCACTAGTAGTAATATCCAAGAATTTTTCTCGTATTAAGCATATTTGACTATCATAAGAAGAAATCTCCTCCAATTCTGCGTTTGCATTGTGTGTGTGGCGGGAGGTCTTATGGTAGTTTCATTTTCCAAAAACATTGCGAATTTCAATTTTACTTTGTTTTCCAAAGCCAACTGTTTTTGTTACTCACACCAGTCCCATGACTAACTCGGAGTTTATTGTTCCCTTCCTAAACTTTGGGTGCCCACAATTTTCCATACGGGCAGTCTAGAGTTGGGTTTTTCAGAAAGTCAGGTTTAGTAGATTATCGGGAGCTAGTTCTGTTTTTGGAGTTCACGGAGGACTGACGTTGCTTATCTTGGTGCAACGTGATGGTGGTTCGAGCTTGATGTTGGAGTTATCACTTCTGTTGTTTCCGCTGTATCATTATTATTTATCTCTGATATTGCCATGTATTATTGATATCATTGTTGTGTATCATTCTGGATATTGTATTTATTGGAGTTGTATATGATATCATCTATTTCTTTCTTCCGCTGTGTTGTTATACTTAATGGTGTTATAAGCTCCGGGGAGCCAGATTCGGCGTTTGAATCTGCGGCATTTCGAGTACAAGTGGAGTACGGGTGCCGATTTTCGAAGGCCGAGTTCAGGATCGTTATAATTAGTCGTCGCAATAACTTCGTCGAAACCGTCGAAAATAGATGAAAGTCGTGATCCATATTCTGACGGCATTTCCGACGGCTCTCGATGGCTGCCGATGTCTCCGAGCCATCAAAAATCTCTCTTTCTCTGGTAGTGAAAGTAATATTACATTAATAGAAATATTTTAATCTGATCGTCAGTTACAAACAAAAGCTTGATACTTTAAATATTCACCTTGTCAAAAATCAACATTAGAATATACCTTGAATATTTGTGACGGCTGTATTTCTATACCTTTTTGTTCTATTTATTTATTCACTGATTCGCTTATCGAATAATATACTTTCCGCTTCCATCTCCAGTGGACTTATGCAGTAAAAGAGTATAACAAATTATCAGAAGCATTTGCAAAGGTTGTGAAATATTAGGTTAGACCTTTACCAAATCTTTCATGAACCACTAGAGAGTTCAATAAACTTAAGTAAATACTATCAGTAGTAAATATTAAAATGAATCACATAAATTCTAGACATTTTAATACCAAGGGGTTAGTTTGTAAAAGAATCAATGCATACAATTAGGGTTGTTACGGTTGAATCGCTCAACCGCTCAACCATACCAACCGTTCATGCGGTTTCCGTCTATAACGGTAACGGTTGAAGAATTTGAAAACCACGGTTAACCATACCAACCATACATGATTGTTTTATGTAATATTTAAAATTAAATTATAAAAATTAATAATTTAAGTTAAAGGAGTAGCCTGTAAATTAATAGTATGTAGCTTAATGAACTAATAACATGTGCATGCATATTGGTCATTTTATAAACAAATAAATAAATTTACAAATAGCAGTTAAAGTTATATCAATAATACATATTGTTGAAAATATATGTGCGACATGCTTCAAAATTGAAAATACGACTATTAACCATTATAGACGGCTGCGGTAACGATTATAAGAATTTATAACCATCAACAATGGTTACGGTTATGGTTGGTTGGTAATAACGACGGTTACTGCAACCGTAACACCCCTACATACAATCTAATTCTTACAATTTAAGGAGCTCCATTTAAGGCAGGACATTAATGTTAATGACATAAGCAATATGGTAGGCCTTTTGCATTATGTATATGCTACAATGCAAATCACCTGACAGATTCCTGTATGATCCATCCTTTAAAATGAACGTTAGGCAAACTTAAGGAAACGTGGAAATTTAAGATATCAATTATTAATCATACCGAGGGTATAAATAGTCTATGGTTGAACAAAAGTTTAGAGTAAAATAGTATATATTTTTAAACTCCAAATCAATAATAATGGTATTAATATACTTACAGAATTATTGTACAAAAGAATTAGCAGTAAGTAGTATTAAATTTTAGCGATAATTAGTAACAAATACGGCAATTATCCCTACCTTTAAAATGTAGTTTTACTGCCTAAAAAAGAAGCGATGAACCCTTTAGTTTTGTATGGGTGTTATAAAAGATTATTACACATTGTATCTTTGGCATCTATGTCTTTTTAATAATGATAAATATAAAGAACAAATGAGTTATATCATACTGCCATAAAATAAAAGGTAGCATATGCTCTATTGTGGATATCCATGAGCATAACTATATTTATTAATTATAGCAATGAGTTATAAAGGTAAGAAAAATGATCATGGGACAAACGTTGGATCCGATCCGTAAAGAGAAAATTAAATAAGGAAATTAAAAACAAAAATATTATAATTAAATGATGAACTTTATTTGTAAAGATTCATAGTAGTATTGTGTAGTATGATTTTATCCACATATTTGATGAACTAAAACAAAATCGAACTGTCAATAAAATAAAAATAAAAATATAAATAAACAACTTAATATTTTATTCAATTGCTCGCTATGAAATTAGGCAAGAGCAATGTCATCAATATTCATGCTAGGAGGCATTTTCTTGCTATGAAAAGAGGAATTTCTCCTTTGATAGAACATTGCACTCCTTTTGCGTTTGAAGTATGACAACAAAATACCAATGGTAATAAAAAAACACCAACATAGCAATTGGATAATGGATATATAATTTCTTAAGAGCCAATATTTGATGACCCAAAAGTGTGACAAAGAACTTATGACTGTGCATGCCCCCAATCATTTGTGTTTGGCCTCACATTTATTTTAACCTGACAGCTTGAGAAGTTAATGAATATTTGCTGGAACTCTGAATATCAAAATTTCATTTTTATTGCAGCTCGGTCAGTTCATATTTACTAAACGCATGACCATGTCAAAAACTGCTGCCGAAAATAAAGTGGTCTCTTTTATGAAATAGTAACAATATCAACTTTTGATTGAGTTAACCCCCAAGGTAGTACAGTGGTTATGACATGCGGCGCTCACGTTAAAGTTCGTAGGTTTAATTTCCACCAATTATATATCCTTTTGATTTACCCGAAGTATGTGTTGTGGGTTCCGTGCATACTTTTTTTAGAGTTTACAAGTAAAGCTTTGTCCTCTAAGTCTTCAAAAAAAACTTTTGATTGACTTTATTTGTTACGATTTTGGCTTTAATCCTCTAAGATAAATGATGCAGGCGTTTACTCTAAACTCATCATCCAAGCTTTTCAGATCAGTTGGGTTGGCTGTTATCAACTCATTAACACAGTTTTCTTATTTGTATCCATCTTTGTTCCACAGGTGTGCAAAAATGTCCATAAGTCACAACATTTTCAATTCAGACTCAACTCTCTCAGAAAGGGAAAATAAATCTCATCCGCATGATGGAAAAACGTACATGATATTCAAAGATAAATAAGTAAACAAAAATCTACTTCCATAAAGTAGAAAATCAATGAAATAAAATCAGATCTATCTTTTAAACCTACATTTTAGTAAGCATCTAACAGAAGAGAAACACTGTTTGCAACAAGATTTAGGGAAATGATGGATTATGCTCCCTTTATGACAAATCCCATAGCAGTTTTTCATAGCTTGATTTCATTCCGTTTATTTGGTATTAAGAAATCATGGTGGTAAAATTAACTAGATTATTGAACTCTTTTTTGGATTTTCGATGCTTGTGGATTATAGCATCTCCAACGGCTTAAGGATGTAATATTACTTTCTTAAACTTGAGGGGTTGGCCCAACAACAGGGCGCAGATTAAATCAGCATCATTAGTTTTATTTTTTTTGTTCTACATTGTACAATCCAATTTAACTCTAGAAATTACGTATCCCAGTTATGGGCGCTCAACATGCACTATTGGGAGTTGATTTAATCAGCACCCGAGACCAATTCAGACCCTAAATATAAACATTAATATAAAGGTTTATATGCTTCATTTGAGTTTCTTGAATAGCATTGTCTTAATATTATGCCTTAATAACTCGCCGTTGGAGATGCTCTTAGTGGTCCGGTTAAGAAATAAATGTGGGGAGAGACGAATTTTATTAGTTATTGAAGTAATTGACAGAGTTAGTATGTGTTGTTCTACCTGCTAATGAGTAACTATACAGTCCCTTTGATGTCTTTGTTACAATAGAATCCCAAACATTCTTTATCTATTCCCTTAACTCCGACCAATCTTATTAGGGCATCTCCAGTGGTTGCGATTCTATGCATTTAAATTCTGTTTGCACCAATCAGTCGTCAATTCAACGCTTAATATGAAGGTTAATATTCAGAGGGGTTGGTTCCAAGCGCCCATTTAATAGGCGCCACCCTGTCAGAGAGCCCACCACGCTCACTCTTCAACGTTCGGCTCTAGTATAACAGTTATAAATGGTCGTATTTCAGCATTCGGCTTCATTTCAACGGCTATAAAGGGTCATATTTCAATATTCGACTCCATTACAATGGCTATAAATGGTTATACTTCAGAATTCATCTTATAAATTCAATCCATTTTATCAATTAAAACACACTATTCTTCTGCTCTTAGACTATCTTCTCAAATTCAGTATAATCAAAGTATGCCTCATTCGTTCTAATCGTACAGTGAGACGATGAATATGGATAATTGGGAATTTGATTCACAACCCGATCAAAGTGCTTTTCCACATAATGCTTCCCCTCTAAGCTTCCATTCCTCTGCTCTATGGAATAGCAAGAAGAAAAGGATCTTTGTTTAATGTACTGCCATTTTTCAAACGACTTGGTGAAGGGAAATGACCAAAGTGGAGAAGCATTTTGCGCGAAAGTAATGACTACTTACAATAAAAAACATGTTGAGAAGATAAGATCAATGTCTGCAATTACCGATCGATTTAGAAAGATCAATCGACAAACACAGTTTTATGAGTCTCAAATTTACAAAATAAAAAAACAAATCCTAGTGGAATTGGTGGCGAAGCTGAGCTCATACGTTTTTTTAAAATATCATTTCTTAGTTAAATTCATATTGTATTTATTATTTTTAATTATTTGTTGCAGAAGAGAATGACGAATGATCAATTCTTGAAATTATTTCCATGGAAAAATGGTAATTTTTTTCCGCTATTATCAATTTGCAAACTGTTATGACTTGCTTGTCAGTCCTCAAAAATGGAGCTCAAAAATGCAAAGTCCTTAAGAGATGTCCATTCAAAGCAGAAGGATAAGAAAAAAGTTTCGAGGACAACTTATATTTCTAGTCCATGAAACTCTCCTGGTATGGATTTTAATTTATGCTCGGAAATCGAAGTTGACGAAGCAGAACCAGAAATGGACAAAGATGCTAGACTAATGGGGAAGAGGGCAGCTAAGAAGAAAATTGTTGTTCAGTCATATAGATTGATTCTCGAATAGCCCTTATGCATGAAAAACACACGAGAGAAAATGTTGAGCGTCAAAAGGGTAGTGTGGAGAAGCTGGCTATGTTAAAAGAACTGACCGAGATTGAAAAAAGGAGGTTTGAGATAGAGCATCAACGTCAAGTGACCATTGTTATGGAAAAGGATGTGAGGGGAATGAATCAATTGTTGGTGCAGTATTAGATGGAATATAAACAACACGTTGTTGAGAGTACATCTAGAACGAAACATATGTAGTAGAGTAAGAGCGAACTGTTTATTAAATTATTGTTTTAAATGGTGTACTATTTATGTATTTTTGAAATGTTAATTAGTTTAATGTTTTGTTCGATGAATTCATGATTTAACAAAATAGTTCTACTCAAACAAAGTCAAATACAATTATAAATATCATAGTTATAGCATGCTACACTGCATTATACAAACAAAAAGACAAACATAAATAATTAAACAAGGGTCCTCATAAGTAACTATCGATTTCCACAAGAATTACAAATATGATCCATTAGATCCTTTTAGAGCCTATTATGAAGAGCCGCATTTCGATAAACTTCTTGATGATCCGCATGAATTCTGTACTCTCCTTCAGTTTGTAGCGTGTCATCGCGGAACAATTCAGGCTTTTGTCTTGCCCCATCATACTCGTAATCGGGATACTCCATACCCCTTTCGTCTTCAATGATCATGTTATGAAGAATTATACAAGTGAACATAATTGTAACCATTTTTGAACTCTTCCGTAGTCTACATGGATTACTCACCATTGCAAATCTTGCTTGAAGCACTCCGAAAGCCCTTTCTACGTCTTTCCTTTGTCCTTCTTGCATTACAACAAAAAAATTCTGTTTTGTTGTCAATGGGTTTGCGAAAGTCTTTACAATCGTGCTCCATTTAGGATAAATTTCATCTCCTTGATATTATCCATAATCATATGTGTTTTGACCAAGTGTAAATGATAGATCTACCAAGCATCAAATTATTAAGCAAATGAGATTGTTCAACAACATTTAAGTCGTTATGAAAACCTGGCATTCCGAAGATGCCAAATCTATAAATCATAAGACGCAACCGCTTCAAGAATGATAGTTGGTCTTTTTCCATACTGTTGTATGCTCAATGAAAAGCTTTAGGGAAGTTCTTCCACTCCTAATGCATGCAATTCAAACGTCCGAGCATTCCAGGCCAACCCTTTTTTTCATGCATTTTACGCAATCGAGCTACATCTGCTTCGTTAGGTGAACGAAGGTATTCGATCCCATATATATTTACAAGGGCTTGGCAGAAGTGATCTAGATTTTCCAATCCTATACTCTCTGCAATACCGTATGTGTTGTCAAGGGCATGGACGGGTGTACCGTAAGCTAACATCCGTAGAGCCACGATCATCTTTTAATGTCCACTTAGACCTGCTTTTTCGCAGCGTCCTGCTTATAAATAAGGTAATTATTATTCTGCTTAATACTTTCCAGAATTCTTAAAAACAATGCACGACTCATTCTGAATCCTTAGTGAAACATCCCTGGACCATAAGTTGACCCATGATTAAAATAATCTTGCATTAGTGTTTCATGGAAAGATGCCTAGTTACGGCTGATGTATTTCCAGCCCATAACCAAGCCATCATGTGTCCCCGAAATTGAATCATATGCTTCAAGGTAGACTTCCAATAGTTCCATTTCTTCTTGTTAATGTGCTAGTTCATATGCTTCTTATTCGGAGTCGCTATCGCATAACATTATTGCTTTTAGTATATTCGAAGACATTGTTGGTGTAGATAGTTTTTTTATTTTGGTTGATATGATAAGTTCAAGTTGTGTAAAATAAGTATGATCCAACTACTAAATTGTCCATAGTAAAGAATAATGTGTAGACTTAGTGTAAATGTAAGAATATTATGTCACCTTGGTTTTTCTTTAGGGTACAGAAAGGAATATCGTGTCTTCTCGATTTGCTTTTATTTAGGGTAAAGATAGGAATATTTTATCACATCGGCTTATCTTTAGTATAAAGACGCGATTATTCTATCACATCGGCTTTTATTTAGGGTAAAGGTATGAACATTCTATCACATCGGCTTTTATTTAGGGTAAAGACTTGAATATTCTATCACATCTGTTTTTATTTAGGGTAAGGACAGGAATAAGGTGCCTTCACCATGGTTTTGGGGGTAAGGATTTAGATATTCCTATACATACCACCATCTGTAAGTATGGTGCAGGCTTTATGTTAATGATGGTATCAAAATATTAAAAATGGAACTAGATAGGCAAAATCGAAAACAACAGAAGTTAAATTCAATAATATAGTACATTGCATATGCAGTTTGCCTGCTAGAACGCTCACAGTAACACTGCCAAGTCTTCATATTGGACCCACTACTACAAATGTGCTCAGCTTAGTAGATGCGATTTTCGTGAAAGGATTGATGAACCATTTTCTAGCAGGGAAGTTGTTTATGCTTGCGACCTTGCTAGAGAAAATAGTTTGTTATGGCGACAACTTCATTCACCACACATCCGTCTTGATGACCATTAAACAATAAAAATAATCTATGTTTCTTTTCAACATTACCTTTACTTCAATTATGTACTGTATGTTACTTAGTAACTTATGTATTTTCGTAAAATCATCTTTGCTTTCCTTAGGGGGGAAAGAATATGAATAGTATATCAAATCTACTTTGCTTTCCAAGAACGAATATGAATATTATATCGAATCAACTATGCTTTTTGAGAACAAATATGAATATTATATCAAATCAACTCTGCTTTCTAAGAATGAAAATGAATATTAATATTGTGTTACATCGTCTTTACTTTTTGAAAAAGATTAGAATATTGTATTACATTATCTTTACTTTCGAAGAAAGAATAGGAATATTGTGTTACATCATCTTTATTTTCAAACCGTTATAAAAAACACACAGCCCATCATAACACATAAAATAGCAGTTCTTCCAATGTCTAATTCTCCTCCAGATAGCTGGTGGACAAATGTTCAAAACATCACAGATGACTATGTTCGACAACGTGACAATCGACAGTAGGTTAGTCAGCAACATGATAATTCATCTCTCGGTGGAACTCCTGAGGAGTACAACATCTATTTATAGAACCATCATTATAAAGACATTCGATAGCAAGAGAATGAGAAGCTAGAAGAAAGAAGAAGGCTTAATGATTTCTCTGATATTTACATACCATAGTGTGGTAATAATCCCCGTAACAACCGACATCCATTCTTACACATCGAACCATTGGATTTGAATGTGGTTTATGTTAAACGATGTGAATGTAGTTATTTAGCAAGCCTAGCCGATGTATCATATGGTAGGGATGTCAGTCATCGGTACTACTATTGTAGACACGACATCTGTGGATTAAATCAATGGATAGATGATCCTTTTTCCTGAAGAGCGGTTGACTTTATTATAGACTTAAAAAGACAGAATAAATTGTACCACAATTGGTTACGTGACAGGTTAAGTTGTCGTGATAACCAAGTTATTTAACATTGCTAATCTCAGTATCTCGAATGTGTTCATTCCAATTATTACCTTTATCAAGTATTTCATTTATTAATGTTCACATTAGAACAAAATGATAATAAGATAAACACAAAGATGTTGAATACAGATAAACAAATGACAACCATACATGGGTTTAGTGCAGTAACATAACCTCAACATACAACATAACCTAATAGAAAATAACAATCACATTATAATAATATAAGCTAATAGCAAATAACTAGAATACAACGTACACTGCCCAAACAATGCAACATAGAACATAAAACAACTACAACTAAAACATACATCAACAACAAATACAGTCAATCCAATAGTGCAGCACCATCATCATCACCACCTCCATCATCATTGTCATCATCCTCATTATCACCTCCACAATCTTCATCATCGTCCTCATCATTATCACTTCCATCGGCATCGCCATCATCCTCATCGTCATCGTCGTAGTCCTCATCGTCGTCCTCACCACCATCACCATAATCAACACCATATCCAATATCACCAGAACCATACCCACCATCATCGACATCACTTGTACCATCTCCATCTGGTGGTCCGTAAGGCTCATATACAACAAGTCTAGTAGATAACTCCATCAATTTATGCCTCTAACATATGCATATGTTGCATGTGCATCTCATGCTAGGTGTGCGTATGTGCAAGCGTTATATCTCGATACACACTAAATGAAACTCTGCACCGATCCAATCTAGATGCATACTACGTAAACAAATAACTTGACATATAAGAAGCTAAGTTTGAATAAAAGACGAAATGCACATAACTAACAAAAAATACCTCATATGGAGGGTATAACCCAACTTAAGGCACGCCAGGAATGTCATGGTGCTCTGGAAGGACTAAGGGCTGCTTAATGAACGTACCTATGAAATTGAATGCCCTAAAAGTATAATCGGACTCCAATAGCATCAGAGTCTAGGAGAACTATGAAGAATTGGATCGAATGAAATCTGGGGTACCTAAACTCTTCCAACTGAGATGTGATGGCCTATATGATCAGAGTTGACCCCCTGGACATAATCTGGTAACATGAAACGATGCAGTGCTACTCTAGTCCAATATGCATCGTAAACTCCATCTACGAAGTATGTATTAGTATCCACCCATCTAGCCTGTCGAAGAGCATGCAGGTAACCACCTTATGTCTACCAAACATGTCCTCGCAAGATAATGGATCAACTAGTATAAGACGATGGCCTATGGTCAGATTTGCACACCGCTCTCCCAAATACCACATAGGCAAGAATCCAGGTGTGTGCAAAGCGACCCAACATCTAGATAATGAATATGCGATCATCAAGGGATGGTCGTCTGCCATAAGGCCTGCACCTACAAGTTGGGTCCAATTGGAGGCCCAAAGAGTCCGTATAATGTTGCCGCACTTGCACATGTCAAACTACGACCTTGCTCCACCAGGTCATGTCGAACACCTAAGGGAGCATGCTGTACATACTGAACTCTCTCCCATCATCTCATCATAGGGAGTACTGCTTGGGAGCCTGACTAGTTATCTCTTGGATGCGGGGATGCATGTCTATCGTGTACTCGTACTACTATAACGGCAGTATGTACCAAAAAGACGACATCTACTTGACATCGCCAAGCGCAAATGAATCCAACACGGTATATAATGTACCTAGAATGGTTGTGCCCCAATTAATAATATGAAGCTGGTTTAACCGAGTAAACGATGCAATATAACCTAGATGGTCCGTACCTTTTTGGTTCGAGAAAAAGGTCGAACCAAGAAAGTACAGAATAAATGCCCAAGTGATCACATCCATCATATCCGCTCTATCTCTTCAAGTGTTGTTGTAGTGCTGAAGGTAGGGGAACTTCACAGAAGTGCTATTAATGTAGCAAACATCTATGAGAGGTAGAAAAATGTTAGACAAATTAGAGGACTCATATATCTCATCAAATGGGAATGGCATAAGCACATGTCCCCCAATTTCAATACGAGTGAGCATGTAGAAGTCGACAGGGGTAATACCCAACTCGAAGTTTTGAAAAGTGGAATGTATGTGTTGTGGTCCACCACCTCTGAACTAATGCCTGGATGAGAGGTCGGTCGAAGGACTGGAAAGGCATAATCCTCAAAAACATACCAAACGGGCTAACCTGTAGCCTCTTTATAATAGGAAGGGAGGCAGTGTCATAAAACTATATAATACACTTGGCCCAACTGCCATGACAATGAATGTACTGATCCTATACGTAATTTAAGGATGAAAATTTTAAAATATGCTAGCGGTTATTTAATATGAATATGGGATAAATATATACAAATTATTCCACTGAAATCACGCCTATAACATACCTGCATCGTGGTCAATGCAATTTTGGACCTGTGCTGATAACCGTCTGGAAGCTCATGTAGTATACGCAGATCGTTGGATGACAGTCCAGGAGTTGAAGGAACTGTACCGGTCCAACTTCTTCTTGCGGATGTCTATGACCAGTTCTTCTATTTATTTTAGGTGGATGAAGCATCAATTCACATCAATATTTGAATTAAAAATAAAATAAAATGGAAGATCAAATGAGAAAGTGAAGGAAAGAATAGGCCAAAGGGGTTGAAATAGGAAGAAAATCAGGGGCTGAACCACTGGAGATGCCCTTATATAGATATTTATGTGTTAACCCTCATTTTGTCGATGACTTAAAAGAATCAACGACCTAAAGGATTTACACGAGTCAAGCAAGGTATGCGAGTTAACGAGTCAAGGACTGGACGACTTAACGAGTCAAGGACTGGACGACTTAACGAGTCAAGGACTGGACGACTTAACGAGTCAAGACCTGGACGACTTAACGAGTCAAGGACTGGACGACTTAACGAGTCAAGGACTGGGCGACTTAACGACTTAAGAAAGTTAAGACCTAATGACTCAAGAGATGGCACGACCTAACAAGGAAACGAGTTAACGACTTAAGGCAATCCACGACTTAACGACCTAAGCTACTAACCCGTTCAGGGAGGTCAGGTGTGAGCAGGACGAACCTTAATTCATATCCCTTAAGTCGCAATCTTCGACTTACGGCCTAACTTGGCTCGTGAGCGACTTAAACAAACAAACGAGATGTCGCTTCTTATTTAACACAATGACTTCCTAGCTCGTCAGCGAGTTAGGACTTGTGTTATTATTCGAGATGAGCAAGCCTACCAGTTGAACCACGACCCACGACTTAGTTTGAGTCGGCCACGACCTAAGGCTATCGAGTTAAAATCCAGTGCCGTGACACTTATGCCGCTTTACTGATACTGTTACCTGCTAAGTCGGCCATGACTTACGACTTATCTTAAGTCGGCCACGACTTAGGACTTGGCAAAAATTCCTGTCCAGGCTTCTCTATAAATACAGCGCTACCTTCAACATGAAGGGGACTTTTGGCCAATCATTTTCTGAAGCGTCGTTACTCTGCCGAATTCACAACTCATTCAACACTTGAAGAACTCCAAACATTCGAGACACTACAACAAGCTTTGAAAGAAATCTACCACATTCTACATGGATTCAAGGAGATCTTCTACATTGAAGCTTGAGCTATTAGTCTAGAGTGTTTTAGAATCAAAGTGCATTGTATTTCGAATTGTATTGTATCATCTTGTAATCTCAAGCCGAACCACTATAAACTGCTGTCTTCTACCGCTTTTTCACTATTTTACTGCTTATTTCTTATTCCCGTCACACGGGTGGTGCTTTCACAACTTTACTACACACACCGGGTGTTAGCGTTCAATTTTTAGCATTAACACTATGATATATGAGAAACATGGTATATATTTTGACCTCAAAAGAACCTGGTACTACCACTTGTTAATTGGGTTTTTAACCCAATAGAATTCAACGGGAACAAGAACATATACAACAAGTCAAAATATCTCAAGGATCGACCAAGAAGACATAAAGGAAAAGAAGAGAAAGACCAAAGAAGAAAAATGCCAAAACAAGATAAGGCAAATCCATCGCCTATGGATCATTAGCGATCCATAAAGCTGTCTCGTAGATCCTCCGGTCCTCTTGCATCATGATCTAATATGTTCCCTAGAGACGCTTGCCAAGTTTTATAGTATGCCAAACAATCAAGCTATTTGACCAAAAGTAGCAAACTTAAAATGGACCTATAGGACTCATACAAAGTCGGATTGACCTAAAATTTTGGGAGAACATTTAGAAGACATAGAACAAGTTCATACAAAAACGAGAGCATTTGGAGTTGATTTGATGGATCTCTACCGATCCATCTAAAAGGATCACTAGCAACAAATCTAGAGTAGGACCCACCACCGCAAATTTTTAAGGTGGGTCTCTGACACACTCTAGAGTGTTACTGTAAAGTTTTGTTTGATTTCGTTATGATTTGAGCGAGTTATGGATGATTATTATGGATTAGATGATCTATGAAGACGGATGATCAAAATAGCTCCAAACGACTTGATATTTGGACAAAGCACTCAAATAGAAGGTAGAAAGACAACCAAACAAAGATCACTCAAAAATATGCTAAGTGGATGGATAGCTAGCAATCCATTACCTATGGATTGCTAGCAATCCATTACCTATGGATTGCTAGCAATCCATCAAGATTGGTCGGATCGCCCTCAAACTTGCTGAGCTCCTTCGTAGCACTAAGTAAATGCTTTTGGTAGAAAAATATGCTAAATTGATGGATAATTAGTGATCCACCCCCTATGGATAGCTAGCGATCCATAGAAATGACTCAGATTGATTTGAGATTTTCGGTGATGACTTGGCATAACAACTGGGCTCTTCTACACTTGGACTTCTAGCCCAACACTCACTGAATTCTCCTATAAATACTTACCTACCTGCAACTAGAGATGGATCTTTCCGGAGAGAGTGCTGCCATTACTTTAACAAAGATTGATTAAAGTGGACTTATGCCAGAGTCAGCCGAACCACTATAAAAATCCTGTCTCTTTTCTTACTTCTGCTTTTTATTTATTGTTTATCTGAGATTTGTGCTGCTTATTATCTGCACTAGTGCTTCCGCATTTGATCCAGGGTGTTGATCCATTTTTTGGTTAACATTTTGGTTCATTCAATGCGAACCTTGAACAAGATATGAAAAACTGAAGTTTGAATCTAAGATTTAGAGAAGATGAGTAGGCCTAATACTAGATCTAAAGTTGTAGCAAGTCAACCAGAGCCTGGAGGTAGCCAAGAGGTGTCATTAATTTCTCATCAACCCATCTATGTGGTTAGAAAAGAAATGGAAAGGACGATGAAGGAGATGCAAGATGGGATCATACCTAGGCAACAAGAGATGATGGTTAGCTTCTCCCAGAGAATGGAGCAACAAGGGATAGCTATATCTACATGGAATAGGAATCAAACTACAGGGAACAAAATAGGAGCTGCTGGAGTTGGATTGGAACAAGGTAGAGTCTTGCCCCCATGCCCAGAGCAACCGATACTTAGGGGCAATGCTGGAATCAATAATAGGACCCAATGTAGGAGCATCTAGAGTTAGAGCAAAACAAACTGAAATAATGCCCACATGACTTGGGGGCATGACAGATTTGGATCTAGGATAAGCTTTAATTCCTATAATATGTGATGTTGGAGCTAGAGTAGCAAATCAGAGTATGAATACATGACCTCATGAGGCGAAACCAGATTCCCATAGTTGGGACAGTGGGCAGGTTCGTCCCTTACTCTCTGCCTTCTGCTTTTTCTGCCTTTAATAACCTTAGGCTGCTTACACGTGTACAGCATCCCGAATGGTCCCTAGGTACGCTCTAAGTCTAATGTCCGAGATGAATATTTAGGACAACAATGACCCTTGATCGCTTAGACGTGTTCTAAACCAAGATTGGTTCCTAGGCACGCTCTGAGTCGAATATCCAAGATAATTGCTTAGGATAATAATCTTAGACCGCTTGGACATGCACAAAACTAAGATTGGTCCCTTGCCATGCTCTGAATCGGATATTTGGGATAGACATTTAGGATTTTCTCTTATTTAATTTCTTCTTGTTTTCTTTGATTTGAAATTTGATTTTTGTAAAATCCATATTAATGTGATAACTGATTTTGAACGCTATATAGTCCTGACCAGAGAGATGGGACCGGAGTGCAAGGTGCAAGTCCCATTGCCAGAGAGTGAGTGGATGGACTTGTACAATATAGAACACCGTAGAGTCCTGATTGGAGAGACGGGGCCGGAGTGCAAGAAGTAAGTCCCCTCACCGGAGAGTGAGCGGACGGGCTTACTTAATCCCCCTTAACTTAATAAGCAAATGATCCGGAGAGATCATCCCCCTTAACTTAACAACCAAACGATCCAGAGAGATCGTCCGCTTAACTTAAAACATTATACGATCCGGAGAGACTGTACATTAGACAAAACATTAAACGATCCGGAGAGATTGCGCATTAAACTAAACATTGAATGATCCAGAGAGATCATGCATTAAACTTAAACAATCGGGAGAGATCGAGCCTTAAAACAGATATGATTTACTAAAAGGATTTGAGCGCCTTATAAACAGAATAAAACTGATAAAACCCATATAAACATAGGATGATTTTGATATATGATGTGGTTTTGATATATGATGTGATTCTGATATATGATGTGATTTTGATATATAATGTGATTTTGATATATGATGTGACAACTTTGAATGAGAAGCAAAAATTGATAGTGATGTAAATCCCGAATGAACATATGGCAATTAGAGATATGTGATGTAAATGGAGATATGTTATGTAATTGGAAACATGTGATTTAATTAGAGATATGTGATGTAATAACTCTGAATGAAATCGGAATGATTGTGATGTATAGATTACACCTAAGCAGATTGAGAGTCCTAGGATATAACAGGTTTGGAATGACTTGTAATTGACGAAAGATTCCAAAGGAACTAGACGGTTTGCCAAGGCAAGAGCCGCTAGAAAGCTTAACAATTAATGAATTGTTACTGAAACTTGTTCTGGAACAAAGCACACCTTTCATTCAAATGGCATACTTTGGGGGCAAGTGTTAACTGGGTTTTTAACCCAAAAGGATTCAAAGTGAATCGACCAAGAAGACCAGAAGGAAAAGAAGAGAAAGTCCAAAGAAGAAAAATGCCAAACAAGCTAAGGCGAATCCATCACCTATGGATCGCTAGAGATCCACAAAGCTGTCTCTTGCATCTTCCAGTCCTTTTGCATCATGATCTAATATGTTCCTTAGAGACGCTTGCCAAGTTTCATAGCATGCCAAATAATCTACCTCAAGAAGTGAAGACTCATCGGATTCAAGTTGTTTGAACAAAAGCAGCTAACTTAAAATGGACCTACAGAACTATATGAAGTCAGATTGACTTGAAATTTTGGGAGAATATTTAAAAGACATAGAAGAAAGCTTACAAAAAAATGAGAGCATTTGGAGTTAAGTTGTTAGAGCGCTAGCGATCCATCTAGCGGGCCCTACTACCTCAAATTTTTATGGTGGGTCCTTGACACCCTCTAGAGTGTTCCTGCAAAGTTTCGTTCGATTTAGTTAAAATTTGAGCAAGTTATGGATGACTCTTCTGGACCAGATGACCCATGCAAACAAATGATCAAACTAACTCCAAACGACTTGATATTTGGACAAGGCACTCAAATAGAAGTTAGGAAGACAACTAAACAAAGATCACTCAAAAATATGCTAAGTGGATGGATAGCTAGCGATCCATCCTCTACGGATAGCTAGCAATCCATCAAGATAAGCCGGACCGCCCTCAAACTTTCCAAGCTCCGTTGTAGCACTAATTAAAGGCTTCTAGTAGAAAAATATGCTATGTTAATGGATAGCTAGCGATCCATCCCCTATGTATAGCTAGAGACCCATCGCCTATGGATAGCTAGCGATCCGTAGCAATGACTCAGATTGATTTGAGATTTTCGGTGATGACTTGGCATAACAACTGGACTCTTCTGCACTTGGACTTCTGGCCCAACACTCACTAAATTCCCCTATAAATACTCACCTACCTGCAACTAGAGATGGATCTTTCCGGAGAGAAAGCTATCATTACTCTATTGGAATTTCTTCACTTCTTCAACTTTTTCTCCCTCACAACAGTCATCAATAGGGTTACTGTGATTCTCCAGTCAACCCTTGAACTTGTGGGTGACGACCCACATTTCGGAAAGTTTAAATCGACAATAATCGGCACATGTCCAACTTAAACAATCCGGAACGTAGATAATCAATGGGGATAATTTAGAAAAATTAGAAAAGAAGATGAAAACAAACATAGAATCTCAGAGCAGAATGATGAAATATAATAGTCAAACAAACCATTTATAAAGTTGTTTATATCATACATTTGATTATAATTTATATAACATTATCAGAGTTATATCTACAACAGGGATAAATAAAAATAATAGAAATAATATACCAAAACTTCGTCTTCGTCCTCCAGAAAATGATCTTTAATGCACTAAAAAAACTCAGTGCTGATCCGAGCATAATGAAAAGACAAAACACTCGAGTCGGGACTAAAATACTCTTATGTAAGTCGAATCAATATCACAAAATATGAGTGTAACAACGTCAGAGATGTGTACAAGATTTTACATCTGCTATCCAGTGTATAACATGCGTGCAATAACTTAAGAGATGTTGCGGGATTTTCCATCTCTCAAGGATCCGTCAAATTATTTATATATAGTAGACACGCTATATATATAATGTCTAACCAGTAAAATAAATATCAAAATAGCATTAAGGCTTTACATTGATCCACCTTAACACTGTAACATCTCAAATTTTCGACGCTTGAAAGTCGACATAAATACGTCCACTGTATCAAATGCCGCGCAATCGAATGCCGAAAAACCGAATTGTTATGGAGAAAAAGAAGAGGTAGAAGAAGACAGAAGAAAAGGAAAGAAGAAACAACATAAACAATATCAGAATCTCACATTCGCAGTGGAACAACATATAATAGATAAATGAATAATCTTTAAATCAAAGAACTATATCAGTTTATACATTACATCATCATCGGAGTCAATATACACACAATACATCAATGGACAGTTATACAAACTTGTCCTCATACAGAATACACAGCGGAATAAATAATATCATATACAAGTGATACGTCTCGCCATTCATCTCGCCACTGAGCTCCACAGCATCTCCTGAATCCAGAATGACCTGATAACCTGACTCTAGACTGCCCGTGTGGAAAATGATGGGCACCCAGAGTTTAGGAAGGGAACAATAAACTCCAGGTCAGTCATGGGACTGGTGTGAGAACTAAAGCAATTATTTTCATAAAGAAAATAAAACAGATTCGCAATGCTTTTGGAAAATGAAACTACCATAAGACCTCCCGCCACACACACAATGCAAACACAGAATTGGAGGAGATTTCTTCTTATGATAGTCAAAAAATGCTTACTATGCAAAATCATTCGATATTATTATCATTAGTGCATAGTGTCGAAAACCATTTTGAAAATATAATAGCAATCTTAGCCAGCGTACAACATTTCATCGTATGCCTACTATAGCTACCATGTTCAATAACAGGTTACCGCCACATTCCATAGCAGGTAATACAACTAAAAGGTACAAGGCTCGTATTGTTTCTTTGGATTTCCAACAAATGGTCAGGCAAAGGAACTTCCTTACACCGAAATAGAAAAGCCTCTGGAAAGACGCCTCGAGAACCTAACCGGATCTCTGCAAACACAAGGCCAACGCTACCTCACGCTGTACTGCTGTAACTAGGTAACTAACACACTGATGCTTCCTCACGCTGTACAGCTGTAACTAGGTAACTAACACACGAGCTATGTCATGCCCCGGTCGTCACCGACCTTTATCCGAGGATCCTCAACCACAAAGCCACAACCACGAAGTATAATAAATGTGCAGCATCAACATAGGTAAAATATCTGGGCTCCATACCATGATATCACCTTTTATCCAGAAGGAAATGACATACCCTAGGGGCGCTACCCCTAAAAACCTTTGTCGCAACATTCCTGTTTCGACCATTACCGGGTTGTGAGGCTTGACGAAGTCTCGTCCACAAAACTACGCTTTTTCACAAAGCCACGCTTTTTCACAAAGCCACGCTTTGATCAACAAATGATCAACAGCACTTCGTATGCCACATTACCAAATTGGGAATGTATCACTACTAACCATCAACTACATAACCTCTGAGCTCGTACGTCTCAGAGAAGGGTGTTAAGCTAAGAGAATAAATTCTCCGCCACCAACAGAAATGTATTTGATAGAAACCAGCTTTACATCTCAAGGTGTAACGTCAGACACGCATCCATACAAGTCCATTCCGGGGTCGAACGGAACCGAAGGCACTTCCAAAGAAGCCCTTGCAATCCGGATAATTTCTAATCACGTCCGGACTTCCCATCACAAGAAGAGTGATATAAATCTCTATACCGGAGCAACTCGGTGCAAAGACATTCGACAGGTTGTCCTTTCATTTTCGAAAATGCCTGGTCTTCACACCGGTCTTCAAATAATGTCCATTCACGACGTATCACTATTCGGGATGGGTTATATGGCACAAAGTCCTCTCCCGGCTTAACCAAATAATGAGCGTTTGTTTTAAAAACAAATCAAGTGCCATTTCAAAGGCAAATATTGATAGTCGGTTATTTAACTATCAACAACATCCACAACAATCAACCAATTTAAATAATTTTTCCCAAATTATTAAATTTCAAAATATCTTCGCAAGATATATAATTTCCACACTTCAACATTTGAAAACCAATTTCAAATCAATTTCCCTACACGGGATATATTTCCAAATATGTATTCATTCTCACTGGAAATCTGTCGAGTTAAAATATATTAAAAAGATTTATATCACTATCCAAAAATATATTTGGAAAACATTTTCTTCGAAATATTCCTTTCAAAAACCAACTTTAGAACCTTAAATTTATATTTTAAAAGCTACTTTGGAAATATACTCGGCTGTATAGTGAGAATACATTTTCACTTCAAAATGGTCCATTTAAACCAATTTGATAAATCCTTATTGATTTATTTCAAATTTACATTCCAAATTGTAAATTTATTTCCATACTTTAAAAATAAATCAGTGTTTATTTTTAAAACAAATTTCCCTTTCCTTTATAAATTCCATTTGAATTTACATTCCCAAATATTCACCTTTATACGATTTTTGACTCGATTACTCAAATATCCACTTTCAATTCCAAATCAATTTTTCAATTGATTTCCAAATTTATTTCAAAACCCCAAATTGATTTTCTAAACATTTATTTCAAACACCAAATCAATTACAAATTGATTTCAAAATTCATTTCAACACAAATCAATTTTTTTTAGTCAACGTCGAATAAATTTTCATATCGATTTCCCAAAGATTTATTTTCAAAGACCAAATCAATTATAAATTGGATTTCTAGAAATTAATCACCTTTTAAAATAAATCCGTTTATCTCTTCCAAACCATTTAAAATTCCATTTTTAAATAAATTTTCCAACTTTCGAATAATACTATTCAAAATCCATTTATAAAAATCCTTTCCCATATTTTAGAAATAATTAAATAAGATTTCGAAAATCAACTCTATGCTTTTAAAATTCCTTCTTTTAAATTCACCCAATTCTTTCAAAAGAATTTAGTTAAAATTTCACACTTTAATCTCAAAAATCCAATTTTATTTATTTCTGGTATCCAACGATACCAAATATACATTCGGCTAAATTATAGCCTTCAACAAATTCAATCATCGATATAATCATTCACAGATTATAAATAAATTATCACACAGCATATGAAACAAATTCATACTACATATGAAACAAATTCATATAATTTGAGGAATCTAGTTGGATCCCTCCAACCTGTTTCCCTTCATCCACAGATGTTAGCACAATACCAATTCCACTACGAGGTGGAATATCGCGGTATATGGGATTTATAAAATACTATCCGCTATTATGCGGCGCAATAGGGTCTTATCCGCTATATAATTTGGGAAATCAACTCCAAATACATATATAATACCAATTCCACTTCACAGTGGGATTACCGCGGTATATGTTTTTAATAAATAACCTCCGCTTAATATACGGCGTATAGGGTCTATTTCAACACAATAGATAACAACCATCAATCAATTCACACAATCAAGCAATTTTAAATTTAATTATTTAAAATTTAAATCGAAACAATTCGATTGAGTGAGGAGTTCTCACCTTTGCTTTTAAATAACGGTTGTAGTATTTTATTTCGAATAAAATTAAACGACCGTTTAATTTTACCCAAAATTTTCACTAGCTCCGATTGACTCCAAACCAGCTCCATTGCGAAGAGCTCGTCAATACGGTTCCAACGCAAAAAGTTTCGTCAAAAACGGACCTTGTATCACAAAGTTATCGCGTTACAAAGATTAAACGAATTTATATAAAATAATTTACAATTTTCTTTTATTTTTTAAACCTTAAACTCATCATCACCGTTCGTTTCTGCATCTACCCATCAGGGCCGCACGTATCATCTTTTCCAACACCAGGTTGATACGCGCGCGTGAATACCCATAGTCGCCGCTAAACCCTAGCTCGACGCGACCACAACGATCATCTTCAAGTCGATCAGCCACCAGCATCTCGAAGCCCTTCGTCTACTCCATCAACGCCAGAGAACCGGCCAAGCTTGGTCCCCCTTTCCTCGAGAAAAACGCACGTGAATGGCGTACCTTTACGAACCAATTGCCGTCAATCCACTTCAATGTTTACGATCATACCCGTATGGAATCGAAGGACTTGATGAGCTCCAACACTTTGTAGTTGGAAGATTTTCCTAATTGTTGATGGATTGAGGGAGATTAAAGGAGAAAGAACCAAAATTTTTGGCTATTGATCTCTATAGTGGCGGCTGAAACCCTAAGGTCGTTTGGTTTTCAAATGTGAAAAACTGAGTACTTTTATAGAAAAATCGCCAAAACACTATTCATCGAAAATTTTCCGAACTTCAAATCGAGCGTGCCGGCTGGCGTTTCTAAGGTTTACCCCGCATTCCGAACACAATGGAACGTGTTTTTGGAGCTAATTCAATCGTATGTGAGAGTTACAGAAATAAACGATCAAATTTAAATCAAATCGATTAAACCGATTTCGATGCGTTTTGGCTTGCCCCGGACAAACGACAACCCCGATTGCTACAAAATTTGAAACCAAACAATAAATTCACATTACAGACCCGATGAAACTAGTTTCGTCGAAATCCGAGACTGTTTGAAAAATGATCATTTTTAGTCGTCAATTAAATATTAAAATAATCAATTTTCACAAATCAACTTTTAATTCAATTTTAAAAGTTCTATAACATCATTATAACTCCAATATGATTTAATATTACTTTATAAATCATTTTTATACACATTCAATCCGGATTTCAATTATTTCCGGAATTTCAAATATTAAATTAATAATTTAATTGTCCAATTAAATCACTATATCAAAATTAAATTAATTCGACTTCCAAATCTTACTTATTAATATTTAAAATTAATTAAATATACGAATTTCAAATGACAGAAATTCTGGGTCGTTACAAGCACATTTTATAGCATGTAGTCTATGCAGGTCCTGTAACACAACCAGTAACATTGGTAGCCAGTGAGTCCTCTATAGGTACAATACTAAACCAAAGTCGTAATGGGATCGTATAGGGATAAATATGACAAGGCACGTGAGGCAATACCCTAGATAGGATTCTACCAGTTCACCCTTTCTGGCTGGTCGTAACCCATACGTGGCCAACCACGACAATCAATCCAAACAAATGGGTGCACCCATAGAGTCCAAAAATCATAATAGCAATACGAGTGATCAACGTCGCTAGAGGTAGCTAACCTCATTGGCCAGACGTAGGTTCATGTTTTAATCATTTTAATTATGACACAAGTGTCAAGGCTATCCATCATCGTTCTCCTACTTCATTCCAGTAAACGTTCACCAATTCAACCACTACATTCTGAACATCATCCACCGCATACACGGTTGTCAAAGTGGTTCCAATATTGACAGAGAGTATGCCAATAAGAGGCTCCGGTCTCTTTAACAACCAAACGTCGATTTACACACTGGTTGGTTCTTTTACATTTCAAAAACAGTTCATACTTGATATTAAAATATCATATTCACTTCAAAATCAATTTATTTTCGAAATATCATATTTTCTTCAAAAATCGTATTCAGTTCGATACTTCATTCCCACTTGAAAAATATCACTTCATTCCAATATCTCGATTTCACTTTCAAAATCATTTCAAATTTCGATTTAGGTTATAACTTCATTTTAACTCATTTCGTATTTAAATCCAAGATTTAAATATAAACATTCCAACTTTTGACCAGTTTGAATTTTAATAAAATAGTTTGAATAGTTTTAAAATAGCTTGAATAGTTTTAAAATAGCTTAAATAGTTAAAATAGTTTAATAGAAAATAGTTTGAGTATCGAAAATGGTTTATATAGTAAAATAGTTTGGAAAATCAAAATAATTTGAATATTTTAGAAGATAGATTTTTTATAGTTTGTACTAAAATAATTTATTTGAAAAACAGTTTCAAAGTCAAACCGATTCAATTCCAAATTTTCCCAATTCAAATCACTTTAAATTTCCATTTCGATTTACTCGATTCAATTTCGATTTCAAGTCGAATTTACTTCGATTCCAATTTCAATTCAAATAAATTCGATTTCAATTTCGAATTAATTCAATTTCGCTTTCAATTACAATTGATTTCAATTTTAATTCCAACTTGAATAAATTTCAATCCTACCCAATTTAATTTCAATTTCAATTCCAAATTAATTTAGATTCCAATTCCAAATTAATTTCAATTCCAAATAAATTTTCATTCCAACTATCTAATACAATGATTAATTTCAACTCAATTCTCAAATTTAAACCATTTCGATTTATATTAATTTCGAGTTTGATTTTTTTTTAAATATCGATTCAAATCACTTAAATCAAATTAACTTTCAATATTCAATCTAAAATTCCAAATCTTCAAATATAATTCGATTCCGAGCTTATATTACTTTTACTTAGCAATACTCAAAGTTCGAATAAAAGTCCAAACTTTTAAAATGAATCAATTTTTGAAATTCAAATCATATTTCAATTATAACCTCAAAATCTCAACTTCGATTATTCAAAACAATTTCTGTTATCAAATTTAAATTTCAACATTTCAAGCTTAAGTACGAAAATAATTCGATTTCCATAAATTCAATTTTTTATTTCTATAAATCAAATTGTTTAAATAATTTCTAATAAAAATTTCCGAAATCATTTAATTTAACCAAATCCGATGTTCGTATATAATTCTCTATCCTATGGCCAAGTGAATCGGTTCTTTCAATTTAATTCAGGGATGGATATATATCATTTCAACCCAAAATAAATGTCATAGGTATATATCATTTCAACCTATTTCTTAATTTATTCAAAATAATTCAATTTACAATTTTATTTACTGTAAATAATATACAGGATGATAACATGATATATCAAAATAAATAAACATCCAAATCATCCAAAACATCAATTTTCATCCATCACAACCAACATCCAAAACAGTCAATAATCACAGTAATTAACCAATTATCAATAATCGGGAATTTTTACTATCATTTTAAGTCTAATTCAATTTAACTGTCAATTCAAATTCTATCAATTAATTCAGATGTCAATTTAAATGTCAATTAAATTATCAAACAACCAATAAATTTAAATCACTTCACGATATATATTTGGCTAACATAAAAAAATTATTTCAGTCAATTGTGAGCGTATAAACACTCACCTTTTATTTGGAACTAAAAATTTTCTTAACTTCAAATAAATTCCAGATCCACGCCACGCCGTAGACGACGTCGATACGGTCCCAGCGCAATTTCTTTCGTACGAAACGGGCCTCATATGCAAAAGATATGCGACAATTATTATAACGATATGATTAATATAATAATTAACTAAATTAACTAGGTAATTAAAATTAGCCATTACCCAAATCTTCCTCACGCATTAGCTATTAGGGCCGCACGATGACCCAACACTACATGACCATTACCCTATCGCGCACGCCACCTGGAACGACCAGACCACCATCGAGATGCACCACTCAGAGCGACGTCGCCTCCTCTTCCTTTGCCAACGACGCGGCCTCCCACAACGCCTCGATCAACGCGCACGTGATAGTCGAGTGTTAGATATCCTAAATTGATCTGCATCGTGCCTAAACCCTAGGCCTCCATGCCGCCTTCCACGCTCGAGCGCACGCGAACGCCAATGCTTGCCCGGTCGCCATTTGATTTTTTTTTACTTTGTTCGATTCTGGTTTTTTTTATTTCACTAAATTCGATTGGATGAAAAGAAGGAGAAGGGGTAAACATGTGATGGGAGATAAGGAAAACTTGGATGTAGATATTTATATTATTAATTAATTTGAAAATATCTGACGTTTTAACCTCCAAAATTTCTCGAGCTCCAAACGAAGCATGCCGCCTGGCGTTTATTATGTTTTACCCCCATTCCGAACACAATGGAACTTGTTTCAAAAGCAATTCGATCGTATGCAGAAGATAGCTTTTCAAAATCAATTATTTTAATTAATTAAATTCTGAAATAAATTTCTACACGTTTCAAGCTCGCACGACCAAACAACAAGTCTGATCGCTACGAAACTTGAAATCCTACAATAATTCACTATTACGGATCCGATGAAACTAGTTCCATCGAAATTTGGGACAGTGGCCAAAATGGCTACTTTTACACGTTAATTAAAAGGGACAGTTTGGCACAGGTCCCTAATAAGATTCAAAATACACAAAAACCAAAGTAAAAAATAGTTTGTAAATTAGGTCCCTAGAATTAAGTTATCGAATAATGGCATACACTTATCCAATTATTCAGTGAATAATTGCAGTCATTTATGCAATTATATCAAAAGTTTGCAGACATTTCCACAATTATTCACTGAAAAATTGCGGAAATTTCCGCAATTTTTTCAAAAAATTACGGAAATTTCCGCAACTATTCACCAAAAAATTGTGGAAATTTTCATAATTTTTTCAAAAATTTGCGGAAAACTCCGCAATTATTCGCCAAAAAAATTGCAGAAATTTCCGCAATTATTCACCGAAAAATTGCATAAATTTATACAACTTTTGGATATAATTGCATAAATGTCTGCGATTATTCAGTGAATAATTGCATAACTATATGCAATTACTTAGTAACTTAATTCTAGGGACCTAATTTACATACTTTTTTTTACAGGGGTTTTTCTGTATTTTGAAACTTATTAGGGACCCGAGCCTAATATTCACTAATTAAAATATAGAATTTCCAATTTCTATTTATTCACCTTTGAATTCAAATTTAAATGTTAGCAATCTTCATTCTTGTTCAAATAAGATTTAAATCAACTTTCGATATCATTTTCATTCACATTAATTCAAGATTCAATTATTCAAATAATTCCAATATTAAATTTAAATGATTTAATTATCCAATAAATCACTATAATTGTAATATAAGTCATTTAACTTATAAAATTTACTTTTAAAACAAATTCAAATAATAAAACAACTATTTCCAATTCATAGTAATCCAACATTATCATTCAATTCAAGTTATTGATTACAACACAATAACTACATAGAATTTCATTTCAATATTTATTATTGCCTAAATCTTCGAAATTGTTTATTACAAAATTTTATCTAAGTTCACATCAAACTAATTACATAAATAAACATTAAATTTTTTATTTCTAACCATTTTTATCCAATATCCCTATTAAATTTAATAGTTTAAAATAGTTAAAAATTACGGGTCGTTACATTGTGACTTTTTCCAACTCATTGTAACTTAAATCTAATGACTAGCTAGTCGATATCCAGAGAGATTCAACTCATATAATCATAACAAAGAATTATTAAAGTAGACGTAGATAAGAGTCAACCGAACCACTATAAAAATCCTGTGTCCCTTTTCTTACTTCTGCTTTTTATTTATTGTTTATCTGAGATTTGTGCTGCTAATTAGCTACACTGTTGCTTTCTCATTTGATCCAGGGTGTTGATCCATTTTTTGGGTTAACACACTTGGAAATTAAGTTACAAAGTACATTGTTATAAGGAGGTTTATGATTAAAATTTGCCAATCTATACATGGAAAATGAATCTAAGCATAGTTAATTGACATTCCAATATTGAGCTAACAACAAAATTCAATGAAGTAGGAACACAAAATCCAAGGAGTGCAGTAAACGAGTTGTATAACTAATTATCGACGAAGACACTTTATCATCCAGGTAATGTAACTTGCAAAGTGACCAAATGTAGAAACCACCTAGACTAAAATATAAATTATGTTAATTATTAAATATTAGAAAATGTAAGTTAAAGTAAAGAAAATAAAAACCAGGTGGGATACATAGGTGTGAATCAATTGATCTAGGTTTTGATAGAACTATTCAAAAGTTATTTGGTTTCGGAAAAAAATGCATTGGTGAACGGTAATCATAAAAGTTAAATTGAAAGTGTATAAACTGATGAATTAATTCATCTGAGTATTGAATGAATTCCAAATCTAGCTTAAAGTGCTATTAATGGGATAAAAGGAAGCCTTTAACAAGAGACAAAATGAATAGAATTTCATCTGGTTGCTATACTTTTCTTATAAAGAAGACTGGAAATTGTTCAAAAATCTTATCTGCTATGAATACCTGCATTGAATCATGGATAAAACTGAAATGCATTTGAGTATTCGTGTTATACAAACTCAAGGAAACACTAGAGTTTTATGCTACACAAGATTCATGTTGTACCCAGGTTCAAGCCCTACTTTGCACACACTTCTCACAAAAAAAGTATCCATGGGTTATAGATGCTATGAGTTGAAGCAGACATGCACAACTTAATTCCTATGTAGAGTTTACTGGTCCATCGGGTTTTTCCGAGTATATTCCAAAACAATGTTATATATCAAGCATATAGAGGATGGCTACTTTTTTCTTTTAAATTGGATGCTTATGTGGTAGTACATAATTGTATAGGTTTGAAGTAGTACGTAGCTACTAAAAGTCAACATATGTTCAGTGCACTACCACAAAAATTGTTTTTAATGGCATAAATTGGAAGCTTTTGTGGGTATATGCAACTGTTGATCGGTTTAACTTATAAAAATGAAGAAAGAAACACTATAAAGTGCTTCCAACCAATAATTCACGTAAATTTGGATAAAATTTTCCATATTCGCTCATATCTCTATATACTTAACGAATTTTTGGTACCCTCCTCACTAGTATTTTCGATGGCCGCTCATTTATAACAACAAATTACTTGGTGCTCAAATCACCATTATTACGACAATAAATAAATTATGGTATCTAATTAGGAGAGTAAAATCTTCTTTTTTTAGTATGATATACAAGATTACTCTAAGCAAGTCCAAATATTGGCTTTCTTTTTATTATATTTATTTCACAAATCATAACACCTAATAAATTATACTAAAAGCATCTCCAACAACACGAAATTCCTAAGTCAATAATCGAAGAAACTTCGGCACACAAACAATCAACGCCTCGGTCGTAGTTTCTCTTTTCCGTATATCAAAGTCGTAGCTATTTTCGAGAGAAATCTCGAAGAACACGTGGCGTGATTCTGAGGTTTGTATCATGGCGTCTCCGCGTGATAAATCTATTAAATAATAGCAAAGCAGAAGAATTTGAAACTCTCTCCTTAGTTCTAGGACTTATCTCTATTCTCCTTAATTCTCTCAAAATCTGGATATTTTATTTTTAAGATCCTTTGATTTACCATTTTACAATTATTTTACTAAATTTCTCATACTATTCTACATCCAAATGCCTACTTTAAAAAAATTATAATTAATTACAAATCTTTCACGGTTCTCTATCAAAATTTTACATTAAAGTTCATACATTTAAATTAATTACATAATCCAAATTTTAAACTAATTGTTAAATTTAGTCAACTAATATTTATAATAAACCTAAAAGATGAAAGTTTCAATATGTATGTTACATGCACATCAACAATTCGGTTAGAAAAATTATTCAGATGCAAATATATATAAATCATATAACATAAATTATTTACGTTAATGACAATAATAAAGTTAATTTATAATTTATTTAATAAATGAATTTATCATACATTGCACTGTAAAATTCTGTTAAATTCAAATACCTAAAATTTACTTTTTTTTACAATTACATTAAAACCCTTCTCAATTATCTTCTAATATTTTACATTCCAAATCCATATATTTAACTAATTATGTAATCGTAAATTTAAACTATTTACATAAATATGATTAACTAATATTCATTAATCCATGTAATAAATCCTAAAAATACAAGAATTTCAATATATACAATATTCATATACATGGGAAAAAAATGATAAAATTATTTCTTCTTTATTCCGATATATAGAAAGATATTTAAATCACATAAAGTAAAACGTACATAAATAATACTAACTCTTTTAATTTCTAATTCATTTATCTCAAAAAAATTTCGGACATTACATAACATAATTTCATTTTGAACAATGATAAAAGATAAATTTACATTTTACAACATTATGATGTGAATGCAAAGATTACATCAATATTAGATTATATAAACATTCTCGCTTTCAACATGTTATCAAACCATACCAAACTCATAACTCAATTAAATGCTACATACATTATTTTGCAATTATCATGACCATTTTACAACAGTATAAAATATATGGTTAATTACAAGGATAAAATTATTTTAAACTAAATATGAATAAAAGTTCACATGTAGATAAACTAACCATAAGACCAATGCTCTTCTATATTACAATATGTATAAAGCTCTTCTCAATTTTCTTCAACGTTTACATTCGACTTCTTATATTTAATTAGTTATGTTGACCATTGATTCAAATTATTTAAATAAAATCAATTATTTAATGTGCATTAATCCATTTATAACCTTAAAAAAGGTGACAATATATATATATACACACAATAATTATATTAGTAAATTGGTAAAGTTACTAATTCACTCCTACATATAAAAATATATATCACATAACATAAATTATTTTTGTCAATAAGAGAAAACATAAATTATTTACATATACAATATTAATAAATGTAATTTATATTTTTTTGAGTTAGTACGTTAATTTTACGGAGATGTGTAGTTAGTGAAGATTGAACCCTCAACCTTATATCCAATCATCGCATGTCATCTTAATTTATGATTAATATATCAGGATAAATTTATCACATATTGCATAATAAGATATATTTTAGCAATAGTTAAAATATAAATACTATTTTTAACAACATTACCGTGTGCAACGCACGGGTTACACACTAGTTATTTAATATTTCCGAAAGCAGACGACTGGTGGACTTGTGGGTCTTTTTGTGAATGAATATGCAGTACTTTTAAAAAGTGGATTTTGAATATTTGCAAAACGGTGTGTACCATTTGTCTGTGGTTTTGCTAACACCAGGTATTTATTTGTATTACTTGTGCATTTGCAAATATTTTATGTTTTAGTGTGGGCTCACCAATAAAATGTTTAATAATTGATATGTATATGCCGACAGGGGAAGCCAGTGATGTTTTGTTACAGCACGTGGGTGGATGATAAGTCTTGACTAACTAGGTTGGGCGAATGAAACCTGGACTCGTAAACTATCAACCACAAATAATACGGGACGCATTTCAGAAATACGCCCCTTATAATTTACACTGGCGCATCTGCCAACTGCGCCAGTGTAAATCTCAGGTCCAAACCTGGACAGCAAGCTTCACCAAACAATTCAAATCCAAATACACAAATTACTTACTTTGTATTCACACAAGTAGGAAATACTGGACTTGGATTGCTCTGATAAGGATAACTCGGAATAGTACCAAGAATTTGAGTAGAATGTTGGTTTAAATTAGTGGTAATTGCCTCTTCAAAATGTCTCAACTCCTCTTTTATTACAAATTATTCGATCACTTTCATATTAACGGAAAACATAGCATCGACATCTTCATCATCATTTACGTCGATAGCAGAAGACCCAGAATCCGTTACCCACTTGCTTACTAGTTTTACATCATACTCTTGCGAATTAATTTTTGTAACCCTATACACCGTTTCTTTTAGTTCTTGATAGGAGCAAAAAAATTTAACCTTTGAACCTTTTTGTTTACCACCAACATATACCGGTGTATTGTTTTCTTTCATAGTCAATTTTACATCAAAGTAGCAAATAATTGGGATGAAATCCGACATACTTCTACAAAGGAAAACATTATTAATTTTAGAACAATCAATTGCTACACAAATACTAATGACATAATAAAGCATAAAAATGAGAGGATGGACATATCAAAAGTAGAATATGAAAATACCCAAAAATTTGATCAAGGGTTTGAGTTTAAGCTAGTATTTTACCTTCAAATTGATGCCAAATAGCTGATAGAAGTAATCCGGCTAGTAATCCTTGTATATTTTGAGATTTTGAGTAGATTTTGATGAATTTTTGAGGTGAATGGAAGAAAGGTACGAAATTGAATTTTGTAGGTGGAATATGTTTTGTTTTGGGTAGAAAACAAATGACTCACATGGCTTCTGGTTTCTGTTTTGTGCAGAAAAATTTACACTGGCGCATTTGGCAGATGCGCCCATGTAAATTAAAAGGGGCGCATTTCTGAAATGCGCCCGATATTATTTTTTTGAAAAAATGGCCCGCTGGCTGACAAAATGTAGCCTATAACTGAAAATAGTTTTGAAACCAGCCTATTCATGCAAATAGTTCTGAAAAGCAGTCTGGTTTGGTTTGAAAATTTGTCGTTAATAATGGACATGGTTGATCCCCAAATTAAGAATGAAAATTCAAATCAAAATTTGACCCTAGGTTTTGAATATTTGATGCACCATGCATAGCACTAAATTCCAATGGTAAACAGGAGATGACATGACTAAACTTCATGTATACCAAATTCCAATACTTATTGCAAAAGGACACCTTTATATTTTACAGCCAGAGAACGTATATATACCTGTATAACAATCAACAATTATTGAACTGATGTAATAACAAAATGGTACATGACTAAGAGCATCTCTATCAACATAAATAAACATGGAAATGTTGGTTATCTTCATTTTTTTTCTTTTTTTCCCCACGCTGGATTTGAGCATGAGAAAAGGAAAGAAGTGGTCGAGATTTGCTCTTTTCTTAAATGCAGGTTTATACATGGATTTCTAAATGGTTTTTAAAACTCCGTTTTTCATAACTTTACGTCTTTTTTCTATGCAAAAAAATTACTAAACAGGTTTCTGAAATCTGTTGTTAGAGCAACTCCAACAGGTTGCAAATTCTCGAATCCGCACCCGAATCAACCCCAACAGAGGGCGGGAATTTGCAATAGTGCAGAAAGTAGGGCCTTCGGGCTGAGAAATTAGGATAGAGTGAGACGTCTGTTGGCCAGGCGCCTGTTCAACAGGCGCCTCATTTTGAGGCGCCTGTTCAACAGGCGCCTGACAACATGGACCCTGTTGCAATGAGGCGCCCGTTAAACAGGCGCCTACTCAGCTCCAACTGTCATTTTTTTTGCTCCAACGGTCATTTTTCCATCTTCAAATATTACTCTCTCCTCTTCTTCCATTTTCAACCAATTTCCTTCCTCCATTGAAATTTTTTGCTGCCACTAATCTCAACTAAAAATGTACTCCGATTTCGACGTCGTTGCTGCAAGGTCCAGTTTTGAAGAATACGACTTACAAGACGTTACGATTCCGATTGGGGGAGAAGTAACTCATGCAAGTTGGAGCACTACGGAAGACTACGATCTTTGCTACATTTATTGTGCACTCTCAGTCATTCCTATTCGAGGGACCGATCAAAGTGGTGAGTCTTTTTGGAGCAAAATTACTAATGTGTGTGAGTGGTAGGCTACCATCTCTCGGTGAAGGCCTCTACCAGGCAACGATCTACATGTGCAAATCTAGGTAAATCTAAAAATTCACCAAAAGGTGACGCATGTAGCCTATCCAAAATCGGCTGCGGTAACTGATCAAAATACTCAGACATACACCTATACCTACTGCCTCGCATCGCTACGTGACGAACCTAAAAATTTGATTCTTTAGTGTTAAAATAAACAAACAATTATCATACATATACAGTTACACGGTTGTTCATCAAGCAATAAAGAAATAATCGTATACCTGTGGCGTCGCTATAGCTGCAGTAAGTCGATGCGAAACGGTAGGAGGCAAATCGTGTAATAATGCAAAGTTGAATCACGTGTAGAAGCATTATTTGGCTAGTAGTGTACTAAATTCAATTATTAATCCTAGTGCGTACAATGTGGTGTAGAAGCATTATTTGTCTAGGTGTGTACAATGTAGGTACAAATCACTTGTATGGGATACTCCCGTCACGGTGCGGTCCTCCAGTAAATGTTGTCATGTAAACATTAACTTAAGGAAATGATCCATGTTACCAAACAAGATGGAATTCTAAGTTGAATTTATGGAATGTTTTATCTTGTGATTGGTTGCGTAAAATATATATGTCCAAAACTGGGTGTTGACTAACATTGCTTTTGAAATATATTTCTACAGACACAATCAACATTTAAAAGTACTATTCGCCTTCTTAAAAAACCTTGGCATTGTGGTAAGGAAAAAAAACACGACATCTGCTATTCGAGTACAACTCTAATACAGATGAAAATGTTACATACTTTATGCTTTTTAATAATGGACATGCGTTGATCCCCAAAGTAAGAACGAAAATTCAAATCAAAATTTGACCCTAGGTTTTGAATCTTTTGATGCACCATGCATAGCACTAAATTCCAATGGTAAACATGAGATGACATGACTAAACTTCATGTATACCAAATTCCTATGCTTATTGCAAAACGACACCTTTATATTTTTCAGCCAGAGAACGTATAACTGTATAACAATCAATAATTAACGAACTGACGTAATAACAAAATGGTACATGAATAAGAGCATCTCTAGCAACATAAATAAACTTGGAAATGTTGGTTATCTTCATTTTTTTTTCTTTTTTTCCCACGCTGTAGCCACGTAGATTTATAGTGACGTGGTAGTGGAACTGTGTAAAATGATATGAAGAAAAGGATAGAATTTATGAGAAGCTATATATGGATGTCCCTACTTAATAACAATTGCTCTTTGTTTCTTTCTATTCTCATGCATAACATGGTAAGATGAACTGTCTAATGTAAACCTGAGTAGCTTATAAGTTTTACTTAAGGCATCATGGAAATTGAAGGTCACAAAGCAGTAAATAAATAGTGAACATACGTTGGCTGTACTGGATGAAGGATAGAGAAAAAGTGCTGGCCACATGCTAGCTTTTCGTTTCAATATAGAAGTAAAGATAAAAGAAGGTAAAGATTAAAGAATGTAAGGACCGTCCAACAGACTAGGATGTATTATGTATTCTTAAACTTGGAGCAGTCGGTTTAGTTGTTAGATAAAGGTTGAAACAATGCTAATATGAAAATATTATTTATTTTTAGTGTTAATTAGTAGATAGTGGATGGTTACATTAAGATAAATAGATGTATATATAGCCTGTTTATTTGAAATAAAAAATCTTCCCATAATTCACATAGGCCAAAATCGAACTCTCTCTGTGGTCTAATCTGTTAGAGGCCCTTTATAGTAAATGAGATATTGTCTCACATCGCTAAAAGTAAGTTAATGTTCATGCTTATATACCACTACGCCATAGATGACCTATTGCAACGAAAATACAAGATGTTGCCAGCTACAATATAACGATAGCTATGCTGATTTTTGTCTATTACAACATTAGCTTCAGGATGTTAGCATAGATATCAACACTATGTTGCAGTAGCTATAGATTTATAAAAATATTATAGAAAACGAGTGCGGGCTGAAAAAAAGCGGGGTGAAATAATTTTTAACGCGGGAAGCAAAAACAAAGCGGCAAAAGTTAACAAAATATTGAAGGGTTTCACTCAAACACTTAACAAAATACGTACCCCGTTCCCAAAAATGGCTTCTCGTACATTCTTTGGCGAAGCAAAAATGGCTGCAGTGAATTTTTTAGGGCTTCGGCCGTTTTTTGAAATCGATTAGGCTTCGCTCCTTTCCTCTGCTAGGCCTTGGCCTCCTTGTTGGCTTCTGCGATATCAATTAGGGTTTCGTGGAATCGTGAAATTAATTAAGGGCTTCTGCCGCTCCTTTGTTCCTGTGAAATCAAAAAGGATTTTGTTGCCTTCGGTTTGATTATACAATTGTTAGCTTCCTTTCGGGTTTGTTAGCTTCCTGGTTGGCTTCGCGGTTGATTCGTATGTTGTACTTCTGTAAGTAACTTTGATTCGATGCTAAATTGAATTGGGAATTTTGATTTTCTTTGATGCTTTCCGTTTTTCTTCAACTCGAATCACACACTTGCCGATGATGTTTCTTGTTTATATAGGGTTCGAACCCCTATATTTTCGTTCGTATATTTTATACCAAATCGTCTGATAATTTTACGCTTGGCCGTATGATATTGCTTGGATGTTTATGATTTTTCTGACTTTTTCAATTTCATATATTTGTGACTTGATTCCCACGGTGTTGATTTCTAACTTGGATCGATTTCTTGACCATCATGGTTTTGGTTTTGGTTTGACGATGTTGATTTATCTTGACTCGTTTCATGAATTTCTGAATACTTTGGCCACTTTATCTTGTTTATGATAAAATACACTTGATAATTTTGAAACTGCTTGTGATTTGCTTATGTTGGTTTCGTCATTTTTTGATCATTCCGGCCTTGTTGACTTCGGCTTGTGATAATGTTTGTTTGACCTGCTGCTTGAACTTGTAATACACACACACACACACATAATACAAACATTCATGTATGTGTGTGTGTATAGACACACACACAGTGTTTGTATGCATGTTTGGTTTGTGGTCATCCTGCTTTGCCTGGATTGTGTATATATATGCATTTGTCTGGTTCATGTAGTCTTGGTCGAGTCTGAGTTCATATGCACTTGAATATGCATATACATATGTTTGTGTTATAGTTTGTTATTTGATGTTGTGTTGCATTGAGCTCATGTGGTCTTCACTTTTGTATATGATATCTCCTCTGGCCTTGGTTATTCATAAGTTGTTGAGTCATGTATACTTATGACACTTCAATGTGTGTCAGCTCTGTTCATTCGAGTCTTGATACATTGTTTTGTTTGCTGCCTGGTCGACCATTGCAATTCACTGGTCTTGGCCTTTGTTGTTGTGTGTATTTGGCCTTGCTGTATGGTCAGTGCGGATGTAGCTTGTCTGCACTTGCATTGTCCACTGTTGCATTCATGTGTACAAGACTGATACTTCAGTAATGAAGTACAGAATTGTAAGAATTTTATTTTCAATATATGTGTACCAAACATGTATTCGAGTTGTTGTGCATTGTATACATGTGTGTTCATATATATGCTCCATTGTATATTTGTAATCTCTGAACACTTCAGTCGGGTCTGGTTGCTTCATATGCATTGATCTTGAGTTGTTTTCATGTTGCATTTGTTTATATATATGCTTGATTTGTAACCTTGTCTCATTTGCATATGATGCTTAGTACTTTGATCCATGTTTCATTCTTTAACCACCAAGTGTTGTGTCTGGTTTGAACTCACTTTTGTGACCTGCTTCTCTGGTCTGTTCCATTTCACTGGTTTGGTGATGCTGGTTTCTTGTCTCTCTCTTATGCATGCCTGAACTACTTTGTTCATGTATTGCTTGGACTTTGCTGATTTGAGGTTGCTTATGACCTTTGTACTACTGTACCCCTTTACTTGTATCCTGTGCACTGTTGTACCTATTGCTTTTGTTGTTCCTTCTATTCTTTGATCTTATATTCATATATACTGACCTAAACTGATCATTGAAATGCATTGCCTTGCCTTTGTTAGTTTGTGTATTTGCTTGAGTATTGATTTGAGCTGTTTTGTTGGTTCTTGATCATTTCTGGTTGATTTTTGAAATTGTACTTGTGTTGAATCCAGTTTCATAACTCGGGTTTGACCTTGTGCTCGTGTCGTGATGTTATCTGTATTTCACTTGAGTTGAATCCGGCTTTTAATTTGGGTTTGACCTTGTGCTCACCTGTCCCTGTAGATTTATCAAGTGTATATCGGTGTGCACGGCCTTGTGGCATGTACAGTGATACACTATGCATGTCACAAGCTGTTCGTATATGATGAATTTAGAATTAAATGATGGCGAACAACCCAAATAACTGAGGCAAATAATATTTTCAAAATCTCATTTTATTTTATACTGCAAAAATATTTTATTTTCAATTTTACTGCGTCAGTGTATATTTTTGCAGATAGCTCAGATGTTGGATTCAATCTGGAATAAAGTTGAAGATAAATACGAGTGAGAGTGAATTGTAGTGAGGTGCAAATGTGAATGGAAAATTGTGATGTAATCAAAATTGTATTGTAATTGAAATTGTATATATATAATGAGAGCTTGAATTTGTACTATTCAAAATTGTAATAAATATTTGTTTGAATAAAATATCCGTTTGAATTTAAATTCCGTGTTATTTATTTTATTCAGCAAATATTTATTTAATTAGTGAAAATAAAATAGTACATTAACAAATACATTTAAATGAATATATATGTTGGGGCCCAAATTGTGGGGCCCACTTTTTAGTAAATTTGGTACCTGTGGTAACAACAGAACCGATGTTGCCCTAAGGCCGCAAAGATGTTGCCTTTGACTCTAGGGAAACACGGCAAAATGCATCACCGAGAAAGTGTTGCATTTGACCTTTTTTAGCCCACAGCAACATTTTTTGGCACTTCCTGCATCACTTCTTGGGTGTTGTAGTATGCAATCTATGGCGTAGTGTACTATTTTCCTCAAATCAATATTGGTCCTTAGGGTCAGGTAATTTTGTGCGAGGGGGTGGACCTATATGGTCATGAACTAACACACACACGCGACGCTCGTCCCGTACCGAAACGGGTCGGGTGCGGGTCCAATAAGAGTGGATCGTGTTATATTTTTGCTGCACAGAAGTAAACAGTTTTCTACTGTTTAAATTTAAATAGAAGAGACATGAAAGTTTTTGACCGTTGCAGACGAAGAGATGCGGTTGTTACCCACAGACATAACCATTGGGAATTAGCCTATAAAAGGAGAAGGAAACCTGATCAGTGAACAACTCCGAATTTTCTCTTCTTCCTCTTCATTTCTTAATCTCTACAATCCATGCGCTTCTGCATATCACACAGAAGATCATACACATCACAATCTCGAGCAGATCACGTCTGTTGTATCTTGGAAGGCTTTGAATAAAGACTTAAGGAAATTGTTACGACAAACCTCAGACGAAATTTCCTTCTTCATCTGGTTAGATTTCTGTTTACTTATATATTTATATACATCGTTCTGTAATCTTCCCGTTTCAACGTTGTGCTGTTTCTGCGAAGTAGTACAAAACTTGTTTATCACTATAGTTTAATACAGCAATTTGTTGTTGTTATTGCTATAGTTTGTTCTTGTAAATTAATTACAACATAGTTATTGTTCAAAATTACTAATACAGAATTTCAAAGTAGTGAAAATCTGATTTGTAAACTTGTGTGATGAGTTTATAACATATTGGTCTCTGTTTTAATATACTGTTAATTGTACAAAACGTGGGTAGTACTATCAACATACACCATCTTCATCCTTGCAAGTCAAACAATCATTATCCTCACAGTAGGTTCTTGGTACAACTAAATCCACACCAGCTAGTAATATAAATACAAACACGCCTATGTATGTAAACAGATACACATACTACGTAATATTATAATTCCAACATATTTTTGTCAATTTATCCTTGGGCTTTTGGTAGAATACTGTATATAATAAGTAACCGTATTAGGCTTTGACTCGCATCTTAGAAGAACGTCAAATCGAATTTTAAATTTTACTTTACATGTAAAAAATTAAAAGAATAAATAATGACTTTTATAACTTTGACCAATTAATTAATACAATGATGTAGTGATAATATGCATGTATATTGTATATTACTATAATTATCATTCATAATTACTATATATAAATATTTATAATACTTTGCATCCGACACCATGAGCCTACAATTTTGGTGCTACTACTATGAGCATCAACACCTGAAAGGGATGTACAAACCGAAAATCTGGTTAAAATTAGCAAGAAGTGAAAATTTTGGCTTGTTTGCTTAAACGAAGAAATTCTAAAAGGAAAGTAATTGTATAAATTAAGAGTTACATAACAAATATGCAAATGCAAATTTTACTGCTCAGTTTATGCTAGTGAATTAATGCATTGATGTTGCCTTCTAACAGTTCATGTAATTCAAATAACCAAATAATGATACTTTAGCTGCACATACACGCCCATGCCAAAAAAGGTATTCAAACACATTGATCATATCAAAGTATAAAAAACATAACACAAATTTAGCCATAGTAAAATACAGAATAAGCAACCATTTAGGCGATCAAGCACAGCTGCAGGAGCAGGACCGTCTCCAAGCAGCGCAAATGGAGCAACTGAACCAGCGTTTGGCCGAGTATGTGAAGCGTCATGGAGCATTCCCTTCATCTGGTGGTTCCGAAGCCGATGATGAGTCATTTGGTACGATTTGTAGTTTTTTTTTGAAACTGATGTATATAAACATTGAGCGATGGTGAGGTTGATTTATGGACATATGGTTTTTGACATTGATTTGTATGGTTGATTTGGAGGTCGATTTGTGGAGGCGATTTGTGTAGTTTGATTTTAGATGTTGGATGTATATATTGTACATTGATGTTGGATATAAATATTATAGTTGGGTGAGACTAATGATGGAAGGTTTGTTTTGTATTGATTGAATATGTTTGCGTTTGATGTGATTATGTTTGAGTTTTATGTTCTGATATTGATTTTAGCATATATATCTGATTTATATATTGATTTTGAAGAGTTGTGTTATATATTGGTATGGAAGTGATGCTCGGTTGCAAAAAAAAAGTACCCAGATTTCCAACGAATTCTGACGGCTCTCGGCTGCTTACTGGCCAAATTTTTCGACTGCTAGCGACGACTAACTTGACGAAAATTGCGACGGCTAGTGACGGTTTAATGGAAAATTTTCATGCCACGTGAATGTCATCGCCGTCGAAATTGCTGTGGGAAAAGCAATCATTAGCCGTCGCAATAACTTCGTCGAAACCGTCGAAAATAGACGAAAGTCGTGATCCGTGTTCCGACGGTTTGCGACGGCTGCCGACGGCTCCGAGCCATCGGAAATCCCCCTTTCTCTGGTAGTGAAGGTAATATTACATTAATAGAAATATTTTAATCTGATTGTCAATTACAAACAAAAGCTTGCTACTTTAATATCCACCTTGTCAAAAATCAACATTAGAATATAGCTTGAATATTTGTGACGATAGTATTTCTATACTTTTTTGTTCTATTTATTTATTCACTGATTCGCTTATCGAATAATATACTTTCTGCTTCCATCTCTAGTGGTCTTATGCAGTAAAAGAGTATAACAAATTATCAGAAGCATTTGCAAAGGTTTTGAAATATTAGGTTAGACCTTTACCAAATCTTTCATGAACCATTAGAGAGTTCAATAAACTTAAGTAAATACTATCAGTAGTAAATATTAAAATGAATCACATAAATTCTAGCCATTTTAATACTAAGGGGTTAGTTTGTAAAAGAATCAGTGCATACAATCTAATTCTTACAATTTCAAGGAGATCCATTTAAGGCAGGACATTAATGTTGATGACATAAGCAATATGGCAGGCGTTTTGCATTATGTATATGCTACCATGCAAACCACCTATAAATAAGGGACAAATTTTCAAAAGAGACTGGTTTTAAAAGTATTGGTATAAATAGGCTACTTTGAAAACTATTTGCAATTGTAGGCTAGTTTTGGTCAGCTCAGCGATGAGCCTGCCATTTTAAAAAAAATACGGGACGCATTTGTGAAATGCGTCCCTTAAAATTTACACTGGCGCATCTGCCAAATGCGCCAGTGTAAAATTTTCAACCTAAAACAAACAGCAAGCAGCAGTCAGTCACTTCTCCTACAACATATTCGAGCTAGAAAACCCAATTTCGTAACTTTCTTCCATTCACCTCAAAAATCATCAAAATATATAAGGATTACTAGTCAGATTAATTCTATCAGCTATTTGGCATCAATTTGAAGGTATAAATCTAGTTTAAACTCAAACCCTAGCTCAATTTTTAGGTATTTTCATATTCTACATTTCACAAATCTACTCTCTCATTTTTATGCTTTATTATGTCATTAGTATTTGTTTAGCAGTTGATTGTTCTAAAATTAATTATGTTTTCCTTTTTAGAAGTATGTCGGATTTCATCTCAATTATTTGCTATTTTGATAAAAAATTGACTATGAAAGAATACAATACACCGGTATATGTTGGTGGTAAACAAAAGGGTTCAAAAGGTTAAAACAATTTGCTCCTATCATGAACTAAAAGAAACGGTGTATAGGGTTACAAAAATTGATTCACAAGATTATGATGTAAAACTAGTAAGCAAGTGGGTAACGGATTCTGGGTCTTCTGTTATCAACGTAAATGATGATGAAGATGCCGATGCTATGTTTTCCATTAATATGAAAGTGATTGAATTATTTGTAATAAAAGAGGAGTTGAGACATTTTGAAGAGGCAATTGCTACTAATTTGAACCAACATTCTACTCAATTCTTGGTGCTATTCCGAGTTATCCTTATCAGAGCAATCCAACTCCAGTATTTCCCACTTGTGTGAATACAAAGTAAGTAATTTGTTAAAGTATTTACATTTGAGTAGTTGAAATTTATAGTGTATTGATCCCGTACTCTTTTTTTCACAGTTTTATGGTGCATTCGGGTGGTTCAAGCTCTAGACCGGCAAATTATCATTTTTTACATTCCCTACCTTCAAATGCTAGAGAGGTTAACAATGATGATGGAGGCCGTAGTTCACCGCATATAGATAGCATGCAAGTTGCTTCATTGGATAATGATATGTCATGGATGGATAATATGGAAGTTAATAATGAAGCTCTAGAGTTTGAAATTGATCATGAGAAAGAAAATGAAAATAATGAAGCATCTTTGGTGGAAGAAGATGATGATGATAACGATGAACATATGGAATTTGAGATGCCTTTGAAAGATGATTTATGTAGTGCAAAAATTATGGCGGCATCATTGATTGAAAATGTTACTCCTATTAGAGACATATTTACCTCAGAATGTGTTGATTCTGGTTTTCAAGTGGGAATGCAATTTCAAACAAAGGAAATACTTATTCAGTAGTTAAGTGAGTGGCCCATCAAGAATTTTGTTTCTTTTAAACCCATAAAATCCCGCAAAGCAGAATACACCGCAATTTGTAATGTTGATAAAAATTGCCATTGGAGAATACATGCAATTTAATTGTTCAAAATACTTGTTTAAGTCTCAAGCAATTTAATTGTTCAAAATTTTTATTATATTGCATGATATTCACGCTTGACCATTTTTTCTTAATAGAGTTGGTACTTGGTCCCGTGAATGCAAGTGTTTTGTATCTTCAAAGTGAGCATCGAAGCAATATTAGGAACTTGATGCAGGTATTTTTTTTAAACATCTGTGCTTACATTAAAATGTTTTTATTTGGTTACTAATTCCACTTTTTTTCCTTTTATTCGTTTTTGAATGTGTAGAGTGATGAGCCACTTGAGTGTCATGATCATTTAAGCAAATTAAAATTCGTCAAGTCTAATACTCCAAGAGTTAAACTTGCATTACAAAGAGCTGGATTCAGGGAAATATCTAGATTGAGCTTTTTCAAAATAAATCATGTGCTAGTTACTTCATTGGTAGATAGATGGAGACTCAAGACTTCAACCTTCCATTTTTCTACTGGTGAAATTACCATCACATTAGCATATGTTATTTGTCTTCTTGGTGTTACAGTAGAAGGAAATCCTGTTACTATTAGACAGCTAAGTAATTACGAAGATATTTGTCAAGAGTGTTTAGGTGTGGTTCCCTCTCGAAGTGAGATAAGAGGTGCAACAGTTAAGTTGACATGGATTTGCGATATGTTTGCAGATGAGCCACCATCGGATGCTTCAGATGTAGAAATTGAATATCAAGCAAGAGCTGTTATTCTACATTTGATATCTTATCGTCTATTTCCCGATCATTTTAATGGACGACTAAACCTTTTTTGGATATTGTTTTTGCAAAATTTGGATGAGTGTGCACGATATTCTTGGGGCAGTACTATATTGGTAACATTATATAATGAGTTAACAAATGTTGCACTCATGAAATCCAAATCGATAACTGGTTGTCTCTCGCTTTTACAGGTATAATATGAATAGGTATATTTGTTATACACTCATATATAATATTTAATTCTAATGTATTCAAATTTTTGATTGATTTTACAGCTTTGGCATGGACACATCTTCCCATTGGTCGTCCAAATGCGACTTCATCCATGCAGATCAACAGGACATTGCCTTATAGTGCAAGGTAGTTAATTTCCAACTACATTTACATGTGTGTATTTTTGTACTAATAAAACTCTAATTGTATAACTATTTATATAGGTGGTTTGGTTCAAGGAGTTGGGTTGAGTCTCCAAAGCAGGTGGCCACTTACTATCGCAACCAGCTTGACATGTTAACAGATGAAGTAGTTATATGGAATCCGTACACACAAGATGTGCTAGTCGATCTTCCACAGATAGGTCTAAGTGGAATGCATAGTTGGCTTTGTAAGACACCTATCATATGCATGCGAGATGTATAATCCTGATCGAGTGATGCGACAGTTTGGTCTTCATCAACACATACCTGATCCATGCGAACCAAAGCCAGATTTGGAGTTTGCTATCGTTCAGTGGAACGATAGACATAACCGTATCGTACACCAACGGTTTCCTACCATTCCTATTTCGAGATACATGATTTGGTATTGGTTGATTACTCGAAGATTTATTGTTGCAAATCGGACTTCTCACGAACGAGCATACACCGCTCGTGCACCACTTGAGCGAGATGTGGTAAATCTTCACATTATCGTGATATTTTTAGTTGTTGGGTTGAATTGTTCATTCACTTGAATTATGTTTCTAATTTTAAATAAATAACTACAACTTGTAGGTCGATGCACTAGAGACGGTAGGAAGAGGGTTGAACGATATTGGACATGATAGAGTACCCGAACGAGAAGTCCAACCACGGTGTCTTAATTTGAAGAAACTTATTGACACACTCCTTTTTAGAAATCGATTAACACGCCCAAGCTCTTCCGAACAAGCTATGCGGACTAGAGAGAAAAGAACTAAAAGAAGGAAGAATACACACTAATCGCAACCCGCTAGACCTTCTCAACCCCCACCTACTCAAGACGATCCTACTCAACCATGAGTATTCCTATCTTTAGTTTACTATTAGTTTGCTTTTGTAATCGAACTATAACTTCTACTTTGATTCGAATGTAATTGAATTTTAATTATGTTATGCTTGAATTTGTTTAATGGTAGTTTTATTTGTTGGATTTTATGTAGATAAACGTTTGCTATTATTTAAGATTGTGCATTTGAATTTGGATTTTGTGTATTTGGATTTGGATTGTTTTGTGAGGGTTGTTGTCCAGGTTTGGACCTGAGATTTACACTGGCGCATTTGGTAGGTGCGCCGGTGTAAATTATAAGGGGCGCATTTCACAAATGCACCCCGTATTTTTTTTAAATGGCTAGCTCATCGCTGAGCTGGCCAAAACTAGCATACAATTGCAAATAGTTTTCAGAGTAGCCTATTTATGCCAATACTTTTAAAAACCGGTCTCTTTTGAAAATTTATCCATAAATAAGTGTTGATCACCTAACAGATTCCTGTATGATCCGTCCTTTAAAATGAACATTAGGCAAACTTAAGGAAACATGGAAATTTAAGATATCAATTATTAATCATACCGAGGGTATAAATAGTCTATGGCTGGACAAAAGTTTAGAGTAAAATAGTATATATTTTTATACTCCAAATCAATAATAATGGTATTAATATACTTACAGAATTATTGTACAAAATAATTAGTAGTAAGTAGTATTAAATTTTAGCGATAATTAGTAACAAATACGGCAATTATCTCTACCTTTAAAATGTTGTTTTTCTGCCTAAAAAAGAAGTGATGAACCCTTTAGTTTTGTACGGGTGTTATAAAAGATTATTACACATTGTATCTTTGGCATCTATGTCTTTTTAATAATGATAAATATAAAGAACAATGAGTTATATCATACTGCCAGAAAATAAAAGGTAGCATATGCTCTATTGTGGTTATCCATGAACATAACTATATTTATTAATTATAGCAATGAGTTATAAAGGTAAGAAAAATGATCATGGGACAACCGTTGGATCCGATCTGTAAAAGAAAATTAAATAAGGAAATTAAAAACAAAAAAAGTATAATTAAATGATGAACTTTATGTGTAAAGCTTCATAGTAGTATTGTGTACTACGATTTTATTCACATATTTGGTGAACTAAAAACAAAATCGAACTTTCAATAAAATAAAAATAAAAATATAACTAAATAACTTAATATTTTATTCAATTACTCGCTCTGAAATTAGGCAAGAGCAATGTCATCAATATTCATGCTAGGAGACACTTTCTTGCTATGAAAGGAGAAATTTCTCCTTTGATAGAACATTGCACTCCTTTTGCGTTTGAATTTCTTAAGAGTCAATATTTGATGACCCAAAAATGTGAAAAAGAACCTCTGACTGTGAATGCCCCCAATCATTTGTGTTTGGCCTTACATTTGTTTTAACTTGACAGCTTGAGAAGTTAATGAGTTTTTGCAGGAACTCTGAATATCAAAATTTCGTTTTACTGCAGCTCAGTTCATATTTTACTAAACGCATGCCGAAAATAAAGTGGTCTCTTTTATGAAACAGTAACAATATCAACTTTTGATTGACTTTATTTGTTACGATTTTGGCTTTAATCCTCTAAGAGAAATGATGCAGACGTTTACTCTAAACTCATCATCCAAGCTTTTCAGATCAGTTGGGTTGGCTATTATGAATCCATTAACACGGTATTCTTATTTGTATCCATAAGTCACAACATTTTCAATTCAGGCTCAACTCTCTCAGAGAGGAAAAAAAGATGTGTTTGGCATACATACATGATAAAGTTTGCAAATACACAAAAGAGGAAAATAGGGAGGAGGACAAACCTGTGCAGTTAATGCCCCGCTATTACCCCGCTATAACCCTGCTATATCTCATAGCGGGTTTCTGCCGCTACGATATTTTCATATAGCCCCAAATATATCCTTTCCGCTTTAAGCCCCGCTATTTCCGCTATATCCCGTTATTTCCGCTATATTCTACTGTTTCCGCTATATCTTCTTAAAAAGAAATGAATTGAAAAATGATATTTATACATTATAAAAATTATGAAATTAATTTATTTAATTGATTTTTTAATATATTTTCAGAAATGAAAATACTCTAATATTCTACTAAATTCAATTATGTTATATAACAGTTTTACGTTTATTTACAGTATATTCGCACATGTTTTTATTTAAAATTATTTATGTACTAATTATAATTCAATTGAATGTTAATTTTTCACTTAATTACCATTTATATATTTGTAAAAACATTATGTATGAGTTTTATATGCTATTTTAGAGTCATCCGCTATATCCCGCTATATCCTCGCTGTATCCCTGCTATGACTTTTTGCACCTCCGCCGCATTGAGTCTGTCGAGCGCTTTAACTGCACAGGGACAAACATTAAGAAATTTTTTAGATGTAGTCTCAAACTTTTCAAATTTAGGCTCAAGGACAAAATCAGGTTCTCTCTCCTATCAACGTCGATCTCCATATTTATTCAACTGCTCTTGCCTCTGTTCATCTGCCAGCATGTCCCTCATCTCTCATCACTATCGTCTTCAACGTCTTTGTCATCGTCGTCGATAGTCCCTCCCCCATTATCACCATATATTTGCAGAGAATTCTGCAAATTTTGAACATAATCGATTTTTCTTCAAATGTGCAACTATACCATATAGCTGAATTATCTACAACTATTGCGTATAATTGTGGACATTTCTACAACTATTGCGTATAATTGCAGACAATTCTGCAACTATTGTGTATAGTTGCTCAATTGTCTGCAACTATTGCGTATAATTGCTGACATTTCCACAACTATTGCGTATAATTGCAGACATTTCTACAACTATTGCGTATGATTGTAGACAATTCTACAACTATTGTGTATAGTTGCTCATTGTCTACAATTATTGCGTATAATTACTGACATTTCTACAACTATTGCAATATTTCTGCAACTATTGGAATTGTCTACATCTATTGCATATAGTTGCAAATATTTCTGCAACTATTGCGTATAGTTGCTCAATTGTCTACAACTATTGCCTATAATTGCAGATATTTCTGCAACTATTGGAATTGTCTACAACTATTGCATATAGTTGCAGACATTTCTGCAACTATTGCATATAGTTCCTCAATTGTCTGCAACTATTGCGTATAATTGCAGACATTTCTGCAACTATTGCGTATAATTGCAGACATTTCTGTAATTATTGCATATACTTGCTGAATTGTCTACAACTATTGCATATAATTGCAGATATTTCTGCAATTATATGGTATAATTACAGACATTTCTGCAATTATTGCATATACTTGCTGAATTGTCTACAACTATTGCATATAATTGCAGATATTTCTGTAATTATATGGTATAATTGCAGACATTTCTGCAATTGTTGCATATAATTATTGAATTATTATTGCATATAATTGCAGACATTTCTGCAATTATATGGTATAATTGCATATAGTTGGATCCGCGAATAGCTTGTACTGCCGTTGTTTTACATATGCACAATGCCACTCGTTAGAAAGATTATAAAATTTGTGATTTAATGGTGAAAACGGTTTGTTAATCCGTCGTTTCTACAAAAAGTTATTGCGTTTTAAAGATTGATAATTAATGGGGTGCAAATTTTAATTATGGATGTGAGAATAACATCCACGTATGAAGAATCAACATTGCCAATGGAGGAGAAGGGTATTGTAGAGAAGAAAATTGTAGTATTTGAAAACAAGGATGTAATTTATATCTTTTTTATGAGGAGGATGTTTTGTGTATTAAGTTTGATTTTAGGGATGTGTCCCTTATTTTCACAAAAACAAATTCTCATCCGCACCATGGAAAAACGTATACGGTATTCAAAGATAAATAAGTAAACAAAAATCAACTTCCGTAAAGTAGAAAATCAATGAAAAAAAATTAGATCTATCTTTCAAACCTAGATTTTAGTAAGCATCTAACAAAGAGAAACACCGTTTGCAACAAGATTTAGAGAAATGATGGATTTTGCTCCCTTTGTGACAAATCCCATAGCAGTTTTTCATAGCTTGATTTCATTCGGTTTATTTGGTATTGAGAAATCATGGAGGTAAAATTAATTAGGTTATCCAACTTTTCTGGGTTTTTAATGCTTCTGGGCTATAGCACCTCGAACGGCTTAAGGGGATATTAACCCCCGTTAAAATTGAACGGCTACAGCAGATTTAATCAGTGTCCAGTACTGTGCGTCAGCGTCATGCATTAGTTTTTTTTTGTTCTACAATCTACAATCCAATTTAACTCTAGGAATTACATATTCCAATTATGGGCGCTGATTAAATTGGCACCCAGTGTTGGGTGCTGATTAAACCTTAATATAAAGGTTTATATGCTTCGTTGGAGTTTCTTGAATTGCATTGTTTTAGGCACCGTTGTTTTGCTGAAATGGACAGCCAGCGTTGGCATCTGCGTCCGACGCGTCAAGCATGGGTCTCACGCTGCTCCCCAGTTCAAAACAACGGTTGGGAACAAACCGTTCGTGTTAGACGCGTCGGACGCCATCTGACGCGAACGGTTCATCCCCAACCGTCATATTTCCCTTCATTTCCTATATATACCAAACCATTTCTCAACCAAATCACCAAGAAAAAACCAAACAATCAAAATTCTGCAATTTCTACAAGCTTCGTCGTCGATTTTTTCCGGTAAATTTTTTTATATTTGCGTTTTTCGTATTATTATCTACCATATTTTTTCAGATTTTTTTGAATTATTTTTTGAATTGCTTTTTTCAAAATGTCTAGCCACTCTGCTGCTTCTTCTACCAGAACCATCGTCGATTGGAATGCCGATAGGACAAACGTGTTCATCGATATTTGTTTCAAAAACATTGATACGTGTGTGCACCATGTTGCACTGTGGTATGAAGATATCACAGTCCTGTTCAACGAAAGAACTGGTCTGGATTACAACGCCGGGCAAATGAAAAACAAGTTCGATAATCTAAAACGTGAGTGGAGCCCATGGAGCAAGCTGCTACAGATTCCATGTGGCTATTGGAACAAAGAACAGGACACGGTCGGTGGATCCGACGAGTGGTGGGATACAACTGCAGCAAGGAACCGCAAATACAAACATGCCTCGTCTGCTCATTTTAGGCATTTGGACATGATTTTTGATGGCTACATTCGAACTAACAAATGTCAGTTCATAATTGCACAAAATCCACCTGTTTAGCTATAGTTCGACGCACAGCTTTATGGCGACTATCTTAGGAGTGATGCTGCGGAGATCTCAAATCGTAGAGCGCCTAGACAGCAACGGCCCATTGGTGGTCATTCTAGGTCTGTTGGCAGTTCTTCGCATGATCTGACTCTTGCTAGGTGTATGGAAGCGAAGCAGGAGGATGACGATTATGAAGAATGGGAGGTCGCGATTTGTTTGACTGAGTATGATAACAGAGGTTTCAATCATTTGCATGCCCTGTTGAACAACCTCGAGCAGCTTAGGAAGACTATTATTTATCTTGTTAGGCAGTTGAGAAGGAGAAGCTAGTTTGTTTTATCTGTATTTTATTTCTGCATTTTTATTCGGTACTTTTATTTCTGCAATTGTATTGTGAATTCTAAACTATAAATTTTATTTCTGCATTTGTATTCTGTATTTTGTATTTAAAAATAATTAACATAAATAAAATAATAATATAAACAAACAATAAAATAATAACTTTGCCCCTTCCGCGTTGCCCCTTTTGTAAAAAGAACGCATTCCCCTTTCGCGAACTTACCCCCTTCCCAGCCCTTTTCGTTTTCCCCTTTCGGTTCGTAAAAGAATGCACCCTTAATATCACGCCTTAATAACGCACCATTGGAGATGCTCTTAGTGGACCCGTTTAGAAATATACGTGGGGGAGAGACGAATTTTATTAGTTAACGGAGTAATTGGCAGAGTTAGTATGTGTCATTCTGCCTACTAACGTGTAACTATACAATCCCTCTGACGTCTTTGTTACAATAAAATCCCATACAGTCTTTACCTATTCCGTTAAATCCGACCAATCTTATTAGGGCATCTTCAGTAGCTGCGATTCAGTGCATTTAAATTCAGTTTGCACCCATCAGTCGTCAATTCAACACTTAATATGAAGTTTAATATTCAAAGGGGCCTTCAGGGAACTAAGTTGGTTCCAGGCACCCATTTAATGGGTGCCCCCTGTCAGAGAGCCCACCACGCTGACCCTTCAACGTTCGGCTCAAGTACAACGGCTATAAATGGTCATATTTCAGCATTCGGCTACATTTCAACGACTATAAACGGTCATATTCAATATTCAGCTCAACTACAACTGCTATAAACGGCCATATTTCAGAATTCATCTTATAAATTCAATCCATTTTATCAATCAAAACATAAATTCTTCTACCCTTAAACTATCTTCTCAAATTCAGTATAATCAAAGTATGTCTCCTCCGTTCAAATTGTACAGCGAGACGATGAATATGGATAATTGGGAATTTGATTCACAACCCGATCAAAGTGTTATTCCATAACCCGATCTAAGCTTCCATTCCTCTGCTCTATGGAATAGTGAAGAAGACAAGGACCATTGTTTAATTTACTGTCATTTTTTAAACGACTAGGTGAAGGGAAATGACCAAAGTGGAGAAGCATTCCGGACGAAAGTAATGACCGCTTACAACCAATAACATGTTGAGAAGACAAGATCAATGTCTGTAATTACCGATCGATTTGGAAAGATCAATCGACAAATGCAGTTTTATGAGTCTCAAATTTACAAAATAAAAAACAAATCCTAGTGGAATGAGTGGCGAAGCTGAGCTGGTACGTTTTTTAAATATCACTTCGTAGTTAAATTCATATTGTATTTATTATTTTTAATTATTTGTTGCAGAAGAGAACGGCGAATGATCAATTCTTGAAATTATTTCCATGGAAAAATGGGAACAAAAAACCTCACTATTATCAATTTGCAAACTGTTATGACTTGCTTGTCAGTCATCAAAAATGGAGCTCCAACAATACAAAGTCCTTAAGAGATATTCATTCAAAGCAGAAAGGTAAGAAAAAAAGTTTCGAGGACAACTTATATTTCTAGTGTAGGAAACTCTACTGGTATGGATTCTAATTTATGCCCGGAAATAGAAGTTGATGAAGCAGAACCAGGAATGGACGAAGATGCTAGACTAATGGGGCAGAAGGCAGCTAAGAAGAAAATTGTTGTTCAGTCACAGATTGATTCTCGAATAGCCCTTATGCATGAAAAACATACGAGAGAAAATGTTGAACGCCTAAAGGATAGTGCGGAGAAGCTAGCCGTGTTAAAAGAACCGACCGAGATTGAAAAAGGGAGGTTTGAGATAGAGCGTCAACCTCAAGAGACCATTGTTATAGAAAAGGATGTGACGAGAATGGATCAATTGTCAATGCAATATTGGATGGAATATAAACAACGTATTGTTGAGAGTAGATCTGGAATGAAACATATGTAGTAGAGTAAGAGCGAACTATATATTTAATTATTGTTTTAAATGGTGTACTATTTATGTATTTTGAAATGTTAATTAGTTCAACGTTTTGTTCGATGAATTCATGATTTAACAGAATAGTTCTACTCAAACAAAGTCAAATCCTATAAATATCATAGTTATAGCATGCTACACTACATTATACATATAAAAAGACAAACCTAAATAATTAAACAAGGGTCCTCCATAAGTAACTACGATTTTCATAAGAATTACAAATATGATCCATTAGATCCTTTTGGAGCCTATTATGAACAACTGCATTTCGATAAACTTCATGATGATCCGCATGAATTATGTACTCTCCTTCAGTTCGTAGCGTGTCATCGCGGAACAATTCAGCCATTTGTCTTGCCCCATCATACTCGTAATCGGGATAGTCCATACCCCCTTCGTCTTCAATGATCATGTTATGAAGAATTATACAATTGAACATAATTGTAACCATTTCAAACTCTTCCATAGTCTATATGGATTACTCACCATTGCAAATCTTGCTTGAAGCCCTCTGAAAGCTCTTTCTACGTCTTTCCTTTGTCCTTCTTGCATTGCAGCAATTTTTTTCTATTTTGCAGTCAATGGGTTTGCAAAATTATTTGCAATCGTGCTCCATTTAGGATAAATTTCATCTCCTAGATAGTATCCATGATCATATGTGCTTTGACCAAGTGTAAATGATACAGGGGTTGATCTACCAAGTGCCAAATTATTAAACAAATGGGATTGTTCAATAACATTTAAGTCGTTATGAAAACCTGACATTCCGAAGAATGCATGCCAAATCCACAAATCATAAGACGCGAACGCTTCAAGAATGATAGTTGGTCTTTTTTCCTTACCGTTGCATGCTCAATGAAAAGCTTTAGGACAATTCTTCCACTTCCAATGCATACAATCCAAACTTCCGAGCATTCCAGGCCAACCCTTGCTTTCATGCATTTCACGCAATCGAGCTACATCTACTTCGTTAGATGAACGAAGGTATTCGGTCCCATAAATATCCACAACAGCTTGGCAGAAGTGATCTAGATTTTCCAATGCTATACTCTCTGCAATACGGTATGCATCGTCAAGGGCAACGGTGGGTATACCGTAAGCTAACATACGTAGAGCTGCGGTCATCTTTTAATGTCCACTTAGACCTAGCTTTTTCGCAGCGTCCTGCTTATAAACAAAGTAATTATTATTCTGTTTTCTAGAATTCTTAAAAACAATGCACGACTCATTCTGAATCCTCAGTGAAACATCTTTGGACCATAAGTTGACCCATGATTAAAGTAATCTTGCATTAGTGTTTTGTGGAAAGCTACCTAGTTATGGTTGATGTATTTCCGGCCCATAACCGAGCCATTGTGTGTCCCCGAAGTTGAACCATATGCTTCACGATAGATTTCCAATAGTTCCCTTTCTTCTTGTTGATGTGCTAGTTCATACGCTTCTTCTTCGGTGTCACTATCGCATAACATTATTGCTTTTAGTATATATTTGAAGACATTGTTGATGTAGATAGTTTTTTTTTATTTTGGTAGATATAACAAGTTCAAGTTGTGTAAAATAAGTATGATAAGTGTATGCTTATATAGGATTAACCAGCTACTAAACTGTTCATAGTGAATAATAATGTGTGGACTCGGTGTAAATGTAATAATATTATGTCACCTTGGTTTTTCTTTAGGGTACAGAAAGGAATATTGTGTCTTCTCGATTTGCTTTTATTTAGGGTAAAGACAAGAATATTCTATCACATCGGCTTATCTTTAGAGTAAAGACGGGAATATTCTATCACATCGGCTTTTATTTAGGGTAAAGACATGAATATTCTATCACATCGGCTTTTATTTAGGGTAAAGGCAGGAATATTCTGTCACATCGGCTTTTATTTAGGGTAAGGATAGGAATAAGGTGTCTAGTCGCCATGGTTTTGGAGGCAAGGATTTAGATATTCCTACACATACCACCATCTATAAGTATGGTGTCGACTTTATGTTAATGATGGTATCCAAATATTAAACATGGAACTAGATGGGCAAAATTAACAACAACAGAAGTTGAAGTCAATAATATAGTGCATTGCATATGAGGTTTGCATGCTAGAATGCTCATAGTAACACTACCAAGTCCTTATATTGGACATCGCTACTACAAATGTGCTCGGCTCCGTAGATGCAATTTTCGTGAATGGATTGATGAACCATTTTCTAGCAGCGAAGTTGTTTATGCTTACGACCTTGCTAGAGAAAATAGTTTGTTATGGCGACAACTTCATTCACCGCATATCCGTCTTGATGACAATTAAGCAGTACAAATAGTCTGTGTTTGTTTTTAGCATTACCTTTACTTCGATTATGTACTGTATGTTACATAGTAATTTATGTATTTTCGTAAAATCATCTTTGGTTTCCTTGGGGAAAAGAATATGAATATGATATCAAATCTACTTTGCTTTCTAAGAACGAATATGAATATTATATCGAATCAACTTTGTTTTCTAAGAACGAATATGAATATTATATCAAATCAACTATGCTTTCTGAGAATGAAAATGTATATTAATATTGTGTTACATCGTCTTTACTTTTTGAGAAAGATTAGGAATATTGTATTACATTGTCTTTACTTTCAGAGAAAGATTAGGAATATTGTATTACATTGTCTTTACTTTCAGAGAAAGAATAGGAATATTATGTTACATCATCTTTACTTTCAAACCGTTATAAAAAACACACAGCCCATCATAACACACAAAATAGCAGTTCTTCCAATGTCTAATTCTTCTCTAGACAGTTGGTGGACAAATGTTCAAAACATCATAGATGATTATGTTCGACAACGTGACAATCAACAGCAGGTTAGTTAGTTACGTGATAATTCATCTCCCGGTGGAACTCCTGAGGAGTACAACATCTATCTACAAAACCAACGTTATGAAGACATTTGATGGCAAGAGAATGAAAAGCGAGAAGAAAGAAGAAGGCTTAATGATGTCCCTGATAATGACATACCATGGCGTGATAATGATCCCCGTAACAACCGACATCCATTCTTACATATCGAACCATTGGATTGGAATGTGGTTCATGCTAAACGATGTGAATGTGGTTAGTTAGCAAGCCTAGCCGCTGTGTCATATGGTAGGGATGTCGGTCGTCGATACTACTATTGTAGACACGACATCTATGGATTAAATCAATGGATAGATGATCCTTTTTCCCAAAGAGCGGTTGACTTTATTACAGACTTAGATAGACAGAATAATTTGTACCGCAATCAGTTGCATGACAGGTTAAGTTGTGATAATTAAGTTATTTAGCATTTCTAATCTCTATATCTCAAATGTGTTCGTTCCATTTATTACCTTTATCAAGTACTTCATTTATCAATGGTCACGTTAGAAAAAATGATAATAAGATAAACACAAAGATGCTGAATACAGATAAACAATTGACAACCATACACGGGTTTAGTACAGTAACATAACCCAAAGATACAACATAGCCTAACAACAAATAACAGTCATATAATAATAATATAAGCTAACAGCAAATAACTGGAATACAACGTACACTGCCCAAATAATGCAACATAGAACATACAACAACTACAACTAACACATACAGCAGCAACAACAATCAATCCATTGGTGCAGCATCATCATCACCTCTATCATCATTGTCATCGTCCTCATTATCACCTCCACAGTCGTCGTCGTCGTCCTCATCATCACTTCCATCAGCATCGCCATCATCCCCGTCGTCGTCCTCATCCTCATCATCGTCCTCACCACCCTCACCGTAATTAACACCATCTCCAACATCACTAAAACCATACCCACCATCACAAACATCACATGTACCATCTCCATCTGGTAGTCTGTAAGGCTCGTGTACAGCAAGTCCAGCGGATAACTTATCAATCTATGCCTCTAACATAGGCATATGCTGCATGTACATCTCATGTTGGGTGTGCGTATGTGCGAGCATTATATCTCGATACACACCAAATGAAACTCTGCACTGATCCAATCTAGATGCATACTACACAAACAAATAATTTGACATGTAAGAAGCTAAGTTTGAAATAAAAGACGAAATGCACATAACTTACAAAAAATACCTCATATGGAGGGTATAACCCGACTGAAGGCACGCCAGGAATGTCATAGTGCTCTGGAAGGACTAAGGGCTACTCAATCAACGTATCGGTGACATCGTATGCCCTAAAAGTATAATCGGGCTCCAACAGCATCAGAGCCTAGGAGAACTATGAAGGAATAAGATCGAATGAAATCTAAGGTACCTAAACTCTCCCAACTGAGATGTGATGGCCTATATGATCAGAGTTGACCCCCTGGACATAATCCGATAACACGAAACGACGGGTGCTACTCTAGCCCAATATGCATCATAATCTCCATCTACGAAGTATGTACTGGTATCCACCCATCCAGCCTATCGAAGAGAATGCAAGTACTAATCTATGATCACCCTATGTCTTCCAAACATGTCCTTGCATGATAATGGATCGGCTAGTATACGACGATTGCATGTGGTCTAATTTTCACTCCTCTCTCCCAAATACCACATAGGCAAGAATCCAGGTGTGTGCAAAGCGACCCTACGTCTAGATAATGAATATGCGATCATCAAGGGATAGTCATCTGCCATAAGGCCTACATCTATAAGCTAGGTCCAATTGGAGGACCAAGGAGTCTGTATGATGCTGCCACGACTATGCATGTCAAGCTGGGACTTAGCCTCCATCAGGTCATGTCGAACACCTCAGGGAGCATGCTACACATACTGAACTGTCTCCCATCGTCTCATCCTAGGGAAGTACTGCTCGAAGGACTGACAAATTATCCTCTAGATGCAGGGATGCATGTTTGCCGTGTACTCGTAGTACTATAACGACAGTATGTACAAAAAAGATAACATCTACTCGACATCGCCAAGCGTAAATGAATCCAACGTGGTATATAGGGTACCTAGAATGGCTATGCCCCATTCAATAGTATGAAGCCGGTCTAACCGGGTAAGCGGTGCTAGATAACCTAGACAAACTGTACCTTTTCGGTTCGAGATAAAGGTCGAACCAAGCAAGTACAGAAGAAATGCCCAAGTGATCGCATCCATCATATCCGCTCTATCTCTGTAAGTGTTGTTGTAGTGCTGAAGGTAGGGCAACTTAACAGAATCACTATTAATGTAGCTAACATCCATGAGAGGTAGAAAAATGTTAAACAAATTGGGGGACTCGTATATCTCGTCAAATGGGAATGGCATAAGCACATGTCCCCCAGTCTCAATACCGGTGAGCATGTACAAGTCGACAGAGGTAATACTCAACTCGAAATTTGAAAAGTGGAATGTATGCCTCGTGGTCCACCACCTCTCAACTAATGCCTGGATGAGAGGTTGATCGAAGGACTGGAAAGGCTTAATCCTCAAAAACATGCCAAAAGGGCTAGCTTGTAGCCTCTCTATAATAGGAAGGGAGAGAGTGTCATAAAACTATATAATACGCTTGGCCCAACTGCCATGATAATGAATGTACTGATCCTATACATAATTTAAGGATGAATTTTTTTAAATATGCTAGAGGTTATTTAATATGAATACAGGATAAATATATACAAATTATTCTACTGAAATCATGCCTAAAATATACCTATACGGTGGTCAATGCAGTTTTGGACCTGTGTCGATAACCGTTTGGAAGCTAATGTAGTATATGCAGATCGTCGGATGATAGTCTAGGGGTTGGAGGAACGTATACTGGTCCAACTTCTTCTTGCGGATGTCTACAAACAGTTCTTCTAATTTTTTAGTTGGACGAGGCGACATTCCACATCAATTTCTGAATTAAAAATAAAATAAAATGGAAATTCGGATGAGAAAGTGGAGGAAAGAATGGGCCAGAGGGGTTGAAATAGGAAGAAAATCAGGCGCCTATTTTATGGGCGCCTGACCACTGGGGAATCTCCCCTGGCCCACCCCTTAATATCTTAATATTAAGGGTTGAACCCATTGGAGATGCCCTTATATAGATACCTATGGTATATGAGAAACTTGGTATATATTTTGACCTCAAAAGAACTTGGTACAGCCACTTGGAAATTAAGTTACAAAGTACATAGTTATAAGGAGGTTTATGATTAAAATTTGCCTATATATACATGGAAAACGAATATAAGCATAGTCAATCGACATTCCAATATTGACCTAACAACAAAATCCAATGAAGTAGGAAGCATAAAATCCAAGGAGTGCAGTAAATGAGTCGTATAACTAATCATCGGCAAAGACACTTTACCATCCAGGTAATGTAACTTGCAAAGTGATCAAATGTAGAAACCACCTAGACCAAAATAATAATTATGTTAATTATTAAATATTAGAAAATGTAAGTTAAAGTAAAGAAAATAAAAACCAAATGGGATACATAGGTGTGAATCAATTGATTTAGGTTTAGATAGAACTATTCAGAAGTTATTTGGTTTTGGAAAAAATGTATAGGTGAACGGTAATCATAATAGTTAAATTAAAGTGAATATTAGGCTTAGGTCCCTAATAAGTTTCAAAATACACAAAAATCCTAGTAAAAAAAGTATGTAAATTAGGTCCCTAGAATTAAGTTACTAAGTAACTGCATATAGTTATGCAATTATTCAGTGAATAATTGCAGACATTTATGCAATTATATCCAAATTTGCATAAATTTATGCAATTTTTTCTGTGAATAATTGCCGAAATTTATGCAATTTTTTTTTGTGAATAATTGCAGAATTTTCCGCAAATTTTTGAAAAAATTGCAAAAATTTCCACAATTTTTCAGTGAATAATTGTGGAAATGTCTGCAATTTTTTGATATAATTGCATAAATGTTTGCAATTATTCACCGAATAATTGCATAAGTGTGTGCCATTATTCGGTAACTTAATTCTAGGGACTTAATTTACAAACTTTTTTTTACTGGGGTTTTTGTGTATTTTGAAACTTATTAGAGACCTGTGCCCAACTGTCCCTAAATTAAAAGTGTATAAACCATTGAATCAAGTCACCTTAGTATTGAATGAATTCCAAATCTGGCTTAAAGCGCTATTAGTGGATTAAAAGGAAGTCTTTAACAAGAGACAAAATGAATAGAATTTCATCCAGTTGCTATACTTTACATATAAAGAAGACTGTAAATTGTTCAAAAACCTTATCTGCTATGAATACCTGCATTAAATCATGGATAAAATTGAAACACATTTGAGTATTCATGTTATACAAACTCAAGGAAACAATAGAGTTTTATGCTACACAAGATTCATGTTGTACCTGGGTTCAAGCCCTACTTTGCACACACTTCTCGCAAAAAATAGTATCTGGGGATTATAAATGCTATGAGTTGAAGCAGACATGCACAACTTAATTCCTATGTGGAGTTTACTGGTCCGTCGGGTTCTTCTGAGTATATTCCAAAATAATGTTATATATCAACCATATAAAGGATGACTACTTATTTATTTTAAATTGGATACATAGATGGTAGTACATAATTGTATGGGTTTTAAGTAGTACATAGCTACTACAAGTCAATATATGTTCAGTGCACTACAACAAAAACCTTTTTAGTTGCATAAATAATTGGCAACATTTGAGGCTATATGCAACCGTTGATCGGCTTAACTTATAAAAATGAACAAAGAAACGCTACAAAGTGCTTTCCGCCAATAATTCATGCAAATTTGGATAAAATTTTCCGTATCTGCTCATTTCTCTATACACTTAAAGAAATTTTGGTACCATACTCGCTCGAATTTTCAATGGCCGCTCATGTTTTCTTTTTCTCTTCCTCCTTTTTTTCACAAAATCATGTTCCAAATCCCTCGTTTTCATTTTTCCTCAAATTCATCGCTCAAATTTATCACAAAATCCCTAGTCTTCGTTTTCCAAATCCCTCTTACTCTTTTGATATAACTACCCCTGTTACAACCGCCACCATCGCGTCAGCTTCCTCCTCCACTTCAGTAAAGGCCGTAGAGGACAAAGCTGCTCTTAAAACTCGCATTTGTAATATTGGAAGTGGTCTCGTCGCTCACAACGCCGTCGTTTATGCTGCTTGCACTGAGCACAGACCTATTCCATTCCAAGGTACTAGTTTCATTATTTTTCAATTGGGCTTTTTCGTGAATACGTGAGCATATTTTTTGGAAGAATTGAAATGTTTGCCTTTGCTGTTATCTTCTTTTACAGGAATTGAAATGTTGATTCAATCATTTGATTTTATTAATCAAGCATTATTTTAAGTTAATTCTAAGGCATTATTTATTTATTTTGCACTTGATCTCTATATCTAAATGATAACTTGTTTAATAATTAAACAAAGTTCAAAGTTATGAACGTTTCTACGGGTTTTTCTTTGATAAAAACGTTGTTCTGTATTTTATTTTTTGATTTTTGATGCCATAACCTAAATCTCATTTGAATTCGATCCCTACCCTGCTAAAACAACAACGTAATCACCGAAGCTTTCTCGTCCTGAATGAAAATTCGTACATCGGTTTATTTTCACATATATTCGGGATGTAATTAGATAACAAAATCATTTAAATGCGCATTATTACATTAAATACGCAAGTGCACATTGTCCTTGAGCTAGTCGAACAGCAATACCCTAAGATATTTATTTAGACATCACACTAAAATTTGCAGATATACTAAGCTTTCATTTCACATCAAGTGATACTTGGGCTTTCTAAAGAAAATGGTCCACTGTGGTGACACTTGTAATTAGCAGGATACAACCTATATTTTGTTTTGAATTTGACAATAATATATGTCTCTATTGTCTAGGAGATATGAATCAGAAACCTTCTAATACACAAGCTACAAAAACAAATTTCAACCAAATGTCTAAGCAGTGGTCATTGACAGACACAATCAATGTAGTTTGTGTTGGCAGTGTGCTCTTATGAGCGGCCCATGTTGTTCCAAGAACAAAATAGACTTTTCTTGCAGTTAAATCACCTTCCAAATTTGTCGATTGAATCTTGACTTCTGCTCTATGCCTACTGCTAGAGTATTGTATAGTTGGTACTTGTGGTCTTTTATTTAGTTTTAATGTGCTCTCTAGTACCATTTAATGGTGAGTATTCAGAGTCAAGTTTTTTTTTGCGCTTTATTACATTCTTCTCTTTGATGGCCATCCTGATTTTCTATATATTTTGGTTATATTTTATATTTGGTTTCCATTTTTGGAAATTTGGAACGTGGTTCAACTATATCTTTGATTCGTTTCAGGCCCTTGGTAATAGTTTATTTGCAAGTATTGAAGATGATGGGTGAGTGGTCTCCCGAATTAGAATATTTGGCAATGGTTATGAGGATGTTAAAGTTATATGATCCAATCACGGTTGGTTGGTATTCCACCATGTTTGCAAGCAATATCTCCTATAGGACCTGATCTCCAGCTCCGGGTAAATTGTATGTTAGATGCATTCTTTCAGCTTTGTGACGCCCCACCTCTATACCCACGCTAGCCAAGAACACTACGGTGTAATGCTGTCAACTAGCACGGAGAATAAGGCTGTTGAGGAGCGACCATCCGTGTAATTACTTTGTGCGAGCACCGATTTGTCAGAGAGTATAACATGCATTCTTATTTCAGGAGGAAATCCGACGTACCGATACAAACACAAAGCTACTACAAAGTGGCTATAATAGTTTAGGACAATAAATATAAAAATAACACAGATAACATAAATGCAGAACACAGATGGAACAAAAAGTCTCATATATATAATAACTGATATCAGTTACAATACATTTGACACAATATATATGATACAACTACAACTGTCGACTCTGGAAGTTATATATACAAGTACATTATCAACTAATATACATGAATACATATCATCTTATACAATGACACGACTTCTACAAAACGACGAAGCCTACTTCAGAAGATATAAAAAGTCTTCATATCTCGAACAGCAACTCAAAGCAGGAAATCTACAACCTGAAACAACTCGGGTCTGACCCGAGTATTAAATTCAAAAGAAAATAATACACGGGTCAGTCTAATTCAAACTCAGTTATTAATGCAAAGGAGCAATAATAATCAATATCGAATAGACGACAGTCACAGAAATCTCGTATATCCAACTTCTCGATAAGAGAATCAGATAACGGCAAATATAACACTAAATAGTGTTAAACAACAGATCAGCAAATTCAAATCAGTATACAACTTCAAAATATTGAATTTAACCAACGAAACAATTCAACAATCGAAACATCAATTTAAAACTGTCAAATCTGGTAGGGCTGCAGTACACGCACGCGTGTACTGCCTCGCCACTATCGCATGAGATACACAAGAGCTCAGTGAAAGTCACAAATGATCACAAGGTCAAACCCCAAAATCGGGTTCAACTCAAGTGTGATTTCATCAATCAACATGAAATGATTAAGAACCAACAAAATAGATCCAAATCAATACATGCATCCACACATACATATGTATGTACAGATATGGATATACATATGTGACAGCAGTGCAAACCAACAAAGGCAATAACACAAGCAAGACCAAAACCAAACAAAGGCAGATCAGTGAAAAGAAATAACAAGAGAGGCAAATGAAAAATCAACAAACCATGGATAAACAGACAAGGTCAACAATTGAAATGCAATCTGTCTCAAAGAATGATACCCAAAACCCAATTGCATGGAGACTGCATCAAGTACGCAGTTCAGAGGTAAGAATACATATATACAGCAGTTCGAATAAATAATGCGAACTCAAACCGAAGTGTGTACGAGTTGCAGCAATATGCAAACCGATAGGTACAGGTATCAGGGGTATATGCAGAGTATGAAAAAGTTAAGGGTGCAAACAAATCAAGTGCACAACAGCCAACCTATATATAATTACACAACGCAATCGCAAGGCTGAAGGAAACTGCAATGTAGCTTCGATTGAAGCGTACACAAGTGTAGTGAAGACCAGTGGTCAAGCAACATTGCAATCACAATGGTTTACATATGTAAATATATATTACAACTACAAGCTGCAGGTCAGGAAATTTGGCAATTGCAAATACTATGAATTTGACTACAAGATGGCAAATACAAACACATCAGAGTGAACCGTGAAGAACACAAGACTAGCAACAAAATGCTCCAAGTCAGACTCATGTAAAATGCAACCCAGACCCAAGCCAACATGAAACAGTTCAAATCCAACATGACCTAATCACAAATATATGCAAACTAAAACTAACCCAGTGAATAGCATGGCAAAAGTCAAGTGCACATGAATGCCAACAGCAGCAAGTGGATATAACCATCAAGCCGCAAGAAGGATGTAAGTTTGAACAAATTCAAGGCATTAAGTCAAGCCAGAAAATCAGGGAAGCATACTGAAGTCAAGTCGAAGTCGTGGTGGCCACAAAAATCAACATCATTAAAGAAAAATCAAATGTAACTGTTTCAAATCAAACCGTGGTGGCCAAGCAAATTGACCAAGTCACAAATCCATGCCGTGGATATAAAGCTACCAACAAAAAAAAATATTCGAATTGAACAAGTCGCAATCATCTCAGTCAACCGAGCATTATCAAGAATATACGCAAATGAATTAGTCATAAATTAATCTCAAGCAAACAACATAAATCGAAGAGAGAGCAAAATGAATCAACAACCTCAAGCAATTAGATACGAACGAAATCAAATTAGTTCAAGCAGTGACCAAAGTCAATACTCAAAGAAAATACATAGTCGAATGGCCAACAAATCAATGGGCGAATTCAACAATCAAATACGAACGAAAATTGTAGAATTCAAACACTAATAAACTCGAGATAGGAATAGATGTGAGTGAAACACTCACTAGAATCGCCAGAGAGAGTCGTCGTTCGACAAAGCAAATTCGATCATCTCAAAGCAGCAAAGTCGACTGTAACAAAAGCCTCAATTCCAGAATCACCAGAGATCGAGGACGAAGCCGAAGCTCCAAATCGCCGTTGAAACGAACAAGGGCAAAGCCCTAATTTTGTTCGCCATTTTTGTTTCTCAAAGGGGATCGGGCCGGAGATAAAATTGAATAGGGGATCGAAGAGATAAATTGAAGCGGGCCTACATGTTAGGGAAAATAACAAAAGAAAATAGGACCGGGCTTTAAAATAAAAAAAAATACATTTATTTAAAGCCCAAAATAATTTCTCAACCATTTTTATAAAAGAATTTCAAATTTATTTTAAATTTCAATAGCAATTTTAATCATCTAATTTCGAAAATCAATTGATGCAAAATACTGGGTTGTTACAAGCTTCATAAGTACATGCATGTACTACTGAATGAGGTTAAACTATTTAATAAGGGATGTCCCCTATACAGTTATAGAAGTATAAACTACCGAATGAGGTTTGATCCAGAAAACCCTAAACCTCAATCATATGGTTTTTCACGATTATAAAGCATTTAAAATAGAAGCTGGAAACTTTTCAAACTCATCTCAGAATTTACCAAAACAAACAGAAAAAATTATCAAAATAAAACCTCAAGTTGGGACAAATTTCCATATACAAATTCATATCCGTAAAGAATATCATACAAACGTTGATAGATAATCTATCGAATTAGATTCTAGTGGACTTTAGACCATCCTATTCATCTTACAGCCCTGTTTGGCTGCCAGGTTAAAAGATGTATTGAAGAAGCGTTTAACAGCTTAGATTTGGGTAATACACTATGTCGGCATAATGACATTTAACATGGCATTTTCAGTTTTTGATTTTGGTGAATGGATGAACATGTCTTATATAAAATTATAAAATATACCTGCTCTTTGTCTATTCTCTTCCAATAAAGCAGCATGTACCTAGCAAGTTTTCTTGTATGGTTCACGGCACCTCTCATCATCATAATAGACCTACCAACTTTCATTTTTACCTGATAAACAATTAATGAGTCGATACCAAATACGTTAACATACATATTACATGTAATAATAAAGAAAAACCACTCTTTGGCAATTTTTTGAGAAACGCTTGGCATCAGCTATCAGTTTCTTGTAAAGATTGGCAAAAGATTTCTAACGCCTTGGAATGTCTCTTCTAAAGATATTAACCCAAACTTTTGCAAACTTATCGACTCTTCTTTTTCTAAAGTGGAAGGATCTTTCCTTAATATCCTCTTTTTGGGCAAACTCCTCTAAATGATCTGTTTCACAAAGGAAAAAAATGAAAGAAAAATAAAATGAAAATAAGTGAAACAAAAATAAAAATGACAAAAAATCAATTAATATTGCATCGCTGCTAGAAAATACAAATAAACAAGAAACTTAACGTTTCTCATTAACAGATAATTTAAGCATGTGCCATTACATTAGTGCAACTATATTTTGTTATCGACTGAAAACCCTAATTCGAAAAATTAGGGCAAAATCAAATTGGGAAAAAATAACGCTAACCTTAGTTTCTGAAGAAGAAAAACATAGCAGAATCGTACCGTGTTAGGCAGTCCGCTGCGTTTGATTAAGTCTGAGTCCAGTAATCAGTATTATTCCCTTAAAGCGAAATTTCTCCCCCAATGACGCACAGGGGATAATCAGCAACTCGCCTCCCAAGGTGAAACGAACCCCTCTCTGCACTGCCGCGCTGGCAAGGTAGAGATCTCGACGAACTCAAGTTAAGACTATTAAGAATGGATAGTGGAGGAAGAAGACGGGCAGAGAATATTTCAGTGAATAAATCAATTTTTGGCCTATATTATTTATAGGATCTGCACGCGCCTGTTAAGAAAGGTTGCAACCCTTTACCAATGGCGCGTCCGTTTAAATGGTTTTAACTATTGGATCGTTAACTGTTTCGCCGCACAAAAATAATCTCGGTTTTTAGCTGCGAACCAATTCCTGTAGCCTATGCCTATTGCACATTTCAAAGTGCTAAGTGCCTACAAGACGCCTCAAATGCCCATTCACCCACGCCGCGGATGCGGGCACAGGCACGGGCGCACGCGTGCGTAGTGGTGCGTTGCACCACCCGCTAAGATGGTCATGCTCTTATTCACTCTTTGTCTCATAGTAACTATGATTGGTACCACATCTTACTATATAAACACAATATGTTTATTATATTTTAAGTCTTCTTACGAGGTACCTTGTTTAGTATGTGATTAGCTGAAAGTAGCGCTTCGCCCTAAAATTGTCTGGTAAACCAGAATTGATAAGCAGAGCATTCATCATTCCCTTAAGAGTGCGATTCTTGCATTCTGCTATTTCATTTGATTGAGGAGAATATGGTGTCGTCGTTTGATGGATTATACCATTTTGAGCACAAAATTCCTCAAACGGAAATTCATATTCACCAACTCTATCACTTCTCAAGGCTTTTATCTTTTTGTTTAGTTGATTTTCAACTTCTGCCTTGTATTGTTTAAACATTTCAAATGCTTCATCTTTGCTTCTTAGTAGGTACACATAATAGTACCTAGTGCACTCGTCGATAAAGGTAATAAAATATCTTTTACCCCTTCTAGTTTGACATATCATTAGATCACATACAGCTGTATGTATTAGATCTAAAGGCTCGGTATTCCTTTCAACATGATGAAAGGAAGTTCTAGTCAATTTTGATTCGGCACATGTTTCACATTTGTAATTGGAATCTATTGCAAACTTAGGTATAAATTCTAAGTTAATCATTTTTCGCAATGTATCAAAGTTAATATGGCCTAATCTAGCATGCCATATATTAAATGACTCAGTGATATAAACAGAAGGTTCCACTTTATTCATTTATTTTGGTATAACAGTCATTACATTCATCTTGAATGGACCATCACTCATATAACCTTTTCCTATATATACACCATTTTTAGACAAAACAAAGTTATCAGAAACAAAGACCAATTTGAAGCCATTCTTGCTCAACAGCGACCCTGAAACCAAGTTCTTTTGAATATCTGGAACGTGCAAGACATCATTCAATGTGAGTTCCTTTCCAGAGGTCATTTTCAAAATGATCTTCCCTTTTCCTTCAACTTTCGATGTGGATGAATTTCCCATGAATAGTTGCTCCTCTTGAGTCACAGGTTTGTATGAAGTAAACATCCATTTGTTGGCACAAATATGTTTTATGGCACCAGTGTCCACAAACCATTCTTTGGCGTTGCCAACCAGATTGCATTTTGAGATTACTGCAGACAAATTCATTTCAGATACATTGTCCGATAGTTTATCGAACTCAGTGACATTCGCCTGATCTTTCTTTTTCTTTTGATTCTTAGGACCCCGACAATCGACTGCTTTGTGTCCTTTCTTTCCATAGTTATGGAAAGATCCTTGAAACTTTTTCGACTTCTTTGCATTAGGATTATGCTCACATTTCCTTTCGTTTGTCTTTTTAGCCTCAACCACATTTGCCTTTGCCAGCATTGAACTGGTTGCCTTTTTCTCTGACTTCCTATTCTCTTCTTCGATCCTTAAACGAACAACTAGATCTTCCATAGTCATTTCCTTGCGCTTATCCTTCAAATATTTCTTGAAATCCTTCCGTGATGGAGGTAACTTTTCGATAGCAGCAGCCACTTGGAATGACTCACTCAACTCTATCTTTTCGTCATGAATCTCATGAATGATCACTTGGAATTCCTAAATCTGACTGACGACTGTTTTGGAATCCACCATTTTGAAGTCCAAGAATTTTCCAACAATGAACTTCTTCATCCCGGCATCTTCAGTCTTGTATTTCTTTTCCAGAGATAGCCAGAGAGCCTTTGCAGTTTGAACGGTGCAGTACACATTGTACATACTATTTTCTAGGCTGTTGAGAATGTAGTTCTTACAGATGAAGTCCGAACTCTTCCAAGCAGTGAGAGCCTCGACTTTGGTGGCATCAGGCTCCAGTTCATCAACATATGGGGGATCCTCCGAAAGAAACTTGGCCAGCCCCAATGTGGTTAGGTAGAAGAGCATTTTCTATTGCCAGCGTTTGAAGTCCTGGCCATTAAACTTTTCTGGCCGCTCGCCATGTGAGAATGCGATAGGCTGTGGAACCACAGGCCCATTCTGAGTGGTGGCGACAAGTGGCTTGGTAGCCGATGGGTTGCTTTCCTGAGTCATCGTCTTAAAGCAAAAAACGCAATCAGTGCAGATAAACAATTCAGAAAAAGAGGAATTTCGCTTTAAGATTATTATCAACTGAAATCCCTAATTCGAAAAATTAAGGCAAAATCGAATTGGGGCAAAAATAAACCTAACCCTAATTTCTGAAATAAAAATAGAGCAGAGTTGTACCGCGTAAGGCGGTCCGCTGCGTTTGTTTAAGTCTGAGTCCAGTAAACAGTACTGTTCCCTTAAAGAGCAATTGCTCCCCCAATGGCGCACAAGGGATGATCATCAACTCGCCTCCCAAGGTGAAACAGACCCCTCTTTGCACGCCGTGCTAGTAAGGCAGAGATCTCGACGAACTCAAGATAAGATTATTAAGAACGGATAGTGGAGGAAGAAGATGGGCAAAGAAAATTTCAGTGAATAAATCGATTTTCGGCCTGTCTTATTTATAGGATCTGCACGCGCCTGTTCGGAAAGGTTGCGACCCTTTATCAAATGGCGCATCCGTTTAAATGGTTTTAACCGTTGGATCCTTAACCGTTTTGCCGCCTAAAAATAATCTCTGGTTTTAGCCGCGAACCAATTCCTGTAGCCTAATGCCTAATGCCTATTGCACATTGCAAAGTGCTAAGTGCCTATAAGATGCCTCAAAAGTCCATTCGTCTACACCGCAGATGTGGGTGCGGGTGCGGGTGCGGGTTCGGGTTCGGGCTCGGGCACGGTCACTGGCGCGGGCGCGTGCGTGCGTGGTGGTGCGTTGCACCACCCGCTAAGATGGCCATGCTCTTATTCACTCTTTGTCTCATAGTAACTATAATAGGTACCACATCTTACTATATAAACACAATATGTTTATTATATTTTAAGATGTGGAACTATTCATATTCCAAGACATTTAATGCTTCACTCTTCCCTATGCAATATTAACTATTCGTTCAATACCAACATATTTGACAATATGAATCTTACTATTTCATCATGTATTAGTCATATGAATAATCAGAAAACATTTCAAGTTACCCTGCAACTGTTATGTAGCCCACACCAGAACATGTAGACAGCAGTTCTGTAGTGTACATGCAAAGTCATTGCAAGATAAACTACCATTCTTAAAGAATAACTCACAACCTTTGGGAGGCATGAATATTGTATATTATGTCATCTATTGCAGAGAATTTTACGAAGATTTGTTGCATGGTTATTGCCATCTTTGTTTAAGTGTTTTTATTGTCGTATCTTTTATTGTACTGCAAGAACTAGGACTATTTTGAGTCCGTTTTTGGCCTGTTTGTGTTTGAACGTCTATTTCATGCTGAGTCACTTGTTATGAAATGTATTTTCTTTTTATAATTTATTTGGCTTGATTGGTATACCTGTATATTGGTTTGTAAAAATAGGAACTCAGACTTAATTGAGACTATTAAGTTTGCAAATCTTCTGATAAATGCATGCATAACTATGCATTCTACCGAGGCAAGAAAGGAGAGCAGAGGAGCATGCTCGTGAAGACTTTACGGTTAGACTGACTTCACAAATATATACTCATTCCTTATAGTTGCATCTAATTTCTTAGTAATGCGATCCTTTCCTTTTTTGCAGAAAAGGGATGATGAAAACTGGATGAAACACACATTGGGGTCGGTATTATTTTATGTTCTATTTTAGTGCTTCATTACACGTTTAAACATTTCAAAATGACTTCTGAACATAGAAGTTCTATGATCTATATTCTACCACGTGTCAATAGTGCCAATAGTGTGGAAAAATTTATATAGTATATGATATAAAATCTTGCATAAATCTTTGACTCAAATATAATAACTGTCTCCCATAATGTACTACCATACTATCTAGGAGTGCAATCCATTAATCAAAAGTTGGATCTATAAATGTATATTAGGAGACAAGATGGCAATAGACATAAGTTTGACTTGTAGTTTCATGTAGTTGTTCATGACATTATTATTCGTTGTTACAAATTAATGTATTTTTATGTAACAGAAACTTTCATATGTAAATAAAAATTAAATGTGTTGATTACTGTATTTCATTTACATTAGGTATTAAAACTCAGGCCACGCAATTACCCTTTATGGAACAAGCTTGGTGTAACCAAAGCAAACAGTGTTCAAAGTTCGGAAGCAATATTAGCTTATCAGCAGGTGTGCTCAAATGCTTCTTTGTTCATTTAGTAGATAATGGAGAATGCATAGTAAGTTGTTTAGTAGAATATTATTTCGCATAATTCCTATTCTCTGTTCTTTGCTTTATAGGTACTAGATTGGAAACCAAATTATGTTTGAGCATGGGCAAATATAGGTATCAGTTATGCCAATCAGGTTTGCGTGTTTTAAAAAAAAAACCAATGGAGTGTTGTTGGATTATACAGCACAAATTATATATTATATCATTGTGGAAATAAGAATCGATTTTAGAAATAATATATTAATTAATAAAAAATTTAACCTACATGGATTATATGAAGAATCTATAAGGTACTATGTGATGATTTCTCTTTGGTATTATTTGGTGACGAATGGTGCTAGCTTTCACTTGTGCATGCAACAAAGAATTATGGGTAATCAAACGTTTTGTTAGTACTAGTTAGGTATAACATTTTATTCATACTAGGTGTGTAAATTTGTATAAGAATGGTTATTGTATGTGAGTTTGGTCATTTTGTCGAAAAATTATTGTATCGGAATGGTTATGGATATTTTATTTGATTATATGGTTATTGTCTTAGCCTTCGCCATTATCAACTCTTAAAATATTAGCATTAACTTCATCACCAAAGTTTGCATCATCATCACTATTTTCTTTAGAATTTTATTTATTTCCTTCTTTCAATGTCTTCATTTTCTTCTTATCCTTTGCTAAACTATTGTAGAATTTCAGTATAGGATTTAGTTTTTTGCGATAATAACAATGACACCCCTTTCCATATTTGTTCATCTTCCTTCCCTTGCAATGTTGAATTCATTAATAGGGTTGTCTAATTTCTTTTCCTTGAACTTTTCTTCCTTCTAGTTCATTCATCTCGTCTCTTAATTAAGAAAGCTACTTACCACTGAATCCATTGAGACAACTTCATTCGAATTTGAGTTGTTAAATGCAACCACAAGGGTTTCCAAACACCCTAGTAATGAACTCAATAATATTAGCGCTTGTGTCTCATCATCAATCTTGTAATTCATGATAGCCATTTATTCACAATCACTTGAAAATAAGTAAGATGACTGATCCGCATTCCTTATGTTTTAGATATACCAATCATCTCAAGAGTAAGACCTTGTCTGTTGCTGAATTATTTACATAAATCTCCTCCAACTTGTTTGAAGTTGCATAAGTTGTTATTTCATTGGTACCAATATGAAACACTGTATTCTCCAATAAACATCGAATAGTTTTATAGCCATCTTATCTAAAGTTGCCCATTTTTCCTCCATTTAACCACTAAGTTTCTCTCCTTTCTTATCGAATGGCTTATGATGATCATTGAAATACAAAAATTCCTCCATAATTGTCTTCCATAATCCCCAGTTACTCTCATTTACTTTTTACGTAGATATTTTCACTATCCAAAACCTTTTTTTAGAAAAGAAGTTGCGTAATTAGCTTCGATGCAAATTATTAGGGTTACGTTAGTCCCATCAAATTGGTACTTTCGAATGTGGATAGTAACATGTCATTCAAAACCATTTTCGAATATCGGATATCTGTATCTGTGAATACAGATAGATATAAGATATTTCTCCAATCCGTCGACGGAATCAAGAAACATATATATAAAATTTTCGTTTAGCAGAATTTTTTCAAACTCATCGATTATAAAAGTAAGAAAATAAACAAGTACAATGATAATAAATAGTTTCTAGCATAAATATGCATAATATGCAGATAATATAAACTATTAATTTAATAAAATAATAAATACATATTTTCATTGTACTAAAATATGCATAATATAAACTATAATCTTGACAAAACCGAACCGATAATTTTCAGATTCGGGTTTCTTCGTATCCGCATCCTCATCTATTTTCCCAAATATCAGATATTCATCTATTTTTTCGACACGAGTGTAGATGACTTTTGAAATTTTTGGATATCCATTGACATGCCTAGGTTATCCAAGGATTCCTTCATAATTAGATTTGAGAAGAGATGAAGAAGTGAATAAAAATAAGGGATAAATTAATTCCTCCAAACCCCCCTCACACCCTCCCCCCACCCTCTTCCTCCATTAACCTCACAATAAAACCATTAACAAGACTCTAATTTTAGTAACAAACTGAAAAACAATACCAAAGACAATAATTGCTTAAACTAGAAGAAAAATGATGCATCTATTTATAACAACAAATTACTAGGTGCTCAAATCACCATTATTACGACAATAAATAAATTGTTGTATCTAATTAGGAGAGTAAAATCTTCTTTTTTTACTATGATATACAAGATTACTCTAAGCAAGTCCAAATATTGGCTTTCTTTTTATTATATTTATTTCTTTTAAATGTGATATTGTATCACAAATCATAACACCTAATAAATTCTACTAAACGCATCTCCAACAACACGAAATTCATCCCAAATGTCTTGTTTGATATAAAGAACTCCCCAACAGGGCAATTCAAATTGATTCAAAATCCAATTCTTAATGTGGACGCTTCATTAATATACGCATTTGAATTCAAATGCCTTCAAAAAAACGCCTAGTCTTCAAACATCTATTAAGTAAGTGTTTAATTGCTAACCACTTATTATATAAGCGGCCAACTTCAAGCTCTTATTAAATAAGAGGTTGAAGTCAGACGCTTATTCGATAAGCGCTTGACAATTAGACACTTATTTAATAAGCGTTTGACATTGGAAGCTTATGAATTAGTGGAAATTTGGGATATGCGTTTATTTTCAAAATTATTTCACTTTCTATTTCTTCTTAAATCAAGTTTCACGGAAAACCTTTACAATTACTTTTTATAGAAATTTGCAGTTATTAGTGTCAAATATATGCAACTAAAAGTGTGAATATTTGCACAATTTTGTGTGAGTATATGTTTTTAAATAGTTGCACATTTTTTCATTTGTAGTTTTTGATGCACCATGCATAGCACTAAATTCCAATGGTAAACAGGAGATGACATGACTAAACTTCATGTATAGCAAATTCCAATACTTATTGCAAAAGGACACCTTTATATTTTTCAGCTAGGGAACGAAGAATAGAATTTTGTTTACGTTTTTTTTTAAACGCGAACAAAACACTTTTCTTCTATTTGAGAAATTTGGTGGGTCACATATGCAACCCCCTTGAATTCCTCCAATAAGAATCGAATGTTTTGTTCCCACTTTGAAAAAAGTGTGAACAAAATCACTCTAAAAGAATATATATCTATATAACAATCAATAATTAATGAACAGACGAAATAACAAAATGGTACATGAATAAGAGCATCTCTAGCAACATAAATAAACTTGGGAATGTTGGTTATCTTCATTTTTTTCCTTTTTTTTCCCCGGCCGTAGCAACGTAGATTTGAGCATGAGAAAAGGAAAGAAGTGGTCGGGATTTGCTCTTTTCTTAAACGCAGAATTATACATGGATTTCTAAATGGTTTTTAGAACTCCGTTTTTCATAACTTTACGTCTTTTTTCCATGCAAAAAAATTACTAAACAGGTTTCTGAAATCTGTTCTTAGCATAAAAGGGTTTCAAAAACCCAATTATGTTTTTTTTTTTTTAAAAAACCAGAAAAAAAAAGAAAAAAAAAAGAAAAAAAAATGTGTGAACAACCTTCAATCATTGTTTTTATTTTCATATTAAGAAGTGCTAATTAGGTTCAACCATTTTTATATTAGATCAATTCAGTAAACATCAATATATATCTTCCTATTGTCATTTCGAACAAACCATCTCATATCCTAAATGTTTTCCTTTCATTTATGTTGAGAAAAAAAAGGTGATAAAACAAGAAAGAAATAACACATTATTTATAGTGACGTAGTTGTGGGACTGTGTAAAATGATATGAAGAAAAGGATAGAATTTACGAGAAGCTATGGATGTCCCTACTTAATAACAATTGCTCTTTGTTTCTTTCTATTCTCATGCATAACATGGTAAGATGAACTGTCTAATGTAAATCTGAGCAGCTAAGTTTTACGTAAGGCATCATGGAAATTGAAGGTCACAAAGCAGTAAATACATAGTGAACATACGTTGGCTGTACTGGATGAAGGATAGAGAAAAAGTGCTGGCCACATGCTAGCTTTTCGTTTCAATATAAAAGTAAAGATAAAAGGAGGGTTAAAGAATGTAAGAACCAAGTTACCAACCGTTGAAATAAAAAAGAAAAGAAAGCATATAAGGAACAGTCCAAGAGACTAGGATGTATTCTCAAACTTGAAGCAGTCGGTTTAGTTATTAGGTAAAGGTTGAAACAATGCTAATATGAAACTATCATTTATTTTTGGTGTTAATTAGTAGATAGTGGATGGTTACATTAAGTTAAATTTATGTATATATACGCTTGCTAATAAAACGTACGATTTTCGACGGCTGAAAACCACCGACGGCCGTCGGTAGCCGTCACAAACCGACGCAAAAAATCGTCGCAAGTTGTCCCGTCGCCGTACGGTGTTTCCAACGGCTTCCGACAGCATAGAAAACCCGACGACTCTAAACGGCCGTCGAAGACACGTGGCCGATTAAGAGGAAGCAACAAACCGTCGCTAGCCGTCGGAAAATGTTGACCTGTAAGTCGTCGCTAGCCGTCAGAATACCTGAAGCATTTTTTCAGAATTCTGCTACATGCCAACCTGTGCAGTTAAAGCGCTCGGCAGATTCAAAGTGGTGGAGGTGCAAAAATTCATAGCGGGGATACAGCGAAGATATAGCGGGATAAAGCGGATGGCTCTAAAATAGCATATAAAACTCGTACTTAATGTTTTTACAAATATATAATTGGTAATTAAATGAAAAATTATCGTTCAATTGAATTATAATTAATACATAAATAATTTTAAATAAAAACATGTGCGAATATACTTTAAATAAACGTAAAACTGTTATATAACATAATTGAATTTAGTAGAATATTTGAGTATTTTCATTTCTGAAAATATATTAAAAATTAAATCAAATAAATTAGTTTCATAATTTTTATAATGTATAAATGCAATTTTTCAATTCATTTTATTAAAGAAGATATAGTGGAAATAGTGGAATATAGCGGGACTAACGGGATATAGCGGAAATAGCAGGGCTTAAAGTGGAAAGGCTATATTTTTAGGCTATATGTAAAAATCGTAGCGGTAGAAATCCGCTATGAGATATAGCGGGGTTATAGCGGGGTAATAGCGGGGCATTAACTACACAGATGCCAACCTCACATACACAATTCAGAAATATAATATAATCACACACAAGCACATATTGAATTCAGATATTCAATATAATATCAAATCATACAAATATATTCAAATCACATAACAAAAATTAAACCAATCATAACTCACATAACATCAAACCAACCAACACTTCGTTAACATAATATACATATATGTCATCATACAATATATACATCGTGAAACACCACAAATCTTACACCATCAACAACTCAAATGTCATCATCAACAACTCACCACCATCACCTCAACAAATGTCAAACTGGTCATCACCAAATGTACCATCAAATAATATACAAAACATCTTAAAGTATCCAACCGCACCATCTCAATGTATCATCAAACAATACTAAACAATGCGAATAACAAAAAATACATATTACTTCTGTCAATCACCTCCAGAACCTCCGGAAACAGCCGAAGATGGAAAGCGGCCACCATACTGCTGCATGTGCTTAGCAATACGCTGGTCCAACAGCTGTGTCATCTCAATGGCCTGCCGATGATTCTGCTCCTCCAACTGCGTCATCCTAGCTCTCAATTCCTCGATCTCTACTGGATCGATCTGAGCTTCGCTTTGGTCGGCTCTCCTTAGTCTATCGTGTAATACTTATTTGATATATTAAAAGTTCGATTACTATAATCCTACTATCGAAGCTACAACATAATATTTTAATTGTTATATCTATAAACTTATTATTGAAACTAAAGCGATGCGAAGTTATTTAGAACTAAAAGATTACTGCTTGATTGCCAAAACCGTAACGCATGTTCCGTGAAGGTTGGTCCATGACTGACTCAAAAATGACATCCACTTCGTCAGTAGTCAGCTGCTCTCGACCTGTTTCCCCCAGGAGTTTCTGCCTTTGTTCCATGAACTGTGCCTGCATGAACAAATAAAAATACATTTGAAATTAATAGCATAATATCGTAATTCATTATATTTTAATAATTAAAATAATTACTAATAGTATATAAACTAAAATATGCTTACATGGATCTTCCACGATTTATCGTCATGCCATGTATAAAACAGTTCCGTTTGGATTTACATGCTCGACAGCATGAGTACGAGTAAATACATCCATGTACGATACGAGACCCTGCGCCTCCGCTTTCTGAAATTGATTATTATGTACTATTATTGTATATTCAAAATTATACAACATAATAACTATTTACAATTCACAGCTAATAAATTTACCAACTCCTAGAGATGTTGTTGGAACGACTTGGACCATCCTCGATGAGTGACAGGATTTCTGTTCCTATTTGTAGAGTTTCTCTACGACTCTGTCTGTATATTTAAAAAAAACAATACATTATTTACTTACCAAATATATGTATTTACATATCAATCAAATAATTAATAAATGATTAGCACACTTACCTTCGCTTCGTCACTCTCCCAATGCGCCAGCCAACCCTCCCACACACTCGCTCTCATCCAGTTCGGGGTCTCTCCTTTATGCTTCACAACCGACATAGAATCCTGGTAATTCTTCCTCATCTTCTACATCCAGTAGTGTCGTACCAGCTGCATGTCGTTTGCTTGGACGTCGATTGCGGCCCGCATTTCATGATAAACAAGCAATAAATAATTAAACAATATAAGGTGAACAATAAATAAGCAAAAAATAAATTGAGAATGGAAAATAGAAGATTATACTTACATTGAAATCCTTCCATATACACTTCATGATGTGGAAAGGGATATTATCCCACTTGGGCCAGCAAGCCGTCATCCTACTCTTATATGAGTCTTTAGAAACTGATAGAACTACAGTTGACGGCTGTAGGTCGAATCCTCTGTGGTAAATATGATACAAATTATTATATCGTACACAAAATATTTATGATGCTAAAAAAATTTAAAAATTTACCCTCCGCTTTAGGCACCAGATACACAGATGGGCGATGTGGCGGCTGTGATGGGCTACTGCCATCGCGTTCGGATGAATGAGATGAGCTCCGACGACAAGATACCTGTCACAGACACATCATTTTATATGAGAATAATAGCATAATAATGACATATATTGTATAATAATGACATAAATGACATAAAGTACATAAATTGCAAAATATACCAGATTCAGATCGGGTCTCATATTCCAACGATAAGCAAAATATAGCATTTTTAACATAAATTGCTAAATAAATGACATAAATGATATAAATGTTCTGAATGGCAAAAATTACATAAATGACATAAATTACGTAAATGACGATAAGCAGATTCGTTTTCATAAATGACATAAATTACATAACTTGCAAAATAAATATCATCAATTACATAAATTTCATAATACATCAGAATTCAACATAATATTTTTATCAATCCCCATCGTCTTCTAATTCAGATTCGGTCTCATATTCTACATTATTTTCCTTTCTACTTTCAAATGCTTCTACCAAAACATTTGATTCATCACTCAGAGATCCAAAATCAGTACGATCGTCTGTTATTATTATTTCATTGCTTTACTCTGCTTGATTAGCTTGTTCGTTTGGAATATTCTTTCCATCAAAAGTAAATTTGTCCTTTGTTTTAAAAACTGCTGACCAATCTACTTTATTTCTTTTTAGAGAAAGATAAGAAGCATAGTAAACTTGCAATGCTTATTTAGCTAGTACGAAAGGATAATACTTGTGATAATGTGATGTGTGCTTTATTTCCATAAGATTATAATCCTTGTGCACATTAATCCAGAACATGGAACATTACCGAACCAATTGCATCTAAATAGAAAAACATCCTCTACGGGTCGTGAGAAATATGTCGGTTATAAAATTTGGATTAAAACGCCATAAAAATCATTTATGTGATTTCCTGGATCATCACTACATTTAACAAATACACCTGTATTATTAGTTAATTTTTCAGTACAATATTCTTTGGTGTTGAATTTATATCCATTGACGAAATATATTGGATATGTCTTGACATTTCTTTTTGGTCCCAACGCAAAATATTTCAATCCTTCGTCGACCACACAATTTCATGGTTCATAAACGTACTTTGAAAACCAATTAGAAAATTCTTTACTAAGATCTCCGCGTGGATATTCTCATTCATAAATACTGCATATATTAATAAAATATTGCATTAAATTCTACACGTGCATGCATTATTGAAATGAATAAATCAATAATTATTATTTCATATTACCTAATAAATGGTGCAACCTCAGCACAATTAAGAAGAATATAAGTGTGTGCTACATGAAGATCTCTATCGTCTAACCATACGTCTACACATTTTCCAAAAGGTCGACCATGTTGTCTAAAAATAGATAACATTGTTTGAGAGGACTCTTGTTCATCGCATTCATCATTACGTGGAAACTTTCAAATGATATGTTCATATGGTCACTGAAATAGTGAGAGAAAAAGAATGAAGCTTCTTCTTCGATGTATGATTTACAGATCGAACCTTCAACTTGTGCTTTTTGTCTCACTTTTTTCTTCAGATGATTTAAATATCTGTGAAAAATTAATTTACATTAACTTTAACTTTAGAATATAATTAAATTAATAGGTAACATATTTCATACCTCTCGAATGGATACATCCATCCATATTGCACAAGGCCTCGAAGTCATGCTTAAGATGGGAGATGAACAAGTAAATGCTCCGTTACATTAAAAAAATCTAGTGAAAATATTTTCTCCAATTTGCAGAGTAGTATAGGAATATCTTCTTCAAGTTTATGTAAATGTTGAACTTTTAACGTAGTCAAAGCAATTTGTAAAACAGACTAAGTTCCGTTATTACCTTCTAAACTTTTAAGGGCAATAGTTCTTTGAATACAATGGATAATAAATTTTCCATCATTATGTGACAGTCGCAGCTTTTCACTCCACTCAATCTACCGTTTTTAAAGTCAACACATCTACGAAGATTTGATGAAATCCCATCACGAAATTTTAATCCTTCCACCCATTTTAACACAAATTTAACTTGATTATTATCTAACTCATAACACGCTTTAGGTTTTTTATACCGTTTGGGTTCATATGAAGCTCAGAACATTTGCATAATTCTTGTATATCGCGTCTTGATTTCAAATCGTCCTTAGTCTTCCCCTTAACATTCAAAATTATATTAAAAACATTATCAAATGCATTTTTCTTATTGTGCATCACATTAATATTATGCCAAAGTAGAAGATCTTTCCAACAAAGCAACCCCTAAAATATACTTTGTTTGCACCAATTATGAATAGTCGATTTACCTGCAATTTCAGTATGTACTCCAGTTTCATGTATCTTTGGATAGTCCCTTACAATTCATATATGTCTTCGCTTGGCCATATCGTTGGGGGTTGTCTAGTTTCTACTCTATTAGCTAAAAAGTTTTTTCTATCTTCTTGGAAGTGATGATTGACATGGAGAAAACATCGATGACAGTCAAACCATGAAATTTTCTTAACATCGGTAAAGAAAATGACCGTGTTTCTTCCATGCAATAAGGACAAGCTAGACGATCGAATGTACTCCATCCTGAAAGCATTACATAAACAGGAAAATCACTTATAGTCCACAACAAAGAAGCAAGCATACGAAAAAAAATTCTTTGAAACGTCGTATGTTTCTACTCCTTTGTTCCATGGTGTTTTTAACTCCTCAATCAACGGATTTAAATAAACATCGATTCTTTGTGTCGGATCGTCAGGGCCAGAAACGACAGCAGTAAGAAACATATATGGAGTTTTCATTCACATTCACAGAGGTAAATTTTAAGGTGTGATGATAATGGGCCAAGATGAATGTTTAGCACCAAATTGAGAAAATGGTGAAAAATCATCCGTATATAATCCAAGTCTAACATTACGACTCTCCGCTTTAAAAGTAGGGTAAGTTTTGTCAAAATGCTTCCATGCTTCTCCATAGGCTGGATGTGTCAACGTACCTTCTTCCTCCATTTTCACACTATGTCATCTCATATGAGGTGCAGTTACAGAAGATGCGTATAATCTTTAAAGCCTAGGAGTGATGGGCAAGTAAGGCATACGTTTGTATAGAACTTCCTTTCCCTTCGGTTTTCTTGATTTGTACCTTTCCTCATTACATATTCTACAATTCCGAAGAGTGATGCCCTCTTTCTAAAACAACATGCAGAAATTTAAACATATATCTATTGTTAACCCTTAATTTTCTTCGACTCAAAAAGTATACGACTCAGTAAGTGTACGACTTAAAAGCTTCACGACCTACGACTCATGGCCCAGACGACCTACGAGTTAAGAAGTGAACGACTTAAGTTATGTCACGACCTAACGAGTTTAAAAGCTAGCGACTTACGACCTAAGTGGTCTTAACGGTCTACGACTTAAGAGGATCTGTGACTTAACTACTCAGAGGACTTACGACTTAGTGACTTAAAAGAGCTAACGACCTAACTGCTGAAGGGACCTACGAGTTCACAGGCCTACGACTTAAGGGGGTCTCCGACTTAACAGTTTGCGAGTTAAGGAAAATCTACGACTTAAGGAAGCTCCGACCTAACTACTGTAAGGAGTTACCAACCAAGACGACTTACGACTTAAGGAACTCAAGACTTAGCTTAAGTCGTCCACGACCTAAAAGCTATCAGGTTAAAGTCCAGTGCCTGCGCCTATACCACTTTGATCTGATAAGTCGGCCACGACTTATGATTTATTATAAGTCGACCACGATCTAAGACTTAACTCCTACCAAGCCACGAACTGAATTCAGTAAGTCGTCCAGAAGTTACCTTAAGTCAACCACGAGTCACGACTTATCTTAAGTCGGCCACGACTCATGACTTGGCAGAAACTTCTGTTCAGAATTTGACTCCTATAAATAGACCACCACTTCCAACATGAAGCGGACTTTTGGACAAATCATTTCTAAAGCGTCGTTACTCTGCCGAACTCTCAACTCATTCAACAATTGAAGATCTTCAAGCATTCGAAACACTACAACAAGCTTCGAGAGGAATTTCTTACGTCCAACACGGATTCATCAAATTTCATCATCGAAGTTTGAGCTAGTAGTCGAGATTGTTTTCAAGATCAAGTTGTATTGTTTTCATAAGTGAATTGTATCACATTGTAACCAGATTCAGTAATAAAGAGATTCAAAGTGGATGTAGGCTCGATCTCAAGCCGAACCCCTATAAACTGCTGTCTTTTACTGCTTATTCACTATTTTACTGCTTACTTCTTATTCCCGTCACACGAGTGGTGCTTTTACAATTCTTCTACACACACACCTGGTGTTAGCTTTCACATTTTATCGTTAACATTTTGGTGCTTTCACTGAGAATCCAACTCAGGCAATCATTCACCATTGCTTCACGAAAGTTCATTGAAAAAAGTTTCTTTCAAGACCAGAAGATTATCTAACATGATGGCTCCTGGAAGAAGAGGTAGACCTATCAGATCCAGAAATGCTCATGAAGGGACTTCCGCTTCCCCAACAACAGACCAAGCAACTCCTACTGTTGGAGTCACCAGGGCTGAATTGGATGACGCAGTTTCTGGATTATACCAACAAATTGAAGCTCAAAACGCTTTGATGATGGATAGATTAACTGCTCTGCTCGGGGCAAATCGTCAACCAGAAAACCATCAAACAACTTTTCCTGGAATGCCACCTTACCAAGCTGAGGGTTCTATGCCGCAGCCAACTTATCGTGAATATGCGCCCGGGCAAGCTTCCGAGAGAAGGACTGATGCCTGCCCGGAGATGTCTTTGAATAATAAAGAGTACCTGTCCGAGATGGTTGGCCGCATCATGAAAGAGAGCATGCAGAGGGAAGAGAATGAGAGTGACTGGGGATTTGCACCAAGCAGAACTCCGTTTACTGAAAGGATCCTGAAAGCGGAATTTCCAAGGAAATTTGCACCTCCTACTATCCAAGCCTATAGGGGAACGAGTGACCCTAATCATTTCCTATACAAGTACGATTGGCATATGACCGGTGCAAGAGCGTCAGACGAGATTAAGTGTCGATACTTTCCAGTGTACTTGGAAGGTGTGTCCTTACTTTGGTTCACAAAGCTTCCAATTCGGTCAATAGATCAATTCTCCGACTTGACGCAAAAGTTTAAAGAGCAGTTCAGATTGTATGCTTCAAAAGCTAAGGATATAATGTCACTGTCTAGTCTTGAACAAGCTCCCGGAGAATCAATCAAATCTTTTTTAAGCCGTTTCAATATAGCTGTAGCCGAAGTGGACAATGTAGAACCGCGTATGATCCTGACCTACTTGGTGCGAGCCATCAATAAATCGAGTGAATTTGGAAAATGGCTAAAAATGAAGGAACCAAATTCCCTTGAGAAGTTTTATAAAAAGGCCGGTGAATTCATGCGCCTGGAAAGCCTTTCCGCCTCAGCAAAAGTATTAGTTACCAAGGACAACGATAATGATCTTGCTTCTAACAGAAGAAATTCTGAGAATCAGAAAAGGGAAAACGACGGAGGAAAGAATCAGGGGAATGAGAAGAAACTCCGCCGCTTCGATCTTTCAGATTTTACTCCTTTAACTGATACACCAAGAAATATCTTTTTCGCAACAAAGGATGTTGTCAGGTATCCTAAGCCACCTGAGATGAAGAGAGGTGCAGTGCGTAATGGAAAATTCTGCCAATTTCACAATCAACCTGGCCATGACACTGACCAATGTCGCCAGTTAAAAAATGTGATTGAAGAATTGCTGGTGCAGGGTAAACTCCAACAATACGTTAAGAGAAGCGGAGTCGATCCAACCTCATCCACTCGGGGTCAACAACATCCTACCCATCAATCTGATTCTCACAACAACGTTGCGGTACAAGATTCAGAAATGCTTGTCATTAATGTTGTCACAGGAGGTTCACACCCAGCAGGCAGAAGTTGGGACGACTGATAATTGTCCACAAAACTGCAACTGGGGCATCTTTCACTTTCTCTGGCATATAAATCCGAAGCTATGAATCTAGTGCAAATGGAAAGTCAGCCCGGAGATTCTGAAACAACAATCATTAGCATCCATTTTTTACTTAACAGCATTTCTTAAATTTGTAAAATGATAATGGATGTGTAACTTTTGCATTGTAAACCGCTGAGAAATCAGTATGATTGAATAGTGAAAAAAGCTATGAATTCTGTGTTTTCTGTTAAAAAATGCCTGTTATATTTCGATGTGTAAATACTCTAAATGTATTGCTAAAATGTCGATCTAATATTGCAGGTCACTAAAGCGAAGCTCACCCATCGTAAAGCCAAGCGAGCCCTACAAATCACTTATTAAGCAAATACCAAGCAGCAAAAATTCCAGACTCAAATCCCATACAAGAGGTACTTCACATAAAAAGTTGGCGATGCCACTATGTCAAGCACTCGTTAACTGGTTGCGGTCGTCAATATAAAAAGACATCCAACCAAGTAACTTGCGTTTACCCGGTGGAGTCACTTAACAGTGAAGTCTACTTCTTCGGATAAAGCAATTTACTTGCAAAAGAAAGGAAAACGCGCTTGGAAACAATGATAAAGGATCGCTGATTAGCAGATGATGAGGAAACATGGGCCGGCAAACACAGAAGCGGCCAAAAGGAGGTATGCCTCTCAATAAGAAGGCCGGTAGATTCACAAAAGGGACACCTTCCCAAGCAGAAGGAACAGGACCCTTGCTAACTGATCGTGATGCATCCGATCATACAGCTTGTGTCCGTCCCGTGGATCCAATCGCCTCTGAGACACAACCCTCCTGGCACACCAATTCACCAAGGCTCCTCTCCGGAAGCCGAAAAAGCCCTCTTCGGAGGCACATTTCTCCAGTGTAGAAGTGCAAAATGCTCCTCTTCGGAGGCCCACTTCACCAGAGCTGAAATGATAAAAAGCCCTCTTCGGAGGCACATTTCTCCAGTGTAGAAGGGCAAAATGCTCCTCTTTGGAGGCCCACTTCACCAGAGCTGAAATGATAAAAAGCCCTCTTCGGAGGCACATTTCTCCAGTGTAGAAGTGTAAAATGCTCCTCTTCAGAGGCCCACTTCACCAGAGCTGAAATGCCAAATTGCTTCTCCTCGGAGACCAAAATCGCCTCTCTTCGGTGACCAAAATCGCTTCTCTTCGGAGACCAAAATCGCTTCTCTTCGGAGACCAAAATCGCTTCTCTTTGGAGACCCAAAAACCTCTTCGGAGACACACTTCACCATGCTTGAAGTACCAGACATAAGCCCTCTTCGGAGGCATAAAAACAAAGCCTTCTTCGGAAGCACTAAACAAATCAAAAAAAAAATTCTTCAGAAAGTTCACTTCACTGCATAGGAAAATCCACTTTTTAACAAATGAAAGTGATCATCCCCGAAAGTTGAAGTGCTCTTCAGAAAGAAAGAGAAAGTAAAAATTTCTCCAAACACGAGATATGATCTATTAAAAGAAGAATGATTCTTCCATTAAAAGTGGAATAGTTATTCTCTAAAATAACAGTATCAGTCTTGTAAAAGCTAGAAATGTTGCAATGCACTTGTGATATGGGGGCAATACTATACAATTCAATTATATTAATAAAAGTAACACGCAAGCAACATACCACAAGTTCATTGCAATATCACGGAAAATAGATGTGGAATAAATGCATTCTCAAACACAGACAGAAAAGTTTGTACAAGTAAAAGGAATCGTTTATTCTACACTAAAAAATGAGAAACAGATGCATTCTCACATACACAAGAATTTCTACAAGTAAAATATCTATTTTATTCAATACTATGAGAAATTTTTACATTGTGCAGATTACAAAAAAATGCGGGGACCGGTACCCGCACAATCTCTGGTCGATACAAGCAAAAAAGTAAGACAAGAAGCCCAGTTTATTACTCCTTCTTCCCACCCTTGGTATCCTTGCCTGGTTTGAAGACCAGTTTCGGGATCCGGCGTGGACGAGATGGAGAAGGAGGAGTAGTTGGGTCTTTTTCAACATTTTCTTCCTCAACCGAAGCGCTCTTCTTCTTCTTCTTCATGGCACGCTTCCCTTTCCTTCTCGAGGAAGACTCACTTCCAGGAGTAGTAAGAAATGTGGAAAGTTTCGTGTCATCATCGAGAGACTGCTCCGGAGTCTTTTCGCCTCCTTCAAGTTCCATAGTCTTTTGCTCCTGCGAAACAACCGGATTGTCCAAGTCTTTGAGGGCTTCTATTTTCTCTTCTTGCGATCCCGGTTGAGAAGCTGGAAGAGGAGTAACTTGAGAAGAAGAGGGAGCGGCAGCCAAAGAAGGAGAAGTTGGCGCAACTTTCGGTGCTTCTGCTACAGAAGGAAAGAAGTCAAAATTAGTGTTCTCCGAAAAAAGAGAAGATATTGGATCACGAGGACTTAAGTAATAAGCGAGAAATTCATCCAAATCAATTGAATCAAATGAATAATCCACTTGAGCCAAATCTGACTTGAAGTTACCTAGAGAGATCGGTCTGGACAAATCAATCTCAAATTTATCAGCCTTAGTTTCTTCTTGGCTCTTCTCTTCAATTTGGGTAAGAGGAGTCTCGGAAGTATCGGGTTTATCTTCGACATCTTTTGCAGCAGGTGGAGAGTGAGAGATAGAACCGATGATATCAACATCGGTCAAAGTCGAAGTGTGGACAGGGTCAGTTAGAGATACTTTCTTTTCTGGATGCTCCTTTGCCACTGTCCCAGCTCTAGCTACGGCAAGTTGCTCTTTGCCTCTAGCAAGCGCATCACGTGCTTCATCATTCAGATAAAGCGCTGCAAGGTCTGCCTCCGCATAGCTAGCAAATGTGTCAACTACGGCCTCCCAAACTTCGGCCAATGTAATCTCGTATTTGGGGCCCAAGAACGAAAGACTACCGCGGCCTAGAACGCTGTCCATATAAAAGTCAAATAGAGTAGAATCGATGCTAGCTTTAGTGGCTTCGTGAGACTCTTCGGCCGCAACTTGTCCAGCAACCGCGTCATCACGCTCCTTCTCAACTTTAAGAAGCTTAGCTTTCAGCATCTCAATCTCCGCATTTTGGGACATAATTGTTCCCCGCAGCTCAGCATTTTCTATGCGATATTTCTCAGAAATGTGCTGCTCAGCTGCAAGCTTCATTTCGGCGTCCCTTTGTGCAGCATGTGCGTCCCGCACTTGCTTCTGAAAGACTTCTTCCTTTTGAGTGTGCGATGCAGAAGATGAGGCGAGATCTTCCTTAAGTCGCGTGACTTCAGATTCAAGCTTTGCCTTGTCGTCTGCGATGCTCGTGATCTCCGCATCATGCTGCTTACACCATTTATCCCATTCAGCTTTATCGTTCTCCAGAGTCAACATATTTTCAAGATTCATGTGATTGACTCTTTGGAGTTCATCGACAAGTTTCTGCCACTGCGACATCCTCTCAATGTTAAGCCTGACTGCGTCAAGACTTTTAAGCATGTCTTGCTTATCAATCGGGACCAAATCCAGTTCAAAGCGCACTCCTTTTAAGCACCAATTCGGAAATCGGCTCTGAAGTGTTGGAGGGCCATCTTTAACTTGATATTGTGGCCTTGAGATGATTGCTTGAATGTCAGTTTTCTTTAAAGGAGGAGAGCCGGCCGGGATATTAGAAGATATAGGAACGTCAGTTTTCTCAGAAATTGCAGACGCGTCCTTTTCATCAAGTTTAACCCGTTTACTCGGGTCATCAGTAGCATGCTTCTTCCCTTTGTCATCATGATACTTTCTTTTATGGGAGTCATCGTCCCTCCTTCTTTGCTGCTCCTCGTAAGCACGCCTTTCTTGAGCTTTTCTAGCTGCACGCTCTTCGTTAGATTCTTTGCGGGTGGGAAGATAACGTCCATAATCGTAAGAATCGCGCCCTCCGTAGCGCCGAAAGTTGTCATAATACGAGCCAGTTCGCCCCATTGTAGAACCTGAAATTGAAGAAAAGACAAGTCTTAGAAATCTTCAAATTAAGGAGGCTAAGTGCATATAAGTGCTAAGCATCCTAAGTGTGTGTGATGTGCGAACTACGCGCGTCAAACTACAAACCACTCTTTGGTTGGGGAGTGATAGCAGATTGAGAAACGGGAGTTGATTCTTGAGCCGACAAAGTTTGCTGCAAAGTAGATGTTGCTTCTGTTACAGGAGAAGTGGCTTTAGTTATGTCATCTTTAAAGAGCTCTCGAGAAGTTATCATTATATCACTTAAGCCATCGAAGGTGTCATCACCATGGTACCCAGCAGAGCTTTCCTTTTCAGCCTCCACATCGGCTGACTTTTCAGAGATTCGAGGATTTTCTTCCTCTTCGATAATTGGGGCAAGTGCCAGTTTGCTAGACGGGCCCGCAACATCGGTAAGTGTGGGACATTTTACCAGTTAAGTTCCAGTGGCAGTTTCCTTCGGTGTGGGGTCTTCAACAGAAAGTGGGGCATTTGCTGCCTTCAAAGGAGAGTTGGGAACTTCGTGAGGCTGAGTAGAGCGAGAAGAATGAAGAAGTCCGAACTGATGAAGAAATTCGTCTTTCAACAAAAATTTCGCGTCCCGCTCTTCAATCGGTACAGCCATAAGCCTCTCCAGAGTTTGCTTGTTGCTAAGATTCCTAGAAGGAGGGGGAAGCGCTGAAATGAGAAAGCAAAGTTAACACTTGATGATTCATACTTCACAAAAACTCAAAAAATAGAAGAAGTAAAGATAGATAATCTTACTTCCTTCCCTCCACACAGCGTAGAATCCCGGGGGACAGCGAACATAAAAGAATTGAGTCAAGAACCCGTGAGCACTATCGGGAAGGCCAACAATCAATTTACGGTTTCTGGCACTTCTCACGACAGTAATAGAAGGATGATCTTTGGTTTTGGTGAAAGAGCACAAGTAGCATATCTCGTCGAAATTCAGAAGTCGCTCGAGAGTTCTCCCAAATAGCACACATAGCCCCATTAAAATGGCGTAGCCATTGGGATGTAGCTGAAATGGGGAAATGGCCAGTTGTCGGAGAAGATGCTGGAGAAAGTTATTGAAAGGTGGAACGGCTCCACTAAGGCACATCTGTCGATTCACTGCTACAAAGCCAGGAGGCGCTACATCAGCAGTGCTATTCTTCTCAGGGAGGATGGCATCAGCTTTTGCAATGCCAAACTGAGTGCACAATTGCCGAAAAACCCTGTACGATAGAGTGGTAGAAGCTCTTTCTGGGGGATTGACTAAAGGAGATGGAATAGGAGTGGACTCTCCGGTCTGGACTGTTACATCTCCTTGTTGAGAAGTCATTCTACACAAGCAACTGGATATTCAAACATGAAGGTGCACATTTCCTAAATAGTGTGAAGTGTTGTGCAAAACTAGTAAAGATAACAAGTAAATACAACTGGAATTAAGATAGTCGGTAATTGATCGATTATCGAATTTCAGAACTTGTTAATTTAAAGTTCAGGTACAGTATTAAGTGTAAACCGATCATTTTCAGTTGACTGTTTTAATGTTGCTTTAATACTTTGCTTGAATCTGTAGATTTAGAGCACTTCATTCACACAATCTATTTATGTCAATTATCTGTTATTAGCTAATCTGTCATTTGATGTGGGCAGTCAGTGACAGTATATTCGTCCTAATTTTCTGTAAATGCGGTATTAAACAGGTTGATTAATTTGCAAGTTAGAACGATCTGTGAAAAGATGCAACAATTCAAAGCTCAGCAGTTCAAAGTTCATGCAAAACACAAGTCTTGAGTCGCCAATGACTTATATGTTAACTTGTCCACGGCTTAAGGACTTTAAGGCAAGACAGGACAGGTCATTTCGATTTTAGGTCGTTGATGCCTTGAGTCGGCAGTACTTCAAGTCGTTAAGTCGTGTAAAAGAAGAAAGAGACTTCAGGTTAAAGCGAGGTAATTTCCCTAAGTCCTAAGTCGTCCACGACTCAAGGCTTATGTCGTGACAGGCTTAGGTCGTACAAGGCTTATGTCGTGATAGGCTTAAGTCGTACAAGGTTTATATCGAATGAGGCTTATGTCGTAGGTCGCAAGACGCTACTAAACCGTGACCATGCTAACATCTCACTCCATTGGAACCATTGACTTTTCTCCTAACCCGTTATCCTCCAAACCCGATAACCTCTCAATCAACTATGATCCTTATCCTAATTCCACCACACCATTGAATCACCCAAAAGCCAATTTCAGATCGCCAAAGCCTCGTCAACCTAATCAATTATTAAACCTAAAATATAGTGATCCCTCATCTCCATCGCCCCAAAACATTGCACGAGAGGATGGATTAAGTACAAGGAGGGGAATTCACGAATTAATGATGATTAAGGATCGAGAAGGAAGCAGGAACACTTACGCAATGAAGAATCGAGGGTCGAATTGGTTGATTGTTAGAAAGGGAAAAAATTGCCTTGAGAAAGCTCGGAGGAATATTAATGGCAGATACGACTCAGGAGATAGGCAATGAATAGAAGGATCGACTCAAGCTTTTTATACCTCGGGGCAGTGGAACACGAAAAGGCACACATGAGTTAAGATAAGTCGAAGCACACGACCTACGACTTAGGCGTGTACATCGAGGGGCAAATGTTAACCCTTAATTTTCTTCGACTCAAAAAGTATACGACTCAGTAAGTGTACGACTTAAAAGCTTCACGACCTATGACTCATGGCCCAGACGACCTACGAGTTAAGAAGTGAACGACTTAAGTTATGTCACGACCTAACGAGTTTAAAAGCTAGCGACTTATGACCTAAGTGGTCTTAACGGTCTACGACTTAAGAGGATCTGCGACTTAACTACTCAGAGTACTTACGACTTAGTGACTTAAAAGAGCTAACGACCTAACTGCTGAAGGGACCTACGAGTTCGTAGGCCTACGACTTAAGGGGGTCTCCGACTTAACAGTTTGCGAGTTAAGGAAAATCTACGACTTAAGGAAGCTCCGACCTAACTACTGTAAGGAGTTACCAACCAAGACGACTTACGACTTAAGGAACTCAAGACTTAGCTTAAGTCGTCCACGACCTAAAAGCTATCAGGTTAAAGTCCAGTGCCTGCGCCTATACCACTTTGATCTAATAAGTCGGCCACGACTTATGATTTATTATAAGTCGACCACGATCTAAGACTTAACTCCTACCAAGCCACGAACTGAATTCAGTAAGTCGTCCAGAAGTTACCTTAAGTCAACCATGAGTCATGACTTATCTTAAGTCAGCCACGACTCATGACTTGGCAGAAACTTCTGTTCAGAATTTGACTCCTATAAATAGACCACCACTTCCAACATGAAGCGGACTTTTGGACAAATCATTTCTAAAGCGTCGTTACTCTGCCGAACTCTCAACTCATTCAACAATTGAAGATCTTCAAGCATTCGAAACACTACAACAAGCTTCGAGAGGAGTTTCTTACGTCCAACACAGATTCATCAAATTTCACCATCGAAGTTTGAGCTAGTAGTCGAGATTGTTTTCAAGATCAAGTTGTATTGTTTTCATAAGTGAATTGTATCACATTGTAACCAGATTCAGTAATAAAGAGATTCAAAGTGGATGTAGGCTCGATCTCAAGCCGAACCACTATAAACTGCTGTCTTTTACTGCTTATTCACTATTTTACTGCTTACTTCTTATTCCCGTCACACGAGTGGTGCTTTTACAATTCTTCTACACACACCTGGTGTTAGCTTTCACATTTTATCGTTAACATCTATTTTGATATGGTAAATCAAAAGCCGATATAAGTTTTTTTAACTTCATAGTTATTTTCACACATTAAATTATCGGGCGGCATATGTCGTTTTGCAGCTTGTACAACAACTGTAAATCCGGCTTCGGTGATGTTGTATTTGACTTCATCGCAATGTATTCTGTGGTTACTGATAGCTGAGTGTCACTTTAACAACCATCCTAAAGAGGTTTCTTAGCAGCATCCAATAAATCATAATTTTTTTGCTTCAATATTTAGTTCTTCAACATTTACATCGTCGTCATCAACTTCAAACATAGGAACATTGATCGTGCGGCATCTTCAATCATATTTTCTATACGATTCATCATAACAATTTCATTACCAGCCACCTCTAATTCAGACTCTATAGGAGTATATGCTACAACTTCTCCATGACGATCCCAAACATAATACTCCAGTATGAAACCGTTTTTACACAAATGAACTTTCATAGTATCTGGTAACAAATACTTCAAATGTTTACACCTACTACACGGACAACGAAATTCTACATCGTTTCCATTATTACTTAAAGCGAATTAAACAAGTACGTTTATACCATTATAAAAATCTTCCTTTATTGAGCCTCTCAGTCCCCTTATTTGATACATCGACCTCCTCCGATCAACAAAATAATCGATCATTTTTTCTATTTAGAAATATATGTCACAAATTCAAAAATAAATATCGGCCATTTTACGAATTGATATTTTATTTTTCAATTTATTGATACATAATCTTATACGTGTTAATTTTACCCAACTTAAGAATACAATATTGAAATGTCGGTTTATGGTTTTCTACTTTGATGGCCAGTCATCCTACTTCCCATTACAAACATAGTAAACAATTACATTTCGTAAATTATTTCATTTTAAACGATTAAGCAAAATTTCGACAGCACATCCCATTTGTTTCTTGTATTGTACACAAATGCGTATACACATGAAACAAAAAAGAAAAGTGACGACAAAATTTTGTGAACCATTTAAAACGAAATAATGCACGAAATGTAATTGTTTACTTTGTTTATAACCTGTCCAATACAGGGACAAATATAGCAAGTATTGTACCAGATGAATATAAATGTCTGTTTTATGACAAAAATGAATATCTATATAATAATCATGTAGAACACTTGTCGGACGGGACCGAAAACTCTCTAAGGGACGTAATAAAAAAGTAGTTTATACAAAAATTGGAAGTTTTATAGTTTGTCTTATTATTTATTATATAACATATTATTGTTTGTAAACGGTTGAAAATTTACTAATTTTATATTTTTTGAAAAATTATTAATTTACCACATTATTCCGCGTATTTTATCGAACAAGGTTAATTCAGCGTATTATAGTAGATATGTAAATTATTTTTTTACAACGTTTTCAATAGAAAATAATTTATTTAATTATTAGTATGCGTGTGTGTGTATACATATAATGATACACATATACACACACATATATGAACACATAAACACCCCCAATTAACACAAGACAATGCTAAAAATAACACATATATAATGGTTTACACATATACACAAATTCATGATTTATACTTGCTTTTCACAATTTAAAGCTAACAAATGAAATAGGTATTCCAAGGGATACTATAAACCATCATTAGGCTAATAGAAACAATTAGAATCACTAATTAGCCCTAATTTATCAAATTAGGCAAATCTAGATTTAGGTTATTAATTACGTTTTTCGCAAAAAACAGATATTATACCTAAGATTGGAAGCAATAGAGAGTGATTAAGGAGCCATGCAAGATCCAAAAGCTTGAATTTGGGGTTTGGAAGCTTGAAAATGGGTTTTAGGGATTTTAGTAAATTATTTTTGTTCAAATGAAATGAGGAAGAAATATCTCAGTCGAGAAATGTACAACGCGAATTTCTAACGGCCGCCGATGGCCCATCAAAAGCCATCGGAAACCATCGCACTTGAGCCGTCGGAAACCTTCACCAAGTGTCGTCGGTATTTCAAGCTATTCATGTAGTGACAACCTGTTTATTTGAAATAAATAATCTTCCCATAATTCACAAAGGCCAAAATCGAACTCCCAATGGTCTAATCTTGTTAAATTGTACAAAAAGTGGGTAGTAATATCAACATACACCATCTTCATCCTTGCAAGTCAAACAATCATTATCCTCACAGTAGGTTCTTGGTACAATCAAATAATAGGAGAAAATAGAATAAAGGAAATGAACTAAAGGTAGAAGCGGTATACAGCAGTATCACTCTGTATCATTCTTTCTCAAAAATACAACAATCAATAGAATCATATTTTTCTTTCAAATTCTATTTTGGTATCAGAGCCAAAAGGAAAAACTGCTTAATAGTAGAAAACGCCAAGCCTAGATTATCATTAGAGAAATTTCATCACCTGATAATCTGGCTGCGCCTGGCTATCATCTGAGAATCAAGATTCTCATCATTTGATCGCTTCCACTTTTGAGTTACCTGTTCTGTTTCAAGAGCAGTATCATCTTATCAGCTTCATACTCAAATTCTTGGTGTGCCTCGCCAAGAAACTGCCATAAGAGGAATCTCATCACTTGGAATTTCTGGCTGCACATCAAGTATTGTCAAAGATTACCCATCAATTAGCAATTCTTGATATTACCCATCAGCAAAATAGCAGAAGGAGATGTTGATAACTCTGCTTCAGCAAATTCAAACCCGAATAACTCTACAACAAGGCATAATTCAACCCAACATCTGATCAAGGTCATAGTCAAACCCCAAATTCAGTTGATTACCATACAGCTAAAATCAAAAATTCTTCTTTGGAAATTCCAAATTGAAATAGCAATCAAAGGATATGGGCTTGAAGATCATGTTCTTTGAACTTTGATTACACCACCTAGATATATTACAGATAATGATGGGAAGCTAGTGAGCAGTTAAGAATATGTAATTCATCAAAGACAAGATAGTTTAATGAGTTCTTGGTTACTATCATAGATTAGCGCAAACTTGTTGCCATAGTTAGTTGGATGCAAAACTGCCCATGAAATATGGTCAACAATTGAACAAGTGTTCAATACACAATCAGCGGAAAAAATAATATACTACAAAAGACAACTATAGAACTATAAGAAAGATAACTTATCTTTGAGAGAGTAATTGACCAAGAACAAGACACTTTGTGATCAATTAACATTAGTTGGTCACAAGATTACTGACACAGAGCATGTCTTGTGTATACTGGGAGGTCTTGATGATGAATATGAGTCAGTTGTGGCAATGATATCATCAAAAGAGATGACACCATCCATTCAATATGTTCATTCCACCTTGCTTGCTTATGAAGGTAGAATGGAACAAAAGAAATCTTCAATTTCAGTTTTCTCTGCTAATTTGGTTAGCAACAACAAAGGTAAAAATCAAGAAAGAATCAATCATAGTGGAAATCAAATCAATAATTATCAAAGAGGAGGTTAGCAATATAGAGGAAAAGGAAGAGGTGGAAGGTAGAGTAATAACAACAGTAGACTTAGATGTCAGATTTGTGAAAAGCTTGGTCATGGTGCAAACAAGTGCTATTTCAGATTTGATGCAAATTATACTCCATCACAATTGAAGAACGACAATTTAAGAAACTACATCCTAAGTGCCAATATGGTCAACACACAACATGATGATAAAAATCATTTAGAAAGTTTGAATATAGAGTCAACTAAAGTGTAAGCCATTCAAGATGAAAGCTGGTATCCAGATTCAGGAGCTTCTAATCATGTGACTAACAATCTAAGTAATTTAAATCTTGGCAACAAGGAGTATAGAGGTAAACAATTATTGTACATGGGAAATGTTAAATCAATTAAAATTACTCATACTGGTAATGCATGTATTAAGGGTAAGAGATAATTCTATCTTAATGATTTACTAAGAGTCCCCTTGTAAGTATCCAAAAACTCGGCCTTCGAAAATCGGCACCCGTACTTCACTTGTACTCAAAATGTCGTAGATTCAAACGCCAAATCTGGCTTCTCAGAGCTTATAACACAGTAAGTATAACAACACAGCGGAAGAAAAAGAACATAGAATATATCAATATATAACATTGATACAATGACAGATACAAAATCTGGTACAGTATGATACAACAGAATGATACAACATATATCAATATACATCAGAGATATGATACAAGAAATAGCAGCGGAAAGAAAATAGATAACACCAGCAGCGGACAGGATATCTCCAATAGAATGCTCCAATCCATAGCTAGCGGAAAGCAAAGTCAGCCGTCCAAGGACTAACTAGCTCTAGATAATCTACTCAACCTGAATATCTGATAAACCCAACTCTAGACTGCCCGTGTGGAAAATGGTGGGCACCCAGAGTTTAGGAAGGGAACAATAAACTCCGAGTCAGTCATGGTGACTGGTGTGAGCAACAAAACAGTTTATCTTTAAAATAACAACAAAGGAAGTAAAAGACATTCGCAATGCTTTTGGAAAATGAAACTACCATAAGACCTCCCGCCACACACACAATGCAAACGCAGAATTGGAGGAGATTTCTTCTTATGATAGTAAAAGATGCTTACTACGCCAATCATTGGATTATTATTATTAATGTCTAGTGTGGAAAACATTTCGAAAGTATAATATTAATCTTAGCCAGCATAGACATTCCGAACTATGCCTACTATAGCTACCATCTAAACAGTGGGGCGCCACCATAAGTAAATGGCAGGTTCTACAACTAAAACCGTACAAGTTCCGTATTGGGAAATGGATTTCCAACAAATGGTCAGGCTAAGGAACTTCCTTTCCTACTGCCACATGGGATCGACTTTGGCTGGACGTCCCGAGAGACAAACTTCTCTCTGCCAACACAAGGCCGGGTTACCCCTGTAACTAGGTAACTCACGAATATGCCATCCCCCGGTCCTTTGGGACCTTTATCCGAGGGGCCCCTCAATAAACACACAATCACACAATAAATGAGATCGGAGTATCCACATAGGTTAAATACCAGGGCTCCATACCTGATACCACCCTTTTCCAGAAGGCAATGACATACCCTAAAGGGCGCGACCCTCATAACCTTGCCGCATATTCCTGTTTCGACCATTTCCGGGTTGTGAGGTCCGAAGAGGTCTCGTCCCTACGCTTTTTCACAAAGCCACGCTTTGATCACAAATGATCAATAGATGATCAACACACAACAACACTCAGCATGCCACATTACCAAATTGGGAGTATATCGCTGATAAATTTCAACTACATAACCTCTAAGCTCGTACGTCTCAGAGAAGGGTGTTAAGCTAAGAGAATAAATTCTCCGCCACCAACAGAAATGTATTTGAAAGAAATCTGCTTTATATCTCAAATTGTAATGTCAGACATGTAACCATACAAGTCTGTTCCGGGTTCGAACAGAACCGAAGGCACTTCTGAAGAAGCCCTTGCAATCCGGGTATTTACAATCCCGATCGGACTTCCCATCACTTAGGGAACCTCTATACCGGAGCAACTCAGTGCAGATACAATCGATAGGTTATCCTATCGTTCTCGCAAATACCCGGTCTTCAACACCGGTCTTCAAATGCTATCCATATACGACGTATCACTTATTCGGAATGGGTCATATGACACAAAGGTCCTCTCCCGGCTAAACCGAATAGTGAGCGCAATATTTGAAAACATATGGATATTGGGATTTCAATTAAGTCACAACTTAAACCCACACTTTCCTTTCAAATGGTTTAAATAAATTACCATTTCAAATCTTTAAACAAAAAGATTCATTTTAACAACCTTCAACGGTTTAAACAATTTCCACACTTTAATCTTTTAAACAAAAGATTCATTCACAGATTTTCCAAATCAATTTCCATTTCAATTGGATTAACTCGTTAAATCTTTAAAACAAAGATTTAACTTTAGCTTTCAAAACAATTCCATTTCAATTTGTTTAAACAAATCATCATTTTAAATCTGTTAAAAATAAACAGATTTAATTCATAGCTTTCAAAAAACAATTCATTCATAACTTGGAAAACCATTTTTCAATTCAAACTTGAAATTCCTTTACTTAAATTGGAATTTCATTTCTTACCTGAAAGCTTTTATTCCATTGAAAACAAACAGTTTCATTTCAGAAAATCTGATTCATTCATGCGAGTTGAAATCCTTGGGTTAATTAAACCAAACTTTTAAAATGGTTTAAATTCATATAAACACATTTATAACATCTTTAACTATAATTTCCAATTATGGAATTTAATTCCAACTCTTGCATTTAAATTCAAATTGAATTATTTAAATTGGAAATTTTACTAAGTTATTGAAAATAACTTTTATCTTTGAAAAACACCTTTTCAAAAGTTTTAACATTTAACCCAAACCCATTTCCAAAATCAATTGAAATTAAAATTTCAATTTCAAAAATATTAAATTTAAATCATCTGTGACTTCACCGATTTCCTCGTGAAATCCATAATTGTGTGTGTAAAGGTGTGGTCTAGGGGTTTCACATAGTAGTGCAACATCATTCAATCATCACATATCAGAATACAGAAATATAGTTGACAAGCGATATAACTATAACGCTTATCTTTTATTCACATATCACATATCATATACAGATGATAATATATTACATTCATCCCAGATAAATAAATACAGTACATATCACACACAAATCAGCATATATATATCACACAGCATCATAATCAGGGATATTAAACAATTCAAACATTCAATACCATTCAAATATCCATAAGTAAGATCAATTAATCCTTTGATTAATTTTAAATCAGATTAGTTACTTATGAATAAATTACTAATCCTGGTTAATTAATATTAATTACAACCCATTTTAATTAATTATCCTTTAATCATTTATTAATTAATCTTTAATAATAAATTGATTAACCTTTAGTTATTAATTAATCAACCTTTAATCACTAAAAAATTAACCTTTAATTATTTAATTATCTTTTAATTAATTTTCCCTAATTAATCACATTAATTAATTAATTCTCAATTAATTATAATTCCTTAACCATCTTCATTAACTAACCTTCAATTAATTAATCATCCTCAAACTTATTTCCTTAATTAGGTAATCACATAATTAATTATCCTTTAATTAATTATTCCTTAATCACTTTCATTAATCTATTAATAATTCTTTAATTATTTAAGATTTCATCAACTAAAAGATAAACCATTGATCTTTATTATTTTTAATTATCATTTAATCCTTATTTAATAACCCTTTGGAAATAGGCCATCATCAATACATTTATTAACTTAAAAATCTTTAAGTTAGATTAAGGATTATAAAACCATTTTATTTTCTTCAATCATTCACTTAATTACAAAAATTAAGTTTATAAACTTTTTAAAATTAAAGTTATATAGATTGAAAACACTTTTAACTTAATAAATTTTGAAAGAATTTACTTTTAAACCTTTTGACCAATTCAAACTTGGATTAACATTTATCATTTGCAAAAGAACTATTTTACAAAAAATCGTTTTAAATACAACTTGATCTGGGTTTAAAGTTTAAAACTGTTTTAACAAAAAAAAAAAAACAGACCCGAGACAAACTGCAAAAGACACGAGCTTTACTTCGAGTTTTTCCCCACCTCACTGGTCTTCGAGTCCATACACGAAAAAACTCGAGAACGACTCCGGGCCAACCTTTCTTCCCCAACTCAAACGAACGAACCCAGCATAACATCGTGCACGTGCACGTGCACAATCACCAGCACCATCTCCGATCAACGCCGAGATCACTCGCAAGTCACCTTTGACCTCGTCGACGAACCCCACTACCCAGTTTGACGATTTCTTCACGAATTCAAAATCGAACAAATCGGTTCATCCTGGAACCAACTCAGTCGGCAAAACCACCCCCATCGCCGACAATCCTAGCCATTATCGACCACGCCGACCATCCCACAGACACACCTCAACCTCCAGCCTTGATCCCCCTAGGTCCGGTTGCTTTAATCGTCTCGACGACGATGATTCATCACTTCAAACCTCAACGAGTAAAATTGTGCCCTAAACCCTACAAACCCATCGTGCCGCCACCACGACCAATAATAAATTCATCTAGTATTTTTCCCAGCCTCGCCAACCCCTCTACTACCTTCATCATTAACCTCGACCAATGCATCACCGTCGACCATCGGATATTGACAATAATATGGTTTCTGTTCATTTCGATCATTCTCGACTTCCCCAAACTTATAAATCCTGATTCCTACCTTAAAATTCATCATATTCTAGTGTGAATCCAATTATCGAATCAAAACATGAATATAAGAATATTGATTTTTCAGATTTAAAAAGTTTCACTGTAAATTTTTCTTTCCAGTAAAACACCTTACTGATTTTACTTATAAATATTTTTAAAAATAGCATTAGGTTAATATAAACAAAATCTCTTTAAGGATTATAGCTTAACATCAATTATAGGAAGAGATGTTGAATTTTTTAATCTGGTTTCTGAATCCTGTAAACTAAGAACAGAGCCCACTTCAAACACATTTCATATCCTAATTCACAAATCATTTAGATATATATCAGGTTGAGTTTGCTCACATTGTTCAAAAGTGGAAAGGTTATTGATTTTTTTCTTTCTTATGTTCTAGAGCCTGTATATATATATATATCAGAGGTATATATAACATGATGGACACAAGCATACACATGAATTACAGAATAAATTCATGCTATAATCCAAACATCTATCATGCATGCAAACAATTTCACCCCAGAATTAACACACATATCAAAGTATAACACAAATCTAACTGAATTTGGGATAGTTTGCTCACCTGTCATGACTTGAAAGAACAGAGGACAAATAATCAACAGCAGTGATTAAGGGATGAACAGAGTCTCTTCAATTTGAAACTGGCTTTGAATTTTTCTAGCCGAAGTCCTTTTTTTGATCTCTGGTTTTGTTGATTTGTATTGTTTGAGGTGATATTATTTTAGTTGAAGCTTTGTTTAAGTTTGAAAATGACATTTACTTCAATTTTTTTCTCAGTTTTGTAATGGACGAAAAGAAGTGAATTGAGAAAGGCTTTGATATAAAGAAGAGAAGTTTTACTGGGTATAATATTTTGTACAACATGAGATGATATAATATTGGTTTTGGTACAAAACTATTAGAGATTTTTCTTTTGTTTAGAGGCTGAAATGAGAGCATATTGTGGCTGAAGGTATATGGCATTAATTGCCTTTGTACAACTTGCCTTATTTTATTTGTTTGTTGTCTTGGCTAAAGAGATTTCCCTTTTCTTTTTATTTCCTTGTCTCGGCTGAGATGATATGTATTTTGTGTGCTAGAGAAGAAAGCATTTAATGCTTGTGTTCCCATTTTTGTTTACATACAAATTCATTTGAATTGTATATGCACAGTTTTGATTTGCAAGCTCCATATATATATTTGTTTAACTTAAATATCATTTGATGTTTCTCCTTTTACTAGTTCTTGCCTGGTTACTTTCTTTTCTTTACTTTGTCTATGTTCTTGCACTTGCCTTACTTTTATATTTACATATGCATTTATAATTGCAAAAGATATACACATATATTTAAAACTTTCATAAATTCTTATTTACATTTTATTTTGTACTTAATACAATTCTATAACAAATGATATGAAATCAAATCATTCATTACTAACAATTAACTATATATAAAAGTTTAAAAAATCCAATATTATTCTCAATATATTCATTTTAGTAATTTCAAATCAACAATATTCATTTCTATTTCTATTTCTAACTCAGATATTATTATTTTACTTTAATACTTATCGTCTTGTATTTATTTCATAAATTCAAATCATTATTAACCATTTACTTGAAATTTAAATCTAAATCACATATATATAATATTTAGATTTTAATTGATTTAACATAGAATTTATTTGAATGCGGAGAAACTCGTTTCAATTTACAATGAATTTTACAAATTTAATTCAAAAATTAAATTTAATTATCAATTTAAATATATAAAATTCGGGGTCGTTACACCCCTTAATAAGGAAAATTTTAATAAGTGTATCACAGTTTGCAAAGGATAATGACGTTTACTTTGAGTTTTATCCTAAATATTGTCTAGTTAAAGATATTCTAACTAAATAAATTCTTTTGCAGGGTAGAGAAGCTATGGGACATTATAAATTCAATATTGCTAATTCAAGAAATTTTGGATATAATGAGTGTAATGTCTCTGAAACCAAACAAGAAGAAAACAGTAAGAAATTTGATGTTTGGCATTGTAAATTGGAACATCCAAGTAAACATTGTAATGCAAGTGTTGAATAATAATAATATACTTGTTGATAATTTTTCTATGCCTTACATCTGTACTTACTGTAAAATGGGTAAAAGTCATAAACTCGCATTTCCAAACTCAAAAACTAAGTACAATAAACCACTAGAGTTGGTTACAACAAATTTATGGGGGACAACACCAATTAGTATTGATTATGGGTATGAATATTACATCTCTTTTGTTGATGCTTATTTTAGATATGTATGGATATATTTCTTGAAATCAAAATATGAGACTTACAATGCAGTGTTGCAATTTATAGCTAATGTTGAAAAGCAAATAAACTATCAACTGAAGTTCATTCAAACATACAATGGGACATAATTCATGCCACTCAAAGAATATCTACAAAAGAAAGGAATAACTGAAAGGATGACATGTCCATATACATCAGAACAAAATGGGCTTGTTGAAAGAAAGCACAGACATATTGTTGAAACTGGGCTTACTCTACTTGCTCATGCATCAATGCCACTAAAATTCTGACCAGATGCATTTGCTACATCAGTATAATTGATAAATTGGCTATCCACTAAAGTGCTGCAGTTTAAGAGTCCATTATAAGTACTGTATAAAATCAAACCAAACTATCAAAGTTCAAAAGTCTTTGGATGTTTGTGTTTTCCTTATTTAAAACCTTATAATGCTCACAAGTTAAGTTTCAGTTCATCACCATGTACTTTTCTAGGTTATGCTGCAAATCAGAAAGGTTATAAGTGCTTAGACAGTACTGGAAGGATATATATATATATATATATATATATCAAGACATGTGGTACTCATGAGCAAGTGTTTCCATTCAACAAGACAGAAATTAAGACTACATAAAAGATATACAACCCAAAGTTGTCCTTACCATCAATACCTATTGAACTGAATACGACTATATCAGATCAAAATGAAGCAAGTCAGAATGACCAACTTCCACCAATATCAATTCCAGGAGACTTCAACTCACAATGTCCAATTCAGAACCAGGTCATGAGTTAAGTGAATCACCAGGAAATTCAAACCATGCATCATAGAAAAATATAAACACATAATCAGACTCTTATCAAGTATTGGATGATGCATTATCACCCAATACTCAACCAAAGACCGTAACAAGCGATAGAGATCAACAACCTGCAAGAACTGGGCATCACATGATAACAAGGGAAAAGAGTGGTATATTCAAACCAAAATATACAGTGCATGCCTAGACATTGATAAACCAAGCTCATATCATCAAGTTATGCTAAATGAAAAGTGGAAGGCAGCCATGAAAGAAGAATATAATGTACTGATAAGAAACAAAACATGGGATCTTGTTCCCTTTCCAAGCCACAAAAATATTATAGGATGCAAATGGACACATGGATTAAAGAAAAATGCTTATGGTTCAATTTTTAGATACAAGCAAGACTTGTAGCCAAGGGGTATTCACAACAACATGGTTTTGATTTTAATGAAACATTTTCCCCTGTTGTGAAACCAACCTCTATTAGAATTTTATTAAACATCGCCTTGCATAAAAATTGGACTATCAAGCAACTAGATATAAATAATGCATTTTTGAATGGTGTGTTGCATGAAGAAGTTTACATGGAACAACCTCATGGATTCAAGATAAAGGGAACTTGTTTGCAGGTTAAACAAGGCAATATATGGGCTTAAGCAAGCTCCAATAGTGTGGTTTGACAAATTAAAGTCAACTTTGACTAAATTTGGTTACAATTCAACAAAATCAGATAATTCATTATTTACTAAGTTTAACAATGATACTATCACTTACATACTAAAATATGTTGACGATTCTATAATTACAGGCAACAGTAAATCAAAGATCAAGAAGCTTACACCGCACTTAAACAAAGAGATCTCCATCAAAGATTTAGGAAATCTAAGCTACTTCCTTGGAATTGAAATAAAAAGAATGTCAGACACTGAAATGCATTTAAGTCAAAGCAAATATATTTCAGAGATACTGATCAGGATTAAAATGGATCAGGCAAATCTCCTACCTACTCCAATGACAAGCAACTTGCATTTATCAAAGAATAAAGGTGATCCAATAACAAATGACAAACAATACTGAAGTATAGTGGATGCACTGCAATATCCTATAATAACTAGACCAGAAATCACATTCAATATAAATAAAGTAAGTTAGTTCATACAAAGACCACTGGATGAACATTGGAAAGTAGTAAAAAGAATACTCAGATATCTCAAAGGGACTATAAATCAAGGATTGGTTCTTGAGTCATGCAAAGCACTAACCATTAATTGGTATGCAGATGCAGACTAATCAATAGATCAAGATGACAAAAGGTCAACCACTGGACACTGCATACTCTTAGTCAAAATCCAATATCATGGTGTTCGAAAAAACAGCCCACTGTCTCAAGATCAAGCACTGAAGAAGAATATAGGAGTGTTGCTAGTGCTACAACAGAAATAATGTGGATTCAATTGCTATTGAGTGAGCTAAAAATTATATCTAACAGCAAAGCAACAATATGGTGTGACAATCTCAGTGCAACATTATTAGCAGCAAATCCAGTGTTATGCTCAAGAACTAAATATATGAAATTGGATCTCTACTTTGTAAGAGAGCAAGTTATGAAAGGTAAATTAATCGTAAATCATATACCTGCTACTTCCCAAAAGGCAGATATACTCACAAAGCCATTGTCAAAGCAAAGCTTCATCAGACTGAAACACAAACTGAGAGTTGACGAAGTTAAGCGTGACTAGCAAAACTTCATTAATCATAGATCGAACTTCAATCACTCAAAAAGAAGGAAGTACTCTTGCAAAACCAGTGCTGAAGCACGATTTTGCAAGATTGAAGCATTTGAAAACATAATCAAGTCAGCCGCAACTCAATATAGATTGCAACTCTTAGATCGCACCTCTAATAACTCATTGGAGAGCAAGCAAGCCTACAAAATCACTACTGGAGCAAGAATTTGCAAGATTGAAGTGAAGAATTTTATAATTTCATGAATTCGGCGACAATTTGGGAAAAAATCGCAAACCCTAACCCTTGTTAGGTTTGGAGGAGGGGGGAGGGAATAAGAGAAAATAGAATAAATGAAATGAATTGAAGGTACCAGCGGTATACAACATTATCGTATATCTCAATATCATAAATGAATACGGGTTGCTAGGTTGTTGGGCCATCAATGCAAACCCAATTACTTTATTCTTTAAATACAAAGTAATACAGAGTTGTATAACTAGCAGAATAGCATATGCGTTATATATGTTCGTATTTGTAATATCACTCTTTATCATTCTTTCTCAAAAATACGACAATCAATAAAATCATTTTTTTTCTTTCAAATTCTATTTCAAATCCACACCAGTTAGTAATATAAATACAAACATGCCTATGTGTGTAAAAAGATATCCATACTACGTAATACTATAATTCCATCATATTTTTGTCAATTCATCCCTTGGCTTTTGACAGAATACTGTATGGAATAAGTAATCGTATTAGGCTTTGACCCGTATCTTAGAAGAATGTCAAATCGAATTTTAAATTTTACTTTACATGTAAAAAATTAAAAGTAAACAATGATTTTTATAACTTTGACCAATTAGTTAATGCAATGAAGTAGTGATATTATACATGTATATTGTATATTCCTATAATTATCATTCATAATTACTATATGTAAAAACTTGCATCCGACGCTATGAGCCTACAAGTTGGGCGCTACTACTATGAGCATCAACACCTGAAAGAGATGTACAAACCGAAAATCCGGTTAAAATTAGCAAGAAGTGAATATTTTGCCGTGTTTGCTTAAACGTGGAAATTATAAAAGGAACGTAATTGTATAAATTAAGAGTTACATAACAGATATGCAAATGCAAATTTTACTGCTCAGTTTATGCTAGTGAATTAATGCATTGATGTTACCTTCTAACAATTCATGTAATTCAAATAACCAAATATGAAATGGTACTTTAGCTGCACAAACACCCCTATTCTAAAAATGGTATTCAAACACATTGGTCATACCATAATTCAATAGAAAGTATCAAGAGACATAACACAAATTTATGGTAAAATACATAATAAGCAACCGTTTAGGAGATCAAAATCAGCATAAATGGTAATTAAATTGTCAATTGCATGAATAATGCTAATTAATGTTTTGTAAGGTAATATTACAGTAATAGAAATAATTTAATCTGATTATCAACTAAGCAAACAAAAGCTTGCTACTCTAAATATTCACCTTGTCAAAAATCAACATTAGAATATACTTTGAATATTTGTGACAACATTATTTCTATACTTTTTTGTTCTATTTATTTAGGAAAAAATTTCAATGGGGCCTGCAGAAATAACATATATTAGTTTTAGGCCTCATCAAAAGCTTATTGCAAAACTAGGCCTCGTTTTGAATATGCTTTGCGCAATTATGGATTGCGCAAGCTGAAAAATATTTTGGTACGTAGAGCTTGCGCATTCCATAAGTGCGCAAGCTCTATGTATAATGCTTGCGCAATCCATATATGCACAAGCTTTATATGTAAAGATTGCTCATATATGGATTGCTCAGGCTTAATTTTAGCCATCAAGAAGACAGAGAGGCCAGATCTGTCTTCATTTTCCCATTTCTTCATCTTCCTCTCAAAATCCTCCAAAACTCTCATCCCAAACCCAATTTTTTACCAAATCAAAATACTCAATTGCCTTGTCAACCAAATAGTTGCTAAATTATATATGGAATACACTTCTTCATCTTTACAAAATAAAGGTAATAATTTATGTTGATCAAAACGGTGCTCAAATTTTGCTATTTTTGTTGCTGTTGAAAATTAAGAGTTATTGTTGTTAGTAATGTTAATTACTAGGCAATGGTGTTCTTATTGTTGAATCATTTGGTAATGATTAATGAAATAGGAAACCCTAATAGTAAATTGGAAACCCTAATTGATATGATAATGTTTTATTGTTTATTTTGACAGTAGACATGAATGTTTGGGAGATTGACGATGAAACATTGTGATGAACTTGAAGCGCTAATTGGTGTTGCAAGCTCATGTCATATTGACGTTGATGTTGATCATGTTTCAGAAACACAGTTCGAAACAATACGGCATAAATTACATTCTGCACCATCAACCTTACACGCTCGTTTACATGAAGTTGTTTTTACGAAAGGACCCGATCATCAAATTCACGTTGACGGAAATATGCTGACACCTGTACATCCTATTGGTTAATTCATGCCAAGTGGACAATGACTATATCCAAATTGTTATTGTGGAGATGTGTGTAGTGGTCATTTGCGGAAAGCAAAAGAATGTCGGGCAAAGATTTTTCGGTTGTAGTTCGTACAACGAATACGGACTGAACCCTCGCGAAATTGGTTGTTGTAATTATTTTAATTGGATTGATCAACCCTTGTGCAAAAGGGGACTCAAGTATGCACATGAATTGCAAGCCGAAATCAGTCGTCTCAAAAAGGTGAATGAAGAACTAAAGGAAAGCGGTGGGAGGCCAAGATTTTGGTAGTCGTTTGGGACTAGGTTAACGTTGTCAAATTTGGTTTTTTTTGTTGAACCATAGTATTTTTAATATGATGTTCCTAAAATGTTTGTTTTTGTTTTAACCCGTACTGTGTGCTAGCTAAGCAGTTGGGTAAAGACTGTAGTGATTTTGGGTTTAAATGTACCGTAGAACTATAGTGTTGATTATGTTGGTGAAATATATTGGTTACGTTATTATATTGATTCGCTTGCTTGAGTTTTCTTAAAGATTGATGTGACTGCTTTTGCTTGAAGATTGCCCATAGAAACAAAACTTCTGGGGAAAATAAGGTATTAATTCAACAAATTTTTGTTTAGAATTATGTCACAAAATAAAGATTTTGAATGTGGTATTGCAACTGATTTTGTAGATTATGTCAAAGGTTCCAACTATATTTTACTATGATGGAGAATTGTTGGTTGATGATGAAGTTAAACCTAGATATGTTGGCGGAAATCTAAAAGGATCGATAATAAAAAATCATTGTAGTTTTGAAGAGCTTAAACAAAGGGCATTTGAAGTGACAAAAGTCAATCCTGTGATGTATAATTTAAAATTAGCGGTGAAATGGGTTAGAGATAATGGTTCATCTGCTATTGATTTGGAAGTTGACGATGGTTTGAAATCTACGTTTTTGGTTGGAATGAGAGTGATAGAAATATATGTTGCGAAAGTGGAACATGATAATGTGGTAGAAAGACCAACCGATAGTAATTTCTTTGGATGAGTATGTACCCACCACACATTTACAAGAAACACAATGGTCGGCGTATCTTTCTTATCTTACAAGTCATCAAGGCGAAGAGTTTACAAACTTACTTCACAGGTACAACAGAATGGTTGGAGTATCTTCAAGTCAAGAACAAAATATGATGCATAACTTTATACATCCATATCAATCGCAAGGGTTGGGAAAGTGAGTAATATTATACTCTGGCACTTGCATTTTGACTTACGTTCATGCAAAATATCTTACCATTATTTATTGTATTCGTAGTGTCGAAGAAGCATTAATTGGTTGTGCTGACGTCGACGATGATGACCATGTTGATATTGCAAACAAGAGCGGAGTGCAATTTGATAGCATGGAAGTAGCTTGTGTAGATGATGTAGATAGAACTTGGATCCATCAAATGGAAGTTAACAATGATACAATCATATACGCTGACATTGAGGAGGCCGATGATGTAAATGTCGAAGATGAAAAAATCACTTATAAAGAGTCTCTTGTCGATGATTTATGCACTGTAACAATGATGGTGAAATCGATAATGGAAAATTGTCAATTAGACGTGGAAGTGTTTGGAAGAGAATGTGTTGAGAAAGGACCACTAGTTGTGTTAATTTTTGAAAGTAAGCATAAGCTTGTTGAACAGTTATTTGAATGGACGATTAAATGTTCAGTTTCTTTTTAAGTTCTGAAATCATTTTCAAATTGATACAGTCCATTGTGATGTGGATGAAACATGTCCTTGGCGAGTGCATGCAAGCCATTCGGTGAGAAAAAAATCAAAATTGGTGGAAAATAACAACATATGGCGGCGATCACACTTGTTTAAATGCAACAATCAACTCAAACCATCGACATGCAACTTCAAAGTTTATATGCAGAAAAAATACTTCCATTGATTAAAGCAAACATATGTTTGTTTTGCAAACAATTGCCCAAGCAGTAATTTCTCTCTGTCAAAGACAGAGAGCTGCTGCAACCTTTTCCAACACACAGCAATCAACATTAACTATTATTAACAACAAAATATACCATCCATAATGCAATTGAATATCATCAACACAACTAAAGATCATCAACAACAAAAAATAACATCCAAAATACAATTGAAAATCACCAACATTAGGTCCAACAATATATACAATCAACCAACTTCATACACATCAACAACCACCTTTCCGACTAAAGAAACATCAACAACATATGTCGCCCAAACAATAAAACACCTCAATTGCGAAGCCTTCTAACCTCAACAAGTTGTCTCTCTTCTTCTTCTTCCTTCTATACACGATTAGAGTAGAAACTTGATCTTCTTCATAAGTTAGAGCAGACGTTGGAACTGGGATTTCTTGTTCTTGACTCGGCTCGAAAATTAATTCTTCTTGTTGTCTCTCCCACTGCGGACACTCTTCCATTTGCTCTTGTGTGGGTTGACCAAGACATCCAAAGTGATGTTCTCCTTCATGCAAACGGGCCATTGAGCCTGAATTTCTCCGCCGATGTGTTGTTGTTCTCCTTCATGTCAAGCGAGCCATTGAGCTTGAATTTCTCCGGCGGCATGTTGTGTTCCCTTCCCTTCCATATGTGCCTCCCCCATGTTGTTTGTCCTCCCTCCGCTCCCTCCACTGTTGTATGTGTCTCCTCCATAGCACGTGGTCGTTCTTCTACAATGCATAAGGGTTTTGTCGGCCTTCTTAACTTGTTTCGACCTAGAATCGTATCGAGTATACGTCGTAAGTCAATGCATTTTCTTTTCACCTTGTCCGGCTCCATACGACTATATTCGATTTCATCGACCACATCCAAAGCGCTATATATCCCGCTTATCTACGCGAAATTCAAAATAATGTATCAACGAATATTGTAACACCCCACACCCCTTAGTATACCCAAAAAGGGCACACTAAAAGATATGGTGTGTTGTAGATATAGCTAAAACTTTACAGAGACTAAGATTGACAAGACAAAATAAATAAAACAACGGAAACGTTTAATCAATAACTCATTTAAAAATTAAAAACTTCAGAAATAAGTCATAACCAATATATGTCTAAAAATACCAAATAAATATGTCTCATGAAAAATATCATCTCAGTCACAATATCAGAGTACATAAATAAAACCATCCCTCTCAACAGTACCGGTACATCCAAACTAAAATAAAAAGCAAACTGGAACAGAAGAAGAAGAATACATGAAGAATCTCCAAGAATGTCACTCTTGGAAAGCTGAAAGTCTACTGTCCTTGCCTCTGCTGGCCTATAGGGGAAAAGGGGGAAAATAGAGGAGTGGGTCAAACTAAAAATCTGGTGAATGAAAGTAATTACTAGCATGTTTAAGCAAGATAAAGATAATAGACTTAGCAACATTTCTAGTATAAAAGGAAATAAAGGAAAAGATAAAGCTGGAATAAAATACTGTTTAACTATTTGCTTTGGTTATTTCGATTGTTTGCACTTATCTTAGATTGCTGCTTTGATTAGGCTGAAATCCTAATCCTACTGTAATTAGGCTGAAGTCCTAATTCTACCCTTTGATCGGCCTTCTATCTTTGTTGTGCCACTGTGAGCTAGTCTCATCCTGTGGGTCCCACAGCAAAAGGACACCTGTTTAGCGCTTTGGAACTCAACATCGACTTATCTCCCTGCATCGAGGCCGCACGCTCGGCCACCGTTAGGCTCGCAATATCAGTTGCTCCCTCTTTGGACCTCTTATTTACCATAAACAACATAAGCATGCCCAGCCTCACCTCTGTGTGTTGTGAGACCACCAGTTCCTGACTGAAGGGGAATGCTGCCGATACAGGTCCTAATAAACAAAACCTAGTTGCGCCCCTTGTCCAAATCTCCTAATTTGAACTTCTAATTATTGACCACTTATCTACCCTAAACAGCATAGGCGTGTCTCAAGGGAAATGCTGCCCGTACGGGTCGTACTTCTATCTTCGCTTATTAACTTAGTATAAGTCTTTAAAATAAGCCTTTTCTGTTTTGTCTCTAATTATAACCTACGTGTTATAACTTTGCTTACTTACTTAACCCAAGGCCTAAGTTTAAAAATAAGCTACTTCTGCTATTTCTTCTACTTTCTCTTTCTAGTTATAATTACATGTTATAACCATGCTTACAAATGTCTTAAATTTGCCTATTTCAGTCTAAGTCCAATTTATTACAGTTCTCTTTGTTTTACATCCCATTTTCTATAAATTCGATGTTCTTATATTTTAGTCCATATTAGTGAATTATTTTCTTCTATTTATTTCATTCGCGTAAAAAGGAAATTAAAAAGAAAATGACATTTACAGAATAAATCCCAACGTAGAATAGATGTAAATAAAACGTAAATAACAGTAAATAATTGTAAATACCGTAAATAACTGTAAATAATTGGGAATGCTATAATTAACAGAAAATAATTGCAAATAACTGAAATAGAATAGCTAAAAGAAAATAAACTGGAAAACAAGTCTGAAATTTACTTAAAAGTAAACTGTAAATAAACTTGCATAAAGGTTATCCCAAAATTGTAGAAAGCTACAACTATTGGAAACCCTATTATATTAAATTACTTAAAAATCTAAAATAATTACTTAAACACTCACCTGTGGTCCTTAGCTCTTTCCTTTGGCCTTCCCGGATCCACTTGAGGGGTATAAAATATTTTAATTAAAAAATATCTTCTCCTTGGAAAATTATTCCTTTTAGGGTCTAGCCTTAGACAATGAACCCAGATGGAGAAAATCTGAATGAGAAAAATAGCTAGGCCTAGGGTCTTATTTATTGTGTCACTTGTGGATCTCGGACTGTTGGAATTGAAGATTAAATTTGGTGCAACCACGTCATAGGCTCGCTGGGAATCGTCGAATGGAAGCACGAACGCACAAGATCAAATTAAAATAGAAAAACACGTCACTGCTCGAAACTAGCGAAACAACGTCCATATACATACGCGGGTTGATATGCAGGTCGACCCTTGCATGTGTTAGGTCGACCTATAGGTCAACCCAGACACATTAGGGGTCGACCATAGGGTCGACCTAGCCTATGTTTTTTTTCCTCTTTTATTTTCCGATTTCTTCTTTCTTTCGTATCTCCTTCGTGTTAAATCGGATTTCGACAATCTATATATGAAAATTGACCAAAAAATTACCACGGACATAATGGTGCAACTCCCGTGGCTAAATTATGATAATTTCACAAAGTTATTTTATTATTTTATTAATTCGTTAATTAATTATTATAGCTTAAATTTCGGGCTGTTACAAATATTATCTAAAAAATTGAACAATCAAAATTTATAAATTACAACACTAACCACATCATGCTCAAGTGGAGCACGAGGAATGTACGCAACTTTTTCAAAATATAATGGTGAGTAAATTGCTAATATCAATACTCATACTCGCTCAACGGTGTCGGGGGATCACGTGCTTGTTCGGCATGATCAATTCTGGAATTCCATAACACAATACTTTCCTGCAGAAATGCCATCCAACTAGGGGTTCTTCGTGTAATGGCACCACGACATCGGGAATGTGCTGATAGTCAAAGCTAAACTGTCTCATTACTCGGTAAGGAGCATATAATTCAAAGTCCAAAAAATGAATCAGTCTACTCTTAGCGATCCAACCAGAAAACATATACTCAATGTCAGGATGCACAAATTTGTTGACCAAAGAATATGGTTCCCATGTAACGGCGTCATCCGCTAACAAATCCAATTCATTTCGATAAAACTGTACATTTTTTGGAGTTTCACGCCAACTCCTAACACAATTGCACCTACACCCAAATGGAAGATACAGATCTAAATATGTAGGAATTCTTATAGACGGCCATCCAATAGAAATATGGGACCAAGACCATATTTGCAACAACGTTGCAGAACCCCCTAAAACTTTTCTTCGTTGCAAGGCAACGTTTGTCAACTCACTGTACAAATAACAAAGTACGGCACTGCCCCAAGAATGGTAACCATAGTTTGCTAAATCATCCAGAAATGGCAAGAATTTCAAATTCAGTCTACCTTTCGAATGATCGAGAAAATGACGACAACTTAAAAAGTACAATATGATAGCACGACTGCGACGAAGTATATCTAAATCCATCGCACCTTCAGGTAGTGGTTCATAAAAGTCTCTTTTAAACTATGTCATTGCTAACTCACTTTTAGACTTAACAGCCTCTTTTGGTGGAAAAATACCAAGCAAATCATAACTCAATTCCAAATAATCAATATCCAAATTTTATTAACATACCGGGATGCCGTTTGTGCCTAGACCATAAAGAAAATAAACATCGGCAAGAGTTACCGTCATTTCACTCTTAAATGAAAAGTATTTGTCTCCAGCCTCCATCTATCGCACAAAGCTGTAATAAGGTGATGATCTAGCCGAATATAGTCAATTTGCATCGCTTTCCAAAATTCGGCAATTCTTATGTTCTGTTCCAACCTAGGATCTTTAAAGTCTATTTCCTTTAGCTTGCTCGAATGGTCGCAAAGCTTTGCTGTTTCCACATCCTGATCATTATCAAAAAAATTTAAATTAGTAATTCATAGTTGCATTTTTGTTTAACATTAATGCATTGTGCATAAAATAAATACCTCTATAAGCGCATCATTTTGGCTTCTATGTTGTTCTTGAAGATAGAACACACTTGTATTTTCAGGTCTGGAAGCCAATTCTACATTATATAGATCAACCAATTAATCATTCAAACATCTATTTTCCATCTAGGGTTTAGGTTTTAGGATTACTTTATTCCTATTTCCATTTTCAACAATGACAACAACCATAAGAGTAAATTGTCGTCGACATCAACAACACTACTTCGTCCATTAACAACAACAATCACTTGTTAACTAAAAATCAATTTACACTAAAATTATTTTACCTCTAATCACCGTGGATGAAGAACTTCCTTCCTTTTTAGCTTAATTAAATAGTTGCTTCAAGGAGTAGAATAAAATAATGTTATTGAGGATTTGGATTGGGCTTGGAATGAGAAATGGGGACGATTTTGTGATGAAAATGATGAATTGGGAAATTGAAGATAGATCTGACCTATCTGCCTTCTTGATGGCTGAAATTAAGCTTGCGCAATCCATAAGTGCGCAAGCTTTACATATAAAGCTTGCGCATATATGGATTGCGCAAAATTTATACGTAGAGCTTGCGTACTTATGGAATGCGCAAGCTCTATGAATAAAAAAAAATTTCCTGCTTGCGCAATCCATAATTGCGCAAAGCATATTCAAAACGAGGCATAGTTTTGCAATAAGTTTTTGATGAGGTCTAAAACTAATATATGTTATTTCTGTATGTCCCTTTTGAAAAATTGTCCATTTATTTATTCACTAATTCACTTATCGAATAAAATACCTTCTGCTTCCATCTCTATTGGTCTCATGCAGTAAAAGAGTATAACAAATTATCAGAAGCATTTGCAAAGGTTTTGAAATATTAGGTTAGACCTTTACCAAATCTTTCATGAACCATTAAAGAGTTCAATAAACTTAAGTAAATACTATCAGTAGTAAATATTAAAATGAATCGCATAAATTCTAGCGATTTTTAATAATAATGGGTTAGTTTGTAAAAGAAACAATGCATGCATTCTAATTCTTACTATTTCAAGGAGCTCCATTTAAGGCAGGACATTAATGTTGATGATATAAGCAACATGGCAGGTTTTTTGCATTATGTATATGTTACCATGCAAACCACCTATAAATAAGTATTGGTCATCTGAAAGATTCCTATATGATTCGTCCTTTAAAATGAACGTTGGGCAAACTTAAGGAAACATGGAAATTTAAGATATCAATTATTAATCATACCGAGGGTATAAATAGTCTATGGTTGGACTAAAGTTTAGGGTAAAATAGTATATATTTTTATACTCCAAATCAATAATAATGGTATTAATATACTTACAAACTTATTAGACGAAAGAATTAGCAGTAGTAAATTTTAGCGATAATTAGTAACAAATACGGCAATTATCTCTACCTTTAAAATGTAGTTTTTCTCCCTAAAAAAGAAGTGATGAACCATTTAGTTTTTCACAGGTGTTATAAAAACGATTATTACACATTGTATCTTTGGCATCTATGTCTTTATTTTAATGATAAATATAAAGAACAATGAATTATATCATACTACCATAAAATAAAAGGTAGTATATGATCTATTGTGGATATCCATGAGCATAACTATATTTATTAATTATAGCAATAGGTTATAAAGGTAAGAAAAATGATCATGGGACAAACTTTGGATCCGATCCATAAAGAGAAAATTAAATAAGGAAATTAAAAACAAAAATAGTATAATTAAATGATGAACTTTATTTGTAAAGCTTCATAGTAGTATTGTGTAGTATGATTTTATCCACATATTTGATGAACTAAAACAAAATCGAACTGTCAATAAAATTAATATATAAATATAAATAAACAACTTAATATTTTATTCAATCACTCGCTATGAAATTAGGCAAGAGCGATGTCATCAATATTCATGGTAGGAGACACTTTCTTGCTACGAAAGAAGGAATTTCTCTTTTGATAGAACATTGCACTCCTTATGCATTTGAAGTATGACAACAAAGTACCAACGGTAATAAAAAAACACCAACATAGTAATTGGATAATGAATATATAATTTCTTAAGAGTCAATATTTGATGACCTAAAAATGTGAAAAAGAACCTATGGCTGTGCATGCCCCCAATCATTTGTGTTTGGCCTCACATTTATTTTAACCTGACAACTTGAGAAGTTAATGAATATTTGCAGGAACTCTGAATATCAAAATTTCATTTTTATTGCACCTTGGTCAGTTCATATTTACTAAACGCATGACCATGTCAAAAACTGCCGCCGAAAATAAAGTGGTCTCTTTTATGTAGTAAGAATATCAACTTTTGATTGACTTAACCCTCAAGGTAGTGCAGTGGTTAGGACATGCGGTGCTCACCTTAAAGTTCGTGGGTTCAATTCCCACCAACTACATATCCTTATGATTTACCTGAAGTATGTGTTGTGGGTTCCGTGCATACTTCCTTAGAGTTTACAAGTACAGCTTTGTTCTCTAGGTCTTAAAAAAAACTTTTGATTTACTTTATTTGTTACGATTTTGGCTTTAATCCTCTAATAAGGATGATGTAGGCATTTACTCTAAGCTTTTCAGATCAGTTGGGTTGGCTGTTATCAATCCATTAACATGGTTTTCTTATTTGTATCCATCTTGGTTCCACAGGTGTGCAAAAATGTCCATAAGTCATAGCATTTTCTATTCAGACTCAACTCTCTCAGAGAGGGAAAAAAATCTCATCCACACCATGGGAAAACGTACACAACATTCAAAGATAAATAAATAAACAACAACCAACTCCCATAAAGTAGAAAATCAATGAATTAAAATTAGATCTATCTTTCAAACCTACATTTTAGTAAGCATCTAACAAAAGAGAAACACCATTTGCAGCAAGATTTAGAGAAATGATGGATTTTGCTCCCTTTGTGACAAATCCCATAGCAGTTTTTCATAACTTGATTTCATTCCATTTATTTGGTATTGAGAAATCATGGTGGTGAAATTAACTAGATTATTGAACTCTTTTTTGGGTTTTCGATGCTTGTGGGTTATAGCATTTCCAACGGCTCAAGGATGTAATATTACCTTCTTAAACTTGAGGGGTTGGCCCAACAATAGGGCGCCGATTAAATCAGCAGCATTAGTTTTATTTTTTTGTTCTACAATGTGCGATCCAATTTAACTCTAGAAATTACGTACCCCAGCTATGGGCGCTCAACACCCACTATTGGGCGTTGATTTAATCAGTACCCGAGAACAATTCAGACCATGAATATAAACATTAATATAAAGGTTTATATGCTTTGTTTGAGTTCATTGAATAGCATTGTCTTAAAATTATGCCTTAATAACTCGCAGTTGGAGATGCTCTTAGTGGACTGGTTATGTGACGACCCCAAAATCCGTACCCTTTGAATCGACAATAATCCACACATGTACGATCCAAAAAGAAAAGACTGACAGAAAGTCAGGAGAAAGAAAAGAAGAGAGAAGAAGAGAAGAAAAGAAAGAGAGAATATAGAACAAAACAGAATAATACATAATCTCACATCGTAGCGGAAAACATATAATATCATATCAATGATCTTTACAAAACAGAAACTATATATATGCATACATAAATCAGAGTCAACAATCAATCAATAATCATCAGCCTTGATAGTTATAATAACTTGTCCTCACAAATTCCGATAATATACAAGAACTAAGCACAGCGGATAATCAAACAACACATGTACGCGTATACGAAAATGAAGATCTCTGTAACGACCCCGGATTTTAATTAAATTTAAATTGATAATTAATTGAATTTTTGAAGACAATCTGTAAAATTAAATCGATAAAGTGAAGCGGGTTTCCCCGATTCAAATAGATAATATATATGTATATTGGATTTGAAATAAAATCTAAAATAATAAATGGTTTTTAAAAATAAATATAGAGTTAAATAATAATAGAATGTCTTTACAAACGAATACTTATTTTTAAATAGAAATTGTCATTTCAAATTACAAATGAAAATGAATAAACTATATGGTTTTATACAATGTAAAGTAAAATAAATTATAACAACATGTAACTAGAACTTCATTTAAATTACAAAGCAATAGAACAAAAATGTAAAAGTATAAGTAAGTAGATTTAAAATAAAATGAAACAAGTGTGTATATATGAAAGCAAGGAAATAAACCAAGCTTCAGCCACCAAAGTAGATGATGGTATTGTAAACATGATGGCACAAACCAAATAAAAACAAGTAAGCAAGACAAAGTAAAATATGTCTTTAAAATAAATATGCAAGGCAAGAATAAACAAAAGTATGAAACAAAATCTTCCCAATATAATGATCAGCCGAGTAAAAGAAGCACATTAAGTCATCTCATATTTTTAGTCCAGCCGAAATGGAAAAGTAATATGTACAAAGCATGGGCAGGCAAGCAAAAGAAGGAAGATGTGAAACATGAAGTACTCAAACAATTAATGCAAGATCATCTTTAGCCACCAAAACAAGATATCAGCCACCAAAGAGATATGCACAGTCAATAAACAAGAAAACATCTCTGTTGGTTGTACTAAACAAATATCATCACCTTGTACCAAATATTATAACCAGCAAACTCATTCTTTTATCAAACTCCTCAATTCATTTTTGCTTCGTTCCATTTCAAACTGAGAAAAACTAAAGTGTATCATCTTGAACATAAACAAAAACTTCGGTTTAAAGAAATCAAAGTTCAAAAAAACCAAAGCTTCAACAGATTTAAAATCAAAGAAAGGGGTTCAGCTTATTTTGTTTTACAAGCCTACTTCAACATAAAATCCTGCTCTGTTCTTTCTTCTTCAAAACGGTGAGTAACTTAAATTTTAAAGTACTTAAATATGTATGTTGCTTAAGTGTTGTCTGAGATGTTTATATACCTTAATGCATTCTTGAGTATATGTGTTACTGCATGTATGTGTGATGATAACCTGAGATACACCTCTGTATTTAGATTTTAAGCTCCTGTTTTACTTTCAAAAATCATTATTGCTTAATCTATTGGTTGTTTGGACCTAGTATCTAAACAAGTTTGGTTTGTTTGATCATAAAGCAAATTTTAAAATTTGTATTTTAGTTTGCAAGGTAGAAATGCTCTGTAAAAAACTTAAGGAACAGGCAAATGTCTGATATGAGTAAAAATTCAAACATCTTAAATTATTAATTCAGGTTTATAAATTGAATTCTTAACTGTAATTAGGATTTTTAAAACTATAACCACATTTTTGTATTTATCAATCAAAGAGCATTTCTGTGGAGACTGTTTTGGGGTTTTTAGGGGATCACTAGTGATCCCAGTGGTTGGAGAGGCTGGAATATTGTCTGGTGGTGGAGGAATGACTGGCGAAGAGGGAAAAATTGCTAGATGTTTGATTAAGGCAAGGTGGAGAGTGCGGCAGGGATTTTTATTTCAGAACCCTAGTTCTGTTTAATGGGATAAAGTTGATCGGCATTTACTCTCTGGGGCATCGAGTGTAATGGGTTTGTGGGAGATGGAAGCTGGGCTATTGGCGAAGCTGCATCCGGAAGCGATGACACTCCGGTGGTCGGAGTTGAAGGGAGGTGGCGTTTCCAGGTTTCGAGTGGAACCTGTTTTTTTTTGTTTCCAGGTTTCGACTTTTGTCTCGATTTTGAATTCGAGAAGATGGAGGAGTTTAGATGATCAGGGAGTGGCTTGTGGTCGATCGTCGACTAGACTCGATGATCTGGAGTCGACCAGAGGTCACAGCGGCGCCGTACATGTGCACGGTGGCATCGCGTGCATCAGGGAAAAAAAAGGGAAGACAGTGGATGGTTGCTCGAAGTTGTTGGCTTGTTGACTCGAAGCAAGGATTGAATGGCTCGGGTATTTTAAGTATTTGACTCGAAGTAATGAGGTGGAGGCTCGGGTCGAAAATATTTGGAAGTTTTTTTTTAAGTTGAAATTTTGGCACTCGGGTAAACTTTCAACAAAACTCGAAGTAAATGGGTATTTTTCTCGGGGAATACCCGAAGCAGGTCTCGGGTTTTGTCTTGGGTAGGTATAATAACAGTTTTCAAACTTTAAAAAAAATTCAAGTTTAAACATTTTTAACTCATTCTTTTAAATAATTGTTTTTATTTAAGTATGGGATTAGTTAAAGATTTTGATAATAATTACTTAATAATTAATGAAGGTGGTTAAGGATAATTAAGTAATATAAGTAATTGAGGGTAATTAATTACTTAAAGATGATTACCTAATGGAAGTAATTTAAAGAAATTAATTATTGATTAAAGGTTGATAAATCAAGTGATTGAACAATAATTAATTAAAGGATAATTAATTAATGTGATAAATTAATTAAGGTGATTAATTTGAGAATAATTAATAAAAGGTTAATTAATCAAAATAATTTGTAATTAACCAGTAATTAACCAGGATTAGTGACTAATCTGATTTAAGTTAGTCAGATAATTAATTGACTTTACTTATGATGTTTGGATTTCGTTGAATGCTGCATATTGGATTGATATCTCTGTTATGTGATTATGATGCTATGAATTGCTTTATGCTGAACTGTGATACCTGTGATGAATATATTGCTATGTGAATATGAAACCCTTGACCCGTAAACGGCACTTGAATTTCGATGCGACAGGGAGTCGGATTTCAGTTGGTTATCCGAAACCCACATCGAATTGTAATAGTGAATCTTTATGACCGATAAATTTATTTTATCTATGAATCTGTGAATGAAGATAAGCGTTAGCGATTATACCGCTTATCGATATATCTGTGATGATTGATGTTGCACTATTGTGTAAAACCCCTGGACTACACTTTTACACACACAAATATGGATTTCACGTGGAAATCGGTTAAGTCACAGATAATTGAAATTTGATGTTTTGAAATTGAAATTTTAATTTCAATTGATTTTGAAATTGGAAATTTGGGTTTAATATGAAAAGCTTTTGAAAGGGAATTTCAAAGATAAAAGTTATTTCGAATAACTTAATCGAGTTTTGAAAATTTAAATAATTTGATTTAAATTTGAATTCAAGTTTGAAATTGAATTCTAGGATTTGAAACTAGGGATTAAAGATGCTGTACAAGTTATATATGGGTTAAACCATTTTAAAAGTATTGATTTGGGAATTTGAATTTAATTCAAGGGTTTTAACTCGTGTAAATATAATTGGATTTTTCCGAAATGAAAACTACTTGTTTTCAAATAATAATAGCTTTCATTTTAAGAAAGGATTTCCAAATTGTGTTGAACGGTTTCAAGTTGAAATAGAATTGAAATGTTTTGAAAACTATGAAATGAGTCTTTGATTTCAAAGACCGGATGAGTTAATCTAACTTGAAATAGAATTGTTTTGAAAGCTATAAGTTAAATCTTGATTTAAGGATTTAACGAGTTAATTCAATTGAAATGGAAATTGTTTTGAAATCCATAAATGAATCTTTGGGAATGGGGTGAATTTTGTGAATTGAATCTATTTGTTTAAAAGATTAAAGTGTGGAAATTGTTTAAACCATTGAAGGTTTTTGAAATGAATCTTTTTTGTTTAAAAGATTGGAAATGGTAAATTGTTTTAACCATTCGAATGAAAAGTTTTGGGCTTTAAGCTGTGATTTAACTAAGACCCCAGTATCCATATGATTTTTAATTGCGCTCGTTATTCGGTTTAGCCGGGAGAGGAACTTTGTGTCATATAACCCATTCCGAATAGTGATACGACGATATGGATAGCATTTGAAGACCGGTGGTGAAGACGGGTATTTGCGAGAGCGATAGGATGACCTATCGATTGTCTCTGCACTGAGTAGCTACGGTATAGAGATTTCCTAAGTGATGGGAAGTCCGATCAGGATTGTGAATACCCGGATTGCAAGGGCTTCTTTGGAAGTACCTTCGGTTCTGTTCGAACCCGGAACAGACTTGTATGGATGTGTGTCTGACGTTACACTTTGAGATGTAAAGCTGGTTTCTATCAAATACATTTCTGTTGGTGGCGGAGAATTTATTCTCTTAGCTTAACACCCTTCTCTGAGACGTACGAACTCAAAGGTTATGTAGTTGATGGTTACTAGTGATACATTCCCAATTTGGTAATGTGGCATACGAAGTGCTGATGATCATTTGTTGGTCAAAGCGTTGCTTTGTGAAAAAGCGTGCTTTGTGAAGAAGCGTAGTTTTGTGGACGAGACTTCGTCGAGCCTCACAACTCGGTAATGGTCGAAACAGGAATGTTGCGACAAAGGTTTGTAGGGGTAGCGCCCCTAGGGTATGTCATTTCCTTCTGGATAAAGGGTGGTATCATGGTATGGAGCCCAGATACTTAACTCGTGTGGACACTGTAATTTATTACTGTATGATGTTGCTTTGTTGGTTTTCGGGATCTCGGGATAAAGGTTGGTTGCGACTAGGGGATGACATGACTCGTGTGTTAGTTACCTAGTTACAGCTATACAGCGTGAGGTAGCGTCAGTGTGTTAGTTACCTAGTTACAGCTGTACAGCGTGAGGTAGCGTCGACCTTTTGTTTGCGGAGATCCGGTTAGGATCCGGGGCGTCTTTCCAGAGGCGTTTCTATTTCGGTAAGGAAGTTCCTTTGCCTGATCATTTGTTGGAAATCCAAAGAAACAATACGAACCCTATACGGTTTTAGTTGTATTACCTGCTATGGGATGTGGCGGTAACCTGTTATTGAACATGGTAGCTATAGTAGGCATACGATGAAATGTTGTATGCTGGCTAAGATTTATATTATATTTTCGAAATGTTTTCGACACTATGCACTAATGATAATAATATCGAATGATTTTTGCGTAGTAAGCATTTTTGACTATCATAAGAAGAAATCTCCTCCAATTCTGCGATTGCATTGTGTGTGTGGTGGGAGGTCTTATGGTAGTTTCATTTTTCAAAAGCATTGCGGGTTTCAATGCTTAAAAGCCTTTTGTGTTTGTTTAAAGATAAACTGTTTTTGTTGCTCACACCAGTCCCATGACTGATCCGGAGTTTATTGTTCCCTTCCTAAACTCTGGGTGCCCACTATTTTCGACATGGGCAGTCTAGAGTTGGGTTTTCTCAGATATTCAGGTTTGGTAGATTATCTGGAGCTAGTCAGTTCTTGGAGTTCATGGATTGACGTTGCTTATCTTGGAGCATTCTATTGGGGATATTCTCTCCGCTGCTGATGTTATCTTTTCTTTTCCACTGCTATTTCTTGTATCATATCTCTGATGTATATTGATATTCATTGTATCACTCTGTTGTATCTGATGTTGTATATCTATATTCTTTTTCTTTATTCCGCTGTGTTGTTATACTTAATGGTGTTATAAGCTCCGGCGAATCGGATTTGAACGGTCGAATCTATGGCATTCGAGTACGATGTAAAGTATGGATGTCGATTTTCGAATGCAAAAAATCCGAGACGTTACATGTGGTATCAGAGCTAAGGTTGAACTTTAGCTCAGGAGTATAACACGTTAAGTAGCTCATTAGAGATAGGGTGAAGTATACCCTAGAATGAGTATCCTTAGATATCTGTTCGAATGCATCAGTAAATTCTCTTACTATCCACTGATAGTGAGTATGAGTGCAAGAAGAGGATGAGATAGGGGACAGGGGAATACGACTATAAATGGTCGATACTCTGTAACAACAAGAAAACAATCTTTTCTCTATCAATCTCTTTGTTCGTCATCTTTTCTCAATTCTTCGATAGTTTCTGGTAGATCCAGAAAGAAGATTCGATATATTAAAATGGGACGTAAACTCCAAATAGGTCAGAATTGTTTGTTTGGATGTATTGGTTGCTTTGTTTGCTATGGTTGGTAGGTATACTTTCGTTCTAAACTAGAAGTTTTGAAATTGTATCCATATATCTATCTATTCTTTGGGTCCGGATATATTCTACGAATGGTTAGTTATCCTTTTGAACTAACCGATGTCATTGTATGTTTCGTAGATCTGGATAACCCGAGTATTTTGTGAAGTGTTAAACAGATTTGTTCTTGTATCTATTGTTGATATTCTGATTAGGTAAACCAAATGCAGAATAGATGTTCAGTTTGATGTGATGAAACATTCTTCATCTATCTTTTTGTCTCCTTGGTAATTTCGAGGACGAAATTCTTTTAAGGGGGGAAGTCTGTAACGACCCCGGATTTTAATTAAATTTAAATTGATAATTAATTGAATTTTTGAAGACAATCTGTAAAATTAAATCGATAAAGTGAAGCGGGTTTCCCCGATTCAAATAGATAATATATATGTATATTGGATTTGAAATAAAATCTAAAATAATAAATGGTTTTTAAAAATAAATATAGAGTTAAATAATAATAGAATGTCTTTACAAACGAATACTTATTTTTAAATAGAAATTGTCATTTCAAATTACAAATGAAAATGAATAAACTATATGGTTTTATACAATGTAAAGTAAAATAAATTATAACAACATGTAACTAGAACTTCATTTAAATTACAAAGCAATAGAACAAAAATGTAAAAGTATAAGTAAGTAGATTTAAAATAAAATGAAACAAGTGTGTATATATGAAAGCAAGGAAATAAACCAAGCTGCAGCCATCAAAGTAGATGATGGTATTGTAAACATGATGGCACAAACCAAATAAAAACAAGTAAGCAAGACAAAGTAAAATATGTCTTTAAAATAAATATGCAAGGCAAGAATAAACAAAAGTATGAAACAAAATCTTCCCAATATAATGATCAGCTGAGTAAAAGAAGCACATCAAGTCATCTCATATTTTTAGTCCAGCCGAAATGGAAAAGTAATATGTACAAAGCATGGGCAGGCAAGCAAAAGAAGGAAGATGTGAAACATGAAGTACTCAAACAATTAATGCAAGATCATCTTTAGCCACCAAAACAAGATATCAGCCACCAAAGAGATATGCACAGTCAATAAACAAGAAAACATCTCTGTTGGTTGTACTAAACAAATATCATCACCTTGTACCAAATATTATAACCAGCAAACTCATTCTTTTTATCAAACTCCTCAATTCATTTTTGCTTCGTTCCATTTCAAACTGAGAAAAACTAAAGTGTATCATCTTGAACATAAACAAAAACTTCAGTTTAAAGAAATCAAAGTTCAACAAAACCAAAGCTTCAACAGATTTAAAATCAAAGAAAGGGGTTCAGCTTATTTTGTTTTACAAGCCTACTTCAACATAAAATCCTGCTCTGTTCTTTCTTCTTCAAAACGGTGAGTAACTTAAATTTTAAAGTACTTAAATATGTATGTTGCTGAAGTGTTGTCTGAGATGTTTATATACCTTAATGCATTCTTGAGTATATGTGTTACTGCATGTATGTGTGATGATAACCTGAGATACACCTCTGTATTTAGATTTTAAGCTCCTGTTTTACTTTCAAAAATCATTATTGCTTAATCTATTGGTTGTTTGGACCTAGTATCTAAACAAGTTTGGTTTGTTTGATCATAAAGCAAATTTTAAAATTTGTATTTTAGTTTGCAAGGTAGAAATGCTCTGTAAAAAACTTAAGGAACAGGCAAATGTCTGATATGAGTAAAAATTCAAACATCTTAAATTATTAATTCAGGTTTATAAATTGAATTCTTAACTGTAATTAGGATTTTTAAAACTATAACCACATTTTTGTATTTATCAATCAAAGAGCATTTCTGTGGAGACTGTTTTGGGGTTTTTAGGGGATCACTAGTGATCCCAGTGGTTGGAGAGGCTGGAATATTGTCTGGTGGTGGAGGAATGACTGGCGAAGAGGGAAAAATTGCTAGATGTTTGATTAAGGCAAGGTGGAGAGTGCGGCAGGGATTTTTATTTCAGAACCCTAGTTCTGTTTAATGGGATAAAGTTGATCGGCATTTACTCTCTGGGGCATCGAGTGTAATGGGTTTGTGGGAGATGGAAGCTGGGCTATTGGCGAAGCTGCATCCGGAAGCGATGACACTCCGGTGGTCGGAGTTGAAGGGAGGTGGCGTTTCCAGGTTTCGAGTGGAACCTGTTTTTTTTTGTTTCCAGGTTTCGACTTTTGTCTCGATTTTGAATTCGAGAAGATGGAGGAGTTTAGATGATCAGGGAGTGGCTTGTGGTCGATCGTCGACTAGACTCGATGATCTGGAGTCGACCAGAGGTCACAGCGGCGCCGTACATGTGCACGGTGGCATCGCGTGCATCAGGGAAAAAAAGGGGAAGACAGTGGATGGTTGCTCGAAGTTGTTGGCTTGTTGACTCGAAGCAAGGATTGAATGGCTCGGGTATTTTAAGTATTTGACTCGAAGTAATGAGGTGGAGGCTCGGGTCGAAAATATTTGGAAGTTTTTTTTAAGTTGAAATTTTGGCACTCGGGTAAACTTTCAACAAAACTCGAAGTAAATGGGTATTTTTCTCGGGGAATACCCGAAGCAGGTCTCGGGTTTTGTCTTGGGTAGGTATAATAAAAGTTTTCAAACTTTAAAAAAAATTCAAGTTTAAACATTTTTAACTCATTCTTTTAAATAATTGTTTTTATTTAAGTATGGGATTAGTTAAAGATTTTGATAATAATAACTTAATAATTAATGAAGGTGATTAAGGATAATTAAGTAATATAAGTAATTGAGGGTAATTAATTACTTAAAGATGATTACCTAATGGAGGTAATTTAAAGAAATTAATTATTGATTAAAGGTTGATAAATCAAGTGATTGAACAATAATTAATTAAAGGATAATTAACTAATGTGATAAATTAATTAAGGTGATTAATTTGAGAATAATTAATAAAAGGTTAATTAATCAAAATAATTTGTAATTAACCAGTAATTAACCAGGATTAGTGACTAATCTGATTTAAGTTAGTCAGATAATTAATTGACTTTACTTATGATGTTTGGATTTCGTTGAATGCTGCATATTGGATTGATATCTCTGTTATGTGATTATGATGCTATGAATTGCTTTATGCTGAACTGTGATACCTGTGATGAATATATTGCTATGTGAATATGAAACCCTTGACCCGTAAACGACACTTGAATTTCGATGCGACAGGGAGTCGGATTTCAGTTGGTTATCCGAAACCCACATCGAATTGTAATAGTGAATCTTTGTGACCGATAAATTTATTTTATCTATGAATCTGTGAATGAAGATAAGCATTAGCGATTATACCGCTTATCGATATATCTGTGATGATTGATGTTGCACTATTGTGTAAAACCCCTGGACTACACTTTTACACACACAAATATGGATTTCACGTGGAAATCGGTTAAGTCACAGATAATTGAAATTTGATGTTTTGAAATTGAAATTTTAATTTCAATTGATTTTGAAATTTGAAATTTGGGTTTAATATGAAAAGCTTTTGAAAGGGAATTTCAAAGATAAAAGTTATTTCGAATAACTTAATCGAGTTTTGAAAATTTAAATAATTTGATTTAAATTTGAATTCAAGTTTGAAATTGAATTCTAGGATTTGAAACTAGGGATTAAAGATGCTGTACAAGTTATATATGGGTTAAACCATTTTAAAAGTATTGATTTGGGAATTTGAATTTAATTCAAGGGTTTTAACTCATGTAAATATAACTGGATTTTTCCGAAATGAAAACTACTTGTTTTCAAATAATAATAGCTTTCATTTTAAGAAAGGATTTCCAAATTGTGTTGAACGGTTTCAAGTTGAAATAGAATTGAAATGTTTTGAAAACTATGAAATGAGTCTTTGATTTCAAAGACCGGATGAGTTAATCTAACTTGAAATAGAATTGTTTTGAAAGCTATAAGTTAAATCTTGATTTAAGGATTTAACAAGTTAATTCAATTGAAATGGAAATTGTTTTGAAATCCATAAATGAATCTTTGGGAATGGGGTGAACTTTGTGAATTGAATCTTTTTGTTTAAACGATTAAAGTGTGGAAATTGTTTAAACCATTGAAGGTTTTTGAAATGAATCTTTTTTGTTTACAAGATTAGAAATGGTAAATTGTTTTAACCATTCGAATGAAAAGTTTTGGGCTTTAAGCTATGATTTAACTAAGACCCCAGTATCCATATGATTTTTAATTGCGCTCGTTATTCGGTTTAGCCGGGAGAGGACCTTTGTGTCATATAACCCATTCCGAATAGTGATACGACGATATGGATAGCATTTGAAGACCGGTGGTGAAGACGGGTATTTGCGAGAGCGATAGGATGACCTATCGATTGTCTCTGCACTGAGTAGCTACGGTATAGAGATTTCCTAAGTGATGGGAAGTCCGATCAGGATTGTGAATACCCGGATTGCAAGGGCTTCTTTGGAAGTGCCTTCGGTTCTGTTCGAACCCGGAACAGACTTGTATGGATGTGTGTCTGACGTTACACTTTGAGATGTAAAGCTGGTTTCTATCAAATACATTTCTGTTGGTGGCGGAGAATTTATTCTCTTAGCTTAACACCCTTCTCTGAGACGTACGAGCTCAGAGGTTATGTAGTTGATGGTTACTAGTGATACATTCCCAATTTGGTAATGTGGCATACGAAGTGCTGATGATCATTTGTTGGTCAAAGCGTTGCTTTGTGAAAAAGCGTGCTTTGTGAAGAAGCGTAGTTTTGTGGACGAGACTTCGTCGAGCCTCACAACCCGGTAATGGTCGAAACAGGAATGTTGCGACAAAGGTTTGTAGGGGTAGCGCCCCTAGGGTATGTCATTTCCTTCTGGATAAAGGGTGGTATCATGGTATGGAGCCCAGATACTTAACTCGTGTGGACACGGTAATTTATTACTGTATGATGTTGCTTTGTTGGTTTTCGGGATCCCGGGATAAAGGTTGGTTACGACCGGGGGATGACATGACTCGTGTGTTAGTTACCTAGTTACAGCTATACAGCATGAGGTAGCGTCAGTGTGTTAGTTACCTAGTTACAGCTGTACAGCGTGAGGTAGCGTCGGCCTTTTGTTTGCGGAGATCTGGTTAGGATCCGGGTCGTCTTTCCAGAGGCGTTTCTATTTCGGTAAGGAAGTTCCTTTGCCTGATCATTTGTTGGAAATCCAAAGAAACAATACGAACCCTATACGGTTTTAGTTGTATTACCTGCTATGGGATGTGGCGGTAACCTGTTATTGAACATGGTAGCTATAGTAGGCATACGATGAAATGTTGTATGCTGGCTAAGATTTATATTATATTTTCGAAATGTTTTCGACACTATGCACTAATGATAATAATATCGAATGATTTTTGCGTAGTAAGCATTTTTGACTATCATAAGAAGAAATCTCCTCCAATTCTGCGATTGCATTGTGTGTGTGGTGGGAGGTCTTATGGTAGTTTCATTTTTCAAAAGCATTGCGGGTTTCAATGCTTAAAAGCCTTTTGTGTTTGTTTAAAGATAAACTGTTTTTGTTGCTCACACCAGTCCCATGACTGATCCGGAGTTTATTGTTCCCTTCCTAAACTTTGGGTGCCCACTATTTTCCACACGGGCAGTCTAGAGTTGGGTTTTCTCAGATATTCAGGTTTGGTAGATTATCTGGAGCTAGTCAGTTCTTGGAGTTCATGGATTGACGTTGCTTATCTTGGAGCATTCTATTGGGGATATTCTATCCGCTGCTGATGTTATCTTTTCTTTTCCGCTATTATTTCTTGTATCATATCTCTGATGTATATTGATATTCATTGTATCACTCTGTTGTATCTGATGTTGTATATCTATATTCTTTTTCTTTATTCCGCTGTGTTGTTATACTTAATGGTGTTATAAGCTCCGGCGAATCGGATTTGAACGGTCGAATCTATGGCATTCGAGTACGATGTAAAGTATGGATGTCGATTTTCGAACGCGAAAAATTCGAGACGTTACAATCTCCATCTCGCCTGCTGAAACTCCAAAAGCACCAAAACTGAACCTGTAAATATACTCGGTCTGACCCGAGCATTGAAAGGGAAGAACGCCCGGTTCAATCTGGTAAACCAGCGTGAGAAACACTGTCAACGGAATTTATTGGATTACCAAAACTTTTCCTTTATCAAAACAAAAGTATCTCGTAAGACAAGTCCACACATAAACACGGACATGTTTTTACCTTACGATAACTAAAACATTTCATATCAAATCCTCTTATATTATACTAGTGTCTAGTATATACAAATAATATTAATCATAGTTGAAATGATTACCCATATAGCATTTCGAGGCTATTCATTACGCCTTTACAAACAAAATCGCAGTTCGTAGTGGGGTTTGGATTTCCATACCAATGACCAGGTGAAGGGACTACCTTCCGGCAGTACATCTCTAGAAGAATGCACAAAGGACCATCACAAAGGATCCTCTACCAACACAAGACCGGCCCACCTCTATAGCTAGATGGTACTGAATATAGCATTATCCGGTCGTTACCGACTTTTACCGAGGGCCCTCTAGCATACAAACCACAATAATCAGATACACGACGTCATAGCATGTAAAGATATATCTAGAAGAGGATGATCATATCCTACTTGGGAATGACCCACTTAGCCTTGCCGCATCTAACCCTATTTTGGTCATTTTCGGTTGATGAGGCCTAAGGTAACGATTACCTTTCACAAATCACAATCACATCACTATGAATGCCATATGGCCATTTCCATTGACTACTAATTGCCTTCCACAAAAATACAACCCTTAAGCTCATACTTCTCAAGGAGGGTGTTAAGCTAAGAGAAGTTTCCTTCTCCGCCACCACTGATGTACGTTTGTAAAAACCAATGTACGTAATCTGTAGAAATGCAATGTCAGACAAACATCCATACAAGTTGTCCAGGAACAGGACAAACCGAAGGTACTTTCCTACCACATTCTGTCGGGAAATCCCTAGGATTAGTAGCGAATAGTGCTTGCATTGTATATTTCATAATGAAGAGACTACTACAACTGGATGTATACTGGGATTTTAATCCCAAACGATCAACAAGCAGTCCTCCACTATGAAAATCCGGAATATCAATATCATCATAAGCAACCTGCACAATCGTCGCATATACGTTGGTCCAAAGTGGTTTTCAGATAAATCTGATCCCGGTCTCTTTGCACTAATAACGCAAAAGCGTTTCTCAACCTCACGCAGAAACAAAGTCTCATAGACTTATCACGTCTCCAACTTTCAACTTGCTATCCTTCGGGCCAAGAAGGAAGCTCGATAGATTGGAGTAATACTCCGCACTATACGAATCAACATCCTCAACACAAATGATAATCAAGCCTACACAGAAGGCTACATTCTAAGTGTACGACTAAATAGTTCCCACATCAAGTTGAGGAACTAAAATATGGCCAATGTTTGATAGTCGGTTATTTAACTATCAAAGTAAACAAACAAATATTTAGCACCATAAACAAATATCAACACAAATGATAAAGCCAGGCTGTGTATTTGCATGGGAAAACGCGTGTGAACGGCGAACGTTCATCGTCGTTTTGGCATCGATCCACCTCACGAATTTCGATCACACCCGTATGGATCTGAAGGTCTCACCTAGATCTACAACATTGTAGTTGAAAGATTTTTCTAATTGATGATGGATTTAGAAATTTTGAGGAGAGAAGATTCGAAGGTTTATGGCCATTAAAAAGGAAGTGGCGGCTGTTGTAACCCTAGCTAGGGTTTTGGCAAAATGAAGATTATAACGTCCTTTTATAAAAAATTTACGCGACACTATTCACCCGAAAAATTTCCGAACTCAAAACGAAGCGTGCCGCCTGGCATTTATAATGTTTTACCCCTATTCCGAACACAATGGAATATATATCGGAAGCCATTTCGATCGTATTTGGAAGATAGGTTTTCAAATCGAATTATTTAAATTTAAAATTCACTTAAACCGATTTCTACGCGTTTTAGCTTGCCCTGGCTAAACCATAAATCCGATTGACACGAAATTTGAAATCTTACAATAATTTAACATTACGGATCCAATGAAACTGGCTTCGTCAAAATCCGAGACTATTCGAAAAATGACTATTTTTACTCGTCAATTAAATATTAAAATATTCAATTTCTACAAATTAACTTTTAATTCAGTTTTAAAAGTTCTCTAACATCATTCTAATTCAAATATAATTTAACTCAACTTAATAATTCATTTTTATTCACATTAAATTCAAATTCCAATTATTTACACAATTTCAAATATTAAATTAACAATTTAATTATCCGATTAAATCCAGATATTTCAAATATAAGTTATTCAACTTATAAAATTTTACTTGGGAATATTTAAAATCAATTAAATATACGAATTTCAAATGATGGAAATTCTGGGTCGTTACATTCTCCCCTACTTAAAAGAATTTCGTCCTCGAAATTACCAAGTAAGAAAAAGTCACAAAATCCATTAACTTTTCAAAACAAATCGTTAATACTTAATTATTACCAAGTAAGAAAATCTTATAATCAGCAAAATTAGCAATTACCTAATTATCAAAACGATAATCAGATCTCAAATCGCAAATATTCAATCATCAAAAACGATAATCGAATTTTCAAATCGCAAATATTTAATTATCTCAAACGATAATTAAACCACAAATCACAAGTATTCAATTATCACAAACGATAATCAAATCGAAAAATATTAATTATCTCAAACGATAATCAAATCAACAAATATTTAATTATCAAAACGACAATTAGAATCTCAAATATCGAATTATCACAAGCGATAATCAGAAATCACAAATATCCGATTATCAAAAACGATAATCAAAAATCACAAATATCCGATTATCAAAAACGATAATTAGAAATCACAAATATCCGATTATCAAAAACGATAATCAGAAATCACAAATATCTGATTATCAAAAACGATAATCAGAAATCACAAATATCCGATTATCAAAAACGATAATCAGAAATCACAAATATTCAATTAACGAGTCCGGAATTAACCGAAATAGCAAATGCACATGTCCCATAACCACGAATTTTACTAAATCGTTTAATTCTCTTCATCGTTCCTTGAAAGTGCAAAATTGTGCATTTTTTTAAAAAAAAATAACATTTCACATTCTCAAATGGACAAGTCCGGAATTAAGCGAATCAGTAAAAGAAAGGGGTCATAGTCCTCGATTTTGCTGAAACGTTTAAATTGCTTCCTCATTCTTTTGAAAATGCAAACTGTAAAAATTTTGAAAACAATTTTAATTTATATTTCGAAACAACTTTTAAAAATAACGAATTTTGAAAACACGTGATTAAATTAGCAACATCAGTAGCAACTTTGATAAGGAAATTGCACTTCTCAAAATACCGTAAAAACGGACAACAAAATCAGCATTGCGGGAGAACCGCTTGTAAATCCATTTTAAAATTGACGGTTACTGAAGTTAACACTTCAAAATCTTATCAAAATAACTGGTATCAAAATATAATACCAATGAATTTTCATTCATCAAATATGTCACAAGAATCTTCTCAAAGATAGAAAGGGATACCATACCCTAAACTTGTATTCATAACAAGTCAATGACACACTAATTCACCAATACACCAAAAATTGATAAAACTTATCAATAGAAATCGCGAAAATTGGTGAAGCACAAATTCTAGAAATCTTCACAAGAAATCCAGAAAACACAAATTCTAGAAATCTACACACTAAATCCAGAAATCACAAAAATTCTAGAATCGACACACGAAATCCAAAAATCACAAAGAGGGGGAGGCCTATCATAAAACGGGAGTATGAAAACTCAAAACACCGGTATCACAAGAACGAGAAGCTATCTCATGGAAGCTATCCATTAAATTTTCACACAGGAATGGCCCGAAGACCGTGGGTCACTACCCCACATATGTGATGGTGAAACATCACACAAACATGGTTTAGTCTCCCTCGCAGACAAAGAGACATCGCACAATCGCTAGTCTAAATCATAAAAAGGGGAAGGCCTATCACAAAATAGGAGCATGAAAACTCACCGACCGGTATCACAAGAACGAGAAGCTATCTCATGGAAGCTATCCATTAAATTTTCACACAGGAATGGCCCAAAGACCGTGGGTCGCTACCCCACTTCTATGTGATGGTGAAACATCACACAAACGGGGTTTAGTCTCCCTCGTAGACAAAGAGACATCGCACAATTGCTAGCCTAAATCAAATCACAAAAAGATCGTCATGATCATCAAGAAGTGTCAATTACACTAAGTTAGTGAATATAAGAGTTAAGCTTCATGTCCCATAACCACTTGCTTAACTCAAATATTTACGAACAAACTGTAGATCTTCACTAGAAAATTGTCTCAAAAGGTTCAATCGAACAAGTCCAGGAGTTAACCGACGAAGTAAACGCAAGCGTTTCATACCACTTGTTTTACTAAGCCGTTTAATTTAATTTTTCATACGAGTGAAATAAAGGTTTGTATATACTAATAGATTGGAAAACGGTTTAGGAAAAGGAGCTTTGTAATAAAATAGAGTTGAAATCGTTTGGAGAAAAGGATTTTAATATTTACTACTAGTATAGAAAACCTTTATATTTTTAACGTGACAAATCACAAAAATGATTGTAGAAACAGTCAATCACATGAATTCACATACAAAGATGTGAACAGAATCCAAAGAAATCGATACTGAATCCATCAAAAAGTATGTTCACCAAAATCCCAAAAAAAAAATGTCATTAAAGTTGCTAATAAATGATAGCAACAAATCGGGGAAATGATCAAGAATCGATTAAATTTGGAAACCATCAATTCACTAAAATTCACATTCGAAGACGTGAATAAAATCCAAAGAATTCGATTCCAAATTCATCAAAGTAGAAATACCCAAAAATTCCAGAAATAGAAGTTATCAAAGTCGACAAAGGTGATAACAACTAATTGGAAAAGAAGAATCGATTATCAATCGGAAAAACAAAGCAAAACGAGCATAAATGCATAAATGACTTCAACAAAATAAGAATCAAGTTAATGCCGAAGTCAACAATTAATGGTCACTGTCGAGTACAAAATGAATCAATCTCATCATCAAAGAATTCAACGGCAAACAAAGCCAGAGTCTTGGAAATCAAGAAATTAGCAATTTCACAAAAACAAAGTGACCGAAGTCGAATGGAAATCAAGCCGAGGAAAACACAAAATATCAAGTTCAAAATCGCTGAGATTCGAACTAGATATGAGTGAAAATCAAAATCACTCAATTTGCAACCGGTCGAGCCATTTTTCATCATAGTGTAACAGGTACACAATGACACTCATAGCATAGCACAAAAGTGGAACAAAGTCCAGAGGTCAAAATAGCTTTAATTGGCCAAATTCGAACAAAATCAACATCGGCTAAATCAATTCAAAGCCGAAAAGACAAGAACAAAATCATCGTCATCAAAAACCCAACTTGAGTTCGCAAAGAAAACGGAGGCAGAAGCCAAAATACTTTCACGAAATCAAAATCAAATGCACATGAATAAGCGTTAGGAATTCATACCTAACAATCAAAGATAATCATATACAAAGATGAGAGATAAAACATCGACAAATAGTTGTAACTCATGCTCCATCTAAGTTATGTTTTATAATTGTCCTAAACCCCAGGCTCTGATACCAAGCTGTGACGCCCCACCTTTATACCCACGCTAGACAAGAACACTACGGTGTAGTGTTGTCAACTAGCACGGAGAATAAGGCTGTTGAGGAGCGACCATCCGTGTAATTGCTTTGTGCGAGCACCGATATGTCTGAAAGTATAACATGCAATTTTATTTTAGAAGGAAATCCGACATACCGATACAAACTCAAAGCTACTACACAGTGGCTATAATAGTTTAGGACAATAAATATAATAATAACACAGATAATATAATTGCGGAACACAGATAAAACAAAAGGTCTCATATATATAATAACTGATGTCAGTTACAATACATTTGACACAATACATATGATACAACTACAACTGTCGACTCTGGAAGTTATATATACAAATACATTATCAACTAATGTACATGAATACATATCAACCTAATCAGTACTCAGACTACTACAAAAAGACGCAGACCACCTCAAAAGATATGAAAAGTCTTCGTAGCTCAACAGCAACTAAAAGCAAGAAATCTACAACCTGAAATAACTCGGGTCTGCCCCGAGTATTAAACTCAAAAGAAAATAATACACGGGTCAGTCTAATTCAAACTCAGTCATTAATGCACGGAAGCAATAATAATCAATATCAAAAAGACGACAGTCACATAAATCTCGTATATCCGACTCCTCGGTAAGAGAATCGGATAACGACAGATATAACACTAAACCGTGTTAAACAATAAATCAGCTAATCCAAATCACCAACCAAGATAGATAAAAGATTACCAATGCAGATAATTCAGAAAACTACAATCCAAATCACCAGCCAAGATAGATAAAAGATTACCAATGCAGATAATTCAGAAAACAACAGGATTGTCTAAACGACAATTAATAATAAAATCTAATTATTAAATAAATATTTAGAATCTCATAATCTAATTATCTAGAAGATAATTAGACAACACAAAATAATCAATTTAAAGCATCAATTCTGGTAGGGCTGCAGTATACGCATGCGTATATTGCCTCGCCACTACAACCCGAAATACACAAAAGATCAACGAACCAAAATCAAATGAAGATTCAAATCTTAATGCCACGGCCTCAAATGTCAAAGCAGGCATGTTCACAAGGTCAAACCCAAAATACTGGGTTCAACACAAGAGAATTCGAAAACAAATCCAAATGTATTAATGCAATGCAAACCAACAAACACAAGAATGCAACAGCTACAGTTCAAATGCCAACTGCCTCTAAAGGTTGCAAGTACAAATACACATAAATGGTGTGCAACAAGTTCAAATGTCAACAAGCACTACAGTAGCTCAAGGTCAAGGAATGCAACAATATATCAGTGAAACAGTCTCAAGATTCAAATACATTAATGCAGACTCAAAGTATACAGATTGTATATGAACCAGTAACCAAAGTAACCAACTCCAGAATGCATCAAGGCAATGCACCTGAAACTCAAATGAACAACATGCTACAAATGACCAGACCAGGTAGTACAAGTTTCAAAGACTAGAAGTGGGTGCAGACAACAAATTCAAGTTCAATGATTCAATATGAACAAGTGACTGTGCAAGCAAGTGATGAAGCACTATTTCAACTGACTCAAGAACACTAGTGCACAACAGTAACAGTGGATATCTACATGAATAAGTTCAAGTCGAGTTACAACTGCAACCATGATCAAGTGAGCATATGCACAACAAATCAGAAAAGTGCACAAAGTACAGACATACAGTGGCGACTACAACTACAAGATCAGTGAAGTAAACAAACTCAGGAATGAACATAGATGAATCAATGACAAGTGCAGCAGTAAAAAATCAAACCAGTTCAGGTATCAACAAAGATGGTCAGAGACTAGGCAGAAGTGAAACAGTGATGCAACAACCAACTTCAAATGACATCAATGAAGTCAGGGTATACAAGTCAGAATGCACAAGTAAGACAAAGCATATGAACATGATACTGAGACCAGAATGAATAAAACATTATCACAACAGACCAAAGTCAAGGATGAACACCAGAAGTTCATGCAACATATAACAGAGAAGCCAAAGTCAGATGGTCAGGGAGTAGAAGTACAACAGTATTGCATAAAGAAAATTCAAGTCGAAGTTGAGAGGAACAGGAAGCCAGAAAATCATAAAATCAAAGTCGTATATTTTTAATCACATTAACAAATTGAAAAAGTCAGAGCTAAAATTAGGAAAGATTCTGGCATATAAATCAAAGAAAGAATCGAACGATGTATAATCAAAGCCGTGGGCACCAAGTGAAGTTAAAATCGAATATACCAAAAATATCACAGCAAACTTAATAATGGAAAGTTTCAAACGACGTAAAGGCCAAGTAAAATCAACAAGTTAAAAATCAAAACTGCGACCAACAAACAAATAAATCTACGAAATTGAGCAAGTCAGCAAAAATCCCCAACCTTAGTATTAATCAAGGGGCCAAGAATAACTACTTGAAAAATTCAAACCACTCAAACGAACAAAAACAAAGAGTTTCAAAACAGTGGTAGCAAGTTCGAACGAAACTCGACAGCACGAGACCAAGCGACACAAAAGTACCAGTTAATGAACTCAAGCAAAGTATATATGAATTGGAACAAGTCAGAGCGAAGCTCGACAATTTCGAGTGCCGATATCAATGATGTCAAAGGAGAAACTCACGAAATCAAAATACAGTTTAATCAGAGAAACCAAAACCGTGAGCATCAATTAATCAACCACGAAAATCACAAGTTTGAAAAAATCAGAAACCACACGAATTTGAATTAGATGTGAGTGAAATACATCACTCACCTTTGCCACAATCGAAGCAGCCGAGAGCCAAGCGAGGAGACGAAGCCGTAGCAATTCGAGGAAGGCGAGCGGAGTTAAACCCTAGCAGCCACCATCTTCGATTCCTACGATGCCCTAACTTGTACACGAACGAACGAGAAAAGCAAATCGATGCCGCCATTATTTTCGTTTATTTGCTTAGGGTTTAAAACGAATGAAGTGAATGGGGTCGGGTTTGCCTTTTAGAAACGAAGAGAGGGAGGACGGGTTTGCCATTTGATAATTATAACGGTCCAATTATAAAAAGGAACCATGGCCAAGATTTTGCTTAAAACCCAAACACTTAACCCCATGAGGACCAGAGATGTATTCAAAGCAAATTCAACTGATTAAAAGCTTCCATCAGCAATTAACAACCAGATTTAATCGTCTAGAGACGATAATTAATTGGTACGAAATCTCGGGTTGTTACAGATATGTTGATGGTATGGTTGTGATCAAAGCTAGTTGTATGTTGTGTAAGAATTACAAAGTTTACAACTTTGTATGTTGTGACGGACATGAGATTGGATTTGGAATCAAAACTATGTTTTCTAGTTTTAAATTTTGGAAATGGTTTCAAAGTTTTTATCTTTGTTTTTAAGTTTCAAAAACTTTCAAAATTAGGTTTCCAAACTTGTAATAGCAAGGAATAAGCAAAGTATTTCGCTAACTTAAGCGAACTGCGCTCATAGCGATAGTCACTATGGACGTAGTTCGACAAAATTGTCGATTTTCGTTTTAAAATGTTTTCATTTGGAATGTTTTGCAAAAGTTTTACTAACTTGATTAGTAACATAAAAAGAGTCAAATTTAGATAATTTAATAATTTATTTATTTAATAAATTAATTAAAAATAATTAGTATTTAGTTAGTAATTAAGTAAGTGATTAAGTTTTAAGTAACACTTAAGGAAGGTTAATGATTAATTAATAAAGTTTTTAATTAGTGATTTAGGAAGTTAAAAAGTAATTAAATGGTTAATTATTATTTAATTAAGTTAATTAGTTGATTGATTATTTTTAATTAAGTGATTATTTAATTAATTTTTAATTAATTAGGGTCTAACTAATACTGAACTGTTTAAACCTTAACTAAGATGTATCAAGAAGTTAATTAGGACTTAACAAAGTTCATTAAGTTAATTAAAGTTTAATTATGATTTAATCTAGATTTATTTATGATTAATTAAGATATAATTAAGGTAAAGCCAACTAAATATACTTTAATCTTTTCAAATTTGTTTTAAACCCAATCGGTTATATTTTAAATCAATTTTATTTTTAAAATTAATTGATTTTAAATCAAAGGATCTCTCGTCTAGACCATTAAGTAGCCAAATGAATTAAAGTAGTGATTATAAAAACATTGACACGTTTTATGGGAAGTAAGTTGACTTGTGTTTAGCACAAATGTTGAATATCGGTAACGTGATAAATACAAGGAAGTTAATTTCAATAAGCGGGCCATGATAACTTAAGCATATAGAATATAATTCTATATGTACATTTTTCACCGATAATGGATGTACCCATATTTGTAACTTTGACATCTACCTATGATTGATTGTATGTTATATGTGAATCCCTTACATATCTGATGTTAGGCAATACTCGTGATATAACTTGGATAAGTAAACCCAAATTTAATGATTCATTGTAGTCATTAAGCCTCCGTTTGGTTTTGGAAAGTTAATATTTCGTTTTCTTTTAAAATGGTCTTCAAGGTTATTCTATTTTGAACAAGATATTTGAAGAATGATTTGACAATTGTTTTGAATATTATATAAATAATTTACGAATAATTTTGGGGTATTCATAAAAGGAGTTTAAGAAATAGTTTTGAATGTTTATAACAAGATTTTATAAATGGGTTTGGATGTCTATAAAGGGAAGTTTTATACAAGCTTTGAAAGTTTATATAACTGGGTTTGAATATTAATAAAGAGTCTCATAAATGAGTATGGAGATTGATAAATGTTTTGTAAATGGGTTTGGGTTTAAGCAAAAAGGATTTCATGGGTAAGGGAAATTTATAAAGGATTTACTGAAGATAACTACAACAGGAATTCGAGGTTTGGGTTTCTTGAGATTGACCTTTTAAAAAATGGTGGAATGGAGATCCGTTCCACACTTAAGAGCGAAGGAATGGTGCTTAGATTTATCCATTTCTCCAATTTAAATAATGTAGTTAAATACGTTTAAGAGATTTGAAAATGGGAAATTTTATAAATGTTTTGTGAATATACTTATGTAAAGGAGATAAATATATGAATGTTGATAAATGTTTAGGAAAGGAGATTTATAAATGAAAATGGTGTGAGGCTTAGTGATTGTTTTGGGTAATTAAATCTCTAGATTTTGTTGTTGTTATTTGATAGTTAAATAACCGACCATCAAATTTGGCCTAATTTGACTTAGGAAGTACGAGTGTAAAATTCAATTTTTCGACACGGACTCGAATACTTACGTCCAAAAGAAAACGAGAATGAGTCAATTGGAAATTATCGGTTGCTGGTACGGAGAGACCGGGATCGAATTTATATATTCGAAAACCATTTCGAACCAACATGTACGTTCGAGTGGAAGACATCTTAATGATATTGAAGATGGTGCTCTTTGAAGTGCAAGGGCTACTGCTACTAACTTTGAGGGTGATTCCAAAATGGATGTAATAAAGTTAGTGCCTTCGATTTCGTTCAGACCCAGAATGAAATTTTATGGATGAATGCTGGCATAGCATTGACACCCGGAAGGCAGTGTTAGCATTCCAAGATGGATTGCTGTTCATAGAGGTAAAAGGTAGCCTCAAGCCTCGTCAACTTGGAATGACTAAAACAGGGGATATGCATCAGAGCTATGTGGGTCGCACCTATTAGGGTATATCATAGCCCTTCTAGATATATAGACAATCATCAATGAATTCATGTATGTCGGAGGGCTCGGTTATGTAACGACCCGCTATTTTGGACCATTCAAATCGACAATAATCCACACATGTCGGACTTGAATAATTCAAAATACCGAATTGTTAATTTAAATTTGGCAAAACTCAGCATATACAGTAAATAAATCAATCACAGATCACAGACACAGAGTAATACAATAATGCGCAGCGGAATAGATAAAATAGTAGTTCATGAAGCTACTATATAAACATCAGAGTTAAAATAAAATACAACAGAATATCTCAAATGTAGTGAAGTCTCCAGTACGAATAGATGACTTCTCCGAACAAATCAACTAGAAGAGCTGAAAGCTGAGGCGATAGTTGGATCTCCAAAGGAAGCTCCAAACTCCAAAGGTGAGTCTCAAATGCTGAATCACTCGGTCTGACCCGAGCGTAAAGCAAAACACAAAACACTCGAGTCAGGATTAACATTCTTATATCAATAAATCCAACTCAAGTGAAATATCAACTAAAATACAAGTAACTTAAAGGATGTTTGGGATAACCATCCTCTAAGGATCTTCAGAACTATCTACGAGGTGGAAATATACACTATAACACCGTGGTCATTCCAAATTAATTTATACTTCAAAACCAAAATATCATTTCATTTCAAATATATCTATTTTCCAAAATAGTATATATATAGGTTAAATAATTTAAATCAAAGTATTTAATTTCCTCAAGTTTGGCAAATCGATTCAAATCAACTTCAAATTCTAGATTTAAATTTATTCAAAGCTCAATTCATCAATTTAATTCAGTTCTAAATATACCATTTAAATTTTCAATATATATTTCAAAGCTTTAATACTCAACATTTTCCAAAGTTAGATTTAACAGTTTCATATAGCTCTTGATTTAACTTCATTATTATTTAATCAGGGAATATTCACTTAATAAACTCAATATCATCTAACTAACCTTACATTTCATTTTTACTAATTATTTTCTTAAATTTATCTAAGCAAGAATTTTTCATTAAATTATTTAAATAAACCCAAGTTATAAATCATATCTTAAAACTCAATTTCAATAAGTTTCAAATTGGTTTAATTAATAAATTATCTTTCCAACCTTAACTTATTCAAATTATTACCAAAATCTATTTTGAAAATATAAATTTTTTCTTAAACATCTCATAAGTATTAATCCATCCTAATTTAAATTAAATAATTTAAGGCTCAAACATTTATAAAACCATATATTTCTTTCCGAACCATAGAATTCATTTTCGAAATATTTATATATATGGACCAACGGTGTCTGTATATATACATCATATGGTTAAGTGATACGGATATTTACCATTTCAATCCGAAATTTAAATATATACGGGTAGATATCATTTCGACCCGTAATCCCAATTTCAATTCAATTGAAAATCGCTTGGGTTTATCATTTCAACCCATAACGATTTTCTCCTATTCTAAAGTCCGTTCGGGTATGTATCATTTCAACCCATAGTGAATTCTATACTAACAGGGAACTTGCAGAGTGATAACAGATAATATAAAATAAAACAACAGGCATATATCATCAATAAATAACAGATACGGGTGTCAGATGTCACAGGTGAACAGTTATGGATAATAGCATATATATAACAAGGTAAATGACTACAGCAGCATATTTCAATTGTCGTTTCAATTGAAATCAATTTAATAAATAAAAGAGTGTTAATCGTGAGTGATTACTCACGTTTCGAGGCTAGATAGGTTTGACCGATGAACCGAGTTACGATTCCAAGCACAGAGTGAGGTAGGCACAAATTTGACGAAGAAAACGAGCACGACAGACAAAGCTGATAAATAGAAATTTACGAAGTCAAATCAGAACGAAATCGATGAAGATAATGGATATAAGTGAACTTATATAACTATATATAACGATATACATATCCTATATTCAACCACATATTAAAATTTTAAATATATATTTATTTCAAAATACATTGTTTAAATCAAAACACATAAATAAATCAAACATAATTATAAAGTCAATACCTTATCGAAATCAATAAAACTACAACAAAGCTTTACAACTCATATATACAATTATATATAACTAGCTGAAACCTATATATCTATACTAGCTAGGCAACAAATGTATGTTAGATATATTTTAAAAAAAAAAAAAATGAACTCACACATATTCTACAATACACGCAACACATAAAACAAAACTATGATTTAGTAAACAAATTTATGAAATCAACCTATACAAATAAATCTATGCCACCTATATAGCCTTATATATATAAACAAATCTTAAAATCTTTTTAAACAAATAAAAGCCATGTATATATACGGGCATGTAGCCTTACAACATGGTGCGCGATAAATCAATACAGGCATGCCTATATACATATTATTAACAGATCTATGTAATACGTACAGAACTTTTTTTTTATAACTAAACAAGTAGACACATATGAAGGAAATCTTGTATGCTTCGAATATAAACTAACTATAAACTATGCGTCTTCCCTACATATGCAGAAATATACGCAAACTATAATTTATATTATAAAGAAAACTAATTTAAGTTAATATATATGTTACGTAAACTCTATTTATATATACCCAATACAAAAAAAAAACCTGTACTCGGCTAACAAAGAGGAGGCAAAGCTCGAAGGGTGGTGGCCAGAGGCTGCCGAGGGGAGGAGGAAAGTCAGGTGGTGAGGCGGTGGCTGTTGGTTGAGGCTGAGGTGGCGTAGGAGATGGGTAGTGGGCGCTATTCACGGGGAGGTGGCGGAGGGGAGAACGGGTTGGAGTTTGGACTGAGGCGTGAGGTCTGGGTGGTGGGGAGCTCGGAGGGGTGGCACAAAGGGAAGCAGAGGCGGAGAGGCTGTTGGCGCTTGCGGGGTTTGGGCTGTGGTTGGCTCGCGTGAGGAGGAGATGGCTGGCTTCGGTGATCTACTGCTTGCGTGGGGAGAAAATGAAAAGTGAGGCCAGGCAAAACATACAAGAGCAGGAGATAGTTGCGTGAGAACTCTCGATCTGGAAGAAAATGAAAAGGTAAAGAGAAGGAAGAGAAATAAAGATATGGACAGAAGTAGTAGATGAACCGTTCAAAATGAATAACGTATACAAATTTACACGCTGATTTTTGAAATGGTCATGGGATGGAAATGGTCACCCTCTAATTCAGCAAATTAATTAAAACAATTAATTATGGTATGAAGAGCACGTTTAGAAATTTGAACTGAATTCATGAGTAAAGTCAGAAATTTATGGTACCGTTACAACGAACCGTTTATCACTTCCGTCGCGTACCGGACCCTAAAATACTGAAATAAATATACCATTGAGATCAACACGATGAGAGGATCAAAACGGTATACAGATATTAGTGGTACGACCATCCGACCAAAAGTCGATAATCGGTACCGAAAATGCTGCTATTTTGCCAGAATTAAGATAAACGGAGCAGTAGAAGTCCAAATTTGGAAAAACGAATTTCGCAGTCTGTTTCAGAATGATCTGAATAAATTTTCTCTTGTTGACATATTTTGGTTTCGGAAAACTTTTAAATTCACTTTTATTAACCGGTTTGATTTGAAATGAAATTTCACTGGAAAACAAACTTCAATATTATCAAATGAAAATTTTCCAGTTGCTATATTAAAATAAACGTATTCTAAATAATAAATTTTTTATTTTCAAATTTTATTTTCAAATTTTATTATTTAAAATTTTACAAAATTTCAATTAACTACGTTATCAAAACCAATCAAAATTTATGGGTCGTTACACTCTCCCCCACTCAAAACTTTTCGTCCCCGAAAAGGAAGGAGGTAGGAGAATAGAAACAACCAGACAGAAAAGATAGATTAAAAGACAAGGATAAACAATCAATTTAACTATATAAATTTTACTTGAAATATTCATTTGATATCTTCATTTACAATTCAATTATTTTTAATACCTTAATTATTTTTCAAAACTCATTTGTAAAGTTTCTTGTTTTCTATATAAATACCATTTATATGTTTAAATAACACCTTTATAAATATATGTAAGCTATTTGAAAAACAATTATTTACATTATTACATATTTTTTCAAAGAAGCTATTGAAAACATTTAAATCCAAAATTCATAAATTTATTAATTTTTATCTCAAGATACTTTTCAACATTATTAATAATCAATGATCATTTACTTTAAATATGTTTTATTTAATTAATAACTTCTAAAATTTTTATAACACTAAAATTTTCTATTAAACCATGAGGTATAAATAAATAAACAATATTTGAAAAGGATATAGTCAACAAGGAAAAGAAGCACGACTTGGAAAAACAGAATATAGGTGAATAAATCAAGCTGAGCAGATAAGGTAGATTCAAGGAATAGTATCGGGCATGAATAGTTAATTTAGAACCATAAGGGTTTTGATTCCAAATATCGAGACAAAATTTTCTTTGTTGGAAATACTTTTATTATAAAATACCTTTATAACGAAACAAATTTTCTTTCGAAAATACTTTTATAACTCGGTGTTTCAACAAGTTTATCCTTGTTCCTGTAGACTCTGGTAGTGCGTTGATCAGGCGCAAAACTAGAATTCTCCAGATACTTAGTAGACTTGTTTCAACACCCAGTGAAAATACTGGAAAAACTTTTAAGAACAGATATGGAAAGTACAATCCAATCAAAAACGAATCAAATCATGGATCGCAGATACACAATGGTTACGCCTGGGTCCCCCAGGAAACATCCGTACCCTTTAAGCATTCATTGCCTTGCGAATTTCGCCATGCAACAAAACGGTGGACCGCAGGATACATAAAAATGGTTACGCCTGGATCCCCCAGGAAACATCCATACCCCGTAAGCAATCTCTGCCTTGCGGATTACGCCACTAACACGACCATAGATCGCAGATACACAATGGTTACGCCTGGGTCCCCCAGGAAACATCCGTACCCTTTAAGCAATCACTGCCTTACGAATTACGCTATGCAGTCGAGTTCGTAAGACCATGGGTAACGCCATGGAATTCGAAGGACACTCGAGTATCATATCCGGAAAACCAAAATCAGAGAGAATAATATCAATAGAATGAATCCAAGATGTGGCCACAAATCGGATATCAAGCAGAAGGCACTTTCCATATCTTTACTTCGAAATATGTATCATATAGTACCCTTTTCAAATCTCTTTCAAATATCGTACTTATATAAAATCCATTATATATAAGATTTAAAATTTCAAATCAAATACTTTTCAAAATCAATAGTATATCAAATCATACTTATATAGACTTCAATTATATAAGATTTCACTTTCAAATTGAGTGCCTTCCAAATCTATAGTTTTCGAATCAATTTCATACTCATACAAATCAAATTTATATAAGTTCGACAACTCCCAGATCAAGTGTTTAGTAACATAAGGTTCTCAAATTTCAATTTGTTTCAATATCAGTTAAATTTCAAAATCATATACAATTTCACCAAATTATTTCTTCTCAAATTCATTATCTCTAATTTCTAAGTTTCAAGAATAATAGATTTAGAAAATAAATCCAAATTTCCAAATCAATATAATTTAAGTCAACCAATTCATTTCCAAATCAAATATTTTCAAAATCATCTTATACTTACGTAAGGTCTATCTTATATAAGGATCAATTTTTTCAAAATAAATTTCGCTGTATGAAGAGCCATATGGGATTGAATATATTTGCTTTTATGGGTTATATATCTTTGTAATTTAAATTGGAAACTTTATTTTAGTAAGTAAAGATATTCTAACCCGACAGCTTTCAATTTCAGCGTCAAAATATATCAATGATATAAGATGTACATACGTCATTATTTCGCAGAATCACATTTGATCGCTCGCTCGATCACGCAAGTTCGCTTTCGAACTAGTATTGTCCATTCGACTTCCCTAAATGCGAAATTCGATATGGTTTCTCGACTAGAAGCCATCAGTCTCCTTGCATAGCCATATGCTATGATAGAGAATTCTAGAATCAAGTCCAAAATCCCTATCCAATATTCGCCGTCAAGAATCGAATGAAAAATCCTAATACGAAATGGTGTAATCCACCTCGAACTTGTGTACTCAAACTTGGATCAAATTAACTATGCGAATCAACCAGCATACGTACAACTATATTAGTTTCATAAAGATGTTACTAAGTTAAAACATTTAACTAAACTTTATTCAAAATATTTTGAAGATCAAATTCTTTTCAAAACGTTTCAATCTAAATTTCATATTAGAAAATTTTAAAATTGCCTTATTTGTTAATTAACAAAACAGTTTCAGCTTATTTAAATCATATTATTACATATTTTAAACATACATATCAAACTTATATGTTTTACTTCAAAATTCTTAGCTTTTGAAAAGTTAACCTTGATTTGGAAGTGCTCGAACCTTCAAAATAGTCGAAGAAATCATATTTCAATCCAAGAGTTGGAAATCACAATTAAATCAGTAAATCAATTCCAAAATAGGGTTATCTCAAATCAAATCTAAAACTCGAGGACTAAACACCGGTTTACTTCAAATCATTTCAAATATATATACATATATCCTTCGCATATCAAATCTTACTTCGGAATTTGAAATCAAAATTGGTTTCGCAAAATCACTCGCATAGCAAAGCTATTAAAGTGGCCTATCTCTCACTCTGAAACTCGAAAATCAATGTCGATGATGCGTGCACTCATCACCGAAATTATTTTCCAGCGACATAAGTGAGTTCTGGACTTCTATTTTCTCAAACTTCTTTTGAGATTTCTTCAAAATCATTCGAACTCATTAAATTTATTGGAAACATTTCTTATTGGGAAAATACTTTTAAATCATACTATTATTATATATTTCAAAATCTTAAAAACCAATTTCAAAATACCGGAGTTCAATTCTCGAATTTCAAATTTAAAATCCTTCAGTTATAAATCAATTTTTTTTTTTTTTAGATAAATCAACTTCTTTTTTTTTCTTTCTTTTTTTCAAAATTGCAAATCCTTCCTAAACCTCAAATTCTCATTTTTTTTTTAAAAGGTATATAATCTTTATCGAAAACATTTTACTTTTATATTTGGAATATAATCATACTTATAAAGATAATAATTTCGATATATAAAACACTTTCTAAAATACAAACAAACCCGATTTCAAAGGATGATTCCAGAATGAATCTCGGAACGTGATAGAAGTTGAAGTCAAATTCAAAAGGGATCCTACTTAATGAGAATCCTAACCAAGATTCCGAGGTATATTAACCTATGTCAATTCAAAGGAATTTATTCCATTAGCGAAAGAAAAAAAACAACAAATTCTCATCAAACGAAATGGTAAAGCATCATTATAAATCTTAAGTTCGACACATCGACTTTTACTAGGCAAAGGATATAACAGAGTTTACTTAATACGACTTAACTTAAACCACTAATACAAAGAGATTTCACTGATCCATACTTCTACAAGAATAATGCATCGGTATTAATCCTACCGGGTGGTGCTTCAACGGGTCCAGTACACTCCACATCAAGGTGCCCCCAACTATGACATTTCTTGCATGAGTACACTATTCTCCCATCTTCCCTAATGAACTTTGGGAAGGCAGCAGCTCGAGCAGGACGTAACACAGCTTGCCTTCCGCGCTGTCTCTCGGAACAATCTCTGGCTAAATGTCCAGTCTGTCTACAGTGGTAGCAAATGGTTGACTGGTCAGTAGATGCCGTGAGTGCCGATTTCACTTTCTTCACTTCCAGGCAGCGACTTGGGAAGTGTCCCTTCTTACGACACTTAAAACAGAAAATCTCGGATCGAAAGCGCTTGCCCTCCTTCTTTTTCCCTTTCCATCTCTTTCCGCACATGGCTGCATAATGTCCCTTTTCCTGACACCGATAACAAATGACATGGTCATAAGGACCCGGTTCTGCCCTTTCTCTCCACAGCCTCTCTTGTTCCTCAATTGCTTCCTCCCGTTCCTTACGGGCCAGTGCTCTTCGTGCCCGACGGGCTGCTTTCTGCTCTTCAGATTTTGCCATTTACCAAAATATTTTCCTATCATTCAATGAGTCCAAAATCAACAAGATAGAAGTTCAAAAATTTACGAGGAAATTTAAATCAAAGGAAATTTCAAAATAAAAAGGAAAGGACTCGCACCAAGATGAGATAATTAATATTCAAAAAGAAGACGGATACTCATATAAGAATATAAATAGGGAGGGGCCAAGACGAATTTCAGAACAAAGATAGCAATTCAAATTATAGGAACTCTAATCAACAAGAATTCTGATTCGAAGATAGGCCCGAACGAAAGTGATTCTATAAATAAATTTACAATATATGCTAAGTTTCGCCTAGAACCTGGCTCTGATACCAACTGTAACGACCCGCTATTTTGGACCATTCAAATCGACAATAATCCACACATGTCGGACTTGAATAATTCAAAATACCGAATTGTTAATTTAAATTTGGCAAAACTCAGCATATACAGTAAATAAATCAATCACAGATCACAGACACAGAGTAATACAATAATGCGCAGCGGAATAGATAAAATAGTAGTTCATGAAGCTACTATATAAACATCAGAGTTAAAATAAAATACAACAGAATATCTCAAATGTAGTGAAGTCTCCAGTACGAATAGATGACTTCTCCGAACAAATCAACTAGAAGAGCTGAAAGCTGAGGCGATAGTTGGATCTCCAAAGGAAGCTCCAAACTCCAAAGGTGAGTCTCAAATGCTGAATCACTCGGTCTGACCCGAGCGTAAAGCAAAACACAAAACACTCGAGTCAGGATTAACATTCTTATATCAATAAATCCAACTCAAGTGAAATATCAACTGAAATACAAGTAACTTAAAGGATGTTTGGGATAACCATCCTCTAAGGATCTTCAGAACTATCTACGAGGTGGAAATATACACTATAACACCGTGGTCATTCCAAATTAATTTATACTTCAAAACCAAAATATCATTTCATTTCAAATATATCTATTTTCCAAAATAGTATATATATAGTTTAAATAATTTAAATCAAAGTATTTAATTTCCTCAAGTTTGGCAAATCGATTCAAATCAACTTCAAATTCTAGATTTAAATTTATTCAAAGCTCAATTCATCAATTTAATTCAGTTCTAAATATACCATTTAAATTTTCAATATATATTTCAAAGCTTTAATACTCAACATTTTCCAAAGTTAGATTTAACAGTTTCATATAGCTCTTGATTTAACTTCATTATTATTTAATCAGGGAATATTCACTTAATAAACTCAATATCATCTAACTAACTTTACATTTCATTTTTACTAATTATTTTCTTAAATTTATCTAAGCAAGAATTTTTCATTAAATTATTTAAATAAACCCAAGTTATAAATCATATCTTAAAACTCAATTTCAATAAGTTTCAAATTGGTTTAATTAATAAATTATCTTTCCAACCTTAACTTATTCAAATTATTACCAAAATCTATTTTGAAAATATAAATTTTTTCTTAAACATCTCATAAGTATTAATCCATCCTAATTTAAATTAAATAATTTAAGGCTCAAACATTTATAAAACCATATATTTCTTTCCGAACCATAGAATTCATTTTCGAAATATTTATATATATGGACCAACGGTGTCTGTATATATACATCATATGGTTAAGTGATACGGATATTTACCATTTCAATCCGAAATTTAAATATATACGGGTAGATATCATTTCGACCCGTAATCCCAATTTCAATTCAATTGAAAATCGCTTGGGTTTATCATTTCAACCCATAACGATTTTCTCCTATTCTAAAGTCCGTTCGGGTATGTATCATTTCAACCCATAGTGAATTCTATACTAACAGGGAACTTGCAGAGTGATAACAGATAATATAAAATAAAACAACAGGCATATATCATCAATAAATAACAGATACGGGTGTCAGATGTCACAGGTGAACAGTTATGGATAATAGCATATATATAACAAGGTAAATGACTACAGCAGCATATTTCAATTGTCGTTTCAATTGAAATCAATTTAATAAATAAAAGAGTGTTAATCGTGAGTGATTACTCACGTTTCGAGGCTAGATAGGTTTGACCGATGAACCGAGTTACGATTCCAAGCACAGAGTGAGGTAGGCACAAATTTGACGAAGAAAACGAGCACGACAGACAAAGCTGATAAATAGAAATTTACGAAGTCAAATCAGAACGAAATCGATGAAGATAATGGATATAAGTGAACTTATATAACTATATATAACGATATACATATCCTATATTCAACCACATATTAAAATTTTAAATATATATTTATTTCAAAATACATTGTTTAAATCAAAACACATAAATAAATCAAACATAATTATAAAGTCAATACCTTATCGAAATCAATAAAACTACAACAAAGCTTTACAACTCATATATACAATTATATATAACTAGCTGAAACCTATATATCTATACTAGCTAGGCAACAAATGTATGTTAGATATATTTTAAAAAAAAAAAAAATAATGAACTCACACATATTCTACAATACACGCAACACATAAAACAAAACTATGATTTAGTAAACAAATTTATGAAATCAACCTATACAAATAAATCTATGCCACCTATATAGCCTTATATATATAAACAAATCTTAAAATCTTTTTAAACAAATAAAAGCCATGTATATATACGGGCATGTAGCCTTACAACATGGTGCGCGATAAATCAATACAGGCATGCCTATATACATATTATTAACAGATCTATGTAATACGTACAGAACTTTTTTTTTATAACTAAACAAGTAGACACATATGAAGGAAATCTTGTATGCTTCGAATATAAACTAACTATAAACTATGCGTCTTCCCTACATATGCAGAAATATACGCAAACTATAATTTATATTATAAAGAAAACTAATTTAAGTTAATATATATGTTACGTAAACTATATTTATATATACCCAATACAAAAAAAAAAACCTGTACTCGGCTAACAAAGAGGAGGCAAAGCTCGAAGGGTGGTGGCCAGAGGCTGCCGAGGGGAGGAGGAAAGTCAGGTGGTGAGGCGGTGGCTGTTGGTTGAGGCTGAGGTGGCGTAGGAGATGGGTAGTGGGCGCTATTCACGGGGAGGTGGCGGAGGGGAGAACGGGTTGGAGTTTGGACTGAGGCGTGAGGTCTGGGTGGTGGGGAGCTCGGAGGGGTGGCACAAAGGGAAGCAGAGGCGGAGAGGCTGTTGGCGCTTGCGGGGTTTGGGCTGTGGTTGGCTCGCGTGAGGAGGAGATGGCTGGCTTCGGTGATCTACTGCTTGCGTGGGGAGAAAATGAAAAGTGAGGCCAGGCAAAACATACAAGAGCAGGAGATAGTTGCGTGAGAACTCTCGATCTGGAAGAAAATGAAAAGGTAAAGAGAAGGAAGAGAAATAAAGATATGGACAGAAGTAGTAGATGAACCGTTCAAAATGAATAACGTATACAAATTTACACGCTGATTTTTGAAATGGTCATGGGATGGAAATGGTCACCCTCTAATTCAGCAAATTAATTAAAACAATTAATTATGGTATGAAGAGCACGTTTAGAAATTTGAACTGAATTCATGAGTAAAGTCAGAAATTTATGGTACCGTTACAACGAACCGTTTATCACTTCCGTCGCGTACCGGACCCTAAAATACTGAAATAAATATACCATTGAGATCAACACGATGAGAGGATCAAAACGGTATACAGATATTAGTGGTACGACCATCCGACCAAAAGTCGATAATCGGTACCGAAAATGCTGCTATTTTGCCAGAATTAAGATAAACGGAGCAGTAGAAGTCCAAATTTGGAAAAACGAATTTCGCAGTCTGTTTCAGAATGATCTGAATAAATTTTCTCTTGTTGACATATTTTGGTTTCGGAAAACTTTTAAATTCACTTTTATTAACCGGTTTGATTTGAAATGAAATTTCACTGGAAAACAAACTTCAATATTATCAAATGAAAATTTTCCAGTTGCTATATTAAAATAAACGTATTCTAAATAATAAATTTTTTATTTTCAAATTTTATTTTCAAATTTTATTATTTAAAATTTTACAAAATTTCAATTAACTACGTTATCAAAACCAATCAAAATTTATGGGTCGTTACAGGTTAAATGTTGCAAAGCAACCAGGGTGATGATATATTTGGTACTATCCAGTAAGGGGTAGGCCGGTCCTGTGTTGGCACGGGTCGTTAATTAGGTACGACCAGGTACATTTTATTAGAGGTGTACTGTGGTGGATGGTACCCCAATAGCCCAGTCGTTAGTTGGAATCCAATCTCCAGTACGTGCCTTACGTTTTCGGTTGTAGAGCCTAGTATGTTGGAATGTAAGATGTAAGCATTCAGCTATTTTATCTATTTACTTTAAACTTAGACGCTATGATAATATCACTGGATTTTTATATAAAAAGTTTTGGTTATAGTAAGGTAAAAATCTATCCGTTTCTATGTGCGGTGTGGTCTTACAAGATATCCTTTGTTTGAAAATTTTCAAATGCAGAAATCAGTTTGGTTGTTACTTGTTATCAAGTTTTACTCTCGCTGGTTTACCAGACTGAACCGGGCTTTATTCCATGTATTGCTCGGGTTAGCCCGAGCATGTTTTTTCCAGGTTTGGCTAGATACTTTGGAGCTGGAGAGGAGCTGGATGAGCAAGACGTATTCACGTATTATTACTTCTGCTATATTATAGAGTCTGTACGTTTGTCAATGTGAGGACAAGTTTTATAACTGTCTAAAAAGTTATGATAAGTCTAATGTACTCTGATGTTGTATATATGAATAAAGATGTTTCCTTTCTATAAAGATCATGGTTGTATTATATATTATTCGATGCGTTGTGAGATTCTATGTTGTTTTAGTTTTCTCTATCTTCTACCTTCTTCTTTCACCAAAACAGATCGGTATTTCCGGCACTTTAATGTTCGGCATGTAATATAGTGGATGTATTTATGTCGATTTTTTAGGGTCGAAAATCCGGTTCGTTATAAAATGAATCAAAGAAAAATAAGATACAAATCAATTCCTTTAAACCCCACTCTATTAAAGTTTCCAAAAAACAAATTACAATACTCTAATTTGAGTACCAAATTTAACAAAAAAACCTAAATATAATTCCTTATCTATCCCTCTATTTATAACAACAAATTACTTGGTGCTCAAATCACTATTATATGGAAACCAATAAATTATTGCATCCAATTCAAGAGAGTAAAATATTATGTGTTATTATAATATCCATGTCATATGTGCAATGTTATGCTCGCATATATGCTTTTATTCTATTATATTGTTTCCTTTTAATGTGATTTTGAATCATAAATCACAACACTCCACCTTGATACAAAATTATGTTAATTTAATACATACTCGCTTCGTATCAACTAAAACACATAAGCATGCACACCCTTCAATCAAATATGCAACCGTAATCTATTCAAAAAAAGCATAGTACCACAAAGGCCTCTATGTAGGCTTTGTGGTGCTCCTCTACATGCTCCACCTTAATTAAGACATGTTTATTTGTCCAACTCGAATTTAAGAACTCCATACGTTCTTCATCATTTTTCCAATTCATATAGATTATTGCTTTTCGATTTGACATGCAAAACCTCTCCATTACTTGCTTCCTCGAGTAGAAAATTAGTCACCGTCTCCTTCCAACTACTATATTGAAAAAAGATCCTTTTCACTTTATAGGACATGCATAACTCATGTGAATCTCACCACCTTTCATCAAACTTCATGTCACAACCACTAGTAGATTCCATATCGCCCTTGCCCTTTATAATCACTGGACGCCTCCTATTGTTTGCGTATGTGGAAACATACTTCTGAATCAAGCACCAGTCTTAGCCTTCGCCATTATCAACTCTTAAAATATTAGCATTAACTTCATCACCAATGTTTGCATCATCATCATTATTTTCTTTAGAATTTTATTTATTTCCTTCTTTCAATGTCTTCATCTTCTTCTTATCCTTTGCTAAACTATTATAGAATTTCAGTATAGAATTTAGTTTTTTGAGATAATAACAATGACGCCCCTTTCCATATTTGTTCATCTTCCTTTCCTTGCAATGTTGAATTCGTTAATAGGGTTGGCTAATTCCTTTTCCTTGAACTTTTCTTCCTTCTAGTTCATTCTTCTCGTCTCTTAATTAAGAAAGCTACTTACCACTGAATCCATTGAGACAACTTCATTCGAATTTAAGTTGTTAAATGCAACAAAAAGGGTTTCCAAACACCCTAGTAATGAACTCATTGATTGTAAAAGTAAGAAAATAAACAAGTACAATGATAATAAATAATTTCTAGCAGTAAATATGCATAATATGCAAATAATATAAATTATTAATTTAATAAAATAATAAATACATATTTTCATTATACTAAAATATGCATAATATAAACTATAATCTTGACAAAACCGAACGGATAATTTTCAGATTCGGGTTTCTTCGTATCCGCATCCTCATCTATTTTCCCAAATATCAAATATTCATCTATTTTTTCGACACGAGTGCAGATGACTTTTGAATTTTTTGGATATCCATTGACATGCATAGGTTATCCAAGGATTCCTTCATAATTAGATTTGAGAGGAGATGACGAAGTGAATAAAAATAAGGGATAAATTAATTCCTCCGAACCCCCCCTTCCTCATTAACGTCACAATAAAACCATTAACAAGACTCTAATTTTAGTAAAAAACTAAAAAACAATACCAAGACAATAATTGCTTAAACTAGAAGAAAAATGATGCATCTATTTATAGCAACAAATTACTTGGTGCTCAAATCACCATTATTACGACAATAAAAAAATTGTTGTATCTAATTAGGAGAGTAAAATCTTCTTTTTTTACTATGATATACAAATCATAACACCTAATAAATTCTACTAAAAGCATCTCCAACGACACGAAATTCATCCCAAATATCTTGTTTGATATAAAGAACTCTCTAACATGGCAATTCAAATTGATTCAAAATCCAATTCTTGATGTGGACGCTTCATTAATATACACATTTGAATTCAAATGCGTTCAAATAAACGCCTAGTCTTCAAACATCTATTAAGTAAGTGTTTAATTGCTAACCACTTATTATATAAGCGGCCAACTTCAAGCTCTTATTAAATAAGAGGTTGAAGTCAGACGCTTATTCGATAAGCGCTTGACAATTAGACACTTATTTAATATGCGTTTGACATTGGAAGCTTATGAAATAGTGGAAATTTGGGATATGCATTTATTTTCAAACTTATTTCACTTTCTATCTCTTCTTAAATCAAGTTTCACGGAAAACCTTTACAATTACTTTTTATAGAAATTTGCAGTTATTAGTGTCAAATATATACAGCTAAAAGTGTGAATATTTGAACAATTTTGTGTGAGTATATGTTTTTAAATAGTTGCACTTTTTTTCATTTGTAGTTTTTGATGCAAATATTTCTTGTTTTACCTGCGAATATTTATAGTAAAAACCATAAAGTTCCCGAAACATAGTTTCAGTAGTGTTTCGTGAAATCAATTTTTAGCAAGGGACAGAACTGTAGTTTTTAAACTTAAAAAAGAGCGTTTACCAAAATTTCTGAATTAATAAAACACATATTTTTTTTTGGGTTTTAGCAAAAATTAATCTTTAATATTCAAGATTCTGAACATTAGAGGAACCCATTGAAAACGCACTAAAAATGGTGTCTATTAAAATGGTAAACAATGTCTTTTTGTGCAATATAAATTCTTACATGTCACCCACCAGTCCAAAAATATGGTCACGGTACTATTTACAACTGCAACTTTCTTAATAATAATAATACAACGTCCGGCTTTGATGATCGAATTGAAGTGCGAACGTATATCAACGGTTCTCCTAAATTCAAAACCTCCAAATCTACGGCCCCCTGAAATCCGCCAGATCCCGCTCATTTAACTTTCGGGTGTAGTAACAGTACTCTTTTCTTAATATTTGTTTTCTAGAACTGCTTGAAAGACCGGCTTATGTAATGGTGAATTTTTTGAATTGTTGATGAACATAACTTTAGTTGTTGGTACAAAAAAGAACTACAAAGAAAGCTTTCTACGATTTATTTTTTTCCATAGTTGCACCACTAGGAATGTATTTTTTTCCCTTGTACTAGCCCTACTCAAAATATGATTTTTCTTTGTATTTGTCGCACTAGATAGCATAATTTTTGTTAGGCTTGTATGTGAGTTCAGAAAGAGAAAAGAAATGAAATTACAAAATACTAAAAGTTAATAAAAGATAGAATTGAAAATTTCACGGTGTATGTAAAGTAAAAAATAATGTACAACGTTTTACGCCAAATTATAATGTATAAAGCAAAATTTGTATATTTTTAGCCTCAAGGACACGACCTCAATATTTTAACCACAATGACAAACATCCTCCTAAAAATTATTCATAAGGACAAACATTCTTTCAAAATTATTCACAAGGACAAACATTTTTCCAAAACTGCCACCGAACTAAAAACTGCTACCGATAACTACAAACTGATACCTAAAGAAAGTTGTTTAAAATACCGAAGGTCTGTCCTTAAGGCTAAAATGCTAAGAAATTTCGAGTCAGTAATTTCGTGAGTCAATAATTGAAGAAACTTTGGCACACAAACAATTAACGCCCCGGTCGCAGTTTCTCTTTTCGTATATCAAAGTCATAGCTATTTTCGAGAGAAATCTCGAAGAACACGTGGCGTGATTCTGAGGTTCGTATCATGGCGTCTTGCTTTCAAACTAAACAGCAAAACGCTATGCACTTCCGTCGTTTCCGTAGAGTAGCATGTGATAAATTATTTAATGTTTCAGAAAGCAGACCAATGGTGGACTCGTGGGCCTTTGGAAATGAATATGCAGTGCTTTTAAAAAGCGGATTTTGAATATATGCAAAACGGTGTGTACCATTTGTTTGTGGTTTTGCTGTCACCGGGTATTTATTTGTATTACTTGTGCATTTGGAAATATTTTATGTTTTAGTGTGGGCTCGCTAATCGGGTGGGTTACCAATCGGGTGGGTTACCACAATAAAATGTTTAATAATCTATTAAATAATAGTAAAGCGGAAGAAATTCAAGCTCTCTTATTAATTGTAGGAGCTTTCTCTACTCTCCTTAATTCTCTCTAGATATTTTAATTTCAAATTTTTATAATTTATCAATTTATAGTAATTCTACTGAACTTCTAATGTCAATTTATAATCAAATACATACTTTTAAAATTTTCTATAATTATTCACAAATTTCTTTTTAGTTCTCATCTAATATTTTACATTTAAGTCCATATATTTAAATTAATTACCTAATTCAAAATTTAAACCATTTGATAAATTGACTTAACTAATGTTAGATACGTCGTGCAAATCCTAAAATACCAAAGTAGCATCGACAAACTGGTAAAAAAAAATTTCATTTGCATACAAAGATATGTAAATCACATAGCATAAATTATATACATCAACAATAATAACAAATTTATTTCCTAATTCGTTTATCTAAATGAAATTATTTGCATTGCACTGAAAAATTATATTTTTAGCTTTACACACCTATATTTTAAATTTCTATAGTTACTTACAAACCCTTATCAATTCCCTCATAATATATTTTTACTCATATCCATGTATTAACCAATTATGTAACCTTTATTTTAAGTGAAAATTAGCCACACATCCTTAAAACCGAACTTAAATTCAAAGCGGGTCCCTGTTATAAAATTTATATTTTCTACATCCCTGTTTCTGTTTTCCGCCATTTCTTTCCCCAAATTACCCTTGCGCTTCGCTGTGGAGCTGAATCTTCTTCTTATTTTTCGATTTAAATGGTAAACTGCAATTAAATTAAAGACGAATCAATTTTTTTTATGAAATATGATATTCTTAATATTTGCAGTTATGAATAATCGCAACAAATTTCTGCAAATATATGTGCAATAGTTGCAGAAATTTCTGCAACTATACGAAATAGTTGCAGACATTTCTGCAACTATAAGCAATAGTTGCAGACATTTCTGCAACTATAAGCAATAGTTGCAGTAATTTCTGCAACTATACGCAATAGTTGCAGACATTTCTGCAACTATTTGCAATAGTTGCATTTCTGCAACTATATGCAATAGTTGCAGAAATGTTTGCAACTATGTGCAATAGTTGCAGATATTTCTGCAACTATGCGCAATAGTTGCAGACATTTCTGCAGCTATTTGCAATAGTTGCAGACATTTCTGCAACTATATGAAATAGTTGCAGAAATGTCTGCAACTATATGTAATAGTTGCAGATATTTCTGCAACTATACCGTATAGTTGCAGAAATTTCTGCAACTATACGCAATAGTTGCAGACATTTCTGCAACTATTTGCAATAGTTGCATTTCTGCAACTATATGCAATAGTTGCAGAAATGTTTGCAACTATGTGCAATAGTTGCAGACATTTCTGCAACTATTTGCAATAGTTGCAGACATTTCTGCAACTATATGCAATAGTTGCAGAAATGTCTGCAACTATATGCAATAGTTGCAGATATTTCTGCAACTATACCGTATAGTTGCAGAAATTTCTGCAACTATACCCAATAGTTGCAGACATTTCTGCAACTATACCATATAGTTGCAGAAATATCTGCAATTATTTACAAATTTTGTAAATTTGCAAAAAAATCAAAAACGTTGAAAATTTGCTGACTAATCTGCAAATATTTGAAATAATTGCACCTTTAATACAAATATGAATTTTTTGTATCAACAATGGATCTCATTTCAAAGATCATAAAATTTGTGATTTTTTGGTGAAAACGGTTTTTTGATCCGGTTTTTGTACATAAAGTTATACGCGTTTGAATTGTAAAAAACGTAAAGGGTATTTGTGTATTTTTGCTTGCGCGAATTTGAAAATAGGGATCGGAAATGTAGAGTTTGTATGTGAAGGATGTTTTGTTTATTTTGAAACTTATTAGGGATGTGAGCCAAACTTTCCCTTATTTTAAATCATTCAAATAAATTGATTAACTAATATTTATTAATTCATTTAATAAATCTTAAAATATACCGATTTAGGTAGGTATACAACACTCATATATACAAGCGAAGATGATAAGATTGTTATTTTTATTCATATATAAAGGTATATGGATCACATAATATATAATGTAAACATAAACAATAATATATTTTTAATTCATCATTCATTTATCTTTAAAAAAATCATGCATTGTAGTACAAAATTTCGTTTTTTACAACTTTTAAATAATAAACTTATATATTACAATAGTGGGATGTGAAAGCACGGATTACTCTAATACAAATTAAGTTACGTAGACATTCTCATTTTCAACATTATATTATTACAACTTTAAAAGGATAAATTTATATTTTACAATATTGGGATGTGAAAGCACAGATTACTCTAATACAAATTAAGTTATGTAGACATTTTCATTTTCAACATGATATTAAAACTTACCCAACTCATAACCCAAATTAACACTACAGATTTATTATTATTATTATTATTATTATTATTATTATTATTTTGCAAATATTGAAGTTGTAAACATGACACTCATACAACAACGTGAAATTTATGATTAACTGCTAAGTTAAAAAAATGTTTACTAATTGAAATCTCAAATAATGAATAAAAGTTCATGCGTAGATAAGTTGATCGTAAGATGTTTTTCTCAACTGCAACTACATACAAAGCTCTTCTCATTTTTTACCCTACTTTCTAACATTCAGCTACATATATTTAATTAGTTAAGTTGATCATTAATTTAAAATATTTAATACATTCAATTACTTAATATTCGTTATTTCATTATAAATCCTTAAAAATATATATACAATATTCATATTAATAGAAATGGAAAATTCAATTTTTTCATCCATTTATATAAAAAATATACGTATCACATAGCATCAACTATTTACACATATAGTAATAGAAACACACATGCACGCGCGCACGCACATATGTATTGCTATTACCAAGTTATGACAATAATTCCGACGAGAATATGTGGTTGACGACCCTCTACCTTATATCCGAGTGTTGCATGTCATTTTAAATTATAAATTTATTTATTTCAATAAATTTATCATATACTGCTTAAAAATATTCAATTTTTAACAATAATTAAAATTTAAAAATTATTTTTTAACAACATTACCGTGTGCAACGCACGGGTTACACACTAGTTGATATGTATGTGCCGACAGGGAAGCCTGTGATGTTTTGTTACAGCACGTGGGCGAATGAGAACCGAACTCATAAACTATCAACGACAACTGCACTGGTTTTCAGTGCTAAAAATATTGATATTAACACCACTTATATCAGTACAATCGCACAACGTTTGACAAACCCGCTGTTAAAATATATATGTCCAAAACTGGGTGTTGGCTAAAATTGCTTTTGAAATATATTTCTACACACACAATCAACATTTAATAGTAGGATTCGACTTCTAAAAAAACCTTACCATTGTACTAATAAAAAAGAGCACGACATCTACTATTTGAGTACAACTCTAATACAGATGAAAATGTTACATCAAATAGCAAAAAATAAAAAACAAAAGTAGAAAAACGCAATAAAATTGAAATACACACACACGAAAAGGTCTATTTGAATATAATTAGTGACATAATATATTTATACCATTGCATTGCCCCTTAAATTCCACCTTTCATATAAAGACAAAAATATTCAATGGTTTAGATCTTTTGGATTATCATTTGTATCACCAATTTATGTCCAAATAGCCAACCCAATACATACATACATACATGTATATGTATATATATGTATATACGTATACATATGTATATACAAACACGCGAGCGTAGACACATAGACATCAATGTACCAATGAATGAAAACTATAAATGAGACACAATGTACCAAATGTTAAACGCATTATTTTTTCAGAATATCTTCTTGACATGCTCAAACTAAAATGTTCATGTAGCAAATAACATCAAATATAAATTTGAACAGTTTGCACATGGGAAAATTCAATCTATCGTACCACTAAGCAATTTGTGGGAAAATAACGAGACCATGAGTAAATGCACCTTTGAGTCTATGATATATTCATATTCTTACATACACACACACTCATAAATACAGACATAATTACAACACTGTAAGATACCAAAACGTACAATATACTTTATGATTTTTAATAATGGACATGCATTGATCCCCAAATTAAGAACGAAAATTCAAATCAAAATTTGACCCTAGGTTTTGAATCTTTTGATGCACCATAGCACTAAATTCCAATTGTAAACAGGAGATGACATGACTAAACTTCATAGGATTTAATGGCAATATTTTACCCAATCGCAATATTTGTAGAATATAGCGGTTGTATACCAAATTCCAATGCTTATTACAAAATGACACCTTTGTATTTTTCAGCTAGAGAACGTATACTTGTATAATAATCAACAGTTAATGAACTTATGTAATAACAAAAAATTATATGACTAAGAGCGTCTCTAGCAACGGAAATTTGTTCGAAAATGTTGGTTATCTCAATTTTTTTCTTTTTCCACGCTACAGCAATATCGATTTGAGCATGAAAAATGAAAGAAATGGGGATTTGCCTCATTTTTTTAAACGTAGGTTTATAAACAGGTTTCTGAAAGTCATTTATGGTTAAACGGTTTTCAAAACTCCGTTTTTCATAATTTTACGTCTTTTTTCTGCGTAAAAAAAAATTACTAAACGGGTTTTTGAAACCGGTTCTTAGCATAAACGGTTTTCAAAACCTCATTTTTTTAAACGTAGGTTTATAAACAGGTTTCTGAAAGCCGTTTATGGTTAAACGGTTTTTAAAACTCCGTTTGTCATAATTTTACGTCTTTTTTCTGCGTAAAAAAAAAATACTAAACGGGTTTTTGAAACCGGTTCTTAGCATAAACGGTTTTCAAAAACCTATTTTATGTTTTTTTTCTTTTTTTTTTAACAAACAGAAAATTCCAAAAAAAAAAGTCAACGATGGTTGGAGAAGTGGGGATTCCTCCCTCTTTTTCTTCATCTCCTCCTTCCAAAAGTTGACTTCCTCCTGTAGATGTTGTAATAAGAGGACAAAAAAGTATAAACAACACGAACAACTTCAATCATTGTTTTTAGGACAAAATTTTAAATTAGACCCTAAAAAAAACTTTATTTCAACATTAGACCTCATCTCAAACTTATTACAAAAATAGACCTCGTTTTATTTTCTTCAGCGTTTTATACTTGCGCAATCCAAATATGCGCAAGTATAAATTTTTTTTCAAAAACTATACTTGCGCATTCCATAAATGCTCAAGCTCAAATTTTTAATTTTTAAAAAAATAACACTTGCACAATCCATATTTGCGTAAAATGAGGCCTACTTTTATAATAAGTTTTGATTTAGATCTAAAATTGAAATATGCTTTTTGTTGGTCTTGATTTGGAAAATTGTCTTTGTTTTTATTGTCATATTAAGAACACCTAATTAGATTCAACCATTTTTTATATTAGATCAATTCAGTAAACATCAATATATATCTTCCTATTATCATTTCGAACAAACCATCCCATATCCCAAATGTTTTCCTTTCATTTATGTTGAGAAAAAAAGGTGATAAAACAAGAAATATTATTTCTAGTCACGTGGTTATGGGACTGTGTGACTAAAACCATACGAAGAAAAAGAGAATTTATGAAAAGCTATGGATGTCCCTACTTGATAACAATTCCTCTTTGTTTCTTTCTATTCTCAATTTCTCATGCATAACATGGTAAGATGAACTGTCTAATGTAAACCTGACTAGCTAAGTTTTACTTGAGGCATCATGGAAATTGAAGGTCACAAAAATGAAAAAAAAAGAGGATTTGCCTCATTTTTTTAAACGTAGGTTTATAAACAGGTTTCTGAAAGCCGTTTATGGTTAAACGGTTTTCAGAACTCCGTTTTTCTTAATTTTACGTCTTTTTTCTGCGTAAAAAAAATTACTAAACGGGTTTGAAATCGGTTCTTAGCATAAACGGTTTTCAAAAACCTATTTTATGTTTTTTTTTCTTTTTTTAAAACAAACAGAAAATTCAAAAAAAAAAGTCAACGACTGTTAAAGAAGTTTAAACCAATCATAACTCACATAACATCAAACCAACCAATACTTAGTTAACATAATATACATATATGTCATCATACAATATATACATCCTGAAACACCAACAAATCTCACACCATCAACAATTCAAATGTCATCATCAACAACTCACCACCATCAACTCAACAAATGTCAAACTGATCATCATCAAATGTACCATCAAATAATATACGAAACATCTTAAAGTATCCAACCGCACCATCTCAATGTATCATCAAACAATATTAAACAATGTGAATAACAAAAAAACATACTTATTACTCTTGTTAATCACCTCCAAAACCTTCGGAAACAGCCAAAGATGGAAAGCGATCACCATACTGCTGCATGTACTCAACAATACGCTGGTCCAACAGTTGTGTCATCTCAATGGTCTGCCGATGGTTCTGCTCCTCCAGCTGCGCCACCCTAGCTCTCAATTCCTCGATCTCTGCTGGATCGATCTGAGCTTTGCTTTGGCCGGCTATCCCCAATCTGCCCTGTAATACTTATTTGAAATAGTAAATGTTCGATTAATATAATTCTACTATCGAAGCTACAACATAATATTTTAATTGTTATATCTATAAACTTATTATTGAAACTAAAGCGATGTGAAGTTCTTTAGAACTGAAAGATTACTGCTTGATTGCCAAAACCGTAACGCATATTCCGTGAAGGTGGGTCCATGACTGACTCAAAAATGACATCCACTTCGTCCGTAGTCAGCTGCTCTCGACCTGTTTCCTCCAGGAGTTTCTGCCTTTGTTCCATGAACTGTGCCTGCATGAACAAATAAAAATACATTTGAAATTAATAGCATAATATCGTAATTCATTATACTTTAATAATTAAAACAATTATCAATAGTATATAAACTAAAATATGCTTACATGGATCTTCCACGTTTATCGTCATGCCATGTATAAAATAGTTCCGTTTGGATTTACATGCTCGACAGCATGAGTACGAGTAAATACATCCATGTACGATACGAGACCCTGCGCCCCGCTTCCTGAAATTGATTATTATGTACTATTATTGTATATTCAAAATTATACAACATAATAACTATTTACAATTCACAGCTAATAAATTTACCAACTCTTAGAGATGTTGTTGGAACGACTTGGACCATCCTCGATGAGTGACATGATTCATGTTCCTATTTGCAGAGTTTCTCTACGACTCTGTCTCACTACTAGAAAGGCCTCAAAATGCGACAAAGCCAAGCGACGGCTAGCGACGGCTAAAAAAAGTGGTCGTCGCTAGCCGTTGCTAGCCGTCGCTTATCGCGATTTCATAATCTGCAGCCGAGAAACACAGTTTCATTATTCTCTCCCCCAATCTACTCCCAAATCCTCTCAGCTCCGCCACCAGCCGCCGCCCTCCGTCGCCAGGAGCCGTCGCAACCTTCCGTCGCTAATTTCAACCTCTCTAAACTTGCAGGTATCTCCTATTTTGCATTATCTTTGTTTAATTTAGATTTAAATTAAATTAGTTGATGATTTAGGAATTTGGAATTGGATGATTTAGGGGTTTGGAATTGATGAATATATGTTATTAGTTTATGGTATGTAGTTTATTATTTGAATTGGGTATATAATGGTAAACCTAATTTAGAAAATTAGTTGATTATGTGTTTGAAAATGGTGATTATTGCGTAATAGGTGATGATAATTAGTGTTGATTTGGTGGTATTAATTAGTGAATTTATTGTTTACTATGTTGTTAAAAATTATGGCTAATTTAAAATCCAAAAAATAGTCCATGATTATTGAATAATATGTTTATTGATATATAAGTTTACGAGAATGTTTGTTATACTGTTGTAAGTGCTAACTACTTATTTAGTTCACAAAATCATTAATTAAAATTTATGTAGTTAAACAAAAGTTAAAATATGTTTTAAAAATTTAGATTTAATTAATAAACATTTAAGTAGTTAAATGAATTATAAAATAGTTTTTGCAGTTGTTAAAATAGTAACTCATAGTTCCCATTTACGAGATAAGGCATATTTTTCGAGTTACTGATAGTTCGCATGGATTTTGATTCATAATTAAACGAATTATATTTGGCTACATTACTAAAAAAATTTTAAGATCATTATTTCACTACAGACCACTAATACTTCAATATTAATATATTTTTTATTTGTGCTTTATTTATGTGAACCCCTTAGAGAATTTTTTGTCCTGTCTCACAAGTGTTGTATATGATCGTTATATGGATATTCGTTTTTCCACAGAATGGACATCTATATTCATCTGATACAACATTTGTTGGATTTGTCCTAGTATTTGGACAAGTTACAAACACAATAAAGTAATCATATTTTATAAATCATTTCAGTTTAAACGGTTCAGAAAATTTCGATGGCACTTCCTTTTTTTCCCTGTGTACACGCATTTGTGTACGATACAGGGAATAAAGGGAAGTGCTGCCGAAATTTTTTAGAATCGTTTAACCTGAAATGATTTATAAAATATGATTACGTTATTTTGTTTGTAATGGGAAGTAGGATAACCGGCCGTCAAAGTAAAAAAACAATAAACTTAAGAATTGAAAATTTAAATGCAATATTTATTTGAATTTGTTAAAATTGTAAAGGGTTATATATGAATTTTTACAAGACTTTAATATGAAGTGTGTTATTCAATCTTCTAACCTACATTTTACAAATCAGGAAATATGTTCGATTATTTTCTCGATCGTAGTTGGATGTATGAACCTCGAAAAGGTATGAAAGGATCAATAAAAGAACGTTTCTGTAACGGTGTACAAGTATTTATTAGATTTGCTCAGTCTAATAATCGAAATAACGTAGACATTCATTGTCCGTGTAGTAAGTGCAAACATCTGAAGCATTGGAAACCAGATGTAGTAGAAGTACATTTGTACAAATTTGATTTTTTGCCGAATTATTACTTATGGGATCGTTATGGAGAACTTGTTCAACCTACACCTAATCCTGTAGTGTTAGAGGATGATAATACTATGACCAATCCTATAGAAAACATGGTGCAAGATGTTGCACGATCAATGTTTCCTACCTTTGACCAAGGTGATGATGGGAACGAAAATGTTGACGAAGAGCTGACCGCGGAAGCTAAAAAAATTATGATTTATTGGATTCTGCTAAGAGGCCATTGTGGGATGGGTGTACAAGCGGAACCGAATTATCCGTAACCGCCGAATACATCACCATGAAATCGAAATTTAATCTTACAGAAGCTGCATTTACAGTAGTTGTACAAACTGCAAAACGACACATGCCACCTAATAATTTGATGTGTGATAGTCATTATAAAGTAAAAAAACTTATGTCTGCTTTTGGATTGCCGTACCAGAAGATAGATACATGTGTAAAAGGTTGCATGCTGTATTGGAAAGAAGACGCTCATCTTACTAAATGCAGAATATGTAACGAGGAAAGATACAAATCAAGAAAAAAGAAAGGAAAAGAAGTACCATATAAGAGGATGCATTATTTACCCATCACTCCCAGACTTCAACGGTTATATGCATCTTCTTCTACATCATGTCATGTGCGATGGCACAGTGTGAGAACACCAGAAGAAGAAACTTTGATACATACATCTAATGGAGAAGCCTGGAAACATTTCGATAAGACTTATCCTGAATTTGCGGCAGAGAGCCGTAATGTTAGGCTTGGTTTATGTACGGATGGATTTTCGCCATTTTCTTAGTTTGGTAGTAAATATTCATCATGGCCTATTATTATTACTCCTTATAATTTACCTCCATGGATGTGTATGAAAACTCCATATATGTTTCTAACGATTGTCGTCCCCGGTCCCGATGATCCGACACAAGGAATTGATGTTTATTTACAACCACTAATCGACGAGTTGAAAACACTGTGGCATAAAGGAGTTGAAACGTACGACATTTCGAGAAAAAGGAATTTTCGTATGTTTGCTTCTTTATTATGGACTATTAGTGATTTTCCCGCGTATGGCATGCTTTCAGGTTGGAGCACATCTAAACGTCTAGCTTGTCCTTATTGTATGGATGAAACATGAGCATTTTCATTGAAGTATGGGAAGAAAATTTCTTGGTTTGACTGTCGTCGGAGTTTTCTACATACCAATCATTAATTTAGAACGGATAAAAAGAACTTTAAAGCTAACAGAGTAGAGAGTATGCTACCACCTAAGGTTTGGACAAGTGAAGAGATATATGAAATTGTAAAAGACTACCCAAAGATACACGAAACTGGGGTACAAGTTGAAATTCCAGGTAAATCGGACATTCATAACTGGTGCAAGTAAAGTATACTCCGACATAACATTGACGTCATGCACAACGAAAAAAACGTGTTCGACAACTTGTTTAACACAATTTTGAATGTGAAGGGGAAAACCAAGGACGATGCGAATTCAAGACGTGATATATTACACTTCTGTAAGCGGCCCGAATTGCAATTATACGATGATAATAAGAAACCAAAAGCATGCTATGAGCTAGACAACAAGCAAGTAAAACTCGTTCTAAAGTGGGTGGAAGGACTTAGATGTCCTGATGGGATTTCTTCTAACCTCCGTAGATGCGTTGACTTTAAAAACAGCAAATTGAGTGGGATGAAAAGTCACGATTGCCACATTATGATGGAGTATTTTTTTCCCATGATTTTCAAAGAACTGTTGCCTGCAAAAATATGGAGTGTTATAACAGAATTAAGTATGTTTTATAAACAGCTTTGTTCTACGACGTTAAAGGTAGATCGTATACGTAAACTTGAAGCAGAAATCCCTGTACTTCTATGCAAACTGGAGAAAATATTTCCGCCTGTTTTTTTAATGTAATGGAGCATTTACCTGTTCATCTTCCATCTGAAGCACTCCTTCGTGGTCCTGTGCAATATTGATGGATTTATCCATTTGAAAGGTAATTTAATTAATTTATGTTTATGTACCACCATATAAATTTAATTAATTTTGTTATAGGTACCTGAATCATTTGAAGAAAAAAATTAGACAAAAAGCACGAGTAGAAGGTTCAATTTGCAAATCGTACCTTGAAGAAGAAGCTTCATTTTTTTTCTCACATAATTTAGTAACGATGTGAACTTATCGTTCGTAAGTGTTCCCCATAATGAAGAAACTATTGAGTAGGATTCTTCTGAAACAATGTTATCTATTTTTAGACAACATGGAAGGCCTGTTGGAAAATGTGTGGAAATATGGTTAGATGATAGAGATTACCATGTAGCACACACATATGTTCTTCTAAATTGTGCTGAAGTTGCACCATTTATCAGGTACTTATGAATTCATATATATTTCAATTATACATGTATATATTAATTATAAAGGAATATAATACATATTTGTAGCATATACGAATCACAACATCCATCTGGTGATCTCAGTAAAGAATTTGCTGGATGGTTTTCAAACTACGTTCATGATACAGGAAACTGTGTTATTGACGAAGGATTACGACATCTTGCTATAGGACCAAAACGAAATGTCAAGACTTATCCAATATTTTTCGTCAATGGATTTAAATTCAACACTAAAGATTACGGGGCTGAAAAATCAACATATAACAGTGGTGTATTTGTCAAAGGAAGTGATGATTTAGAGGAGCATATAAAAGATTTTTACGGCGTCTTAACACAAGTTTTAGAGTTGACATATTTTATACAACTTGCAGAGAAAGTTGTTTTATTCAAATGCAACTGGTTTAGTAATGTTCCTGGCTCTGGAATTAATGTGCACAAAGATTATAAGCTAATTGAAATAAGGCATACATCGCATTACTATAAGTATGATCCTTTTGTATTAGCTAAGCAAGCTTTACAAGTTTATTTTGCTCCATATTCGTCCTTAAAAAAAGATAAAGCAGACTGGTGGGCTGTTTTTAAAATGAAGGCAAGATATATATTTGATGGAAATAATATTCCAGATGAAGCAGCGTATCAAGCGGATCTCGAGCCAAATACTGAAATAGTGATAACCGATGACATTGATGTAGGGTCGTTGACTGATGAATCGAATGTTTTAATATATGCATTTGTAAGTACCGAAGAAAATGATATAGAGTACGAGACTGAGTCTAAATCAGAATATGACAAAGACTGATCATAGATGGCATCGCTTGTTGTGTAATTCTGAGCTATGTATTAACAATCAAGGTTTTAAATCTCGGATTTCGGTCACGTCTCGTCTCGAAGAATTTAGATAGCTTATCTCGTATCGGGTGAGATCTCGAACGAGATGAGTGCATCTCGGTCGTCCATCTCGGATTTACATCTCGGTTTCTAAAATTCATTTCGGAGTTATCTCGGAGTATATGTCATGTCGAAAATTAGTTTTCATACACGTAAATTTATAATACTAGTCACTACCTTAAGGAAAACACTATGCACTTACCTTGAATATATCACACGCTTATCATTAGTAATTTAGTATGGAAAAATATCACTTGTATCATGTAAAATAAACAAATAACTAGATTTCATGAATAATGTTCAATATAATATCATATAAGATAAAGTAGACAAGAAACAAACCATAACATATGCACCTTTACTTTGTTTGATCATTCACTTAACTTTCCTACACAATATAATGTCTCATTTCTACCTTTTATGATTTATAGTGCTGCAAGGGAAATCTTAATTTTATAACTTCAATACAAAATTCTACAAGTAGAATTAAGATATTCTATGTCTGATTATAGTATTTAATTATTAGCAAACAAAATCTCATTAAGCAACTAATAGCATAGATATTTCAAACAAACGTAGAAAATAGCATACATAGTACAAACAATTTCAAACATTTAGTAATACTATAAGAAAAGCAAAAAAATGATGTACGAATGAACATGTAATCATCAAATGAAATTAATAGATGAAAGAGAATTCCTTTATTGCTTAAAAATAAGCCTTGAGGAAAAAAATTATAGCAGCAAAGACTAAATGAAATCAAATTGGGAATCCGTTTAGAACATAAAGTTAAATAAGTGAAGCCCAAAATTTATAGCCGCAAAAAAATAGGGTTAGGAAAAAAACTCAAGAAAGTGTCGAAAAAAGAAATATGAAATCAGATGTAAATTAATTTGGATCATAAACCTAAATGAAAATCATAAAGTGAAATACTTACCATAATCGATGTAGATTTTATCATCTTCTTACACTCGTCACTGCCGTAAAATAAGAGACGAAGATTAAATGAGATTTATATAAGAAATAAGGGTTAAAAAAAGTACAATTAAGAAGGCTTAAATTAAGGTAAAGGATGAGCTAGCCCAATACGGAAAAAGAGTTGATTTTTTCCTAAATTCAAAAATTCGGCCGATATCTCGCTGTTAAATCTCGTCCGAGATACCGGACGAGATACTGAAATCTCGTCCGAGATTTGAGTCAGACGAGATTCAAACGAAATTAGTTGTTTCGAATCGCCCAGCCTTGAAAACGAGATCTCGGCCGAGATGAGCGAGATTTAAAACCTTGTTAACAATAATGACTATGTTCTGTAATATTCTGAGCTATGTAATAATAATGATGACTATATATGATCTGTATCATTCTGAGTTATGCATTATTCTTTTTATGTATGCTTTTTTCGATGATTATGTGCAGAGTATGTTTATGTGATGATTACCACTTGACTAATAATTATGTGATGATTATGCGACGATGAATGATTATGTGATATTGATTGATGATTATGTGATTCTTCTGTTATCAGTACTTTTTTCTAAGCAGTACATCTCAGTCACCTTCACTTGGAGCTATGTCTGATAGGCGCCGTTATCGACGTAGTACATCTCAGTCGCCTTCACTTGGAGCAGGTCCGAGTAGCTCTGAGCCAGATCTCCGCCGAGTTGCGGAGATAGTTTCGAAAAGTGCTGGGTATGTATCAAACTTATTTGAATTACATTATATGAAATATATTGAATATATACATCAACATTTCTACAGAGGGTTCGAGGTGGAACCGTCCGATTCCATTTTACAAGTATCAAAAGAAGCATACAAAAGTAGGATGTCTGGCTGTTGGCCTCAGTGGGATAACATTCCAACACATATAAAAAACGCAATATGGGCCGATCTTATGGTAAGTACAACTTTGTAATATATATAATTATGCCTTAGATGAAACAAAAAACAATATGCAGTCATGCCTTATGATATCAGTTTTATGTATTCTGTTTTGCTAATTGTTTTTTAATTATATAATCTCTTTTACATAACACGTATGATAATTCAATATGCAGGCAGCTGTACGTGTGGATCCGCAGGATATGGATGTTTTTATAAATCATTGGAATAAAAAGATGCGGAAAAATTACAGAGAGACTCTTTCAAGGGCTAAGAGTTGAAGGAAAAAGCCAAGTTGGATGGGGGATGATATTTGGGCTGAATTCCAACAATATTGGGAATCTGAAGCATTCAAAGTAAGTTATATTGTCACTATATTTTTACATTTAAATGTGTTGAATTATTTTACTTAATAGTGTGTATAAATTAATAGGATTTATCGGTAAGAAACAAGGCTAATAGGAACAAAAACCCTGCTTTACATCGTGGTGGCTCGAAATCCTTCCAACAACATAAGAGGAAATTGGTAAATAAATTAACTATTCTATTCTATTCTTGTATATAATCTATTCTTGTATATACTCATGCAATTTATCCATATAATCTATTCTTGTATATATTCAGTAGGCAAAGTATGGAAGGGAGCCTACAGCGGCTGAGGTTTTTAGAGTAACACATGCAGTGGAGCATACAGATGAGGATGGGAATGTTTCATATGATTGGTGGGACGACAAGGCTGCTTCTGTAATGGTAAATATGTTTATTTCTGTAATGAAAATATTTCATATTCGTTTACTTCACAGTAAATAAGTATTGTATATCAATTGTGTCAAATATCTATTTGTAATTGTAGGAGAGATATAATGTAGAGCATGATCGAGCGATACAAGCGAGTGGATGGGAGTCGCTTACGGTTGATGAGTCTAATCGGATATGGGACTCAATCATTGAACCGGCATGTCGAAACAGGCGGTACAGTTTCGACAATATGGTATGTACTCAACGTTTACACAGTAGAAACCTGTATGCCATGAACTTCTTATTCATTTGAGTTTATTAGCGATAACTTGAGTTTTCTTATTGTTATTGTATGCCATGAACTTCTTATTCAGTTGAATTATTTCACAGGCTCTTAATTCCAAAGAGCATATAGGAGATCCATAGATGAGGAAGAGATTTCTCGGATGCAAACACAATTGGATGAGCTCAATGATTGGCGGAAGAGTCATTTGGCGACGCAGATAGATGAGCATATTGCTGCCTTCTATCAGGAGCATGGGTCAATGCCCGAGGTAGGAGGTGCAGATGATGATAATGCTTAGTTGGTTTGTTTTGACGGGTATGCTTTATATACATATATGTACATATTATGAGGGGTTTGACATTTGGTAAATTGGATGTTGTGATTAATACTTAGTGTTTTGGTGGATTTGATATTTTGGTTATTGTCATTGATACTTTGGCACTTGATATGTACTCGTTGTTTAATTTAGTTATGTGGGTTGGTTTGGTGGATTTTCATATTTGGTTATGTTGGTTTTCTTATATGATTTTGTGAATATATGTTGGAATATGCAATATTTGATGATTTGGTTGTGTTGATATTGATTATATGGTATGATGGAATGGTATTATATGTGCGGAATGATGGAATTATATTATTTGAATTGATTGGGATTGAGGGTTGAAGGTGCTGGAATGTGGTAGCTAATTTTGTTCCAGATTTGCAACGGCTAGCAACGGCTCGCAACGGCCAAATGGTCGCATATAGTGACGGCTAGCGACGGCCAAATTGCAACGCTTTGCATCAACAACCCGGGAAACCAACAACCCCAACGGTTGATTCCACGTGGACAATTAACCGTTACAAGCCGTTGCAAAAAGAACGACGGAGCCATCGCTTTTGCCGTCGCTTTCTTTTGTTGCAACGAGATAATTAGCGACGCCATTTAGCGACGGCTAGCGATGGCCGCCAACGCCTATTAGCCGTCGCTAAACAGTGCTTCTTTTGTAGTGTCTGTATATTTAAAAAAAAAATACATTATTTACTTACCAAATATATGTATTTACATATCAATCAAATAATTAATAGGGACAGTTTGGCACAGGTCCCTAATAAGTTTCAAAATACACAAAAACCCCAGTAAAATGAAGTTTGTAAATTAGGTCCCTAGAATTAAGTTACTGAATAATGACATACACTTATGCAATTATTCAGTGAATAATTGCAGACATTTATGCAATTATATCAAAAAATTGTGAAAAATTCCGCAATTATTCATCCAAAAAATTGCTGAAATTTACGCAATTTTTTCAAAAAATTGCGGAAAATTCCGCAATTATTCACCCAAAAAATTGCGGAAATTTACGCAATTTTTTCAAAAAGTTGCGGAAAATCCGCAATTATTCACCAAAAAAATTGCATAACTATATGCAGTTACTTAGTAACTTAATTCTAGGGACCTAATTTACACACTTTTTTTTACTGGGGTTTTTGTGTATTTTGAAACTTACTAGGGACCTGAGCCAAATATTCACTAATTAATAAATGATTAGCACACTTACCTTCGCTTCGTCACTCTCCCAATGCGCCAGCCAACCCTCCCACACACTAGCTCTCATCCAGTTCGGCGTCTCTCCTTTATGCTTCACAGCCGACATAGAATCCTGGTAATTCTTCCTCGTCTTCTGCATCCAGTAGTGTCGTACCAGTTGCATGTCGTGTTCTTGGACGTCGATTGCGGCCCGCATTTCATGATAAACAAGCGATAAATAATTAAATAATATAAGATGAACAATAAATAAGCAAAAAATAAATTGAGAATGGAAATAGAAGATTATACTTACATTTAAATCCTTCCATATACACTTCATGATGTGGAAAGGGATATTATCTCACTTGGGCCAACAAGCCGTCATCCTACTCTTATATGAGTCTCTAGAAACTGATAGAACTACAGCTGACAGCTGTAGGTCGAATCCTCTGTGGTAAATATGATACAAATTATTATATCGTACACAAAATATTTATGATGCTAAAAAAATTAAATATTTACCCCTCCGCTTTAGGCACCAGATACACAGATGGGCGATGTGGCGGCTGTGATGGGCTGCTGCCATAGCGTTTGGATGAATGAGATGAGCTCCGACGACATGATACCTGTCACAGACACATCATTTTATAAGAGAATAATAGCATAATAATGACATATATTGTATAATAATGACATAAATGACATAAAGTACATAAATTGTAAAATATACCAGATTCAGATCGGGTCTCATATTCCAACGATAAGCAGAATATAGCATTTTTAACATAAATTGCTAAATAAATGACATAAATGATATAAATGTTCTGAATGACAAAAATTACATAAATGACATAAATTACGTAAATGACGATAAGCAGATTCGGTTTCATAAATAACATAACTTGCAAAATAAATATCATCAATTACATAAATTTCATAATACATCAGAATTCAACATAATATTTTTATCAATCCCCATCGTCTTCTAATTCAGATTCGGTCTCATATTCTACATTATTTTCTTTCAAATGCTTCTACCAAAACGTTTGATTCATCGTTCAGAGATCCAAAATCAGTACGATCGTCTGTTATTATTATTTCATTGCTTTACTCTGCTTGATAAGCTTGGAATATTCTTTCCATCAAAAGTAAATCTGTCCTATGTTTTAAAAACTGCTGACCAATCTACTTTATTTATTTTTAGAGAAAGATAAGGAGCGTAGTAAACTTGCAATGCTTATTTCGCTGGTACGAAAGGATAATACTTGTGATAATGTGATGTGTGCTTTATTTACATAAGATTATAATCCTTGTGCACATTAATTCCAGAACATGGAACATTACCGAACCAATTGCATCTAAACAGAAAACATCCTCTACGGGTCGTGAGAAATATGTCATTTATAAAATTTGGATTAAAACGCCATAAAAATCATTTATGTGATTTCCTGGATCATCACTACATTTAACAAATACACCTGTATTATTAGTTAATTTTTCAGCACCATATTCTTTGGTGTTGAATTTATATCCATTAACGAAATATACTGGATATGTCTTGACATTTCTTTTTGGTCCCAACGCAAAATATTTCAATCCTTCGTCGACCACACAATTTCGTGGTTCATAAACGTACTTTGAAAACCAATTAGAAAATTCTTTACTAAGATCTCCGCGTGGATATTCTCTTTCATAAATACTGCATATATTAATAAAATATTACATTAAATTCTACACGTGCATGCATTATTGAAATGAATAAATCAATAATTATTATTTCATATTACCTAATAAATGGTGCAACCTCAGCACAATTAAGAAGAATATAAGTGTGTGCTACATGAAGATCTCTATCGTCTAACCATACGTCTACACCTATTCCAAAGGGTCTACCATGTTGTCTAAAAATAGATAACATTGTTTGAGAGGACTCTTGTTCGTCGCATTCATCATTACGTGGAAACTTTCAAATGATATGTTCACATGGTCACTGAAATACTGAGAGAAAAAGAATGAAGCTTCTTCTTCGATGTATGATTTACAGATCGAACCTTCAACTCATGCTTTTTGTTTCACTTTTTTCTTTAGATGATTTAAGTATCTGTGAAAAATTAATTTACATTAACTTTAACTTTAGAATATAATTAAATTAATAGGTAACATATTTCATACCTCTCGAATGGATACATCCATCCATATTGCACAAGGCCTCGAAGTCGTGCTTAAGATGGGAGATGAACAAGTAAATGCTCTGTTACATTAAAAAAATCTAGTGAAAATATTTTCTCCAATTTGTAGAGCAATATAGGAATATCTTCTTCAAGTTTATGTAAATGTGAAACTTTTAACGTAGTCAAACAAAGCAATTTGTAAAACAGACTAAGTTCCGTTATTACCTTCCAAACTTTTAAGGGCAATAGTTCTTTGAATACAACGGGTAATAAATTTTCCATCATTATGTGACAGTCCTAGCTTTTCACTCCACTCAATCTACAGTTTTTAAAGTGAATATATCTACGAAGATTTGATGAAATCCCATCACGAAATTTTAATCCTTCCACCCATTTTAACACAAATTTAACTTGATTATTATCTAACTCATAACCCGCTTTGGGTTTTTATACCGCTTGGGTTTATATGAAGCTCAGAACATTTGCATAATTCTTGTATATCGCGTCTTGATTTCAAATCATCCTTAGTCTTCCCCTTAACATTCAAAATTGTATTAAAAACATTATCAAATGCATTTTTCTCATTGTGCATCACATCAATATTATTCCAAAGTAGAAGATCTTTCCAACAAGGCAACCCCTAAAATATACTTTGTTTGCACCAATTATGAATAGTCGATTTACCTGAAATTTCAGTTTGTACGCCAGTTTCATGTATCTTTGGATAGTCCCTTACAATTCATATTTGTCTTCGCTTGGCCATATCGTTGGTGGTTCTCTGGTTTCTACTCTATTAGCTAAAAAGTTTTTTCTATCTTCTTGGAAGGGATGATTGACATGGAGAAAACATCGATGACAGTCAAATCATGAAATTTTCTTAACATTGGTAAAGAAAATGACCGTGTTTCTTCCATACAATAAGGACAAGCTAGATGATCGAATGTACTCCATCCTGAAAGCATTACATAAACAGAAAAATCACTTATAGTCCACAACAAAGAAGCAAGCATACGAGAAAAAAAATTCTTTGAAACATCGTATGTTTCTACTCCTTTGTTCCATGGTGTTTTTAACTCCTTAATCAACGAATTTAAATAAACATCGATTCCTTGTGTCGGATCGTCGGGGCCAGAAACGATAGCAGTAAGAAACATAAATGGAGTTTTCATACACATTCACAGAGGTAAATTTTAAGGTGTGATGATAATGGGCCAAGATGAATGTTTAGCACCAAATTGAAAAAATAGTGAAAAATCATCCGTATATAATCCAAGTCTAACATTACGACTCTCCGCTTTAAAAGTAGGGTAAGTTTTGTCAAAATGCTTCCATGCTTCTCCATAGGCTGGATGTGTCAATGTACCTTCTTCCTCCATTCTCACACTATGTCATCTCATATGAGGTGCAGTTACAGAAGATGCGTATAATCTTTGAAGACTAGGAGTGATGGGCAAGTAAGGCATACGTTTGGATGGAACTTCCTTTCCCTTCGTTTTTCTTGATTTGTACCTTTCCTCATTACATATTCTACAATTCTGAAGAGTGATGCTCTCTTTCCAAAACAACATGCAGCCATTTAAACATATATCTATTTTGATATGGTAAATCGAAAGCCGATATAAGTTTTTTTAACTTCATAGTTATTTTCACACATTAAATTATCGGGCGGCATATGTCGTTTTGCAGCTTGTACAACAACTGTAAATCGGGCTTCGGTGATGTTGTATTTGACTTCATTGCAATGTATTCTGTGGTTACTGATAGCTGAGTGTCACTTTTACAACCATCCCAAAGAGGTTTCTTAGCAGCATCCAATAAATCATAATTTTTTTGCTTCAATATTTAGTTCTTCAACATTTACATCGTCGTCATCAACTTCAAACGTAGGAACATTGATCGTGCTGCATCTTCAACCATATTTTCTATACGATTCATCATAACAATTTCATTACCAGCCACCTCTAATTCAGACTCTGTAGGAGTATATGCTACAACTTCTCCATGATGATCCCAAACATAATACTCCAGTACGAAACCGTTTTTACAGAAATGAACTTTCATAGTATCTGGTAACAAATACTTCAAATGTTTACACCTACTACACAAATAACGAAATTCTACATCGTTTCCATTATTACTTAAAGCGAATTAAACAAGTACGTTTATACCATTATAAAAATCTTCCTTTATTGAGCCTCTCAGTCCCCTTCTTTGATACATCCACCTCCTCCGATCAATAAAATAATCGATCATTTTTTCTATTTAGAAAAATATGTCACAAATTCAAAAATAAATATCGACCATTTTACGAATTGATATTTTATTTTTCAAATTATTGATACATAATCTTATACGTGTTAATTTTACCCAAATTAAGAATACAATATTGAAATGTTGGTTTATGGTTTTCTACTTTGATGGTCAGTCATCCTACTTCCCATTACAAACATAGTAAACAATTACATTTCGTAAATTATTTCATTTTAAACGATTCAGCAAAATTTCGGCAGCACATCCCATTTGTTTCCTGTATTGTACACAAATGCGTATACACATGAAACAAAAAAGAAAAGTGACGGCAAAATTTTGTGAACCATTTAAAACGAAATAATGCATGAAATGTAATTGTTTACTTTGTTTATAACCTGTCCAATACATGGACAAATACAGTAAGTATTGTACCAGATGAATACAAATGTCCGTTTTATGACAAAAACGAATATCTATATAATAATCATGTAGAACACTTGTCGGACGGGACTGAAAACTCTCTAAGGGACGTAATAAAAAAATTAGTTTATACAAAAATTGGAAGTTTTATAGTTTGTCTTATTATTTATTATATAACATATTATTGTTTGTAAACGGTTGAAAATTTACTAATTTTATATTTTTTGAAAAATTATTAATTTACCACATTATTCCGCGTATTTTATCGAACAAGGTTAATTCAGCGTATTATAGTAGATATGTAAATTATTATTTTACAACGTTTTCGATAGAAAATAATTTATTTAATTATTAGTATGCGTGTGTGTGTATACATATAATGATACACATATACACACACATATATGAACACATAAACACCCAAATTAACACAAGACAATGCTAAAAATAACACATATATAATGGTTTACACATATACACAAATTCATGATTTATACTTGCTTTTCACAATTTAAAGCTAACAACTGAAATGGGTATTCCAAGGGATACTATAAACCATCATTAGGCTAATAGAAACAATTAGAATCACTAATAGCCCTAATTTATCAAATTAGGCAAATCTAGATTTAGGTTATTAATTATGTTTTCGCAAAAATTAGATATTATACCTAAGATTGGAAGCAATAAAGAGTGATTAAGGAGCCATGCAAGATCCAAAAACTTGAATTTGGGGTTTGGAAGCTTGAAAATGGGTTTTAAGGATTTTAGTAAATTATTTTTGTTCAGATGAAATGAGGAAGAAAGATCTCGGCCGAGAACTGTATAACGCGAATTTATGACGGCCGCCGATGGCCCGTCAAAAGCCATCGGAAACCATCGCACTTGAGCCGTCGGGAAACCTTCACCAAGTGTTGTCGGTATTTCAGGCTATTCCTGTAGTGACAACCTGTTTATTTGAAATAAAAAATCTTCCCATAATTCAAAAAGGCCAAAATCGAACTGCCAATGGTCTAATCTTGTTAAATTGTACAAAAAGTGGGTAGTAATATCAACATACACCATCTTCATCCTTGCAAGTCAAACAATCATTATCCTCGCAGTAGGTTCTTGGTACAATCAAATAATAGGAGAAAATAGAATAAAGGACATGAACTGAAGGTAGAAGCGGTATACAGCAGTATCACTTTGTATCATTCTTTCTCAAAAATACAACAATCAATAGAATCATTTTTTTCTTTCAAATTCTATTTTGGTATCAGAGCCAAAAGGAAAAACTGCTTAATAGTAGAAAACGCCAAGCCTAGATTATCATTAGAGAAATTTTGTCACTTGATAATCTGGCTGCGCCTGGCTATCATCTGAGAATCAAGATTCTCATCATCTGATCGCTTCCACTTTTGAGTTACCTGTTTTGTTTCAAGAGCAGTATCATCTTATCAGCTTCATACTCAAATTCTTGGTGTGCCTCGCCAAGAAACTGCCATAAGAGGAATCTCATCACTTGGAATTTCTGGCTGCACATCAAGTATTGTCAAAGATTACCCATCAATTAGCAATTCTTGATATTACCCATCAGCAAAATAGCAGAAGGAGATGTTGATAACTCTGCTTCAGCAAATTCAAACCCGAATAACTCTGCAACAAGGCATAATTCAACCCAACATCTGATCAAGGTCATAGTCAAACCCCAAATTCAGTTGATTACTATACAACTCGATGAAAATCGAACTTTCTTCTTTGGAAATTCCGAATTGAAATAGCAATCAAAGGATATGGGCTTGAAGATCATGTTCTTTGAACTTTGATTACACCACCTAGGTATCTTACAGACAATGAAGGGAAGCTAGTGAGCAGTTAGGAATATGTAATTCATCAAAGATAATATAGTTTAATCAGTTCTTGGTTACTATCATAGATTAGCGCAACTTGTTGCCATAGTTAGTTGGATGCAAAACTGCCCATGAAATATGGTCAATAATTGAACAAGTGTTCAATACACAATCAGCGGCAAAAATAATGTACTACAAAAGACAACTATAGAACTATAAGAAAGATAACTTATCTTTGAGAGAGTAATTGACCAAGAACAAGACACTTTGTGATCAATTAACATTAGTTGGTCACAAGATTACTGACACAGAGCATGTCTTGTGTATACTGGGAGGTCTTGATGATGAATATGAGTCAGTGGTGGCAATGATATCATCAAAAGAGATAACACCATCCACTCAATATGTTCATTCCATCTTGCTTTCTTATGAAGGCAGAATGTAACAAAAGAAATCTTCAATTCCAGATTTCTCTGCTAATTTGGTTAGCAACAACAAAGGTAAAAATCAAGAAAGAATCAATTATAGAGGAAATCAAATCAATATTTATCAAAGAGGAGGTTAGCAGTATAGAGGAAAAGGAAGAGGTGGAAGGTAGAGTAATAACAACGGTAGACTTAGATGTCAGATTTGTGTAAAGCTTGGTCATGGTGCAAACAAGTGCTATTTCAGATTTGATGCAAATTATACTCCATCACAATTGAAGAACGACAATTTAAGAAACTACATCCCAAGTGCCCATATGGTCAACACACAACATGATGATAAAAATCATTCAGAAAGTTTGAATATAGAGTCAAATAAAGTGGAAGCCATTCAAGATGAAAGCTGGTATCCAGATTCAGGAGCTTCTAATCATGTGACTAACAATCGAAGTAATTTAAATCTTGGCAACAAGGAGTATAGAGGTAAACAATTATTGTACATGGGAAATGTTAAATCAATTAAAATTACTCATACCGGTAATGCATGTATTAAGGGTAAGAGATATTTCTATCTTAATGATTTACTAAGAGTCCACTTAATTAGGTAAAATTTAATAAGTGTATCACAGTTTGCAAAGGATAATGACGTTTACTTTGAATTTTATCCTAAATATTGTCTAGTTAAAGATATTCTAACTAAAGAAATTCTTTTGTAGGGTAGAGAAGCTAAGGGACATTATAAATTCAATATTGCTAATTCAAGAAATTCGGGATATAAAGAGTGTAATGTCTTTGAAATCAAACAAGAAGAAAACAGTAAGAAATTTGATGTTTGGCATTGTAAATTGGAACATCCAAATAAACATTGTAATGCAAGTGTTGAATAATAATAATATACTTATGGATAATTTTTCTATGCCTTACATCTGTACTTACTGTAAAATGGGTAAAAGTCATAAACTCGCATTTCTAAACTCAAAAACTAAGTACAATAAACCACTAGAGTTGGTTGCAACAAATTTGTGGGGGACAGCACCAATTAGTAATGATTATGGGTACAAATATTACATCTTTTTTGTTGATGCTTATTCTAGATATGTATGGATATATTTCTTGAAATCAAAATATGAGATTTACAATGCAGTGTTGCAATTTATAGTTAATGTTGAAAAGCAAATAAACTATCAACTAAAGTTCATTCAAACATACAATGGGACATAATTCATGCCACTTAAAGAATATCTACAAAAGAAAGGAATAACCCAAAGGATGACATGTCCATATACATCAGAACAAAACGGGCTTGTTGAAAGAAAGCACAGACATATTGTTGAGACTGGGCTTACTCTACTTTCTCAGGCATCAATGCCACTAAAATTCTGACCAGATGCCTCTGTTTGGTTTTGGAAACTTAATGTTTCATTTTCTTTTAAAATGGCCTTCAAGGTTATTCTATTTTGAATAAGATATTTGAAGAATGATTTGACAAATGTTTTGAATATTACAAAAATAATTTATGAATAATTTTGGGGTATTCATAAAAGGATTTTAAGAAATAGTTTTGAATGTTTATAACAAGATTTTATAAATGGGTTTGGATGTCTATAAAGGGAAGTTTTATACAAGCTTTGAAAGTTTATATAACCGGTTTGAATATTTATAAAAAGTCTCATAAATGAGTATGGAGGTTGATAAATGTTTTGTAAACGGGTTTGTGTTTAAGCAAAAAGGATTTCATGGGTAAGAGAAATTTATAAAGGATTTACTGAAGATAACTACAACAGGAATTCGAGGTTTGGGTTTCTTAAGGTTGACCTTTTAAAAAATGGTGGAATGGAGATTCGTTCCACACTTAACAGTGAAGGAATGGTGCTTAGAGTTATCCATTTCTCCAATTTAAATAATGTAGTTAAATCCAGAGATTTGAAAATGGGAAATTTTATAAATGTTTTGTGAATATACTTATGTAAAGGAGATAAATATATGAATGTTGATAAATGTTTAGGAAAGGAGATTTATAAATGAAAATGGTGTTTAGGCTTACCGATTGTTTTGGGTGATTAAATCTCTATATTTTGTTGTTGTTATTTGATAGCTAAATAACCGACCATCAAATTTGGCCTAATTTGACTTAGGAAGTATGAGTGTAAAATTCGAGTTTTCGACAAGGACTCGAATACTTACGTCCAAAAGAAAACGGGAATGAGTCAACTGGAAATTATCGGTTGTTGGTATGGAGAGACCGGGATCGGATTTATATATCCGAAAACCATTTCGAACCAACATGTACGTTCAAGTGGAAGACATTTTGATGATATTGAAGATGGTGCTCCTTGAAGTGTAAGGGCTACTGCTACTAACTCTGAGGGTGATTCAAAAATGGATGTAATAAAGTTTGTGCCTTCAATTTCGTTCAGACCTAGAATGAACTTTTATGGATGAATGCTGGCATTGCATTGACGCCCGGAAGGCAGTGTTAGCATTCCAAGATGGATTGTTATTCATAGAGGTAAAAGGTAGTCTCAAGCCTCATCAACTTGGAATGACTGAAACAGGGGATATGCATCAGGGCTATGTGGGTCGCACCTATTAGGGTATATCATAGCCCTTCAAGATATATAGACAATCATCAATGAATTCATGTATGTCGGAGGGCTCGGTTAAATGTTGCAAAGCAACCGGGGTGATGATATATTTGGTACTATCCAGTAAGAGGTAGGCCGGTCCTGTGTTGGCAGGGGTCGTTAGGTACGACCAGGTACATTTTTCTAAAGGTGTACTATGGTGGACGGTACCCCAATAGCGCAGTCATTAGTTGAAATCCAATCTCCAGTACGCGCCTTAAGTTTTCGATTGTAGAGCCTAGTATGTTGGAATGTAAGACGCAAGCATTCAGCTATTTTATCTATTTACTTTAAACCTGGACACTGTGATAATATCACAGGATTTTTATCTAAAATGTTTTGGTTATCGTAAGGTAAAAATCTGTCTGTTTCTATGTGCGGAGTGGTCTTACGAGATACCCTTTGTTTGAAAAGTTTTCAAATACAGAAATCAGTTTCGTTGTTACTTGTTATCGAGTTTTACACACGCTGGTTTACCAGACTGAACCGGGCTTTATTCCATGTATTGCTCGGGTTAGAATGAGCATGTTTTTCCCAGGTTTGGCTAGATACTTTGGAGCCGGAGAGGAGCTGGATGAGCAAAACGTATTCACGTATTATTACTTCCGCTATATTAAAGAGTCTGTATGTTTGTCAATGTGAGGACAATTTTTATAACTGTCTAAAAATTTATTATAAGTCTAATGTACTCTGATGATGTATATATGCATAAAGATGTTTCCTTTCTATAAAGATCATGGTTGTATTATATATTATTCGTTGCGTTGTGAGATTCTGTGTTGTTTTAGTTTTCTCTATCTTCTACCTTCTTCTTTCACCCAAACAGATCGGTATTTCTAGCACTTGAATGTTGGGCATGTAATATAGTGGATGTATTTGTGCTGATTTTTTAGGGTCGAAAATCCAGCTCATATAAAAAGAATCAAAGAAAAATAAGATACAAATCAATTCCTTTAAACCCCACTCTATTAAAGATTCCAAAAAATAAATTACAATACTCTAATTTGAGTACCAAATTTAACTAAAAAACCTAAATATAATTCCTTATCTATTCCTCTATTTATAACAACAAATTACTTGGTGCTCAAATCACTATTATATGGAAACCAATAAATTATTGCATCCAATTCAAGAGAGTAAAATATTATGTGTTATTATATTATCCTTGTCATATGTGCAATGTTATGCTCACATATATGCTTTTATTCTATTATATTTGTTTCCTTTTAATGTGATTTTGAATCATAAATTGCAACACTCCACCTTGATACAAAATTATGTTAATCTAATACATACTCGCTTCGTATCAACTAAAAACATAAGCATGCACACCCTTCAATTAAATATGCAACCGTAATCTATTCAAAAAAACATAGTACCACAAAGGCCTCTATGTAGGCTTTGTGGTGCTCCTCTACATGCTCCACCTTAATTAAGACATGTTTATTTGTCCAACTCGAATTTAAGAACTCCATACGTTCTTCATCATTTTTCCAATTCATATAAATTATTGCTTTTCGGTTTGACACACAAAACCTCTCCACTACTTGCTTCCAAATCTCTTATAACACTATCTCGAGTAGAAAATTAGTCACCGTCTCCTTCCAACTACTATATTGAAAAAAGATCCTTTTCACTTTATAGGACATGCATAACTCATGTGAATCTCACCACCTTTCATCAAACTTCATGTCACAACCGCTAGCAGATTCCATATCGCCCTTTCCCTTTATAATCAATGGACGCCTCCTATTGTTTGCGTATATGGAAACATACTTCTGAATCAAGCACCAGTCTTAGCCTTTGCCATTATCAACTCTTAAAATATTAGCATTAACTTCATTACCAAAGTTTGCATCATCATCGCTATTTTCTTTAGAATTTTATTTATTTCCTTCTTCCAATGTCTTCATCTTCTTCTTATCCTTTACTAAACTATTGTAGAATTTCAGTATAGGATTTAGTTTTTTGCGATAATAACAATGACACCCCATTCCATATTTGTTCATCTTCCTTTCCTTGCAATGTTGAATTCATTAATAGGGTTGGCTAATTCCTTTTCCTTGAACTTTTCTTCCGTCTAGTTCATTCTTCTCGTCTCTTAATTAAGAAAGCTACTTACCACTGAATCCATTGAGACTACTTCATTCAAATTTGAGTTGTTAAATGCAACCACAAGGGTTTCCAAACACCTTAGTAATGAACTCAATAACATTAGCGCTTGTGTCTCATCATCAATCTTGTAATGCATGATAGCCATTTTATTCACAATCACTTGAAAGTAAGATGAATGATCCGCATTCCTTATGTTTTAGATTACTAATCATCTCAAAAGTAAGACCTTGTTTGTTGCTGAATTATTTACATAAATCTCCTCCAACTTGTTTGAAGTTGCATAAGTTGTTGTTTCATTGGTAGCAATATGAAACACTGTATTCTCCAATAAACATCGAATAGTTTTGTAGCCATCTTATCTAAAGTTTCCCATTTTCCCTCCATTTAACCACTACGTCTCTCTCCTTTCTTATCGAATGGCTTATGAAGATCATTGAGATACAAAAATTCCTCCATATTTGTCTTCCATAATCCCCAGTTACTCTCATTTACTTTTTACGTAGATATTTTCACTATCCAAAACCTTTTTTTAGAAAAGAAGTTGCGTAGTTAGCTTCGATGCAAATGATTAGGGTTACGCTAGGCCCGTCAAATTGGTACTTTCGAATGTGGATAGTAACATGTCATCCAAAACCATTTTCGAATATCAGATATCAGTATCAGTGAATACAGACAGATATAAGATATTTCTCCAATCCGTCGACGGAATCAAGAAACATATATAGAAAATTTTCGTTTATCCGAATTTTTTCAAACTCATTGATTATAAAAATAAGAAAATAAACAAGTACAATGATAATAAATAGTTTCTAGCAGTAAATATGCATAATATGCAGATAATATAAACTATTAATTTAATAAAATAATAAATACATATTTTCATTGTACTAAAATCTCTACTATTAATAATGATAATTCACGGAATAGAGATTCAACTGTGTCTTTTTGAATTACCAAAAATGCCCTTATTAATGTCATTTCCTTCGTTCTCCTCTCATTTTGTTCGCATCTTCTCCATCCCATTTTACTGCAAACCTTCTCTCCATGGAAATTCAACACCAACGCCAGCATTCAACCTAATTCATTGGTATTATTGCCATATTTTTTCCTACATCATCCCCTAATTGAGAAATCTTACGAAAACTGTCAAGCGAAAAACCCTAATTTGTTCCACGACTTAGGAAAGCACATCGAACCTCCTGCTCTTATCATCAACACCGCGTAATATCTTCTTTCGTGCTCCATCATGTTCCAATTTGACTCCAGTCGCATCTACACAACCTCTCCATCCTTGAAATCAATCCATCAACATCTGTACGGATGTTATAAATCGATGTATACCGTCGTAGGGAAAGGCAGTAGTCGCATTCCAGATCGTCTTGAGGTATTCAAAATGATTCCAATTTTAACTCTTAATATTGATTGAAATAGGAAAATCATAAAGAATCAAAAGGGAGGTTTTTCATATTTTAATATCAATTAAAATATGAAATTCCAATTTTAACTATTAATAACAATAGGGTAACTTTTGGCTATAACCTAGCAAAAGGAAGGAGTGGGAGGAATAATCATCCAATGGAATATTTTCATGTTGCACAAGTCATTCATGTAAGTAGACAACAGCTTGGGTTATTTGCTAATTTTGATGGTCATTTAGGAGTTACTGTGCCATCATATCTACATAGGCATTTGTTCAATAATATTCTCGAAGAGGTGGGTTTTTCTAGGCTTCATTGGTTTGAAATAAGAAGCATTTTTTTTTGAAAAATAAAACAAAATTAGGTATTACTTTGATAATGTAGGAAGAATTTTGGTCCAATCCGCATGAAGCAATTTTAAATGCATATAATAGAACAAAGAAGGAAATTCTTTCTGAAGAGACTAACCAAGAAGGCTCTACAGCTATTACTGCAATTCTAATAAACAGAACAAAATTATGGATTGCAAACTTTGGTGATTCTAGAGTTGTAGTAGCTGTAGGTGGTAAAGCAGTTCAGTTGACAGTGGATCATGAACCAAACAAAGAAAGGACTGATATAGAGACAAGATGTGGTTTTGTCATATATACCAGGTTTCTTCTTCATCCTTAAACTAATTATGTTATGTATGTATAAACATTTTCAAATTTCCTATTTATAATATTATATAGTTTGAAAATGGTTCAAATATGTTTGAATCTGATTAGAAGCAAATATACCGTTGTAGAGTACTGTTAAGCCTAAAGATGTGGTTTTGCTAGGTTTTTTTAGTGAATGCTTACAAGTTAAGTGACTTTGCAAATATGACGAATAAAATATTTAGGAAGGGTTCCCTTGCTTTTTTAAAATCTTTATCTTTATATGGGATTAAAAGTTAGGAGTATTTTTGTTTTATTTGGAGTAATAAAACTCCATATGTAACAACAAATTATAGATGCTCTTTGCTAAAAGTTTTTGAACTTCCACGTCATGTTAGTTAAAAAAACAGAGAAATTCATAATATCTTAACAAGGAACTTCAATCATAGATAATATATTATTGTGTTGAATTTTTAATTCACTGTAGAATCTTTGCAATAGGTGTTACTATAGTATCAGTTAGGATGAGTTCATAATGAACTAACAATTTTCTTAGTTAATTATCTCAGGAGATGTTCCAAGAGTCAATAGTATACTGGCTGTCTCTCGAGCTTTTGGAAATAGGAAAATCATATCAGAATTAAGCTGTGAACCCGACATGAATGTTCTAGACACACACTCGGGTTGTCAACTTTATTAATTGCTTAAATGTCATACTATATTATATTTCCTAGAAACTTTATTTTTGTATGTGCTAGGCTATATTTTTTCTCGATAATGTACTATTTAAGTTTGTTATGCCTGTTGGATTATGTTTTTGATTTGTCATCGTGTTTTGACGTTGCATTGAAATTTACATTTGATTTGAAAATGTTTGACATTTTAGTTTGTTAAAATTGATGCATTGATTTACTCTAGGTTATGGTAACATTCATCAGAACCATTTTATTGTTACGCCAATTCTTATTATTATTTTGTTCAAACTTGCTCATGTTTAAACCATTTTGTGAACCATATCTAATTGTAGTTCATTGGTCACATGTATGAAGTGCTGGACAAATAAATCATTTAAATTTGATCCTTAAATGACAGTTCATGTTCTTTGATAAAATTGGATGGACGGACATTATTAAATTTATGACAATGTTCTAAGGTATTAGAAATACAATTTAAATGACTTAAGTCAAACTCCATTATCAGTTAAGTTAATAATTTGCATTTAACATGGTTTTCCTTTTTATAAATATAATAAAAATGTACCAAAATTTTTGTTTTAAAAAGACCATCGTTTATATAAATCATATACATAATTCGTAACTTGAAACTAAAGATAGTATTGTTCATAATATCTTAACAAGGAACTTCAATCATAGATAATATATTATTGTGTTGAATTTTTAATTCACTGTAGAATCTTTGCAATAGGTGTTACTATAGTATCAGTTAGGATGAGTTCATAATGAACTAACAATTTTCTTAGTTAATTATCTCAGGAGATGTTCTAAGGGTCAATAGTATACTGGCTGTCTCTTGAGCTTTTGGAAATAGGAAAATCATGTCAGAATTAAGCTGTGAACCCGACATGAATGTTCTAGACACACACTCGGGTTGTCAACTTTATTAATTACTTAAATGTCATACTATATTATATTTCCTAGAAACTTTATTTTTGTATGTGCTGGGCTACAGTTTTTCTCAATAATGTACTATTTAAGTTTGTTATGCCTGTTGGATTATGTTTTTGATTTGTCATCGTGTTTTGACGTTGCATTGAAATTTACATTTGATTTGAAAATGTTTGACATTTTAGTTTGTTAAAATTGATGCATTGATTTACTCTAGGTTATGGTAACATTCATCAGAAACATTTTATTGTTACGCCAATTCTTATTATTATTATGTTCAAACTTGCTCATGTTTAAACCATTTTATGAACCATATCTAATTGTAGTTCATTGGTCACATGTATGAAGTGCTGGACAAATAAATCATTTAAATTTGATCCTTAAATGACAGTTCATGTTCTTTGATAAAATTGGATGGACGGACATTATTAAATTTATGACAATGTTCTAAGGTATTAGAAATACAATTTAAATGACTTAAGTCAAACTCCATTATCAGTTAAGTTAATAATTTGCATTTAACATGATTTTCCTTTTTATAAATATAATAAAAATGTACCAAAATTTTTGTTTTAAAAAGACCATCGTTTATATAAATCATATACATAATTCGTAACTTGAAACTAAAGATAGTATTAAAGATGGTCTTGGAAAACATAAAATCATTGTATTTTGATTTTATGTGAAAATAAATATGAAAAGCCATTATAAATTATGATGAGTCTACTATAGAAGGCTCATTAATGCTTCATAATACCTGCATGTGGTCCATACTTGAAAATAGAAATTTATGGGCACTATGACATGAATGAAAAAAGTGTGTGCTATATTTGTAAACAAAACAATATGCATGCTAAATACAACAAAACATTATACATGCTTTGAAACATGCTACACAAGTGCATTGTTGAATTAATGCATGTACATTGTGATTAGATGCAGGTCCACCGGGACGTGCATATACACTCGTATGCATAATATAAACTATAATCTTGACAAAACCGAACGGATAATTTTTAGATTCGGGTTTCTTCGTATCCGCATCCTCGTCTATTTTCCCAAATATCAAAATTCATCTATTTTTTCGACACGAGTGCAGATGACTTTTTAATTTTTTGGATATCCATTGACATTCCTAGGTTATCCAAGGATTCTTTCATAATTAGATTTGAAAGGAGATGAAGAAGTGAATAAAAATAAGGGATAAATTAATTCCTCTGAACCCCCCTTCCTCCATTAACGTCACAATAAAACCATTAACAAGACTCTAATTTTAGTAATAAACTGAAAACAATACCAAGACAATAATTGCTTAAACTAGAAGAAAAATGATGCATCTATTTATAATAACAAATTATTTGGTGCTCAAATCACCATTATTACGACAATAAATAAATTTTTGTATCTAATTAAAAGAGTAAAATCTTCTTTTTTTACTATGATATACAAGATTACTTTGAGCAGGTCCAAATATTGGCTTTCTTTTTATTATATTTATTTCTTTTAAATGTGATTATGTATCACAAATCATAACACCTAATAAATTCTACTAAAAGCATCTCCAACAACACGAAATTCATCCCAAATGTCTTGTTTGATATAAAGAACTCTCTAACATGGCAATTCAAATTGATTCAAAATCCAATTCTTGATGTGGACGCTTCATTAATATACACATTCGAATTCAAATGCCTTCAAATAAACGCCTAGTCTTCAAACATCTATTAAGTAAGTGTTTAATTGCTAACCACTTATTATATAAGCAGCCAACTTCAAGCTCTTATTAAATAAGAGGTTGAAGTCAGACGCTTATTCGATAAGCGCTTGACAATTAGACACTTATTTAATAAGCGTTTGACATTGGAAGCTTATGAAATAGTGGAAATTTGGGATATGCATTTATTTTCAAACTTATTTCACTTGCTATCTCTTCTTAAATCAAGTTTCATGAAAAACCTTTACAATTACTTTTTATAGAAATTTGCAGCTATTAGTGTCAAATATATACAGCTAAAAGTGTGAATATTTGGACAATTTTGTGTGAGTATATGTTTTTAAATAGTTACACTTTTTTTAATTTGTAGTTTTTGATGCAAATATTTCTTGTTTTACCTGCAAATATTTATAGTAAAAACCGTAAAGTTCCCGAAACATAGTTTCAGTAGTGTTTCGTGAAATCAATTTTTAGCAAGGGATAGAACTGTAATTTTGAAACTTACAAAAGAGTGTTTAACAAAAATTTTGAATTAATAAAACACATAATTTTTTTGGAGTTTTAGCAAAAATTAATCTTTAATATTCAGGATTCTGAACATTAGAGGAACCCATTGAAAACGCACTAAAAGGGGTGTCTATTAAAATGGTAAATAATGTCTTTTTGTGCAAAATAAATTCTTACATGTCACCCACCAGTCCCAAAATATTGTCACGGTACTATTTACAACTGCAACTTTCTTAACAATAATAATACAACGTCCGGCTTTGATGAACGAATTGAAGTGCGAACATATATCAATAGTTCTCCTAAATTCAAAACTTCAAAATCTACGCCCCCCCCCCCCCGAAATCCGCCAGATCCCGCTCATCTAACTTTCGGGTGTAGTAACAGTACTCTTTTCTTTATATTTGTTTTCGAGAACTGCTTGAAAGACCGACTTATGTAATGGTGAACTTGTTTGAATTCTTGATGAACATAACTCTAGTTGTTGGTACAAAAAAGAACTACATAGAAAGCTTTCTACGATTTATATTTGTGAATATTAGGCTCAGGTCCCTAATAAGTTTCAAAATACACAAAAGGGACAGTTTGGCACAGGTCCCTAATAAGTTTCAAAATACACAAAAACCCCAGTAAAATAAAGTTTGTAAATTAGGTCCCTAGAATTAAGTTACTGAATAATGACATACACTTATGCAATTATTCAGTGAATAATTGCAGACATTTATGCAATTATATTAAAAAATTGCGGAAAATTCCGCAATTATTCATCCAAAAAATTGCGAAAAATTCCGCAATTATTCACCCAAAAAATTGTGGAAATTTACGCAATTTTTTCAAAAAGTTACGGAAAATTCCGCAATTATTCACCAAAAAAATTGCATAACTATATGCAATTACTTAGTAACTTAATTCTAGGGACCTAATTTACACACTTTTTTTTACTGGGGTTTTTGTGTATTTTGAAACTTACAAGGGACCTGAGCCTAATATTCACTACACAAAAACCCCAGTAAAAAAAGTATGTAAATTATATCCCTAGAATTAAGTTACTAAGTAATTGCATATAGTTATGCAATTATTCACTGAATAATTGCAGACATTTATGCAATTATATCGAAAAGTTGCATAAATTTATGCAATTTTTTCGGTGAATAACTGCGGAAATTTTCGCAATTGTTTTGTGAATAATTGCAGAATTTTCCGCAATTTTTCAGTGAATAATTGTGGAAATGTCCGTAATTTTTTGATACAATTGCATAAATGTCTGCAATTATTCAGTGATTAATTGCATAAGTGTATGCCATTATTCGGTAACTTAAATTTTGAGTCAATAATGGGGTTTTGGACCAAAGGTCCCTATTTTCAAAGCTCATGCACAAAAAGTCCATGTTCATAAACCCATGTAAATTAGGTCCCTATTTTGTTATTTTTTACCAAACTACCCTCTTCTAGAAAATCGACTTAGCTTCATTTTCAGGGGCAAAAGCAGTATAAATTAGCGAAAATCTAAAAATAGGGACCTAATTTTCATAACTTATTCGAGAGGGACTTTTCTTACATCATCTTTCAATTCCACGGAGTTGACAGCCATTCCTTGGTCAATAATTTCCTGAGTTAATACTTGAAGAAACTTCCGCTCACAAACAATAAACGCCCCGGTCCCAGTTTCTCTTTTCTGTATATCAAAGTCATAGCTATTTTCGAGAGAAATCTCGAAGAACACGTGGCAGACGACTGGTGGACTTGTGGGTCTTTGTGAATGAATATGCAGTGCTTTTAAAAAGCGGATTTTGAATATATTCAAAACGGTGTGTACCGTTTGTTTGTGGTTTTGCTATCACCGGTGGGTATTTATTTGTATTACTTGTGCATTTGCAAATATTTTATGTTTTAGTGTGGGCTCACCAATTGGGTTACCGCAATAAAATGTTTAATAATTGATATGTATGTGCCGACAGGGGAAGCCAGTGATGTTTTGTTACAGCACGTGGGTGGATGATATGTGTTGACTAAGTAGATTGGGCGAATGAGAACCTAGACTCGTAAACTATCAACCACAACTGCACCGGTTTTCACTGCTAAATATATTAATATTATGATTTTTCTTTTTTTCGATTTGGCCTCGTTTTAAAACTTATTATCCCAAGTAGTCCGGTATTAAAACTAATATCAAATATAGACTTGTTTTGACTAGCTCAGCGCTGATTTGGCCAAAATGCACTGGCGCTTTTCAAAAGTCGCCACTGTAATTTTTTTTATAAAGAAAAAAACACTGACGATTTTTCATAAGTCGCCGGTGTTTTTCCTTAATTTTGTTTTTAGTTGGCTCCTTTTGGAAAGGCGCTAACTAAACTGAAAAAAAAAAATTACACAGGCGACTTTTGATAAGTCGACAGTGCATTTTGGCCAGTTCAGCACTGAGCTGGTCAAAACTGGGCTATATTTGATATTAGTTTTAAAACGAGGCTATTTGCGATAATAAGTTTTAAAACGAGCCCAAATCGAAAAAAAAATCCTTAATATTAAAACCACTTGTATCAGTACAATCGCACAACGTTTGGACAAACCTGCTATTTTATTGTATAACTTTAAATCTTGTTCGGTTGGTTTCATTTTGTGTTTCGTGTTTTCAACCTTCATAACAAAATATGAGAACCAAGGACAACAAAGAGTAGGTAGTGTTTCGTTTAAAAACGAATTTTGAGTTTTCAGTTTTCAAATATGTATTTCAAATATGAGAAGAGTGGAGTGACGACGAAGGTGATAAAAGGAAAATAGAGGGACGACGAAGGTGATGGAAGAACGGATTGTTTCTATTGCTTCTATTATTTTTTAAAACACGAAAAATAGAAAAATGTTGTTTTATATTTTGTATGTTAATTTCGTTTTCCAAATTGATCGTTTTCGACAATATACATACGTCCTGCGCATTTTTGTATTGACAAAAAACCAGAACTAAGAATGACAAAACAAACACAACCTAAAATTTTGAACAATTGTGACGACGATGGAGGGACGGCGGAGAGGATGAATGAACGGACGGAAAGATGGATTGTTTTTCATTTTTTTTTGTTATTTCTCCAAACGCGAAAAACAAATTAAATTTGTTTTCTATTTTATATGTTAACTTATTTTTCAAATCGTTTGTTTTTCAAAAATAAATACGTCGTGTGTACGTTTTTTTTGTCGAAAATACAAAACTAAAAATAGCAAATCAAACGGGGCCTTAGGTTTTCATTAATTTTAGCAAATTAATGAGATAAAGTTAATTGCTTTAATTAGGACTGTTCCGGTTCGGTAACTGTCATCATTATCACCAACCGTAACCGTAATTGATATTGGCGGTTATAAATTGTTATAACCGTTACTGCAACCGTCTTCTATGACGGTCAACCGTTATATTTTTAATTTTGAATAATGTTGTACATATATTTTGAATTATATGCATTATTGATGATAAATTCATATAACTCTAACTGTTATTTGCAAATTTATTTATTTCTTTATAAAACATTCAATATATATGCATATGTTATTAGTTCATGAAGACGCATATTATTAATGTACAAATTATTCTTTTAACTTAAATTACCAATTTTTATATCTTAATGTTAAATATTGTACAAAACAATCATGTACGGTTGGATGGTTAACTGCGGTTATCTAATTCTTCAACTGTTACCGTACGTTATAAATAGTAACCGCACGAACGGTCGGTACGTTTGAGTGGTTGATGGTTGAACCGTAACAGACCTAGCTTTGATAAAAGCAAAAATTCAAACAATTAATGAGAAAAGTAAAGTTACATTGCACCAAAGTGGTAAGGAGCAATAGTTACATATCTTTAATAATAGTTGTAATAGCTTTGGTGTCACACTTTTTTGTTATCAATGTGAACTAGCAAAAACGCCACTCTATATATTATCAAATCTTAATCACTTAAAATATGATCAAATATTAAACTTATTTTGCAAATTCAAAACACCTCTAAAAATAGGATATAAAATTAAACTTTATTTAAAAATCAAAATACTTTTTTACAAATATACAAATCTTAATATTACTTGAAAATAAAAAATTATTTTTTTCGATTGATTTAAACATATACAATTTATAAAGAAAATAATTCACGCACGTAGTGCTTGCCGTAACACTTGTTCTAAGAATGATAATTTTGAAAGGCAATTTTTTTGGGATCGTATCTCGACAGGTACAAATATGAAAAGATGACAAATGACTGAAATTATATTTAAACTAATATAAAGCCACGGTTCACATGTTTATTTAGTATTTAATCTGGAAACTATGCAACGTAAGTGGAAGCAAGGAATATGGATTGATAAACCATCCGTCATCGAGTATGTAAATTAAATAATAAATGATGTGTTGTAAATATTTAAAGTGTGTTTCTTATTCTACGCACATTTTGATTGACAATTAACTTTTATTTTTAGTATGATATTCATGTATTCCTATATGAATTGGTAAATTTAAGAGATAGTAATTTTCATTTACAATTTCATGAGGCAAATTCATATTTTTCATCCATTTTAAGGTTTTACATTGTAATAATGCAATGTTGAATCAATTTTTTAATTGTTGATTTGTTTAAATCACGTGTAGAAGCATTATTTGTCTAGTATTGTACTAAATTCAATTATTAATCCTAAGTGCGTACAATGTGGTGTAGAAGCATTATTTGTCTAGTAGTGTACTAAATTCAGTTATTAATCTTAGGTATGTACAATGTAGGTACAAATCACTTGTATGGGATACTCCCGTCACGGTGTGGTCCTCCAGTAAATGTTGCCATGTAAACATTAATTTTAGGAAAGGATCCATGTTACCAAACAAGATGGAATTCTAAGTTGAATTTATGGAATGTTTTATCACTACTAGAACTACAGTATATAGCCACGACAGTGTTCCAACGGCCGCCAACGGGATTTTCCAACGGCTCGTTATTTTTTTTAACAAGTTGTTGGTAACCGTTGTAAAATTTCCGTTTGTGGCCGTTGGAAATATTCGTGTAAACCTGCACCAGGCCGAGAGCACCTTTCATTTTCCTCTTCTCCCCCAACAAACCCCAAATCCTCCACCCTCTTCCTCCACTCCTCCTCTTTTCTTGCTCGCAGTCTCCCCACGCAACCGGCAGCCACTCCGACGCCATCAATCAAAACCAGCGTCCTCTCTCCATCCAATTCCACTCCAAAAATCAGGTTTTGCCTAAAACCCTAAATTTTAAAATTTTGTTAATTTTGTGTTTAATTGTTTGTTATAGTTGTATCTAATGGCCTATTGATTGTTTATTATACCAAACTAAGTGCTAATTACAATTATTACCATCCAAATGTCCAAATTGTTTGTGTATATATATTATGCACATATATACATATGTTCATAATTTAGTGTAAATGCGCATTTGAGTTAGCGTTAGATTAGTTAGGATTGCTTTAAATTATTTTGTGTATGTTCTGTAAAATATTAGGTAAACATGAATTAGTCGAATATTTTACGAACATGAATTATATCTTTTAGTAATATGATCTCTTAGTGAAATTTTGGCCTATTTGATTGCTTTAAATTATATCTTTTAAATTATTAGACAAACAAAATTTAAATCTCTTAGTGAATTTTTGGCCCCGTCTGACAAGTGTTGTATATGATCGTTGTATGAATATTCGTTTTTATTGCAAAACAGATATTCATATTCATCTGATACAATATTTGTTGGATTTGTCCCTGTATTGGACAAGTTACAAACACTATAAAGTAATTACGTTTCGTAAATCATATCGTTATAAACGGTTCACAAAATTTCGACGGCATTTCCTTTTCGTTCTTTGTGTACATGCATATGTGTACGATACAAGGAACATGGGGGAAGTGTTGCCGAAATTTTGGGAAATTGTTTATAATGATTTGATTTAAGAAATGTAATTACAATTGTGTTTGTAACGGGAAGTAGGATAACCGACCATCACAAAAGGTACAAAAATGTAAACAAAATAGCAAGAAAAATAACTTTGTATATAAACGAAAATGGATTATAAAAAACAGTAAAATCCAAAATGTGTTTATCGAATTTGATTAATAATTCTTCTACTATTGATCATAGGTTTTACAGTAGGAAAAATGGTCAATTATTTTATTGATCGGAGCTGGATGTATCAAAGAAGAGAAATGGGAGGCTCAATAAGTAAACATTTTCTTAACGGGGTAAATGTGTTTGTCGAATTTGCTTTAAGCAATATTGGAAACGACGTAGAAATTCGTTGTCCATGTAGTAGGTGCAAATTGTTGAAGCATTTAGTAGCGAATATGGTTAGGATTCATTTGCGCCAATATGGTTTCGTAACCAATTATTTGGTGTGGGATCGTCATGGAGAAATTATAACACGTAACGAAGAACAGTCAATAGAGGTCATTAGTGATGAAGTTAGTACGACGAATCTCATAGAACATATGGTTGAAGATGCAGCACGATCAATGTTCCCTACTGTTGAAATTAATAACGACGATGTTAACGTAGTAGAGGAACCAAATGCTGGAGCGAAAAAAATATATGATTTATTGAATGCTGCTAAGAAACCTCTTTGGAATGGATGTACTAGCGACACTCAATTATCGGCAAATGCAGAGTACATTGCGATGAAATCAAAGTACAACTTCACAGAAGCCGGATTTACGGCTGTTGTACAAGCTGCTAAACGCCATATGCCATCAGATAATTTAATGTGCGAAAATTATTATGAAGTGAAAAAACTAATGTCATCTTTCGGTTTGCCGTATCAAAAAATTGATACACGTCTAAATGGTTGCATGTTGTTTTGGAAAGATGATGTGACGACCGCCCATGACCCCTACGCCGAATCTAGAGATAGTGCGCTGTAAAGTGTGCCAGGCGACCATGGACGATTGTCAGGGTAGATTAAAACAACAGAATCTATCGTATTACTCACAGCGCATGGACAAAATACAATAGAACATATGTATAGTGAAGCTTTATAGAACAAAATGACATCATATAAAACTCCATAATAGTTGAATACAAGCATCCAAATAGCCAATACATCAAGCCTCACTACATAACACTCAGAGAATACAAAACAGCGGAACATCCAGTACATATAATAAGAAGATAATATGCAACCCTTCAGCTCGTCTTCGATATCAGCATCATGAGAAGAGAACAGCACCTGTCACCTGCTACCTAGTCTGCCCGTCCTAAAAATGGACGAACAGCCCAAGGCAATAAGAATTAAAACATAAAGCCTTGAGTCAGACAACAGTCTTAGTGAGCAGTAAATTAACTAACAACATACCAAAAGAGCATAAAGGAAAAGGAATAGGAATACAACCCTTCCACTCGACCTCTTTCTACAGTGATAGCCCCCAGACACACACTAAGCAGAAGCAACATAGCAGAGCATACAATTTAAAGTAAAGTGATAATCATTCGAGTCAAGGGCGATGTTTTCCAAGTACCAAGGCCTAAATCAGATAAGCACCCAGAAAATACCGCTCTTGAGTCCGAATGACGATACAACCAAACATCCATGACTCCGGCTATCACTGTTATCATTGCTTCGATATCACCGTTAATTGAATGACCGGCACATTCTTTCAGCCGTCCGTCAAGGGCTAATGGAAACCCCGGTTCTAGACATAACTCCCGCACGTCGTCGCAGCCCGTGCCTAGGACTATCGAATCTGCCCAGAGTACTCGACCATCAACAGTTGGCCGTTGGGACTATCGAATCTTCCCAAACGTACTCTTGCTTAGAGCATGCTAGAACCTTCAACAACGATGATATCCAAGCCTCCTAGTCATCCTCCTCGACGACTATTCTCATATCCATTCATTATCCTCAACTCGAATCATATCACCGAGTTATCAACATGCTTGGAATGATCCCGTCTGGATTAGACCAAGTCTTCATCACATGATTGCCTCGCTTCATCACATCCTCGCAAAGCCTCATCTCAACATCACATCATCAAATCTACGCATAAGAGCTTCATCATCCCGCTACATATGCCACGAGCAGCTTACCCAATTCAAGAGCATTTCTCCTAGCTTTTGAATCATCTTCGGTCTAAATCAAACCATCAATCATCTAATTCATAACAATCAATCAAACCAAACATTAATCCAAGCAATCAAGCATTCAAATATGATCTAAGTGGATAATTATAACAATAATGGCATTTTCGTAATTAAAGAGTTGAAAGTCTAACATGCATGAAATCATAAGAAATATCTCTACAAACTTGATGAATGAACTTGCATAGATTAACATATGATAAAATGGATGTAACATCATCATGAACAATGGATCTATGTGGATCTATACTTAGGATGAAGAAAATGCATGGAAATCACTATTTTAACACCAAATCGAGCCAACAATCCGATATACTCCTTTGGATCCGTGTGAGAGATAATCACCACTCACCAAATCACCTAAACAACCCCAAATCAACACACTTCAGATCTGGACAGCGAAGGATCAAGCTTGATCTATCACGAATCCGCTTCAAACGAAGAAATCTCTCTTGAAAAGATGAAGATCTTCAATCTAAGCTCTTGAATCTTCAATCTTGATCTTCGATATGGATGGAAGGAATCACTAGATTAGAGTAGAGAAAATAAGTGAAGAAGTGTAGAAGTCGAGCTCTCAAAATGGCAGCACTTCGTCGCTTCGAAATCCGGATTCCAAAAATGAAGCCAACCCCCTCTATTTATAGCTGAAAACCGCCCCTAGGTCGCTCGGAGTTAGGTCGTATACGACCTACGACCTACGACCTATAAACCCCACCGACCTAAAGCCTCTTCAACCTAACAACCCAGGCCACTGCAACCTACGACTTATCACCCAAGCGCTTCAACGACCTAACAAAACCCTTCCTCCTACGACCTAACAAGGTTACGACCTATGACTTAGCGACTTAACCATAGGTGCGACCTAACAGTGCTACGACCTAACACTTAAACACATCAGCGACCTAACGCTTAAGCGCTTATGCGACCTAACAATCGTAGCGCCTCAGCGACCTAACTGTATTACGACCTATAACCTCAGCGACCTAACACACTAACGACCTAAAGCACTGCGCGACTTAACTATGCGCGACCTAATACTAAGCCAAAACCCAGCGACCTAACAACCTTAAGTCTTCACGCGACCTAAAACATGTTACGACTTACGACTTAACTCGTACGACTTAACTCCCATAGGTCGTATACTCCCTAAGTCGCTAACCTATAGGTCATACCAAGACACTAGGTCGCTACACAGCTATCTCCAAACTCCTTAGGTCGTTGCCGACCTAACAATGCTAACTCGGAACCACTAGGTCGCTCATCCCTAGGTCGTTAACTACTGGGTTTAACTTGCTACTCCCATAGGTTGCTCCAAACTGTCCACGATCTAACTCTTAACTCGCCTATCCCCTTAGGTCGCAGACTTTCTTTAAGTCGCTCACGACTTATCACCTAAGTCTCTAACAACCCATGACTCTCTTAGGTCGCGTACGACCTAGAACTTAGGCAAAATCCAACCAAAATCTGAAACAACCAAAAAAAAAACTAAAAATTCCAGATTTTGACAAACTTTTCGATCCGTAAAAAAAATACGGGTCGTTACAGATGATGTCAGTCTTCGGAATTGTAAAATATGTAATCAAGAAAGATACAAACCAAGGAAAAAAAGGGAAAAGAAGTTCCATACAAGCGTATGCATTATTTACCTATCACTCCAAGACTTCAAAGGTTATATGCATCATCTGTAACAGCGCATCATATGAGATGACATAGTGTGAGAACACCTGAAGAAGGTACGTTAACACACCCATCTGATGGAGAAGCATGGAAGTATTTTGATAAGAAATATCTCGATTTCGCAGCGGAGAGCCGTAACGTTAGACTAGGTTTGTGTACTGATGGATTTTCACCGTTTTCTAAGTTTGGTTCTAAATATTCATCTTGGCCTATAATCATTACACCTTACAATCTACCCCCGTGGATGTGTATGAAAACTCCATATATGTTTCTCACAATTGTCATCCCTGGCCCTGATGATCCGACACAGGGTGTCGATGTTTACTTACAACCGCTAATCGAAGAGTTGAAAACATTGTGGTATGAAGGAGTTGAAACATACGATGTATCGAAAAAAAAATTCGGATGTTCGCTTCTTTGTGATGGACTATTAGCGATTTTCCTGCATATGCAATGCTTTCAGGTTGGAGTACGGCCGGTCGTTTTGCTTGTCCTTACTGTATGGAAGAAACACGAGCATTTTCTTTATGGCATGGGAAGAAAATTTCATGGTTTGATTGTCATCGACGTTTTCTCCATATTAATCATACTTTTAGAAGAGACAAAAAACTTCATAGCTAATAGACATGAGATTTTACAACCACCAACGATTTGGTCAAGTGAAGATATATATGAACTTGTAAATGATTATCCAAAGATACATGAAACCGGGCAGCAAACTGAAATCCAAGGTAAATCGACGTTTCATAATTGGTGCAAACAGAGCATATTCTGGGAGTTGCCTTATTGGAAAAATCTCTTAATCTGTCATAACATTGACGTGATGCATAACTAGAAAAACGTATTCGATAATGTGTTTAATACACTTTTGAATGTTAAGGGAAAGACTAAGGACGATCTGAAATCAAGACGTGATATAGAAGAAATATGTAATCGTCCTGAGCTTCATATGAAGCCAAATGACACTAAAAAACCAAAAGCATGTTATGAATTAGATAACAACCAAGTTAAAGTACTGTTAAAATGGGTGGAAGGATTATAATTTCCTAATGGAATTTCATCTAATCTTCGTGGATGTGTCGACTATAAGAACGGAAGACTGAGTGGGATGAAAATCCATAATTGTCATGTAATGATGCAAAATTTGTTACCCGTCGCTTTCAAAGAATTGTTGCCCGTAAAAGTTTGGAAGGTTATAACATAACTTAGTTTATTTTATAAGGAGCTTTGTTCAACTACGTTAAAAGTTGACCGTCTTCGTAAACTTGAGGTAGAAATCCCTATACTGCTCTGCAAACTGGAGAAAATATTTCCTCTAGGTTTGTTCAATGTAATGGAGCATTTACCTGTTCATCTTCCATTTGAAGCACGTCTTCGAGGTCCTGTGCAATATGGATGGATGTATCCATTCGAGAGGTATGTTGTTAATACTGAGTATGTAATTTAACTATAATTAAAAATCAATATTGATATGAAATATTTTTTATTAGGTACTTAAATCATTTAAAGAAAAAAGTGAGACAAAAAGCTCGAGTTGAAGGTTCGATTTGCAAATCATATATCGAAGAAGAAGCATCGTTCTTTTTCTCTCATTATTTCAATGATCATGTGAAATTATCATTTCAAAGTGTTGCGCATAATGATGAGGCCGTTGAACAAGATTCTTCTTCTGAAGCAATGTTATCCATTTTTAAACAACATGGTCGACATGCTGGAAAATGTGTAGAAGTATGGTTAGATGATAGAGATTACCATGTAGCACACACATATATTCTTCTTAATTGTCCAGAAGTTGCACAATTTATTAGGTAATTATCAGATTACAAGTTTTGATAATGTGTAAATTAATAATAAAGCAATATATTGTTTTTGTTTGCAGTGTTTATGAATCACAAAATCCAAACGGCGATTTAAGCAAAAATTTCGCTACTTGGTTTTCGAACTACGTTTGTGATCCTACAAATAATGTAGTCAATGAAGGATTAAAACATTTGGCGTTGGGACCGAAAAGGAAAGTTAAAACGTATCCAATATTTTTCGTTAATGGATATAAATTCAACACCAAAGAATACGGTGCTGAAAAATTAACAAACAATACCGGTGTATTTGTTAAAGGCAGTGATGATCCTAATAATCATATACATGATTTTGTTATGGCGTGTTAACCCAGATTTTGCAATTGACATATTTTATAAGACCCGTAGAGGAAGTTTTTTTTGTTTAGATGCAACTGGTTCAGCAATGTTCCAGTTTCTGGTATTAACGTGCATCCAAATTATAATCTTATAGAAATAAAACATACCTCCCGTTATCAGCAGTACGATCACGATCCTTTTGTACTAGCCAAACAAGTCCTACAAGTTTATTACGCCCCTTATCCATCTCTAAAAAGGGATAAAGAGGATTGGTCTGCGATTTTTAAAACCAAGGCGAGATTTACATTCGTTGGAAAGAATATTTCAGAAGAACAAGCCTATCAAGCAGAAATCGAAGAAAATGTTGAAATCACAATTACAGACGATCAAACTGATTTTGGACAATTAAATGATGAGACAAATGTATTAGTCGAAGCATTTGAGAGTGTAGAGGAAAACGATATAGAACACAAGATTGAGTTTGAATCAGAAAACGACGAGGACTGAGTAATATCTGGTAATTTTTACAATTATTCACGCACACGCATCACATATATATCATCATCATCATTACATGCACCACATATCATCATCATTTTATCTATGTCTATAATTAAAATGAAACTTTCAACAGGTATTATGTCAGGCTCCAGACGTCGTAGCTCTTCTCGCTCGGCCGGCGATAGTAGTGGTGAGCCTTCGGCTCGACCACTTGTATATTTGCAGCCGAAGGCTGATGGAGCATGAGTATCAAAATTAAAATGATAACAATATAAATTTGTTCATACATATATATACTTGTCTAAAGCTTTGTTTTATATTTAACACATGGGATTTGATTTGGAGCCCTCTGGAGTTGTGCTTGGCATTTCCAAGCAATCATATATGAGCAGGATGACAGATTGCTGGCCTAAGTGGAGTAAGATCCCTGACCATGTCAGGGAGGCCATATGGCAGGATTTTCTGGTGAGTTTATACCACTTTACTATATGAATAAGTATAAATGAACAATTAGTAATGTTTTCTCTTTGTACAGGGGCAAGTGGACTTGGCGGAGGCTGATGTCGCCGTGGTTCAGCGCCACTGGAATTGTGACGACCCGGAATTTTGGATGTTGGAATAGGAATATTTAATTTATTTTAAATATTCAAAATGGTAATTTTAACCTGAATTTCAAATATCACTATTTATGGGGTAATTTAATTATCGAATTTAAACAATTAAAAATTTGATAAAATGTTGAATCAAGAGATTTGAGCCAGTTAAAAATAATTTAAAGGCTTATAAAATTTATATTGGTAATACTGGAAATAATAGAACTTTCAAAATTTGATTTCAAAGTGTTTTGTTCAGTTTTAAAAATATATCGTTTAAATTGAATTTAAAAATAGCCGTCCAAGGCACAGTCTCGAAATTTGACAAAACCAGTTCCATTAGGTCCGTAATATTGTTTTATTACCGGATTTCAAATCTCGTAGCTTTCGGAGCTATCGTGTGATCATACAAGACATAAACGCCTAGGCAATAATTAATAAATTTAATTTAAATATAAATTTATATACTTTTCTTTCACGTCAGCCTTTCATTTCAGCCGACCTCCTCTGAAATAAACCACCCTAGCATTTGAATTGCGTCGACCTAGTTATCTCTTCTCCCTGTTAAATCACGTTCATTTCAATTCACAGAGAAAAAAAAACAAAGAATAAAAATGGCCGAAGCCTATTTGAATTAAGCTTTCCTCTTTCAAATCGAAAACCAAATAAATCTCTCTTCATTTCAGTTCAAATTCACGAAGCGAATGCAGAAACCCCTCTTCCTTCTTCTAGTTTAAAACCCCAATTCAGTTCCCCTCTTATAAAAAAAAAGGAGAGCTTCGCCCTCCCTCATTCCAAATTATAACCTAGGGCTGCCTTCGTTCGATACGAAATCGAACGAATGTGAAAGGGGCGAAGTGTCGCGGTCGCTCAAGCATCGTCTCGCCTCGAGGCGCGAGCATGGGGCAAGGTCAAGCGAAGGTGGGGATTCAAGAGGCGCGTGGGCGACGCAGTGAACGGCGTGGGTGTTCGCGATGTTGTGAAATGCAGGTGCGCGAGAGGCTAGGGCTCGCGATGAGGGATGCGTGGGTGAATGTTGGTCGCGTGCTCGTGTAGGCCAGAGGGATGAGATACTCGCGGCGACCTAGCTGGGATGGCTCTGTTCTCGAGTGGAAGCTCGTCGATATCTAGGGTTGGTGGCTGCGAAGGTATTGTTTCCTTAGATTTAATAACACTAATATAATATATTACAGAGGAAGAAGAAAAAAAGAAAGAAAAAAAAAGGTTTCTAAATCCAGGTCTTTATTCTTACAAATATATGTATAAGCAAGGATGTTTTAACTATAAAACATATTACTGTATTGTTATTTATAAATAAAATAAAATAAAAACATTTATAGAGATAAGTAATATATATAAATTCACATACATATTTTAAACTGAAAATATAGGTAGAGATAAGGTTTTGGAAATGTAAAATTTTAAAATGTTTGAAGGATCTATATAAAAATCTGGTTTGAATTCTCTATAGACTATCTTATAGTATATATGTAAAATATAGCAGAAGTTATTTTACAATGAAAATATTTACGTTTTAAATCAATATGGATAATTGATTTGGTTGATAGGTTTATTTAATTCGTTAGCTACTAGAAATAAACTTATGTAATTACGGCAGGCACTAAAATATTTTATTAAAAAACAAATTTGTTTAAAATTTAATTATTAGTTTAAAAGCAAAATTTATAGTTTATATTAAATTAATAAATGACAGTTGATTGTTCGGTTAGTGTGAATATTAATAAAATCACGTAATATTTATTCAAGGTCTGGAATTGTGGAGAGACAAGTCAGTTTGGATCGAATTCGCAAAACAGAAATCAAAGGTGAGTTAATCTCACTCAGTTAAATTTTAATTTAAATTTAATTGGTTAAATCTAAATAATTGATTTAATAATTGCATTGATTGGATTGATATTGTTATGGATAATATGGTATATAGTAGTATATACCAATATATATATATTGGCATATGTATATATTGGATTTGATATTCCCGCATTTTATAGCGGATGAGACCCTATGCGCCGCATAATAGCGGATGATTTTATAAAACCCATATACCGCGATATTCCACCTTGAAGTGGAATTGGTATTGTGCTAACGTCTGTGGATGCAGGGAAACAGGTTGGAGGGATCCAACTGGATTCCTCAAAAATTTATTTATTTATTCTGTGATCTGAATAATGATATCCTGTGATGATTTGATATTGGATGTTGTGGTTGATTGAATTCCCAGTATAATAAATTTTGAAAATCTATGGAATTGAATTTTTGAAGAAAATAAAGAATAATAATTTAAGTAAATTGGAATAAATTTAAAAAGTGAATTGTAAATAAGATAAAATAAAGAGAATTGGAATTTTAGTAAATACAGAAAAAAAGAAATTTAAATTTATGAAGGAGAAATAAAGATTAGAAAACTCAAGTAATATTGGTTTAGAGAAATAAAATTAAAAAGGGTATGGTATTTGAAATAAATAAAGTAAACAAGGAAATTTTATCCCAAAGTAAAGCAAATTTGAAATCAATTGCAGAATTGATGTAAATGTTTGGAATTTGAAATTTAAGAGAAATGAGAATTTGGAAATTTATAAATTGGGTGTATAAAGTGAAATAAATGTCGATGGGCATTTTAAATATAAATTCAGGATGGGAATTTATAAGGGAAGTAGAATTGGTTTAAGAATAAATAATGATTTTTTTTTTAAAAGAAGTGGAAGAGAAGTATGTTCTGGATAGCCAAGTACAATTTGTTTTAAAGAAATTTTAAATATTTGTTAAAGATTTATTGTTATTTTAAAAATCATACTTCAAAAAATCTATTATTTCAAATGTAAATTTCAAAAGTAAGTATTTTTCAAAACTATTATTGTAGTAGATATAAAAGTGAATTGATAATATGTTTTAAAGGAAATTTGTTGATATTTTTAAAAGTGGTTTTATTTTAAATGTTTTTAAATATATATTTTAACTTAAGTATTCAAGTAGTTTTAAAAAGGTGTTTTATAAAGTATATTTAAAATAAAGAGTTTTAAAATTTATTTTTAAAAATCTAAAATGGTTTGTACTTGGTATTCCAGTGAAAATAAATATTGGAAAATTATTCCGTAAAAGGAATCTAGTTTGAGATTGTTTCCAATGGGGATTGGAAAGGGAAATAATATTTGTGAAGATATTATGAGGGATATAAATAATTTGGAGAAATTATCGATTGTTGATGGTTGTTATGGATGTTAATCGATAGTTAAACAACCGACTATCAATATTGGCCAAATGCGCTGATCGTTTCGAAGAGACCGGGATCGGGTTTCCGTATACCGGGATTCTAGGTCTGGAGACTCGAAAACCACTTCGATCCGGTTTGTACGTTTCGTGGGGAAACGAGGGTAATATTGATAAGGGGATAGTGTTATCAGTTCTGTTCGGACCCGGAACGGACTTGTATGGATGAATGCTTTCGGACATCGTCAGGGGACGATGGGCATTCTAAGTAAAACGTTCTGAAGGTAACGTTTAGCCTCAAGCCTCATCAACCGGGAATGACTGAAAATCAGGGGTTATGCAGCAAGGCTTCGTGGGTAGCGCCCACTGGAGAGTATGATCATTCCTGTCTAGATGTCCCTTTTATTTCGGCTTAGTGGTGCGGTTGCTGATTCCAACCGTGGGGTGATCATATTCGGAATTGCCCATAGGTGATTCCGGTCTTGTGTTGCAGGGGAGCGGGCGTACTCCTCGGTACTGTGATCTAGGCCACGTACTGTGACAGGTGGTACCCCAGTGCCTAGTCATTCGTTGGAAATCCATTCTCCCTACGTGCCTTGTACGAGTTTTGTTTGTATTACCCACGTTGTGGCTAGTATGCTGGAATTTAATCATGTAACAATTTCAGCTATTTTAATAAGTATTTGTGAATAGAAACTATTATAATATCAGAGGATTTTGATAAAAAGTGTTTTAGCTATCGTAAGGTAAAAACCCGACATGTTTATTTGTGGCGCGGTCTTACGAGATGCTTTTATTTTCAAAAGGATTTTTGAAACTTTAATAATCAATTGAGTGTGATTTTCTCACGCTGGTATTCCAGACTGACTCGGGTATTGTTTTATATAATGCTCGGGTCAGACCGAGATAAACAGGTTCAGATTGTAGCTGTGGAGCTCAGGAGACGAGCTGGATGGCGATACGTACTTCCGTATTTGTTTATTTTTCCGCTGTGTATTTGGATGTATATCATTGATGTGATGAACTCTGATGATGTATTCTGTAAATGTATTGTATAAACAGATATATCTTTCTGTTTGAGTAAAGATCTGTTTTGTATATATTATATTTTATTCCGCTGCGATGTGAGATTCTGTTGTTGATTTTCTGTTTCTTCTTCTTCTACCTCTTCTTCTTTAACACAAATGGTTCGATTTTCCGGGACTGGAAAGTCGGGTCGTTACAGTGGTATCAGAGCAAAGGTTGGCGATAACCTTGGCTCTGGTGGGAATTTGAGTGTATTAATAGATATGAGCGCGTATTTGTTAGTGAATATAAAATGGTTTTATATTGTGTTGGTTGATTTATTGAGTGGTATATGAACCTTCGTCGGCACAGTCTGCGCAACTGTATCGAAGGGGTTTCTAAACACTCGAATAGAACAATTCGACACAATATTGTTTTGAAACGGGTAGATGAAATAATTTTACCCGAAAAATGTATTTTTGATATAAAAGAAATATTTCTTTTGAATTATTATATATTTGGATGTTTGGATTAAAATATTCTAACAAATAAAATTGAAAGAAAAAAATATGGTAAGATTGTAAAATCAGAATGATTTACATAACCAACGGAAATTTGTATAAATATAAAATTGTACAAATGAATTATAGTTAAAATTTGATTTAATCAAAATGGTAAATTTAAACCCTGGATATTTGGAAGTGTTTTCAAAGTGTTTTGAAGATAAACACTAGCATTATTATTTTGGAAAGTATTTCTGGAAGGGAAATTGTTTCAAATAAATTTTTGAAAAGGAATATAGCAATAAATTCACTTCAGTTGCTGGAAAATAATTCGGAGGATGACGGCCGCATCTTCAGAATTTATTTTCGAACTCCTGAGTGACGAATTGCTGCCAAATTGATTTATTCAGAAAGGCTAGTTTTTGAAATTTCCAAAGGAAATTTGTTGGAATTAAAAATCAGGATTGGTTTAAAATTTTGAGAAATGTGATTTGGAGATGTTGGAGACTCCAAAATGATTTGAAATTAAAAACCGGGTGATTTTGAAATGTTGGGAAATTGTTTAAAAACCTGGAATCTGAATTAAAGGCTATGGGATAATAAAATATACTGGACCAAATAAATGTAACAAGATAAGTATTGAATTGGAATAAGTAAGTTTTGACAGTTTATAATAAAATTGAAACAGTATTAGAATAAAATATATACTTAACTAAATAAAAATGTATAAACGGAGTTAAGAGGTAAATTGTGAATAAAATTTATTTTTAATAGAAGGAAGTGTGAATATAAAAGAAGGTGACTTATAAAATTTGAAGTAAAATAAATAACCCAAATAGAATTGTTTGTAATAAAAATAGAATGAGATTTTAATTGAGTCAAGTTGAATTGGTAAAATGAAAAGTGAATTGTGTGTTGAATAAGAGATGTGAAGTTTGGAATAGAAATCCGAGTTAAGATAAATTTAGCTTGGATAAGGGTAAATAAATTAAATTTATTGGAAAATTTAATTAATTGAGACTCAAATGGGAAGTTATAGCTAAGTAGATAAATTTGTTTAGAAATTGAAAATTGAATGAAATCCAGGACTTGAGTTATAAACCCGAGGAGATTAACTGAAGTGATTTTGTGGATAAAAATCAAACATTGTACTGGTTAAAATGGGAGAATACTAATTTGGAATAAATTAGTAAATTAAGTATGTTAATGGAATTTGGATTTGATAATAAAAGCTGAAAGTGTGAATGATCATTGGAATTGGAGTATATGAGTGATAACTTGAAGTGTAAATAAAATTCAAGTAAGTAGGAATGATGTGAAATGGATTGATATCTATCAAATTCAAGTTAGAGATAAATTATTGGATATGAGTTGGAATTAATATTGGATTCAGTAAGTATACCAGCTAAATTTTAAAAATGGTATGGTGTTAAAAATAAATTGGAAATTTCCTTGTTAAAGATTAAATAAATTCACGGTGAATTGAATACGGAAATTGAAATTTAGAATGAATAAGTGAATGGACAAATTGAATGGATTAGTAAAGGTAATAAATTCGATCAAATGAAAATCAAACCAAAGATTTAAATTTAAAAAAATTTGTTTACAAGGAAACCATAACTTGAGTTTGGAAGTGAAATGCAAATTAAATTGAATTGAATCAATCGAAATGGATATGGATTCATTTCGCTAAAAATGAATAGAATGGAGGGAAATGAATTGCAAACCATTGAATTGAATAGAAACGGTATGTGAATTGGTTGTAAGCGATTGGAAATTGTATTGAGACCATATAAATGGCTAATGGAAATTATTTTAAGTGCATTGCTTATGGAAACTGCTTGTTACTATTGGAATTTAATGGAATGTTAAGGGATTTTCTTATATTTGTCACTGACGTGTTTAAATTGAGTCAGTACAGGTTCAGGGAAGCCGTTTGATTGCACTTGGGTTGCGCAAATGCTAATAAATAAACCGCTTTGCTTTAAAAATGCTAAAATAAAGGTACGCCTACGCCAAAAATTCAAAATAGGAAATATGAATTGTTTTGTTTCTTTTTCCGGCCTGAGGCCGATGTATATACATTTTTGTGCATCCTGCGATATCGCAGAAGTCCCTCCGTACAAAGGAGACTCTGCCAAAAATTTTCGTAATTTTGAGAGTTAGAAAATTTTTGAAAATTTTCATTAACGATAAATGATTTAAATTTGCTAAGCAAATAAAATTGAAACTAGATATTGAAATCTAATTCAAATGTGAATGTAAAGTGAAGGGAAATCGAAGGAACTAAAGAAGTGAAGTTTGCGAATAAACTGTTAATTGAAATTTAAATTAATTAGTAAGTGCAACTAATTAAATATTCGAGTGGAAGCCAAATTGAAATCAAATGGAATTGTAAAGACAAAAGTAAATAGAAATGGATATGAACTACGATAATGAAGTGAAAATAAGTATAAGCAGTATGTAAAATATTTATTTTGAACTTAAGAAATATGGTGAGATTCTTAAGTAATTTCATAATGAGGGAAAATTATTCTAAGTGAATAATTGAATAAAGATGTAAAATTGGAAGTTGTGAAATGGGATAATTGTGAATAAGTGAATGTGATCAAACTGAATGTGAATAAAAGAGAATTGATATAATTGGTAATCAATTGGAATTTATACGTAAGGTGTACGTATATTATTTGATCGCATAACTATTTGATCCAGATTCGAACACATAATTTCGAGATAGTTTTATCGATCCGAATTAGGATTTTTCACTCGATTTTCGACGGCGAACCTGGATATGGATTGTTGGTTGATTCTGGTAATTCTCTATCGTAGTTATGACTATGCAAGGAGAATGACGGTTTCCGATCAAGAAACCAGATCTGAGTCCGCACTAGGAAGTCGGGTGGACGATACTAGTTCGGAAGTGAGATTGTGTGATCGAGTGAGCGATCGAATGTGATGTTGCGTACGGATGATATATGTGCATCGTACGGGCTTAAGTAAAACAAATATTGGAAATTTGTAAAGGAAAGTATAAATGATTTTGGAATTGTGATTGAATATTATTGCTTAGTAGGATATACAGGTGTACAAAAGCAATGGATAAATTGGGATTTTTGATTTTAAAGGATAAAATTTAATGGTCCGACAAAAAGGTATGTATTTGAATTTCTATATGAAATTTGATTTGGTTTTTGATGCAGCCACTTGGCTTTTTGTTTTCTTTTGGATATGGGAGGCCGTAGAGCCATTTTTGTAGTAGTACTGAGCTAGCCGCGCAAAGGAGACGCTGGCGAAATTTTTCGAAAAATTAGGGAGTTAGAAAAAAAAAATTTCGAAAATTTTTGAATAATTTAAATTTGAATTCAAATTTGAATTTGAATTGTGAAGTAAAATTTGAGCTGTTTAAAAACTATGGTTAAAATGTGGACAGTTAAATGGGAGGATGATCTTTAATAAAAGGTTTGGAATGATAAATTGATAAAACTGTTTTGTTTAGGAGAAATGATAAACGGGAATTGGACCATTCCTCTTAACTGGTAATTTCGGGGACGAAATTATTTTAAGGGGGAAGGAATGTGACGACCCGGAATTTTGGATGTTGGAATAGGAATATTTAATTTATTTTAAATATTCAAAACGGTAATTTTAACCTGAATTTCAAATATCACTATTTATGGGGTAATTTAATTATCGAATTTAAACAATTAAAAATTTGATAAAATGTTGAATCGAGAGATTTGAGCCAGTTAAAAATAATTTAAAGGCTTATAAAATTTATATTGGTAATACTGGAAATAATAGAACTTTCAAAATTTGATTTCAAAGTGTTTTGTTCAGTTTTAAAAATATATCGTTTAAATTGAATTTAAAAATAGCCGTCCAAGGCACAGTCTCGAAATTTGACAAAACCAGTTCCATTGGGTCCGTAATATTGTTTTATTACCGGATTTCAAATCTCGTAGCTTTCGGAGCTATCGTGTGATCATACAAGACATAAACGCCTAGGCAATAATTAATAAATTTAATTTAAATATAAATTTATATACTTTTCTTTCACGTCAGCCTTTCATTTCAGCCGACCTCCTCTGAAATAAACCACCCTAGCATTTGAATTGCGTCGACCTAGTTATCTCTTCTCCCTGTTAAATCACGTTCATTTCAATTCACAGAGAAAAAAAAACAAAGAATAAAAATGGCCGAAGCCTATTTGAATTAAGCTTTCCTCTTTCAAATCGAAAACCAAATAAATCTCTCTTCATTTCAGTTCAAATTCACGAAGCGAATGCAGAAACCCCTCTTCCTTCTTCTAGTTTAAAACCCCAATTCAGTTCCCCTCTTATAAAAAAAAAAGGAGAGCTTCGCCCTCCCTCATTCCAAATTATAACCTAGGGCTGCCTTCGTTCGATACGAAATCGAACGAATGTGAAAGGGGCGAAGTGTCGCGGTCGCTCAAGCATCGTCTCGCCTCGAGGCGCGAGCATGGGGCAAGGTCAAGCGAAGGTGGGGATTCAAGAGGCGCGTGGGCGACGCAGTGAACGGCGTGGGTGTTCGCGATGTTGTGAAATGCAGGTGCGCGAGAGGCTAGGGCTCGCGATGAGGGATGCGTGGGTGAATGTTGGTCGCGTGCTCGTGTAGGCCAAAGGGATGAGATACTCGCGGCGACCTAGCTGGGATGGCTCTGTTCTCGAGTGGAAGCTCGTCGATATCTAGGGTTGGTGGTTGCGAAGGTATTGTTTCCTTAGATTTAATAACACTAATATAATATATTACAGAGGAAGAAGAAAAAAAGAAAGAAAAAAAAGGTTTCTAAATCCAGGTCTTTATTCTTACAAATATATGTATAAGCAAGGATGTTTTAACTATAAAACATATTACTGTATTGTTATTTATAAATAAAATAAAATAAAAACATTTATAGAGATAAGTAATATATATAAATTCACATACATATTTTAAACTGAAAATATAGGTAGAGATAAGGTTTTGGAAATGTAAAATTTTAAAATGTTTGAAGGATCTATATAAAAATCTGGTTTGAATTCTCTATAGACTATCTTATAATATATATGTAAAATATAGCAGAAGTTATTTTACAATGAAAATATTTACGTTTTAAATCAATATGGATAATTGATTTGGTTGATAGGTTTATTTAATTCGTTAGCTACTAGAAATAAACTTATGTAATTACGGCAGGCACTAAAATATTTTATTAAAAAACAAATTTGTTTAAAATTTAATTATTAGTTTAAAAGCAAAATTTATAGTTTATATTAAATTAATAAATGACAGTTGATTGTTCGGTTAGTGTGAATATTAATAAAATCACGTAATATTTATTCAAGGTCTGGAATTGTGGAGAGACAAGTCAGTTTGGATCGAATTCGCAAAACAGAAATCAAAGGTGAGTTAATCTCACTCAGTTAAATTTTAATTTAAATTTAATTGGTTAAATCTAAATAATTGATTTAATAATTGCATTGATTGGATTGATATTGTTATGGATAATATGGTATATAGTAGTATATACCAATATATATATATTGGCATATGTATATATTGGATTTGATATTCCCGCATTTTATAGCGGATGAGACCCTATGCGCCGCATAATAGCGGATGATTTTATAAAACCCATATACCGCGATATTCCACCTTGAAGTGGAATTGGTATTGTGCTAACGTCTGTGGATGCAAGGAAACAGGTTGGAGGGATCCAACTGGATTCCTCAAAAATTTATTTATTTATTCTGTGATCTGAATAATGATATCCTGTGATGATTTGATATTGGATGTTGTGGTTGATTGAATTCCCAGTATAATAAATTTTGAAAATCTATGGAATTGAATTTTTGAAGAAAATAAAGAATAATAATTTAAGTAAATTGGAATAAATTTAAAAAGTGAATTGTAAATAAGATAAAATAAAGAGAATTGGAATTTTAGTAAATACAGAAAAAAAGAAATTTAAATTTATGAAGGAGAAATAAAGATTAGAAAACTCAAGTAATATTGGTTTAGAGAAATAAAATTAAAAAGGGTATGGTATTTGAAATAAATAAAGTAAACAAGGAAATTTTATCCCAAAGTAAAGCAAATTTGAAATCAATTGCAGAATTGATGTAAATGTTTGGAATTTGAAATTTAAGAGAAATGAGAATTTGGAAATTTATAAATTGGGTGTATAAAGTGAAATAAATGTCGATGGGCATTTTAAATATAAATTCAGGATGGGAATTTATAAGGGAAGTAGAATTGGTTTAAGAATAAATAATGATTTTTTTTTAAAAGAAGTGGAAGAGAAGTATGTTCTGGATAGCCAAGTACAATTTGTTTTAAAGAAATTTTAAATATTTGTTAAAGATTTATTGTTATTTTAAAAATCATACTTCAGAAAATCTATTATTTCAAATGTAAATTTCAAAAGTAAGTATTTTTCAAAACTATTATTGTAGTAGATATAAAAGTGAATTGATAATATGTTTTAAAGGAAATTTGTTGATATTTTTAAAAGTGGTTTTATTTTAAATGTTTTTAAATATATATTTTAACTTAAGTATTCAAGTAGTTTTAAAAAGGTGTTTTATAAAGTATATTTAAAATAAAGAGTTTTAAAATTTATTTTTAAAAATCTAAAATGGTTTGTACTTGGTATTCCAGTGAAAATAAATATTGGAAAATTATTCCGTAAAAGGAATCTAGTTTGAGATTGTTTCCAATGGGGATTGGAAAGGGAAATAATATTTGTGAAGATATTATGAGGGATATAAATAATTTGGAGAAATTATCGATTGTTGATGGTTGTTATGGATGTTAATTGATAGTTAAACAACCGACTATCTATATTGGCCAAATGCGCTGATCGTTTCGAAGAGACCGGGATCGGGTTTCCGTATACCGGGATTCTAGGACTGGAGACTCGAAAACCACTTCGATCCGGTTTGTACGTTTCGTGGGGAAACGAGGGTAATATTGATAAGGGGATAGTGTTATCAGTTCTGTTCGGACCCGGAACGGACTTGTATGGATGAATGCTTTCGGACATCGTCAGGGGACGATGGGCATTCTAAGTAAAACGTTCTGAAGGTAACGTTTAGCCTCAAGCCTCATCAACCGGGAATGACTGAAAATCAGGGGTTATGCAGCAAGGCTTCGTGGGTAGCGCCCACTGGAGAGTATGATCATTCCTGTCTAGATGTCCCTTTTATTTCGGCTTAGTGGTGCGGTTGCTGATTCCAACCGTGGGGTGATCATATTCGGAATTGCCCATAGGTGATTCCGGTCTTGTGTTGCAGGGGAGCGGGCGTACTCCTCGGTACTGTGATCTAGGCCACGTACTGTGACAGGTGGTACCCCAGTGCCTAGTCATTCGTTGGAAATCCATTCTCCCTACGTGCCTTGTACGAGTTTTGTTTGTATTACCCACGTTGTGGCTAGTATGCTGGAATTTAATCATGTAACAATTTCAGCTATTTTAATAAGTATTTGTGAATAGAAACTATTATAATATCAGAGGATTTTGATAAAAAGTGTTTTAGCTATCGTAAGGTAAAAACCCGACATGTTTATTTGTGGCGCGGTCTTACGAGATGCTTTTATTTTCAAAAGGATTTTTGAAACTTTAATAATCAATTGAGTGTGATTTTCTCACGCTGGTATTCCAGACTGACTCGGGTATTGTTTTATATAATGCTCGGGTCAGACCGAGATAAACAGGTTCAGATTGTAGCTGTGGAGCTCAGGAGACGAGCTGGATGGCGATACGTACTTCCGTATTTGTTTATTTTTCCGCTGTGTATTTGGATGTATATCATTGATGTGATGAACTCTGATGATGTATTCTGTAAATGTATTGTATAAACAGATATATCTTTCTGTTTGAGTAAAGATCTGTTTTGTATATATTATATTTTATTCCGCTGCGATGTGAGATTCTGTTGTTGATTTTCTGTTTCTTCTTCTTCTACCTCTTCTTCTTTAACACAAATGGTTCGATTTTCCGGGACTGGAAAGTCGGGTCGTTACAGGAATTCGAAGGTCGCTAAAAATTACAAGGAGGTAATGTCAGCTCTTAAAAAATCGGGGAAGAAACCGAACTGGATGGGCGCTTCCGTATGGGATTCTTGGATGAGTTGGTGGGAGACCGACGAGTTCAAGGTAAATCTACCAAATATATAGTTAATTATTTCGCAATTAGTATAAATATAATATTCAATTTAAATTGCAGATGGAGTCGGAGAGGAACTCTGCCAATAGAAGTAGGAATCCTGTAACGCATCATGGCGGATCCAAGTCTTTTCAGCATCACCGTGAGGACTTGGTAAATTTATCAATTACGAATCTAAACCGTTATTACATTTTGTATATTAATCAGTTTGGTAATTAGCTACGAAAAATTAAAATATATAAATTATTTATTGCAGGAAAGATCGCTTGGACGTCGCGTGTCTATAATGGAGGTATTTACCCGCACCCACGCATCAAGACAAGTAGACAATGCTGGCAATATTACATATCAGTGGGATGATGATGATAAGGCGACGACTGCATATGTATGCATATTTTAAATCTTATTTTATTAATATCGATATGTTTAAATCCTATTCTACTTATTTTAACCTGTAATTGTTTATTATTTTAGGCAAAGTTTCAGGAGGCACGGGCAGAGCTGCTTTCAGAATCGGATTGCGATGAGTTGACGGTAGAGGAGCAAGATAATATTTTCAACGTTATTATGGATCCGACGCAGTGGAATAAGCGCTATGGCTATGGAAACCAAGCGGTAATCTTATAAACATTGCAATATTATATTTAATAAATTAACCTATAGATACACTATACATATGATGATTTCTACTTGAGTTAAATCTAACATATACGTGATTTATAAATATTAGATAAGTAAAAAAGGAAATTATACAAAGATATGTGATGAAAATGGATGAACAAAAAAAATTATATAATAATACTTTTAACACCTATATATTGTATTAAAAATATGCATTTCTTTGTGGTATATGCATTGTTTAAGATCACGTCATTTACGTTTCTATATTTTAAAATATACATTGCTTAAGAAAATGATTATAATACAAATGTGAACATCTCATATTCTATTTGCAGGTTCGGGCAGCTCAAAAGGCGTGTGACAAAGCTGAAATAAAAGAGCTTAGAGCCATGGTTGAGCAGTTGCAAGAGCAGGACCGTCTTCGCGCTATACAAATGGAGCAGCTGAATCAACGTTTAGCGGAGTACGCGCAGAGGCATGGTTTTTTCCCTTCGTCGTCTGGTACTTCCGGAGGTGATGATGATGCTTGAGAGGTATGATGATTATTGTCTTTGTGGTTGGTTATTGTATATATTGACTTTGAGGTGGTGAGGATTGTGTTTGATGGTTATTGTGTATGTATTGACTTTGAGGTTGTGAGGTTTAAATGTTTGCATTGTATATATTGACTTGAATATGGAGTTGGAGTTGGTGTTGGTGAGGGTTTTGTTGTTTATGTACATATTGACTTGGAGTTTGGTTTGAAAATGTAATGTTTGATGTTGATTTTTGGTTGTTTATATTATTTGTGGTATAATGTGTTGAATATGTGATATATATGTGAAATGAAGTGGAAATGGAATGGAAATTGATATATATTGATTGTGTATGGCTGGAAGGTGAATGACTTATTGCTATAAAAAAAATTCACCTAGATTAGCAACGACTACCAACGGCTAATTGGTCAGTTTTTTCCAACGGCTTCCAACGGCTTCCATCGGCTAATTGCCATTGGTAGCCGTAGGAAAAGCCGTTGGAATAGCCTTGTTGCTTCCATTGGAAGCTGTTGGAAAGCGTGAACGCTATTCCAACGGCATTTCCAACGGCATTTCCAACGGCTCCCAACGGCCGGCAATGGCTTGGAGCCGTTGGAATAGCCGGCATCTCTTGTAGTGTATCTTGTGATTGGTTGCCTAAAATATATATGTCCAAAACTGGGTGTTGACTAACATTGCTTTTGAATTATATTTCTCCACACACAATCAACATTTACCAATATGATTCACCTTCTTAAAAAACCTTACCATTGTGGTAAGGAAAAAGAACACGACATCTACTATTCGAGTACAACTCTAATACAGATAAAAATATTACATCAAATAGCAGAAACTAAAAAACAAAAGGAGAAAAATGCAATAAAATTGAAATACACACACGAAAAGGTCTATTGGAATATAATTGGTGACATAATTGATCTATACCATTGCATTGCCCCTTAAATTCCACCGTTTAAAGACAAAAATATCCAATGGTCCAGATCTTTTGTATTACCATTTATATCACCAATTTGTGTCCAAATAGCCAACTCAATACATACATATATACATACACACACATACACACACACATATATATATACATATATATATGTATGTATATACACACATATAAATATATACACATACAGACACATATACATGCGCACGCACGCATGCGTAGACACATGGATATGAATGTACCAATGAATGAAAACTATAAATGAGACACAATGTACCAAATGTTAAACGCATTATTTTTCAGAATATCTTCTTGACATGCTCAAACTAAAATGTTCATGTAGCAAATAACATCAAATATAAATAATTTATAATAAATTTGAACAGTTTGCACATGGGAAAATTCAATTTATCGTACCACTAAGCAATTTGTGGGAAAATAACGAGACCATGAGTAAATGCACCTTTGAGTCTTATGTATATTCACATTCTTACATATACACACACTCATAAATACATACATAATTACAACACTGTAAGATGCCAAAACGTACAATATACTTTATGATTTTTAATAATGGACATGCATTGATCCCCAAATTAAGAACGAAAATTCAAATCAAAATTTGACGCTAGGTTTTGAATCTTTTGATGCACCATGCATAGCACTAAATTCCAATGGTAAACAGGAGATGACATGACTAAACTTCATGTATACCAAATTCCAATACTTATTGCAAAAGGACACCTTTATATTTTTCAGCCAGAGAACGTATACCTGTATAACAATCAACAATTAATAACAAAATGGTACATGACTAAGAGCATCTCTAGCAACATAAATAAACTTGGAAATGTTGGTTATCTTCATTTTTTTTCTTTTTTTCCCACGCTGTAGCAATGTAGATTTGAGAATGAGTAAAGGAAAGCACTGGTCGAGATTTGCTCTTTTTTTAAAGGGACAGTTTGGCACAGGATCCTAATAAGTTTTAAAATGCACAAAAAACCCAGTAAAAAAAAGTTTGTAAATTAGGTCTTTAGAATTAAGTTATCGAATAATGGCATACACTTATGCTATGCAATTATTCAGTGAATAATTGCAGACATTTATGCAATTATATCAAAAAATTACAGGCATTTCCACAATTATTCACTGAAAAATTGCGGAAATTTCCGTAATTTTTTTAAAAGGTTGCAGAAAATTCTGAAATTATTCTCTAAAAAATTGCGGAAATTTCCGCAATTATTCACCAAAAAAAATACGGAAATTTCCGCAATTATTCATCGAAAAAATTGCGTAAATTTATGTAACTTTTGAATATAATTGTATAAATGCCTGCAATTATTCAGTTAATAATTGCGTGACTATATACAATTACTTAGTGACTTAGTTCTAGAGACCTAATTTACATACTTTTTTTATTTGGGTTTTTGTGTATTTTAAAACTTATTGGGGACCTAAGCCTAATATTCACTTTTTTAAACGCAGGTTTATACATGGACTTCTAAATGTCGTTTATGGTTAAATGGTTTTTAGAACTCCGTTTTTCATAACTTTACGTCTTTTTTCTACACAAAAAAATACTAAACAGGTTTTTGAAACCTGTTCTAAACATAAACGGGTTTCAAAACCCCATTTTATGTTTTTTTTTCTTTTTTTTTAAAAAATAGAAAAAAAAATAAAAGAAAAAAAGAAAAAACATTCTACGACTGCAGGAGAAGTGGGAATTCCTCGGGCTTTTTTCTCATCTCCTTGGCTTCCTGCTGCAGAGGTTGAAATAAGAGGACAAAAATGTGTGAACAACCTTCAATCATTGTTTTTATTTTCATATTAAGAACTGCTAATTAGGTTCAACCATTTTTATATTAGATCAATTCAGTAAACATCAATATATATCGTCCTATTGTCATTTTGAACAAACCATCTCATGTCCCAAATGTTTTCCTTCCATTTATGTTGAGAAAAAAAGGTGATAAAACAAGAATGAAAACATTATTTATAGTCACGTGGTTATGGGACTGTGTGACTAAAACCATACGAAGAAAAAGATAGAGTTTATGAAAAGCTATGGATGTCCCTACTTAATAACGATTCCTCTATGTTTCTTTCTATTCTCATGCATAACATGGTAAGATGAACTGTCTAATGTAAACCTGAGTAGCTAAGTTTTACTTAATGTTGTGAATTTTGCGGTTCGAGACAAATTTGATGGCGATTGTGAATAAGATAATGCTGTACTTTCGACTTCAAGAATCTATGGAATAGATTCTTTCACAATTGTTCAACCAACAGGTACAAACGGGTTATCGAACTATCGACTTTCAGGATTCAATGAAGCCCTATAACAGTGAAATTGGATTAAAAGTTTGTACGCCCTTGATCCGTCCAAGAACACTTTAGTTATGGTTTCTGATGATGCAATTTGTAGAGAGAGGAATGAAAAAGAAGAAGAAACAAATCTGCAACGATTCAGCGTTTGCAACACCTTGCAAATATTACAAAATATAGAGTAATGGAAGTGCAGCGATTAGCAACAAATCCTTGGCGTTGCAAATCTGTGTAGGAAGAAGAAAAAGAATTTGAAATTCATTAACACTTTCTAGGCGTTGCTATTTATAGATGTGAAGAGCCCGGTTCGGTTGGACGGACGGTGGCGGTGCACGTGTGGTGTTGCATGACTTCTCTCCTCACAACAAAGCAAACATGTGGGAGCCTCGAGGCCTCAACATCCACATGAGAAAACTATATTTATACAAATATATTGCATAATTTTCTAGCATGTGGGACTAATTGATTTCTTCTTTCCTCTTTGCTTCTTCTCTTTCAAATCAAAAGCCAAAGCCCCAAAACTATATTTGAAAATTTTACAACCCTTAAAACATCATGGAAATTGAAGGTGACAAAGCAGTAAATAAATATTGAACATACGTTGGCTGTACTAGATGAAGGATAGAGAAAAGGTGCTGGCCACATGCAAGCTTTTCATTTCAATATAAAAGTAAGGATAAAAAGGAAGGTAAAAGATTAAAGAATGTAAGAACCTCGGTTTAGTTATTAGATAAAGGTTGAAACAATGCTAATATGGAAATATTATTTATTTTTAGTGTTAATTAGTAGATAGTGGATGGTTACATTAAGTTAAATATATGTATATATAACCTGTTTATTTGAAATAAAAAATCTTCCCATAATTCACATAGGCCAAAATCGAACTTCCCGTAGTCTAATCTGTTAGAGGTCCTTCATAGCGAATGAGATATTGTCCCGCATCATCAAAAATAAGTTAATGTTCATGCTTATATACTACTTTCCTCAAACCGATCCTTAAGGTCAGGTAATTTTTTATAAGGAGGAGGACTGTAACAACCCGGAGTTTTACAACAATTATTTATCGTCAAAATGACGATAAAATCGTTTGTTAATTGCTAATGCAGATTTAAATCGAATTGAAATTCTTTTATAATTTGCTAAATGTTGATGGGCTTTTGAAATTTAATCTGGCCCATTTGTTTGATGAAGTGAAAATACTCACTACCGTTTTCCCCTTGTATTGGCATTCATTCGACCCGTCCCCTGTACCCTTAATTCATTTTTCATTCGAAACCAACCCTAAATAAAAATGAAAAATTAGAATGGCGGCCTCGTTCAAAAATTAGGGCATGCTCGTCTCGTTCGTTCCTCTTCGAATTTAGGCATTCTGTCGATTTCAATTACGAGATTAGGTTGGTTCTTCGAAGCAAGGTGAGTGACTTCTCACTCGCATCTAATTCAAGCATTTGTTGATTTCTGGCTTGTTCAAATTCTAGATTTTCGTTGTTTGCTTAATTGATACTCATGGCTTTGAACTTGCTGGTTCTTTATTGACTACGGTCGTTTTGATTTTTGTTGACGTTTGCTTGGTTGACAATACTATACTAGGCCATTCGGTCTTCGTTTGGATGTTCGAGATGGTTACTGACTTGTCGTATGTATTTTGCTTGAGTTCATTTGCCACCACGGTTTCGAAACGATTTTTCCAATGTTGATTTCTTGGCTATCAGTGGTTTTGATTTCTGGCATTTTTTTGATTCCATGAATCTCTGGCTTGAATCTGTTTAAAAGCTTGGAGGATTGACTTCGACATTTTAACAGTTGCTTTGAATTTTCTATTGGCTTCAGCTCTTGATATTGATATAACTAAACTTTGGCCACTTCGATTTGAACTGCAGTTGACTTTGTTGTTATTTAGATTAGTCTGTCTTCACTTTGCATTAATTGTGTTGCCTGGTCCTGCCCACCGTTCATTCGCATCGACGTTTCACTAATGTCTTCATCTGTTCTGGTTCATGTAGTCTTGCTTCCATGTTTGGACGGGTGCTTTGCACTTGTAGTATTCACTCTAGCCCGTGTCACTGATTTGCATTGGAGTTTTACTATTTCGAATTGCAACATATATGTTACTTGGTTTTGTTCATATACATTCTACTTGTCTTGATTACTCGATTGAGTCTTGTTCTAGTTTGAGATTAAATGCACTATTCTATGATTTGAAGTCTGTTTGGCATCGGCTTCTATTTGCTCCTTGATATGTAGTTTGCGTTTTCACTATGTCATTGTAGTTGAAACTTTGAGTTGTGTGATTCATTGCACCTATATATTTCTTATGAATTCTTGTTTCATTTTGTTTGATCATTAACTCTGTCTTGTGTACTATCTTCACCATTGACTGTGTAGTCTGCACCTTTCTGTATATGTCAGAAGCACTTTTGTATTTGAAACTTGAACATGATTTTGTTCTCGAGTCATCTTGTTGCATTTGGAACTTTGAGCTGTTATATGGATTTGAGTTCATCCTGGTTTGCATTGTGTATTTTAGTGTGCTTCGGCATCACTGTATCTTGTGCATTGTCACTAGTATCATGTTTGAGATTGCTCATTTGAGCTGTTGTGGCCTTCACTTGATATCTTCACAGACCTGTACACTTATTGTTGTTTAATAAATTCTGGTAGCACTTGAGTCTGTTGTAGTTTGCAGGCTTGCATTATGTGCTTCATTTGTTGGTTGCTTGATCTGTTGTACTGTGTTATAGCTTGAGCTTTGTAGCTTGATGTCTATATGCTTTTGTTCTCGAGTCATGCACACTTGAGTTTAACCCGGCATGATTTGGGTTTGACCTTGTGCTGGCTCTTATTTTATCACTGTTGTGGCGAGGCAGTGCACGCGTGCGTGTACTGCAGCCACATAGTATTGACATTTTAATTGATATTTAAATTATTTGCATTGTTTCGTGTTAAAGTCAATATTTGCGAATTTCATTTGATTCAGTTCGATTGATCATTTTGTTGTGTCTAATTATCTATTCGATAATTAGATTCTGAGTTTCTAATTATTATTTAATAATTGGATTTTGTGTTATTTGTCGTTTAGACAATTCTGCTGTTTTCTAAACTATCTTCATTGATAATCCCTTTTATTTATCTTTGTTGATGATTTGGATTTGCTGATTTGTTGTTTAACACTGTTTAGTGTTATATCTGCCGTTATCCGATTCTCTTATAGAGGAGTCGGATATACGAGATTTCTGTGACTGTCGTCTATATTGTTATTTGATTATTATTGCTTTTGTGCATTAATAACTGAGTTTGAATTAGACTGACCCGTGTATTATTTTCTTTTGAATTTAATACTCGGGTCAAACCCGAGTTATTTCAGGTTGTAGATATCTTGCTTTGGATTGCTGTTTGAGCTATGAAGACTTTTCATATCTTTTGAAGTGGTCTTCGTCTTTTTGTAGTAGTCAGTGTATCTGTTTTAGGTTGATATGTATTCATGTATATTAGTCGATAATGTACTTGTATATATAACTTCCAGAGTCCACAGTTGTAGTTGTATCATATGTATCGTGTCAAATGTATTGTAACTTGTTATATATATATGAGACTTTTGTTATCTGTGTTCAGCATTCTTTTTGTATCTGTGTTATTATTATATATATTGTCCTAAACTATTATGAACCATCGTAGTTCGTTTTATACTGGTAATTGGGTATGTCGATGGGAGTAAATAAATAAGCGATGAAAAATTAAAAATATATACCACTCCTATCGAGGTAACCAATACTAGTGTAAGGCCAACTACGGATGGCCGCTCCTATCCAGCCTTATTCTTCATAATAACAGACAATATTTCTTTTAATACTCTTTGTTATTGTGGGCATAGAGGTGGGGCGTCACAAGGACCTATATGGTTATGAACTAACACACGTGCGTCGCCCGTTCCATACCAAATCGAGTCGGGTGCGGGTATATCAACATACACCATCTTCATCCTTGCAAGTCAAACAATCATTATCCTCACAGTAGGTTCTTGGTACAACTAAATCCACACCAGCTAGTAATATAAATACAAACACGCCTATGTATGTAAACAGATACACATACTATGTAATATTATAATTCCAACATATTTTTGTCAATTTATCCTTGGGCTTTTGACAGAATACTATATATAATAAGTAACCGTATTAGGCTCTGACCCGTATCTTAGAAGAACGTCAGATCGAATTTTAAATTTTACTTTACATGTAAAAAATTAAAAGAATAAATAATGACTTTTATAACTTTGACCAATTAATTAATGCAATGATGTAGTGATAATATGTATGTATATCGTATATTCCTATAATTATCATTCATAATTACTATATATAAATATTTATAATACTTTGCATCCGACACTATGAGCCTACAATTTTGGTGCTACTACTATGAGCATCAACACCTTAAAGGGATGTACAAACCGAAAATCTGGTTAAAATTAGCATGAAGTGAAAATTTTGGCTTGTTTGTTGAAACGAAGAAATTCTAAAGGGAAAGTAATTGTATAAATTAAGAGTTACATAAAAAATATGCAAATGCAAATTTTACTGCTCAGTTTATGCTAGTGAATTAATGCATTGATGTTGCCTTCTAACAGTTCATGTAATTCAAATAACTAAATATGAAATGGTACTTTAGCTGCACATACACGCCCATGCCAAAAATGGTATTCAAACACATTGATCATATCATAATTCAACGGAAAGTATAAAGAAACATAACACAAATTTATGGTAAAATACAGAATAAGCAACCGTTTAGGCGATCAAAATCAGCATAAATGGTAATTAAATGGGATTTTGGACCAAAGGTCCCTATTCTCAAAGCCCATGCACAAAAAGTCCCTGCTAATAAACTCATGTAAATTAGGTCCCTATTTTATTAATTTTTACCCAATTGTCCCCTTCTAGAAAATCGACCCAACATTGAAATCAGGGGCAAAAGTAGCATAAATTAGTCAAAAACTAAAAATAGGGACCAAATTTTCATAACCTTTTTGGGAGGAATTTTCTTCCGTCATCTTCCCATTCTAGGGACTTGGCAGCCATTCCTTTAAATTGTCAATTTGCATGAATAATATTATCACTTCTGAATTAAATTACGATAACAATTATAATTAGCACTTCTGAATTAAATTATTGTTAACTGTACCAATCTATCATGATATGTATTAATTTTTATACAATTAACTTTGGCGTAAACTATACACATTATTTTAAATAAAAACAAATATTGTCATAAACTTAAATATCAACAAGCATGTTCATCAATAATATACACTAATTTTAAAATCAAACCATCAATCAAAATCAACTAATACAAATATTACCATAACTAATACGCATTAATCATCATTTTCAACAGAATCATAAACTAATTTAACTTCCACCTAACTTAAAACACTATAATCATCACCCAATATCACTATAATCATCACCCAATATCACTATGATCAACTAATACAATTATTTTCGAAATTAGGGTTTTCCAATTAATCCTAAATTAAACCTAAATCAAAGCCAAATCAAGTTTAGAAGATATACCAACGAGTTTTGGAGGTGTTTGAGCGACGTGGAGGCAACGAGCAACGGCTGGAGTCGGAGAGGCGGCGGATTGCGACGGGGAGGAGGGTTTGGGGAGGAAATGGTTTTTGGTGGGAAATGAGAATCTGTCCGCGGGTTCCAAATCTGTAATCGCGATATGCAACGGCTAGCAACGGCCGCTTTTTTTAGCCGTTGCCAGCCGTTGCAACCTTCCGACACAAAATGGGGTCTTTTCTTGTAGTGAATGCTAATTAATGTTTTGTAAGGTAATATTACAATGATAGAAATAATTTAATCTGATTATCAACTAAGCAAACAAAAAGCTTGCTACTTTAAATATTCACCTTGTCAAAAATCAACATTAGAATATACCTTGAATATTTATGACGACGGTATTTCTATACTTTTTTGTTCTATTTATTTAGGAATTTTTTTCAATGGGGCCTGCAGAAATAACATATATTAGTTTTAGACCTCATGAAAAACTTATTGCAATACTAGACCCGTTTTAAATATCATTTGCGCAATTATGGATTGCGCAAGCAAAATTTTTTTTTATACGTAGAGCTTGCGCATTCCATAAGTGCGCAAACTCTATATATAATGATTGTGCAATCCATATATGCACAAGCTTTATATGTAAAGATTGCTCATATATGGATTGCTCAAGCTTAATTTCAGCCATCAAGAAGACAGAGAGGCCAGATCTGTCTTCATTTTCCCATTTCTACATCTTCCTCTCAAAATCCTCCAAAACTCTCATCACAAACCCAATTTTTTACCAAATTCAAATACTCAATTACCTTGTCAACAAATAGTTGCTAAATTATATATGGAATACACTTCTTCATCCTTACAAAATAAAGGTAATAATTTATGTTGATCAAAACGGTGCTCAAATTTTGCTATTTTTGTTACTGTTGAAAATTAAGAGTTATTGTTGTAGCGATGTTAATTGCTAGGCAATGGTGTTCTTATTGTTGAATCATTTGGTAATGATTAATGAAATAGGAAGCCCTAGTAGTAAACTGGAAACCCTAATTGATATGTTAATGTTTTATTGTTTATTTTGACAGTAGACATGAATGTTTGGGAGATTGACGATGAAACATTGTGACAAACTTGAAGCGCTAATCGGTGTTGCAAGCACATGTCATATTGATGTTGATGTTGATCATGCTTCAGAAACACAGTTCGAAACAATATTGCGTAAATTCCATTCTGCACCATCAACCTTACACCCTCGTTTACGTGAATTTGTTTTACCAAAAGACCCGGTCATCAAATTCACGTTGATGGAAATATGCTGACGCCTATACATTGGTCCATCCATACCAAGGGGACAACGACTATATCCAAATTGTTATTGTGGAGATGTGTGTAGTGGTCATTTGCGGGAAAAAAGAATGTCGGGCGAAGATTTTTCTGTTGTAGTTCGTACAACGAACATGGACTAAACCATCGCGAAATTGGTTGTTGTAATTATTTTAAATGGATTGATCAACCCTTGTGCGAAAGGGGACTCGAGTATGCGTACGAATTGCAAGCTGAAACAGTCGTCTCAAAAAGGTGAATGAAGAACTAAAGGAAAGCAGTGGGAGGCCAAGATTTTGGTAATCGTCTGGGACTAGGTAACATTGTCAAATTTGTTTTTTTGTTGAACTGTAGTATTTTTAATATGATGTTCCTAAAATTTTTATTTTTGTTTTAACCCGTACTATGTGCTAGCTAAGCAGTTGGATAAAGACTGTAGTGATTTTGGGTTTAAATGTACCGTAGAACTATAATGTTGATTATGTTGGTGAAATATATTGGTTACGTTATTATATTGATTCGCTTGCTTGATTTTTCTTAAAAATTGATGTGACTGCTTTTGCTTGAAGATTGCCTACGGAAACAAAATCTTCTTGGGAAAATAAGGTATTAATTCAACAAATTTTTGTTTAGAATTATGTCACAAAATAAAGATTTTGAATGTGATATTGCAACTGATTTTGTAGATTATGTCACAGGTTCCAACTATATTTTACTATGATGGAGAATTGTTGGTTGATGATGAAGGTAAACCAAGATATGTTGGCGGAAATTGAAAAGGATCGACAATAAAAAATCATTGTAGTTCTGAAGAGCTTAAACAAAGGGCATTTGAAGTGACAAAAGTAAATCCTGTGATGTATAATTTAAAATTAGCGATGAAATGGGTTAGAGATGATGGTTCATCCGCTATTGATTTGGAAGATGACGATGATTTGAACTCTATGTTTTCGGTTGGAATGAGAGTGATAGAAATATATGTTGCGAAAGTGGAACATGATAATGTGGTAGAAACACAACCGATAGTAATTTCTGTGGATGAGTATGTACCCACCACACAGTTACAGGAAACACAGTGGTCGGCGTATCCTTCTTATCTTACAAGTCATCAAGGCGGAGAGTTTACAAACTTACTTCATAGGTACAGCGGAATGGTTGGAGTATCTTCAAGTCAAGAACAAAATATGATGCATAACTTTATACATCCATATCAATCGCAAGGGTTGGGAAAGTGAGTAATATTATACTCTGGCACTTGCATTTTGACTTACGTTCATGCAAAATATCTTACCATTATTTTTTGTATTCGTAGTGTCGAAGAAGCATTAATTGGTTGTGTTGACGTCGACGATGATGACCATGTTGATATTGCAAACGAGAGCGGAATGCAATTGGATAACATGGAAGTAGCTTGTGCGGATGATGTAGATAGAACTTGGATCCATCAAACGGAAGTTAACAATGATGCAATCATATACGCTGACATTGAGGAGGCTGATGATGTAAATGTCGAAGATGAACAAATCACTTATGAAGAATCTCTTGCCGATGATTTATGCACTGCAACAATGATGGTGAAATCGAAAATGGAAAATTGTCAATTAAACGTGGAAGTGTTTGGAAGAGAATGTGTTGAGAAAGGACCACTAGTTGTGTTAATTTTTGAAAGTAAGCATAAGCTTGTTGAACAGTTATGTGAATGGACGATGTTCAGTTTCTTTTCAAGTTCTGAAATCGTGTAAAAATCAATACAGTCCATTGTGATGTGGATGAAACATGTCCTTGGCCAGTGCATGCTAGCCTTTCGGTGAGAAAAAAATCAAAACTGGTGGAAAATAACAACCTATGACGGCGATCACACTTGTTTAAATGCAACAATCAACTCAAACCATCAGTAGGCAACTTCAAAGTTTATATGTAGCAAAAATACTTCCATTGATTAAAGATGAAACAAACATGACTGCAAGAACTGTTCAAGAGACAATGTCAAATATGTTTAATATTAAAGTGAGTTATTCTCGAGCATGGCACGGACTATAGAAAGCTGTTGCAATGATTTATGGAGATTGGGAATCGTAATACGTGGAATTGCCAAAATATCTTCGAGCCCTGCAACGTATCAACCCCGGAACCGTGTTTGATGTTATTCATAGTCATGGTGTTTTTAATGGTGCTTTTTGGGCTTTTGGACCTTCTATTTACGGTTTCAACCATTGTCGACCTATACTGTCTATTGATGCCACTCATTTATATGGCAAGTACCTGGGTACATTATTAGTAGCTACTAGTGTGGATGCAAACTAAGGTCTATTTCCTTTAGCCTTTGCTATTGTACGAACAGACTCATGGCAAACATAGAGTTGATTTATTCATTACATATGGAATTATATTCCATCCGTCTGTACCATATGTATTACCTTTATCTCAGATCGTATGAAAGGAATTCCAAGTGCACTTAGAGAAGCTTGGCCAATTGAACATCAGTATCGCTTTTGTATTCGTCATATTAAAGAAAATTTCAAGAAAGCTGGGTTTGACACGGATGAGCTACAAAATTTGTTACATGCATGTGCCACGGCATCGGAGGTTGTAAAATATAATGAACTTTGAAAACAATTGAAGGTTGTAAATCGAGATGCCGATGCATGGATTGAAAGAAATTTGAAAAATCAGGAATCAAGCTGGACTCTTTGTCACGACGGCGGTGTAAGATTCAATATGGTGACAGCTAATGTTTCCAAAAGCTTTAACGGTGTGCTGAAAGGAACTAGGAATTTATCTGTTAGATCCTTGGTTGCACGTACGTTTCTTTAATTGAACCATTACTTTGTCAAACGTCAAACTCAAGGAGAAGGGTGGACGTCACAGCTCGCACCAAGGTGGGAAGCATTAGCGTGGAGAAGAATGTTAGAATCAAGGCTTATATCCACAGAGAGATATAACTTCATAGAATGGCAGGTGAAAGATGTTCATATGTTTGATTATATGATGAATATCGAAGATAATTTCGCTAAATGTTCGTGCAACATGCCAGCATTAGATCATTTTCCGTGCTTCCATTTATTAGCAGCTTGTTCACGTGGTTTGAGTGGTGCTAATAGAGCGTATTTTGACTTAATCTCCACATGGTACACGACGACTAAGTATACAACAACTTATGCTCCTTTATTCCACCCTGTACCATATATTCGACATTGGGATGTCTACGATGGTTCTATTATACAACCACCACCAGTGCGCAGAAATTCAGGACGTCCGCAGTCAACTCAAACCAAAGGTTTCATGGATCCGCCATCTTCTTCCGGCCATAATAGATGTAGCAAATGTGGTTCTATTGGCCATAAGAAAAAAACATGTCCACGTTGAATTGTATGAGTTGATGTATATCTTTGTTATTCAATGAGGAAGTGTGTTAACTTGCTATTGCATATATTTGTTTTTTACTGCACATGTTAATTTCTTACTGCGAATCTTTATTTCTTTTCGTTGTTAATTTCTTTTCATTACTAATATCTTTTCCTATGATTGTTGTGCGTTGGATAAGGTTGCAGCAGCTCTCTATCTTTGACAGAGGGAAAATACTACTTATACAATTTTGAATTGCCCAAGCAGTACTAATCAATATAGCTTGCGCATTTCAAAAATGCACAAGCTATATTCATTAGTACTGCTTGCTTAATACAAAATTGCGCAAGTAGTAATTTCTCTCTGTCAAAGACAGAGAGCTGCTGCAACCTTCTCCAACATACAACAATCAACATTAACTATTGTTAACAACAAAATATACCATCCATAATGCAATTGAATATCATCAACACAACTAAAAATCGTCAACAATAAAAAAAAACATCCAAAATGCAATTGAAAATCATCAACATTAGGTCCAACAATATATACAATCGACCAACTTCATACACATCAACAACCACCTTTCCGACAAAAGAAACATCAACAACATATGTTGCCAAAACAATAAAACACCTCAATTGCGAAGCCTTCTAACCTCAACAAGTTGTCTCTCTTCTTCTTCTTCCTTCTATACACGATTAGAGCAGAACCTTGGCCTTGTTCAAAAGTTGGAGCAGGTGTTAGAACTAGGATTTCTTGTTCTTGACTCGGCCCGAAAATCAATTCTTCTTGTTGTCTCTCCCACTGGGGCCGCTCTTCCGTTTTCTCTTGTATGGGTTGACCAAGACATCCAAAGTGATGTTCTCCTTCATGCCAAATGGGCCATTGAGCCTGAATTTCTCCGCCGACGTGTTGTTGTTCTCCTTCATGCCAAGCGGGCCATTGAGCTTGAATTTCTCCGGCGGCGTGTTGCGTTCCCTTCCCTTCCGTATGTGCCTCCCCACATGTTGTTTGTCCTCCCTCCGCTCCATCCACCGTTGTATGTGTCTCCTCCATAGCACGTGGTCGTTCTTCTACAATGCACAAGGGTTTTGCCAGCCTTCTTAACTTGTTTTGACCTTGAATCATATCAAGTATACATCGTAAGTCAATGCATTTTCTTTTCTCCTTGTCCGGCTCCATACGACTATATTCAATTTCAACGACCACATCCAAAGCGCTATATATCCCGCTTATCTACGCGAAATTCAAAACAATGTATCAACGAATATTGTAACACCCCACACCCCTTAGTATACCCAAAAATGGCACACTAAAAGATGCGGTGCGTTGTAGGTATAGCTAAAACTTTATAGAGACTAAGATTCACAAGACAAAATAAATAAAACAGCAAAAAAATTTAATCAATAACTCATTTAAAAATTAAAAACTTCACAAATAAGTCATAACCAAAATATGTCTCAAAATACCAAATACATATGTCTCATGAAAAATATCATCTCAGTCACAATATCAGAGTACATAAATAAAAACATCCCTCTCAATAGTACCAGTACATCCAAACTAAAATAAAAAGTAAACTGGAACAGAAGAAGAAGAATACATGAAGAATCTCCAAGAATGTCACTCCTAGAAAGCCGAAAGTCTACTGTCCTTGCCTCTGCTTGCCTATAGGAAAAAATAGAGGAGTGGGTCAGACTAAAAGTCTGGTGAATGAAAGTAATTACTAGCATGTTTAAGCAAGATAAAGTTAATAGACTTAGCAACATTTATAGTATAAAAGGAAATAAAGGAAGAGATAAAGCTGGAATAAAATACTGTTTAACTATTTGCTTTGGTTATTTCGATTGTTTGCACTTATCTTAGATTGCTGCTTTGATTAGGCTGAAATCCTAATCCTACTGTAATTAGGCTGAAGTCCTAATTCTACCCTTTGATCGGCCTTTTATCTTTGTTGTGCCATTGTGAGCTAGTCTCATCATGTGGGTCCCATAGTAAAAAGACACATGTTTAGCGCTTTGGAACTCAATAGTGACTTATCTCCTTGCACCGAGGCCGCATGCTCGGCTACCGTTAGGCTCGCACTATCTGTTGCTCCCTCTTTGGACCTATTATTTACCATAAACAGCATAAACGTGCCCAGCCTCACCTCCGTGTGTTGTGAGACCACCAGTTCCTGATTGAAGGGGAATGCTGCCGATACAGGTCCTAACAAAAAAAACTTAGTGGCGCCCCTTGTCCAAATCCCCTGATTTGAACATCTAATTATTGACCACTTATCTACCCTAAACAGCATAAGCGTGTCCCCAAGGGAAATGCTGTCGGTACGGATCGTACTTCTATCTTCGCTTATTAACTTAGTATAAGTCTTTAAAATAAGCATTTTCTATTTTGTCTCTAATTATAACCTGCGCGTTATAACTTTGCTTATCTACTTAACCCAAGGCCTAAGTTTAAAAATAAGCTACTTCTGCTATTTCTTCTATTTTCTCTTTTTAGTTATAATTACATGTTATAACCATGCTTGCAAATGTCTTAAACTTGCATATTTCAATCTAAGTCCAATTATTACAGTTCTCTTTATTTTACATCCCATTTTCTGTAAATTCAGTGTTCTTATATTTTAGTCCATATTAGCGAATTATTTTCTTCTATTTATTTCATTCGAGGTAAAAAGGGAATTAAAAAGAAACTGACATTTACAGAATAAATCCCAACCGGTAATTGACATTCACGTAAATTCAGTAGATACGCTATATATATAATGTCTAATCAGTAAAATAAATATCAAAATAGCATTAAGGCTTTACATTGATCCACCTTAACACATTTTATAGCATGTAGTCTATGCAGGTCCTGTAACACAACCAGTAACGTTGGTAGCCAGTGGGTCCCCTATAGGTACAATACTAAACCAAAGTCGTAATGGGCTCGTATAGGGATAAATATGACAAGGCACGTGAGGCAATACCCAAGATAGGATTCTACCAGTTCACCCTTTCTGGCTGGTCGTAACTCATACGTGGCCGACCACGACAATCAATCCAAACAAAAGGGTGCACCCATCGAGTCCAAAAATCATAATAGCAATACGAGTGATCAACGTCCCTAGAGGTAGCTAACCTCATTAGCCAGACATAGGTTCATGTTTTAGTCATTTTAATTATGACACAAGTGTCAAGGAAATCCATCATCGTTCTCTTACTTCATTCCAGTAAACCGTCGGCAATTCAACCACTACATTCTGGATATCATCCACCGCATACAAGGTTGTCAAAGTGGTTCCAATATTGACAGAGAGTATGCCAATAAGAGGCCCTGGTCTCTTTAACAACAGAACGTCGTTTTACACACCGGTTGGTTCTTTTATATTTCGAAAACAATTCATACTTGATATTAAAATATCATACCCATTTCAAAATCAATTTCATTTCGAAATATCATATTTTCTTCAAAAATCATATTCAGTTCGATACGTCATTCCCACTTGAAAAATATCACTTCACTCCAATATCTCGATTGCACTTTCAAAATTGTTTCAAATTTCGGTTTAGGTTATAACTTCATTTTAACACATTTCGTGTTTAAATCCAAGATTTAAATATAAACATTCCACCTTTTGACCAGTTTGAATTTGAACAAAATAGTTTGAACAGTTTTAAAATAGATGAAATAGTTAAAATAGTTTAATAGAAAATAGTTTGAGTATCGAAAATGGTTTATATAGTAAAATAGTTTGGAAAATCAAAATAATTTGAATATTTTAGAAGATAGATTTTTTATAGTTTGTACTAAAATAATTTATTTGAAAATAGTTTCAAAGTCAAACTGATTCAATTCCAATTTTCCCAATTCAAATCACTTTAAATTTCCATTTCGATTTACTCGATTCAATTCCGATTTCAAGTTGAATTTTACTTCGATTCCAATTTCAATTCAAATAAATTCGATTTCAATTTCAAATTAATTCAATTTCGCGTTCAGTTCCAATTGACTTCAATTTTAATTCCAACTTGAATAAATTTCAATCTGACCCAATTTAATTTCAATTCCAAATTAATTTAAATTTCAATTCCAAATTAATTTCAATTCCAATTCCAAATTAATTCCAATTCCAAATAAATTTCAATTCCAACTATCCGATGCAATGAATAATTTCAACTTAATTCTCAAATTTAAACCATTTCGATATCGATTTATATCAATTTCAAGTTCGATTTTTTTTAAATATCGATTCAATTCACTTAAATCAAATTAACTTTTAATATTCAATCTAAAATTCCAAATATTCAAATATAATTCAATTTCGAGCTCAATTTTGAAATAACGTTTTATATTACTTTTACTTAGCAATACTCAAAGTTCAGATAAAAGTCCAGTCTTTTAAAACAAATCAATTTTTGAAATTCAAATCATATTTCGATTATAACCTCAAAATCTCAACTTTGATTATTCAAAACAATTCCTGTTATCAAATTTAAATTTCAACATTTCAAGCTCAAGTTCGAAAATAATTCGATTTCCATAAATTCAATTTTTTATTTCTATAAATCAAATCATTTAAATAATTTCAAATAAAATTTCCAAAATCATTTAATTAACAAAATCCGATGTTCGTATATAATTCTCAATTCTATGGCCAAGTGAATCGGTTATTTCAATTTAATTCAGGGATGGATATATATCATTTCAACCCAAAATAAATGTCATAGGTATATATCATTTCAACCTATTTCTTAGTTTATTCAAAATAATTCAATTTACAGTTTTATTTACTGTAAATAGTATACAGGATGATAACATGATATATCAAGATAAATAAACATCCAAATCATCCAAAACATCAATTTTCATCCATCACAACCAACATCCAAAACAGTCAATAATCACAGCAATTAACCAATTATCAATAATTGGGAATTTTTACTAGCAGTTTAATTCTAATTCAATTTACTATCAATTCAAATTCTATCAATTAATTCAGATGTCAATTTAAATGTCAATTAAATTTATCAAACAACCAATAAATTTAAATCACCTCACGATATATATTTAGCTAACATAAAAAATTATTTCAGTCAATTGTGAGCGTATAAACATTCCTCTTTTATTTGGAACTGAAAATTTTCTCAACTTTAAATAAATTCCAAATCCATGCCACACTATAGACGACGTCGATACGGTCCCAACGCAATTTGTTTCGTATGAAACGGGTCTCATATGCAAAAGATATGCAATAATTAATATAACGATATGATTAATATAATAATTAACTTAATTAACTAGGTAATTAAAATTAGCCATTACCCAAATCTTCCTCACGCATCAGCTATTAGGGCCGCACGAAGACCCAACACCACGCGACTATTACCCTATCGCGCACGCCACCTGGAACAGCCGGACCACCATCAAGATGCACCACTCAGAGCGTCGCCGCCCCCTCTTCCTTCACCAGCGACGCGACCTCCCACAGCACCTCGATCAACGTGCACGTGATAGTCGAGCGTCAGAAATCCTAAATCGATCAGCATTGTGCCTAAACCCTAGGCCTCCATGTCGCCTTCCACACTCGAGCGCACGCGAACGCCAATGCTTGCCCAGTCGCTATTTGTTTTTTTTTACTTCGATCGATTTTGGGTTTTTTTATTTTTCTTATTTCACTAAGTTCGATTGAATGAAAAGAAGGAGAAGTGGTAAACGTGCGATGGGAGATAAGGAAAACGTGGCTTGGATGTAGATATTTATATTATTAATTAATTTGAAAATAAATGACGTTTTAACGTCCAAAATTTCTCGAGCTCCAAACGAAGTGTGCCGCCTGGCGTTTATAATGTTTTACCCCCATTCCGAATACAATGGAACTAGTTTCGGAAGCTAATTCGATCGTATGCAGAAGATAGCTTTTCAAAATCAATTATTTTAATTAAATTTTGAAATAAATTTCTACGCGTTTCAAGCTCGCACGGCCAAACAACAAGTCCGATCGCTACAAAACTTGAAATCCTACAATAATTCACTATTACGTGTCTAATGAAACTAATTTCGTCGAAATCCGAGACAGTGGCCAAAATGGCTACTTTTACACGTTAATTAAAATATAGAATTTTCAATTTCTATTTATTCACCTTTGAATTCAAATTAAAATTTTAACAATCTTCATTCTTGTTCAAATAATATTTAAATCAACTTTCGATACCACTTTCATTCACATTAATTCAAAATTCAATTATTTAAATTATTCCAATATTAAATTTAAACGATTTAATTATCCAATAAATCACTATAATTGAAATATAAGTCATTTAACTTATAAAATTTACTTTTAAAACAAATTTAAATAATAAAATAACTATTTCCAATTCATAGTAATCCAACATTATTATTCAATTCAAGTGATTGATTACAACACATTAACTACATAGAATTTCATTTTAATATTTATTATTGCCTAAATCTTCGAAATTGTTTATTACAAAATTTTATCTAAGTTCGCATCAAACAAATTACATAATTAAACATTAAATTTTTTATTTCTAACCATTTTTATCCAATATCCCTATTAAATTTAATAGTTTAAAATAGTTAAAAATTACGGGTTGTTACATTATGACTTATTCCAACTTATTGTAACTTAAATCTAAGGACTAGATAGTTGATATCCAGAGAGATTCAACTCATATAATCATAACAAAGAATTATTAAAGTGGACGTAGGCAAGAGTCAAACGAACCACTATAATAAAAATCATATGTCTCCTTTCTTACTTCTGCTTTTTATTTATTGTTTATCTGAGATTTGTGCTGCTATTAGCTATACTGTTGCTTTCTCATTTGATCCAGGGTGTTGATCCATTTTTTGGGTTAACACACTAGGAAATTAAGTTACATAGTACATTGTTATATGGAGGTTGATGATTAAAATTTGCCAATCTATACATGGAAAATGAATCTAAGCATAGTTAATCGACATTCCAATATTGACCTAACAACAAAATCCAATGAAGTAGGAACACCAAATCCAAAGAGTGCAGTAAACGAGTTGTATAACTAATTATCGACGAAGTCAATTTATCATCCAGGTAATGTAACTTGCAAAGTGACCAAATGTAGAAACCACATAGACCAAAATATAAATTATGTTAATTATTAAATATTAGAAAATGTAAGTTAAAGTAAAGAAAATAAAAACCAGGTGGGATACATAGGTGTGAATCAATTGATCTAGGTTTAGATAGAACTATTCAAAAGTTACTTGGTTTCGGAAAAAAAATGAATTGGTGAACGGTAATCATAAAAGTTAAATTGAAAGTGTATAAACTGATGAATTAAGTCATTTGAGTATTGAATGAATTCCAAATCTAGCTTAAAGCACTATTAATGGGATAAAAGGAAGCCTTTAAAAAGCGACAAAATGAATAGAATTTCATCCGGTTGCTATACTTTTCTTATAAAGAAGACTGGAAATTGTTCAAAAACCTTATCTACTATGAATACCTGCATTGAATCATGGATAAAACTGAAATGCATTTGAGTATTCATGTTATACAAACTGAAGGAAACACTAGAGTTTTATGCTACACAAGATTCATGTTGTACCCAGGTTCAAGTCCTGCTTTGCACACACTTCTCACAAAAAAAGTATCCATGGGTTATAGATGCTATGAGTTGAAGCAAACATGCACAACTTAATTCCTCTGTGGAGTTTACTGGTCCGTCGTGTTCTTCCGAGTATATTCCAAAATAATGTTATATATCAAGCATATAAAGGATGGCTACTTTTTCTTCTAAATTGGATGCTTATGTGGTAGTACATAATTGTATAGGTTTTAAGTAGTACGTAGCTACTAAAAGTCAACATATGTTCAATGTACTACCACAAAAATTGTTTTCAATGGCATAAATTGGCAGCTTTAGAGGCTATATGCAGCTGTTGATCGGTTTAACTTATAAAAATGAACAAAGAAACACTATAAAGTGCTTCCCGTCAACAATTCACGTTAATTTGGATAAAATTTTCCATGTTCGCTCATATCTCTATACACTTAACGAATTTTTGGTACCCTCCTCGTTAGTATTTTCGGTACCCTCCTCGTTAGTATTTTCGGTACCCTCCTCGTTAGTATTTTCGGTGGATGCTCATGTTTTCTTTTTCTCTTCCTCCTTTTTTTGTCAAAAAATCGAGTTCCAAATCCTTCGTTTTCACTTTCCTCAAATTTATTGCTCAAATTTATCGCAAAATCCCCAGTCTTTATTTTCCAAATCCCTCTTACTCTTTTGATATAACTACCGCTACCCTCCCGCCATTGTGTCAGCTTACTCCTCACTTCAGTAATGGCCGCAGGAAAAAAAGCTCCTCTTAAAACTCACATTTGTAATATTTGAAGTGGTCTCGCCGTTCACAACTGCACCGTTTATGCCGCTTGCACTAAGCACAGACCTATCCCATTCCAAAGTACTAGTTTCATTATTTTTCAATTGAGCTTTTTCGTGAAATGTGAGCATATTTTTTGGAAGAATTGAAATGTTTGCCTTTGCTATTATCTTCTTTTATAGGAATTGAAATGTTGATTCAATCGTTTATTTTTATTATTCGAGCATACTTTTAAGTTAATCCGAGTCATTATTTATTTATTTATTTTGCACTTGATCTCTATATCTAAATGATAACTTATTTAATAATTAAACAAAATTCAAAGTTATGAACATTTCTACGGGTTTTTCTTTGATAAAAACGTTGTTCTATATTTTATTTTTTGATTATTGATGCCATAACCTAAATCTCATTTGAATTCGATCCTTATCCTGCTGAAACAACAACATTTATTCTCGTCCTAAATGAAGATCGTACATCGATTTATTCTCACATATATTCGGGATGAAATTCTATAACAAAATCATTTAAATACGCATTATTACTTAAAATACACAAGTGCGTGTCCTTGAGCTAGTCGAATAGCAATACCCTAAGATATTTATTTAGACATCACACTAAAATTTGCAAATATACTAAGTTTTCATTTCACATCAAATGATACTTGGGCTTTCTAAAGAACATGGTCCACTATGGTGACATTGGTAATTAGCAGGATACAACCTATATTTTGTTTTGAATTCGACAATAATATATGTCTCTATTGTCTAGAATATATGAATCAGACACCTTCTAATACACAGGCCACAAAAACAAGTTTCAACCAAATGTCTAAGCAGTGGTCAGTAACAGATACAATCAATGTTGTTTGTGTTGGCAGTGTGCTCTTATGAGCGGCCCATGTTGTTCCAAGAACAAAATGGACTTTTCTTACGGTTAAATCACCTTCCAAAATTTTCAATTGAATCTTGACTTCTGCTCTATGCTTACTGCTAGAGTATTATACAGTTGGTACTTGTGGTCTTTTATTTAGTTTTAATGTGCTCTCCAGTACCATTTAATGGTGAGTATTTAGAGTCAAGTTATTTTTGCGCTTTACTACATTCTTCTCTTTGATGGCCATCCTGATTTTCTCTATATTTTGGTTATATTTAATATTTGGTTTCCATTTTTGGAAAGTTGGAATGTGGTTCAACTATATCTTTGTTTTTTTAATTCTTGTGCCAATGATTAAGATATTTGAATCGTTTCAGTCCCTTTGTAATGGTTTATATGCAAGTATTGAAGATGATGGGTAAGTGGTCTTCGGAATTGGCATATTTGGCAATGGCTATGAGGATGTTAAAGTTATATGATCCAATCATGGTTGGTTGATATTCCATCATGTTTGCAAGCAATATCTCCTGTAGGACCTAATCTCTAGCTCCAGATAAACTGTATTTTAGATGCATTCATTCAGTTTCATAAGTACGTGCATGTACTACTGAATGAGGTTAAACTACCGAATAAGGGATGTTCCCTATACGGTTACAAAAGTATAAACTACTAAATGAGGTTTGTTCCAAAAAAGCCTAAACCTCAATCGTATGGGTTTTCACGATTATAAAGCATTAAAAATAGAAGCTGGAAACTGTTCAAACTCACCTCAGAATTTACCAAATAGAAAAAATTATCGAAATAAAACCTCAAGTTGGGACAAAGTTCCACATACAAATTCATATCCATAAAGAAAATCATACAAACATTGATAGATAATCTATCGAGTCAGATTCTAGTGGACTTTGGACCATCCTATTCATCTTACAGCCCTGGTTAGCTACCAAGTTAAAAGATGTATCGAAGAAGCATTTAACAGCTTAGATTTGAGTAATACACTATGCCGGCATAAAGACATTTTTGAACAAGCATATATACACAAGGAATTTTCAATTTTTGATTTTGGTGAATGGATGAACATGTCTTATATAGAATTATAAAATATACCTGCTCTCTATCTATTCTCTTCCAATAAAGAAGCATGTACCTAGCAAGTTTTCTTATACGGTTCACAGCACCTCTCATCATCTTAATAAACCTACCAACTTTCATTTTTACCTGGTAACCATACATATTACATGCAATACCAAATACGTTACATACATATTACATGCGATAGTAAAGAAACACCTCCCTTTGGCTAATTTCTGAGAAAAGCTTGGCATTAGCTATCAGTTTCTTGTGAAGATTGGCAAAAGATTTGTGATGCCTTGGAATGTCTCTTCTAAAGATATTAACCCAAACTTTTGCAAACTTATCGGCTCTTCATTTTCTAAAGTGGAAGGATCTTTCCTTAATATCTACCTTTTAAGAAAACTCCTCAAAATGATCTGTTTCACAAAGGAAAAAAATGAAAGAAAAATAAAATGAAAACAAATGAAACAAAAATAAAATGAAAAAAATTCAATTTATATTGCATTGCTGCTAGAAAATACTGTTATACGTCTAGTATACCAAAACAGAGAATAAATAATTATAAACTCGTCGCACAAGTTTATAGCTCAGATTTCCACTACATTGGAATTCTGTATTAATTATTATAACAATATGAATGTTGTAAATAAATTACAACAACAACGTTATACTATTTTGAATAAATAGTATAACAAAATTAAAGGATAGAATGAAGAATAAAAATTCTAACCCGATTATGTCTGAGGCTCGTCGTAACGATTTCCTTAAGAATTTTATTTCAAAATTCCCCCAAGATACAACAGATGTATTCTGCTCGAAATTGTAGTGAGTATATCACTCTGTGATTTAGAGTATAAAAGCAGAAGAGAAGAAGAAGATTAGGATTTCTAAAATTGGTTGGGAAAGTGATCAGTTTTCCTTCCTATTTATAGTTGGTCTGTATCTCTTCCGAACGGTCGTGTCTGCACCCGTTCGCTCAAACAGTCGCGTATGTACCTCTTCGTATAGTCACATCTGTTCGCCCACGTCACTGCCCTTTAACGGGTCGCACCCGCTCATGCCGCATCCATTCGCTCGCGTCTGCTTCAGTCGGGTCGCACCCGCCAATGTTCGCGCCTATTCAACCCACGTCTGCTTCTCTTCAAATTCCAGGCCTAACCCAGTTTTCAGCCGAAGCCCAAAACCGTTAAACAATAGCCTAGCAAAAAGAATGATAATTTAAGACCCGTACCCGTACTCGGCCCGGTTCGGTTCGGTCGGACGGACGGCGGCGGCGGCGCGCGCGTGTGTGGTGGTGATGCATGATCTCCCTCCTCACAACGAAGCATACAATTGGAAGCCCCAGGCCCCCAACCTCCTCATGAAAAAACCACATATAAACCAATATAGCTCTCAACAATTTGGCGATGTGGGACTTTGGACTTTGTATATTTCTATTCATCTTAAGGAATTCCAACAATCCCCCACATGAATGATAATATACATATCCCCCACACAAAGCGAAATATCACAGAGTACATATGGAATAATGCTTTATCGTGGATAAGTAGATATTTCACTTTTAACTTTCCCTAGTTAAAACTTATCGGATCTACTTGGCTAATCGGTGAATTATTTCATCTTGAACCATCGGCCTTTATTGTATATCCAGACAATAAGCTTTACGAAGCTTTGATTCCCATCTCATCCAATCTCTTGTTGTGTTCATTTTGGTCCTGAACAACTTTTGGTTCTGCGAGTGTTTTAGAGAATAAAAGCCTTTTAATATTCTCATAGAGCCGACCCAGCTCACACTAACATAGGTGATCGCAACCATTAAGAGTATCTTACATATACCCCACTTGTTATTTCCAAGATATGGTCATCATTAAAAAACATAGTTTTAACCTGTAAATACTTCTGTAGGCATGCATTTATATTTTGCACCATAGGAATGGAGTTGGACTAGGTCCACGCAAATGCATTACGTCTTGAGTTATTCAAAACTGGTTTGCCTATTGATCCTAGTCCGTGGGATCTCCAGTCGCTAGGATAGGTTTCTGTATAAGATAACTCTTTGTGGTTTAGGCTTTTAAACCCATTCCCCTCGATGCGCAGTCAATTTTCTCTCTTGATAAACCTTTAGTAAATGGATCTGCTAAGTTATCATTTGTTCTCACATAATCTATGGAAATAGTTCCATTTGAGAGTAACTGCCTAATTGTGTTATGCCGTCGACGAATATGTTGTGACTTTCCATTATACACAAAGTTGTGCGCTTTGCTTAGCGCAGCTTGGTTATCACAGTGTATGCATATGGCCGGTACAGGTTTAGGCCAAAATGAATATCTTCTAAAAAGTGACGAAGCCATTCTGCTTCTTCGCCTGCTTTATCTAAAGCGATGAACTCCGATTCCATAGTGGATCGAGCTATGCATGTTTGTTTAGTAGATTTCCATGACACTGCTGCCCCTGCTAAGGTAAAGACATAACCACTCGTTGATTTTGATTCCTCTGAATCAGCAATCCAATTTGCATCACTATATCCTTCTAAGACGGCAGGATATTTTCCATAATGTAAGGAATAATTTGTGGTATTTTTTAAATATCCAAGCACTCTCATTAGTGCTTTCCAGTGTTCCTTTCCTGGATTGCTTGTATACCTGCTCAGTCGACTTACTGCATAAGCTATATCTGGTCTTGTGCAATTCATGAGATACATGAGACATCCTATTACACGGGAGTATTCCAGTTGCATTACACTCTCATTAGTGTTTTTATGCAGTACATCTGATGGATTAAAAGGTGTTCTCACTCCTTTAATTCATAGTCTTGGAATTTTTCAATCACTTTGTCTACATAGTGTGACTGAGACAATTCAATTCCATTAGGAGTTCTTATTATTTTGATTCCCAAAATAACGTCTGCAACTCCTAAATCTTTCATATCGAAATTGCTAGTTAACATCTTCTTTATGGTCTCTATTACCTGAGTATTTGGACCAAATAATAACATATCGTCTACATATAAACAAATAATCACATATGATTGTCCAATTTGTTTATAATAAACACACTTATCTTATTCATTTATAAGAAAACCATTTCTCATCATGACACTATCAAATTTTGCATGCCATTGTTTTGGAGCTTGTTTTAGTCCGTATAATGATTTTACTAATCTACAGACTTTGTTTTCATTTCCTTTGGAAATAAAACCTTCAGGTTGCTCCATGTAGATCTCCTCATCGAGATCTCCATTTAAGAATGTTGTCTTTACATCCATTTGATGAATTTCTGGACCATAAATTGATGCAATTGCTATTAGCATTCTTATAGAGGTTATTCGTGTTACTGGCGAATATGTATCGAAGAAGTCTACTCCTTCTTTTTGACGATATCCTTTGGCTACTAATCTGGCTTTATACTTGTCGATAAAGCCATCTGCTTTCATTTTCTTCTTGAAAATCCATTTGCAGCCAATAGGTTTTATTCCAGGTGGAATATCAATAATTTCCCAAGTTTTATTACTTGGAATTGAATCAATCTCACTTTGGATTGCTTCTTTCCAACATGAAGATTCAGAAGATGACATTGCTTCCTTGTACGTTTGAGGTTCATGTTCTAAAAAATCCGAACCAAATGTCTTGGAAGTCCTAGCCCTTACGCTTCTTCTTGGTTCAACTTCCTCAATCTCATGATGAGTTCCATCTTCATATGAATTGCTTGATTCTTCTCTTGTCCTTTTAGGGACATTATTCCCTTCATTCCTTTTGTGCAGAAACACGTCTTCAAAGAATGAGGCATCTCTAGATTCCATGATTGTATTTACATGAATATCAGCTATATCAGACTTGAATACCAAAAATCTATAGGCACTACTATTTTGGGCTGGCCCTAAATAGTAACAATCTACTGTTTTTGGTCCAAGTTTGACTTTCTTGGGAGGCGGAACTGGAACTTTTGCCAAGCACCCCCACACTTTGAGGTGTTTAAAACTTGGTTTGTGTCCTTTCCATATCTCATATGGAATTGTTACTATTTTATTATGAGGGACTTTGTTTAATATGTGATTAGACATATTTAAGGCTTCCCCCCACAAGTTCGTCGGTAGACCAGAGGTTAAAAGCATGGCATTAATCATGTCTTTTAACGTTCTGTTCTTCCTCTCGGCTACATCATTTTGTTGTGGTGAATATGGAGCTGTTGTTTGATGAATTATACCATTTTTGGCACAGAACTATTCAAATGGTGTTTTATATTCTCCACCTCGATCAGATCTCAATATCTTTATCTTTTTATTTAACTGATTTTCTACCTTAGCTTTGTACTTTATAAATGATGTAATTGCTTCATCTTTACTATTCAAAAGATATACATAGCAATATCTCATATAATCGTCAATAAACGTAATAAAGTACTTTTTCCCACTTCTTGTAGGTAATGATTTAAAATCACATAAATCTGTATGAACCAAACCTAGTGGTTCGGTGCTTCTATCAACAGATTGAAATGGTTTTTTAACCATTTTTGCTTCTACACATGTCTCACATTTGTAGTTCTTATCTACTTGGAATTTTGGAATTAATCCCAAGTTTGATAATATTTTCATTTTTTGGAAATTTATGTGTCCTAATCTATCATGCCATAGTAAAATTTCGTGCTCAAGCAAGTAAGAAACTTCAATTTTATTAATAGCACAATCATAATACATAGTTTTATTGCCGATAATGGCTACATTTGCCTTAAATAGGCCATCACATAAATATCCCCTTCCGATATACATTCCAGCTTTGGACAGAACCATCTTGTCTGACTCGAACACCATTCTGAATCCTTTCTTTGATAATACCGCACCAGAGATGAGATTCTTGCGTATGTCTGGAACGTGGAGCACGTCATTCAACTTGACAGTTTTTCCTGAAGTAAACTTGAGGATTACTGTGCCACTGCCTTCGATCATAGATACTGTAGAATTACCCATATAGAGTTTCTCTTCATGATCGAATTTCTTGTATGTAGAGAACATGGATTTGTCAGAGCAGACATGACGAGTAGCGCCTATATCCACCCACCATTGGTTAGGATTCTGAACCATATTGCATTCAAATACAACTGCCGAGAAGTTGGACTCATCCACTTCCATGTTGTCTACTAAATTTGCCTCCTTGTTGCTGTCTTTTTTGAGTCTGCAATATCTAGCGGCATCTCCAACCTTTCCACAAACCCAACATTCACCATTAAACTTTTTGGTTCGTTTGTTGTCTTTTGGTTTGTTGTTTGGAGCTTTCCTTTTCTTCTAGAAATTCTTCTTTTTGTTTTTGGTCTTTGAATCTTCAGCCATAAATGCCTCCTCGCTTTGTTTTGTAATTCCACGGTTATCTGCCTCAATTTTCAATCGGACTATGAGATCATGTAAAGAGATTTCCTTCTTTTTATGCTTTAGATAATTGCGGTAATCTCTCCACGATGGTGGCAGTTTTCCCGTGATGGCTTGAACCAAAAATGATTCTCCAACCTTATGACCTTCCGCTTCGAGTTCATGAATGATGATTTGCAGTTCATGCAGTTGAGCAGTCACCGGTTTGGAGTTGACCATCTTGTAGTCCATGAATTTGTCTACAATAAAATTCTTAAGATGTTATACATCTAGTATACCAAAACAGAGAATAAATAATTATAAACTCGTCGCACAAGTTTATAGCTCAGATTTCCACTACACTGGAATTCTGTATTAATTATTATAACAATATGAATGTTGTAAATAAATTACAACAACAGCGTTATACTATTTTGAATAAATAGTATAACAAAATTAAAGGATAGAATGAAGAATAAAAATTCTAACCCGATTATGTCTGAGGCTCGTCGTAACGATTTCCTTAAGAATTTTATTTCAAAATTCCCCCAAGATACAACAGACGTATTCTGCTCGAGATTGTAGTGAGTCTATCACTCTGTGATTTAGAGTATAGCAGCAGAAGAGAAGAAGAAGATTAGGATTTCTAAAATTGGTTGGGAAAGTGATCAGTTTTCCTTCCTATTTATAGTTGGTCCGTATCTCTTCCGAACGGTCGTGTCTGCACCCGTTCGCTCAAACAGTCGCATATGTACCTCTTCGTACAGTCACATCTGTTCGCCCGCGTCGCTGCCCTTTAATGGGTCGCACCCGCTCATGCCGCATCCATTCGCCCGCGTCTGCTTCAGTCGGGTCGCACCCACCAATGTTCGCGCCTATTCAACCCGCGTCCGCTTCTCTTCAAATTCCAAGCCCAGCCCAGTTTTCAGCCGAAGCCCAAAACCGTTAAACAATAGCCTAGCAAAAAGAATGGTCATTTAAGACCCGTACCCGTACCCGTCCCGGTTCGGTTCGGTCGGACGGCGGCGGCGGCGCGCGCGTGTGTGGTGGTGATGCATGATCTCCCTCCTCACAACGAAGCATACATTTGGGAGCCCCAGGCCCCCAACCTCCTCATGAAAAAACCATATATAAACCAATATAGCTCTAAAAAATTTGGCGATGTGGGACTTTGGACTTTGTATATTTCTATTCATCTTAAGGAATTCTAACAAATACAAACAAACAAGAAACTTAACGTTTCTCATTAATTGATAATTTAAGCATGTGTCATTATATTATTGCAAGTATATTTGACAATATGAATCTTACTATTTCGGCATGTATTAGTCGTATGAATAATCAGTAACATTTCAAGTTACCCTGTAACTATTATGTAGCCCACACCAGAACATGTAAATAGCGGTTCTGCAGTGTACATGCAGTGTCATTGTAGGAAATAATACCATTCTTAAAGAACAACTCACAATCTCTGGGAGGCATGAATCTTGTATATTATGTCATATATTGTAGAGAATTTGACGAAGATTTGTTGCATGGCTATTGTCAACTTTGTTTAAGTGTTTTATTTATCGTATCTTTTATTGTATTGCAAGAATTAGGACTATTTTGAATCCGTTTCTGTTGAAAACAATGTCGATCTTTGGCTGAGTCGTGGACTACGTCACTCTCTTGAAGGCGTTTCGGCGATCTGCTATATAGTGCAAAGCAGTTCGGATCAATCGCCGCTGCCTCTAGGATAAAACAGCCTCTGAATATTTTTTGCGATATCGATTCGTTTGCACCTACGAACCGATTCTGTTTGCACTCAAAAAAAACGTGGCACTGATTTGAAGAAAAAGAAGTCGTAGTAGATGTTGTTCTTTCTGTTTCGTCTTCTTATCAGTTAAGAAGGCGGAATAGCAAAAGAATATTACTGGTTGGGGGAAACGTGGTCTCGAAAAACGGATCTGAGAAAATAATGGGTCAAAATAATGAACGTTATGTAACGTTCTCTAATACAGGTCCGGTCTGATTTGACCGTTCCAGCCCGGTCAAAAAACGGTTAAAGAATTTTGCACCAAAAATATAAGTGTTACACCACTACAAGCCCGAACCTGAACCCGGCCCGGCCCGGGTCGGGTCGAGTCGGTCGGCGCGCGCGCGCGTGTGTGTTGGTCAAGCATGGTCTCCCTCCTCACAAAAGAGCATCATTGGGTGCCCAAAGGGCCCAACTTAGCTTCAAAGAATCAAGTATAAATACTTGATTCTTTCATATAATCCTACAATGTGGGACTATTTACATATAGGAGCCACTCATTCACACTTAGTCAATTTTTTCAATAATTCACTTATTATTTAAAACATTTTCCAACAATCCCCCACTTGAATTTTTAAAAAAAATCGAGCAATTTCTGGAAAACATAAGATTATGCCTAAACAAAGGTGTCTTTCGACTTGAACCTTTGCATAGTGGATAAGATTCAGTTTTTACTAGAGTGACACGTAGTCTTGAACTCTATTCCTGACATCAGACCACACACAATCTTTCTAGAGTGCAATCAAGTAAGCCCGTGCATTTATGACCATGCACGTCTGACCCAGTTTAGTGAATGCTCTAGGAGTTTTGCCCAAAACTCCATAGGAAACGGCCAAATTTCCACATTCATACAGGTGAGTCTATCAAGAGTACTCCTGAAGGTAGGTACTCCACTCCAAATGGAGTATAGATCTCATTAAGAGTTTCTATTAACTCATCCTCTAATCATTTCAGGAATACATGCTTCTATATATATGAAAAATAACATGTTCAACTCATATCACTACACAACTTGTTCTTACCCATTGAACCTAGTTCTTGGGATCTCCAGTCATTAGGTCGGGTTACCATTGTGCGTGACTCAACAATCTAAGGGAAATAGTCCCTTTTTTCTAGAAGTTGTAAGGACTTTCTCTCTGGCCAGTCCTTTCGTCAAAGGATCTGCCAAATTCTCGTCATTGCGTATGTGATCCACTCTAATAGCTCCTGAAGAGAGTAGCTCTCTAACAGTGTTGTGCTTACGACGTATATGTCGTCTCTCACCATTATAATAACGATTCTGTACTTTTGTAATAGCCATAGTACTACTATCGCAATGGATCAACATAGCTGGTATCAGTTTTTCCCATAAGGGAATCTCAACTAGCAGATTTCTTAAATACTATGCTTCTTCACTAGCTGTAGCTAGTGCTATCATCTCAGACTCCATAGTAGACTGAGCCAAAATAGTCTGTTTCTTGGATTTCCAAGAAACAGCTCCTCCATCAATGCTAAAGATATAGCCACTGGTTTCTTTTGAATCATCAGATAAAGTATTCCAGTTTGCATGGGTGTAACCTTCAAGGACAGCTGGTAACTTTTCATAATGTAACCCTAGGTTCATGGTTCGTTTTAGGTATCTCATGACCCTCTCAATAGCATTCCAATGCTCTATACTAGGTCTACTAGTAAACCTGCATAATATTCCCACGACATAGGCAATGTCGGGTCTAGTACAATTAGTGGCATACCTAAGGCTCCCAATGATGCTCGCATAATCAGACTGTCTTACACCTTCACCAGTGTTCTTGAATAGCTTTACACTAGGATCATATGGTGTACATGCAGGTTTACAGTTAAAGTAATTGTATTTCTTTAAGATCTTCTCAATATAATGAGATTGATCCAAAGAAAGTCCCTTTTCGGACCTAGTAATCTTAATATCAAGGATTACACTTGCTTCACCTAGATCTTTCATATCAAAATTGGCACTTAACAAAGATTTAACAGTGTTTATGGCATGAATGTTTGATCCAAAAATAAGTAGATCATCTACATACAAACATATTATAGTGCAAATGTCATTCTCAGATTTATAATAAATGCATTTGTCACTTTCATTAACTTTGAAACCATTTGAGATTATTAAGTTATCAAATTTTTCATGTCATTGTTTAGGTGCTTGTTTTAAACCATATAATGATTTATCTAATTTGCAAACTTTATGTTCTTGACCATGAATTACAAAGCCTTTAGGCTGGTCCATATAAATTTCCTCTTCTAATTCACCATTTAAAAAAGCAGTTTTAACATCCATTTGGTGTATTATTAAATTATGAATAGATGCTAATGAAATTAGTACTCGAATGGATGTGATTCTAGTTATGGGTGAAAAAGTATCAAAAAAGTCTACATTTTCTCTTTGTCTAAAACCTTTAGCTACCAAACGGGCTTTATATTTATCAACGGTGCCATTAGGTTTTAATTTCTTTTTAAGTACCCATTTACAGCCTATAGACTTACAACCAGGTGGTAAATCTACTAAGTGCCAAGTCTTATTGGATTCTAAGGAATCCATCTCATCATTTATAGCCTCTTGCCAAAAATCGGCATCTAATGAAGATAAGGCTTCTTGGAGGTTTGTGGGATCTTCCTCTATAGTAAAAGTGCAAAAATCCAAGCCAAAATCTTTATTAACTCTTGCTCTTTTACTTCTTCTAGGTTCGATTTCAGAAGATTCATTAAGTTCGGTTCCAATAGGCACGGTGTTATTTGACGTGCCCCCACTATTCCTCAATTTAAAAGGAAATTTAGTTTCATAAAAATCAGCATCATTAGATTCTACTATATTATGTGTATTCAGGTCATAAAATCTATATGCTTTGCTATTAATAGCATAGCCAATAAATACACATTCGTATGCTCTACTTGCTAATTTTATTCTCTTAGGGTCAGGTATACGAACATATGCCAAACATCCCCAAGTTCTAAAGTAAGATACATTCGGTTTATAATTTCTTAAAATTTCAAAAGGTGAAATCTTACCTTTTGATTTAGGGATTCTATTCAATACATAGCATACAATCAATATAATATCCCCCACTAATGTTTTGCTGCACCCGAATTTAATAAAATAGCTACAACTAATTCGGTAAAGGTACTATTCTTTCTTTCAGCTTTACCGTTCATTTCAGGTAAATAAGGTGCAGTTCTCTCATGAATTATACCATGCAATTTATAAAAATCAAGAAATGGACTAGACTCATATTCTGTTCCTCTATCACTACGAAGTCTCTTAATTTTCTTATTAGATTGATTCTCGATTTCAGTTTTAAATAATTTAAACATCTCAAATGCATCACTTTTATTTTTCATAAGATATACATAAGTGAAATCAGAGCTATCATCAATGAAAGTGATAAAGTAACGGTGTCCATGTCTAGTCAAAGTGCCATCAAGCTCACATATGTCAGAATGAATTAAATCTAAGGGTTCAAAAATTCTATCAACTAATTTATGGGTTTTCTTAGTGATTTTTGCTTGACTACAGAATTCACATTTATCAAAGTCAGTTTGTGACATTTTAGGAATTAAGTCTAAGGTGCTCATGTTATGAATAATACGTTTATTTACATTACATAATCTAGAGTGCCAGATATTAAAATAACACAACATATAAGCAGAACTGGTTACTTTATTAGATTCAACATTAAGTTTAAACATACCCTCACAAGCATAACCCTTCCCTACAAACATCCCCTTATAAGTCAAAGTGTACAAATCAGCTTCTATAACTTGAGTAAAACCAGCCTTATTTAGGAGAAATCCAGAAACCAGATTCTTTCTCATTTCTGGAGTATGCATCACATCTTTCAGAAGAACTATTTTTCCAGAGGTAAACTTTATTTCCACATTTCCAATGCCAGTAACTGTAGTGGTGTGAGAATCTCCCAACATCACTTTATTATCATTAGCAGCCGTGTATGTACTGAACATAGCACGATCGTAGCAGACATGGCGGGATGCACCAGTATCTACCCACCAACCCTCTGATCCAGCAACTAGATGAATCTCAGAAATCATAGCCGTAAGAGGCTCCACAGCCAGGTTAGCCTTCGGTGCAGGGCCTAGTCTGTTCCTACACTTGCATGCCATATGACTTGGTTTTCCACAGTTGTAACACAGAAACAACTGTCCAGAATCATTCTTTTGGATTGGTTTCTGCTTTCCCTTTTGGTTCCTTTGAGGTTGCGGTTCTGATTCTTAAAGTTTTTCGGATTCGGTTTCAGAACTGCGGGCTTGGACTTTTTAGTGTTGTTGTTGGTGACAACAAGCACTTCCTCTTTCTGGTCCTGCTTACGAGCCTCCTCCTCAATACGGAGGCGAGTGATCAATAATAACAGCAATCTGAAATTGTTTGTCCAAATTCATACCTTCGGAGATGATCTCATGAGCAATTTTCTGAAGCACATGAGACTACATCTCTACTGACCTGTCATCCGTCATCTGGTATCATATTTCTTCACTCCATCCTCTTCCGTATCATACTTCTTTTGCAGCGCTTCCCAGATTTCTTTGGCTGTCTTGTCGGAGTTGTAGTAGTCGTAGAGGTCATCACTGAGGCCGTTGAAAATAAAGTTTCTACACATGTAGTCTTACTCTGTCCAGTTCTGCAATTCCTTTGATTTTTCTATCCAGGCTCGCATAAGATCTGTGTCAGCTTCGTTTGGCCTATCCGGTAGCTGCGGTTTGTAAGTTGTCAGCATAGCCACCACTTTTCTCATGGCCAGGAAGAATTCCATCTTTTGTTTCTAGCGTTTGAACTGGAGGCCCTCGAACCTGAAAGGCGCAGCAGAGACCATCGGGACCTGGAAGAGTGAAGCGGGAGCAGCGGCATCTAGATCTACAGCGGAAGTCATCGTCGGTGGCGTCGTCTTCAATCTGTTGAAAACAATGTCGATCTTCGGCTGAGTCGTAGACTACGTCACTCTCTTGAAGACATTTCGGCGATCTACTGTACAGTGCAAAGGAGTTCGGATCAATCACCGCGGCCTCTAGGATAAAACAGCCTCTGAATATTTTTTGCAGTATTGATTCGTTTGCACGTACGAACCGATTCTGTTTGCACTCAAAAAAAATGTTGCTCTGATTTGAAGAAAAAGAAGTCGTAGTAGATGTTGTTCTTTCTGTTTCGTCTTCTTATCAGTTAAGAAGGCGGAATAGCTTATTGGTTGGGGGAAACGTGGTCTCGAAAAACGGATCTGAGAAAATAACGGGTCAAAATAATGAACGTTATTTGACCTTCTCTAATACAGGTCCCGTCTGATTTGACCGTTCCAGCCCGGTCAAAAAACGGTTAAAGAATTTTGCACCAAAAATATAAGTGTTACACCACTACAAGCTCGAGCTCGAGCCCGAGCTCGAGCCCGAACCCAGCCCGGGTCGAGTCGAGTCGGTCGGTCGGAGCGTGCGCGCGTGTGTGGTGGTCAAGCATGGTCTCCCTCCTCACAAAAGAACATCATTGGGTGCTCAAAGGGCCCAACTTAGCTTCAAAGAATCAAGTATAAATACTTGATTCTTTCATATAATCCTACAATGTGGGACTATTCACATATATGAGCCACTCATTCACACTTAGTCAATTTTTTCAGTAATTCACTTATTATTTAAAACATTTTCCAACTGCAAGAATTAGGACTATTTTGAATCCGTTTCTGGTCTGTTTGTGTTTGAACATCGTGTTTCATACTAATTCGCTTATTATGAACTATATTTTCTTTTTTATAATTTATTTGGCTTGATTTATATACATGTATATTGGTTTGTTAAAATAGGAATTCAAATTAATCGAGCCTATTGAGCTGGAAAATCTTCTGCTAAATGCGTGCATAACTATGCATTCTGCCGAGGCAAGAAAAGAGAGCAGAGAAGCATGCTCGTGAAGACTTTACGGTTAGACTGACTTCACAAATATATACTTATTCCTTATAATTGCATCTAATTTCTTAGTAATGTGATCCTTTTCTTTTTTTGCAGAAAAAAGATGATGAAAACTGGATAAAACACACATTGGGGTCAGTATTATTTTCTATTCTATTTTTGTGCTTCATTACACTTTTAAACATTTTAGAATGACTTATGCACATAGAAGTTCTATGATCTATATTCTATCATGTGTCAATAGTGCCAATAGTGTGGAAAAATTATATAGTATATGATACAAAATCTTGCATAAATCTTTGAGTCAAATATATTAACCGTCTCCCACAAGGTACTATTATACTATCCCGGAGTGCAATCCATTAATCAAAAGTTGGATCAGTAAATGTATATTAGGAGACAAGATGAAAATAGACATAATTTTGATTTGTAGTTTCTTGTAGTTGATCATGACATTATTGTCTATTGTTACAAACTAATGTATTTTTATGTAACAGAAATCTTCACATGTAAATAAAAATTAAATGTGTTGATTACTGTATTTCATTTACATCAGGTACTAAAACTCAGGCCACACGATTACCTTTGTGGAACAAAGCTTGGTGCGACCAAAAGAAAAAATGGTTCAAAGTCCGAAAGCAATATTAGCATAGGTGTGCTTAAATGCTTGTTTACTCATTTAGTAGATAATGGAGAATGCGCAGTAAGTTGTTTGGTAGGAGATTATTTCGCATAATTCCTATCCTTTGTTCTTTGCTTTACAGGTACTAGATTGGAAACCAAATTATGTTTAAGCATGGGAAAATATGGGTATCAATTATGCCAATCAGGTTTGCGTGTTTTTTTTAAAAACCAGTGGAGTGTTGTTGGATTATACAGCACATATCATATATTATATCATTGTGGAAATAACAATCGATTTTAGAAATAATATATTAATTAATAAAAAAATTAACCTATACGGATTCTATGAAGAATCTATAAGGTACAATGTGATGATTTCTTTTTGGTGTTATTTGGTATGATGAATGACGAATTAACTAAGTTTATAAAAATTAACTAAGTTTATAATAGTAATAATAATAATATAATTAAGTTAACTGAGTTTTAATAATAATAATAATAATAAATTAACTAAGTTAACCAAGTTAATAAAAATTAACTAAGTTTTGTTAAAATTAAACGAGTTTTATAAAATTAACTAATTTTAAGATAATTAAATTATATAAATAATAATAATATAACTAATTTAACAAAGTTTTATAAATAATAATGATGATGATGAATTGACTAAGTTGATTAAAATTAACTAAGTTTATAATAATAATAATAATATAATTAAGTTAACCGAGTTTTTTAATAATAATAATAATAATAATAATAATAATAATAATAATAATAAATTAACTAAGTTAACCAAGTTAATAAAAGTTAACTAAGTTTTGTTAAAATCAACTAAGTTTAAGTTAACTAAATTTTGTAGATAATAATAATATAACTAATTTAACAAAGTTTTATAAATATTGATGTTGATGAATTAACTAAGTTTATAAAAATTAACCAGGGCTATAAAAATTAACTAAGTTTATAATAATAATAATAATATAATTAAGTTAACTGAGTTTTATTAATAATAATAATTTAACTAAGTTTACCAGGTTAATAAAAGCTAATTACTTTTGTTAAAATTAAACAAGTTTTGTAAAATTAACTAAGTTTAAGTTAACTAAATTTTATAAATAATAATATCACTTGTGCAGGCATTGGACTTTCGAAGAGAGCAAGGTTGGACTTTTATGGTGCTAGCTTTCACTTGCGCATGCAACAAAGAATTATGGGTAATCAAGCATTTTGTTAGTACTAGTTAGGTATAACCTATTATTAGTACTAAGTGTGTAAATTTGTATACGAATGGTTATTATATGTGAGTTGGGTCATTTTGTCGAAAAACTATTATATTAGAATGGTTGTGGATTTTTTATTTCATTATATGGTTAATATGTTTTTTAGTTGTTTTAATAAGATGATTATGTGAGTGATTGTTGAATTATATACTAGAAACAAAACATACAATTAACCAGGAATAATTGCATGAAAAAATGCTGCAAAATAATCAACAACTTTTAGCAGCATTTCAAAAATGCTATAGAAATACATATAGTGGGGTTGAGTAAACGCAACAGTAAAGCAGGGGTAAAGTTGGAAACTCTATTAGTAGCACCAAAAAGCTTTTTAGTGGTGTCTTTAAAACGCTACAAAAAGATTTATGGTTGCGTGTAAGAAACGCTGCACTAAAAGGATTTATAGCGGCATTGAAATAAACGCAACCGTAAGTTTTGGTAGCGTTTTTTGTGCGCCGCCAGAAATACTTTTTCGTGTAGTGGTGTTTCGAATCACCATATGTAAGATTTGAATATCTAACATCATTGATCAAAACCAAAGAATCTAATCATTGGGTTAGTGGTGCTGTAAAAAGGACTTCTACTTCTTAATAAGGATTTATAAGAATTACAATATAAATAATATAGTTTTAGTGGATCTTAGCGATCTACATTTTTTCTAGCTAGAATGTAATGGCACATAAATATATTTATGAAAAGTGACATGAAAATGTAAGATTCAGATAAACATTTAACTTGTTATATATCTACATATTATGTTCAAGGTAGAACATTTTAAAAGTTGTAACGAAGCATGATTCATGAATATTTAGTAATGTAACAAAGAATATGTACTCGTAATATAATTATTTGACATTTATTTACTATGGAGCTTTAAAGAACATCAAGTACAACAAATTATCTATTGAGATTAGTCTCACATCCGACAGTTCCGTTTATCATTATGATAGGTGTCAAGTAGAAGTGCAGTGATGTATGTAGCTAAGGCATCCTAATAGACTGAGAAATTTGAACCTTGTTCCTACATGATCTGATCAATTCAATCAGGCACTCACCATCTATTTTCATTGTTCAACTGTTTGACAACATGAAAAAACCAAAAGCTCTGTCCTTCCCTTCCTTAGATAGATAGGTAAGGGAATATACTATATTATATATAAATACTAAGAGACTACTCTCCATGTAGTTAATTAATTTAGTAATGATATTCAATTCTCTAACATTGCCAGGGAAATTCCAAAGGCGGTTCTCTTATGGAAAGATCTCATTCTAGTCATCTACGTTGATAATAGTACACAAAATTTAATATTTTTATCCACATTTGGTTGATCATGAGATCATTATTTCAATTAATTAAATCAACTTCATTAGTTGTGAAGTATAAGATCTCAGTTTTTTGTGTTTTCTATTATACTCATATACAATATAAGATTTTGAATTTAGCCAACTCAAAAGGAAACTTTTACTTTTAACCAGCATAGTCCCAATTATTTATGAAAAATAAATATTAGTTACAGGAGATGAGTCATGGACTTACTCAAAAAGGATTTGAGACCCAAATTGATATGAAAAAGCAGGAAAAATTAGGATGCAAAGCAATGTTACTCCCTGGGTAGGTGTTTACATCAAAATATCATTCTCTAACATGATCAGCTTCTGATGTAAGGAAAACTAGAGCATCTACTCACTATGCATTTGTCGATGTCATAAGAACTTAACGATTTGGACTATGAAATCATGCAAAATATTTGAATACCTGAGATAGAGAAATTGCATGCGCTTGGTTCGCATCATGTCCATTAAAATTTCTAATTGTAATTTCAATCACTCAATTCTTCAATCGATGATCATTGGTCCTACAAACTGCGATTCAATGCTATTCAAATATTTGATTGTATATGTAACAGCCTGCACCTCCGAACACAATGATTCAAAACCCAAAATGAGGTTTAAACCCATGTCGTGCCAAGAAATACAAGCCGTCTGTTTTAGAACATTACATGGTACAGAGAAAAATATAATTTTAGCACATTCTACAATTTCAAATCTCATAATGGAAGTAAATAAAATATAAATATTAGAAATAATCCAAAGTGATATTGTCTCAAAATAACCATGGTACTAAAATGTCTGACATAGAATAAACCTCCAAATAACATCATAAATAAGCGTGTCTAATATATCATATGGTACATAGGAAAATGGTTGTAAATAAATAAATAAATCTACAACGTCATTTCAACATCTCCATGCACCATTCCAGATCAATTCACTTGCTATCCTATCCTCTTATAATGGGTATAAAAGGGGAAGAAAAGAAATGGATCAGACAAAGTTAGGAGAGTGTATTATATCACTAATGTATGATGTTCACAAGCAATGTAACAACCCGCACCTCAATGGATCAGAATTCCAAACAAAAATCGAAACCTAAGTCTACTAGGGCATGTACCGTTGGTTTTGACAACCTATAATAAACATATCAAAGATAGATCAAACTAAAATCACAGTGGGAAAGAAAATATAATAGGATATAAATATTGTCTGAGGCCACTGCCTCGGAATCAATGGTATTCCTTGATATCCAATCGCCTTGTCAGTACCGAGTATGAATAAGAAAACTTTTCTATCAACGATCCGTCTTGCTCCAATACATGTTCCTCTATATCTATCATGCAGGTTGTAATGAGGAGTGGGTTAGAATAACGTTCTGATGATTGGAAAATTACATACTTTATCCATAACACAAACTTATACCGATTGGTTTCCATTTAAATGTTATGTCTTATAATTTCTAGTTAATTTGTTTAATTTCCTATGCACGTACGATATGTTTACCTAACCTTCTCCAAGGTATATAATACTACCCAAAATCAAGCCACTTAATACTTCTTGAATAGGAAGGAGGTGGACTCGACGACCATTTAATACCTCAATCGCCAAAGCGGGCTCTTCGTATCATCATCGTTGGTCTATCGGTCCTAGCTATAGAGACCGATGGCTTCTTTTTGTGTGTGTAAACTATTTTGAAATTAATATTACATTTCAAAAATTATAATTAAATATATATAATATGGCGGAAAGTATAAGTAATGTATTAGTGATGATTTAATATAGTTTTTTATTGTTAATTTGAATATATATGTGCATTTGGACAACAAAACAAAAGCTATATACAAATTTATTGTAATAATAGCAATCAACAACTTGTGACTATCATTTTGAATGAAAAACCAACTCCTTAGGTCTGCTTAAACTACCTATAGAAATTGCAAAAGACTAGAGATGACACAATGCTATAAGTGGAAAATAGGCACAAGGACAAACTTTGAAAAAAAAATTAGGCTGAAATACAACAAGTTTCATTTTTGGGCTGAAGGACAAACTTTGAAAAAAATTAGGCTGAAGGACAATGCTAATTATAGTTAGCAGTTTGTATAGTGTAAAACTGAATATAATGCTATTTATAATTAGCATTTTGTATAGCGTAAAAATTGAATATAATGCTAGTTATAACTAGCATTGTCCTTCAGCCTAATTTTTTTTCCAAAGTTTGTCCTTCAGCCCAAAAATACAACTTATTAAGTTTCAGTCTAATTATTTTCAAAGTTTGTCATTCTTCCTAATTCCCTCATGCTATAATATAATAGATTTTATTTTCTCGCCAACTATCATAACCGCTTACAACTCTTTCTATCATCTTCTCATCATCGTTGCTTGCCATACCATTTGCCTTCCTACCCTTTACCTATTTTCCATATCCACTTGCGCTAAAGGAATTTTGTAAGTTATTTATGTTATATTGAGTTTAATTTTTAATTTTATGTGTTTCTTTAAGTAGGCATCAAGCAGCGTGGCTGAAATGCTTTATGTGAGATCAGATAAGAAACCTTTTTACATGCTCTTGGACATAGATAGTGAAGATGAACAATTTGTTGTTCATAGAAAGGAGCCAAATATACTTGTGTTGCAAAATAGTTGTATCACTAAAAAGAAAATTTGTTGTAATGATATTTTTATATGTATATATAGATTTTATATTAAACATATAATTTAATTATATAAAATATTATATATTTATATTTATATATATTCAACCAATAATATTTTCACAATATGACCAAAAAGAATATAAGCAAATACATAAATAAAAATGAAAATTTTACCTCTTTGATCATGTTGGTTGTTAACATTTCGTATTGCGAGTTATTTTTCATCTTTACAATCTATCTCCTTTCTCCTCCTAGCTTGGTATGCAAGGCTAAGCTATAGGCACAAACTTCTCTCAAATGGTGGTTAGGATTTTATTGTTTGAAAGTATGAAAAAAAGAGAATAAGCTGGTATTTATAACAACAAAATGATTATGAAATAGAGTCGGTTTCCATCTTTCTCTCCTCGTTTATCACCGAAGCTAATATCTTTTCAATTGGACAATGCAACCCTTATTTTCTACATCTACGGTCGGACTTAATATTACAAATGATTTTGTAAATTTTGAGCATAATTAATACTCATTATCAATCATTTAAATATTTATTTTAGCCTACTTATTTAATTAAACAAACATATACCATTTATACCATATTGAGATTAATTTAAAGGCCTTAAATAAATAAATAATAGCCATAAAAATTTAACACAAAATTAATAATAATTTTCTTTATTTTAATTTATAACATTCATAAATTAATCTAATTATGTTGAATTCAAAAAACGTTGACAAATACTATTATGTGACTCCTTGGTGTGAAATAAGCCCCTAGTAATGTTTAAAAAAAGTCTAAGTATTAAAGCCCCTATGCACTGTAACGAACCGGGATTTTCAACCCTCGAAAATCGACATCAATATATCCACTGTATAGAATGCCGAGCAATCGAGTGCCGGAAATTACCAGTTCATTAGGGGTGAAGAAGAAAGAGGTAGAAGAAAATAGAAACAACAACATAGAATCTCACAATCGTAGCGGAACAAAATATAATATATACTAACAGAATTTGTACAAAAGAATCTGTAGATGTTTATTACTTACAATCATCAGAGTACAACAATCAATACATCGATCTGGATAGTTATAATAACTTGTCCTGATATACATAACTCACAAAGCGAAAATAACCAAGTACGTGATATACATCTGAACTACTCCAGCTCGTCTCCTGAGCTCCAAAGCATTCTAACTTGAATCTGTAATACTCGGTCTGACCCGAGCATTATAATAAAATAACACCCGAGTCGGCCTGGAAAACCAGCGTGAGAAAACACACTCAACTTGAATTATTAACTTTTTTCAAAATCTTTTGAAAAACAAGGGCATCTCGTAAGACCACGTCACACATAAACACGATGGGTTTTTCCCTTATGATAACCAAAACATTTTTATCAAAATCGTCTGATATTATAATAGTGTCTAAACCAAGTAAATAGAAAATAGCTGAAATGCTTGCATCTCACGTTTCAGCATAGTTGGGTACAATCAAAACCGTATGACACTTATTGGAGAATGAATTCCATACAATAACTAGGCACTAGGGTAACACCTATCACGGTATACATCTAGAAAAATGTACCGAGGACCTCGCCGGGATCCCCTACAACACAAGACCGGCCCTATCCTTAACCTGGATAGAACCAAATATGTTATCACCTCGGGTGTTCCCACCATTATCGAGTTCTTTTGCATGCACCACTTTATCCAAAATTAATAATATATCTGAGGTTATCTAGAAAGGTGATAACATACCCTAATTGGGTGCGACCCACTTAGCTTTGCTGCATCTCCCCTGATTTTCAGTCATTCTGATTGATGAGGCTTGAGGCTATGATTATCTTTCCAGAACAATTTCACTTAGAGTGCTCATCGTCCTCCTATGACGATGTTCTAATACCATTTGTGCATACAAGTTGTCTTGGGTCTGGACAAACCAAATCACCGTCTTCACTATCCTCACGATGTCCATTCGTAATGCTCAAATCGGATAGAAGTGGTTTTCGAATAATTAAATTTGTTTCCGGTCTCTTCGAAACCATCAACAAATTTGGCCAAAATTGATAGTCGGTTATTTAACTATCAACAAAACATCCATAAGCAGACATCAGGCCTTATTATAAATTTTCCAAAATTTATTTCAAAATATCTTTATAAGATATATATATTCAAATCCCTTTCGAAATTTCCAACATTTGAAATGATTTCAAATCCTTATATTTCTAATGGGATATTCCCAAACTTTTCCACTACTTAGAATATATTTTTTTCAACTCCATTTTTTATGTTCAACACTTAGGAAGCACTCCGTTTATTTCCTATTTTCTCAAAAATCATTTACAAATTTATTTTTAAATTCCTTAACTCATTTAGAACGAATTCTATAAGCTCCGGTTTTTCTTAATTAATTCCCTTTAATATTTCCAAAGTCAAATATACTTGCTTATAATTCCAATTTCCCTTTCTACTTCCTTTATGAATTTTATTTCATTTTTTCGAAGTTCACTTTTATTTAACTGCTTCGGAAATTTTCTTACTTTTTCCCAATTCCAATTTTAGAATTCTCTTGTAAACCCCATATATTGAATAACCCCATTTCCAGATTTCCGAAAAGATTTATAAATAAATTTAAAACATTACAAAACTCTATATATATATAATAATAGTGGAAATTTAGATCGCATCCTTAAAACGGAAGAATATTGCAAAGCGGGTCCTTGTGTAAGTTTCATTATAAAGCGGGTCCCTGTTTTTGCTACAGAATAATTGCTAACATTTCAGCAACTATTCAGGAATACTTGCTGATAGTAAATATTGTTGCTGAAATGTCAGCAACAATTGAATATTATTGCTGATAATCTTGCAATTTTGCTGAATAATTATATATCAACTAAAATTTATATTAGTGCAACAATATGTGCAATTATCTACATTGTTGCTGATATGTGCGCAGCTATTCCATAAAATAAGGTACTTTTGGCTTATTATTGCTGATTTGTATGCAACTTTTATGAATTATTGTTTTTTTCGCTGTAATTATTGGGAATAAGCTGTGTGTTCTATGCAATATTGATTATTTTTCAATTATACGCAATTTCATCATTTTTCCTTGATTGTTGTGCAATAATGTGTTGTTTGAATAAATATAGATAGTAAATTTGGAAGATTGAACTAAACAGAAAAAATTGCATGAAACAACGCAATTCTTTACTAAAGTTGCTGAAATATCGGCAATTTCAAGAAAAATTGCAGAATTTCCTGAAGTGCAAATTTTGTTGTTTTTTGGGGTTTTGATGAATTTATTGTGTTTTTCTTGCATTGATATGAAGATGATTATATGTTGAAATAAGTTTTGAAGTTTGGCAATTTTTTACGATGTTTTTTTGTTGATTTTCGAAAAACAGGGACCTAATTTATAAAGTTTTAAGATAGGGACTTTTCGTGTATTTTGAAACCTACCAGGGACCTGTGCCAAAAGTACCCACAATAATAAGTATTTAAAAGAATAATAATAATTCATTTTTAAGACATGTTCAAGTAATTATCTAAAATATTGAAACGCTTTTTATAACATCACTTTTCAAAACTGATTTAAAGTTTAAGATTTATTAAAATAAAAGTAAAATTTCCCTTTTCAAAACAAACTTAACTTCTTAAATTTTAAAAAATATATTTTTAAAAGGGATAGTTTGGCACAGGTCCCTAATAAGTTTCAAAATACAGAAAAACCCCAGTAAAAAAAGGTTGTAAATTAGGTCCCTAGAATTAAGTTATCGAATAATGGCATACACTTATGCAATTATTCAGTGAATAATTGCAGACATTTATGCAATTATATCAAAAAATTGCAGACATTTCCACAATTATTCACTGAAAAATTGCGGAAATTACCGCAATTTTATCAAAAATTTGTGGAAACTTCCGCAATTATTCACCAAAAAAATTGCGGAAATTTCCGCAATTATTCATCGAAAAAATTGCATAAATTTATGCAACTTTTGGATATAATTGCATAAATGTCGGCAATTATTCAGTGAATAATTGCATAACTATATGCAATTACTTAGTAACTTAATTCTAGGGACCTAATTTATATACTTCTTTTTACTGGAGTTTTTGTGTATTCTGAAACTTATTAGAGACCTGAGCCTAATATTCACTTTTTAAAATCTCAATAACGAATTCAATTTATAAACTCCCCACCGATTTCCATCACATCGCTTCCATTCCGATCTTCTTAACCATTTCATCTTTTTATAAAACTAATTTTCGTTTATAAAATTCCATTTTATAAGTCCATTCTCTTATAAATTCGATATTTTAATTTTTAATATCGATTCCAACTTCTTTCCATATTTCCAGAAAATGTCGTTAAAATATCCATCGTTTAAAAATTCTTTATATATATTATTTTAAAAATCTCTATTTAAAATATTTTTACGAATAGTTAAATACACACCAAAATCAATTGCTGTTTTTATCCAAATCAATTTCTTAAAAATAATCCAAATTACGATATAAATATTTTTACATTCAAAATTCCTTTTTAATTCCTTTAAATTTAAAAATGGTATTTATGGTATTCAAAATATCAAAATTCAGGCCAGTGCTACCATAGTATTCAATAATTCACATCACAACAATAATCTATAACATATTATTCTAACACATTATATATTACTATATATGAAAAACAATCAATATAAATTTTGAGGAATCCAGTTGGATCCCTCCAACCTGTTTTCCCTGCATCCACTGATGTTAATACAACAAAAAATACACATCCCACTTCGGGGGGATGTCGCGGTATATAGGGTCATCCGCTTTTATGCATGGCGCATAGGGTCTCATCCGCTAAAATGTGCGGGAATATCACTCTAACTACTAATATATGTACTACTATAAATATATAATATATCATTCAACGGATAATAATTAATAACTTCAACCAAGCATCCAATAATTTATTTTAAATAATTAAAATCAAATTAGGCAATCCAAATGGGTGAGAATTTCTCACCTTGATTTTTATTGCAATCCATTCCAATTTTAAATTTAATTGAACATCGTCGAATTAAATTTTAAAAATTACGCTTGCCCCTACCCCCAAAAATCTCCAAACAAATTACATTCCGTAGACTTCACAGCTATGAGCCAAATCCCTCGTATGCATAAATTATAAAATTTTAAACATTCAAAATTAAACAAAATAAAATTGTTAAATTTTTTTTAAAAAAACATTATTGTAAATACCTTCTCCGCTCTCGAATGCGACTGAGTCACCGCGGCCCTTGAGATCGCCGGAGCACCACCCTCGACGCACTCGCGCACCTTGCCTCCTTCCACGCGTATGCCCTTCCCCCTTTCAGTCGCGACCCACCTGATCGACTCACTAGAGCTCGCGATCCCCTTTCCTGACCTCGACCGAGTTCACGCGACCGTCATCACTGCCTTCGTTCGAGAACCAGACATCAACCCACGTCGCCCTTCCCGTCCACGCGCTACCCTTACCCTCCTAAGGCGCACGCAAACCGAGATCTCCCACCATCCTCCTCTATTCTTCGATTGCGCCTTCATCCCTTCACATCGCCGCCGCTCGCCTACACTCGCGCCACCTTCCCTCTCACCTCCCACTTCGATTTCGATCGTGAAATTTCTTTATTTATTCATTTAATTTTTGAATTGTCGTTTATCTTCGTATAGAAGGAGATAGGGAAAGATACGTGATTTCGTTTGGTATATTTTTTTTGACCGGCCTTGTTATTTAAAGAAGAAGAAGAGAGGTAACGTGATTTTGATTTTGAACTGAAAGTAGAGAAGGTCGCGTGACTGGATAGGTAAATGGGTACAATGATTTGTAAGGAAGGAAAAGAGCTGATGTGAATATTTGACTAGACAATATATTAATTTTAAATTCCAAAACATCTCAATTTACACGACTCAAAATCACGAACCCCTATTAAGGCATGCCGCTAGGCGTTTATAATGTTGTACCCCTATTCCGAACGCAATGGAAAAGGTTTCAAGTCCTAATTCGACCATATGGAGAAGATAGCTTTTCGAATCCAATTATTATATTGAATTTTCGATATTAATTTCAGCACGTTTCTAACACGTACGGCCAAACGATAACTCCAAACACTACGAAATTTGAGATCCGATAATAATACACTATTAAAGATCCAATGGAACTGGTTTCGTCGAATTTTGAGACTGTGCCCCGGATTGCTATTTTTAATCGTCGATTAAATCGACAAATTTCAAAATTTTGTGAAATCACTTGAAATTTCAGTTTTAAAATTTTCTAACTCAAAAATAAATTCCAAATCCAATATTTAAAACCATTTAAATATTCAAAATTAACCGTCGAAAAATCCGGGTCGTTACATGCACTGTGCTAAAGCACGGTAGTGGATATGAATTCTGCTGCCAACAAATTGTAGTGACCCAGTATTTAATCACTTTAAATATGGATATTTTAATATATATTTTTAAATAATTAATTTATTGATTTTATAACTCAAATAAACTCTTTTTAAATGATAATTAATAATGGTGAAATAGTTTTCGAAATTTATTTACAAAAATATTTAGTTAGAATAAAAATCGAAAATATGACTGAAAATCGTTTTTCGAATTCTCAACCTTTTGGTGTCTAAAAGTTGTCGAAAAACGTTTTGCAAATTTGAATTAATAATACACATTTGCGAATAAATTTGGATATATTTTGATATATAAATGTAATTAGTACTTAAGTGTTAATTAAGTAAATTATAATTTTTTAATTAATTAAAAGTTAATTACTATTTAATTATTAATTAAGGATTAATAATTGATTTAATATTTATTAATTAATTGAAAAGGGGTTTAATTATTAATTAATTTTTAATTAGGTTAAATTAAATTAAGATTTAATTAATAATTAATTAAGTCTTAAATTATTATTTAATAAAGGTTTAATTTATTATCTAACTATTAATTAAAGATTAATTATGGTTTACTTATTTATTAAATGACTAATTATTATTAAATTATTTATTTATTGGATAATTATTATTTAATCATTTATTTACAAGTAAATTATTGTTTAATTAATTAAAGGATTAATTACTATTAATTATGGGGTTAAATTTTATTTAATTATTGAATAAAGGTTTTAAATTGTAAAATCATTTAATTTTAAATATCAGTTTTGTTTAAAAAGCATTTTTCTTTTGCAAAAGTAAATCAAGGGATTTCTTTGTCAATTACCCTCAAGTAACCTCAAAAGATTATGAAACCAAATGACATCTATTTAGCAGAACAAAACACAATTCCGCCATTATAATAACTTGGACATGTGTCTAGCACAACAAATCCCCATCTGTTAAAATTATAACTGGTACATTTACCTATATGTTGGTTGATTATTGTTTGTTGATCCCTTTTACATATTCATTTTTATGCAAATACCCCTATTATAACTTGGAAACTTTAACTGAAACTGAATAAAACATTGTGGTTACTAAGTCTCTGCTGAATTTGTGAAATCATTCTTTTAATTCTTTTAAATGATTGTTTAAAGTTATTATTTTGTTAATGTAATTTTAAGGTAATTAAATGAAGGGTGTTTAAATAATAACTTGTTTATTTCAAGGTCTTAAATAATTGATTCGTTTATCAAAGGAACTTTATTGATCAAGATTTATTAAAGGAGTTTTATAAATTAAAAGAGATCTTGAAATTTACCAGAGATTTCATAAATAATTTTGGATATCTATAAAAGAGTTTTTAAATAAACTTGAAGACTTATAAAGTGTTTTATAAATGGATTTGGAATTTAAGCAAAGGGGATTTCATAAATGAAAAAGAATTATTAAATGGATTATTGAAGAAATTTATAAAAGAATTTGAGATAGGGTTTCCCTTAACTGACCTTCTTAATTATGGTGGTGTGGATATTTGTTCCATGCCTAACACCGAAGAAATAGAGTTTCGGGTTATTCTTATCTCTAATTTAAATAACACTTGTTTTAATCCTTTTAATGAGATTTTGAAATAAGAAATATTTCACAAATGTTTTGTGAATATACTTATGCTTACTGTGATAAGTATATGAATATTTTAATAAATATTCTGAAATGAGATTTAATAAACGAAAGATTTATTTAAATGAGGCTTAGTAGTTGCTATGAGTAATTAGATCTCTGAATTGTTGTTGTTGTTGTTGTTTTATTTTTGACAGTTAAATAATTGACCATCAAATCTTGGCTAGATTTGACTCAAGTAGTATGATTGTATATTCGAGTTCCTCAGAGAGGAATCGATTACTAGTTGCATACTTCCAAAAGAACCAAGAATGAATCAATCAGGAATTATTGGTTGTTGGTTCGGAGAGATGGGGATCAGATAGTATCCAAAAACCACTTCGAACCAACATTTGCATTCGAATGGAAGACATCTTGAAGATGATTGAAGACGGTGCTCCTTGAAGTGCCTTTGGTTTCGTTCAGACCTGGAATGAACTTGTATGGATGAATGTTGGCACTACATTTCTACCTAGAGGGCAGTGTTAGCATTCCAAGATGGTTAGCTATGAGGAAATGGTAAGAGCGTAGGCTCTCAAGTCTCGCAACCCGAGAATTGCTAAAACAGGGTAAGCCGCTATGGGTCGCTCCCATTAAGGTAAGGTCATCCTGTAACATCCCCTATGTAAAGACCCGCAAATCCGTCTTCCGAAAACTCGACACCGATACGTCCACTGTACCAAATGTCGAAAAATCGAATGGCGAAAACGAGAAACTTTAGGGTTAAAAGAAGAGGTAGAAGAAAAGATAGAAGAAAAAGAAAGAAGAACAACACAGAAAACACAGAACAGGAACAATATCAGAATCTCACATATCGCAGCGGAACAATATATAATAGAAAAATCAATAATCTTTAAAACAAAAGACTATATCAGTTTATACATACATCAATCATCAGAGTTTACAACAATGGACAGTTATATAAACTTGTCCTCATACAGAATACACAGCGGAATAATTAACAAGTACGATAGTACGCTTCGCCATCCAGCTCATCTCCAAAGCTCCAGAATATCCAGAATATCCTGATAACATAACTCTAGGCTGCCCGTGTGGAAAATTATGGGCACCCAGAGTCTAGAAAGGGAACAATAAACTCCAGGTCAGTCATGGTGACTGGTGTGAGATCGTAAAACAGTTATTTTCGCAAAGAAAATAAAACAACTTCGCAATGCTTTTGGAAAATGAAACTACCATAAGGCCTCCCACCACACACACAATGCAAACGCAGAATTGGAGGAGATTTCTCCTTATGATAGTCAAAAATGCTTGCTACGCAAAAACAGTTGATATTATTATTAATGTCTAGTGTGGAAAACATTTCGAAAGTATAATATCAATCTTAGCCAACATACAACAATTGTTGTATGCCTACTATAGCTACTACGTTCAATAGCAGGTTACCGCCACATTCCATAGCAGGTAATACAATTAAAAACCGTACTGGGTTCGTATTGTTTCTTTGGATTTCCAACAAATGGTCAGGCTAAGGAACTTCCTTATACCGAAATAGAAACGCCTCTGGAAAGATGCCCCGGATCCTAACCGGATCTCTGCAAACAAAAGGCCGACGCTACCTCACGCTCTAACCGAGCTGTAACTAGGTAACTAACACACGAGCTATGCCATCCCCCGGTCGTAACCGACCTTTATCCGAGGATCCTCAATCACAACGCAACAGCCACAAAATATAATCAACATAGGTAAAATATCTGGGCTCCATACCATGATATCACCTTTTATCCAGAAGGAAATGGCATTCCCTAGGAGCGCTACCCCTACAAACCTTTGCCGCACATTCCTGTTTCGACCATTACCGGGTTGTGAGGCTCGACGAAGTCTCGTCCACAAAGCCACGCTTTTTCACAAAGCCACGCTTTGACCAACAACTGATCAACAACACTTCGTGTGCCACATTACCAAATTGGGAATGTATCACTAGTAACCATCAACTACATAACCTCTGAGCTCGTACGTCTCAGAGAAGGGTGTTAAGCTAAGAGAATAAATTCTCCGCCACCAACAGAAATGTATTTGATAGAAACCAGCTTTACATCTCAAAGTGTAACGTCAGACACACATCCATACAAGTCCGTTCCGGGATCGAACGGAACCGAAGGCGCTTCCAAAGAAGCCCTTGCAATCCGGATATTCACTAATCACGTTCGGACTTCCCATCACAAAAAGAGTGATATAATCTCTATACCGGAGCAACTCGGTGTAGAGACATTCGACAGGTTGTCCTTTCATTTTCGAAAATATCCGGTCTTCACACCGGTCTTCAAATGCAATCCATTCACGACGTATCACTATTCGGAATGGGTTATATGACACAAAGGTCCTCTCCCGGCTTAACCGAATAATGAGCGTTTGTTTTAAAAACAAATCAAGTGTCATTTCAAAGACAAATATTGATAGTCGGTTATTTAACTATCAACAACATTCACAACAATTAATCAATTTAAATAATTTTTCCCAAATTATTTATTTTCAAAATATCTTCATAAGATATATATTTTTCCACACTTCACATTTGAAAATCAATTTCAAATCATATTTCACACTTCACATTTGAAATTCAATTTCAAATCATATTTCATACTTCACATTTGAAAATCAATTTCAAATCATATTTCACACTTCACATTTGAAATTCAATTTCAAATCATATTTCATACTTCACATTTGAAAATCAATTTCAAATCATATTTCACACTTCACATTTGAAAATCAATTTCAAATCATATTATCCACACTTTAAAAATAAATCAATATTTATTTTTAAAACAAATTTCCCTTTTCTTTATAAATTCTATTCGGAATTTACATTCTCAAATATTCACTTTTACACGGTTTTCAAATCGTTTTCCAAATATTCACTTTCAACACCAAATCAACTTTCAAAATGATTTCTCAATTTATTTCCAATCCCAAATCGAATTTCAAATTGATTTCTGAATTTACTTCAACACCGAATCACATTTCAAATTGATTCTAACTTTTAATCCCAATTACCAAATCATTTTACAAATCGATTCCCAAATTTATTCTCAACACAAAAATTAATTTTTTTCATTCAACATCAAATAAGTTTTCATATCGATTTCTCAAAGATTTATTTCAAATACCCAATCAATTATCAATTTGATTTCAAACAAATTTATCTCCTTTTAAAATAAATTCTTTTATTTTTCCAAACCATCTAAAACTCAATTTTTAATTTCAGAAATCCAATTTCATTTATTTCTGGTATCCAACGATACCAAAAATACATTCGGCTAATTATAGCTCTCAACACATTCAATCACAGATATAATCATACACAGATTATAAATAATCAATCAAACAACATATGAAATCAATTCAAATGTTTTGAGGAATCCTGTTAGATCCCTCCAACCTGTTTCCCTGCATCCACAGATGTTAGCACAATACCAATTCCACTTCGAGGTGGAAATTGCGGTATATGGGTTTTATAAAAATATCATCCGCTTACTAACGGCGCAATAGTGTCTCATCCGCTATATAATTGCGGGAAATCAATCAATCCAATATATACATATGCCAATATGTATATATTGCTATGTATATATATATATAGATATATCCTACTATATCTAATATCACATCCAAACAGCAATCAATCAATAACTGAAAATTCCACTTTTCAATTTGAGTGAGAAGATCTCACCTTTGCTTTTTAATTTGCAATCCACTTCCATTTCCGACTTGTTTTCTCCATTTTTTATTGACCTTGTATAACAATTATACAATTTATTAATGTTCGGAATAATCGAACAATTCAATTGCATTTTATAATCTTAATTCAACTAATAGTTTTAATTTTTAAACTATTCTTCCTTATAAATAACTTATTTTTTTTACATACTAATAAAAAATTAAACTATACTGAGTTTGATTTTATATAACCACTTAACATTAAAATTTCCATACCCAACATTTTTATCTCTATGTATATATTGTTATTCCTGTTTTAACTTTTTGTATATATTTCAGTCTGTATATATATATATATATATGTATCTAATTCATGTATACAAATATAAATGTGCATGGAATTTAAACTAAAGCAGGCTATACCTCACTGCCGAACGAGACTCTTTCTCTTGATTCAATACTTCGCCCAAACGAAAGTAGCTGAGCATCACTCGCTTCCACATCCACCCATCTCGATATGCCACGACCTCGGCATCACATCACGGCTTCAGGCGACACCGCATAATCATTTCGAGCTTCCAGACATCGCACGCCAGCGCGATAGCGACTCGCGACACCCCAGTCTTCACCTCCTCGAGCACTTCGCCGCCTGCCGCCATCACGAATCCTCACTACGCGGAAGCGCGCGCGTCCACCCCTTCGATTGAATCGCCGATCCCTCCTTTCATCTTCTGGTTCGAGATCCTAGAACAGGTCGCGTACAGGCATTCTTCGAGTGATTAGGTTGGATTCGAGATCTAGGAAGAAAGGGAAAACGCAGTCCTAGAATTTGTGAGTTTCGATTTGTCTCTGAAGGGAAGCGGCCATTTTTGTTTTGTTTTTAATTTGAAGAAAGAAACTCGGCTGTAAAATTTTTATCTTTCTTTTACTTCTTTTGTATACGCGTGAGTTACAAAGGAAGGAGAGCAGAAGACACAAAGGAGTGGTTGCTTGTACGAGTGGAGGCAGCGATTTGAAAGCAAAAAGCTGTGATGTGAAATAATATCAGCTGATGGTTGACTAATATAAAGATTCAGTTTAAATTCAAATTCAAACCGTTCGATAAATGCAACTCAAAATCTTGATATCCTATCGAGACGTGCCGCTAGGCGTTTGTAATGTTATACGCCTATTCCGAACACAATGGAAAAAGTTCCGAGTCCAAATTCGATCGTATGGAGAAGATAGCTTTTTGGACCAGTTATAATATTAAAATTTCGATTTAATTTTAGCGCGTTTTCTTATCGTACGGCCAAACGATCACTCCAAACATTACGAAAACTGAAATCCGATAATAGTACAATATTATGGATCCAATGGAACTGGTTTCATCAAATTCCGAGACTGTGCCCCGGAACGCTATTTTTAAATATCGATTTAAACGATATAATTTCAAAACTGAACAATTCACTTCCAAACTCAATTCCGAAGCTTCTATTACCTTCAGTATCATCAATGTAAAATTTACAAGCTTTTGAAATATTTTTCTTCAGCTTAAAATTGAAGATTCAAATTTTTGTTCAACTTTCAATAGATTTAATTTAAAATTAAATCGCCAAATTATTCTGATAATTTGAAACTCAAGTCAAACCATCATTCAAATATTTAAAATTAATTAAATATTTTTAATTTAAATTGTTCAAAATTCTGGGTCGTTACACCCTATCTAGAGGCCCAAAACTAAGCACTACAGATGATGCAGTCCTCTATAGTATTAGCTTTCGGCGACTAAATACGACTATGTTAATGGTATCAATAATATAAGAAGCAACTTGAATATGAAACAAAACACAGATTTCAAAATCACATTTACTTCATTACATTTCAAAACCATTTGTTTCACATTCTCAACACATAATCCCAAATCGTTCCCAAGCACAAATCAAATATAATTATTACAGATTACACCAAGAGCGGTATATGAAGATACCCTCTTGGTTGATCAAAGTCATACGGTCATAATAGACCTAATACAAAACAACACAGCTGAAAATCCACTAAAACATAACAAGAACTGCAAATCCTAAATAGTTATCCGTTGCCTCATGCATGCCTCTGGTAGCTTATTCGTCAACGTTCTGAAACCTAAAAAAGACCTTAACCCCTCAGCCTACTCAAATTAATTTTGAGCACCCGAGTGTTTAAGGGGAAAACATAAACTTCGAGTCAGACATAAAGCCTGGTGTGAATAATATTATACATCCCGGTTTAATTATGTTAAGTGAAACCACGCAGCTTAGCAGAACGAGTTTCCCCTCACTAACATCCTTTTAAAACATATATTTTGCTAAACCTTTCATAAAACCATGTGTTGTGCTCTTGCATCCACAAATGTTAAAACATATATTTATAAAACATTATGGTGATATGCATACTTGAAAATAATTAGGATTTCCCCATCCCCAATTAGCGTTTAATCATATTAAAGAGGGACTACCTACTCCACATTCATTTTGCTTAAGTTGATGCAGACTATCCATCTCACATCACATAGTTTTCCTAGGATGACTATGAACCCTTCATTAAACATTTGGAGACCATCCATCCCCAATATGATGTTGACTGTCCATCAAGCATCTCATGGTTTTCCCAGGATGACTATGAACCCTTCAATTTGCCACTTGACTCATGCTAGCCCCATGAATCTATTTGTCTCATGTTAGCCCCATGATTCTATTTGTCTCATGTTAGCCCCATGATTAATCTATTTCCATCAGTATCCCTAACTTAGGTCATATTCATTTATAGTTTTCTTTGGTACTCTCAAAACCCTTAAAAATCAAACCTTTCAAAACCATTTAAACTCAAACCTTTCGAAACCATTAAACTTCAAACCTTTCGAAACCATTGAATTTCAAACCTTTCGAAAGCAATAAAGCCTTAGACGTCCTATTTTAAAACAACTTGAAACATTGCCTTAGAAAACCTCTGGAAACCCTTCCATTTAAAACATTCTGAAATCATTCAGAAACAAAACCTTTTGACCTTGCGAAAGCTACCGTTCGACCGCTTCGAAAGGTTACCTTTCGACTCCATCGAAAGCTTTGCTTTCGACACCTTCAAAAGCTTTGCTTTTGACCCCTTTAAAACCATTCCATAAACAATTCCTTTCAAAAGCATTAACTCTTCTTAAACACAACCTTTCGAAATCTTTCTGGATTCAATTTAAAACAAGTGGAAAACCTTCTTTTAAAACTTTTCGACTCCATTGGAAGCAACCTTTCGACTTTGTCGAAAGCTCTGCTTCGAAAGCTTTAAAACATAGTATTTAAAATAATAGGCCTCTACCTTTTTAAAACAGCTCCTTCGAAAGCTTTGGGTTATACTTCAATTATAAAACAAAAGTAAATCACCTAAGTCGAAAGCTTCCTTTCAAAAGCAATGGGAGAAGCGGTTGGTTTTATAAACAAGAAAACCTTTCGAAATCAATCAAAGTAAAGTCTTCGACTTTGTCGGAAGGTTCAAAACAAAACATTTATATAAAGTGGCAGTAACCTTTCGACTTTGTCTAAAGGTTTCAAAACAAACAGTAACATTTCGACTATGTCGAAAGGTTTAAAACCTTTCTTTTAAACATTTTGACATGGTCGAAAGCAACCAAGTCGAAAGCTCTAATTCGAAAGCAAAGCCGGTGAAAGCTTTTGGTTTATAAAACAAACATACCCCAACCTCTTTGGCTATCAACCTTTCGACTAAGAACCCTTCGACCTTATCCAATTCATTACGTACCAAGTAACTTGATACCATATGCATTGTTTTGACCTTATCGAAAGCTATGAACTTCTTGACCTTGTCGGAAGGTCTGGGTCGGAAGGTTTACTGCCGTAATAGGCTGAAACATGCTAAAAGAACAATTTCTTTGTTTTTAACTTAAAAAGGATAACTTTTCAACTAATCCGCCTTTGTTTGTCAAATTCTCATTGGTTAACAAATTCTTTTCTGAAATGTGCTTCCAGTATTTTAAAATCAAATAATCGTTTTACTTTACAAATTGCCCCTTCTCCTTAATTAAATATATAAAACATTTAAGTACATAGCTTAAATAAATATTCATTAAAACACTTAGGAAAATTCTAGAAAAATTCCAAAAAATCTATTTTAATATGTTGCCTAACATATAAAAATTTCAACCCTAAATAATAATTATTTTAGCCATAAATAATTTATAACCCAATAAACTATTTCCTCCACTAGAAAATTAATATAAAATCCATATTAATTTAGAAAATTATGAAAATCGAAACTCATCTCAAAAATATCATTTCTGGCCTATATTTATATTTTCAAGGCATTTGGATGTCATCTAATAGGGTTTTCATATCAAACATATCACAAAAACTAGAATGAACATGCATAATTCACCAACAAACATACTTATAACTTTTAATCATCAAAACATGGCAATTACTTGCAAAAGCATTTCAGATCTTGGTCATAAAACTGAAAACCAAAAGAATATGGGTTGTAGTAATTATTCATCTTAGCTTTGAGATTATAGATGTGAGATTTGGTTGTTGAATTAGTTGATTATTCTCCTTCTTCTTGAATCCTAGCTTTAGTCTTCTCTTGAGAACAATAATGGTGGCCTAGTTTGAATGAAATGAAATGAACGTGAGTTTCATTTCCTGAGGGTTTAGCGTATAAGCCCCTCATATTTCCCATTTCCCCCTGTCATTTCCTAATACCTTTGTTTAGGTTATCTTATTTTAATTAACACACTAACATGGCACGACTACCCTTAGCTATAACAAATCTCCACCTATTAATCTCCATATTATTTTATTTTATTTAACTAATTAAATATCTTGAATAATGTTATGAAAATATGGGGTGTTACAGACTCTCCACCTTAAAGAATTCATCCTCGAAATTACGATAAGGTACACAACAAAGCAATCAAAGGTAGAACATACCATCAAACAAATCAGGGTAAGATCTCTAATCCTGCTCTCCATCTCCCAAGTACATTCTCTAGCATCGTCACTCTACTGAACCTTCGCTAACTTGACTGTCTTGTTCCTTGGCTTCTTCTCATCTCTAGCCACAATCTGAATTGGCTTTCTAACTATAGTCAAATCCGACTCTACTACTAAATCTTCTAAAACTATAGGTGCTATAGTAGTCTCCGAGTCTTTAACACATTTCCTAAGATGAGAAACATGGAAAACATCATGGACTCCAACCAAACTACTCGGTAACTCTACTCTATAAGCGAGTTTCCCGGTCCTCTCTTTAATACAAAAAGGACCAATGAATCTAGGTGCTAACTTTCCTGACTTCTCTAACCTAATCACACCCTTCATCGGTGAAACCTTAATAAACACATAATCTCCGACAGAAAATTCAAAATCTCCGACAGAAAATCAAAATCTTTCCTTCTTCTATCAGCATAACATTTCTGCCTAGATTGAGCTTCCTTCATCCTAACTCGGATCAACTCAATCTTCTTCGCAGCTTCCCTCATCAAATCTGGACCAAAAACCAATCTATCCCTGGTCTCTAACCAACATACTGGAGATTTGTATGGTCTTTCATACAAAGCTTCAAACGGTGCCATCCCAATATAAGTCTGATAACTATTGTTATATGAGAACACGACTAGATGAAGATGGTCCTCCCATGATCCCCCAAAATCCAATACACGATCTCTTAACAAATCCTCTAAGACTTTATTAACTCTTTTCATTTGCCCATTAGTCTGTGGATGGTAAGCGGTACTCATATTGAGCTTGGTTCCTAATGCTTCATGTAGACTTTTCCAGAACTCACAAGTAAACAAAGAATCTTTATCACTGACAATACTACTAGGAATTTCGTGCAGTCTAACTACATTCTTCATAAATAACTTCGCCAAAATATGTGCTGTCCTAGTTGACTTTACCAGAATGAAATGGGCACTCTTAGTCAGTCTATCTACTATTACCCATATGCTTTCATTTCCTCTACTAGACCTTGGCAACCCATCAATAAAATCCATAAAGATAGAATCCCATTTCCACATCGGGACTTCTAATGGTTAAAGCAATCCACTAGGCTTCTGGTGTTCAGCCTTTGCCTGTTGGCAATTCTAGCACTGCTTAACACATACCAATGTCCTATTTCATACCTTCCCAGAAGAAACTTCTCTTCATATCATGATACATCTTCGTTCCTCCTGGATGAAAAGTGAACTTCGAACAATGTCACTCATCCAAAACTTCTTTCCTCATATCTCCTACATTCAGAATACACAACCTTCCTTTTTTCCTCAATCACCCATTCTGGTCAAGACTGAAATCCTTTAAATAATTGCTCTCCATTCCTTCCCTCAACCTTCTAATCCGTTCAGCTAAAATTGGATCCTCCTCCTGCTTAGAAGCTATTTTCACAATCATTACTGGTCTAACTTCTAAACAAGACAATACAACACTTCTTGCACTTGAACCTACCTCGGATCTAAACTGCACACTACAAGCTGATAATGCTTCCAAATCTTTCCACTTAGCAATCATAGCCAATACCGCATTCTGATGTTTCCGGCTAAGTGCATCCACTACCTTGTTTCCTTTTTCGGGTGTGTACTCAATTCCAAAATCATAAGCAATAAACTCCAACCACCTCTACTGTCTCATGTTTAGCTCCTTATGAGAGAACAAGTACTTCAATGACTTATGATCAGTATAAAGCTCAAATCGCTCTCCTAAAAGATAATGCCTCCACACCTTCAAAGCAAATATAACGGCGGCTAACTCCAAATCATGTGTAGGATACCTAACTTCATGTGGCCTGAGCTGTCCAGATGCATAAGCAACCACTTTACCACTTTGCATCAACACAGCCCCCAATCCAGTTCCACACACATCAGTATAAACAACCAAATCTTGATTCCCCTCCGGAACAACCAACACCGGTGCATGGGTCAATGTGTTTTAAGCTCTGGAATGCTTCCTCACACTTATCAGTCCTTACGAACTTCACATCTTTTCATCTGAGCTTAGTCATCGGTGCAGCTGTTCGCGAAAAATCCTTTATAAACCTTCGATAATATCCAGCCAATCTAAGAAAGCTCTTAATCTCGATCATCGTCTCGGGTCTCTTCCAATTATTCACCGCTTCAATCTTAGTCGGATCTACAGACAACCCTTTCTCTGAGATGACATGACCGAGGTATTTCACTTCCTTCTTCCAAAAATGACACTTCGAAAACTTAGCCTTCAACTGATGCTCCCTCAACATCTCAAGCACAACTCTAAGATGAACTTCATGCTCCTTCTCATCCTTAGAGTATATCAAAATGTCATCTATGAAGACCAACACAAACCTATCCAAGTGCTCTCTGAAAATTCTATTCTTCAGATCCACAAAGAATGTCGGCGCATTACTTAGTCTGAACGGCATAACTAACCATTCGTATGATCCATATCTTATCCTAAACGCCGTTAAAGAAATGCTATCCTCTGCCACTCTAAGATGATGAAATCCCGTGGCTAAATCCAGCTGAGAGAATACCTTGGCTCCACTTAACTGATCAAACAAATCGTCAATTCTCAACAATGGATATCGATTCTTTATCGTCTTCTCATTCAACTAACGATAATCGATACATAGCCTCAACGATCCGTCCGGCTTCTTAGCAAATACAGTGGCAGCTCCCCATGGAAAACTACTTGGTCGGATAAAAGTTTTGCCTTCCAAATTCACCAACAGCACCTTCAACTCCTTCATCTCTATAGGTGTCATCCTGCTCGATGGCCTACTCACTGGCTCTACTCCAGACACTAAATCAATCTGAAACTCTATGGCTCATTTCGGTGGAAATCCAACTACCAGCTCAAACACATCAGCAACTTCTCTAACTACAAAGACTCGATGCAACTCATCTTCCAACTCCATAATACCTAATAAAGCATTCACTACACAACTAGGGTTCTCTACAGTATAAACTATCCGATCACTACAATCTGGGTGACTAAGTGATATTTTCCTATCATGGCAAAATATTCTAGCATCATATTTACTTAACCAATCCATCCTAAGGATAATCCAAAATCCCAAAAAGTCAAACACATGCAAACATCAATCAAAAGTATGACCTAGCAAATCAAACTCTAAATGGCACACCTCATCCCAAGTGTTGCATAATCTCCTATCGGATTTATAACCCTTAAGGAAGTAACTAAATATGAGGGTTCTAGGTTAAGCTTATCTACCAAACATCGAGAAATAAAAGAATGAGATGCTCCGGTATCACACAATATCCTAACTGGTGTGCCATGGATCAAAAGGGCATCTTCCATCATAGACTTTCCTTTCTCAGCAGCAGTTGGTTTGGAGGATGATGGATCCAAAGCAAATACCTTTCCATTTCCTACCTTGGTGGCTTCAGGACATTCCCATTTGTGGTTGTGCTATCTCCTCTAAGGTTAACTCTGCCTCTCCTTCCTTCCATATTTGTATTCAAACCTCGTGAGATACAGATGAATAGCCTAACAAAGATAGGAGTCTAGAGATATAGCGTATACTTATATATATTACAAATACAAGTACGTTACTATAGAATTATCCCATACCCCGATCTTAACTCTAATTTCTAAGGATTATGTTTCCAAAAATTATTTTTAGTTAAAGTATTTCATAAACCATGCTCTGATACCAAGCTGTAACATCCACTATCCAGAGGCCCAAAACTAAGCGCTACAGATGCTGTAGTCATCTATAGTATTAACTTCCGGCGACTAAATACGGTTATGTTAATGGTATCAATAATATCATAAGCACTTGAATATGAAACAAAACACAGATTTCAAAATCACATTTACTTCATTACATTTCAAAACCAATTGTTTCACATTCTCAACACATAATCAAAATCGTTCCCAGGCAAAGATCGAATATAATTATTACAAATTACGCCAAGAGTGGTATATGAAGATACCCCCTTGGTTGATGAGAGTCATATGGTCATAATAGACCTAATACAAAACAACACAGCGGAAAATCCATCAAAACATAACAAGAACTGAAAATCCTTAATAGCTATCTGTTGCCTCCTACATGCCTTCGGTGGCTTATTCGTCAACGTTCTAAAACCTGAAAAAGACCTTAACCCCTCAGCCTACTCAAATTAATTTTGAGCGCTCGGGAGTTTAAGGGGAAAACATAAACTTCGAGTCAAACATAAAGCCTGGTGTGAATAATATTATACATCCCGGTTTAATTATGTTAAGTGAGACCATGCCGCTTAGCGGTACGGGTTTCCCTTCACAAACACCCTTTTAAAACATATCTTTTGCTAAACCTTTCATAAAACCATATGATGTGCTCCTGCATCCACAATGGTTAAAACATATATTTATAAAACATTATGGTGATATTCGTACATGAAAACAATTAGGATTTCCCTATCCCCAATTAGAGTTTAATCATATCAAAGAGGGACTACCTATTCCACATTCATTTTGCTTAAGTTGATGCAGACTATCCATCTCATATCACATAGTTTTCGTAGGATGAGTACGAACCCTTCATTAAACATTTGGAGACCATACATCCCCAACATGATGTTGACTATCAATCAAGCATCTCATAGTTTTCCCAGGATGACTATGAACCCTTCAATTTTCCACTTGACTCATGCTAGCCCCATGAATCTATTTGGCTCATGTTAGCCCCATGATTCTATTTGTCACATGTTAGCCCCATGATTCTATTTGTCTCATGTTAGCCCCATGATTAACCTATTTCCATCAATGTCCCTAACTTAGGTCATATTCATTTATAGTTTTCTTTGGTATCCTCAAAACCCTTGAAAATCAAACCTTTCGAAACAATTGAAACTCAAACCTTTCGAAACAATGAAATTTCAAACCTTTCAAAACCATTGAACTTCAAATCTTTCGAAAGCAATAAAACCTTAAACATCCTATTTTAAAACAACTTGAAACATTGCCTTAGAAAACCTTTGGAAATCCTTCCATTTAAAACCTTCCGATATCATTCAGAAACAAAACCTTTCGACCTTGTCGGAAGCTACCTTTCGACTCCATCGAAAGCTTTGCTTTCGACCCCTTCGAAAGCTTTGCTTTCACCCCTTTAAAACCATTCAATAAAAAAATCCTTTCGAAAGCATTAACTCTTCTTAAACACAACCTTTCGAAAACTTTCCAGGTTTAATTTAAAACAAATGGAAAACCTTCTTTTAAAAAATTTCGACTCCATTAGAAGCAACCTTTCGACTATGGCGAAAGCTATGCTTCGAAAGCTTTGAAACATGGTATTCAAAACAATAGGCCTCTGCCTTTTTAAAACAACTCCTTCGAAATCTTTAGGTTATACTTCAATTATAAAACAAAAGTAAATAACCTAAGTCGAAAGCAATGGGAGAAGCGGTCGGTTTTCAAAACAAGAAAACCTTTCGAAATCAATCAAAGTAAACCCTTCAACTTTGTTGGAAGGTTCAAAACAAAACATTTATATAAAGCGGAAGTAACCTTTTGACTATGTCAGAAGGTTTCAAAACAAAACAGTAACCTTTCGACTGTGTTGAAAGGTTTAAAAACTTTCTTTTAAACATTTTGACCTGGTCGAAAGCAACCAAGTCGAAAGCTCTAATTCAAAAGCAAAGCCGGTGAAAGCTTTTGGTTTATAAAACAAACATACCCCAACCTCTTTAGCCATCAACCTTTTGACTAAGAACCCTTCGACCTTATCCAATTCATTACATACCAAGTAACTTGATACCATATGCATTGATTTGACCTTGTCGAAAGCTTTGAACCTCTCGACCTTATCGGAAGGTCTGGGTTGGAAGGTTTACTGCCGTAATAGGCTGAAACATGTTAAAAGTATGATTTCTTTGTTTTTAACTTAAAAATATATCTTTTTAACTAACCTGCCGTTGTTTGTCAAATTCTCATTGGTTAACAAATTCTTTAAGAAATGTGCTGCCACTATTTTAAAATCAAATAGTCATTTTATTTTACAAAATGCCCCTTCTCCTTAATTAAATATATAAAACATTTAAGTCTCATACCTTAAATAATTTTAATATTCATCAAAACACTTAGGAAAAATTCCAGAAAATCTATTTTAATATGTTGCCTAACATATAAAAATTTCAACCCCAAATAATTATTATTTTAGCCGTAAATAATTTATAACCCAATAAACAATTTCCTCCACTAGAAAATTAATATAAAATCCATATTAATTCAGAAAATTATGAAAATCGAAACCCGTCTCTAAAATATCATTTTTGACCTATATTTATATTTTCAAGGCATTTGGATGTCATCTAATAGGGTTTTCATATCAAACACATCACAAAAACAAGTAGAACATGCATAATTCACCAAAAAACATACTTATAACTTTTAATAATCAAAACATGGCAATTACTTGCAAAAGCATTTCTGATCTTAGTCTTAAAACAAAAAACCAAAAGAATATGGGATGTAGTAATTATTCATCTTAGCTTTGAGATTATAGATGTGAGATTTGATTGTTGAATTAATCGATTATCTTCCTTCTTCTTGAATCCTAGCTTTAGTCTTCTCTTGAGAACAATAATAGTGGCCTAGTTTGAATGAAATGAAATGAACATGAGTTTCATTTCCTAAGGGTTTAGGGTATAAGCCCCTCATATTTCCCATTTTTCCCTTGTCATTTCCTAACACCTTTGTTTAGGTTATCTTATTTTAATTAACACACTAATATGGCACGGCTACCCTTGACTATAACAAATCTTCACCTATTAATCTCCACATTATTTTATTTTATTTAACTAATTAAATATCTTGAATAATGTTCTGAAAATATGGGGTGTTACGCATCCCTTTCTAGATTCGATATCTATGTATGCTTCGGGGCCCATTTATGGTTGTTGATCACAACTTAGGGGTGATCATATTCAATACTATCCGGTTCAGGGACAAGCAGGTCTTGTCATGCCGAGGTCGATAGGTTTTTGATCTCCCGGTTCATTTATCTAGAGGTGTACAACTTTCGAAAGGTAGTCCTTTACCTTGCCATTGTTGGAAATCCATTCTCCAATAAGTGCCTTCGTTTTTTATTGTATAACTATTATTGTTGTTATGTACACACACCATAGCTACTTGGATATTAAATAATTTAAACCTAGATATAATGATAATATCAAAGGATTTTATACAGAAATGTTCTGGTTATCGTAAGGTAAAAACCTGTTCATGTTTTTGTACGGCATGGTCTTACGGGATACCTTTGGTTTGAAGGGTTTTATAAAGTTAAACTTGTGCTATACTAAAGCTCTTAGGTACTCAAATTTGTATGAGTAGCCAAACAGTTCACGTTTCCCACGGATGTAGTTTTGGAGGGGCTTGGAGTAGGTGGCTTCATCGATAGCTAGTTATTTATCTTATTTTCGTTGTGTCTTATGTGTTTTGTATCAGTTAAGTTGGGACAGGAAGTTATAACTGTCATAGGGTAGAATTGTACTATTATGACTGTGATGTATCATTTTGGAAATGACAATGTAAACTTTTTTGTTAATTAATATATATTATTCTATTACATTGTGAGATTATGTGTTGTGTAGTTTCTTCTTGTCTTCTATCTTCTTTTCTTTCCCTAATGATCCATTTTTCTGGCACTTGAATGCTCAGCACATAAATACCGTGGATGTTTTAGTGTAGACTTCTGATGGTCAAAAAGGCGGGTTATTACATTTGGTATCAGAGCTTAGGTTAAGCGAACGCCTAGGCCTTAGTAGGGTGAACTCATTATAGATAGGGTCAGTAGTGCCAAAGAATGAGTTAAGTGCATTATATATACGAGCGAGTATTTATTAGTGCTATGAATTGTATTATATTGTGTGGGTTTTTCTATTGAGTGGCTTACGAATTCTGGTCGACGCGCCTGATCAGCGTTACTATAACAACCCACATAATGAATCTCATATACATATATAAACTATGAGTCTACAAAATAAAATAGTAGACCCACATAATATACATCTGGTACAAATATCTAACAAATCTCTAACTCAAATATATATCTCATAACCAAACACAAAATCCTAAATGAGATCGACTAAAAGTGAAAAATTGTTTATCTTCTTGCTAGCACAACCATCTAAAGGTCAACCTGCCCTATAACCTGAAAAATCTTGGCCTGACCCAAGTATTATAAAATAAATGAGTCAAACTATCTCTAAATACCCAATAGGGTGAGAACAAGATATAACACACGAATAAATGACATATAGGTAAATCCATATGTCTAAGATATAACAAGTCACAGAATTAATTTAACTTAGAATTTATCTCGAGGCACAGATTATATATTTAGGGTATAAACACAAATTAGTCACTAAATACAAAATCATGGATTAAATTATAATATTCCTAACACAAAGAAACTAATTCCATACCGTGGCAAACAAATAATTGTGGTGTCACTCGTATGATCTGATACCAAAGATCGGGAACATAGAATCTCGACGCGATCACAATGATTGGGGGAACACAGAATCTCGACACCATCATAAGCATGGAGAAAAACATAGACTCGACATGATCACAAGGATCGGAGAAAACTAAATCTCAACCGATCAGGACGATCGTGGCGACCATGACTCGAAAACCTTAGATTATTCAATGTTATTGTATATAAATGATTGTAAAGAAATCCATGAGTATACCTCTTAAGGGTCTATCGGTCCCACCAAATACCAAAAGATAGTAAACTCTAAAGTATTAAATATTATCACTTTTAATAATCAAAAAAGCTTAACCAAAAAGTCCCATATCGCTTGGTGAAATTCAAATATTTACTAGAAGCTAGTAAATCTCACTCGTTATGGATACCGCCAGAAAACCTAAACTACATTCTCTTAAGGATCTATCGGTCCCACCGAACACCACAAGAAAATACAAATCTAAAGTGTTAAATACTTCCTAATAGCAATCACAAGGATTTAACCATGGCATTTCATACTACCCGATGAAATTCTAGTATTCAACAACGGACAAGTAAGTTCCACTCAAACATTCTACTCAACGAGTTATACTATATTCGATGAAGTGTCACTCGAGAGCATTTAAACCAATCGGTAACACTAAGTCGATTTTTAGTACTCCCTACCTTATAGACTTAAGGTTCTCAAAACATTTTATTTTACAAATGATTTTCTAAAAGTTAATATTTTACTCTATCATACTTAAGATATTTTCCAAAATACTTTACAAGTAAATTTACATTCAAATTTTTCATTAAAAGCCATAACATTTATTACTTAACTACATATATATTTCTCTTTAAATAAAATAAACCATAATTTGATTTATATATCAAATTGCTTTTATATATATGTATTGTTGTTCCAAATTTCCAAAAATATATATACATATATAAAGTTCACAAACCATATTCCAAAAGCCAGTTATGTAACTACTTGTCTATTCTTAAAACCATATATTCATTTTCCAAACTCAATTTGATATAAATAACTATTTATTTAGAAATAAATTAGGTTTATATTTCCAAAACCATGTTTCGCAAAATCCATGACCATTTATAATACCAATACTATATATATAACTATTTATAAAAATCATTTATAAAAAGAACTAGATTAATTTAGAAAATAAGTTTGATATTTGTAAACTTAAAATAAACTTTATATTATATAAAATAGATAGATATAAGTTTATAATATTCCAAACCTTTGAATCAAAGTGATTCAAAGTCCATAAGACACAAAAGAATTCACTACAACTAAATCCAAGGTCGTCACAAGATTATAGCCATGAATTGGTCCATATAGTTCGACTTTTATATCATCTCCAAATCTATTTTTTACAAATATATTCTACTAGCAAATATGAGTTGAAATTGCCTCCTTAATATATTATAATCATCCATCAAAAGCGTAGCAACACATGAGACGACGAACAGATGGACTAAGGGCAATTTCCTAGAGCTGAACAGCCTTAGGCAATTGCCCACTGGTCCACCGGTGGGGCACGCCAATGCACCGGTTGCGGCGGATCCTGGAACTAATTCAGCTCCAGGAAACCCTTCGGTCGAACTCTGATGATAGCTCTCGGTCTTAGATTGATTACAAGGGTTCCTGGGTGTAAATGCAATAACTATAACTCAAGCATGGCATCATAATTTTAATTAGAATACCAATTTTCTAATTTGTAAGAACTAATCCTTTCAGCATGGAATGATTTAACACAACAACAAATCGATTCAATAAAATAATAGCAATTAATAATAATATCACCCACCCGCACATGCAAATTGACCTAGAGATAGGTCTTGTGAGATTTAACTCGCTTTTACACTGCCTATTGCTTGCTAGATCCTCAAATAATCCTTTCTTACTCTTAGCTTCACCAAAATTACCAAAAAAACTCGAAAACAAAAACCAACCAGCAAGCATTGATCAAAACAAGATCAAAATCATTCTTTTGTGGATCTAAAAGATAGAGATATGGTTTAGAACACTCACCCTATTTATCTCGGATTTTCTAAGGATTTTCTGAATTAATCTTGAAGATTTCGCTTTAGGTTATGGTGTTTCTTTTAGATTTGAGAAACCTATTTTGTTTTCTTCCTAAGATAAAATGAACGTACTGTTCAATCTCAATTACAAAAGAGATAAGAATTCTCCCTTATTTGCACTAATACGCTGAAATTTACATTAAGCCCAATACCCATATTTTAATTAAAAGAATTGACTTTTTAAACTATTTTAACAATGAACACATTTTGATTAAGATGTTTGCATATCTCAAATTCTCCTTTTTAAAAAAAAATTAAAGATTCAAACCAAATAATTATACTTCTCTAAACTCAAATTCCAATTATCTTCAAATAAACTCATAAATTCTAATTTCTTTAGTATTCTCTAAATTTAGAATTTATTAAAAACAACTAACTCTCAATAATATTTTTAAATGATTCTTTACACTTTGAAAATACTAATATTTGCAAATTTCATAATGATTTAGAATTAATTATTCTAAAACAAATTATCTTTTACAAAAAACTACAAATTTCAAACTAACGATTTAAATTTTCCAAATTAAATCATTATTTAGTTTATTATATTTACTAAAAAATCAAAGTTGTTACAGACTTTCCCCCTTAAATAAATTGTGTCCTCGCAATTTTGATTCAGAGAAAAGTCCATATAAAAACATATATATATATATATATATATATATATATATTCAAAAGTTCATTCTTTTAAATTTAACCAACACCGTAAATAATAAGATATCGTTCTAACTTACACTTTAATTTATAAAATTAATATATTCTCCGTCCTTATTTTCTAATTGGAAAATAAGTTCACACAAATATTTTTAACTTCAACTCTCAAATTTTTAATTAATTCTCCAATTATTTATTTTCAAAATTTATTTTTCACAATTTCTTAGTTATTCTCTTTTCAACATTTTCCAATTAACTTCCATTTAAATTTAATATAAACTAATTCCAAAAATTTAAAATATTTCCCTTAACTTATCTCACTATATAAAATAATATCAAGCCACGAAATTAAACTGATTCATTTCATCACTTGGCTGCAAAGTGGATAGCATATAATACCAACATTGCCTCGCCAGGCTCTCCACTTCTCATAATTTTTTCAATGGCTATAGTATCATTTTTAAACTTTTTTTAACTCAATTATTTTCCAAACTTCCAAATTAATTATTTTTATGTCAAAATGTCTTGTTCGATGTTTATGAGCTCCTTGATAACATGGCGCCCCACATATCAATCAAAATCCTTAAATATTTTCCGGATAAGTCAACACCATAATATAATCACAAGTTTTCTTAGTTATATTTATTTTTATTATCACTAGCATCCATGCATCTAGTTTAAATAAATACAACTAAGTAATCAATTTCTAGCAACCAATTAACCAACTAAATAGTTAATTACAGCGGAACAATTATATTTCTAAAATTCTGATGCGCAACTCTGGTCATCCTAGATCATTTAACTCTTAAACTTATTTACTCTAATTTCCTAAATTCTTTACTAAAAAAATTGTTTACTTTAAATTAATTCATTTCCATTTATCTCTTTAAAATATATTTCCCAATAATCCAAAATTTTCCAAATTCTAAAAGATTTTAACACATCACTTTCCAAAAGTTTAATATCACAAATTCCAATTTAACCAGTCAAATTTATAAATCAAAATATGTCCCAATTGATTATTCCGATTATCAATTTATATTCCTATCCCTCAATAGATAATATATATAATTATCTACCACATACCCCAGAGGACAGGACTCTAAGTCTCACTAGGTCTCATATCTATGATATTATACGCTATAATGTTCTGACTTAGCTCTGATATCAAATTGTAACGACCCCACCTTATACCCATATTATTAAAGAATATTATAAATAACGTCGTCTAATAGTACAGAGAATACGGCTTGTTAAGGGAGAACAAATGTGAATATAATTTTAAACTAACACTAACACGTCGTACTTACCATTTTACTAAATCTCTGTAATAAAATTTGACGTATATAGTTTAAGTTCAAAGTAATAACCACATTAGTTTCTCAGAATCAGAACAGTATATCATATAAAATTGTAATCATAGATCATAGTGAAATAATAAATCTAATATACATATACAAACTATGAGTCTACAAAATAAAATACTTTACCCACATAATAGACATCTGGTACAAATTTCTAACTCAAATATACATTTCATAACCAAACACAAAGTACACTAGCCATAAATGAATGTTGGAACTAAAGAATGGAAGGGGGAACAAGGAAAATTTCGAAAATAGGAGAGGGGGATAAGGGGTGATAATGTGGCATGTATTAGAGGAGGATAGGTACCTTAGGGGTGTTTTAGTAATTCTCTAAATACCTTATATATAAAATCAATCTGCAAATTTTTCTCCCTCACTTTTTCATTTCAACTTCCATATTCTAAACCACCTTCCAAGTTTTCAAACTTTCATGGCATCCGAAAAGAATTTCTAAAGTTTAAAATTTTAAGTTTCTTTCACTCTTAAAAACTTAAAACCTTGTTAAAACTTCCGCATTCTTTTCTTTTACCTCCATCTCTCCAGAACAAGCCCTCGCCTCCCCTTTCACATCATAGACGAACTACTAGCCACCTATAGCTAAATCAATTAGCCACATAAGGCATAAAAACACATTTTTTCTAAAGAAAAGTGAAGTGCTAGGTCGCTTTCTAAAGTTAGTGGAAGGTCGGGTTAATTCGGTTAGCTTTTGGTGAGTAAAATTCTCACATTTTTACTAAGTTTTAAAAACATATATTATTGCTTGACTTGGTTGTTAATATGGTGTTGTTTGAGTAAAAAAATAATGTTGGTTGTATATATGTATAAGTGCTTGGACTATAATAATGTTTGGGTATAATTTGTATGTGCTTGTATTACATGATTTGGAATTAGACTTGAAATGAAGTCTAGCGAGATTGGATATAGTATCCAAAACCCACTTCGAACCAACATTTGCGTTCGAATTGGAGACATCTTAAAGATTATTGAAGACAGTGCTCCTTGAAGTGTCTTTGGTTTCGTTCAGACCCAGAATGAACTTGTATGGATGAATGCTAGCATTGCATTTCTGCCTGAAGGACAGTGTTAGCAATCCAAGATGGTTCGCTATGAGGAAATGGTAAGTGTGTAGCCTCTCAAGCCTCACAACTCGGGAATGGCTAAAACAAGGTAGGCTGCAAGGCTATGTGGGTCGCTCAAATTAGGTATGGTCATCCGTTATCTAGATTCGATATCTATGTATGCTTCGGGGACCATTTATGGTTGTTGATCGCAACTTGGGGTTGATCATATTCGGTACTATCCAGTTCAGGGATAGGCTGGTCTTGTCATGCCAAGGTCGAAAGGTTTTCGATCACTTTTATCTAGAGGTGTACTCTTTTTGAAGGTAGTCCATTACCTTGCCATTGTTGGAAATCCATTCTCCAATAAACACCTTCCTTTTTGAATATATATCTATTATTGCTATCATGTTCACACATCACAGCTACTTGGATATTAAATAATTTGAACCTAGACATTATGATAATATCAAAGGATTTTATATACAAATATTTTGGTTATCATAAGGTTAAAACCCATATGTATTTATATGCGGCGTGGTCTTACGAGATACCTTTGGTTTGAAGGCCTTTATAAAGTTTAACTTATGCTTTACTCACACCTGACCCATGTCTAACTCGGACTTTTATTTTCTTTCCCTAAAACTCTTGGGTACTCAAATTTGTATGAGTAGCCAAGTAGTTTAGGTTCCCAGTGGATGCATTTTTGGAGGACCTTGGAGTCGGTGGCTTTATCAATAGCTAATTGTTTATCTTGTTTCCGTTGTGTCTTATGTATTTTGTATCAGTTAAGTCGGGATATGTAGTTATAACTGTCCAGGGTAGAATTGTAGTATATGACTCTGATGTATCATTTTGGAAATGATTGTGTAAATTTTTATGTTAATTAATGTATATTGTTCTGTTGTATTGTTAGATTCTTTGTTGTTTAGTTTCATCTTGTCTTCTTTTCTTTCCCCAATGATCCATCTTTCCGGCTCTTAGGATGCTCGACACGTGAATATCATGTATGTATTAGTGTCGACTTTTGAGGATCGAAAAGGCGGGTTGTTACACAGATGATTACGGTGAAATCATATTTCTAATCTATCGAAGCAACACATAAGTAACAATGTATTGTACAAGTTTTCTTTTCTTCATCACTAGGATGGTAAGATACTTCAAATCTATGGTCAAATTGCTTAGTGCAACTTTGAAGCCTTTAGTCAAATATGATGACATTTATCGATTAACCATTTTACTCTAGGCAAAGATTTTAGCTTTAAGTTGATTATTATTTACACTGGTGCCGACCTTCCACAATGTAGAAGGCAAATTCTCTCTTTTGGTATTGTTTCACTTCAAATGGTTCGACGAATACCCAACTATGGCCATAACACAAACATCATCTCATGTGATTGACCATAATCAAAGTATCATTTGGGAACTTAATATCCAAAATACTCTCAAGTATGAAGGCTACTTTATACCATTGCATGATATCTTCTTTTTGACTTAGTTGTATTTAACTTGTTGAAGACTCTTGTTGAGTCATTTCGTGATTATTCCCAACAACCACGACAACATAACCACTTAGTACCCCCAACGACCAGGAGTAACCGATCGTCCATCGTATGAAAAGCATTGCGGACACTAATCTCAATGGATGTATCAATGTCATTTTCTCAAAACATCTCGACTAGAACATTTAAGGATAAGTATATTAAATACACGTACAATACTCATGGTTATGAACATATTCGCAACTACAATCAATTAAATACTTTTTCTAAGAGTTTTCTACTTGTATATATTTTATTTTTCCACAACATTACTTATACCATAATATAACGGTGCATGCAATAGGTAATAAAACCAAAATCTTACTTTATTCTAAATAATTATCCTAATTAAGAATTAAGTTATAAAATAAATTAAAAAATTGCTCATATGGCACACCCTTAACTCTATCGCTCCATATACCTATAAATACACTGTCAAGTTCTCATTTAGAGCCATTGAATTTACAAAGCCCTAATTGCAAAATTAAAAGCTCTTTCTAGTTCATTTGAATTTTTAACCTATTGGGCGAGTTGGATAATGATTTTCCAAGGAAGTTTGTGTTGATGGTTCAAGGTGATCATATCGACGAGATCATGCAAGTGATATTGATTTCAATTTTAGTTATATGACAATTACATGATGTTGTTCATTGCTTGTGATTAATATAGTATGCATGTATGTATAATCCTTTTATTTGACAAAGTTAATTATAAACACCATTTGTGACGACCCGGATTTTTAACGTCTATTAATTGGGTAATTAACTGGTTTAAATCATTGAAACGTTGATTTTATTAGTCTAACAAATAAATTTTTGATAATGGAAATATCTGAATAAATGTAAATTGATTTGAAAACTATCACAAATATTGAATTATAAAATCTCTTAATATGGTAAGTCTTATAGAAATAAAGTATATATATTAACTCCATAATTTAAATGAAGATGAAATATCCATAAAAGGAAAAAATGAAAATACATACAAGCTTATGATGTTTAACATGTATATAAGTATATAAATGCATATATAAATATGTGTGTGTGTGTGTGTGCCCATATGAAAATCAAATATATAAAGGTTTATATAATTGAGAATGTATATATATATATATACATGTATAATGACAAAATGAACATAAGTAAATATATGAAGAATGTGTATAAAATGATGATAGGAATATACATAAGTAAGTATATATGTGGAACATATAAATGTATATAACATGGGTGTATTTAAAAATATATAGAAATATATAAGTATACTTATATGTATATAGGTTATATAAAATAGTGATGGTGGAAAATGTAAATCTATAGTGAGTAAACTGCCACTTTAATTATGCTTCAGCCTATTGAAATTGATGCTTATGATAAAACATTGAATAAAATTGTGGAAATTGTTTGCATGGTGAGATTATGTTTGTATATAAATAAATATGTAGATATTTGAATATGTATGCATGTACATATGAGTATAAACCCTCTGTTCTTAGTTACAGGTTTATAAATCAAGTTTAAGAATTTAATTTCTCTTTATACAGTGTAAATTAGGCTAAGATCTTAAAAAGAAAAATCATCGTGGCTATGTAATTTCATTTCTAAAAAGAACTGCAGGTAAAAGTATTAAGTGAATGTTGTGAAGTAATGATTTTACAGTAAAATCATTTTTTATCAGAAAAATCAAACAAAATCAAAGGGGACAAGTATGAAAATATAAAACAAGACAATTGCATTAAATGCTATCAATTCTAGCACAAACTAGGTCATTTCAAATTGCTAATAAAAAATCATTTCAGCCTCCACAAGAGAAAAAATCTCTGACCAAAGGATTAGAAAGAAAAATTTTGTACCAGTTAATACCTATCCCTGTAAAACCTTTTCTATATATATATCCTTCTTGTTCCATTTTCGTTCACAAAAACTAAGTATACCAGAAAATAAGTAGACACTACCATCTTACAAACTTAAACAACAACTCAACTAAGCAAACAAGAAGATCAAAACAAACCAAGACTAAAGGCAGTTAGTAGCTTCCAGATATTGGTTCTCTGTTCAAACTTTTTACTGGTGAGTAAACTCAAGTTTGTTTTTATTTTAAATCTGGATGCATGAATAAAATTTAAAAGTTTGATGTAAAATTGTTTGTATGATGATGTATTGAATATATATGAGTGTAAAACTGGGTGCATGTGTTGATGTATCAATGTTCTTCTCTTTTTAAAAGTACAGAGTTCAAATTTAAATAAAAATTCCAATTCCTCTCATTCAAATCTTAGTTAGGCTTAGGTATTTAATCAAAATATGTTTGTTTAAAATTAAACTAAGATTTAAAAATATTTTTAAGAATAATAATTAGAAATATTATCTGGAAAATAAAAAGAACAGAGGAACCAAGTATATGTTAAAAAATCAAATACAATGATTTGTTAATTCATATATATAATATGAATCTCCTTTTCAAACTATGATTTTTAAAACAAAAATCTTGAATTTTAGTTTGGGCTTGAGGGATCATTTTGGTGATGACCAGAGAAGTGTTTTTGAGCAAGAACTGGTGACTGGGCGATTTCTGGTGACTGGAAACTTCACTGGAGAGGGTCGGGGTGTAGGAGAGCTTGGCAAAAATGCCAAGTGGGTTTATCTTCACCTGTGGCGGCGGTGATCGGTCGATTTTGTTTTAAACCCTAATTTTGGGTTGGGGTCGGATTTGGGATGACGGTGTCATATCTGGCGCGTCGAGTTGCTTCGGACCAGGTGTGTTGGTGGCGTGGAGGTCTAGCGAGGCTGAGGTCGGAATTCTACGACCTTTGGTGGTCGGCGATAGGAGTTCGAGGTGTTTTCAGGTGAGATGGTGGTTCTTGGAATTGTTCGAGATCCCTCGATTTTGATTTTGTGTCTGTTTGGGTGTTTGGGTGGTTAGAATTGGATGTGTTGACGATCGTCGTGATGCGAGGAGGGCGTCGATGATCGGAGAGGCGAGTCTCTGGCGTACACGTGCACGCGTGTCAGTGTTTAGGTAATGGGTCGCTGTAATTTGGAAAGAAGGAATCGTCTCGAGTAAAGATGAGTGAGGCTCGGGTTTTTTTTCGTGAAAGCTGGGTTTTGACCCGAGTTAGTATTTGGGGGTTAGCAAGCTTTATTATGCAACAGTTTAAAAAAATATATAAAGCAAAGAAAGAAAAAAAAATAGATAGTGACTCGGGTCTGGGAGTGGAAGTACTAGGGTTTTACTCGGGTAAGATATTAGAGGTTTAGTTTGAGGTTATGTAACTATATATTTTTTTAGGTTTAGTTAGATCTTAAGTTTAATTAAAATTTAATTAATAATGTAATTAACTAATAATTTAAGAGGATGAAATGTTTTATCATTAAACTCAAAGACTTTTGTAGATTTACAAGTTAATGATAATTAATTCCAAAAAGTTTATTAATCCTGATGATGATTATTAAGATAAACGAATTATCTTAACTAAGTAAGGTTGGGTGATTAGGATTTATTAATTAGTTAATTATTGGATTATTAATTAAAGACTAATTAATTAAAGTTAAGGATAATTAATTAAGGGTAATAAATCAATTAGAGATTAATTAATTAAATGATAATTACTTAATTGAAGGATTAATTTGTAAAGGATTAATTAATTTAATTTGTAATTAAGAGTTAAATTAATAATTAAGGGTTGATTAACTAGGGTAATTAACCAATGGAATAATTGCTTGATGAAAATAATTGAAGCTAAATTGCTTAAGGGAAGTAATTTAAGGATTAATTACTTAGTGTAATTAATTAAGGTAATTAACTAAGAGTTGGTTAATTAATGAGTGTGATTAATTAAGAGATAATTAATCAATGCAAGTGATTATTGAATAATTAATTTGAGAAATTAATTAAGGTTAAATGTAATAAATCATTGTTAATTATTTTATAAGAGTAATTAAGGGATTATTCAATTTGATGAGTGAAGGCTAATTAATTTGTGAAATTAATTAAGAATTAATTACTTATTGTAATTAAAGGATAATTAATCAAGGATGATTAATTAAGATGGATAATAAAAAGGTGATTAATTAATTGATTTGTAATTAATCAATGTTAAGTAAAGGTAATCCAAGTTATTAAAGATTAGTAATTAATTTAATTAGAGATAAATTAAATTAATTTTGGGAGTGATCAATCTTGCTTATGAATGATTGAATGATGTTCAATGCATTGGATTGGTTTATATCTCTGATATGAAATGTTTTGTGATATGATATGTTTGAGTGGACAGTAATAAACGTGGTTATCTATCAATGATGAATTGCTGTGATAAAAAGTGACATCCTATATTTAAAGTTTGAATTGTACTTCATTTGAATAACTTGGGTTAAGATGACATGAGATTCGAAAAGACCGGAGTCGGGTATCAGTAAATACCCTGAACCATTTCGATTTGTAACATACAAAATTCTTTATAAATTGAATATGTGAAAATAAACAGGTTGGAATGGAATGAATTGTGTAATATGGGTATTTAACCGGAAACTGTTGTGAGATAAATATTGACTTTGAGAACTCGTAAAGGGTACGAGTTGCACTGATATTCACATATGTCATAGATTGGTATTTCATATTATATGGGTTTTACTCACGCTGGTTTCCAGCCTGACCCGGGTGTTACTTTGATGTAATGCTCGGGTCAGACCGAGTATTACAGATTTTCAGGTAAGGACGTTCTGGAGCTCAGGAGGCGAGCTGGATGGCAGGAACGTATGGAGTGTATTCCGCTGTGATATATTGTTATTTATCTAGGACAAGTTATTTTAACTATTCAGTGTTTGTGAAAATGTTGTAACTCTGATGTATTCATGTAAATTAACAAATTCAGTTTCCTTTGTATAACTGATATTATTATTTGATATTGTATTTTGATCCGCTGCGAATGTGAGAATCTCTGTCTTATTCTGTTTCTTCTTCTATCTCTTTTCTTTTTCTCCTAACTATCTGGAATTTTCGGGTTCAAAATTCCGGGTCGTTACATTTGGTATCAGAGCAAAGGTTAAGTGAGAACCTTGGCTCTGGTGGGTGTACTCATAAGGATAGGGTCAATAGTACCCTAGAATGAGTTGAGTGTGTATATATATATGAGAGCGTACTTGTTGTTTTCTTATATAAAGATTTTAAATGATTTTATGTAAGAATATATTTGGATATATATATAAAGCAATATTCCTTAACCAATAAATGTTAAGGTAATTGGTTGTTAAATTAATGGAATTAAATTAAGAGGTAATAGAAATACAACCAAATTGAAATTAAATAAAGGTAAGTTTAAAATGGATTCAAACTGAAATTAAATCTTGAATTTGGAGAAAAGTTTCAGAATAAGATAATAATGAATTGGTTTCCAAATATGATAATCTTGGTTATTATCATAAATGATTGTTGTGTTTAATAATAAGATGTGTATTAATGAGTAAGCAAAATGAAATGTTTTAGATAAGTACGACGTATAAATTAGAACTGAAGATGATCTAGATTGTGAAGTTTTAAATCTAAGCCAGAAAATTTGGAATTTGTTTCAAAGTGCTAAAATAAATAATAAATAAGTATTATTTGAATAAAAGGGACTTGTTGCAAACAAGGGTTGTTTGAAAATTTGTTTGAATTAAAAACCAAAGGTGATTTAAACATTAAGGATAGCTTAGTGTGTAAAGGAAATAATATGTATATATGAGGAATATTCATAATATCAAAGATGGTTTGAAATAAACTCTAAATGTTGAGTTTTAAATTTGGAATGAGATGTGAAACCCAAGGTGATAAGTTTTTGAACTTATATGATTATTAATGTGAAGTTTAAAATTTGAAATGGGAATTCAAATTGGGTAAGGTTGTCTAGATTAAGTAAATTGAACTTAACTTTGGGAAAGTTAAATAATTTAACAAGCAACCTGAATTGGAAATTTCGAGATGGAATTGGAATCTAACTTGGGAAGTTTAATGGTTAATTTGAATTGGGAGTTTGTGTGATCTCAAAATGAGTATGAGATCTGGAAATTGAAAATGGATGGATGTTTTAGAATAAATTAGATGATGTCATCCTATTGTTATTAATAATATTTAGATTGTGAATTGGATTTGTTTAAATGAATGAGGAATGAAGTGTGGTAATATATCCATTATTGAGATAAATAGGGAATTAAACTTTAATTTGAAATTAAGGATATAGAATTACTTTGAACAGAAAATTTGAATAATTAAATTTGTAAATTAAAATTGTTTTGAACTCTTATTTGAACTTTGAATTTAGTTAAGTAAAGATAATTTAAAATGGAATTTTGAGAATTGGACTCAGAATTAAATTGTTTAAAGATTTGGATTATTGATTTAAAAATAAGGGTTAATTTGATTTAAGGGGTTAAATCGACATTTGAAAATTTAACTCGAATTTATATAATTCGAGATGGTTTAATTTGAGATTCAGATTTCATTAGTTCAAATTGAATTTAGTTTGAATTAACTAGAATTGAAGATGGATAAGTATAAAATTCAAATGGCAAATTTGAATTGGATTAATTTGAAATAAAATTGAAGATTGAATGAGTTCAAATTCAAATGGGAATTGGGATTAATTCATATAGAAATTGAAATGATTTGAAATTGAAGTGGATTCAATTTGAAATTAGTCTAAATTAATTTGAATAATTTGAAATTGTTATTAAAGTGAATATGTTTAAAATCAAATGGAATTTGATCTGAATTTGGAAAGAAATTGAGGTTAATTAAACTTGAATTGGGGATAAATCAAGTTCAACGGAAATTGAAGTTATTCAAATTAGAAGTGAGTCAATTTAAATGGAAGTGGAAATTTTAAATTGAATTGATGGGGAATTGAACAGTTTGACTCTGGACTATTTTCAAAATAAACTGTTTTAATATAAATCTATTTTTCCAAATTATTTACTATACAACTTTTCTTTTTAAACCTAAAACTATCTTAAGCTTGTTTTACAATTACTTTTGGAACTATTTAACAATTTTACAACTGATTTATAAACTAATTACTGTTTTTCAATTGTTTTATAAATAATTACTATTTTTCAACTATTTACAATTACTTAACTGTTTTACAGCTATTTTACAAACTAATAATTATTTTTCAACTACTTATCTATTTTTAAAAAAATTTAAGCTATTTTCTAAATATAAACTGGTCGATGTTCAAACTGTTATTGATTAAATACCCAACTGAGATAAGAATTGAAGTAATAATCCAAATGGTGATTAAGGCAAATGTGAATAAGTGAATAAGATCAAAGAGAGGATGAATAGAAAGGGAATTGATTTAACTGATAATCAATGAATATAAATACGTAGGATGTACGTATATTATTCTATTCGCATAGTGATTTGATCCAGATTCGAGCACAGAATTTTGAGAGAGTATTATCAATTCGAGTTGGGATTTTTTACTCGATTTTCGACGGCAAACCTGGATATGGATTTTTGATTGGTTCTAGGTATTCTCTATCATAGTTTTGACTATGCAAGGAGAATGACGGTTTCTGATCAAGAAACCAGACATGAGTCCGCACTAGGAAGTCGGGTGGACAATACTAGTTCGGAAGTGAAATTATGTGATCGAGTGAGCGATCAGATTGATATAGCGTACGGATGATATGTGTACATCGTACGGGTTTGAATGAATTTGGCATTGAAAATTTATGGATAAGAACTGTAAATGGTCTTTGAAATGAAAAGTATATTTTGTGGAATATATGATGAGGTAAAATGGAAATTGGAAATTTCTATGATTTAAGATTCACTTTATGAAAGGTAATGTGGTTAATAACTTTATAAAAGAGTAATCAAATTTGAATATTTGATTTAGAATAAACAAAGTTATATATCTTTGTTATATATGGTAAACTTCCCTTGTTGAATCTATTGCCTGAAGAAAGGGTTTTGAAAGTATTTGAAGTATAAAAGTGAATTTATACAAGTATGAAGTGATTCAAAATTTTCCCAAGGTTATTATATATATACGTATATATAAAGGATTTTGTGAAAATGATTTTGGAAAAAGGTTTTGGGAACCTTTGAATTTGGAAAGGTTTTGATTTTTGAGGAAAATCAAATGTGGAACTTGGAAAGCCTAGTTTGTGAATTATCGATTCTGGGATAATCGATTTTAAGAAAGGAGATTTATATGAAATTCATACTAGGTGTATGATTTGGAAAATACTATATGTGTATAGTATAAAGTGTTTTGAAAGTTGCTCTGGGGAAAAAGGCGCTCCCTTGAATGAACTTCTCAGGAGTGCCAAAGGGTGGTACTGCCTTGAGCCCTAAGAGGGGGTTCTAAAGTTGATCCTGTGAGGAGTCCAGACAAACTAGTTCCTGAGGATTGTTGGGCAGCGAAAGTCGAGGGCTCTGATGCCTACAGGGGCATTTGGGTTATGCTGTGACGACAGTGTAACTCGATGTCGCTGCGATCTACTGTGTGGACCATAGCAAAAATCATGTGGAGGATGAATGCCAACAGTCTACACTTGATTTTGCTGGGATGGCAACGTAACATCGGTAGGCTGCGATCTATGGTCAAGTGGAGGAGTTTCATTCTTTTGGCAGCGAAATTCGAGGGCGCCGATGCCTACAGTTATATGGGTTTTTGCTGTGATAGCAACGTAAAGCCCGGGTATAACTGCGATCTGTAGCGGGTTCCTTGGCGTAATCGAGGGGCGCAGAGGCCTACAGTTATCTATGGATTTTGCCGGGATGGCAACGTAACCATCGGGTTAACTGCGACCAGGGATGGGGGTGATGATTTCCAAAGCATTCTCACCAAAGATATTTCCTCTATTTTCAAAAATGTTTTCGATATTTTCAATAAAAATTTTTTTTCAAGTATTTTCATTTGGGCGTTGAAAACAGGTTTACCAAGTACTTATAGATTTTCAGTCCTACATCTGATCAACGTATGACCGAATTTCTATGAGAACAAGGATGGACTTGTCGAAACATCGAGTTATAAAAGTATTTTTATAAAAACTATTTTAGTAATATTATATAGATATTAAAAAGTGTTTTTAAAAAAAATATTTATTCGATTTTAAGCATTTTCATAAATTCTGGTTTGGTTCCTTTTCGAGGACGAAAAGTTCCAAAGGGGGGAGGAATGTGATGACCCGGATTTTTAACGTCTGTTAATTGGGTAATTAACTGGTTTAAATCATTGAAACATTGATTTTATTAGTCTAACAAATAAAATTTTGATAATGGAAATATCTGAACAAATGTAAATTGATTTGAAAACTATCACAAATATTGAATTATAAAATCTCTGAATATGGTAAGTCTTATAGAAATAAAGTATATATATTAACTCTATAATTTAAATGAAGATGAAATATCCATAAAAGGAAAAAATGAAAATACATACAAGCTTATGATGTTTGACATGTATATAAGTATATAAATGCATATATATGTGTGTGTGTGTGTATGCCCATATGAAAATCAAATATAGGAAGGTTTATATAATTGAGAATGTATATATATATACACACACACATGTATAATGACAAAATGAACATAAGTAAATATATGAAGAATGTGTATAAAATGATGATAGGAATACATAAGTAAGTATATAAGTGGAACATATAAATGTATATAACATGGGTGTATTTAAAAATATATAGAAATATATAAGTATACTTATATGTATATAGGTTATATAAAATAGTGATGGTGGAAAATGTAAATTTATAGGTGAGTAAACTGCCACTTTAATTATGCTTCAGCCTGCTGAAATTGATGCTTGTGATAAAACATTGAATAACATTGTGGAAATTGTTTGCATGGTGAGATTATGTTTGTATATAAATAAATATGCAGATATTTGAATATGTATGCCTATACATATGAGTATAAACCCTCTGTTCTTAGTTACAGGTTTATAAATCAAGTTTAAAATTTTAATTTCTCTTTGTACAGTGTAAATTAGGCTAAGATCTTAAAAAGAAAAATGATCGTGGCTATGTAATTTCATTTCTAAAATGAACTGCATGTAAAAGTATTAAGTGAATGTTGTGAAGTAATGATTTTACAGTAAAATCATTATTTATCAGAAAAATCAAACAAAATCAAAGGGGATAAGTATGAAAATATAAAACAAGACAATTGCATTAAATGCTATCAATTCTAGCACAAACCAGGTCATTTCAAATTGCTAATAAAAAATCATTTCAGCCTCCACAAGAGAAAAAATCTCTGACCAAAGGATTACAAAGAAAAATTTTGTACCAGTTAATACCTATCCCTGTAAAACCTTTTCTATATATATATCCTTCTTGTTCCATTTTCGTTCACAAAAACTAAGTATACCAGAAAATAAGTAGGTGTAGGATCTAGATTAACCCTATAGTGGGGTGAATAGGGTTATCGTAAATTTTCTCGAATTAAACGCGAAATCAAACTGCAGATAAATAAATATGCTGAAAAGTAAATCACACACAAAATTTACCCAGCTTCAGCAACCCCTGCCTACTGCTGCATTCCCAGATTTCTATTAGGATTAAACAGTATCCCGCTTACAAACACTCTAACATACTCGCACACCATGCTCACTGAACTAACCCTAACTAGACAATCTGACACTACCTAAACCCTAGGTGGTGATTTACCCTGAATTGATTTAAAAAATACAAACTAAAAACCAATGAAAAACAAGGGCAAAATTAAATTGTAAACTTTAAAACAATTTTGCCCCTTATTAAAACAGATAACCCTAGCCCAAACAAAACCCTAATTAAATTAAGGCTATCCCCTTTATTATTTTATCGGCCCACTATTTCTTCTTCTCGCTTCGGCCCGCTTTCATTTTTGTTGAGATAATGGCGATTAAAGAAAATTAGGGCTTGGCTCTCTGTGGCGATTTTCTGTTGCTTTGAATTAGGCTTTGGCTCGTTCTTCTGTGAAATTGAATTAGGGCTTTTGCTCTTCGTTGTTTCTCTGTAATTTGGACTTCTGATTGATGTTTGGAAGAGATCGCTCGAATTCGTTGCTCCTTGCCTAAGTCTGGAATTAGGGCTTTTGCTCTTTTCTCTGGCGATTCTGGATTGGGGCTTCGGTATGTGATTTCTGCTCGTTGCTTTTCTCTGATTTATACTTGAACTTGATTGTTCTCTGTTTGTCAATGATGATCTGGGTTTTTCTTGTTCTGCCCTCCTTGTCGATGATGATATTGGGTCTTCTATTTATACACATCTGATTTGATTTTCGTGGTTTCCAAGTTATTGATTCTTTCCTTTATTATGTTGTGATATTTTGGGAAAGTACGTTGTACCCACGGCTTTGATTATACAACGTTCGATTCTTTGAATTGATGTTTCAGAAACTTTCCTCTTATAAATCTTTGACTGTTTCAACTTGATTTAAAATATACGGTTTTGGATTTGTGATATATATTTTTTTCTTCACCACGTCTCTGCCTCCTGTTCCTCACTGTTTCGACTTGTTTACTGTTGATCACTTATCTTGTCTCTGACCATCTGACTTTGGCTTCACTGATATAGTTTGCGTGAACTTCTGGTGTTCATCCCTGACTTTGGTCTGTTGTGATAATGTTCTCTTGAATTACATTCATTATGGTCTCAGTATTATGTTCATATGCTTGCTGTATGTTTCATTGTGCATTCTGACTTGTATACCCTGACTTCATTGATGTCATTTGAAGTTGGTTGTTGCATCACTGTAGCTTTATTAGTTCATCCAGACCTTTTCATATGTTCTCTGTCTAGTCTCTGATCTTCACTGTGAGCTTTAGTCTGCATTGAATCTTCAACATGCCTCTGGCCTAATGTATTTGATCATGTTACTGTTGTATTCCATTGTTCACTCTAGTCTCTGATCATGTTAGACTTGATCTTGTTGCCTTCACCTGTAGTTGTATAACTTTGTTCTTCTGAAGTGTTGGATTAGTGTATATGTATTCATGTGTAGTTTTGATGCACTGTTGCATTCACTGATCTGGTTATTTGTAGCATGTTGTTACTAGACTTGACCTTGTAGTCTTCATTTGATGGTTCTCTGTCCAGTTTTGGTTAGTTCTGCATTTGATTGACTTGTAGCCTTTGTGCATGCTTTGCTGTTGGGTTTGTTGTGCTGACCAGAATTTGCAGTCTTGTATTGACTTGTAGCATTCTTTGAGACAGTTTGCATTTCTTTGATCTTTACTTCACCTGTGTTGCATTTTCATGTAGTCTGGTTCATGTGCATTGATGAACTTGATCATTTTGTATATGCATATCTATGGTTGTTATTGTTTCACTGAAGTCTGGTCATTTGAACTGTACAGTTTCACTTTTGTTTTACATTGAACTGTAGCTTGTGACTTTGGTTGAGTCTGCACATTCATATATGCTTGTCCACCTATGCTCTGGTCTCTAATGCATACAATACTGTTTTGTATTGGACTGTATCTTGACTTGTTGCTTCTTGAGCTTGAAACTGTTTTGTATCACTGATTCATTTGTGTTACCTTGTGTTGCCATATTGAGTTGCACTGTGTACATGCACAGTTTTATTATTGCAGTGATACTTTGAATTTTGGTCAAGGCCATTTGCACTTGTGTGTTGAATCTGATTTTGATTTGACCTTGTGCACACGAGTTGGCGAGGCAGTGCACACGTGTATATGTGTGTACTACAGCCACTTGTAATTTCCTGTCCCTGATATGAATACTGATATGCACAGATATTACATAATCAAAGATGATGACGATAACCCATATATCTGAGATAGCTTAAAAACAAATTTTATATTTTTGCAAATTAAAATTTGTTTCTTTTCAGATTACTGCTGTAGTTGTTAATTATACAGGTACACAGGAGATAGGACAAATACTGAAGCTGGACAATGCAGATGCAGAAGAATGAGTGTATGAGTGATGTAGTGAGGACAAACTGTAAATGTGATATGTATGAGATCAATGTAATGTATGAAATTAGTGTGTGAACTGAAAACATTGTATTATATAAAATATTATATTGAATAAAAATACTGATTGAATTTGTCAAATTCTGTGCAATAATATTAATATTCAATATTTATTTCTATATGTGTACAATCTGCAAACACATCTAAAAATCGATATATATTTTGTTATCATCAAACAATAAACACACATCAATCAATCTCCCCCTTTTGATGATGACAAACATATATATTTAAGATTTTGAAATTCTAATAAATGTGTTTAAGCAAATATTTAGCTCCCCCTATATGTATACTCCCCCTTCAACTGAGACCACTCCCTATTTAGAAGATTTAGGAAATTACAGAAGAATAAAAGAGTTATAGAAAAATAACTAACAGCATTTAACAAATTTGGTGAAGTATTCCAAAAATACTTATTTCCTTATCAAAATCTCTTTCTTCTCCCCCTTTTGTTATCATCAAAAGACTGACAAAAAATAATGGAACGGTAGGGGAAAACAAATGGAAAAAACAAGGAAAAACCATAATATATCATAGCAAGATAACAATTTCCACATTTTAGAGAATGGTTCTATGATTTGGTTTTTATATAATGAGAAGAGGGATGTTTCATTTTATTTATTATAATTTTAAAAAAATTTGACATTTAAGCACAAAAAAAAAGCACTTACTAACCACGCATAACCACAAGGACTTTTAAATGGGTTTAGCAGTTACTCATTAGCTATCAAGCTCCATCCATGCATAACCATAAGGACTTTTAAATGAGAATGGAGTGATGATAAATTTACATGATCCATCCATGCATAACCATAAGGACTTTTAAATGAGAATGGATGCATGAGAAATATTTAAAAAATTTCTATATTTTTCTTTTTAAAGTAATTCACTCTTCTCTACAAAACCATTATGAATGAAAGAAAGATGGTAGAAATAGAAATGGTCGTGGAATAAGTTACCAAATTAATCATATTATGAAATTTCTTAAACCAAACGTATTTCCACTACTGAATACCATATTCGAATCAATCTTTGAATGATATCCAAAACAGGTTTGAATCCTAGAAATTGAAGTTGAAAATAAATATCCAAGAATATTTCAACCAAAAATTGAAAAATGATTAGTCAATTTCCATAATCCCCAAATCCAAACGTAATCTGGAAATCTGTCTTCGGGGAGGGGTTTTGTGAAAATATCAGCAAGTTGATTCTCAGTTGAAATGAATTCAATGCAAATGTCTTCCCTAGCAATATGATCTCTAAGAAAGTGGTGTCTCACATCAATGTGTTTCGTGCGTGAATGATGAACAGGATTATTAGACAAGTCTATTGCACTTTTACTATCTCATTTTAATGGAACTTGTTTATAAACTAAGCCAAAATCAGAAAGAGTTTGCATCATCCATAGAATTTGAGCACAACAACTTCCTAATGCAATATATTCTGCTTCAGTGGTGGATAAGCAACACAATTTTGCTTTCGACTTGACCATGTCACTAAAGAATGTCCTAGCATGAAACATGTCCCACTAGTGCTTTTCCTGTCAACCAATGAACCCGCATAATCAGCATCAGAAAAACCAACTAAATCAAAATTTTCACAAGAAGGATACCATAGTCCAAATTTGTGTGTGTGTGAAAGATATCTTAAAATTCGTTTAGTGGCTTTCAAATGAGATTCTTTAGGGTTAGATTGAAAACGTGCACACAAACACACAGAAAACGTAATATCAGGTCTAGAAGCAGTAAGATAGAGAAGTGAACCGATTATCCCTCGATATTTCTTCTGATCAACAGCAACTCCTTTCTCGTCTTTATCCAACTTTGTTGACGGGCATCACTGCTTTGCTTGATTTGAAATCCAATAAAATATTCCAATTCTTCAACCAAGCTCATCTCGAATTTAGCCTGCATGACTTGTTCAAATTTCTCACATAAGATTTCATTAGTAGCACCATAAATAATATCATCCACATAAATTTGAACAATCAAAAAAATTCTTTCTTTATGTAATAATAGAAACAGTGTCATGTCAGCACTTCCCTTATTAAAACCATTTTCAAAACCAAGGGGTTGTTCAAAAAACTTCTTCTTTTAAATTGATTAAGTTCAATTTTGCATCGCTCAAATCCAACTTTCACCATTAAGAGCCATTTCAACAGAATCAAATTCAATCTCGGAAATAAAACCACTGTGACAACTAAACGCACGGAAATTTTTATCAAATGAAGAGCGAGTATGTATACTTTCTGTAGGATCACCAGTTAAAATATCATTATTATCTCAAAAGCAATTTGAAGTTTTCACCGGTAAAGTTTCAACAGTTTTAACAATTTCTAAAATCCTTTTCATAGCATGAGAACTCAATAATCAATCATCATAATTTGACCAAACAGATTAAGTCCAAGAAAAAAATGGTTGGTCAATTTTTAAGCACAAATCAAAGTCATAGATAAGAACAAGTCATGTAAGATCATCTTAAGTAAGTTAGAATCTGTCAACCATCATAATTACTTCGAAAAGATCAGAATTAACATCATCAATCATTTCACATAACTGGCTGATTTAATTCAGATTATGGTGCAGATTTTCACATTTTATCTATCGTTTGAAAATAAATACAATTACCTGTTATACCTGTACGATAATCTTTCGTTGTTTGCCCATTGTGAATCTGTCACCTTTATACTAGGCCAAGGAACGTTGATTTGTCGCCTGTTGCGTATCTGGAATAGCCAGAATCCAGATAACACTAATGTTGTTCCTTAGCCTACCACCACACCTACACGGTTAAAGATTTATGTGACCTATTTGTTTTTATAGGTCCATGGTTGTTAGTGGCAGAATAATTGTGAATAAACAATCCCTTTGGAACCCAAATTTGTTTTGTCCTTTCATTCTTGTTCCAATAGACATGAAATTTATTTGTAGAATTTTTAGGAACCCAAACTTGTATAAATTTTGTGTTCTTGTTACTATGATGTCCATTTATTTCACATCCAGTAAAGACACTCTTTCCTTTAGCACTATCATCAACTTGTGTTTTTCCAAAACCTAGTCCTTTTCTATTATTAGCAAACAATTGATTTCCCAATAACATATTGAATGATTTTTCTCCTCTTGAAAAGTTACTCAGTGATTTCTCAAGATCTTGGACTTTGGTTTTCAGTGTTGTGTTTTCAAACACAAGTGAGGTGCGTCTGTTATAAAATCCTTTTTCCTAGTTTCAATGGTTTCCTTTAGATTCAAGTTTTCTTTTTCAAGATTCTCAAAGCTATTCTTCAGTTTTGATAATTCTAAATCTAAAGTTTTACGGTTTTTACAATCTAGGTTTTGAATATTTTCAAGTTCAGTTTCTAACCTAAAATTTTCACGGGCAAGTTCTCTCCTATCAGATTTTAGTTTTTCAATTTTAGAATCTAGAGCATCAACTGTTTTAGTAAGATCAAGGCACATAAAGACAAGTTCTTTATAGGGGCATTTCACCAAAAGGACAAACTTTGCAGTCTAATTAGTTTCTAGGACACACATTCCAAAAAATTACTTTCAAGGCCAAAGTCAGCAGAATAATTATTTTCAAGGACAAAGTCAGCAGTCCAATTATTTTCAAGGACCTAATTTCATAGGTTTTTAGGCCCTAGAAACTAATTATTTTACGTTTTTTTCCATGAAAGTAATTATTTCAGTTGTGTGTCCTAGAAACTAATTCCACTTACTAAAGAGGCCCTTGTGGCTAATTTCCACTTCTTTATAAGAATAGTTCTTTACCTCACTAGATTCCTCTGAGCTTGCTTCTGAATCTGATCTTGATTCCTTTGAGCTTGCTTCTGAATCTGATCTTGCCGTAAGACACAAGTTAGCCTCCTCTGAGCTATCAGTTGAAACTTCCTCTCCTTCCTCGTCGTCCCAAGTCGCTGCGAAGGCCTTTTTCTTCTTTTTCTTTCCCTTGTTGTTTTTGAGAAGTGGGCAATTTTGTTTGAAGTGACCAGGCTTGTTGCAGTTATAGCAGGTTAATTCATTTTCTGAATTGTCAGAATCTTTTGACCTATAACCATTCGTTTTCTTCTTGCGTGGCCTGAATCTCGACAATTTTCTAAGATTATTGACAGCCATTGCAAGTTCTTCAATTGGATCTTCTGCTTCATCGTCGCTCTCTTCTTTGCTCTTTAAGGCAATCGTCTTCTTCTTTGATTCGGAGTTGATGCGTTCCTCCTTTGCTTTTAACTCAAGCTCATACGTCATCAGATTTCCGATCAAATCCTCCATGCTTAGTTTACTCAGATCTTTCGATTCTTGTATTGCCGTGACTTTTGCCTCAAAGTTCATTGGTAAGACTCATAGTATCTTCCTCACTAGCTCTACCTCAGTGAATACTTTCCCAAGCGCTCTAGCATTGTACACCAAGGTTGAGAAGCGTCCAAACATATCCTTTATGCTCTCGCCTTTGTCCATCACGAATTTCTCATATTCATTGCTGAATAGGGCTAGTCGAGACTCCTTGACTTGAGAAGTTCCTTCGTGTGTTACCTCCAAGGTATGCCAAATTTCCTGTGCTGTTTTACAATGAGAAATTCTATTAAATTCAGTCTTATCAAGAGCACAGATCAGAGCATTCATAGCTTTAGCATTTGTAGTTTTTAATTTCGTATCGTTAGCATCCCACCTCTCCTTAGGTTTAGGAATCTCAGTATCACCAATAGTTATAGTGGGAGGTGTATAGCCAGTTTCGATAATATCCCAAACATCATAATCAACAGAACTAAGATAAATACCCATCCTAACTTTCCAGTAAGCATAATCATTCCCATTAAACATAGGTGGCCTAACAATAGATTGCCCCTAAGAAAAAGCATTATTTGATGAATTCATGACTCTAGAGTTAAAGAAAAAATAACCGGGCTCTGATACCACTATAGGATCTAGATTAACCCTAGAGGGGGGGTGAATAGGGTTATCGCAAATTTTCTCGAATTAAACGCGAAATCAAACTGCAGATAAATAAATATGCTGAAAAGTAAATCACACACAAAATTTACCCAGCTTCGGCAACCCCTGCCTACTGCTGCATTCCCAGATTTCTATTAGGATTAAACAGTATCCCGCTTACAAACACTCTAACAGACTCGCAAACCCTGCTCTGTCTATAGAGTTTCGTAAACACACACACCCTGCTCACTGAACTAACTCTAACTAGACAATCTGACACTACCTAAACCCTAGGTGGTGATTTACCCTGAATTGATTTAAAAAATACAAACTAAAAACCAATGAAAAACAAGGGCAAAATTAAATTGTAAACTTTAAAACAATTTTGCCCCTTATTAAAACAGATAACCCTAGCCCAAAGAAAACCCTAATTAAATTAAGGCTATCCCCTTTATTATTTTATCGGCCCACTATTTCTTCTTCTCGCTTTGGCCCGCTTTCATTTTTGTTGAGATAATGGCGATTAAAGAAAATTAGGGCTTTGGCTCTATGTGGCGATTTTCTATTGCTCTGAATTAGGCTTTGGCTCGTTCTTCTATGAAATTGAATTAGGGCTTTTGCTCTTCGTTGTTTCTCTGTAATTTGGAATTCTGATTGATGTTTGGAAGAGAACGCTCGAATTCGTTGCTCCTTGCCTAAGTCTGGAATTAGGGCTTTTGCTCTTTTCTCTGGCGATTCTGGATTGGGGCTTCGGTATGTGATTTCTGCTCGTTGCTTTTCTCTGATTTATACCTGAACTTGATTGTTCTCTGTTTGTCAATGATGATCTGGGTTTTTCTTGTTCTGCCCTCCTTGTCGATGATGATATTGGGTCTTCTATTTATACACGTCTGATTTGATTTTCGTGGCTTCCAAGTTGTTGATTCTTTCCTTTATTATGTTGTGATATTTTGGGAAAGTACGTTGTACCCACGGCTTTGATTATACAACGTTCGATTCTTTGAATTGATGTTTCAGAAACTTTCCTCTTATAAATCTTTGACTGTTTCAACTTGATTTAAAATATACGGTTTTGGATTTTGATATATATATTTTTTCTTCACCACGTCTCTGACCTCCTGTTCCTCACTGTTTCGACTTGTTTACTGTTGATCACTTATCTTGTCTCTGACCATCTGACTTTGGCTTCACTGATATAGTTTGCGTGAACTTCTGGTGTACATCCCTGACTTTGGTCTGTTGTGATAATGTTCTCTTGAATTACATTCATTCTGGTCTCAGTATTATGTTCATATGCTTGCTGTATGTTTCACTGTGCATTCTGACTTGTATACCCTGACTTCATTGATGTCATTTGAAGTTGGTTGTTGCATCACTGTAGCTTTATTAGTTCATCCAGACCTTTTCATATGTTCTCTGTCTAGTTTCTGGTCTTCACTGTGAGCTTTAGTCTGCATTGAATCTTCAACATGCCTCTGGCCTAATGTATTTGATCATGTTACTGTTGTATTCCATTGTTCACTCTAGTCTCTGATCATGTTAGACTTGATCTTGTTGCCTTCACCTGTAGTTGTATAACTTTGTTCTTCTGAAGTGTTGGATTAGTGTATATGTATTCATGTGTAGTTTTGATGCACTGTTGCATTCACTGATCTGGTTATTTGTAGCATGTTGTTACTAGACTTGACCTTGTAGTCTTCATTTGATGGTTCTCTGTCCAGTTTTGGTTAGTTCTGCATTTGATTAACTTGTAGCCTTTGTGCATGCTTTGCTGTTGGGTTTGTTGTGCTGACCAGAATTTGCAGTCTTGTATTGACTTGTAGCATTCTTTGAGACAGTTTGCATTTCTTTGATCTTTACTTCACCTGTGTTGCATTTTCATGTAGTCTGGTTCATGTGCATTGATGAACTTGATCATTTTGTATCTGCATATCTATGGTTGTTATTGTTTCACTGAAGTCTGGTCATTTGAACTGTACAGTTTCACTTTTGTTTTGCATTGAACTGTAGCTTGTGACTTTGGTTGAGTCTGCACATTCATATATGCTTGTCCACCTATGCTCTGGTCTCTGATGCATACAATACAATTTTCTATTGGACTGTATCTTGACTTGTTGCTTCTTGAGCTTGAAACTGTTTTGTATCACTGATTCATTTATGTTACCTTGTGTTGCCATATTGAGTTGCACTGTGTACATGCACAGTTTTATTGTTGTAGTGATACTCTGAATTTTGGTCAAGGCCATTTGCACTTGTGTTGAATCTGATTTTGATTTGACCTTGCGCACACGAGTTGGCGAGGCAGTGCACACGTGTATATGTGTGTACTACAGCCACTTGTAATTTCCTGTCCCTGATATGAATACTGATATGCACAGATATTACATAATCAAAGATGATGATGATAACCCATATATCTGAGACAGCTTAAAAACAAATTTTATATTTTTGCAAATTAAAATTTGTTTCTTTTCAGATTACTGCTGTAGTTGTTAATTATACAGGTACACAGGAGACAGGACAAATACTGAAGCTGGATAATGCAGATGCAGAAGACTGAGTGTATGAGTGATGTAGTGAGGACAAACTGTAAATGTGATATGTATGAGATCAATGTAATGTATGAAATTAGTGTGTGAACTGAAAACATTGTATTATATAAAATATTATATTGAATAAAAATACTGATTGAATTTGTCAAATTCTGTGCAATAATATTAATATTCAATATTTATTTCTATATGTGTACAATCTACAAACACATCTAAAAATCGATATATATTTTGTTATCATCAAACAATAAACACACATCAAACAGTAGGCACTACCATCTTACAAACTTAAACAACAACTCAACTAAGCAAACAAGAAGATCAAAACAAACCAAGACCAAAGGCAGTTAGCAACTTCCAGATATTGGTTCTCTGTTCAAACTTTTTACTAGTGAGTAAACTCAACTTTGTTTTTATTTTAAATCTGGATGCATGAATAAAATTTAAAAGTTTGATGTAAAATTGTTTGTATGATGATGTATTGAATATATATGAGTGTAAAACTGGGTGCATGTGTTGATGTATCAATGTTCTTCTCTGTTTAAAAGTACAGAGTTCAAATTTAAATAAAAATTCCAATTCCTCTCATTCAAATCTTAGTTAGTCTTAGGTATTTAATCAAAATATGTTTGTTTAAAATTAAACTAAGATTTAAAAATATTTTTAAGAATAATAAATAGAAATATTATTTGGAAAATAAAAAGAACAGAGGAACCAAGTATATGTTAAAAAATCAAATACAATGATTTGTTAATTCATATATATAATCTGAATCTCCTTTTCAAACTATGATTTTTAAAACAAAAATCTTGAATTTTAGTTTGGGCTTAAGGGATCATTTTGGTGATGACCAAAGAAGTGTTTTTGAGCAAGAACTGGTGACTGGGCGATTTTTGGTGACTGGAAACTTCACTTGTAACGCCCCACCTCTATGCTCACAATAACAAAGAGTATTAAAGGAAATACTGTCTGTTATCACAAAGAATAAGGTTGGATAGGAGCGGCCATCCGTAGTTGGCCTTACACTAGTATTGGTTACCTCGATAGGAGTGGTATATATTTTTCATTTTTCATCTCTTATTTATTTACTCCCATCGACATACCCAATTCCAGTATAAAACGAACTACGATAGTTCATAATAGTTCAGGACAATATATAATAATAACACAGATAATAAAAATGTGGAACACATATAACAAAAGTCTCATATATATATATAACTGATGTCAGTTACAATACATTTGACACGTCACACGATACATATGATACAACTACAACTGTCGACTCTAGAAGTTATATATACAAATACATTATCAACTAATGTACATGAATACATATCAACCTAATCAGTACACTGACTACTACAAAAAGATGCAGACCACTTCAAAAGATATGAAAAGTCTTCGTAGCTCAAACAGCAACCCAAAGCAAGATATCTACAACCTGAAATAACTCGGGTCTGAACCGAGTATTAAATTCAAAAGAAGATAATACACGGGTCAGTCTAATTCAAACTCAGTTATTAATGCACAGAAGTAGTAATAATCAAATATCAAATAGACGAAAGTCACAGAAATCTCGTATATCGACTCCTCGATAAGAGAATCGGATAACGGCAGATATAACACTAAACAGTGTTAAACAACAAATCAGCAAATCCAAATCACCAACAAAGATAGATAAAAAGATTACCAATGCAGATAATTTAGAAAACACAGAATTGCCTAAACAGCAATTTAACAACAAAATCCAATTATTAAATAAATAATTAGAAAATCTCAAAAATGGTTACATCAAACCAAACTTTGTGTGGCTGCAGTACACGCACGCGTGCACTGCCTCGCCACTACAGTACGTGAAATCATCACAACTGAGAATACTAACAGCAATCAAAACTGCAGAGGTCAAAGTGAAATCCAAGCCAACAAAACAGCGTAAACAACGAAAATCTAATTATCAATATGATAATTAGAAAACACATAATCTAACTTATCTAAAAGATAATTAGATATCAACAAAATCATCAGATTAAACCAAATCAAAATACAACTTCAAAATATTGAATTGAACCAACGAAACAATTCAAACAATCGAAATATCAATTAAATCTGTCAATTCTGCTAGGGCTGCAGTACACGCACGCGTGTACTGCCTCGCCACTACAATAATGCTAGTGAAACACAAAGCAGTAGAATAGAATGAAACAAAAGAAATATACAATGGTGCAACTACATACATATATTTATGTATGATCACAGATGTATGTAAATACATGATAGCTAAATCAAATGACTCGAACTCAAGTAAAGCAAAAGCCAGTGATGTACACTTATACTAAATGTCTCGAAGAACAGAGGACAGAACTCGAAGACAACATGAAACTGGACAGTGCAAATGCAATGGCACGGTCTCAACATCAAATGGACAGTGCAAATGCAATGGCACGGTCTCAACATCAAAGATGATTATATAGAAAATATTTTCAATGCAATGGTTCTATCAAAATATGCTACAGGAGGATCAAACTCAATGCAAGCAAAGTAAACAAGTACCCCAAAACACACAAGTCATGTAAAGCAGTAAAGAAACAAACCAAACTGCAAATGAAATCAGTGCATCAATGCAATGCAATAGTGGGATGCACAGGCACATGTACATAGAACGGTGAACCAACAATGTCTGGACCAATGCCATCAAGTGCTACAGGGGCAAAACTGCAAGATCAATGTAAAACTGCAACTGGCCTCTTCATCAAATAGCAAACCACGATGAGCTCATAAGCAAAAACCAGTCCCCAACATCTAAAACCAAGAAGTAGTGCAACAAATATACAATTTCGTTTTCTAAAACTTTATGAAGAAAATATGCACAAAACAAAATGAATTGCCTGGCATATTCATTAGAAAAACAAATCCAAAAATGCATATACCTGTGTTGATACAAGTATATACACCCTGCAAATATAAGTGCAGATGGCTACACTAACTAGGGTACATCATGAAACCGAAGTGTACATGACCAACAGATTCTAAATAAAACATACATGAATGAGGCTCAGGGGTAAAACAACAACATCAAGTGATACTGAGCACACAGGAAACAATGCAGAAGGTATTCAAGTTCAAAGTAAAATAGATGTCAGTTGAATATCAAATGCACAAGGTAAATTGTAACACAAGGTTTGACAAAAGACATATACAAGCAAAACTGGAACAACAGCATGCATTGGCGCAAAAGTGAATACAACAAGGCAGTACAACATATACAGTTCAGCAAAAAGAATGGCTAAGGCAAAATTATCATCAACTTGAAGTTTGTCTTATCCACGCTAATAATTCCAGACCATTATCATGGTACATAATAACTTCAAACCCAGAAATGATAACCGGGCATGAACAATAGTGAAAACTGGAATGTGGCCCAAAGTCAATTCTCAAACCAAATGCAACAATTATTTAATGCTATACACAGCAAGGATTACATGTGTAACAGCCTCAATTATGAAATAGTCATGTTCGAAACCCAATACAGGGAATAAAGCATCAATGACCAAAATCATTAACCAAATACAGAGGTCAAGTCACTGTTATCAGGACTCAACACAACTACAAGACCAACCCAAAGCTAACCGCAATATCAAGAAATTAGACAGCAATGCAGGCTCAAGAATACCAACATAATCAGTTCAAGTGATCAAAGTCAACAAAAATCGAGATCATGGGGGTTACGAACGACGTTAATATCGTCAAACCAAAATCGAAACAGTGATACCCAAGAAATACGAACAGTTCAGATCAACATAGAAACAAAATCGAACATGGTCAAAAATCAAAAGTCGAACAACATCAACATCATAAAATCAAGCAGCAAAAGTTGCGAATTTGAACAAGTCAGAAAACACTAAAACTCGAATTAGATGTGAGTGACAAGAATCACTCACCTTAGCCTGAAGCAGCCGTGAGCGAAGCGAGGAATCATCGATCGCCAGGAAAGCAACTTCGATTGATCAACCTAAAGTCGGCCTCTTCGATTATTGAAAAGCCCTAATTGAAAGGAGGAACGGACGAGAAGAACAGGTAGCCGCCATTTTTAATTTTCTTTTCGATTTAGGGTTGAAACGAAAAATGGATGAAAAGGGGAACGGGGACGGGTTGCCTTTGATAAACACGGCACCAAGAAGAAAATGGATCAAGATGATTTTTAAAGCCCACAGCCCTTTTAACAAATTTTTTTAAAAAGAATTTCAACTCAATCTAAAAACTTCAATTAGCAATTAGCAACAATATTAATCATCTAATGACAAAAATAAAATAATTGCGAAATCCTGGGTTGTTACATCACTAGAGAGGGTCGGGGTGTAGGAGAGCTTGGCAAAAATGCCAAGTGGGTTTATCTTCACCTGTGGCGGCGGTGATCGGTCGATTTTGTTTTAAACCCTAATTTTGGGTTGGGGTCGGATTTGGGATGACGGTGTCATATCTGGCGCGTCGAGTTGCTTCGGACCAGGTGTGTTGGTGGCGTGGAGGTCTGGCGAGGCTGAGGTCGGAATTCTACGACCTCTGGTGGTCGGCAATAGGAGTTCGAGGTGTTTTCAGGTGAGATGGTGGTTCCTGGAATTGTTCGAGATGCCTCGATTTTGATTTTGTGTCTGTTTGGGTGGTCAGAATTGGATGTGTTAACGATCGTCGTGATGCGAGGAGGGCCGTCGATGATCAGAGAGGCGAGTCTCTAGCGTACACGTGCACGCGTGTCAGTGTTTAGGTAATGGGTCGCTGTAGTTTGGGAAGAAGGAATCGTCTCGAGTAAAGATGAGTGAGGCTCGGGTTTGTGTTCGTGAAAGCTGGGTTTTGACCCGAGTTAGTATTTGGGGGTTAGCAAGCTTTATTATGCAACAGTTTTAAAAAAAAATTATAAAGCAAAGAAAGAAAGAAATAGATAGTGACTCGGGTTTGGGAGTGGAAGTACTCGGGTTTTACTCGGGTAAGATATTAGAGGTTTAGTTTGAGGTTATGTAACTATATTTTTTTTATGTTTAGTTAGATCTTAAGTTTAATTAAAATTTAATTAATAATGTAATTAACTAATAATTTAAGAGGATGAAATGTTTTATCATTAAACTCAAGGACTTTTGTAGATTTACAAGTTAATGATAATTAATTCCAAAAAGTTTATTAATCCTGATGATGATTATTAAGAAAAACGAATTATCTTAACTAAGTAAGGTTGGGTGATTATGATTTATTAATTAGTTAATTATTGGATTATTAATTAAAGACTAATTAATTAAAGTTAAGGATAATTAATTAAGGGTAATAAATCAATTAGAGATTAATTAATTAAATGATAATTACTTAATTGAAGGATTAATTTATGAAGGATTAATTAATTTAATTTGTAATTAAGGGTTGATTAACTGAGGGTAATTAACCAATGGAATAATTGCTTGATGAAAATAATTGAAGCTAAATTGCTTAAGGGAAGTAATTTAAGGATTAATTACTTAGTGTAATTAATTAAAGGATTGATTAATTAAGGGAATTAACTAAGAGTTAGTTAATTAATGAGTGTGATTAATTAAGGGATAATTAATCAATGCAAGTGATTATAGAATAATTAATTTGAGAAATTAATTAAGGTTAAATGTAATAAATCATTGTTAATTATTTTATAAGAGTAATTAAGGGATCATTTAATTTGATGAGTGAAGGCTAATTAATTTGTGAAATTAATTAAGAATTAATTACTTATTCTAATTAAAGGATAATTAATCAAGGATGATTAATTAAGATGGATAATAAAAAGGTGATTAATTAATTGATTTGTAATTAATTAATGTTAAATAAAGGTAATCCAAGTGATTAAAGATTAGTAATTAATTTAATTAGAGATAAATTAAATTAATTTTGGGAGTGATCAATCTTGCTTATGAATGATTGAATGATGTTCAATGCCTTGAATTGGTTGATATCTCTGATATGAATTGTTTTGTGATATGATATGTTTGAGTGGACAGTAATAAACGTGGTTATCTATCAATGATGAATTACTATGATAAAAAGTGACATCCTATATTTAAAGTTTGAATTGTATTTCATTTGAATAACTTGGGTTAAGATTACATGAGATTTGAAAAGACCGGAGTCGGGTATCAGTAAATACCCGGAACCACTTCGATTTGTAACATACAAAATTCTTTATAAATTGAATATGTGAAAATAAACAGGCTGGAATGGAATGAATTGTGTAATATGGGTATTTAATCGGAAACTGTTGTGAGATAAATATTGACTTTGAGAACTCGTAAAGGGTACGAGTTGCCCTGATATTCACATATGTCATAGATTGGTATTTCATATTATATGGGTTTAACTCACGTTGGTTTCCAGCCTGACCCGGGTGTTACTTTGATGTAATGCTCGGGTCAGACCGAGTATTACAGATTTTCAGGTAAGGACGTTCTAGAGCTTAGGAGGCGAGCTGGATGGCAGGAACGTATGGAGTGTATTCCGCTGTGATATATTGTTATTTATCTGGGACAAGTTATTTTAACTGTTCAGTGCTTGTGAAAATGTTGTAACTCTGATGTATTCATGTAAATTAACAAATTCACTTTCCTTTGTATAACTGATATTATTATTTGATGTTGTATTTTGATCCGCTGCGAATGTGAGAATCTATGTCTTATTCTGTTTCTTCTTCTATCTCTTTTCTTTTTCTCCTAACTATCTGGAATTTTCGGGTTCAAAATTCCGGGTCGTTACACCATTGATCATTTTAACCCATTGTCATCTTCATTATTATTAAGTTGAATTCATTATCATTTCACTTTGTTATTAATTAGATAAATTCATTGTCGTTCCCTATTAGCTGTGGATATTATTTTTTTATATGAAATTTAAATAATAAATATTTGACAATAAAATTAAATAATTATATGCACACACACACATATATATATATCGACCTTTTGAGAAATATGAGTGATCTTCAATTTGAGGAGGAGAGCACTTATATACTTCATTCTTCATGAAAAATGAAGTTCCAACATGCCAATAGATAGCAAAAACTCCTCCGTATAATGAAAATAAAATACAAATCACCACGTCCTAATAAACTAATGTCCATAATGAAATAAAAATAATTATAAATTTAAATATACTAGGGGTCTAATAATAAGTAAAAATAACATTTACTATAAAAAGAATAGAACGGGCCAACTCCTCAAAAACATAGATAAAACTTCAAAAGGCGAAGTAGAATCTTCTTAGCAAGGCAAGCCAATCTAGTCAGTCGTAGTTCACTAAATGATGCATAATCATAGAGGATCTTTAAAAGCTAAGAAAACACACTAACCTAACAATCATGGTCCAACTAAAGTTGCAAAATGGTTATATTCATCCAAACCACAACAATCGCTAGTATCGAAGAAAAATCAATAACAATGTTAGATCAATACATATATATGTGTATAAATAATATTTATATACATATTATGCAATAATAAAATAAGCTAATAGTAAAACTAACAATAATTTGATTAAACCGGGCACAGGACGGTACAAACTAGATAATACAAAAGAACAAAGAATAAAATGAAATGAACAATGACTCAAGACAACAACTTAAAGGAACAAAATGAACTAAACGAAAGTAAAGGAACTACAACAAACATTATGCCTAAACCTAACAGACTTATCAATACTTATAATAAGTCAAATTGAAGGTAATCTAGAAAAACTAAATACAATCATATATGAAATGTAATTAACTAAGCGACACATCAAGAGTAAAATAACTTTAAGAACTAGGCTAATTACATAGTAATAGTAGAAAGTCAAACGAGTAATTAGTAAAAACATCTACTAAATGGTACTTAGAGCGTGTTATTATTTTTCCTATTATTAAAAATAATTTTCCCTTTTAAAAAATTAACACAAGATTTTACCTTTTTAAGAAACTATTTCGAACAAACATTGTTATTCAACTTATAACTAGAGTTCGACATCCGATTAAAATAAAAAAATGTTATTATGTATATTAGTTTTTCGAAGAAATACTAGTATTTTTCAAAAATTCTTTGATTTCTATTAAACTCAATACGCTAACACTGAGGACATTTAAGAAATGATTTTTCTGACATGACAATCATAATATAAATGCATAATACTTTCCAAGTTCATATAGTTCAAAATACATTTTTTATCAATAAAATATTCTTCTTCTTTATAAGTTCTATAGCATTTAATTTCTTATGTAAAGTAAATCACAATGAAGCTTAGCTTTAGGCAGCTCACTTGCTTTCCAAATAAATATAAATAAATTTGATTTAGTTTTTGAAAATTTTTAAAATTTATAAAATAACTTAGAAATAGAAAATTTACTCATATCCTAACACTAAATTTTAATATCATTTTCATTATCTACATTAAAATTCTAATTTAGAATAAAGTAAAGCCAACTGTATGAAAATGATTTCTTCCAACATATCGTTAAAACTGAATTTCCAAGAAAAGTTCGCATTTGGTCTAAAAACTTCAGAAATTAAAACATTTACAAAATTGCAAATAACATAAAGTTTTTTAACCTCCACTTTAAGTGGAATAGTAGTTAACTATTTATTCCTTGAATGGAAAATATTTCTATTTCCTAATTTAAAAATATTAAAACATTTTAAACTGACTTCCAAAAGTGTGTAAAACTATTATGTGTTACTAGAAGTAATGTGTTGTAAATTATAAGTACCTCTATAAAATTGATTCTATAAAATTATTATGTGTTACTAGAAGTAATGAACTAATAGTCTTTGAAAACAAGAAATAGTTTTTATAAAGGACATACCTTTGTATAAAATTGAGAAATGTATATAAGAGTTTGATTACCGACCTTTTTAGGGATTCATCTGAAGTGGGAGATTCTGATAATTCTGATCTCGGAAATCCCATAATCATGGTAAAGAGGTGGCATGTAACGATCCGCCTTTTCGACCCAAAAAATCAATACTAATACATCCACAGTATTGATGTGCCGAGCAACTATGTGCCAGAAAGACAGATTGTCGAGGGAAAAAAAGAAAAGACGGAATATAATCTCACCACTTGATGGGTAATAAATACAACAGATCTTTACAAAGAAAACTGTAATATACACACATCAAATCAGAGTACACTAATCTATTATCAGCGTGGACAGTTATAACAACCTGTCCTCACTAATGCTGATAATATAAACAACCAATGTAATGGAAAACAAAATATATTCGAGTACGTCTTAGAGGCATCCAGCTCGTCTCCTGAAGCTCCAAAGCATCCATATTTAGATATGAAAATATGCTCGGTCTGACCCGAGCATTATAAGAAAATAACGCCCGGATCAATCTAATAAACCAACGTGAGAAAACACACATCACATGGATTTTAATGTTACAAACCTTTCAAAATAAAGGTATCTCATAACACTACGCCGCACATAAACATGGACGGATTTTTCCCTTACGATAACCAAACCATTTCATAGGAAATCTTATAATATCATAATAATGTCTAGGTTTTAAAATAAATATCGAGTCATGGTCGAAATTGTTACATTAATTAAATTCCAGCATAATATGTATACAACTAATAGTTATTGAGTACCCATTCCAGTGTCAAGCATGCATAAGAAAATCTATCCTTCACTATTCCCACCTTATGCACTACAAGAAAAAAAATCGCAGCATGAACGTGCAGCGTTTTAATGAAAATGATGAGATTATCTAGATGGAATTATTAAAAGAAAAAGAAAAACAACCCCTAAAACGCTGCGCAAGACATCCAGCGGGAAAATAAAAATATGCCGCCTCTTTCCTAAATAACTCAACATCGACACCTCTTCTCCATGCATCCTTATCCCAAATTCAATTAAAAATTAAACTCTTATTTCTCTCAGAAATCCACTGTCTACCTCCAAAAATCTTATTCCTCTCTCGCAAACAGCCCTAGCACCGAGCCCATTGAGGCCACCGACCCCATCTACACCATCGTCTCGAATATCGCAAAGAAGCCCTTAGTTCGGCACCTTTTGGTACATCATCTCCGTCGCAGCCAATAGGAACGAGAACACCACCAATGCTGCAAGTATCAGTACGAACCCAAACGGGTGCCTGCTTTTTGGTATGTTCGTACTGGAGTCATCGTGGTTGGGGTTGACTCTAAGGAAGGCAGTGGAGAAGGTGACGAGGATGATGGAGTTGAGGACTGGGGAGGTGAGCTTTTGGGAGCTGAGGAAGAAGGAGAAGATGGCATTAAAGGCGAGATGGGTTGATGAGACGAGGGAGAAGGTGTAGATTGGGAGGTCGAGGGAGGTGGCTTGCTTAATTAGTTCAACGTATGTGATGTTAAAGTGTAGTAATTAATTTTGTGTATCAGGAACCTTGCTTATGACAGTTGATAGGAGAAAGGCTATTTGGGCAATCAATGGTGAGCGACTTAAACGAGTTTAAATTTGAATAATTCTCAAATCTGTGACAGTTTTGTAAAAATACAATTTTCATTTTATGTCTAATATATCATAGATTTACCTTGTCTTTAGTTATTTCCATTATGATGCAAGAATAACTATAGATGTTTTTCATGTGATTTTACTGAAATAACAAGTCCTGTAAATGTTGAATAATTTTTTTGCTCTGGTATGTTTTGTAGAAATAGAGAATGGTTATCAAAAGTTGTTTTCAGAAAACTTTATTTTCAAAAATAGGAATATTTTAATCAAAAGGTTAGTCTACTGAAAATAGTATTTTGGCCCCTTTCCAAATATTGAGAGTTAAAACTTGAAGTACCTGTTGAATACCAGTAATAATGTGAGATTAGACTCTCGTTTTTATATAGAAAAATTGAAATAACTCCTAAGATACATACCTCCTAAGTTTGATTTGGTTCTCCACTAAATCATCTGCCTTTTTCTTATTAATATCAACCTTTGTCTACTTTTAGGTCACTAAAATTGAGTTGTTGCAAAATACTTCAAATTGTAAAAGTAATTTATTAGCTATTGTTGTTATTTACTATTGTCGATCTACCACAATGGGTTCCTTTAATTCAAAATTAATTACTGATATTTCTATCAAATGATTAAAATAGATAGAGATGCATGTTTGTTTACTATAGACTCGTTACCTCTTTATATCATCATGTTTCCAAATTTTCATTTATGCTTACTAAAATTTTTATAATCTATAATTTAGTGTTAGAGGACATATGAGCTTATAGTATAGGAAGAAAATTTTGAGTTATTGACTTATGTTTGATGCCTCTGTATGAGTGATTGCAATAAATATTTTGATAGGTATTGTCCAACTACCCTATTGAATTAGTGAGCTACTAATGGCCATAACTATCTTATCCTTATTTATGTGTGGGTACTTTTAGTAAGTTGGCTTCTTATGCGTCTTGGTTGCTATATACTTAATTTTGGCTAGTAACAAGCTTTTTTTGAATGCACACATTTATGGTTGAAATCATAGTTATCATGATTAGATCGCGACTTGAATCTAGATTTCGATGATTCAACCGGTTGAATCATCAAAATTGTGCTTTTGTTTAATTGTTAAAAATTTACAATATTACAAGTTATATGCAAAAAATTTATGCAGCACGAACCCTGATAAATCATAAATTGAAAGACGAAACTGTAGGAAAATTCCTACTCTAAGGAATTTAATGTATATAACGAGCACGAACACGTGCTACGCGCACACGGAGTTTAACAAAACATTGGATTGCTAAATTCATAATATATAAGCGTATACACAATTTTGAATACTTATAACATCATATAAGCTTTACTTTGTATATTTAACATTATTAGCATTATATGGATACATAGTTGCTTTGTTAACAAAGAATTAACAATTGTAACAATCATTATCTTGTTTTGGTCTCTTGGAAAATATCCCAACAGTGAGTCGATTTCAGCCATTAGGCATAACCTGATAACACATGGAAGAACAAAGAATATGTTCTAAATTAAAATAAATATACTGGTGAGGAGGAAAAATTAAAATGATACTGGGATTTATGTAGTCCATGAGACTAGTCAATGAATGGAGAAATGTATAATCTGTCTTTATGAACTATTTGTTCCTAGTTCTTGATTCTTACAGTTTTGTAATTATATCATGTTTGTAAACATAAAATCTCTAAAATAGAAGCAACCCATTGTACTTTTATCTGGACGGTAATATTACTTTACTTAGGTCAGATAATTCTAAAATAAACATATAATTTAACATTTACAAGCAAAATACTTTTGTATAGATGGGAAGGATTCACACATACTGCATTGCACTGCTGGAATGAGAAGTAGAAATGTAAAATTATTAACAAGACCGGTTCTAAAAACAATTAATTTTGACTGCTAGAATATCATGATAGTCTATAAACCTCGTTGCATTGCACTACTGAAATGAATAGCAAGGACTGTTTCAACAGATGGTTATATGTTCTAGGCAATGGACGATTTTTTCTTCATTCCAGGAATTCATACAGTTCATTCTAGGTTGGAAAGGGTTTGAGATCTAGTTCTAATGCCAGGAGCTAAAAAGCATATCAGTTACTACTTCTTAAAGGCTATAAGTATTAATTTTGCTATCGAATATCCATATTCAAGTAATTTGCTGTCAAATAATAGCAATGTTTGCATACTTTTGCTTCAGTGAATACATACTTTGTACTTTACATACTGAACTTGCTAAAATGCACCATTATACAGATGTTTCTCCACTGGTTTTAAGCAATGCTAACTTTCTAAAATGAACCATTGTGCTGAACTAGAGATACTTGGATTACTTTTTGTACTCGAGAAATAAAAGGTTAAAAAAATGCTATTTGCAAGACCAATCTGTGCATGCTATACTTGATCTATGATTGTTAAATTCTATAATTTTGATTTTTTATAGGTTAGATTAAGAATTCATATCAGTACTTGAAATGGTTTCCGTAGTTCTATAAATACCAAAATATGTGAACATCCAAAAATGAGGAAGCTTTTTTCCTTGGGCTGATTTTGGAGGTCATGGTTGAGTTTGTTTATTCTGATTTCTATAATGAAAATTATTATCAAATTGGCATTGCTCCAATGCTCATAGGACAAAACTCAGAGTCTTTGGGGCATGCTATAGGATATTAGGTGAGTCATATTCTATTTATTATTTCATATTTTCGTTCCTTTGAGCACATAAGCCACATCACTGTCCTACCCATTTACAAGGCATGGTGCCAAGGACACTATATATGACAGTTACAAAAAATGCAAAGGTCGCTAGTTAAGACGCCATGTTGAATTGGCTTTAAAATCAATGTGTGAAACAAACTGTCACACGGAAGCTAAGTTCTTAACTAGCTCAAATTAACAGGTTGGTATGTCTTAGAATGTATTGGACTTCAATCTGAAGCAACAGGCTAAAAAGGGGGACAGTACAGGTTGGAGCTGAACTGACCATAGAAAGAATTGACTAAAAAGAATCCCAGATCTGAAGCATTGATCCAAGTCTGAGAACGATCGTTAATACATGACCGAGTCACTAGAACTGTAACCAAAGAGAGGAATGAAAGGCAGATGCGTTGAGCGTCGATGTAACTGAATTCTAAAGTGGAATAATGAGCTCGAAGCAGACACGGTCTGAATTGAAAAAATATGCTTGAGCATTTCCAAATACCATAAAATTAACAGTATGGAATTGAGCATGGCCAAAAACTATGTGAGTGTTGCCCCATGAAACAGAGTCGAGGACTGAAATGAAGCATGTTGAAAAGGCTGAGATTAGTCAAACAATGAGATGGGGGAGTGACGCTAGGTACAGGAGGCAGGGGACATATAGCTTGCTATTAAGGAAAAAAGCGAATGGATTGAAGCATTGAGCATTGTTGGCAGTTAGCATGAAGTATACTTGATTCTGGTATAATATTGAATTTTGCAAAGTTATGAATAATCTATTATATATATTGCATGTAGAATAACATTAAACACTATTATAACCATATATGCTAATATTTAGCATATTATATTTATCACGGTTCCTTCCTAATACAACACTCCTCTTCTTTTTTACCTGTTCCTTTTATGGATATGGTAAACATGACTCTTTACTGAACTATTTCTAAACTCACACCCTTTCTATTGGAAAGAACCTTCAGTCCACTACCTTCATATTTGGAATGTAATAAATCTACCAAGTAGCAGTAATATGACTACATATTCCTCATTTTGTAACAAATATATGTGAATTATATCACTGTTGGTTTTGTTCTGCTCCCTTAAAACGTCCAGTTTTCTTTATACCAACGAGCTCATGTATAAGCGTATGAGCTTTGTCATATGCAACATTAAGAACATCAACCAAAAGCCTCTTATTTATAAACTACTTGAAATCAATTATTCCTTTCTAATCAAACTTGCATTGTAGACTGGTTTCCAGTCCTTGACAAAAAGAGAATCAGATATTTACTTGCATGTCAAGAACAAAGTCTCATTTTGGACATTAAAAAATATCACACAAATGCAATATGAACTAACATACTAAGTCTTCGTGTATTTGAAACAAGTGTGCTGTATAGTCTTTAATTATGCTGAATTTAACTAAGTGAATCATACGTATATTACAGGTGTGCAAGTGATGTTGTCTAGATTCATGAACAAAGCGAGTATATTATTTGCAGTTCTTTTATGGATGTCGTTATTCTTCAGTGGCATCCCAATATAACAAGTTTATTAATAACTGGTTAACTACGTTTTATAAAAATTAAACGAGTCTATAATAATAATAATAAATTAACTAATCTATAAAAATTAATTAAATTTTATAAATATTCAATAAGTTTATAGAAATCCAATAAGTTTGTAAAAATTAACTAAGCATTATAAAAATACAAATAAATGATAATAAAATTTACAAAAATTTAACTAAGTATAATAATAATAAATAATTTTATAAAATTAACTATGATTTATTATAGGGACAGTTTGGCACAGGTCCCTAATAAGTTTCAAAATACACAAAAACCCCAGTAAAAAAAGTTTGTAAATTAGGTCCCTAGAATTAAGTTACTAAATAATGGCATATACTTATGCAATTATTCGGTGAATAATTGCAGATATTTATGCAATTATATCAAAAAATTGCAGACATTTCCACAATTATTTACTGAAAAATTGCGAAATTTCCCGCAATTTTCTCAACAAATTGCAGAAAATTCCGCAATTATTCACCAAAAAATTACGGAAATTTCCGCAATTATTCACCAAAAAAATTGTGGAAATTTCCACAATTATTCACCGAAAAAATTGCATAAATTTAAACAACTTTTGGATATAATTGCATAAATGTCTGCAATTATTCAGTGAATAATTGCATAACTATATGCAGTTACTTAGTAACTTAATTCTAGGGACCTAATTTACATACTTTTTTTACTGGGGTTTTTGTGTATTTTGAAACTTATTGGGGACCCGAGCCTAATATTCACTTTATTATAATAATAATAAGTTAATTAAGAATTATAATAGTAATAATAATAAAAATTAAACGAGTCTATAATGATAAAAATAATAAATTAACTAATTTATAAAAATTAACTAAGTTTTATAAAAATTCAATACGTTTATAAAATTAACTAAGTATAATAATAATAAATAATTTTATAAAAAATAACTAAAATTTATAATAATAGTAATAAGCTAATTAAGATTTATGATGATGATGATGATGATGATGATAATTTAAATGAGTATAATAATGATATAATAATATTATTAATTATAATAATAAATCAACTAACTTATAAAAATTAAGTAAGCTTTATAAAAATTCAGTAAGTTTATAAAAATTAACTAAGTATAATAAAACTAATAATCATATTTTGTAATGTGCAGTGTGATATATATTACATGACAGAATAACAAAATCCCATTCAGAAAATAAGTTGCTTATGAGATACATTCAAAGTCATAAGCAACAAATCATTGCTTCTCACATTTCTATTTATAGGTCATTTCTATAAGTTTCATACAAAGAACTATTAAACATTAAAATTGGAATAAGTTGCTTATGAGTATGATTGCTTATGCACATACCCTGCCCATGGGGAAGCCCACCAAGCAAAATTTTGAAAACATTTGTATGGTATATAGTTATTTATACAAAAATGGGTATGCTCATAAAAAAAAGTGGTTGTAGTTGGTAAGTTATGTAGAATTTGGTTGTGATGAGTAGCGATCATGTCTTTTAGTTCATTGTAGTATCTACTTCAAATCTATTTTGCAAAGAAGACTAGAATTTTGTTTTTGACCCTGGACAATCACATCTCTTGGTCGGGCCTACGTATGCCTTCTTTTAATTTTACGATTTGTCACTCCAGATCATGATCCATCTTGTGAAGTATTGGCCCTATAGTAAACATATGTGGACAATTTTGTTTTGTTAAAATTCAAGAAGTAACACCGAGTCCATCTGCTGCTCCAAGGCAGTGCTTATGGCAATTCATAAAATTCAAGCACTAACATATGGGGACACTTTTGTTTTGTTATAACTGTCGATGCTTATGGTTAATCTCATGTTATAAGAATGCTTAACAACCTTTTAACAGTGGCGAAACTAGATATACTTTGTGGTGGGCCTTGGATCTGCTTGACAATACTTGAATTAATATTCTTCGTTACTATTTTCATCCATCAATACCAGTGAAGAATGAAAAAAAGAAAAACAAAGCTAGTGTGAATTGGGAAAAAAAATCAAGTTTGATAGTCTGGATTAAAGAAGAGTAGAATAAGACAAATGTAAGTATCAGTGTTCATTCAAATTGATAAACACCATTGTTTCTATTACGAAAAAATGTACTGATTTGGGTGACATCTACACGCTTGATATTATGCATTTAAAATGTGCGTTTCTATTCAGGTTTGAATAATAAAAAAATCATATGGGAAAAAAAATAGATATGAGTGGTTAAATTTGAATTTAATGTTTATTTTGTAATCTATAGAAAACTATAGGCCGTTTTCACCGTACAATAGGCCCTTGTCTTCTTCTCCAATTAATAATTAATAATCTTCATTATAGAATTCGTTCCATATGTTTGGTTGCTATGGCTCTACTGGTAGAGCCAATGCTTATTTGAAATACATATAATGAGATTTACCTACTAAAAATGATAAGCAATTCTATATTTGACTGCTAACAACAAGAGTTTTAGTTCCTTCTAAATTTTGATAAGAATCATCAAAAAATAATGAGATGAAATAGAATAGTATTGCAAGCATCTATGTCAAATTAACTTGAATTTGAACTTGCTATATTTGATGCTAAATAAATCCATATTTGCTCTCTTCCACCACTTTCTAATTGCATTTTTTCCTTATAGGCATATTGGACTCTTGAAGAAGACGGGCTTGGACTTTCCGGTTTATTTGCTCTTTTAGCAAGCACTTTTCATTAGATTATGTTGCTAACATTTTTTTCTTAAAACATTGCTCATGAAATATTGTATATGACTAAAAAAAATTGTGTATGAAATTAATGTAGCTTTGATTATGTTTAATCTTTGTAACTGCTTATATTATCATATTATATGTATTGGTGTTTTTTGAATTAAGCATTTTGTTTTTTAATACATTTTCATTGCTATCATAACTGTTTTAAAACTGCTGCTATAGTTATTAAATGTAGAAAAAATATTAATATAACGCAGCCTTATGAAAGTGCTGCAAAATGTTGAAGAGAAATAAGCCGCAGCAAAATGGAAACGCTGCAACTATTGAAACTATTATCTAATATGCTGCGATAATTCCTTTTGCAGCGTTTCATAAATGCCATTATAGGACTGGTCCTATTGAAGCTTGGTGTTAGTCTACATTCTATAAAACGCTGCTAAATGAGTTGGCAGCGTTTCAGAAACGCTGCACAAATAATTTACAGCAGCGTTTTATAAAAGCTTCAGTAACCCTTTTTTAGCAACATTTATGGAAACGCCGCGGTATCTCCAGACTCTATTGCAGCATGATATTACACAGCGTTCTTCGAAACGCTGTGAATGAATACATCAGCATTTTTAAAACGCTGCAAAAGGTCCTTTTATTGTAGTGATGCCAATGTAAAAACAACGTTCTGGTGATTAGTAAATTACATACTTTATCCATAACACTAGTTATGCTGATTATTTTTCATTACGTGTTATGTTTATTATTTAAAGCCCAGTTATTTGACTTCATGTACGCGTATGGTACGCCCTACATACTCGAGGTATACAATAACTACATATGTATATATGTATATATAAGTACCATAGTCCTTGCATGGACCATGATCATTCCCCGCTAGTATCTGTAACTCTGCATCGTGCCAGGTATCCACCTTCTGTGTTTAGATCAAATTGCTCATGTACACCAAGGATCTTCCTGTTAGTGCCTAATAACAGCATTACAACTAATTAGTTGTATTCTACTCGTCTTAAAGACCCATCAATGGGTTATCTAACCTTGCCTCCTAACTACAAACAATTGTGAGACGACGCATATCTCACACCTGATCTACACTGGTAGGAGGTGTAGTTCATATAGGCATAACCCAAATCTTTCTACCAACCGCTCTAGGACCGATGATGCTCTCGACCAATGTGTATAGCCATACTCCTCACATTTATGGTACCAACCTTACTAATATAGTGATGGCCCTACGCTCACCGCCCTGTTTAGATTTCCTAATGCAATTAAGGAAATGCCCCATTGGTTACTTAACACATACCCCCTACAAGGATTGTTGTAGACCCTATTTGGCCCTTTAACACTTCAACCAAGGCGAATCACTTTGGTATATTCTCTTCACCTATACCCTAATGTATAATCTTACGGGTCATACAGTTGGAGGTATCTCACATTAGTCAATGTATGCACAACTGTTGATAGCTCCTTCCAAATGGTAGATTTCTATTGTGTAATATAACCGACCTCACATCCCAAGCCATACTAATGACTACGTCATTTTTAATTAATCTATGTTATTGACTAGATCCAATAATTCACACCCATCATAAATGCATACTTGCGCCTATATAAATTTATTTAATTGTTACGTCTCCTATGTTCAACTGTTGGTATTCAGTTACTTTTACATAACTTACTTCTTGTTTCATTAATGACATTTATCGTTTATTTCTAATTTAATAGATTAAATATCTTTTACTACTTGACTTCCACTTGATACAATTAGGTATATTCTACTGTTCATTTTCAACTATTACTATCTTTCTTTGATTACTGTAACTTCATCGCCGATTGTTTATTTTCTAACTTACCTTAAATTGCATATATTATATTTACAATTAAATTATTGTTATCATTTCTACTTACAATACATTGGTTTATACTTAGGGATTTCTACATTTAATGCGTTGGAATTACATCTTCCCAAAAAGAAATGTTAAAACTATAATTTTCCATAAATTACCTAAAAGATTACTTGTGTTATGTTTGGAATTACAAGGAATTATCTTTTCTTTTATTATTGAAATAGACAGTACTAAATACGACAAACATCCCTATTTTGTACATCTCTTTCTTTTGGTGCTTATTCTTTGTTATTTCAAACGATGCACTTTTATTTATAATTATAAAATTGGAAAATTTATAGAAATTTACATTGCAACACATTTCACTCCAATGAATTAAAATACTACTTAAATCTCAATTCAATTTATAACAACTTCCAATTCATGTTTACTTACATATATCATTCAACTAACAAACCTGGAATTATTATACAATCTCATTAACAAATTATCACATAAATTTAGGGATTACTTTCACCCTTACTTTCCATGTTTAAGTATATTCAATAGTTAAACAAAGTTAATAATTCATAAAATATGTAGGCGTGGTTCTCAAATTCATTACATGTGTATATTTTAGCCTGCAACTCCAAAATTTTCATTCAGGCATATAAGGAACAACAACGATATAAATCCAATATTGTATAAAAATATATAACTTCCCACTCACTTCTAAGCTTCCAAATCTTTAGATCTAAATCTGTTATTTCTGTTTGACTACTTTTCTCTATACCAATATGTATCAAAAGCATATACATATTTATTACAATTTTAGACCGAGAAGAGATTTGAATTTAATATAGATTTGGATTTCGATTTACTGTTTACCTTGGCTTTGGCGATTCGATTTGGTCCTATTCATCTTCTATATTATAATCCACTATTCTTCACTTGTATACATACATACTATAGTTTATGTAGTTTTATAATTTGTGGATAAAAAAATGGCAGAGCTTCACCGTTGCTTCAGAAAATATGAGAAAAGTGAGAGGTTTGATCTGTATTTATAGGGGTTCAAATCAGTGCCAGCCGTTAGATTGGATTTTATTGAATCTAGGTCGTTCGGCCTAGGGATAATATGCACCTGCCAGCACCCATTGGTCGACCGCTACACTAACACTGGTCGATCATCAGCGGTCGACCGATCCCAGTAAGGGGTCGACCGGCTGCCTATTTATGCTAGTTGTTGATTTTCGTGTGTTTTGTTCTGTAATTGAAACGATTTGATTGATCCGGTTTAACGTTAATTCTTATTAAACGATAAGTAACTATTAAAGTTAACCAACGTTAATTAATTATATATATTTTTTAATTTACATATATAATTATTTCTGATTCGAAATCTTCAAACATTAATAACTTTTTCGTTTGAATTTCGATCGTAAAACTTTATATATGAAAATTAATCAGAAAATCGCCACAAATCCACAACGTTGCAAGTTTCGTAGCCAAATTATGATGTTTGTGAAAATTCTATTTTCCATCCAGTAATTATTAATTAATTTCTTTTTAAATTAATCATCGTGCAATTTACGAGGTGTTACAAGTAGTTCGCGTGGATCACTATCTTGGTCATGATATTAACAAAGATGACATGGTTATATAGGAGTGCTTTAGAGCTTTGTTACATATAATTCACTTCATATTAATACACTACTTCTTTGTATAGGCTATTGCTTAAATTTCACCATCGTGTGATGGCTTGTTCTTAACATTTGTTTGCCTTAATCTTCGACGACTTCAATTTATCAACAAATAATGACCTTGATCAGGTTCGATGGTTTTAATTGATGCATGATGGCTTTAGTTGGCACACGAGGGCTCTACCCAACACACAATGATTCTAATCAATACACGATAGCTTGCAATTCATCATGATGGCTTGAACCATCACGATACAAGATTTATCATGATGGCTCTTTATCCATTCGAGAGCTTGAATTATTATGATGGCTTGAACTATCGTGATGGCTTTGATGGCTTGAATAATTGAATCGTGATAACTTGAATAACCTCCTCTTGATGGCTTTAGATGACATATCACGGTAGCTTTGATTATCACATGATGGCTTCACAAGGATATTTTATAATGGCCTCAATCTCTCATACCATGATGGCTTCTCAACAATGCTTTATGATGGCCTCGACCTTTCTTATCACGATGGCCTCAATACTTCACGGTGGCTTTAGCATGTTTATTTCAAGATGGCTTCAGGCTCCTATATTTCTTTTCATGGTGGCTCCAAGAAATGCTTCGCAAAGGCTTTAACATATTGCTTCACGACAGTTCTCAATGCTTTACATCATGATTGTTCCATTTACCAACGATGATTCCATTTACCCATGATAATTCTATATGCGTATGAAGGCTCTATCATACGCAGCAGCTTCGATTAATCACGATAACTCCCAATAGCACACGATAGCTTCACTCTTCACTTGATGACCTTGAATTATACACGATGGCTCTCATCTACATAGGAAGGCTCTAAACAACATACTATGCTCTTCAATTGCACACGAAGGCTTTCTTGTTTATCAATCTGCTCTTGGAATTTTGGGTGTACCACACACAGACACACACACGCAAAAACAAACACATGCATGCATGCATGTACACTTTATTTGTTAATTATGTGTTTGACTAACTATAATTGATAATAATAAAATAAGAATTATTACTAATTAAATAAATAAATATTACATGGATTGTTAGTTATATATAGTATGTATATTTCAACATTCTTCCATGAACCTTCAATTCTTGATTATGGAAAGAATAAGGATGTGTTCACTAGCTTGAACTGTCCATTTTAGACGTTTGACCTATCAGACGCTTCTGATGCGTTAGACATTTGAATTGGGCTACAACTTCCCCGCCCAATTGAATTGGCATGGGAGAATGACCCATTAGCATCCGAAGCTTCATATACAAACCATTAATTACCCGTTAATCTATCCAAAAACTGTCTAATTTCAAATAATCGTATCTTCCAAACGGTAAGTCCAAAAATCTAATATGACCAATCTATAGAATGAGAAACCATAATATCTTTCTTTTGGTAGTAGTTTCGAACCATAATTCAGATCCTATCAAAAGTTATAGCCATTACAATTTTTCACAAAGCCATGCTTTGATCACAAATGATCAATAAATGATCAACACACAGCAACACTCAGCATGCCACATTACCAAATTGGGAGTATATCGCTGATAACCTTCAACTACATAACTTCTGAGCTCGTACGTCTCAGAGAAGGGTGTTAAACTAAGAGAATAAATTCTCCACCACCAACAGAAATGTATTTGAAAGAAATCTATTTTATATCTCAAAATGTAATGTCAAACATGTATCCATAAAAGTCTGTTCCGGGTTCGAACAGAACCGAAGGCACTTCCAAAGAAGCCCTTGCAATCCGGGTATTCACAATCCCGATCGGACTTCCCATCACTTAGGGAATCTCTATACTGGAGCAACTCAGTGCAGAGACAATCGATAGGTTATCCTATCGTTCTCGCAAATACCCGGTCTTCAACACCGGTCTTCAAATGCTATCCATATATGACGTATCATTATTCAAAATGGGTTATGTGACACAAAGGTCCTCTTCCGGCTAAACCGAATAATTAGCGCAATATTTAAAAACATATGGATAATGGAATTTCAGTTAAGTCACAACTTAAACCCAAACTTTCTTTTCAAATGGTTTAACAAATTACCATTTTCAAATCTTTAAACAAAAAGATCCATTTTAACAACCTTCAACGGTTTAAACAATTTCCACACTTTAATCTTTTAAACAAAAGATTCATTCACGGATTTTCCAAATTAATTCCCATTTCAATTGGATTAACTCATTAAATCTTTAAAACAAAGATTTAACTTATAGCTTTCAAAACAATTCCATTTCAAATGGTTTAAACAAATCATCATTTTAAATCTGTTAAAAATAAACAGATTTAATTCATAGCTTTCAAAAAGAATTCACTCATAACTGGAAAAACCATTTTCAATTCAAACTTGAAATTCCTTTAACTTAAATTGGAATTTCATTTCTTATATGAAAGCCTTTTATCATTTGAAAACAAACAGTTTTCATTTCGGAAAATCTGATTCATTTATACGAGTTAAAGTCCTTGGGTTAAATTCAAATTCCCAAAACAATATTTTTAAAATGGTTCAAGCCCATGTAACACATTTATAACTTGTTTAATATTTTTAAATCATAAATCTCAACATGGAATTGAATTCCTTATTTTGAATTCAAATTGAATCATTTAAATTTTCAAAATATCTTTAAAACTCCTTTCAAAAGTGTCACATATCGGATTTTTCGACTTTCGAAAATTCGACATCGATACTCACTTTATCGACTGCCGAGCAATCGAGTGCCGGAAACTCCAATAGTGAGGGTTTTAAGAAAAAGAAAAAGTAGAAGAAGAAGAAGAAGATAGAAGAAAAAGAGAAGAAAGAAAGAAGAAGAACAACAGAAAACACATCAGAACAGAAAACAATATCAGAATCTTACACATCGCAGCGGAATAATATACAATAGGTGAATCAATATTCTTTAAACAAAGAACTATATCATTTTATACATACATCAATCATCAGAGTCAATATACAACAATGGACAGTTATATAAACTTGTCCTCATACAGAATACACAGCGGAATAAATATATCAGATACAAATACTACGTCTCGTCATCCAGCTTATCTCCAAAGCTCCAGAATATCCAGAATATCCTGATAATCTAACTCTAGACTGCCCGTGTGGAAATTGGTGGGCACCCAGAGTTTAGAAGGGAAACAATAAACTCCGAGTCAGTCATGGTGACTGGTGTGAGATCGTAAAACAGTTATTCTTTAAAATAAACAACAGGATAATTTTAAAGTCAATTCGAAATGCTTTTGGAAAATGAAACTACCATAAGACCTCCCGCCACACACACAATGCAAACGCAGACTTGGAGGAGATTTCTTCTTATGATAGTCAAAGATGCTTACTATGCAAAAATCAAATTCTTTTTGATATTATTATTAGTGCATAGTGTAGAAAACATTTCGAAAGTATAATATAAATCTTAGCCAGCATAGGCATTCCGCACTTATGCCTACTATAGCTACTATGTTCAATAGCAGGTTACCGCCACATTCCATAGCAGGTAATACAACTAAAACCGTACAAGTCGCGTATTGTTTCTTTGGATTTCCAACAAATGGTCAGGCTAAGGAACTTCCTATCCACGATGGGTACGTCCCTGGAATAGACGACCCGAGAACCTAACCGGATCTCTGCCAACACAAGGCCGGGTTACCTCTGCAAAAATAGGTAACTACTGACACGCGTATGCCATCCCCCGATCGTCACCGATCTTCCCGAGGATCCCCGATTCGCAACAACCACAAAGAAATAAATTTTTGCAGCAACCACAGAGGTTAAGTATCTGGGCTCCATACCATGATACCACCTTTATCCAGAAGGAATGACATACACTAAGGGGCGCTACTCCCTAGAACCTTGCCGCATCCTTCCTGTTTCGACCATTTCCAGGGTGTGAGGCTCGATGAAGTCTCGTCCACAAAGCTACGCTTTCTCAAAAAGCCCTGCTTCGGGTCAAACAAAAATGATCAACCTATGATCACAAAGATATAAGATCAAACAAATGATCATATCGCAAATGATCAAACACTGATCATTTCACAGCAACACTTAGTATGCCACGTTACCAAATTGGGATATATCGCTGATAAATTTCAACTACATAACCTCTGAGCTCGTACGTCTCAGAGAAGGGTGTTAAGCTAAGAGAATAAATTCTCCACCACCAACAGAAATGTATTCGAAAGAAATCAGCTTTATATCTCAAATTGTAACGTCAGACACACAATCCATACAAGTCTGTTCCGGGATCGAACAGAACCGAAGGCACTTCTCACGAAGCCCTTGCAAATCCGGATAATTTCAATCACGTCAGGACTTCCCGTCACTAAGGGTGATAAAACCTCTAAATCGAAGATCAGTCGATGTAGAGTAACTCGACGATAATCCTTCCGTTTTCAAAAATATCCGGTCTTCAAATGCGATTCATAACGACGTATCACATATTCGGAATGGGTTATACGACCCCATGGTCCTTTCCCGGCTAACCCGAATAGTGAGCGTTTATTTAAAAACAAGTGTGGCATTCAAATTCATCCAATTCACAACGAATACCTACTCAAGGTAATTATTGATAGTCGGTTATTTAACTATCAATAAAGATGCGCAACATCATCAGATTCCAAATAATTTTCCAAATTATTTCATCTTCAAAAATATCTTTTACTAGATATAAAATTTTCCACACTTAACCATTTGAAAACAATTTCAAATCAATTTCCACTCTTCAAAAATAAATCAATATTTATTTTTAAACAACTTCGCTTTCTTTTATAAATTCCGTATCGAATTTATACTTTCGAATATCTACTGATATTCGATTTTCAAATTGTTTTCAATATTCAATTTCAATTTATCTTTACAAGGATAAATTCTCAAAACGTTCATTTCATATTGGAAAAGCAATTCCATACTTATTTAAAAATAAGTATTTTTCACAAATCTATTTATTTTCAACATTTGAAAATATTCGATCAAATTAAGTATAATTTCATTCTTTAAGGAAAATATTCTTTTAACACCTTTATTTGAGTCAAAACGAATGTTACGTAAAACATCGTTACGACGACTCAAAATCACTAGTATAGGGATTCAGAATTAAGATAGATGTGTAAATCCCAAAACTATATAAAACATTTCCTTTCGGGAATCATTTACTATAACAATAGTGTTATAGTCCACCATTTCCTTATATTTCTCGAAAACGTCTATTTCAACAATAAATGTTGAAATCTATGATTTCGATATTTAACACGTTTTAAAACATCTTTTAAAACAATTAACTTCATTTATAATATCGCTTTCCCAAACATAACCATTTTTACTTAAAAATATATTCACTGTCCAAAATCGTGAATATACTTCATTTAACCCAATTCCAATCATTTCTACACATTTTTATCTCAATAAAAATTCGCTATCCAAAATCGCGAATATATCTACTCTGATAATCTTCTATATTTAATTCATCAAATTCCATCGCTTTCGAATTTATAAACACGGTTATAAATTCTATTTCTATTTTAATAACAACTTCGACTTATAAATCTTCTTTTTATCAACTTCTATATTCTACTTATCAAAATAAGTGATTTCGGATTTATAACCAACTTTTATAAATTCCAATTCCATTTATAAAAACTTCAATACCAAATCAATTTCAATATTGATTTCTAAATTTATTTTCAACTTTAAATAAAAGATTCCATCCTGATTTCTCAAAGTTCTTCTCCAAATACTAAATCAATTACAGATTGATTTCTAATTTTATTTATCACTACTAAATAAATTCCTTATTTTTCTCAAATTACTCAACATCCTGTTTTTAAATGGATTCTTTAAATTGAAATCATTTTACATTGATTTCCCAAATCGTTCAACTTACCAATTAAATTTCTAATTGGATTTCCAACTTATCTCCTTTTAAATAAATTCCTTTTAAAGAAAACATATTTCAATTGTTTCTTTCAGTCTATTTAAAAATCCAAATTCTTAAATTAAATTCTTCAATTTATAATCACTATTTTACGAAATCCATTTATTTAACATTTTCACTTGATTCTGGAATAAATTCGATAAGATTATAAAATTTAACTTTTTATACTTTAAAATTTTCTTTCTTCAAAATTTATTCAATTTCTAAAATTGATTCACTTAGAAATTTCTACTTTGATTCAAAAATTCAATTTCGTTTATTTTTGGAATCCAATGATATCAAACATCCATTCAGCTAAATTTTAAGCTTTCAATCAATTTCCAAACATCAATATGATTAATAGCATCACTATAATCATTCACAGATTCATATCACAATAGAAATAAATTCAATCAATGTGAGGGGTCCAGTTGGATCCCTCCAACCTGTTTTCCTGCATCCAAAGATGTTAGCACAATACCAATTCCGCTCCAGTACGGAATTATCATGGTATATGGGTTTTATAAAAATCCGCTTACTAACGGCGCAATAGGGTCTCATCCGCTATACAAGGCGGGAAATCATCAATCCAATATATACATATGCCAATATGTATATATTGCTATATATATAATAGATATATCCTATAATATATAATATAACATCCAATAGCAATCAAATCAAATCAATGACTGCATAATTAAATTTTGAGTGAGAAAAATCTCACCTTAGCTTTTTATTTTGAAATCCAATCCAAATCCAGATTTATTTTTCTTCGTTGTATTCGACCTTGTATAAACAAGTTATACAGTTTATTAATATTCTAAATAAATCAGACAATGAACTTCTATTTATTTATCTAATTAAACAAATAATTTAATTTAATTAATTTCCTTTATAAACATTTTCAGTTTATTACACTTTTGAAACAGTCGAATAGTACATTTCTTTTTCCAAAAGTTTAAACTTAACAAATTTCTCCAATAATAATCTCCTAGTAGCTAAAATAACTAACTATGTTAATTTAACAGATAAATCTCTATTATTTTAAAAGTTAGACCGAACAAGCTATATACATTTTTTTTTCCTACTGTAATTTTCTTCATATACAAACTTATATCTATCTCTATATAATTTTAAGATGATCATAGTAGATTTACTATCATATATAGATATTCGAATTTATTCCCAAATTTTAATTGAATAAAATAAATCGTAAATACCTTACTGCCGGAGGCAACCCAGGCTACCCAAACACGCGAGTCACCGCCTCGCATCTAGACGCCGCCGAGCCTCATCCTTCCCCCAAGACCACTGCTTCGACGACGAGCCCATAGCCGTACTTGAAACCCCACTTGCCTCCATCTGCTGACGAACGCGCGCCCCATCATCGATGACCATCCACGCGACATCGTATTCGAGCTCGACGCAGTGCCCCCTGTCAACTGCTCGACATCCCAGCCACGAAACCCTCCTTCGCAGTCGCCTGCCCACGAGCATCGCCATCTGACGCCGCGCCCACACTCGCGATATGCCGCGCTACTCCTCCAATCGCGAGTCGCCGCCGCCTCCATCCCAAAGCTGCTGCCCCTAAATCGCGACATTTCCCCCCAATCTTAACTCGAAGCTCGACTGCGACGAGCTGTCGCTCCTCCTAGATCCATCGTGCACGAAGACGAGCAGTCGAATTATAATTTGATTAGGGAACGTTTTTTTTTCTTTCGTTGGATTTTAGAACTAAGGAGGGAGTTGCGTGATTGTTTAAAAGGGAGGGGAGTATTTGAAAACAGTGGAGGCATGGTTGCACGATAATTTTATCGTGATCTTCGGCGTGTTTTAAGGCGTGAGGTACGGGAAGAACGTGTGTGGGTTGACTATTATTTAAATTTAAATTTAAATTGAATTTGTTTTAAAATTCCGATGCGTTTGCTCGCCGTACGATCACGTATTAACTCGGAAAAATACGAAAATTGAAATCCGATAATAATTCAATATTACGGACCCAATGGAACTGGTTTCGTCGAATTCCGAGACTGCGCCTCGGACAGCTATATTTTAAATATCGATTCGAACGATAAATTCAAAACTGAGCAAAACAGTTTCAAACTCGATTCTGAAGCTTCTATTATCTTCAGTATCATCAATACGAAATTTAAAAGCTTTTCGAAATATTTTTCTTCAACTTAAAATTGAAGATTTAAATTTTTATTCAACACTCAATCGATTAAATTCTATAATTTAATCGCCAAATTCAGAGTTATATCGGGGATTCAAATTAAATTATCGTTCAAACATTTAATATAAATTAAATATCCTCAATTTAATTCGTTCAAAATTCTGGGTCGTTACAGACTTCCCTCCTTAAAAGAATTTCGTCCTCGAAATTACAAGTTAGGAGAAATGGTCCTTAACTCGTCTACTATTTTTCACAATCCAATAGTTTTATCAATTCTCAAAACAAATCTTTCTACTAAAGATTCGTTATTATTCAACTAAATTTCCCACTTCAATTATAGGTTTCAAAACAACATTGTTTTACTTTACAATTCAAATTCGAGTTTAAATTCAAATTTTAAACTTTCAAAATTTCTCAAAAATTTTCTAACGCCCTAAATTTCCGAAAAATTTCGCCAGCGTCTCCTTTGCGCGGCTAATACGGTACGACTACAAAACGTCCCTACGGACTCTCAGATTTCAAAAAGAAAAAGAAAAAGCCAAGCGGCTAGAGAAATAAGTCATCAAATCTCATATTCAAATTGAAACACTTACCTTTTGTCGAGCAATTCAAATTATCTTTGAAATCAAATCCAATTTCCTTTATACCTGTATATCCTACTAGCCATAATATCTAGTTACATATATTCAAACCATTTTGCAAATTCTATTACAAAATTTCGACATAAACTACTTATATCATCTTTAGTTCACTATTGAAGTTATATCCATTATCTTCAATTTTACATTTCAAATTTTATTTGAATTCAATTTCACATTTGAGTTCAATTTATCTTCAATTTTGAATTTCATTCCAATCAGATTTCAAATATTCTACAAGTTATCAACTTATCTACATCTTGATTTATACAATCATTTATACATTCACATTCACAATTCCATTTCATTAAGGAATTTTTATTTTCAATTATCTTTTTGGAATTCTATTTTCGTTTATGAATCATATTTACAATTCATATTCATAATTTTTGTTCATATATGAATTCATTTCTTTATACTTTCAATTCACATTCATAGATTTCATTTATTAATGAACTTTAATTGCAATTACAATTACATAATTTACATTAACAATTTCTATTTGTATAAGTTATCAATTCAATCATATTCCATAAATATTCTTATAAAGTATTCCAGAGTCTTTTCAACCTTTCAAAACCATTTTGAAAACAATTCAAATTCCATTTGAATTTCCAAAACAAAAACCCAAATTTTTCAAACAACTTCTATTTAAAACAATTTGGCAGCAATTCCTCTTCCAGAAACCCGAAAATGAACAACCATGATGCCGCGGTCATCATCGAAGTTATTTTCCAGCGACCGAAAAGAGTTTAGAGCTTTCATCTCTCTAAAATACTTTTCAAACCTTTGAAATTCATTTTCAAACCAAAAAGATTTTAAACTTTTCGAATCTCCAAAATTTACGAATTCCTTTCAAAACATTTCCAAAAACTTCTCTGGAATCTCATTTTAAATTACAAATTACATTTATAATTTACATTCTCAAATTTCATTTGCATGTGAATTTATTTCTTTAACTTTCAATTCACATTTATAAATTTCATTCGTTAAATGGATTTATTTCCAACTCTTTGGTTATTATTTTAATTTCTCATTCCATTTCATATAACAATGATAATAATTCAATGTTATTATTCTATAACAACCAAACATCCATATACTATGATAATTCATAGGAAACCCTTTCTTTTCTATACAAAAATAGTTTTGGGTAAAATTATTTCATTTACCCTATTTAAAACAATACTGTGTCGGTTTATCTTGTTTAGAGTTTAGAAACCCCTATCGATTACAGTTAGCTAGACTGCACCGACCAGAATCTATAAACAATCAACCGATAAGTCAACACAATACAAAACAATTTCATATTCAAATAACAAATACGCACTCGTATATATTATTACACTCAACTCATTCTAGAGTACTGCTGACTCTATCTCTAATGAGTAACACCCAACAGAGCAGGGTTGTCGCTTAACCATATGCTCTGATACCACTTTGTCACATACCGGATTTTTCGACTTTCGAAAATTCGACATCGATACTCACTTTATCGATTGCCGAGCAATCGAGTGCCGGAAACTCCAATAGTGAGGGTTTTAAGAAAAAGAAAAAGTAGAAGAAGAAGAAGATAGAAGAAAAAGAGAAGAAAGAAAGAAGAAGAACAACAGAAAACACATCAGAACAGAAAACAATATCAGAATCTTACACATCGCAGCGGAATAATATACAATAGGTGAATCAATATTCTTTAAACAAAGAACTATATCATTTTATACATACATCAATCATCAGAGTCAATATACAACAATGGACAGTTATATAAACTTGTCCTCATACAGAATACACAGCGGAATAAATATATCAGATACAAATACTACGTCTCGTCATCCAGCTTATCTCCAAAGCTCCAGAATATCCAGAATATCCTGATAATCTAACTCTAGACTGCCCGTGTGGAAATTGGTGGGCACCCAGAGTTTAGAAGGGAAACAATAAACTCCGAGTCAGTCATGGTGACTGGTGTGAGATCGTAAAACAGTTATTCTTTAAAATAAACAACAGGATAATTTTAAAGTCAATTCGAAATGCTTTTGGAAAATGAAACTACCATAAGACCTCCCGCCACACACACAATGCAAACGCAGACTTGGAGGAGATTTCTTCTTATGATAGTCAAAGATGCTTACTACGCAAAAATCAAATTCTTTTTGATATTATTATTAGTGCATAGTGTAGAAAACATTTCGAAAGTATAATATAAATCTTAGCCAGCATAGGCATTCCGCACTTATGCCTACTATAGCTACTATGTTCAATAGCAGGTTACCGCCACATTCCATAGCAGGTAATACAACTAAAACCGTACAAGTCGCGTATTGTTTCTTTGGATTTCCAACAAATGGTCAGGCTAAGGAACTTCCTATCCACGATGGGTACGTCCCTGGAATAGACGACCCGAGAACCTAACCGGATCTCTGCCAACACAAGGCCGGGTTACCTCTGCAAAAATAGGTAACTACTGACACGCGTATGCCATCCCCCGATCGTCACCGATCTTCCCGAGGATCCCCGATTCGCAACAACCACAAAGAAATAAATTTTTGCAGCAACCACAGAGGTTAAGTATCTGGGCTCCATACCATGATACCACCTTTATCCAGAAGGAATGACATACACTAAGGGGCGCTACTCCCTAGAACCTTGCCGCATCCTTCCTATTTCGACCATTTCCAGGGTGTGAGGCTCGATGAAGTCTCGTCCACAAAGCTACGCTTTCTCAAAAAGCCCTGCTTCGGGTCAAACAAAAATGATCAACCTATGATCACAAAGATATAAGATCAAACAAATGATCATATCGCAAATGATCAAACACTGATCATTTCACAGCAACACTTAGTATGCCACGTTACCAAATTGGGATATATCGCTCATAAATTTCAACTACATAACCTCTGAGCTCGTACGTCTCAGAGAAGGGTGTTAAGCTAAGAGAATAAATTCTCCACCACCAACAGAAATGTATTCGAAAGAAATCAGCTTTATATCTCAAATTGTAACGTCAGACACACAATCCATACAAGTCTGTTCCGGGATCGAACAGAACCGAAGGCACTTCTCACGAAGCCCTTGCAAATCCGGATAATTTCAATCACGTCAGGACTTCCCGTCACTAAGGGTGATAAAACCTCTAAATCGAAGATCAGTCGATGTAGAGTAACTCGACGGTAATCCTTCCGTTTTCAAAAATATCCGGTCTTCAAATGCGATTCATAACGACGTATCACATATTCGGAATGGGTTATACGACCCCATGGTCCTTTCCCGGCTAACCCGAATAGTGAGCGTTTATTTAAAAACAAGTGTGGCATTCAAATTCATCCAATTCACAACGAATACCTACTCAAGGTAATTATTGATAGTCGGTTATTTAACTATCAATAAAGATGCGCAACATCATCAGATTCCAAATAATTTTCCAAATTATTTCATCTTCAAAAATATCTTTTACTAGATATAAAATTTTCCACACTTAACCATTTGAAAACAATTTCAAATCAATTTCCACTCTTCAAAAATAAATCAATATTTATTTTTAAACAACTTCGCTTTCTTTTATAAATTCCGTATCGAATTTATACTTTCGAATATCTACTGATATTCGATTTTCAAATTGTTTTCAATATTCAATTTCAATTTATCTTTACAAGGATAAATTCTCAAAACGTTCATTTCATATTGGAAAAGCAATTCCATACTTATTTAAAAATAAGTATTTTCACAAATCTATTTATTTTCAACATTTGAAAATATTCGATCAAATTAAGTATAATTTCATTCTTTAAGGAAAATATTCTTTTAACACCTTTATTTGAGTCAAAACGAATGTTACGTAAAACATCGTTACGACGACTCAAAATCACTAGTATAGGGATTCAGAATTAAGATAGATGTGTAAATCCCAAAACTATATAAAACATTTCCTTTCGGGAATCATTTACTATAACAATAGTGTTATAGTCCATTATTTCCTTATATTTCTCGAAAACGTCTATTTCAACAATAAATGTTGAAATCTATGATTTCGATATTTAACACGTTTTAAAACATCTTTTAAAACAATTAACTTCATTTATAATATCGCTTTCCCAAACATAACCATTTTTACTTAAAAATATATTCACTGTCCAAAATCGTGAATATACTTCATTTAACCCAATTCCAATCATTTCTACACATTTTTATCTCAATAAAAATTCGCTATCCAAAATCGCGAATATATCTACTCTGATAATCTTCTATATTTAATTCATCAAATTCCATCGCTTTCGAATTTATAAACACGGTTATAAATTCTATTTCTATTTTAATAACAACTTCGACTTATAAATCTTCTTTTTATCAACTTCTATATTCTACTTATCAAAATAAGTGATTTCGGATTTATAACCAACTTTTATAAATTCCAATTCCATTTATAAAAACTTCAATACCAAATCAATTTCAATATTGATTTCTAAATTTATTTTCAACTTTAAATAAAAGATTCCATCCTGATTTCTCAAAGTTCTTCTCCAAATACTAAATCAATTACAGATTGATTTCTAATTTTATTTATCACTACTAAATAAATTCCTTATTTTTCTCAAATTACTCAACATCCTGTTTTTAAAGGGATTCTTTAAATTGAAATCATTTTACATTGATTTCCCAAATCGTTCAACTTACCAATTAAATTTCTAATTGGATTTCCAACTTATCTCCTTTTAAATAAATTCCTTTTAAAGAAAACATATTTCAATTGTTTCTTTCAGTCTATTTAAAAATCCAAATTCTTAAATTAAATTCTTCAATTTATAATCACTATTTTACGAAATCCATTTATTTAACATTTTCACTTGATTCTGGAATAAATTCGATAAGATTATAAAATTTAACTTTTTATACTTTAAAATTTTCTTTCTTCAAAATTTATTCAATTTCTAAAATTGATTCACTTAGAAATTTCTACTTTGATTCAAAAATTCAATTTCGTTTATTTTTGGAATCCAATGATATCAAACATCCATTCAGCTAAATTTTAAGCTTTCAATCAATTTCCAGACATCAATATGATTAATAGCATCACTATAATCATTCACAGATTCATATCACAATAGAAATAAATTCAATCAATGTGAGGGGTCCAGTTGGATCCCTCCAACCTGTTTTCCTGCATCCAAAGATGTTAGCACAATACCAATTCCGCTCCAGTACGGAATTATCGCGGTATATGGGTTTTATAAAAATCCGCTTACTAACGGCGCAATAGGGTCTCATCCGCTATACGAGGCGGGAAATCATCAATCCAATATATACATATGCCAATATGTATATATTGCTATATATATAATAGATATATCCTATAATATATAATATAACATCCAATAGCAATCAAATCAAATCAATGACTGCATAATTAAATTTTGAGTGAGAAAAATCTCACCTTAGCTTTTTATTTTGAAATCCAATCCAAATCCAGATTTATTTTTCTTCGTTGTATTCGACCTTGTATAAACAAGTTATACAGTTTATTAATATTCTAAATAAATCAGACAATGAACTTCTATTTATTTATCTAATTAAACAAATAATTTAATTTAATTAATTTCCTTTATAAACATTTTCAGTTTATTACACTTTTGAAACAGTCAAATAGTACATTTCTTTTTCCAAAAGTTTAAACTTAACAAATTTCTCCAATAATAATCTCCTAGTAGCTAAAATAACTAACTATGTTAATTTAACAGATAAATCTCTATTATTTTAAAAGTTAGACCGAACAAGCTATATACATTTTTTTTCCTACTGTAATTTTCTTCATATACAAACTTATATCTGTCTCTATATAATTTTAAGATGATCATAGTAGATTTACTATCATATATAGATATTCGAATTTATTCCCAAATTTTAATTGAATAAAATAAATCGTAAATACCTTACTGCCGGAGGCAACCCAGGCTACCCAAACACGCGAGTCACCGCCTCGCATCTAGACGCCGCCGAGCCTCATCCTTCCCCCAAGACCACTGCTTCGACGACGAGCCCATAGCCGTACTTGAAACCCCACTTGCCTCCATCTGCTGACGAACGCGCGCCCCATCATCGATGACCATCCACGCGACATCGTATTCGAGCTCGACGCAGTGCCCCCTGTCAACTGCTCGACATCCCAGCCACGAAACCCTCCTTCGCAGTCGCCTGCCCACGAGCATCGCCATCTGACGCCGCGCCCACACTCGCGATATGCCGCGCTACTCCTCCAATCGCGAGTCGCCGCCGCCTCCATCCCAAAGCTGCTGCCCCTAAATCGCGACATTTCCCCCCAATCTTAACTCGAAGCTCGACTGCGACGAGCTGTCGCTCCTCCTAGATCCATCGTGCACGAAGACGAGCAGTCGAATTATAATTTGATTAGGGAACGTTTTTTTTTCTTTCGTTGGATTTTAGAACTAAGGAGGGAGTTGCGTGATTGTTTAAAAGGGAGGGGAGTATTTGAAAACAGTGGAGGCATGGTTGCACGATAATTTTATCGTGATCTTCGGCGTGTTTTAAGGCGTGAGGTACGGGAAGAACGTGTGTGGGTTGACTATTATTTAAATTTAAATTTAAATTGAATTTGTTTTAAAATTCCGATGCGTTTGCTCGCCGTACGATCACGTATTAACTCGGAAAAATACGAAAATTGAAATCCGATAATAATTCAATATTACGGACCCAATGGAACTGGTTTCGTCGAATTCCGAGACTGCGCCTCGGACGGCTATATTTTAAATATCGATTCGAACGATAAATTCAAAACTGAGCAAAACAGTTTCAAACTCGATTCTGAAGCTTCTATTATCTTCAGTATCATCAATACGAAATTTAAAAGCTTTTCGAAATATTTTTCTTCAACTTAAAATTGAAGATTTAAATTTTTATTCAACACTCAATCGATTAAATTCTATAATTTAATCGCCAAATTCAGAGTTATATCGGGGATTCAAATTAAATTATCGTTCAAATATTTAATATAAATTAAATATCCTCAATTTAATTCGTTCAAAATTCTGGGTCGTTACAAAAAGCTTTAACATTTAACCCAAATCCATTTCCAAAATCAATTGAAATTAAAATTTCAATTTCAAAAATATTAAATTAAATCATCTATGACTTAACCGATTTCCTAGTGAAATCCATATTTGTGTGTGTAAAAGTGTGGTCCCGGGGTTTTACATAGTAGTGCAACATCATTCGATCATCACAGATCAGAATACAGAAATATAGTTGATAAGCGGTATGACTATAACGCTTATCTTTTATTAACAGATCACAGATATATAAATTACAGATAATATATTACATTCATCCCAAATAAATAACTACAGTACAGGTCACACGCAAATCAGAATATATCACAAAGCATCGCATATCAGGGATATCAAACAATTCAAAGCATTCAATAGAATACAGTCATCCATAAGTAAGATTAATTAATTGTCTGATTAATTCAAATCAGATTAATTACCTATGAATAAATTACTAATCCTGGTTAATTAATTAATTATAAACCTTTTTAATTAATTATCCTTTAATTTATTAATTAACCTTTAATCATTAAATAATTAACCTTTAATTATTTAATCATCCTTTAATTAATTATCTTGAATTAATTAACCTTTAACTGTTTATCCTCAAAATTAATTACCTTAATTAGTTAATCACATAATTAATTATCATTTAATTAATTATTCTTTAATCACTTATTAATTAAACCTAAATCATTAACTAATTAATTATTCTTAATTAATTACATTAATTAATTAACCTTTAATTACATTATCATTTAATTAATTACAATAACTAATTAATTACTCTTTAATTACTTCCATTAATTAACCTCTAATTACTTTAATTAAGTAATTATTTAATCACCTTCATTAATTACCCATTAATTAATCACATTAATTAACTAATCACATTCATTAATGAATCACATTGATTAACTAATTGACCTTAATCAAATTCGAAGTTTATTTAAAAATAACGGTTATATATATAACCACTTTAAACTTAATTACTTTAATACAATTCATTTTAAAACCTTTAACTAATTTCAAACTTAAACAAATAATTATTTTTAAAGGAATTTGTTAAGAAATGTTTAACTTGATTTTGTTTAAAGTTTAAAACTGTAACATCAAATACTCGAGACAAAACCCGAGCCAACTCGTCATTCTCCCGAGACCAAACCCGAGTTCCCCTCCATTTTCCCGAGCTTCCTTTCCTCTTTCTTTTTATTTTACTTTGTTTACTTTTTTTTTAAACTTTAAAAACCTGTTAACTGTTAGACACACGCGAGTTGACCCGTATGCCCACCCGAGCCATCAACCAAATTACTCGAGACCTCCTTCGAGTTCTCCCATCTTCTTCTCCGTTCTAAACCCAAGAACCCAACTTCTAGATACGCGAATCCTAGTGTGCACGTGTACGATCGAACGGCGATGCTCTGACCAACTTCGCCGTCGCCGGCGTATCGTCTTCGACCTCCTCTCACGATTACGACCACCCAAAATCCTGAAACAACCTCGCAATCGAAAACGAGCAACCAGGCTACCTACTGGAACAGAACTCATCATCAAAGAATCGCCTCGAGTAGCCACCTCCGGTCATCAGAACCTTCGCCACCGTGCCCAGAGCTTTGTCGACGAACCACGCACCTATTCCCCCACCACGGGTTGACTCCGGTGCGACCACGACGAAGAAATCATCTCGTCTTTGTCCTTAACTAAAACAGGCATTTGAACCCTAGTTCGCCGTTGTCCAGCCACCATGGCGATCTAAAATTCAGGCGAGTATTTTTCTCAAGTTCGCCAGCCTATCATCCTTCTCTGGCCACAACCTCGAGAACCCAAACCTCCGCGATCACCAAAATTTGACCAAAGCTCATTTCGCGTTCAACTCCCCAATGCTCGAGATTTCTTAACTTAAAAATCATAATATAATGTCAAAATTCATTATTTTCCAAATGCGATTTCGTTCCTAAAATCAAAACTTGAAAATCATACCTTCGAATTTCGACTTATATCAAGTTTTCACTGTAAATTGAAAATTTTGAAATAATTGCTCAACAAGTACTCTTGAATTTATTTTTGGAAATGATGTTATCATGCTACAAACGTTTTCCTTATAGAAATCAGGGCCTAAATTCGATTGTAGAATGAGCAATTGAATTTATTTTGATGGGTTGGAGCCTGTAGTTTTAACAGAGATATGTGAATATACATATACCCAGGCATTCATACACACATATATCTTTCTATATACGTGCAGCATATTATTATCCATACAACACATTTTAGAACATCATCAAACTCATTCATCATCATAGAGCACAGATCAAGATAAAAGATTGGGTTTAAAATGGAGTTTACTCACAGTTGTTTTTGGAAGAAGAACAGAGCTTTTCTTTATTTTGAATAGCTAGCTGAAGCCTTCACTTGATCTCTGGTTTGTAGTTGTTTAAGTTGAGATTTTTGGTTTATGGTTGAGATGATATTTACTTCAGTTTTATTTAGTTTGAAGGAACGAATTGAATTGGAAAGCTTGATACATATAAATTGAGTCTTCTGGTGATAATATAATGTTTGTACAGGTGATGATATTATTTTTGTACAAAATAGACAGAGATCTTTCTTTTGCTTAGGGCTGATAGATACATTTTTGTGCTTGCATTAATTAGTTTGTACAAAACTATATATTTATTTATCTTCCTTCATCTCGGTTGTACCATATATGAGATAATTGGTGGCTTATATGATATTGTTGTGTACAACATTAATTATCTTTGTACAAATTTACATATAATACTAGTATCTTCTTTTGCTTATTTGTTTTCAAGTCTTGTTTGACTATGCAGATTCGTTTTGCTGATGAGACATGGTTTGGCTAGCATTAATCACTTTGTCTTGTTTTTCTTTCTTTTACAAGCTTATTCATATATACATTTACTTGTTTCCCTTTTACAAGTGTTCATACTTATGTATATATTTTATTTGTTCCCAGATCTGAATGAATTTTGTTTTCATACTTTATTTGTTTATTACTTTATAATATAAATTTCTATTTTAATTTTGCTTTAATTTATAATATTCATTTTTATATAATTCCAGAATTATTTAATATGTTCATTTCACATTTTATATAACTATAAATTTATTTGAAATATTTGTTTAACATCAACACTTATTTGAATTCTATAAATATATTTTTATAAACTCAAATTATTATTATTAACCCATTTATTTTAGATTTAAACTCAAATTCAATATATATATATATATATAATTTCAAATTTTCTCATATATCACATATACATATATATTCACATATATGTACAATATTTTTTAAATTTTAAATGATTTATACAAAATTTATCTGTATTCGGGGAAACTCGCTTAAATTTCCAATTAACTATACAATTTTAATTCAAAAGTTAAATAAATTATCAATTTAAATTTATATAAAATTCGGGGTCGTTACAATTTAGATTGGATTTTATTGAATCTAGGTCGTTCGGCCTAGGGATATGCACCTGCCAGCACCCATTGGTCGACCGCTACACTAACACTGGTCGATCATTAGCGGTTGGCCGACCCCAATAAGGGGTCGACCGGTTGCCTATTTATGCTAGTTGTTGATTTTCGTGTGTTTTGTTCTGCAATTGAAACGATTTGATTGATCCGGTTTAACGTTAATTCTTATTAAACGATAAGTAACTATTAACGTTAACCATCGTTAATTAATTATATTTATTTTTTTAATTTACATATATAATTATTATGTGGAAATTAGCCACAAGGGCCTCTTTAGCTAGTGCAATTAGTTTCTAGGACGCACAACTGAAATAATTACTTTTAAGGACAAAATGCAAAATAATTAGTTTATAAGGCTTAAAACCCTATGAAATTATGTCCTTGAAAGTAATTGGACTGCTAACTTTGTCCTTAAAAGTAATTATTTTGCTGACTTTGGCCTTGAAATTAATTTCTATGGATGTGTGTCCTAGAAACTAATTGGACTACAAAGTTTGTCCTTCTAGTGAAATGCCCCTATAATTATTCCGATTCGAAATCTTCAAACGTTAATAACTTTTTCGTTTGAATTCCAGTCGTAAAACTTTATATATGAAAATTAATCAGAAAATCGCCACAAATCCACAACGTTGCAAGTTTCGTAGCCAAATTATGATGTTTGTGAAAATTCTGTTTTCCATCTAGTAATTATTAATTAATAAATTTTTAAATTAATCATCGTTCAATTTACGGGGTGTTACAAGTAGTTCGCGTGGATCACTATCTTGGTCATGATATTAACAAAGGTGACATAGTTATATAGAAGTGCTTTAGAGCTTTGTTACTTATAATTCACTTCATATTAATACACTACTTCTTTGTATAAGCTATTGCTTAAATTTCACCATTGCGTGATGACTTGTTCTTAACATTTGTTTGCCTTAATCTTCGACGACTTCAATTTATCAACAAATAATGACCTTGATCAACATTTGATGGTTTTAATTGATGCATGATGGCTTTAGTTGGCACACGAGGGCTCTACCCAACACAATGATTCTAATCAATACACGATAGCTTGCAATTCATCATGATGGCTTGAACCATCACGATACAAGTATCATGATGGCTCTTTATCCATCGAGAGCTTGAATTATTATGATGGCTTGAACTATCATGATGGCTTGAACTATCATGATGGCTTTGATGGCTTGAATAATTGAATCGTGATAACTTGAATAATCTCCTCTTGATGGCTTTGGATAACATATCACGGTAGCTTTGATTATCACATGATGGCTTCACAAGGATATTTTATAATGGCCTCAATCTCTCATACCATGATGGCTTCTCAACAATGCTTTATGATGGCCTCGACCTTTCTTATCACGATGGCCTCAATACTTCACGGTGGCTTTAGCATGTTTATTTCAAGATGGCTTCAGGCTCCTATATTTCCTTTCACGGTGGCTCCAAGAATTGCTCCGCAAAGGCTTTAACATATTGCTTCACGACAGTTCTCAATGCTTTACATCATGATTGCTCCATTTACCAACGATGATTCCATTTGTCCATGATAATTCTATATGCGTATGAAGGCTCTATCATACGCATCAACTTCAATTAATCACGATAACTCCCAATAGCACACGATAGCTTCACTCTTCACTTGATGACCTCGAATTATACACAATGGCTCTCATCTACATAGGAAGGCTCTAAACAGCATACTATGCTCTTAAATTGCACACGATGGCTTTCTTGTTATCAATCTGCTCTTGGAATTTTGGGTGTAACACACACAGACACACACATGCAAAAACAAACGCATACATGCATGCACACATAATTGTTAATTATGTGTTTGACTTTAACTATAATTGATAATAATAAAAAAAGAATTATTACTAATTAAATAAATAAATATTACATGGATTATTAGTTATATATAGTATGTATATTTCAACATTCTTCCATGAACCTTCAATTCTTGATTATGGAAAGAATAAGGATGCGTTCACTAGCTTGAACTGTCCATTTTAGACACTTGACCTGTCAGATGCTTCTGATGCGTTGGACATCTGAATTGGGCTACATCTTCCCCGCCCCATTGAATTGGTGTGGGGAGAATGACCCATTAGCATCCGAAGCTTTAAATACCAACCATTAATTACCCGTTAATCTATCCAAAAACTGTCTAACTTCAAATAACCGTATCTTCCAAATCGTAAGTCTAAAAATCTAATATGACCAATCTATAGAATGAGAAGCCATAATCTCTTTCTTTTGGAAGTAGTTTCGAACCATAATTCGGATCCTATCAAAAGTTATAGCCATTACAATTTTTCAAGGTCAAAACCGTCCAATATTTATTCTCGAGGTCAAAAATGTCAGTACTCAATATTACCCAATTCGGTTATAAAAATAATATTTCCATGATCCGTCAATACGTAAAAATGCGAATCGTTACATTCTTACCCCTTTAGAAGTTTCGCCTTCAGAACCAGTAAACACAAATAAAGAACAATGTCCGACACTGACTTTGATAAGGAAGATTTGATTATGTTGCTGGCCACACATGAATTACTCGACAGACTGAAGTGCACAAAAACTCTAATGCACACTTCGATTTATATTAGAATACACAAAGTTTCTGATATTCTGTTCGAGCATCAAAAATGTTATCAACGAAACTTTCATATAAAATGAATTTGCTTCATTGTGTTGTGTGACCGGTTGGAATCTTATGGTTTAACAACTACAAAAGAAACCTACATTAAAGAAATAATAACAATATTTTTGGATGGATATCTTGAAGAATACTGTAGAATTCAAGCTGTTGGTGTGGGAGAAAACGAACCAGTTCAAAGGGTTGTAGAAAATACTTTCTGCATCACATTTGTATTTTCTATTCTGCATTGCACGGACTAAAAGTGTATTTTCAGTTTTAATGCATCAATTGTTATAAATTGTTCAGTCTTTATTATTGTTTAACTTATGTTAATACTAATGAATTAAAAGAAGGAATTAGGCACAAGGACAAAGTTTGAACAAAATTTAGACTGAAGGACGTCAAGTTTTATTTTTGGGCTGAAGGACAAACTTTGTAAGAAAATTAGACCAAATGACAATGCTAGTTATAACTAGCATTATTTTCAGTTTTTATACTATACAAAATGCTAGTTATAACTAACATTATATTCAGTTTTACACTGTACAAAATGCTAGCTATATTTAGCATTGTCCTTCAGTCTAAATTTTTTTCAAAGTTTATTCTTCAGCCTAAAGAAGAAATTTGTTGTCCTCCAGCCTAAATATTTTTCAAAGTTTGTCCTCATGCCTATAATCATAATTAACAATAATCAATGCAATACAAGTTTTATAAAAATACCTCTTTCAAATGCCTTTTCGTAACTAAAAAACATATTATTCTTTCATGAAGTTTCCCTTCAGGATATCGCTTTCGACAAAAAGCCACTCTAAAAAGAAGATTTCAAGCAGGTATGATTAGGGCTGCTATAGTAATGATAAATTTATCATTACCATATCAACACCAATCAATTTGTAATCAATATCGAACTAAATCGGCATATCAATACTATAAGTGCGACAACGTTAAATTTACCATTATTAACAGTAAATGCAGTGGTAAAGAAATGTCAAATTCAGTCGTAACGGTAAATTTACCAGTCATATTAATTTTGTTTGCTATTTTAATTAATCATGACTTCGAATTTTTTTTGGAGGTTTATCATATTTTAAGAAAATGCTTGTAGTATTATTTGTAATTATATTTTTATTGACTTTATTATTTTCAAAGTTTAAGATTAGCAAAATTATTATTTCATGTTACTGTAAATAATTTGTAATTCAAAGTTTAAGATTAAAGTTTTTAATATCAATAAAATAAGTCATTTTTGATTTAGCATAATTTCTCCGACTTAGATCTGTTGGAAAGTAGTTTCCAGGCGGAAAAAGAAAATGATCAAGTCCACATTTTCTCTTACAAAAGCCCCTGGAATGTTCCGAATCCGATTTGCACCTAAAACTAAAATCCCAAACGTCTTCCAAAAACTGAAGATCAGGGCTTTATCTACAATGAGCGAAATCGATCAATTCAGTTTATCTCCTTCTTCCGTTCTCAAACTTCAAAAAGGAGATATCACCGCTTGGTCTGTTGATGGATCAACTGATGCGATTGTAAGTTTTTCAGTAGCTGTCAGTTCGTGTTGTGAGAATTCAAGTGTTGCTTTAGTGTGGTCGTGGCTTGTGTATTACAATGACTTTTTAGGTGTAATCGAGGGCAGACCTAGGGTATACGGGATATACAGGAAGGATGGACAGAAATGTTAGGATTAGATTATTTTTATCCTAAATTTATTTTCTTCGAAGTAAAGATTTATTGTTCTGTAAAAATTATTCTACTCTCGGATGACAGTTTGAATATTAATAATTCTCATCCGGCCATCAATTTTGTTGACATATTTGTTGATGTCGTTAAGTTAACAACTTGAAATGTGAGAAAAGAAAAAAAAGGGTCAACTGCGTGGTTTGAAGACGTAACTATTCAAATGATGGAATAAAGAACAAAAGGGTCAACTGCGTGGTGTAGAAGAACAAATGAAAACTCAGATTTTTTAACAGAATAAGCCCAACTACAAGTCGTGCTTCTGCAGACTACAGAATAAGTGCAATCCTATGTTAAGCCTGTGTATATCTACTACTATGGACATCTAATAGATGAACCTTTACATAGCTATGTAATTTTTTCTGTATGCGCAAATGTAAGTTGTTCATTTCTTACAACCCAGTCACTACTGGCCTAAAGTAATCAACAAGCTCACTTATTACAGCAACAATTTCACATAATACATTAACACATGACACGAAAATACCACAAATCAAATTAAAATTCAATATTGAATCAACGGAAGTTTCAAATATACTTGTTTCAATCAGAAATAGTACATAAGTTTCAATATACTCGAATAATACATAAATAGTGCTTAAGTGTCAACATATACAAAGTAAACTTGAATATTACATAAATACTATACATTTTTCTAAACAATTTTCTCTTATGGTCCGAGTTCCCACATTAATCACATCTATCTTGTCTATGGTCTGTCATTTCATCTATACTACCTTCAATTCTTGTAGATCACATTCTTCCTGTAGATCTGCAGATCAGAGGTGTTTGTACATAGGACATTGATACGCATCCTAATATATTTTGTTCAAACACATGATGGAAAATTGGAGCAAAAGTATTTCAAATTTTTTTCTCCTACGAACTATGATGAAATAAGATCATGATATGCTCTATTTGTACCTTTACATTGTGCACACATAGCTATTGCATGTGAACATGGAAAAAGTGTAAGTATAACAATGTTGCATGAACACTTGCAAACATTATTGTCGATGTTCACCGTATAATCATATTCATGTATGTCAATTACTTGTTACTCAGCAAGGTTAAAACTTTGGATACTCATATTTCGTGCTTATGCAACATTTGTTTCTATCATTTTTGCATATGCAAGAGTTTGTGTCATGAACTCCGACTCGTATATACGTCATTTGTAGAAATAACTATTCAAACGCTGAAATACACGTGCTACTAATAACTGAAAGGATAATGACTTTGCACTTTTCAAAATTCCATTGCAACTTTCTAAAGGATTAGCGGTCATTATGCAAGATTTTTTTGTCATTGTCCTTACAAAGAACCCAAAGTTCATCTTAGTTCATAAAAGCGTTGAGAGAGGTCTAAATAGACAAACAAGTGATTATTGATTCTTTTAAAACAAGTATTAAAATAAACTATTAATCAATAAGTTACTTTACGTTGATATTGAATGAAGCTAACAAAGAAAATTACTTACTTTTACTTTCATCAACTCTGTGAAAATTGTGAAAATTGTTTACTTACTTTTACTTTCATCAACTTTGTGAAAATTGTTCAATGTTCATTTTGTTAATATAAACTACAATTTACGAGTTCAACCTTCTAATCTCTATACATGAAGAAAATAGACAATCAAGAGGGATTTTGTATTCATGTCAGGGATCTAGATTACATAATGGTTTTGCATTCACATCAACCATAGTAAAGATTTTGCATTCATGTATTAAAAAATAGCATAAATATACTATATATATATATCATGGTTTTCAAAGATTATTAAATTGTACGATCTAAATCACGATTTGGATTGAATCGTACCCCTCTCGATATGACGTGGAGAATAAATTGTGTATTCCTCAAATCATACGATCTTTTATCAAATTGAAAAGATCGTTGGAATGATTGGATCGATAACCCTAATTTTTGAAACCCGTCGATACTTACAGCAACCCTATGAAAGGTCGTATCCAAAACCGAAGAGAAAGAAGTGAAAAGACGCCATTAGAAACTGAAAAGCTAGGAAATTGATCATTCAGAAACATTAAAGGGAGTAAAATTAACCATGAAATCTAGAAAAACAAAATAATACTCGGAGAAGAAGAAAAAAGAAAAGGAACAAGGAAAAGAGGACTGACTAGGCATTGCAAGTTGTTGAAGGTAAGAAGGACCTCTCTTTCTTATTTGTTCTTACTGCAACCCATCATTCTGCTGTATTTTCTTCTTTTGAATTTTGGGTTTTTCTTCTTCGGTTGATTTAGAAATGAATAGTGAAGAAGTAATGTTTTTTTACGGTGTCGTCGTGGTGTTCAAAAATGGGTGATGAATATAGAAGAAGCCTACTGTAGAAGTCATATGCTAACTACATTGATGGAATTTTGGTTCTAATTACAATATTTTGATAGAATGTCATACTATCAAGCAATATCAAAATAATATTGATTCTTTTATATTTTATAGTTTCTAGACAACTTTTGATTAGAAACTAAAATTACCATAACAATAATCCAGTTCATAAACTCGTAAATTACATAATTCAAAATATTCCATCCATTAAATCTCAAATAAAAGAGGAAAAACACATTAAAACATTCAAACTTTTAAATTTTAGGATTAATGGTTAAGAAATGTAGAAAATAAAAATTGTTTGCAAGTATTTTAAAATTTGTCTGTTGTTTGTTGACATTCAGTAAGTATCAAGTTAAAGGTGGATTCAACTGAAAATCTAACAAACTTTTAAATATAGTTATGAAGAATGATTCATTTTCATTTGTCCATACTTGACCAACTCATCAGTTGCTTCCACAATGATGCATAATAATGATTTTTTTTAAAGCTTTGGCGTACAACTCAACATACACCACATATTTTTTGAAATATTGCACATTTATTAGATCTGTTTCATTATACGTTACAAATTAATGGAATAAAATAATATACAGTTTATATTTTGTCGTTTTGGCACGATTATTTTATATTGCATTTTTTATTTTAAATTTTTTGATGGTTATTTGAAATATTTATAGAAATACGAATACGAAGGAGTATAATCTGAATTGTATGAAAACTCATTGAATGCATTTAAAAGAAATTATTCTATTATCATAAGAATAGATTTATAAGTTATTCATACCTGAATATATTTACATCTCATACAAGTTTTTGTAAATCAAAATGCCTTTTAGTTTGTAAAAATAAAATAAAATACTACACTTAGCCCGTTTAGACTTTCAAAATATACGAAATCATATAGTATATTATATGATAAAGTAATAAGTATGTAAATTTGTTTTCAAAACATATTGCGTAAAATCAATTACTACATGCATTGGTCATCAAGTTCAAAAATTAGATAATAGATTTTCTCCTTTACAACATGGAAAAACAATAAATTCAATTTAAATACACATTTGTAATAGGGAAAAATCAATTTGAACACGGAATGATGACACAATTTGTGACACCACAAATCTCAACCTTAAAATATTCTCCTAATTCAACCTTTTATGTAAGACATAATGAGATCCAATGACCGATATATGTTGTATCACATTTTGTGTTTTACTTATCTCCAAATAATCTGCTCCCAATATAACATGCACTAATTTTTGTCTTTTTTCAGTCATGAATAAAGAAAAAAAGCATCTTTTTTTACTACGTTGTGCCCCATATGCATCATGTGCACCATTTGCACTATTTGATGCGTCTTTTAATGTATGCGAAACCATTCTAACAGAAGATGTTAATGCCGTGCAAGATACGTGTCATGACATTCCCCATGATATTATCCTTTGCAGTTCTCCCCTTTTTTTAATTTTTTATTTCTTTTTGACTATTGAATCCTTTTCTATCTTTGTTTCATCCATCATAATCATTATATTTATGTGATTCAAAAAATTTGAAATTTGAAAGTATCATTATATCAATATATGAGAATCAAATCATAGATTTTGAATTTCTTTCATTTAAACTTATTTTATAACTTATTTTATAACTTTTCTATCTTTTTTCAGTCATGAATAAAGAAAAAAAGCATCTTTTTTTACTACGTTGTGCCCCATATGCATCATGTGCACCATTTGCACTATTTGATGCGTCTTTTAATGTATGCGAAACCATTCTAACAGAAGATGTTAATGCCGTGCAAGATACGTGTCATGACATTCCCCATGATATTATCCTTTGCAGTTCTCTCCTTTTTTTATTTTTTTATTTCTTTTTGACTATTGAATCCTTTTCTATCTTTGTTTCATCCATCATAATCATTATATTTATGTGATTCAAAAAATTTGAAATTTGAAAGTATCATTATATCAATATATATGAGAATCAAATCATAGATTTTGAATTTCTTTCATTTAAACTTATTTTATAACTTTATTATATTATTGGTGTGATATTATACAGTTTTTGTACTTAATTTTTTTTTCTTTCCACCTGAAAATTTATGCTAGCTTCACTGTATTGAAATTTAAATGCCAAGACTTTTGAATTTTGGTCTCGAGTATCGATAACACATCTCAACTTTCGAGCACGACTGTTGTTTGGTTGAAGAATGACTATTTTTGCCAATTCTAGCACTCTTCTAAATATATTATTAAGTGCCTAGTATTTCATATTTCAATTAATATTTTGCAGTAAACATTGATCTGATCTATCTAAAACTGTTGTCAATGTTGTTATTGTTGATATTTTAGTCGATGGTATGCTAAAAATATTGCTTAAGTTTAACTTATCATTTGGTGATGATATTTTACTGTTATTATCGATATTTACTACTTGGTATCACTTACCTTCCATGGCCAAAAATATATACCCTTTTTGCAATTATTTCTCTCTTTGGTTTTTCCTTATTTCATTTTTTGCTATCTAACCTCTTTCCTTCCTACATTCCGTCATTCATAACTACTAGATTTACTGAAATGTTTCTAACTCAAGCTTTTACCTCTCTCTATGTTCAACCTTCGAGCAACTTCTCTCTATTCTATGTTCGAAAACCTGGCACAATTTGCTTTGTGCGCCTAAGGCGACGCCGATTAATCGGAGGAGGAGCAAGATGAAAAAGAAAGTTAAAGGTCTTATCCTAGCTCAAGAATGAAATTACGGTGAATTCGCGAACAAATTGAAAAGAAAATATATAATTAGAAAAATCAAATCATATCATTTTCAGTTTCTTTATTTCATTTTTTTCTGTAAACTCAATTCTACCATTATTTTGATCTTATAAAGCCTACCTAAAGATTTTTTTTCCTACTTAAGTGGCTCCACCATTACGAAATTTGAATGATGAGACTGGAATTTTGGTCTTAAGCATGGATGACTTCATAAAGAAGGAAAAAGAAACGGATGAAATTTTATGTTAAACTTGAGCAATATTTTTAGCAACCATTGGCTATGTTATCTACAATAATTAGCACATCGATGATAATTTTAGATAAATCATGTCAGTATCTGGTGAAAAATATTTATCAGATACAAAATATCAGACAATTGATAACATACGTACTAAGTGCTAGAAATGACCAAAAATAGTCACCTTCAACCAATAATCGGGCTTGAAAGTTATAACTTGTTATTAAATTTCGTTCCTCCCCCCCTTTTTTATGAAGTCATCCATGCTCAAGACCACAATTCCAAAGTCTCATCATTCAAATTTTCAACTCAATGCTATATTCTGACCGTTATCTGAAGTTCTATTTGTGTACATTTAAATCAATATAACGATTAACTATGACAGCAAAATATCTTTTGTATCACATTTAAACCCTTAATTTAATAAAACAAAAAAAACAATATAATTAAGATAACGTAAAAAAATACGTGTAATCCTAAATCATATTCAGTTTTATGTGATAATGCATGCAGAATTTTGAAAATGGAAATAAGATGTTATCCCGCCTTTTCAGCAAGGCTGTGATACCAAAAGATCGACCGAGAAACCAAAGATAGTTCGTCTCGAAGAATGGTCAATTCAACATCTCAACAGAGCAAGTCCTGCTGATTGTTTGTTCAAATAAGATCCCCTACGGAGGGGGGGTTCGAGGGGTGGCAACCCCCCAAGGTGGGGGTGCGGGGGCAACACCTCCGCTACGGGGTTCGACCTACTACTTTGAGACCTACCGACCTAAAGGTCCCAGCGACCTACGACCTAAAGGTCCCAGCGACCTACGACCTAAAGGTCCCAGCGACCTACGACCTAAAGGTTCCAGCGACCTAACAGTTCAAAGCCTCCAGCGAGTTAACGAGATAAAGAACAAGCGGCCTAGCGACTTAAGCTTGTAACGAGTTAAGAAAGCAACGACCTAACTTCCTCACGACCTAACTTCCTCGCGACCTAACGTCGTCGCGACCTAACTTCCTCGCGACCTAATAGCCTCCGCGACCTAAAACTCTCAGCGATCTAGTAGCCTAACGACCTAATCCATACACTACCTCTTCCCTTAGGTCGCCACTTCTTTAGGTCGTCATTCCCTTAGGTCGTCATTTCTTTAGGTCGTCATTCCCTTAGGTCGCCACTTCTTTATACCGCACCCTTTAGGTCGCTAACGACCTACCACGCCCTGTGCCTTTGCTCTTTAGGTCGCCATTCCCTCTCCTGCTACCCCTTAGATCGCTAATGACCTACGACCTACCCCTTAGGTCGTCCACGACCTATAACCTGGCCGACCTAAGTCCAGCCACTCCTATAAATACTTCACCTACTCCGCATTTAAGGGGGGATTTTCCGGATTTGAAAAGCGCCGATACTCTGCCATTTTTTGGGACTCCTCCAACACTTCAATCATCGAAGATTCCTCATCAGCAGTTCTACTTCATTCAACATGGATCCAAAGAGCAATCCGTCATCAAAGTTCTGATCTCTTGCTTCGATTGTGTTGTAATCGTTGAAAAGTGTTGTAAAGGTGTTGTAACCGAGAAACCGTGTTGTAATCTTGTAAAAGTGTGCTGAAAAAACATAATGAAGGATGTAAAGTGGATGTAGGCTTAACTTTAGGCCGAACCACTATAAAAATTGCTGTCTCTTTTACTGTTTTTTACCTTTTTTGTTTACTTTTAGTTCCCGTGTAGACGGGTGTTGCTTTCACTAGATTACTCCAGACACCAGGGTGTTAGCGTTACACTTTTTAGCGTTAACATAAGAAAAATAAATTCTACATATTGATTTCATTATTAAATGGCACTAACCATAAATTTTAAGTATGCACATATATTTTTATAATTGGAATGCTCTAATATAGGAGTTTGTAACACTGAATGTTCAGTAGTAGGATACAATATTTGAAAATTTTAGTTCATGACTATCCATATCCCTCTATTTTATTGTTGCTTTATACCATGTGGTTTTATATATACGCGCACGCACACACATATATGTATACACACATGTATATATCTAGGTATGTGTGTGCGTGCACACACACACTCTTCACATCATGTGTCAACTCAAATTTTAATATTGTAGGTAAATGCTGCTAATGAGCGCATGCTTCGTGGTGGTGGTGTTGATGGAGGTAACCAGTTCATGATTATTTTTTATGCATAAAATGTTTCTCCCAAAAATACACATGTATGTATACGGGATATATCCTCTAGTCCCACTTTCCCCTAGCCCTCTGTGCCTCAAGACATATTTTTCCTTTTTCTTTTATTTTGATTGATTAAAACATTATAAACAAATGATTGTGATTAAGTTAGCACATCGGGGCACCGAAACTGGGATAGAGGATTCATACCCGTATGTATACATTATAATTTATCTCCAAGACATTAATTTTTTTGCTTATAACATCTGGGCTTAGAATGTTACTATATTTTCTGTGCACGTTGGCAAATCTGAATATTAACACCTTTCAAGGATGATTGATCTAATTGATAAGAACCTGGATATTACATGATATATCTGCGTTCTTCCATGACAGCGATACATAGAGCTGCTGGTCCACAACTTCGAGAGGCCTGTAAAGATGTTCCTGAGGTTAGACCAGGAGTTCGCTGCCCCACTGGAGAAGCAAGGATGACCCCGTTAGTGTTTTTGACTCTCTCTCCCCCCTAGTATTATGTTATTGTTATTGTTATTGCTGCTGTGGACTAACCTATTCATTCATTAGTTTGAACATTTTATATTAACATCATTCTCAATTTCAGAGCATTCCGTTTACCTGTTTCTCGGGTAATACACACCGTGGGTCCTATTTATGACACAGACCCTCAACCTGAGGTTTCATTGACCAAAGCATATAGGTATCTGGATTTCTTATAATTCCTACTACTGTATTAGTTTGGATTTCTGTGGAGTATCATGTAAATGTTTAATCCCACATCTGAACAATTAATTTGCAGAAATAGCTTAAGGGTTGCAAAAGAGAACAGCATTCAATATATTGCATTTCCAGCCATATCTTGTGGTGTTTATGGGTAACATATATACATTCTTCTCTCATGGATATTTTCTAGTTAATTTGGAATATCAGTTCACAATTGTTCATCCTTCCATTTATAAAATCTCAAATGGCAATTGCATTATGTTTCAGCTATCCTTATGATGAAGCTGCCAGGGTTGCTATTTCAACAATTAAAGAGTTTGCAAATGACTTCAAAGAGGTACCATTTGCTGTCATTTTATTTTACTTTAAAATGTTTTATAAAGCATGTTGGATGCCATTGTTGTATCTAGAGGGTCGCGTAGTGCAGTAAAAGGTTGATTTTGAAATTCTTCCTTTTAATAAGTTTACTCAAAAGATCAATTCTTGTGTTATTATGAACAAACATGCAAATTATATTAAATCATTTTTAATATAAACTCAATTGATTTGATTTGAAAATTACACACACCCCCCACCCCCACCCCCCCAACAGACACATACATACACACACATGCGTGCATTAGTACATACACACATATATGTATGTATATATTAGCTTCGTAATAATTTAGGTCAATGTTACAATTCACTGTAATGTGACCTATAGGTGTGACTTCGGTCATCGGTTAATATTTAAACTATTTAAATATCAAAGCTTGTGCGGATTTTGCCGACGCACCTTGAAGTTCATGAAGTCATATGCTTGTCGATCATCTTGGTGAAGTTCTACTTCATAATCGTTTTAAAGCTACACCCTTACGTAATGATATTTGTACATGTTTGTCTCTTCGTCAAAACTATGACCCTTGGACATAATAATGCCCTTATTTAATTGCGATGTTGAACTCTAAAGTTACGTTGTTCAATCGATATCAATTATTGATTAATCGAATTTACTCTTACCAAAGATTTCTAACCTCGAGTCAAAAATCAATTACGGTGGCATTGATCTTCTATATTGAAAGAGATGGATGTTCTATTTAGTAGCGTTCCACTTCAAGTATCTAATTTGTACTCAACTATGGTCCTAGCGCGAACTCATGTCATGTAATTAACCGTCATTAAAGTAGTGCCTTGATATTCAAGATCCATAATATTTTCAAGTCAAAAGACTACTGCACATCGTTACGTGAAATTTTATATTTTGACCTACATATAACTAACATATAAAAAATTCTCAGTGAGGTGTTCTGTAGTTACGTAACCTCTTGATTTCCCCAACGGTTATGAGTAAATCACCGTCCACGGTATGAAGAACATTGGGTACAATAGTCTTGGAGATGAATTGATATACCTTTCTCAAATCACTTCAACCAGGAACATTTAAATATTTATTTAGGTATACCAATTTATTACTCACGATTACAAGCACATTCACAAATGTAGTCCGTTAAATACCTACTTCTAGGGCTTTCTTTGTATGTATAAAATGTAATTATCATTATAAACACACATATGCACATACAATAGCTACAGAAACCAGAAAAACATACTTTTATTTCGAACAAGATTCGTATATAAAAGTTAAATGTACAATTATATAGCTAATTACATAATTGTCTCTAGAACATACCTTCAACTCTATCAGGTAGGCCTTTTTATTTCCTTCTACATTTTTTCTTTGGTTACTCCACCATGAAACTGTAATATCGTTTTCATGATCAGTAATTCATGCTCATCAGTAGCATAAAATGAATAAAAATGGCTAAAAGACTGTAAGGATATGTTTATAATACCTGATTTTCGGAATAATACTGAAAATTAAGCTCTACATACATTTTCTATCAGCAGTACAAAATTTAGAAGTTTGCCAAGTCCATCAGAGATCAAAACATTGATATGGAACTGAAAGGGATATACCTACATATATGTATTTAATCATTAAGCACAAAATAATAACTTGTACAAGCACAAAATAATAACTTGTACAGTAGTAATAGGCTTGTGTGTGTGTGTGTATCCTCAGTTTCATACATGTTACAGATTGATAAATGTACCATGTCATTTTCTTTTCCATGGGTTGTCTTTAACTTACTTCTTTTAAAGGCTCGCGCTTTACTTGACAACCGTCACAACGTGCACATGCAAGTTCAGCAAGCCATGAGTAAGCTTGTATGTAGAAGACAACGAATAAAACTTTCCGCATTTTATATGATTTAGAATTAGTCATGTGGGAAATTAGTTCTTCGATTGGTTGTGATATCATAACTGTACAAAGAATTCTTTTACCGATAGGATTAATACACCTGTAGCATATCTCTTGAAGTTCACTTTTAGTCTTTTAAATCCCCATTTAAGTTTCACTTGTGTAAATTCATGCCAGGAGAAAGGGATACTCCAGGGGATATTGTATATTTGTATGTGCGTGAGATAAATAATTTAAAACCTGCATCTGAATTTCGTATGGTTTCGTGAAGAAATGGGTAAGAAATAGCATTATCTTGGATTCATGGAGCTATCTAATGCTGTACAACCGCTGGAAGGTTGGACACCAAGGTTGAGTTCCAAATTCCAATTGAATTATTTATAGTAGGAGCTTAAATAAAACCACCTTCCTCCATAAAAAGGCAAAATTCAAGCATAACCCATTCATCACAATTGTGATAACGGTTACCGTTGATTTGAGATTTAGCCAACACCGGAATTAGATTAATGCGCACTAACACTGTGCATAAAAGTGAAAATGAGGAATAAAGTAAGCCGTTAAAGGTAAATGACACCAAATATAGAGTGGTTCAGCAAGTTTGGCTACATCCACTATGTTCTTTTTTCTATATATCTAGGAATTACAAGAGAATAATATGAAAAATGGAAGCACTTAAAGATTAATAAATCTGTTAATCTTAGGGGCTTACGGTTTAAAGAGCTCTAAATTGTGTATAGTACTCAGAATTTTTATATATTTCATCCATTTGAAGTGGCAATGCATGTTGTATTTATTGTAGTTGAAATGGATGATAGATTGTTGAGATTGTGCTGTAAAATTGATGGGGAGAGCGCTTGACCGTATATCTGGTTGCATGGACGGATGAAAGACAATTGTAAAAGTACAAAGGGATGTGTGATTGAGAGAATATACGCATTGCCCCTCCGCACCATGTGTTTAATGTGCATTTAGTGCGCATTTAATGTTGATGGTTTGCCATATCAATTCAGCCGTCTAGCTACAGTGTTTTGTATAGATGGATGGACAGTTTGCCATTTACTCTTGTGTGCTTATGTGGCAAGATTTGCTGAGCTGGCTAGTCGGCCATTGAAGATATAAAGAAACTAAGAATTGTCAAGGACCATGTTAGGAAGATGATGCCAAGTCTGATGTAAGGCGACGGATGAGGCTACTTTGGGATCGGTCGTGGGCGACTGTACTGAAGATATAAAGAAACTAAGAATTGTCAAGAATTCTCCATGATTCTCTACCGATAAAAGCAGCTGACTTAATCTTCCTTTTCCTTTCCAAACGCCTTGAGCATTCTCTGATTTTGTCAGACTTGTTTGGTGTTATAAGAAAAGGGAAAGCTTTATTGGTGCCGAATCGTTTTTGGTGATTGCAGTTCAAACTGTCGTTTGGAACTTTAATTTTTGAGATGGATCTTGCTTCGTTGCTTGGCTTGAGCTTGCGCTTTTTGACCAACCTTCGATGGTGATTGATCATCGCTACCATGCCAATGGTTCAGCCGATGCTGATGGAATTCCTCTTCATCTTGCTTTGGTAGTTCTGAATCTAGGCCGGCTTGGATGCTTTAGCGCCTTGCTGGAAAGGGTGGTGGTCTTTGCCTCTATCTCTGACGTCACAACTAAAATCTCAGTTGGCCTCTTGGCATCATCGACTTGTAGCCTATTGAGATTTCTTATGAGATTCGACGTGGAAAGCTTCGAAGGTGGCAACATATCCGTACTTCCATGACAAAATACTGATCGGACAGTGCCGTGCATTTGAAGTTGGTTCCTCGTGGTGCGCACCCATTCCTGTTCCTTTTCTTTTTTTCAACTAGTTAGCCACATAATATCTTTGTAAGCTCAACGGGCGGGCGTTGTTGCCTCTGCACTCTTTGAAATAATGAAATAGATCTTTTGTTGCGAACTTCGGCTAAGAATTTGTTGCTATCTTTGCTTGTTTGTGTGTGCATGACTTATAGAGTAAAATGCTCTAAATGGCCAATAATTCCTGTACTATTTGAAGAAAAGCCTTTCTTTTTAGAATATATTAAATATCAATGTGATATAGTAAGACGAATTAGGTACGACTATTTATGTAGGTCATATACCGGTCGGATGCAGAGTGGCGGTTTGCACCGGCGTGAGCTGGAGTTTATGTTAGTTCGCGGGTTCTCTTAGGTGGCAAGCGGCCAAATGTAGAGTGGCAGGCAGGCCTGGTATGACCTGAGTGACTGTGAGGTTCTATTGGTTGATGACGTCAGTCGTGAAGCGACTGTTGATCTCAAATCGAACCGGAGCGCATTGTTGGTTCAAACGCTCGTGTATAAGTGAGTTGCATGATGGTGAGACGGGCTAGTATTTCGCTCGCTCACTAGAACTTGCAAGGAGAATTTTTTAGAAATGAGAACTGATTTTTACCGATGTCTGAGTCGAGGTGGTGATGTCTTCATCTCTTAGATGAATCGGTCAGGTATGAGAGGGTAGGAGTAGCTGCCTGGGCAGAGTAAGAGATCGGCGACAAGGTGGAAAATGATGATGATGAGTGGGATATCAATCCATAAGCACAGAGGGCGACCTGGAATGCACGACCCTCCCTTCTCTCTGTCTATTCTTGACCACATCCCCATGGGATCTGGAGCGTTGAGAGAGCCACACAAGCCCTGCCGGCAGCAGGGCCACCGCTATTGAGACGATCGAAGGAGAAAGCTCACGGGTGATAAAAACTTGTGGTTATTCCGTCGAAGGAGAACGATGATGACTTGGCTCCATGGTGTGCCACATCAGAGGCGATATCAATCCGGCTAGGCACACGTGCAACATATGTAACGACGTAGAATTTCAGTCATTTGAATTTGAAATATTTAATTAATTTTATTTATTGAAAAGTTAATTTTATAAGTCAAACAACTTAAATTTCAAATATAGCGATTTATTTGGTAATGTGAATTATTAAATTTAATATTTGGAAAGTGATTTAAATTAATAAAAGATTAATTGAATAGGCCTAGTGACTGCTTGTGTACTAGATTGTATTTTTGGCCATTTTTGGTTCTTTGACTTGATATAGGAACTGATTAGTCGTGCAGTTAGTACGATGCCAACTAAGTATGCTTAATTATCGTTTGGTGTTAAGAATGTTGATTCGAGTAGTGCGGGGTGACTGGTACTCTAATATATCGAGCTTACTTTTTGACCGAAGGATAGCAAGTTAAGAGTTGGAAACGTAATAAGTCTACTACGGGACTTGATTTTCATATGAGGTTGAGGGCCTCTTATCGATTGTTGGTCCGAAGAGACCGGGATATGATTTATCTGAAAACCACTTCGGATCAACGTATGCGTTCAAAAGTGCAGATTGATGATGATTATTTTTGAAGACAGAGATCTTCATGATATATGGCTACTTGCCACTAGACCCGCAATGCATATTATATATATGGTGACAGTAGTGCTTTGTTATGAAAATCTTCGATGCAAGGGCCGCTCGCTACTAATCCTAGGATTGATTCCTGACAGGATGTGGTAGGAGAGTGCCTTCGGTTTGTCCTATTCTTGGATGACTTGTATGGATGAATGTCTGACATTGCATTTCTAGGAATCACGTATACTGATTTTTACAAACGTACATCTGTTTGGTGGTGTAGGAAGTAACTCTTACACTTAACATCATTCTCTAGGACGTACGAGCTCAGTTGTTGCTTTTGTGAAAATCAATTAAAGTATTGTTGGAAACAACAATGTGGCATTCAAAGTAGAATGTGCTATGTGAAAGGTAAACGTTACCTTAATCCTCATCACTCGGAAATGGCTTAAACATGGCATGCCGTTAGGCTAAGTGGGGTTCCTCCCATTAGGGTATGGTCATCACCTTTCTAGATTATGTTCTATATTTCGGGTATGTTGTGGCCACGGATAAGTTGGGAACGATCGGGGTGATGTCATATTCGGTTCTATCCGCCACCAGATGGGTCTGCGGGTGGGTCGGTCTTGCCAGATGCAGAGGTTTCGAAGATGTTGATCCTCGATACATTCCTTTAAAAATGTACTGTACGGAAGGTAATTACTTACCTGCCATTGTATGGAAATCCATTCTCCACTACGTGTCTGCCATTTTGTTTATAGCATCTACTTTGTAGTTAGTATGCCGAAATTTATTCAATGTAACGATTTCGGCTATGATTAATGTTATTTGTATACTAGACACTAGTATAATATAACATAATTTGATATGAAATGTTTTAGTTATCGTAAGGTAAAAATCCGTCCGTGTTTATGTGCGGCATGGTCTTACGAGATACCTTGTTTTGAGAAAAAAAGTTTTTGATAACTTTACAATTCAGTTGAGATGTGTTTTCTCACGCTGGTTTACCAGACTGATCCGGGCGTTATTCTCTTTCAATGCTCGGGTCAGACCGAGCATATTTACAAATTTAGTTTGGATGCTTTGGAGCTTCCGAAGGCGAGCTGGAGATCTTCAAGTCGTATTCACGTATATGTTTATTTTCTGCTGCATTGTTGTTGAAATTATCAGCATTTGTGGGCACAGTTTGTTATAACTGTCTAGGCTGATGATTAGTGATTAGTTGTTGTACCCTGATTTGATGTGTGTATATTATAGTTTCTCTTTTGTAAATACCATCATTAATATTATATTATATATGTTGTTCCGTTGCATTATGAGATTCTGTGTTGTTTTAGTTTCTTTTTCTCTTCTGCTCCTCTTTTTTCTTCTTTCTTTCCCATAACTATCCGCATTTTCGTTCAGCTCGAGTTGGACATGTGTGGTTTATTGTCAGCTTGAAATGTATGGAATTGCGGGTCATTACAGCTGGTATCAGAGCTTAGGTTGTGCGAACACCTAGGTTTTGGTGGGGTACTTATTATAGATATTGTCAGTAGCACCCTACAATAAGTTTGAGTGTGTGTGTATGAGTGCGTATTTGTTAGTAAGATAAAGTTGTTTTATATTCTGTTGGTTGATATGTTGAGTGGCTTATGGATTCCAGTCAATAGGAGTAATTAACGTTATTGACAGAGATCTCTAAACACTTGAACATGGAAATTGGACATAGTATTGTTTTGAAATTTGGTAAATGAAATAATTTTACCTTGATTATATTTTATATTTTATATATAAAGAAATAATTTTTCAGAAATTATTGTAGTATATATGGTGTGTTTGGTTGTTAGTGAATGATAGTTTGATTATTATCATTTGTTGTTTGTTGTTTGTGTTCTAATAAAAGTTATTATTATAATGTAAACAAAGATAAACAATTAAAAAATGGTTTTATATAACCAAAGTGAAATTATATATAAGGGAAATTTATAAATATGTGAAATAAAAAGGATTTAAAATTTGAGAAATTTAAAATTTAAATCCCGGTGATTTTGAAAATTGTTTTTCAAAGTTTTGAAGAAATAATAATGATATTATTTAGAAAGTATTTTGTCTAGAAATATTTTAAAATGGAATTTAAAAGAAATAGAAAGCGCTAAACTCACTTTAGTCGGGGGAAATAATTCGGGTGATAACTGCAGCATCATTGGCGTTCATTTTCGGATTTCTAAGTGATGGATTGCTACCATTGAAGTTGTGTTTTGGTAAAACAAGTTTTGATTTTAAAATTCGAAAGTATGATTTGAAATAAGAACCGGGTGTTTAAACTCTTAAAAATTTGACTTAAGTGTTTTGTGAAAATATAAGAAAATAAGTTTAGTAACTTATAAGTTGAAAAATAGCAAGTTAAAACAAATTTTAAAATTGTTAAATATTCTGATAAAATAAATTGATTGGAAATTTATATACTCTTAGATGTAGAAGAGTGTAAAATGATTATATGCCATAAGTTGTAATTATAGAATGTGAATGAACTTAAGTAAAAATTTATGGAATTTTAAGTAGATAAGTTTGTATAACTTATAGAATTTGAGAAGATGGAAAGTAAAACCAAATTTTAAAATGGTTGAACATTTTGGTTAAGCAAACAAAAAATCTAAAATTGAGATGAAATGGAATTTAACTTAAAAGTGAAATGTAATTGAGTTTGATTTGTAATGAATTAAATGAATGTGAATAAAAAGAATTTGGTATAGTTAAGAAACCAATTGAAATAAATACATAAGTTGTACATAGATCATTTTATTTGCATAACCGTTTGATTCATATTCGAGCACAAGATTTCGAGGTGATTTACATCGGTCCGAGTTAGGATTTTTCACTCGTTTTTAACGGCGAACACTGAATATAGATTTTTGATTTATTTTGAAATTCTCTGTCATAGTATATAGCTATGCAGGGAGAATGACAGTTTCTAATCAAGAAACCGGATCTGAGGTCCACACTAAAGTGGTCGTGTGAACGATGCTAGTTCGGAAGTGAAATTGTGTGATCGAGCGAGCGATCAGGTATGGTTTTGCGTATGGATGATATGTACATCATACGGGCTTAAATAAATTAAATATTGACATTGGAAAATATAAATTAAAATGGTTATAAATTAATTGGATGGATATTAGTTGTTGGATGGTTTCTCCGGTTACATTTCCTACATTTGCATATGGTTATTGTATAGTTTATGTTATATTTTAATATTACTTTCTATATACATGTTCTCATCGGTTGTTGAGTGTTAGGTACGAATGGTGTATGCTTCGCATTTGGAGCTCGCTTTCATATTATATTGATTGTATATGTTTGCTAATATAAGAAAAGGCACACATCTCGGATTACAGATCGTATTTTTATCTTTTTCCTTACGGGATGCCTCATCCTTGAAGATAGATGTATATTTGTGATTATATATATATTGTAAATTTTTCCGATCGAACAACACAAAAGAGACGTTGATGAAATTTTCCATAAATTTAAGGCATTAAGAAATTTGTGAGAAAATTTGAAAAAAAATTTGATAACTAAAATTTGATTTTTGTGTTATAACTTATAATGATATTAGTTGGAATATGTGAATGGATTTTAAAGACTTAGACAATTTTATAATTTATTTCAACCAATTGGTTTTGAAAAGTTAATGAGATTGTGGCATTTTTTCTTACCTTATTCCGTGGATTAAATTCTTTTAAGCGGGGAAGTATGTAACGACCCAGAATTTCAATCATTTGAATTTGAAATATTTAATTGATTTTATTTATTGAAAAGTTAATTTCATAAGTCGAACAACTTAAATTTCAAATATAGCGATTATTTGATAATATGAATTATTAAATTTAATAATTGGGATTGTTTAAATAATCGAATCGTGAATTTAATTTGAATAAATGGATTTCAAAAGATTGTTTAAATTCAATTTTAAATAATAAAGGGGTTAGTGTAAACTTTAATTTATAATTAAAGTGATTAGAATGGTTTTAATAAAAATTCGTTTTAATTAATGTGTGAAAATAACATTCCGGGGTATTGTCTCGAATTTTAACGAAATTAGTGCCATTGGATTCGTTATAGTGAATTATTGTATGTTAACGAATTTCATGATGACCGAATGTATCGTTTAGTCGTACGAGCTCGAAACGCGTAGAAATTAATTAAAGAAATTTAAATTAATATAATTTGATTTTGAAAGTTAACTTTTATATATGATGAAATTGGATTCCGATACTAGTTTCATTGTGTTCGGAATGAAGGTATTACATATAGAACGCTAGGCAACACACCATATATGGAGTTCAAAATTTTAGAACGTGAATAGTGTCGTAAAACTTTTCTATATAAGGACCTCCGCAACCCCACTTTTTCACAAACCCTAAAAGAAATTTGTAGCCGCCATTATCTCTTCCATATCCAACGGCCGTGATAAATCGATGCCACCATGGGCCATATCAGCTCACAACTTCAACTAGTAAATTGTCGAGCATGACGAGATGAAGCTAAACAACAGTGATGATCGTCTGATGTGGAGTGTGGTGGTCGGATTTTGACCGCGTCCAGTGGTAGTTTGGGTGTGGTGGCGTAGGGGAGCTCGGGGTTGGGGTGACACACGGCTGCTCCAGGTGGACCCAGGCGGCGCGATGAAGGTGAAGAACTGAGGCGAGATGGGTTCGGGGTCGCGTTCGTTCGTAGCCTGGAGATGTGTACGTGAGGGATTAGGTTTTGCTAATAGGGTAATTAAAATTAATTATGTACTTAAAGTGAAAATAATTATATTATTAAAATCGAATTCTTATATAATGTATAACTCTTTCATATGGGGTTCAAATTGAATGCGATGAGTTGCATTGCGATCGTATCAGCGAATACCACGTTATAGAGTTAGATTGGAGTAATTTGGAGCGATTGGAATTTCGTGCTAAAAGACGAAACCAGAACGCAGAAGCGATAATTGGAATTTCGGTGAGTTAAACTCACCTTTCTAGCTCACTTATGTTTCTATATAAGTTGATAATTTTATTGTTGATTGTTTGTTGACTGTCTAGATGATTTACTATTTTATTAGTTGGTTTAAATATAGTGAAAATTAGGGTCACATCCCTAAAACCAAACGTAATTCACAAAAACTCCTTCCGTTCGAAACTTTATAAATCCGGTCCCTATTTTTGTTTCGGCTTAATTCTTTTCCATAAATACCCTCGTTTATACCGTGCTCCATTTTTTCTATCTGTGATTATTTGGTTTATATTGAATGATAAAATTATCTTTGCTTAATGATTTATCTGTTTGCAATAAAAGATTTTTACTGAAATACCATGTAAGTTCGTTTTCTGCAACTATTTGCAATAGTTGCAGAAATGTCTGCAACTATATGCAATAGTTGTAGACATTTCTGCAACTATTTGCAATAGTTGCTGCAACTATTTGCAATAGTTGCTGCAACTATTTGCAATAGTTGCATCTGCAACTATTTGCATTTCTGCAACTATATGCAATAGTTGCAGAAATGTCTGCAACTATATGAAATAGTTGCAGACATTTCTGCAACTATTTGCAATAGTTGCATCTGCAACTATTTGCAATAGTTGCATTTCTGCAACTATATGCAATAGTTGCAGAAATGTCTGCAACTATATGAAATAGTTGCAGACACTATATCTGTAACTATATGTAATAGTTGCAGACATTTCTGCAACTATATCATATAGTTGCAGAAATATCTGCAATTTTTTGCAATTTTTATATATTTGAAAAAAAATCGAAAATATTCAATATTTGCTGAATTGTCTGCAAATATTTGAAATAATTGCAGATTTAATACAAATTTAAATTTTTGGTATCAACAATGGATCTCATTTTAAAGATCATAAAATTTGCGATTTTTTGGTGAAAACGTTATGTTGATCCGGTTTTTGTAAATAAAGTTATACACGTTTGAAAAGTTAAAAACATAAAGGGTATTTCGGTCTTTTTGCGTGCGTGAATTTGAAAACAGGGAGCGGAAACGTAAATGTTGATTGGGAAGAATGTTTTCTCTATTTTAAAACTTGTTAGGGATGTGAGCCAAACTTACCCTTAAATATATTCCCGCCCCTGAAGCAGATGAGATCCTATTACATTCGCGTGTAAAAGTGGATGACCCTTTGTATACGATCCTGTCTCGAAGCGGTTGATTTATATTATTTGATCATATACTGTATGTGATGCAGATGGACAAGTTGGAGGGATCCAACATGATTCCTTACACCGTTGATTTGAGTTTTCACATATCGTGATATATGATGTGTTGGATGTCATATTTGATGACATGGTTGATTTCCCCTATTTAGTGCTATAGTAGCATTGAGCCTTATTTTTAGTATTTTGAAATGCTATAAAATAACGATTTTGAATTGAAATGATTTTAAATCATAAATGATTTTAAAATGATTTTGGAACTTTATATGTTTTTAATAATTATTTTTGAATTATTAAAGAAAGGAATTTATTTTAAATAAATATAAAGTAAGATATTGATATTATAAATTGATAGTTTTGTGAAATACTTTAAATATAGATTTTTGAATAGTTTATATAAAGGATTTATAAAAATGATTTTATAAATAAAAAAATAGATTTATGAACAGAGTTTATAAATATTTATAAAATGGATTTGTAATCGATGTTTTATAAATTGATTTATTAATGGTTTTTATAAATAAATTAGATTTATAAAGAAAAGGATTTATAAATGGATCTTTTATAATAAATAAGATCTAGAAATGAATATATTTATAAATGGAATTTTACGAATAAAGAGATTTTATAAAAAGAAGTTTTATAAAATAGAAAAGAGATTTATAAACATAGTTTTATAAATGTAGAGATGATTTATGTTGAAATTTAAATACGAAATTTAATGGTTTTTATAGTGATAATCTTTAAAAGTAATGTTTTGGAAGGGATGATTTCAAATGGAATTAAATTCACGATTCGATTATTTAAATAATTCCAATTATTAAATTTAACAATTCACATTATCGAATAAATCACTATATTTGAAATTTAAGTTGTTTGACTTATAAAATTAACTTTTCAATAAATAAAATCAATTAAATATTTCAAATTCAAATGACTAAAATTCTAGGTCGTTACAACATACCTTCTGGAATGAACGTGAACATTCACAAGTGGGGTCTCGGGCACTATTCTTTCATGGGCATAAGTAGTGTTCATGAGTTCGTAGCCATCAGGAAGCATAGTCCTTTGAGCAGGCATATTGACTAGGTTGGTCGTGGGAGGAGCAGGTGGGACAAAGTTTACAGTAGCTTAGGCGTCCAACCTCGTCCTTAGGATATTCACTTTGCGGGCCAGCTAACCCTCGTTTCACAACTGTAGCATCACAGTATGCCACATTTCTTCGTTGATGCCAATATTTTGCTGGACAGCACCGACGAGAGTGTTGTCGTTGGTTTCGTGCCTATTGGAGTTGATACCTTCGATTGGCGGAATATTGTCCATGTTAACAGGTCGGATCGGTTCTTTGTAGAATAGAAATGTGGAATGATGAGAAGCTTCAAGGGGAGGCCCTCCTAGCCTCAAATTATCGATGACAGATTTTAGCCAACCTCAGAATTAGAATAATGTGCAAATGTTACATGCTTACATAGGCATAAAAGCTATGAAGCATGGGTGCGGGTGCGGGTGCGGGGGTGCGTGATACGGGGATACGGAAATTCGGCAAATTCAAAAAAATGGGGATTCGGGTGCGGGGGGATACGGCAAATTAAAAATATTATATATATATATATAATATTAAATAAAAGACATAATATTAAAAGACATAGTCATCATCTTGGATAATCATAAAAGACATAATATTAAATATTCATTTGACACTTAAAAGTTGAAATCAATCATCATCTTGGATAATCATAGCTTCCATCTCCGGCTCATCAAGAGAAAGACTCGCTATCTCAAGCTCTTCGGCACCATCTAATGGACTAAAGTGATCGCCTCCAACATCCCACAACCTTGTCTCTCCTGTCAAGTATAAGGGACTCTTTCTAGAAAGGAGTCGAAGATTGTTGTGCACATAAACCAAGTCTTCCGCCCGAGATGGTAGTATCTTATTCCTTCTAACGGAATGAATGAAGGAATAAGTACTCCAATTTCTTTCACAACAAGAAGAAGAGCATGGTTGGCCTAATAGCTTCAAAGCTATTTTCTGAATATTTGGAGCTGAAGCTCCATGAATAAGCCACCACATCTTTGGATCCAAAGTGCCTCTATCTTCTATAGAGTCAGCACTACCAAAGGTATCCATCTGTCCCGAAAATCGGGCAAACTCAACACTTACAGCTTGTCTTGCCTCCTGATCTGGAAAATACCTCTTGATGCATTTGTTTCTTTCCTGGGATAGCTCGATATCTTGATGAGGAGGAATACGATCTTGAGCTGCAATAAGCCATGCATGACTATAGTACCTACACAAAATGATTAATAAAAGAATCAAAGTCGAGCATAAACTATCTATGAATCAAAGAATTAATTAGTACATTTAGAGGTTATAAGTTTACCTTGGGTTGAGTGAATGTGCAAGGCAATGAAGTGGTGAAGAACTCTTAGTCCATCTAACAATAAGAATCCCATAAACTACATCATAAAATGTAGAATTCTCAAAGAGCTCTTTCTTTTCATGATTATATATGATAGTCTTCACTTTCTCAATCATATCATCCCACATGTCATAAATCAAATGGAGTGAAGGCTTATCTGTATCAGCAAAACGAATCATATCATACATAGGACCAGTGAACTGAATCACATATTCAACCTTATCCCACCAAGTTTCATCAAGTATTGTGGTTCTCATGATTAGAGCTTTCTCAGGATCATACTCACGGTAGGTACTCCATTCCTCACAAAGTACCAATGTTTCAAGAGGACGTTTCAATAGTTTAAACCTCTTGAGCATGATAATCACAGATGCAAATCTTGTTTCAGCAACAGTAAGAAGCTTCAAGGGAGATATCATGTTGAACATTGTGTTCACCATGTTATGATTAAGAATGAAATTCTTAATCATCATTGCTGTGTTAGCCACTTCTTTAATCCAATTGCACTCATCAAAAGCCTCTTTATTAGACTCGGTATTCTTGGGATCACAAATATTCTTTAGTGCCAAATTAAGAGTGTGCACTACGCATGGAGTCCAAAATATATGAGGAAAGGAGGCCTCAATAATCATACCTAATAAGTAATAAGTTAATGACAGATTATTAAACAAGATAAGAGAAGTATTGAGGAATGTGCAAAAAATGGACAAATCACAAAGCACGTATATTTTGATTATCATACCTGCCGCCTTGCAAACTGGCGCATTATCAGTGACAACTTGAACAACATTCTGAGGCCCTACCTCCATGATCACCTCTCGAATCAAGTTTGCAATGTGGAACTTATCTTTGTATTCACCTTCACAATTGACCGCTTTTAAGAACATAGGACCATTCTCTGTAACCGCCATAAAATTTATTAATGGCCTTCTTTGACTATCACTCCATCCATCAGAAACTATGCTCACACCTTTCTCCTTCCAAGTGGTCTTGATTGATTCCAAACATCGCTCAACATTAGCCCTTTCCTTTTGCAATAAAGTTGTGCGCAAAGCATTGTAAGAGGGAGGAACATAGCTTGAAAGATTGAATTCGGAAGCCATTGTATATGACTTTCGGTAATGAGGATTTCTAGCAAAATGAAAAGGCAAGCCCCCGGAATAAAATGCTCTTGCAATCTCGCCATCCAATAGTGATCTCCTCTCCATATTATATGCCTTTTGGATTGGATTATTCATGTCAACTACCTTCCTTTTTGATCCTTCCATTTCCATCTTTTGAACTCCTACCCAAGCACTACTACATGATTTAGTGTTTGACGAAGGAGGTAGTGGAATTTCAATTGCTTTCTTCTTCTCTTCCTCCTCCGCCAACTCTCTTTGTAGTGCACTAAATATTTCGGGAGTGATTTTGGTACAAACTTTAACTCCCATTCCTTTTATCCTCATCAAATGTGCTTTTACTCTTGAATATGAGCCCGTGAATTCAAAATTACATAAATTGCACCTGATTTTTGCATTTCCGCTTCTTCCACCTGATTTTACAATTTTCGTCATGTGTTTCCACAAGACATCTACATTTGTTTGTTGGCTTTGAACAACCGGGGCTGTTGCAGAACTTGCAGCTGAACTTGTTGAAGATTCCATAACTCAATAACTGTAAGTGAATTTAAAAAAAATAAATTAACAGCGCCTCTGAAATTAGACATTATGTGAATACAAAAGTCATACCAAGATCATTAAATTAGAACTCAAATTTTAAAAGTAAATGTAAATTTGTTCAAAGCAAAAATTCAAAAAGTAAATGTAAATTTGTAGGGAGCAAAACTGCAAACCAACTAGCAGTTTAGGTGTAATTCTTTCCCATAAATCAGATAGGTTAATTTAACAAATTAAGTGATAACATAACAAGAATGCAATCAAGTTCCAGAAACATACATATTACCAGAAACAAATTACGTAGCTAGGTTTAGTACAACGCTAAATCAGTAAATTGGCTAACAAGTTCATTGGCACTAGTACGACACTAAATTATGTAGCATACTACAACTGGAAAGCTTGCAATTTCACTGTCATTAGTACAGCACCAAATTACGTAGCATGATAAAACTAGTAGGCTTCTAATGCAACTCCATCAGTATTAGGAACTAACATTAAAAGTCATTATGTGTCAATTTTATTAATAGAATACGTACCTTGATCGATTAATAAAGAAGGCGTACCTTAGAAGGTGCAAAAAATAATAGAATACGTACCTTGATGAGCGGCAGCGGGATGAGCGGCAGCGGCGGGATGAGCGGCGGCGGGATGAGCGGCGGCGGCGGGATGAGCTGCAGCGGCGGCGAGAAGAGGGAAGGCGGATGAGCGACGGCGACGAAATCTCCAATTAGGGTTTATGTTTTCTCTCGATCGATTAATAAAGAAGGCGACTGCGTGATTTTTTTTTAATTACTGCTGTATAATTACCATTTCTGCCCCTCCCGCACCCCATTTGGCGCACCCCCACGTATCGGCGCCTTGGAATACGGGGATACGCCACCAGGCGCACCCCGTACGCACCGCGGCGCACCGCGGCGCACCCCCGCACGCGTGGCGCACGCGACACGCGCTTCTTCCCCTACCTGGAGTATCCCTGCTACGTAGCATAAAAGTGAAAATGAGGAATAATGCAAGTAGTTAAATGTAAATGACAACAAAATATAGAGTGGTTTAGCAAGCTTGCCCACGTCCACTATGGTTTTTTTTTTTACCATATACCTCTCTTACCATTACAAGGAACCAGAAGCACTTAAGACTAATAAAGCTACTAATTTTAGGGGTTTGCGGTTTAAAGAGCTCTAAATTGTGTATAGTACCAAGAATTCTTATATCTTCCAACTCCTTTGAAGTGGCAATGCATGATGTATTTGTAGTAGTTGAAATAGATGATAGATGATTGAGATTGTACTGTAAAACTGGTGGAAAGAGCGCCTGACTATAGATCTAGTTTCACGGACGGATGGAAGACAGCTGTAAAAGTGCGAATGGATGTGTAACTGAGAGAATATACTCATTGCCCCTTTGCACCAAGCCCAAACTACATTTGATGTTGATGGTTTTCTTTCCACACCTTCTCGCCGAAACTACTTAGATATTAGTTACCGACTATTGGGTAGTGTGCTTAAATTTATATTTATAATATATCACAAATATATTTTTACTTCTGTCAGTTTTTGCATGTAACCTTTCTGTACAAATGGATTTTGATTTTTTTTTTTTTTTTTTTTTTTTTTGTATATTCCTTCACTATCATCCTGTTCTACTCTTTGTGTGGATGGACTCTGTAATTAGTTGAAATATTCCTTGTTTGCGTGCAGGTGCATTTTGTTCTGTTTTCAGATGATTTCTACGATGTTTGGCTTGCTGCTGCTCGCAAGCTTCTCTAACTTGGTTGGAGCCAATAAGCAATGATTCTCCCATATATTACATAATCTCAAATTTGTGGCTTACGTTATTTGTGTTTCATGTTTGCTGCATTATTTTGAAATGTCTTCATCTGAAACATTACTTGTGATGTGAATTGGTATGATGTAATATATGCATTGGAACTTGTTTAGTACTTACAAACCCGTATCTCTAGCGTTCTCAGCACACAATGGTGGGTTGAGCATTCTCAGCACAAGGGTTTGTATAGGGTGATCCTAGAAGTAGATATCAATGTAATGATAGTTGGATTTTTATGAGATATCGGTTTTGTGATTTTTTAGGTACGTCCTTCTCTTTACGAATTAAAATTTTCATGCACATTTATATTTCGCATAATAATCCCAAATAATAATTACAGAAATACAGCTCACACTAGATTCCAATATATACACAATTATGCGATGTTTTGGCTATTATAGGGTGAAACACGCATTTCATTTTCTTTTGGGGAGGTGTATTACTCCTAGGCAATGTTTTAAAAATAAGGCTAGGCGGCCACCTAGGTGCCACCTTAGCGCTAGGTGGTGCCTACCGACTCACCTAAGGGCTTAGACGACTGTTCTAGGCGGTCGGACTGTCTAGGCGGTGACTACTAACTCGCCTAAGGGCTTAGACGACTGTTTTAGGAGGTCGGACCGTCTAGGTGGTGCATAAGTCTGCTTAAACACTCTTAGGTCTGTTTAGGCCCTCCAAGTTTCGTCTAATCCTGTCTAGAACCACCTAGGTCGACCTAAGTCCTCCTAGGCCTATTTACGTCAGCCTAAATTTTTCCAAAATCGATTATATTCATCCATTTTTGGTGCTACATTGTTTAAACATCTAATTTGAATTTTTCACCACTTCTTCGAGATTTTAAGGTTGTATATACTCTTATTTGCATGAAGATATAGAAATACTTTATTATTTGCATGAATATATATTGAAGTAGTTTATTATCATATAATTCTGGTATATTTTATTTCACCATTCATAGCAGCAAACAATACACGCTAAACTACATAAGAGTTCATTAGGAAATGGAATATCGCATGTACTTCTATTTTAAATCTCAAATGATACAATTTCAAAATTTAAATACAAGGACATTTAAATGAGAGTAAATTTTCTATGTTTAATGCTTAAATTTTTATCAAAAACAACTATTTTATAAAAAGCGCTAATTCTGATTAATCCTCGATTAGCCTCCGCCTAAACGATTAATCACTAATCTACGCGCACCATCTAACGTCCGTTAGCAATTTTTACAATCTTGCACCCAGGAATCTAACCTAGAGATTGCTAACCTAGAGATTGCTAGGTTATTTGTTTTGTACATGATGAGAAGTATTTCTTTATAAATCCTTTTAGTACACTACCATGTAGACATGTTACACCAATGACATATTTTTCTCTTTGTACATCGATTTCATATGATTAAGGGATGTTATCATGGCGTATTTATATGTGTCTTTGGACATTCAGTGCATGGTTAGTCAAAGGGGGATGTTTCATTGTGTGGCCTTTTGGTGGTGTTACAGTATTGGTTGCACGAGTACATCCACAGCTTATCATCTCATTGTGGAGATCTAGTTGTTATTATTTTTCGCTTGGATATGAGCATGGTCACATTAGAACAGATAAAGAGTGCATGGAGGAGAGTTTCGCCATGTTTTTGTCATTGCGTGTAACCAGATGAGTTACAACTTACATGTGATACTATCATTTGAAAACCTTATGACGCAGCGGATTAAACAAAACAAGGTAGATCGATGAAAATAGCAATCGGTGGATTGAGAAATACTGAAATGCCCAAATTCATTGATCCGAAGATACCGAATTCTAGCTATCTCTGACACGTTGATCGCGCACGATACCGTGAAGAGAGATCTACAATTCTTCGAGCGTTGATCAAGCGCACTTGATTCCGCGAATTGGCTTCAACGATCGAAGATTCGAGCGCACTCGAATGTCGACGGTGGAGATAGGAGATTACACTCAACTACCGATTTTAATTGAAAGCACAAAGCTAACAAACAAGAATTTTATTCAAAAATCAACAACCATTACAAATGGCACCACCGGCCTATTTATAGAAGTTACAACTCAACACTGAAAACAGGACAACACTTAGGTCGTGAACGACCTACGACCTAAAAATAGTGCGACCTAAAAACCCAGCGACTTAGTATAGGTCGTTAACGATCTAACAGATCACATTACAACACAACCACATATTTCAAATCAACATACAAGACAACATAACAACCTAAGATACATACAACTCACGACTTACGACTTAAAGGTAGACGACTTAAAACAAAACAGTTACAACAGATAAACGACCTAAACAAATGAACGGCATCTGGAGCGCGCGACCTAAGAATGAACGGCATCCCCATCAGCGACCTAAAAGAAGCGGCTTCAGAGAATCTTTGCGACCTAAGTCTTCACGACCTAAGGCCTCACGACTTATAGTGAGCGACCTTTCTCTCCACATCTCCCCGCGACCTAACTTAGGTCGTTCCTTTTCTCTGCGACCTAACATAGATCGTGACTCGTTAGGTCGTAGCAACCTGTTAGGTCGTTCCTGCGACCTATTTCCCAGATGAAGCTCGCTAGGTCGTTCCAACGACCTATCCCTTAACTCGTTAGGTTGTACACGACTTAGTACTTCATTTTGTATCCCTTCCTCGCAAACTTCCTTGTTAGCTCCCATGTTCTTAGGTCGTAAACGACTCATCACTTTCGAACGACTTAAGGTTTCGTTAGGTCGGTCACGACCTAACACTTGGCCTGCATCATCCTTCCCTGGTTGAGAGAAATTCGTCCTCGAATTTGCACCTTCCTCCTCCGCAACACACTCATTCCCATGATACGGAACTAAGTATTTGACGTTAAACACATCATAAGTATGAACATTATCCGGCAATTCCAATTGATACGCGTTCTCATTGATTTTCTTCAAAATTTTTACTGGACCAATCTTCCGTGCTTTCAATTTATTGTACGTTCCCACCGGAAAACGATCCTTTGTTAACACTGCATAAACCAAATCACCTTCATTAAATTCAACACTCCTTCGCTTCAGATCTGCAGATCGTTTGTACTTCTCATTCGCTTTCTCCAATCGTTCCTGAACGATTTGATGACATTCTGCCAATCCATCAACAAAATCAACAGCCCGTTTAACGGTTCCCTTGGATTGTGGTACTATCGTCAAATCCAACGGTCCCTTTGGTAAACTTGAATAAACTATTTGAAATGGACTGAACCCTGTACTGCGGTTTATAGCATGGTTATGAGCAAACTCCGCTTGACATAATTTCATATCCCAACTCTTCAGATTATCTTTCACAAGACATCTCAACAAATTCCCCAACGATCTGTTCACGACCTCGGTCTGTCCATCCGTCTGCGGATGATAAGCGCTGCTAAAGTTCAACTTCGTTCCCACCATCTTCCACAAACTTAGCCAAAAATGACTTAGAAATCTAGTATCCCGATCAGAAACAATGGATTCTGGCAAACCATGTAAACGATACACTTCTTTAAAGAATAACTCAGCAACACGGACGTCATCAGCTGTCTTCTTACAAGCGATGAAATGTGCCATCTTTGAAAACCTGTCCACCACCACATAAATGGAATCGTTCCCCCTTTGAGTTCGCGGTAACCCCAAAACAAAATCCATACTCACATCAACCCAAGGCTTAGTTGGCACAGGTAATGGCATATATAATCCAGCATTGGTCGAAGTTCCTTTCGAAACATGACAGATATGACATCGCTCTACAAACCTTTCCACTTCTTTCCTCATTGATGGCCAAAAATAAGATTGTGAAATCAACTGTAATGTACGGTCTCTCCCCACGTGGCCTTCTTCATGTAGCTCCTTCACAATCTTCATTCTCAAACTACAATCAGGTATGCACAATCGATTTCCTTTGAACAGAAAACCATCTACCATCAAAAACTCATCCGTTTCTCCCTCCTTGACTTTATCAACAAACTTCACAAAGTAAGGATCTTCAATGTACAATTCTGGAAGTATCTCAAACCTCGTCACTTCAACCTTCAAGGTAGTTAACAAGTGATTTCTTCTACTCAGCGCATCCGCCACACGGTTTGTAATTCCAGACTTGTGTTTCACAACAAATGTAAACTACTGCAGGTACGCAATCCATGATGCATGCCTTGCTGAAATCTTCTCTTGCCCTTGCAGATGTTTCAAAGCCTCATGATCTGTATATAGCACGAACTCCCTGTGAAATAAGTAATGTCTCCAATGTTTAACGGCTTGCACAACTGCATAAAATTCCACATCATATGTATTGTATCTCATCTTCGCTCCTGATAGTTTCTCACTGAAATATGCAATCGGACGTCCCCTTTGACTCAACACTCCTCCAATTCCAACTTTTGATGCATCAGTATGTAATTCAAATAATAAATGAAAATCTGGCAACACTAGAATTGGTGCTGTCGTCAAAAGCTCCTTGATCTTCTCAAAAGCAAATCATGCTTCCTCCGACCATAAAAATTGCTTCCCTTTCATACAATCTGTAACAGGCGCCATCACACTACTGAAGTGTGGAATAAACCTTCGATAAAATGAAGCCAACCCGTGAAAACTCCGAACCTCCGTTATCGTCTTGGGTTGCGGCCAATCTCTGATAGCTTCAACTTCACTTTGGTCTACCTGTATTCCTTCTTTCGATACAACATACCTCAGAAATAAAACACTTCTCGCCATAAAAACACACTTCTTCGTAGCAGCGTAGAATTGTTCTTCACGAAGGATAATTATCACTTTCCTCAAATGCTGAACATGCTCCTCCGTACTAGCACTGTAGATCAGAATATCATCAAAGTAAACCACCATGAACTTCCCAATGTACGGCCTGAAAATTTGGTTCATCACCCTCATGAATGTACTTGGTGCATTCGACAGACCAAACGGCATGACCAGCCATTCATACAATCCTTCCCTCGTCTTGAATGCTGTCTTCCACTCATCCCCTGGTCTAATTCGAATTTGATGATAACCGCTCTTCAAGTCAATCTTAGAAAAGATTACAGACCCACTGATTTGATCCAATAGATCATCAAGCCTCGGCATCGGAAATCTGTATCTGACAGTTATCTTATTCAGTGCCCTGCTATCCGTACACATTCTCCATGAACCATCCTTCTTCGGTACGAGTAATGCTGGTACAGCACACGGACTTAAACTATCCTGTATTCGTCCCTGTTCAAGCAATTCCTCTACCTGCCTACGCAACTCTTCATGTTCTTTCGGACTCATTCTATAGTGTGGTTTATGTGGCAACACAGCACCTGGAACAAGATCTATCTGGTGTTGTATATCCCTCAACGGTGGTAACTCCGCTGATAGCTCTTCAGGAAATACATCTTTGAATTCCTCTAGTACTGGTTTTACTTCTTCAGGTATCTCAACCACTTCCCTGCTCTCACGCCCAATTAACAAAAACACTTCAGGCTCCTCTTCAACCTCCTTAACAAACTCCTTCAAGGATAATAAAGTTTTCAGCTCTTCAATCTCCTCCAGTTTGTTTTCTTCTTGTTGTCGCTTCTTTGGAACTAGAGTAATCTTCGTGCCTTCAAACATGAAACTGTAACTGTTGGTACGCCCATCATGTTGCACCGCCCTATCATACTGCCACGGTCTTCCCAGCAACAAATGACAGACATCCATATCTACCACATCGCACCAAATTTCATCTCTATATTTCTTTCCAATTGAAAAATTAACTCGAGCTCTTCGTCCAACTTTCACCTCCCCGCCTTTCCTCAACCAAGCCAACTTGTATGGTTTCGGATGTTTCTCAGTCTTCAACGCCAACTTCCTCACAGCTTCTGAAGAAATAATATTATCACAGCTTCCAGCATCAATAACAAATTTGCAAACTTTCCCCAGAATAGTACATGTCGACTGAAAAATATTGCTCCTCAATCAACTACAATCCTCCTCTTGCTTTGTTGTCAAACAAGACCTCCTCCACATCAGATTACAACCTTCGTCTCCCGACACTTCTTCTTCCTCCTCATCAGGTGGTGAATTGGAACATTCAGCTTCTTCATCCTCAACCTCCGCTATCATAGCTCTCTTCTTCGGCTTTGGACATTCATTACTTTTATGGCCCATTTCCTGGCAATTATAACACTTGAAACCATTATTGACTTTCGTTTTCCCAACCTCATTCACAACTGGTTTTGCAATAGCTTTTGAAACATTAGAACTTCCACTAACACCCTTCACTGGATTGTTGGAATTTGTAAACACACCACCACCTTGTCTACCTTGCTTCTCCCAAGCTAACGCCTTTTGGTGTGCTTTTGCAACCGATCTGGGATCAAACATTTTCACCATATCTTGAATCTGCATTCTCAAACTTCCAACAAATCGAGCTGTTAATTGTTCCTCTGTCTCCATGATGTCATTTCTTGCGATCAGTTGATAGAATTCATCAACATAGTCATTCACAGTCTTTGTTCCTTGCCTCAAGTTTTGCAGCCTCTAATACATAAGCGATTGATAATTATAAGGTAAGAACGTAGCTTTCATCAATTTCTTCATCTTTTCCCATGATTCAACCTTTGACTTTCCCATCCGTTCACGTGTAAGTTTGGTTTGCTGCCACCACGCCAAATCTCTACCCCTCAACCTTGTAGCAACCAACTTCACCCTACGATGTTCTGGGACCTCTTTGAAGTCAAAAATCTCTTCAACATTAGCCACCCAATCTAAAAACTCCTAAGCTTGCATACCACCCTTGAATTCAGGAATTTCAGTTTTCATCCCCGATTCCCACTTGTGATCATACTCAGAGTAATTTCTTCCTTGACCTCATCCTTGTCCTCGAACACTACCACCGTCATACTCCTCTTCAAAATCAGATGTATATCGATGTTGATCCTGACCACCAACATCTCTACTACCATCACGTCTTCCACCAACATCCCTTCTATCTACATTCCTTCTATCACGATCATCATCATTCCTACTATGGTTTTCAGCATTTCTACGATCATGACTTTCTCTCCTCTCCCGGTCTGAATGTGGTGAAACTCTACTTCCTCCATGCATTGATTCAGGTGAATTTCTTCTTCTACTTTGATTCAATTCAAGCATCATTCTTTCCAGTCTACCAATACCTTCATCAAATTTTTCATGCATACGTTGCTCCATTTGATCGGCCTCTTCTCTTCGATACAATGTTTCAATATTTTGATGTCGATTAGCTCTTCTCGGCGGCATGATTCGAAACTTTACAAACACTTCGATTCTCGGCTTTGACTTTCAAAATGATACCAAAATGATGTACACGGCCTTCACTTGCTTAGCTCGGCCGAAGCTCTTCAACACTTCAAAATTCAAATTCTCGGCTCCGAGACTCAATTTAGCTATGATTGGCTAAAACAGGCTCTGATACCAAACTGACGCAGCGGATTAAACAAAACAAGGTAGATCGATGAAAATAGCAATCGGTGGACTGAGAAATACTGAAATGCCCAAATTCGTTGATCCGAAGATACCGAATTCTAGCTATCTCTGACACGTTGATCGCGCACGATACCGTGAAGAGAGATCTACAATTCTTCGAGCGTTGATCAAGCGCACTTGATTCCGCGAATTGGCTTCAACGATCGAAGATTCGAGCGCACTCGAATGTCGAAGGTGGAGATAGGAGATTACACTCAACTACCGATTTTAATTGAAAGCACAAAGCTAACAAACAAGAATTTTATTCAAAAATCAACAACCATTACAAATGGCACCACCGGCCTATTTATAGAAGTTACAACTCAACACTGAAAACAAGACAACACTTAGGTTGTGAACGACTGTTAACGCTAAAAAGTGAACGCTAACACTCGGTGTGTGTAATAGATTCGTGAAAGCACCACCCGTTGGTACGGGAACAGAATACCGGCTGAAAATAGCAGTAAACAGTAAATGAACAGCAGATTTATAGTGGTTCGGCCCGTAATTGAGCCTACGTCCACTTTATAGTCTTTATTACTGAATTGGGTTACAAAACGATACAAAACACTTGTCAAACACAGTGCAATTTGATCACACAACAATCTTCACTACTAGCTCAAACTTCGGTGACGGATCTTGCTAAATCCGTGTCGGATGAATAAAGTCCTTCACGAAGCTTGTTGTAGTGCCTTGAGTGTTGGAAGATCTTCACTTGTCGAATGAGTTGAGAGTGCAGCAGAGTAACGATGCTTCAGAAAATGAATGGCCAAAAGTCCTTTGCTCGTTGGAGTTTTGGGGGGTATTTATAGGGTCGAATCTGAATAGGAAAAATTCTCCAAGTCCTTAAGTCGTAGCCGACTTATAGTAAGTCGTAGGCCCTAAGTCGGCGACGAGATAGGAGCGCTTGCACCAGTTACTCCTGAATACGAGCTGTTATAGGTCGGCAGCGACTTAACATAAGTCGTAGGTCGGTGGCATCTTAAACTGGTAGGTCGGAGATCCCTTAAGTTGTTAAGTCAGTAACAACCTTGAGTCGGAGACTTCCTTATCTTGTAAACTCTTAAGTAGGAGCATTCCTTAAGTCGGAGCCTTCCTTAACTTGGAGCATTTCTTAACTCGGAGCATTTCCTTAACTCGGAGCATTCCTTAACTCGGAGCCTTCCTAAGTCGGTCTTAGTTCTTAAGTTGTAGATTATCTTAAGTCGGCTCCTGTTAGGTCGGGCCTGTAGCTTAGGTCGTATGCTGCCTTAAGTCGTGACCTGTTAAGTCGGCACACTTTATAAGTCGGTCACGCCTTTAACTCGTTATCTCGTGGCATAACTTAAGTCGCTAAGTTGCACACCCTACTTGAATCGTACCATTCTTAAGTCGTGATGAATTAAGGGTTAACATTTGCCCCTCGAAGTACACGCCTAAGTCGTAGGTCGTGTGCTTCGACTCATCTTAACTCGTGTGGGCCGATTCAAATTCTGTTGCTCCGAGGTATAAAAAGCTTGAGTCGTTCCTTTTATCCATTGCCTATCTCCTAAGTCGTTTCTGCTATTAATCATTCTTCCGAGCTTCCTTAAGGCGATTTTTCCCTTTCTTCAACAATCGATCGATCACCGATTCCTTATTGCGTAAGTGTTCTCGTGAATCCTCATCCTTGTACTCAATCCACCCTCTCATGCAATGCTTTGTCGCGAATTCCACTGTATCGACAGTTCGTGTACTCGATCCTGCTCGATTTGACTTTTGATGATTGGGGCGATGGAGATGATGGATTACCGCGTTTCAGGCTTAACTGACTAGTTTGGCGAGGCTTTGGCGATATAATCTTGGTTTTTTGGATGATTTAAGCAGTGTGAAAAATGAGAGTTTCCGATCATGGAAGGGTTAATGGGTTAACGGGTTAGGAGGATATCGGGTTAGGAATTTAGGGGAAAAGTCAATAAGATGTTAACTCGGTTACAATTTAGTAGCATCGTACGACCTATGCGCCCTCCCGACTAAAGCCTTCACCGAGTTATCCTTTTTACGTCATAAGCTTTAAGTCGTGGACGAGTTAGGACTTTGGAGTTTTTCGTTGTAGTGAATTGAAGCTTCTTCTATACCTCACGACTTACGACTTAGAGAATAGTTGACCCTAACCTGCAGGAACCAATTCTTAAGTCGCAGCCGAGTTTGTGCCTAAGTTGTTGTCGAGTCAATGCTTGAGTTATGGGTGACTTATCACTTGAGTCGTTTACGACTTAGTACTTGTTCAAATTTTGCTTGAATATGTACCACGATTTAAGAGTTACGACTCAACCTGACTCATAGCATATCCCTTAGACCGTGGGCGAGCTAGAACTTGAACATATTTCTCACTGCCTTGAACTTTGGACTGTTGAACTGTGTTGCATTCTTCTACAGATTATCAATAATTCTAATTGCCTGTTATAACATTCACAGAAAACTGGGACGAATATACTGCCACTGACTGCCCACATCAAATGACAGATTAGTCGATAAAGAAAAAATCAAATTAAATGAACTGCATGAATGAAATGTTGTACAATAACCAATTCAAGTGAAGTATTAAAGCAAAATCGTAATAGCCAACTAAAACTGATTTGTTTGTATTAACACTGTACTTAAATATTAACAAGTTCTGAAATCTCATAATCAACCGATTGTCGACTAGTTTAATTCCAGTTGTGTTTACTTGTTATTTTTATTGGCTCTGCACAACACTTCACACTTTTTAGGAAACATGCACCTTAATGTTTGATCATCCAGTTCATTGTGTAGAATGTCATCTCAACAAGAAGACTTGGAACCAGTTGGAGGAACCTTTCCAATTGCTACTCCATTGAACGATCCTCCGGAAAGGACCCCTACCACTCTGAGCCATAAAGTTTTTCGTCAATTATGCATTCAGTTTGGCATTGCCGAAGCTGACGCTTTGTTCCCTGGAATCAATGACACTGCTGATAGGCCGCCCCATGGCTTTGTCGCAGTTAACCGCCAAATGTGCTTGAGTGGAGCTATCCCACCATTTGACGACTGTCTTCGAGAACTTCTCCTTCGATTATCTATCTCCCCTTTTCAACTACACCCTAATGGCTATTCCATCCTGCTGGGACTGTGTGTGCTTTTTAGGAGAACGCTGGACCGTTTTCCCAATTTTGGAGAAATTCGCTTCCTGTGCACATTTACAAAGCACAAAGACCATCCTTCCATTACAGTTGTGAGAAGTGTTAGAAATTGTAAGTTGATCGTTGGTCTCCCTGACAGTGTTCACAGTTTCCTAAGTCAGTTTTTCTATGTCCGCTGTCCTCCAGGATTTTACGCCATCTGGAGAGTAGGAAGTAAGATCATTTGTCTCTGTTTCTTATGTTTTTTCGAACTTGCCGAAGTCCGAGTTATCAAGTGTTAACTTTGCCCTTTTCTTTTCAGCACTTCCTCCTCCTTCTAGAAATCCCGGTCACAAAGCGGCTTTTGAAAGGCTTATGGCAGTGCCAGTCGAGGAAAGGAGTATCCAATTTCTATTGACAGACGAATTTTTACATCGATTCGGGCTTCTACACTCTTCCCGCTTTACTCAGCCACATGAAGTCCCTGATTCTCCAGCTAAGGAGTCAGATGCCCCCGCTCCTGCTAAAGAACTTTCACCGAACGAACTTACCATTGAGACTTCATTGGTAAAGTGTTCTACTTCTACCGACATTGCGGGGTCGTCCAGTAAGTTAGCACTTGCCCCGATTACTGAAGAAGAGGAAAATCTTCACATTTCTGAAAAGACGGCTGAGGCAGAAGTTGAAAAAGATAATTCTCCCGTGCATCACGGCGACGATTTTTTTGATAATCTGAGCGATATCATGATAACCTCTCAGGAGCTCTTTAAAGATAATATTTCAAAAGCGATCTCCCCCGTCGTTGAAGCGACTTCCTCTTTGAAACAAGCCTCGACACCTTCTACACCAGTCGTCTCCGTTTCCACATTAAAGCGTGGTTTGTAGTTTGACGCGCGTAGTTTGCACGCCGCACACACTTAGGATTTTTCGGTACTTATACGCACTTATCCTTTTTTCCTGGAGATTTCTAAACTTCACTTCTTTTTATTTTCTGATTCTCCGATGGGGCGCTCTGGCTCACATTACGACAGATTTCAGTGCTATGGGGGCCGCGGAACTTATGACTTTAGGCGATACCTCGATGCCCCGAGGGAGACGGATGAAGAAAGAGCTATTAGGAAAGCTTAGGAAAGACGGGATTATGAACAAGAGAAGCGGGATTACGAGAATCAATACGGGAGGAGAGACGAACGATACGACTCTTCCCACAGAAGTGATAGTTCTCATAAGCGAAAGTCTTATGATGATAAGGGGAAGACTCATATTGCTGACGAATCAAGCAAGCGGTCCAAGCATAGTGACGCGTCTGCAATTTCTGAGAAGACTGATGCTCCCATTTTTCCTAATATTCCGGCTAGCTCTCCTCCTTTAAAGAAAACTGATATCCAAGCAATCATCAGCAGGCCTCAGTATCAGGTTAAAGATGGCCCTCCAACACTTCAAAGCCGATTTCCGAATTGGTGCTTAAAAGGAGTGCGCTTTGACCTAGATTTGGTCCCGATAGATAAGCAAGCCATGCTCAGAAATTTAGATGTCGTCAAGCTTGACATTGACCGGATGTCACAATGGCAAAAGCTTGTTGATGAACTTCAGAGAGTCAACCACATGAATCTCGTAAACATGCTAACTTTGGAAAATGATAAAGCTGAATGGGATAAATGGTGCAAGCAGCATGACGCGGAACTGACGAGTATTACTAATGATAATGCGAGACTTGAGTCCGAGGTCAAAAAACTCAAGGAAGATCTCGCCGCTTCTTCCGCTTCACAATCTCAAAAGGAAGAAGTGTTTCAAAAACAAGTGCGGGATGCGCACGCCGCTCAGAGGGAAGCTGAAATGAAATTTGCGGCTGAGCAGTTCATTGTTGAAGAATACCGCAAAAATAACACTCAGTTACGGGAAACAGTTAACTCCCAGAACGTGGAGATTGAATTGCTAAAGTCTCGACTTGCCAAAGCTGAGAAGGAGCGTGATGAGGCTGTTGCTGGTCGAGTTGCAGCCGTTGCTGAAAAAGAAGCGGCCGAGCAATCGCACGAGGCAACAAAAGCTAATGTCAGCTCTACCTTATTTGACTTTTATTTGCACAGCGTTCTGGGTCGTGGGAGTCTTTCTTTTCCGGGTCCTGAATATGAGATTACTCTGGCTGAGGTGTGGGAAGCCGCAGTTGATATGCTTGGCGGTGCCGGCTATGATGAAGCAGGACTTGAGGCTCGCTATCTTGACGATGAAGCTCGTGTCGCTCTTGCTAGAGGAAAAGAGCAACTTGCCAGAGCGCGAGCTGAGTCTACAGGAGATGAACACCCGAAAGAGGGAGCTCCTTCAACTGCCCCTGCTCATACTTCAAGTTCAGCTGATGCCAACATTATAGATTCCAGTGCCCATTCCTCGCTTCCTGCTAAAGTTGACACAAAGATTGTGACTACTCCTACTGAGGACGAGGCCCTGGAAGATATTGAGGCTGAGAAATTCGAGATTAATTTCACGAAACTGACTTCCCCAGGTAACTTTGGCGTCAACTCGGATCCAGTCAATCACTTATTCAATTTAACCGAGTTTGACGAACTAATAACTTCACTTTTTTCGGAGAATACCGATTTTAACTTCTTTTCTTCTGCAGTGGAGGCTCCGAAAGCTGCACCAACTTCTCCTTCTCTGGCTGCCGTTCCTCCTCCTTCCCAAGTTACTCCTCTTTCTGCTTCTCAACCGGGATCACAAGAAGAGAAAATAGAAGCTCTCAAAGACTTGGACGATCCGGTTGTTTCGCAGGAGCATAAGACTGTGGAGCTTGAAGAAGGCGAAAAGACTCCGGAGCAATCTTTTGATGGCGACACGAAACTTTCCACACTTCTTACTACTCCTAGAAGTGAGTCTTCCTCGAAAAGGAAAGGGAAACGTGTCATGAAGAAGAAGAAGAAGAGCGCTTCAGTTGATGAAGAAAATGTTGAAGAAGACCCAACTACTCCTCCTTCTCCATCCCGTCCACGCCGGATCCCGAAACTGGTCATCAAACCGGGCAAGGGCACTAAAGGTGGGAAGAAGGAGTAATAAACTGGGCTTTTTGTCTTACTTTTTGCTTGTATCGACCGAAGATTGTGCGGGTACCGGTTCCCGCTTCTTTTTGTAATCTGCACAATGTAAAAATTTCTCATAGCATTGAATAAAATAGATATTTTACTTGTACAAATTCTCGTGTATGTAGGAATATATCTGTTTTTCATTTGAAGTGTAGAGTAAACGATTCTTTTTACTTGTACAAACTTTTTTGTCTGTGCTTCAAGAACGTATTTATTCCACATCTTCTTTACATGATATTGCAATGAACTTGTGGTATGTCGCTTGTATATTACTTTTATTAATGTAACTGAATTGTATAATGTTGCCCCCATACCACAAGTATATTGCAATATTTCTTGCTTTTACCAGACCGATACTCTTATTTCAGAGAATAACTATTCCACTTTTAATGGAAGAATTATTCTGCTTTTAATAGAGTATATCTTGTCTTTGGAGAAATTTCTATTTTCTCTTTCTTTTTTTTTGAAGAACACTTCAACTCTCGGAGATGACCACTTTTATTTGTTAAAAAGTAGATTTTCCTACGCAGTGAAATGAGCTTCTGAAGAAGACTTTGATTTTGTGCCCCAGTGGAGGGCTTATTTTTGGTACTTTGAGCACATTGAAGTGTGCTTCCGAAGAGGTCTTTTTGTAGTACTTCAACTTTTTTAGGAAAAACTTTTTGAGATGAATGAGTTAATCTTCCTTTAAGAGTTGAAATGTGCTTCCGGAGAAGGCTTTTCGGTTCGAACATTCTATTTTGGGACATGCCTCCGAAGAGGGCTCCTCTGAAGAGTTGTGCCTCCGAAGAGGGCTTGTGCCTCCGAAAAGGGCTTGTGCCTCCGAAGAGGGCTTGTGCCTCCGAAGATGGCTTGTGCCTTCGAAGAGGGCTTGTGCCTCCGAAGATGGCTTGTGCCTCCGAAGAGGGCTTGTGCCTCCGAAGATGGCTTGTGCCTCCGAAGATGGCTTGTTGATTGCCTGGAAGTTACTTTCTCATGGTCGGATGGGTCCATGAGGCGGATGCAAGTTGCTTGATTGGATGTTCGTTTGTACAAACGATCGTAATCAACTAACAAGGTGCCCCTCCGGTAGTCCCACCGATCTTTTTGATTGAGGAAAGCACTCCCATTTATTGGCGTGCCTCGTTAGAGGGCTTTGGTTGGTTGGTGTGCCAGGAAGGTTGCGTCTCAGAGGCGAGTGGATCCACGGGGCGGACGCAAGCTGTCTGATCGGATGCATCACGATCAGTTAGCGAGGGTCCTGTTCCTTCTGCTTGGGAAGGCGTCCCTTTAGTGGATCTACCAGCCTTCTTATTGAGAGGCATACCTCCTTTTGGCTGCTTCTATGTTTGCCGGCTCATGTTTTCTCATTATCTGCCCGTCTGCGATCCTTTATCACCGTTCCCATGCGCGTCTTCCTTTCTTTTGCAAGTAAATTGCTTTATCCGAAGGATTAGACTTCACTGTTGAGTGACTCCACAGGGTAAGCGCAAGTTATTTGGTTGGATGTCTTTTTATATTGACGATCACAACCAGTTAACGAGTTCTTGACTCAGTGGCGTCGTCAACTTTTTATGTGAAGTTCCTCTTGTATTGGATTCAAATTTGGAATTTTTATTGCTTGAAATTTGCTTAATAAGTGACTTTTAGGGGCCGCTTGGCTTTGTGATGAATAAGCCTTGTTTTAATGTCCTGCAATTTTGAATTGACATTTTAGCAATACATTTAAAGCATTTACATATCGAAATGAAACAAGCATTATAAAACAGTAAAGAACACAAGATTTATAGTGGTTCGGCCAAGAATCGGGCCTACATCCACTTTATAGCTTTCATTCTTTTATACTGATTTACAATTTCTTTCAACACAACTTGATACATTCGTCACTATTTTACAATCTTGAGCAAAGCTTTTTCAAGTAAAATAAGGACGTAAGTGGTTGCTGTTCCAGGCTCTTGGAATTGGATCTCCCTCGACGGTTATGAGTCTGAAAGTGCCATTAAGAAGTTTATTGCCTATGACATATGGCCCTTCCCAGTTTGGCCCAAACACACCAGTTGCTGTCATGATCCTCTTCAAAACCAAGTCTCCGACTTCAAAGCTGCGTTGGCGAACTTTAGAGTTGAAGTGCCTGGCTATCCTTTACTGATAAGCTGAAACTCTGAGCCTAGCTTCTTCTCTTTTTTCATCAAGAAAGTCCAGTGCTTCAAGCTGCAGCTTTTCGTTTTCAGCTTCGTTGAAATGGATTCTCCTGTGTGAAGGAACTTCTACTTCCACTGGAATCATTGCTTCTGACCCGTATGCCAATGAAGATGGAGTGTGCCCAGTCGCAGTTTTGTGAGTGGTTCTGTATGCCCATAGTGCTAATGGAAGCTTATCGACCCAACCACTTTTTGCTTTTTCAAGCTGCTTTTTGATGGTTGACTTGATAATTTTGTTTACTGCTTCCACTTGCCCGTTTGCCTGCGGATGAGCCACTGCTGAGAAACTTTTTTGGATTTTGAATTGCTTGCAAAAGTCCTGGAACTCTTCGCTTTCAAATTGAGTTCCGTTGTCTGTGATTATCTTCTGTGGCACACCATACCTGCAAATGATATTTTTCGTTACAAAATTTATCATCTTTTTAGAAGTAATAGTGGCCAAAGGTTCAGCTTCAGCCCATTTAGTGAAATAATCGACAACAACAATAGCATATTTGATTCCAGATTTAGCAATCGGTAAAGGTCCAATCAAGTCTATTCCCCAAATGGCGAACGACCATGGGCTGACCATTTGCATGAGTTCGGTGGAAGGAGCTTTTTGGATTTTTGCAAATCTTTGGCACTTGTCGCACTTTCTGGAATAAGAGGCAGCATCTCGATTAATGTCTGGCCAGAAATACCCATATCGAAGAATTTTCTTGGCTAGAGTTTGACCGCCTGAATGATCTCCACATTCTCCTCCGTGTATTTCAGCTAGAATTGTCTTGGCTTCTTCCTTAGTTACACATCAGAGTAATGGCATTGAGAATCCCCGTCTGTATAATCGGCCATCGTGAATTGTATATCTGGACGCTTTCCTCAACAGCTTTCGACGTTCTTTAGAGCTTTCTGGCAGGAAACCATTGAGTAGATATTCTCTGATTGGAGTCATCCATGATTCATGCTCTTGAGACGTAACCATAATCCAATCAATGTCCATCTCATCAATGCTTGGAGCTGACAGAACTTCTACAGGGACTAACCCCAATAATTGAGCCTCTCCAGAACTTGAGTACTTTGCTAGAGAATTCGCCTTCATGTTTTCAATTCAAGGAATATGACGTATCGTGTAATGATCGAAATCTTCGAGAAGTTCACATGCCTTTGACAAATACGCGGGCAAATTTCCACCTTTAGCTTGAAATTCTTTCTTTACCTGGCAAACAATAAGTTGGGAATCGCTGAAGATCTGTAACACTTTGATGCTCAATTCCTTGGCAATTCTTAAACCGGCACTGAGAGCTTCATATTCTGCTTCATTGTTTGTTGAAGGAAATTCCAGTCTCAATGCATAGCACAATGATCGTCCTTCGGGCGTTTCAAGCACTACCCCTGCCCCAGAGCAATAATCATTTCTTGAACCGTCAACATACAACTTCCACCGGATTTGAACACCATCAGTTGTTTCTTTTTCACTGTCTCCTTTGTCAGTAGATTCCGCAATGAAATCCGCTAAAGCTTGTCCGTTGATTGCTCTTCGGGGATGGTAAGTGATGTCATATTGGCTGAGTTCTATATTCCACTTCAAGAGACGACCCGAAGTTTCAGGACGATACAGGATTTGCTTTAGAGGTTGATCGGTAAGGACCTTGATAGGATGAGATTGAAAATATGGCCTCAACTTCCTGGAAGCGATTAGCAAACAATAGGCAAGCTTTTCTATCTTTGAATAATTGCCCCAGTGAACCGTTTGCTGATGTAATAGACTGGACGTTGTATTTTCATATCTTCTCGTACGAGTGCTGCACTTAGAGCATGAGATGAAATTGCTAAATAGATGAAGAGGTCTTCGCCATCACTAGGCTTGGAAAGAACTTGAGGAGTTTCCATATGATGAATCAGTTGATCGAAAAGCATTCTGACATTCGGGAGTCCATTCAAAATTTTTCTTTCCTTTCTTTAGAGCATCAAAGAAGGGAATGCATTTATCTGTGGCCTTGGAAATGAAGCGACTCAGAGCGGCGACTTTTCCATTAAGACTTTGCAGTTCTCTCTTTGTTTTAGGGGCTTTGACTTCTCTTAGAGCGGTGATTTGAGCAGGATTGGCCTCGATGCCCTTAGCGCTCACGATGAAACCCAAGAATTTTCCGGACTCTACCCCGAATGAACATTTCAATGGATTGAGCTTCATTCCGTACTTTCGAAGAATTGTGAACATTTCCGCCAAGTGATCCATGTGGTCGACTGCTTTCTTCGACTTTACTAACATATCATCAACGTAAACTTCCATAGTTTTGCCAATCTGAGGTTTGAACATAGCATTGACAAGTCTTTGGTAGGTTACCCATGCATTCTTCAATCCGAAAGGCATGACTTTGTAACAGTAGAGATCCACATCTGTGATAAAGCTTGTGTCTTCCTGATCTGGTTCATTCATCATAATCTGATTGTATCCGGAGTAAGCATCCATAAAAGATAACAACTCATGCCCAGCTGTTCCATCCACCAGTTGATCGATTCTAGGCAACGAGAAGCAGTCTTTGGGGCAAGCTTTTTTAGATCTGAGAAATCAATGCATACTCTCCACTTTCCATTTGCCTTCTTAACCAGTACTGGATTTGAAACCCAATTTGGATAAGTGGATTCTCTGATGAAATCATTCTCCATAAGCCGATCAACTTCTTCCTTTAACGCTGCTGACCTCTCTGGACCTTGAGTTCTTCTTTTCTGTTTTACCGGTGTGAATTTCGGATCGATATTCAGGGTATGTACAGCAATTTCCGAAGAGATCCCACACATATCAGCATGACACCAAGCGAACACATCCAGATTTGCTTTTAGAAATGATATCAGTGTGTTTTGAACTGTTATACTTAGTTGCGAACTCACATTGAGCACTTTGTTTGGGTCTTTTGAGTCGACAGGTATCGGTACCGTAACTTCCACGGGTACCACTCTATTCTCCCCTGTACTGGCTTTTCTGGGGTCCATTTCCTTCCTTGCATTGCTGTGTTCACCAGTACAGGGGCCACTCCGTAGTTGCTACAAGGTTGGGGATTTAATGCGGAGCGGAGCTGCCGCATCTTTTCCCATTTCTCTCTTCCTGGCCTCCCGAAGCTCTATAAGATAACACTCGCGTCCAGCATTTTGATTCCCCTTGATGACACCAACACCATTTTCTGTAGGAAATTTCATAGTTAGGCACCACGGGGCCAAAATGGCTTTGAATGCAGCTAGAGTCGGCTGGCCTAGGAAAGCATTGTAGGCAGAAAATCCGTCAACAATTACAAAGGTTTGTTTCCGAACTACCCTTTTCTGTCCTTCTCCAAGTTCCACGAACAAGTCGACAGTTCCGATTGGTTGCTGCGGTTCCCCAGTGAAACCAACAATCTTTTGTGATGAAGCTTGAACGTCGGTCATTGGAATCTTCATCTGGTCAAATGTTTTCTTGAAGAGTATATTGCAGGAAGCGCCGCAATCAATGAGCACTCGTCTTACGATAGCTGGCCCAATTCCTACAGATATAACCAAGGGATCTATGGTTGGAGCTTCAATACGCATAGAATCCGTAGCCTTGAACATAATATCATCATTAGAAGTCTTCTGTTGCTTCAGGGGTGCAGCATCTTCTATAGCAAAGACATCTTCTTCTGCTGGGATGTACTTCAAAGCATGAGCGTATCGTTCCATTTCACCCCAGCTTCTGCCCGCTGGGTGTGGGCCTCCTGTAATCACATTGATAATGGGCCTTTCGGATTCATGTGCCGTATTGCCTTTACCCGATCCAGATGGTTGAGTAGAGGGTTGCTGCCCCTGAGTGGACGAAGTTGGGTCATTCCTGTTTTTCTTGACATACTGTTGCAGCTTGTTTTCTCTCAACAATTCTTCAATTAAGCTCTTCAAGTGACGACATTCATTGGTATCATGACCGGTTTGGTTGTGAAAACGGCAAAATTTTCCATTTCGCATAGCACCCTTTCCCGGTTTTATCTCAGCTGGTTTGGGATAATCCACAACATCTTTGGTGGCAAAGAAGATATTTTCCGGAGTGTCGGTTAATGGAGTGAAATCTGAGGGTTTGAAGAAGCGAGGTTTCTTTGCATCCTTTTGTTTCTTCCCATCATGACTTTCCCTTTTCTGACCTCCGGAATCTTTTTTTACCGAAGCAGCAATATTGTTCTCCACCTTTGTTGCCACCACTTTCATTGGTGCCGGAAGATTTTCCAAGCGTATGAATTCATCAGCTTTCTTATAGAATTTCTCAAGAGAATTTGGCTCCTTCATTTTCAGCCATTTTCCAAATTCGCTCGATTTGTCGATAGCACGCATCAAATAGGTCAAGACCATTCGTGGCTCTGCGTTGTCAACTTCTGCCAGAGCTATATTGAAGCGATTCAGGAATGACTTAATAGGCTCTCCCGGATTTTGCTCAAGACTAGACAATGACATTATATCCTTCGCCTTTGAAGCGTATAGCCTGAATTGCTCTTTGAACTTTCGGGTCAGATCGGAAAACTGATCTACAGATCGAACAGGAAGCTTGGTAAACCAGAGAAGTGCCACTCCTTCCAAATATACTGGGAAATACCGGCACTTAATCTCATCAGTTGCCCTTGCGCCGGTCATGTGCCAGTCATATTTATACAAGAATTGATTTGGATCACTTGTTCCCCGATAAGCAGGAATGGTGGGGGGAACAAATTTTCTAGGAAACTCAGCCTTTAGAATCTTCTCAGTAAACGGAGTCTTACTCGGTGCGAATCCCCATTCGCTCTCATCTTCATCTCTCTGCATGCTCTCTTTCATTATTTGCTTAATCATGCCAGAAAGATATTCCTCATTGTTTAAAGATTTTGCGGAGTAGACTTCGGCCATTTTCTCAGAAGTTTGTCCGGGCAAATGTTCGTGGAAAACAAGCGATGGCCTAGATCCTTCGGCTTGGAGGGGTGCCCCTTCAGCAGCACCTGATCCCCCTTGAGGAATATTCCTCCCCTCGGAGTTGCGAAGAGCATCAACGATGTTTTCTTCATTACCCACTGGTCTTTGGTTAGCACCGAGCAGAGCATTCAATCTTTCCATCATCAGATTATTCTGAGTTTCAATCTGCTGGTACAATCCGGACACAGCAGCATCTAGCTATTCTCGCGTCACTCCGACGCTTGGAGCTGCTTGACTTGGAGAAATAGAAGTGGCGGTATCATCATGGACATCTTCAGATCTGACAGCCTTACGTTTTCTTCCAGGAGCCATTATATCAGATAGACTTCTAGTCTTGAAAGAAACTTGTTCAACGAACTTTCGTGAAGCAATGATGGCAATCTTCCTGAGTTGGGTTCTCAGTGAAAGCACCAAAATGTTAACGCTAAAAAGTGAACGCTAACACCCGGTGTGTGTAATAGATTCGTGAAAGCACCACCCGTTGGTACGGGAACAAAATACCGGCTAAAAATAGCAGTAAACAGTAAATGAACAGCAGATTTATAGTGGTTCGGCCCGTAATTGAGCCTACGTCCACTTTATAGTCTTTATTACTGAATCGGGTTACAAAACGATACAAAACACTTGTCAAACACAGTACAATTTGATCACACAACAATCTCCACTACTAGCTCAAACTTCGGTGACGGATCTTGCTAAATCCGTGTCGGATGAATAAAGTCCTTCACGAAGCTTGTTGTAGTGCCTTGAGTGTTGGAAGATCTTCACTTGTCGAATGAGTTGAGAGTGCAGCAGAGTAACGATGCTTCAGAAAATGAATGGCCAAAAGTCCTTTGCTCGTTGGAGTTTGGGGGGTATTTATAGGGTCGAATCTGAATAGGAAAAATTCTCCAAGTCCTTAAGTCGTAGCCGACTTATAGTAAGTCGTAGGCCCTAAGTCGGCGACGAGATAGGAGCGCTTGCACCAGTTACTCCTGAATACGAGCTGTTATAGGTCGGCAGCGACTTAACATAAGTCGTAGGTCGGTGGCATCTTAAACTGGTAGGTCGGAGATCCCTTAAGTTGTTAAGTCAGTAACAGCCTTGAGTCGGAGACTTCCTTATCTTGTAAACTCTTAAGTAGGAGCATTCCTTAAGTCGGAGCCTTCCTTAACTCGGAGCATTTCCTTAACTCGGAGCATTCCTTAACTCGGAGCCTTCCTAAGTCGGTCTTAGTTCTTAAGTTGTAGATTATCTTAAGTCGGCTCCTGTTAGGTCGGGTCTGTAGCTTAGGTCGTATGTTGCCTTAAGTCGTGACCTGTTAAGTCGGCACACTTTATAAGTCGGTCACGCCTTTAACTCGTTATGTCATGGCATAACTTAAGTCGCTAAGTTGGACACCCTACTTGAATCGTACCATTCTTAAGTCGTGAGGAATTAAGGGTTAACAACGACCTACGACCTAAAAATAGTGCGACCTAAAAACCCAGCGACTTAGTATAGGTCGTTAACGACCTAACTGATCACATTACAACACAACCACATATTACAAATCAACATACAAGACAACATAACGACCTAAGATACATACAACTCACGACTTACGACTTAAAGGTAGACGACTTAAAACAAAACAGTTACAACAGATAAACGACCTAAACAAATGAACGACATCTGGAGCGCGCGACCTAAGAATGAACGGCATCCCCATCAGCGACCTAAAAGAAGCGGCTTCAGAGAATCTTTGCGACCTAAGTCTTCACGACCTAAGGCCTCACGACTTATAGTGAGCGACCTATCTCTCCACATCTCCCCGCGACCTAACTTAGGTCGTTCCTTTTCTCTGCGACCTAACATAGATCGTGACTCGTTAGGTCGTAGCACCTTATTCTTCAACTCGTTAGGTCGTAGCAACCTGTTAGGTCGTTCCTGCGACCTATTTCCCAGATGAAGCTCGCTAGGTCGTTCCAGCGACCTATCCCTTAACTCGTTAGGTCGTACACGACTTAGTACTTCATTTTGTATCCTTTCCTCGCAAACTTCCTTGTTAGCTCCCATGTTCTTAGGTCGTAAACGACTCATCACTTCCGAACGACTTAAGGTTTCGTTAGGTCGGTCACGACCTAACACTTGGCCTGCATCACCTTACGACGGTTCTTCTTTTCTGACATACCCTTCCATATCCCATGCTGGATTCCTTTCTAGTAGACGATGTCCACTAGTTTCCTCTCTACCCACTGCCAGTTGTGTGTGGTATCACGTTCAGCATGGTTGTAGGCAGCTTTATGGATCCAACGTTGTCCCAAATGGCCCTCAACCAAGCACATCGTTCTTAAGGGTCTACTCTTAGTAATCTCTACAGAATGGAGTAGTGGATAATTTGTGACAACCAATTATTTCATTATTATAAACATGGATTATCTAACTTATGGTGCCGCTTTAACAGTCCAGTTGCCACTTTTTAACCCTCTTTTGATTCGCGACTTAATGAGCTACGACTTAACGACTTAAAGGCATACCGACCTAACAGCTGTCGACCTAACAGTTGCCGACCTAACAGCTGCCGACATAAGCAGAGCCATGACTTAGCGACCTATGGGAAGTCCCGACCTAACTACAGGGACGACTTAGCGAGCTAAGGAGTTAAAAGGACTTACGACCTAACGACTTAACAGGTTACGACCTGCCGACCTAAGGAGCTAACGACCTAAGTGGATGAACGACTTAACGAGCTAAAGCAAAGTGAAGTTATGTTCCATGCTGACCTACGACTTATACTAAGCCGTACGCGACCTAAATAACTCGTTCAGAAAGAATCAAGTGCAACTGAGATAAGTCGGATCCCCTATGTCGTCGCCGACCCCCGACCTACGACTTACTTTAAGTCGTAGACGACCTAGCACTTGGAGACTGAATTCTGCCCAGAACCACCCCTTTAAATACGGCCATAACTCCAAACGGCAAGGGGAATTTTCGACCATTCTCCGAAGCACCGTTACTCTGCAGAACTCTCAACTCATCCAACACTTGAAGAACTCCAAACATTTAAGACATCGCATCAAGCTTCGAGAAAGACCTTGCATATCCTAAACGGATTCAAAGAACCTTTTTCACATCGAAGATCGAGCTACAAGTCTAAAGTGTTTCGGGAATCAAAGTGTATTGTATTTTGGAGTATATTGTATCAACTTGTAATTGAGATCAGCAATAAAGGAATTCAAAGTGGACGTAGGCTTTATCTTAAGCCGAACCACTATAAATCACTGTCTTTTACTGTTTTATGTTATTTTACTGCTTATTTCTTGTTCCCGTATCACGGGTGGTGCTTTCACAACATAACTACACACACCGGGTGTTAGCGTTCAATTTTTAGCGTTAACATTTGGTGCTTTCACTGAGAATTGAACTCAGGAATCTTCTCACCATTACTTCGCAAAGACTTGTTGAAAGAATCTCCTTAAAGATCAGAAGTCTAATTGAAATAATGGCTCCTGGAAGAAGAGGTAGACCTGCCAGATCTGGAAATACTTATGAAGGGACCTCCGCTTCCCCAACAGCAAACCAGCCAGATCCTACTGTTGGAGTCACAAGGGCTGAATTAGACGATATAGTTTCTGGGTTATACCAACAAATGGAAGCTCAAAATGCTTCGATGATGGATAGATTAAATGCTCTGCTTGGGGAAAATCGTCAGCTAGAAAACCATGAAACAACCTTTGCCGAAATGCCACCTTTCCAAGCTGAAGGTTCTATGCCGCAGCCAACTTTTCACGAGCATGTGCCCAGGCAAACTTCCGAGAGAAGGACCGATGCCTTCCCAGCGATGCCTCTGAACAATAAAGAGTACCTATCAGAGATGATTGGCCGAATCATGAAAGAGAGCATGCAGAGGGAAGAAAATGAGAATGACTGGGGATTTGCACCAAGTAGAACTCCGTTTACCGAAAAGATCATAAAAGCAGAGTTTCCAAGGAAATTTGTACCTCCAACTATCCCGGCCTATAATGGGACAAGTGACCCTAATCATTTCCTATACAAGTACGACTGGCATATGACCGGTGCTAGAGCATCATATGAGATTAAGTGCCGATATTTTCCAGTGTACTTGGAGGGAGTGGCTCTACTTTGGTTCACAAAGCTACCAGTTCGGTCTGTAGATCAATTCTCCGACTTGACGTGAAAGTTCAAAGATCAGTTCAGATTGTATGCTTCAAAAACTAAGGATATAATGTCATTGTCCAGTCTTGAGAAAGCTCATAGAGAATCAATCAAATGTTTCTTGAACCGTTTCAATATAGCCCTAGCCGAAGTGGATAATGCAGAGCCCCGTATGATCTTGACCTACTTGATGCGAGCCATCGACAAATCGAGTGAATTCGGAAGATGGTTAAAAATGAAGGAACCAAATTCACTTGAAAAGTTCTATAAAAAGGCCGACGAATTCATGCGCTTAGAGAGCCTTTCTGCACCAGCAAAGGTGGTTGCTGCTGAAGTCAACAATAACGATATTGCGTCTAACAAAAGAGAATCTGGGAATCAGAAAAGGGAGAATGACGGAGGAAAGAACCAGGGGAATGAGAAGAAACCTCGCCGCTTTAATCCTTCAGATTTTACTCCATTAACTGACACACCGGAAAATATCTTTTTCGCAACGAAGGATGTTGTCAAGTATCCCAAACCACCTGAGATGAGGGGAGGTGCAGTGAATAATGGGAAATTATGTCAATTTCACAACCAACCTGGCCATGACACAAACCAATGTCGCCAGTTAAAGAGTGTAATTGAAGAATTACTGAAACAGGGTAAACTCCAACAATATGTGAAGAAAAACGGAGTCGATCCAATCTCATCCACTCAGGGGCAACAACATCCTGCCCATCAATCTGGCTTTGGCAACAACACTGTAGTGAAAGAATCCGAAAAGCTTGTCATTAATGTTGTCATAGGGGGTCCTCACCCAGCAGGCAGGAATTGGGACGACTGCTGATTACCCACAAAACTGCAGCCGAGGCATCCTTCGTTCTCTCTGGCATATGAATCCAAAACTACGAGTCCAGTCGAAGTGGAAATTCAATTGAGAGATTCTGGGACAACAACCACTTGCATCCATTTTTTACTTAACAGCATTGCTTAAATTTGTAAAATGACGATGGATGTATAACTTTTGTATTGTAAACCGCTGAGAAATCAGTGTGATTCAATAATAAAGGACTATAAATCTTATGTGCTCTAATGCTATAAAATGCCTGTTTCATTTCGATATGCAAGTATTTTTAAAATTTGCTAAAATATCGATTTAATATTGCAGGCTACCAAAGCAAAGCTTACCTATTCAATGCATCACAATTCTCAGCGACTCATACAAATCACTCAACAATGTCAAACCACGAAAGAAGTGCTATTCACAAACAGTTGATGATTCCACCAAAGAGGGCACCTTCCTGACAAGAAGGTTCCAGACCCTTGCTAACTAATTGCGATCGTTTGTGCAAACGAGAATCCGGTAAAGTAGCTTGCGTCTGCCCCGTGGATTCACTCAGCAATGAAGTACACTTCTCTGGCAAAAAGCAAATAACTTGCAAAAGAATGGAACATTTACTTGGAGTGCTAAAATGGAATCGCTAAGAAGCGGATGGTGGAAGGACACAAGAAACAAAGACCTCTTCGGAGGCACAAAAATGAAGACTTCTTCGTAGGCAAGAAATTGCTTCGGAAGCACAAGCCCTCTTCGGAGGCACAAAAATAAAGACTTCTTCGTAGGCAAGAAATTGCTTCGGAAGCACAAGCCCTCTTCGAAGGCACAAAAATAAAGACTTCTTCGTAGGCAAGAAATTGCTTCGGAAGCACAAGCCCTCTTCGGAGGCACAAAAACAAAGACTTCTTCGTAAGCAAGAAATTTCTTCGGAAGCATAAGCCCTCTTCGGAGGCACAAAAATGAAGACTTCTTCGTAGGCAAGAAATTGCTTCGGAAGCACAAGTCCTCTTCGGAGGCACAAAAACAAAGACTTCTTCGTAGGCAAGAAATTGCTTCGGAAGCACAAGCCCTCTTCGGAGGCACAAAAATGAAGACTTCTTCATAGACAAGAAATTGCTTCGGAAGCACAAGCCCTCTTCGGAGGCATAAAAATAAAGACTTCTTCGTAGGCAAGAAATTGCTTCGGAAGCACAAGCCCTCTTCGGAGGCACAAAAATCAAGACCTCTTCGTAAGCATAAATCGCTTCGGAGGCACAAAGACCTTTTCGAAGGCACATTTCACCGAGCTTGAAGACCAAAATTGCTTCTCTTCGGAGACCACAAAGCCTTCTTCGGAAGCACTAAGACAAATAAAGCCCTTTAACAAGGCACATGCAAAAACTTCATTGATGGAACCGCTAACAGTTGCAACTGAATACTTATGATTATTTGTACAAACAAATATGCAGTAAAACAGCCAATGACTGTCCTGTGAATCCGTTCAACGATAAAATATAATTTTCTGACAAACAAGTCAAAACATTCTTCAAAAGCTCACTTCACTGCGTAGGAAAATCCACTTTTTAACAAATAAAAGTGATTATCCCCGAAAGTTGAAGTGTTCTTTAGAAAGAGAGAGAGTAAAAACTTCTCCACTACAAAACGTATTCTATTAAAAGCAGAATAATATTTCCTCTAAACGGAAGAATTATTCTCTAAAATAAGAATACAAGTCTTTTCAGGATATTGCAGTAAGCCGTGATACGGGGGCATATAACTATATTAATAGAAACAACGCTCAACCATCATACCACGAGCTCACTGCAGTATCATATCAAGCAAAAAAGAATCGTTTATTCTGCATTACAATGAGAAATAAATGCATTCTTACATACACAAACTTACATACACAAGAATTTGTATAAGTAAAAAGAATTATTTTATTCAATACTATGAAAATTCTTTACATGTGCAGATCTCAAAAAAGCGGGGATCGGTACCTGCACAATCTCTGGTCAATACATGCAAAAAAGCAAAAGGCAAAGCAAGAAGCGTAGGATCCAGCTAGTCATTCCTTCTTCCCGCCGCCCTTAGAGCTCTTCCCCGGTTTGATTAATAGTTTTGGAAGCCGTTGTGGACGGGTCGGAGGCGGAGGAGAAGGAGGAGTAGTCGGATCTTCTTCTATTTTTTCTTCTCCAGCTGAAGCTCTTTTCTTCTTCTTCCTAAGTGCGCGCTTCCCTTTCCTCTTCGAAGAAGACTCACTTCCCGGAGTAAGCAGCGCAGAAAGTGTTGTGTTATCATCAAGAGATTGCTCCGGGGTCTTCTCGCTGTCCTCAAGTTCTTCCGCTTTCTGTTCTTGTGAAGCGGGTGGATCCTCCAAGCCCTAAAGAGCTTCTATCTGTTCTTCCTGTGACCCTGGTTGAGAAGCAGGAGTGACTTGAAGAGATGGAGGAGGAACAGCTGGAAGAGGAGAAGAGTGCACAGTGCTCGGTGCTTCCGCTACAGAAGAAAAGAAGTTAAAATCAGTACTCTCCAAAAAAAAGAGAAGATATTGGATCATCAGGACTTAAGTAATAAGCGAGAAATTCATCAAGTTCAATTGAATCAAATGAGCAATCCACTTGAGCCAGATCTGAATCAAAGTTACCTGGAGAAGTCGGTTTTATCACTTCAATTTCAAATTTTTCAGCCTCAATGTCTTCCTGGCTCTTCTCCTCGATTTGAGTAAGGGGAGATTCGGTAGTGACGAGCTTAGCCTCAGTTTTTGCAGGAGGTGGAGAGTGAGAGCTGGAACCGACGATATCAACGTCGGCCGAAGTCGAAGCATGGGCAGGGGCAGTCGGAGATGCTTTCTTTTCTGGATGCTCCCCCGCCGCTGCTTCAGCTCTTGCTCCAGCAAGCTGCTCCTTGCCTCTGGCAAGAGTGGCATGAGATTCATCATCAAGATATTATGCTTCAAGCTCGGCCTCATCATAACCGGCACCTCCGAGCATATCAATTGCGGCCTCCCACACTTCAGCCAAAGTGATCTCATATTTCGGGCCCAAGAATGAGAGGCTTCCGCGCCCTAGAACACTATGAAGATAGAAATCAAATAAAGTTGAGATGATAGTGGCTTTCGTTGCTTCATGAGATTCTTCAGCTGCAACTTGTCCAGCAACCGCCTCGTCGCGTTCTTTCTCAACTTTAAGAAGTCGAGCCTTTAACATTTCGATCTCCATGTTCTGGGAGTTAACTGTTTCCCGCAGCTGAGTGTTTTCTTTGCGATATTTTTCGGTAATATGCCGTTCAGCTTCAAGTTTCAGCTCGGCATCTCTCTGAGCGGCATGTGCATCCCGCACTTGTTTCTGAAAAACTTCTTCTTTTTGAGTATGCGAGGCAGAAGAAGTGGTGAGATCTTCCTTAAGTTTCTTGACTTCGGATTCAAGTCTTGCGTTGTCATCGGCAATGCTCGCCATTTCAGCATCGTGTTGCTTGCAAATTTTATCCCACTCCGTCTTGTCGTTCTCCATAGTCAGCATGGCTTCAAGATTCATATGATTGACTCTTTGGAGTTCATTGACAAGTTTCTGCCATCCGGACATCCTCTCAATATCAAGCTTAACAACATCAAGATTCCTAAGCATAGCTTGCTTATCGATCGGTACCAAGTCGAAATCGAAACGCACCCCTTTTAAGCACCAATTCGGGAATCGACTTTGAAGTTTGGGAGGGGCATCTTTGACTTGGTATTGAGGACTGCTAATTATCGCCTGAATGTTGGATTTCTTTGGAGCAAGAGAGCCAGATGGGATATCAGAAGAGATATAGGCATCGGCCTTTTCAGAAATCGCAGACGCGTCCTTTTCACTGAGCCTAGCCCGTTTACTGGGATCTTCAGAAATTTTGCTCTTTCCTCTGTCGTCATGCGACTTTCTCTTATGGGAAGCGTCATCTCTTTGAGAGGAATCGTGGTGTTCTTCCTTCCTCCTTTGTTGCTCCTCATAAGCGTGTCTCTCTCGAGCTTTTCGAATCGCTCGTTCTTCATCAGTTTCCCTACGAACGGGGAGATAGCGTCTGTGATCATAAGTGTCACGCCCTCCAAAGCGCCGGAAGTCATCATAATATGAGCCACTTCGCCCCATCAGAGAACCTGAAATTGAAGAAAAGACAAGTCTTAAGAATATTCAAGTTGAAGAAGCTACGTGCATAAAAGTGCTAAGCATCCTAAGTGTGTGCGGCGTGCAAACTACGCGCGTCAGACTACAAACCACTCTTCGGTGTGGGAATGATGGCGGCTTGTGTAGTAGGTGTTGTAGTTTGTTGCAAAGAGGAAGTCGCCTCCACAACAGGAGAGGTAACTTTTGAAGCGTCATCTTTGAATAGCTCATGTGAAGTTACCATCATATCGCTTAACCCCTCAAAAGTATCATCGCCGTCGTGCCCGACAGAACTTTCTTTTTCAACTTCTACATCAGCCGTCTTTTCAGAATGACGAGGAATTTCTTCTTCCTCAATAACCGGGGCAAGTGCAAATTTGCCAGACGACCCCGCAATGTCAGTAGAAGTAGAACACTTCACCAGTGAAGTCTCAGTAGTAGGTTCTTTCGGGGTAAGTCCTTCAGTAGGTACTAGGGCATCTGATGTCTTTGCTGGAGAATCAGGAACTTCATGAGGCTGAATAGAACGGGAAGGATGTAAGAGTCCAAATTGATGAAAAAACCCGTCTTTCAGTAGAAATTGAATATTCCTCTCCTCAACTGGCACGGCCATAAGCCTCTCAAAGGTTGTTTTGTGACTAGGGTCCCTAGAAGGAGGAGGGAGCGCTGAAAAAGTAAAGAGCGAAGTTAACACTTGACAATTCGGGCTTCGAAGAGTTAAAAAAACATAAGAAAAGGAAAAAGATGAAGGATCATACTTCCTACTCTCCAGATGGCATAAAATCCCGGAGGACAACGAACGTAGAAAAACTGGCTTAGAAACCCGTGAACACTGTTAGGAAGACCGATGATCAGCTTGCGGTTTCTAGCACTTCTCACGACCGTGATAGAAGGATGATCTTTATTTTTGGCAAAAGAGCACATATAACAAACTTCGTCAAAACTTGGGAGACGATCCAACGTCCTCCTAAATAGCACACATAATCCCATCAAGATGGCGTAACCATTGGGATGTAGCTGAAAGGGAGAAATAGATAATCGTAGAAGAAGCTGCTGAAGGAAATCATTAAATGGAGGAATGGCTCCGTTCATGCACATTTGGCGATTAACAACGATGAAACCATGAGGTGGTATGTCAGCAGTGTCGCTCCTCTCAGGCAGTATGGCATCCGTTTCAGCTATGCCGAACTGAGTACATAGTTGGCGAAAAACTCTATATGTTAAAGTGGTCGAAATTCTTTCTGGAGGATTAGTCAGCGGGACAGGAATAGGGATGGCTTCTCCAGCTTGAACCATTGTCTCTTCTTGTTGAGCAGTCATTCTACACAATCAACTGGATGTTCAAATGTGAAGGTGCACGTTTCCTAAAAAGTGTGATGTGTTGTGCAAAACTACTGAAAATAGAAAGCAAACATAACTGGAATTAAAACTGGTTGACAATCAGTCGATTACAAGATTTCAGAACTTGTTAATGCTCAAGTGTAGTGTTAATGCAAACAAATCAGTTTCGGTTGACTATTGCAGTTTTGCTTTAATACTTCACTTGAATTGGTTATTGTACAGCATTTCGTTCATATAGTTCATTTAAGTTGATTTTTTCTTTATCGACTAATCTGTCATTCGATGTGGGCACTCAATGACAGTATATTCGTCCCAGTTTTCTACAAATATTGTGTTTAACAGGTTATTAGCATTAGGAATAATCTACAAAGAAGTTCAAACAGTCAAAAAGTTCAAGGCAGTGCAAAACATGTTTAAGTTCTAACTCGTTCACGACCTGGCATAGGTCGGAAATTCCTCAGGATACAATGTGCAAGCTAAGTCGTCCACGACTTAAAGGATATGCAACGACTTAAAATTAAGTCATTGGCCCTAGGACATAATGCGTATAAAGGTCTCAAGTTGGAATGGCGTGAATTTCATTAAGTCCTAGCTCGGCCACGAGTTAAGGCCTATGCCGCAAACTAATTAGGTCGCAGAGATAGTTGGGTCGTTCGATCAGTTAAGTCGCAGGAATTCCCGAACCGGACAAGTGTTAGATCGTAAATGTTTTAGGTCGTCTCTGAAAGAATATCGAGCTATCTCCTGTTCGAACCAAAGCCTCACTTCCTTCACCAATCTCCTCCCTCTCCACTGAGGAGATCAGTAACTCGCTAACTCGAGATCCACAAAACCCAACAACCCGTTAACGATTCTCTCATCTCCTCTAAAAGTCACAAATCAGTTAGCCTAAAAGCGCCGTAACCCATCGCCTTGTTCTCACAAACTGTCTAAGGCCAAGACAATCCACCTCGACTCCATCAGCAATCGATTGAAACAAGGATCGTGATGAAGTGCGGCATGAAAAATAGGTCGGAGATGAAGAGCGGGATTTATGGTTCAGTAGCAATCGAGGATTGAATAAGAAAACAGGTTCACTTACGCAATGTAATGATAAAGGTAACCGATGATCGAGAAAAGGGATTCGTCTTCGAAGAGCTCAAGTGCTTGCTAATGGCTGAATAGAATGATAGAACAGGTGAAGTGAAGGGGAAGCGACCTAAGCTATTTATACACTTGGAGGCAAGTCAACACACACGACCTACGACTTATTTTAAGTCGCTCACGACCTAACAAACTTATCAAAGAGCGAACTAAGGAAATCGAAGCACACGACCTACGACCTAGGCGTATACTTCGAGGGGCAAATGTTAACCCTCTTTTGATTCACGACTTAATGAGCTACGACTTAACGACTTAAAGGCATACCGACCTAACAGCTGCCGACCTAACAGTTGCCGACCTAACAGCTGCCAACATAAGCAGAGCCACAACTTAGCGACCTATGGGAAGTCCCGACCTAACTACAGGGACGACTTAGCGAGCTAAGGAGTTAAAAGAACTTACGACCTAACGACTTAACAGGTTACGACCTGCCGACCTAAGGAGCTAACGACCTAAGTGGATGAACGACTTAACGAGCTAAAGCAAAGTGAAGTTATGTTCCATGCCGACCTACGACTTATACTAAGCCGTACGCGACCTAAATAACTCGCTCAGAAAGAATCAAGTGCAACTGAGATAAGTCGGATCCCCTATGTCGTCGTCGACCCACGACCTACGACTTACTTTAAGTCGTAGACGACCTAGCACTTGGAGACTGAATCCTGCCCAGAACCACCCCTTTAAATACGGCCATAACTCCAAACGGAAAGGGGACTTTTCGACCATTCTCTGAAGCACCGTTACTCTGCAGAACTCTCAACTCATCCAACACTTGAAGAACTCCAAACATTTAAGACATCGCATCAAGCTTCGAGAAAGATCTTGCATATCCTAAACGGATTCAAAGAACCTTTTTCACATCGAAGATCGAGCTACAAGTCTAAAGTGTTTCGGGAATCAAAGTGTATTGTATTTTGGAGTATATTGTATCAACTTGTAATTAAGATCAGCAATAAAGGAATTCAAAGTGGACGTAGGCTTTATCTTAAGCCGAACCACTATAAATCGCTGTCTTTTACTGTTTTCTGTTATTTTACTGCTTATTTCTTGTTCCCGTCTCACGGGTGGTGCTTTCACAACATAAATACACACACTGGGTGTTAGCGATCAATTTTTAGTGTTAACACCACTGTTGATATTACTCATGCAGGCGTTGTAGATTTAGTTGGACCATCTACTATTCGTCGAGGCATTGCACCCCATGTTATAGAAGAGTTGTCACATCCTACTAAGAGATATGTAGTTCCACCACCTATTATTTCACTTGGAGGTTATGGATAGACTGTTGCAATACGCACGGCCTTAGGACATGATCGATATGCATATATATTATTCACCTAGAGATCACCGAGTATCTCGAGCTAGCAGCATTTTCGTATGAGAATTTGTTTCAGATGTAGGTTGGTCTTCGTGATGTTACATACAAGGAACATTCATGGAGCTTAAAGGAGTATGACCAAAGGGTACACGATTTGACACGACGTGTCTAGGAAATGCTTACTAAGGACGAGGATCAATATCATCACTGGCCTATTCAATGATCCACTACCTCTTGTCGACTTGGGTATGGATGACGATGTAGTGCAAGTTGGATTGGATGGGGTGACGATGAGAATGATTTTCCTTGCTATGAAAATGACGACGATGATGTGGATGATGATAAGTAGTTTACTTATGCACCACTAGCTTTTTTCTTATTTAGTTATGTATTTCTAATTGAGGACTATATGTTTGTACCAACTATATTTATGGGCTATGTCACATTACCTTGTTCTGATTTATTGTGATATGTAACTCCACACCGTTGCTTTATTTCTTATGTCGTTATTCATTTCTATTTAAAGAATATTTGTCTACACCCAATGTAGTTGTGGATTATGTCATTACTGCATATTAGTTTATCATTATGTATCTCTGCACTATTTTTTTCCTTATGTAGTTATGTATCTCTATTCAAGGATTGTTTATTCATAGCTAATGTATTTGTGGACTTTGTCGTTATTGTGTTATTTTTTCAATTGGTGATTTTTTTGTTTCTTTGTTATCACATCGTGAATATTTGTTAGTGTTTTGTTAGCAATGTTTTTTGTTCATGTCATGGATTTTATAACCAATGTATATAAACATTTTCATACATAATAAAATAGACCAAGATACATTGCTCATTGATACTTAACCTTACATGCTCGCAATTTACCATAACACTAACACACTTTACCTTGCATAAACGTATATGATAAAACATAATCACACCTGACCGTTACACTAATATACATCATAAAAATAAACATATATCTAAACACAAACATTTAAACCATATACCAATTTTGAGATGATGACATCTGAAATTGTAGTTCCGTAGCATACTAAATTGTTCACTTTGTGAAATAATTGTTGATCAACTCAAAAAACCCAATCTATTAATGTACAATGAACATTTTTAATGACTGCGACCTATGTCATTACCACTTATAATGAAGAGATATAATCAAATTTACATCTACAATAAATTGGATCTAAAGCCACTTTTGTTGATTGATTTGTCGTTCATGTCTTCTAGAAACATGCATTTATTGGCCGCCTCATTGAACTTCCTCACTTCTTGTTCCCAATATTGTCTTCTTAGCTCAACAACACCACACCAAATTAGCCATTTGGCAACACTCATTTTTCACTATTTGTAATAGTTATTTCCATTAGAAATTAACAATGAAAATTACCACTGCAAATTTTAAGTAACGTTCATAACCGTTACAAACAGTGGTAAGCTTATAAATACTTCGAAGTGCTAGGGATGACTTTGTAATTCCTTTTTTTGCTTCCTTGTTCTCCTTTTCCTCAATTGCAATGCATTACTGTATCAATCCTCTTTCATATCATGATCTAGGGTTCACAACTTCTGTCTCCAGTTTGCTCCATTCAGTCGAGATTAGGGTTGGTGGTTTCTGCCTCCAATTCACTCCGTTCGGTCGAGATATAGGGTTCATGGTTTCTGCCTCCAATTCACTTTGATTCAGGTATATTCAAATTCTACCATTGTTTAGATTCGAATCTGTGTGTTGAAATACATTCAAGTTTGATTTCAATTTGAACTATTTTTTCTTTTCATTACGAATTTTGATTGAATTTAAATTGAATTTGACATGACTTCTGTTAGGGCCCTTTGGCTTAACTATGGATCTTGTCATCATGAGCTTGAATTTTGGTAGTTTGGTGGTGAGTTAAAGGTGTAGGAAGGTTTCATGAAGGGTTTTCAGAGTGTGGTTATAGGAAGTAGTAGGAGGAGAGATATGTAGGAATAAGGATAGCAGCAGTTAGAAGAGTTGAAGGAAAAGTTTCAGGTAGATAAGAGGAGAAAGATGTAGGAAGAAGTAGCAGATTTCCAAGAATTAAGAAAGAAAATTTTATTAATTCAATAACTCAATGGCTTTAGGCATCTAAAACAACGATTACATCATAAATATATACAACACATTTTGAATTAAAAGCCAAATAACTCAGATTAACCTTATTCCTTATGGTCATGTGCACACGTGCACAACCTATGTACGTGCACAACCACCCTAGCTATCTTTAGAACAAGTGATTGGTGCAGAAGTAATCATCTCGCTTAGCTCATCAGATTTATGTTGATAGTTGGCCACCTCTCATCCTAGATCATCGGTGGTGGTTGTGGAAGCCACGGGTACCAAGGTATTTGTGTTTTTGCCTGTATTTATTTGAAGCTGACAGGTGTTCGATGAATTATCTGTTTTGTCTTCTCCCTTCTCCAACCTATTCGACTTAATCTCATGAGCCCTAACACTCCCCCCTTTAAAATTTGACCTTGTCTTAAGGTCAAAAACCGGAAATCTCTTAAACCAAATCCCAGTAATCTTTCCACGTAGATTCATTCTCAAGCCGCAGCTTCCATTCAGTAAGTAAGTACTTGGGTCACGACTTTATTATTTTTGTGAAAAATTCTCCTATATAAAATTGCTTTGGATTCATCAATTATTTCTTCAATGAAGGTCAGGTCATTATGTTAAATGACTATCTCTCTTCCACACCTTCGCTTAAGTTGGCAAACATGGAAGATTGGATGAATTTTTGCCTCAGGTGGCAACTCCAATTTGTAGGCCACCTTGCCTATTCTCTGGATGATTTGATAGGGCCCATAAAATTTTGGTGAGAGTTTGGTGGTCTTTAATTTACCAACTGTAATCCGGCTGTAGGGTTGTAACTTAAGGTACACCCAGTCTCCCACATTGAATTGCCTTTCTGATCTTTTATATTCGCAAATCTCTTCATTCTCTCCTGAGTCAAAGTCAGACTATCCTTTAATAACTGCAACACTATATCTTTGAAAAACAATTCCTATATCATTTGTGGCACCTTAACTGTAACAATCTTGTTTTCATAGCAGTAATATTATACAAATTTAATTGAAATAAAAGTGGCCGTACTCGATTTTTGATAACTATATTTTGAAATTCACTTTTTATTATTTAGTTGAAGGCTATTAACAAAAGAGTTTTGTTTAATAAATTGAAATAACTTAATAAATTCATTTTGAATAACATCTTGAAATAGAATAAAATGTTTTAATTGAATATATGATCGAAATAGTTGAAGAATGCATTTATCTTGCAATAATATAATGAATAATTAACAAAAATAAACGAGTATTGAAAAGGTGGAATCATCTGATTATCGAAATATATTCTATACAATAAGATGTAAATAAATCTAAATTAAATTGAAATGTATTTACAAATAAATGGAAAAGTAATTTAAAAGAAAAGAAAAAAAAGAGACAAAAACTAAACAAATAAAAAGGACTTGAATGCAAGTGTAACCATCAACAAACAAAGCATGTACCACTCAGTCCAAAAGTCCCACATCATTCTTGTTCTTTGCCCTAGCTGCGAAATCCCTAATTCCACCCTAAATCAATAGTCGACAGGGAAAAGAAAAAAAGAAAATCAAATCATGTCGCACGAAGGATGCGAAGCTTGGAACGAGGATTGTCATCAGGGGAAGATGTACGCTTGCTCATGACCAGAGGTGTTGTGATGGCTTGGGAGGTGTACAAATGCGGGTTCAGGTGGTCGACAATTGAAGGAGTGGTCGTTGTGCTTGGCCGATGGGTGCTGGAGTCAAGGCCGAGGTGCGACTTGTGTCTCAAGTTCACTGTTTTAAATCTCGGCTATCTTGGTCGAGATCTCGGTTGAAGGCTTGGGAAAAACGAAACATGAGATATCGGTTGCTATCTCGTTTCAATTATATCGGGAGAAATTTACATATATCAGCCGATATTTGGAGCGAAACGATATTCCGAGATATCCCCGATATATTGTTTTTTTTTAAAAATAGGCCCAATTAGCCTATCATAAAGAAAATGTACAAAGCCCTTTTCTTTCTGATTCAACTTCTCAAAAGATCACGTTCCTCGTCAAAATATCGAACTCCCTCTTCTCCAGAGAAAAAAATCGACCTCCCTCTTCCAAAATCTGATAGCTCGCGGTTGCTTCCAATTTTCGACTACTTGATCTCGCTTTTGACAGTCTGCAGCTTCGTCTTCGACCAATCTCTCTACATGTATGTAAATTTGGGTTGTTTCTATTTTAATGAAATTCAATTTTTCAAAAATTGAATATACAGTATAATTTAGAGTAGATTTACAAGTAGATTTAGTTTGTCATTCTTACTGCATAACCTTCTGCAAGTAGATTTGCATTGCCTAAAACCCTTCGATTCTCGATATCTCTTATATGCATTTGCTTGTATTTGCATCAGTTCCTGATACTGTTATTATGTTATTCTTACTGCATATATGTAATTGTATAGAACTCGCTTTTTTCAGTTAATTTGTCGCCTTTCATCTACTTATATGTAATTGCTAAAACTGATGATGTTTTGTAACTTTTGTTGAACAATTTCATATAGTTGAAGTATAATTGCATTATTTTTTTCAGTTAGAATAGTGGAGATTAGTTGCAGTAATTCAGTAAAGGTTAAATAAACTGATACCATGCATTTTTTGCTATAAATTATGTGATGTGGTATACTCCGATATGGTCCCGAGATGTAAATCCGATATTGGCGCCCAAGATGCACTCATCTCGTCCGAGCTCTCCCCCGATACAATACCGAGTCACTAAAATCGCCAAGACGAAACGTGCCTGATATCCGAGATTTAAAACCTTGCTCGGGTTACTCGATGTTGTAGCTGGAGCAAGCAGTTAAGGAAGGAGCTGACATGACAATTTTGGATGGAACGACATCATCTAGGGCTGAGTTGATTTTGCGTTCGTCATACCAGTGAGTTGTTTAAACTCACATCCATTTCTAATTTAATTTTCTTACGTCCTCTAGATTGTGAATTGCAATATTCTTTGATTGTGAATGGTTGAAATACGATTGCATGCTATGGTGTGTTGAATTGGATGAAACGTGTGGTTAGAATATTGCGTTCAATTCAATGGTTGATTGTGAGATTGCTTATGTTGATAACCATCAAAAATATATTTAATTTTTGTAGCTAAATTATATAATGCTAGTATATTACTTGGATGATCGGTGTTTGCTACAAAGCGGCTCGGATCGTTAAAATAGCTCTATTTGATGAGTATTATTTTCCGAAACCTTTAACTTAGAATTTTCATTTTTTTCTTGATTCTTTATTTGAATTCATTTTGAATATTGATAATGATTTTTGTGATGGTTTTGAATATTTATGAAATTTCCTATGTGATTTTATCCCTTTTTGGGTTTTTTTATTATAATTGTTATAATATATATTTGTTAAACCATAATGAATTCTCAATTCATTTCAATATTCGATTTCTAATTCAAGCTTTATTTTATTTATTTACAAAATCCTCTACAACAATAATTTAAATCATATCTTTAAACCTGATAATGTTTTCAAAGGAAAATAAAATATATTATTCTTTTATAAAATATATCATAAAAGAAATTATCTTATTTCAGGTGATTTTGATTATAGAAGTTATTAGAATATCATGAAGTATTCTCAAGCTCTTTATAATAAAGTATCCATTCCAAATTAATTATAAGGCTTTGAAAATATATTTAATAGATAAAACTTAGTTTGATATGATGAGATGCCATATAAATTATATTCTATGGAAATATTTATATACCTATTTTATTTAATTAATTTTATAATTGTTTAAAAAGGAGAATTCTTTGAATTAAGCTATTAAAATATTTTATAGTTTCTGACGCAGCTTACAGGATCACACAACTCACAAATTGATGAATTCGCGGAAAATGAATCGATGAAACAAGATGAATCGATGAATTGAAAATACCCAAGTGCCCAAATCCGTTGATCTCTCGAGACACCGGATTCTAGCTATCTTCAACACGTTGATCGCGCACGATACCGCGTTAGAAGATCTACGATTCTTCGACGTTGATCTCGCGCATGAGATTCCATGAATCGGCTTCAAGTTCGTTGATTCAAGCACACTCGAATATCCGAAGATGGAGAAAGGAGATAACACTCAACTTCCAATTTCAATAATGGCACAAAGCACAAACCAATTTTTTATTCAAAAATCAACTCCTTTACAAATGACAACACACCCCTATTTATAGGGAAAGTTACAACACACACACGACTTAACAAGTTACAACATACGACTTAACAAATAATGTGACTTAAGAAATACATCACAAACAACTTAAGGAAATACAAACAAACAATTTACAACATCATGCGACTTAACAACATACGACTTAAGCAGGTACAACACGGCAGCGACATAAAGCTTCGGCATCTAGGAGCGACTTAAACATCTTCAGTGACCTAGGCTTCGCGACATAAGAAATGTCATACACGACCTAAGCTTCGCGACATAAGAAATGTCGTACGCGACCTAGTATTTCTGGAGCGACATAAGACTTCGCGACATAAGGAAGAGTGACCTATGAGGCGGTGCGACTTATGGAAACGCGATTCAGGAAATTCGCGACCTACTGGTATGTCGTTCGCGACATAAGGGAGCTCGCGAGTTAAACTGGAATGACCTGAGACTAGAGCGACATAAGGAAGAACTGCTCCGCTCTCTGCTCACGACCTAAGGCTGGGGCGACATAAGGAATCTCGCGACTTAAGGGTTTGGCAACAACCTAAGGAACTGCTCGTTTACAACCTTCGCTGAAGCGACCTAGAGCTTCGCCGTGATTTAAGGAGTTCTGGAGTGGCTTCAACCTCACGACCTAATTTATGTCGCTCGCGACTTAGGGTTTCGCGACTTAAGCCTCGCGACTTAAGGAAGCGCGATTCATGGAAGCAACTTAAGGTAAGTCGCGCTGCATCAGTTTCCAATTCTCTGTTATAAAATCAATGTGGCTTTAAAGCTAACTTTTAATTAAGATTTTAAATTCTATAAATAAAAGTCATATTTCTTTAATATATTAATTTTAAAGTCATTAAATTAATATTTCAAAAGAAAATTTTCCAATATAAACTATTACTTCATTCGGATGAGAAATTTAATTAAATAATTTAGTAAAACAAATGGTTTGAAACATTTGCATTTACTTTGTAGTTTAATTTTCGGACTCTCCCAACTGAATATTTTTTACCATTATCTCTATTTTTACTAAAGTGAGACATACTAACTTATAGTAAATATTCGAAAATAACGCGGATAATATGGGATATTCGGACTATATCCGTTTTATTACTATTAGGAAGTATTTAGCACTTTTCGAGGGGTAGCGACTTGACCGAACTGCTTGGAGAGGTGTTAGTGACTTGACTAAACTGTTTGGGAGTTGTTAGCGACTTGGCCCGAACTGCTTGGAGAGGTGTTAGCGACCTAACCCAACTGCTTGAAGAGGTGTTAGCGACCTAGCCCGAACTGCTTAGGAAGGTGTTAGCGACCTGGTTAAATTGCTTGGAGAGGTGTTAGCAACCTGATCAAGCTGCAAGAGAGGTGTCATAACCTATTCGGTTCCGAGTCCATGATTATTTACTAGTGTAATCGGATATTCACTCCCACGTGTTCTTCGCAGCGCTTGCCTTCAGGAATGAAATTCCTTTCTTTTATGAATTTGAAGATTTTGATAAGTTAGCACCATATTTGAGATGATAGTCCATAAGGGACTTGATGTGATTTTATGACATGGTGATTTCTTTGAGTTGATGATGCCATTTACTCCATTTATTCGTCAGGCGTAGCCTTCGTGCAAGTCTTTTGGTCGGCACCTTTTTGAGTTTTTTTATTAAAACACTAAGTTTAGATTTATAAATTTGAGATTCACCATATTTCTATTTTTGCCTATGAAGAGCATTATTCGAGTTTATGATTTGGTGATATATGAGTTGATGATGCTATTTACTTCTTTTATGGCTACTTCCAGATTGTGACCACTTTCTCATGAGTTTTCCATTTTATGGTATTTGATTTTTGTTCAAGCAGTGGCTTGATCTTGTTGTTTATAACTCACATATCATACTTTATACCATCTCACTGATTAGTATTAGAACAAGACTGGCCCGTTTGTTATTTTATATAATACTCGGGTCAAACCGAGTTATTTCAGGTACTTCCGGTTGACTCCTAAAATTCTTAACTTGAAGACAGTCACCTATACATATAGATACCATTAGATGTATCGTTTTATTTAGACTCTTGGTTATGTACACTATATGAGATTGAGACTCACCTTGTATGTATTATTTTGAAACAAGTTGTACTTTATTTTGTATGTCATGTGGAACTCTTGTATATATATATATATCTATGATCACTTACGCTTATGTGATAGATATGTATATTTATACCGTTGTGCTTTATGATTTTATGATTCATGATATTTTATATTGTTCTACATATGTTTAGCAATGTGATGTTGCTTGTGCTTGGATCATACATGTCGAATCTACTCTAGTGGAATTTTTTTATCACCTGACTCGATGTGTCTCACCCAAATTAATACTCACGATTGGTCGCTCCTACCCAGTCTTATTCTCCATGTTAACAGACAGTATTACCCAGTAATATCCTTGTTAATGTGGGTATGGAGGTAAAGTGTTACATTAGCAGTATTGGGGACATAAGATAAGAGGGTTGGAGGTGGAATACCATTTACTGCAGTAAATGGTGTTGTGTCGGTAGAACTGTGCCAACTAGTATTATACCAGTACTCTGATGCAGTAAGCCATTGAGACCACTCTTGAGGTTATGGCAAACAAAACAATGAAGGTAGCCTTCGGACTAGGGATGGAAGGCTAAGCTTAGTTTGAGTGAGCACCCCTGTAATTTGAAAGTTCCCACCAAAATGTACTAGTAAAGATTGCATCTCTATCACTGACTATACTCCGAGGCATGCCATAAAGTTTGAAGACTCCTTAAAGAAAATTTTGGCTATTTCTTTGGCTACGAAGGATGATGCAATGGAAAGAAGTGTGAATATTTGGTAAGCCTATCAAACACCACATAAATAGCAATGTACTTCTGAATTTTTGGTAAACCAATTATAAAGTCCATTGAAAGATTACACCATATTTTTTTCACGTATGGGTAGTGGCTATAGAAGACCAGGCATGGAACATTTTCATGCTTATTTCTTTGGAAGGTATCACATTCCTTGATAAATCTTTCCACATCTGATCACATTCCTTTCCAGTAGAATACTTGCTTTAGTCTATGTTTTGACTTTTTGATGCCTACATGTCCACCTAAAGGGGTGGAATGATATTCCTTCGGTATGATTGTAATAACCTCCTTATAGTTGAAGTCTAAATAAATTCTCTTTTTATAAAATAGGAGTCCATTAACTAAGGTATATTTATCAGGGTTCAGTCTATCTTCATTAATTTTTTGTAGCGTGTTTTTGTAATTCTCATACCATAGCATATAATTTTTTAATTCTTGTACCCACTACTTTCAACAGTTGATATGGCATAGTAGTGCATAGATGTTATGGATAAATCCAATTCTTCTGATAGTTTAGAGAGTGTGTCAGCTACAACGTTTTCTTTGCCTTTTTATACTCAACCTTATAATCGAACCCATGTAATTTAGCCAGCCATTTACCTTGAATTCCTATTGTTAATCTCTATGACAAGAGGTGTTTCAGACTTTGATGGTCAGTCCCTATGATAAACTTCCCGCCAATCAAGTATTGAGACCACTTTTTTATAGCTAGAATTAAAGCCAATAACTCTTTCTCATATGTAGGCAACATTAGATTCTTTCCATTAAGTGCTTGGCTAAGATAAGCTATCAGTTTACCATCTTGTGTTAGCACAAATCCAATACCCACTCCACTGGCATCACATTCAATGACAAATCTTTGTTGAAATTTGGCATACTAAGAATTGGTGGCTCCATCGAGCATTGCTTAGGTTTTTTGAAAGCTTCTATAGCTCGATCATTCCAATTAAATGCATTTTTCTTTAAGAGTTGAGTCATTGGTTTGGCGACGCTCCCATAGTTTTTAATGAATTTTCTATAGTAGCCAGTGAGGCATGGGATCTCCGTAGTTCCTTGATATTTTTTGGTTGTGGCCAATTCTTGACTGCTGTTATTTTTTTGGGGTCCACTGCAATACCTTTTCTGGATGTTATATGTCCCAAATATGTGACTTTCTCCTCTGCAAATGTACATTTAGATAGTTTGATAACCAGTTGATGTTTCTCCAACACCTGCATATTAATTTGATGTGCAAGATATGCTCAGACCAAGTCTAGCTATAGATTAGGATGTCGTCAAAGAAAACTAAAACAAATTTTCTTAAATAAGGTTTAAAGATGTCATTCATTAAAGCTTAAAAGGTGGATGAAGCATTAGGAAGTCCAAAAGACATTACTAAAAATTCATAACCTCCCTCATGAGTTTTAAATGCAGTTTTATGAGTCATGTTGATGCATTCTAATTTGGCGATACCCTGATTTTAGATCCAGTTTTAAAAAGTACCGTGAACCATTTAATTCATCCAATAAATCATCTACTAATGGAACTGGAAACTTATCTTTTATAGTCTAATTATTGAGAGCCCTGTAATTAATACACATCCTCCATGTGCCATCATTTTTCCTGACCACCACCACTGGAGAGGAATATTCACTTATGCTGGGTTGAATGATGCCCGAGTTAAGCATTTTTTGATGAGTTTTTCCAGCTCGTTTTTGATATGGTATGAATGCCTGTAGGGTCTGAGACATATAGGCCTGGATCTAAGAAATAAAGGTATTTTATGATCACTACTTCTCTGTGGTGGCAGTGAGATCTGGGAGGTTGTGACTGTGGGAAATTGTTGCAAGATCTACTGAATTTCCGGGTGCATCTGGTGTTTGTTATTAGCTGCTCCCACTTGTATCTCTTTAGAACACAACAATAAAGAAATCTGTCCCATTACACTTTCTTTTACAATGATCTTATTATCAACCACCTTATTAATATATTTCAGTCCTTGCCACACATAAGTTTTCCCTTGATATAAGAATTTTATCTGCTATTTGGCAAAGTTGAATGATTCATCACCTAGCTCTTTCATCCACTATGCACCTAGTACCAATTGGCACCCCTCCAAAGGAATTAAAAGTAAGTCAATAGGCATCTTGCATACATGGCATTTAAAATTGACTCCCATATATACCTCTTTTCCTTGTAATTTTTCACCGTTGGCTACTTGGACTTCATATTCATTTGATTCTTGGATAGATAGCTTCATCTTTCTTGCTGCTTCTGAATTGATAAAACTATGTGTAGAATCAGAGTCTATGAGTACATTAATAGGTTTCCCATTGGTATAACCCTACACTCTAATACTATATATGGTGGGAATCCTACACATGGCATTGAGAGTAATAATATAAGTTTCTTTTGTATTTTCTATTTCCAGTGGTGGTGTTTCTTGAGCTTCTTGACTGTTTTGTATGGTATCATGACCGGATTCCGTCTCTTCTTCAAGATTATGCGAAGGCATCATTCCTTCTACTATGTAAACTTGTTTGTTCTTACATTCATGGCCTATGTGCCACTTTCATTGCAACCAAAACATAAGTTTTTCCTTATTCTTTCATTAATTTCCTGGGGAGTTAGTTTGTTCCTGGCTTGTGTCTTTGTTGAAGATTTTTCTGGTTAGTGACTTCTATTGAATTTGCTTGCAGCGTTGTTTCTTGGCACCCCTTCGCCAGAAATTTTGGATTTATTTTTCTTTTTGCTTATATGCTTACTATTTGAACCAAAAATGGCACAAACACCCAAAAGATTGTGTGGAGAATAAAAGGTGTAGAAAATAAATGAAAAACGAGCAAGGAAAGAACACACGGCGTTTGTATTGGTTCGGCTAATCTTGGCATATATCCACTTAGTGATTTATTGCTTAGATCATTGGTTTACAAGTAGAAGTTCTTACAGATAGGTATAAATCTGTAGGCGATTATAATAAATTAGAGTAAGAGAAAGCAAGAGCCAAAAGATCCATAAAAATGATCCATGCCCCTTTATTTATAGATGTAGGAAGCCTAAAATCTCGCCCTCATGATCTACACATCTTTTGCCATGACGTAGACTACTTCTCCAAGAAAATAGGTGGACACCTCATCAATATTCATGGATCAGAACCGATCCATAAATTATTCACTTGGATAGTTTTGATCCTTTTGTCTTAGCTCGATTGATGGTTAGCTTTGTGATTTCAAACTTGTTTTCACCATTATTTGCTTGTTTCTGAATCTAAGCAATGGATCGGTGGAGAAGCTAAGTTGCTGATTCAAATACTTATGGACATCGATAGAGAATTGCATGGGATCGATAGAACAACACTTGAAATAGACTTCTAGTATCAAGTAGAGTGGGTAATAGGAGGATGGGCAAGTTTTGGTGAAGGAAGTTGGATCTTGGGCCTTTCTTCTTATGTTGGCTTTGTCTTCGTCTCGTGGCTCTGTTTGTACTTGTTTTCTGGACTCTTGGGCTATCTCTCCGGGCTTCTTACCTTGATAGTTTCCAAGTTTGTTTCGTCTATGGTCAAAAGGTGGGACAATACTTGCCCCCAAAGAACATCTTGTTTCAAACATGATATGCTTTGAATCGAGACAAGTCGAGATTGCTAAGAAGGACTCCAATCTATGCTCTGAATGGTCGTTATCCTTCATGCTGATTGTTTTTTGTGAAAAGTTATGTCTATAGCCATTCATTGCGACGCTTTACCAGCATCTGTCATTATAAAACGGCAACTCATTGTCACGATATTTCGTCCCAAGCTCGGTAATTTTAAATTGGTTCCTTTCATGGACTTTTCGGGTTAAAATCTGATTTTCTTCGACTCTTGTCGATTGGGCTTAGATATGTACACACACTTGTGTTCGCGTGCACGTTCTTGTTGAATCCCAAGCACATGAACATGCTCTTGTAGGTATGTATAGGTAAACCACTATCAACATTGTCTTGTTTGTTTTTATTTATTTATCGTGGATTGCTACTGATCCGTGTTCTTGGATTGGTATCGATCCAGGACTTGAAAAAAGTCTACACTTTAATTGCCTTAGGAATCGGGTCCTTAGATTATAAAGCCAATCCTTCATTCCGCCTCTTCACTCTTTCCTACTATCGATCCAAGACCCTGAGCTCCACCATTAAAGTCCTTTAGACCCAAATTGAACTTCGCTTTTGTTCGACCTTAGGGCTACCTCTACCTCACATTCGCCTGAGTCTGACCCCTAAACAGCGGCCCCTTCACCTGAACATGACGTCGCCTACCTTGCTCTAGTCAAACTTGAACCACCGATCCAGAATTTGAATTCCTACCTAATTGACCCCGATCCATAACTCAAGCCCTAAATCATATTGAACTAGGTGAGTGGTGGCAACATGGATGTGGATGGGTTGATGCTGGTGGCCATGACATGGATTGGGAGAGAAAAATGGGTGAGAAGGTCAAAATCCACTCAAGGGTTTGGATCAGTGCCGATCCAATCCTCGGTGGGTTTTTGATTTTTTCCACTTTCCATCGATCTTTGTTTCTAAACACCTGCAAAACACTTTCTCATAAATTCGTAAGCATGTCCAATGCATGGACGTCGACGTGAAGTCCATTGCGATTGTCAGCAATAATGGTCAACCGAGCGATATTTAGAGTTTAAAATGAACAGTTGCACAATATCAAAAATTCACATTGCACGACACTACATAACACTACATTAGGTTACACTTTAGCATGGGGGTAACGCTTATAATTAATCTGGCAATGATTATCTGTTGAGTATTTATAGAAATGGAGCACAGACATTCCAAGAATCTTGCCCCTCAAGCTGCAAGTCTATTTACTTTCAAATATGCCGAATCTGATACTGAGTCGAGCTCGACTACAGTTCCACTTGCACAATAAACTTCGACATAGCCATACCTCCAGTTGAAAACCCACAGGCTGACCAACCTCTCCTAGAAGTTTCTCAAGTACCTGTAAATGGTCCCGGAGTTGAAGTAGAAGCTTCTCCCGACATTCTCGAGGATGCTATCATTCTAGACGATCCGGTCGATTCCATTGCTTCAAAGATAGAAGAAGGGTCACTCTGGAGAATCTGTGATAAACATAGGATTCCATTTAAGGACGTACTAGTCCCTTCTCGTCACTAGAGAACTTACGATCCCCTAAACTGTTATACTACTTGTAATAGATATATGTGCCTGATGGGATATGTCCTACCATTCAACCAATTTATTCATCGAGTCCCGAACTTTATGAGATTAGCTTCGATGTAACTACATCCGAATAGCTACGCCTTCCTTCAAGGCATGTATATTGTCTTTGCTCAACATCTGCACCTAGTATCTAGAAATGAGGAGATTCGGTATTTATATAGTTTCAAAAGACGGAAAGGAAGCCCTTCTCTGATTTATCTGGAATCGGCATAGAGCTTTAGAGTTGTTACCGATACATGGAATAAGTTGAGCTATTTCAAGAGTGAATGGTTCTATGTCCGCTGTTCACTTGGATTTGCACGAAGATGGCTATCTGAAAGTAAGCTATACTTCATTTGTTTGTTGTGAACTCGCCTTGTGAATTTGCAAGCTTAACTCATATTCTTTCTATCATTCAGATGTTCCGGCAAGACCCAATGGTGCGGCTCTTGTAGATGCCATCAGAGTTCTTATGGCACTTCTGGAAGGGATAGAGATATTGGAGTTCTTCTTTCCAATGAGAATCTCCTAGCTCATAATTTGCTAGAAGCAGGCCATAGCAATAGTCAAGTCCAGGTGGCTTCTGACGATGATGGTAATGACAATGGCGATAATAACTTGCCTGGAGATAGCGAGGTGAATCCTGACGTGCCTCTAGTCCCAAGTCCAGGGGCTGAAGTTGAAAGAGAGCAGGAACACACCAAAGAAGGTGAAATCATAGGTGATGGTGGCGAAGCTGGCCATGATGATGTTAATGTAGACCACGAGCGTTCGGTTGAGCAGTCCAAGGACGACCAATAGTTCGTTTTGAAAAAGTGGCTCGCCATGAAACTTCCTAAAGGACAATCTTCTACGCAGCACCCGCCAGCGAAAAATGCGGAGAAAACTCCTTCGTTCCCTTCCGAAGATGCCTTCGCTAGTTTGAGGCCGATTCCTACCGAGTTCGACTCTTTCGACATTAGTAATATGAGCTTTGAGGGTCTTCACTCTTCTCTCCACTTTGATGACGATATACCTCCCGTTAGCATGGGAGAGATTACTCCTATGATCAAAGCCCCAGTACATAGTCCGTCGAGGGGGGACACTAGGATACTCACACACACATGCACTTCACTACACCTATTTCATGTCCTTCTCTGTTAATGCTAACTTGTTCCTATTTCATTTGCAGGATCCATGGAGAGGAAAAAGTATATGTTTCAGTCCTTAGAGGAGAAAGTATCCCGACCACATAAGCATCGTCCAAGCACGTATCATCAAGGTTGTGGTCGAGATTTTGAGTCTAGCCATCGCTCTAACCAAAATTGAGGCAGTCGTGACAGGATTATCCATAACACTGAGAATCAAGGTACTCACCATGTGGATGTAGTTGCCCAACAAAACTAGCCAGAGATCTAGAATTCATTTGAATTCGTGACCAGAAAGGAGATGGATTGTATGGTGAAGCAGATAGAGGATAGATTGCAGGAGAGTCACAATGAGATGAACCAGCAGATGTAGGAGAACTTGAAGCGACTGAATGAGCTAACTCAGAATAGCCGTAAAAGGAGTAGGAGGGACTTAGACCATTCAAGTTCAGAATCTGAAAATTCCTCATCATCCAATCAAAGATAGAGGGATAAGAAGGAGAAGAAGATGCATAACATGACTGGAACTTAGTGTCAAGGAGCAAGACAAACTCGGGGCTCGAGTTTGTGGATCGGTACCGATCCAAGAGGACGGATCGGTACCGATCCAACTTATGTTGAAGTTGGACCTCACCCTTTGGACGATGGCATAGATGTGACCTTTGGGTATGCTATTGATGATCAGAATCTGGAATGTCGAGATATTGCTAATGATGCAATGCATGAAAGTCAAACAGGGGGACTAGTGGACGAATGGATATCCCATAGTCTGGAGAGCCTACCCGAGAGCGTTTGCTGGGCTGAATACTCGAGGCGGACCCTGATTACCGCCGTTCAGTCGAACTTGTAGATCAGGAGTACTTGAAAGATATGGTCAGGAGACTTGTAAGTGAAAACCGATTCAGAAGCAATGATTAGTGGGGTACCTAGCCCTCCTAGTCGGAATTCGTTTACTGAAAACATTATGCATGAGAAGTATTTAGGGAGGTTTGTAATGCCAACGATGCCGCTATATGGTTGAAAGACAGATCCAAGGCAACACTTGATGAAATAAGAATGGCATATGGACACTGCTAGAGCCTCTGATGCCATGACATGTCGTTGCTTTCCAATTTTCCTGGAAATGGTAGCGACGATGTGGTTCACTCAGCTCCCACCAAGATCTATATCGTCTTTCGCTGGGTTGTAGTGAAAATTTCTAGAGCAATTCTGTCTGCACACTTCATGTCCGAAAGATGTGATGTCACTATTAGTTCTCTTCCAGGGCATGGAAGAGTCGTTAAAGCATTTCCTAAACTGGTTTCGTGTAGCTATGACGGAAGTAACAAATCCCGATGATGATATAATATTGATGGCATTGATCAGAGGGATTTATCCTGAGACCAAATTCGGGAGATGGTTAGAAATAAAACCTCTGCCGACAATGAATATTTTCTATATGAAGGTTAATTAGTTCCTGCCTTTGGATGAGGCACACAATCGTCCCCGAAGAAGTGAGGCTGGGAGTTCAGCTGAAGTGATACAGAGCAACATTGCTGTAAAACAGTTCAAGGAAAGTTCTTGGAATATGCATGTAAGCGTTGGCAACAAAAGCAGTGGTCAGAAATAGAATAACAATGAGACCAAAAAGTGAAAGCCTGATAATAGGAACCATCTCAGGATTCCTAAGTATGACAATTATACTAAGTTTAATAACTCAATCGACAATATCTATTTGGCAATTCATGATACTGAGCAGTATAGGAAGCTGGCTCCGAGGGAGTCGATTGAGAAGGAGAAGAGATTTGGTAAGTTATGCATGTTTCATGAGACGAACGGCCATAACACCAATGAGTGTAGACACTTCCGTGATATGATCGAGGAGTTGATTCGAAAGAAGAAATTGCAACAATTTGTGAAAGCCCCATAGGATGGCGGGCAAGAAAACCTAACCCCCTAGGTTGACATCCCAATGGGGGCAAGCTAGTCCTAGTGGTGAGGAGCCTAGATGGCTTGAAAAACATTTGATGATAAATACAATCATCGGTGGACCACATCCAGCCAATAAGAGTTTGAATGAGATGGATATGTATGTTGGTGCACTGAAACACACAGAGAATGAAAGTTGCTTCGCTTTAAAGGATGGAGCTCAGGAAAAATAGTTCAGAACCATAACTGATCATATTTTTTTTGGAACAGAGATGATAATAGGGTGGAAGCCCCGACTATTAACCGTTTGTTATAACGACCACGATTGGCCCTGCTATTATACGAAAGGTGCGGGTTGACTGTAGGAGTTTGGCCAATATTCTATTCAAAAAAGCTTACGACCAGATGCTTTTGGAAGCAAAGGACTTGAACCATGTAAATCTCAGATACATGAATTTAATGGGATGGCTACGGAGCCAGTTGGATATGTGGAACTACCGGTGGTACTTGGAGAGGGCGACCGCAAGCAAATGCGGGTCGTGCCTTTTGTGATGTTGGATATTTACTTTGCTTACAATGCATTTTTGGACCGACCGGCTCTGGCTGAATTTAGACCGGCTATAGCTCCTTGATGCTTGACAATGAAGTTTCTTACATAAAACAGTGTGGGATTAGTCCAGTAAGATCAGGGACTAGGCTGCGAATGCTATGTCGCCGAGCTAAAGGAGACAAGGCAAAGAGAGAAAGGGAAAAGATAGATGGAGTCCTTTGCATTAAGGCTTTGGAGCATGCAACCATCGCCTGAGCCTTGGCTCGGGTAGCACGGTTGGTTCCGTAAGGATATGGATCCGCGAAAAGAGCCACCATATGGAAGAGCGGCAGCCGCTGAATTGACGATCAATGTTCCGGTCAATCAGGATGATCCGACATGGGTCCTGAAGGTCGGTTCACAGCTCGATGTGAGAATGATAAAGGAGTTGTTTGATTTTCTTCGGGTGAACCTGGATGTGTTCGCCTAGACGCACTCCGATATGTGTGGGATCTCGCCGTAGATAGTGGCCCATGCATTGAACATAAATCTGAAATGCATTCATATGAAATAGAAGTCTCGTAAGAGGTGGATAAAGAAAGCTAACGGGAAGTGGAGGACATGCAACGACTATTCTGACTTAAATAAGACATGCCAGAAGGACAGCTTCCCGCTACCAAGGATTGATTAGCTAGTTGGTACAACAGCTGAACACAAACTGCTTTTGTTCATGGATGCATACTTTGCATACAATCAAATTCCAATGCACGTCCCAGACCAGGGACACACAGTTTTATCACCGACCTGGGACTGTATTGTTATCTGGTTATGCCCATTGAATTAAAGAATGCTGGAGAAACTTACAAAAGGTTGGTAAACAAGATGTTTAAGGATCAGATTGGGCGTTCGATGAAAGTCTAGACATGCTCGTGAAGTCACAACATTCGGGAGACCACATTGACGATTTGGTAGAAATGTTCAGCATCCTACGAAAATACAGGATGAAGCTCAACCCTTTGAAATGCTCTTTTGGCGTTGCGTCAGGAAAATTCTTGAGCTTCATTGTGAACTCCCATGGGATTGAAGCCAATCCGAAGAAGATCGAGGCATTGAGAAACATCAAGGCCCTAAAGACGATCAAGGAGGTCCAGAGCTTGAACGGGAAGGTTGCCGCCCTGAGTCGAATCATCTCCAGAGCCACCGACAAATGCATCCGTTTTTTAACTAGTTTAAAAAGGGGAAAAGGAACTTCCCTTTGACACAGGAGTGTAAAGAGCATTCCAGGCTTTGATGGATCACTTGGGGAGACCCCCCGTTCTGTCGAAGCCAGTGGATGACGAGGACTTGTTTATATATCTGGCAGTGTCAATCCATGCTTTGAGCGCCACACTCGTGCATGAGGAATCCTGCATCCAACGATCGGTCTATTACATCAGTAAGCGATTGATGGAGCGGAAAGAAATTACCCAAAGTTGGAAAAGCTTGCATACTGTCTATCGATCGCTTCAAGGAAACTCCGCCCTTACTTTCAGGCTCATCCAATCAAAGTTCTCACCGATCAGCCTTTACAACAAGTCTTACAGTGACCTGAGACTTCTAAAAGGCTATCGAAATGGAACATTGAATTGAACCAATACACATGTCACCCTCAAAGAGCTATCCAAGGCCAAGCTTTAGCGGATTTCATAGCTGAGTTCACTACTTGAGACGATACTTCGGAGAACAGTGGTGAGCAAGATGCTAGGTGGAAGATGTACGTGGATGGTGCATCGAATGAATGTTGTTTCGGTGCTAGAGTTGTACTTGTTACTCCAAGGGAACATTCAATATGTTATGCCTTGAGACTCGACTTTGCTGCAACAAACAACAAAGCAGAGTACAAAGCGTTGATTGTGGGACTAAAAAATGCTAAGGAACTAGGAGTTAAACTTTACACATCTTTTGTGATTTCCAGCTAGCGGTATGTCAAGTCAGAAAAGAGTTTCAGGCAAAAGGAGCGAGGCTGGCTCCTTATATAAATCAGACCCTTGAGCTACTCGGTGATATAACACATATTCCTAGAGAGGAAAATACGAAGGCTGATTCACTGGCCAAACTGGCAAGTTCCGGAGATACGCAGCTCATGGGCCTTGTTCCGATGGAAATATTGTCGAATTCAAGCATCGACCAAATGGATGTGGATTAGATCTTGGAGGCCGAGCATGAGAAGGAGTCATGAATGACTCCAATAATGAATTATTTGCAGAGGGCAATCCTTCCAGATAAAAAGAGCGAATGACAGAAGCTCCTTCGCAAGCTTCGAGATCTATCTTTCAGCAGGGAGCACTTTATAGGAATGGATTCTTAGTTCTGCTGCTACGATGTGTCGCCAATGATGAGGCCAAACAAGTCCCGAGAGAAGTTCATGAAGGGGTTCGTGGCAACCACACTAGGGGGCAAACCCTGACAAAAAAGGTTCTCTGCTATGGGTACTTCTGGCCAACTATCAACCGAGATGTAGCTAATTACACTAGGAAGTGTGACAAGTGCTAGAGGTTTTCTAAGATACCGAGAGCACGACCGATGGAGATTACTCAAATGGTCAGTCCATGGTCGTTTGTAGTTTGAGGAATTGATATTATCGGTGTATTTCCAATATCTAAAGGTTGTGAGAAGTATGCCACCGTCGCAGTTGATTACTTCACCAAATGGGCTGAGACGGAGCCATTAACCACAATTACCACAATGAAAGTAATCAACTTCGTGGTTCGGAATATCATTTGTTGTTTTGGAATTCCATAAGCAATCGTTACCAATAACGGAACCCAATTTGACAGCACCCAGTTTAAGGATTTCTGCCGCCGACATCGCATAGAGAAGAGATTTGCTATGGTGGCACACCCCAGGAAAATGGACAAGTTGAAGCCATGAACATAATTATTAAGTCCATTCTTGAAAAAGGGTTGGAAAAGGCCAATGGCGAGTGGTTGGACAAGGAGGATAGATTGTACAAGAGTCACAATGAGATGAACCAGTAGATGCAGGAGAACTTGAAGCTACGGAATGAGCTAACTCAGAATAACCGTAGAAGGACCAGGAGGGACTTAGACCATTCAAGTTACTCAATGAATTGGAACAATCCACAAGTTAGTGACTGGCCACTCTCCATTTGCCTTAGCCAATGAACTTCCATTGGCACTTTGGGCTTATCGAACAATCCACAAGTTAGTGACTGGCCACTCTCCATTCGCCTTAGCCTATGGATTAGAGGCTATGATTCTGGCTGAATTGGAAGTACCTTCTTACCGGGTAACTCACTACAATTCATAGACGAACGAGCAACTCCTATTGGAATCTCTTGATATGATCGATGAGAAGTGTGAAGAAGTTGACTTAAGAGCATCCGTGCATTGAAACCGAGCCGTCCGATATTACAATGCCAAGGTTAGGAATCAGACCTTTGAGATTGGCGACCTGATTCTCAAATGAATCTTCCCAGGCTCTGGAAACTTGGGTCTGACATGGAAAAGTACGTACACAATAGAGCAAAAGCTTGGAGATGGCACTTTTAGGCTAGCAACAGTTGATGGTATCTCGCTCCCGAGGGTATGAAATAGTGAGCACTTACGATGCTATTTCGCTTAGAAATAAATTTATAAAGCCATGTAATAAGACGAAACCTGTCATTTCCCGACTTCAAAAAACGGAATGGTTTTCTAAATCTGTATTTCTGTCTTTATATAGCTTAAGAGTTGTGAAATATGACCAGCTCTAATGAATTTACATGTGTATAATGCAGGTATGCAGATACCTGGAGTTAGGTGTCAACCAAACTTCTATGGTCCATGATCGGACCCTCGGATTCACCATTCTTTGCACCTAAAGTTGGATACCGGTTAGCTCTTGCCCTTGATTTAGTGTAACGACCCACTATTTTGGACCATTAAAATCAATAATAAAACCACACATATCAGAATTGAATAATACAAAACAATAGATTGTAAATTAATCTGGAGCAAATAAAACCAATCACAGAATCACAGACACAGAATATCAGAATAACTCGTAGTGGAAAATAAATAAATAGTGGTTCATGAAGCCATTACAATACATAGTCTCAAAATAAATACAAAATACCATAGTCTGAAAAAAAACAGATACCACAAAAGTCTGAATACATAAGTTCACAATTACATAAGCAAAGCTGAACGAAATAACTAAAATGGAAATAGACAACTAGATAAACAGATAAATTCCAAAAATCTCTAGCTCCAGAAGGTGAATCCAAAGCTGTAATACTCAGGCTAACCCGAGCGTAAAGCAAAACACAAACACTCGAGTCAGGACAAACATACTTATACAATGTAAACCAACTCAAGTGAACTGTAATAGAATGCACAAGTAACTTAAAGAATGCTTGGGATCACCCATTCTTTAAGGATCCGTTAAACTATCTATTATGTAGTAATATACGCTATTATAATAATGTCTAAAGTAAAGTAAACTATTAAAATAGCGTTAAGGCATTACCCATAGCCCCCTTAACACATTTTATATATTCCCATAGTCTATATAGTACCGTAATCTCCCCCGTACTAGGCGTCGTCAGAGGGCACTCCATAGGTATGGTACAAAACAAACTCGTATAAGGCGCGCTAGGGTAGGTGACATGACACAACAAGGCAATGCCAGGGTAGATATACCAATTATGCATCCAGACTGGTGGTAACGCATAGCAGCCACTACCGCTCACCTCGAGCCACACTCCCAAAAATCAAAGGGTGCACCCAATCAATCACAAAGTAATAGAATGGTATCGAAGAAGCGTGTCCGATCAGAGGAGCTACCTCATTGGCCCATCAATCGCTTCTGTTTTAGCCACCTTATACCAACTCACGGGAGTCGGGTCCACGTATATACCTCAATAGGATCGTCGCCACCATCCTACTTCATTTTGGAACCTCCACCGTGTACACAGTTGTTAAAGTGGTTTTCGGTATCGACAGAGAGTATGTCCATATCCGATCCCGGTCTCTTCAACAACCAATTGTTATTATAACCAGTGGTTATAAATTTCAAAATGGTTTATATTCCAAATTAAAATAATTCATTTAAACCATTTAAATATGAAGTCACTATACTTTCAAATCAAATATTCAATTTCCAAAATTATAGCATTTTCCGAGTTTATTCATTTAATTACAAAATTTCAAAACATTGTCAATTTCAGAAACAGCAGCACTTACAAAGTACTACAGTAGAAATAGTAGTATTTCAAAACATTGTCAATTTCAGAAACAGCAGCACTTACAAAGTGCTACAGTAGATATATTAGTTTCAAAACAGTTCAGCTTTAGAAACAGCAGCACCTACAAAGTGCTATAGTAGATATATTAGTTTCAAAACAGTTCAGCTTTAGAAACAGCAGCACTTACAAAGTGCTACAGTAGATATATTAGTTTCAAAACAGTTCAACTTTAGAAAAAGCAGCACTTACAAAGTACTACAGTACTAATTCCAGATTTATTATAACATTTCAGAAACATTAAAACTTCAATTTTAACCATTATTAACTTATAAATTCATATCTCACGCTTCAGAAAATATTCATTTAGATATCATTTAACTTATGATTTAAATAAAATAAAATTTTATAAATAAATATCCAATTAAAACCATAATTCCATTATTATGTCAAAATACACTATTTTACTTAACTTTTATTTTAACCAATAACTTAACACCTTATAAAAAAAAATACCCATTTCATAAATAAGATATTCTTTTATAAGTTAAACTTAAATTTCCATTTGAAACTAAATTTTCCAATTATCAAAATAAGTCAAAATATAAGGTGCATTTTAACCATTTATTTACATTATATTTTAACTTACAAAAATCACTAAAGCTTCATTTAGATCATTTAAATCCAAATTTAAATTAAAATATCATATTTTTACATTTGAAAATACTTAATAATTTTCAAAAAATATATAAAAATAACCACGGGTCTGTATAATATTTTCTAACCTAGGTCAAGTGATACGGATAATATATCATTTCAATCCGTAGTTTAAAAGAAAAATCCGGGTTTTATCATTTCAAACCCGCAATCCCAAGTCAAATAAAAATAAAAATCGCTTGAGCCTATCATTTCAGCTCATAACGATTTTTCCCTATTCTAATGTCCATTCGGGTATGTATCATTTCAACCCATAGTGATTCTATACTAACAGGGAACTTGCAGTGTGAGAAACAGAAAAATAAAATAAGCAGTAACATATCATATGATGTCAGGTGATACAACAGGTATATATAATCAGGTAATATCATCATATAATGTCAGATAACCGGCAGATGTGAGCATATAACATGGCATATCAACTACTACAATTCAAGTGACATTGTTTTACATTTACATAAGTACGATTTGTCGAGAGTGATAAACTCACCTTTTTAAAGCTAGAGATCAAATTCAAACACAAGAACAAACTCCGAAAAGCACGACTAGATTCGAAGAAAAGATGATGAGCCAATATTCAGATCTTGCAACAACAATTAAAAATAAAACAATATAAGTATAGATTCAAACACAAAAGAATATAAGAATTAAACAAAGCAAATTGAAAGTACAAGTGGAACAAATGGCTTGATTCAATAAAGTGGGCTCGGCCACATCACCATAGGACTCAGCCAACACCAAAAGTGGCTCGGCCATGACTTGATTTATGGCATATAGGCTCGGCTATGGGTCACAAGGCATGGCTATGGGCAATGGAATGTGAATAGAGGCAAGTTACAAAGTATGGAAGGCTAAAGGTCAAGCAACTCAAGGGTTTTGGGTTCACATGGGTTCAACCATAGTCTAGCATGGCTCAGCCTGGGTTCAAGATTTGGATCAGGTCTGGTCATGGCCTGGAGTGGGTTTTGATCATGGCAAGCAAAGCAAGGAGGTGGAAGACAAGGTGGCGGCTGAGGCTAAAAGGAAGGTGATGTATAGGTGGAGTTCGGCTATGGGTTTTTAATTGGTATGTGGTGATTTACTTGATCTAGGGTCACGGCTATGGCATGTGGTGGTGATGAGGGTTGCTGGCCGTGGAAGGTGGTGGTGGAGGAGGGGTTGTGGTCAGCAATAGCATGGTGGCCGAGCATATGCATTGAAAACAAAAGGAGAAAACAAAAGAAAGTGGAAGAAGAAAATGTAAAAAGAGGAAGAAGACATTAGAGAACTTACTGTAAAATATTCTTTCAGGAAATCAAATGAGAAAGAGAAGGGAATGAAATGTTTTGTACGTGAATTAGAAAGAGAAGTGGATGGCTAGGAAATGAAGATACTAGGCAAAGGAAAAGTCATAAGTTAAAGAAAAAGAAACCAAAGTCTTTTGAATTTCCAAGCCAGAAATCAAATAAAAGAAAAACAGAAAGTAGAGAAATGAAAAATAAAAATAAAAATAAATGAAAAATGTAGAAAATAGAAATGAAATAGAAAATATGAAATAGAGAATAAACTAAAATATTGAAAATAATTGCGTGTAAAACGCTGAATTTTATCAAATTTAAAAAGTATAAAACAGAATTTGACGAAACGAAAAGCAGGATGAATATCAGAAACAAATACAGTTTCAAAGAAAAAGATTAGAATAAAAATTTAAATTTAACATTTCACTGAAAATCAAAGTTTGACAAAAAATGGAACAAAATATAAAATTTTTAGAAAATCATTATTTTATTATATTTGGAAAAATAAATTATTAACAAAAATCCAAAATACATTGGAAAATTCCAATATTTCAATTTTTAATGATTTAAAAATCAAAGTTTTCAAATAATAAATTTTGAAATATTTGTTAAAATATGGGTTGTTACACTCTTCCCCACTCAAAACTTTTCTTCCTCGAAAAGGAACTAAACACAGAATAAAGGAAGAGAGAATAAGAATAGCAAATAGTACCTGAAACAAACAATTCCGGTTTCGAAGCACGAATGCTCTCCTCCGTCTCCCAGGTACAATCCCGATCATCAGTACTCCACTGCACTTTGACCAGATTAACAGATTTCCTTCTTAGCTGCTTCGTACCTCTATCGACAATACGAAGTGGCTTACTCTCGATAGTCAGATTAGGCTCAATATCCAAACTTTTGAGAGCAGAAGGCTGGACAATCAGAGATGGATCATAAAGATACCGACGAAGATGCGAGACATGGAGTACATTATGTACTCCAGAAAACTTCTCAGGCAAATCCAGACGATAAGCTAAAGAACCAATCCTCTCCAAGATGCGGAAAGGACCAATGAACCTAGGAGCAAGCTTCCCTTTACGACCAAACCGAATGACATTCCTTAAGGGAGAGACCATAAGGAAAACCAGATCACCAACAGAAAACTCCAAACTCCTTCTACGCCTATCAGCGTACTTCTTCTGCCTATCATGAGCACTCATCATCTTCCTCTTAATCTCCTCAACTCTCTCAGAAGCCTCAAAAATCATACCAGGACCAAGAACCAAACGATTACCGGATTCAATCCAGCAAGATGGGGATCTGCAAGGTCGTCCGTAAAGAGCAACAAACGGAGACATTTCAATACTAGCCTGAATTCAAAAGATGAAATGAGATAGATAAAGGATTAAGACAAGATTAAAATAAAAGATTGAGATTATACCTGATAACTGTTGTTATAGGTAAATTCGACAAGATGGAGATGATCTTCCCAAGGTCCTCCATAATCAAGAACACAAGCATGAAGAAGATCCTCTAGAATCTAATTCACTCTTTCTGTTTGACCGTCGGTCTGTGGATGGTAAGCAGTGCTTAGATTCAGATGAGTACCTAAAGATTCCTGAAAAGCTTTCCAAAACTGACTGGTAAAGATAGGATCACGATCACAAATAATACTGATAGGGACACCATGGAGACGAACAATCCTCCTCATATAGATCTCAGCCAGACTGGAAGTAGAACGGGTAGACTTGACCGGAACGGAATGAGCAGACTTAGTCAGTCTATCCACAATAACCCAAATGCTCTCATTATCCCTCCTAGTCCTCGGTAACCCATCAATGAAATCCATAGAGACCTATTCCCACTTCCAATTGGGAACCTCAAGGGGTTGCAACAAACCAGGGGTCTTCTGATGATCAGCCTTAACTTGTTGACAAGTCGCACACCTACTAACAAAGATAGAGATATCCCGCTTCATACCCTTCCACCAATACAACTTCTTCATATCCTGATACATCTTCGTCACACCAGGATGTATAGAAAGTCTAGATCGATGATTTTCCCGAAGTAACTCCTGTCTCAATCCATCAACATTCGGGACCAAAATCCGATTATTAATCCTCAAAATACCTCTATCATCGATCTGAGCTCCACTACCATCAAGACTACTACCACCAACCCTGCTACGAACACTCTCCTTAATCATCTTAAGCACCTCATCCTCATGCTGCCTAGCAATGATACGATCCAAAAGAGAAAAAGAAGAAACAACAAGCTGACACAACATAGCCTTCTTCCGACTCAAAGAATCGGCCACAACATTAGCTTTACCGGGAGTATAGCTAATATCAAGGTCGTAAGAAGCCAGAAACTCAAGCCAACGAACTTTCCTCTAATTCAAATCCTTCTGGGTGAAGATATATCTCAAAGACTGATGATCGGTAAAAAGCTCAAACTTAGTCCTCAGAAGATGATGCCTCCTAAGCTTCAAAGCAAAAACCACAGCAAGCAATTCTAAATCATGAGCAACATAATTAGCCTCATGGGTTTTCAACTGTCGGCTGGCATAGGCAATGACCTTACCATCCTGCATGAGAACAAACCCAATCCCTCACGACTAGCATTAGTATATACCGTTAATCCCTCACTTCCATTCGGAACGGTAAGAACTGGTGCAGAAGTAAGCATGCACTTTAACTCATTAAATGCAGCAACACACTTATCATTCCAGATAAACTTAGCATTTTTACGAGTCAAAGCAGTGAGAGGTGCAGCAATCCGAGCAAAATTCTCAATGAATCTCCGATAATAACCAACAAGGCCCAAAAAACTACGAATATCAGATGGAGTCCTAGGAGTTTCCCAATCCTGCACAGAATAGGAAGAAATAAGGACAACGGAAAAGATAGAATAATTGAATGATAAAGAGGAAAAGAAGGAAAAGAAAGACTTACATTGATCGCAGCGATCTTAACTAGATCAATAGAAACACCATTACTAGAAACAATATGCCCGAGAAATCGGACTTCATCCTTCCAGAAATGGCATTTAGAAAATTTAGCCTTCAAATGATGACTCCTAAGAGTTCCCAGAACAAAGCTCAAATGGGATTCATGCTCCTCCTCGGATTTAGAGAAGACAAGAATATCATCAACAAAGACAAGCACAAACTTGTTAAGCACATCACGAAAGACACGGTTCATCAAATCAACAAAGAAAGCAGGAGCATTAGTCAAACCAAAAGGCATGACTAACCATTCATAAAACCCATTCTCAGTACGGAAAGCAGTCTTGGGAATACTTTCCTCAGCAACTCTGAGCTGGTGAAATCCTGTGGCAAGATCAAGTTGAGAGAAAATAGTAGCACCATAAAGCTGAGATTTCCCGGCTTCGGGCATCCATTTTGCCACAAAATCCTCCTTGGAAAAGAGTTAGATAAGCTTAAGATAGATTTTAAAGAGAAAAAGCTGAACAGAACACAAGACAACACAAGAAGATACCCAAACTAATCCCAAGAAATATCTGCCTCCACAGTCTGAGCTGTGACAGACTCCCACCAATCCTGAGCTGCCTCCTGAAGTTGCCAAGCTGTTAACTGACGCTTCAGTGCATCAGTAATCTCCAAACTAGTAAAAATCCTCTCAAGACTCCTCAACCACTGCTGAGCCTCTATGATGCTCTTAGATCCAGTAAACTTGGTACCACCAAGCTGAGTGAATTCCTTGCAAAGAGTAGTGAACCTGATGGGTGCAACAGGCTCGGGAACTGGGGCAATACCACGACCCCTACCTCTGGCATTCCTACGATTCATCCTGAAAAATCAAGAATGAATTTTAGGACAAAGGTAAAACAGAAAGACAAAGATAAGATTCAACTAGAATGGAAATCCTAATCAACGAATTCAAATAAACAAGATGGATTCGAAAGGAATGAAGTTAAGAAAATGATATTTTAAACAAGAAAAATTTATATCCAAAATAATCTTTTAAAAATCCTTTAAAATCATTTGAAAATATTTTATACTTAAAAATAGGTTCCCTTACAAAGAAATGATTATAAGATTGATTTCACTCATTCTAGGGTATTTCTACCCTATCTCTAATGAGTTTTTGCTCCATAGGCTAAGGTTTGCCTAAAACCTGGCTCTGATACCAAATGTAACGACCCACTATTTTGGACCATTCAAATCGACAATAAAACAATACATGTCAGACTTGAATAATACAAAACAATAGATTGTAAATAAACTTGGAGCAAATAAAACCAATCACAGAATCACAGACACAGAATATCAGAATAACTCGCAGCGGAAAATAAATAAATAGTGGTTCATGAATCCACTACAATACATAGTCTCAAAACAAATACAAAATACCATAGTCTGAAAAAAAATAGATACAACAGAAGTCTGAATACATAAGTTCACAATTACATAAGCCAAGCTGAACGAAATAACTAAAATGGAAATAGACAACTAGATAGACGGATAAACTCCAGAAATCTCTAGCTCCAGAAGGTGAATCCAGAGCTGTAATACTCAAGCTGACCAGAGCGTAAAACAAAACACAAACACTCAAGTCAGGACATACATACTTATACAATGTAAACCAACTCAAGTGAACTGTAATAGAATGCACAAGTAACTTAAAGAATGCTTAGGATCGCCCATTCTTTAAGGATCCGTTAAACTATCTACTATGTAGTAATATACACTATTATAATAATGTCTAAAGTAAAGTAAACTATTAAAATAGCATAAAGGCGTTATCCATATCCCCCTTAACACATTTTATATATTCCCATAGTCTATACAGTACCGTAATCTCCCCCGTACTGGGCGTCGTCAGAGGGCACTCTATAGGTATGGTACAAAACAAACTCGTATAAGGTGCGCTAGGGTAGGTGACACGACACAATAAGGCAATGCCACGGTAGATATACCAATTACGCATCCGGACTGGTGGTAACGCTTAGCAGCCACTACCGCGCAACTCGAGCCACACTCCCAAAAATCAAAGTGTGCACCCAATCAATCACAAAGTAATAGAATGATATCGAAGAAATGTGTCCAATCAAAGGAGCTACGTCATTGGCCCGTCAATCGCTCCTATTTTAGCCACCTTATGCCAACTTATGGGAGTCGAGTCCAAGTATATACCTCAATAGGATCGTCGCCACCATCCTACTTCTTTGTGGAACCTCCACCGCATACACAGTTGTTAAAGTGGTTTTCGATATCGACAGAGAGTATGTCCATATCCGATCCTGGTCTCTTCAACAACCAATCGTTATTATAACCCGTGGTTATAAATTCCAAAATGGTTTATATTCCAAATCAAAATAATTCATTTAAACCATTTAAATATGAAGTCACTATACTTTCGAATCAAATATTCAATTTCCAAAATTATAGCATTTTCCGAGTTCATTCATTTAATTACAAAATTTCAAAACATTGTCAATTTCAGAAACAGCAGCACTTACAAAGTGCTACAATAGATATAGTAGCATTTCAAAACATTGTCAATTTAAAAAACAACAACACTTACAAAGTGCTATGGTAGATATATTCGTTTCAAAATAGTTCAGCTTTAGAAACAACAGCACTTACAAAGTGCTAAAGTAGATATATTAGTTTCAAAACAGTTCAGCTATAGAAACAGCAGCACTTACAAAGTGCTATAGTAGATATACTAGTTTCAAAACAGTTCAGCTTTAGAAACAACAGCACTTACAAAGTGCTACAGTACTAATTCCAGATTTATTATAACATTTCAGAAACATTATTACTTCAATTTTAACCATTTTTAACTTATAAAATCTTATCTCACGCTTTGGAAAATATTCATTTAGATATCATTCAACTTATGATTTAAATAAAATAAAATTTTATAAATAAACATCCAATTAAAACCATAATTCATTTATTATGTCAAAATACACTATTTTACTTAACTTTTATTTTAACCAATAACTTAACACCTTATAAAAAAAATACCCATTTCATAAATAAGATATTCTTTAATAAGTTAACCTTAAATTTCCATTTGAAACTAAATTTTCCAATTATCAAAATAAGTCAAAATATAAGGTGCATTTTAACCATTTATTTACTTTACATTTTAACTTACAAAAATCACTAAAGCTTTATTTAGATCATTTAAATCCAAATTTAAATTAAAATATCATATTTTTTCATTTTAAAATACTTAATAATTTTCAGAAAATATATAAAAATAACCACGGGTCTGTATAATATTTTCTAACCTAGGTCAAGTGATATGGATAATATATCATTTCAATCCGTAGTTTAAAAGAAAAATCTAGGTTTTATCATTTCAAACCCGCAATCCCAAGTCAAATAAAAATAAAAATCGCTTGAGCCTATCATTTCAGCTCATAACGATTTTTCCCTATTCTAATGTCCATTGGGGTAAGTATCATTTCAACCCATAGTGATTCTATACTAACAGGGAACTTGCAGTGTGAGAAACAAAAAAATAAAATAAGCAGTAACATATCATATGATATCAGGTGATACAACAGGTATATATAATCAGGTAATATCATCATATAATGTCAGATAACCGGCAGATGTGAGCATATAACATGGCATATAAACTACTACAATTCAAGTGACATTGTTTCACATTTACATAAGTACGATTTGTTGAGAGTGATAAACTCACCTTTTTAAAGCTAGAGATCAAATTCAAACACAAGAACAAACTCCGAAAAGCATGAAGAAGCACGACTAGATTCGAGGAAAAGATGATGAGCCAATATTCAGATCTTGCAACAACAATTAAAAATAAAACAATATAAGTATAGATTCAAACACAAAAGAATATAAGAATTAAACAAAGCAAAATGAAAGAACAAGTGGAACAAATGGCTTGATTCAATAAAGTGGGCTTGGCCACATCACCATAGGACTCAACCAACACCAAAAGTGGCTCTCCCATGACTTGATTTGTGGCATATAGGCTCGACTATGGGTCACAAGGCACGGCTATGGGCAATGGAATGTGAATAGAGGCAAGTTACAAAGTCTGGAAGGCTAAAGGTCAAGCAACTCAAGTGTTTTGGGTTCACATGGATTCGGCCATAGTCTAGCTTGGCTCGGCCTAGGTCCATTATTTGGATCAGGTCTGGTCACGGCCTGGAGTGGGTTCTGGTCATGGCAAGTAAAGCAAGGAGGTGGAAGACAAGGTGGCGGCCGAGGCTAAAAGGAAGGTGATGTATAGGTGGAGTTCGGCTATGGGTTTTTAATTGGTTTGTGGTGATTTACTTGATCTAGGGTCACGGCTATGGCATGTGGTGGTGATGAGGGTTGTTGGCCATGGAAGGTGGTGGTGGAGGAGGGGTTGTGGTCGACAATAGCATGGTGGCCGAGCATATGCATTGAAAACAAAAAGAGAAAACAAAAGAAAGTGGAAGAAGAAAATGGAAAAAGAGGAAGAAGACATTAGAGAACTTACTGTAAAATATTCTTTCAGGAAATAAAATGAGAAAGAGAAGGGAATGAGATGTTTTGTACGTGAATTAGAAAGAGAAGTGGACGGCTAGGAAATGAAGAGACCAGGAAAAGGAAAAGTCATAAGTTAAAGAAAAGGAAACCAAAGTCTTTTGAATTTCCAAGCTAGAAATCAAATAAAAGAAAAATGGAAAGTAGAGAAATGAAAAATAAAAAAATGAAAAATATAGAAAACATAAATGAAATAGAAAATATGAAATAGAGAATAAACCAAAATACTGAAAATAATTGCGTGTAAAACGCTGAATTTTATCAAATTTAAAAAGTATAAAATAGAATTTGACGAAACAAAAAGCATGACGAATATCATAAACAAATACAGTTTCAAAGAAAAAGATTAGAATAAAAATTTAAATTTAGCATTTAATTGAAAATCAAAGTTTGACAAAAAATGGAACAAAATATAAAATTTTCAGAAAATCATTATTTTATTATATTTGGAAAAATAAATTATTAACAAAAATCCAAAATACATTGGAAAATTCCAATATTTCAATTTTTACTGATTTAAAAATCAAAGTTTTCAAATAATAAATTTTAAAATATTTGTTAAAATATGGGTTGTTACATTTGGGGGCAGGAGTATAAACCAAGTAGGGCGTGAATTGACCGCCCGCCAACTAACCCTTGTCCTTGATGTGGAGGCAGGAGTATAAACCAAGTAGGACATGATTTGACTATTCATCAGCTAACTCTTACCCTTGATGTGAGGGCAGGAGTATAATTCAAAATGGATGTGATATGACCATCCAAACACTAACATCTTGCTCGAAATATGCAAGACGAAAGATCCATGCTCGACATAAGGTGGGACCTTACCTATAAACTTTGATCAATGCTCAGAGTTAGAAATGATTGAAGGAAAACATTCTAAATGAGGATGTACAAACTACGATCTTAAGTAGTTAGCTCAAACCAGCGCCCGAAGCCTGGCGCGATCGGATGTCACTGTCCTGAAAAAGGATACCTGAACTGTTATTCTAAACGGCTTATCCTAACCGATGCCTAGAGTTTGACACTTCAACAATTTCTTTATGTTCACTAGAACGACGAAAGGTCGATGAATCACGAAACATGCTAGTAACTTAGTCCAACCATAATCATGTAAAGCAATGGATCTCGAGTACATATAATGGAAAGCACATTTCTTAAGCACTTAGATAAATTCACATAAAGATTTGGCAAAACAAAAGTTTTTGTTATTAACAATCAAAATAAGGCTTAAAAAGAAAGAAATGGTACAAGTGTTATTCACACTGGAACTGGAACTGAAAAGCAAAAGAAGAGGCCGAATCCGCACAACACCGACCGAGAAATTAAATAGAAAGCTAGAAAGTGCCTAACTATACAACCAAAACAAAACAAACTAACGATCACTTCTTATACTTTTGCCTCTTAGATTTTTGAAAGGGAGTGTGGATTAAGGATCTTAAGGCTAATTTAACACTAGAGGGGGGTGAATAGTGTTTAATGGATTCTAAGACTTATATGGACTAAATTAAAATTATGACACAAACAAATGGAGAACTTAATCACAGAACAATCACAGAATCAAACACAGATGCAAAAAGTAAATAAAAAGTAGTAAAAGGAAAGAACACACCGGATTATATACTGGTTTGGAGTTACCCTACATCTAGTCCTTTAACAAGGAAGAACACCTCATATAGATTTTTATTACAGGAAAATGGGCACAGGGAAGAAGTTGCTAAAAAATTTAGTCTCAGAGACAACAAATTTGCTTTTTAGTCTGAAGGACATTTTTAGTGTAAACAGAAAATGATAGTTACAACTATCATTCTGTGATTTGCACTAGAAAGTGTCCTTCAGCCTAAAAAGTAAATTTGTTGTCCGTGAGACTAATTTTTTTTTCAGCTTTTTCCTTAAGCCTAAAAACCTCTTTTTATTATACCAAAGTCGAGATTACAATCCTCAGTTTCTAAAGGCCTTGAGTTACCCTCCCGTCTCACGAGTCTGGGGCAAACTCTCTTGATTTACGGGCCACAAGATTACCCAATTGATTTCCAGGCACAACCACACCTTATAGAGAGACTCGATAAACTTTTGATTACAAATTGATCATATAACTCTGAATAGCACTTTGATCTTCGAGAGAGGGTAGAGAACCAAACAAGAATGAGATTCTAATTTGATTCACTTGAGAATTCGGCAGAATTTCAACACGATCTTAAAAATATGAAAATTTTAGAATATGGATTTGTGGAGAAGAAGGAGTGAAGAAAATAAGAAAATAGTTAGTTAAAAAATTCGTTTGTAAAGGCTATTTATAGACCAGTAACGGTCATAACCATTCATGAAGAGATTTAAACGAATAGATACTTCTATTGAAAATTGAAACATTTGAATTTAACGGCCACCATGTCGACATGGGGTATCCCATAATGTCGACATCCCTTAGTTAAAAACAATGTAAAATTTGTTTTGAAAATGGTATTGAAAGGAAAACAAGATGAAATGCTTCTGGAGCAAAATAAACTAATTTTCCTATGTTTTAAAAAAAAGAGTAGAAAAATATATTTTTAGAACGTATATATAAATTTGATTTTAAATCTCAAGTATATATATATTATAAAAGAATATTTAAAAATCAGAAGATAGTTTTAAAAACAAACGAAGTTTTAAACAAGAGTTTATTTAAAAACAAAAACAAAGAATATTTTAAGGCTAAAACATTTTGAAAAGCAGTTTTGAAAATCATTTTGAAAAACCATTTTGAAGTAGTTTGGCAAGCTTCTTCCTGCAGAATATCTCATCATATCAGGACACGAGAACTTGTACAAAACCAGGATGTTCGTGGGTTTGTAAGCCACTTGTCGTAGGTTTGTAAGCTACTTGTCGTGGTTTTGTAAGCCACTAAGAAGATAGAAATGGGTTCCATCCCAAATGAAATTTGGAATGAAGATTTCTGTGCTATTATGAAGTTTTAACAATAAACTAGACACATACCTTGAAATCTTGATCTTGATACTCATGAGTCTTCAAACTTGATTTCTTCATTTTTGATTTTTATACTGTACAATCTTCAATAATCAGTACCTGCCTTATATATATCTTGCATAATAACATTCATATATATCTAGATAATAGTGTTAGTATATAAGTTATAATAAAATAAGTTACAAAGGTTGTTGTCATCAAAACCACAATCTCCCCCTTTTTGATGATGACAACCTTATAAAATATACTTACCACTTCGATCATACCATAACTCCCCCTTACTCCAAGCCTACTATTTTATATAACTTCTCCCCCTTTGTCATCAACAAAACAATAACCTATAAACCTTGAACTTAATAGAAAATAAGATAAACAAACATATGACATAAGAATAACAAATATTTATGAGTGAAATATAGCATCCTAAGTTAAATGGAATTCAAGATTTTATACACCAAAGATTGTTTTTAGAAGAACATTAATTAAGATAACACTTTATATACAAATTAACAAACTAATATATAATCAAGAAAGAGAAAAACGAAAAACGCTTAACGAGGACCCTTAACTATTGGTGATTTATGGACCGAACAATTTGGATAGTGGAGACCAAAGTTTCCACGTTGTTCGACCAAGTTCTCATTAGTGTCAAAAAGGACCTCTCCAACGCAAATCACGCCATCGTCTTCGTCTATATGAACATCCGAATTCGACAGAGGATGTTCTTCTTCTTGATCATCTTGTGGTTCTTCTAGAGGCTCTTCTTCTTCAAAATCCATGGCATGTGATGATTCTTCGATGATAATGGGATTGGCATGGTTATCCATAAGGAATTTTTGTAAATTCCTAAGAATTCTGTGTAACGACCCGGAATTTTCGATTCCGAAAATTCCAGATAGTTAGGAAAAGAAGAAAAGAGATAGAAGAAGAAACATAAAACAAGTCACAGAATCTCACATTCGCAGCGGATAAAATATAATATCAAATAATATTCTTTACACAAAAAACCGTATCAGTCAATTACATTTTAATACATCAGAGTTTTCAACATTTACACAAACACTAGACAGTTAATATCACATGTCCCAGAAAAATCTACAATATAACACAACGGAATACACTCCATACGTTCCTGCCATCCAGCTCGCCTCCTAAGCTCCAGAACATCCTTACCTGAAAATCTGTAATACTCGGTCTGACCCGAGCATTACATCAAAGTAACACCAGGGTCAGGCTGGAAACCAGCATGAGTAAACCCATATAATTTGAAATACTAAGTTCAAACCATAAAAGGAAACCCGGGTAACTCGTACTTCACTATGAGTTCATTACTTGTTATGCTCAACACTTATTTCACAAACCAAATTCTAAGTATTCTTACTTAGTTCCAAAGTCCATATTATCCCATTTCAGTCTATTGATTTCTCACATCAAATTCATATAGAATCAAGTAGATTATAAATCGAAGTGGTTTCGGGTATTACTGATACCCGACTTCGGTCTCTTCGGATTCAATGTCATTTCTAATCCAAGTTGTTAAGTTTTAAACGATACAATTCAAATTCAGGATATCATACAACAATTCAACTCAGATAGGTAACCTACATTATCACAGTTTAACCCATTCATATCATAGCACATCTCAATCGTCTATCAGAGATAAAATCAATCCAAGTCATCCAATATCATTCAATCATTCATAACAAGATTTATTAGATATATAATTCCTAATTTATTTAATTAATCTCCAATTAAATTAATTACCAACTTTAATCATTTAGATTACCTTAATCCTGCATACTCAATATTTATTAATTATAACCCAATTAATAAATCATTCTTTAACCATCCATCTTAATTAATCATCCTTGATTAATTTTCCTTTAATTACATTAAGTAACTAGCCCTTAATTTCCCCATAGATTAATTAGCCTTAACCATTCACATTAACTTTTAATTAATCTCCTTAATTAATTAATTAATGATTCTTTAATTACTTAATTAAAGTAATTGCTTAAGAATAAATCACTTAATCCTGCTTAATCGATCATTAATTAACTACAAACCATTTAATTAATTAATCATTCCTTGATTACCTTAAAAATCAATTAATTAACCTTTAATTACCTAATTAATTACCCCTTAATTATAAATTAATAAACCTTAATTTTTAATTAATAAAACTTAATTACAAATTAATTAATTCTTAATTACAAGTTAATCAATCCTTAATTACCAATTATAACTTCTAATTACTTAATTAAATAATGTTTAATCACAATTTAATTACTTAATTAATTAAGAAACCTGCTAACATATAAACCCGAGCCAACATTCAATTTCACCGAGCTCAAACTCGAGTTTCACGCGAAACCTAACTGCTTCGAGTCACACACAAAACGCACGAGATCAACTCCGAGTTTCTGCTTCTTCTCCAAAACACAAACCACGGCCAAACAAAACAGTTCCAACGTTGCACGTACACGTGCACAACTGCTCCAGTCATCAATGATTAACTTCGCTGGCTTCCCCAAGTCGACGACCATCCCCCAGACCCACCTGGCCACCCAGATCGCCGATATCACCATCGAATCGAAAACGAACCAAAAGACCAGAGCCTGAAACCCACCATCGCTCAGAAATCCTTCAATTGCCGACAGTTCCAACGCTGATGAGCCTCGCCGACCTCACCAGAGAGTCGCTTCAACTTCCAGCTCCACTTCCCCCCATCGCGAACCAGTTCGGTCCACCCCAGTCGCCGTACGAATCCCCACAACGTCGACAGCTTCAACTAGGTATAAAACCCTACTTCACCCAATTCCGACTGCCACAGCCATTAGTAAAATACCAAAGTATTTTTCCCGAGACCCCCATGTCACCACCCTCCTCTAGGCTAAAACCGACCTCCCAAGACTCCGCCGATCATCGGCAATCAACCAAAATCCCCAAAACGATCAACTCTAAAATACCCACAGATTATCAAACTAAAAATCATAATTTTTATACCTAAATTCATTAATTTCAATAACTAATCTGATTATGTATTCCAATAATTAAATCAAGATGTTTGATTTTTAACCCAAATTGATTTTCACTGAATTTTCCCAAATTTAGATTAATTATTAAAATATAAAACTATGAAATTATCTTTAGAATTGATATTAGATAGTTGGAAACAGTTTTCATTTAGGAATCTAAGCCTGAAGTCAAATCTATGGGAAGATATAAATTTTCGAAAAGCTGTTCTTGAGCCTGTAAACAACAGAGTAGATACATATACATGCATAGGCATAATATCAAACAAATCTAATGTTCATACATACATGCTTAACCAGACATTCAGGAAATTATTGTATACTATATCTCTACCTATTTCCATTACATGCCACAAGTTTAATCACATAATTATAACTGTTTAAGGTAAAAGTTTACTCACCTATCAACAGTTTGAACAGAGAGCAATTGTCTAGTTTTGTAAAGCTAATAGCCTGATCTTCTTTAATCTCCTTGCTTGTTTGAGTTGAATTGTAAACTTGAGTTGAGTTGTTTAGTTATTGTTTTAAGTTTGTAAAATACTTCTGCTTTGCTTAGTTTGGATTCATGAAAATAGAATAAGAAGATTGGTGTGTATATAGAACAAGTATACAGGGTGATAATTTTTAATGGTACAAGATTTTTCTTAGTTTGGTCAGAGATTTTTTTTCATATGGAGGCTGATATGATTTTGTTCTTGTGCTAGAGGTGATGGCATTTAATGCTTTGGTCCCTTTTCAAGTTTACACATTCTATATATTATTTTATTTAGTACATCCTGTATATATTTTATTTTCCTCCTTTACATGCATATCTCTTTATAAAATTCCATATCCTTTAAGCATACATACACCTATACTTGCATTTATTTTTGTCTTCACGTACATATTTTCTCATGCTATAAATATGTTTTGGTATACCTTTTGATATTATATATATATATATAGATTCACATTTTTACAACTTCTTATACTTTGCTTCATATCATATACACACACTTATATTTATACATTTTTTTATACATTGCTTATGTATATTTTATCATTATATATATATATATTCACATTTACATAACTTTCATGTATATTAGTTCATGTGGCAAATATATATGTATACATATTACTTATGTGCTTGTGTATATATTTAAATATCATAACCTTTTACATGTTTTAATTATCATAAAGCTTGTATAGTTATATACACTTTTATGGATATTCCATCTAAATTTCAAATGGAAGAGTTTTTATATATTTTCCTATGAAATTTATCATAACTAAAATGTTATAACTTAAGTTTGAATATAGTTTTTAAATCAATATATATATATATATATATTCAGATATTTTGAATATCAGAAATTCATTAGTTCGACTAATCAAAACTAATATTCCAATAATTACATCAGTTAATCACCCGATAAATAGACATTAAAATCCGGGTTGTCACATTCCTCCCCCCTTTAGAACTTTTCGTCCTCGAAAAGGAACGAAACCAAAATTTTATTAAAATACTTAATATCAGAAAAGTTTTTTTTTCTTTGAACATTTTTAAAATACTTTAAAATCTATATAATATTGCCAAAATAGTTTTTATAAAATATTTTTATAACTTGGTGTCTCAACAAGTCCATCCTTGTTCTCACTGAAATTTGGTCATGCGTTGATCAGACGTAGGACTGAAAATCTATAAGTACTTGGTAAACTCGTTTCCAACACCCAGTGAAAATACTTTGGAAAATAATTTTATTGAGAATATAGAAAACAATTTCAAAAATAGAGGAAATATCTTTGGTGAGAATGCTCTGGAAATCATCACCCCCATCCATGGTCGCAGTTAAACCGATGGTTACGTTGCCGTCCCGGCAAAATCCATAGATAACTGTAGGCCTCCGTGCCCTTCGATTACGCCATGGAACCCGCTACAGATCACAGTTATACCCGGGCTATACGTTGCTATCATAGCAAAAACCCATATAACTGTAGGCATCAGTGCCACCGAATTTCGCTGCTAAAAGAATGAAACTCCTTCACTTGATCATAGATCGCAGTCTACCGATGTTACGTTGCCATCCCGGCAAAATCAAGTGTAGACTGTTGGCACTCATCCTCCACACGATTTTCGCTATGGTCCCCACAGTAGATCGTAGCGACATCGAGTCACACTGTCGTCACAGCATAACCTAAATGCCCCTGTAGGCATCAGCGCCCTCGACTTTCGCTACCCAATAATCCTCAGGAACTAGTTTGTCCGGACTCCTCACAGGATCAACTTTAGAACCTCCCCCTTAGAGGCTCAAGGCAGTGCCACCCTGTGGCACTCCTGAGAAGTTCATTCAAGGGAGCACCTTTTTCCCAGAGCCACTTCAAAACACTTTATACTATACACATAGTATTTTTCAAATCATATACTGAGTATGAATTTCATATAAAGCTCCTTTACAAAATCGATTCCCAAAATCGATAATTCTCATATTAGGCTTTTCCAAATTCTAATATTGGTTTTACGCAAAAAAAAAATCAAAAGCCTTTCCAAATGCCATAGGATCTCAAAACCTTTCCTCAAAATCCTTTTTATATATACATATATATAATAATCTTGGAAAATCTTTGGTTCAATTCATACTTGTATAAATTCATTTTTATACTTCAAATACTTCCAAAACCCTTTTCTTTTGTCAAAAGATTCAACAAGGAAAGTTTTATCATATATATAACAAAGATACGTAAATTTGTTTATTCCAAATCAAATATTCAAATTTGATTACTCTATAAAGCCACTTACCATATTACTTACTTCCATAAAGTAAATTTTTACCATAGAAATATCCAATTTCCACTTTACTTCATCATATATTTCACAAAATATACTTTCAAATTTCAAAAATCATTTACAGTTCTTATCCACAAAATTTCAATATCAATTTCATTCAAACCCGTACGATGTACACATATCATCCGTACGCTATATCAATCTAATCGCTCACTCGATCACACAATTCAACTTCCGAACTAGTATTGTCCACCCGACTTCCTAGTGCGGACTCAGATTTGGTTTCTTGATCAGAAACCGTCATTCTCCTTGCATAGTCACAACTATGACAGAGAATATCCAGAACCAATCAAAAATCCATATCCAGCTCCACCGTCGAAAATCGAGCGAAAATTCCCAACTCGGATCGATAATATTATCTTAAAATTCTGTGCTCGAATCTGGATCAAATCATTATGCAAATAGAATAATGTACGTACATCCTACGTATTTATCTTTATTGATTATCAGTTATATCAATGTCCTTTCTATTCATCCTTACTTTGATTTTATTCACTTATTCACATTTGCCTTAATCCCCATTTGGATTATCACTTTAATTCTTATCTCAGTTGGGTATTTAATCATAAACAGTTTATACTCTGACCAGCTTATATTTAGAAAACAGCTTGAAAATTTTAAAAACAGATAAGTAGTTGAAAAATAATTATCAGTTTGTAAAACAGCTATAAAATAGTTAAGTAATCGTAAAATAATTGAAAAATAGTAAAATAATTGCAAAATAATTGTAAAATAGTAACTAGTTATAAAGTAGTTAGAAAAATAGTGATTAGTTTATCAAATAGTTGTAAAGTAGTTAAATAGTTCCAACAGTAGTTGTTAAACAAATATAAGATAGTTTTGGAATTTTAAAAGAAAAGTTGTATAGTAAATAGTTAGGAAAAATAGATTTATATTAAACAATTTATTTTGAAAATAGTCCAGCGTCAAACTGTTCAATTCCCCATCAATTCAATTTAAATTTCCACTTCCATTTAAATTGACTCACTTCAAATTTGAATAACTTCAATTTCTCTTGAACTTGATTAATCCCCAATTCAAGTTGAATTAACCTCAATTTCTAATCATTTCAATTTCTATATGATTTAATCCCAATTCCCATTTGAATTTTAAATCATCCAATCTTCAATTTTATTTCAAATTAATCCAATTCAAATTTTCATTTGAATTTTAAACTTATCCATCTTAAATCACAATTCCTATTAATTCAAATCAAATTCAGTTTGAACTAATTCAATTTAAATCTCAATTTTAAACCATCTCGAATTATATAAATTCGAGTTAAATTTTTAGATGTTGATTTAATCCCTTAAATCAAATTAACCTTTATTTTTAAATCAATAATCCAAATCTTTAAATAATTTAATTCTGAGTCCAATTCTCAAAATTCCATTTTAAATTATCTTTACTTAACTTATTTCAAAGTCCAAATAAGAGTTCAAAACAATTTTATCTTAAAAATTCAATTTATTACTAAATTTTATGTTCAAAATAATTCCATATCCTTAATTTAAAATTAAAGTTTAATTTCCCTTTTAGCACAATAATGGATAAATTATCACACTTCATTCCTCATTCATTTGAACAAATCCAATTCACAATTTAAAGATTATTAATAATAATAGGATGACATCATCCAATTTAATTTAAAACATCCATCCATTTCCAATTCCCAGATCTCAAACCCATTATGAGATCACACAAACTCCCAATTCAAATTAACCATTTAACCTTCCAGTTAAATCCCAATTTTATTTTGAAATTTCCAATTCAGGTTGCTTGTTAACTTATTTAACTTTTCCAAAGTTAAATTCAACTTAATTAATCCAGCCTACCTTACCCAATTTGGATTCCCATTTCAAATTTTAAACTTCACATTAATAATCTTATAAGTTCAAAAACTTATCACCTTGGGTTTTGTAAAGACCCGCAAATCCGTCTTCCGAAAACCCGACACTGCTATGTCCACTGTAGCAACTGTCAAACAATCGGATGGCGGAAACGCGAACTTTAATGTTTAAAAGAAGAGGCAGAAGAAAAGACAGAAGAAAAAGAAAGAAGAAAAGAGAAGAAGAGAAAACAGAAGAAGAAAGAAGAACAACAGAATAACATCAGATACAGAAACAGAAACAGAACAATATCAGAATCTCACATATCGCAGCGGAACAATATATAATAGATAAATGAATAATCTTTAAAACAAAGAACTATATCAGTTTATACATACATCAATCAGAGTCAATATACAACAATGGACAGTTATATAAACTTGTCCTCATACAAAATACACAGCGGAATAAATACTATCAGATACAAATACTACGTCTCGTCATCCATCTTGCCTCCAAAGCTCCAGAATATCCAGAATATCCTGATAACATAACTCTAGACTGCCCGTGTGGAAATTGGTGGGCACCCAGAGTTTAGAAGGGAAACAATAAACTCCGAGTCAGTCATGGTGACTGGTGTGAGATCGTAAAACAGTTATTTTTCACAAAGAAAATAAAACAAATTCGCAATGCTTTTGGAAAATGAAACTACCATAAGACCTCCCACCACACACACAATGCAAACGCAGAATTGGAGGATATTTCTTCTTATGATAGTCAAAGATGCTTACTACGCAAAATCAAATCCTTTTTGATATTATTATTAGTGCATAGTGTAGAAAACAGTTCGAAAGTATAATATTAATCTTAGCCAGCATAGACATTTCGAACTATGCCTACTATAGCTACCATCCAAACAGTGGGGCGCCACCATAAGTGAATGATAGGTTCTACAACTAAAACCGTACAAGTCACGTATTGTTTCTTTGGATTTCCAACAAATGGTCAGGCTAAGGAACTTCCTATCCACGATGGGTACGTCCCTGGAATAGACGACCCGAGAACCTAACCGGATCTCTGCCAACACAAGGCCGGGTTACCTCTGCAAAAATAGGTAACTACTGACACGCGTATGCCATCCCCCGATCGTCACCGATCTTCCCGAGGATCCCCGATTCGCAACAACCACAAAGTAATAAATTTGCAGCAACCACAGAGGTTAAGTATCTGGGCTCCATACCATGATACCACCTTTATCCAGAAGGAATGACATACACTAAGGGGCGCTACTCCCTAGAACCTTGCCGCATCCTTCCTGTTTTGACCATTTCCGGGGTGTGAGGCTCGACGAAGTCTCGTCCACAAAGCTACGCTTTCTACAAAGCCATGCTTCGGGTCAAACAAATGATCAACCTATGATCACAAAGATATAAGATCAAACAAATGATCATATCACAAATGACCAAACACTGATCATTTCACAGCAACACTTAGTATGCCACGTTACCAAATTGGGAATATATCGCTGATAAATTTCAACTACATAACCTCTGAGCTCGTACGTCTCAGAGAAGGGTGTTAAGTTAAGAGAATAAATTCTCCGCCACCAACAGAAATGTATTTGAAAGAAATCAGCTTTATATCTCAAATTGTAACGTCAGACACACAATCCATACAAGTCTGTTCCGGGATCGAACAGAACCGAAGGCACTTCTCACGAAGCCCTTGCACATCCGGATAAATTTCTAATCACGTCCGGACTTCCCGTCACTAAGGGTGATAAAACCTCTAAATCGGAGATCAGCCGATGTAGAGTAACTCGACGGTAATCCTTCCGTTTTCAAAAATATCCGGTCTTCAACACCGGTCTTCGAATGCAATTCATAACGACGTATCACATATTCAGAATGGGTTATACGACCCCATGGTCCTTTCCCGGCTAACCCGAATAGTGAGCGATTATTCAAAAATAAGTGTGGCATTCAAATTCATCCAATTCACAACAAATACCTACTCAAGGTAATTATTGATAGTCGGTTATTTAACTATCAATAAAGATGCGCAACATCATCAGATTCCAAATAGTTTTCCAAATTATTTCATCTTCCAAAATATCTTTTACTAGATATAAAATTTCCACACTTAAAAAATAAATCAACGTTTATTTTTCTAAACAGTTTCCCTTTCCTTTATAAATTCCATAGTGAATTTATATTTTCAAAATATCTACTGATATACGATTCTCAAATCGATTTCAAATATTCAATTTCATTTTATCTTTAAGAAGATAAATTCTTAAAAACGTTTCATTTCATTTTGGAAAACATTCCCATACTTATTTAATAATAAGTATTTCACAAATCATTTATTTTCAACACTTGGAAAATATTCTATATACTTAAATCAAAATTAAGTATATATTTCATCTTTTAAGGAAATCATTTACTTTGACAACATTTATTTGAGTCAAAACGAATGTTACGTAAAACATCGTTACGACGACTCAAAATCACTAGTATAGGGATTCGGATTTAGATAGATATATAAATCCCAATACTACATAAAAAAACATTTCCTTTTGGAAACCATTTACTATAACAACAGTGTTATAGTCCACCATTTCCTTATTTTTCGAAAACGTCTATTTCAACAATAAATGTTGAAATCTATGATTTCGATAGTTCACACGTTTTAAAACATCTTTTAAAACAATTAACTTCATTTTATAATATCGCTTTCCCGAACATAACCATTTTTTTTCCATAATATATTCACTGTCCAAAATCGTGAATATACTTCAATAACCAAATTTCAATCTTTTCTACGCATTTATTTCAAGAATTATCCACTATCCAAAATCGTGGATAAAATTCCCTTAATAATCTCTATATTTAAAATCAATCAAATTTGATTTATTTTCGAATTAAAAAAAAAACAACGTTTATAAATTCTATTTCCATTTTATAACAACTTCGATTTATACATCTTCTTTAATGACCCATTCAATTTATAAGTTAATATAACTTATAATTCATTTATTTTAAAAGAAATCGTTCTTTTAAACTTCACAAAATTTAAAACTTTTAGATTTCATTAACTTATGAAATCCCATTTACACTTCATTTTAACACTTATAGAAACTTGTCTTAAAATCCCAATATTTCAAATTTATAAATATCCATTTTTGTACATCTTTTAAATAAACCGTTTATAATACTAGAAATCCCAATTTAACCCATTTCATAAATTTCTTAACTTTTATTTCAAAAATCACACTTTGATTTTATTTCACAAAAATCTTAACTTTTATAACTTTAAAATTTTAGACGTTTATTTATTTGAAATAAATCAATTCAAAGTTTCCATAAAACGTATATTTTCAAAAATCACTTTAAAAAATCCTTTTTAAAGTAAAAGTCGTTATTTTTAAACTTCAAAACTGAATCTGATGATGCAACAGCACCAATTAGTCAATCACAACAACAAACATCATATATCAACATATGATAACAGAATATACATCAATATCTGTAAATAAATAAATACTGGTGAGGAATCCAGTTGGATCCCTCCAACCTGTTTCCCTGCATCCACAGACGTTAGCACAATACCAATTCCACTTCGAGGTGGAATATCGCGGTATATGGGTTTTATAAAAATATCCGCTTACTAACGGCGCAATAGGGTCTCATCCGCTATACGAGGCGGGAATCAATCAATCCAATATATACATATGCCAATATGTATATATTGCTATATATATATATAGATATATCCTACTATATCTAATACAAACAACAATCAATCAGTCAATCAAAATCCAACTTCATTTGAGTGAGAAAAATCTCACCTTAGCTTTTTATTTTGCATCCCATTTTTGTTCTCGGCTTGATTCCTTTCGGACATTTACCTTGTAAGATTTATATATACAACTTATTAATATTTGAATAAATCAAGCAATTAATCACTAGTTATTTATTTTAATTAATCACTTGGATTTACACCCATAATTTATTTTTTTTAACACATTTTTTTTCTTTTAATAAAATAAATTAATTAGTAATTCAATTTAAACAAATCTCCCTGTAAAATTTCCAAAATAATTTACAAGTTAATTATTATTATTCACTATACTAAAAATTAAACTAGTGGGATAAAAATATATATATGAATATTTATCTACAACTTCATATATAAAAACCATACTATATAAAAATCCAATCTTTATATAGCCTTATATATATATTCTTTTATCTGCCTATCTATCTTACATAAAATCGAATAATAAATTATTATTCATTTATTTTTTTATCCATATAGATAAATTTAACTAACTAAAAATTTGATATTAACAAATTCATATTACCATTTTACATTAAATTTAAATAGCATATATACCTCTACTGCCCAGGTCGAGCCCGAGATGACCACATGACTGAGAACCTCGTACGCTGCTCCATCACCGAAGATCCATCGCAATCGACGCTAGCTAGGATTTTAACATCAAAATCGCTGCCTCAAACGCAGTCGCCCCCTGAATCACGACCCAAATAGTGACGAGCAGTTAAAGTTCCCAGCCTCCCCTCAAGAACAGTCGCGCTCACGAGTTCGAGCACCCATCGCCTAGCCTAATTTAGTCACGTCGAACCACCAACCTCGGCCACGACTCGCTACCGCGAGCACACGCGATCCCACATCCAGGCGCGCCTCTCCGACCTGCCCTCCAAGCGAACGCGAGCTTCGCGAGCTCGAGTGCCTCACGTCGCGATGAAGTCGCGAATACCCCCCAGTCGTTGAACGCGACACAATTTGATCGAGATCCCCTTTATAACTCTGATTTTCGAAATGTAGTGGTATGAGATGTTTTAAAGTATTCGTCACGGCCATTTAAATTTTCTTTGAACGAGATTTTTGATTTCGAACGAAACTGAGGAAGGAAGAGTATTTAAAATTGAAGACGGCATGTTCTCCATGTTTTCTTCCCGTGATGTTCGGCGTGTATAAAGGAGGAAAGTAGCTGATGTGACCAGATTTTAAATTTTAAATTTAAATCGAATTTGATTTAATTTTCAATGCGTTTACTCACCGTACGATCACGTATTAACTCCGAAAAATACGAAAATTGAAATCCGACAATAATTCAACGTTACGGACCCAATGGAACTGGTTTCGTCGAATTCCGAGACTGTTTGAAAAATGACTATTTTTAAATATCGGTTCAAACAATTAAATTCAAAACTGAGCAAAACAGTTTAAAATTCAATTCTGAAATTTCTATTGTTTTCAGTGTTATTAATACGAATTTTAAAAGCTTTCGAAATATTTTTCTTCAACTTTAAATTGAATATTCAAATTTTTATTCAGCATTCAATAGATTAAGTTTTAATGTTTAATCGCAAATTTCAAAGTTAAATCGGGGATTCAAATTAAATCATCGTTCACATATTTAAAATTAATTAAATATTCTCAATTTAATTTGTTCAAAATTCTGGGTCGTTACAAACTTCCCTCCTTAAAAGAATTTCGTCCCGAAATTACAAGTTAGGAAAAAAAAAGTCCTTAACTCGTCTACTATTTTTCACAATCCAATAGTTTTATCAAATTTTCAAAACAAATCTTCCTACTAAAGATTCGTTATTAATTCAACTAAATTTTCAACTTAACTTTAAGTTTCAAACAATCATTGTTTTACTACTCTATTCAAATTTAAATTCAAATTCAAATTTAAACTTTCAAAATTTTCTCAAAAATTTTCTAACACTCGAAATTTTCGAAAAATTTCGCCAGCGTCTCCTTTGCGCGGCTAACACGGCACGACTACAAAACGTCCTTACGGACTCTCATATTTCAAAAAGAAAAGAAAAAGCCAAGCGGCTAGACAAGAAATCAGCAAATTTCATATTGAAATTCAAATACTTACCTTTTTGTCGAGCAATTTAAATTATCTTCAAATTTAAAATCCCAATTCCATTATAACACCTGTATATCCTACTAGCCATAATATCTAGTTACATATTCAAATCATTTTGCACATTGTATTACAAAATTTTCAATATAAACTACTTATATCATTTTTACTTCACTGTTGAAGTTATTTATCTATTTTCATTCAATTTTACATTTCAATTTTCATTTGAATTCAATTCACAATTTCAATTCAATTTGAATTCGGTTTATCTCCTGAATATTGAATTTATCAATTATCTTTCATTCATAACTGCACTATTTTAAATTAGTTCCAATTACTAATTCATTATAAATTCTAATCCACTTACAAATTCAAATCTGTTTTCAACATTCAGTTTCAATTCCAGTTTTATTCTTATGTTCATTCCCAAAATTTATTTACAATTCACTATTTTGGTTTACAATCACTTATATTAAACTGGATTTCAATTCGAATTCAATTTACATTCATGTACTTGCAATTGCAAATTGATTCATTCATTCACAATTTTATTTTCATAATTCAATACTCAATTCCAGAGTCTTTTCAACCTTTTCAAAACCATTTTTTGAAAACAATCCAAATTTATCTTTTGAATTTACAAAACAAAACCCAAATTTTCCAAACACTTCCATTTAAAACAATTTGGCAGCAATTCCTCTTTTGGAAACCCGAAAATGAACACCAATGATGCCGCGGTCATCATCGAAGTTATTTTCCAGCGACCGAAAAGAGTTTAGAGCTTTTATCCTTCCAAAATGCTTTTCAAAACCTTTGAAATTCATTTTCAAATCAAAAATGATTTAAACTTTCCAAATCTCCAAAATTTTCAAATTCTTTTCAAAACATTTCCGAAAACTTCTCTGGACTTCTACTTCCAATTATAAGTCACATTTATAATTTACATTCTCAAATTTCATTTGTATGTGAATTCATCTCTTTATCTTTCAATTCACATTTATAAATTTCATTCGTTAAATGGATTTATTTCCAAATCTTTGGTTATTATTTTAATTTCTCATTTAATTTCAATGATAATAGTTTAATATTATCACTTCTAACAACCATGCAACCATATACTGTAATAATTTATAGAAATTTATTTCTTTTCTATACAAAAATAGTTTTGGGTAAAATTATTTCATTTACCCTATTTAAAACAATACTGTGTCGGTTTATCTTGTTAAGAGTTTAGAAACTCCTATCGATTACAGTTAGCTAGACTGCACCGACCAGAACCATAAACAATCAACCGATAAGTCAACACAATACAAAACAATTTTATATTCAAATAACAAATACGCGCTCATATCTATTATTACACTCAACTCATTCTAGAGTACTACTGACTCTATCTCTAATGAGAAACACCCAACAGAGCAGGGTTGTCGCTTAACCATATGCTCTGATACCACCTGTAAAGACCCGCAAATCCGTCTTCCGAAAACCCGACACTGCTATGTCCACTGTAGCAACTGTCGAACAATCGGATGGCGGAAATGCGAACTTTAATGTTTAAAAGAAGAGGCGGAAGAAAAGACAGAAGAAAAAGAAAGAAGAAAAGAGAAGAAGAGAAAGCAGAAGAAGAAAGAAGAACAACAGAATAACATCAGATACAGAAACAGAAACAGAACAATATCAGAATCTCACATATCGCAGCGGAACAATATATAATAGATAAATGAATAATCTTTAAAACAAAGAACTATATCAGTTTATACATACATCAATCAGAGTCAATATACAACAATGGACAGTTATATAAACTTGTCCTTATACAAAATACATAGCGGAATAAATACTATCAGATACAAATACTACGTCTCGTCATCCATCTTGCCTCCAAAGCTCCAGAATATCCAAAATATCCTGATAACATAACTCTAGACTGCCCGTGTGGAAATTGGTGGGCACCCAGAGTTTAGAAGGGAAACAATAAACTCCGAGTCAGTCATGGTGACTGGTGTGAGATCGTAAAACAGTTATTTTTCACAAAGAAAATAAAACAAATTCGCAATGCTTTTGGAAAATGAAACTACCATAAGATCTCCCGCCACACACACAATGCAAACGCAGAATTGGAGGAGATTTCTTCTTATGATAGTCAAAGATGCTTACTACGCAAAATCAAATCCTTTTTGATATTATTATTAGTGCATAGTGTAGAAAACAGTTCGAAAGTATAATATTAATCTTAGCCAACATAGACATTTCGAACTATGCCTACTATAGCTACCATCCAAACAGTGGGGCGCCACCATAAGTGAATGATAGGTTCTACAACTAAAACCGTACAAGTCACGTATTGTTTCTTTGGATTTCCAACAAATGGTCAGGCTAAGGAACTTCCTATCCACGATGGGTACGTCCCTGGAATAGACGACCCGAGAACCTAACCGGATCTCTGCCAACACAAGGCCGGGTTACCTCTGCAAAAATAGGTAACTACTGACACGCGTATGCCATCCCCCGATCGTCACCGATCTTCCCGAGGATCCCCGATTCGCAACAACCACAAAGTAATAAATTTGCAGCAACCACAGAGGTTAAGTATCTGGGCTCCATACCATGATACCACCTTTATCTAGAAGGAATGACATACACTAAGGGGCGCTACTCCCTAGAACCTTGCCGCATCCTTCCTGTTTTGACCATTTCCGGGGTGTGAGGCTCGACGAAGTCTCGTCCACAAAGCTACGCTTTCTACAAAGCCATGCTTCGGGTCAAACAAATGATCAACCTATGATCACAAAGATATAAGATCAAACAAATGATCATATCACAAATGACCAAACACTGATCATTTCACAGCAACACTTAGTATGCCACGTTACCAAATTGGGAATATATCGCTGATAAATTTCAACTACATAACCTCTAAGCTCGTACGTCTCAGAGAAGGGTGTTAAGCTAAGAGAATAAATTCTCCGCCACCAACAGAAATGTATTTGAAAGAAATCAGCTTTATATCTCAAATTGTAACGTCAGACACACAATCCATACAAGTCTGTTCCGGGATCGAACAGAACCGCAGGCACTTCTCACGAAGCCCTTGCAGATCCGGATAAATTTCTAATCACGTTCGGACTTCCCGTCACTAAGGGTGATAAAACCTCTAAATCGGAGATCAGCCGATATAGAGTAACTCGACGGTAATCCTTCCGTTTTCAAAAATATCCGGTCTTCAACACCGGTCTTCGAATGCAATTCATAACGACATATCACATATTCGGAATGGGTTATACGACCCCATGGTCCTTTCCCGGCTAACCCGAATAGTGAGCGATTATTCAAAAATAAGTGTGGCATTCAAATTCATCCAATTCACAACAAATACCTACTCAAGGTAATTATTGATAGTCGGTTATTTAACTATCAATAAAGATGCGCAACATCATCAGATTCCAAATAGTTTTCCAAATTATTTCATCTTCCAAAATATCTTTTACTAGATATAAAATTTCCACACTTCAAAAATAAATCAACGTTTATTTTTCTAAACAGTTTCCCTTTCCTTTATAAATTCCATAGTGAATTTATATTTTCAAAATATCTACTGATATACGATTCTCAAATCGATTTCAAATATTCAATTTCATTTTATCTTTAAGAAGATAAATTCTTAAAAACGTTTCATTTCATTTTGGAAAACATTCCCATACTTATTTAATAATAAGTATTTCACAAATCATTTATTTTCAACACTTGGAAAATATTCTATATACTTAAATCAAAATTAAGTATATATTTCATCTTTTAAGGAAATCATTTACTTTGACAACATTTATTTGAGTCAAAACGAATGTTACGTAAAACATCGTTACGACGACTCAAAATCACTAGTATAGGGATTCGGATTTAGATAGATATATAAATCCCAATACTACATAAAAAAAACATTTCCTTTTGGAAATCATTTACTATAACAACAGTGTTATAGTCCACCATTTCCTTATTTTTCGAAAACGTCTATTTCAACAATAAATGTTGAAATCTATGATTTCGATAGTTCACACGTTTTAAAACATCTTTTAAAACAATTAACTTCATTTTATAATATCGCTTTCCCGAACATAACCATTTTTTTTCCATAATATATTCACTGTCCAAAATCGTGAATATACTTCAATAACCAAATTTCAATCTTTTCTACGCATTTATTTCAAGAATTATCCACTGTCCAAAATCGTGGATAAAATTCCCTTAATAATCTCTATATTTAAAATCAATCAAATTTGATTTATTTTCGAATTTAAAAAAAAACAACGTTTATAAATTCTATTTCCATTTTATAACAACTTCGATTTATACATCTTCTTTAATGACCCATTCAATTTATAAGTTAATATAACTTATAATTCATTTATTTTAAAAGAAATCGTTCTTTTAAACTTCACAAAATTTAAAACTTTCAGATTTCATTAACTTATGAAATCCCATTTACACTTCATTTTAACACTTATAGAAACTTGTCTTAAAATCCCAATATTTCAAATTTATAAATATCCATTTTTGTACATCTTTTAAATAAACCGTTTATAATACTAGAAATCTCAATTTAACCCATTTCATAAATTTCTTAACTTTTATTTCAAAAATCACACTTTGATTTTATTTCACAAAAATCTTAACTTTTATAACTTTAAAATTTTAGACGTTTATTTATTTGAAATAAATCAATTCAAAGTTTCCATAAAACGTATATTTTCAAAAATCACTTTAAAAAATCCTTTTTAAAGTAAAAGTCGTTATTTTTAAACTTCAAAACTGAATCCGATGATGCAACAGCACCAATTAGTCAATCACAACAACAAACATCATATATCAACATATGATAACAGAATATACATCAATATCTGTAAATAAATAAATACTGGTGAGGAATCCAGTTGGATCCCTCCAACCTGTTTCCCTGCATCCACAGACGTTAGCACAATACCAATTCCACTTCGAGGTGGAATATCGCGGTATATGGGTTTTATAAAAATATCCGCATACTAACGGCGCAATAGGGTCTCATCCGCTATACGAGGCAGGAATCAATCAATCCAATATATACATATGCCAATATGTATATATTGCTATATATATATAGATATATCCTACTATATCTAATACAAACAGCAATCAATCAGTCAATCAAAATCCAACTTCATTTGAGTGAGAAAAATCTAACCTTAGCTTTTTATTTTGAATCCCATTTTTGTTCTCGGCTTGATTCCTTTCGGACATTTACCTTGTAAGATTTATATATACAACTTATTAATATTTGAATAAATCAAGCAATTAATCACTAGTTATTTATTTTAATTAATCACTTGGATTTACACCCATAATTTATTTTTTTTAACACATTTTTTTTCTTTTAATAAAATAAATTAATTAGTAATTCAATTTAAACAAATCTCCCTGTAAAATTTCCAAAATAATTTACAAGTTAATTATTATTATTCACTATACTAAAAATTAAACTAGTGGGATAAAAATATATATATGAATATTTATCTTCAACTTCATATATAAAAACCATACTATATAAAAATCCAATCTTTATATAGCCTTATATATATATTCTTTTATCTGCCTATCTATCTTACATAAAATCAAATAATAAATTATTATTTATTTATTTTTTTTATCCATATAGATAAATTTAACTAACTAAAAATTTGATATTAACAAATTCATATTACCATTTTACATTAAATTTAAATAGCATATATACCTCTACTGCCCAGGTCGAGCCCGAGATGAACTCACGACTGAGAACCTCGTACGCTGCTCCATCACCGAAGATCCATCGCAATCGACCCTAGCTAGGATTTTAACATCAAAATCGCTGCCTCAAACGCAGTCGCCCCCTGAATCACGACCCAAATAGTGACGAGCAGTTAAAGTTCCCAGCCTCCCCTCAAGAACAGTCGCGCTCACGAGTTCGAGCACCCATCGCCTAGCCTAATTTAGTCACGTCGAACCACCAACCTCGGCCACGACTCGCTACCGCGAGCACATGCGATCCCACATCCAGGCGCGCCTCTCCGACCTGCCCTCCAGGCGAACGCGAGCTTCGCGAGCTCGAGTGCCTCACGTCGCGATGAAGTCGCGAATACCCCCCAGTCGTTGAACGCGACACAATTTGATCGAGATCCCCTTTATAACTCTGATTTTCGAAATGTAGTGGTATGAGATGTTTTAAAGTATTCGTCACGGCCATTTAAATTTTCTTTGAACGAGATTTTTGATTTCGAACGAAACTGAGGAAGGAAGAGTATTTAAAATTGAAGACGGCATGTTCTCCACGTTTTCTTCCCGTGATGCTCGGCATGTATAAAGGAGGAAAGTAGCTGATGTGACCAGATTTTAAATTTTAAATTTAAATCGAATTTGATTTAATTTTCAACGCGTTTACTCACCGTACGATCACGTATTAACTCCGAAAAATACGAAAATTGAAATCCGACAATAATTCAATGTTACGGACCCAATGGAATTGGTTTCGTCGAATTCCGAGACTGTTTGAAAAATGACTATTTTTAAATATCGGTTCAAACAATTAAATTCAAAACTGAGCAAAACAGTTTAAAATTCAATTCTGAAATTTCTATTGTTTTCAGTGTTATTAATACGAATTTTAAAAGCTTTCGAAATATTTTTCTTCAACTTTAAATTGAATATTCAAATTTTTATTCAGCATTCAATAGATTAAGTTTTAATGTTTAATCGCAAATTTCAAAGTTAAATCGGGGATTCAAATTAAATCATCGTTCACATATTTAAAATTAATTAAATATTCTCAATTTAATTTGTTCAAAATTCTGGGTCGTTACAGGTTTCACATCTCATTCCAAATTTAAAACTCAACATTTAGTGTTTATTTCCTCATATATACATATTTCCTTTGCACATCAAGTTATACCTTAAATTTAAACCATTTTTGGTTTTAATTCAAATAAATTTCTTTTAATACTTTGAAACAAATTCCAAATTTTCTGGACTTAGATATAAGACTTCACAATTTAAATTATCTTCAATTCCAATTTATAAGTCATACTTATCTAAAACATTTCATTATTATCTTATTCTGAAACTTTTCCCCAAAATCAAGATTTAATTTCAGTTTGAATCCATTTAAAACTTACCTTTATTTAATTTCAATTTGGTTGTATTACTATTACCACTTATATTTAAGTGGAAATTAGGGAGGCATCCCTATCATACTTTCATATTGTAAAGCGGGTCCCTGCCAAAGTTTCATTGTAAAGCGGGTCCCTGTTTTTTGGAAACGAAGAAAAATTATTGCTGAAATGTCAGCAACTTTTATAAATAAGTGCTGATATTTCAGCAACTATCTATGTCAAAGTTTTATTGTAAAAACAAAGAAAAATTATTGCTGAAATGTCAGCAACTTTTATAAATAAGTGCTGATATTTCAGCAACTTTCATAAACTGTATTCACAGTGTACCTAAATGTTGCTGAAATATCAGCAACTTTTATAAATAAGTGTTGATATTTCAGCAACTTTCATACACTATGTTCACAGTGTAACGAAATGTTGCGGAAATGTTAGCAACTTTTATGAAATGTTGCATCATGCTCTGCAATAATCGTGAATAAAAAACAGGGACCTAATTTACATTGAAATTTAGTGAAGGACTTTTCATGAATTTTGAAACTTAATAAGGACCTGTGCCAAAAGTACCCTATATTTAATTCCAATAATTTAACAACCAATTACCTTAACATTTATTGGTTAAGGAATATTGCTTTATATATATCAAAATATATTCTTATATAAAATCATTTAAAATCTTTATATAGGAAAATAACAAGTACGCTCTCATATATATATATATATATATATATATATATATATATATATATATATACACACACACATACACGCTCAACTCATTCTAGGGTACTATTGACCCTATCCTTATGAGTATACCCACTAGAGCCAAGGTTCTTGCTTAACCTTTCAGCTCTGACACCAAATTTAACGACCCGGAATTTTCGATTCCGAAAATTCTGGATAGTTAGGAAAAGAAGAAATGAGATAGAAGAAGAAACAGAAAGCAAGTCACAGAATCTCACATTCGCAGCGGATAAAATATAATATCAAATAAAATTCTTTACACAAAAAAACTGTATCATTCAATTAAATTTTAATACATCAGAGTTTTCAACATTTACACAAACACTAGACAGTTAATATCACATGTCCTAGACAAATCTATAATATAACACAGCGGAATACACTCCATACGTTCCTGCCCTCCAACTCGCCTCCTAAGCTCCAGAACATCCTTACCTGAAAATCTGTAATACTCGGTCTGACCCGAGCATTACATCAAAGTAACACCCGGGTCAGGCTGGAAACCAGCGTGAGTAAACCCATATAATTTGAAATACTAAGTTCAAACCATAAAAGGAAACCCGGGTAACTCATACTTCACTACGAGTTCATTACTTGTTATGCTCAACACATATTTCACAAACCAAATTCTAAGTATTCTTACTTAGTTCCAAAGTCCATATTATCCCATTTCAGTCTATTGATTTCTCACATCAAATTCATATAGAATCAAGTAGATTATAAATCGAAGTGGTTTCGGGTATTACTGATACCCGACTCCGGTCTCTTCGGATTCAATGTCATTTCTAATCCAAGCTGTTAAGTTTTAAACGATACAATTCAAATTCAGGATATCATACAACAATTCAACTCAGATAGGTAACCTACATTATCACAGTTTAACCCATTCATATCACATCACATCTCAATCGTCCATCAGAGATAAAATCAATCCAAGTCATCCAATATCATTCAATCATTCATAACAAGATTTATTAGATATATAATTCCTAATTTATTTAATTAATCTCCAATTAAATTAATTACCAACTTTAATCATTTAGATTACCTTAATCCTACATACTCAATATTTATTAATTATAACCCAATTAATAAATCATTCTTTAACCATCCATCTTAATTAATCATCCTTGATTAATTTTCCTTTAATTACATTAAGTAACTAGCCCTTAATTTCCCCATAGATTAATTAGCCTTAACCATTCACATTAACTTTTAATTAATCTCCTTAATTAATTAATTAACGATTCTTTAATTACTTAATTAAATTAATTACTTAAGAATAAATCACTTAACCCTGCTTAATCGATCATTAATTAATTACAAACCATTTAATTAATTAATCATTCCTTGATTACCTTACAAATCAACTAATTAATCTTTAATTACCTAACTAATTACCCCTTAATTATAAATTAATAAACCTTAATTTTTAATTAATAAAACTTAATTACAAATTAATTAATTCTTAATTACAAGTTAATCAATCCTTAATTACCAATTATAACTTCTAATTACTTAATTAAATAATGTTTAATCACAATTTAATTACTTAATTAATTAAGAAACCTGCTAACATATAAACCCGAGCCAACATTCAATTTCACCGAGCTCAAACTCGAGTTTCACGCGAAACCCAACTGCTTCGAGTCACACACAAAATGCACGAGATCAACTCCGAGTTTCTGCTTCTTCTCCAAAACACAAACCACGGCTAAACAAAATAGTTCCAACGTTGCACGTACACGTGCACAACTGCTCCAGTCATCAACGATCAACTTCGCTGGCCTCCCCAAGTCGACAACCATCCCTCTGACCCACCTGGCCACCCAGATCGCCGATATAACCATCGAATCGAAAACGAACCAAAAGACCAGAGCCTGAAACCCACCATCGCTCAGAAATCCTTCAATCGCCGACAGTTCCAACGCTGATGAGCCTCGCCGACCTCACCAGAGATTCGCTTCAACTTCCGGCTCCACTTCCCACTATCGCGAACCACTCCGGTCCACCCCAGTCGCCGTACGAATCCCCACAACGTCGACAGCTTCAACTAGGTATAAAACCCTACTTCACCCAATTCCGACCGCCACAGCCATTAGTAAAATACCAAAGTATTTTTCCTGAGACCCCCATGTCACCACCCTCCTCCAGGCCAAAACCGACCTCCCAAGACTCCGCCGATCATCAGCAATCAACCAAAATCCCCAAAACGATCAACTCGAAAATACCCACAGATTATCAAACTAAAAATCATAATTCTTATACCTAAATTCATTAATTTCAATAACTAATCTGATTATGGATTCCAATAATTAAATCAAGATGTTTGATTTTTAACCCAAATTGATTTTCACTGAATTTTCCCAAATTTAGATTAATTACTGACGCAGCGGAAATAACAGAAATGAATACAATAATGAAAGTAGTAATCGATGGATTGAAAATACCAAAGGCCCAAATCTGTTGATCTCAAGAGATACCGGATTCTAGCTATCTCAAACACGTTGATCGCGCACGATACCGTATTTAAAGATCTACGATTCTTCTACGTTGATCAAGCGCACTTGATTCCGTGAATCGGCTTCAACAATTGTTGATTCGAGCGCACTCGAATACCGAAGGTGGAGAAAGGATCTCACACTCAACTTCCAATTTCAAAGTGGCACAAAGCACACAAACAAAGTTTTATTCAAAATCAACTACCTTTATAAATGACACGACTCGCCTATTTATAGGCTTTCAATGTCAAACACTTGATTCCGTTTCATGGGGATAAGAGTGTCGAAGAAGTAGATGGTGTGAATTCGGGGTCGAGTGTTTGACATTGAAAACAAAAGCAGTGTGAATATGATCCGGCAACCTCAATTGATACGCATTATCATTGATCTTCTTCAAAATTTCCACTGGACCTAATTTTCGAGCTTTCAACTTGTTGTAAGTTCCAACTGGAAAACGATATTTTGTTAATACCACATAAACAAAATCACCTTCTTTGAAGTCTACACTTCTTCGCTTCTTATCTGCCAGTTGTTTATACTTTTCATTTGATGCACGCAATCGTTCATGAACAGTTCTGTGACATTCTTGCAACTCGTTCACGAAATCACAAGCTCGTTTAACAACTCCTTTCTAAGATGGTACTGTCGTCAAATCCAACGGTCCCTTCGGAATTGCTGAATATACAACTTGAAATGGACTGAAACCAGTACTTCGATTAACAGCATGATTATGTGCAAATTCCGCCTGACACAACTTCATATCCCAACTCTTCAAATTATCCTGCACAAGACATCGCAACAAGTTTCCCAATGATCTGTTCACCACTTCCGTTTGCCCATCTGATTGTGGATGATAGGCGCTACTAAAATTCAGCTTCGTTCCAACCATCTTCCACAGACTCAACCAAAAATGACTTAGAAATCGTGTATCCCGGTCGGAAACAATGGATTCAGGTAGCCCATGTAGTCGATACACTTCCTTAAAGAACAACTGAGCAACACAGACTACATCCACGGTCTTTTTACAAGCTATGAAATGCGCCATCTTGGAAAATCTATCCACCATCACATATACGGAATCATTCCCACGTTGAGTTCTCGGCATCCATGCTAATATCAACCCATGGTCTAGTAGGCACGGGTAATGGCATATATAACCCTACATTTGTAGCTGCCCCTTTGGAAACTTGACATATATGACATCTCTGCACAAATCTTTCAACTTCTTTCCTCATGGATGGCCAAAAATATGATTCAGAAATCAACTGCAAAGTACGATCTCTACCCACATGACCTTCCTCATGCAACTCCTTCACAATCTTCATTCGTAAGCTGCACTCTGGTATACATAATCGATTTCCTTTAAAAAGAAAACCATCCACCAACACATACTCATCCGTCTTCCCCTTCTCGAATTCATCAACCACCTTGGCAAAGTAAGGATCATCAACAAACAATTCTGGCAACACATCAAACCCCGTCACTTCAACCTTCATTGTAGTCAACAAATGATTCCTTCGACTCAATGCATCTGCCACACGGTTTGTAATTCCCGACTTATGCTTCACCACAAATGTAAACTGTTGCAAGTATGCGATCCATGAAGCATGTCTAGCTGCGACTTTGTCCTGCCCATGCAAATGCTTCAATGCCTCATGGTCTGTATACAAGACAAACTCCTTATGGAACAAGTAATGTCTCTAATGCTTCACAGCTTGTACAATAGCATAGAACTCCACATCATAAGTATTATATCTCATCTTAGCTCCCGAAAGCTTCTCACTGAAATAAGTAATTGGTCGACCTTTCTGACTCAACACCCCTCCAATTCCAACCTTCGAGGCATCAGTATGTAGCTCAAATAACAACTGAAAATCTGGCAATACCAGAATTGGTGCTGTCATCAAAAGCTCCTTGATCCGCTCAAAAGCTAATCCTGCTTCTTCCATCCACAAAAATTGTTTCCCCTTCATACAATCAGTAACTGGAGCCCTCAAGCTACTGAAATGTGGAATAAACCTTCGGTAGAAGGATGCTAATCCATGGAAACTTCTCACTTCAGTTATAGTCTTGGGTTGTGGCCAATTTCTGATTGCTTCAACTTTACTTTGATCCACCTATATACCTTCTTCAGAAACAACATACCCCAAAAATAAAATACTATGCGTCATGAACACGCATTTCTTCGTTGCAACATAAAATTGTTCCTGTTGCAGTATCATCAACACTTCTCTCAGATGATGCAAGTGTTCTTCTCTGCTTCCACTATATATCAGTATATCATCAAAATACACCACCACAAACTTCCTAATAAATGGTCTAAAGATCTGATTCATCACCCGCATAAACGTACTAGGTGCATTCGAAAGACCAAACGGCATAACCAGCCATTCGTACAACCCTTCCCATGTCTTGAACACTGTTTTCCATTCATCCCCTGGTCGAATTCGAATTTGATGATAACCACTCTTCAAATCGATCTTCGAAAAGATAGCAGCTCCACTAAGTTGATCCAACAAGTCATCCAGTAATGACCCTGAATTTTTGACATTTGAAATGTGAATATTTAATTGAGTTTAAATATTCGAAAGATAATTTAATTTGAAATTCAAATATCAGAATGAATTTGGCGATTAAAATTTTGAATTTAATTATTAAAACTGGGTAAAAATTTGAATCTTCAATTTTAAGCTGATTAAAAATAATCTGAAGGCTTAGAAAATTTATATTGATAATTCTGAAGGTACTGGAACTTTCAGAATTGAATTTGGAACTGTTTTGTTCAGTTTTGAAATTTATCGTTTAAATTGAATTTAAAAATAGCGTTCCGGGGCACAGTCTCGGAATTTGACGAAACCAGTTCCATTGGATCCGTAATATTGTATTATTATCGGATTTCAATTTTCGTGATGTTTGGAGCGATCGTTTTGCTGTACGATAAGCAACGCGCTGAAATTAAATCGGAAATTTAATATTATAACTGGTCCAAAAAGCTATCTTCTCCATACGATCGAATTTGGACTCGAAACCTTTTCCATTATGTTCGGAATAGGCGTATAACATTACGAACGCCTAGCGACACACCTTGATAGGAAGTCAAAATTTTTGACTTCGTTTTCGAGTCGATTCGAATTTGAATTTAAATTGAATAATTTTATCCTAGTTGACTTCAGTTGAAATTCTATCCCTTTCAATCACACGTTTCTTTTCTCCTCTATAACACGCCACTTTCTATTCAACATCAATTCATTATCGTTCAAAAGAAAACAAAATCATTTCTTTCGCAGATCAATTCGAAGAAAAAAATGGCCGATACCCAGTATACTTCTTTCGTTCTCCTCTCTTCAATTAAAACGAGAATTTCATCCCCAATTCAAACTCTTCAAGGCCGAAATCCATCTCGTTCAAACTATAAAAAAAATACCACGCCTCCCTATTTCTAATCGAAATTTCCCTCTTCACCTTTTCAATTCGCAATATCAAAAAGGGGGATTCTCGCGATCGTTTCACGATGGGGTGTCGCGATCACGTACGAGCAACGCGCGTGTGCAGGCGTGAGGTAGGGCGAGCTAAGATCGTGAACGATTCGAAGGTGATGTGGCGTTATCGACTGGAGGTGGGATCGAGGGGTGTCGTGCCGGCATCTCGAGCAGTAGGAAGGAACTACGTGCAATGGAATCGAGCTCGAAGCCGATGGCAGTTCGAATTCATTCGAATGAAATTGGAATTCACAAATTTGTAATCGATTTGGGGTTTTCGTATCTGGTATCACGAGAACAAACGCTCGAATGCGAGCTTGAGGCGTCGTCGATCGACGTTAGAAATTGATCGCGGCAGGTATTTAATTTGTTTACTTTTTTTTTACTTGATTTAATACAAGCAGATCTGAAATTTATATGTAAGAAAAAAAAGACTGAAAATATATGAATGTACAGTAAGGTGCAGTTCTACCCTAATTTGATCTAATTTAATGTGTGTAAATTTAGCAATTACAGTTGTTATGACATATGTTTTAGCAGTAAACTGAAAATTTATATTGGAGTTTATATAAAATAAATTTTAATCTATATAGGCTATTTCTTATAAACATATGTAAATATACGTATGTAGATTTATTATTGCTTACTGAACAGGGATATTATATATATAGATGAAGTTTTGAGGGAAAGATAAATATATAGAAATTTACAGAAAGATTTGATTTTTAAAATCTATATGGGTTATCTTTATAAATACTTATATAAATTTCAAAAGGGAAATTTCTAGTTAAAATTTAATCATTGGCGAACTAAATTTATCAAATAAAAAAAATTGATTATTCGATTATTTCGAATATTAATGAAATCGTAAATTGTTTATACAAGGTCAAAATTATGAAGAAAACAAATTGGAATGGAAGTGTATTGCAAATAAAAGCAAAGGTGAGATCTTCTCACTCAAACAAAGGGCTTTGTTTAATTTAAATAGTTATATTTAAATTTGTTGATTATGTGCTTGAATGATACTATATATAGTAGTATATAGCAATATATACATATTGGCATTTGTATATATTGGAGTTGTTGATTTTCCTGCATTATATAGAGGATGAGATCCTATTGCGCCGCATAATAGCGGATGATATTTTATAAATCCCATATACCGCGATATTCCACCTCGAAGTGGAATTGGTATTGTGCTAACATCTGTGGATGCAGGGAAACAGGTTGGAGGGATCCAACAGGATTCCTCAAAACATTTGAATTTATTTCATATGTTGTGTGATTGATTATTTATAGTCTGTGAATGATTATATCTGTGATTGAATGTGTTGAAGGCTAAAATTTAGACGAATGTACTTTTGGTATCGTTGGATACCAGAAATAAATGAAATTGGATTTTTGAAATTAAAATCGGAAATTTTAAGTAAATTCTTTTGAAAGAATTGAATGAATTTAAAAGAAGGAATTCTAAAGCGTAAAGTTGATTTTTGTAACCTTATCGAATTATTTCCAAATTATGGGAAAGGAATTTTTATAAATGGATTTTGAATAGTATTTTTCGAAAGTTGGAAAATTTATCTAAAATGGAATTTTAGATGGTTTGGAAGAATAAAATAATTTATTTAAAAGGAGATAAATTTGTTTGAAATCAAATTGATAATTGATTGGGTATTTGAAATAAATTTGGAAATCGATTTGTAAAAATGATTTGGTTTTTGGAAATAAATTTAGAATCAATTTGAAATTTGATTCGGTGTTGAAATGAATTTGAAATCAATTTGGAAATTGATTTGGAGTTTGAAAGTGAATCTTTGGAAAACGATTTGAAAATCGGGTATAAGTGAATATTTGGAATGTAAATTCTGAATAGAATTTGTAAAGGAAAGGGAAATTTGTTTTAAAAATAAATATTGATTTATTTTTGAAGTGTGGAAATAAATTTACAGATTTGGAATGTAAATTTGAAATAAATCGATAAGGATTTATCTAATTGGTTCAAATGGACCATTTTGTGATTTGAAATTGGTTTTCAAATGTGAAGTGTGAAAATGTGATTTGAAAGTGGTTTTCAAATGTGAAGTGTGGGAAAACATATATCTTGTGAAGATAATTTGAAAATAAATAATTTGGGAAAAATTATTTAAATTGATTGATTATTGTGAATGTTGTTGATAGTTAAATAACTGACTATCAATATTTGCCTTTGAAATGGCACTTGATTTGTTTTTAAAACAAATGCTCACTATTCGGGTTAGCCGGGAAAAGACCTTTGTATTATATAACCCATTCCGAATTAGTGATACGACGATATGGATCGTATTGAAGACCGGTGTTGAAGACCAGATATTTTCAAAAATGAAAGGACAACCTGTCGAATGTCTCTGCACCGAGTTGCTCCGGTATAGAGACTTATATCACTCATTTTGTGATGGGAAGTCCGGACGTGATTAGTGAATATTCGGATTGCATGGGCTTCTCCGGAAGTGCCTTCGGTTCCGTTCGATCCTGGAACGGACTTGTATGGATGTGTGTCTGACGTTACACTTTGAGAAGTAAAGCTGGTTTCTATCAAATACATTTCTGTTGGTGGCAGAGAATTTATTCTCTTAGCTTAACACCCTTCTCTGAGACGTACGAGCTCAGAGGTTATGTAGTTGATGGTTACTAGTGATACATTCCCAATTTGGTAATGTGGCACACGAAGTGCTGATGATCATTTGTTGATCAAAGCATTGCTTTGTGAAAAAGCGTTGCTTTGTGAAAAAGCGTGGCTTTGTGAAGAAGTGTGGCTTTGTGAAAAAGCGTAGTTTTGTGGACGAGACTTCGTCGAGCCTCACAACCCGGTAATGGTCGAAACAGGAACGTTGCGGCAAAGGTTTTTAGGGGTAGCGCCCCTATGGTATGTCATTTCCTTCTGGATAAAAGGTGATATCATGGTATGGAGCCCAGATATTTTACCTATGTTGATTATACTTTGTGATTATTGCTTTGTGATTGAGGATCCTCGAATAAAGGTCGGTGACGACCAGGGGATGACATAGCTCGTGTGTTAGTTACCTAGTTACAGCTCGGTTAGAGCGTGAGGTAGTGTCGGCCTTGTGTTTGCAGAGATCCGGTTAGGATCCGGGGCGTCTTTCCAGAGGCGTTTCCATTTCGGTGTAAGGAAGTTCCTTTGCCTGACCATTTGTTGAAAATCCAAAGAAACAATACGAACCCTGTACGATCTTTTTAGTTGTATTACCTGCTATGGAATGTGGCGGTAACCTGCTACTGAACGTAGTAGCTATAGTAGGCATACAACAATGGTTGTATGCTGGCTAAGATTGATATTATACTTTCGAAATGTTTTCCACTCTAGACATTAATAATAATATCAACTGATTTTGCGTAGTAAGCATCTTTGACTATCATAAGGAGAAATCTCCTTCAATTCTGCGTTTGCATTGTGTGTGTGGCGGGAGGCCTTATGGTAGTTTCATTTTCCAAAAGCATTGCGAAGTTGTTTTATTTTCTTTGTGAAAATAACTGTTTTACGATCTCACACCAGTCACCATGACTGACCTGGAGTTTATTGTTCCCTTTCTAAACTCTGGGTGCCCATAATTTTCCACACGGGCAGCCTAGAGTTATGTTATCAGGATATTCCGGATATTTTGGTGCTTTGGAGATGAGCTGGATGGCAAAGCGTACTATCGTACTTGTGTATTTATTCCGCTGTGTATTCTGTATGAGGACAAGTTTATATAATTGTCCATGGTTGTATTGAATGTATATTGACTCTGATTGATGTATGTATAAAATGGTATAGTCTTTTTGTTTTAAAGACTGGTGATTATCTATTGTATATTATTCCGCTGCGAATGTGAGATTCTGATACTGTTCCTGTTTCTGTTTTTCTGTTCTTTCTTTCTTCTGTCTTCTTCTACCTCTTCTTTTAACCCTAATGGTTCGGTTTTCTGGCATTCGATTGCGTGGCATTTGATACAGTGGACGTATTAATGTCGACTTTCGAGCGTCGAAAAAATTGTATCGTTACAAGTGGTATCAGAGCAGCCGGTTAAGCGACAACCCTGCTCTGTTGGGTGTTACTCATTATAGATAGAGTCAGTAGTACTCTAGAATGAGTGTGAGTGTAATCATAGATATGAGCGCGTATTTGTTAGTGAATACAAATTTGTTTTGAATTGTGTTGACTTATCGGTTGGTTGTTTATAGATTTTGGTCGGTGCAGGGTGGCCAACTGTAATCGATAGGGGTTTCTAAACTCTTAAACAAGATAAACCGACACAGTATTATTTTAAATTGGGTAAATGAAATAATTTTGCCCAAAACTATTTTTGTATAGAAAAGAAATGATTTTCTATGAATTATTATAGTATATGGATGCTTGGTTGTTAGGAAGAACTAATATTAAATTATTATCATTGTTATATGGAATTGAATAAGAAATTAAAATAATAACAAAGATTTGGAGATAAATTCATTAACAAATGAAATTTATAAATATGAATTGAAGATAAGGAAATAAAATTCATATACAAATAGAATTTGTTAATATAAATTAAAAATGTGATTTATAACTTGAAATAGAATTCCAGAAAGAATATTTGAAAATAAATTCATTAATGGAATGTAAATAAGTTTGATAACTTATAAAATATTTGAAATTTATTGGAATAAGATTCAAATTGAAAATGAATGAATAAGTGAATGAACAGATGAGATTACATTTGAAATAAGTGAATTGAAATTTAAATAATGTGATGAAATTTGATTTGAATCAAGTTGAATAAAAATCCAAACTTGGAAAAATAAAGTAAAATGAAGTGGATTGAGTTCAAGTAAACAAACTTGATAAATTGTTAATTCATGAAGTAATGAATTGGAAGTTAGTTAAATTAAAGTTGAGTTGTGAACTAAATTTAAAATGGTTTGGATTTGCATATAAATTCAAGTAGTAGAAATAAATTGAAATTTCCTTGTTATTGATAAAATAAATTCGAGACGAATTAAATATGGAAATTTGAAATTTAAAATGGATGAGTGAATATACTAATTAAATTAGTAGATGGAACAGATTTGAATGGTTTTTCAATGAGATTTGTTTGATTAATGGAATGCCAATTAAAATTGAATGGAATCAATTGGAAATGCAGTACTATAAATATATGACATATTGTGTTATCCAAACTAAGGATATGGAAAAGTACCTTCCATTGAAAAATTGTGAAGGTGTTAGAACTTGGTATGAATGTCCATTTGAGTTGAAATCCCTCGTGATGGGATCATGTTGACGGGATCATGTTGATTGATCACGATGTATGCTAGCGTAATTCGAGGGGTGTGATGCCCACAGTTACAAGCGATTCCACTGGGATAGTGGCGTAACCGCCGTGTAAACTGCGATCTAGATGCCATAGCGAAATTCGAGGGGCGAGATGCCTACGGTTATAAGCGATTCCACTGGGATAGTGGTGTAACTGCCGTGTGAACTACGATCTATGGCAACAACCATGGCGAAATTCAAGAGATGTGAAATCTACAGTTATAAGTGATTTTACTGGGATAGTAGCGAAACCGCCGAGTAACTGTGATCCACGGTGGAACATGCTTTCCATATCCATTTTTAAAAGGATTTTTAAGTGTTTTCATGGGAGTTAGAAGAAAAAAATTTGGAAAATTTTATTAACAAAAAAAAATTGATTTTCAAATTGTAAGGGAAACATAGGACTGAAAACCATTATTTTGGTCGAAGTTGAAAGTTTTGGAAAAAAGTGAACATTGAATTTTCACTAAGTAAATTTTTGAAGATAAAATAAATTCCAAATAGAATTGAAATTATCAAATTGAATTCAAATGGAATTGAAATGCGAAGTTGAATGGAAATGAATATACAACTTTGTTTGTGAAGTGGAAATAAATATAAGAAACACTTATATTGAACTTAAGAAATGGATAATGGAATTCTTAAGTAAATGGATATTGAAATCTAATAAGTGAATTTAGCTATTGTTGTTAAGTAAAGTATACAGGGATTATAAAGGCTATAGGAAAATGGAACTGGATTTTGATTTTGAAGATGAATTTGAATTTCTCCAAAAAAGGTATGTATTTGAATTTCAATATGAAATTTGATGAGTTTCTGATTTTGCCACTTGGCATTTTGTTTTCTATTGGGATTTGGGAGTCCGTATGGACGTTTTGTAGTCGTACCGTGTTAGCCGCGCAAAGGAGACGCTGGCGAATTTTTTCGGAAATTTCGAGAGTTAGAAAATTTTTGAGAAATTTTAGATAATTTACAAATTTGAATTCAAATTTAAATTTGAATTGTGAAGTAAAATAAAGTTGTTTGAACTTGTGAATAAGTTTGGAAAGTTAGAAAAAGATTAGTTTGTCTTAATAAAAAGATTTGGGTTTGAAAAGTGATAAAAACTATTTGGTTTTGGCAAAATAGTAAATGGGTATTGAATCATTCTTCTTAACTTGTAATTTCGGGACGAAATTCTTTTAAGGGGGGAAGATTGTAACGACCCTGAATTTTTGACATTTGAAATGTGAATATTTAATTGAGTTTAAATATTCGAATGATAATTTAATTTGAAATTCAAATATCAGAATGAATTTGGCGATTAAAATTTTGAATTTAATTATTGAAACTGGGTAAAAATTTGAATCTTCAGTTTTAAGCTGACTAAAAATAATCTGAAGGCTTAAAAAATTTATATTGATAATTCTAAAGGTACTTGAACTTTCAGAATTGAAATTGGAACTGTTTTGTTCAGTTTTTAAATTTATCGTTTACATTGAATTTAAAAATAGCGTTCCGGGGCATAGTCTCGGAATTTGACGAAACCAGTTCTATTGGATCCGTAATATTGTATTATTATCGGATTTCAATTTTCGTGATGTTTGGAGCGATCGTTTGGCCGTACGATAAGCAAACGCACTGAAATTAAATCGGAAATTTAATATTATAACTAGTCCAAAACGCTATCTTCTCCATACGATCGAATTTGGACTCGAAACCTTTTCCATTGTGTTTGGAATAGGCGTATAACATTACAAACGCCTAGTGGCACGCCTTGATAGGAAGTCAAAATTTTTGACTTCGTTTTCGAGTCGATTCGAATTTGAATTTAAATTGAATAATTTTATCCTAGTTGACTTCAGTTGAAATTCTATCCCTTTCAATCACACGTTTCTTTTCTCCTCTGTAACACGCCACTTTCTATTCAACATCAATTCGTTCTCGTTCAAAAGAAAACAAAATCATTTCGTTCGCAGATCAATTCGAAGAAAAAAATGGCCGATACCCAGTATACTTCTTTCGTTCTCCTCTCTTCAATTAAAGCGAGAATTTCATCCCCAATTCAAACTCTTCAAGGCCGAAATCCATCTCGTTCAAACTATAAAAAAAATACCGCGCCTACCTATTTCTAATCGAAATTTCCCTCTTCACCTATTCAATTTGCAATATCAAAAATGGGGATTCTCGCGATCATTTCACGATGGAGTGTCGCGATCTCGTACGAGCAGCGCGCGTGTGCAGGCATGAGGCAGGCGAGCTAAGATCGCGAACGATTCAAAGGTGATGTGGCGTTATCGACTGGAGGTGGGATCGAGGGGTGTCGTGCCGGCATCTCGAGCAGTGGGAAGGAACTGCGTGTAATGGAATCGAGCTCGAAGTCGATGGCAGTTCGAATTCATTCGAACGAAATTGGAATTCGCAAATTTGTAATCGATTTGGGGTTTGCGTATCTGGTATCACGAGAACGAACGCTCGAATGCGAGCTTGAGGCGTCGTCGATCGACTTTAGAAATTGATCGCGGTAGGTATTTAATTTGTTTACTTTTTTTTACTTGATTTAATACAAGCAGATCTAAAATTTATATGTAAGAAAAAAAAACTGAAAATATATGAATGTACAGTAAGGTGCAGTTCTACCCTAATTTGATCTAATTTAATGTGTGTAAATTTAGCAATTACAGTTGTTATGACATATGTTTTAGCAGTAAACTGAAAATTTATATTGGAGTTTATATAAAATAAATTTTAATCTATATAGGCTATTTCTTATAAACATATGTAAATATACGTATGCAGATTTATTATTGCTTACTGAACAGGGATATTATATATATAGATGAAGTTTTGAGGGAAAGATAAATATATAGAAATTTACAGAAAGATTTGATTTTTAAAATCTATATGGGTTATCTTTATAAATACTTATATAAATTTCAAAAGGGAAATTTCTAGTTAAAATTTAATCATTGGCGAATTAAATTTATCAAATAAAAAAAATTGATTATCCGATTATTTCGAATATTAATGAAATCGTAAATTGTTTATACAAGGTCAAAATTGTGAAGAAAATAAACTGGAATGGAAGTGTATTGCAAATAAAAGCAAAGGTGAGATCTTCTCACTCAAACAAAGGGCTTTGTTTAATTTTAAATAGTTATATTTAAATTTGTTGATTGTGTGCTTGAATGATACTATATATAGTAGTATATAGCAATATATACATATTGGCATTTGTATATATTGGAGTTGTTGATTTTCCCGCATTATATAGCGGATGAGACCCTATTGCGCCGCATAATAGCGGATGATATTTTATAAATCCCATATACCGCGATATTCCACCTCGAAGTGGAATTGGTATTGTGCTAACATCTGTGGATGCAAGGAAACAGGTTGGAGGGATCCAACAAGATTCCTCAAAACATTTGAATTGATTTCATATGTTGTGTGATTGATTAAGTCTGTGAATGATTATATCTGTGATTGAATGTGTTGAAGGCTAAAATTTAGCTGAATGTACTTTTGGTATCGTTGGATACCAGAAATAAATGAAATTGGATTTTTGAAATTAAAATCGGAAATTTTAAGTAAATTCTTTTGAAAGAATTGAATGAATTTAAAAGAAGGAATTCTAAAGCGTAAAGTTGATTTTTGTAATCTTATCGAATTATTTCCAAATTATGGGAAAGGAATTTTTATAAATGGATTTTGAATAGTATTATTCGAAAGTTGGAAAATTTATCTAAAATGGAATTTTAGATGGTTTGGAAGAATAAAAGAAATTATTTAAAAGGAGATAAATTTGTTTGAAATCAAATTGATAATTGATTGGGTATTTGAAATAAATTTGGAAATCGATTTGTAAAAATGATTTGGTTTTTGGAAATAAATTTAGAATCAATTTGAAATTTGATTTGGTGTTGAAATGAATTTGAAATCAATTTGGAAATTGATTTGGAGTTTGAAAGTGAATCGTTGGAAAACGATTTGAAAATCGGGTATAAGTGAATACTTGGAATGTAAATTCTGAATAGAATTTGTAGGGAAATTTGTTTTAAAAATAAATATTGATTTATTTTTGAAGTGTGGAAATAAATTTACAGATTTGGAATGTAAATTTGAAATAAATCGATAAGGATTTATCTAATTGGTTTAAATGGACCATTTTGTGATTTTAAATTGGTTTTCAAATGTGAAGTGTGAAAATGTGATTTGAAAGTGGTTTTCAAATGTGAAGTGTGGGAAAACATATATCTTGTGAAGATAATTTGGGAAAAATTATTTAAATTAATTGATTGTTGTGAATGTTGTTGATAGTTAAATAACCGACTATCAATATTTGCCTTTGAAATGGCACTTGATTTGTTTTTAAAACAAACGCTCACTATTCGGGTTAGCCGGGAAAAGACCTTTGTGTCATATAACCCATTCCGAATTAGTGATACGACGATATGGATCGTATTGAAGACCGGTGTTGAAGACCGGATATTTTCGAAAATGAAAGGACAACCTGTCGAATGTCTCTGCACCGAGTTGCTCCGGTATAGAGACTTATATCACTCTTTTTGTGATGGGAAGTCCGGACGTGATTAGTGAATATCCGGATTGCAAGGGCTTCTCCGGAAGTGCATTCGGTTCCGTTCGATCCCGGAACGGACTTGTATGGATGTGTGTCTGACGTTACTCTTTGAGATGTAAAGCTGGTTTCTATCAAATACATTTCTGTTGGTGGCGGAGAATTTATTCTCTTAGCTTAACACCCTTCTCTGAGACGTACGAGCTCAGAGGTTATGTAGTTGATGGTTACTAGTGATACATTCCCAATTTGGTGATGTGGCACACGAAGTGCTGATGATCATTTATTGATCAAAGCGTTGTTTTGTGAAAAAGCGTTGCTTTGTGAAAAAGCGTGGCTTTGTGAAGAAGCGTGGCTTTGTGAAAAAGCGTAGTTTTGTGGACGAGACTTCGTCGAGCCTCACAACCCGGTAATGGTCGAAACAGGAATGTTGCGACAAAGGTTTTTAGGGGTAGCGCCCCTAGGGTATGTCATTTCCTTATGGATAAAAGGTGATATCATGGTTATACTTTGTGATTGTTGCTTTGTGATTGAGGATCCTCGAATAAAGGTCGGTGACGACCGGGGGATGACATAGCTCGTGTGTTAGTTACCTAGTTACACCTCGGTTAGAGCGTGAGGTAGCGTTGGCCTTGTGTTTGCAGAGATCCGGTTAGGATCCGGGGCGTCTTTCCAGAGGCGTTTCCATTTCGGTGTAAGGAAGTTCCTTTGCCTGACCATTTATTGGAAATCCAAAGAAACAATACAAACCCTGTACGGTCTTTTTAGTTGTATTACCAGCTATGGAATGTGGCGGTAACCTACTACTGAACGTAGTAGCTATAGTAGGCATACAACAATGGTTGTATGCTGGCTAAGATTGATATTATACTTTCGAAATGTTTTCCACTCTAGACATTAATAATAATATCAACTGATTTTGCGTAGTAAGCATCTTTGACTATCATAAGGAGAAATCTCCTCCAATTCTGCGTTTGCATTGTGTGTGTGGCGGGAGGCCTTATGGTAGTTTCATTTTCCAAAAGCATTGCGAAGTTGTTTTATTTTCTTTGTGAAAATAACTGTTTTACGATCTCACACCAGTCACCATGACTGACCTGGAGTTTATTGTTCCCTTTCTAAACTCTGGGTGCCCATAATTTTCCACACGGGCAGCCTAGAGTTATGTTATCAGGATATTCTGGAGCTTTGGAGATGAGCTGGATGGCGAAGCATACTATCGTACTTGTGTATTTATTCCGCTGTGTATTCTGTATGAAGACAAGTTTATATAACTGTCCATGGTTATATTGAATGTATATTGACTCTGATTGATGTATGTATAAAATGGTATAGTCGTTTTGTTTTAAAGACTGGTGATTATCTATTGTATATTATTCCGCTGTGAATGTGAGATTCTGATACTGTTCATGTTTCTGTTTTTCTATTCTTTCTTTCTTCTGTCTTCTTCTACCTCTTCTTTTAACCCTAATGGTTCGGTTTTCCGGCATTCGATTGCATGGTATTTGATACAGTGGACGTATTAATGTCGACTTTCGAGCGTCGAAAAAATCGTATCGTTACACATCCAATCTGGGCATAGGAAATCTGTATCTTACTGTAATCTTGTTTAGTGCTCGACTATCAGTACACATCCTCCACGTTCCATCCTTCTTTGGCACTAACAAGGCTGGAACTACACAAGGACTTAAACTTTCCTATACACGTCCTTGTTCAAGCAACTCTTCCACCTGCCTTCTCAACTCCTCGTGCTCCTTTGGACTCATTCTGTAATGTCGTCTATGTGGTAACACAGCTCCTGGAACAAGATCAATTTGGTGTTGTATGTCCCTCAACGGTGGCAATTCCTTGGGTAATTCTGTAGGAAAGACATCTTCAAACTCTTTCAACACTAGTTTGACTTCCTCAGGAATTTTGATGCAGTGCAGAAAGCTAAGGGTCTAGGTCGCTCACGACCTAAGGAGTGTGTAGGTCGCTCACGACCTAAGGAGTTAAAGGGGGGAGTGAGTGATACCGAGAAGAAAGTCCAATTCGGTGAAGTGTTAGGTCGCATACGACCTAACAAGGCTTTTAAGTTGGAGCTACGACCTAACAGAAACGAGGTGCTGAAACGACCTAACATGTTCTTAGGTCGCGTACGACCTAACTGTGCAGTGCAACATGGTGAACGATCTAACATAACACCAAGTACAGAGCTACGACCTAACGGGTTAGTGGATGGCGAACTAAAACAAGGAGATAGGTCGCTGGAACGACCTAACATGCTTTTAGGTCGCGTACGACCTAGCGAGATAGGAAAGAGGGGGCTGGAACGAGCTAATGGGGTGCTCCGACCTAACAAATCACGACTTAAGATAGGTCGCAAAGTCTTAGGTCGCAAAGGCCTAGGTCGCAAAGTCTTAGGTCGCAAAGGCTTAGGTCGCATAGTCTTAGGTCGCAAAGGCCTAGGTCGCAAAGCCTTAGGTCGCAAAGGATTAGGTCGCAAGGCCTTAGGTCGCGAAGGCTTAGGTCGCGAAGAATCTCTGAAGCCGCTTCTGTTAGGTCGCAAACGAAGGGATGCCGTTCATTCTTAGGTCGCAAAGCTCTGGAGGCCATTGATTTCCCCAACTCGCCGATCTGGAATGCTGTGTGTTCATTTGTTAAGTCGTGGAATAATGTAATTAGGTCGTTACCGACCTAAGTGAGTTGTTTGTCTTTTAACATGTTTGTTAGGACGCGTCTGTACTAGGTCGCAACATTCAAGGTCGAAGGTCGTTTTCGACCTAAGTACTTGTAATATTTTGAAACTTTTCTGCTGTGTTGAGTTGTAGCCTATAAATAGGCGTGTATGGTCATTTTGTAAAGGTTGTTGAATATTGAATAAAATTCTCTTTTGATTGCTTTGTGCTTTCATTCCAAATTGGTAGTTGAGTGTAATCTCCTATCTCCTCTTTCGGATAATCGAGTGCGCTCGATTCAACGATTGTAGAAGCCGATTCGCGGAATCAAGTGCGCTTGATCAACGCTTGAAGAATTGAAGATCTTTGAACCCGGTATCGTGCGCGATCAACGAGTTCGAGATAGCTAGAGTTCGGTATCTTCGGATCAACGAATTCGGGCAATTCAGCATTCATCAATCCATCGACTGCTACGTTCACCGATCTACATTGTTTTGAATTATCCGCTGCGTCAGTTTTTGGTATCAGAGCTTGTTCTAGCCAATCATAGCTAGATCGAGACTTGGAGCCTAATCATTTGAAGAGATTTGAAGTTTGAAGTGATAGCCGAGAGCTTGAGGTGTGAGCCGTGAGCAAGTGAAGTTGTTCGACCTTGCATTGAAGATTGTTTGATCGAATTTGTAGTGGGAGACCGAAACTTTGTCCATCGTGTTCATCGCGATTTGCTACAAAGTGGAAGTTTTCGATCCGTTTCATTTTGGATCAAAATCCGAAAAGTGTTTGAATTTGAAGATTTGTGAAGTTTTCAAGTATGCCGCCAAGAAGAGCTAATCGCCACCAAAACGTAGAAGCTTTATATCGAAGAGAAGAAGCTGATGAGATGGAGCAAAGAATCAATGAGAATTTTAGTGAAAAGCTTAACGAAGGAATTGGCCGGTTAGAGAGGCTTATGACAGAGATGAATCAAAATCGGAGAAGGGTTTCACCAGAATCTAACCATGGAGGTAGTAGAGTCTCACCACATTCCAATCGAGACCGAAGTGTTGAAAATGACCAAGGGCGTGGGAGGAACGTGAATGGTCGTGAACGGAGGAATGTCGATAGAAGGGATGAAGGTGGAAGGCGTAATGCTAGTAGAGATGTTGGTGGTCAGAATCGACATCGTTATGCATCTGATTTTGAAGAGGAGTATGATGGTGGTAGTGTTCAAGGAAGAGGTCAAGGAAGAAATTACTCTGAGTATGATCACAAGTGGGAGTCGGGGATGAAGACTGAAATTCCTGAATTCAAAGGTGGTATGCAAGCAGAGGAGTTTCTAGATTGGGTGGCTAATGTAGAGGAGATTTTTGATTTCAAAGAAGTACCAGAACATCGTAGAGTGAAGTTGGTTGCTACGAGGCTGAGGGGTAGAGCTTTGGCATGGTGGCAGCAAACCAAGCTTACACGTGAACGAATGGGGAAGTCAAAGATTGAATCTTGGGAGAAGATGAAGAAATTGATGAAAGCAACGTTCTTACCATACAATTATCAATCTTTGATGTATCAACGTTTGCAGAACTTGAGGCAGGGCACGAAGACAGTTAATGACTATGCTGATGAATTTTATCAACTCATTGCAAGGAACGATATTATGGAAACAGAAGAGCAGCTGACATCTAGGTTCATTGGAGGATTGAGAATGCAGATTCAGGATATGGTGAATATGTTCGATCCAAGATCTGTAGCAGAAGCACATCAGAAAGCGTTGGCTTGGGAAAAACAAGGGAGACGAGGAAGTGGTGTGTTTTCTAATTCTAACAATCAAGCGAAGGGTGTTGGAGGAAGTTCTAATGTTTCTAAAACTATCAGTAGACCAGTGGTGAAAGAGGCTGAGAAGGCGAAAGTTAACAATGGTTTCAAATGTTACAATTGTCAAGAATTGGGTCATAAAAGCAGTGAGTGTCCAAAGCCAAAGAAGAGAACCATGATTGCAGAAGTTGACGAAGAGGATGTTGTTGAGGATTGTTCTAATCTAGTTGAGGAGGATGAGCAGGATATTGCGTCAGGAGACGAAGGTTGTAACCTAATGCTGAGGAGATCGTGTTTAACACCGAAGCAGGAGGAAGCTAGTTGGTTGAGGAGTAATATCTTTCAGTCAACATGTACTATTCTGGGGAAGGTGTGTAAGTTTGTGATTGACGCAGGAAGCTGTGATAATATTATTTCAACCGAAGCTGTGACGAAGTTGAAATTAAAGACAGAGAAACATCCGAGTCCATACAAGTTAGCATGGTTGAGAAAAGGAGGAGAAGTGAAAGTGGATAGACGAGTTCGTGTACCATTCTCTATTGGGAAGAAATACAAAGATGAAATATGGTGTGATGTAGTAGAGATGGATGTTTGTCATTTATTATTGGGAAGACCATGGCAGTATGATCGAGCAGTACAACATGACGGTCGGACCAATAGCTACAGTTTTATGTTTAAAGGCACGAAGATTATCTTAGTTCCAAAGAAGAGATCACAAGAAGAAAGTAAGTCCGAAGAAATCGAAGAGCTGAAAACTTTATTGACTTTGAAGGAGTTTGTTAAAGAAGTTGAAGAAGAGCCGGAAGTATTCTTGTTGATTGGGCGTGAGAGCAGTGAAGAGGTTGAAATTCCAAATGAAGTTAAACCAGTTTTGAAAGAATTTGACGATGTATTTCCAGAGGAATTACCAACGGAGTTGCCACCGTTGAGGGATATACAACATCAGATAGATCTTGTTCCAGGTGCTGTATTGCCACACAGACCACATTATCGAATGAGCCCGAAGGAACATGAAGAGTTGCGGAGGCAGGTAGAGGAATTGCTTGAGCAGGGGCGTGTGCAGGAGAGTCTGAGTCCTTGTGCTGTACCAGCTTTATTGGTACCCAAAAAGGATGGGACATGGAGAATGTGCACTGACAGTCGAGCATTGAATAAGATTACCGTGAGATATAGATTTCCAATGCCGAGGTTGGATGACTTGTTGGATCAGATAAGCGGAGCTACTATCTTTTCTAAGATTGATTTGAAGAGCGGATATCATCAAATTCGTATCAGACCAGGAGATGAGTGGAAGACTGCTTTTAAAACCAGGGAGGGCCTATACGAATGGTTGGTTATGCCGTTTGGTTTATCAAATGCACCGAGTACTTTTATGAGGGTGATGAATCAGATTTTTCGACCGTTCATTGGGAAATTCGTGGTGGTGTATTTCGATGATATTCTTATTTACAGTGGGAGTTCAGAGGAACATCTGAATCATCTTAGAGAAGTGCTGATGGTACTGAGACAAGAACAATTTTATGCGGCTACGAAGAAATGCGTGTTCATGACGCACAGTGTTTTATTTTTGGGGTATGTTGTGTCAGAGAAAGGAATACAGGTTGACCAAAGTAAAGTGGAGGCGATCAGAAATTGGCCGCAACCCAAGACGATAACGGAAGTTCGTAGTTTTCACGGGTTGGCTTCATTCTATCGAAGGTTTATACCACACTTTAGTAGTGTGATGGCACCTGTTACAGATTGCATGAAAGGTAAACAGTTTGCATGGACAGAGGAAGCAGGGAGTGCTTTTGGGAAGATCAAGGAATTGCTGACGACTGCACCAATTCTAGTATTACCTGATTTTCAGTTAGTTTTTGAACTACATACTGATGCATCCAAGGTTGGGATTGGAGGGGTGTTGAGTCAGAAGGGACGTCCAATTGCCTATTTCAGTGAGAAGTTGTCAGGAGCGAAGATGCGATACAGTACGTATGATGTGGAGTTCTATGCTGTTGTACAATCTATTAAGCACTGGAGACACTATCTGTTTCAGAAAGAGTTTGTTCTGTATACTGATCATGAAGCATTGAAGCATTTACAAGGGCAAGACAAGATTTCAGCGAGACATGCATCGTGGATTGCATATCTGCAACAGTTTACTTTCGTTGTGAAACACAAGTCAGGGGTGACAAATCGTGTAGCTGATGCTTTAAGTAGAAGGAGTCATTTGTTGACAACGATGAAAGTTGAGGTGACTGGTTTTGAACTATTGCCGGAGCAGATTGCAGAAGATTCTTACTTTAAGAAATTTGTTGAAGGGAACAATGAAGGGAAGACTGATGAGTTTATGTTGGTTGACGGTTTTCTTTTTAAAGGAAGTCGATTGTGCATACCGGAGGGTAGTCTGAGAATGAAGATTATCAAGGAGTTACACGAAGAAGGGCATGTTGGAAGAGACCGTACCTTACAGTTAATTTCACAATCCTACTTTTGGCCATCGATGAGGAAAGAAGTGGAGAGGTTTGTGGAGCGTTGTCATATTTGTCAGGTTTCGAAAGGAACTGCGACTAATGCTGGTTTATATATGCCATTACCTGTACCAACTAAACCATGGGTTGATGTGAGTATGGACTTCGTGTTGGGATTACCAAGGACACAGCGTGGTAACGATTCCATATATGTGGTGGTTGACAGATTTTCAAAAATGGCACATTTCATTGCTTGCAAGAAGACGGCAGATGCGGTTCATGTTGCTCAGTTGTTTTTCAGGGAGATCTATAGACTTCATGGATTGCCAGAATCTATTGTGTCGGATAGAGATACTCGATTTCTGAGTCATTTTTGGTTGAGTTTGTGGAAAATGGTGGGAACGAAGCTGAAATTTAGTAGTGCTTATCACCCGCAAACGGATGGACAGACTGAGGTGGTTAATCGATCGTTGGGAAACTTGTTGAGGTGTCTTGTTCAAGATAATCTGAAGAGTTGGGATGTGAAGTTATGTCAGGCAGAATTTGCCCATAATCATGCTGTGAATCGAAGTACGGGGTTCAGTCCGTTCCAGATTGTTTATTCAAGTTTACCAAAGGGACCGTTAGATTTAACGATGATACCACACTCGAAGGGGACAATTAAGAAAGCTGCTGATTTTGTTGAAGGGCTGACGGAGTGTCATAAAATCGTTCAAGAACGATTAGAGAAAGCAAATGAGAAATATAAACAAGCTGCAGATGTGAAACGACGAAAAGTTGAGTTTAATGAAGGAGATATGGTTTATGCAGTGTTAACAAAAGATCGTTTTCCAGTGGGCGCGTACAACAAGTTGAAAGCCAGGAAAATTGGTCCGGTGGAAGTTGTGAAACGAATCAATGAAAATGCTTATAAACTGAAGCTGCCAGATGATGTGTATACATCTGACGTATTCAATGTTAAACATCTTGTACCATATCATGGGGAAGAGTTTGTTGGGGATGAAGAGTGTGCGAATTCGAGGTCGAATTTCTCTCAACCAGGGGAGGATGATGCAGTGCAGAAAGCTAAGGGTCTAGGTCGCTCACGACCTAAGGAGTGTGTAGGTCGCTCACGACCTAAGGAGTTAAAGGGGGGAGTGAGTGATACCGAGAAGAAAGTCCAATTCGGTGAAGTGTTAGGTCGCATACGACCTAACAAGGCTTTTAAGTTGGAGCTACGACCTAACAGAAACGAGGTGCTGAAACGACCTAACATGTTCTTAGGTCGCGTACGACCTAACTGTGCAGTGCAACATGGTGAACGATCTAACATAACACCAAGTACAGAGCTACGACCTAACGGGTTAGTGGATGGCGAACTAAAACAAGGAGATAGGTCGCTGGAACGACCTAACATGCTTTTAGGTCGCGTACGACCTAGCGAGATAGGAAAGAGGGGGCTGGAACGAGCTAATGGGGTGCTCCGACCTAACAAATCACGACTTAAGATAGGTCGCAAAGTCTTAGGTCGCAAAGGCCTAGGTCGCAAAGTCTTAGGTCGCAAAGGCTTAGGTCGCATAGTCTTAGGTCGCAAAGGCCTAGGTCGCAAAGCCTTAGGTCGCAAAGGATTAGGTCGCAAGGCCTTAGGTCGCGAAGGCTTAGGTCGCGAAGAATCTCTGAAGCCGCTTCTGTTAGGTCGCAAACGAAGGGATGCCGTTCATTCTTAGGTCGCAAAGCTCTGGAGGCCATTGATTTCCCCAACTCGCCGATCTGGAATGCTGTGTGTTCATTTGTTAAGTCGTGGAATAATGTAATTAGGTCGTTACCGACCTAAGTGAGTTGTTTGTCTTTTAACATGTTTGTTAGGACGCGTCTGTACTAGGTCGCAACATTCAAGGTCGAAGGTCGTTTTCGACCTAAGTACTTGTAATATTTTGAAACTTTTCTGCTGTGTTGAGTTGTAGCCTATAAATAGGCGTGTATGGTCATTTTGTAAAGGTTGTTGAATATTGAATAAAATTCTCTTTTGATTGCTTTGTGCTTTCATTCCAAATTGGTAGTTGAGTGTAATCTCCTATCTCCTCTTTCGGATAATCGAGTGCGCTCGATTCAACGATTGTAGAAGCCGATTCGCGGAATCAAGTGCGCTTGATCAACGCTTGAAGAATTGAAGATCTTTGAACCCGGTATCGTGCGCGATCAACGAGTTCGAGATAGCTAGAGTTCGGTATCTTCGGATCAACGAATTCGGGCAATTCAGCATTCATCAATCCATCGACTGCTACGTTCACCGATCTACATTGTTTTGAATTATCCGCTGCGTCAAATTTCAACTGCTTCACTACTTTCATACCCAATCAACAAAAACATTTTCGGTTCATCTTCCGCTTCCTTGACAAATTCCTTCAAAGACAACAAAGTCTTCAGTTCTTCAATCTCCTCCAATTTGCTTTCTTCTTGTTGTCGCTTCTTGGGAACTAAAGTGATTTTTGTGCCTTCGAACATGAAACTATAGCTGTTGGTACGTCCATCATGTTGCACAGCTCTATCATACTGCCATGTTCTCCCCAACAACAAATGGCATACATCCATATCCACAACATCACACCAAATTTCATCTTTTTATTTCTTCCTAATCGAAAAATTAACACAAGCTCTTCGTCCAACCTTCACCTCCCCACCTTTCCTCAACCAAGTTAACTTGTAAGGTTTCAGATGCTTCTCAGTCTTTAATGCCAACTTCTTCACAGCTTTGGTAGAAATGATGTTATCACAGCTGCCCGCATCAATAACAAACTTGCAAACCTTCCCCAGAATAGTGCATGTTGACTGAAAAATGTTGCTCCTCAACCAGCTAGAATCATCCTCTTGTTTTGGTGTTAAACAAGACCTCCTCATCATTAAACTACAACCCTCATCTCCTGACAACTCTTCTTCCTCCTCAACATGTGGTGAATTAGAACATTCAGCTTCTACATCCTCATCCTCAACCTCTGCTACCATCACTCGCTTCTTTGGCTTCGGACATTCATTGCTTTTGTGACCAAACTCCTGACAATTGAAGCATTTGATACCACTATTGACCTTGGTCTTAGCAACTTCACTAACAACTGGTTTTGCAACAGCCTTGGAAACATTCGCATTGCTACTAGCCCCTTTCATTTGATTGTTGGAATTTGTAAACACACCACCACCTCTCCTACCTTGCTTCTCCCAAGCTAGAGCTTTTTGATGTGCTTTAGCAACAGATCTGGGATTAAACATATTCACCATATCTTGAATCTGCATTCTCAACCCTCCAACAAATCTAGCGGTCAACTGTTCCTCCGTCTCCCTGATGTCATTCCTCACAATCAATTGATAAAATTCATTCGCATAATCATTCACTGACTTTGTTCCCTGTCTCAGATTCTGCAATCGTTGATACATAAGAGATTGATAATTATGAGGCAAGAAAGTAGCCTTCATTAATTTCTTCATCTTCTCTCATGACTCAATCTTTGACTTCCCCATTCTCTCCCGTGTAAGTTTAGTTTGTTGCCACCATGCCATAGCTCTTCCTCTCAAACGAGTAGCAACCAACTTAACTCTTCGATGACGGAAACTTCCTTAAAGTCAAAAATCTCTTCAACATTATACAACCAATCAAGGAATTCTTCGGCTTGCATACTACCCTTGAATTCTGGAATTTCAGTTTTCATCCCCGACTCCCATTGACGATCATCTTCTACATCCCGATATTGATTTCGTACTTGGTCTCGATCTCGATAATGAATATTACTTCTATCACTCTCTTCATCATAATCACGTGTACTTCGATATCGATCTCGACCATCAACATCTCTTCGATCACGCATGTCTCTTCTACTATGTCTTTCATCATCACGATATGGCTCATACTCAAACTCACGTTAAGTTCTTCTTTCTTCATCTCGAAATTCATGGTGATCTCTCCTTGTTGAAACTGATGACTCTCTTCTATCTCGAACAGATTGTGACGACACCCTCCTCGCTTCCGTAACCGATGGCGAAACTCTGTTTCCTCCATGGTTCGAGACTGGCGACCTTCTCCTTTGACTTTAATTCATATCAATCATCAATTTCTCCAATCTACCAATTCCTTCATCAAACTTCTCATTGAACTTATCACTAATTCTTTGCTCCATTTGCTCAGCATCTTCTCTTCTATACATCTCTGCAATGTTTTGATGACGATTAGCTCTTCTCGGTGGCATGATCTTTCTCTTTACTAGGCTCGGCTTTGACTTCTATTCTCGGTCCAAACTTTAAAATTTTCAACTCGCACAAACCAACTTGACTCGGTTCGGCCTGATCTCTGAACAACACTTCACTTTCTCCAACAGGCTCGGCTTAGCTATGATTGGCTAAGTCTAGCTCTGATACCAAATGACGCAGCGGAAATAACAGAAATGAATACAACGATGAAAGTAGTAATCGATGGATTGAAAATACCAAAGGCCCAAATCCGTTGATCTCAAGAGATACCAGATTCTAGCTATCTCAAACACGTTGATCGCGCACGATACCGTGTTTAAAGATCTACGATTCTTCTACGTTGATCAAGCGCACTTGATTTTCTGAATCAGCTTCAATAATCGTTGATTCGAGCGCACTCGAATACCGAAGGTGGAGAAAGTAACTCACACTCAACTTCCAATTTCAAAGTGGCACAAAGCACACAAACAAAGTTTTATTCAAAATCAACTACCTTTACAAATGACACGACTCACCTATTTATAGGCTTTCAATACAACACAGTACACGACCCAATAGCTTCAACGAGCTAACACATACGAGTTACAATCAGCACATACAACAAACGACTCAAACATAACGACCTACGACTTAATAGTAGGCGACTTAACAAATACGCATCTTATGACATAGAATAAAGCGACATAATTAACACCAAAAAAAGTTACAACAGATCATCAATGCGACCTAACATTATACCAGTTACAACATCCCACACGATATAAGGAGATAGCACATCTTCAAGCGGTCTTGAGCGACCTAACACTTTAATATCTCATACGACTTAAGCAAGTAAGCACCTTAAGCGACATAAAGTGAGCGACTTAAACTCCAATGCAGTATAAGGAAGCGACTTAAGAATGAGCGACCTAAGGAAAAGAGCGACCTAGGCGTCACGACTTAACTTCTTGCGACTTACAGAAATCCGCTTGTAGTGACCTATCTTCTTGACATAAGTTAGGTCGTTCGCGACCTATGGCAGTTGAGCGAGACAAACAAGAATACGGCATGAGTAGTTGCGCAGCATAACTTGTTATGTCGTTGCTCGTTAAGGTCGTTGCTTAGTTAGGTCGGCCAATGTGACTCGCTAGGTCGCTTGGGCAACTCATCATTCCGCTAGGTCGCTGGCGACCTAAGGCACACGTAGATTGCACTGCATCAATTACTAAATATAAAACTCTGAAATTATCTTTAGAATTGATATTAGATAGTTGGAAACAGTTTTCATTTAGGAATCTAAGCCTGAAATCAAATCTATGGGAAGATTTAAATTTTCGAAAAGCTGTTCTTGAGCCTGTAAACAACAGAGTAGATATATATACATGCATAGGCATAATATCAAACAAATCTAATGTTCATACATACATGCTTAACCAGACATTCAGGAAATTATTGTATACTATATCTCTACCTATTTCCATTACATGCCACAAGTTTAATCACATAATTATAACTGTTTAAGGTAAAAGTTTACTCACCTGTCAACAGTTTGAACAAAGAGCAATTGTCTTGTTTTGTAAAGCTAATAGCCTGATCTTCTTTAATCTCCTTGCTTGTTTGAGTTGAATTGTAAACTTGAGTTAAGTTGTTTAGTTATTCTTTTAAGTTTGTAAAATACTTCTGCTTTGCTCAGTTTGGATTCACGAAAATAGAATAAGAAGATTGGTGTGTATATAGAACAAGTATACAGGGTGATAATTTTTAATGGTACAAGATTTTTCTTAGTTTGGTCAGAGATTTTTTTTCATATGGAGGCTGATATGATTTTGTTCTTGTGCTAGAGGTGATGGAATTTAATGCTTTGGTCCCTTTTCAAGTTTACACATTCTATATATTATTTTATTTAGTACATCTTGTATATATTTTATTTTCCTCCTTTGCATGCATATCTCTTTATAAAATTTCATATCCTTTAAGCATACATACACCTATACTTGCATTTATTTTTGTCTTCACGTACATACTTTCTCATGCTATAAATATGTTTTGGTATACTTTTGATATTATATATATATATATATTCACATTTTTTACAACTTCTTATACTTTGCTTCATATCATATACACACACTTATATTTATACATTTTTTTTATAAATTGCTTATGTATATTTTATCATTATATATATATATTCACATTTACACAACTTTCATGTATATTAGTTCATGTGGCAAATATATATGTATACATATTACTTATGTGCTTGTGTATATATTTAAATATCATAACCTTTTACATGTTTTAATTATCATAAAGCTTGTATAGTTATATACACTTTTATGAATATTCCATCTAAATTTCAAATGGAAGAGTTTTTATATATTTTCCTATGAAATTTATCATAACTAAAATGTTATAACTTAAGTTTGAATATAGTTTTTAAATCAATATATATATATATATATATTCAGATATTTTGAATATCAGAAATTCATTAGTTCGACTAATCAAAACTAATATTCCAATAATTACATCAGTTAATCACCCGATAAATAGACATTAAAATCTGGGTTGTCACATTCTGCCTTGCCTATCTTGTTCTCTAGCCATTCGTAGTTGACTCACTTGAATTTCCATCATCATTTGAAGCAAATCTTTCATCTTCTCTTGTAGTTTGATGACTCGTACGTGTGTGGAACGTTGAAAAGGGCCAGAATGAGGAGAAGTGGGTGAAGAAGGTTCATTATTAGAAGAGGAAGCTATTAATTTACTATAGAGAATAGAACAGAGAAAAGGAGTAAAAGTCGAAATATATAAATATATAACCAAATAACTAATTTTAGAGGGTAATTTAAATTTGAAAATCCCGGCCTATATGTCGACATAAGGGGATGGGTCATGTCGACATGCCCAGTTCAAATTTTGAATTTTTTTTATTTATACTAATTGTTAACTATACTTGTATTATTTATAATTTATATTTCAGTTAATTAACATATACCTAATTCTCTTCTAAATTTAGTAAAGTTTTGTTCATTTAATGGTTTGGTTAATATATCAGCAATTTGTTTTTCAATATTAATATATTCAAGAGTTATGACTTCTTTACTTATATTATCTCTAAGAAAATGATACCTAATATCAATATGTTTTGTTCTAGCATGATGAGTTGGATTTTTAGATAAGTTTATTGCACTAGTATTATCACAATAAATTGGTGATTTAGTTATAGTTAATCCAAAATCTTTTAAAGTTTGTTGCATATATATAACTTGAGAACAAGCCAAAGCAGCAGATATATATTCTGCTTCAGTTGTTGATAAGGATACAGTGTTTTGCTTCTTACTAAACTAGGAAACCAGAGAATGTCCTAGAAAGTGACAAGTTCCACTTGTACTTTTTCGGTCTGATTTACAACCAGCGTAATCAGCATCACAATATGAAATTAAATCAAATACATCATTTTTAGGGTAAAATAAACCATAATCTAAAGTATGTTTTACATATCTTATAATTCTTTTAACAGCTTTTAAGTGAGTTTCTTTAGGTTGAGATTGGTATCTTGCACAGAGACAGACACTATGCATGATGTCAGGACGACTTGTTGTTATATAAAGCAGCGAACCAATCATTCCCCTATATAATTTTTGATCAACATCTTTTGATTTATCTTCTTTACTTAAAGCTACATTAGTTGTCATTGGGGTTGGTTTCCCACTAGAAGTGGACAATCCAAATTTATTAATTAAATCCTTAGTATATTTTTCTTGACTAATGAAAATTCCTTTATCTAATTGTTTGATTTGAAGTCCTAAGAAGAAGCTTAGTTCTCCCATATGACTCATTTCAAATTCTTTAGTCATTATATCTGAAAATTCTTTATTCATTATGTTATTAGTTGACCCAAATATTATATCATCTACATATATTTGTACTAATTGAATATCATTTTTGTTTCTTTTAATAAAAAGAGTTGTATCTATTTTACCAATTTCAAAACCATATTGTAGTAAATAAGATCTTAGTCTTTCAAACCAGGCTCTAGGAGCTTGTTTCAGACCATATAAAGCTTTCTTTAGTTTATATACATGATTTGGAAATTCATTATTTTCAAAAAGTGGAGGTTGTTCAACATAAGCATCTTCTTTTACAAAACCATTTGGAAAAGCACTTTTAACATCCATTTGATATAACTTGAAATTATTGTAGTTTGTGAAAGCAAGTAGAATCCTGATAGCTTCTAGTCTTGCTATGGGTGCAAAGGTTTCGTCATAATCAATCCCTTCTTCTTGGCAATAACCTTGCACGACTAAACGAGCTTTATTTCTCACGACCTCACCAAGTTCATTCATTTTATTTTTATAAACCCATTTTGTTCCAATTATACTTGTAACGACCCAGAATTTGACCACTTTAAAATATATTATTTAAAGTGATTTTCAATATAAATTAAGTAAGGTTATATGATTCAAACAAAATTAAATAGGGTTTCGGAAGAGAAGTATACACAAAAATAGTAACATTTGCCTATATCGACAAAAGTGACAAAATGCTGATTTTAAAAAAGTAAGTTTCAATGGTTAAATAAATTATTTTAATTAATTTATGAGTGTTTATATTTTTATATAACATTATAAAAATTTATTTTAAATTTGGTTTACATAAATAAATGGTTTAACCAAAACGTCAAAATGTGACAGTAAAACATTTTGTCAAAAATCAACGTTTTGTCGATTAAAAGTTGTCACAACGTCGTCGCACCTTTATTTTGTTATATAGGAACATATATTCAAATGGTGTAAGTATTAATTAATTCACTAATCAAGTTTACTTTTACTAAACATACTTAGAAAATTCTAGAATATAATTAAGAAAAAGTAAGCACAAAAAGACAAAAATGTCATTTCAAAGCAAAAAGTAAAACATCAAATCAAAGAAACATAATTATTACTTTCTTTACTTAATACTTAAGTGAAAATGATATAAAGTAATGATTTGAAATGTGATATTAAGTGTTGAAAAAAATTAAGATTACTTTATAAGTAAGTAAGGGTATTTCGGTCTTTTTACAAAATATTATTTTAATCCAAAACTTTTCTATAAATAAGACCACCATTATTCCACTTTGTTTTACACATTTCTACCTTCTTCTTCTTCCTCCTTGAAGCTCTCTTTAATGGCTTCCTCTTCTTCTTCCATTTCCTCACTAACTTTTTCAAAACCATATCAAATCAACTTCAAACACAACCAAACTTTTCCAAAGACCTTACAATACCATTAGAACATGATTTAGCATCTAAGAAGTCAAGAAATGATGAAGGATGAGGTAGAATAGGGCATGGCCGAACCTATCAATAAGAGGGAGCAAGTTCGTGAAGCTTCGGAGCGAGAAAAAGAGAAGGAAGTGCTGCCGGAATTAAAAGGAAAGTCTACGAAAAAGATTTGGTATAGTTAAGAAGATGTAGTGAAGTGTTGTTAGTAAGAATGTTAGTAGGAAGTTAATCAGTTTGGTTAAAGGTGAGTACTCACATTTTAAAGTTACTAATTGCTAAAAATATTTCAAGTTAATTACATGAAAAGTTTAGTATATGTTGGATGATTTATTGGATGATAACTTGGTTGATATTATGGTTGATTATTGTTTGTGATATGGATGATAACTTGGTTTGATAAATGATAAGAGAAATGATTAGTAATTAACCATAGTTAATTAAGTGAGAAATTCTCACTGCTATTTGAATTATATTGATTATCAAGTTTAAATGTTATGTTAGATAATCACCATTTGATGATATGGATGTTTGATTGATTGTTTGAATATATTGGATAATCCATAGTAATGTTATGACATTTATCGTATTGAATATGTCAATGTTATATTGTCACATACCGAAATTTTCGACTTTCGAAAATTCGACATCGATACTCACTTTATCGACTGCCGAGCAATCGAGTGCCGGAAACTCCAATAGTGAGGGTTTTAGATAAAGAAAAAGGCAGAAGAAGAAGAAGGTAGAAGAAAGAAGAGAAGAATAACAGAACAACATCAGAACAGAAAACAATATCAGAATCTCACATATCGCAGCGGAACAATATATAATAGATAATTACTAGTCTTTTAAAACAAAGAACTATATCATTTTATACATACATCAATCATCAGAGTCAATATACAACAATGGACAGTTATATAACTTGTCCTCATACAGAATACACAGCGGAATAAATACTATCAGATACAAATACTACGTCTCGTCATCCAGCTTATCTCCAAAGCTCCAGAATATCCAGACTATCCTGATAACATAACTCTAGGCTGCCCGTGTGGAAATTTGTGGGCACCCAGAGTTTAGAAGGGAACAATAAACTCCGAGTCAGTCATGGTGACTGGTGTGAGATCGTAAAACAGTTATTCTTTAAAAATAAACAGCAGATATTTTAAAGTCAATTCGCAATGCTTTTGGAAAATGAAACTACCATAAGACCTCCCACCACACACACAATGCAAACGCAGAATTGGAGGAGATTTCTTCTTATGATAGTCAAAGATGCTTACTACGCAGAAATCAAATTCTTTTTGATATTATTATTAGTGCATAGTGTAGAAATCATTTCGAAAGTATAATATTAATCTTAGCCAGCATAGGCATTCCGCACTTATGCCTACTATAGCTACTATGTTCAATAGCAGGTTACCGCCACATTCCATAGCAGGTAATACAACTAAAACCATACAAGTCGCGTATTGTTTCTTTGGATTTCCAACAAATGGTCAGGCTAAGGAACTTCCTATCCACGATGGGTACGTCCCTGGAATAGACGACCCGAGAACCTAACCGGATCTCTGCCAACACAAGGCCGGGTTACCTCTGCAAAAATAGGTAACTACTGACACGCGTATGCCATCCCCCGATCGTCACCGATCTTCCCGAGGATCCCCGATTCGCAACAAACCACATAGATAATAATAATGCAGTAACCACAGAGGTTAAGTATCTGGGCTCCATACCATGATACCACCTTTATCCAGAAGGAATGACATACACTAAGGGGCGCTACTCCCTAGAACCTTGCTGCATCCTTCCTGTTTCGACCATTTCCGGGGTGTGAGGCTCGACGAAGTCTCGTCCACAAAGCTACGCTTTCTACAAAGCCCTGCTTCGGGTCAAACAAAATGATCAACCTATGATCACAAAGATATAAGATCAAACAAATGATCATATCACAAATGATCAAACACTGATCATTTCACAGCAACACTCAGTATGCCACGTTACCAAATTGGGATATATCGCTGATAAATTTCAACTACATAACCTCTAAGCTCGTACGTCTCAGAGAAGGGTGTTAAGCTAAGAGAATAAATTCTCCGCCACCAACAGAAATGTATTTGAAAGAAATCAGCTTTATATCTCAAATTGTAACGTCAGACACACAATCCATACAAGTCTGTTCCGGGATCGAACAGAACCGAAGGCACTTCTCACGAAGCCCTTGCATTTTCCGGATAATTTTCAATCACGTCAGGACTTCCCGTCACTAAGGGTGATAAAACCTCTAAATCGAAGATCAGTCGATGTAGAGTAACTCGACGGTAATCCTTCCGTTTTCAAAAATATCCGGTCTTCAACACCGGTCTTCAAATGCAATTCATAACGACGTATCACATATTCGGAATGGGTTATACGACCCCATGGTCCTTTCCCGGCTAACCCGAATAGTGAGCGTTAATTCAAAAATAAGTGTGGCATTCAAATTCATCCAATTCACAACAAATACCATTCAAGGTATATTGATAGTCGGTTATTTAACTATCAATAAAGATGCGCAACATCACCAGATTCCAAATAATTTTCCAAATTATTTCATCTTCAAAAATATCTTTACTAGATATAAAATTTCCACACTTAACCGTTTGAAAACAATTTCAAATCAATTTCCACATTTCTTTTTTATCTTTGAAGATAAAATCTCAAAACAGTTCATTTCATATTGGAAAAGCATTTCCACACTTATTTAAAAATAAGTGTTTCACAAATCATTTATTTTCAATATTTGAAAATATTCGATATACTTAAATCAAATTAAGTATATATTCATTCTTTTAAGGAAAACATTCTCTTAAGCACATTTATTTGAGTCAAAACGAATGTTACGCAAAACATCGTTACGAACGACTCAAAATCACTAGTGTAGGGATTCGAATTTTTAAGATAGATATGTAAATCCCAATACTATATAAAACATTTCCTTTTGGAAATCATTTACTATAACAACAGTGTTTTAGTCCGCCATTTCCTTATTTTTCGAAATCGTCTATTTCAACAATAAATGTTGAAATCTATTGTTTCGATATTTAACACGTTTTTAAAACATCTTTTAAAACAATTAACTTCATTTATAATATCGCTTTCCCAAACCTAACCATTTTTACTTAAAAATATATTCGCTGTCCAAAATCGTGAATATACTTCATTTAACCCAATTCCAATCATTTCTACACATTTTCATTTTAATAGAAATTCGCTATCCAAAATCGCGAATATATCTACTTTAATAACCTTCTATATTTAAATTTATCAAGTTCCATTGATTTCGAATTTATAAAACAACGTTTATAAATTCTATTTCCATTTTATAACAACTTCGTTTTATAAATCTCATTTTATTCACAATTCGATTCATAACTCAAACTTTATACCAACAATCCATATTATAAGTTAATAACTTATAATTCCTTTATTTTCAAAAATCGTTCTTTTAAAACTTTACAACTGAAATGTTTATTCCTTTATAAATCATTTTAACATCGTTTCCATTTTATAAATTTCTCAATTCTTTATTTCAAAAGAAATTACTTTTTTTGTTAAAATTCACAAAATCCTAACCTTTATAACTTTAAAGTTTTAACGTTTATTTATTTAAAATAAATCAATTCAACAATTTAAATAAACGTATATTTTCAAAGATCACTTTTAAAAATTCTCTTTTAAAATCAACATCGTTATTTTTAAATTTCAAAATTTAAATCTGATGATGCAACAGCACCAATTCGTCAATCACAACAGCAAACATCATATATCAATATGATAACAGAATATACATCAATATCTGTAAATAAATAAATACGGGTGAGGAATCCAGTTGGATCCCTCCAACCTGTTTCCCTGCATCCAAAGATGTTAGCACAATACCAATTCCGCTCCAGTACGGAATTATCGCGGTATATGGGTTTTATAAAAATCCGCTTACTAACGGCGCAATAGGGTCTCATCCGCTATACGAGGCGGGAAATCATCAATCCAATATATACATATGCCAATATGTATATATTGCTATATATATATAGATATATCCTATCATATCTAATAGCGCATTCAAACAAATCAAATCAAATAAATCAATAACTGTAAAATCCACTTTTCAATCGAGTGAGAAAAATCTCACCTTAGCTTTTAATTTCGCAATCCATTTCCAATTCTTCTTTCGTTTTCTCGACTTTAACCTTGTATAAATAGTTATACAATTCTATTAATATTCGAATTGAAATCGAACAATTAAATTTCGTATGGTAAATTTCATTATCCAATGATTCTGTTTTAAACCAATTTCTTTTAATAGATTATTTTTGGTAACTAAAACAATTAAATAGATTAGTAAAACAAATAATTCACCATATCTATTATTTATTTATTTTTCTTCCTATACATATCCATATACATATATAACAGATTAAAACGAATAAATTGTTTATCTTACTGTTAAAAATCAAACAGTAAGTTATATATATATATATATATATATATATATATATATTTTTCTTTGAAACCCTTTACTTAAAAAAATAAATTTATATAGATTCGAAAATCAACCTTACAAAATCTTTCAATCATTTTAAAATTTTAATTTAACTAAGATTTGCAGTTTAACTAATAATTAAATTTAAATTATTTTTCCATTATTAAATTTTATCCATATAAACAAAACCCTTTGTTTACTGTAAATTCCTAAAGTTATATACCTACTTATTTATTTTTCAAATCTTATTTATACAGATGTTTGTAAAACTAAAATCCAAATTTAAATTCTTATATAAATTTCTTGTACATGTATATTTTTAATTAACTACAATTCATACCTTCACTGTCGAACATTCCCAGATCGAAATCGATCGACCACCATGACCAGAACTTCGCCAGACCCATCACGAGCCTCCTCGTCTCGTGCCTTTGTTCGAACGCGACGCTGTTGAGCTCGAGATGCTGATTCCCCCTTCACGTGAGCGTAAGCGCGCGCGCTTCTTCTTCCCAAACTGAAATCGCGACCCTCCAGACTTCGACTTCGACCGCTTGCCATCCTCGAACTCACGACAATCGTGAACAAACGCGAGTCCAAGCCTTAGCTCGCCTATGCCTCCAGACATTGTTCGCGACGAACTCGCGACCGCCCTATCACCCAGTCGCGATGCCCTAGGCGAGCGCCTCCACACCACTACGCCTCGCCGTGGCCCAACGCTGCTGCGCCCACGCGTTCGCCCCCACCGCTCGAGATCGAGCTGCCCCCAGTTCCAATTGCCAATGCGGCCCCGAGCTTCGCCTCGATTCGACAAACCTAGGTCGCCGCTGCCATCAACGCGACATTTTTTTCTTTTCTTTTTTTTTCTCGGCTATTCGAAATGAAGGGGAGAAGGGATTTAAAAGAAAGGAAGAGAGTGGGAGAGGGGTACGAAGGTGTGGGTTTTACACGATTTCCTTTCGTGATATCAGCCGTGTTTCTCGGCGTGTTCAAAGGGAAGGAACGTGGTGATGTTTGACCAATTTTAAATATTAAAATGAATTTGAATTTGATTTTATTTCGACGCGTTTGCATATCGTATGGTCACACGGCAACTCCGTTCAATACGAAATTTGAAATCCGGTAATAATTCAATATTCCGGACCCAATGGAATTGGTTTCGTCGAATTCCGAGACTGCGCCCCGGAACGCTGTATTTTAAATATCGATTCGAACGATATAATTTCAAACTGAACAATTCACTCCCAAATTCAATTCTAAAGCTTCTGTTATTTTCAGTATTATAAATATAAATTTTACAAGTGTTTGAAATATTTTTCTTCGACTTAAAATTGAAGATTCAAATTTTTATTCAACTTCAATCGATTAAATTTTATAATTTAATCGCCGATTTCAATATTATATCCGGAATACAAATTAAATCATCGTTTAAATATTTAAAATTAATTAAATATTCTCAATTTAACTTGTTCAAAATTCTGGGTCGTTACAGACTTCCCCCCTTAAAAGAATTTCGTCCTCGAAATTACAAGTTAGAAAGAAAAGTCCTTAACTCGTCTACTATTTTTCACAATCTAATAGTTTTATCAATCTTTCAAAACAAATCTCTCTACTAAGGATTCGTTATTAATTCAACTAACTTTCCAAACCTTTCATAGTTTTCAAACAATATCGTTTACTTCAAAATTCAAATTCGAGTTTAAATTCAAATTTAAACTTTCAAATTTTCTTAAAAATTTTCTAACACTCGGAATTTTCAAAAAATTTCGCCAGCGTCTCCTTTGCGCGGCTAATACGGCACGACTACAAAACGTCCCTACGGACTCTCAGATTTCAAAAAGAAAAAGAAAAAGCCAAGCGGCTAGACCAGAAATCATCAAAAACTCATATTATAATTCAAATACGTACCTTTTGTCGAGCAATTCAAATTTATCTGTGAAATAAATTTTCCAATCCCTTTATACACCTGTATATCCTACTAGCCATTATATCTAGTTACAGCATTCAAACCATTTTGCAAATTCGATTACAAATTTTCAATATATACTTCTTATATCCTCTTTAAATTCGCTATTGAAGTTACATATTCAATTTCATTCAATTTTTTTTTTATTTCAATTCTCATTTGAATTAAATTTACCATTCAATTCAATTTGGATTCAGTTTTAATTCCAGTTTTATTCTTTTGCTCATTTCCAAAATTTGTTTTCAATTTACCCTACGGTTAAACCTACTTCCATTTAAACTGGATTTCCAATTCGAATTCAATTTACTTTTCTTTTGTAATTATTGAATTTAATTCGTTAAACCTTATTCATTCGGTCTATATTCAATTAGCTTCACTTACTAATTTTAGTTCAATACTTCACTTCATTTTTTCACAAATCAAATTCAATTCAATCTATTTCTTACAATTTTGAAATGAATCACTTTTCAATCTCATTTTATTTAATTGATTCACTTGCAAATTTATTCATTCATTCACAAATTTATTCCTTTTCAATTTGAATCCTATTCCAATCAGATTTCTAATGTTTTATAAGTTATCAACTTATTTACATTTCATAAATATGGTATTCCAGAGTCTTTTCAACCTTTCAAAGCCATTTTGAAAACAATTGAAATCATCCTTTGAATTTTCAAAACAAAACCCAAATTTTTCAAACAACTTCCATTTAAAACAAATTGGCAGCAATCCCTCTTTTGGAAACCCGAAAATGAACACCGGTGATGCCGCGGTCATCATCGAAGTTATTTTCCAGCGACCTAAAAGAGTTTAGAGCTTTCATTCCTTTAAAATACTTTTCAAACCCTTAAAATTTATTTTCCAATCAAAGAGAAATTTAAATTTCCAAATCTCCAAAATTTCTCTGGAATTCCGTTTTTAATTACAAATCACATTTATAATTTATATTCTCAAATTTCATTTGTACATGGATTTATTTCTTAACTTTGGAGTTATGATTTTGAATTTCTTATTCAATTTTCAATAGTAATGATAACATTTCAATATCATCACTTTCCTAACATCCATGCAACCATATACTGTAATAATTTACAGAAAATCATTTCTTTTCTATACAAAAATAGTTTTACGTAAAATTATTTCATTTACCCTATTTTAAAACAATACTGTGTCAGTTTATCTTGTTTAGAGTTTAGAAACCCCTATCGATTACAGTTAGCTAGACTACACCGACCAGAATCTATAAACAATCAACCGATAAGTCAACACAATACAAAACAATTTCATATTCACTAACAAATACGCACTCGTATCTATTATTACACTCAAACTCATCCTAGAGTACTGCTGACTCTATCTCTAATGAGTAACACCCAACAGAGCAGGGTTGTCGCCTAACCATATGCTCTGATACCACTTTGTCACATACCGAAATTTTCGACTTTCGAAAATTCGACATCGATACTCACTTTATCGACTGCCGAGCAATCGAGTGCCGGAAACTCCAATAGTGAGGGTTTTAGATAAAGAAAAAGGCAGAAGAAGAAGAAGGTAGAAGAAAGAAGAGAAGAATAACAGAACAACATCAGAACAGAAAACAATATCAGAATCTCACATATCGCAGCGGAACAATATATAATAGATAATTACTAGTCTTTTAAAACAAAGAACTATATCATTTTATACATACATCAATCATCAGAGTCAATATACAACAATGGACAGTTATATAACTTGTCCTCATACAGAATACACAGCGGAATAAATACTATCAGATACAAATACTACGTCTCGTCATCCAGCTTATCTCCAAAGCTCCAGAATATCCAGACTATCCTGATAACATAACTCTAGGCTGCCCGTGTGGAAATTTGTGGGCACCCAGAGTTTAGAAGGGAACAATAAACTCCGAGTCAGTCATGGTGACTGGTGTGAGATCGTAAAACAATTATTCTTTAAAAATAAACAGCAGATATTTTAAAGTCAATTCGCAATGCTTTTGGAAAATGAAACTACCATAAGACCTCCCACCACACACACAATGCAAACGCAGAATTGGAGGAGATTTCTTCTTATGATAGTCAAAGATGCTTACTACGCAGAAATCAAATTCTTTTTGATATTATTATTAGTGCATAGTGTAGAAATCATTTCGAAAGTATAATATTAATCTTAGCCAGCATAGGCATTCCGCACTTATGCCTACTATAGCTACTATGTTCAATAGCAGGTTACCGCCACATTCCATAGCAGGTAATACAACTAAAACCGTACAAGTCGCGTATTGTTTCTTTGGATTTCCAACAAATGGTCAGGCTAAGGAACTTCCTATCCACGATGGGTACGTCCCTGGAATAGACGACCCGGGAACCTAACCGGATCTCTGCCAACACAAGGCCGGGTTACCTCTGCAAAAATAGGTAACTACTGACACGCGTATGCCATCCCCCGATCGTCACCGATCTTCCCGAGGATCCCCGATTCGCAACAAACCACATAGATAATAATAATGCAGTAACCACAGAGGTTAAGTATCTGGGCTCCATACCATGATACCACCTTTATCCAGAAGGAATGACATACACTAAGGGGCGCTACTCCCTAGAACCTTGCTGCATCCTTCCTGTTTCGACCATTTCCGGGGTGTGAGGCTCGACGAAGTCTCGTCCACAAAGCTACGCTTTCTACAAAGCCCTGCTTCGGGTCAAACAAAATGATCAACCTATGATCACAAAGATATAAGATCAAACAAATGATCATATCACAAATGATCAAACACTGATCATTTCACAGCAACACTCAGTATGCCACGTTACCAAATTGGGATATATCGCTGATAAATTTCAACTACATAACCTCTAAGCTCGTACGTCTCAGAGAAGGGTGTTAAGCTAAGAGAATAAATTCTCCGCCACCAACAGAAATGTATTTGAAAGAAATCAGCTTTATATCTCAAATTGTAACGTCAGACACACAATCCATACAAGTCTGTTCCGGGATCGAACAGAACCGAAGGCACTTCTCACGAAGCCCTTGCATTTTCCGGATAATTTTCAATCACGTCAGGACTTCCCGTCACTAAGGGTGATAAAACCTCTAAATCGAAGATCAGTCGATGTAGAGTAACTCGACGGTAATCCTTCCGTTTTCAAAAATATCCGGTCTTCAACACCGGTCTTCAAATGCAATTCATAACGACGTATCACATATTCGGAATGGGTTATACGACCCCATGGTCCTTTCCCGGCTAACCCGAATAGTGAGCGTTAATTCAAAAATAAGTGTGGCATTCAAATTCATCCAATTCACAACAAATACCATTCAAGGTATATTGATAGTCGGTTATTTAACTATCAATAAAGATGCGCAACATCACCAGATTCCAAATAATTTTCCAAATTATTTCATCTTCAAAAATATCTTTACTAGATATAAAATTTCCACACTTAACCGTTTGAAAACAATTTCAAATCAATTTCCACATTTCTTTTTTATCTTTGAAGATAAAATCTCAAAACAGTTCATTTCATATTGGAAAAGCATTTCCACACTTATTTAAAAATAAGTGTTTCACAAATCATTTATTTTCAACATTTGAAAATATTCGATATACTTAAATCAAATTAAGTATATATTCATTCTTTTAAGGAAAACATTCTCTTAAGCACATTTATTTGAGTCAAAACGAATGTTACGCAAAACATCGTTACGAACGACTCAAAATCACTAGTGTAGGGATTCGAATTTTTAAGATAGATATGTAAATCCCAATACTATATAAAACATTTCCTTTTGGAAATCATTTACTATAACAACAGTGTTTTAGTCCGCCATTTCCTTATTTTTCGAAATCGTCTATTTCAACAATAAATGTTGAAATCTATGGTTTCGATATTTAACACGTTTTTAAAACATCTTTTAAAACAATTAACTTCATTTATAATATCGCTTTCCCAAACCTAACCATTTTTACTTAAAAATATATTCGCTGTCCAAAATCGTGAATATACTTCATTTAACCCAATTCCAATCATTTCTACACATTTTCATTTTAATAGAAATTCGCTATCCAAAATCGCGAATATATCTACTTTAATAACCTTCTATATTTAAATTTATCAAGTTCCATTGATTTCGAATTTATAAAACAACGTTTATAAATTCTATTTCCATTTTATAACAACTTCGTTTTATAAATCTCATTTTATTCACAATTCGATTCATAACTCAAACTTTATACCAACAATCCATATTATAAGTTAATAACTTATAATTCCTTTATTTTCAAAAATCGTTCTTTTAAAACTTTACAACTGAAATGTTTATTCCTTTATAAATCATTTTAACATCGTTTCCATTTTATAAATTTCTCAATTCTTTATTTCAAAAGAAATTACTTTTTTTGTTAAAATTCACAAAATCCTAACCTTTATAACTTTAAAGTTTTAACGTTTATTTATTTAAAATAAATCAATTCAACAATTTAAATAAACGTATATTTTCAAAGATCACTTTTAAAAATTCTCTTTTAAAATCAACATCGTTATTTTTAAATTTCAAAATTTAAATCTGATGATGCAACAGCACCAATTCGTCAATCACAACAGCAAACATCATATATCAATATGATAACAGAATATACATCAATATCTGTAAATAAATAAATACGGGTGAGGAATCCAGTTGGATCCCTCCAACCTGTTTCCCTGCATCCAAAGATGTTAGCACAATACCAATTCCGCTCCAGTACGGAATTATCGCGGTATATGGGTTTTATAAAAATCCGCTTACTAACGGCGCAATAGGGTCTCATCCGCTATACGAGGCGGGAAATCATCAATCCAATATATACATATGCCAATATGTATATATTGCTATATATATATAGATATATCCTATCATATCTAATAGCGCATTCAAACAAATCAAATCAAATAAATCAATAACTGTAAAATCCACTTTTCAATCGAGTGAGAAAAATCTCACCTTAGCTTTTAATTTCGCAATCCATTTCCAATTCTTCTTTCGTTTTCTCGACTTTAACCTTGTATAAATAGTTATACAATTCTATTAATATTCGAATTGAAATCGAACAATTAAATTTCGTATGGTAAATTTCATTATCCAATGATTCTGTTTTAAACCAATTTCTTTTAATAGATTATTTTTGGTAACTAAAACAATTAAATAGATTAGTAAAACAAATAATTCACCATATCTATTATTTATTTATTTTTCTTCCTGTACATATCCATATACATATATAACAGATTAAAACGAATAAATTGTTTATCTTACTGTTAAAAATCAAACAGTAAGTTATATATATATATATATGTATATATATATATTTTTCTTTGAAACCCTTTACTTAAAAAAATAAATTTATATAGATTCGAAAATCAACCTTACAAAATCTTTCAATCATTTTAAAATTTTAATTTAACTAAGATTTGCAGTTTAACTAATAATTAAATTTAAATTATTTTTCCATTATTAAATTTTATCCATATAAACAAAACCCTTTGTTTACTGTAAATTCCTAAAGTTATATACCTACTTATTTATTTTTCAAATCTTATTTATACAGATGTTTGTAAAACTAAAATCCAAATTTAAATTCTTATATAAATTTCTTGTACATGTATATTTTTAATTAACTGCAATTCATACCTTCACTGTCGAACATTCCCAGATCGAAATCGATCGACCACCATGACCAGAACTTCGCCAGACCCATCACGAGCCTCCTCGTCTCGTGCCTTTGTTCGAACGCGACGCTGTTGAGCTCGAGATGCTGATTCCCCCTTCACGTGAGCGTAAGCGCGCGCGCTTCTTCTTCCCAAACTGAAATCGTGACCCTCCAGACTTCGACTTCGACCGCTTGCCATCCTCGAACTCACGACAATCGTGAACAAACGCGAGTCCAAGCCTTAGCTCGCCTATGCCTCCAGACATTGTTCGCGACGAACTCGCGACCGCCCTATCACCCAGTCGCGACGCCCTAGGCGAGCGCCTCCACACCACTACGCCTCGCCGTGGCCCAACGCTGCTGCGCCCACGCGTTCGCCCCCACCGCTCGAGATCGAGCTGCCCCCAGTTCCAATTGCCAATGCGGCCCCGAGCTTCGCCTCGATTCGATAAACCTAGGTCGCCGCTGCCATCAACGCGACATTTTTTTCTTTTCTTTTTTTTTTCTCGGCTATTCGAAATGAAGGGGAGAAGGGATTTAAAAGAAAGGAAGAGAGTGGGAGAGGGGTACGAAGGTGTGGGTTTTACACGATTTCCTTTCGTGATATCAGCCGTGTTTCTCGGCGTGTTCAAAGGGAAGGAACGTGGTGATGTTTGACCAATTTTAAATATTAAAATGAATTTGAATTTGATTTTATTTTGACGCGTTTGCATATCGTACGGTCACACGGCAACTCCGTTCAATACGAAATTTGAAATCCAGTAATAATTCAATATTCCGGACCCAATGGAATTGGTTTCGTCGAATTCCGAGACTGCGCCCCGGAACGCTGTATTTTAAATATCGATTCGAACGATATAATTTCAAACTGAACAATTCACTCCCAAATTCAATTCTAAAGCTTCTGTTATTTTCAGTATTATAAATATAAATTTTACAAGTGTTTGAAATATTTTTCTTCGACTTAAAATTGAAGATTCAAATTTTTATTCAACTTCAATCGATTAAATTTTATAATTTAATCGCCGATTTCAATATTATATCCGGAATACAAATTAAATCATCGTTTAAATATTTAAAATTAATTAAATATTCTCAATTTAACTTGTTCAAAATTCTGGGTCGTTACATATATGATTATTTGTATAGTTGTGATAATAATTTAGACATCAAATTTCTATTAATTAAGTGATCTCTTTGTTTAATAAGACCTATTTTAGTGATATGAGATATTTTGGGAAAAATAAGTCTATTTTCATTTAGAAGTGAAATTAAAGTTAAAATAAAAGAGAATTTGAAATTTGAAGTGAAACGGATTTTAAAAGGATGGTTAAATAGAAATTGAAATTAAGATGAATAGTGAAATTGAAATTAAAATCGATTTTGAAAAATTGAAGTTGAGATTAAGGTTGAATTGAAGTTGAAATTGAAATTAGATTTGAAATCTAAGTTTTAAATGTGTTTAATTTGAAGTTAGAATTTAAATTGAATTGAAATTGGAATTTAAAATTTAATATTAAAATAATAGGAATATAATAATATTATAATTATAATATGTAATAGTGAAAATACATTTTAAATACTTTAAAAAGTGAAATTATTGATTTAAAATGATTAGTAATGATTTTATAAGTGTTAAAATCCAATTTGAATATATTATTTCAAATATTGAAAAATAAGTTAAAACTAGGTGCGTTGCACAACGGTAGTTCGCGATTTCGCACCAAAAAGTTCAAATGAATGTGTAGAGTGGAATATAGCTCGGAATTCTTCGAAACAAAAAAATTCTAGACTATTATATCCATATCTTCTAAACGAAGAAAGAAAATCAAGATTTTGTTTTGTATATTTTGAATTAAGTCCAAATAAATTTTCTAGAAAAATCACGCTAGTGCAATTAAGTGACCATAACAGGAAATCTGTTTAATGAATGTTTTTAATATTGGAAAAAATATGAAATAAATTTGATAAATCTATTTAAATGGTTTAAAAGAGATTTGGATTGAAAAATATGAGTTATCAAATGTTTAAAAGTTGATTTAATCAAATAAGCTTATATAGCACTTTTTGTAGCACTTTTATGCTATGAATTGTATAACTTTTGGAAAATAAGTTTATATGTAACGATTTTTCCCTGAATCGATTGAGAATGTTTTTAAAAGGAAAATTAAGTTTTTAAACGATAATTTGGAATCTTTATGATCAATTCCAAAATAAAATTGATATCCGAGTATATGGAAACGACTAGTACATTTGTCCCGCCTGTGAGATCTGGGAAGATAAAACAAGGTGTTTAACTAAGGTTAGGGATGGAACAACCAGTGCCCTGAACTTACCTGGCCTATGTTTTCTTTTCTTAGACGAGGGGTTGAACAGATCGAAAGGAAAGCCCGGATGCTCTTGAATAAAAAGATTCTGTTAAGTTTTCCAAAATAAAAGAAGATTAGTATTATCCAAAATTTAAGAAATCTCCAAAATGAATGATTTCTGTTTACACAAAAATGTTTGCTAAGATTTATTTTAGCGTTTATCGTAAACGATGTCTTAAATAACATTGTTTTTGACCCACCTAAAAGTTAAAGAATTTGATTGAAAGTTAAGTAAGGAAATTTGAGATATCTTCCAAAGCAAAAGAATGAATTACTTAGAATTATTCTAAGTCAAAAGAAAGAGATTTCGAAATCATCCAAAAAGAATTAAAGTGAAAAGAGACTTAATAAATCCTGTATACTCATATTCACTTTTTATCGATAATTGGATTCCGAAGGCACCGAGGTCGGATTTGGGTGATTCCTATCCGAAAACCACTTCGAACCAATGTATACGTTCGAACGTGAAGACTTGTTGAAGATGAAGATTATTGAAGACCGTGGATCTTCATAGCATGAGAACTGCTTGTTGATTTGTTCGGGGTCGCACCCATTACAGAGTTATATATAGCAGTGGTCTCCTCGTTGTGGAGATTTTTTTGGATTGCAAGGACTACTCGCTACTAGTGGTAGTAGAAGAGTGCCTTCGGTTTGTCCTGTTCCTGGACAACTTGTATGGACGTTTGTCAGACATTGCATTTCTAAAGACTATGTACATTGGTTTTTACAAACGTACATCAATGGTGGCGGAGAAGGCAACTTCTCTTAGCTTAACACCCTCCTTGAGACATACGAGCTCAACGGTTGTATTTTTGTGGAAGGCAATTAGCAGTCAACGGAAATGGCAAATGTGGCATTCAGAGATGTGATATATGCTATGTGAAAAGGTAATCATTGCCTTAAGCCTCATCAAACCGAAAATGACCGAAACATGATTAGATGCGGCAAGGCTAAGTGGATCATTCCCAAGTATGGTATGGTCATCCCCTTCTAGATATATTTATTTCCGCTATAACGTTCGGGATGTAAATTAATGTGGTGTATGGAAACGAGCGCTCGGTTAATGGTCGGTAAGGACAAGGGGATGACATATTCGGTACTATCTAGTTACAAAGGTAGGCTGGTCTTGTGTTGGTAGAGGTTCCTTTGTGCTATTCCTCGGGGCATCCATCTAGAGGTGTACCCATTTCGGAAGGTAGATCCTTCACCTGGCCATTTGTATGGAAATCAATTCTCCAATAAGAACCTACAGTTTTGTTTGTATTGGCGTAATGAATAGCCTCGAAATGCTATATGGGTAACCATTTCGGATAAGATTAATAAGTTTATTTGCAAAGGTTTTCAAAGAGATGTCATTAAAAATAATATCAAATGTTTTGATATAAAAGTGTTTTAGTATCATAAGGTAAAAAACCGTCCGTGTTTATGTGTAGGCGTGGTCTTATGAGATACTCTTTTTTCAAAGGATTTTATCCAACGGTTGATATATGACACTGTCATTTATTATTGAGTTTTTCTCACGCTGGTTTATCAAGCCTGATCCGGGTATTTTCAATACTCGGGTCAAATCCGAGTAGTTTCAGGTTTAGTCGAAGACGATTGGAGTTTTCCAGAGGAGAGCTGGAGATATTCATCTACGTATGGACGTAGTCTATTATCCGCTGTACTTAGTTTGTTCTAGTTGATGTTTGTCAGCAATTGTAAGGATAGATGTTTATAATTGTCCAAGCTAAATTTAGGTTAGACTCTGATATATGTGTTTAAAAGTTTTCCGTTGTAAAGATATTGGTTCAATATTATATGTGTGACGACCCCCTTCTCGACCCTCGAAAATCGACACAAAATACTCAACAGTATAATATGCCGACGATCGAACGCCGGAAAAGACAGATTGTAGGAAAAGAAAGAAGGTAGAAGAAGAAGAATGAACTAAACAACATCAAAACCTCACAGTCGCAGCGGAATAAAAATATAATATATAGAACAGAACTTTACACAAATCAAAACTATATCTGTTTATATATAATACATCATCATCAGAGTATATCAATACAACCAACCATAGCCAGTCAAACAATCTCAACAATCACAGCAGCGGAATAATACAAGTACGAGAAATACGTCTCGGACTCCAGCTCCTCTCCTGAGCTCCATAGCATCCTATCCTGTAAATATACTCGGTCTGACCCGAGCATTATAATAAAATAACACCCGAGTCAGTCTGGAATACCAGCGCATCATAAATACATCCAATTGATTATTAAAGTTTCAAAAATTCTTTGAAAACAAAAGCATCTCGTAAGACCACGCCACAAATAAACATGTCGGGTTTTTACCTTACGATAGCTAAAACACTTTTATATTAAAATCCTCTGATATTATAATAGTGTCTATAGAAAGTAAAATAGAATCTAGCTGAAATGCTTGCATCTCACATTTCAACAATAGTTGGGCACAATCAAAACCGTACAGGCTCGTAGGGAGAATGGATTTCCAACGAATGACTAGGCACTGGGGTACCACCTGTCACAGTACGTGGCCTAGATCACAGTACCGAGGAGTACGCCCGCTCCCCTGCAACACAAAGCTGGAATCATCCCTTACTGGATAATTCCAAGTAAAATCACCCCACGGTTGGGATCAGCAACCGCACCACTAAGCCGAAATAAAAGGGACATCTAGACAGGGATGACCTTACTCTCAAGTGGGGGCTACCCACGAAGCCTTGCTGCATAACCCCTGATTTTCAGTCATTCCCGGTTGATGAGGCTCGAGGCTAAACGATACCTTTATAGCACATATCCCTTAGAATGCCCATCGTCCACCTGACGATGTCACGAAAGCATTCGTCCATACAAGTCCGTCCCGGGTCCGAACGGAACCGAAGGCACTACCCCTACTACATCCATTTTGGAAATATCCTCAGGATTAGTAGCGACTAGCCCTTGCACTTCACTGCTCCATCTTCGACTCCGAACACGTTACACGAAACGTACAAACCGAATCGAAGTGGTTTTCGAGTCTCCAGACCTAGAATCCCGGTATACGGAAACTCGATCCCGGTCTCTTCGAAACGATCGCGCATTTGGCCAATATTGATAGTCGGTGATTTAACTATCAATTAATGTTCACAAACATCCATACACATCCATCACACAATAAATAATCTCCATATTATTTATTTTCTTTCTAATATCTTTCAAAGATATATTTTCACATTTTCAAAACTCGTTTGAAAACAATTTTCCAAACTCTTCCTTTACAAGGTAAATCTTTTACCCTTTTATTCCCATCGGGAATAACCAAGTATAAAACAATTTGCATTTAAAACAGTTAAAAATACTTTATACTGAAATATACTTTAAAATATGAAAATTTCTTCTATTTATTTACTCAAAATATAAATTTAAAATATGTGAAGAAAACTAGTTATTAACACATAAACTTTGATTTAAAGATAAGGGTTTAGTTTAACTAAATTCAAAATAGCGTTATAAGAAGAAAAATGCTAATTTTAACAACTTAAGCTAAAACCAACTTTTAAATAAATCCATTCGTAAAAATATTTACTAATATATTCTCAAATCATTACGATTTCTAAATTATTAGTTTGTTACTTTAAAAATAACAATTTCTTAAAAATACTCTTTAAACAAATTTTAAAACTTAACTTTTAAATTAAATAAAATCTTTTAAAACACTAACTTGGTTTTCCCAGGGAAACACTTTCCCGTTTCTAAACATTCCAAAGTACTCTTTCATATAAATCCACTGATTTATTTCAAGTCAATTTATGATTTCAACATAAATTTCCAATTCCATACTTAACTATAACTTCCTCCGAAGTTAAATCACAATTTTTCCCATTTTCGGAAATTCATTTTTTTTTTAATATAGTTTAAACATTTTTAAATACACATCTTGGTGAATTTTCAATGGAAGCCAAATTTCCAATTCATTTAGTTACATTCCAATGAAATACGGCATTTCAAAACATTCTGTTTTTCATTTGAACTTGTTTATTTATAGTCGGAAACTCCATTTTAACATATTTTTAATTTCCGGATAACATTAGTCGTTATTAAAATAAACACCGTTATTTTAAACAATTTATAATTTCATAAATTTAATCTCCAGAAAACTATACTTTCCATTTACCCATTTTATAAACTCCCCATTATATTCAAAAATCCCAATTTGACCCAATTTACATTTTTCTTTTCAATTCCGATTTCAAATTTTATTCTTTGAAATTCTAAATTTAACAATTCATTTTATTTCGTAAAAACACTTTTTTAGCCATTTATAATTTAATTCTGTGATTACAATTTATACCACAATGTCACAGAACAACTAAATTTCCAGATTTATCAATCACATCATATACAGGTATCACTATCAATTATAAAATAATTGCTACATTGTGAGGAATCCAGTTGGATCCCTCCAACTTGTTTCTCCCTGCATCACATATATTAGCACATCGCAATATAAATATCAACCAGAAAAATAAACACAAATATAGACAATCAACCACACAGATATTTAAATATCAATTATTTATAATGTCTAGCATCCAGATGTGAGTGAGAATAACTCACCTTGAGTTTTCGACGAGCGTTCGAAATTTTGAATTAAACCGAACGACGTCCGATTTAACCCCAAATTTCTACTTGTCCGGAATGACTCTGGATCTGCACCACCTCGTAGTGCTCGTCTCTGCGATTCCATCGCTTCCAGTTTCGTTAAGATCTGATACAGTATGAATTAGTTATGATTTTATAAAGTTCGTATATATTTTTATAAACAATTTCTTTTTATAATTTAATTTACTTACCCAGAACAAAATCGTAGCCGTTCAATCACGCAAAAGAAATCAGGCCACGCTCTCTTCTCTCACGCGACAATACCAGATAAATCGAACCCACTTCATCATCTAGGGTTCGCCACCGCCCCACCCACGATCGACATGAGTACGATCCAATGCCCCCACGTCATGCGCCCTTCCCAGCTCCACCCACGACTTGATTCTCGACAGGCTCGACTGCCCCTTGCTCGTGAGAAACGCGAACGAACGGCGGCAACAAACGATCCATTACTGGCTCCAAGTGACGACGATAGGCAAGATCTACCGTTGGATGTGAAATACGTGACGAGATCTTCGATTCTCCAGTTAGGAGTTTCACGAATTAGGACCTGGATTGATCGATAATTGGAGATGAAATCGGAAGAGTTTCGGCCATTGACTTCTATAAGTGGCGGCCGGTGAAATATAATTAGGGTTTAGACATAAAATATATATATATAATAAATTTTAATATTGTTTAATTTATAAGATTTCTCAATTTAACAGTCTACGCAAACGAACTCCGATTTACACGTTCCGATAGGCTATCCTAGGGTTTTTCCGCGTTCCGGACACAATGGAATAGGTTTCGTAAGCTAATTTGATCGTATGAGCGAGATACGGAATTAAACGATCAATTTAAAATTAAATCGATTAAATCGATTTCGATGCGTTTCGAGCCGCCACGGTCAAACGACAACTCCGATTGCTACGAAAATTGAAATCCGATAATAACTAACTATTACGGATCCAATGGAACTAGTTTCGTCGAATTCCGAGACTGCGCCCCGGAAGGCTATTTTAACTCGTCTATTAAATCGGGCGATTTTATGAAATTATCAAAAACACTTAAAATTTTACTTTTATAATTTTATTAACTTAACAATACATCATATAAAATTTATAAACACATTAAAAATCATTCTGGCTCATCCCAGACTCAAATCTGATTATTTGCATTTTAATAATATTAAATTCATTTTTAAATTAATATAAAATTCCAAATATTAATTTATCAACTTTAAAAATTCCTCTAAAAGTCCAACAACATTATTTATGTCCAAAAAGACTTTAAAATAAATTTTAAAACCATTTTATAGCTATTTACACCCAAATCCACCTTTTTATCCAAATCCCGAATATTTAATTATTATTTTTCCATTAATCAAATTCAACCAGAATTGCTATAAATTAAAATTATAGCTCATTTTCATTAATTGAACCCAAATCCATTCATTTCAAAATCAATTAAGAATCCACATTAACATTTAAAATGAATTAAATGTTCAAATTCAATAGCTTAAAAATACGGGATGTTACATTCTTCCCCCCTTATAAAAATTTCGTCCCCGAAATTTGCTAAGGTAGAAATACACTTCCCAACTCATCTACTTACCCAAAAGGTTTCAACTCCATTTCAAAACCATTTGCTTTATCTACTCTAAAGCCTGTCTTTTAACATTTGCTTTCAAAAATAACTTTACTTATTAATAAATTTTCCCAAAAACCCCAAAAATTTTCTAACTCCCAAAATTTCTGAAAATTTTTGGCGGAGTCTCCTTTGTACGGAGGAGCTTCTGCGATATCGCAGGATACACAAATATATATACATCGGCTCACATGGCCGGAAACCAAAATATATCACAATATATATATCATTTTCCCAATTATATTTGCGTAGGCGTACCTCTTAGCAAATTTTAAAAGCGAGCGGCTAATATAACGCATAAACGCGCTCCAACTCTCTCGAACGCCTCCCGTACCTGTACTAAACTCAACAAACTCATCAGTTTCAATGATATGAGCATTTTAACAACATTTCCAATGTAAATGTAAGCCAAACATATTCATTTCATAACCAAACCAAGCAATTTCGTATTTATGCAAGCTAACCAACTTTATAAACAAATTTCACAATTCCAACATCATTTAAACTCTCATTACAAACTCAAACCCCATAGTTTAACAATGTCACTATATTTTCAACAATCCAAAGATTTCAATCACCTTTAAATTTTCTTATTCAAGTCCAAGCTTCAATTTATTTCTCTTGAATGATCTATATTCAAGTTCACTACATACAATTCATATTTATCTCAACCAATTCATTTCCACTTCAATATGATTACATATGCCTTTCTTACCTTTTAATTTTACTTACATTCCAAATTTGATTTACAATCAAATTTCATTTTAAACTTGAAACATTTGCATTTCAGTTATGATCCATTTCCATTCATATGCAAACATTACTCATTAAGAGGTCAATTCATTCCTATTGATTCAAAATCAATTTCATTTGCTATTCTTAACCAATTCACTTGCATTCATATACAAAACTCTTTGAATTGGGTTCCCATTCATATCAATTTATTCACAATTCAATTCCAATTGCTTTTAAACACTCAATTGCAAATACATGCAAATTTCCATGTCATTCAAGCAAAACAATTGCCTCTTAAGCTTATAACCATTTAAAATTATTTCCAACTTGGATTCATATAAATTTTATTCAATTTTGCATGGTTCACAAACCAAGTATTTTTATTCCAGTGCAATTTGTTAAATTAAATTTCCCTTTCATCTCAATAATTAATTAATACAATGACACATGCATTTCCATTTTATTATTTAACAAATTGTATTCAAGATTACTTAATAAGCCCATTCAAAATCATTTTGTTTTTCTCTTTCAAGACGCTTAAGTTCTTCCACAAAATTTCCATCATCTTCTTATATCAATTTTATTTTATTTTCATTTGATTCTCATTCAAATCAAATTCAAATTCAAATTCATTTACAACTTTAATGCTCTTTGTTTACTTATCCAATCCATGTTAGATTTATATTATTAACAAAGAGACCATTTAAATTATTTCTCTCATTTGAATTTACTTTACCATTCAAACCACCACTCTCCATAATCTAATCCCATTATCCATTCTCACTTCCAACATTTATTACCAAACTTAAATTCCATTCCAGAACTGGGTCTTATTCTTACTTTCCAAATTCTAACAACTATCAAAATTTCATCCATGCCAATACAAACTCTATTTAATTTAGCTTACACAAGATTTATTTCCAAACAATCATTTTGGATTTAGTTGAGTAAACATTTACTTCATTCATCATCACCTCAACTAAATTAAATTTCCATTAAACTAAATTCTTATCCCAATTTAATTCAAGGTTAACTAAATTATATATGCATTTTCAATTTAATTCCTTTCCAGAATTAATTCAAGTTCATCTAAATTTTATTTAGCCCACCTGAATTTAAACCATTTCCTTTACTACCTTAAATAAGAATTTAATTACATTCATTCTTATTCATAACATAACAGAAATTTTAATATTCAACTTAATTCCATCTTAGTCGAAGTTAAACCAAATTCAATTTAATCTTAATTCTCCATATCCAAGTTCAACTTATTTACTAACTTCAGTTCACTTACCTCTTTTATATTTTATAATTGTTTCACCTTACTTTGCATTCCATTTAAAATTAAGTTCGAATTCACCATTCCACTTAACCATTTTTATTTGTGATTATAATTCCATTTTACTTGAGTTAAAATCAAATCTTCCATTCTCAAGTTCTCCAACTTATTTACTTATAAGTTTATATTGCTCATTTCAAACCAATCCACATTTTTATAATCACAATGTCAAATTTTAACACTTAATAACTTAAGAATATGAATTTATTTGCACAATCATAAGCATTTACATTTCACCGTTATCTCAACTTCCATTTAATTCCAATTCATTTAGATTTAATTCAATTTCAAATTCTTAATTCTATTTAACTTATCATAAGTTAAATCCAGATATATTCCATTCACCTTCATTTATTCAAAGTAAATTTACATTCCATATATACTAAATTCTTCTTTAAATCAACTTTCCCTTATAGGTTATGTAGTTGAATCATTTCAACTTTCACATTTTTATTTAAACAGGATTTCCAGAATTCAATTTACCCGGATTTATTTCAAAACCAATTTGAAATAAAAATCAACACATTTCTCTTTTGATATTCAAATCAAATACCAAATTCCAAAACAAACTGCTTTTACCAAACAATTTTCCTTTGAAAATTCCAAAATCACTTGTTTCCCAAACAAGTCCAACAAATACCATAACCAACTATTTTGGTAGCAATCCATCACTTTAGAAACTCGAAAATGAATTCTAATGATGTGGCCAGCATCATCAGGATTATTTTCCAGCGACTGAAGTGAGTTCAATGCTTTCCACTTCCAAAATCCACCTCAAAACAATTTTTATTCAAAAATATTTTCCCAAAATATACTCCATTCTTACAAATGCTTTTGAAAACATTTCTAACATTTCCACAAAGTTAAATTCCCAAAACTTTGTTTAATTCCATTTGAAATCCCTTTCAAAATTTCCGGGGTCAAAATTCTAGTTTAAATCAAATTTTAATTTTTTTACTTTTCTTATTTAAAACATATTCAGTCAATTTCATTTGGTTATAAACCATTTTAATATTTTAACTTCTTATTTTCTTATATATATCATTTCAAATTTTAGATCATGTTTTAATTTCTTATTTGATTACTGTATTAACAATCCAACATCCAATATATATAATAATTTAGAAAATTATTCCTTTTTATATCAAAATATAATTTTGGGTAAAATTATTTCATTTACCCACTTTAAAAACAATACTATGTCGGTTTATCTTGTTTAAGAGTTTAGAAACCCCTATCGATACGGTTGTACTTCCCGCACCGACCAGAATTCATAAACACTCAACCGATAAGTCAACACAGTATAAAAACAATTTTATATCCACTAACAAGTACGCTCTCATAGCTATTATTACACTCAACTCATTATAGAGTACTTCCGACTCTATTAATAATGAGTAATTTTCCCACCAAAGCCTAGGTTGTCGCCAACCTATGCTCTGATACCAAGTGTGACGACCCCCTTCTCGACCCTCGAAAATCGACACAAAATACTCAACAGTATAATATGCCGACGATCGAACGCCGGAAAAGACAAATTGTAGGAAAAGAAAGAAGGTAGAAGAAGAAGAATGAACTAAACAACATCAAAACCTCACAGTCGCAGCGGAATAAAATATAATATATAGAACAGAACTTTACACAAATCAAAACTATATCTGTTTATATACAATACATCATCATCAGAGTATATCAATACAACCAACCATAGCCAGTCAAACAATCTCAACAATCACAGCAGCGGAATAATACAAGTACGAGAAATACGTCTCGGACTCCAGCTCCTCTCCTGAGCTCCATAGCATCCTATCCTGTAAATATACTCGGTCTGACCCGAGCATTATAATAAAATAACACCCGAGTCAGTCTGGAATACCAGCGCATCATAAATACATCCAATTGATTATTAAAGTTTCAAAAATTCTTTGAAAACAAAAGCATCTCGTAAGACCACGCCACAAATAAACATGTCGGGTTTTTACCTTACGATAGCTAAAACACTTTTATATTAAAATCCTCTGATATTATAAGTGTCTATAGAAAGTAAAATAGAATCTAGCTGAAATGCTTGCATCTCACATTTCAACAATAGTTGGGCACAATCAAAACCATACAGGCTCGTAGGGAGAATGGATTTCCAACGAATGACTAGGCACTGGGGTACCACCTGTCACAGTACGTGGCCTAGATCACAGTACCGAGGAGTACGCCCGCTCCCCTGCAACACAAAGCCGGAATCATCCCTTACTGGATAATTCCAAGTAAAATCACCCCACGGTTGGGATCAGCAACCGCACCACTAAGCCGAAATAAAAGGGACATCTAGACAGGGATGACCTTACTCTCAAGTGGGGGCTACCCACGAAGCCTTGCTGCATAACCCCTGATTTTCAGTCATTCCCGGTTGATGAGGCTCGAGGCTAAACGATACCTTTATAGCACATATCCCTTAGAATGCCCATCGTCCACCTGACGATGTCACGAAAGCATTCGTCCATACAAGTCCGTCCCGGGTCCGAACGGAACCGAAGGCACTACCCCTACTACATCCATTTTGGAAATATCCTCAGGATTAGTAGCGACTAGCCCTTGCACTTCACTGCTCCATCTTCGACTCCGAACACGTTACACGAAACGTACAAACCGAATCGAAGTGGTTTTCGAGTCTCCAGACCTAGAATCCCGGTATACGGAAACTCGATCCCGGTCTCTTCGAAACGATCGCGCATTTGGCCAATATTGATAGTCGGTGATTTAACTATCAATTAATGTTCACAAACATCCATACACATCCATCACACAATAAATAATCTCCATATTATTTTTTTTCTTTCTAATATCTTTCAAAGATATATTTTCACATTTTCAAAACTCGTTTGAAAACAATTTTCCAAACTCTTCCTTTACAAGGTAAATCTTTTACCCTTTTATTCCCATCGGGAATAACCAAGTATAAAACAATTTGCATTTAAAACAGTTAAAAATACTTTATACTGAAATATACTTTAAAATATGAAAATTTCTTCTATTTATTTACTCAAAATATAAATTTAAAATATGTGAAGAAAACTAGTTATTAACACATAAACTTTGATTTAAAGATAAGGGTTTAGTTTAACTAAATTCAAAATAGCGTTATAAGAAGAAAAATGCTAATTTTAACAACTTAAGCTAAAACCAACTTTTAAATAAATCCATTCGTAAAAATATTTACTAATATATTCTCAAATCATTACGATTTCTAAATTATTAGTTTGTTACTTTAAAAATAACAATTTCTTAAAAATACTCTTTAAACAAATTTTAAAACTTAACTTTTAAATTAAATAAAATCTTTTAAAACACTAACTTGGTTTTCCCAGGGAAACACTTTCCCGTTTCTAAACATTCCAAAGTACTCTTTCATATAAATCCACTGATTTATTTCAAGTCAATTTATGATTTCAACATAAATTTCCAATTCCATACTTAACTATAACTTCCTCCGAAGTTAAATCACAATTTTTCCCATTTTTGGAAATTCATTTTTTTTAATATAGTTTAAACATTTTTAAATACACATCTTGGTGAATTTTCAATGGAAGCCAAATTTCCAATTCACTTAGTTACATTCCAATGAAATACGGCATTTCAAAACATTCTGTTTTTCATTTGAACTTGTTTATTTATAGTCGGAAACTCCATTTTAACATATTTTTAATTTCCGGATAACACTAGTCGTTATTAAAATAAACACCGTTATTTTAAACAATTTATAATTTCATAAATTTAATCTCCAGAAAACTATACTTTCCATTTACCCATTTTATAAACTCCCCATTATATTCAAAAATCCCAATTTGACCCAATTTACATTTTTCTTTTCAATTCCGATTTCAAATTTTATTCTTTGAAATTCTAAATTTAACAATTCATTTTATTTCGTAAAAACACTTTTTTAGCCATTTATAATTTAATTCTGTGATTACAATTTATACCACAATGTCACAGAACAACTAAATTTCCAGATTTATCAATCACATCATATACAGGTATCACTATCAATTATAAAATAATTGCTACATTGTGAGGAATCCAGTTGGATCCCTCCAACCTGTTTCTCCCTGCATCACATATATTAGCACATCGCAATATAAATATCAACCAGACAAATAAACACAAATATAGACAATCAACCACACAGATATTTAAATATCAATTATTTATAATGTCTAGCATCCAGATGTGAGTGAGAATAACTCACCTTGAGTTTTCGACGAGCGTTCGAAATTTTGAATTAAACCGAACGACGTCCGATTTAACCCCAAATTTCTACTTGTCCGGAATGACTCTGGATCTGCACCACCTCGTAGTGCTCGTCTCTGCGATTCCATCGCTTCCAGTTTCGTTAAGATCTGATACAGTATGAATTAGTTATGATTTTATAAAGTTCGTATATATTTTTATAAACAATTTCTTTTTATAATTTAATTTAATTACCCAGAACAAAATCGTAGCCGTTCAATCACGCAAAAGAAATCAGGCCACGCTCTCTTCTCTCACGCGACAATACCAGATAAATCGAACCCACTTCATCATCTAGGGTTCGCCACCGCCCCACCCACGATCGACATGAGTACGATCCAATGCCCCCACGTCATGCGCCCTTCCCAGCTCCACCCACGACTTGATTCTCGACAGGCTCGGCTGCCCCTTGCTCGTGAGAAACGCAAACGAACGGCGGCAACAAACGATCCATTACTGGCTCCAAGTGACGACGATAGGCAAGATCTACCGTTGGATGTGAAATACGTGACGAGATCTTCGATTCTCCAGTTAGGAGTTTCACGAATTAGGACCTGGATTGATCGATAATTGGAGATGAAATCGGAAGAGTTTCGGCCATTGACTTCTATAAGTGGCGGCCGGTGAAATATAATTAGGGTTTAGACATAAAATATATATATATAATAAATTTTAATATTGTTTAATTTATAAGATTTCTCAATTTAACAGTCTACGCAAACGAACTCCGATTTACACGTTTCGACAGGCTATCCGAGGGTTTTTCCGCGTTCCGGACACAATGGAACAGGTTTCGTAAGCTAATTTGATCGTATGAGCGAGATACGGAATTAAACGATCAATTTAAAATTAAATCGATTAAATCGATTTCGATGCGTTTCGAGCCGCCACGGTCAAACGACAACTCCGATTGCTACGAAAATTGAAATCCGATAATAACTAACTATTACGGATCCAATGGAACTAGTTTCGTCGAATTCCGAGACTGCGCCCCGGAAGGCTATTTTAACTCGTCTATTAAATCGGGCGATTTTCTGAAATTATCAAAAACACTTAAAATTTTACTTTTATAATTTTATTAACTTAACAATACATCATATAAAATTTATAAACACATTAAAAATCATTCTGGCTCATCCCAGACTCAAATCTGATTATTTGCATTTTAATAATATTAAATTCATTTTTAAATTAATATAAAATTCCAAATATTAATTTATCAACTTTAAAAATTCCTCTAAAAGTCCAACAACATTATTTATGTCCAAAAAGACTTTAAAATAAATTTTAAAACCATTTTATAGCTATTTACACCCAAATCCACCTTTTTATCCAAATCCCGAATATTTAATTATTATTTTTCCATTAATCAAATTCAACCAGAATTGCTATAAATTAAAATTATAGCTCATTTTCATTGATTGAACCCAAATCCATTCATTTCAAAATCAATTAAGAATCCACATTAACATTTAAAATGAATTAAATGTTCAAATTCAATAGCTTAAAAATACGGGATGTTACAATATGTTATTACGTTCGTGTGAGATTCTGTTCTGTCTATTTTTTCTTTGTTACCCTTCATGTTCCGTATTTTCGTGCAATTTGAGTTGGACATGTGTGGTTTATTGTCGATTCAAAGGGTACAGAAAAACGGGTCGTGACAATACTTTTATCCTCAGGTCTAGGAACAAGTTCCCAAACATCATTTCTGGTGAACTGATTCAATTCTTCTTGCATAGCAAGAATCCATGAATCATCAGATGATGCTTCCTTCGGATTTTTAGGTTCAATAGTTGATATAAAAGCTACATTACTCGTACTATTTAGTTGTTTTCTTGTTTTAACCATAGATTCAATATTTCCTAGTATATTTTCTACAGGATGATCTTTTAATAGTCTATTCTTTTATTAGGTTGAATGATTTCACAATTAGTTTCATTAGGTTCATTATTTAAAGTTACAAAATCTTCTTCATCTTCTATTTGTACAGTATCCTTAAAAATTTTATCAAAAGATACATGCATTGTTTCTTTAATAGTGTTAGTTCTTAAATTATAAACTCTAAATGCATTACTTCTATTAGAATACCCGATAAAGATACCTCTGTCGGATTTAGTTCAAATTTATCTAAATTATCTTTTGTATTAAGAATAAAACACTTACTACCAAAAACTTTAAAATAAGCTACTATGGGTTTGTTATTGTAAAGTAATTCATATGTTGTTTTATTAGTTAATGGTCTAACTAAAATCCTATTTAATAAATAACAAGCTGTAGCGACTACTTCAACCCAAAAGTTTTTAGGTAAGTTACTATCAGAAAGTATTGTTCTAGCACACTCTTGAATAGTTCTATTCTTACGTTCTACCACTCCGTTTTGTTGTGGAGTTCTTGGAAAAGAGAAATTATGAGTGATTCCTTTTTGATTACATAAATTCTCAAAATTTTCATTTTCAAATTCTCCACCGTGATCACTACGAATAGTTTTTATTTTTAAAGAAAATTGATTTTGAATTCTTTTAGCAAAATTCTTAAATAATTCAAAAGCATCACTTTTAAGTTTAAGAAAAAATGTCCAAGCATATCAAGAATAATCATCTACAATTACAAAAACATATTTATTGTGATTAATTGATTGAACTTGAGATGGACCAAATAAATCTAAATGAAGTAATTCTAGAGGTTTAGAAGTAGAAATCATATCTTTTAATTTAAATGAACTTTTCTTAAGTTTTCCTAATTGGCAAGCATCACATATACTATCTACTTTAAAGTTTAACTTGGGAAGACCTCTTACTAAGTCAAGTTTTGATAACCTAGATAATAGCTTGAAATTTAAGTGACCAAATCTTTTATGCCAAATCCAAGGGTCACTTGTATTTGCCAAAAGACATAAGTTATCATTTGAAACTTTCATACTAAGGATGTAAATGTTTTTCTTCCTAATTCCTTCAAAGATAATATTTGACTTATTATCTTCGATGTGACACTTATCTTTTCCAAATTTAATTTTAAATCCTTTATCACATAGTTGACTTATACTAAGCTGGTTATGTTTTAAATTCCTAACTAGCAAAATATCATAAATAAGAGTAGTTTTAGAATTACCGACATTGCCGATGCCAATCACATATCCTTTTGAGTTGTCTCCAAAGTTGACCAATCCACCATCTTGATATATAATGTCATTGAGTATCTCGGGATTTCCAGTCATATGCCTTGAATAGCCACTATAAAGTATCCATTTATCTTTCTCAATTTGCACAGTTTGTCCATTGTTTGTTGATTCTTCAAAAGCCATGTAACATGTCTGTTCCTGCATAACAAACCAATTCGGTAGATAACTTGATTTTTCATAAAAACTATATGCAGACTTATGATACTTTGATGAAATGCATACATTCAAACTAGTATTAACAAAATTTTCTAAAAATGCCATTTTCAACTTTTCAAGTTTCAGATTATGAAAACTATGAAAACCTATGCTATGATATCAATTGAAAGGGAGTGCAGATTAAGGATCTTAAGGCTAATTTAACACTAAAGGAGGGGGTGAATAGTGTTTAATGGATTCTAAGACTTATATGGAGTAAATTAAAATTATGACACAAACAAATGCAGAACTTAATCACAGAACAATCACAGATGAAGAAAGTAAATAAAAAGCAATAAAAGAAAAGAACACAGTGGATTTTATACTGGTTCGGAGTTACCCTACATCCAGTCATGTACCAAGGCAGAACACCTCATACAGATTTTTATTATACCAAAGTCGAGATTACAATCCTCAGTTTCTAAAGGCCTTGATGTACCCTCCTGTCTCACGAGTCCGGGGCAAACTCTCTTGATTTACGGGCCACAAGATTACCCAATTGATTTCCAGGCATAACCACACCTTATAGAGAGACTCGACAAACTTTTGATTACAAATTGATCCTATAACTCTGAATAGCACTTTGATCTTCAAGAGAGGGTAGAGAACCAAACAAGAATGAGATTCTAATTTGATTCACTTGAGAATTCGGCAGAATTTCGGCACGATCTTAAAAATATGAAAATTTTAGAATATGGATTTGTGGAGAAGGAGTGAAGAAAATAAGAAAATAGTTAGTTAAAAAATTCATTTTTGAAGGCTATTTATAGACCAGTAACGTTCATAACCATTCGTGAAGAGATTTAAACGAATAGACACTTCTTTTGAAAATTGAAACTTTTGAATTTAACGGCCACCATGTCGACATGGGGTATCCCATGATGTCGACATCCCTTAGTTAAAAACAATGTAAAATTTGTTTTGAAAATGGTATTGAAAGGAAAACAAGATGAAATGATTCTGGAGCAAAATAAACTAATTTTCCTATGTTTTAAAATAAAGGAGAGTAGAAAAATATATTTTTAGAATGTATATATAAATTTGATTTTAAATCTCAAGTATATATATATATTATAAAAGAATATTTAAAAATCAGAAGATAGTTTTAAAAACAAACGAAGTTTTAAACAAGAGTTTATTTAAAAACAAAAACAAAGAATATTTTAAGGCTAAAACATTTTGAAAAGCAGTTTTGAAAATCATTTTGAAAAACCATTTTGAAGTAGTTTTGCAAACTTCTTCCTAGAGAATATCTCATCACATCAGGACTCGAGAACTTGTACAAAACTAGGTTGTTCGTGGGTTTGTAAGCCACTTGTCGTATGTTTATAAGCTACTTGTCGTGGGTTTGTAAGCCACTAAGAAGATAGAAATGGGTTCCATCCCAAATGAAATTTGGAATGAAGATTTTCGTGCTATTATGAAGTTTTAACAATAAACTAGACACATATCTTGAAATCTTGATCTTGATACTCAGGAGTCTTCAAACTTGATTTCTTCATTCTTGATCTTTATACTGTACAGTCTTCAATAATCAGTACCTGCCTTATATATATCCTGCATAATAACATTCATACATATCTAGACAATAGTGTTAGTATATAAGTTATAATAAAATAAGTTACAAAGGTTGTTGTCATCAAAACCACTATCTCCAGTTCCTAATAATTTTTTCTTCTCTTCTCCCGAGGGAGGTGTGACATGATCAGGCTTCTTCCTAGACCCTTATATGGAGTGCTTTGCGATGATCCAACATGCATTCTCTGAGTGCACCCAGGTGGAGGAAGAGAGACTGAAATAAAGAGAGTATGACCAAGCAAAGTTACAGACAAAGGAGGAGGGATGACCTCTATCGTCTCTAGCTTGACCTTTCTGGCTAGGAGAAAGTTCTTGCTTAAGCATACTACATTAGGACCCAATAGGGGCTCGGAGAATCCAGTAACAACAACATCGTCTTCGATCCAAGCTTCCTGAATCCCATTAATCCCTTCGTCTTGTGAAGCGTCTATCATCCGCTTGTCAAGCCCAAGAGTCTCGCCAATTGGAATACTCGGGACCATTGTTGAAATAGTCATGGCCATCGATTCTGTGGTAGACGTTTTTTGTCCCGATTTGAGACCTTTGTCATGAAGCGGGATGACCTGGGGTCGACTTGAAACTTAAGAGATAAAAAAAGTAGATTAGCGAAAGTCAATCAGTGACATATGGACTCTCTCAAATATTGGCGAAATCAATGAAATATCTCCTTCAAACTGGGATTCAGTGCGGGCCGGAGTGCCGCCAGAATTCCCTTACAAGATGAGAGAAAAGACCGTGGACTTTTGTATTTGTGGTTGGTCTGGGTTATATCCCGGGACCAAAGATGAATGAGGAATAGTTTTAGGTCCGGATGTATCCCCAATGGTAGCATCTTGAGGCAATGATCCAGAGCCTTCACCTAAGCCTTTTTGCACTGTAATGGCCAGCTCCGAATAAAGAATTGGTTCACCCTCTCTTAGCACCTTAGGTTCATCTCCTACCAGGATCTCTTTCTCTAACTGAACCAGGTCTACCTCACCACCCTTTAGAAATTCCTTCTCCTCTGTGACAACTTGTTCCCAGGCAAGAGCCAAAGTCCTAGGGTAATCATCATCGAACCACTCTAAGTTATGAAAATTGAGAATATTGGCATTGTACTTGATGAGCATCAGTTTAAATCTGTCCATTGTCTACTTCTCTACGGCCTCAACCTTCCTCTGACAAGCGCATCCGCATCTCTAGCACGTTCAATCGCCTTATTCCTTTCCTCATGAGTAGTAACCAGCTCTTCGCAATACCCTCGAGCCTGTTGGAGAGCCTCGTCTTTCTGCCTTGTCTTGCTCTCGAGCTTAGATGACAACTCATCTACTTTCTTGTTCAAAGCGTCTTTCTCCAGCACTAAGTCACAGTTTTAATGATGTGCGGTCTCTATATCATCGTGATGCTTGGTCCTCTCACTCTCGAGTGCCTTGATAGCATCCTCGGCCTTTTTCTCGGCTTCAGCTTGTATTTTCTCAAGTTTTCAACCTCAGCGTCGATATAAGCGATGATCCTTTTATCTTTGCGTCTCCAGGAGTTTCAGATTATCGATCTCAAGTTTCCTTTCCTTTGAAACCTTAGAGACCTTCTTAGCTACCCACCTCCACTCGTTATATTGGTTATAAGAGTCTGCTACATAGGCGACCGTCGCATCTTTGACCTCTAGTGGAATGTTCTTCAGGTTGGGCACAAACATGAGCCCGTCAAAGCATACATTCAGGAACTGTTCCTTCAGCTCAGCAATTCGGGCATCAGCAGCAAGTTGTTGCTCCATGGTGACGACCGGAGCTTCGAGCGATTTCTTACCAGCCTTATGATGAGAGGCCTCAGAACTGTCCTTATGGTACCTACGATCAGAAAGTCGAATGGTATGAGTTGATGCCAAGTATTGGATGGGAATGGAAGTTGGAGGTGGTGCGTGAGAAATATCGCCAGGTTGAAAGTCATCTCGACGATCAAATTATCTATCCGAGCTTCTTGGTGGAGGTGACCTGGACCTGGAATAATATCTAAAGGCAAAGTCATTATCAGCAGCTCTGGGTTGGTAGCAAGTTCCTTCCTTGGGGCCATGGTGAATAACTTATAGTGGATTATTGAAAATCTGAATAGTAGAGCAGTAAGGTTGAAAGATTAGATCTATCTCTTGGATTTGAGAAATCCAATAGTAAATGATGGATCCAAGTAGCCTGAGAATATGAGTTTCTCAGTGTAAGCACCAAAACCTTTGAACCAAAAATGGCACAAACACCCAAAAGATTGTTTAGAGAATAAAAAGTGAAGAAAAATAATGAAAAATGTGCAACGCACTGCGTTTATAGTGGTTTGGCTAATCTAGACGTATGACCACTTAGAGATCACTGGATTACAAGTAGGAGTTCTTACGGATCGATATAAATCCTTAGGTGATTATAAGAAATTAGAGTAAGAGAAAGTAAGAGCTAAAAGATCCATAAAAATGAGACCTTTCCCTCTATTTATATATGTAGGAAGTCTAAAATATCACCCCCATGATCCCTACATCCTTTTCCACGTCATAGACTACTTCTTTCAAAAAATAGATGGACACCTCATCAATATTCACGGATTGATACTAATCCATGGGCTTGGATCGGTACCGATCTATAAATTCTTCACTTGGACAATTTTGATCCTTTTGTCTTGGCTCGATTGATGGTAGCTTCGTGATTCCAAACTTGTTTGCACCATTATTTTCTTGTTTCTGAGTCCAAACGATGAATCGGTGGAGAAGCTAAATTATTGATTCAAGTGCTTGTGGAGATTGATAGAGAATTGCATGGGATCGACAAAACAACACTTGAAATAGGCTTCTAGTATCAAGTACAGTGGGTAGTAGGAGGATGGGTAAGTTTGGGTGAAGAAAATTGGATCTTGGGCCTTTCTTCTTGTGTTGGCTTGGTCTTCGTCTCATGGCTTTGTCTGTACTTGTTTTTTGGACTCTCGATCTATTTCTCCAGGCTTTCTACCTAGATAGTTTCCAAGTTCGTTTCGTCCAGTTTGTCCAAACATTGTCTGGTCAAAAGGTGAGATAACACTTGCATTCAAAAACCTTAGCCAAACTAACTGCCTCTCTGAAGTCCACAGGGTTAAGTGCAATCACATTGTACCTTATCTTCTCCTTTAACCCATCAATAAATTTCTCCAACTGAAACGGGTTTGGCAATGCATCACATAAGCCCTGAAGTCCCACAAATTTAGCGAGGTAAGATTGCACCATTGCTATTTTCTTTAGGTTAGATATAGCCCCATAGGGTCTTCGCAAATCGAGCTAAAATTTCTTCCTTGAAAATTGTCTAATGCCCAAAATTCTTGACCTTTTTTGAAAGCCAGTTAAACCATTTGTGTGCATCATTTTTAAGGTGAAAAGAACAAGTAGCAACTCATTCCATCTCGGGTGTACTATGATATCGAAATAGGTGTTCAACTTGACTAAGTCATTCCACCACTCCATCATCTCCATTGTATGTAGGGAACTCTAACTTTATAACAGTGTTCTGGAGCAACCTGAGGGTGGTTGTCTGTCTGGTTTGGTTTCTTGCTGCTTCATTGGGTTAGCCCTTAATGGAGTTGCTGGGTTCTAATAATGATAAGTACAGGAAATTTTGGTGAAAAATAACCTAGCTACTCCTCCCCAGTTTATTCAAACTCCCAAATTATATATCCTAATGTAATACAGATCATACCAAATATATCCTAATACAAATCATACCAAATATATCCTAATCCAAATCATACCAAATATATCCTAATACAAATCATACTAAATATATCCTATCACTTCCCCTCAAGTTGGAGCATGCAAATCACAAATGCCCAAATTGCATAACAAATAACAAAACTGTTGACGACCAAGGGCCTTAGTCAAAATATCAGCTAACTGATGACCAGTAGGTACATACGAAGCAGTAATATTTCTACACTGCAACTCATCACGAACAAAGTGGCAATCAACTTCAATGTGCTTGGTTCGGTCATGGAACACCGGGTTCTTCGCAATATGCAAAGCAGATTGACTATCACAAAACAACCGCATGGGCTTGGAATGAATCACACCAAGAGAACACAACAATGATTTTATCCACTTAAGTTCACAAGTCGTAACGGCCATAGAACAATATTCTGCCTCCGCAGATGAACGAGAAACAGTCGGTTGCTTCTTAGTTTTCCAGGAAACAGGAGAGCGACCAAGAAGTACAAAATAACCAAACACCGAATGACGCGTCAAAGGACAAGCTGCTCAATCACTATCATAATAAGCTGTCAACTGCATATCACTGGGACGAAGCAAAATACCTTGACCAGGTTGCATTTTAATATATCGTAAGACACGGATGGAAGCATCCCAATGTGCGACCTAAGGATTACTCAAAAACTGAGCAAGAGTATGAACTGAATAACTCAACTCAGGTCGAGTGACAGAAAGATACACCAAGCGCCCTACCAAACGCCTATATTGCTCCGGATGCTCATAAGGATCATTCGCCGCATAAGCCAAACGATGATTCTGTTCCATTGGTGTATCAATAGGTTTACAACCTAACATACCTGTCTCTGTCAATATATCCAAATCATATTTCCGTTGAGAAAGAAAAAATCCCTCATCACCACGAGCTACTTCAATCCCAAGAAAATATTTCAACACACCAAGATCCTTCATATGAAAACACGTACTCAAGTATTGCTTGAACCTCAAGATCACATCATATGAGGAACCTGCAATAATCAAATCATCCACATAAACTAGTACATATAGAGAAACCCCATCCCGCTGATAACCAAATAACGAATAATCAGCAACGGATTGTGTAAAACCAAATTTCCGCAAAGCACTAGATAACTTAGCAAACCACTGCCGTGGAGCTTGATGTAGACCATACAATGACTTGCGTAACCGACACACTTTCCCAGGAGTAGGACTACTATAACCTGTGGGAAGCTGCATATAGACCTCTTCCTCCAAATCACCATGAAGAAAAGCATTACATACATCCATCTGATGCAATGCCCAATTACGAGCAATAGCAACAACAAGAAAAATACGAACAGTACCCATCTTAGCAACTGGAGCAAAAGTTTCATTATAATCAATACCAGCAATCTGCCGGTTACCATACACAACCAAACGTCCCTTAAGACGCTCAACATCACCATTAGCACGTCGCTTTATTTTATAAACCCAACCACTACCAATAGCCTTCTTACCAGGTGGCAAATCCTCTAATGTCCATGTGCCATTCCGTTCAAGTGCATCAATCTCCTCTTTCATTGCCTGACGCCAACCTGCATCCTAAACAACCTCTTTAAAGGAAGTAGGCTCGTTTTGAGATGTAATTGCTGCTAAAAAATGCTTGTCTTACAGAAAATTTATCATAATCCACATAACAAGCTATACTAAAAGGTTTACCTGAGGAACGAGATGGAGTAGGAGAAGCAGTACAGGGGTCTATCTTGCACATAACAGTGTTAGTAATATATCCACGAAGACGAGACGAGGGAAGCTTGATGCGGTGCCCACGACCAAGATTATCACTATTTGAATCAATGCTTGAATTCTCCCCGGACTCCACACCATCTAAATTAACTCCCGTACTCCTCCTCGACTCCACACCATCACACTCGTATGTACAAGGCTGATGGGCAGAATGCTCTATAGCCTCCCCAGTGGACGGGGTTGCAGCCTGCTGCTCACTCACGCTACCTCTATCTTCAACTATCACATCCTCTACCCAAATCAGGCATAACACCCCACTCATCATCAAACACACCATTCGTGGAATTCTAGGATAGAAACTGATTCAAATGCTCATTGGGGGAGGTGGAAGAGGAATCATGGGTAGAAAAAGAAATGACATGCTCAATAAATTTGACATCATGACTAATAAAATACACATGAGCATATAAATCATACAAACGCCACCCCTTTTGACCCAAGGGATAACCAACAAAGATACATCTCCTAGAACGAGGGCCAAATTTATCCTTCACATGAGGCTGATTCGCAGCATAGCAAAGACACCCAAATACCTTCAAAGCAGACATACTAGGTGGACTCCCAAAAAGCATTTCATAAGGAGTTTTACCATCCAAAACAAGAGTGGGAATCCGATTAATAAGATGACAGGCAGTTAAGACACACTCCCTCCAAAAATCAATAGGCAAATAAGCTTGAAAGCGTAGGGCACGAGCAACATTTAGAACATGTTTATGTTTACGTTCTACTCTACCATTTTGTTGGGGAGTATCAACACAAGAGGTTTGATGCAAGGTGCCTTAATGAGCAAAAAAAATCCTTTAAACATTTAAATTCTTGTCCATTATCACTACACAAAACCTTCACTGGCCTATTAAACTGCGTTTTGACAATAGCAAAAAAATTTGGAATCAATTCGCCAACCTCATATTTACCGACCATCAAATATATCCATGTAGCACGAGAAAAATCGTCAACTATGGTCAAAAAATAATGAGCTCCACAACTAGAAGCAACACGATAAGGACCCCAAATATCACAATGTATTAAATCAAACAAATCAGTTGCTTTACTTGTACTTAATGGAAAAGAGTCACGAGGTTGTTTAGCCATAAAACAAACATCACAATTGTCATTACAAAATTTATTCGTACTACTAATACTACTACTTCCAACAGGTAATAAAGAACGGACCACTTTCATGGAAGGATGACCCAACCGTCTATGCCATAACTGAGCGGAGTCTGCAACTGTGGAGTTAAATGCTTGAATACTACGAACTGGTCGGAAGAGATAGACCCCATTACACTGCTCCCCTGTCCCAATCAGGTTCCTCAAACTCCGGTCCTGAATAGTGCATAGCTTGTTAGTGAAAAATACAATAAATTTTTGTTTTTCAAGCAATTGAGACACAGACAACAAATTGCAATTAAGGGTAGGTACATATAATATATTATCAAGAATCAAGTCATGGCTTAATTTAATACGGCCTACTTTAGTGGCAGTGTCATGTTTTCCATTCGGAAAACCAATGGTTTCTTAAGCAATTTCTTTGATATCAAAAAACAAGTCAAGATTACCCGACATATAGTTTGAAGCTCCTGTATCAATAATCCATTGGTCCGAAAATTTCTTACCATGCAACTTTGGAGTAGAAGACACGGCTGAGGAAGTCTTGAGAGCTGCGATGAGCTGCTGTACTTGCGCATCAGTGAGAGTGGGTAACGAAGCACGATCCACCCCACTGGTATAGCTCGAAGGGCTTTGATAAGAGCTGTCCATGGCAGCAGCAAATGTGCCTCGCCCTCGCCCACCTGGCCGACCACCACGGCTCCCTCCTCTGCCACCAGGCCTGCCTCCACCATGGCCACCAGAACCAGCCCACTCAAGCCACCCAATAAGCTCGAAACACTTCTCCTTCTCATGACCCTTTCGACCACAATGAGAGCACATTCGTAGATCTACGTGATGTAGGCTAAGTGTTAGGTCGTGACCGACCTAACGAAACCTTAAGTCGTTCGGAAGTGATGAGTCATTTACGACCTTAGAACATGGGAGCTAACAAGGAAGTTTGCAAGGAAGGGATACAAAATGAAGTACTAAGTCGTGTACGACCTAACGAGTTAAGGGATAGGTCGCTAGAACGACCTAGCGAGCTTCATCTGGGAAATAGGTCGCTGGAACGACCTAACAGGTTGCTACGACCTAACGAGTTGAAGAATAAGGTGCTACGACCTAACGAGTCACGATCTATGTTAGGTCGCAGAGAAAAGGAACGACCTAAGTTAGGTTGCAGGGAGATGTGGAGAGATAGGTCGCTCACTATAAGTCGTGAGGCCTTAGGTCGTGAAGACTTAGGTCGCAAAGATTCTCTGAAGCCGCTTCTTTTAGGTCGCTGATGGGGATGTCGTTCATTCTTAGGTCGCGCGCTCCAGAAGCCGTTCATTTGTTTAGGTCGTTTATCTGTTGTAACTGTTTTGTTTTAACTCGTCTACCTTTAAGTCGTAAGTCGTGAGTTGTATGTATCTTAGGTCGTTATGTTGTCTTGTATGTTGATTTGTAATATGTGGTTGTGTTGTAATGTGATCTGTTAGGTCATTAACGACCTATACTAAGTCGCTGGGTTTTTAGGTCGCACTATTTTTAGGTCGTAGGTCGTTCACGACCTAAGTGTTGTCATGTTTTCAGTGTTGAGTTGTAACTTCTATAAATAGGCCGGTGGTGCCATTTGTAATGGTTGTTGATTTTTGAATAAAATTCTTGTTTGTTAGCTTTGTGCTTTCAATTAAAATCGGTAGTTGAGTGTAATCTCCTATCTCCACCTTCGACATTCGAGTGCGCTCGAATCTTCGATCGTTGAAGCCAATTCGCGGAATCAAGTGCGCTTGATCAACGCTCGAAGAATTGTAGATCTCTCTTCACGGTATCGTGCGCGATCAACGTGCCAGAGATAGCTAGAATTCGGTATCTTAGGATCAACGAATTTGGGCATTTCAGTATTTCTTAATCCACCGATTGCTATTTTCATCGATCTACCTTGTTTTGTTTAATCCGCTGCGTCAGTTTGGTATCAGAGCCTGTTTTAGCCAATCATAGCTAAATCGAGTCTCGGAGCCGAGAATTTGAATTTTGAAGTGTTGAAGAGCTTCGGCCGAGCTAAGCAAGTGAAGGCCGTGTACATCATTTTGGTATCATTTGAAAGTCAAAGCCGATAATCGAAGTGTTTGTAAAGTTTCGAATCATGCCGCCGAGAAGAGCTAATCGACATCAAAATATTGAAACATTGTATCGAAGAGAAGAGGCCGATCAAATGGAGCAACGTATGCATGAAAAATTTGATGAAGGTATTGGTAGACTGGAAAGAATGATGCTTGAATTGAATCAAAGTAGAAGAAGAAATTCACCTGAATCAATGCATGGAGGAAGTAGAGTTTCACCACATTCAGACCGGGAGATGAGAGAAAGTCATGATCGTAGAAGTGCTGAAAACCATAGTAGGAATGATGATGATCATGATAGAAGGAATGTAGATAGAAGGGATGTTGGTGGAAGACGTGATGGTAGTAGAGATGTTGGTGGTCAGGATCGACATCGATATACATCTGATTTTGAAGAGGAGTATGACGGTGGTAGTGTTCGAGGACAAGGACGAGGTCAAGGAAGAAATTACTTTGAGTATGATCACAAGTGGGAATCGGGGATGAAAACTGAAATTCCTGAATTCAAGGGTGGTATGCAAGCTGAGGAGTTTTTAGATTGGGTGGCTAATGTTGAAGAGATTTTTGACTTCAAAGAGGTCCCAGAACATCGTAGGGTGAAGTTGGTTGCTACAAGGTTGAGGGGTAGAGCTTTGGCGTGGTGGCAGCAAACCAAACTTACACGTGAAGGGATGGGAAAGTCAAAGGTTGAATCATGGGAAAAGATGAAGAAATTGATGAAAGCTACATTCTTACCTTATAATTATCAATCGCTTATGTATCAGAGGCTGCAAAACTTGAGGCAAGGAACAAAGACTGTGAATGACTATGCTGATGAATTCTATCAACTGATCGCAAGAAATGACATCATGGAGACAGAGGAACAATTAACAGCTCGATTTGTTGGAGGTTTGAGAATGCAATTTCAAGATAGGGTGAACATGTTTGATCCCAGATCAGTTGCAGAAGCACACCAAAAGGCGTTAGCTTGGGAGAAGCAAGGTAGACGAGGTGGTGGTGTGTTTACAAATCCAACAATCCAGTGAAGGGTGTTAGTGGAAGTTCTAATGTTTCAAAAGCTATTGCAAAACCAGTTGTGAATGAGGTTGGGAAGACGAAAGTCAATAATGGTTTCAAGTGTTATAATTGCCAGGAAATGGGCCATAAAAGTAATGAATGTCCAAAGCCGAAGAAGAGAGCTATGATAGTGGAGGTTGAGGATGAAGAAGCTGAATGTTCCAATTCACCACCTAAAGAGGAGGAAGAAGAAGTGTCGGGAGACGAAGGTTGTAATCTGATGATGAGGAGGTCTTGTTTGACACCAAAGCAAGAGGAGGATTGTAGTTGGTTGAGGAGCAATATTTTTCAGTCGACATGTACTATTCTGGGGAAAGTTTGCAAATTTTTTATTGATGCTGGAAGCTGTGATAATATAATTTCTTCAGAAGCTGTGAGGAAGTTGGCGTTGAAGACTGAGAAACATCCGAAACCGTACAAGTTGGCTTGGTTGAGGAAAGGCGGGGAGGTGAAAGTTGGACGAAGAGCTCGAGTTAATTTTTCAATTGGAAAGAAATATAGAGATGAAATTTGGTGCGATGTGGTAGATATGGATGTCTATCATTTGTTGCTGGGAAGACCATGGCAGTATGATAGGGCGGTGCAACATGATGGGCATACCAACGGTTACAGTTTCATGTTTGAAGGCACGAAGATTACTCTAGTTCCAAAGAAGCGACAACAAGAAGAAAACAAACTGGAGGAGATTGAAGAGCTGAAAACTTTATTATCCTTGAAGGAGTTTGTTAAGGAGGTTGAAGAGGAGCCTGAAGTGTTTTTGTTAATTGGGCGTGAGAGCAGGGAAGTGGTTGAGATACCTGAAGAAGTAAAACCAGTACTGGAGGAATTCAAAGATGTATTTCCTGAAGAGCTACCAGCGGAGTTACCACAGTTGAGGGATATACAACACCAGATAGATCTTGTTCCAGGTGCTGTGTTGCCACATAAACCACACTATAGAATGAGTCCGAAAGAACATGAAGAGTTGCGTAGGCAGGTAGAGGAATTGCTTGAACAGGGACGAATACAGGAGAGTTTAAGTCCGTGTGCTGTACCAGCATTACTCGTACCCGAAGAAGGATGGTTCATGGAGAATGTGTACGGATAGCAGGGCACTGAATAAGATAACTGTTAGATACAGATTTCCGATGCCGAGGCTTGATGATCTATTGGATCAAATCAGTGGGTCTGTAATCTTTTCTAAGATTGACTTGAAGAGCGGTTATCATCAAATTCGAATTAGACCAGGGGATGAGTGGAAGACAGCATTCAAGACGAGAGAAGGATTGTATGAATGGCTGGTCATGCCGTTTGGTCTGTCGAATGCACCAAGTACATTCATGAGGGTGATGAATCAAATTTTCAGGCTGTACATTGGGAAGTTCGTGGTGGTTTACTTTGATGATATTCTGATCTACAGTGCTAATACGGAGGAGCATGTTCAGCATGTGAGGAAAGTGTTAATTATCCTTCGTGAAGAACAATTCTACGCTGCTACGAAGAAGTGTGTTTTTATGGCGAGGAGTGTTTTATTTCTGGGGTATGTTGTATCGAAAGAAGGAATACAGGTAGACCAAAGTAAAGTTGAAGCTATCAGAGATTGACCGCAACCCAAGACGATAACGGAGGTTCGGAGTTTTCATGGGTTGGCTTCATTTTATCGAAGGTTTATTCCACACTTCAGTAGTGTGATGGCGCCTATTATAGATTGTATGAAAGGGAAGCAATTTTTATGGTTGGAGGAAGCAGGATTTGCTTTTGAGAAGATCAAGGAGCTTTTGACGACAGCACCAATTCTAGTGTTGCCAGATTTTCAGTTATTATTTGAATTACATACTGATGCATCAAAAGTTGGAATTGGAGGAGTGTTGAGTTAGAGGGGACGTCTGATTGCATATTTCAGTGAGAAACTATCAGGAGCGAAGATGAGATACAATACATATGATGTGGAATTTTATGCAGTTGTGCAAGCCGTTAAACATTGGAGACATTACTTATTTCACAAGGAGCTCGTGCTATATACAGATCATGAGGCTTTGAAACATCTGCATGGGCAAGAGAAGATTTCAGCAAGGCATGCATCATGGATTGCGTACCTGCAGCAGTTTACATTTGTTGTGAAACACAAGTCTGGAATTACAAACCGTGTGGCGGATGCGCTGAGTAGAAGAAATCACTTGTTAACTACCTTGAAGGTTGAAGTGATGGGGTTTGAGATACTTCCAGAATTGTACATTGAAGATCCTTACTTTGTGAAATTTGTTGATAAAGTCAAGGAGGGAGAAACGGATGAGTTTTTGATGGTAGATGGTTTTCTGTTCAAAGGAAATCGATTGTGCATACCTGATTGTAGTTTGAGAATGAAGATTGTGAAGGAGCTACATGAAGAAGGCCATGTGGGGAAAGACCGTACATTACAGTTGATTTCACAATCTTTTTTTTGGCCATCAATGAGGAAAGAAGTGGAAAGGTTTGTAGAGCGATGTCATATCTGTCAGGTTTCGAAAGGAACTGCGACCAATGCTGGATTATATATGCCATTACCTGTGCCAACTAAGCCTTGGGTTGATGTGAGTATGGATTTTATTTTGGGGTTACCGCGAACTCAAAGGGGGAACGATTCCATTTATGTGGTGGTGGACAGGTTTTCAAAGATGGCACATTTCATCGCTTGTAAGAAGACAGCTGATGTCGTCCGTGTTGCTGAGTTATTCTTTAAAGAAGCGTATCGTTTACATGGTTTGCCAGAATCCATTGTTTCTGATCGGGATACTAGATTTCTAAGTCATTTTTGGCTAAGTTTGTGGAAGATGGTGGGAATGAAGTTGAACTTTAGCAGCGCTTATCATCCGCAGACGAATGGACAGACCGAGGTCGTGAACAGATCATTGGGGAATTTGTTGAGATGTCTTGTGAAAGATAATCTGAAAAGTTGGGATATGAAATTATGTCAAGCGGAGTTTGCTCATAACCATGCTATAAACCGCAGTACAGGATTCAGTCCATTTCAAATAGTTTATTCAATTTTACCAAAGGGACCGTTGGATTTGACGATAGTACCACAATCCAAGGGAACCGTTAAACGGGCTGTTGATTTAGTTGATGGATTGGCAGAATGTCATCAAATCGTTCAGGAACGATTGGAAAAAGCGAATGAGAAGTACAAACGATCTGCAGATCTAAAGCGAAGGAGTGTTGAATTTAATGAAGGTGATTTGGTTTATGCAGTGTTAACAAAGGATCGTTTTCCAGTGGGAACGTACAATAAATTGAAAGCACGGAAGAATGGTCCAGTAAAATTTTTGAAGAAAATCAATGAGAACGCGTATCAATTGGAATTGCCAAATAATGTTCATACTTATGATGTGTTTAACATTAAATACTAGTTCCGTATCATGGGAATGAGTGTGTTGTGGAGGAGGAAGGTGCAAATTCGGGGACGAATTTCTCTCAACCAGGGGAGGATGATGCAGGCCAAGTGTTAGGTCGTGACCGACCTAACGAAACCTTATGTCGTTCGGAAGTGATGAGTCGTTTACGACCTAAGAACATGGGAGCTAACAAGGAAGTTTGCGAGGAAGGGATACAAAATGAAGTACTAAGTCGTGTACGACCTAACGAGTTAAGGGATAGGTCGCTGGAACGACCTAGCGAGCTTCATCTGGGAAATAGGTCGCTGGAACGACCTAACAGGTTGCTACGACCTAACGAGTTGAAGAATAAGGTGCTACGACCTAACGAGTCACGATCTATGTTAGGTCGTAGAGAAAAGGAACGACCTAAGTTAGGTCGCGGGGAGATGTGGAGAGATAGGTCGCTCACTATAAGTCGTGAGGCCTTAGGTCGTGAAGACTTAGGTCACAAAGATTCTCTGAAGCCGCTTCTTTTAGGTCGCTGATGGGGATGCCGTTCATTCTTAGGTCGCGCGCTCCAGATGCCGTTCATTTGTTTAGGTCGTTTATCTGTTGTAACTGTTTTGTTTTAAGTCGTCTACCTTTAAGTCGTAAGTTGTGAGTTGTATATATCTTAGGTCGTTATGTTGTCTTGTATGTTGATTTGTAATATGTGATTGTGTTGTAATGTGATCTGTTAGGTCGTTAACGACCTATACTAAGTCGTTGGGTTTTTAGGTCGCACTATTTTTAGGTCGTAGGTTGTTCACGACCTAAGTGTTGTCCTGTTTTCAGTGTTGAGTTGTAACTTCTATAAATAGGCCGGTGGTGCCATTTGTAATGGTTGTTGATTTTTGAATAAAATTCTTGTTTGTTAGCTTTGTGCTTTCAATTAAAATCGGTAGTTGAGTGTAATCTCCTATCTCCACCTTCGACATTCGAGTGCGCTCGAATCTTCGATCGTTGAAGCCAATTCGCGGAATCAAGTGCGCTTGATCAACGCTCGAAGAATTGTAGATCTCTCTTCACGGTATCGTGTGCGATCAACGTGTCAGAGATAGCTAGAATTCGGTATCTTCGGATCAACGAATTTGGGCATTTCAGTATTTCTCAATCCACCGATTGCTATTTTCATCGATCTACCTTGTTTTGTTTAATCCGCTGCGTCACTACGCCTTGCTGCCCCCTACTTTGCGCCACACCATCAACAACAAACCCAACCACATCCCCACACGACTCTTGGGCATCCGTGACAAATTGGTGCCGCTCCGCCGCAAGTACCTTACCATGCGCATAAGCAAGAGTAGGCAAAGGATCGAGCATCAGCAAACCCGACGCAACATCACGGTACTTTTTAGAATCAAGACCCATGAGAAATTGATGCAATTTTTCGTTCTCTAACAAAGTAATATACTCACTAGCAGCGGAACATGTACATGTAGGTAATTTAGTAGCACTAGCCAATTCTTCCCATAAGGTACGCAACTCACCATAATACTCAGCAATAGAACGACCACGTTGCTTACAATCAGCAATTAAACTCTTCAATTCATGAATACGAGGGCCATTACTAAGGGAGTATCTATCACGGAGATCATCCCACAAGGTCTTAACTTTATCAGGCAAAGAAACAGTCTTACGAATGGAGACATCAATGGTATTATATATCCAAGCAACGAGCATTGAGTTAACTATTTCCCATTGATTATAATCTGGAGAAGTAACAGCCGGTTGGGTGATACTACCGTCAACAAACCCTAACGTATTTTTAGCACGTAAATTATTCCGAAGAGAACGCACCCACTCATCATAGTTATTCCCTTTCAACAAAATAGGACTAATTGTAGAACCAGTACCTTCGGAGGGATGTAAGTAATAAGGAGTAAAAGGTTCATACCGAGATGATGATGATGGTGGTTGCTTGTCTTCACTCGTCGCAAAAAAAAAAAACAAACAAACCTCTGCTCGAAACACACAAAAAACTATTTTTTATGCCTTAACTTAAGAGGCTCTGATACCATGATAAGTACAGGAAATTTTGGTGAAAAATAACCTAGCTCCTCCTCTCCAGTTTATTCAAACTCCCAGATTATATATCCTAAAGTAATACAAATCATACCAAATATATCCTATTAAATAAGGTAGCTCATGGATTAGGGGTTCTTGCAAGTTTCTTGGAAGGTTTCTTTGTACAGGTAGGGACATAAGGCACTGCTTTGGTATGAGCATGGATCTGCTGATGTGATTTCTCACTCCTGCTTATATTTCCCCTTTGATTCTTGAGATCTTTCAATTCTCTAGCCACATTGTTAGGCATTTCACTAATACTCTCTATCTTAATATTAAGTTCTTGGTGGTGATCTTGCAAATTTTGGGTTGTGTCTTGTAAAACCTGACTTGATTCTTGGAGTTCCCTGATGGCCACTGCTGTTTTCAGATTGATTTGATCTTGCCTAGAGCTCTCATGATCATCAACACCAGATCTGACATCAGAGTTATCAACATTCTCATCATCGGAGATTTCTAGCTGATTATCAAACTTGGTTGGCTCTGATACCAATGTCTTAGGGCCCTTTGGCTTAACCATGGATCTTGTCATCATGAGCTTAAATTCTGGTAGTTTGGTGGTGAGTTAGAGGTGCAGGAGGGTTTCAGGAAGGGTTTTCAGAGTGCGGTTACAGGAAGTAATAGGAGGAGAGATATGTAGGAAGAAGGGTAGCAGCAGTTAGAAGAGTTAAAGGAAAAGTTTCAGGCAGATAAGAGGAAAAGAATGCAGGAAGAAGTAGCAGATTTCCAAGAATTAAGAGAGAAACTTTTATTAATTCACAAACTCAATGACTTTACAATTTGATCCTTCTGCCTGTTTATAGAGGTTATTAGGCATCTAATACAATGATTACATCGTGAATACATACAACAGATTTCGAATTAAAAGCAAAACAACTCAGATTAACCTTATACGGTCATGTGTGCACGTGCACAGCCTGTGCACGTGCACAAACCACCCTAGCTATCTTTGGAGCTAGTGATCGGTGCAGAAGTAATCATCTTGCCTAGCTCATCATATTTGTGTTGATAGTTGGCCACCTCTCATCCTAGATCATCGGCGGTGGTTGTGGAAGCTACGGGTACCAAGGTGTTTGTGTTTTTGCATGTATCTATTTGAAGCTGCCAGGAGTTCGATGAATTGTCTGTTTTATCTTCTCTCTTCTCCAACCTGTTCGACTTAATCTCCTGAGCCCTAACAACTTAAGTCCAAATAAAAAAAGAATTTGTTTCTCATTTTTGTTTTTTGTTCCTTAAATACTTGGATTTGAAAACAAAAACTTCTGAGTTGAATTCATTTCGAAGTTAAAGCATGGATTCACACTTTAGGTTGTGTTAGCCATTGAATAATGACATTGCTTTAACTGTGATTAAGCTAATGTCTTGTTTAAGATTGACCTTAAAATATCGGACACATGGTTGCTTTATGTAATGGTTTATATTATGATGAGAAGATGATTGGAGGATTGTCACAGAAGCAATCTTCAATTATTTTATGGATTTTAGATTATATTATTGGTACATCATTTGCATTATGTAAAAAGGAGGAAAGAATTAAAACTTCAAAAAATTGCCAATTTTTCTGTTTTATATTTTCATGTACATATTAATTCTATTTTATACTTTATTTAGAAGGTATATGCCATAGATGCTTAAACTGTAGTGGAAGGCGGAGTTCATTATGTGTACAAAAAATGAAATAAACACTCCTAAGGATTTTTGCAATGCATATTCAAGTTGGTTGTTGAACTTCCATTTATTATAGGAGTACAGTCAGTAACTATAGCTTGGTTATAATTGAACTGGCCACAAAATCTGTAGGAGAAATCATTATTTTTCAGTTAGATCTAATATAGCTTGATTTGAGTAAAGTGTCAATGATTTATAGTAACAACGATAGGAAAATTCACAAACCATATTATTATTAATTTTAGCATTACAGTGGTAACGATAATAAGAAAGAAAAATCATTTTCATGAATTTTAGCATTGTAGTAATAATAGCTTGGTTATAATTGAACTGGCCACAAAATCTTAATTTTCCGAAAACTTTGTTTGAAATCATTTTCTTGAATTTTAGCATTGCAGTAACAATAGCTTGGTTATAATTGAATTGGCCACAAAATCTAGTGTTTGGTTTAAAAACGAATTTTATGTTTTCGGTTTTCGGTATGTATCTTAAATATGAGAAGAATGGAGTGACGGCGGAAGAGATGAAAAAAAGACGGATGAGGGGACGAATGGGATAGAGGGATGACAGAAGAATAGATTGTTTCACGTGTTTGTGTTATTTTTCAAAACGTGGAAAATAAAAAAAAATTGTTTTCTATTTTGTATTTTAAATTCGTTTTTAAAATTGGTCGTTTTCGACAATATAAATGTGTCATGTGCATTTTTGTATGGATGAAAACCCAAAACTAAAAATAACAAACCAAACCCTACCTTAATTTTTCTAAAATTTTGTTTCTAGTTTCTCATTTTCTAGTGTATTCTTTTCTTTAATCTTCCTAAAACATTATTTCTAGTTTCTCATTTTCTAGTGTATTCTTTTCTTTAATAGTGTTTTAGGTAAGTAATTAAGCGTAGGATTTGAAGATGTAATCATCTATTGATTCCCTTTTGTAATAGCTAGCTGTTCTTAGAGATCTCCTTTTTGCACAGAAACCTGGAACTGTAAATGCTTTATCTACTAGAGCTTATTCATTTTTATCTGAATCATTATCATCATTTCAAATAAGTGGGAAATGAGGGTTGCTGAATTTCCCATCTACCCCATAGAGTCTTTGCTGGATCTTTGCTTAAAGCAACTCCAACGGAGCATAGGATCTCACATAATCGGAGATGTGCATCCAGAAGCAGCTCCTACAAAGTGCAGAAATTTGTATAGTGTAATTAAAAACACTGACATAAAATGTAGTTTTTCTGCCTAAAAAATACGACAATTATCCCTACCTTTAAAATGTAGTTTTTCTACCTAAAAAAGAAGTGATGAACCCTTTAGTTTTGTACGGTTGTTATAAAAGATTATTACACATTGTATCTTTGGCATCAAGTCTTTTTAATAATGATAAATATAAAGAACAATGAGTTATATCATACTGCCATAAAATAAAAGGTAGCATATGCTTTATTGTGGATATCGATGAGCATAACTATATTTATTAATTATAGCAATGAGTTATAAAGGTAAGAAAAATGATGACAAACTTTGGATCCGATCCGTAAAGAGAAAATTAAATAAGGAAATTAAAAACAAAAATAGTATAATTAAATGGTGAACTTTATTTGTAAAGCTTCATAGTAGTATTGTGCAGTATGATTTTATCCACATATTTGATGAACTAAAACAAAATCGAACTGTCAATAAAATAAAAATATAAATATAAATAAACAACTTAATATTTTATTCAATTACTCGCTATGAAATTAGGCAAGAGCGATGTCATCAATATTCATGCTAGGAGACACTTTCTTGCAATGAAAGAAGGAATTTCTCCTTTGATAGAACATTGCACTCCTTTTGCATTTGAAGTATGACAACAAAATAGCAACGGTAATAAAAAAACACTGACATAGCAATTGGATAATGGATATATAATTTCTTAAGAGTCAATATTTGATGACCCAAAAATGTGAAAAAGAACCTATGACCGTGCATGCCCCCAATCATTTGTGTTTCGCCTCATTTATTTTAGTGAATATTAGGCTCAGGTCTCTAATAAGTTTCAAAATACACAAAAACCCCAATAAAAAAAGTATATAAATTAGGTCCCTAGAATTAAGTTACTAAGTAATTGCATATAGTTATGCAATTATTCATTGAATAATTGCAGACATTTATGCAATTATATTCAAAAGTTGCATAAATTTATACAATTTTTTCGGTGAATAATTGCAGAAATTTCCACAATTTTTTTGGTGAATAATTGCGGAATTTCGGTAAATTTTTGAAAAAATTGTGGAAATTTCCGCAATTTTTTGGTGAATAATTGCGGAATTTTTCGCAATTTTTTCATTGAATAATTGTGGAAATGTCTGCAATTTTTTGATATAATTGCATAAAAGTCTGCAATTATTCACTGAATAATTGCATAAGTATATTCCATTATTCGATAACTTAATTCTAGGGACCTAATTTACAAACTTTTTTTACTGGGGTTTTTGTGTATTTTGAAACTTATTAGGGACATGTGTCAAAATGTCCCTTTATTTTAACCTGACAGCTTGAGAAGTTAATGGATATTTGCAGGAACTCTGAATATCAAAATTTCGTTTTTATTGCAACTCGGTCAGTTCATATTTACTAAACGCATGACCATGTCAAAAACTGCCGCCGAAAATAAAGTGGTCTCTTTTATGAAATAGTAACAATATCAACTTTTGATTGACTTAACCTCCAAGGTAGTGCAATGTAGTGCAGTGGTTAGGACATACGGCACTCGCCAATTTCGTGGGTTCGATTACCACCAACTACATATCCTTATGATTTACTGAAGTATGTATTGTGGATTCCGTGCATACTTCCTTAAAGTTTACAAGTATAGCTTTGTTCACTGGGTCTTCAAAAAAAAACTTTTGATTGACTTTATTTGTTACGATTATGGCTTTAATCCTCTAAGAGAAATGATGCAGGCGTTTACTCTAAGCTTTTCAGATCAGTTGGGTTGGCTGTTATCAATCCATTAACACGGTTTTCTTATTTGTATCCATCTTTGTTCCACAGGTGTGCAAAAATGTCCATAAGTCACAGCATTTTCAATTCAGACTCAACTCTCTCAAAGAGGAAGAAAAAATCTCATCCGCATCATGGAAAAACGTACACAACATTCAAAGATAAATAAGTAAACAACAATCAACTTCCATAAAGTAGAAAATCAATGAATTAATATTAGATCTATTCAAACCTACATTTTAGTAAGCATCTAACAAAAGAGACACCGTTTGTAGCAAGATTTAGAGAAATGATGGATTTTGCTCCTTTTGTGACAAATCCCATAGCAGTTTTTCATAGCTTGATTTCATTCCGTTTATTTGGTATTGAGAAATCACGGTGGTAAAATTAACTAGATTATTGAACTCTTTTTTGGATTTTCGATGCTTGTGGGTTATAGCATCTCCAACGGCTCAAGGATGTAATATTACCTCCTTAAACTTGAGAGGTTGGCCCAACAACAGGGCACCGATTAAATCAGCGGCATTAATTTTATTTTTTTTGTTCTACAATGTACAATCCAATTTAACTCTAGAAATTACGTATCCCAGCTATGGGCGCTCAACACCCACTGTTGGGTGCTGATTTAATCAGCACCCGAAACCAATTCAGACCCTGGATATAAACATTAATATAAAAGTTTATATGCTTCGTTTGAGTTTCTTGAATAGCATTGTCTTAATATTATGCCTTAATAACTCGCAGTTGGAGATGCTCTTAGTGGACCGGTTATGAAATAAACGTGGGGAGAGACGAATTTTATTAGTTATGGGAGTAATTGACAGAGTTAGTATGTGTTGTTCTGCCTGCTAAAGTGTAACTATACAGTCCCTCTGATGTCTTTGTTACAATAAAATCCCAAACATTCTTTATCTACTCCGTTAAATCCGACCAATCTTATTAGGGCATCTCCAGTGGTTGTGATTTTGTGCATTTAAATTCTATTTGCACCAATCAGTCGTCAATTCAACACTTAATATGAAGGTTAATATTCATAGGGGTTGGTTCCAAGCGCCTATTTAATGGGCACCACGCTCACTCTTCAACGTTCGGCTTTAGTATAACGGCTATAAATGGTCGTATTTCAGCATTTGGCTTCATTTCAACGGCTATAAAAGGTCATATTCCAATATTCGGCTCCATTACAATGGCTATAAACGGCTATATTTCAGAATTCATCTTATAAATTCAATCTATTTTATCAATTAAAACACACAATTCTTCTGCTCTTAAACTATCTTCTCAAATTCAGTATAATCAAAGTATGTCTCATTCGTTCCAATCGTACAGTGAGACGATGAATATGGATAATTGGGAATTTGATTCACAACCCGATCAAAGTGCTTTTCCACATAATGCTTCCCCTCTAAGCTTCCATTCCTCTGCTCTATGGAATAGCGAAGAAGAAAAGGATCTTTGTTTAATCTACCGTCATTTTTCGAACGACTTAGTGAAGGGAAATAACCAAAGTGGAGAAGCATTTTGTACGAAAGTAATGACTGCTTACAACAAAAAACATGTTGAGAAGACAAGATCAATGTCTGCAATTACCGATCGATTTGGAAAGATCAATCGACAAACACAATTTTATAAGTCTCAAATTTACAAAATAAAAAAATCAAATCCTAGTGGAATGGGTGACGAAGCAGACCTGGTACGTTTTTTTTAAATATCATTTCTTAGTTAAATTCATATTGTATTTATTATTTTTAATTATTTGTTGCAGAAGAGAGTGGCGAATGATCAATTCTTGAAATTATTTCCATGGGAAAATGGTAAAAAAAATTCGCTATTATCAATTTGCAAACTGTTATGACTTGCTTGTCAGTCCTAAAAAATGGAGCTCAAAAACGCAAAGTCCTTAAGAGATGTCCATTCAAAGCAGAAGGATAAGAAAAAAGTTTCGAGGATAACTTATATTTCTAGTCCATGAAACTCTCCTGGTATGGATTTTAATTTATGCCCGGAAATCGAAGTTGACGAAGTAGAACCAGAAATGGACTAAGATGCTAGACTAATGGGGTAGAGGGCAACTAAGAAGAAAATTGTTGTTCAGTCACAGATTGATTCTCGAATAGCCCTTATGCATGAAAAACACACGAGATAAAATGTTGAGTGTCAAAAGGGTAGTGTAAAGAAGCTGGCCATGTTAAAAGAACTAACCGAGATTAAAAAAAGGGAGGTTTGAGATAGAGCATCAACGTCAAGTGACAATTGTTATGGAAAATGATGTGAGGGGAATGGATCAACTGTCAGTGCAGTATTAGATGGAATATAAACAACTCATTGTTGAGAGTAGATCTAGAACGAAACATATGTAGTAGAGTAAGAGCGAACTGTATATTAAATTATTGTTTTAAATGGTGTACTATTTATGTATTTTTGAAATGTTAATTAGTTTAATGTTTTGTTCGATGAATTCATGATTTAACAAAATAGTTCTACTCAAACAAAGTCAAATATGATTATAAATATCATAGTTATAGCATGCTACACTGCATTAGACAAACAAAAGGACAAACATAAATAATTAAACAAAGGTCCTCATGAGTAACTACCGATTTCCACAAGAATTACAAATATGATCCATTAGATCCTTTTGGAGCCTATTATGAAGAGCCGCATTTCGATAAACTTCATGATGATCCACATGAATTTTGTACTCTCCTTAAGTTCGTAGCGTGTCATCGCGGAACAATTCAGGCTTTTGTCTTGCCCCATCATACTCGTAATCGGGATACTCCATACCCCTTTCATCTTCAATGATCATGTTATGAAGAATTATACAAGTGAACATAATTGTAACCATTTTTGAACTCTTCCATAGTCTACATGGATTACTCACCATTGCAAATCTTGCTTGAAGCACTACGAAAGCCCTTTCTACGTCTTTCCTTTGTCCTTCTTGCATTACAACAATTTTTTTCTGTTTTGTTATCAATCGGTTTGCAAAAGCCTTTACAATCGTGCTTCATTTAGGATAAATTTCATCTCCTATATATTATCCATAATCATATGTGTTTTGACCAAGTGTAAATGATAGATCTACCAAACGTCAAATTATTAAGCAAATGAGATCGTTCAACAACATTTAAGTCGTTATGAAAACCTGGCATTCCGAAGATGCCAAATCCAAAAATCATAAGACGCAACCGCTTCAAGAATGATAGCGTCTTTTTCCATACTGTTGTATGCTCAATGAAAAGCATTAGTACAGCTCTTCCACTCCAAATGCATACAATTCAAACGTTCGAGCATTCCAGGTCAACCCTTTTTTTCGTGCATTTTACGCAATCGAGCTACATCTGCTTCGTTAGGTGAACGAAGGTATTCGATCCCATATATATCTATAAGGGCTTGGCAGAAGTGATCTAGATTTTCCAATCCTATAATCTCTGCAATACGATATGCGTTGTCAAGGGCATGGGTGGGTGTACCGTAAGCTAACATCCGTAGAGCTGCGATCATCTTTTAATGTATGTCCACTTAGACCTGCTTTTTCGCAGCGTCCTGCTTATAAATAAGGTAATTATTATTCTGTTTAATACTTTTCAGAATTCTTAAAAACAATGCATGACTCATTCTGAATCCTCAGTGAAACATCTCTGGACCATAAGTTGACCCATGATTAAAGTAATCTTGCATTAGTGTTTTGTGGAAAGATGCCTAGTTACGACTGATGTATTTCCGGCCCATAACCGAGCCATCATATGTCCCCGAAATTGAACCATATGCTTCACGGTAGATTTCCAATAGTTTAATTTCTTCTTGTTAATGTGCTAGTTCATACGCTTCTTATTCGGAGTCGCTATCGCATAACATTATTTCTTTTAGTATATTTGAAGACATTGTTGGTGTAGATAGTTTTTTATTTTGGTTGATATGATAAGTTCAAGTTGTGTAAAATAAGTATGATAAGTGTATACTTATATAGGATGACCAACTACTAAACTGTCCATAGTAAAGAATAATGTGTAGACTCGGTGTAAATGTAAGAATATTATGTCACCTCGGTTTTTCTTTAGGGTATAGAAAGGAATATCGTGTCTTCTCAATTTGCTTCTATTTAGGGTAAAGACAGGAATATTCTGTCAAATCGGCTTATCTTTAGGGTAAGGACGGGAATATTCTATCACATCGGCTTTCATTTAGAGTAAAGGTATGAATATTCTATCACATTGGCTTTTATTTAGGGTAAAGACAGGAATATTCTATCACATCGGCTTTTATTTAGGGTAAGGACAAGAATAAGGTGCCTTCACCATTGTTTTGGGGGTAAGAATTTAGATATTCCTATACATACACCCATCTATAAGTATGTATGTTAATGATGGTATCAAAATATTAAAAATGGAACTGGATGGGCAAAATTGACAACAACAGAAGTTGAATCCAATAATATAGTACATTGCATATGTAGTTTGCCTACTAGAACGCTCACAGTAGCACTGCCAAGTCTTCATATTAGACTCACTACTACAAATGTGCTCAGCTTCGTAGATGCAATTTTCGTGAAAGGATTGATGAACCATTTTCTAGCAGAGAAGTTATTTATGCTTGCGGCCTTGCTAGAGAAAATAGTTTGTTATGGCGACAACTTCATTCACCGCACATCCGTCTTGATGACCATTAAGCAATAAAAATAATCTATGTTTCTTTTCTGCATTATCTTTACTTCGATTATGTACTGTATGTTACTTAGTAACTTATGTATTTTCATAAAATCATCTTTGCTTTCCTTGGAGGGGAAAGAATATGAATATTATATCAATTCTGCTTTGCTTTCCAAGAACGAATATGAATATTATATCGAATCAACTTTGCTTTTTGAGAACGAATATGAATATTATATCAAATCAACTCTGCTTTCTAAGAATGAAAATGAATATTAATATTGTGTTACATCGTCTTTACTTTTTGAGAAAGATTAGAATATTGTATTACATCATCTTTACTTTCGAAGAAAGAATAGGAATATTATGTTACATCATCTTTACTTTCAAACCGTTATAAAAAACACACAGCCCATCATAACACATAAAATAGCAGTTCTTCCAATGTCTAATTCTTCTCCAGATAGCTGGTGGACAAATGTTCAAAAGATCACAGATGACTATGTTCGACAATGTGACAATTGATAGCAGGTTAGTCAGCAACATGATAATTCATCTCTCGGTGGAACTCCTAAGGAGTACAACATCTATTTATAGAACCATCATTATGAAGACATTCGATGGCAAGAGAATGAGAAGCTAGAAGAAAGAAGAAGGCTTAATGATTTCTCTGATACTGACATGCCATAGTGTGATAATAATCCCCGTAACAACCGACATCCATTCTTACATATCGAACCATTGGATTTGAATGTGGTTCATGTCAAACGATGTGAATGTGATTATTTAGCAAGCCTAGCCGCTGTATCATATGGTAGGGATGTTAGTCTTCGGTACTACTATTGTAGACACGACATCTGTGGATTAAATCAATGGATAGATGATCATTTTTCCTAAAGAGCGGTTGACTTTATTATAGACTTAGAAAGACAGAATAATTTGTACCGCAATCGGTTACGTGACAGGTTAAGTTGTCGTGATAATCAAGTTATTTAACATTGCTAATCTCAGTATCTCGAATGTGTTCATTCCAATTATTACCTTTATCAAGTATTTCATTTATCAATGTTCACATTAGAAAAAAATGATAATATGATAAACACAAAGATGTTGAATACAAATATACAAATGAAAACCAAACATGGGTTTAGTACAGTAACATAACCTAAACATACAACATAACCTAATAGCAAATAATAGTCACATTAAATAATATAAGCTAACAACAAATAACTGGAATACAACGTACACTGCCCAAACAATGCAACATAGAACATAAAACAACTACAACTAAAACATATAGCAACAACAAATATAGTCAATCTAATGGTGCAACATCATCATCATCATCATCATCATCATCACCTCCATCATCATTGTCATCATCCTCATTATCACCTCCACAGTCTTCATCATCGTCCTCATCATTATCACTTCCATCAGCATCGCCATCATCCTCATCGTCATCATCGTAGTCCTCATCGTTATCCTCACCACCATCACCATAATCAGCACCATCTCCAATATCACCAGAACCATACCCACCATCACCAACATCACTTGTACAATCTCCATCCGGTGGTCCGTAAGACTCATATACAACAAGTCTAATAGATAACTCCATCAATTTATGCCACTAACATATGCGTATGCTGCATGTGCATCTCATGCTAGGTGTGCGTATGTGCAAGCGTTATATCTCGATACACACCAAATGAAACTCTACACCGATCCAATCTAGATGCATACTACATAAACAAATAATTTGACATGTAAGAAGCTAAGTTTGAAATAAAAGATGAAATGCGCATAACTAACAAAAAATACCTCATATGGAGGGTATAACCCTACTTAAGGCATGCCAGGAATGTCATGGTGCTCTGGAAGGACTAAGAGGTGCTCAATGAACGTACCTATGAAATCAAATGCCCTAAAAGTATAATCGGTCTCCAATAGCATCATAGTCTAGGAGAACTATGAAGGAATAGGATCGAATGAAATCTGGGGTACCTGAACTCTTGCAACTGAGATGTGATGGCCTATATGATCAGAGTTGACCCCCGGACATAATCTGGTAACATGAAACGACGTAGTGCTACTCTAGTCCAATATGCATCGTAATCTCCATCTACGAAGTATGTACTGTATCCACCCATCTAGCCTGCCGAAGAGCATGCAGGTAACTACCTTATGTCTGCCAAACATGTCCTCGCAAGATAATGGATCAACTAGTATAAGACGATGGCCTATGGTTTGATTTGCACACTGCTCTCCCAAATACCACATAGGCAAGAATCCAGGTGTGTGTAAAGAGACCCTACATCTAGATAATGAATATGCGATCATCAAGGGATGGTCGTCCGCCATAAGGCCTGCACCTACAAGCTGGGTCCAATTGGAGGCCCAAGGAGTCCGTATGATGTTTCCGCACTTGCACATGTCAAACTGCGACCTTGCTCCATCAGGTCATGTCGAACATCTAAGAGAGCATGCTGTACATACTGAACTGTCTCCCATCGTCTCATCATAGGGAAGTACTGCTTGGGAGCCTGACTAGTTATCCCTTAGATGCGGGGATGCATGTCTGTCGTGTACTCGTAGTACTATAACGGCAATATGTACCAAAAAGCCGACATCTACTTGACATCGCCAAGCTTAAATGAATCCAACGCGGTATATAGGGTACCTAGAATGGTTGTGCCCCAATCAATAATATGAAGTCGGTCTAACCGAGTAAACGATGCTAGATAACCTAGATGGACCGTACCTTTTTGTTTCAAGAAAAAGGTCGAACCAAGAAAGTACAGAAGAAATGCCCAAGTGATCGCATCCATTATATCTGCTTTATCTCTTCAAGTGTTGTTGTAGTGCTGAAGGTAGGGGAACTTCACAGAACTGCTATTGATGTAGCTAACATCTACGAGAGGTAGAAAAACGTTAGACAAATTAGAGGACTCGTATATCTCGTCAAATGGGAATGGCATAAGCACATGTCCCCCAATTTCAATATGGGTGAGCATGTAGAAGTCGACAGGGATAATACCCAACTCAAAGTTTGAAAAGTGGAATGTATGTGTCGTGGTCCACCATCTCTCAACTAATGCCTAGATGAGAGGTCGGTCGAAGGACTGGAAAGGCATAATCCTCAAAAACATGCCAAATGGGCTAGCCTGTAGCCTCTCTATAATAGGAAGGGAGACAGTGTCATAAAACTTATAATACATTTGGCCCAACTGCCATGACTATAAATGTACTGATCCTATACGTAATTTAAGGATGAAAATTTTAAAATATGCTAACGGTTATTTAATATGAATACGGGATAAATATATACAAATTATTACACTGAAATCATGCCTATAATATACCTGCATCGTGGTCAATGTAGTTTCGGACCTGTGCTGATAACCGTCTGGGAAACTCATGTAGTATACGCAGATCGTCGGATGATAGTCCAGCAGTTGAAGGAACTGTAGCGGTCCAACTTCTTCTTGCGGATGTCTACGACCAGTTCTTCTAGTTATTTTAGGTGGACGAAGAGTCAATTCACATCAATTTTTGAATTAAAAATAAAATATAATGGAAGATTGAATGAGAAAGTGAAGGAAAGAATGGGCCAGAGGGGTTGAAATAGGAAGAAAATCAGGGGCTAAACCACTGGAGATGCCCTTATATAGATATCTATGATATATGAGAAACTTGGTATATATTTTGACCTCAAAAGAACCTGGTACTACCACTTGTTAACTGGGTATTTAACCCAATAGAATTCAAAGGGAACAAGAACATATAAAATAAGTCAAAATATCTCAAGGATCGACCAAGAAGACCAGAAGGAAAAGAAGAGAAAGACCAAAGAAGAAAAATGCCAAAACAAGCTAAGGTGAATCCATCGCCTATGGATCGCTAGCGATCCATAAAGCTGTCTCGTAGATCCTCCAGTCCTCTTACATCATGATCTAATATGTTCTCTAGAGATGCTTGCCAATTTTCATAGTATGCCAAACAATCTAGCTCGAGAAGTGAAGACTCACCGAATTCAAGTTATTTGACCAAAAGCAGCAAACTTAAAATGGACCTATAGAACTCATACAAAGTCAGATTGACCTAAAATTTTGGGAGAACATTTAGAAGACATAGAAGAAGGCTCATACAAAAATGAGAGAATTTGGAGTTGATTTGATGGATCTCTACCGATCTATCTAGATGGATCACTAGCAACGCATCTAGAGTAGGCCCCGCCACCTCAAATTTTTAAGGTGGGTCCTGACACCCTCTAGAGTGTTACTACAAAGTTTCGTTCGATTTCATTAAGATTTGAGCGAGTTATGGATGATTATTATGGACTATATTACCCATAAAGATGGCTGATCAAACTAGCTCCAAACGTCTTGATATTTGGACAAGGCACTCAAATAGAAGATACGAAGACAACCAAACAAAGATCACTCAAAAATATGCCAAGTGGATGGATAGCTAGCGATCCATTCCCTATGGATAGCTAGCGATCCATTCCCTATGGATAGCTAGCGATCCATTCTCTATGGATAGCTAGCGATCCATCAAGATTGGTCGGATCGCCCTCAAACTTGCTGATCTCCTTCGTAGCACTAAGTAAAGGCTTCTGGTAGAAAAATATGCTAAATTGATGGATAATTAACGATCCACTCCCTATGGATAGCTAGCGTCCCATAGAAATGACTCAGATTGATTTGAGATTTTCGGTGATGACTTAGCATAACAACTGGACTCTTCTACACTTGGACTTCTGGCCCAACACTCACTGAATTCCCCTATAAATACTCACCTACCTGCAACTAGAGATGGATCTTTCCAGAGAGTACTGCCATTACTTTAACAAAGATTGATTAAAGTGGACTTAGGCCAGAGTCAGCCGAACCACTATAAAAATTCTGTCTCTTTTCTTACTTCTGCTTTTTATTTATTATTTATCTGAGATTTGTGCTGCTGATTATCTGCACTAGTGCTTTCGCATTTGATCTAGGGTGTTGATCCATTTTTTGGGTTAACATTTTGGTGCATTCAATGAGAACCTTGAACAAGATCTGAAAAACTGAAGTTTGAATCTAAGGTTTAGAGAAGATGAGTAGGCCTAATACTAGATCTAGAGTTGTAGCAAGTCAACCGGAGCCTGGAGGCAGCCAAGAGGTGTCATAAGTTTCTCATCAACCCATCTATGAGATTAGAAAAGAAATGGAAAGGACGATGAAGGAGATGCAAGATGGGATCTTACCTAGCAACAAGAGATGATGGTTAGCTTCTCCCAGAGGATGGAGCAACAAGGGATGGCTATATCTATAGGGAATAGGAATCAAACTCCAGGGAACAAAATAGGAGTTGTTGGAGTTGGATTGGAATAAGGTGGAGTCTTGCCCCCACGCCCAGAGAAACTGATACTTGGGGGCAATGTTGTAATCAACAATAGGATCCAATGTAGGAGCATCTGGAGTTAGAGCAAAACAAACTGAAATAATGCCCACATGACTTGGGAGCATGACAGATTTGGATCCAGGATAAGCTTTAACGCCTGGAACATGTGATGTTGGAGCTAGAGTAGCAAATCAGAGTACGAATACATGACCTCATGAACCGAAACCAGAATCCCATAGTTGGAATAGCGGGCAGGTTCGTCCCTTACTCTCTGCCTTCTGCTTTTTCTGCCTTTAATAACCTCAGGCTGCTTACACATGTACAACATCCTAAACGGTCCCTAAGTACGCTTTGAGTCTGATGTCTGAGATGAATATTTAGGACAACAATGATCCCTGATCGCTTAGACGTGTTCTAAACCTAGGTAAGTTCGTAGGCGCGCTCTGAGTCGGATATCCGGGATAATTGCTTAGGATAATAATCTCAGGCCGCTTGGACATGCACAAAACCTAGATTGGTCCCTTGCTGCGCTCTGAGTCGGATAATTGGGATAGACATTTAGGATTTTCGCTTATTTAATTTCTTCTTGTTTTCTTTGATTAGAAATTTGATTTTTGTAAAAATCCATATTTAATGTGATAACTGATTTTGAACGCTATATAGTCCCGACCAGAGAGATGGGACCGGAGTGCAAGGTGAAAGTCCCCTTGCCAGAGAGCGAGTGGATGGACTTGTACAATATAGAACACCATAGAGTCCCGATCGGAGAGACGGGGCTGGAGTGCAAGAAGTAAGTCCCCTCACTTGAGAGTGAGCGGACGGGCTTACTTAATCCCCTTAACTTAATAAGCAAATGATCCAAAGAGATCATCCCCCTTAACTTAACAAACAAACGATCCGTAGAGATCGTCCGCTTGACTTAAAATATTAAACGATTAGGGGAGATTGTACATTAGACAAAACGTTAAACGATCCGGAGAGATCGTGCATTAAACTAAACATTGAACGATCTAGAGATATCACACATTAAACTTAAATGATCGGGAGAGATCGAGCCTTAAAATAGATATGATTTAATAAAAGAATTTGAGCGCCTTATAAACAGAATAAAACTGATAAATCCCATATGAACACAGAATGATTTTGATATATGACGTGGTTTGATATATGACATGGTTTGATATATGACGTGATTCTGATATATGATGTGATTTTGATATATAATGTGATTTTGATATATGATGTGACAACTTTGAATGAGAAGAAAAAATTGATAGTGATGTAAATCCCAAATGAACATATGACAATTAGAGATATGTGATGTAAATGGAGATATGTGATGTAATTGGAAACATGTGATTTAATTAGAGATATGCGATGCAATAACTCTGAATGAAATCAGAATGATTGTGATGTATAGATTACACCTAAGCAAATTTAGAGTCCTAGGATATAACAGGTTTGGAGTGACTAGTAATTGATGAAAGAATCCAAAGGAACTGGATGGTTTTTCAAGGCAAGAGCCGCTGGAAAGCTCAACAATCAAAGAATTGTTATTGAAACTTGTTCTGGAACAAAACACACCTTTCATTCAAAAGGCGTACTTTGGGGGCAAGTGTTAACTGGGTTTTTAACCCAATAGAATTCAAAGTGAACTAGAACATCTACAACAAGTCAAAATATCTCAAGAATCGACCAAGAAGACCAGAAGGAAAAGAAGAGAAAGACCAAAGAAGAAAAATGCCAAACAAGCTAAGGCAAATCCATCGCCTATGGATCGCTAGAGATCCACAAAGCTGTCTCGTGGATCCTCCAGTCCTTTTGCATCATGATCTAATATGTTCCTTAGAGACGCATGCCAAGTTTCATAGCATGCCAAACAATATACCTCGAGAAGTGAAGACTCACCGGATTCAAGTTGTTTGACCAAAAGCAGCTAACTTAAAATGGACCTACAGAACTATACAAAGTCAGATTGACTTGAAATTTTGGGAGAATATTTAGAAGACATAGAAGAAGGCTTACAAAAAAATAAGAGCATTTGGAGTTGATTTGTTAGTTCGCTAGCGATCCATTTATTGGGCCCTACCACCTCAAATTTTTATGGTGGGTCCTTGACACCCTCTAGAGTGTTCCTGCAATGTTTCGTTCGATTTAGTTAAGATTTGAGCGAGTTATGGATGATTCTTCTGGACCAGATGACCCATGAAAACGGATGATCAAACTAACTCCAAACGACTTGATATTTGGACAAGGCACTCAAATAGAAGATATGAAGACAACTAAACAAAGATCACTCAAAAATATGCCAAGTGGATGGATAGCTAGTGATCCATCCTCTACGGATAGCTAGTAATCCATCAAGATAAGTCGGATCGCCCTCAAACTTTTCGAGCTCCGTTGTAGCACTAAGTAAAGGCTTTTGGTAGAAAAATATGCTAAGTTGATGGATAGCTAGCGATCCATCCCCTATGGATAGCTAGAGACCCATCGCTTATGGATAGCTTGCGATTCGTAGAAATGACTCAGATTGATTTGAGATTTTCGGTGATGACTTGGCATAACAACTGGACTCTTCTGCACTTGGACTTCTGGCCTAACACTTACTGAATTCCCCTATAAATACTCATCTACCTGCAACTAGAGATGGATCTTTCCAGAGAGAAAACTGTCATTACTCTACTGAAATTTTTTCACTTCTTCAAATTTCTTCTCCCTCACAACAGTCATCAATAGGGTTACTGTGATTCTCCAGTCAACCCTTGAACTTGTGGGTGACGACCCACATTTCGGACGGTTTAAATCGACAATAATCGGCATATGTCCAACTTAAACAATTCAGAACGTAGATAATCAATGAGGATAATTTAGAAAAATAAGAAAAGAAGAAGAAAACAAACACAGAATCTCACAGCGGAATGATGAAATATAATAGTCAAATAAACCGTTTATGAAGTTGTTTATATCATACATTTGATTTTAATTTATACAACATTATCAAAGTTATATCTACAATAAGGATAAATAAAAATAATAGAAATAATATACCAAAACTTCGTTTTCGTCCTCCAGAAAATGATCTTCAATGCACTAAAAAAACTCAGTGCTGACCCGAGTGTAATGAAAAGACAAAACACTCGAGTCAGGACTAAAATACTCTTATGTAAGTCAAATCAATATCACAAAATATGAGTGTAACAACGTCAGAGATGTTTACAGGATTTTACATCTCCTATCCAGTGTATAACGTGCGTTCAATAACTTAAGAGATATTACGGAATTTCCATCTCTCAAGGATCCGTCAAATTATTTATATATAGTAGATACGCTATATATAATGTCTAATCAGTAAAATAAATATAAAAATAGCATTAAGGATTTACATTGATCCACCTTAACACATTTTATAGCATGTAGTCTATGCAAGTCCTGTAACACAACCAGTAATGTTGGTAGCCAGTGAGTCCCCTATAGGTGCAATACTAAACCAAAGTCGTAATGGGCTCGTGTAGGGATAAATATGAAAAGATACATGAGGCAATACCCCAGATAGGATTCTACCAGTTCACCCTTTCTAGCTGGTCGTAACCCATACGTGGCCGACTGTGACAATCTATCCAAACAAAAGGGTGCACCCATCGAGTCCAAAAATCATAATAGCAGTACGAGCGATCAACGTCGCTAGAGGTAGCTAACCTCATTGGCCAGACATAGGTTTCTGTTTTAGTCATTTTAATTATGACACAAGTGTCAAGGCTATCCATCATCGTTCTCTTACTTTATTCTAGTAAACGTTCGCCAATTCAACCACTACATTTTGGATATCATCCACCGCGTACACGGTTGTCAAAGTGGTTCCAATATTGACAGAGAGTATGCCAATAAGAGGCCCTGGTCTCTTTAAAAACCAAACGTCGCTTTACACACCGGTTGGTTCTTTTACATTTCGAAAACAGTTCATACTTGATATTAAAATATCATATTCACTTCAAAATCAATTTCATTTCGAAATATCATATTTTCTTCAAAAATCATATTCAGTTTGATACGTCATTCCCACTTGACAAATATCACTTCACTCCAATATCTCGATTTATATAACGGTCCTGACTCGGCCTTCGAAAATCGGCACCCGTACTTCACTTGTACTCGAATGCACTACAACAAAAAGACTTTTCACAGCATTTGAAAAACGCTGTTAAAAGTTTTCACAGCGTTTTTAAAAACGCTGTATAACGACATGCGGTCGTTGACCCTAAAGTTTTAACTGCAAAATATAAACGCTGTCAAAAACCAACTTTCTACAGCGTTTTTTAAACGCTGTTAATAAATTTCCTACTGCAAGGTATAAACGCTGTTAGTAGTTTTCTACTGCAAGGTATAAACGCTGTCGTAGGGATATGCATTTTTTTCCCACTGAATTGACAGCAATGTATAAACGCTGTCGTAGGGATATGCATTTTTTTCCCACTGAATTGACAGCAATGTATAAACGCTGTCGTAGGGATATGCATTTTTTTCCCAGTGAATTGACAGCAATGCATAAACGCTGTCGTAGGGATATGCATTTTTTCCCCAGTGAATTGACAGTAATGCATAAACGCTGTCGTAGGGATATGCATTTTTTTTCCAAATAATTCAGTTCAGTTCAGCACATTACAATTACAATACTTCGTGCAATTCAGTTCAGATAGTACTCACTCCCCAGTTCAACAACAATACATATAGTACAATTCAATTCAGATAGTACTCACTCCCCAGTTCAACAATAATACATAATACCATATGCAATCCAATTCAGATAGTACTCACTCCCCAGTTCAACAATAATACATATAGTACAAAGTTCAACAAGGCAGGCAGCAATAATACAGTATTGTACATAGTTCATAACCTAAAATATCGGCAAGAAAATGAAATATAATATGGTCATAGACCCTAAGTTGCATGAAAACTCTAAGTCAACTGTCATAGAATCACAACGCGTCCGCAAGTTGCAGCAGTTATTCACGATCCAACTAAGCAATTTGCAGGCTTGCAGTAGCTCTGAGACATAAGTAAGAAGGCAAGTTCTTAAACTGTGAGCATGAACTGTATATAATTCAAACTGCGAGCAATACAATTTAGCATGAACTACTATATGAATAACTTGCAACATGATTGAGGACCCTAGTTTCTTATAACCCCTTGGTCCCTAACGAGCCAATGAGCTGACAAGATCAATCAGGTCCTCTCGGACCTTTGTGGAGAACAAAAAAAAAAGTTTCATTCACTAGTGGAACGACTAAAAACAATTGACAACAGATTGATCTATTAGTGCTAAATTCAGGACCATGCAATTATCTAACTAGAAAACTAAATGAGAGTATTAAGAAACTGGCAGTTCATATCGTGTACATAAATGTTGGCAGGCTGCAATAGGTCATGTTGTTTCTCTCTATACAAGCCTGAACTACCCAATGGGAAAAGAAAAAAAAGATAGCTGTCGTTTTCGTATTTCAGAGAAAACTTTAAAAGATAGTTTGAACCGTTTCTAGTCTGTCTTTACATCTTACATATGATAACTAACAAACTAGTATTATAAGCTATATGAATTATAATTTCTGTAATTGGGCAAATAAAATGTTGTACACTGAACTAAGAAAACCATGAATCAAAGTGAAGAAAAATGGGTAAAAATTAAAAAAATGGTTGGACCGCATTGATCTTTGTTGTAAGTAGTAAATTTAATAGAAAAATTGCTATTATAAGATAATATTCTTTGTTAACAAAGAAAGTATACAAAAATGAAATCTTTTATAAGAATTTATGGCGATGTAAAAGAATATATCCTTAAGAAAACTAAGGACAACTAAATCGACATAAAAAGACACGACATAAAAAGACATGCTATATATTAATGAATTATAATGGGAAAATGCAAATTATTAGCTTAATCTCGTATACGTTCAATTTTTCTTAGCTTAACTGTATATATTTAAAGTAGTTTGAAGGGAACAAATTTGAATTTAAAAATGCTAACATTTAAACTTTGCATTTAAAGCTATTAAAATATAAAGGCAATCTTATCTTCTGTTTTTATTGAAAATTTAATAGTATGGCTAAAGAATTTATGTTGTATAAATAGAATTTACAGTTTTGATTTTGGATAAGGAAAGAAAGTGCGAGTGGAAATTTTGATCTGTCAAGTAATCGATCCACTAAAAGTTGTAACGTTTAATCTTCGAAATACGTGAAAAATAATTCACTATGAAAAGAAATATGAAGAGCCACTCTGCAATTGGTGTATAAAATAAACCGGTTTAATACGATTGATTGTTCAAAATTTCACTTTTACCCACACGAAAGCAAACTTGAAGGATAAGTGCTCTAATAGTTGTAACTCTCGTCCCAACTATTATCCATCTTTATAATAGTGGTAACTTGCATGTTTTAATTGATGTTAATTAATGGGGTTTGACTTCACTCTAAATAGATAATCTAAAACATTTCATCATCTCATGCATAGCAGATGTACAAATAGAATAATACTAAGAAATGATTTTTATATATGTATAATTATCACATTATATATGTATAATTATCACATACTAAATTAAATTGTGATTCGGTAAAGATGATTAGGATTAATGATCTCAACGAGTTGAGTGAAGGGTAGTTACCTGAAAACTGCCAAACTATACAAATATTTCAAACTGCTGAAGGTGAGTCCACACTAACATTCGCAGTAGGCCATGCTACCGTCGAACCAATAGCATCTGATAAGCATTCCATGAATGATGTAGGTCTCCATAAAGACGCATTCGGGTCTTTGACAATATCCACCCAAACTCTTATTGCATTTGGTCCTAGTGGAATAGAATGAACCAAATCATTTGGATTAGTTGAAGATATGGTGCCTTCAGCTACAATTTTTCCTGTGCCCTCCACAGCAAATAACTTGCACTTGTTATTCATCGCATAATTTGCACTCTATGATATTAAAAAAAGTATTGATACATTATAAACAAATCGTATATATAAATATTAGCAATATAATATATTACCGTACGAGATGTTGGAACGTTGCTCATAGGAGTGGATGGTATTTTGTTTTCAAAAACCAATTTTGATGATGGCCATGCTATTGTCTTACCGACGGCTTCTCCGATACATGTCACACCTGCTATGGGCCTCCACAAAAAGGCATCTTCTTTTATCGGATTGTCCACCCAAACTATTGCGGCTTCTGGTCCAAGAGGAACACCATTAATAATCTGATTTGAATCACTCGAGTGCACACGTCCTTCGGCAACCAATACTTCAGTTCCACCCCAATCGAACAACTTGCATTTGTTTTCCGTGCTATTGGTTTTGCTCTATCAAAGAAAAAAATTATAGTCATCTAATAAAAGTCTTGTTTCTATAGTCTTACTGCATTCAACATTTTATCATGTGTCAACCAATTCAATACAAAGCAAATTAACATTGTTAAATTTTCAATAATCATTTGTCAAACTTTAAACTTGATTTCACCCACCAAATGTTATTAAAAATAATAATACTAACATAGCTAGAAATGTGTAATAAATTAGTATTCGACTCTATGGAACCGATGCTTCCGGTAGTTGGATTTTCACATATTTTAGTTTTAATATGTAAAAGAATGTACTAATCTAATGGGAACATGGACTAGTTTGGATAATATCAATGTTAATTCCACGGTTCTCTTATAAATATATTTTTACCGTTGCATTATACAGATTTTTAATGTGCAGATGCTAAACAAATCTTATTATTTACCACATCGTTTCCTAGATGACGATAACAAAGCTCTGAATAGTGGCAAAAACAGGACTAGGAATCTGCCACCTCTAGTTCAAAAGGGTGGATGCAGAGACACATATCAATGCTATATTTGTAGAGAGTTTTTCATACCTCGTTTTCTTTTTCGGAGTTTTCTTTTATGCGGATAACAACTCTATCAGCTGGCCATGCTATCTTCTCATTCTTGGCGTCTCCTATGTATACCATACCAGGTGAAGGCCTCCACAAAAAAACATCGGATTTTTTAGGATGGACTACCAAAATTTTCTTGGCATTCGGACCTAAAGGTAGTCCATTGAGAAGATCGTTTGGATCACTTGACACGATTTTTCCTTCGGCAATTACCTCATCATCATTCCCGTGCCAATTCAGCAAACTACAACCGTCACCTATTTCATTATGCTTACTCTGCAATTAATAAAAAATAAAATACATAACTTCTGATTTAGATATCAAATTATGTATGATGTTTTAACCTTACTATCGTATATTTTTACCGTTTGAGATACGTTCTCTCCTCCACAATTTTCTTTATCTTGCAAATCAATAATATTACAAAAATATTAGAGAATTTGAACCTGCAGTGAAATTGTAGTGAACCTGTAGTGAACTTGTATATTTATTCCACTTATGATGAAAACAAGTACAAATTTCAAAGAGAATACATTTTCAGAATGAATTTTGATATAACAATTGACAAACTTATGTATGGAAATGATACATCATTTGTAGAGTAACCAGATAAGGATGAGAAATTTTACAAAAGAGTCCTTTGTTGTGACATGGCCTGATTTCTTGATATACAAAGAGTCCTTTGTTGTGACGTGCGCGCATGCGCCCCCACAGACATATTATATATATATATATATATATATCTGAATGTTTAATTGTAAGAAATATTTTATATTTGAAACCTTAAGTTAACTAGAAATGAAGCATGAAAAATGAAGTTCAATTGAAGTTAGGAAGTAGGATATAAATAAGAGGGTTGAAGTAAGATCTTTTACTTATTCGTTAGGTGTTTAGTATATCAAGAAAATTTCGCACAAAACATCATGATATTTACACAAAGTGATTATCGACATACCTGACGTTTCATTATGGTGTGAATCAACTGCTCTAGCTCTGAAATCCTATGCTGACATTGAGCTACTTGTTTATCTTTGATTTGTAACAAAACTACAGTGGTCGTGGTTACACCCCTTCCCATTCCTCGTAGTCGTCCCGGTCTATCTTTTCCCAACACCAATGAGAGGGCATCTTCTTTGATCTTACAAGTTGAGCTAGACGGTGATTCCTTTTCAGCATTCTTTATTTTCTCCTACAAAGTGACCACAAATTATATTCTTGTTTCGTTATACATTTAGTCGTGATGCTAGTACTAAAATACATTCTTGTAGCCCTCCTTTTCTACTTGGAAACGAATAATTTAGAAATAAGCATGTGAAAAGTCCTGGATATTGAATAAAACCACGTATAATTGTACTGCTCTCCTTCTTGATGTAGGTATATCCATTGAAATTTATTCGACAAATGAGTAGCAAGATTTAAGCAAAAAGTTTTTATGCTCTAGCTATTTTTCATTTTTTTTCTCTAGATACTGTAATGCAGTTGGATTATGCTGCACTTGAAATAACATAATATATACTTTTGATTAAAAATATTTGAATGTAAACTATCATGGAATCTAAACATACAGCATATTTTGCACTATGATTAAACTATACTGCATAATAAATATACTGATATTTCATATGAACATAAAGCTTTTGATCATGTATAAATCAGCTACAAAATCTGCAGTGTCTAACATATCTTCTCGCATACTTATGCAAAATTATGATTGATAAACTTTATAATAAAAAATTTGACAACATAGCTATTATATTTAATAAAATGGATAATCCTAACAAGTTAGGTAACAAAATTTGATTGCCAAGTGTCCACATATGCTAAAACATGCACACATATGTGTTATTAGCTGTCAACTGTAAAAGGGTATTTTCAGATAAAATGTACCTAATCATCTATTAAAATAACACATGTATTTGGTAGTACATTTAGTTTATTCTCATCATACAAGGGTTTAAAATGCATCTAAAGCTAACATTTTTACTTGTTGCTGAAAAAAAATTAAGTGAAACAAGATGTTGCACTGAAGCAAGAGTACAAAAATAAAGTGAACATACTCCTAAAAATTGACTATGGAAACAAATTGAACATACTAGTTTTGAAGCATGAAAACAAACATACTACAAACTAAAGTTACACTGCTTGCTCTTCTGTCTTCACATCTCACTTGCATGTTCTTTTATGTTTATTATGGGAAAAAGAAGAAAAGTGCTAAACTAAATGCAATTTTAAATTTACCTCATACTTGTAAACAGGATATCAGATGTTGAAATCACATCCAGAACACACCAAACTTCAGAAATCACATCCAGAACACATCATGATACTAAATGGTAATGTAGTCACACTAAAATCCATAAAAAATGGTAGCATAAGTGGTTTAGACATCAAATCTCAATCCAGAATTCAAATCCCAATGTAGGCTCTAAAATTTTAAAGTATGTTATGATACGTAACGGTATGTTCAATCTTAGCTTAGTCTGCGCCTGAGTTTGTCAATCTAAAACAAAGCAAAATGTGAATTCTAAATTTAAAGTGGGAAATTAAAACCTTGAACTCCTTTTCTTATTACTTGAATATCTCTTGCTTCATAAATCGTACCACTAGATTTTTGGCTTAGCTTTGCTTCCTATCTCTTAAGTAGTTATAGGAGTATATTAATGAATGGTATACATGTATTAGTAGAGCAAATGTTAAAGTCTTGTAATTATTTTTTCCAATAGCAGGTTGCTACTTTGTAATTGTCATGAATGCATCAATTAGCTTATATGAACTGACACGGTAACATTGTATTAAAGTGCAGGTGGAACACTAGCATAACTAGTTTATAGTATTCAGTCTTTATTTTATCAATAAATGTGAATTTAGCATAAATATATTAATTTTTCGCAAGCTTTAATACCTACTGTCAAGTGGTATTGGGATATTTGGTAATATGAATGGTTATTATCATACCTACATGTATTACTATTTAGTCCATTGAAATTATGTCCAACTCATTGTAGTCCATAAGCAAAGTTACAAAAGGCAGAACTAACAAACTAGATACAACTTTTAACACTTTCTCTGAGCAAACTAGATACACTTATATTCACATGCATCTTGATAACAAAACTTATATGATTTTTTCCTAATTGGACAAGTAAAAAAGATTGTTCAGATTTCTGCCCTACCACAACAGTAGTGCTGACTCCACCATTGGCTAAGAGCAGACTCAATATGTTTTCTAATCAAAACTGATAATAAATTTTGTAAGTGATGAAACCCAAACTGAGCTAGGGTAAGGAAAAAAACTCACCAAGTTTTCAACCTGTTTCTGCCGAGTTCGCAAGTTCCAATAAGACAATCGAACACAATTCGATTCAGAGCAACTGCAGAGTATTGATTAGCACGTAGATGTGTTGAATGATGAAGGGGATGATTTCCAGTGTTAGTTGAAATGAAATCGACATCGGGAGTGATGAGGTAGATGCGGAGGGAAAATGAATATATTGAGCATAAGTAATAGAGATGGAGGCGGCAAACAATGAAAACCTAATGGATTGTTTTGTCGGCGTTTAACCCTAAAACCAGTTATCTCCAAAATAGTTTTTACCGCATTTGACATTCAAATGTTGAGGATATGTGCGGTCAAATCTTAATTTTGTTGTAGTGATGCCACAGATTCAAACGCCGAATCTGGCTCGCCGGAGCTTATAACACAGTAAGTATAACAACACAGCGGAAGAAATAAATGAATGATATCATATACAACACCAACGAATACAATATCCACAATGATATACAACAATGATATCAATATGATACAACAATATTAGAGACAAATAATAATGTTACAACGGAAACAACAGAAGTGATAACTCCAAACGATCTTTAAAAGAGAATGAGTCCAACAACTCCAACATCAAGCTCGAACCACCATCACGATTCACAAAGATAAGCAAGGTCGGTCGTGATCTCCAAAAACTGAACTAGCTCCAACTAGTCTACTAAACCTGACAATCTGAAAATCCCAACTCTAGACTGCCCGTGTGGAAAATTGTGGGCACCCAGAGTTTAGGAAGGGAACAATAAACTCCAGGTCAGTCATGGGACTGGTATGAGTAAACAAAAACAGTTTATCTTTAAACAAACAACAAAAGAATTTTAAACATTGAAATCCGCAATGCTTTTTGGAAATTGAAACTACCATAAGACCTCTGACGCAGCGGATATATCAAAACGATCTTCAATCGGTGAAAGTAGCAGTCGATGGATTGATGGATACTGAAATGCCCGAATTCGTTGATCCGAAGATACCGAACTCTAGCTATCTCTGACTCGTTGATCCGAAGATACCGGGAAAGAGATCTACGATTCTTCAACGTTGATCTTGCGCACAAGATTCCGTGAATCGGCTTCAACAAACGATGATTCGAGCGCACTCGAATGACGTAAGTGGAGATAGGAGATACACTCAACTACCAATTGAGATTGAAAGCACAAAGCTAACAAAAGAGAATTTTATTCAATATTCAACAACCTTTACAAATGAGAGACCCGGCCTATTTATAGGCGTTTTACAAAACAACAAAAAAAATTCTCTAACTCCTAAGTCGGCAACCGACTTACGACCTACGACTCAGCCTAACTCGGTGACGACTTAAGGTACAACCGTTACAACACTTTCCTTCAAACAGAATGACTTATGAATACAGACGACATACGACTTATTACAAACAGAACCACTTAAGTCGTTGCCGGCTTAACAACTCTACGCGACCCAACTAGTAACGACTTAAGAATAGCGGTCCAGATTAACTCGGCATAAAGATCAACGGCAACAGCTTCAGCGAATAAAAACATGCGGCATCCCAGATTTACGACTTAAGAAATCCACGATAGAGATTAACTCGACAGAGGAATCAACGGCTCAGGCTTCTGCAACCTAAGATGGTACGACTTAACTAAGTCGTAACTCGGTTCCGACTTATCGTTTGACTCATTAAGTCGTTTACGACCTATTACTTCAACAGTTTGCTTTGCCTTCTCTCTGAGTAACTCGGTAGGTCGTCCTGGCGACTTAAGTTCTTTGATAACCCGTACCTCTTCACGAGTTAGGTCTTCCACTCTCTTAAGTCGGTCACGACTTAAGTCCCCCATTATGTTAAGTCGGTCACGACTTACGCTTATGTCTTCTGCTTCCTTGAGTCGGTTACGACTCATGCCTTGAACTTTATTAAGTCGGTCCCGACATATTTCCATCATGTTAAGTCGGTCGCGACTTATAGCTTCATTTTCCTTAAGTCGGTGACGACTTAGTACTTGGCCTGCATCATCCTCCCCAGGTTGAGAAAAATTCGTCCTCGAATTTGCACTTTCTTCCCCTGTAATACTCTCATCCCCGTGATATGGCACGAGATGCTTAACATTGAATACGTCAGACGTATACACATCATCTAGTAGTTTCAATTTATAAGCATTTTCATTAATTCGTTTCACGACTTCCACCGGACCAATTTTCCGTGCTTTCAATTTATTGTAAGCGCCTACTGGAAAACGATCTTTCGTTAAAACTGCATAAACCAAATCACCTTCATGAAATTCAACACTTCGTCGTTTCAAATCTGCAGATCGTTTATATTTTTCATTTGCTTTCTCCAATCGTTCCTGAACGATTTTATGACATTCCGACAACCCTTCAACAAAATCAGCAGCTTTCTTAACTGTCTTCTTTGATTGTGGCACTACCGTTAAATCCAACGGTCCCTTTGGTAAGCTCGAATAAACAATCTGGAATGGACTGAACCCAGTACTTCGATTCATAGCATGATTATGAGCAAATTCTGCCTGGCATAACTTCACATCCCAACTCTTTAGATTATCTTGAACAAGACACCTTAACAAGTTTCCCAATGATCTGTTGACCACCTCAGTCTGTCCATCCGTTTGTGGGTGATAAGCACTACTAAACTTCAGCTTCGTCCCCACCATTTTCCACAAACTTAGCCAAAAATGACTCAGAAAACGAGTATCCCTGTCCGACACAATCGATTCTGGCAATCCATGAAGTCGATAGATCTCTCTGAAAAACAACTGAGCAACATGAACAGCATCCGCCGTCTTCTTACATGCAATAAAATGTGCCATTTTCGAAAATCTGTCAACCACCACATAAATGGAATCATTACCACGCTGCGTTCTTGGCAACCCCAACACAAAGTCCATACTCACATCAACCCATGGTTTAGTGGGTACCGGTAACGGCATATATAAACCCGCATTAGTCGCAGTTCCTTTCGAAACTTGACAGATATGGCATCTCTCAACAAACCTCTCCACTTCTTTCCTCATCGATGGCCAAAAGTAGGACTGTGAAATCAGCTGTAAGGTACGGTCTCTCCCAACATGTCCCTCTTCGTGTAACTCCTTGATAATCTTCATTCTCAAACTACCCTCCGGTATGCATAATCGATTCCCTTTGAACAGAAAACCCTCTACCATCACGAAATCATCCGTCTCTCCCTCCTTGACTTTATCAACAAATTTTGCAAAGTAAGGATCATCAGTAAATAATTCTGGCAATATTTCAAACCCAGTCACTTCAACCTTTAGTGTAGTCAACAAATGACTCCTCCTACTCAAAGCATCAGCTACTCGATTCGTCACCCCTGACTTGTGTTTAACAACAAAAGTAAATTGTTGCAGATATGCAATCCACGATGCATGTCTCGCTGAAATCTTGTCTTGTCCTTGCAAATGCTTCAATGCTTCATGATCAGTGTAAAGAACAAACTCCTTCTGAAATAGATAGTGTCTCCAGTGTTTAATAGATTGTACAACAGCATAGAACTCCACATCATATGTACTGTATCGCATCTTCGCTCCTGACAACTTCTCACTGAAATATGCAATTGGACGTCCCTTCTGACTCAACACCCCTCCAATCCCAACCTTGGATGCATCAGTGTGCAGTTCAAACACTAGCTGAAAATCAGGTAGCACTAGAATTGGTGCAGTCGTCAGCAATTCCTTGATCTTCCCAAAAGCACTCCCTGCTTCCTCTGTCCATGCAAACTGTTTACCTTTCATGCAATCCGTAACAGGCGCCATCACACTACTAAAGTGTGGAATAAACCTTCGATAAAATGAAGCCAACCCGTGAAAACTACGAACTTCCATTATCGTCTTGGGCTGCGGCCAATTTCTGATCGCCTCAACTTTACTTTGGTCAACCTGTATACCTTCCTTCGAGACAACATATCCCAAAAATAAAACACTATGCGTCATGAACACGCATTTCTTCGTTGCAGCATAAAATTGTTCTTGTCTCAGTACCATCAGCACTTCTCTAAGATGATTCAAATGTTCCTCTGGACTCCCACTGTAAATAAGAATATCATCGAAATACACCACCACGAATTTCCCAATGAACGGTCGAAAAATCTGATTCATTACCCTCATGAAAGTACTCGGTGCATTGGATAAACCAAATGGCATGACCAACCATTCGTATAGACCCTCCCTGGTTTTAAAAGCAGTCTTCCACTCATCTCCTGGTCTGATACGAATTTGATGATATCCGCTCTTCAAATCAATCTTAGAAAAGATATTAGCTCCGCTTATCTGATCCAACAAGTCATCCAACCTCGGCATCGGAAATCTATATCTCACGGTAATCTTATTCAATGCTCGACTGTCAGTGCACATCCTCCACGTCCCATCCTTCTTGGGTACCAATAAAGCTGGTACAGCACAAGGACTCAGACTCTCCTGCACACGTCCTTGCTCAAGCAATTCCTCTACCTGCCTTCGCAACTCTTCATGTTCCTTCGGACTCATTCGATAATGTGGTCTATGTGGCAACACAGCACCGGGAACAAGATCTATCTGATGTTGTATATCCCTCAACGGTGGCAACTCCGTTGGTAATTCCTCTGGAAATACATCGTCAAATTCTTTCAAAACTGGTTTAACTTCTTCTGGAATTTCAACTTCTTCACTGCTCTCACGCCCAATCAACAAGAATACTTCCGGCTCTTCTTCAACTTCCTTAACAAACTCCTTTAAAGTCAATAAAGTTTTCAGCTCTTCAATTTCTTCTGACTTACTTTCTTCTTGTGATCTCTTCTTCGGAACTAAGATAATCTTCGTGCCTTTAAACATAAAACTGTAGCTATTGGTCCGACCGTCATGTTGTACTGCTCGATCATACTGCCATGGTCTTCCCAATAATAAATGACAAACATCCATCTCTACTACATCACACCATATTTCATCTTTGTATTTCTTCCCAATAGAGAATGGAACACGAACTCGTCTATCCACTTTCACTTCTCCTCCTTTTCTCAACCATGCTAACTTGTATGGATTCGGATGTTTCTCTGTCTTCAATTTCAACTTTGTCACAGCTTCGGTTGAAATAATATTATCACAGCTTCCTGCGTCAATCACAAACTTACACACCTTCCCCAGAATAGTACATGTTGACTGAAAGATATTACTCCTCAACCAACTAGCTTCTTCCTGCTTCGGTGTTAAACACGATCTCCTCAGCATTAGATTACAACCTTCGTCTCCTGACGCAATATCCTGCTCATCCTCCTCAACTGGATTAGAACAATCTTCATCAACATCCTCATCGTCAACTTCTGCAATCATGGTTCTCTTCTTTGGCTTTGGACACTCACTGCTTTTATGACCCAATTCCTGACAATTGTAACATTTGAAACCATTGTTAACTTTCGTCTTCTCAGCCTCCTTCATCACTGGTCTACTGATAGGTTTAGAAACATTAGAACTTCCTCCAACACCCTTCGCTTGATTGTTATAATTAGTAAACACACCACTTCCTCGTCTCCCTTGCTTTTCCCAAGCCAACGCTTTCTGATGTGCTTCTGCTACAGATCTTGGATCGAACATATTCACCATATCCTGAATCTACATTCTCAATCCCCCAATGAACCTAGATGTCAGCTGCTCTTCTGTTTCCATAATATCATTCCTTGCAATGAGTTGATAGAATTCATCAGCATAGTCATTAACTGTCTTTTTGCCCTGCCTCAAGTTCTGCAAACGTTGATACATCAAAGATTGATAATTGTAAGGTAAGAACGTTGCTTTCATCAATTTCTTCATCTTCTCCCAAGATTCAACTTTTGACTTTCCCATTCGTTCACGTGTAAGCTTGGTTTGCTACCACCATGCCAAAGCTCTACCCCTCAGCCTCGTAGCAACCAACTTCACTCTACGATGTTCTGGAACTTCTTTGAAGTCAAAAATCTCCTCAACATTAGCTACCCAATCTAGAAACTCCTCCGCTTGCATACCACCTTTGAATTCAGGAATTTCTGTCTTCATCCCCGACTCCCACTTGTGATCATATTCAGAATAGTTTCTTCCTTGACCTCTTCCTTGAACACTACCACCCTCATACTCCTCTTCAAAATCAGATGCATAACGATGTCGATTCTGACCACCAACATCTCTACTACCATTACGTCTTCCACCTTCATCCCTTCTATCGACATTCCTCCGTTCACGATCATTCACGTTCCTCCCACGTACTTGATCATTTTCAACACTCCTGTCTCGATTGGAATGTGGCGAGACTCTACTACCCCCATGGTTAGATTTTGGTGAAACCCTTCTCCGATTTTGATTCATCTCCGTCATAAGCTTTTCTAACCGGCCAATTCCTTCGTTAAGCTTTTCACTAAAATTCTCATTGATTCTTTGCTCCATCTCATCAGCTTCTTCTCTTCGATATAAAGCTTCTACGTTTTGGTGGCGATTAGCTCTTCTTGGCGGCATACTTGAAAATCTTCCAACACTTCAAAATTCAAACACTTTCCGGATTTTGATCCAAAATGAAACGGATCGAAAACTTCCACTTTGTAGCAAATCGCGATGAACACGATGGACAAAGTTTCGGCCTCCAATGCAAATCCGATCAAACAATCTTCGAATAATGATGACTCTTCTTCCTCTCGGCCACGGTTTAACACTTCAAGCACTCGGCTTCTCTTCAAACTTCAAATTCTTCAAAATGATTAGGCTCCAAGTCTCGATCTAGCTATGATTGGCTAGAACAAGCTCTGATACCAAAACTGACGCAGCGGATATATCAAAACGATCTTCAATCGGTGAAAGTAGCAGTCGATGGATTGATGGATACTGAATTGCCCGAATTCGTTGATCCGAAGATACCAAACTCTAGCTATTTCTGACTCGTTGATCCGAAGATACCGGGAAAGAGATCTACGATTCTTCAACGTTGATCTTGCGCACAAGATTCCGTGAATCGGCTTCAACAAACGATGATTCGAGCGCACTCGAATGACATAAGTGGAGATAGGAGATACACTCAACTACCAATTGAGATTGAAAGCACAAAGCTAACAAAAGAGAATTTTATTCAATATTCAACAACCTTTACAAATGAGAGACCCGGCCTATTTATAGGCGTTTTACAAAACAACAAAAAAATTCTCTAACTCCTAAGTCGGCAACCGACTTACGACCTACGACTCAGCCTAACTCGGTGACGACTTAAGGTACAACCGTTACAACACTTGCCTTCAAACAGAATGACTTATGAATACAGACGACATACGACTTATTACAAACAGAACCACTTAAGTCGTTGCCGGCTTAACAACTCTACGCGACCCAACTAGTAACGACTTAAGAATAGCGGTCCAGATTAACTCGGCATAAAGATCAACGGCAACAGCTTCAGCGAATAAGAACATGCGGCATCCCAGATTTACGACTTAAGAAATCCACGATAGAGATTAACTCGACAGAGGAATCAACGGCTCAGGCTTCTGCAACCTAAGATGGTACGACTTAACTAAGTCGTAACTCGGTTCCAACTTATCGTTTGACTCGTTAAGTCGTTTACGACCTATTACTTCAACAGTTTGCTTTGCCTTCTCTCTGAGTAACTCGGTAGGTCGTCCTGGCGACTTAAGTTCTTTGATAACCCGTACCTCTTCACGAGTTAGGTCTTCCACTCTCTTAAGTCGGTCACGACTTAAGTCCCCCATTATGTTAAGTCGGTCACGACTTACGCTTATGTCTTCTGCTTCCTTGAGTCGGTTACGACTCATGCCTTGAACTTTATTAAGTCGGTCCCGACATATTTCCATCATGTTAAGTCGGTCGCGACTTATAGCTTCATTTTCCTTAAGTCGGTGACGACTTAGTACTTGGCCTGCATCAACCTCCCACCACACACACAATGCAATCACAGACTTGGAGGAGATTTCTTCTTATGATAGTCAAATATGCTTAATACGAGAAAACTCTTTTGATATTATTACTAGTGCATAGTGTGAAAATCCTTTCGAAAATATAATATTAATCTTAGCTAGCATAGGTACCATTATATTATGCCTACTATAGCTACCATTTTAAATGGCAGGCTACAACTAAAACCGTATAAGGCTCGTATTGTTTCTTTGGATTTTCCAACAAATGGTCAGACTAAGGAACTTCCTATGCCACATGGAAACGCCTCTGGAGGGACGCCCCGAGAACCTACCTGGCCCTCTGCCAACACAAGGCCGGTTACCCTCTTCCCGGGTAGTAAACCTGAGATATGCCACTCCCGGTCGTTTGCAACCTTTATCCGATGCGCCTCGATCACAAAGCAACAATCATACAGTAAATGAGATTGGAGCAACCACATAGGTAAAATATCTGGGCTCCATACCATGATACCACCTTTTTCCAGAAGGAATGGACATACCCTAGGGGAGGTACCCCTGAAACCTTGCCGCATCTTTCCTGTTTCGACCATTTTTGGGGTGTGAGGTCCGATGAGGTCTCGTCCACAAAGCTACGCTTTACACGAAAGCCATGCTTTGATCAACAAATGATCAGCAACACACAGCAACACTTAGCATGCCACACTACCAAATTGGGAGTATATCACTGATAACCTTCAACTACATAACCTCTGAGCTCGTACGTCTCAGAGAAGGGTGTTAAGCTAAGAGAATAAATTCTCCGCCACCAAACATAAATGTATTTGAAAGAAATCAGCTTTATATCTCAAAGTGTAGTGTCAGACATACAACCATACAAGTCTGTTCTGGGTTCGAACAGAACTGAAGGAACTTTTAAAGAAGCCCTTGCAATCCGGGTATTCACAATCCCGATCGGACTTCCCATCACTTAGGAAATCTCTATACCATAGCTACTCAGTGCAGAGACAATCGATAGGTTATCCTATCGTTCTCGCAAATACCCGGTCTTCAACACCGGTCTTCAAATGCTATCCATTTGCGTCGTATCACTATTCGGAATGGGTTATATGACACAAAATCCTCACCCGGCTAAACCGAATAGTGAGCGCAATATTTTAAAAACATATGGATATTGGGATTTCAGTTAAGTCACAACTTATTACCCAAAACTTTTCTTCAAATGGTTTAAACACATTACCATTTTAATCTTTTACACAAAAAGATTCATCTCACAAAGTTCACCCAGTTTCACAAAGATCTATTCATAGATTTTCAAAATCAATTTCCATTTCAATTGGATTAACTCATTAGATCTTTAAATCAAAGTTTTAACTTATAGATTTCAAAAACAATTCCATTTTGACCTTTTATACAAAAGGTACACCTTTCCAATTTCAAAACAAAGTTCAATAATCTTTCACAAAGATTTATTCGTAACTTGGAAAACCATTTTCATTTCAAACTTGAAATTCTTTTGACACAAATTGGAAATTCATTCCTTATATGAAAGCTTCTATTATTTGAAAACAAATAGTTTTCATTTCGGAAAATCTGATTCATTTATACGAGTTAAAGTCCTTGGGTTAAATTCAAATTCTCTAAACTATACTTTTAAAATGGTTTAAATTCATATAAACACATTCATAACATCTTTAACCATAATTTCCAAACGCGGAATTCAATTCCAAATTTTGAATTCAAATTCAAATTGAATTATTTAAATTGAAAAACTTTACCAAGTTATTCAAAATAACTTTTATCTTAAAAACTCCTTTTCAAAAACTTTAACATTTAACCCAAATTCACTTCCAAAATCAATTGAAATTAAAATTTCAATTTCAAAAATATTAAATTTAAATCATCTGTGACTTAACCGATTTCCTCGTGAAATCCATATTTGTGTGTGTAAAAGTGTGGTCCAGGGGTTTTACACAATAGTGCAACATCATTCAATCATCACATCATCATAGATTTAAGTATATCAATATCGATAAGCGGTATATTCCTATAATGCTTATCTTCCATTTACTAATTCACAGATAAATAATATACATTCATCAAAGATAAAATAAAGTGAATATTAGGCTCAGGTCCCTAGTAAGTTTCAAAATACACAAAAACCCCAGTAAAAAAAAGTGTGTAAATTAGGTTCCTAGAATTAAGTTGCTAAGTAATTGCATATAATTATGCAAATTTTTTGGTGAATAATTGCGGAATTTTCTGCAACTTTTTGAAAAAATTGCGTAAATTTCCGCAATTTTTGGGTGAATAATTGCGGAATTTTCCGCAATTTTTTGAAAAAATTGCGTAAATTTCCGCAATTTTTTGGATGAATAATTGCAGAATTTTCCGCAATTTTTTGATATAATTGCATAAATGTCTGCAATTATTCACTGAATAATTGCATAAGTGTATGTCATTATTCAGTAGCTTAATTCTAGGGACCTAATTTACAAACTTTATTTTACTGGGGTTTTTGTGTATTTTGAAACTTATTAGGGACCTGTGCCAAACTGTCCCTAAAATAAATTACATTCATCACAGCTTGAATTAAAACAAATTTACATCGCAAAGCATCATACAGTAGAGAATATCAAACAATTCACAGCATTCAATAGAATACAATCATCCAGAAATAAGGTCAATTGATCACTTGATTAATTGAAACCAGATTAATCACTAATTCTGGTTGATTATATGTTAATTAATCCTCCTTGAATTAATTATCAATTAATTCTAATTAATTCAATTAATTTCCAATTAAATTAATTACTTATGAATTAATTATCCAATCATGATTTATTAATTACAAATCATTTGATATAAATTAATTAATCAATCACCTTAATTAATTATTCTTAATTAATTACAATAACTAATTGATTACTCCTTAATTACAAATTTATTCCTTAATTAATCCTTAATTATTATTAAATAAATAAATTAATTATACTTAAAATTCTTAATTAACTTAATTAATTTTAAATCATTAAAACCATAATTATCTTAAGATAAAACTTAATTATCATTAAAACACTTTATTTTAAGAATTTACTCTACTTAATTAAATCATTAATTAAGTTTTGAAATAAAATAATCATTTAACTTGATAAATTAAAGTTAACAAAACATAACTTCCTTTAAATGTTTTAAACATTATCAAGTAATAGTTTTAAAACTAATTTCAATTTAAATTTAAAAACTTCTTTTATAAAAACTTTTAAAATTTCATTTCTAATCTTAAGTTTTAAAAATAACTTTACTTAACGAAATTTAAATTAAACAAATTTTAAAACTTCATAACTAATGTTTAAGAAAACAATTATTATATATATAAAATAATTTATATATGAAAGTTTAAACTAATTTTATTTTTAAATTTCAAAAATCTTATTTTTAAAACTGGTTTAAACCTGCTTCGGGTCGAACCTGAAGATAACTCGGGTCAAGCCCCGAGTTTTTCTTCTTCCCATATATATATATATATATTAAACTGTTAAAACACTCGCTCACGAACACGAACAAACCCGAGCCCATCTTCCCTTTTCCTCGAGTCAAACCCGAAGTAAACCACTGACGTTCCCAAACCAAAACAATGGTGCACCGAGCAACCTGTGTGTAACAACCCGTAAATTTTTAATAGTTTTATTTATATATTTAATTGAAATTTTGTGAAATTTAAACAATAAAAATTTGATATTTGGAATGCGTCTAGTTAAACATAGCAACTGGTAAATTTTCACCCGAAAATATGAAGTTTATTTTCGTGCGTAAATTTATTCAATTTAATCAGTTAGGAATTGATGAAAATAAAATGTTTTCGAAACCAAAATATTTTTACATAGAAAAATTCTAAATCATCTTCTAAGCAAGGCGTCATTTTTGGTTTTTCCAAATTTGGGCTTCTTTAGCTCCGCGTTCTTATTCTTCTGCGTTTTTGCTGCATTTTCCGCTAGTAGAAAATTCAAAATTTTATAATTCAATCGTACTATTGATATTTGTATACCATTTTGATCGTCTCGTCGTACTGATCACTACGATATATTCGTTTGTCTATTCCGACGTCCGGTTCAGTGCTGAATCGATAAAACAATTTGAAGTATCGTACAGTTTCGAACCTTTCAAATTCCTAGCGTCCATTCTTTACCCACGGATGAAACCAAATGGCCACTGACCCTTGTGATTCCCGGAATTTATTTTTGTCTTTTGTTATTCCAATGTTTTAAATATTTCACCGGTTCCAATATTCTTTGGTTCGTTTGATCTTTTACTTTGTTCTGTGAGAAAACATAAAAATAAAATGAAATATATGATGAATGCATATTTCATAGCCTCCTCTCCTCCTTGAACTCTTTTGCATGCGTCCCCTCCTCCCTGCTCTCTTCTTCTTTTCTGTTTCCCTTCCAATTCACTTCCTACCACCCACAAGAGCATGCAACCTTTCATATTTTGCTTCAGCCTTTCATTTTTACCTGTAGCTTCTCCCCTTGCCTCCCATTTCCATGCTCTTCCTTCACATTTCTTTCATGAGTGAAAACAATCTAAGTGGCCGAGCTTGCATCTTCCCGACCACCATCGCCTCTTCAAAGACTTCTAGCCGAGCAACCTCTTCCCCCTCCCTGCTCTCCATCAGCCACCACTGCTCGAGCAGCCCTCACGCCCTCTTCTCCTTTCCCACACACGCCGGCCGCCTCGTCCAACACTCCTCACCCTCGGCCCTTCCACCACCCGAGCACTCGGCCTCACACCCTTAGCCGAGCAAATCCCGTCTTTCCCAACAGCTTCCTTCCCTACTCCCTCCTCCTCTTGAAGCCATCCCGACCTCCCAGATCTCCAAACTCCAAGCACCACCTGACCACGCCTTTAGCCACCATCCTCATACATTTCGAACGAATCCCGCCTTCCACCCGTGAAGCCAACTCCGCCCCTTTGTGCCCCTCCACCCGCTGGCCGAACAGCATGTTGTCTCCCTCCATTGAGCATCTATATAGGTGCGTGTATATTATATATTCATATAAATATTAGTTTATATATATCTCTATATATTTCTAAAGGTTGATGGTTGTCTTGCTGTTAGATAGTATACGTTTATATATGAGAGTTATATATTATGTATGTTTATATAAAGGCTGTTGGATTGTTGTATATGCCTATAATGGTTTCAATTGTATATAAGGTCTGTTATAGGTAAAAGCTTTAAGTTCTGTTATATATGTTATATTATTTTATATAATATAATAAAACTGTTATGATAGTTTGTATAATAGGTTATTGTAATATTTTCGAATAGCACTTTGAACTTAGGTGTATAAATACGTATCTTATATGTGCAATAGTTTATATATATATATATGTTTTGCTGTGTATATATTGATTTTTGAATTTTTTATACAGTTTTATATACACTGTTGTGACAGTATTATAGATTCTTCGAAACAATTTAATATATATAGTATATTTATATTTTACGGTCAGTAGTTAAAGTTTCAAAATAAGTAGGTTGCTTTTCAACAGACGTATATATAGGTATTGATTTGATATGTGCTTTATTGATTTCTATTTTACCAAAAGTATATAATAGCCTACAAATACATAGACATAGCTTGCGGTTGAAATGTGTACTTGTTGACAGAAAGTTATATTATATTTTGCTTTTCAATCCAAGCTATAATATGTCAGTTTGCCTATATGTGTTGTGTTTGTATAATAGTTTGCATAATAAAAAAAATAGTTTGACTATTTAGTTTGACTATTTAGAGTATATATATATATATATATTTAAATATTGGTTTTATAATAAATATGGATCTTAAAGTATAATGTGTTAGTTTATATAAGTTTTAAAAATATTGATTTTGAGAAGAATGATAATAATAACAGTTTATGTATATTTTTCACTTTATATCAAACTGATTCTGATTAGTTCTCATCGATTTCCCAATTGTCAGCTTTGTCCGTCATGCCTGTTTGCTACATTCGAATCATATCCATCCAGCGTTGCTTTGGAATTCGTAGCTTATTTCCTTGTCAAATCTGTCTAGCCTCGAAAGATGAGCAATCACTCACGATTAATGTTCTTATATTTATTAAATTTGATTTCAATTGGAACGACAATTGAAATATGCTGCTGCTAGTTATTTACATTGCTATACATATGCCATCATCTGTATCTGTTCACCTGTGACATCAGACACCATTATCTGTTATTTACACTGTTATATATATGCTATTACCTGTATCTGTTCACCTGTGACACCTGACACCATAATTTGATATTTATATTGATGATATATGCCTGTTGTATTATTATTATCATATCTGTTATCACTCTGCAAGTTCCCTGTTAGTATAGAATTCACTATGGGTTGAAATGATACATACCCGAACGGACTTTAGAATAGGAGAAAATCGTTATAGGTTGAAATGATAAACCCAAGCGGTTTTCATTTGAATTGAATTTGGGATTACGGGTTGAAAGGATATATACCCGTATATAATTTAAATTATGGATTGACATGATAAATATCTGTATCACTTGACCATAGGGTAGAAAATTTTATACAGACACCGTTGGTCGGCATGTTTTGGGGGGCAAATGTTATCCCGCCTTTTGGCAAGGTCGTGACACCAAGAACTTAACTAGAAACCAATAACAGTTCGTCTTGGAGATCGATTACACGCAGGCTCACTATGGATATCGATGAATTTTGTCCGAGTCCAGATCAAGCCACGATTAACAAGACACAACAACCAAAGCTAGGGAAGCCAACATTCCAAGTTTCAAGACGATCCGGGTTCGTATGCTCAACTTATGATCGATACAAGATGAAGGAGATTCCCCCTGATTCGAATCCATAGGTGAAGCCTATGTTCGAATCCATCAGGATCTGTTTGCTCCGGATCGATCGATTACCTCCTTATTTGAATCCCTCAGATGGTCAAGCTTCGTATCCATCGGTCGAATCCATGCTCGAATCCTTCAGTTATCAGATCCATCAAGACAAAGTACTTCGAATCCACGGAAGTACTTCACTTCGTAACCTTCAGATTGAAGACCTTCGAATCTATCAGGATGATGCACTTCGTATCCAACTGGGCTCGGTGGTTCGTATCCTTCAGGATGGAGTACTTCGAATCCATGGAGTTTCCCTGCTTAGAATCCATCCTATTACGAAAGTTTCGTATCGATCGACCAAGGCACACTATGATCGATGTGAACAGATTTCCCTTCGAATCGATGTGTAGAGAAATCCCTCGAATCCACTAAGTCAAAATAGCAAAAATGATGGAGTCGACCTAGTCAACTCGGAGTGAAAAGAGGATCGATACGAGAAACACGCGCGCCACGTCACCACGCACATGCACCTAGCATCGATTCGAAGGGATCGATTCGAACCACTCGTGTCCACCAGAAATGCAATCTTGAATCGATCATAGCTTGAGATCTACAAGTCCAAATGCTATGAAATTTTCATAGAAGCTTGAGCACATGTTGAAGAATGTTCACACCAAATTTCAGCTCGATTGGACAATTTCTTGATCGATTCGAACATAGCTTCGAATCGATCCCAAAGTGGGCCCGGACTTCCAGAAAGCGGGCATGTGGGCCCCCTGACGTACCAGAACTGGTCTCCCTTCAGTTTAGGCAAAATATCAGCCTCCTACACCTATATATAGAGCCCCTGGTCATTCAGAAAAGGGGTCGGACAATTTTGAGAGCTAAAGAGCGCCCAGACTCTGCCAGATTTACTCCAGATCACCACTGCTTCCTTAGATTCAGGCTTAGCTCAGGAAAATCAGTTGTACAACATTAGAAGAAATTGTAATCATCGAGTGAACATCAATAAAATCATCAACTTCAGAGTGGACGTAGGCAAGATCGCCGAACCACTATAAATCTCGCGTTTATGTTCATTATTTCTGAATTGTGATACTCTGTTTGCTTAGATTCGAGATTTGTGTGTGAATATTGTTGATTTATATTCATACACTGGTGCTTTCACAACATTCGGGGTTTGTGACCAATTTTGGTGCAAACACTTTGGTGCTTTCACTGAGAACTGAACTCAGGAGTTCTATCATTTAGAAGTTGAATTTGAAGACTTAAGAGCTCAGATCTGAGAAGATATGACAAGGCAAACTAGTAAGAGACAAAGGCCAGAGCAAAGCCAGCATGGAGGGAATCAAGAGGCTTCCTCGGGGGCAAACCAAGCATCGATCTTCATCACCAGGGATGAGATGGAGACAATGATGAAGAGACAGGAGGAAATGATCCAGAATTTGCTTCAACAGATTGGACAACTTGGAGCGCAAAATCAAGGAGCAACCAGAGTCCAGAACGGAGCAGGACCATCTGGCGCAGCGCCGGAGCTGGAGGGCACACACTTAGGCTATGTTGATCCGAACCCGGGAAGAGAGACAAGGACATCCGAGCAACCTGGCGGCGATAGAGGGATAAACGCTCAGCCAGGGGGGCAAACACCTGAAAGCTCGCACGGACTCGGGGGGCAGATCGAAGGTAGTGAACGAAGACTACAGCTTGGAGACAATGATAGATTGGCAGAGATAGTTAGGCGAGCCATGAGAGGCGGATTAGTAAACAAAGATCTTGAAGACGTGAACAGGAGTCCCTTTGGTCCTGCAATTAGGATGGCTAGGAACCCACCAGAATTCAAGTTACCATCAGTGGAGATGTACGATGGGAGGACGGACCCTGCCGTTCATCTGATGAAATATATCAGGCATATGGAGGTGCTGGGGGCATCACAGGAAGTCATGGCCCGGTGCTTTCCATTGTATTTAAAAGATATCGTAGCATTATGGTTTAGGCAGTTGGAGAACAGCTCCATAAGAACATGGGCTGATTTAACTGAAAGATTCATGGAGCAATTTAGGGTCCACATTGCAAGACCCAAGAATGTGATGAGTTTGGCAATGCTAAAGCAGAAAACTGGGGAGTCTTTGAGGAATTTTCTGACACGATTCAATGCAGCAGCAGCATCGGTGGATCGGCCAGATCCATCTATGGTCATGATGGCAGCTGTATCTGGAATATCTGATGGCACGGAGTTCAAGAATTCACTAACTAAGGATCCACCTACGGACCTGGGAGAGTTCTATCATGAAGCCGAAAAGTTTTTGCGATTAGAGGATGCCCGTACGGAAAGAGAAGAAGAAATCGATGTTTATGCAATTAGAGGCGGTAATTCACCTGAAAAAGGTGCAGAGACTGGTAAAGGGAAGCAAAAGGCTGAAGAAAATGATAACAGGTCAAAGCGGCAACGGAGGGAGCCGCGATTTACCACCTATTCAGAACTGAATGAGGGTTTGGAACGAATCTACCAAGACACCCGAGAGCAAGTTGCCTATCGTAGACCAATACGACGGGATCCAACTACCGACGAGAGAAAATCAAACAAATATTGCTTATTCCACGAGCTGAATGGACATAGCACAAACGACTGTAGACACCTGAAGGATGAGGTAGAAGGGCATATCAGGAACGGTAGGCTACTTCAGTATGTGAGGAGGCGAGATCCAGCTATTGAACCAGAGCGACCACCGTCTACATCAGCTAGGGGTGATCCCGAGCCGAGGCACCGTATGGTTATCAATTGATTTAAATAACGATGAACGAGTCGTAAACTTCTCACTAACACCATCAAACCATTTACACATGTATGAGATCACGAACGATCCACAGGTATGCTCTGAATGATTATTGACTATCTCGTAGTGAGAATTTACACTTTGACATCCTTGCTTTGCTTTGTTTCGTCTTGATTTGAACATTTAAACTTGATTCTGTTTAACGTTTCTGCTAAAGACTTATTTTCAATGAAAAAAATGCTACTTGTGATTTCATAACGGCTAAGCCACTTACACATGTACGGGATCGCGAACGGTCCCTAGGCATGCTCTGAGATGGCGATAAACCGTTGCAACAAACAATCCGAGAATTCACCCGAACGTGAAACCTGGTATTGATGATACTAAGTCCCTCCCCGGGCACACTCAATTCGCCTCGAACGGCACCCGACCTCGAACGGTCACCATCAGCCTCGAACGGCACCCGACCTCGAACGGTCACCATCAGCCTCGTACGGCACCCGACCGCGAACGGTCACACTTCATCTAGTATAACATTCGATTGCGAACAATCACATTTTTGCCTCGTACGGCACACGATCGCGAACGGTCACATTCTTCTTTCCACGTCACTCGACCGCGAACGGTCATAATTTGTCTAGAACGACATCCGACCGCGAACGGCCCCTTTTCGCTATTTGCCACGAACGGCATTCGACCGCGAACGGTCACATATCACCTCAAATGACAGACGATCCCGAGCGATCGTCATTTGTGAAAAACTATTAATTTCTTTGCAGGTCATCAACAGGATATGAACATTATATATAAATATTTTGAAAATGATTTCTTTGGTTTTGAAAAGAAATATGTGGTTTTAATAAATATTGTTTTTAAAGATTTATTAAAATTGATTTAATAAAGTTGATTTGAATCAATATAAATATGTTTAAGTATTTATTTAAAATTTACATTTTTAAATATAGAGTTTATAATGTTTCAGGTTGAAAGATAATTTTGAAACTGATATGGAATTCTTAATTATTTAAGAATTATACTTGAATAAGTTTGATCTGAAATCTATTAAATTTGAAATTTTAAGATATGTTTTATAACTTGAATTTGATTAAAAAGCGGCTTAAATGAATATTTCAAACTTATATAAATTTAAATGGGATATTTTGTTTATATAAATTTGTAAATTGAAGTTGTATTTAGATGTATTGAAATGATTAAAGAAATATCTCAGAAACTAAATGTAATGAAATTAAATTGAGATATAAATGGAATTATCAAATTTAGTTTTTGAAATGTGGAATATTTAAAGCTTTGAAATATATTGAAATTGAAATGGCTTATTTTGTGGTTCAAATATGTATTTGAAATTGATAATTTGAAAAGGTTTATTGAGAAGTTGAATTGAGTTGAAATTTATGAATTGAGATTGAATTAAGTTGAATTTGGAAGTCGAGATAATTTGAATCGATTTGTGAACTTGTGGAAGCTATATTATTGTATAAAGTATCTTTAAATTATATCTACAACTATTTATATTTTACTTTATAAATTATTTTAATTTAAACTATTTTATATAAATAAATTTCAATATATATTACCTTATTATAAACTATTTTAACTTATAACTATTTTATATAAACTATTTTTATTTTATAAACTATCTTATTTTGTACACTAATTTTAATAGCTAAACTATTTAAGAGGAAGGTGTTATGGATTCCAAAATGTTATGATTTCAAGCTATAGTTTCAAAGTGTTATGAATTTCAAGGTTTTGATTTCCAAAGTGTTTGATTTTAAAAGACTACGATTTCGAAAGCGATATAACTTTGGAAAGTGATATGATTTTGGAAATAGATTTATTTAAAGTGAAATTGATATCGTATGGATATGGTTTTGAAATGGCAATGATATTTCGGTTTGAAATATAAACTATTTTGAAAGTTTACTAAATGACCATCGGCGTAATTAATACGTAGTTATTAAAGAGACAGGGATCAGATATGGACATACTCTCTGTCGATACCGAAAACCACTTTAATAACTAAAATACGCGGAGTGTTGATCCAGAATGAAGTGGATGGTTTGGTGAACGCGTTGACTGAAGAAAGAGAACGATTTTGGATGACCCCTGACATGACTAAAACAGGAGCCCTGCCGGGCCATTGAGGTTCGCCACCTCTAGCGGACACACTTCTTCGTTACCATATCTATTACTTTTGTGATTCCATTTGGGTGCACCCCTCGATTATGGGAGTGTTGTTTCGCGGTGTTGGGGTAGTAGCTGCTATGCCCAACATCAGTCCGGATGACGCAACTACTAGTATCCTAGTTGGTATCACCTCATGTACCTTGTCATACTGTTTATCCTATCACGACCACTATGATTTGTTTTGTGTTATACCTATGGGGTACCCTCTGATAACCACTAGTTTATGGTGGGGCTTACGGTGCTGTATAGACTATGACATTATAAAATTGTGTTAAGGGGGATTATGGTAACGCCTTAACGCAATTTTAATATCGTACTTTACTGATTAGACATTATCTATTTAGCGTACACTACTACATAGTAGATAGTTTAACGGATCCTTAGAGGATGGTTATCCCAAACATCCTTTGAGTTACTTGTATTTAAGTTGTTATTTCACTTGAGTTGGATTTATTGATATAAGAATGTTAATCCTAACTCTAGTGTTTTGTGTTTTCTTTACGCTTGGGTCAGACTGAGTGATCCAGTATTCGAGACTCACCTTTGGAGTTGGAGCTTCGCTTGGAGATCCAGCTATCTATCCAGCTTTCAGATATTCAGTTGATTCCAGTGATGTATTCTAATATTGTATTTGACTATTGTATTCGAGACTTCTGTTGTATCTTGTTTAACTCTGTTATATATATAGTAGCTTCATGAACTACTATTCTTTTGTTTCCGCTGCATTATTGTTATATTACTCTGTGTCTGTGATCTGTGATTATTTATTTACCGTATATGCTGAGTTTTGCCAATTTAAATTAACAATCTACTGTTTTGAATTATTCAAGTCTGACATGTGTGGATTATTGTCGATTTGAATGGTCCAAAATATTGGGTAGTTACACTGCGCACCTGCACCGTTCATCGATGAGACTTCGTCATCAACGACCATCGTCGACGAGTCCCCTACGACCACCTCCCACCGTCTGACCACCCAGTCATCCCAATCTAACTCAAAAACGAGATCGAGCTATCTCGATCGAACTAGCACAAACGACATTACCAGAAAGCTGCCCCAACTCACGTTGCCGGCCACCAGAGATCGAGCACCCCATTCCCAAGCTTCGCCGGACTTCCATGCAATCAATGCCCAAAGTCCCGAGCAACTCGAATCACTGGAAACGCCACAGTAGCCTAGACTACAACCCTGACCAAAACTGGGTGTTAAACCCTACTTCGATCCAACTCTGTCGCCATAGTGGTCAAGAAAATCATCGACTATTTTTGCCGAACTCTCCTTTACCCTGACCTCCTCCAGCCAAGTTCCCGACCACCCTAGAACCTTCGGCCACCATAATTTCCCCCAAAATCAGTTTCCAGTCAACACTGAAATGCTCATCCATCCAACAACTAAAAATCTTGATTTTTATTTTAAAAATCCTATTTTTTAATATGGATTCAAGTTATAAACATGAATCAGAAAATTTCAACCTTTGGTTTTATCATATTATTAAGACTTGCTACTGTATTTCCAGATTCTAGCATATTTCAATCTTTAAAATATTTGAACATATTTTTATAAATTAGATTTTGTTTAAACTAAGCTATTCTGTTTGTAACCCAAGGTTTAACAACAAACATGTAAAAGAATTGGGATTTTTATTTAGAATTTAAACTTTGTAATATGAAACAGAGAAGATGAATACAATCAGGCATGCACACATGAATACAATCATACATACAGAATTCTATACTTATATATACACATGCAGGGTAACATCATCACAAAGATTTCACAAGCAACAACCATTAACTTATTTAAATTTTTAATAAAAATAATGTTTACTCACAATATTTCAGAAGAAGAACAGAGCTTTCTTGATGAAACAGGATTTTGAAAATTTGCAAGTTGAAATTCTTCACTTGATCTTCTGGTTTGGATTGATTTGTATTGTTGTTTAAGTTGTATTTTGTTTGAGTTTGAATGATATTTACTTCAGATTTTTTTTCTCATCTTTGATGGACGAAACTGAGATGAGAAGTGATATATAAAATGAGTTTACAGGGGATATGTTTTGTTGTACAATATCGGACAAAGATTTTTCTTTGTATGTTGACTATGCAGATTTCTTTGGTGGCTGATAGATATCTCTTTTGTGTGCTAGCATTAACTACATACTTATCCTTATTTGCTCGTACATAGATATTTTAATTTTTTTTGATTTGTACTTCATTCTTGAATATATATATTTTTGTTCCATTGTCTTCTTATACAAGCTAACACATATATATATTTTGTTTCTTTTACAAGTGTACATACTTATATTTATTTGTTCATATTGCTTTATAACATAAGTGAATTTCTATTTTTAATATGTTGTTAGAATTTAGCTAATGTTTACTTTATATTTTTCATAGATGATTAACATGTTGTTTGAATTTATTTATGTATTTATTTTATTTTATTTTTATAATTTATCTTATATATTAATTTCTAACTTATATAATTATTATACTTATGTAAATTTCATAGTTTATAGTGTTGAGATATATACATAATTTTATTATTTTGTAAGTATATTTTGTTTGTATTTTATTTTACTTCATATATTTATTCCTATTTTAACTTAAAATTTAAACTCAATATATATATAAATTCAAACTTATTCATTTATGCACATATACATATATATTCACATATATATACAAGATTTAAATTCAAATGATTTAACACATATTCTATCTGAATTTGGGGAAACTCGGATCAATTTACCAATTAATTTTACAATTTTTATTCAAAAATTAAATTAATTATTAATTCAAACTTATTTAAAATCCGGGATCGTTACAATTTCAGTTTCAAAATCATTTCAAATTTTGATTTAGGTTATAACTTCATTTTAACTCATTTCGTAATTAAATCCAAGATTTAAATATAAACATTCTACATTTTGACCAGTTTGAATTTTAATAAAATAGTATGAATAGTTTTAAAATAGATTAAATAGTTAAAATAGTTTAATAGAAAATAGTTTGAGTATCGAAAACGGTTTATATAGTAAAATAGTTTGGAAAATCAAAATAATTTGAATATTTTAGAAGATAGATTTTTTATAGTTTGTACTAAAATAATTTATTTGAAAATAGTTTCAAATTCAAACTGATTCATTTCCAAATTTTCCCAATTCAAATCACTTTAAATTTCCATTTCTATTTACTCGATTCAATTTCGATTTCAAGTCGAATTTTACTTCGATTCCGATTTCAATTCAAAAAAATTCGATTTTAATTCCAATTGATTTCAATTATAATTCCAACTTGAATAAATTTCAATCCGACCCAATTTAATTTCAATTTCAATTCCAAATTAATTTAAATTTTAATTCCAAATTAATTTCAATTCCAATTCCAAATTAATTTCAATTCCAATTCCAAATAAGTTTTAATTCCAACTATCTGATACAATGATTAATTTCAGCTCAATTCTCAAATTTAAACCATTTCGATTTATATCAATTTCGAGTTCAATTTTTTTTAAATATCGATTCAAATCACTTAAATAAAATTAACTTTCAATATTCAATCTAAAATTCCAATAATTCAATTCTAAGCTCAATTTTGAAATAACATTTTATATTTCTTTTACTTAGCAATACTCAAATTCGGATAAAAGTCCAATCTTTTAAAACAAATCAATTTTTGAAATTCAAATCATATTTCGATTTTAACCTCAAAATCTCAACTTCGATTATTTAAAACAATTCCTGTTATCAAATTTAAATTTCAACATTTCAAGCTCAAGTTCGAAAATAATTCGATTTCCATAAATTCGATTTTTTATTTCTATAAATCAAATCATTTAAATAATTTCAAATAAAAATTTCCGAAATCATTTAATTTAACCAAATCTAGTGTTCGTATATAATTCTCTATCCTCTGGCCAAGTGAATCGGTTATTTCAATTTGATTCAGGGATGGATATATATCATTTCAACCCAAAATAAATATCATAGGTATATATCATTTCAACCTATTTCTTAGTTTATTCAAAATAATTCAATTTATAGTTTTATTTATTGTAAATAATATACAGGATGATAACATGATATATCAAAATAAACAAACATCCAAATCATCCAAAACATCAATTTTCATCCATCACAACCAACATCCAAAACAGTCAATAATCACAGCAATTAACCAATTATCCATAATCGGGAATTTTTACTAGCAGTTTAATTCTAATTCAATTTAACTGTCAATTCAAATTCAATCAATTAATTCAGATGTCAATTTAAATGTCAATAAATTTATTAAACAACCAATAAATTTAAATCACTTCACGATATATATTTAGCTAACATAAATTTTTTTATTTCAGTCGATTGTGAGCGCATAAACACTCACCTTTTATTTGGAACTGAAAATTTTCTCAGCTTCAAATAAATTCTAGATCCATGCCACGTTGTAGACGACGTCGATACGGTCCCAACGCAATTTGTTTTGTACGAAACAGGCCTATTATGCAAAAGATACGTGATAATTAATATAACGATATGATTAATATAATAATTAATTTAATTAACTAGGTAATTAAAATTAGCCATTACCTAAATCTTCCTCACGCATCAGCTATTAGGGCCGCAAGAAGACCCAACACCACGCGACCATTACCCTATCGCGCACGCCACCTGGAACGGCCGGACAACCATCGAGATGCACCACTCAGAGCGCCGCCGCCTCCTCTTCCTTCGTCAGCGACGCGGCCTCCCACAACGCCTCAATCAACGTGCACGTGATAGTCGAGCGTCAGAAATCCTAAATCGATCTACATCATACCTAAACCTTAGGCCTCCATGCCGCCTTCCACACTCGAGCGCACGCGAACGCCAATGCTTGCCCGGTCGCCATTTGTTTTTTTTACTTCGATCGATTCTGGGTTTATTTATTTATTTTTTATTTCACTAAGTTCGATTGGATGAAAAGAAGGAGAAGGGGTAAACATGCGATGGGAGATAAGGAAAACGTGGCTTGGATGTTGATATTTATATTATTAATTAATTTGAAAATATTTGACGTTTTAATGTTCGAAATTTCTCGAGCTCCAAATGAAGCATGTCGCCTGGCGTTTATAATATTTTAGCCCCATTCCGAACACAATGAAACTAGTTTCGGAAGCCAATTCGATCGTATGCAGAAGATAGCTTTTCAAAATCAATTATTTTAATTAAATTTTGAAATAAATTTCTACGCGTTTCAAGCTCGCACGGCTAAATGACAAGTCTGATCGCTACGAAACTTGAAATCCTACAATAATTCGCTATTATGGATCTAATGAAACTAGTTTCGTCAAAATTCAAGACAGTGGCCAAAATGGCTACTTTTACACGTTAATTAAAATATAGAATTTCCAATTTCTATTTATTCACCTTTGAATTAAAATTTAAATGTTAACAATCTTCATTCTTGTTCAAATAAGATTTAAATCAACTTTTGATACCATTTTCATTCACATTAATTCAAGATTCAATTATTTAAATAATTCCAATATTAAATTTAAACGATTTAATTGTCCAATAAATCACTATAATTGAAATATAAGTCATTTAACTTATAAAATTTACTTTTAAAACAAATTCAAATAATAGAACAACTATTTCCAATTCATAGTAATCCAACATTATTATTCAATTCAAGTTATTGATTACAACACATTAACTACGTAGAATTTCATTTCAATATTTATTGTTGCCTAAATCTTCGAAATTGTTTATTACAAAATTTATCTAAGTTCACATCAAACAAATTACATAAATAAACATTAAATTTTTTATTTCTAACCATTTTTATCCAATATCCCTATTAAATTTAATAGTTTAAAATAGTTAAAAATTACGGGTTGTTACATTGTGACTTATTCCAACTCATTGTAACTGAAATCTAAGGACTAGCTAGTTGATATCCAGAGAGATTCAACTCATATAATCATAACAAAGAATTATTAAAGTGGACATAGACAAGAGTCAACCGAACCACTATAAAAATCCTGTGTCTCCTTTCTTACTTCTGCTTTTTATTTACTGTTTATCTGAGATTTGTGCTCCTAATTAGCTACACTGTTGCTTTCTCATTTGATCCAAGGTGTTGATCCATTTTTTGGGTTAACACACTTGGAAATTAAGTTATAAAGTACATTTTTATAAGGAGGTTTATGATTAAAATTTGCCAATCTATACATGGAAAATGAATCTAAGCATAGTTAATCGACATTCCAATATTGACCTAACAACAAAATCCAATGAAGTAGGAACACAAAATCCAAGGAGTGAAGTAAACGAGTTGTATAACTAATTATCGACGAAGACACTTTATCATCCAGGTAATGTAACTTGCAAAGTGACCAAATGTAGAAACCACCTAGACCAAAATATAAATTATGTGAATTATTAAATAATAGAAAATGTAAGTTAAAGTAAAGAAAATAAAAACCAGGTGGGATACATAGGTGTGAATCAATTGATATAGGTTTAGATAGAACTATTAAAAAGTTATTTGGTTTCGGAAAAAAATTCATTGGTGAACAGTAATCATAAAAGTTAAATTGAAAGTGTATAAACTAATGAATTAAGTCATCTGAGTATTGAATGAATTCCAAATCTAGCTTAAAGCGCTATTAATGGGATAAAAGGAAGCCTTTAACAAGAGACAAAATGAATAGAATTTCATCCGGTTGCTATACTTTTCTTATAAAGAAGACTTGAAATTGTTCAAAAACCTTATCTGCTATGAATACCTGCATTGAATCATGGATAAAACTGAAATGCATTTGATTATTCGTGCTATACAAACTTAAGAAAACACTAGAGTTTTATGATACACAAGATCATGTTGTACCCAGGTTCAAGCCCTGCTTTGCACACACTTCTCACAAAAAGAGTGTCCATAGGTTATAGATGCTATGAGTTGAAGCAGACATGCATAACTTAATTCCTCTATGGAGTTTACTGGTCCATCGGGTTCTTTTGAGTATATTCCAAAATAATGTTATATATCAAGCATATAAAGGATGGCTACTTTTTTCTTTTAAATTGGATGCTTATGTGATAGTACATAATTGTATAGGTTTTAAGTAGTACGTAGCTACTAAAAGTCAACATATGTTCAGTGCACTACCACAAAAATTGTTTTTAATGGCATAAATTGGCAGCTTTTGAGGCTATATGCAACTGTTGATCGGTTTAACTTATAAAAATGAACAAAGAAACACTATAAAGTGCTTCCCGCCAACAATTCACGTAAATTTGGATAAAATTTTCCATGTTCGCTCATATCTCTATACACTTAACGAATTTTTGGTACCCTCCTCACTAGTATTTTCGGTGGCCGCTCATGTTTTCCTTTTCTCTTTCTCCTTTTTTGTCAAAAAATCGAGTTCCAAATCCTTCGTTTTCATTTTCCCTCAAATTTATCACAAAATCCCTAGTCTTCATTTTCCAAATCCCTCTTACTCTTTTGATATAACTACCGCTACCCTCCCGCCATTGCATCAGCTTACTCCTCCACTTCAGTAATGGCCACAGAGAACAGAGCGCCTCTTAAAACTCGCATTTGTAATATTTGAAGTGGTCTCGCCGTTTACAACGCCACCGTTTATGCTGCTTGCACTGAGCACGGACCTATTCCATTCCAAAGTACTAGTTTCATTATTTTTCATTGAGCTTTTTCGTGAATATGTGAGCATATTTTTTGGAAGAATTGAAATGTTTACCTTTGCTGTTATCTTCTTTTATAGGAATTGAAATGTTGATTCAATCATTTGATTTTATTATTCGAGCATACTTTTAAGTTAATTCTGAGTCGTTATTTATTTATTTTGCACTTGATCTCTATATCTAAATGATAACTTATTTAATAATTAAACAAAATTCAAAGTTATGAAAATTTCTACAGGTTTTTCTTTGATAAAAACGTTGTTCTGTATTTTATTTTTTGATTATTGATGCCAGAGCCTAAATCTCATTTGAATTTGATCCTTGTCCTGCTGAAACAACAACATAATAACCTTAGCTTTCTCGTCCTGAATGAAGATTCGTACATCAATTTATTCTCACATATATTCGGGATGAAATTGGATAACAAAATCATTTAAATACGCATTATTACATGAAATACACAAGTGCGTGTCCTTGAGCTAGTCGAATAGCAATACCCCAAGATATTTATTTAAAAATCACACTAAAATTTGCAGATATACTAAGTTTTCATTTCACATCAAATGATACTTGGGCTTTCTAAAGAACATGGTCCACTGTGGTGAATTTGGTAATTAGTAGGATACAACCTATATTTTATTTTGAATTTGACAATAATATATGTCTCTATTGTCTAGGATATATGAATCAGAAACCTTCTAATACACAGGCCACAAAAACAAGTTTTAGCCAAATGTCTAAGCAGTGGTCATTGACAGACACAATCAATGTTATTTGTGTTGGCAGTGTGCTCTTATGAGCGGCCCATGTTGTTCCAAGAACAAAATGGACTTTTCTTACGATTAAATCACCTTCCAAATTTGTCAATTGAATCTTGACTTCTACTCTATGCTTACTGCTAGAGTATTATACAGTTGGTACTTGTGGTCTTTTATTTAGTTTTAATGTGCTCTCCAGTACCATTTAATGGTGAATATTTAGAGTTGAGTTTTTTTGCGCTTTACTACATTCTTCTCTTCAATGGCCATCTTGATTTTCTCTATATTTTGGTTATATTTTATATTTGGTTTCCATTTTTGGAAAGATGGAATGTGGTTCAACTATATCTTTGTTTTTTTAATTCTTATGCTAATGATTAAGATATTTGAATCGTTTCAGGCCCTTTGTAATGGTTTATATGCAAGTATTGAAGATGATGGGTGAGTGGTCTTCGGAATTGGAATATTTGGCAATGGCTATGAGGATGTTAAAGTTATATGATCCAATCATGGTTGGTTGATATTCCATCATGTTTGCAAGCAATATCTCCTGTAGGACCTGATCTAGCTCCAGATAAATGCATTCTTTCAGCTTCATAAGTACGTGCATGTACTACTGAATGAGGTTAAACTACCGAATAAGGGATGTTCCCTATACAGTTAGAGAAGTATAAACTACTGAATGAGGTTTGATCCAAAAAAGCCTAAACCTCAATCATATGGTTTTTCACGATTATAAAGCATTAAAAATAGAAGTTGGAAACTGTTCAAACTCACCTCAGAATTTACCAAACAGAAAAAATTATCAAAATAAAACCTCAAGTTGGGACAAAGTTCCATATACAAATTCATATCCATGAAGAAGATCATACAAACATCGATAGATAATCTATCGAGTCAGATTCTGGTGGACGTTGGACCATCCTATTCATTTTACAGCCCTGTTTGGCTTCCAAGTTAAAAGATGTATCGAAGAAGCATTTAACAGCTTATATTTGAGTAATACACTGTGCTGGCATAAGGACATTTTTGAACAAGCATGTATACACAAGGAATTTTCAGTTTTTGTTTTTTGTGAATGGATGAACATATCTATACTATATTATTATTAGTGAGTTCAATTTCAAGCTCACATAGGCCTCCTTGAAATTTGGCAACTGAACAGTCTCGAGTTCCATTTCATATGCGCAGAAGGTCACTGGATATTTTGACAAATGAACGGTCACTATTTTTATTTTCCTCTTTTCGTGCCCATCTCTCCGCTTCCTTTCCGTTCCCAGTCTCTCTTCCTTCGCACATAGCCTATGACCTATATCATTTTTCTTCTATCCTAAATCGCTATTTCCCCTACGTTTTCTGACCACCACCTTACAAAAATTTCGGCAAAGCAAGAACTTTTACCTGTGAGGTGAAGACGAAGCATCGATCTGCCTTCGTCCTGCTATCTATAGGAGACAGATTGGCTAACAGCATCAGGTACAACTACTATCTTTTTTTGCCTGCTACTTCAATCATTTCCCCTCTCACAAGTACATAACACATGCAAGATAAAAAGCCAAACCCTACAATGATGGCGAATAAACATACATCTAAACGCTGTCTAGAATAGTTAGAAAATTACTCATCTTAATTTTCGCTACAACCAATTATCCCAAATTTTTCATCAAATTGGATGTAAAGCAACATATAGGGTGATTTTGGAGTTAAAATAGTAGGTTGGAAAGTAGATTGGAAATAGATTTAAAAACTATCAGGATAACCGTCATTAAAAAAGTTGCTGAATCATGTTCACCTAATAAGAAAAAGCTAAAATTCCTGCGGTTCTTCAAAAATGAAATCAACATCTGTTTACAATTGAATCTATTTTAGCTATAAGTCTTCTTAGTACAGTAATTTTTCCAGTTTTTTTACCTCTTTCTATTATTTGGCCTGTCTATTTGTTGCAATCGAATATCTTCCTGTTTTAGATATTGCACATCACGAGAGGAATATGTGAAAGTTACCTTGCTTTTTATTTCATTTGCATTACTTGCTGAAATGTGAAAAAATGGAAAGGGTTCTTTATTGATGCTTCATGCATTCAAATTACTTGGTAATTCAACAAGTAATGTGTAAAATTAATTTATTTCTTAAGTAATCACTGGAGTTTGGAAAGGTTTAAGGGAAGATAATAAGCTTATTGAAATATTGACCCCAAAAAAAAAGTCAAACTTACAAATTGAAGTATATTGTAGACCCATTATTTGAGTGGGCCAATATGGGTAGTAGACAAAGAAGGAAGTGCAGCAAAACCTGGGGATCTTCTTGTAGTAGAAATATGCAACTTGGGCCCTTTGCCTGGAGATGAATGGGGCTATACTGGAACTTTTGATAGAGAAAATGGCGGTGGATTCTTAACTGATCATTTTCCTTCTACAACCAAAGCCATTCGGTATTTTGAAGAAATATATGCATATTCTCCTCATATACCAGGCTTATATGTAGCTATTTGGTACCTCCACACTGTTTTTTTTCCTGTTTGTCTAATAAATTTCTGCTATCATTATGATAGGTGTACGATTTCCAGGCTTAACTCATCCTGGGATAATAGGAACTGCACCATCAGTTGAACTTCTGAGTATTTGGAATGATAGAGAGCGGAAATTGGTTGAAAACGGTGTTTCATCTCTTAAGTTTTGTGAGGTTCTGCATCAGAGACCACTTGCTAGCTTACCCACATCAAAAAATTGTCTTCTAGGAAAGGTAATGAAGTAAATATAAAACTGGTATATGCACAATTATGACATGAACTGTGTGTGTGTGTGTGTTTTCTCTTCCCATTATGCTAACCATTATACCAGCATTGTGACTTGGGTTTATGAAAATAATATGATCTTAACATGTATGTAGATCCAAAAGGAAGACCCAAAGTGGAACAAGATTGCAAATGAGGCATCAAGAACAATCCCAGGAAGAGAGAATGGAGGAAACTGCGACATAAAAATTCTAAGTAGAGGTTCTAAGGTTTATCTTCTTGTATTTGTCGAAGGAGCAAACCTTAGTACTGGTGACATGCACTTCTCTCAAGGTGATGGAGAAGTTTCCCTCTGCGGTGCTATTGAGATGAGTGGATTTTTAGAGCTCAAGTAAGCATTCAAATTTCAAACTCTGCATTGAAATAAACAAGTATACATGCATTGATGTTGTATAAAGTTTCACGTCTACAGTCAAATGAACAAGTGATCAATTCAGTTTAAACATATGAAAATGTCTTCCATGTCCCGTTAACAATTATCATTTTACTGACCAAAAAATATTGTTTCATATTCATATGTCATTTGTATTTTCTCAGTCTTCTGCAATTGAGATAGAACACATCTTCCTTTTGATAATAAGTATTTCCTGTTTTGTTTACAGTTGATAAATAAATGCACCTCAATGAGAGGTGATATCTCTAACTATGTATCTTATTTTCATGCATTTTATAACTTTCTAATTTTAGACAGACATGTCAACAAAATAACTCATGTTTGAGCTAGGGAAATTTTAACGTTGTTTCTTATAAAAAGGCCGGTGGAGAATATGAAAAAGAAAATGTGTAGTCTTACAAATAGCACCAAATGAGTAAATGGTCAAACGTTTTCTCTTCATCTACATTTAGAAGATGTCATTGTTGGACTATGGAAATACCAAAGTCTAATGCAAATGCAGAGGAATATTGCAGGAAACAGAGACTGTTTTCTCCTATCAAAGTCCCCAGCTGGCCAAAAACATATAATCATAATGCAATTAATAATGACAAGTTCAACGACGAAGATAATTAAAATGAGGGGGTCCCTCACATAAATGGATGGTTAAAATCTTTGCAAGAAATTAAGTTTCTCCCTTTTCAGTTTGTGAAGGAGCTGGAAGAAAAATAGAACAAAGAAAGTTGAGGAATGTTGTTTTATCAAAAATAAGGCTTTTTGGGGCAGGTAACTGAATATTTTTAGGGCATTATATGAATTCTTTTAGAATAGCATATATAAACACGTTTGAATAGTATATACATATAGTTACAACACCCTTTGTATTGATATATTAATCATGAATGGAAGAGTTTATCTCGACGAGCATATTAAACCTTTAATGTTCATATTCCATTGAAGGTGGAAGTGTGTAAGCGCGCATGTTATGGTGTAAGTGTGATGTATTTGAGACATATAGGATGTTATCATAATACACTTACACTCATAAGTTGCATATTACTTTATGGTGTTCCTTCCTTTTCGTCATTGTTCAGTTTGATTGTATTGTATTATATGTAGAGCGGTGACACAGAAGATGGATGAAAGACCAATAAATGGGAAATAGGAAGGACCTTATTCAGATTTGGCAACGTTGATGGAAAGAGATGCTTCGGAAAGGAGCCCTGGGGTTAAGTGAGATGATTTAGCTGGACATAATGAAGCAAAAAAGACTCCTGGAGGAGGCAGTTGTTCTTTCCCTATGGATGCCTGAATATTTCCATGTATGTGTTTTACACCTGAGATATTTTATAATTATTCTGAAATTATTTGTTATGCAAATTTTCATTTCTATTGTTGATCACTTACCCTTTTAAGAAAATCCACTTGCTCAATTTTGTTATAGATGAGTGTTTTTTATTATTGATAAAGAGTATTATTTTAGAGTTACACATGGTCTTTATATATATGCCTGATACTGTTCATGAAAATATGGCTCCAGTTCCTTTATCAAAATCATATTATAATGAAAAATTTGGACTTCTAATGATTGCATCAACGTTTAAAATTACAAGTCAATGCTTTGGCACTAAATGGTTTTGTTTAATCCCTAAAACATCATTTTGAAAAATGAAGTTTAATATGAGGCTAAATGGGACCGTAATCCAAATTGTCGCCCGATGACTATGATTTAAGGAGAATGGTTCATCCACATATTCGCGTTCACATTTGACCTCACTGTCATTGTGCCTTTTAGTTGAGGTGTATGCAGGAATGTTCATCCACATATAGGGAGCTGATAATGAGCTCCACTGAATGATAGCCAACGGTATGGATATCCACACGTTATGTGAAAACCCCATACACAATAACAAGAATTATTCATTTGTAGGCCACATGGTACGCAAAAAACCTACAACAAACCTCCTATCATATTGCATCCATGAAAATTTCTCAGCAACTGGAACTCATGAACAAGGCATCACTGAAGGCTAGAAGAATGGTGTTGCATTATATATTTTTAATAAAAATAATAATTCGGATTCAATAAAGTGTGTTGTATATATCATGTCCTGGAGATATAATAAAAATATCATGGGTTGTCTAAGTACTGCATAATTAATTGTTTACTTTGTCAAGTTATTTTAATATATCATTGATCCTAGGTGTCTAATTGATCCATGAACGGAATATTAGTTTTTTAATAATAAAATGTATTCGCTGTTAAATTATGTGCATAGATATACACGTTCACAAATGTTATGTATTTGAAATTGATGGCATGCATTATCATATGAGTGACCACGTATATATAGTGAAGTATTTTATTTTTTATTCCTTTATATAGACGAATGAGTATCCATTTTGAGTAGTCATTTGAGACAAATTGGAGATCTATAGATTATTGTAATAATAATGTAGGGGAACTCATTCACACTCAAACTTCACCAACTGGTAAAATGACACTTGCTTCAATATTCCTTTTGTCTTCATATTAAGTAATGTGATATAAGCTTATGCCATATAATATCACACAATATGAAAAACTGTACAGGTAATATAACTTTGGCGTGTGATATTATTAAGGATTTGATCATCTATATATACTTTTTAGCAGAAATCGTCGACGTAGATTCAATTTTTGTAGTCTTTTTCAGTGCATTTATAAAGACAAAATGCAAGCTACAACTAACCCTCCATTTTCACATTTAAGACAGAAGAACAATGTCGTATGACCAACACAACACTTCTGATTTATATTGTTTTATTCATCCAAATATATTGCTCATACAAACGTATACAGAAGATTGTTCACTTTTGACCATAGGCAGATTTTAATTTTTTCCAGGTTGCTCCTGGTATTTTGGACAAGCTTTACAAGGATGGAGGAAATGAAGCCTTCACGTGTTTTGTGAACGTATACTATTTTCTATTTGTCATCGGTCAGTTTACTCTTTAAACCACTATTTTGTGAATATATTGATGGGCTGGGTTTATGCTGTTTTGTATCATGCCTTTACGTGTTTATAGGTTTATTACACTTACATGTGGATACTTTGTGAAGATATATGTTTGTTGCATGATGCGAAAAAGGGATGTAACATTATGCAATGATTTCTATGCACCTGTAAGTCAAGCCTTGCAAAATCGGCCACATTGATTGCACTCTAGGATATATTAAATTGCATATGTGTGAAAAGAAGATGTAGCTGGTATGAACAACAGTATACGCTTTAAAGTTTTATTTTTATTGTGTTTCCTGATAGTTTAGGAAGGCTAACCATGAGGATTTTCATTATGCTTTGATTATAATTTAATACATGCCATCTCTAATTACAGTTTTTAATCTTACTGTGCTTTTTCGAGCATTGGATCACTATATAGGTGGATAAACAAATTATTTCCTATTCGGTTCATTGTATTTTTTCTCCTTTATTAAAGAAAAAAAGATTGCAGGAAATGAAAAAATTATCCAACTTTTAACCTACGCTTATGGGCCTAAATCATGACCCGTTTGATACCTTACAAACTGAGCATTGTTTACTAATTTGAATTTGAAACACTTGGTAGTTTTGGTTCTTTCAATAATTATTCGTTTTATAACTGAGTAAGGGTGGCACCATGGTTTCAAGGATATTAAGTTTTAACTCATATAGAAGTAATAAAGGTGTTGCTTCACCTACATAGTAAAGAATTTAGTGCAACATGCACTTCAGATAACAATTAGGAATGAAAGTGCCTCAAATAAAATCTTTACTCAGGGTAGATGTGATATGATGTACACGATAGCATTCTCTTTTTTGATTCCAGTTTTTTCTAAATAAAATGCACTTCAATAGTATTTTTTTATTCTTTCATATATGATAACATATAGTCGTCACCTCTATAACTGCAATAGCTAGCGCCACAACCGTATGCGAAGCACGGGTTCACACTAGTCTTATATATAATTATAAAATATACCTGCTCTCTATCTATTCTCTTCCAATAAAGAAGCATGTACCTAGCAAGTTTTCTTGTATGGTTCACAACACCTCTCACCATCTTAATAAACCTACCAACTTTCATTTTTACCTGGTAAACATACATATTACATGCGATACCAAATACATTACATACATATTACATGTGATAATAAAGAAACACCTCCCTTTGGCAATTTTCCGCGAAAAGCTTGGCATCAGCTATCAGTTTCTTGTGAAGATTGGCAAAAGATCTGTGATGCCTTGGAATGTCTCTTCTAAAGATATTAACCCAAACTTTTGCAAACTTATCGATTCTTCTTTTTCTAAAGTGGAAGGATCTTTCCTTAATATCTACTTTTTAGGCAAACTCCTCAAAATGATCTGTTTCACAAAGGAAAAAATGAAAGAAAAATAAAATGAAAACAAATGAAACAAAAATAAAATGAAAAAAAATTCAATTTATATTGCATTGCTGCTAGAAAATACAAACAAACAAGAAACTTAACATTTCTCATTAATAGATAATTTAAGCATGTGTCGTTATATTAGTGCAAGTATATTTGACAATATGAATCTTATTATTTCGGCATGTATTAGTCGTATGAATAATAAGTAACATTTCAAGTTACCCTGCAACTATTATGTAGCCCACACCAGAACATGTAAACAGCGGTTCTGCAGTGTACATGTAGAGTTATTGCAGGAAAAATTGCCGTTCTTAAAGAACAAGTCACAACCTCTGGGAGGCATGAATCTTGTATATTATGTCATCTATTGCAGAGAATTTGATGAAGATTTGTTGCATGGTTATTGTCATCTTTGTTTAAGTGTTTTATTTATCGTATCTTTTATTGTATTGGAAGAACTAGGACTATTTTGAATCCGTTTCTGGTCGGTTTATGTTTGAACATCGTGTTTCATACTGATTCGCTTGTTATGAACTATATTTTCTTTTTTATAATTTATTTGGCTTGATTGGTATACATGTATACTGGTTTGTTAAAATAGTAATTCAAATTAATCGAGACTATTGAGCTGAAAAATCTTCTGCTAAATGCGTACATAACTATGCATTCTGTCGAGGCAAGAAAGGAGAGCAGAGAAGCATGCTCATGAAGACTTTACGGTTAGACTGACTTCATAGATATATACACATTCCTTATAATTGCATCTAATTTCTTAGTAATGTGATCCTTTTCTTTTTTTGCTGGAAAAGGGATGATCAAAACTGGATAAAACACACATTGGGGTCAGTATTATTTTCTATTCTATTTTAGTGCTTCATTACACTTTTAAACATTTTAGAATGACTTCTGCACTTAGAAGTTCTATGATCTATATTCTATCATGTGTCAATAGTGCTAATAGTGTGGAAAAATTATATAGTATATGATATAAAATCTTGCATAAATCTTTGAGTCAAATATAATAACCGTCTCCCACAATGTACTACTATACTATCTAGGAGTGCAATCCATTAATCAAAAGTTGGATCTGTAAATGTATATTAAGAGACAAGATGACAATAGACATAATTTTGATTTGTAGTTTCATGTAGTTGATCATGACATTATTGTCTATTGTTACAAACTAATGTATTTTTATGTAACAGAGATTTTCACATGTAAATAAAAATTAAATGTGTTGATTACTGTATTTCATTTACATCAGGTACTAAAACTCAGGCCACACGATTACCTTTGTGGAACAAAGCTTGGTGCGACCAAAGCAAACATGGTTCAAAGTCCAAAAGCAATATTAGCATATCAGCAGGTGTGCTTAAATGGTTCTTTGCTCATTTAGTAGATAATGGAGAATGCGTAGTAAGTTGTTTAGTAGAAGATTATTTCGCATAATTCCCATCCTTTGTTCTTTGCTTTACAGGTACTAGATTGGAAACCAAATTATGTTTAAGCATGGGCAAATATGGGTATCAATTATGCCAATCAGGTTTGCGTGTTTTAAAAAAAAATACTAGTGGAGTGTTGTTGGATTATACAGAACGGATCATATATTATATCATTGTGGTAATAACAATCGATTTTAGAAATAATATATTAATTATTAAAAAATTTAACCTATACGGATTATATGAAGAATCTATAAGGTACAATGTGATGATTTCTTTTTGGTATTATTTGGTATGATGAATGACGAATTAACTAAGTTTATAATAGTAATAATAATAATATAATTAAGTTAACCGAGTTTTTATAATAATAATAATAATGATGATGATGATGATGATAAATTAACTAAGTTAACCAAGTTAATAAAAAATAACTAAGTTTTTTTAAAATTAAACAAGTTTAATAAAATTAACCAATTTTAGGCTAATTAAATTTTATAAATAATAATAATATAACTAATTTAACAAAGTTTTATAAATAATAATGATGATGATGAATTGACTAAGTTTATTAAAATTAACTAAGCTTATAATAATAATAATATAATTAAGTTAACCGAGTTTTTTAATAATAATAATAATAAATTAATTAAGTTAATCAAGTTAATAAAAGTTAACTAAGTTTTGTTAAAGTCAACTAAGTTTAAGTTAACTAAATTTTGTAAATAATAATATAACTAATTTAACAAAGTTTTATAAATAATGATGTTGATGAATTAACTAAGTTTATAAAAATTAACTAGGGCTATAAAAATTAACTAAGTTTATAATAATAATAATATAATTAAGTTAATTGAGTTTTAACAACAACAACAACAATAATAATAATAAATTAACTAAGTTTACTAGGTTAATAAAATTTAATTACTTTTTTTTAAAATTAAACAAGTTTTATAAAATTAACTAAGTTTAAGTTAACTAAATTTTATAAATAATAATATCACTTATGCAGGCATTGGACTTTCGAAGAGAGCAAAGTTGGACTTTTATGGTGCTAGCTTTCACTTGCACATGCAACAAAGAATTATGGGTAATCAAGTGTTTTGTTAGTACTAGTTAGGTATAACCTATTATTAGTACTAAGTCTGTAAATTTGTATACAAATGGTTATTGTATGTGAGTTGGGTCATTTTATCGAAAAACTATTGTATCAGAATGGTTATGGATATTTTATTTGATTATATGGTTAACATGTTTTTTAGTTGTTTGAATAAGATGACTATGCGAGTGATTGTTGATTGATATACTAAAAACAAAACAGATAATTAACCAGGAATAATTGCATGAAAAAATGCTGCAAAATAATCAACAACTTTTAACATCATTTCAAAAATGCCAGAAATACATATAGTGGGGTTGAGTAAACGCAACCGTAAAGCAGGGGTAAAGTTGGAAACTCTATTAGTAGAGCCAAAAAGCTTTTTAGTGGTGTCTTCAAAATGCTACAAAAAGATTTATGGTTGCGTGTAAGAAACGCTGCACTAAAAGGATTTATAGCGGCATTGAAATAAATGCAACCATAAATTTTGGTAGCGTTTTTTGTGCGCCACCAGAAATACTTTTTCTTGTTGTGGTGTTTCGAATCATGATATGTAGGATTTGAATATTTGACATCATTGATCAAAACCGAAGAATCTAACCATTGGGTTAGTGGTGTTGTAAAAAGGACTTCTACTTCTTAATAAAGATTTATAAGAATTACAATATAAATAATATAGTTTTAGTGGATCTTAGCGATCTACGTTTTTTCTAGCTAGAATGTGATGGCATATAAATATATTTATGAAAAGTGACATGAAAATGTAAGATTCAGATAAACATTTGACTTGTTATATATCTACATATTATGTTCAAGGTAGAACATTTTAAAAGTTGTAACGAAGCATGATTCATGAGTATTTTGTAATGTAACAAAGAATATGTACTCGTAATATAATTATTTAACATTTATTTACTATGGAGCTTTAAAGAACATCAGGTACAACAAATTATCTGTTGAGATTAGTCTCACATCCGACTGTTTCGTTTATCATTATGATAGGTGTCAAGTAGAAGTGCAGTGATGTATGCAGCTAAGGCATCCTAATAGACTGAGAAATTTGAACCTTGTTCCTACATGACCTGATCAATTCAATCAGGCACTCACCATCTATTTTCATTGTTCAACTGTTTGACAACATGAAAAAACCAAAAGCTCTGACCTTCATTTCCTTAGATAGATAGGGAAGGGAATATACTATATTATATATAAATACTAAGAGACTTTTGGTCCTACAAACTGCGATTCAATGTTATTAAAATATTTGATTGTATATGTAACAGCCTGCACCTCCGGACATAATGATCCAAAACCCAAAATGAGGTTTAAACCCATGTCGTGCCTAGAAATACAAGCCGTCTGTTTTAGAACATTACATGGTACAGAGAAAAATATAATTTTAGCACATTCTATATTTTCAAATCTCATAATGGAAGTAAATAAAATATAAATATTAGAAATAATCCAAAGTGATATTGACTCAAAATAACCATGGTACTAAAATGTCTGACATAGGATAAACCTCCAAATAACATCATAAATAAGTGTGTCTAATATATCATATGGTACATAGGAGAATGGTTGTAAATAAATAAATAAATGTACAACGTCATTTTGCCATCTCCATGCGCCATTCCAGATCAATTCACTTGCTATCCTATCCTTCTATATGGGTGTAAAAGGGGAAGAAAAGAAATGGATCAGACAAAGTTAGGAGAGTGTATTGTATCACTAATGTATGATGTTCACAAGCAATGTAACTATTTATACCTCAATGGATCAAAATTCCAAACAAAAATAGAAACCTAAGTCTACTAGGGCATGTACCATTGGTTTGGATAACCTATAATAAACATATCAAAGATAAATCAAACTAAAATCACAGTGGAAAAGAAAATATAATAGGATATAAATACTGTCTAAGGCCACTGCCTCGGAATCAATGGTATTCCTTGACATCCAATCGTCTTGTCAGTACCGAGTATGAATAAGAAAACTTTTCCGTCAACCGTTCTGTCTTGCTCCAATACATGTTCCCTTATATCTATCATGTGGGTTGTAATGAGGAGTGGGTTAGAATAACATTCTAATTGTTAACGGTAAAAAATGAACGCTAACACCCGGTGTGTGCAATAAGATCGTGAAAGCACCACCCGTGTGACGGGAACAGAAATCAAGCAGGAAAATAACAGAAATGCAGTAAATGAACAACAGATTTATAGTGGTTCGACCCGTAATTGAGCCTACGTCCACTTTATAGCCTTTTATTGCTGATTCGATTACAATTCGATACAATATCCTTCAAAATACAATACAACTTGATCATGAAAAACACTCTTGACTACTAGCTCGATCTTTGATGATGAAACTCGACGAATCCGTGTCGGATGTTAGGAGCTTTTCTCGAAGATCGTTGTAGTGTCTCGAATGCTTGAAGATCTTTGATTGTTCAATGAGAGGAGGCTTCGACAGCGTAACGGCGCTTGGAGAAATGAATGGCCAAAAGTCCTCCCCAAGTTGGAAGTGATGGGGTATTTATAGGAGCTGATCTGGACTTAGGAAATTTCTCTAAGTTTTTAAGTCGTAGCCGACTTAGGGTAGGTCGGTGACGAGTTAAGGGATAGGGTTAGGTTGGTGACGAGTTAAGGGATTGGGTTGTTCTGGGCCCATCCTGTGGCTGTCTTTGACAAGTATTAAGTCGTAGCCGACTTATCAGACCTTAACTCGTAAGACCTTAACTCGCAGCCTTTAAGTCGTAAACCCACTAAGTCGTAACCTGTTAGGTCGGAACCTTCTTAAGTCGGAGCATTTCATAACTCGGAATCTTCCTTAGGTCGTAGCCTTTAGGTCGCAACACTACTAGGTCGTGGAGTCTTTAGGTCGCAAGCTTCCTTAGGTCGCGACTTCCCTTAGGTCGTGACATTCCTGTAGCCTTAGGTCGCTGGGTAAGTTAAGTCATTGAGTCCTAGGTCGTAGACATCTTAGGTCGCAGACTCCTTAACTCGCAAGCACTTTAACTCGTACATTGTTAGATTGTGATGTCCTTAAGTCGGTAGTTATTCTAGGTCGGCAGTTCCTCTTAGGTCGGCAATCTGTTAAGTCGGAGGCCCTTGTTAACTCACAATTTACTAGGTCGGTAGGCTTCTTTAAGTCGTTATGTCGTTCTTTCTTAAGTCGGCAAGCACCTTAAGTCGGCAAGCACCTTAAGTCAGCCAGAATCCTAAGACGGCATACTTCTTAAGTCGGCAAACACCTTAACTCGGCTCCTGCTAGGTCGTGAGTCGAAAAGGGGGTTAACATTTGCCCCTCGAAGTACGCGCCTAATTCGTAGGTCGTGTGCTTCGATTTCCTTAGCCCGCATCTTGGTAAGTGTGTTAGATCGCGACCGACTTAAGATGAGTCGTAGGTCGGACATGTCGATTCAAATTTCACTGTCCCAGATTATAAATAGCTTAAGTCGTCCCTTCTCTTCCTTCACCTGTTCCAACTTCTTGAATCAGCCATTGATGCAATTTAGAGCTTTCAGAGATAAACTCCAACCATCCAATCGCCGATCATCTTCCTGTTATACTTCGTAAGTCGATCTGGTCATCATTCACCCATGCTCACTGTCGAATCGATAACTCCCCAATTTTTGACTTCCATTTGTGTTTAGATGCTGCGATTCATTATGCATAAATCTTTGATTGTTCTGCAATCGCCATCGACCATGTTGTAGTTGTGATAGGGCAGTAATACATCGGATTCGCAGCAAATTTGATTTGATTTGAATTGGCTCCTTGGGTGGTCCAATGGTGTGATGGAATGAGGATCGTTATTGACTGTGAGGCTATTGGGTTAACGGGTTAAGAGTTAGGGAGGAAAATTGGTTGAGGTATTGGCTCGGTCATGACTTAAGGATTTCACGCGATCCAGTGATTTTCGTGATTTAAGTCGGAACCGACTTAGCAGTTTCATGTGACCTAGGTTCTGAGTCGCTTCCGAGTTAGGACTTAGAGAATTTCTGGTTGCCTCGAACTAGTTTTTTGCTTCTTTATCCGTCCTAAGACTCGGGGACTGCTGACTTTGACCCATAGGGAATCTTCCTTAGGTCGTCACCGAGTTAGTACTTAAGCGCCACTCAACAGATGATTTTTGAACTGTACCTGGACTTCGAACTGTTGAACTATGAACCGTGTTGCATGCCTTTCTTTTACATATCACTTCAATTTTGCAAACTAACAATCCTGCTTAATACAACATTCACAGAATACTGGGACGAATATACTATCACCGACTGCCCACATCGAATGACAGATTAGTTGGTAACGAGAAAGTTAAATTAAATGAATATGAACGAGATGCTGTACAATAACCAATTCAAGTGAAGTATTAAAACAAAATCATAATAGTCAAATGAAACTGACTTGTCTGTATTAACACTGCACTTGATCATTGACAAGTTCTGAAACTCTATAATCGATTGATTGTCAACTAATTTAATTCCAGTTATGCTTGTCTTTTATTTTCATTAGTTTTTTGCACAACACTTCACACTTTTAGGGAACGTGCACCTTCACATTTGAACATTCAGCTGATTGTGTAGAATGTCTTCTCCACAAGAAGGAACGGAGCAAGCTGAAGATGTATTTCCAGTTGCTATCCCGCTGAACGATCCTCCAGAGAGGACTCCTACTACTTTGAGCCATAAAGCCTTTCGTCAACTATGCATCCAGTTTGGCGTTGCTGAAGCTGACGCTTTGCTTCCCGAAATAAATGATACTGCTGACAGGCCGCCCCGTGGCTTTGTCGCAGTTAACCGCCAAATGTGCTCGAGCGGAGCTATTCCCCCATTCAATGACTGCATTCGAGAACTTCTTCTCCAACTATCTATTTCCCCTTTTCAGTTACATCCCAATGGCTACGCCATCTTGCTGGGACTATTCGTGCTTTTTAGGAGAACGCTGGGCCGCTTTCCTACCTTCGGAGAAATTCGCTATCTTTGTACTTTTACCAAAAATAAAGATCATCCCTCCATCATAGTTGTAAGGAGTGCGAGAAATCGTAAGTTGATCACCGGTCTCCCTGAAAGTGTTCATAGTTTCCTGAGCCCGTTCTTCTATGTTCGTTGTCCCCCAGGATTTTATGCCATTTGGAGAGTGGGAAGTACGATTATCTATCTTTTCCCTGTGTTTTTCTAAAATTCTTCGAAGTTCAAATTGTCAAGAGTTAACTTCTTTTTCTACTGTTTCAGCGCTTCCTCCTCCCTCTAGGGAAACTCGTCACAAAACTACCTTCGAGAGGCTTATGGCTGTGCCGGTCGAGGAGAGGAGTGTTCAATTTCTATTGAGAGATGAGTTCCTCCACGAATTTGGACTCTTACATCCTTCCCGTTCCACTCAGCCACATCAAGTCCCTAATTCTTCGGCGGAGGAATCAGATGCCCCCGCTTCTGCTAAAGAACCTTCACCGAAAGAATTTACCGTTGAGACTTCATTGGTGAAGTGTTCTACTCTTACCGACATTACGGGGTCGTCCAGTAAGTTAGCACTTGCCCCGGTTATTGAAGAGGAGGAAAATCTTCACACTCTTGAAAAGATGGCTGAGGTGGAAGTTGAAAAAGATAATTCTGCCATGCACCATGGCGATGATACTTTCGACAGTCTGAGCGACATCATGATAACCTCTCAGGAGCTCTTTAAAGATGATGTTTCTAAAGTGGTTCCTCCTGTTATCGAAGCAACTTCTTCTTTGCAACAAACCACAACGCCTTCCACACAACTTATTGCCATTTCTACACCCAAAAGTGGTTTGTAGTCTGACGCGCGTAGTTTGCACATCACACACACTTAGTATTTTGGCACTTATATGCACTTAGCTTCTTCAACTTGAGGATTTCTAAAACTGGTCTTTTTCTTCAATTTCAGGTTCTCTGATGGGGCGAAGCGGCTCTTACTACAATAAATTCCAACGTTACGGAAGCCGTGAGGCTTATGACTTTAGGAGTTATATCGGTGCTGTGAAGGAAACTGATGAGGAGAGGGCTGCCAGAAAGGCTCATGAGAGGCGAGCTCATGAAGAGCGTCGCCGGAGAGAAGACGAGGAATACCATGGGAGTAGGGACGAGCGACGTGACTCTTCCCGCAGAAGCGACGATCCTTATAAGAGGAAATCTTACGATGACAGGGGGAAGAGTCATACTTCCGATGAGTCCAGCAAACGGGTCAGACTTGACGAGAAAGATACATCTAATATCTTGGAAAAGACTACCGCTTCTATTCCTCCTAATACAACTTCCGGTTCTCCTGCCCTTAAGGAGTCTGACATCCAGACCATCATTAATAGGCCACAGTACCAAGCTGGAGATGGTCCTCCCACACTCCAGAGCCGATTTCCGAATTGGTGTCTGAAAGGAGTGCGTTTTGATTTGGATTTAGTCCCCATTGATAAGCAGGCGATGCTAAAAAATGTCGATGGTGTGAAACTTGACATCGAAAGAATGTCTGGATGGCAGAAGCTGGTTGATGAACTTCAAAGGGTCAACCATTTGAACCTTGAGGCGATGATGACCATGGAAAATGATAAATCTGAGTGGGACAAATGGCGTAAGCAGCATGACGCGGAGATGAAAAGCATTAGCGATGGTTATGTGAAGCTCGAAGCTGAAGTTGAAAGACTTAAAAAAGAGCTTGCTACTTCTTCCACTTCTTATTCTCAGAAAGAAGAAATGCTTCAAAAACAAGTTCGAGACGCCCATGCTGCTCAGAGAGACATTGAGGTGAAACTTGAAGCAGAACAGCAGGTTACAAGAAAATACCGCGATGATGCCGTTCAACTTCGAGAGAAAGTCAGCTCCCAAGATTTAGAAATTATAAGACTGCAATCTCAGCTACTGAAGGCTGAAAGAGAACGTGATGAAGTTCTTTCTGGTAAAGCTGCAGCCGAAGAATCCCATAAGTCGACCATAGCCACTGTTGACGCGACTCTGTTCGACTTTTATATGCATTGTGTCCTGGGGCGTGGGAGCCTTTCATTTTTGGGACCAGAGTATGAAGTCACCTTAGCGGAGGTATGGGAGGCAATCACTGACTTATTTGGTGGTGCCGGATATTCTAAAATAGATCTTCAAGCTACCTACTTAAGTGAGAGCGATCGCGCTGCCCTTGCCAAAGGAAAAGAGCAGCTTATCCGAGTGCGGGCCGAGGCGACGGGAGAGAAACTTCCTGAGAAAGAAACACCTCCTATTGCTCCTGCTTATACTTCGGCTTTAGCTTATGCGGATATTACTGGCTCTAGTTCTCATTCCACGCCTCCCGCTAAGGTTGACAAAGAAACTGTATCCACCCCTACAGAGGAAGAGGCAATGAAGGACTTCCAAGCTCGGGAATTTGAGATTGATCTTGCTAAACCGGCTTCTCCAGGTAACTTTGACGATTCACGGTCTTCTTTTTTCTCGGAGAATACTGATTTTGATTTCTTTTATTATGCAGCAGTCGTGCCGGAAACTGCACCAATTCTTCCTTCTCCAGCTGTCGTTCCTCCTCCTTCTCAAGTTATATCTCTTCCAGCTTCTCAACCAGGTTCACAGGAAGAACCAATAGCAGCCCTTCAAGGTTTAGACGAACCACTTGCTTCCGAAGAACAGAAGGCAGAAGGTCTGGAAGATAGCGAGAAGACCCCGGAGCAGTCTTTTGATTATGACACAAAGCTTTCTACATTTCTTGCTCCGGGGAGTGAGTCTTCTTCCAAGAAGAAGGGGAAACGTGTGGTTTCGAAGAAAGGAAAGAAGAGTTCTTCTGCTGCTGGGGATGAGGCAGAGATTGATCCGGCTGAGTCTCATTCTCCTTCTTCTCCGATACGGCCTACGAAGCTAATTACCAGGCCGGGTAAAAGCTCCAAGGGTGGGAAGAAGGGGTAATGAGTTTGATTTTGCATTTCTGCTTTTTGCATTGACCGGGGATTGTGCGGATACCGGTCTCCGCTTCTTTTTGTAACCTGTACAATGTAAAAAATTTCTCATAGTGTTGAAATAAATAGATATTTTTCTTGTACAAATCCTTGTGTATGTAGGAATACATCTGTTTTTCACTTGAAGTGTAGAGTAAACGATTCTTTCTATTTGTACAAACTTTTTGTCTGTATTTCAAGAACGCAATTACTCCACATCTTTATTACGTGATATTGCAATGAACTTGTGGTATGTTGCTTGTATATTACTTTTATTAATGTAACTGAATTGTATAATGTTGCCCCCATACCACAAGTATATTGTAATATTTCTTGCTTTCACAAGACCGATACTCTTATTTTAGAGAATAACTTTCCACTTTTTCAGGGAAGAATTATTCTGCCTTTAATAGAGTATATCTTGTCTTTGGAGAAATCTTTATTTTCTTTTTCTTCCTGAAGAACACTTCGACTTCTGGGAATGATCACTTTTATTTGTTTGAAAGTGAATTTTCCTGCACAGTGAAATGAGCTTCTGAAGAAGGTTTTGATTTTTGTGTCCCAGTAAAGGGTTTATTTTTGGTACTTCAAGCAAGGTGAAGTACGCCTCTGAAGAGGTCTTTTGGTCTCCGAAGAGAAGCGATTTTGGTCTCCGAAGAGAAGCAGTTTTGGTCTCCGAAGAGAAGCAGTTTTGGTCTCCGAAGAGAAGCAGTTTTGGTCTCCGAAGAGAAGCAGTTTTGGTCTCCGAAGAGAAGCAGTTTTGGCATTTCATCTCTGGTGAAGTGGGTCTCCGAAGAGAGGCATTTTGCACTTCTACACGGGTGAAATGTGCCTCCGAAAAGGGCTTTTTAGTATTTCATCACTGGTGAAGTGGGTCTCCGAAGAGAAGCAGTTTGCACTTCTACACGGGTGAAATGTGCCTCCGAAGAGGGCTTTTGCCTCCGAAGAGGGCTTGTGCCTCCGAAGAGGGCTTGTGATTGCTTGGAAGTTACTTTCTCATGGTCGGAGGGGTCCACGGGACAGGCGTAAGTTGTTTGATTGGATGTTTGTTTGTACAAACGATCGCAATCAATTAACAAGGTGCCCCTTTGGTAGTCCCACCGATCTTTTTGATTGAGGAAAGCTCTCCATTTATTGGCGTGCCTCGTTAGAGGGCTTTGTTGACCCTTGGTAAGGAGCATCAGTTGGTTGGTGTGCCAGGAAGGTTGCGTCTTAGGGGCAAGTAGATCCATGGGATGGACACAAGCTGCCTGATTGGATGCATCACAATCAGCTAGCGAGGGTCCTATTCCTTCTGCTTGGGAAGGTATCCCTTTAGTGGATCTACCTGCTTTCTAGTTGAGAGGCATACCTCCCTTTGGCTGCTTCCATGTTTGCCCGCTCATGTTGTATCATCATCCGCCAATCTGCGATCCTTTATCATCGTTTCCAAGCGCATGTTTCTTTCTCTTGCAAGTAAATTGCTTTATCCGAAGAAGTAGACTTCACTGTTGAATGACTCCACAGAGTAAACGCAAGTTATTTGGTTGGATGCCTTTTTATATCAACGATCGCAACCAGTTAACGAGGGCTTGTCATAGTGGAGCTGTCAACTTTTTATGTGAAGTTCCTCTTGTATGGGATCTGAGTTTGAAATTTTTGTTGCTTGAAATTTGCTTTAATAAATGATTTGCAAGGCTCGCTTAGCTTTGCGATGGGTGAGCTTTGCTTTAATGACCTGCAGTATTAGATCGATATTTCAGCAATACATTTAGAGTATTTACACATCGAAATATAACAGGCATTTTATAATAGAAAACACAATGCATAGTTTTTCATTATTGAGTCACGCTGATTTCTAAGCGGTTTACAATGCAGAAGTTACACATCCATCATTATCTTTACAAATTCAAGCAATGCAGTTAAGTAAAATGAATGCTAGTTATTGTTGTTTCAGAATCTCCAAGCTGGATTTCCATTTGTGCTTGATTCATAGCTTTTGGATTTTTATGCCAGAGAAAGTGAGAGGTGCCCCAGTCGCAGTTTTGTGGGTAATTAGTAGTCATCCCAACTTCTGCTTGCTGGGTATGGTCCCCCTGTGATAGCATTAATGACAAGCTTTTCTGAATCTTGCACTGCAGTGTTGTTGTGAGAATCGGATTGATGGGTAGGGTGTTGTTGATCCCGAGTGGATGAGGTTGGATCGACTCCGCTCCTTTTAACGTATTGTTGGAGTTTACCCTGCTCTAGCAATTCTTCAATCACCTTTTTTAATTCGCGACATTGGTCAGTGTCATGGCCAGGTTGATTGTGAAATTGGCAGAATTTTCCATTACGCTTTGCCCCTCTCGTCATCTCAGGCGGCTTAGGATACCTGACAACGTCCTTTGTTGCAAAAAAGATATTTCTTGGTGTATCAGTTAAAGGAGTAAAGTCCGAAGGATTAAAGCGGCGAGGTTTCTTTTCATTTCCCTGGCTTTTTCCTCTTTCATTCTCCCTTTTCTGACTTTCAGATTCTCTTTTCTTAGGTGGGACATTGTCATTATCAGTCTGGGCAGTAACCACTTTCGATGTTGCAGAAAGGCTTTCAAGGCGAATGAACTCATCGGCCTTTTTATAAAATTTATCAAGTGAGTTTGGTTCTTTCATCTTTAACCATATCCCAAATTCACTCGATTTATCAATGGCTCTCATCAAATAAGTCAGGATCATGCGTGGTTCTGCATTTTCTACTTCGGCTAAAGCTATATTGAAACGGCTCAAGAAAGATTTGATTGATTCTCCGGGCGCTTGTTCAAGGTTAGACAGTGACATTATATCCTTAGCTTTTGAAGCATACAATCTGAACTGTTCTTTAAACTTTTGCGTTAAGTCGGAGAATTTATCTACAGACCGAACTGGAAGCTTTGTGAACCAAAGTAAAGCCACACCTTCTAGGTATACCGGAAAGTATCGACACTTGATCTCGTCTGATGCTCTTGCACCAGTCATATGCCAATCGTACTTGTAGAGGAAATGATTAGGGTCACTGGTTCCCCTATAGGCTTGGATAGTAGGAGGTGCAAATTTCCTTGGAAACTCCGCTCTTAGGATCCTTTCAGTAAACGGAGTTCTGCTTGGCGCAAATCCCCAGTCAGCCTCATCCTCTTCCCTTTGCATGCTCTCTTTCATGATGCGGCCAACCATTTCAGACAGGTACTCTATATTGTTCAAAGACACCTCCGGGCAAGCGTTAGTTCTTCCCTCGGAATTTTGCCCGGGCATATGCTCATGACAAGTTGGTTGCGGCATAGAACCATCAGCTTGGAAAGGTGGCATTTCAGGAAGGGTGGTTTGATGGTTTTCTGGTTGACGATTTGCCCCGAGCAGGGCAGTTATTCTATCCATCATCAAAGCGTTTTGAGTTTCAATTTGTTGGTATAATCTAGAAACTGCATCATCCAATTCAGCCCTGGTGACCCCTACGGTTGGAGTTGCTTGGTCTGTTATTGGGGAAGCGGAAGTTCCTTCGTGAGCGTTTCCGGATCTGATAGGTCTACCTCTTCTTCCAGGAGCCATTATTTCAGATCTTGTTTTTAAAGAGAGGTTCTTTTTATGAATCTTTGCGAAGCAACGGTGGATGATCGCCTGAGTTGGGTTCTCAGTGAAAGCACCAAAATGTTAACGGTAAAAAATGAACGCTAACACCCGGTGTGTGCAATAAGATCGTGAAAGCACCACCCGTGTGACGGGAACAGAAATTAAGCAGGAAAATAACAGAAATGCAGTAAATGAACAACAGATTTATAGTGGTTCGACCCGTAATTGAGCCTACGTCCACTTTATAGCCTTTTATTGCTGATTCGATTACAATTCGATACAATATCCTTCAAAATACAATACAACTTGATCATGAAAAACACTCTTGACTACTAGCTCGATCTTTGATGATGAAACTCGACGAATCCGTGTCGGATGTTAGGAGCTTTTCTCGAAGATCGTTGTAGTGTCTCGAATGCTTGAAGATCTTTGATTGTTGAATGAGAGGAGGCTTCGACAGCGTAACGGCGCTTGGAGAAATGAATGGCCAAAAGTCCTCCCCAAGTTGGAAGTGATGGGGTATTTATAGGAGCTGATCTGGACTTAGGAAATTTCTCTAAGTTTTTAAGTCGTAGCCGACTTAGGGTAGGTCGGTGACGAGTTAAGGGATAGGGTTAGGTCGGTGACGAGTTAAGGGATTGGGTTGTTCTGGGCCCATCCTGTGGCTGTCTTTGACAAGTATTAAGTCGTAGCCGACTTATCAGACCTTAACTCGTAAGACCTTAACTCGCAGCCTTTAAGTCGTAAACCCACTAAGTCGTAACCTGTTAGGTCGGAACCTTCTTAAGTCGGAGCATTTCATAACTCGGAATCTTCCTTAGGTCGTAGCCTTTAGGTCGCAGCACTACTAGGTCGTGGAGTCTTTAGGTCGCAAGCTTCCTTAGGTCGCGACTTCCCTTAGGTCGTGACATTCCTGTAGCCTTAGGTCGCTAGGTAAGTTAAGTCATTGAGTACTAGGTCGTAGACATCTTAGGTCGCAGACTCCTTAACTCGCAAGCACTTTAACTCGTACATTGTTAGATTGTGATGTCCTTAAGTCGGTAGTTATTCTAGGTCGGCAGTTCCTCTTAGGTCGGCAATCTGTTAAGTCGGAGGCCCTTGTTAACTCACAATTTGCTAGGTCGGTAGGCTTCTTTAAGTCGTTATGTCGTTCTTTCTTAAGTCGGCAAGCACCTTAAGTCGGCAAGCACCTTAAGTCAGCCAGAATCCTAAGACGGCATACTTCTTAAGTCGGCAAACACCTTAACTCGGCTCCTGCTAGGTCGTGAGTCGAAAAGGGGGTTAACACTAATGATTGGAAAATTACATACTTTATCCATAACACAAACTTATACCGATTGGTTTCCATTTAAATGTTATGTCTTATAATTTCTAGTTAATCTGTTTAATTTCCTATGCACGTACGATATGTTTGCCTAACCTTCTCCAAGGAATATAATACTACCCAAAATCAAGCCACTTAATACTTCTTGAATAGGGAGGAGGCAGACTCGACGACCACTTAATACCTCAATCGCCAAAGCGGGCTCTTCGCATCGTCATCGTTGGTTTATCAGTCCTAGTTATAGAGACCGATGGCTTCTTTTTATGTGTGTGTAAACTATTTTGAAATTAATATTACATTTCAAAAATTATAATTAAATATATATACTATGGTGGAAAGTATAAATAATGTATTAGTGATGATTTAATACAGTTTTTTATTGTTAATTTGAATATATATGTGCATTTGGACAACAAAACAAAAGCTATATACAAATTTATTGTAATAATAGAAATCAGCAGCTTGTGACTATCATTTTGAATGAAGAACCAACTCCTTAGGTCGGCTTAAACTACCTACCAAAATTGCAACAGACTAGAGATGACACAATGCTATAAGTGGAAAATATGCACAAGGACAAACTTTGAAAAAAATTAGACTGAAAGACAACAAATTTCATTTTTGGACTGAAGGACAAACTTTGAAAAAAATTAGGCTGAAGGACAATGCTAATTATAGTTAGCAGTTTGTACAGTGTAAAACCGAATATAATGCTATTTATAATTAGCATTTTGTATAGCGTAAAAATTGAATATAATGCTAGTTATAACTACCTGTATCCTTCAGCCTAATTTTTTTTCAAAGTAATCCTTCAACCCAAAAATAAAACTTATTAACCTTCAACCTAATTTTTTTCAAAGTTTGTCCTTCTTCCTAATTCCCTCATGCTATAATATAATAGATTTTATTTTGAATTTGTTTTGGAAATAATGAGGCAATATTGCCTTGTTCTTACGGCCAAGGTAGGGTGGAAGAGAGAGAAAAATGAATGAGGATGGAGAGTTTAAATAGGCACCTAGATAAAGTAAAAGGCAGAGATTTAATCTCCTTTGTTTACTCTTTTCTTTTCTACTAATTCAAATTTTTATTTGGGCATTTAAAAATCCACCCCTTCTCCTTATGGCCAGCCATAGCATGGTCATTATGAGTATTTAATTGATTAAATCAAATTTAAATATTTGTTTATATCAGATATCGACACACACATATATAACATTTATATACACGCTTTATTAAATACTAATGGCATTCAAATAAATTTAGTAATTGATATTTCATAAATATTAAGAAATTTAATTAATTTATAACAATTATAATTCAATTAAATCGAGTGGTATTTTGGAGTATTCAACATTACAGTTGTGCAATTCAAAGTTGTGAATTCATTTAACGATTAATATCAAACAACTTAAATATAAATGTTCACATTTTAACTTAGCTACTAGTGTGGCAGTTTGGCGGAAATTATCGCTCACACTTTTTTCGGTAAAATCCAATTTCACTGTTTCAAGCGATACCTAGTAATGATTATTTACACCAATTCTCTTTATCAAAACTATATAACTTTAGAACATATTTAACTATAATCGAAGTGAGGTTTCCACATTGAAGTTCAATAGTAATCTCAAGTTGAGAGAATTATGTAGTGTCATCACTTCAAGATTCTCTATTTGATCTTAGTTATATTAACCAATAGAAAACTCTTGAATACTTAGCCCTTTAGTGCCCCCAACAGGCATGAGTAATACACTGCCCAACATTTGGAGAGCGTTGCATACTCTAGTCTCAAGGTTGTATCCATATCATGTCTCAAAACATCTTAACTATAAATAAATAATATATTATTTTTGATGTGATAAATTTCACTTAATTACAACACATTGTAATTACTATCATGTAACATTTTTTTGGATGTTCTATTTAATATACTTAAATTAAATAATTAACTAACATAACACAATATGATAAGTATATAATTGAAAGAATTTTTTTATTTCAAACGAGATGTTACTATATAGTTAATAATTTACAATAGTTTAAAGAATTATCCCTAGGGCATACCTCTACCTATATCACTCTACACTAGGATACACGCCCTTGATACAAGTTGTTTGAAATTTGGACGAGTATTGATTAATACTCGACGAACAACTTCGAGGAGGGGGATACTATTTCAACAATCATTCGAGTTTACCTACTCAAAAACCATTCTAGCTTCAACATTCATCCAACCATATCATTCCCAAACGTCCTTACTCATTCTCTATTCATACAACCATTTGCCAATCCAGCAACCATCAATGCAATCAACAACCGACATATCGGTGTACTTTAAACAATGTCATTTCTTAAATGTTTTATTACATTCATTTGATGATTGAGCATAGATGAATACTTATTTAAAATGATTCTTGTCTCAAATCCCAATTCAAGTCTACACATTAAGCTCTAACTCAAACATTAAAATTTAACAAATCTCACTCACCAAATCTTATGAAGTCCAGGATCAAAACTAACCCACCGCTAAAGCTTTCTTGATATCAAAAATTCGAGCTTAATCCTTGCTAAAATGTCGACTTAAATAGCTAAATTTGTAGAGATTCTTCCAACTTAAATTCAAAGAATTTATATGGAATTTTTTATTAAGAAATGAAGAAGTTATGACGGTTTAACGATTTGAAAATTAAGTTTCTTCTTCAGACGAAGAAGAAAATAAGGAAGGAAGTGTTTGATTTCAAAAATACAATAGGCTAGTTTTGGACTGACTACCATTTGTCCCATATCTTCATATTTCGTCTTGTTTTATCATACTTTCCAATTTTCACAAACTTCATATGGTTTTTATATGTAAACGATATTACGAACACAAATGAATAGGTCTAGTGTCCTTATTGTTTCATCAATAAAAATTTACTTTCTAAGTCATTTGTTCGATTAAGTCATTTCACTAAATAAAAACGATTTATTGTAAACGAGGTATATCGATAGTTCTATTTATTAATATTTTACTTTTCAATGTGTAATATAAAGTTCAAGTAGATAACCTAATAACAAAATGAAGAAAAAAAGATTAAGACAACTTTTACAATGAACAAAAGATAAAGAAATTGTATTTGGGATAGAAGTCCTTAACTAAATGGATCGTAGAAGGGCACACCAATTTGACATTATTCATTTAATGGCTAGAAAAAATGAATAATAAAGGATAAAAGGAAAATCAAGAAAGAAGACGAAACATGGTAGTAACTCTAAAAAAGTGTATGTGATTATCATAAATCATTTCTTTAGTATTTTAGTAAAATAGCCGATCTACCATAAGGCATGTTTTTACTATAGTAGGGGTTGAATGCAATAACACACTAGCCAACATTTTGAGCTTAGAAAAGAACAAGAAATCATTATCCAACATGACTAGAGAATTAGAGCAGGGGGGTGGATGAATATATAGGACATTTTTATGAAATCTGTTGGGACATTATGAAAATACAGTTTACCAATGGAATTAACATTTTATATAGGAAAGAGACGCATAAGAGTTTATTATTGATGAATATTGATTGGTACCTAATATGGAATATATCTAAAGTATTGCATGGACCTAAGGCCATTAACACATACAACTTCTCTAAAAAGATTTTTTTTGGTATCACAAGACATAAAAGGACACCTATCATAAAACATAACATATCACCCTTACATCCAAGATTCATTAGGGCACGACTAGCAATGGCTTGTTCAGTGAAAAGACAGAACTGAACTAGCTATGACGCAACCAGGTATGGCTTGTTCAGTGAGTTGTAGCTGGTTTTACTCATTTTGGTGGCTGGTGAACTGAACAGAGGACTGGTCATTAAATGGCAAATACTTTGCCATTTTAAATATAAAACAACGAAGACATTATTGTTTTAAATAAATACGAGGCATTTGTTTAGGGAGGGAAATAAGACGGTGAAGCATTCGCCGTTTTAATTTAAGACGGTGAAGACTTTGTTGTTTTAATTTTAAAATGGTAAATCATCATCGTTTTAATTAAAACGACAATGTCTTCATCATTTTATTTTCCTTCATTTATTTTTGGACTAGTCTGATGGCTAGTTTATATCTTACTAGGTCCAGAACTCGTTCATTCGGTATAACTAAGAAAGATAGGTAACTGAATAGGTTTGTTTTTTATAGTGGACTCTTAAGGAATGCCTAATTAGTTTAAGAATTAATAATGCAAATAAAAAGGAACTTTGACTTTAGTATAGTCATTGAACTCAGCGTATGATAAAAATTTATGAATAAATATTTTTGTTCTTCATAACGAGAGTCTTCCGAGGTTTTAGTTTCTAGTCGAATTTTATAGTGGAACAGTGGCCAGATGAATCGGTTTAGGGCATAATGGATCGTGCTTTAGAACAAAGGCATGAATTAAGAAGAAAGGATGGGAAATGGTACTAGGTTCCTTGAATTTTAATCTGTGTTGTCTTCAAAACCCTATTTTGATGATGAGGTTAGAGGAAATTATTGCTTACGTGAGTGATTTTGGTCCCGTGTGTTCATATTGTTAATTGATGTATATAAGTACATATAATGCTAACTTATATAGACACATATCATCTTTTTATGATGCTTGAATGCAAATTGATTGGTAAGAGAAAACATATACCTAAGAGTTGTATTACTATTACGGTTTTTGCCGATGGAAAAATCTATTTCAAATCCATCGTAAAACACGTCCTTTAACTGGCTTGCAATTGATATCTTTGTCTTTATTCACTTGGTGTTGGATCTACCAAAAACTTTTAATAATGGAAAGTCAACACAACTTATTTGTTATGTATTTGTCTTGGTTCATATCAATACCTTATTTTTAAATAATTCCATGAAAACGGATTTAAAATTATTCAAATCTCCATTACAAATCCATGATAAATAACTATGGATTTGTAATGGAAATTCAATGTTTTTGTCAAAAAAATTTGAAAAACAAAACCATCGCAATTTTATTCCAAATTTGTTGCTAAATACTATAGACTTTGTTGCAGCAAATTGAAATGACTTCGAACGAAAAATTATAAGATAAAGTATAAAACATACCATCACAAAACAATGGCAATTTTCTATGCATTAGCAATGGATTTACTGTGTTTGTCAGGAATTTACCATGAATTTTGTAAATAATAATTAGAGAAGGAAAAATCATTCAAGCGGATCAATCTCAAAATCATTGTCGAATTTAAATAGATTAACGATGGATTTATCATGGAAATTTATCTTTAAATGTATATAAAATATAGTGAAAATCTCTATAGAAAATGCATGGTAAATTGTCGTTGATCAACTACCCTTTTTATTCACATTCTCTATAATCCATGGGAATCCGTCACAACATCTATAACTAAATTTTTCCATTATACCGATTTTTTTGTTCATACAATATAAAACATATATACTTATTTCTCCAGAATATCACACAATTAACAAATTCTATCATAGAACATCATAAATCATAAATATATAGAAAGAAAACATGCATAAACATACGAGTAGCATCCAAAACACTTACAAATAGTGGTCAAAAATAGAACAATATGCCATATATACATGAATTAATATCCAAACATTAATATCCAAACATAAACAAATATTTCATGCGGTGCATCATGCCAATACTGTGATTCGTCTCAGAAATCTGACTCGGGCAAGCATCGTAGAAGAGAGTAGGAGAGGCGAGATAGAGATCGCAAACACCTAATAACCTTCATGGAGGATCTAGCACAACGTCTCTTACGTAGCATAGGGATCGTTCTTCATTGCTTATTAGTTTGGATCAATACCCAACGATACCTGATCCCGTTCCTTTAACTCATATTCCTACTGCGCCCACTTTGGTGCCACCCGCCACACAGCCAATGGTATCCACTCATAAGTCCAAGCGACCTATTCAGTCGTCTGGGGTTGCATCTTCTGATCCTTCTAGACTAAAGCATGACAATGACCAAATTCTTAAATCTATTTCCAAAGCAATGACTTAACCTGTTTCAAATCGACATCTTGCCACGATGCAAAAGGCCTTTCCAAAGATTTGTTTTGACATAGTTAAATTTTCTTATAAGTTGAAAGATATTCCTCGCCATGTGGGGCTAGAAGTCAAGGTTATGAGTTTTACGTTTTTTGATCAATCTTACACGTGGAAGGCTTGTGGTTGCTCTTTATTATGTTAACATGGAAAAAATGGTGACTCTTCAAGGAAAGGAGCTGATAGAACAACAAAACAAGCGCATTATTAACTCTTTGGATAAATACGTTGAGGAGCTTTGGACATCTTTGGCGACTACGGAGAAGAAATTAGAAGAAGAGAAAGAGTTTTTTGAAGAACAATCTAAAAGCAGCAGAATAAGGTTGAAGCTATCTATCATAAGAGCCATATTCTTACTATGGAAAACAAGAAGCTTTTAAAGACCATGGACGATCAAGCTTCTAAAATCAAAAATTTAAAGCCCGTGTTAAAGATTGAGAAGAAAGAAAAAGATGAAGCTCTTACTCAAGCTTTAGAGTATCTGGAGCAACTAGTGAAAGCTCAATGGGCACTAAAGAAGCAAAGCTCTAAACAAAGACCGTCGAGAATCGAGTCAAGTCCAATATGGAGCCTACTCTAGTTCGATTTTATGTGAACATCAAAAGTTTGGGGACTTAATGTGTCTAGGTAAGGGATATCACAAGGCCATAGCAATGGCCTGGGTAGAAATAACTAAGCAAGAACGATAACATTCAAAAGGTATTGACATAGACGAACGGAAGCTGAAATATGACCCCTTGGATGATGAAGACTTGGACCCATTCATTGCGGGCCAAACTATGTTAGAAACTCAGGTTACTGCTTCTACTGATATGCCCATAGGGAACCTTCCCGAATCTAGCTTCAAAGATTTGGAAGAAATTTTGGCTCTTGCTTCTCAGGGATTCCCAATGGAGTCTCTAATTATAACGGCGGCTTCTTCCCCTGCAGTCACTTCTCACATATAAGGGCCTCTCACTACAAAATCTATTATTCCTTCTACGGGTATTACTACGATTTCAACCACCATGGCACTCCAAGAATTTCGACTACTTTGACATCCACATTCGACATTTACTGCATCCTAAGGAGCCTGGGTATTCGGAGTTAGAATATTTTCCAAAAGTAGCCATCTCATCACCCATCATGAAGGGAAATTCTGTGGAGACTTCTTCATGCATGACCTCCATTTATCCAAGAGATATATTTTAACTTCCATTATGTTTAAGAAGGCTCACTGACACTAGTTGATGTCTCCAATCTCAATTTTCACTTTTTCAAGTTTCAGTTTCATCTACTCTTCCCCCTTGCCAAAAGGGAACTTATCTTTTGGCATCCAAACTTCAATGATGGAATCAATTATTATGTTCACCCCCACTCACATTCCAACCTCTTCAGTAGGTCCTATTCCCACTCCTAACGCTGAAATGGTACATGCTTTGAATGAAGAGGCTATGGAAGAGGCCAACGTAATGCAGGAGAGGGGGTGAAGAATAGGTCATTATAGTGTCACTGAGCATACGTCTAGGCTCTAAATGCAGGAGTTGAAAAGTTTGCAAGTTAAGAAGTTTGGACAAATTAAGAAGGAAAAGATCGACGATGTCCTTTCTTCTCTTTCAGTCTCATTACGTATACCACCCATAGTCATCACCGGTTTTGCTCATGTGACTAGTAGTGTAAGATGACGCTCCTGATTCTCCGAGGAGCGATTATAACTTGAACCTGACCCTAAGGGCTATCTATCTGGGGGAAGAAGAAGTGGAAGATCTGGAAAAAGTGATATAGCAATTTCTCCTGTGGGAAAGATGGATAAAAACAGGAAGAAGAAGAGGAACACATAGTCATTGTCTTTACATGTTATCTTTTGTCTCCTTTAGTTTTTGTTTGTGCACATAGACTGTTGTTGTGCAGGTATGGCCCCATCTTTTGCTTACAGAGTTTGTTGGTTGTTAATAAAATAGTTTTTCTTTCATAATTTTATCTTGTTCTCGCCTATATACTTAGCTTAATTATATTTATTGTGATTATATTTGAATCAGAGCAACGTTATTATTCACCATAACGTTGAATGTATGAATATTTTCTTGTCATTGCTTAGTTGCATATTATTATTTCATTTTGTTCATTGCTACCAAAGCATCTCTCCTTTGGCAAACAAAATCATGATTGCTTTGAAAACTCCATACCCTTCTAGGTCTATCTTTAGTCAGGTTTTGTTTAGCCATAAACAAGGTTAGATTTTCCACATTGCTTACTACCTTTGGGAAGTGATGTTTTGGACATCTATCTCTGGACAACCATATCTGATCTTGCCTATCTCTAGGCATTGATTGTAAGTATTCATCAAAAGTGGTACCTTAGAAATCTATCTTTGAACATCTATCCTCAATCTTACCTATCTCTGGACATCAATCATTCTTGGAAAAGGAGATTTAGTCTCCTATTAGTGCTATCTCCGGGACCTAACATTTATGGTGCATATCTATGGGCATTGAACTTAGGCCTTGCTTATCTCCTGGAAATGGTCTAAGGTTAGAGGTATATGGTGAATCGTCACGATTGACCCTAGTGATATTATACTTCTATGAACTGGTCATGGATTGGAGGATTTCATTGGTACCTATCTCTATATGCTTGAAATGATTATACATCCATGATCCGATTATGGATCGAAGGAGTCTGTAAGTACCCATCTCTGGGTAACTAGGTATCTACATTTTTAAAACAAAAACATTTAATTTTGTTGTTGTCCTCAATGCAAAGTTAGACTACTGAGAATACAGTACCATCGATCCCTAAAGCCAGTTCATTTTATATACTAATGAACAAAATAATCTATCTTATTACATCAGAGGCTAATCAGATACTTACATAAATATATCGTAGCAAAATAGAATCTCAGGTGTTCGCTATTCCACAACCTTAAAAGTGATATTCCATTAACAATTGCCATTTTGAATGTTCTATCTCCAAGCATGTGTTCAACATCATACGAACTTTCCCAACTTGGGCACAAAGCCACTGGACCAGGAAAGATTCGCTTTAGAGTGAGATTGCCATTCTTGAAGGTCCAATTCCTAACCATTATATTGAAATGTTGTGTAATTATTTTTCGGTGAGCTGCGATCCTTAAATCAGCTTCTTCACACTTCTCATTAATCACATCAAGGGACATGAGCAAGAGTTCCTCATTCATATTAGGATCACAGTGAATCTTCCGATGAGAGGGTACCTTCAATTCAATTAGAATCACGGCCTCCGATCTATAGGCTAGAGTGAGTAGTATGGTCATTCTCAGACTTATGATCCTTAAAATATCAAATAAATTTATTTTTATCTAATGAAAAAAATAAAATATTAATGGCCTTAGAATTTTTAAACGCGCGTGTCTTTTAGTCTATTGTCCATATAGAGTATTCAGTTTGGGGTTCACTGTATTCACTTTGTATAATATTCCAAATATCTAAACATTAGACTATAAATAAATATTTATCCCACATGACCAATAAGTATAATTATTGGCACTAAATAATAGGGGGATTGTCCATATACCAAAGTGTTGAAAGGTGAACTACTAGTGTTACTAGTCATTTATACTTTTCAAAAATCAAATTATGAGTTTTTAAAAACCTAATGCTTTGATACCAAATGTGGGTTACGGTGTAATGGATCTTAAGGCTACTTTAATACTAGAAGGAAGGGGTGAATAGTGTTTTATAACTTTTATGAATTATTTTAATTTATTTCAAAACTTAAATTCAAATCATAGATTATCAACATAGATCTATACTAATCAAGCAGTCACAGATGTAATCACGGATAAATATGAAAGCAATAAGAAAACTTAAAGTAAGAGAGCTGACACTAGAAATTTTATACTGGTTTGGATTAACCAATCCTATATCCAGTCCCGTACAATCCTGTATAGATTTCTTTTCAATCGCTTACCTTAACCAGGTAGCAAACAGATGCAATCACAGATAAATATAAAAGCAATACAAAAAAAGTAAGAGCGCTGACATTAGGAATTTTATACTGGTTTGGATTAACTAATACTACATCCAGTTCCGTACAATATTGTATGTATTTCTTTTCATTCGCTTACTTTAACCAGGTAGCAAGCAAACTAGAATACAGTCTCTATTTCAAGGCTACGAGATACACCCTCCTGTCTTACGAGTTTAGGGTAATCTCTCTTGATTTATCAGACAACAAGATCACCTTGTAGATTTAGATGGGCTTCTAAGCACACCCACTTGATTTGAATTTGCAATAAGCACACCCAAATAAATAAGAGAAGAGTTGTTGATTTTCAAATATAAACAGTTGTACTTGGGATACAAGATATCCTATAGCCCTTTTGATAGCTGTTTCATCTTTGAGCTTGTAGAGAGAATGATTCCAAAACAATAAATAATTTGTGGAATGTAGCAATACAAGATATCCTATAGCCCTTCTATGTAGGTTTGAAGAATGTAGCAAGTAGTTTTTAAGAAACATTTCGAGGGAGTAAGGAGCAAGAAGAAAGTAAGAAAATTGGTTAGAAAATTTGTTTACACTCACCTTTATATAGTGAATGGATAGATGTATTTATTCATGAAGAGGTGTGTCCAAAAGACACCTCTTTTCAAATTTTATAAACCAATCAACAATCATTATATCAACATATCTAGGATGGGTATGTTGACATACCCGTGTAAAATTTGAAAATGATTTTCTTTTAAATTGTTTTCAAACTTCTATATTTTTGAAAAATAATTTAAACATAGTTTTTAAATACTTTAAACACATAAAAAAAATTATAAAATATTTGTAAAAATATATTTTGAATTTCAAATAATTTATTTTGATAAAATATCAAAGATCCGAAATTTGTGATAAAGATCAGAATCTGCTATCAGAAACTTTAACAATTTATTCTAATGACTCATAACTATAACCTAAAATCTTGAGCTCTTCAAATCTTTGTTTTTAAACTCATGAGTCTTGATCATCTCTGAATTTTGAACTTTAGACTTTATACCGATCAATCTTCAAGCTTATTCATTATGTACTTATGTAATATTCTGAAATTACTATACAACTTAGCAAAACATAAGTATCTATATTTATATGGTTGTTGGCATCAAAATCAATATCCGAGGTACGAATAGTTCCAAATTTTATAGCGATGTCTCAATCGGATTAAGCATTAGCAAGATATGGCAGTAATAAAATTCATGGATTATTTAATAATTTTTAAATTCAAATTATTTATAAATATGTAGTAGAGCAAATATAATAGTCGCAAGTACATATTTTTCCTTTTTCTTCCCATTTACTTCCATAAACAAAGCAATGCCGACTTCTCAAGTCCAACGTCGTCCACTCCAGCCTGAAAACTATTACTGCCAACATCATAAAACTTGGCAACCAAAATGGCATGTAGTAGTGCCCACCGTAGCAAGCTCACAACTGACATCATCGACCCTAAATAGATCTGGATGTGAACTTTAACCACCATAGTGCCCACTAGAGGCCTTTGGACTTCCTGAAACTGCCACCGTCTTGCTTATCTCACTGAGATGAGTTCGTCCATTCTCCCCTTTGCTGCTCCAAAGATCAACCTAGTCAGTTAAGTCAATGGTCAAGAAATTCGACCAAGCACCACCACAAGAGTCGGCCATTTTAGAATTTAAGACATCTGGCTACCCTCTCCTCCTGGCTAGAAAAATACGATGATGCTATGAACTCACCCTTCGACGATGGTTGTCCTAATGCCTAAACCTGTAGCCGAACTTTGTCCTAAACCCATGGCCGAACATTGTTTCTCCCCACCGATCAGCCAAGGTCACAGAGCCTAGTGTTACTATCACTACAACACTCTACATCGAATACCGCACCACCATATATACTATGTTGCAGCTTGAGCTATCATAAACAACATTTCCTCCTTTGTTGTAGAGATGAATCTCCTATTCACGTCATGTTCCTCATATATAGCGACCACCTCAGGCACTGTTATATCACCAGGTCTATGTAACCAGGGTTTTTCTTTTATCTTATTTTAATTTATTTTTAATTTAGTTAAGCATGTGAAGCTGATGTCAAGGAAGAAGTATATGTTAATGTATACGTTTTTAGAAGAAAGAAGAGTTAGTTTTTTGGTTATTCTAGTAGGGTTTCAATATGAAGCATACAATGGTATCTATAAGAGTTTTATTTTTTCACTTAGACCATTTTCATTTTCAATTTGCGCAAAACTTCCACATTTCCATTTGCCACAAAGCAACCCAATTGCCTTTCCTTCATTCGTGTAAGTGAACGTGTATGTTTCATGCATGTTATGTGAGAGAATGATGTATTTGAGTATTTATTGTTGTGCAAAAATTGCACAAATGCGGAAAAACAATAAACAAGATCTAGATTTACCAATTTGAACATCACTTAATCTAGCAGCAATTATTCTATTACTCCAAATAAATAGCAAATAACAATAAAGAAAAAGACGCACAATATTTATACTGGTTCCACTATCATCAAGATAGTGTACGTCCAGTCCAAAGGAGAGAGATTTTATTACACATAAGAGAGTTACAAGAGATTACAAGATAAGAGTTTACATACCAAAGCCCTAAATTAGGGTTAACAAGAAGAGACACTCTATTTGGGGATCCCCGACTGAATGCCAGGATGGGTTTGCAATAAAGTCTACCCTCAATATATAGCCAGTGCAAATCCTTGAAAGTCGTCGATTAAATTACCAAGATATGGTAAGAAGATAATGGAGGCAACTTACAATGGTAACAAATGATGCAAACATAGCAAGTAATTCACTCAATCCTTTAATTAGCAAAGATGGAAGAAAATAATCCCAAAGCAATGCGATTACGGAGAAACAAATAATATGCATATCCTTTTGCATATATTTTATTCCATAACTTGTTCATGCATTTATTTTCTTGCCATCTCATGCAAATGCGATCCAATAATTTATTTATTTCCATAATGAACAAACGTGATTACTTTCCTTCTTGCATATTTGTTTCCTTCTATTTGTGATTTTGTATCACCAAAATTTAACACTCCACCTTGATTCAAAATTGCATATCTCCAACATCCGACCTCAACTCATGTTCTCTTCTCAACATAAAACTCTTAAAAATGAACTCCACCTTCAACCAAAATCTCTTAACGAGAAAGATTAAAAGATGAATACTTACCCAATGGGTTTCGGCAAGGCCACCCCCATCACACTTTGCTAATGAGATCAGACTATGTTCCTGTCCACTAACAAAATGTTGCAAATATCCAAAATTAAAAGAAGGTAGATACCAAAATAATCTCAAAGTCACCAAGGCCAAAAAAATCTCTCAATCACCAATCAAATACAGAGCTAGAAAACAAAAGCCAATGGACATAAAGAAAAAAAAGGCTAATCCAAATCTCTGTATGCAAGACAAATCTCTCTCCTCCTATATACCATCATGTGGCACCATAAGTCACTGAGGAAAAAAACAAAACAAGTTCGAGGCACACTCGAACGCACCAATATGCAAATCAACAAATCCAAAGCTAGCTAGCAATTTTACGATGTCCACAAAGTCAACATATGATTTGCATAACTTCTTTAAGAAGGCATCACAAAATCGACGATGTACCTCAACGATACCAAATCCGCCAAAAGTCAGCTCTATGAATTGAACTCTCTAAGATGGCATCACAAATCGACAAGCCTCAACAGCACCAAATCCGTCATCAAAATCAGCTACATCAGCTGAACTCTTCAGCATTATAAGCACCACCCTCAATACTCGAAGAACCAAGTGGACTAAAAATATGGTGTACCAAAAGAAAACGGAACCTCCTTTTGCAATCTTCCAAATTTCCCATGGAAATCAACATAAGACTCACACATCAGCGTTGAGCCGTAAAGTAGATATAGGTTCCCAAATCCAGATGTCCCTTCAACACACTAAACTCCTTATTACCAAAGTTACAAGATTGGAACGCTCTTCTCTCTCAACATAATCTCCTCCATCTTTTTCTTCCATATTGCACAAAATCTCTTTTTCCATCCAAATGAGTAATAGCATAATTACCACCGTATCTACCGCTCTTTCTAGAAGCCATTAATGCACAAATTTAAACAAATCGTCTTGCTCTGATACCAATCCGTTGTGCAAAAATTGCACAAATGCGGAAAAACAATAAACAGGATCTAGATTTGCTAATTTGAACATCACTTAATCTAGCAGCAATTATTCTATTACTCCAAATAAATAGCAAATAATAATAAAGAAAAAGATGCACAATATTTATATTGGTTCAACTATCATCAAGATAGTGTACGTCCAGTCCAAATGAGAGAGATTTTATTACACATAAGAGAGTTACAAGAGATTACAAGATAAGAGTTTACATACCAAATCCCTAAATTAGGGTTAACAAGAAGAGACACTCTATTTAGGGATCGCCGGCTGAATGCCAGGATGGGTTTGCAATGAAGTCTACTCTCAATATATAGCCAGTGCAAATCCTTGAAAGTCGTCGATTAAATTACCAAGATATGGTAAGAAGATAATGGAGGCAACATACAATGGTAACAAATGATGCAAACATAGCAAGTAATTCTCGTTCCTTTAATTAGCAAAGATGGAAGAAAAATAATCCCAAAGCAATGCGATTATTGAGAAACAAATAATATGCATATCCTTTTGCATATATTTTATTCCATAACTTGCGCATGCATTTATTTTCTTGCCATCTCATGCAAATGCGATCCAATAATTTATTTATTTCCATAATGAACAAACGTGATTACTTTCCTTCTTGCATATTTGTTTCCTTCTATTTGTGATTTTGTATCACCAAAATTTAACATTTATGAATGTATATATTGAGCCATTTAGTCCACATGACGTCCATTTTTATGCTTCCATTGGCAATATAAAAATTCACGTTTGCTCAACTCAATGTCCTGACAAATATTTATACACGATTTATTTCAATTCACCAAACTATTAATATTTTGTCAAACACGTCATAAACATTAAATCGGAAAGGCCTTATTTTAATAAATAAAAATATTGGTAAAATCTGATAAAATATAGGTTGTCAAAAATCTCTTTAACTTCTCATACCTTGCAAAATGAGATTGCTTACTATAGAATATTTATAGATGATCATACATGGAGTGAACGTCCATATTTCTTTTTTCATTTGGAGATCAATGTTCATTGTTTACAAAACAAAATAATGCGCAAGGGTACAATCTATTGGCCAATTTTCATATTCCTTATTCTGGCAAATGGTGCAAATCTTAGCAAGTTCTTTCGTGGCTTTAGCAGAGACAACATGGTAGGGCTTTTCATAAGTGAAAGCAATTTTTACATTACGTTGCCAGCCTTTGTAGTTAGTAAATTTTAGTATATATTTCTCAAGGATCGGTTTCAAGGTTAACATTTTGTCTAGATAAATTTATTAACCAAGTTAGAATATATTACATATATTCTTATACTTATTAGAGTGAGTTATTATACTTTTCTAATAAGGTTCCCAAAATATTTTTCATACCTCTTAGAAATCCTTCATTTTTCTCGTCTCTTAGGAATCTAAAAGATACATGAGAATTTATAGAAAATTCCCCTACTAGTGTTAGGACCCTTGTATCATGTTACCGAACCGAGAGGGTTCTCAACAAATTATGGTCCCTAAAATTATGAATAACACTTCATTAGTTATATCATATATAACCCTAACCATTTTTATTTGTTTTTAGTTGTCTTTGTGACCTTGAGAGTTATTAGCAAATCATAAATAGCACTTGACACTAATGACCTATCACTTTGTGTTTCCATGAACCAAGATTTATAACTCATAAGATTGCTCAATAATAATATATATAATCATCTACCAATTTGTAACATCCAAAACATCACAACACATAGTATGTGGCTTTGAAGTTCTTAACAATCAAAAATATGTTTAGTCCTTTATTTTTCATGTAATTGATAGGCAAAAACTTTATAATGACTCTAGATTGAGAACTATCTGAAATAAAATTTAAACAAATTTAATTGGAATTTTGAATAAAGTTTGGTATCTTCCAAGTATTAGAATTTAAAGAAATTAGAAAATGTTGGTTTCTCTAAAACAGAAAAATTAATAGGGAAATTTGGTATGAAAATATAATTTATTATAGAAATACTTTTTATAATATTGGAGAATTAAAGGTGTTTGGAATATTAAGGTTTGTAAAGGAAGTTTAATAGAAAAGATATATTAAAATTCTAAAAGAATGGAATTGTAAAATATGATAATATTGGGGATTTAAAATATGGAATGAATATTTTAAAAATTCAAAAATAAATTTATTTTATATGAAAAGTGGGAATTTAATTTGTTAAATCTTTTAATTAATTATAAAAAGAATTCAAGAAGTTTCTATTTTATCAGTAAATTTTTTAGAGGTATAGGTGGAACTTTATTGAAAAGATTTTGTTGAAAATTTATCTTTGTGTTATAAATAAAAGGAAGTGAAGAATGAATTTGAAAACTCATTAGTAATATTGCTTAGAAAATATATTTTGTAATTTATTTTAAAAAGTATGGAATGGAATAAAAGCAAAAGGAATAGAATATAAAAGGAAAACAAATGAAATGCATTTTATATTTGGGTATTGGGTTAGTTGCTTACCCAAGGCCCATTAACTAGCTAAAAGAGGGAATTCTTCCTTCCTATGCTTCACCGTACGTACAAGTTTTAGAAGGAAAAAAAAGGAAGTTCATCTCCTTTGAAAACCCTAGAGCAAATTTCATCTTTTAAAATCATGACAATTCCATCAAAATCAAAGAAAACTAAGGTAGTTTTTTTAAAACAAAATATATTATTTAGGTGGTTCAATTTCAGTTTTTACAGTGATTTGAATTGTTTTGTTCATCTTTTTTGTTGAGAATTGTTCGGGCTAGGCTTAAATTGAGAAGCAAGGTCAAATTCAAAGTTTTTGGCAAGTTATTTCAAAGTAATAAGGTGAGCAACCTTCACAACTCATTTGTAAATCGTTGCATGTTGTTATAATCTCTTGAAATTGAATTTGTGGTTGCAACATATGTGTGTTATTGGATGATTCTTGTCTATATTGCTTGCTGGAACAATTTTGTGTATGTAATTGCATGTAAACTTCTCTTATTAATCTTTTGATGTATAGTTTTGTTGCCACGAATGAATGCATGCCTTTAGAAGTGTCTAGTCCCTAAAATGAAGTACCATTGTTGGGAATCGACGATGTCGATCGAAATAGGGTTTTCTAGAGTTGAATAGCTCTAGGATTTTCTAACATCGGCGCATCGATGTGATGTCCACTCGTGGACCGATGCACGTATCCAGGAGTCATTCAGCTCCAGGACAGAAGCCCATGGTGTTGTTTTTTTATTTCTTTCTTCTTCCTATTGCTTTTATATGATTTCCGGGTTTTGAAAATTTCTCCACCTTCATGGGATTCAACTATGCAAAATGATTTAAAAATATATTCAAATAATGTTAATTTTATAATTGAACTTTGCTTTCTTTAATTATACGTAGGTTTATACTTCTCATAGCCTCTTTATGCAACTATATGTAAAAAATATAAATATATACATGAATAAATTTCAAATCAAAACTATATATATATATATATATACATAGATAATAAATTTAGAAGCGGACATTATGTCATAAGAATTAAATATTAATAATAATGTTTCCAAAGTAGAATATTTGAAATGTGTGTGCGTGTGTGCATTCAAGCCATTTTCCAAAGAGTTCACTAAAACCTATTTAAATTTGGACTTTGAATACTTTGCAATTATATTTCCAAATATATCCATGCTTTTAGAAACAAATATACCTATCTTTAAAATGCTTTTGAATGTTAGCTTTTAAGTTGAATTTCTTTTCTATTTAATGAGGAATATAATTAAAGGATTTAGTAGTACCAAATGGTATATGACATTCGGTATCGCTACATCGGTTAATTGTATGACTTGTTGTGTATAATATTTTTTGAGTGAGTGGAGATTTCTAACTTGTAGTTAATATTCAAGTAACACTAAGTGGTATAGGATACTCGTGCACAACTCGAGTAATTACTATCGGAAAGTATTTTACACTTTACGATTAATAAAATCTTGAGGTTAACCTGCTATTTCATAACTATAGTTGTTGATATAGTAAAATCCTATGGATTGACCGTGTAAGCTAGGTGTTCATCCTAGAGCCTTGACTATGACGATTTCTCCTTGAGTCATGGTATCCTTATGTCTTACGATGTGCTTGAATTTTTGTTTCGACATTTTCCCGATACCACAAAGCTAGCAGTCAGTTATCTAGGTCAATATTAATATCCTACAGTGGTGTCATTTGTTATTAAACACAACATTTTGGTGCACTCGGATAAATGTGAAAATGTTATGATGATTAGATAACCATTTGACTGTAGGAGTGTTCTGATCAGAATTATTTTGGAAACACTCGTGGAGTTGGGTGAAGTGTGCATCAGTGTCCCCTTGGAAGATAACATTACAGTTACATATCCTAAGAAGAATTTTTCTATATGATCGATTACTTTACCTCCGACTTTCTTTATGCCCATCATTTGATGTTGACTGTGAAGTGCTCGTCTTTGAGTTTGACCAGTTTTCATGCCAATCTTTGATCCGCTTACATGCTAATCTTTTGATGTGATTTTGATGTGATATTCACCATATATGTAATGATTGCCGATAATGGGCATGATACGACTTTAAGACATGGTGATTTTTGTGATGATGCCTTATGTTTGAGATATGGTCATATTATGTAGATATTAGTATATCTTTGAGATTTATGCATGCTTATTTTTTTATCTTACCCTTATTGCATATAGAGATAGTCCGGTCCCTTTATTATTTTGTAATACTCGGGTTAGACCGAGACATGACAAGTACAAGACTTCATGATCATTGATGTGGGCTAGCCTTTGTAGAGATAGATGTTATGATATATATGTGTATGTATATGTATTGATATATATTATTTTGTGCCATTCCTTGTAGATGCTTATATGTATTTTTGTATGAAACCGTGATTCATGATGTTGTATATATTCATTTGGTACTCGTTGGAGTTGATGTAGATGTATTATATGTGGGCTTAGTTCTCCTTTTTATAGACTCACATTATATATTATGTATGACATGTATTATATTTTTTCCATTACGATCCATGATTCGATGTTCTCTAATATATTATATATTTTTCTACTCTAAACCAGCCAATGTGTTATTACTTTGTGCCGACACCGAACACGACGGTTATATATATGAAGTTAAAGTAAAACATATCGGTGTTAGCTCAAAGGAACGTACATGGATAGTCGCTCATAACAAGTCTTATTCTCTATAGTACCAGACAATATTACTCTGTAAAATTCTTTGGAAACATGGGTATATAGGTGGGGCATTACTATGTGGTATCAGCGCAACTTAGAACAATATAGAAATAAGAGACATGAATCTTTGCCCAAACAGACTTAGAGACCCGTCCTTTGGTGTGTAGGGAAGGCTTTAGAGTTTAATTCCTATCAGGAATAGGAATAAAGATGATTATTTGGGTAATTATTTAGGACATACTTATGAGATTTTTACCTTGCTTTACGAATTGTTATTATGAAGTGTTGCTAAATTTGAATCTCACTAGCGGTAGGAGTGAGATATGGCTGGTGGTAGGACTGCATGATTTGATACTCGACTGTCTAGTGGTCCCAGTTAGGAGGGAGTATTCATGACTACTCAATGGATCATGGAGTTATTCAGGAATATCTAGACTCCAGTTCAACCCCTACTTATACTCCAGCCCACTGGACAGATTTCACCCACATGTGTAGCAATTATGTCCAACTAAAAGGAAAGCAATTCAAGGTTTCGGAAGGAGTTATAAAAGTTCAGGCCTGGCTGTAGATGTGTGAGCATATATTTCCTTGTACAGGATTATTTGATGTGCACAAGGTGCAAGTAGCTTTGATTCAGCTATAGGAAAGAGCCCTAGTTTGGTATGATCTATTGATAGTGAGATAAATGAGGCCGAGTTGTCTTCGAAATTGTATAGAACCCGCCTCGAGATAAAGTTCTCGCTAAAAGTAGAGAAAGCGGCCTTAGCCGGAAAGTTTATAAACTTTAACAAGAAGGTTCTTCGATTTTTGAGTATGTGGTGATGTTTGAGGCATTTTTAAAGTATAGGGATGATCATATTAACACCCCTCTAAAGAAGAACTAGAAGTTCATATATGGTTGAGGAAGACTTTGAGGAAGGCGCTCTTGCCTCAATTCGAAGTCACTTTTGAGAAATTGGTCAATAATGCTCTTAGACTTGAAGGAGGAGAGAGAGAGAGAGATAGTAGTGACGAAGCTCCTAAACCGGTGAAAGGATTTTCTTAGAAGTAGATGAAATTGTTTCGCATATTCAAGCCCATATTTCCAAGTAAGAAGCTGAAGAAGTAAAGTTCTGATTCTAGAAACCAGAATCATGATTCATGTGAATGCTTTAATTGTTTGGAAAAGGCCATTATGCCAAAGATTGTTCAAGGACTAAGATATGTTGATACTATACGAATGTGGGTCATCTTATTTCCTCTTCCCTAGTAGTATCCCAAAAGCCGAAAGGTGGGAAGCCGAATGTAATCGACTCATCTGGAGGTCCGAGTAAGTAGAGAAGTATATTATCTACTTCTATCTTGGAGGGTTCTATTCTATTTAGAGATCTTTCTATTCAATTTCTTTTCCACACGGTTGCTTCTCACCCATTCATGTCGAAAGAGCTCATCGATTGTAACATCTCGAAAATTTATCGTTTTAATTTTGAAAATTTAATTAATTTTAAATATTTAAATAATTGGTTTTTAAAATATGAATAACTTATATTCAAATATATGGATTATTTAAATATTTGAATTTTGAAATAAATATTAATTAAATAGATTTAGTAGCTTTATTTAACTCCTTTTAATTAACAAATAATAAATGGTTCGAATAAATAAAAAGAAAATCAATTGTTAATAAAATAACTTGAAACGTATATTTGGCAAACGATGGTATTTTTGAAATCTCGCAGAATAAGAAAACCAGTGTATTTTATTGTTGTTCTAGGATCGTGTCACATTTTTGTGCATGATCGTATTTTTATTTTTGTTGTTCACGGTTCATACGCGAAAGAAATGTTGTGTAGCAAGATGCCGGAAATTGCAAAATAAGCTAACTCAGCAGCTAGAAAATTCTTCATTCTTGGCTTTTCCCTCTCTTACTTTATTTTCCCTCTCCCTCTCTCACTTTCATTTACAATAAGGAGAAAAATCAAAATCTCAAACTCTAGACCACTAAAAATCACAAAATTTGATCCGTCGAACTCGTACGAAGATGAGCTTCATGTGAGTGTGTGTTGGAGGTTGCGGCTGTCATTGGTCATGTTTGTCGTGAGATGGTAGTAGTTAGGGTTTGAAGTGGTTATCGATTTAGGCGAAGTTTTGTGAATTAGAGGTGGATTCATGTTTTTTAAGGCAAGGCGAGGTGGTGATACAATTTTAGTAGAGCTCGATCCATTACATGGAGGTGCGACAATTAGGGTTCACCTAGGAAAGCTACAGGTCGTGATCAACTAAGTGGGGCCGAGCTTGGAAATTTTTCGTCCGACGCGTCGAGCTCATGAAGAGAAGCTCGATAGCGAAGGTGGAATAGAAGAGGAGGAGCTTCGCCTATAAGCCATATTATTTTTGAGAGAAACTATAATGATAGAAGGCTTTTAGATTAAATATAAATAGATTTCGATAATGTTCTAAAAATAGGTAGGTTATTTTATTTTGGTGATCTATATTGCAGTTTTGTTTAAACAATAAAATATACAACTTTGTCAATTTTAGGTTTATATCAAACTATTTCATTATGAGAACATATCCCTAACTTCATCTTAGGTTTACAAAAATGTTTCGTCAAGTGGCTTTGTAAAAATATCTACAATTTGGTTTTCATAGATAACAAATTATGGTGGTACGATGCCTTTTTCTACATTATAACCTAAGAAATGATGTCTAATATTAATATGCTTTGTACGCGAGTGACTGTAAGATTATTTAACAAGTTTATAGCACTGGTATTATCGTAGATATGAGTGAATTTTTTAACAAAACATCAAAGTATTGAAGTGTTTGTTGCATGTTGTAACGATATGCTTTTCGACCCTCAAATGTCGATACTAATACATCCATGATATTCATGTGCCAAGCACCTAAGTGCTAGAAGGAAAGAGTGTTAGGGTAAAATAAAAAGAAAAGGAAAAGGAAGAAGAAAGAAGAGAATACAACATCAGAATCTCATAGCGGAACGTTAACATATAATATTAAAAGACAATAAAAACTGTCACTCTAAGATACATAGCGTTTCTGAGTTGTGATCCTAAGTACTATCATCTGTTTGGACAGTTATAACAACCCTTCCTAACAAATCTGATATATATATACATGATAGTAATGCAGCGGAAATAAGAATATTATATCAGGTGAAAGCATCCAGCTCGTCTCCTTAAGCTCAAAGAATATCAATGAAAACCTGACTTTTCCAAACTACTCGAAAGAGCATCCATGGAAAAAAGGGAAATATAAAACCATGAATCATACATAAGTCTGAAGTGAGAAACTCATGACATATGCATCCAACATATAACAGCATTTTTGAGACCATCTGAACCACCATAACGGTTTCCCCTCAAAAGATCTACCCATCTAATAAGTACATAAGGTGATATAATAGATAATGTCAAGGGTGTAGAATATAAATCTGAAAATAGCTGTATTGCTTACATCTCACAAAGAACAATATTAGAAGTACAACTAATTAAAACCGCTAAGTTATGTACGCATAATGAATTTTCATGGAGATATCCTCGATCAAGCTAAATCTGACCTCCTGCACAAGGGTCGGAAGCTACCTTCCAAGCGTTGTATATCTCTAGATAGAATATACCATAAGATAAAAATAGCAAGTCCACGTCCAAACACATGATACCTAATATCATCAACTCTCAGTGGCCAACGTCGATAAGCATCTCTAGAAATGGAGTTAATATACCTCTTTGTGTTAGCTAAATCCCATACTATGCATCCTACTTTGCTTTTAGCCATTACCGGTGGTGAGGTCATGTTTAGCATATCAAACAAGAGTCTTCGTCACTCAAACAGACCTTGAATCTCTCTCTGATTCCATAATCTCAAACCTGTCTATGGGTCCCAGTGCAAATCATCCGATGAATTCGAACTTTGTCAGCTCTCTTGGAATGAACCTTAAGATAGACAATATAACACAATAGCATCGTTTAAAATATTAACATTGATCTCTCTCTTGGACTTAACCTTAGAATAGATAGTGCAACTCTATAACAGTTCATTTCATTGCTGCTTCCAAAACATTAAACTCGTATATCAGTTTTGAACTGAATTTCGGTAAGTAAAACACTTATCTGATCCCGGTCTTTTCAAAACTAAATCGATGAATTTCTGGTAAACTCAATCCTGTTCTTTAAGAAGTAAAGGAATGATATAAAGGATTCCTCCTTGGGGGATCTCGTATATATACATTCTTAAAGCAAGAGACGATTCATACGAATGAGTCCTCCCTAGGGGATCTCAAATCGTATGCTTACATACACTTCCAAAGTTAATTTGAACAATTTTGAAAGTCGAATAATCGACTATCAAGTACAAATAACAAAGATCTCATATGGAAACCAAGTCTCGTATACTTATCACATTTCCAACTTTCTCAATTTATACCATCCATCGGTCAAGAGTGAAGCCGGTAGGTTAGAGCATTGTTGCTTCTAAACCCTACTCGAACATCAGCCTTAACTCTCACAGGGAGAATAAATCTATTTTTTGGCTTTTAGTCTAAGTAGACGACTAAATACTTTCAATAAACAAGTAAACACATAAAACACGATTAAGTCACACAAAACATAATTAAGTTACACAAAGCACGATTAAGATACTTAAGCAACTCTTAATCCCCATGTTATTTAATTAATTCTTTTATTAATTAAAACTTCTTTGTAAATACTTGTATATATATTTAAAATACCTTCACAAAAGATATATACATGTACACTACTATTTGTCTATTCATTTCTACAGTTTTCCATTCATATACCTATCTCAAACAGTATAAGTATATTCATAAATTATTAACAAGATTTCTTACTCTAAAATATAATCAAAGAGGTTAAAAACAAATTTTACTTAAACATTGTTACTATAAACCTCTCCTCTTTTATAAGTTAAATCTTTACTATATATAACTTTTTTCCAAATTAATCCATACTTGTCATTACCTTTAAAATATCCATTTGTAAAGATATAAGTATATTCACACGGGTTAAAGACAATTGTTACTTAAACATTTGTCACTATAAACCCAAAACCATTTCACTTAATTATCTTTAAAACATTCTTTAAAGATATAATTATATTACTTAGTATAATCAAAAAGGGTTAAAAATAATGTTTCTTAAACATTGTTTATTATAACCTAAAAACACTTTATACTGATCATTATCTTCATTCACTGTAAAGTCATACACTTGCCATCTTCCAGTTCAATTTATGTAACCTATATTTATGCTGAGAACCCATGATCTTCTCTTCAATTGATGCCTAATTACTTACCCCATTTCAGGCAAGAAAGCCACCCCTGGTTTGTATTACGTGATTTTAAGTGCATGATAAGGTTAAATGACAGGAAGGGAGGCAATCCGTTATCTTTAAGAGACATAAAACCTCTAAATGAAGCCATTTTTGACTTCTAAATGCCATCTTCTGGTGCAAGGTATTCATGGAATAATAAAAGCAGAAGTGGTATTAGAAATTTTAGTCGTATTGCCTATGCTTTTTGCAATTCTTCTTCTCTTAATTCTTAGCCCAATATTTCCATTTATCTTCCATTACCTTTGCTCTTAGATCATTCCCCTCTGATTATATCTTTTGGTGAAGTTGACTTGAAAAAAGAAAGATCAAATTTTAAATTATTTAATGCCTGGATTGATGAAGGCTCTTTTATGAATATTGTTCAAACTGCTTGGTCACTAACTTTTTTGGAAACCCTATGTATATATTTCAATAGAAACTGAAAGCTACCAATAGTGCTTTTAAGACCTGGTCTAAACAAAAATATGGAGATGGTATTTTGTAATTGACTACTCTCAAGGAAAAACTTGCCTTAGCTCACATTCACATGTTAGTCAATCCTTAGGATGTTGCTGCATCAAGGTATGAACATGAATTACTAACTAGTCTCAATAATGCCTTGTGCATTAAAGCTAGTATGAAGCAATAACAACTAAGGCAAAAGTGGGATGATTTGGTGATAAGGACACTGAATATTTCCATGTTTCTCTTAAATCAAAGCAAACTAGGGCCCACATTTCTCAAATCATTGATGAGAAGGGAATTTTGCACCCTGTCCCAGAGAAGATAGATGAAGCTTTCCCCTAATATTTTTCTGACACCCCTGGAAATGCTGAAAATTTTGTGCCTTCTCTTGAAGATCTATATGATATTTCCTTACCATGCCTGGGTATGGAACATCTTTCCTAGTGCTATTTCTCATAAGGAAATCAAGACAGCTGTTGTTGGAATAAATAAGAAATCTTAGGTTGGGCCAATGGATTCAATGCAATTTTCTACACTTCATGTTGCAATATCATATGTTCAAACCTTTATAAAGCTGTCCTTAATTTCTTCAAGTACTGCAAATTTACTTATGTTATTGATGCTACTTTCTTGGCTCTAGTTCCTAAATAATGCAATACAACCAAAGTTTCTTCCTTCAAACTAGTCACTTGTTGTAACATTATTTATAAATGCATATCTAATATTATTGCATCAAGACTAAAAATTGTTCTACAATCACTTATTTACAATAATTAGTCAGCATTCCTGCCAGATAGAGATGTTCTAAATAATGTTCTCCTTGCTCATGAGTTACTGAATGAATATAGTAGGTCTAACATTTCACCTAGAGCTATGTTGAAGTTAGATATTGGAAAAGCCTTTTATTCAATACAGTGGAGTACCATAATCAGAATATTAGCCTAAATGAATTTCCCTAGGCACTTTGCTACTTGGATTTATACATGTATACCTTCTCCTGCTTTCTCATTATGTTACAATGCCAAAACTATAGGCTACTTCAAAAGCAAGCAAGGTATTAGGCGGGGGAACCTCATATCCTCCTATCTGTTCTTGCTGGTTATTGAAATATACAATAACATGCTAAATAATTATGTGCCTCCAATAAGATAAAACTGCACCCCAAGTGCAAGAACCCTCGGATTACATCTTTGATGTTTGTTGATGACCTTATCATCTTTACCAAGCTAGAAATTAGCTCTATAAGTAGTATTCTGGATTCTCTATCTGATTTCTATAAGATTACTGGCTTTTGCATCAACTTACAAAAATCTAGTTTTATTGCTATTAGGGTTCCTAATCATATTACTGCTAACATTTTCCTTTCTATGGTCTTCGGTCTTTGGATAATTGTATGTCATATCTTGGTAACCACCTTTCAATTGCTAGAATATCTACATCCCATTGTCTTCCTTTATTTGATAAGATAAATGTTGTTATGGAAATTGGTCAACCAGATTTCTTAGTCAGGCGGGTAGGCTTGTTTTAATTAAGTCTATAACCTTTGCTATGTTAGTATGTTGGTGCAAAACTTTCACTCTTCCCAAGAAATTTTTTAGTATGATCAGGAGGCTATGAATTAGTTTCGTTGGTCTGGGAGCATGCATTCTAATAAGCTTATCCCTATTTCTTTAGCCAAGCTTGAATTGCCTTATAAGTATGGGGGTCTGGGTGTTAAAAATTTGATTCAATGGAACAAGGCTGCTTTTAGTAAGCATATAGATGATCTTCTCAGTAGAAAAGACATTAGGTCTCATGATCTTGTATACATAACATTAGAAGGAAGGACTTTTGGCTTATGGAGATTCCTAAAAATAATAGCTAGGTTTGGCATACTAGCCTAAAGCTTAGGGAAACTCTTCTCCCTCATTTTCAAATTATAACAACTTCAGGTGCTATTTCTTATTTCTAGAATGACCCTTGGTCTATGAGTGGCCTTATATTAAGCATTATTTTACTCTCAAAAAATTGTAATGATCGGCCTTTTCGACCCACAAAAGTCGACACTAACACATCCATGGTATTCACATGACAAACATCCAACTGCTAGAAAAACATATTGTTGGGGTGAAAGAAAAGGAAAGACAGAAAAGAACCTCACATCATGATGAGTAACATATAATGCACACATGATCTTTACAAAAGAAAACTTCAATATACATATATAAATTAAAGTAAACCAACCTATCATCAGCCTGGATAGTTATAACAACCTGTCCTTAAAAATGCTGATAAATACAAAACAAGAAATGAAGCGAAAATAGAATACGTGAATAAGACTTGGAGGCATCTAACTCGTCTCCTAAAGCTCCAAATCATATGTAACAAAATATGGAAATATGCTCAGGCTGACCAGAGCAATATAAGAAAATAATGCCCGGATCAGTCTGGAAAACCAGCGTGAGAAACACAAATCATATGGATTTTTAAGGTTATAAAACCTTTCAGACATAAAGGTATTTCGTACGACCACACCGCACATAAACAAGGATGGGTTTTACCTTATGATAACCAAACCATTTTATTAGAAATCTTGTGATATTATTATAATGTCTAGGGTTTAAAATAAATATTGAACCATAGCCGGAATGATTACATTAATTACGTTCAACAGCATATTTAGTATACAACTAAGTTCGTAAAGGCACATATTTGAAAATGGATTCCATAGAATGACAAGGCTACTAGGGTAATGCTTGCCACAGTACACCTTTAGAGAAAATGTACCGAGGGAATCACATGGACCCCCTGCTGACACAGGACCTTCCTACCCCTTCCTGAATAGTTCCGAATATGCCATCACCCCTGTTGTCGAGCAACAACTATACCGAGTCACTAGCATACATAAATTCATAAATATCGATCTAGATCGGGTGATGATCATACCCTAATGGTAGCAAACCATATAGCCCTGCTGCATATCTCATGTTTTAGTCATTACCGGGTATGAGGTTTGAGGCCACGTTTTACCTAGCAAATCCCACTTGGAATGCTAACACTGTCCTCGAAGAAATAATGAAATGCCAGCATTCATCCATACAAGTTGTTCAGAATATGGACAAACCGAAGGCACTACTTCTACTATATCCTCAGGATTAGTAGCAAATATCCATTGCACTTCGAAGAACTCCATCTTCAATTCCTTCATCTTCAAGATGTTTCAATTCAAATGCATATGCCGGTTAAAAGTGGTTTTCGGATAGCATATCTGATCCCAGTCTCTTCGAACTGACAAACGATAGTTTAAAACTGACCAAGATTTGATAGTCGGTTATTTAATTATCAAATAAGCAAACAATCCAATCATAGGTTTAATTCCATTTGGAAACCAAGCACGACTAAGCACATAAGCAACCATTAAGCCTTTTTAATTAATCCTTTCACTAATTAAATTCTTTTTGTAAATACTAATGTTAAAATACCTTTATAAATGATATATATTACTCATTCACTATTCCTTTATACTCTTTCAATGCTTGGAAAAATATCCATATGCTTATCCCATAGGTATAAGTATATTCACAAACCACAACACTTTCAATGGTTAGAAAATGTAACCACATATTTATCTCAACGGTATAAATATATTCACAAAACACTTATGAAAGATTTTTCTTCCAAAACTATACTTATTTGGGTTAAAACAAATGTCACTTAAAACATTGATATAAATAAACCTAAAAGACTATCCTTTTTTGGTCTAAATAAACGGGCCGTATGTAAATTAGACCAAATATACTTACCGCCACTTCCCAATTTCAAACTTATGCTATCCCTCGACTAACAATGAAGTCGGACAAGTTAGCGTACCATCCTTGCCTCGACATACATTCTTAATTCTTACGATAGGGAGAGTTTCCCTACCTTGAAATTTGGTGTTAAGTAAGAAAATGATACTTTCCATACCGCCATAAGTTATGAAGATCATTTATGGAAATCAGATCTGTTTTCTTTTATAAAACTCCTTTTTATAAATCTTTTTTATATTTACAAACTCCTCTTATATTCTCCTTTATATTTAAAAACTCCTTTTATAAATCCCCTTTATATTTATAAACTCCTTTTATAAATCCCCAAATTTATTTATAAACTTCTTTTATAAATCACCAAATTTAATTATAAAACTCCATATATTACTATAAATCCGCAAGTATGATTTATTGTACCAAATTATAAAAAAATGATATCATTTCCCTTTTTTATAAAATAATGTTATAAATCTATTCTTTTATTTATAAAATATTATTTATAAATCTATTCTTTTTATACAACATTTTTTATAAAGAATTTCACAAATAATTTTCCAAAATATTATGTCTTCTTTTAGAACAGTATCACTGTATTATAAAGATAAGCCTTTTTCTTTAAAATAAAAATATGTTATTATATTGAATTTTTTGTAAAATAAATACTTCTTGAAATACTTTTAAAACATTTCCAAAAAAGGTTGGAGTAAAATAGAGAATTTCAAAAACCATTTTTAAATAAAATGCCATAGAAAATTCCAAAAGTCACATTTACAAATCATTCTCTGAACCAAAACCAATTTCAAATCCAAACAGCAAATAATAGTATTTTCAAAAAAATATAATGAGGCCAATAGCTATTATAGCACTTAACCAATGCTAATACTACCTTTATTACTAAGAAGGTTCAAGTTTTAACATATATCAATTTCATATCCAATATGGCCAACTACTAAACATTTAGCGTTCAACTATTTATACAACAAGTATATAACTTAAATGAAAATCAATAATGGTGAGGAATCCAAATTCCTCTACAAAGTCTTTGTATTTCATTTTATATGCCATCCGCTTTTCAAAGAAGCAATAAATCATTCAAGATCAAAAAAAATTATTTATATCTACTATAGGTCATATACCGTTCATCTAGTGGTGAGATAATTCATCAATATTCCAGCTGACGCTTACACGTTCCAGTTTAATCTAGAATCAAACGACGTTCGGTTTTAACTCAAAATTCCACTTACTCCAAACTTGACGAAATCAAATCCAGCACGTAAGTAATGCTCCTACGAGTGCAACACAAAAGGCCTCATCTTGATTGGACCTCGTATGAATAAGTTATTCATTTTATAAGATTTCGAATTAATTAAAACAATTTATTACTTAATCACTTTAATTAAATTTAATTACCCACCCTACACCATCTTCCCCAAACTGATCCCCTACACATGCACACCCCTCCTCACCTTTGCATGCATGCCCAATCTAGGCTATCTCTCAACGAAATCAACCACAACCACCTCCGACGAACACCACTTCGTACGAGCATCGCAACCCCACCACCTATTAAACCACGATGGCCCCCATCAAATCTCGACCTGCGCTCGACCTCCCCATCGACCAGAATGTCGCGATTTCCCCCGCACCACCTCAAATTGTCACCGCCGAAACTCCTTTGCACGAGAAACCATGCCACCCACGCCATCACCTACATCTCACTCAAATCGAAACTCTAGTTTCGACCACAATCGTCGATACCATCCAACACAATCGCACTTGAAAAAATTGGTATGGATTCGAAGCGCTCATCAATACGAACTCAAAGAATCCAATTTCATATTTTATCGTGGCACGAAGCTTTAGATTTTAACTTTTGATTAAAGAGGCTAGGTTTGGAATTTACTATAATTAAAAATACAAAGGAAAAGGGGGAAAAGAATTATGTTTGAGAAGTTTGAAGGGGTATAGGTGTGTTTACTTTATAATTTTCGACACTTCACTGCACAGTATTTCATTCTCGTACTCACGAACGACAGAAACGAAAAATATGATTGTGCACAACAATGTTATATGATCTCAAAACAACAATAAAATAAACTAGTTATCTTATTCTGTGAAATTTCAAAGATACCAATGTTTGTCGAAAAATAGGTCACACGATAATTTAAATATTTTATAAATTAAAAATTATGGAAATATCCTATAGATTTTTTTAAAATACGTCATTAAAAATCAATTCGTTTTGTTAACAATTGCTATTCTAATTATTTATCTCATTTGAATCAAATTTGAATAATTAAATAGATTAAATATTCCCATTCGAAACGTTAAAAATTTTAGGCTGTTACATTCTTCCCCTTAAAAGAATTTCGTTTCCGAAATTACTAAAGGAAAAAATGAACTCTCACTCTTAGACTTTCTAAATCAATTAGTTGAAATGAATTATTAAAATTTTGAAGTCTCATATGTTACAGAAAATTCTGGCAGTACTTTTTTTACACGGCTGAGTCTGAAAAAATCACAACATCAATAAAGCCCATATGTGGGACCTCCCATATCTAGAGACAACACAACAATATGTGCTTATAATATATCTTATAGAGTGTATATGACACAAAAGAAAACACACCGGTTAAGCATAAACAAGTACCAATTTGTCGAGCAATCAAACTCTACTCATGAAACCAAAAGCAGAAAGCAAGCCATTACTTCCATCTACCTATATCTCACTTACATAACCCGAAAGAGAGTTAAACACAACCAATGAAACAATACAACAAATCATCCATCCAATGTTATGTATACAAGATCCATAAGCCAAAAGTCCTTCCTTCCAATGTTATGTATACAAGATCATGAGACCTAATGTCTTTTCTACTGAGAAGATCATCTCTATGCTTACTAAAAGCAACCTTGTTCCATTGAATCAAATTTTTAACACCCAGACCCCCATACTTATAAGGAAATTCAAGCTTGGCTAAAGAAATAGGGATAAGCTTATTAGAATGCATGCTCCCAGACCAACGAAACTAATTCATAGCCTCCTGATCATACTAAAAAATTTCTTGGGAAGAGTGAAAGTTTTGCACCAACATACTAACATAGCAAAGGTTATAGACTTAATTAAAACAAGCCTACCCGCCTGACTAAGAAATCTGGTTGACCAATTTCCATAACAACATTTATCTTATCAAATAAAGGAAGACAATGGGATGTAGATATTCTAGCAATTGAAAGGTGGTTACCAAGATATGACATACAATTATCCAAAGACCGAAGACCATAGAAAGGAAAATGTTAGCAGTAATATGATTAGGAACCCCAATAGCAATAAAACTAGATTTTTGTAATTTGATGCAAAAGCCAGTAATCTTATAGAAATCAGATAGAGAATCCAGAATACTACTTATAGAGCTAATTTCTAGCTTGGTAAAGATGATAAGGTCATCAACAAACATCAAAGATGTAATCCGAGGGTTCTTGCACTTGGGGTGCAGTTTTATCTTATTGGAGGCACATAATTATTTAGCATGTTATTGTATATTTCAATAACCAGCAAGAACAGATAGGAGGATATGAGGTTCCCCCGCCTAATACCCTGCTTGCTTTTGAAGTAGCCTATAGTTTTGGCATTGTAACATAATGAGAAAGCAGGAGAAGGTATACATCACTACATATCGTAGATCGCTAAGATCCACTAAAACTATATTATTTATATTGTAATTCTTATAAATCCTTATTAAGAAGTAGAAGTCCTTTGTACAACACCACTAACCCAATGGTTAGATTCTTCGGTTTTGATCAATGATGTCAAATATTCAAATTCTACATATCGTGATTCGAAACACCACAACAAGAAAAAGTATTTCTGGTGGCGCACAACAAATCATCCATCATATATCCTTGAATGTAAGCATGTTAAATCATATATAGCAACCACCTCACATAAGCATGTCATATCAAACCATATAATTTGCATTTCTAATGTAAGAAGCACACAATATATTAAAGCCTATATGACGTACATATGTCATCCGTACACAATATCAAATCCGATCACTCGCTTGATCACATAAACTTCTCTTCCGAACTAATATCGCTCACTCCACTTCCTTAGTGTGGACTCCAATCAGGTTCCTTGATTAGAACCTCCGTTCACCTTGCATAGCCATATATTATGATAGGAAACTTCAATATCACATCAAGAATCTGTATCAATTGTTCGCCATTAAGAATCGAGTGAAAAATCCTTGTTCGGATCAATGTAAATAACCTTGAAATCATGTACTCGAATCTAGATCAAGAACCGTCATACGAATAAAATAACTATGTATAACTTACATATTTATTCCAACTGGCTTCTTAAATACACCAATTTTGTAACGACCCAGAACTTTTGACATTTGAAATTCGAATATTTAATTAATTTTAAATATTAATAAGTAGAATTAATAAGTCGAATAATTTAAAAAATTCGAATATCTGGATTTAATTGGATAATTAAATCGATAATTTAATAGTGAAATTCCAGAAATAATTTAAATCTGGATTAAATGTGAATGAAAATGATTTATAAAGTTATATTAAATCATGTTGAAGTTATAGTAATGTTATAGAACTTTTAAAATTGAATTTAAAGTTAAATTGTGAAAATTGAATATTTTAATATTTAACCGACTAGAGAAATTAGGCATTTTTCGAACAGTCTTAGAATTGGACGAAACTAGTTCCATTGGATCCGTAATAGTTTGTTATTATCGGATTTCAATTTTCGTAGCAATCGGAATTGTCGTTTGACCGTGGCAGCTCGAAACGCATCGAAATTGTTTTAATTTTAATTTGGCGAGTTAAAAATAGTCATTTTTCAAAAAGTCTCGGATTTTGACGAAACCAATTTCTTCGAATCCGTAATGTTATATTATTGTAAGATTTCAAATTTCGTGTCAATCGGATGTACGGTTTGTTCGAGGCAAGCCAAAACGCATCGAAATCGATTTAATTTAAAATCGATCGTTTAATTCCGTAACTCGCACAGATGATCGAATTAGCTCCCGAAACACGTTCTATTGTGTTCGGAACGTGGGGTAAACCTTACGAACGCCAGGCGGCATGTGTGATTTGGAGATCGTTTGGAAAAGTCATTTAAAATGAATTTAATATTATTTATATACGTATATATATATACGTATAAGGGCTGAGAAACCCTAATTCATTTCTTCCAGCCGCCACTAAGTTTTTCAATGGCCAGAAATTATCCACTTTCTCCCCCTCCGATCTGTCAATCCGTAAAGAATTAGCCTTCGAGTTCTAAAGCAAAGTTGTAGAGGGCATCCAGATCTAGCTATCCAACAGTGGAGATCGGAAATGGAGCTTCGAATCAACGGGAAATCGAGCTCGAAGCTGCTGCGTTTTTCACGCAATTCGAGGCAGAGGAGGGGGCCGAGTTGGGCCGCACTCTGGCCGGTGGTGGAGCTCGTGGTGGCGAACAACGTGGCGCTACCTGATCGTTTTCAAACTGCATGTGGAGGTCGTGAAAATTCAAAAACAAACGGCGGCTATGGGTTTGTGTTTTACGTGTTTATCACGTTGAAGAGGAAGATGAAGAGGATGGCCCAGATCTGAAGATGCAGAAACGAACGGCCAGGATGAGATCTAGGGTTAGAAAAATAAAAATAAAAGCTGAAATTGTTTATTTAAATTCTTGTAAACTTTAAAATAGCATAACTTTTTCATACGAGGTCCGTTTCGCACGAAACGAATTGCGTTGGCTTCATTTTGACAAGCACTACGCTATGGAACTGGATTGGAAGCGATTGGAGTCAGTGAAAATTTCGGGTAAAATTAAACGCACGTTTAATTTTAATCGAAATAAAACGCTGCAACCGTTTTAAAAGAAAAGGTGAGAACTCCTCACTCAATCGAATGTTTTGTTTCGATTTAAATTTTAAATAGTTAGATTTAAAATTGTTGATAGTGCTGATTGTGTGATTGGATGTTAAATTGATATCTGTTGTGGATTGAAATAGACATTATACGCCGTTATTAAGCGGGGGTTATTTATTAAAAACATATACCGCGATAATTTCACATTGAAGTGGAATTGGTATTATATATGTATATAGCAATAAATATATATTGGAATATGTATATATTGGAGTTGATTTCCCGCATTGTATAGCGGATGAGACCCTATTGCGCCGCATAATAGCGGATAATATTTATAAATCCCATATACCGCGATAATTTCACTATGAAGTGAAATTGATATTGTGCTAACATCTGTGGATGCAGGGAAATAGGTTGGAGGGATCCGATTGGATTCCTCACCGTATTGTTTTATTTACAGATATTGTTGTATATTCTGTTATCATATGATGATATATGATGTTTGGATGCTGTGATTGACTATTTGGTGCTGTTGCATCATCAGATCCATTTTTGAAGTTTAAGATAACGATTTTGATTTTAAAGGGATTTTTAAAGTGATTTTTGAAAGTATACGTTTTATAGAATTGGTTTATTTGAATTGAGATTTTTGGAATAATTATAAACGGTTTATATAAAAGATTTATAAAATTGATATTCATAAATTAAAATATTGGAATTATAAAATGAGTTTTATAAGTATTAGAATGAAGTATAAATGGATTTCACAAGTGAATACAATTTATAGATTTATAAATTGTGAAGTTATGAAATGAATAGATTTTGTAAAATAAAGGATTTATAAATAATTAACTTATAAATCGGATTTTGGGTATAAAGTTGAGTTATAAATTGAATTGATTTATAAAAAGGTATTTTATAATTGAAGCTTTTATAAATATAGATGTGAATTTATAAACATTGTTTTATAAATCCGAAACCAATTGAATTTGATAAATTAAACATAGAAGTTTAATAAAGGGGATATATTCATGATTTTGGACAGCGAATTATCCTTTAAGTTAAATGTTGTAATAATAAGAGTTTGGTTGGGAATTTTATCCACGATTTTGGACAGTGGATAATCCTTTAAATAAAATGTGTAGAAATGTTGAGTTTGGATAACGAATTATATTCACGATTTTGGACAGTGAATATATTATTAAATAAAATGGATATGTTTTGGGGAAGTGATATTGCAAAATGAAGTAATTGTTTTAAAAGATGTTTTAAAATGTGTTAAGTATCGAAAACATAGATTTCAACATTTATTGTTGAAATAGACGTTTCGAGGAATAAGGAAATGGCGGACTATAACACTGTTGTTATAGTAAATGGTTTCCGAAAGGAAATGGTTTATATAGTATTGGGATTTATATATCTATCTAAATTTCGAACCCCTATACTAGTGATTTTGGGTCGTCGTAACGATGTTTTACGTAACATTCGTTTTGACTCAAATAAATGGTTCTAAAATAACGTTTTCCTTAAAGAATGAAATATATACTTAATTTTGATTTAAGTATATTGAATATTTTCAAATGTTGAAAATAAATGGATTTGTGAATTACCTATTATTAAATAGGTATGGAAATGTTTTTCCAATATGAAGTGAAATGTTTTGAGATTTTATCTTCAAAGATAAATTGAAATGTGGAAATTGATTTGAAATTGTTTTCAAATAATTGAAGTGTGGAAATTATATATCTTGTAAAGATATTTTTGGAAGATAAATAATTTGGAAAATTATTTGGAATCTGATGATGCTGTGCAGACCTATTGATAGTTAAATAACCGACTATCAATAATTACCTTGAATGGGTATTTGTTGTGATTTGCTTGAATTTGAATGCCACACTTATTTTTGAATAAGCGCTCACTATTCGGGTTAGCCGGGAAAGGACCTTTGTGTCTATAACCCATTCCGAATTTGTGATACGACGATATGGATCGTATTGAAGACCAGTGGTGAAGACCGGGTATTTGTGAAAACGATAGGATGACCTATCGATTGTATCTGCACCGTTAGTTACGGTATAGAGATTTCCTTTGTGATGGGAAGTTTTATCGGGATTGTGAATATCCGGATTGCAAGGGCTTCTTTGGAAGTGCCTTCGGTTCCGTTCGAACCCGGAACAGACTTGTATGGTTACGTGTCTGACATTACATTTTGAGATGTAAAGCTGATTTCTTTCAAATACATTTCTGTTGGTGGCGGAGAATTTATTCTCTTAGCTTAACACCCTTCTCTGAGACGTACAAGCTCAGAGGTTATGTAGTTGAAATTTATCAGCGATATATTCCCAATTTGGTAATGTGGCATGCTGAGTGTTGCTGTGATATGATCATTTGTTTGATCATTTATCTTTGTGATCATTACTTTGATCATTTGTTTGACCCAAAGCAAGGCTTTGTGAAAAAGCGTAGCTTTGTGGACGAGACTTCGTCAGGGCCTCAACAACCCGGAAATGGTCGAAACAGGAATGTTGCGGCAAGGTTATGAGGGTCGCGCCCTTTAGGGTATGTCATTTTCTTCTGGAAAGGGGTGGTATCATGGTATGGAGCCCAGATACTTACTCATGTGGACACACCTTATTTATTATGTGTGATGATGTTACCGAGCGCTCGGATAAAGGTCCCAAAGGACCGGGGTGTAACAACCCGAGATTTTGCAATTATTTTGTTATCGTCTAATGACGAGTGATTTGATTGTTAATTACTGGTTGGAAATTATATCAAGTAAAATTCTTTTGTAAAAATTGTTTAGTGTTGAGTGGGCTTTACATTTTAAATCGGGGCCCATATTTGTTGATGCCGTGATATTTATCTAAGGCCATTACCCATTCCTCCATTATTCGTATTCATGTACGAAGCCCTAAAATCAATAAGAACGAAAAATGGTGGCGGCTTGCTTCTTCGTTCCTTTTCTTAAAAAATTAGGGTTTGAGCAATTTCGTGGTCGCCACGGCCTAGTTTGGAAGACGACGTATCCTTTGATTTTTGGATGCCACGACTTTGATTCGTTAGTTCCTCTCCGCTTTGAATTAGGGTTTCAAGCAATAGAAGTGCTGCTGCAATTGATTCGATTCACGGAAAAGGTGAGTGATTCCTTATCACTCACATCCAATTCAATATTGTGTTTCGACTGGTTGATTTCGTTCGAATGTGATGTTTTCTCTGATGTTTCATGCGGTTTTGATCACTTGATTTATCATAGCCATTCGAATTTGTTTTAATACTTAGGATGAATCTGATCTTGTTTAGTATTGTTTTGGTAGTCGATTTTTCGCGATATATATTCTTTTTTGACTTCGGCCATGATCTGTTGCTGTTGGCTTTTGTAAATGCTACTATTTTTAGTTGGCTTTGTCTAGTTGAAAATAATTTGACTTCGTGAAACCTGCTATTTCGAATATGTTGTGATTTTATCACTCTGTCATTGAACTCTGATTTGAAACTTTTAAAACCTACTTGGCTGGTTCATTGCAGTTTGATTTGAACTGCGTTAGCCTGTAGTCTTCGACTTGATTTCATCGATGTTGAAAATTTCTATCCTGTTGCTTCGAGTTGGTCTTGTAGCTTTGTTATATCACTGAATTATTGACATGAGCTGGCATTGTCACTTGTAGTTAGTATTGCAGTTTTAACTTGTACTCTTCAGGCATCTTGCTTACAGTTGCATTGTGGTATTCCTTTGATAGTCTATGCCTTAGCCTTGCTTGTGCACTTGCATGTCAAAGTAATTGAGTTTTTTTGGTTAAGAAAGTTCATTTTGGGCATGTCTGCACACTTCTGACCATTTATTCACCTTGTAGTTTGATGTGTCTGTTGAACATTTGATTTCCCTGTGTACTTTGTTGACATTGTAACATGTATTTGAAGTTGTACAGTCATCATCTTGTTGCACTTTGATGTTTTTGTTGTAGTAGTCTGATGACCTGTAGCTTCACTTGAGTTGTTAGACTGCTGCACTCAGGTCTGTTCATTTGAATTACATTTGTTCTTGACCTGTAGTGTTACTGGTGCCTTCTTTGGTTCGTGATGCATTCACTTATATACTTGTTCATCTTGTAGTTCCCAAGGTTGAGTTTCGAACATGGCTACTTCATTTTGAAGCTGTGCCCTTGATGTTGGCTTACATTATCCATTTCGCTGATGCATTTGTTAGTTGTTAAATACTCATGCAATTGCTATCATAATTGTTAGCACTTATAACATATACCCAGGTGCACTTATACGTGTCTGCATTAGATTTTGTATTTGTTTCCCCACTTCGAGACAGTTTTGGTTGCACTGGTCATTTCCAGTAGCTTGAGCATTTAGCTTGTTGTATTGGTTACCTCACTGGACTCGTTGAGTTTTCCCTGTTGTCACTTTAGTCTGGACTGCATATGTGAAGTGGTCGCTGACCTGATTTGTACATTGGTTAGCTCCACTTGACTTTGTAAAGCATGCCTCTATTGTTCCCTTGACTTAGTGCCTGTAGTTTTATTGCAGTCTCTATTTTGCATTGCATTGATGCACTGATTTCATCGGTAAGTTGCTTGAAGGCTTAGAGTCTCTGTTCGACCATATTGATAGTATCTGGTCTGGACAGTGTTGTACTATAGCTTGTACATTGATTTTTACATTGTGTTGAATCCAGCTCGAAGCTTGGATTTGACCTTGTGCGGATTTCTATTTTATCACTATAGTGGCGAGGCCGTACACGCGTGCGTGTACGGCAGCCAAGCAAAATTGGTGCTTTCTATTTCTAAAATTGTTTTATGTTGTCAATTCAATATTTTTGATGTTGTATTTTGAAATGGTTCATTTTGATTTGAGTTGGATCTGTTGGCTTTTGGATTTATTGATCTTCTGAGTATTTGATAGACCGTATTGGCGAGGCAGTACACGTTAGCGTGTACTGCAGCCGATCAGTATTGTTGCTTTAAATTTGACATTTCAATTGTTTAAATTGATTTGGATTGTTGATTTGTTGTTTAACACTGATTAGTGTTATATCTGCCGTTATCCAATTCTCGTATCGAGAGTTGGATATACGTGATTTCTGTGACTGTCGTCTATTTCACGTTTGATTATTATTGCTCATATGCACTAATAACTAAGTTTGAATTAGACTGACCCGGGTATTATTTTCTTTTGAATGTAATACTCGGGTCAGACCCGAGTTATTTCAGGTTGTAGATTTCCTTCTTTGAGTTGCTGTTCAGGATATGAAGACTTTTCACATCTTCTGAAGTTGTCAGTGTCATTTTGTAGTAGTCGTGTCATTGTATAGAACGATATGTATTCATGTATATTAGTCGATAATGTACTTGTATATATAACTTCTAGAGTCGACAGTTGTAGTTGTATCATATGTATCGTGTCAACTATATTGTAACTGATATCGGTTATAAGTATATGAGATTTTTGTTAATCTGTGTTCCGCATTTATATTATATGTGTTATTGTTATATCTAACGTCCTAAACTATTATGAACTATCGTAGTTTGTTTTATACTGATAATTGGATATGTCGATGGGAGTAAATAAATAATAGATGAAAAGTAAAAAGTATATACCACTCCTACCGAGATAACCAATATTAGTGTAAGGCCAATTACGGATGGTCGCTCCTATCCAGCATTATTCTTCGTAATAATAGACAGTATTTCTTTTAATACTCTTTGTTATTATGAGCATAGAGGTGGGGCGTCACAGTTGGTATCAGAGCTTGGGGTTTATGGACATAATATAAAACATAACTTGGATGGAACATATGTTACAACTATTAGTCGATGTTTTATTGTGATTTGAGTCAAAACTAAAGTTTTGAAATTTTGATGCAAGTTTTTAAATATCATTATTTAAAAAATAAAAAGTGAAACTGTGTTTTGTTGATTTGATTGAATTGCGTTCTGTTTATCAGAGTGCGCAGCGGAAACTGTGAAACTGTCTTCGCTGAGTACAACTGACAATCTTTTGATTTAAAAATCAAAATACGAAATTGGTATCAATTCCAATTGTTGTTTACATAGCTGTAATTAATTGTTTCTTTGAGAATTTCGAATCCAAATTGAGGATTCGAAGAAATTGCAGATATGTGATTTTTGTTGAGATTTTTGGCTGGTTTCTTTTGAGCTAATCATATATTGATTAGATTTTTGGCTGTTTTGAATTATTCTCGTTGAAGAGATATTTGAATGATTTCTTTGTTTATATTGTAATGAACGTGCAAAATTTGAGTTGCACGTCATTGCATTTATTTTACGTTGAACCGATGCTTGGTTATGATACGTATTTTGTTGCCGTTATTTTTATAACGGGATTTTTACACCAATGCTGAATTTTTGAGGCACGGTGCTTTGTTGACAATTTTAATGGATGAAAATTCACTGATGTCACATTTTGATGTGAATTCTTTTGATGAGATATTTGATGTTTTAAAATTTCTGTCGCTTTGACTTCAGTAACAGTCAAATTTTTAAAAGTGGATTTTCAAGCAGTTATTCCGCAATACTGATGTGTAACCGTTTTTACGGTATTTTGAGAAGTACAATTTCCTTATCGAAATTGTTACTGATTTGCTGTTTTAATCACGTGATTGGAAAATCGTTTTAAAAATGAAAATTGTTTTATAAATTTTTAACAGTTTGCGTTTTCAAAAGAATGAGAAAGTGACTTAAATGATTCAGCAAAATCGAGGATTATGACCCCTTTCTTTTACTGTTTCGCTTAACTCCGGACTTGTCCAGTTGAGTATGTGAATTGTTATTTTTACAAAATAAATAAAATTGTTTTCAGAAATTTTAACAGTTTGCGCTTTCAAAAGAATGAGGAAGCGATTTAAACGTTTCAGCAAAATCGAGGACTATGACCCCTTTCTTTTACTGATTCGCTTAATTCCGGACTTGTCCGTTTGAGAATGTAAAGTGTATTTTTACAGAATACACAATTTTGCACTTTCAAGGAAACGATGAAGTGATTTAAACGATTTAGCAAAAGTGCGGAGTATGGAACCACACTTTTACTATTTCGGTTAATTCCGGACTCGTTAATTGAATATCTGTTGTTTTGATGAATTTGATGATTTCACACTTTCAAGGAAACGATGAAGAGAATCAAACGATTTAGTAAAACACGTGGTATGGGACATGTGCGTTTGCTATTTCGGTTAATTCCGGACTCGTTAATTGAAACATTTTGATGCTTTCGTGTGCTTTCGAGCCACTATGAGGACCTTCAGGTCATTTGTTGGACCTTCGGGTCATTTGTTGGGCTTTCGGGCCACTCTGCGGACTTTCGGGTCAAATACCAGTACTAGACCTTCGGGTCACTCTGCGGACCTTCGGGTCAATCTGATGGGCGCCAAAAATTATGTTGAGTACTTGGTAGGCTTCGGCCATATGTTGTTGCACGTGCGGCGAATTAAAAACTCGCCATCTGATGGGATCGATCCAAGCTTTTATGTTGATTTTCTAGTCTTCTTAATTGATTTCTAGATATTTGTTGCTTCCAATTATCTGCAGGTAATTGGATATTTGTTGATATGAGTTCTGATTATCGTTTTTGATAATCGGATATTTGTTGTTTCTAATTATCGCTTGTGATAATTAGATATTTGTTGATATGAGTTCTGATTATCGTTTTTGATAATCGGATATTTGTTGTTTCTAATTATCGCTTGTGATAATTAGATATTTGTTGATATGAGTTCTGATTATCGTTTTTGATAATCGGATATTTATTGTTTTTAATTATCGCTTTAGATAATTAAATATTTGTTGCTTTGAGATTTAATTATCGCTTTAGATAATTAAATACTTTCTGATTTGGAATTTAATTATCGCTTTAGATAATTAAATATTTGCTGATTTTGAATTTAATTATCGCTTTAGATAATTAAATATTTGTTGATCTTAAATTTAATTATCGCTTGAGATGATTAAATAATTGTTGATTTGTTGTTTTAATTATCGCTTTAGATAATTAAATATTTGTTGCTTTGAGATTTAATTATCGCTTTAGATAATTAAATACTTTCTGATTTGGAATTTAATTATCGCTTTAGATAAATAAATATTTGCTGATTTTGAATTTAATTATCGCTTTAGATAATTAAATATTTGTTGATCTTAAATTTAATTATCGCTTGAGATGATTAAATAATTGTTGATTTGTTGTTTAATTATCGCTTTAGATAATTAAATATTTGTTGCTTTGAGATTTAATTATCGCTTTAGATAATTAAATACTTTCTGATTTGGAATTTAATTATCGCTTTAGATAATTAAATATTTGCTGATTTTGAATTTAATTATCGCTTTAGATAATTAAATATTTGTTGATCTTAAATTTAATTATCGCTTGAGATGATTAAATAATTGTTGATTTGTTGTTTTAATTATCGCTTTAGATAATTAAATATTTGTTTCTTTGAGATTTAATTATCGCTTTAGATAATTAAATACTTTCTGATTTGGAATTTAATTATCGCTTTAGATAATTAAATATTTGCTGATTTTGAATTTAATTATCGCTTTAGATAATTAAATATTTGTTGATTTTAGATTTAATTATCGCTTGAGATGATTAAATATTGGTTGATTTGAAATTTAATTATCTCTTTAGATAATCAAATATCGATTGATTTGAAATTTGATTATCGTTTTTGATAATCGAATATTTGTTGAATTTGAAATTTGATTATCGCTTGTGATAATCGAATATTAGTTGATTTGAGAAATTTGATTATCGTTTTGATAATTGAATATTTGTTTTCTGACTATCGTTTGAGATAATCAGATATTTGATTTGTCTTCTGATTATCGTTTGAGATAAGTAAATATTTGCGATTGAAAATTCAATTATCGTTTTTGATGATTGAATATTTGCGATTTTTGAGATTTGAGCTTCGTCTTTTTCTCGGGCGATTCAGGTGAGTAATTTGATTTATTCACATCCAATTCATGCTCTGTATGGGATTTCTGCTCTGTTTTTCCTTCTCTTTTAGTTGCTGGAACTCGATTGTTCTTGCTTTTGTTAGTCGTCTGATTTTGATCCCTGATTCCCTCGATGTTGATTCTTTCGATTTGAAGCAGTCGAACCTTTTGATTTCTTATCTAATACTACCCCGCTGACACTTGCTTTGCTTATACATTCGACATTGCCATGCTCTTTTGGTTGTTACCTTTTAGCCATTTATTCCCTATGATTGCGTGGACGCAATTTTTATAAGGAGGGGAGTCTATAACAACCCGAGATTTTGCAATTATTTTGTTATCGTCTAATGACGAGTGATTTGATTGTTAATTACTGGTTGGAAATTATATCAAGTAAAATTCTTTTGTAAAAATTGTTTAGTGTTGAGTGGGCTTTACATTTTAAATCGAGGCCCATATTTGTTGATGCCGTGATATTTATCTAAGGCCATTACCCATTCCTCCATTATTCGTATTCATGTACGAAGCCCTAAAATCAATACGAACGAAAAATGGTGGCGGCTTGCTTCTTCGTTCCTTTTCTTAAAAAATTAGGGTTTGAGCAATTTCGTGGTCGCCACGGCCTAGTTTGGAAGATGACGTATCCTTTGATTTTTGGATGCCACGACTTTGATTCGTTAGTTCCTCTCCGCTTTGAAGTAGGGTTTCAAGCAATAGAAGTGCTGCTGCAATTGATTCGATTCACGAAAAAGGTGAGTGATTCCTTATCACTCACATCCAATTCAATATTGTGTTTCGACTGGTTGATTTCGTTCGAATGTGATGTTTTCTCTGATGTTTCATGCGGTTTTGATCACTTGATTTATCATAGCCATTCGAATTTGTTTTAATACTTAGGATGAATCTGATCTTGTTTAGTATTGTTTTGGTAGTCGATTTTTCGCGATATATATTCTTTTTTGACTTCGGCCATGATCTGTTGCTGTTGGCTTTTGTAAATGCTACTGTTTTTAGTTGGCTTTGTCTAGTTGAAAATAATTTGACTTCGTGAAACCTGCTATTTCGAATATGTTGTGATTTTATCACTCTGTCATTGAACTCTGATTTGAAACTTTTAAAACCTACTTGGCTGGTTCATTGCAGTTTGATTTGAACTGCGTTAGCCTGTAGTCTTCGACTTGATTTCATCGATGTTGAAAATTTCTATCCTGTTGCTTCGAGTTGGTCTTGTAGCTTTGTTATATCACTAAATTATTGACATGAGCTGGCATTGTCACTTGTAGTTAGTATTGCAGTTTTAACTTGTACTCTTCAGGCATCTTGCTTACAGTTGAATTGTGGTATTCCTTTGATAGTCTATGCCTTAGCCTTGCTTGTGCACTTGCATGTCAAAGTAATTGAGTTGTTTTGGTTAAGAAATTTCATTTTGGGCATGTCTGCACACTTCTGACCATTTATTCACCTTGTAGTTTGATGTGTCTGTTGAACATTTGATTTCCCTGTGTACTTTGTTGACATTGTAACATGTATTTGAAGTTGTACAGTCATCATCTTGTTGCACTTTGATGTTTTTGTTGTAGTACTCTGATGACCTGTAGCTTCACTTGAGTTGTTAGACTGCTGCACTCAGGTCTGTTCATTTGAATTACATTTGTTCTTGACCTGTAGTGTTACTGGTGCCTTCTTTGGTTCGTGACGCATTCACTTATATACTTGTTCATCTTGTAGTTCCCAAGGTTGAGTTTCGAACATGGCTACTTCATTTTGAAGCTGTGCCCTTGATGTTGGCTTACATTATCCATTTCGCTGATGCATTTGTTAGTTGTTAAATACTCATGCAATTGCTATCATAATTGTTAGCACTGATAACATATACCCAGGTGCACTTATACGTGTCTGCATTAGATTTTGTATTTGTTTCCCCACTTCGAGACAGTTTTGGTTGCACTGGTCATTTCCAGTAGCTTGAGCATTTAGCTTGCTGTATTGGTTACCTCACTGGACTCGTTGAGTTGTCCCTGTTGTCACTTTAGTCTGGACTGCATATGTGAAGTGGTCACTGACCTGATTTGTACATTGGTTAGCTCCACTTGACTTTGTAAAGCATGCCTCTATTGTTCCCTTGACTTAGTGCCTGTAGTTTTATTGCAGTCTCTATTTTGCATTGCATTGATGCACTGATTTCATCGGTAAGTTGCTTGAAGGCTTAGAGTCTCTGTTCGACCATATTGATAGTATCTGGTCTGGACAGTGTTGTACTATAGCTTGTACATTGATTTTTACATTGTGTTGAATCCAGCTCGAAGCTTGGATTTGACCTTGTGCGGATTTCTATTTTATCACTATAGTGGCGAGGCCGTACACGCGTGCGTGTACGGCAGCCAAGCAAAATTGGTGCTTTCTATTTCTAAAATTGTTTTATGTTGTCAATTCAATATTTTTGATGTTGTATTTTGAAATGGTTCATTTTGATTTGAGTTGGATCTGTTGGCTTTTGGATTTATTGATCTTCTGAGTATTTGATAGACCGTATTGGCGAGGCAGTACACGTTAGCGTGTACTGCAGCCGATCAGTATTGTTGCTTTTAGTTTGACATTTCAATTGTTTAAATTGATTTGGATTGCTGATTTGTTGTTTAACACTGATTAGTGTTATATCTGCCGTTATCCAATTCTCGTATTGAGAGTTGGATATACGTGATTTCTGTGACTGTCGTCTATTTCACGTTTGATTATTATTGCTCATATGCACTAATAACTGAGTTTGAATTAGACTGACCCGGGTATTATTTTCTTTTGAATGTAATACTCGGGTCAGACCCGAGTTATTTCAGGTTGTAGATTTCCTTCTTTGAGTTGCTGTTCAGGATATGAAGACTTTTCACATCTTCTGAAGTTGTCAGTGTCATTTTGTAGTAGTCGTGTCATTGTATAGAATGATATGTATTCATGTATATTAGTCGATAATGTACTTGTATATATAATTTCTAGAGTCGACAGTTGTAGTTGTATCATATGTATCGTGTCAACTATATTGTAACTGATATCGGTTATATATATATATGAGATTTTTGTTAATCTGTGTTCTGCATTTATATTATCTATGTTATTGTTATATCTAATGTCCTAAACTATTATGAACTATCGTAGTTTGTTTTATACTGATAATTGGATATGTCGATGGGAGTAAATAAATAATAGATGAAAAGTAAAAAGTATATACCACTCCTACCGAGATAACAAATATTAGTGTAAGGCCAATTACGGATGGTCGCTCCTATCCAGCCTTATTCTTCGTAATAATAGACAGTATTTCTTTTAATACTCTTTGTTATTATGAGCATAGAGGTGGGGCGTCACACGGGGGATGACATATTCGTGAGTTACCTAGTTACAGGGGTAACCCGGCTTTGTTGGCAGAGAGCAGTTTGTCTCTCAGGACGTCCAGCCAGAGGCGATCCCATTCGGCAGTAGGAAAGGAAGTTCCTTAGCCTGACCATTTGTTGGAAAATCCAAAGAAACAATACGAACCTTTACGATTGCAATTGTATAACCTGCTATGGAATGTGGTGGTAACCTGCTATTGAACATAGTTATAGTAGGCATAAGTACGGAATGCCTATGCTGGCTAAGATTAATATTATACTTTCGAAATGTTTTCTTCACTATGCACTAATAATAATAAAATCAAATGATTTTTCGTAGTAAGCATGTTTGATTATCATAAGAAGAAATCTCCTCTAATTCTGCGTTTGCATTGTGTGTGTGGTGGGAGGTCTTATGGTAGTTTCATTTTCCAAAAGCATTGCGAATATTTTCTACTTGCTTTGTTGTTGTTGCTTAAAGATAAACTGTTTTAGTTCTCACACCAGTCACCATGACTGACTTGGAGTTTATTGTTCCCTTCCTAAACTCTGGGTGCCCACTAATTTCCACACGGGCAGTCTAGAGTTAGGTTATCAGGTCATTCTGGATTCAGGAGATGCTATGGAGCTCAGGTGGCAAGCTGGATGGCGAGACGTATCATCTATACTATGTATTATTCCGATGTGTATTCTGTATGAGGACAAGTTTATATAACTGTCCAGTGTGTTGTATATTGTTGTTGTAAACTCTGATGATGATGTAATATATAAAAAGATATAGTTCTTTGATTTAAAGATTATTCATTTATCTATTATATGTTGTTCCGCTGCGAATGTGAGATTCTGATATTGTTTTTGTTTCTGTTGTTTCTTCTTTCTTTTTCTTCTGTTTTCTTCTACCTCTTCTTTTTCTCCATAACAATTCGGTTTTCCGGCATTCGATTGCTCGGCAGTTGATACAGTGAATGTATTATTGTCGATTTTCGAGCGACGAAAAATCACGTATGTTACATTTGGTATCAGAGCATATGGTTAAGCAACAACCATGGCTCTATTGGGTGTTACTCATTATAGATAGAGTCAGTAGTACTCTAGAATGAGTTGAGTGTAATAATAGATACGAGTGCGTATTTGTTAGTGAATATAAAATTATTTTATATTGTGATGATTGGTTTGTTGAGTGGTATATGGATTCTGGTCGGTATTGTTAGTACAACTCTATCGATAGGGATCTCTAAACACTTGTTTAGAACAATTCGGCACGATATTGTTTTAAATTGGGTAAATGAAATAATTTTACCTCGATTATATTTTGTATATAAAGAAATAAATTTTCGGAAATTATTAAAAGTGTATATGATTGATTGTTTGGTTGTTAAAAATGTAAGAATATATATAAGTTAATAAAAGTTGTTTGAATAAGTTAAATAAAACAACAATTGTAAAAGAATAAAGTGTATAAGCAAATGAATTATAATGAATGAAGTTATAATTAAAATGATTTACAATGGTAAAATAATCTTATATATAAGAAGTGAAATTTTATAAGTAAAAGATTTGTAAATGTGATTTATAATCTGAAATAAAATTCCAGAGAAGTGTTTTGAAAGGATTTGATATTTTGGAAAATTGTTTTGGAGAGATGAAAGCTTTAAACTCTTTTCAGGTCGCTGGAAAATAATTCCGATGATGATCGCGACATCATTGGTGTTCATTTTCGGGTTTCCAATAGAGGAATTACTGCCAGATTATTTTAAATGAAAGAATTTTGGAAAATTTGGATTTGGTTTTGGAAATTCAAAAGATAATTTGAATTGATTTCAAAATGGTTTTGAAAGGTTGAAAAGACTCTGGAATCCTATTTAAAATATTTATGGGAATGATAAATGAGTTGATACTTATACAATTTGAATTTTGATAGAATAAATTTAACTTAAGGATGGAGTTAAATTAAATTAAGTATAAGTGAATCAATTGAATCTAAGTTGTGATTGTTGAATATAAGTAATCAAGTTTTGAACTTATAATATGAGATAATAAATTCGACTTTGGTAAAAGTTAAATAGAATTGGAATCTGAATTGGATTTATAAGTGGAAACTTAAGTGAATTTGAACAAATGATGTTTGAAATGGAAAATAACTTAAGTGATGTTGAATGAGTTTGATTTTGATATCAAAGTAAATTAATAAAGTGAATTTATTAAATGAATGTGAACTTGAGTTATATAAATAAAATTCAACTTTATTTGTTAAATGAATTAGCAATTGAACTAATGAATGAAGGAATGTTAATCAATCTATTGTAAATGAATTGAGATGAAATAATGGATGTAAGTGTTAATTCATTAAAATCTAAATGTTATTGGAAGTTGAATAAATTGAATGGAAGTCAATTTAATATCGACCAATTGAATTAAAGGTGTTGAACCAAATTGAATGTAAAATTTAATAATTTGGTTGTGTAGAATATACATTGGATGTTATATGGTTGTTGGTTGATTGTGTATAATTCATTAAGTGCTAATGAAATTGAATTGATTAAAATTGGAAGCTATGTAATTAAATTCAAATTGGAAGTAAATAAATTTGAATAGAATTGAATTCAATTTGAATTGAAAGATTTATCACAATAAATATTATAGTGAATATGAACTAATTGAAAACGAATAATTGAATGTCATTGTATACGAATTGGTTGTAAACAATTGCAAGTAATGTTGAAATTTTATAAGTGCTTATAAACTTGTTTAGTATGCATTTCTTTGATATGCATGTGTTGTAGTTGTTTAAAAGAGTAAATTGTTAATAACCTTATATATGTCACTTACATGTTTAAATTGAGTAAGTACAGGTGCGGTGGCTACCGTTCGGTTGGTTTGGTTGCGCTAATATGCTAATAAATAACTACTTTGCTTAAAAATGCTAAAAAGGTACGCCTACGCAATAAAAATAGGAAATATGAACTGTTTTTCTGCTTTTCCGACCTGGTGGGTCGATGTATACATATTTATGTCAATTGTGACCCTACTACGATCGAACCGCGCAAAGGAGACGCTGGCGAATTTTTCTGGAAATTTAAGGCGTTAGAAAATTTTCGGGAAATTTTGGAAATTTTTGTTAATGAAAAGTCAATTTCTAAATTATAATGAAATAGTAGGAATTGAACTAGAAAATGGAAACCATTGTTGGTTGAAGTTAAAGGTTTTGGAAAAGGTGAATATAAAATTTTCACTAAGTGGATTTTAGAAAGTTAATGGATTTTGTGAATTTTTCTTACTTGGTAATTTCGAGGACGAAATTCTTTTAAGGGGGGAAGTTTGTAACGACCCAGAACTTTTGACATTTGAAATTCGAATATTTAATTAATTTTAAATATTAATAAGTAGAATTAATAAGTCGAATAATTTAAAAAATTCGAATATCTGGATTTAATTGGATAATTAAATCGATAATTTAATAGTGAAATTCCAGAAATAATTGAAATCTGGATTAAATGTGAATGAAAATGATTTATAAAGTTATATTAAATCATGTTGAAGTTATAGTAATGTTATAGAACTTATAAATTGAATTTAAAGTTAAATTGTGAAAATTGAATATTTTAATATTTAATCGACTAGAGAAATTAGCCATTTTCGAACAGTCTCAGAATTGGACGAAACTAGTTCCATTGGATCCGTAATAGTTTGTTATTATCGGATTTCAATTTTCGTAGCAATCGGAGTTGTCGTTTGACCGTGGCAGCTCGAAACGCATCGAAATTGTTTAATTTTAATTTGGCGAGTTAAAAATAGTCATTTTTCAAAAAGTCTCGGATTTTGACGAAACTAGTTTCATCGGATCCGTAATGTTATATTATTGTTAGATTTCAAATTTCGTGTCAATCGGATGTACGGTTTGTTCGGGGCAAGCCAAAACGCATCGAAATCGGTTTAAATCGGTTTAATTTAAAATCGATCGTTTAATTCCGTAACTCGCACAGATGATCGAATTAGCTCCCGAAACATGTTCTATTGTGTTCGGAATGTGGGGTAAACCTTACGAACGCCAGGCGGCATGTGTGATTTGGAGAACGTTTGGAAAAGTCGTTTAAAATGAATTTAATATTATTTATATATGTATATATATATATATACGTATAAGGGCTGAGAAACCCTAATTCATTTCTTCCAGCCGCCACTAAGTTTTTCGATGGCCAGAAATTATCCACTTTCTCCCCCTCCGATCTCTCAATCCATAAAGAATTAGCCTTCGAGTTCTAAAGCAAAGTTGTAGAGGGCATCAAGATCTAGCTATCCAACGGTGGAGATCGGAAATGGAGCTTCGAATCAACGGGAAATCGAGCTCGAAGCTGCTGCGTTTTTCATGCAATTCGAGGCAGAGGAGGGGGCCGAGCTGGGCCGCATTCTGGCCGGTGGTGGAGCTCGTGGTGGCGAACAATGTGGCGCTACCTGATCGTCTTCAAACTACATGTGGAGGTCGTGAAAATTCAAAAACAAACGGCGGCTATGGGTTTGTGTTGTACGTGTTTATCACGTTGAAGAGGAAGATGAAGAGGATGGCCCAGATCTGAAGATGCAGAAATGAACGGCCAGGATGAGATCTAGGGTTAGAAAAATAAAAATAAAAGCTGAAATTGTTTATTTAAATTCGTGTAAACTTTAAAATAGCATAACTTTTTCATACGAGGTCCGTTTCGCACGAAACGAATTGCGTTGGCTTCATTTTGACGAGCACTACAGTATGGAACTAGATTGGAAGCGATTGAAGTCAGTGAAAATTTCTGGTAAAATTAAACGCACGTTTAATTTTATTCGAAATAAAACGCTGCAACCGTTTTAAAAGAAAAGGTGAGAACTTCTCACTCAATCGAATGTTTTGTTTCGATTTAAATTTTAAATAGTTAGATTTAAAATTGTTGATAGTGTTGATTGTGTGATTGGATGTTAAATTGATATCTGTTGTGGATTGAAATAGACATTATACGCCGTTATTAAGCGGGGGTTATTTATTAAAAACATATACCGCGATAATTTCACATTGAAGTGGAATTGGTATTATATATGTATATAGCAATATATATATATATATATTGGAATATGTATATATTAGAGTTGATTTCCCGCATTGTATAGCGGATGAGACCCTATTGCGCCGCATAATAGCGGATAATATTTATAAATCCCATATACCGCGATAATATCACTGTGAAGTGAAATTGGTATTGTGCTAACATCTGTAGATGCAGGGAAACAGGTTGGAGGGATCCGACTGGATTCCTCACCGTATTGTTTTATTTACATATATTGTTGTATATTCTGTTATCATATGATGATATATGATGTTTGGATGCTGTGATTGACTATTTGGTGCTGTTGCATCATCGGATCCAATTTTGAAGTTTAAGATAATGATTTTGATTTTAAAGGGATTTTTAAAGTGATTTTTGAAAGTATACGTTTTATAGAATTGGTTTATTTGAATTGAGATTTTTGGAATAATTATAAACGGTTTATATAAAAGATTTATAAAATTGATATTTATAAATTAAAATATTGGAATTATAAAACGAGTTTTATAAGTATTAGAATGAAGTATAAATGGATTTCACAAGTGAATAAAATTTATAGATTTATAAATTGTGAAGTTATGAAATGAATAGATTTTGTAAAATAAAGGATTTATAAATAATTAACTAATAAATCAGATTTTGGGTATAAAGTTGAGTTATAAATTGAATTGATTTATAAAAAGGGATTTTATAATTGAAGCTTTTATAAATATAGATGTGAATTTATAAACATTGTTTTATAAATCCGAAACCAATTGAATTTGATAAATTAAACATAGAAGTTTAATAAAGGGGATATATTCATGATTTTGGACAGCGAATTATCCTTTAAGTTAAATGTTGTAATAATAAGAGTTTGGTTGGGAATTTTATCCACGATTTTGGACAATGGATAATCCTTTAAATAAAATGTGTAGAAATGTTGAGTTTGGATAACGAATTATATTCACGATTTTGGACAGTGAATATATTATTAAATAAAATGGATATGTTTTGGGGAAGTGATATTGCGAAATGAAGTAATTGTTTTAAAAGATGTTTTAAAATGTGTTAAGTATCGAAAACATAGATTTCAACATTTATTGTTGGAATAGACGTTTCGAGGAATAAGGAAATGGTAGACTATAACATTGTTGTTATAGTAAATGGTTTCCGAAAGGAAATGCTTTATATAGTATTGGGATTTATATATCTATCTAAATTTCGAATCCCTATACTAGTGATTTTGGGTCGTCGTAACGATGTTTTACGTAACATTCGTTTTGACTCAAATAAATGGTTCTAAGATAACGTTTTCCTTAAAGAATGAAATATATACTTAATTTTGATTTAAGTATATTGAATATTTTCAAATGTTGAAAATAAATGGATTTGTGAATTACCTATTATTAAATAGGTATGGAAATGTTTTTCCAATATGAAGTGAAATGTTTTGAGATTTTATCTTCAAAGATAAATTGAAATGTGGAAATTGATTTTAAATTGTTTTCAAATAATTGAAGTGTGGAAATTATATATCTTGTAAAGATATTTTTGGAAGATAAATAATTTGGAAAATTATTTGGAATCTGATGATGCTGTGCAGACCTATTGATAGTTAAATAACCAACTATCAATAATTACCTTGAATGGGTATTTGTTGTGATTTGCTTGAATTTGAATGCCACACTTATTTTTGAATAAGCGCTCACTATTCGGGTTAGCCGGGAAAGGACCTTTGTGTCTATAACCAATTCCGAATTTGTGATACGACGATATGGATCGTATTGAAGACCGGTGGTGAAGACCGGGTATTTGTGAAAACGATAGGATGACCTATCGATTGTATCTGCACCGTTAGTTACGGTATAGAGATTTCCTTTGTGATGGGAAGTTTTATCGGGATTGTGAATATCCGGATTGCAAGGGCTTCTTTGGAAGTGCCTTCGGTTCTGTTCGAACCCGGAACAGACTTGTATGGTTATGTGTCTGACATTACATTTTGAGATATAAAGTTGATTTCTTTCAAATACATTTCTGTTGGTGGCGGAGAATTTATTCTCTTAGCTTAACACCCTTCTCTGAGACGTACGAGCTCAGAGGTTATGTAGTTGAAATTTATCAGCGATATATTCCCAATTTGGTAATGTGGCATGCTGAGTGTTGCTGTGATATGATCATTTGTTTGATCATTTATCTTTGTGATCATTACTTTGATCATTTGTTTGACCCAAAGCATAGCTTTGTGAAAAAGCGTAGCTTTGTGGACGAGACTTCGTCAGGGCCTCAACAACCCGGAAATGGTCGAAACAGGAATGTTGCGGCAAGGTTATGAGTGTCGCGTCCTTTAGGGTATGTCATTTCCTTTTGGAAAGGGGTGGTATCATGGTATGGAGCCCAGATACTTACTCATGTGGACACACCTTATTTATTATGTGTGATGATGTTACCGAGCGCTCGGATAAAGGTCCCAAAGGACCGGGGGATGACATATTCGTGAGTTACCTAGTTACAGGGGTAACCCGGCTTTATTGGCAGAGAGCAGTTTGTCTCTCGGGACGTCCAGCCAGAGGCGATCCCATTCGGCAGTAGGAAAGGAAGTTCCTTAGCCTGACCATTTGTTGGAAAATCCAAAGAAACAATACGAACCTTTACGATTGCAATTGTATAACCTGCTATGGAATGTGGCGGTAACCTGCTATTGAACATAGTAGCTATAGTAGGCATAAGTGCGGAATGCCTATGCTAGCTAAGATTAATATTATACTTTCGAAATGTTTTCTTCACTATGCACTAATAATAATAAAATCAAATGATTTTTCGTAGTAAGCATGTTTGATTATCATAAGAAGAAATCTCCTCCAATTCTGCGTTTGCATTGTGTGTGTGGTGGGAGGTCTTATGGTAGTTTCATTTTCCAAAAGCATTGCGAATATTTTCTACTTGCTTTGTTGTTGTTGCTTAAAGATAAACTATTGTAGTTCTCACACCAGTCACCATGACTGACTCGGAGTTTATTGTTCCCTTCCTAAACTCTGGGTGCCCACTAATTTTCGCACGGGCAGTCTAGAGTTAGGTTATCAGGTCATTCTGGATTCAGGAGATGCTATGGAGCTCAGGTGGCAAGCTGGATGGCGAGACGTATCATCTATACTATGTATTATTCCGCTGTGTATTCTGTATGAGGACAAGTTTATATAACTGTCCAGTGTGTTGTATATTGTTGTTGTAAACTCTGATGAAGATGTAATATATAAAAAGATATAGTTCTTTGATTTAAAGATTATTCATTTATCTATTATATGTTGTTCCGCTGCGAATGTGAGATTCTGATATTGTTTCTGTTTCTGTTGTTTCTTCTTTCGTTTTCTTCTGTTTTCTTCTACCTCTTCTTTTTCTCCATAACAATTCGGTTTTCCGGCATTCGATTGCTCGGCAGTTGATACAGTGAATGTATTATTGTCGATTTTCGAGCGACGAAAAATCGCGTATGTTACAAATTTCTTTTCATTTTTACTTGTAGTGTATTTCTTTTAATAATAAAATCATTTATGAACCATTTCATAACACATTACTTACGTCTATTAACATTTTATAACTCAAGTTCATGTTCATATAATACTCTTCTACATCCTAAGAGTATATGCAAAACATCAGATTTGTTTTACTTAACATGATTGTTCAACAATTTTAAACTTGTACAAATTTTTACTATATCTCCATTCCAGAGTTACAAAACTCTACTTTTATATTTTCACAAACACTTAGCTTCAAGTTCTCAACTAAGTCAGAAGTTTTCGACTGTCCAAAATCTTTGAAAATTCCATTTTAACAAATGAAAATAGCCATAAAACATATCATAATGAGATGCGCAAACCAAGTTACCCTAATGCATAGGATACATGCATCCATCAGATAACTTTACAGGAAACTTAAGAACTAAACAACGGGTTTTATTCCAAATCATTTTGAAATAATAATAATAATAATAAACATATCTCCTTTTTGTATATTAAATCATACTTTCAGGATTTTTAAATCAAGATCTATTTTACCAAAACAACTCTATAGAAGATTATCTTGGTAGCATCCCCCACTTAGAAACTCGAAAATGAACGCCGATGATGTTGCAATCATTGTCAAAATTATTTTCCAATGACAGAAGTAAGTTTAATGCTTTCTATCTCCCTTAATATCCCTCTTAAAATATTTCTATTCATAAATACTTTCAAATACTACTACTATTATTGTTTCTAAAATTTTGAAAAAAATAATTTTTAAAAGCACCAGAATTTATGTTCTCAAATTCTCAGCTTAAATCTTTTTTATTTACAAAACATATTTATAAACCATGCTTATATAATTTCACTGTCTTATATAAAACATTTGATAAATGTATATCTTTGTTTGGATTATATAATAAACAGCCTCTATTAAAATTAAATTTTTAACCTAACATTACCACCAAACACCTTATAGTCAAACTGTGAAACCTAATCCACAAGATGTTCGTTTCAATGTTCCCACAATTACCATTTATCCAATCCATGCAGTGAAAAGGTAAAACTGCTTATAAACTGGTCGAGTGCAATTCAAAATCAACAAACAATAGTCAATGCTCATAAACTGACCGAGCACAATTAACCAAACAATAAATGATAATAATTGAATAATATCATTTCCTAACAAACAAACACATCATAAATAACTATATCAATTTTGGAAAATTATTCTTTTACATACAAAATATAAAATCTAGGTAAAATTATTTCCTAACAAACAAACAAGCACAATACTGTGTCGGTTTGCCATGTCCAAGTGTATAGAAACCCTTATCGATACAATTGTACCTTCTATAATGACCAAAATTCATAAACCACTTAAAAGATCAATCAACATGATATAAAACATTTTGTAGCACTAACAAATGGCCAATATCATATATAATACAATCAAACTCATTCTAGGGTGTTACTAAACCTAGCTTTGATGAGTTTACCCCACCAAAGCCAATGTGTTCGCTCAACCTAAGCTCTGATGCCACGCTGCAACGATCGACCTTTTTTACCCTCAAAAGTTAACATTAATACATCCACAGTATTCACATGTCGAACATCCAATTATTGGAAAGATACGTTCTTAGGGTGAAAGAAAAGGAAAGACAGAACAGGGTCTCACATCACGATGAGTAACATATAATATACGCATAACCTTTACAAAAGAAAACTATAATATACATACATCTATCAGAGTAAACCAACCTGTCCTCACAAATGCTGATAAATAAAAAACAAGAAATGCAATGGAAAATAAAATATGTAAATATGACTTGGAGGCATCCAGCTTGTCTCTTGAAGCTGCAAATCATCCATAATTAAATCTGGAAATATGATCGGGCTGACCCGAGCATTATAGGAAAATAATGCCCATATTAGTCTGGTAAACTAGCGTGAGAAACACAAATCATATGGGTTTTTAATGTTATAAAACCTTTCAAAAATAAAGGTATCTTGTCAGACCATATAAACAAAGATGGGTTTTTACCTTACGATGACCAAACCATTTTATTAGAAATCTTGTGATATTATTATAATGTCTAAGGTTTAAAATAAATATTGAATCATAGCCGAAATGGTCACATTAATTACATTCAACAATATATTTAGTATAAAACTAAGTCCATAAAGGCACGTATTGGAAAATGGATTCTAGAGAATGACAAGGCTACTGGGGTACCGCATGTCACAGTACACCTCTAGAGAAAATGTACCGAGGGCCTCACATGGACCATGCTAACACAGGACCTGCCTACCCCTTACTGAATAGTACCGAATATGTTATCATCCCAGTTGCTGGCCAACAACTACACCGAGTAACTAGCATACATAAATCCATAAATATCGTTCTAGTTTGGGTGATGATCATATCCTAATGGTAGCAAACCATATAGCCCTGCTACATATCCCATGTTCTAGTCATTACCGGGTGTGAGGTTTGAGGCTACGTTTTACCTTTTTAGCAAATCCCACTTGGAATGCTAACAATGCCCTCCAAGAAACAATGCAATGCCAGCATTCATCTATACAAGTTGTTCAGGATTTGAACAAACCGAAGGCACTACTTCTCTTCTACTACATCCTCAGGATTAGTAGTAAGTAGCTCTTGCACTTCGCATAACTCCATCTTCAATTCCTTCATCTTCAAGATATCTTTAATTCGAACACTTATGCCGGTTCGAAGTTGTTTTCGGATAACATATCTGATCCCGGTCTCTCCGAACTGACAAACAATAGTTTTAAAACTGGTCAAGATTTGATAGTCGGTTATTTAATTACCAAATAAGGAAACAATCCAATCATAGGTTTAACTCCATATGGAAACCAAGCATGATTAAGCACATAAGCAACCACTAGATCTTTTTTAATTAATCCTTTCACTAATTAAAATCTCTTTGTAAACACTAGTGTTAAGATACCTTTACAAACGATATACATATGTATATCACTCATTCACTATTCCTTTATACTCTTTCAATGCTTGGAAAAATATCCATATACTTATCCCATAGGTATAAGTATATTCACAAACCACAACACTTACAATACTTAGAAAATGTAACCATATACTTATCTCAACGGTATAAATATATTCACAAAACACTTATGAAAGATTTCACTTCTAAAACTATACTTATTTGGGTTAAAACAAATGTCACTTAAAACATTGATATAAATGAACCTAAAACACTTTCCTCTTTTGATGTCAGTAAACGGGTCATATGTAAATTAGACCAAATATACTTACCACCACCTCTCAATTTCAAACTTATGCTATCCCTCGATTAACAATGAAGTCGAACAAGTTAGCATACTATCATTGCCTCGACATACACTCTTAATTCTCACTATAAAGACGAGTTTTCCTACCTTGAAATTTTGTGTTAAGTATGAAAATGATACTTTTCATACCACCATAAGTTATAAAGATCATTAATGGAAATCAAATCCCTTTCCTTTTATAAAACTCCTTTTTATAAATCTTTTTTATGTTTACAAACTCCTTTTACAATCTTCTTTATATTAACAAACTTCTTTTATATTTATAACTCCTTTTATAAATCACCAAATTTAATTATAAAACTCCATATATTATTATAAATCTGCATAAGTGATTTATTATACCAAATTATAAAAAAATGATATCGGTTCCCTTTTTATAAATTACCATCTATAAATCAATTCTTTTATTTATTAAATATCGTTTATAATCTATTTATCTATACAACATTTTATACAAAGTATTTCACAAATATTTATTCTAAAATATTCTATCTTCCTTTAAAATAGTATAACTTTATTATAACAATAAACCTTGTTTCTTTAAAACAAACATCTGTTATTATATTAACTTTTCTTTAAAATAAATACTTTTCGATATACTTTTAAAACATTTCCAAAAAGGTTGGAGTAAAATAGAGAAGTTCAAAAACCATTTTTAAATAAAATGCCACTGAAAATTCCAAAAGTCACATTTAAAATTCATTCTCTTAACCAAAACCAATTTCAAATCCAAACAGAAAATAATAGTATTTTCAAAATACTATAATGAGACCAATAGCTACCATAGCACTTAACCAATGTTGCTGCTTCTTTTATTACTAAAAAGGTTCAACTTTTAACATATATCAATGTCATATCCAATTTGGCAAACTACTAAACTTTTAGCATTCAACTATTTATACAATAAGTATAGAACTTAAATGAAAATCAACAATGGTAAGGAATCCGGATTCCTCTAAAAAATTCCATGTATTTCATTTTATATGACATACGCTTTTTAAAGCGAGAATTCAACCAAACCAAACCAATAAATCATTCAAGCTAAAAAGAATTATTTATATCTACTATATGTCATATACTGTTGATCTAGAGTTGAGATAACTCACCAAAATTCGAGCCGATGCTTACGCGTTACAGTTTGATCTAAAATCGAACGGCATTTGATTTTAGCTCAAAATTCCACTTACTCCAAACTTGATGATATTAACTCCAGTGCGTACATAACACTCCTTTGAGCGCAATGCAAAAGACCACGTCTCGATTGGACCTCGTATGAAGAAGTTATTCGTTTTATAAAAAAAATTAATTAATTAAAACAATTAATTACTTAATCACTTTAATTAAATTTAATTACCTACCCTAAACCATCTTCCCTAAATCGATTCCCTATATACGCACACCCCTCCTCACCCGTGAATGCACACCCAATCTCGGCTATCTCTCAATGAAATCAACCACAACCTCCTTCGACGAACTTGCAACCCCACCACCTATTAAAGCTTGATGCCCCCCATCAAATCGCAACCTGGCTCAACCTTCCCCTCGACCTGAATGCCGCGATTTCCCATACACCACCGCACCTTCTCAAATCGTCACCACATGAGAAACCCAATGCCACCCACGCCATCACCTACAACTCGCTCAAATCTAAACCCTAGTTTCGACCACAACTATCGATCACCACCCAACACAACCACACTTGATAAAATTGTTATGAATTCGAACCCTTGTCAATACGAACTCAACGGATCTAATTTAATATTTTATCGTGGCTTGAAGCTTTACTTTTAATTTCTGATTAAAGAGGCTTGGTTTAATGTTTACTGTAATTGAAAATGAAAAGGGAAAAGAGGAAAAGAAGTGTGTTTGAGAAGTGTGAAGGGGTATGGGTGCGTTTAATTTATAATTTCTAGCACATCGCTACACAGTTTTTCATTTGCGTACGAACCACGAATGATAGGAAAAAATACGATCACGCACAACAATGTTATACGATCATAAAATAACAATAAAATACACTGATTATCTTACTCTATGAAATTTCAAAAATACCAACATTTGCTGAAAAATACATCAAACGATAATTTAAATATTTTTCAAAGTAAAAATTATGGAAAAATCCTATAGATAAAATACGTCATTAAAAATCAAGTCGTTTTATTAACAATTGTTTTTCTTATTATTTATCATATTCAAATCAAATTTGAATATTTAAATATATTAAATATTCCCATTCAAAATGTTAAAAATTTTGGATCATTAAAAAAAATTCAATCTGGAATTTCTTTGGGTTCAAAAGCTTCTGAATTTATACATAATGGTAGGATCTCACTTCCCTATAATAACAATCAGCAAATAAGAGATCTATTGAACAAGTTGCAACACTTAAATTACCATGTTTCTGATATTGAAATGATTGTTTGGTCTACAAGGTCTAATTCCCATTCCATCTCTATAGTTTACAAATCCTTGGGTATTTTTGATGAGGCTCGACATTTTGGTTGGGTCCATAGGGTTTGGTTCTCTCTGCAAAAGTCAAAGGATAACTTGATTTTATGGAAGGTAATGAGAAATGCCCTCCAAACCAAAGCAAAACTAATCTATACTATATTATTATTAGTGAGTTAAATTTCAAGCTCACACAGGCCCCCTTGAAATTTGGCAACTGAACAGTCTCTAAATCTATATTTCCTTTCTTTTATTCTTCCTAAGCGTCACATTCTTCTTCTCATCTCCGTAATTGTAGGAAAAACAAAACAACAAAATTTCTTTTTCCTGCTAATGGTCACTCTTCTCTCATCTTCACTTCTAGACTTCCGATCAAATCAAATAAAATCGAATGTCTAAACCCTAGGCTTTAGTTGACATCCTCAATTCCTTCCCTCTACATCAATATCCACTCTCCACTCCTTTCCTTACTCTCTAACTCCTTGGTTGATTTCCTACGATCCAATTACTATTCGGCATTTGATTTCACGTGTACTAATCTCCTTAATCCACTAATTCGAAAGCATCCAACAACGACTTCGTGAATGAGGTGTTTTACTATATCTATTTTTGATATTTCCAGCTCTTAATTGAATTATTTGATAAAATTTTCTATATTATTTTTTCAGGTCGTTTTGTACTTTTGATTTTGAGAATTTCATGTATAATGATTTTGCGGATTGCTGGATCCACAGTCAATCAAGAACATCCTTAACGAATATGTGATCTAGGTATTTTATTACTGTTTTCGAATTTTTCAATTACGAATTATTTGATAAAAATTTGCTCCATTTTATTTCTAGATTGTCAAAAGCTGTGTATACATGAAACTGAGCAATTTAAAACCGACGGTTGGATTTGTGATTATCGTTATTACATTATTTGATCAGTTTTATTTAGGAAGTTTTCAGGGAATCCTAAAGCAGCAAGATAGATCTGATATAGACTATAATTTTATGAAACATGTTACCTCTTAACATACTTAAATTAAGAAATCTCATATTTAATGTTGGTAAATATTTTAAAAAATGTCAATCATCTCTGCATTTAACAATTAAACAATTTTTAGGTTGGTTTTGTTCTAATAACCATTGTTTATCTATTTAGCTTGGTTGTCTCTGTCATTACTAATAACTTATATAATCACTTTTTCATTTATCATAAATGCTACCTCTACAGGTTTTGAGACACACAAAGGTTTGTTGAGACTGTTGGCGTTTGCTTTACTACTGATCAAGCAATGGAAGTTGCCATTCATGGTTTGCTTTTAATTGAGCTATATTGCAACATTTTCAAAGGTCGTTTGGTAAATTACGTATGCTTTGTATCAATCTGCTTATCATGTTGTTTAAGGCAGGTATCTAAAATTATTCTTGGCTTTACACATCTTTTGTGCACAAACATCTCATTATGAATATCGTGTACCTATCAAAGTTTAGTCAACGTCCATGTAAATAATGATACAAACCCGAGTGCATAACAAGAGTTCTCTCATTAAATTTTAGTACAATGTTTGTTATTCCTAAGTATAAAAGGTTCATACTTAGTTTTCCTAATAATTTTCATTTGTGATCTATCGAGACACCATAAATATTTTGAAATTTCACAAGGTTAGTTATTGCATTTCTTAGTATTCATGATCATTTAAACTTAGGGTGCACGATTATGTTTATCTCATAAAACCTATTAGATTTGTACAATTTCAATTACTTTGGAGACCATGGATGATGGGGAAATAAAAATATTTCTTTGAATTAACCATAGTGAAATGACACTTTGGGTGATTAACCTGATATTCTTTTCCATCCTGTCTGCAAATGCACAATAACGATATTAAATATCATGCTCCACAATTTCACTTTCCATGGATGTTTAGTTGATTTGGGGTTACCACATAGTCCTGTTTTGATTCACTAATGCCAACAAAACAATTGGATACTAAGTTTTAAAGCAATTCAATTAGACTCCAATAATTAGAAGCACTTTAACATTCTGGAATGAAAAAAGATAATGCATGCGAGTGGGTGGGTATTAGAAACATAGGTTAAATGTTTATTATAAATGTTTAACTAGGAAAAAAATATGAATGTGTTTTTTATACAATAATAAATCACACAACATTTGAATAAATGCATGCAATAGTCTGCATACAAATTTCTTCACCAATATCCATTTTATTACCTCATCCACTATGTTTATTGATGTTTCATAATTTTATTCATGTAAACACTTTTGTTTCATCTCCCTCTTATGCCATCATCTTAAATTCAAAATAACTATTTTGTATATTTTCGTTTGATGCTTTTGCAGCAACACTGATTTACCCTTTTTTCTTAACAATCAATTCTTTGTTGCATGCAATTATATAGAAAAAATATGTTTGGATTATCTAGTGCTTGAAAAAGAAGCATGATTTTCAGGTCAATTTTAATCCAATTTCTATTTTTATTTATTTCTAGTATTTGGGTTTTATTTTCTATATTTTAGAATGAAAGTTTTTTATAAAAACAAATTTGATGAAAGCTATCATTTCTGTTAAATTACTTTCTAACCAAATAATGATTCCATTTTGTAATTTTCTTTTCACCCGTTCCTCACTTTTCAATGCACTAAATTGATTTTGAAAGCTATGAATTTGCTAAACTAAAGACGTTATGGTTTTGCAAGTGTTTTAAAATTTGATTCCATGATCAATTTTTCTTACACAATTCTTCTCTTAGTTTATTTGTTGAATATAACATTTCCTTATAGGTTACTGTTATGGCTAATTTCAAATGTGCATCAACTATGGTATGTAAGTCTACCTTCATCTTTGTTTACCAGTTATGATATTGTAGTACAAGTTGTTTCTTTGCTATGTCTATTTTGGATGCTTAAACTTTGTTCTTTAGCCAAAGTGTGTTTATGGATATTTATTTTCTGCAGTAAATGAACTTTTCTACACCCAAAATCTTTTCATTACATTTACAGAGTTAAGCATAGCTGCATCCACATAACTACTAATTATGTTTGAAATGCTCTTAATTTATAGGTTTGAATGACCAAATTGGCAGTAATTTGTGATGGTTGCTTAACAACAGAGATTCAAGAAATAATTGTTTTTTATTCCATATATAAGGTACTTCTACTGGACTAAACCAACTTTGGCATCATGTGTATATTTTGTACTACTTGATGATACCATATCTATAGCAATACTATGTTGAAAAAATCTTTTCTATTTTAAGATGTATCAAATATTTCTTTTCTATTATACTGTAGAGAGTTAATGTTCCCAATTTTAGATTATACCCTTTGGTTTAATTAGTATATAAATTGATTTATATTTTTATAAAATAATTATTTCCTCACATGTTTGGTCTTTTTATTGGTTTTCATTGTTTAGATGTACTTTGACTTACTCAAGCCAGTTTTGAAGCTCCACATGAAGGTTAAAATATATGCTAAATATTGGTTAATTTACATATTATATGAACCAAATATAAAATATATTTCTTGCCTTTTTAGTATATTTTTTGCAATGTTAAGTGCAATCCTCTTTTTATCCTTTCTATTTTCATTGAAGGATTAAGCATATACTACATTACCATTTATGTGTGTGTATATGTACGTATGTATATGTGTGCGCGTGTGTGTCTGTATTATATTTGCATGTGTGTATAAGACCAAGAAGTTCATATAGATTTATATTTATAATTTTGTTGTTATTAAAAGGTACTGCTTCAATAAGTGAATAAGTGTATACAGAAGTTTGATATATCTTATACAAATATTCTAACCTGTAAATATATGCTTTTAATAGAAGTGTGTGTATTTATAAGCTTTGATTATACGTTTCAGCTCTGAGCTTTAATATCTTTTATAATAATTCAACATATTGTTTTCTGTAGTTATAGGCTCTTTCTCTATTTTCTACTAGCAATCGCGAATTTGTTCTTTTATGACTAATGTTTTTTTTTTCTTTCAACATGTTGGATAAATAATAAATATTCATATTGTCTGTAGAATTTATTTGGTGATCGTTTATTTTCAAAGATGAGTTGCTCCATAGTTCAAGTCCATTGTTCTTAAAATTTTATATATGTTATCTGATATGAATGTCATATCTAATTTGAATAATTTAGGTCATGTTCTTAAGCTTTTAGGTTTTTTCTTTGGCATGTTCATCCAGCGGTTTGTCTTTGTTTAGCGGTTGTCACTATGCATATCATATAGCTTTTCTTCACATATTTATAATAAGGTCGGTAATTCAATATTGGTTATCAGGTCAGTGTACATGTGTCTTTTTCGCCGATGTCCACTCTTCAACTATTTTTGAATGTTTGTAATATTTAAACCATATAAAACATTTTACTTCATCTAACTTGATTCTCTTTGGTTTTCACTCAGGTCTGAAGCTTCGTACAAAGAAATAGACATTTCTTTAATTATTCATGGGTTTAAAATCTACAGCAAATCAACATATAGAAATAGTTTGACTGGATTATCATTGTATCGTAATACTTTTCTATAAACAATAGAATTTGTATTGACAAAAAAACTAGGAATCGGAAGTGGTAGTAAGTGACAGACATAACAGTTTCAATATTAATGTTTGATGAACATGTGGTTTACCAGAACTTATCATCTTTCTTAATTTTGGTGCAAAAATCATGTATGGTTTAGATACCAACCACTTAATCATAGTGACTCTGTATTTGTCAATGGAAGGCATATCTCACCCGAGGGATAATTTGTCATTTTTTTATTTTAATGAACGAAAATAAATGAGATTTCAAAACATACCAGTTTTCTTGCAAAATCATTAATACAGGTCTGTGAATAAACTTAATCCATCGTTCCCCTAGCATTTGAATATCATTGGGTGCTCACTTTCCCATTGTAACGTAATAAAAAGGGCAATTGCCATTGAAAACATGTATTTTCACAAGACAACCATGGTTAACAATTAAACCAGCATGGTGGAAACGTTATTTTATGATCACGTCTTTAGTTGTATTTTATAGAACCATGCTTTTTATTGCTTTCGTATTTCACCATATTACATCTGCTGCTTTTTTTACTACTGACAAATCCACTTTGCCCTTTTAACTCTTTTGCCTTGATATATGTTTAAGAGCATTCAGTCCTATTACTACGTTGACTCAATAAGGATTCTATACTAATTTTAATACTTATATTTGATATTATAGCAATGTTCTATAATTCCTTCCTGTAAATAGTATATTTTGATTATTTATCAAAATAATTAAATTTTCTAACTGCAATAAATATATTTTTGTTATATCCGTGTGCGAAGCACGGGTTCACACTAGTGGATAAAGGAATGTTGATTTATGATGCATGTATTTTCTACATGACAGCTAGATAGAACATACCGCATTTATTTTTTAAATGTGATTTTTCTTTCTCAGGGATAAACTGATGTCTAAAATAGGTAGGTTTGTTCATAGTAGTAATAGTGCTATGGAATGGAACATTATATATAAAGCAACAAGGTGGAGAAATAGTCAAAGCAAATTGTTGTTGTTAATTCTTAAGAAATTCATACTGGTGATATAGAATGATAGAAACAATCGAGTTGTGAGAAATGCTCAAGCTATCAGACCTATTCCTGAGCCCACACATCCTAAATCTGGGTTTGCATGCTTGTGTAGTGATTACACCAACTTGGGTGGAAAGCCATTCAAAGGTTCCGAGAGCGTTATAGAAGTCCAGGCTTGGCTTTGAACATGCGACCGTATCTTTTCTCGCATAAATCTTATCGATCTTCATCGAGTCCAAGTGGCTTCTAGTATGCTCCAAGAAAGAGCATTAGACTGGTACGAGCTTCTTATCTCCGAAATTATTGAAGCAGACCATACTTGGGAGCAATTCCGGGAAAGGTTCGAGTTGAAATTTGTACCGGAAGCTAAAAAAGTATCTCTAGCCCGACGCTTCATAGACCTTGTTCAAGGTGAATCTTCCGTGACCGACTACGTTGCATCTTTCGAATCTCTCTCAAAATATGGGGTCGAATATATTAATACCCCATTGAAGAAAAATCAGAGATTTGTGTATGGCTTGAACAAGAGCCTCAAAAAGCCATTACTTTTGAAATTGGAAGTTTATTTTGACCAACTTGTTGATATTGCTCTTCGACTCGAAGAGGCTGATAAAGATAGTGATGCTGAGGTCAAACAAAATATCAACAAGAAGAGACCTTTCAAATTCAAACCTAATCCCAACAAGAAGGGAAGCAAATGTAACGACCCGCCATTCATTCCACAGAATGAACGCATCATTAATAAGAAAGAAAGGGATAGAAAAGAGAAAAGAAGAGAAGAGAGAAAGAAACAACAACAGATACTCACAACGGAACGAATGAAATATAATATAACACATAAGATATTACATAGTATCATATACATCAGAGTTACACAGATTATACATCACATACTAGACAGTTATAAACACCTATCTAGTTATTACAACTCAATACAATACAGAGATCAATACAAAGATCAACACAGCGGAACTACTATCTATATCTACAACGCTGAAGCCTCCTGCTCCATTGCTCCTCCACAATTCGTCAAAGCTAACCTGAATCCCTTGGCTACTCGTAAAAATTTGAGTACCCAAGAGTTTATAAAAGCAACACCGGTAGCAAATACTCCTAACACTCATCGTGGAGAATGTTACAATTCTGGTTCTAAGGACCATTATGCAAACAAGTGCCCGAAGCCTCTTTTCTACCGCTATTGCAAGAGTTCGGGCCATACTTTATCTTTGTGTCCCAAACTTCAAGGCAAGAAGGAGGGCAATCTAAATGTTGTACAAACCCCTTCTAACACTTCTCGTGGTCAAGGTATTTTTCATTCTATCCTTGATGGTATTATTATATTTCGTGATCTTTCTATTAGAGTTCTTTTTGATACGGGTACATCTCACTCTTTTATATCAAAAGAACTTGTTGATGCTTTGTCTTTGGACGTTATTGGCTTAATGACTTCTTTGAGAATTGCGAATCCGGTCGGTGGATCCGCAACACTCAGTTTACTTTGTAAAGATGTCGAAATTATTTTATGTGATTACTCTTTCCACGCCGATTTGCATGTTATGCGCTATTTAGGTTTCGGAATGATTTTGGGGATGGATTGGCTTAACCGTTATGAAGCCCATATTCTATGTCCAGAACGGACTATTTATCTTCGACATCCTCAATCTGTTAAGCAGATTTCTCTTGTTCTGAAAGATTCAGATTCCAATTCAAAAGCATCCTTGTATTCACTAAATCCTCATGACAACGATAATGATGATGAGGAATATGTCATTTCTCTCATTCACATTGTTCGTGAATTTTCCGACATATTTGAGCCCGTTCTAGGATTACCACCTAAGCGAGCAATTGAGTTCCGAATTAATCTAATCCCTGGAGCTCTACCTATTACTCGTCCTCCTTATCGTATGTCCAATAAAGAAAATAAGGAGATGCGCAAACAATTATCCGAATTGGAAGCGAAGCAATTTATTCAAACTAGTTCCTCTCCATAGGGAGCTTCGGCTATTTTTGTAAAGAAATCTGATGGTACACTTAGGCTTTACGTTGACTACCGCAAGCTTAACGATCTCACCATCAAGAATAAATATCCCTTGCCTCAGATTGATGATTTATTTGATCAGCTTAGTGGTGCTAAAGTCTTTTCACAGTTAGACTTAGCAACCGGTTTTCATCAGCTCCGTATTGCAGAGGATAGCATTCCTTTGACATCGTTTCATACTCGTTATGGATCTTATGAATGGCTTGTTATGCCATTTGGTTTAACGAATGCTCCAGCTTATTTCGTTGACCTTATGAACCGAGTTTTCAAAGACTTCCTCGATCGATTTGTTCTCATCTTTATCGATGATATTCTTATTTATTCTAAGACCGAAGAGGAGCATGAAAATCATCTTCGGACTGTGTTGGAAACTCTTAGGAGAAATCAATTGAAAGCAAAATTTTCTAAATGCCACTTTTGGCAATCTCGTATGAAATTTTTGGGGCATATTATTTCTGAATCCGGAATTTCCGTGGATCCTTCAAAGATTGAAGCGATTCAAAATTGGAAGAGACCGGAGAGTGTGATGGAAATTCGTAGCTTCCTTGGATTGGCGGGCTATTACCGTCGGTTCATAAAAGACTTTTCTAAGATTTCCGTACCTCTTACTAATTTGACAAAAAAGTGAGTTAAATACATTTGGTCGGACAAATGTGAAGCTTCATTTAAAAAATTAAAAGAACTCCTTTCCGATGCTCCTATTCTTGTGATTCCCGATGGGAACAAAGATTTTATTGTTTATACCGATGCTAGTCGTGTTGGTTTGGGTGCCGTTCTCATGCAGCGGGAATGTGTTATCGCTTATGCTTCTAGATAATTAAAGCCTGCCGAGACTAGATATGCCACTCATGATTTAGAGCTCGCGGCTATTGTTTTCGCCCTTAGAATTTGGCATCATTATCTTTTGGGAGAGAAATTTGTTCTCTATACCGATCATAAATCATTGAAGTATTTATTTTCTCAAAAGGAACATAATTTGCGTCAACAACGTTGGCTCGAGTTCCTTGCATCTTATGATCTTGATATTCTTTATACTCCCGGAAAAGGAAATCGTGTTGCCGATGCCCTTAGTCGTAAGCAACAAGCGGTTGTTTCTATGAAAGTATCCGAATGGAATGATCTCGAGACTTTGTCCACTTGTGAGATTCGAGATCATGAATCTGATTTATGTTCATCTCTTGTTTTATGTAGCCTTGAGGCTCATCCTTCTCTTTTAGACCGCATTCTTGAAGCTCAAAAGCATGATCCCGAATTGGTTCTTCTTAGCCAAAGTTGTAGGGATAAAATTGATATTGAAGCTTTGAAAGACTTTGATATTGATGCTCGTGGCGGTATTCGAAAATTTGGTAGACTTATCGTGCCAAATACTATTGATCTTCGTAAAGATATTTTAGAAGATTCTCATCGTTCTAAATTTACCATTCATCCCGGTAGTAGTAAAATGTACGTGGATATGAAGCGACTTTATTATTGGGACGGAATGAAATCTGATATTGCTAACTTTGTTAAGCGTTGCATGACTTGCCAACTTGTTAAGGCCGAGCATCAAAGGCCCGGTGGGTTATTGCAACCATTGGAAATTCCAATATGGAAGTGGGATCAAATTTCCATGGACTTTATTGACGGTCTTCCCCGTTCCCGTTCGGGCCATGATAGCCTATGGGTGATGGTAGATAAACTTACAAAATCCACCCATTTTATTCCTGTTCGGTCTAATCGGACCATTCCTCTTTTGGCTAAACTCTTTATTAAAGAAATTGTTAAATTGCATGGAGTTCCTACTTCTATTGTTAGTGATCGTGATCCATTGTTTACTAGTGGATTTTGGAAGAGTCTTCAAAAAGCTTTGGGAACGAAGCTTAATTTTAGCACCGCTTATCTTCCGCAGTCCGATGGACAAACCGAGCGTGTGAATCAAACTCTTGAAGATCTTCTTCGTGCTTGTGTTCTTGACTTTGGTGGAAGTTGGGAAGATCATATTTCTCTTGTTGAATTTTCCTATAATAATAGCTTCCAATCTAGTATTGGTATGGCACCTTTCGAGGCACTATACGGAAGGCCATGCTGATCTCCTTTGTGTTGGCTTGAAGCCGGTGAGAAGCTGGTTTTAGGTCCAGATTTTATTCGTGATTCCACAGAAAAGATTGACCTTATTCGTCATAGGATGAAAGAAGCTCAAAGTAGACAAAAATCTTATGCCGATAATCGAAGAAGGAAATTATAATTTTCTGTGGGATATTTTGTGTTCATTCGTGTTTCACCTATGAAGGGTGTTGTGCGTTTCAGTCGATCGAGAAAATTAGCACCTCGATATATTGGCCCATTTCCCATCATCGAACGCATTGGTTCCGTGGCTTATCGCCTTTCGTTACCGGCTCAGTTTTCTGCTATTCATGACGTGTTTCACGTCTCTCAACTACGGAAATGCCTTCGAGATTCCGACACTATTCTTGAGCCAGGTGTTGTCGAAGAAATTGAAGTTTCGCCTAATTTAACATATGAGCAACATCCTATTCGTGTTATTGCTTCGGAGGTTAAACGCCTTCGAAATAAAGATGTCCCGCTTGTGAAAGTTCAATGGTCCTCAAATCCTAAGGATTGCTCTTGGGAATATAGAGAATTCATCGAGCGAACACATCCGGACTTACTCTCTTGAGCTCTTTGAGGTGAACTTCTTATTTCAAATTTCTTCTTTTTGTTGAAATGCTTTTATGGTTGTTACCTTTTTGTTCATTTGTTTCTTAAGATTTGCAAGGATGCAATTTCTTTAAGGAGGGGAGTCTGTAACAACCCGTATATTTTACAATTATCTATTTAAATGTTTTATTTAAATATGATATCGTTAGTCGGATTTTGGTCCGAAAAGTTGCTTTTTGCAAATAGTCGAATTGGGACTCGGGACCCCTTCCATTGAGTTCAAAAAGCCGTTTGTAACCTTTTTGAGTATAAACATTGATATTTTTGGAGCTAGCTAAAAATTTGACCTTTTTCACTTTGGGTTTGGGTTTGGGTTCAGCCCACTAGCCAACTTAATACCCAAAACCAAACCACCTCTCTTCATTCATCCCCACTTCCTTATCTTTTCAGTTCTAATGAGAATAATGGGGGAAGAGAAAGAGAATTAAAAATCCTAAGCCCTAGTTTCCATTTGCAAATCAAGTTCTAGCTCCAAATTCAAAGAGAAGCATTGGTAAGCATCATCTCCTTCTTCTCCAACTCATTCTCTCTTTGATTTCAGAAAATTCCTAAACCTAATTTGGGAAGTGTTTCTCTTTTAAGCTTAAATTCAAGCTTCTTGAGTTGGGATTGAAGAGTGGTTGATCCTCCTTTGTTTTCAAGCTTCTCCTTCCTTGTTTTTGTGTAAAAAGGTGAGATTTTTATCTCACATCTATGTTTATAATTATCTTTGGTTGTTAGGTATGAATTCCTAACACTTCTTCATGTGCATTTGCCCTTGATTTGGATTGGTTTTGTGAATATTCCAATTTTTGGTTTTTGAAGTCAAATTTGTATGAAAATCCTTTTATGGATGTTTGATCATGTTTTTGGTGATGCATCAAAGAGCTTATAGGGCCGGGTCATCTATTGGCATAAACCCTTAGCGCCCATTGCTCGTCCGGTTGCATTTGTGAAGAGATTGCCTCTTCATTTTTAGGCTGAAAATACTGGAAATCCCAGTTCAGTCGACTGACTCAGAGCGTTCAGTCGACTGACTCAGAGCGTTCAGTCGACTGAGCTGAAGCTAGGAAATTTCCTGGGCTAGTATCAATCGACTGAAATCTCTGTTCAGTCGACTGAACCTGGAACCCGAAAGTTCCCAGGCATGATTCAATTGACTGAAATCTCTGAGTCAGTCGATTGAACCTGGAAACAGAAAGTTTCCAAGACCTGAGTCAGTCGACTGAAATCTCTGAGTCAGTCGACTGAATTTGTTGTTTCTGCCCAATTTTCCTTTTTGGGATTAAATTTCCAATTTAAATCGATTCGTGATGATCCTATTTCTTGTTATCATTTATTATGATTTTGATGACTTCTTTTTCGGGATTTTTGTGGATATCCATTTTGATGGATTCGGCATCGATTTACCTGGATTTGATTCATATCTTCGTATGTGAATTTTTGATGGTTGATTGTTTCTAAAATCATTTCCGTGACTTGTCACTTTAAATTACAAAGGTTTTTATACTAGTAGTAAATATTCAAACTCTTTTAATAAAATGATTTCAACTCTATTTTTAATACAAGCTCGTTTTCAAAACCGTTTTCCAATCTATTAGTATATACAAACCTTTACCTCATTCGTATGAGAAAATCTAATTAAACGGCTTAGCAAAACAAGTGGTATGAAACGCTTGCGTTTGCTTCGTCGGTTAATTTATGGACTTGTTCGATTGAAAATCTTGTGACAATTTTCGAGTGGAAATCAACAATTTGTTCGTAAATATTTAAGTTAAGCTAGTGGTTATGGGACATGAAGCTAAACTCTTATATTTACTGGCTTAGTGTAATCGACACTATTATTGATCGATGATGATCATTTTGTGATTTAGACTAGCGATGTGCGATGTTTATTTGTCTGCGAGGGAGACTAAACCCCGTTTATGTGGAACTTCGGTTCAATTTGGCGGGTAGCGACCCGTGGTCTTTGGACCGTTTGTGGAGCTTCAGCTCAATATTTATGGTTAGCGACCATGGAATAGCGTTCCGTTTGTGATACACGTGTTGGTGAGTTTTCATGCTCCCGTTTGTGATAGGCCTCCCCCTTTGTCATTTCTGGATTTCTAATTGATGATTTCTAGAATTTGTGTTTCACCTCTTTATGTGATTGGCAATGATAAGTTTGTCAATATTTGTGGTATGGTGAATAAAATAAAGAATATGACGTTCTTTTTGGTGCTTTGAGATTTTTGGAGATAGTGTATGATATTGTTGTTGTTTTATATCATATTTGTTCTGGTACGACATTATTATTATCATACGTTCTTTTTATATCTCTGCTTTTATCTCATTCCTTTATCTGATATTTATAGCTAGACTAATCCGTTTATTATTTTCTTATTAAATAATACCCGGGTCAGACCGAGATGTTACAGGTGCATCCGCTTGACTCCTTATCTGGGATCATCTTCTGACTTTTGCCTAACTACATTACATTTGTAGTTTTTGTTGTTATACATTTGAGATATAGACTCTGTGATGTATACTTATTCTTTTGTCTTGCACTTGTATCTATTCTTTTGTGATATTGTGGATCTTATTTGACCACTACTCTGATGTACACTTTTATGTGTTATATTCATATATGTTTCCACCTTTGAGATATGAACATCTGTGTCTGATTTATGTTATGTTTATTTCTATATTTTTTTCCGAGGCCCATTTAGCCACTGTGTAGTCGCCTTGAGTTTGTATCGGTATGTCGGATTTACTCTTGAAATGAAATGCATGTTAGTGAATATTAGGCTCAGGTCCCTAGTAAGTTTCAAAATACACAAAAACCCCAGTAAAAAAAGTGTGTAAATTAGGTCCCTAGAATTAAGTTACTAAGTAATTGCATATTGTTATGCAATTTTTTTGGTGAATAATTACGGAATTTTCCGCAACTTTTTGAAAAAATTGCGTAAATTTTCGCAATTTTTTGGGTGAATAATTGCGGAATTTTCCGCAATTTTTTGAAAAAATTGCGTAAATTTCCGCAATTTTTTGGATAAATAATTGCGGAATTTTCCGCAATTTTTTGATATAATTGCATAAATGTCTGCAATTATTCACTGAATAATTGCATAAGTGTATGTCATTATTCAGTAACTTAATTCTAGGGACCTAATTTACAAACTTTATTTTACTGGGGTTTTTGTGTATTTTGAAACTTATTAGGGACCTGTGCCAAACTGTTACAGGTGCATCTGCTTGACTCCTTATCTGGGATCATCTTCTGACTTTTGCCTAACTACATTACATTTGTAGTTTTTGTTGTTATACATTTGAGATATAGACTCCGTGATGTATACTTATTCTTTTGTCTTGCACTTGTATCTATTCTTTTGTGATATTGTGGATCTTATTTGACCACTACTCTGATGTACACTTTTATGTGTTATATTCATATATGTTTCCGCCTTTGAGATATGAACATCTGTGTCTGATTTATGTTATGTTTATTTCTATATTTTTTTCCGAGGCCCACTTAGCCACTGTGTAGTCGCCTTGAGTTTGTATCGGTATGTCGGATTTACTCTTGAAATGAAATGCATGTTATACTATCTGACATATCGGTACTCGCACAAAGTAATTACATGGATGGTCGCTCCTCAACAGCCTTATTCTTCGCGCTAGTTGACGGCATTACTCCGTAGTGTCCTTGGCCAGTGTGAGTATAAAGGTGGGGCGTCACAGCTTGGTATCAGAGCCAAACTTCGAAACTATATAGAATAATCTAGCAAGGATCATTGTCCTAAGTCTTTCTTAGGAATCGTGCCATAAGATTTAATTCGGGTCTTCGTACCGTTCTATTCTATTTCTTTTTATGATTCCTTGTTTTATCAATCAAGTTTGTTTGATATTCATTCTGAGATTAACCTTTTTCTCTTTTCTTTCTTTCTTAAAGAAAAGAAATGGTTATACCTGGCCGTCCTAGCGCCGGTCAATCTAGTGCTACTCCCTAGGATGGAGTATTTATGTCTGCTCAGCAACTTCTTGATCTTGTGAGAAATGCTCAAACTGTCGGACCTATTCCTGAGCCCACGCATCCTAAATCTGGGTTTGCATGCTTGTGCAGTGATTACACCAACTTGGGTGGAAAGCCATTCAAAGGTTCCGAGAGCGTTATAGAAGTCCAGGCTTGGCTTCGAACATGCGACCATATCTTTTATCGCATGAATCTTATCGATCTTCATCGAGTCCAAGTGGCTTCTAGTATGCTCCAAGAAAGAGCATTAGACTGGTACGAGCTTCTTATCTCCGAAATTATTGAAGCGGACCATACTTGGGAGCAATTCCAGGAAAGGTTCGAGTTGAAATTTGTACCGGAAGCTAAAAAAGTATCTCTAGCCCGACGCTTCATAGACCTTGTTCAAGGTGAATCTTCCGTGACCGACTACGTCGCATCTTTCGAATCTCTCTCAAAATATGGGGTCGAATATATTAATACCCCATTGAAGAAAAATCAGAGATTTGTGTATGGCTTGAACAAGAGCCTCAAAAAGCCATTACTTCTGAAATTGGAAGTTTATTTTGACCAACTTGTTGATATTGCTCTTCGACTCGAAGAGGCTGATAAAGATAGTGATGCTGAGGTAAAACAAAATATCAACAAGAAGAGACCTTTTAAATTCAAACCTAATCCCAACAAGAAGGGAAAGCAAGCAACACCGGGAGAAAATACTCCTAACACTCGTCGTGGAGAATGTTACAATTCTGGTTCTAAGGACCATTATGCAAACAAGTTCCCGAAGCCTCTTTTCTGCCGCTATTACAAGAGTTCGGGCCATACTTTATCTTTGTGTCCCAAACTTCAAGGCAAGAAGGAGGGCAATCTAAATGTTGTACAAACCCCTTCTAACACTTCTCGTGGTCAAGGTATTTTTCATTCTATCCTTGATGGTATTATTATATTTCGTGATCATTCTATTAGAGTTCTTTTTGATACGGGTGCATCTCACTCTTTTATATCAAAAGAACTTGTTGATGCTTTGTCTTTGGACCTTATTGGCTTAATGACTTCTTTGAGAATTGCGAATCCGGTCGGTGGATCTGCAACACTCAGTTTACTTTGTAAAGATGTCGAAATTATTTTATGTGATTACTCTTTCCGCGCCGATTTGCATGTTATGCGTTATTTAGGTTTCAAAATGATTTTGGGGATGGATTGGCTTAACCGTTATGAAGCCCATATTCTATGTCCAGAACGGACTATTTATCTTCAGCATCCTCAATCTGTTAAGCAGATTTCTCTTGTTCTGAAAGATTCAGATTCCAATTCGAAAGCATCCTTGTATTCACTAAATCCTCATGACGACGATAATGACGATGAGGAAGATGTCATTTCTCTCATTCACATTGTTCGTGAATTTTCCGACATATTTGAGCCCATTCTAGGATTACCACCTAAGCGAGCAATTGAGTTCCGAATTAATCTATTCCCTGGAGCTCTACCTATAACTCGTCCTCCTTATCGTATGTCCAATAAAGAAAATAAGGAGATGCGCAAACAATTATCCGAATTGGATGCGAAGAAATTTATTCAATCTAGTTCCTCTCCATGGGGAGCTTCGACTATTTTTGTAAAGAAATCTGATGGTACACTTAGGCTTTGCGTTGACTACCGCAAGCTTAACGATCTCACCATCAAGAATAAATATCCCTTGCCACAGATTGATGATTTATTTGATCTGCTTAGTGGTGCTAAATTCTTTTCACAGTTAGACTTAGCAACCGGTTTTCATCAGCTCTGTATTGCAGAGGATAGCATTCCTTTGACATCGTTCCATACTCGTTATGGATCTTATGAATGGCTTGTTATGCCACTTGGTTTAACGAATGCTCCAGCTTATTTCGTTGACCTTATGAACTGAGTTTTCAAAGACTTCCTCGATCGATTTGTTCTCATCTTTATCGATGATATTCTTATTTATTCTAAGACCGAAGAGGAGCATGAAAATCATCTTCGGATTGTGTTGGATACTCTTAGGAGAAATCAATTGAAAGCAAAATTTTCTAAATGCCACTTACTAATTTCGGATTGTGGCGGGCTATTACCGTCGGTTCATAAAAGACTTTTCTAAGATTTCCGTACCTCTTACTAATTTGACAAAAAAGGGAGTTAAATACATTTGGTCAGACAAATGTGAAGCTTCATTTCAAAATTTTAAAGAACTCCTTTCCGATGCTCCTATTCTTGTGATTCCCGATGGGAACCAAGATTTTATTGTTTATACCGATGCTAGTCGTGTTGGTTTGGGTGCCGTTCTCATGCAGCGGGAACGTGTTATCGCTTATGCTTCTAGACAATTAAAGCCTGCCGAGACTAGATATGCCACTCATGATTTAGAGCTCGTGACTATTGTTTTTGCCCTTAGAATTTGGCATCATTATCTTTTGGGAGAGAAATTTGTTCTCTATACCGATCATAAATCATTGAAGTATTTATTTTCTCAAAAGGAACTTAATTTGCGTCAACAACGTTGGCTCGAGTTCCTTGCATCTTATGATCTTGATATTCTTTATACTCCCGGAAAAGGAAATCGTTTTGCCGATGCCCTTAGTCGTAAGCAACAAGCGGTTGTTTCTATGAAGGTATCCGAATGGAATAATCTCGAGACTTTGTCCACTTGTGAGATTCGAGATCATGAGTCCGATTTATGTTCATCTCTTGTTTTATGTAGCCTTGAGGCTCATCCTTCTCTTTTAGACCGCATTCTTGAAGCTCAAAAGCATGATCCCGAATTGGTTCTTCTTAGCCAAAGTTGTAGGGATAAAATTGATATTGAAGGTTTGAAAGACTTTGATATTGATGCTCGTGGCGGTATTCGAAAATTTGGTAGACTTATCGTGCCAAATATTATTGATCTTCGTAAAGATATTTTAGAAGATTCTCATCGTTCTAAATCAACTTGTTAAGGCCGAGCATCAAAGGCCCGGTGGGTTATTGCAACCATTGGAAATTCCAATATGGAAGTGGGATCAAATTTCCATGGACTTTATTGACGGTCTTCCCCGTTCCCGTTCGGGCCATGATAGCCTATGGGTGATAGTAGATAGACTTACAAAATCCACCCATTTTATTCCCGTTCGGTCTAATCGGACCGTTCCTCTTTTGGCCAAACTCTTTATTAAAGAAATTGTTAAATTGAATGGAGTTCCTACTTCTATTGTTAGTGATCGTGATCCATTGTTTACTAGTGGATTTTGGAAGAGTCTTCAAAAAGCTTTGGGAACAAAGCTTAATTTTAGCACCGCTTATCATCCGCAGTCCGATGGACAAACCGAGCGTGTGAATCAAACTCTTGAAGATCTTCTTCGTGCGTGTGTTCTTGACTTTGGTGGAAGTTGGGAAGATCGTATTTCTCTTGTTGAATTTTCCTATAATAATAGCTTCCAATCTAGTATTGGTATGGCACCTTTCGAGGCACTATACGGAAGGCTATGCCGATCTCCTTCGTGTTGGCTTGAAGCCGGTGAGAAGCTGGTTTTAAGTCCAGATTTTATTCGTGATTTCACAGAAAAGATTGACCTTATTCGTCATAGGATGAAAGAAGCTCAAAGTAGACAAAAATCTTATGCCGATAATCGAAGAAGGAAATTAGAATTTTCTGTGGGAGATTTTGTGTTCATTCGTGTTTCACCTATGAAGGGTGTTGTGCATTTCAGTCGATCGGGAAAATTAGCACCTCGATATATTGGCCCATTTCCCATCACCGAACGCATTGGTTCCGTGGCTTATCGCCTTTCGTTACCGGGTCAGTTTTCTGCTATTCATGACGTGTTTCACGTCTCTCAACTACGGAAATGCCTTCGAGATTCCGACACTATTCTTGAGCCCGGTGCTGTCGAAGAAATTGAAGTTTCGCCTAATTTAACATATGAGCAACATCCTATTCGTCTTATTGCTTCGTAGGTTAAACGCCTTCGAAATAAAGATGTCCCGCTTGTGAAAGTTCAATGGTCCTCAAATCCTAAGGATTGCTCTTGGGAATCTAGAGAATTCATCGAGCGAACACATCCGGACTTACTCTCTTGAGCTCTTTGAGGTGAATTTCTTATTTCAAATTTCTTCTTTTTTGTTGATATGCTTTTATGGTTGTTACCTTTTTGTTCATTTGTTTCTTAAGATTTTTGAGGATGCAATTCCTTTAAGGAGGGGAGTCTGTAACAACCCGCATATTTTACAATTATCTATTTAAATGTTTTATTTAAATATGGTATCGTTAGTCGGATTTTGGTCCGAAAAGTTTCTTTTTGCAAATAGTCGAATTGGGACTCGGGACCCCTTCCATTGAGTTCAAAATGCCGTTTGCAACCTTTTTGAGTATAAACTTGATATGTTTGGAGCTAGCTAAAAATTTGACCTTTTTCACTTTGGGTTTGGGTTCAGCCCACTAGCCAACTTAATACCCAAAACTGAACCACCTCTCTTCATTCATCCCCACTTCCTTATCTTTTCAGTTCTAAAGAGAATAATGGGGGAAGAGAATGAGAATTAAAAATCCTAAGCCCTAGTTTCCATTTGCAAATCAAGTTCTAGCTCCAAATTCAAAGAGAAGCATTGGTAAGCATCATCTCCTTCTTCTCCAACTCATTCTCTCTTTGATTTCAGAAAATTCCTAAACCTAATTTGGGAAGTGTTTCTCTTTTAAGCTTAAATTCAAGCTTCTTTAGTTGGGATTGAAGAGTGGTTGATCCTCCTTTGTTTTCAAGCTTCTCCTTCCTTGTTTTTGTGTAAAAAGGTGAGATTTTTATCTCACATCTATGTTTATAATTATCTTTGGTTGTTAGGTATGAATTCCTAACACTTCTTCATGTGCATTTGCCCTTGATTTGGATTGGTTTTGTGAATATTCCAATTTTTGGTTTTTGAAGTCAAATTTGTATGAAAATCCTTTTATGGATGTTTGATCATGTTTTTGGTGATGCATCAAAGAGCTTATAGGGCCGAGTCATCTATTGGCATAAACCCTTAGCGCCCATTGCTCGTCCGGTTGCATTTGTGAAGAGATTGCCTCTTCATTTTTAGGCTGAAAATACTGGAAATCCCAGTTCAGTCGACTGACTCAGAACGTTCAGTCGACTGAGCTGAAGCTAGGAAATTTCCTGGGCCAGTATCAGTCGACTGAAATCTCTGTTCAACACAGCGGAATACTATATATCTACGAATGCTGAAGCCTCCTGCTCCATTGCTCCTCCATAATTCATCAAAGCTAACCTGAATCCCTTGGCTACTCGTAAAAATTTGAGTACCCAAGTGTTTATAATAATGTAATTAATTATGCTTTAATTTAATTGATTTCATTAATCAACCTAAATAATTATTAACAATAATTAACTATTTTTAATTACTTTTTAATTACTTTAATTTCTTTTATAAATCCTTTTTGATTAATTACACCAATTACATCTAGTAATTCATTTATCAATTACTTACACTAAGTAATTACACTTAACAAATCTTATTAAGTAATTATACTTAATTTATTACCAAGTGACTATCTTTAATTAATTAACAAATTAATTAACTTAAATTAATCACATTCATTTCATAAATCATAACTAAGTAATTCATCCTTAATTACTCTTTAAACAAATTAATTAATCCCTAATTACAGATTAATTATTCATTAACTATTAATTAATAAACCTTAATTATTAATCAATATCCTTTAATACAAAGTAATCAATCCCTAATTACTTTTATAATTAATTAATTAACCTTAATTAACTAATTAATTACCTCTTAATTATTAATTAATAAAACTTAATTATTAATTAACAACCTTAATTACAAATTTAATTGATCCATAATTACCAATTAATCAATTCTTAATTACCATGTGATTAATCTTTAATTATCCTTTGATTAGTCCATTAATAAATCTTTAGTTATAGATTAATCATCCTTTAAGTATTAATTAATAAAACATAATTATTAATTAATAAAACTTTATTAAGTACTTCTTAATTACCATTTTAATTAACCCTTAATTATTTAATTAATCCTTATTAATAATTAATTTAATTAATTAATTAAACTTAAATTTCTCAATTAACTTAATTAATTTCAACTCATTTAAAATCTTAATTAATCTTGAGATAAAACGTTATCATTAAAACATTTGATCTTAGTAATTAACTTACTTAATTAAATCATTAATTAAGTTTTAAAATAATAATCATTAATTACTTATCTCTAATTATTAATTAACAATTCTTAGTTACAAGTTAATAAAACACTTGAAAACTTAATTGTTAATTTACTTATCCTTAACCATTTACTAATTTAATTAATAAATCATTCTTTATTTATTCCATTTATTATCAAACTTAAATTAAGTTTTTAAGATAAACATTTCCTTATTAATTACCTTATTACAAATCAATCTATAACCATAATTAAAACATCATATTATTAATATTTGGTTATTTATATTTGAAAATAACAATTTTATCAATTTCAAATAATTTAAATTTAAGAGATTATCACATTTTAAACTTCTTGAAATTCCGGGATATCACAAAATCTACAATTTGTTCGTAAATATTTAAGTTAAGCTAGTGGTTATGGGACATGAAGCTAAACTCTTACATTTACTGGCTTAGTGTAATCGACACTTTTATTGATCGATGATGATCATTTTGTGATTTAGACTAGCGATGTGCGATGTTTATTTGTCTGCGATGGAGACTAAACCCCGTTTATGTGGAACTTCGGTTCAATTTGGCGGGGTAGCGACCCGTGGTCTTCGGACCGTTTGTGGAGCTTCAGCTCAATATTTATGGTTAGCGGCCATGGAATAGCGTTCCGTTTGTGATACACGTGTTGGTGAGTTTTCATGCTCCCGTTTGTGATAGGCCTCCCCCTTTGTGATTTCTGGATTCTAATTGATGATTTCTAGAATTTGTGTTTCACCTCTTTATGTGATTGGCAATGATATGTTTGTCAATATTTGTGGTATGGTGAATAAAATAAAGAATATGACGTTCTTTTTGGTGCTTTGAGATTTTTGGAGATAGTGTATGATATTGTTGTTGTTTTATATCATATTTGTTTTGGTATGACATTATTATTATCATACGTTCTTTTTATATCTCTGCTTTTATCTCATTCCTTTATCTGATATTTATAGCTAGACTGATCCGTTTATTATTTTCTTATTAAATAATACCCGGGTCAGACCGAGATGTTACAGGTGCATCCGCTTGACTCCTTATCTGGGATCATCTTCTGACTTTTGCCTAACTACATTACATTTGTAGTTTTTGTTGTTATACATTTGAGATATAGACTCCGTGATGTATACTTATTCTTTTGTCTTGCACTTTTATCTATTCTTTTGTGATATTGTGGATCTTATTTGACCACTACTCTGATGTACACTTTTATGTGTTATATTCATATCTGTTTCCGCCTTTGAGATATGAACATCTGTGTCTGATTTATGTTATGTTTATTTCTATATTTGTTTCTGAGGCCCACATAGCCACTGTGTAGTCGCTTTGAGTTTATATCGGTATGTCGGATTTCCTCTTGAAATGAAATGCATGTTATACTATCTGACATATCGGTACTCGCACAAAGTAATTACACGGATGGTCGCTCCTCAACAGCCTTATTCTTCGCGCTAGTTGACGGCATTACTCCGCAGTGTCCTTGGCTAGTGTGAGTATAGAGGTGGGGCGTCACAAACCACTAGAGCCTATCGCTCGTCCGATCGAAAATTGGAAGAATTGCTCTTCATTTGATAGGCTGAAAAACAGCCCCAGTGCTAGTCAGTCGACTGACCCTCTGCAGTCAGTCGACTGGCTGTAGCAAATAAGTGATCCTGGGGTTGTCTGTAGAAACAGAGAGTCTCTGTTTCCTGCAGTCAGTCGACTGGCCCTCTACAGTCAGTCGACTGACTGTAGGAAATGGAATTTTGTGTTTCTGGATCAGTCGACTGGCCCTCTACAGTCAGTCGACTGACCTGCTTGTTTTTTCCTATTTTTCTTGGGTTTCCAATTTTAACCGATTCGGGTTGTTCCAATTAGTTGTTATTGCATATTTGACTTAGGTAATTCCTTTTTGATTTCGTGCACGGGTTTTTATAAAATGATCTTTGTTAAGTGTATTAAAAGCTTGTTTCTGTAACTTCAAATTTCTATTTAAAACACACACACAGTTTTGCACTTCGAGCGAAGAGGGAGGAGAATTAAATGATTAGATAAAACACGTGCTATGAACACGTGCGTTCATCTTTTCAGTTAATTCCTAACCTATTCGTTTGACCATTTTGACCTTTGGGTCTGGTTTACCGATGAGATGAGGTGAACTTTTTACTGCTTTGAGTGTGAAATTGACTAACGGTTAGTAAACCGTTTAGTGCGAACGTATGGTATGGGACTCACGTTAACATTTTTCGGGTTCCTTTCTGAGAGTTGTGACACATTCTGCCAGTTAGTGGTGTCCAGTACTGGGCCTCCGGACCTTCGCCACTACGGTTTATTGCCTTCAGGGTTTGTTGCCTTCGGGCTTGAGCCTTCGGGGTTTGTTGCCTTCGGGGTTTGTTGCCTTCGGGCTTGAGCCTTCGGGGTTTGTTGCCTTCGGGCTTGAGCCTTCAGGGTTTGTTGCCTTCGGGGTTTGTTTCCTTCGGGCTTGTGCCTTCGGGGTTTGTTGCCTTCGGGTTTGTACCTTCGAGTTTGTGCCTTCGGGCTTGTGGATCCTTGTTATACAGTACTGAGCTCGAGCATCTTTTGTTTCTTTGACTATTATATTTCCCTAGTGTATCGCCCTTCGGTGTAGGTTCTTTGAACCACACGATATATAGCGATTACCTTGTGGAAACTTGTGTACCTTTGTTGGTATTTGTTATTTTCCTTTTGGCGTGTTTTGGGTTATGTATGTCCTTGGTTTAATTGAGTTGCCTATGATATGAGGCTTGTTTTGGTTCATCTTTTGTTAGATGATTTGGTTATCTCTTTTGGAGATATTTGTGGTACTTTATGATCTTGTGTGTTCATTATCATTTAGTTGATCTAACTGATTTGTTTAGCTAGACTGACCCGGGTATTTTATACTCGGGTCAGACCGAGATGTTTCAGGTTAGGTATTTCGGACTTAGCCTCTTTTGCTTCCGCATGGACTATTCTGCTAGCTCCTTTTTGTTATAGCTTTTTGTGTAGTCCTTTTGACTGTAACTCTGATATGTACTCTATTGACTCGTCTGTATATTGTGGTTTGCTTTACCACTTGACATGTCTCATTTTGTAAACTCTGTAATGTATCTGTATATGTGTAAATGTATGTGATGATCTACTATTCTGTGATGTGTATTACATTTGAGTTATTATATTTTATTCTGATAGATCCTCAGCCACCTATGGCTTTGTATTAAGTATTTATTGGATATGTCGATTCACTTGGGTAAGAAGTGGCATTGTCAGCGTATTCAATAGGTAATTAAGACAAGGCTATAGATGGTCGCTCCTATCTAGCTCTATTCTCCGTATTAGCAGACGGTGTTACTTAGTAATACTCTTTGCTAATGTGGGTCTCGGAGTGGGGCGTTACAAAATGGGTCCACTGCGGTGTAAACCCAACATCTATATATGGTTACATTAACCATGTACACTTATAATATGTTGCACTTGCACATTTTACACTGGAGTATATTTGGATATACTCATAATATATGTCAAGTATAAATTGCTCATATATGTTATTTAATGAATCGATCAATTTAATTAAAGATAAAAAAATGAAATGTTTCTCTCTCTAAATAATACAAAAAAATCTTCCCTCAATTAGTTGAATAAGTTTAAGAGACAGAAACAAAAGGTTTAGTTCATTGAATTAAATTAAACAAGTAACTATCCATACACACATGAGTACTCTATTTTATATTAATCTCATATTGAACATAAAAAAAGCTTTTAAATAAATAAAGTGAAATAAAGATTTTATTTAAAATATTTTAGATTGGATTTAAAGTCCACTTTAGGCTTATTAGGTCCATTAAATCCAAAATAGATTTTTTTTAAATGTGCTTATTTCACCAACTTTCAACTTACCCGGTTCCTACACAACCAATATACATACACAAGCATACACAGTAATTTCTATATTATCACACCATACACACTAGTCTAAATAAGAAAGTTAGATGACGTGCTTTGGGGGACAATTTTGAGAGCTAAAGAGCGCCCGGACCCTGCCAGATTTATTCTAGATCACCATTGCTGCCTTAAATTCAGATTTAAATCATAAAATCTGTTGTACTACGCTATAAAAAATTGTGATCTTCAAGTAACGAGCAATAAAGTCATCAAACTTCATAGTGGATGTAGGCGAATCGCCGAACCACTCTAAATTGTTGTCTTCTGTGCAATTTACTTTCTGTTATTTGGAGTTGTTGTTAGATAATCTTCATTTTCAATCTATTTTCTTCACTTTTATCTCTTCAAAAACTTCCGAAGAGTGTTGTGCCCATTTGTAGTTGTGCCAAAAAATCTATTGCTATCACCATTCGTCGTTGAATCTCGATGTGTTTTGCAACCCTCTACCCTAAGCCATTCATACTATGCTCGATAATGCTAATAAGCCTTCCAGGAGAGTTTGACAGGGTTAAGATGTGCCTTAAAGAAAATTATGTAATTTGATTATTTGAATTAGTTGTTATAGTGAATCTTATTCAACTAATGTATGTTTTTGGTTTTAACCTCTATTGTTTATGTTGTTATAAAGGGATATAAGTAATGTTTTAAATAAATTATATACATACAAGTAGTAAATCATTAGAAAATGTATTTAATCATTATAGTTATGAATCTGTTCATAACCATGGGCATTGAATTGTACGAATAATTACTTGTCCTTAAATGTTCTTAGTCAAGATGTGTCAAGAACGGGGATATCGATACATCTATTAAGATAAGTGTTTGCAGCGCTCACTATACGATGCATGGTGAATTACTCACGAGCTTGGATGCACCAAGGGTTTACGTACATGTGATTATTTGAAATAATTATAGAATGGCTCGGTGATAGTCTTTTATAGGTTGATTATAAAGTCGAATAGAAATTTTCATGTGACGATGTGTAGTATTTTGACCTATGAATACTGTGTATGTTAAGTGTCTAAATTATACTTTAATTATGATCGATCAAATTACAATGATGATCGTGTTAAGGTCATAATTTGGTATAGGTCGAATCACTTGAAGTGAAACACTATTCAAGAGAGGATTTATCTCCTTTGCTTAAAAGGTCAGTATGATCGTAATTAGTACTCAATTTATTGTCAAAGTCTTTTGCCAAAGAAATCAATTAATCGCTAAATATTATCTCATCGAATTGTGGGCCTTAATATTTTACTTTGCATTTAACTACAGATACTATTACAATTTTAACTGTTGACCAAGCTTTAGGTGTTTATACGATACAATGATGATGGAGAGAAAACACTCACAATATATTATTGCTTAGGGTGCAACTTAAATGATTAGAAAAATAATTTTAACTAGACTATCTATAAACAACTCAACCCGTGTATACTACTCTGGTTTAGCAAATTATATACAAGCTATAGTATATAAACATTCAAATATTTTTATGGTCTGGGTTTCCATTTAGGAGTCAGCAAAACATAGTTGTCAACGCATTTCACAATTCGACTCAACTGAATTAAATTATATTTGTTATAATTAAAATTTAAAAGTTTAATATGAATGTTAAGTAATTTATTATGGCTATTTATTTCTTTATTTAAGTCCTTAAAATTAAATTAAATAATATATAATGTTATATATTTGTAGCACACCACCTTTATACCCATACTATTAATACCGTAGATATTGACTTTGATGAGAACAACCATATAAATATAGATACTAATGTTTTGCCAAGTTATATAGTATATATTGTAGAGTATTACACGGGTACAGAATGATTAAACTTGAAGACTGATCAGTATAAAAACTAAAGTTCAAGATTCAAAGATGGTCAAGACTTATGAGTTTAAAGACAAAGATTTGTAGAGCTCCGAACTTCAGTGCATAGTTATGAGTCAATATAGTAAACTGTTAAAGTATTTAATAGTAGATTTTGACCTTTATCATAGATTTTTGATCTTTGATATTTTATCAAAATAAATTATTTAAAAATTCAAAATATATTCTTTACAAATATTTTATAAAAAAACTATGTGTTCAAAGTATTTAAAAATAATGTTTAAATTATTTTACAAAATTATAGAAGTTTGAAAACAATTTAAAAGAAATTCATTTTCAAATTTTGCAAGGGTATGTCGACATACCCCTCCTATTCCTAAATATGTTGACATAGTAGCTAGTAATTTATTTTTTAAAATTTGAAAAGAGGTCTTTTGGATACACCTCTTCATGAGGATACATATGTTCATTCGCTATATAAACAGGAGTGTAAACGAATTGTACAACTAATTTTTCTTACTTTCTTCTTACTTCTTACTCCCTTGAAATATTTCTTGAAAACTATTTACTACATTCTTCAAAACTACATAGAATTGATCAACGCACTACTAGATTGGTTCTCTATAAATTATTTACTGTTTTGGAAGCATTCTCTCTACAAACTCAAAGATCGAACCACTATCAGAAGGGCTATAGGGTATCTTATCCCATGTACAACTGTTTGTATTTGAAAATCAATAACTCTACTATTATTTGTTTGGGTATGCTTATTGCCCATCCAAATCTAGTGGGTATACTTATAGCCCATTTAAATTTAGTAGGTGATCATGCTGCCCGTTAAATTAAGAGAGTTTACCCTAGACTCGTAAAACAGGAGGGTGTATCTCGTAGCCTTGAAATTGAGACTTTATTTCGGTTCGCTTGCTACCTGGTTAAAGTTAGCGATTGAAAAGAAATATGTACAGTATTGTATGGGAATGGATGTAGGATTGGATAATTTGAACCAATATAAAATTCTTGGTTTCATCTCTCTTGCTTTACGTTTTGTTATTGCTTTTATGTTTATTTGTGATTGTATCTATGACTGCTTGATTAGTATGGATCTGTGTTGATAATTTGAAATTTGATTTAAATCTTGAAACAAAATTAAAAAGATTCATAACAGTTATAAAACACAATTCACCCTCCACTAGTGTTAAAATAGCCTTAAGATTCGTTGCACCATAACCTGCATTTGGTATCAAGGCATTAGGTTTTCAAAAACTCGTAATTTGATTTTTGAAAAGTATAAATGACTAATGTGAGGACCCATTTCTTCGACTCTCGAAAATCGACACTAATACATCCTCGGTATTCACATGCCACAAATCCAAGTGCTGGAGAAGCGGATTCTCAAAGGTAAAAAAGAAAATAACGATAGAATAGAATCTTACATATATTATTTCAACATAAACTTTATAGCGAAAATTACATTTACCAGAGTTAAACAAGGATAGTTATAAATTTATGTCCTTACAAATGTGGAATACTATAGCACAAGAGTGTGGTGGAAATAGATAACAATCTTCAGAAAAATATCCTAGCTCCATGCTTCGAGCTCCATCCAGATTTCTTCTAAACTAAACCTAACTACTAGGCTGCCCGAAAAAATTAGGGCACCCAGAGTTTAAGGGAAAGGAAATAAACTCCTGGTCGGTATGGGACTGGTGTGAGAACTCAAAAATATGCATTTTGAAAACAAAACGATATCTCATAAGACCACGCCGCACATAAACACGGGATGAGTTTTTTTACCTTATGATAACCAAACATTTTCTGGGCAAAAATAACATTTGATATTATTTTTAATGACTTTCCTTTGAAAACATTTGCAAGTAAACTTATTAATCTTAGCCGAAATTGTTACATTGATTAAATTCCAGCATATTAGCCACAAAGTGGGTTCTACAAACAAAATGGCACGCACTTATTGGAGAATGGATTTCCATACAAATGACCAGGTGAAGGGATTACCTTATGGCAGTACATAGAGGAATGTACCGAGGCCCAACTGATGGTCCTTTACCAACACAAGACCGGCCTACCTCCTCCAAGATAGTATCGAATATGTCATCACCCCAGTCATTACCGACCTATCCGAGCACTCATTTACCATACACCACATTAATTTAAACACGAACGTCATAGCGGGTAGAAATATATTTAGAAGGGGATGATCATACCCTAATGGTTTGCGAACCACATAGCCTTGCCGCGTCTACCCTGTTTTGGTTATTTTCGGGTGTGAGGCCTGAGGTAATGATTAACTTTTCACATAGCACAACATTTTTCCTCTTTTGAATGCCACATTGCCATTCCATAATCACACAACAGATTTCTACAAACATACAACTCTTGAGCTCGTACGTCTCAAGAAAGGGCGGTAAGCTAAGGGAAGTTTCCTTCTCTGCCACCAAGTAGAAATATGTTTATAGAGATCAATTAATGCGATTTGAAAATGCAACGTCAGACATTCATCCATACAAGTTCGTTTTGGGACTGAACGAAACTGAAGGCACTCCTCCTTCCTCATCTTGTTTTGGGAATCACCCCTAGGACCAGTAGCTATTAGTCCTTGTAATTCAAAGATTTTCATAATGGAGCACTACTTGCCACCATAAATATATGATATGGTAAATTTCACCCTGAGGGACTAGTGGCAAATAGCCCTACATCATGAATATCTTCGTATTCAATGATCTTATCTTCAACATGTTTTACTTCGAAACGTAAATTGGTTTGAAGTGTTTTTCGAATAGGAATTACCCAAATCCGACTCGATTCCTTCAAACCAACCATCGATAAAAGAGGTCAAGTAAGTAGGTGAATAATATTTGACTATTTCATTTCTTTTATTAAAAAAAATATCTTTTAAAGATATATAACTTTAAAACACTTCTTTTTGGAATATATGGAATCATTAAACCTCTCTTTTCAAATTCTTTGATTACTTAAATCTTTTTAAATCATGGAATAATTCTAAGTCATTTCATTATTCACTTAGGAACACATTTCCACAATCATATCGTTTAAATCTTAACAAAGATTTCTAAATTCAAAACTCGAAATTTTTTTTAGTTAAAACCGTGCAATCTAGGACGTTAATCCAAAATCAGTAAATATTAAATAAGCAGAATTTATAGAAATCATCTAATTCTACTCAATATCAATTCTCGTATTCAACAAATACTATGGGCGGAGTAACGGCGAAATCACCTTTTAAATTCCACGAATAGTACGAGTTACTTCTTCGAGATTTAACACCGAGTATAAGAAGATCATCTCTATTCAATCAAAGTTGTATTTAATTTAAATATGAAAATTTTAAATCTCTTTATACTTAGCTCATTTTCGACATTCTACTTTATCTATCCCTCGCCTAGGGAAGAGGCTAGGTGAGCCAGGCCACTAGTTGCTTCCGAACATCTCCTTAGTTTAAGCACCTCACATTCGGATCTCATGAATAGAAAAATCTAGTCTACTTGTCGTCTTTTAGAGTCAAGATTAAACCACTTAATTTGTAATAGCTTTTCTTTAAATCGTTTATTTAAATTCTTTTTAAATAAATAATAAAACTTCCAAATCCTTATTAACACACTTAATTATTCATTTGAAAACATTTATAAAAGATTTGGAAAAGAATTGTTAAGTTTAAAGCTATATTTCAAAGGTTATAGAAAAGTGCTGCGGAAAGTGTTGTAGAAAGTGCCTTTTTTAAGCTATATTGATCAAAATGACTTATTATCTTTTGGAAATTCATTTTTGTAGCTCAAATCACTTTAAAACATTTTAAAAGATTTTTAGAATTTATTTCATATTTTTAAACAAATCTAAAATATCATTTTCAAAGAAATCCTTTTATAGATTCCAAATTGCAAAACCGTGATTTTTCCAAAAACTTGTTTTACTCATATTTCAAAATCTAATTATTAAAATCTCGATTTTCTTTCTTTGTTTGAAAATTTTGGATATAATAATTCGAAAACTTCTTATCTCGAAGAATTTCGAGTTAAATTTCATTCCATATACTCGTTTGACTTTTATGGCGTGAAATCGCGAACAGCCGTTACGCGACGCGCCTAATTTGACTAAATTTTTCATTACATTTCAAACTTCACCAAAATACTTTCATACGTTTATAAAATATTTCAAACACATTTTTAAACCATTTTAAAGAAGTTTAATATTCCATATACACCAATTCATTTAATATAGGAAAGTGATTTCCTTTGTGCTTATCGACGTGTATTTCCGTGACTTGCATATATATTCAACATTCATATTAAACAACCATCATCAACAATCATAATCAAACATATATAACATCCAATAGCATATAATACTATAGTTTAGGATTTCTCACTTTTGGTTATATGTTGCTAATTACTTTTTCAAACATTCATCAACCAAACATCCAAATAGTTATGTTAAACATTTATAACCACTTATAATGGTTTAAAGTTAGAGTTCTCACCATCATTGCTTCCTAACTTAGCTAAACGGACAATAGCTCTACTACGATCGCATGAAAGATTTTGGAATTTGTCCTTAGACCCTTGAGAAGGCTCGACCAAGACATGAAGAGGATGGCCAAAAGTATGAAAGAGAAGCGGTAGAGCTTCGACCTTGAATTCACTAAACTAGACCCAAAATAGGTCATCTTCTCCTTGATTTTTGACCCTCTTACTCTCAAAATTTGAAACAGTTGTTAACTGGAAAGTTGTTACAATTTCTTTTTTATTGAATTTGAAAAAAATGAAACAATTGATTTTGATTTTCTTTTAGGGACTTATGATCAAAAGAAGAGAGGGTATTCTCAGATTTGTAAAAATGAAGCCCGAAAATGCACTGTAAAAAAGTGGAATTTAGTTAGACTCAAAATTAGAAGAAGGGCTAAACATAAAAGTTGTAGCCATTGGAATTATACATGGTTTAAAAAAGAGAGTTTATAATATAACTTGCAATTCAATTTGAAATGACTAAAATAGGAGCCGTACCGACCAATGAGGTTAGCTACCTTTAGCGGACAAACTTTTTCGTATTACTATCATGACATTGTTATCGATTGGTGTGCACCCTCGGATTTTGGGAGTCTTGGACACGGTGGGTCGTTAGGGGTTACCACCAGCCGGGAAGGATAAACTGGTGGTATCCTACCTTGGGCATTGCCTTACGTGCCTTGTTATATTTTATCCTTATATGAGACCCCTACGATTTTGGTTTAGTGTTGTCATATCATGGCGCATCTCTATCCATCGACGGTTTACTGGTGTTTTATATGCAAACTGTACGACAATGCTTAAAAACGCGTTAAGGGGGATCAATGTAAAGCCCTAACGCTATTTTAATATCTTATATTACTAGTATACATTATATATGTAGCGTATTCTACTACATATAAATATTTTGACAAATCATTAATAGATGGAAAATCCCGTAACATCTCTTAAGTTATTGCACGCACGTTATACACTGGATAGGAGACGTGAAACCCCGTAAACATCTCTGACGCCATGACACTCATGTTATATGTGATATCGATTTGACTCACATAAGAATATTTAGTCCTGACTCGAGTGTTTTGTTTTTTCATTACGCTCGGGTCAGCTCTGAGTTTTTCAGCACATTGAAGATCATTTTTCCAGAGGATGAAGACGAAGATTTGGTATATTATTACTATTATTATTCTCTGCATCATGTTGTTCTGCTGCATTATTTATTTATCCCGGATGTATATATAACTCTAATAAATGTTGTATAGATTATAATCAAATGTATAATATAAACAGCTTCATGAACTTTTTATTTGATTATTATATTTTGTTGTTCCGTTGTGTGATTCTGTGTTTGTTTTCTTCTTCTTCTACCTTCCTTCTTTCCCCATAACTATCTGTCTTTCTAGCACTTAATTATTCGGTATGTTATACAGTGATCGTATTAATGTCGATTTTCAAGGGTCGAAAAGTCGAGTCGTCACACGTGGTATCAAAGCTTAGGTTGGCGATATACCTAGGCTTTGGTAGGGATTACTCATTAGAGATAAAGTCAGTAGTACTCTAGAATAAGTCTAAGTGTATTAATAGATATGAGGGCGTATTTGTTAGAGAATATAAAATGTTTTATATTGTGTTGACTTATCGGTTGAGTGTTTATGAATTCTAGTCGGTATGGGAAGTACAACTGTATCAATAGGGGCTTCTAAACTCTTAAACAAGGTAAACTGACACAATATTGTTTTGAAAAGGGTAAATGAAATAATTTTACCCAAACTATATTTTGATATAAAAGAAATATTTCCCAGAAATTATTATAGTGTATATATTTGGAGTGTTTGGTTGGTATTATTATAATCTAAATAAGATTATAAATTTGGAATGGGTTATATAACCAATTAGAAACCATATAAGTATGATTATACATATAAGTTGTAACTAAAAGTGGATTTAAACCAGAATTTGGAAAATTGAAATCTCGGAAATTTTAGGAAATGTTTTAAATGAATTTGAACTAAGTATTTGGGAATTTTTAAATCTTAGATATTTTGAAAATGTTTTCGAAAGCAGTGTGTGAAGAATAATGGAATATTATTTTGGAGATATTTCTGAATAGAAAATTGTTTTAAAATGGGTTTTGGAAGTGAGAAAGTACTGAACTCACTTCAGTCGCTGGAAAATAATTCTGGTGATGACAGTCGTATCATCAGTGTTCATTTTCGAGTTCTAAGTGATGGATTGCTACTATAGTGATTGGCTATGATTATTTGCTTTGGACTTCTTTGGTAAACGAGTTTTGTTTTAGAAATTCCAAAAGGGAATTGTTTTGGGCAAAACCAAGTGGTTTTAAAATTCTGAAAGTATGATTTGATATACAAAAGTGGATATGTGTATATTTATGATTTCAAATGATTTGAAATAAAACCGGGTGATTGAATTTTGGGATTTCCATTTAAATGATTTGTGAAGTCAGGAGAAAATCAGTTATTGAACTTATAATTTGGAGTTGATATAGAAAAGAAAGGAAAGTGTGAATTTTAATCCTGGAATTAAAATTTAACCGGAGTAATTAAAATGAATAATATGGGTTGAGATTTAACCTAAGATAAGTTAAATAAAAATTGGATTGGATTTGAATTGAATTGAATATAAAGTTTGAAATGTAAAATGATTATATAACTATAAGTTATGATTATTGAATGGAATGGATACACTTAAGCTATAAAGTGATATATATATATAAAAAAAAAAAAATCCAGAGCTATGATTATAGGATGTGAATGGACTCAAGTAAGCAATATGAGATGTTAAGTAAATAAGTTCTTGAACCTATGAATTGAGAAAATATATAATATCCTTCCAGGGAATAGTCTCGGAATTCGACGAAACTAGTTCCATTGGATCCATAATAGTGTATTATTTTCGGATTTCAAACTTCATAGCGTTTGGAGTTACCGTTTAGTCGTACGAGATAGAAACGCGTTGAAATTAATATTGGAAATTTAATATTATAATTCGATTCGAAAAGCTATCTTCCATATATAATCGAATTTGGCCTTGAAACATATTTCATTATGTTCGGAATAGGGGTAAAACATTATAAATGCCAGGTGGCACGCCTCGTTTGGACTTCATCAGGAAAAGTACGTGAATAGTCGAAATAATAATAAAATAATATATGCACCTATATATACGCGCATACACAACCCTAAACCTAATTTTTTCTTGCCGCCGCTAGTTATCGTTCAATGGCCGAAAGGCACCCACCTTCTTCATCAATTATCTCCTAAATCATCGATCTTTAGGCTTAGCCATCAAGTGGAAAGTTGTAGAGCATAACGACCTCTCCACATCCAATAGTGGAGATCGCCCGCAGTTCGACAAGATGGCTAGAAATCGACCACGAAGGGTTTCCGTTCATTTACGTTTTTCGAGATGAGGGGATCACCGAGCTTTGGTGGAACTCGCGTGGGCGCACACGATGGCAGTGGCCGATCATCTTCTACGGCATCGTGGTGGTCGCGGCTAATAGTTGATCGAACGACGTTGGGTTTGTTTGTGAGTATATGCCTGGAACGATCGTGATGAAGGAAGAAACAATGTGTGGTCGTGATTTGCTAGATCTGGATGAACTGCCAGATTTCTCCTAAATTATATAGAAAAAAATTATTTATATAAATTATATTCAAATCTTTAAAAACGCGTATCCTCTTCGTACGAGGTCCGATTGAGACGAAACAAGCGGCGTTGGAATCGTATCAACGAAGGCTTTGGCGTGGAATTGAAGTGGCATTTATTTGAAGCTGAAATATTTTCAGTTTCAAATAAAAGGTGAGTGTTTTATACGCTCACGATTGACTATAATATTTTTATGTTTGTTAAATTTGAAGTTATGATGCGATCTAAATTTATTAATTGTTGTTTGATAAATTTAACTGATATTTAAATCGACATCGAAATTAATTGATAGAATTTGAATTGACAGCTAAATTGAATTAGAAATAACTGCTAGTAAATCTCCTGATTATTGATAATTGGTTAATTGTTGTGATTATTGACTGTTTGGATGTTAGTTGTGATGGATGAAAATTGGTTGATATTTTGGATGATTTGAATGTTTATTTATTTTGATATATCATATTATCATCATGTATATTATTTACAGTATATAAAACTGTAAATCAAATTATTTCAAATAAATTAAGAAATATGTTGAAATGATATATACCTATGACATTTATTCTGGATTGAGATGATACATATCCATCAATGAAATTTAATTGGAATAATTAATTCACTTGGCCATAGGATAGAGAATTATATATGGACACTGGATTGGTTAAATTAAATGATTTTAAGATTTTGTTTTGAAATTATTTAAATTGATTTTGATTCTTAAGAAATAAAATCGAATTTATGGAAATCGAATTATTTTCGAACTTGAGCTTGAAAGGTTGAAATTTAAATTTGATAACATGAATTGTTTTAAATAATCAAAGTTGAGATTTTGAAGTTATAATCGAGATTTGATTTGAATTTTTGAAATTTATTTGTTTTAAAAGATTGGACTTTTATTCGAACTTTGAATATTGCTAAGTAAAAGTAATATAAAATGATATTTCAAAAATGAACTCAGAATTGAATTATATTTGAAGATGTGGATTTAAAATTGAATATGGAAAGTTAATTTGATTTAAGTGGTTTGAATCGATATTTTAAAAATCGAACGCGAAATTGATATATATTGAAATGGTTTGAAATTGAGAATTGAATCGGAATTTATTCAAGTTGGAATTGAAATTGAAATCAATTGGAACTGAAAGTGAAATTGAATTAATTCGAAATCAAAATCAAATTTATTTGAATTGAAATTGGAATCGAAGTAAATTCGACTTGAAATCGAAATTTAATCGATTAAATCGAAATGGAAATTGGAACTGATTTGAATTGGGAAATTTGGAATTGAATCAGTTTGACTTTGAAACTATTTTCAAATGAATTATTTGTTAGTCCATGAGATGATGGTTTTGATGACAACAACCTTAGAATAAGATTATAAAATATAAATACTAACATTATAGTTTAGATATATATGTATATGCATGATTTAACCATGCAGGTACAAAGAATGAAGACTGTACAGTATAGAGATTCAAGATATCAAGATTGAAGACTCATGAGTATCAAGATTATCAAGAGTTCAAGATAAGTATTAAGTCTAGAATTATGTTAAAACTTCATAATAGCACTGAAATCTTCACTCCATTTTTCTTTTGGGATGGAACCCATTTCTATCTTTTTAGTGGCTTACAAACCCACGACAAGTAGCTTACAAACCTACGACAAGTGGCTTACAAACCCACGAACATCCTGGTTTTGTACAAGTTCTCGAGTCCTGACATGATGAGATACTCTGCAGGAAGAAGCTTGCAAAACTACTTCAAAATGTTTTTTCAAAACAACTTCGGAATGATTTTCAAAATGTTTTAGCCTTAAAAATTATCTTTTCAAATGATTTTTCAAAAAGATGTTTTAGCCTTAAATATTCTTGTATTTAAACTTTGTCTGTTTTAAACTATCTTTTAAATATAATATATTTATACTTAGATTTAAATATAAAATTATAGTAAAATTATATATATATATAGTGTTCTCTATATTTATCTATGTATTTTATCTATAGTCAAGTATATTTATAAAGTTTAAAATAGTTTTAATATAAGATAAAGGTTATTTTCAAATAAAATCAAATTATCAAAAATTGCTTTGGGATGTCGACATGCCTATGGTGACCATGTCGACATGGTGACAGTTGAGTTCAAAATTTAAATTTCAAAGAAGTGTTTATTCATCATAACCTTTCACGAATGGACATGACTGTTGTTCTTCTATAAATAGGGGTTAGTTTCAACGAATTTTAGATCAGATTTTCTGGTTTTTCACTTCTCTTCTTCTTCCATATTTTCTTATTCAAAATTCTATCATCACTCTGCTGAAATCAATATTGAATCTGACTAGATTATCTCTGGTTTGATTCTCTATCACTTTCTCAACAAGATCCAAGTGCTTATCAGAGTTATAGGCTTCTTTGTAATCTATCTAGCGAGAAAAGGTGTGATTGTAGCCTTGGAAATCAATCAAGCGAGAAAAGGTGTGATTGTAGCCTTGGAAATCAATTGGGTGAACTTGTTGCCCCGGAAATCAAGTATCTCTACCCAGAGGATTGTGATTCTGGAGGGTGTACCTCGTAGCCTTGAAACCAAGGGTTGTAATTGTTGAATTGCTTTTGAAAGGAAATCCGTACTTAGTTGTGCGGGACTGGATGTAGGGTAACCCCGAACCAGTATAAAATCCGATGTGTTCTTTCCTTTACTGCATTTATTTTACTTCTGCATCTGTGTTTGTTTCTGTGATTATATCTGTGTTTGAATATTACATACATCTGTGTACAAATTAACATAAACTTAAAAAGATTTAGTAATTTCTTAAAAACACTATTCACCCCCCCTCTAGTGTTGTCCCTAGCCTTAAGATCTGTAATCCGCATTCCTCACATTTGGTATCAGAGCAAGGTTTTCAAAAGATTCATAATCTGATTTTTGAAATTTTTTTTTAAATGGCTATGTTTAAGAAATTTGTTAATGCATGTTTAGAAATATTCAGATCATCATTGTCTCTTGAGTCTGCATATAATCAATATTCAAACACAAGTTGTCTACTAAGATTGTTTGATGTACAGGAATCATGCTTTATGGGAGTTGAGGAATCAATCCAGAACAAACAAACTGTGGAGATCAAAAAGGACAAATGGATACTCGATAGTGGATGTTCTAGACACATGACCAGGAATCCAGATATGCTGAATGATATAATATACAAAGACGGAGGACTGGTTAACTTTGGAGACAATTCAAAAGGTTATGTGATCGGCATCGGCAAAGTCGGTAACTCTGAAACTCCTATTATTACTAATGTTTTGCTAGTTAAGAATCTGAAACACAATCTGCTAAGTATAAGTCAACTATGCGATAAAGGATATAAAATTAAATTTGAAAAAGATAAGTGTCACATTGAAGACAATAATTCAACCATAATATTTGAGGGAATTAGGAAAAAGAATATTTATATTCTTAGTATGAAAATTTCAAATGATAACTTGTGTCTTTTGGCAAATGCAAGTGACCCTTGGATTTGGCATAAGAGATTTGGGCATTTGAATTTCAAACTCTTATCTAGACTGTCAAAACATGATCTAGTAAGAGGTCTCCCTAAAATGAATTTTAAAGTAGATAGTATATGTGATGCGTGTCAACTAAGAAAACTTAAAAAAAGCTCTTTTAAATTAAAAGATTTGATTTCAACTTCAAAACCTCTTGAATTACTTCATCTTGATTTATTTGGTCCATCTCAAATTCAGTCATTAAATCACATTAAATATGTTTTTGTAATTGTAGATGGTTATTCTAGATTTACATGGACAATATTTTTGAAACATAAAAGTGATACTTTTGAATATTTTAAGAATTTTTCAAAAAGAGTTCAAAATCAATTTTCTCAAAAAATTATAACCATTCGTAGTGATCACGGTGGTGAATTTGAAAATGAAAAGTTTGAAGAATTCTGCAATAAAAAGGGAATAATTCACAATTTTTCATTTCCAAGAACTCCACAACAAAATGGAGTAGTAGAACGTAAAAATAGGACGATTCAAGAGTGTGCGAGAACTATGCTTTCTGATAGTAATTTACCAAAGTATTTTTGGGCAGAAGCAGTTGCTACCGCCTGTTATATTTTAAATAGAATTTTAATTAGACCTTTAACCGATAAGACATCTTATGAACTTATTTACTCAAAGAAACCAAAGGTATCTTATTTTAGAATTTTTGGAAGTAAATGTTTTATTTTAAATACAAAAGATAACTTAGGTAAATTTGATCCTAAATCCGACAAAGGTATCTTTATCGGATATTCTAATAGAAGTAAAGCATGCAGAGTATTTAATTTAAGAACTAATACAATCGAAGAAACAATGCATGTTTCATTTGATGAAAATTTCAAAAAATTTGAAGAAATAAATGATGAAGAGGATTATATCACTCAAAACCAATAGTCAACTGAAACTAATAATGAATTAAATCATCCTAATAAAAGGATTAAACTTTTAAAAGATCACCCTATAGAAAATATACTTGGAGATATGCAATCTGTTGTTAAAACTAGAAACCAACTAAGTCAAATGAGTAATGTAGCTTTTATATCAACTATTGAACCTAAAAATCCAGAAGAAGCATCAATTGATGATTCATGGATTTTGGCTATGCAAGAAGAATTAAATCATTTAACTGGAAATGATGTTTGGGAACTTGTTCCTAAACCTGAAAATAAAACAATAATTGGAACAAAATGGGTTTATAAAAATAAAATGAATGAACAAGGAGAGGTTGTTAGAAATAAAGCCCGGTTAGTCGCTCAAGGTTATTGTCAAGAAGAAGGAATAAATTTTGATGAAACCTTTGCCCCCGTAGCAAGATTAGAAGCCATTAGGACTCTACTTGCTTTCGCAAATCATAATAATTTCAAATTATTTCAAATGGATGTTAAAAGTGCATTTTTAAATGGTTTTGTAAAAGAAGAAGTATTTGTTAAACAACCACCACTTTTTGAAAATGATAAATTTCCAAATCATGTTTACAAACTTAAGAAAGCTCTATATGGTCTAAAGCAAGCTCCTAGAGCCTGGTATGATAGACTAAGATCTTACTTGTTACAATCAAATTTTGAAATAGGTAAAGTAGATAATACTCTTTTTATTAAAAGAAATAAAAATGATATTCAACTAGTACAAGTCTACGTAGAGGATATCATTTTTGGATCAACTAATTTTGAAATGAATAAAGAATTTTCTGAAATAATGACAAAAGAGTTTGAGATGAGTCATATGGGTGAATTAAACTTCTTTTTAGGATTACAAATAAAACAATTAGATAATGGTATTTTTATTAGTCAAGAAAAATATGCTAAAGACCTAGTTAGTAAATTTGGTTTGACTACTGCGAGTGGAAAACCCACTCTCATGGCAACCAATGAGTACCTTAGTAAAGAAGATCTCTCGAAAGATGTAGATCAAAAATTATATAGAGGAATGATTGGATCACTACTCTATATCACTACGAGTAGACCTGATATCATGCATAGTGTCTGTCTCTATGCAAGGTATCAATCCCAACCTAAAGAAACTCACTTAAAATATATAAAACGTATTATAAGATATGTTAAACACACATTTGATTATGGTTTATTTTATCCTAAAAATGATTCGTTTGATTTAATATCTTAGTGTGATGCTAATTATGCTGGTTGTAAATCAGACCGAAAAAGTACAAGTGGAACTTGTCACTTTTTAGGGCATTCTCTGATTTCCTGGTTTAGTAAAAAGCAAAACACAGTTTCTCTATCAACAACTGAAGCAGAGTATATTTCTGCTGCTTTGGCTTGTTCTCAAGTAATATATATGCAACAAACTTTAAAAGATTTTGGTTTAAATATTTCAAAATCACCAATTTATTGTGATAATACTAGTGCAATAAATTTATCCAAAAATACTACTCAACATGCTCGAACTAAACATATTGATATCAGACACCATTTTCTCAGATATAATATAAGTAGAGAAGTAATTACTCTTGACTATATCAATTCTGAAAATCAAATTGCTGATATTTTAACAAAACCCTTAAATGAATCTACATTTACTAAATTAAGAAGAGAATTAGGTATTTGTTCATTAACTGAAATATAAAATATAAATAATAATTATAATTAAAAATTAATTCAAAATAAATTAAATAGGCAAAAATTCAAGAACCATGTCGACATCCCCCCTAGACCCATGTCGACATATAATGTTTTTCAAATTTTAAAAATTTTCCCACCAAAATTCAAATAAGTGATTCTAAATTTCTCCTATTTCGAAATTTTCTTCATTCTCTCTGTTCTCCCTTTGTTCTATCTTCTGAAATCATTTTATCAATGGCCTCCTCTTCCAAATCAAACATAAAATCAACTTTTTCGTTCCCATCGCCTACTTCTAGTCCGTTTCAACAATCAACGCTCGCTCGTGTAATGAAAATGGAGAAGTCTCTAAAGGATACCCTTCAGTTAATGACTGAAATTCAAGTGATGCAACTTCGAATGGCCAAAGAACAAGAGAGGCAAGGCAAAATCCTTAGGAATTTGCAAAAATTTCTTATGGATAATCATGCTAACCCAATCCTGATTGACGAGGACTCTTTAGGAGATCATGATCACGAGGAAAGCGAAGAAGAAGAAGAAGAACCAATGGAAGAAGAGCATGCAGAAGACGATGAAAAAGTAGTTTACGTTGGCGAAGTGTGCTTTGACAAAGATGGAAATCTTGTCGAACAACGTGGAAATTTCTGTTTCTACTATCCAAATTGTTCGGTTCATAGATCTCCTATGTTCAAAGACACACATTAGTTTCTTCTCTTTCTTTTCTATTTGTTGTTTGTTTTACGATCTCTACGAAAATGTAAATATAAACAAATACATAATTAATAAATAATGTATGTTCTTATATATGTTCTATTAAAATTATTATTATATAGATTCTTAGTTAGGAGAGTTTGTAATTTAGGACTAAGTTTTAGGATTACAAGTAAGTAATGATGATAACACTATCATCATATAGGATATTAGACTGGGAGTTTTATAGTTTGTTTTTGTTGATGACAAAGGGGGAGAAATATAAAATAGGGTAGTTAGGCATAGATTAAGGGGGGAGTTATTAGATTTAGGGGGAGTCAATAGGATAGAAGTAATATTTTATAAACAAAGGTTGTCATCATCAAAAGGGGGAGATTGTTAGTCCATGAGATGATGGTTTTGATGACAACAACCTTAGAATAAGATTATAAAATATAAATACTAACATTATAGTTTAGATATATATGTATATGCAGGATTTAACCATGCAGGTACAAAGAATGAAGACTATACAGTATAGAGATTCAAGATATCAAGATTGAAGACTCATGAGTATCAAGATTATCAAGAGTTCAAGACAAGTATTGAGTCTAGAATTATGTTAAAACTTCATAATAGCACTGAAATCTTCACTCCATTTTTCTTTTGGGATGGAACCCATTTCTACCTTTTTAGTGGCTTACAAACCCACGACAAGTAGCTTACAAACCTACGACAAGTGGCTTACAAACCCACGAACATCCTGGTTTTGTACAAGTTCTCAAGTCCTGACATGATGAGATATTCTGCAGGAAGAAGCTTGCAAAACTACTTCAAAATGTTTTTTCAAAACAACTTCGGAATGATTTTCAAAATTGTTTTTTCAAAATGTTTTAGCCTTAAAAATTATCTTTTCAACTGATTTTTCAAAAAGATGTTTTAGCCTTAAATATTCTTGTTTTTAAACTTCGTCTGTTTTAAACTATCTTTTAAATATAATATATTTATACTTGGATTTAAATATAAAATTATAGTAAAATTATATATATAGTGTTCTCTATATTTATCTATGTATTTTATCTATAGTCAAGTATATTTATAAAGTTTAAAATAGTTTTAATATAAGATAAAGGTTATTTTCAAATAAAATCAAATCATCAAAAATTGCTCTGGGATGTTGACATGCGTATGGTGACCATGTCGACATGGTAACAGTTGAGTTCAAAATTTAAATTTCAAAAGAAGTTTCTATTCGTCATAACCTGTGATGACCCGGAATTTTGGATATTTGAAATGAGAATATTTAATTGATTTTGAATATTCAAAAGGGTAATTTTAACTTGAATCACTATTTATCGGTAATTTTATTTTTGAATTAAACAATTAAAAATTGGGTAAAATGTTGAATCTGGAGTTTTGGGCATGTTAAAAATAATTTGGAGGCTTATAAAATTCATATTAATGATGCTGAAGATAATAGAACTTTTAAAATTGAAATTAAAAGTGTTTTGTTCAGTTTTGTAAATATATCGTTTAAAATGATATTTAAAAATAGCCTTCCGGGGCACAATCTCGGAATGCGACGAAACCAGTTCCATTGGATCCGTAATATTGTATTATTACCGGATTTCAAATTTCGTAGCTTTCGGAGCTATCGTGTGATCGTACGAGATATAAACGCCAAGAGAATAATTAACCGATTTAAATATCTTTATTTGATTTAAAAATCAAATCAGAGTCACCAATCTTTCATCTCAGCCGACCTACTCCTCTCTAAGTAATCACGTATTCTTTGCCTTCTGAAACACGCCCATTCTTTCTTCACGAAAATTTTCGCTTAGAAGGAGAAAATAATGGCCAAACAAATCCATCTTTCTCCTCCCTTTAAAATAAAAATACACGGCTCCTCCTTTCTCCAAACAAACATAAAATAAAAATTCAATTAAATCGTGATATCATTTCCTGGAAAGGGGAAAAGCGATTCGCGTTTGGATTGGAGTTTTGGGCTCGCGCGTAAGTTATCCGAAAGAGATGGGGATGAGGCCGGCGACGCGCTGATGGTGTCGCGGCAAAGGCAGGTCGAAGAAAAGGGTTCGGCAGTGCTTCGCGAGGGCTTGGGTGGCTCGGTGTTTTATGGGGAGGGTTCGACATCGCGATCGATTAACGGCGTGAGTAGGGCTTCGCAAGGCTAGCCATCATCGGTCGTTGGAGGCAGAACTTCCAGTTCACGACTATCTCTTAGAGCCGCTTGAGTGATACTCGATGAAGGCGACTCAGCGATTTGGGCTTGGGTAATTTTTACAGTAAGGTAATAGTTCTGTTTCAATTTAAATTCATTAATTTGTATACAAAGGATATATATTCATATATGCATGTAAGCAGTAAGTATATATGCATATCTATTTAAATAATATAGAGAAACAGTTTTAAATATAAAGTTAGTTCTGTTTTAATTAAATTAGAATTAGAGGTAAATTAAGAAAAGATGTATGTACATATAATTTGGAAAATAGAATTTAAATGGTAATATGAATTATGTTTATAAGGTTCAATATGTATATGTCAACAAGATATATATATACAAGGTTGGAAATATAGGAATTTTGAATTTATGGAAGTTCATATGAAAATTTGATTTTTGAAATCTATGAATTGATTTAAAAATACAAATTATTAGTTAATTAAATTAAATTAAATTTATCAAAATCGAATTTAATTATTCGTTGGTTCGAATATTAATAAAATCAAATGTCTGTACTAGGTCTAAAATCGGGAAGGAAATAGCCAGTTTGGATCGGACTGAAATTTAAGGGCAAAGGTGAGTTAATCTCACTCATCTGGTTTAATTTAAATTTAAATGGTTAAATTTAAATAATTGGTTGGATGATTGAATTGGTTTGATGTGCTATATTATATATAGTAGTATATATAGTATATATTGGAGTTGATATCCCCGCATTATATAGCGGATGAGACCCTATGCACCGCATAATAGCGGATGATAATATTTTAAACCCATATACCGCGATATTCCACCTTGAAGTGGAATTGGTATTGTGCTAACATTTGTGGATGCAGGGAAACAGGTTGGAGGGATCCAACTGGATTCCTCAAAATTATTTAGATTATTTAATATTCTGTGTTATGAATATTGATATCCTGTGATGATTTTACTGGCAATTGAAATATTTGATGATATGGTTGGATTGAATATTTCAGTAAAAGGAGTTATCAAAATATATTGAATTGGATTTTTGGAAAGAAATAAAAGAGTAAATTTTAAGTAAATAATTCAAGTGAATTTGAATAAGGGAATTTTGAATTAATAGGGAAAATATAAACTTTAAAACTAAAGTGATATTAAATGTAAAGAATAAAGGATTTATTTTTAAATTTAAGGATTAAATTTAATTAAGAAATAAGAAGGAATTTTGGAAATCTGAAATTGATATTTTCAGTTAAAAAGATTTTAAATCATAATTAAGAAATAAAATCTGAAAGTTAATGAATTTTGGACAAATGAAGTAAGAAAATTTATTTCAGAATAAAGTGAATTGGAAATCAATTGTAAATTGATTTAAGAGTTTGGGATTTGAAATTTTAAAGAGAAGTGAGATTTTGGAATTTATAAACTGGATTTATAAAGTAAAATAAAATATCAGTGGATATTTGAAAATATAAATTCAAGGTGGGAATTTATAAAGGGATATGAATTGGTTTAAAAATTATTTTTAAAAGTTGTGAAGAGAAGGGTATTTCCTTGGATAGCCAAGTATGTTTTCAAAGCAATTCGAAATATAAGTTAAAAGTTTTAAGTATGTTTTTTAAAAAAAGCATGTTTTAGAAAATTTGTTTTTTTCTAAATGTTAATTTCCAAAGTAAGTATTTTCAAAAATCTATTATTGTAGTAATTATATAAAAGTGACTTAGTATTATGTTAAAAGAGAAATTTAGTTTATATTTATAAAGTGGTTTTATTTTAAATATTCTTAAAGTATATATCTTTGAATAAAATATTAAAGTAGTTTTAATTTAAATGTTTAAAGTATATTTTATAATAAAGTGTTTTTAAATTATTTAAAAATCTAAAAGTATTTTGTACTTGGTGTTTCAGTGGAAATAAATATTTGGGAAATGCATTCCGTGAAAGGAAACTGTTTTGGGATTGTTTCAAATGAGTTTTGAAATTTGGAAATATATCTTGAAAGGATATTTGAGGTTAATAAATAATTTGGGAGAATTATTTATTGTTTGATGGATGTTTGTGAATGTTAATTGATAGTTAAATAACCGACTATCAATATTGGCCAAATGCGCTGATCGTTTCGAAGAGACCGGGATCGAGATTTATTTCTCGAAAACCACTTCGATCCGGTTTGTACGTTTTGTGGAAACGATTTTGGAGTCGAAGATGGAGCAGTGAAGTGCAAGGGCTAGTCGCTACTAATCCTGAGGATATTTCCAAAATGGATGTAGTAGGGGTAGTGCCTTCGGTTCCGTTCGGACCCGGGACGGACTTGTATGGACGAATGCTTTTGGAACATCGTCAGCGGACGATGGGCATTCTAAGGGATATGTTCTGAAAGGTAACGCTTAGCCTCGAGCCTCATCAACCGGGAATGACTGAAAATCAGGGGTTATGCAGCAAGGCTTCGTGGGTCGCACCCACTGGAGAGTAAGGTCATCCCTGTCTAGATGTCCCTTTTATTTCGGCTTAGTGGTGCGGTTGTTGATCCCAACCGTGGGGTGATTTTATTCGGAATTATCCAGTAAGGGATGGTTCCGGCCTTGTGTTGCAGGGGAGCGGGCGTACTCCTCGGTATTGTGATCTAGGCCACGTACTATGACAAGTGGTACCCCAGTGCCTAGTCATTCGTTGGAAATCCATTCTCCCTACGTGCTTTTATGAGTTTTGTTTGTATACCTAGTATGCTGGAATTTAATGAATGTAACAATTTCGGCTATTTTAATAAGTATTTATATATAGACACTATTATAATATCAGAGGATTTTGGTAAAAAGTGTTTTGGCTATCGTAAGGTAAAAACCTGACATGTTTATTTGTGGCGTGGTCTTACGAGATGCTTTTGATTTCAAAGGATTTTGAAACTTTAATAATTAATTTGAGTGTGATTTTCTCATGCTAGTATTCCAGACTGACTCGGGTGTTATTTCATTATAATGCTCGGGTCAGACCGAGTATTATAGGATACAGGATATGATGCTGTGGAGCTCAAGAGACGAGCTGGATGGAGATACGTATTTTCGTACTTGTGTATGGTATATTCTGTTGTGTTGTTTAGCTGTGTACTCTGTTGTATTGAAGACATGCCATGATTATGGTCCAGTTGTATGTTATGTGTTCTCTGATGTATACTCTGATGCTATATTGTATAAAACAGATATAGTTTTGATTTGTGTAAAGATCTGTTAATATATATTATATTTTATTCCGCTGCGATGGTTAGATTCTGTTGTTGTTATATTTTCTTCTTCTACCTCTTCTTCTTTAACACAAATGGTTCGATTTTCCGGCTTGGAAGATCGGCTCGTTACATAACCTTTCACGAATGGACATGACTGTTGTTCTTCTATAAATAGGGGTTAGTTTCAACGAATTTTAGATCAGATTTTCTGGTTTTTCACTTCTCTTCTTCTTCCATATTTTCTTATTCAAAATTCTATCATCACTCTGCCGAAATCAATATTGAATCTGACTAGATTATCTCTGGTTTGATTCTCTATTACTATCTCAACAAGATCCAAGTGCTATTCAGAGTTATAGGCTTCTTTGTAATCTATCTAGCGAGAAAAAATGTGATTGTAGCCTTGGAAATCAATCAAGCGAGAAAATGTGTGATTGTAGCCTTGGAAATCAATTGGGTGAACTTGTTGCCTCGGAAATCAAGTATCTCTACCCAGAGGATTGTGATTCTGGAGGGTGTACCTCGTAGCCTTGAAACCAAGGGTTGTAATTGTTGAATTGCTTTTGAAAGGAAATCTGTACTTAGTTGTGCGGGACTGGATGTAGGGTAACCTCGAACCAGTATAAAATCTGGTGTGTTCTTTCCTTTACTGCATTTATTTTATTTCTGCATCTGTGTTTGTTTCTATGATTATATCTGTGTCTGAATATTACATACATCTGTGTACAAATTAACATAAACTTAAAAAGATTTAGTAATTTCTTAAAAACACTATTCACCCCCCCCTCTAGTGTTGTCCCTAGCCTTAAGATCCATAATCCGCATTCCTCACATTATTTTAGTATAAACGGTTTAAAATCTATCTTCTTTAAATATTCATATTATTTTGATTTTCCAAACTATTTTACTTTTAAACCATTTTTAATACTCAAACTATTTACTATGAAACTATTTTAACTTTTTAAATTATTTTAAAATATTTAAACTAATTTCCAAAAATTTAAACTGGTCAAGGATGGAATGTTTATATTTAAATCTTGGATTTAAATGCGAATTGGGTTAAAATGAAGTTATAACCTAAATCGAGATCTGAAATGATTTGAAAGTGAAATCGAGATATTGGAGTGAAATGATATTTCAAGTGAAAATGACGTATCAAACTGAATATGATTTTTGAAGTAAATATGATATTTCGAAATGAATTTGATTTTGAAGCTAATATGATATTTTAATATCAAGTATGAATTGTTTTCGAAATATAAAAGTACCAACCGATGTGCAAAACGATGTTTGGTTGTTAAAGAGACCGGAGCCTCTTATTGGCATACTCTCTGTCAATATTGGAACCACTTTAACAACTATGTATGCGGAGGAGACTCCAGAACGAAGTGGTTGGATTTTGCGTCATTTGCTGGATTTGAAGGAAGAGAATGATGATGGATTGGCCTGACACTTGTGTCAATTTGAAATGACTAAAACAGGAGCCGTACTGACCAATGAGGTTAGCTACCTCTAGCGGACACACCTTTTCTTATTACTATCATGACATTGTTATCGATTGGTGCGCATCCTCGGATTTTGGGAGTGTTGGACGCGGTGGGCCGTTAGGGGTTACCACCAGCCGGGAATGGTAAACTAGTAGTATCCTACCTTGGGCATTGCCCCACGTGCCTTGTCATACTTTTATCCTTATACGAGACCCCTACGATTTTGGTTTAATGTTGTCATATCACAGTGCATCCCTATCCACCGACGGTTTACTGGTGTTTTATATGCAAACTGTACGACAATGCTTAAAAACGCGTTAAGGGTGATCAATGTAAAGCCTTAACGCTATATTGATATCTTATATTACTGGTAGACATTATATATGTAGCGTATTCTACTACATATAAATATTTTGACGGATCCTTAAGAGATGGAAAATCCTGTAACATCTCTTGAGTTATTGCACACACGTTGTACACTGGATATGAGATGTGAAACCCTGTAAACATCTCTGATACTACGGCACTCATGTTATATGTGATATAGATTTGACTCACATAAGAATATTTTAGTCCTGATTCGAGTGTTTTGTTTTTTCATTACGCTCGGGTCAACCCTGAGTTTTTTTGCGCATTGAAGACCATTTTTCCAGAGGACAAAGACGAAGATTTGGTATATTATTACTATTATTATTCTCTGCATCATGCTATTCTGCTGCATTATTTATATATCCCTGATGTATATATCATACAAGATAAAGGTTTGTAAGAAACCCTAACATATCCTAGGCCAAGGAGTTGGCGGGTAGTGTGAATCAAAATGCTGCATGTAATAATTGTTCATGACAGATTGATTTTGAATCGCCCCAAAAAGAGTTCGGGAGCGACTGTCATTAAATGACTAATTTATGTTTTGAACACATGTATTATAAACTTGAACCAAATCAGTTATATATATATATATAACAACTCCTGTAAGTATTTATGAATACTTATTCTGATGCACTGAGAAACAACTATTTGTTCCAAGAAATACCAACTTCATAGTGAAGAAATTTCTTTAAGAAATTATTGGTAGTAAAATGAATTTGGGTACGATCCATGGATAAAACCGATTATAATGGATGAAATGAAATTGACCAAACTTAAATGAACACAAATATATTAGAACGTCTAATGAGTATTCTTGTACATTAAAGAGAAACTGTGAGTTTCTTGTTGATGTCAAAAATAAATAATCCTCGGTTGTTTAATTAAACCATTAAGAGTATTAACTCTATGATATGGTACGATATGCTAAGCCAAAATAGGTTCCAAGTACATTATCCAAATATGATTTTGATAGTTGTATCCGAAGTGTTATGATCCACTGACCAAAAATGTGTCTTTATGAAAAAGATAAATGCAGTTGGAATATAGTGAGCCACATTGATAAGAATATTACTATGGATTTTAATTATTGAAATTAATAGATTCACCATTCGATGTGCTCAAGCTGGTTTGGATTTTACTCACAAAATTATAGCCCAGTGTGACTTTATGTTTTAGTATATATGTGTTGAAATAGAAAGTTCTAAATGTAGAATTAATTAGTCTGTTTGAACATAACGACCAAAGTGTCTCGAAGTTAGTGGGCGTGATATTGAGTTTGCAGGTTTTTCGAATACAATCCGAGAACGGATACAAAAGTATCATTCAGAAAAGCATCAAAATTGAACTAGTGTTTTGACAGAAATATCGAATAGCTTGATTATTAATCAAAATGCAAGGAAGCACGTGCTCATTAGAAAGAGCATTAAAAGGTACGTTGATATTTACAACTATAAACAAAAAATACGTTGTTGATTTTTTAGCGATGTACTTGTGCTAAAAATCAACCTTAGTTGTTTTAATACTCGACGTTGGGTTTGTAAATAATGTCTTTTATAGTAAGTACAAAAGATATTGAGAATGTCCCAAACGATATGCAAGGATACCTTATTAAAATGTTTAAAATGGAACATATAAGAAGGATTCCTTATGTATTGAAAATAGGAATTGCCATACATGTTACGTTGTCTATGACATCGTGATTTGTTTGTGTGTTTGATACATGAAGCAAATATCAAATCCAAACTGACATCACTAAATGGTTGTTTGATATTTTCTTGTGTATTTATGAAATACTAAAGAATTGTTTACAGAAATAACAAACTCCTTATGAAGGAGTGTTCGGACTCAAATTTTCATAAGTGATATTGAGTATAATATGTCAATAATAAATTCAAGTTAAAAATCTTTAAGTTGGAAATGTTCCAAATGAAAGAGTGTGCCTAATTCAATGAAAATGGCTAAGTACATCGTCTTGAATAGTGCCGTAACAAAAGCAATGTATATAAATATAAATACATAAATTTATAACTGAGCTATGGATGATTCCAAATGTCGAGAATCCCATAACATTGTTAAATGATAACAATGTCACGATATGGTTCATTACAGAACTTAAAGCTCATTAGAAGTCGAGAGACATACTCAGAATTGTTCCACATGATAAAGGTAGATTATCAGCATCGAAGAGAGTTGATTGACAGAGTAGAAAATTGAAGCATAATAACATATTCGTTTATTGAGGGACTGATCTAATTGGTTTTGAAAAAACTGATTGGAGAAGTAGGAATGATATTCCATAGTTGACCCTAAGTGCAAATGGGAGATCGAGATTGATAGAGTTAGGGGTATGCCCTAGGAGCAATTATGTAATTTGTTACATCTATCAAATTCGATAACCAATTTTGTTCGAAATAAAAGGTGTTTCTTTCTATTATATATTAATTAATTAATTTAATTAAAAGTATATTTAATAGAAAAATCATATATGGTATGATTTGTGATAATAGTTACAAAGAGTTTTAACCATGAGAAATTTATCACAATAAAAAAATATACCATTTTAAATATTCCTAGTCAAGATGGTTTGAGACTATAAATCAATATATTCGTTGAGACTATAGTACGTAACGCTCTCCAAATATTGGGCAGTGTATTATTCATGGCTGTTACGGGCACCAAAGGGTTACTTATTGATAGTTATTGAATAACCATAGAATTACTCACTATATAGTTTTATGCTAGTTAATATAACTAAGGTCAAACAGAAAATATCGATTTGACTAATTTACACAGTTCTCTCGACTTATGAATACTATTAATCTTCAATGTGGAAGCTTCGCATTGATTATAGTTAAACCATAGCAAGATGTCCATCGAAAGACCATAGTTGGGTTGAGTGAAAGCATTGGAAGTGAAATACTATTCAGGAAAGGATTCGTCTCCTTAGTTATGTGAGGTTAGTATCACGATTAACTGATGTCAACTCAAAGATAAAGTCTCTGGCCAGAGCGGTTTGGTTAATGATAATATTTATTATTAAACCAAGGACTTTATGTTTGGATTATAAAGTTGAATATGGACAATATTGGAATTTTGACCACTACCAAATTCCATAACTCCAAAGTGATATAGTTTTGACGAAGAGAAATGGTATAGATAATTGTCACTATTGGGTACTGCTTAGAATAAGTAAAATAGGACTTTACCAAAAGATGTGTAAGCAATAAATTCAGCCAAAAAGTCACACCACTAGCTAAGATGACGTGTGAATGTTAATATTCGAATTGTTCGATATTAATCGCTAACTGAATTTACACCTTTAAGTCGCACAACCGTAATGATGAATTCTTTGAAAAACCACATGATTTAATTAATTTATAAAATGTTGTAAATTAATTAAATTAAATTATTATTTAAGAAATATTAATTATTATTTAATTTAGGTGATGTCTGAGAGTTGTTTGTAATTATTTGAATGTATTTATAAAAGTTATATTTGCACGCATTGATATACGATATTGAAGTAATTTAAATAAAAATAATAATTGCATGTAGTGATTTATGGAAATTTTATGTCATTTGATGGCATGTAATTTTAGCCATATCATGTGAAAAGAAAGAAGTGGAGGGAGGGAAGATCAACGGAATTAACTAGGGAAGTTTTAATTAAAGAATGTGAAATGTTTCATTCTTTTAATTAAAACATATCCACCAATTCATTTCTAAAGACCACTCATTCTTTCTAATTCGTTCTTTTTATTTCTCTACTCCTACCTTTTCATGGTAGAAAACAAAATAAAATTTCAAAAAATTTCAACTACAAATCAAATGCAAACATCAACAAATAATAATGAAACACAAGTGATTCATCTATCTCTTACAAGGATTGGGTATGGATCTCGAAGATCTGAGGAGATATCATAATTCAAGGTGCATTCTTTTGGCTGCATCTTAAGGTAAAATTTTCATTTTATTTATTCATATGATTAGATCTTTAGCATATCACATCTGAATATAAGTTTATATATATAACTTGAACTATTTCTTTTTCTATCACATCTTCTTTAATAATATATGTTTACAATATTAACTTGATTTAGATCCATTTTGTGCTATTCCCTTTTGATTACATGTCCATCTTCTTAATGTTAGTGCTGTGACATATTACATCTCATTTAATTAGTTGTTCATGATGTTCTTATAGTTTACATCTGAAATTTTACCAAGAGTTTATATATGCCTAAGTTATTCCATTTGTTCTTGTTTTAGAAACCATTTATTTATATGATTTTATTTTGATTCAACTTATGTAAAATACATATAGTGTCTACTTGAAATCATTTGAGAATTGAATATAAGACTTATATGATTGTTGTTTGAATATAATTTTTTCGTTAATGTAACTTTTGTCTGGGTGTTAAAAAAACATAATTGGACTTTTGTGTATATTTGTTAACTTCAAATTCTAACACATGCTAAATGATAAACATTACATATTCATTTTTTTGTTAGTTTTAATACATAGCTTGCAATTAATTACATATATGTGTGAGTATGTTGTTTTAATTCAAGGTTTATAAATTTACTTTTGTCCAAAATCACAATTTTAACTTTAAAATTCTTCCTAAATTGAAACTTGATTTATATTTGTTAATTCTAGATTTCATCATATGAGAATTGCCAAAATTAATTTTATAAGCATATATGTTTAAGAGTTTAATAATTGATTTGAAATGACATTGATTGAATGTGTAAAGGAAGGAGGAAAGTCCTCCACCTTTCCTTCTTCGTAAATGTCAACCTTAATCCATTAATTGTCTATTTGTAAATACAAGTTAACTTTTGTCTATTAGTAAAATACCTTTTAATATATTATGTATAAGTGTAAATTGAACTTATATATACATATGTTACTGTTAGTTACATGTTTTAAAATAAAATTTGGCCAACAAAGGCATGTGTGAATTCTGTAGTAAATGGCACTTACCACATCAAATAATTTAATTAAAAAGAGAGATGAAATGTTTCTCTTTCTACCTTTTTGGCCATATCTTACCTTATTTAATTATTTATGTTAAGAGAAAGTAACAAAAGGTTTCTATCTTTAAAACTTCTACATGTTTATATATATATATTATGTATCATGTGCGGCTTATATGTTGCTTTTACCATTAAAACACATGTATACATTTGATACATTCATTATAGGGTACTTTTGGCACAGGTCCTTATTAAGGTTCAAAATACACGAAAAGTCCTTCACTAAATTTCAGTGTAAATTAGGTCCCTATTTTTTTCACGATTATTGCAGAGCATGATGCAACTTTTCATAAAAGTTGCTAACATTTCCGCAACTTTTCTGTACACTGTGAACATAGTGTATGAAAGTTGCTAAAATATCAGCACTTATTTATAAAAGTTGCTAACATTTCAGCAACATTTATGTACACTGTGAACACAGTGTATGAAAGTTGCTGAAATATCAGCACTTATTTATAAAAGTTGCTGACATTTCAGCAATAATTTATAAAAGTTGCTGACATTTCAGCAATAATTTTTCTTTGTTTCTAGAAAATAGGAACCAGATTTACAATGAAACTTTGACAGGGAAAGTTGCTGAAATATCAGCACTTATTTATAAAAGTTGCTGACATTTCAGCAATAATTTTTCTTTGTTTCTAGAAAATAGGGACCGGATTTACAATGAAACTTTGACAGGGACCCGCTTTACAATATGAAAGTACGATAGGGATGCCTCCCTAATTTCCACTTCATTATATTACATACAAATTTAAATTTAATTTAAAATTCCTTTTTATCAAATTAAATAAAATATGATTTTATCTAAAATTTTATTAGATTAGATCTAATTTACACTTAGACTACATAGGCCCAATAAGAATCTAAAAGGAATTTTTTTGAAATTTACCCTACAGCTCCGCTGTGGGTTGGCCCTGTTCCAACATTTAATCTTTTGAATTAAATTTTAAATTTAATTTTGAAGAAAATTAGTTTGGAGAGAAAGAGGGTTGAGTTTTGCAAGAGATAGAGTTTTGTTACGATCAGTAAAGAATTAAGGTTCTCGGTGTTCGGTATGGGTTATATTTATTGGGGCACCGGTTGTCATCAACCGTTAGATCAATTTATATAAAATCCAGGCTGTTCGGCCTACTCAAACCCTAGCCTGGAATGCTCGATCGGTCGACAAGTAGGGATTGACCGATCCAAACTAAGGCATTGACTGGTGGAGTTTTCCTTATTTAAAATATTTGTTTTCCTTAGTTAGTTATTTAGTAGTCTACGATTCCGAATTTTTAAATGTTGATAACTTTTTCATATGAGCTCCGATTTCAAAATTTATATATGAAAATTGTCCAGAAAATCGCTACAAATGCAACGGCATAAGTTTCATAGCTAAATTCGAATGTTTGTATAAATTCCATTTTTACACTTGTTATATTTAATTTAATTTCTTTTATTAAATTTTCGATTAATCTTTGTGGGGTGTTACAATCTTCCCCCTTAAAAGGATTTCCTCCTCGAAATCTCCAAGGATTGAAAGTACAACTCGTACGTGTGGAAATTAATACTTACAACCATCTACTCAACCATCAACCATTGTAATCATTGTCCTTAGTTCAAATTATAATGCAATATGTACATATAGGCATGGAATGCATATGAACCTATACTAATGCAAAAATTAGGCGGCCTTCTGATCTAGTTGACCTCCTTAAATGCAAATGCTTATGCTATGCACCCAAATATATGCAACATCCTATGTAAATGTACTAGCAATTCTATATGTATGTGCAACCATTCAATCCATATGTAACAACCATGCACATAACTCGGTAAAATAAAATAAGTGATGGTGTGAGTGTATGCTAGCTTGAGAATATATTTGCTTAAGTGTGCAAATATCAATTTAATAAATACATCAATTAACATCCATCATCCAAAACATATCCCAATAACACGTTTGAAACCATTCCTAACATCGCATTGTCGCTATCTATGGGGTATACTAGGCTAAACTCTAAACGTATAAGCAGTTTATACACATTTAGCTAATACGGAAACATACCAAGAAGAATTCTAAGTGGGTAGTTCAAATCTTCTCTTCAGGCTCCCTTGTATCTCCCGGGATCATCTTCACACTGGATCTTAACAAGCTTAATAACTTTATCACAGTGTCTTTTTGTACCATGCTCTAGAATACGAGTGGATGCACGGAGAACAAGTGACTCCCTTTCTACCTCCACCTCCTCTAGCTGACTCGGCTCGACTACAGCGTCTGTATCATGTAGACACTTTTGCAAGAATGACACATGAAAAATGTTATGTACTCCTGCTAACTTTTCAGGAAGCTTCATCCTATAAGCTAACTTCCCTACTCTACCTGTGATCGGAAAAGGCCCTACAAACATTGGATCTTAACAAGCTTAATAACTTTATCACATAGTCTTTTTGTACCATGCTCTAGAATACGAGTGGATGCACGGCGAACAAGTGACTCCCTTTCTACCTCCACCTCCTCTAGCTGACTCAGCTCGACTACAGCGTCTGTATCATGTAGACACTTTTGCAAGTGTGACACATGAAAAATGTTATGTACTCCCGCTAACTTTTCAGGAAGCTTCATCCTATAAGCTAATTTCCCTACTCTATTTGTGATCGGAAAAGGCCCGACAAACATTGGTGCTAACTTTCCCGAATTACCAAATCTTAAAACATGTCGTAGGTAAGATCTTCACAAAAACCATGTCGCCCACTACGAACTCCAACTCTGTACATCTCTTATCAACGTAATACTTTTGCCTATCTTACGCGGTTTTCATCCTTCTACAGATCAATTCTACCTTCTCTAATGTCTCTCTTACCATATCTGGTCCAAGAATAATCATATCCATAGTGTCCCACCAACAAGACAGAGATCTACAATGCCTCATGTGTAAAGCATTGAATGGTATCATCCCAGTACTTACCTGATAGCTGTTATTATAGGAAAACTCTACTAGTGGCATGTGATCCTCCCAAGAGCCTCCGAAATCTAAGATATACATCTGAAGTAAACCCTGCAACACCCATTCACCCTCTTCGTTTGTCCATCTGTTTATGGATGATAAGCGGTACTCAAACTCAACTCATTGCCTAAAGCCTCCTGAATACTCCTCTGAAACTTGCTGGTGAAAAGCGGATCTCGGTTACTAACGATGCTGGAAGAAAATCCATGTAACCTAACTATCTCTTTCGCATATAGTGTCGCCAAAGACATAGAAGTCCTCGTACTCTTGACTGGAACAAAATGAGCACATTTGGTTAGTTGGTCAACTATGACCCAAATACTCTCATTCCCCTTCCTAGGTAGTCTATCAATGAAATCCATCGAAATATTCTCCCACTTCCACTACTGGATTCTAATGGTTACAACAATCCTCCTGCTTCTTCTGCTCCACCTTTACCCTTTAGCTAGTCATACATTTGGCTACATACTCTGCCACATGCCTCTTCATACCCGGCCAATAAAAGACCCTCTTTATATCATGATACATTTTGTATCCACTATGATAAATGGTTATCTTAGAACGATGAGACTCGGCTAGTGCTGTGTCAATTAGCTCCATAATGAGAGGAACACATAATCTACCATCTCTCCATAGCCACCCCTTCGAGTTAATGGCACAACGCCTTAAATGACTCGACTTCTCTCCTCAACTAAGATTCCTAAAAATATCCAATAACTCATTATTGTGCTTCTGACTTGACCCAATGCGGTCCATAAGTGTAGGCTGCACATCCAATGTTGCTAACAATCTTGGAGTGATGTCTGACGATGGTCGAAAATCGAACGTAGAGATAAACTCCAAGTGCTTCCACTCTAAGAACATGGGACTTAATATCGCATGCTTTCTACTCAAAGTATCGGCTACAACACTGGAGTATAGGAGATATCGAATTCGTACGATGCCAAAATATCCATCCAACAGTGCTACTTTGAATTCAAATCCTTCTAGGAGAACAAATACTTTAGAGATTTATGATCCATGTACAGCTCAAACTGCTCTCCTAATAAATAGTGCCTCCATGACTTGAGTGCAAAGATAATGGCTGCCAACTCAAGATTATGGGTAGGGTAATTTCTCTTGTGGACTTTCAACTGTCAACTAGGATAGCCCACCACTCTGCCTTCCTACATTAAGACCTCACCCAACCCCATACCGCAAACATTGGTATACACTATGAATGCCTTCTACCATCGGGAAATACTAGAATAGGTGCACTAGTCAACGACTCCTTCAACTTGATAAAAGCATTCTCACACTTCGAGTCCTACGAGAAAACCAAATTCTCCTTAGTAAGGAGGGTCAGAGGATTAAAAATATTAGCGAAGTCCTTAATGAACTTCCCAAAGTAGTCTACTAAACCAAGAAAACTCCTTTCTTCCATGGCATTCTTCGGCACATGCCAATCTTGTACTACGACAACTTTACTAGGATCGACCGACAACCACGCTTAGAGATAACATATCCCAAAAAGTGCACCTCCTTTGTGCCAAAAGTGACATTTGGAAAATTTCACCTTTAACTTATGCCCACGGAGAGTATTGAGCACTTCTACTAGATGCAACCTGTGCTCCTCCTCTCTTTTTGAATAGACTAATATGTCATTGATAAATACCCCCGTGAACTTATTAAGCAACCCTCTAAAACTCGACCCATCGGATCAACAACGTAGGCGAGTGCATTGGCCAGTCCTAAGGGCATGACTAACCACTCATCTGTGTAGTTAATGCCTCGCTATTACCCCGCTGTAACCTTGCTATATCTCATAGCGGATTTCTACCGCTACAATTTTTCCATATAGCCCAGCCTTTCCGCTTTAAGCCCCGCTATTTCCGCTATATCCCGTTATTCCCGCTATATTCTGCTATTTTCGCTATATCTTCTTTAAAAGAAATGAATTGAAAAATGACATTTATACATTATAAAAATTATGAAATTAATTTATTTAATTTGAATTTTTAATATATTTTCAAAAATGAAAATAGTCTAATATTCTACTAAATTCAGTTTGTTATATAGCAGTTTTACGTTTATTTACAGTATATTCACACATGTTTTTATTTAAAATTATTTATGTATTAATGATAATTCAATTGAATGTTAATTTTTCATTTAATTACCATTTATATATTTGTAAAAACATTAAGTAGGAGTTTTATATGCTATTTTAGAGTCATCCGTTATATCTCGCTATATCCTCGATGTATCTCTATTATGACTTTTTGCACCTCCGCCGCATTAAATCTACCGAGCGCTTTAACTGCACAGCCACTCATAAAGTACATTGGTTGTACGAAAAGCAGTCTTCTGAATACTATCCTCGGCTACACCCGGCTGATGGCATCCGTTAGCTAAGTCAAGATGAGATACACGTTCGCTCCAACTAATTGATCAAAGAGATCGCCTATGCTAGGCAATGTGTAACAATTCTTCTTTGTCATCTTATTCAGCTCATGATTATCGATGCAAAGCCTTGAAGAACCATCTGCCTTGGTGACAAAGACAACTGGTTCTCCCCACTCTGAAATACTCCTCCTATTGAAGCGCTTATGCAACAACTTGTTCACTTGCTTATTCAGTTCGCATCTTTTTTTAGGATCCACGTGCCTTAAAGTTAAGGCAAAAGGTCTGGCGTTCTCCACACGATAAATCCGAAACTCGAACTCTTTCTAGGGTGGGAGACCGGAAACCTCGGAAAAGATATCTGGATAGCATCTAATTATTGTCACTGAAGCCAGCTAGCTCATCGTTTGATAGGTCTAAAGGATATAGTAACTCAACATAACCGAACATCTAGGATCGCAATAAACCTCTAGATAGTGTTTGCTATAGATACTCAAATGAACAACTTTCCTATCACAATCTAAGATCGCCCTATATATGGTTATCCAGTCCATACCCAAAATAAACCCAACCTAGAAAATCCTAAGAAAAAAATATCGCGATTGAACTCAACCCCCAAAGTAAACAATTTCAAACCCTATATATCATTGACAAATATGCTAATCCTCCAATAGGGTTTGATACAACCACTGGGTCTATAACTATGTTAATGTTTAAGTGCAACTTATATGCAAGTGTACTCGAAAAAAAGAGTGCAATGCCCTAGTGTCAAATAAGGTATGAACGGATAAATCAGATAGAGTTAACAGACTTTCAATTACGACCACCTTCCCTTTGTCCGCAACTGGAGGCGCACTCGAGCTGGGAACAACATCTAGTGCGTAATCTGAAACCACTTGGGTACAGGTTTTCGATGGTGCCGGACAACCCCTCCTCATGTGCCAGAATTGATTGTAGTTGAAACATTTGATCTTTGAGATGTCCATCTTGCACTCATTCGCAAAATGCCACCTCTTACCACATCTCCTACACTTGATCTCCTGCTTCTTAATCTTCTCTCGAGCCCCTGTTCTGCACTTTGCGCTGATTATGCTGGGGTGTCTTTCCTCCTTGCTTCTTGGGCTCACTCTTCACTTCCTCCTTGGAAATAGTATTCAGCAAGACCATCTCCACCAGACCTTCATAAGTCACACCTATGGGAATATGACCAAGGGCCAAACATTGATGAGGTTGATTCAGCTCCTTTACAAACTTTCAAGCTTTCTTGTGAGGGGTATTGATCAGATCCAAACCAAACCTAGCCAACTTATTGAACTGATTTACATATTTCTTCATCGACATCTCTCGTTGCTGCAAACGTATGAACTTATACAACCGTACTACATGCTCTGCCATGGAAAGAAACTTCGTTTCAAAATGCCTCCTAAACTCTCCCTAAGTCATCTCTTCTTCATTGGCCTTCGCCACTACCACGTCCCACCAATTCAAGGCCTCTCGTGGTAAATGTCAGGCGATAAGCTGTCTCCTAACATAATCTCCAAGACCCATCAATCTAAAAATCCTCTCAAGTGTGAATCCATACCTTCGAGTCCACATAAGACTCAGTCCCCACATATGGCTTTCCTCCTAGACTCACAAAGTCCTTACATAGCTTGGCGAAACCGACGGTAGGTGGGAGGGCAGGAACTACACCTAGCACCCACTCTATGGGTTCTGTATTATGGTTAAGCGTGGCTTGTCCTCTCGCTTGCATATATCGATGGACCCATATCGGAATGTTCACGCTCGAAATCTCTGTTGCATGACCTGAGCCACAACAGTAGGATCGCTCGTCCTAATATTTTTTATTTAGAAATCATTAGCAGCATTTCCACATATAATATTGGCAAGTATAAGTACTAGCGTATTTTCGTATTATACTTATACACAAATCCTTCGAAAAACTTTTTATCTATATATATATATACACACATTTTAGAAACCCATTTTGAAAATTTTCTTGAAAACTTTTTTCTTTGAATTTTTTTTCCAATTTTTTTTTTTTATGTTATCTCAATACGCGCCTAACTCCTAAGGAATTTTAAACCTATACTCCAATAACAAGAGTGACAACCTACACCTCGCGACACACTAACCCAAAGCCTAGAATGACTTTCATACTCGTGTTGTGCCAAGAAGTATGAGCTATTGGGTTTTTAAAACATTACGGAGACTAAGAATATAAGAATAAAATCTAAGACATCTACACTTTCAGATCTCACAATGGAAGATAATAAAATATAAATGCAGAAAATAGTCCTCTCAGAAAATATCGTAGAAAACACGGTCTCAAAACATACATAGTCATAATCCAGAGTTTATAGAAATATGACATATAGATTGATAAGTACTACTAAGTATGGTAAGTAGTTACATGGAAAGTAATGAAAAGTAAAAAAGTAATGTCAATGCCAAGCTTGCCTCTCCACATACTAGATCTGGGTCGATCACCTGCTGCCCCCATAGTGGAGAAAAAAGAAAGGAGTGGGGCAAACAAAAGTCTATTGAATGAGTTATGTCATTAATATATGGCAAACACATTCAATTGACTTCATTAATACTCTATGTGACCTAGGGTGTCCTACTTGTGTTTGTGAACACTTACTAAGGCAGGTGTTCGTTAACCTAAGAGGTATAGTTATAAATACACCTACACTAAATATCTTATGAAGGCCTATACTTAGGGTCAAACATCTAATAAAACCTTAAAAACAATGACATTTCAGGCTAATAACTACTGGAGCTATTCCAACATAGGATTGCCTACAATATCAACTTTAGGAATACTTTCCCAAATTACGACTACATGTATCGTATTTATGCATTGAGGAGATCCCATAGTGTCGACTCATGCCAAAGACATCTTAGGGTCCGCTGTATCTGTGTCCAATCTCAATGGTAACGTAACGCCACTTATTACACAACGTCGGTCATCTAACAACAATATCATGTCTTAATTGTCATATGTGCTGAGGAATCTCCCGTTAGTAACGGGCCATACACTTCTCCAGGCACCCTCATCAATGTTGTGTATCCATTGTAAAATCTCTTGTGATTCCAATTTATGATCGAATCGCCCTTGTCGAATATCGACTTTGTGGAATAAATAGTGTTTAGGCCTAATTGCCCACGTACGCATCTATCCAGTCATGTACCATCCAAGAGTCATAAGCTTAGGGAACTAATTCCCTACTAATATACTAACATTCATATGTAGTGTATATAAACTTATAACCTAGGCCTTAGGCGGAGGTTCAATCTACGCTTGTAAATTGTTAACCGGTCGACTGCTAGCTACTAGAGTGGTCGACCGGCTCCAGTGAGCCTGTCGACCAGTCAAAGTTAACTATTGCAAATTTTTATTTTTTTCATCCTATTTATTGATTTCATTGTACAGTAAAGTTAATCTACAGTTCCCAATGTTCTCAATTTTAGTTTCTAATCATTTCACAATTTCATAACTGTATTTGTTATCAATTCAAATTAACTTAGGTTTAGAATCAACATGGTATTTATATATCAGTCTATATTAAATTTAACAAAAAGAGTGTGTTGAATCTAAATCAACTTTTATCCAACCAGTTTCACTTAAACCAAATTTAAAGTAGACGGGAATCATATTCATATGGGTTAAATTACTATCAAATTCTCAATCTACTGTAGTTATTAGATAAACAACGTCTCTAGTTAAATTAAAACAATTCTAGATCAAATAGGGTATAAAAAAACTTAATTACATATAAATAATCATAATATTAATGAACCCACTCACCTCTAGAAAGCTATTCCATTTTTAGTTCGCTTGGAATTGCCTCCGCTTGGTTCGTCGATCTCTCCTTGATTTGATTTGATTCCTCCTTCTTTAATCTTTTGAATTTAATTTTAATTTTGTTTTTAAAGAAAATTGATTGGGAGAGAAAGAAGGTTGAGGTTGGGAAGAGATGGAGTTTTGTTATGATCAGTAATGAATTAGGGTTCTCAGTATTATGTTAGGATTATATTTATAGGTGTATAGGTCGTCATCAGCCATTGGACCAATTTATATAAAATTCGGGCCGTTCGACTACCCAAAACTAGCCTGGAATGCCCGACCGGTCGTGTGACGCCCCACCTCTATACCCATGCTAGCCAAGAACACTACGGAGTGATGCTGTCAACTAGCATGGAGAATAAGGCTGTTGAGGAGCGACCATCCATATAATTTCTTTGTGCGAGCACCGATATGTCAGATAGTATAGCATGCATTTCATTTAAGGAGGAAATCCGACATACCGATACAAACTCAAAGCTATCACACAGTGGCTATATATAATCTTCGGAAACAAACATAGAAATAAACATAACACAAATCAGTCACAGACATCCATATCACAAAGGCGGAAAAAGATATGAATATATATATAACACATGAAAGTGTACATCAGAGTAGTGGTCTGAATGATCCACGATAATACAAAAGAAAAGCTACACAAAAGAATAAGTATACATCACGGAGTCTATATCTCAAATGTATACAACACAAAAACTACTAATCTAAGTAGTTAGCCAAAAGTCAGGGTAATCCCAGAAGAGAAGTCAAGCAGAAGCACCTGTAACATCTCGGTCTGACCCGAGTATTATTTATAAGAAAATAATAAACGGATCAGTCTAGCTATAAATATCAGATGATATGGCATAAAATAAAAGACATGGCATGAACATGTAATAACCATAATGGCATACTACTATAAGTATGTAATTGAAAATCAACAAGAGATTAATCAATATCACAAGAATCTTCTCAAAGATAAAATAGGGTATCATACCCTAAACTTGTATTCATAACAAGTCAATGACACACAAATTCACCAATGCACAAAAATTGATAAAACTTATCAATGGAAATCACTAAAATTGGTGAAGCATAAAATTCCAGAAATCATCACAAGAAATCCAGAAATCACAAGAAGGGGGAGGCCTATCACAAAACGGGAGTATGAAAACTCACCAACACGTGTAACACAAGACGAGACGCTATCTCATGGTAGCTAACCATTAATTTTGAGCCGAAGCTCCACAAGAATGGCCCGAAGACCGTGGGGCGCTACCCCCACATATGTGACGTAGAAACATCACACAAACGAGGTTTAGTCTCCCTCGTAGACAAAGAGACATCGCACAATTGTTAGTCTAAATCAAATCACAAAAATGATCGTCATGATCATCAAGAAGTGTCAACCACACCAAGCTAGTAAATATATGAGTTTAGCTTCATGTCCCATAACCACTTGCTTAACTTAAATATTTACGAACAAACTGTAGATCTTCACTATTAAATTGTCACAAAATGTTCAATCGAACAAGTCCAAGAATTAACCGACGAAGTGAACGCAAGCGTTTCATACCACTCGTTTTACTAAGTCATTTAATTAGATTTCTCATTCGAGTGAGGTAAAGGCTTGTATATACTAATAGATTGGAAAACGGTTTAGGAAAAGAGCTTTGTAATAAAATAGTGTTGAAATCGTTTTGATGAAAGAGTTTTGATATTTACTACTAGTATTGAAACCTTTATATTTTTAAAGTGACAAACCACAAAGCGATTGTTGAAGCAAATCGAATCACAAAAATTCACATTCGAAGACGTGAACAAAATCCAAGGAAATCAGCTCAAAATGCATCAAAGTGGAAGTTCCCCTACGACATAACCAAAAATCCAACACAGGAAGTGGGCGCGACCTAAGATGACGCGACCCAAGATGACGCGATCGAAGATGACGCGACCTAACATGATGCAACGAGCTAACAAAAAGGGGTGAACGACCTAACTCGGTCGAGCTAAGCAACAGGGGAGTGCGACCTAATAAGGTCGAGCTAAGTAAAAGGGTCAAGCGACCCAATGTGGAAACAGGTCGAACGACCTAAAGGTAGAACGACCTAAGCACAAACAGGCCGAGCGACCTAGTGGAATTGAGGTCGTGCGACCTAATGGAGGGCATGGTGCAATGACTTAAGGAAAAGAGCCGAACGACCTAAAGACTCGCGACCTAAAGGGGACCAGGATGAGCGACTTAACTTGTGGCGAGCTAAACGTAGGCAGAACGACCTAACGGCTAGCGACCTAAGCATGGCCAAGCTAGCGACCTAATAGCGAGATGACTTTCCCACCAGAACGACCTATGGCTGGACGACCTATAGCCGAACGAGCTAAGGCATAAACGAGCTAGGGACGAAAGACCTAAGTCCAGAACGAGCTAAATGCAGGCAGAGCGACCTAACGGCTAGCGAGCTATATGCAGTTGCGACTTTTCCACGCTGAACGACCTAGTGCCCAACGACCTAACAGTGACGAGCAAATTCCGAGGCAGAACGACCTAAGCCCAGGAAATTGCTGAAATACATTAAAAATTGGGATTTTCACCATTTCAATCCAAACCAAATGCAAATGCACATGCACAAGTGATAGGGAATCATTCCCAACAATCCAATGACAGTTATAGGCAAGAATGTGAGATAAAAATCTCACCTTTTCACGGAAATTGATGGAGATGAAGCTTGAGAGCAAAGCAAGAGCAATTATCAAGCTTGAATCAATGTCTTCACTTGAATTTGGAGTAGATGTTGGATTAGCAATGAAGACTAAGGCTTTGGAGTTTTAATTTCCCATTCCCTTCACCATTTTTGAAGAAGCTTGAATGCTTAAGAAATTAGAAATGAAGTTATGAAGAGAAGAAGGGGGTTGGGCTGAGTTAGTAAGTGGTTCAACCCAAACCAAAGCCCTAAGTGAAAAAGTGGCGAAAATTCCACTATCTCCAAACATACCAAAGTTTATACTTAAAAAGATTGCAAACGTCATTTTGAACTCAATGAAGGTGGTCTCGAGTTCCAATTTGACCGTATGCAAAAAGTAGGTTTTCGGACCAAAATCCGACTAACGATAATATATTTAAATAAAATATTTAAATATAAAATCGATAAATATGCGGGTTGTTACAGGTCGAGCGCTTGGTATGGGTAGTTGATCTTTAGTGGTCGACTAGTCCAAACTAGGTTGTCGACTAGTGGAGCTTTCCTTATTTAAAATATTTGTTTCTTTATTTAATTATTTTCTATTCCGAACTTTTGAACGTTAATAACTTTTACATACGAGCTTCAATTTCAAAACATTATCTATAAAAATTATCCAAAAAATTGCTGCGAACACAACGGTGCAAGTTTCATAACCAAATTCGGACGTTTGTGAAAACTTCGTTTTTATCCTTGTTATATTTCTTTAATTTCGTTTATTAAATTTCCGATTAATTTCTGCAGGTTGTTACATGCCACTCATGTAATGTGACGACTACTGTATAACCTTTTAGGAGGTGTTTTGCGTGTACGCGAGCATTGTATGTTTATGTATAGTTTCAAGTATGCGGTCTTTTGGCTATCAACACACATTTTGTGGGGGCATGACCTCGTAGTATGCTATTTTTATACCAGTATTATATCTCGCAATGACTTGATATCATACTCATGACGGTACGATGATGGAATATTGGGCCACTCTACGTTGTTAGTTTGACTTACTTTGTATGGTTAGATTGGTCTGTGCTAGACAACCCTTAACACCATTAGCTTTGTAGTGTAGTGTTCCCTTACACTCACTAGTATTCTTAAGCATAGCATTGTTCCCCTATTATATATAGCTTAGTGTTTATAACATATTCTAACTTGTTGTATGTAGGAGGAGAGTAAGATAAGATGTAGCAGTATTACTTTTTTGAATCCTTGCCTATGTTTTAGCATATGTATATAAGCCCGCACACACATACTATTTTGAGATAACCCCCCTTACAGTAGACTTATGTATTTGCCTCTATTCATCATTCTTTTTTACAAACTCTCGGGCAATCTTACAAGTAAACCAAGAGTTAGGTGTCTAAAAGTATGCTATTGGGTTATTGAAACTTCTAGAGGCATGGAGATCAATGTTTAATATCAGCTATTTGGTTTTGGGCATGTCAAACACTACTATTTATGTATGAAACTATGTATTATATTTGATGTCATCGATACTTTGTATGTATGGAGATGACGTACTTTGATTATTGATGTTATGACCTGATTAGTTTGTGTTACCATACATTGTCTCATATATGTTAAATATGTCATGTTTATATGCATGTATATTTAAGTATATTATATTTTATCCTTCCGTTGTGAGTTGTACCATATAGTTCATGTTAGATAGTTATGTTTAACTTTTACCATAAGGTTTTTTGCTCAAGATATTCGGGAGTCCGTTGTTGTAGTTAAACACCGATTCTAGGTATAGTAAGTAGCAGGTCTTCACAAGATCCTCCAAATTAACGAATGAGAACTGAACAAGGAGATGAACTGGGAGTTGATGGACATAGATGTTCCAAATAATGATTCTGAGTAGATCATTCCCTCAATAAACGAGATCGAGTACTTGATGCTTATGTCTTTTCATGACAGAGGTGTTGATGAACCACCTCATCTCCATGATTAATTCTCCAATCTATAGGATGGATGGAAAGAGCATGTGGAGTTCAGGTATAGACCAAGAGTGAGCCATCCTTATACAAAGAGAGTGCAACTGGAAAGATGAACTAGAAAGTTAGTAGATTTTAGACCAATGCCCAATGAGGGATTTTGATTCACATTTAGACAACAAGCACGAGGAACCCTTTATCAAACTGGTTAAATAGGCTCTCCAATCCATGAAATCCAAAATGCCTCCACTCGACGAATATAATGGAATGATCAACTTGATATATCATCATGTTGACTTCAATATAATAATGGATACACATGGTGTTCAATGACAATCAAGGTATATGTTTTCAACAACATTATTTGGAGCTACAAGTTGTCAGAAATAGACAGGGTGAAAAATCGAACTACAAATGGTTTGCATTTTGGTTTTGAGCTGCTTGATGGATTACAAAATCAAAGACCATTGCCTTGTTCAAAAACACAGATGAACATTCTCAATTAAGTAGACTTTGATGTGTCATCGAAAACACACATAATAGGCAGAAATAGATATAATAGAATAAATTAAAAATAGAACTAAAAGTAGAAAACACGAGATATACTGTTGTTCAAGTATCTCTATCTCATTTCAAGGGAGCAACGAGATAATTTTATTACTCAAATTTTATATTTAGTTTTACAAAAATATAAACTAGAATCAGAATCCCGGAGAGAAACATAAACCCTCTCACAAAACAAGTTATGTGTATTATAAAGATCTATAAAAAAATAAAAGAAATTTATATTTTGTGCAATTTTGAATGAGATGCAACCTTCAACGTTGCACTTTTCTCCCCTTAATGCTCATTCTCCAATTGGTTCGTTCAAATGAGTATGATAACAAATACATGTGCGCTATGCGAGTGTGCTCTTTACAAGGGTCCTTTCGAGTGGATTATACAAATTGATTTCCAAGTGTTTGAAATATGAGCACACTGTTGTGAGTTGGTATTTTCCAAAGACGACTCTTACGAGGGTATGAGATTGCAAACATTTTACACGATTGATTCTAACATGCATGCATATAGATCGAAGAGGCTAAAGCTAATCGTTTTAATTATAGAAATTAATTACTATTTTTGAACAATTATACGAATCTTTTGTTGGTTTTTTCCAGGTCGAAGTATCATGAACGATAAGTAGATCGATTATGTGAATATTTGGTCTTTTTCACCGAAATCATCAAATTTTCTTGTTGTGTTTCGGCACTCTAACGTGTCCCCATGAACGCACGCTTCATCGATCCGTAACGACGCCACCTTAATGAAGCTTCCGATGTGGCAGCATCCCGATTGAGCATCCGTCTATTGCCTCCCGAAACGGGCACATACATGGTCTTGGCAACACTTGCTTGTAACAAAAGGAATTCCTAATGTTACGTGCCACCAATTCCACATATATACCACGTTATGCGCCATATTTCTTGCAATGTGGGACTTAACGTTCAACCCATGTACTCTTAAATGCGAGCCACACCTAACAGATCTCCACCTTGGTGAGCATTTCCTCTAGCCTTCATTTGGGGCATACTGAAGAAGCTCTGCAGTTGGCTAGGTTGTTTCTACTTCTTTATGTAGTTTGTGAGGCTCATTACCAAATCTCCACCTTAAGGTGAGTACTTCCGCTAAAGCCATCTTGGAGCATCAAGAACGCAGGAGAGCAGGCTACGTATCTAGTAGTGAGGTCAGGTTGCTTACATATTTCCAAGCCTCAAGGAGTCATTGCTTCGGTCACTCTCGCATCGTATAATGGTCCCTCGAACCATCGACTCTTATACCATGTTGTGTTTCGACACTCCAATGCGTCCCCATGAATGCACGCTTCATGGATCCGTAACGGCGCCTCCTTATGAAGCTTTTGATGTGCCAGCGTCCCGATTGAACACCCCTCCATCGCGTCCAGGAACTGGCACATACGTGATCTTGGCACCACTTGCTTGCAATAAAAAGAATTCCCAATGTTACGTGCCACTAATTCCATATATATACCACGTTATGCGCCATATTTCTTGCGATGTGGGACTTAACGTTCAACTTACGCACTCTCAAATGCGAGCCACACCTACCAGATCTCCACCTTGGCGAGCATTTCCTCTAACCTTCATTTGGAGCATACTGAAGAAGCTCTGCAGTTGGCCAGGCCATTTATACTTCTTTACGCAGTTTGTGAAGCTGTGTTACCAAATATCCACCTTAAGATGAGTACTTCCGTTGAAGCCATCTTGGAGCATCAAGAATGCAGGAGAGCAGGCTGCGTATCTAGCAATGAGGTTAGGCTACTTACATATCTCCAACCTCAAGGAGTCATTGCTTCGGTCACCCTCGCATCGTATAATGGTCTCTCGAACCATCGGTTCTGATACCATGTTGTCTTTTAGCGCTCCAACGCGTCCCCATGAACGCACGCTTCATTGATCCGTAACGGTGCCACCTTAATGAAGCTTCCGATGTGCCAGCGTCCCGATTGAACATCCCTCCACTGTCTTCCGGAACGGACATATACATGGTCTTGGCAACTCTCGCTTGCAACAAAATGAATTCCCAATGTTACGTGTCACCAATTCCATATATATACCACGTTATGTGCCATATTTCTTGCGATTTGAGACTTAACGTTCAAACCACGCACTCTCAAATGCGAGCCACTCCTAACATTTCTTACATTGCATGAAGGGTATACCCAAGTTTGTTTAAAAAATACTAAATTACAATGAAAATAGACGGGGTCTACCCTATAAAGTAAACCGTATCTTATGAGAAAATCTGGTCATATTAACAACACCTTGTAGATATTTTGGTATATGCTAGGCATCGCCATGCTAATCTTGGCCATCAATAATCAACCAAAATCAACTTTGTCCAATTAAGTTTGTACACGTATAACATAAGAATATATCGTTTTAATTGTCTTAATCTTAAGGAGGTTGATAAATTGCCAACAAAACACATATAGCACTGACTACAATTAAGTCAACCGTTAGAGAGATTTGTCTTAGGCTTGCAAACTCAAATAGTGCGAAACCACAAAATAAAAAACATTAAAAATATTATCACATGTCTCCTTAAATCTCTCACATGTTATTTACTTTGTTTTCTCCATAAATATCTAAATCAATTTTCTTATACTTGATCTAATATTTTAATATTAATTTTCAAAATTTGTAATTTCAAATTCAAGTCTCCAATTTTAATTTGATCAAAAATTCAAATTTGAACTTCAATGTTCAAATTTAAAATTTTCGAATTCTAATATTAGGTTTTAATTTTTTTTCTTCCGACATATCATTTGTTTCGATTAAAATGAATGAAAAATCAACTCATACATCCTTTTCAAATCACATAATCAAACATCTGTCAGCCACGTTTGTTTGTGCAATTGTACTATAATCATGCACTTTCATCAGCGACTCTTGACTCCCTTGTAAACCAAAGTAATGGAATTAACCAAACCGGATTGTCCCTTTACTAATATTCCTTTTCATCGTACTTTCTGCGCAGTATCTACGAAATCAACTTCATAAATTACATAGATGCGTATTTTTGTAATTCGTCGTAGATTGACAATTGAAAACCCGATTGCTAGTGAGTTGTTGATACTTTTGAGTTATAGAGGTTACTGGGATGGAGGAGAATGCTGCAATTCGGACGATTAATAGTTCAATTCAAGCTTTGGGTAGAGGATTTGATGTGAACTTCGATTCTAGATTGCTTTATTGCAAAGGAATTAACAGGTCTAGGTTTATTCATTTTGACGAAGAGCATACTAGAGATTTGCTTGCTTTTGAGGGATTGGTTGTGCCTGGTGTTTCTAGAGATGTTCAATTCTCACAGGAGGGTCAATCGCATCAAAGTACTGGTGTTTGTACATACAACGAGGTACGCCTTTTTCTTCTTCTTTATTTACTGTTAATTTTATCAGAATGGCCTTGTGCTTACCCACATCTCTATTTGCTTTGAGCAGTTATCCAATTTGCTGTTTTATTAGCTGTGAGCAACTTTTTAACTTTACTACATGGGGGTGGTAATAACCGATGATGATCTTCATTATCATTTTGTCGTACATTTTTTATATGCATGAATGGAAGTATTAAAACTTTTTTTATACAAATGAACCATCAAATTGAAAAAAAGCAATAACTTAAATTCTGACCTGTAATTCTTGGGCATTGTTGAATGAACTCAACTTTTGGATATGAGGGGGTTTTCGAAAGAAGGTCATCGAATTTGGATGTGCTATCCGGTTTGGGGTCACTGCACGTAGCGTTTTTTCTTCTTCTTTTCGATTGGGGCTGACCAAACATTTCGACCCCCGCATATCCAAAACCGAGTCTTTAACAATACCCTAGTTTTTGTCATTGTTTGCATATCCATATATTTGAAAGAACACGTTAAGTTTAATTATTATTTAATGATGATGAAAATCTTCAATCTTTATTTTTGTATGTGCAAAAAAAATTGCTATGATTAAGGCTAAACGTAAGGTTTGAGGTTTTGATCGAAACACCGAGATTCTGGTCGTTTCGTTTTAGTTGCAGTATGGTTCGAAACAAAATCAAAACAGAACTCCTATCCAATAAAAAAAACATTGAATTTTAAATTTTACAAAAAAACTCAGAAAGAGAATTAATTTGACTTTCAAATATACGAAATTCAAATTTGACATTTTAATTTAGGAAACGTATAAAATCACAAAATATATTAATAGTCTAACTATAGAAAATTAAAAAGAAGAAAGAATAAACACTTTTTAATGTTACATATTTATGATTAGTCGGTATTCTTCATTTATACCTTAATTTTCAACTAATGGTATCAATTTGTTTCAATAAACTAAACAAATATTCGTGTAATATTCTGAAATCGAAATTTTCAAAATTTACAAATTTGATTGAAATTCCTAAAATTACAAAAGACCGAAACTTATAAGTAAATTGAGATCTCGTAGCTTGGTTTAATGCCAAAATTACACTATTATATTAATTAATTAATTTGTTATGATTTTATTTGTAAAACTTTTTATTATATATTCAAAGTGACAAGATTTTATATTCAAATTGAATCATGAACATCTTATATATGAAATATGATATGTTAATTGTAAATCTTAAATATGAATCCCTAGCGTCCATCTTTGGCGCTATATATGTATACATATACATACATACATATATATATATCAAATGTTTGGGAGAGATTTAGGTGCATGATTGACTTAAAACATATTACCTTTTTGTTTTTGATTGTATCAGCATTATAAATTTTTGGATTGTATCAACATTATAGTCTTATTTAAACTTAACATTGGTTCATTTGTTTTGATTTTATTTATCAACCATTAGATTGACTTATATATTAAATATTATAAATTCACAGCCACTGGATTATTGATTCTTGACCATATTCTATTTGAAACTAAAAAATTATTTGGTAGACGTACATGTGAGACAAGCGGCTTTGTAAGGTCTAGTTCAAGACAGAACCTGACCTATTCTTTATTTTTTCGTATAGGATTCCGTGGATTGTCTCTAATCCAATCGACCCTCTTGCTCCCAAGACGAAGCAAGATATGCTCCTTGAAATATGGATAAGCCTGTAAATCTAATCCAAACAAGGTTTGAATTGATAGATGCCGTGGATGGTCTAAACTCTGGTCTTCACTTACTCTAAGATAGTGCCCTTGAATAACCCAAGGCACCCCATCCATGACGTGTACATAAGACTTTTTAGCGTAGGATGGCAATAGGAAGAACCCTATATCTAAATCTAGCATTTCAAAATCATGCTCAAACTTTGAAAGGCGCCAAGGAATACGAAGTGAGATGATTTCCGCCGAATATAATGGATGCTTAAGTGATTGATCAACCCTAACTAATATATTGGTCTTGCTAGCTAATCAGTAGCAACTTCGGAAGGAGTTGGATTAACTAGTTGGAGCTAGTTTCAATATACCCGGGGCCTGAAGAAGGAGTTGGATTACATATGAGCTTTCTTCTGTGAATGTGAATTAGGTTGACTACTAGTTTCTTCTCTCACTTTACTATGTTCCTCGGAACTACTTGGCTCACTGCCCGTTGTTGGGTTCTCTCCCTAGTTGATTGGGGTCTCATCTTTCAGAGGCTTTCACTAGATCTTCGTCCATCGTAGTTGCCTTATGTTCTTTTAACTGCAAGATCAATGTCTTCGGTATCTGGAAAGACTGGTGTAAATCCTTTGTTATGGGAGGAAGAACTTGTTTGCTCGGTGCTCGGTGCTCGGCGGTATTATGGAGTTGACTCCTTCCTAGATCTTGATTCACTACCTAACTTAGAGGCGATGTGTCAACTAACCATCCCTTAGATAGTGCGTGCAAGCCAATGTCTTTACCTCTTGGATGAAAGGGACATAACAATCAGCATCTCAAGGACGAAAGTCAATCCAGAGAGGCGAATCTCTTTGATTCTGATTCAGCATTCGCACATTTGATTATGAAAATGAAAATTTAGTTTATTTTTCTACAAAAAGGTAATTCATTCTCAAAGCTTATTTTGATTAGGATTGTTTTTTTTTCTTTTGAATATTTACATCTTTAGATAAGTATATTTGTGAATCTTTATTACTTTATTTGTTGTAATTCGATAACTGCTGAAATTAATATCCAAATTTTATCCTCATCGTTTGATGACGTAATGATCAACAACCGATTCAAATTATGGGATTTAATCTTGACCGTCTGATATCCAAATGTCGACAGTTGATGTAAATTCTAAAGTTAATACTTTATCTTTTACCACTTTTGTATTCTCGACTTGTATCAATGAAAAGAGCATATGACATATGATTTTTATGAAAACATATTGTCAACCATAGTTTTCAACAAAAGTATATATTGCACTTTTAAATTGAGGTTTAACTAGAAGTGTTTAATATATTTACATCATTAGATCAAGTTAATTGCCATGATAAGCTATTGGATCAATTTTGTCAGTTCGTATTTCTAGTAATCTTTATCAATTTATTTGCCGAAAACCATAAAGATGACATGTGAAAAAACAAATAAATGTATATGCCATATGATAAAGAGACTCCCCATATGTGTGACAATTTCAAAATTTTACATTTTTGAATATTGGTTTATTGCTGCCATCACATTAACTTAATTGTTATGGATTCATTTGTAAACCATTAGCTATCTTATCTATTATGAATTCGTAGCTTTCAATTTTGATTTCTATATTAGTTTTTACTATCATATGTACATAAGAAATATCGTTAAGTTCGAAATAGGTATCTAAACTTAACTTTGATCGTCTGTTTTCAATTTACATTTGGAAATACCGAAAAGAGATTATAAATATAATTTTAGTTATGCTCATTAATTTTCAATTCTACTTATTTACAGAAATATATTGCAATTCCAATCTTGATTTAATCTAGTTAGGAGAAATGAAGTAATTTAATGTTTAACACCTAAATTCATCTAAGAAAAATGATTTAATTTTTTAAAAATGATAACCATTATAGTTAATATGTAAATTTAATCGTAACCTCTGTAGTTGGTATTGACATAGTTGTTATCCCGCCTTTTGGCAAGGCCAGGACACCAAGGAGTTGGATTCCAAATGTCGTTTGTCATAGATATCGTTGAATTTTGACCAAGTCCGGATCAAGCCCCAATCGACTGTAACAACCCGACTTTTTCTCCACAGAAAGTCGCATCGTTAATTAAGAAAGAAAGGGATAGAAGAAGAAAAGAAAAGAAAGAAGAAAGAACAACAACATCAGATACTCACAGCGGAACGAATGAAATATAATATATCACATAAAATATTACATAGTATCATATACAACAGAGTTACACAACTATACATCTCATATTAGACAGTTATAAACATCTGTCTATCATACATCTCTATATATCAATACAATACAGACACAACTCTAACACAGCGGAAACCATAATATCTACACGTTGAAGCCACCTGCTCCAAATCTCCTCCAGCATTCGTCAAAGCTAACCTGAATCCCTCGACTACTCAATACAGACATGATCGGGAAAATATAGCAAACCAATGTTCCAAGTTTCAGGTCAATCCGAGCTCATACGCACAGGTTATGATGGATACAAGTCAAAGGGGAGAGCACTTTTTCGTATCCATCGGGAAGCAGCAGTTCGTATCGATCGAAGTTAACCATGCTTCGAATCCATCGAATTCGTCTCGATGGACTTCGTATCAATCAGCCCGGCCCAGATTTCGTATCCATCGCTATGGGTGATTTCGCATCCATCAGATCAGCGGTGATTTCGTGTCCATCAGTGGATCTTGCTTCGTATCCAACCAGTCTGTGTCCATCGCTCGTTTCGCATCCATCGATCTCATGTCAATCAGAATGATTAAGTCCACACAGTTATAAGCTTCGTATCGATAGAACCTTCAGCTGGAAAGACTTGTTCGTATCCATTAATAAGTCACATGGTTCGTAACGATCACTTAATGTCTACTTCGTATCCATCAGCCAGTGCTTGCTTCGTATCCATCATTCAGTGTCTACTTCGTATCCATCTAAGAACCTTACTTCGAGTCCATGCGAAGTGACTTACTCGTATCCATCAGGTCAACCAGCTTGGATAACGTGTCATCTCTCGAAGAAAACGAGGCGAGATACCTGGAATCGAAACAGTCAATACGGCGCTGAGACCGGATCGAGGCGAAGCGCGCGCACCACGTCATCCCTCGATGCGAATGCGCCGAGATATATGGAGTCGACACGGTCGACTCGGAGTAAAGACCGGATCGAGGCGAAGTGTGCGTTCCACGTCTTCACAGAGGCGCGTGACACCATCGATTCGAAGCCCTCAGCTCGGAGAGATGGATTCGAACCAGACAGCCTAGCGAAGAACATCGCCTCGTATCGATAATATCTCTCAATCCACTGATCCAAATACCATGAAATTTTAACTGAAGGTTGCACACATACCAAGGAACATCTTCACCAAATTTGAGCTCAATTGGAGGTAATCTTGATCGATACGAAATGACTTCGTATCGATCACAGATCGACTTGAAACTCTTTGGAAATGGTCGAATGGGTCCCCTCACGTGTCAGACCAAGTCTCCCGGAGTTTGAGCGAAATCTAAGCCTCCTACGCCTATAAATAGAGCCCCAGAATCAACAGAAAAAGGATCTTTTTTCTCTGAAGCGTCCAGACTCTGCCGGATTGAGATTTGCATCATACTTTTGCTGTCAATTTCGAATTCTAATCTGTAATCCGCTGTTCATTGCTTTAACTGCTTGTAATCATTGAAAGAGAATCAATAAAATCATCAAAACTTCATAGTGGACGTAGGCTATACGCCGAACCACTCTAAATTGCTTGTTTGTGCATTTTACATTTCTGTTTGTTGGAGTTTTTGTTAGATAACCTCTGTTTTACATTTATAATCTTCATTTTATCTCTTCAAACAACTCCCGAAGAGTGTTGTGCCCATTTTTGGTACAAACACTTTGGTGCTTTCACCGAGAACACCAGCGTTTTCTCCTGCTCATTGGATCTGCCGTCGATACCGGATTGCATAAATCCAAGAGGAAGATCCAGATATCCAGTCCGGAATCCTTCCATTCTATTCAGATTTGCCCAAAATTTAGGAAAGGACTCCACCACCGAGAATGGTCAGCACAAGAACTGGCGCTACCGCTGCAGAGCAAGAAGGCAGAGATAGGCAGAATCCCACACAGCCGCCTTCTTCCAATCAAGACAATACCACTCACTCAGACTCAACGGGGCTAGTCATCCGACAAGAGTTTCAAGTATTGCTCCAGGAGCTGACCCAAAGCCGTCAGCAGTTGGCGGAACAGTTGCGCGCCAATATCGAGCTGACCAACCAGCTGAACCGCCGGGGGCATAGAAGGTCCAGGAGAGATGATGCCTCCAGAGCGTCTACCGAAAGCTCAGCTTCATCTGATTATCACCACCGAACTACCCGTCCTCGGCTAGAGGGGAGCCGCGCTCAAGCTGCTGAATATCAACCCGCCTTAACTGTTGGGCAACTAAGGGTGGGACCATCGACCAGCTTCCAAACGGGTCCCTCAACGCGAGGAGCTACTGCCCCACAGTACACCACGGATAACCGCGCCACAACTGCCGCAGCAGAGACAAGGGTTGATACCCGAAATCAATCAGAGCCGATCAATCAACAGCGTGGACATACTCCTGAACCTTATGTCCCAGAAGACGTTGAGCCAAGGAGGCGAGATACGGATCGTCGACAGCGCCCGATCCCAACTCGCACCGTGGAACCCGACCACGCCTTAGCTCATCACGCTCAGAATCTGCCCGTGTCGGATATATCAACCATGATACGACATATGATCCGCGAGAGTCAGGGGCTCACCAATGATGATTGGGGGATTTCCCGTAGTCATACCCCTTTCACGGACGAAGTGTTACATGCTGAACCCCCTAGGCGATTCAGAATGCCGACTCTCCCGATGTATGAAGGGAATAGTGACCCCAACCAGCATATTCTGAAATATGAATGGTCGATGAGCGCTGCAAGGGCCGACGATGCAGTGAAGTGTCGAAGTTTCCCCATCTCTCTGGGGGGAATCGCGACAATGTGGTTTACCCGCCTACCACCTAGATCAATTTCTTCGTTCGATCAATTGGCCAAGAGGTTTGTGGAGCAATTCCGTATGCATGTTGCTAGGCCAAAAGACGTCAACACCCTGTCCAGCGTCACTCAAGCTCCTGGAGAAACGCTCAGGCGCTACTTGGAGAGGTTCCACGCAGCATGCGTTGAGATCACCAATCCTAACGATAATTCAATCTTGATGGCTCTGACCAAGGGGATTGATCCTGATTCTGAATTCGGAAACTGGCTAGCTGGAAAACCGCCCGCATCGTTGGACCGTTTTTACTCCAAGGCCGCTCAATTCCTGCGGCAGGAGGACGCAAAACAGTCTAGGAAGCAGGACGATGCGAGGCCCAGCATTGAGGGAATACAGAGCAATGTGGCAGTTAAACAGTCCGGCGAGAGTTTCGGGAAAGTTCAGCTGAATATACAAAACAAGCAAACCCAGCAGAGAGGAAACAATGGCCAGAATAAGAAGAGAGACGAGAACCGAGGTCCACGACGTAGAGCTCAGATGTTTGACAGTTATACGCCGCTAAACACGTCATTGGAAAACGTATACTTACAGACTTGTAATACTGTACAGTATAAGAAGCCTGCTCCGAAGCCCTCGTCGGAGAGACAGGTTCAGACAGGGAAATTCTGTAGGTTCCATGAAAGCTATGGACACAATACCAATGAGTGTCGGCACTTACAGGACCTCATCGAGAAGCTGATTAGAGAGAGGAAGCTAGATCAGTTTGTACGGGCGCCGCAGTCTGGCGGAGCGGGCCCCTCGAATCAAAATCGTTCGCAAAATCAGGAAAGAGAGAAGGAACCCGCCCGTGCGGGCGGGAGATTAGTTATCAACACAATAAGTGGTGGTCCCCATCCGGCAGACAGAAGCTGGGGGGAAATGGAGTCGTATGCTAGTTCTATCAGGCATGCGGACTTCGAGTGTTATAGTAATTGCGAGGATGGAACCCCGGCGAAGCAACAAAAGATAATGTCCGATGATATCGTGTTCAGGAGCCGAGACGCCGATAAAGTCGAAGCCCCTACAATCGACCCACTAGTCATATCTGCCCAGGTAGGTCCTGCTTGGATGAAGAGGATCCTGGTTGACAGTGGGAGCTCTGTGAACATCTTGCTTAAACGGGCTTACGATCTAATGAAGATGGAGACAAAGGATTTGAAACCCTGTTTATCCAGAATCCATGGTTTCAACGGAAGTGCCACGATACCCATCGGAATAACTGAACTCCCAGTCGAGTTGGGCGTTGGAGAACGCCGAAGGGTCCGAATGTTACAATTTGTTGTGCTAGAAATCGATTCGCCATATAATGCGTTTCTGGGTCGACCAGTCCTAGCTGAGTTAAGGGCAGCGATCGCCCCATGGTGTCTGACTTTGAAATTTCCCACTGATCATGAGATTGGAGTTGTTCAAGTAGATCAGGCCACAGGAAGGGCCTGTTATGTTGCTGAGCTGCGCGGGGCACAGCGTAAAGAGAAGGGAAAGGGCGTAGAGGAATCTCTCTGCGTCCGTTCTATCGATAATTGACAATTGATGCCTGGGCCTCGGCCCGGGCACCACGACCAATTCCTGAAAGACCTGGACCCCAGGGACAACGAGGATAAAGACGAATCAACGGAGAGTCAAGCTTCTCCAGCCGAACTGACTGTGGACGTCCCAATCAGTGAGGATGATGATTCAAAGATACTGAAAGTTGGGTCCCAACTGAACGAGCAGACACAGCAGGAGTTGGTCGAATTTCTTCGGGCGAATCTCGACGTCTTCGCCTGGACACACTCTGACATGTGCGGGATCTCGCCGAGCATTGCAAGTCACTCCCTGAATATAGATCCGCGACATGTCCCAGTAAAGCAGAAAAGGCGCGGTATGGATCCAGAGAGATCTGCCGCCCTTAAGGAGGAAGTTGATAAACTACAATCGAACGGGTTCATTCGAGATGCTTTGTATCCAGAATGGGTGTCCAACCCTGTACTAGTTCGGAAACCAAACGGGAAGTGGAGAACCTGCGTTGATTACTCTGACCTAAACAAGGCCTGTCCAAAAGATAGCTTCCCGCTTCCGCGAATCGATCAGCTCGTTGATTCAACGGCCGGACATGAACTACTATCCTTTATGGACGCTTATTCCGGCTACAACCAGATACCCATGCATTTACCTGATCAGGAACATACCAGCTTCGTGACCGATCTGGCACTCTATTGTTACAAAGTCATGCCGTTTGGTCTAAAGAACGCTGGAGCAACATACCAACGCTTAGTCAACCGAATGTTCGCTGATCAGATCGGGAAGACCATGGAGGTTTACGTGGATGACATGCTGGTGAAGTCCCGATTCTCCACAGATCACGTCGGAGATTTGAATTCAATGTTCAGCATCCTCCGGGAGTACGGAATGAAGCTCAACCCACTCAAATGTCACTTCGGCGTTGCATCCGGAAAATTTCTTGGGTTCATCGTCAACGCTCGAGGAATAGAGGCGAATTCTGAGAAGATCTGGGCTATTAGAAATTTGCAAACCCCTAGAACTATAAAGCAAGTCCAGAGTCTTAACGGGAAGGTCGCAGCATTGAGCAGGTTCATTTCAAAATCCACCGATAAATGCATTCCTTTCTTCGACCTGATCCGGAAGGGCAAACGGAACTTTGAATGGACCACGGAGTGTGAAGGCGCGTTCCGATCATTAGTCCAACATCTCTCCACACTTCCGATCTTATCAAAACCGGTTGACCACAAGCAGCTATATCTTTAACTGGCAGTATCAGAACATGCGATCAGTGCTGCTCTAGTCCGGGAAGAAGACAAAGTGCAAAACCCGGTCTACTATGTTAGTAAGCGACTAACAGGAGCTGAAAGAAATTATCCGAGACTGGAGAAACTGGCCTATTGCTTGGTCATTGCCTCAAGAAAGCTCCGTCCTTACTTCCAAGCTCATCCGCTTACTGTGTACACCGACCAGCCGTTACGACAGGTCCTCACGCGGCCTGAGACGTCAGGTAGGTTACTCAAGTGGAACATTGAGCTAAGCCAATTTGATGTCGCATACGCTCCGCGGAGAGCCATTCAAGGACAAGTCCTGGCAGATTTCATAGCTGAATTCACCGTTCCAGAAGACTTACCCGAGACTAGTAAATCTCCCGAATACATCTGGAAGCTGTATACTGATGGTGCATCAAATGACCGGTGTTCGGGCGCTGGGGTTGTACTTGAGACTCCCGAGGGCCGATCCATATGTTATGCTCTTAAATTCGACTTTCGTGCAACTAATAATGAAGCCGAATACGAAGCCCTCCTAACCGGCCTAAAGCTTGCCAGGGACTTGAGAATTATCGCTGTAGAAGTTTATTGCGATTCACAGTTAGTGGTATGTCAAGTACGAGGAGAATATCAAGCAAGAGACCGAAGACTGGCTGCTTACTTGGCTCGAGTTCAGGAAATACTAAACCAGTTTGATTATTATGCCATCTATTATGTGCCTCGGGAGCGCAATCAGAAAGCCGATTCACTGGCAAAGTTAGCTAGCACAGGTGAAGCACAACAAATGGGACTTGTCCCCGTTGAAACTTTGGCCACCCCGAGCATCGATCGGATAGAAATGAACTCTGTATTTGAAACTGCTCCCAGTAGAGAATCCTGGATGACTCCGTATCGGAATTACATTAAGAATGGGGCGCTGCCTGAACCTAGAAATGAGAAGAGACAAATTCAGCGAAAAGCTTCGCGGTTCGTCATCCAAAACGGAGTCATGTACAGGAGAGGTTATTCCGTTCCTCTCCTCAGGTGTATCGCCCACGAGGAAATCAAACGAGTGTTACATGACGTGCACGAAGGAGAGTGTGGCGATCATACCGGAGGGCAAGCTCTCGCTAAGAAGATACTCCGATATGGGTACTACTGGCCGACAGTGAACCGAGATGCGGCAAACTATGCCCGAAAGTGCGATAAATGCCAGATACATGCCCGAATTCCGAGAGCTCCGCCTACTGAAATAACCCAAATGGTCAGTCCCTGGCCATTCGCAATGTGGGGCATCGACATCATCGGCGCTTTACCTTTAGCAAAAGGCGGTGTGAAATACGCCATCGTCGCTGTTGACTACTTCACAAAGTGGGCTGAGGCCGAAGCCCTTGCAACCATTACGACAAAGAAAGTGATAAATTTCGTGGTTCGCAACATCATCTGTCGATTTGGACTCCCGCATACTATCATCATTGATAACGGAGCCCAATTCGAGAGTGCGGAATTCAAGAATTTCTGTCAACGGTTTCATATCCGCAAAAAGTTCTCGGCTGTCGCACACCCCCAAGCGAATGGACAGGTTGAAGCTGTCAACAAAGTTATAAAATCGATCCTGAAGAAACGATTGGAGAAGGCTGGGGGCAAGTGGGTCGACGAACTTCCTATGGCGTTATGGGCCTATCGAACGACCCACAAAACCACGACCGGACACACTCCGTTTTCCCTATCTTACGGCTCAGAGGCCGTAATTTCGGTCGAGACAGAAGTGCTCTCTCATCGCGTGACTTATTATGATCCAAAAACAAACGCTATACTCCTGGCCGAGTCTTTGGATCTATTGGATGAAAAACGGAAAGAGGCTGATTTGAGAGCAGCCGCACATCGAAGCCGGGTCGCCCGACTGTACAACACCAAAGTTCGACCTCGAACTTTTGAACTCGGCGACCTCGTACTCAAGAGAATCTACCCGGTTCCTTCACTGATGAAGCCGAACTGGGGAGGACCGTATGTAATTACACGAAAGCTCGGAGATGGTACATTCAAGCTGTCGACTGTTGACGGTCTCGATTTACCAAGGGCTTGGAACAGCGAAAGTCTCCGCCGCTATTACATATGACAGGCTTTGTTTATTTCATTCTATTTAGCAATTTGTTTCTGCATTTCGAAATTTGAATTTTGTAATAAGGCAACTGACTTTGCCGCATTTTCTTATTTCAGCAATAAAATGCCACTTCTTCGCGCCAGAGCTGTGATTCATTAAGTACGATATACAACATCACGATGCACGAAGAGCTAAATCCCATCATGCAATGGGACTTATTCAAATGGAGAGTGGCTGTGATACGACCGGCCACTCACTAGGTGAAACCCGAGCTCGGGGACAAGCCATGACACCGATATTGATAGGGTTGACACACGACAATCCTGCAATTAACTCCATATTCCCAGAGTGCGAAGTGGAGTATAAACATTCAACTCCGCATTCCCAGAGTGCGAAGCGGAGTATAAACATCCGACTCCGTATTCCCAGAGTGCGAGACGGAGTATAAACATTTAACTCCATATTCCCAGAGTGCGAAGTGGAGTATAAACCTTCAACTCCGCATTCCCAGAGTGCGAAGCGGAGTATAAACATTCGACTCCGTATTCCCAGAGTGCGAGACGGAGTATAAACATTCAACTCCGCATTCCCAGAGTGCGAAGCGGAGTATAAACATCCGACTCCGTATTCCCAGAGTGCGAGACGGAGTATAAACATTTAACTCCATATTCCCAGAGTGCGAAGTGGAGTATAAACCTTCAACTCCGCATTCCCAGAGTGCAAAGCGGAGTATAAACATTCAACTCCATATTCCCAGAGTGCGAGACGGAGTATAAACATCAATCGACTCCGCATTCCCAGAGTGCGAAGCGAAGTGTAAACAACTAACTCCGTGTTCCCAGAGTGCGAAGCGGAGTCTAAATGACCAACTCCGTGCTCCCAGAGTGCGAGACGGAGTACAAACATCAGTCAACTCCGTGTTCCCAGAGTGCGAACAACCGCTTACGAGATGACATATATCCCCGGAGTGTGGATGAAACGATGCATAAGAAAACAAGTGTAGTTCGGCCACTCGGTCCTCGCTTGATGCAATCACAAGCTGATCATCACGACTTAACCCTGGAACTGGGGGCAGAGGCAAATGTTAGTCATTACCCGAGACTATGCGATGCTCAGCTCCGATGCGATCCCCTATCACAACTCAAGTCCGAGATTTCCATACTTAACCAGTAAAATGAGCTATTCTTGAAACAATCAGATAATGCAAGTACACTGGACCAAAGTCCGGACACTGCAATATTCAAGCATAGAAAGGAACATGAGCTGAAGCTAGAAAACAAAATTTTATTTCAACTAACTCAAGAACAATGGTTCATACATGAGTTCTTTCCAAAATATTCCTACTAGTAGGGGCCGAACCCGCATCTAAACACGGCCTACAAAAGGGAAAGACAGAGAAAATAACAAAAGTCCCTAACTGCTTATGAAAAGAATGTCTAATCCTTCTGCTTCCTCAACTTCTTCTTCCTCGAGGAGCTACTGGAACCGCCAGTACCCTTTCGCTTGGAGCCTTTCTCCTTAGGCAGGCTCCCTTCGGATGAAGGCATAATGTCAACGTCCTCGTCTGAGCTGGACTCTATAGGGATGCTTCTCGCGGGAGGAGTTGGAGGAACAGACTCCGCAGCCGGAGGAGGGACTGGCACATTAGTATCAGTAAGTGTGCCCCCAGGAGACACAATCATAAGAGGAGTAGGGCACCGTGCTGCTGCTCCGCCATCTACCTCACCGCCGTGCGCCGCGGCCGCCATCTCGGCATTAATCTCGGCCAACATCGCCGCTTCCCGCTGTGCTCTGGCTTCGCTAGGAGCCGTAGTAGTCTGAGATGGGGTGTCAGAAGTAGCCGTGAATCCACCCAAGCCGAATGGCAAGTCCGCAAAAGGATCACTCTGACGGCCAAGGAGCTCGTTTATCATCTGTTCATCGAAAGAAAGTGAGCTCCCCTGCGTTACTCCAACTGGTGCCATTGTCGCGATGGAGGTCGCCTCAGAGATGATGGCTCCTGGTGCTTGGCCTGATTCTTGGATGGTAAGAGGCGCGGCTGGAGCAACTCCTGTCACTGATCAAAGGAAAAGGACATGTCATTAGCAACATTTCAACACAGACTCTTCAATCCAAATATACAAGAAATTAGTTCAGAGTACCTTCCTCGGTTTGGCTCGAGGTCGTCTGAACAACTTCAGAAGGATGTTCCTTAATAGGAGATAGATGCGGTTGATCTGGATCATATGCCGGGATAGGCTGGGGGTAGATCATCGGAGTTGGCTCAGATTGAGATGACACGATTATCTCAGAACTCATAACATGGTGTTCTGCACCAGAGCTCTCTCCGACTTCCTGGATCTGGACACCAAGCCTCACCTTGTTGTGGGAAATCATGGAGTCATGGAGAACCTTCTTTTCGTCATCATTGAGGATGCGGTTCTCCAGCTCGAATTCGTCAAGGGCTTCATCAGGGTGCCCAGACTTCTCCTCATCGACCAGTAGGTTCCAAGCGTTATAGAGATGCGTGGGGTAATCGTCAAGCCATGTCAAATCTCGGTGCCTTAGCACATTGGCGTTATAAGTGACGAGTAGCTCTTCCACCTCGGCCTCAATCCTGGCCTCCGCCTGCCGTACCTTCTCGTCAACCCCAGTCTCAGCTTCATGGGCTTGTTGTATAGCCGCTTCCTTCTCCTTTCGGAGCGTCACTGCCTGATCACAGGCCTCCTGCGCAGAGACATTAGCTGCGTCTTTTTCCTTCGCCATCTTTGAAAACTTTGATTTCAGCTCAGTAAGCTCCTTAAGAGCGGCATCCCTCTCGGCGGTAATGGAAGTGTTCCTGTGACCCATGTCCTCGATGGCGGTATAATGCTCTTGCTTCATCCTGGTCATGACAGCGTTCACTTCATCAACCTTCTTTAGAGCCTCCATTTCAGATTTACGGGAAGACTCAGCCTCTGAGTTGAGCGCTTTTATGATTTGGTCGTTGTGACCCAACTCCTTCTCGAGCTTCTCAATAGTGACGCCCCGATCGAATGCCACTTTGGACGCTTTCCTCGCGGCCCGTCCCCATTCCCTGTACTGGAAAAAGATGTCCGCAACATAATCATGGATAGTGGTTTCAACGGTTGGCGGAATTCTCTTCAAGTGCGGAGGGAAGACATAACCATCAAAACAGATGTCGGGAAATTCCTTCCTCATCTGTGCCAGTTTAAGCGCTCCTTCACTAGACGCTTCGGTCGGGACCGGTACAGTAGCCGAGGAGGTGGCTATTTCAGTCCTGCGCGGAGGATCGGACCTCGAAGCTTGAGAAGGCGGCCTAGGCCGTGAAGTTTCAGGAGGACGAGTAACTGCGGCCGTAGGAGGTGCAGAGGTCCTGGGGGGAGGAGAGCGAGATCGGGATCGGCGAACGTATCCCCTATCTCTGTCAGACTTCTCCTGACCAGAATGTCCTGAGTCGTAATCCCTCTCGCCCTCTCTCCTGCATGGCTCATGATAACGGCGCTTATTGCGCAAACTACCAAGCACAGAACCTTGCCCAGACATCGTACCTGAAAAGAAAACCACGAAGAATCAGTAACCGTTTGCGATGTGTTGTTTACGGTTAGGAAAATGTGTTGTGCCGTGAAGAGTGTGTGAATGTGTAACCCCCCGGACCAACCAGAAGTGTCAATCGCACTGGCAGGATTAGACTCGCTAACATCGACGATATGTCGCGGTCCACCCGATTCAACGTCGTGTTGCTCCGGCTAGATGTCCGGGATTGGAGGGTCAGCAGGCCCTTCGAATTGATCTTCAGCTTGCAGGGAGGATGCTTCCGTAATCTTAACTCCTGGCAAAGGAAGGTGCAAAACCACAGACTTCCGCCTCCCGGACTTAGGCTGTTTTGAGGCCACTGCTTTGCCTTTCCTCTTTGCGTCGGACTCCGGGGTTGCATTAGCAGGTCCGACCAACGGGTCCTCGTCGGTATGAGTTTTCTCGGAATCGGGCTCCTCAATTATCACAACCCTGGGTTTCATCCGCTTGACCTTTTTTCTGGAGACGGTCTTTAATGCACCATCGAGCCTTATGCTCTGCCTCCGGCCGATCAACCCAAGAACTCTGAGATTCCGATCTGTCAGTAACAGTTCAATATTCCTTTCTTCGCTAGGAATCTCTTGGAGGACCCGAACTATCTCTTTATAGTAGCCACCCTCAGGCCGCTGGATGATTGCTGAAAGAAAAAGAGAAGAAGACGTAAGTTTAATTTCACTCCGAAAATTGCCCTGTCAATTACTTGGGAAAAAAGACAATACTCACGTCTGAACAGCCATCTTCTGGCAAACCCCGGAGGACATCGGACATAGAACCACTCCGACTTAAAGTAGCTTAGCCTAGTCCACGACCCCGCGACAACTTGGCAGTTCCTTACAGACTCCAAAAACGTATAAGATGGGCTGTCCGACTCTTGAAATTAAACAAGTATCTTATGTCGGTCATACGGGGAGGACGATGGAGGTACTCCATGAATACAATGAACAAGCTGTTGAGTGAGGCATATCCGTTTGGATGCAATTGAGACGGAGCGATGTCCAGATAAGCCAACACTTCTCTTATGTAATCATTGAACGGAGGAAGTGTGCCGGCTGCGTACGCATGTCGATTAAAAGCAGTATACCCCTCCGGGGGATTATGTGGCCTGTCATCCGGTCCAGGCAACAGTACTTCATCCAAAGATAAGCCATGCCTTAAGCATATTCTCCCTAGCATGTCTTCAGAGATATTGGACGGGACAGAATCAGGTGGACTATTAATGAAGGACGCATCGGGCGACTCATCCGGAGCTGGGCCAATAGCCTCGGCCTCGATGTCCGGAATCTCAAGTCTGGGAGGGATAGGGTTCTGAGTTTCTTGCTGTTGCGAACTTGACGGTTCCATCACTAGCTAACTCACGAGAAACCATCATTAGATGATAAAAAGCCCGTGCATTCCCCAGTGTAAAGTGCATGAATGTGTTGTGTAGTGCAAATGTTGTGCGTGACTTGAGCAAATTCTGCAGAATTAAAGAAAACACGCTAGCGACGAAACTCTGGAAGTCAGACCGACAATGACCGTCATCGCTGACCGTCACGATCACGCAATCCAGATGCCAGATGGCTGATTCAAGTGTAAGTCCGTTATATGTTCGTTAGGTTACAGTTCCATCGACGAGATTCGAAAGTCAGTCAAATATGCAATCCTGTGATCAAGTCCAATTATGCAAGGCAGAAGCTCGTCGGAGTCGAGTGTAAGAGCATGCAAGAGTTCGCTAAGTTCGTCGAATTTCAGCATGGAATCGATCGTAGTTCAGATTCAGATACAGTCGGAGGCGTGATATCTTTCGTGTCGATCCAGTTCGAATCGATACTTTCGTATCGATCAAGGTCGACTCGATACCTTTCGTATCAATAGGTTTCGAATCGACGGCAGTTCGTATCGACCGGAGGAGTGGATTTCGTATCGATCAGAGAGGCTTACTTCGCATCGGCCAAGGGTTAACGACTGTGTGACAACCAAATGCAGTGACTTTGCATCGATCTGGGGCTATCGGTATTGTACCAATAAACCTCTTGGTCTTCGTATCGATCGTGGGAGGCAGATTTTCGCATCGATCACGCGGGCCAAACACTTGCATCAATCATTTCAGTTCGACACAAGCCCCAACCACCTTAGATCGATGCGAACCTCTGCATCCCCTTCAACCCATCAATCGATGCGAGGTCATGAAATCTGGGTCGAGTCGAACCCTCCTGTCCCGGATCGACACGAACTAGAGGTGAAGCAATTCCTCCAGAACTCTTTCTTCTCCGATTGATGCGAGCATCGCCATGGCCATCCTCGACCAAGCTCTGGTCCAGATCTGGCCTTAGCGCCGCCAAAATCAATAATCAACAAGGACACGATGGATCTGAGATCTGAACTTCGTCTCTCGAATTTAGTCGTGATTGCTTATTTACCTGAATTGAATTGGAGTTTGGGGAAATAATAAAATGATGTTTGAAAGATTCGAAGATTGGAACAATTCTTTCCTCCCAAGTTCGTGAATCGATACGAAAATGCAGAAGGCAACAGTAAAAAAGTAAAAGTGAAAAAATGGCGAAGTCCAGAGTATTTATATGAAGCCTCGAATTAGACTGGGCGATTCGACTCCCAGTCAACATGACCGGTCGCAGCCAGTCAAGCAGCGCATCGATGCGAGCATTCATTTCGAGCCCACTAGCCTTCATCGATTCGGAGCGCACAAGAGAGCCACCTGAAGGCACTGGACTCCATCGTTTCGAAGCGCACAGGGAAGCCACCTGAAGGTAACGGACTCCATCGGTTCGAAATGTCCACTTTGTGATCCATCGACTCACAACAGAGCAAACCTATCGATACGAACAGTCACTACGTATCCGCCGGATATCACCAATTCGAATCAGAATTCACCGCGATTTGTGACCATCGATACGAATGACTATTTTTTGTATCCATCGAGTCAACCCGCATCGATGCGACGAAAGGCTTTCCAATTTTTAGCATCGATTCATGAGAGGATCGATACAAGAGGATGGTTGGAGAATACGACTTTCAAATTATTCAAAGAAGACCTGCAGCTTTTCAAAGCACGTCATGTTTTCACAAGACGTACTTTGGGGGACAAATGTTATCCCGCCTTTTGGCAAGGCCAGGACACCAAGGAGTTGGATTTCAAATGTCGTTTGTCATAGATATCGTTGAATTTTGACCAAGTCCGGATCAAGCCCCAATCGATGAGACATGATCGGGAAAATATAGCAAACCAACGTTCCAAGTTTCAGGTCAATCCGAGCTCATACGCACAGGTTATGATGGATACAAGTCAAAGGGGAGAGCACTTTTTCGTATCCATCGGGAAGCAGCAGTTCGTATCGATCGAAGTTAACCATGCTTCGAATCCATCGAATTCGTCTCGATGGACTTCGTATCAATCAGCCCGGCCCAGATTTCGTATCCATCGCTATGGGTGATTTCGCATCCATCAGATCAGCGGTGATTTCGTGTCCATCAGTGGATCTTGCTTCGTATCCAACCAGTCTGTGTCCATCGCTCGTTTCGCATCCATCGATCTCATGTCAATCAGAATGATTAAGTCCACACAGTTATAAGCTTCGTATCGATAGAACCTTCAGCTGGAAAGACTTGTTCGTATCCATCAATAAGTCACCTGGTTCGTAACGATCACTTAATGTCTACTTCGTATCCATCAGCCAGTGCTTGCTTCGTATCCATCATTCAGTGTCTACTTCGTATCCATCTAAGAACCTTACTTCGAGTCCATGCGAAGTGACTTACTCGTATCCATCAGGTCAACCAGCTTGGATAACGTGTCATCTCTCGAAGAAAACGAGACGAGATACCTGGAATCGAAACAGTCAATACGGCGCTGAGACCGGATCGAGGCGAAGCGCGCGCACCACGTCATCCCTCGATGCGAATGCGCCGAGATATATGGAGTCGACACGGTCGACTCGGAGTAAAGACCGGATCGAGGCGAAGTGTGCGTTCCACGTCTTCACAGAGGCGCGTGACACCATCGATTCGAAGCCCTCAGCTCGGAGAGATGGATTCGAACCAGACAGCCTAGCGAAGAACATCGCCTCGTATCGATGATATCTCTCAATCCACTGATCCAAATACCATGAAATTTTAACTGAAGGTTGCACACATACCGAGGAACATCTCCACCAAATTTGAGCTCAATTGGAGGTAATCTTGATCGATACGAAATGACTTCGTATCGATCACAGATCGACTTGAAACTCTCTAGAAATGGTCGAATGGGTCCCCTCACGTGTCAGACCAAGTCTCCCGGAGTTTGAGCGAAATCTAAGCCTCCTACGCCTATAAATAGAGCCCCAGAATCAACAGAAAAAGGATCTTTTTTCTCTGAAGCGTCCAGACTCTGCCGGATTGAGATTTGCATCATACTTTTGCTGTCAATTTCGAATTCTAATCTGTAATCCGCTGTTCATTGCTGTAACTGCTTGTAATCATTGAAAGAGAATCAATAAAATCATCAAAACTTCATAGTGGACGTAGGCTATACGCCGAACCACTCTAAATTGCTTGTCTGTGCATTTTACATTTCTGTTTGTTGGAGTTTTTGTTAGATAACCTCTGTTTTACATTTATAATCTTCATTTTATCTCTTCAAACAACTCCCGAAGAGTGTTGTGCCCATTTTTGGTACAAACAATAGTATCACATATCAAACATGGAGTGAAAATTTTCACATCAGTTAAAATACCGATAACAATACATTACTCGATATTTACATGTATACCAAATTGGTATTTGAAAATGCATATCTGTATTTTACTAACAAATATCCAAGTGTATTGAAAATAAATAAAAATTCCTCTCCGTCGATCAAAATCTTTATGACCAAATTTGCTATTGGTCACGCCAATCTATGCTATACTATTATAGATGAGTTGTATACTCTCTTCTATCCTTAATCCACAAATTCTATTCTCTTCTAATGTCCTGTGGTTTTTAGAATTGCATCATTTTATTTAAGAAACAAATTATTAGTTTGTCGTTTATTTTGTCTTAATTGACTTTTTCTTTTTTATGTTAGATTTTCACACAAATCTACTTATGTTAGACCACACCATGTTTCGGTTTTTTATTAAAGACATACAGTTTCTCTCCTAAACGACAAATTCTCAAATTGATTCCACTCATCACACTCTCTTCTTTTTACCTTTAAAGATTAAAATATTTATTACAAGTAATTTACTTTACAATAAATCTCTTCACGGGTATCAACTTAATATACTAACATAGACCAATATCATTTCATTTAAAATCAATTTTTGTTCAAGGCTTTCTAATGAATCTCAAAATTAATATCTTAGATGACAATATTGACATGTTCATTATGATTGGTCTTTATTGGATTTTAACTAGATTATATTGGACTAAATTTAAAGACGAGGAAGTTTCTAATCTTTCAGGCTCTGATTGTTAATTCTCATTAATCCTGAATTAATAAAAAAAATTGTCACATTTTTCTACTTGTATTGTTTGCATTATTTAAATACTTTTAGAGATATATACATTTTGTATGCAACTGTCTTTTAATTTTATAACCTAAACTTTTAGTAGTAGTAATTAACTTATTAGATGAAGTAACATGTGTAAATTTCGATAGTAACAAATAGCTTATTTGATGAAACTAGAGCTACAATGTTTTATATGTTCTTATTGTAAATTGATTGTGCTTGAATAATAAAGTACAATCTAGGGCTACAAATGATCCTATGAAATTGGAGTTATATAGAGTGTGTTTAAGTAGTTACAAGTAGTAACTTATTTATTTAGGTGAGAAACTAAGCTCAATCTTGGTTGAATGTCTCATGTTTACCAAAAAACCGTGTACATGTCAACGTGATCTCACATTTCATGCTTGGGCATTTATACGTTATTATAACCATTAAATCTCAAAGCAAAAATTTCAAAAAAATTAAATCCACAAAACATATATAGGGCGGTGAACATGGAGACATTACACCAAGGTTCGAGGTATCGAATGGTACCCCAAAGTTTCGGTGGTACCGTACCAGTATCGACGCTAACCGAACCGAAATTGAAGGAAAAAATCAGTTTCGGTCGTTAGGGTTTACAAAAAATATTCAAAATAAAAAAGAATCTAAATCAACATACTCGACCTCGATTTCTTCCTTGCCCTAGAGTCGTCGACTCGATTTCTTCCGTGTCTTGGCATCGTCGACTCGATTTGAGACTGGCAGCTTCGTCAAAGCTATCCTAGTAATATCGCGGCAGTCTATTTTGAGAGCGACGGTAATTTTGAGAGCAATTTTTTTATAAAGAATCGACACTTGGTTTTAGAGCGGCAATCATTTTGAGAGGAGAAAATTTGTTCGAGTGGCAGACAGGAACAAGATTTGGTTTATTATTAAATTAATTGGGCTGTTATTGTAAACTTGAGCTATTTTGTGCAGGATTATTTTGTGTTGGATTGAAATTTTATTAATAAGTTCAAATTCTTGTTTATTCAAGTTTAAATTATTATTAAATTTAATTTAGCGTTAGTTTTAATTAGTAAAATTTAATTTTTTATTTTATTTCCTAAGATTTTTGTTACATTTTCATTAACAAACCATTAAAAACCGAATTTGGCACCGAAACTGATATCAAAACCGAAACTTTTAAAATTTTCGAAATCGTCCGAAACTAAGAAAATTTCAAATGAGCGAAACCGAGTTCTCGGACCTTGCATTACACACATGTTTAGTTCACGTTCATTAGAGCTTTCTAACATGTTCCGAATGTCACTTTTTCAGAGGATTACACTTTAACGTCAATGTCAATGGATATTTATATCATGATAACTAATTATATGCTCAACTAAACATTTTTTTTTTTTTTTAAAAAACTCAACCCAGAGCCCTGATGAAATCGAAGGGATGAGAGGAGCCCCCTGCCTGGTCCGACCACAGACGGGGGAGGGGGGAGGTAAGTCAACCCAGCATAGAGATTTGATATCCCCAACCAGTTTTTTCAGATTTAACGGGGACCCACCTCCGTGCCTTGAAATTTGGAGTAGGGCAGACGGGAATCAAACTCAACTGAACATTATTAGATATAATCAAACTCATTTAAAGTTGTTTGATCCATGTGCGTAGCATGAGTTCGCCCTAGTTTAATGGAAAATATGAGTGTTTTCATAAGCATTGAAATTATCTGTACTTGGTAGCAAACTTTACAGTTGTCTTTTATGCTTGCAAACTTCAAAATTCATATTTTAGTTATATTTTTGGAATACCTAAGTTAAGTTATTTTATAATGATACTTATCTGCTATAATTTCTTATTGCCTACAAGTTTGAATAATCTACTAAGTTTTTTTTATAATAATTTTATTAAAAAAATCTAGAGATATGTTATTTAGAGTTTGTTACAGTACAATTATTGTTATGATAGTATATATCTTTTTTTTTTAAATTTACATCTTAAACTTGTAATCTTTTAACTAAAATGTTTGTAATCACATACTTGTGTAGAGATGCAATTTTTATTATTCACAGATATTAAAAATTAATAAGGATGCAATTTGCTCAATGTCTATTAAATTATGATCTGTTTATGATTTTGTATTTCACAGCCAAAGAATGAATACACGCTCGCGCTTACACACACTCACACACACGTGTGTATAATATGTTGAAAACCTGACTAATATTATCCCTATATTAGATAATATCCGTGTTTTTTAACTATCGCATATTTGCCTTTGTATGATAATTCGATCTATATCATTTTATATTTGAATATTTATTGGTTGAAGATGTGAACCAAAAAATAAATTATTAAATCACGCGTTTAATGTTATTTTCAATGTGCGTGTGTCTGTATTGAAAAGAACAATAAATGTGTAGTTTAGCAATAATATATGCACTCAATCCTATTTTTAACAAAAGAAGTGATTTCAGTTTTGAATTTAGTTATGATCATGAATAATGTTCATATATTACTATGTTAAGGGATGAAGATTTTCTTTAAATTGTTTAATTAATTTATATGTACTTTTCTCTCTCTTTTTTGGGAAAAATAGATAAATGTCATTTCATGTGAATTGTCACATTTCACATACTATATAGTTTAAGCGTTATTCTATATTTTTATCATTTGTAGTGAAAACTTATACTTCAAATAATTGTAACTGAGATAGTTCGTTCTATAAAATAAAATCATAGAAGTATATTAACAACCGTAAATCAAAATATTTCCTTCAAATCTAAATTAGAATTCTGATTTAGGTAAACAAAAAAAGGGCTGTTTTTTCCCCAATCAAGCCTTCTCTTTAATTTCTTTATTCATCTGAAGAAATATATAAAAAATGAGGATAATAATTTCAATCGTATTTTTTTTGTTTTACTATTTTACAATGGTAAGGAAAGTTCTCCTATCGAGCTGATTAATTAATGAATTTCCAAATTGGAGACAATAAACTGATTGATTAATGCATTTCCATGCCAGTGGTAGTAAATTGATTGTAATTGCCACAAAACTCACTTCCTAATACTATATTCATAGAAAATCAAGAAAACGATCGAAAATATGATATTAAATATTAAAAGACACATTACTAAACATAGTTGAGACTTTCAATCTTTAAATACTTCGAAACTAAAAAAAAACGAAAAGTCCAGAAATTCAAAGTTTTCCCAAAACTTCAGACCTTAACAAATACTCATAAAAAAAAAAGATCGAATTTTTGGATCAGAGCATTGAAAACGAATCAAGACGAACAAATTTTCAAATTTTAACCTAAACCTTGAACCATGATATGTACAATAACTTCTATTAGTTACCAATATGAAAGAGAACAAATATGGCAGAATGTGTTTTATATCGGACAAAATTAAAGACTTCAATAAAAATGCCACCTTTATCAGTTTGCACTCGGAACCAATTTATGAAAAAGTGAAGTGATTGTTGATTGCTCACTAATCCCGAGTGTTTTGCTATGCACACTCGCTTGCAACCATGTTAATATTTCATTATACATTCATGTAAAGTGTTCAATATTGCTTTGCTAATAACCTGTTTTATGTGGTTCTGCGTACAAACTTGTTAATTTGTAAGGTAAATATAATGCGAGTTTCAATTTTTCATGTGGTGAGTGAAAAAGATGTTGAACCATCAGTAAAATAATGTTGTCCAGACCTTCATTTTCTTTAAACTTGGCCATGGTCTGAGGGGAAATTCAAAGCCTTAAGCACTTAGTTTTAGCATGCAATACAATTTTTTTGCCTTATCAATTCTGGTGCAACCAATCTCCAGGTTGACAGTGTTGATTTTTTTCATCATTTGAGTTATCACAAAATCAATTGGTGATGTGAAGCGTGATTTCTTAATATTTACGAAAAACCGATTATTCTATTTAGGTGATGTGAGACTATTCTAAACACGCCATATATGTATGTATGTATGTGTGTGTGTCTATATGTATGTATGTATGTATCGGAGTTTTTCTTTTGTCATGTATTTTTTTAGGGAATATAACTGATCTTTTTAGTCCATATTTTCTACAATTGTAAAATTAGTTTGTTATCTCTAAAATTTTTACCCAAGTGCTACGGTACAAGTGTCCTAAGAGTTAATACTACATGTGTGTCAATATCCAAAAAAATTGAGTATGTATTCAATGCGTATCTGAATGTACTTAGCGCATATAGTATGGTTTTGTATACCCTGTACAAGTTACAGTAAATTTATGAGTACCTATGCTATTCAGGTGGCGTCAGTTTAGATCTTTTAAGGACGGTTTGCTGAGGTACTGGAAGACATTGTTAAACTTCTATGATATCATTGGAACATGAGTTGTGGCAGTTTGAATCGGTTTTAGCGAATTTTGCTGCATTCTGTGATTATTTTCCTTTTTGATAGCTATTAAGTTAGAGATAACATTTAGGATTCAAAGAGTTGTCTGTTAAAAAAACAAAAAAATGCCTTAAATCATGGACCAAATTCGAGTTTTAGGTTTACGCTAACTTTGGTAATTTTTTATATCCATAAGGTGTGTAGATGAGTTCAATATTGGGTGTTTGGTTTGAAGGTTTAAGCCAAACTGACAGCTTATTTGTGTCTCTAAGCAGTGGTTGGTGCATGAGTAAATAATGGACTTCCTTATTGTTATTTTCGATTTCACTGTCCACAGTTGAAAATGTAGGTCACATTAAACTAGATATCTGTCCATATTGTTATACTGTTGATTTTGTTATTGTATCAACTATCGAGCATTTGATTTTTGGATGTAATATGGTCTTCAAATTCAATTCATATTTGAGGATGTAAATGGAAGACTGATGTCCTATTATGTGCTAATCTTGTATGGCTGTTTTATAAAACGTTTAGGTAGTGTTAGGCTTAAAAACGAATTAAGTGTTTTGTGTTTTCGACATATTAGTCAAATGACATGGAAGGGAAGAAGAAGTTGGAAAAATATAGCCAGTCTAACAAGGAGGAGAAGTGGAAGTGAGAAATACTTTTTGACATGTCTCAAAAGGTGGAAAACAAGAAAAAGTCATTTTCAATTTTATGTGGTAACACCATTTTCCGAATCGACCGTTTTCCAATCTCTCTTCCTCTTCCTTGCATTTTAAAACAAATGTTGAAAATGCAAAACACAAAACTCTTTTTCAAACCAAACACCTCCTACGTTTTATAGGATCCTATTGTTACTGTGCCTAAGTAGTTAGGGCTAAATTAACAATAATTTGTATTATTGTGTGTTCTGCTAAACAAAATTCAACTAATTGTAACTGGAAGTTTGGATCGTCAGACCTTTAACCATGAAGGAGGTCATTCCACTTTGGGTTTAATCTTTTTCAGCATTAAACATCTTCCGCGAGATTTTCAATATCAAAGATCCGAGTTGGGATATCAATTTAAACAATCTGCAAGATGAAATAGAAAATCTTTTTTTCTTCTCTTTCCACATGAATTTTGAATCTCAGATCATATCTCTACATCTGTACTAATTCAAATGGAAGGATTGAATAATTGTGACAATTAGCATGCGTCCCTTATTTGCAAACGTAATACCCATGACTTCTCCTCCATCTTAGAATTATTTTCAGCAATTTCTTATATTTTGTCAAATTCCCTAAATTTTACGAGCATTTCCACAAAAAATCTACGTAAATTTTTGTGTGAATGTTTTCGGTTTTTACAGCTAATATTTGCAATAAAAACTGCATACTATTTTTGTAAACATTTGCAGTTTTAACTGAAAATATTTGCAGTCGGTACTATTTTTCTCTCGCCATTTTGATCTATTATCTTATTCTTATTTTTCAAAATAAATTTAGTTGAAATATAAGTGAAGTGAAAACAAACTGAAGAGTATAGTGGTACTGCAAGTTGATTTTCAACAATTTTTTAATGATTTGGATGAGTTTTAAAAAGTAAGAGTTTACTTAAAAGGGTTTATTGAGAGGGATATTTTATCTATTTCAAAACATGTTAAGAGATGGATTCTGAAGTCCTCTAAAATGTTTGTGGAGTCTGTTTTGCCAAAACATCCAAAATAATTTGGATGGTCCGATAATGACCTGACAAAGGTTGCTTTTATTTGGACATTTAGTGATTTTAGTTCTAAAAATACCATGATAACATATCTATAGTTCTTTTTCGGTAATTTATATTTGTATTATGTGAAATAAGAGATAAAACTACAGCTTTACTTGCATAATACTATTTATGTTAAATATTTTCAGTTGAATCACATGATCATTCTCATACTTATTTTAATCACAAATGAATACAGATGGTCGCACATTTCAATCGAAAAGCTCTTCTATCAGGAAATGTCCCTCATGGAGCCTTCAATTCTGCATTTAGCTTTAGTGGCTCAAAAAAAGTTGATTCATCTTTGACAAAAAATCTTGCAATGATTGGTGTGTTCATTCCAGTATGTACAATTCAACTCGTCAAACAGCCTTCTTCGCTAAAAGAAGATGTAAAGTGTGAGATGCCTTTAACTTGGGACCCTCCTTCATTATCAAGTTTTATAGAGAATTATGGAACTCATATCATCACGTCTGTTACAATTGGCGGCAAGGATGTAATTTATGTCAAGCAACACAGCCTGTCACCGTTATCAACCACAGAAATAAAAAAGTATGCACAAGATATTGGAAAGCGAAGATTTTCTGATAAACAAGGTCATACAAGCTCAGGTCCAGTCGAATCAAAGGATAAGGTAGTCTATATTTTAATCCTTTGTAAGCTTTTATAACTGATATCCATCTAGTATAGTTGATCCAATAAGCCGTTTATTTCATATTATTGAACTTTTTTCGTACTTCTTTTGGCAGTCTGTGGATACTATTTTGTTCAATGGCCAAGGGGTGTATCCACATCCGCCTACCACATCATATCCCAATGCAAAAGTTACTAATTTTTAATATTTCAAGTTTTCAACTCAGGTTGTAATTTCAAAATTTTAGTTTTTGATCATAGTCAATTGATTTGTGTGTTTATTTATTTATTTTTATTTTTATAGTCTATCTCCAACCTTTTAGCAGTGACCTTAGTTGATATCACAAAAACACTGACTAAACTTCCTTTACATTTGGATATGATTTGCTTTTTTGTTCCGTATATATTCAGATGATATTATAACTCTTTTGTCCACCATTTTTGTATCTTTAATGAATTTAAAGATATATTGTAAAAAAAGAAGATAGTGTTGTACGAAAGAAAACCAGTTTATCCTTTTATAATAATATAGTTAAGTCTACCCAACTTTCAATGCTAAATTAGTAGACGTGGACTCAATGTGTTTAAAAATATACGTGATTGAGTGCTCTATAAATAGACCAGGAAATGGTAAAGATATAACATAATGAGAAACAAATGCTTTAAATATTTACTAAATTCTTTTTGGTTCTTATATTGCTGTTATATATCAAATTTATATTTTGTGGAGATGATTCTCTAACAAGTTAAAGATTTTTAAAGGTTTTGTCCTACACTCTATTTGATTTTCAGGTTGGCTGGATATATATCTTACTTTTGCAGGATTGAAACATTAATTTAGGAACTCAAATAGTAACCAATCATGAAATAGGGTGGTTCTTCAGTGCAGAAGTTTTGATATATTAGTGCATCATACAAGTTCAAATATTAGGATTAAAAATAATAATACGTAGTTTGGCTAAATGTTGAAGATATTAGGATTTAAAAAAAAGTAATTTGGTTATTTGTTGAAGATATTAGGATAAAAAAAAATGTAATCCATCACTCTTGTTCAACTTGTTGATAAAGATTTAAATGTAACTCAAATAGCAACAAATAGTTCAGACCTATTTCAAGAAGTTATTTTATAGTTAAATGGTGAATTATGTTGTTGCCAAACATGCTAAACATTCTTCTGTTACAAGTTGCAACACCATGATATCATCTACCCCTTATATGGTATTTGTAACATTGGAATACATATTTGATATTTCCATCGCCCAGGTATTTATAACTGTTAAATTTTGGCGACACTGTGAAGAGGATGGAAATAGCTTGATATTGGTGATGACGGTTCGCTAAACGGAGTTCGAAAGCTCGAGATTTCGGAGTTTGAAAAAGATGGAGCTTGCTACAACATTTCAGACGTCTGAATAGGGAATTCAAACGTCCGGACGTCAAATCAGACATCTGAATCCCCTATTCAGACGTCTGTGTTGTCAGGGAATTTTCTCGAAAGTTTCACGGCTAAATTTGGCATTTTCAGCCCTCTGAAAATGCAATTCAACCAGCTGAATTTTATTTTCAAAGGGCTATTTTTGTTTTTCAGCCGGCTGATTGCCTGGGAAGTGGCTGTTTTAAGCCCGGGTTGTTGTACGATGATTGTGAAGGCTTCAAGGGGCAATTTTGGAAATTGCCAAAACGGGAATTCTTCGTATATAAACTATTTTCCAGACCTAAACGGGAGGTTCATTTAAATTAAGAGAAGGGTTTCCTCTAACTAATTTTTTCAATTCCTAATCTTCGCAAAATCAAATTCTCTAGAATTTTGAGTGATCATTGTAATTCAATCTCTTGTACTCTTTCATTGTGGTAATAAAAAGGCTTTCTTCAAAGTGGATGTACACTAACATAACGTTAGTATAACCACTATAAATCTCGTGTGTGATTTACTTTTTTTTTCTTATTTTGCTTGCTTGTGATTGAGATTGATTTATTTAGATTGGATATTGAGTTTTGGTTTTGAGATATTGTTGGTTGTTTTTGCAAATTTTGCAACGATCTAGCTTATTTTTCCACTTCTTTTTTGGTATTTGGATTAGAGTGATTTGAGTTCGAATTTCATAGCATTTGGTATCAAAGCTTTGGTGTTTGTAAGGTGTTTGTGGAAATGCTGGAGTCGGATAATATCTTGAAAAGCCCCTCAACGGTTGGTTCAAGTAGTGTAGCACCGTATTTACGTGGATCGTATGCGGTCTCGGGTTTTCAATTGGTTATTGACAAGTGGAATGGTGAAATGATTTTGAAAAATGACAATGGAAGATGAAAGCGGTTCTTAGACGGAATCGTGTACATTGGGTTGTGTTTGACACGCATTTGTTGTCGGCGGACATCTCGGTTGTTGAGAGAGAGAAAATGAAAGAGTGCATTCACTACACTCCGCTATGGGTGAGAATGTAATCTCCGAAATTGGTGGTGAGATTACCGCTAAGGGTATTTGGAATAAGTTGGAGAAATTGTATATCAAGAAATCACTGACTAATCGTTTTATCTTGTTGCGAACATTAATCACCTATAAGATGAAGGAGGGTACTTCACTAAAGGCGCACTTGAATACCTTTGATGGTTTGCTAATAAAGATGAAGATGGTAGACTTGAAGATTGAGAAAGAGCAAAAGGCGATGATCTTATTGTGTTCGTTGTTGGACCGTTTTATGAGTTTCTCAAATAGCTTGATCCATAGCCGGGATACTTCGACACTTAGTGTTGTTAAACCGGGTCTTCTTAGTTAGGAGTTGCGAGATCAAATGAAGGAGTTGAGTGATGGTAGTAGTGGTGCTAGTAGTGGTCATGATTAGTTTGTGGAGGAGAGACATGAGAAGAAGGGGAATCGTGGGCGTTCTAAGTCAAGAAAGCCCGATTAAAGAGGAAAATCGTAGGAAAGAAATAACAAGTGCTATATTTGTAAAAAGCTTGGTCATTGGAAGAACGAGTGTCCGGACAAGAATAAGAAGAGGGAAGTAGCATCTTCATTGACGGTGGTGGAGAGTGATGTTGGTGAGGTAGATGAAAATGTATTGATGGCGGTAGTATCGAATGTTTCGGGTGACGAATGAGTACTCGATTCGGTGCGTATTATCATATGACGTCGAATAAGAATTGTTTTTCCTTTTTTGTCGACAAAGGGGGAAATTTAATTGTTATGGGTAATGGTGCTATTTGTACATCAATGAGTATTGGTTTCGTGCGAATTCAGATGTTTTATGGTGTAATTCGTACGCTCACTACTGTACGCTATGTTCCGGGACTTCGTAAATCTCTTATTTCCTTGGGATAATTGGATTCTTTGGGATGTAAAATCATTATTGAGAGTGATAGCTTGCGGTTTTCGAAGGGTGCACTTGCGGTGATGAAAGGTGTTAGAGCTCATGGAGTTTATTTGCTTCAAGATGTGACTATTGAAGATGAAACTTGTGTGGGTGTTGATAGTTCTCGTGGCTTGGATGCGACAAGGTTGTGGCATTTGAGGTTGAGTCATATCTCGGAGAGGGGTTTGGATATTTTTCGAAAGTGGGAGATGATCGATAGAGAGAGTTATCATTCAGTGAAAAAAAGCATGATTTGAGAGATGTTCTTGAATATGTTCACTCAGATGTTTGGGGGCCGACACTGGTAGCTTCTTTGGGTGGAGCTCGTTATTATATTTCTTTTATTAATAACTTTTCTAGGAAAGTATGGGTGTATTAATGAAGGCCAAGTTAGAGGTATTTGCAAAGTTCAAAGTTTGGAAGGCTCTTGTTGAGAATGAGAGTGGTAAGTCTTTAAAGGTGCTGATGTCCGACAATGGCGGGGTGTATGTTTCTGAATTGTTCTTAGATTTTTTCAAGCATCATGGTATCCAGAGGCATTTTACTACACCAGGAGATCTGCAATCGAATGATGTTGCAGATAGAGTGAACCGTACTCTACTTAAGAAAGCTCGATACTTAAGATTGATGTAACGACCTACTTATCTGTACAGTTTAAGCGGACAATCAAGCACACATCATCCACTCAAACTGAACGGGAATGCGGATTGATAGGGGAAAAGGAGGAAAAGAAGAAAACTAAAAAGAAACAACACAGAGTTTCACAATCGCAGCGGAACAATATATAATATAATATCAATGATCTTTACAAAAGAGAAACTATTATATACATACATCAATCAGAGTACAACAACAAATCACAATCATCAGTCTGGACAGTTATAACAACATGTCCTCACAAATGTTGATGATTCAACAACAAAGCAGCAGAATATGAACATATACGTGAATACGACTTGAAGACCTCCAACCCGTCTCCTAAGCTCCAATGCATCCAAAGCAATCTATAAATATGCTCGGGTCAATAATAAAATAACACCCGAGTCAGTTTGGTAAACCAGCGTGAGAAAAACACATCCAATTGGATTTTTAAAGTTATCAAACTCTTTCAAAAGAAAGGTATCTCGTAAGACCACGCCGTACATAAATACGGACGTGTTTTTACCTAACGACAACCAAACATTTTTTATAGAAAATTCAATGATATTATAATAATGTTTAGGGATCAAAGTAAAATATGAATATAGCTGAAATGCTTGCATCTCACGTTTCAGCATAGTTGGGCATAACTAAGTCCATACAACGCTTATTGGAGAGTGGATTCCATACAATGAATGAGTATTGGGGTACAGTCTGTCACGGTGCATCTCTAGATAAAATAACACCGAGGACCTCGCAGGGATCTCCTGCCAACACAGAACCGGCTTACCACTTGACTAGTAGTACCGAATATGATCACCCCTCTTTTAATGGGCCTCAAAGCATACAAATGAGATATAATATCGACTCTAGATAGGGATGATCATACCCTACTTGGGAGTAACCCACTTAGCCATGCTGCATCTTCTTTGTTTTAGTCATTCCCGGTTGATGAGGTTTGAGGCTACGTTTTACCTTTTTATATAGCACTTCCCACTTGGAATGCTAACACTGCTCTTCAGGCAACAATGCAATGCCAGCATTCATCCATACAAGTTCGTTCTGAGACTGAACAAAACACTTGAGAGCTCCGTCTTCAATTCCGTCATCTTCAAGATGCCTTCACTTCGAAATGCTTAAGTTTGATCGAAGTGGTTTTCGGATGACATATCCGATCTCGGTCTCTTCGAAACAACTTTCGATAATTTCCGGTAAACTCAATTCCGATTCTTTAGGAAATAAATAGTCAAAGATAAGATCGGAGATCACCTCCTAACCATTAGTGGACGGATTTTCTTATCATTGTCCTAGGAGAACGAAACAAGATTTTTACACACAGTACAACATCATCGAAGATGACTGTGCCATGTAACTTACATGTTTCTTTTAGATATTTCCAAAGTTACGTTTTGGGTCCATATTCGATAGTTGGTTATTTAATTATCAACAAACACACATTCAAATCGAGAATTTAATTCCATAGGGAAAACCAACAATGGTTAAGCACACAAGCAATCACTAGCCTCTTTTAATAAATCTTTCCATTATTAATTTCATTTTGTAAATATTATAGCAAAATTCTTTTATATATATATATATATATATCCACAAATCCTTATATTTCAGTACTTGGAAAAATATTCATATACTTATCTCAACGACATAAGCATATTCACCAAACACTGAGGAATATTTTATTTTTATACAACTCTAAAATCATTTATAAACTCCAGTATACATCCACAAAATCATTTATAAAACTCCTTTTATAAATCTATAAACCTATTTCTAAAATTCTTTTATAAATCTATAAACCGTTTATAAAACTCTTTTATCTTGCCGATAATATTCCTTTTAAGTTTTCCAAACCATGTTATAAGATTCCTCTTATAAAATCCACATCTGTTTATAAAATCCTATTTATAAACTTCGAAAACATTTATAAATAAAATTCTAATCATTTACTTTAAAACACCATTATATAATAATAAATAGTATAAATAAATAGTAATTAATTTCAAAACATCTTAAAGATAATAATTAATAATTTCAAAACATTCTTAATAAAACACTAATAATTTATCTTAACATTATTGTAAATAATAACAATAATAATTAATCTCCAAAACTTTATTGATAAACAATTATAATTAATTTCAAACCATATTAATAATTTACATAATTAACTTTTCAAAACATTAAAATATTGATAAACAACTTTAAACAATATTAATATAAATAAACAACGTTTAAAACATAAATATATATTTTCTTGATAAAAATCCATACTTAAATTCCGACATAATCATTTTCATATTTATAAAACTATATTTATAAATCTCTTTCTATTTTATGACATATCGTTTAACATCTCCAATCTATCTCCACTTTCAATTTTCCAATATAGAATCAACTTTTTTTTCTAAAACAACATCCCACATATTATCATAAATCCACAAATGTGATTTATTTTTCAATTTATCCAATGATAAAAGTTTTCCTTTATTTATAAACATTGTTTATAAATCTATCCTTTTATTAATAAAATACAATTTTACAAATCTTCACTTTGTTCGTAAAATGCCACATTGATACATTATCATATCTATAATTTCCACACACACACACACATATATATATATATCACTTTATATAAAACGGTTAACAAATATTTATTTCAAAATATTCATATTTTTCTTTTTAAAACCATATCCCTTTGTTATAAAACGCGGACTTATTTTTAAGATCTAAAAAAAAATCTTTAATCCCAGTTCAAAATCTCTATTTAAAATATTTAATGAAACTATAAATTTATAATCTCTAAAAATCTTACTTTTTACTTTAAAATAACTCCTTTAAATAAACTTCAAGAATAAATATTAATATATATTTAATTTTCAAAATCACTTTGAAATCCCTTTTTAAATCAAATCATTAGTTTATAATATTAAAATACCAAAAAATAAGGCCCAATGCTACTAAAGCACTAATAAGCAAAATCATATCCATGTCATCAAATATAGCATCCAACATATCATATATCAAATTATATGAAAATAAAATCAACAGTGTGAGGAATCCTGTTGGATTCCTCCAGCCTATCACCTGCATCACATACAGTATATATAACCAGATAATATAAATCAACCGTTTCGAGGCGGGATCGTATACAAGAGCGGAAATATATCCAAACCAACTAATAAATATAGTAAATCATTCAAACATCTAATCAACAATTTATTATCAATTATATAACATAACCGGTTAACCAAAAAGGTGAGTTTAACTCACCTTGATTTCAGTTGTCGCCGGACGTTCCGCTTTGGAACTAAAATCGAACGACGTCTGATTTGAACTCAAATTTCAACAGTATCCAAATTCGTCCAAACCTGTTCCATCGCAAAGCTTACATCATCACGAGTGCAATGCAAAAATCCACATCTTGATTGGACCTCGTATGAGAGAGTTATACACGTTTTTAGTTATCGATTTTTAAATTAAAACATAATTAAACTAATTATAATATTATCATTAAAATTACAAAATTACCCTCTTCCCCAATACAGATTCCCTCCAAAACTCAAACTGCGCACTCCCAAAGACATGGCCGCGACTTCCTACAATTGCCGCACCATCATCCCTCAATGATATTCCAAATCGACCTCACCAATGTCCTCCTCGCTTTGCGTGCTACCCGAACATCACCACCTCTGACCGTTCGCACCTCCTTCCTTCATCGCGACCGTACGCCTGCACGCGACTTCTGCCATGTCGCGTCCCTCCACCGAGCACCGCACACCTCTAATTCGAGCCAAAGGTTGCTAAACGTCCCTCCGAACTCAAATCCAATATCCAATTTGCGAATTGACGAACCGAATTGCCCCAAAATCAAACCCTATATTATATTTCCAAAGAAATGCTCACTGTAAATTCGTCGAGCACCACAAACAACTGCCGCACCCCTCATTTTGCTTATCTACATGTAGATCTCGGTCTCACAAACTCAAAGATAGCATCTTTTAATTTTCCCATTTTTCTTCGATTTTATTTTGAATTTAAAAGCTCTTTCTTTCTTTTTTTTCTTTTGCGCAGGTTTGAAAAATAAAGAGAGGGGGAAAGCTGAAGTAATATAAATTTGAGATTGGATATGGCTTGTACGTGGAGGGAATGATGTGGGTATGGCCTAATATATATATATATATATATATATATATATATATATATATATCTTAGTTAGAAAATGTCCAATTTTAAACGTTCGAAAATCTCGAACTTCAGACGAGATGTGCCGCCTGACATTCTATATGTTATAGCCCTATTTCAAACACAATGGAACTAGTCTCGAGACCCAATTCGATCATATACAGAAGATAGCTTTTCAAACCATATTATATATATTCCTGAAATTAATTCATACGTGTTTCAATCTTGCACGATTAAACGATACGTCCGATCGCCTCAAAAATCATCAGCATACAATAACTCATTATTACGGATCCAATGACACTGGTTTCGTCGAAATCTGAGACAGTATCCCGGAAGGTTATTTTATACGTTAATTAAAACGAATTATTATAAAAACCAAATTAATCACTTTTAAATCTAAATTAAAAGTTTACTATCTTCATTCTCTATTTAAATAGAATTTTAATTCAACTTTCAAACTCATTTTTATTCATATTAAATTCAGGATTAAATTATTTAAACAATTCCAAATATTAAATTCAACAATTTAATTACCCAATAAATCACTATATTTGAAATTCAGGTTATTTAACGTATAAAATTAACTTTTTTTCATATTTAAAATCAATTAAATATTTCAAATTCAAATGACTAAATTTCTGGGTCGTTACAATTGACATCGGGGTGCATAATGTTAATCGAATTCCGTGTTCGGCCATTGATAACAAAATTACGGAAGAAGTGTGGAAGGGGAGGAGCATTATAGTGGGCTATCTTCGTGTGTTTGGTAGTCTACTTTATGCCCATGATCCTGGAAATGATAAGCTTAAGCCTAGAGCTTTCGAAGGAGTCTTGTTTGGTTATACGGATGTTGTTAAAAGCTGTTGGATTTGGAATTCGGAAACGAAGGAAGTTGTGAATTCTCGTCATGTTACTTTTGATAAGTCGGCCTTGTTTATGGAGAATGAAAGCTCATCGGATGTTTTAGATTTGGTTCGTGATGAATCAAAGAAGAAGTTATTTCCATATTTCATCCAAGGAGTAGAGTTGTTGGAGATGCTTGTGTGGAGGAAGCGGTTGATGTGACATCACAAAGTCCACATGTTTTCTCTAGTAGTGTTGGTGATGTGCAAGACTCTAGAGATGATTTGGTTCAAGGTGGAACCGAAAGGAGTTTGGATGATAGTATTACAATTCGGGTTGGTCATCGTGTCATAAGACCACTCGATAGATATGGTGATTGGAACTATATTAGCTTTTGTGATAATTTGGATCATGCTCTTTATGTAGTCCATAATAAGTCGATGGACCTTGAAATGTCATGGATTCGAGTGATAGCTCGAAATGGATTTGTGCCATGGAGGAAGAGATGCAATCTTTGTTAAAAAATCAAATTTGAGATTTGGTTCCACTTCCTATAGGAAATCGTGCTATTGGGTGCAAATAAATATACAAGATGAAAGACGATGGGAGATACAAAGCTAGATTAGTGGTTAAGGGATTTGCACAAAGGAAGGTAAGGAGTATGATGAGATTTTTGCACCAGTTGTGCGCCATACTTCAATCTGAATATTACTTGTTATAGTTGCTATTCATGATTTAGAATTTGAGCAACTTGATGTGAAAACCGCCATCTTGCATGATGACATGGATGAAGACATCTACATGGAGCAACCGGAAGGCTTTGTTGTAGATGGTAAGTCAAATTTAGCTTTCAAGTTGAAAAATCACTATATGGTTTAAAGCAACCACCTAGACCATGGTATAAGAGATTTGATCATTTTGTGCTTGAAAATAGTTTTGATAGAAGCATCAAAGATGCTTGTGTATATTTCAAGAGGTTAAAAAATGATTGTTGGATGTATTTACTCTTGTATGTAGATGACATGCTCATTGCTTCTAAATATAAAAATGAAATCAACAAGTTAAAAAATTTCTTAAAATTGAAATTTGATATGAAAGATCTTGGAGAGGCAAAGAAAATTTTGGATATGGAAATAGAAAAGAATCGAAAGTGTTTTGAATTGAATTGACTCAAAAAGAGTATATAAGGAAAGTGCTTTGCCGGTTTAGCATGGAGAATGCAAATGCGTCTAATGCACCTTTACCTTTGCATATGAAACTTTCGATTAAGAGATTACCTATCTTGGACAAAGACAAGGCTTATATGGCTAGGGTGCCATACGCAAGTGCCATTGGAAGTTTAATATATGCCATGGTGTGTACAAGGCTCGATATTGCAAATGCTGTCGGGATGATTAGTTCGTATATGGCTAATCTGGGAAAATCGCATTGGGAAGTGGCGAATGTTATTTTGAGATACCTTAGGGGTACTTCATCTCATGGTCTTGTTTTTGGCGGTAGTGATGAGATGAATTGCAAGTTGGTTGGTTATTGTGATTCGGACTACGTCGGTGATAGTGATTGGAGGAAATCAACTTCCGGGTACGTCTTCACTCTTGGTGGTACGGCCATAAGTTGGAGATTTAAATTGCAAACCGTAGTTGTTTTATCTACTACGGAGGCGGAGTTGATAGTCGCAGTGGAGGCGGTAAAGGAACCACTATAATTAAGATGATTGTTGTGTGACATGAGTTTTGAACACGATAGTATCGATGTTCAATGTGATAGCCAAAGCGCGATACACTTTGTGGAGAATTTGGTTTTTAGCTCTCGAACTAAGCACATAAAGATAAGAGTCTTTTTTGGTAGCCATGGATGAAGATAAACTTGTTCATCTTCAGAAAGTGCACACAAATGATAACGCGACAGATATATTTACGAAAGCTTTGCCGGTTGAGGAAGTTCGAGCATTGCTCGAACTTGATTTGCTTGGTAAAGTACTAGATGCCACAGGGTGACACGGTGGAGGGAGTAGTTTGGTTATTGATGATGAAGAGTATCGGTGTGAGATTGTGATCTATCTTCTTGGTAAGTACTTATTTGCACTTGTAAGTATTGTTGTCTTTTGGTTAAGATGTTTTTAGATTTTGATAATTTCAACACTTCGTTAGCAGGCGGTGGTTTTGCCGGAACTCGTTGATGGAGTGTAATGGGCGGTGGTTTTGCCGGAGCTCATTGAAAAAATATTCAAGTATTCGGTAGAAGGTAGAGGTGGTGATGATTTGGTACCATTGGTTTTTGGTGTATGAAGATGGATATAGTGTCGAGGTGGAGTGTTAACTTTTGACGACACTATATGTAGAATTGAAGAAGATGGAAATAGCTTGATTTTGGTGAAGACGGTTCACGAAATGGAGTTCGGAAGCTTGAGATTTCACACTTTGAAGAAGATGGAGCTTGCTACATCATTTCAGAGATGTCTGGATGTGAAATCAAACGTCTGAATCCCCTATTTAAACGTCTGTGTTGTCAGAGAATTTTTTCGAAAGTTTCACAGCTAAATTTGGCATTTTCAGCCGTTTGAAAATGCAATTCAGCCAGCTGAATTTTTATTTTCAGCCGTTTGAAAATGCAATTCAGCCAGCTGAATTTTTATTTTCAGCCATCTTTTTTTGTTTTTCAACCGGCTGATTGCCTGAAAAGTGGCTGTTTTAAGCTCGGGTTGCTATATGATGATTGTGAAGGCTTCAAGGGGTAATTTTGGAAATGGCCAAAACGGGAATTCTTCATATATAAGCTATTTTTCAGATCTAAAAGGAATATGTTCATTCAAATTAAGAGAAGGGTTTCCTCTAACTAATTTCTTCAATTTTTAATCTTCACAAAATCAAATTCTCTAGAAATTTGAGTGATCATTGTAATTCAATTTCTTGTACTCTTTCATTGTGGTAAGAAAAAGGCTCTCTTTAAAATCGATGTACACTAACACAACGTTAGTGGAACCACTATAAATCTCGTATGTGATTTACTTTTGTTATTACTTATTTTGCTTGCTTGGGGTTGAGATTGATTTATTTGGATTGGATATTGAGTTTTGGCTTTGAGATATAGATTGGTTGTTTTTGCACATCTTGCAACGATCTAGTTTGTTTTTCGGCTGCGTTTTGGGATTTGGATTAGAGTGATTCGAGTTCAAATTTCATAACAGTAACCATGTGGTTTGTGTATTCGTTTGACCGATAACTTATATATCTCAGTTGGAGGATTTGTTAAAGTGCATAGAAGCTCCGATAACTATACATGTCAGTTGGAGGATTAGTTAAAGTGTATAGAAGCTGCTATATTGCTCATTTTTTTTAAATAAGGAAGGAAAAAAGATTTCTTGCTCAAAGGAAGTCTTTGATTGTAATTAGCTATTTTATGCACTTTTCAGGAATGAGTAGGTGATGATGAGAGGGTCCAAGTAAGTGTGTGTGAGAGAAGCTATTGGGAGACAAAATAAAACACATAAAAGTTGACACAACACGTTTTAGCAATTGGATTTCTTTGTCTTTGGGAGGTGGAAATCAAGGGGAGATCATTTCTTTTGTCCATCACATTTTGTGACATCAATTTGTGTTCAAATAGAATTTCAATGTGTGTGTGTTAAGGATCCGCTATGCCCATCTTTTGCTACGTCTTATTACATCCATATGGTTTTACAGTTACACAATTCGAAATCAAATGAAACTTTAAGAATGTTCAATCTACATTATAAACATCATGTTCACAAAATAATGTGATCATTTCAGAACTTCTATCATGTTCAACATGTTAAGTCAATATCAACCGTTATAACATTTATTTTAACCGTCAAATTAAAATATTATTTTTATTGTGTTAGGATTATCCATATCAACCTGATTTTGTGAAGATGATCTTGATTCATGTAAGAACATATCTACAAATTTTTTTGGACTTCAAATTGTGTAACTCTAAAAAATTTAGGCGTGTAGTGGAACTCTTCATATATATATATATATATATATATATATATATATATATTGATGACAACACTTTTTTGTAGCACTCATTCATATTTTGAGTTACACCATTTGGAATGCGTTGCAAAATTTTGGAGATGTTCAATTTATGTTATGAACGTTGTAAATTTTCTAACCCCTTCAAGATTACAAGTCAACATCAATAATTAAGACATAATTCTAATCACTAATTTGTAGTATCAATTTTGTTATGTTAAATATTCAAATGAATCCAATTTTGTGGAGATTGTCGTAAATTTGGTGTAAACAATCTATAAAAATTCTTTACCATTTGACACAAAATACGATAGGGGTGTTAAAGGAGTGCAGCAAAAGAGGAGTGTTATTGAATTACCACACAGACAGGTATACGTGTGCATGTTGTCTTGAGTCAAAAGTAGGAGAGAGAAACAAATATTTAATTGTATGAACCTAAAAATTAGTTGCTAAAAATACAAGGCTAAGAGTGAGAGTTAATTTGAGGGGTTATGGATCCCTCCTACACACATATACCTACACGCCCGCTTTCTTTCTTTTCTTTTTTCTATTACTTCTTTAATTTACCCTTTTGCACTTCAACTGATGAGAACAAAGTTCCTTTCTACTGTTTTTTAATTTATATTGATAAACTCACTGGTCATCCAGATAAAAATTGAATTATCTTCTCTAATTTTTATTTTTCATCCAGGACATTACCGTGATTTTTAGGAGAAGGGGAGGGGATGATCTCATTGAGAGCCATTGTCATTGGGCTAAAACTGTCAGTTTTGCTCCCGACGTTATTGAAATGACATTTCTGCCCATTGCTTCTCTTCTTGATGGGATCCCCGGAAAAGACCATCTTATTCATGCAATCAATCTTTATCTAGAATGTATGCGCTCGAGACCTTGGGTTCTGAATCTATGACTATGATTAGTTACCATCTTTTGCAAATTGATCAACTCTGATATTTTTCATAATTTATGCAGATAAACCTCCCATTCAGGAACTTAGGTATTTCTTGGAGTTTCAGATTCCTCGTATATGGGCCCCAGTTCGAGAAAACCGTCCAGGACATCAAAATAAAGATTCAGTTTGTCCATATTTGCAATTTAGTGTGATGGGACAAAAGCTTTACATTAGTCAAGAACAGGTAGTAACTATTTTGGAAAATAGGTAAAATAATATACTTACTATTCAATTTTCCTCAAATTTCCTGTCGCAGAAATTTCCCCCAATTGTTTTTTTGGGTGTTTGCCAACTTTAATATTATCTGAATCCATCACTTCCATCCATTTATTGACTGGTCACAATTTTACACGTCTATTTACTTTCGTTTTCTCCATGTTTTGAGACAGATGGTTGTTTCTCTTTTGAGCATATATTTTTCTGATAGCACGGAAGAGTTTCCAAATAATGTAGAGTGCTTTAGAGCATTTCAATTTACATTAATCTTACTGTCTGGCATCTAGTATTATTTCTGCTTGTTGTTTTACTTTCTTTGTCATTGATATTCATGCTTCTTCCCACTGTTTATATTGTTTTCACCTTTTATGTCCTCGCAAGTTATTTTTTGAACTCAAAATGTAGCCGCTTTCCTCCTTTTCTCTTTCTTTTGTGTTCAAAATATTTGATATTATACAAACAAAGCTTTGGCTAACGGTCTGTTTTGATTGTAATGACGATGCAATCCAATATGTTAATGCAAGTTATTCGGTGGCTCGTCAAAAATCTGGATTTTTCTTATATGAAATCATAATCTGCCTGGTTTATTTATTGTGTATACGAAAAATTCAAAGCACAGAACAAGAATACATTTTTGCAATGAATTACCTTTTTTTTTCAACCTAGAGGTCCATCAAATATTTTTTCTCCAGAGCTTCAAAATGCATTAAGGCGATCCTGATTGTTATCATGTTATGTATTGCAACAACTTGAATTTCATTTAGACATACGTTGTTACCCAAATCATAAAATTTCAGCGTATTATTTTGGGATCGACTAAATGTTAAAAGCAATTCCTGATGCAGATTAAAAAAAATGCAGGTTTCTACAGGAAGGAAACCTGTGTCAGGGCTAAAATTGTGCTTAGAAGGAGCAGAACAAAACCGATTATGCATTAAAGTCGAACACTTAACATCTCTTCCAAAAATCCTTCGACCATATTGGGACTCGCACATTGCGATTGGTGCACCAAAATGGCATGGGCCCGAAGAACAAGATAGTAGATGGTTTGAACCAGTGAGGTGGAAGAAATTTTCACATGTGAGCACTGCGCCTATTGACAACTATGAGTCTTTTATAGGAAACGACCCATCATGTATGGGGGTCTATATAGTAACAGGTAACAATTACCAAAATATTTGGGCCCGTCTGACTTGAAAATGAGTTGTGTTTTGCATTTTCAATATGTATTTCAAATGACATAGGAGAAATGTATAGGGTGGAAAATACTAGTCATTACAATAAAGGAGAGAAGGAGAAGAAAGAAGGTAGTTTTTGATGTTTCTCAATAAGCAAAAAAAAGAAGTCATTTTCAATTTTGTACGTTAAAGTTGTTTTCCAAGTTGACCGTTTTCCAACTTGCTCTCCTCTCTCGTGCATTTTGAAATACACATTGAAAACGCAAAACACAAAATTCATTTTCAAACCAAACGAACTTTTAAATTCTTCAATCTGAATCCCATTTCAAATCGATTCTTTTCAATTATAAATTGTTTCTCAAACTTAAGTTTAAAACTCAGTTAAATTGCATTTCAGAAACATCATTTTATCCATGTCAAGTAAAAATATATCAAAGCACTTATTTGAAATCTATAATTCAATTGTTCTCAAAATAAACTATGGATGAAATAAGAGAAAACCAATAATTTTTAAGTTTAAATATTGAAGCTCAAATATCAAATCATTTAAAAAAATATAAATTATTATTATGGAAACAAGAATCAATGCTTTTACTACCTATATGTTATCTGATAATTAATATAGTAACAGGTAACGACTACAAAATCATAAAATAACCACAAAACCGAGAACAGTTAGATCATCTGGGGCAGAAAGAAGGAACGAATAGTTAACCCTGACTCGTATACACACTCAAAAACAGAAGATTAGTCCTGTTGTCACAAAGGAAGTAGCTGAAGTGGGGGAATCTCTCAAACTAACCTGCGATCCAAATCCCACTTCATCGATGTTTTTAATTATGATTCGATTCTCCAACTCCGATTTAAAACTCAATGAAAATTGCAATTGGGAAAAATCATCGACCCATTCAAAGTACTTGTATGAATCTATAATTTTAATTTTGTGAGAAAAGAAAATTAAGCTTTAGGTTTAGATATAGAGGGTCAAGCATCAAAAGCATTATTATTATGGAAATAAGAATTATTGCTTTTACATAAATATTGTAACAGATAATGGTTACAAAATCTTAAAATCTACAATCTGAAACTTCTTTCAAATCGTTTCTTTTCAACTACGATTCGATTCCCAAACTCCGATTTAAAACTCAATTAAAATTGCACTTTAAAACAATCATTTAATCCATGTCAAAGTAAAAGTAGAGCAGTGCTAAATGCACCATGATACCCCCTTTATTTTACTCAAAAACAATTTTTTTTTTTAAAAAGGGTACGGTGCTTCATTTTACTCAATGCGAACGGCACCATATTGCCGAACGGTAGTATGAGACCGTTCAAAAAATTGTTTGTTTTTTTAAAACAACACATATGATTGGCAACAGAAGACCGGTCGGCAGTATGAAAACGTTTGTTTTTGAAGCGCTAAATGCTGGACGGCGTTGTATTGCCGTTCGGCAGTATAAAAATCGATTACTGGATGGGTAGCATGAAAATAATTAGTGGGTATTTTGAAGTGTGTAATGGTATGGAGAAGAGTAAAATGAAGAATAAGAAAAATGAAGAAAGTATCGTGGTACATTTAGCACTGCTCTAAAAGTATCACAAGTACTTGTATGAATCTACAATTCAAATTTTATTGTTATCAAATGATATTATAAATGAAATAAGGAGAAATATTAGCTTTAGGTTTAGAAAAAGAACCTTAAGCTTCAAAGTCAGTGTAAAAATTATAAATTGTTATTATGGAAATAGATATCAAACAGTCATGAATGCAGTCAAATAATATGTTGAGATAAGTTTTTAGCACTGCACATAAAATTATGAATCTTTTGAATTTACAATTCATGATTTATTCCAGTTTCAGTTTGAATTTCGTACTTAAAATTTACGATCTGGGTCTCAATTTGAAACCTTGGTGACAGGTGCTCAACTCGGAGTGTGGAATTTTGGATCGAAGAATGTATTGTACATGAAACTTCTTTACTCTAAGATACCGGGTTGTACAATAAGGCGATCAGTATGGGATCATAATCCTAAGAAATACAGCGAGTTAGCAATAAGAGACGACTTGGGTAAATTTTCGAAGATAGTAGATGTGTCGGAGATGAACATGGGGCCAGATGATAGACCTGGTCACTGGTTAGTAACAGGCGGAAAGCTTGGAGTTGACAAAAGAAAAATTGTGTTGAGAGTTAAATATTCATTGTTGAACTATTGAACTGCGTTGGAACTTTTTTCTTTTCTTCCCATTGTGCAGCTTCTGTACAGCATAGTATTTGTTTTTAAACAAATAAATGAAGGTCCTTGTATTTTTTGAAGTTGGTATTTAGTCCCATATTTTGTACAATGAGAGTGACAGAACGTATAATTCGAAACATGATCTGAAGCTTTATATTAAAAGATACCTACATCCTTCTCTCTTTTTTGTATTTTTTGTTTATGAAGATTTCGATGTTAATGCTGCCAAATCTTTTAATTGTTTTGTTCGATTTTTTTTTCCCTTTATTAATAACATATTTGTAAGTTTTGGTTTGATCGCGAACTTCATAAAATGTCTTATTATATATGCAGATGAGGTCACAATTTCAAAATTTGATCATCAGAAAACCTGATCTCTAATTTTTATATGGAATGCTCGAAATATTGTGACGATCATTGAGATCATTGATTTGAATCCGGATGGTGATACATTTATGAATCAGTATTCATTCCTCGTTTGTTTTTGTTTTATGTCTATTAACATTCTTTATTTTGATTCTGTATACATTTTGCTTATTTTGTGGAAAATATACTGTTTGAAAATAAGTGACAATTTATAAATTATTTTTAAATTACATTTTGTTATGACATTAAGTTTTTTCTTAAAGTTATCAACTATATATTTACTACAATGAAAATGAAGACTAAATTTATACGTCTCTCTGCATTTTCTAATTTTGGAATGCAATGTTTTTGAATTCAGTTTTAACTACACATTTTTATCAAAATTTTCATCAAATCAGAAATACTCAATAGAACATTTGAAATTTAATCATTTTGACTAAAATTGTATTTTGTTCAAATTACTTGTTTACACATGCATATCGGAGATATTAATACTCAACCAAATAGAAAATATTTATACGCCATTCAGTCTCGTTTGTCAAAATAATGCAGTTGAATTATGTTTTGCTTTAGTAATTAATAAATGACAACAAACTATAAAACTAAGTCTACTAAAATAATAAAGTGGAAATTAGAGAGGCATCCCTATCATACTTTCATATTGTAAAGCGGGTCCCTGTCAAAGTTTCATTGTAAATCCGATCTCTATTTTCTAGAAACAAAGAAAAATTATTGCTGAAATGTCAGCAACTTTTATAAATAAGTGCTGATATTTCAGCAACTTTCATTGTCAAAGTTTCATTGTAAATCCGGCCCCTATTTTCTAGAAACAAAGAAAAATTATTGCTGAAATGTCAGCAATTTTTATAAATACGTGCTGATATTTCAGCAACTTTCATACACTGTGTTCACAGTGTACATAAATGTTGCTGAAATGTCAGCAACTTTTATAAATAAGTGCTGATATTTCAGCAACTTTCATACACTATATTCATAGTGTACAGAAAAGTTGCGGAAATGTAAGCAACTTTTATGAAAAGTTGCATCATGATCTGCAATAATCGTGAATAAAAAACTGGGACCTAATTTACATTGAAATTTAGTGAAGGACCTTTCGTGTATTTTGAACCTTAATAAGGACCTGTGCCAAAAGTACCCAATAATAAAATACTACTACTTTGATAGTCTGGTTGGCGTTGTGAGTTACGTCAGCATTTTCAACTTTGCCAAATATGATTCTTTAGTTGTTGATGTTGAAGTCGAGAGAAAGAAGGCAAGCGGTTACTACAACAATATTGGTTATGTACTGAACCTCCATATAAGCTTATCTTAAACTTCTCTGCAATACTTATATTGAACTGATGTTATTATGTTAGCAGTTTACTTTCTGAAAGAGGTAGTGGCCATAGAAGTAATTATGTAATTTGTTATATACACCTAAATTTGTGTTCGATCTTATTCGTAATAAAAGTGTGTTTTCTTTTATATACTTTATTATATTGTGATATAAATAATTAAAGTAGTTAATTTAAAATATATTAATAAGAAAATTCTTAAATAAAATGTTATGTGATTGTAGTTACAAATTGCTGCAATCGTGAGTAATTAATTAATCACAATATAAAATAATATTTTGTTTTAAATATTCATAGTCAAGATGTTTCAGAAAAAAACATCGATACATCCTATAACATTCCTCACTGTGAGATCCGAAAATAAGCATCATCGATGATGCAGTCATCAATAGTATTATTCTCCGGTAGCAAAGTAAGATCAGTTATTAGTATCATTAACATCAGAAGCACGAAAATACGATTTAAAACACATTTCATTAATAAATTATAAATTATACTTTGGAAATGAAATGTATGTACGTAATTTTTATATTCATTGCATAATTCCAAAATGTTGCCCAAGTTCAGATAAAATATAATTATTACAAAATATTCCAAAAGCGACATGAAAATGTCTTCTTGGTTGATTAGAGTTTACTACTAGACATATACAATTTCTACCATTACGTACATACATTCCAACAAAATGGTAACAACACATCAGACATAAATAGGCTCCTATATACCTAGCTATGCCTTCTGCACGTCCTCGGAAGCTTTATTCGTCAATCCTAAAACCCGAAAATCTTACTCTCGAACTACTCAAGTGAGCACCAGAGAGTTAATAGAGAAAAACAAAAACGTTGGGTTAGCTTGTGCGAATAATAATAATGTCATCTCGCTAATAGGTATCTAGTGAGACCACGCCGTTGAGAGAAACTGGTTTTCCCTTACTAGTATCTTTTGAAAATATGTCAATCACAATCATGTTCCTGCATTCACAATCGGTTAAACAAACATAAATAATTACATGCATGCATGCTACATGGGTAACCTTGATCAATCTGTCTCGATTAATTGATTGTCTGTCTCTACTTCATAGTTTTCTCAGGGTTACTACAAACCTCTATGGTAACTCGGGTCTACTAGATATACCAAAAATTCTTCAACCTACAGTTAGAAAGAAACTGGACTGTCCGTCCAAACACAACCATCTTATTGTTATCCTGATTATTTGTCTATCTCATAGTTTTGCTAGGCTCACTATGAACCTAATGGTTTTGCAGGCCAACCAATAATCTATCTAAGTTATATTTCTTTATATGCGTAAACCCACTTTTAGTTTTACCCCTAATAAAGCCCTACACACTGGAATTGTGGACCAGTATCACATAGGGGCTAATAGTTGAAGCATAGGAAGCTATCATATACTAGTCCCGTTATCTGGTTTTCCAATATCTAATCTTCCATCATAATTTATCTAATGGTGATTAATTGTCCTATAAAGGTTATATACCCTTTGTATTTTCTTGAAAACATTATTTTTTATTAATGATTTATCTTCGAAATCATACTTAAAACAAGAAAAATATAACCTTTTACTTATTCATAATATTATGCCAAAATATATGCTTTTCGAAATAGTTTTATTAATTTCGAAATCACTAAGAGATGGTCGCACCCCAAAACCTTAAGCTATGAAGCCACACAATAAAGCTATGTAAACAGATAAAACGCGACATTAATATTGCTGATATGGGTCGTCACGCCCTTCTATGTCGAAATCATGCTAAAGCATTCTGATTTATAAAGCATAATGCCATGTGGCCAAAATCATTTACGTCGTATACTATTATTATTGGTTACCAAATATAAGCAGCATAGTACAAAGTATAGCTCTCAAGTTTAAAACAAGTATGTCGACATTGATAACTCCGACATCAATACCTTAAAACAACTGATACTGATTTCATAAAACTGAGCTATTATGCCACTACACAAAGAATACCGAAATCATTTACTTGTAATATTATTGCCATAAGAAAATCAGTGGCATCATATCCGCTTTATACCATTAATGTCGAAAGTAACATATGCGGCATTGTTGGCGTAAAGGAATTTTGTCAAAGTTATGCGGCGCCATTGCCATAATACTTTAATCTCGAAAGTAATACTGAGGGCATTACTACCATAATATAGTTAATGCCGAAATAAAATATGCGGCATCATTGTCACTATATACTAATGTCGGCATAGATAAATTCAGCATTGGTATGCAGCAAACGCAAGCGGCAAAGGTAAGCGGCATCAATGCCACTTATCCTTAACATCGGAAGTATGTAGTTGCGGGGTCAGTACCGCATGCTTTATGTTTATGTCGGCATTGATAAATCACGAGATTACTCATGTCGCTGTTAGTTTAATGCCGAGATTCCCTATAACTATGCTTCAACCTGATTGGAATCATTACATATCAACATAGTTGATACCGTATGCTTCCCTTCTAGTTGAAGATGACATTGATTGCTGCGACATGGATGGACTTCGACATTGATTACCAACGTCACGACAAACTCGTAATTAACATAAAAACAGTTTATTTCCTATTTAAAGTAATATTTGTTCACCTACTCTTAATCTATGTCCACTTTCTATTGGTTAAGACTACACTTTATCAATTTCTTTTTCAGAAAACCGTTGTAAACCAAATTTATCATTCCCCTAGTATTTTGGAAACCATTTAACTTATATAATTATTTTAATTTAATTACTAAGTCTTTCTAGCCTAATAAATTCATATAAAATCATAAACACTTAGGAATATCCCCAAAAAATCACTGAAAATTCGAATCAATATATTCTTTAACATATAAAATTTTGGAGCCAAAAACATTATTTAATTATTTTTAATAATTAATACCCGAAATAAATCCTTTTCCTCACATAAGAAATTCATAAAATATTCGTACTTACTTGGAAATTATGAAATTAAAAACTCACTTCTAAAATAATATTATAAATGTCATCCAAATTTCAAGCTATTTAGATGTCATAAACTAGGTTTTAACACTTAAACCCTATTATTTAATTCCATAATAAATTTAATAATAACATATCATTCAAGCATATAATCAACCAATCAATAATAATATGACATAACAATAATATATGATTTGGGTTTGATCATAAAACCAAAATAAATATACGATTGTAAGATGGATAACTATTATTCACCTTGATTAGATAAAGAGATTGAGATTTAAGTGTTGATTTGATCCCCTAATCTTTATCCTTTGATTTCCTAGCCTTTTCTCTTCTTAGATTATAGCAATGGATGATCTCTAGTTGATTTTAGTTTGTTTGAAGTGAATGTAAGAAAATGGAAATAAAAGGGTTTATGTTTAGGAAATAAGGCCTTTTCCTATTTTGCCTCTCACATTATTTGTAACGATCTGGATTTTCCGTCATTTGATTTTGAATAATTAAATGGTTTTAAATATTGGGTTTGGATTATAAATTGATTTTTGAATATGAAGATTTTTGGTTGAAATTATGGAATGAATTTAAATTTCAAATATAGCGATTTATCGTAATACGGAAATGGTGAATAGTCGAAATTTGAGTTGAATATGTATCGAAATGATTTCTAATGTTGACATAAATTCTATTTGAATTAGAATTTAGTTAATAAGTTTTTAAAACTGGGATTTCAAGTGATTTCGTAAATTTTGAAATCGTCGATTTAATCGACGCATTAAAATAGCCTTTCGGGGCATAGTCTTGGAATTCGATGAAACCATTTCCATTGGATCCGTAATAGTGTATTATTATCAGATTTCAAATTTCGTAGTGTTTGGAGTCACGGTTTGGTCATACGGGATAGAAACGCGTTGAAATTAATATTGGAAAATTTAATATTATAATTGGGTTCAAAAAGCTATCTTCTCCATACGATCGAATTAGGACTCGAAACTAATTCCATTAGGTTCGAAATAGCGGTATAACATTAGGAACGCCAGGCGGCATGCCTCGATAGGGATTGTAGATTTTTAGTTACCCAAAACGAGATATTTTGGATATAAAATAAATTATATTTATAAAAGTCAAACCCTATCTGACCAAGCCACCCTACATCTGAAATGCTCCGACCTCTTCCCTTACTCATTTAAAATCACGAAGCTGCTTGCTTCTTCCTCTTTCAAAATCAGTTCGAATTCGTATAAAAAAAAGAAATCAAAAGAAATCAAATCAAGAGATCGGAGCGCGTTCTTCTCTGGTCTCGAGCGAACTGTAGCCGTGCGATGGAGGAAGGGTCGCGGCTTTCAAGGAGTCGTGGAGGTGATTTCAAAGGTGCATAAGGTTCGATCACGAAGCAGAGCGTGCGCGCGCGAGTCCAGAACGATGCCACGATGGGATGGCGAGGCTCTGGTAGCTGGATTTGGGAGGTTGTGGGGTTCCGGGTCGAGCTGTTAGGGGCAGTGATGGTCCGAGCGGCGTACGAGAAGCTTGGAGAAACGTGAAGTATTATGGGCATCAGCTTTGGGCTAGGAGATTTTGCTCGATGATCTAAGGAAGAGCACGGTCGGAGCACTTGGGGACAATAGACGATAAAGATGAGGCAGGTTTGTTCTTTGTTTCGAGTTGAGTTGAATGTGAATTCAGTAAGTAAGGAGTAAATCCGAATTGAAAAGAAGCATAGGATTTTGAAATCGGGGAAGAAGGGTTAATCATGAGGTTAATTAAAATTTTAATTAGCGATTAAGGTTTAACTATATAACTTAATTATGAAATCTTATAAACTGTATATCTTATTCGTTCTAGGTCCGAATCAAACATGGGTTTTGCGATATATTCGTAATGATGAGATTTATGCAATGGAATCGAATTGGTCAAAATTCAAGCTATTGGAATTTTACACAATTTAGTCGGAACAAGAACGTGGAAACGTCAATTAAAAATCAAGGTGAGTAAATCTCACTCATTTGGATTGCTAGTTTTTAGTTTGAAATATTAAAAATCATTTATTGATTGATTGGATGAATTGATAATTATTATTATCAGTTGGATACTATATTATATATGCAGTAGTATATATATTAGTAGTTGGATATATTTCCTGCCTATTGGAGCGGATGAGACCCTATGCGTCCCGCATAATAGCGGATGACCCTATATTACCGCGATATCTCGCCTCGAAGCGGGATTGGTATTTTATGTTATATAACATCTGTGGATGCAGGGAAACAACTTGGAGGGATCCAAGTGCATTCCTCAAATATATTGATTATTTTTCATATATAGTGACATATGATGCGTGTGGATAATCTGTGATAGATTATGTTGTGGTTTGAATTATTGGATGCTATAGTGGCACTGGCCTTAATTTTGGTACTTTAAATACCATAAATATTTTTTTTTGAAGAAATTAAAAAGGAGATTTTGGATATAAAAATATTTATATCGAAATTTGGATTATTTTAAAAGAAATTGATTTGGATAAAAACAATAATTGATTTTGGTTTGTACTTAACTATTCGTAAAGATATTTTAAATAGAGATTTTAAATTAATTTATATAGAGAATTTTTAACAATGGAGTTTAAAATGGTATTTCTAAAAAATATGGAAAAGAAGTTAAAATCGATATTTAAAATAGATTTGAAGAATAAATGGAATTTATAAAGAAATGGATTTATAAAAAAGGAATTTTATAAATAAGTTTATATTTGTAAACAAGTAAAATCCAAACGGGTTTATAAACTTACAAACGATGTTTATAAATAAGGGAAATGATACCAGTTGGTAAATTAGAAATATATATTCACAGTGTGAATTTATATCGAGATATGAAAATCGGTTTTTGGAAAAATAGTGGATTCTATTTTTGGAAATGTGAGAATGGTTAGGAAATCGAAAAGAAATCGATGTGTTATGCATCGAGAGGGATTTATAAATTGAAATTGGTAATTGGAATTTTAAAAATATATTTTTATCAAGACGTTAAGTTTTGTTTTAAAAGAATTTTTTTATTTATTTAACTATGTAAATTTAAGCTGTTAGTATTGAAATATTTCAGAAAGTAGTTTATTCAAATATTTAATATTATTGAAATGAATTCACATGTTTATTATAAGCTTTGTGAATCAATTAGTTTATTTAAAAATAAATTGGAAATGGGTTATTAACGTTTATTTAAAGTGTTTCGATATTTTAAATAATTACTTAAACATATTCTAAAAATAAATTATTATTCTTTAAAAATACTTATCATATATATATATATAGTTTTGAAATGATTGTGATTTATTTATAAATCCTCTCGAGATTTGTGAATGGGGTTTATTTAACGGATATGATTTTTTTTATTAGAGAAATCTTGAATTGGAATTCGGAAAACTTAAGGAAATTTCCGAATCGTTGAAATAAGAGAACTTCGAAAAATGAATTAGAATTCGTAAAAGTCATTGTATGAAATCCAATATCCACTACGATTCTTTACGGTTTTGATTGTGCCCAACTATGCTGAAACGTAAGATGCAAGCATTTCAGCTATTTTCTAATTTATTTTCTGTAGACACTATTATAATATCATATGATTTTGATATAAAATGTTTTGGTTATCGTAAGGTAAAAACACGTCGTGTTTATGTGTGACGTGGTCTTACAAGATACCTTTGTTTTTCAAAGGATTTTGATAATAGTAATAAATCCAAATTGAGTGTGTTTTCTCACGCTGGTTTTCCAGACTGACTCGGGTGTTATTTTATTATGATGCTCGATTCAGACCGAGAATTATAGATTCAGGTTAGGATGCTTTGGAGCTCAGGAGACGAGCTGGTGGATTTCAGTCATATATCACGTACTTGGTTATATTCCGCTGTGTGTGTCAGGCTGTATAGTCAGCACTGGTGAGGACAAGTTATAATAACTGTTCATATTGATGTATTGATTGTTGTACTCTGATGATTGTATGTATATTAACAATTATAGTTTCTTTTTGTATAAAGATCTGTTATTATATATTATATTTTGTTCCGCTGCGATTGTGAGATTCTGTATTATTGTTTTTCTGTTTCCTTCTATCTTTTTCTTCTTTAACCCTAATGATCTAGTATTTCCATAACTCGATTGCTTGACATGCTATACAGTGAATGTATTGATGTCGATTTTCGAGGGTCGAAAATCCCGGTTCGTTACATTATTCCTCCTCTTATTTAAATCATAATCAATCTTATTAACTCATTAATTAAGGCACGACCTATTTAATTGTCAAATCTCATTTCTATTATTTTAACACTTTATTTTATCTAATTTATCTAATTAAATATCCAAAATAATGTTACTCAAAATTAGGGGTGTTACAGATTCCTCTCCTTAAAGAATTTTGTCCTCAAAATTACGATAAGGTATATAACAAACATATAACACATGTATAAAACGTACCATCAAAACAAATCTGGATAAGGGTCTCTAATCTTGTGCTTTGTCTTCCAAGTACAGTCTCTCGCATTGTCACTCTACTGGACCTTCACTAGTCTGACTGTCTTGTTTCTTAACTTCTTCTCATCCCTACCCACAATATGAATTGGTTGCCTAACAATAGTCGTGTTCAGTTCCACCACTAGTCTTCCAATGCGATCAGAGTGATAGTAGTCTCTAGATCATGAACGCACTTCCTAAGATGAGAAACTTGAAAAACATTGTGGATTCCTACCAAATTGCTCGGTAACTCTATCCTATAGGCGAGTTTCTCGATCCTCTCCATAATAGAAAATGGTCCAACAAACCGAGGTGCCAATTTCCCTGACTTTCCGAATCGGATTACACCCTTTATTGGTGATACATTGACAAAAACATGATCTCCCACTGAGAACTCCAAATTCTTACGCCTATTATCTGCGCTTTTCTACCTCATCTAAGCTTCCTTCATTCTCTCTTGGATCAACTCAATCTTTTCCATGGATTCTCTCACCAAATCTGGGCCAAGAACTAGTCTCTCTCCAGTCTTTAACCAACATATGAGTGATTTGCATGGCCTTCCATACAGAGCTTCAAAAGGTGTCATCCCTATACTAATTTGATAACTACTGTTATAGGAAATTCGATTAAGTGTAGATGTTCTTCTCATGATCCTCCAAAATCTAACACACAATCTCTTAACAAATCTTCCAAGATTTTGTTAACTCTTTCTGTTTACTCATCTGTTTGTGAATGGTAAGCGGTACTCATAGTTTGATGCTCAAAACCTCTTGTAGACTCTTCCAGAATTCGCTAGTGAATAAAGAATCTCTGTCATTAACTATACTACTAGGAATCCCATGTAGTCTGACAATATTCTTTATAAATAACTTAGCCAAAACAGGTGCTGTCGTTGTCAACTTAATGGTAATGAAATGTGCACTCTTAGTCGGTCTATCCACCACAATCCATATACTCTCATTTCCTATATTCGACTTTGGTAACCCATCAATGAAATCCATAGATATAGAATCTCATTTCCACACTGGTATATCTAAAGGCTGAAGTAGTCCATTTGGCGTCTGATGCTCGGCTTTCACTTGCTAGCAATTTAGACATTGCTTTACCCATAAGCCTACATCCCTCTTCAAACCTTCCTAAAAGAAACTTCTCTTCATGTCTTGGTACTTCTTAGTCTCTCCAAGATGAATGGTAAACTTCAATTGATGACACTCCCTAAGAATTTCCTTCCTTAAGTCTCCCATATCCGGAACACAAAATCGTCCCTTCTTTCTCAAACCATCCATTATGGTTAAGATAAATATATTTCAAATCATCAATCTCAGCTCCACCTTTGAGTCTTCTGATTCGTTCAGCTAATAATGGACCATCTCTCTGTTTAGAAGCAATTGTTTCAATCATTGCAGATTGAACTTCTAGACAAGACAACATAGCAGTATGCCAACTAGAACTAACCGTCGATCTTAACTGCGTACTACAAGTAGTCATTGCAAGTAAATCTTTTCACTCTGCTAACATTGTTAATATGACATTCTGATGTTTTCTGCTAAGTGCATCAATTACTTTGTTTCCTTTCCCTGACGTATACTCAATACCAAAATCATAAGTTGCTATGAACTCTAACCACCTCTGCTGTCTCATATTCAACTTCTTCTGAGAGAATAATTATCTCAAAGACTTGTGATCCATAAAAAACTCGAATCTTTTTCCCAAAAGGTAATGTCTTCACACTTTAAAAGCAAAGATTACAGCTGCTAACTCTAAATCATGAGTCGGATACCTAACTTTATGCGGTCTAGGCTGTCGAGAAGCATAGGCAATCGCTCTACCTTTTTGCATCAACACAGCTCCTAATCCTATTTCGCATGCATCAGTATACGCCATCAAATCTTGATTCCCATCCGGAATAACTAACACAAGCGCATTGGTCAATAAATGTTTTAGCTTATCTATACGAGAGAAATCCTTGATAAATCTCTGGTAATAGCTAGCTAATCTGAGAAAACTCTTTATCACGATCACCGTCTCGGGTCTCTTCTGATTATTAACAACCTCAATCTTAGCTGAATCTACTGATAACCCTTTTTCCAAGACTACATGACTAATGAACTTCACTTCTTTCTTCCAAAAATGACATTTCGAAAACTTCGTTTTTTAATGATGCTGCCTCAACATCTCAAGCACTATTCTAAGTTGAGTCTCACGATCTCACTCATTCTTAGAATATATCAGGATGTCATCTATAACTACTAATACGAATCTATACAAATGCTCGTAGAAGATCCGGTTCATTAAATCTACAAAGAAAGTAGACGCATTAGTTAACCTGAATGACATTACCAACCACTTGTAGGAACCATATCTTGTTCGAAACGCCGTCAATGGAATAGTGTCCTCCACCACTCTTAATTGATGGAACCTTGTCGCCAAATCCAACTGGGAAAATATATTGGCTCCACTCAACTGATCAAATAAATCATCCATTGTTGGCAGGGATACCTAATATTTATCATCTTCTTATTCAGCTTATGATAATCGAAGCATATTCTCAACAACCCATCTGGTTACTTCACGAACACCATAGCCACTCCCCAAGGCGAACTGTTTGGTCTAATGAAACTCTTTCCTTCTAAGTCCACAAGTTGCACATTTAACTCCTTCATCTCTGTAGGTGTCATTCTGTTAGGCGGTCTACTTACGGGTTCAGCTCCAAGTACAAGATTTATTTGAAACTCAATATTTTGTTTCGATGGTAATCCTATCACTGGCTCAAAGATATCTGCAAACTCTTTAACAACAAAAACTTGATTCAACTCGTCTTCATCCTCTAATGTACCCAATAAAGCACAAACATCAAAATTCGAGTTCTCTACTTAGTATATAATTCGATCGCTACTATTAAGGTGTCTTAGTGATATTTTCCTATCTTGGCAAAATATTTTAGCATCGTATTTGCTTAACCAATCCATACCCAATATAATTCCAAAGCCCATAAAATGAAACACATGCAAACCGCAGGCAAATATATGACCTAACAAATCAAACTCTTAATAGTCACATCTCGTCCCAAAAGTTGCATACCCTCCTATCGGATTCGCAACCCTTAAGGAACTAACAAGGTATGATAGTTCTAAACTAAACTTATCTACCAAAAATGAGAGATAAAAGAATGTGATGCACCAGTATCAAACAATACTCTAATAGGTATTCCATGAATCAAAAGCATACCTCCCACCACATCCTTTCCTTTCTCCATTGCTGTTGGTCTCAAGGCAGACAGTTCCAAAGCAAACACTTTTCCTTTCTCGACCTTAGCTGGTTCTCTGCACTGATTTTTGTAATGCCTTATCTGGTCATAGTCGAAGCACTTGATGTTCTTCTTTCCAATGACCTTCTTTCCATCTCAGGAACGATACTCGTTGGTAAAGTACCCTTTCTTGTCACACTTGTAGCAAACAACTTTAGCTTTTCCCTTCTTGGCAGCCCCACCCTTCTGAGCTTGCTTTTTCTGAAAGAATTTTCTTTTCTAACTTTGACCACCTTGAGCCTCTACCGGCTTTTTATTACCAAACAGTGCAAGCATCTCTTCGTTCCTCAATGCCATCTCCACTACTACATCACAAGGGTCTCTAAGATGTGATAATGTTGCTTTGGCAAGCTCTGGTTTCAATCTCTAATGAGCTTTTCATTCCTCTTGATAACTGTATCCATGGTGGCATATCCATATCTGGACAGCTCCTTAAATCTGGTCGCATGCTCAAGCATTGACATATCACCTTGTTCCAATTCAGCAAACTTCTAAGCAAAGTTGACTTGGCTATTTCAAACATGAAAATCTCTTCAAACCTTATCCTGAACTCAACCCAAGTCAATTTCTCCTCTCGTACCCCTACATTTACACTAATCCACTAGTACAATGCAGCTCCTTGCAATTGCTCGGATGCCAATCTTCTCTTCTGCTAATCGTTTAGACCTAGATCAACAAAAATCATTTCACAGTGCAATAGCCAATTCTCAACTTCGATAGCGTCCTCCATTCGAATAAATGGCATTCCTCTGAGTCTTACATAATCCCGACTCAGTATAACATAATTGTTGACAACCAAAACTTTAGGATTTGCTCCTTCGGCATTACCACCAACTAATCCAGCTGCAACTCCAGCTTGCATCATATTGACAGAGAAATAGTACATAGCTCCCATATCCACCAGCAGTGTTCCAACATCCACATTAGTAGCTGTTTGTCGATCCAGATTCCTTCTGGTGTTGGGCCTGACATTTCCATTAGTTGTAGTGCTTCCTCCACCAAGATTCACTCTTTCGTTTCCTGCCTCTATATCTTACTTTCCTTAAATTTGCATTCGAACCTTTGTAAGACTTGGAAGAACGGTCTTAGAGAGAAAGATAATAGCGACGAGATATATATACATATATATACACTTACATATAGCAAATACAAGTATGTAACTATAGCGTTATCCCATACCTCAATTTCATTCTCAGATTCATTTGGATTATGTTTTCAAAACTCTTTTAAAGTTCAAAATTATTTTGGTTATACATAAACCTTTGCTCTGATACCAAGTTGTAACATCCTTTATTCTAAGGTTCGAAAAAAGCGCTACTGATGCTGCAGTCATTAATAGTATTATTCTTTGATTACAAAATGAGATCAGTTAATAGTATCGTTAACATTAGAAGCATAAGAATATAATTTTTTTAAAACACATTTCATTAATAATTTCCGTATTCATTACATAATCCCAAAACGTTTCCCAAGTTCGGATAAAATATAATTGAAGTGCCCCTTGGTTGATCAGAGTTTACTACTAGATAGATACAATTTCTGCCATTACATACATTCAAACAAAATGATAACAACACAACGGACATAAATAGGCTCCTATATAGCTAGATCTGCCTCCCGCATGCCTTTGGAAGCTTTATTCGTCAAACCTAAAACCTAGAAACCTTACTCTAGAACTACTCAAATGAGCACTTGAGAATTAAAGGGGAAAACAAAAACTTCGGGTCAGACAAAAAAATCTGGTGTGAATAATAATATGTCATCCCGGTAAAAGATATCTAGTGAGACCACGCCATTGAACGGAACGGGTTTCCCTCACTAGTATCTTCTAAAAATACATCAATCACAATCATGCTCTTGCATTTACAGTGGTTAAATAAACATAAACAATTATATGCACGCATGCTACATGGATAAACCTGACCAATCTGTCTCGACTAATTGACTGTTTTTCTTTACTTCATAGTTTTTCTAGGGTTACTACAAACCTATATCGCTGTCTTGGGCCTACTAGATATATCAAAAATTTCCTACTTACCATTAGGAGAAAAATGGACTGTCCATCCAAACACAATCATCTTATTGTTATCCTGACTATTTGCCAATCTCATAGTTTTGTTAGGCTCACTATGAACCTAATGGTTTTGTAGACCAACCAATAATCTATCTAAGTTATATTCATTTCTGTGCGTAAACCAACTTTTAGTTTTACCCCTAAGAAAGCCCTACACACTGGAATTATGGACCAATATCAACTAGGGGTAGTTGAAGCATAGGGCGCTACCCTACACTAGTCCTATTATCTGGTTTTCCAATATCTAATCCTTGAGTCAAGATGTTCCATCATAATTTATATAATGGTGATTAATTCTTCTATAAAATCATGTGCTATATACCCTTTGTACCTCCGTGAAAACATTTTTCTTTGTTAATGATTTACCTTTGAAACATACATAAAACAAGGAAAACTATAGCCCTTTACTTATTCATAATATTGAGCAAAAATATATGCTTTTCGAAATAGTTTTATTAATTTCGAAATCACTAAGGGGTAATCGCACCTCAGTACCTTAGTCTATTAAGCCATACAATAAATCTATGTAAATTGATAAAACGTGGCATTAATATTCCTGATATGGGTCGTCGTACCTTTATATGTCGAAATCATGTTAACGTATTCTGATTTATAAAGCATAAGGCCATGTGGCCAAAATCATTTACGTTGTATACTATTATATATTAGTTATCGAATATAAGTGGCATAGCCTTTGGTCTGTACAAAGTAGAGCTCTCAAGTTTAAAATAGGTTTGTCGATATTGATGACCTCCAGCATCAATACCTTAAAACAAGCACGTCTGCTCCACAGTTTCAACTTATGATAACGCCCGGAAAGAAGCCTAGAAAGAAGGACCCTCCTATTTCAAGTTTCTACCCTGACGGAACCTATGCTCTCACAGACAAAATCAACGGCCATTTCATATGGGATACCGACCCAGATCTTTGTGATCCTGGGTGCACTTGCAGATTTGAAGAAGACAGCAGTAAAGACGAGTACAACGGCACCAACAGTGATTACGACAGCAGCGACGATAGCAAAGATGAAAGGTACAGCTATTTTCTGGCAAACTTAAAGAAAACCTCTACACCTCCTCAAAAGACCCAGTCTTGCCTCATGATGACAAACTACGACATAGACTTCCCTCCTCTTGAAAAAAGAGAACACGATGGAACCTCCTCAAGACCATATGTCCAACCACACACCGTTGAACCATCTGGACAACCGAAGCAGCTGTCACAAGGAGAAGAAGTCCTCAACTGGCAAACCCAGAATGCCAGAGCCCAGAACAAAACCTTATGTGGAATAAATACCAAGGTATCTCAGATCCTTGACGAAGTCAGCAGCACGAACTCCCAGATCGACACTCTAAAAACCCAGCTGCAGGATATGGAAGAAAGGCTGATCGACAAGATAGCCAGCTTGGATAGAGATCTCAGGTTTCTGATAACCAAAGGAGACTTCGGAACAGAATTCCGTTCCAAGGAAGCCGAGATCAGGAACCTAAAGAAAGAACAAGCCAAAATTGAACATAGCAGAAGGGCGTCCTTGTTCTCATCATCGGAGCCCATGCTCTCCGGTGCTCTGTCCCCTCCGGCAGAAGACTATTCCAGAATGTTTGGGCTAATACCTGGAAACCCGACAGGCTCTACGCAAAGACACGCCAGGCCTGCTAGAAGAATTGAAGGCCCAAGGTCCGACAGATCGAGATCCGAAGGAAAAAGGCTGGCAGACACGCTCATGGCCGCGTCCTCCTATGGGGGACCAGCAGATTGGGCCACGACAAGAAAGAATACGGACTTTGACCTCAGATATATACGGGAAGCCCGTCAGTTTGAAGAAGAAGAAGAAGAGACGGACTCTCAGTCTTCCGAGGATCCCATTACCCAGTCCGAAGATTCCTCAGACACTGCTCCGACAATGTTTATGGCAGAAGATCCTATAATAGAGGAAGATGATGATGAGAGCGCTTATGACGATGGAGTCCCAACCAGACCTCAGGCCACTGAAGAACGAAGCTTTAAAGCAACAAATGGTCCCTAGTTCTCCTTCGACGACGTTCCTCTCCTCAAGAGAAGAGAGAGACTCTACCAAATGTCGGCATGGCTCGACAACCAGCTAAACAAAGATGGAGCCAGCCTCCGCAGCGTCCTAACTGACTTCTCCACCAGATTTGTTGGCACCTTGAGAGATTGGTGGGTGTGCTTGGGCGAGTACAGGAGACTCCAGTTTTGCGGCTTCAATTCCGTTGCCGAAGCACTTGGAGAGATTCACAGAGAATTCATTGGCGATCCAGACCTCTTCGCTAAAGCCATGTCAGATGAGTTCTTCGCCAGAAAATGCTGTTCCCTAAAAAGAAAGGATCTGGAAAAGCATTTCAAAAGAATGTCAGAATTGTACTATCTCCTGAATGGCTACGATGATCCAAACATGAAGAACGTCTATATCGCGTCTCTCCCGACAGACATACAACCGGAACTTAGCAGAATGATCCAGAGCACTGGAAGAAGTATTGCGGCAACATCTCTCGGTCAGATCAACCAATTATGTCATACAGCCATAGACAAGATATGCGAGACCAGAAATAACTTCAGAGAGATAATGGAGAAAAGCCACAAGACAAAGGCCGTCTGCAACAAGTCCTACCTTGGAATCGGTTGCAAGGAAGATAAATGCAAATGCTCCTCGAGAAGGAAAGAACACAAAAGAGAAAACAAGAAGGTAGAGAAAAAGAGGTACCGCTTCTTCCGACGAAAACCATTCAGGAAGAATACCTCCAGAAGATGCTACCTATGCGGAAGAGAAGGACACTATGCCAAGAACTGCCCGAACAAGCAGGGAAAAGCTGCAAAGCTTGCCGACCATGTCCTCCTCCATGATAAAGTGGATACCTACGATGCTGAAATAGAATCTCTATTCTCAGAACAAGACGATAGAGACAGAGAAACGGCTTTCGCCATTGAAGTTTCCACAGACGACGAAAGCTCCGCTGATGATATCCCTTACATCCTAATGACGAAGAACATCCCGATTCTCAGAACAGATCACAGCAAAATCGTCCGTGAAGGGACACCGTCACCCAACGTTGAAGTAAAGATCTTGCCCTCCAGATATGAGAGGTTTATAAGAGCCATAGGAATGCTGGACACAGGCGCAAAGAAAACAATGATGAATCCAGATATTCTACCAGAAGGTGCTTGGAAGAAGCACTATGAATATTTCAATGCTGCCGATGGAGAAACCTTCCACACCTCGCTGATCACTAAGAATCCGATTGGCATACAACTATTCCCTGACTGCACTGTATGGATAAACGTGATAGGAAGCAAACTTCACGGTCATGACCTCCTGATGGGTTTCGACCTGTTCTTTAAGGCGCAGAAGCTTCAGATCCATCCCTACGGGTTGAAGTACAAGAGGGAATTCAAACCTTTCTCAACAACGCAAAGACTATTCTCCCTTGCTGATGCTCTGGACGAGTTCAACCAAATAGCTGAAAGATTGAAAGAATGCTGTGCCGACTCCCACGAACAGTTCAATCATCCCCGTCCCTTATGGAAGAATGAAGAATTCTTCGTCAAGCTTCCGTTTAAGAAGAACGAAGACATCAACTCGACTAAGGCAACCCATCCAGGCATGAACCCAGAAGAACTTAGGCTGGCCAGAAAAGAATGTGAGCAACTCCTAGCCCTTGGGTTAATCGAACCAACAAGCTCCAACTGGGCCTGCCCGGCCTTCTAAGTAAACAAGAGATCTGAACAGATCAGAGGAAAGGAAAGACTGGTGATCGACTACAAGCCACTGAATCATTTCCTCCTAGATGACAAGTTCCCTCTGCCGAAGACTCAGATGCTCTTCTCGCATCTAGGAAAAGCCAGGCTGTTCTCAAAGTTCGATCTCAAGTCGGGTTTCTGGCAACTAGGCGTCGATCCTCCCGACAGATACAAGACTGCTTTTTGCATCCCCACCGGTCAGTACCAGTGGACAGTCCTACCCTTCGGCCTTAAGGTCGCACCATCTCTGTTCCAGAAAGCCATGATAAGGATATTCGAGCCCATTCTCCATAATGCCCTCGTTTACATCGACGATATCCTCCTGTTCTCCGAAACCAAGGATGACCATAGGCTTCTGCTCCAGGGATTTCTGGAGCTTGCAAAGAGGCATGGCGTAATGCTATCCGACAAAAAGAGCACGATAGGAACCTCGGACATCGAGTTCCTCGGAATGAAGATCACCAAAGGAACTTACCAGCCAGGAGCACATTTGGCTGAAGAACTGAAAAGGTTTGCCGATGACAACCTGACAATCAAAGAGATACAGCAGTTCCTTGGGATAGTCAATTACCTCAGGGACTTCATCCCCGACTGCTCCAGACATACCAGCAAGCTGTCTAAGCTCCTCAGAAAGGAGCCAAGTCCATGGACAACCGACCAGACAACGACAGTGAAGAAACTAAAGGAGGTCTGCCGGACACTTCCTCCTCTTCGCATCCCAGGATCAGGAAGAAGGATATTATAGACAGACGCCAGCAATGATTACTGGGGAGCGGTTCTATTAGAGGAAGACAACGGAAAGATCCATTTCTGCGGCCACGCTAGTGGACAGTTCAAAGACTCTGAGAAACACTATCATACGGTCTACAAGGAGATTCTGGCCGTGAAGAACGGCATCATGAAGTTTGAGTTTCATCTCATCGGACATGACTTTGTCATAAAGCTAGACAATACCTCCTTCCCCAGAATCATGGAACTAAAAGGAAAAGGCGTTCCAGACAAGCAGCTACTCCGGCTCAATGACTGGTTCTCAAAGTATCAGTTCACCGTCCAACATATCAAAGGAAAGGACAACGTTGTCCCCGATTACCTGTCCAGGAAGTCACCGACCACAACGATCAAACCTCAGAAAGACCTGATGATATTCACGGTCAACAGTCCCAGACCACCAGATGCATCTGCACTCTGGTAGGATGATGAAGGGCCCCATCTGCTAGCCTTTTGCGGGCTAGCCCGTACTATGTAAATTATGGTGTGTTTGCTTTCTGCATAATAATTGTCCTTGAGGCACCTTCTCAGTGAAGCTTCGTCCAGAAGTTGGCCAGATGTTCGTCCCTGCTTTCTCTCTGATGTGAGGCATTTCCCATCAAAAAGATAATGATGCTCTTTGTCTGCCACGACAAAAAAGAATTGATTCCTCTTGTCTGCCATTAGCAAAGATGCTTGCCTGATGTGACAAAAGGAAAATGATGCTGCAGGCCCCGCCACAATGTTTTGTCTTCCTAAACACCTTTACAGAAAAGGAGATTCCTTTCTTCCTTTAGAAGACGATGTGATGGCTGATGTGACACAAAGAGAAAAGGACGACGATGTGATGGCTGATGTGACAAAAGGAAAATAATGCTGCAGGCCCCGCCACTTAGTTTTGTCTTATAGGACACTTTCCGGAAAGAAGATTCCTTTCTTCTCTCCGAAGCCTTAGCGTGTTTATTTCTGATTGGTGGATTCCAATCTTATGTATTTTAGTTTATTTTCCCTTTGCTCTATATATAGAGCCGATGTATCGTTTGTAAACTCATTCGAAAAATAAATAAAAAAGTTTCTAAGTAAAAACATGAGTAGCTAAACATATTTCTATCTTCTGTCTTACCAAAGCCAGAGAGAGAGAGTGAAGAGGAACTCCTTCCTCAGTTCATCCAAAACAAACGGCGAAGCATATGGCCGAGAAGCTATAAGATTACGGTCCCCTCCAACCTCACGGACCACAACACCTCCGATCACCTCTGTCATTAGCCAATTTCCGAGTTTAGAAGACGAAAGGTAAGTCCCGACGGATAGGGTAGTGAAGTAGTCCAAGAACTCCAAAAGAAGATAACGGCGGTTATGGTGTCGGTTATGGGCTCGGTAACGGGCTCGGCGGTGAAGGTCCCTTTGCGGGTGAGTTGTGTGGGGCTCCCGAACTCTTCATGAAACCGGGCCACTATGCTACTATACAAAGAATACTGAAATCATTTACTTATGGCATTATTGCTATAAGAAAATCAACGGCATCATATCCTCTTTATACCATTAATGTCGAACGTAACATATGCAGCATTGCTGCCTTAAAGGAATAATGTTGAAGTTAAGTTATGCGACGTCATTGCCATAATACTTTTATTTGGAAAGTAATACTAGCCCCATTACTTCCATAATATAGTTAAAGCCAAAATAAAATATGCGGTATTGTTGCCAATATATGCTAATGTCGGCATAGATAGATGCGACATTGGTATGCGACAAAGGCAAGCGGCATCAAAGCGGCCTATCCTTGATATCGGAAGTATGTAGTTGTGGGGTCAATACCGCATGCTTTAGGTTTATGTCATCATTGATAAGTCATGAGATTACTCATGTTGCTGTTAGTTTAATGCCGAGAATTCCTAACTACGCTTCAACTTGATTGGAATCATTCCATACCGAAATAATTGATATCGTATGCTTCCCTTCTGGGTGAAGATGACATTGATAGTTGTGATATGGATGGACTTCGACATTAATTACCGACGTCATGACAAACTCATAATTAACATAAAAACTGTTTATTTCCCATTTATAGTAATATCTTTTAACCTACTTTTAATCCATGTCCAATTTCTATTGGTTAAGGCTACACTTTATTAATTTATTTTCCAAAAACTACTACAAAACCAAATTTATCATTCCCAAAGTATTTTGCAAACCATTTTACTTCTATAATTATTTTAATATAATTATTAAGCCTTCTAAAATAATAAATTCATATAAAATCATAAACACTTGGGTAAAATCCTAAAAAATCATTGAAAATCAAATTAATATATTCTTTAACATATAAAAGTTTTGAGACCAAAAACATTATTTAATTATTTTTAATAATTAAAACACGAAATAAATCCTTTTTCTCTATTAGTAAACTCATAAAATATTCATACTTGCTTGGAAAATTATGAAATTAAAAACCAATTTCTAAAATAATGTTATAAATGTCGTATCCAAATTTCAAGGCATTTGGATGTCATAAACTATGTTTTCACACTTAAACCCTATTATTTAATTCCATAATAAATCCAATAATCAATCGTTCAAGCATATAATCAACCAATCAATCATAATATGGAATAACAACAACATATGATTCGTGTTTAATCATAAAATTGAAATAAACATACAATTGTGAGATGGACAACTATTATTCACCTTGATTAGACAAAGAGATTGAGATTTAAGTGCTGATTTAATCCACTAAACTGTATCCTTTGATTTCCTAGCCTTTTATCTTCTTAGATCTCTAGCAATGGCCGATCACTACTTGGTTTTAGTTTGTATAAAGTGAATGTGAGTGAGGAAATAAAAATGGAAGGGTTTATGTGTAGGAAATAAGGAATTTTCCTATTTTGCCTCTCACATTATTCCCCCTCTAATTTAAGTTATAATCAATCTTATTACTCATTAATTAAGGAACAACCTATTTAATCGTCCAATCTCATTTCCCTTATTTCAACACATTATTTTATCTAATTTATCTAATTAAATATCTAAAATAATGTTACTCAAAATTAGGGGTGTTACACATCCGTTGATAGTTAAGTATGTAACGCTCTCCAAATGTTGGATAGTGTGTTATTCATGTCTGTTGGGGGCTTCAAGGGGTTATGTACCTATAGTTATTGGATAACTGTAGAATTACTCAATCGAGAGTTTCCTATTGGTTGATAACAGTTAGGTCAAACGGGAAATCTCAGTGTGATGATGTTACACAATTTTCTCGACTTGAGAATACCATGAAACTTTATATGATACTCCACTTTGATTATTGTTAAATCGTGGCATGACAACCATTGAGCGACTATAGTTGGATCTATGTTCAGGTGTAGGAAGTGAAACACTATTTAATAGAGGATTCATCTTCTCAGTTGTACGAGGTTGGTGTCATGGTAAACTGTAGTTAACTTAAAGTCAAAATCTCTAGCCATAATAGAATGGTTAGTAATAAATATTATTATTGAATCAAAAACTTTGTATATGGATTAATAGTTGAATGTGGATATTATTGGATTTTTGACCAATATCTAACTCCATTTATCCTAAAGTAATATAGTGTTGATGAAGAGAAAGTGTGTATATTATATTATCACTTTATAGTACCGCTTAAGATTATCTAAAAGATGAGTATACAAAAAATATCTATAAGTGATGAATTTAGCCAAACTGTCACAATACCGTCTAAGGATAAAAGTTAATTTAATCAAAATTTAATTATATTTATAAAAAAATTAATTTAAAATTATTTATACGAAATAATGTTTTATGATCGAGTACAAATATTATACATTTTGTCTTATTCATTTTCTATTTAATATGTTATAATTTTGAAATCTAATCTAAGAATTGCATATGAATTACTAAATTATTAATGTATATATAACTCTGTGTGTGTATGGAAATTATATATCTGTATACTAGTATATGGGATATAAATATATAAATATAAATACTATATAAATAACACCTTAGTATATCTTGCCTTTAGAAACATCTTGATTTGTGAAAAAGCTCATAGAACACTTTGATTCACCACTCGAGTTGCAATAATTGAATGAACCACCTTTTAAAATTGTATTGATGTTTGGATGGAATGGGGAGTTCGACTAAGGGTAGATGGCAACGACAAATAATGGTGGCGGCTAAGGTGAATGACTTCAAGTAGAAATGATTAGTTTGCCTTGGTATTTATATAGAGAAAAGAGAGAAAAATCTACAACCTTTTACTCATTCTTTCTTACTAATTAAAACCTAAATTAAGATCTAATCTCCCCTCCCCCTCATCTATGGTCGTCCATCCTATGTCAAACATGGGTCAATATGCATTCAAGCCTGTTTAAATAATTATTTATATTTAAAGACTATTTAAATATATATCGATATCGTATATCGATATGTGCACATTTAACATTTGTATATATACATCCAAATAATTACTAATAGCACACGGAAAATTTCCAAGAGCTACCCTATTTACTAAATGCACCTCAAACATCAAATGTACCAATAATTAATAGTTCTTAAATATTAATCAATTTAATCAATTTATAACACTTTATAAACTAGTTAATCATGTGGCACTTCAGAGAATTCAGAGATGTGGTTGTGTAATGCATAGGTATGAATTCACTCAAAGATTAGTATTGAATGTTTTAAATATTAACCACAAGCCTCAAGGATTAAAACATGTAAAATAGTGCGCAAGCACTCTAAACTATCTAACTAATTAGCGTACAACCAATTTTGTAGCCAATCGTGTACAAGTGCACGGTGTATCACAACACATATGATATGTATGTTGAATAATACTAAATTGGTGCCTCCTTTATGAATGCATTCTTTAAAACAATTTTGAAAATATGGTGCAAACAATCTATATATACTGGTAGTTCTATATGTATGCAAGTTTTCAAAAATCAAAATCCTTGTTATCACACAACTATTTCCACACTCCTACGAATATAAGTACGGTTCAGCCAATTTTGAATCCAATCCCTACCATCCAATACCTAACAAACCATTTCTAACATCTAAAATTTTGAAAATCCAGTTTTCCTATATCTATATTCTTATGCTGAAAAATAAATTTAGATGTAGAATTTTATATTCCCACCCTTTTTTGTAAACCCATTCCGTTGTTCCTTGGAATTTTCTCTTTTACGCCCAGATCTTTTTCGACTTTGCCACGTATAATTCGCATAAAGAGGTTTATTTTTTAAATTTTAAAATAGAATTATTAGAAAAAACAAGTTTTGTTTACTATCAACAAGGTATGAAAATAAAAATTACAAAGCTAAAATAGCTTTTTCCCTTATTATTTTCTATATTTTGTAAACTATCGCACTTACTAAACAATAACATATTCATTAACACATTGGCCCTCCCTGTGCTAAGCTTGTGGTATTTATAAATAAGAGATTTTCTCATTGTCCTTTCAAAATCTTTCCCTTTCCAATTAAATTTGTAAAATAGTTTGAAAATTTTAAAACTCTTCTTTATTTAATACAATTTTTCAAAATCGTTTGCCTTTACACCCTTAAACCAAATCAAGCCACGTCTTAACATAATAAGGATTCAACTAATGGGCTAACACATATGATCGACCCTAGCGTATTACACAATTAATATTAAATTTTAGAAAACCTTTTCTTATATTTCAAAATAACAAACAACACACGAGTAAATTTATAAATTTTAGCTTTTAAGGTACAAGAGTAGTGACCTGTAGGTTTCGCAACAACCCTTCCATGTTCTTTGCTTGCTAAAATTTATTTTTCCCAAAATTCTAATTTTTCTAGGATTGAGCATTATTTATTTATTTTTCTAATTTAATTAATTTCCTAATTTATTTTATGTACTTCCAGCCTTACTTTACATTCATCACTAGTCAAGTATCCTTATGCGATTTCCCTATTTATACTATTTTCCAATATATATATATAACGGTTAAAGCTCATCAAGAAAATCAACACGGTAATTAAATAGGAACATATCTCATATTATATTGTATATAGTTTTCAATATTCGAAAAGTGACAACTAGCGATTACAACCAAAATAACCTAAAATAAACAATTACTGGAAGTTGCCCTTCAACATCAACTGGTATCAATGATGTTCTGGCCTTATGACCTCTTACTCAAATAAAATGGACATTTTTATTTTGTCATTCTACTATAACCTATATGTCTTAACTTATCTTTTTGGCTTCTAATAAATAAGTTACATCTATTACTTTAATTATTACAATCAATTATATGATAGATTGTGCCTTTCCGCACTTCGGTGAGTAAGAAATATAAACTATGCACATTTAGAATAACTCATTAGAAAATCATCTTGGCAAAATAACTTTCCTACCACCTATCTTGCCTTCTTTAATCCTGAGTCAACCAACGTCATATAAGTGTGCTCCCTGTCTCAGTACCCTCCCCTTCAGTTATATTACCACCATCTTCTTTTAATCAAAATCTCTTGATAGTATTCTCAAACTTCGTTATTTATTTCCTTTTCTTTAATCATTCATACAAGTATACTCTAGAACACATAGAAGTGTACTTTTTATATCATTCCTCCTTCCTTTGTGGGTTTTTCTTATAGCTTTCACAAATGTCTAATAAAAAATTCCTAGGTGCATACCAATATTCCTTATATTCAATGGGGATTCATTGTTGCTACATCTACAGGCATTCTTAGCTATTTTATTTATAGCCTTAACTTTTACCCTGTTTTACCTAGGTAGTCATCCCTATCTACTCCATATTAAAGTTGGTTTGGTTTTCACCATGTGACGACCCACCTTTTCGATCCCTGGGAACGACACTTAATACATCCTCGGTATTCGTGTGTCGTTGCCCAAGCATCCGAAAGATAAGTTGTCTTGGGGTAAAATAAAGAATAAAATAAGACAAAATAGATAAACCTCATAGCAGAATGGTTACATATAATATAAAATGATATAATACAAATGTTTACTCCTTATAAGGAGTTATCAGAGTTATAAAAAAAGTACCACATCTAACAAATTTGCAGTTATACATTCTGACTTTACATTTTTAAGATACATAATACACCTACATAATCATATAGCGGAAATAAATAACTAGATAACTAAGGAGCCGCTTGCTCGATCATCGTCTTCAAAGAGCTCCAAAGAAAACCTGTAATTCTCGAACTACCCAAATATAATTGAGCACTCGAGAGTTTAGGAAAAATAAACAACTTGGGTCAGACAAAATGTCTGGTATGAGTAAAACTATGAAACAAATGGAGTGTATTTAAACAATAATGTGTGGGACCACGCCGCTAACGCGGAACGGGTTTTCTCCCATATAAACAACAACCAAACATAAGAAAAATGGAAATGAACAATAGGGAACCAATCCAAACGTAGATGATTGGTACAATTAGTATAACATTAAGACTTGAAAGAATGGAAATAGTCTGAATAAAAATCCAAACTGGATAGAATGGATAAAACAATACAAAAGTCCAAACTCGATAGAATGGACTAAACAAGATAACTATCCAAACTTGATAGAATGGACAAAACACATAATTTAACACCATGAAGAGTGGTCGACTCTTCCTATTGTAATTAAAGAAAACAAATTCAAAGGTTCGAATCAAATAAGAAAAGGAAATTTTCCAACAATGACTAGGAGGATGCTCCCCCCTACCGAAAGTATATCTCTAGAAATATACTTGAGAACTCCGATGGCTCTCGGACACGTCCAAGCTAGACCGCGCCAACGGTTACCGAGAATTCAAGTATTTCACATCTCAATGCGCAAAAACCAATTCCAATCTAGAGTGTATGTGAAAATACCCTAATGGGAGCAACCCCACATAGCTTGGCTTCCACTCGCTATTTGGGTTTAGTCATTTCCAACAAAGGATACCAAAGCTCAAGTGAGCAACAAAACGTCTTAGAATGACGAAATACAAAGAAGACTGAGGTAACCGATAGTTGGGAAACCAACCATTGAGGATATTAAACGGTCGTATTTGGAAATTATTTCTTATGTACATCACCACTCATCGAATTCCAACTTGTACTATTTCTTAGTTAACAATAATACCGGATAAGTCAAGATAGTGTTAACTAAAAGTCATGCCTCATGATTATTCTTAACTTTCGAAATATCGACGAGCCTACTTCTTCGACATTGAGTGCCAAGTATAAAAATAAATCATTCCTATATAAGTGAATCGCTTTATGGAAATTAATTCATTTCCATAAACGAATCAAACTTTTTCTTTTTAAAACCCGAATTCGTGTTTGGCCTCACTTTACAAGTATTAGCTTTAAAACACTTTGTTAAAAGTGTTTACTAACTTCAAAATATCAATTTAAAAAGGATTTAATAACTTAAAACATCCTTATTACATTGATTAATTAACTTTAAACTTCATCACATAATTTGATTTCTGAACTTCAAATGTCTTTAAATAATAAAAAGGGTAAACCACTTTTAAACCTTATTAATTCAATTAATTAGTAAACTACAGTTAATTAAATTAATAAATAAATAATTATCATTATTCAAAATGAATAACAAAGTCAAAACATCCTTATTACTTTGATAAATTCATTTTGAAACTTTATAAATTATGTTGATTAATTAACTCCAATAACCTTTAATTAAAATGGGTAAATCACTTTTAAACACCATCAATTCAATTAATTAATAAATTTAAATATAATTAATTAAATTAAACAAATAATAATTAATTCTTATTATATAAAATGATTTATTAATTATAAACATCAATAAAGAAAAGATTAATTTGAGTTAAAACAAGTTGATAAATTTTAAAAATCGTTTATTAAAAAGTTTTATTAATTTAAAAGCATCATTAGCAAATTGATTAAATAACTTTAATTCATCATTATTGAATGATTAATTATCTTTAAACATAATTAGATAAAATGATTAATTAAATTTAAACATCATTAAATAAAATGATTAAATTTAAACAATCATTAACCAAGTAATTAGTTAAATTTAAAATGCATTATTAACTTAGTAATTAGTTAACCTTAATCCTTATTAATTAAGTAATTAATTAAATTAAATAATCATTATCAAAATGGTTAATTACTTTTGAAAACATCGTTAATCAAAATTTTACTTAAATTGTAAAATAATTCCAAGACGAAGTTGAAACCAAACGGTTTCGTAAAAAGCGATTTTCCGAAAGTGTCGATATAGCGACTATCGCTATACGGGCAGTTGGCAAACATGTTATAATATTATCAACACAACCAAACATCATATAGCAATGGTTTAAGCATACATACAACAACCATTCATAGGAAATAAATATGAACATGAATATAGTTTTAAAGCTTTGGTTTTTGAGGGAAATTTTTTACTTACTAACTAGTTTGCTAACTAACATTTGCTTAACATGTTTGCATCCATCACACATATACATTTCCAAACCAAACATGAACAAATTAATGTCATATCCAAACCAGGCAAGTAATATATATCATTATATAACTTAAGAAAAATATTTTCTAAAAAAAATTAAGAGTTTTACTCACCGAAAGCTATCCAAACTCTAGCTAACTTAGGGTATGACCTAGCACTTCCATTCCTAAGCAAAAGATGGAGTCCTCAATACACTAGGTAGGCTCGGCCTTGAAAGAAGAAGGAAGCGAAACTTGTTTTAGTAAGGTGGAGTGACTTTAGATAATCATCGAACTCTAAAAAATGAACCCGAAAATAGGTCATTTTACAAGTGGTTTTTGGACTAATTCTCTCGGATTTTGTAAAAGTGGTCAAGAGAAAAGTTTTATAAAATTCTTTTCTCTAAAATTGAAAAAAAATAATCACTCAATTACAGTTAGTTTTGAAGAAGATATGGTCAAAAGTTGAAGGACCATTTTCGGACTTGAAATTCTTGGTCCGAAAATGCTCTGTAAAGAAATGAACTTTGGACATGGTTAATCTCAAAATTAGAAGAAGTGGTACAAATAAAAGTTGTAGCCAGTGGAATTTGTTAAGGTTTGAAAAAAATGAAATGCTCCGTTTGATTAAGTTTTGTGAAAGACATGGAAGAAGTAAAAGAGGTGAAATTGAAGAAGTGAAAAGGGTATTTATAGGCAAGTGAAAATGTAAATTACCTAAACACCCCATGTCCTTTACTGCGATGACCTACATTTTGGAAGGTTTAAATTGAGAATAATCTACATATGTCCAACTCAAACAATCATGAACATAGATAATCCATGGGGTTAATTTAGAAAAATAAGAAAAGAAGAGAAAATCAAATACAAAATCTCGCAGCGGAATGACAAAATATAATGATCAAATAAACAGTTCATGAAGCGGTTTACTATACATTTGATTATAATTTATACAACATTTATCGAAGTTATATATACAATAGAAACAAAATATAATATAGAAAATGATGCGGGGAATAATAGTAGAAATAAGATATACCAAATCTTCGTCTTCGTCCGCCAGAAATAATCTTCAATGCGCTGAAATACTCAGGGCTGACCCGAGCGTAATGATAAACAAAACACTCGAGTAAGGACTAAAATATCCTTATGTGAGTCAAATCGATATCACATAACATGAGTGTAATAGCGTCAGAGATGTTTATGGGGTTTCACATCTCATATCCAGTGTATAACGTGCGTACAATAACTTAAGAGATGTTACGAGATTTTCCATCTCTTAAGGGTCCATCAAAATATCTATATATAGTAGGATACACTATATATGTAATGTCTACCAATAATATAAAATATCAAAATAGCGTTAAGGCTTTACATTGATCCCCCTTAACGCGTTTTTAAGCATTGTCGTACAGTTTGCATATAAAACATCAGTAAACCGTCGGTGGATAGGGATGCACCGTGATACGACAACACTAAATCAAAATCATAGTGGTCTCGTATAGGGATAAAAGTATGACTAGGCACGTGAGGCAATGCCCAAGATAGGATACTACCGGTTTACCCTTCCCGGCTGGTGGTAACCCCTAACGGCCCACCGCAACACAACACTCCACAAGATCAACGGGTGCGCACCAATCAATCACAATGTAAATGATGGTAATACGAAGTAGTGTGTCCGCTAGAGGTAGCTAGCCTCATTGGCCGGTACGGCTCCTACTTTAGTCATTTCAAATTGATACAAGTGTCAGGACAATCCATCATCGTTCACTTTCTTCAAATCCAGCAAACGTATGCCAAAACCATCCACTTCATTCTGGATCATCCACCACATACACAGTTGTTAAAGTGGTTCCAATATTAACAGAGAGTATGCTAATAAGAGGCCCCAAAATATAACTTTGGGTCGAAAGGGTGGGTCGTCACAGAAAGGGTTAAGTTAAAAGTCAACTTTAATAATGTTAACCTAAAGAACTATTTATATTATATGTTATTCAGTCCGCTGTGAGATTCTGTTTTTGTTTAGTTTTTCTTCTTTCTTCTACCTACTTTCTTTTCCCTCAACAATTTGTCTATCCGGCACTCGATCGTTCGGCATGTTATACAATGAGCATATTTATATCGATTTTCGAGGGTCGAAAGGGTGGGTCGTCACAGAAAGGGTTAAGTTAAAAGTCAACTTTAATAATGTTAACCTAAAGAACTATTTATATTATATGTTATTCAGTCCGCTGTGAGATTCTGTTTTTGTTTAGTTTTTCGAATCTCACAGCGGACTGAATAACATATAATATAAATAGTTCTTTACAGAAATCAAAAACTGTAATATACATATCTCACATCAGAGTACAAAATCAATAATTACCAGCCTGGACTGTTATAACAACCTACCCTCATAATTGCTGGCAATTTCAATAAAACACCACAGCGGAATAAACAAGTATGAGAATACATCTCGGTCTCCAGCTCGTCTCCTAAGCTCCATAGCATCCTAACCTGAACTTGTAATACTCAGTCTGACCTGAGCATTATAATAAAATAACACTCGAGTCAGTCTGGAAAACCAGTGTAGGAAAACACACTCAATTTGAATTATTAAAGTTTTCAAAATCCTTTGAAAATCAAAGGTATCTCGTAAGACCATGCCATACATAAACACGACGGGTTTTTACCTTACGATAACCAAAACATTTCATATCAAAATCATTTGATATTACAACAGTGTCTAAGTACAAATACTTATTCATATAGCTGAAATGCTTGCATCTCACGTTTCAACATAGTTGGGCACAATCAAAACCGTACGGCGCTTATTGGAGAATGGATTCCATACGAATGACTAGGTATCGGGGTATCACCTGTCACAGTACATGTCTAGAAACAATGTACCGAGGACCACGCCGGGATCCTCTGCCACACTAGACCGGACTATCCCTAACCTGGATAGACCGAATATGCTATTAGACCGGGTTTTCCCACCCATTCCGAGCTCCTTCCATGAATCGTAGTAATAATATCCGAGGGTATCTAGAAAGGTGATAAACATACCCTAATTGGGTGCTGCCCACTTAGCCTTTGTAACGATTAAGACTTATCAACGCTTGAAAGTCGACATCAATACAACCACTGTATCAAATGCCGCGCAATCGAATGCCGGAAAACCGAACCATTAAGGTTAGAAGAAGAGGTAGAAGAAGACAGAAGAAAAGAAAGAACAGAAAAACAGAAACAGAAACAATATCAGAATCTCACATTCGCAGCGGAACAATATACAATAGATGAATGACTAATCTTTAAAACAAAGAACTATATCAGTTTATACAATACAACAATAAGAGTCAATATACAACTCAATACAACAATGGACAGTTATATAAACTTGTCCCCATACAGAATACACAGCGGAATAAATAAATAAGTACGAGTGTACGTCTCGCCATCCAGCTCATCTCCAAAGCTCCAGAATATCCAGAATATCCTGATAACATAACTCTAGGCTGCCCGTGTGGAAAATTATGGGCACCCAGAGTTTAGAAAGGGAACAATAAACTCCGAGTCAGTCATGGTGACTGGTGTGAGATCGTAAAAAAGTTATTTTCACAAAGAAAATAAAACAAATTCGCAATGCTTTTGGAAAATGAAACCACCATAAGACCTCCCGCCACACACACAATGCAAACGCAGAATTGGAGGATATTTCTTCTTATGATAGTCAAACATGCTTACTATGCAAAATCATTGGATATTATTACTAGTGCATAGTGTAGAAAACATTTCGAAAGTATAATATTAATCTTAGCTAGCATAGGCATTTTGCGCTTATGCCTACTATAGCTACTATGTTCAATAGCAGGTTATACAACTAAAACCGTACAAGGTTCGTATTGTTTCTTTGGATTTCCCAACAAATGGTCAGGCTAAAGAACTTCCCACTGTCAATGGGTACGCCTCTGGATGGACGTCCCGAGAACCTACCCGGCTCTCTGCCAACACAAGGCCGGGTTACCTCTGTCACTAGGTAACTACTACTCGAGTATGCCACCCCCGGTCCTTTGGGACCTTTATCCGAGAGTCCTCGATCACAAAGCAACAATCACACAGTAAATGAGACCGGAGCAACCACACAGGTAAATATCTGGGCTCCATAACATAATATCACCTTTTTCCAAAAGGAAATGACATACCCTAAATGGAGCGACCCTCATAACCTTGTCGCATTTTTCTGTTTCGACCTATTTCCGGGTTGTGAGGTCCGATGAGGTCTCGTCCACAAAGCTACGCTTTACACGAAAGCCATGCTTTGATCACAAATGATCAACAAATGGTCAGCAACACACATCAACACTTAGCATGCCACACTACCAAATTGGGAGTATATCACGGATAACCTTCAACTACATAACCTCTGAGCTCGTACGTCTCAGAGAAGGGTGTTAAGCTAAGAGAATAAATTCTCCACCACCAACAGAAATGTATTTGAAAGAAATCAGCTTTATATCTCAAAGTGTAATGTCAGACATACAACCATACAAGTCTGTTTCGGGTTCGAACAGAACAGAAGGCACTTCCACAGAAGCCCTTGCAATCCGGATATTCACTAATCACGTCCGGACTTCCCATCACAAGAAGAGTGATATAAATCTCTATACCGGAGCAACTCGGTGCAGAGACATTCGACAGGTTGTCCTTTCATTTTCGAAAATACCCGGTCTTCACACCGGTCTTCAAATAATGTCCATTCACGACGTATCACTATTCGGAATGGGTTATATGACACAAAGTCCTCACCCGGCTTAACCGAATAATGAGCGTTTATTTTAAAAACAAATTCAAGTGCCATTTCAAAGGCAAATATTGATAGTCGGTTATTTAACTATCAAACAACATTCACAACAATCAACCAATTTAAATAATTTTCCCAAATTATTAAGTTTCAAATATCTTCGTAAGATATATATATTTTCTACACTTCATCACTTTGAAAACAAATTTCAAATCACATTTCACTCTTGGAATAAAAATTCTCGATATTATTTATTTTCACTTTTCCTTTACAAATTCCATTGTGAATTTAAATTTCCAAATATTCACTTATATACGATTTTCAAATCGTTTTCCAAATATTCACTTTCAAACACCAAATCAAATTCCAAATTGATTTCTAAATTTATTTCAACACCAAATCAATTACAAATTGATTTCTAAGTTTATTTCCAAATACCAAATCATTTTACAAATCGATTTCCAAATTTATTTCAACACAAAATCCATTTTAATTCAACACCAAATAAATTTTCATATCGATTTCCCAAAGATTTATTTTCAATACCAAATCAATTATCAATTGGATTTCAAACAAATTTATCACTTTTTAAAATAAATTCCTTTATCTCTTCCAAACTATTTAAAATTCCATTTTCAATAAATTCTTCAACTTTTAAACAATATTATTCAAAACCCATTTATTAATATCTTTTTCCATATTTTGGAAATAATTTGATAAGATTACCAAATTCAACTTTATGCTTTTAAATTCCTTCTTTTAAATTCACCCAATTCTTTCAAAATAAATTCACTTAAAATTCCCTACTTTAATTTCAAAAATCCAATTTTATTTATTTCTGGTATCCAACGGTACCAAAAATACATTCGGCTAAATTATAGCCTTCAACAAATTCAATTGTCAATAAAATCATTCACTGATTTTAAATAAATTATCACACAACATATGAAACAAATTCATATAACATATGAAACAAATTCATAAAATTTGAGGAATCCAGTTGGATCCCTCCAACCTGTTTCCCTGCATCCACAGATGTTAGCACAATACCAATTCCACTTCGAGGTGGAATATCGCGGTGTATGGGATTTATAAAATATCATCCGCTATTATGCGGCGCATAGGGTCTCATCCGCTATATAATGCGGGAAATCAACAACTCCAATATATATATATTTCTATATACTACTATATATATATCACAATCACGCAATCAATAACTGCAATTCAATTTTAATTTGAGTGAGAAGGTCTCACCTTTGATTTTTATTTTGCAGTCCATTTCCATTCCAGACTGTTTTCTTCACCGTTTAAGACCTTGTATAAAACAATTTTATACGATTTTATTAATATTTGAACCAATGGAATAATTAAATTTCCATTTGATAATTTTAATTAACCAATGATTTATTTTAAACTAATAGTTTTAATTTTTAAACTAACTTTCTTTTTAACAAATTCTAAAATTGTTAAATAAATGGATTAAGTAAATTAAACACCTTAATATATTATTTAAAATTTAACAGTAAGTTAAATATTTGTATACATCTATATATATATATATTTATAAACATTAATACTTCACTGTAATATTAAACAAATTGTAAATTTCAAATCTATATACGTTTAAGTTTTAAATTGAAGTGAATAATTCGTTTATACCTCACTGTCTTCTCGAAGCAAAACCCTAGCTCGAACATCCATCGCTGTCTCCTATCGCGTGCCACGCGCCTACCCCCTCAGTAGACCAACGCTCGACTTTGAATAATTTCCCGACCACCATTGCCAGAGATGAAGTCGACTTCGCCTGCGTCTGACACCATCTCCACTGCCACTCGCCTACAAACGATCGCAAACCCCCCTTCGAGCCCTGGATCAAAAGGCGATGCGAGCCCTAGCTAAAACTGCAGATCGACCCAACTTTCGCCTCCACAAACACGCCGCCTCCTCTAATCTTCGGTTGCGACCACGATGATGCCCAAGTCCAGGTCGAGATTCTCCCCTTCGGGTGATTTCGATTCGCTATTTTTTTTCTTTTCTTTTTTTTCCGATTGCAGCTTCGATTTTAAGAGAGGGGGAAGAAAGAGGGAACTAACGTGGATTCATTCAATTTGAATTCGATCTGAAGAAGGATGCGGCCATTTAAATTTTATTTCTTCTTGAAGCTATTAATTCGATTTGAACAAGAAAGGGGTTCGAACTGAAGGAGGAGAAAGGGGAAACACAATTTATCTTTTGTTATTGGCTTAAGAACGAAGAAAGAAAGAGATAAGGTCGGGTACTTGAATAGCTATTGAACTGATGGAAAAGATAAGTTGATGTGAAATAAATTTAACTACAGTTGACTAGTAAAATTATTCAATTTAAATTCAAATTCGAATCGACTCGAAAACGAAGCCAAAAATTTCGACTTCCTATTAAGGCGTGCCGCTAGGCGTTCGTAATGTTATACGCCTATTTTAAACACAATGGAAAAGGTTCTGAGTCCAAATTTGATCATATGGAGAAGATAGCTTTTTGAACCAGTTATAATATTAAATTTCGATTTAATTTTCAGTGCGTTTGCTTATCGTACGGCCAAACGATCACTCCAAACATTACAAAAATTGAAATCCGATAATAATACAATATTACAGATCCAATGGAACTGGTTTCGTCGAATTTCGAGACTGTGCCACGGAAGGCTATTTTCAAATATCGATTTAAAAGATAAATTTCAAAACTGAACAAAACAGTTTCAAATTCAATTCTGAAGCTCCTATTATCTTCAGTATTATCAATATGAATTTTCTAAGCCTTGAAAATATTTTTAACAAGCTTGAAATCCCAATTTCAAAATTTTACCCAATTGCAATAAATTAAATTCAATAATTTTAATTTCCAAATTCATTCTGATATTTGAATTTCAAATTAAACTAACTTCCAGATATTTGAAATCAATTAAATATTCTGATTTCCAATATCAAAAATTCGGGGTCGTTACAGCCTTGCTGCATCTCCCCTGCTTTTTAGTCATTCCCGGTTGATGAGGCTAGAGGCTACGATTACCTTTTAAAGGAATTTTCACTTAGAATGCTCATTTTCCTACAATGACAATGTACTGATAGCATTCATCCATACAAGTCCGCTCTGGGTCCGAACAAAACCGATGGCACTATTCCTACTACACTCATTTTGGAATCACCCTTAGGATTAGTAGCGATTAGCCCTTGCACTTCATAGCCCCATCTTCGACTCCATGCTCTTGTTTTCCTTTCGAAAACGTACTCGTTGGATGAAAGTGGTTTTCAGATAACTTACCCAACCCCGGTCTCTTTGAAACAACATACGATATTTCCGGTAAACTCAACCTTGGTTCTTTAGGAAATAAACATATGAAATAAGATCAAAGATCACCTCCTAACCGTTAGTGGACGGATTTCCTTACAAACGTCCAAGAAGAACGAAACGAGTTTATACGTACAGTATAGCACCTCAAACGGCAACTACACCATATAATTCCCGTATTCCTCCTAGATATTCCCAAAGTTATATTTTGGGTCCGGATTTGATAGTCGGTTATTTAACTATCAAATGACAATCATTCAACCAAACATTCTATTTTCCACTGAAAAACCCCAAATCTCTTTTTAATTTAATTTCGATAAATTAAATCTCTTTATCCAAATATGTGTACTTATCTTATCGAATTCAATAAATTCACAAACTATCCTTCAAAAATATTTGAAACCATTTTTGAAAATAAAGTGGAAAGTACCACTACGGTATCAAACCATGGATTCACAACTCAATGGTCACTGCCTTCGATTTTGCCACGTGAGTATACCATTACTTTCCGAAAACTTTATTTAATAATTATCTCAAAATAATGTTTATAAGTTTCTAAAATAATTTTCCAAGTTTAATCTAGGCAAATATACTTCAATAAAAGTTATTATACAAAGCCATATTAATATTTAATAATTTATCTTTTAAATTAATAATGCTGACTAATTCTTAAATAATAGTAAATCTTTAACAATCATTATAAGGTAACTAATTAATAATTAAATATGTTTTAACAAATTTAAAATAATTAAATAACTAGTTTCCAGAACATTTTTAACAATTTTAAAGTTACCTAGTTAATAATTAAAAATATTATTTTTAAACAAGCCCAATTTCTCGATTCTAATTTCACTTTGTAAATTAGGAAATCTTACTTGAGTTTAGTATAACCAATTTTATACTTATTTCCAACTTCATTTCTATCCTTCCAATTTATTTAAAATCTCGATTTTTAAACCTTTTATATTTAAACAAGTACCACCTATGAATTTATTATTTAAAATCCTTTTATATTCCTCTATCCCAAAATATCTATTTACAATATCCTGAATTTGTTAAGTACAAATTCCAAAAAAAACCATTTACTTTACCCAATTAATTTTTCCAAAATTCTATATAAATATTTTACTTCAAAATCCCTATTTGAAATTCTTTTATAAACTCAAACCATATTTTATTGGTATTTAAAAGTACCAAAATCTAAGCCAAAACTGCTATAGCATCCAATCAATTTAAATCACACAATAATCTATCACAGATTTATTTCAACAAAACATATATCACTACATATGAATTTCAATTCAACATTTTTGAGGAATCCAGTTGGATCACTCCAACCTATTTCCTTGCATCTACAGATGTTAATACAACTTTAAAAAAAAAAACCAATTCCGCTTCGAGGTGGAATATCGCGGTATATAGGGTCATCCGCTATTATGCGGGGCACATATGGTCTCATCCGCTATATATATGCGGGAATATCAATCACTCCAATATATATATATATATAAAATACTATATATAATATCACATTCAACTGATAAAATGTATCAATTTAATCAATCAATCATTAATTAATTTTAACTATTTAAAATTAATACCTACAGTCAAAAATTGAGTGAGATTAACTCACCTTGAGTTTTAATTCGGCAAACGTTCAAATTTTAAATTAAATCGAACACGTTCGATTTAACCTAAAATTTTAACTCGTTCTAATTGACTCCAAATTTGCTCCAGAGCGTAGTGCTCATCACCACGATTCTGTTGCCTCTTGTTTCGTCCGATTTCGACCTTGTATGACAAAGATACGAATTTTATAAGTTTTGGATATAAATTATATAAATAAATTTCAATTTTTTTAATTTACCAAAACGAAATCGTGGCCGCACATTCAAGCCTTTGAGATCAAGGTCGCTCGTCACCATCTTCTACACGTGAAACCTGGATCAAAACAGAACCCATCACCGCCTCTGTATTTCTCATTGTCGTACCCACCATGTCGCCCTAGAGAATGATCGGCCACCAGCATACGAAAGCCCTAGCCGAGCTCCACCTTCGACCCAAAACCCCGCACACTCGGTCGCCACTAGCCTTCTGAAAATGTATGCGAACCCACTGCCTTTCCCCTTGATTTGCCGCCAACATGCTCCACCATCGACGATCATAGCCATCCACCTCGCAGATCTCGACAAGCTCTTTGACTTTCTAGTTGAAAGATTTCGCTAAAAGCTGATGGATGGATCCGAAATTGAGGAAGAACGAGGTGAACTATCGTCCATTGAAATTTTCATGACGGTTGAAAGAAATGTAACTAGGGTTTACTGTATCACGTATATATAGGCGTATATATATTATTTTATTATTATTTTCACAATTAACGTGCTTTTCCAAACGAACTCCAATCGAGATGTGTCGCCTGCCGTTTATAATGTTTTACCCCTATTCCGAACACAATGGAATATGTTTTGGGGCCTAATTCGATAATATGTGGAAGATAGCTTTTCGAATCGAATTAAAAATATTCAATTTTCGATATTAATTTCAACGCGTTTCTATTTCGTACAACCAAACAGTAACTCCAAACGTTACGAAATTTGAAATCCGATAATAATACACTATTACGGATCCAATGGAACTATTTTCGTCGAACTCCTAGACTATGCCCCGAAAGGCTATTTTGACTCGTCGATTAATCGAGCAATTTTCAAAATAAACGAAATTACTTGAAATTTAAATTTTAAAAAATTAACAACTCAATTATAGTTCAATAGAATTTATACCCATATTAGAAATATTCTGATTTATATTAAATCAAAATTCAATTATTTACACTATTACCATATATTAATTTCACTATTAAATTAATATATAAAATTCCAAATTCTAACTTATCGACTTTTAATCCCATTTCAAAAGTCCACTATCGTCACTCTAGTTCGAATAAAGTTTAAATCAAATTAGGTATCATTCCCTTTTCCTTTAACTCCGAATTCACATATTTTTCCTAATTTCAAATATTAATTTACTATTTACCAAATATGTTTTTAACCACTATATTTGAAATTATAATCTGTTTCACTAATTCTTCCATATTCAAAATCAATAGATATTTCCAATTCAACATTTAAAAATGAATTAAATGTTCAAAATTAAACGACCAAAATTCCGAGTCATTACACTTTCGTTGAACACCTTATAATCAAACTGTGAAACTTAATTCACAAGGGCTTCATTCCAAAATTCCCTAATTCTCATTTACTTGACCTATATATTACTAACGAAAATTCCTTGTGAACTATTCAATAATAGTTAATGCTCATACTGGAAGAGCATAACTAATCAAATCCTAAATGATAATAATAAAATATTATCATTTCTAAATAATCAACTCAACTATAAAATTATATTAATTTTGAATATTATCATTTCTAAATAAATGATTATATATGAATTTATTTGGCTAGAAAGGCTTAATAATTGTATTAAAATAATAATATAAATTTAATAGTTTGCAAATTATTTTGGGAATGATAATTCTGATCTTTAGCAGTTTTCTAAAAGTGAGTATTAGGCACGCATCCCTAAAAGCAAACTTAATTCGCTAAAACTCTTCCCGCAAGAAAACATACTTTGCAGGTCCCTGTTTTTCATTTCGGCTGTTTTTTCCCTAAAGTACCCCTCCGCTTCTTGCACGATTGTTTTTAATAACGAGCTTATCTTTCTTGATTTCTTCTTCTTCTTCATTGGCGAACTTATCTTTCTTGATTTCATCTTCTTCTTCAACGGCGAGCTCAGCTTTATCGATTTCAATGGAAAACTGCAATTATACCATATAGCTGCAGAAATTTCTGCAACTATATGCAATAGTTGCAGGCAGACATTTCTGCAACTATACCATATAGTTGTTGCATTTCGGCAACTATGCAATAGTTGCAGACATTTCTGCAACTATACCATATAGTTGCAGAAATGTCTGCAATTATTTGCAAATTTTATAAATTTGAAAAAAAAATCGAAAATGTTCAAAATTTGCTGAATTGTTTGCAAATATTTGAAATAATTGCACCTTTACTACAAATATGAATTTTTGGTATCAACAATGGATCTCATTTTAAAGATCATAAAACTTAGGATTTTTTAGTGAAAACGGTATGTTGATCTGGTTTTTGTACATAAAGTTATACGCGTATGAAATGTTAAAAACATAAAGGGTATTTGGGTCTTTTTGTGTGCGCGAATTTGAATATAGGGACCGGAAATGTAAGTTTTGTTTAGGAAGGATGTTTTCTCTATTTTAAAACCTATTAGAGATGTGAGCCAAACTTACCCTTTCTAAAAAAGGGTTTGATAAAGATGTTTATTATCCAATAGCAATTTGAAAAAGACTAGAGTTGCTGAAAAGAAATTGTTTTTTAAAGAAATAAAACAATTTTTATGTAAATTACGAGATTGCCACGTCGTTATTAATCAATGCCGAAGTCCATCCATGCCCCAGCTATCAATGCTGCTTACTTATGTCACATCAATCTATGTCGGCATTAAGATTCTGCTAGTTTTCAATATCAGCTCCTTAAAATTTTGATGCTGCATGTTTTATATCGTCAAGTCTTAAATAATAGCAACAAAGCAGTATATTTTATATCAGCTATAGTAATGCCGCAAGTTTTCCCCATGGTTTAAAAAAATGCCACATGCTTCCTATTTGACGCCATAGCTTAAGGCAGCAATGTCGTAAGTAGTAGTTCCGACATTAATTTCTTTAGGCAGTGATGTCACTAGTATATAAAATGGCAATGATGCCGCCCATTATCAATTTTGGCATTATTATTATGGCGCCATAGTAGCCCAGTTTTATGAGTTCAATGTCAATTGTTTTACGGCATTGATGTCGGAAGTCATCAATGTTGACCTTACTGTTTTAAAGCACCCAATATCAATGTTTTTATGATATTGATGCCGAAGGTTATCAATGTCGAAATTCTCATATTCCCAAGTTTAAAAGTTTTATAATACGCAAACTTTATAACTTATATTTTATACCATGCGACATAGATGATATCGGCCTTATGACCCTGTGTTTTATTAAATCAGAACTGTTTATTAATAGCGACATAGAGGGGATGCGATATTCTACATTTGCAATATTAATGCTGCACTTTATTAATATAATTAGTTTTATTGTATGGCTTTATAGCCTAAGGTTTTAGAGGTGCAACGACCTCAAATTGATTTCAAAGTTAATGAAAGCTATTTTATAAAAGCATATATCTTGGCATAATATTTTGGATAAAATAAAGGGCTATAATTTCCTTATTTTAAGTATGATTTCAAGGGTTAATCATTAATAAAGAATTATGTATTTAAGGAAATAAAGAGGGTATTTGGTCAAGAATTTTACTGGTGAAATTATTGTTCTTATTGCCATTAGATAAATTATGATAGGATAAATTGACTTTGAATTAGAGAATAAAGAACTAGATAATGGGACTGGTGTAGGGTAGGGCTATACACTTCAATTATTAGCCCCTAGTTGATATTAGTCCATAACAGCAGTGCGTAGGGCTTTGTTAAAGGTAAAACTAAAAGTAAATTTACATATAGAAAGGAATATATAACTTAGGTAGGTTATTAGTTGGCCAGCAAAACCATTAGGTCCTTAGTGAGCCTAGCAAAACTATGAGATAGATAGATAGTCATGATAACACTAAGATAATTATTTTTTGGATGAACAGTCCAGTTTTCTCCTAACGGTTAATTAGAGAATTTTGATATATCTGATAGGCCCAAGTCAACTGTACCGGTTTGTAGTAACCCTGGAAAAACTATGAAGTAGAGACAAATAGTCAATTAATTGAGATAGATTGGTCGGGTTTACCCATTCAACATGCATGCATATGATTGTTTATGTTTATTTACCCATTGTGAATGCAGGAGCATGATTGTGATTGACATATTTTCAAAAGGTACTAGTGAGGGGAAAACCCGTTCCACTCAGCGGCGTGGTCTCAATAGATATCTATTATCGAGATGACATATTATTATTCATACCGGACTTTTTTGACTGACCCTAAGTTTTTGTTTTTCCCCTTTAACTCTTGTGTGCTTATTCGAGTAGTTTGAGAGTAAGGTTTCCAGGTTTTAGGTTTGACAAATAAAGCTTCCAAAGATGTGCAAGAGGCAGAGCTAGCTATATAGGAGTCTATTTATGTTCGCCGTGTTGTTATCATATTGTTTGAATGTATGTAATGACAAAAGTTGTATCTGTCTAGTAGTAAACTTTTATCAACCAAGGGGGCACCTTTATATGTCGCCCTCGGAGTATTTTGTAATAATTATATTTTATCTAAACTTGGGCAACGTTTTGGGATTATGTAATGAATATGGAAATTATTAATGAAATGTGTTTAAAAAAATTCATATTCCTGTGCTTTTGATGTTAACGATGCTATTAAACGATTTCATTTCATCACTGGAGAATAATACTATTGATGACTGCAGCTTCAGTAGCACTTATTTTTGGGCCTCGAAATATGGGATGTTACACAACCCAACCCCACCTTGCAACCACCTTCCTCCTTTTCCTTCCTTGCTTTCACTCTTGCCTTTTGCCTCCTTCACCCTCTAATTGCTCATGGCTGTGCTAAGTGGGGGAGCATTTCTTCATTTCTTCTAGATTTAACATAGTGGAAGGTGTTGTAATATTGTTATAAGGCTTCACTCTGATTTGGATTAGTTTTGCAAATATTTTGCTTTAGGAAATTAGAGAAAAAGAAGACATGATGTTTGCACAAAAAATGGGAAAACAACTTCAAGACGATGTAGTAGGGCTGTGAATACTGTTTGTAGCATACAGCTATCGTTTAATGGATTTTAGTTGTGTGTGTATATGGTAGAAAATCAATAGTTTGCAATAAAGAATAAATAAAGGACTAAAATGTAAAAAGACACAGAACTTATAGTGGTTCGGCCTGAATGAGCCTACATCCACTGTTCCTCTTTTATTATCTCTTTCATATCTGATTACAAGTACAAGCTTTGTATATGAGTGAACGTATTGTTGGAACTAAGGGTTTTCCCTCTCAAAGTTGTCTGCCATTGTTGGTGGAAGCTTAATTCTTTTCCATCCTCTATATGATGCCACATGCCTAGTATTTATAGAGTGAGGTTGTGAGGAGAGGCAGATGAGTACACGGCTTCTGGGCTTTGGTTCAACCTCTCTTCCTCTAGGCTTTGGTTCAACCTTTCTTCCTCTAGGCTTTCGTTCAACCTTTCTGTTGTTCCACTGCTCTTGCATGCCAGTGGAATACTATCCTTGTAGCTCCCTTCAGTCACCCATCCAGACCTTAAAGTCTTAAATGCCGGAACATGTATGTTCATCCTAAAAGTACAAAAAAGAGTGGATCCATCCGTAGAAGGGCTGGACCAGATATGTCGGGTGGGTCCAGCCCCAGAAGGGTTTGTCCAAGTGGGTCTAGTGGGTCCAGCCCCAGAAGGCCAGGACCATGTAGGTGTGGCCCTAGACCAGGTGGGTCCGGCCCTAGGGTGCCGGACCAGGTGGTCCCTAGTCTGTAGGGCTTGACCGGTAAGCTGGTCCGGTAGTGTCGGACCACATGGTCCCTGGTCCGGCCCTACCGGACCAGACCAGGCTGGTTTGGTAGTGCCTTTCCGGACCAGGCGGGTCTGGGACTGTGCCGGAATTCCTGGTCCGACACTGTGGCGACCAAAAATCTGGTCTGGCATTTGCCAGACCAAGTGCGGGTTCGACATTTGTCGGACCAAGGAGGTCCGACCTGGGACCGGACCAGGTATCCGGTCCTAGAGCGTCAGACCTATGCGTGTCCGACCCTCCTTGGCCGGACCAGGATGTTTGGCCCTGAGGGACCGGACCTGTGCGGGTCCAGTCCTCCTGGGCCGAACCAGGATGTCCGGCATGTGGGGCCGGACCTATGTGGGTCCGGCCCTTGTAGGCCGGACCGGGCTGTCCGGCCTTGTAGGGCTGGACCTGTGTAGGTCTGGCCCTACCGAGTCGGGTTTTTTGGTTCGGCCCTGCTGGGACGGACTCGTGTGGGTCCGGCCTGGGCTGTCAGGCCCTGCGAGGCCGGGCACATGCGGGTCCAGCTATGCTGGGCTGGATTTGGCGAGTCCGGCCCCGTTGGGCCGGGCTTTGCTGGGCCTGTACGGACCTGATTTTGTAGGGCAGTTTCTTTGCTGGTTTAGGCAGGGCCGGGCCCTGGCAGAAAATGGTCTTCGAGGCTTTATTGTCGGACCGTGTTAGGCAAATCATAGAATGACCATACCTTTCAAATTGTTATTCGGATTGAGACGCGGTTCGTATCGGTGCTCACATCTTAACCTTGTGAACATTTCTAAGCAGCTCTGAGTCTATTCAAGGACTTTGACAATTTTTCCTCTGACTTTTCATATTCACTATGCAGTGGGTGAGAATGCCCACAACACATGAAATAGCTCACTTTTGCTCTATGAATTTGTAAATATTATACAAGGGTGTGCCTCTCCTTATATAGTCTTTAAGATGGTGAGCCTTGCTCACACCCTCTACCATGCCATGGAAGGCTCATCTCCCATTACTTCTCTTTCACATCGCTTCTCCTTTAGTTAAATATTTTATACCCTTCTCCTTATAACATCTCTTATCCACTTGGAAGCTTCTAAAACCTTCCATTTCTTTATGAATAGGAGTGCGTGTTAATTAGTTTTTAATGTATTCATTTGATCATTAGACGAGGGCAAAAGAGTTTGAACAACTTATATCGATTAAAAAGCTATTTACCGATAAACTGAGGTCACATTATCGTTTTTTCTTCGAAGAATATATTTTTGTAAATAATTTTCAAAAACAAGTTACTTATCATTATTCTTTAATTAAATAATGTTTAACAAGGTTATAAAATCATATTTATAGTACTTAATTATATTTCAAAACATTTCAATATTCGAAGACGAATTGTTTGAATTTCCGTGTCACTACATTCTCCCCAACTTAGAGCATTTGTCCTCGTAGTTCAAACAAGAACGATAATCAAAGGAGATGGAAGAATAAGATATATATATATATATATATTATATATCTTACTACTAAAACAATATACAAACTAAACTTCAAACCAAAATGCATACTGAGCGACTCCACCTCAAGCGATGAGTTCGCTACAAAAGATGTACGATACTAAGATAAAAAGGAATCCTAATCTCCAAGCAACTATGGATGGAATTCCCTCAAACTATCCTCTTTCTTCCTTGCACAACCCTAAGAAACCTTGCTTCGTGGCACTTCTAACTTTAACAAAGGAACAAGCACACAAGTACCCAATTAGCATTCAAAGTCTCTAGCAAACAATGCTTGTTGTTTGCTCCGGTTCCAAACTCTCCCATCGCCCAAGAACGATAAACTATCTACTAAGAATACCTTACACTCAACAGCCTCGGGTCATTACTTAGACGATTATTTATGCTACCTTATAACTAATCGAAGAGTCATTCCCCAAACTCTTCAGAAGCCAACATAACACATTATACAAATGTACTAAAACCCATACGATGCACATGGACCATCTGTATTCAATATCTGATCTGATCACCTACTCTATCACATAAATTTCACTTTCAAACTAGTATAGATCATTTGACCTCTCTAGTCGGACTCCGATTTGGTTCCTTGATTAGAAATCTCCATTCTCCTAACATAGCCATATACTATGATAGAAAACATCGAGATCATATACAAACCCGTATCAAGTGTTTGCTGTCAAGAATCAAGTGGTAAATCCTTGTTCAGACCAATGTAAATTACCTAGAAAACATGTACTCGAATACTGAATTAGGAATAGTCATGCAAATAAAACGATCTACGTTTAACTTATGTACTTACCCTATTTGTTTCTTAACTATACCCATTTCTTTATATCACATTTCTTTATACAAATAGTATGTCATTCCATACTAAAATCATTTATGAACCATTTCATAAGACATAACGTCAAGTTTATAAACATTTTATAGCTTAAGTTCATACTCGTATAATACTCCACTACATTATAAGAGTATATACCAAAAAATTAATTTTTATTAACATATATGTTTAACTATTTAACACTTGTTTTAACTTACTACGTTTTCAAATCTAAGTGTTATATAAACTCAACTTTATATTTTAAAAACACATAACTATAAGTTCTATAATGATTCGGAAGTTTCCATCCATCGAAAATCGCTGAAAATTTCCGTTTCATTTTAAAAAATTGAAAACTAGCAAATAAAATATTATATCGTGATGCACATACCACACATTCCTAATGCATAGACTGCATGTGTCCATGAAATAACTTAAAAAGAACACTTTAGAGCTAACCACCAGTTTTCATTTCAAATCATTTTGAAATAATATGTACATATAACTTTTGTATATCAAATGATACTTTGGGATTTAAATCGAATCTATTTTACTAAAATAACTTTGTAGTATCCCTTACTTAGAAACCCAAAAAGAACATTGATGATGCTGCAGTCATCACCCAAATTATTTTCAAGCGACAAAGGTGAGTTTAGTACATCTAAAACATACTTTTGGTACTTAACCAAAATCATTCCAAAGTGGTATCAAATACTTTGTATAATAATACTAAGTATCATGATCTAAACCAATCCCCAAATATTTACTTTTAGAAAGACTAATATTATTTTCTCTGAAATCTTGAAAAATATTTTCAAAGATACAACAGGCTTCAATGCCAAACTCTTAGACCTCAAACCCATATTCACCAAATTCCCAAAAGACCCCATAAGGTGATTAGTCATATCTCTCTGAAACTCATGATGCATACACATAATTGAACATCTTGTTCTTCTTTAGTGGCGTGTCAACTAATCCTAACCCGAACTGAGACAAAGTAATGAACTGATTCTCATACTCCGCCACAGTCATGGCCCTCTGCTTTAGGTCCAAGAAACTCCTAAACAACAAAGTCTTTCCGGGTTCCTAAACAAACTCCATCTTAAACTCATCTTTAAATTGGGCCCATGAGAAGTCGTTCTCTTGGACATCATCTGTAATAGAACGCCACTAATCCATGACTGCATCTGTCAGATGTCGTGATGCCAACCTATGCTTTATTGCATCATCTAGCCCTATATCTTCAAATATCTGATCACATAATTTGAGCCAAAACTGAACTTCTATAAAAGTCTCCATGCTACTAAACCTCTTTCCAGCACTTTCCCATAATCGTGGCGGAGCGAAGCAAAACTCATTTAAGGCCTTACCTGCATGATCTCCTTTACGAAATTCACCCTTAGTTCCTTACCTGGAGCAACATTCCTCGGTGCTCGATTCCTGCCATTCATGATTGTACTACCACGACTACCTCTAGCATTGGCAGCTCCAGTACTCATAGTTTTTACTATCTAACTAAGGCAAAACTTCTTTTAGGACATGAAAGGATAGAGATTATTCAAAGTAGGAGTTGCTAGAAGGAGATATTCCTAAGGAATAATTTTTAAATTTTATTTTTCAATATATAAATACGCTCTCATATGTATAATATACTCTACTCATTCTAGGATGTCGACTCATTCTAGGGTGTCGCTTAACCTATATCTAATGAACCATACCCAACCAAAGCCAAGGTGTTCACTTAACCTTGAGCTCTGACACAAAATGTAACAACCCGACTTATCGACCCTTGAATTTCGACACTAAATACATTCACATTATTCGTATGCCAAACGCCTAAGAGCCAAAAAAACAAAATAGAACAAGAAAGAGAGAACATAACATTAGAATCTCACAATGGAACGATAATATATAATATAAAAGGAACAGTACAAAGGGTTGTTCTGAATACAGAAATTTTAGATTTACTAAAACCTAAGTACTATCATCAGCCTTGACGGTTATAGTTGTCTGTCCTTTCAATGTTGATATATACAATATAGTAATGCAGTGGAAATAATAATACTACTGTAGGTAATCATCCGTCTTCTCTTCATAAGCTCCAAAGCGTCCAAAGCTAAATCTAAAAATATACACCGGCTAACCTGAGCATTATAAGAAAATAACACCTGGATCAGTCTGGTAAACCAGCTTAAGAAACTCAAAAAATATACAATAAGTAACAGTAACTATTGAGACCGTACAGATTACCGTAATGGTTTTCCACCCAAATGAAACCAACCATCCATTAAGTGAATATATGGATATAATAGATAATGTGTAGGGTGTTGAACATAAATCTGAAATAACAGTTGTGCGTACGACACAACAATAATAGGTATACGATTAGTACCGCTAAGTTGCGTTTGTATATGGATTTTTCCAGGGAAATCTCTTTGGTCTAGCCGCATCCAAACTCCATGACAAGGATCAAAAACTACCATCCGAGCATCGTATATCTCTCTCTAGATAGGATACACTCTAAGGTAAACATAACTAGATCACCCTCAGTGTGTGATCCGAGCTATATCAACTCCCGCTTGCAACAATCGATAAGTATATCTAGATATGGAGTTGATATATCTTTGAGGTTAGCTAAACCTCTTAGCTATGTCCCTCCTCTGTTTTCTATCATTTTCCAAATGTCGAGGCTACGTTCGACATCTTTCATACGAGTCTTCATCACTCGAACAATATACAAATCCCTAAATGGATTCCATCATCTCGAATGGATCAAGAATCGCTACATGGATTCGAGCATCTTGAATAGATCTCAAATCTTTACATAGATTCCCATATAAGTCCTCTGACGAATGATAACGCCGTCCTCTTTCGTGGAATACTCCTCGAGATAGTCAGTCCCACACGATAGCATCGTTTGAAATGTAAATGGTGACCACTCCCTTGGAATTAACCTTAGGTAGGCAGTTTAACTCTATAATATTTCACTTCATAACGCTGAGAACATGGATTGTGTATATGGTTTTGAAGTGGTTATAGGTTCAAGTCATCTCATATAAGTACACTTTTCCCACTTACCGAATGCTCCAAAACTGATCGATGAATTTCCAGTTAATTCAATTTTTGTTCTCTTAGAAGTAAGCAAAATTAGAGACATTTCGTACTAATACTCCTCTCCGGGGGTTCTCATTGGTTTGAAATCCCAAAGCCTTTCAATACTCCGTAAGTTAATGTAAGGTTAAGTTCGATAGTTGATTAATCGACTACCTAGTTAAAAAAAATTGCTTATACAAATCAATATTCGTATACTTAACTCATTTCCAACATTCCAACTTAACTCTTCGTCATCCAAGATTGAAGCTAGGTAAGTTAGAGCACTGGTTGCATCAAAGTCTTACCTAGACACTTCATTCTTGAATTTGACAAATATATAAGTCTACCTCGTATGCTTTTAATGTTAAGGATAATATCAATGATTTCTATAAACAAGTAAGAAATCAACATGATTAACACGTTTTCGATATTTTCCAACTTAACTATTTCTCGATCAAGAGGGAAGCTGGCAGGTTAGAGCTTTATTACTCATATCCTTACTCGAACAGCACTCTTAACTCTCACAAATAGATAAGCCTACTTCGTCGACTTTTAGTATTAAACACAGTTAATTACCTTTTGTAAGGATAGGTTGTTATAACTATCCCGGCTGATGACAGGATGGTTTACTCTGATAGATGTATGCATATACTTAAAACAAGAAATGTCACTATACAAGTAAATAAATTGGTATTATTGGGTCAGTCCATAAACAAGATTCATTATAACACCTTAATGTGAAAATGTATGAAGGTTTTAATAGACATCGTTTTATTAGCTTTTGTTTAAAACATGTAAGTAGTGTAAACTATTTGTTATTTTGAGTCAACCCATAAACATTGTCCATCTTAACACTCTAAGTTAAAAAGGTCGAGAGGTTGACTTGGTTTTAAAAGACCCAAATTTTGATTTGACCTTCGCCTAAATTATGAAAAGAAAAATAAATTTTATGTTTTGTATATACCCTTAAGATTTAGAAGGGTATTATACAAGTAAATAAATTGGAATAAGTTATTATCTGGTTTTATAAAGAAAGGACTTTATAAAATATTTTTAAGTGGAAATTAGAGAGGCATCCCTATCATACTTTCATATTGTAAAGAGGGTCCTTATCAAAGTTTAATTGTAAATCGAGTCCCTATTTTCTAGAAACAAAGAAAAATTATTGCTGAGATGTCAGCAACTTTTATAAATAAGTGCTGATATTTTAGCAACTTTCCATGTCAAAGTTTCATTGTAAATTCGGTCCTTATTTTCTAGAAACAAAGAAAAATTATTGTTGAAATGTCAGCAAATTTTATAAATAAGTGCTGATATTTCAGCCACTTTCATACATTGTGTTCACAGTGTACATAAATGTTGCTGAAATGTCAGCAATTTTATAAATAAGTGCTGATATTTCAGCAACTTTCATTCACTATGTTCACAGTGTATAGAAAAGTTGCTGAAATGTCAGCAACTTTTATGAAAAGTTGCATCATGCTCTGCAATAATCGTGAATAAAATACAGGGACCAAATTTACACTGAAATTTAGTGAAGGACTTTTCGTGTATTTTGAACCTTAATAAGGACTTGTGCCAAAAGTACCCTATTTTTAAACTTAGATGAAAATTTATGAAATAATTCAAACAATATTGGTATTGAATAAAATTTTAAATGAAAATTTATGTGATTTAGAAAGATTGGTGTAGTCAAGAAATCAATAATTTTAGAGTATAACTTTCAGTTTTGTCCAAGTAAGTTTGTTAATTCCATTCTTGCTTTATGCATAAGAAAGCATTCGTAAAACCTAAACGTAAAGAGAGTGAGAACAACGATAGAGGGATAGATATATTCACCTATATATCTATATCACTTAGGTCAGTTTGTAACATTTTTTACTAGTTAATTTGTAATAGTTATTATCGTAATAAATTAACAACAGTTATTTCCGTTACAATCTATTACAACGGTTATTATCGTAGTAAATGTCGGTAACTTGGTATTTAAGATAAAGTACAGTGGGCAGATTTGAAATTTTCTCCTTTATTCTTACCTATCGCAGTCCTAACGCTCATACATTTTTGGCTTTCATTATTCCTCTTTCCTGTTTTCAATCTAGGGTTGCTACCATAACCTATAACCACCATCGCTTTGTCAAGGGTAACCGCTGTCGCCTTATCTAGGGTAACTGCCTTCGCCTCTTCAATCCTTCAGGTATTTATCATTTTTCTCTTCATACATTTGTAATTTTATTTTCGATTTGATTTTGAATTTTGATTCGAGTTCTAGATTCAATTCAAGGTCGAATTTGTTTCGCGTATCAAATAGTTGAAATTTTTTGATTCATGTATAGGTTTTTGATTTTGAATTTTGTTTTGTGTATCGAATAGTTGAAAACTTTAATTTGATTTTGAACTTTGTTTCATGTATCAAATAGTTGGTCTTCAATCATTTCAAAAGTGCCATTATCTACCTTATTTTATTTTTCAAATTCATTTTTCCTTTCTCAAGATCTATGCATATTGATTAAATTTGCATTTAAACGTGGTGATTACTGCTACATCGCCAGGAAAAACTACAACCAAAAGCATAATATCATAAAAGCTGTGCTATTCGCTCCTTAAAATAACAATTTTTTGGATGTTTTCAAAACAATAGAATGAATTCTTAATTTTTAAATAGTGAATTCATGATTCTACATAGTACAAATACAAACACAAAAGATATTGCTCATTTCTGCAGTTTCGGGTTTCATCATTTTGGATGTTTTTATTTGAAGGAACAGAAGGATACAAAATACTATGACACAATTCCATCTTTAGACACAAAATTAGTGACTTTTTAATCTATCGATTGTAATATCCACTTGGGTCTACACTTGTAATCCATCTTCAAAACGTGCTTAAACCCATCTTGTAGACCTAGATATACCACATCTCCATTTAGTTTGCTAATAAACTCGATTTATAATTCATGTACAATATTTCAATATACAATTTTAGTAAGGATTGAGACCAGAATGAATGATCTATTCTAGTTTCCTTTTATATTTGATGCCCCTGATTTCTTTATTACATTTTTGTTGTGAAATATTTGGTATTATTTACATAAATGCAACCATCTATTAATTTAAGTATTTGATTTCAATCTCTCTATTTTGTTTACTAATAAACTTGATTTATAGTTCATGTACGATATTTGAGTATAAAGTTTAGTAAAAATTAGGACCATAATGAATGATTTGTTTTAGTTCTCTTTTATATTTGATATATTTGATTTCTTAATTGCATTTTTGTCGTGAAATGTGTGGTATCATTTACATAAATGCAACCGTCTACTAATTAGAATCCATATTTGTATGTGAATAACAAATAAATAATAGAATATTTTGAAATTGAGATACTCTACAATGTTTAACACTCATTAAAAACATTGAGCTATTGTTATTTTGAAATCATATTTCTTTCATATAGCATATAGTATACATCATAATGTAATTCCAAAATTATTTATTATTAAAATAAATTTTATAATTGTTTGCAACTTGGTAATCATTTCACAATAACTGATGCTCGGTTTAGATAAACTGAGCTAAACTGAGCACGTTTGTTCAAACTAAGCTTATGCTCAGTTTATGTAGAATGTGCTCGGTTTAGATTGACTGGGCAAGTGCTCAATTTACATAATTGAGCTAAGTATTGTTGTTTTTTCACAAGAGTAGTTTAATTTTGGAAACCTTTGATTATATATGATACAATTTCTGATTTTATTATTATTGAAATATTTTAAGGTTTCAATATGCAGATGATTTTTTACATTTTATCAGATGAGCCATAATTGCTGTTTGAATTTGGACTGACGCTATTTGGTAAGTGTAAGGGCTTACTATTTTGATAGACGAAGGGTTACGTCATACTCTTTTCTAAAGGCATGTTTTAAATTTCAAGGAGTTTGTAAAATATTTAATATAACGTTAGCCTCACTTTAGTTAAACTTTAAGATAATTATTTCTAATTAGTTATTTTACTGCTCTATCATTTTCTTTGACATAATTGAACTGCAATGCACTGTATATATGTATCAACCTATTAAGAGCTCTCTCAACAAAAAAGGCAGTATCTCATACTGTGATGCCATTTTTGTTTTTGCTTTTAAAATTTATGATGCTAATGACACTTCGTTTTAGTATTTCTGCTTTAAACTTGACTTAGTATATAAACCTACCAAAGTCCTAGAAATCTTGTCCTCGAAGGTGTGCATTAGATCGATATGAGCAAATAAGATTATCAAAGATGCTGAGAAACCAGATTTGTTTTCTTCTAGTGCTCATTCATAAAAACTGGACAAATATCCATTCAGTAATTTATACTTGTAAGTTGTAAATATACTTTTCATTAATATAACTAGTTTGAACCAAAACAAAATAGCAGCGGTGTATATTTTTTTCATAATAAAACAGTTATGCTAATAAGATTAAGACATGAAAAAAAACATAGAAATGCAAATATTTTACACCTGAATAAGAGCAAAGCAGGATATTAGGATATGAAAACACCAAGACATAAGTATACGTAAATGCAACATATAGACATGTTAACGCTAAAAAGTGAACGCTAACATCCGGTGTGTGTAATAGAATCGTGAAAGCACCACCCGTTGGTACGGGAACAGAATACAAGCAGAGAATAGCAGTAAAGCGGTAAATGACAACAGATTTATAGTGGTTCGGCCCGTAATTGAGCCTACGTCCACTTTATAGTCTTTTATTGCTGATTCGGTTACAAGATGATACAATATTCTTCATAGTACAATACAATTCGATCACAGAAACACTCTCGACTGCTAACTCAAACTTCGATGATGAAATTCGATAAATTCGTGTCGGATGTATGAAGTTCTTCCCGAAGCTTGTTGTAGTGTCTCGAGTATTTGAAGATCTTTGTGTGTTGATTGAGTTGAGAGTTCAGCAGAATAACGACGCTTGAAGAAGTGATTGGCCAAAAGTCCCCTTCATGTTGAATGTGATGGTGTATTTATAGGAGCTGAATCCTGGGCAGAAATTTTGCTAAGTCTTAGGTCGCGTACGACCTAAGTTAGGTCGTAGGTCGCGAGCGACCTAAGCTAGGTCGCAATCTACATTCGACTTAAGAAATCAGCTAATGTAGTTGCACTTGGCTTCATTTGAACAAGTAGTAGGTCGCTGGCGAGTTAAGGATGGTACTAGGTTGTTGTAGTTTACTCTCGGTCTTCTCTAAAGTAATAGGTCATGTGCGACCTAAGGTAAGTCGTAGGTCGCAGCTGTTTATAGGTCGCAGATAGCTTCAGCAGTTAGGTCGGGAACTCTCTTAGGTCGCTAGCTACCTTAGGTCGTTAAGTTCCTTAGCTCGCTAGCTACCTTAGGTCCTTAAGTTCCTTAGGTCGCTAGCTACCTTAGGTCGTTAAGTTCCTTAGGTCGCTAGCTACCTTAGGTCGTTAAGTTCCTTAGGTCGCTTGCTAGCTTAGGTCGCTAATTACTATAAGTCGCTAGATTCCTTAGGTCGCCGAGTTTTAGGTCGTGACTAAAATACGAGTTAACATTTGCCCCTCGAAGTATACGCCTATGCCATAGGTCGTGTGCTTCGACTTAATCTCGCTAGGTCGTGAACGACCTAAAGCTTGTACTATCCCGTACGCCTGTTCGCCTTCTTCTCCCAGCTTCATATAAATAGATTAGGTCGTGCCTTCCTCCTCACCTTACTACTCTGAGATCCCATTGCCATTGACGAATTCTTAATTCTTCGGAGGCGAATTCATCCCAGCAAACATCGATCCACTTCTATCAGTATATTACGTAAGTGGATCAATCCCTTCTCCTTCGCAACCGCTGATCGATCGTAAATCCACGTTTACCGACCCAAGTTTAATTTCGTGTGTCATGCTTTATTTTTTGGTTGTTTCGATCGATTTTTGATCGTTGTTTGATATATGTATTGATTCATGATCGCACAGAAGTTTTCACAATGGATCGGTGGGATTTCTAGTCGATTTGCCGAATGATTCGGAGGTATATGGATGATTTCCAGTTGATTTGCTGGATGACTTGAGGATGAAATGAGGAAGATATCGAATTCTCTTATAATGGCGGTATTGGGTTATCGGATCCAATATGATATTGCTTGGAGAGGAAGTCAGCGACCTACCAGATTTGGACGACCTAAGAGTTAGGTCGCGTGGGAATGCTTGGCGATCTAAATCTTTGCGATCTAATAATATTCGCGACCTAAAGAGTCTTCGACCTAAGCTAAGTCGTATGCGACCTAGGACTTAGAGGAAATTGCACCGCTTTGATTCACAGTTACACTGTGCGACCTAAAAATGCTACGACTTATGTTAGGTCGCAGAGCGACCTAGGACTTGAACCACCTTTGCACTGCTTTGAACATCTTGACTCGCACAATACGACCTAAAAAGCCCCGACCTATGATAGGTCGTTAAACGACTTAAGACTTAGAGGAATTTGCATAGAAGTTGGCTGAATTCTTGAATTTGAACTGTGTTGCATTTTCTTTCAAACTGTCTTGACTTTAATGCCAATAACCTGCCTAAATACAACACTTGCAGAAAAACGGGACAAATATACTGCCATTGACTGCCCACATCGCATGACAGATTAGTTGATAACGAATAATTAACTTAAATGAATTCTGTGAATAAAATGCTGTGAAATGACTAATTCAAATGAAATGTTGAAACAAAGCTGGAATAATCAACCTAAGCTAACTTGTTTGCAACAATACAACATCATATTTGAACCTGAAATAACAAGCCTCGAAACTTTGTAATCGACAAACGTCAATTGTCTCAATTTCAGTTATACTCACTTGTTATTGTTTTAGTTTTGCACAACACTTCACACTTTTTAGGAAACGTGCACCTTTATATTTAAATATCCAGTTGATTGTGTAGAATGACGTCCCAACAAGAAGATTCAGGACCAATTGAAGGAGCTTTCTCGATTGCCAATCCTCTGATTGATCCTCCGGAGAGAACTCCGACTACTCTGAGCCACAGAATTTTTAGACAACTGTGTATCCAATTTGGTATTGCCGATTCAGACGCTATATTCCCTGGAGCAAATGATACAGCTGACAGGCCACCTCTTGATTTTGTCACGGTGAATCGCCACATGTGATTAAACGGAGCTATTCCGCCTTTCAATGAATTTCTCCAGGAACTTTTCCTTCGACTAGCTATCTCGCCTTTTTAGCTACACCCCAACGGCTACGCCGTTCTGATGGGGTTGTGTGTTCTGTTTAGGAGGACGCTTGACCGTCTTCCGAGTTTTGACGAAATTTTCTATCTATGTACCTTCTCTAAGAATAAAGATCATCCTTCGATTGTCCTTGTAAGGGGTGCCAGAAATCGGAAATTGATCTTGGATTTGCCTGAAAGTGCTCACGGTTTTTTAAACCAATTCTTGTTTGTTCGATGTCCTCCGGGATTCTACGCAGTTTGGAGAATCGGGAGTAAGATTGCCTTTCTCTGTTCATCTTATAAGTTTTTCGAAACCCGAATTATCAAATGCTTATCTTCGTTCTTTTTCTTTTTCCAGCACTTCCTCCTCCGCTCAGAAATCCGAACCTCAAATCGATCCTTGAGACTTTAAATGCTGTGGCGGCGGAAGAAAGAAGTGCCAAATTTTTGCTAAAAGATGAATTTTTGCATCAGTATGGGCTTTTACACTCTTCTCGCTCTACTCAGCCTTGTGTAGTCCCAAATTCTCCAGTAAAAACATTGGATGCCCCAGTTCATGCTGAAGAACTTACTCCTACAGAACCTACCATTGAGACTTCATTGGTAAAGTGTTCTACTTCTACCGACATTGCGGGGCCGTCCAGTAAGTTAGCTCTTGCCCCAGTTGCTGAAGAGGAGGAAAATCTTCACATTTCTGAAAAGATGGTTGAGGTGGAAGTTGAAAAAGATAATTCTCCCGTGCCCCAAGGCGATGATACCTTTGACAGTCTGAGCGACATCATGATAACCTCTCAGGAGCTCTTTAAAGATGATGTTTCTAAAGCGATCTCTCCTGTTATCGAATCGACTTCTTCCTTGCGACAAACTACAACGCCTTCTACACAAGCCATTGCTACTCCCATACCACAGAGTGGTTTGTAATTTGACGCGCGTAGCTTACACGCCACACACACTTAGGATGCTAAGCACTTATATGTACTTAAATTCTCTACTTCGAAGATTTCTGAGACTTGCTTTTTCTTCAATTTCAGGTTCTACAATGGTGCGTAGTGGCTCGTATTATGACAACTTTCGGCGCTACGGAGGGCGCGATAATTATGATTACAGACGCTATCTCCCCGTCCGCAAAGAATCCGACGAAGAGCAAGCCATTAGAAAAGCTGAAGAAAGGCGAGCTTATGAAGAGCAGCAAAGAAGGAGAGACGATGACCCTCACAAAAGAAAACATCAGGACGACAAAGGGAAGAGGCATGCTGCCGATGACCTGAGTAAGCGGGTTAAACTCAGTGAAAAGGACACGTCTACAATATCCGAAAAGACCGACGCTTCTATCCCTTCCGATACTCCGGCCGGCTCCCCTCCTTTAAAGAAAACCGATATCCAAGCGATCATCAACAGACCCCAGTATCAGGTTAAAGACGGACCTCCAACACTTCAAAGCCGGTTCCCGAACTGGTGCTTAAAAGGAGTACGCTTCGACCTAGATCTGGTCCCGATTGATAAGCAAGCCATGCTCATAAATCTTGATGCAGTTAGGCTTGATGTTGAGAGGATGTCGCAGTGGCAAAAGCTTGTTGATGAACTACAGAGAGTCAACCACATGAATCTCGAAAACATGCTAACTCTGGAGAATGATAAGGCCGAATGGGACAAATGGTGCAAGCAGCATGATGCAGAGATGACGAGTATCGCAGACGACAACGCAAAGCTTGAATCTGAAGTTAAACGTCTCAAGGAAGATCTCGCCACTTCCTCTGCATCGCATACTCAAAAGGAAGAAGTCTTCCAGAAGCAGGTGCGGGACGCACACGCTGCACAAAGGGATGCTGAAATGAAGCTTGCAGCTGAGCAGCATATTACTGAGAAATACCGCACAGAAAATGCTGAACTGCGGGAAAAGTTTTATTCCCAGAATGCAGAGATCGAAATGCTAAAAGCTAAGCTTCTTAAAGTTGAGAAGGAACGTGATGACGCGGTCGCTGGACAAGTTGCGGCCGAAGAGTCTCACGAAGTCACTAAAGCTAGCATCGATTCTACTCTATTTGACTTCTACATGCACAACGTTCTGGGCCGCGGCAGCCTCTCATTCTTGGGTCCCAAATATAAGATTACACTTGCTGAAGTTTGGGATACCATACTTGATACGTTTGCCGGCTATGCGGAGGCAGACCTTGCAGCGCTTTATCTGGATGATGAAGCACGTGATGCGCTTATTAGAGGCAAAGAGAAACTTGCCGAAGCTAGAGCCGGGACAGTGGCAGAGAAACATCCAGAAAAGACAATATCTCCAACTGCCCCTGTCCACACTTCAACTTTGACCGATGCTGATATCATCGGTTCTAGCTCTCATTCTCCACTTGCTGCAAAAGATGCTGAAGCTAAGCTCGTCGTTACTGAGTCTCCCCTGACCCAAACTGAAGAAAAGAGTCAAGAAGAGACTGAGGCTGATAAATTTGAAATTGATTTGTCAAAACCGACATCTCCAGGTAACTTCAAGTCAGATTCGGCCCAAGTAGATTATTCATTTGATTCAATTGATTTGGATGAATTTCTCGCTTATTACTTAAGTCCTGGTGATCCAATATCTTCTCTTTTTTCGGAGAACACTAATTTTGACTTCTTTTCTTCTGTAGCAGAAGCACCGAAAGTTGTGCTCGCTTCTCCTTCTTTGGCTGCCGCTCCCTCTTCTTCTCAAGTTACTCCTCTTCCAGCTTCTCAACCGGGATCGCAAGAAGAGAAAATAGAAGCTCTCAAAGACTTGGACGATCCGGTTGTTTCGCAGGAGCAGAAGGCTGTGGAGCTTGAAGAAGGCGAAAAGACTCCGGAGCAGTCTTTTGATGACGACGCGAAGCTTTCCACACTTCTTACTACTCCTGGAAGTGAGTCTTCCTCGAAAAGGAAAGGGAAGCGTGCCATGAAGAAGAAGAAGAGTGCTTCGGTTGACGAAGAAAATGTTGAAGAAGACCCAACTACTCCTCCTTCTCCATCCCGTCCACGCCGGATCCTGAAACTGGTCATCAAACCGGGTAAGGGTACTAAAGGTGGGAAGAAGGAGTAATAAACTGGGCTTTTTTGTCTTACTTTTTGCTTGTATCGACCGAAGATTGTGCGGGTACCGGTCCCCGCTTCTTTTGGTAATCTGCACAATGTAAAAATTTCTCATAGTATTGAATAAAAATAGATATTTTATTTGTACAAATTCTTGTGTACGTAGGAATATATCTGCTCTTCATTTGAAGTGTAGAGTAAACGATTCTTTTTACTTGTACAAACTTTTTGTCTGTGTTTCAAGAATGCATTCATTCCACTTCTTCTTTACATGATATTGCAATGAACTTGTGGTATGTCGCTTGTATATTACTTTCATTAATGTAACTGAATTGTATAATGTTGCCCCCATACCACAAGTATATTGTAATATTTCTTGCTTTTACAAGACCGATATTCTCATTTCAGAGAATAACTATTCCACTTTTAAGGGAAGAATTATTCTGCTTTTAATAGAGTATATCTTGTCCTTGGAGAAATTTCTATTTTCTCTCTCTTTTTTGAAGAACACTTCAACTTTCGGAGATGACCACTTTTATTTATTAAAAAGTAGATTTTCCTACGCAGTGAGATGAACTTCTGAGGGAGACTTTGATTTCGTGCCCCAGTGAAGAGCTTATTTTTGGTACTTCGAGCACATTGAAGTGTGCTTCCGAAGAGGTCTTTTTGTAGTACTTCAACTTTTTTTTTAGGAAAAACTTTTTGAGATAAACAAGTTAATCTTCCTTTAAGAGTTGAAATGTGCTTCTGGAGAAGGCTTTTTGGTTCGAGCATTCTATTTTGGGACATGCCTCCGAAGAGGGCTCCTCTGAAGAGTTGTGCCTCCGAAGAGGGCTTGTGCCTCCGAAGAGGGCTTGTGCCTCCGAAGAGGGCTTGTGCATCCGAAGATGGCTTGTGCCTCCGAAGAGGGCTTGTTGATTGCCTGAAAGTTACTTTCTCATGGTCGGACGGGTCCACGGGGCAGACGCAAGTTGCTTGATTGGATGTTTGTTTGCACAAACGATCGCAATCAACTAACAAGGTGCCCCTTTAGTGGTCCTGCCGATCTTTTTGATTGAGGAAAGCACTCCCATTTATTGGCGTGCCTTGTTAGAGGGCTTTGGTTGGTTGGTGTGCCAGGAAGGTTGCGTCTCAGGGGCGAGTGGATCCATGGGACGGACGCAAGCTGTCTGATCGGATGCATCACGACCAGTTAGCGAGGGTCCTGTTCCTTCTGCTTGGGAAGGCGTCCCTTTAGTGGATCTACCCGCTTTCCTGTTGAGAGGCATACCTCCTTTTGGCTGCTTCTATGTTTGCCGGCCCATGTTTTCTCATCGTCTGCTCATCGGCGATCCTTTATTATTGTATCCAAGCGCATTTTCCTTTCTTTTGCAAATGAATTGCTTTATCCGAAGAAGTAGATTTCACTGTCGAATGACTCCATGGAGCAAACGCTAGTTACTTGGTTGGATGTCTGTTTATACCGACGATTGCAACCAGTTAACGAGCGCTTGATACAGTGGAGTCGCCAACTTTTTATGTGAAGTTCTTCTTGTATGGGATGTGAATCTGGAATTTTTGTTGCTTGAAATTTTCTTAATAAGCGGCTTATAAGGGTCGCTTGGCTTTGCGATGAGTGAGCCTTGTTTCAATGTCCTGCAATTTTAAATTGACATTTTAGCAGTACATTTAAAGCATTTACATATTGAAATGAAACAAGCATTATAAAATAGTAAAGAACACAAGATTTATAGTGGTTCGGCCAAGAATCGGGCCTACATCCACTTTATAGCTTTCATTCATTTATACTGATTTACAATTTCTTACAGTACAACTGATACATTTGTCACTATTTTACAATCTTAAGCAAAAGCTTTTTCAGGTAAAATAAGGACGTAAGTGGTTGCTGTTCCAGGCTTTTGGAATTGGATCTCCTTCGATGGTTATGAGTTTGAAGGTGCCATTAAGAATTTTACTGCCGATGATGTTAACGCTAAAAAGTGAACGCTAACACCCGGTGTGTGTAATAGAATCGTGAAAGCACCACCCGTGTGACGGGAACAGAATTTAAGCAGTAAACTGGCAGAAAAGCAGTAAAAAACAGCAATTTATAGTGGTTCGGCTTGAGATTAAGCCTACGTCCACTTTGAATCTCTTTATTACTGAATTCGGTTACAAATCGATACAAATCTCTTATCAAAACAGTACAACTTGATCAAAAGAAACAATCTTGACTACTAGCTCAATCTTCGTCGATGAAATTCGATGAATCCATGTTGGATGTAAGGAATTATCTCTTGAAGATTGTTGTAGCGTCTTGAATGTTTGAGGATCTTTGATTGCTGGATGAATGGAGACTTCGACAGAGTAACGGCGCTTGAAGAAATGAATTGCAAAAAGTCCCCTTCATGTTGGAAGTGGTGGGGTATTTATAGGAGCTGATTTGGACTCTGGAAATTTTCCTAAGTCCTAAGTCATCGCCGACTTAGTATAAGTCGCGGCTGACTTATGATAGGTCGCAGCCGGCTCATCAACACTTAAGGTAAGTCGGTGACGAGGTAAAGGTGTATAAGGTGTTCTGAGATTGTACACGACTTAGTATAAGTCATAGGTCGGCGACGACTTAAGAGATAGGTCGTAGGTCTTAAGTCGAAGACTTTTTAGGTCGGAGCCCCTCCTTATCTCGCGAACTGCTAAGTCGGAGGCCTTCATAACTTGCTAATCGGTTAAGTCAGACTACTCCTTAACTCACACACTGTTAGGTCGGAGCATTACTTAACTCGGAATCCTTCTTAACTCGGTCTTAGCTCTTGAGTCACAGATTTACCTTAAGTTGTGACCTGTTGAGTCGGCACATATCTTAAGTCGGCAGGCTCCTAAGTCGTATACTTGTTAGGTCGGACCTATAGCTTAGGTCGTATGTTGCCTTAAGTCAGATCTGTTAGGTCGGTCTTCGTCTTGAGTCGGTCGCGCCTTTAACTCATTAGGTTATGAACTGAAAGAGGGTTAACATTTGCCCCTCGAAGCATACGCCTAAGTCGTAGGTCGTGTGCTTCGATTTTCTGAGCTTGCTTCTTGATGAGTGCGTTAGATCGTGACCGACTTAAAAATGAGTTGTAAGTCGTTTGTGCCGATTCACATCTCACCGCCCCTGTATAAATAGCTTAAGTCGTTCCTTTTCCTCCTTCACTTGTTCTTATCATCTCATTCTGCCATTTGCAAGCATTCGAGCTCTTCTAAGACGAATTCAATTACTCGATCGCCAGTTATCCTCATCGTTATACTGCGTAAGTGAACTCGATTATTCAATCCCCGACTGTCACTGAATTATGATCCCCATTTTCAACCCACTTTTATTTTGCCACGCTTCACTGCAGCCTTTGTTTCAATCGATTATTGATGGATTCAAGATGATTTGTCTTAGCCTTGGACAGTCTTGTGTGAACAGGGCGACGAATTGCGGCGATTCAGTTTGACCGATTTGTGATTTGTGATGGAATATCATTACACTTGGTGTATGGTGATTTCGGGATGATTAAATGCGTTGAGGGGATGAGAGTTTTGGTTGAAGGAGAGGCTAATGGGTTAACGGGTTGATGGGTTAGGAGTTCGGTGAATTGATGTACTGGGGAGAATGAACGACTTAACACCTTTGAACAGAAATCGCGACTTAATTTTTGACGACCTAAAGTAGGTCGTAGGTCGTAGGTCGGCAACGACCTAAGACATTGCATTTTTGCATTCAGACTTGAAACTTTTCCTTGCAGTGCGACTTAAAGGACTGATGACTTGACTTAACTCATAGGGAACCTTCCTTAAGTCGTCACCGAGTTAGCATCTGAGTCTTCGGCGACTTAGCAGATGACTTTTAAACTTTGCTTGGACTTCAAACTATTGAACTATGAACTGTGTTGCATGTATTTCTTTTTATAGATTGCTTCAATTTACAAGTTAACAGTCCTGTTTAACACAACATTCATAGAGTACTGGGACGAATATACTGTCACTGACTGCCCACATCGAATGACAGATTAGTTGGTAAAGAGAAAGTTAAATTGAATGAATATGAATGAGATGCTGTACAATAACCAATTCAAGTGAAGTATTAAAACAAAATCGTAATAGTCAAATGAAACTGATTTGTCTGCATTAACACTGCACTTGAACATTGACAAGTTCTGAAATTCTGTAATCGATTGATTGTCAACTAATTTAATTCCAGTTATGCTTGTCTTTTATTTTCATTAGTTTTGCACAACACTTCACACTTTTTAGGAAACGTGCACCTTCACATTTGAACACTCAGCTGATTGTGTAGAATGTCTTCTCCACAAGAAGGAACAGAGCAAGTTGAAGATGCATTTCCAGTTGCTGTCCCGCTAAATGATCCTCTAGAAAGGACTCCTACCACCCTGAGCCATAAAGCCTTTCGTCAATTATGCACCCAGTTTGGCATTGCTGAGCCTGACGCTTTGCTCCCTGGAGTAAATGACACTGCTGATAGGCCGTCCCACGGCTTTGTTGCAGTTAACCGCCAAATGTGCTTGAGTGGAGCGATTCCCCCGTTTAATGACTGTCTTCGAGAACTTCTCCTTCGATTATCTATCTCCCCTTTTCAACTACACCCTAATGGCTACGCCATCCTGCTGGGACTGTGTGTGCTTTTTAGGAGAACGCTGGACCGTTTTCCCAGTTTCGGAGAAATTCGCTATCTATGTACTTTTGCCAAAAATAAAGATCATCCCTCTATCATAGTCGTGAGGAGTGCTAGAAATCGTAAGTTGATCACTGGTCTCCCTAAAAGTGTTCATAGTTTCCTGAGCCCGTTTTTCTATGTTCGCTGTCCCCCGGGGTTTTATGCTATTTGGAGAGTAGGAAGTAAGATCACTTGCCTCTGTTTCTTATGTTCTTTCAAACTTACCGAAGTCCGAGTTATCAAGTGCTAACTTTTCCTTTTTTCCTTTTCAACACTTCCTCCTCCTTCTAAAGATCCCGGTCACAAAGTGATTTTTGAGAGGCTTATGGCGGTGCCGATAGAGGAGAGGAGTATCCAGTTTCTATTAGATGATGAGCTTTTGCACCAATTTGGGATTTTACATCCTTCCAGGTCGACTCGAATTCATGAAATTTCTAGTTCTGATGCAGAAACGTTAGCCGCTTCGGGCTCTCAAGCAGAGGCATTGAATGCCTCTGTTTCTGCAGAAGAGGTTGTATCAGAAACACCTGTCGTAGAGGCTGCTTTGATAAAATGTTCCGCATCCACCGATGTTGTAGGGTCAGTCAGCAAGTCGGCACTTGCCCCAATTATCGAAGAGGAAGAAAATCCTCGAATCACTGAAAAGTCAGCCGATGTAGAAGCTGAAAAAGAAAACTCTGCCGGGCACCATGATGATGACACCTTCGATGGTTTAAGTGATATAATGATAACTTCCCGGGAGCTTTTTAAAGATGACATAACTAAAGTCACTTCTCCTGTAACAGAAGCAACATCTACTCTGTAGCAAACTTTGCCAGCTCAAGAATCAGCTCCCGTTTCCAAATCTGCTCTCACTCCCCAACCAAAGAGTGGTTTGTAGTTCGACGCGCGTAGTTTGCACATCACACACACTTAGGATGCTTAGCACTTATATGAACTTAGCCCCCTTTAATTTGAAGATTTCTAAGACTTGTCTTTTCTTCAATTTCAGGCTCTACAATGGGACGAACTGGTTCGTATTATGATAACTTTTGGCGTTACGGAGGGCGTGATTCTTACGATTATGGACGCTATCTTCCCTCCCGCAAAGAATCTGACGAAGAGCGTGCAGCTAGAAAAGCTCAAGAAAGGCGTGCTTACGAAGAGCAGCAAAGAAGGAGAGACGATGACTCTCATAAAAGAAAATATCATGATGACAAAGGGAAGAAGCATGCTACCGATGACCCAAGTAAACGGGTTAAACTTGATGAGAAGGACGCGTCTGAAATTTCTGAGAAAACTGACGCTCCTATCCCTTCTGATACTCCGGCCGGCTCTCCTCCTCTAAAGAAATCTGATATTCAAACGATCATTAACAGGCCACAATATCAAGTTAAAGACGGCCCTCCAACGCTTCAGAGCCGATTTCCGAATTGGTGCCTAAAAGGAGTGCGCTTTGACTTGGATTTGGTTCCGATTGATAAGCAAGACATGCTAAAAAGTCTTGACGCGGTCAGGCTTAATATCGAGAGGATGTCGCAATGGCAGAAACTTGTCGACGAACTTCAAAGGGTCTACCACTTGAATCTTGAGGCGATGATGACCATGGAGAACGATAAATCAGAATGGGACAAATGGCGTAAGCAGCATGATGCGGAGATGACGAGCATTGCAGACGACAAAGCAAAGCTTGCATCTGAAGTCAAGCGACTTAAGGAAGACCTGGCCTCATCTTTTGCATCGCACACTCAAAAGGAAGAAGTCTTTCAAAAGCAAGTGCGGGACGCACATGCTGCGCAAAGGGACGCCGAAGTGAAGCTTGCAGCTGAGCAGCACATAACTGAGAAATATCGCACAGAAAATACTGAGCTATGGGGAACAATTGTGTCTCAAAATGAAGAGATTGAGATGCTGAAAGCTAAGCTTCTTAAAGTTGAGAAGGAGCGTGATGACGCGGTCGCTGGACAGGTTGCGGCCGAAGAGTCTCACGACGCCACTAAAGCTAGCATCGATTCTACTCTATTTGACTTCTACATGCACAGCGTTTTGGGCCGCGGCAGCCTTTCATTCTTGGGTCCCAAATATGAGATTACACTTGCTGAAGTTTGGGAGACCATACTTGATACATTTGCCGGCTACGCGGAGGCAGACCTTGTAGCGCTTTATCTGGATGATGAAGCACGCGATGCGCTTATTAGAGGTAAAGAGCAACTTGCCGAAGCTAGAGCCGGGACAGTGGCAGAGGAGCATTCAGAAAAAACAATACCTTTCACTGCCCCTGTCCATACTTCGACTTTGAAAGATGTTGATATCATCGGTTCTAGCTCTCAATCTCCACTCACTGCAAAAGATGCTGAAGCTAAACTCGATACTTTCGAGACTCCTCTTTCCCAAATTGAAGAGAAGAGCCAGGAAGAAACTGAGGCTGATAAGTATGAAATTGAACTTGCGAAGCCAACTCCTCTAGGTAATTTTGGCGAAGTCCCGGGTCTAATGAACCAGTTATTTGACTTAACCGAGTTTGATGACCTTCTTACTTGTTACTTGAACTTTGGTGAACCGATACCCTCTCTATTTTCGGGAGATGTTGATTTTAACTTCTTTTCTTCTACAGTGGAGGCACCAAACACTGCACAAGTTTCCACTCCTTCAGTTGCCGTCCCTCCATCTTTACAGATTACTCCTCCTTCTGCTTCCCAACCGGGGTCACAAGCAGAGAAAATCGAAGCTCTTCAAGGCCTGGATGATCCGGCTGTTTCGCAGGAGCAGAAGGCAGAGGATCTTGAAGACGTCGAGAAGACCCCGGAGCGATCTCTAGATGATGACACGAAGCTTTCAACATTGCTCGCTACTCCGGGGAGCGAATCTTCCTCAAAGAGGAAGGGGAAGCGTGCCATAAGGTAGAAGAAGAGAAGTGCTTCGACTGGGGAAGACAAAACAAAAGAAGACCCAACCACTCCTCCTTCTCCGTCCCGCCCACATCGGATTCCGAAGTTAACTATTAGGCCAAGCAAAGGCTCCAAGGGTGGTGGAAAGAAGGAGTGACAAATTGAACTTTCTACTTCTTATTTTGCTTTTTACATGTATAGATCGGAGATTGTGCGGGTACCGATCCCTGCTTTTGCTTTTTGAGATATCTGCACATGTAAAGAATTTTCATAGTATTAAATAAAACAATTATTTTACTCGTACAAACTCTTGTGTATGTGAGAATGCATTTGTTTCTCTTTTTTAGTGTAGGATAAACGATTCCTTTTACTTGTACAAACTTTTTGTCTGTGTTTGGGAATGCATTTATTCCACATCTATTTTTTTGTGATATTTGCAACGAACTTGTGGCATGTTGCTTTTATTAATATAATTGAATTGTACAGTATTGCCCCCATGCCGTAAGTGCATTGCAATATTCCTAGCTTTTTCAAGACTAATACTCTTATTTCAGAGGATAATTACTCCGCTTTTAAGGGGAGAATTATTCTGCTTTTAATAGAGTATATCTAGTCTTTAGAAGAATTTTCATTTTCTCTTTCTGAAGAACGCTTCGACTTTCGGGGATAATCACTTTTATTTATTAGGAAGTGAATTTCCCTATGAAGTGAAATGAACTTTTCTGAAAGAATTTTGTAGTATTTCAACTTTTTTAGGAGGAACTTTTTGAGATGAACAAGTTAATCCTTCCTTTGAGAGTTGAACTGTGCTTCCAGAGAATGCTTTTCGTTCGAGTGTTTTATTTTGGGACATGCCTCCGGAGAGGGCTCCTCTTAAAGAGTTGTGCCTCCGAAGAGGTCTTGTGCCTCCAAAGAGGGCTTGTGCCTCCAAAGAGGGCTTGCGGTGCCTTGGGAAAGGGCTTTTGCCTCCGAAGAGGTCATGTGCCTCCGAAGAGGGCTTGTGGTGCCTTGGGAAAGGGCTTTTGCCTCCGAAGAGGTCATGTGCCTCCGAAGAGGGCTTGTGCCTCCGAAAAGGGCTTTTTGATTGCCTGGAAGTTACTTTCTCATGGTTGAGTGGATCCACGGGGCGGACGCAAGTTGCTTGATCGGATGATCGTTTGCACAAACGATCGCAATTAAGTAACAAGGGCCCTGTTCCTTCAGCTTGGGAAGGTGCCCCTCCGGTGGTTCCACCAATCTTTTTTGATTGAGAGAAGTACTTTCATTTTTTTTTGGCGTGCCTCGTCAGAGGGCTTTGTTGGACTTTTGAGAAGGAGCGTTGGGTGGTTGGTGTGCCAGGAAGGTTGCGTCTCAGGGGCAAGTAGATCCATGGGACGGACACAAGCTGCCTGATCGGATGCATCACGATCCGTTAGCAAGGGCCCTGTTCCTTCTGCTTGGGAAGGTGTCCCTTCGGTGGTTCTTACTGGCCCTTTTATTGAGAAGCATACTTCCTTTTGGCTGCTCCTTTGTTTGCTTGGCAATGTTCTCTCATCATCTGCTCATTAGCGATCTTTTATTGTTGTTTCCAAGCGCATCTTCTTTCCTTACATTTCTATGTTTGAAGAAGTGGGCTACACTGTTGAACGACTTCACGGGACAAACGCAAGTTATCTAGTTGGATGTTTGTTTATATCGACAATCTCAACCAATTAACAAAGGTTTGTCACAGTGGAGTCGCCAACTTTTTATGTGAAGTTCACTTTGTATAGGATTTGTATTTGGAATTTCTTGTCGCTTGGTATTTGCATAACAGGTGATTTATAGAGGTCGCTTGGTTTTGTGACGAGCAAGCATTGTTTTGATGTCCTGCAATTTTGAATCGACATTTTAGCAATACATTTAAAGTATTTACATATCGAAATAAAATAGGCATTATGAAATAGTAAAGAACACAAGATTTATAGTGGTTCGGCCAAGAATCGGGCCTACATCCACTTTATAGCTTTCATTCATTCACACTGATTTACAATGTTTTACAATACAACTGATACATTCATCATTATTTTACAATTTTGAACAAAGCTTTTTCTTTCAAGTAAAATAAGGACGTAAGTGGTTGCTGTTCCAGGCTCTTGGAATTGGATCTCCTTCAACAGTTACGAGCTTGAAAGTGCCATCAAGAAGTTTACTACCAATGGCATATGGTCCTTCCCAGTTTGGTCCGAACACACCAGTTGCCGTCATGATCCTTTTCAAAACTAAGTCCCCGACCTCAAAGCTGCGCTGGCGGACTTTAGAGTTGAAGTGCCTGGCTATCCTTTGCTGATAAGCTGAAACTCTGAGCCTAGCTTCTTCTCTTTTCTCATCAAGAAAATCAAGTGCTTCAAGTTGTAGCTTTTCATTTTCAGTTTCGTTGAAATGAATTCTCCTATGTGAAGGAACTTCTACTTCCACTGGAATCATTGCCTCTGATCCATATGCTAGTGAAATTGGAGTGTGCCCAGTTGTAATTTTGTGAGTAGTCCTGTATGCCCATAGTGCTAATGGAAGCTTATCAACCCAACCACCTTTTGCTCTTTCGAGTTGCTTTTTGATGGTTGACTTGATGATTTTATTCACCGCTTCCACTTGCCCGTTTGCCTGCGGATGAGCCACTACTGAGAAGCTTTTCCGAATTCTGAATCGTCTACAAAAATTCTGGAACTCTTCACTTTCAAACTGAGTACCGTTGTCTGTGATTATTTTCTGTGGCACACCATATCTGCAAATGATATTTTTCGTTACAAAATTTATCATCTTTTTAGAAGTAATGGTGGCCAAAGATTCAGCTTCAGCCCATTTGGTGAAATAATCAACAGCTACGATAGCATATTTGATTCCTGATTTGGCAACTGGTAATGGTCCGATTAGATCTATCCCCCAAATGGCGAATGGCCATGGGCTGACCATCTATGAGAGTTCGGTGGAAGGTGCTCTTGGGATTTTTGCAAATCTCTGGCACTTGTCGCACTTTCTAGAGTAGATAGCAGCATCTCGGTTAATGTTAGGCCAGAAATACCCATATCGGAGAACTTTCTTTGCTAAAGTTTGACCAGCTGAATGATCTCCACATTCTCCTCCGTGTACCTCGGCTAGAATTGTCTTGGCTTCTTCCTTAGTTACACATCGGAGCAGAGGCATTGAAAATCCCCGTTTGTATAATTGGCCACCTTGAATTATATATCTCGACGCTTTTCTCAATAATTTTCGACGTTCCTTAGAACTTTCTGGCAGGGAACCACTGAGTAAGTATTCTTTGATTGGAGTCATCCATGATTCATGCTCTTGAGACGTAGCCATAATCCAATCAATATCCATTTCATCAATGCTTGGAGCTGACAGAACTTCTACAGGAACTAATCCCAGTAATTGAGCTTCTCCGGAACTTGAGTACTTTGCTAAAGAATCTGCCTTCATATTTTCCTCTCGGGGTATGTGGCTTATTGAGTAGTGATCGAAATCATTGAGGAGTTCGGAGGTTTTTGTCAAATATGCAGGCAAATTTCCTCCTTTGGCTTGAAATTCTTTCTTCACCTGGCAAACAATAAGCTGAGAATCGCTGAAAATCTGTAACACTTTGATGTTTAGTTCCTTGGCGATTTTTAAACCGGCAATAAGTGCTTCATATTCTGCTTCATTGTTTGTTGAAGGAAATTCCAGTCTCAATGCATAACACAATGATCGTCCTTCGGGGGTTTCAAGCACAACCCCTGCCCTAGAACAGTAATCATTTCTTGATCCGTCAACATACAACTTCCACTGGATTGGAATGCCGTCAGTTGTTTCATCTTGACTATCGCCTTTGTCAGTAGATTCTGCGATGAAATCCGCTAAAGCTTGTCCGTTGATTGCTCTTCGGGGGTGATAAGTGATGTCATACTGGCTAAGTTCAATGTTCCATTTCAAAAGACGACCCGAAGTTTCAGGACGAAACAGGACTTGCTTTAGAGGTTGATCAGTAAGAACTTTGATAGGATGAGCTTGAAAATATGGTCTCAATTTCCTGGAAGCAATTAGCAAACAGTAAGCGAGCTTTTCTATCTTCGAATAATTCATCTCTGCCCTAGTGAACCGTTTACTAATGTAATAGACTGGACGCTGTATTTTCATATCTTCCCGTACAAGTGCTGCGCTGAGGGCGTGAGATGAAATTGCTAGATAGATGAACAGGTCTTCACCGTTAGTGGGCTTGGAAAGAACCGGAGGTGTTTCCATATGACGAATTAGTTCATCGAAAGCATTCTGGCATTCGGGAGTCCATTCAAAAATTTTCTTTCCTTTCTTTAGAGCGTCAAAGAAGGGAATGCATTTGTCTATGGCTTTGGAAATGAAGCGACTAAAAGCAGCGACTTTTCCATTGAGACTTTGCATTTCTTTCTTTGTTTTAGGGGCTTTGACCTCCCTTAGGGCTGTGATTTGAGTAGGATTGGCCTCAATGCCCCTGGCGCTCACAATGAAACCCAAAAATTTTCCGGATTCTACTCCGAACGAACACTTCAATGGATTGAGCATCATTCCGTACTTTCGAAGAATTGCGAACATTTCTTCCAAGTGTCCCATGTGATCTACAGCTTTCTTTGACTTTACCAACATATCGTCGACATAAACTTCCATGGTTCTACCAATCTGAGGCTTGAACATTGCATTGACGAGTCTTTGGTAGGTTGCCCCAGCATTTTTTAATCCGAAAGGCATAACTTTGTAGCAGTAGAGACCCACATTTGTAATAAAGCTTGTGTCTTCCTGATCCGGCTCATGCATCATAATCTGATTGTATCCGGAGTAAGCATCCATAAACGATAACAACTCATGCCCAGCTGTTCCATCCACCAATTGATCAATTCTGGGCAGCGGGAAGCAATCTTTGGGGCATGCTTTGTTTAGATCTGAGAAATCTATGCATACTCTCCACTTTCCATTTGCCTTCTTGACCAATACTGGATTTGAAACCCAATTTGGATAAGTGGAGTTTCTGATAAAGCCGTTCTCCATGAGCCGATCGACTTCTTCCTTCAGTGCTGTCGATCTTTCTGGGCCTTGAGTTCTTCTTTTCTGTTTCACTGGCGTGAATTTTGGATCTATGTTCAGAGTATGTACAGCAATTTCCGGGGAGATCCCACACATATCAGCGTGACACCAAGCGAACACATCTAGATTGGCTTTTAAGAATGATATCAGCGTGTTTTGAACTGTTGTGCTTAGCTGTGAACCCACATTGAGTACTTTGTTCGGGTCTTTCAAGTCAACAGATATTGGTACCGTTACCTCCACGGGTACCACTCTATTCTCCCCTGTACTGGCTTTCCTGGGATCCATTTCTTTTCTTGCATTGCTGTGTTCGCCAGTACAGGGGCCACTCCGTAGTTGCTACAGGGTCGGTTCCTTGATGCGGAGCGGAGCTGCCGCATCTTTCCCCATTTCTCTTTTCCTGGCCTCTCGGAGTTCTACAAGATAACATTCTCGTCCTGCGTTCTGATCTCCTTTAATAACAGCAATCCCATTATCAGTAGGAAATTTCATTGTTAAGCACCAAGGAGCGAGGACGGCCCTGAAAGCAGCAAGAGTAGGCCGACCCAAGAAAGCGTTATAGGCGGAGAATCCATCAACAATTACAAAAGTTTGCTTCCGAACCAATTTCTTGTGTCCTTCGCCCATTTCAACAAACAAGTCCACCGTTCCAATCGGCCGTTTCAGCTCTCCTGTAAACCCGGCAATCTTGTGTGAAGAAGCTTGTACATCAGTCATCGGAATTTTCATTTGGTCAAATGTCCTTTTAAAGAGAATGTTGCATGAGGCACCACTATCAACCAACACTCTTCTGACAATAGCCGGCCCAATACCGACAGAGACAACCAAAGGGTCCTCAGTAGGAGCTTCCACATTAATAGAATCCCTGGCTCTGAACATAATATCATCATGAAAAGTCTTCTGCTGCTTTAGAGGTGAAGCATCTTCCAAGATTAAGACACTTTCTTCGGTTGGTGCATACTTCAAAGCTTTTGCATACCTTTCCATTTCACCCTAACTCCTGCCAGCCGGGTGAGGTCCCCCTGTGATCACATTGATAACAGATCTTTCCTTTCCAGCAGGCCTCTCTCCTGGATCAGACGAATTAGTTGGAGGTAACTACCCTTGGCTGGATGAAGATGGGTCCTTTCTATTCCTCTTGACGTATTGCTGCAACTTATTCTCTCTTAACAATTCTTCAATCAGGCTTTTCAAATGGCGGCACTCATTGGTATCATGCCCTGGTTGGTTGTGAAACTTGCAAAATCTTCCGCTTTGAACAGCATTCTTCCCAACTTTCACGGCCGGTGGTTTTGGAAATTCAACAGCATCTTTAGTGGCGATGAAAATATTCTCCGGGGTATCGGTCAGAGGAGTAAAGTCTGAAGGTTTAAGGAAGCGGGGCTTTTTGAAGTCTTTCTGCCTTTTCCCACCATTACTTTCCCTTTCTGATCTGCCGGTTCTTTCTTGCTTTGAACGGTAGCATTATTTTCCACCACCGTTGTCACAACTTTAGCTGGTGCGGAAAGATTCTCTAGGCGTATAAATTCGTCCGCCTTTTTGTAGAATTTCTCGAGCGAATTTGGCTCCTTCATCTTCAGCCATTTCCCAAATTCGCTCGATTTGTCGATAGCACGCATCAAATAGGTCAAGATCATTCGTGGCTCTGCGTTATCGACTTCTGCCAGAGCTAAGTTGAAGCGATTCAAGAATGACTTAATAGGCTCTCCCGGATTCTGTTCAAGAATGGACAGTGACATTATATCTTTTGCCTTTGAAGCGTATAGCCTGAATTGCTCTTTGAATTTTCGGGTCAGATCAGAAAACTGATCTACAGATCGGACAGGAAGCTTGGTAAACCAGAGAAGTGCCACTCCTTCCAAATAAACTGGGAAATATCAGCACTTTATTTCGTCGGTTGCTCTTGCACCGGTCATGTGCCAGTCGTATTTATACAAGAACTGATTTGGATCACTTGTTCCCCGATAAGCAGGAATGGTGGGCGGAACAAATTTTCTAGGAAATTCAGCCTTTAGAATCTTCTCGGTAAACGGAGTTCTACTTGGTGCGAATCCCCATTCGCTTTCGTCTTCATCTCTTTGCATGCTCTCCTTCATTATTTGCTTGATCATACCAGAAAGATATTCTTCATTGTTCAGAGATTTCGCAGAATAGACCTCAGCCATCTTTTCGGGGGTTTGTCCAGGTAAATGCTCATGAAGAACTGGTGACTGCCTGGATCCTTCGGCCTGGAGGGGTGCCCCTTCGGCAGCACCTGATCCCCCGTGAGGAATATTTCTCCCCTCAGAATTGGGAGCAGCATTAGCAAAATTTCCCTCATTACTTACTGGTCTTTGATTCGTACCAAATAGAGCATTCAGCTTTTCCATCATCAGGTTATTCTGAGTTTCAATCTGCTGGTACAGTCCGGATACAGCAGCATCTAACTCCTGTCGCGTAACACCGACGCTTCGAGCTGCCTGATTTGGAGAGAGAGAAGTGGCAGTATTAACACGGTCATCGTCGGTTCAGAAAGACTTTCGTTTTCTTCCAGGAGCCATTATGTCTGATAAACTTCTGATTTTGTAGGAAATTCTTTCAGCAAACTTCTGTGAAGCAATGGTGAGTAATAGCCTGAGTTCAGCTCTCAATGAAAGCACCAAAATGTTAACGCTAAAAAGTGAACGCTAACACCCGGTGTGTGTAATAGAATCGTGAAAGCACCACCCGTGTGACGGGAACAGAATTTAAGCAGTAAACTGGCAGAAAAGCAGTAAAAAACAGCAATTTATAGTGGTTCGGCTTGAGATTAAGCCTACGTCCACTTTGAATCTCTTTATTACTGAATTCGGTTACAAATCGATACAAATCTCTTATCAAAACAGTACAACTTGATCAAAAGAAACAATCTTGACTACTAGCTCAATCTTCGTCGATGAAATTCGATGAATCCATGTTGGATGTAAGGAATTATCTCTTGAAGATTGTTGTAGCGTCTTGAATGTTTGAGGATCTTTGATTGCTGGATGAATGGAGACTTCGACAGAGTAACGGCGCTTGAAGAAATGAATTGCAAAAAGTCCCCTTCATGTTGGAAGTGGTGGGGTATTTATAGGAGCTGATTTGGACTCTGGAAATTTTCCTAAGTCCTAAGTCATCGCCGACTTAGTATAAGTCGCGGCTGACTTATGATAGGTCGCAGCCGGCTCATCAACACTTAAGGTAAGTCGGTGACGAGGTAAAGGTGTATAAGGTGTTCTGAGATTGTACACGACTTAGTATAAGTCATAGGTCGGCGACGACTTAAGAGATAGGTCGTAGGTCTTAAGTCGAAGACTTTTTAGGTCGGAGCCCCTCCTTATCTCGCGAACTGCTAAGTCGGAGGCCTTCATAACTTGCTAATCGGTTAAGTCAGACTACTCCTTAACTCGTACACTGTTAGGTCGGAGCATTACTTAACTCAGAATCCTTCTTAACTCGGTCTTAGCTCTTGAGTCACAGATTTACCTTAAGTTGTGACCTGTTGAGTCGGCACATATCTTAAGTCGGCAGGCTCCTAAGTCGTATACTTGTTAGCTCGTGTTAGTCCATAGGATAGTGGTTTTGATGACAACAACTATAGAAGTGTTATAAAATATGTATGTGCAGGAAATCTATATGCAGGTATCAACAAAAGAAGACTGTATAGTAAAGAAGACAAAGATCAAGAGTTCAAGATTGAAGACTCATGAGATTCAAGATATTCAAGAGTTCAAGACAAATAATATAGTTAGGTTAGATATTTGTTAAAACTCCTTGAAAGCACTATCATTCTTTTTTATCCAATTTACTCATGGAATGGAATCCACTTCGTTCTTGTTAAAGGGATGGAACCCTAGTGAGATGGAACTCACGAAATATCTAGTGGAACGGATAGTAGCCCTATTTTGTTATCCACTAATTTTGATTCAAAATAATTTTAAAAATTATCTCTTGTTTCATAAAATGATTTTCAAATATTCCTTTTCAAAAGAAAAACCTTCGTTCGTATTTCCAAAAATGTTTTAGCCTCAAAATCATATTTATCATTTTGTTATATTTTGATTTCAAAATTGTCCTTGATATTTTAGCCTCAAAATCTATTTTAATATTATATTTACTTTAGTTTATTTACCTTGATTTTAAATATATTTTAGTATATATACATATATATATTCATAAGTATTTCTACTTTTAAATACCTTATACAAATACATAGAGTCCATTTGAATAAAGTTGCATATGTTTTAAATCATCATTTTCAAAGAAAAGCAAATCATCATTTTTACTAGACCATGTCGACATCCTCTTTACTTGTCATGTCGACATGCTTCCCGTTATAGCAAAGGTTGTTTTCAAAAGAAGTGTCTATTCGTTTAAATCTCTTTGAATGGACACATCCATTCATTCTCTATAAATAGAGACTGTTATGGACGTTTTCCAGTAACTACTTTCTTTATTTTCTCTCCTCTTTACTCTCTTATCTTATTTTCTAATCATCCTATCCATATTCTGCCGAAATCTTAAGTGAATCAAACCAGAATATCTCTAGTTTGATTCTCTACCACTCTCTTCAAAGAATCTCAGTGCTTATCAGAGTTATAGATACATTTGTACTCAAAGAAACTTGTTTAGGGTTATAAAGGTGTGATCGTGTCCTTGGAAATCGATCGGGTGAACTTGTGTCCTGTGAATCAAGTGGTTCTACCCAGAGACCTGAGAATCTGGAGGGTGTACCTCGTCGCCTTGGAATCGAGGGATTGTAATCTAGATTATTATTGAATAGAAAGCCGTACGAGTTGTGCGGGACTGGATGTAGGGTAACACCGAACCAGTATAAAATTCCTGGTGTGTTCTTTCCTTTACTTGCTTTTTATTTATATTTGCATCTGTTTGTGATTCTGTGATTTGATCTGGGATTGTGTATTTGCATTAAGTTAGTTAAATCAATTTAAATCAAAGAAGTTTTAAAGAAATTCTTAAAACACTATTCACCCCCCCTCTAGTGTTAAATAGCCTTAAGATCATCTTCCTCGTCCCTGTCATTTGGTATCAGAGCAAGGTTTTCAAAAGTTTCATAATCTGAATTTTGAAAATTTTTAAAATGGCAATTTTTTATAAAATTATTAACACTGTTTTCATTTGAATATGTCACAGAATCATCATGATATTGTTGTTTAAAATTATATTTAGTTATTTTGAAAAGTCACTTGATTCTTTAAAAATTGTTATCTTGTTTTGCAGGAGAAGTGTTATGTACAAATGGATATATAATGGAAATCGACAAAGAAATTGGTACCAGATCAATTCAAAACTTTGGGTTCTCATCTACAACTTGATTTGATACTGTACTTCTCTCTATCTGCTTCGCAATGTCACTGGTTTCGTGAGAATCCGTCAAGAAATGACCAAGTTATGGTCAAATGAAGTTTTGGTGAACAAAGAGAAAAAGAAGGCAAAACCGTCAAAGATATTCTTCAAAATTCATCCAGAGATTTGAATATTTTGTTCCCACTCCTTTTCAGATTGTAGTTCTTGTTCTCGTGGTCATTTTGATGGGTGGATCATCAAATTCCGATCAAAATTGAGTGAGATATGAAAGTTTGAAGCTGGCTATCCAAAACTGAAAAACTGTGTACGGGATCTTTTACATTTCTTCTACTGTTCGGCATGTTGCATCACAATACCGTCCAAATTCGACACCAAACTACTACTAGATCATAGTCCTTGCCTTCCTCTTCGATTTGCCGCTGGTTTCATCCAATTCCGTCAAGAAACGAAGGAGATATGCCTTCTAGAAGTTTGATAGTATATAGAAAAACGGGAAGAAGATGAAGAGGAGGAATTTTTATGAAAAGTGGTGACCGTTGGGCTTATTTATAGTGGTTGAAGTGTCCATTTATTCAAAATTCGAATTCAAAGTTTTGACGCCAAGTTAGTCGATCTACTAAATCATCCGTATCTTTCTCATACGGTCTTCAAATTCAGCAAATGAATATACTACGCTGATCAGAAAAACGAGCCCGTCGCAATAGAACAGATCTGGTCATCAAATTCGGAAAGATATAAATGTGTGGATCACGACAATGGAGGAACGACAAAGTTAGAAAGATGGAATGCAAAAATTGGTACGCTTTACTAATTACTTCATCTTTATTGTTGCATTTAGAAATATATATCTATGCATTTAGTTAGGTATAGAAATTTATCACTTTTATAAGTTTTGATATTTTGGTCCATATATCGACACACCATAGTATAAATATCAATATACAAGTCTAATTTTTTTTTTTAAAAAAAAGAAGTCTTTTAAAATGTGTTTTCTTTCGAATAAAATCTTACAACTAATTTATTACAACTATATTAAGAAAGAAAGCATACCTTCATTCGTAGTTTTAACTTATCTAATGTTGTTTTTATTTCTCGTACTATATTTCTTTTAAGATACTAATTCTATATTTTTAAGAAATTAGTAAAAGGAATTTAGATTGTTAGAATAAGGCTTTACTTATAGATTTCTTCAATTAATAAGATTGCATCACATCACATGATACTTATCATATAAGTAGATAGTGACATACATTTTAATAAAACCATTTTTTACATGCATAATGCCAAGTATCTTTACACATGTATTCTCATTATTATTCAATTTTTTTTGTACTTTAATTATTTTAACTACTATAAAAATTGGGTCAAAAATCACCATTTTTGCCCAGAACTTTAGATAGGATTTCTGAAATGCTGTCTTTGCTTTTGTTACGCTGCAAATACGTTTTTATAGCATTTCTGTGCTTTGAAACGCTTTAGTGTTTCTGAAACTTTACACAGCATTTGGTAAAAGCTACAGTTTCTATTTTATAATGTTTTGAATATATTTCATTGCAAAAACCTTTTATAGCATTTTGTAAATGCTGTCTTTTCTGTTTGAAATTTTAAATTATAAAAAAACATGATATTTAAACTAAGTATTTTTCTCTATTCTTTTTAGAGTTATTTTCTAACTTATATTAGAATATTTAAAATTAATGTTTAGATATTCTTTAGTAATTAATTAAAATTTAAATGAAAGAGGCCTTAATATAACACATGTTTATTTTAGTTTTTTAATCTTTGTTATTTTTAATATTTCATTATGATACTTTAAAAAAAAATGTTTAAACATGTTTCTAAATATTTTAGTCAATAGAAATTTAATATAAAGGTTTTAATTAGTAAGTTAAGAACATGGAAGTTTGGATTATAGTAATTAAAATAATTATAATTAAATAAGTAGGCTATTAATCTTTATAAAAACCATATTTGATCATATATAGTATAAGTCCTTATTCCTTAGCATTTAATTTTGATATTAAGTTTGGTTACTACCTTTCACGATTATGTTACAGTTTTAATACCATTTATTACCTTTAAACTATTGTCTTTACAACTATTTCAGTCACATTCATTAGTTTCCTTAACTTAGGTTTAGTAATTGGTGTGTTTTACCTTTGTTTGGTTGAAGTGATTTATAATAAATAGTTTGATATATGTATACATACATACATACATATAGAGACACACACATACACACACACACACATACACAGATATATATATATATATATATATATATGCTTGTCAACTAGATATTACTTATCACTCATGTTTATCTTATAGTCTGAACATCTCTTACCATAGTATATATATCATCATATCATTTTGCAAATTATTCTACTTCATTGTCATTTTATTACATATCATTATGCATCCTATTTCATATCACATTTCATTGCATATTACATCATAAATTACAATGCATGAAATATCATAATCATTTGCATCACAAGTTGCACTTCATTCTGCATATCATCTCATGCTACATTGCATATGTCATACATTTCATACTGCATTACAAACTACATATTACATACATGTATATATAACGAGTGTATTTTATTTACGAGGAGGTTGTAGTAATGTCTTATAATATAGGATTATTAGTTTTTGTTTGATTTGATTGACTTGTTTGAATTGTTTGACTGGTTTAAGTTGATTGATTTGTTTGACTTGTCTGACATGATTGGTTTTGATGAGTGTGTTGAAATATACTTAATAAATAATTTATGTTCTTATATTTGATTTTTAACTATTATAAGTATTATCATAGATTCTTAGTTAGGATAGTTAGTAATTTAGGATTAAGTTTTAGTTTTTAGAGTTAAGTGTTGATTATTTATGATAACACTATCATTATAATCACATGTCATATAGTATTAGATTAAGGGGGAGTCATATAGTTTGGAAATAGTTTTTGTTGATGACAAAGGGGGAGAAATATAAAATAGGTTAGTTAGGCATAGATTAAGGGGGAGTTATTAGATTTAGGGGGAGTTATAAGGAGAATATAAATATTTTATAAACAAAGGTTGTCATCATCAAAAAGGGGGAGAATGTTAGTCCATAGGATAGTGGTTTTGATGACAACAACTATAGAAGTGTTATAAAATATGTATGTGCAGGAAATCTATATGCAGGTATCAACAAAAGAAGACTGTACAGTAAAGAAGACAAAGATCAAGAGTTCAAGATTGAAGACTCATGAGATTCAAGATATTCAAGAGTTCAAGACAAATAATATAGTTAGGTTAGATATTTGTTAAAACTCCTTGAAAGCACTATCATTCTTTTTTATCCAATTTACTCGTGGAATGGAATCCACTTCGTTCTTGTTAAAGGGATGGAACCCTAGTGAGATGGAACTCACGAAATATCTAGTGGAACGGATAGTAGCCCTATTTTGTTATCCACTAATTTTGATTCAAAATAATTTTCAAAATTATCTCTTGTTTCATAAAATGATTTTCAAATATTCCTTTTCAAAAGAAAAACCTTCGTTCGTATTTCCAAAAATGTTTTAGCCTCAAAATCATATTTATCATTTTGTTATATTTTGATTTCAAAATTGTCCTTGATATTTTAGCCTCAAAATCTATTTTAATATTATATTTACTTTAGTTTATTTACCTTGATTTTAAATATATTTTAGTATATATACATATATATATTCATAAGTATTTCTACTTTTAAATACCTTATACAAATACATAGAGTCCATTTGAATAAAGTTGCATATGTTTTAAATCATCATTTTCAAAGAAAAGCAAATCATCATTTTTACTAGACCATGTCGACATCCTCTTTACTTGTCATGTCGACATGCTTCCCGTTATAGCAAAGGTTGTTTTCAAAAGAAGTGTCTATTCGTTTAAATCTCTTTGAATGGACACATCCATTCATTCTCTATAAATAGAGACCGTTATGGACGTTTTCCAGTAACTACTTTCTTTATTTTCTCTCCTCTTTACTCTCTTATCTTATTTTCTAATCATCCTATCCATATTCTGCCGAAATCTTAAGTGAATCAAACCAGAATATCTCTAGTTTGATTCTCTGCCACTCTCTTCAAAGAATCTCAGTGCTTATCAGAGTTATAGATACATTTGTACTCAAAGAAACTTGTTTAGGGTTATAAAGGTGTGATCGTGTCCTTGGAAATCGATCGGGTGAACTTGTGTCCTGTGAATCAAGTGGTTCTACCCAGAGACCTGAGAATCTGGAGGGTGTACCTCGTCGCCTTGGAATCGAGGGATTGTAATCTAGATTATTATTGAATAGAAAGCCGTACGAGTTGTGCGGGACTGGATGTAGGGTAACACCGAACCAGTATAAAATTCCTGGTGTGTTCTTTCCTTTACTTGCTTTTTATTTATATTTGCATCTGTTTGTGATTCTGTGATTTGATCTGTGATTGTGTATTTGCATTAAGTTAGTTAAATCAATTTAAATCAAAGAAGTTTTAAAGAAATTCTTAAAACACTATTCACCCCCCCTCTAGTGTTAAATAGCCTTAAGATCATCTTCCGCGTCCCTGTCAGCTCGGACCTGTAGCTTAGGTCGTTTGTTGCCTTAAGTCAGATCTGTTAGGTCGATCTTCGTCTTGAGTCGGTCGCGCCTTTAACTCATTAGGTTATGAACTGAAAGAGGGTTAACAGATGACATATGGTCCTTCCCAGTTTGGCCCAAACACCCCGGTCGCTGTCATGATCCTTTTCAAGACTAAGTCTCCGACTTCAAAGCTGTGTTGGCGAACTTTTGAGTTGAAGTTCCTGGCTATTCTTTGCTGATAAGCTGAAACTCTGAGTCTAGCTTCTTCTCTTTTCTCATCAAGAAAATCAAGTGCTTCAAGTTGCAGCTTTTCATTTTTAGCTTCTTTGAAATGAATTCTCCTGTGTGAAGGAACTTCTACTTCCACCGGAATCATTGCCCCTGATCCGTATGCCAGTGAAAATGGAGTGTGCCCAGTCGTAGTTTTGTGAGTAGTTCTGTATGCTCATAGTGCGAATGGAAGCTTGTCGACCCAACCACCTTTTGCTTTTTCAAGTTGCTTTTTGATGGTTGACTTGATAATTTTGTTCACCGCTTCCACTTGCCCATTTGCCTGCGGATGAGCCACTGCTGAGAAGCTTTTTCGAATTCTGAATTGTTTGCAAAAGTCTTGGAATTCTTCACTTTCAAACTGAGTACCGTTGTCTGTGATTATTTTCTGCGGCACACCATACCTGCAAATGATATTTTTAGTTACGAAATTTATCATCTTTTTAGAGGTAATAGTGGCTAAGGGTTCAGCTTCAGCCCATTTAGTGAAATAATCAACAGCAACAATAGCATATTTGATTCCAGATTTAGCAATCAGTAAAGGTCCAATCAAGTCTATTCCCCTAATGGCGAACGGCCATGGGCTGACCATTTGCATGAGTTCAGTGGAAGGTGCTTTTGGGATTTTTGCAAATCTTTGACATTTGTCGCACTTCCGGGAATAAGAGGCAGCATCTCGATTAATGTCTGGCTAGAAATACCCATATCGAAGAACTTTCTTGGCTAGAGTTTGACCGCCTGAATGATCTCCACATTCTCCTCCGTGTATCTCAGCTAGGATTGTCTTGGCTTCCTCCTTGGTTACACATCGGAGTAATGGCATTGAGAATCCCCGTCTGTATAATCGGCCATCTTGAATTGTATATCTGGATGCTTTCCTCAACAGCTTTCGACGTTCTTTAGAATTTTCTGGCAGGAAACCATTGAGTAAATATTCTCTGATTGGAGTCATCCATGATTCATGCTCTTGAGATGTTACCATAATCCAATCAATGTCCATCTCATCGATGCTTGGAGCCGACAGAACTTCTACAGGGACTAACCCCAATAACTGAGCCTCTCCAGAACTTGAGTACTTTGCTAGAGAATCCGCCTTCATGATTTCAACCCGAGGAATATGACTTATCGTGTATTGATCAAAATCTTCGAGAAGTTCACATGCCTTTGACAAATACCCGGGCAAATTTCAACCTTTAGCTTGAAATTCTTTCTTTACCTGGCAAACAATAAGTTGGGAATCACTGAAGATCTGTAACACTTTAATGTTCAATTCCTTGGCAATTCTTAGACCGGCAATGAGAGCTTCATATTCTACTTCATTGTTTGTTGAAGGAAATTCCAGTCTCAATGCATAGCACAATGATCGTCCTTCGTGGGTTTCAAGCACTACCCCTGCCCCAGAACAATAATCATTTCTCGAACCGTCAACGTACAACTTCCACTGGATTTGAACGCCATCAGTTATTTCTTTCTCACTGTCTCCTTTGTCAGTAGAATCCGCAATGAAATCCGCTAAAGCTTGTCCATTAATTGCTCTTCGGGGATGGTAAGTGATGTCATATTGGCTGAGTTCAATGTTCCATTTCAAGAGACGACCCGAAGTTTCAGGACGATACAGGACTTGCTTTAGAGGTTGATCGGTAAGGACCTTGATAGGATGAGATTGAAAATATGGCCTTAACTTCCTGGAAGCGATTAGAAAATAATAAGCAAGCTTTTCTATCTTTGAATAATTCATCTCTGCCCCAGCGAACCGTTTGCTGATGTAATAGACTGGAAGTTGTATTTTCATATCTTCTCGTACGAGTGCTGCACTTAGAGCATGAGATGAAATTCCATTAGGTTCGAAATAGCGGTATAACATTAGGAACGCCAGGCGGCATGCCTCGATAGGGATTGTAGATTTTTAGTTACCCAAAACGAGATATTTTGGATATAAAATAAATTATATTTATAGAAGTCAAACCCTATCTGACCAAGCCACACTACATCTGAAATGCTCCGACCTCTTCCCTTACTCATTTAAAATCACGAAGCTGCTTGCTTCTTCCTCTTTCAAAATCAGTTCGAATTCGTATAAAAAAAAGAAATCAAATCAAGAGATCGGAGCGCGTTCTTCTCTGGTCTCGAGCGAACTATAGCTGTGCGATGGAGGAAGGGTCGCGGCTTTCAAGGAGTCGTGGAGGTGATTTCAAAGGTGCATAAGGTTCGATCACGAAGTAGAGCGTGCGTGCGCGAGTCCAGAACGATGCCACGATGGGATGGCGAGGCTCTGGTAGCTGGATTTGGGAGGTTGTGGGGTTCCGGGTCGAGCTGTTAGGGGCAGTGATGGTCCGAGCGGCGTACGAGAAGCTTGGAGAAACGTGAAGTATTATGGGCATCAGCTTTGGGCTAGGAGATTTTGCTCGATGATCTAAGGAAGAGCACGGTCGGAGCACTTGGGGACAATAGACGATAAAGATGAGGCAGGTTTGTTCTTTGTTTCGAGTTGAGTTGAATGTGAATTCAGTAAGTAAGGAGTAAATCCGAATTGAAAAGAAGCATAGGATTTTGAAATCGGGGAAGAAGGGTTAATCATGAGGTTAATTAAAATTTTAATTAGCGATTAAGGTTTAACTATATAACTTAATTATGAAATCTTATAAACTGTATATCTTATTCGTTCTAGGTCCGAATCAAACATGGGTTTTGCGATATATTCGTAATGATGAGATTTATGCAATGTAATCGAATTGGTCAAAATTCAAGCTATTGGAATTTTACACAATTTAGTCGGAACAAGAACGTGGAAACGTCAATTAAAAATCAAGGTGAGTAAATCTCACTCATTTGGATTGCTAGTTTTTAGTTTGAAATATTAAAAATCATTTATTAATTGATTGGATGAATTGATAATTATTATTATCAGTTGGATACTATATTATATATGCAGTAGTATATATATTAGTAGTTGGATATATTTCCTGCCTATTGGAGCGGATGAGACCCTATGCGTCCCGCGTAATAGCGGATGACCCTATATTACCGCGATATCTCGCCTCGAAGCGGGATTGGTATTTTATGTTATATAACATCTATGGATGCAGGGAAACAACTTGGAGGGATCCAAGTGCATTCCTCAAATATATTGATTAATTTTCATATATAGTGACATATGATGCGTGTGGATAATCTGTGATAGATTATGTTGTGGTTTGAATTATTGGATGCTATAGTGGCACTGGCCTTAATTTTGGTACTTTAAATACCATAAATATTTTTTTTGAAGAAATTAAAAAGGAGATTTTGGATATAAAAATATTTATATCGAAATTTGGATTATTTTAAAAGAAATTGATTTGGATAAAAACAATAATTGATTTTGGTTTGTACTTAACTATTCGTAAAGATATTTTAAATAGAGATTTTAAATGAATTTATATAGAGAATTTTTAACAATGGAGTTTAAAATGGTATTTCTAAAAAATATGGAAAAGAAGTTAAAATCGATATTTAAAATAGATTTGAAGAATAAATGGAATTTATAAAGAAATGGATTTATAAAAAAGGAATTTTATAAATAAGTTTATATTTGTAAACAAGTAAAATCCAAACGGGTTTATAAACTTATAAACGATGTTTATAAATAAGGGAAATGATACCAGTTGGTAAATTAGAAATATATATTCACAGTGTGAATTTATATCGAGATATGGAAATCGGTTTTTGGAAAAATAGTGGATTCTATTTTTGGAAATGTGAGAATGGTTAGGAAATCGAAAAGAAATCGATGTGTTATGCATCGAGAGGGATTTATAAATTGAAATTGGTAATTGGAATTTTAAAAATATATTTTTATCAAGACGTTAAGTTTTGTTTTAAAAGAATTTTTTTATTTATTTAACTATGTAAATTTAAGCTGTTAGTATTGAAATATTTCAGAAAGTAGTTTATTCAAATATTTAATATTATTGAAATGAATTCACATGTTTATTATAAGCTTTGTGAGTCAATTAGTTTATTTAAAAATAAATTGGAAATGGGTTATTAACGTTTATTTAAAGTGTTTCGATATTTTAAATAATTACTTAAACATATTCTAAAAATAAATTATTATTCTTTAAAAATACTTATCATATATATATATATATAGTTTTGAAATGATTGTGATTTATTTATAAATCCTCTCGAGATTTGTGAATGGGGTTTATTTAACGGATATGATTTTTTTTATTAGAGAAATCTTGAATTGGAATTCAGAAAACTTAAGGAAATTTCCGAATCGTTGAAATAAGAGAACTTCGAAAAATGAATTAGAATTCATAAAAGTCATTGTATGAAATCCAATATCCACTACGATTCTTTACGGTTTTGATTGTGCCCAACTATGCTGAAACGTAAGATGCAAGCATTTCAGCTATTTTCTAATTTATTTTCTGTAGACACTATTATAATATCATATGATTTTGATATAAAATGTTTTGGTTATCGTAAGGTAAAAACACGTCGTGTTTATGTGTGACGTGGTCTTACAAGATACCTTTGTTTTTCAAAGGATTTTGATAATAGTAATAAATCCAAATTGAGTGTGTTTTCTCACGCTGGTTTTCTAGACTGACTCGGGTGTCATTTTATTATGATGCTCGGTTCAGACCGAGAATTATAGATTCAGGTTAGGATGCTTTGGAGCTCAGGAGACGAGCTGGTGGATTTCAGTCATATATCACGTACTTGGTTATATTCCGCTGTGTGTGTCAGGTTGTATAGTCAGCACTGGTGAGGACAAGTTATAATAACTGTTCATATTGATGTATTGATTGTTGTACTCTGATGATTGTATGTATATTAACAGTTATAGTTTCTTTTTGTATAAAGATCTGTTATTATATATTATATTTTGTTCCGCTGCGATTGTGAGATTCTGTATTATTGTTTTTCTGTATCCTTCTATTTTTTCTTCTTTAACCCCTAATGATCTAGTATTTCCGTCACTCGATTGCTTGACATGCTATACAGTGAATGTATTGATGTCGATTTTCGAGGGTCGAAAATCCCGGTTCGTTACATTATTCCTCCTCTTATTTAAATCATAATCAATCTTATTAACTCATTAATTAAGGCACGACCTATTTAATTGTCAAATCTCATTTCTATTATTTTAACACTTTATTTTATCTAATTTATCTAATTAAATATCCAAAATAATGTTACTCAAAATTAGGGGTGTTACAGATTCCTCTCCTTAAAGAATTTTGTCCTCAAAATTACGATAAGGTATATAACAAACATATAACACATGTATAAAACGTACCATCAAAACAAATCTGGATAAGGGTCTCTAATCTTGTGCTTTGTCTTCCAAGTACAGTCTCTCGCATTGTCACTCTACTGGACCTTCACTAGTCTGACTGTCTTGTTTCTTAACTTCTTCTCATCCCTACCCACAATATGAATTGGTTGCCTAACAATAGTCGTGTTCAGTTCCACCACTAGTCTTCCAATGCGATCGGAGTGATAGTAGTCTCTAGATCATGAACACACTTCCTAAGATGAGAAACTTGAAAAACATTGTGGATTCCTACCAAATTGCTCGGTAACTCTATCCTATAGGCGAGTTTCTCGATCCTCTCCATAATAGAAAATGGTCCAACAAACCGAGGTGCCAATTTCCCTGACTTTCCGAATCGGATTACACCCTTTATTGGTGATACATTGACAAAAACATGATCTCCCACTGAGAACTCCAAATTCTTACGCCTATTATCTGCGCTTTTCTACCTCATCTAAGCTTCCTTCATTCTCTCTTGGATCAACTCAATCTTTTCCATGGATTCTCTCACCAAATCTGGGCCAAGAACTAGTTTCTCTCCAGTCTCTAACCAACATATGAGTGATTTGCATGGCCTTCCATACAGAGCTTCAAAAGGTGTCATCCCTATACTAATTTGATAACTACTATTATAGGAAATTCGATTATGTGTAGATGTTCTTCTCAAGATCCTCCAAAATCTAACACACAATCTCTTAACAAATCTTCCAAGATTTTGTTAACTCTTTCTGTTTACTCATCTGTTTGTGAATGGTAAGCGGTACTCATAGCTTGATGCTCAAAACCTCTTGTAGACTCTTCCAGAATTCGCTAGTGAATAAAGAATCTCTGTCATTAACTATACTACTAGGAATCCCATGTAGTCTGACAATATTCTTTATAAATAACTTAGCCAAAACAGGTGCTGTCGTTGTCAACTTAATGGTAATGAAATGTGCACTCTTAGTCGGTCTATCCACCATAATCCATATACTCTCATTTCCTATATTCGACTTTGGTAACCCATCAATGAAATCCATAGATATAGAATCTCATTTCCACACTGGTATATCTAAAGGCTGAAGTAGTCCATTTGGCGTCTGATGCTCGGCTTTCACTTGCTAGCAATTTAGACATTGCTTTACCTATAAGCCTACATCCCTCTTCAAACCTTCCTAAAAGAAACTTCTCTTCATGTCTTGGTACTTCTTAGTCTCTCCAAGATGAATGGTAAACTTCAATTGATGACACTCCCTAAGAATTTCCTTCCTTAAGTCTCCCATATCCGGAACACAAAATCGTCCCTTCTTTCTCAAACCATCCATTATGGTTAAGATAAATATATTTCAAATCATCAATCTCAGCTCCACCTTTGAGTCTTCTGATTCGTTCAGCTAATAATGGACCATCTCTCTATTTAGAAGCAATTGTTTCAATCATTGCAGATTGAACTTCTAGACAAGACAACATAGCAGTATGCCAACTAGAACTAACCGTCGATCTTAACTGCGTAATACAAGTAGTCATTGCAAGTAAATCTTTTCACTCTGCTAACATTGCTAATATGACATTCTGATGTTTTCTGCTAAGTGCATCAATTACTTTGTTTCCTTTCCCTGGCGTATACTCAATACCAAAATCATAAGCTGCTATGAACTCTAACCACCTCTGCTGTCTCATATTCAACTTCTTCTGAGAGAATAATTATCTCAAAGACTTGTGATCCATAAAAAACTCGAATCTTTTTCCCAAAAGGTAATGTCTTCACACTTTCAAAGCAAAGATTACAGCTGCTAACTCTAAATCATGAGTCGGATACCTAACTTTATGCGGTCTAGGCTGTCGAGAAGCATAGGCAATCGCTCTACCTTTTTGCATCAACACAGCTCCTAATCCTATTTCGCATGCATCAGTATACGCCATCAAATCTTGATTCCCATCCGGAATAACTAACATAAGCGCATTGGTCAATAAATGTTTTAGCTTATCTATACGAGAGAAATCCTTGATAAATCTCTGGTAATAGCTAGCTAATCTGAGAAAACTCTTTATCACGATCACCGTCTCGGGTCTCTTCTGATTATTAACAACCTCAATCTTAGCTGAATCTACTGATAACCCTTTTTCCAAGACTACATGACTAATGAACTTCACTTCTTTCTTCCAAAAATGACATTTCGAAAACTTCATTTTTTAATGATGCTGCCTCAACATCTCAAGCACTATTCTAAGTTGAGTCTCACGATCTCACTCATTCTTAGAATATATCAGGATGTCATCTATAACTACTAATACGAATCTATACAAATGCTCGTAGAAGATCCGGTTCATTAAATCTACAAAGAAAGTAGACGCATTAGTTAACCTGAATGACATTACCAACCACTTGTAGGAACCATATCTTGTTCGAAACGCCGTCAATGGAATAGTGTCCTCCACCACTCTTAATTGATGGAACCTTGTCGCCAAATCCAACTGGGAAAATATTTTGGCTCCACTCAACTGATCAAATAAATCATCCATTGTTGGCAGGGATACCTATTATTTATCATCTTCTTATTCAGCTTATGATAATCGATGCATATTCTCAACAACCCATCTGGTTACTTCACGAACACCATAGCCACTCCCCAAGGCGAACTGCTTGGTCTAATGAAACTCTTTCCTTCTAAGTCCACAAGTTGCACATTTAACTCCTTCATCTCTGTAGGTGTCATTCTGCTAGGCGGTCTACTTACGGGTTCAGCTCCAAGTACAAGATTTATTTGAAACTCAATATTTCATTTCGATGGTAATCCTATCACTGGCTCAAAGATATCTGCAAACTCTTTAACAACAAAAACTTGATTCAACTCGTCTTCATCCTCTAATGTACCCAATAAAGCACAAACATCAAAATTCGAGTTCTCTACTTAGTATATAATTCGATCGCTACTATTAAGGTGTCTTAGTGATATTTTCCTATCTTGGCAAAATATTTTAGCATCGTATTTGCTTAACCAATCCATACCCAATATAATTCCAAAGCCCATAAAATGAAACACATGCAAACCGCAGGCAAATATATGACCTAACAAATCAAACTCTTAATAGTCACATCTCGTCCCAAAAGTTGCATACCCTCCTATCGGATTCGCAACCCTTAAGGAACTAACAAGGTATGATAGTTCTAAACTAAACTTATCTACCAAAAATGAGAGATAAAAGAATGTGATGCACCAGTATCAAACAATACTCTAATAGGTATTCCATGAATCAAAAGCATACCTCCCACTACATCCTTTCCTTTCTCCATTGCTGTTGGTCTCAAGGCAGACAGTTCCAAAGCAAACACTTTTCCTTTCTCGACCTTAGTTGGTTCTCTGCACTGATTTTTGTAATGCCTTATCTGGTCATAGTCGAAGCACTTGATGTTCTTCTTTCCAATGACCTTCTTTCCATCTCCGGAACGATACTCGTTGGTAAAGTACCCTTTCTTGTCACACTTGTAGCAAACAACTTTAGCTTTTCCCTTCTTGGCAGCCCCACCCTTCTGAGCTTGCTTTTTCTGAAAGAACTTTCTTTTCTAACTTTGACCACCTTGAGCCTCTACCGGCTTTTTATTACCAAACAGTGCAAGCATCTCTTCGTTCCTCAATGCCATCTCCACTACTACATCACAAGGGTCTCTAAGATGTGATAATGTTGCTTTGGCAAGCTCTGGTTTCAATCTCTAATGAGCTTTTCATTCCTCTTGATAACTGTATCCACGGTGGCATATCCATATCTGGACAGCTCCTTAAATCTGGTCGCATGCTCAAGCATTGACATATCACCTTGTTCCAATTCAGCAAACTTCTAAGCAAAGTTGACTTGGCTATTTCAAACATGAAAATCTCTTCAAACCTTATCCTGAACTCAACCCAAGTCAATTTCTCCTCTCGTACCCCTACATTTACACTAATCCACTAGTACAATGCAGCTCCTTGCAATTGCTCGGATGCCAATCTTCTCTTCTGCTAATCATTTAGACCTAGATCAGCAAAAATCATTTCACAGTGCAATAGCCAATTCTCAACTTCGATAGCGTCCTCCATTCGAATAAATGGCATTCCTCCGAGTCTTACATAATCCCGACTCAGTACAACATAATTGTTGACAACCAAAACTTTAGGATTTGCTCCTTCGGCATTACCACCAACTAATCCAGCTGCAACTCCAGCTTGCATCATATTGACAGAGAAATAGTACATAGCTCCCATATCCACCAGCAGTGTTCCAACATCCACATTAGTAGCTGTTTGTCGATCCAGATTCCTTCTGGTGTTGGGCCTGACATTTCCATTAGTTGTAGTGCTTCCTCCACCAAGATTCACTCTTTCGTTTCCTGCCTCTATATCTTACTTTCCTTAAATTTGCATTCGAACCTTTGTAAGACTTGGAAGAACGGTCTTAGAGAGAAAGATAATAGCGACGAGATATATATACATATATATACACTTACATATAGCAAATACAAGTATGTAACTATAGCGTTATCCCATACCTCAATTTCATTCTCAGATTCATTTGGATTATGTTTTCAAAACTCTTTTAAAGTTCAAAATTATTTTGGTTATACATAAACCTTTGCTCTGATACCAAGTTGTAACATCCTTTATTCTAAGGTTCGAAAAAAGCGCTACTGATGCTGCAGTCATTAATAGTATTATTCTTTGATTACAAAATGAGATCAGTTAATAGTATCGTTAACATTAGAAGCATAAGAATATAATTTTTTTAAAACACATTTCATTAATAATTTCCGTATTCATTACATAATCCCAAAACGTTTCCCAAGTTCGGATAAAATATAATTGAAGTGCCCCCTTGGTTGATCAGAGTTTACTACTAGATAGATACAATTTCTACCATTACATACATTCAAACAAAATGATAACAACACAACGGACATAAATAGGCTCCTATATAGCTAGATCTGCCTCCCACATGCCTTTGGAAGCTTTATTCTTCAAACCTAAAACCTAGAAACCTTACTCTAGAACTACTCAAATGAGCACTTGAGAATTAAAGGGGAAAACAAAATCTTCGGGTCAGACAAAAAAATCTGGTGTGAATAATAATATGTCATCCCGGTAAAAGATATCTAGTGAGACCACGCCATTGAACGGAACGGGTTTCCCTCACTAGTATCTTCTAAAAATACATCAATCACAATCATGCTCTTGCATTTACAGTGGTTAAATAAACATAAACAATTATATGCACGCATGCTACATGGATAAACCTGACCAATCTGTCTCGACTAATTGACTGTTTTTCTTTACTTCATAGTTTTTCTAGGGTTACTACAAACCTATATCGCTGTCTTGGGCCTACTAGATATATCAAAAATTTCCTACTTACCATTAGGAGAAAAATGGACTGTCCATCCAAACACAATCATCTTATTGTTATCCTGACTATTTGCCAATCTCATAGTTTTGTTAGGCTCACTATGAACCTAATGGTTTTGTAGGCCAACCAATAATCTATCTAAGTTATATTCATTTCTGTGCGTAAACCAACTTTTAGTTTTACCCCTAAGAAAGCCCTACACACTGGAATTATGGACCAATATCAACTAGGGGTAGTTGAAGCATAGGGCGCTACCCTACACTAGTCCTATTATCTGGTTTTCCAATATCTAATCCTTGAGTCAAGATGTTCCATCATAATTTATCTAATGGTGATTAATTCTCCTATAAAATCATGTGCTATATACCCTTTGTACCTCCGTGAAAACATTTTTCTTTGTTAATGATTTACCTTTGAAACATACATAAAACAAGGAAAACTATAGCCCTTTACTTATTCATAATATTGAGCAAAAATATATGCTTTTCGAAATAGTTTTATTAATTTCGAAATCACTAAGGGGTAATCGCACCTCAGTACCTTAGTCTATTAAGCCATACAATATAAAACGTGGCATTAATATTACTGATATGGGTCGTCGTACCTTTATATGTCGAAATCATGTTAACGTATTCTGATTTATAATGCATAAGGCCATGTGACCAAAATCATTTACGTTGTATACTATTATATATTAGTTACCGAATATAAGTGGCATAGCCTTTGGTCTGTACAAAGTAGAGCTCTCAAGTTTAAAACAGGTTTGTCGATATTGATGACCTCCAGCATCAATACCTTAAAACAAGCACGTCTGCTCCACAGTTTCAACTTATGATAACGCCCGGAAAGAAGCCTAGAAAGAAGGACCCTCCTATTTCAAGTTTCTAACCTGATGGAACCTATGCTCTCACAGACAAAATCAACGGCCATTTCATATGGGATACCGACCCAGATCTTTGTGATCCTGGGTGCACTTGCAGATTTGAAGAAGACAGCAGTGAAGACGAGTACAACGGCACCAACAGTGATTACGACAGCAGCGACGACAGCAAAGATGAAAGGTACAGCTATTTTCTGGCAAACTTAAAGAAAACCTCTGCACCTCCTCAAAAGACCCAGTCTTGCCTCATGATGACAAACTACGACATAGACTTCCCTCCTCTTGAAAAAAGAGAACACGATGGAACCTCCTCAAGACCATATGTCCAACCACACACCGTTGAACCATCTGGACAACCGAAGCAACTGTCACAAGGAGAAGAAGTCCTCAACTGGCAAACCCAGAATGCCAGAGCCCAGAACAAAACCTTATGTGGAATAAATACCAAGGTATCTCAGATCCTTGACGAAGTCAGCAGCACGAACTCCCAGATCGACACTCTAAAAACCCAGTTGCAGGATATGGAAGAAAGGCTGATCGACAAGATAGACAGCTTGGATAGAGATCTCAGGTTTCTGATAACCAAAGGAGACTTCGGAACAGAATTCCGTTCCAAGGAAGCCGAGATCAGGAACCTAAAGAAAGAACAAGCCAAAATTGAACATAGCAGAAGGGCGTCCTTGTTCTCATCATCGGAGCCCATGCTCTCCGGTGCTCTGTCCCCTCCGGCAGAAGACTATTCCAGAATGTTTGGGATAATACCTGGAAACCCGACAGGCTCTACGCAAAGACACGCCAGGCCTGCTAGAAGAATTGAAGGCCCAAGGTCCGATAGATCGAGATCCGAAGGAAAAAGGCTGGCAGACACGCTCATGGCCGCGTCCTCCTATGGGGGACCAGCAGATTGGGCCACGACAAGAAAGAATACGGACTTTGACCTCAGATATATACGGGAAGCCCGTCAGTTTGAAGAAGAAGAAGAAGAGACGGACTCTCAGTCTTTCGAGGATCCCACTACCCAGTCCGAAGATTCCTCAGACACTGCTTCGGCAATGTTTATGGCAGAAGATCCTATAATAGAGGAAGATGATGATGAGAGCGCTTACGACGATGGAGTCCCAACCAAACCTCAGGCCACTGAAGAACGAAGCTCTAAAGCAAAAAATGGTCCCTGGTTCTCCTTCGACGACGTTCCTCTCCTCAAGAGAAGAGAGAGACTCTACCAAATGTCGGCATGGCTCGACAACCAGCTAAACAAAGATGGAGCCAGCCTCCGCAGCATCCTAACTGACTTCTCCACTAGATTTGTTGGCACCTTGAGAGATTGGTGGGTGTGCTTGGGCGAGTACAGGAGACTCCAGTTTTGCGGCTTCAATTCCGTTGCCGAAGCACTTGGAGAGATTCACAGAGAATTCATTGGCGATCCAGACCTCTTCGCTAAAGCCATGTCAGATGAGTTCTTCGCCAGAAAATGCTGTTCCCTAAAAAGAAAGGATCTGGAAAAGCATTTCAAAAGAATGTCAGAACTGTACTATCTCCTGAATGGCTACGATGATCCAAACATGAAGAACGTCTATATCGCGTCTCTCCCGACAGACATACAACCGGAACTTAGCAGAATGATCCAGAGCACTGGAAGAAGTATTGCGGCAACATCTCTCGGTCAGATCAACCAATTATGTCATACATCCATAGACAAGATATGCGAGACCAGAAATAACTTCAGAGAGATAATGGAGAAAAGCCACAAGACAAAGGCCGTCTGCAACAAGTCCTACCTTGGAATCGGTTGCAAGGAAGATAAATGCAAATGCTCCTCTAGAAGGAAAGAACACAAAAGAGAAAACAAGAAGGTAGAGAAAAAGAGGTACCGCTTCTTCCGACGAAAACCATTCAGGAAGAATACCTCCAGCAGATGCTACCTATGCGGAAGAGAAGGACACTATGCCAAGAACTGCCCGAACAAGCAGGGAAAAGCATCAAAGCTTGCCGACCATGTCCTCCTCCATGATAAAGTGGATACCTACGATGCTGAAATAGAATCTCTATTCTCAGAACAAGACGATAGAGACAGAGAAACGGCTTTCGCCATTGAAGTTTCCACAGACGACGAAAGCTCCGCCGATGATATCCCTTACATCCTAATGACGAAGAACATCCCGATTCTCAGAACAGATCACAGCAAAATCGTCCGTGAAGGGACACCGTCACCCAACGTTGAAGTAAAGATCTTGCCCTCCAGATATGAGAGGTCCATAAGAGCCATAGGAATGCTAGACACAGGCGCAAAGAAAACAATGATGAATCCAGATATTCTACCAGAAGGTGCTTGGAAGAAGCACTATGAATATTTCAATGCTGCCGATGGAGAAACCTTCCACACCTCGCTGATCACTAAGAATCCGATTGGCATACAACTATTCCCTGACTGCACTGTATGGATAAACGTGATAGGAAGCAAACTTCACGGTCATGACCTCCTGATGGGTTTCGACCTGTTCTTTAAGGCGCAGAAGCTTCAGATCCATCCCTACGGGTTGAAGTACAAGAGGGAGTTCAAACCTTTCTCAACAACGCAAAGACTATTCTCCCTTGCTGATGCTCCGGACGAGTTCAACCAAATAGCTGAAAGATTGAAAGAATGTTGTGCCGACTCCCACGAACAGTTCAATCATCCCCGTACCTTATGGAAGAATGAAGAATTCTTCGTCAAGCTTCCGTTTAAGAAGAACGAAGACATCAACTCGACTAAGGCAACCCATCCAGGCATGAACCCAGAAGAACTTAGGCTGGCCAGAAAAGAATGTGAGCAACTCCTAGCCCTTGGGTTAATCGAACCAACAAAGCTCCAACTGGGCCTGCCCGGCCTTCTATGTAAACAAGAGATCTGAACAGATCAGAGGAAAGAAAAGACTGGTGATCGACTACAAGCCACTGAATCATTTCCTCCTAGATGACAAGTTCCCTCTGCCGAAGACTCAGATGCTCTTCTCGCATCTAGGAAAAGCCAGGCTGTTCTCAAAGTTCGATCTCAAGTCGGGTTTCTGGCAACTAGGCGTCGATCCTCCCGACAGATACAAGACTGCTTTCTGCATCCCCACCAGTCAGTACCAGTGGACAGTCCTACCCTTCGGCCTTAAGGTCGCACCATCTCTGTTCCAGAAAGCCATGATAAGGATATTCGAGCCCATTCTCCATAATGCCCTCGTTTACATCGACGATATCCTCCTGTTCTCCGAAACAAAGGATGACCATAGGCTTCTGCTCCAGGGATTTCTGGAGCTTGCAAAGAGGCATGGCGTAATGCTATCTGACAAAAAGAGCACGATAGGAACCTCGGACATCGAGTTCCTCGGAATGAAGATCACCAAAGGAACTTACCAGCCAGGAGCACATTTGGCTGAAGAACTGAAAAGGTTTGCCGATGACAACCTGACAATCAAAGAGATACAGCAGTTCCTTGGGATAGTCAATTACCTCAGGGACTTCATCCCCGACTGCTCCAGACATACCAGCAAGCTGTCTAAGCTCCTCAGAAAGGAGCCAAGTCCATGGACAACCGACCAGACAACGGCAGTGAAGAAACTAAAGGAGGTTTGCCAGACACTTCCTCCTCTTCGCATCCCAGGATCAGGAAGAAGGATATTACAGACAGACGCCAGCAATGATTACTGGGGAGTGGTTCTATTAGAGGAAGACAACGGAAAGATCCATTTCTGCGGCCACGCTAGTGGACAGTTCAAAGACTCTGAGAAACACTATCATACGGTCTACAAGGAGATTCTGGCCGTGAAGAACGGCATCATGAAGTTCGAGTTTCATCTCATCGGACATGACTTCGTCATAAAGCTAGACAATACCTCCTTCCCCAGAATCATGGAACTAAAAGGAAAAGGCGTTCCAGACAAGCAGCTACTCCGGCTCAATGACTGGTTCTCAAAGTATCAGTTCACCGTCCAACATATCAAAGGAAAGGACAACGTTGTCCCCGATTACCTGTCCAGGAAGTCACCGACCGCAACGATCAAACCTCAGAAAGACCTGATGATATTCACGGTCAACAGTCCCAGACCACCAGATGCATCTGCACTCTGGTAGGATGATGAAGGGCCCCATCTGCTAGCCTTTTGCAGGCTAGCCCGTACTATGTAAATTATGGTGTGTTTGCTTTCTGCATAATAATTGTCCTTGAGGCACCTTCTCAGTGAAGCTTCGTCCAGAAGTTGGCCAGATGTTCGTCCCTGCTTTCTCTCTGATGTGAGGCATTTCCCATCAAAAAGATAATGATGCTCTTTGTCTGCCACGACAAAAAAGAATTGATTCCTCTTGTCTGCCATTAGCAAAGATGCTTGCCTGATGTGACAAAAGGAAAATGATGCTGCAGGCCCCGCCACAATGTTTTGTCTTCCTGAACACCTTTACAGAAAAGGAGATTCCTTTCTTCCTTTAGAAGACGATGTGATGGCTGATGTGACACAAAGAGAAAAGGATGGAGAATAATGCTGCAGGCCCCGCCACTTAGTTTTGTCTTATAGGACACTTTCCGGAAAGAAGATTCCTTTCTTCTCTCCGAAGCCTTAGCGTGTTTATTTCTGATTGGTGGATTCCAATCTTATGTATTTTAGTTTATTTTCCCTTTGCTCTATATATAGAGCCGATGTATCGTTTGTAAACTCATTCGAAAAATAAATAAAATAGTTTCTAAGTAAAAACATGAGTAGCTAAACATATTTCTATCTTCTGTCTTACCAAAGCCAGAGAGAGAGAGTGAAGAGGAACTCCTTCCTCAGTTCATCCAAAACAAACGGCGAAGCATATGGCCGAGAAGCTATAAGATTACGGTCCCCTCCAACCTCACGGACCACAACACCTCCGATCACCTCTGTCATTAGCCAATTTCCGAGTTTAGAAGACGAAAGGTAAGTCCCGACGGATAGGGCAGTGAAGTAGTCCAAGAACTCCAAAAGAAGATAACGGCGGTTATGGTGTCGGTTATGGGCTCGGTAACGGGCTCGGCGGTGTAGGTCCCTTTGCGGGTGAGTTGTGTGGGGCTCCCGAACTCTTCATGAAACTGGGCCACTATGCTACTATACAAAGAATACTGAAATCATTTACTTATGGCATTATTGCTATAAGAAAATCAACGGCATCATATCCTCTTTATACCATTAATGTCGAACGTAACATATGCATCATTGCTGCCTTAAAGGAATAATGTTGAAGTTAAGTTATGCGACGTCATTGCCATAATACTTTTATTTGGAAAGTAATACTAGCCCCATTACTTCCATAATATAGTTAAAGCCAAAATAAAATATGCGGTATTGTTGCCAATATATGCTAATGTCGGCATAGATAGATGCGACATTGGTATGCGACAAAGGCAAGCGGCAAAGGCAAGCGGCATCAAAGCGGCCTATCCTTGATATCGGAAGTATGTAGTTGTGGGGTCAATACCGCATGATTTAGGTTTATGTCATCATTGATAAGTCACGAGATTACTCATGTTGCTGTTAGTTTAATGCCGATAATTCCTAACTACGCTTCAACTTGATTGGAATCATTCCATACCGAAATAATTGATATCGTATGCTTCCCTTCTGGGTGAAGATGACATTGATAGTTGTGATATGGATGGACTTCGACATTAATTACCGACGTCATGAAAAACTCGTCATTAACATAAAAACTGTTTATTTCCCATTTATAGTAATATCTTTTAACCTACTTTTAATCCATGTCCAATTTCTATTGGTTAAGGCTACACTTTATTAATTTATTTTCCAAAAAACTACTACAAAACCAAATTTATCATTCCCAAAGTATTTTGCAAACCATTTTACTTCTATAATTATTTTAATATAATTATTAAGCCTTCTAAAATAATAAATTCATATAAAATCATAAACACTTGGGTAAAATCCTAAAAAATCATTGAAAATCAAATTAATATATTCTTTAACATATAAAAGTTTTGAGACCAAAAACATTATTTAATTATTTTTAATAATTAAAACACGAAATAAATCCTTTTTCTCTATTAGTAAACTCATAAAATATTCATACTTGCTTGGAAAATTATGAAATTAAAAACCAATTTCTAAAATAATGTTATAAATGTCGTATCCAAATTTCAAGGCATTTGGATGTCATAAACTATGTTTTCACACTTAAACCCTATTATTTAATTCCATAATAAATCCAATAATCAATCGTTCAAGCATATAATCAACCAATCAATCATAATATGGAATAACAACAACATATGATTCGTGTTTAATCATAAAATTGAAATAAACATACAATTGTGAGATGGACAACTATTATTCACCTTGATTAGACAAAGAGATTGAGATTTAAGTGCTGATTTAATCCCCTAAACTGTATCCTTTGATTTCCTAGCCTTTTCTCTTCTTAGATCTCTAGCAATGGCCGATCACTACTTGGTTTTAGTTTGTATAAAGTGAATGTGAGTGAGGAAATAAAAATGGAAGGGTTTATGTGTAGGAAATAAGGAATTTTCCTATTTTGCCTCTCACATTATTCCCCCTCTAATTTAAGTTATAATCAATCTTATTACTCATTAATTAAGGAACAACCTATTTAATCGTCCAATCCCATTTCCCTTATTTCAACACATTATTTTATCTAATTTATCTAATTAAATATCTAAAATAATGTTACTCAAAATTAGGGGTGTTACACATCCGTTGATAGTTAAGTATGTAACGCTCTCCAAATGTTGGATAGTGTGTTATTCATGTCTGTTGGGGGCTTCAAGGGGTTATGTACCTATAGTTATTAGATAACTGTAGAATTACTCAATCGAGAGTTTCCTATTGGTTGATAACAGTTAGGTCAAACGGGAAATCTCAGTGTGATGATGTTACACAATTTTCTCGACTTGAGAATACCATGAAACTTTATATGATACTCCACTTTGATTATTGTTAAATCGTGGCATGACAACCATTAAGCGACTATAGTTGGATCTGTGTTCAGGTGTAGGAAGTGAAACACTATTTAATAGAGGATTCATCTTCTCAGTTGTACGAGGTTTGTGTCATGGTAAACTGTAGTTAACTTAAAGTCAAAATCTCTAGCCATAATAGAATGGTTAGTAATAAATATTATTATTGAATCAAAAACTTTGTATATGGATTAATAGTTGAATGTGGATATTATTGGATTTTTGACCAATATCTAACTCCATTTATCCTAAAGTAATATAGTGTTGATGAAGAGAAAGTGTGTATATTATATTATCACTTTATAGTACCGCTTAAGATTATCTAAAAGATGAGTATACAAAAAATATCTATAAGTGATGAATTTAGCCAAACTGCCACAATACCGTCTAAGGATAAAAGTTAATTTAATCAAAAATTAATTATATTTATAAAAAAATTAATTTAAAATTATTTATACGAAATAATGTTTTATGATCGAGTACAAATATTATACATTTTGTCTTATTCATTTTCTATTTAATATGTTATAATTTTGAAATCTAATCTAAGAATTGCATATGAATTACTAAATTATTAATGTATATATAACTCTGTGTGTGTATGGAAATTATATATCTGTATACTAGTATATGGGATATAAATATATAAATATAAATACTATATAAATAACACCTTAGTATATCTTGCCTTTAGAAACATCTTGATTTGTGAAAAAGCTCATAGAACACTTTGATTCACCACTCGAGTTGCAATAATTGAATGAACCACCTTTTAAAATTGTATTGATGTTTGGATGGAATGGGGAGTTCGACTAAGGGTAGATGGCAACGACAAATAATGGTGGCGGCTAAGGTGAATGACTTCAAGTAGAAATGATTAGTTTGCCTTGGTATTTATATAGAGAAAAGAGAGAAAAATCTACAACCTTTTACTCATTCTTTCTTACTAATTAAAACCTAAATTAAGATCTAATCTCCCCTCCCCCTCATCTATGGTCGTCCATCCTATGTCAAACATGGGTCAATATGCATTCAAGCCTGTTTAAATAATTATTTATATTTAAAGACTATTTAAATATATATCGATATCGTATATCGATATGTGCACATTTAACATTTGTATATATACATCCAAATAATTACTAATAGCACACGGAAAATTTCCAAGAGCTACCCTATTTACTAAATGCACCTCAAACATCAAATGTACCAATAATTAATAGTTCTTAAATATTAATCAATTTAATCAATTTATAACACTTTATAAACTAGTTAATCATGTGGCACTTCAGAGAATTCAAAGATGTGGTTGTGTAATGCATAGGTATGAATTCACTCAAAGATTAGTATTGAATGTTTTAAATATTAACCACAAGCCTCAAGGATTAAAACATGTAAAATAGTGCGCAAGCACTCTAAACTATCTAACTAATTAGCGTACAACCAATTTTGTAGCCAATCGTGTACAAGTGCACGGTGTATCACAACACATATGATATGTATGTTGAATAATACTAAATTGGTGCCTCCTTTATGAATGCATTCTTTAAAACAATTTTGAAAATATGGTGCAAACAATCTATATATACTGGTAGTTCTATATGTATGCAAGTTTTCAAAAATCAAAATCCTTGTTATCACACAACTATTTCCACACTCCTACGAATATAAGTACGGTTCAGCCAATTTTGAATCCAATCCCTACCATCCAATACCTAACAAACCATTTCTAACATCTAAAATTTTGAAAATCCAGTTTTCCTATATCTATATTCTTATGCTGAAAAATAAATTTAGATGTAGAATTTTATATTCCCACCCTTTTTTGTAAACCCATTCCGTTGTTCCTTGGAATTTTCTCTTTTACGCCCAGATCTTTTTCGACTTTGCCACGTATAATTCGCATAAGGAGGTTTATTTTTTAAATTTTAAAATAGAATTATTAGAAAAAACAAGTTATGTTTACTATCAACAAGGTATGAAAATAAAAATTACAAAGCTAAAATAGCTTTTTCCCTTATTATTTTCTATATTTTGTAAACTATCGCACTTACTAAACAATAACATATTCATTAACACATTGGCCCTCCCTGTGCTAAGCTTGTGGTATTTATAAATAAGAGATTTTCTCATTGTCCTTTCAAAATCTTTCCCTTTCCAATTAAATTTGTAAAATAGTTTGAAAATTTTAAAACTCTTCTTTATTTAATACAAATTTTCAAAATCGTTTGCCTTTACACCCTTAAACCAAATCAAGCCACGTCTTAACATAATAAGGATTCAACTAATGGGCTAACACATATGATCGACCCTAGCGTATTACACAATTAATATTAAATTTTAGAAAACCTTTTCTTATATTTCAAAATAACAAACAACACACGAGTAAATTTATAAATTTTAGCTTTTAAGGTACAAGAGTAGTGACCTGTAGGTTTCGCAACAACCCTTCCATGTTCTTTGCTTGCTAAAATTTATTTTTCCCAAAATTCTAATTTTTCTAGGATTGAGCATTATTTATTTATTTTTCTAATTTAATTAATTTCCTAATTTATTTTATGTACTTCCAGCCTTACTTTACATTCATCACTAGTCAAGTATCCTTATGCGATTTCCCTATTTATACTATTTTCCAATATATATATATAACGGTTAAAGCTCATCAAGAAAATCAACACGGTAATTAAATAGGAACATATCTCATATTATATTGTATATAGTTTTCAATATTCGAAAAGTGACAACTAGCGATTACAACCAAAATAACCTAAAATAAACAATTACTGGAAGTTGCCCTTCAACATCAACTGGTATCAATGATGTTCTGGCCTTATGACCTCTTACTCAAATAAAATGGACATTTTTATTTTGTCATTCTACTATAACCTATATGTCTTAACTTATCTTTTTGGCTTCTAATAAATAAGTTACATCTATTACTTTAATTATTACAATCAATTATATGATAGATTGTGCCTTTCCGCACTTCGGTGAGTAAGAAATATAAACTATGCACATTTAGAATAACTCATTAGAAAATCATCTTGGCAAAATAACTTTCCTACCACCTATCTTGCCTTCTTTAATCCTGAGTCAACCAACGTCATATAAGTGTGCTCCCTGTCTCAGTACCCTCCCCTTCAGTTATATTACCACCATCTTCTTTTAATCAAAATCTCTTGATAGTATTCTCAAACTTCGTTATTTATTTCCTTTTCTTTAATCATTCATACAAGTATACTCTAGAACACATAGAAGTGTACTTTTTATATCATTCCTCCTTCCTTTGTGGGTTTTTCTTATAGCTTTCACAAATGTCTAATAAAAAATTCCTAGGTGCATACCAATATTCCTTATATTCAATGGGGATTCATTGTTGCTACATCTACAGGCATTCTTAGCTATTTTATTTATAGCCTTAACTTTTACCCTGTTTTACCTAGGTAGTCATCCCTATCTACTCCATATTAAAGTTGGTTTGGTTTTCACCATGTGACGACCCACCTTTTCGATCCCTGGGAACGACACTTAATACATCCTCGGTATTCGTGTGTCGTTGCCCAAGCATCCGAAAGATAAGTTGTCTTGGGGTAAAATAAAGAATAAAATAAGACAAAATAGATAAACCTCATAGCAGAATGGTTACATATAATATAAAATGATATAATACAAATGTTTACTCCTTATAAGGAGTTATCAGAGTTATAAAAAAAGTACCACATCTAACAAATTTGCAGTTATACATTCTGACTTTACATTTTTAAGATACATAATACACCTACATAATCATATAGCGGAAATAAATAACTAGATAACTAAGGAGCCGCTTGCTCGATCATCGTCTTCAAAGAGCTCCAAAGAAAACCAGCAATTCTCGAACTACCCAAATATAATTGAGCACTCGAGAGTTTAGGAAAAATAAACAACTTGGGTCAGACAAAATGTCTGGTATGAGTAAAACTATGAAACAAATGGAGTGTATTTAAACAATAATGTGTGGGACCACGCCGCTAACGCGGAACGGGTTTTCTCCCATATAAACAACAACCAAACATAAGAAAAATGGAAATGAACAATAGGGAACCAATCCAAACGTAGATGATTGGTACAATTAGTATAACATTAAGACTTGAAAGAATGGAAATAGTCTGAATAAAAATCCAAACTGGATAGAATGGATAAAACAATACAAAAGTCCAAACTCGATAGAATGGACTAAACAAGATAACTATCCAAACTTGATAGAATAGACAAAACACATAATTTAACACCGTGAAGAGTGGTCGACTCTTCCTATTGTAATTAAAGAAAACAAATTCAAAGGTTCGAATCAAATAAGAAAAGGAAATTTTCCAACAATGACTAGGAGGATGCTCCCCCATACCGAAAGTATATCTCTAGAAATATACTTGAGAACTCCGATGGCTCTCGGACACGTCCAAGCTAGACCGCGCCAACGGTTACCGAGAATTCAAGTATTTCACATCTCAATGCGCAAAAACCAATTCCAATCTAGAGTGTATGTGAAAATACCCTAATGGGAGCAACCCCACATAGCTTGGCTTCCACTCGCTATTTGGGTTTAGTCATTTCCAACAAAGGATACCAAAGCTCAAGTGAGCAACAAAACGTCTTAGAATGACGAAATACAAAGAAGACTGAGGTAACCGATAGTTGGGAAACCAACCATTGAGGATATTAAACGGTCGTATTTGGAAATTATTTCTTGTGTACATCACCACTCATCGAATTCCAACTTGTACTATTTCTTAGTTAACAATAATACCGGATAAGTCAAGATAGTGTTAACTAAAAGTCATGCCTCATGATTATTCTTAACTTTCGAAATATCGACGAGCCTACTTCTTCGACATTGAGTGCCAAGTATAAAAATAAATCATTCCTATATAAGTGAATCGCTTTATGGAAATTAATTCATTTCCATAAACGAATCAAACTTTTTCTTTTTAAAACCCGAATTCGTGTTTGGCCTCACTTTACAAGTATTAGCTTTAAAACACTTTGTTAAAAGTGTTTACTAACTTCAAAATATCAATTTAAAAAGGATTTAATAACTTAAAACATCCTTATTACATTGATTAATTAACTTTAAACTTCATCACATAATTTGATTTCTGAACTTCAAATGTCTTTAAATAATAAAAAGGGTAAACCACTTTTAAACCTTATTAATTCAATTAATTAGTAAACTACAGTTAATTAAATTAATAAATAAATAATTATCATTATTCAAAATGAATAACAAAGTCAAAACATCCTTATTACTTTGATAAATTCATTTTGAAACTTTATAAATTATGTTGATTAATTAACTCCAATAACCTTTAATTAAAATGGGTAAATCACTTTTAAACACCATCAATTCAATTAATTAATAAATTTAAATATAATTAATTAAATTAAACAAATAATAATTAATTCCTATTATATAAAATGATTTATTAATTATAAACATCAATAAAGAAAAGATTAATTTGAGTTAAAACAAGTTGATAAATTTTAAAAATCGTTTATTAAAAAGTTTTATTAATTTAAAAGCATCATTAGCAAATTGATTAAATAACTTTAATTCATCATTATTGAATGATTAATTATCTTTAAACATAATTAGATAAAATGATTAATTAAATTTAAACATCATTAAATAAAATGATTAAATTTAAACAATCATTAACCAAGTAATTAGTTAAATTTAAAATGCATTATTAACTTAGTAATTAGTTAACCTTAATCCTTATTAATTAAGTAATTAATTAAATTAAATAATCATTATCAAAATGGTTAATTACTTTTGAAAACATCGTTAATCAAAATTTTACTTAAATTGTAAAATAATTCCAAGACGAAGTTGAAACCAAACGGTTTCGTAAAAAGCGATTTTCCGAAAGTGTCGATATAGCGACTATCGCTATACGGGCAGTTGGCAAACATGTTATAATATTATCAACACAACCAAACATCATATAGCAATGGTTTAAGCATACATACAACAACCATTCATAGGAAATAAATATGAACATGAATATAGTTTTAAAGCTTTGGTTTTTGAGGGAAATTTTTTACTTACTAACTAGTTTGCTAACTAACATTTGCTTAACATGTTTGCATCCATCACACATATACATTTCCAAACCAAACATGAACAAATTAATGTCATATCCAAACCAGGCAAGTAATATATATCATTATATAACTTAAGAAAAATATTTTCTAAAAAAAATTAAGAGTTTTACTCACCGAAAGCTATCCAAACTCTAGCTAACTTAGGGTATGACCTAGCACTTCCATTCCTAAGCAAAAGATGGAGTCCTCAATACACTAGGTAGGCTCGGCCTTGAAAGAAGAAGGAAGCGAAACTTGTTTTAGTAAGGTGGAGTGACTTTAGATAATCATCGAACTCTAAAAAATGAACCCGAAAATAGGTCATTTTACAAGTGGTTTTTGGACTAATTCTCTCGGATTTTGTAAAAGTGGTCAAGAGAAAAGTTTTATAAAATTCTTTTCTCTAAAATTGAAAAAAAATAATCACTCAATTACAGTTAGTTTTGAAGAAGATATGGTCAAAAGTTGAAGGACCATTTTCGGACTTGAAATTCTTGGTCCGAAAATGCTCTGTAAAGAAATGAACTTTGGACATGGTTAATCTCAAAATTAGAAGAAGTGGTACAAATAAAAGTTGTAGCCAGTGGAATTTGTTAAGGTTTGAAAAAAATGAAATGCTCCGTTTGATTAAGTTTTGTGAAAGACATGGAAGAAGTAAAAGAGGTGAAATTGAAGAAGTGAAAAGGGTATTTATAGGCAAGTGAAAATGTAAATTACCTAAACACCCCATGTCCTTTACTGCGATGACCTACATTTTGGAAGGTTTAAATTGAGAATAATCTACATATGTCCAACTCAAACAATCATGAACATAGATAATCCATGGGGTTAATTTAGAAAAATAAGAAAAGAAGAGAAAATCAAATACAAAATCTCGCAGCGGAATGACAAAATATAATGATCAAATAAACAGTTCATGAAGCGGTTTACTATACATTTGATTATAATTTATACAACATTTATCGAAGTTATATATACAATAGAAACAAAATATAATATAGAAAATGATGCGGGGAATAATAGTAGAAATAAGATATACCAAATCTTCGTCTTCGTCCGCCAGAAATAATCTTCAATGCGCTGAAATACTCAGGGCTGACCCGAGCGTAATGATAAATAAAACACTCGAGTAAGGACTAAAATATCCTTATGTGAGTCAAATCGATATCACATAACATGAGTGTAATAGCGTCAGAGATGTTTATGGGGTTTCACATCTCATATCCAGTGTATAACGTGCGTACAATAACTTAAGAGATGTTACGGGATTTTCCATCTCTTAAGGGTCCATCAAAATATCTATATATAGTAGGATACACTATATATGTAATGTCTACCAATAATATAAAATATCAAAATAGCGTTAAGGCTTTACATTGATCCCCCTTAACGCGTTTTTAAGCATTGTCGTACAGTTTGCATATAAAACATCAGTAAACCGTCGGTGGATAGGGATGCACCGTGATACGACAACACTAAATCAAAATCATAGTGGTCTCGTATAGGGATAAAAGTATGACTAGGCACGTGAGGCAATGCCCAAGATAGGATACTACCGGTTTACCCTTCCCGGCTGGTGGTAACCCCTAACGGCCCACCGCAACACAACACTCCACAAGATCAACGGGTGCGCACCAATCAATCACAATGTAAATGATGGTAATACGAAGTAGTGTGTCCGCTAGAGGTAGCTAGCCTCATTGGCCGGTACGGCTCCTACTTTAGTCATTTCAAATTGATACAAGTGTCAGGACAATCCATCATCGTTCACTTTCTTCAAATCCAGCAAACGTATGCCAAAACCATCCACTTCATTCTGGATCATCCACCACATACACAGTTGTTAAAGTGGTTCCAATATTAACAGAGAGTATGCTAATAAGAGGCCCCAAAATATAACTTTGGGTCGAAAGGGTGGGTCGTCACAGAAAGGGTTAAGTTAAAAGTCAACTTTAATAATGTTAACCTAAAGAACTATTTATATTATATGTTATTCAGTCCGCTGTGAGATTCTGTTTTTGTTTAGTTTTTCTTCTTTCTTCTACCTACTTTCTTTTCCCTCAACAATTTGTCTATCCGGCACTCGATCGTTCGGCATGTTATACAATGAGCATATTTATATCGATTTTCGAGGGTCGAAAGGGTGGGTCGTCACAGAAAGGGTTAAGTTAAAAGTCAACTTTAATAATGTTAACCTAAAGAACTATTTATATTATATGTTATTCAGTCCGCTGTGAGATTCTGTTTTTGTTTAGTTTTTCGAATCTCACAGCGGACTGAATAACATATAATATAAATAGTTCTTTACAGAAATCAAAAACTGTAATATACATATCTCACATCAGAGTACAAAATCAATAATTACCAGCCTGGACTGTTATAACAACCTACCCTCATAATTGCTGGCAATTTCAATAAAACACCACAGCGGAATAAACAAGTATGAGAATACATCTCGGTCTCCAGCTCGTCTCCTAAGCTCCATAGCATCCTAACCTGAACTTGTAATACTCAGTCTGACCCGAGCATTATAATAAAATAACACTCGAGTCAGTCTGGAAAACCAGTGTAGGAAAACACACTCAATTTGAATTATTAAAGTTTTCAAAATCCTTTGAAAATCAAAGGTATCTCGTAAGACCATGCCATACATAAACACGACGGGTTTTTACCTTACGATAACCAAAACATTTCATATCAAAATCATTTGATATTACAACAGTGTCTAAGTACAAATACTTATTCATATAGCTGAAATGCTTGCATCTCACGTTTCAACATAGTTGGGCACAATCAAAACCGTACGGCGCTTATTGGAGAATGGATTCCATACGAGTGACTAGGTATCGGGGTATCACCTGTCACAGTACATGTCTAGAAACAATGTACCGAGGACCACGCCGGGATCCTCTGCCACACTAGACCGGACTATCCCTAACCTGGATAGACCGAATATGCTATTAGATCGGGTTTTCCCACCCATTCCGAGCTCCTTCCATGAATCGTAGTAATAATATCCGAGGGTATCTAGAAAGGTGATAAACATACCCTAATTGGGTGCTGCCCACTTAGCCTTTGTAACGATTAAGACTTATCAACGCTTGAAAGTCGACATCAATACAACCACTGTATCAAATGCCGCGCAATCGAATGCCGGAAAACTGAACCATTAAGGTTAGAAGAAGAGGTAGAAGAAGACAGAAGAAAAGAAAGAACAGAAAAACAGAAACATAAACAATATCAGAATCTCACATTCGCAGCGGAACAATATACAATAGATGAATGACTAATCTTTAAAACAAAGAACTATATCAGTTTATACAATACAACAATAAGAGTCAATATACAACTCAATACAACAATGGACAGTTATATAAACTTGTCCCCATACAGAATACACAGCGGAATAAATAAATAAGTACGAGTGTACGTCTCGCCATCCAGCTCATCTCCAAAGCTCCAGAATATCCAGAATATCCTGATAACATAACTCTAGGCTGCCCGTGTGGAAAATTATGGGCACCCAGAGTTTAGAAAGGGAACAATAAACTCCGAGTCAGTCATGGTGACTGGTGTGAGATCGTAAAAAAGTTATTTTCACAAAGAAAATAAAACAAATTCGCAATGCTTTTGGAAAATGAAACTACCATAAGACCTCCCGCCACACACACAATGCAAACGCAGAATTGGAGGATATTTCTTCTTATGATAGTCAAATATGCTTACTATGCAAAATCATTGGATATTATTACTAGTGCATAGTGTAGAAAACATTTCGAAAGTATAATATTAATCTTAGCTAGCATAGGCATTTTGCGCTTATGCCTACTATAGCTACTATGTTCAATAACAGGTTATACAACTAAAACCGTACAAGGTTCGTATTGTTTCTTTGGATTTCCCAACAAATGGTCAGGCTAAAGAACTTCCCACTGTCAATGGGTACGCCTCTGGATGGACGTCCCGAGAACCTACCCGGCTCTCTGCCAACACAAGGCCGGGTTACCTCTGTCACTAGGTAACTACTACTCGAGTATGCCACCCCCGGTCCTTTGGGACCTTTATCCGAGAGTCCTCGATCACAAAGCAACAATCACACAGTAAATGAGACCGGAGCAACCACACAGGTAAATATCTGGGCTCCATAACATAATATCACCTTTTTCCAAAAGGAAATGACATACCCTAAATGGAGCGACCCTCATAACCTTGTCGCATTTTTCTGTTTCGACCTATTTCCGGGTTGTGAGGTCCGATGAGGTCTCGTCCACAAAGCTACGCTTTACACGAAAGCCATGCTTTGATCACAAATGATCAACAAATGGTCAGCAACACACATCAACACTTAGCATGCCACACTACCAAATTGGGAGTATATCACGGATAACCTTCAACTACATAACCTCTGAGCTCGTACGTCTCGGAGAAGGGTGTTAAGCTAAGAGAATAAATTCTCCACCACCAACAGAAATGTATTTGAAAGAAATCAGCTTTATATCTCAAAGTGTAATGTCAGACATACAACCATACAAGTCTGTTTCGGGTTCGAACAGAACAGAAGGCACTTCCACAGAAGCCCTTGCAATCCGGATATTCACTAATCACGTCCGGACTTCCCATCACAAGAAGAGTGATATAAATCTCTATACCGGAGCAACTCGGTGCAGAGACATTCGACAGGTTGTCCTTTCATTTTCGAAAATACCCGGTCTTCACACCGGTCTTCAAATAATGTCCATTCACGACGTATCACTATTCGGAATGGGTTATATGACACAAAGTCCTCACCCGGCTTAACCGAATAATGAGCGTTTATTTTAAAAACAAATTCAAGTGCCATTTCAAAGGCAAATATTGATAGTCGGTTATTTAACTATCAAACAACATTCACAACAATCAACCAATTTAAATAATTTTCCCAAATTATTAAGTTTCAAATATCTTCGTAAGATATATATATTTTCTACACTTCATCACTTTGAAAACAAATTTCAAATCACATTTCACTCTTGGAATAAAAATTCTCGATATTATTTATTTTCACTTTTCCTTTACAAATTCCATTGTGAATTTAAATTTCCAAATATTCACTTATATACGATTTTCAAATCGTTTTCCAAATATTCACTTTCAAACACCAAATCAAATTCCAAATTGATTTCTAAATTTATTTCAACACCAAATCAATTACAAATTGATTTCTAAGTTTATTTCCAAATACCAAATCATTTTACAAATCGATTTCCAAATTTATTTCAACACAAAATCCATTTTAATTCAACACCAAATAAATTTTCATATCGATTTCCCAAAGATTTATTTTCAATACCAAATCAATTATCAATTGGATTTCAAACAAATTTATCACTTTTTAAAATAAATTCCTTTATCTCTTCCAAACTATTTAAAATTCCATTTTCAATAAATTCTTCAACTTTTAAACAATATTATTCAAAACCCATTTATTAATATCTTTTTCCATATTTTGGAAATAATTTGATAAGATTACCAAATTCAACTTTATGCTTTTAAATTCCTTCTTTTAAATTCACCCAATTCTTTCAAAATAAATTCACTTAAAATTCCCTACTTTAATTTCAAAAATCCAATTTTATTTATTTCTGGTATCCAACGGTACCAAAAATACATTCGGCTAAATTATAGCCTTCAACAAATTCAATTGTCAATAAAATCATTCACTGATTTTAAATAAATTATCACACAACATATGAAACAAATTCATATAACATATGAAACAAATTCATAAAATTTGAGGAATCCAGTTGGATCCCTCCAACCTGTTTCCCTGCATCCACAGATGTTAGCACAATACCAATTCCACTTCGAGGTGGAATATCGCGGTGTATGGGATTTATAAAATATCATCCGCTATTATGCGGCGCATAGGGTCTCATCCGCTATATAATGCGGGAAATCAACAACTCCAATATATATATATTTCTATATACTACTATATATATATCACAATCACGCAATCAATCAATAACTGCAATTCAATTTTAATTTGAGTGAGAAGGTCTCACCTTTGATTTTTATTTTGCAGTCCATTTCCATTCCAGACTGTTTTCTTCACCGTTTAAGACCTTGTATAAAACAATTTTATACGATTTTATTAATATTTGAACCAATGGAATAATTAAATTTCCATTTGATAATTTTAATTAACCAATGATTTATTTTAAACTAATAGTTTTAATTTTTAAACTAACTTTCTTTTTAACAAATTCTAAAATTGTTAAATAAATGGATTAAGTAAATTAAACACCTTAATATATTATTTAAAATTTAACAGTAAGTTAAATATTTGTATACATCTATATATATATATTTATAAAAATTAATACTTCACTGTAATATTAAACAAATTGTAAATTTCAAATCTATATACGTTTAAGTTTTAAATTGAAGTGAATAATTCGTTTATACCTCACTGTCTTCTCGAAGCAAAACCCTAGCTCGAACATCCATCGCTGTCTCCTATCGCGTGCCACGCGCCTACCCCCTCAGTAGACCAACGCTCGACTTTGAATAATTTCTCGACCACCATTGCCAGAGATGAAGTCGACTTCGCCTGCGTCTGACACCATCTCCACTGCCACTCGCCTACAAACGATCGCAAACCCCCCTTCGAGCCCTGGATCAAAAGGCGATGCGAGCCCTAGCTAAAACTGCAGATCGACCCAACTTTCGCCTCCACAAACACGCCGCCTCCTCTAATCTTCGGTTGCGACCACGATGATGCCCAAGTCCAGGTCGAGATTCTCCCCTTCGAGTGATTTCGATTCGCTATTTTTTTTCTTTTCTTTTTTTTCCGATTGCAGCTTCGATTTTAAGAGAGGGGGAAGAAAGAGGGAACTAACGTGGATTCATTCAATTTGAATTCGATCTGAAGAAGGATGCGGCCATTTAAATTTTATTTCTTCTTGAAGCTATTAATTCGATTTGAACAAGAAAGGGGTTCGAACTGAAGGAGGAGAAAGGGGAAACACAATTTATCTTTTGTTATTGGCTTAAGAACGAAGAAAGAAAGAGATAAGGTCGGGTACTTGAATAGCTATTGAACTGATGGAAAAGATAAGTTGATGTGAAATAAATTTAACTACAGTTGACTAGTAAAATTATTCAATTTAAATTCAAATTCGAATCGACTCGAAAACGAAGCCAAAAATTTCGACTTCCTATTAAGGCGTGCCGCTAGGCGTTCGTAATGTTATACGCCTATTCTAAACACAATGGAAAAGGTTCTGAGTCCAAATTTGATCATATGGAGAAGATAGCTTTTTGAACCAGTTATAATATTAAATTTCGATTTAATTTTCAGTGCGTTTGCTTATCGTACGGCCAAACGATCACTCCAAACATTACGAAAATTGAAATCCGATAATAATACAATATTACAGATCCAATGGAACTGGTTTCGTCGAATTTCGAGACTGTGCCACGGAAGGCTATTTTCAAATATCGATTTAAAAGATAAATTTCAAAACTGAACAAAACAGTTTCAAATTCAATTCTGAAGCTCCTATTATCTTCAGTATTATCAATATGAATTTTCTAAGCCTTGAAAATATTTTTAACAAGCTTGAAATCCCAATTTCAAAATTTTACCCAATTGCAATAAATTAAATTCAATAATTTTAATTTCCAAATTCATTCTGATATTTGAATTTCAAATTAAACTAACTTCCAGATATTTGAAATCAATTAAATATTCTGATTTCCAATATCAAAAATTCGGGGTCGTTACAGCCTTGCTGCATCTCCCCTGCTTTTTAGTCATTCCCGGTTGATGAGGCTAGAGGCTACGATTACCTTTTAAAGGAATTTTCACTTAGAATGCTCATTTTCCTACAATGACAATGTACTGATAGCATTCATCCATACAAGTCCGCTCTGGGTCCGAACAAAACCGATGGCACTATTCCTACTACACTCATTTTGGAATCACCCTTAGGATTAGTAGCGATTAGCCCTTGCACTTCATAGCCCCATCTTCGACTCCATGCTCTTGTTTTCCTTTCGAAAACGTACTCGTTGGATGAAAGTGGTTTTCAGATAACTTACCCAACCCCGGTCTCTTTGAAACAACATACGATATTTCCGGTAAACTCAACCTCGGTTCTTTAGGAAATAAACATATGAAATAAGATCAAAGATCACCTCCTAACCGTTAGTGGACGGATTTCCTTACAAACGTCCAAGAAGAACGAAACGAGTTTATACGTACAGTATAGCACCTCAAACGGCAACTACACCATATAATTCCCGTATTCCTCCTAGATATTCCCAAAGTTATATTTTGGGTCCGGATTTGATAGTCGGTTATTTAACTATCAAATGACAATCATTCAACCAAACATTCTATTTTCCACTGAAAAACCCCAAATCTCTTTTTAATTTAATTTCGATAAATTAAATCTCTTTATCCAAATATGTGTACTTATCTTATCGAATTCAATAAATTCACAAACTATCCTTCAAAAATATTTGAAACCATTTTTGAAAATAAAGTGGAAAGTACCACTACGGTATCAAACCATGGATTCACAACTCAATGGTCACTGCCTTCGATTTTGCCACGTGAGTATACCATTACTTTCCGAAAACTTTATTTAATAATTATCTCAAAATAATGTTTATAAGTTTCTAAAATAATTTTCCAAGTTTAATCTAGGCAAATATACTTCAATAAAAGTTATTATACAAAGCCATATTAATATTTAATAATTTATCTTTTAAATTAATAATGCTGACTAATTCTTAAATAATAGTAAATCTTTAACAATCATTATAAGGTAACTAATTAATAATTAAATATGTTTTAACAAATTTAAAATAATTAAATAACTAGTTTCCAGAACATTTTTAACAATTTTAAAGTTACCTAGTTAATAATTAAAAATATTATTTTTAAACAAGCCCAATTTCTCGATTCTAATTTCACTTTGTAAATTAGGAAATCTTACTTGAGTTTAGTATAACCAATTTTATACTTATTTCCAACTTCATTTCTATCCTTCCAATTTATTTAAAATCTCGATTTTTAAACCTTTTATATTTAAACAAGTACCACCTATGAATTTATTATTTAAAATCCTTTTATATTCCTCTATCCCAAAATATCTATTTACAATATCCTGAATTTGTTAAGTACAAATTCCAAAAAAAACCATTTACTTTACCCAATTAATTTTTCCAAAATTCTATATAAATATTTTACTTCAAAATCCCTATTTGAAATTCTTTTATAAACTCAAACCATATTTTATTGGTATTTAAAAGTACCAAAATCTAAGCCAAAACTGCTATAGCATCCAATCAATTTAAATCACACAATAATCTATCACAGATTTATTTCAACAAAACATATATCACTACATATGAATTTCAATTCAACATTTTTGAGGAATCCAGTTGGATCACTCCAACCTATTTCCTTGCATCTACAGATGTTAATACAACTTTAAAAAAAAATACTAATTCCGCTTCGAGGCAGAATATCGCGGTATATAGGGTCATCCGCTATTATGCGGGGCACATATGGTCTCATCCGCTATATATATGCGGGAATATCAATCACTCCAATATATATATATATAAAATACTATATATAATATCACATTCAACTGATAAAATGTATCAATTTAATCAATCAATCATTAATTAATTTTAACTATTTAAAATTAATACCTACAGTCAAAAATTGAGTGAGATTAACTCACCTTGAGTTTTAATTCGGCAAACGTTCAAATTTTAAATTAAATCGAACACGTTCGATTTAACCTAAAATTTTAACTCGTTCTAATTGACTCCAAATTTGCTCCAGAGCGTAGTGCTCATCACCACGATTCTGTTGCCTCTTGTTTCGTCCGATTTCGACCTTGTATGACAAAGATATGAATTTTATAAGTTTTGGATATAAATTATATAAATAAATTTCAATTTTTTTAATTTACCAAAACGAAATCGTGGCCGCACATTCAAGCCTTTGAGATCAAGGTCGCTCGTCACCATCTTCTACACGTGAAACCTGGATCAAAACAGAACCCATCACCGCCTCTGTATTTCTCATTGTCGTACCCACCATGTCGCCCTAGAGAATGATCGGCCACCAGCATACGAAAGCCCTAGCCGAGCTCCACCTTCGACCCAAAACCCCGCACACTCGGTCGCCACTAGCCTTCTGAAAATGTATGCGAACCCACTGCCTTTCCCCTTGATTTGCCGCCAACATGCTCCACCATCGACGATCATAGCCATCCACCTCGCAGATCTCGACAAGCTCTTTGACTTTCTAGTTGAAAGATTTCGCTAAAAGCTGATGGATGGATCCGAAATTGAGGAAGAACGAGGTGAACTATCGTCCATTGAAATTTTCATGACGGTTGAAAGAAATGTAACTAGGGTTTACTGTATCACGTATATATAGGCGTATATATATTATTTTATTATTATTTTCACAATTAACGTGCTTTTCCAAACGAACTCCAATCGAGATGTGTCGCCTGCCGTTTATAATGTTTTACCCCTATTCCGAACACAATGGAACATGTTTTGGGGCCTAATTCGATAATATGTGGAAGATAGCTTTTCGAATCGAATTAAAAATATTCAATTTTCGATATTAATTTCAACGCGTTTCTATTTCGTACAACCAAACAGTAACTCCAAACGTTACGAAATTTGAAATCCGATAATAATACACTATTACGGATCCAATGGAACTATTTTCGTCGAACTCCTAGACTATGCCCCGAAAGGCTATTTTGACTCGTCGATTAATCGAGCAATTTTCAAAATAAACGAAATTACTTGAAATTTAAATTTTAAAAAATTAACAACTCAATTATAGTTCAATAGAATTTATACCCATATTAGAAATATTCTGATTTATATTAAATCAAAATTCAATTATTTACACTATTACCATATATTAATTTCACTATTAAATTAATATATAAAATTCCAAATTCTAACTTATCGACTTTTAATCCCATTTCAAAAGTCCACTATCGTCACTCTAGTTCGAATAAAGTTTAAATCAAATTAGGTATCATTCCCTTTTCCTTTAACTCCGAATTCACATATTTTTCCTAATTTCAAATATTAATTTACTATTTACCAAATATGTTTTTAACCACTATATTTGAAATTATAATCTGTTTCACTAATTCTTCCATATTCAAAATCAATAGATATTTCCAATTCAACATTTAAAAATGAATTAAATGTTCAAAATTAAACGACCAAAATTCCGAGTCATTACACTTTCGCTGAACACCTTATAATCAAACTGTGAAACTTAATTCACAAGGGCTTCATTCCAAAATTCCCTAATTCTCATTTACTTGACCTATATATTACTAACGAAAATTCCTTGTGAACTATTCAATAATAGTTAATGCTCATACTGGAAGAGCATAACTAATCAAATCCTAAATGATAATAATAAAATATTATCATTTCTAAATAATCAACTCAACTATAAAATTATATTAATTTTGAATATTATCATTTCTAAATAAATGATTATATATGAATTTATTTGGCTAGAAAGGCTTAATAATTGTATTAAAATAATAATATAAATTTAATAGTTTGCAAATTATTTTGGGAATGATAATTCTGATCTTTAGCAGTTTTCTAAAAGTGAGTATTAGGCACGCATCCCTAAAAGCAAACTTAATTCGCTAAAACTCTTCCCGCAAGAAAACATACTTTGCAGGTCCCTGTTTTTCATTTCGGCTGTTTTTTCCCTAAAGTACCCCTCCGCTTCTTGCACGATTGTTTTTAATAACGAGCTTATCTTTCTTGATTTCTTCTTCTTCTTCATTGGCGAACTTATCTTTCTTGATTTCATCTTCTTCTTCAACGGCGAGCTCAGCTTTATCGATTTCAATGGAAAACTGCAATTATACCATATAGCTGCAGAAATTTCTGCAACTATATGCAATAGTTGCAGGCAGACATTTCTGCAACTATACCATATAGTTGTTGCATTTCGGCAACTATGCAATAGTTGCAGACATTTCTGCAACTATACCATATAGTTGCAGAAATGTCTGCAATTATTTGCAAATTTTATAAATTTGAAAAAAAAATCGAAAATGTTCAAAATTTGCTGAATTGTTTGCAAATATTTGAAATAATTGCACCTTTACTACAAATATGAATTTTTGGTATCAACAATGGATCTCATTTTAAAGATCATAAAACTTAGGATTTTTTAGTGAAAACGGTATGTTGATCTGGTTTTTGTACATAAAGTTATACGCGTATGAAATGTTAAAAACATAAAGGGTATTTAGGTCTTTTTGTGTGCGCGAATTTGAATATAGGGACCGGAAATATAAGTTTTGTTTAGGAAGGATGTTTTCTCTATTTTAAAACCTATTAGAGATGTGAGCCAAACTTACCCTTTCTAAAAAAGGGTTTGATAAAGATGTTTATTATCCAATAGCAATTTGACAAAAGACTAGAGTTGCTGAAAAGAAATTGTTTTTTAAAGAAATAAAACAATTTTTATGTAAATTACGAGATTGCCACGTCGTTATTAATCAATGCCGAAGTCCATCCATGCCCCAGCTATCAATGCTGCTTACTTATGTCACATCAATCTATGTCGGCATTAAGATTCTGCTAGTTTTCAATATCAGCTCCTTAAAATTTTGATGCTGCATGTTTTATATCGTCAAGTCTTAAATAATAGCAACAAAGCAGTATATTTTATATCAGCTATAGTAATGCCGCAAGTTTTCCCCATGGTTTAAAAAAATGCCACATGCTTCCTATTTGACGCCATAGCTTAAGGCAGCAATGTCGTAAGTAGTAGTTCCGACATTAATTTCTTTAGGCAGTGATGTCACTAGTATATAAAATGGCAATGATGCCGCCCATTATCAATTTTGGCATTATTATTATGGCGCCATAGTAGCCCAGTTTTATGAGTTCAATGTCAATTGTTTTACGGCATTGATGTCGGAAGTCATCAATGTTGACCTTACTGTTTTAAAGCACCCAATATCAATGTTTTTATGATATTGATGCCGAAGGTTATCAATGTCGAAATTCTCATATTCCCAAGTTTAAAAGTTTTATAATACGCAAACTTTATAACTTATATTTTATACCATGCGACATAGATGATATCGGCCTTATGACCCTGTGTTTTATTAAATCAGAACTGTTTATTAATAGCGACATAGAGGGGATGCGATATTCTACATTTGCAATATTAATGCTGCACTTTATTAATATAATTAGTTTTATTGTATGGCTTTATAGCCTAAGGTTTTAGAGGTGCAACGACCTCAAATTGATTTCAAAGTTAATGAAAGCTATTTTATAAAAGCATATATCTTGGCATAATATTTTGGATAAAATAAAGGGCTATAATTTCCTTATTTTAAGTATGATTTCAAGGGTTAATCATTAATAAAGAATTATGTATTTAAGGAAATAAAGAGGGTATTTGGTCAAGAATTTTACTGGTGAAATTATTGTTCTTATTGCCATTAGATAAATTATGATAGGATAAATTGACTTTGAATTAGAGAATAAAGAACTAGATAATGGGACTGGTGTAGGGTAGGGCTATACACTTCAATTATTAGCCCCTAGTTGATATTAGTCCATAACAGCAGTGCGTAGGGCTTTGTTAAAGGTAAAACTAAAAGTAAATTTACATATAGAAAGGAATATATAACTTAGGTAGGTTATTAGTTGGCCAGCAAAACCATTAGGTCCTTAGTGAGCCTAGCAAAACTATGAGATAGATAGATAGTCATGATAACACTAAGATAATTATTTTTTGGATGAACAGTCCAGTTTTCTCCTAACGGTTAATTAGAGAATTTTGATATATCTGATAGGCCCAAGTCAACTGTACCGGTTTGTAGTAACCCTGGAAAAACTATGAAGTAGAGACAAATAGTCAATTAATTGAGATAGATTGGTCGGGTTTACCCATTCAACATGCATGCATATGATTGTTTATGTTTATTTACCCATTGTGAATGCAGGAGCATGATTGTGATTGACATATTTTCAAAAGGTACTAGTGAGGGGAAAACCCGTTCCACTCAGCGGCATGGTCTCAATAGATATCTATTATCGAGATGACATATTATTATTCATACCGGACTTTTTTGACTGACCCTAAGTTTTTGTTTTTCCCCTTTAACTCTTGTGTGCTTATTCGAGTAGTTTGAGAGTAAGGTTTCCAGGTTTTAGGTTTGACAAATAAAGCTTCCAAAGATGTGCAAGAGGCAGAGCTAGCTATATAGGAGTCTATTTATGTTCGCCGTGTTGTTATCATATTGTTTGAATGTATGTAATGACAAAAGTTGTATCTGTCTAGTAGTAAACTTTTATCAACCAAGGGGGCACCTTTATATGTCGCCCTCGGAGTATTTTGTAATAATTATATTTTATCTAAACTTGGGCAACGTTTTGGGATTATGTAATGAATATGGAAATTATTAATGAAATGTGTTTAAAAAAATTCATATTCCTGTGCTTTTGATGTTAACGATGCTATTAAACGATTTCATTTCATCACCGGAGAATAATACTATTGATGACTGCAGCTTCAGTAGCACTTATTTTTGGGCCTCGAAATATGGGATGTTACACAACCCAACCCCACCTTGCAACCACCTTCCTCCTTTTCCTTCCTTGCTTTCACTCTTGCCTTTTGCCTCCTTCACCCTCTAATTGCTCATGGCTGTGCTAAGTGGGGGAGCATTTCTTCATTTCTTCTAGATTTAACATAGTGGAAGGTGTTGTAATATTGTTATAAGGCTTCACTCTGATTTGGATTAGTTTTGCAAATATTTTGCTTTAGGAAATTAGAGAAAAAGAAGACATGATGTTTGCACAAAAAATGGGAAAACAACTTCAAGACGATGTAGTAGGGCTGTGAATACTGTTTGTAGCATACAGCTATCGTTTAATGGATTTTAGTTGTGTGTGTATATGGTAGAAAATCAATAGTTTGCAATAAAGAATAAATAAAGGACTAAAATGTAAAAAGACACAGAACTTATAGTGGTTCGGCCTGAATGAGCCTACATCCACTGTTCCTCTTTTATTATCTCTTTCATATCTGATTACAAGTACAAGCTTTGTATATGAGTGAACGTATTGTTGGAACTAAGGGTTTTCCCTCTCAAAGTTGTCTGCCATTGTTGGTGGAAGCTTAATTCTTTTCCATCCTCTATATGATGCCACATGCCTAGTATTTATAGAGTGAGGTTGTGAGGAGAGGCAGATGAGTACACGGCTTCTGGGCTTTGGTTCAACCTCTCTTCCTCTAGGCTTTGGTTCAACCTTTCTTCCTCTAGGCTTTCGTTCAACCTTTCTGTTGTTCCACTGCTCTTGCATGCCAGTGGAATACTATCCTTGTAGCTCCCTTCAGTCACCCATCCAGACCTTAGAGTCTTAAATGCCGGAACATGTATGTTCATCCTAAAAGTACAAAAAAGAGTGGATCCATCCGTAGAAGGGCTGGACCAGATATGTCGGGTGGGTCCAGCCCCAGAAGGGTTTGTCCAAGTGGGTCTAGTGGGTCCAGCCCCAGAAGGCCAGGACCATGTAGGTGTGGCCCCAGACCAGGTGGGTCCGGCCCTAGGGTGCCGGACCAGGTGGTCCCTAGTCTGTAGGGCTTGACCGGTAAGCTGGTCCGGTAGTGTCGGACCACATGGTCCCTGGTCCGGCCCTACCGGACCAGACCAGGCTGGTTTGGTAGTGCCTTTCCGGACCAGGCGGGTCTGGGACTGTGCCGGAATTCTTGGTCCGACACTGTGGCGACCAAAAATCTGGTCTGGCATTTGCCAGACCAAGTGCGGGTTCGACATTTGTCGGACCAAGGAGGTCCGACCTGGGACCGGACCAGGTATCCGGTCCTAGAGCGTCAGACCTATGCGTGTCCGACCCTCCTTGGCCGGACCAGGATGTTTGGCCCTGAGGGACCGGACCTGTGCGGGTCCAGTCCTCCTGGGCCGAACCAGGATGTCCGGCATGTGGGGCCGGACCTATGTGGGTCCGGCCCTTGTAGGCCGGACCAGGCTGTCCGGCCTTGTAGGGCTGGACCTGTGTAGGTCTGGCCCTACCGAGTCGGGTTTTTTGGTTCGGCCCTGCTGGGATGGACTCGTGTGGGTCCGGCCTGGGCTGTCAGGCCCTGCGAGGCCGGGCACGTGCGGGTCCAGCTATGCTGGGCTGGATTTGGCGAGTCCGGCCCCGTTGGGCCGGGCTTTGCTGGGCCTGTACGGACCTGATTTTGTAGGGCAGTTTCTTTGCTGGTTTAGGCAGGGCCGGGCCCTGGCAGAAAATGGTCTTCGAGGCTTTATTGTCGGACCGTGTTAGGCAAATCATAGAATGACCATACCTTTCAAATTGTTATTCGGATTGAGACGCGGTTCGTATCGGTGCTCACATCTTAACCTTGTGAACATTTCTAAGCAGCTCTGAGTCTATTCAAGGACTTTGACAATTTTTCCTCTGACTTTTCATATTCACTATGCAGTGGGTGAGAATGCCCACAACACATGAAATAGCTCACTTTTGCTCTATGAATTTGTAAATATTATACAAGGGTGTGCCTCTCCTTATATAGTCTTTAAGATGGTGAGCCTTGCTCACACCCTCTACCATGCCATGGAAGGCTCATCTCCCATTACTTCTCTTTCACATCGCTTCTCCTTTAGTTAAATATTTTATACCCTTCTCCTTATAACATCTCTTATCCACTTGGAAGCTTCTAAAACCTTCCATTTCTTTATGAATAGGAGTGCGTGTTAATTAGTTTTTAATGTATTCATTTGATCATTAGACGAGGGCAAAAGAGTTTGAACAACTTATATCGATTAAAAAGCTATTTACCGATAAACTGAGGTCACATTATCGTTTTTTCTTCGAAGAATATATTTTTGTAAATAATTTTCAAAAACAAGTTACTTATCATTATTCTTTAATTAAATAATGTTTAACAAGGTTATAAAATCATATTTATAGTACTTAATTATATTTCAAAACATTTCAATATTCGAAGACGAATTGTTTGAATTTCCGTGTCACTACATTCTCCCCAACTTAGAGCATTTGTCCTCGTAGTTCAAACAAGAACGATAATCAAAGGAGACGGAAGAATAAGATATATATATATATATATTATATATCTTACTACTAAAACAATATACAAACTAAACTTCAAACCAAAATGCATACTGAGCGACTCCACCTCAAGCGATGAGTTCGCTACAAAAGATGTACGATACTAAGATAAAAAGGAATCCTAATCTCCAAGCAACTATGGATGGAATTCCCTCAAACTATCCTCTTTCTTCCTTGCACAACCCTAAGAAACCTTGCTTCGTGGCACTTCTAACTTTAACAAAGGAACAAGCACACAAGTACCCAATTAGCATTCAAAGTCTCTAGCAAACAATGCTTGTTGTTTGCTCCGGTTCCAAACTCTCCCATCGCCCAAGAACGATAAACTATCTACTAAGAATACCTTACACTCAACAGCCTCGGGTCATTACTTAGACGATTATTTATGCTACCTTATAACTAATCGAAGAGTCATTCCCCAAACTCTTCAGAAGCCAACATAACACATTATACAAATGTACTAAAACCCATACGATGCACATGGACCATCTGTATTCAATATCTGATCTGATCACCTACTCTATCACATAAATTTCACTTTCAAACTAGTATAGATCATTTGACCTCTCTAGTCGGACTCCGATTTGGTTCCTTGATTAGAAATCTCCATTCTCCTAACATAGCCATATACTATGATAGAAAACATCGAGATCATATACAAACCCGTATCAAGTGTTTGCTGTCAAGAATCAAGTGGTAAATCCTTGTTCAGACCAATGTAAATTACCTAGAAAACATGTACTCGAATACTGAATTAGGAATAGTCATGCAAATAAAACGATCTACGTTTAACTTATGTACTTACCCTATTTGTTTCTTAACTATACCCATTTCTTTATATCACATTTCTTTATACAAATAGTATGTCATTCCATACTAAAATCATTTATGAACCATTTCATAAGACATAACGTCAAGTTTATAAACATTTTATAGCTTAAGTTCATACTCGTATAATACTCCACTACATTATAAGAGTATATACCAAAAAATTAATTTTTATTAACATATATGTTTAACTATTTAACACTTGTTTTAACTTACTACGTTTTCAAATCTAAGTGTTATATAAACTCAACTTTATATTTTAAAAACACATAACTATAAGTTCTATAATGATTCGGAAGTTTCCATCCATCGAAAATCGCTGAAAATTTCCGTTTCATTTTAAAAAATTGAAAACTAGCAAATAAAATATTATATCGTGATGCACATACCACACATTCCTAATGCATAGACTGCATGTGTCCATGAAATAACTTAAAAAGAACACTTTAGAGCTAACCACCAGTTTTCATTTCAAATCATTTTGAAATAATATGTACATATAACTTTTGTATATCAAATGATACTTTGGGATTTAAATCGAATCTATTTTACTAAAATAACTTTGTAGTATCCCTTACTTAGAAACCCAAAAAGAACATTGATGATGCTGCAGTCATCACCCAAATTATTTTCAAGCGACAAAGGTGAGTTTAGTACATCTAAAACATACTTTTGGTACTTAACCAAAATCATTCCAAAGTGGTATCAAATACTTTGTATAATAATACTAAGTATCATGATCTAAACCAATCCCCAAATATTTACTTTTAGAAAGACTAATATTATTTTCTCTGAAATCTTGAAAAATATTTTCAAAGATACAACAGGCTTCAATGCCAAACTCTTAGACCTCAAACCCATATTCACCAAATTCCCAAAAGACCCCATAAGGTGATTAGTCATATCTCTCTGAAACTCATGATGCATACACATAATTGAACATCTTGTTCTTCTTTAGTGGCGTGTCAACTAATCCTAACCCGAACTGAGACAAAGTAATGAACTGATTCTCATACTCCGCCACAGTCATGGCCCTCTGCTTTAGGTCCAAGAAACTCCTAAACAACAAAGTCTTTCCGGGTTCCTAAACAAACTCCATCTTAAACTCATCTTTAAATTGGGCCCATGAGAAGTCGTTCTCTTGGACATCATCTGTAATAGAACGCCACTAATCCATGACTGCATCTGTCAGATGTCGTGATGCCAACCTATGCTTTATTGCATCATCTAGCCCTATATCTTCAAATATCTGATCACATAATTTGAGCCAAAACTGAACTTCTATAAAAGTCTCCATGCTACTAAACCTCTTTCCAGCACTTTCCCATAATCGTGGCGGAGCGAAGCAAAACTCATTTAAGGCCTTACCTGCATGATCTCCTTTACGAAATTCACCCTTAGTTCCTTACCTGGAGCAACATTCCTCGGTGCTCGATTCCTGCCATTCATGATTGTACTACCACGACTACCTCTAGCATTGGCAGCTCCAGTACTCATAGTTTTTACTATCTAACTAAGGCAAAACTTCTTCTAGGACATGAAAGGATAGAGATTATTCAAAGTAGGAGTTGCTAGAAGGAGATATTCCTAAGGAATAATTTTTAAATTTTATTTTTCAATATATAAATACGCTCTCATATGTATAATATACTCTACTCATTCTAGGATGTCGACTCATTCTAGGGTGTCGCTTAACCTATATCTAATGAACCATACCCAACCAAAGCCAAGGTGTTCACTTAACCTTGAGCTCTGACACAAAATGTAACAACCCGACTTATCGACCCTTGAATTTCGACACTAAATACATTCACATTATTCGTATGCCAAACGCCTAAGAGCCAAAAAAACAAAATAGAACAAGAAAGAGAGAACATAACATTAGAATCTCACAATGGAACGATAATATATAATATAAAAGGAACAATACAAAGGGTTGTTCTGAATACAGAAATTTTAGATTTACTAAAACCTAAGTACTATCATCAGCCTTGACGGTTATAGTTGTCTGTCCTTTCAATGTTGATATATACAATATAGTAATGCAGTGGAAATAATAATACTACTGTAGGTAATCATCTGTCTTCTCTTCATAAGCTCCAAAGCATCCAAAGCTAAATCTAAAAATATACACCGGCTAACCTGAGCATTATAAGAAAATAACACCTGGATCAGTCTGGTAAACCAGCTTAAGAAACTCAAAAAATATACAATAAGTAACAGTAACTATTGAGACCGTACAGATTACCGTAATGGTTTTCCACCCAAATGAAACCAACCATCCATTAAGTGAATATATGGATATAATAGATAATGTGTAGGGTGTTGAACATAAATCTGAAATAACAGTTGTGCGTACGACACAACAATAATAGGTATACGATTAGTACCGCTAAGTTGCGTTTGTATATGGATTTTTCCAGGGAAATCTCTTTGGTCTAGCCGCATCCAAACTCCATGACAAGGATCAAAAACTACCATCCGAGCATCGTATATCTCTCTCTAGATAGGATACACTCTAAGGTAAACATAACTAGATCACCCTCAGTGTGTGATCCGAGCTATATCAACTCCCGCTTGCAACAATCGATAAGTATATCTAGATATGGAGTTGATATATCTTTGAGGTTAGCTAAACCTCTTAGCTATGTCCCTCCTCTGTTTTCTATCATTTTCCAAATGTCGAGGCTACGTTCGACATCTTTCATACGAGTCTTCATCACTCGAACAATATACAAATCCCTAAATGGATTCCATCATCTCGAATGGATCAAGAATCGCTACACGGATTCGAGCATCTTGAATAGATCTCAAATCTTTACATAGATTCCCATATAAGTCCTCTGACGAATGATAACGCCGTCCTCTTTCGTGGAATACTCCTCGAGATAGTCAGTCCCACACGATAGCATCGTTTGAAATGTAAATGGTGACCACTCCCTTGGAATTAACCTTAGGTAGGCAGTTTAACTCTATAATATTTCACTTCATAACGCTGAGAACATGGATTGTGTATATGGTTTTGAAGTGGTTATAGGTTCAAGTCATCTCATATAAGTACACTTTTCCCACTTACCGAATGCTCCAAAACTGATCGATGAATTTCCAGTTAATTCAATTTTTGTTCTCTTAGAAGTAAGCAAAATTAGAGACATTTCGTACTAATACTCCTCTCCGGGGGTTCTCATTGGTTTGAAATCCCAAAGCCTTTCAATACTCCATAAGTTAATGTAAGGTTAAGTTCGATAGTTGATTAATCGACTACCTAGTTAAAAAAAATTGCTTATACAAATCAATATTCGTATACTTAACTCATTTCCAACATTCCAACTTAACTCTTCGTCATCCAAGATTGAAGCTAGGTAAGTTAGAGCACTGGTTGCATCAAAGTCTTACCTAGACACTTCATTCTTGAATTTGACAAATATATAAGTCTACCTCGTATGCTTTTAATGTTAAGGATAATATCAATGATTTCTATAAACAAGTAAGAAATCAACATGATTAACACGTTTTCGATATTTTCCAACTTAACTATTTCTCGATCAAGAGGGAAGCTGGCAGGTTAGAGCTTTATTACTCATATCCTTACTCGAACAGCACTCTTAACTCTCACAAATAGATAAGCCTACTTCGTCGACTTTTAGTATTAAACACAGTTAATTACCTTTTGTAAGGATAGGTTGTTATAACTATCCCGGCTGATGACAGGATGGTTTACTCTGATAGATGTATGCATATACTTAAAACAAGAAATGTCACTATACAAGTAAATAAATTGGTATTATTGGGTCAGTCCATAAACAAGATTCATTATAACACCTTAATGTGAAAATGTATGAAGGTTTTAATAGACATCGTTTTATTAGCTTTTGTTTAAAACATGTAAGTAGTGTAAACTATTTGTTATTTTGAGTCAACCCATAAACATTGTCCATCTTAACACTCTAAGTTAAAAAGGTCGAGAGGTTGACTTGGTTTTAAAAGACCCAAATTTTGATTTGACCTTCGCCTAAATTATGAAAAGCAAAATAAATTTTATGTTTTGTATATACCCTTAAGATTTAGAAGGGTATTATACAAGTAAATAAATTGGAATAAGTTATTATCTGGTTTTATAAAGAAAGGACTTTATAAAATATTTTTAAGTGGAAATTAGAGAGGCATCCCTATCATACTTTCATATTGTAAAGAGGGTCCTTATCAAAGTTTAATTGTAAATCGAGTCCCTATTTTCTAGAAACAAAGAAAAATTATTGCTGAGATGTCAGCAACTTTTATAAATAAGTGCTGATATTTTAGCAACTTTCCATGTCAAAGTTTCATTGTAAATTCGGTCCTTATTTTCTAGAAACAAAGAAATATTATTGTTGAAATGTCAGCAAATTTTATAAATAAGTGCTGATATTTCAGCCACTTTCATACATTGTGTTCACAGTGTACATAAATGTTGCTGAAATGTCAGCAATTTTATAAATAAGTGCTGATATTTCAGCAACTTTCATTCACTATGTTCACAGTGTATAGAAAAGTTGCTGAAATGTCAGCAACTTTTATGAAAAGTTGCATCATGCTTTGCAATAATCGTGAATAAAATACAGGGACCAAATTTACACTGAAATTTAGTGAAGGACTTTTCGTGTATTTTGAACCTTAATAAGGACTTGTGCCAAAAGTACCCTATTTTTAAACTTAGATGAAAATTTATGAAATAATTCAAACAATATTGGTATTGAATAAAATTTTAAATGAAAATTTATGTGATTTAGAAAGATTGGTGTAGTCAAGAAATCAATAATTTTAGAGTATAACTTTCAGTTTTGTCCAAGTAAGTTTGTTAATTCCATTCTTGCTTTATGCATAAGAAAGCATTCGTAAAACCTAAACGTAAAGAGAGTGAGAACAACGATAGAGGGATAGATATATTCACCTATATATCTATATCACTTAGGTCAGTTTGTAACATTTTTTACTAGTTAATTTGTAATAGTTATTATCGTAATAAATTAACAACAGTTATTTCCGTTACAATCTATTACAACGGTTATTATCGTAGTAAATGTCGATAACTTGGTATTTAAGATAAAGTACAGTGGGCAGATTTGAAATTTTCTCCTTTATTCTTACCTATCGCAGTCCTAACGCTCATACATTTTTGGCTTTCATTATTCCTCTTTCCTGTTTTCAATCTAGGGTTGCTACCATAATCTATAACCACCATCGCTTTGTCAAGGGTAACCGCTGTCGCCTTATCTAGGGTAACTGCCTTCGCCTCTTCAATCCTTCAGGTATTTATCATTTTTCTCTTCATACATTTGTAATTTTATTTTCGATTTGATTTTGAATTTTGATTCGAGTTCTAGATTCAATTCAAGGTCGAATTTGTTTCGCGTATCAAATAGTTGAAATTTTTTGATTCATGTATAGGTTTTTGATTTTGAATTTTGTTTTGTGTATCGAATAGTTGAAAACTTTAATTTGATTTTGAACTTTGTTTCATGTATCAAATAGTTGGTCTTCAATCATTTCAAAAGTGCCATTATCTACCTTATTTTATTTTTCAAATTCATTTTTCCTTTCTCAAGATCTATGCATATTGATTAAATTTGCATTTAAACGTGGTGATTACTGCTACATCGCCAGGAAAAACTACAACCAAAAGCATAATATCATAACAGCTGTGCTATTCGCTCCTTAAAATAACAATTTTTTGGATGTTTTCAAAACAATAGAATGAATTCTTAATTTTTAAATAGTGAATTCATGATTCTACATAGTACAAATACAAACACAAAAGATATTGCTCATTTCTGCAGTTTCGGGTTTCATCATTTTGGATGTTTTTATTTGAAGGAACAGAAGGATACAAAATACTATGACACAATTCCATCTTTAGACACAAAATTAGTGACTTTTTAATCTATCGATTGTAATATCCACTTGGGTCTACACTTGTAATCCATCTTCAAAACGTGCTTAAACCCATCTTGTAGACCTAGATATACCACATCTCCATTTAGTTTGCTAATAAACTCGATTTATAATTCATGTACAATATTTCAATATACAAGTTTAGTAAGGATTGAGACCAGAATGAATGATCTATTCTAGTTTCCTTTTATATTTGATGCCCCTGATTTCTTTATTACATTTTTGTTGTGAAATATTTGGTATTATTTACATAAATGCAACCATCTATTAATTTAAGTATTTGATTTCAATCTCTCTATTTTGTTTACTAATAAACTTGATTTATAGTTCATGTACGATATTTGAGTATAAAGTTTAGTAAAAATTAGGACCATAATGAATGATTTGTTTTAGTTCTCTTTTATATTTGATATATTTGATTTCTTAATTGCATTTTTGTCGTGAAATGTGTGGTATCATTTACATAAATGCAACCGTCTACTAATTAGAATCCATATTTGTATGTGAATAACAAATAAATAATAGAATATTTTGAAATTGAGATACTCTACAATGTTTAACACTCATTAAAAACATTGAGCTATTGTTATTTTGAAATCATATTTCTTTCATATAGCATATAGTATACATCATAATGTAATTCCAAAATTATTTATTATTAAAATAAATTTTATAATTGTTTGCAACTTGGTAATCATTTCACAATAACTGATGCTCGGTTTAGATAAACTGAGCTAAACTGAGCACGTTTGTTCAAACTAAGCTTATGCTCAGTTTATGTAGAATGTGCTCGGTTTAGATTGACTGGGCAAGTGCTCAATTTACATAATTGAGCTAAGTATTGTTGTTTTTTCACAAGAGTAGTTTAATTTTGGAAACCTTTGATTATATATGATACAATTTCTGATTTTATTATTATTGAAATATTTTAAGGTTTCAATATGCAGATGATTTTTTACATTTTATCAGATGAGCCATAATTGCTGTTTGAATTTGGACTGACGCTATTTGGTAAGTGTAAGGGCTTACTATTTTGATAGACGAAGGGTTAAGTCATACTCTTTTCTAAAGGCATGTTTTAAATTTCAAGGAGTTTGTAAAATATTTAATATAACGTTAGCCTCACTTTAGTTAAACTTTAAGATAATTATTTCTAATTAGTTATTTTACTGCTCTATCATTTTCTTTGACATAATTGAACTGCAATGCAATGTATATATGTATCAACCTATTAAGAGCTCTCTCAACAAAAAAGGCAGTATCTCATACTGTGATGCCATTTTTGTTTTTGCTTTTAAAATTTATGATGCTAATGACACTTCGTTTTAGTATTTCTGCTTTAAACTTGACTTAGTATATAAACCTACCAAAGTCCTAGAAATCTTGTCCTCGAAGGTGTGCATTAGATCGATATGAGCAAATAAGATTATCAAAGATGCTGAGAAACCAGATTTGTTTTCTTCTAGTGCTCATTCATAAAAACTGGACAAATATCCATTCAGTAATTTATACTTGTAAGTTGTAAATATACTTTTCATTAATATAACTGGTTTGAACCAAAACAAAATAGCAGCGGTGTATATTTTTTTCATAATAAAATAGTTATGCTAATAAGATTAAGACATGAAAAAAAACATAGAAATGCAAATATTTTACACCTGAATAAGAGCAAAGCAGGATATTAGGATATGAAAACACCAAGACATAAGTATACGTAAATGCAACATATAGACATGTTAACGCTAAAAAGTGAACGCTAACATCCGGTGTGTGTAATAGAATCGTGAAAGCACCACCCGTTGGTACGGGAACAGAATACAAGCAGAGAATAGCAGTAAAGCGGTAAATGACAACAGATTTATAGTGGTTCGGCCCGTAATTGAGCCTACGTCCACTTTATAGTCTTTTATTGCTGATTCGGTTACAAGATGATACAATATTCTTCATAGTACAATACAATTCGATCACAGAAACACTCTCGACTGCTAACTCAAACTTCGATGATGAAATTCGATGAATTCGTGTCGGATGTATGAAGTTCTTCCCGAAGCTTGTTGTAGTGTCTCGAGTATTTGAAGATCTTTGTGTGTTGATTGAGTTGAGAGTTCAGCAGAATAACGACGCTTGAAGAAGTGATTGGCCAAAAGTCCCCTTCATGTTGAATGTGATGGTGTATTTATAGGAGCTGAATCCTGGGCAGAAATCTTGCTAAGTCTTAGGTCGCGTACGACCTAAGTTAGGTCGTAGGTCGCGAGCGACCTAAGCTAGGTCGCAATCTACATTCGACTTAAGAAATCAGCTAATGTAGTTGCACTTGGCTTCATTTGAACAAGTAGTAGGTCGCTGGCGAGTTAAGGATGGTACTAGGTTGTTGTAGTTTACTCTCGGTCTTCTCTAAAGTAATAGGTCGTGTGCGACCTAAGGTAAGTCGTAGGTCGCAGCTGTTTATAGGTCGCAGATAGCTTCAGCAGTTAGGTCGGGAACTCTCTTAGGTCGCTAGCTACCTTAGGTCGTTAAGTTCCTTAGGTCGCTAGCTACCTTAGGTCCTTAAGTTCCTTAGGTCGCTAGCTACCTTAGGTCGTTAAGTTCCTTAGGTCGCTAGCTACCTTAGGTCGTTAAGTTCCTTAGGTCGCTAGCTACCTTAGGTCGTTAAGTTCCTTAGGTCGCTTGCTAGCTTAGGTCGCTAATTACTATAAGTCGCTAGATTCCTTAGGTCGCCGAGTTTTAGGTCGTGACTAAAATACGAGTTAACATTTGCCCCTCGAAGTATACGCCTATGCCATAGGTCGTGTGCTTCGACTTAATCTCGCTAGGTCGTGAACGACCTAAAGCTTGTACTATCCCGTACGCCTGTTCGCCTTCTTCTCCCAGCTTCATATAAATAGATTAGGTCGTGCCTTCCTCCTCACCTTACTACTATGAGATCCCATTGCCATTGACGAATTCTTAATTCTTCGGAGGCGAATTCATCCCAGCAAACATCGATCCACTTCTATCAGTATATTACGTAAGTGGATCAATCCCTTCTCCTTCGCAACCGCTGATCGATCGTAAATCCACGTTTACCGACCCAAGTTTAATTTCGTGTGTCATGCTTTATTTTTTGGTTGTTTCGATCGATTTTTGATCGTTGTTTGATATATGTATTGATTCATGATCGCACAGAAGTTTTCACAATGGATCGGTGGGATTTCTAGTCGATTTGCCGAATGATTCGGAGGTATATGGATGATTTCCAGTTGATTTGCTGGATGACTTGAGGATGAAATGAGGAAGATATCGAATTCTCTTATAATGGCGGTATTGGGTTATCGGATCCAATATGATATTGCTTGGAGAGGAAGTCAGCGACCTACCAGATTTGGACGACCTAAGAGTTAGGTCGCATGGGAATGCTTGGCGATCTAAATCTTTGCGATCTAATAATATTCGCGACCTAAAGAGTCTTCGACCTAAGCTAAGTCGTATGCGACCTAGGACTTAGAGGAAATTGCACCGCTTTGATTCACAGTTACACTGTGCGACCTAAAAATGCTACGACTTATGTTAGGTCGCAGAGCGACCTAGGACTTGAACCACCTTTGCACTGCTTTGAACATCTTGACTCGCACAATACGACCTAAAAAGCCCCGACCTATGATAGGTCGTTAAACGACTTAAGACTTAGAGGAATTTGCATAGAAGTTGGCTGAATTCTTGAATTTGAACTGTGTTGCATTTTCTTTCAAACTGTCTTGACTTTAATGCCAATAACCTGCCTAAATACAACACTTGCAGAAAAACGGGACAAATATACTGCCATTGACTGCCCACATCGCATGACAGATTAGTTGATAACGAATAATTAACTTAAATGAATTCTGTGAATAAAATGCTGTGAAATGACTAATTCAAATGAAATGTTGAAACAAAGCTGGAATAATCAACCTAAGCTAACTTGTTTGCAACAATACAACATCATATTTGAACCTGAAATAACAAGCCTCGAAACTTTGTAATCGACAAACGTCAATTGTCTCAATTTCAGTTATACTCACTTGTTATTGTTTTAGTTTTGCACAACACTTCACACTTTTTAGGAAACGTGCACCTTTATATTTAAATATCCAGTTGATTGTGTAGAATGACGTCCCAACAAGAAGATTCAGGACCAATTGAAGGAGCTTTCCCGATTGCCAATCCTCTGATTGATCCTCCGGAGAGAACTCCGACTACTCTGAGCCACAGAATTTTTAGACAACTGTGTATCCAATTTGGTATTGCCGATTCAGACGCTATATTCCCTGGAGCAAATGATACAGCTGACAGGCCACCTCTTGGTTTTGTCGCGGTGAATCGCCACATGTGATTAAACGGAGCTATTCCGCCTTTCAATGAATTTCTCCAGGAACTTTTCCTTCGACTAGCTATCTCGCCTTTTTAGCTACACCCCAACGGCTACGCCGTTCTGATGGGGTTGTGTGTTCTGTTTAGGAGGACGCTTGACCGTCTTCCGAGTTTTGACGAAATTTTCTATCTATGTACCTTCTCTAAGAATAAAGATCATCCTTCGATTGTCCTTGTAAGGGGTGCCAGAAATCGGAAATTGATCTTGGATTTGCCTGAAAGTGCTCACGGTTTTTTAAACCAATTCTTGTTTGTTCGATGTCCTCCGGGATTCTACGCAGTTTGGAGAATCGGGAGTAAGATTGCCTTTCTCTGTTCATCTTATAAGTTTTTCGAAACCCGAATTATCAAATGCTTATCTTCGTTCTATTTCTTTTTCCAGCACTTCCTCCTCCGCTCAGAAATCCGAACCTCAAATCGATCCTTGAGACTTTAAATGCTATGGCGGCGGAAGAAAGAAGTGCCAAATTTTTGCTAAAAGATGAATTTTTGCATCAGTATGGGCTTTTACACTCTTCTCGCTCTACTCAGCCTTGTGTAGTCCCAAATTCTCCAGTAAAAACATTGGATGCCCCAGTTCATGCTGAAGAACTTACTCCTACAGAACCTACCATTGAGACTTCATTGGTAAAGTGTTCTACTTCTACCGACATTGCGGGGCCGTCCAGTAAGTTAGCTCTTGCCCCAGTTGCTGAAGAGGAGGAAAATCTTCACATTTCTGAAAAGATGGTTGAGGTGGAAGTTGAAAAAGATAATTCTCCCGTGCCCCAAGGCGATGATACCTTTGACAGTCTGAGCGACATCATGATAACCTCTCAGGAGCTCTTTAAAGATGATGTTTCTAAAGCGATCTCTCCTGTTATCGAATCGACTTCTTCCTTGCGACAAACTACAACGCCTTCTACACAAGCCATTGCTACTCCCATACCACAGAGTGGTTTGTAATTTGACGCGCGTAGCTTACACGCCACACACACTTAGGATGCTAAGCACTTATATGTACTTAAATTCTCTACTTCGAAGATTTCTGAGACTTGCTTTTTCTTCAATTTCAGGTTCTACAATGGTGCGTAGTGGCTCGTATTATGACAACTTTCGGCGCTACGGAGGGCGCAATAATTATGATTACAGACGCTATCTCCCCGTCCGCAAAGAATCCGACGAAGAGCAAGCCATTAGAAAAGCTGAAGAAAGGCGAGCTTATGAAGAGCAGCAAAGAAGGAGAGACGATGACCCTCACAAAAGAAAACATCAGGACGACAAAGGGAAGAGGCATGCTGCCGATGACCTGAGTAAGCGGGTTAAACTCAGTGAAAAGGACACGTCTGCAATATCCGAAAAGACCGACGCTTCTATCCCTTCCGATACTCCGGCCGGCTCCCCTCCTTTAAAGAAAACCGATATCCAAGCGATCATCAACAGACCCCAGTATCAGGTTAAAGACGGACCTCCAACACTTCAAAGCCGGTTCCCGAACTGGTGCTTAAAAGGAATACGCTTCGACCTAGATCTGGTCCCGATTGATAAGCAAGCCATGCTCATAAATCTTGATGCAGTTAGGCTTGATGTTGAGAGGATGTCACAGTGGCAAAAGCTTGTTGATGAACTACAGAGAGTCAACCACATGAATCTCGAAAACATGCTAACTCTGGAGAATGATAAGGCCGAATGGGACAAATGGTGCAAGCAGCATGATGCAGAGATGACGAGTATCGCAGACGACAACGCAAAGCTTGAATCTGAAGTTAAACGTCTCAAGGAAGATCTCGCCACTTCCTCTGCATCGCATACTCAAAAGGAAGAAGTCTTCCAGAAGCAGGTGCGGGACGCACACGCTGCACAAAGGGATGCTGAAATGAAGCTTGCAGCTGAGCAGCATATTACTGAGAAATACCGCACAGAAAATGCTGAACTGCGGGAAAAGTTTTATTCCCAGAATGCAGAGATCGAAATGCTAAAAGCTAAGCTTCTTAAAGTTGAGAAGGAACGTGATGACGCGGTCGCTGGACAAGTTGCGGCCGAAGAGTCTCACGAAGTCACTAAAGCTAGCATCGATTCTACTCTATTTGACTTCTACATGCACAACGTTCTGGGCCGTGGCAGCCTCTCATTCTTGGGTCCCAAATATAAGATTACACTTGCTGAAGTTTGGGAGACCATACTTGATACGTTTGCCGGCTATGCGGAGGCAGATCTTGCAGCGCTTTATCTGGATGATGAAGCACGTGATGCGCTTATTAGAGGCAAAGAGAAACTTGCCGAAGCTAGAGCCGGGACAGTGGCAGAGAAACATCCAGAAAAGACAATATCTCCAACTGCCCCTGTCCACACTTCAACTTTGACCGATGCTGATATCATCGGTTCTAGCTCTCATTCTCCACTTGCTGCAAAAGATGCTGAAGCTAAGCTCGTCGTTACTGAGTCTCCCCTGACCCAAACTGAAGAAAAGAGTCAAGAAGAGACTGAGGCTGATAAATTTGAAATTGATTTGTCAAAACCGACATCTCCAGGTAACTTCAAGTCAGATTCGGCCCAAGTAGATTATTCATTTGATTCAATTGATTTGGATGAATTTCTCGCTTATTACTTAAGTCCTGGTGATCCAATATCTTCTCTTTTTTCGGAGAACACTAATTTTGACTTCTTTTCTTCTGTAGCAGAAGCACCAAAAGTTGTGCTCGCTTCTCCTTCTTTTGCTGCCGCTCCCTCTTCTTCTCAAGTTACTCCTCTTCCAGCTTCTCAACCGGGATCGCAAGAAGAGAAAATAGAAGCTCTCAAAGACTTGGACGATCCGGTTGTTTCGCAGGAGCAGAAGGCTGTGGAGCTTGAAGAAGGCGAAAAGACTCCGGAGCAGTCTTTTGATGACGACGCGAAGCTTTCCACACTTCTTACTACTCCTGGAAGTGAGTCTTCCTCGAAAAGGAAAGGGAAGCGTGCCATGAAGAAGAAGAAGAGTGCTTCGGTTGACGAAGAAAATGTTGAAGAAGACCCAACTACTCCTCCTTCTCCATCCCGTCCACGCCGGATCCTGAAACTGGTCATCAAACCGGGTAAGGGTACTAAAGGTGGGAAGAAGGAGTAATAAACTGGGCTTTTTTGTCTTACTTTTTGCTTGTATCGACCGAAGATTGTGCGGGTACCGGTCCCCGCTTCTTTTGGTAATCTGCACAATGTAAAAATTTCTCATAGTATTGAATAAAAATAGATATTTTATTTGTACAAATTCTTGTGTACGTAGGAATATATCTGCTCTTCATTTGAAGTGTAGAGTAAACGATTCTTTTTACTTGTACAAACTTTTTGTCTGTGTTTCAAGAATGCATTCATTCCACTTCTTCTTTACATGATATTGCAATGAACTTGTGGTATGTCGCTTGTATATTACTTTCATTAATGTAACTGAATTGTATAATGTTGCCCCCATACCACAAGTATATTGTAATATTTCTTGCTTTTACAAGACCGATATTCTCATTTCAGAGAATAACTATTCCACTTTTAAGGGAAGAATTATTCTGCTTTTAATAGAGTATATCTTGTCCTTGGAGAAATTTCTATTTTCTCTCTCTTTTTTGAAGAACACTTCAACTTTCGGAGATGACCACTTTTATTTATTAAAAAGTAGATTTTCCTACGCAGTGAGATGAACTTCTGAGGGAGACTTTGATTTCGTGCCCCAGTGAAGAGCTTATTTTTGGTACTTCGAGCACATTGAAGTGTGCTTCCGAAGAGGTCTTTTTGTAGTACTTCAACTTTTTTTTTAGGAAAAACTTTTTGAGATAAACAAGTTAATCTTCCTTTAAGAGTTGAAATGTGCTTCTGGAGAAGGCTTTTTGGTTCGAGCATTCTATTTTGGGACATGCCTCCGAAGAGGGCTCCTCTGAAGAGTTGTGCCTCCGAAGAGGGCTTGTGCCTCCGAAGAGGGCTTGTGCCTCCGAAGAGGGCTTGTGCCTCCGAAGATGGCTTGTGCCTCCGAAGAGGGCTTGTTGATTGCCTGAAAGTTACTTTCTCATGGTCGGACGGGTCCACGGGGCAGACGCAAGTTGCTTGATTGGATGTTTGTTTGCACAAACGATCGCAATCAACTAACAAGGTGCCCCTTTAGTGGTCCTGCCGATCTTTTTGATTGAGGAAAGCACTCCCATTTATTGGCGTGCCTTGTTAGAGGGCTTTGGTTGGTTGGTGTGCCAGGAAGGTTGCGTCTCAGGGGCGAGTGGATCCATGGGACGGACGCAAGCTGTCTGATCGGATGCATCACGACCAGTTAGCGAGGGTCCTGTTCCTTCTGCTTGGGAAGGCGTCCCTTTAGTGGATCTACCGGCTTTCCTGTTGAGAGGCATACCTCCTTTTGGCTGCTTCTATGTTTGCCGGCCCATGTTTTCTCATCGTCTGCTCATCGGCGATCCTTTATTATTGTATCCAAGCGCATTTTCCTTTCTTTTGCAAATGAATTGCTTTATCCGAAGAAGTAGATTTCACTGTCGAATGACTCCATGGAGCAAACGCTAGTTACTTGGTTGGATGTCTGTTTATACCGACGATTGCAACCAGTTAACGAGCGCTTGATACAGTGGAGTCGCCAACTTTTTATGTGAAGTTCTTCTTGTATGGGATGTGAATCTGGAATTTTTGTTGCTTGAAATTTTCTTAATAAGCGGCTTATAAGGGTCGCTTGGCTTTGCGATGAGTGAGCCTTGTTTCAATGTCCTGCAATTTTAAATTGACATTTTAGCAGTACATTTAAAGCATTTACATATTGAAATGAAACAAGCATTATAAAATAGTAAAGAACACAAGATTTATAGTGGTTCGGCCAAGAATCGGGCCTACATCCACTTTATAGCTTTCATTCATTTATACTGATTTACAATTTCTTACAGTACAACTGATACATTTGTCACTATTTTACAATCTTAAGCAAAAGCTTTTTCAGGTAAAATAAGGACGTAAGTGGTTGCTGTTCCAGGCTTTTGGAATTGGATCTCCTTCGATGGTTATGAGTTTGAAGGTGCCATTAAGAATTTTACTGCCGATGATGTTAACGCTAAAAAGTGAACGCTAACACCCGGTGTGTGTAATAGAATCGTGAAAGCACCACCCGTGTGACGGGAACAGAATTTAAGCAGTAAACTGGCAGAAAAGCAGTAAAAAACAGCAATTTATAGTGGTTCGGCTTGAGATTAAGCCTACGTCCACTTTGAATCTCTTTATTACTGAATTCGGTTACAAATCGATACAAATCTCTTATCAAAACAGTACAACTTGATCAAAAGAAACAATCTTGACTACTAGCTCAATCTTCGTCGATGAAATTCGATGAATCCATGTTGGATGTAAGGAATTATCTCTTGAAGATTGTTGTAGCGTCTTGAATGTTTGAGGATCTTTGATTGCTGGATGAATGGAGACTTCGACAGAGTAACGGCGCTTGAAGAAATGAATTGCAAAAAGTCCCCTTCATGTTGAAAGTGGTGGGGTATTTATAGGAGCTGATTTGGACTCTGGAAATTTTCCTAAGTCCTAAGTCATCGCCGACTTAGTATAAGTCGCGGCTGACTTATGATAGGTCGCAGCCGGCTCATCAACACTTAAGGTAAGTCGGTGATGAGGTAAAGGTGTATAAGGTGTTCTGAGATTGTACACGACTTAGTATAAGTCATAGGTCGGCGACGACTTAAGAGATAGGTCGTAGGTCTTAAGTCGAAGACTTTTTAGGTCGGAGCCCCTCCTTATCTCGCGAACTGCTAAGTCGGAGGCCTTCATAACTTGCTAATCGGTTAAGTCAGACTACTCCTTAACTCACACACTGTTAGGTCGGAGCATTACTTAACTCGGAATCCTTCTTAACTCGGTCTTAGCTCTTGAGTCACAGATTTACCTTAAGTTGTGACCTGTTGAGTCGGCACATATCTTAAGTCGGCAGGCTCCTAAGTCGTATACTTGTTAGGTCGGACCTATAGCTTAGGTCGTATGTTGCCTTAAGTCAGATCTGTTAGGTCGGTCTTCGTCTTGAGTCGGTCGCGCCTTTAACTCATTAGGTTATGAACTGAAAGAGGGTTAACATTTGCCCCTCGAAGCATACGCCTAAGTCGTAGGTCGTGTGCTTCGTTTTTCTGAGCTCGCTTCTTGATGAGTGCGTTAGATCGTGACCGACTTAAAAATGAGTTGTAAGTCGTTTGTGCCGATTCACATCTCACCGCCCCTGTATAAATAGCTTAAGTCGTTCCTTTTCCTCCTTCACTTGTTCTTATCATCTCATTCTGCCATTTGCAAGCATTCGAGCTCTTCTAAGACGAATTCAATTACTCGATCGCCAGTTATCCTCATCGTTATACTGCGTAAGTGAACTCGATTATTCAATCCCCGACTGTCACTGAATTATGATCCCCATTTTCAACCCACTTTTATTTTGCCACGCTTCACTGCAGCCTTTGTTTCAATCGATTATTGATGGATTCAAGATGATTTGTCTTAGCCTTGGACAGTCTTGTGTGAACAGGGCGACGAATTGCGGCGATTCAGTTTGACCGATTTGTGATTTGTGATGGAATATCATTACACTTGGTGTATGGTGATTTCGGGATGATTAAATGCGTTGAGGGGATGAGAGTTTTGGTTGAAGGAGAGGCTAATGGGTTAACGGGTTGATGGGTTAGGAGTTCGGTGAATTGATGTACTGGGGAGAATGAACGACTTAACACCTTTGAACAGAAATCGCGACTTAATTTTTGACGACCTAAAGTAGGTCGTAGGTCGTAGGTCGGCAACGACCTAAGACATTGCATTTTTGCATTCAGACTTGAAACTTTTCCTTGCAGTGCGACTTAAAGGACTGATGACTTGACTTAACTCATAGGGAACCTTCCTTAAGTCGTCACCGAGTTAGCATCTGAGTCTTCGGCGACTTAGCAGATGACTTTTAAACTTTGCTTGGACTTCAAACTATTGAACTATGAACTGTGTTGCATGTATTTCTTTTTATAGATTGCTTCAATTTACAAGTTAACAGTCCTGTTTAACACAACATTCACAGAGTACTGGGACGAATATACTGTCACTGACTGCCCACATCGAATGACAGATTAGTTGGTAAAGAGAAAGTTAAATTGAATGAATATGAATGAGATGCTGTACAATAACCAATTCAAGTGAAGTATTAAAACAAAATCGTAATAGTCAAATGAAACTGATTTGTTTGCATTAACACTGCACTTGAACATTGACAAGTTCTGAAATTCTGTAATCGATTGATTGTCAACTAATTTAATTCCAGTTATGCTTGTCTTTTATTTTCATTAGTTTTGCACAACACTTCACACTTTTTAGGAAACGTGCACCTTCACATTTGAACACTCAGCTGATTGTGTAGAATGTCTTCTCCACAAGAAGGAACAGAGCAAGTTGAAGATGCATTTCCAGTTGCTGTCCCGCTAAATGATCCTCTAGAAAGGACTCCTACCACCCTGAGCCATAAAGCCTTTCGTCAATTATGCACCCAGTTTGGCATTGCTGAGCCTGACGCTTTGCTCCCTGGAGTAAATGACACTGCTGATAGGCCGTCCCACGGCTTTGTTGCAGTTAACCGCCAAATGTGCTTGAGTGGAGCGATTCCCTCGTTTAATGACTGTCTTCGAGAACTTCTCCTTCGATTATCTATCTCCCCTTTTCAACTACACCCTAATGGCTACGCCATCCTGCTGGGACTGTGTGTGCTTTTTAGGAGAACGTTGGACCGTTTTCCCAGTTTCGGAGAAATTCGCTATCTATGTACTTTTGCCAAAAATAAAGATCATCCCTCTATCATAGTCGTGAGGAGTGCTAGAAATCGTAAGTTGATCACTGGTCTCCCTAAAAGTGTTCATAGTTTCCTGAGCCCGTTTTTCTATGTTCGCTGTCCCCCGGGGTTTTATGCTATTTGGAGAGTAGGAAGTAAGATCACTTGCCTCTGTTTCTTATGTTCTTTCAAACTTACCGAAGTCCGAGTTATCAAGTGCTAACTTTTCCTTTTTTCCTTTTCAGCACTTCCTCCTCCTTCTAAAGATCCCGGTCACAAAGTGATTTTTGAGAGGCTTATGGCGGTGCCGATAGAGGAGAGGAGTATCCAGTTTCTATTAGATGATGAGCTTTTGCACCAATTTGGGCTTTTACATCCTTCCAGGTCGACTCGAATTCATGAAATTTCTAGTTCTGATGCAGAAACGTTAGCCGCTTCGGGCTCTCAAGCAGAGGCATTGAATGCCTCAGTTTCTGCAGAAGAGGTTGTATCAGAAACACCTGTCGTAGAGGCTGCTTTGATAAAATGTTCCGCATCCACCGATGTTGTAGGGTCAGTCAGCAAGTCGGCACTTGCCCCAATTATCGAAGAGGAAGAAAATCCTCGAATCACTGAAAAGTCAGCCGATGTAGAAGCTGAAAAAGAAAACTCTGCCGGGCACCATGATGATGACACCTTCGATGGTTTAAGTGATATAATGATAACTTCCCGGGAGCTTTTTAAAGATGACATAACTAAAGTCACTTCTCCTGTAACAGAAGCAACATCTACTCTGTAGCAAACTTTGCCAGCTCAAGAATCAGCTCCCGTTTCCCAATCTGCTCTCACTCCCCAACCAAAGAGTGGTTTGTAGTTCGACGCGCGTAGTTTGCACATCACACACACTTAGGATGCTTAGCACTTATATGAACTTAGCCCCCTTTAATTTGAAGATTTCTAAGACTTGTCTTTTCTTCAATTTCAGGCTCTACAATGGGACGAACTGGTTCGTATTATGATAACTTTCGGCGTTACGGAGGGTGTGATTCTTACGATTATGGACGCTATCTTCCCTCCCGCAAAGAATCTGACGAAGAGCGTGCAGCTAGAAAAGCTCAAGAAAGGCGTGCTTACGAAGAGCAGCAAAGAAGGAGAGACGATGACTCTCATAAAAGAAAATATCATGATGACAAAGGGAAGAAGCATGCTACCGATGACCCAAGTAAACGGGTTAAACTTGATGAGAAGGACGCGTCTGAAATTTCTGAGAAAACTGACGCTCCTATCCCTTCTGATACTCCGGCCGGCTCTCCTCCTCTAAAGAAATCTGATATTCAAACGATCATTAACAGGCCACAATATCAAGTTAAAGACGGCCCTCCAACGCTTCAGAGCCGATTTCCGAATTGGTGCCTAAAAGGAGTGCGCTTTGACTTGGATTTGGTTCCGATTGATAAGCAAGACATGCTTAAAAGTCTTGACGCGGTCAGGCTTAATATCGAGAGGATGTCGCAATGGCAGAAACTTGTCGACGAACTTCAAAGGGTCTACCACTTGAATCTTGAGGCGATGATGACCATGGAGAACGATAAATCAGAATGGGACAAATGGCGTAAGCAGCATGATGCGGAGATGACGAGCATTGCAGACGACAACGCAAAGCTTGCATCTGAAGTCAAGCGACTTAAGGAAGACCTGGCCTCATCTTCTGCATCGCACACTCAAAAGGAAGAAGTCTTTCAAAAGCAAGTGCGGGACGCACATGCTGCGCAAAGGGACGCCGAAGTGAAGCTTGCAGCTGAGCAGCACATAACTGAGAAATATCGCACAGAAAATACTGAGCTATGGGGAACAATTGTGTCTCAAAATGAAGAGATTGAGATGCTGAAAGCTAAGCTTCTTAAAGTTGAGAAGGAGCGTGATGACGCGGTCGCTGGACAGGTTGCGGCCGAAGAGTCTCACGATGCCACTAAAGCTAGCATCGATTCTACTCTATTTGACTTCTACATGCACAGCGTTTTGGGCCGCGACAGCCTTTCATTCTTGGGTCCCAAATATGAGATTACACTTGCTGAAGTTTGGGAGACCATACTTGATACATTTGCCGGCTACGCGGAGGCAGACCTTGTAGCGCTTTATCTGGATGATGAAGCACGCGATGCGCTTATTAGAGGTAAAGAGCAACTTGCCGAAGCTAGAGCCGGGACAGTGGCAGAGGAGCATTTAGAAAAAACAATACCTTTCACTGCCCCTGTCCATACTTCGACTTTGAAAGATGTTGATATCATCGGTTCTAGCTCTCAATCTCCACTCACTGCAAAAGATGCTGAAGCTAAACTCGATACTTTCGAGACTCCTCTTTCCCAAATTGAAGAGAAGAGCCAGGAAGAAACTGAGGCTGATAAGTATGAAATTGAACTTGCGAAGCCAACTCCTCCAGGTAATTTTGGCGAAGTCCCGGGTCTAATGAACCAGTTATTTGACTTAACCGAGTTTGATGACCTTCTTACTTGTTACTTGAACTTTGGTGAACCGATACCCTCTCTATTTTCGGGAGATGTTGATTTTAACTTCTTTTCTTCTACAGTGGAGGCACCAAACACTGCACAAGTTTCCACTCCTTCAGTTGCCGTCCCTCCATCTTTACAGATTACTCCTCCTTCTGCTTCCCAACCGGGGTCACAAGCAGAGAAAATCGAAGCTCTTCAAGGCCTGGATGATCCGGCTGTTTCGCAGGAGCAGAAGGCAGAGGATCTTGAAGACGTCGAGAAGACCCCGGAGCGATCTCTAGATGATGACACGAAGCTTTCAACATTGCTCGCTACTCCGGGGAGCGAATCTTCCTCAAAGAGGAAGGGGAAGCGTGCCATAAGGAAGAAGAAGAGAAGTGCTTCGACTGGGGAAGACAAAACAGAAGAAGACCCAACCACTCCTCCTTCTCCGTCCCGCCCACATCGGATTCCGAAGTTAACTATTAGGCCAAGCAAAGGCTCCAAGGGTGGTGGAAAGAAGGAGTGACAAATTGAACTTTCTACTTCTTATTTTGCTTTTTACATGTATAGATCGGAGATTGTGCGGGTACCGATCCCTGCTTTTGCTTTTTGAGATATCTGCACATGTAAAGAATTTTCATAGTATTAAATAAAACAATTATTTTACTCGTACAAACTCTTGTGTATGTGAGAATGCATTTGTTTCTCTTTTTTAGTGTAGGATAAACGATTCCTTTTACTTGTACAAACTTTTTGTCTGTGTTTGGGAATGCATTTATTCCACATCTATTTTTTTGTGATATTTGCAACGAACTTGTGGCATGTTGCTTTTATTAATATAATTGAATTGTACAGTATTGCCCCCATGCCGTAAGTGCATTGCAATATTCCTAGCTTTTTCAAGACTAATACTCTTATTTCAGAGGATAATTACTCCGCTTTTAAGGGGAGAATTATTCTGCTTTTAATAGAGTATATCTAGTCTTTAGAAGAATTTTCATTTTCTCTTTCTGAAGAACGCTTCGACTTTCGGGGATAATCACTTTTATTTATTAGGAAGTGAATTTCCCTATGAAGTGAAATGAACTTTTCTGAAAGAATTTTGTAGTATTTCAACTTTTTTAGGAGGAACTTTTTGAGATGAACAAGTTAATCCTTCCTTTGAGACTTGAACTGTGCTTCCAGAGAATGCTTTTCGTTCGAGTGTTTTATTTTGGGACATGCCTCCGGAGAGGGCTCCTCTTAAAGAGTTGTGCCTCCGAAGAGGTCTTGTGCCTCCGAAGAGGGCTTGTGCCTCCAAAGAGGGCTTGCGGTGCCTTGGGAAAGGGCTTTTGCCTCCGAAGAGGTCATGTGCCTCCGAAGAGGGCTTGTGGTGCCTTGGGAAAGGGCTTTTGCCTCCGAAGAGGTCATGTGCCTCCGAAGAGGGCTTGTGCCTCCGAAAAGGGCTTTTTGATTGCCTGGAAGTTACTTTCTCATGGTTGAGTGGATCCACGGGGCGGACGCAAGTTGCTTGATCGGATGATCGTTTGCACAAACGATCGCAATTAAGTAACAAGGGCCCTGTTCCTTCAGCTTGGGAAGGTGCCCCTCCGGTGGTTCCACCAATCTTTTTTGATTGAGAGAAGTACTTTCATTTTTTTTTGGCGTGCCTCGTCAGAGGGCTTTGTTGGACTTTTGAGAAGGAGCGTTGGGTGGTTGGTGTGCCAGGAAGGTTGCGTCTCAGGGGCAAGTAGATCCATGGGACGGACACAAGCTGCCTGATCGGATGCATCACGATCCGTTAGCAAGGGCCCTGTTCCTTCTGCTTGGGAAGGTGTCCCTTCGGTGGTTCTTACTGGCCCTTTTATTGAGAAGCATACTTCCTTTTGGCTGCTCCTTTGTTTGCTTGGCAATGTTCTCTCATCATCTGCTCATTAGCGATCTTTTATTGTTGTTTCCAAGCGCATCTTCTTTCCTTACATTTCTATGTTTGAAGAAGTGGGCTACACTGTTGAACGACTTCACGGGACAAACGCAAGTTATCTAGTTGGATGTTTGTTTATATCGACAATCTCAACCAATTAACAAAGGTTTGTCACAGTGGAGTCGCCAACTTTTTATGTGAAGTTCACTTTGTATAGGATTTGTATTTGGAATTTCTTGTCGCTTGGTATTTGCATAACAGGTGATTTATAGAGGTCGCTTGGTTTTGTGACGAGCAAGCATTGTTTTGATGTCCTGCAATTTTGAATCGACATTTTAGCAATACATTTAAAGTATTTACATATCGAAATAAAACAGGCATTATGAAATAGTAAAGAACACAAGATTTATAGTGGTTCGGCCAAGAATCGGGCCTACATCCACTTTATAGCTTTCATTCATTCACACTGATTTACAATGTTTTACAATACAACTGATACATTCATCATTATTTTACAATTTTGAACAAAGCTTTTTCTTTCAAGTAAAATAAGGACGTAAGTGGTTGCTGTTCCAGGCTCTTGGAATTGGATCTCCTTCAACAGTTACGAGCTTGAAAGTGCCATCAAGAAGTTTACTACCAATGGCATATGGTCCTTCCCAGTTTGGTCCGAACACACCAGTTGCCGTCATGATCCTTTTCAAAACTAAGTCCCCGACCTCAAAGCTGCGCTGGCGGACTTTAGAGTTGAAGTGCCTGGCTATCCTTTGCTGATAAGCTGAAACTCTGAGCCTAGCTTCTTCTCTTTTCTCATCAAGAAAATCAAGTGCTTCAAGTTGTAGCTTTTCATTTTCAGTTTCGTTGAAATGAATTCTCCTATGTGAAGGAACTTCTACTTCCACTGGAATCATTGCCTCTGATCCATATGCTAGTGAAAATGGAGTGTGCCCAGTTGCAATTTTGTGAGTAGTCCTGTATGCCCATAGTGCTAATGGAAGCTTATCAACCCAACCACCTTTTGCTCTTTCGAGTTGCTTTTTGATGGTTGACTTGATGATTTTATTCACCGCTTCCACTTGCCCGTTTGCCTGCGGATGAGCCACTACTGAGAAGCTTTTCCGAATTCTGAATCGTCTGCAAAAATTCTGGAACTCTTCACTTTCAAACTGAGTACCGTTGTCTGTGATTATTTTCTGTGGCACACCATATCTGCAAATGATATTTTTCGTTACAAAATTTATCATCTTTTTAGAAGTAATGGTGGCCAAAGATTCAGCTTCAGCCCATTTGGTGAAATAATCAACAGCTACGATAGCATATTTGATTCCTGATTTGGCAACTGGTAATGGTCCGATTAGATCTATCCCCCAAATGGCGAATGGCCATGGGCTGACCATCTATGAGAGTTCGGTGGAAGGTGCTCTTGGGATTTTTGCAAATCTCTGGCACTTGTCGCACTTTCTAGAGTAGATAGCAGCATCTCGGTTAATGTCAGGCCAGAAATACCCATATCGGAGAACTTTCTTGGCTAAAGTTTGACCAGCTGAATGATCTCCACATTCTCCTCCGTGTACCTCGGCTAGAATTGTCTTGGCTTCTTCCTTAGTTACACATCGGAGCAGAGGCATTGAAAATCCCCGTTTGTATAATTGGCCACCTTGAATTATATATCTCGACGCTTTTCTCAATAATTTTCGACATTCCTTAGAACTTTCTGGCAGGGAACCACTGAGTAAGTATTCTTTGATTGGAGTCATCCATGATTCATGCTCTTGAGACGTAGCCATAATCCAATCAATATCCATTTCATCAATGCTTGGAGCTGACAGAACTTCTACAGGAACTAATCCCAGTAATTGAGCTTCTCCGGAACTTGAGTACTTTGCTAAAGAATCTGCCTTCATATTTTCCTCTCGGGGTATGTGGCTTATTGAGTAGTGATCGAAATCATTGAGGAGTTCGGAGGTTTTTGTCAAATATGCAGGCAAATTTCCTCCTTTGGCTTGAAATTCTTTCTTCACCTGGCAAACAATAAGCTGAGAATCGCTGAAAATCTGTAACACTTTGATGTTTAGTTCCTTGGCGATTTTTAAACCGGCAATAAGTGCTTCATATTCTGCTTCATTGTTTGTTGAAGGAAATTCCAGTCTCAATGCATAACACAATGATCGTCCTTCGGGGGTTTCAAGCACAACCCCTGCCCTAGAACAGTAATCATTTCTTGATCCGTCAACATACAACTTCCACTGGATTGGAATGCCGTCAGTTGTTTCATCTTGACTATCGCCTTTGTCAGTAGATTCTGCGATGAAATCCGCTAAAGCTTGTCCGTTGATTGCTCTTCGGGGGTGATAAGTGATGTCATACTGGCTAAGTTCAATGTTCCATTTCAAAAGACGACCCGAAGTTTCAGGACGAAACAGGACTTGCTTTAGAGGTTGATCAGTAAGAACTTTGATAGGATGAGCTTGAAAATATGGTCTCAATTTCCTGGAAGCAATTAGCAAACAGTAAGCGAGCTTTTCTATCTTCGAATAATTCATCTCTGCCCTAGTGAACCGTTTACTAATGTAATAGACTGGACGCTGTATTTTCATATCTTCCCGTACAAGTGCTGCGCTGAGGGCGTGAGATGAAATTGCTAGATAGATGAACAGTTCTTCACCGTTAGTGGGCTTGGAAAGAACCGGAGGTGTTTCCATATGACGAATTAGTTCATCGAAAGCATTCTGGCATTCGGGAGTCCATTCAAAAATTTTCTTTCCTTTCTTTAGAGCGTCAAAGAAGGGAATGCATTTGTCTATGGCTTTGGAAATGAAGCGACTAAAAGCAGCGACTTTTCCATTGAGACTTTGCATTTCTTTCTTTGTTTTAGGGGCTTTGACCTCCCTTAGGGCTGTGATTTGAGTAGGATTGGCCTCAATGCCCCTGGCGCTCACAATGAAACCCAAAAATTTTCCGGATTCTACTCCGAACGAACACTTCAATGGATTGAGCTTCATTCCGTACTTTCGAAGAATTGCGAACATTTCTTCCAAGTGTCCCATGTGATCTACAGCTTTCTTTGACTTTACCAACATATCGTCGACATAAACTTCCATGGTTCTACCAATCTGAGGCTTGAACATTGCATTGACGAGTCTTTGGTAGGTTGCCCCAGCATTTTTTAATCCGAAAGGCATAACTTTGTAGCAGTAGAGACCCACATTTGTAATAAAGCTTGTGTCTTCCTGATCCGGCTCATGCATCATAATCTGATTGTATCCGGAGTAAGCATCCATAAACGATAACAACTCATGCCCAGCTGTTCCATCCACCAATTGATCAATTCTGGGCAGCGGGAAGCAATCTTTGGGGCATGCTTTGTTTAGATCTGAGAAATCTATGCATACTCTCCACTTTCCATTTGCCTTCTTGACCAATACTGGATTTGAAACCCAATTTGGATAAGTGGAGTTTCTGATAAAGCCGTTCTCCATGAGCCGATCGACTTCTTCCTTCAGTGCTGTCGATCTTTCTGGGCCTTGAGTTCTTCTTTTCTGTTTCACTGGCGTGAATTTTGGATCTATGTTCAGAGTATGTACAGCAATTTCCGGGGAGATCCCACACATATCAGCGTGACACCAAGCGAACACATCTAGATTGGCTTTTAAGAATGATATCAGCGTGTTTTGAACTGTTGTGCTTAGCTGTGAACCCACATTGAGTACTTTGTTCGGGTCTTTCAAGTCAACAGATATTGGTACCGTTACCTCCACGGGTACCACTCTATTCTCCCCTGTACTGGCTTTCCTGGGATCCATTTCTTTTCTTGCATTGCTGTGTTCGCCAGTACAGGGGCCACTCCGTAGTTGCTACAGGGTCGGTTCCTTGATGCGGAGCGGAGCTGCCGCATCTTTCCCCATTTCTCTTTTCCTGGCCTCTCGGAGTTCTACAAGATAACATTCTCGTCCTGCGTTCTGATCTCCTTTAATAACAGCAATCCCATTATCAGTAGGAAATTTCATTGTTAAGCACCAAGGAGCGAGGACGGCCCTGAAAGCAGCAAGAGTAGGCCGACCCAAGAAAGCGTTATAGGCGGAGAATCCATCAACAATTACAAAAGTTTGCTTCCGAACCAATTTCTTGTGTCCTTCGCCCATTTCAACAAACAAGTCCACCGTTCCAATCGGCCGTTTCAGCTCTCCTGTAAACCCGGCAATCTTGTGTGAAGAAGCTTGTACATCAGTCATCGGAATTTTCATTTGGTCAAATGTCCTTTTAAAGAGAATGTTGCATGAGGCACCACTATCAACCAACACTCTTCTGACAATAGCCGGCCCAATACCGACAGAGACAACCAAAGGGTCCTCAGTAGGAGCTTCCACATTAATAGAATCCCTGGCTCTGAACATAATATCATCATGAAAAGTCTTCTGCTGCTTTAGAGGTGAAGCATCTTCCAAGATTAAGACACTTTCTTCGGTTGGTGCATACTTCAAAGCTTTTGCATACCTTTCCATTTCACCCCAACTCCTGCCAGCCGGGTGAGGTCCCCCTATGATCACATTGATAACAGGTCTTTCCTTTCCAGCAGGCCTCTCTCCTGGATCAGACGAATTAGTTGGAGGTAACTGCCCTTGGCTGGATGAAGATGGGTCCTTTCTATTCCTCTTGACGTATTGCTGCAACTTATTCTCTCTTAACAATTCTTCAATCAGGCTTTTCAAATGGCGGCACTCATTGGTATCATGCCCTGGTTGGTTGTGAAACTTGCAAAATCTTCCGCTTTGAACAGCATTCTTCCCAACTTTCACGGCCGGTGGTTTTGGAAATTCAACAGCATCTTTAGTGGCGATGAAAATATTCTCCGGGGTATCGGTCAGAGGAGTAAAGTCTGAAGGTTTAAGGAAGCGGGGCTTTTTGAAGTCTTTCTGCCTTTTCCCACCATTACTTTCCCTTTCTGATCTGCCGGTTCTTTCTTGCTTTGAACGGTAGCATTATTTTCCACCACCGTTGTCACAACTTTAGCTGGTGCGGAAAGATTCTCTAGGCGTATAAATTCGTCCGCCTTTTTGTAGAATTTCTGGAGCGAATTTGGCTCCTTCATCTTCAGCCATTTCCCAAATTCGCTCGATTTGTCGATAGCACGCATCAAATAGGTCAAGATCATTCGTGGCTCTGCGTTATCGACTTCTGCCAGAGCTAAGTTGAAGCGATTCAAGAATGACTTAATAGGCTCTCCCGGATTCTGTTCAAGAATGGACAGTGACATTATATCTTTTGCCTTTGAAGCGTATAGCCTGAATTGCTCTTTGAATTTTCGGGTCAGATCAGAAAACTGATCTACAGATCGGACAGGAAGCTTGGTAAACCAGAGAAGTGCCACTCCTTCCAAATAAACTGTGAAATATCAGCACTTTATTTCGTCGGTTGCTCTTGCACCGGTCATGTGCCAGTCGTATTTATACAAGAACTGATTTGGATCACTTGTTCACCGATAAGCAGGAATGGTGGGCGGAACAAATTTTCTAGGAAATTCAGCCTTTAGAATCTTCTCGGTAAACGGAGTTCTACTTGGTGCGAATCCCCATTCGCTTTCGTCTTCATCTCTTTGCATGCTCTCCTTCATTATTTGCTTGATCATACCAGAAAGATATTCTTCATTGTTCAGAGATTTCGCAGAATAGACCTCAGCCATCTTTTCGGGGGTTTGTCCAGGTAAATGCTCATGAAGAACTGGTGACGGCCTGGATCCTTCGGCCTGGAGGGGTGCCCCTTCGGCAGCACCTGATCCCCCGTGAGGAATATTTCTCCCCTCAGAATTGGGAGCAGCATTAGCAAAATTTCCCTCATTACTTACTGGTCTTTGATTCGTACCAAATAGAGCATTCAGCTTTTCCATCATCAGGTTATTCTGAGTTTCAATCTGCTGGTACAGTCCGGATACAGCAGCATCTAACTCCTGTCGCGTAACACCGACGCTTGGAGCTGCCTGATTTGGAGAGAGAGAAGTGGCAGTATTAACACGGTCATCGTCGGTTCAGAAAGACTTTCGTTTTCTTCCAGGAGCCATTATGTCTGATAAACTTCTGATTTTGTAGGAAATTCTTTCAGCAAACTTCTGTGAAGCAATGGTGAGTAATAGCCTGAGTTCAGCTCTCAATGAAAGCACCAAAATGTTAACGCTAAAAAGTGAACGCTAACACCCGGTGTGTGTAATAGAATCGTGAAAGCACCACCCGTGTGACGGGAACAGAATTTAAGCAGTAAACTGGCAGAAAAGCAGTAAAAAACAGCAATTTATAGTGGTTCGGCTTGAGATTAAGCCTACGTCCACTTTGAATCTCTTTATTACTGAATTCGGTTACAAATCGATACAAATCTCTTATCAAAACAGTACAACTTGATCAAAAGAAACAATCTTGACTACTAGCTCAATCTTCGTTGATGAAATTCGATGAATCCATGTTGGATGTAAGGAATTATCTCTTGAAGATTGTTGTAGCGTCTTGAATGTTTGAGGATCTTTGATTGCTGGATGAATGGAGACTTCGACAGAGTAACGGCGCTTGAAGAAATGAATTGCAAAAAGTCCCCTTCATGTTGGAAGTGGTGGGGTATTTATAGGAGCTGATTTGGACTCTGGAAATTTTCCTAAGTCCTAAGTCATCGCCGACTTAGTATAAGTCGCGGCTGACTTATGATAGGTCGCAGCCGGCTCATCAACACTTAAGGTAAGTCGGTGACGAGGTAAAGGTGTATAAGGTGTTCTGAGATTGTACACGACTTAGTATAAGTCATAGGTCGGCGACGACTTAAGAGATAGGTCGTAGGTCTTAAGTCGAAGACTTTTTAGGTCGGAGCCCCTCCTTATCTCGCGAACTGCTAAGTCGGAGGCCTTCATAACTTGCTAATCGGTTAAGTCAGACTACTCCTTAACTCGTACACTGTTAGGTCGGAGCATTACTTAACTCAGAATCCTTCTTAACTCGGTCTTAGCTCTTGAGTCACAGATTTACCTTAAGTTGTGACCTGTTGAGTCGGCACATATCTTAAGTCGGCAGGCTCCTAAGTCGTATACTTGTTAGCTCGTGTTAGTCCATAGGATAGTGGTTTTAATGACAACAACTATAGAAGTGTTATAAAATATGTATGTGCAGAAAATCTATATGCAGGTATCAACAAAAGAAGACTGTATAGTAAAGAAGACAAAGATCAAGAGTTCAAGATTGAAGACTCATGAGATTCAAGATATTCAAGAGTTCAAGACAAATAATATAGTTAGGTTAGATATTTGTTAAAACTCCTTGAAAGCACTATCATTCTTTTTTATCCAATTTACTCATGGAATGGAATCCACTTCGTTCTTGTTAAAGGGATGGAACCCTAGTGAGATGGAACTCACGAAATATCTAGTGGAACGGATAGTAGCCCTATTTTGTTATCCACTAATTTTGATTCAAAATAATTTTCAAAATTATCTCTTGTTTCATAAAATGATTTTCAAATATTCCTTTTCAAAAGAAAAACCTTCGTTCGTATTTCCAAAAATGTTTTAGCCTCAAAATCATATTTATCATTTTGTTATATTTTGATTTCAAAATTGTCCTTGATATTTTAGCCTCAAAATCTATTTTAATATTATATTTACTTTAGTTTATTTACCTTGATTTTAAATATATTTTAGTATATATACATATATATATTCATAAGTATTTCTACTTTTAAATACCTTATACAAATACATAGAGTCCATTTGAATAAAGTTGCATATGTTTTAAATCATCATTTTCAAAGAAAAGCAAATCATCATTTTTACTAGACCATGTCGACATCCTCTTTACTTGTCATGTCGACATGCTTCCCGTTATAGCAAAGGTTGTTTTCAAAAGAAGTGTCTATTCGTTTAAATCTCTTTGAATGGACACATCCATTCATTCTCTATAAATAGAGACTGTTATGGACGTTTTCCAGTAACTACTTTCTTTATTTTCTCTCCTCTTTACTCTCTTATCTTATTTTCTAATCATCCTATCCATATTCTGCCGAAATCTTAAGTGAATCAAACCAGAATATCTCTAGTTTGATTCTCTACCACTCTCTTCAAAGAATCTCAGTGCTTATCAGAGTTATAGATACATTTGTACTCAAAGAAACTTGTTTAGGGTTATAAAGGTGTGATCGTGTCCTTGGAAATCGATCGGGTGAACTTGTGTCCTGTGAATCAAGTGGTTCTACCCAGAGACCTGAGAATCTGGAGGGTGTACCTCGTCGCCTTGGAATCGAGGGATTGTAATCTAGATTATTATTGAATAGAAAGCCGTACGAGTTGTGCGGGACTGGATGTAGGGTAACACCGAACCAGTATAAAATTCCTGGTGTGTTCTTTCCTTTACTTGCTTTTTATTTATATTTGCATCTGTTTGTGATTCTGTGATTTGATCTGTGATTGTGTATTTGCATTAAGTTAGTTAAATCAATTTAAATCAAAGAAGTTTTAAAGAAATTCTTAAAACACTATTCACCCCCCCTCTAGTGTTAAATAGCCTTAAGATCATCTTCCGCGTCCCTGTCATTTGGTATCAGAGCAAGGTTTTCAAAAGTTTCATAATCTGAATTTTGAAAATTTTTAAAATGGCAATTTTTTATAAAATTATTAACACTGTTTTCATTTGAATATGTCACAGAATCATCATGATATTGTTGTTTAAAATTATATTTAGTTATTTTGAAAAGTCACTTGATTCTTTAAAAATTGTTATCTTGTTTTGCAGGAGAAGTGTTATGTACAAATGGATATATAATGGAAATCGACAAAGAAATTGGTACCAGATCAATTCAAAACTTTGGGTTCTCATCTACAACTTGATTTGATACTGTACTTCTCTCTATCTGCTTCGCAATGTCACTGGTTTCGTGAGAATCCGTCAAGAAATGACCAAGTTATGGTCAAATGAAGTTTTGGTGAACAAAGAGAAAAAGAAGGCAAAACCGTCAAAGATATTCTTCAAAATTCATCCAGAGATTTGAATATTTTGTTCCCACTCCTTTTCAGATTGTAGTTCTTGTTCTCGTGGTCATTTTGATGGGTGGATCATCAAATTCCGATCAAAATTGAGTGAGATATGAAAGTTTGAAGTTGGCTATCCAAAACTGAAAAACTGTGTACGGGATCTTTTACATTTCTTCTACTGTTCGGCATGTTGCATCACAATACCGTCCAAATTCGACACCAAACTACTACTAGATCATAGTCCTTGCCTTCCTCTTCGATTTGCCGCTGGTTTCATCCAATTCCGTCAAGAAACGAAGGAGATATGCCTTCTAGAAGTTTGATAGTATATAGAAAAACGGGAAGAAGATGAAGAGGAGGAATTTTTATGAAAAGTGGTGACCGTTGGGCTTATTTATAGTGGTTGAAGTGTCCATTCATTCAAAATTCGAATTCAAAGTTTTGACGCCAAGTTAGTCGATCTACTAAATCATCCGTATCTTTCTCATACGGTCTTCAAATTCAGCAAATGAATATACTACGCTGATCAGAAAAACGAGCCCGTCGCCATAGAACAGATCTGGTCATCAAATTCGGAAAGATATAAATGTGTGGATCACGACAATGGAGGAACGACAAAGTTAGAAAGATGGAATGCAAAAATTGGTACGCTTTACTAATTACTTCATCTTTATTGTTGCATTTAGAAATATATATCTATGCATTTAGTTAGGTATAGAAATTTATCACTTTTATAAGTTTTGATATTTTGGTCCATATATCGACACACCATAGTATAAATATCAATATACAAGTCTAATTTTTTTTTTAAAAAAGAAGTCTTTTAAAATGTGTTTTCTTTCGAATAAAATCTTACAACTAATTTATTACAACTATATTAAGAAAGAAAGCATACCTTCATTCGTAGTTTTAACTTATCTAATGTTGTTTTTATTTCTCGTACTATATTTCTTTTAAGATACTAATTCTATATTTTTAAGAAATTAGTAAAAGGAATTTAGATTGTTAGAATAAGGCTTTACTTATAGATTTCTTCAATTAATAAGATTGCATCACATCACATGATACTTATCATATAAGTAGATAGTGACATACATTTTAATAAAACCATTTTTTACATGCATAATGCCAAGTATCTTTACACATGTATTCTCATTATTATTCAATTTTTTTTGTACTTTAATTATTTTAACTACTATAAAAATTGGGTCAAAAATCACCATTTTTGCCCAGAACTTTAGATAGGATTTCTGAAATGCTGTCTTTGCTTTTGTTACGCTGCAAATACGTTTTTATAGCATTTCTGTGCTTTGAAACGCTTTAGTGTTTCTGAAACTTTACACAGCATTTGGTAAAAGCTACAGTTTCTATTTTATAATGTTTTGAATATATTTCATTGCAAAAACCTTTTATAGCATTTTGTAAATGCTGTCTTTTCTGTTTGAAATTTTAAATTATAAAAAAACATGATATTTAAACTAAGTATTTTTCTCTATTCTTTTTAGAGTTATTTTCTAACTTATATTAGAATATTTAAAATTAATGTTTAGATATTCTTTAGTAATTAATTAAAATTTAAATGAAAGAGGCCTTAATATAACACATGTTTATTTTAGTTTTTTAATCTTTGTTATTTTTAATATTTCATTATGATACTTTAAAAAAAAATGTTTAAACATGTTTCTAAATATTTTAGTCAATAGAAATTTAATATAAAGGTTTTAATTAGTAAGTTAAGAACATGGAAGTTTGGATTATAGTAATTAAAATAATTATAATTAAATAAGTAGGCTATTAATCTTTATAAAAACCATATTTGATCATATATAGTATAAGTCCTTATTCCTTAGCATTTAATTTGATATTAAGTTTGGTTACTACCTTTCACGATTATGTTACAGTTTTAATACCATTTATTACCTTTAAACTATTGTCTTTACAATTATTTCAGTCACATTCATTAGTTTCCTTAACTTAGGTTTAGTAATTGGTGTGTTTTACCTTTGTTTGGTTGAAGTGATTTATAATAAATAGTTTGATATATGTATACATACATACATACATATAGAGACACACACATACACACACACACACACATACACAGATATATATATATATATATATGCTTGTCAACTAGATATTACTTATCACTCATGTTTATCTTATAGTCTGAACATCTCTTACCATAGTATATATATCATCATATCATTTTGCAAATTATTCTACTTCATTGTCATTTTATTACATATCATTATGCATCCTATTTCATATCACATTTCATTGCATATTACATCATAAATTACAATGCATGAAATATCATAATCATTTGCATCACAAGTTGCACTTCATTCTGCATATCATCTCATGCTACATTGCATATGTCATACATTTCATACTGCATTACAAACTACATATTACATACATGTATATATAACGAGTGTATTTTATTTACGAGGAGGTTGTAGTAATGTCTTATAATATAGGATTATTAGTTTTTGTTTGATTTGATTGACTTGTTTGAATTGTTTGACTGGTTTAAGTTGATTGATTTGTTTGACTTGTCTGACATGATTGGTTTTGATGAGTGTGTTGAAATATACTTAATAAATAATTTATGTTCTTATATTTGATTTTTAACTATTATAAGTATTATCATAGATTCTTAGTTAGGATAGTTAGTAATTTAGGATTAAGTTTTAGTTTTTAGAGTTAAGTGTTGATTATTTATGATAACACTATCATTATAATCACATGTCATATAGTATTAGATTAAGGGGGAGTCATATAGTTTGGAAATAGTTTTTGTTGATGACAAAGGGGGAGAAATATAAAATAGGTTAGTTAGGCATAGATTAAGGGGGAGTTATTAGATTTAGGGGGAGTTATAAGGAGAATATAAATATTTTATAAACAAAGGTTGTCATCATCAAAAAGGGGGAGAATGTTAGTCCATAGGATAGTGGTTTTGATGACAACAACTATAGAAGTGTTATAAAATATGTATGTGCAGGAAATCTATATGCAGGTATCAACAAAAGAAGACTGTACAGTAAAGAAGACAAAGATCAAGAGTTCAAGATTGAAGACTCATGAGATTCAAGATATTCAAGAGTTCAAGACAAATAATATAGTTAGGTTAGATATTTGTTAAAACTCCTTGAAAGCACTATCATTCTTTTTTATCCAATTTACTCGTGGAATGGAATCCACTTCGTTCTTGTTAAAGGGATGGAACCCTAGTGAGATGGAACTCACGAAATATCTAGTGGAACGGATAGTAGCCCTATTTTGTTATCCACTAATTTTGATTCAAAATAATTTTCAAAATTATCTCTTGTTTCATAAAATGATTTTCAAATATTCCTTTTCAAAAGAAAAACCTTCGTTCGTATTTCCAAAAATGTTTTAGCCTCAAAATCATATTTATCATTTTGTTATATTTTGATTTCAAAATTGTCCTTGATATTTTAGCCTCAAAATCTATTTTAATATTATATTTACTTTAGTTTATTTACCTTGATTTTAAATATATTTTAGTATATATACATATATATATATATTCATAAGTATTTCTACTTTTAAATACCTTATACAAATACATAGAGTCCATTTGAATAAAGTTGCATATGTTTTAAATCATCATTTTCAAAGAAAAGCAAATCATCATTTTTACTAGACCATGTCGACATCCTCTTTACTTGTCATGTCGACATGCTTCCCGTTATAGCAAAGGTTGTTTTCAAAAGAAGTGTCTATTCGTTTAAATCTCTTTGAATGGACACATCCATTCATTCTCTATAAATAGAGACCGTTATGGACGTTTTCCAGTAACTACTTTCTTTATTTTCTCTCCTCTTTACTCTCTTATCTTATTTTCTAATCATCCTATCCATATTCTGCCGAAATCTTAAGTGAATCAAACCAGAATATCTCTAGTTTGATTCTCTGCCACTCTCTTCAAAGAATCTCAGTGCTTATCAGAGTTATAGATACATTTGTACTCAAAGAAACTTGTTTAGGGTTATAAAGGTGTGATCGTGTCCTTGGAAATCGATCGGGTGAACTTGTGTCCTGTGAATCAAGTGGTTCTACCCAGAGACCTGAGAATCTGGAGGGTGTACCTCGTCGCCTTGGAATCGAGGGATTGTAATCTAGATTATTATTGAATAGAAAGCCGTACGAGTTGTGCGGGACTGGATGTAGGGTAACACCGAACCAGTATAAAATTCCTGGTGTGTTCTTTCCTTTACTTGCTTTTTATTTATATTTGCATCTGTTTGTGATTCTGTGATTTGATCTGTGATTGTGTATTTGCATTAAGTTAGTTAAATCAATTTAAATCAAAGAAGTTTTAAAGAAATTCTTAAAACACTATTCACCCCCCCTCTAGTGTTAAATAGCCTTAAGATCATCTTCCGCGTCCCTGTCAGCTCGGACCTGTAGCTTAGGTCGTTTGTTGCCTTAAGTCAGATCTGTTAGGTCGATCTTCGTCTTGAGTCGGTCGCGCCTTTAACTCATTAGGTTATGAACTGAAAGAGGGTTAACAGATGACATATGGTCCTTCCCAGTTTGGCCCAAACACCCCGGTCGCTGTCATGATCCTTTTCAAGACTAAGTCTCCGACTTCAAAGCTGTGTTGGCGAACTTTTGAGTTGAAGTTCCTGGCTATTCTTTGCTGATAAGCTGAAACTCTGAGTCTAGCTTCTTCTCTTTTCTCATCAAGAAAATCAAGTGCTTCAAGTTGCAGCTTTTCATTTTCAGCTTCTTTGAAATGAATTCTCCTGTGTGAAGGAACTTCTACTTCCACCGGAATCATTGCCCCTGATCCGTATGCCAGTGAAAATGGAGTGTGCCCAGTCGTAGTTTTGTGAGTAGTTCTGTATGCTCATAGTGCGAATGGAAGCTTGTCGACCCAACCACCTTTTTCTTTTTCAAGTTGCTTTTTGATGGTTGACTTGATAATTTTGTTCACCGCTTCCACTTGCCCATTTGCCTGCGGATGAGCCACTGCTGAGAAGCTTTTTCGAATTCTGAATTGTTTGCAAAAGTCTTGGAATTCTTCACTTTCAAACTGAGTACCGTTGTCTGTGATTATTTTCTGCGGCACACCATACCTGCAAATGATATTTTTAGTTACGAAATTTATCATCTTTTTAGAGGTAATAGTGGCTAAGGGTTCAGCTTCAGCCCATTTAGTGAAATAATCAACAGCAACAATAGCATATTTGATTCCAGATTTAGCAATCAGTAAAGGTCCAATCAAGTCTATTCCCCTAATGGCGAACGGCCATGGGCTGACCATTTGCATGAGTTCAGTGGAAGGTGCTTTTGGGATTTTTGCAAATCTTTGACATTTGTCGCACTTCCGGGAATAAGAGGCAGCATCTCGATTAATGTCTGGCTAGAAATACCCATATCGAAGAACTTTCTTGGCTAGAGTTTGACCGCCTGAATGATCTCCACATTCTCCTCCGTGTATCTCAGCTAGGATTGTCTTGGCTTCCTCCTTGGTTACACATCGGAGTAATGGCATTGAGAATCCCCGTCTGTATAATCGGCCATCTTGAATTGTATATCTGGATGCTTTCCTCAACAGCTTTCGACGTTCTTTAGAATTTTCTAGCAGGAAACCATTGAGTAAATATTCTCTGATTGGAGTCATCCATGATTCATGCTCTTGAGATGTTACCATAATCCAATCAATGTCCATCTCATCGATGCTTGGAGCCGACAGAACTTCTACAGGGACTAACCCCAATAACTGAGCCTCTCCAGAACTTGAGTACTTTGCTAGAGAATCCGCCTTCATGATTTCAACCCGAGGAATATGACTTATCGTGTATTGATCAAAATCTTCGAGAAGTTCACATGCCTTTGACAAATACCCGGGCAAATTTCAACCTTTAGCTTGAAATTCTTTCTTTACCTGGCAAACAATAAGTTGGGAATCACTGAAGATCTGTAACACTTTAATGTTCAATTCCTTGGCAATTCTTAGACCGGCAATGAGAGCTTCATATTCTGCTTCATTGTTTGTTGAAGGAAATTCCAGTCTCAATGCATAGCACAATGATCGTCCTTCGTGGGTTTCAAGCACTACCCCTGCCCCAGAACAATAATCATTTCTCGAACCGTCAACGTACAACTTCCACTAGATTTGAACGCCATCAGTTATTTCTTTCTCACTGTCTCCTTTGTCAGTAGAATCCGCAATGAAATCCGCTAAAGCTTGTCCATTAATTGCTCTTCGGGGATGGTAAGTGATGTCATATTGGCTGAGTTCAATGTTCCATTTCAAGAGACGACCCGAAGTTTCAGGACGATACAGGACTTGCTTTAGAGGTTGATCGGTAAGGACCTTGATAGGATGAGATTGAAAATATGGCCTTAACTTCCTGGAAGCGATTAGCAAATAATAAGCAAGCTTTTCTATCTTTGAATAATTCATCTCTGCCCCAGCGAACCGTTTGCTGATGTAATAGACTGGAAGTTGTATTTTCATATCTTCTCGTACGAGTGCTGCACTTAGAGCATGAGATGAAATTCCATTAGGTTCGAAATAGCGGTATAACATTAGGAACGCCAGGCGGCATGCCTCGATAGGGATTGTAGATTTTTAGTTACCCAAAACGAGATATTTTGGATATAAAATAAATTATATTTATAGAAGTCAAACCCTATCTGACCAAGCCACACTACATCTGAAATGCTCCGACCTCTTCCCTTACTCATTTAAAATCACGAAGCTGCTTGCTTCTTCCTCTTTCAAAATCAGTTCGAATTCGTATAAAAAAAGAAATCAAATCAAGAGATCGGAGCGCGTTCTTCTCTGGTCTCGAGCGAACTGTAGCCGTGCGATGGAGGAAGGGTCGCGGCTTTCAAGGAGTCGTGGAGGTGATTTCAAAGGTGCATAAGGTTCGATCACGAAGTAGAGCGTGCGTGCGCGAGTCCAGAACGATGCCACGATGGGATGGCGAGGCTCTGGTAGCTGGATTTGGGAGGTTGTGGGGTTCCGGGTCGAGCTGTTAGGGGCAGTGATGGTCCGAGCGGCGTACGAGAAGCTTGGAGAAACGTGAAGTATTATGGGCATCAGCTTTGGGCTAGGAGATTTTGCTCGATGATCTAAGGAAGAGCACGGTCGGAGCACTTGGGGACAATAGACGATAAAGATGAGGCAGGTTTGTTCTTTGTTTCGAGTTGAGTTGAATGTGAATTCAGTAAGTAAGGAGTAAATCCGAATTGAAAAGAAGCATAGGATTTTGAAATCGGGGAAGAAGGGTTAATCATGAGGTTAATTAAAATTTTAATTAGCGATTAAGGTTTAACTATATAACTTAATTATGAAATCTTATAAACTGTATATCTTATTCGTTCTAGGTCCGAATCAAACATGGGTTTTGCGATATATTCGTAATGATGAGATTTATGCAATGTAATCGAATTGGTCAAAATTCAAGCTATTGGAATTTTACACAATTTAGTCGGAACAAGAACGTGGAAACGTCAATTAAAAATCAAGGTGAGTAAATCTCACTCATTTGGATTGCTAGTTTTTAGTTTGAAATATTAAAAATCATTTATTAATTGATTGGATGAATTGATAATTATTATTATCAGTTGGATACTATATTATATATGCAGTAGTATATATATTAGTAGTTGGATATATTTCCTGCCTATTGGAGCGGATGAGACCCTATGCGTCCCGCGTAATAGCGGATGACCCTATATTACCGCGATATCTCGCCTCGAAGCGGGATTGGTATTTTATGTTATATAACATCTGTGGATGCAGGGAAACAACTTGGAGGGATCCAAGTGCATTCCTCAAATATATTGATTAATTTTCATATATAGTGACATATGATGCGTGTGGATAATCTGTGATAGATTATGTTGTGGTTTGAATTATTGGATGCTATAGTGGCACTGGCCTTAATTTTGGTACTTTAAATACCATAAATATTTTTTTTGAAGAAATTAAAAAGGAGATTTTGGATATAAAAATATTTATATCGAAATTTGGATTATTTTAAAAGAAATTGATTTGGATAAAAACAATAATTGATTTTGGTTTGTACTTAACTATTCGTAAAGATATTTTAAATAGAGATTTTAAATTAATTTATATAGAGAATTTTTAACAATGGAGTTTAAAATGGTATTTCTAAAAAATATGGAAAAGAAGTTAAAATCGATATTTAAAATAGATTTGAAGAATAAATGGAATTTATAAAGAAATGGATTTATAAAAAAGGAATTTTATAAATAAGTTTATATTTGTAAACAAGTAAAATCCAAACGGGTTTATAAACTTATAAACGATGTTTATAAATAAGGGAAATGATACCAGTTGGTAAATTAGAAATATATATTCACAGTGTGAATTTATATCGAGATATGGAAATCGGTTTTTGGAAAAATAGTGGATTCTATTTTTGGAAATGTGAGAATGGTTAGGAAATCGAAAAGAAATCGATGTGTTATGCATCGAGAGGGATTTATAAATTGAAATTGGTAATTGGAATTTTAAAAATATATTTTTATCAAGACGTTAAGTTTTGTTTTAAAAGAATTTTTTTATTTATTTAACTATGTAAATTTAAGCTGTTAGTATTGAAATATTTCAGAAAGTAGTTTATTCAAATATTTAATATTATTGAAATGAATTCACATGTTTATTATAAGCTTTGTGAGTCAATTAGTTTATTTAAAAATAAATTGGAAATGGGTTATTAACGTTTATTTAAAGTGTTTCGATATTTTAAATAATTACTTAAACATATTCTAAAAATAAATTATTATTCTTTAAAAATACTTATCATATATATATATATATAGTTTTGAAATGATTGTGATTTATTTATAAATCCTCTCGAGATTTGTGAATGGGGTTTATTTAACGGATATGATTTTTTTTATTAGAGAAATCTTGAATTGGAATTCAGAAAACTTAAGGAAATTTCCGAATCGTTGAAATAAGAGAACTTCGAAAAATGAATTAGAATTCATAAAAGTCATTGTATGAAATCCAATATCCACTACGATTCTTTACGGTTTTGATTGTGCCCAACTATGCTGAAACGTAAGATGCAAGCATTTCAGCTATTTTCTAATTTATTTTCTGTAGACACTATTATAATATCATATGATTTTGATATAAAATGTTTTGGTTATCGTAAGGTAAAAACACGTCGTGTTTATGTGTGACGTGGTCTTACAAGATACCTTTGTTTTTCAAAGGATTTTGATAATAGTAATAAATCCAAATTGAGTGTGTTTTCTCACGCTGGTTTTCTAGACTGACTCGGGTGTCATTTTATTATGATGCTCGGTTCAGACCGAGAATTATAGATTCAGGTTAGGATGCTTTGGAGCTCAGGAGACGAGCTGGTGGATTTCAGTCATATATCACGTACTTGGTTATATTCCGCTGTGTGTGTCAGGTTGTATAGTCAGCACTGGTGAGGACAAGTTATAATAACTGTTCATATTGATGTATTGATTGTTGTACTCTGATGATTGTATGTATATTAACAGTTATAGTTTCTTTTTGTATAAAGATCTGTTATTATATATTATATTTTGTTCCGCTGCGATTGTGAGATTCTGTATTATTGTTTTTCTGTATCCTTCTATTTTTTCTTCTTTAACCCCTAATGATCTAGTATTTCCGTCACTCGATTGCTTGACATGCTATACAGTGAATGTATTGATGTCGATTTTCGAGGGTCGAAAATCCCGGTTCGTTACATTATTCCTCCTCTTATTTAAATCATAATCAATCTTATTAACTCATTAATTAAGGCACGACCTATTTAATTGTCAAATCTCATTTCTATTATTTTAACACTTTATTTTATCTAATTTATCTAATTAAATATCCAAAATAATGTTACTCAAAATTAGGGGTGTTACAGATTCCTCTCCTTAAAGAATTTTGTCCTCAAAATTACGATAAGGTATATAACAAACATATAACACATGTATAAAACGTACCATCAAAACAAATCTGGATAAGGGTCTCTAATCTTGTGCTTTGTCTTCCAAGTACAGTCTCTCGCATTGTCACTCTACTGGACCTTCACTAGTCTGACTGTCTTGTTTCTTAACTTCTTCTCATCCCTACCCACAATATGAATTGGTTGCCTAACAATAGTCGTGTTCAGTTCCACCACTAGTCTTCCAATGCGATCGGAGTGATAGTAGTCTCTAGATCATGAACACACTTCCTAAGATGAGAAACTTGAAAAACATTGTGGATTCCTACCAAATTGCTCGGTAACTCTATCCTATAGGCGAGTTTCTCGATCCTCTCCATAATAGAAAATGGTCCAACAAACCGAGGTGCCAATTTCCCTGACTTTCCGAATCGGATTACACCCTTTATTGGTGATACATTGACAAAAACATGATCTCCCACTGAGAACTCCAAATTCTTACGCCTATTATCTGCGCTTTTCTACCTCATCTAAGCTTCCTTCATTCTCTCTTGGATCAACTCAATCTTTTCCATGGATTCTCTCACCAAATCTGGGCCAAGAACTAGTTTCTCTCCAGTCTCTAACCAACATATGAGTGATTTGCATGGCCTTCCATACAGAGCTTCAAAAGGTGTCATCCCTATACTAATTTGATAACTACTATTATAGGAAATTCGATTATGTGTAGATGTTCTTCTCAAGATCCTCCAAAATCTAACACACAATCTCTTAACAAATCTTCCAAGATTTTGTTAACTCTTTCTGTTTACTCATCTGTTTGTGAATGGTAAGCGGTACTCATAGCTTGATGCTCAAAACCTCTTGTAGACTCTTCCAGAATTCGCTAGTGAATAAAGAATCTCTGTCATTAACTATACTACTAGGAATCCCATGTAGTCTGACAATATTCTTTATAAATAACTTAGCCAAAACAGGTGCTGTCGTTGTCAACTTAATGGTAATGAAATGTGCACTCTTAGTCGGTCTATCCACCACAATCCATATACTCTCATTTCCTATATTCGACTTTGGTAACCCATCAATGAAATCCATAGATATAGAATCTCATTTCCACACCGGTATATCTAAAGGCTGAAGTAGTCCATTTGGCGTCTGATGCTCGGCTTTCACTTGCTAGCAATTTAGACATTGCTTTACCTATAAGCCTACATCCCTCTTCAAACCTTCCTAAAAGAAACTTCTCTTCATGTCTTGGTACTTCTTAGTCTCTCCAAGATGAATGGTAAACTTCAATTGATGACACTCCCTAAGAATTTCCTTCCTTAAGTCTCCCATATCCGGAACACAAAATCGTCCCTTCTTTCTCAAACCATCCATTATGGTTAAGATAAATATATTTCAAATCATCAATCTCAGCTCCACCTTTGAGTCTTCTGATTCGTTCAGCTAATAATGGACCATCTCTCTATTTAGAAGCAATTGTTTCAATCATTGCAGATTGAACTTCTAGACAAGACAACATAGCAGTATGCCAACTAGAACTAACCGTCGATCTTAACTGCGTAATACAAGTAGTCATTGCAAGTAAATCTTTTCACTCTGCTAACATTGCTAATATGACATTCTGATGTTTTCTGCTAAGTGCATCAATTACTTTGTTTCCTTTCCCTGGCGTATACTCAATACCAAAATCATAAGCTGCTATGAACTCTAACCACCTCTGCTGTCTCATATTCAACTTCTTCTGAGAGAATAATTATCTCAAAGACTTGTGATCCATAAAAAACTCGAATCTTTTTCCCAAAAGGTAATGTCTTCACACTTTCAAAGCAAAGATTACAGCTGCTAACTCTAAATCATGAGTCGGATACCTAACTTTATGCGGTCTAGGCTGTCGAGAAGCATAGGCAATCGCTCTACCTTTTTGCATCAACACAGCTCCTAATCCTATTTCGCATGCATCAGTATACGCCATCAAATCTTGATTCCCATCCGGAATAACTAACATAAGCGCATTGGTCAATAAATGTTTTAGCTTATCTATACGAGAGAAATCCTTGATAAATCTCTGGTAATAGCTAGCTAATCTGAGAAAACTCTTTATCACGATCACCGTCTCGGGTCTCTTCTGATTATTAACAACCTCAATCTTAGCTGAATCTACTGATAACCCTTTTTCCAAGACTACATGACTAATGAACTTCACTTCTTTCTTCCAAAAATGACATTTCGAAAACTTCATTTTTTAATGATGCTGCCTCAACATCTCAAGCACTATTCTAAGTTGAGTCTCACGATCTCACTCATTCTTAGAATATATCAGGATGTCATCTATAACTACTAATACGAATCTATACAAATGCTCGTAGAAGATCCGGTTCATTAAATCTACAAAGAAAGTAGACGCATTAGTTAACCTGAATGACATTACCAACCACTTGTAGGAACCATATCTTGTTCGAAACGCCGTCAATGGAATAGTGTCCTCCACCACTCTTAATTGATGGAACCTTGTCGCCAAATCCAACTGGGAAAATATTTTGGCTCCACTCAACTGATCAAATAAATCATCCATTGTTGGCAGGGATACCTATTATTTATCATCTTCTTATTCAGCTTATGATAATCGATGCATATTCTCAACAACCCATCTGGTTACTTCACGAACACCATAGCCACTCCCCAAGGCGAACTGCTTGGTCTAATGAAACTCTTTCCTTCTAAGTCCACAAGTTGCACATTTAACTCCTTCATCTCTGTAGGTGTCATTCTGCTAGGCGGTCTACTTACGGGTTCAGCTCCAAGTACAAGATTTATTTGAAACTCAATATTTCATTTCGATGGTAATCCTATCACTGGCTCAAAGATATCTGCAAACTCTTTAACAACAAAAACTTGATTCAACTCGTCTTCATCCTCTAATGTACCCAATAAAGCACAAACATCAAAATTCGAGTTCTCTACTTAGTATATAATTCGATCGCTACTATTAAGGTGTCTTAGTGATATTTTCCTATCTTGGCAAAATATTTTAGCATCGTATTTGCTTAACCAATCCATACCCAATATAATTCCAAAGCCCATAAAATGAAACACATGCAAACCGCAGGCAAATATATGACCTAACAAATCAAACTCTTAATAGTCACATCTCGTCCCAAAAGTTGCATACCCTCCTATCGGATTCGCAACCCTTAAGGAACTAACAAGGTATGATAGTTCTAAACTAAACTTATCTACCAAAAATGAGAGATAAAAGAATGTGATGCACCAGTATCAAACAGTACTCTAATAGGTATTCCATGAATCAAAAGCATACCTCCCACTACATCCTTTCCTTTCTCCATTGCTGTTGGTCTCAAGGCAGACAGTTCCAAAGCAAACACTTTTCCTTTCTCGACCTTAGCTGGTTCTCTGCACTGATTTTTGTAATGCCTTATCTGGTCATAGTCGAAGCACTTGATGTTCTTCTTTCCAATGACCTTCTTTCCATCTCCGGAACGATACTCGTTGGTAAAGTACCCTTTCTTGTCACACTTGTAGCAAACAACTTTAGCTTTTCCCTTCTTGGCAGCCCCACCCTTCTGAGCTTGCTTTTTCTGAAAGAACTTTCTTTTCTAACTTTGACCACCTTGAGCCTCTACCGGCTTTTTATTACCAAACAGTGCAAGCATCTCTTCGTTCCTCAATGCCATCTCCACTACTACATCACAAGGGTCTCTAAGATGTGATAATGTTGCTTTGGCAAGCTCTGGTTTCAATCTCTAATGAGCTTTTCATTCCTCTTGATAACTGTATCCACGGTGGCATATCCATATCTGGACAGCTCCTTAAATCTGGTCGCATGCTCAAGCATTGACATATCACCTTGTTCCAATTCAGCAAACTTCTAAGCAAAGTTGACTTGGCTATTTCAAACATGAAAATCTCTTCAAACCTTATCCTGAACTCAACCCAAGTCAATTTCTCCTCTCGTACCCCTACATTTACACTAATCCACTAGTACAATGCAGCTCCTTGCAATTGCTCGGATGCCAATCTTCTCTTCTGCTAATCATTTAGACCTAGATCAGCAAAAATCATTTCACAGTGCAATAGCCAATTCTCAACTTCGATAGCGTCCTCCATTCGAATAAATGGCATTCCTCCGAGTCTTACATAATCCCGACTCAGTACAACATAATTGTTGACAACCAAAACTTTAGGATTTGCTCCTTCGGCATTACCACCAACTAATCCAGCTGCAACTCCAGCTTGCATCATATTGACAGAGAAATAGTACATAGCTCCCATATCCACCAGCAGTGTTCCAACATCCACATTAGTAGCTGTTTGTCGATCCAGATTCCTTCTGGTGTTGGGCCTGACATTTCCATTAGTTGTAGTGCTTCCTCCACCAAGATTCACTCTTTCGTTTCCTGCCTCTATATCTTACTTTCCTTAAATTTGCATTCGAACCTTTGTAAGACTTGGAAGAACGGTTTTAGAGAGAAAGATAATAGCGACGAGATATATATACATATATATACACTTACATATAGCAAATACAAGTATGTAACTATAGCGTTATCCCATACCTCAATTTCATTCTCAGATTCATTTGGATTATGTTTTCAAAACTCTTTTAAAGTTCAAAATTATTTTGGTTATACATAAACCTTTGCTCTGATACCAAGTTGTAACATCCTTTATTCTAAGGTTCGAAAAAAGCGCTACTGATGCTGCAGTCATTAATAGTATTATTCTTTGATTACAAAATGAGATCAGTTAATAGTATCGTTAACATTAGAAGCATAAGAATATAATTTTTTTAAAACACATTTCATTAATAATTTCTGTATTCATTACATAATCCCAAAACGTTTCCCAAGTTCGGATAAAATATAATTGAAGTGCCCCCTTGGTTGATCAGAGTTTACTACTAGATAGATACAATTTCTACCATTACATACATTCAAACAAAATGATAACAACACAACGGACATAAATAGGCTCCTATATAGCTAGATCTGCCTCCCACATGCCTTTGGAAGCTTTATTCTTCAAACCTAAAACCTAGAAACCTTACTCTAGAACTACTCAAATGAGCACTTGAGAATTAAAGGGGAAAACAAAATCTTCGGGTCAGACAAAAAAATCTGGTGTGAATAATAATATGTCATCCCGGTAAAAGATATCTAGTGAGACCACGCCATTGAACGGAACGGGTTTCCCTCACTAGTATCTTCTAAAAATACATCAATCACAATCATGCTCTTGCATTTACAGTGGTTAAATAAACATAAACAATTATATGCACGCATGCTACATGGATAAACCTGACCAATCTGTCTCGACTAATTGACTGTTTTTCTTTACTTCATAGTTTTTCTAGGGTTACTACAAACCTATATCGCTGTCTTGGGCCTACTAGATATATCAAAAATTTCCTACTTACCATTAGGAGAAAAATGGACTGTCCATCCAAACACAATCATCTTATTGTTATCCTGACTATTTGCCAATCTCATAGTTTTGTTAGGCTCACTATGAACCTAATGGTTTTGTAGGCCAACCAATAATCTATCTAAGTTATATTCATTTCTGTGCGTAAACCAACTTTTAGTTTTACCCCTAAGAAAGCCCTACACACTGGAATTATGGACCAATATCAACTAGGGGTAGTTGAAGCATAGGGCGCTACCCTACACTAGTCCTATTATCTGGTTTTCCAATATCTAATCCTTGAGTCAAGATGTTCCATCATAATTTATCTAATGGTGATTAATTCTCCTATAAAATCATGTGCTATATACCCTTTGTACCTCCGTGAAAACATTTTTCTTTGTTAATGATTTACCTTTGAAACATACATAAAACAAGGAAAACTATAGCCCTTTACTTATTCATAATATTGAGCAAAAATATATGCTTTTAGAAATAGTTTTATTAATTTCGAAATCACTAAGGGGTAATCGCACCTCAGTACCTTAGTCTATTAAGCCATACAATATAAAACGTGGCATTAATATTACTGATATGGGTCGTCGTACCTTTATATGTCGAAATCATGTTAACGTATTCTGATTTATAAAGCATAAGGCCATGTGACCAAAATCATTTACGTTGTATACTATTATATATTAGTTACCGAATATAAGTGGCATAGCCTTTGGTCTGTACAAAGTAGAGCTCTCAAGTTTAAAACAGGTTTGTCGATATTGATGACCTCCAGCATCAATACCTTAAAACAAGCACGTCTGCTCCACAGTTTCAACTTATGATAACGCCCGGAAAGAAGCCTAGAAAGAAGGACCCTCCTATTTCAAGTTTCTAACCTGATGGAACCTATGCTCTCACAGACAAAATCAACGGCCATTTCATATGGGATACCGACCCAGATCTTTGTGATCCTGGGTGCACTTGCAGATTTGAAGAAGACAGCAATGAAGACGAGTACAACGGCACCAACAGTGATTACGACAGCAGCGACGACAGCAAAGATGAAAGGTACAGCTATTTTCTGGCAAACTTAAAGAAAACCTCTGCACCTCCTCAAAAGACCCAGTCTTGCCTCATGATGACAAACTACGACATAGACTTCCCTCCTCTTGAAAAAAGAGAACACGATGGAACCTCCTCAAGACCATATGTCCAACCACACACCGTTGAACCATCTGGACAACCGAAGCAACTGTCACAAGGAGAAGAAGTCCTCAACTGGCAAACCCAGAATGCCAGAGCCCAGAACAAAACCTTATGTGGAATAAATACCAAGGTATCTCAGATCATTGACGAAGTCAGCAGCACGAACTCCCAGATCGACACTCTAAAAACCCAGTTGCAGGATATGGAAGAAAGGCTGATCGACAAGATAGACAGCTTGGATAGAGATCTTAGGTTTCTGATAACCAAAGGAGACTTCGGAACAGAATTCCGTTCCAAGGAAGCCGAGATCAGGAACCTAAAGAAAGAACAAGCCAAAATTGAACATAGCAGAAGGGCGTCCTTGTTCTCATCATCGGAGCCCATGCTCTCCGGTGCTCTGTCCCCTCCGGCAGAAGACTATTCCAGAATGTTTGGGATAATACCTGGAAACCCGACAGGCTCTACGCAAAGACACGCCAGGCCTGCTAGAAGAATTGAAGGCCCAAGGTCCGATAGATTGAGATCCGAAGGAAAAAGGCTGGCAGACACGCTCATGGCCGCGTCCTCCTATGGGGGACCAGCAGATTGGGCCACGACAAGAAAGAATACGGACTTTGACCTCAGATATATACGGGAAGCCCGTCAGTTTGAAGAAGAAGAAGAAGAGACGGATTCTCAGTCTTCCGAGGATCCCACTACCCAGTCCGAAGATTCCTCAGACACTGCTCCGGCAATGTTTATGGCAGAAGATCCTATAATAGAGGAAGATGATGATGAGAGCGCTTACGACGATGGAGTCCCAACCAAACCTCAGGCCACTGAAGAACGAAGCTCTAAAGCAAAAAATGGTCCCTGGTTCTCCTTCGACGACGTTCCTCTCCTCAAGAGAAGAGAGAGACTCTACCAAATGTCGGCATGGCTCGACAACCAGCTAAACAAAGATGGAGCCAGCCTCCGCAGCATCCTAACTGACTTCTCCACTAGATTTGTTGGCACCTTGAGAGATTGGTGGGTGTGCTTGGGCGAGTACAGGAGACTCCAGTTTTGCGGCTTCAATTCCGTTGCCGAAGCACTTGGAGAGATTCACAGAGAATTCATTGGCGATCCAGACCTCTTCGCTAAAGCCATGTCAGATGAGTTCTTCGCCAGAAAATGCTGTTCCCTAAAAAGAAAGGATCTGGAAAAGCATTTCAAAAGAATGTCAGAACTGTACTATCTCCTGAATGGCTACGATGATCCAAACATGAAGAACGTCTATATCGCGTCTCTCCCGACAGACATACAACCGGAACTTAGCAGAATGATCCAGAGCACTGGAAGAAGTATTGCGGCAACATCTCTCGGTCAGATCAACCAATTATGTCATACAGCCATAGACAAGATATGCGAGACCAGAAATAACTTCAGAGAGATAATGGAGAAAAGCCACAAGACAAAGGCCGTCTGCAACAAGTCCTACCTTGGAATCGGTTGCAAGGAAGATAAATGCAAATGCTCCTCTAGAAGGAAAGAACACAAAAGAGAAAACAAGAAGGTAGAGAAAAAGAGGTACCGCTTCTTCCGACGAAAACCATTCAGGAAGAATACCTCCAGCAGATGCTACCTATGCGGAAGAGAAGGACACTATGCCAAGAACTGCCCGAACAAGCAGGGAAAAGCATCAAAGCTTGCCGACCATGTCCTCCTCCATGATAAAGTGGATACCTACGATGCTGAAATAGAATCTCTATTCTCAGAACAAGACGATAGAGACAGAGAAACGGCTTTCGCCATTGAAGTTTCCACAGACGACGAAAGCTCCGCCGATGATATCCCTTACATCCTAATGACGAAGAACATCCCGATTCTCAGAACAGATCACAGCAAAATCGTCCGTGAAGGGACACCGTCACCCAACGTTGAAGTAAAGATCTTGCCCTCCAGATATGAGAGGTCCATAAGAGCCATAGGAATGCTAGACACAGGCGCAAAGAAAACAATGATGAATCCAGATATTCTACCAGAAGGTGCTTGGAAGAAGCACTATGAATATTTCAATGCTGCCGATGGAGAAACCTTCCACACCTCGCTGATCACTAAGAATCCGATTGGCATACAACTATTCCCTGACTGCACTATATGGATAAACGTGATAGGAAGCAAACTTCACGGTCATGACCTCCTGATGGGTTTCGACCTGTTCTTTAAGGCGCAGAAGCTTCAGATCCATCCCTACGGGTTGAAGTACAAGAGGGAGTTCAAACCTTTCTCAACAACGCAAAGACTATTCTCCCTTGCTGATGCTCCGGACGAGTTCAACCAAATAGCTGAAAGATTGAAAGAATGTTGTGCCGACTCCCACGAACAGTTCAATCATCCCCGTACCTTATGGAAGAATGAAGAATTCTTCGTCAAGCTTCCGTTTAAGAAGAACGAAGACATCAACTCGACTAAGGCAACCCATCCAGGCATGAACCCAGAAGAACTTAGGCTGGCCAGAAAAGAATGTGAGCAACTCCTAGCCCTTGGGTTAATCGAACCAACAAGCTCCAACTGGGCCTGCCCGGCCTTCTATGTAAACAAGAGATCTGAACAGATCAGAGGAAAGAAAAGACTGGTGATCGACTACAAGCCACTGAATCATTTCCTCCTAGATGACAAGTTCCCTCTGCCGAAGACTCAGATGCTCTTCTCGCATCTAGGAAAAGCCAGGCTGTTCTCAAAGTTCGATCTCAAGTCGGGTTTCTGGCAACTAGGCGTCGATCCTCCCGACAGATACAAGACTGCTTTCTGCATCCCCACCAGTCAGTACCAGTGGACAGTCCTACCCTTCGGCCTTAAGGTCGCACCATCTCTGTTCCAGAAAGCCATGATAAGGATATTCGAGCCCATTCTCCATAATGCCCTCGTTTACATCGACGATATCCTCCTGTTCTCCGAAACAAAGGATGACCATAGGCTTCTGCTCCAGGGATTTCTGGAGCTTGCAAAGAGGCATGGCGTAATGCTATCTGACAAAAAGAGCACGATAGGAACCTCGGACATCGAGTTCCTCGGAATGAAGATCACCAAAGGAACTTACCAGCCAGGAGCACATTTGGCTGAAGAACTGAAAAGGTTTGCCGATGACAACCTGACAATCAAAGAGATACAGCAGTTCCTTGGGATAGTCAATTACCTCAGGGACTTCATCCCCGACTGCTCCAGACATACCAGCAAGCTGTCTAAGCTCCTCAGAAAGGAGCCAAGTCCATGGACAACCGACCAGACAACGGCAGTGAAGAAACTAAAGGAGGTTTGCCAGACACTTCCTCCTCTTCGCATCCCAGGATCAGGAAGAAGGATATTACAGACAGACGCCAGCAATGATTACTGGGGAGTGGTTCTATTAGAGGAAGACAACGGAAAGATCCATTTCTGCGGCCACGCTAGTGGACAGTTCAAAGACTCTGAGAAACACTATCATACGGTCTACAAGGAGATTCTGGCCGTGAAGAACGGCATCATGAAGTTCGAGTTTCATCTCATCGGACATGACTTCGTCATAAAGCTAGACAATACCTCCTTCCCCAGAATCATGGAACTAAAAGGAAAAGGCGTTCCAGACAAGAAGCTACTCCGGCTCAATGACTGGTTCTCAAAGTATCAGTTCACCGTCCAACATATCAAAGGAAAGGACAACGTTGTCCCCGATTACCTGTCCAGGAAGTCACCGACCGCAACGATCAAACCTCAGAAAGACCTGATGATATTCACGGTCAACAGTCCCAGACCACCAGATGCATCTGCACTCTGGTAGGATGATGAAGGGCCCCATCTGCTAGCCTTTTGCAGGCTAGCCCGTACTATGTAAATTATGGTGTGTTTGCTTTCTGCATAATAATTGTCCTTGAGGCACCTTCTCAGTGAAGCTTCGTCCAGAAGTTGGCCAGATGTTCGTCCCTGCTTTCTCTCTGATGTGAGGCATTTCCCATCAAAAAGATAATGATGCTCTTTGTCTGCCACGACAAAAAAGAATTGATTCCTCTTGTCTGCCATTAGCAAAGATGCTTGCCTGATGTGACAAAAGGAAAATGATGCTGCAGGCCCCGCCACAATGTTTTGTCTTCCTGAACACCTTTACAGAAAAGGAGATTCCTTTCTTCCTTTAGAAGACGATGTGATGGCTGATGTGACACAAAGAGAAAAGGATGGAGAATAATGCTGCAGGCCCCGCCACTTAGTTTTGTCTTATAGGACACTTTCCGGAAAGAAGATTCCTTTCTTCTCTTCGAAGCCTTAGCGTGTTTATTTCTGATTGGTGGATTCCAATCTTATGTATTTTAGTTTATTTTCCCTTTGCTCTATATATAGAGCCGATGTATCGTTTGTAAACTCATTCGAAAAATAAATAAAATAGTTTCTAAGTAAAAACATGAGTAGCTAAACATATTTCTATCTTCTGTCTTACCAAAGCCAGAGAGAGAGAGTGAAGAGGAACTCCTTCCTCAGTTCATCCAAAACAAACGGCGAAGCATATGGCCGAGAAGCTATAAGATTACGGTCCCCTCCAACCTCACGGACCACAACACCTCCGATCACCTCTGTCATTAGCCAATTTCCGAGTTTAGAAGACGAAAGGTAAGTCCCGACGGATAGGGCAGTGAAGTAGTCCAAGAACTCCAAAAGAAGATAACGGCGGTTATGGTGTCGGTTATGGGCTCGGTAACGGGCTCGGCGGTGTAGGTCCCTTTGCGGGTGAGTTGTGTGGGGCTCCCGAACTCTTCATGAAACTGGGCCACTATGCTACTATACAAAGAATACTGAAATCATTTACTTATGGCATTATTGCTATAAGAAAATCAACGGCATCATATCCTCTTTATACCATTAATGTCGAACGTAACATATGCATCATTGCTGCCTTAAAGGAATAATGTTGAAGTTAAGTTATGCGACGTCATTGCCATAATACTTTTATTTGGAAAGTAATACTAGCCCCATTACTTCCATAATATAGTTAAAGCCAAAATAAAATATGCGGTATTGTTGCCAATATATGCTAATGTCGGCATAGATAGATGCGACATTGGTATGCGACAAAGGCAAGCGGCAAAGGCAAGCGGCATCAAAGCGGCCTATCCTTGATATCGGAAGTATGTAGTTGTGGGGTCAATACCGCATGCTTTAGGTTTATGTCATCATTGATAAGTCACGAGATTACTCATGTTGCTGTTAGTTTAATGCCGAGAATTCCTAACTACGCTTCAACTTGATTGGAATCATTCCATACCGAAATAATTGATATCGTATGCTTCCCTTCTGGGTGAAGATGACATTGATAGTTGTGATATGGATGGACTTCGACATTAATTACCGACGTCATGACAAACTCGTAATTAACATAAAAACTGTTTATTTCCCATTTATAGTAATATCTTTTAACCTACTTTTAATCCATGTCCAATTTCTATTGGTTAAGGCTACACTTTATTAATTTATTTTCCAAAAAACTACTACAAAACCAAATTTATCATTCCCAAAGTATTTTGCAAACCATTTTACTTCTATAATTATTTTAATATAATTATTAAGCCTTCTAAAATAATAAATTCATATAAAATCATAAACACTTGGGTAAAATCCTAAAAAATCATTGAAAATCAAATTAATATATTCTTTAACATATAAAAGTTTTGAGACCAAAAACATTATTTAATTATTTTTAATAATTAAAACACGAAATAAATCCTTTTTCTCTATTAGTAAACTCATAAAATATTCATACTTGCTTGGAAAATTATGAAATTAAAAACCAATTTCTAAAATAATGTTATAAATGTCGTATCCAAATTTCAAGGCATTTGGATGTCATAAACTATGTTTTCACACTTAAACCCTATTATTTAATTCCATAATAAATCCAATAATCAATCGTTCAAGCATATAATCAACCAATCAATCATAATATGGAATAACAACAACATATGATTCGTGTTTAATCATAAAATTGAAATAAACATACAATTGTGAGATGGACAACTATTATTCACCTTGATTAGACAAAGAGATTGAGATTTAAGTGCTGATTTAATCCCCTAAACTGTATCCTTTGATTTCCTAGCCTTTTCTCTTCTTAGATCTCTAGCAATGGCCGATCACTACTTGGTTTTAGTTTGTATAAAGTGAATGTGAGTGAGGAAATAAAAATGGAAGGGTTTATGTGTAGGAAATAAGGAATTTTCCTATTTTGCCTCTCACATTATTCCCCCTCTAATTTAAGTTATAATCAATCTTATTACTCATTAATTAAGGAACAACCTATTTAATCGTCCAATCCCATTTCCCTTATTTCAACACATTATTTTATCTAATTTATCTAATTAAATATCTAAAATAATGTTACTCAAAATTAGGGGTGTTACACATCCGTTGATAGTTAAGTATGTAACGCTCTCCAAATGTTGGATAGTGTGTTATTCATGTCTGTTGGGGGCTTCAAGGGGTTATGTACCTATAGTTATTAGATAACTGTAGAATTACTCAATCGAGAGTTTCCTATTGGTTGATAACAGTTAGGTCAAACGGGAAATCTCAGTGTGATGATGTTACACAATTTTCTCGACTTGAGAATACCATGAAACTTTATATGATACTCCACTTTGATTATTGTTAAATCGTGGCATGACAACCATTAAGCGACTATAGTTGGATCTGTGTTCAGGTGTAGGAAGTGAAACACTATTTAATAGAGGATTCATCTTCTCAGTTGTACGAGGTTTGTGTCATGGTAAACTGTAGTTAACTTAAAGTCAAAATCTCTAGCCATAATAGAATGGTTAGTAATAAATATTATTATTGAATCAAAAACTTTGTATATGGATTAATAGTTGAATGTGGATATTATTGGATTTTTGACCAATATCTAACTCCATTTATCCTAAAGTAATATAGTGTTGATGAAGAGAAAGTGTGTATATTATATTATCACTTTATAGTACCGCTTAAGATTATCTAAAAGATGAGTATACAAAAAATATCTATAAGTGATGAATTTAGCCAAACTGTCACAATACCGTCTAAGGATAAAAGTTAATTTAATCAAAATTTAATTATATTTATAAAAAAATTAATTTAAAATTATTTATACGAAATAATGTTTTATGATCGAGTACAAATATTATACATTTTGTCTTATTCATTTTCTATTTAATATGTTATAATTTTGAAATCTAATCTAAGAATTGCATATGAATTACTAAATTATTAATGTATATATAACTCTGTGTGTGTATGGAAATTATATATCTGTATACTAGTATATGGGATATAAATATATAAATATAAATACTATATAAATAACACCTTAGTATATCTTGCCTTTAGAAACATCTTGATTTGTGAAAAAGCTCATAGAACACTTTGATTCACCACTCGAGTTGCAATAATTGAATGAACCACCTTTTAAAATTGTATTGATGTTTGGATGGAATGGGGAGTTCAACTAAGGGTAGATGGCAACGACAAATAATGGTGGCGGCTAAGGTGAATGACTTCAAGTAGAAATGATTAGTTTGCCTTGGTATTTATATAGAGAAAAGAGAGAAAAATCTACAACCTTTTACTCATTCTTTCTTACTAATTAAAACCTAAATTAAGATCTAATCTCCCCTCCCCCTCATCTATGGTCGTCCATCCTATGTCAAACATGGGTCAATATGCATTCAAGCCTGTTTAAATAATTATTTATATTTAAAGACTATTTAAATATATATCGATATCGTATATCGATATGTGCACATTTAACATTTGTATATATACATCCAAATAATTACTAATAGCACACGGAAAATTTCCAAGAGCTACCCTATTTACTAAATGCACCTCAAACATCAAATGTACCAATAATTAATAGTTCTTAAATATTAATCAATTTAATCAATTTATAACACTTTATAAACTAGTTAATCATGTGGCACTTCAGAGAATTCAAAGATGTGGTTGTGTAATGCATAGGTATGAATTCACTCAAAGATTAGTATTGAATGTTTTAAATATTAACCACAAGCCTCAAGGATTAAAACATGTAAAATAGTGCGCAAGCACTCTAAACTATCTAACTAATTAGCGTACAACCAATTTTGTAGCCAATCGTGTACAAGTGCACGGTGTATCACAACACATATGATATGTATGTTGAATAATACTAAATTGGTGCCTCCTTTATGAATGCATTCTTTAAAACAATTTTGAAAATATGGTGCAAACAATCTATATATACTGGTAGTTCTATATGTATGCAAGTTTTCAAAAATCAAAATCCTTGTTATCACACAACTATTTCCACACTCCTACGAATATAAGTACGGTTCAGCCAATTTTGAATCCAATCCCTACCATCCAATACCTAACAAACCATTTCTAACATCTAAAATTTTGAAAATCCAGTTTTCCTATATCTATATTCTTATGCTGAAAAATAAATTTAGATGTAGAATTTTATATTCCCACCCTTTTTTGTAAACCCATTCCGTTGTTCCTTGGAATTTTCTCTTTTACGCCCAGATCTTTTTCGACTTTGCCACGTATAATTCGCATAAGGAGGTTTATTTTTTAAATTTTAAAATAGAATTATTAGAAAAAACAAGTTTTGTTTACTATCAACAAGGTATGAAAATAAAAATTACAAAGCTAAAATAGCTTTTTCCCTTATTATTTTCTATATTTTGTAAACTATCGCACTTACTAAACAATAACATATTCATTAACACATTGGCCCTCCCTGTGCTAAGCTTGTGGTATTTATAAATAAGAGATTTTCTCATTGTCCTTTCAAAATCTTTCCCTTTCCAATTAAATTTGTAAAATAGTTTGAAAATTTTAAAACTCTTCTTTATTTAATACAATTTTTCAAAATCGTTTGCCTTTACACCCTTAAACCAAATCAAGCCACGTCTTAACATAATAAGGATTCAACTAATGGGCTAACACATATGATCGACCCTAGCGTATTACACAATTAATATTAAATTTTAGAAAACCTTTTCTTATATTTCAAAATAACAAACAACACACGAGTAAATTTATAAATTTTACCTTTTAAGGTACAAGAATAGTGACCTTTAGGTTTCGCAACAACCCTTCCATGTTCTTTGCTTGCTAAAATTTATTTTTCCCAAAATTCTAATTTTTCTAGGATTGAGCATTATTTATTTATTTTTCTAATTTAATTAATTTCCTAATTTATTTTATGTACTTCCAGCCTTACTTTACATTCATCACTAGTCAAGTATCCTTATGCGATTTCCCTATTTATACTATTTTCCAATATATATATATATAACGGTTAAAGCTCATCAAGAAAATCAACATGGTAATTAAATAGGAACATATCTCATATTATATTGTATATAGTTTTCAATATTCGAAAAGTGACAACTAGCGATTACAACCAAAATAACCTAAAATAAACAATTACTGGAAGTTGCCCTTCAACATCAACTGGTATCAATGATGTTCTGGCCTTATGACCTCTTACTCAAATAAAATGGACATTTTTATTATGTCATTCTACTATAACCTATATGTCTTAACTTATCTTTTTGGCTTCTAATAAATAAGTTACATCTATTACTTTAATTATTACAATCAATTATATGATAGATTGTGCCTTTCCGCACTTCGGTGAGTAAGAAATATAAACTATGCACATTTAGAATAACTCATTAGAAAATCATCTTGGCAAAATAACTTTCCTACCACCTATCTTGCCTTCTTTAATCCTGAGTCAACCAACGTCATATAAGTGTGCTCCCTGTCTCAGTACCCTCCCCTTCAGTTATATTACCACCATCTTCTTTTAATCAAAATCTCTTGATAGTATTCTCAAACTTCGTTATTTATTTCCTTTATCTTTAATCATTCATGCAAGTATACTCTAGAACACGTAGAAGTGTACTTTTTATATCATTCCTCCTTCCTTTGTGAGTTTTTCTTATAGCTTTCACAAATGTCTAATAAAAAATTCCTAGGTGCATACCAATATTCCTTATATTCAATGGGGATTCATTGTTGCTACATCTACAGGCATTCTTAGCTATTTTATTTATAGCCTTAACTTTTACCCTGTTTTACCTAGGTAGTCATCCCTATCTACTCCATATTAAAGTTGGTTTGGTTTTCACCATGTGACGACCCACCTTTTCGATCCCTGGGAACGACACTTAATACATCCTCGGTATTCGTGTGTCGTTGCCCAAGCATCCGAAAGATAAGTTGTCTTGGGGTAAAATAAAGAATAAAATAAGACAAAATAGATAAACCTCATAGCAGAATGGTTACATATAATATAAAATGATATAATACAAATGTTTACTCCTTATAAGGAGTTATCAGAGTTATAAAAAAAGTACCACATCTAACAAATTTGCAGTTATACATTCTGACTTTACATTTTTAAGATACATAATACACCTACATAATCATATAGCGGAAATAAATAACTAGATAACTAAGGAGCCGCTTGCTCGATCATCGTCTTCAAAGAGCTCCAAAGAAAACCTGCAATTCTCGAACTACCCAAATATAATTGAGCACTCGAGAGTTTAGGAAAAATAAACAACTTGGGTCAGACAAAATGTCTGGTATGAGTAAAACTATGAAACAAATGGAGTGTATTTAAACAATAATGTGTGGGACCACGCCGCTAACGTGGAACGGGTTTTCTCCCATATAAACAACAACCAAACATAAGAAAAATGGAAATGAACAATAGGGAACCAATCCAAACGTAGATGATTGGTACAATTAGTATAACATTAAGACTTGAAAGAATGGAAATAGTCGGAATGAAAATCCAAACTGGATAGAATGGATAAAACAATACAAAAGTCCAAACTCGATAGAATGTACTAAACAAGATAACTATCCAAACTTGATAGAATGGACAAAACACATAATTTAACACCATGAAGAGTGGTCGACTCTTCCTATTGTAATTAAAGAAAACAAATTCAAAGGTTCGAATCAAATAAGAAAAGGAAATTTTCCAACAATGACTAGGAGGATGCTCCCCCCTACCGAAAGTATATCTCTAGAAATATACTTGAGAACTCCGATGGCTCTCGGACACGTCCAAGCTAGACCCCGCCAACGGTTACCGAGAATTCAAGTATTTCACATCTCAATGCGCAAAAACCAATTCCAATCTAGAGTGTATGTGAAAATACCCTAATGGGAGCAACCCCACATAGCTTGGCTTCCACTCGCTATTTGGGTTTAGTCATTTCCAACAAAGGATACCAAAGCTCAAGTGAGCAACAAAACGTCTTAGAATGACGAAATACAAAGAAGACTGAGGTAACCGATAGTTGGGAAACCAACCATTGAGGATATTAAACGGTCGTATTTGGAAATTATTTCTTGTGTACATCACCACTCATCGAATTCCAACTTGTACTATTTCTTAGTTAACAATAATACCGGATAAGTCAAGATAGTGTTAACTAAAAGTCATGCCTCATGATTATTCTTAACTTTCGAAATATCGACGAGCCTACTTCTTCGACATTGAGTGCTAAGTATAAAAATAAATCATTCCTATATAAGTGAATCGCTTTATGGAAATTAATTCATTTCCATAAACGAATCAAACCTTTTCTTTTTAAAACCCGAATTCGTGTTTGGCCTCACATTACAAGTATTAGCTTTAAAACACTTTGTTAAAAGTGTTTACTAACTTCAAAATATCAATTTAAAAAGGATTTAATAACTTAAAACATCCTTATTACATTGATTAATTAACTTTAAACTTCATCACATAATTTGATTTCTGAACTTCAAATGTCTTTAAATAATAAAAAGGGTAAACCACTTTTAAACCTTATTAATTCAATTAATTAGTATACTACAGTTAATTAAATTAATAAATAAATAATTATCATTATTCAAAATGAATAACAAAGTCAAAACATCCTTATTACTTTGATAAATTCATTTTGAAACTTTATAAATTATGTTGATTAATTAACTCCAATAACCTTTAATTAAAATGGGTAAATCACTTTTAAACACCATCAATTCAATTAATTAATAAATTTAAATATAATTAATTAAATTAAACAAATAATAATTAATTCTTATTATATAAAATGATTTATTAATTATAAACATCAATAAAGAAAAGATTAATTTGAGTTAAAACAAGTTGATAAATTTTAAAAATCGTTTATTAATTTTTTTTATTAATTTAAAAGCATCATTAGCAAATTGATTAAATAACTTTAATTCATCATTATTGAATGATTAATTATCTTTAAACATAATTAGATAAAATGATTAATTAAATTTAAACATCATTAAATAAAATGATTAAATTTAAACAATCATTAACCAAGTAATTAGTTAAATTTAAAATGCATTATTAACTTAGTAATTAGTTAACCTTAATCCTTATTAATTAAGTAATTAATTAAATTAAATAATCATTATCAAAATGGTTAATTACTTTTGAAAACATCGTTAATCAAAATTTTACTTAAATTGTAAAATAATTCCAAGCACGAAGTTGAAACCAAACGGTTTCGTAAAAAGCGATTTTCCGAAAGTGTCGATATAGCGACTATCGCTATACGGGCAGTTGGCAAACATGTTATAATATTATCAACACAACCAAACATCATATAGCAATGGTTTAAGCATACATACAACAAGCATTCATAGGAAATAAATATGAACATGAATATAGTTTTAAAGCTTTGGTTTTTGAGGGAAATTTTTTACTTACTAACTAGTTTGCTAACTAACATTTGCTTAACATGTTTGCATCCATCACACATATACATTTCCAAACCAAACATGAACAAATTAATGTCATATCCAAACCAGGCAAGTAATATATATCATAATATAACTTAAGAAAAATATTTCCTAAAAAAAATTAAGAGTTTTACTCACCGAAAGCTATCCAAATTCTAGCTAACTTAGGGTATGACCTAGCACTTCCATTCCTAAGCAAAAGATGGAGTCCTCAATACACTAGGTAGGCTCGGCCTTGAAAGAAGAAGGAAGCGAAACTTGTTTTAGTAAGGTGGAGTGACTTTAGATAATCATCGAACTCTAAAAAATGAACCCGAAAATAGGTCATTTTACAAGTGGTTTTTGGACTAATTCTCTCGGATTTTGTAAAAGTGGTCAAGAGAAAAGTTTTATAAAATTCTTTTCTCTAAAATTGAAAAAAAATAATCACTCAATTACAGTTAGTTTTGAAGAAGATATGGTCAAAAGTTGAAGGACCATTTTCGGACTTGAAATTCTTGGTCCGAAAATGCTCTGTAAAGAAATGAACTTTGGACATAGTTAAGCTCAAAATTAGAAGAAGTGGTACAAATAAAAGTTGTAGCCAGTGGAATTTGTTAAGGTTTGAAAAAAATGAAATGCTCCGTTTGATTAAGTTTTGTGAAAGACATGGAAGAAGTAAAAGAGGTGAAATTGAAGAAGTGAAAAGGGTATTTATAGGCAAGTGAAAATGTAAATTACCTAAACACCCCATGTCCTTTACTGCGATGACCTACATTTTGGAAGGTTTAAATTGAGAATAATCTACATATGTCCAACTCAAACAATCATGAACATAGATAATCCATGGGGTTAATTTAGAAAAATAAGAAAAGAAGAGAAAATCAAATACAAAATCTCGCAGCGGAATGACAAAATATAATGATCAAATAAACAGTTCATGAAGCGGTTTATTATACATTTGATTATAATTTATACAACATTTATCGAAGTTATATATACAATAGCAACAAAATATAATATAGAACATGATGCGGGGAATAATAATAGAAATAAGATATACCAAATCTTCGTCTTCGTCCGCCAGAAATAAGCTTCAATGCGCTGATATACTCAGGGCTGACCCGAGCGTAATGATAAACAAAACACTCGAGTAAGGACTAAAATATCCTTATGTGAGTCAAATCGATATCACATAACATGAGTGTAATAGCGTCAGAGATGTTTATGGGGTTTCACATCTCATATCCAGTGTATAACGTGCGTACAATAACTTAAGAGATGTTACGGGATTTTCCATCTCTTAAGGGTCCATCAAAATATCTATATATAGTAGGATACACTATATATGTAATGTCTACCAATAATATAAAATATCAAAATAGCGTTAAGGCTTTACATTGATCCCCCTTAACGCGTTTTTAAGCATTGTCGTACAGTTTGCATATAAAACATCAGTAAACCGTCGGTGGATAGGGATGCACCGTGATACGACAATACTAAATCAAAATCATAGTGGTCTCGTATAGGGATAAAAGTATGACTAGGCACGTGAGGCAATGCCCAAGATAGGATACTACCGGTTTACCCTTCCCGGCTGGTGGTAACCCCTAACGGCCCACCGCAACACAACACTCCACAAGATCAACGGGTGCGCACCAATCAATCACAATGTAAATGATGGTAATACGAAGTAGTGTGTCCGCTAGAGGTAGCTAGCCTCATTGGCCGGTACGACTCCTACTTTAGTCATTTCAAATTGATACAAGTGTCAGGACAATCCATCATCGTTCACTTTCTTCAAATCCATCAAACGTATGCCAAAACCATCCACTTCATTCTGGATCATCCACCACATACACAGTTGTTAAAGTGGTTCCAATATTAACAGAGAGTATGCTAATAAGAGGCCCCGGTCTCTTTGACAACCCAACGTCATTTTTCACACCGGTTGGTTCTTTTACATTTCAAAAGTGAATCATACTTTATATTCAAAATATCATATTCACTTAAAAACCAATTTCATTTTGAAATATCATATTTACTTCAAAATACGTCAAGTCCACTTGAAAATATCATTTCATTCAAATTTCCATTTCGAATTTCAACTTAGGTTATAACTTCATTTTAAACTCATTCGCATTTAAATCCAAGATTTAAATATAAACATTCCACCCTTTGATCAGTTTGAATTTTTAGAAAATAGTTTGAATAGTTTTAAAATAGCTTAAGTAGTTAAAATAGTTTAATAGAAAATAGTTTGAGTATTGAAAATGGTTTATATAGTAAAATAGTTTGGAAAATCAAAGTAATTTAAACATTTAAAAAGATAGGTTTTTAAACAGTTTATATAATAAAATAATTTATTTTGAAAATAGTTTCAAAGTCAAACTGATCCAATTTCAATTTTTCCAATTCAAAACAATTCAATTTCCATTTCAATTTAATCGATTCCATTCCAATTTCAATTCGAGTTAACTTCGATTGCAATTTCAATTCCAAATTAATTTCAATTCCAAATTAATTTCAATTTCAATTCCAAATCGATTTCAATTTCAACTTCAACTATTTGATTCAATGGTTAAATTCCAACCCAATTCTCAATTTTAAACCATTTCAATTTATAATCAATTTCGAGCTCGATTTTGAAAGTATCGATTTAAATCATTTAAATCAAATTTAACTTCGATGTTCAATTCAATGACCAAATCTTTAAAACATTTCATTTCCGAGCTCAACTTTTGAAATATTGATTTAAATTACTTTTACTTAGCAATATTCAAAGTTCGAATGAAAGTCCAATCTTTTAAAACAAATTAATTTCCGAAATTCAAATCATATATATCTGACTTTTATATGTTATTTAAATTATAAAATATCTGACTTGAACGTTCGAAATTCTCGAACTCGAAACGAGGCGTGCCGCCTGACGTTTTATATGTTTTACCTCTATTCCAAACACAGTGGAACTAGTCATGAGGCCTAATTCGATCGTATGCAGAAGATAGCTTTTCAAAATCAGTTTATTTTAATTAAATTCTTTTAATTAATTTCTGTGCGTTTCAAGCTCACACTGCCAATGGACATGTCCGATCGCTATAAAACTTGAAATCCTATAGTAATTCACTATTACGGATCCGATGAAACTAGTTTCGTCGAAATCCGAGACAGTGGGCAAAATGGCTATTTTTACTCGTCAATTATAATATAAAATTTATAATTTGTAATTATTCACTTTTAAATCCAATTTTAAATGTTAACAATCTTCATTCATATTTAAATAAAATTTAAATCAATTTTCGATATCAGTTTCACCATATTAATCCAGAATTCAATTATTTAAATAATTCAAATATTAAATTTAAACAATTTAATTATCCAATAAATTACCTTAACAATCATAAATTTTCAAATGAATTTAGTTATCAATAATTATTTTATTTTCATATAAATAATTCAACACTTATGATTCAATTCTTACAATTGATTATAAACACTTCCAATACATAGAATTTCATTTCATATTGGTTATTGCTAAAAATTTTCGAAATTGGTTATTTCAAAATTTTATTCAAGTTCATATTAAATAACTACAACAATAAATCATTAAATTTGTATTTCTAACCAATTTTATTCAATAATCACATTAAATTTAATAATTTAAAATAGTTAAAAATACGGGTCGTTACATTTACCCTCCACATTGTTTTGCCACATCAGCACCCTCCGCTACACATGCCATTTCAGCCTCCAGCTTGTCCCTCCCCTCATCATGTCAAAGAAAACATGTTTAAACTTGTTTTGTACTTAGTTGCCAAAATTTTCTAATGATGTGTCATTTATATTTTTATTTTAAACTTTATTTACTGAGGTATGAATACATATACACGTACACTAATACACACATATATACATATACTAACTAATTTACATCCTTAACTATTTAAATGTAGTTTCAAATACAAAACAAGGCTCATAACATTTCAAACTACTTTTATATGATAAAACATCGAAAATTCGGAAAACGGTTTCTAGTCACATTTTCTGTTTTTCATCGAACTAAATATTTCTGTAAACTAAATTTGAAAACTATTTTATCTTCAATATTTATTATTTAAAATTGTTTTTATTTTAGTTATAATTCCTATTATTTGAATATTTAAAATTAATTAAATATTCGGAAATTAATATGGTGAAATTTCGAGTCGTTACACTCTTCCCCCTTAAAAGAATTTCGTCCCCGAAATTTTCCACAATCCTATCCCAAAAAACAAACTATCCTAGAAATACCTAACACATTTAGACATAACTTATCCAGTAAAAACTAGTATGATATAAATCTATATGCAACCAAATTCAGAGAATACCCTGAAATAAAATACTGCGCATCCAATCATATCAATGGTAAATTAGAACTAAATGCCCGGGCTCTTATATTCAATTTTTTTTTCAAATTTCTTTAAAATGAAATATATTAAAACCAAAACCAAAAATAACTAGGAGGTGGTCCTCCTAGCAAAACATGTAAAACTCTAGAATCAAAACAACATGGAGCATCCAGTGGTATTTCGGTTCCTCCAAATACAACAACTACAGCGAATAATTATTATTTCTTTCCCAATTTTTTTTTCCAAAAACACATTTTCAAAAACACCGGGATTTAAGTCCTAATAAACAATAATTCAAAAACCTCGATTTATAATTTTTTTAAACTTTATAAACTGTGCTACATTAGACCACACAACTAATCAATCAAATTAAATTAAATCAAATCAACCAAATTCCACAAAGGAATACACTAACGCAATCAATCATTCAAATTCCATAAGGAAAAAAATCTAACACTCAACATTATTTAAAATGTAAAAATATTAACAACAAACTCCTAACTTAGGTACAAAACTTTCTTGATTGCCTAAATATAGATAATTACCTAAGCGTACCATTCTTTTCTCATTAGCCTTTGGTTATTGCTTAAAAGATTATCCAAACTTACTCGGACAAAACTGAAAGTTATACTCTAAAATTAATGATTTCTTGACTATACCAATCTTTCTAAATCACATAAATTTGCATTTAATATTTTATTAATTCAGTACCAATATTGTTTGAATTATTTCATAAATTTTCATCTAAGTTTAAAAATATTTTATAAAGTCCTTTCTTTATAAAACACCAGATAATAACTTATTCCAATTTATTTACTTGTATAATACCCTTCTAAATCTTAAGGGTATATACAAAACACAAAATTTATTTTGCTTTTCATAATTTAGGCGAAGATCAAATCAAAATTTGGGTCTTTTAAAACCAAGTCAACCTCTCGACCTTTTTAACTTAAAGTGTTAAGATGGACAATGTTTATGGGTTGACTCAAAATAACAAATAGTTTACACTACTTACATGTTTTAAACAAAAGCTAATAAAACGATGTCTATTAAAACCTTCATACATTTTCACATTAAGGTGTTATAATGAATCTTGTTTATGGACTGACCCAATAATACCAACAAGAAAATAGGCACAGGGAAGAGGTTACAGAAAAATTTAGTCTCAGGGACAACAAGTTTCTTTTTTAGTCTGAAGGACACTTTTTAGTGTAAACAGAAAATGATAGTTACAACTATCATTCTGTGATTTACACTAGAAAGTGTCCTTCAGCCTAAAAGGCAAATTTCTTGTCTCTAAAACTAAATTTTTCTTCAACTTTTTCCTTGAGCTTAAAAACCTCTTGTTCCAATTTGTTTACACTGCTTAGATACCTAAATAATATCTTTGGTTTTGATAAAACAACGATATCAAAACCGCCATATCCAATCTAACCCATTTAAATCAGTGTTAACTTATCCCTTGTTTTATCTAAGGTTAAAAATTCATTTATTAAGACAATCTCTTATCAACAATACTTTTTATTTTGGAAATCAATTTCCTTTTTAGGGAACTTAAAAATTGAATGCCCGGTTTTTAGTTTCAAAACTTATCTCTGAAAGTATGCGCTTTACTTTTTCTTTATGAAATAACTTCAAACAACTTGTTTATTAAAACTCACTTTGGGTTCGTTCGTATTTGAATTCATTACGATCGTACAATAATAAAGAGAATAATTTACTAATTACTCCATAACATTCGCCTAAGCAACATCTGATCGTCACTTAAAAGATTATTCAGATTTAAATTATTCAAAGAAAAAGCATTCTACTTAAAATTCCTTTTCCAAAATATTTATACTTTAGAAATAATTCCAAATAACACCGCTATTACTTTTCTCAAAATTCTTTGAAATCATTTTAAGCAATTCCAGGATTTAAATTTTCCAAAAACTCTTTAAATTTATTTGGAAGACAAATTTATAATACTAATTGTATTGAAACAAGGGTCAAAACAAATCTCGTTTTAAACATCGTTTACTAAAATCCTAAAACAATTTATACTTAGCTTTATTTATAAAAAATTCCTTTTAATGGATTTTCTCATTTATAAGCATCATTTATAAATTTAAAACAATATTAATCGTCTTGGAGGATGATTTATAAAATTCCTTTTAAAACTATAAAACCATATAAATTTTCCAAAGAAAATAAATCATTTTAGTTCTTTTATTAAATTTAAAATAAAATTAATTATCCTGAAAGATAATAAATTACATTTATAATCTGTTTTGTAAATCTAAAACAATACTAGCTATCCCAAAAGATAATTAATTAAAATTAAAATTTTCTTTAATAAACAAATCAATTATCTTTTGTAAAATAGTTAATTACTTCCAAAACACTTTCATCAAATCAATTAATTTATTTTAAACTCACTTATTAAATTAATTAACCAACTTAAAATATTATTTATCAAATGATTTATTAAATTCAAATAATCATTAATTAAAACGAATAATTACTTTTGAATATCATCAAATTAAATGATTATTAATTTTCAAATATCATTAATTAAAATAGTTAATTAAATTCAAATATCATTACTTAAAATGATTTATTAAATCCAAACCTCATTAATCAAAAATATTAATTAGTTTTAAACATCATTAGTTAAAATGTTTAGTTAATTTAAAATATCATTAATCAAAATGATTAAGGAATTTTAAACATCTACTTTTGGGAAAACACAAGCTCAGTTCAAACACACACAAGGGTTTTAGGGGATCATATTTAATAAATGACGGTATAGCGGAAATTACTATAACGGCACTTAAACAGATTAAATGGAATAACCAGATTAATTTCAATTAATCAATCAAACAAATCTAACTATCATCCAAGAAATCAAAAATAGTTTATAGCGTCATAGATATGATATAGCAAATTTGGATGTGAGTTAAACTTACATTTAAATGATTCTCCTTTATTATAATTAAATTTTCTCAAATATTCATCATTTAAATCTTTGTATATTTATTTTATTATTATTAATTTATTTTGCTACCATTTAGATTATATTAAACAACTTTTTATTACAAGCTTACTTTTAGGTTAACATTATTAAAGTTGACTTTTAACTTAACCCTTTCTGTGACGACCCGCCCTTTCGACCCTCGAAAATCGATATAAATATGCTCATTGTATAACATGCCGAACGATCGAGTGCCGGATAGACAAATTGTTGAGGGAAAAGAAAGTAGGTAGAAGAAAGAAGAAAAACTAAACAAAAACAGAATCTCACAGCGGACTGAATAACATATAATATAAATAGTTCTTTATAGAAATCAAAAACTGTAATATACATATCTCACATCAGAGTACAGAATCAATAATTACCAGCCTGGACAGTTATAACAACCTACCCTCATAATTGCTGGCAATTTCAACAAAACACCGCAGCGGAATAAACAAGTATGAGAATACGTCTCGGTCTCCAGCTCGTCTCCTAAGCTCCATAGCATCCTAACCTGAACTTGTAATACTCAGTCTGACCCGAGCATTATAATAAAATAACACTCAAGTCAGTCTGGAAAACCAGTGTAGGAAAACACACTCAATTTGAATTATTAAAGTTTTCAAAATCCTTTGAAAATCAAAGGTATCTCGTAAGACCATGCCATACATAAACACGACGGCTTTTTACCTTACGATAACCAAAACATTTCATATCAAAATCATTTGATATTACAACAGTGTCTAAGCACAAATACTTATTCAAATAGCTGAAATGCTTGCATCTCACGTTTCAACATAGTTGGGCACAATCAAAACCGTACGGCGCTTATTGGAGAATGGATTCCATACGAATGACTAGGTACCGGGGTATCACCTGTCACAGTACATGTCTAGAAACAATGTACCGAGGACCACGCCGGGATCCTCTGCCACACTAGACCGGACTATCCCTAACCTGGATAGACCGAATATGCTATTAGACCAGGTTTTCCCACCCATTCCGAGCTCCTTCCATGAATCGTAGTAATAATAGCCGAGGGTATCTAGAAAGGTGATAAACATACCCTAATTGGGTGCTGCCCACTTAGCCTTTGTAACGATTAAGACTTTTCAACGCTTGAAAGTCGACATCAATACAACCACTGTATCAAATGCCGCGCAATCGAATGCCGGAAAACCGAACCATTAAGGTTAGAAGAAGAGGTAGAAGAAGAAAGAAGAAAAGAAAGAACAGAAAAACAGAAACGGAAACAATATCAGAATCTCACATTCGCAGCGGAACAATATACAATAGATGAATGACTAATCTTTAAAACAAAGAACTATATCAGTTTATACAATACAACAATAAGAGTCAATATACAACTCAATACAACAATGGACAGTTATATAAACTTGTCCCCATACAGAATACACAGCGGAATAAATAAATAAGTACGATTGTACGTCTCGCCATCCAGCTCGTCTCCAAAGCTCCAGAATATCCAGAATATCCTGATAACATAACTCTAGGCTGCCCGTGTGGAAAATTATGGGCACCCAGAGTTTAGAAAGGGAACAATAAACTCCGAGTCAGTCATGGTGACTGGTGTGAGATCGTAAAAAAGTTATTTTCACAAAGAAAATAAAACAAATTCGCAATGCTTTTGGAAAATGAAACTACCATAAGACCTCCCGCCACACACACAATGCAAACGCAGAATTGGAGGAGATTTCTTCTTATGATAGTCAAACATGCTTACTATGCAAAATCATTGGATATTATTACTAGTGCATAGTGTAGAAAACATTTCGAAAGTATAATATTAATCTTAGCTAGCATAGGCATTTTGCGCTTATGCCTACTATAGCTACTATGTTCAATAGCAGGTTATACAACTAAAACCGTACAAGGTTCATATTGTTTCTTTGGATTTCCCAACAAATGGTCAGGCTAAAGAACTTCCCACTGTCAATGGGTACGCCTCTGGATGGACGTCCCGAGAACCTACCCGGCTCTCTGCCAACACAAGGTCGGGTTACCTCTGTCACTAGGTAACTACTACTCGAGTATGCCACCCCCCGGTCCTTTGGGACCTTTATCCAAGAGTCCTCGATCACAAAGCAACAATCACACAGTAAATGAGACCGGAGCAACCACACAGGTAAATATCTGGGCTCCATAACATAATATCACCTTTTTCCAAAAGGAAATGACATACCCTAAATAGAGCGACCCTCATAACCTTGCCGCATTTTTCTGTTTCGACCCATTTCCGGGTTGTGAGGTCCGATGAGGTCTCGTCCACAAAGCTACGCTTTACACGAAAGCCATGCTTTGATCACAAATGATCAACAAATGGTCAGCAACACACAGCAACACTTAGCATGCCACACTACCAAATTGGGAGTATATCACGGATAACCTTCAACTACATAACCTCTGAGCTCGTACGTCTCAGAGAAGGGTGTTAAGCTAAGAGAATAAATTCTCCGCCACCAACAGAAATGTATTTGAAAGAAATCAGCTTTATATCTCAAAGTGTAATGTCAGACATACAACCATACAAGTCTGTTTCGGGTTCGAACAGAACAGAAGGCACTTCCACAGAAGCCCTTGCAATCTGGATATTCACTAATCACGTCCGGACTTCCCATCACAAGAAGAGTGATATAAATCTCTATACCGGAGCAACCCGGTGCAGAGACATTCGACAGGTTGTCCTTTCATTTTCGAAAATACCCGGTCTTCACACCGGTCTTCAAATAATGTTCATTCACAACGTATCACTATTCGGAATGGGTTATATGACACAAAGTCCTCACCCGGCTTAACCGAATAATGAGCGTTTATTTTAAAAACAAATTCAAGTGCCATTTCAAAGGCAAATATTGATAGTCGGTTATTTAACTATCAAACAACATTCACAACAATCAACCAATTTAAATAATTTTCCCAAATTATTAAGTTTCAAATATCTTCGTAAGATATATATATTTTCCACACGTCATCACTTTGAAAACAAATTTCAAATCACATTTCACTCTTTGAATAAAAATTCTCGATATTATTTATTTTCACTTTTCCTTTACAAATTCCATTGTGAATTTAAATTTCCAAATATTCACTTATATACGATTTTCAAATCGTTTTCCAAATATTCACTTTCAAACACCAAATCAAATTCCAAATTGATTTCTAAATTTATTTCAACACCAAATCAATTACAAATTGATTTCTAAGTTTATTTCCAAATACCAAATCATTTTACAAATCGATTTCCAAAGTTATTTCAACACAAAATCCATTTTAATTCAACACCAAATAAATTTTCATATCGATTTCCCAAAGATTTATTTTCAATACCAAATCAATTATCAATTGGATTTCAAACAAATTTATCACTTTTTAAAATAAATTCCTTTATCTCTTCCAAACTATTTAAAATTCCATTTTCAATAAATTCTTCAACTTTTAAACAATATTATTCAAAACCCATTTATTAATATCTTTTTCCATATTTTGGAAATAATTTGATAAGATTACCAAATTCAACTTTATGCTTTTAAATTCCTTCTTTTAAATTCACCCAATTCTTTCAAAATAAATTCACTTAAAATTCCCTACTTTAATTTCAAAAATCCAATTTTATTTATTTCTGGTATCCAACGGTACCAAAAATACATTCGGCTAAATTATAGCCTTCAACAAATTCAATTGTCAATAAAATCATTCACTGATTTTAAATAAATTATCACACAGCATATGAAACAAATTCATACAACATATGAAACAAATTCATAAAATTTGAGGAATCCAGTTGGATCCCTCCAACCTGTTTCCCTGCATCCACAGATGTTAGCACAATACCAATTCCACTTCGAGGTGGAATATCGCGGTGTATGGGATTTATAAAATATCATCCGCTATTATGCGGCGCATAGGGTCTCATCCGCTATATAATGCGGGAAATCAACAACTCCAATATATATATATTTCTATATACTACTATATATATATCACAATCAGGCAATCAATCAATAACTGCAATTCAATTTTAATTTGAGTGAGAAGGTCTCACCTTTGATTTTTATTTTGCAGTCCATTTCCATTCCAGACTGTTTTCTTCACCGTTTAAGACCTTGTATAAAACAATTTTATACGATTTTATTAATATTTGAACCAATGGAATAATTAAATTTCCATTTGATAATTTTAATTAACCAATGATTTATTTTAAACTAATAGTTTTAATTTTTAAACTAACTTTCTTTTTAACAAATTCTAAAATTGTTAAATAAATGGATTAAGTAAATTAAACACCTTAATATATTATTTAAAATTTAACAGTAAGTTAAATATTTGTATACATCTATATATATATATATATTTATAAACATTAATACTTCACTGTAATATTAAACAAATTGTAAATTTCAAATCTATATACGTTTAAGTTTTAAATTGAAGTGAATAATTCGTTTATACCTCACTGTCTTCTCGAAGCAAATCCCTAGCTCGAACATCCATCGCTGTCTCCTATCGCGTGCCACGCGCCTACCCCCTCAGTAGACCAACGCTCGACTTCGAATAATTTCCCGACCACCATTACCAGAGATGAAGTCGACTTCGCCTGCGTCTGACACCATCTCCACTGCCACTCGCCTACAAACGATCGCAAACCCCCCTTCGAGCCCTGGATCAAAAGGCGATGCGAGCCCTAGCTAAAACTGCAGATCGACCCAACTTTTGCCTCCACAAACACGCCGCCTCCTCTAATCTTCGGTTGCGACCACGATGATGCCCAAGTCCAGGTCGAGATTCTCCCCTTTGAGTGATTTCGATTCGCTATTTTTTTTCTTTTCTTTTTTTTACCGATTGCAGCTTCGATTTTAAGAGAGGGGGAAGAAAGAGGGAACTAACGTGGATTCATTCAATTTGAATTCGATCTGAAGAAGGATGCGGCCATTTAAATTTTATTTCTTCTTGAAGCTATTAATTCGATTTGAACAAGAAAGGGGTTCGAACTGAAGGAGGAGAAAGGGGAAACACAATTTATCTTTTGTTATTGGCTTGAGAACGAAGAAAGAAAGAGATAAGGTCGGGTACTTGAATAGCTATTGAACTGATGGAAAAGATAAGTTGATGTGAAATAAATTTAACTACAGTTGACTAGTAAAATTATTCAATTTAAATTCAAATTCGAATCGACTCGAAAACGAAGCCAAAAATTTCGACTTCCTATTAAGGCGTGCCGCTAGGCGTTCGTAATGTTATACGCCTATTCTAAACACAATGGAAAAGGTTCTGAGTCCAAATTTGATCGTATGGAGAAGATAGCTTTTTGAACCAGTTATAATATTAAATTTCGATTTAATTTTCAGTGCGTTTGCTTATCGTACGGCCAAACGATCACTCCAAACATTACGAAAATTGAAATCCGATAATAATACAATATTACAGATCCAATGGAACTTGTTTCGTCGAATTTCGAGACTGTGCCACGGAAGGCTATTTTCAAATATCGATTTAAAAGATAAATTTCAAAACTGAACAAAACAGTTTCAAATTCAATTCTGAAGCTCCTATTATCTTCAGTATTATCAATATGAATTTTCTAAGCCTTGAAAATATTTTTAACAAGCTTGAAATCCCAATTTCAAAATTTTACCCAATTGCAATAAATTAAATTCAATAATTTTAATTTCCAAATTCATTCTGATATTTGAATTTCAAATTAAACTAACTTCCAGATATTTGAAATCAATTAAATATTCTGATTTCCAATATCAAAAATTCGAGGTCGTTACAGCCTTGCTGCATCTCCCCTGCTTTTTAGTCATTCCCGGTTGATGAGGCTAGAGGCTACGATTACCTTTTAAAGGAATTTTCACTTAGAATGCTCATTTTCCTACAATGACAATGTACTGATAGCATTCATCCATACAAGTCCGCTCTGGGTCCGAACAAAACCGAAGGCACTATTCCTACTACACTCATTTTGGAATCACCCTTAGGATTAGTAGCGATTAGCCCTTGCACTTCATAGCTCCATCTTCGACTCCATGCTCTTGTTTTCCTTTCGAAAACGTACTCGTTGGATGAAAGTGGTTTTCAGATAACTTACCCGACCCCGGTCTCTTTGAAACAACATACGATATTTCCGGTAAACTCAACCTCGGTTCTTTAGGAAATAAACATATGAAATAAGATCAAAGATCACCTCCTAACCGTTAGTGGACGGATTTCCTTACAAACGTCCAAGAAGAACGAAACGAGTTTATACGTACAGTATAGCACCTCAAATGGCAACTGCACCATATAATTCCCGTATTCCTCCTAGATATTCCCAAAGTTATATTTTGGGTCCGGATTTGATAGTCGGTTATTTAACTATCAAATGACAATCATTCAACCAAACATTCTATTTTCCACTGAAAAACCCCAAATCTCTTTTTAATTTAATTTCGATAAATTAAATCTCTTTATCCAAATATGTGTACTTATCTTATCGAATTCAATAAATTCACAAACTATCCTTCAAAAATATTTGAAACCATTTTTGAAAATAAAGTGGAAAGTACCACTACGGTATCAAACCATGGATTCACAGCTCAATGGTCACTGCCTTCGATTTTGCCACGTGAGTATACCATTACTTTCCGAAAACTTTATTTAATAATTATCTCAAAATAATGTTTATAAGTTTCTAAAATAATTTTCCAAGTTTAATCTAGGCAAATATACTTCAATAAAAGTTATTATACAAAGCCATATTAATATTTAATAATTTATCTTTTAAATTAATAATGATGACTAATTCTTAAATAATAGTAAATCTTTAACAATCATTATAAGGTAACTAATTAATAATTAAATATGTTTTAACAAATTTAAAATAATTAAATAACTAGTTTCCAGAACATTTTTAACAATTTTAAAGTTACCTAGTTAATAATTAAAAATATTATTTTTAAACAAGCCTAATTTCTCGATTCTAATTTCACTTTGTAAATTAGGAAATCTTACTTGAGTTTAGTATAACCAATTTTATACTTATTTCCAACTTCATTTCTATCCTTCCAATTTATTTAAAATCTCGATTTTTAAACCTTTTATATTTAAACAAGTACCACCTATGAATTTATTATTTAAAATCCTTTTATATTCCTCTATCCCAAAATATCTATTTACAATATCCTGAATTTGTTAAGTACAAATTCCAAAAAAAACCATTTACTTTACCCAATTAATTTTTCCAAAATTCTATATAAATATTTTACTTCAAAATCCCTATTTAAAATTCTTTTATAAACTCAAACCATATTTTATTGGTATTTAAAAGTACCAAAATCTAAGCCAAAACTACTATAGCATCCAATCAATTTAAATCACACAATAATCTATCACAGATTTATTTCAACAAAACATATATCACTACATATGAATTTCAATTCAACATTTTTGAGGAATCCAGTTGGATCTCTCCAACCTATTTCCTTGCATCTACAGATGTTAATACAACTTTAAAAAAAATACCAATTCCGCTTCGAGGCGGAATATCGCGGTATATAGGGTCATCCGCTATTATGCGGGGCACATATGGTCTCATCCGCTATATATATGCGGGAATATCAATCACTCCAATATATATATATATATATATATATATAAAATACTATATATAATATCACATTCAACTGATAAAATGTATCAATTTAACCAATCAATCATTAATTAATTTTAACTATTTAAAATTAATACCTACAGTCAAAAATTGAGTGAGATTAACTCACCTTGAGTTTTAATTCGGCAAACGTTCAAATTTTAAATTAAATCGAACACGTTCGATTTAACCTAAAATTTTAACTCGTTCTAATTGACTCCAAATTTGCTCCAGAGCGTAGTGCTCATCACCACGATTCTGTTGCCTCTTGTTTCGTCCGATTTCGACCTTGTATGACAAAGATACGAATTTTATAAGCTTTGGATATAAATTATATAAATAAATTTCAATTTTTTTTAATTTACCAAAGTGAAATCGTGGCCGCACATTCAAGCCTTTGAGATCAAGGTCGCTCATCACCATCTTCTACACGTGAAACCTGGATCAAAACAGAACCCATCACCGCCTTTGTATTTCTCATTGTCGTACCTACCATGTCGCCCTAGAGATTGATCGGCCACCAGCATACGAAAGCCCTAGCCGAGCTTCACCTTCGACCCAAAACCCCGCACACTCGGTCGCCACTAGCCTTCTGAAAACGTATGCGAACCCATTGCCTTTCCCCTTGATTTGCCGCCAACATGCTCCACCATCGACGATCATAGCCATCCACCTCGCAGATCTCGACAAGCTCTTTGACTTTCTAGTTGAAAGATTTCGCTAAAAGCTGTTGGATGGATCCGAAATTGAGGAAGAACGAGGTGAACTATCGTCCATTGAAATTTTCATGACGGTTGAAAGAAATGTAACTAGGGTTTACTGTTTCACGTATATATAGGCGTATATATATTATTTTATTATTATTTTTACAATTAACGTGCTTTTCCAAACGAACTCCAATCGATATGTGCCGCCTGGCGTTTATAATGTTTTACCCCTATTCCGAACACAATGGAACATGTTTTGGGGCCTAATTCGATAATATGTGGAAGATAGCTTTTCGAATCGAATTAAAAATATTCAATTTTCGATATTAATTTCAACGCGTTTCTATTTCGTACAACCAAACAGTAACTCCAAACGTTACGAAATTTGAAATCCGATAATAATACACTATTACGGATCCAATGGAACTATTTTCGTCGAACTCCTAGACTATGCCCCGAAAGGCTATTTTGACTCGTCGATTAATCGAGCAATTTTCAAAATAAACGAAATTACTTGAAATTTAAATTTTAAAAACTTAACAACTCAATTATAGTTCAATAGAATTTATACCCATATTAGAAATATTCTGATTTATATTAAATCAAAATTCAATTATTTACACTATTACCATATATTAATTTCACTATTAAATTAATATATAAAATTCCAAATTCTAACTTATCGACTTTTAATCCCATTTCAAAAGTCCACTATCGTCACTCTAGTTCGAATAAAGTTTAAATCAAATTAGGTATCATTCCCTTTTCCTTTAACTCCGAATTCACATATTTTTCCTAATTTCAAATATTAATTTACTATTTACCAAATATGTTTTTAACCACTATATTTGAAATTATAATCTGTTTCACTAATTCTTCCATATTCAAAATCAATAGATATTTCCAATTCAACATTTAAAAATGAATTAAATGTTCAAAATTAAACGACCAAAATTCCGAGTCATTACACTTTCGCTGAACACCTTATAATCAAACTGTGAAACTTAATTCACAAGGGCTTCATTCCAAAATTCCCTAATTCTCATTTACTTGACCTATATCTTACTAACGAAAATTCCTTGTGAACTATTCAATAATAGTTAATGCTCATACTGGAAGAGCATAACCAATCAAATCCTAAATGATAATAATAAAATATTATCATTTCTAAATAATCAACTCAACTATAAAATTATATTAATTTTGAATATTATCATTTCTAAATAAATGATTATATATGAATTTATTTGGCTAGAAAGGCTTAATAATTGTATTAAAATAATAATATAAATTTAATAGTTTGCAAATTATTTTGGGAATGATAATTCTGATCTTTAGCAGTTTTCTAAAAGTGAGTATTAGGCACGCATCCCTAAAAGCAAACTTAATTCGCTAAAACTCCTCCCGCAAGAAAACATACTTTGCAGGTCCCTGTTTTTCATTTCGGCTGTTTTTTCCCTAAAGTACCCCTCCGCTTCTTGCACGATTGTTTTTAATAACGAGCTTATCTTTCTTGATTTCTTCTTCTTCTTCATTGGCGAACTTATCTTTCTTGATTTCATCTTCTTCTTCAATGGCGAGCTCAGCTTTATCGATTTCAATGGAAAACTGCAATTATACCATATAGCTGCAGAAATTTCTGCAACTATATGCAATAGTTGCAGGCAGACATTTCTGCAACTATACCATATAGTTGTTGCATTTCGGCAACTATATGCAATAGTTGCAGACATTTCTACAACTATACCATATAGTTGCAGAAATGTCTGCAATTATTTGCAAATTTTATAAATTTGAAAAAAAAATCGAAAATGTTCAAAATTTGCTGAATTGTCTGCAAATATTTGAAATAATTGCACCTTTACTACAAACATGAATTTTTGGTATCAACAATGGATCTCATTTTAAAGATCATAAAACTTAGGATTTTTTAGTGAAAACGGTATGTTGATCTGGTTTTTGTACATAAAGTTATACGCGTATGAAATGTTAAAAACATAAAGGGTATTTGGGTCTTTTTGCGTGCGCGAATTTGAATATAGGGACCGGAAATGTAAGTTTTGTTTAGGAAGGATGTTTTCTCTATTTTAAAACCTATTAGAGATGTGAGCCAAACTTACCCTTTCTAAAAAGGGTTTGATAAAGATGTTTATTATCCAACAGCAATTTGACAAAAGACTAGAGTTGCTGAAAAGAAATTGTTTTTAAAGAAATAAAACAATTTTTATGTAAATTACGAGATTGCCACGTCGTTATTAATCAATGCCGAAGTCCATCCATGCCCCAGCTATCAATGCTGCTTACTTATGTCACATCAATCTATGTCGGCATTAAGATTCTTCTAGTTTTCAATATCAGCTCCTTAAAATTTTGATGCCGCATGTTTTATATCGTCAAGCCTTAAATAATAGCAACAAAGCAGTATATTTTATATCAGCTATAGTAATGCCGCAAGTTTTCCCCATGGTTTAAAAAAATGCCACATGCTTCCTATTTGACGCCATAGCTTAAGGCAGCAATGTCGTAAGTAGTAGTTCCGACATTAATTTGTTTAGGCAGTGATGTCACTAGTATATAAAATGGCAATGATGCCGCCCATTATCAATTTTGGCATTATTATTATGGCGCCATAGTAGCCCAGTTTTATGAGTTCAATGTCAATTGTTTTACGGCATTGATGTCGGAAGTCATCAATGTTGACCTTACTGTTTTAAAGCACCCAATATCAATGTTTTTATGATATTGATGCCGAAGGTTATCAATGTCGAAATTCTCATATTCCCAAGTTTAAAAGTTTTATAATACGCCAACTTTATAACTTATATTTTATACCATGCGACATAGATGATATCGGCCTTATGACCCTGTGTTTTATTAAATCAGAACTGTTTATTAATAGCGACATAGAGGGGATGCGATATTCTACATTTGCAATATTAATGCTGCACTTTATTAATATAATTAGTTTTATTGTATGGCTTTATAGCCTAAGGTTTTAGAGGTGCAACGACCTCAAATTGATTTCAAAGTTAATGAAAGCTATTTTATAAAAGCATATATCTTGGCATAATATTTTGGATAAAATAAAGGGCTATAATTTCCTTATTTTAAGTATGATTTCAAGGGTTAAATCATTAATAAAGAATTATGTATTTAAGGAAATAAAGAGGGTATTTGGTCAAGAATTTTACTGGTGAAATTATTGTTCTTATTGCCATTAGATAAATTATGATAGGATAAATTGACTTTGAATTAGAGAATAAAGAACTAGATAATGGGACTGGTGTAGGGTAGGGCCATACACTTCAATTATTAGCCCCTAGTTGATATTAGTCCATAACAGCAGTGCGTAGGGCTTTGTTAAAGGTAAAACTAAAAGTAAATTTACATATAGAAAGGAATATATAACTTAGGTAGGTTATTAGTTGGCCAGCAAAACCATTAGGTCCTTAGTGAGCCTAGCAAAACTATGAGATAGATAGATAGTCATGATAACACTAAGATAATTATTTTTTGGATGAACAGTCCAGTTTTATCCTAACAGTTAATTAGAGAATTTTGATATATCTGATAGGCCCAAGTCAACTGTACCGGTTTGTAGTAACCCTGGAAAAACTATGAAGTAGAGACAAATAGTCAATTAATTGAGATAGATTGGTCGGGTTTACCCATTCAACATGCATGCATATGATTGTTTATGTTTATTTACCCATTGTGAATGCAGGAGCATGATTGTGATTGACATATTTTCAAAAGGTACTAGTGAGGGGAAAACCCGTTCCACTCAGCGGCGTGGTCTCAATAGATATCTATTATCGAGATGACATATTATTATTCATACCGGACTTTTTTGTCTGACCCTAAGTTTTTGTTTTTCCCCTTTAACTCTTGTGTGCTTATTCGAGTAGTTTGAGAGTAAGGTTTCCAGGTTTTAGGTTTGACAAATAAAGCTTCCAAAGATGTGCAAGAGGCAGAGCTAGCTATATAGGAGTCTATTTATGTTCGCCGTGTTGTTATCATATTGTTTGAATGTATGTAATGACAAAAGTTGTATCTGTCTAGTAGTAAACTTTTATCAACCAAGGGGGCACCTTTATATGTCGCCCTCGGAGTATTTTGTAATAATTATATTTTATCTAAACTTGGGCAACGTTTTGGGATTATGTAATGAATATGGAAATTATTAATGAAATGTGTTTAAAAAAATTCATATTCCTGTGCTTTTGATGTTAACGATGCTATTAAACAATTTCATTTCATCACTGGAGAATAATACTATTTATGACTGCAGCTTCAGTAGCACTTATTTTTGGGCCTCGAAATATGGGATGTTACACAACCCAACCCCACCTTGCAACCACCTTCCTCCTTTTCCTTCCTTGCTTTCACTCTTGCCTTTTGCCTCCTTCACCCTCTAATTGCTCATGGCTGTGCTAAGTGGGGGAGCATTTCTTCATTTCTTCTAGATTTAACATAGTGGAAGGTGTTGTAATATTGTTATAAGGCTTCACTCTGATTTGGATGAGTTTTGCAAATATTTTGCTTTAGGAAATTAGAGAAAAAGAAGACATGATGTTTGCACAAAAAAATGGGAAAACAACTTCAAGACGATGTAGTAGGGCTGTGAATACTGTTTGTAGCATACAGCTATCGTTTAATGGATTTTAGTTGTGTGTGTATATGGTAGAAAATCAATAGTTTGCAATAAAGAATAAATAAAGGACTAAAATGTAAAAAGACACAGAACTTATAGTGGTTCGGCCTGAATGTGCCTACATCCACTGTTCCTCTATTATTATCTCTTTCATATCTGATTACAAGTACAAGCTTTGTATATGAGTGAACGTATTGTTGGAACTAAGGATTTTCCCTCTCAAAGTTGTCTGCCATTGTTGGTGGAAGCTTAACTCTTTTCCATCCTCTATATGATGCCACATGCCTAGTATTTATAGAGTGAGGTTGTGAGGAGAGGCAGATGAGTACACGGCTTTTGGGCTTTGGTTCAACCTCTCTTCCTCTAGGCTTTGGTTCAACCTTTCTTCCTCTAGGCTTTCGTTCAACCTTTCTGTTGTTCCACTGCTCTTGCATGCCAGTGGAATACTATCCTTGTAGCTCCCTTCAGTCACCCATCCAGACCTTAGAGTCTTAAATGCCGGAACATGTATGTTCATCCTAAAAGTACAAAAAAGAGTGGATCCATCCGTAGAAGGGCTGGACCAGATATGTCGGGTGGGTCCAGCCCTAGAAGGGTTTGTCCAAGTGGGTCTAGTGGGTCTAGCCCCAGAAGGCCAGGACCATGTAGGTGTGGCCCCAGACCAGGTGGGTCCGGCCCTAGGGTGCCGGACCAGGTGGTCCCTAGTCTGTAGGACTTGACCGGTAAGCTGGTCCGGTAGTGTCGGACCACATGGTCCCTGGTCCGGCCCTACCGGACCAGACCAGGCTGGTTTGGTAGTGCCATGCCGGACCAGGCGGGTCTGGGACTGTGCCGGATTTCCTGGTCCGACACTGTGGCGACCAAAAATCTGGTCTGGCATTTGCCAGACCAAGTGCGGGTTCGACATTTGTCGGACCAAGGAGGTCCGACCTGGGACCGGACCAGGTATCCGGTCCTAGAGCGTCAGACCTATGCGTGTCCGACCCTCCTTGGCCGGACCAGGATGTTTGGCCCTGAGGGACCGGACCTGTGTGGGTCCAGTCCTCCTGGGCCGAACCAGGATGTCCGGCATGTGGGGCCGGACCTATGTGGGTCCGGCCCTTGTAGGCCGGACCGGGCTGTCCGGCCTTGTAGGGCTGGACCTGTGTAGGTCTGGCCCTATCGAGTCGGGTTTTTTGGTTCGGCCCTGCTGGGACGGACTCGTGTGGGTCCGGCTTGGGCTGTCAGGCCCTGCGAGGCCGGGCACGTGCGGGTCCAGCTATGCTGGGCTGGATTTGGCGAGTCCGGCCCCGTTGGGCCGGGCTTTGCTGGGCCTGTACGGACCTGATTTTGTAGGGCAGTTTCTTTGCTGGTTTAGGCAGGGCCGGGCCCTGGCAGAAAATGGTCTTCGAGGCTTTATTGTCGGACCGTGTTAGGCAAATCATAGAATGACCATACCTTTCAAATTGTTATTCGGATTGAGACGCGGTTCGTATCGGTGCTCACATCTTAACCTTGTGAACATTTCTAAGCAGCTCTGAGTCTATTCAAGGATTTTGACAATTTTTCCTCTGACTTTTCATATTCACTATGCAGTGGGTGAGAATGCCCACAACACATGAAATAGCTCACTTTTGCTCTATGAATTTGTAAATATTATACAAGGGTGTGCCTCTCCTTATATAGTCTTTAAGATGGTGAGCCTTGCTCACACCCTCTACCATGCCATGGAAGGCTCATCTCCCATTACTTCTCTTTCACATCGCTTCTTCTTTAGTTAAATACTTTTATACCCTTCTCCTTATAACATCTCTTATCCACTTGGAAGCTTCTAAAACCTTCCATTGCTTTATGAATAGGAGTGCGTGTTAATTAGTTTTTAATGTATTCATTTGATCATTAGACGAGGGCAAAAGAGTTTGAACAACTTATATCGATTAAAAAGCTATTTACCGATAAACTGAGGTCACATTATCGTTTTTTCTTCGAAGAATATATTTTTGTAAATAATTTTCAAAAACAAGTTACTTATCATTATTCTTTAATTAAATAATGTTTAACAAGGTTATAAAATCATATTTATAATACTTAATTATATTTCAAAACATTTCAATATTCGAAGACGAATTGTTCGAATTTCCATGTCACTACATTCTCCCCAACTTAGAGCATTTGTCCTCGTAGTTCAAACAAGAACGATAATCAAAGGAGATGGAAGAATAAGATATATATATATATATATTATATATCTTACTACTAAAACAATATACAAACTAAACTTCAAACCAAAATGCATACTGAGCGACTCCACCTCAAGCGATGAGTTCGCTACAAAAGATGTACGATACTAAGATAAAAAGGAATCCTAATCTCCAAGCAACTATGGATGGAATTCCCTCAAACTATCCTCTTTCTTCCTTGCACAACCCTAAGCACCCTTGCTTCGTGGCACTTCTAACTTTAACAAAGGAACAAGCACACAAGTACCCAATTAGCATTCAAAGTCTCTAGCAAACAATGCTTGTTGTTTGCTCCGGTTCCAAACTCTCCCATCGCCCAAGAACGATAAACTATCTACTAAGAATACCTTACACTCAACAGCCTCGGGTCATTACTTAGACGATTATTTATGCTACCTTATAACTAATCGAAGAGTCATTCCCCAAACTCTTCAGAAGCCAACATAACACATTATACAAATGTACTAAAACCCATACGATGCACATGGACCATCTGTATTCAATATCTGATCTGATCACCTACTCTATCACATAAATTTCACTTTCAAACTAGTATAGATCATTTGACCTCTCTAGTCGGACTCCGATTTGGTTCCTTGATTAGAAATCTCCATTCTCCTAACATAGCCATATACTATGATAGAAAACATCGAGATCATATACAAACCCGTATTAAGTGTTTGCTGTCAAGAATCAAGTGGTAAATCCTTGTTCAGACCAATGTAAATTACCTAGAAAACATGTACTCGAATACTGAATTAGGAATAGTCATGCAAATAAAATGATCTACGTTTAACTTATGTACTTACCCTATTTTTTTCTTAACTATACCCATTTCTTTATATCACATTTCTTTATACAAATAGTATGTCATTCCATACTAAAATCATTTATGAACCATTTCATAAGACATAACGTCAAGTTTATAAACATTTTATAGCTTAAGTTCATACTCGTATAATACTCCACTACATTATAAGAGTATATACCAAAAAATTAATTTTTTTAACATATATGTTTAACTATTTAACACTTGTTTTAACTTACTACGTTTTCAAATCTAAGTGTTATATAAACTCAACTTTATATTTTTAAAAACACATAACTATAAGTTCTATAATGATTCGGAAGTTTCCATCCATCGAAAATCGCTGAAAATTTCCGTTTCATTTTAAAAAATTGAAAACTAGCAAATAAAATATTATATCGTGATGCACATACCACACATTCCTAATGCATAGGCTGCATGTATCCATGAAATAACTTAAAAAGAACACTTTAGAGCTAACCACCAGTTTTCATTTCAAATCATTTTGAAATAATATGTACATATAACTTTTGTATATCAAATGATACTTTGGGATTTAAATCGAATCTATTTTACTAAAATACCTTTGTAGTATCCCTTACTTAGAAACCCAAAAAGAACATTGATGATGCTGCAGTCATCACCCAAATTATTTTCAAGCGACAAAGGTGAGTTTAGTACATCTAAAACATACTTTTGGTACTTAACCAAAATCATTCCAAAGTGGTATCAAATACTTTGTATAATAATACTAAGTATCATGATCTAAACCAATCCCCAAATATTTACTTTTAGAAAGACTAATATTATTTTCTCTGAAATCTTGAAAAATATTTTCAAAGATACAACAGGCTTCAATGCCAAACTCTTAGACCTCAAACCCATATTCACCAAATTCCCAAAAGACCCCATAAGGTGATTAGTCATATCTCTCTGAAACTCATGATGCATACACATAATTGAACATCTTGTTCTTCTTTAGTGGCGTGTCAACTAATCCTAACCCGAACTGAGACAAAGTAATGAACTGATTCTCATACTCCGCCACAGTCATGGCCCTCTGCTTTAGGTCCAAGAAACTCCTAAACAACAAAGTCTTTCCGGGTTCCTAAACAAACTCCATCTTAAACTCATCTTTAAATTGGGCCCATGAGAAGTCGTTCTCTTGGACATCGGCTGTAATAGAACGCCACTAATCCATGACTGCATCTGTCAGATGTCGTGATGCCAACCTATGCTTTATTGCATCATCTAGCCCTATATCTTCAAATATCTGATCACATAATTTGAGCCAAAACTGAACTTCTATAAAAGTCTCCATGCTACTAAACCTCTTTCCAGCACTTTCCCATAATCGTGGCGGAGCAAAGCAAAACTCATTTAAGGCCTTACCTGCATGATCTCCTTTACGAAATTCACCCTTAGTTCCTTACCTGGAGCAACATTCCTCGGTGCTTGATTCCTGCCATTCATGATTGTACTACCACGACTACCTCTAGCATTGGCAGCTCCAGTACTCATAGTTTTTACTATCTAACTAAGGAAAAACTTCTTTTAGGACATGAAAGGATAGAGATTATTCAAAGTAGGAGTTGCTAGAAGGAGATATTCCTAAGGAATAATTTTTAAATTTTATTTTTCAATATATAAATACGCTCTCATATGTATAATATACTCTACTCATTCTAGGATGTCGACTCATTCTAGGGTGTCGCTTAACCTATATCTAATGAACCATACCCAACCAAAGCCAAGGTGTTCACTTAACCTTGAGCTTTGACACAAAATGTAACAACCCGACTTATCGACCCTTGAATTTCGACACTAAATACATTCACATTATTCGTATGCCAAACGCCTAAGAGCCAAAAAAACAAAATAGAACAAGAAAGAGAGAACATAACATTAGAATCTCACAATGGAACGATAATATATAATATAAAAGGAACAGTACAAAGGGTTGTTCTGAATACAGAAATTTTAGATTTACTAAAACCTAAGTACTATCATCAGCCTTGACGGTTATAGTTGTCTGTCCTTTCAATGTTGATATATACAATATAGTAATGCAGTGGAAATAATAATACTACTATAGGTAATCATCCGTCTTCTCTTCATAAGCTCCAAAGCGTCCAAAGCTAAATCTAAAAATATACACCGGCTAACCTGAGCATTATAAGAAAATAACACCTGGATCAGTCTGGTAAACCAGTTTGAGAAACTCAACAAATATACAATAAGTAACAGTAACTATTGAGACCGTACAGATTACCGTAATGGTTTTCCACCCAAATGAAACCAACCATCCATTAAGTGAATATACAGATATAATAGATAATGTGTAGGGTGTTGAACATAAATCTGAAAAAACAGTTGTGCGTACGACACAACAATAATAGGTATACGATTAGTACCGCTAAGTTGCGTTTGTATATGGATTTTTCCAGGGAAATCTCTTTGGTCTAGCCGCATCCAAACTCCATGACAAGGATCAAAAACTACCATCCGAGCATCGTATATCTCTCTCTAGATAGGATACACTCTAAGGTAAACATAACTAGATCACCCTCAGTGTGTGATCCGAGCTATATCAACTCCCGCTTGCAACAATCGATAAGTATATCTAGATATGGAGTTGATATATCTTTGAGGTTAGCTAAACCTCTTAGCTATGTCCCTCCTCTGTTTTCTATCATTTTCCAAATGTCGAGGCTACGTTCGACATCTTTCATACGAGTCTTCATCACTCGAACAATATACAAATCCCTAAATGGATTCCATCATCTCGAATGGATCAAGAATCGCTACACGGATTCGAGCATCTTGAATAGATCTCAAATCTTTACATAGATTCCCATATAAGTCCTCTGACGAATGATAACGCCGTCCTCTTTCGTGGAATACTCCTTGAGATAGTCAGTCCCACACGATAGCATCGTTTGAAATGTAAATGGTGACCACTCCCTTGGAATTAACCTTAGGTAGGCAGTTCAACTCTATAATATTTCACTTCATAACGCTGAGAACATGGACTGTGTATATGGTTTTGAAGTGGTTATAGGTTCAAGTCATCTCATATAAGTACACTTTTCCCACTTACCGAATGCTCCAAAACTGATCGATGAATTTCCAGTTAATTCAATTTTTGTTCTCTTAGAAGTAAGCAAAATTAGAGACATTTCGTACTAATACTCCTCTCCGGGGGTTCTCATTGGTTTGAAATCCCAAAGCCTTTCAATACTCCGTAAGTTAATGTAAGGTTAAGTTCGATAGTTGATTAATCGACTACCTAGTTAAAAAAAATTGCTTATACAAATCAATATTCATATACTTAACTCATTTCCAACATTCCAACTTAACTCTTCCTCATCCAAGAGTGAAGCTAGGTAAGTTAGAGCACTGGTTGCATCAAAGTCTTACCTAGACACTTCATTCTTGAATTTGACAAATATATAAGTCTACCTCGTATGCTTTTAATGTTAAGGATAATATCAATGATTTCTATAAACAAGTAAGAAATCAACATGATTAACACTTTTTCGATATTTTCCAACTTAACTATTTCTCGATCAAGAGGGAAGCTGGCAGGTTAGAGCTTTATTACTCATATCCTTACTCGAACATCACTCTTAACTCTCACAAATAGATAAGCCTACTTCGTCGACTTTTAGTATTAAACACAGTTAATTACCTTTTGTAAGGATAGGTTGTTATAACTATCCCGGCTGATGACAGGATGGTTTACTCTGATAGATGTATGCATATACTTAAAACAAGAAATGTCACTATACAAGTAAATAAATTGGTATTATTGGGTCAGTCCATAAACAAGATTCATTATAACACCTTAATGTGAAAATGTATGAAGGTTTTAATAGACATCGTTTTATTATCTTTTGTTTAAAACATGTAAGTAGTGTAAACTATTTGTTATTTTGAGTCAACCCATAAACATTGTCCATCTTAACACTCTAAGTTAAAAAGGTCGAGAGGTTGACTTGGTTTTAAAAGACCCAAATTTTGATTTGACCTTCGCCTAAATTATGAAAAGCAAAATAAATTTTATGTTTTGTATATACCCTTAAGATTTAGAAGGGTATTATACAAGTAAATAAATTGGAATAAGTTATTATCTGGTTTTATAAAGAAAGGACTTTATAAAATATTTTTAAGTGGAAATTAGAGAGGCATCCCTATCATACTTTCATATTGTAAAGAGGGTCCTTATCAAAGTTTAATTGTAAATCGAGTCCCTATTTTCTAGAAACAAAGAAAAATTATTGCTGAAATGTCAGCAACTTTTATAAATAAGTGCTGATATTTTAGCAACTTTCCATGTCAAAGTTTCATTGTAAATTCGGTCCTTATTTTCTAGAAACAAAGAAAAATTATTGTTGAAATGTCAGCAAATTTTATAAATAAGTGCTGATATTTCAGCCACTTTCATACATTGTGTTCACAGTGTACATAAATGTTGCTGAAATGTCAGCAATTTTATAAATAAGTGCTGATATTTCAGCAACTTTCATTCACTATGTTCACATTGTATAGAAAAGTTGTTGAAATGTCAGTAACTTTTATGAAAAGTTGCATCATGCTCTGTAATAATCGTGAATAAAATACAGGGACCAAATTTACACTGAAATTTAGTGAAGGACTTTCGTGTATTTTGAACCTTAATAAGGACTTGTGCCAAAAGTACCCTATTTTTAAACTTAGATGAAAATTTATGAAATAATTCAAACAATATTGGTATTGAATAAAATATTTAATGAAAATTTATGTGATTTAGAAAGATTGGTGTAGTCAAGAAATCAATAATTTTAGAGTATAACTTTCAGTTTTGTCCAAGTAAGTTTGTTAATTCCATTCTTGCTTTATGCATAAGAAAGCATTCGTAAAAACTAAACGTAAAGAGAGTGAGAACAACGATAGAGGGATAGATATATTCACCTATATATCTATATCACTTAGGTCAGTTTGTAACATTTTTTACTAGTTAATTTGTAATAGTTATTATCGTAATAAATTAACAACAGTTATTTCCGTTACAATCTATTACAACGGTTATTATCGTAGTAAATGTCGGTAACTTGGTATTTAAGATAAAGTACAGTGGGCAGATTTGAAATTTTCTCCTTTATTCTTACCTATCGCAGTCCTAACGCTCATACATTTTTGGCTTTCATTATTCCTCTTTCCTGTTTTCAATCTAGGGTTGCTACCATAACCTATAACCACCATCGCTTTGTCAAGGGTAACCGCCGTCGCCTTATCTAGGGTAACTGCCTTCGCCTCTTCAATCCTTCAGGTATTTATCATTTTTCTCTTCATACATTTGTAATTTTATTTTCGATTTGATTTTGAATTTTGATTCGAGTTCTAGATTCAATTCAAGGTCGAATTTGTTTCGCGTATCAAATAGTTGAAATTTTTTGATTCATGTATAGGTTTTTGATTTTGAATTTTGTTTTGTGTATCGAATAGTTGAAAACTTCAATTTGATTTTGAACTTTGTTTCATGTATCAAATAGTTGGTCTTCAATCATTTCAAAAGTGCCATTATCTACCTTATTTTATTTTTCAAATTCATTTTTCCTTTCTCAAGATCTATGCATATTGATTAAATTTGCATTTAAACGTGGTGATTACTGCTACATCGCCAGGAAAAACTACAACCAAAAGCATAATATCATAAAAGCTGTGCTATTCGCTCCTTAAAATAACAATTTTTTGGATGTTTTCAAAACAATAGAATGAATTCTTAATTTTTAAATAGTGAATTCATGATTCTACATAGTACAAATACAAACACAAAAGATATTGCTCATTTCTGCAGTTTCGGGTTTCATCATTTTGGATGTTTTTATTTGAAGGAACAGAAGGATACAAAATACTATGACACAATTCCATCTTTAGACACAAAATTAGTGACTTTTTAATCTATCGATTGTAATATCCACTTGGGTCTACACTTGTAATCCATCTTTCAAAACGTGCTTAAACCCATCTTGTAGACCTAGATATACCACATCTCCATTTAGTTTGCTAATAAACTCGATTTATAATTCATGTACAATATTTCAATATACAAGTTTAGTAAGGATCGAGACCAGAATGAATGATCTATTCTAGTTTCCTTTTATATTTGATGCCCCTGATTTCTTTATTACATTTTTGTTGTGAAATATTTGGTATTATTTACATAAATGCAACCATCTATTAATTTAAGTATTTGATTTCAATCTCTCTATTTTGTTTACTAATAAACTTGATTTATAGTTCATGTACGATATTTGAGTATAAAGTTTAGTAAAAATTAGGACCATAATGAATGATTTGTTTTAGTTCTCTTTTATATTTGATATATTTGATTTCTTAATTGCATTTTTGTCGTGAAATGTGTGGTATCATTTACATAAATGCAACCGTCTACTAATTAGAATCCATATTTGTATGTGAATAACAAATAAATAATAGAATATTTTGAAATTGAGATACTCTACAATGTTTAACACTCATTAAAAACATTGAGCTATTGTTATTTTGAAATCATATTTCTTTCATATAGCATATAGTATACATCATAATGTAATTCCAAAATTATTTATTATTAAAATAAATTTTATTAATGTTTGCAACTTGGTAATCGTTTCACAATAACCGATGCTCGGTTTAGATAAACTGAGCTAAACTGAGCACGTTTGTTCAAACTAAGCTTATGCTCAGTTTATGTAGAATGTGCTCGGTTTAGATTGACTGGGCAAGTGCTCAATTTACATAATTGAGCTAAGTATTGTTGTTTTTTCACAAGAGTAGTTTAATTTTGGAAACCTTTGATTATATATGATACAATTTCTGATTTTATTATTATTGAAATATTTTAAGGTTTCAATATGCAGATGATTTTTTACATTTTATCAGATGAGCCATAATTGCTGTTTGAATTTGGACTGACGCTATTTGGTAAGTGTAAGGGCTTACTATTTTGATAGACGAAGGGTTAAGTCATACTCTTTTCTAAAGGCATGTTTTAAATTTCAAGGAGTTTGTAAAATATTTAATATAACGTTAGCCTCACTTTAGTTAAACTTTAAGATAATTATTTCTAATTAGTTATTTTACTGCTCTATCATTTTCTTTGACATAATTGAACTGCAATGCACTGTATATATGTATCAACCTATTAAGAGCTCTCTCAACAAAAAAGGCAGTATCTCATACTGTGATGCCATTTTTGTTTTTGCTTTTAAAATTTATGATGCTAATGACACTTCGTTTTAGTATTTCTGCTTTAAACTTGACTTAGTATATAAACCTACCAAAGTCCTAGAAATCTTGTCCTCGAAGGTGTGCATTAGATCGATATGAGCAAATAAGATTATCAAAGATGCTGAGAAACCAGATTTGTTTTCTTCTAGTGCTCATTCATAAAAACTGGACAAATATCCATTCAGTAATTTATACTTGTAAGTTGTAAATATACTTTTCATTAATATAACTGGTTTGAACCAAAACAAAATAGCAGCGGTGTATATTTTTTTCATAATAAAACAGTTATGCTAATAAGATTAAGACATGAAAAAAAACATAGAAATGCAAATATTTTACACCTGAATAAGAGCAAAGCAGGATATTAGGATATGAAAACACCAAGACATAAGTATACGTAAATGCAACATATAGACATGTTAACGCTAAAAAGTGAACGCTAACATCCGGTGTGTGTAATAGAATCGTGAAAGCATCACCCGTTGGTACGGGAATAGAATACAAGTAGAGAATAGCAGTAAAGCGGTAAATGACAACAGATTTATAGTGGTTCAGCCCGTAATTGAGCCTACGTCCACTTTATAGTCTTTTATTACTGATTCGGTTACAAGATGATACAATATTCTTCATAGTACAATACAATTCGATCACAGAAACACTCTCGACTGCTAACTCAAACTTCGATGATGAAATTCGATGAATTCGTGTCGGATGTATGAAGTTCTTCCCGAAGCTTGTTGTAGTGTCTCGAGTATTTGAAGATCTTTGTGTGTTGATTGAGTTGAGAGTTCAGCAGAATAACGACGCTTGAAGAAGTGATTGGCCAAAAGTCCCCTTATTACCTGACCCCGTATTACTCTGTAAAGGAAGAGTTTTGGAAAATTGTTTTCAAACGAGTTTTGAAAATGTGAAAATATATCTTTGAAAGATATTAGAAGAAAATAAATAATATGGAGATTATTTATTGTGTGATGGATGTGTATGGATGTTTGTGAACATTAATTGATAGTTAAATCACCGACTATCAATATTGGCCAAATGCGCGATCGTTTCGAAGAGACCGGGATCGAGTTTCCGTATACCGGGATTCTAGGTCTGGAGACTCGAAAACCACTTCGATCCGGTTTGTACGTTTCGCGAAAACGATTTCGGAGTCGAAGATGGAGCAGTGAAGTGCAAGGGCTAGTTGCTACTAATCCTGAGGATATTTCCAAAATGGATGTAGTAGGAATAGTGCCTTCGGTTCCGTTCGGACCCGGGACGGACTTATATGGACGAATGCTTTCGTGACATCGTCAGGTGGACGATGGGCATTCTAAGGGATATGTGCTATAAAGGTATCGTTTAGCCTCGAGCCTCATCAACCGGGAATGACTGAAAATCAGGGGTTATGCAGCAAGGCTTCGTGGGTAGCCCCCACTTGAGAGTAAGGTCATCCCTGTCCAGATGTCCCTTTTTATTTCGGCTTAGTGGTGCGGTTGCTGATCACAACCGTGGGGTGATTTTACTTGGAATTATCCAGTAAGGGATGATTCCGGTCTTGTGTTGCAAGGGAGCGGGCGTACTCCTCGGTACTGTGATCTAGGCCACGTACTGTGATAGGTGGTACCCCAGTGCCTAGTCATTCGTTGGAAATCCATTCTCCCTACGTGCCTTGTACGAGTTTTGTTTGTATTACCCACGTTGTGGCTAGTATGCCGGAATTTAATAGATGTAACAATTTCGGCTATTTTATAAGTATTTGTAAATAGACACTATTATAATATCAGAGGATTTTTATAAAAAGTGTTTAGCTATCGTAAGGTAAAAACCCGACATGTTTATTTGTGGCGTGGTCTTACGAGATGCTTTTGTTTCAAAGGATTTTTGAACTTAAAAAAATCAGTTTGGATGTATTTATGATGCGCTGGTATTCCAGACTGACTCGGGTGTTATTTCATTATAATGCTCGGGTCAGACCGAGTATTTTACAGGATAGGTTGCTATGGAGCAGGAGAGGAGCTGGAGTTCGAGACGTATTTCTCGTACTTGTATTATTCCGCTGCTGTGATTGTTGAGATTGTTGACTGGCTATGGTTGGTTGTATTGACATACTCTGATGATGATGTATTGTATATAAACAGATATAGTTTTGATTTGTGTAAAGTTCTGTTCTATATATTATATTTTATTCCGCTGCGACTGTGAGGTTTTGATGTTGTTTAGTTCTTCTTCTTCCACCTTCTTTCTTTTCCTACAATCTGTCTTTTCCGGCGTTCGATCGTCGGCATATTATACTGTTGAGTATTTTGTGTCGATTTTCGAGGGTCGAGAAGGGCGGGTCGTGACAGGTAGAAGCAGCAGAAGAGAGGTAAAAATCAGAAGCTAGTGTTAATGGTAATGAAGGAGAAATTAGTTTGGAAGACTTTGAAAGAGACGCTGTTGCTGAAGTTTTTGGAAATGATAAAAAAAGAAGCTATTGTCATGCAATTAGTTCTACATCTAATGCGAAGCACGTAAAACTCACTCAAGCTTCAAAAGCAATTATCAATTACAAAGTGAATGAAGATAAGCGATGGAAAATGGAGATGCAACAAAAGATTGATCAAATGCATGAAGAAAGTAGAATAACGAATTCAACTCTAGCTGAAATGCAACAATGTATAAGGCAACTTGTTAGTCAGATTGAAACGAATTCGCTAACACCAAGAACAGAAATTGGTTCGCATGCTGAGCACCATCCTAGCCCTACTCCATCTAATGTTGTTATTGGATTATCTACGGTTGAAAGACAAGCAGTGCAATTATTGTCACGAAAACTGGAAGTGGTAGCTAATGGACATCTTGGAGTGCAAAAGATTTGTCATGGTAGAAAGGTTGGAGATGGAGAAAAGGTTGTTTGGGTGAAGGATGTTCTTAATCCGGACGAGCCAATTTTTGATGCACCTCAAAATGGACATTATACATTATCCGAGTTGGTTGATGGTGGTTTTGTAGTTTGGCCGGAGTGTCGTATTCGTTGTTTGTAAGCGTCTAGATATGTTGTAGTAATGAAATTTGAAGTTGTCACAATGAACTTTATAGAATTTGATATGCACTATTTCGTACGTTTGATGGTTTTTTAATAATTAAATCATATGTTAGTTTCATGTTTTCTATTGTTATAAAATCGTATAGATATAGTTGAATGAAATACTATTAGATGCTGAATAAGATAACTATACCAAATCTATAACACTTATAAGTGTTGGTAATTTTGTTATTTCCCTATGTGCGAGGAATTCCCAACGGTTATAACCATTAAAAATTTAAAAATTCCCAACGGTTATAACCGTTGGGAATATGAAAATAGTCGGAGGTTTAAACAAATTATTTCCGAAATTCAAATCATATTTCGATTATAACTTCAAAATCTCAACTTTGATTATTTAAACAATCCCTGTTACCAAATTTAAGTTTCATCGTTTCGAGCTCAAGTTCGAAAATAATTCGATTTCCATAAATTCGATTTTTATTTCTTTAAATCCAATCATTTAAATAATTTCAAATCAAAATTTTTAAAATCATTTAATTTAACCGATCTAGTGTCCGTATATAATTTTCTATCCTATGGCCAAGTGATCAGTTATTTTGATTTTAATTCAGGGATGGATATATATCATTTCAATCCAAAATAAATGTCATAGGTATATATCATTTCAATCTATTTCTTAATTTATTCGAAATAATTTAATTTACAGTTTTATATACTGTAAATAATATACATGATGATAACAGGATACATATAAAAATAAATAAACATCCAATCATCCAAATATCAACCAATTGGCATCAATCACAATCAATCATCCAAACAGTCAAAATATCACAACAATTAACTGGATACCAATAATTGGGAGTTTACTAATAATTTAAATCCAATTCAGTTTAACCGTCAATTCAAATTTCTATCAGTTAATTTGGATGTCAATTTAAATGTCAGTTAAATTTATCAAACAACAATCAATAAATTCAAATCACTTCATAATTTCAAATTTGACTAACATAAAAATATTCTAGTACTTCGTGAGCATATAAAACACTTACCTTTTATTTGGAACTGAAAATATTTCCAGCTTCAAATAAATGCCAATCCAATGTTATGACGTAGATGACACAACCAATCCAGACGAACTGCCACGTCCAGGCGAACTGTCGCGCCCCTTCAATCATAGACCTCGCTTTCACACAACGCCACCAGGCGCCCGCGATCGACCCAGCACCAAAACCCTAAAATGCTGAAGGATCCCCCTCGCGTCGCCACTCACCTGCCATCGTGCACTCCTCCATTCCTTCCTCGCGAGCACGATTCGTCAATTCTTTTTTTTATTCTCAATCTGTTGATATGATAAAAAAGGAAGAGGAGGGTACGAGGTAGACATAAAGGTTGCGGTGTGTAAGAATGGTTCAGATAAGGTTGACTTTTATATGTTATTTAAATTATAAAATATCTGACTTGAACGCCCGAAATTCTCGAACTCGAAACGAGGCGTGCCGTCTGACGTTCTATATGTTTTACCTCTATTCCGAACATAGTGGAACTAGTCATGAGGCCTAATTCGATCGTATGCGGAAGATAGCTTTTCAAAATAAGTTTATTTTAATTAAATTCCTTTAATTAATTTCTGCACGTTTCAAGCTCACACGGCCAAAGGACATGTCTGATCGCTACAAAACTTGAAATCCTATAGTAATTCACTATTACGGATCCGATGAAACTAGTTTCGTCAAAATCCAAGATAGTGGGAAAAATGGCTATTTTTACCCGTCAATTATAATATAAAATTTCTAATTTGTAATTATTAACTTTTAAATCCAATTTTAAATGTTAACAATCTTCATTCATATTTAAATAAAATTTAAATCAATTTCCGATATCATTTTCATCATATTAATCTAGAATTCAATTATTTAAATAATTCCAATATTAAATTTAAACAATTTAATTACCCAATAAATTACCTTAACAATCATAAATTTTCAAATGAATTTAGTTATCAATAATTATTTTATTTTCATCTAAATAATTCAACACTTATTCAATTCTTGCGATTGATTATAAACACTTCCAATACATAAAATTTCATTTCATATTGGTTATTGCTAAAATTTTCGAAATTGGTTATTTCAAAATTTTATTCAAGTTCATATTCAATAACTACAACAATAAATCATTAAATTTGTATTTCTAACCAATTTTATTCAATGATCACATTAAATTTAATAATTTAAAATAGTTAAAAATACGGGTCGTTACATTTACCCTCCACATTGTTTTGCCACATCAACACCCTCCGCCACACATGCCATTTCAGCCTCCAGCTTGTCCCTCCCCTCATCATGTCAAAGAAAATATGTTTAAACTTGTTTTGTACTTAGTTGCCAAAATGTTTCTAATGATGTGACATTTATATTTTTATTTTAAACTTTATATACTTAGGTATGAATACATATACACGTACACTAATACACACATATATACATATACTAACTAATTTACATTCTTAACTATTTAAATGTAGTTTCAAATACAAAACAAGGCTCATAACATTTCAAACTACTTTTATACGATAAAACATCGAAAATTCGGAAAACGGTTTCCGATCACATTTTCCGTTTTTCATCGAACTAGATATTTCTGTAAACGAAATTTAAAAACTATTTTATCTTCAATATTTATTATTTAAAATTGTTTTTATTTTAGTTATAATTCCTATTATTTGAATATTTAAAATTAATTAAATATTCGGAAATTAATATGGTGAAATTTCGGGTTGTTACACTCTTCCCCTTTAAAAGAATTTCGTCCCCGAAATTTTCCACAATCCTATCCCAAAAAACAAACTATCCTAGAAATACCTAACACATTAAGATGTAACTTATCTAGTAAAAACTAGTATGATATAAATCTATATGCAACCAAATTCAAAGAATACCCTGAAATAAAATACTACGCATCCAATCATATCAAATGGTAAATTAAAACTAAATGCCTGGGCTCTTATGTTCAATTTTTTTTCAAATTTCTTCAAAAAGAAATATATTAAAACCAAAACCAAAAATAACTAGGAGGTGGTCCTCTTGGCAAAACATGTAAAACTCTAGAATCAAAACAACATGGAACATCCAGTGGTATTTCGGTTCCTCCAAATACAACAACTAAAGTGAACAATTATTATTTCTTTCCCAATTTTTTTCTCCAAAAACACATTTTCAAAAACACCGGGATTTAAGTCCTAATAAACAATATTCAAAAACCTTGGTTTATAAATTTTTTTAAACTTTATAAACTGTGGTACATTAGACCACACAACTAATCAATCAAATTCAATTAAATCGAATCAACCAAATTCCGTAAAGGAATACACTAACACAATCAATCATTCAAATTCCATAAGGAAAACACTCAACATTATTTAAAATGTAAAATGATTAACAACAAAGTCCTATCTTGGGTCCAAAACTTTCTTGATTGCCCAAATATAGATATTTACCTAAGCATACCATTCTTTGCTCATTAGCCTTTGGTTATTGCTTAAAAGATTATCCAAACTTACTCGAACAAAACTGAAAGTTATACTCTAAATTATTGATTTCTTGACTACACCAATCTTTCTAAATCACATAAATTTGCATTTAATATTTTATTCAATACCAATATTGTTTGAATTATTTCATAAATTTTCATCTAAGTTTAAAAATATTTTATAAAGTCCTTTCTTTATAAAACACCAGATAATAACTTATTCAAATTTATTTACTTGTATAATACCCTTCTAAATCTTAAGGGTATATACAAAACACAAAATTTATTTTGCTTTTCATAATTTAGGCGAAGATCAAATCAAAATTTGGGTCTTTTAAAACCAAGTCAACCTCTCGACCTTTTTAACTTAGAGTGTTAAGATGGACAATGTTTATGGGTTGAATCAAAATAACAAATAGTTTACACTACTTACATGTTTTAAACAAAAGCTACTAAAACGATGTCTGTTAAAACCTTCATACATTTTCACATTAAAGTGTTATAATGAATCTTGTTTATGGACTGACCCAATAATACCAATTGGTTTACACTGCTTAGATACCTAAATAATATCTATGGTTTTTGTAACAACCCTAGATTTTAATTTAATTTAAATTGATAATTAAATGAATTTTTGAATAAAAAATTGTAAAATTTATTTTAAATGGAAGCGAGTTTCCCCGAATCCAAATAAATTTGGTATAAATCATTTAAATTTAAAAATATTGTATATATGTGAATATATATGTATATATTGGATTTGAAATAAAATCTTAATAAATGATTTTGAAAAATAAATAATATATATACTTTGGGAGCAAGTATAATAAAATAAATAAATTGATTTAAAAATTTAGAATTGATGTCAATTTGAATTTCAAAAATAAAATAATTAGTATTTGAGTTAAATGATAATAGATGTTAAACTGGAAATAAAAATATATATAAGATAACTATAAAGTAAATAAATTAGATAAGATTTAACAACAAAATAAAATCTTGAAATTCATCTATATTTTGAAATGAATATATATATATATATATAGTTTTATAAAAAGAATAAAGTAAGTAAATAAACCTTAACATCATAGAACAAATATTAACAAACAAAATAATCAAAGCATATGTAAGTAAACAAAATAGTTAAACAAAAACATAGGAAATAAAATACATTCACATATAAACAACAAACCAGACCACAATTATAAACATATATGTAAAACCAAGACAAATATCTTTAGCCATCAACACAAAATATCAGCCTCATCAAATATCTCACATAATCATATCAGCCGAGCTAAATAAACAAAGTAAAAGAAGGAACAAAGAAAAGTGATACAAGTACTTAAGCAATAAATGCAACATACCTCTAGCATTTAATGAAAGCACCTTCAGCATGCTTTTTGTACATAAGAAAATATAACATACTGTACCCTTCTTCTCTTTTATATATATCAATCCTCATTTTAGTTCGAGCATCATCACTGAGAAAAATCTAAAATGAACACCATTTCAAACTTAACCCAATCACTACAAACCAGTGAAAGAGGAAAAAATATTTCAACTAAGCAAATCAAAACTGAAAAAGAAAAAAATCAAAGCAATCTAAATAAAAGCCTGGAACAAAAGCAAGTTTCAAGCATACAGAATCAAATCTACAACCTAATATCTGAGGCATTTCAAATGCAAAGCCATTTCCAGGCCTTTATTTCAAAACAACTCAGGTGAGTAACATAAAATTTAAATAGCTTAAGTATATCTTTATGTTGCTTGTTCATCTCTGAAAAGTATGTCTGTGAATGTGTTTTAAGATAGTTTTGTGTAAATACATATGAATACACTGGTATGCATGATGTATTTGGATTCTGTTTCTCTGATTCAATTTCCAGGCTAAAATTTATATTTAAAAATCTACCTGCTCTTGATCCCAGTTTTGTTAAGGCTTAAGTCCTGAAACAAATATGTTAGTTATACCATAGTTTTAGGTTAAGAACTTGTTTAGGTAAAAACAAATTGAAGTTGTCTCTGTAAATTTAAAACATCAGAGCATGTTAGATAAAGGTAAAAAAACTCAAACATAAAAATTTACAAATTCAGTATTATAAATTGAAAACTTAAACAAAAATATGATTTTTAAAACTAGAATCATATATTTTAGTTGGGAATTGAAGCGGCAGTTTTTGTTTAAACAAAAATTGGGCTATAGCCGATTTCTGGTGATCTAAGTATCTAGGAAGGCCGGAGTTTCTCGAGGAGGTGGAGGAGCCTACGGGGTGTCGAAGAAAAATAGTGGGACGGTGGTCAGGTGATCAGGGAGGTGTCGGCGATCGTATGAAGTTCGTAACCCTAGTTTTAGATAGGCTTTGTATTTTGATCATCTCGGCATCCCTGGTTGATCGAGTTCAACTAAACTCGAGGGGGTGGAAGCGTAGACATTGGCGATCGTGTGTTCGAAGTTTCGTGACCTTTGGTGGTCTGAGGCGCCGGAACGAGGTGGTGTTGTTATTCGAGTTGGGTTCTAGTGTTCATCGAGTGGCTCGATTTTGATTTTGGTCGAGATAGGCAGAGCTGGGTGGTCGTGTTGATTGTCGAAGTTGTCGGCAACTTGTGGATGGTCGGAGACTTGGTCGAAGGTGCTCTGGCGATCGTGCACGTGCACGAGTGGTGATGTGTACCTGTATTGCTTGAATGGTTGAGGAGTAGGGAAATTCTCGAAGTCGATCTCGAGGAAATGGGGTGTAGACTCGAACTCGAGCTCGAGTATTTTTGGTTTGTCTTGGGTTAACACTTAGAAAAAAATATTTAAGTTTAAAGAGGAAAATGGCATACGGGTTAGTTTGGGGGAAAACTCGAAGCATATGGGAGATGGTCTCGGGGGTGACTCGGAGCAGGCCTCGAGCCTGATTTATAAAACAGTTTTACTTTAAAAAAATTCAAACTTTTAAACCCATTTAAACTATGTTTCCAGATGATGATTTGATTGAAGTTTTAAATTAATTCAGGACTAAATTAAGATGTTTTTTTAGGAATTAAATTTTAGTTTATTTAATTTTGATACAACATTTTTTATAAGGTTATTTATAAATAATGTAATTTAAAAAGAAATTAAGATTTAATATTGTTTAAACCAATCTTAACCTTTTAAGGCAACTAATGTATAAGGATTATGATTTAACAAGGTTTAAAAGGAAAATCAAGGTAATTAATTTATCTTTTGATTTGATTGAAATCTTAGGTGTTTCAGAGATCAATTATTTGGTTTAAGTAATTAAGGATAACTTACTTAAAGATTAAAGTTGATTTATTAATTTGGTTAATTAATTAAAGCAATTAATTTGAAGATAATTGATAAAAGATTAATTAATCAATGTAAGAGGTTAGGCATGATCACTTATTTAATTTTTTATTAATTAAAGATAATTAATTAAATGATGAATTAAATAATTAAAGGTTAATTATTTAATAATTAAAGGTTGATGAATTATAATTAAAGGTTAATTAATTTATTATTAATGGTTAATTAATAAATAATTAAAAGAATGATAATGATTTGTAATTTATTAATGTTAATTAACCCAGATTTGTAATACATAAGTAATTAATCTGATTTGAATTAATCAGATAATTAACTGATCTTACTTATGGATGTTTGGATTCTATTGGATGATTGAATTGTTTGATATCCCTGATATGTGATGCTTTGTGATACATCCTGATTTATGTTGTGATCTGTAATATAATTGATTTAAGCTGTGTTTAATGTAATATATATATCTGTGATTTGTGATCTGTAAATAAAGATGAGCGTTATAGTTATATCCCTTATCAACTATATTTCTGTATTTTGATCTGTGATGATTGGATGATGTTGCACTACTGTGTGAAACCCCTGGACTACACTATACACACACAAATATGGATTTCACGAGGAAATCGATTAAGTCACAGATTTTGAAATAGCTTAAAAGTTGAATATTTAAAAACCAAATGGTTTGGAAATGGATTGAGTTTAGAGTGAAAAGCTTTTGAAATGGAATTTCAAAGATGAAATTTATTTTGAGTAACTTGATTGAGTTTGAAATTTAAATATTTGATTTAAATTTGAATTCAATATTTGAAATTGAATTCTATGATTTGAAATTAGGGATTAAAGATATTATACCAGTTATGTAAGGGTTAAACTATTTTAAAAGTATTGATTTTGGAATGTGAATATAATTCAAGGGCTTTAACTCATGCAAATATAATTGGATTTTTCTGAAACGAAAACTATTTTTTTTCAAATAATAACAGCTTTCATATAAGAAGTGAACTTCCAATTTGTGTTGAAAGGTTTCAAATTTAAAATGAAATTGAAATGTTTTGAAATCTATGAATGAATCTTTGGGAACGAGTTTGAAAGTTATAAATTAAATCTTAATTTAAAGATTTAACGAGTCAATCCAATTAGAATGCAAATTGTTTTGAAACCTATGAATAGATCTTTATGAAACGAAGTAAACTTTGTGAAATGAATCTTTTCGTTTAAAAGATTTAAGAATGGTAATTTGTTTAATCCATTTAAAGGAAAGGTTTGGGTAATAAGTTGTGACTTAATTGAAATCCCATATCCATATGTTTTAAATATTTCGCTCACTATTCGGGTTAACCGGGAAAGGACCTTTGGGTCGTATAACCCATTCCGAATAATGATACATCGTATATGGATCTCATTTGAAGACCGGTGGTGAAGATCAGATATTTTTGAAAGCGAAAGGATAACTCGTCGAATGTCTTTGCATCGACTGGTCCCCGGTATAGAGACTCCATATGTGATGGGAAGTCCAGACGTGATTAGGGATTATCCGGATTTGAAAGGACTTCTTTGGAAGTGCCTTCGGTTCTGTTCGAACCCAGAACAGACTTGTATGGTTACGTGTCTGACATTACACTTTGAGATATAAAGCAGATTTCTTTCAAATACATTTCTGTTGGTGGCGGAGAATTTATTCTCTTAGCTTAACACCCTTCTCTGAGACGTACGAGCTTAGAGGTTATGTAGTTGAAGGTTATCAACGATATATTCCCAATTTGGTAATGTGACATGTTGAGTGTTGCTGTGTGATGATCATTGTTTGATCATTTGTGATATGATCATTTGTTTGATCATTTATCTTTGTGATCATTACTTTGATCATCTGTTGACCCAAAGCATGGCTTTGTAAAAAGCGTAGCTTTGTGGACGAGACTTCGTCGAACCTCACACCCTGGAATGATCAAAACAGGAAAGATGCGGCAAGGTTATTGGGGGTAGCGCCCCTTAGGGTATGTACATTCCTTCTGGATAGAGGTGGTATCATGGTATGGAGCCCAGGTACTTAACCTATGTGGTTGCTGCAAATTTATTTCTTTGTGGTTGTTGGTTGACGGGATCCCGGATAAAGGTTGGTTACAACCGGGTGATGGCATACTCGTGTCAGTAGTTACCCAGTTAGGGGTAACCCGGCCTTGTGTTGGCAAAGATCCGGTTAGGTTCTCGGGTCATCTTTCCAGAGGCGTACCTATGTGGCAATGGGAAGTTCCTTGGCCTGACCATTTGTTGGAAATCCAAAGAAACAATACGAACCCTGTACGGTTTTAGTTGTATTACCTGCCATGGAATGTGGCGGTAACCTACTATTGAACATGGTAGCTACAGTAGGAATACGATACTGGTCGTATGTTGGCTAAGATTTATATTATACTTTCGAAATATTTCATCACTATTCACTAATAATAATATCAAATCAAATGATTTGTTTTACGTAGTAAGCATATTTGACTATCATAAGAAGAAATCTCCTCCAATTCTGCGTTTGCATTGTGTGTGTGGAGGGAGGTCTTATGGTAGTTTCATTTTCTAAAAGCATTGCGAATTAACTTTAAAATTCTCTGCTATTTGTTTTTAAAGATAAACTGTTTTTGTTGCTCACACCAGTCCCATGACTGATCCGGAGTTTATTGTTTCTTTCCTTAACTCTGGATGCTCAAAATTTTTTACACGGGCAGTCTAGAGTTGGGTTTTTTAGATAGTCAGGTTTGTAGATTATCTGGAGTTAGTTCAGTCTTTGGGATCACACCAGTCTTGCTCATCTAGGTGCATCGTTATTGGGAGTTCAAGCTATTTCTGAATTGGTGTTTTGAAGATGGAGATTATCAACTGCTGGTGTTATCATTTTCTTTTCCGCTGCTATTTCTTGTATCAGATCTCTGGTGTATATTGATATTCATTGTATCACTCTGTTGTATCGGATATTGTATCAATGCTGTATATCAATGTATTATTCTTTTTCTTCCGCTGTGTTATTTACTTAACTGTGTTATAAGCTCCGGCGACTCGGATTTGAACGGTCGAATCTATGGCATTCGAGTACGATGTAAAGTATGGATGTCGATTTTCGAACGGGAAAATCCGTATCGTTACAGTTTTGATAAAACAACGATATCAAAACCTTCATATCCAATCTAACCCATTTAAATCAGTGTTAACTTATCCCTTGTTTTATCTAAGGTTAAAAATTCATTTATTAAAACAATCTCTTATCAACAATACGTTTTATTTTGGAAATCAATTTCCTTTTTAGGGAACTTAAAAATTGAATGCCCGGTTTTTAGTTTCAAAACTTATCTCTGAAAGTATGCGCTTTTTTATAAAATAACTTCAAACAACTTGTTTATTAAAACTCACTTTGGGTTCGTTCGGATTTGAATTCATTACGATCATACAATAATAAAGAGAATAATTTACTAAGTACTCCACAACATTCGCTTAAGCAATATCTGATCGTCACTTAAAAGATTATTCAGATTTAAATTATTCAAAGAAAAAGCATTTTACTTAAAATTCCTTTTCCAAAATATTTATACTTTAGAAATAATTCCAAATAACACCGCTATTACTTTTCTCAAAATTCTTTGAAATCATTTTAAGTAATTCCAGGATTTAAATTTTCCAAAAACTCTTTAAATTTATTTGGAAGACAAATTTATAATACTAATTGTATTGAAACAAGGGTCAAAACAAATCTCGTTTTAAACATTGTTTACTAAAATCCAAAAACAATTTACACTTAGCTTTATTTATAAACAATTCCTTTTAAATGATTTTCTCATTTATAAGCATATTTTATAAATTTAAAACAATATTAATCATCTTGGAGGATGATTTATAAAATTCCTTTTGAAACCTTAAAACCATATAAATTTTCCAAAGAAAATAAATCATTTAAGTTCTTTTATTAAATTTAAAATAAAATTAATTATCCTGAAAGATAATAAATCACATTTATAATCTCTTTTGTAAATCTAAAACAATACTAGCTATCCCAAAAGATAATTAATTAAAATTAAAATTTTCTTTAATAAACAAATCAATTATCTTTAGTAAAATAGTTAATTACTTCCAAAACACTTTCACTAAATCAATTAATTTATTTTAAACTCACTTATTAAATTAATTAACCAACTTAAAATATTATTTATCAAATGATTTATTAAATTCAAATAATCATTAATTAAAACGAATAATTACTTTTGAATATCATCAAATTAAATGATTATTAATTTTCAAATATCATTAATTAAAATAGTTAATTAAATTCAAATATCATTACTTAAAATGATTTATTAAATCCAAACCTCATTAATCAAAAAGATTAATTAGTTTTAAACATCATTAGTTAAAATGTTTAGTTAATTTAAAATATCATTAATCAAAATGATTAAGGAATTTTAAACATCTACTTTTGGGAAAACACAAGCTCAAGTTCAAACACACACAAGGGTTTTAGGGGATCATATTTAATAAATGACGGTATAGCGGAAATTACCATAACGACACTTAAACAGATTAAATGGAATAACCAGATTAATTTCAATTAATCAATCAAACAAATCTAACTATCATCCAAGAAATCAAAAATAGTTTATAGCATCATAGATATGATATAGCAAATTTGGATGTGAGTTAAACTTACATTTAAATGATTCTCCTTTATTATAATTAAATTTTCTCAAATATTCATCATTTAAATCTTTGTCTATTTATTTTATTATTATTAATTTTTTTGCTACCATTTAGATTATATTAAACAACTTTTTATTACAAGCTTACTTTTAGGTTAACATTATTAAAATTTGACTTTTAACTTAACCCTTTCTGTGATGACCCACCCTTTCGACCCTCGAAAAACGATATAAATACGCTCATCGTATAACATGCCAAACGATCGAGTGCTGGATAAATAGATTGTTGAGGGAAAAGAAAGTAGGTAGAAGAAAGAAGAAAAACTAAACAAAAACAGAATCTCACAGCGGACTGAATAACATATAATATAAATAGTTCTTTACAGAGATCAAAAACTGTAATATACATATCTCACATCAAAGTACACAATCAATAATTACCAGCCTGGACAGTTATAACAACCTACCCTCATAATTGCTGGTAATTTCAACAAAACACTACAGCGGAATAAACAAGTACGAGAATACGTCTCGGTCTCCAGCTCGTCTCCTGAGCTCCATAGCATCCTAACCTGAACTTGTAATAATTAGTCTGACCCGAGCATTATAATAAAATAACACCCGAATCAGTCTGGAAAACCAGCGTAGGAAAACACACTCAATTTGAATTATTAAAGTTTTCAAAATCCTTTGAAAATCAAAGGTATCTTGTAAGACCATGCCATACATAAACACGACGGGTTTTTACCTTATGATAGCCAAAACATTTCATATCAAAATCATCTGATATTACAACAGTGTCTAAGTACAAATACTTATTCAAATAACTGAAATGCTTGCATCTCACGTTTCAACATAGTTGGGCACAATCAAAATCGTACGGCTCTTATTGGAGAACAGATTCCATACAGTGACTAGGTACTGGGGTATCACCTGTCACAGTACACGTCTAGAAACAATGTACCGAGGACCATGCCGGGATCCCCTGCCACACTAGACCGGACTATCCCTAACTTGGATAGACCGAATATGCTATCACCTCGGGTGTTCCCACCCTTTCCGAGCTCCTTCCATGAATCGTAGTAATAATATCCAAGGGTATCTAGAAAGGTGATAAACATACCCTAATTGGGTGCTGCCCACTTAGCCTTGCTCTATCTCCCCTACTTTTTAGTCATTCCTGGTTGATGAGGCTAAAGGCTACTATTACCTTTTAAAGGAATTTTCACTTAGAATGCTCATTGTCCTACAATGACAATGTACTGATAGCATTCATCCATACAAGTCCGCTCTGGGTCGGAACAAAACCGAAGGCACTATTCCTACTACACCCATTTTGGAATCACCCTTAGGATTAGTAGCGATTAGCCCTTGCACTTCACAGCTCCATCTTCGACTCCATGCTCTTGTTTTCCTTTCGAAAACGTACTCGCTGGATGGAAGTGGTTTTCAGATAACTTATCCGACCCCGGTCTCTTCGACAGTATACGTACAGTATATCACCTCAAACGGAAACTGCACCATATAATTCCCGTATTCCTCCTAGATATTCCCAAAGTTATATTTTGGGTCCAGATTTGGTAGTCGGTTATTTAACTATCAAATGACAATCATTCAACCAAATATTCCATTTCCACTGAAAAACCCCAAATCTCTTTTTAATTTAATTTCAATAAATTAAATCTCTTTATCCAAATATGTGTACTTATCTTATCGAATTCAATAAACTCACAAACTATCCTTCAAAAATATTTGAAACCATTTTTGAAAATAATGTGGAAAGTACCACTACGGTATCAAACCATGGATTCACAGCTCAATGGTCACTGCCATCGATTTCGCCACATGAGTATACCATTACTTTCCAAAAACTTTATTTAATAATTATCTCAAAATAATGTTTATAAGTTTCTAAAATAAATTTCCAAGTTTAATCTAGGCAAATATACTTCAATAAAAGTTATTATGCAAAGCCATATTAATATTTAATAATTTATCTTTTAAATTAATAATGCTGACTAATTCTTAAATAATAGTAAATCTTTAACAATCATTATAAGGTAACTAATTAATAATTAAATATGTTTTGACAAATTTAAAATAATTAAATAACTAGTTTCTAGAATATTTTTAACAATTTTAAAGTAACTGTAACGTCCCAGATTTGAGCGCTCGAAAATCGACATCCATACTTTACATCGTACTCGAATGCCGCAGATTCGATCGTTCAAATCCGAGTCGCCGGAGCTTATAACAACATTAAGTAAACAACACAGCGGAAAAGAAAAAGAATATAGACATCCAACATCTGATACAATATCCAGATACAATGATGATACAATGAATATCTATATACATCAGAGATATGATACAACAAATAGCAGCGGAAAGGAAAAACGATAATATCAGCAGCGGAACAAATAACTCTAAGATAGTCTTCAAGAGAGAACTCCAGCAGTAGCTCGAACTCCCAATAACGATACACCAAGAATAAGCAAGTGCAGTCCGATCCAAAGACTGAACTAGCTCCAGAAAATCTACTGAACCTGACTATCTGAAAAACCCAACTCTAGACTGCTCGTGTAGAAAATTATGAGCACCCAGAGTTTAGGGAATGAACAATAAACTCCGAGTCAGTCGTGGGACTGGTGTGAGCAACAAAAACAATTTATCTTTAAATAACACAAAAGAATTTAAACATTGAAAACCGCAATGCTTTTGGAAAATGAAACTACCATAAGACCTCCCACCACACACACAATGCAAACGCAGACTTGGAGGAGATTTCTTCATATGTTAGTCAAAGATGCTTACTACGCAAAATCAAATCATTTTGATATTATTATTAGTGCATAGTGGAAAACATTTCGAAAGTATAATATTAATCTTAGCCAGCATAGGTACCATTATATTATGCCTGCTATAGCTGCCTCCTGAGGAGACAGGTTATACAATTGAAATTGTAAAGGCTCGTATTGTTTCTTTGGATTTCCAACAAATGGTCAGGCTAAGGAACTTCCTTTTCCACGATGGGTACGTCCCTGGAATAGACGACCCGAGAACCTAACCGGATCTCTGCCAACACAAGGCCGGGTTACCTCTGCAAAAATAGGTAACTACTGACACGCGTATGCCATCCCCCGATCGTCACCGATCTTGCCGAGGATCCTCGATTCGCAACAACCACAAAGTAATAAATTTGCAGCAACCACAGAGGTTAAGTATCTGGGCTCCATACCATGATACCACCTTTATCCAGAAGGAATGACATACACTAAGGGGCGCTACTCCCTAGAACCTTGCCGCATCCTTCCTGTTTTGACCATTTCCGGGGTGTGAGGCTCGACGAAGTCTCGTCCACAAAGCTACACTTTGTCACAAAGCCATGCTTCGGGTCAAACAAATGATCAACCTATGATCACAAAGATATAAGATCAAATAAATGATCATATCGCAAATGATCAAACACTGATCATCACACAGCAACACTCAGCATGCCACATTACCAAATTGGGATATATCGCTGATAAATTTCAACTACATAACCTCTGAGCTCGTACGTCTCAGAGAAGGGTGTTAAGCTATGCGAATAAATTCTCCGCCACCAAACAGAAATGTATTTGAAAGAAATCGGCTTTATATCTCAAAGTGTAATGTCAGACATGTAACCATACAAGTCTGTTCCGGGTTCGAACAGAACCGAAGGCACTTCTCACGAAGCCCTTGCAAATCCGGATAATTTTCAAATCACGTCCAGACTTCCCATCACAAAAGAGTGATATAAATCTCTATACCGGGAGCTACCCAGTGCAGAGACATTCGACAGGTTGTCCTTTCATTTTCGAAAATATCCGGTCTTCAACACCGATCTTCAAATGCGATCCATATACGACGTATCACTATTCGGAATGGGTTATATGACACAATTGTCTTTTCCCGGCTAACCCGGATAGTGAGCGCAATATTCAAAAACAAATGGATAATGGGATTTCAATTAAGTCACAATTTAAACCCAAACTTTCTCTTTCAAATGGTTAAACAAATTTCCATTTTAATCTTTTTTAAACAAAAAGATTTAATTCACAAAGTTCACTTAATTTCACAAAGATTCATTCACAGATTTTCCAAATCGATTTCCATTTCAATTTAATTAATTCGTTTAATCTTTAAATCAAAGATTTAACTAATAGCTTTCAAAACAGTTTCATTTCGAATGGTTTAACAAAACATCATTTTAAATCTGTTAAAAATAGACAGATTTAATTCATGGCTTTCAAAAAGAATTCATTCATAACTTGGAAAATCCATTTTTCAATGCACTTGAAATTCCTTTACCTAAATTGGAATTTCATTTCTTATCTAAAAGCTTTTATTCTTTGAAAACAAACAGTTTTCATTTTGGAAATCTGATTCATTTATACGAGTTAAGGTTCTTGGGTTAAATCCAGATTCCCAACTTATACTTTTAAAATGGTTTAAATTCATATAAACACATTTATATCATCTTTACTCCCTAGTTTCCAAATCATAGCTTAATTTCAAACTTGAATCCAAATTTAAATCTAACTATTTAAATTTTCAAAACTCGGTTAAGTTATTTAAAATAACTTTTATCTTTGAAATTCCATTTCAAAAGCTTTCCCATTTAAACCCAAATTTCTAATTTCAAAATCAATTGAAATTAAAATTTCCATTTCAAAAACATCAATTTTAAATTATCCATGACTTAACCAATTTCCTCGTGAATCCATATTTGTGTGTGTAATAGTGTAGTCCAGGGGTTTCACACACAATAGTGCAACATCAATCATCACATATCAAAATACAGGATATAGTTGATAAGCGATATAAACTATAACGCTTATCTTTCACATACAGATCACAAATGTATAAATATCACAGATAAAGAAATTATAGATCACAACATAAATCAGGGTATATCACAAAGCATCATATATCAAGAATATCGAACAGTCAAATCATCCAATAGAATCCAAATATCCATAAGTAAGGTCAGTTAATTTTCTGATTTATTCAAATTAGATTAATTTATTATGAATAAACTACAAATCTTGGTTAATTAATCATTAATCGATTATAAACCATTTCAACTAATTAATCTTTAATCATTTATAAATTTATTTGACCTTTAATTTTTAATTCATCAACCTTTAATTATTAAATAATTAACTTTTAATTATTTAATTTATCATTTAATTCTTTATCTTTAATTTATAAATTAATCTTTAATAAATTACACTAATTTATTAGCCCTTAATTAATTATTGTTTAATCACTTGAGAAATCAACTTAAATCATTAATTAATATTTAATCAAAAATCCTTAATTCACAAATCAATTACATTGATTAATCCTTTAATTATCCTAAGTAATCATCACTTAATTATATTTCTAGATTAAGTTTTAAAATAACTTAAGCATTCAAGTTAAACGAATTTTATAACTCTCTTAAATCGAATGTTAAATAAAACTTTTATTTGCAACAAGATTTATTTTTAAAACTATTTTATTTGAACTATTTAAAACATTCAAAAAAAATTGATTTAAATTTCAGATTTGGATTTTTTTAAAACAAATTTGAATCCATAAATTAAGACATTGATTTCAACTTTGTTTTTAAAGTTTTGATTTTAAATCTTAACAAAAATCCAAATTCCATCTTTTATTTAGATTCAAAAGCTTTAACTAAATTTTACTTTAAACTTTAAATTCAAATACTGTTTAAAACTGGTTCAAAATTTGAATTTAAATTTTCAAAACACTGTTTACATCTTGCTTTAAAAATTGAACTGAGTTTTAAAACCTGGAATAGTCAGGTTTGCAAAAATCTAAAATGCCTCACTGTCACGAAACAAACCCGAGCCAAACGTCTGTTTACCCGAGCCCTGCTTCGAGTCTCACGTTTCCTCCTTCCTTCGAGTCCTTTCCCTCGCTTTCTCGAGCACGTCTCCGAGTTCCACCTTCCTTCCCCAAACACGCAACCACCCAGATGAACCAGCGTGCACGTGCACGTGCACAGATCGTCAACGACGATCTCGCCTCCAGCGACTCCACGAACAAGTCGCCGATCACCCCCTTCATCAACACGATAGCCCAGAATCTCGAGTTTATCCTCAGAACGAAATCGAGGCATCTCGATTAAACGAACCCAACAGCCACCACCAGAAATCAACCCCGCGGCGCCTCCTCTGGCCATCAGAGATCACGAAACTTCGGCCAAACAATCACCAATGTTTCCTCTACCCCCTCCCAGAACCTCGCAGCGCTCGATCACCTCCTGTCGACGAACAAGACCAAATACTAAATCACAGCGAAAACTAGGTTTTAAAACTAACCCCGACCATCGCCGATGCCATGGTAAACTTGAACCCCTCCTGACATTTTTTTCCGAACCACCAATATCTCCTCCACCTTCGGTGAAGTTCACGACCATTCCCAACCCATGGGTCACCCGATACAACCCAATCTTCAGTTCCCGTTCAACTCAAAAGAACAAGCCCAAAACTCAATTAAAAATTGTGATTCTTCTTCTAAAAATCATGGTTCTCGATTACGTTTTAGATCATATATCTTAAACAAGGAAATAAGAAGTTTGGTTTTTTTTCTTCTTTTAAGTTTGTTCTGATGTTTTGGGTTCCAGAGACCATTTTAAGTTGTTTTAATCTTTAATGAAATTGTAAACTTAGTTTGTAATGATACAAACAACTTTTGTTTGAATCTTAAGTTCGTCCATCAATTAGAACGAGAGTAATTAATTTTTGAAAACCAACAGTTTGGGTTTTCGAACAGGGAACAGAACAACAGCCTGCATATTTCATTTCCTATCTTCCCATATATATATATACAGATAATTATATATGCACACATACATATCTTAGATATACTTGCACAGATTCTAAGCAAGCAATCATTTATTATAAAAAAAAATGTTACTCACTTGTAAATGAGAAAAGTTGCTCACCATTTAGAAGAGGAAGAACAAACAGAAATTTATAGGTTGAACCAGGCTGGAATTTTGTTTGCTTTAAAAATCATTTCTTCAACCTTCTAGTTGTTGATTAAGTTGAAGTTTGTTTCTCTACTTTTTCTTTTCTTTTTTCAGGCTTGCTAAGTTACGAACGAACTGAATTGTGAAGATGATGAAGGGAATATACAGAGATGGATTTTGTACAAAAGGTGATGTTTATTTTTGTACCACAAGTCATGGCTGAGATGATCTTGCCCATGCTTTGATACTTTGTTTATTTTCTTTTTACAATTCTTGTTGACTTCGGCTGTGATATGTTGTATACTTAGAGATGCTTTATTTGTACTTGCTTTACAAGCTTATTTACTTTGTTTTGTTTTTATACTTACTTTCCATTTGCCTGCACACTCATCTCTTTTATTTTCTTTGTGTTCATACTTGATTGTTTACAGCCTACATACATATCTTACTTATTTTATTTTGTTTTCTTTTATAAGCCAATACTTTAAATGTATTTTATTTTCAAAACCATTTATTTTAAGATTTTAAATTCAAGTCAAATATATATATCTATATATTTATTATTTTCAAATTCACTCATATACGATCGGGGAAACTCGCTTCCATTTTATCGATTTATTTTACTAATTTTATCCAAAAATTTATTTAATTACTCAATTTAATTCAAAAATTCAATAAATTATTAATTTAAATAAATTTAAATTTCAGGGTCGTTACAAATTTCCCCCCTTAAAAGAATTTCGTCCTCGAAATTCGCAGGCACGAAAACAGCACAGAGATAGACAGATGCGATCTCCTATAATTCCTCAATCTCAAGATACGGATTCCGAATACAAGTAGGAATATCTCAGAATACATACCAATTTATCCCTCTTCGGACTTTGGTATTCACAAGAAATTTCAATAGAATTTCAAAATTTGGTTTTAAACGAAATCGTTTTATTGATTAAATTCAAATTTTAGCTTCATATCCTATTAATCAATTTAACTCAATTTCAAATTTTCAATTTCAAATTCATTAAGATATAAATTAAAAAGATGATAAGAAACCGATGAAGATACGAGGTAAGAATTTCTACAACGATTCATAGAGCCATCATCACACCGAAACTACTTCTAGAGCTGTCACGAAGCAATCAAAAGAATTCTGAAAGACGAATCAAAGGAAATTGATAGAGAAAGTTGTTTCCACTGTTGCAGGGTATTGACCATCTATAGTCGTATTTCCCTGTCCCCTATCTCGCCTTCTTCTTGCACTCATACTCACTATCAGTGGATAGTAAGAGAATTTACTGAGGCGTATGGACAAATATCTTAAGGATTACTCATTCTAGAGTTTACTTCACTCTATCTCTAATGAGCTACTTAACGTGTTATACTCCTGAGCTAAAGTTCAACCATAGCTCTGATACCAAATGTAACGTCCCAGATTTGAGCGCTCGAAAATAGACATCCATACTTTACATCGTACTCGAATGCCGCAGATTCGATCGTTCAAATCCGAGTCGCCGGAGCTTATAACAACATTAAGTAAACAACACAGCGGAAAAGAAAAAGAATATAGACATCCAACATCTGATACAATATCCAGATACAATGATGATACAATGAATATCTATATACATCAGAGATATGATACAACAAATAGCAGCGGAAAGGAAAAACGATAATATCAGCAGCGGAACAAATAACTCTAAGATAGTCTTCAAGAGAGAACTCCAGCAGTAGCTCGAACTCCCAATAACGATACACCAAGAATAAGCAAGTGCAGTCCGATCTAAAGACTGAACTAGCTCCAGAAAATCTACTGAACCTGACTATCTGAAAAACCCAACTCTAGACTGCTCGTGTAGAAAATTATGAGCACCCAGAGTTTAGGGAATGAACAATAAACTCCGAGTCAGTCGTGGGACTGGTGTGAGCAACAAAAACAGTTTATCTTTAAATAACACAAAAGAATTTAAACATTGAAAACCGCAATGCTTTTGGAAAATGAAACTACCATAAGACCTCCCACCACACACACAATGCAAACGCAGACTTGGAGGAGATTTCTTCTTATGTTAGTCAAAGATGCTTACTACGCAAAATCAAATCATTTTGATATTATTATTAGTTCATAGTGGAAAACATTTCGAAAGTATAATATTAATCTTAGCCAGCATAGGTACCATTATATTATGCCTGCTATAGCTGCCTCCTGAGGAGACAGGTTATACAATTGAAATTGTAAAGGCTCGTATTGTTTCTTTGGATTTCCAACAAATGGTCAGGCTAAGGAACTTCCTTTTCCACGATGGGTACGTCCCTGGAATAGACGACCCGAGAACCTAACCGGATCTCTGCCAACACAAGGCCGGGTTACCTCTGCAAAAATAGGTAACTACTGACACGCGTATGCCATCCCCCGATCGTCACCGATCTTCCCGAGGATCCTCGATTCGCAACAACCACAAAGTAATAAATTTGCAGCAACCACAGAGGTTAAGTATCTGGGCTCCATACCATGATACCACCTTTATCCAGAAGGAATGACATACACTAAGGGGCGCTACTCCCTAGAACCTTGCCGCATCCTTCCTGTTTTGACCATTTCCGGGGTGTGAGGCTCGACGAAGTCTCGTCCACAAAGCTACACTTTGTCACAAAGCCATGCTTCGGGTCAAACAAATGATCAACCTATGATCACAAAGATATAAGATCAAATAAATGATCATATCGCAAATGATCAAACACTGATCATCACACAGCAACACTCAGCATGCCACATTACCAAATTGGGATATATCGCTGATAAATTTCAACTACATAACCTCTGAGCTCGTACGTCTCAGAGAAGGGTGTTAAGCTAAGAGAATAAATTCTCCGCCACCAAACAGAAATGTATTTGAAAGAAATCGGCTTTATATCTCAAAGTGTAATGTCAGACATGTAACCATACAAGTCTATTCCGGGTTCGAACAGAACCGAAGGCACTTCTCACGAAGCCCTTGCAAATCCGGATAATTTTCAAATCACGTCCAGACTTCCCATCACAAAAGAGTGATATAAATCTCTATACCAGGAGCTACCCAGTGCAGAGACATTCGACAGGTTGTCCTTTCATTTTTGAAAATATCCGGTCTTCAACACCGATCTTCAAATGCGATCCATATACGACGTATCACTATTCGGAATGGGTTATATGACACAATTGTCTTTTCCCGGCTAACCCGGATAGTGAGCGCAATATTCAAAAACAAATGGATAATGGGATTTCAATTAAGTCACAATTTAAACCCAAACTTTCTCTTTCAAATGGTTAAACAAATTTCCATTTTAATCTTTTTTAAACAAAAAGATTTAATTCACAAAGTTCACTTAATTTCACAAAGATTCATTCACAGATTTTCCAAATCGATTTCCATTTCAATTTAATTAATTCGTTTAATCTTTAAATCAAAGATTTAACTAATAGCTTTCAAAACAGTTTCATTTCGAATGGTTTAACAAAACATCATTTTAAATCTGTTAAAAATAGACAGATTTAATTCATGGCTTTCAAAAAGAATTCATTCATAACTTGGAAAATCCATTTTTCAATGCACTTGAAATTCCTTTACCTAAATTGGAATTTCATTTCTTATCTAAAAGCTTTTATTCTTTGAAAACAAACAGTTTTCATTTTGGAAATCTGATTCATTTATACGAGTTAAGGTTCTTGGGTTAAATCCAGATTCCCAACTTATACTTTTAAAATGGTTTAAATTCATATAAACACATTTATATCATCTTTACTCCCTAGTTTCCAAATCATAGCTTAATTTCAAACTTGAATCCAAATTTAAATCTAACTATTTAAATTTTCAAAACTCGGTTAAGTTATTTAAAATAACTTTTATCTTTGAAATTCCATTTCAAAAGCTTTCCCATTTAAACCCAAATTTCTAATTTCAAAATCAATTGAAATTAAAATTTCCATTTCAAAAACATCAATTTTAAATTATCCGTGACTTAACCAATTTCCTCGTGAATCCATATTTGTGTGTGTAATAGTGTAGTCCAGGGGTTTCACACACAATAGTGCAACATCAATCATCACATATCAAAATACAGGATATAGTTGATAAGCGATATAAACTATAACGCTTATCTTTCACATACAGATCACAAATGTATAAATATCACAGATAAAGAAATTATAGATCACAACATAAATCAGGGTATATCACAAAGCATCATATATCACGGATATCGAACAGTCAAATCATCCAATAGAATCCAAATATCCATAAGTAAGGTCAGTTAATTTTCTGATTTATTCAAATTAGATTAATTTATTATGAATAAACTACAAATCTTGGTTAATTAATCATTAATCAATTATAAACCATTTCAACTAATTAATCTTTAATCATTTATAAATTTATTTGACCTTTAATTTTTAATTCATCAACCTTTAATTATTAAATAATTAACTTTTAATTATTTAATTTATCATTTAATTCTTTATCTTTAATTTATAAATTAATCTTTAATAAATTACACTAATTTATTAGCCCTTAATTAATTATTGTTTAATCACTTGAGAAATCAACTTAAATCATTAATTAATATTTAATCAAAAATCCTTAATTCACAAATCAATTACATTGATTAATCCTTTAATTATCCTAAGTAATCATCACTTAATTATATTTCTAGATTAAGTTTTAAAATAACTTAAGCATTCAAGTTAAACGAATTTTATAACTCTCTTAAATCGAATGTTAAATAAAACTTTTATTTGCAACAAGATTTATTTTTAAAACTATTTTATTTGAACTATTTAAAACATTCAAAAAAAATTGATTTAAATTTCAGATTTGGATTTTTTAAAACAAATTTGAATCCATAAATTAAGACATTGATTTCAACTTTGTTTTTAAAGTTTTGATTTTAAATCTTAACAAAAATCCAAATTCCATCTTTTATTTAGATTCAAAAGCTTTAACTAAATTTTACTTTAAACTTTAAATTCAAATACTGTTTAAAACTGGTTCAAAATTTGAATTTAAATTTTCAAAACACTGTTTACATCTTGCTTTAAAAATTGAACTGAGTTTTAAAACCTGGAATAGTCAGGTTTGCAAAAATCTGAAATGCCTCACTGTCACGAAACAAACCCGAGCCAAACGTTTGTTTACCCGAGCCCTGCTTCGAGTCTCACGTTTCCTCCTTCCTTCGAGTCCTTTCCCTCGCTTTCTCGAGCACGTCTCCGAGTTCCACCTTCCTTCCCCAAACACGCAACCACCCAGATGAACCAGCGTGCACGTGCACGTGCACAGATCGTCAACGACGATCTCGCCTCCAGCGACTCCACGAACAAGTCGCCGATCACCCCCTTCATCAACACGATAGCCCAGAATCTCGAGTTTATCCTCAGAACGAAATCGAGGCATCTCGATTAAACGAACCCAACAGCCACCACCAGAAATCAACCCCGCGGCGCCTCCTCTGGCCATCAGAGATCATGAAACTTCGGCCAAACAATCACCAATGTTTCCTCTACCCCCTCCCAGAACCTCGCAGCGCTCGATCACCTCCTGTCGACGAACAAGACCAAATACTAAATCACAGCGAAAACTAGGTTTTAAAACTAACCCCGACCACCGCCGATGCCACGGTAAACTTGAACCCCTCCTGACATTTTTTTCCGAACCACCAATATCTCCTCCACCTTCGGTGAAGTTCACGACCATTCCCAACCCATGGGTCACCCGATACAACCCAATCTTCAGTTCCCGTTCAACTCAAAAGAACAAGCCCAAAACTCAATTAAAAATTGTGATTCTTCTTTTAAAAATCATGGTTCTCGATTACGTTTTAGATCATATATCTGAAACAAGGAAATAAGAAGTTTGGTTTTTTTTCTTCTTTTAAGTTTGTTCTGATGTTTTGGGTTCCAGAGACCATTTTAAGTTGTTTTAATCTTTAATGAAATTGTAAACTTAGTTTGTAATGATACAAACAACTTTTGTTTGAATCTTAAGTTCGTCCATCAATTAGAACGAGAGTAATTAATTTTTGAAAACCAACAGTTTGGGTTTTCGAACAGGGAACAGAATAACAGCCTGCATATTTCATTTCCTATCTTCCCATATATATATACAGATAATTATATATGCACACATACATATCTTAGATATACTTGCACAGATTCTAAGCAAGCAATCATTTATTATAAAAAAAATGTTACTCACTTGTAAATGAGAAAAGTTGCTCACCATTTAGAAGAGGAAGAACAAACAGAAATTTATAGGTTGAACCAGGCTGGAATTTTGTTTGCTTTAAAAATCATTTCTTCAACCTTCTAGTTATTGATTAAGTTGAAGTTTGTTTCTCTACTTTTTCTTTTCTTTTTTCCAGGCTTGCTAAGTTACGAACGAACTGAATTGTGAAGATGATGAAGGGAATATACAGAGATGGATTTTGTACAAAAGGTGATGTTTATTTTTGTACCACAAGTCATGGCTGAGATGATCTTGCCCATGCTTTGATACTTTGTTTATTTTCTTTTTACAATTCTTGTTGACTTCGGCTGTGATATGTTGTATACTTAGAGATGCTTTATTTGTACTTGCTTTACAAGCTTATTTACTTTGTTTTGTTTTTATACTTACTTTCCATTTGCCTGCACACTCATCTCTTTTATTTTCTTTGTGTTCATACTTGATTGTTTACAGCCTACATACATATCTTACTTATTTTATTTTGTTTTCTTTTATAAGCCAATACTTTAAATGTATTTTATTTTCAAAACCATTTATTTTAAGATTTTAAATTCAAGTCAAATATATATATCTATATATTTGTTATTTTCAAATTCACTCATATACGATCGGGGAAACTCGCTTCCATTTTATCGATTTATTTTACTAATTTTATCCAAAAATTTATTTAATTACTCAATTTAATTCAAAATTTCAATAAATTATTAATTTAAATAAATTTAAATTTCAGCGTCGTTACAGTAACCTAGTTAATAATTAAAAATCTTATTTTTAAACAAGCCCAATTTCTCGATTCTAATTTCACTTTGTAAATTTGGAAATCTTACTTGAGTCCAGTATAACCAATTTTATACTTATTTCCAACTTCATTTCTATCCTTCCAATTTATTTAAAATCTCGATTTTTAAACCTTTTATATTTAAACAAGTACCACCAATGAATTTATTATTTAAAATCCTTTTATATTCCTTTATCCCAAAATCTCTATTTACAATATCCTGAATTTGTTAAGTACAAATTCCAAAAAAAAAACCATTTATTTTACCCAATTTATTTTTCCAAAATTCTATATAAATATTTTACTTCAAAATCCCTATTTAAAATTCTTTTCCAAACTCAAACCATATTTTATTGGTATTGAAAAGTACCAAAATCTAGGCCAAAACTGCTATAGCATCTAATCAATTTAAATCACAGAATAATCTATCACAGATTTATTTCAACAAAACATATATCACTACATATGAATTTAAATTCAACATTTTTAAGGAATCCAGTTGGATCCCTCCAACCTATTTCCCTGCATCTACAGATGTTAATACAACTTTAAAAAAATACCAATTTCGCTTCGAGGCGGTATATCGTGGTATATAGGGTCATCCGCTATTATACGGGGCATATATGGTCTCCTCTGCTATATATATATATGCGGGAATATCAATACTTCCAATATATATATATATATACTACTATATATAATATCACATTCAACTGATAAAATGTATCAATTTAACCAATCAATAATTAATTAATTTTAACTATTTAAAATTAATACCTGCCGTCCAAAATTGAGTGAGATTAACTCACCTTGAGTTTTAATTCGACAAACGTTCAAATTTTAATTTAAATCGAACACGTTCGATTTAACCTAAAATTTTAAATCGTTCCAATTGACTCCAAATCTGCTCCAGAGCATAGTGCTCATCACCACGATTATGTTGCCTCTTGTTTCGTCCGATTTCAACCTCGTATGACAAAGATACGAATTTTATAAGTTTTGAATATAAATTATATAAATAAATTTCAATTTTTTTTTAATTTACCAAAACAAAATCGTGGCCGCACATTCAAGCCTTTGAGATCAAGGTCGCTCGTCACCATCTTCTACACATGAAAACTGGATCAAAACAGAACCCATCACCGCCTCTATATTTCTCATTGCCGCACCCACCATGTCGCCCTAGAGATTGATCGGCCACCAGCATACGAAAGCCCTAGCCGAGCTCTACCTTCGACCCAAAACACCGCACACTCGGTCGCCCCTAGCCCTCTAAAAACGTATGCGATCCCACTGCCTTTCCCCTTGATTTTCCGCCAACATGCTCCACCATCGACGATCATAGTCCACCTCGTAGATCTCGACAAGCTCTTTGACTTTCTAGTTGAAAGATTTCGCTAAAAGCTGATGGATGGATCCGAAATTGAGGAAGAACGAGGTGAACTATCGTCCATTGAAATTATCGTGACGGCTGAAAGAAATGTAACTAGGGTTTACTGTTTCACGTATATAGGTGTATATATATTATTTTATTATTATTTTCACAATTAACGTGCTTTTCCAAACGAACTCCAATCGAGATGTGCCGCCTAGCGTTTATAATGTTTTACCCCTCTCCGAACACAATGGAACATGTTTGGGGCCTAATTCGATAATATGTGGAAGATAGCTTTTCGAATCGAATTAAAAATATTCAATTTTCGATATTAATTTCAACGCGTTTCTATTCCGTACAACCAAACAGTAACTCCAAACGTTACGAAATTTGAAATCCGATAATAATACACTATTACGGGTCCAATGGAACTATTTTCATCAAACTCCTAGACTATGCCCCGGAAGGCTATTTTGACTCATCGATTAAATTGAGCAATTTTCAAAATCAACGAAATTACTTGAAATTTAAATTTTAAAAACTTACCAACTCAATTATAGTTTAATAGAATATATGTAACGAAGCGAATTTTGCTCGCTCGAAAATCGACATCCAAACTTTACATTGTACTCGAATGCCGTAGATTCGACCGTTCAAATCCGAGTCGCCGGAGCTTATAACACCGTTAAGTAAATAACATAGCGGAAGAAAAAGAATATATATAACATTGATACAATGACAGATACAAAAATTTGATACAATATGATACAATAGGATGATACAATGAATATCAATATACATCAGAGATATGATACAAGAAATAGCAGCGGAAAAGAAAACGATAACACCAGCAGCGGATAATCTCCATCTTCAGAACACCAATCCAGATATAGTTCGAACTCCCAATAATGAGGCACAAAGATAAGCAAGTGCAGTCCATATCCAAAGACTGAACTAGCTCTAGAAAATCTACTAATCCTGACTATCTGAAAAACCCAACTCTAGACTGCCCGTGTAGAAAAATTTTGAGCATCCAGAGTTTAGGAAAGAAAAAATAAACTCCGGATCAGTCATGGGACTGGTGTGAGCAACAAAAATAGTTTATCTTTAAAAATGAACAACAAAAGAATTTAAAGTCAATTCGCAATGCTTTTGAAAAATGAAACTACCATAAGGCCTCCCGCCACACACACAATGCAAACGCAGAATTGGAGGAGATTTCTCCTTATGATAGTCAAAGATGCTTGATACGCAATAACAACTCATTTGGTTTGATATTATTATTAGTTCATAGTGTAGAAAACATTTTCGAAAGTAGAATATCAATCTTAGCCAACATAGACATTTCGAACTATGCCTACTATAGCTACCATCCAAACAGTGGGGCGCCACCATAAGTAGATGGCAGGTTCTACAACTAAAACCATACAAGGCTCGTATCGGATGAATGGATTTTCCAACAAATGGTCAGGCCAAGGAACTTCCCATTGCCACATGGAAACGCCTCTGGAAGGACGCTCCGAGAGACAAACTGCTCTCTGCCAAACAAGGCCGGCTACCCCCCTTCCCGGGGAATATACAAAACCTCAGATATGCCACCCCTGGTCCTTTGGGACCTTTAAACGAGGCGCCTCTAAACCAACATCACACATAATAAATAAAGTGTGTCCACATGAGTAAGTATCTGGGCTCCATACCATGATACTACCCTTTTCTAGAAGGAATGGTCATACCCTAGGGAAGCTACCCCTGAAACCTTGCCGCACAATTCCTGTTTCGACCATTACCGGTTTGTGAGGTTCAACGAAGTCTCGTCCACAAAGCTACACTTTGGCACAAAGCCATGCTTTGGGTCAACAGATGATCAAAGCAATGATCACAAAGATAAATGATCAAACAAATGATCATATCACAAATGATCAAACAATGATCATCACACAGCAACACTCAGCATGTCACATTACCAAATTGGGAATATATCGCTGATAACCTTCAATTACATAACCTCTGAGCTCGTATGTCTCAGAGAAGGGTGTTAAGCTAAGAGAATAAATTCTCCGCCACCAAACAGACATGTATTTGAAAGAAATCGGCTTTATATCTCAAAGTGTAATGTCAGACATACAATCCATACAAGTCTGTTCCGGATTCGAACAGAACCGAAGGCACTTCTTACGAAGCCCTTGCAATTCCGGGTATTCACAATCCCGATCGGATTTCCCATCACAAATGGAGATCTCTATACCGGGGATCAGCCAGTGCAGAGACAATCGACAAGAAACCCTTTCGTTTTCAAAAATATCTGGTCTTCACCACCGGTCTTCAAATGCTATCCATATACGTCGTATCATTATTCGAAATGGGTTATATGACACAAATGTCTTTTCCCGGCTAACCCGAATAATGAGAAAAATATTTAAAACATATGGATACTGGGGTCTCAGTTAAATCACAGCTTAAAACCCAAAACTTTTCATTCGAATGGTTAAAACAAATTATCATTTCCAATCTTTTAAACAAAAAGATTCAATTCACAAAGTTAACCCCATTCACAAAGATCCATTTATGGATTTCAAAACATTTCAATTTCAATTGAATTAACTCGTTAAATCTTTGAGTCAAGATTTAACTTATAGCTTTCAAAACCCGTTTCCAAAGATTCATTCATAGCCTTTTAAAACAATTTTATTTTCAAACTGGATTAACTCATTTGGTCTTTGAATCAAAGACTCATTTCATAGTTTTCAAAACATTTCAATTTTATTTCAAATTTGAAACCTTTCAACACAATTTAGAAATCCTTTTCTTATATGAAAGCTTTTACTATTTGAAAGCAAGTAGTTTTCATTTTGGAAAAATCCAGTTATATTTACACAAGTTAAAGCCTTTGAATTTAAATTCAAATTCCCAAATCAATACCTTTAAAATAGTTTAACCCATATATAACTGTACAACATCTTTAATCCCTAGTTTCAAATTTTAGGATTCAATCTTAAACTTGAATTCAAATTTAAATCAAATTATTTAAATTTTAGAACTTAATCAAGTTATTCGAAAATAAGTTTTATCTTTGAAATTCCATTTCAAAAGCTTTTCACTTTAAACCCAAATTTCCAATTTCAAAATCAATTGAAATTAAAATTTCAATTTCAAAAATATTGGATTTAAATTATCTGTGATTTAACCGATTTCCACGTGAAATCCATATTTGTGTGTGTAAAGGTGTAGTCCAGGGGTTTCACACAGTAGTGCAATATCATTCAATCATCACAGATCAGAATACAGAAATATAGTCGATAAGTGGTAGTAACTATCACGCTTATCGTTCATATCACAGATCACAAATACATATCACAGATAAGTAAATTACAGATCACAACATAAATCAGGGTATATCACAAAGCATCATATATCAGGGATATCAAACAATTCACATTCAATAGAATCCAAACATTCATAAGTAAGGTCAGTTAATTGTCTGATTAATTCAAATCAGATTAATTTATTATGAAAAATTACTAATCCTGGTTAATTAACATTAATAATTTACAAATCATTTTGATTAATTATTCTTTAATCATTTATTAATTAACCATTTAAAATTAATTAATTAACCTTTAATTATAATTCATCAACCTTTAATTATTAAAAATTAACTTTTAATTATTTAATTCAACATTTAATTAATTATCCTTAATTAATAAGTGATTATCCCTAATCACTCGATCAATTTTAACCATTAATTACTATAAATTAATCACCTCAAGTAATCTTTAATTTATCACATAATTGATCACTTAATTGATCACATTAAATAAGTCTTTAAGTAATCAAGTATTAATCCCTTGACAAACTAACCTTAATTATCCATTCTTTAATACATCAAGTAATTTCATTTAATTGTATTTGAAAACAATCAAAATTTAATAGGATAATTAACTTAATACCAAATTATATAAACCAAACAAGTTTTAAAACAATTAAACTTTTAAAATTTAAATCCATAAAACTTGCCTATTTTACCTTTGAAAACTTAATTTATATTTCTTAAAATCTTATTTTAAAGCTTGTTTAAAATTTGAAATCTGGTAACAAGTTAAACAAACCAGAGCCCATTTTTAAAACTTTTCTTCCCAAGCCAAACGCATTTGTTCCCGAGTCCAACCTTGAGTTCTCGTACGTCACTTATTTCCTCGAGACAATCAATGAAAACTTCGAGTCGTACTCGATAATTACTTCGTCTTCCCCAAACTCGAATCCCATCAGACACAAGAACATGATCATGCACGTGCACAACCCATCGCCAATGTTCTGGAGAACATCCACACCTCCAACGAATCGACCTTGACCTCGACAACACCTCGCGATCACGCAAATGCCATGATTCGATCGAGAATCGAATTCGACAAAAATAACCCACACAGCCAGGAACCCATCACCGGAAAACCTTTCCCCTCCAACGAACTATGCCACGAGAAGCTTCGCCATCCTCACCGTAGCTCACCCTCGACCTCCAGCTTCTATTAAAGGCCTCACGATCGCCTCCGATCACGTCCCATTGCCATAATCTCCTCTGAAAACATCGACGACACAACCAGATGTTAAACCCTAGTTCGACAATCTCTGTCCATCACGACCCTTGATAAATCACCGGAGTATTTTTCCCATGATCCTCGTCTTCCCTTCGACCTTCAGAACGAAGCACGTCGACCAGTTCGTCGTTGATCCATGGAAACCGCACAAAATATCACAAACGTTAAACTCAAGAGAACTCACAAATTTCCAGACTAAAAATCATGATTTACATACCAAAATTCATGATTTTCTATAAAAAAATTCAGTCACGCAATCCATTCTTAAAACTGAATTGATAGATTTTTGACCAAATTTTATTTTTCATTGTTCTTTAGAAATTTTCGAGCCAAATATTCATTTTAAATTTCTGTAATTATTTTTAGGAGTGATGTTGCATGATTTCAAACACTTCCTATTTACAAACCAAAAACTATCAGTGATTAAATGATGAGATATTGGATTTTTTTAAAGAAATCAAAACCTAATAAAATCAACAGAGCTTGTATTTGCATAGTCACAGACATTCAATACTTAGTACACGTACATGCATTCATCTTAATCTAAAATTTCAGGCAAGCAACATAATTTACATTCATATATCAAAGTGAAATCCAGGTTTTAAACTGTTTTATAAAAATAAGTTTACTCACTTGAAATGTGAAGTGGAGAAGAACAGATAACACTTATTGTTTGAAAAATGCAGCTTGATTTTTCCTATATGTGGTTCTTTACTTTATTAATATAACAGAGGCATATATTTACAGTCATATATACACAGACATTTTTATATGCAGACATGCAATGATATTCATACTGTCATATTGCATTCATTAAGATATTCAACCATCACACAAATCAAACAATCACCATACTATCACAATATATCAATAAAATTAGGCTTTTAAAGGAAGAGTTGCTCACCTGTCTCCTGATCATGGTTTCAGAGCTTTCAAATGGAAGTTAAAGTCTTTTTGAAATTTGCAAACTGAAGCTTTTCTTGATCCTCTGGTTTTGAGCTGAAGTGTTGAATTTGTTTGTAGTTGAATTTTTTTTTGTTTGAATTCTTAAGTGATGTGTGCTTTATATTTTCTCAGTTTTGAAAATGAATTGAGAGGAGAAGGCTGGTATAAATAAAAGAAAACAGGTATACAGGGTGAAAATATGGTTTGTACAAAATAGGCATGGCTGAATTGATTCTTGCATTAATTGCTAGAGGTGTAGACATGTAATCCATTAATTTCTTCTTACTTGCCTGCATACCTATTACAGGCTACATACATTATTTGCCTTTGTTTATTTATGTACTTGAGTATATTTATTTCCTTTGCTTAGTTTATTTTGTTTACTTCCTTATGCTATATATTGTTATGTTTATTTTGTATTTGTTTGTATATAAGTTCTTATAAATTTTTGTTTATACTTCTTCTTTTGCCTTATGGCTTTGTCTACATACTTGAATATATATATATACATTTGTTCCCTTTTTGTTCATATTTGAGTATACATTTCTTTCTTTTGCTGTCTTGTATTTCTCCATATATATTTATTTTATTTTGTTGTTAGATTTTATTTAAGTGTTACTTTTTATTTTTATAGTTCGTCTCTTATTTATTTATTTCTATTTATAACTCCATTATTTATTTTACTTTAATATTTATTGTCTTATATTTAATTTATAAATTCAAATGATTTATACAGAATTCATTCGAACTCGGGGAAACTCGCATCACTTTATAATTAATTTTACAAATTTTTACTCCAAAATTCATTTAATTATCAATTTAAAAAAATTAAAATCTAGGGTCGTTACAATATATACCCATATTAGAAATCATTCTGATTTATATTAAATCAAAATTCAATTATTTACACTATTACCATATATTAATTTCACTATTAAATTAATATATAAAATTCCAAATTCTAACTTATCGACTTTTAATCCCATTTCAAAAGTCCACTATCGTCACTCTAATTCGAATAGAGTTTAAATCAACTTAGGAATCAATCCCTTTTCCTTTAACTCCGAATTCACATATTTTTCCCAATTTCAAATATTAACTTACTATTTACCAAATCTGTTTTTAACCATTTGAAATTATAATCTGTTTCACTAAGTCTTCCATATTCAAAATCAATAGATATTTCCAATTCAACATTTAAAAATGAATTAAATGTTCAAAATTAAACGACCAAAATTCCGGGTCATTACACTTTCGCTGAACACCTTATAATCAAACTGTGAAACTTAATTCACTAGGGATTCGTTCCAAAATTCCGTAATTATCATTTACTTGACCTATATCTTACTAACGAAAATTTCTTGTGAACTATTCAACAATAGTTAATGCTCATACTGGAAGAGCATAACTAATCAAATCCTAAATGATAATAATAAAATATTATCATTTCTAAATAATCAACTCAACTATAAAATTATATTAATTTTGAATATTATCATTTCTAAACAAATGATTATATATGAATTTATTTGGCTAGAAAGGCTTAATAATTGTATTAAAATAATAATATAAATTTAATAGTTTGCAAATTATTTTGGGAATGATAATTCTGATCTATAGCAGTTTTCTAAAAGTGATATTAGGCACGCATCCCTAAAAACAAACTTAATTCGCTAAAACTCCTCCCGCAAGAAAACATACTTTGCAGGTCCCTGTTTTTCATTTTGGCTGTTTTTTCCCTAAAATACCCCTCCGCTTCTTGCATGATTGTTTTTAATAACGAGCTTATCTTTCTTGATTTCTTCTACTTCTTCATTGGCGAACTTATATTTCTTGATATCATCTTCTTCTTCAATGGCGAGCTCAGCTTTATCGATTTCAATGGAAAACTGCAATTATATCATATAGTTGCAGAAATTCTGCAACTATATGCAATAGTTGCAGGCAGACATTTCTGCAACTATACCATATAGTTGCTGCATTTCGGCAACTATATGCAATAGTTGCAGACATTTCTGCAACTATACCATATAGTTGCAGAAATGTCTGCAATTATTTGCAAATTTTATAAATTTGAAAAAAAAAATCGAAAATGTTCAAAATTTGCTGAATTATCTGCAAATATTTGAAATAATTGCACATTTACTACAAATATGAATTTTTGGTATCAACAATGGATCTCATTTTAAAGATCATAAAACTTGTGATTTTTTAGTGAAAACGGTATGTTGATCCGGTTTTTGTACATAAAGTTATACGCGTATGAAATGTTAAAAACATAAAGGGTATTTGGGTCTTTTTGCATGCGCGAATTTGAATATAGGGATCGGAAATGTAAGTTTTGTTTGGGAAGTATGTTTTCTCTATTTTGAAACCTATTAGGGATGTGAGCCAAACTTACCCTTTCTAAAAAGGGTTTGATAAAGATGTTTATTATCCAATAGCAATTTGACAAAAGACTGGAGTTGCTGAAAAGAAATTGTTTTTTAAAGAAATAAAACAATTTTTATGTTAATTATGAGATTTCCACATCGTTATTAATCAATGCCGAAGTCCATCCATGCCCCAGCTATCAATGCTGCTTACTTATGTCACATCTATCTATGTCGGCATTAAAGATTCCGCTAGTTTTCAATATCAGCTCCTTAAAATTTTGATGCCGCATGTTTTATATCGTCAACCCTTAAATAATAGCAACAATGCAGTATATTTTATATCAACTATAGTAATGCTGCAAGTTTTCACCATGGTTTAAAAAAATGCCACATGCTTCCTATTTGACGCCATAGCTTAAGGCAGCAATGTCATAAGTAGTAGTTCCGACATTAATTTCTTTAGGCAGTGATGTCACTAGTATATAAAATGGCAATGATGCCGCCCATTATCAATTTTGGCATTATTATTATAGCGCCATAGTAGCCCAGTTTTATGAGTTCAATGTCAATTGTTTTACGGCATTGATGTCGGAAGTCATCAATGTTGACCTTACTGTTTTAAAGCACCCAATATCAATGTTTTTATGATATTGATGCTGAAGGTTATCAATGTCGACATTCTCATATTCCCAAGTTTAAAAGTTTTATAATACGCAAACTTTATAACTTATATTTTATACCATGCGACATAGATGATATCGGCCTTATGACTGTGAAGACCCAAATTATTGAGATAAAAATAATTTTAATAAAATCAGAAAATGAGAATTTTTAAGAAAAGAAAATATAGTCTGATAATAATAATATTAGGAGTAAGTGAAATGATTAAATAAGAGGATAGAGATTTTTCAATAAAATATAATGGGAAGAAAATGATCAAATATGAGTGAGTTTCTATATACAGATATCTCATATATATATATACATATATATAAGTATATATGTATTAGATATGAGTAGCCAAAGAAGTATAAAATGATAAAGTCCTTTTGATAACTAAATTGCATGAGAACCAGTTTAGAATTAGTGTGCATAAATACCTTCTTAAAAATAAATCAGGAAATAAATGGTTTGAAATAATATAAAAGAACCATTCAGGCCTAACAAGGTATACAATGTATCTGAGTCACACAAAGATGATGTGTAGGTGGATCATGCAATTAGCATGGGCACAGAAAAGCAGAGAAGCAACTGCTTTTACTAGAAATAGAAATCAAGAGAAAATGGCACATTTAGCCATGACAACACACACATAATTCTCTGAGTAATGTGAGGATAAAATGGGTTTTTCCTTTAGTAAAACCCTAGCAAAATGATTTAAATCAAGAGGGAAGCAGAGGTTTTCTCTGAGGGAAAACAGAAACACATTGAAAAAAAATAGAAAGGAGAGCTCACCCTGTTTTCAAGCTAAGGCATTCTCGGGGAAGAGAGGAGGAAGGTGAGTGATTAATCACTTATGATCTGTAAGGCATTAAGCCCCATGTTAAGGGCAGCCAAGTTATTTTATATAAACACTACATTATGTTTTTCTGTTTGATTTTATTCTCTGGATGAAAATATGTTGATCATGGATGGTATTCTGGTTGGGTTTTTTTGGATGAGATTTTAACTTGTTTTGACTTGTTGTGATGGTTTCAGTTTTTGTTAAACAAATACACTAAACATAGAAATAGATTTTATATATGCTAGTTTTGATATGAAAAATGAATCAAATGTTTTACTCTGGAATAGGGTATCAATGAAAGAAAAGAAGTAGGCAGTGTGAATAATGAGATTCATGCTTATGTCTAGTCTATATTAAAAATGATATGAACAATGCAATATTACAAATATGTGCTGATTTGTTCAGATCATAAACCAATAAGTTTTTATGGGTTTTTCTCAAAAACCATTCCCTATGTTCACAGTAAAAGAATAAATATAGTTTTGCATATGACTTCTTCAGATTTGTGTAAGCAATGGAAAATTTCTAGAAATAAAAATATAAGCAGGTTTTAGAAAAATGTGATTAAAGCAAAAATGACTCTGAAATAAGGTGTGCAATTTTACATGAATGCTTTGTATGTCTGGATATGATCTTTGGGTGATTTTAATAATTCTTGACCTATATGAGGAAGGAAAGAATACGAGTATCTCTGGAATCAAAAGAGAAATTCCCCAGAAAGAAATAAATAAGCATGGTCTCTAAATTATAAAATAATTTAGGAGTAGTGCCTTGATCTACTCATCAGCAGGTGGTTGATGGGTATGTGCATGACTTGTTTAAGTCCTGTAGGCCTCTGTGTAAAGGGTTAACAGAACTGAGCCCCTTTGCAATGCACACATGGTGTTCAATGGCAAGAGTTCAGACCAAACAAAATGAAAAGATGAGAAAGAGAAATTATGCTATGGAATTTAGGGAGTTAATCCATAGGAGTTTGTACATGTGCAACTGAATGAAGTAAGTGGATGAATGCTTGGGAGTATGTTTATAGATAAACTTAAATATACACATTCTCAGATTTTAATTGGGATTTGAATAGCATTTAATAGAAAGGTTCTCTGTACAGCCTTAAGAGTTTACAAGATATTTTACATACTTGATTTCACTCACACCAGAATTTATTTCTGACCCTATTTGTTGCCTTTGCAATACTTGGGGTGTCTCATTTTATTGGGGCAGTTCAAAGTTTTGCTGCAGGGAAAGATGCATGAATTGCTTGCTTGCTTGCATGGATAATTGGAGATCTTGAGGAATTTAAAGTGTTTAAGAGGAGTAGCAGTGTCATTGTAATAAATAAGTTAGACAAACTCTAATATGTTCTAAGTATTTTTCATGAGTGTCTTTTGCTTTGTTATCTGGAAAATAGTATGTAAGAAGAAAAAGAAACTTAAGTGTTATATGTGTTTGTGAGCTGTGGACTTAAGTAACAAGTTCTGAAATAGTTTTAGTAGATAATGCTGAAGGAGAAGATGCCATTTAATCTGATGTGTGAACATGTTTTTCTTGACAGTCTAGAGGCACTTCAGTTATGATACTATAAAACTGATACTAAGTAGGAGAAATCTGATACTATAAAACTGATACTAAGTAGGAGAAATATGATACTATAAAACTGATACTAGGTAGGAAATATCTGATACTATAACTACTGATCTAATACTAAGTAGGAAAATTCTGATACTATAGCTTCAAAACTGATACTAAGTGGCAAGATAAAAATTAAGAGTAGAAAACATGTATACCAATCAGTAGGCAGGGAAATGTTGCAAAGTGTTTATAGGTTCAGAACACCATTTCTATAAGTTTTAGTCCAGAAGAGTGCAAATATCTTTCAAAAACCAGATTCAACACTTTTCTAGCTCCAGATATAAGAAGTTGTATGATTTATAAAGTAGATCACAACACCATCACTCATGTGATGATTATTTTCTCTGTTAACCAGGAAATATGCATTTTGTCTGTCATGATTGGTTTGTGCTTGTTGTGTCTAAACCTTGATCACATGTGTTGTTTTTCCCTGCTTAGACTTCGACCTAGTTTATCACCTCAGTATTCATATGATAAGTATCAAATCACAAAGAATTCCGGAAATTAAATGTATGGCTTGTAAACCCAGAGACCAATTAATTTGAGAAGTAAGTAAGAAAATAATAAGTGGCAATATTTGAATTTAATATCAATCAAGCTTGAGATCAAAAGGAGAATGTAAAAATAGAAATGGCTATGTGACACCAATTCTCTGAAATATGAGAAATATAGTGTGATTGAATTTTCCTTGTTAATTTTAATACTCTGATAAGCAAGGAAACATTTATATATCTTCATATATATAAATGACTTGAATTGACTTATATACTAATATTTTTATATTGGTAAGAATTTGGATCTTGGGTGAAATGAATTAAAGAAGTGATCACTTGGTTTGGAGTAAAAAAAAATCTCAACAGTAAATTACTGAAAAATAACAATCCAAAAGAAGTGGGTCACTTCAGTTGGTATCAGAGCTATGTTATTAAAACATAGCATAAATATATTATCCAATTTTCTTGTATGGATAAAATTCTAAAATATATATATATATAATAATGATAGAAGTAAATTTCAAAAAATAATTAAATTGGAAATATGACTAACTAGCTATGCAATTGAATAGTGAATCATGGTAGGAAGACCACCAAGTCATGGAGCAGGACCCTCCAATACAACACCAATGGTTAACTTGCAAGATTTGGTGAGGGCATTTAGAGAAGGAGCAGTGTAGAGGGAAGAGAATCCTCATGAGGAATTAGCTAAGTTATTGAAGACATTTTCAAATTTAGGAGGTAAGGATTTTGAAGGCACTGAGGGAGTTATGGGAGTGCAGACATGGTTGAGAACTTTGGAAAGGATATTTGCAGATATGCAAATTAATGACCAAAGGAAGAGGCAGGTAGCTTCAAGGAGACTCAAAGGAGCAGCCTTAGATTGGTGGGAGGTGATCATTACAGGAAGGCCAGAAAATGAGATAACATGGGATCAATTCAAGGAGATGCTTGAGGCAAGATTTGTTCTAGCAACAGCTAAGGCAACATTGCTTGAGGAATTCATAAGACTGAGGCAAGGGCCAATGAGTGTGACTGAATACACTCAAAAATTTGAGAGTTTGTCCAAGTATGGAACTATGCTCATAGGGGATGAAGAATCAAAGAATTCAAGATTTATCCAAGGGTTAAATGCAGGTCTGAGTAGAGCAATGTTACCATACAAGGATAAAACATTTGATCAAGTCATAGACCTTGCTCTTTCTTTTGAACAACATGACAATGCAAGGGAAAAATTTAGGAGCATGAGGGCTAATAATCAAAAGAAGGGGAAAAATAAAGCACATCCCTATGACAAAAAGAATATGGATAAGAAAATGGAGGGAGCAGCCACTGGGGAAGCTAAGAAGAAGGTTACTTGTTATAATTGTGGCAAAGAAGGACACATGAGTAATAGGTGTCAAGCAGCCAAGAAGGCATTGTTTAGCTGCTATAACTGTGGGAAAGAAGGTCATATTAAAAGAAACTGCCCAGAGTTCAGAAAGGGAGCAAAGGTAGGAGCACTTGAGGGCAAAGCAAAAGCAACTGCAGTGGGAAGTTCTGGACAATTGGAAGGTATACTACTAATTTAAGATCACCCCATCTCAGTTATATATGACACTGGAGCAACACATTCACTAATATCCCAAGACATAGTGAATAAATTAACTCTCACATGCTATTTAGTTGATAATCCCTTGTTTATTCAGAGCCCACTAGGTAATTCTTGCATGCTAGAGATTAAATGTTTGGGAGTAGAGTTAAACATAGGTGGAAATATGTTTAGTTCTGATTTGTTTGTGCTAAAATATCCTGGAATAGGAATTATTCTAGGAGTAGATTGGCTAAGAAAATACAAAGCAATTTTAACTTAGAAAATCTTACTATTTCTCTGAAAACAGAAAATGGTAAAAATATTATAGTTATGAGTGAAATTGCTAAAATCAATTACTGTAACCACATATGTAGCATGAATGAGAAAGAATTAACACTGGAAGACATAAAGATTATAAATGAATACCCAGATGTCTTTGGTGAAGTCATAGGTGTTCCAGAAAATAGGCAATTAGAATTTCAAATAAGGCTAATCCCAGGAGCAAGCCCAATCATCAAGAAGCCGACTAGAATGGGTCCTAAAGAATTAATGGAGTTGAAACATCAGTTGGAAGAACTGGAGCAAAAAGGCTTCATAAGGCCTAGTAGTTCAAACTGGGGTTCCCCAGTTGTATTTGTGAAGAAGCATGATGGTACTTTAAGGATGTGTATTGATTATAGAGAACTAAATAAAGTTACCATCAAGAACAAATATCCACTCCCCAGAATTGATGATCTATTCGATCAATTAAATGGAGCAAAGATCTTCTCCAGGCTATATTTAGCCTCTGGGTTTCATCAAATGAAGGTAGAGGAAGAAAGCATTAAGTATACTGCCTTCAACACAAGGTATGGATTATATGAATTTTTGGTGATGCCTTTTGGATTGACAAATTCACCATCATATTTTGTAGATTTAATGAATAGGACATTTAGAGATTTTCTAGACAAATTTGTGGTTGTCTTTATAGATGACATATTAGTGTATTCTAAATCAGAAAAAGATCATGCAAAGCACTTGCATCTGGTTTTGTCTAGACTGAGGGCACATGATTTAAAGGCCAAATTCTCTAAGTGTACATTTTGGCAGGATGAAGTAAAATTTTTGGGGCACATTGTATCACAACAAGGAGTTAGTGTAGATCCAACTAAGGTGATAGCAGTGCAGTCATGGGGTAGACCCAAATCAGTGACTGAGGTGAGATCATTTTTGGGAATGGCAGGCTACTATAGAAGGTTTATAAAAGACTTTGCAAGAATAGCCATCCCATTGACCAAGTTAACTAAAAAGGAGCAACCATATGTGTGGACAGAGAAGTGTGAACAAGCTTTTTCATCACTAAAGAAGGCACTGGTGGAAGCTCCAGTCTTACAGGTTCCAGAGGGTAATGAAGGGCTAGTGGTTTACACAGATGCTAGTGGATCTGGATTAGGGGCAGTGCTTATGCAACATGGTAGAGTCATAACATATGCATCAAGGCAACTCAAGCCAAATGAAACCAGGTATGCTACACATGACTTAGAACTAGCTGCTGTAGTATATGCATTGAAACTATGGAGACATTACTTGTTAGGTGCTAAGTTTGAATTGTTTACAGATCACAAGTCACTTAAATACTTGTTTTCCCAAAAAGACTTAAACATGAGGCAACATAGGTGGGTAGAATTTCTAGCTGCCTATGATCTTGATATATTATACACCCCAGGAAAAGCCAATAAAGTGGCAGATGCATTGAGTAGGCATCAAGCAAAAGTGGCAAACTTAATGATGAGTGAATTCAAAGATTTGACAATCCTCAGTGAAGTAGAAATAAGAGCAGAAATTAGAGTAGCAGATAAGGTACATAGTGATATGATTGAATATGGGAAACTAAGCCTCATTTCTTTAAAGTCAACTCTGGTTGATAAAATAGGAGAAATGCAAAGTCAAGACTTAAATTTAAAGGAGAAAAAGGACATGTTATCACAAGGCATAACAGTAGAGAATTATGAAGTAGATGATAAAGGATACCTAAGGAAAAAGGGGAAGCTCTGTCTGCCAAGTGTAGAGGAACTGAAGCAAGAAGTTATGGATGTGCATCATAAAACAAAATACACCATCCATCCAGGTGGTACAAAAATGTACCATGATCTCAAGAGAAATTACTGGTGGCCAGGGATGAAAGGAGCAGTAGAAAAATATGTGGCAAATTGCTTGACATGCCAACAGGTCAAGGCAGATTATCAAAGACCCTCAGGTTTACTGCAACCATTGGAAGTGCCTACTTGGAAGTGGGAAAGCATTTCAGTGGATTTTGTGGATGGTTTGCCAAGAACAAGAAGAGGCAATGATAGTATTTGGGTAGTGGTTGATAGACTCACAAAAACAGCACACTTCATCCCAATAAGTTCAAACAGAAATGCTCACAAGCTAGCTCAATTGTTTGTGAAAGAGATAGTGAGATTGCATGGCATCCCCAAGACTATCATTAGTGATAGAGATACTTTGTTTACTTCAAGATTTTGGAGTAGCTTTCAAGAAGCTATGGGGACAGAACTAAGCCTAAGCACAGCCTACCACCCCCAAACAGATGGGCAAACTGAGATTGTTAATAAGGTTTTAGAAGATTTGCTTAGAGCATGTATACTTGATTTTGGAGGCAACTGGGAGGATCACATTTATTTAGCTGAATTTGCTTATAATAATAGCTACCAGTCCACCATAGGAATGGCTCCATTTGAGGCTTTGTATGGAAAGCCTTGTTTATCTCCTGCATGTTGGATGGAGGCTAGTGAAAGGGTGTTGCTTGGACCAGATAATATGAAGGAAACTTCTGCAAGAATTGAATTAGTGAGGCAAAGAATGAGAGTAGCTCAAGAGAGACAGAAAGCCTATGCAGATAAAAGAAGAAGGCCAGTAGAATTTGAGGTGGGAGACTATGTGTTTCTCAAAGTTTCACCAATGAGGAGAATACTGAGATTTGGCAAAGCAGGGAAACTATCACCAAGGTATATAGGACCATATGAGATTGTTCAAAGAATAGGAACTTTGGCTTATATGTTGAAGTTACCAGAGGAATTGAGCAAAATACATGATGTATTTCATGTATCCCAATTGAGGAAATGGGTGCATGATAAGGAGGCCATTCTTGAATCTCCTACACATGTTGAAATTCAAGAAAATCTGGTTTATAAAAAGGAACCAGTGGGCATTATGGCTAGAGAAGAAAAGAAACTGAGAAATAAAATAATAAAACTAGTTAAAATCCAATGGAGTTTAGATGAAAATGACTGTACCTGGGGGGCTGAAGATAGGATAAGGGATAAGTATCCTAATCTGTTTTCTACTTAAAGGTATGTTTAAAAATTATGATGAGACCTTAAAATTATTTATGTATGTTTGATTGATTTGGAATGAATGAGTTTCTGAAATCTCATTCAATTGAAATTATGCTTTGTATACATTTGGATGGAAATGTATGAGAGAATAATTGTTGGACACAATTCCTTTTAGGAGGAGAGTATGTGAAGACCCAAATTATTGAGATAAAAATAATTTTAATAAAATCAGAAAATGAGAATTTTTAAGAAAAGAAAATATAGTCTGATAATAATAATATTAGGAGTAAGTGAAATGATTAAATAAGAGGATAGAGATTTTTCAATAAAATATAATGGGAAGAAAATGATCAAATATGAGTGAGTTTCTATATACAGATATCTCATATATATATACATATATATAAGTATATATGTATTAGATATGAGTAGCCAAAGAAGTATAAAATGATAAAGTCCTTTTGATAACTAAATTGCATGAGAACCAGTTTAGAATTATTGTGCATAAATACCTTCTTAAAAATAAATCAGGAAATAAATGGTTTGAAATAATATAAAAGAACCATTCAGGCCTAACAAGGTATACAATGTATCTGAGTCACACAAAGATGATGTGTAGGTGGATCATGCAATTAGCATGGGCACAGAAAAGCAGAGAAGCAACTGCTTTTACTAGAAATAGAAATCAAGAGAAAATGGCACATTTAGCCATGACAACACACACATAATTCTCTGAGTAATGTGAGGATAAAATGGGTTTTTCCTTTAGTAAAACCCTAGCAAAATGATTTAAATCAAGAGGGAAGCAGAGGTTTTCTCTGAGGGAAAACAGAAACACATTGAAAAAAAATAGAAAGGAGAGCTCACCCTGTTTTCAAGCTAAGGCATTCTCGGGGAAGAGAGGAGGAAGGTGAGTGATTAATCACTTATGATCTGTAAGGCATTAAGCCCCATGTTAAGGGCAGCCAAGTTATTTTATATAAACACTACATTATGTTTTTCTGTTTGATTTTATTCTCTGGATGAAAATATGTTGATCATGGATGGTATTCTGGTTGGGTTTTTTTGGATGAGATTTTAACTTGTTTTGACTTGTTGTGATGGTTTCAGTTTTTGTTAAACAAATACACTAAACATAGAAATAGATTTTATATATGCTAGTTTTGATATGAAAAATGAATCAAATGTTTTACTCTGGAATAGGGTATCAATGAAAGAAAAGAAGTAGGCAGTGTGAATAATGAGATTCATGCTTATGTCTAGTCTATATTAAAAATGATATGAACAATGCAATATTACAAATATGTGCTGATTTGTTCAGATCATAAACCAATAAGTTTTTATGGGTTTTTCTCAAAAACCATTCCCTATGTTCACAGTAAAAGAATAAATATAGTTTTGCATATGACTTCTACAGATTTGTGTAAGCAATGGAAAATTTCTAGAAATAAAAATATAAGCAGGTTTTAGAAAAATGTGATTAAAGCAAAAATGACTCTGAAATAAGGTGTGCAATTTTACATGAATGCTTTGTATGTCTAGATATGATCTTTGGGTGATTTTAATAATTCTTGACCTATATGAGGAAGGAAAGAATACGAGTATCTCTGGAATCAAAAGAGAAATTCCCCAGAAAGAAATAAATAAGCATGGTCTCTAAATTATAAAATAATTTAGGAGTAGTGCCTTGATCTACTCATCAGCAGGTGGTTGATGGGTATGTGCATGACTTGTTTAAGTCCTGTAGGCCTCTGTGTAAAGGGTTAACAGAACTGAGCCCCTTTGCAATGCACACATGGTGTTCAATGGCAAGAGTTCAGACCAAATAAAATGAAAAGATGAGAAAGAGAAATTATGCTATGGAATTTAGGGAGTTAATCCATAGGAGTTTGTACATGTGCAACTGAATGAAGTAAGTGGATGAATGCTTGGGAGTATGTTTATAGATAAACTTAAATATACACATTCTCAGATTTTAATTGGGATTTGAATAGCATTTAATAGAAAGGTTCTCTGTATAGCCTTAAGAGTTTACAAGATATTTTGCATACTTGATTTCACTCACACCAGAATTTATTTCTGACCCTATTTGTTGCCTTTGCAATACTTGGGGTGTCTCATTTTATTGGGGCAGTTCAAAGTTTTGCTGCAGGGAAAGATGCATGAATTGCTTGCTTGCTTGCATGGATAATTGGAGATCTTGAGGAATTTAAAGTGTTTAAGAGGAGTAGCAGTGTCATTGTAATAAATAAGTTAGACAAACTCTAATATGTTCTAAGTATTTTTCATGAGTGTCTTTTGCTTTGTTATCTGGAAAATAGTATGTAAGAAGAAAAAGAAACTTAAGTGTTATATGTGTTTGTGAGCTGTGGACTTAAGTAACAAGTTCTGAAATAGTTTTAGTAGATAATGCTGAAGGAGAAGATGCCATTTAATCTGATGTGTGAACATGTTTTTCTTGACAGTCTAGAGGCACTTCAGTTATGATACTATAAAACTAATACTAAGTAGGAGAAATCTGATACTATAAAACTAATACTAAGTAGGAGAAATATGATACTATAAAACTGATACTAGGTAGGAAATATCTGATACTATAACTACTGATCTAATACTAAGTAGGAAAAGTCTGATACTATAGCTTCAAAACTGATACTAAGTGGCAAGATAAAAATTAAGAGTAGAAAACATGTATACCAATCAGTAGGCAGGGAAATGTTGCAAAGTGTTTATAGGTTCAGAACACCATTTCTATAAGTTTTAGTCCAGAAGAGTGCAAATATCTTTCAAAAACCAGATTCAACACTTTTCTAGCTCCAGATATAAGAAGTTGTATGATTTATAAAGTAGATCACAACACCATCACTCATGTGATGATTATTTGCTCTGTTAACCAGGAAATATGCATTTTGTCTGTCATGATTGGTTTGTGCTTGTTGTGTCTAAACCTTGATCACATGTGTTGTTTTTCCCTGCTTAGACTTCGACCTAGTTTATCACCTCAGTATTCATATGATAAGTATCAAATCACAAAGAATTCCGGAAATTAAATGTATGGCTTGTAAACCCAAAGACCAATTAATTTGAGAAGTAAGTAAGAAAATAATAAGTGGCAATATTTGAATTTAATATCAATCAAGCTTGAGATCAAAAGGAGAATGTAAAAATAGAAATGGCTATGTGACACCAATTCTCTGAAATATGAGAAATATAGTGTGATTGAATTTTCCTTGTTAATTTTAATACTCTGATAAGCAAGGAAACATTTATATATCTTCATATATATAAATGACTTGAATTGACTTATATACTAATATTTTTATATTGGTAAGAATTTGGATCTTGGGTGAAATGAATTAAAGAAGTGATCACTTGGTTTGGAGTAAAAAAAATAAAAATCTCAACAGTAAATTACTGAAAAATAACAATCCAAAAGAAGTGGGTCACTTCAATGACCCTATGTTTTATTAAATCGGAACTGTTTATTAATAGTGACATAGAGGGGACACGATATTCTACATTTGCAATATTAATGCTGCACTTTATTAATATAATTAGTTTTATTGTATGTCTTTATAGCCTAAGGTTTTAGAGGTGCAACGACCTCAAATTGATTTCAAAGTTAATGAAAGCTATTTTATAAAAGCATATATCTTAGCATAATATTTTGGATAAAATAAAGGGCTATAATTTCCTTATTTTAAGTATGATTTCAAGGGTTAAATCATTAATAAAGAATTATGTATTTAAGGAAATAAAGAGGGTATTTGGCCAAGAATTTTACTGGTGAAATTATTGTTCTTATTACCATTAGATATATTATGATAGGATAAATTGACTTTGAATTAGAGAATAAAGATCTAGATAATGGGACCGGTGTAGGGTAGGGCCATTCACTTCAATTATTAGCCCCTAGTTGATATTAGTCCACAACAGCAGTGCGTAGGGCTTTGTTAAAGGTAAAACTAAAAGTAAATTTACATATAGAAAGGAATATATAACTTAGGTAGGTTATTAGTTGGCCTGCAAAACCATTAGGTCCTTAGTGAGCCTAGCAAAACTATGAGATAGATAGATAGTCATGATAACACTAAGATAATTATTTTTTGGATGAACAGTCCAGTTTTCTCCTAACGGTAAGTTAGAGAATTTTGATATATCTGATAGGCCCAAGTCAACTATACCGGTTTGTAGTAACCCTGGAAAAACAATGAAGTAGAGACAGATAGTCAATTAATTGAGATAGACTGGTCGGGTTTACCCATTCAACATGCATGCATATGATTGTTTATGTTTATTTACCCATTGTGAATGCAGGAGCATGATTGTGATTGACATATTTTCAGAAGATACTAGTGAGGGGAAAACCCGTTCCCCTCAGCGGCGTGGTCTAACTAGATATCTATTATCGAGATGACATATTATTATTCATACCAGACTTTTTTGTCCGACCCTAAGTTTTTGTTTTTCCCCTTTAACTCTTGTGTGCTTATTCGAGTAGTTTGAGAGTAAGGTTTCCGGGTTTTATGTTTGACAAATAAAGCTTCCAAAGATGTGCAGGAGGCAGAGCTAGCTATATAGGAGTCTATTTATGTTCACTGTGTTGTTATCATATTGTTTGAATGTATGTAATGACAAAAGTTGTATCTGTCTAGTAGTAAACTTTAATCAACCAAGGGGGCACCTTTATATGTCGCCCTTAGAGTATTTTGTAATAATTATATTTTATCTAAACTTGGGCAACGTTTTGGGATTATGTAATGAATATGGAAATTATTAATGAAATGTGTTTAAAAAAATTCATATTCCTATGCTTCTGATGTTAACGATGCTATTAAACGATTTCATTTCATCACTGGAGAATAATACTATTGATGACTGCAACTTCAGTAGCACTTATTTTTGGGCCTCAAAATGTGGGACGTTACACAACCCAACCCCACCTTGCAACCACCTTCCTCCTTTTCCTTCCTTGCTTTCACTCTTGCCTTTTGCCTCCTTCACCCTCTAATTGCTCATGGCTGTGCTAAGTGGGGGAGCATTTCTTCATTTCTTCTAGATTTAACATAGTGGAAGGTGTTGTAATATTTTTCTAAGGCTTCACTTTGATTTGGATGAGTTTTGCAAATATTTTGCCTTAGGAAATTAGAGAAAAAGAAGACATGATGTTTGCACAAAAAATGGGCAAACACCTTCAAGACGATGTAGTAGGGTTGTGAATATTGTTTGTAGCATACAGCTATCGTTTAATGGATTTTAGTTGTGTGTGTATGTGGTAGAAAATCAATAGTTTGCAATAAAGAATAAATAAAGGACTGAAATGTAAAACGACACAGAACTTATAGTGGTTCAGCCTGAATGTGCCTACATCCACTGTTCCTCTTTTATTATCTCTTTCATATTTGATTACAAGTACAAGCTTTGTATATGAGTGAACTTATAGTTGGAACTAAGGGTTTTCCCTCTCAAAGTTGTCTACCATTGTTGGTGGAAGCTTAACTCTTTTCCATCCTCTATATGATGCCACATGCCTAGTATTTATAGAGTGAGGTTGTGAGGAGAGGCAGATGAGTACATGGCTTCTGGGCTTTGGTTCAACCTCTCTTCCTCTAGGCTTTGGTTCAACCTTTCTTCCTCTAGGCTTTCGTTCAACCTTTTTGTTGTTCCACTGCTCTTGCATGCTACTGGAATACTATCCTTGTAGCCCCCTTCAGTCTCCCATCCAGACCTTAGAGTCTTAAATGCCGAAACATGTATGTTCATCCTAAAAGTACAAAAAAGAGTGGATCCAGCCCCAGAAGGGCTGGAACGGATATGTCGGGTGGGTCCAGCCCCTGAAGGGTTGGACCAAGTGGGTCCAGCCCCAGAAGGCCAGGACCACGTAGGTGTAGCCCCAAACCAAGTGGGTCCGGCCCTAGGGTGCCAGACCAGGTGGTCCCTAGTTCGTAGGGCTTGACCAGTAAGCTGGTCCGGTAGTGTCAGACCAGGTGGTCCCTGGTCCGGCTCTGCCGGACCAGACCAGGCTGGTTCGGCAGTGCCTTGCCAGACTAGGTGGGTCCGACACTGTGCCGGAATTCCTGGTCCGACACTGTGGTGACCAAAAATTTGGTCCGACATTTGCCAGACCAAGTGCTGGTCCTACATTTGTCGGACCAAGGAGGTCTGACCTGGGACCGGACCAGGTGTCCGGTCCTAGAGCATCGGACCTATGCGTGTCCGGCCCTCCTTGGCCGGACCAGGATGTTTGGCCCTGAGGGGCCGGACTTGTGCGGGTCCAGTCCTCCTGGGTCGAACCAGGATGTTCGACATGTGGGGCCAGACCTGTGTGGGTCCGGCCCTCGTAGGCCGGACCAGGCTGTCCGGCCTTGTAGGGCTGGACCTATGTAGGTCCGGCCCTACCGAGTCGGGTTTTTTGGTTCGGCCTTGCTGGGCCGGACTCGTGTGGGTTCGGCCTGGGCAGTCAGGCCCTACGAGGCCGGGCACGTGCGGGTCCAGCTCTGCTGGGCTGGATTTGGCGAGTCCGGCCCTGTTGGGTCGGGCTTTGCTGGGCCTGTACGGACTTGATTTTGTAGGGCAGTTTCTTTGCTGGTTTAGGCAGGGCCGGGCCCTAGTAGAAAATGGTCTTCGAGGCTTTATTGTCGGACCGTGTTAGGCAAATCTTTGAATGACCATACCTTTCAAATTGTTATTCGGATTGAGACGCGGTTCATACCGGTGCTTACATCTTAACCTTGTGAACATTTCTAAGTAGCTCTGAGTCTATTCAAGGACTTTGACAATTTTTCCTCTGACTTTTCATATTCACTATGCAGTGGGCGAGAATGCCCACAACACATGAAATAGCTCACTTTTGCTCTGTGAATTTGTAAATATTATACAAGGGTGTGCCTCTCCTTATATAGTCTTTAAGATGGTGAGCCTTGCTCACACCCTCTACCATGCCATGGAAGGCTCATCTCCCATTACTTCTCTTTCACATCGCTTCTCCTTTAGTTAAATACTTTTATACCCTTCTCCTTATAACATCTCTTATCCACTTGGAAGCTTCTAGAACCTTCCATTGCTTTATGAATAGGAGTGTGTGTTAATTAGTTTTTAATGTATTCATTTGATCATTAGACGAGGGCAAAAGAGTTTGAACAACTTATATCGATTAAAAAGCTATTTACCGATAAATTGAGGTCGCATTATCGATTTTTCTTCGAAGAATATATTTTTGTAAATAATTTTCAAAAACAAGTTACTTATCATTATTCTTTAATTAATTAATGTTTAACAAGGTTATAAAATCATATTTATAGTACTTAATTATATTTCAAAACATTTCAATATTCGAAGACGAATTGTTCGAATTTCCGTGTCACTACATTCTCCCCAACTTAGAATATTTTGTCATCGTAGTTCAAACAAGAACGATAATCAAAGGAGATGGAAGAATAAGCTATATATATATATCTTACTACTAAAACAATATACAAACTAAACTTCAAACCAAAATGCATACTGAGCGACTCCACCTCAAGCGATGAGTTCGCTACAAATGATGTACGATACTAAGATAAAAAGGAATCCTAATCTCCAAGCAACTATGGATGGAATTCCCTCAAACTGTCCTCTGTCTTCCTTGCACAAACCTAAGCACCCTTGCTCCGTAGCACTTCTAACTTTAACAAAGAAACAAGCACACAAGTACCCAATTAGCATTGACAGTCTCTAGCAACCAATGCTTGTTGTTTGCTCTGTTTCAAAACTCTCCCATCGCCCAAGAACGATAAACTATCTACTAAGAATACCTTACACTCAACAGCCTCAGGTCATTACTTAGACGATTATTTATGCTACCTTATAACAAATCAAAGAGTCATTCCCCAAACTCTTCAGAAGCCAACATAACACATCATACAAATGTACTAAAACCCATACGATGCACATGGACCATCCATATGCAATATCTGATCTGATCACCTACTCTATCACATAAATTTCACTTTCAAACTTGTATAGATCATTTGACCTCTCTAGTCGGACTCCGATTTGGTTCCTTGATTAGAAATCTTCATTCTCCTTACATAGCCATATACTATGATAGAAAACATCGAGATCATATACAAACCTGTATCAAGTGTTTGCTGTCAAGAATCAAGTGGTAAATCCTTGTTCAGACCGGTGTAAATTACCTAGAAAACATGTACTCGAATACTGAATTAGGAATAGTCATGCAAATAAAACGATCTACGTTTAACTTATGTACTTACCCTATTGGTTTCTTAACTATACCCATTTCTTTATATCACATTTCTTTATACAAATAGTATGTCATTCCATACTAAAATCATTTATGAGCCATTTCATAAGACCTAACTTCAAGTTTATAAACATTTTATAGCTTAAGTTCATACTCGTATAATACTCCACTACCTTCTAAGAGTATATACCAAAACATTAATTTTTTTAACATATATGTTTAACCATTTAACACTTTTTTTAACTTACTACCTTTTCAAATCTAAGTGTTATATAAACTCAACTTTATATTTTTAAAAACACATAACTACAAGTTCTATAATGATTCAGAAGTTTCTGTCTATCCAAAATCATTGAAAATTTCCGTTTCATTTTAAAAAATTGAAAACTAGCAAACAAAATATTATATCGTGACGCACATACCACACATTCCTAATGCATAGGCTGCATGTGTCCATGAAATAACTTAAAAAGAAAACTTTAGAGCTAAACACCAGTTTTCATTTCAAATCATTTTGAAATAATATGTACATATAGCTTTTGTATATCAAATGATACTTTGGGATTTAAATCGAATCTATTTTACTAAAACAACTTTGTAGTATCCCTTACTTAGAAACCCGAAAAGAATATTGATGATGCTGCAGTCATCACCGAAATTATTTTCAAGCGACAAAGGTGAGTTTAGTACATCCAAAACATACTTTTAGTACTTAACCAAAATCATTCCAAAGTGGTCTCAAATAATTTGTATAATAATACTAAATATCATGATCTAAACCAATCCCCAAATATTTACTTTTAGAAAGACTAATATTATTTTCTCCGAAATCTTGAAAAATATTTTCTAAGATACAACAGGCTTCGATGCCAAACTCTCAGACCTCATACCCATATTCACCAAATTCCCAAAAGACCCCATAAGGTAATTAGTCATATCTCTCTGAAACTCATGATGCATACCCATAATTGAACATCTTGTTCTTCTTCAGTGGCATGTCAACTAATCCTAACCCAAACTGAGACAAAGTAATGAACTGATTCTCATACTCCGCCACAGTCATGGCCCTCTGCTTTAGATCCAAGAAACTCCTAAATAACAAAGTCTTTCCGGGTTCCTAAACAAACTCCATCTTAAACTCATCTTTAAATTGGGCCCATGAGAAGTCGTTCTCTTGGACATCAGCTGTAATAGAACGCCACCAATCCATGGCTCCATCTATCAAATGTCGTGATGCGAACCTACGCTTTATCGCATCATCTAGCCCTATATCTTCAAATATCTGATCACATAATTTGAGCCAAAACTGAACTTCTATAATAGTCTCCATGCTACTAAACCTCTTTCCAGCACTTTACCATAATCGTGTCGGAGCGAAGCAAAACTCATCTAAGGCCTTACCTGCATGATCTCCTTTACGAAATTCACCCTTAATTCCTCACCTGGAGCAACATTCCTCGGTGCTCGATTCCTGCCATTCATGATTATACTACCATGACTACCTCTAGCATTGGCAGCTCCAGTACTCGTAGTTTTTACTATCTAACTAAGGCAAAACTTCTTTTAGGACACGAAAGGATAGAGATAATTCAAAGTAGGAGTTGCTAGAAGGAGATATTCCTAAGGAATAATTTTTAAAGTTTATTTTTCAAAATATAAATACGCTCTCATATGTATAATATACTCTACTCATTCTAGGATGTCGACTCATTCTAGGGTGTCGCTTAACCTATATCTAATGAACCATACCCAACCAAAGCCAAGGTGTTCACTTAACCTTGAGCTCTGACACAAAATGTAACGACCCGACTTATCGACCCTTGAATTTCGACACTAAATACATTCACATTATTCGTATGCCAAATGCCTAAGAGCCGAAAAGACAAAATAGAACAAGAAAGAGAGAACATAACATTAGAATCTCACAATGGAACGATAATATAATAATATAAAAGGAACAGTACAACGGGTTGTTCTGAATACAGAAATTTTAGATTTACCAAAACCTAAGTACTATCATCAGCCTTTACGGTTATAGTTGTCTGTCCTTTCAATGTTGATATATACAATATAGTAATGCAGTGGAAATAATAATACTACTGTAGGTAATCATCCATTTTCTCTTCATAAGCTCCAAAGCTTCCAAAGCTAAATCTAAAAATATACACCGGCTAACCTGAGCATTATAAGAAAATAACACCTGGATCAGTCTGGTAAACCAGCTTGAGAAACTCAAAAAATATACAACAAGTAACAGTAACTATTGAGACCGTACAGATTACCGTAATGGTTTTCCACCCAAATGAAACCAACTATCCATTAAGTGAATATATAGATATAATAGATAATGTGTAGGGTGTTGAACATAAATCTAAAATAATAGTTATGCGTACGACACAACAATAATAGGTATACGATTAGTACCGCTAAGGTGCGTTTGTATATGGATTTTTCCAAGGAAATCTCTTTGGTCTAGCCGCATCCAAACTCCATGACAAGGATCAAAAACTACCATCTGAGCATCATATATCTCTCTCTAGATAGGATACACTCTAAGGTAAACATAACTAGATCACCCTCAATGTGTGATCCGAGCTATATCAACTCCCGCTTGCAACAATCGATAAGTATATCTTGATATCAAGTTGATATATCCTTAAGGTTAGCTAAACCTCTTAGCTATGTCCCTCCTCTGTTTTCTATCATTTTCCAAATGTTGAGACTACGTTCGACATCTTTCATACGAGTCTTCATCACTCGAACAATATACAAATCCCCAAATAAATTCCATCATCTCGAATGGATCAAGAATCGCTACATGGATTCGAGCATCTTGAATAGATCTCAAATCTTTACATAGATTCCCATATAAGTCCTCTGGCGAATGCTAACATCGTCCTCTTTCGTGGAATACTCCTCGAGATAGCCAGTCCCACACGATAGCATCATTTGAAATGTAAATGGTGACCACTCCCTTGGAATTAACCTTAGGTAGACAGTTTAACTCTATAATATTTCACTTCATAATGCTGAGAACATGGATCGTGTATATGGTTTTGAAGTGGTTATAGGTTCAAGTCATCTCATATAAGTACACTTTTCCCACTTACCGGCTGCTCCAAAACTGATCGATGAATTTCCGGTTAATTCAATTTTGGTTCTCTTAGAAGTAAGCAAATGTTAGAGACATTTCGTACTAATAATCCTCTCCGGGGGTTCTCATTGGTATGAAATCCCGAAGCCTTTCAATACTCCGTAAGTTAATATGAGGTTAAGTTCGATAGTCGATTAATCGACTACCTAGTCAAAAACAATTGCTTATACAAATCAATATTCGTATACTTAACTCATTTCCAACATTCCAACTTAACTCTTCCTCATCCAAGAGTGAAGCTAGGTAAGTTAGAGCACTGGTTGCATCAAAGTCTTACCTAGACACTTCATTCTTGAATTTGACAAATATATAAGTCTACCTCGTATGCTTTTAATGTTAAGGATAGTATCAATGATTTCTATAAACAAGTAAGAAATCAACATGATTAACACGTTTTCGATATTTTCCAACTTAACTATTTCTCGATCAAGAGGGAAGCTGGCAGGTTAGAGCTTTATTACTCATATCCTTACTCGAACAACACTCTTAACTCTCACAAATAGATAAGCCTACTTCGTCGACTTTTAGTATTAAACACAATTAATTACCTTTTGTAAGGACATGTTGTTATAACTGTCCAGGCTGATGACAGGATGGTTTACTCTGATAGATGTATGCATATACTTAAAACAAGAAATGTCACTATACAAGTAAATAAATTGGTATTATTGGGTCAGTCCATAAACAAGATTCATTATAACACCTTAATATGAAAATGTATGAAGGTTTTAATAGACATCGTTTTATTAGCTTTTGTTTAAAACATGTAAGTAGTGTAAACTATTTGTTATTTTGAGTAAACCCATAAACATTGTCCATCTTAACACTCTAAGTTAAAAAGGTCGAGAGGTTGACTTGGTTTTAAAAGACCCAAATTTTGATTTGATCTTCGCCTAAATTATGAAAAGCAAAATAAATTTTGTGTTTTGTATATACCCTTAAGATTTAGAAGGGTATTATACAAGTAAATAAATTGGAATAAGTTATTATCTGGTTTTTATAAAGAAAGGACTTTATAAAATATTTTTAAGTGGAAATTAGAGAGGCATCCCTATCATACTTTCATATTGTAAAGCGGGTGTCAAAGTTTCATTGTAAATCGGGTCCCTATTTTCTAGAAACAAAGAAAAATTATTGCTGAAATGTCAGCAACTTTTATAAATAAGTGCTGATATTTCAACAACTTTCCATGTCAAAGTTTCATTGTAAATCCGGTCCCTATTTTCTAGAAACAAAGAAAAATTATTGCTGAAATGTCAGCAAATTTTATAAATAAGTGCTGATATTTCAGCCACTTTCATACATTGTGTTCACGGTATACATAAATGTTGCTGAAATGTCAGCAATTTTTATAAATAAGTGCTGATATTTCAGCAACTTTCATACACTATGTTCACAGTGTACAGAAAAGTTGCTGAAATATCAGCAACTTTTATGAAAAGTTGCATCATGCTCTGCAATAATCGTGAATATAATACAGGGACCTAATTTACACTGAAATTTAGTGAAGGACTTTTCATGTATTTTGAACCTTAATAAGGACTTGTGCCAAAAGTACCCTATTTTTAAACTTCGATGAAAATTTATGAAATAATTCAAACAATATTGGTATTGAATAAAATATTAAATGCAAATTTATGTGATTTAGAAAGATTGGTGTAGTCAAGAAATTAATAATTTTAGAGTATAACTTTCAGTTTTGTCCGAGTAAGTTTGTTAATTCCATTCTTGCTTTATGCATAAGAAAGCATTCGTAAAAACCAAACGTAAAGAGAGTGAGAACAACAATAGAGGGATAGATATATTCACCTATATATCTATAATACTTAGGTCAGTTTGTAACATTTTTTCCTAGTTAATTTGTAATAGTTATTATCGTAATAAATTAACAATAGTTATTTCCGTTACAATCTATTACAACGGTTATTCTCGTGGTAAATGTCGGTAACTTCGTAATTAAGATAAAGTACAGTGGAGAGATTTGAAATTTTCTCCTTTATTCTTACCTATTGCAGTCCTAACGCTCATACATTTTTGGCTTCCATTATTCCTCTTTCCTGTTTTCAATCTAGGGTTGCTACCATAACCTATAACCACCTTCGCTTTGTCAAGGGTAACCGCCGTTGCCTTATCCAGGGTAACTGCCTTCGCCTCTTCAATCCTTCAGGTATTTATCATTTTTCTCTTCGTACATTTGTAATTTTATTTTCGATTTGATTTTAAATTTTGATTCGAGTTCTAGATTCAATTCAAGGTCGAATTTGTTTCGCGTATCAAATAGTTGAAATTTTTTGATTCATGTATAGGTTTTTGATTTTGAATTTTGTTTTGTGTATCGAATAGTTGAAAACTTCAATTTGATTTTGAACTTTGTTTCATGTATCAAATAGTTGGTCTTCAATCATTTCAAAAGTGCCATTATCTACCTTATTTTATTTTTCAAATTAATTTTTCCTTTCTCAAGATCTATGCATATTCATTAAATTTGCATTTAAACGTGGTGATTACTGCTACATCGCCAGAAAAAACTATAACCAAAAGCATAATATCATAAAAGCTGTGCTATTCGCTCCTTAAAATAACAATTTTTTGGATGTTTTCAAAACAATAGAATGAATTCTTAATTTTTAAATAGTGAATTCACGATTCTACATAGTACAAATACAAACACAAAAGATATTGCTCATTTCTGCAGTTTCGGGTTTCATCATTTTGGATGTTTTTATTTGAAGGAACAAAAGGATACAAAATACTATGACACAGTTCCATCTTTAGACTCAAAATTAGTGACTTTTTAATCTATCGATTGTAATATCCACTTGGGTCTACACTTGTAATCCATCTTTCAAAACGTGCTTAAACCCATCTTGTAGACCTAGATATACCACATCTCCATTTAGTTTGCTAATAAACTCGATTTATAATTCATGTACAATATTTCAATATACAAGTTTAGTAAGGATCGAGACCATAATGAATGATCTATTCTAGTTTCCTTTTATATTTGATGCCCCTGATTTCTTTATTACATTTTTGTTGTGAAATATTTGGTATTATTTACATAAATGCAACCATCTATTAATTTAAGTATTTGATTTCAATCTCTCTATTTTGTTTACTAATAAACTTGATTTATAGTTCATGTACGATATTTGAGTATAAAGTTTAGTAACAATTAAGACCATAATGAATGATTTGTTTTAGTTCTCTTTTATATTTGATATATTTGATTTCTTAATTGCATTTTTGTCGTGAATGTGTGGTATCATTTACATAAATGCAACCGTCTACTAATTAGAATCCATATTTGTATGTGAATAACAAATAAATAATAGAATATTTTGAAATTGAGATACTCTACAATGTTTAACACTCATTAAAAACATTGAGCTATTGTTATTTTGAAATCATATTTCTTTCATATAGCATATAGTATACATCATAATGTAATTCCAAAATTATTTATTATTAAAATAAATTTTATTAATGTTTGCAACTTGGTAATCATTTCACAATAACTGATGCTCGGTTTAGATAAACTGAGCTAAACTGAGCATGTTTGTACAAACTAAGCTTATGCTCAGTTTATGTAGAATGTGGTCGGTTTAGATTGACTGGGCAAGTGCTCAATTTACATAATTGAGCTAAGTATTGTTGTTTTTTCACAAGGGTAGTTTAATTTTGGAAACCTTTGATTATATATGATACAATTTCTGATTTTATTATTATTGAAATATTTTAAGGTTTCAATATGTAGATGATTTTTTACATTTTATCAGATGAGCCATAATTGCTGTTTGAATTTGGACTGACGCTATTTGGTAAGTGTAAGGGCTTACTATTTTGATAGACGAAGGGTTAAGTCATACTCTTTTCTAAAGGCATGTTTTAAATTTCAAGGAGTTGATGTAAGATATTCTATAGTGTAAACATTGGGTATTCAGTTGATGTAAGATATCTTAGCAATTTCAACTTTGAAATCAATTTGAGGTCGTTTGTAAAATATTTAATATAACGTTAGCCTCACTTTAGTTAAACTTTAAGATAATTATTTCCAATTAGTTATTTTACTGCTCTATCATTTTCCTTGACATAATTGAACTGCAATGCACTGTATATATGTATCAACCTATTAAGAGCTCTCTCAACAAAAAAGGCACTATCTCATAATGTGATGCTATTATTGTTTTTGCTTTTAAAATTTATGATGCTAATGACACTTCGTTTTAGTAATGCTGCTTTAAACTTGACTTAATATATAAACCTACCAAGTCCTAGAAATTTTGTCCTCGAAGGTCTGCATTAGATCGATATGAGCAAATAAGATTATCAAAGGTGCTGAGAAACCAGATTTGTTTTCTTCTAGTGCTCATTCATAAAAACTGGACAAATATCCATTCAGTAATTTATACTTGTAAGTTGTAAATATACTTTTCATTAATATAACTGGTTTGAACCAAAACAAAATAGCAGCGGTGTATATTTTTTTCATAATAAAATAGTTTTGCTAATAAGATTAAGACATGAAAAAAAACATAGAAATGCAAATATTTTACACCTGAATAAGAGCAAAGCAGGATATTAGGATATGAAAACACCAAGACATAAGTATACGTAAATGCAACATATAGACACACACACACGTATAATGCTTGATATTTGTAGATAAATATTATTAGTGTATAATATACATTTGGTGTTCATAACAATATACTTAAATGAATGCAGGTCCAAAATTACTTAATTTTTTCATTTCTGAAAGCCAAAACTATTTTCCTAGTGTTCTACCGCTTTGTTCAGGTATATTCTTTTTTGGCATTCAAATTGCAATATATTTGAATGATTCTTATATGTTGATTAATTTCTAGCAATTTCGTCTGTATAAAAAGAAACCTTGGTGGGTGTAACTTATAGTATTTTTTACTTATTTTTTTGAATGAAAATGATTATTTTAGGAGTTGAACTTTTAACTTATTTGAACCTTTTAATAAAAGTTGTATTTATTTGAAATATTTGATTTTCTTAAAGATATTTGAACTGCATTGAAGTTTGAAACAGGGTATAATCCTTATAAAAGATAGCACTTTTGTAATAGTTGAATAATAATATTGTTAGAAATAAATTACGAAACTAAATAAATTTTTAAAACTTAATAGTACATTTAAATACTTCAATAACATGTACTAGATGCTGTAAAAAAATTATTCAGTTAAACTTGACTCTTCATAACTATTTTTAAAAACGTTGTAGAAATAAAAAAATTCTAATTTCGTACTAAAAGAATGACAACAGAAGTTATTTTTTTGACATTTTTAAAACAAACTTTGTAAACATCCTCTTATCTTGCAAAATTTTTACATCTATTGTAAATGTAATGCTGTAGTAAGTTTTCTATTTTTCAAATTTGAAATTAATGTTGTAATTATTCATATAAAAAAAGTTTGAAATTGATATAGTCATCCTTTATGTTATAATATGGCATTATATTTATTTTTCTATGAGTTAGAGAAAGAAAATGGAATAAAATGGTTGGAATTGGTTGGCTTGCACAATGGAAGCATTAAAAGATAAGTTATCAAAACAGAGCAAAATAAATATGTCAATTTTTTAGATTCTGTCCAAAAAAAACGAATAAAATATAAGAAAGGATAAAGGGAGGAGACCATAATACTATGTATCCACATGAACTACTGCAGCTATATCAAACAATGAGCGAGTTAGCATCACTTATATTGCAAAGAATCGTACTTATAATCTAAAATTTAGTATTTGTGTGTTTTATATAACATATTAAATATTCATACAAGTGGTAGTAGTAATGGTGCTTTGTTTGTGTTTGTAATTTTTATTTAGTGAATATTAGGCTCAGGTCCCTAATAAGTTTCAAAATACACAAAAAGCCTAGTAAAAAAAAGTATGTAAATTAGGTCCCTAGAATTAAGTTACTAAGTAATTGCATATAGTTATGCAATTATTTACTGAATAATTGCAGACATTTATGCAATTATATCCAAAAGTTGCATTAATTTATGCAATTTTTTCGGTGAATAATTGCGGAAATTTCCGCAATTTTTTTGGTGAATAATTGCAGAATTTTCCGCAAATTTTTGAAAAGTTGCGGAAATTCCAACAATTTTTTGGTGAATAATTGCGGAATTTTCCATAATTTTTCAATAAATAATAGTGAAAATGTCTGCAATTTTTTGATATAATTGCCTAAATGTCTGCAATTATTCAATGAATAATTGCATAAGTGTATGCCATTATTCGGTAACTTAATTCTAGGGACCTAATTTATAAACTTTTTTTTACTGGGGTTTTTGTGTATTTTGAAACTTATTAAGGACCTGTGCCAAAATGTCCCTTTTATTTAAGCTTGTTTTGTTGGAAGCTTTCTTTGTTGGTTGTTTCATATTTGAAATTTGACTGTTGTAATTATGGTGCTTATTAAGCAAATTCAAATGAGCTGAACTTTGCTCGAGTTCAAACTTTGGTCATTTTCCTCCCTGAGGCTGAGTTCAAATTCTAAAACCTGGAACAAGATGAAAAAATATATATTACACGAGCCTCTATTTTTTGCAACCTCTATAGTTGATCATGTATGCTAATTTAATTAATAAAAATGCCTAATCCTGTCGTCATGCAGAAAATTTGTACTCATATTTCAGTTACTTATTCTAAGACATGTGATATGACAAACACAATTTTCCAACATTTCCATGTTTTCAACGATGTTCTTGACCATTTTGTTCTTGTTTTCAACATTAGTATTTTCAGCAATTGATCACTGGTACTTATATTCGTTTAATAAATCTAAAATTCGACTCCCTTTTCGAATAATCCTTGTGCAAAAAGGAAAAATTGCGCAGGTCATCATTTCTTTCTGAAAAGAATTCGACGGAAGTGTTTACTCTTCTTCATATTCAAAACTAAGTGAGCCCAATTCTAGCTAATGCATCATCCTTTAATGATCAACTACAACAAAAATATTCAAATACATTTGCAAAATCTCTTTCCAAGTTCTTCTTGCTCTTGTAAGGATGATTTGTATTAGAACATAGTGTGACTTTAATTAAATTTATGTGCAAATGTTTAAAATCACTTTGTATATGCTTGCGATTTATTTTTCCTCTGAGTTTTTCCAACAACAAGTTAAGCAATAAGTGGTCATTTGTGTTTAATTATTTATTTTTATTGGACAATAATAAGCACATTTTACTATATGCTCTCTCTCTCCTAAACTTTGCAGAAGTTCATCTTCACAGATAATTTTAGCTATTTTATTTTTCTCCATTAATAGTATGCCTTCTGCTATTTTTCATCTCTGCTTTATTTTCACATCTCGCTTTCTTTTAAATAAGAATCTGAGCTAAAAGGTAAACTATTTTCCAAATGCACTTTGGCATTTGAACAAATCTTAGTAAACAATTTACTTGCTTTGACTTTAATAGTTTGTGAACTTATTAGCTATTCAAAAGATTTTAGCTAATTACCTATTTTTTCAAAAAGACACGCATTAGCTTTTGAAAGTTATTAGCTGAATACATCATTGTTTTTTCACATCTTTCATTTAGTGTATCAAATAGGAATTAGTGAAAAAACCATATTCAGCTTACAAGACTACTTAACTTTTGATGTAATAACCTAGAAATAGTAAATATCCTAATACAATTTTATATCTAAACTAAATTTAAGAATGAGAAATTTTGCTACAATGATACGTAGTAGCATAATAAACCATATGTTGTACCAATATTAAAGAATAAATTCTTACTTCTTATTGTAAGAGCTATATATTTCTACAATGAAAGCAACAATGTCACAAGAGCACATTACAATTAATATATGAACTGGTAACAATCCAAGCCATAAAGAAACAAAAAAGATACATTTAGGTAAATGAGAACCCAACATAATAAAGGAAAATAAGAACCCAACATAATATTCATGCTAATTGTAAACTTCTGAGGAGATTAAGTTATGTCTCTTTGTTCCAATTCATGGCACATACTACCCCCGAGAACTTATACAAGATTATTACTTTGTTAATTCATTTAATGCCTAAAAACAAAACATGTTACAAAATTCACAATTATTTTGAATCAATGTAATGTAAGATAAAGATTAAGAAGATCTATATGAATCAAGAATATAATAAAATAGTTTTTGTAGTTGTTAAAATAGTAATTATGAAATGTGTTTTATTTTTTTTAATCCCTTAGAGAGTTTTTGGCCTCGTCCGACAAGTGTTGATATGATCGTTATATGTATATTCGTTTTTTAACAGAACTAACATCTATATTCATATGATACAATATTTATCGGATTTGTCCCTGTATTGGACAAGTTACAAACACAATAAAGTAATTACATTTTATAAATCATTTCATTTTAAATGGTTTACAAAATTTCGACAGCACTTCCTTCTCGTTCCCTGTGTACACGCATTTGTGTACGATATAGGGAATAAAAGGGAAGTGCTGCCGAAATTTTGTAAACATTGTAGCGAGTATCGATTGTCATTAGAAGTTGCTCACCGTAATAAAAAAAGACTTCAAACAAAGGCAGAAGTTATTGTACAATCCGAATTCATTGATTGGTTGCACATCAAGGTTTGTTAGGCTTCTTGTGCAAGTTTAAACAATTGTTTTATTACACAATTACGACTTTATTTAATACATTTCAGTTGTTTTAACAGTTAATGGAAGAAAAATGCATGAGTTCATTGTTATTGTATTATATTAGTGGTCCAACGTAGGAAGCCAAAACTCATCTCAAATATAGGATCAATGGTTATGTATTTTCTCCCCATCACTATGACAACACTCATTCACCACAAGATAATGGTGTTTGCATAGGTGCAATTACAACGTTTATCGCAAGCGCAAAAGATTTAAATCCCATGGAAGATGATACTCCTTGGTATGTTGTTATCAAGGAGAACATTGAGGTTGATTATTATGATTTTCAACATGTAGTATTCTACCGTGACTGGGTAAATATCGCAGACAAAACACATGGGTGTAAGATTTGTCTGGACTCTAGTTTACCAATGGTAAATCTAAAGAAGCTTAAAAGTAGTAATGTAGAATACGATGATCCTGTTATTCTTGCATCTGAAGCAAACCTAATCTTTTACATAAAAGACATACAAAATCCCAATTGGTCCGTTGTAGGACGTTCGCCTAAGCACTTGACTGATGACACAGATGATTATGAGATGCCAACAAACTTCCACTCCAATTTGAATGAACAACACAACTTAACATTTTTGAAATGCGTGGAATCTAGATAGAAAAAAGTAATTGTAACTAGTGATGTTTTGTTTATTTTTGTTTGATGTATTGAATCTAATTTGACATCTGAAATCTGCAGCAGTAAAACATGTTGTTTTTGTTTGATGTATTGAATCCATTTAATGCTTAGTCGTTTTTATATTGATTTCCATCTTTGCACTAAAGGTAATCTACTTGTTTATAGTTATATATTAAACACTACCCATCCGTTTATGCTATGATTACTCGATTAATCAACTGATTCACAAGTTAGCATGTATATTGCAGAATGTCAACTAGTTACAACCATGCATCACAATGTCAAGAAAGCACCGAAGAAGACATTGCTTCTCCACCAACAAATAAAAAGTACTCAATAATTGTTGAAATGGATGGTGCTAAAGGTAGAGATGCGAAAAAATGGAGTTCTTGTTGTGGGGTTTTGATTCGTGCGCTCATTCCGGTTAGTTACGATGATTGGAGGAAAGTAGACAGCTTTTATAAGGATAATTTATGGAAAGCACTTACGGTATTTTACTTCAAGTATTTACTCATTTAAATCATGTCTTTTTCTTAAATGGAAATATTATTTAGCAAGTCAAACATTCTATTTGCCACTGATTTCATACTGTTATGGTATTTTAAGTTTAAGGAAAGTTCCTTTCTGTTTTAGAAAAGGTAATAAAAATTTAAAACTATAATAGGTGACAGATCAGTGCATTTTAGTGGAAAAATGCAGACAGAGAAGGCATGTATATAATCGCAGAACAATGCTGAATCAGTCAGCATTACATCCTTCAAAGTTTATTGTCAAGTATATACATTAGCAATTTAAATGTATTACACAAATAAAGGAAGTAAATGCAAAATCACTACAAATTAAAAAAATCATAATTGTCAGTAAGAATTCAACATTTAAATGCATGCAACCACTAAATTAATGTCATTATAAGACGCACCCTGATATAGACTATTTGGTAGAATATAGCTGCATATTTGGTAGGATCCGAGATTGCTGACATACCTTTTATCTAACTTTGACATGAATTAGGATCAACGGCTGTTTTGATTTTTTTGTTTTGTTTTTGTAGAAAGAGTTTGACATGAATCTGGATCCAACTATTGCTCGAACTATTTTGGAGAGAGGTTTTTCACAATATTTTAGATCGAAAAAATCAAAGCTACGAGACAAATATTTGAAGAAAAATAAAGAGTTTTTACCTAGACGCATTGCGATTGATAACCGTCCAAATGATATTGATAAAGTCCAGTGGGAGAAATTCGTTGATATTGAGTACACTGATAAGAAAAGAAAACAATGCAAAGAAAATGCTGAAAATAGAGGAAAAAATACCATAACTCATACTATGGGAAGAAAATCATATACTCGACTTTATGAAGAATTGGTATGTAGTCATTATTGTACATGTAATCTTAATGGTAATGCATAATTTACAAATGAATCCATATATATTCATATAGGAAGCGGAGAATTTGGAATGCAAGCCTACACGAGCACGGGCGTGGAAAGTAGCGCATACAAGTAGGAAAACCGGAGAGGTGCTTCCGTGCGCAGTAGAAAAATATGTAAGTAGAAAAATATTTATGCATTAAATTCATAACCAAAAGTTTACTGAATATCGTATACTGAAACTAAAATAGAAAAATCTCAATTAAAGTTTACTGAATATCGTATACTAGCTGTCACTCAATACCAAGCATTTGTGTCACATTTATGGGACCTGGTCTTGTTACTGAAACAAGTGGAGTATTCAGCATACCTTAGACCCACAACATGAACTGTGAATTTCCTAATAATATACCAAACATAAGTTATTTTAGCATTTACAAGTAAAAACAAATACTACTTCATAGGCAAGCTTTGTTGCAATCTTTGTAAAATGATTCACTCACCCATTACTTGGATGTCGCTAACATAAATTGTTCCCTAGCATAAACAAACATTTATCTGGCTCGTGTGTCTGTAATATATGAATATATGGACATATGAGATACGTCAAATTTTATAGTTGAAATATTAAAAAAAATCGTAATTTACATGTCTTGCTAAAATTGTCCACCCCCACACACTAGTGTCACTGCCATAAAGTTGTGCACGAGCAAAACATTGATTAGCCTATAATTAAAGTGGTACATTCAAGACATTTTCAAAAATGTCTAAATTTGTGTGTCTGGCTAATGGAATTTGCCAGCATTTCTTAAGTGTCACAATACCGTATGAATTATAAGACAGTAAAAACTAAAGTAGAGATTGACAGCATGTCAATGATTAATGATGTTAATTGCCACTTTTTTGGGATTTATATGTCGACAATGTTAACTACATCCTTTCATTTTACTACTTGTAGAAGTACTTGTTTGGTTTAATTTGATTACTTTATGGCTATCATTAAAACATAAAAAAAATTATATAAATATAATTCTTGTTTAAATTGCATAATATTCTAATAAGCTGAGAACTTTTGAGTTCTCTAGATCACAGAATGTACTTTAGGCACTAGTGTAAACATTGGGTATTCAGTTGATGTAAGATATCTTAGCAATTTCAACTTCTGCGCTATCACTTATTCAAGTATTATAGTCAAAAAGTGTGCTCAGTTTAACATCATTGCAATAGTTGGGTAAAATTACAGAACTTATACTTGTAAATTTATCACAATATACTCTAATCCAGGCTTAGGCACTATTTTTGAGAATATGTTGAGAATATATATTTGTAATTATTATTTTAAGAGTGTTAGGGTAACTAGTTATACCTAACAGTGATGGTGGGAAATATTTAAACTTTGCACTGGCATCATAGTAGGCATAGTCACGGAAATGATGAACGCCTTGCCTTAATAAAGAATTGTCTATCCATGATCCTAAATGTTGACCTCCAACTGATGCACAAGTTGAAAAGTACAGCAGCTAGTGTGTACTTATCTGGCTGCGTTGTTGATTTTCTCATGTTCTTGAATAGCTTGATCGCTTCTTCGGGTTGGCCATTCTGTGCATACCGATTCAATTTTGAAATTGAATAATGGGTTCAAACAATTCTTTATAACTTAGAAAGTTGAACAGATGCTGTTTCTCCATCTCAAGTAGAAGAAAAATAGTTAAAAGAAGAAAAAACAAATACTACTTCATAGGCAAGCTTTGTTGTAAAGAGGCAGAAATCTATGTGAATATATGCATGACTTGGCATTTTTGACAACCCTTTCGCACCCTGAGCAACACATGCAAACCTTTAACTCAACAACCTGTTTCATGTATTAACAAATATTTCCTTTTTGCCCGGACAGTTAAATATTTTGAAAAAAGCTAACCTGCAAAGAGATAGGTTTTCCTTTAACCATTTCTGTGTTATTAGCTTGTAGTGAATGAATGATGTGTACTGCTGATTGATATACTTGAACTATTATTATCCAAAATAGTTCTGCACATACAATGCATTAATATTTAATACACTCACGCGCACACACGCGTGTACGCACACATGGAAATTATTTTTAATTGTTTGTACCTTATACTTAGAAATGGCTATTAACAACTATTGGAGGTTTCAAAAATATGATAGCATAGATGACACATGACTACATCTATTTGAGCTTCATTTACCCTGTTTGGTTATTTTGCAAACCTTGAAAACCAGGAATTCTTTTATCACACAGTTAATATTTATTGAAAAACTACATTACCTAATGTGGGTAAGTATATTTCTGTCGTAATTTTCATACTAGCAAACTTTATTCATTTAAATATTATGATTCGATTCCTTTATTCACTTAAAACATTGCATGTTTACTTTTTGTTAAATTTCCCATTTATATTCCATTTGACTTGTAGTTTTTCTAGCAATTCATTTATGTATGCATTTACACGTAAGGCCTTATTTTCAGTTCTTGTATAGCTGGTACCTGGTATTTCTTGTATGACAACAAATTCTATCATACAAATTTTTATATCAACCGTTTGCAAAATCATTACATGTATCTTATTAGAACCCATACCATTCTCATGAATTTTTATATCAATTCATTTTAATATTCAGGCTTTGGTAGAAGCAGCAGAAGAGAGGCAAAAATCAGAAGCTAGTGTTAATGGTAATGAAGGAGCAATTAGTTTGGAAGACTTTGAAAGAGACGTTGTTGCTGAAGTTTTTGGAAATGATAAAAAAAGAAGCTATTGTCATGCAATTAGTTCTACATCTAATGCGAAGCACGTAAAACTCACTCAAGCTTCAAAAGCAATTATCAATTACAAAGTGAATGAAGATAAGCGATGGAAAATGGAGATGCAACAAAAGATTGATCAAATGCATGAAGAAAGTAGAATAACGAATTCAACTCTAGCTGAAATGCAACAATGTATAAGGCAACTTGTTAGTCAGATTGGAACGAATTCGCTAACACCAAGAACAGAAATTGGTTCGCATGCCGAGCACCATCCTAGCCCTACTCCATCTAATGTTGTTATTGGATTATCTACGGTTGAAAGACAAGCAGTGCAATTATTGTCACGAAAACTGGAAGTGGTAGCTAATGGACATCTTGGAGTGCAAAAGATTTGTCATGGTAGAAAGGTTGGAGATGGAGAAAAGGTTGTTTGGGTGAAGGATGTTCTTAATCCGGACGAGCCAATTTTTGATGCACCTCAAAATGGACATTATACATTATCCGAGTTAGTTGATGGTGGTTTTGTAGTTTGGCCGGAGTGTCGTATTCGTTGTTTGTAAGCATCTAGATATGTTGTAGTAATGAAATTTGAAGTTGTCACAATGAACTTTATAGAATTTGATATGCACTATTTCGTACTTTTGATGGTTTTTTAATAATTAGATGATATGTTAGTTTCATGTTTTCTATTGTTATAAAATCGTATAGATATAGTTGAATGAAATACTATTAGATGCGGAATAAGATAACTATACCAAATCTATAACACTTATAAGTGTTGGTAATTTTGTTATTTCCCTATGTGCGAGGAATTCCCAACAGTTATAACCATTAGAAATTTAAAAATTCCCAACGGTTATAACCGTTGGGAATATGAAAATAGTCGGAGGTTTAAACAAATTAATTTCCGAAATTCAAATCATATTTCGATTATAACTTCAAAATCTCAACTTCGATTATTTAAGCAATCCCTGTTACCAAATTTAAGTTTCATCGTTTCGAGCTCAAGTTCGAAAATAATTCGATTTCCATTAATTCGATTTTTATTTCTTTAAATCCAATCATTTAAATAATTTCAAATCAAAATTTTTAAAATCATTTAATTTAACCGATCTGGTGTCCGTATATAATTTTCTATCCTATGGCCAAGTGATCAGTTATTTTGATTTTAATTCAGGGATGGATATATATCATTTCAATCCAAAATAAATGTCATAGGTATATATCATTTCAATCTATTTCTTAATTTATTCGAAATAATTCAATTTACAGTTTTATATACTGTAAATAATATACATGTGATAACAGGATACATATAAAAATAAATAAACATCCAATCATCCAAATATCAACCAATTGGCATCAATCACAATCAATCATCCAAACAGTCAAAATATCACAACAATTAACTGGATAACAATAATTGGGAGTTTACTAATAATTTAAATCCAATTCAGTTTAACCGTCAATTCAATTTTCTATCAGTTAATTTGGATGTCAATTTAAATGTCAGTTAAATTTATCAAACAACAACCAATAAATTCAAATCACTTCATAATTTCAAATTTGACTAACATAAAAATATTCTAGTACTTCGTGAGCATATAAAACACTTACCTTTTATTTGAAACTGAAAATATTTCCAGCTTCAAATAAATGTCAATCCAATGCCATGACGTAGATGACACAACCAATCTAGACGAACGGCTACGTCCAGGCGAACTGTCGCGCCCCTTCAATCATAGACCTCGCGTTCACACAACGCCACCAGGCGCCCGCGATCGACCCAGCACCAAAACCCTAAAATGCTGAAGGATCCCCCTCGCGTCGCCCCTCACCTGCCATCGTGCGCTCCGCCACTCCTTCCTCGCGAGCACGATTCGTCAATTCTTCTTTTTTTTATTCTCAATCTGTTGATATGATAAAAAAGGAAGAGGAGAGTACGAGGTAGACATAAAGGTTGCGGCGTGTAAGAATGGTTCAGATAAGGTTGACTTTTATATGTTATTTAAATTATAAAATATCTGACTTAAACGTCCGAAATTCTCGAACTCAAAACGAGGCGTGCCGTCAAACGTTCTATATGTTTTACCTCTATTCCGAACACAGTGGAACTAGTCATGAAGCCTGATTCGATCGTATGCAGAAGATAGATTTTCAAAATCAGTTTATTTTAATTAAATTCCTTTATTTAATTTCTGCGCGTTTCAAGCTCACATGGCCAAAGGACATGTCTGATCGCTACAAAACTTGAAATCCTATAGTAATTCACTATTACGGATCCGATGAAACTAGTTTCGTCGAAATCCGAGACAGTGGGAAAAATGGCTATTTTTACTCGTCAATTATAATATAAAATTTCTAATTTGTAATTATTCACTTTTAAATCCAATTTTAAATGTTAACAATCTTCATTCATATTTAAATAAAATTTAAATCAATTTCTGATATCATTTTCATCATATTTATCCAGAATTCAATTATTTAAATAATTCCAATATTAAATTTAAACAATTTGATTACCCAATAAATTACCTTAACAATCGTAAATTTTCAAATGAATTTAGTTATCAATAATTATTTTAATTTCATCTAAATAATTCAATACTTATTCAATTCTTGCGATTGATTATAAACACTTCCAATACATAGAATTTCATTTCATATTGGTTATTGCTAAAATTTTCGAAATTGGTTATTTCAAAATTTTATTCAAGTTCATATTCAATAACTACAACAATAAATCATTAAATTTGTATTTCTAACCAATTTTATTCAATAATCACATTAAATTTAATAATTTAAAATTGTTAAAAATACGGGTTGTTACATTTACCCTCCACATTGTTTTGCCACATCAACACCCTCCGCCACACATGCCATTTCAACCTCCAGCTTGTCCCTCCCCTCATCATGTCAAAGAAAACATGTTTAAACTTTTTTTGTACTTAGTTGCCAAAATGTTTCTAATGATGTGACATTTATATTTTTATTTTAAACTTTATATACTTAGGTATGAATACATATACACGTACACTAATACACACATATATACATATACTAACTAATTTACATTCTTAACTATTTAAATGTAGTTTCAAATACAAAACAAGGCTCATAACATTTCAAACTACTTTTATACGATAAAACATCGAAAATTCGAAAAACGGTTTCCGGTCACATTTTCTGTTTTTCATCGAACTAAATATTTCTCTAAAATAAATTTAAAAACTATTTTATCTTCAATATTTATTATTTAAAATTGTTTATATTTTAGTTATAATTCCTATTATTTGAATATTTAAAATTAATTAAATATTCGGAAATTAATATGTTGAAATTTCGGGTCGTTACACTCTTCCCCTTTAAAAGAATTTCGTCCCCGAAATTTTCCACAATCCTATCCCAAAAAACAAACTATCCTAGAAATACCTAACACATTCAGATGTAACTTATCCAGTAAAAACTAGTATGATATAAATCTATATGCAACCAAATTCAGAGAATACCCTGAAATAAAATATTGCGCATCCAATCATATCAAATGGTAAATTAGAAATAAATGTCTGGGCTCTTATGTTCAATTTTTTTTTCAAATTTCTTCAAAAAGAAATATATTAAAACCAAAACCAAAAATAACTAGGAGGTGGTCCTCCTAGCAAAACATGTAAAACTCTAGAATCAAAACAACATGGAGCATCTAGTGGTATTTCGGTTCCTCCAAATACAACAACTAAAGTGAACAATTATTATTTCTTTCCCAATTTTTTTTCCAAAAACACATTTTCAAAAACATCGGGATTTAAGTCCTAATAAACAATATTCAAAAACCTTGGTTAAATTTTTTAAAACTTTATAAACTGTGGTACATTAGACCACACAACTAATCAATCAAATTCAATTAAATCAAATCAACCAAATTCCGTAAAGGAATACACTAACACAATCAATCATTCAAATTCCATAGGGAAAAAATCTAACACTCAACATTATTTAAAATGTAAAAAGATTAACAACAAACTCCTATCTTGGGTCCAAAACTTTCTTGATTGCCCAAATATAGATATTTACCTAAGCGTACCATTCTTTGCTCATTAGCCTTTGGTTATTGCTTAAAAGATTATCCAAACATACTCGGACAAAACTGAAAGTTATACTCTAAATTATTGATTTCTTGACTATACCAATCTTTCTAAATCACATAAATTTGCATTTAATATTTTATTCAATACCAATATTATTTGAATTATTTCATAAATTTTCATCTAAGTTTAAAAATATTTTATAAAGTCATTTCTTTATAAAACACCAGATAATAACTTATTCCAATTTATTTACTTGTATAATACCCTTCTAAATCTTAAAGGTATATACAAAACACAAAATTTATTTTGCTTTTCATAATTTAGGCGAAGATCAAATCAAAATTTGGGTCTTTTAAAACCAAGTCAACCTCTCAACCTTTTTAACTTAGAGTGTTAAGATGGACAATGTTTATGGGTTGAATCAAAATAACAAATAGTTTACACTACTTACATGTTTTAAATAAAAGCTAATAAAACGATGTCTGTTAAAACCTTCATACATTTTCACATTAAGGTGTTATAATGAATCTTATTTATGGACTGACACAATAATACCAATTGGTTTACACTGCTTAGATACCTAAATAATATCTATGGTTTTGATAAAACAATGATATCAAAACCTTCATATCCAATCTAACCCATTTAAATCAGTGTTAACTTATCCCTTGTTTTATCTAAGGTTAAAAATTCATTTATTAAAACAATCTCTTATCAACAATACTTTTTATTTTGGAAATCAATTTCCTTTTTAGGGAACTTAAAAATTGAATGCCCAATTTTTAGTTTCAAAACTTGTCTCTGAAAGTATGCGCTTTACTTTTTCTTTATAAAATAACTTCAAACAACTTGTTTATTAAAACTCACTTTGGGTTCGTTTGGATTTGAATTCATTACGATCGTACAATAATAGAGAGAATAATTTACTAAGTACTCCACAACATTCGCCTAAGCGACATCTGATCGTCACTTAAAAGATTATTCAGATTTAAATTATTCAAAGAAAAAGCATTCTACTTAAAATTCCTTTTCCAAAATATTTATACTTTAGAAATAATTCCAAATAAAACCGCTATTACTTTTCTCAAAATTCTTTGAAATCATTTTAAGTAATTCCAGGATTTAAATCTTCCAAGAACTCTTTAAATTTATTTGGAAGACAAATTTATAATACTAATTGTATTGAAACAAGGGTCAAAACAAATCTCATTTTAAACATCGTTTACTAAAATCCAAAACCAATTTACACTTAGCTTTACTAATAAACAATTCCTTTTAAAGGATTTTCTCATTTATAAGCATCATTTATAAATTTAAAACAATATTAATCATCTTGGAGGATGATTTATAAAATTCCTTTTAAAACCTTAAAACCATATAAATTTTCCAAAGAAAATAAATCATTTAAGTTCTTTTTTTAAATTTAAAATAAAATTAATTATCCTGAAAGATAATAAATCACATTTATAATCTCTTTTGTAAATCTAAAACAATACTAGCTATCCCAAAAGATAATTAATTAAAATTAAAATTTTCTTTAATAAACAAATCAATTATCTTTAGTAAAATAGTTAATTACTTCCAAAATACTTTCACCAAATCAATTAATTTATTTTAAAATCACTTATTAAATTAATTAACCAACTTAAAAAATTATTTATCAAATGATTTATTAAATTCAAATAATCATTAATTAAAATGAATAATTACTTTTGAATATCATCAAATTAAATGATTATTAATTTTCAAATATCATTAATTAAAATAGTTAATTAAATTCAAATATCATTACTTAAAATGATTTATTAAATCCAAACCTCATTAATAAAAAAGATTAATTAGTTTTAAACATCATTAGTTAAAATGTTTAGTTAATTTAAAATATCATTAATCAAAATGATTAAGGAATTTTAAATATCTACTTTTGGGAAAACACAAGCTCAAGTTCAAACACACACAAGGGTTTTACGCGATCATATTTAATAAATGACGGTATAGCGGAAATTACCATAACGGCACTTAAACAGATTAAATGGAATAACCAAATTAATTTCAATTAATCAATCAAACAAATCTAACTATCATCCAAGAAATCAAAAATAGTTTATAGCATCATAGATATGATATAGCAAATTTGGATGTGAGTTAAACTTACATTTAAATGATTCTCCTTTATTATAATTAAATTTTCTCAAATATTCATCATTTAAATCTTTGTCTATTTATTTTATTATTATTAATTTTTTTTGCTACCATTTAGATTATATTAAACAACTTTTTATTACAAGCTTACTTTTAGGTTAACATTATTAAAAGTTGACTTTTAACTTAACCCTTTCTATGACGACCCGCCCTTTCGACCCTTAAAAATCGATATAAATACACTCATTGTATAACATGCCGAATGATCGAGTGTCGGATAGACAGATTTTTGAGGGAAAAGAAAGTAGGTAGAAGAAAGAAGAAAAACTAAACAAAAACAGAATCTCACAGCGGACTGAATAGCATATAATATAAATATTTCTTTACAGAAATCAAAAACTGTACTATACATATCTCACATCAGAATAGACAATCAATAATTACCAGCCTGGACAGTTATAACAACCTACCCTCATAATTGCTGGTAATTTCAACAAAACACTACAGCGGAATAAACAAGTACGAGAATACGTCTCGGTCTCCAGCTCGTCTCCTGAGCTCCATAGCATCCTAACCTGAACTTGTAATACTTAGTCTGACCCGAGCATTATAATAAAATAACACCCGAGTCAGTCTGAAAAACCAGTGTAGGAAAACACACTCAATTTAAATTATTAAAGTTTTCAAAATCCTTTGAAAATCAAAGGTATCTCGTAAGACCACGCCATACATAAACACGACGGGTTTTTACCATACGATAGCCAAAACATTTCATATCAAAATCATCTGATATTACAACAGTGTCTAAGTACAAATACTTATTCAAATAGCTAAAATGCTTGCATCTCATGTTTCAACATAGTTGGGCACAATCAAAACCATACGGCGCTTATTGGAGAATGGATTCCATACGAATGACTAGGTACTGGGATATCACCTGTCACAGTACATGTCTAGAAACAATGTACCGAGGACCACGCCGGGATCCCCTGCCATACTAGACCGGACTATCCCTAACCTGGATAGACCGAATATGCTATCACCTCGGGTGTTCCCACCCTTTCCGAGCTCCTTCCATGAATCGTAGTAAGAATATCCGAGGGTATCTAGAAAGGTGATAAACATACCCTAATTGGGTGCTGCCCACTTAGCCTTGCTGCATCTCCCCTGCTTTTTAGTCATTCCCGGTTGATGAGGCTAGAGGCTGCGATTACCTTTTAAAGGAATTTTCACTTAGAATGCTCATTGTCCTATAATGACAATGTACTGATAGCATTCATCCATACAAGTCCGCTCTGGGTCCGAACAAAACCGAAAGCACTATTCCTACTACAGCCATTTTGGAATCACCCTTAGGATTAGTAGCGATTAGCCCTTGCACTTCACAGCTCCATCTTCGACTCCATGCTCTTGTTTTCCTTTCGAAAACGTACTCGTTGGATTGAAGTGGTTTTCAAATAACTTATCCAACCCCGGTCTCTTTGAAACAATGTTAGATATTTCCGGTAAACTCAACCTCGGTTCTATAGGAAATAAACAGACGAAATAAGATCGGAGATCACCTCCTAACCGTTAGTGGATGGATTTCCTTATAAACATCCAAGAAGAACGAAACGAGTTTATACGTACAGTATAGCACCTCAAACGGAAACTGCACCATATAATTCCCGTATTCCTCCTAGATATTCCCATAGTTATATTTTGGGTCCAGATTTGATAGTCGGTTATTTAACTATCAAATGACAATCATTCAACCAAATATTCCATTTTCCACTGAAAAACCCCAAATCTCTTTTTAATTTAATTTCAATAAATTAAATCTCTTTATCCAAATATGTGTACTTATCTTATCGAATACAATAAATTCACAAACTATCCTTTAAAAATATTTGAAACCATTTTTGAAAATAATGTGGAAAGTACCACTACGGTATCAAACCATGGATTCACAGCTCAATGGTCACTGCCTTTGATTTCGCCACGTGAGTATACCATTACTTTCCGAAAAATTTATTTAATAATTATCTCAAAATAATGTTTATAAGTTTCTAAAATAAATTTCCAAGTTTAATCTAGGCAAATATACTTCAATAAAAGTTATTATGCAAAGCCATATTAATATTTAATAATTTATCTTTTAAATTAATAATGCTGACTAATTCTTAAATAATAGTAAATCTTTAACAATCATTATAGGGTCATCCGCTATTATGCGGGGAACATATGGTCTCCTCCACAATATATATGCGGGAATATCAATACTTCCAATATATATATATACTACTATATATAATATCACATTCAACTGATAAAATGTATCAATTTAACCAATCAATCATTAATTAATTTTAACTATTTAAAATTAATACCTGCAGTCCAAAATTGAGTGAGATTAACTCACCTTGAGTTTTAATTCGGCAAACGTTCAAATTTTAATTTAAATCGAACACGTTCGATTTAACCTAAAATTTTAAATCGTTCCAATTGACTCCAAATCTGCTCCAGAGCGTAGTGCTCGTCACCACGATTCTGTTGCCTCTTGTTTCGTCCGATTTCGACCTTGTATGACAAAGATACGAATTTTATAAGTTTTGAATATAAATTATATAAATAAATTTCAATTTTTTTAATTTACCAAAATGAAATCGTGGCCGCACATTCAATCCTTTGAGATCAAGGTCGCTCGTCACCATCTTCTACACGTGAAAACTGGATCAAAACAGAACCCATCACCGCCTCTTTATTTCTCATTGCCGCACCCACCATGTGGCCCTAGAGATTGATCGGCCACCAGCAAACGAAAGCCCTAGCCGAGCTCCACCTTCGACCCAAAACCCCGCACACTCGGTCGCCCCTAGCCCTCTGAAAACGTATGTGATCCCACTGCTTTTCCCCTTGATTTGCCACCAACATGCTCCACCATCGACGATCATAGCCGTCCACCTCGTAGATCTCGACAAGCTCTTTGACTTTCTAGTTGAAAGATTTCGCTAAAAGCTGATGGATGGATCCGAAACAGAGAAAGAACGAGGTGAACTATCATCCATTGAAATTATCATGACGGCTGAAAGAAATGTAACTAGGGATTACTGTTTCACGTATATATAGGTGTATATATATTATTTTATTATTATTTTCACAATTAACGTGCTTTTCCAAACGAACTCCAATCGAGATGTGCCGCCTGGCGTTTATAATGTTTTACCCCTATTCCGAACACAATGGAACATGTTTTGGGGCCTAATTAGATAATATGTGGAAGATAGCTTTTCGAACCGAATTAAAAATATTCAATTTTCGATATTAATTTCAATGCGTTTCAATTCCGTACAACCAAACAGTAACTCCAAACGTTACGAAATTTGAAATCCGATAATAATACACTATTATGGATCCAATGGAACTATTTTCGTCGAACTCCTAGACTATGCCCCGAAAGGCTATTTTGACTCGTCGATTAAATCGAGCAATTTTCAAAATCAACGAAATTACTTGAAATTTAAATTTTAAAAACTTACCAACTCAATTATAGTTCAATAGAATTTATACCCATATTAGAAATCATTCTGATTTATATTAAATCAAAATTTAATTATTTACACTCTTACCATATATTAATTTCACTATTAAATTAATATATAAAATTCAAAATTCTAACTTATCAACTTTTAATCCCATTTCAAAAGTCCACTATCGTCACTCTAATTCGAATAGAGTTTAAATCAACTTAGGAATCATTCCCTTTTCCTTTAACTCCGAATTCACATATTTTTCCCAATTTCAAATATTAATTTACTATTTACCAAATCTGTTTTTAACCATTTGAAATTATAATCTGTTTCACTAATTCTTCCATATTCAAAATCAATAGATATTTCCAATTCAACATCTAAAAATGAATTTAATGTTCAAATTAAATGACCAAAATTCTGGGTCATTACACTTTTGCTGAACACCTTATAATCAAACTGTGAAACTTAATTCACAAGGGCTTCGTTCCAAAATTCCCTAATTCTCATTTACTTGACCTATATCTCACTAACGAAAATTCCTTGTGAACTATTCAACAGTAGTTAATGCTCATACTGGAAGAGCATAACTAATCAAATCCTAAATGATAACAATAAAATATTATCATTTCTAAATAATCAACTCAACTATAAAATTATATTAATTTTGAATATTATCATTTCTAAATAAATGATTATATATGAATTTATTTGGCTAGAAAAGCTTAATAATTGTATAAAAATAATAATATAAATTTAATAGTTCGAAAATTATTTTGGGAATGATAATTCTGATCTATAGCAGTTTTCTAAAAGTGAATATTAGGCATGCATCCCTAAAAGCAAACTTAATTCGCTAAAACTCCTCCCGCAAGAAAACATACTTTGCAGATCCTTGTTTTTCATTTCGGTTGTTTTTTCCCTAAAATACCCCTCCGCTTCTTGCACGATTGTTTTTAATAACGAGCTTATCTTTCTTGATTTCTTCTTCTTCTTCATTGGCGAACTTATTTTTCTTGATTTCATCTTCTTCTTCAATAGAGAGCTCAGCTTTATCGATTTCAATGGCAAACTGCAATTAACCATATAGTTGCAGAAATTTTTGCAACTATATGCAATAGTTGCAGGCATACATTTCTATAACTATATCATATAGTTGCTGCATTTTGGCAACTATATTCAATAGTTGTAGACATTTCTGCAACTATACCATATAGTTGCAGTGTAACGTCACGGATTTTTCGCGTTCGAAAATCGACATCCATACTTTACATCGTACTCGAATACTGTAGATTCGACCATTCAAATCCGAGTCGCCAGAGCTTATAACACAATTAAGTAAATAACACAGTGGAAGAAATGAATAATACATTGATATACAACACTGATACAATATCTGATACAACAAAATGATAAAATGAATATCAATATACATCAGAGATATGATACAACAAATGGCAGCGGAAAGAAAATAGATAACACCAGCAGCGGATGATCTCCATCTTCAAAGCACCAATCCAGAAATATCTCGAACTCCCAATAACGATGCACAAAGATAAGCAAGTGCAGTCTGATCCAAAGACTGAACTAGCTCCACATAATCTACTAATCTGACTATCTGAAAAACCCAACTCTAGACTGCCCGTGTAGAAAAAATTTGAGCATCCAGATTTTAGGAAAGAAACAATAAACTCCGGATCAGTCATGGGACTGGTGTGAGCAACAAAAACAGTTTATCTTTAAAAACAAATAGCAAGAGAATTTTTAAGTCAATTCGCAATGCTTTTGGAAAATGAAACTACCATAAGACCTCCCACCACACACACAATGCAAACGCAGACTTGGAGGAGATTTCTTCTTATGATAGTCAAAGATGCTTACTATGCAGAATCATTTGATTATTATTATTATTAGTGCATAGTGTGGAAAACTTTTCGAAAATAGGATATTAATCTTAGCCAGCATAGACATTTCGAACTATGCCTACTATAGCTACCATCTAACCAGTGGGGCGCCACCATAAGTAAATGGCAGGTTCTACAACTAAACCGTACAAGGTTCGTATTGTTTTGTTTGGATTTCAAACAAATGGTCAGGCAAAGGAACTTCCCAAGTAAAATAGAATGCCTCTGGAGCGACGTTCCCGGATCCTAACCGGATCTCTGCTACACAAGGTCGGGTTACCTCTAGCTGGGTAACTACTGACATGAGTATGCCACCTCCCGGTCGTTAGCGACCTTTATCCAAGGATCCTCGATTCCAACAACCACAAAGCAATCACAAAGTAATAGATTCGCAGCAACCACAAAGTAAGTATCTGGGCTCCATACCATGATACCACTTATAATCTAGAAGAAAATGGACATACCCTTAGAGGGCGCTACCCTCAAATAACCTTGCTGCCACGATTCCTGTTTCGACCATACCGGGTCGTGAGGTTTGACGAAGTCTCATCCACAAAGCTACGCTTTGGCACAAAGCCATGCTTTGGGTCAACATATGATCAAAGTAATGATCACAAAGATAAATGATCAAACAAATGATCATATCACAAATGATCAAACAATGATCATCACACAGCAACACTCAGCATGTCACATTACCAAATTGGGAGTATATCGCTGATAACCTTCAACTACATAACCTCTGAGCTCGTACGTCTCAGAGAAGGGTGTTAAGCTAAGAGAATGAATTCTCCACCACCAACAGAAATGTATTTAAAAGAAATTGGCTTTATATCTCAAAGTGTAATGTCAGACTTGTAACCATACAAGTCTGTTCCGGGTTCGAACAGAAATGAAGGCACTTCCAAAGAAGCCCTTGCAATCCGGGTATTCACAATCCCGATCGGACTTCCCATCACTTAGGGAATCTCTATACCGTAGCTACTCGGTGCAGAGACAATCGATAGGTCGTTCTATCGTTCTCGCAAATACCCGGTCTTCAACACCGGTCTTCAAATGCGATCCATATACGACGTATCATTAATTCGGAATGGGTTATATGACACAAAGGTCTTTTTCCGGCTAACCCGAATAATGAGCACAATATTTAAAACATATGGATCTGGGGTTTTCAATTAAGTCACAACTTATTACCCAAACCTTTATTTTAAATAGATTAAACAAATTACCATTTCTAATCTTTTAAATAAAAAGAATCATTTCCCAAAGTTTACCCCGTTTCATAAAGATCCATTCATAGGTTTCAAAACAATTTCCATTTCGATTGGATTAACTCATTTAAATCTTTAAATTAAGATTTAATTTAAAACTTTCAAACACGTTCCCAAAGATTCATTTATAGCCTTTCAAAACAATTTTATTTCCAGTTGGATTAACTCATTCGGTCTTTGAATCAAAGACTCATTTCATAGTTTTCAAAACATTTTCAATTTTATTTCAAACTTGAAACCTTTCAACACAATTTGGAAATCCTTTCTTAAAATGAAAGCTATTATTATTTGAAAGCAAGTAGTTTTCATTTTCGAAAAATCCAGTTATATTTACACGAGTTAAAACCCTTGAATTAAATTCAAATTCCCAAATCAAAATCTTTAAAATGGTTTAACCCATATATAACTTGTACATCGTCTTTAATCCCTACTTTCAAATTATAGGATTCAATTTCAAACTTGAATTCAAATTTAAATCCAATTATTTAAATTTTCAAAACTCGATTAAGTCATTCAAAATAACTTTTATCTTTGAAACTCCATTTCAAACGCTTTTCACTTTAAATCCAGATTTCAAATTTCAAAATCAATTGAAATTAAATTTTCAATTTCAAAAACATTGAATTTAAATTATCTGTGATTTAACCGATTTCCACGTGAAATCCATATTTGTGTGTGTAAAGGTGTAGTCCAAGGGTTTCACACAGTAGTGCAATATCTTTCATCTAGAAAACGAAACCTGACATTATCTAACTAAGATGTTTTTTGGATTTTCTAGCAAGTTTTAAAAACCTGTAAAAAAGAAAAGAAACAGAGAAGCATATGGCAACATAATATTATCTTTAACATCACAGCATATACAAACCATACTATCAAAAATCCTGAAATGTTTTTAAATTGAACTTAAAGCTTTAAATTTCTTGTTTACTCACTAGAATCAATCAGGCAACCATATAGAAATACACTTAAGCATTTTAAAAATGAAGTTACTCACTGTTTTTTTTTTGAAGAAAGAACAGAGCCTCATTTGTTTGAAACAGGCTTTGAAATTTTTGCAAGCTGAAACTCTTCTTTTGATTCTCTGGCTTGAAGTTGATTGTGTTATTGAATTTTGTTTTTAGTATTGCATGATATTCTTTTCTCAGTTAAAATAGTGGACGAAATCGGAATGAGGATTGATATAGATAAAAGAAAAGTGTACAGCAGTGTATGTTTATTTATACAATAGTAGGCATGGCTGAAGATAGTTTGCATTATGGGCTGCCTTGTACAATAGCATGGGTGAAGTTACAATTTTCTTGTACTTGTTTATGTTTTTTTTTCTTTGTATTGACGTCGGCTGAGAAGATGTTAGTGGCTTGCAGATTTTTTTATTAATCTTGTATTTATATTTTGAATGTTTATTTCTTTTTGCTTTGTTTTATCACTTTATATTTAGAACTTTGTTTTTGTCATATAAATGAAATCCTATAGTTGTTATGTTGTTAGAATTTGCTAATGTGTTTACTTTATACTTTTAAACCATTTATTTAAGATTTAAATTAAAATCAAATATATACACTTCAAATCAACTCAAATTATTTATACATGCCCGTATATATATATATTCCCATATATACAAATTTTCAAATCCATATGGCTTTAAATATTTTCTATTCGAACTCGGGGAAACTTGCATCACTTTATAATTAATTTTACAAATTTTTACTCAAAAATTCATTTAATTATCAATTTAAATTAAATTAAAATCAAGGGTCGTTACAAACTTCCCCCCTTAAAAGAATTTCGTCCTCGAAATTCGCAGGCACGAAAACAACACAGAGATAGACAGATTCGATCTCCTATAATTCCTCAAACTTAAGATATGAATTCCAAACTCAAGTCGGAATATCTCATAATACATACTAATTTGTCCCTCTTCGGACTTCGATCTACCCAAGAAATTATAATAAAATTTCAAATTTGGTTTTAAACGAAATCGTTTTATCGATTCAATTCAAATTTATCCTCATATTCTATTAATCAATTTAACTCAAATTAAAATTTCCAATTTATTTAAAATTTTAATCTCAAATTTCCAATTCATATTCATTTAGATTTAAATCAAAAACTGATAAGAAACTGATGAAGATACGAAGTAAAAATTTTCTACAACGATTCGTAGGCCATCATCGCACCGAAACTTCTTCTTGTAGCTGGTACGAAGAAATGAAAAGAATTTGGAAACGAATCAAAGAAGATTGATAAGAAAGTTGTTTCCACTGTTGCAGGGTATTGACATTTATAGTCGTATTCCCTTGTCCCCTATCTCATCCTCTTCTTGCACTCATACTCACTTTCAGTGGATAGTAAGAGAATTTACTGAGACATTCAAGCGGATATCTTAAGGATATACTCATTCTAGAGTTTACTTCACTCTATCTCTAATGAGTTACTTAACGTGTTATACTCCTGAGCTAAAGTTCAACCTTAGCTCTGATACCAAATGTAACGTCACAGATTTTTCGTGTTCGAAAATCCACATCCATACTTTACATCGTACTCGAATGCCGTAAATTCGACCGTTCAAATCCGAGTCGCCGGAGCTTATAACACAATTAAGTAAATAACACAGCGGAAGAAATGAATAATACATTGATATACAACACTGATACAATATCTGATACAACAGAATGATAAAATGAATATCAATATACATTAGAGATATGATACAACAAATAGCAGCGAAAAGAAAATAGATAACACCAGCAGCGGATGCTCTCCATCATCAAAGCACCAATCCAGAAATATCTCGAACTCCCAATAACGATGCACAAAGATAAGCAAGTGCAGTCTGATCCAAAGACTGAACTAGCTCCAGATAATCTACTAATCTGACTATCTGAAAAACCCAACTCTAGACTGCCCGTGTAGAAAAATTTTGAGCATCCAGAGTTTAGGAAAGAAACAATATGTAACGAGACAGATTTTGCCCGCTCGAAAATCGACATCCATACTTTACATCGTACTCGAATGTCGTAGATTCGACCGTTCAAATCCGAGTCGCCGGAGCTTATAACACAGTTAAGTAAATAACACAGCGGAAGAAAAAGAATATAGATATACAACAACTGATACAATATCCAGATACAATGATGATACAATGAATATCTATATACATCAGAGATGATACAACAAATAGCAGCGGAAAAGAAAACGATAACATCAGCAGCGGATAATCTCCATCTTCAAAACGCCAATCCAGAAATAGCTTGAACTCCCAATGACGAGGCACAAAGATAAGCAAGTGCAGTCCGATCCAAAGACTGAACTAGCTCCAAATAATCTACTCGACCTAAATATCTAAGAAACCTAACTCTAGACTGCCCGTGTGGAAAATAGTAGGCACCCAGAGTTTAGGAAAGGAACAATAAACTCCGAGTCAGTCGTGGGACTGGTGTGAGCAACAAAACAGTTTATTATCTTTAAATCAAACACAAAAGAATTTTAAACATTAAAACCCGCAATGCTTTTGGAAAATGAAACTACCATAAGGCCTCCCGCACACACACACAATGCAAACGCAGAATCGGAGGAGATTTCTCTTTATGATAGTCAAAGATGCTTACTATGCAAAATCATTGGTTATTATTACTAGTGCATAGTGAAGAAAACATTTTGAAAGTATAATATTAATCTTAGCCAACATACAACCATTATTATATGCCTACTATAGCTACTATGTTCAATAGCAGGTTACCGCCAAATTCCATAGCAGGTAATACAACTAAAACCGTACAAGGTTCGTATTGTTTCTTTGGGTTTTCCAACAAATGGTCAGGCTAAGGAACTTCCTTTCCTCCTGCCAAATGGGATCGCCTCTGGCTGGACGTCCCGAGAGACAAACTGCTCTCTGCCAAACAAGGCCGGGCTACTCCTGTAACAAGTAACTCACGAATATGCCATCCCCCGGTCCTTTGGGACCTTTATCCGAGGCCTCGGTATCCAACATCACACATAATAAATAAAGTGTGTCCACATGAGTAAGTATCTGGGCTCCATACCATGATACTACCCCTTTCCAGAAGGAAATGACATACCCTAAAGGGCGCGACCCTCATAACCTTGCCGCAACATTCCTGTTTCGACCATTTCCGAGGAGTGAGGTCTGACGAAGTCTCGTCCACAAAGCTACGCTTTGTCACAAAGCCATGCTTTGGGTCAACAGATGATCGAAGAAATGATCACAAAGATAAATGATCAAACAAATGATCATATCACAAATGATCAAACAATGATCATCACACAGCAACACTCAGCATGTCACATTACCAAATTGGGATATATCGCTGATAACTTTCAACTACATAACCTCTGAGCTCGTACGTCTCAGAGAAGGGTGTTAAGCTAAGAGAATAAATTCTCCGCCACCAACAGAAATGTATTTGAAAGAAATCGGCTTTATATCTCAAAGTGTAATGTCAGACCGTAACCATACAAGTCTGTTTCGGGTTCGAACAGAACCGAAGGCACTTCTCACGAAGCCCTTGCAAATCCGGATAATTTTCAAATCACGTCCGGACTTCCCATCACAAAAGAGTGATATAAATCTCTATACCGGAGCAACTCGGTGTAGAGACATTCGACAGGTTGTCCTTTCATTTTTCGAAAATATCCGGTCTTCAACACCGGTCTTCAAATGCCATCCATATACGATGTATCACTATTCGGAATGGGTTATATGACACAAAGGTCTTTTCCCGGCTAACCCGAATAGTGAGCGCAATATTTAAAAATATATGGATATTGGGATTTCAATTAAGTCACAACTTATTACCCAAAATCTTTCTTCAAATGGTTTAACAAATTACCATTTTCAAATCTTTAAACAAAAAGATTCATTTTAACAACCTTCAACGGTTTAAACAATTTCCACACTTTATTCTTTTAAACAAAAGATTCATTCACAGATTTTCCAAATCAATTTCCATTTCAATTTGATTAACTCGTTAAATCTTTTAAATCAAGATTTAACTCATAGCTTTCAAAACAATTCCATTTCAAATGGTTAAACAAATCATCATTTTAAATCTATTAAAAATAAATAGATTTAATTCATAGCTTTCTAAAAGAATTCGTTCATAACTTGGAAAACCATTTCTTTCAATTCATTCTTGAAATTCCTTTAATTAAACTGGAATTTCATTCTTATCTGAAAGCTTTTATCATTTGAAAACAACAGTTCCATTTCAGAAAATCTGATTCATTCATATGAGTTAAGGTTCTTGGGTTAAATCCAAATTCTCAAAATTATACTTTTAAAATGGTTTAACTTCGTATAAACACATTTATAACATCTTTAAATCCCTAGTTTCAAATCATAGGATTCAATTTCAACTTGAATTCAAATTTAAATCAAATTATTTAAATTTTCAAAACTCGATTAAGTTATTCAAAATAACTTTTATGTTTGAAATTCCATTTCAAAAGCTTTTCACTTTAAACCTAAATTTCTAATTTCAAAATCAATTGAAATTAAAATTTCAATTTCAAAAACATCAAATTTAAATTATCTGTGACTTAACCGATTTCCACGTGAAATCCATATTGTGTGTGTAAAGGTGTAGTCCAGGGGTTTAACACAATAGTGCAACACAACGAATCATCACAGATCAGAATATAGAAATATAGTTGATAAGCGATATAAACTATAATGCTCATCTTTATTCACAGATCACAGATATATATAAATTTCAGATAAATAAATTACAGATCACAACATAAATCAGGATGTATCACAAAGCATCCTATATCAGGGATATTAAATAATTCACATTTAACAGAATCCAAACATTCATAACTTGGATCAATAAATTATCTAATTAATTTAAATCAGATTAATTACTTATGAATAAATTACTAATCCTGGTTAATTAATTATCATTTAATCATTTATTAGTTAACCTTCAATAATGAATTTATTAACCTTTAATTATTAATTAATCAACCTTTAATCATTAAATAATTAACCTTAAATTATTTAATTATCTTTTAATTAATTTTCCCTAATTAATTACATTAATTAATTAATTCTCAATAAATTATTATTCCTTGACCATCTTCATTAATTAACCTTCAATTAATAAATCTAAGTAATTAATCCCTTATTACTTTCCTTAATTCCTTCCATAAAATAATCATCCTCTTTAATTAATTACATTTAGTAATTTCTCATTAATTACTTCTCCAAGTAATTATACTTCCAAAATTATCAAGTGATTAATCTAAATTAATTAAAATAAATTAATTAATTCAAATTAACCAAATTACTCAATTAATTACAATAAGTAATTCATTCCTTAATTACTTCCCATTATTAATTACACTTAAACAATTACAATGTTGATTATTAAATTAATTAATCCAATTAACTATTAAAGATCAATTATATTAATTAATTCTAAAATAATTTGGTTAATAACCTTCATTTACATTTATTTAATTACTTTTATAAATGATAACTTACCATTTCCTCATTTTTTTTATTATAGGTTCAATTAATCACTCATCAATTAATTAAAGTCAAATCTATGATTCTTAATTACCCATTAATTACTTAATTCATTATTTACTTTAATTAATACATTTAAACTTATAATTACTAATTCAATCAATACGAATTATCGATTTATCATTCTAATTTTTCTAATGGTTAATGAATTTAAATCTTTATCTTCATTACTTAAAGAAAACCCATTTTCCATTTATTTATTAAATTCCAGTTAAATATGTTTAAAACATTATTTCAAAATTTCTTTTGAACTTTCATTTTAAAATTTCCAAGTTCAAACGATCACCAATTTAACTTTAAATCACTTTATAAACTAACCTTTAAAATCTTTAAATTATAACTTAAAACAATATTTTGCTAGGAAGGAATTTAAATCAATTTCCCTTTAATTCAAAATATACAAACCTATTTAAATTATTTAAATTTATAAACTCCTTCCATTTCAAAATCTAGCAGCTAAAATTTATTTTAGACTCAGTTAAACTCGATTTCCATTTTAAAACCCAACACTTTAAAAACTGGGAACAAGTTTACAGGTTAAAACTGGAAACACTATACCCAAGCTAACCCTTATTTACTTCGAGTAAAAATAGGGATTCACTCGAGCAAAACCACGTCCTACTCGAGTAAATCTCGAGTTTCCCAACGTTAGTTTCGAAACCAAAAAAACAGCTTCACCAGAAAAATCGCTCCACCGTGCACGTGCACGTCTCCGATCGCTACTTCCGGTCAACCACGACCATCTCCACATATCGGCTATCACCTCCACATCCTATCCCAGGCCTCAGATCATCACTCCAGACTCGCGATCGAACTTCGAGTTGCTCAAACCAAAGCCTGGAAACATGAAAACGACATCGCCTCGAAACCTGGCAACACCCCGCGCTCCACGCTCCGACCACCAGAGGCCACCAGACTCCGGTCGTAGCCTCGTCTATCTCCCCTCTACCAAATCCCATAAGCACGCTACACTCGATCAATCATCGACGTCGAATGAGACGTAATGCCATAGCCCACTAAAACTAGGTTACCAGATTTCAAATGCTTCCCGCCACCGCCACGTTCATCTGCCGACCATCACAACAATTTTCCGCGAACCCCTGGTCACTCCTCCACCTCCAGACAAACAGTCGACATCTCCAGTCGTCGATATCACCTACGGCAGCTCAAAAAGCCTACAACGGTCGAACTAAAATTGCTCTCTGCCCCTAGCTTTAAAAATTATAATTCTTGTTTAAAAAATCTTGTTTTTGTATATAGTTTCACCTTGTACACCTGATTTCCTAAAACAAGAAAGTTGTTTTAAAACTTTTTTGCAGTTGAACTTTGTTCTTTTGGTTTCCAGAGTCGATTTCAAGTTGATTTAGCTTAAATAAATTTTTAACACCGAGATTATAGTCAAACGAACTATTTTTGTTTACATCTTACATTCAAACAATTATTATATCCAGAGATGAGGGTTTGTTTACCAATCTACTCAAGGAAATAAACAACATATAACAGAGTACAGAATAACAAGTGTACACATATACACAAATTTGCACAACCACATATGTACATAATATATGTTATCACAGAGATAAGCACGCACCATATTAACTTAAGTTATAAATTTTAAATAAAATGTTACTCACCTTAGAATCCAGAAAAGAAACAGAGAGAGACGGAGTTGTTTGCAACAACTTTGAGAAATTTGTTTGCTAAAGATCTTCTTTGATTCTCTTCTATGGTTTTGATGAATTATTGTTTGTTTTAAGTTTTAAAGATGATGTTTTCTCTATATTTTCTCAGCTCGAACTGAAATGAAGAGGTTGATATGTATAAATAGAAAGAAGAAATTTTGTAAGAGGTAGGTTTTATCTGGGTTTGCATTTTTGCCTGGTACACAAACTTCTTTTTATAAATATTGGTCAGAGATCTTTTCTTCTACATGGCTGATTTTCGAAGGCCGAGTTTTTGGACTCTTACAAACGACCTCAAATTGATTTCAAAGTTAATGAAAGCTATTTTATAAAAGCATATATCTTGGCATAATATTGTGGATAAAATAAAGGGCTATAATTTCCTTGTTTTAAGTATGATTTCAAGGGTTAAATCATCTATATAGAATTATGTATTTAAGGAAATAAAGAGGGTATTTGGCCAAGAATTTTACTGGTGAAATTATTGTTCTTATTGCCATTAGATAAATTATGATAGGATAAATTGACTCTGAATTAGAGAATAAAGAACTAGATAATGGGACTGGTGTAGGGTAGGGCCATACACTTCAATTATTAGCCCCTAGTTGATATTAGTCCACAACAGCAGTGCGCAGGGCTTTGTTAAAGGTAAAACTAAAAGTAAATTTACATATAGAAAGGAATATATAACTTAGGTATTATTAGTTGGCCTGCAAAACCATTAGGTCCTTAGTGAGCCTAGCAAAACTATGAGATAGATAAATAGTCATGATAACACTAAGATAATTAAGTTTGGATGAACAATCCAGTTTTCTCCTAACGGGAAGATAGAGAATTTTGATATATCTAATAGGCCCAAGTCAACTGTACCGGTTTGTAGTAACCTTGGAAAAACTATGAAGTAGAGACAAACAGTCAATTAATTGAGATAGACACATGCAGCCTATGCATTAGGAAAGTGTGGTATGTGCGTCACGATATAATATTTTGTTTGCTAGTTTTCAATTTTTATAATGAAACGGAAATTTTCAGCGATTTTGGATAGACGAAAACTTCCGAATCATTATAGAACTTATAGTTATGTGTTTTAAAAATATAAAGTTGAGTTTATATAACACTTAGATTTGAAAAGGTAGTAAGTTAAAACAAGTGTTAAATGGTTAAACATACATGTTAAAAAAAATTAATGTTTTGGTATATACTCTTAGAATGTAGTGGAGTATTATACGAGTATGAACTTAAGCTATAAAATGTTTATAAACTTGAAGTTAGGTCTTATGAAATGGTTCATAAATGATTTTAGTATGGAATGACATACTATTTGTATAAAGAAATGTGATATAAAGAAATGGGTATAGTCATGAAACCAATAGGGTATGTACATAAGTTAAACGTAGATCATTTTATTTGCATGACTATTCCTAATTCAGTATTCGAGTACATGTTTTCTAGGTAATTTACACCGGTCTGAACAAGGATTTACCACTTGATTCTTCACAGCAAACACTTGATATGGGTATGTACATAAGTTAAACGTTTGGGGAATGATTCTTCGATTTGTTATAAGGTAGCATAAATAATCATCTAAGTAATGACCTGAGGCTGTTGAGTGTAAGGTATTCTTTGTAGATAGTTTATCGTTCTTGGGCGATGAGAGAGTTTTGAATCGGAGCAAACAACGAGCATTGGTTGCTAGAGACTGTGAATGGTAATTGGGTACTTGTGTGCTTGTTCCTTTGTTAAAGTTAAAAACTATGAAGTAGAGGTAAAACTGGTGTTTAGCTCTAAAGTTTTCTTTATAAGTTATTTCATGGACACATGCAGCCTATGCATTAGGAAAGTGTGGTATGTGCGTCACGATATAATATTTTGTTTGCTAGTTTTCAATTTTTAAAATGAAACGGAAATTTTCAGCGATTTTGGATAGACGAAAACTTCCGAATCATTATAGAACTTATAGTTATGTGTTTTTAAAAATATAAAGTTGAGTTTATATAACACTTAGATTTGAAAAGGTAGTAAGTTAAAACAAGTGTTAAATGGTTAAACATATATGTTAAAAAAAATTAATGTTTTGGTATATACTCTTAGAATGTAGTGGAGTATTATACGAGTATGAACTTAAGCTATAAAATGTTTATAAACTTGAAGTTAGGTCTTATGAAATGGTTCATAAATGATTTTAGTATGGAATGACATACTATTTGTATAAAGAAATGTGGAATAAAGAAATGGGTATAGCCAAGAAACCAATAGGGTATGTACATAAGTTAAACGTAGATCATTTTATTTGCATGAACTTAAGCCCAAGTCAACTGTACCGGTTTGTAGTAACCTTGGAAAAACTATGAAGTAGAGACAAACAGTCAATTAATTGAGATAGATTGGTCGGGTTTACCCATTCAACATGCATGCATATGATTGTTTATGTTTATTTACCCATTGTGAATGCAGGAGCATGATTGTGATTGACATATTTTCAGAAGATACTAGTGAGGGGAAAACCCGTTCCACTCAGCTACGTGGTCTCACTAGATATCTATTATCGAGATGACATATTATTATTCATACCGGACTTTTTTGTCTGACCCTAAGTTTTTGTTTTTCCCCTTTAACTCTTGTGTGCTTATTCGAGTAGTTTGAGAGTAAGGTTTCCAGGTTTTAGGTTTGACATATAAAGCTTCCAAAGATGTGCAGGAGGCAGAGCTAGCTATATAGGAGTCTATTTATGTTCGCCGTGTTGTTATCATATTGTTTGATTGTATGTAATGACAAAAGTTGTATCTGTCTAGTAGTAAACTTTAATCAACCAAGGGGGCAACTTCATATGTCTCCTCGGTGTATTTTGTAATAATTATATTTTATCTAAACTTGGGCAACGTTTTGGGATTATGTAATGAATATGGAAATTATTAATGAAATGTGTTTAAAAAAATTCATATTCCTGTGCTTCTGATGTTAACGATGCTATTAAACGATTTCATTTCATCACTGGAGAATAATACTATTGATGACTGCAGCTTCAGTAGCACTTATTTTTGGGCCTCGCAATATGGGATGTTACATAACCCAACCCCACCTTGCAACCACCTTCCTCCTTTTCCTTCTTTGCTTTCACTCTTGCCTTTTGCCTCCTTCACTCTCTAATTGCTCATGGCTGTGCTAAGTGGGGAAACATTTCTTCATTTCTTCAAGATTTAACATAGTGGAAGGTGTTGTAATATTATTCTAAGGCTTCACTCTGATTTGGATGAGTTTTGCAAATATTTTGCTTTAGGAAATTAGAGAAAAAGAAGACATGATGTTTGCACAAAAAATGGGCAAACACCTTCAAGACGATGTAGTAGGGCTGTGAATACTGTTTGTAGCATACAACTATCGTTTAATGGATTTTAGTTGTGAGTGTATGTGGTAGAAAATCAATAGTTTGCAATAAAGAATAAATAAAGGACTGAAATGTAAAAAGACACAGAATTTATAGTGGTTCGGCCTGAATGTGCCTACATCCACTGTTCCTCTTTTATTATCTCTTTCATATCTAATTACATGTACAAGATTTGTATATGAGTGAACTTATTGTTGGAACTAAGGGTTTTCCCTCTCAAAGTTGTCTGCCATTGTTGGTGGAAGCTTAACTCTTTTCCATCCTCTATATGATGCCACATGCCTAGTATTTATAGAGTGAGGTTGTGAGGAGAGGCAGATGAGTATATGGCTTATGGGCTTTGGTTCAACCTCTCTTCCTCTAGGCTTTGGTTCAACCTTTCTTCCTCTAGGCTTTCGTTTAACCTTTCTGTTGTTCCACTGCTCTTGCATGCCAGTGGAATACTATCCTTGTAGCTCCCTTCAGTTGCCCATCCAGACCTTAGAGTCTTAAATGCTGGAACATGTATGTTCATCCTAAAAGTACAAAAAAGAGTGGATCCAGCCCAGAAGGGCTGGACCGGATATGTCGGGTGGGTCCAGCCCTAAAAGGGTTGGACCAAGTGGGTCCAGCCCCAGAAGGCCAGGACCACGTAGGTGTGGCCCCAGACCAGGTGGGTCCGGCCCTATGGTGCCGGACCAGGTGGTCCCTAGTCCGTAGGGCTTGACCAGGAAGCTGGTCCGGTAGTGTCAGACCAAGTGGTCCCTAGTCCAGCCCTGCCGGACCAGACCAGGCTGGTTCGGCAGTGCCTTGCTGGACCAGGCGGGTCCAGCACTGTGCCGGAATTCCTGGTCCGACACTGTGGCGACCAAAAATCTGGTTCGGCATTTGCCAGACCAAGTGCGGGTCCGATATTTGTCGGACCAAGGAGGTCCGGCTTGGGACCGGACCACGTGTTCGGTCCTAGAGCATCGGACCTATGCATGTCTGGCCCTCCTTGGATGGACCAGGTTGTCTAGCCCTGAGGGGCCGGACCTGTGCGGGTCTAGTCCTCCTGGGCCGAACCAAGATGTCCGACATGTGGGGCCGGACCTGTGTGGGTCCGGCCCCTATAGGCTGGACCAAGCTGTTCGGCCTTGTAGGGCTGGACTTGTGTAGGTCCGGCCCTACCGAGTCGGGTTTTTTGGTTCGGCCCTGCTGGGCCGGACTCGTGTGGGTCCGGCCTGGGCTGTTAGGCCATGCGAGGCCGGGCACGTGCGGGTCCAGCTCTGCTGGGCTGGATTTGGCGAGTCCGACCCCGTTGGGCTGGGCTTTGCTAGGCCTATACGGACCTGATTTTGTAGGGCAGTTTCTTTCCTGGTTTAGGCAGGGCCGAGCCCTGGCCGAAAATGGTCTTCGAGGCTTTATAGTCGGACCGTGTTAGGCAAATCTTAGAATGACCATATCTTTCAAATTGTTATTCGGATTGAGACGCAGTTCGTACCGTTGCTCACATCTTGACCTTGTCAACATTTCTAAGCAGCTCTGAGTCTATTCAAGGACTTTGACAATTTTTCCTTTGACTTTTCATATTCACTATGCAGTGGGCGAGAATGCCCACAACACATGAAATAGCTCACTTTTGCTCTGTGAATTTGTAAATATTATACAAGGTTGTGCCTCTCCTTATATAGTCTTTAAGATGGTGAGCCTTGCTCACACCCTCTACCATGCCATGAAAGGCTCATCTCCCATTACTTCTCTTTCACATCGCTTCTCCTTTAGTTAAATACTTTTATACCCTTCTCCTTATAACATCTCTTATCCACTTGGAAGCTTCTAGAACCTTCCATTGCTTTATGAATAGGAGTGTGTGTTAATTAGTTTTTAATGTATTCATTTGATCATTAGACGAGGGCAAAAGGGTTTGAACAACTTATATCGATTAAAAAGCTATTTACCGATAAACTGAGGTCACATTATCAATTTTTCTTCGAAGAATATATGTTTGTAAATAATTTTCAAAAACAAGTTAGTTATCATTATTCTTTAATTAAATAATGTTTAATAAGGTTATAAAATCATATTTATAGTACTTAATTATATTTCAAAACATTTCAATATTCGAAGACGAATTGTTGGAATTTCCGTGTCACTACATTCTCCCCAACTTAGAACATTTCGTCCTCGTAGTTCAAACAAGAACGATAATCAAAGGAGATGGAAGAATAAGATATATATATATATATATATATATATATATCTTACTACTAAAACAATATACAAACTAAACTGCAAACCAAAATGCATACTTTGCGATTCCACCTCAAGCGATGAGTTCGCTACAAAAGATGTACGATACTGAGATAAAAAGAATCCTAATCTCTAAGCAAATATGGATGGAATTCCCTCAAATTGTCCTCTGTCTTCCTCGTGCAACCCTGAGCACCCTTGCTCCATGGCACTTCTAACTTTAACAAAGGAACAAGCACACAAGTACCCAATTACCATTCACAGTCTCTAGCAACCAATGCTCGTTGTTTGCTCCGATTCAAAACTCTCTCATCGCCCAAGAACGATAAACTATCTACAAAGAATACCTTACACTCAACAGCCTCAGGTCATTACTTAGATGATTATTTATGCTACCTTATAACAAATCGAAGAATCATTCCCCAAACGTTTAACTTATGTACATACCCATATCAAGTGTTTGCTGTGAAGAATCAAGTGGTAAATCCTTGTTCAGACCGGTGTAAATTACCTAGAAAACATGTACTCGAATACTGAATTAGGAATAGTCATGCAAATAAAATGATCTACGTTTAACTTATGTACATACCCTATTGGTTTCATGACTATACCCATTTCTTTATATCACATTTCTTTATACAAATAGTATGTCATTCCATACTAAAATCATTTATGAACCATTTCATAAGACCTAACTTCAAGTTTATAAACATTTTATAGCTTAAGTTCATACTCGTATAATACTCCACTACATTCTAAGAGTATATACCAAAACATTAATTTTTTTTAACATATATGTTTAACCATTTAACACTTGTTTTAACTTACTACCTTTTCAAATCTAAGTGTTATATAAACTCAACTTTATATTTTTAAAAACACATAACTATAAGTTCTATAATGATTCGAAAGTTTTCGTCTATCCAAAATCGCTGAAAATTTCCGTTTCATTTTAAAAATTGAAAACTAGCAAACAAAATATTATATCGTGACGCACATACCACACTTTCCTAATGCATAGGCTGCATGTGTCCATGAAATAACTTATAAAGAAAACTTTAGAGCTAAACACCAGTTTTCATTTCAAATCATTTTGAAATAATATGTACATATAGCTTTTGTATATCAAATGATACTTTGGGATTTAAATCGAATCTATTTACTAAAACAACTTTGTAGTATCCCTTACTTAGAAACCCGAAAAGAACATTGATGATGCTGCAGTCATCACCGAAATTATTTTCAAGCGACAAAGGTGAGTTTAGTACATCCAAAACATACTTTTGGTACTTAACCAAAATCATTCCAAAGCGGTATCAAATACTTTGTATAATAATACTAAGTATCATGATCTAAACCAATCCCCAAATATTTACTTTTAGAAAGACTAATATTATTTCTTCGAAATCTTGAAAAACATTTTTAAAGATACCGGAATTTAAGTTCTCAAATTCTCTACTTAAATCCTTTTCATTTATAAACCATGTTTTATAAACTATACTTATAAAAATTCATCTTCATATATAAATCTTTTCACAAATATTTATTTCCAAAATATACTATCTTTCCTTTTGATTATAGTAAATATCTTTTACTAAATTTTAACTTCTAACTTAACATTATCACCAAACGTCTTATAGTCAAATCGTGAAACTCAATCCATAAGGTATTTGTTTTAGTGTACCATAATTACTGCCTACCCAACCCATGATGTAGAAAGGTAAAGCTGTTCATAAACTAGTTGAGCACAAATTAACAATAAACAATAGTCAATGATACTAAACTGGTCGAGCATGATTAAACAATCATCAAGGTTATAGGATATGAAACTATGAGAAGCACTAGAGTCAAACAATCATGAATAGGAAAGCCATAAACATATAGTATACCCTTAAGAATCTGCTTTCCCTTCTCAGCTGTAGAAATGGAAGGTGTTGAAAAAACAACAAAGACTCTAGGCTTGTGAAGCCCCACCTCTATGCTCACGCTAACCAAGAACACTACTGGGTAATGCTGTCGACTAGCGTGAAGAATAAGGCTGTTGAGGAGCGACCATTTGTGTAATTGCCTTATGCGAACACCGATATGACAGATAGTATAACATGCATTTCATTTCATGAGGAAATCCGACATACCGATACAAACTCAAAGCTACCACACAGTGTCTAAGTGGACCCTCAGAAACAAATATAGAAATAAACATAACACAAATTAGTCACAGACGTTCATATCTCAAAGGCGGAAACATATATGAATATATAACATAAAGAAGTGTACATCAGAGTAATGGTCAAATAAGGTCCACAATATCACAAAAGAATAGATACAAGTGCTAGACAAAAGAATATGTATACATCATGGAGTCTATATCTCGAATGTATAACAACAAAAACTACAACTATTCTGTAGTTAGACAAAAGTCAGAAGATGGTCCAAATAAGGAGTCAAGCTGAAGCACCTGTAACATCTCGGTCTGACCCGAGTATTATTTAATAAGAAAATAATAAACGGATCAGTCTAGCTATAAATATCAGATAAAGGAATGAGATATAAGCAGAGATATAATAAAATCGTATATTAACAATAATGTCATAATAGAACAAATATGATTTAAACAACAACAAAATCATATAATATCTCAAAATCTCAAAACACCAAAAATAATATCATATTCTTTATTTTATTCACCAACTACAAATATTGACAAACATATTATTGCCAATTACAAAAGTTGGTGAAACACAAATTCTAGAAATCGTCAATCAGAAATCCAGAAATCACAAAAGGGGGAGGCCTATCATAAACGGGAGCATGAAAACACACCAACACATGTATCACAAATGGAACGCTATTCCATGGTCGCTAACCATAAAAATTGAGTCGAAGCTCCATAAACGGTCCGAAGACCACGGGTCGCTACCCCGCCAAACTGAACCGAAGTTCCACAAAAACAGGGTTTAGTCTCCCTCGTAGACAAATAGACATCGCACATCGCTAGTCTAAATCACAAAATGATCATCATCGATCAATAAAAGTGTCGATTACACTAAGCCAGTAAATATAAGAGTTTAGCTTCATGTCCCATAACCACTAGCTTAACTTAAATATTTACGAACAAATTGTAGATTTCCACTCGAAAATTGTCACAAGATTTTCAATCGAACAAGTCCAAAAATCAACCGACGAAGTAAACGCAAGCGTTTCATACCACTTGTTTTGCTAAGCCATTTAATTATATTTTCTCATACGAATGAGTTAAAGGTTTGTGTATACTAATAGATTAGAAGACGGTTTTGAAAACAAGCTTTATATTTAAAATAGAGTTGAAATCATCTTTGTAGAAGAGTTTGAATATTTACTACTAGTATAGGAAACCTTTATATTTTAAAGTGACAAATCACAGAAATGATTGTAGAAACAATCAATCACCAAAATCCACGTTCGAAGACGCGAATAAAATCCAAAGAAATCAATACCAATTCTATTAAAATGGACATTCTCAAAAATCCCAAAAAAGAAGTCATCAATGAGGATAATAAGTGATAACGAGAAATCAGATAACCTTGAATCGATAAAGGTTGGGAATCAAAACAATATATAAAAGAAAACTGTTGGAACTCTGGAAATACATACTCCAGACGTCTGGGGTATATGCTCAGACGTCTGTAGTAAGTTTCGGGAAGTTCGCTGAAACAAACCACAGACGTTTGAGCTTACCTGTAGACGTCTGGTGACGATTGTTTTTCAGCCAAGTGGAAGAGCAAACTCTCACACTTGCACCCGGTCGAGCAATGGACTTTAGGGCTTTTTCCAATCGACAATCCGGCCCTATAGGCTCTCCGATTCACCACCAAAAACATGTTCACAAATCAAAGAAAGGATTTTCAAAGTTTAACTTCAAAACACCAAAAATTGAAATGTTCGCCAAATCAATTCAAACCAAAAAAAATTGAACTTGAAATAGTGTTAGGAATTCATACCTAACATCAAAGATAGTTATAGTCATAGATGTGAGATAAAAATATCACCTTTAAACCCAAAACAAATGAAGATGAAGCTATAAAGCAATGGCAAGGACAATCACTCTTCAATTCTAACAATTGTAACATTCTCCAATATCAGCAGAAAAGAGGCTCCGGGCACTTGTTTGCATAATGGTCCTTAGAACCACAATTGTAACATTCTCCACGACGAGTGTTAGGAGTACTTGCTACCGAAGTTGTTTGCTTCCCCTTTTTGTTGGGATTAGGCTGGGATTTAAAAGGTCTCTTCTTGCTGTATTTTGTTTGTCCTCAACATCACTATCTTTATCTGCCTCCTCGAGTCGAAGAGCAATATCAACAAGTTAGTCAAAAGAAACTTCTAATTTCAGAAGAAATGGCTTTTTGAGGCCTTGTTCAAGCCATAAACAAATCTCTGGTTTTTCTTCAATGGGGTATTAATATAGGGCCAACAAGTTTGAATCTAAGCTTAAAAGAGAAACATTTCCTAAGTTAGGTTTAGGAATTTCTGAAATTGATGAGAGAATGAGTTGGATAAGAAGAAGAGGAGGCTTACCAAAGCTTTTTCTATTGATTTGGAGCTAGAACTTGATTTGCAAATGGAAACTAGGGCCTGGAGTTTTAATTTCCCATTCCTCTCTCCATTATTGCTAAAGCTTGAGTATTAGGAAATAGAAATGAAGTAATGAAGAGAAGAGGGGTGAAGCTTGGGTGTAATAGGCTGAAACAAAACCAAAGCCCTAAGTGAAAAAGTAGCAAAATTCCACTAACTCCAAACATATCAAAGTTTATACTCAAAAAGATCACAAACGTCATTTTCAACTCAATGGGGTGGTCTCGAGTCCCAATTCGACTGTTTGCAAAAAGTAGCTTTTCAGACTAAAATCCTACTAACGATACCATATTTAAATAAAATATTTAAATAGATAATTGTAAAATATGCGGGTTGTTACAGACTCCCCTCCTTAAAGAAATTGCATCCTCGCAATCATATGAAATATTTGAACAAAAAGTAACAACCATAAAAGCATATCAACACAAAAAGAAGAAATTTGAAATAAGAAGTTCACCTCAAAGTGCTCAAGAGAGTAAGTCCGAATGTGTTCGCTCGATGAATTCTCTAGATTCCCAAGAGCAATCATTAGGATTTGAGGATCATTAAACTTTCACAAGCGGGACATCTTTATTTTGAAGGCGTTTAACCTCCGAAGCAATAACACGAATAGGATGTTGCTCATACATTAAATTAGGCGAAACTTCAATTTCTTCAACAACACCGGGCTCAAGAATAGTGTCGGAATCTCGAAGGCATTTTCGTATTTGAGAGACGTGAAACACGTCATGAATAGCAGAAAACTGAGCCGGTAACGAAAGGCGATAAGCCATGGAACCAATGCGTTCGATGATGGGAAACGGGCCAATATATCGAGGTGCTAATTTTCCCGATCGACTGAAACGCACAACACCCTTCATAGGTGAAACACGAAATCTCCCACAGAAAATTCTAATTTCCTTCTCCGATTATCGGCATAGGATTTTTGTCTACTTTGAGCTTCTTTCATCCTATGACGAATAAGGTCAATCTTTTCTGTGGCATCACGAATAAAATCTGGTCCTAAAACCAGCTTCTCACCAGCTTCAAGCCAACACGAAGGAGATCGGCATGGCCTTCCGTATAGTGCCTCGAAAGGTGCCATACCAATACTAGATTGGAAGCTATTATTATAAGAAAATTCAACAAGAGAAATATGATCTTCCCAACTTCCACCAAAATCAATAACACATGCACGAAGAAGATCTTCAAGAGTTTGATTCACACGCTCGGTTTGTCCATCGGACTGCGGATGATAAGCGGTGCTAAAATTAAGCTTCGTTCCCAAAGCTTTTTGAAAACTCTTCCAAAATCCACTAGTAAACAATGGATCACGATCACTAATAATAGAAGTAGGAACTCCATGCAATTTAACAATTTCTTTAATAAAGAGTTTGGCCAAAATAGGTACGGTTCGATTGGACCGAACGGGAATAAAATGGGCGGATTTTGTAAGTCTATCTACTATCACCCATAGGCTATCATGGCCCGAACGAGAACAGGGAAGACCGTCAATAAAATCCATGGAAATTTGATCCCACTTCCATATTGGAATTTCCAATGGTTGCAATAACCCACCGGGCCTTTGATGCTCGGCCTTTACAAGTTGGCAAGTCATGCAACGCTTAACAAAGTTAGCAATATCATATTTCATTCCCTCCCAATAATAAAGTCGCTTCATATCCGCGTACATTTTACTACTACCGGGATGAATGGTAAATTTAGATCGATGAGAATCTTCTAAAATATCTTTACGAAGATCAATAATATTTGGCACAATAAGTCTACCAAATTTTCGAATACCGCCATGAGTACAATATCAAAGTCTATCAAACCTTCAATATTGATTTTATCCCTACAACTTTGACTAAGAAGAACCAATTCGGGATCATGCTTTTGAGCTTCAAGAATGCGGTCTAAAAGAGAAGGATGAGTCTCAAGGCTACATAAAACAAGAGATGAACATAAATCGGATTCACGATCTCGAATCTCACAAGTGGATAAAGTCTCGAGATCGTTCCATTCGAATATCATCATAGAAACAACCGCTTGTCGCTTACGACTAAGGGCATCGTCAACAAGATTTCCCTTTCCGGGAGTATAAATAATATCAAGATCATAAGATGCAAGGAACTCGAGCCAACGTTGTTGATGCAAATTAAGTTCCTTTTGGGAAAATAATACTTCAATGATTTATGATTGTTGTAGAGAACAAACTTCTCTCCCAAAAAATAATGACGCCAAATTCTAAGGGCGAATACTATAGCCGCGAGCTCTAAATCATGAGTGGCATATCTAGTCTCGGCAGGCTTTAATTGCCTAGAAGCATAAGTGATAACACGTTCCCACTGCATGAGAATGGCACCCAAACCAACACGACTAGCATCGGTGTAAATAATAAAATCTTTGTTCCCATCGGGAATCACAAGAATAGGAGCATCGGAAAGGAGTTCTTTTAATTTTTGAAATGAAGCTTCACATTTGGCTGACCAAATGTATTTAACTCCCTTCTTGGTCAAATTAGTAAGAGGTATGGAAATCTTAGAAAAGTCTTTTATGAACCGACGGTAATAGCCCGCCAATCCAAGGAAGCTACGAATTTTCGTCACACTCTCCGGTCTCTTCCAATTTTGAATCGCTTCAATCTTTGAAGGATCCATGGAAATTCCGGATTCAGAAATAATATGGCGCTAAAAATTTCACACGAGATTGCCAAAAGTGGCATTTAGAAAATTTTGCTTTCAATTGGTTGCTCCTAAGAGTTTCCAACACAATCCGAAGATGATTCTCATGCTCCTCCTCGGTTTAGAGTAAATAAGAATATCATCTATAAAGATGAGAACAAATCGATCAAGGAAGTCTTTGAAAACTCGATTCATAAGGTCGACGAAATAAGCTGGAGCATTCGTCAAATCAAATGGCATAACAAGCCATTCATAAGATCCATAACGAGTACGGAATGATGTCAAAGGAATGCTATCCTCTACAATATGGAGCTGATGAAAACCGGTTGCTAAGTCTAACTGTGAAAAGACTTTAGCACCCCTAAGCTGATCGAATAAATCATCAATCCACGGTAAGGGATATTTATTCTTGATGGTGAGATCATTAAGTTTGCGGTAGTCAACGCAAAGCCTAAGTGTACCATCAGATTTCTTCACAAAAATAGCCGAAGCTCCCCAGGGAGAGGAACTAGATTGAATAAATTACTTCGCTTCCAATTCGGATAATTGTTTGCGCATCTCCTCATTTTCTTTATTGGACATACGATAAGGAGGACGAGTAATAGGTAGAGCTCCAGGGACTAGATTAATTCGGAACTCAATTGCTCGCTTAGGTGGTAATCCTAGAACGGGCTCAAATATGTCGGGAAATTCACGAACAATGTGAATGAGGGAAATGACATCTTCCTCATCATCATTATCGTCATCATGAGGATTTAGAGAATACAAAGATGCTTTCGAATTGGAATCTGGATCTTTCAAAACAAGCGAAATCTGCTTAACAGATTGAGGATGCCGAAGATATATAGTTCGTTCAGGACATAGAATATGGGCTTCATAACGGTTAAGCCAATCCATTCCCAAAATCATTCCGAAACCAAGGTAATGCATAACATGCAAATCAGCATGGAAAGAAAAATCACATAAAATAATTTCGACATCTTTACACAATAAACTGAGTGTTGCGGATCCACCGACCGGATTCGCAATTCTCAAAGAAGTCATCAAGCCAATAACATCCAAAGACAAAGCATCAACAAGTTCTTTTGATATAAAGGAGTGAGAAGCACCCGTATCAAAAAGAACTCGAATGGAAAGATCACGAAATATAATAATACCATCAAGGATAGAATGGGAAATACCTTGACCACGAGAAGTGTTAGAAGGGGCTTGTACAACATTTAGCTTGCCTTCCTTCTTACCTTGAAGTTTGGGACACAAAGATAAAGTATGGCCCGAACTCTTGCAATATCAGCAGAAAAGAGGCTCCGGGCACTTGTTTGCATAATGGTCCTTAGAACCACAATTGTAACATTCTCCACGACGAGTGTTAGGAGTACTTGCTACCGAAGTTGTTTGCTTCCCCTTTTTGTTGGGATTAGGCTGGGATTTAAAAGGTCTCTTCTTGTTGTATTTTGTTTGACCTCAACATCACTATCTTTATTTGCCTCCTCGAGTCGAAGAGCAATATCAACAAGTTAGTCAAAAGAAACTTCTAATTTCAGAAGAAATGGCTTTTTGAGGCCTTGTTCAAGCCATAAACAAATCTCTGGTTTTTCTTCAATGGGGTATTAATATACTCGACCCCATATTTGGATAGAGATTCGAAAGAAGCGACGTAGTCAGTCATGGAAGATTCACCTTGAACAAGGTCAATGAAGCATCGAGATTGAGATACTTTTTCATCTTCCGGCATAAATTTTAATTCGAACCTTTCCCGGAATTGCTCCCAAGTAAGGTCCGCTTCAATAATTTCGGAGATTAGAAGCTCGTACCAGTTTAATGCTCTTTCTTGGAGCATACTAGAAGCCACTTGGACTCGGTGAAGATCGATAAGATTCATGCGAGAAAAGATACGATCGCATGTTCGAAGCCAAGCCTGGACTTCAATAACGCTCTCGGAACCTTTGAATGGTTTTCCACCCAAATTAGTGTAGTCACTGCACAAGCGTGCAAATCCAGACTTAGGATGTGTGGGCTCAGGAATAGGTCCGACAGCTTGAGCATTTCTCACTAGATCAAGAAGTTGCTGAGCAAACATGAATACTCCATCCTGGGGAGTAGCACAAGATTGACCGGCGCTGGGGCGGCCAGGTCTAACCATTTCTCTTCTCTAAGTAAGAAAGAAAGAAGAGGAAAAAGGTTATTCACAAAATGAATATCAATCAAACTTGGTTGATAAAAAAAGGCATCACAAAAGAAAATAGGATAGGACGGTACGAAGACTCGAATTAAATCCTATGGCATGATTCCTAAGAAAGACTCAGGACGATGATCCTTGCTAGATTATTCTATATTGTTCCGAAGTTTGGCTCTGATACCAAGCTGTGATGCCCCACCTCTATGCTCACGCTAGCTAAGAACACTACTGGGTAATGCTATCGACTAGCGCGAAGAATAAGGCTGTTGAGGAGCGACCATCTGTGTAATTGCCTTGTGCGAACACCGATATGACAAATAGTATAACATGCATTTCATTTCACGAGGGAATCCGACATACCGATACAAACTCAAAGCTACCACACAATGGCTAAGTAGACCCTCGGAAACAAATATAGAAATAAACATAACACAAATCAGTCATAGACGTTCATATCTCAAAGGCGGAAACAGATATGAATATATAACACAAAGAAGTGTACATCAGAGTAGTGGTCAAATAAGATCCACAATATCACAAAAGAATAGATACAAGTGCTAGACAAAAGAATATGTATACATCATGGAGTCTATATCTTGAATGTATAACAACAAAAACTACAACTATTCTGTAGTTAGACAAAAGTCAGAAGATGGTCCAGATAAGGAGTCAAGCTGAAGCACCTATAACATCTCGGTTTGACCTGAGTATTATTTAATAAGAAAATAATAAACGGATCATTCTAGCTATAAATATCAGATAAAGGAATGAGATATAAGCAGAGATATAATAAAACCGTATATTAATAATGATGTCATACTAGAAAAAATATGATTTAAACAACAACAAAATCATATAATATTGTTAATCCATAATTCTTCACGACTTAAGAAGGAGGCGACTCAAGAGTTAACGACTTAAGGGATTGCAAGACTTAACGAGTTAAAACTTAGATGGCCTACGACTTAAGTGATCTCAACGACCTACGACTTAGTGATCTCAACAGCCTACGACTTAAGGGGATCTACGATCTAACTACTGAGGGACTTACGAGTTAACGACTTAAAAAAAAGCTAACCGGGTTAAGGAATGTTCCGACCTAATAGTGTTACGACCTAAAGCTACAGGGGACATTGCGACTTAGCAATGTTGCGACCTAAAGACTACGACTTAAGAAGGTTCCGACTTAATGGGTTACGACTTAACTACTGTAAGTAGTTACCGACCTAAGAAAGTTAAGAAGACTCACGACTTGGCTTAAGTCATCCACAACCTAATAGCTCCGGTTCCTTACGACCTAAAAGTTACCGAGTTAGAAAACCAACACCTGCGCCTATGCCGCTTTTGCCCACTAGGTCGCTAACGACCTAGTATCCTTCCTAACCCATCTGCGACCTATAAACAGCTGCGATCTACGACTTACCTTAGGTCGCATGCGACCTATGCCTTAGCAAATATATGAAGCCATTATGTGCAGCTGTTAGAAGAAAGCCCGAGCTTCTTAGGTCGGAGACGACTTATGACCTATAAGTCGTAAACGACCTAAGGACTTAGAAGCCGAGTTCAGGACAGATTCTTCTCCTATAAATAGATTGCAATCTCCAACAAGTGGGGGACTTTTGGCCATTCATTTTCTTCAAGCGCCGTTACTCTGTCGAAATCTCCATTCATTCAGCAATCAAAGATCTTCAAACATTCGAGACGCTACAACAAGATTCGAGAGGAATTCCTTACATCCAACATGGATTCATCGAGTTTTATCGTCGAAGATTGAGCTAGTAGTCAAGATTGTTTCTTGTGATCAAATTGTACTGTTTTCATAAGAGATTTGTATCGATTTGTAACCGGATTCAATAGTAAAGAGATTCAAAGTGGACGTAGGCTTAATCTCAAGCCGAACCACTATAAATCGCTATCTTTTACTGCTTTTCTGCTATCTTACTGCTTAAATTCTGTTCCCGTCACGCGGGTGGTGCTTTCACAATCATGTTACACACACTGGGTGTTAGCGTTCACTTTTTAACGTTAACATTTTGGTGCTTTCACCGAGAAACCAACTCAGGCGATCGTCCACCATTGCTTTGCAAAGATTCATAAAGAGAACCTCTCTTAAAAACCAGAAGTTGATCCGAAATAATGGCTCCTGGAAGAAGAGGTAGACCTATCAGATCCAGAAATGCTCATGAAGGGACTTCCGCTTCCCCAACAACAGACCAAGCAACTCCTACCGTTGGAGTCACCAGGGCTGAATTGGATGACGCAGTTTCTGGATTATAACAACAAATTGAAACTCAAAACGCTTTGATGATGGATAGAATAACTGCCCTGCTCGGGGCAAATCGTCAACCAGAAAACCATCAAACTACTCTTCCTGAAATGCCACCTTTCCAAGCTGATGGTTCTATGCCGCAACCAACTTGTCATGAACATATGCCCGGGCAAACTTCCGAGGGAAGAACTGATGCTTGCCCGGAGGTGTCTTTGAACAATAAAAAGTACCTGTCCGAAATGGTTGGCCGCATCATGAAAGAGAGCATGCAAAGGGAAGAGGATGAGGCTGACTGGGGATTTGCGCCAAGCAGAACTCCGTTTACTGAAAGGATCCTGAAAGCGGAGTTTCCAAGGAAAATTGCACCTCCTACTATCCAAACCTATAGGGGAACGAGTGACCCTAATCATTTCCTAATTCCTATACAAATACGATTGGCATATGACTGGTGCAAGGGCGTCAGACGAGATTAAGTGTCGATACTTTCCAGTATACTTGGAATGTGTGGCTTTACTTTGGTTCACAAAGCTTCCAGTTCGGTCTGTAGATAAGTTCTCCGACTTAACGCAAAAGTTCAAAGAACAGTTCAGATTGTATGCTTCAAAAGCTAAGGATATAATGTCACTGTCTAACCTTGAACAAGCACCCGGAGAATCAATCAAATCTTTCTTGAGCCGTTTCAATATAGCTCTAGCCGAAGTAGAAAATGCAGAGCCACGCATGATCCTGACTTATTTGATGCGAGCCATTGATAAATCAAGCAAATTTGGAATATGGCTAAAGATGAAAGAACCGAATTCGCTTGAAATTTTTTATAAAAAGGCCGACGAGTTCATTCGCCTCGAAAGCCTTTCTACGACATCGAAAGTAGTTGTTGCCCAAGCTAATAATAACAATGTCCCATCTAATAAAAGAGAATCTGAAAGTCAGAAAAGGGAAAACGACGGAGGAAAGAATCAGGGAAATGAGAGGAAACTCCGCCGTTTCGATCTTTCAGATTTTACTCCTTTAACTGATACACCAAGAAACATCTTTTTTGCAACAAAGGACGTTGTTAGGTATCCTAAGCCACCTAAGATGAAGAGAGGTGCAGTGCGTAATGGAAAATTCTGCCAATTTCACAATCAACCTGGCCATGACACTGACCAATGTCGCCAATTAAAGAATGTGATTGAAGAATTGCTGGAGCAGGGTAAACTCCAACAATACGGCAAGAGAAGCGGAGTCGATCCAACCTCATCCACTCGGGATCAACAACGTCCTACCCATCAATCTGATTCTCTCAACAACACTGCAGTGCAAGATTCAGAAAAGCTTGTCATTAATGTTGTCACAGGAGGTCCACACCTAGCGGGCAGAAGTTGGGACGACTGCTAATTGTCCACAAAACTGCAACTGGGGCATCTTTCACTTTCTCTGGCATATAAATCCGAAGCTGCGAATCTAGTGCAAATGGAAAATCAGTCCGGAGATTCTGAAACAACAATAACTAGCATCCATTTTTTACTTAACAGCATTGCTTGAATTTGTAAAAATGATAATGGATGTGTGACTTCTGCATTGTAAACCGCTGAGAAATCAGTGTGACTGAATAATGAAAAACTATGAAGTCTGTGTTTTCTATTACGAAATGCCTGTTATGTTTCGATGTGTAAATACTCTAAATGTATTGCTAAAATGTCGATCTAATATTGCAGGTCATTAAAGCAAAGCTCACCCATCACAAAGCTAAGCGAGCCCTACAAATCACTTATTAAGCAAATACCAAGCAACCAAAAATTCCATATTCAAATCCCATATAAGAAGAACTTCACATAAAAAGTTGGGAACTCCACTGAGGCAAACCTTCGTTAAGTGGTTGTGACTGTCAATACGAACAGACATCCAACTAGGTAACTTGCATTTGTCCTGTGAAGTTGTTCAACAGTGAAGTCCACTTCTTCGGATAAGACAATTTACTTGCAAAGGAAGACGCGCTTGGAAACAATAATAAAGGGTAGCTGATTAGCAAATGATGAGGGAACATGGGCCACCAAACATAGAAGCAGCCAAAAGGAGGTATGCCACTCAATAAAAAGGGCCGGTAGAACCACCGAAGGGACACCTTCCCAAGCAGAAGGAAAAGGGCCCTTGCTAACTGATCGTGATGCATCCGATCAGGCAGCTTGCGTCCGTCCCGTGGATCTACTCGCCCCTGAGACGCAACCTTCCTGGCACACCAACCAACCGATGCACCTTCTCAAAGGTCAACAAAGCCCTCTAACGAGGCACGCCAATAAACGAAAGTGCTTCTCTCAATAAAAAGATTGGTGGAACCACCGGAGGGGAACCTTCCCACGCTGAAGGAACAGGGCTCTTGTTAGTTAATTGCGATCGTTTGTGCAAACGAACATCCAATCAAGCAACTTGCGCCCGCCCCATGGATCCATTCAACCATGAGAAAGTAACTTCCAGACAATCACAAGACCTCTTCAGAGGAAAAAGCCCTTTTCGGAGGCACATTTCACCCGTGTAGAAGTGCAAAATGCTCCTCTTCGGAGGCCCACTTCACCAGTGATGAAATGCTAAAAAGCCCTTTTCGGAGGCACATTTCACCCGTGTAGAAGTGCAAAATGCTTCTCTTCGGAGACCCACTTCACCAGAGCTGAAATGCCAAAATTGCTTCTCTTCGGAGACCAAAATTGCTTCTCTTCGGAGACCAAAATTGCTTCTCTTCGGAGACCAAAATTGCTTCTCTTCGGAGACCAAAATCGCTTCTCTTCAGAGACCAAAAGACCTCTTCAGAGGCGTACTTCACCTTGCTTGAAGTACCAAAAATAAACCCTTTACTGGGGCACAAAATCAAAACCTTCTTCAGAAGCTTATTTCACTGCGTAGGAAAATTCACTTTTTAACAAATAAAAGTGATCATTCCCAAAAGTTGAAGTGTTCTTCAGGAAGAAAGAGAAAGTAAAAACTTCTCTGAAGACGAGATATACTCTATTAAAAGCAGAATGATTCTTCCCTTAAAAGTGGAGTAGTTATTCTCTGAAGTAAGAGTATCAGTCTTGAAGAAGCTAGAAATGTTGCAATGCACTTGCGGTATGGGGGCAACACTATACAATTCAGTTACATGAATAAAGTAATATGCAAGCAACATACCGCGAGTTCATTACAATATCATGAAAAATAGATGTGGAATAAATGCATTCTCAAAAAACAGACAAAAAGTTTGTTCAAATAAAAAAGAATCATTTGTTCTACACTAAAAAAGAGAAACAGATGCATTCTCACATACACAAGAATTTGTACAAGTAAAATAGCTATTTTATTCAATACTATGGAAACATTTTACATTGTGCAGATTACAAAAAGGAGCGGAGACCGGTATCCGCACAATCTCCGGTCAATACATGCAAAAAACAGAAAAAGACAAAATCAAACTCATTTCTCCTTCTTCCCACCCTTGGAGCCTTTACCCGGCCTAGTAATTAGTTTCGGAGGCCGTATCGGAGAAGAAGGAGAAAGAGACTCAGCCGGATCAACTTCTGCTTCATCTCCAGCAGCAGAAGAACTTTTCTTTCCTTTCTTCGAAACCACACGTTTCCCCTTCTTCTTGGAAGAAGACTCACTCCCCGGAGTAAGAAATGTAGAAAGCTTTGTGTCGTAGTCAAAAGACTGCTCCGGGGTCTTCTCACTATCTTCCAGATCTTCTGCTTTCTGCTCCTCGGAAGCAGGTGGTTCGTCCAAGCCTTGAAGGGCTGCTATCTGTTCTTCCTGTGAACCTGGTTGAAAAGCTGGAAGAGGAGTAACTTGAGAAGGAGGAGGAACGGCAGCTGAAGAAGGAAAAATTGGTGCAGTTTTCGGCGCGTCCGCTGCATAATAAAAGAAATCAAATCAGTATTCTCCGAGAAAAAAGAAGACAGTGGATCGTCAAAGCTTAAGTAATAAGTAAGAAGTTCGTTGAACTCGGTTGAGTTGAATAAGCGATTCACTGAATTCGTCTCGTCAAAGTTACCTGGAGAAGTCGGTTTGGCGAGATCAATCTCAAATTCCCGAGCCTGAAAGTCCTTCATTGCCTCTTCCTCTGTAGGAGTGGTCACAGTTTCTTGGGCAACTTTAGCTGGATGTGAAGAATGAGAGCTGGAATCCATAATATTAACATCGGCTGAAGTTGAAGTATGAACAGGGGCAGTTAAAGGAGCTTCCTCTTTTGGAAGCTCTTCTCCCATTGATTTAGCTCGTACTTTAGCAAGCTGCTCCTTCCCCTTAACAAGAGCGGCACGAGCCTCATCATCAAGATAACGCTCCTCAAGTTCCGACTCATCATAGCCGGCCCCGCCAAGCATGTCAATTGCAACTTCCCACACTTCAGCCAGTGTAATTTCATAATCAGGACCCAGAAAAGCGAGGCTCCCACGACCCAGAACGCTATGCAGATAAAAGTCAAATAAGGTAGAGCTGACATTGGCTTTTGTTTCCGCATGAGCTTGCTCGGCCGCTTCTTTTTCGGCAATGGCTACAACTTGACCGGAAACAGCCTCGTCGCGCTCCTTCTCAACTTGAAGAAGCCTAGCTTTTAGTATCTCAATCTCTGCGTTCTGGGAGTGAACTTTTTCACGCAATTCAGCATTTTCTATGCAATATTTCTCAGTAATGTGATGCTCAGCTGCAAGCTTCATTTCAACATCCCTTTGTGCAGCATGTGCGTCCCGCACTTGCTTCTGAAAGACTTCTTCTTTTTGGGTGTGCGATGCAGAAGATGAGGCGAGATCTTCCTTAAGTCGCTTGACTTCAGATTCAAGCTTTGCGTTGTCGTCTGCAATGCTCGTCATCTCCGCATCATGCTGCTTACGCCATTTGTCCCATTCAGCTTTATCATTCTCCAGAGTCAACATATTTTCAAGATTCATGTGATTGACTCTTTGGAGTTCGTCGACAAGTTTCTGCCATTGCGACATCCTCTCAATATTAAGCCTGACCGCGTCAAGACTTTTAAGCATGTCTTTCTTATCAATCACCATGGTACTCAGCAGAATTCTCCTTTTCAACTTTCACATCGGCTGATTTTTCAGAAATTCGAGGATTTTCTTCCTCTTCAATAATTGGAGCAAGTGCCGGTTTGCTGGACGATTCCGCAACACCAGTAGGAGTAGAACACTTTACCAATGAAGTCTCAATGGTAAGTTCTTTCGGTGAAAGTTCTTTAGCAGGAGCGGGGGCATCTGACTCCGTAACTGGAGAATCAGGGACTTCATGCAGTTGAGTAGAACGAGAAGGATGTAAGAGTCCGAATTGATGGAGAAACTCGTCTTTCAATAGAAACTGAACACTCCTCTCTTCAACTGGCACGGCCGTAAGCCTCTCGAAGGTTGTTTTGTGACTAGGGTTCCTAGAAGGAGGAGGGAGCGCTGAAAAAGTAGAAAAAGAAGTTAATACTTGACAATTTGGGCTTCGAAGAATTCATAAAAAATAAGGAGCAAAGACAAAAGGTCGTACTTCCCACTCTCCAGATGGCGTAAAATCCCGGGGGACAGCGAACAAAGAAAAACTGGCTCAGGAACCCGGGAACGCTTTCGGGAAGACCAATAATCAGTCTACGGTTCCTGGCACTCCTTACAAGTGTGATAGAGGGATGGTCTTTGTTCTTTGCAAATGAACACAGGAAGCGAATTTCTCCAAAACTGGGAAAACGGTCCAGCGTTCTCCTAAATAGCACACACAATCCCAGCAGGATGGCGTAGCCATTAGGATGTAGTTGAAAAGGGGAAATAGATAGTCGGAGGAGAAGTTCTCGAAGACAGTCGTTAAACAGGGGGATAGCTCCACTCAAACACATTTGGCGGTTAACTGCGACAAAGCCGTGGGGCGGCCTATCAACAGTATCATTTATTCCAGGGAACAAAGCATCAGCCTCGGCAATGCCAAATTGGATGCATAATTGACGAAAAACTTTATGGCTCAGAGCGGTAGAAGTCCTTTCTGGAGGATCATTCAATGGGGTAGCAATTGGAAAAGCTTCTCCAGCTGGTTCCAAGTCCTCCTGTTGAGATGTCATTCTACACAAGGAACTGGATGATCAAATATTAAGGTGCACGTTTCCTAAAAAGTGTGAAGTGTTGTGCAAAGCCAATAAAAATAACAAGTAAAAAACAATTGGAATTAAACTAGTCGACGATCGGTCGATTATGAGATTTCAGGACTTGCTAATATTTAAAGTACAGTGTTGATGCAAACAAATCAATTTCAGTTGATTATTACAATTTTGCTTTAATACTTCACTTGAATTGGTTATTGTACAACATTTCGTTCATGCAGTTCTAATTTGATTTTTTTCTTTATCAACTAATCTGTCATTTGATGTGGGCAGTCAGTGGCAGTATATTCGTCCCAGTTTTCTGTAAATGTTTTAACAGGTAATTAGAATTATTGACAATCTATAAAAGAATACAACAAAGTTCAATAGTCCAAAGTTCACACAACTCAAGTCTTAACATTCGAAGCAGTGAAAAATTTGCTAAGTTCTAACTCATTCGCGACTTAGCATGGAACGGAATTTCCTCAAGTTCTAGCTCATTCGCGGTCTAAAAGATATGCTATGAGTCAGGTTGAGTCGTAGCTCTTAAGTCATACTACACATTCAAGTATTAAGTCACGAACGACTCAAATGGTTCCTGCGAGCTAGGGTCAACTATTCTCTAAGTCGTAAGTCGTGAGGAATAAAAAGAGGCTTCAAGTCGTAAGTCGTAACATCAAAATTGTTGGGTCATGCGAAATCACCAGTCCATCTAGCTCCTGACTCGTTTAATCCTCAACTCGTTAACATTTTCACCCAATTCCTAACCTGTTTACCTCCTAACTCCTAAGCCTTGGCACTCCTAACCCATTAACTATCCAACCCATTAACCAATTTGCCTCTCCATCAACCTATTTCTAAAACACCACAAATCACAAATCGTTGCAAGTCATGCCAAGCCACCTTAAGTTCATGAATATCCTGCATAACAGTATTCGCAAGGACCAAGGGAAGAATTCATGGATAAAGTTCGACAGCAATGATCGGCGATTGGAAAAAGGGGGAATGATGCTTACGCGGTGTAACTAGGAATGGTTGGAAGTAAATCAAGTCGAAATCGCTTTTGGAAGCTTGAAATTGCGTTAATGGCAGATACGGCTTAAAAAACGAGTAATAGGAAGGAGATAAGAGGAACGACTTAAGCATTTTATACCTCAGGACGAAGGAATTGGAATCGGCCCACACGAGCTAAGATGAATCGAAACACACGACCTACGACTTAGGCGTGTATTTCGAGGGGCAAATGTTAATCCATAATTCTTCACGACTTAAGAAGGAGGCGACTCAAGAGTTAACGACTTAAGGGATTGCAAGACTTAACGAGTTAAAACTTAGATGGCCTACGACTTAAGTGATCTCAACGACCTACGACTTAGTGATCTCAACAGCCTACGACTTAAGGGGATCTACGATCTAACTACTCAGGGACTTACGAGTTAACGACTTAAAAAAAAGCTAATCGGGTTAAGGAATGTTCCGACCTAATAGTGTTACGACCTAAAGCTACAGGGGACATTGCGACTTAGCAATGTTGCGACCTAAAGACTACGACTTAAGAAGGTTCCGACTTAATGGGTTACGAATTAACTACTGTAAGTAGTTACCGACCTAAGAAAGTTAAGAAGACTCACGACTTGGCTTAAGTCATCCACAACCTAATAGCTCCGGTTCCTTACGACCTAAAAGTTACCGAGTTAGAAAACCAACACCTGCGCCTATGCCGCTTTTTCCCACTAGGTCGCTAACGACCTAGTATCCTTCCAAACCCATCTGTGACCTATAAACAGCTGTGATCTACGACTTACCTTAGGTCGCATGCGACCTATGCCTCAGCAAATATATGAAGCCATTATGTGCAGCTGTTAGAAGAAAGCCCGAGCTTCTTAGGTCGGAGACGACTTACGACCTATAAGTCGTAAACGACCTAAGGACTTAGAAGCCGAGTTCAGGACAGATTCTTCTCCTATAAATAGATTGCAATCTCCAACAAGTGGGGGACTTTTGGCCATTCATTTTCTTCAAGCGCCGTTACACTGTCGAAATCTCCATTCATTCAGCAATCAAAGATCTTCAAACATTCGAGACGCTACAACAAGATTCGAGAGGAATTCCTTACATCCAACACGGATTCATCGAGTTTTATCGTCGAAGATTGAGCTAGTAGTCAAGATTGTTTCTTGTGATCAAATTGTACTGTTTTCATAAGAGATTTGTATCGATTTGTAACCGGATTCAATAGTAAAGAGATTCAAAGTGGACGTAGGCTTAATCTCAAGCCGAACCACTATAAATCGCTGTCTTTTACTGCTTTTCTGCTATCTTACTGCTTAAATTCTGTTCCCGTCACGCGGGTGGTGCTTTCACAATCATGTTACACACACCGGGTGTTAGCGTTCACTTTTTAACGTTAACAAATATCTCAAAATCTCAAAACACCAAAAAGAATATCATATTCTTTATTTTATTCACCAACTACAAATATTGACAAACATATTATTGCCAATTACAAAAGTTGGTGAAACACAAATTCTAGAAATCGTCAATCAGAAATCCAGAAATCACAAAAGAGGGAGACCTATCATAAACGGGAGCATGAAAACTCACCAACACGTGTATCACAAATGGAACGCTATTCCATGGTCGCTAACCATAAAAATTGAGCCGAAGCTCCATAAACGGTCCGAAGACCATGGGTCGCTACCCCGCCAAACTGAACCGAAATTCCACAGAAACGGGGTTTAGTCTCCCTCGCAGACAAATAGACATCGCACATCGCTAGTCTAAATCACAAAATGATCATCATCGATCAATAAAAGTGTCGATTACACTAAGCCAGTAATTATAAGAGTTTAGCTTCATGTCCCATAACCACTAGCTTAACTTAAATATTTACGAACAAATTGTAGATTTCCACTCGAAAATTGTCACAAGATTTTCAATCGAACAAGTCCAAAAATCAACCGACGAAGTAAACGCAAGCGTTTCATACTACTTGTTTTGCTAAGCCGTTTAATTATATTTTCTCATACGAATGAGGTAAAGGTTTGTGTATACTAATAGATTGGAAGACGGTTTTGAAAACAAGCTTTATATTTAAAATAGAGTTGAAATCATCTTTGTAGAAGAGTTTGAATATTTACTACTAGTATAGGAAACCTTTATATTTTAAAGTGACAAATCACAAAAATGATTGTAGAAACAATCAATCACCAAAATCCACGTTCGAAGACGCGAATCAAATCCAAAGAAATCGATACCAATTCCATTAAAATGGACATTCTCAAAAATCCCGAAAAAGAAGTCATCAATGAGGATAATAAGTGATAACGAGAAATCAGATAACCTTGAATCGATAAAGGCTGGGAATCAAAACAATATATAAAAGAAAACTGTTGGAACTCTGGAAATACATACTCCAGACGTCTGGGGTATATGCTCAGACGTCTGCAGTAAGTTTCGAGAAGTTCGCTGAAACAGACCCCAGACGTCTGAGCTTACCTACAGACGTCTGGTGACGATTGTTTTTCAGCCAAGTGGGAGAGCAAACTCTCACACTTGCACCCGATCGAGCAATGGACTTTAGGGCTTTTGCCAATCGACAATCCGGCCCTATACGCTCTCCGATTCACCACCAAAAACATGTTCATAAATCAAAGATAGGATTTTCAAAGTTTTGACTTCAAAACACCAAAAATTGAAATGTTCGCCAAATCAATTCAAACCAAAAGCAATTGAACATGAAATAGTGTTAGGAATTCATACCTAACATCAATGATAGTTATAGTCATAGATGTGAGATAAAAATCTCACCTTTAAACCCAAAACAAACGAAGATGAAGCTATAAAGCAATGGCAAGGACAATCACTCTTCAATTCCAACCCAACAAGCTTGAATCTAAGCTTAAAAGAATAAACATTTCCTAAGTTAGGTTTAGGAATTTCTAAAGTTGATGAGAGAATGAGTTGGAGAAGAAGAAGAGGAGGCTTACCAAAGCTTTTTCTATTGATTTGGAGCTAGAACTTGATTTGCAAATGGAAACTAGGGCTTGGAGTTTTAATTTCCCATTCCTCTCTCCGTTGTTGCTAAAGCTTGAGTATTATGAAATAGAAATGAAGTAATGAAGAGAAGAGGGGTGAAGCTTGGGTGTTATAGGCTGAAACAAAACCAAAGCCCTAAGTGAAAAAGTAGCAAAATTCTACTAACTCCAAACATATTAAAGTTTATACTCAAAAAGATCGCAAACGTCATTTTGAAATCAATGGGGGTGGTCTCGAGTCCCAATTCGACTGTTTGCAAAAAGTAGCTTTTCAGACTAAAATCCTACTAACGATACCATATTTAAATAGATAATTGTAAATATGCGGGTTGTTACAAGGCTGCTCTCCTTTCTTGAGCATGGGACAATCTCTAACAAAATGACAAGGCTGACGGCAACCGTAACAACCTTTCGGTGCAAACTGTGGTACCTCCCTTATTGATGCCTTTACCATCTGCCCTACTCCTCCCTTCTTACAGTTTTTTGCAAAGTGGACCTTCTGCCCACACCGATGGCAACCATGGTTGGATATATACTTTGACTGCTGAAATTTCGCTTATTGCTCCCAATTGGTATAGAAGCAAGAGGATTTAGTGCAGAAACAACAGGCTTCGATGCCAAACTCTCAGACCTCAAACCCATATTCACCAAATTCCCAAAATACCCCATAAGGTGATTAGTCATATCTCTTTGAAACTCATGATGCATACCCATAATTGAACATCGTGTTCTTCTTCAGTGGCGTGTCAACTAATCCTAACCCGAACTGAGACAAAGTAATGAACTGATTCTCATACTCCACCACAGTCATGGCCCTCTGCTTTAGATCCAAGAAACTCCTAAACAACAAAGTCTTTCTGGCTTCCTAAACAAACTCCATCTTAAACTCATCTTTAAATTGGGCCCATGAGAAGTCGTTCTCTTGGACATCAGCTGTAATAGAACGCCACCAATCCATGGCTGCATCTGTCAGATGTCGTGATGCCAACCAACGCTTTATCGCATCATCTAGCCCTATATCTTCAAATATCTGATCACATAATTTGAGCCAAAACTGAACTTCTATAATAGTCTCCATGCTACTAAACCTCTTTCCAGCACTTTCCTATAATCGTGGCGGAGCGAAGCAAAACTCATCTAAGGCCATACCTGCATGATCTCCTCTACGAAATTCACCCTTAGTTCCTCACCTGGAGCAATATTCCTCGGTGCTCGATTCCTGCCATTCATGATTGTACTACCGCGACTACCTCTAGCATTGGCAGCTCCAGTACTCATAGTTTTTACTATCTAACTAAGGCAAAACTTCTTTTAGGACATGAAAGGATAGAGTTAATTCAAAGTAGGAGTTGCTAGAAGGAGATATTCCTAAGGAATAATTTTTAAAGTTTATTTTTCAAAATATAAATACGCTCTCATATGTATAATATACTCTACTCATTTTAGGGTGTCGACTCATTCTAGGGTGTCGCTTAACCTATATCTAATGAACTATACCCAACCAAAGCCAAGGTGTTCACTTAACCTTGAGCTCTGACACCAAATGTAACGACCCGACTTATCGACCCTCGAATGTCGACACTAAATACATTCACATTATTCATATGCCAGACGCCTAAGAGTCAAAAAGACAAAATAGAACAAGAAAGAGAGAACATAACATTAGAATCTCACAATGGAACGATAATATATAATATAAAAGGAACAGTACAAAGGGTTGTTCTGAATACAGAAATTTTAGATTTACCAAAACCTAAGTACTATCATTAGCCTTGACGGTTATAGTTGTCTGTCCTTTCAATGTTGATATATACAATATAGTAATGCAGTGGAAATAATAATACTACTGTAGGTAATCATCCAGCTTCTCTTCATAAGCTCCAAAGCATCCAAAGCTAAATCTAAAAATATACACCGGCTAACCTGAGCATTATAAGAAAATAACACCTGGATCAGTCTAGTAAACCAGCTTGAGAAACTCAAAAAATATACAACAAGTAACAGTAACTATTAAGACCGTACAGATTACCGTAATGGTTTTCCACCCAAATGAAACCAACCATCCATTGAGTGAATATATGGATATAATAGATAATGTGTAGGGTGTTGAACATAAATCTGAAATAACTGTTGTGCGTACGACACAACAATAATAAGTATACGATTAGTAACGCTAAGGTGCGTTTGTATATGGATTTTTCCACGGAAATCTCTTTGGTCTAGACGCATCCAAAATCCATGACAAGGATCAAAAACTACCATCCGAGCATCGTATATCTTTCTCTGGATAGGATACACTCTAAGGTAAACATAATTAGATCACCCTCAGTGTGTGATCCGAGCTATATCAACTCCTGCTTGCAACAATTGATAAGTATCCCTAGATATGAAGTTGATATATCCTTGAGGTTAGCTAAACCTCTTAGCTATGTCCCTCCTCTATTTTCTATCATTTTCCAAATGTCGAGGCTGCGTTCGACATCTTTCATACGAGTCTTCATCACTCGAACAATATACAATTCCCCAAAATTCTGCAACATCCTGAAATTTTCAACCATTCGCATCCATACATGTCGGATTTGAATTGCTTAAAATATCAGATTGTTAATTTAAATTTGGGAAAACTCAGCATATACAGTAAATAAAATAATCACAGATCACAGACACAGAGTAATATAACTATAATGCAGCAGAAACAAAAGAATAGTAGTTCATGAAACTACTATATATATATAACAGAGTTAAACAAGATACAACAGAAGTCAAGAGTACATAGATCTCTCAATACAATAATCAAATACAAGATCTGAATGCATCACTAGAATCGACTGAACAACTGAAAGCAGGATAGATAGCTGGATCTCCAAGAGAAGCTCCAACTCCAAAGGTGAGTCTCGAATGTTGTATCACTCAGTCTGACCCGAGTGTAAAGAAAAACACAAAACACTCGAGTCAGGATTAACATTCTTATATCAATAAATCTAACTCAAGTGAAATAACAACTGAAATACGAGTAACTCAAAGGATGTTTGGGATAACCATCCTCTAAGGATCCATTAAACTATCTACTATGTAGTAATATTTTGCTATTATAATAATGTCTAATAGTAAAATAAACATACTTTTTAATAGCGTCAAGGGGTTACCCATATAGCCCTTAACACGTAATAGTCCCAGTAGTCTATCCAGTATTAGCATACTCCCAAATCGGGGGCTACCCTCAATACTCCATAGGCTACGGGAGAAATCCAAACTCGTAGTAAAGCCCGATATGGTAGGTGACACGGCACAACAAGGCAATGCCAGGGTAGATATACCAATTACGCATCCGGACTGGTGGTAACGCATAGCAACTACTACCGCCTACCTCGGAACACACTCCCAATCAAAATCGAAGGGTGGCCACCAAATCAATCACAAAGTAATAGAATGGTATCGAAGAAATGCGTAAGATCAGAGGTGCTACCTCATTGGCCCGTCTATCGCTCTTGTTTTAGCCACCTTATGCCAACTCACGGGAGTTGGGTCCACGTATATACCTATAGGATCGTCGCTACCATCCTACTTCATTTTGGAATCTCCACCACGTACACAGTTGTTAAAGTGGTTTTCGGTATCGACAGAGAGTATGCCCATATATGATCCCAGTCTCTTTAACAACCAAACGTTATTATAACACCGCGGTCATTTCAAAATAGTTTATACTATGAGAAATGCGGATTAAGGATCTTAGGGCTAGAATTAACACTAGAGGGGGGCTGAATAGTGTTTTAAGAAACTTGTTAATCTTTTTGAGTTTATCTAACTTTATTAACAATGTATACACTAATTAGACACAGATATGAACACAGAATCAAACACAGATGCAAATATAAAGTAAAAGCAGTAAAGGAAAGAACACACCGGATTTTATACTGGTTCGGAGTTACGCTACATCCAGTCCCGTACAACTAAGTACGGATTTCCTTTCAAAAGCAATTCAACGATTACAACCCTCGATTTCAAGGCTACGAGGTACACCCTCCAGAATAACAATCCTCTGGGTAGAGATACTTGATTTCCGGGGCAACAAGTTCACCCGATTGATTTCAATGCTACAATCACACCTTTTCTCGCTTGATTGATTTCCAAGGCTACAATCACACCTTTTCTCGCTAATATATTACAAAGAAGTCTATAACTCTGAATAGCACTGAGAACCTTGTAGAGATAGTGATGTAGAATCAAACTAGAAGTAATCGAGTATGATTCGATGTTGATTTCGATAGAGTAATGGTATGATTTTGTAATAAGAAATGTGGAAGAAGAAGAGGAGTGAAAACCAGAAAAATATGATTGAAAATTCGTTGAAACTGACCCCTATTTATAGAAAACCAATAGCCATGACCATTCATGAAGAGTTATGGCGAATAGACACTTCTTTTGAAATTTGAATTTGAACTTCAACTGTCACTATGTCGACATACTACCTAGGGGCATGTCGACATCTGTTAACCCTTAATTCTCCATGACTTAAGGAGTACGCGACTCAAGAGTTAACGAGTTAAGGGATTGCACTACTTAATGAGTTAAGACTTAGACGACCTACGAGTTAAGAAGTTTAACGACTTACGACTTAGCATGCTACGACTCATGGTCTTACGACTCATCAGATTTGCGACTCAAGAGGACCTCACGACCTAACAATATACGAGTTAAAGTACCTGCGACCTAAGGGAAGTCGCGACCTAAGGAAGCTTGCGACCTAAAGACTCCGCGACCTAGTAGTGTTGCGACCTAAGGGTTACGACCTAAAGAAGATTCCGAGTTATGAAATGCGCCGACTTAAGAAGGATGCCGAGTTAAGAGCCTGCCGACCTAAGGAAGTTGCGACCTAAGGAAGTCGCGACCTAAGGAAGTCGCGACCTAAAGAAGTCCGCGAACTAAGAGGCTCTGCGACCTAAGGAACATTGCGATCTAACAATGTTGCGACCTAAAAGCTCTCCGAGTTATGCAGTGCTCCGAGTTAAGAAGTGCCGCGAGTTAAGGATCTATAAGATAAGGGATTGACTTAAGACAGTGGTGGAAGACCTACGACTTATACTAAGTCGCGCATGATCTCTTGAGTCGTCACCGACTTATCACTTAGAAAAAACCACATACTTCATTGCTGCATTTGGTAAGTCGCGAATAGACTACGACTTATCTTAGGTCGCTCGCGACCTAAGACCTAGCTTAGGTCGTACGCGACTTAAGACTTGACAAATGATCGACTTAAGATTGCGAGTTAACTCTGCTCCGCCCTAACCCTATTCCTTAACTCGTCACCGACCTACCCTAAGTCGGCTACGACCTAAAGACTTAGGGAAATTTCCTGAATCCAGATCAGCTCCTATAAATACCCCATTACTTCCAACATGGAGAGGACTTTTGGGTCATTCATTTCTCCAAGCACCGTTACGCTGTCGAAGCCTCCTCTCATTCAGCAATCAAAGATCTTCAAGCATTCGAGACACCACAACGATCTTCGAGAAGAGCTCCTAACATCCAACGCGGATTCGTCGAGTTTCATCATTAAAGATCGAGCTAGTAGTCAAGAACGATTTCATGATCAAATTGTATTGTACTTAGAGAGATATTGTATCGAATTGTAATCAAATCAGCAATAAAAGACTATAAAGTGGATGTAGGCTCAATCACGGGCCGAACCACTATAAATCTGTTGTTCATTTACTGCTTTTCTGTTATTCTCAGCTCATATTCTGTTCCCGTACCAACGGGTGGTGCTTTCTCGATTCTATTACACACACCGGGTGTTAGCGTTCACTTTTTACCGTTAACAACATCCCTCAGCCAAAAATGATAATTTGAATTTCTATAAAAACAATATTTATCTTATATAAAAACTATTTAAAACTTTATAAATATACTTGAATATAGTTGAAATTCATAAGTAAATATAAAGAACAATATATACATAATTTAACTATAATTTTATATTTAAATCTAAGTATAAATATTAAAAGTTAAATATATTATTTGAAGAGACATTTAAAATCAGGAGTATTTTGACTTTGAAATTAAAGATGTTTTGAGGCTAAAATTATTTAAAATCAGGATAGAGAGTTTTGAATCTTTTAAAAGGAAAGTTTTGAAATCATTTTGAAAACAAGATAATTTTGTAAAATCATTTGAATTAAAATTAGTGGATACAAAACAATGTCCCACTAGATTTTCGTAGGTTCCATCCTACTTAGGGTTCCATCCCTTTAACGGGCTCGAAGTGGATTCCATTCCATGAATAAATAGGATATTAAGATGCCAGTGCTTTTCTACGAGTTTTAACAAATATTCCTAATAAAACAGACTTAACCTTGAACTCTTGATAATCTTGATACTCATGAGTCTTCTATCTTTGTATCTTGAATCTCTATAGTGTACAGTCTTCATTCTTGATACCTGCATGGTTAGATTCTGCAAATACATATATATCTAAACTTATAATGTTAGTATTTATATTTTATAATCTATTCTAAGGTTGTTATCATCAAAACCATCATCTCAAGGACTAACAATCTCCCCCTTTTTGATGATTAAAACCTTTGTTTATAAAATATCACTTCTATCCTAATTACTCCCCCTAAAACTAACAAATCCCCCTTAATCTATGCCTAACTACCCTATTTTATACTTCTCCCCCTTTGTCATCAACAAAAATTTACTCCCCCTTACTCTTGGACTTTAGTACCTGCATTGATAAACTATACAACGGAATATATAATATATAGATTAAGAAATAATGATACTTATGAGCATAATAACTTAACTAAAGACTATATTCATTTTAATGTATATATATACATGTTTCACACAGCAAACTTCAAACCAAATGAAATCAATCCACACAAAGTATCAATCCAAACCAAATCAAATCAAACAAATTAATTCAAACAAATCAATCAAAGAAAGAAAATTAAACGTTACGAGGAACATCAACCCATCCTTCTTCTCCAAAGATAGGGTCTTGTTTGATAGCATCCCAATTTTCATTATCAACAGATAGAGAAACGGGAGGATGTGCTTCGTTATTATCCTTGTGCAGGGAGGAGATCATTCATCGAATTGCATCGAAGTGTCTCCCTTATTCCTTGATAATCTGCATTTGACTTAATTATAAGTGACGCTGATTACGGAGGATGATAGAGAGAATATTCTTGAATGAATTGTGTGTTTCTTCAAGATTTTCAGATAGATTATGAATAGGATTGGCCATAATTGAATTAGAGAAAGAAATGAAGGATATAGATAATGAGAAATAAATTTCAGTGAAGATTTCTGGAAGACAAAGGTATATATAGGTGTAGAAATTCGTTTGAAATGAATAGACATTTGGTAGTTATTCAAATTTCAAATTCAAAATCAATAGTCACTTCTGACCAGTACATGTCGACATGGTCAAGGGGGGTATGTCGACATACTTTAGTGAAAATTGATGATAATTTTATTTTTTGAATAATGATGTATATATATTTCTATAATATACTAACATTTATTCTAGATATAAAATAAGCTAGATGACAGGAAGGAAATTCAATTTCATTGCATAATTGGATAATACAAGGATTAAACATAAGGAACTACACGAACATTCGAAATAAAACAAACTAAGACAAATACAATAAGATACTAAAAGATAAAACTAGTTAGAAGATGAAGATGATGAAGATAGTCCAAGTTTCTTGTTGACTTTTGAAAAAAACTTGTTCATCTTCAAAGACATGTTATCCAACTTCTTACTAACGGATCGTTTTAAAATCCGTTGATTCTCCACAATTATCTTTTTGTTTTTGAGAAGGGTTTTGTTGGATGGATTGGAAGGATATTCAATACTTTCTAAGGATGTTTCACCTTCTTCTTCTATTTCCATTTCATCCCTTTCTTCTTCTTCTTCCTCTTCCATTTCTTCATGAGCCAAACGCTCTTCCTTTTCGGTAAGAGTCTCATAAGGTTGAAAAACATATGGGATTTTCATGAGAGAAATGTTTGAGACATTAAAAACTTTTCTAGAGACAAATTCTTCACCTTTGAAATCCACTCCAAAATAGTTAAAAATCCGAGTAAGGTAAATTCCATGATATAAAGTGTTTTCTCCCATTTCAAAATGTTTAGGACGAAGTTCATCCAAAATAACTTGCGCTCAAGTGATGTCATAATTTTCGAAAATACCAAAAAGTGCTTTGCACACTTTTGAAGTAGGATTGTTAAAATTACCCGATCTTGGGGTCAAAGTATGTTGTAAAAGAAGATTGACAATCCTTGCTTTAGGACGAAAGTTTCGATTTTTAAATTCAAAATTTTCATCTCCTTCAAAAATATGATGAAATGTCTCACGATCATGTTCATCGATTTTAAAACTAGAAAGATCCATTCCCGTGCTTTTGCAATTAAGTATGGTATCCAAAAGATCACAATTCAAAACAATTTGAGTCCCTTTGACACTACTCCAAATCTCATTCTCATTTCCATTATAAAAAGCACGGTTTAGATTAGCATAAAAGATTTTGACAAGATTAGGATAGCAAACAAAATCGTTTTGAGAAGAGTCAATAAGACTTAAAACACCATTGTTTGCAAAAAGAGAATCAATTTCATAAGAAGAAAAATCTTGAAAAATAGCAAATTTTTCGGGATGGACTTTGGCCTAATTAGCATAATTGATGTATGCTTTAATTGCCTCCGGATCATTGAATAATTGCTCTTTGATTTTTCTGGAAATTCTCATGGTTGAGGGGTTGCTTGAAGAAGCCATTAGAGTAGAGAGTAGAGAGCTTGAAGATATGAAGAGAGAGTTTGAATTTGAAAATAAAAGTGAAAAGATATGTTAAAAGATAGTGGATAAATAGACTTTTAAAGGACATATTCTCTGGTCAAAAGGTATCTTTTCAGAGAAATAAATGAAGTGAAAAGGTGGAGGGAAATTCAAACATTTGAATTCAAAATTTGAAATTCAAATTCAGGTAGGTATGTCGACATCATGGTAGGGGCCATGTCGACATGTGCCTGTGAATTTTCATGATATGATTTTCCTAAGTTATCTAATATACATATATATAAATATTTATTAATGTCTATATTTCTGAAATATTATTTTACTTATAATATATTTCAGAATAAGTCAAAAATAATAAAATTAATAATAAAATAATAGTAAAAATAGAAAATAAATTTTAAAATTCAAACAGCATATCAATTCAAAATCAATCAATCAAACAATCAAGCAACTAATTCTATGCAAACAATTTCAACCAATAGTATTGTAAAAGTGTACCTTTTTCTAAGTCCGTTTCTTTGAACTCGTCGGAGTCATGAACTGCAGTGAAACACAAATTCGAGTTATCCATCTTCTGATCATCATCACTTGAGGATGAGTCTGAGTCATCTAGAGTAGCAGTAAATGCATGCTTCCGTTTCTTTGCTGGTTCATTGTTCATAGGAGGATTCTGCCTTTCTGGATACGGACAGTTCTTTTTGATATGACCTGATTCGTCACAATTGAAACATTTGATAAAGTTTGGTATTGTAGTCTGATTACCGGAATTCTTAAGTTGTTTCTCTTGGAACTATTCAATTTTCTGTACTTCAGAAATTTCCTAAAATTCCTGGTCAGAAATGCTATCTCTTCATCATTGTCACTGTCTGAGTCTGATCCATCGGTCAATGCATTGAATGCCATTGATTTCTTTTCAGATGCTTTGCTTTCTCTTTTCCCGATCATTTGAACTTCAAACGACATTAGATTTCCAATTAATTCTTCTATCTTTAAAGTACTGATGTCATTTGCCTCTTCAATTGCAAGTGTCTTTTGATCCCATTCTGGAGTGAGAGAATTCAAAATTTTTCTGACTCGATCTTCTTCCGAAAATTCCTTTCCCAAAGATATTAAAGAATGCATAATATCTTGAAATCGACTATACATATCTGAAATAGACTCATTAGTATTCGTTTTAAATAAATGAAACTGATTTGTAGCATGGAAATTTTGGTCTATTTAACTTTGCTTGTTCCTTCGTGAGTTACTTGCAAAGTTTTCCAGATTTCATATGCAGACTTACAAACTGACACTCTATTAAATTCATTTCTTTCAAGTGAACAAAACAGAATATTCATTGCCTTAGAGTTATTTTGTGCAACAGTCTTTTGCTCAGTGGTCCACTGTGCAAAATTAGTTGTGGGTTCAGAATATTCAGTTTGTGTGATATTCCAAGTATCTAATCCTACAGATTGTAAATATATTCTCATCCTACATGCCCAATATGCATAGTTACTGCCATTAAGAAGTGGTGGTCTGGCAGTAGACTGACCTTCTACAAATGAACTAGTGTTGGTGGTAATAGCAGTACTAGTGTTAGTAGCCATTTTGAAATTTTTCAAAATTCAGATAATAAAACTTTTGAAAACAAAGCTCTGATACCAAATGTGAGAAATGCGGATTAAGGATCTTAGGTCTAGAATTAACACTAGAGGGGGGTGAATAGTGTTTTAAGAAATTTGCTAATCTTTTTGAGTTTATCTAACTTTATTAACAATGTATACACTAATTAGACACAGATATGAACACAGATGCAAATATAAAGTAAAAGCAGTAAAGGAAAGAACACACCGGATTTTATACTGGTTCGGAGTTACCCTACATCCAGTCCCGTACAACTAAGTACGGATTTCCTTTCAAAAGCAATTCAACAATTACAACCCTCGATTTCAAGGCTACGAGGTACACCCTCCAGAATAACAATCCTCTGGGTAGAGATACTTGATTTCCGGGGCAACAAGTTCACCCAATTGATTTCAAGGCTACAATCACACCTTTTCTCGCTTGATTGATTTCCAAGGCTATAATCACACCTTTTCTCGCTAATATATTACAAAGAAATCTATAACTCTGAATAGCACTTAGAACCTTGTAGAGGTGATGTAGAATCAAACTAGAAGTAATCGAGTATGATTCGATGTTGATTTCGGCAGAGTAATGGTATGATTTTTAATAAGAAATGTGGAAGAAGAAGAGGAGTGAAAACCAGAAAAATATGATTGAAAATTCGTTGAAACTGACCCCTATTTATAGAAAACCAATAGCCATGACCATTCATGAAGAGTTATGGCGAATAGACACTTCTTTTGAAATTTGAATTTGAACTTCAACTGTCACTATGTCGACATACTACCTAGGGGCATGTCGACATCCCTCAGCCAAAAATGATAATTTGAATTTCTATAAAAACAATATTTATCTTATATAAAAACTATTTAAAACTTTATAAATATACTTGAATATAGTTGAAATTCATAAGTAAATATAAAGAACAATATATACATAATTTAACTATAATTTTATATTTAAATCTAAGTATAAATATTAAAATTTAAATATATTATTTGAAAAGACATTTAAAATAGGAGTATTTTGACTTTGAAATTAAAGATGTTTTGAGGCTAAAATTATTTAAAATCAGGATAGAGAGTTTTGAATCTTTTAAAAGGAAAGTTTTTAAATCATTTTGAAAACAAGATAATTTTGTAAAATCATTTGAATTAAAATTAGTGGATACAAAATAATGTCCCACTAGATTTTCGTAGGTTCCATCTACTTAGGGTTCCATCCCTTTAACGGGCTCGAAGTGGATTCCATTCCACGAATAAATTGGATATTAAGATGCCAGTGCTTTTCTACGAGTTTTAACAAATATTCCTAATAAAACAGACTTAACCTTAAACTCTTGATAATCTTGATACTCATGAGTCTTCTATCTCTGTATCTTGAATCTCTATACTGTATAGTCTTCATTCTTGATACCTGCATGGTTAGATCCTGCAAATACATATATATCTAAATTATAATGTTAGTATTTATATATTATAATCTATTCTAAGGTTGTTGTCATCAAAACCATCATCTCAAAGACTAACATATACTTCAAAACCAAAATATCATTTCCATTTCAAAAACCAAATTAATACGATATCATTTCCATTTCAAATATATCCATTTCCAAAAATCACATCGCTTTCCAAATTTATAACGCTTTCGAAATTATAGTCTTTTAAAAATCAAGACACTTTGGAAATCACAACTTTGAAATCATAACATTTTGGAAACCATAACACTTTCCTCTTAAACAATTTATATATTAAAATTAGTATATATAATAAAATAGTTTATAAATAAAATATTTTATATAAATAGTTATAAGTTAAAATAGTTTATAATAAAATTATTTATATTAAAAATGATTTATATTAAAATAGTTTATATTAAAATAATTTATAAAGTAAAATATCAATAGTTTTAAATATAATTTAAAATTACTTTATAAAAAAATAATTTTCACAAATTCATAAATCAATTCAAATCAACTCGAATTCCAAATTTCACCTTTAATTCAATCTCAATTCATAAATTTCAACTCAATTCAATTTCTCAATAAATCATTTCAAATTTATATCGATTTCAAATACATATTTAAACCACAAAATAAACCATTTAATTTCAATATATTTCAAAGCCAATATATTCAATAATTTCAAAACTAAATTCGATAATTTCATATATATACCAAATTCACTTTACTATTATTTAGTTTTGAAATATTTACTTAATCATTTCAATAACATCTAAATACAACTTAAATTTACAAATTTTAAATAAACATAATATCCCATTTAAATTTATATAAATTTGAAAAATTGATTTAAGTCCTTTTTAATCAAATTCAAAATATAAAACATATCTTTAAATTTTCAAATTTAATAAATTTCAAATCAAACTTATTTAAGTAAAATTCTTAAATAAATAACATTTCAAATCAATTTCAAATTTATCTTTCCAACCTAAATCATTATAAATTCTATATTTAAAAATATAAATTTTTAAATAAATACTTAAACATATTATATATCAACTTTATTAAATCAACTTTAATAAATCTTTAAAAATCAATATTTAATAAATTGTATACTTCTTTCCAAAACCATAGAAATCATTTCAAAATCTTTATATATAGACCAACGGTGTCTGTATAAAATTTTCTACCCTATGGTCAAGTGATACAGATATTTATCATTTCAATCCGTAATTTAAATATATACGGGTATATATCTTTTCAACCTGCAATCCCAAATTCAATTCAATGAAAATCGCTTGGGTTTATCATTTCTACCCATAATGATTTCCTCATATTCTACAGATCATTCGGGTATGTATCATTTTAACCCATAGTGAATTTTATATTAATAGGGAACTTGCAGAGTGATAACAGATATGATAATAATATAATAATCAGTAACATGCATATATCATCAGTGATAAATAACATAAAATAGTGTCAGATGTCACAAGTGAACAGATACAGATAATGACATATATATAGCAATGTGAATAACTAACAGCAGCATATTTCAATTGTCATTTCAATTGAAATCAAATTTAATAAATATAAGAACGTTAATCGTGAGTGATTGCTCACCTTTCGAGGCTAGAGAGGATAGACACTGAAGTTGAGTTACGAATCCAAACACAAATTCCAAAGCAAAGTGAGATGGGCACGAATTCGATGGATAGAGCTGATAACAGAAATCGATGAAACAAATTGAATCAGTTTTTGATATAACTGAAAATATATACATTACCATTATATTATATATATTATTATTTGTTTTCTAAAATAATTTCAAAACATATATCTTCAAATCCATATTATATCCCAAAATCTTCAATTTAAACAAAATCCAATATATGACAAGAACTAATAGTTGAACACAAATCAACTGTAAGAAATATATATATATATTCGGTTTTTTTTAAAAAAAATTTAATAACAAATATACTACTTCCAGACCAGATATTGTAATCTATAGATATATACTATAACTTATTTAAACTTATAATTTAAATCCATATACATTAAAATAACCATATGTGTATGCAGTTTAAAATCAATAGTAAATAAATGAATATACTATCTTTAAACTTTCATATAAAAAGATGCAGGCAACCCTATATATACATAGTATCAAGTAACAGTACAGAACTTCAAATATATGAAACAGCGAGTATTTCTTAAAATTTCAAAATATTTGTATAGATATACTAACAGATTTAAATATATATATATATAACTAATCTAGAAATAAAACGAATAAATGCAAGCCATAAATAGTACGTACGTTACAATATACCTTAGCTGAAATATACATCACTTATCTATAAAGAAATTTACAAACAAAATTTATATAAACTCAACATACACTATGATAACTTAATATAATACGCACCAGCAAACGAAACTTATATTTTGTATATAAAACAGAGATATGCACATTGAAAAATACAAACAAAACAACAAATATACAACCAACTTATAAATATATAAAGATCAAAACATATCTATATATATAAAATATCGAAATCAATACACATATTATATAAATACTTCTTTATATAACATTCATATATAATATACACACTAACATATAAATATATGGTACTGACCTATGCAGGCTTCTCCACAACAAAAGTATACTTAATATATTACAGTTTAAAAAGATCAATATCAAATCTGACCTATATATACAAATATCAATTTTAATATAAATATATATATATATATACAAGATATATATATAACCGAGCCTATGAACAGAAAAATATATTACAAAGTTTCGACACACGCATACTTAGATAAACCTATATATATTTATATATGTATACAACAGAATATATATAGACTTATAAACTTACTTTACATATCTACAGAGAAACTTCGGCTATCAAAGGGAGAGAGAGGAGAGGTGAGAGATGATTGGCCGAAGCAGGGTGGATCGATGGCAGGAGCTGTTGTGGTGGGTTGTGTGTTGAAGGCGGAGGCCAGTTGTTGGTAGGCACGACTGTTGTCGAGGCCGTGTGTGGCTGAGATTAGCGGGGCAAGGCGAGGCAATGGGATGGCGATGGGGTTGCTGAGTTCGGGTAGTCTGCAGGCCGAGGGAAGGCGAATAATGGTGGTCGAACAATAAATGGAAGAAGGAAAAAAATTAGAGGAAAAGAATGGAAGAAGAAGAACAGATGACTTCGTGCAACATTATATTTAAATGAACAGTTTTCAGTACTACAGACCCAAAAGCAAGAACACAAATCGGCATAAAATGAATATAACGATGAGAATTACAAAAGTCAAGAGTTTCAGAAAATATTTATTACAAACAACTGTTTGATGGGACGGTAGGTAGACGAAGTGACAGGAAACCCAAAAGTTTGAATTCGGTACTGGTACGATCACTATTTCCGTGGATTCCACTACATACCGGACATCAAAACATAGAAGTGAATAAACCATAAAGATCGACACGACGAGATGGTCAAAACGGTATACAGATATCAATTGTACGATCATCGTATCAAAAGTCGATAATCGGTACCGAAAATGCTGCTAAAGCGCCAGGAATAAGATGAACGGAGCAATAACAGTCAAAATTTGGAGAAACGAAATATGACGTCTTACTCAGAAAATGATTTACAAATTTTCTATAGAAAAATATTCATATTTGAAAAACATTTTATTATCATCAATTTTAACTGATTTAAGTTGAAATAGAATTGCACCAGAAAATAAACTTTCATATTATCAGATGAAAATTTACCGTTTGCTATGTTTAAATAGACATACTTCAAATATTGAATTTTTATTTCTAAATTTAATTTTTTAAAGTTCCACAAAATTCTAGTTAAATAAAATATTAAAATTATTAAAATTTGCGGGTAGTCACACTCTCCCTTACTCAAAACTTTTCGTCTCCAAATAGGAACGAGGTAGGAGAATGGAAACAACCAGAAAGAAAACAGATTTGAAATACAAAATAATAATTAATTTAAATCATATAAATTCCAATTTAAATTAATTGATATTCAATAATTGATTTAATCCGTTTGATTTCACTAAAATCAATCCTAACTATTTCTAAATTCATTATCTTATTGTCTAGTCATCCTCAATTAACAATTTCTAAATCATTAATTTGTATAATCATTTAATATACTCATATTTCATTCAACAAATTTAATTCTTTTATTCCAAATTATTATTATTTGTTCCACTTAATATATCTTATCACATATATTTAAACCATATATATTAATTTTGTAACGACCACGACTTTCTCTCCATAGAAAGTCGCATCGTTATGAAGAAAGAAAGGGGTAGAAAATAGAAAAGAAGAGAAGAAAGAAAGAAACAACAACAACGATCTCACAGCGGAACGAATAAATTATATTAATAACATATACTATTACATAGTATACAATACTTTACAGAGTTACACAGCATATACATCACTTACTAGACAGTTATAACATCTGTCTAGACATTACAACTCAATACACTACAGAGATACAGACACAGCGGAACTACCATATATCTACAACGCTGAAGCCTCCTGCTCCATTGCTCCTCCACAATTCGTCAAAGCTAAACCTGAATCCCTTGGCTACTCGTAAAAATTTGAGTACCCAAGAGTTTATATAAAACAGAAATAAACAACTTGGGTCAGACATGGGTCTGGTGTGAGTAACAGGTTAAACTTGCTTAACTTCAAAACCTTTAGAAATAAAAAGTATCACGTAAGACTCCCCACAAATAAACATGGGTAAGTTTTTACCTTACGCTAACCAAAACATTTGATAGGAAATCCAGTTATATTATAATAGGGTCTAGGGTTTTCAAGTAAAATACAGAAATAGCTGAAATGCTTACATCTCACATTCCAACATAGTTGGGCACAACTAATACGTACGGCACTTATTGGAGTTTGGATTCCATACAATGGCAGGGCTACTGGGGTACCGCCCGTCACAGTACGTGGCCTAGATCACCGTACCGAGGAGTACGCCCGCTCCCCTGCAACACAAAGCCGGAACCATCCCTTACTGGATAATCCCGAACAAGACAATCCCGTGGTTGGCGCGACCAACCACACACTAAGCCGAATAAAAGAAAAGGGACCTCTAGACAGGGATCTATCTTGCTCTCAGTGGGTGCTACCCACGAAGCCTTGCTGCACCTCCCCTGTTTTAGCCATTCCCGGTTGATGAGGCTTGAGGTTACGATTACCTTTAATCAGAACATATCACTTAGAATGCTCATCGTCCGCCTGACGATGTGCTGAAAGCATTCAATCCATATAAGTTCGTTCCGGGTTCGAACGAAACCGAAGGCATTATCTCGTTACACTCGTTTTGGAATCACCCTCAGAGTTAACGACAATAACCCTTGCACTCTAAATCTTCATCTTCACTTGAGATTCACGACCTATCGTTAAATTTGGATCGATGTGGTATTCGGGTCTCCAGACCTGGAATTCCGGTATACGGAAACCCGATCCCGGTCTCATCGAAATCCAAAACGTATCTTTTAAGGTCAAGTTGTTTTAAGGTTAAAACAATTCAATTCAGTTATCAATACTACACAGATAGATAATTCACAATAGATAATCTACATTATCACAAACAGATAATTCATATTATCATTACAATTCAACCAAACATCCATATCCCATATCATATATCTCATCAGAGATATCAAACAATACAAAGCATTCAATAATATTCATCCATCCTAAGTAATGATTTATATCATCTCTAATTAATTTAAAATGAATTAAATTAATTACTTCATTCTATAAATCCTGCTTACTTAATTATTAATTAAACCAATTAATTAATCATACTTTAAGTATCATCTTAATTAATCAATCCTGATTAATTATACTTTAATTACCTTAAGTAATTAACTCTTAATTAATTTTACAAATTAACTAACTTAAACCATCCAGTAATTAATCTTTAATTACTTCATTAATTAATTAACTATATTTAATTACATTAATCCTTAATTAATTATAATTAATTAATTACTTTAATCACTAATTATATTAATTAATCTTAATTAATCAATTCCTAATTACATCATTAATTATATTAATTAATGATCCTTAATTACTCTTAATTAATTATCTTATTTAAATTAATTACATTTAATAATTAATTAGTCACATTATTAATCACCTTTGATTAATCTCATTTAGTAATTAACTTCCCTTAATTACTCCACTTCATAAATTAATTACTCGTTAATTAATTATCCTTTAATTAATCCCTTGATTAATTATTCAAAAGTAATTAACTCAAATTACTTTTATTATTACATCATCTTCAGTTAATTACATCTAGTAATTACCTTTAATTACTTTCCTAAGTAATTATACTTTCACTAATTACATTTAAGTAATTATCAAATTTCCAAATTATTATCTTAAATTAATTTAACTAATTAATTTAAACTTATCAAATTTATTTAATTAATTACCTTAAGTAATTAATTACTTTAATTACTTCCATTAAGTAATTATACTTAACCCATTTTCATATTAACTAATTAATCTAATTGATTATCATATTAATTAATTAATAATCCTTAATTAATGATCTCTCATTAATTATTAAAAATTCTTTAATTATATACTTTCTTTAAATAATTAATCTTTAATAAACTATTTATTAATTACCACTTTAATAAATTCTTAATTACCAATTAATTAATTAAATTATTAAATTATTATTTAATTATCCTATTAATTTAATGAACCTAAATCATTAAATCTGAATTAATTTCTAAATTAAAGTATTAACCTTTATAACTACTTTAATTATCATTTACAAAAGGCTTTGAAACATTTTACCTTTAAATTTTATTTTAAATTGTTGATTTAAAATAAATAACAATTTATCTTAACAAAATTAAAGCTCAATTTTAAAACTTTTAAAATCACAAGTTAAAGAATACTTATAATTTAAAAAGAGATTTTAAAAGTATTTAAACCAATTTCCTTTAAATTTCAAATCATTTATAATTTACTTTAACATTCAAAGTGGTTAAACATTTGAAATTTTATAAAGCTTTATTTTACTTCAACTAGGATTCAATTTGATTTGAATCTATTCTTAAACTTAGATTTAAAACATTGTTTAAATCTTTTATCTTAAATTTTTAAACCACTTTAACAATCAAACAGACAGGTTTAACAGGAAACCTGTAACCAACATCTACCCCGAGCAATCCCTAATTTACTTCGAGAAAACCCTGCACTGCTTCGAGTCGAAACTCGAATTACCCGAGAGTCACTCGAGTTTAAACCCTGCAACCCCAATTCGATAAATTCCAAAGAACTGCACCGTGCACGTGCACGGTAACTCAGGTCAACTCCGATCATCATCGTCGACTACATCACGTCGGAAAACATCACTCCACTCGAAATCGATCACCAGAACGACATTCCCTACTCGAAATTCGAATTCGAGCATTATCCAGACCTGGAACTACATCAGAACCCATCCACGAAAGCCTGTCAACGCCTCGCCCACGATCCTCCGATCACCGTTACATCGAAAACTCTGGCAACGACTTCGTCAGTCTTCTCGCTACCAGTTCCCAGAGTTTTGTGGAACTCGATCCACCATGGATATCGTGACGAACACAATTCCTCATCTTACCAAAACTAGGTTTAGAAACTCAATCGAACTACCACCATCGCCACGGTCATCTATACGGCCATCCTATATTTTTCTCGAACTCTCCGATCACTCTTCCATTACCAGAATAAAGCCCAGCCTCCCAGATCCTCGGAATCATAAGAATTTCTCAAAAACCCCAAAAACAGTGCAACCCCGACATGCTCTTCAATTCCATTTTAGAAATTATGGTATAGATCTTAAAAATCCTATTTTTGAATCAGTATTCGATTTATAATCCTAAATAAAAGAATTACAATGTTTGAATTTTTACTAAAAACTTAACTTACCTGTTGTTTTTGTTTCCAGAGCAAATTACAATTTGTTTTAGTTTAAATAAAAGTTTAAAGCTTTCATTATAATATATCAGACAGATATCATTTGAATCCTAAATCCTAATATGAACTTGTTTAAAAGAAAAATGGATTTTTATCAAAATCCTTGCTTCTGAAACCAAGTACAGGCAAACAGATTCACAACACATTCTATCATCTATATATATATACTTATAGCAATGCATTTAAAAATTATACACCCAAACATACTAATCAACATGCATCCAGATATTCATACACAAAGCATACTTATTCCAGTCATAAATCAAGCAACAGATTATACTTAAGTTTATTATTTAAATGAAAAAGTTACTCACCTATTTGAGAATGAACAGAGCATATTAAATCCTGGAAACTTGAACTGGAATACTTGCTTTGATTTAAACTGAGTTGCTTTTTTGATCTTTAAAAACTTTTAACTTGAATACTTTCTGTAGAACTTGCATGCATGCTATGAAACTTGTTTGTGATGTGTTTTGCTTAGATTCCAGGATTGCTTGTTTTGAACATACTTCCAGATTACAGAAAAAATGATGAAGAAGATTTTTACAGGCTCTTTGTTTCCAGGTTTTTAAAGAAATGCAGTCTTGATTTTGAAAAATGGTTAACAGGGATTTGATCTGAGATTATGGTTTGAGGAAGATGTTTTGCATATTTCTTTGATCTTTGAAGACGTACAGGATTGAAATATGCAGGCTTGATTTTGGTTTTAAAAAGAATTTGATTTGAACATGATTCTGGTTTTGAGGAGTTTGGTTACTGATTTGTGAATGTTGTTACCAGATTTCATTTTTGAGAAGCTTGAGTTTTTCTTTGCTTTTGAAAATGAAGATTAGAAAAGAAATGAGGAGGAGGAAAACATGTTTTTTTATAAGTATAAATGATTTATTTTAAAAATAAAAGAAAAATTAAAAACAAAAATGACACTTGTCTAATCTATTACATTTGTCATGAGCATAAATTAACACTTGTTGTATTAGGCTCAATATATTTACACTTGTCCTATAAGTAATTTTACTTATTTTTATTTAATATAAAAGTAAATACAACTCTTTCTTTATTTATTAAATGCTTATATATATATATGAATTACTTTTATATGTAAATGTATATGTGCATTCCTTTTTTAAAGAAAATGAAATAAAACAATACATATAAAAATGAAAGCTTACTTACATAATTTAAATATGTTTATTCATTTGAATTCAAAATAAATTCAAATTCAAATTCTATTTATATTTGAAAATCCAATTTTTAAAACTAATTTATATCAACATATTTTAATTTTAAAATAATAATATTGTCTTTTAAAATCTATCTATATTTATACATTTATTACTATTATTTGAAAATAACTCATTTACCAATTTTAAATCATTATAAAAGAAATTATAAATTACTTATCTTATTTATCTTAATTAAATGCATTAATGTTAAATTTTTAAATGATATTTTAAATTTTCATATATAATTTCCAAATTATAAAAATGAATATTAGAATTTAAAAACAAGATTTTATTCATTAAATCCAAACCTATTTATTCACAATATATATAACTATATATATATACATTATAAATAGGAAAACATTTTATTAGCTTTTAAAAGATAAATTTCACTAATTAAATATTTATATAATTAGATTATTAACCAATTCAAATTTTTATTATCAAAGATTAACAAATCAATTTAATTATTTAAACAGATTATTAAATTGATATTGCCTCAAATTTCCGGGATATTACATTCCTCCCCCCTTAAAATAATTTCGTCCCCGAAATTTAAAACAAAGGTAATTTAATAATCTATTTAAATCACAACCATAAATTATCATCCATATGCTAACAACCATAGCAAACAATTTACTCAATCAAACAATTCAAACTATCCAGAAAAATTCTAGATAGAATTTCCTCGAGTTTCCCCCAAGTATATATATACCGGGATACTCGCTCTACAAAATCCAAACAATAAATACCACTAAGCTATAGAGCTTCTACTCATCTAGATCTATAGAACTAAACAAGATATCAGATTACAGACGAGTCTGACTCAACAACCAAATCTTCCAGAACTGCTGGTTCCAAAACCAAAGATAGATCAAACACGTATTCCCTCAGAGATACGTAAAATACATTGAATTCCAGTTATCCAAACTGACAATTCAACCTTGTGTATCAAAGTACTTATCCAAATTAGATCACAGAAAAGATCCAAAATAACTCGGAGCTGACTTCCCAGACTTACCCAATCTTATAGCTACCTTTTACCAGAGAAAACTTCAATAACAACGAAGTCTCCAACTTCGAATTCCAAATTCCTCCGCCTCTTATCCTCAAAATCCTTCAGACGATCCTGAGCTGACTACATCCTTCCTGATCAGTTCAACCTTCGCTGATGCTTTTCGAAACAAACAGGACCAAAAACAATCTAATAAACGGATCCTCTCAAGATCTACAAAAATCCAGAACTCAAACTCTACTCCTCAATCATCAGTAGATTCCAAATACTTCTTCTATCTGGACAAGACAAAACAGATGCTCTCACCAATCTGACCTCCAAATCTTGAAAAGCTTCCTGTAGGAATCCTTTAATCCAAACACTGCAACTTCCGATTGCTTCTACTCTAAAACAACTGCTACCCAGCTTTCGCTGCTCAACTCTGATCTAGATGTCGTCGATGAACTCGAGCACCAACTAGACCATCACATTCCAGAAAAATCTCTGACAACTCTATAACTCCTACATCTTCTAGAGATGCCTCAAACTCAAGCAAATGATTTCCCAAGAGAATACTCAATTATCGCAAGTCACTTTTGCGATTCTATCCAGTCTAATATCCAAAAATTACTGTTCTTCCTTAATCCATCAGAACAATCTATACTTGACCAATCCATTTGGAAAAATGAATCTACTCTGCAGCTTCTGAACTCCACTCTAAGAAAACTGTTAAGCCAAAAGATCTTTTAGCAGGAACACAGAACACTCGAGCTGCACCGCTAACACGGATGACAAAGACTCCTTATCCAAAGCTTCTAGAGAACCCGGACCTCAGACCAAACACAAACATCCTGTTGAACTCAGCCACAACACCGAAGCAGACCTACTTCCTCAAACTTGCTCCAAAAGAGAACATCGTCGGAGATATCCATAGTCACTGCATTTCATCATGCAGTTACTACTTTCCGAGATACCATCACACACTTCTGCTTAACCGACAGATCAAAACTCTACTCATCCAACTGCACTTCAAAGATCGACTCCGAACCTTAACAGGTTTCCTTCAGAGATCAATGAAATTCTTACACCATATCAAAGTTCACTCGAGACGGTATTCGGTCTATAGTCTCGACAGATACTTCCAATCTCAACACTCAGACTCCTAATCCTAGATGATAAATTATTATCATCTCAACCAATCATTACAAATACCATATACATTTAAAATGATACTTTTTATATAGAAATTATATCTGGGTAAAATTATTTCATCTACCTCTTTAAAACAATATTGTGTCCGTTGGCCTGGTCAAGTGTTTAGAGATCCCTATCAATAACGTTAGCTACTCGTATTGACCAGAATCCATATACCACTCAACCGATCAATTAACACAATATAAAACCATTTTTATATAATTAACAATTACGCGCTCTCAAGATAGACACCACTTCAGAGCCTAGGTATTCACTCAACCTACTGCTCTGATACCACTGTAACGACCACGACTTTCTCTCCATAGAAAGTCGCATCGTTATGAAGAAAGAAAGGGGTAGAAAATAGAAAAGAAGAGAAGAAAGAAAGAAACAACAACAACGATCTCACAGCGGAACGAATAAATTATATTAATAACATATACTATTACATAGTATACAATACTTTACAGAGTTACACAGCATATACATCACTTACTAGACAGTTATAACATCTGTCTAGACATTACAACTCAATACACTACAGAGATACAGACACAGCGGAACTACCATATATCTACAACGCTGAAGCCTCCTGCTCCATTGCTCCTCCACAATTCGTCAAAGCTAAACCTGAATCCCTTGACTACTCGTAAAAATTTGAGTACCCAAGAGTTTATATAAAACAGAAATAAACAACTTGGGTCAGACATGGGTCTGGTGTGAGTAACAGGTTAAACTTGCTTAACTTCAAAACCTTTAGAAATAAAAAGTATCACGTAAGACTCCCCACAAATAAACATGGGTAAGTTTTTACCTTACGCTAACCAAAACATTTGATAGGAAATCCAGTTATATTATAATAGGGTCTAGGGTTTTCAAGTAAAATACAGAAATAGCTGAAATGCTTACATCTCACATTCCAACATAGTTGGGCACAACTAATACGTACGGCACTTATTGGAGTTTGGATTCCATACAATGGCAGGGCTACTGGGGTACCGCCCGTCACAGTACGTGGCCTAGATCACCGTACCGAGGAGTACGCCCGCTCCCCTGCAACACAAAGCCGGAACCATCCCTTACTGGATAATCCCGAACAAGACAATCCCGTGGTTGGCGCGACCAACCACACACTAAGCCGAATAAAAGAAAAGGGACCTCTAGACAGGGATCTATCTTGCTCTCAGTGGGTGCTACCCACGAAGCCTTGCTGCACCTCCCCTGTTTTAGCCATTCCCGGTTGATGAGGCTTGAGGTTACGATTACCTTTAATCAGAACATATCACTTAGAATGCTCATCGTCCGCCTGACGATGTGCTGAAAGCATTCAATCCATATAAGTTCGTTCCGGGTTCGAACGAAACCGAAGGCATTATCTCGTTACACTCGTTTTGGAATCACCCTCAGAGTTAACGACAATAACCCTTGCACTCTAAATCTTCATCTTCACTTGAGATTCACGACCTATCGTTAAATTTGGATCGATGTGGTATTCGGGTCTCCAGACCTGGAATTCCGGTATACGGAAACCCGATCCCGGTCTCATCGAAATCCAAAACGTATCTTTTAAGGTCAAGTTGTTTTAAGGTTAAAACAATTCAATTCAGTTATCAATACTACACAGATAGATAATTCACAATAGATAATCTACATTATCACAAACAGATAATTCATATTATCATTACAATTCAACCAAACATCCATATCCCATATCATATATCTCATCAGAGATATCAAACAATACAAAGCATTCAATAATATTCATCCATCCTAAGTAATGATTTATATCATCTCTAATTAATTTAAAATGAATTAAATTAATTACTTCATTCTATAAATCCTGCTTACTTAATTATTAATTAAACCAATTAATTAATCATACTTTAAGTATCATCTTAATTAATCAATCCTGATTAATTATACTTTAATTACCTTAAGTAATTAACTCTTAATTAATTTTACAAATTAACTAACTTAAACCATCCAGTAATTAATCTTTAATTACTTCATTAATTAATTAACTATATTTAATTACATTAATCCTTAATTAATTATAATTAATTAATTACTTTAATCACTAATTATATTAATTAATCTTAATTAATCAATTCCTAATTACATCATTAATTATATTAATTAATGATCCTTAATTACTCTTAATTAATTATCTTATTTAAATTAATTACATTTAATAATTAATTAGTCACATTATTAATCACCTTTGATTAATCTCATTTAGTAATTAACTTCCCTTAATTACTCCACTTCATAAATTAATTACTCGTTAATTAATTATCCTTTAATTAATCCCTTGATTAATTATTCAAAAGTAATTAACTCAAATTACTTTTATTATTACATCATCTTCAGTTAATTACATCTAGTAATTACCTTTAATTACTTTCCTAAGTAATTATACTTTCACTAATTACATTTAAGTAATTATCAAATTTCCAAATTATTATCTTAAATTAATTTAACTAATTAATTTAAACTTATCAAATTTATTTAATTAATTACCTTAAGTAATTAATTACTTTAATTACTTCCATTAAGTAATTATACTTAACCCATTTTCATATTAACTAATTAATCTAATTGATTATCATATTAATTAATTAATAATCCTTAATTAATGATCTCTCATTAATTATTAAAAATTCTTTAATTATATACTTTCTTTAAATAATTAATCTTTAATAAACTATTTATTAATTACCACTTTAATAAATTCTTAATTACCAATTAATTAATTAAATTATTAAATTATTATTTAATTATCCTATTAATTTAATGAACCTAAATCATTAAATCTGAATTAATTTCTAAATTAAAGTATTAACCTTTATAACTACTTTAATTATCATTTACAAAAGGCTTTGAAACATTTTACCTTTAAATTTTATTTTAAATTGTTGATTTAAAATAAATAACAATTTATCTTAACAAAATTAAAGCTCAATTTTAAAACTTTTAAAATCACAAGTTAAAGAATACTTATAATTTAAAAAGAGATTTTAAAAGTATTTAAACCAATTTCCTTTAAATTTCAAATCATTTATAATTTACTTTAACATTCAAAGTGGTTAAACATTTGAAATTTTATAAAGCTTTATTTTACTTCAACTAGGATTCAATTTGATTTGAATCTATTCTTAAACTTAGATTTAAAACATTGTTTAAATCTTTTATCTTAAATTTTTAAACCACTTTAACAATCAAACAGACAGGTTTAACAGGAAACCTGTAACCAACATCTACCCCGAGCAATCCCTAATTTACTTCGAGAAAACCCTGCACTGCTTCGAGTCGAAACTCGAATTACCCGAGAGTCACTCGAGTTTAAACCCTGCAACCCCAATTCGATAAATTCCAAAGAACTGCACCGTGCACGTGCACGGTAACTCAGGTCAACTCCGATCATCATCGTCGACTACATCACGTCGGAAAACATCACTCCACTCGAAATCGATCACCAGAACGACATTCCCTACTCGAAATTCGAATTCGAGCATTATCCAGACCTGGAACTACATCAGAACCCATCCACGAAAGCCTGTCAACGCCTCGCCCACGATCCTCCGATCACCGTTACATCGAAAACTCTGGCAACGACTTCGTCAGTCTTCTCGCTACCAGTTCCCAGAGTTTTGTGGAACTCGATCCACCATGGATATCGTGACGAACACAATTCCTCATCTTACCAAAACTAGGTTTAGAAACTCAATCGAACTACCACCATCGCCACGGTCATCTATACGGCCATCCTATATTTTTCTCGAACTCTCCGATCACTCTTCCATTACCAGAATAAAGCCCAGCCTCCCAGATCCTCGGAATCATAAGAATTTCTCAAAAACCCCAAAAACAGTGCAACCCCGACATGCTCTTCAATTCCATTTTAGAAATTATGGTATAGATCTTAAAAATCCTATTTTTGAATCAGTATTCGATTTATAATCCTAAATAAAAGAATTACAATGTTTGAATTTTTACTAAAAACTTAACTTACCTGTTGTTTTTGTTTCCAGAGCAAATTACAATTTGTTTTAGTTTAAATAAAAGTTTAAAGCTTTCATTATAATATATCAGACAGATATCATTTGAATCCTAAATCCTAATATGAACTTGTTTAAAAGAAAAATGGATTTTTATCAAAATCCTTGCTTCTGAAACCAAGTACAGGCAAACAGATTCACAACACATTCTATCATCTATATATATATACTTATAGCAATGCATTTAAAAATTATACACCCAAACATACTAATCAACATGCATCCAGATATTCATACACAAAGCATACTTATTCCAGTCATAAATCAAGCAACAGATTATACTTAAGTTTATTATTTAAATGAAAAAGTTACTCACCTATTTGAGAATGAACAGAGCATATTAAATCCTGGAAACTTGAACTGGAATACTTGCTTTGATTTAAACTGAGTTGCTTTTTTGATCTTTAAAAACTTTTAACTTGAATACTTTCTGTAGAACTTGCATGCATGCTATGAAACTTGTTTGTGATGTGTTTTGCTTAGATTCCAGGATTGCTTGTTTTGAACATACTTCCAGATTACAGAAAAAATGATGAAGAAGATTTTTACAGGCTCTTTGTTTCCAGGTTTTTAAAGAAATGCAGTCTTGATTTTGAAAAATGGTTAACAGGGATTTGATCTGAGATTATGGTTTGAGGAAGATGTTTTGCATATTTCTTTGATCTTTGAAGACGTACAGGATTGAAATATGCAGGCTTGATTTTGGTTTTAAAAAGAATTTGATTTGAACATGATTCTGGTTTTGAGGAGTTTGGTTACTGATTTGTGAATGTTGTTACCAGATTTCATTTTTGAGAAGCTTGAGTTTTTCTTTGCTTTTGAAAATGAAGATTAGAAAAGAAATGAGGAGGAGGAAAACATGTTTTTTTATAAGTATAAATGATTTATTTTAAAAATAAAAGAAAAATTAAAAACAAAAATGACACTTGTCTAATCTATTACATTTGTCATGAGCATAAATTAACACTTGTTGTATTAGGCTCAATATATTTACACTTGTCCTATAAGTAATTTTACTTATTTTTATTTAATATAAAAGTAAATACAACTCTTTCTTTATTTATTAAATGCTTATATATATATATGAATTACTTTTATATGTAAATGTATATGTGCATTCCTTTTTTAAAGAAAATGAAATAAAACAATACATATAAAAATGAAAGCTTACTTACATAATTTAAATATGTTTATTCATTTGAATTCAAAATAAATTCAAATTCAAATTCTATTTATATTTGAAAATCCAATTTTTAAAACTAATTTATATCAACATATTTTAATTTTAAAATAATAATATTGTCTTTTAAAATCTATCTATATTTATACATTTATTACTATTATTTGAAAATAACTCATTTACCAATTTTAAATCATTATAAAAGAAATTATAAATTACTTATCTTATTTATCTTAATTAAATGCATTAATGTTAAATTTTTAAATGATATTTTAAATTTTCATATATAATTTCCAAATTATAAAAATGAATATTAGAATTTAAAAACAAGATTTTATTCATTAAATCCAAACCTATTTATTCACAATATATATAACTATATATATATACATTATAAATAGGAAAACATTTTATTAGCTTTTAAAAGATAAATTTCACTAATTAAATATTTATATAATTAGATTATTAACCAATTCAAATTTTTATTATCAAAGATTAACAAATCAATTTAATTATTTAAACAGATTATTAAATTGATATTGCCTCAAATTTCCGGGATATTACATTCCTCCCCCCTTAAAATAATTTCGTCCCCGAAATTTAAAACAAAGGTAATTTAATAATCTATTTAAATCACAACCATAAATTATCATCCATATGCTAACAACCATAGCAAACAATTTACTCAATCAAACAATTCAAACTATCCAGAAAAATTCTAGATAGAATTTCCTCGAGTTTCCCCCAAGTATATATATACCGGGATACTCGCTCTACAAAATCCAAACAATAAATACCACTAAGCTATAGAGCTTCTACTCATCTAGATCTATAGAACTAAACAAGATATCAGATTACAGACGAGTCTGACTCAACAACCAAATCTTCCAGAACTGCTGGTTCCAAAACCAAAGATAGATCAAACACGTATTCCCTCAGAGATACGTAAAATACATTGAATTCCAGTTATCCAAACTGACAATTCAACCTTGTGTATCAAAGTACTTATCCAAATTAGATCACAGAAAAGATCCAAAATAACTCGGAGCTGACTTCCCAGACTTACCCAATCTTATAGCTACCTTTTACCAGAGAAAACTTCAATAACAACGAAGTCTCCAACTTCGAATTCCAAATTCCTCCGCCTCTTATCCTCAAAATCCTTCAGACGATCCTGAGCTGACTACATCCTTCCTGATCAGTTCAACCTTCGCTGATGCTTTTCGAAACAAACAGGACCAAAAACAATCTAATAAACGGATCCTCTCAAGATCTACAAAAATCCAGAACTCAAACTCTACTCCTCAATCATCAGTAGATTCCAAATACTTCTTCTATCTGGACAAGACAAAACAGATGCTCTCACCAATCTGACCTCCAAATCTTGAAAAGCTTCCTGTAGGAATCCTTTAATCCAAACACTGCAACTTCCGATTGCTTCTACTCTAAAACAACTGCTACCCAGCTTTCGCTGCTCAACTCTGATCTAGATGTCGTCGATGAACTCGAGCACCAACTAGACCATCACATTCCAGAAAAATCTCTGACAACTCTATAACTCCTACATCTTCTAGAGATGCCTCAAACTCAAGCAAAAGATTTCCCAAGAGAATACTCAATTATCGCAAGTCACTTTTGCGATTCTATCCAGTCTAATATCCAAAAATTACTGTTCTTCCTTAATCCATCAGAACAATCTATACTTGACCAATCCATTTGGAAAAATGAATCTACTCTGCAGCTTCTGAACTCCACTCTAAGAAAACTGTTAAGCCAAAAGATCTTTTAGCAGGAACACAGAACACTCGAGCTGCACCGCTAACACGGATGACAAAGACTCCTTATCCAAAGCTTCTAGAGAACCCGGACCTCAGACCAAACACAAACATCCTGTTGAACTCAGCCACAACACCGAAGCAGACCTACTTCCTCAAACTTGCTCCAAAAGAGAACATCGTCGGAGATATCCATAGTCACTGCATTTCATCATGCAGTTACTACTTTCCGAGATACCATCACACACTTCTGCTTAACCGACAGATCCAAACTCTACTCATCCAACTGCACTTCAAAGATCGACTCCGAACCTTAACAGGTTTCCTTCAGAGATCAATGAAATTCTTACACCATATCAAAGTTCACTCGAGACGGTATTCGGTCTATAGTCTCGACAGATACTTCCAATCTCAACACTCAGACTCCTAATCCTAGATGATAAATTATTATCATCTCAACCAATCATTACAAATACCATATACATTTAAAATGATACTTTTTATATAGAAATTATATCTGGGTAAAATTATTTCATCTACCTCTTTAAAACAATATTGTGTCCGTTGGCCTGGTCAAGTGTTTAGAGATCCCTATCAATAACGTTAGCTACTCGTATTGACCAGAATCCATATACCACTCAACCGATCAATTAACACAATATAAAACCATTTTTATATAATTAACAATTACGCGCTCTCAAGATAGACACCACTTCAGAGCCTAGGTATTCACTCAACCTACTGCTCTGATACCACTGTAACGACCACGACTTTCTCTCCATAGAAAGTCGCATCGTTATGAAGAAAGAAAGGGGTAGAAAATAGAAAAGAAGAGAAGAAAGAAAGAAACAACAACAACGATCTCACAGCGGAACGAATAAATTATATTAATAACATATACTATTACATAGTATACAATACTTTACAGAGTTACACAGCATATACATCACTTACTAGACAGTTATAACATCTGTCTAGACATTACAACTCAATACACTACAGAGATACAGACACAGCGGAACTACCATATATCTACAACGCTGAAGCCTCCTGCTCCATTGCTCCTCCACAATTCGTCAAAGCTAAACCTGAATCCCTTGACTACTCGTAAAAATTTGAGTACCCAAGAGTTTATATAAAACAGAAATAAACAACTTGGGTCAGACATGGGTCTGGTGTGAGTAACAGGTTAAACTTGCTTAACTTCAAAACCTTTAGAAATAAAAAGTATCACGTAAGACTCCCCACAAATAAACATGGGTAAGTTTTTACCTTACGCTAACCAAAACATTTGATAGGAAATCCAGTTATATTATAATAGGGTCTAGGGTTTTCAAGTAAAATACAGAAATAGCTGAAATGCTTACATCTCACATTCCAACATAGTTGGGCACAACTAATACGTACGGCACTTATTGGAGTTTGGATTCCATACAATGGCAGGGCTACTGGGGTACCGCCCGTCACAGTACGTGGCCTAGATCACCGTACCGAGGAGTACGCCCGCTCCCCTGCAACACAAAGCCGGAACCATCCCTTACTGGATAATCCCGAACAAGACAATCCCGTGGTTGGCGCGACCAACCACACACTAAGCCGAATAAAAGAAAAGGGACCTCTAGACAGGGATCTATCTTGCTCTCAGTGGGTGCTACCCACGAAGCCTTGCTGCACCTCCCCTGTTTTAGCCATTCCCGGTTGATGAGGCTTGAGGTTACGATTACCTTTAATCAGAACATATCACTTAGAATGCTCATCGTCCGCCTGACGATGTGCTGAAAGCATTCAATCCATATAAGTTCGTTCCGGGTTCGAACGAAACCGAAGGCATTATCTCGTTACACTCGTTTTGGAATCACCCTCAGAGTTAACGACAATAACCCTTGCACTCTAAATCTTCATCTTCACTTGAGATTCACGACCTATCGTTAAATTTGGATCGATGTGGTATTCGGGTCTCCAGACCTGGAATTCCGGTATACGGAAACCCGATCCCGGTCTCATCGAAATCCAAAACGTATCTTTTAAGGTCAAGTTGTTTTAAGGTTAAAACAATTCAATTCAGTTATCAATACTACACAGATAGATAATTCACAATAGATAATCTACATTATCACAAACAGATAATTCATATTATCATTACAATTCAACCAAACATCCATATCCCATATCATATATCTCATCAGAGATATCAAACAATACAAAGCATTCAATAATATTCATCCATCCTAAGTAATGATTTATATCATCTCTAATTAATTTAAAATGAATTAAATTAATTACTTCATTCTATAAATCCTGCTTACTTAATTATTAATTAAACCAATTAATTAATCATACTTTAAGTATCATCTTAATTAATCAATCCTGATTAATTATACTTTAATTACCTTAAGTAATTAACTCTTAATTAATTTTACAAATTAACTAACTTAAACCATCCAGTAATTAATCTTTAATTACTTCATTAATTAATTAACTATATTTAATTACATTAATCCTTAATTAATTATAATTAATTAATTACTTTAATCACTAATTATATTAATTAATCTTAATTAATCAATTCCTAATTACATCATTAATTATATTAATTAATGATCCTTAATTACTCTTAATTAATTATCTTATTTAAATTAATTACATTTAATAATTAATTAGTCACATTATTAATCACCTTTGATTAATCTCATTTAGTAATTAACTTCCCTTAATTACTCCACTTCATAAATTAATTACTCGTTAATTAATTATCCTTTAATTAATCCCTTGATTAATTATTCAAAAGTAATTAACTCAAATTACTTTTATTATTACATCATCTTCAGTTAATTACATCTAGTAATTACCTTTAATTACTTTCCTAAGTAATTATACTTTCACTAATTACATTTAAGTAATTATCAAATTTCCAAATTATTATCTTAAATTAATTTAACTAATTAATTTAAACTTATCAAATTTATTTAATTAATTACCTTAAGTAATTAATTACTTTAATTACTTCCATTAAGTAATTATACTTAACCCATTTTCATATTAACTAATTAATCTAATTGATTATCATATTAATTAATTAATAATCCTTAATTAATGATCTCTCATTAATTATTAAAAATTCTTTAATTATATACTTTCTTTAAATAATTAATCTTTAATAAACTATTTATTAATTACCACTTTAATAAATTCTTAATTACCAATTAATTAATTAAATTATTAAATTATTATTTAATTATCCTATTAATTTAATGAACCTAAATCATTAAATCTGAATTAATTTCTAAATTAAAGTATTAACCTTTATCACTACTTTAATTATCATTTACAAAAGGCTTTGAAACATTTTACCTTTAAATTTTATTTTAAATTGTTGATTTAAAATAAATAACAATTTATCTTAACAAAATTAAAGCTCAATTTTAAAACTTTTAAAATCACAAGTTAAAGAATACTTATAATTTAAAAAGAGATTTTAAAAGTATTTAAACCAATTTCCTTTAAATTTCAAATCATTTATAATTTACTTTAACATTCAAAGTGGTTAAACATTTGAAATTTTATAAAGCTTTATTTTACTTCAACTAGGATTCAATTTGATTTGAATCTATTCTTAAACTTAGATTTAAAACATTGTTTAAATCTTTTATCTTAAATTTTTAAACCACTTTAACAATCAAACAGACAGGTTTAACAGGAAACCTGTAACCAACATCTACCCCGAGCAATCCCTAATTTACTTCGAGAAAACCCTGCACTGCTTCGATTCGAAACTCGAATTACCCGAGAGTCACTCGAGTTTAAACCCTGCAACCCCAATTCGATAAATTCCAAAGAACTGCACCGTGCACGTGCACGGTAACTCAGGTCAACTCCGATCATCATCGTCGACTACATCACGTCGGAAAACATCACTCCACTCGAAATCGATCACCAGAACGACATTCCCTACTCGAAATTCGAATTCGAGCATTATCCAGACCTGGAACTACATCAGAACCCATCCACGAAAGCCTGTCAACGCCTCGCCCACGATCCTCCGATCACCGTTACATCGAAAACTCTGGCAACGACTTCGTCAGTCTTCTCGCTACCAGTTCCCAGAGTTTTGTGGAACTCGATCCACCATGGATATCGTGACGAACACAATTCCTCATCTTACCAAAACTAGGTTTAGAAACTCAATCGAACTACCACCATCGCCACGGTCATCTATACGGCCATCCTATATTTTTCTCGAACTCTCCGATCACTCTTCCATTACCAGAATAAAGCCCAGCCTCCCAGATCCTCGGAATCATAAGAATTTCTCAAAAACCCCAAAAACAGTGCAACCCCGACATGCTCTTCAATTCCATTTTAGAAATTATGGTATAGATCTTAAAAATCCTATTTTTGAATCAGTATTCGATTTATAATCCTAAATAAAAGAATTACAATGTTTGAATTTTTACTAAAAACTTAACTTACCTATTGTTTTTGTTTCCAGAGCAAATTACAATTTGTTTTAGTTTAAATAAAAGTTTAAAGCTTTCATTATAATATATCAGACAGATATCATTTGAATCCTAAATCCTAATATGAACTTGTTTAAAAGAAAAATGGATTTTTATCAAAATCCTTGCTTCTGAAACCAAGTACAGGCAAACAGATTCACAACACATTCTATCATCTATATATATATACTTATAGCAATGCATTTAAAAATTATACACCCAAACATACTAATCAACATGCATCCAGATATTCATACACAAAGCATACTTATTCCAGTCATAAATCAAGCAACAGATTATACTTAAGTTTATTATTTAAATGAAAAAGTTACTCACCTATTTGAGAATGAACAGAGCATATTAAATCCTGGAAACTTGAACTGGAATACTTGCTTTGATTTAAACTGAGTTGCTTTTTTGATCTTTAAAAACTTTTAACTTGAATACTTTCTGTAGAACTTGCATGCATGCTATGAAACTTGTTTGTGATGTGTTTTGCTTAGATTCCAGGATTGCTTGTTTTGAACATACTTCCAGATTACAGAAAAAATGATGAAGAAGATTTTTACAGGCTCTTTGTTTCCAGGTTTTTAAAGAAATGCAGTCTTGATTTTGAAAAATGGTTAACAGGGATTTGATCTGAGATTATGGTTTGAGGAAGATGTTTTGCATATTTCTTTGATCTTTGAAGACGTACAGGATTGAAATATGCAGGCTTGATTTTGGTTTTAAAAAGAATTTGATTTGAACATGATTCTGGTTTTGAGGAGTTTGGTTACTGATTTGTGAATGTTGTTACCAGATTTCATTTTTGAGAAGCTTGAGTTTTTCTTTGCTTTTGAAAATGAAGATTAGAAAAGAAATGAGGAGGAGGAAAACATGTTTTTTTATAAGTATAAATGATTTATTTTAAAAATAAAAGAAAAATTAAAAACAAAAATGACACTTGTCTAATCTATTACATTTGTCATGAGCATAAATTAACACTTGTTGTATTAGGCTCAATATATTTACACTTGTCCTATAAGTAATTTTACTTATTTTTATTTAATATAAAAGTAAATACAACTCTTTCTTTATTTATTAAATGCTTATATATATATATGAATTACTTTTATATGTAAATGTATATGTGCATTCCTTTTTTAAAGAAAATGAAATAAAACAATACATATAAAAATGAAAGCTTACTTACATAATTTAAATATGTTTATTCATTTGAATTCAAAATAAATTCAAATTCAAATTCTATTTATATTTGAAAATCCAATTTTTAAAACTAATTTATATCAACATATTTTAATTTTAAAATAATAATATTGTCTTTTAAAATCTATCTATATTTATACATTTATTACTATTATTTGAAAATAACTCATTTACCAATTTTAAATCATTATAAAAGAAATTATAAATTACTTATCTTATTTATCTTAATTAAATGCATTAATGTTAAATTTTTAAATGATATTTTAAATTTTCATATATAATTTCCAAATTATAAAAATGAATATTAGAATTTAAAAACAAGATTTTATTCATTAAATCCAAACCTATTTATTCACAATATATATAACTATATATATATACATTATAAATAGGAAAACATTTTATTAGCTTTTAAAAGATAAATTTCACTAATTAAATATTTATATAATTAGATTATTAACCAATTCAAATTTTTATTATCAAAGATTAACAAATCAATTTAATTATTTAAACAGATTATTAAATTGATATTGCCTCAAATTTCCGGGATATTACAAATTTAAACCGTATAAATTTCAATTTAAATTAATTTATATTCAATAATTGATTTTAAATTCAAGGTATTTCCATAAGTTGATCTAATTTCAATTTATTAATTCCTTCAAAATAAATTTATTTGTCCCACCTATTATCCAATTAACTTATTATTCTATTTATCTCTATTAACATCTTTATAATAAAATTTAAGTGTATAACATTTATTATAACACTCAAATCTTTCCTTATAAAGTTATTTTATATTGTATATTATCCAATTACATTTTTAACTTCTAAATAATTTAGGTAAGTTATATCGAAATGAAATTGAGTATTATACAAATAGAATTTTCTCATTCAACTTATTTCAAGTTTAATTATTTATTCAAAATTTAAGAGTTAAATTTTCGATTCACTTAAAATCATTTAAAGATAAATGTATATATACACTATATATATCAAATCAAATTTAAAATCATATACCAATATATATATTATAAATTAAGTCATGTTTTAGAAATTCAAATCAATTAAATTTCCTAAAACAAAACTGTAGCAAGGCTACAAGATGGTCTCTTCGCTTCGAAACTCAAAAATGAATGTCGATGATGCTGTAGTCATTACCTAAATTATTTTCCAGTGACAAAAGAGGAGAAAACTGATTTAAACTTTTAAAATTCTTTGGAAACAATTTATGTTTGAAAATACTTTAGGTAATATACATTTTAAACCTTTGAAAACCAAAGTTTGAAATCACCAAAAATTAAATTCCCAAAATTCCCGATTTAAATTCATTTCAATTCCAAATCAATTTATAAACCATGTTTATAAATTCATTTAGGATTGTAACAACCCCGAATTTTGTATAAATTTAAATTGATAATTAATTAATTTTTGAACAAAATTTGTGAAATAAAATGATAAATGGATTGCGAGTTTCCCCGATATCCGAATATATTCTGTATAAATCATTTAAATTAAAAATATTGTGTATTGTGTATATATGTGCATATATGAATGTATATGTAATATACGAGTAAATTTGTATATGTATATATATATATACATTGAATTTGAATTTAAATTCTTGAATATAAATGGTTTAAAATATAAATAATAAAATGTTGGGTAATAAAACTTTAAAAGGAATTCAAAATAAGTGTTGATGTTAAACAAATATTTCGAATAAATCTATGGTTATATAAAATATGAAATGAACTTTATATACTTCTAGATATAAATATTTAAGTTGAAATAAAAGTAAATATATAAAGTAAAGCAGAAATTAAATTGGAAATTTATTATATTTTAAAGTGATATTGCAAAAGAAAAGAAAATAAAAATACATTCAACTATATTCTAGTGTGAACAAATATACATAGCTATGTATATAAACTTGCAAAAGAAAAACTAACATATTCAAGAAGGTAAAAAAATATATGTATAAGTATGAATGTTGCATAGGAAGCCCCAACAAATTGTTTCAGCCGAAATGAAAGAAGAAACAAAACTATAAGTATGTAGGTTTGAAAGCAAAATATAATAACTATTTTCATCTTGATTCATGTAACTGAAATAGAAACATTTGTACTCACTAATATCATATCAGCCACCAAGAAAACAGGCTAGTCAACAAATAAACAAGGAAAATCTCTAATGCAATGTATAACATAAGAATTAAAGCAAATTTGTACAAAGGCAATCAATGCCATATATCTCCAGCCGAAATGGCAAATATATTGTACATACAAAAATAAATAAAAAATAGTATTGTAAACATGATGGTACCAAGGCATTTAATGCCATTATCTCTAGCACAAGATATCTCCTTTCAACCTCCATATATTCAGTACAAATGAAGAAAAAATCTTTGATTTCTTGTACAAAACATGTTATCATCTTGTACACTCTGTAAAACTCCTTTATGTATATTAATCTACTTCATTTTCTGTTTTGTTCATTCAACTGTGTAAGCTAAAGTAATATCATCTTAAACCTTAAGCAAAAATTCAAACTAAAAAACAACAAATCAACTTCAAAGCCAGAGATTTAAGAAGAAGGGTTTCCAATAGCAAAAATCTAAAAGTCTGTTTCAATGAAAAGCTCTGTCTTCCTCTGGAAAAATATGTGAGTAAACTACCATTTTAAATTTCGAATCTACTATGATATCTTGATGCTATATACTAGAAATTGTTGTTAGAAAAGATGCTTGTATAAATGTTAATATGTCTGCGTGTCTGTATGTATAAATATATATAGATATATTGTTGTATGCATGGCTGTTTACAGGCATTTATATCTCTGTTGAAACATTCACAGGCTAAGAACAACACGAATAGATCAATATCTTCCCAAAGGAAACATTTTTTGATTTTGATTTCTGAATGAAAAAGAATGGTAATAGTGTAATATTATTTTTAAAAATAATTCCAAGTTTAAAATATTAAGCATACATTGGAAAAGTTTTAATTTACAGTAAAAACCAATCCAAGTCAGAAAATAAGTTGTTTTAATCTAATATTTTGTTTATATAATTGAAATCGTCACATGAAATGGTGATTTTAGGTTATAAATTTGTGATTTTTAAGCTTGTATTTTAAGAGAAAATTCATGTTGAACGGAAATTGGGTTTTGCTCATTTTCTGGCGATCGAAGAAAAAGGGGAAGTTGTGATCGTTGCTGGTGGTAGTGTGAAGGCAGGAAAGTCTACGAAAAATGGTCTCAGATTTTTTAGTTCGTCGTGGCGATGGTAAATCTTTGAAGTAGGGTTTTAGGGATATGTTTGTTCGATTAGGTTTGCGAGATAAATTCGTCGTCATCGATGTATTATGGTCGATCGGACCAAGTGGGAATGGAGCATAGGAGTTCGATGAAGCTCTGGTGTGGTTCGCGTGGCCTCTGGCGATCTTGGGTGGCGAGGCGTGATGGTTTTTGGTGACCGAGTTAGTTTCAGGTGGTGATCCTGTAACGACCCTGAATTTTGAACGAATTAAATTGAGAATATTTAATTAATTTTAAATATTTGAATGATAATTTAATTTGAATCCCGATATAACTCTGAATTGGCAATTTAATTTTAACGTTTAATCTAAGAAAAGTTGAATAAAAATTTAAATCTTCGATCATAAGCTGAAGGAAAATATTTCAAAAGCTTTTAAAATTCATATTGATAATACTGAAAATAACAGCAGCTTCAGAATTTAATTTCAGACTGTTTTGTTCAGTTCTGGAATTTATATCGTTCGTATCGATATTTAAAAATAGCCGTCCGAGGCACAGTCTCGGAATTCGACTAAACCAGTTCCATTGGGTCCGTAATATTGAATTATTGTCGGATTTCAAATTTCGTATTTTTCGGAGTTAATATGTGAGCACAAGACGGGTAAACGCATTGAATTTTTATCGAAATTCAAATTTAAATTAATATTTTATTTGGTCAAATACCAGCACGTTATCCTCCTTGAAGCATGCCTAGTATCACACAGAAGATCATGGAACAAAAATCGTGCAAACCATACTCCTCTCTGATAAATCTCGTTTTCCCTCTCCCTCATTTCTCAGTTCAAATGAAAACGAGAAATCGAATTCACGAAAATGGCCGAAGCCAGAAAGAAAAGAAAAATAAAATCGCGTCCCTCTGGTCGACAATCAATCTCGTTCCATCCCCCAAATCTCACAACCGAAAACAAAAGAAAACGAGAATCTGAAGTTTCCTTCTTCCTAGAATCATTCGAGCGAGATAAATCGAAACCCATTCGCGAGTTCCAGCAAGGCAGTGGAAGGGCGGCGTCGCGAGTCGCGTGGTGCTCTGACGAAGGCAGGAAGCGATGGCAAATCGCGAGTGGTGGCACGTGATTCTCGAGGCAGCGTGGTTCCTGGAGGCGTACGATTGTCGCGATAGTGGCGAGACACTCGAGAACTCGATTCGAGTGGGGAGGCATTCGTGAGCTCGCGCGTGCAATAGGGGTGAAGTCGGCAACTTGGCAAAGTCGGGGTGACTGGAAGCTCGCGACCGGTTGGGGAGGAGGTCGTGGCAGTAGCCGATGGCGATGTGCTTTGGGTTAGCTCGCGATGGTCGAGGAAGACTCGGTGGTCAAGGCGACGAAGTCGGGGCAGCTGGGTTCGTCGATTTCCAGTGAGGTATCGATACGTTTTATTTATTTATTTATTCATACATATCACTGCAGGTAGATTCAAATTCAAAAATTCGTTTTTTAAAGCCTGATAATATATATACATACATATATTCCCATTTACAAAATATAAACAGAAATATATTTTCATTAAAGGGGTATTGATTCTTTTTGTAAACAGTTTAAAAAGGGGAAAATAAAGTAAAGATACATATTTTAAACCACTAGTTTAAATTCTAAAAATAATCGGGTAAGGTGACTAATTTGTCTAATTAACTTATTTAAAGTTTATTAAGAAGAAAATTTCCAGTATGATAAAATTGTTAGTCAATTAATTAAATTATTAATAATAAGTGATGGTTCGATTTTTTTTCCGAATATTAATCGATTGTATAAAATTATTTATGCAAGGTCAAAATTAGGAGAAAACAAACTAGAATAAAAATGGATTGCAAATAAAAGCTAAGGTGAGATTTTTCTCACTCAAAATGGATTGCAGTTATTTATTGATTGCTATGATTGCTTTTGGATGTGATATTAGATATAGTAGTATATATCTATATATATATAGCAATATATACATATTGGCATATGTATATATTGGATTGATTGATTTCCCGCCTCGTATAGCGGATGAGACCCTATTGCGCCGTTAGTAAGCGGATTATTTTTATAAAACCCATATACCGCGATATTCCACCTCGAAGTGGAATTGGTATTGTGCTAACGTCTGTGGATGCAGGGAAACAGGTTGGAGGGATACAACTGGATTCCTCAACTGTATTTATTTATTTACAGATATTGATATATATTCTGTTATCATATGATGATATATGATGTTTGATGTTGTGATGGACTAATTGGTGCGTTGCATCATTGGATTCAAAATTTTGAAGTGTTAAAAATAACGATTTTAAACTTTAAAAGAGATTTTTAAAGTGATTTTTGGAAAGTATACGTTTTATTAAAATTTTGAATTTATTTATCTTAAATAAGTAAATGTTATAGATTTAAAGTTATGAAAATGATAATGTTGTGAAATATAACCGAAGGATGATTTTTTGAAATAAATAGTTAAGTAATTTATAAAATAGCTTAAATTTGGATTTTTGAGTTATTAAAAACATTGTATATAAAAGATGTACAAAAATGGATATTTATAAATTTAAAATATTGGGATTGTAAGACAAGTTTCTATAAGTGTTAAAATGAAGTATAAATGGGATTTCATAAGTTAATGAAATCTGAAAGTTTTAAATTTTGTAAAGTTTAAAAGAACGATTTCTTTTAAAATAAATGAATGATAAGTTATTAACTTATAATAAGGACTTGTGATATTTATATCGAGTTATAAATTGAATTTGTTAATAAAAGGAATTTATAAATTGAAGTTGTTAGAAAATAGAATTCGAATTTATAAACGTTGTTTTATAAATTCAAAATCAATTGGATTTGATAAATTAAATATAGAAGGTTGTTAAAGGAGATATATTCGCGATTTTGGATAGCGAATTATTATTGAAATAAAATGTGTAGAAAATATTGAAATGTGGTTAGTGAAGTATATTCACGATTTTGGACAGTGAATATATTGTTAAGTAAAATGGATTTATTTTTGAAGAAGTGATATTAAAAATGAAGTTAAACAGTTTAAAGATGTTTTAAAATGTGTTAAATATCGAAACCATAGATTTCAACATTTATTGTTGAAATAGACGTTTTCGAGAAAAAAGGAAATGGTGGACTATAACACTGTTGTTATAGTAAATGATTTCCGAAAGGAAATGTTTTTGTCTAGTATTGGCATTTATATATCTATCTTAAAATTCGAATCCCTATACTAGTGATTTTGGGTCGTCGTAACGATGTTTTACGCAACATTCGTTTTGACCCAAATAAATGTGTTAAAAGAATATTTTCCTTAAAGAATGAATATATACTTAATTTGATTTAAGTATATCGAATATTTTCAAATGTTGAAAATAAATAGATTTGTGAAATACTTATTTTTAAATAAGTATGGAAATGCTTTTCCAATATGAAATGAACTGTTTTGAGATTTTATCTTCAAAGATAAAATGAAACGTGGAAATTGATTTGAAATTGTTTTCAAATGGTTAAGTGTGGAAATTATATATCTAGTAAAGATATTTTGGAAGATAAAATAATTTGGGAAAATTATTTGGAATCTGATGATGTTACGCATCTTTATTGATAGTTAAATAACCGACTATCAATAATTACCTTGAATAGGTATTTGCTGTGAATTGGATGAAATTGAATGCCACACTTGTTTTTGAATAATCGCTCACTATTCGGGTTAACCGGGAAAGGACCATGGGGTCGTATAACCCATTCCGAATATGTGATACGTCGTTATGAATTGCATTCGAAGACCGGTGTTGAAGACCGGATATTTTTGAAAACGGAAGGATTACCGTCGAGTTACTCTACATCGACTGATCTCCGGTTTAGAGGTTTTATCACCCTTAGTGACGGGAAGTCCGGACGTGATTAGAAATTTATCCGGATGTGCAAGGGCTTCGTGAGAAGTGCCTTCGGTTCTGTTCGATCCCGGAACAGACTTGTATGGATTGTGTGTCTGACGTTACAATTTGAGATATAAAGCTGATTTCTTTCAAATACATTTCTGTTGGTGGCGGAGAATTTATTCTCTTAGCTTAACACCCTTCTCTGAGACGTACGAGCTTAGAGGTTATGTAGTTGAAATTTATCAGCGATATATTCCCAATTTGGTAACATGGCATACTGAGTGTTGCTGTGAAATGATCAGTGTTTGATCATTTGCGATATGATCATTTGTTTGATCTTATATCTTTGTGATCATAGATTGATCATTTGTTTGACCTAAAGCATGGCTTTGTAGAAAGCGTAGCTTTGTGGATGAGACTTCGTCGAGCCTCACACCCCGGAAATGGTCGAAACAGGAAGAATGCGGCAAGGTTCTAGGGAGTAGCGCCCCTTAGTGTATGTCATTCCTTCTGGATAAAGGTGGTATCATGGTATGGAGCCCAGATACTTAACCTCTGTGGTTGCTGCAAATTTATTACTTTGTGGTTTGTTGCGAATCGGGGATCCTCGGGAAGATCGGTGACGATCGGGGGATGGCATACGCGTGTCAGTAGTTACCTATTTTTGCAGAGGTAACCCGGCCTTGTGTTGGCAGAGATCCGATTAGGTTCTCGGGTCGTCTATTCCAGGGACGTACCTATCGTGGCAATGGGAAGTTCCTTGGCCTGACCATTTGTTGGAAATCCAAAGAAACAATACGTGACGTGTACGGTTTTAGTTGTATTACCTGCTATGGAATGTGGCGGTAACCTGCTATTGAACATAGTAGCTATAGTAGGCATACGATACTGGTCGTATGTTGGCTAAGATTAATATTATACTTTCGAAATGTTTTCTACACTATGCACTAATAATAATATCAAAAAAATGATTTGATTTTGCGTAGTAAGCATCTTTGACTATCATAAGAAGAAATCTCCTCCAATTCTGCGTTTGCATTGTGTGTGTGGCGGGAGGTCTTATGGTAGTTTCATTTTCCAAAAGCATTGCGAATTTGTTTTATTTTCTTTGTGAAAAATAACTGTTTTACGATCTCACACCAGTCACCATGACTGACTCAGAGTTCATTGTTCCCTTCTAAACTCTGGGTGCCCACCAATTTCCACACGGGCAGTCTAGAGTTATGTTATCAGGATATTCTGGAGCTTTGGAGATAAGCTGGATGACGAGACGTAGTATTTGTATCTGATAGTATTTATTCCGCTGTGTATTCTGTATGAGGACAAGTTTACATAACTGTCCATTGTTGTATTGAGTTGTATATTGACTCTGATTGATGTATGTATAAAAACTGATATAATTTTTTGTTTTAAATGGCTAGTGATTATCTATTATATATTGTTCCGCTGCGATATGTGAGATTCTGATATTGTTTCTGTTCTGATGTTGTTCTGTTGTTCTCCTTCTTTCTTTTTCTTCTTTCTTCTCTTCTTCTTCTACTCTTTTCTTCTTCTTCTACCTTTCTCTTCTTTTTAAAACCATAACTTTTCGGGTTTCCGGCATTCGATGGCTCGGCAGTCGATAAAGCGAGTATCGATGTCGAATTTTCGAAAGTCGAAAATTTCGGGATGTTACATTTGGTATCAGAGCATATGGTTAAGCGACAACCCTGCTCTGTTGGGTGTTACTCATTAGAGATAGAGTCAGTAGTGCTCTAGAATGAGTTTGAGTGTAATAATAGATACGAGTGCGTATTTGTTAGTGAATATAAAAAAAATTGTTTTATATTGTGATGATTGATTTATTGAGTGGTATATGGATTCTGGTCAATACGAGTAATTAACGATCATTGATAGGGATCTCTAAACACTTGAATAGAACAATTCGACACAGTATTGTTTTAAAATAGGGTGAATGAAATAATTTTACCCAAAACTATTTTTGTATAGAAAAGGAATGTTTTTCTATAAATTATTATAGTATATGGTTGCATGGATGTTAGAAGTGATAGTATTAAATTATTATCATTGTTATATAAAAAAAATTGAATAAGAAATTGAAATCGTAACTCCAAAGATAAAAAAAATGAATTCACATACAAATGTAATTTGAGAATATAAATTATAAATGAATTTGTGATTTAAAACGGAATTCCAGAGAAGTATTTGGAAATGTTTTGAAAAGAATTTGAAAATTTTGGAGATTTGGAAAGTTTAAATCTTTTTGATTGAAAATGAGTTTCAAAGGTTTTGAAAAATGTTCCGAAGGAATGAAAAGCTCTAAACTCTTTTCGGTCGCTGGAAAATAATTCCGATGATGATCGCAACATCACCGGTGTTCATTTTCGGGTTTCCAGAAGAGGAATTGCTGCCAAATGGTTTTAAATGGAAGTTGTTTGGAAATTTGAGTTTGGTTTCTGAAATTCAAAGGATAAATTGAATTGATTTCAAAATGGTCTTTGAAAGGTTGAAAAGACTCTGGAATACTATATAAAAATATTTATGAAATATTATGAAGTTGATAACTTGTAAAGTTTAAAGTTTAAATAAAAATCCATTTAACGAATGAAATTTTAAATATGAATTGGAAGCATAAGGAAACGAATTCATATATGAATAAAATGGTAAATATGAATTGTAAATGTGATTGATAAATGAAAATGGAATTCCAGATAGATATTGGAAAATTTAAAATTCATTAATGAAATGAATTTGTAATATGAATATATAAGTGATTATATAAATCGAAATGTAAATAAGTTGATAACTTATAAAACATTTGAAATTGGATAGAAATGAGAGTTCAAATTGAAATAAAAGAATTTGTGAACAAATAAATGAAAATTGAAATGTAAAATTGAATGAAAATTGAATATGTAACTTCAACAGTGAAGTAAAAATGATATAAGTAGTTTATATTGAAAATTTTGTAATAGAATTTGCAAATTGGTTTGAATGTTGTAATTAGATATTATGGCTAGCAGGACATACAGGTGTTATAAAAGGAATTGGAATTTTGATTTCGAAGATAATTTGAATTGCTCGAAAAAGGTATGTATTTAAATTTGAATATGAGATTTGATGATTTCTCGTTTAGCCGCTTGGCGTTTTCTTTTTCTTTTTGAAATCTGAGAGTCCGTAGGGACGTTTTGTAGTAGTGCCGTATTAGCCGCGCAAAGGAGACACTGGCGAAATTTTTCGAAAATTTCGAGTGTTAGAAAATTTTTGAGAAAATTTTGAAAGTTTAAATTTGAATTTGAATTTAAATTTGAATTTTGAAGTAAACAATATTATTTGAAAATTATGAAAAGGTTTAGAAACTAGTTGAACTAATAACGAATCTTTAGTAGAAAGATTTGTTTTGATAAAATTTGATAAAACTATTGGATTGTGAAAAGTAGTAGACGAGTTAAGGACCTTTTTTTTCTAACTTGTAATTTCGGGACGAAATTCTTTTAAGGAGGGAAGTTTGTAACGACCCTGAATTTTGAACGAATTAAATTGAGAATATTTAATTAATTTTAAATATTTGAATGATAATTTAATTTGAATCCCGATATAACTCTGAATTGGCAATTTAATTTTAACGTTTAATCTAAGAAAAGTTGAATAAAAATTTAAATCTTCGATCATAAGCTGAAGGAAAATATTTCAAAAGCTTTTAAAATTCATATTGATAATACTGAAAATAACAGCAGCTTCATAATTTAATTTCAGACTGTTTTGTTCAGTTCTGGAATTTATATCGTTCGTATCGATATTTAAAAATAGCCGTCCGAGGCACAGTCTCGGAATTCTACGAAACTAGTTCCATTGGGTCCGTAATATTGAATTATTGTCGAATTTCAAATTTCGTATTTTTCGGAGTTAATATGTGAGCACAAGACGGGTAAACGCATTGAATTTTTATCGAAATTCAAATTTAAATTAATATTTTATTTGGTCAAATACCAGCACGTTATCCTCCTTGAAGCACGCCTAGTATCACGCAGAAGATCATGGAACAAAAATCGTGCAAACCATACTCCTCTCTGATAAATCTCGTTTTCCCTCTCCCTCATTTCTCAGTTCAAATGAAAACGAGAAATCGAATTCACGAAAATGGCCGAAGCCAGAAAGAAAAGAAAAATAAAATCACGTCCCTCTGGTCGACATTCAATCTCGTTCCATCCCCCAAATCTCACAACCGAAAACAAAAGAAAACGAGAACCTGAAGTTTCCTTCTTCCTAGAATCATTCGAGCGAGATAAATCGAAACCCATTCGCGAGTTCCAGCAAGGCAGTGGAAGGGCGGCGTCGCGAGTCGCGTAGTGCTCTGACGAAGGCAGGAAGCGATGGCAAATCGCGAGTGGTGGCACGTGATTCTCGAGGCAGCGTGGTTCCTGGAGGCGTACGATTGTCGCGATAGTGGCGAGACACTCGAGAACTCGATTCGAGTGGGGAGGCATTCGCGAGCTCGCGCGTGCAATAGGGGTGAAGTCGGCAACTTGGCAAAGTCGGGGTGACTGGAAGCTCGCGACCGGTTGGGGAGGAGGTCGTGGCAGTAGCCGATGGCGATGTGCTTTGGGTTAGCTCGCGATGGTCGAGGAAGACTCGGTGGTCAAGGCGACGAAGTCGGGGCAGCTGGGTTCGTCGATTTCCAGTGAGGTATCGATACGTTTTATTTATTTATTTATTCATACATATCACTGCAGGTAGATTCAAATTCAAAAATTCGTTTTTTAAAGCCTGATAATATATATACATACATATATTCCCATTTACAAAATATAAACAGAAATATATTTTCATTAAAGGGGTATTGATTCTTTTTGTAAACAGTTTAAAAAGGGTAAAATAAAGTAAAGATACATATTTTAAACCACTAGTTTAAATTCTAAAAATAATCGGGTAAGGTGACTAATTTGTCTAATTAACTTATTTAAAGTTTATTAAGAAGAAAATTTCCAGTATGATAAAATTGTTAGTCAATTAATTAAATTATTAATAATAAGTGATTGTTCGATTTTTTTTTCGAATATTAATCGATTGTATAAAATTATTTATGCAAGGTCAAAATTAGGAGAAAACAAACTGGAATAAAAATGGATTGCAAATAAAAGCTAATGTGAGATTTTTCTCACTCAAAATGGATTGCAGTTATTTATTGATTGCTATGATTGCTTTTGGATGTGATATTAGATATAGTAGGATATATCTATATATATATATATCAATATATACATATTGGCATATGTATATATTGGATTGATTGATTTCCCGCCTCGTATAGCGGATGAGACCCTATTGCGCCGTTAGTAAGCGGATTATTTTTATAAAACCCATATACCGCGATATTCCACCTCGAAGTGGAATTGGTATTGTGCTAACGTCTGTGGATGCAGGGAAACAGGTTGGAGGGATCCAACTGGATTCCTCAACTGTATTTATTTATTTACAGATATTGATATATATTCTATTATCATATGATGATATATGATGTTTGATGTTGTGATGGACTAATTGGTGCGTTGCATCATTGGATTCAAAATTTTGAAGTGTTAAAAATAACGATTTTAAACTTTAAAAGAGATTTTTAAAGTGATTTTTGGAAAGTATACGTTTTATTAAAATTTTGAATTTATTTATCTTAAATAAGTAAATGTTATAGATTTAAAGTTATGAAAATGATAATGTTGTGAAATATAACCGAAAGGTGATTTTTTGAAATAAATAGTTAAGTAATTTATAAAATAGCTTAAATTTGGATTTTTGAGTTATTAAAAATATTGTATATAAAAGATGTACAAAAATGGATATTTATAAATTTAAAATATTGGGATTGTAAGACAAGTTTCTATAAGTGTTAAAATGAAGTATAAATGGGATTTCATAAGTTAATGAAATCTGAAAGTTTTAAATTTTGTAAAGTTTAAAAGAACGATTTCTTTTAAAATAAATGAATGATAAGTTATTAACTTATAATATGGACTTGTGATATTTATATCAAGTTATAAATTGAATTTGTTAATAAAAGGAATTTATAAATTGAAGTTGTTAGAAAATAGAATTCGAATTTATAAACGTTGTTTTATAAATTCGAAATCAATTGGATTTGATAAATTAAATATAGAAGGTTGTTAAAGGAGATATATTCACGATTTTGGATAGCGAATTATTATTGAAATAAAATGTGTAGAAAATATTGAAATGTGGTTAGTGAAGTATATTCACGATTTTGGACAGTGAATATATTGTTAAGTAAAATGGATTTATTTTTGAAGAAGTGATATTAAAAATGAAGTTAAACATTTTAAAGATGTTTTAAAATGTGTTAAATATCGAAACCATAGATTTCAACATTTATTGTTGAAATAGACGTTTTCGAGAAAAAAGGAAATGGTGGACTGTAACACTGTTGTTATAGTAAATGATTTCCGAAAGGAAATGTTTTTGTCTAGTATAGGGATTTATATATCTATCTTAAAATTCGAATCCCTATACTAGTGATTTTGGGTCGTCGTAACGATGTTTTACGCAACATTCGTTTTGACCCAAATAAATGTGTTAAAAGAATATTTTCCTTAAAGAATGAATATATACTTAATTTGATTTAAGTATATCGAATATTTTCAAATGTTGAAAATAAATAGATTTGTGAAATACTTATTTTTAAATAAGTATGGAAAAGCTTTTCCAATATGAAATGAACTGTTTTGAGATTTTATCTTCAAAGATAAAATGAAACGTGGAAATTGATTTGAAATTGTTTTCAAATGGTTAAGTGTGGAAATTATATATCTAGTAAAGATATTTTGGAAGATAAAATAATTTGGGAAAATTATTTGGAATCTGATGATGTTACGCATCTTTATTGATAGTTAAATAACCGACTATCAATAATTACATTGAATAGGTATTTGTTGTGAATTGGATGAAATTGAATGCCACACTTGTTTTTGAATAATCGCTCACTATTCGGGTTAATCGGGAAAGGACCATGGGGTCGTATAACCCATTCCGAATATGTGATACGTCGTTATGAATTGCATTCGAAGACCGGTGTTGAAGACCGGATATTTTTGAAAACGGAAGGATTACCGTCGAGTTACTCTACATCGGCTGATCTCCGGTTTAGAGGTTTTATCACCCTTAGTGACGGGAAGTCCGGACGTGATTAGAAATTTATCCGGATGTGCAAGGGCTTCGTGAGAAGTGCCTTCGGTTCTGTTCGATCCCGGAACAGACTTGTATGGATTGTGTGTCTGACGTTACAATTTGAGATATAAAGCTGATTTCTTTCAAATACATTTCTGTTGGTGGCGGAGAATTTATTCTCTTAGCTTAACACCCTTCTCTGAGACGTACGAGCTCAGAGGTTATGTAGTTGAAATTTATCAGCGATATATTCCCAATTTGGTAACGTGGCATACTGAGTGTTGCTGTGAAATGATCAGTGTTTGATCATTTGCGATATGATCATTTGTTTGATCTTATATCTTTGTGATCATAGGTTGATCATTTGTTTGACCCGAAGCATGGCTTTGTAGAAAGCGTAGCTTTGTGGACGAGACTTCGTTGAGCCTCACACCCCGGAAATGGTCGAAACAGGAAGAATGCGGCAAGGTTCTAGGGAGTAGCGCCCCTTAGTGTATGTCATTCCTTCTGGATAAAGGTGGTATCATGGTATGGAGCCCAGATACTTAACCTCTGTGGTTGCTGCAAATTTATTACTTTGTGGTTTGTTGCGAATCGGGGATCCTCGAGAAGATCGGTGACGATCGGGGGATGGCATACGCGTGTCAGTAGTTACCTATTTTTGCAGAGGTAACCCGGCCTTGTGTTGGCAGAGATCCGGTTAGGTTCTCGGGTCGTCTATTCCAGGGACGTACCTATCGTGGCAATGGGAAGTTCCTTGGCCTGACCATTTGTTGGAAATCCAAAGAAACAATACGTGACGTGTACGGTTTTAGTTGTATTACCTGCTATGGAATGTGGCGGTAACCTGCTATTGAACATAGTAGCTATAGTAGGCATACGATACTGGTCGTATGTTGGCTAAGATTAATATTATACTTTCGAAATGTTTTCTACACTATGCACTAATAATAATATCAAAAAAATGATTTGATTTTGCGTAGTAAGCATCATAAGAAGAAATCTCCTTCAATTCTGCATTTGCATTGTGTGTGTGGCGGGAGGTCTTATGGTAGTTTCATTTTTCAAAAGCATTGCGAATTTTGTTTTATTTTCTTTGTGAAAAATAACTGTTTTACGATCTCACACCAGTCACCATGACTGACTCGGAGTTTATTGTTCCCTTCTAAACTCTGGGTGCCCACCAATTTCCACACGGGCAGTCTAGAGTTATGTTATCAGGATATTCTGGAGCTTTGGAGATAAGCTGGATGATGAGACGTAGTATTTGTATCTGATAGTATTTATTCCGCTGTGTATTCTGTATGAGGACAAGTTTACATAACTGTCCATTGTTGTATTGAGTTGTATATTGACTCTGATTGATGTATGTATAAAAACTGATATAATTTTTTGTTTTAAATGGCTAGTGATTATCTATTATATATTGTTCCGCTGCGATATGTGAGATTCTGATATTGTTTCTGTTCTGATGTTGTTCTGTTGTTCTCCTTCTTTCTTTTTCTTCTTTCTTCTCTTCTTCTTCTACTCTTTTCTTCTTCTTCTACCTTTTTCTTCTTTTTAAAACCATAACTTTTCGGGTTTCCGGCATTCGATGGCTCGGCAGTCGATAAAGCGAGTATCGATGTCGAATTTTCGAAAGTCGAAAATTTCGGGATGTTACAGATCCTGTAGCTCGTTTTCAATTTTGGCGTGATCGATCGATTCTAGGTGTTCGTGGCGACTATGGGGAAGGCCGATGACTCGTTGGCGAGGTGACGATGATCGGAGTAGCAGCCGATGATGTGTGCATGTGTGGGTTGTGTGTCAGGTTGATGGTTTGGGGAAGAAGACGAAGTCGAACGCGAGTTTATCTCGAGTAATTCGAGTATTCAACTCGAAGCAGGATTACGCGAGTGTCTCGAATATTTTCTCGAGCAAAATGACTTTGGTCCCGAAGTAGTTTTTTTAGGGTGGCTCGAGTAGGAAATGGTCTACAACTTTTGAAAACCTGACCTTAATTATATCTTGAATTGGATTTCAGATTTTGAAATGAAATTGAGTTTTTATAAATTCAAATCTTTAAATAAGTTTTAAAAGTTAAGGTCTTCTTTTAATATGTGAAATTTAAAGTAAAATAAGAATTCATTTCAATCTTGAATTGAAATTGAAATTTGAAAATGAAATTTGAAACAATGTTTTCAACATATTGTAAATAACGATTAAAAATAAATATGGATGAGTTTACTTTAATTAATGAAGATTAATGATTTGTAATTCATTAATTAATGAGTTTTTAACGGTTAATCAATTTACAATTAATAATAATTGATATAAGTAAATTTCTTTAGAAAAGTGATTACAGAAATTTAATAGTTAATAAAGATCATTAACTAAGATTGTTTCAATAAATAATCAATGTGATTAATTTAACAATAAAATTAGAATAATTAATTTAATAACAATCATTTATGGAATTGTAAAAGTATAATTACTTAATGGAAGTAATTAAGGAATTAATTATTCATTGTAAATAAGTGAGTTAATCGGATTAGTTTAAGTTAATTACTTGAGATAATTAATCTAGAACAATCATTATAAAAGTATAATTACTTAGAGAAGTAATTAATAAATGATTATTGGATGTAATTAACTGAATAATGATTAGTAACTGGAGTATAATTATTTGTTAATAATCAAAGGATTAATTAATGAATGTGATTAACTAAGATTTATTAAATGATTAAAAGTTAACTGATTCATAAGTAATAGATCTGATTTAGATTAATCAATTGATTTAATAAATTTTACTTGTGAATGTTTGAGTTTTATTGAATGGGTGAATTGTTTGATATTCCTTGATCTGTGATGCTGTGTGATATATTCTGATTTGTTTTGTGATCTGTTTCCCTAGAATGAATGTAATTAATTCCCTGTGATATAATTTATTATATGTGATACATTCGTATATTTTCTATGATCTGTGAATGAACGATAAGCGTTATAGTTCATACCGCTTATCAACTATATCCTGCATTTGGATATGTGATGATTCATTGTGCTGCACTATTGTGTTGAACGCCTGGACCACACTTTTATACACACGAATATGGATTTCACGTGGAAATCGGTTAAGTCACAGATGATTTGAAATTAATATTTTTGAAATTTTAAATTTCAATTGATTTTGGGTTAAATGTTAAAGCATTTGAAATGGAATTTCAAAGATGAAATTTATTTTAAGTAACTTGATTGAGTTTGAAATTTAAATTATTTGATTTAAATTTGAATTCAATATTTGAAATTGAATTCTATGATTCGAAACTAGGGATTAAAGATGTCATACCAGTTATATATGGGTTAAACTATTTTAAAAGTATAATTTTGGGAATTTGAATTTAACCCAAGGATTTCAACTCATATGAATAAATCAGATTTTCTGAAATGAAACTGTTTGTTTTCAAATGATAAAGGCTTTCAGATAAGAAATGAAATTCCAGTTTAATTAAAGGAATTTCAAGATTGAATTGAAAAATGGTTTTCCAAGTTATAATTGAAATGTTTTGAAAGCTATGAATTGAATCTGTTATTTTTAACAGATTTAAAATGATGTTTTGTTTAAACCATTTGAAATGGAATTGTTTTGAAAGCTATAAATTGAATCTTTGTTTTAAAGATTTAACGAGTTAATCCAATTGAAACGGAAATTGTTTTGAAATCTGTGAATGGATTTTTGTTGAAAACTGGGTGAACTTGGTGAAATAAATCTTTTTGATTAAAGATTTGAAAATGGTAATTTGTTAAACCATTTGAAGAAAGATTTTGGGTTATAAGTTGTGACTTAATTGAAATCCCAATATCCATATATTTTTAAATATTGTGCTCACTATTCGGGTTAGCCGGGAAAAGACAATTGTGTCATATAACCCATTTCGAATAGTGATACGTCGTATATGGATAGCATTTGAAGACCGGTGGTGAAGACCGGATATTCACGAGAACGAAAGGATAACTCATCGATTGTCTCTGCACTGAGTCGCGCCGGTATAGAGATCTCCTAAGTGATGGGAAATCCGATCGGGATTGTGAATACCCGGATTGCAAGGGCTTCGTAAGAAGTGCCTTCGGTTCTGTTCGAACCCTGAACAGACTTGTATGGTTACATGTCTGACATTACACTTTGAGATATAAAGCAGATTTCTTTCAAATACATTTCTGTTTGGTGGCGGAGAATTTATTCTCTTAGCTTAACACCCTTCTCTGAGACGTACGAGCTCAGAGGTTATGTAGTTGAAAGTTATCAGCGATATATTCCCAATTTGGTAATGTGACATGCTGAGTGTTGCTGTGTGATGATCATTGGTTGATCATTTGTGATATGATCATTTGTTTGATCATTTATCTTTGTGATCATTGCTTTGATCATCTGTTGATCCAAAGCGTGGCTTTTTGAAAAAGCATAGCTTTGTGGACGAGACTTCGTCGAACCTCACAAACCGGTAATGGTCGAAACAGGAATTGTGCGGCAAGGTTTTCAGGGGTAGCTCCCCTAGGGTATGACCATTCCTTCTGGAAAAGGGTAGTATCATGGTATGGAGCCCAGATACTTACTCATGTGGACACACTTTATTTATTATGTGTGATGTTGGTTTCGAGGCGCCTCGTTTAAAGGTCCCAAAGGACCTGGGGTGGCATATTTGAGGTTTTGTATACTCCCTTGGGAAAAGGGGTAGCCGGCCTTGTTTGGCAGAGATCTAACCGTAATGTTAGGTTATTTCTCGGGACGTCCCGCCAGAGGCGTTTCCATGTGGCAATGGGAAGTTCCTTGGCCTGACCATTTGTTGGAAAAATCCAAAGAAACAATACGAGCCCTGTACGGTTTTAGTTGTATTACCTGCCATGGAATGTGGCGGTAACCTGCTATTGAACATGGTAGCTATAGTAGGCATACGATAATGGTCGTATGTTGGCTAAAATTGATATTCTATTTTCGAAATGATTTCCTCACTATGCACTAATAATAATATCAAAAATGATTTGATTTTGCGTAGTAAGCATCTTTGACTATCATAAGGAGAAATCTTCTCCAATTCTACGTTTGCATTGTGTGTGTGGCAGGAGGCCTTATGGTAGTCTCTTTTTCCAAAAGCATTGCGAATTGACTTTAAAATTCTTTTGTTATCCGTTTTTAAAGATAAACTGTTTTGTTGCTTACACCAGTCCCACGACTGACTCGGAGTTTATTGTTCCTTTCCTAAACTCTAGGTGCCCACTATTTTCCACACGGGCAGTCTAGAGTTGGGTTTCTCAGATATTCAGGTTGAGTAGATTATCTGGAGCTAGTTCAGTCTTTGGATCGGACTGCACTTGCTTATCTTTGTGCATCGTTATTGGGAGTTCGAGCTATTTCTGGATTGGTGCTTGAAGATGGAGATTATCCGCTGCTGATGTTATCGTTTTCTTTTCCACTACTATTTCTTGTATCATATCTCTGATGTATATTGATATTCATTGTATCACTCTGTTGTATCAGATGTTGTATCAGATATTGTATATCAATGTATTATTCTATTTTCTTCCGCTGTGTTATTTACTTAACTGTGTTATAAGCTCCAGAGAACCAGATTCGGCATTTGAATCTACGGCATTTTGAGTACAAGTGGAGTACGGGTGCCGATTTTCGAAGGCCGACTTTTGGGTCTTTACAAGGATAATAAATGATAATCAAATATTATCATTTCAAACAACTATTTTAATTAACTTATTAAATTCTAGAAAATTATACTTATATCTATGATATAATCATCCCAATTTATTTCATTTACCAAATTTGAAAATAATATTGTGTCAGTTTGCTCTTTTCAAGTGTTTTGGAAATCCTATCGATAGCGTTGATCAGACGAATCGATCGAAAACCCAAATCAACATCAACAATTCAAACAACACAATATATAAAACATTTTAATATTAATTACAAATACACTCCCTCACTCGATAATACAAGAATAGATTTCAAACAAGGATAGAGACAGAGATTCAAATATAGAGGGATCCTAATCAAAAAGAGTTCAAATAGAAGATAGGCTCGATAGGGAGATAAAATAATTGAATTACAAAATAGGGAGATAGATAGATTTCAAAGAGAGAAAAGGATGAATAGACTTATATAAATCGCGGGCAACCTTAACCGGGTCAACCGTGACTTCAAAATAAGAGCGAGGTAGTATTCTGGAGCAAATTGATATTCGATCACTAGAGATAGAATTCGGGTATAGCAAAAGATAGCAGCATCGTAAACCGAGGATACAAAAATCTCCAGTGAATCAATACCGATTGTAACGGAGTTTCACCCCTTTACAAATCATTCAAAGATTGGCGAGACCGCCGATTTATTATAGAGATTATTCGAAGTGGAGTTATGGGATACTCCAGAATCAAGAAGACACGAATAGGGGAGACAAGAATGGACTTTGGAAATGAAGGGACCGTTCCAAATTCAAGGAAAAACTAATCAAAGAGGAGGAGATTTGAATTCGAACGAAAGTGATTCTGTAATCAAAACTACTTTATATGTTGAGTTTGCTTAAAACCAGAGCTCTGATACCACATGTAACATTTAGAAATTTTCAACCATTCGCATCCATACATGTCGGATTTGAATTGCTTAAAATATCAAATTGTTAATTTAAATTTGGCAAAACTCAGCATATACAGTAAATAAAATAGTCACAGATCACAGACACAGAGTAATATAACAATAATGCAGCGGAAACAAAAGAATAGTAGTTCATGAAGCTACTATATATATATATATATATAACAGAGTTAAACAAGATACAACAGAAGTCAAGAGTACATAGATCTCTCAATACAATAATCAAATACAAGATCTGAATGCATCATTGGAATCGACTGAACAACTGAAAGCAGGATAGATTGCTGGATCTCCAAGAGAAGCTCCAACTCCAAAGGTGAGTCTCGAATGTTGTATCACTCGGTCTAACCCGAGCGTAAAGCAAAACACAAAACACTCGAGTCAGGATTAACATTCTTATATCAATAAATCCAACTCAAGTTAAATAACAACTGAAATACGAGTAACTCAAAGGATGTTTGGAATAACCATCCTCTAAGGATCCGTTCAACTATCTACTATGTAGTAATATTTCGCTATTATAATAATGTCTAATAGTAAAATAAACATACTTTTTAATAGCGTCAAAGGGTTACCCATATAGCCCTTAACACATAATAGTCCTAATAGTATATCCAGTATTAGCATACTCCCAAATCGGGGGCTACCCTCAATACTCCACAGGCTACGGGAGAGAAAGAAACTTGACTCTTCGTAACTATTTTGAAAAACGTTGTAGAAATAAAAAAATTCTAATTTCTTACTAAAAGAATGACAATAGAAGTTATTTTTTTACATTTTTAAAACAAACTTTGTAAACATCCTCTTATCTTGCAAATTTTTTACATCTATTGTAAATGTAATGTTGTAGTAAGTTTTCTAGTTTTAAAATTTGAAATTAATGTTGTAATTATTCATATAAAAAAAAGTTTGAAATTGATATAATCATCCTTTTATGTTATAATATGGCGTTATATTTATTTTGCTATGAGTTAGAGAAAGAAAATGGAATAAAATGGTTGGAATTGGCTGGCTTGCATAATGGAAGCATTAAAAGATAAGTTATCAAAACAGAGCAAAATAAATATGTCAATTTTTCAAATTCTGTCCAAAAAAAATGAATAAAATATAAGAAAGGATAAAGGGAGGAGACCATAATACTATGTATCCACATGAACTACTGCAGCTATATCAAACAATGAGCGAGTTAGCATCACTTATATTGCAAAGAATCGTACTTATAATCTAAAATTCAGTATTTGTGTGTTTTATATAACATATTAAATATTCATACAAGTGGTAGTAGTAATGGTGCTTTGTTTGTGTTTGTAATTTTTATTTAGTGAATATTAGGCTCAAGTCCCTAATAAGTTTCAAAATACACAAAAAGCCCAGTAAAAAAAAGTATGTAAATTAGGTCCCTAGAATTAAGTTACTAAGTAATTGCATATAGTTATGCAATTATTTACTGAATAATTACAGACATTTATGCAATTTTTTCGGTGAATAATTGTGGAAATTTCCGCAATTTTTTTGGTGAATAATTGCGGAATTTTCCACAAATTTTTGAAAAAGTTGCGGAAATTTCCGCAAATTTTTGAAAAAGTTGCGGAAATTTCCGCAATTTTTTGGTGAATAATTGCAGAATTTTCCACAATTTTTCAATAAATAATTGTGGAAATGTCTGCAATTTTTTGATATAATTGCCTAAATGTCTGCAATTATTCAATGAATAATTGCATAAGTGTATGCCATTATTCGGTAACTTAATTCTAGGGACCTAATTTATAAACTTTTTTTTACTGGGGTTTTTGTGTATTTTGAAACTTATTAGGGTTGTGCCAAACTGTCCCTTTTATTTAAGCTTGTTTTGTTGGAAGCTTTCTTTGTTGGTTGTTTCATATTTGAAATTTGACTGTTGTAATTATGGTGCTTATTAAGCAAATTCAAATGAGCTGAACTTTGCTCGAGTTCAGACTTTGGTCATTTTCCTCCCTGAGGCTGAGTTCAAATTCTAAAACCTGGAACAAGATGAAAAAAAAATATTACATGAGCCTCTGTTTTTTGCAACCTCTATAGTTGATCATGTATGCTAATTTAATTAATACAAATGCCTAATCCTGTCATCATGCAGAAAATTTGTACTCATATTTCAGTTACTTATTCCAAGACATGTGATATGAAAAACACAATTTCCAACATTTCCCTGTTTTCAACGATGTTCTTGATCATTTTGTTCTTGTTTTCAACATTATTATTTTCAGCAATTGATCACTGGTACTTATATTCGTTTAATAAATCTAAAATTCCTCCCTTTTCGAATAATCCTTATGCAAAAAGGCAAAATTGTGCAAGTCATCATTTCTTTCTGAAAAGAATTCGACGGAAGTGTTTACTCTTCTTCATATTCAACACTAAGTGAGCCCAATTCTAGCTAATGCATTATCCTTTAATGATCAACTACAGCAAAAATATTCAAATACATTTGCAAAATCTCTTTCCAAGTTCTTCTTGCTCTTGTAAGGATGATTTGTATTGGAACATAGTGTGACTTTAATTAAATTTATGTGCAAATGTTCAAAATCACTTTGTATATGCTTGCAATTTATTTTTCCTCTGAGTTTTTCCAACAACAAGTTAAGCAATAAGCGATCATTTGTGTTTAATTATTTATTTTTACTGGACAATAGTAAGCACATTTTACTATATGCTCTTTCTCTCCTAAACTTTGCAGAAGTTCATCTTCACAGATAATTTTAGCTATTTTATTTTTCTCCATTAATAGTATGCCTTATGCTATTTTTCATCTCTGCTTTATTTCCACATCTCGCTTTCTTTTAAATAAGAATCTGAGCTAAAAGGTAAACTATTTTCCAAATGCACTTTGGCATTTGAACAATTCTTAGTACACAATTTACTTGCTTTGACTTTAATAGTTTGTGAACTTATTAGCTATTCAAAATATTTTAGCTAATTACCTATTTTTTCAAAAAGACACGCATTAGCTTTTGAAAGTTATTAGCTTGATACATCATTGTTTTTTCACATCATTCATTTAGTGTATCAAATAGGAATTAGTGAAAAAACCATATTCAGCTTACAAGACTACTTAACTTTTGATGTAATAACCTAGATATAGTAAATATCCTAATACAGTATTAAATCTAAACTAAATTTAAGAATGAGAAATTTTTCTACAATGATACATAGTAGCATAATAAACCACATGTTGTACCAATATTGAAGAATAAATTCTTACTTCTTATTGTAAGAGCTATATATTTCTACAATGAAAGCAACAATGTCACTAGAGCACATTACAATTAATATGTGAATTGGTAACAATCCAAGCCATAAAGAAACAAAAAACATTTAGGTAAATGAGAACCCAACATAATAAAGGAAAATGAGAACCCAACATAATATTCATGCTAATTGTAAACTTCTGAGGAGATTAAGCTATGTCTCTTTGTTCCAATTCATGGCACTTACAGCCCCCGGGAACTTATATAAGATTATTACTTTGTTAATTCATTTAATGCCTAAAAACAAAACATGTTACAAAATTCACTATTATTTTGAATCAATGTAATGCAAGATAAAGATTAAGAAGATCTATATGAATCAAGAATATAATAAAATAGTTTTTGTAGTTGTTAAAATAGTAATTATAAAATGTGTTTTATTTTTTTAATCCCTTAGAGAGTTTTTGGCCCCGTCCGACAAGTGTTGATATGATCGTTATATGGATATTCGTTTTTTAATAGAACGAACATCTATATTCATCTGATACAATATTTGTCAGATTTGTCTCTGTATTGGACAAGTTACAAACACAATAAAGTAATTACATTCTATAAATCATTTCATTTTAAATGGTTTACAAAATTTCGAAAGCACTTCCTTCTCGTTCCCTGTGTACACGCATTTGTGTACGATACAGGGAATAAAAGGGAAGCGCTGCCGAAATTTTGTAAACATTGTAACGAGTATCGATTGTCATTAGAAAATGCTCACCGTAATAAAAAAAGTCTTCAAACAAAGGCAGAAGTTATTGTACAATCTGAATTCATTGATTGGTTGCACATCAAGGTTTGTTAGGCTTCTTGTGAAAGTTTAAACAATAGTTTTATTACACAATTATGACTTTATTTAATACATTTTAGTGGTTTTAATAGTTAATGGAAGAAAAATGCATGAGTTCATTGTTATGGTATTATATTAGTGGTCCAACGTGGGAAGCCAAAACTCATCTCAAATATAGGATCAATGGTTATGTATTTTCTCCCTAGCACTACGACAACACTCATTCAACACAAGATAGTGGTGTTTGCATGGGTGCAATTACAACGTTTATCACAAGCGCAAAAGATTTAAATCCCATGGAAGATGATACTACTTGGTATGTTGTTATCAAGGAGATCAGTGAGGTTGATTATTATGATTTTCAACATGTAGTATTCTACTATGACTGGGTAAATATCGCAGACAAAACACATGGGTGTAAGATTTACCCGGACTCTAGTTTACCGATGGTAAATCTAAAGAAGCTTAAAAGTAGTAATGGAGAATATGATGAGCCCGTTATTCTTGCATCTGAAGCAAGCCAAATCTTTTACATAAAAGACATACAAAATCCCAATAGGTCCATTGTACAACGTTCGCCTAAGCACTTGACTGATGACACAGATGATTATAAGATGCCAACAAACTTCCACTCCAATTTGAATGAACAACACAACTTAAAATTTTTGAAATGCGTGGTATCTAGATAGAAAAACGTAATTGTAACTAGTGATGTTTTGTTTGTTTTTTGTTTGATGTATTGAATCTAATTTGACATCTGGATTCTGCAGCAGTAAAACATGTTGTTTTTGTTTGATGTATTGAATCCATTTAATGCTTAGTCGTTTTTATATTGATTTCCATCTTTGCACTAAAGGTAATCTACTTGTTTATAGTTATATATTAAACACTACCCATCCGTTTATGCTATGATTACTCGATTAATCAACTGATTCACAAGTTAGCATGTATATTGCAGAATGTCAACTAGTTACAACCATGCATCACAATGTCAAGAAAGCACCAAAGAAGACGTTGCTCCTCCACCAACAAATAAAAAAGACTCAATAATTGTTGAAATGGATGGTGCTAAAGGTAGAGATGCGAAAAAATGGAGTTCTCGTTGTGGGGTTTTGATTCGTGCGCTCATTCCGGTTAGTTACGATGGTTGGAGGAAAGTAGACAGCTTTTATAAGGATAATTTATGGAAAGCACTTACGATATTTTACTTCAAGTATTTACTCATTTAAATCATGTCCTTTTCTTCCATGGAAATATTATTTAGCAAGTCAAATATTCTATTTGCCACTGATTTCATACTGTTATGGTATTTTAAGTTTAAGAAAAGTTCCATTCTGTTTTAGAAAAGGTAATAAAAATTTAAAACTATAATAGGTGACAGATCAGTGCATTTTAGTGGAAAAATGCTGACAGAGAAGGCATGTATATAATCGTAGAACAATGCTGAATCAGTCAGCATTACATCCTTTAAAGTTTATTGTCAAGTATATACATTAGCAATTTAAATGTATTACACAAATAAAGGAAGTAAATGCAAAATCACTACAAATTAAACAAATCATAATTGTCAGTAAGAATTCAACATTTAAATGCATGCAACCACTAAATTAATGTCATTATAAGACGCACCCTGATATAGACTATTTGGTAGGATATAGCTGCATATTTGGTAGGATCTGAGATTGCTGACATAACTTTTATTTAACTTTGACATGAATCAGGATCAATGGCTGTTTTGATTTTTGTTTTGTTTTGTTTTTGTAGAAAGAGTTTGACATGAATCTGGATCCAACTATTGCTCGACCTATTTTGGAGAGAGGTTTTTCATAATATTTTAGATCGAAAAAATCAAAGCTACGAGACAAATATTTGAAGAAAGATAAAGAGTTTTTACCTAGACGCATTGCGATTGATAACCGTCCAATTGATATTGATAAAGTCCAGTGGGAGAAATTCGTTAATATTGAGTACACTGATAAGAAAAGAAAACAATGTAAAGCAAATGCAGAAAATAAAGGAAAAAATACCATAACTCATACTATGGGAAGAAAATCATATACTCGACTTTATGAAGAATTGGTATGTAGTCATTATTGTACATGTAATCTTAATGGTAATGCATAATTTACAAATGAATCCATATATATTCATGTAGGAAGCGGAGAATTTGGAATGCAAGCCTACACGAGCACATGCGTGGAAAGTAGCGCATACAAGTAGCAAAACCGGAGAGGTGCTTCCGTGCACAGCAGAAAAATATGTAAGTAGAAAAATATTTATGCATTAAATTCATAACCAAAAGTTTACTGAATATCGTATACTGAAACTAAAATAGAAAAATCTCAATTAAAGTTTACTGAATATCGTATACTAGCTGTCACTCAATACCAAGCATTTGTGTCACATTTATGGGACCTGGTCTTGTTACTGAAACAAGTGGAGTATCCAGCATACCTTAGATCCACGACATGTGTGAATTTCCTAATAATACACCAAACATAAGTTATTTTAGCATTTACAAGTAAAAAACAAATACTACTTCATAGGCAAGCTTTGTTGCAATCTTTGTAAAATGATTCACTCATCCATTACTTGGATGTCGCTAACATAAATTATTCCCTAGCATAAATAAACATTTATCTGGTCTCATGTGTCTGTAATATATGAATATATGGACATATGAGATACGTCAAATTTTATAGTTGAAATATAAAAAACTTTTCTTAATTTACATGTCTTGCTAAAATTGTCCACCCCCACCCACTAGTGTCACTGCCATAAAGTTGTGCATGAGAAAAACATTGATTAGCCTATAATTAAAGTGGTACGTTCAAGACATTTTCAGAAATGTCTAAATTTGTGTGTCTGGCTAATGGAATTTGCTAGCATTTCTTAAGTGTCACAATACCATATGAATTATAAGACAATCAAAACCAAAGTAGAGATTGACAGCATGTCAATGATTAATGATGTTAATTGCCACTTTTTTGGGATTTATATGTCGATAATGTGAACTAAATCCTTTCATTTTACTACTTGTAGAAGTACTTGTTTGGTCTAATTTGATTACTTTATGGTTTATTGTTAGTGATATGTTTACTTTATGGCTGTCACTAAAACTTAAAAAAATTATATAAATATAATTCTTGTTTAAATTGCATAATATTCTAATAAGCTGAGAACTTTTGAGTTCTCTAGATCACAAAATGTACTTTAGGCACTAGTATAAACATTGGGTATTCAATTGATGTAAAATATCTTAGCAATTTCAACTTCTGCACTATCACTTATTCAAGTATTATAGTCAAAAAGTGTGCTCGATTTAACATCATTGCAATAGTTGGGTAAAATTACAGAACTTATACTTGTAAATTTATCACAATATACTCTAATCCAGGCTTAGGCACTATTTTTGAGAATATGTTGAGAATATATATTTGTAATTATTATTTTAAGAGTGTTAGGGTAACTAGTTATACCTAACAGTGATGGTGGGAAATATTTAAACTTTGCACTGGCATCATAGTAGGCATAGTCACTGAAATGATGAATGCCTTGCCTTAAAAAAGAATTGTCTATCCATGATCCTAAATGTGGACCTCCAACTGATGCACAAGTTGAAAAGTACAGCAACTAGTGTGTACTTATCTGGCTGCGTTGTTGATTTTCTCATGTTCTTGAATAGCTTGATCGCTTCTTCGGGTTAGCCATTCTATGCATACCTATTCAATTTTGAAATTGAAATAATGGGTTCAAACAATTCTTTATAACTTAGAAAGTTGAACAGATGCTGTTTCTCCATCTCAAGTTGTAAAGACCCAAAAATTGGCCTTCGAAAATCGGCACCCGTACTCCACTTGTACTCAGAATGCCGTAGATTCAAACGCCGAATCTGGTTCTCCAGAGCTTATAACAACATTAAGTAAATAACACAGCGGAAGAAAAAGATAATACATTGATATACAATATCTGATACAACAGAGTGATACAATGAATATCAATATACATTAGAGATATGATATAACAAATAGCAGCGGAAAAGAAAACGATAGATAACACCAGCAGCGGATAGAATGTCTCCAATAGAATGCTCCAAGATAAGCAATGTCAGTCCATGAACTCCAAGAACTGAACCAGCTCCATATAATCTACTAAACCTGAATATCTGAGAAACCCAACTCTAGACTGCTCGTGTAGAAAAATTTTGAGCATCCAGAGTTTAGGAAAGAACAATAAACTCCGGATCAGTCATGGGACTGGTGTGAGCAACAAAAACAGTTTATCTTTAAAAACAAACAGCAGAGAATTTTAAAGTCAATTCGCAATGCTTTTGGAAAATGAAACTACCATAAGACCTCCCACCACACACACAATGCAAACGCAGAATTGGAGGAGATTTCTTCTTATGATAGTCAAAGATGCTTACTACGCAAAATCAAATCAATTTTTGATATTATCATTAGTGCATAGTGTAGAAAACATTTCGAAAGTAGAATATAAATCTTAGCCAGCATAGGCATTCCGCACTTATGCCTACTATAGCTACTATGTTCAATAGCAGGTTACCGCCACATTCCATAGCAGGTAATACAACTAAAACCGTACACGTCGCGTATTGTTTCTTTGGATTTCCAACAAATGGTCAGGCTAAGGAACTTCCTTTTCCACGATGGGTACGTCCCTGGAATAGACGACCCGAGAACCTAACCGGATCTCTGCCAACACAAGGCCGGGTTACCTCTGCAAAAATAGGTAACTACTGACACGCGTATGCCATCCCCCGATCGTCACCGATCTTCCCGAGGATCCTCGATTTCCAACAACCACATAATAATAATAATGCAGTAACCACAGAGGTTAAGTATCTGGGCTCCATACCATGATACCACCTTTATCCAGAAGGAATGACATACACTAAGGGGCGCTACTCCCTAGAACCTTGCCGCATCCTTCCTGTTTTGACCATTTCCGGGGTGTGAGGCTCGACGAAGTCTCGTCCACAAAGCTACGCTTTGTCACAAAGCCATGCTTCGGGTCAAACAAATGATCAACCTATGATCACAAAGATATAAAATCAAATAAATGATCTGTTAATCCTCTTTTACTTGCGACTTAATGGTCACGACTTAACGGGCTCCGAGTTAAAGTAGGTTACTGACCTAAGAGATGCTTGCCGACTTAAGGTGCTTGCCGACTTAAGGTGCTTGCCGACTTAAGGTGCTTGCCGACTTAAGGTGCTTGCCAACTTAAGGTGCTTGCTGACTTAAAGAAGCCTACCGACCTAGCAAATTGTGAGTTAGCAAGGCCTGCCGAGTTAACAGATTGCCGACCTAGTAGTGTTGCGACCTAAAAGCTACGACCTAAGGAAGATTCCGAGTTATGAAATGCTCCGACTCAAGAGGGTTCTGACCTAACGGATTACGACTTAGTGGGATTACAACTTAAAGGCTGCGAGTTAAGGTCTTACGAGTTAAGGTCTGGTAAGTCGGCTACGACTTAATACTTGTCAAAGACAGCCACAGGATGGGTCGGCAACAACCATCCCTTAACTCGCCACCGACCTAACCCTATTCCTTAACTCGCCACCGACCTAACCCTATTCCTTAACTCGTCACCGATCTACCATAAGTCGGCTACGACTTAAAGACTTAGAGAAATTTCCTGAGTCCAGATCAGCTCCTATAAATACCCCACCACTTCCAACATGAAGGGGACTTTTTGCAATTCATTCTAAAGCGCTGTTACTCTATCGAACTCTCCAATCATTCAGCAAACAAGGATCCTTCAAACATTCAAGACACTACAACAAACTTCGAGAGAAATTCCTAATATCCGACATGGATTCATCGAGTTTCATCGCCGAAGATTGAGCTAGTAGTCAAGATTGTTTCTTGTGATCGAGTTGTACTGTTTTCATAGGAGATTTGTATCAATTTGTAACCAGATTCAATAATAAAGAGGTTCAAAGTGGACGTAGGCTAAATCTGAAGCCGAACCACTATAAATTGCTGTCTTTTACTGCATTTCTGCTATTTTCCCGCTTGATTTCTATTCCCGTTACACGGGTGGTGCTTTCACGATCTTACTACATACACCAGGTGTTGGCGTTCACATTTTAACGTTAACATTTTGGTGCTTTCACTGAGAAATCCAACTCAGGCTGCCACTCACCATTGCTTCTCAGAAGTTTGCTGAAAGAATTTCCCACAAAATCAGAAGTTTATCAGACATAATGGCTCCCGGAAGGAAACGAAAGTCTGTCAGAACTGATGATGACCGTGACAATACTGCCACTTCTCTCTCTCCAAATCAAGCAGCTCCGAGCATCGGTGTTACGCGACAGGAGTTAGATGCTGCTGTATCCGGATTGTACCAGCAGATTGAAACTCAGAATAACCTGATGATGGAAAGGCTGAATGCTCTATTTGGTACGAGTCAAAGACCAGTAAATAATGAGGGAAACTTTGCTAATGCTGCTCCCAATTCCGAGGGAAGAAATATTCCTCACGGGGGATCAGGTGCCGCCGAAGGGGCACCCCTCCAGGCCGAAGGATCTAGGCCGTCACTAGTTCTTCATGAGCATTTACCTGGACAAACTCCTGAAAAGATGGCTGAGGCCTACTCTGCGAAATCTCTGAACAATGAGGAATATCTCTCTGGTATGATCAAGCAAATAATGAAAGAGAGCATGCAAAGAGATGAAGACGAAAGCGAATGGGGATTCGCACCAAGTAGAACTCCGTTTACCGAAAAGATTCTGAAAGCTGAATTTCCTAGAAAGTTTGTTCCCCCCACTATTCCTGCTTATCGGGGGACAAGTGATCCGAATCAGTTCTTGTATAAATACGACTGGCATATGACCGGCGCAAGGGCAACCGACGAGATAAAGTGCCGATATTTCCCGGTCTATTTAGAAGGGGTGGCGCTTCTCTGGTTTACCAAGCTTCCAGTCCGATCTGTAGATCAGTTTTCCGATCTCACCCGAAAATTCAAAGAGCAATTCAGGCTATACGCTTCAAAGGCAAAAGATATAATGTCACTGTCCAGTCTTGAACAGAATCCGGGAGAGCCTATTAAGTCATTCTTGAACCGTTTCAACTTAGCTCTGGCAGAAGTCGATAATGCAGAGCCACGAATGATTTTGACCTATTTGATGCGTGCTATTGACAAATCGAGCGAATTTGGAAAATGGCTAAAAATGAAGGAACCAAATTCGCTTGAGAAATTCTACAAAAAAGCTGACGAATTTATACGCCTAGAGAATCTTTCCGCACCAGCTAAAGTTGTGACAACGGTGGCAGAGAATAATGTTACTACTCAAAGCAAGAAAGAACCGGCAGATCAGAAAAGGGAAAGTAATGGTGGGAAAAGGCAGAAAGACTTCAAAAAACCCTGTTTCCTTAAACCATCAGACTTTACTCCTCTGACCGATACCCCGGAAAATATCTTCATCGCCACTAAGGATGCTGTTGAATTTCCAAAACCACCGGCCGTGAAAGTTGGGAAGAATGCTATTCAAAGCGGAAGATTTTGCAAGTTTCACAACCAACCAGGGCATGATACCAATGAGTGCCGTCATTTGAAAAGTCTGATTGAAGAATTACTAAGAGAGAATAAGTTGCAGCAATACGTCAAGAGGAATAGAAAGGACCCATCTTCATCCAGCCAAGGGCAGTTACCTCCAACTAATTCATCTGATTCAGGAGAAAGGCCTGCTGGAAAGGAAAGACCTGTTATTAATGTGATCACAGGGGGACCTCACCCGGCTGGCAGGAGTTGGGGTGAAATGGAAAGGTATGCAAAAGCTTTGAAGTATGCACCAACCGAAGAAAGTGTCTTAATCCTGGAAGATATTTCACCTCTAAAGCAGCAAAAAACTTTCCATGATGATATTATGTTCAGAGCCAGGGATTCTGTTAATGTGGAAGCTCCTACTGAGGACCCTATGGTTGTTTCTGTCGGTATTGGGCCGGCTATTGTCAGAAGAGTGCTAGTTGATAGTGGTGCCTCATGTAACATCCTCTTTAAAAGGACATTTGACCAAATGAAAATTCCGATGACTGATGTACACGCTTCTTCACACAAGATCGCCGGATTCACAGGAGAGCTGAAACAGCCGATTGGAACAGTGGACTTGTTTGTTGAAATGGGCGAAGGACCCAAGAAATTGGTTCGGAAGCAAACTTTTGTAATTGTGGATGGATTCTCCGCCTATAACGCTTTCTTGGGCCGGCCTACTCTTGCAGCTTTCAGGGCCGTCCTCGCTCCTTGGTGCTTAACAATGAAATTTCCTACTGATAATGGGATTGCTGTTATCAAAGGAGATCAAAACGCAGGACGAGAATGTTATCTTGTAGAACTCCGAGAGGCCAGGAGAAAAGAAATGGGGAAAGATGCGGCAGCTCCGCTCCGCATCAAGGAACCGACCCTATAGCAACTACGGAGCGGCCCCTGTAATGCAAGAAAAGAAATGGATCCCAGAAAAGCCAGTACAGGGGAGAATAGAGTGGTACCCGTGGAGGTAACGGTACCAGTATCTGTAGACCCGAAAGACCCGAATAAAATACTCAATGTGGGTTCACAGCTAAGTATAACAGTTCAAAACACACTGATATCGTTCTTGAAAGCCAATTTAGATGTGTTCGCTTGGTGTCATGCTGATATGTGCGGAATCTCTCCAACAATTGCTGTTCACACCCTGAATGTCGATCCGAAATTCACTCCAGTAAAACAGAAAAGGAGAACTCAAGGTCCAGAAAGGTCAGCAGCTTTAAAAGAAGAGGTAGATCGTCTCCTAGAGAATAATTTCATCAAAGAATCCACTTATCCAAATTGGGTTTCAAATCCAGTGCTGGTTAAGAAAGCAAATGGAAAATGGAGAGTGTGCATTGATTTCTCATATCTTAACAAAGCTTGCCCCAAAGACTGCTTCCCGTTGCCTAGAATCGACCAACTAGTAGATGGGACGGCTGGACATGAGTTGTTATCTTTTATGGATGCCTATTCTGGATACAATCAGATTATGATGAATGAACCAGATCAGGAGGACACAAGCTTTATTACAGATGTGGGACTCTACTGTTACAAAGTCATGCCATTCGGTTTAAAGAATGCTGGGGCAACTTACCAAAGACTTGTCAACGCTATGTTCAAGCCTCAGATTGGCAAAACGATGGAAGTCTATGTTGATGATATGTTGGTAAAGTCAAAGAAAGCAGTAGACCACATGGATCACCTGGCAGAAATGTTCTCAATTCTTCGGAAGTACGGAATGAAGCTCAATCCACTGAAATGTTCATTCGGAGTAGAGTCTGGGAAATTCCTGGGTTTCATCGTGAGCGCTAGGGGCATCGAGGCCAATCCTGCTCAAATCACAGCTCTAAGAGAAGTTAAAGCCCCTAGAACAAAGAAAGAACTGCAAAGTCTCAATGGAAAGGTTGCCGCTCTTAGCCGCTTCATTTCCAAGGCCACAGACAAATGCATTCCCTTCTTTGATGCTCTAAAGAAAGGAAAGAAAAATTTCGAATGGACTCGTGAATGTCAGAATGCTTTCGATCAACTGATTCATCATATGAGAACTCCTCCGGTCCTCTCCAAGCCTAGTGATGGTGAAGACCTCTTCATCTATTTATCAATTTCATCCCATGCTTTAAGTGCAGCACTTGTACGAGAAGATATGAAAATACAACGTCCAGTTTACTACATCAGCAAACGGTTCGCTGGGGCTGAAATGAATTACTCAAAAATAGAAAAACTTGCTTATTGTCTGCTAATCGCTTCCAGAAAATTGAGGCCCTATTTTCAATCTCATCCTATCAAGGTACTGACTGATCAGCCTTTGAAGCAAGTCCTGTATCGTCCTGAAACTTCGGGTCGTCTCTTGAAGTGGAACATAGAACTCAGCCAATATGACATCACTTACCATCCCCGAAGAGCAATTAACGGACAAGCTTTAGCAGATTTCATTGCAGAGTCCACTGACAAAGGTGACAGTAAGGAAGAAACCACTGATTGCATTCCGATACAGTGGAAGTTGTATGTTGATGGCTCGAGAAACGATTATTGTTCTGGGGCAGGAGTTGTGCTCGAAACTCCCGAAGGACGATCACTATGTTATGCATTGAGGTTGGAATTTCCTTCGACGAACAATGAAGCAGAATATGAAGCCCTTATTGCCGGATTAAAAATCGCCAAGGAATTAAATATCAAAGTGATACAGATTTTCAGCGATTCTCAGCTCATTGTTTGCCAGGTGAAGAAAGAATTTCAAGCCAAAGGAGGGAATTTGCCTGCATATTTGACAAAAACTTCCGAACTCCTCAATGATTTAGATCACTACTCAATAAGCCACATACCCCGAGAGGAAAATATGAAGGCGGATTCTTTAGCAAAGTATTCAAGTTCCGGAGAAGCTCAATTATTAGGATTAGTTCCTGTAGAAGTTCTGTCAGCTCCAAGCATTGATGAAATGGATGTTGATTGGATTATGACTACGTCTCAAGAGCATGAATCATGGGTGACTCCAATCAAAGAATACTTACTCAGTGGTTCCCTGCCAGAGAATTCTAAGGAACGACGAAAGTTATTAAGAAAAGCATCGAGGTATATAATTCAAGATGGCCGATTATACAGGCGAGGATTTTCAACCCCACTACTCCGATGCGTAACTAAAGAAGAAGCCAAGTCAATCTTAACAGAGGTGCACGGAGGAGAATGTGGAGACCATTCAGGTGGTCAAACACTTGCAAAGAAAATTCTTCGATATGGATACTTCTGGCCAGATATCAATCGAGATGCTGCAACTTTTTCTAGGAAATGTGACAGATGCCAACGATTTGCAAAAATCCCAAGAGCACCCTCCACTGAACTCACACAAATGGTCAGTCCATGGCCTTTTGCCATTTGGGGGATAGACCTAATTGGACCATTACCGATCGCCAAATCAGGAATTAAATATGCTATTGTTGCCGTTGATTATTTCACCAAGTGGGCTGAAGCTGAACCTTTGGCCACCATCACTTCTAAAAAGATGATAAATTTTGTAACGAAGAATATCATTTGCAGATATGGTGTGCCACAGAAGATAATCACCGATAATGGCACTCAATTTGAAAGTGAAGAATTCCAGGATTTTTGCAAACGGTTCAGAATTCGAAAAAGCTTCTCAGCAGTGGCTCATCCGCAGGCAAATGGGCAAGTGGAAGCAGTTAACAAGATCATCAAGTCAACTATCAAAAAGCAACTTGAAAAAGCAAAAGGTGGTTGGGTTGATAAGCTTCCATTAGCACTATGGGCGTACAGAACTACTCACAAAACTGCGACTGGGCACACTCCATTTTCACTGGCATACGGATCTGAGGCAATGATTCCAGTGGAAGTAGAGGTTCCTTCACATAGAAGAATCCATTTCAATGAAACCGAAAATGAAAAACTGCAACTTGAAGCGCTTGATTTTCTTGATGAGAAAAGAGAGGAAGCTAGGCTCAGAGTTTCAGCTCATCAGCAGAGAATAGCCAGGCATTTCAATTCCAAAGTTCGCTAACGCAGCTTTGAAATCGGAGACTTGGTTTTGAAAAGGATCATGACAGCAACTGGTGTGTTTGGGCCAAACTGGGAAGGGCCATATGTCATAGGCACTAAACTTCTTGATGGCACTTTCAAACTCATAACTGTTGAAGGAGATCCAATTCCAAGGGCCTGGAACAGCAACCATTTGCGTCCTTACTTTACTTGAAAAGAGCTCTGCTCAAAATTGTAAAATGATGATGAATGTATCGGTTGTATTGTGAAACATTGTAAATCAGTGTAAATGAATGAAAGCTATAAAGTGGACGTAGGCCCGATTTTTGGCCGAACCACTATAAATCTTGTGTTCTTTACTATTTCATGATGCCTGTTTTATTTTGATATGTAAATACTTTAAATGTATCGCTAAAATATCAATTCAAAATTGCAGGACATTATAACAAGGCTTGCTCATCACAAAGCTAAGCAACTTCCATAAATCAGCTATTACACGAAAACCAAGCCACAAAAATTTTGTCCAAATTCAAATCCCAAGCAAGGAAAACTTCACATAAAAAGTTGGCGACTCCACTGTGACAAACCTTTGTTCACTAGTTGAGATTGTCGTTATGAATAGACATCCAACTAGATAACTTGCGTTTGTCTCGTGAAGTCATTCAACAGTGAAGTCCACTTCTTCGGATAAAGCAATTTACTTGTAAGAGAAAAAGAAGAAGATGTGCTTGGGAACGATAATAAAAGAGCGCTAACAGGCAGATGATGAGGGAAAGTTGCCAAGCAAACAAAGGAGCAGACAATGGGAAGTATGCATCTCAACAGGAAGGCCAGAAGATCCACTAAAGGGACACCTTCCCAAGCGGAAGTAACAGGACCCTCGCTAATTGGTCGTGATGCATCCGATCAGATAGCTTACGTCCGTCCCGTGGATCCACTCGCTCCTGAGACGCAACCTACCCGGCACACCAACCAACCAAAGCCCTCTAACGAGGCACACCAATAAATGGGAGTGCTTTCCTCAACCAAAAAGATCGGTGGGACCACCGAAGGGGCATCTTGTTAATTGATTGCAGTCGTTTGTACAAACAAACATCCAATCAAGCAACTCACACCTGCCCCGCGAACCCATCCGACCATGAGAAAGTAACTCCCAGGCACTCAAAAGCCCTGTTCGGAGGCACAAGCCCTCTTCAGAGGCATATGACCTCTTCGGAGGCAAAAGCCCTTTCCCAAGGCACCACAAGCCCTCTTCGGAGGCACATGACCTCTTCGGAGGCAAAAGCCCTTTCCCAAGGCACCACAAGCCCTCTTCGGAGGCACATGACCTCTTCGGAGGCAAAAGCCCTTTCCCAAGGCACCACAAGCCCTCTTCGGAGGCACAAGCCCTCCTCGGAGGCACAAGCCCTTTTCAAAGGCACAAGACCTCTTCGGAGGCACAACTCTTTAAGAGGAGCCCTCTCCGGAGGCATGTCCCAGAATAAAATGCTTGAACAAAAAGCATCGTCCAGAAGCACAGTTCAACTCTTAAAGGAAGGACTAACTTGTTCATCTAGAGAAGTTCCTCCTAAAAAAAGTTGAAAAAATGCTACAAAATTCTTTCGGAAAAGCTTATTTCACTTCATAAGGAGATTCACTTCTTGATAAATAAAAGTGATTATCCCCGAAAGTTGAAGTGTTCTTCAGAAAGAAAAAGTAAAAATTCTTCTAAAGACTGGATATACTCTATTAAGAGCAGAATAATTCTCCCCTTAAAAGCGGAATAATTGTCCTCTGAAGTAAGAGTATTAGTCTTTTAAAAAAAAAAACTAGGAACATTGCAATGCACTTACGGCATGGGGGCAATACTGTACAATTCGATTATATTAATAAAAGCAACATGCCACAAGTTCGTTGCAATACCACGGAAAACAGATGTGGAATAAATGCATTCTCAAACGCAGACAAAAAGTTTGCACAAGTAAGAAGAATCGTTTGTTCTACGCTTAAAATAAAAGATAGATCATTCTCACATACACAAGAGTTTGTACAAGTAAAATAATTGTTTTATTTAGTACTATGAAAATTCTTTACATGTGCAGATATCTCAAAAAGCAAAAGCGGGGACTGGTACCCGCACAATCCCCGGTCAATACATGCAAAGAGCAAAAATAATAAGTAGAAAATCCAGCTTGTTTATTCCTTCTTCTCACCACCCTTGGAGCTCTTTCCCGGCCTGATGATTAGCTTTTGAAGTCGTTGTGAACGGGCAGGGGCAGAAGGAGAAAGCGGTACAGCCGGATCAACTACTACTTCCTCTTCAGTGGAAGTCTTCTTCTTTTTCCTTACAGCACGCTTCCCCTTCCTTTTTGAAGAAGACTCGCTCCCCGGAGTAGTCAGCAATGTTGAAAGCTTCGTATCGTCGTCAAGAGACCGCTCTGGGGTCTTCTCGATGTCTTCAAAATCCTCCGCCTTCTGTTCCTGAGAAGCAGCCGGATCATCCAAGCCTTGAAGAGCTTCGATTTTCTCTGCCTGTGATCCCGGTTGGGAAGCAGAGGGAGGAGTAATTTGGGAAGATGGAGGAACGGCAATCGAAGGACTGAAAGCTTGTGTAGTGCTTGGTGCCTCCGCTGTAGAAGAAAAGAAGTTAAAATCAGCATCCCCCGAAAATAAAGAAGGCATCGGTTCATCAAAGTTTAAGTAACAAGTAAGAAGGTCATCGAATTCGGCTAAGTCAAATGACTGGTTCATTAGACCCGAGACGACACCAAGAGTACCTGGAGGAGTTGGCTTTACAAGATCCACCTCAAACTTCTCGGCTTCAATATCATCCAGTGCCTCATCTTCAGTAGGAGTTGTTGCAGTCTCCTGGGCAACTTTAGCTAAATGTAAAGAATGAGGGCTGGAATCTATAATATTAACGTCGGCTGAAGTGGAAGTTTGAACGGGGGCAGTTAAAGGAGCTTCTTCTTTTGGAGGCTCTTCTCCCGCTGTTTCGGCTCGTACTTTGGCAAGTAGCTCCTTTCCCTTAACAAGAGCGGCACGGTCCTCATCATTGAGATAGCGCTCCTCAAGTTCCAGCTCATTATAGCCGGCCCCGCCAAGCATATCCATCGCGACTTCCCACACTTCAGCCAATGTAATTTCATAATCGGGACCAAGAAAAGAGAGGCTCCCACGACCCAGAACGCTGTGTAAATAAAAGTCAAATAAGGTAGAGCTGACGTCTGCTTTCGTCGCCTCATGTGATTGCTCAGCCGCTTCCTTTTCGGCAACGGCGGCAACCCGGCCAGCGGTAGCCTCATCACGCTCTGCCTCAACTTTAGCAAGTCGAGACTTTAGTAATTCAATCTCTACGTTCTGAGAGGTGACCTTTTCCCGCAAATCGGTGTTTTCTATGCGGTATTTCTCAGTAATATGCTGTTCAGCGGCAAGCTTCATTTCAACATCTCTCTGTGCTGCGTGGGCATCCCGCACTTGTTTTTGAAAGACTTCTTCTTTTTGAATATGAGATGCAGAAGAAGAGGCAAGATCTTCCTTAAGTTTTTTAACCTCGGACTCAAGTTTTGCATAACCATCAGCAATAGTTGTCATTTCGAGATTATGCTGTTTGCAAACTTTGTCCCACTCCGCCTTGTCGTTTTCCATAGTCAGCATTGCCTCAAGGTTTGCACGGTTAACCCTTTGGAGTTCATCGACAAGCTTCTGCCACTGCGACATCCTCTCGATATTAAGCCTTACTGCGTCAAGACTGCTAAGCATGTCTGATTTATCAATCGGAACTATGTCCAAGTCAAAGCGCACCCCTTTTAGGCACCAATTCGGAAAACGGCTCTGAAGTGTTGGGGGGCCGTCCTTGACTTGATATTGCGGTCTGTTAATGATAGTCTGAATGTCAGATTTCTTCAGAGGAGGAGAGCTAGCCAGAATATCAGAAGGAATGGGAGCGTCAGTCTTTTCAGAAATTTCAGACGCGTCAATCGGTTTAGATCGTTTGCTCGGTTCATCGGCAATCTGAGTTTTTCCCTTATCATCGTAAGACTTCCGCTTATGAGAGTAGTCACTCCTATGCGAAGAGTCATATCGCTCGGCATCTTTCCTTCTTTGCCACTGATCGTAATCCCGCTTCTCCTGGGCTTTCCTTCGAGCCCTCTCTTCATCTGTTTCTTTTGGGGTATCAAGGTACTTCCTAAAGTCATAGGTGCCGCGGCCTCCACGGTACTTGAATGAGTCATAATATGAACCTGTACGTCCCATTGGAGAACCTGAAAGCAGAAGAAGGGTAGAGTTTAGAAATTTCCAGGAAAAAGAGGATAAATGCTTATGAGTGCTGAAAAGTCCTAAGTGTGTGTGGCGTGCAAACTACATGCGTCAAATTACAGACCACGCTTTAGTGTGGAAACAGAGACGATTGGCGTAGTAGGCATCTGGGTTTGTTTAAGGGTAGAAGTCGCCTCGACAACGGGAGAAGTCGCTTTTTGATTGCTATCCCCGAAAAGCTCTTGGGAAGTTATCATAATGTCACTCAAGCCATCAAAGGTGTCGTCGCCCAAATGTTCAGCAGATTTCTCCTTCTCAACTTCCACATCAATTGATTTTTCAGAAGCTCGAGGATTCTCTTCTTCCTCAATAATTGGGGGAAGTGCCGACTTGCCAGCCAACCCTACAACATCAGTGGATCCGGAACACTTTATCAAAGCAGCATCCATGACAAGTGTTTTTGATGCAGCTTCTTCCGCAGAAATTGGGGCATTTGACGCCTCTGCTTGAGAACCCGAAGCAGCCGATGTTTCTGCATCAGAGCTAGGAATTTCATGAATTCGAGTCGACCTGGAAGGGTGCAGAAGCCCAAATTGGTGCAAAAGCTCATCATCTAATAGAAATTGGATACTCCTCTCCTCTACAGGCACCGCCATAAGCCTCTCGAAAGTCACTTTGTGACTGATATTTTTAGAAGGAGGAGGAAGTGCTGAAAAGGAAAAAAGAGCGAAGTTAGCACTTGATAATCCGAACTTCGGTAAGTTTGAAAGAACATAAGAAACAAATGCAAGTGATCTTACTCCCTATTCTCCAAATAGCATAAAACCCAGGAGGGCAGCGAACATAGAAGAACGGGCTCAGGAAACTGTGAACACTTTCAGGGAGACCGGTGACCAACTTACGATTTCTCGCACTCCTTACAACTATGATGGAGGGATGATCTTTATTTTTGGCAAAAGTACAAAGATAGCGAATTTCTCCGAAGGTAGGGAAGCGGCCCAGTGTTCTCCTAAAAAGCACGCATAGTCCCAGCAAGATGGCGTAGCCATTGGGATGTAACTGAAAAGGGGAAATAGATGGTTGGAGAAGAAGTTCTCGAATGCAGTCATTGAAGGGGGGGATAGCTCCGCTCAAGCACATTTGGCGGTTAACTGCGACAAAGCCACGGGGCGGTCTGTCAGCAGTATCATTTATTTCGGGAAGCAAGGCGTCAGCCTCAGCAATGCCAAACTGGATGCATAGTTGACGAAAGGCTTTATGGCTCAAAGTAGTAGGAGTCCTCTCTGGAGGATCGTTCAGCGGGATAGCAACTGGAAATACATCTTCAGCTTGCTCTGTTCCTTCTTGTGGAGAAGACATTCTACACAATCAGCTGAATGTTCAAATGTGAAGGTGCACGTTCCCTAAAAGTGTGAAGTGTTGTGCAAAAAACTAATGAAAATAAAAGACAAGCATAACTGGAATTAAATTAGTTGACAATCAATCGATTACAGAATTTCAGAACTTGTCAATGATCAAGTGCAGTGTTAATACAGACAAGTCAGTTTCACTTGACTATTATGATTTTGTTTTAATACTTCACTTGAATTGGTTATTGTACAACATCTCGTTCATATTCATTTAATTTAACTTTCTCGTTATCAACTAATCTGTCACTCGATGTGGGCAGTCGGTGATAGTATATTCGTCCCAGTATTCTGTGAATGTTGTATTAAGCAGGATTGTTAGTTTGCAAAATTGAAGCAGTATGTAAAATGCATGCAACACAGTTCATAGTTCAACAGTTCGAAGTCCAGGCACAGTTCAAAAATCATCTGTTGGGTGGCCGAAAGCTTAAGTACTAACTCGGTGCGACCTAAAGCCTTGTTGTGAAAAATAAGTCGTTGAAATTATTCCAAGTCCTAGGTCGGTCACGACCTAATACAAGAAGCTATGTGATAAGTTAAGTCGGGCTGCGTGCGAAAGGTCTCAAGTCAGAACGGCATGAATTTCTAAGTCCTAGCTCGGCCACGACCTAAGGCTTATGTCGGCGAATAGTTAAGTCGCAAGAAAAACTGGGCTGTTGAGATAGTTAGGTCGCATGAATGTTTTGAGTCGTCTCAAGCTACTTCTCCTCCACCATAAATTTCACCTCCTTCCACCAATCAACTCGAAATTCACCAACCCAATAACCCGCTAACACCAACATCGTAGAATCCATTATCCTCTTCGTGAGATTCACCGTTCCCTTCATATCACCAAGTCACTGGAACAACAATTCAACACATCTCCGATCTATCATAAACCTGACCTACTGTCATGCGTTCGTAAATCACATCAACAACTAGTGACGATTAAAAATTGATCACAGCACGATTCAAAGTGAAGCGCGACGTATGATTCCGATTCGGGGCTCGAAGGTTAGAATTCATGGTTCAATGGCGAACGTGAAGTGAAAAAGGATCGAAAACGCTTACACAATTAGATAGCAAGGGTGAATCGCTGGGTGGTGGACTTGAGTTTATATTCGAAATTGAAGAACTCTGTTAATGGCGGCACAGGAAGTTGGAACAGGTGAGGGAAGAGAGGGGACGGCTTAAGCTATTTATTCACTGGGGCAGTGAAAGATGAATCGACACATGATGTACGACTTAAGACTTACGTTAAGTCGCCTCCGACCTAACCAAAAGGAGTTAAGAAGAATCGAAGCATATGACCTACGACTTAGGCATACACTTCGAGGGGCAAATGTTAATCCTCTTTTACTTGCGACTTAATGGTCACGACTTAACGGGCTCCGAGTTAAAGTAGGTTACTGACCTAAGAGATGCTTGCCGACTTAAGGTGCTTGCCGACTTAAGGTGCTTGCCGACTTAAGGTGCTTGCCGACTTAAGGTGCTTGCTGACTTAAAGAAGCCTACCGACCTAGCAAATTGTGAGTTAGCAAGGCCTGCCGAGTTAACAGATTGCCGACCTAGTAGTGTTGCGACCTAAAAGCTACGACCTAAGGAAGATTCCGAGTTATGAAATGCTCCGACTCAGGAGGGTTCTGACCTAACGGATTACGACTTAGTGGGATTACAACTTAAAGGCTGCGAGTTAAGGTCTTACGAGTTAAGGTCTGGTAAGTCGGCTACGACTTAATACTTGTCAAAGACAGCCACAGGATGGGTCGGCAACAACCATCCCTTAACTCGCCACCGACCTAACCCTATTCCTTAACTCGCCACCGACCTAACCCTATTCCTTAACTCGTCACCGATCTACCATAAGTCGGCTACGACTTAAAGACTTAGAGAAATTTCCTGAGTCCAGATCAGCTCCTATAAATACCCCACCACTTCCAACATGAAGGGGACTTTTTGCAATTCATTCTAAAGCGCTGTTACTCTATCGAACTCTCCAATCATTCAGCAAACAAGGATCCTTCAAACATTCAAGACACTACAACAAACTTCGAGAGAAATTCCTAACATCCGACATGGATTCATCGAGTTTCATCGCCGAAGATTGAGCTAGTAGTCAAGATTGTTTCTTGTGATCGAGTTGTACTGTTTTCATAGGAGATTTGTATCAATTTGTAACCAGATTCAATAATAAAGAGATTCAAAGTGGACGTAGGATAAATCTGAAGCCGAACCACTATAAATTGCTGTCTTTTACTGCATTTCTGCTATTTTCCCGCTTGATTTCTGTTCCCGTTACACGGGTGGTGCTTTCACGATCTTACTACATACACCAGGTGTTGGCGTTCACATTTTAACGTTAACATGATCATATCGCAAATGATCAAACATTGATCATCACACAACAACACTCAGCATGCCACATTACCAAATTGGGATATATCGCTGATAAATCTCAACTACATAACCTCTGAGCTCGTACGTCTCAGAGAAGGGTGTTAAGCTAAGAGAATAAATTCTCCGCCACCAACAGAAATGTATTTGAAAGAAATCGGCTTTATATCTCAAAGTGTAATGTCAGACATGTAACCATACAAGTCTGTTCCGGGATCGAACAGAACCGAAGGCACTTCTTACGAAGCCCTTGCAATTTCGGGTAATTTCCAATCACGTCCGGACTTCCCGTCACAAAAGAGTGATATAAATCTCTATACCGGAGCAACTCAGTGCAGAGACATTCGACAGGTTGTCCTTTCATTTTCGAAAAATATCCGGTCTTCAACACCGGTCTTCAAATGCCATCCATATACGACGTATCACTATTCAGAATGGGTTATATGACACAAATGTCTTTTCCTGGCTAACCCGAATAATGAGCGCAATATTCAAAACATATGGATATTGGGATTTCAATTAAGTCACAACTTATTACCCAAAAATCTTTCTTCAAATGGTTTAAACAAGTTACCATTTTAATCTTTTTTAAACAAAAAGATTAAATTCACAAAGTTCACTTAATTTCACAAAGATTCATTCACAGATTTTCCAAATCGATTTTCATTTCAGTTTAATTAATTCGTTAAATCTTTAAATCAAAGATTTAACTAATAGTTTTCAAAACAATTTCATTTCAAATGGTTTAAACAAACATCATTTTAAATCTGTTAAAAATAAACAGATTTAATTCATAGCTTTCAAAAACAAATCTCATTCATAACTTGGAAAACCATTTTTCAATTCGTACTTGAAATTCCTTTAATTAAACTGGAATTTCATTTTCTTATCTGAAAGCTTTTATTCCTTTAAAACAACAGTTTTCATTTTGGAAATCTGATTCATTCATACGAGTTGAAATCCTTGGGTTAAATCTAAATTCCCAAATTTATACTTTTAAATGGTTTAACTTCATATAACACATTTATATCATCTTTAATCCCTAGTTTCAAATCATAGGATTCAATTTCAAACTTGAATTCAAATTTAAATCAAATTATTTAAATTTTCAAAACTCGTTTAAGTTATTCAAAATAACTTTTATCTTTGAAATTCTATTTCAAAAGCTTTTCACTTTAAACCCAAATTTCAAATTTCAAAATCAATTGAAATTAAAATTTCAATTTCAAAACATCAAATTTACATTATCTGTGACTTACCCGATTTCCACGTGAAATCCATATTTGTGTGTGTAAAAGTGTGGTCTAGGGGTTTTACACACAATAGTGCACAATATCAATCATCACAGATATATCGATAAGCGGTACAATCGATAACGCTTATCTTCATTCACAGATTCATAGATAAAATGAATTTATCAGTCATAAAGATTCACTATTACAATTCGATGTGGGTTTCGGATAACCAACTGGAATCCGACTCCCTGTCGCATCGAAATTCAAGTGCCGTTTCACGGGCCAAGGGTTTGCATATTCAGATAACAATATATACATCACAGATAAGTAAATTACAGATCACAATACAAATCAGGATGTATCACAAAGCATCATATATCAGGAAATATCAAACAATCAAGTCATCCAATAGAATCCAAACATTCATAAGTAAGGTCAGTTAATTGTTTGATTAATTCAAATCAGATTTATTACTTATGAATACTACAAATCTTGGTTAATTAATCATTAATTAATTATAAAACATTTGGATTAATGATTCTTAAATAATTGATTAATCTTCTGTTATAATTCATCAATTAATTATAACCAGTAATTACCCATTAATTAATCTCTAATTATTAAATTAATTTAAACCTCAAATTACTTATTTAATTAATTACCAAATAAATTAATCTTAATGAATCTCATTTATTAATCCTTAATAACTCCCCATTTGATTAATTTCCCTTAATTGATCATAACAAGTAATTATCCCTATTTGATTACTTTTATTAAGTAATTATCATTAATTAATCACCTGTAATAAATTTATCATCTTTAATTAATTACCTTAAATTTTAGATCAATTATCTCTTAATTATTAATTTATAAACTTAATTATTTATCATTCAATCATTATCATTAGTTAATTAGTCAATTAATTATTCTTGAAATTAAACGCTTAATTAACCTTTAATTCTTAATAAATTAAATATATTGCTTATATTTAATTCCCTCTTAATTCTTAATTAAATTTATAAAATAAAATAATTATTAACTTGATAAACTTAAGGTTATAAAATTTCCTTTAACATTTGTTTAAACAAAAACTACTCCTTTTAAAACTGATTATTTAAACTATATATATTGTTTCAAACATTTAGAATTAAAATAAATTTAAAATTTCAGTTTCGAATTCTAATATTTCTTGAATCCATCCACCATTTGATTTTAAACTACTATTAAAACTTGTTAAATTTTTGAACTCGAATTTAACCTGGAAAAATCAAATTTATTTAAAAATTGGAACCATTCTTCGGCCTCTAGGCTTAACCCAGCCTGCTTCGATTTTTAACCTTCCTGCTTCGAGTCTTTTCACGTTTTACCCGAGTATCTCACGAGAAAACAATCCCACGCAAACCATTTACAGTCGATCTGTAGCATACGATCTCTCCACCACTACACTACTTCGAATTCCCTTCGAATAACCTATTCGAATCACCCGAGTACGACGCGAAATTCCCACTCGTCCTTCCCAGGCAAAGCAACTCAGATACATGATGACATGTGTGCACGTGCACATCGCCTCCGATCAACTTCAGGCGGCTCCCTATCGTCGAACAAGTCGATAACCACCTCCTGACCCTTTCCCAACCAACAGCACGTCGTCACTCACTCGAGATCAAAATCGAGCTCGCCAAACCCACCTGGAACACTCGAACCCATCGCGACCCCATCCTGTCAACGTTTCGTTCTCTGACCTTCGACCACTGGCCAGCCTACAACTCCGGCCATCGACACTTCAACTCGACCCCTACCATCACCCAGAACCCCGAGATACTCGGTGCTTTCACGAGACAGTGGGGCACAAATTTCTTATGTGGTAAAAACTAGGTTTACAAGGTAAAATCCCACGCCTCCGTTTGTCGCCGTGATTTCCGCCACCTCCTACCATTTTTCCCAGCATCCCCGTAGCCTCCTCCATCTCCACAACCCATCTCGATATCCACGAACCCATCGGTTGCCAGAAATCGATCAAAACTCGATTTTTAAACAAAAATCAACTGCTCTTAAATCACGCGACTAAAAATCATCGTTTTAGTTTTAAAAATCATAAATTGCAGTAATGCTTCATGGTATAAAGTTGAATTTAAATTTTACAAAGTTAAAGTGATATGTGTTTTCACCCTTACAATCTGTTGCAATCCATATACCTCTCATCCTCTCATCCAGTCCATTCATCATATCCAACGGCTGAGAACATTTCCAGATCTAATTCAGATCATGGGCTGGTGTATTTAGGCCCATTACCATATTGTATAAATTGCTCTCAGTTTTATTCATTATGTACAATATATTACACTTTTGTATCAGATCAGTAAAAGCAATAAAATCTTTTCTTTTACAATATATCACAAATCGAAACATTCTCATAAATTCACTTTTTTCAACTTGGTATCAGAGCCAATCTGTATGCTAACTACATCAAATTTGTTAGTCCATCAGAAAATTTTCATCATTTGGACTCCTCTCATCAAGAACTCAGGATTCTCTCACTTGAGAGTTGCAACTGTTCCTTAAATAAACTGTGCCTCGCCAGAATCTTAGTCTGGCTGCACCAGTTTACCAAAGAAAGTAAAATTCCATACTTAAAGAGCAAACTGATCAAGATCTTCAAGAAATAAAATCCTGGTTGAATCAAGAGTTCAGTGAAAACTCATCAGAAAGCATTCAGTTTCAAGAATTAAAAGAAATCATCATTCAAGTTCTCAGAAAATCATCAAGATTCAACCGCAAAGACTTTCTTGAAAAAAAATCCCAATACAAAGTGAGCTCCAGTTAGGAATTTACATACCATCCTTCAGATTTTACGATCTGTGTGTTCATCATGGCTGATTAAGATGATGCTGCAAGCCCTCATTTCTCTAGCTCAAGAGTTTCTCAAAGCCAATCTCAATCTGATTCTGTAAATGATCTGATGAAGGCTATCATCAAACCCCAGAGCCAAATGATCTCCATTCAGTTGGATGAATCAAATTTTCTGCTCTGGTAATTACAAATAGAAACATCAATTAGAGGATATGGGTTAGAAGATTACATTCTTGGTACAAGGATCACTCCACCAAAATTTGTCAAAAATAATGAAGACAAACTGGTGCCTAATCAAGAATATACTGCACACCAAAGGCAAGATAGCCTTGTATGTGCATGGATGATGTCATCCATAAGCGCATCGATTCTGCCTCAACTTATTGGATGCAGAACTGCACAAGAAGTCTGGACTACAATTGAAAGAAATTTCACTTCTCAATCTTCTGCAAGGATCATGCATCATAAAAGACAGCTACAGAGTATCAGAAAAAATGACATGACAATGAATGAATATCTGCTTAAAGTTAAAAATCTATGTGATCAACTTGCTTCTGCAGGTCACAAAGTACCTGAATCTGAACAAGTACTACATATAATCAGTGGATTAGACAATGAATATGAAGCTGTGGTTGCCATCATCTCAACTATGGAACCAACACCATCCTTACAGTTTGTATACACTACCCTTCTCTCACATGAAGGAAGGATAGAACACAACAAAAATATGAATACAGATATCTCTGTTAACTACACTTCCAAAGGTAAACAGAATTCAAATACCAAAGGACATTATAATAACTTTCAAAGGGGTGGATCAACAGGCAGAGGAAGAAGAGGAGGCAGAAACAGCAATAATAAAATAAGGTGTCAGATATGTGAAAGATATGGTCATGGGGCAAATAAATGCTACTTCAGATTTAACAAGGACTACACTCCTTCACAACAAGGCAGCAGTTCAAACATAAACCTCGCCACTGTATCAAAAGACAACTGTACTACTCAAGCAGAAGTTTTAAACACTGAAACCACAACAAGTAATGATGCTGGAGATGACTGCTGGTTTCCAGACTCTGGAGCTACTAATCATGTCACAAATAATCTCAGCAATCTGAACTTGGGGAACAAAGAGTATAAAGGTACACAAAAACTTTTTGTTGGTAATGGTAAGACTGTGCACATTACACACACTGGAAATGCTAGCTTACATGGACCCAAACAACTTATCCTGAAAAACTTACTAAGGGTTCCCTCAATTAAAAAGAATCTAATGAGTGTTTCCCAATTTGCAAAGGATAATAAAGTCTATTTTGAATTTTATCCTGACACATGCATAGTAAAAGATATACTAACACAAGAAATTATCTTGCAGGGTAAAGAAAACAATGGACTGTACAGATTTGATTTTTCAAATTCAAAAATCCCTGAGAATAGGAAAAATCCTCATGTATTAAATATTGCTAGTAGTGAAAATTGTAGTAACTTTGAATTGTGGCATCGCAAACTGGGACATCCCAGCGTAAGGATTGTCAAACAAGTAATGAGTAGCAATAAAATTTCTTTTAGTAACAGTTCTGATTCTTACTTTTGCACTTCTTGTCAATTGGGAAAGAGTCATAAACTAGCATTTCCAGACTCACACACTAGTTACACAAGACCCCTAGAATTAATTGCCAGTGATCTATGGGGGCCAGCACCTATCAGCTCTCTTTATGGTTACAAATATTATGTATCTTTTATAGATGCTTATTCAAGATTTGTTTGGATATACATGCTAAAGTCTAAGTCTGAAACTACTAATATAACAATTCAATTTATCAACAAGGTAGAAAACATGACTGGAAATAAGGTTTGTACTTTTCAAACAGATGGTGGAAGTGAATTCCTACCTCTGAAAAGTTACTTTGAGAAAAAAGGTATCAATCACAGAACCACATGTCCATACACTTCTGAACAAAATGGAATTATTGAAAGAAAACATCGACATATAGTTGAAACAGGCTTAACCTTACTAGCACAAGCTTCTATGCCTCTAAAGTTTTGGCCAGAAGCATTTAACACTGCTGTGCACTTAATAAATATTCTACCTACAAAAACTCTTCAATTTAAGTGTCCTCAAGAAGTGTTATTCAAAGTCAAGCCAGATTATGAGCATTTAAAAATATTTGGGTGTCAATGTTTTCCTTGGTTAAGACCTTATAACACACATAAATTAGATTTCAGATCTACCCCATGTACATTCTTAGGATACAACAACAAACAAAAGGGGTATAGATGCTTAGACAGCAAAGGAAAAATTTATATATCCAGACATGTAAGATTCAATGAGCAGATATTTCCTTACAGTAGTTTAGAAATTAAAACTACTGAAAAGGTAAATAACTCTAGATTTATAATTCCTGATCTACCTGAAGAGATTGAGATACAGCCCTCAATTCAGCCCACAAGGAATGAGACCATCACAAGTTCTCAGCACATCAGAACTGACAGAGAGTCAAGCCAAGAGCAAGCTGCAAATGAAGACATCAGCAACAATCAAGATGATCAAAGCCAAGGCACCTACAGCCCAAATCAGGATCAAGTTATCAATGATGATAATATGGGCTGCAGTAACAACAATCCCAACAATGGTGTCAGGGATGACACCAATATTCACCCAATGTTAACTAGAGCAAAGTGTGGTATCTATAAACCAAAAATCGTGAACAATACAGTTGTTCAAGAAGAACCCTCTTCCTACATAGAAGCTGCTAAAAACAATAATTGGAGAGCTGCTATGCAGGAAGAGTACAATGCTCTAATTAACAAAAAAACTTGGGATCTGGTTGAAAAGCCAGAAAACAAAAATATAATTGGGTGCAAATGGACTTTTAAATTAAAGAAAAATGCAGATGGCTCAATTTCTAAATATAAAGCAAGGTTAGTTGCCAAGGGATATTCACAACAACATGGATTTGATTTTTCAGAGACTTTTTCTCCTGTTGTGAAACCATCCTCAATTAGAGTTATTCTAACCATTGCTTTAAGTAGAAATTGGAGCATCAAACAATTAGATGTTAACAATGCTTTTCTGAATGGTATTCTGCAGGAAGAAGTATTTATGGAACAACCAGAAGGGTTCATACAGAAAGATGACAAACAACAAGTGTGCAAACTCAACAAAGCTATCTATGGTCTAAAACAAGCCCCAAGAGTGTGGTTTGATAAGCTCAAGTCAACCCTAATGAAATTTGGCTACAAATCTCTAAAATCTGATAACTCCATATTTACTAAGATTAATGATTTTGCCACCACTTATATCTTAATTTATGTTGATGATTTTATAATTACAGGAAGCAGTATGCAAGAAATTGAAACAATCACCGCAATGCTCAACTCAGAGTTCTCAATCAAAGATCTGGGAGATCTGAATTACTTTCTAGGAATTGAAGTCCAAAGGAATTCAAATTCAGAAATACATCTTAATCAAAGGAAGTACATTTCAGAAATATTAGCAAGAGCTAAAATGGACAAAGCAAACCCCCTACCAACTCCTATGATTACAAATCATCAATTATCAAGATACAAGGGTGAGGCAATTCAAAATCAAAAGCAATACAGGAGTATAGTGGGTGCACTTCAATATGTGACAATAACAAGGCCAGACATATCATACTGTGTTAATAAAGTGAGTCAGTACATGCAAAACCCCTTAGATAATCATTGGAAAGCTGTCAAGAGGATACTCAGATATCTCAAAGGAACTAAAAATCATGGGCTTATCTTAAAATCCAGTCACACTCTCAATATAAATGCTTATGCAGATGCTGACTGGGGTACTGATATTGATGACAGAAAATCGACATCAGGTTATTGCATCTATTTAGGTAAAAATCCTGTATCATGGAGTGCAAGGAAACAAAGTACTGTGTCAAGGTCAAGTACTGAAGCCGAATTCAGATGTGTAGCAAGTGCCACAGCCGAAGTTATGTGGATAGAATCATTATTAAGTGAACTCAACATCAAACAAAGCAAAAAGGCGACAATCTGGTGTGATAATGTTAGTGCTATATCATTAACTTCCAATCCAGTTCTTCACTCAAAAACCAAGCATATTGAATTAGACCTCTACTTTATCAGAGAACAAGTTATTAAAGAGAAGTTAAAGATTGGATACATACCATCGCAACATCAAAAAGCTGATATACTTACAAAGCCACTGTTTAAACCAAGCTTCAGTAAATTCAGAGAAGAACTCAACGTTGACGAAGCTGACCGTAATCAGAGATCTCGAAGAGCCATCTACATTCCTGAATAACTGGATCGATTGCAATTTCTTATCAGATCTCTCTGTAGAGAAAATAAAGGAGGAGCCGCCATTTCTTTTCGCCCTTCAGCAAACCCTAGCTCGAGTTTGAGGGGGGGAGTTAAAGTGATATGTGTTTTCACCCTTACAATCTGTTGCAATCCATATACCTCTCATCCTCTCATCCAGTCCATTCATCATATCCAACGGTTGAGAACATTTCCAGATCTAATTCAGATCATGGGCTGGTGTATTTAGGCCCATTACCATATTGTATAAATTGCTCTCAGTTTTATTCATTATGTACAATATATTACACTTTTGTATCAGATCAGTAAAAGCAATAAAATCTTTTCTTTTACAATATATCACAAATCGAAACATTCTCATAAATTCACTTTTTTCAACTTACAACAATCGAACTTTATCAGTTTAGCATTTGTTGCCTGTAACAAAAATTACAGTGCATATTTCCTAACAAATATGATTCGATCAGTCTTAAAAATCTTGATTTAGGTTTACCATCTTGTTTTAGTTGAAAAACTTAAGCTTTACAATAATCTGATGAGTATAAATTTGAGTTTGAAGAAAACTTCAACCCTGTAACAAATAACAGAGAAGACCAAAGCAACACAGAGTTGTATTCAAACTATCACATATGCAAACCATAATATCAATAAATCCTGAACTGTCTTTGATTAATCTTAAAGCTTTAGATTCTTGTTTACTCACAGATAAATAAGAAAAGTTGCTCACCTGGAAAAGAAGAGCAGAGGAGCAGAATTACTTTGAAAGCTGGAAGTTGTCTAAATGTTGAACTTCGATTTGTTTGAGATGATCTGATACTTGATTTTGCAGTTGATTTGAATTGTTGTTTATATTTGAATCCTTGTTTAAGTTTGTAGATGATGCTTCAGATGTAAAAAAAATACTTGCTATGTTTTGATATAAACGAATAGAAGTGAAGAGGCTTGATTATTTGCTTCCCAGACTTCCAGTTGAAGTTTTTTTATTTTTTGAAACAATGGTTGCTCAGATTTTTCTTAGCTTGGATGAACGAGACTGATATGTATAAAGAAAAGAAGATAATGGGTATGCTATTATTTGGTACAAAGTAATGTTTGTTTATACAATAGGTATGGGCTGAGATGATGTTGTTATGGGTTAAAGATACTTGCATTTATGAGTTTGTACAAATTCATTTTCTTTTCCTTTGCTCACGGCTGAGATGATATACTTTGTGTTCTTAGAGGTAATATTATGTACTTACCTAGCTTGATTTCGTATGGTTTATTTATTAAGTGTATTTTATTCCTTTTTCTTTTAACATGGTGGCTGTACTTACATACTTGAATTTATTTGCTTTGTTATTGTTATGTTTTGTATGTATTTTGTTTGTTTGGTTCCATATTTATCTTTTAGTCTACACTTGTTTTATCTTTATGCTTTTGTTCTTAAGTTTGAGATGTGTTCTACTCTCTTCTTGAATATATTTTATATTTTGTTTTGTTTATTCACTTTATATTGAATTTATATTTATTTCTAGTATTATTGTTGTTAAAATTTTATTTCTCTATATATACTTATTTTAAAAATCCATTTATCATAAGATTATATTTCAAATCCAACATATACACACATATATTCAAATTTACTCATATATGCTAAAATACATATATATTCACATATATGTACAATATTTACAATATTATTAAATCTAAATGATTTAACAATTTAAATTACGATCCGGGGAAACTCGCTCCAATTTTCCTAATTAAATTTACAAATTTTTATCAAAAATTTATTTAATTACTCAATTAAATTCAAAAATTCATTTAATTATTAATTTAAATAAATTTAAATTTCAGGGTCGTTACAAACTTCCCCCCTTAAAAGAATTTCGTCCTCGAAATTCGCAGGCACGAAACAACGAAGAGATAGACAGATTCGATCTTCTATAATTCCTCAAACACAAGATACGGATTCCGAATTCAAGTCGGAATATCTCAGAATACATACCAATTTGTCCCTCTTCGGACTTCGGTATACACAAGAAATACAATAGAATTTCTAAATTTGGTTTCAAACGAAATCGTTTTATCGATATAATTCAATTTAGCCATATATTCTATTAATCAATTTAACTCAATTTAAAATTTCCAATTTCAAATTCATTAAGGTTTAAATCAAAAAGCTGATAAGAAACTGATGAAGATACGAAATAAGAATTTTCTATGATGATTCGTAGAGCCATCATCACACCGTAACTTCTTCTAGAGCTGGTCACGAAGAAATCAAAAGAATTTTGAAAGACGAATCAAAGGAGATTGAGAAGAAAAAGATTGTTTCCACTGTTGCAGGATATTGACCATTTATAGTCGTATTCCCTGTCTTCTATCTCGTCCTCTTCTTGTACTCATACTCACTATCAGTGGATAGCAAGAGAATTTACTGAGACATTCAGACGGATATCTTAGGAATTACTCATTCTAGAGTTTATTTCACTCTATCTCTAATGAGCTACTTAACGTGTTATACTCCTAAACTAAAGTTCAACCTTAGCTCTGATACCACTTGTCAAGACCCAAAAATCGGCCTTCGAAAATCGTCACCCGTACTCCACTTGTACTCAGAATGCCGTAGATTCAAACGCCGAATCTGGTTCTCTGGAGCTTATAACAACATTAAGTAAATAACACAGCGGAAGAAAAAGATAATACATTGATATACAATATCTGATACAACAGAGTGATACAATGAATATCAATATACATCATAGATATGATATAACAAATAGCAGCGGAAAAGAAAACGATAGATAACACCAGCAGCGGATAGAATATCTCCAATAGAATGCTCCAAGATAAGCAATGTCAGTCCATGAACTCCAAGAACTGAACCAGCTCCATATAATCTACTAAACCTGAATATCTGAGAAACCCAACTCTAGACTGCTCGTGTAGAAAAATTTTGAGCATCCAGAGTTTAGGAAAGAACAATAAACTCCGGATCAGTCATGGGACTGGTGTGAGCAACAAAAACAGTTTATCTTTAAAAACAAACAGCAGAGAATTTTAAAGTCTATTCGCAATGCTTTTGGAAAATGAAACTACCATAAGACCTCCCACCACACACACAATGCAAACGCAGAATTGGAGGAGATTTCTTCTTATGATAGTCAAAGATGCTTACTACGCAAAATCAAATCAATTTTTGATATTATCATTAGTGCATAGTGTAGAAAACATTTCGAAAGTAGAATATAAATCTTAGCCAGCATAGGCATTCCGCACTTATGCCTACTATAGCTACTATGTTCAATAGCAGGTTACCGCCACATTCCATAGCAGGTAATACAACTAAAACCGTACACGTCGCGTATTGTTTCTTTGGATTTCCAACAAATGGTCAGGCTAAGGAACTTCCTTTTCCACGATGGGTACGTCCCTGGAATAGACGACCCGAGAACCTAACCGGATCTCTGCCAACACAAGGCCGGGTTACCTCTGCAAAAATAGGTAACTACTGACACGCGTATGCCATCCCCCGATCGTCACCGATCTTCCCGAGGATCCTCGATTTCCAACAACCACATAATAATAATAATGCAGTAACCACAGAGGTTAAGTATCTGGGCTCCATACCATGATACCACCTTTATCCAGAAGGAATGACATACACTAAGGGGCGCTACTCCCTAGAACCTTGCCGCATCCTTCCTGTTTTGACCATTTCCGGGGTGTGAGGCTCGACGAAGTCTCGTCCACAAAGCTACGCTTTGTCACAAAGCCATGCTTCGGGTCAAACAAATGATCAACCTATGATCACAAAGATATAAAATCAAATAAATGATCATATCGCAAATGATCAAACATTGATCATCACACAGCAACACTCAGCATGCCACATTACCAAATTGGGATATATCGCTGATAAATCTCAACTACATAACCTCTAAGCTCGTACGTCTCAGAGAAGGGTGTTAATCTAAGAGAATAAATTCTCCGCCACCAACAGAAATGTATTTGAAAGAAATCGGCTTTATATCTCAAAGTGTAATGTCAGACATGTAACCATACAAGTCTGTTCCGGGATCGAACAGAACCGAAGGCACTTCTTACGAAGCCCTTCCAATTCCGGGTAATTTCCAATCACGTCCGGACTTCCCGTCACAAAAGAGTGATATAAATCTCTATACCGGAGCAACTCAGTGCAGAGACATTCGACAGGTTGTCCTTTCATTTTCGAAAAATATCCGGTCTTCAACACCGGTCTTCAAATGCCATCCATATACGACGTATCACTATTCGGAATGGGTTATATGACACAAATGTCTTTTCCCGGCTAACCCGAATAATGAGCGCAATATTCAAAACATATGGATATTGGGATTTCAATTAAGTCACAACTTATTACCCAAAAATCTTTCTTCAAATGGTTTAAACAAGTTACCATTTTAATCTTTTTTAAACAAAAAGATTAAATTCACAAAGTTCACTTAATTTCACAAAGATTCATTCACAGATTTTCCAAATCGATTTTCATTTCAGTTTAATTAATTCGTTAAATCTTTAAATCAAAGATTTAACTAATAGTTTTCAAAACAATTTCATTTCAAATGGTTTAAACAAACATCATTTTAAATCTGTTAAAAATAAACAGATTTAATTCATAGCTTTCAAAAACAAATCTCATTCATAACTTGGAAAACCATTTTTCAATTCGTACTTGAAATTCCTTTAATTAAACTGGAATTTCATTTTCTTATCTGAAAGCTTTTATTCCTTTAAAACAACAGTTTTCATTTTGGAAATCTGATTCATTCATACGAGTTGAAATCCTTGGGTTAAATCTAAATTCCCAAATTTATACTTTTAAATGGTTTAACTTCATATAACACATTTATATCATCTTTAATCCCTAGTTTCAAATCATAGGATTCAATTTCAAACTTGAATTCAAATTTAAATCAAATTATTTAAATTTTCAAAACTCGTTTAAGTTATTCAAAATAACTTTTATCTTTGAAATTCTATTTCAAAAGCTTTTCACTTTAAACCCAAATTTCAAATTTCAAAATCAATTGAAATTAAAATTTCAATTTCAAAACATCAAATTTACATTATCTGTGACTTACCCGATTTCCACGTGAAATCCATATTTGTGTGTGTAAAAGTGTGGTCTAGGGGTTTTACACACAATAGTGCACAATATCAATCATCACAGATATATCGATAAGCGGTACAATCGATAACGCTTATCTTCATTCACAGATTCATAGATAAAATGAATTTATCAGTCATAAAGATTCACTATTACAATTCGATGTGGGTTTCGGATAACCAACTGGAATCCGACTCCCTGTCGCATCGAAATTCAAGTGCCGTTTCACGGGCCAAGGGTTTGCATATTCAGATAACAATATATACATCACAGATAAGTAAATTACAGATCACAATACAAATCAGGATGTATCACAAAGCATCATATATCAGGAAATATCAAACAATCAAGTCATCCAATAGAATCCAAACATTCATAAGTAAGGTCAGTTAATTGTTTGATTAATTCAAATCAGATTTATTACTTATGAATACTACAAATCTTGGTTAATTAATCATTAATTAATTATAAAACATTTGGATTAATGATTCTTAAATCATTGATTAATCTTCTGTTATAATTCATCAATTAATTATAACCAGTAATTACCCATTAATTAATCTCTAATTATTAAATTAATTTAAACCTCAAATTACTTATTTAATTAATTACCAAATAAATTAATCTTAATGAATCTCATTTATTAATCCTTAATAACTCCCCATTTGATTAATTTCCCTTAATTGATCATAACAAGTAATTATCCCTATTTGATTACTTTTATTAAGTAATTATCATTAATTAATCACCTGTAATAAATTTATCATCTTTAATTAATTACCTTAAATTTTAGATCAATTATCTCTTAATTATTAATTTATAAACTTAATTATTTATCATTCAATCATTATCATTAGTTAATTAGTCAATTAATTATTCTTGAAATTAAACGCTTAATTAACCTTTAATTCTTAATAAATTAAATATATTGCTTATATTTAATTCCCTCTTAATTCTTAATTAAATTTATAAAATAAAATAATTATTAACTTGATAAACTTAAGGTTATAAAATTTCCTTTAACATTTGTTTAAACAAAAACTACTCCTTTTAAAACTGATTATTTAAACTATATATATTGTTTCAAACATTTAGAATTAAAATAAATTTAAAATTTCAGTTTCGAATTCTAATATTTCTTGAATCCATCCACCATTTGATTTTAAACTACTATTAAAACTTGTTAAATTTTTGAACTCGAATTTAACCTGGAAAAATCAAATTTATTTAAAAATTGGAACCATTCTTCGGCCTCTAGGCTTAACCCAGCCTGCTTCGATTTTTAACCTTCCTGCTTCGAGTCTTTTCACGTTTTACCCGAGTATCTCACGAGAAAACAATCCCACGCAAACCATTTACAGTCGATCTGTAGCATACGATCTCTCCACCACTACACTACTTCGAATTCCCTTCGAATAACCTATTCGAATCACCCGAGTACGACGTGAAATTCCCACTCGTCCTTCCCAGGCAAAGCAACTCAGATACACGATGACATGTGTGCACGTGCACATCGCCTCCGATCAACTTCAGGTGGCTCCCTATCGTCGAACAAGTCGATAACCACCTCCTGACCCTTTCCCAACCACCAGCACGTCGTCACTCACTCGAGATCAAAATCGAGCTCGCCAAACCCACCTGGAACACTCGAACCCATCGCGACCCCATCCTGTCAACGTTTCGTTCTCTGACCTTCGACCACTGGCCAGCCTACAACTTCGGCCATCGACACTTCAACTCGACCCCTACCATCACCCAGAACCCCGAGATACTCGGTGCTTTCACGAGACAGTGGGGCACAAATTTCTTATGTGGTAAAAACTAGGTTTACAAGGTAAAATCCCACGCCTCCGTTTGTCGCCGTGATTTCCGCCACCTCCTACCATTTTTCCCAGCATCCCCGTAGCCTCCTCCATCTCCACAACCCATCTCGATATCCACGAACCCATCGGTTGCCAGAAATCGATCAAAACTCGATTTTTAAACAAAAATCAACTACTCTTAAATCACGCGACTAAAAATCATCGTTTTAGTTTTAAAAATCATAAATTGCAGTAATGCTTCATGGTATAAAGTTGAATTTAAATTTTACAACAATCGAACTTTATCAGTTTAGCATTTGTTGCCTGTAACAAAAATTACAGTGCATATTTCCTAACAAATATGATTCGATCAGTCTTAATAATCTTGATTTAGGTTTACCATCTTGTTTTAGTTGAAAAACTTAAGCTTTACAATAATCTGATGAGTATAAATTTGAGTTTGAAGAAAACTTCAACCCTGTAACAAATAACAGAGAAGACCAAAGCAACACAGAGTTGTATTCAAACTATCACATATGCAAACCATAATATCAATAAATCCTAAACTGTCTTTGATTAATCTTAAAGCTTTAGATTCTTGTTTACTCACAGATAAATAAGAAAAGTTGCTCACCTTGAAAAGAAGAGCAGAGGAGCAGATTTACTTTGAAAACTGGAAGTTGTCTAAATGTTGAAATTCGATTTGTTTGAGATGATCTGATACTTGATTTTGCAGTTGATTTGAATTGTTGTTTATATTTGAATCCTTGTTTAAGTTTGTAGATGATGCTTCAGATGTAAAAAAAATACTTGCTATGTTTTGATATAAACGAATAGAAGTGAAGAGGCTTGATTATTTGCTTCCCAGACTTCCAGTTGAAGTTTTTTTATTTTTTGAAACAATGGTTGCTCAGATTTTTCTTAGCTTGGATGAACGAGACTGATATGTATAAAGAAAAGAAGATAATGGGTATGCTATTATTTGGTACAAAGTAATGTTTGTTTATACAATAGGTATGGGCTGAGATGATGTTGTTATGGGTTAAAGATACTTGCATTTATGAGTTTGTACAAATTCATTTTCTTTTCCTTTGCTCACGGCTGAGATGATATACTTTGTGTTCTTAGAGGTAATATTATGTACTTGCCTAGCTTGATTTCGTATGGTTTATTTATTAAGTGTATTTTATTCCTTTTTCTTTTAACATGGTGGCTGTACTTACATACTTGAATTTATTTGCTTTGTTATTGTTATGTTTTGTATGTATTTTGTTTGTTTGGTTCCATATTTATCTTTTAGTCTACACTTGTTTTATCTTTATGCTTTTGTTCTTAAGTTTGAGATGTGTTCTACTCTCTTCTTGAATATATTTTATATTTTGTTTTGTTTATTCACTTTATATTGAATTTATATTTATTTCTAGTATTATTGTTGTTAAAATTTTATTTCTCTATATATACTTATTTTAAAAATCCATTTATCATAAGATTATATTTCAAATCCAACATATACACACATATATTCAAATTTACTCATATATGCTAAAATACATATATATTCACATATATGTACAATATTTACAATATTATTAAATCTAAATGATTTAACAATTTAAATTACGATCCGGGGAAACTCGCTCCAATTTTCCTAATTAAATTTACAAATTTTTATCAAAAATTTATTTAATTACTCAATTAAATTCAAAAATTCATTTAATTATTAATTTAAATAAATTTAAATTTCAGGGTCGTTACACAAGTAGAAGAAAATTAGTTAAAAGAAGAAAAAAAAATACTACTTCATAGGCAAGCTTTGTTGTAAAGAGGCAGAAATCTATGTGAATATATGTATGACTTGGCATTTTTGACAACCCTTTCGCACCCTGAGCAACACATGCAAACCTTTAACTCAACAACCTGTTTCATGTATTAACAAATATTTCCTTTTTGCCTGGACAGTTAAATATTTTGAAAAAAGCTAACCTGCAAAGAGATAGGTTTTCCTTTAACCATTTCTGTGTTATTAGCTTGTAGTGAATGAATGATGTGTACTGCTGATTGATATACTTGAACTATTAATATCCAAAATAGTTTTTGCACATACAATGCATTAATATTGAATACACTCACGCGCACACACGCGTGTACGCACACATGGAAATTATTTTTAATTGTTTGTACCTTATACTCAAAAATGGCAATTAACAACTGTTGGAGGTTTCAAAAATATGATAGCATAGATGACACATGACTACATCTATTTGAGCTTCATTTACCCTGTTTGGTTATTGTGCAGACCTTGAAAACCAGGAATTCTTTTATCACACAGTTAATATTTATTGAAAAACTACATTACCTAATGTGGGTAAGTATATTTCTGTCGTAATTTTCATACTAGCAAACTTTATTCATTTAAATATTATGATTCGATTCCTTTATTCACTTAAAACATTGCATGTTTACTTTTTGTTAAATTTCCCATTTATATTCTATTTGACTTGTAGTTTTTCTAGAAATTCATTTATGTATGCATTTACACGTAAGGCCTTATTTTCAGTTCTTGTATAGCTGGTACTTGGTATTTCCTGTATGACAGCAAATTCTATCATACAAATTTTTATATCAACCGTTTGCAAAATCATTACATGTATCATATTAGAACCCATACCATTCTCATGAATTTTTATATCAATTCATTTTAATATTCATGCTTTGGTAGAAGCAGCAGAAGAGAGGCAAAAATCAGAAGCTAGTGTTAATGGTAATGAAGGAGCAATTAGTTTGGAAGACTTTGAAAGAGACGCCGTTGCTGAAGTTTTTGGAAATGATAAAAAAAGAAGCTATTGTCATGCAATTAGTTCTACATCTAATGCGAAGCACATAAAACTCACTCAAGCTTCAAAAGCAATTATCAATTACAAAGTGAATGAAGATAAGCGATGGAAAATGGAGATGCAACAAAAGATTGATCAAATGCATGAAGAAAGTAGAATAACGAATTCAACTATAGCTGAAATGCAACAATGTATAAGGCAACTTGTTAGTCAGATTGGAACGAATTCGCTAACACCAAGAACAGAAATTGGTTCGCATGCCGAGCACCATCCTAGCCCTAATCCATCTAATGTTGTTATTGGATTATCTACGGTTGAAAGACAAGCAGTGCAATTATTGTCACGAAAACTGGAAGTGGTAGCTAATGGACATCTTGGAGTGCAAAAGATTTGTCGTGGTAGAAAGGTTGGAGATGGAGAAAAGGTTGTTTGGGTGGAGGATGTTCTTAATCCGGACGAGCCAATTTTTGATGCCCCTCAAAATGGTCATTATACATTATCCGAGTTGGTTGATAGTGGTTTTTTAGTTTGGCCGGAGTGTCGTATTCGTTGTTTGTAAGCGTCTAGATATGTTGTAGTAATGAAATTTGAAGTTGTCACAATGAACTTTATAGAATTTGATATGCACTATTTCGTACGTTTGATGGTTTTTTTAATAATTAGACGATATGTTAGTTTCATGTTTTCTATTGTTATAAAATCGTATAGATATAGTTGAATGAAATACTATTAGATGCTGAATAAGATATGGTTCAACTATACCAAATCTGTAACACTTATAAGTGTTGGTAATTTTGTTATTTTCCTGTGTGCGAGGAATTCCCAACGGTTATAACCATTAGAAATTTAAAAATTCCCAACGGTTATAACCGTTGGGAATATGAAAATAGTCGGAGGTTTAAACAAATTAATTTCCGAAATTCAAATCATATTTTGATTATAACTTCAAAATCTCAACTTCGATTATTTAAACAATCCCTATTACCAAAATTAAGTTTCAACGTTTCGAGCTTAAGTTCGAAAATAATTCGATTTCCATAAATTCGATTTTTATTTCTTTAAATCCAATCATTTTAATGATTTCAAATCAAAAATTTTAAAATCATTTAATTTAACCGATCTGGTGTCCGTATATAATTTTCTATCCTATGGCCAAGTGATCAGGTATTTCGATTTTAATTCAGGGATGGATATATATATCATTTCAATCCAAAATAAATGTCATAGGTATATATCATTTCAAACTATTTCTTAATTTATTCGAAATAATTCAATTTACAGTTTTATATACTGTAAATAATATACATGATGATAACAGGATACATATAAAAATAAATAAACATCCAATCATCCAAATATCAACCAATTGGCATCAATCACAATCAATCATCCAAACAGTCAAAATATCACAACAATTAACTGGATACCAATAATTGGGAGTTTACTAATAATTTAAATCCAATTTAGTTTAACCGTCAATTCAAATTTCTATCAGTTAATTTGGATGTCAATTTAAATGTCAGTTAAATTTATCAAACAACAACCAATAAATTCAAATCACTTCATAATTTCAAATTTGACTAACATAAAAATATTCTAGTACTTCGTGAGCATATAAAACACTTACCTTTTATTTGAAACAGAAAATATTTCCAGCTTTAAATAAATGCCAATCCAATGCCATGATGTATATGACACAACCAATCCAGACGAACTGCCACGTCCATGCGAACTGTTGTGCCCTTTCAATCATAGACCTCGCGTTTACACAACGCCACCAGGCGCCCGCGATCGACCCAGCACCAAAACCCTAAAATGCTGAAGGATCCCCCTAGCGTCGCCCCTCACCTGCCATCGTGCGCTCCGCCACTCCTTCCTCGCAAGCACGATTCATCAATTCTTCTTATTTATTCTCAATCTGTTAATATGATAAAAAAGGAAGAGGAGGGTACGAGGTAGACATAAAGGTTGCAGCGTGTAAGAATGGTTCAGATGAGGTTGACTTTTATATGTTATTTAAATAATAAAATATCTGACTTAAACGTCCGAAATTCTCGAACTCGAAACGAGGCGTGCCGTCTGACGTTCTATATGTTTTACCTCTATTCCGAACAAAATGGAACTTGTCAGGAGGCCTAATTCGATCGTATGCGGAAGATAGATTTTCAAAATCAGTTTATTTTAATTAAATTCCTTTAATTAAAATAAACTGATTTCAAGCTCACACGGCCAAAGGACATGTCCGATCGCTATAAAACTTGAAATCCTATAGTAATTCACTATTACGGATCCGATGAAACTAGTTTCGTCGAAATCCGAGACAGTGGAAAAAATGGCTATTTTTACTCGTCAATTATAATATAAAATTTCTAATTTGTAATTATTCACTTTTAAATCCAATTTTAAATGTTAACAATCTTCATTCATATTTAAATAAAATTTAAATCAATTTCCGATATCATTTTCATAATATTAATCCAGAATTCAATTATTTAAATAATTCTAATATTAAATTTAAACAATTTAATTACCCAATAAATTACCTTAACAATCATAAATTTTCAAATGAATTTAGTTATCAATAATTATTTTATTTTCATCTAAATAATTCAATACTTATTCAATTCTTGCGATTGATTATAAACACTTCCAATACATAGAATTTCATTTCATATTGGTTATTGCTAAAATTTTCGAAATTGGTTATTTCAAAATTTTATTCAAGTTCATATTCAATAACTACAACAATAAATCATTAAATTTGTATTTCTAACCAATTTTATTCAATAATCACATTAAATATAATAATTTAAAATAGTTAAAAATACGGGTCGTTACATTTACCCTCCACATTGTTTTGCCACATCAACACCCTCCGCCACACATGCCATTTATATTTTGTCAAAGAAAACATGTTTAAACTTTTTTTGTACTTAGTTGCCAAATTGTTTCTAATGATGTGACATTTATATTTTTATTTTAAACTTTATATACTTAGGTATGAATACATATACACGTACACTAATACACACATATATACATGTACTAACTAATTCATATTCTTAACTATTTAAATGTAGTTTCAAATACAAAACAAGGCTCATAACATTTCAAACTACTTTTATACGATAAAACATCGAAAATTAGGAAAACGGTTTCCGGTCACATTTTCTGTTTTTCATCGAACTAAATATTTCTGTAAACTAAATTTAAAAACTATTTTATCTTCAATATTTATTATTTAAAATTGTTTTTATTTTAGTTATAATTCCTATTATTTGAATATTTAAAATTAATTAAATATTCGGAAATTAATATGGTGAAATTTCGGGTCGTTACACTCTTCCCCTTTAAAAGAATTTTTGTAACGTTTCGACTTTTCGACGCTCGAAAGTCGACATTAATACGTCCACTGTATCAAATGTCGCGCAATCAAATGCCGGAAAACCGAACCATTAGGGTTAAAAGAAGGGGTAGAAGAAGACAGAAGAAAAGAAAGAACAGAAACACAGAAACAGAAACAATATCAGAATCTCACATTTCGCAACGGAACAAAATATAATAGATAATCACTAGTCTTTTAAACAAAGAACTATATCAGTTATACAATACATCAATCAGAGTCACTGTACAATTCAATACAAAACAATGGACAGTTATAGAAACCTGTCCTCATACAGAATACACACCGGGATAAATAAATAAGTATGGTAGTACGCTTCGCCATCCAGCTTATCCCCAAAGCTCCAGAATATCCAGAATATCCAGATAAAAATAACTCTAGGCTGCCCGTGTGGAAAATTATGGGCACCCAGAGTTTAGAAGGGAACAATAAACTCCGAGTCAGTCATGGTGACTGGTGTAAGATCGTAAAACAGTTAGTTTCACAAAGAAAATAAACAGATTCGCAATGCTTTTGGAAAATGAAACTACCATAAGACCTCCCGCCACACACACAATGCAAACGCAGAATTGGAGGAGATTTCTTCTTATGATAGTCAAAGATGCTTACTACGCCAATCATTGGATTATTATTATTAATGTCTAGTGTGGAAAACATTTCGAAAGTATAATATTAATCTTAGCCAGCATACGACCAGTATCGTATGCCTACTATAGCTACTATGTTCAATAGCAGGTTACCACCACATTCCATAGCAGGTAATACAACTAAAATCGTACAGGGTTCGTATTGTTTCTTTGGATTTTCCAACAAATGGTCAGGCTAAGCAACTTCCTTTCCTCCTGCCGAATGGGATCACCTCTGGCTGGACGTCCCAAGGGACAAACTGCTCTCTGCCAAACAAGGCCGGGTTACCCCTGTAACAGGTAACTCACGAATATGTCATCACCCGGTCCTTTGGGACCTTTATCCGAGCGCTCGGTATCCAACATTACACATAATAAATAAAGTGTGTCCACATGAGTAAGTATCAGGGCTCCATACCATAATACCACCCCTTTCCAGAAGGAAATGACATACCCTAAAGGGCGCGACCCTCATAACCTTGCCGCAACATTCCTGTTTCGACCATTTCCGGGTTGTTGAGGCCCTGACGAAGTCTCGTCCACAAAGCTACGCTTTTTCACAAAGCCGTGCTTTGATCACAAATGATCAAATAAATGATCATCGTCACAGCAACACTCAGCATGCCACATTATCGAATTGGGAATATATCGCTGATAAATTTCAACTACATAACCTCTGAGCTCGTACGTCTCAGAGAAGGGTATTAAGCTAAGAGAATAAATTCTCCGTCACCAACAGAAATGTATTTGAAAGAAATCATCTTTATATCTCAAAACGTAATGTCAGACACGTAACCATACAAGTCTGTTCCGGGTTCGAACAGAACCGAAGGCACTTTCAAAGAAGCCCTTGCAAATCCGGATATTCACAATCCCGATAAAACTTCCCATCACAAAGGAAATCTCAATACCGTAGCTAACGGTGCAGAGACAATCGATAGGTCATCCTATCGTTTTCACAAATACCCGGTCTTCATCACCGGTCTTCAATACGATCCATATCGTCGTATTATTATTCGGAATGGGTTTTCTGACACAAAGGTCCTTTTCCGGCTAAACCGAATAATAAGCGTTTGTTTAAAAAAACAAATTCAAGTGCCATTTCAAAGGCAAATATTGATAGTCGGTGATTTAACTATCAATAATATTCACAACAATCATCAGATTCAAATAATTTTCCCAAATTATTTAATTTCAAATATCTTCCCGATATATGGTTTATACTTCAACCATTTGAAAACAATTTCCAAATCACATTCATTTAAATCACTTAAATAAATCCTTATCGATTTATTCTAAATTTACATCCCAATCAGTAAATTTATTTCCACACTTCATCACTTTGAAAATAAATTTCAAATCACTTTTCCTTACACGGAATATATTTCTAAATATATCTTTTCAAAAACCAGCTTTTGAACCTTTAAATCTTATTTTAAAAAGCTACTTTGGAAAATATACTCAGCTTTATAGTGAAAATACAATTTCACTTCAAAATGGTCCATTTAAACCAATTTAATAAATCCTTATCGATTTATCTCAAATTTACGTTCCAAATCCGTAAATTTACTTTCACACTTTTAAAATAAATCAACGTTTATTTTTAAAACAAATTCCCTTTCATTTCATAAATTCCAATTTGAATTTACATTTCCAAATATCCACTTTTACACCATTTTTAAATCGTTTTCCAAATATTCATTTTCAACACCAAATCAACTTTCAAATTGATTTCTAAATTTATTTCGAACCCCAAATCATTTTACAAATCGATTTTTCATTTTATTCTTAACACAAAAATAAATTTTCCTTCAAATACAAAATAAATTTCCAAATCGATTTATCAATGTTCAATTGGATTTCTACAAATTTATCGCTTTTAAAATAATTTTCTTTATATCTCCCAAACCATTTAAAATTCCATTTTTAAATAAATTTTTCAACCTTTCGAATAATACTATTCCAAATCCATTTATTAAAATCTTTTCCCATATCTTGGAATTTATTCAATAAGATTTTGACAATTCATTTTAATGCTTTAAAATTCCTTCTTTCAATAAATTCAATTCTTTAAAAATAAATTCACTTAAAATTTTCCACTTTAATTTCAAAATCCAATTCATTTTTATTTCTGGTATCCAACGATATCAAAAATACATTCGGCTAAATTTTAGCCTTCAACAATTTCAATTATCAATAAATCATCCACAGATTATCAATAAATCACATCATTCACATATGAAATAATATTCAAACAATTTGAGGAATCCAGTTGGATCCCTCCAACCTGTTTCCCTGCATCCACAGATGTTAGCACAATACCAATTCCACTTCGAGGTGGAATATCGTGGTATATGGGATTTTATAAAATATCATCCGCTTACTAACGGCGCAATAGGGTCTCATCCGCTATATAGTGCGGGAAATCAATCAATCCAATATATACATATGCCAATATGTATATATTGTTATATATATATAGATATATCCTACTATATCTAATATCACAACCAAACAACAATCAATAACTGCAATTCAACTTTAAATCTGAGTGAGAAGATCTCACCTTTGCTTTTATTTTGCAATCCAATTTCCATTTTGACCATTTCTCCATTTTTTAACCTTGTATAAACATTTATACAGTTTATTAATATTCGAAATAATCGAACTACCAATTGCTATTTAATAATTTGATTAACTAATAATCGAGCAAATATTTTTTTTTCTTTTTAATAAATTTATCAAATAACATTTTATTTAATAAATTTATGTTTAAACAAATTTTCCTTTGGTAACCATAATGGATTAAATAAGTTATCTAATTAAATTAAATCAGTTTATTAAACAGATTAATCACAAATATATATATATATTGAGAAAACTGTCTATATACTTTACTGTAATATTTTCATTCTGTACTCATGTGAAAACTGAAAACTGCATAAAAAAAATCTTTATAGGTAAAAATCTAATTTTTACATGAACTATAAATATGTTAAAACTTCCTATATTCCCAAATCTTATTTATATAAAAATCTCTACTCAGTACAAATATCCATATAACTTTTAAATTGAACTGTAAATTCATTCCCCTTTTTAATTCATATATACGAACATAGTATATATTTATTTTTAAATCGAAAATGAATTAAGTTACCTCACAGAAGAAAAAATTGCGAACCCAGATCGAAATCCCTTCCATCGAGTCACCGCCTCGCTTGACGTCGCGAACCACGCGAGCTACCCACCACCATCGAGGTCCACCACGTCACTGACATCACCACGAAGGAGACGCCAAAAACCCAACTTCGACATTGCAATCCCCTAACTGCTCGCCGCCTGCTCCGTTATCCTCGAGCCCCACATCACGATGAACAAATCGAAGAAGCCAACCCTAGCTCGATCGAATCGACGCTCTCGCGACTTCCACCAGCAATCGCCATCGCGACTAAGTCGCGACCACCACGCCTCGAAAACCACCTGCCAGCGAAGCCCTAGCTCACGACATCACTCGAGCCACCAGCGCCTTGAAACGCGCGACTTCCCCATGCGTCACGTCGAACAACCCTCACCGCCGAGTGATGCGAGTCCCTCAGCGTCGAAATCGACTTCGATTTCATTTTATGCGAATTTATTGAAAGAGGAAGGAGACGGCCATGATTTCTTTTTTTTTATTTGAACTCCAGAAAGAAATCTCGGCTAAGATTTACAAAACAACAGAGACGCGTGTCAAAATTTTCTACCAAGTGTTAGAAGAGATATGCAACGTGTATAGTTTGTTTTGAGAAAGCATTATATTAAATTTTCGATTTAATTTCAGTGCGTTTGTATATCGTACACTCACACAACAACTCCGAATACTACGAAAATTGAAATCCGAGACTATGCTCCGGAACGTTATTTTTAAATTCAATTTAAACGATATAAATTCAAAACTGAACAAAACAGTTCCAGATTCAATTCTGAAAGTTCCAGTGCCTTCTGAATTATCAAGATAATTTTTTCAAAGCCTTCAGATTATTTTTAAATCAACTTAAAACTGAAGATTCAACATTTTTTACCCAATTGCCATAATTAAATTCAGAAATTTAATCGCCAAATTCCATCCTGATATTTGAATTTCAAATTAAATTATCATTCGAATATTTTAAACTCATTTAAATATTCACTTTTCAAACATCAAAAATTCAGGGTCGTTACAATCTTCCCCCCTTAAAATAATTTCGTCCCGAAATTACAAGTCAGGAAAAATGCTCCACTTCCCATTAACTATTTTCTTAAATTCAAATAGTTTTAACAAATTTTCAATCCCAAACTTTTTATTAAAGATTATCATTTCAACTAACTGTCCAAACACTTTCATAGTTTCAAACAACTTCATTTTACTTCACAATTCAAATTTAAATTCAAATTCAAATTTTAAATTGTCCAAAATTTCTCAAAAATTTTCTAACTCTCGAAATTTTCGAAAAATTTTGCCAGCGTCTCCTTTGCGCGGCTAGCTCGGTACGACTACAAAACGTCCCTACGGACTCTTAGATCTCAAAAGAAAACAAAACGCCAAGTGGCAAAATCAGAAATTCATCAAATTTCATACTGAAATTCAAATACATACCTTATTATTGAGCAATTTCAATTTTATCTTCGAAATCAAATCCAATTTTCTTTAGCCTTATAATACCTGTATATCCAATTTAACCATATCCAACTACAGATCCCAAATTATTTCACACATTTTCTTACAGAAGTTTTCATATCTGCTTCTATTCAAATAGTTTTCCTGTTACCATATGAATTCAATTCATTTACAACTTTGAATATTTAATTTTATCTGCCAATCCTTTCTTAAGTTCAAGATTTAAAAAATTCAAATTCATTTTAAAACTTTATGATTCAAAAGTTTGATTTGAATCTATACTTTACTTAGAATTTAAACCACTGTTTACCATATAACAGTTTTCAAATTTTCAAACCTGAAAGCCAAACTTTTAAATTATTTAACTTTGCATTTTCAGTTCTATTTGAATTCATCTTACTTTCAAATTTTCATTTATATTTTCATTTCGAATTTTACTTGAATTCGATTCATCTTTTAATTTCGAATATTGAGTTCTATTCACCTTTATTCCAAATTCCATTTAAAATCACTTGTCGTTAAGTGAAAAATTTTCAAAAATTCTAAATTTTTCTAACTCCCAAAATTTTCGGAAAATTTTGGCGGAGTCTCCTTTGTACGGAGGAGCTTTTGGAATTTGACAAAAAGGATAAATATATATACATCGACCCACTCGGTCGGAAAAGCAGAAAAACAGTTCATATTTCCTATTTTTATTGCGTATGCGTACCTTTTTAGCAATTTTAAGCAAAGCAGTTATTTTTAAGCATTTCGCGAAATCAAAATGCAGCTAAACGGCTTCCAAACACCTGCACTTACTCAATTTAAACACGTAAGTGAAAAATATAAGAAATCTATTTAACAATTCACTTATTTCAATAACAAATATATAGATTTCATTAGCAATAGATTCAAAATAAATTTCATTAGCAATTTGTAAAATTTCAATTAAACTTAAATTGCTTCCATCTAATTCACATTCAATTTCTATTCAATTCAAGTGATTAACAACTCACTTTCTTATATTCAATTCATTTATAAGTGAATCTAACTCATATCTATTTCAATTGAAACAAAAATCAATTTCTATTTGCTTTTATTAACTCATAGAATTTATATAGTCTCGTTTTTATCAAACGATAATTCCTTCTATTCAGATTTGTTAATATTCATGCAACTAAATGATTACTAAGCTAACAATCATTTAAATTGATTCCATTCAATTTAACTTACATTCCATATTCTCATTCATTTCATTTGAAACCATTTCACAAAAAATTTCTTAAGTCGAGCATTTATTCAATATTTACTTAAGCTATTTCATTTCAAAACTCAAGTTTATTTCCTTGTAAACTATTTCCAATTTCAATTCTTGATTGGATTTTCATTTATCGAATTTATTCCATTTACTAATTCAATTCAATTAGTATATTCACTTATTCCTTTTGAATTTCAACTTACATATTCAATTCATCGTGAACTCATTTTATCAATAACAAGGAAATTACAATTAATTTTTGCTTACTTGAATTTATTTACAAATTCAAATTTTATCTTCAAATTTAGCTTACAACAAAGTTTTAATTTAACCAATTCAATCTCCAATTCATTATTTGGTGAATTAATAAATTATCAAATCAGTTTACTTAAACTCAATCCATTTTATTATATTCAACTTTATTCAAATCAAATTTCATTTCATTTCTTTAATTCATTTATTTACAAATGTAAACTCATTTGTTTATTCACAAATTCATTCATTTTCGATTTGAATTTCGTTCCAATCAAATTTCTAATATTTTATAAGTTATCAACTTATTTACATTCCAACAATTTAAATAAATTCCAGAATCAAACAATTACTCTGGCACTTTATTTTAATTTAGAGAATTTATTTATAAATTCACATTACCAATTTCATTTCCTTAATGAATTTTATTCTCAAATACTTTTCTGAAATTCTATTTCCAATTATAGATTACATTTGCAATTTATCTTTTACAAATCTCATTTGTATATGAATTTAATTCCTTATCCTTTCAATTCGTATTTATAAATTTCATTTGTTAAATGAATTTATCTCTAAATCTTTGGTTATATCATTTTATTTCTTTTTCATATAACAGTGATAATAATTCAATATTATCTTTTCCTAACAACCAAGCATCCATATATTATGATAATTCATAGAAAATCATTTCTTTTCTATACAAAAATAGTTTGGGTAAAATTATTTCATTTACCCTATTAAAAACAATACTGTGTCAGTTTACCTTGTTTAAGAGTTTAGAAACTCTTATCGATTACAGTTAGCTAGACTGCACCGACCAAAATCTATAAACAATCAACCGATAAGTCAACACAATACAAAACAAAATTTATATTCACTAACAAATACGCGCTCATATCTATTATTACACTCAACTCATTCTAGAGTACTACTGACTCCATCTCTAATGAGTAACACCCAACAGAGCAGGGTTGTCGCTTAACCGGATGCTCCGATACCACTTGTAACGTTTTGACTTTTCGACGCTCGAAAGTCGACATTAATACGTCCACTGTATCAAATGCCGCGCAATCAAATGCTGGAAAACCGAACCATTAGGGTTAAAAGAAGGGGTAGAAGAAGACAGATGAAAAGAAAGAATAGAAACACAGAAACAGAAACAATATCAAAATCTCACATTTCGCAACGGAACAAAATATAATAGATAATCACTAGTCTTTTAAACAAAGAACTATATCAGTTATACAATACATCAATCAAAGTCAATGTACAATTCAATACAAAACAATGGACAGTTATAGAAACCTGTCCTCATATAGAATACACAGCGGGATAAATAAACAAGTACGGTAGTACGCTTCGCCATCCAGCTTATCCCCAAAGCTCCAGAATATCCTGATAAAAATAACTCTAGGCTGCCCGTGTGGAAAATTATGGGCACCCAGAGTTTAGAAGGGAACAATAAACTCCGAGTCAGTCATGGTGACTGGTGTGAGATCGTAAAACAGTTAGTTTCACAAAGAAAATAAACAGATTCGCAATGCTTTTGGAAAATGAAACTACCATAAGACCTCCCGCCACACACACAATGCAAACGCAGAATTGGAGGAGATTTCTTCTTATGATAGTCAAAGATGCTTACTACGCCAATCATTGGATTATTATTATTAATTTCTATTGTGGAAAACATTTCGAAAGTATAATATTAATCTTAGCCAGCATACGACCAGTATCGTATGCCTACTATAGCTACTATGTTCAATAGCAGGTTACCGCCACATTCCATAGCAGGTAATACAACTAAAACCGTACAGGGTTCGTATTGTTTCTTTGGATTTTCCAACAAATGGTTAGGCTAAGGAACTTCCTTTCCTCCTGCCGAATGGGATCGCCTCTGGCTGGACGTCCCGAGAGACAAACTGCTCTCTGCCAAACAAGGTCGGGTTACCCCTGTAACAGGTAACTCACGAATATGTCATCACCCGGTCCTTTGGGACCTTTATCCGAGGGCTCGGTATCCAACATCACACATAATAAATAAAGTGTAAAGTTCCAGTGCCTTCCGAATTATCAAGATAATTTTTTCAAAGCCTTTAGATTATTTTTAAATCAACTTAAAACTGAAGATTCAACATTTTTTACCCAATTGCCATAATTAAATTCAGAAATTTAATCGCCAAATTCCATCCTGATATTTGAATTTCAAATTAAATTATCATTCGAATATTTTAAACTCATTTAAATATTCACTTTTCAAACATCAAAAATTCAGCGTCGTTACAATTTTGTCCCCGAAATTTTCCACAATCCTATCCCAAAAAACAAACTATCCTAGAAATACATAACACATTCAAATGTAACTTATCCAGTAAAAACTAGTATGATATAAATCCATATGCAACCAAATTCAGAGAATACCCTGAAATAAAATATTGCGCATCCAATCATATCAGATGATAAATTAGAACTAAATGCCTGGGCTCTTATGTTCAATTTTTTTTTCAAATTTCTTCAAAAAGAAATATATTAAAACCAAAACCAAAAATAACTAGGAGGTCGTCCTCCTAGCAAAACATGTAAAACTCTAGAATCAAAACAACATGGAGCATCCAGTGGTATTTCGGTTCCTCCAAATACAACAACTAAAGTGAACAATTATTATTTCTTTCCCAATTTTTTTTTCCAAAAACACATTTTCAAAAACACCGGGATTTAAGTCCTAACAAACAATATTCAAAAACCTTGGTTTATAAATTTTTTTAAACTTTATAAACTGTGGTACATTAGACCACACAACTAATAAATCAAATTCAATTAAATCAAATCAACCAAATTCCGTAAAGGAATACACTAACACGATTAATCATTCAAATTCCATAGGGAAAAAATCTAACACTCAACATTATTTAAAATATAAAAAGGTTAACAACAAACTCCTATCTTAGGTCCAAAACTTTCTTGATTGCCCAAATATAGATATTTACCTAAGCGTACCATTCTTTGCAAATTAGCCTTTGGTTATTGCTTAAAAGATTATCCAAACATACTTGGACAAAACAGAAAGTTATACTCTAAATTATTGATTTCTTGACTACACCAATCTTTCTAAATCACATAAATTTGCATTTAATATTTTATTCAATACCAATATTGTTTGAATTATTTCATAAATTTTCATCTAAGTTTAAAAATATTTTATAAAGTCCTTTCTTTATAAAACACTAGATAATAACTTATTCCAATTTATTTACTTGTATAATACCCTTCTAAATCTTAAGGGTATATACAAAACACAAAATTTATTTTGCTTTTCATAATTTAGGCGAAGATCAAATCAAAATTTGGGTCTTTTAAAACCAAGTCAACCTCTCGACCTTTTTAACTTAGAGTGTTAAGATGGACAATGTTTATGGGTTGAATCAAAATAACAAATAGTTCACACTACTTACATGTTTTAAACAAAAGCTAATAATATCTATTGGTTTACACAGCTTAGATACCTAAATAATATCTATGGTTTTGATAAAACAATGATATCAAAACCTTCATATCCAATCTAACCCATTTAAATCAGTGTTAACTTATACCTTATTTTATCTAAGGTTAAAAATTCATTTATTAAAACAATCTCTTATCAACAATACTTTTTATTTTGGAAATCAATTTCCTTTTAGGGAACTTAAAATTTGAATGCCCGGTTTTTAGTTTCAAAACTTGTCTCTGAAAGTATGTGCTTTACTTTTTCTTTATAAAATAACTTCAAACAACTTGTTTATTCAAACTCACTTTGGGTTCGTTCGGATTTGAATTCATTACGATCGTACAATAATAAAGAGAATAATTTACTAAGTACTCCATAACATTCACCTAAGCAACATCTGATCGTCACTTAAAAGATTATTCAGATTTAAATTATTCAAAGAAAAAGCATTCTACTTAAAATTCCTTTTCCAAAATATTTTTACTTTAGAAATAATTCCAAATAACACTGCTATTACTTTTCTCAAAATTCTTTGAAATCATTTTAAGTAATTCCAGGATTTAAATTTTCCAAAAACTCTTTAAATTTATTTGGAAGACAAATTTATAATACTAATTGTATTGAAACAAGGGTCAAAACAAATCTCGTTTTAAACATCGTTTACTAAAATCCTAAAACAATTTACACTTAGCTTTATTTATAAACAATTCCTTTTAAAGGATTTTCTCATTTATAAGCATCATTTATAAATTTAAAACAATATTAATCATCTTGGAGGATGATTTATAAAATTCCTTTTAAAACCTTAAAACCATATAAATTTTACAAATAAAATAAATCATTTAAGTTCTTTTATTAAATTTAAAATAAAATAATTATCCTGAAAGATAATAAATCACATTTATAATCTCTTTTGTAAATCTAAAACAATACTAGCTATCCCAAAAGATAATTAATTAAAATTAAAATTTTCTTTAATAAAAAAATCAATTACCTTTAGTAAAATAGTTAATTACTTCCAAAACACTTTCACCAAATTAATTAATTTATTTTAAACTCACTTATTAAATTAATTAACCAACTTAAAATATTATTTATCAAATGATTTATTAAATTCAAATAATCATTAATTAAAACGAATAATTACTTTGAATATATCAAATTAAATGATTATTAATTTTCAAATATCATTAATTAAAATAGTTAATTAAATTCAAATATCATTACTTAAAATGATTTATTAAATCCAAACCTCATTAATCAAAAGATTAATTAGTTTTAAACATCATTAGTTAAAATGTTTAGTTAATTTAAAATATCATTAATCAAAATGATTAAGGAATTTTAAACATCTACTTTTGGGAAAACACAAGCTCAAGTTCAAACACACACAAGGGTTTTAGGGGATCATATTTAATAAATGACGGTATAGCGGAAATTACCATAACGGCACTTAAACAGATTAAATGGAATGACCAGATTAATTTCAATTAATCAATCAAACAAATCTAACTATCATCCAAGAAATCAAAAATAGTTTATAGCATCATAGATATGATATAGCAAATTTGGATGTGAGTTAAACTTACATTTAAATGATTCTCCTTTATTATAATTAAATTTTCTCAAATATTCATCATTTAAATCTTTGTCTATTTATTTTATTATTATTAATTTTTTTTGCTACCATTTAGATTATATTAAACAACTTTTTATTACAAGCTTACTTTTAGGTTAACATTATTTAAAATTGACTTTTAACTTAACCCTTTCTGTGACGACCCCCCCTTTCGACCCTCGAAAATGGATATAAATACGCTCATTGTATAACATGCCGAACGATCGAGTGCCGGATAGATAGATTATTGAGGAAAAAGAAAGTAGGTAGAAGAAAGAAGAAAAACTAAACAAAAACAGAATCTCACAGCGGACTGAATAACATATAATATAAATAGTTCTTTACAGAAATCAAAAACTGTAATATACATATCTCACATCAGAGTACACAATCAATAATTACCAGCCTGGACAGTTATAACAACCTACCCTCATAATTGCTGGTAATTTCAACAAAAAACTACAGCGGAATAAACAAGTACGAGAATACGTCTCGGTCTCCAGCTCGTCTCCTGAGCTCCATAACATCCTAACCTGAACTTGTAATACTTAGTCTGACCCGAGCATTATAATAAAATAACACCCGAGTCAGTCTGGAAAACCAGCGTAGGAAAACACACTCAATTTGAATTATTAAAGTTTTCAAAATCCTTTGAAAATCAAAGGTATCTCGTAAGACCATGCCATACATAAACACGACGGGTTTTTACCTTACGATAGCCAAAACATTTCATATCAAAATCATCTAATATTACAACAGTGTCCAAGTACAAATACTTATTCAAATAGCTGAAATGCTTGCATCTCACGTTTCAACATAGTTGGGCACAATCAAAACCGTACGGCGCTTATTGGAGAACGGATTCCATACGAATGACTAGGTACTGGGGTATCACCTGTCACAGTACATGTCTAGAAACAATGTACCAAGGACCACGCCGGGATCCCCTACCACACTAGACCGGACTATCTCTAACCTGGATAGACCGAATATGTTATCACCCCGGATGTTCCCACCCTTTCCGAGCTCCTTCCATGAATCGTAGTAATAATATCCGAGGGTATCTAGAAAGGTGATACACATACCCTAATTGGGTGCTGCCCACTTACCCTTGCTGCATCTCCCCTGCTTTTTAGTCATTCCTGGTTGATAAGGCTAGAGGCTACGATTACCTTTTAAAGGAATGTTCACTTAGAATTCTCATTGTCCTACAATGACAATGTACTGATAGCATTCATCCATACAAGTCTGCTTTGGGTCCGAACAAAACCGAAGGCACTATTCCTACTACACCCATTTTGGAATCACCCTTAGGATTAGTAGCGATTAGCCCTTGCACTTCACAGCTCCATCTTCGACTCCATGCTCTTGTTTTCCTTTCGAAAACGTACTCGTTGGATGGAAGTGGTTTTCAGATAACTTATCCGACCCCGGTCTCTTCGAAACAACGTACGATATTTCTGGTAAACTCAACCCCGGTTCTATAGGAAATAAACAAACAAAATAAGATCGGAGATCACCTCCTAACCATTAGTGGATGGATTTCCTTATAAACGTCCAAGAAGAACGAAACCCTTTTGCACTAACCATTAGTGGATCCAGATTTCCTCCTAACCATTAGTGGATCCAGATTTAATAGTCGGTTATTTAACTATCAAATGACAATCATTCAACCAAATATTCCATTTTCCACTGAAAAACCCCAAATCTCTTTTTAATTTAATTTCAATAAATTAAATCTCTTTATCCAAATATGTGTACTTATCTTATCGAATTCAATAAATTCACAAACTATCCTTTAAAAATATTTGAAACCATTTTTGAAAATAATGTGGAAAGTACCACTACGGTATCAAACCATGGATTCACAGCTCAATGGTCACTGCCTTTGATTTCGCCACGTGAGTATACCATTACTTTCCGAAAACTTTATTTAATAATTATCTCAAAATAATGTTTATAAGTTTCTAAAATAAATTTCCAAGTTTAATCTAGGCAAATATACTTCAATAAAAGTTATTATGCAAAGCCATATTAATATTTAATAATTTATCTTTTAAATTAATAATGCTGACTAATTCTTAAATAATAGTAAATCTTTAACAATCATTATAAGGTAACTAATTAATAATTAAATATGTTTTAACAAATTTAAAATAATTAAATAACTAGTTTCCAGAATATTTTTAACAATTTTAAAGTTACCTAGTTAATAATTAAAAATCTTATTTTAAACAAGCCCAATTTCTCGATTCTAATTTCACTTTGTAAATTTGGAAATCTTACTTGAGTCCAGTATAACCGATTTTATACTTATTTCCAACTTCATTTCTATCCTTCCAATTTATTTAAAATCTCGATTTTTAAACCTTTTATATTTAAACAAGTACCACCAATGAATTTATTATTTAAAATCCTTTTATATTCCTTTATCCCAAAATCTCTATTTACAATATCCTGAATTTGTTAAGTACAAATTCCAAAAAAAACATTTATTTTACCCAATTAATTTTTCCAAAATTCTATATAAATATTTTACTTCAAAATCCCTATTTAAAATTCTTTTCCAAACTCAAACCATATTTTATTGGTATTTAAAAGTACCAAAATCTAGGCCAAAACTGCTATAACATCCAATCAATTTAAATCACACAATAATCTATCACAGATTTATTTCAACAAAACATATATCACTACATATGAATTTAAATTCAACATTTTTGAGGAATCCAGTTGGATCCCTCCAACCAGTTTCCCTACATCTACAGATGTTAATACAACTTTAAAAATATACCAATTCCGCTTTGAGGCGGAATATCGCGGTATATAGGGTCATCCGCTATTATGCGGGGCGCATATGGTCTCCTCCGCTATATATATGCCGGAATATCAATACTTCCAATATATATATATACTACTATATATAATATCACATTCAACTGATAAAATGTATCAATTTAACCAATCAATCATTAACTAATTTTAACTATTTAAAATTAATACCTGCAGTCCAAAATTGAGTGAGATTAACTCACCTTGAGTTTTAATTCGGCAAACGTTCAAATTTTAATTTAAATCGAACACGTTCGGATTAACCTAAAATTTTAAATCGTTCCAATTGACTCCAAATCTGCTCCAGAGCGTAGTGCTCGTCACCACGATTCTGTTGCCTCTTGTTTCGTCCGATTTCGACCTCGTATGACAAAGGTACGAATTTTATAAGTTTTGAATATAAATTATATAAATAAATTTCATTTTTTTTAATTTACCAAAACGAAATCGTGGCTGCACATTCAAGCCTTTGAGATCAAGGTCGCTCGTCACCATCTTCTACATGTGAAAACTGGATCAAAACAGAACCCATCACCGCCTCTGTATTTCTCATTGCCGCACCCACCATGTCGCCCTAGAGATTGGTCGGCCACCAGCATACGAAAGCCCTAGCCGAGCTCCACCTTCGACCCAAAACCCCGCACACTCGGTCGCCCCTAGCCCTCTGAAAACGTATACGATCCCACTGCCTTTCCCATTGATTTTCTGCCAACATGCTCCACCATCGACGATCATAGCCGTCCACCTCGTAGATCTCGACAAGCTCTTTGACTTTCTAGTTGAAAGATTTCGCTAAAAGCTGATGGATGGATCCAAAATTGAGGAAGAACGAGGTGAACTATCGTCCATTGAAATTATCGTGACGGCTGAAAGAAATGTAGCTAGGGTTTACTGTTTCACGTATATATAGGTGTATATATATTATTTTATTATTATTTTCACAATTAACGTGCTTTTCCAAACGAACTCCAATCGAGATGTTCCGCCTAGCGTTTATAATGTTTTACCCCTATTCCGAACACAATGGAACATGTTTTGGGGCCTAATTCGATAATATGTGGAGGATAGCTTTTCGAATCGAATTAAAAATATTCAATTTTAGATATTAATTTCAATGCGTTTATATTCCGTACAACCAAACAATAACTCCAAACGTTACGAAATTTGAAATCCGATAATAATACACTATTACGGATCCAATGGAACTATTTTCGTCGAACTCCTAGACTATGCCCCGGAAGGCTATTTTGACTCGTCGATTAAATCGAGCAATTTTCAAAATCAACGAAATTACTTGAAATTTAAATTTTAAAAACTTAACAAATCAATTATAGTTCAATAGAATTTATACCCATATTAGAAATCATTCTGATTTATATTAAATCAAAATTCAATTATTTACACTATTACCATATATTAATTTCACTATTAAATTAATATATAAAATTCCAAATTCTAACTTATCGACTTTTAATCCCATTTCAAAAGTCCACTATCGTCACTCTAATTCGAATAGAGTTTAAATCAACTTAGGAATCATTCCCTTTTCCTTTAACTCCAAATTCACATATTTTTCCCAATTTCAAATATTAATTTACTATTTACCAAATCTGTTTTTAACCATTTGAAATTATAATTTGTTTCACTAATTCTTCCATATTCAAAATCAATAGATATTTCCAATTCAACATTTAAAAATGAATTAAATGTTCAAAATTAAACGACCAAAATTCCGGGTCATTACACTTTCGCTGAACACCTTATAATCAAACTGTGAAACTTAATTCACAAGGGCTTCGTTCCAAAATTCCCTAATTCTCATTTACTTGACCTATATCTTACTAACGAAAATTCCTTGTGAACTATTCAACAATAGTTAATGCTCATACTGGAAGAGCATAACTAATCAAATCGTAAATGATAACAATAAAATATTATCATTTCTAAATAATCAACTCAACTATAAAATTATATTAATTTTGAATATTATCATTTCTAAATAAATGATTATATATGAATTTATTTGGCTAGAAAGGCTTAATAATTGTATTAAAATAATAATATAAATTTAATAGTTTGCAAATTATTTTGGGAATGATAATTCTGATCTATAGCAGTTTTCTAAAAGTGAATATTAGGCACGCATCCCTAAAAGCAAACTTAATTCGCTAAAACTCCTCCCATAAGAAAACATACTTTGCAGGTCCATATTTTTCATTTCGGTTGTTTTTTCCCTAAAATACCCCTCCGCTTCTTGCACGATTGTTTTTAATAACAAGCTTATTTTTCTTGATTTCTTCTTCTTCTTCATTGGCGAACTTATCTTTCTTGATTTCATCTTCTTCTTCAATGGCGAGCTCAGCTTTATCGATTTCAATGGAAACCTGCAATTATACCATATAATTGCAGAAATTTCTACAACTATATGCAATAGTTGCAAGCAGACATTTCTGCAACTATACCATATAGTTGCTGCATTTCGGCAACTATATGCAATAGTTGCAGACATTTCTGCAACTATACCATATAGTTGCAGAAATGTCTGCAATTATTTGCAAATTTTATAAATTTGAAAAAAAAAATCGAAAATGTTCAAAATTTGCTGAATTGTCTGCAAATATTTGAAATAATTGCACCTTTACTACAAATATGAATTTTTGGTATCAACAATGGATCTCATTTTAAAGATCATAAAACTTGTGATTTTTTAGTGAAAACGGTATATTGATCCGGTTTTTGTACATAAAGTTTTACGCGTATGAAATGTTAAAAACATAAAGGGTATTTGGGTCTTTTTGCGTGCGCGAATTTGAATATAGGGACCAGAAATGTAAGTTTTGTTTAGGATGGATGTTTCTCTATTTTGAAACCTATTAGGGATGTGAGCCAAACTTACCCTTTCTAAAATGGGTTTGATAAAGATGTTTATTATCCAATAGCAATTTGACAAAAGATTGGAATTGCTGAAAAGAAATTGTTTTTTAAAGAAATAAAACAATGTTTATGTTAATTACGAGATTGCCACGTCGTTATTAATCAATGCCGAAGTCCATCCATGCCCCAGCTATCAATGCTGCTTACTTATGTCACATCTATCTATGTCGGCATTAAAGATTCCGCTAGTTTTCAATATCAGCTCCTTAAAATTTTGATGCCACATGTTTTATATCGTCAACCCTTAAATAATAGCAACAATGCAGTATATTTTATATCAGCTATAGTAATGCCGCAAGTTTTCACCATGGTTTTAAAAAATGCCACATGCTTCCTATTTGACGCCATAGCTTAAGGCAGCAATGTCGTAAGTAGTAGTTTCGACATTAATTTCTTTAGGCAGTGGTGTCACTGGTATATAAAATGGCAATGATGCCGCCCATTATCAATTTTGGCATTATTATTATAGCGCCATAGTAGCCCAGTTTTATGAGTTCAATGTCAATTGTTTTACGGCATTGATGTCAGAAGTCATCAATGTTGACCTTACTGTTTTAAAGCACCCAATATCAATGTTTTTATGATATTGATGCCGAAGGTTATCAATGTCGACATTCTCATATTCCCAAGTTTAAAAGTTTTATAATACACAAACTTTATAACTTATATTTTATACCATGCGACATAGATGATATCGGCCTTATGACCCTGTGTTTTATTAAATCAGAACTGTTTATTAATAGCGACATAGAGGGGATGCGATATTCTACATTTGCAATATTAATGTTGCACTTTATTAATATAATTAGTTTTACTGTATGGCTTTATAGCCTAAGGTTTTAGAGGTGCAACGATGTAACGACCTCGGATTTTAATTTAATTTAAATTGATAATTAATTGAATTTTTGAATTAAAATTGTAAAATTAATTGTAGATTGATGCGAGTTTCCTCGAATTCAAATAAATTTGTGTTAACTCATTTAAATTTAAATATTGTATATATATATGTAAAATATATATGTATATGTGATATATGAGTAAATTTGAATATATATATATATATATATATATATATACGTTGGATTTGAATTTAAATCTTAAATAAATGGTTTAAGATTAAATATAAAAATATATAGAATTTTGACACAAGGAAATAAATAAATGATTTAAACTTAGAATTGATGGTTAATAATGATTTGAATTTACAAAATAAATATAAGACAATAAATATTAAATAAAAATAATAATAATATCTGAGTTAGAAGTAGAAATGAATAAAAGATAAATTATGAAAGTAAATAGATAAAAATAGATATACACACATATAAAACTGAAGTAACACATTAACTAAAATCTAATAACAAATTAAAATAGGAATTTGTTTATAAAGTAATACTATAAAGACAAGTCAAAAAGAAACAAATCAAATTGGATATAAATATAAGTGTGTATGATGATAACTATATATAAATATATATGTACACTTGTAAAAGAAAATAAAATACACTCAAGTAATAAAACAAGTAAACAAGCAAATCTATAAAAATATATATCTATACACTTGTAAAACAAAGAAACAAAAATACATTCAAGTATGAGTTAACTTGCAAAAAGAAATACAAATATATATAGGTGAAGAAGCTTGTAAAGGAAGCCACAAAATTTTATTGTATAGCCGAAAGAATTTTTTTTTATAAATATGGTATAAAGCCTAATTAATGTAGCACCCAAAATGTTCTCATTTCAGCCACAAGCAAGAAAATTTCTCTGCCTCTTGTACAAACAAATAATAATTTCACTTGTACAAATTTTTCTCCTATAAACTCAATTCACATTAGCCTTCTCATTTCATTTCGTCCATCAAAGCTGAGAAAACTAAAGTATACCATCATCTTCAACTTGAACAACAAAACCAACAATACAAATACAAATTCAAATCCGAGAATCAAAGAAAAGGGTTTCAGCTAGCATTCAAAAGCCTGTTTCAAAATAAAAGAAGTGCTTTGTTCTTTCTTCTGGAATCACTGTGAGTAACATCACTTTTAAAAATTAAAGTATAAATTTGTTGCAAGTTACATTTGTGATAAGTATGGTCATATACATATATGAACTCTCTGTGTATATTTGGATGAATGGATGATGATGTGCAGGCTGTGTTTTCATATGCCTCTGTCATAGATTTTTAAACCCAGATTTTCGAGTCAAAAATCATTTCCTCCCGATCTATTTGATGTTTGGACTTAGTGTTAAAACAAAAGTTGGTTGTTTGATCATGAACTAAGTTTTAACAATTCATCCAAGTCAAAACAACTTAGCACTGTCCCTTGGAAACCCAAAATAACTGAGCAAACTTAAGATAAGTCTAAATTTAAACTTTTTAATTCATGAATTCAAGTATATAATCTGAATTCTTATTCCTTAACATGATTTTTAAAGCAAGAATCTTAATTTTTAGACTGAGGTTTGAGGAGCAGTTTAGGATTGTCTAAATTTCATAGTTTCGTTGATTTCTGGTGATCCTCTGGTTCGTGGTGGTCGAGATCTGTTCTGGTGATGGAGGGACGAACGGTGGGTCAGAGAAAAATGCGATGGTGGTGGTCAGATGGTCGTGGCGAAGGCGGCGAGCTCGTGAAGTCTAGAATCCTAATTTTGTCGAGGCCAGAGGATTCGATTCGTTCGTCCTCTATAATGGATAGAGAGCAGCGAAATTTAGGAAGGTAGTAGAGGATGAGGTGACGAAGTGATGACCGAGGTTTCGCGTGTTCAGATGGTCGGAGCTGCGATCACGAGATGGTTTCAAGTTTTGGGGTTGTGGTGGTCTACCTGTTCCAGGTTTGAATGTATTATCTCGAATTCGAATTCGAGAATTGAAGCACGATCTGATGATCGTGGAGTGATGCGTGAGTGATTGTGGATGTGAGAAGATCATCATTGATGATCTAAGATAATCAACGGCACCGTGCATGTGCACGGTGCACTATGGTTCTGGTGAACTTTGGTCTTAGCTTGGTCTCGAGTAAATTTAGGTATAACTCGAAATAGTTGGGTAGTTTACTCGAAGCGGATGCGTATTAGACTCGAAGCAAACTTGTTTCTGGCCCGAGTATAAGCTATTTTCCAGGTTTAAACAAAACATGTTCTGTTTGCTTTGGGATTTTAAAATTAATTTCAAATTTTAAAACAAAGTTTAAGTTAAATTTTAAAAAAATCAAAGTGTAAGAATGAATTCAAGTTAGTTCTGAAATATAGTTGGAATTAATAAGTTTATTTTCAAATTGCTTGATACCTTAAAGTTGTTTAAGCATTTATGTGTTTTTAAGAAGAAGTTTGAATTTAAATTGAAAGTTGAAATTGTACAGGAAGCATTTAAAAACCAAGACTGGGCTAAAATCCAAATCTGAAGTTAAATTCCAGATTTTGAAATTTAATTAAGTTTTAGAACTTAAGTGTTTAAAATTTTCTTCATAATAAAACATCACTTTAACATGTAAATTTAAAAATGTTAGGGAAATTTGTTTTAAACTTATTTAAAGGAAATAAGGATTCATTTCAAAGCTTGAAGTTAAATTGAAATTAAAAAGGAAATTTGAAATCAATATTTTCCTACATATTGTAAATAATAATTAAAGCATTAATTATTCAGAGTAATTAATTGAATTAATTTGATTAGTTCAAATCAAATTTCTTAAGTTAATCTAGAATAATCCCTTGAAAATTTTGGAAAATATAATTACTTAGAGAAGTAATTAATAGATAATTACTGAATGTAATTAATTGAATGATGATTTGAAATTTAAGTAAATTATTTGTTAATAATTAAAGGATTAATTAATAATTGTGATTAATTAGGATAAATTTAATAATTAAAGGTTAATTGGTTCATTAATTAAGAATGATTAGTTAATAATTAAAGATTAACTAATGAATTTGAAAGGGAATTTATTTCAAACAATTTGTAATTAACTCATGATAATTAACCCAGATTAATAATTAATACATCTGATTTAAATTAATCAGTTGATTAATAAGTTTATCTGTGAATGTTGGACCTGACTGAATGATTGAATTGTTGATATTCCCTGATCTGTGATGCTGCGTGATATATTCTGATTTTTGTGTGATCTGTACTGTAGTTTATTTATCTGGGATGAATGTAATATATTATCTGTAATTTATATATCTGTGATCTGTGAATAAAAGATAAGCGTTATAGTTATACCGCTTATCAACTATGTGACGCCCCACCTCTATACCCACGCTAACCAAGAACACTACGATGTAGTGCTGTCAATTAGCGCGGAGAATAAGGCTGTGGAGGAGCGACCATCCATGTAACTTCTTTGTGCGAGCACCGATACGTCAGATAGAATAGAATGCATATCTTTTAAGGAGGAAATCCGACATACCGATACAAACACAAAGCTATCACACGGTGGCTATATATAATCTTCGGAAAACAAACATAGAAATAATCATAACATAAATCAGTCACAGACATCCATATCACAAAGGCGGAAGAAGATATGAATAAATATATAACACATGAAAGTGTACATCAGAGTAGTGGTCAGAAAGATCCACGATAATACAAAAGAATAGCATCACGTGCTATACAAAAGAATAAGTACACAACATAGAGTCTATATCTCAAAGGTGTACATCCAAAAACTACTAATCTATGTAGTTAGCCAAAAGTCAGAAATATCCTGAAGAGAAGTCAAGCAGAAGCACCTGTAACATCTCGGTCTGACCCGAGTATTATTTATAAGAAAATAATAAACGGATCAGTCTAACTATAAATATCAGATGATATGGTATAAAGTAAATGGCATGACATGAACATGAAATAACTATTACGACATACTACTATAAGTATGTAAATGATAATCAACAAAAGATTAATCAATATCACAAGAATCTTCTCAAAGATAAGGTAGGGTATCATACCCTAAACTTGTATTCATAACAAGTCAATAACACATGAATTCACCAATGCACAAAAACTGATATCATATCAATGAAAATCATGAAAATTGGTGAAGCACAAAATTCCAGAAATCATCATCAGAAATCCAGAAAACACATAAAAGGGGGGAGGCCTAACACATGAATGGGAGCATGAAAACTCACCTACGCGTAAACACATGACGAGAAGCTATCTCATGGAAGCTATCCATTAAATTTTCACACAGGAATGGCCCGAAGACCGTAGGGTGCTACCCTAGAAATGTGATGGCGAAACATCACATAATCGGGGTATAGTCTCCCACGTAGACAAAGAGACATCGCTCAATCGCTAGTCTAAATCACAAAAATGATCGTCATGATCATAAGGAAGTGTCAATCACACCAAGCTAGTAAATACATGAGTTTAGCTTCATGTCCCATAACCACTTGCTTAACTTAAATATTTACGAACAAGCTGTAAATCTTCACTAGGAAATTGTCACAAAAAGGGTTCAATCGAACAAGTCCAAGAGCTAACCGACGAAGTGAACGCAAGCGTTTCATACCACTCGTTTTACTAAGTCGTTTAAGTCGATTTCTCATTCGAGTGAAGTAAAGGCTTGTATATACTAGTAGATTGAAAATCGGTTTGAGAAAACGAACTTTTGATATTTAAAATAGTGTTGAAATCGCTTTGATGAAAGAGTTTTGATATTTACTATTAGTATTGAAACCTTCATATATCTTCAAAGTGACAAGTCATAAAACGATTGTAGAAACAAATCAATTCACGTTCGAAGACGTGAGTAAAGTCCAAAGAAGTCAATCCCAAAACCATCAAAGTAGAAATTCTGATAAATGTTTTTCAGAAGAGATTGCCTACGCAGAGTAATACGGGGTACGACTTAGTGAAGGCAAGCTGATCCAGTGGTAGCATGACCGAGCTAAGGAATGGTGCGACTCAACCAGATGAACGACTTAAGGAAGGCGAGCGACTTACGACTTAAGGGAGGCAAGCGACTTACGACTTAAGGGAGGCAAGCGACTTACGACTTAAGGGAGGCAAGAGACTTACGACTTAAGGGAGGCAAGCGACTTACGACTTAAGGGAGGCAAGAGACTTACGACTTAAGGGAGGCAAGCGACTTACGACTTAAGCCTTAACTCGTGGACGACTTAGCACAACTCGCGAACGACTTAGCACTTCGAATCAAGCCAGTAACTCGTGAACGACTCATCACTTTAACTCGCGAACGACTCATGCCAGTAACTCGTGAATGACTCAGCACTTTAACTCGTGAACGACTCAAGCCTTTAACTCGTGAACGACTCAAGCCTTTAACTCGTGAACGACTCAAGCCAGGCGAACAGAAATACAAAGGCGGTGACTTTTCAACGCGCGCGACTTAAGCCCTTAACTCGCGAACGACTTACGACTTAGGCTTAACTCGTGGACGACTCAGCGAAGGCCAGAAACGACTTAAGGCCAGAAAAATCACCAAAACGCTGAAAATTGAAGTTTTTCGCCAATCCAATCCAAACCAAATGCAAATGTTGATGCAAATGCAATAGGGGATCATTCCCAACAGTCCAAGATAGATATAGGCAAGATGTGAGATCAAAAATCTCACCTTTTCACGGAATTTGATGAAGATGGAGATTTGAGAGCAAAGCAAGAACACCAACAAGCTTGAATCAATGGTCTTCACGTGAATTTGATGTTGAATCTCGGATTTGCAATAGAATTTGTGTTTCGAGTTTTAATTTCCACTTCCCACCACCATTTTTGACAAAGCTTGAAGTGTTTTGATAGAGTGAGGAAGATGGTTGGGCTGAACTAAAGGGGTGCAGTCCAAACCAAAGTCAAAGGCGGGAAAAAGTGTTGAAAATTTCACTATCTCCAAACATATCGAAGTTTACACTCAAAAAGATCGCAAACGTCATTTTGAACTCAATGGGGGTGGTCTCGAGTACTAATTTGACCGTATGCAAAAAGTAGCTTTTTGGACTAACATCCGACTAACGATAAAATATTTAAATAAAATATTTAAATATAGAATCGATAGATATGCGGGTTGTTACAAACTATATTTCTGTATTTGAATCGGTGATGATTTATTGATGTTGCACTACTGTGTAAAACCCCTGGACTACACTATACACACACAAATATGGATTTCACGTGGAAATCGATTAAGTCACAGATAATCTAAATTTAATGTTTTTGAGATTGAAATTTTAATTTCAATTGATTTTGGAAATGGATTTGGGTTAAATGTTAAAGCTTTTGAAAAGGAATTTTAAGAGAAAAGTTATTTTGAATAACTTGGTAAAGTTTTCCCAATTTAAATAATTCAATTTAAATTTGAATTTAAAATTTGGAATTGAATTCCATGTTTGGAAATTATGTGTTTATATGAATTTAAACCATTTTAAAAGTATGGTTTTGGGAATTTGAATTTAACCCAAAGATTTTAACTCGTATAAATGAATCAGATTTTCCAAAATGAAAACTATTTGTTTTCAAATAATGAAAGCTTTCATATAAGAAATGAAACTCCAATTTAAATTAAAGGAATTTCAAGTTTGAATTGAAAATGGTTTTCCAAGTTACGAATAAATCTTTGGAATCGTGTTTTTGAAAGCTATGAATTAAATCTGTTTATTTTTAACAGATTTAAAATGGTGATTTGGTTAAACCATTCGAAATGAAATTGTTTTGAAAGCTATAAGTTAAATCTTTGATTTAAAGATTTAATGAGTTAATCCAATTGAAAGAGAAATTGTTTGGAAATCTGTGAATGAATCTTTGTGAAACTGGGTAAACTATGTGAGATGAATCTTTTTGTAAAAGATTAAAATGGTAATATGTTTAAACTATTTAAAGAGAAGTTTTGGGTAATAAGTTGCGACTTAACTGAAATCCCAATATCCATATGTTTTTAAAATATTACACTCACTATTCGGTTTAGCTGAGAGAGGACTTTGTGTCATATAACCCATTCCGAATAAGTGATACGTCGTATATGGATAGCAATTAAAGACCGGTGTTGAAGACCGGGTATTTGCGAGAACAATAGGATAACCTATCGATTGTCTCTGCACTAGGTAGCTCCCGGTATAGAGATTCCCTAAGTGATGGGAAGTTCGATCGGGATTGTGAATACTCGGATTGCAAGGACTTCTTCGGAAGTGCCTTCGGTTCTGTTCGAACCCGGAACAGACTTGTATGGTTACATGTCTGACATTACATTTTGAGATATAAAGCAGATTTCTTTCAAATACATTTCTATTGGTGGCGGAGAATTTATTCTCTTAGCTTAACACCCTTCTCTGAGATGTACGAGCTCAGAGGTTATGTAGTTGAAGGTTATCAGCGATATACTACCAATTTGGTAATGTGGCATGCTGAGTGTTGATCATTTATTAATCATTTATGATCAAAGCATGGCTTTGTGAAAAAGCGTAGCTTTGTGGACGAGACCTCATCAAACTTCACTCCCCGGAAATGGTCGAAAGAGGAATGATGTGGCAAGGTTATGAGGGTCGCACCCTTTAGGGTATGTCATTTCCTTCTGGAAAAGGGTGGTATCATGGTGTGGAGCCCAGATACTTACTCATGTGGACACACTATATTTATTACTGTGTGATGTTGTTGGTTATCGAGCGCTCGGATAAAGGTCCCAAAGGACCGGGGGGTGGCATATTCATGTAGTAGTTACCTAGTGTAAGAGGTAACCGGCCTTGTATTGGCAGAGATCCAGTTAGGTTCTCGGGACGTCCATCCAGAGGCGTACCCATTGACAGTGGGAAGTTCCTTAGCCCGACCATTTGTTGGAAATCCAAAGAAACAATACGAACCTTGTACGGTTTTAGTTGTATAACCTGCTATGGAATGTGGCGGTAACCTGCTATTGAACATAGTAGCCATAGTAGGCATACAATAATGGTTGTATGTTGGTTAAGATTAATATTATACTTTCGAAATTTTTTCCACTATGCACTAGTGATAATATCAAAAAGAGTTTTTTTGCATAGTAAGTATGTTTGACTATCATAAGAAGAAATCTCCTCCAATTCTGTGTTTGCATTGTGTGTGTGGCGGGAGGTCTTATGGTAGTTTCATTTTCCAAAAGCATTGCGGCTTTCAATGTTTAAAATTCATTTGTTGTTTATTTAAAGATAAAACTATTTTTGTTACTCACACCAGTCCCATGACTGACCTGGAGTTTATTGTTCCCTTCCTAAACTTTGGGTGCCCATAATTTCCCACACGGGCAGTCTAGAGTTGGGTTTTTCAGATAGTCAGGTTTAGTAGATTATCTGGAGCTAGTTCAGTGTACGGAGTTCTCGGATGGACTGTTCTTGCTTACCTTTGTGCATCGTGATGATGGTTCGAGCTTGATGTTGGAGTTGTCAGAGTCATTCTCCTTTGTAGATCATTTGGAGTGATCAGTTCCATTGTTGTTATTTCCGCTGTAGCATTGTATCATATCTCTGATATTGTTGTATCATATTGATATCATCGTTGTATATCATTATGGATATTGTATTCATTGGAGTTGTATATGATATCATCTATTTCTTTATTCCGCTGTGTTATACTTAATGGTGTTATAAGCTCCGGGGAGCCAGATTCGGCGTTTGAATCTACAGCATTTGAGTACAAGTGAAGTACGGGTGCCGATTTTCGAAGGCCGAGTTTTTGGACTCTTACAAACGACCTCAAATTGATTTCAAAGTTAATGAAAGCTATTTTATAAAAGCACATATCTTGGCATAATATTTGGGATAAAATAAAGGGCTATAATTTCCTTGTTTTAAGTATGATTTCAAGGGTTAAATCATCTATATAGAATTATGTATTTAAGGAAATAAAGAGGGTATTTGGCCAAGAATTTTACTGGTGAAATTATTGTTCTTATTGCCATTAGATAAATTATGATAGGATAAATTAACTCTGAATTAGAGAATAAAGAACTAGATAATGGGACTGGTGTAGGGTAGGGCCATACACTTTAATTATTAGCCCCTAGTTGATATTAGTCCACAACAGCAGTGCGCAGGGCTTTGTTAAAGGTAAAACTAAAAGTAAATTTACATATAGAAAGGAATATATAACTTAGGTAGGTTATTAGTTGGCCTGCAAAACCATTAGGTCCTTAGTGAGACTAGCAAAACTATGAGATAGATAAATAGTCATGATAACACTAAGATAATTATGTTTGGATGAACAGTCCAGTTTTCTCCTAATGGGAAGTTAGAGAATTTTGATATATCTGATAGGCCCAAGTCAACTGTACCGGTTTGTAGTAACCTTGGAAAAACTATGAAGTAGAGACAGATAGTCAATTAATTGAGATAGATTGGTCGGGTTTACCCATTCAACATGCATGCATATGATTGTTTATGTTTATTTACCCATTGTGAATGCAAGAGCATGATTGTGATTGACATATTTTCAGAAGATACTAGTGAGGGGAAAACCCGTTCCACTCAGCGGCGTGGTCTCACTAGATATCTATTATCGAGATGACATATTATTATTCATACCGGACTTTTTTGTCTGACCCTAAGTTTTTTTTCCCCTTTAACTCTTGTGTGCTTATTCGAGTAGTTTGAGAGTAAGGTTTCCAGGTTTTAGGTTTGACAAATAAAGCTTCCAAAGATGTGCAGGAGGCAGAGCTAGCTATATAGGAGTCTATTTATGTTCGCCGTGTTGTTATCATATTGTGTTTGAATGTATGTAATGACAAAAGTTGTATCTGTCTAGTAGTAAACTTTAATCAACCAAGGGGGCACCTTCATATGTCGCCCTCGGAGTATTTTGTAATAATTATATTTTATCTAAACTTAGGCAACGTTTTGGGATTATGTAATGAATATGGAAATTATTAAATGAAATGTGTTTAAAAAATTCATATTCCTGTGCTTCTGATGTTAACGATGCTATTAAACGATTTCATTTCATCACTGGAGAATAATACTATTGATGACTGCAGCTTCAGTAGCACTTATTTTTGGGCCTCGCAATGTGGGATGTTACACAACCCAATCCCACCTTGCAACCACCTTCCTCCTTTTCCTTCCTTGCTTTCACTCTTGCCTTTTGCCTCCTTCACTCTCTAATTGCTCATGGCTGTGCTAAGTGGGGAAGCATTTCTTCTAGATTTAACATAGTGGAAGGTGTTGTAAGATTGTTCTAAGGCTTCACTCTGATTTGGATGAGTTTTGCAAATATTTTGCTTTAGGAAATTAGAGAAAAAGAAGACATGATGTTTGCACAAAAAATGGGCAAACACCTTCAAGACGATGTAGTAGGGCTGTGAATACTGTTTGTAGCATACAGCTATCATTTAATGGATTTTAGTTGTGAGTGTATGTGGTAGAAAATCAATAGTTTGCAATAAAGAATAAATAAAGGACCGAAATGTAAAAAGACACAGAATTTATAGTGGTTCGGCCTGAATGTGCCTACATCCACTGTTCCTCTTTTATTATCTCTTTCATATCTGATTACAAGTACAAGCTTTGTATATGAGTGAACTTATTGTTGGAACTAAGGGTTTTCCCTCTCAAAGTTGTCTGCCATTGTTGGTGGAAGCTTAACTCTTTTCCATCCTCTATATGATGCCACATGCCTAGTATTTATAGAGTGAGGTTGTGAGGAGAGGCAGATGAGTATATGACTTCTAGGCTTTGGTTCAACCTCTCTTCCTCTAAGCTTTGGTTCAACCTTTCTTCCTCTAGGCTTTCGTTCAACCTTTCTCTTGTTCCACTACTCTTGCATGCCAGTGGAATACTATCCTTGTAGCTCCCTTCAGACGCCCATCCAGACCTTAGAGTCTTAAATGCCGAAACATGCATGTTCATCCTAAAAGTACAAAAAAGAGTGGATCCAGCCCAGAAGGGTTGGACCGGATATGTCGGGTTGGTCCAGCCCCATAAGGGTTGGACCAAGTGGGTCCAGTGGGTCCAGCCCCAGAAGGCCAGGACCACGTAGGTGTGGCCCCAGACCAGGTGGGTCCGGCCCTAGGGTGCCGGACCAGGTTGTAACGATCCCAAAATTTTAAACTATTTTAAATTGAAAATTGAATTAAATTTTGATTTAAAATTGTGAATTTGTTTGAATTTGTTAAGTTTAAAATATGAGGAATATATTTGAATTTAAAATTTGAGCTAGGAGTTTGAAATTGAATATTTAAATCTGTATTTAAAATTCAAATTAATGACTTGGAAAAATAGTTTGATATAAGAATTATTACTTATGTAATTAATAAATTGATGGTTAGGTTTAATAACATTTTTTCTTTAACTTAATTTAAATGGAAAAAATTTTATCAATAAAAAATACAAGTATAAAATTTAATTGTAAAACCTGTTAATATAAATTAATGTTTGATAATTGATAGTTGAACTTCAAAACAAATATATATCTATGAAGCTTGCTAAAGGAGTAAATGAAACAAAAGAAAATATCTACAAAAATAAATAACATAATTTATTAATAAATAAAAACAAAATAAAAAAAATAAAAAAACTAACATACCTTAACCCATACCAGCCCATGCCCTAAACCACGATGATTCCTCTGCAAAACCACGACCTTCCCCTCTATCTTTTCTCATTCGTATAACCCTAAACAAAAATCGAAAGACGAAAATAAATGGCGGCCTCGTTTCTCGTTCTCCCCCGTTCATTCAAAAATTAGGGCTGGGTTGAATCGAAGGCGGCCGACCTCCATAGCTCAGTCGATTGACGTTTTCCTTCGTCTCGCTCGCGGCTGCCTCTTCGAAGAAGGTGAGTGAACGACTCTCACTCACATCTAATTAAATCTCAATTTTTCGTGAATTTTGTTGTTGCTTTCTTGGCTACTACTGCTTCGAGCTTGAGTGTTTCTATTTCACTCACATCTGATTCGATTTGGTATTATGCCTTGCGTTCGATTTGTTTAGTCAATGATGATTGGGTTGTTTTCTTTTCTGCTCTGAATCCCCACCAACTCGATGATGATATCGGGTCTCTTTATATATGCGTCTGATTTGATTAACGTGATTCCCACGTTGCCGATTCTTTCCTTTATTATATTTTGATATTTCTGGAAATTCCTTTATGCCCACGGTTTCGATTTTTGAACGTGCGTTCTTTTGATTTGAAGTATTTTAACAGTTGAACTTCTGATTTCTAAAACCTTCCTAAATTATAAAGTTTTGACTTTTTCAATTTTTCGGCTTTGATATGTTTCCATATTTTCCCAACGTGATTTTCTGGCTTCTTTGACTTGCTGGTTTGATTGATACTTGTGTAGATAGTTTGATCATTTTAACTTCGCTGGTCTAATATACGGTCTGACTTGTTTCATCTCTACTTGTTTGTAGCTGCTGCATATATGTGCTTTCGATTGCACTGTCCATATGAGTTCATTTGTTCATGTTGCCCACCTCTGACTTGTTTCATCTCTACTTGTTTGTAGCTGCTGCATATATGTGTTTTCGATTGCACTGTCCATATGAGTTCATTTGTTCATGTTGCCCACCTCTGGCTTGTTTGTCTGAACTGTATACATTTGCTTGACTCATATTTGTAGTCTGCACCTCTTCCTTGATTTTGTGATGCCTTACTTGTTGCACTGTTGTTGAATTGTCTGCATTGCACTACTTCATTTTGTATTTGTTTTGATCCACTTTGTCACTGCATATCTATATATGCTTGACCTGTTTGCATTTGTTTTGCATCCATGTTGATATTGTGCATTTAGTTCCAGTGCACTTTGATCATTGTAGTCTAGATCCTTTTGTTGCATGCACTTTGTATAGTTACCACTGTTTCAAGTATGTGGTCTTCATTATTCATGTATCTTGATTTCATATGTCTGCAACCTTGAATTTCCTCTGGCTTGTTTGTAGTTGATCTGTTCTTAACTGCTGCATTTGGTAGCTCTGTGCTTGTTTGCATTCACTCCAGATATTCTTCACTTTTGTCTATGTTGATACTGTATGCTTGCATATCCAAATTGCATATGTACTGATCTTTGGTGGCTGATCATTTGTGTGTCACTGCTACATATATCACTCTGTTTCACCTATTCTACATGCTGTTTGTTGTCCATATATGATATCAGTTGCCTTCATTCCAGTCTGGTTCATTACTGGTGTGTCTGTGTTGTTGCTTTTGGATCCAGTGTACATTGATGCTTGATTTTGAATTTCACTGTGTACATGCACAGTTCATTGTTGCAGTGATCATTGATATTTTGGTCGAGGCCATTTGCAGTTGTGTTGAATCTGATTTTGATTTGACCTTGTGCACTTGAGTTGGCGAGGCAGTGCGCATGTATATATGCGTGTACTGCAGCCACACCGCCTTGATTTTATTGGTATTTCTTTTGCTTTTGATGCATTGATTTTTTTATGCATTTTATACTAGTGGCAAGGCCGTACACGTTAGCGTGTACGGCAGCCAATCAAACTTTGATGTTTTAAAGTGACAATTTCGATTGTTTTAAATTGATTTAGTCGATTTGATAAATTGTTTATTTATCTCTGTTGATGATTTAAATTTGCTGATTTTTGTTTAACACTGTTAAGTGTTATATCGACCGTCATCCGATTTCTTTGTTTAAAGAATCGAATAGACGGGAAATTATTGTGACTGTCGTCTATTTGATTATTATTGCTTATATGCACTAATAACTGAGTTTAAATTAGACTGACCTGTGTATTATTTTCTTTTGAGTGTAATACTCGGGTCAGACCGAGTATTTTACAGCTTGAAGATTTTCGAGCAGCGAAGTTAGAGAGAGAGGGTAAAAGAATCACTTTAGTTTTCAGGAGAAATTTGTATTTTAAGATATTCCGCTGTATAAATGTAACACATTGTATAAACTCTGATATTAGAAAAAAAAGAAAGAAATAAAGATTCATTTGTTTTTAATTCATTGTTATTATTCTGTGTTTCTGTGGCTGATTCTTTTAAATTACATAAACTAAATAACAATCCGTCTTTTTGAACGTTTCAAGTTGGTTTAATTACCGACTGGAAGCGGTCAGGAGGGGGGATGTTACAAAGTGGTATCGGAGCTTTGGTTTACACAAAGCTTAGTTTATGATGTTTAATATGAATAGTTACTAGAATCACTTTAAAGAAACGTTTTCTTCAAATTTAAAGAAGTTTAAAATTGTTTTTGAAAATAAGAAGTATTTAGAAAATTCAAATCCTTTACGGAAATTTCCCTCTCTAAAATTTTGGTTTACGATAGTTTTTCTTCGGTAAGGTCTTCTTAGATTTGAGTCCCGATCATTCGAAAACCTATTATCGAATTGCTGAGATTTATGAAAATGAAATAAAATATAAGTAAAGTGAATAGTGATTTGAAATTTTGTTTTGATAAATAAAATTGAATATGAAATAAAGATTTTTAACTTGAGTAAAAGTTAAATTGAATTGAGTTAGCAATAATAAATATATGATTTGAAATTTAACTAAAGGAAGTTAAATAAATTGAACTTGATTTGATAAATTATTGAGATGGAAATTTAAACTTAAAAGATAAGTGATTATATAATATGTGACGACCCGGAATTTTTTTTATATTTGAAATGGGAATATTTAATTTATTTTAAATATTCGAAGGTTAAATTTTAACTTTAATTTCAAATATACAGTATTTATTGGATGATAGATTATTGAATTAAATAATTGAAAATAGGGTAAAATAGAGAATTCTGAGTCTTGAGCCTGTTAAAAATAGTTTAAAGGTTCGGAAAATTTATATTGTTAATATTGAAGGTGATGAAACTTTTAAAATTGAATTTCAAGCGTTTTGTTCAGTTTTGAAATTATATTGTTTAAATTGAACTTAAACAATAGCCTTCCGAGGCACGGTCTCGGAAGTTGACGGAACCAGTTCTATTGGATCCGTAATATTGTATTATTATCGAGTTTCAATTTTCGTAGTGTTCGGAGTTTTTGTGTGAGCATACGATTAGTAAACACGTTGAAATTTTAATCGAGATTTTTTTTATGTAAAATATAATTGTTAAATCAACAGCCAACCTATACTGTCTTCAGCCAACCTATCTCTGTTAGAAGCCGACTTCTTTTCCATCGTGTTCCCTCTTTTATTAACATCACGCAATCTTCCTCAGAACGAAATCAAAGAAATAAAATCAATGGCCGAACGATTTCTTTTCCCTCTTCATTTCAGATAACGAAATCGAATACCGTTCTCTTTCCCTTCTCTTCTCTTATAAATCGCAATCTCCCTTGACAAATTCAAAAAAAAAAACGGAGCATCTCAGTTAAAAACAAATTAATAATCGCGGCTCGATTTCCTTTTATTTCATTCTCGAATCAACGCGAAGTCATCGCGATCTGGAGGGGCGTAGCCGGAGGAACTCGACAGTTCGACGATCTCGTTTTGCTTGGATTTCGATTTAAAGGCAAGTGTGGCCTTCGATTCGAGCTGGGGTGTCTCGAGGCCAGATGAAAGGGGGAAGCAATGACACCCAGGCGCGTTCGAGGCAGGGAGACGAGCTGGAGCTCGTGCGCATCTCGACCTAAGGTCGCGAGCAATTAGAGTTTGGGGTTTCGAGATTTGAGCTGGGATGCACGCGTGGTACCAGTTTGCCAGTCATGTTCGCGAAGCTACGGTAGTGGGTATGGTTTCTGCTTCCACTTTTAACTGTGCGAATTTACATATGTATATAAAATCATAAGTAGGAAGTCAGGAAGTTATTTTTACTGCTAGGCTAAAGTTTAAATTTAAGATAGTAAATATATATATAGATAAGACTGGGAGAAAAAAAAAATACAGAAATTTAAAGATGTTCAGAGAATTTATATAAGATTTATGAGGGCAGCAGTTTTAAATGTTTTAAACTGGAAAGTTATATAGAATATAGATTTTGGGATTTTCAAAGTTGAGTAGTTATAATAAAAATCAGATTTTATAGTTTCAAGGGAAAATAGATAAATACAATTTAAATCTATTAGTTATTTTCAAATAAGATAGCATGAAGATATGTTAATTTAATAAACTTATTTAGATTTTATTTAGTTACTGAAAGATTTTAAAAAGGGAAATTAGTTTAAAATTTATTATTTACTTAGATTAAATTATTAGTTAAAAACTAAAATAGATTTACTAAAATGGCAATTAATTGTTCGGTTTGTTCGAATGTTAATAAACCCTATAATGCTTATACAAGGTCTGAATTCGTAAAGGAAACAAACTGGTTTATGTCGGATTGGCAGGACAAAATCAAAGGTGAGTAATCTCACTCAGTTAAATTATAATTTAAATTTAATTGGTTAAATTTAAATATTTATTGAATGATTGTTTGGATTGATTGGATGTGATAGTATATATAGTAGCATATATATAGCAATATATACATATTGGCATATGTATATATTTGAGTTGTTGATATTCCCGCATTTATATAGCGGATGAGACCCTATGCGCCGCATAATAGCGGATGATATTATATTAAACCCATATACCGCGATATTCCACCTCGAAGTGGAATTGGTATTGTACTAACATCTGTGGATGCAGGGAAACAGGTTGGAGGGATCCAACTGGATTCCTCAAAATATTTAATTTTGTTTAAATATTCTGTGATATGATTGTTGATATCCTGTGATGATTTATATTGGATAAACTGGTTGGATTGAATTTCCCAGTATAATGAGTTATCAAAAGCAATTGAATTGGATTTTTGGAAAGAAATAAAAGAGTAAAATTCAAGTTAAATAATTCTAGTGAATTCGAATAAATTAAATAAGGAATTGTAAAAGAAATAAAGAAATTTCTAAATTCGAACAAATATGGGAAAAGAAGATTTTGAATTTAACAGGGAAGAAATAAATCTTTAACTAAAGTGATATTATTTAAAAATATAAAAGAATTGATTTTATTGAAATTTAAAGATTTAATTTAATTAAAATATTAATTGAAGAAGTTTGGAAATCCGAAATTGGTATTCTAGTTAAAAGGGTTTCAACTCATAATAAAGAAATAAAATATGAAAGTTAATGTATTTGAAATAATTGAAGTAAATAGGGAAATTTATTTCAAAGTAAAGCAAAATGGAAATCAATTGGAAATTGATTTAAGTGTTTAAAAACTTGGATTTTTAAAAGAGAATGAGATTTTAAAATTTATAAACTGGGTTATGAAGTGAAATGAAATATCGGTGGATATTTTAAATATAAATTCAAGGTGGGAATTTATTGAGAAATGTAAATGTGTTTAAAAATAAATGGTGATTTATTTTTAAAGGATATGGAAGAAAGTGTATTCCCTGGATAGCCAAGTACGTTTTCAAAGCAATTTTTAATATAAGTTAAAAGTTCTAATTGTGTTTTAAAAAGCATGTTTTAGAAAATTTATTATTTCTAAATGTTAATTTCCTAAGTAAGTATTTTCAAAAATCTATTATTGTAGTAATTATATAAGTGATTTGCTATTATGTTTTAAAAGGAGAAATTTAGTTTATATTTATAAAGTGGTTTATTTTAAAGTATATATTTTTAATAAAGTATTAAGGTAGTTTGATTTCAATGTTAAAGTATATTTATAATAAAGTGTTTTAAAATTATTTTAAAATCTATAGGTATTTTGTACTTGGCGATTCAGTGGAAATAAATATTTGGAAATGAATTCCGTAAGCGGGAATCGTTTTGAAATTGTTTCAAATGAGTTTTGGAAAATTCGGAAATATATCTTGGAAAGATATTTGGGCAAATAAATAATGTGGGAAATTATTTATTGTGTGATGGTTGCTTGTGGATGTTAATTGATAGTTAAATAACCGACTATCAATATTGGCCAAATGCGTTGATCGTTTCGAAGAGACCGGGATCGGGTTTCCGTATACCGGGATTCTAGGTCTAGAGACTCGAATACCACTTCGATCCGGTTTGTACGTTTCGTGTAACGATTTCGGAGTCGAAGATGGAGCAGTGAAGTGCAAGGGCTAGTCGCTACTAATCCTGAGGATGTTTCCAAAATGGATGTAGTAGGAATAGTGCCTTCGGTTCCGTTCGAACCCGGGACGGACTTATATGGACGAATGCTTTCGTGACATCGTTAGGTGGACGATGGGCATTCTAAGGGATATGTTCTGAAAAAGGTATCGTTTAGCCTCGAACCTCATCAACCGGGAATGACTGAAAATCAGGGGTTAAGCAAGGCTTCGTGGGTAGCCCCCACTTGAGAGTAAGGTCATCCCTGTCTAGATGTCCCTTTATTTCGGCTTAGTGGTGCGGTTGCTGATCCCAACCGTGGGGTGATTTTATTTGGAATTATCCAGTAAGGGATGATTCCGGCTTTGTGTTGCAGGGAAGCGGGCGTACTCCTCGGTACTGTGATCTAGGCCACGTACTGTGACAGGTGGTACCCCAGTGCCTAGTCATTCGTTGGAAATCCATTCTCCCTACGTGCTTGTACGGTTTTGATTGTGCCCAACTATTGTTGAAATGTGAGATGCAAGCATTTCAGCTAGATTCTATTTTACTTTCTGTAGACACTATTATAATATCAGAGGATTTTGATATAAAGTGTTTTAGCTATCGTAAGGTAAAAACCCGACATGTTTATTTGTGGCGCGGTCTTACGAGATGCTTTTATTTTCAAAGGATTTTGAAACTTTAATAATCAATTTGAGTGTGATTTTCTCACGCTGGTATTCCAGACTGACTCGGGTATTGTTTTATATGATGCTCGGGTCAGACCGAGTATTATAGGTTACAGGATATGATGCTGTGGAGCTCAGAGATGAGCTGGATGGCGAGACGTATCTCCCGTACTTGTTTATATATATATATATATTCCGCTGTGTTGATTGTTGTACTCTGTTGTATTGAGGACATGATATGGATATTGTCCAGTTGTATGTTATGTGTTCTCTGGTGTATACTCTGATGCTATATTATATAAAACTGATATAGTTTTGATTTGTGTAAAGATCTTTTAATATATATTATATTTCATTCCGCTGCGATGGTTAGATTCTGATGTTGTTTTCTATTTTTCTTCTTCTACCTCTTCTTCTAAATTTAAATGGTTCGATTTTCCGGGTCTGGGAAGTCGGGTCGTTACATTTGGTATCAGAGCAGGGCTGGCGATAACCTTGGCTCTGGTGGGAATTTTGAGAGTATTAATAGATATGAGCGCGTATTTGTTAGTGAATATAAAATGGTTTTATATAGTGTTGGTTGATTTATTGAGTGGCATATGAACCTTCGTCGGCATAGCCTCGAAACTGGATCGAAGGGGTTTCTAAACACTCGAATAGAACAATTCGACACAATATTGTTTTAAAATGGGTAGATGAAATAATTTTACCCAAATTATTTTTGTATATGAAAGAAATAATTTTTATAAATTATTATAGTTATATTTGGATGTTTGGTTGTTAGATGATGATAATAAATTATCATCAGTAGGAGGAAATTGAATAAGAAAATGAATTATAACCAAAGTTAAAGAATAAATTTATATAACAAATGGAATTTGAGAAAATAAATTATATATGTAATTTATAAGTTGAAATAAAACTTCATATACATATGTGATTCAAAATTTGAAATAAAATTCCAGAGAATATTTGAATGTAGATTTAAAGGAATTGCAATTTGGGATTTTTGGGAAAAATTTAAATTCCTGGGATTTGGAAATGGTTTTCAAAAAGGGTTTTGGAGAAATAATAAGGATATTATTTCGAAAATATTTTTGAATTGAAATTGAATATGGAGAGATTTGGAAATTAAAAGTATTTGAAATGTTTTTAAAGAGATAAAAGCATTTAATTCTCTTTCGGTCACTGGAAAATAATTCCAATGATGATCGCGACATCATCGGTGTTCATTTTCGAGTTTCCAAAGAGAAATTGCTACCAAACTATTTTAAGTTGGAAATGATGGTGAACTGGGTTGGTTTTGAAATTCAAAGGGATAATTGAATTTACCAAAGGAATTTGAATGTAGTTGATTTCAAAGGTGATTTTGAAATTTTGGAGAATTGTTTTAAACTCTGGGATCTTATTTAAAGTTGTTTATGGAATAATAAAAATATTGGGAATAAACCCGGAATTAACAAATTGATAATAAATTGGTAAATGAAATATGGAGAATGAACTTGAATCGGTTGAATAAAAGTCAGATATCAATTTGATGTGACAAGTGTTTTGCTTGTAAATGATTTATGAAAGGAATATTCGATGTAAAATAAATTGAACGAAATCAATTAGAAATGGAATTGAATTAAAATAAATGGTTTGTATTGCAAATAAAACTCAAGAGAGTAGAAATAAATTGGAAATGGTATTATAATATACTAAGTTAGTCGAGAATGGATTGAATTTGGAAGATTAAAAGTTATAATGAATGAGGTTAGCTTACGTTTTGAAGTGGACTAAACTAAAGAAAATTTACTTAAGTTTGAAGTTAATAGAAGCTTGGCTTCGGAAGTCATTAATTAAAAGCTTAGTGAATTAATGGTATACGAGCATGGGAGGTTGTCGTGCTGGAATAAAATGGATTTGAATGGAAATTTGGGTCAGTAAGAAATAAAATACCAATGGATGGGGTGAATAAATTAAAATGGATTGAAATTAAGTATAAATGGAACTGTAATCAATTCAAATGGAGTTTAACTTAAGTGATCAATTATTTGCATGAATATCAGTGAATTTGCATAGAGATAATTATCGTTTGATGAAAACGAGAATTAAATAAATTCTATAAGTTGGTAGAAGTTAAATAAATTGATTTTGAGATCAATTAAATTAAATATGAGTTTGTTTTGCTAAAATGAATTGAATGTAAGAGATTGAGTTTTAAACCATTTAAATTGAATGAAGTTGTATATAAATGGGTTGTAAACAATTTTAAAAAATGTTGGAAACCTATAAATTGCTTATAAGTGTTGTTTAATCTACATTGCTTATTAAAACTGGAATGTTTGCTAGTAAATATGTAAAATGTTGTTAAGTTACATGATTTTGGCACTTACATATTTAAATTGAGTTAGTACAGGTTCAGGGAAGTCGTTTGGCTGTATTTGGATGCGCAAATTGCAAATTTAATAAACTGCTTGCTTTAAAATGCTAAATAAAGGTACGCCTACGCAAAGTAATTAAAAATAGGAAATATGAACTGTTTATATTGATATATATTGTGATTTCCGACCTGAGGCCGATGTATATATATATTTGTGCATCCTGCGATATCGCAGAAGTCCCTCCGTACAAGGGAGACTCTGCCAATTATTTTTCGTAAATTTTGGAAGTTAGAAAATTTTTGAAAATTTTGAAAATTTTCATTAACGATAAATGATTTAAATTTGTTAAGCAAGTGAAATTGAAACTGGATATTGAAATCTAATTCAAATATGAATGTAAGGTGAAGTGAAATCGAAGGAACTAAAGAAGTGAAGTTTGCGAATAAACTGTTAATCGAAATTTAAATTAATTAGTAAGTGCAACTAATTAAATATTCGAGTGGAAGCCAAATTGAAATCAAATAGAATTATAAAGACAAAAGTGATTAAAAATGAATATGAACTTCAATAGTGAAGTGAAAATAAGTATAAGCAGTATGTAAAATATTTATTTTTGAACTTAAGGAATATGGTGAGATTCTTAAGTAATTTGGTATTGAGGAAAGTTATTCTAGATAAATAATTGAATGACAATTAAAATTTGAAGTTGTGAAACGAGAAAATTGTGGATAAGTGAATGTAATCAAACTGAATGTGAATAAAAAGGAAATTGATATAATTGGTAATCAATTGGAATTTATACGTAGGATGTACGTATATTATTTTATTCGCATAGCTATTTGATCCAGATGTCGAACACAGAATTTCGAGATAGTTTATCGATCCGAATCAGGATTTTTCACTCGATTTTCGACGGCGAGCCTGGATATGGATTGTTGATTGATTCTGGATATTCTCTATCATAGTTTGTGGCTATGCAAGGAGAATGATAGTTTCTGATCAAGAAACCAAATCTGAGTCCGCACTAGGATGTCGGGTGGACGATACTAGTTCGGAAGTGAAATTGTGTGATCGATTGAGCGATCGAATGTGATATTGCGTACGGATGATATATGTGCATCGTATGGGCTAAAGTAAAACAAATATTGAAAATTTCTAAAGAAAAGTATAAAATGACTTTGGAATTGTGATTGAATATTATTGCTTAGTAGGATATACAGGTGTATAAAAGCAATGGATAAATTGGGATTTTTGATTTTAGAAGATAAAATTTAATGGCCCGACAAAAAGGTATATATTTGAATTTCTGTATGAAATTTGATTGGGTTTTTGATCCAGCCACTTGGCTTTTTGTTTTCTTTTTGAGATTGGGAGGCCGTAGAGCCATTTTGTAGTAGTGCCGAGCTAGCCGCGCAAAGGAGACGCTGGCAAAAATTTTCGAAAATTTAGAGAGTTAGAAAAATTTTGAGAAATTTTTGATAATTTAAAATTTGAATTCAAATTTAAATTTGAATTGATAAGTAAGTGATGTTGTTTGAGAAACTTATAGCTAAGTTTGAAAGGTGGGAAAGGATAGTGTGTCTGTGATAAAAAGATTTGTGGAGTTAATTGTTAAAAACTATTTGGATTGGGAAAATAGTTAACGAAAATATAATCATTCTTCCTAACTGGTAATTTCGGGGACGAAATTCTTTTAAGGGGGGAGGAATGTGACGACCCGGAATTTTTTTTATATTTGAAATGGGAATATTTAATTTATTTTAAATATTCGAAGGTTAAATTTTAACTTTAATTTCAAATATACAGTATTTATTGGATGATAGATTATTGAATTAAATAATTGAAAATAGGGTAAAATAGAGAATTCTGAGTCTTGAGCCTGTTAAAAATAGTTTAAAGGTTCGGAAAATTTATATTGTTAATATTGAAGGTGATGAAACTTTTAAAATTGAATTTCAAGCGTTTTGTTCAGTTTTGAAATTATATTGTTTAAATTGAACTTAAACAAGAGCCTTCCGAGGCACGGTCTCGGAAGTTGACGGAACCAGTTCTATTGGATCCGTAATATTGTATTATTATCGAGTTTCAATTTTCGTAGTGTTCGGAGTTTTTGTGTGAGCATACGATTAGTAAACACGTTGAAATTTTAATCGAGATTTTTTTTATGTAAAATATAATTGTTAAATCAACAGCCAACCTATACTGTCTTCAGCCAACCTATCTCTGTTAGAAGCCGACTTCTTTTCCATCGTGTTCCCTCTTTTATTAACATCACGCAATCTTCCTCAGAACGAAATCAAAGAAATAAAATCAATGGCCGAACGATTTCTTTTCCCTCTTCATTTCAGATAACGAAATCGAATACCGTTCTCTTTCCCTTCTCTTCTCTTATAAATCGCAATCTCCCTTGACAAATTCAAAAAAAAAACGGAGCATCTCAGTTAAAAACAAATTAATAATCGCGGCTCGATTTCCTTTTATTTCATTCTCGAATCAACGCGAAGTCATCGCGATCTGGAGGGGCGTAGCCGGAGGAACTCGACAGTTCGACGATCTCGTTTTGCTTGGGTTTCGATTTAAAGGCAAGTGTGGCCTTCGATTCGAGCTGGGGTGTCTCGAGGCCAGATGAAAGGGGGAAGCAATGACACCCAGGCGCGTTCGAGGCAGGGAGACGAGCTGGAGCTCGTGCGCATCTCGACCTAAGGTCGCGAGCAATTAGAGTTTGGGGTTTCGAGATTTGAGCCGGGACGCACGCGTGGTACCAGTTTGCCAGTCATGTTCGCGAAGCTACGGTAGTGGGTATGGTTTCTGCTTCCACTTTTAACTGTGCGAATTTACATATGTATATAAAAGCATAAGTAGGAAGTCAGGAAGTTATTTTTACTGCTAGGCTAAAGTTTAAATTTAAGATAGTAAATATATATATAGATAAGACCGGGAGAAAAAAAAATAATACAGAAATTTAAAGATGTTCAGAGAATTTATATAAGATTTATGAGGGCAGCAGTTTTAAATGTTTTAAACTGGAAAGTTATATAGAATATAGATTTTGGGATTTTCAAAGTTGAGTAGTTATAATAAAAATCAGATTTTATAGTTTCAAGGGAAAATAGATAAATACAATTTAAATCTATTAGTTATTTTCAAATAAGATAGCATGAAGATATGTTAATTTAATAAACTTATTTAGATTTTATTTAGTTACTGAAAGATTTTAAAAAGGGAAATTAGTTTAAAATTTATTATTTACTTAGATTAAATTATTAGTTAAAAACTAAAATAGATTTACTAAAATGGCAATTAATTGTTCGGTTTGTTCGAATGTTAATAAACCCTATAATGCTTATACAAGGTCTGAATTCGTAAAGGAAACAAACTGGTTTATGTCGGATTGGCAGGACAAAATCAAAGGTGAGTAATCTCACTCAGTTAAATTATAATTTAAATTTAATTGGTTAAATTTAAATATTTATTGAATGATTGTTTGGATTGATTGGATGTGATAGTATATATAGTAGCATATATATGGCAATATATACATATTGGCATATGTATATATTTGAGTTGTTGATATTCCCGCATTTATATAGCGGATGAGACCCTATGCGCCGCATAATAGCGGATGATATTATATTAAACCCATATACCGCGATATTCCACCTCGAAGTGGAATTGGTATTGTGCTAACATCTGTGGATGCAGGGAAACAGGTTGGAGGGATCCAACTGGATTCCTCAAAATATTTAATTTTGTTTAAATATTCTGTGATATGATTGTTGATATCCTGTGATGATTTATATTGGATAAACTGGTTGGATTGAATTTCCCAGTATAATGAGTTATCAAAAGCAATTGAATTGGATTTTTGGAAAGAAATAAAAGAGTAAAATTCAAGTTAAATAATTCTAGTGAATTCGAATAAATTAAATAAGGAATTGTAAAAGAAATAAAGAAATTTCTAAATTCGAACAAATATGGGAAAAGAAGATTTTGAATTTAACAGGGAAGAAATAAATCTTTAACTAAAGTGATATTATTTAAAAATATAAAAGAATTGATTTTATTGAAATTTAAAGATTTAATTTAATTAAAATATTAATTGAAGAAGTTTGGAAATCCGAAATTGGTATTCTAGTTAAAAGGGTTTCAACTCATAATAAAGAAATAAAATATGAAAGTTAATGTATTTGAAATAATTGAAGTAAATAGGGAAATTTATTTCAAAGTAAAGCAAAATGGAAATCAATTGGAAATTGATTTAAGTGTTTAAAAACTTGGATTTTTAAAAGAGAATGAGATTTTAAAATTTATAAACTGGGTTATGAAGTGAAATGAAATATCGGTGGATATTTTAAATATAAATTCAAGGTGGGAATTTATTGAGAAATGTAAATGTGTTTAAAAATAAATGGTGATTTATTTTTAAAGGATATGGAAGAAAGTGTATTCCCTGGATAGCCAAGTACGTTTTCAAAGCAATTTTTAATATAAGTTAAAAGTTCTAATTGTGTTTTAAAAAGAATGTTTTAGAAAATTTATTATTTCTAAATGTTAATTTCCTAAGTAAGTATTTTCAAAAATCTATTATTGTAGTAATTATATAAGTGATTTGCTATTATGTTTTAAAAGGAGAAATTTAGTTTATATTTATAAAGTGGTTTATTTTAAAGTATATATTTTTAATAAAGTATTAAGGTAGTTTGATTTCAATGTTAAAGTATATTTATAATAAAGTGTTTTAAAATTATTTTAAAATCTATAGGTATTTTGTACTTGGCGATTCAGTGGAAATAAATATTTGGAAATGAATTCCGTAAGCGGGAATCGTTTTGAAATTGTTTCAAATGAGTTTTGGAAAATTCGGAAATATATCTTGGAAAGATATTTGGGCAAATAAATAATGTGGGAAATTATTTATTGTGTGATGGTTGCTTGTGGATGTTAATTGATAGTTAAATAACCGACTATCAATATTGGCCAAATGCGTTGATCGTTTCGAAGAGACCGGGATCGGGTTTCCGTATACCGGGATTCTAGGTCTGGAGACTCGAATACCACTTCGATCCGTTTGTACGTTTCGTGTAACGATTTCGGAGTCGAAGATGGAGCAGTGAAGTGCAAGGGCTAGTCGCTACTAATCCTGAGGATGTTTCCAAAATGGATGTAGTAGGAATAGTGCCTTCGGTTCCGTTCGAACCCGGGACGGACTTATATGGACGAATGCTTTCGTGACATCGTCAGGTGGACGATGGGCATTCTAAGGGATATGTTCTGAAAAAGGTATCGTTTAGCCTCGAACCTCATCAACCGGGAATGACTGAAAATCAGGGGTTATGCAGCAAGGCTTCGTGGGTAGCCCACACTTGAGAGTAAGGTCATCCCTGTCTAGATGTCCCTTTATTTCGGCTTAGTGGTGCGGTTGCTGATCCCAACCGTGGGGTGATTTTATTTGGAATTATCCAGTAAGGGATGATTCCGACTTTGTGTTGCAGGGAAGCGGGCGTACTCCTCGGTACTGTGATCTAGGCCACGTACTGTGACAGGTGGTACCCTAGTGCCTAGTCATTCGTTGGAAATCCATTCTCCCTACGTGCTTGTACAGTTTTGATTGTGCCCAACTATTGTTGAAATGTGAGATGCAAGCATTTCAGCTAGATTCTATTTTACTTTCTGTAGACACTATTATAATATCAGAGGATTTTGATATAAAGTGTTTTAGCTATCGTAAGGTAAAAACCCGACATGTTTATTTGTGGCGCGGTCTTACGAGATGCTTTTATTTTCAAAGGATTTTGAAACTTTAATAATCAATTTGAGTGTGATTTTCTCACGCTGGTATTCCAGATTGACTCGGGTATTGTTTTATATGATGCTCGGGTCAGACCGAGTATTATAGGTTACAGGATATGATGCTGTGGAGCTCAGAGATGAGCTGGATGGCGAGACGTATCTCCCGTACTTGTTTATATATATATATATATATATATATATATATATATATATATATATATATTCCGCTGTGTTGATTGTTGTACTCTGTTGTATTGAGGACATGATATGGATATTGTCCAGTTGTATGTTATGTGTTCTCTGGTGTATACTCTGATGCTATATTATATAAAACTGATATAGTTTTGATTTGTGTAAAGATCTGTTAATATATATTATATTTCATTCCGCTGCGATGGTTAGATTCTGATGTTGTTTTCTATTTTTCTTCTTCTACCTCTTCTTCTAAATTTAAATGGTTCGATTTTCCGGGTCTGGGAAGTCGGGTCGTTACATAATATGAATTGGAAAGTTTAAATTTAATAAGTTGTACAACTTATAAAATGAGTTTGTTTAAATGTTAAAAGTGAAATATAAATGGATTTCATAAGTGAATGAAAAATTACAGAATTTAAAATTGTGAAGTTATAGAATGAATCGATGTTGTAAAATAAAAGAATTATAAGTAATTTACTTATAAATTAAATTTCTGATATAAAACTGAGTTATAAAAGGAATGGTTAATGAAGTAAATTTTTATAAATTGAAATCTTTATAAATAGGAATGGAATTTATAAACGTTGTTTATAAATCCGAAACTGACTTATTTTGATAAGTAAATTCGTATAGCTGGCTAAAAGAAGTATATTCACAATTTTGGACCGTGAATATATTATTGAATAAAATGGACATGTTTTTGGGAAAGTGATATTTTAAAACGAAGTAAATTATTTTAAAAGATGTTTTAAAAAGCATTGAATATCGAAACCATAGATTTCAACATTCATTGTTGAAATAGACGTTTTCGAGGAATAAGGAAATGATGGACTATAACACTGTTGTTATAGTAGATGATTTCCGAAAGGAAATGTTTTGTATAGTATTGGGATTTATACATCTATCTTAATTTCGAATCCCTATACTAGTGATTTTGAGTTGTCATAATGATGTTTTACATAACATTCGTTTTAACTCAAATAAATGTGTGAAAGAGAATGATTTCCTTAAAGAATGAAATATATACTTAATTTTGATTTAAGTATATCGAATATTTTCAAATGTTGAAAATAAATTAGATTTGTGAACTACTTATTTTTAAATAAGTATGGAAATGTTTTTCCAAATATGAAATGTTGTGAATATATTCCGTAAGGGATAAATGATTTGAAATTCATTTTCAAAGTCAAAGTTGAAAAGATAAATGAGAAATTTGAACAATTAGTTCAATTAGAAATTTTTCAAAAAGATTGAAGCACTGAGTTAAATTGAGTTTAACTTCGACACCAAAGACAATATAAGTTGAGTTTTGAATTTCAGATGATGGTTTGGATTGTATGTCTAACATTGTGAATTGATGACATAGCAATTGATCTCTATTAAATATATATCTGTTGGTGGCGGAGAATTTATTCTCTTAGCTTAACACCCTTCTCTGAGACGTATGAGCTCAGAGGTTATATATTGATAGACATCAATTCTGTGTTGAGAATTGACAAAGTAACATGTGATTCAAATCAAATGTGAAGTCGATAATAGATGGAATTATGAATATGAATTAGGTTTGAGATAACCTTAAATTTCCAAATCGACTTAGAGGAAAATTTTGAGATCCTCTATTTTGATATGAATATGGAATATGTAGGTTTTTAGAACTTATATATATGAATGCGGTAAATTTGAAAATCGTTAGTTTGGAAAGTAATTGTTATGGAAATCTTATGTAAGCTTACATAGATATGATATGTACGAAATGTGAAATGAAGTACTACATATATATGACATTATGTTTTCTAAACTGAGGATATGGAAAAGTACTTTCCATTTATAATTTGAGAAGGTATTGGAACTCGTGAAGAGTGTCCATTTGAAATTCGTAGCTACGTAGAATTTCCATTAGTCGGAATGACTATTTGAATCGGAATCCCTTGAGATGGATCATGTCGATGGGGTCATATTGATTGATTAGCGTAATTTGAGGGGCGTGATGCCCACAGTTACAAGCGATTCTACAGGGATAGTAGCGCAACCGCCGGGTAAACTGCAATCTAAATGTCAAGTGAAATTTGAGGGGCGTGATGCCTACAGTCACAAGCGATTCTACTGGGATAGTAGCGTAATAACCGGGTGAACTGCGATCTATGGCGACAACCATGGCGAAATTTAAGAGATTTGAAATCTACAGATTACGAGCGATTCTACTGGGATAGTAGCGTAACCGCCGGGTAATTGTAATCCATGGGGGAACGTGCTTTCCATATCCATTTTTAAAAGAATTTTTAAGTATTTTCACTGGAAATTGAAGCAAGTATATTTAGTACTTGGAGATATTTAGTCCTACGCCTGGCCAGCGTATGCCTAATGTCTGTGAGAACGAAGATGGACTTGTTAAATTTCAAGTTAGCAAGTATTTTCAAACTGTAAATAGCAAATCAATAGTTTGAAATTAAAATTACATAGATTCCTACCTAATAAACTAAGGAAGAGGATCTTCGAAATGTTTTGAAAGTCCACAGCTTTGGAAGAGATATATTATGCAAATCTCTAACGTGAAGAATTTTAAAGCTCGAATCTGAGTTTATAAATCGAGAATTTTGGTAAAAGGCTTTTGCGTTTTGATTTTAGAAATCAATAAACAAAGGAGATAATGAACAAAGCTAATGAGATTAAACAAACGGAATGAATCCTATATTCATTTATTTGTAATAAGTTTAAAGCTTAGTGAAAATTTAGTATGGTATAAATATCGGTGAAATTTTAACAACCTTTCCTTTTCCTGGACGAAAGTTTTAAGGAGGGAAGATTGTAACGATCCCAAAATTTTAAACTATTTTAAATTGAAAATTGAATTAAATTTTGATTTAAAATTGTGAATTTGTTTGAATTTGTTAAGTTTAAAATATGAGGAATATATTTGAATTTAAAATTTGAGCTAGGAGTTTGAAATTGAATATTTAAATCTGTATTTAAAATTCAAATTAATGACTTGGAAAAATAGTTTGATATAAGAATTATTACTTATGTAATTAATAAATTGATGGTTAGTTTTAATAACATTTTTTCTTTAACTTAATTTAAATGGAATAAATTTTATCAATAAAAAATACAAGTATAAAATTTAATTGTAAAACCTGTTAATATAAATTAATGTTTGATAATTGATAGTTGAACTTCAAAACAAATATATATCTATGAAGCTTGCTAAAGGAGTAAATGAAACAAAAGAAAATATCTACAAAAATAAATAACATAATTTATTAATAAATAAAAACAAAATAAAAAAAATAAAAAAACTAACATACCTTAACCCATACCAGCCCATGCCCTAAACCACGATGATTCCTCTGCAAAACCACGACCTTCCCCTCTATCTTTTCTCATTCGTATAACCCTAAACAAAAATCGAAAGACGAAAATAAATGGCGGCCTCGTTTCTCGTTCTCCTCTGTTCATTCAAAAATTAGGGCTGGGTTGAATCGAAGGCGGTCGACCTCCATAGCTCAGTCGATTGACGTTTTCCTTCGTCTCGCTCGCGGCTGCCTCTTCGAAGAAGGTGAGTGAACGACTCTCACTCACATCTAATTAAATCTCAATTTTTCGTGAATTTTGTTGTTGCTTTCTTGGCTACTACTGCTTCGAGCTTGAGTGTTTCTATTTCACTCACATCTGATTCGATTTGGTATTATGCCTTGCGTTCGATTTGTTTAGTCAATGATGATTGGGTTGTTTTCTTTTCTGCTCTGAATCCCCACCAACTCGATGATGATATCGGGTCTCTTTATATATGCGTCTGATTTGATTAACGTGATTCCCACGTTGCCGATTCTTTCCTTTATTATGTTTTGATATTTCTGGAAATTCCTTTATGCCCACGGTTTCGATTTTTGAACGTGCGTTCTTTTGATTTGAAGTATTTTAACAGTTGAACTTCTGATTTCTAAAACCTTCCTAAATTATAAAGTTTTGACTTTTTCAATTTTTCGGCTTTGATATGTTTCCATATTTTCCCAACGTGATTTTCTGGCTTCTTTGACTTGCTGGTTTGATTGATACTTGTGTAGATAGTTTGATCATTTTAACTTTGCTGGTCTAATATACGATCTGACTTGTTTCATCTCTACTTGTTTGTAGCTGCTGCATATATGTGCTTTCGATTGCACTGTCCATATGAGTTCATTTGTTCATGTTGCCCACCTCTGACTTGTTTCATCTCTACTTGTTTGTAGCTGCTGCATATATGTGTTTTCGATTGCACTGTCCATATGAGTTCATTTGTTCATGTTGCCCACCTCTGGCTTGTTTGTCTGAACTGTATATGTTAACGGTAAAAAGTGAACGCTAACACCCGGTGTGTGTGTAATAGAATTGTGAAAGCACCACCCGTTAGTACGGGAACAGAATATAAGCTGAAAATAGCAGAAAAGCAGTAAATGAACAGCAGATTTATAGTGGTTCGGCCCGTAATTGAGCCTACGTCCACTTTATAGTCTTTTATTGCTGATTCGGTTACAATTTGATACAATATCCTTCAAAATACAATACAACTTGATCATGAAAACACTCTTGACTACTAGCTCGATCTTTGATGATGAAACTCGACGAATCCGTGTTGGATGTAAGCACTTCTCGAAGATTGTTGTAGTGTCTCGAATGCTTGAAGATCTTTGATTGCTGAATGAGAGGAGGCTTCGACAGCGTAACGGCGCTTGGAGAAATGAATGGCAAAAAAAATAGTCCTTTTCATGTTGGAAGTGGTGGCCTATTTATAGGAGCAGATTTCTGAGCTCTCGGTTTGGCCAAGTCATGAGTCGTGACCGACTCATGGTAAGTCGTAACTCGTATTCGACTTAAGATGTCTCGTGGGCGCCATATTTGGTCCATCTTGTGGCTCAGTTGGAAGACAAGTGCTAAGTCGTAGTCGACTCATCAGATCAAAGTAGCACAGGTCAGGGCTTTGGATTCCAGCTTGATAGCCTTTAAGTTGTAAGCCTGATGAGTCGTAAGACCTCATGAATCGTAAATCTCCATGAGTCGTAAATCTGATGAGTCGTAAGACCTTATGAGTCGTAAGTTTTCTTGACTCGTTGAACCGTCTGGACCATGAGTCGTAGATGGCTTAACCCATTGAGTCGTGTAACACCTCATGAGTCGTAGAACCTCATGAGTCGTAGAGCCTTTAAGTTGTTAGGCTGTTGATTCTTTTCAATCACTAAGTCGCCACATAACTTAAGTTGTTCACTTCTTATCTCGCAGGACTATGAGTCGTACACCTCTTATCTCGTAAGACCATGAGTCGTAAGAAGCTTGTCTCGTTGAGTCATGAAGCTCTTAAGTCGTAGGCCACTTATAGCAAATCATGAGTCGTAGACGACTTATAGCAAACCATGAGTCGTAGACGACTTATAGCAAACCATGAGTCGTAGACGACTTAAGGCCTTCCAGATAGTTAGGTCGCTAGGCAAGTTAAGTCGCTGAGTCTCTTAAGTCGTAGAAGAGTTAACTTGATGAGTCGTACAGACTTTGTGAGTCGTAAGATCCTCTTGAGTCGTAAGCCTGATGAGTCGTAGCATGTTAAGTCGAAACCTTCTTAAGTCGTAGAGACTTTAACTCGTTGAGTAGTTAAGCCGGAGACTTCTTAACTTCTTAAGTCGTAGGTCGCTTAACTCGCTGAGTCGTCAAGCCCTCAAGTCGTACATCCACTGAGTCGTAAACTTGTTAACTCGTAAATTGTTACGTCCCACCATGTCTCAGGTCGCTAACCTTTTAACTCGTAGGTCGCTGAGTGGGACCATTCCTTAGATCGGAGTCTACTGAGTCATAGATCATCTAAGTCAACTTGTTAAGTCTCGCAATCCTTAACTCGTTAAGTCTTGAGACGTATACTTCTTAGGTCGTGGATAATTCAGGGTTAACATTTGCCCCTCGAAATACACGCCTAAGTCGTAGGTCGTGTGTTTCGATTCATTTTAGCTCGTGTGAGTCGATTCCAATTCCTTCGACCTGAGGTATAAAACGCTTAGGTCGTACCTCTTATCTTCTTCTTCCTATCACTCGTGCTTTAAGTCGTATCTGCCATTAACAAGATCTCAAGCTTCCAAAGGCGATTCCGACTCGATTTACCTCCAACCACTTCTAGTTACATCGCGTAAGCATCTTCTCCCTTTTCCCAATCGCTGACCATTGCTATCGACCTTTCTCCATGAATTCTTCCCTTGGTCCTTGCGAATACTGCTATGTAGGATATTCATGGAATTAAGGTGGCTTGATATGGCTTGTAATGATTTGTGATCTGTGGTGGTTTAGAAATAGGGTTGACGAAGAAACTAACCGGTGAATGGGTTAACGGGTTGGATAGTTAAGGGTTAGGAGTTGGATGGATATATGGTTAACGAATTAGGGATCAAACGAGTCAGGAGTTAGATGGACTAAATTCTGGATCGACTTATCACTTACAGTAACCTAAGCTTTGAGTCGTAGCCGAGTCACGACTTACGACTTAGAGAATAATTGACCCTAGCTCGCAGGAACCATTTGAGTCGTTTTGCGACTTAACACTTCAGACTTTGCTTGAATGTGGTACGATTGGAGAGTTACGACTCAACTTGATTCATAGCATATCTTTTAGTCTGTGACCGAGCTAGAACTTGAGGAAAATCTGACCCATGCTAAGTCGAGAATGAGTTAGAACTTGAGCAAATTTTGCACTGCCTTGAATGTTAAGACCTGAGTTGTTTGAACTTTGTTGCATTCTTTTGTAGATTGTCAATAATTCTAACTGCCTGTTATAACATTTACAAAAAACTGGGACGAATATACTGCCACCGACTGCCCACATCGAATGACAGATTAGTTGATAAAGATTAAATTAAATTAAATGAACTGTATGAGTGAAATGCTACACAATAACCAACTCAAGTGAAGTATTAAGGCAAAATCGTAATGGTTAACTAAAACTGATTTGTCTGCATTAACACTGCACTTGAGCATTAACAAGTTCTAAAATCTCATAATCGACTAATTGTCAGTTAGTTTAATTCCAGTTATACTTGCTTTTTCTTATTTTCTTTAGTTTTGCACAGCACTTCACACTTTTAGGAAACGTGCACCTTCACTTTTGAACATTCGGCTGATTGTGTAGAATGGCATCTCATCAAGAAGACTTGGAATCAGCTGGAGAAGCTTTTCCAATTGCTACCCCGCTGAATGATCCCCCGGAAAGGATTCCTACCACTCTGAGTCATAAAGTCTTCCGTCAACTATGCACCCAGTTTGGCATCGCTGAATCTGACGCTTTGCTCCCTGGAGTAAATGACACTGCTGATAGGCCGCCCCACGGCTTTATTGCAGTGAACCGCCAAATGTGCTTGAGTGGAGCGATTCCCCCATTTAATGACTGTCTTCGAGAACTTCTCCTTCAATTATCTATCTCCCCTTTTCAACTTCATCCTAATGGCTACGCCATCCTGATGGGACTGTGTGTGCTTTTTAGGAGAATGCTGGACCGTTTTCCCAGTTTTGGAGAAATTTGCTTTCTATGCTCATTTACAAAGAACAAAGACCATCCCTCTATCACAGTTGTAAGGAGTGCCAGGAATCGTAAACTGATTATTGGTCTTCCCGAAAGCGTTCCTGGGTTTCTGAGCCAGTTTTTCTTTGTTCGTTGTCCCCCGGGATTTTACGCCATTTGGAGAGTGGAAAGTACGATTATCTATCTTTTCCCTGTGTTTTCTAAATTCTTTGAAGTCCAAATTGTCAAGTGTTAACTTCTTTTTCTACTGTTTCAGCGCTTCCTCCCCCCTCTAGGGAACCTCGTCACAAGACTACCTTTGAGAGGCTTATGGCCGTGCCGGTTGAGGAGAGGAGTGTTCAATTTCTATTGAGAGATGAGTTCCTCCATGAATTTGGACTCTTACATCCTTCCCGTTCCACTCAACCACATGAAGTCCCTGATTCTCCTGCTGAGGAGTCAGATGCCCCTGTTCCTGCTAAAGAACTTTTACCGCAAGATCTTACCGCTGAGACTTCATTGGTAAAGTGTTCTACTCCTACCGACATTGCTGGATCGTCCAGTAAGTTAGCACTTGCCCCGGTTGTTGAAGAGGAGGAAAATCTTCACACTCTTGAAAAGACGGCTGAGGTGGAAGTTGAAAAAGATAATTCTCCCACGCACCATGGTGATGATACTTTTGACAGTCTGAGCGACATTATGATAACCTCTCAGGAGCTCTTTAAAGATGATGTTTCTAAAGTGGTCCCTCCTGTTATCGAAGCAACTTCTTCTTTGCAACAAACCACAACGCCTTCTATACAAGCCGTCACCATTTCCACACAAAAAAGTGGTTTGTAGTCCGACGCGCATAGCCCACACGCCACACACACTTAGGATTTTGGCACTTATATGCACTTAGCTCCTTTAATTTGAAAATTTCTAAGACTTGCCTTTCTTTTTCAATTTCAGGTTCTACAATGAGACGCTCCGGCTCATATTATGACTCATTTCAGCGTCATGGAGGACGTGGATCCTATGACTTCAGGAAATATCTTGGTGACTAGAGAGAGACAGATGAGGAACGGGCCGAAAGGAAGGCTCAAGAAAAATGGGATTATGAGCAGCGGCAGAGAAGAAGAGATGCTGATCGATATGATTCTTCTTACAGAACTCACGATTCTCATAAGCGAAAGTCTTATGATGACAAAGAGAAGACTCAAATTACTGATGAATCGAGCAAACGGTCTAAGCCAAGTGACGCGTCTGCTATTTCTGAGAAGACTAACGCTCCCATTCCTTCTGACATTCCGGCCGGTTCTCCTCCTCTAAAGGGATCTGATATTCAAACCATCATTAACAGGCCAAAATATCAAGTTAAAGACGGCCCTCCAACGCTTCAGAGCCGATTTCCAAATTGGTGTCTAAGAGAAGTCCGTTTCGACTTAGATTTGGTTCCTATTGATAAGCAGGCAATGCTGAGAAATGTCGATGCTGTCAAGCTTGATATTGAAAGAATGTCTGGATGGCAGAAGTTGGTTGATGAACTTCAAAGGATCAACCATTTTAACCTTGAGGCGATGATGACCATGGAGAACGATAAATCGGAATGGGACAAATGGCGCAAGCAGCATGATGCGGAGATGACGAGCATTGCAGATGACAATGCAAAGCTTGCGTCTGAAGTTAAGCAGCTTAAGGAAAATCTCGCTTCTTCTTCTGCATCATATACTCAAAAAGAAGAAGTTTTTCAGAAGCAAGTGCGGGATGCACATGCTGCACAAAGAGATGTAGAAATGAAGCTTGCCGCCGAACAGCACGTTAATGAGAAGTATCGCACAGAAAACGTCGAACTGCAGGAAAAAGTCACTTCCCAGAACGTGGAGATTGAGTTACTAAAGTCTCGGCTTGCCAAGGCTGAGACAGCTCGTGATGAGGCTATTACTGGTAGGGTTGCTGCCATTGCCGAAAAAGAAGCGGCTGAGCAATCACATGAGGCAACGAAAGCAAACATCAGTTCTACCTTATTCGACTTTTATTTACACTGCGTTCTGGGTCGTGGGAGCCTTGCTTTTCTAGGTCCAGATTATGAAATCACTCTGGCTGAAGTGTGGGAAGCCGCACTTGATATGTTTAAAGGTGCTGGCTATGATGAAGCAAAATTTGAGGAAGCAAAGTTTGAGGCTCGCTATCTTGATGATGAGGCTCGCGCCGCTCTTGTTAGAGGGAAGGAGCAGCTTGCTAAAGCACGGGCTGAATCACTGGGAGAAGAGCTTTCAAAAGAGGAAGCTCTTTTAACTGCCCCTGTTCATACTTCTACTTCGGCTGTTGCAAACATTATGGATTCCAGCTCTCATCCTTCACATCCAGTTGTGACCACTCCGATAGAAGAAGAGGCAATGAAGGACTTTCAGGCTCGGGAATTTGAGATTGATCTCGCTAAACCGGCTTCTTCAGGTAACTTTGACGACTCACGGTCTTCTTTTTTCTCGGAGAATACTGATTTTGATTTCCTTTATTATGCAGCAGACGTGCCGGAAACTGTACCATCTTCTCCTTCTTCAGCTGCCGTTCCTCCTTCTTCTCAAGTTGCTCCTCTTCCAGCTTCCCAACTAGGTCCACAGGAAGAACAGATAGCAGCCCTTCAAGGCTTGGACGAACCACCTGCCTCCGAGGAGCAGAAAGCAGAAGATCTGGAAGATAGCGAGAAGACCCCTGAGCAGTCTTTTGACTACGACACAAAACTTTCTACATTTCTTACTCCGGGGAGTGAGTCTTCTTCCAAGAAGAAGGGGGAACGTGTGGTTTCGAAGAAGGGAAAGAAGAGTTCTTCTGCTGCTGGGGATGAAGCAGAGATCGATCCGGCTGAGTCTCTTTCTCCTTCTTCTCCGATACGGCCTACGAAGCTAATTACCAGGCCGGGTAAAAGCTCCAAGGGTAGGAAGAAGGAGAAATGAGTTTGATTTTGTCTTTTCTGCTTTTTGTATGCATTGACCGGAGATTGTGCGGATACCGGTCTTCGCTTCTTTTTGTAACCTGTACAATGTAAAAATTTCTCATAGTGTTGAAATAAATAGATATTTTTTTTTGTACAAATCCTTGTGTATGAAGGAATACATCTGTTTTTCATTTGAAGTGTAGAGTAAACGATTCTTTCTACTTGTACAAACTTTTTGTCTGTGTTTCAAGAACGCATTTACTCCACCTCTTTATTACGTGATATTGCAATGAACTTGTGGTATGTCGCTTGTATATTACTTTTATTAATGTAACTGGATTGTATAATGTTGCCCCCATACCACAAGTATATTGTAATATTTCTTGCTTTCTCAAGACCGATACTCTTATTTTAGAGAATAACTTTCCACTTTTTCAGGGAAGAATCATTCTGCTTTTTAATAGAGTATATCTTGCCTTTGGAGAAATTTTTATTTTCTTTTTCTTCCTGAAGAACATTTCGACTTCTGGGAATGATCACTTTTATGTGTTTGAAAGTGAATTTTCCTGTACAATGAAATGAGCTTCTGAAGAAGGTTTTGATTTTATGCCCCAGTAAAGGGTTTATTTTTGGTACTTCAAGCAAGGTGAAGTACGCCTCCGAAGAGGTCTTTTGGTCTCCGAAGAGAAGCAGTTTTAGCATTTCAGCTCTGGTGAAGTGGGTCTCCGAAGAGAAGCATTTTGCACTTCTACACGGGTGAAATGTGCCTCCGAAAAGGGCTTTTTAGTATTTCATCACTGGTGAAGTGGGTCTCCGAAGAGAAGCATTTTGCACTTCTACACGGGTGAAATGTGCCTCCGAAAAGGGCTTTTGCCTCCGAAGATGGCTTGTGCCTCCGAAGAGGGCTTGTGCCTCCGAAGAGGGCTTGTGCCTCCGAAGAGGGCTTTTGCCTCCGAAGATGGCTTGTGCCTCCGAAGAGGGCTTGTGCCTCCGAAGAGGGCTTGTGCCTCCGAAGAGGGCTTGTGCCTCCGAAAAGGGCTTTTGCCTCCGAAGATTGCTTGTGCCTCCGAAGAGGGCTTGTGCCTCCGAAGAGGGCTTGTGATTGCCTAGAAGTTACTTTCTCATGGTCGGAGGGGTCCACGGGACAGGCGTAAGTTGCTTGATTGGATGTTTGTTTGTACAAACGATCGCAATCAATTAACAAGGTGCCCCTTTGGTGGTCCTACCAATCTTTTTGATTGAGGAAAGCACTCCCATTTATTGGCGTGCCTCGTTAGAGGGCTTTGGTTGGTGTGCCAGGAAGGTTGCGTCTTAGGAGCAAGTAGATCCACGGGATGGACACAAGCTGCCTGATCGGATGCATCACAATCAGTTAGCGAGGGTCTTATTCCTTCTGCTTGGGAAGGTATCCCTTTAGTGGATCTACCGGCTTTCCTGTTGAGAGGCATACCTCCCTTTGGCAACTTCCATGTTTGCCCGCTCATGTTGTATCATCATCTGCTAATCTGCGATCCTTTATCATCGTTTCCAAGCGCGTCTTCCTTTCTTTTGCAAGTAAACTGCTTTATCCGAAGAAGTAGACTTCACTGATGAATGACTCCACAGAGTAAACGCAAGTTATTTGGTTGGATGCCTTTTTATATCAACAATCGCAACCAGTTAACAAGGGCTTGACACAGTAGAGCCGTCAACTTTTTATGTGAAGTTTCTCTTGTATGGGATTTGAGTTTGGAATTTTTGTTGCTTGAAATTTGCTTTAATAAATGATTTGTAAGGCTCGCTTAGCTTTGCGATGGGTGAGCTTTGCTTTAATGACCTGCAATATTAGATCGACATTTTAGCAATACATTTAGAGTATTTACACATCGAAATATAACAGGCATTTTACAATAGAAAACACAGAATGCATAGTTTTTCATTATTGAGTCACGCTGATTTCTCAGCGGTTTACAATGTAAAAAATTACACATCCATCATTATCTTTACAAATTCAAGCAATGCTGTTAAGTAAAAATGAATGCTAGTTATTGTTGTTTCAGAATCTCCAAGCTGGATTTCCATTTGTGCTTGATTCATAGCTTTTGGATTTTTATGCCAGAGTTAGTGAGAGATGCCCCAGCCGCAGTTTTGTGGGTAATTAGTAGTCATCCCAACTTCTGCTTGCTGGGTATGGTCCCCCTGTGATAGCATTAATGACAAGCTTTTCTGAATCTTGCACTGCAGTGTTGTTGTGAGAATCGGATTGATGGGTAGGGTGTTGTTGATCCCGAGTGGGTGAGGTTGGATCGACTCCGCTTCTCTTAACGTATTGTTGGAGTTTACCTTATTCCAGCAATTCTTCAATCACTTTCTTTAACTGGCGACATTGGTCAGTGTCATGGCCAGGTTGATTGTGAAATTGGCAGAATTTTCCATTACTCTTTGCACCTTTCGTCATCTCAGGTGGCTTAGGATACCGGACAACGTCTTTTGTTGCAAAAAAGATATTTCTTGGTGTATCAGTTAAAGGAGTATAATCCGAAGAATTAAAGCGGCGAGGTTTCTTTTCATTTCCCTGGCTCTTTCCTCCTTCATTCTCCCTTTTCTGACTTTCAGATTCTCTTTTCTTAGATGGGACACTGTTATTATTAGTTTGGGCAGTAACCACCTTCGACGTCGTAGAAATGCTTTCAAGGCGAATGAATTCGTCGGCCTTTTTATAAAATTTATCAAGTGAGTTCGGTTCCTTCATCTTTAGCCATATTCCAAATTTACTCGATTTATCAATGGCTCGCATCAAATAAGTCAGGATCATGCGTGGTTCCGCATTTTCTACTTCGGCTAAAGCTATATTGAAACGGCTCAAGAAAGATTTGATCGATTCTCCGGGCGCTTGTTCAAGGTTAGACAGTGACATTATATCCTTAGCTTTTGAAGCATACAATCTGAACTGTTCTTTAAACTTTTGCGTTAAGTCGGAGAACTTATCTACAGACCGAACTGGAAGCTTTGTGAACCAAAGTAAAGCCACGCCTTCGAGGTAAACCGGAAAGTATCGACACTTGATCTCGTCTGATGCTCTTGCACCGGTCATATGCCAATCGTATTTGTATAGGAAATGATTAGGGTCAGTAGTTCCCCTATAGGCTTGGATAGTAGGAGGTGCAAATTTCCTTGGAAATTCCGCTCTCAGGATCCTTTCAGTAAACGGAGTTTTTCTTGGCGCAAATCCCCAGTCAGCCTCATCCTCTTCCCTTTGCATGCTCTCTTTCATGATGCGGCCAACCATTTCAGACAGGTACTCTTTATTGTTCAAAGACACCTCCGGGCAAGCACCAGTTCTTCCCTCGGAAGTTTGCCCGGGCATATGTTCATGACAAGTTGGTTGCGGCATAGAACCATCAGCTTGGAAAGGTGGCATTTCAGGAAGGTTGGTTTGATGGTTTTCTGGTTGACGATTTGCCCCGAGCAGGGCAGTTATTCTATCCATCATCAAAGCATTTTGAGTTTCAATTTGTTGGTATAATCCAGAAACTGCGTCATCCAATTCAGCCCTGGTGACTCCAACGGTTGGAGTTGCTTGGTCTGTTGTTGGGGAAGCGGAAGTCCCTTCGTGAGCATTTCCGGATCTGATAGGTCTACCTCTTCTTCCAGGAGCCATTATTTCGGATCTGGTTTTTAAGAGAGGTTATTTTTATGAATCTTTGCGAAGCAACGGTGGATGATCGCCTGAGTTCAATTCTCAGTGAAAGCACCAAAATGTTAACGGTAAAAAGTGAACGCTAACACCCGGTGTGTGTAATAGAATTGTGAAAGCACCACCCGTTAGTACGGGAACAGAATATAAGCTGAAAATAGCAGAAAAGCAGTAAATGAACAGCAGATTTATAGTGGTTCGGCCCGTAATTGAGCCTACGTCCACTTTATAGTCTTTTATTGCTGATTCGGTTACAATTTGATACAATATCCTTCAAAATACAATACAACTTGATCATGAAAACACTCTTGACTACTAGCTCGATCTTTGATGATGAAACTCGACGAATCCGTGTTGGATGTAAGGAGCTCTTCTCGAAGATTGTTGTAGTGTCTCGAATGCTTGAAGATCTTTGATTGCTGAATGAGAGGAGGCTTCGACAGCGTAACGGCGCTTGGAGAAATGAATGGCCCAAAAAAAAGTTGTTTTCATGTTGGAAGTGGTGGCCTATTTATAGGAGCAGATTTCTGAGCTCTCGGTTTGGCCAAGTCATGAGTCGTGACCGACTCATGGTAAGTCGTAACTCGTATTCGACTTAAGATGTCTCGTGGGCGCCATATTTGGTCCATCTTGTGGCTTAGTTGGAAGACAAGTGCTAAGTCGTAGTCGACTCATCAGATCAAAGTAGCACAGGTCAGGGCTTTGGATTCCAGCTTGATAGCCTTTAAGTTGTAAGCCTGATGAGTCGTAAGACCTCATGAATCGTAAATCTCCATGAGTCGTAAATCTGATGAGTCGTAAGACCTTATGAGTCGTAAGTTTTCTTGACTCGTTGAACCGTCTGGACCATGAGTCGTAGATGGCTTAACCCATTGAGTCGTGTAACACCTCATGAGTCGTAGAACCTCATGAGTCGTAGAGCCTTTAAGTTGTTAGGCCGTTGATTCTTTTCAATCACTAAGTCGCCACATAACTTAAGTTGTTCACTTCTTATCTCGCAGGACTATGAGTCGTACACCTCTTATCTCGTAAGACCATGAGTCGTAAGAAGCTTGTCTCGTTGAGTCATGAAGCTCTTAAGTCGTAGGCCACTTATAGCAAATCATGAGTCGTAGACGACTTATAGCAAACCATGAGTCGTAGACGACTTATAGCAAACCATGAGTCGTAGACGACTTAAGGCCTTCCAGATAGTTAGGTCGCTAGGCAAGTTAAGTCGCTGAGTCTCTTAAGTCGTAGAAGAGTTAACTTGATGAGTCGTACAGACTTTGTGAGTCGTAAGATCCTCTTGAGTCGTAAGCCTGATGAGTCGTAGCATGTTAAGTCGAAACCTTCTTAAGTCGTAGAGACTTTAACTCGTTGAGTAGTTAAGCCGGAGACTTCTTAACTTCTTAAGTCGTAGGTCGCTTAACTCGCTGAGTCGTCAAGCCCTCAAGTCGTACATCCACTGAGTCGTAAACTTGTTAACTCGTAAATTGTTACGTCCCACCATGTCTCAGGTCGCTAACCTTTTAACTCGTAGGTCGCTGAGTGGGACCATTCCTTAGATCGGAGTCTACTGAGTCATAGATCATCTAAGTCAACTTGTTAAGTCTCGCAATCCTTAACTCGTTAAGTCTTGAGACGTATACTTCTTAGGTCGTGGATAATTCAGGGTTAACAATATACATTTGCTTGACTCATATTTGTAGTCTGCACCTCTACCTTGATTTTGTGATGCCTTACTTGTTGCACTGTTGTTGAATTGTCTGCATTGCACTACTTCATTTTGTATTTGTTTTGATCCACTTTGTCACTGCATATCTATATATGCTTGACATGTTTGCATTTGTTTTGCATCCATGTTGATATTGTGCATTTAGTTCCAGTGCACTTTGATCATTGTAGTCTAGATCCTTTTGTTGCATGCACTTTGTATAGTTACCACTGTTTCAAGTATGTGGTCTTCATTATTCATGTATCTTGATTTCATATGTCTGCAACCTTGAATTTCCTCTGGCTTGTTTGTAGTTGATCTGTTCTTAACTGCTGCATTTGGTAGCTCTGTGCTTGTTTGCATTCACTCCAGATATTCTTCACTTTTGTCTATGTTGATACTGTATGCTTGCATATCCAAATTGCATATGTACTGATCTTTGGTGGCTGATCATTTGTGTGTCACTGCTACATATATCACTCTATTTCACCTATGCTACATGCTGTTTGTTGTCCATATATGATACAGTTGCCTTCATTCCAGTCTGGTTCATTACTGGTGTGTCTGTGTTGTTGCTTTTGGATCCAGTGTACATTGATGCTTGATTTTGAATTTCACTGTGTACATGCACAGTTCATTGTTGCAGTGATCATTGATATTTTGGTCGAGGCCATTTGCAGTTGTGTTGAATCTGATTTTGATTTGACCTTGTGCACTTGAGTTGGCGAGGCAGTGCGCATGTATATATGCGTGTACTATAGCCACACCGCCTTGATTTTATTGGTATTTCTTTTGCTTTTGATGCATTGAATTTTTTTATGCATTTTATACTAGTGGCGAGGCCGTACACGTTAGCGTGTACGGCAGCCAATCAAACTTTGATGTTTTAAAGTGACAATTTCGATTGTTTTAAATTGATTTAGTCGATTTGATAAATTGTTTATTTATCTCTGTTGATGATTTAAATTTGCTGATTTTTGTTTAACACTGTTAAGTGTTATATCGACCGTCATCCGATTTCTTTGTTTAAAGAATCGAATAGACGGGAAATTATTGTGATTGTCGTCTATTTGATTATTATTGCTTATATGCACTAATAACTGAGTTTAAATTAGACTGGCCTGTGTATTATTTTCTTTTGAATGTAATACTCTGGTCAGACCGAGTATTTTACAGCTTGAAGATTTTCGAGCAGCAAAGTTAGAGAGAGAGGGTAAAAGAATCACTTTAGTTTTCAGGAGAAATTTGTATTTTAAGATATTCCGCTGTATAAATGTAACACATTGTATAAACTCTGATATTAGAAAGAAAAAAAAAGAAATAAAGATTCATTTGTTTTTAATTCATTGTTATTATTCCGTGTTTCTATGGCTGATTCTGTTTAAATTACATAAACTAAATAACAATCCGTATTTTTGAATGTTTCAAGTTGGTTTAATTACCGACTGGAAGCGGTCAGAAGGAGGGATGTTACAAAGGTGGTCCCTAGTCCGTAGGGCTTGACTAGTAAGCTGGTCCGGTAGTGTCAGACCAGGTGGTCCCTGGTCTGGCCCTACCGGACCAGACCAGGCTAGTTCGGCCCTGCCGGACCAGACTAGGTTGGATCGGCAGTGCCTTGCCGGACCAGGCGGGTCCAGCACAGTGCCGGAATTCCTGGTCTGACACTATGGCGACCAAAAATATGGTTCGGCATTTGCCAGACCAAGTGCGGGTCCGACATTTGCCGGATCAAGGAGGTCCGTCCTGGGACCAGACCAGGTGTTCGGTCCTAGAGCGTCGGACCTATGCGTGTCTGGTCCTCCTTGGCCGGACCAGGATGTCTAGCCCTGAGGGGCCGGACCTATGTGGGTCTAGTCCTCCTGGGCCGAACCAGGATGTCCAGCATGTGGGGCCGGACCTGTGTGGGTCCGGCCCCTGTAGGCTGGACCAGGCTGTCCGGCCTTGTAGGGCTGGACTTGTGTAGGTCCGGCCCTACCGAGTCGGGTTTTTTGGTTCGGCCCTGCTGGGCCGGACTCGTGTGGGTCCGGCCTAGGCTGTTAGGCCCTGCGAGGCCGGGCACGTGCGGGTCCAGCTCTGTTGGGCTGGATTTGGCGAGTCCGACCCTGTTGGGCCGGGCTTTGCTGGGCCTGTACGGACCGGATTTTGCAGGGCAGTTTCTTTGCTGGTTTAGGCAGGGCCGGGCCCTGGCCGAAAATGGTATTCAAGGCTTTATAGTCGGACCGTGTTAGGCAAATCTTAGAATGACCATATCTTTCAAATTGTTATTCGGATTGAGACGTGGTTCATACCGTTGCTCACATCTTGACCTTGTGAACATTTCTAAGCAGCTCTAAGTCTATTCAAGGACTTTGACAATTTTTCCTCTGACTTTTCATATTCACTATGCAGTGGCGAGAATGCCCACAACACATGAAATATCTCACTTTTGCTCTGTGAATTTGTAAATGTGAAAATTAGGGTCACATCCCTAAAACCAAATGTAATTCACAAAAACTCCTTCCGTTCGAAACTTTATAAATCCGGTCCCTATTTTTGTTTCAGCTTAATTCTTTTCCATAAATACCCTCGTTTATACTGTGCTTCATTTTTTTATCTGTGATTATTTGGTTTATATTGAACGATAAAATTATCCTTGCTTAATGATTTATCTGTTTGCAATAAAAGATTTTTACTGAAGTACTGTGTAAGTTCGTTTTCTGCAACAATTTGCAATAGTTGCATTTCTGCAACTATATGCAATAGTTGTAGAAAGTCTGCAACTATATGCAATAGTTGCAGACAGTTCCACAGCTATACCAAATAGTTGCAGAAATGTCAGCAACTATTGCATATAGTTTCTTTTCTGAAACTATACCATATAGTTGCAGAAATGTCTGCAACTATATGCAATAGTTGCAGACATTTCTGCAACTATTTGCAATAGTTGCATTTCTGCAACTATTTGAAATAGTTGCAGAAATGTCTGCAACTATATGAAATAGTTGCAGACATTTCCGCAACTATACCATATAGTTGCAGAAATATCTGCAACTATATGCAATAATTGCAGACATTTCTGCAACTATATCATATAGTTGCAGAAATATCTACAATTTTTTGCAATTTTTATAAATTTGAAAAAAAATCGAAAATGTTCAATATTTGCTGAATTGTCTGCAAATATTTGAAATAATTGCAGCTTTAATACAAATTTAAATTTTTGGTATCAACAATGGATCTCATTTTAAAGATCATAAAATTTGCAATTTTTGGTGAAAACGTTATGTTGATCCGGTTTTTGTAAATAAAGTTATACACGTTTGAAAAGTTAAAAACATAAAGGGTATTTGGGTCTTTTTGCGTGCGTGAATTTGAAAACAGGGAGCGGAAACATAAATGTTGGTTGTGAAGGATGTTTTCTCTATTTTAAAACTTGTTAGGGATGTGAGCCAAACTTACCCTTTGTAAATATTATACAAGGTTGTGCCTCTCCTTATATAGTCTTTAAGATGCTGAGCCTTGCTCACACCCTCTACCATGCCATGGAAGGCTCATCTCCCATTACTTCTCTTTCACATCGCTTCTCCTTTAGTTAAATACTTTTATACCCTTCTCCTTATAACATCTCTTATCCACTTGGAAGCTTCTAGAGCCTTCCATTGCTTTATGAATAGGAGTGTGTGTTAATTAGTTTTTAATGTATTCATTTGATCATTAGACGAGGGCAAAAGGGTTTGAACAACTTATATCGATTCAAAAGCTATTTACCGATAAACTGAGGTCACATTATCGATTTTTCTTCGAAGAATATATTTTTGTAAATAATTTTCAAAAACAAGTTACTTATCACTATTCTTTAATTAAATAATGTTTAACAAGGTTATTAAATCATATTTATAGTACTTAATTATATTTCAAAACATTTCAATATTCGAAGACGAATTGTTGGAATTTCCGTGTCACTACATTCTCCCCAACTTAGAACATTTCGTCCTCGTAGTTCAAACAAGAACGATAACCAAAAGAGATGGAAGAATAAGATATATATATATATATCTTACTACTAAAACAATATACAAACTAAACTGCAAACCAAAATGCATACTTTGCGACTCCACCTCAAGCGATGAGTTCGCTACAAAAGATGTACGATACTGAGATAAAAAGGAATCCTAATCTCTAAGCAACTATGGATGGAATTCCCTCAAACTTTCCTCTATCTTCCTCGTGCAACCCTGAGCACCCTTGCTCCATGGCACTTCTAACTTTAACAAAGGAAGAAGCACACAAGTACCCAATTAATATTCACAGTCTCTAGCAACTAATGCTTGTTGTTTGCTCCGGTTCAAAACTCTCCCATTGCCCAAGAACGATAAACTATCTACTAAGAATACCTTACACTCAACAGCCTCAGGTCATTACTTAGACGATTATTTATGCTACCTTATAACAAATCGAAGAATCATTCCCCAAACTCTTCAGAAGCCAACATAACACATCATACAATTGTACTAAAACCCATATGATGCACATGGACCATCCGTATGCAAAATCTGATCTGATCACCTACTCTATCACATAAATTTCACTTTCAAACTAGTATAGGTCATTTGACCTCTCTAGTCGGACTTCGATTTGGTTCCTTGATTAGAAATCTCCATTCTCCTTACATAGCCATATACTATGATAGAAAACATCGAGACCATATACAAACCCATATCAAGTGTTTGCTGTCAAGAATCAAGCGGTAAATCCTTGTTCAGACCGGTGTAAATTACCTAGAAAACATGTACTCGAATACTGAATTAGGAATAGTCATGCAAATAAAACGATCTACGTTTAACTTATGTACTTACCCTATTGGTTTCTTAACTATACCCATTTCTTTATATCACATTTCTTTATACAAATAGTATGTCATTCCATACTAAAATCATTTATGAACCATTTCATAAGACCTAACTTCAAGTTTATAAACATTTTATAGCTTAAGTTCATACTCGTATAATACTCCACTACATTCTAAGAGTATATACCAAAACATTAATTTTTTATTAACATATATGTTTAACCATTTAACACTTGTTTTAACTTACTACCTTTTCAAATCTAAGTGTTATATAAACTCAACTTTATATTTTTTAAAACACATAACTATAAGTTCTATAATGATTCGGAAGTTTTCGTCTATCCCAAATCGCTGAAAATTTCCGTTTCATTTTAAAAATTGAAAACTAGCAAACAAAATATTATATCGTGACGCACATACCACACTTTCCTAATGCATAGGCTGCATGTGTCCATGAAATAACTTAAAAAGAAAACTTTAGAGCTAAACACCAGTTTTCATTTCAAATCATTTTGAAATAATATGTACATATAGCTTTTGTATATCAAATGATACTTTGGGATTTAAATCGAATCTATTTTACTAAAACAACTTTGTATCCCTTACTTAGAAACCCGAAAAGAACATTGATGATGCTGCAGTCATCACCGAAATTATTTTCAAGCGACAAAGGTGAGTTTAGTACATCCAAAACATACTTTTGGTACTTAACCAAAATCATTCCAAAGTGGTATCAAATACTTCGTATAATAATACTAAGTATCATGATCTAAACCAATCCCCAAATATTTACTTTTAGAAAGACTAATATTATTTTCTCCGAAATCTTGAAAAACATTTTCAAAGATATCGGAATTTAAGTTCTCAAATTCTCTACTTAAATCCTTTTCATTTATAAACCATGTTTTATAAACTATACTTATAAAAATTCATCTTCTTATATAAATCTTTTCACAAATATTTATTTCCAAAATATACTATCTTTCCTTTTGATTATAGTAAACATCTTTTACTAAATTTTAACTTCTAACCTAACATTATCACCAAACGTCTTATAGTCAAACCGTGAAACTCAATTCATAAGGTATTTGTTTTAGTGTACCTATAATTACTGCCTACCCAACCCATGATGTAGAAAGGTAAAGCTGTTCATAAACTAGTTGAGCACAAATTAACAACAAACAATAGTCAATGATCCTAAATTGGATGAGCATGATTAAATAATCATCAAGGTTATAGGATATGAAACTATGAGAAGCACTAGAGTCAAACAATCATGAATAGGAAAGCCATAAACATATAGTATACTCTTAAGAATCTGCTTTCCCTTCTCAGCTGTAGAAATGGAAGGTGTTGAAGAAACAACAAAGACTCTAGGCTGCTCTCCTTTCTTGAGCATGGAACAATCTCTAACAAAATGACAAGGCTGATGGCAACCGTAACAACCTTTCGGTGCAAACTGTGGTACCTCCCTTATTGATGCCTTTACCATCTGCCCTACTCCTCCCTTCTTACTGTTTTTTGCAAAGTGGACCTTCTGCCCACACCGATGGCAACCATGGTTGGATATATACTTCGACTGCTGAAATTTCGCTTATTGCTCCCAATTAGTATAGAAGCAAGAGGATTTGGTGCAGAAACAACAGGCTTCGATGCCAAACTCTCAGATCTCAAACCCATATTCACCGAATTCCCAAAAGGCCCCATAAGGTGATTAGTCATATCTCTCTGAAACTCATGATGCATACCCATAATTGAACATCTTGTTCTTCTTCAGTGGCGTGTCAACTAATCCTAACCCGAACTGAGACAAAGTAATGAACTGATTCTCATACTCCGCCACAGTCATGGCCCTATGATTTAGATCCAAGAAACTCTTAAACAACAACTGTAATAGAACGCCACCAATCCATGGCTGCATCTATCAGATGTCGTGATGCCAACCTACGCTTTATCGCATCATCTAGCCCTATATCTTCAAATATCTGATCACATAATTTGAGCCAAAACTGAACTTCTATAATAGTCTCCATGCTACTAAACCTCTTTCCAGCACTTTCCCATAATCGTGGCGGAGCGAAGCAAAACTCATCTAAGGCCTTACCTGCATGATCTCCTCTACGAAATTCACCCTTAGTTCCTCACCTGGAGCAACATTCCTCGGTGCTCGATTCCTGCCATTCATGATTGTACTACCGCGACTACCTCTAGCATTGGCAGCTCCAGTAATCATAGTTTTTACTATCTAACTAAGGCAAAACTTCTTTTAGGACATGGAAGGATAGAGTTAATTCAAAGTAGGAGTTGCTAGAAGGAGATATTCTTAAGGAATAATTTTTAAAGTTTATTTTTCAAAATATAAATACGCTCTCATATGTATAATATACTCTACTCATTTTAGGGTGTCGACTCATTCTAGGGTGTCGCTTAACCTATATCTAATGAACCATATCCAACCAAAGCCAAGGTGTTCACTTAACCTTGAGCTCTGACACCAAATGTAACGACCCGACTTATCGACCCTCGAATGTCGACACTAAATACATTCACATTATTCATATGCCAAACGCCTAAGAGTCGAAAAGACAAAATAGAACAAGAAAGAGAGAACATAACATTAGAATCTCACAATGGAACGATAATATATAATATAAAAGGAACGGTACAAAGGGTTGTTCTAAATACAAAAATTTTAGATTTACCAAAACCTAAGTACTATCATTAGCCTTGACGGTTATAGTTGTCTGTCCTTTCAATGTTGATATATACAATATAGTAATGCAGTGGAAATAATAATACTACTGTAGGTAATCATCTAGCTTCTCTTCATAAGCTCCAAAGCGTCCAAAGCTAAATCTAAAAATATACACCGGCTAACCTGAGCATTATAAGAAAATAACACCTAGATCAGTCTAGTAAACCTGTAACGATCCCGAAATTTAAATTTATTCAAATTAATAATTAAATGAATTTTTGAATTTAATTGAGTAATTAAATAAATTTTTGATAAAAAATTGTAAATTTAATTAGGGAAATTTGAGCGAGTTTCCCCGAGTCCCAATTTTTTTTGAACGATCATTTAAATTTAATGTTTGTATATATTGGATTTAAAATTAAATCTTAAATAAATGGTTTAATAATGATAATTGATGATAATGAATATTAGAGTTGATGGTTAATAATGATTTGAGTTATAAAATAATATAAGACAATAAATATTTAAACTAGAAATAGAAAATAATATAAGGTAAATTTTAATAAAAATGGAGAGTAGAACATTTGCGTAATTTTAACAACATATTAAAATAGAATCTCATGTATATAAAACAACAAGTAAACAAGACAAAGGCAAGAGAAAAGATAAAAGTTTACTCAAGTGCTTACATTCAAGAGTAAACAAATAGATGTGTGTAAGCTTACAAATGAAGAGACAACAAATGTACATGCAAATATGTATTGTATAAGTATGTAGGCTGGGAAAAAAATAAAATACCTATGCAAGTATAAAACCAGATATTCAAGTATGCAAATCAAAGAACTACAAACAAGAAACTGTACATACATATTAACAAATAGCATAGGTTGTAAACCAAATAGACAAGCATGTAATGCCATCATCTCAGCCGAGTAAAGTAATAGGTATGCAGGCAAGTAAAAGAAAGTAGATAGTAGATAAAGTAATAAACAAAAGAAAGCTATCATTATCATCTTCAAACATGCTACAGCTGAGACAAAGCAAATATGTATTTTTGGTATGTACACTTGCAAATTTAACCAAACCAACAAGATAAAATTCAAAGTTAAAAAGAAAAGAAACAAATAAAATACATATACACTTAAACAAATACAAGCCATCACTATCATCTCAAATTTGTACAGCCGAGATCTTGTAAATGAAACAAAGATGTGAACAGGCAAAACAAATTCAAACAAGTACAAATACAAGCATGATATCAGCCGAGAAAAAAGGAATGCAAGATATCTCACCCATGCTATTGCACAAAAATAATACAACACCCTGTAACCTCATTCTTCATATACATATCACCTTCCTTTTCATTCAGTTTCGTCCATTCTAAGTAAAAGAAAACTGAGAGAATATCATCTTATATTCAAACCAAACATCAACCTAAACATCTCAGATTTAAACATCAAAACAATCAAACTTCAGCCTGGAAAAAGGAATCAAAGTAAAATGAAAATTAGAGAGTTTAAAGCCAAGCAGAGATCTGGAAACCAAAATCTGGAAATCAAGAGCAAAGTAACTAATTCAACTTCAAGCAAAGTTTTCAGATTTAAAAACTAAAAGCTCTGCTCTTCTTTCTCTGTTCTTCTTTCTTCCCATCAGGTGAGCAACCCTTCGACCTTGTTGTTTATTGCTTGAAATTACATTTTGAACTATGATGTAGCTATGCTAATAGGGTGTGTGAATGTGGCTGCATGTTGAAATGTATGTGTGCATGTTATAGGAGAAAAATCAACCCTGTTTTCACCATACAGGTTTAAAGCCTGACCATTTTTTCGATCTACTTGATTTTTGGATTCAGTATTAAAACAAAAGTTGGTTGTTATGGTATAAACTTGAGATTAAAAATTTATATGAGTTAAAACCAAGTTTAACTTGCTCTGGAAAACAAGATAACCCAGCTAATTTCAAAAAGAGCAAGAATTCGAACATCGTAATTGATGAATTCAGATGTGTACATGGGATTGTTTTACTTTAATATGATTTTTAAAGCTAGAATCAAAATTTTTAAAGCTAGGATCAAGTAGCAGTTCGAAGTTGAACTGGAAATGGGTTTTTACCATTTTCTGGTGATCGGTGAACGTGGGGCTCTCGAGGTTTCGTGGAGGCGTGGAGGGACGTACGGAGATTCGAGGAAAAATGGTGGGATATGCTCCAGCTCAACGTGGCGATAGCGGCGACCAAATTAAAATTTTAAACCTAGTTTTAAAGGGATCACATATTTGATTCGTTCGTCACCACTAATGGATCGAGTGGCGCGGAAGTTTGGGAAGTGGAAGCTGGGGAGTAGTCGCGTCGATGACCGGAGCTTCGTGGGTTCTCATGGTCGGGATCGTGGATTCGAGACGTTGACAGGAATGGGTTCGTTTGGGTTCGAATGTTCCAGTTTGAGCTTGAAGCTCGTTTTTGTTTCTCTGGCGAATTCGTGATGATGGATGCTCGAGTTGATAGGGGGGTAGTAGGCGACTGGAAGATGGTCGCAGAGATGATCGTAGTCGGTCGGAGTAGGCGTACATGTGCACACGTGCACACGAGAGTGTGTGTCAGGCATAGTCGTGGGTTTGGGAAGGTGAAGTGGTACCGGGTTCTACTCGAAGTTATTGACGTGGAAACTCAAAGTAGATGAGGTTGGAGGAGAACTCGAAGCAGGCTCGGGGGAAATGGGATGTTGACTCGAAGCAATTTTTGTTTGGACTCGAATCAAATTTGAATCAAATTTTGTGTTACAGGCTTTAAAACCCGTCTGGTTTACAAAGTTTAAAGTCAAATTTTTAGATATAGATTCAAATAGAAATTTGGATCCATTTTTGAAATAAATGAAGTTTTATAAAATTTAAAAATATTTAAACAACTTTAAAATGTTCACGTATATTTTATTAAATCATTTGAAAAGAAATTTGGGTTTAAACTTTTATATTAATTTCTTGATAACAGTAAGTAAAGATTGGCAATTAATGATTAATTAAATAATTAGTGATTAATTATAAAATTTTAAAGGCTAATTAAATGGTAATTAACAATAATTAAATTGAGTTTAATTACTTAAGAATAGTAATTAAATAATTATGAATAGTTAATGAGGATCATTTACTTGAGAAATTGTGATAATTAATTAATGTGATAAATTAAGTTGTGAATTGTATTAAGTATAATTACTTAATAACGGTAATTTAGGAATAAATTATTCAATGTAAATAAGTGGGTTAATCGAATCTGTTTAAAAATTAAATTCTTAAGTTATTTTTTTTCAGGATAATCACTTGATAACTTTGAATAAAATTATTTAAAGAAGTAATTAGTTAAATAATGACTTGGAATTTTAGTTAATTATTTGTTAAATTAAAAGATTTATTTATGAGGTCAATAAATTAAGATAATTTAATAATTAGAAATTAACTGGTTCATTAAATTAGAATGATTAGTTAATAATTAAAGGTTAACAAATAAAATTTAAAAGGAAGATTTATTTCAAACAAATTGAAATTAACTTATGATAATTAACCCGGATTTATAAATTGATACATCTGATTTAAATTAATCGATTGATTAATAAATTCACTTATAGATATTTGGATTTGATTGGATGATTGAATTGTTCGATATCCCTGATATATGATGCTTTGTGATACACCTTGATTTATGTTGTGATCTGTAGTTTACTTACCTGTGATATATATATGTGATCTGTGAATGAACGATAAGCGTTATAGTTTATATCGCTTATCAACTATATCCTGTATTTTGTTATGTGATGATTGATGTTGCACTATTGTGTGTGAAACCCCTGGACCACACCTTTACACACACAAATATGGATTTCACATGGATATCGGTTAAGTCACAGATAATTTAAATTTAATGTTTTGAAATTGAAATTTTAATTTCAATTGATTTTGAAATTAGAAATTCGGGACGTTACAAAACCAGTTTGAGAAACTCAAAAAATATACAACAAGTAAAAGTAACTATTAAGAACGTATAGATTACCGTAATGGTTTTCCACCCAAATGAAACCAACCATCCATTGAGTGAATATATGGATATAATAGATAATGTGTAGGGTGTTGAACATAAATCTGAAATAACTGTTGTGCGTATGACACAACAATAATAGGTATACGATTAGTACCGCTAAGGTGCGCTTGTATATGGATTTTTCCAGGGAAATCTCTTTGGTCTAGCCGCATCCAAAATCCATGACAAGGATCAAAAACTACCATCCGAGCATCGTATATCTTTCTCTAGATAGGATACACTCTAAGGTAAACATAACTAGATCACCCTCAGTGTGTGATCCGAGCTATATCAACTCCCACTTGCAACAATCGATAAGTATCCCTAGATATGGAGTTGATATATCCTTGAGGTTAGCTAAACCTCTTAGCTATGTTCCTCCTCTGTTTTCTATCATTTTCCAAATATTGAGGCTACGTTCGACATCTTTCATACGAGTCTTCATCACTCGAACAATATACAAATCCCCAAATGGATTCTATAACATCCTGAAATTTTCAACCATTCGCATCCATACATGTCGGATTTGAATTGCTTAAAATATCAAATTGTTAATTTAAATTTGGCAAAACTCAGCATATATAGTAAATAAAATAATCACAGATCACAGATACAAAGTAATATAACAATAATGCAGCGGAAACAAAAGAATAGTAGTTCATGAAGCTACTATATATATAACAAAGTTAAACAAGATACAACAGAAGTCAAGAGTACATAGATCTCTCAATACATTAATCAAATACAAGATCTGAATGCATCATTAGAATCGACTGAACAACTGAAAGCAGGATAGATAGCTGGATCTCCAAGAGAAGCTCCAACTCCAAAGGTGAGTCTCAAATGCTGTATCACTCAGTCTGAATCGAGCGTAAAGAAAAACACAAAACACTCGAGTCAGGATTAACATTCTTATATCAATAAATCCAACTCAAGTGAAATAACAACTGAAATACGAGTAACTCAAAGGATGTTTGGGATAACCAACCTCTAAGGATCCGTTAAACTATCTACTATGTAGTAATATTTTTCTATTATAATAATGTCTAATAGTAAAATAAACATACTTTTTAATAGCGTCAAGTGGTTACCCATATAGCCCTTAACACGTAATAGTCCTAGTAGTCTATCTAGTATTAGCATACTCCCAAATCGGGGGCTACCCTCAATACTCCACAGGCTACGGGAGAAATCCAAACTCATAGTAAAGCTCGATATGGTAGGTGACACGGCACAACAAGGCAATGCCAAGGTAGATATACCAATTACGCATCCAGACTGGTGGTAACGCATAGCAACTACTACCGCCCACCTCGGAACACACTCCCAATCAAAATCGAAGGGTGGCCACCAAATCAATCACAAAGTAATAGAATGGTATCGAAGAAATGCGTCCGATCAGAGGTGTTACCTCATTGGCCCATCAATCGCTCCTGTTCAGTTGGGTCCACGTATATACCTTTAGGATCGTCGCTACCATCCTACTTCATTTTGGAATCTCCACCACGTACACAGTTGTTAAAGTGGTTTTCAGTATCGACAGAGAGTATGCCCATATCTGATCCCGGTCTCTTTAACAACCAAACGTTATTATAACACCGCGGTCATTTCAAAATAGTTTATACTTCAAAACCAAAATATCATTTCCATTTCAAAAACCAAATTAATACGATATCATTTCCATTTCAAATATATCCATTTCCAAAAATCACATCGCTTTCCAAAGTTATAACGCTTTCGAAATAGTAGTCTTTTAAAAATCAAGACACTTTGGAAATCACAACTTTGAAATCATAGCATTTTGGAAACCATAACACTTTCCTCTTAAACAGTTTAGATATTAAAATTAGTATATATAATAAAATAGTTTATAAATAAAATAGTTTATATAAATAGTTATAAGTTAAAATAGTTTATAATAAAATAATTTATATTAAAAATATTTATATTAAAATAGTTTATATTAAAATAATTTATAAAGTAAAATATCAATAGTTTTAAATATAATTTAAAATTACTTTATAAAAAAATAGTTTCCACAAATTCATAAATCAATTCAAATCAACTCGAATTCCAAATTTCACCTTTAATTCAATCTCAATTCATAAATTTCAACTCAATTCAATTTCTCAATAAATCATTTCAAATTTATATCGATTTCAAATACAGATTTAAACCACAAAATAATCCATTTAATTTCAATATATTTCAAAGCCAATATATTCAATAATTTCAAAACTAAATTCGATAATTTCATATATATACCAAATTCACTTTACTATTATTTAGTTTTGAAATATTTACTTAATCATTTCAATAACATCTAAATACAACTTAAATTTACAAATTTTAAATAAACAAAATATCCCATTTAAATTTATATAAGTTTGAAATATTCATTAAGTCCCTTTTAATCAAATTTAAGTTGTAAAACATATCTTTAAATTTTCAAATTTAATAAATTTCAAATCAAACTTATTTAAGTAAAATTCTTAAATAAATAACATTTCAAATCAATTTCAAATTTATCTTTCCAACCTGAATCATTATAAATTCTATATTTAAAAATATAAATTTTTTAAATAAATACTTAAACATATTTTATATCAACTTTATTAAATCAACTTTAATAAATCTTTAAAAATCAATATTTAATAAATTATATACTTCTTTCCAAAACCATAGAAATCATTTCAAAATCTTTATATATAGACCAACGGTGTCTGTATAAAATTTTCTACCATATGGTCAAGTGATACGGATATTTATCATTTCAATCCGTAATTTAAATATATACGGGTATATATCTTTTCAACCTGCAATCCCAAATTCAATTCAATGAAAATTGCTTGGGTTTATCATTTATACCCGTAATGATTTCCTCCTATTCTACAGATCGTTCGGGTATGTATCATTTCAACCCATAGTGAATTTTATATTAACAGGGAACTTGCAGAGTGATAACAGATATGATAATAATATAATAATCAGTAACATGCATATATCATCAGTGATAAATAACAGAAAATGGTGTCAGATGTCATAAGTGAACAGATACAGATAATGGCATATATATAGCAATGTGAATAACTAACAGTAGCATATTTCAATTGTCGTTTCAATTGAAATCAAATTTAATAAATATAAGAACGTTAATCGTGAGTGATTGCTCACCTTTTGAGGCTAGAGAGGATAGACACTGAAGTTGAGTTACGAATCCAAACACGAATTCCAAAGCAAAGTGAGATGGGCACGAATTTGATGGATAAAGCTGATAACAGAAATCGATGAAACAAATTGAATCGGTTTTTGATATAACTAAAAATATATACATTACCATTATATTATATATATTATTATTTGTTTTCTAAAATAATTTCAAAACATATATCTTCAAATCCATATTATATCCCAAAATCTTCAATTTAAACAAAATCCAATATATGACAAGAACTAATAGTTGAACACAAATCAACTGTAAGAAAAATATATATATTCATTTTTTTTAAAAAAAATATTTAATAACAAATATACTACTTCCAGACCAGATATTGTAATCTATAGATATATACTATAACTTATTTAAACTTATAATTTAAATCCATATACATTAAAATAACCATATGTGTATGCAGTTTAAAATCAATAGTAAATAAATGAATATACTATCTTTAAACTTTCATATAAAAAGATGCAGGCAACCCTATATATACATAGTATCAAGTAACAGTACAGAACTTCAAATATATGAAACAGCGAGTATTTCTTAAAATTTCAAAATATTTGTATAGATATACTAACAGATTTAAATATATATATATATATAACTAATCTGGAAACAAAACGAATAAATGCAAGCCATAAATAGTACGTACGTTACAATATACCTTAGCTGAAATATCATCACTTATCTATAAAGAAGTTTACAAACAAAATTTATATAAACTCAATATACACTATGATAACTTAATATAATACGCACCAGCAAACGAAACTTATATTTCGTATATAAAACAAAGATATGCACATTGAAAAATACAAACAAAACAACAAATATACAACCAACTTATAAATATATAAAGATCGAAACATATCTATATATATAAAATATCGAAATCAATACACATATTATATAAATACTTCTTTATATAACATTAATATATAATATACACACTAACATATAAATATATGGTATTGACCTATGCAGGCTTCCCCACAACTAAAGTATACTTAATATATTACAGTTTAGAAAGATCAGTATCAAATCTGACCTATATATACAAATATCAATTTTAATATAAATATATATATATATAAGATATATATATAACCGAGCCTATGAACAGAAAAATATATTACAAAGTTTTGACACACGCATACTTAGATAAACCTATATATATTTATATATGTATACAGTAGAATATATATAGACTTATAAACTTACTTTACATATCTACAGAGAAACTTCAGCTATCAAAGGGAGAGAGAGGAGAGGTGAGAGACGATTGGCCAAAGCAGGGTGGATCGATGGCAGGAGCTGTTGTGGTGGGTTGTGTGTTGAAGGCGGAGGCTGGTTGTTGGAAGGCACGGCTGTTGTTGAGGCCGTGTGTGGCTGAGATTGGCGGGGAAAGGCGAGGCAATGGGATGGCGATGGGGTTGCTGAGTTCGGGTAATCTGCAGGCCGAGGGAAGGTGAATAATGGTGGTCGAACAATAAATGGAAGAAGGAAAAAAAATTTAGAGGAAAAGAATGGAAGAAGAAGAACAGATGACTTCATGCAACATTATATTTAAATGAACAGTTTTCAATACTACAGACCCAAAAGCAAGAACACAAACCGGCATAAAATGAATATAACGATGGGAATTACAAAAGTCAAGAGTTTCAGAAAATATTTATTACAAACAACTGTTTGATGGGACGGTAGGTAGACGAAGTGACAGGAAACCCAAAAGTTTGAATTTGGTACCGGTACGATCACCGTTTCCGTGGATTCCACTGCGTACTGGACATCAAAACACAGAAGTGAATAAACCATAAAGATCGACACGATGAGATGGTCAAAACGGTATACAGATATTAGTTGTACGATCATCGTATCAAAAGTCGATAATCGGTACCGAAAATGCTGCTAAAACGCCAGGAATAAGATGAACGGAGCAATAACAGTCAAAATTTGGAGAAACGAAATATGACGTCTTACTCAGAAAATGATTTACAAATTTTCAATAGAAAAATATTCATATTTGAAAAACATTTTATTATCATCAATTTTAACTGATTTAAGTTGAAATAGAATTGCACCAGAAAATAAACTTTCATATTATCAGATGAAAATTTACCGTTTGCTATGTTTAAATAGACGTACTTCAAATATTGAATTTTTATTTCTAAATTTAATTTGTTAAAGTTCCACAAAATTCTAGTTAAATAAAATATTAAAATTATTAAAATTTGCGGGTACACTCTCCCCCACTCAAAACTTTTCGTCTCCAAATAGAAACGAGGTAGGAGAATAGAAACAACCAGAAAGAAAACAAATTTGAAATACAAAATAACAATTAATTTAAATCATATAAATTCCAATTTAAATTAATTGATATTCAATAATTGATTTAATCCGTTTGATTTCACTAAAATCAATCCTAACTATTTCTAAATTCATTATCTTATTGTCTAGTCATCCTCAATTAATAATTTTTAAATCATTAATTTGTATAATCATTTAATATACTCATATTTCATTCAATAAATTTAATTCTTTTATTCCAAATTATTATTAAATTTGTTCCACTTAATATATCTTATCACATATATTTAAAACATATATATTAATTTAAACCGTATAAATTTCAATTTAAATTAATTTATATTCAATAATTGATTTTAAATTCAAGGTATTTCCATAAGTTGATCTAATTTCAATTTATTAATTCCTTCAAAACAAATTCATTTGTCCCATCTATTATTCAATTAACTTATTATTCTATTTATCTCTATTAACATCTTTATAATAAAATTTAAGTGTATAACATTTATTATAACACTCAAATCTTTCCTTATAAAGTCATTTTATATTGTATATTATCCCATTACATTTTTAACTTCTGAATAATTTAAGTAAGTTATATCGAAATGAAATTGAGTATTATACAAATAGAATTTTCTCATTCAACTTATTTCAAGTTTAATTATTTATTCAAAATTTAAGAGTTAAATTTTCGATTCACTTCAAATCATTTAAAGATAAATGTATATATACACTATATATATCAAATCAAATTTAAAATCATATACCAATATATATATTATAAATTAAGTCATGTTTTAGAAATTCAAATCAATTAAATTTCCTAAAACAAAACTGTAGCAAGGCTACAAGATGGTCTCTTCGCTTTGAAACTCAAAAATGAATGTCGATGATGCTGCAGTCATCACCTAAATTATTTTCCAACGACAAAAGAGGAGTGTACTGATTTAAACTTTTAAAATTCTTTGGAAACAATTTCTGTTTGAAAATACTTTAAGTAATATACATTTTAAACCTTTAAATACCAAAGTTTGAAATCACCAAAAATTAAATTCCCAAAATTCCCGATTTAAATTCATTTCAATTCCAAATCAATTTATAAACCATGTTTATAAATTCATTTAGGATAATAAATGATAATCAAATATTATCATTTCAAACAACTATTTTAATTAACTTATTAAATTCCAGAAAATTATACTTATATCTATGATATAATCATACCAATTTATTTCATTTACCAAATTTGAAAATAATATTGTGTCAGTTTGCTCTTTTCAAGTGTTTTGGAAATCCTATCGATAGCGTTGATCAGACGAATCGAACGAAAACCCAAATCAACATCAACAACTCAAAAAACACAATATATAAAACATTTTAATATTAATTACAAATACACTCCCTCACTCAATAATACAAGAATAGATTTCAAACAAGGATAGAGACAGAGATTCAAATATAGAGGGGTCCTAATCAAAAAGAGTTCAAATAGAAGATAGGCTCGATAGGGAGATAAAATAATTGAATTACAAAATAGGGAGATAGATTTCAAAGAGAGAAAAGGATGAATAGACTTATATAAATCGCGGGCAACCTTAACCGGGTCAACCGTGACTTCAAAAAAAGAGCGAGGTAGAAATTCTGGAGCAAATCGATATTCGATCACTAGAGATAGAATTCAGGTCTAGCAAAAGATAACAGCATCGTAAACCGAGGATACAGAAATCTCCGGTGAATCAATACCGATTGTAAAGGAGTTTCACCCCTTTACAAATCATTCAAAGATTGGCGAGACCGCCGATTTATTATAGAGATCATTCGAAGTGGAGTTATGGGATACTCCAGAATCAAGAAGACACGAATAGGGGAGACAAGAATGGACTTTGGAAACGAAGGGACCGTTCCAAATTCAAGGAAAAACTAATCAAAGAGGAGGAGATTTGAATTCGAACGAAAGTGATTCTGTAATCAAATCTACTTTATATGCTGAGTTTGCTTAAAACCAAAGCTCTGATACCACATGTAACATCTAGAAATTTTCAACCATTCGCATCCATACATGTCGGATTTAAACTGCTTAAAATATCAGATTGTTAATTTAAATTTGGCAAAACTCAGCATATACAGTAAATAAAATAATCACAGATCACAGACACGGAGTAATATAACAATAATGCAGAGCAAACAAAAGAATAGTAGTTCATGAAGCTACTATATATATATAACAGAGTTAAATAAGATACAACAGAAGTCAAGAGTACATAGATCTCTCAATACAATAATCAAATACAAGATCTAAGTGCTTCACTGGAATCGACTGAACAACTGAAAGCAGGATAGATGGCTGGATCTCCAAGAGAAGCTCCAACTCCAAAGGTGAGTCTCGAATGCTATATCACTCGGTCTAACCCGAGCGTAAAGCAAAACACAAAACACTCGAGTCAGGATTAACATTCTTATATCAATAAATCCAACTCAAGTGAAATAACAACTGAAATACGAGTAACTCAAAGGATGTTTGGAATAACCATCCTCTAAGGATCCGTTAAACTATCTACTATGTAGTAATATTTCGCTATTATAATAATGTCTAATAGTAAAATAAACATGCTTTTTAATAGCGTCAAGGGGTTACCCATATAGCCCTTAACACGTAATAGTCCCAGTAGTCTATCCAGTATTAGCATACTCCCAAATCGGGGGCTACCCTCAATACTCCACATGCTACGGGAGAGAAAGAAACTTGACTCTTCATAACTATTTTGAAAAATGTTGTAGAAATAAAAAAAAATTCTAATTTCGTACTAAAAGAATGACAATAGAAGTTATTTTTTTGACATTTTTAAAACAAACTTTGTAAACATCCTCTTATCTTGCAAAAATTTTACATCTATTGTAAATGTAATGCTGTAGTAAGTTTTCTATTTTTCAAATTTGAAATTAATGTTGTAATTATTCATATAAAAAAGTTTGAAATTGATATAATCATCCTTTTATGTTATAATATGGCGTTAATTTATTTTGCTATGAGTTAGAGAAAGAAAATGGAATAAAATGGTTGGAATTGGCTGGCTTGCATAATGGAAGCATTAAAAGATAAGTTATCAAAACAGAGCAAAATAAATATGTCAATTTTTCAGATTCTGTCCAAAAAAACGAATAAAATATAAGAAAGGATAAAGGGAGGAGACCATAATACTATGTATCCACATGAACTACTGCAGCTATATCAAATAATGAGCGAGTTAGCATCACTTATATTGCAAAGAATCGTACTTATAATCTAAAATTCAGTACTTGTGTGTTTTATATAACATATTAAATATTCATACAAGTGGTAGTAGTAATGGTGCTTTGTTTGTGTTTGTAATTTGTATTTAGTGAATATTAGGCTCAGGTCCCTAATAAGTTTCAAAATACACAAAAAGCCCAGTAAAAAAAGTATGTAAATTAGGTCCCAAAAATTAAGTTACTAAGTAATTGCATATAGTTATGCAATTATTTACTGAATAATTGTAGACATTTATGCAATTATATCCAAAAGTTGCATAAATTTATGCAATTATATCCAAAAGTTGCATAAATTTATGCAATTTTTTCGATGAATAATAGCGGAAATTTCCGCAATTTTTTTGGTGAATAATTGCGGAATTTTCCGCAAATTTTTGAAAAAGTTGCGGAAATTTCCGCAATTTTTTGGTGAATAATTGCAGAATTTTTCACAATTTTTCAATAAATAATTGTGGAAATGTCTGCAATTTTTTGATATAATTGCTTAAATGTCTGCAATTATTCAATGAATAATTTTGCATAAGTGTATGCCATTATTCGGTAACTTAATTCTAGTGACCTAATTTATAAACTTTTTTTTACTGGGATTTTTGTGTATTTTGAAACTTATTAGGGACCTGTGCCAAACTGTCCCTTTTATTTAAGCTTGTTTTGTTGGAAGCTTTCTTTGTTGGTTGTTTCATATTTGAAATTTGACTGTTGTAATAATGGTGCTTATTAAGTAAATTCAAATGAGCTGAACTTTGCTCGAGTTCAGACTTTAGTCATTTTCCTCCCTGAGGCTGAGTTCAAATTCTAAAACCTGGAACAAGATGAAAAAAATATATTACATGAGCCTCTGTTTTTTGCAACCTCTATAGTTGATCATGTATGCTAATTTAATTAATACAAATGCCTAATCCTGTCATCATGCAGAAAATTTGTACTCATATTTCAGTTACTTATTCCAAGACATGTGATATGACAAACACAATATTCCAACATTTCCCTGTTTTCAACGATGTTCTTGATCATTTTTTTCTTGTTTTCAACATTAGTATTTTCAGCAATTGATCACTGGTACTTATATTCGTTTAATAAATCTAAAATTCCTCCCTTTTTGAATAATCCTTGTGCAAAAAGGCAAAATTGCACAGGTCATCAGTTCTTTCTGAAAAGAATTTGATGGAAGTGTTTACTCTTCTTCATATTCAACACTAAGTGAGCCCAATTCTAGCTAATGCATCATCCTTTAATGATCAACTACAACAAAAATATTCAAATACATTTGCAAAATCTCTTTCCAAGTAGTTCTTGCTCTTGTAAGGATGATTTGTATTGGAACATAGTGTGACTTTAATTAAATTTATGTGCAAATGTTCAAAATCACTTTGTATATGCTTGCAATTTATTTTTCCTCTGAGTTTTTCCAACAACAAGTTAAGCAATAAGCGATCATTTGTGTTTAATTATTTATTTTTACTGGACAATAGTAAGCACATTTTACTATATGCTCTTTCTCTCCTAAACTTTGCATAAGTTCATCTTTACAGATAATTTTAGCTATTTTATTTTTCTCCATTAATAGTATGCCTTCTGCTATTTTTCATCTGTGCTTTATTTCCACATCTCGCTTTCTTTTAAATAAGAATCTGAGCTAAAAGGTAAACTGTTTTCCAAATGCACTTTGGCATTTGAACAATTCTTAGTAAACAATTTACTTGCTTTGACTTTAATAGTTTGTGAACTTATTAGCTATTCAAAAGATTTTAGCTAATTACCTATTTTTTTCAAAAAGACACGCATTAGCTTTTGAAAGTTATTAGCTGGATACATCATTGTTTTTTCATATCATTCATTTAGTGTATCAAATAGGAATTAGTGGAAAAACCATATTCAGCTTACAAGACTACTTAACTTTTGATGTAATAACCTAGATATAGTAAATATCCTAATACAGTATTATATCTAAACTAAATTTAAGAATGAGAAATTTTGCTACAATGATACATAGTAGCATAATAAACCACATGTTGTACCAATATTGAAGAATAAATTCTTACTTCTTATTGTAAGAGCTATATATTTCTACAATGAAAGCAACAATGTCACAAGAGCACATTACAATTAATATGTGAATTGGTAACAATCCAAGCCATAAAGAAACAAAAAAACATTTAGGTAAATGAGAACCCAACATAATAAAGGAAAATGAGAACCCAACATAATATTCATACTAATTGTAAACTTCTGAGGAGAATTAAGTTATGTCTCTTTGTTCCAATTCATGGCACATACAGCCCCCAGGAACTTATACAAGATTATTACTTTGTTAATTCATTTAATGCCTAAAAACAAAACATGTTACAAAATTCACTGTTATTTTGAATCAATGTAATGCAAGATAAAGATTAAGATCTATATGAATCAAGAATATAATAAAATAGTTTTTGTAGTTGTTAAAATAGTAATTGTAAAATGTGTTTTATTTTTTTAATACCTTAGAGAGTTTTTGGCCCCATCCGACAAGTGTTGATATGATCATTATATGGATATTCGTTTTTTAACAGAACGAACATCTATATTCATCTGATACAATATTTGTCGGATTTGTCTCTGTATTGGACAAGTTACAAACACAATAAAGTAATTACATTTTATAAATCATTTCATTTTAAACGGTTTACAAAATTTTGAAAGCACTTCCTTCTCGTTCCCTGTGTACACGCATTTGTGTACGATACAGGGAATAAAAGGGAAGCGCTGCCGAAATTTTGTAAACATTGTAGCGAGTATCCATTGTCATTGGAAGATGCTCACCGTAATAAAAAAAGACTTCAAACAAAGGCAGAAGTTATTGTACATTCCGAATTCATTGATTGGTTGCACATCAAGGTTTGTTAGGCTTCTTGTGCAAGTTTAAACAATAGTTTTATTACACAATTATGACTTTATTTAATACATTTCAGTGGTTTTAATAGTTAATGGAAGAAAAATGCATGAGTTCATTGTTATGGTATTATATTAGTGGTCCAACGTGGGAAGCCAAAACTCATCTCAAATATAGGATCAATGGTTATGTATTTTCTCCCCGCACTACGACAACACTCATTCAACACAAGATAGTGGTGTTTGCATGGGTGCAATTACAAAGTTTATCGCAAGCGCAAAAGATTTAAATCCCATGGAAGATGATACTACTTGGTATGTTGTTATCAAGGAGATCATTGAGGTTGATTATTATTATTTTCAACATGTAGTATTCTACTACAACTGGGTAAATATCACAGACAAAACACATGGGTGTAAGATTTGTCCGGACTCTAGTTTACCGATGGTAAATCTAAAGAAGCTTAAAAGTAGTAATGGAGAATATGATGAGCCCGTTATTCTTGCATCTGAAGCAAGCCAAATCTTTTACATAAAAGACATACAAAATCCCAATTGGTCCGTTGTACGACGTTCGCCTAAGCACTTGACTGATGACACAGATAATTATGAGATGCCAACAAACTTCCACTCCAATTTGAATGAACAACACAACTTAAAATTTTTGAAATGCGTGGAATCTAGATAGAAAAACGTAATTGTAACTAGTGATGTTTTGTTTGTTTTTTGTTTGATGTATTGAATCTAATTTGACACCTGAATTCTGCAGTAGTAAAACATGTTGTTTTTGTTTGATGTATTGAATCCATTTAATGCTTAGTCATTTTTATATTGATTTCCATCTTTGCACTAAAGGTAATCTACTTGTTTATAGTTATATATTAAACACTACCCATCCGTTTATGCTATGATTACTCGATTTATCAACTGATTCACAAGTTAGCATGTATATTGCAGAATGTCAACTAGTTACAACCATGCATCACAATGTCAAGAAAGCACCGAAAAAGACGTTGCTCCTCCACCAACAAATAAAAAGTACTCAATAATTGTTGAAATGGATGGTGCTAAAGGTAGAGATGCGAAAAAATGGAGTTCTCGTTGTGGGGTTTTGATTCGTGCGCTCATTCCAGTTAGTTACGATGATTGGAGGAAAGTAGACAGCTTTTATAAGGATAATTTATGGAAAGCACTTACGATATTTTACTTCAAGTATTTACTCATTTAAATCATGTCCTTTTCTTCCATGGAAATATTATTTAGCAAGTCAAATATTCTATTTGCCACTGATTTCATACTGTTATGGTATTTTAAGTTTAAGAAAAGTTCCTTTCTGTTTTAGAAAAGGTAATAAAAATTTAAAACTATAACAGGTGACAGATCAGTGCATTTTAGTGGAAAAATGTTGACAGAGAAGGCATGTATATAATCGCAGAACAATGCTGAATCAGTCAGCATTACATCCTTTAAAGTTTATTGTCAAGTATATACATTAGCAATTTAAATGTATTACACAAATAAAGGAAGTAAATGCAAAATCACTACAAATTAAACAAATCATAATTGTCAGTAAGAATTCAATATTTAAATGCATGCAACCACTAAATTAAAATTAATGTCATTATAAGACGCACCCTGATATAGACTATTTGGTAGGATATAGCTGCATATTTGGTAGGATCTGAGATTGCTGACATAACTTTTATTTAACTTTGACATGAATCAGGATTAACGACTGTTTTGATTTTTTTTGTTTTGTTTTTGTAGAAAGAGTTGACATGAATCTGGATCCAACTATTGCTCGACCTATTTTGGAGAGAGGTTTTTCACAATATTTTAGATCGAAAAAATCAAAGCTAAGAGACAAATATTTGAAGAAAGATAAAGAGTTTTTACCTAGACGCATTGCGATTGATAACCGTCCGAATGATATTGATAAAGTCCATTGGGAGAAATTCGTTGATATTGAGTACACTGATAAGAAAAGAAAACAATGTAAAGCAAATGCTGAAAATAAAGGAAAAAATACCATAACTCATACTTTGGGAAGAAAATCATATACTCGACTTTATGAAGAATTGCTATGTAGTCATTATTGTACATGTAATCTTAATGGTAATGCATAATTTACAAATGAATCCATATATATTCATGTAGGAAGCGGAGAATTCGGAATGCAAGCCTACACGAGCACAGGCGTGGAAAGTAGTGCACACAAATAGCAAAACCGGAGAGGTGCTTCCGTGCACAGCAGAAAAATATGTAAGTAGAAAAATATTTATGCATTAAATTCATAACCAAAAGTTTACCGAATATCGTATAGTGAAACTAAAATAGAAAAATCTCAATTAAAGTTTACTGAATAGCGTATACTAGCTGTCACTCAATACCAAGCATTTGTGTCACATTTATGGGACCTGGTCTTGTTACTAAAACAAGTGGAGTATCCAGCATACCTTAGATCCACGACATGTGTGAATTTCCTAATAATACACCAAACATAAGTTATTTTAGCATTTACAAGTAAAAAACAAATACTACTTCATAGGCAAGCTTTGTTGCAATCTTTGTAAAATGATTCACTCACCCATTACTTGGATGTCGCTAACATAAATTGTTCCCTAGCATAAATAAACATTTATCTGGTCTCATGTGTCTGTAATATATGAATATATGGACATATGAGATACGTCAAATTTTATAGTTGAAATATAAAAAAGTTTCCTTAATTTACATGTCTTGCTAAAATTGTCCACCCCCACCCACTAGTGTCACTGCCATAAAGTTGTGCATGAGCAAAACATTGATTAGCCTATAATTAAAGTGGTACGTTCAAGACATTTTCAGAAATGTCTAAATTTGTGTGTCTGGCTAATGGAACTTGCCAGCATTTCTTAAGTGTCATAATACCATATGAATTATAAGACAGTCAAAACTAAAGTAGAGATTGACAGCATGTCAATGATTAATGATGTTAATTGCCACTTTTTTGGGATTTATATGTCGACAATGTGAAATAAATCTTTTCATTTTACTACTTGTAGAAGTACTTGTTTGGTCTAATTTGATTACTTTATGGTTTATTGTTAGTGATATGTTTACTTTATGGCTGTCACTAAAACTTAAAAAAATTATATAAATATAATTCTTGTTTAAATTGCATAATATTCTAATAAGCTGAGAACTTTTGAGTTCTCTAGATCACAGAATGTACTTTAGGCACTAGTGTAAACATTGGGTATTCAGTTGATGTAAAATATCTTAGCAATTTCAACTTCTGCGTTATCACTTATTCAAGTATTATAGTCAAAAAGTGTGCTTAGTTTAACATCATTGCAATAGTTGGGAAAAATTACAGAACTTATACTTGTAAATTTATCACAATATACTCTAATCCAGGCTTAGGCACTATTTTTTTGAGAATATGTTGAGAATATATATTTGTAATTATTATTTTAAGAGTGTTAGGGTAACTAGTTATACCTAACAGTGTTGGTGGGAAATATTTAAATTTTGCACTGGCATCATAGTAGGCATAGTCACTGAAATGATGAACGCCTTGCCTTAAAAAAGAATTGTCTATCCATGATCCTAAATGTTGACCTCCAACTGATGCACAAGTTGAAAAGTACAGCAGCTAGTGTGTAATTATCTGGCTGCGTTGTTGATTTTCTCATGTTCTTGAATAGCTTGATCGCTTCTTCGGGTTGGCCATTCTGTGCATACCGATTCAATTTTGAAATTGAAATAATGGGTTCAAACAATTCTTTATAACTTAGAAAGTTGAACAGATGTTGTTTCTCCATCTCAAGAAGAAGAAAAATAGTTAAAAGAAGAAAAAACAAATACTACTTCATAGGCAAGCTTTGTTGTAAAGAGGCAGAAATCTATGTGAATATATGTATGACTTGGCATTTTTGACAACCCTTTCGCACCCTGAGCAACGCATGCAAACCTTTAACTCAACAACCTGTTTCATGGATTAACAAATATTTCCTTTATGCTTGGACAGTTAAATATTTTGAAAAAAACTAACCCGCAAAGAGATAGGTTTTCCTTTAACCATTTCTGTGTTATTAGCTTGTAGTGAATGAATGATGTGTACTACTGATTGATATACTTGAACTATTAATATCCAAAATAGTTTCTACACATACAATGCATTAATATTGAATACACTCACGCGCACACACGCGTGTACGCACACATGGAAATTATTTTTAATTGTTTGTACCTTATACTAAGAAATGGCAATTAACAACTGTTGGAGGTTTCAAAAATATGATAGCATAGATGACACATGACTACATCTATTTGAGCTTCATTTACCCTGTTTGGTTATTGTGCAGACCTTGAAAACCAGGAATTCTTTTATCACACAGTTAATATTTACTGAAAAACTACATTACCTAATGTGAGTAAGTATATTTCTGTCATAATTTTCATACTAGCAAACTTTATTCATTTAAATATTATGATTCGATTCCTTTATTCACTTAAAACATTGCATGTTTACTTTTTGTTAAATTTCCCATTTATATTCTATTTGACTTGTAGTTTTTCAAGCAATTCATTTATGTATGCATTTACACGTAAGGCCTTATTTTCAGTTCTTGTATAGCTGGTACTTGGTATTTCTTGTATGACAGCAAATTCTATCATACAAATTTTTATATCAACCGTTTGCAAAATCATTACATGTATCATATTAGAACCCATACCATTCTCATGAATTTTTATATCAATTCGTTTTAATATTCGGGCTTTGGTAGAAGCAGCAGAAGAGAGGCAAAAATCAGAAGCTAGTGTTAATGGTAATGAAGGAGCAATTAATTTGGAGGACTTTGAAAGAGACGCCATTGCTGAAGTTTTTGGAAATGATAAAAAAAGAAGCTATTGTCATGCAATTAGTTCTACATCTAATGCGAAGCACGTAAAACTCACTCAAGCTTCAAAAGCAATTATCAATTACAAAGTGAATGAAGATAAGCGATGGAAAATTGAGATGCAACAAAAGATTGATCAAATGCATGAAGAAAGTAGAATAACGAATTCAACTCTAGCTGAAATGCAATAATGTATAAGGCAACTTGTTAGTCAGATTGGAACGAATTCGCTAACACCAAGATCAGAAATTGGTTCGCATGCCGAGCACTATCCTAGCCCTACTCCATCTAATGTTGTTATTGGATCATCTACGGTTGAAAGACAAGCAGTGCAATTATTGTCACGAAAACTGGAAGTGGTAGCTAATGGGCATCTTGGAGTGCAAAAGATTTGTCATGGTAGAAAGGTTGGAGATGGGGAAAAGGTTGTTTGGGTGGAGGATGTACTTAATCCGAACGAGCCAATTTTTGATGCACCTCAAAATGGTCATTATACATTATCCGAGTTGGTTGATGGTGGTTTTGTAGTTTGGCCGGAGTGTCGTATTCGTTGTTTGTAAGCGTCTAGATATGTTGTAGTAATGAAATTTGAAATTGTCACAATGAACTTTATAGAATTTGATGTAAGGACCCGATTCTTCGACTTCCAAATATCGACATCAATACGTCCACTGTATCGACTGCCGAGCCATCGAATGCCAGAAAACCGAATTCTTAGGGTTTAAGAAAGAAGAGGTAGAAGGAAAGATAGAAGAAAAAGAAAGAAGAAACAACAGAAAACACAGAATATGAAAACAATATCAGAATCTCACATTCGCAGCGGAACAACATATAATAGATAAATGAATAATCTTTAAACAAAGAACTATATCATTTTATACATTACATCTTCATCAGAGTTTACAACAACAATACAACACTGGACAGTTATATAAACTTGTCCTCATACATAATACACAGCGGAATAAATAATATCATATACAAGTGGTACGTCTCGCCATCCAGCTCGCCACTAAGCTCCATAGTATCTCCTGAATCCAGAATGACCTGATAACCTGACTCTAGACTGCCCGTGTGGAAATTGGTGGGCACCCAGAGTTTAGGAAGGAAACAATAAACTCCAGGTCAGTCATGGTGACTGGTGTGAGAACTTAAAACAGTTTATCTTTAAAACAAACAACAAGAAGATTCTAAAGTCAATTTCGCAATGCTTTTGGAAAATGAAACTACCATAAGACCTCCCGCCACACACACAATGCAAACGCAGAATTGGAGGAGATTTCTTCTTATGATAGTCAAAGATGCTTACTACGCAAAATCAAATCCTTTTTGATATTATTTTTAGTGCATAGTGTAGAAAAATCATTTCGAAAGTATAATATAAATCTTAGCCAGCATAGACATTTCGCACTTATGCCTACTATAGCTACCATCCAAACAGTGGGGCGCCACCATAAGTGAATGATAGGTTCTACAACTAAAATCGTACAAAGTTCGTATTGGAGTTTGGATTTCCAACAAAAAGTCAGGCCAAGGAACTTCCCATTGCCACATAGGTACGCCTCTGGAAAGACGACCCGAGAACCAAACCGGATCTCTGCCAACACAAGGCCGGGTTACCCCTAACTGGGTAACTACTGACACGAATATGTCATCCCCCGATCGTAACCGATCTTCCCGAAGATTCTCGATTTCCAACAACCACATAAGAATAATAATGCAGCAACAACATAGGTTAAGTATCTGGGCCCCATACCATGATACAACCTCTATCCAGAAGGAATGACATACACTAAAGGGGCGCTACCCCCTAATAACCTTGCCGTATCCTTCCTGTTTTGACCATTTCCGGGGTGTGAGGTCCGACGAAGTCTCGTCCACAAAACCACGCTTTATACAAAAGCTGTGCTTTGGGTCAACAAATGATCAAAGAAATGATCATAAAAATAAATGATCAAACAAATGATCATATCACAAATGATCAAACAATGATCATTTCACAGCAACACTCAGCATGCCACGTTACCAAATTGGGAATATATCACTAGTAACCATCAACTACATAACCTCAGAGCTCGTACGTCTCAGAGAAGGGTGTTAAGCTAAGAGAATAAATTCTCCGCCACCAACAGAAATGTATTTGAAAGAAACCAGCTTTATATCTTAATTTGTAATGTCAGACATACAATCCATACAAGTCTGTTCCGGGATCGAACAGAACCGAAGGCACTTCTTGTAACGACCCAGAATTTTGAACAAATTAAATTGAGAATATTTAATTAATTTTAAATATTTGAACGATAATTTAATTTGAATCCCCGATATAACTTTGAATTTGGCGATTAAATTCTAAAATTTAATCTATTGTAAGTTGAATAAAAATTTGAATCTTCAATTTTAAGTTGAAGAAAATTATTTTGAAAGCTTAGAAAATTTATATTGATAATACTGAAGATAATAGAAGCTTCAGAATCGAGTTTGAAAATGATTTGTTCAGTTCTGAAATTTAATCGTTCGAATTGATATTTGAAAATAGCCGTCCGAGGCACAATCTCGGAATTCGACGAAACCAGTTCCATTGGGTCCGTAATATTGAATTATTACCGGATTTCAAATTTCATATTTTTCGGAGTTGATATGTGACCGTACGGTGGGTAAACGCGTTGAAATAAAAGAAAATTCAGTTTAAATTTTACAATTTTTCAACGCAACAGAGATTCTTTCTTCAGCCTTCCTTCTTTCAACATCGATGCTTTTCCTCTGCAAAGTCACGTACTCCTTGTTCCCCCATCCCTTTACAATTCTCACGCAAACATCATTTCCTCACAGAACATTTCAGAAGAAAATTTTCGTTCAAGAAAAATGTATGGCCGAAGTCGATAACCCATCTTCCTCTACTAATTTCGAAATGAAATCAGAACTATCTCGTTAACCAATATTTCAATATTTTCTGCACATTTTATTTCAAGAATTATCCACTGTCCGAAATCGTGAATAAAATTCCCTCTAATAAGCTTCTATATTAAATTCATCAAATTTGATAAATTTCGAATTTATAAAACAATATTTATAAATTCCATTTATATTTTATAACAACTTCAACTTATAAAATCAATTTATTAGCAAATTTTATTTATATCCCATTTAAGTGCCAAAATCTAATTTATCTTTATTTTACAACATCTATTCATTTTATAACTTCACATTATAAATCTATTAATTTCATTCACTTATGAAATCCATTAATATTTCATTTTTAACACTTATAAAAACTCGTTTTATAATTCCAATATTTTTAATTTATAAATATCAATTTTATAAATCTTTAATATAAACCGTTTATAATAATTCAAAAATCCCAATTTAAACTATTTTATAAATCAATCAACTATTTATTTCAAAATTCACACTTTGGTTATATTTCACAAATCTCATAATTTTCATAACATAAAAATTATAACATTTATTTATTTAAAATGAATCAATTCCCAAATTCAATAAAACGTATACTTTCAAAAATCACTTTAAAAATCCTTTATAAATCAATATTGTTATTTTTAAACTTCAAACATGGATCTGATGTCCGCGGGCTTGTGGCGGGGTGGTGGGGTGATACGCCTCCCAAGTGTGAGGTTCGAGGTTCGAGTCCCACCTTTGTGTGGGAGGAGATATGCCTTTCACATGGGGGGTTTGAGGTTCATTTTCGCGCCTACCGCTACAAGTCAACCGAAAGGTCTAGCTAGCTTGGAATAGTGGTTGTGGCGGGCCAACCATCTATTTCCTAGGTTTACTGTTCAGGAATCGCATGTCGGTAATGATTGACCAGGTTTTCCTAGTTCCAAAAAAAATGGACCGATGATGCAACAGCACCAATCATCAATCACGACAATCAAACATCACATATCATCATATAATAACAGAATATATCACAATATCTGTAAATAAATCAATACGGTGAGGAATCCAGTCGGATCCCTCCAACCTGTTTCCCTGCATCCACAGATGTTAGCACAATACCAATTCCGCTCCAGTACGGAATATCAGTATATAGGATTTATAAATATTATCCGCTATTATGCGGCACAATAGGGTCTCATCCACTATACAATGCGGGAAATCAACTCTAATATATACATATTCCAATATGTATATATTGCTATATACATAAATAATACCAATTCCACTTCAATGTGAAATTATCGCGGTATATGTTTTTAATAAATAACCTCCACTTAATAACGGCGTATAATGTCTATTTTAACAATCAATAGATAACAATCATCATTCAGGCATACAATCAACAATTTTAAATCTAACTATTTAAAATTTACATCGAACAATTTCGATTGAGTGAGAAGTTCTCACCTTGAATTTCCGATAATAGTCATAGCGTTTTATTTCGAATACGTTTAATTTTACCCGAAATTTTCGCTAGCTCCAAACGACTCCAAACCAGCTCCATAGCGTAGTATTCGTCAAAACGAAGCCAACGCAACTTGTTTCGCAATTTTTCGACCTCGTATGAACAAATTACAGCATTTTAAAGTTACACGAATTTATAAATATAATAAGGAAAATTTACCATATTAGACTAGTTTTGAAAACATATAGCAGAAATAGACCACCTATAAAAGTATTTACAAATATAGACCAGTTTTCGTTTAACTGGTCTATAGCGTTGGCGATTTTTCAAAAATCGCCAACGTGCGATTTTTCAAAAATCGCCCAGAGATAAATCTGGGCGATTTTTGAAAAATCGCCTAAATGAATTCCAGCTATAAATCGAACCAGCAACCCTCCTTCTTCTTCATTATCAACTTTACCAAACTCATCATAATTTTTCTGAAACTCCGCAAACCCTACCTACTTCTTCATTAAAAACCCAAAAAATTCCGATTCTCACAAGATACAATCAAAGTTTCTCAACAAGTAAGTTTAATCTTAGGTATTAGGTAATGTAAATCGATTTATAATATGTTTACGCTATCTAAAATCCTAATTCGTAGCTGATGTGTATTCTAACCAATGTTCACGTACTCGCAGTTGGACTAATTATGGATGATTGGGAGATAGACGACGAGACGATGTTGAAATGTTACGATGATTTTGAAGCTCGAAGGGATATTACGGATCTAAGTGATGTTGAATTTGTTCCGGAAACGCAATTTGAGCCGATACGTCAAAAGTTCCATTCGGGAACATCATCTCTCAACACTCGGTTACGTGAAGTTGTAGCGAACCAAAGACCGGGCAAGCAAATTTCTATTGAAGGTAAAGTACTAAGTCCTGTTAATCCTGTAGGTCCTACGTTGCCATCCGGTGCTTATCCAACTTGCCGATGTGGCGATGAATGCGTGGTTGTCGTAGCCAGAACTGAAACCAATGCTGGACGAAGATTTTACGGTTGTGCTTCGTACGAAGATCATATGATGAATCCTGGCGTAGTGGAGTGCTGTAATTTTATGAAGTGGATCGATCCTCCATTGTGTGCTCGAGGAGTGCAATACGCCCTCGAAATGCAAGCTGAAGTTAGGCGTCTGAAAAAATTAGTTGAAGAAATGAATAGAAAATGTTGGTAGAGAAGAAAATGTCATCTTTAGCTTATGTTCGCAATGGAACCGTATGACAAACGATTTCATAGCATGAACCTTATGTTGGGTACCTTATTTATGTTCATGTAATCGATGGATATTTTCAACTTTCGTAGACCGTACGCTATTAGTTTTGTGTTATTAGTTCTATATGTTGTTAGCATTCTGTAATTGAGGCATAATTTCACCTATTTGTAGAATGTATGTTTGATTTTCTCTGAAATTGATGGTTATGTCCAAGTATCTCTCGTCGGGTGAATTTGTTTGAAAATGTCATCTTTTAAGTGTAAACAAATAGCTACCATAAAAGGCCGCCCAATGTGTGTTTATTGGCGATTTTTCGAAAATCGCCAGTGGGCGATTTTTGAAAAATCGCCAACTGTTTCGCCTGTTACAAAACAGAAAGCTGCCATAAAGGCAGCCCAATGTGTGTTTATTGGCGATTTTTCAAAAATCGCCTGTGGGCGATTTTTGAAAAATCGCCAACTGTTTCGCCTGTTACAAAACAGACAGCCAGCCAAGCATCTTCCACTCACTCTTTTAACATTCACTCTAGCTCCCAATAACCCATTTCGGGTTTCAACTTTCTCCCTCCCAAAAATTAATATTTTCTTTGTTTTTTAACCAAATTCTAAGCTCATTCGGACGATGGCTTCAACATCCGGAATAGTGGAGGATATTGGTAATGCACTCATCTTCAATTTGTAGAATTAGGGCTTTTTTAGGGTTTTTAGATTTCAATTTTTGCAAGATGTAGTGAAAGTTATATGTTGTAGATTGCAGTACGAGGTGTTTGCAAGTGAATGATCGTTCAATTGCGTGTACTTTAGTGTAGATTGAAGAAAATTAAATTTTAAGATAGTTAAAGGTTGAATGCTTTAATCTTTGTGTTGTAGATTACATCGAGATGGAGCCTGGTCCAGTAGACCCGAGCGTGTTGTACTTACAGCCTAGACACCGCACGTCTAGTGAAGCGTATATGATGGTAATTTCCTATGATTTTTGTTTCGCAAATTGTGTGAATGTTAATGTATGTACATGTAATGTTAAACAGAGCGAAGAAGCAGATGGATTTTTAGTTGTTAACGGTGTACCAACTTGACGCTAAGTCATGATGTGCTCTATTAGCACCACCTGCTTGCGCCGAACAAGCTGCCATTACATGAGAGCATGGTATCTTCTGCAGTATCGGAATGTTGCATGTGCACGAGCAGTTGGTGCCGTCAATTATAACTTTGTATTCATCACCAAAGTAGTAATACAACGACCGCGAACACTATGTATGAATTCTAGCATGCAAGAAAAAAACCAACCCCAAGAATCACATGACTCCGATTCAACTACTGCGAATGCCAAAGGATAAAGACAATCATCTGCATCTATCGCGGTTGCAACAAGCAATGTGCCTTTGTATTTACCGTACAAGTGTGTCCCGTCAATACATAACAACGGCCGACAATGTGCAAAACCTGTAATGCAAGGCCCAAATGCCCAAAAAGCGCGATCGAACACTCCCACTTCATTATGTGTCACGTGACCTATAGAGCCAGGGTTCGTTCTTTTTATCTCGTCAAAATACTGTGGTAAAGTCGAGTACGATTCTGCCCAATCACCATAAATTCTCTCTATTGCTTTGCTTAAAGCTCGCCACGCTTTCATGTAACTTATGTTGATGAACAACTGATCGTGCACAAGCACCTGGACTGTACCAGCTGAAATATCCAAATCGGCTTTGACAAAAGACATTATTTTTGTCACAAGAAATTTCGAAGTTGCTTGCTTATGGTTGGAATTAACTATTGGGTTGACACAAGTGTGTTCGCTTGGATACTTCCGAATTTCCCACCATCCCGACTCGGATTTTTTCGAAACTATGGCATGTATTCTCCAAGGATAATTACCTTCAACGGTGCATATAGCAGTATATTGTGTTTTGTTCGACTTTATCGGTTTGTATGACACAGCATGCAGAATTGACCATTCCGTTAGTTGTTGAAGAAACTTATCTTTTGTCTCAAAAACCATTCCAACACTGAAGCCAGCTTGAACGCAAGAGGTCGAAAATCGTTCGCTGGAAAATTGAAGATTAGCAACAACAGATCTTGCCAACATTTGAGCGGTGCAAAGATCATCATCCAAAGGCACTTCCATCTCTGCTTCATCACTATCTACATCATTGTCATCTGCTGCAGGGAAGTCATAGTTCAACGGCTCGTTGTTAACTTGCATTCTTTGTATCCAAGAGTCTTCGTTAACATTCATAGAAGCAACGACCATGCTATCTACATGACGTTCTTCATCCACGGCTGCATTCCCACCAACATCCATATCATTGTCAAAATTTGAATACGGAGAATGGGTGGATGGTCCAGCACTCCATTGTGCACCAGAATCAGCTGTCATATACCTAATTGATATAAAGTAGTCAACTAGCCGACAATAGAGACCAAATGAGACGAAAAATATAGCACAATCTGTAAACATACCTTTGACTCATATCATATAGTTCGCATGGATTAGGATACATTGACTGTGACAAATTTGCATTAACATGTTCATCGCTTTCGTCATGTTGAATGTCTTGTTGATGGAAGCTGTTTAAATTACGACATAGCTTCAGAAAAATTATCTACATAATAGTACATCTACCAATTCATCAAATTTTTTTTACCTTGGACTCGTATTAGCATCCCTAGGCGGGTTGCAATAAATGTTGCTTTGTTGCGTAAACGGTTGCGCGTCTTCGTACGGCATTAATCCGTACTGCATTGCTGGAGGACGGTGTATTCCATCATTTGGAAACAGATTGCTATAGCTAGGAGATACGTAATCAGTAGATGGATCCGCAGTCTCCAACATCTGTGTATAATATCCAATTCCACTACTCACAATGGGAGATGACACCTGATGTTCTTGTTGTTGCTTTGCTATTTGCCCTACATATAACTCAATAGATTTTGCAACAGCAGAAAACATTACTTCTACATCGTCATCGTCCGCTAATGCTATTGCTTTAGAACCCGAGTCCGTAGGCCAGTTAACCACCAGCTCAAGTTCAAAATCTTCTTTACTAATTTTCGTCGTTTTGTACACAGCTTCTTTTAATTCCATCAAATTACAACCTTTTCGCACTCTTCCTGGTTTACAAATTCCACCAACATATTTACCGTTTCTTTGATCATCGACAAGTAGTTCGCCGTCGTAGTAGCAAAGCGTAGGCACCATATTTCTCGCCATTCTACAGATCAATATACAATTCGTTCAGTACGTACACATTAAACCAACCTCTTACCTTAACATAACCATTTACTAAGTTCATCAAAATACAGAAATTAGACAAAAAAACTAGGGTTTCGTGAATTTACCTTCAACTAGCTGAAATTTGCTAAGCAACGTGAACTCGATCTATAGATTTATCACCGAACAAATGTTTTAAGGAGCATGAAATTATATTTCAGATCACATCTGCCATTAAAGAATTTTGCATAGGTTTTGAGGAAAGGGTGAAAATGAGAGAGAAAGGTAGGCTGTTTGTGGCTATACCCTCTGGGCGATTTTTCAAAAATCGCCCGTTGGCGATTTTTGAAAAATCGCCAACGGTATAGACCAGTTAAACAAAAACTGGTCTATATTTGTAATTACTTTCAGAATTGGTCTTTTCGCGTAATATCTTTATAAAACTAGGCTAAAATAGTAAAAAATCCATATAATAATTTACAATTTTATTTTCTTTTTTAAACCTAGATAGAATCTGGACCGTTGATTTCTTTTTCCCAGATCTGGCCGTCGACTTGTTTCTTCCCTCCCCAGGCAATTTACGTGAACAAACCCATAGGCATGCCTCTAGGGCTTCGAACCGCTTCACCATCGCTCGACTTGAAGTCGATCAGAGACTCCCATCGTGAAGCCCATTGCCTCGCCTACCCTCGCCGTGAGTACGGCCAAGCTCGGCCTGCTATAGGCTTTGAAAAACGTGGTGACTTTCAGACGTTCGTGGACCTCTACCTCCCCCTCTGGTTGACAAAAAACGATCATAACCGTATAGATTTCGAGATCTCACTCCGCTCTATAATCTTCGTGTTGGAAGATTTTCGAAATGATAAAGGGATTTAAAGAGATTGAGAGGGAAAGAATCGAACAATATTGGCCATTGATAGTTGAAAGTGGCGGCTGAAGTTATTTGCCCTAGGGTTTAGTTTTGTGTTGCAAAAGTGAAAATGTAGGTCCTTTTATAGAAAAATGATCAAAACACTATTCATCTCAGATTTTCCGAACTCCAAATCGAGCGTGCCGGCTGACGTTTCTAAGGTTTACCCCACATTCCGAACACAATGGAATAGGTTTCGGGAGCTAATTCGGTCATCTGTGCGAGTTACAGAATTAAACCGATTCAAACCGATTTCGGTGCATTTTGGCTTGCCCCGGACAAACGGTACATCTGATTGACACGAAATTTGAAACCTTACAATAATATCACATTACGGATCCGATAAAACTGGTTTTGTCAAAATCCAAGACTTTTTGAAAAATGACTATTTTAACTCGCCAAATTAATATTAAAAACAATTTCGATGCGTTTCGAGCTGCCACGGTCAAACGACAACTCCGATTGCTACGAATATTGAAATCCGATAATAACAAACTATTCCAATGGAACTAGTTTCGTCCAATTCTAAGACTGTTCAAAAAAAGGCTAATTTCACTAGTCGATTAAATATTAAAATATTCAATTTTCACAGATTAACTTTAAATTCAATTTTAAAGGTTCTATAACATCATTATAACTTCAATATGATTTAATATAACTTTATAAATCATTTTTAATCACATTTAATCCAGATTTCAATTATTTCTGGAATTTCAACTATTAAATTATCAATTTAATTATCCAATTAAATCCAGTTATTTGAATTTTAAATTATTCGACTTATAAATCTTACTTATTAATAGTTAAAATAAATTAAATATTCAAATTTTAATTGACAGAAATTCTGGGTCGTTACAAACTTCCCCCCTTAAAAGAATTTCGTCCTCGAAATTACCAAGTAAGAAAAATTACAGAATCCATTAACTTCTCAAAACAAACAGTTCAAATTTGATTTCCAAATTTCTTAAGACTTTCCCCAAAATCCAATAGTTAAACTTCTTACAAAAACTTTACTAATTTTTCAAAATTTTCAAATTTCTCAAAATATTCTAACGCCTTAAATTTTCGAAAAATTTCGCCATAGCCTCCTTTGCGCGGCTCGATCCAAAAAAAATGACAGTGTATATATATCACAAATATACATCTCATCAAGTGATGAGGCATCCCGTAGGGAAAAAATTGTAAAAGTACGATATTTAATCCGAGATATGTACCTTATATATTATTAGCGAACGTATACGGCTATTATAGCGCGAAAGCGAGCTCCAAATGCGAAGCAAACGCCATCCGCACCTACTAAACACTCAATCAAACAAATAAGAACATGTATATAGAAAATAATATCGATATACATCATATAGCAACATAATAACTACATGTGCTAACATAGCAATTGCAACTAAAGCAATAAATGCAACCATCAAACAACTATCACCCAACAAATCAATGTCTATCCAAATCAATTCATAACCAAATCAATATACATTCACTTTTCATTTATATTCATTGAATTGGGTTTTCAATTTAAAATCATATTCGATTCATTTACATTGGATTTTATCAACATTCTTTTTGAATTCAATTAGTTACATTCACATTAGTTCACTCCCAATTTGAATCAAATTCAATTTCTATTCAAATTTACATATTATCAATTTGAATTTAATCACTTTAGCTTCCAATTTCGCTAATTCAATTTCATTAACACTTAATGAATTTATATACAATCACTAACAATCATATAACAACCAATGTAGATGTGACGACCCGACTTTTTCTCCATAGAAAGTCGTATCATCTTGAAGAAAGAAAGGGATAGAAAAGAGAAAAGATAGAAAAGAAAGAAAAGAACAACACTAGAATCTCAACAGCGGAACGAATAAATTATATTAATCACATAAGATATTACATGGTATCATATACAACAGCTATCAGAGTTACACAGCTTATACATCACATACTAGACAGTTATAAACACCTATCTAGTTATTACAATTCAAGATACAACTTAAACAAATGACTCAGATATCACACAGCGGAACCACTTATATATCTACAAACGCTGAAGCCTCCTGCTCCATTGCTCCTTCAGAATTCGTCAAAGCAAACCTGAATCCCTTGGCTACTCGTAAAAATTTGAGTACCCAAGAGTTTATAAAACAGAAAATAAACACTTGGGTCAAACATGGGTCTGGTGTGAGCAAACGGGTTAAAGTTGTTTAACTTCAAAACCTTTGAAAACAAAGGTATCACGTAAGACTTCCCACACATAAACATGGGTAAGTTTTTACCTTACGCTAACCAAAACATTTGATAGGAAATCGAGTTATATTATAATAGGGTCTAGGGTTTTCAAGTAAAATACAGAAATAGCTGGAATGCTTACATCTCACATTCCAACATAGTTGGGCACAACTAACACGTACGGCACTTATTGGAGTTTGGATTCCATACAATGGCAGGGCTACCGGGGTACCGCCCGTCACAGTACGTGGCCTAGATCAACGTACCGAGGATCACGCCCAATCCACTGCAACACAAGGCCGGAACCATCCCTTACTGGATAATTCCCGCATAAGAAACCCCGCGGTTGTAGCTAGCAACCGCCCACACAACCGAAATAAAAAGGGACTCTAGACAGAGGAATCTTATACTACTTGGGCGCTACCCACTAACCTTGCTGCACCTCCCCTGTTTTAGCCATTCCCGGTTGATGAGGCTTGAGTCTACGATTACCTTTAATCAGAACACATCACTTAGAATGCTCATCGTCCACCTGACGATGTTCTGAAAGCATTCAATCCATACAAGTTCGTTCCGGGTTCGAACGAAACCGAAGGCATTATCTCGTTACACTCATTTTGGAATCACCCTCAAAGTTAACGACCATAACCCTTGCACTCTGAATCTTCATCTTCACTTGAGATTCACGACCTAATGTTAATTTGGATCGATGTGGTATTCGGATATCCAAATCTGGAAACCCGATCCCGGTCTCATCGAAATCCAAATCGCCATCTTTTAGGTCCAAGTTGTTTTAAGGTTAAAACAATTCAATTCAATACTTGAATTCACACAGCATTTAACATAGATAAATATCACGCATTTATCACAGATATATCCAATATCATATCACAGAATATCACAGCATATCATCCAATAGATATCATCCAATTCAGATATTCTACACAACAATCATCCATAAGCAATAATTATTAACCCTATGTTATAATTAATTTAATTAACTTAAATTAAATTAATTACTTAAGAATTAATTATCTAACCTTGCTTAACAATCATTAATTAATTACAAACCTTTAAATAATTAATTACTCATTAAATATTAATCATCCTTGATTAATTATTCATTACATAAAGTAATTATCTTTTAATTAATTTTACAAATTAATTCTTAACCATTAACAGTAATTAACCTTTAATTACTTTTATTAATTACATTAATTAATAATCCTTAATTAATTACTTCCATTAATTAACTAACTATAATTAATTACATTGACCCTTAGTTAATTACTTTAACTAATTAAACTTTAATTAATCATTTCTATTAATCCACCTTAATTAATCATAAACAGTAATTATCATTCTATAATTACTTACCCTAATTAATTAACTCCTTAATTAATTATATTAATCCTTTAATTAATTACACCAAGTAATAAATCCTTAATTACTTCTCATTAAGTAATTATCCTTTAATTAATTACATCTTGTAATTATATATTAATTACTTATAGTAATTACACTTATTAATTTAATAAGTATTTATACTTAATCAGCATTAAGATTATCTTTAGTTAATTACAAATTAACTAACTTAAATTAATCATATCCATTTATTATTTATAATTGAGTAATTCATTCCTTAATTACTCTTAAACAAATTAATTAATCTTTAATTACAGATTAATTATTCTTTTAATTATTAATTAATAAACCTAAATTATCAATTAATAAATCTTAATAACAAATTAATTAATTCTTAATTATCAGTTAATTAATCCTTAATTAATCTTTATAGATTAATTATCTCTTAATTATTAATTAATAACACCTAATTATTAATTAATAAAACTTAATTACAAAATAAGTACTTCTTAATTACCAGCTAATTAATCTCTAATTACTTAATTAATTTAACTTCTAATTACAAATTAATCAATCTTAATTAATTAATTTATTTATCTTAATTAATCCTTTATCCTTAATTAATTAAATAAATAAATTATATTTAAATTTCCTTAATTATCTTAATAAATCTCACTTATTAAAACCTTAATTATCCTAAGATAAAACATTATCTTAATAATACCTTAATTATCATTAAAACATTTTATTTAAAAATAACTTTACTTAATTAATTCATTAATTAAGTTTAAACTACTTATTCAACTTGATAATTTAAAAGTTTCAAACACAACTTACTTTTAAATGCTTTAAATCTATTATCAAGTAGTACTTTAAAATCTAGTTTCAATTTAAATTAATCATCTTGCTTTTATAAAAAACTTTAAAATTTCATTTTACTTAAATTTTAAAATAAATTTCACTTTATTCAACAAAATATAAATTAAACAAAGTTTTCCAAAACCTTTTAAACAAAGTTAAAGAAACAAATATTATATAAGTATTTATAAAAGAAAGTTTAAACAAATTTTATTTTAAAAATTCAAAAACCAAGTTTCGATAACCCCTTTTAAAACTTGCTTAACATTTGCTTCAGGACAACCCGGAGATCACTCGGGTTCAACCCTGAGTCCCTTACATTTCAATTTTAGTTTTAGTTTAAATTTAAATTTAAGTTTAAACCTGGAAATAAATCCACTGGAACTACTCGAGTTCCCACTCGAGTCATCCCCTTCAAAACTCGATCTCCCCTTCGAGTCGCACACGAGAAAACAACGCGTCTCTCCCGATCCAACACTTCTTTCCCAAATCCAAAGACCATCTTCCTTCCAAACGTGCACATGTGCACGTGCACGATCGCCAGAACGACTTCCGACCATCGCCGCCGACTTCGACACATCGCCTACGACCTCGCCGTTCAACTCGAGCACCCAGTTCGTCGAAATAATCAAGAATACGAAATCGAGCTGATCGATAGAAAAACTGTAGCCAAACGATCTGAAATCCACCCATCGCCGATGATCTCATCCACGATCATCCACGCCTCCATCATCCAAGCTTCACCTCGGTCTCCAGCTTTGATTCCTCCACTTGCGGTGAAGTTCGATCAACCCCTGACATTACAGCGAACTCAAATACATCGGCGACTCTACCATCTCACAAAACCCTAAAATCAATACGCTTGACCATCATGATCGATGAAAATTTATGCGAGTATTTTTCCTGGAATCGTCAACATCCAATCTAACTTCACCCACGATCTTGAGGCCCAATCATCCCCCGATCACCAGAATTTTACAAAAGTGCCATCTCTGTTCAACTCAAGAATTATCTTCAAATTTAAACCTTAAAATCTTGATACTAGTATCATAATTCCTAAATTTTAAGCTCGAATCTAGATATATATTCAAAACATTTAATTTGATTCATCGATTTACCGAGCTATATGTATATATATACTGTGAAATTAAGATTTCCAGTTAAACATTTTCTCATTCATATAAAATTAAAAAAAAACAAGATCCAGTGAATATTAACACATTTTGTTTAAACATTCTTAGCAAATAAAAATCATAGGAAGAGATTCTTAATTTGGAACAGGTTTTAAAACCTGTACACTTAGAACAGGGGTGAATGTTTTTGCTTACAGATATGCATTTTCAACATATGTATATTTATGTATATATACAATCATTTCTACAATCATGCAACCATTTATTTCAAGAATCAATCACCAATATCAAGTTATAGGAACAGATTCGAGTCTTAGAAATTTGCTCACATGCAACAAAATAGATTAAGGGTTGAAAGTTTGCTCACTGTATATTTAAATTTTCTCAAAAGTATTTTTAAGGCCTAGATCTTGACTTTACAAACATATTTAGTTTAAATACCCCGGCCTAACAGAGATTAGAGTGAGAGGAATTGGAATTTTAATCTAAGCTTTAAACTCTAAAAACTGAGAACAGAGATGATCACTTATGTCCAGACATACTCACAGTACTTCATTCGTGTAAACATGTATTTAAGATTTTAAAACAATCATGCATACACATTTTCAAACAATCATACTTCAAAATCAACCACAATATCAAAAGCACATAAGTAGTAAGTGAGTTTGCTCATATTAAATAACAGAAAAGCATATATTTATACATACTGATTTAGTACATGCATTTTATTTATTCAAGCATACATTCACAGATAAAATCATATGCAAACCATAATACTATAAACATTCATCACAACATTTAAGTTTATTCTCAGATTTTAAAACTGTTTTAAAAAATAAAGGTTTACTCACCTTTTGAAAATGTAGAGAGCAGCTTTTAAAATGAACTGGAAAGCTTTTGAAGCAGGAATGAATTTGCATGCACTTGTTTTTTATTCCAGAAACTGAATTTCTTTAATTTGCTTTAACTGAAATGCTTGATACTTTAGAAACTGGAAACTTGAAAACTTTATGATCTTTGATTTCGGGTTGCATTTGTTTTAGAGGAGATTACAGGCTTTTAATAGGTGATTACAGGGTTTTGATTTTGTTTTTGAGATGAGGAATGAATTAATTACAGGGTTGATCTATTTCTGGTTGAAGGTTTGGATTTAGAAAATATTTACAGGCTAGTTTTTCTTTCTTTTGAAATTGTGAAGATAAGAAAAAGAGAAATGAAGGAAGAAGGTGTAGGTTTAAATAGTGTTTAATTATGCTTTATTAAAAAATAAAGAAAAAGAAAATAAATAAAATGACACTTGCCTCAACTTTGATTAATATGTTAACACATGTTATTTAAAGATGTTTATAACTTAACACTTGTAATACTACATGCATAAATATTTTTATATTATTTTAAATGGATTTAAAAGCTTTTATTATTAAATTTTCCTAATTAATAAATACATATCCTAATTTATAAATGCTTTTCTTAATTTATAAAAATAAAACCTTTAAAAGAAAATAAAATAAAAACCAATCATATCTTAAATAAAATTATATATAGTATATTTAGTCCATTTTTAAATGATAATATAAAATTTTAGTATTTATTACTATTTAATAAATACTTCCCAATTTCTATAAATAAATTTCTTTAAAGAGAATAATATAAAACAAATCTTATTTTAAATAAAAACTTTTATTCATATATTTAAATCCAAACTATATTATTATTTTTATTTTAAGATATATATATTCCTTTAAATTCAATTTTTAAATTCAATTTCAAGGTCAATTTAAAAATCCCAATTTAAAATCAATTCAAATATATATAGGTATCCATTTTGAACAAACACATTATTAATTGTAAATAATTATCCTATTTAAAATCAACTCAACATATATAAAATTAAATAAACACATTATTAGATTTGTAAATAATTATTCTATTTAAAAATAACTTAAATACATACATATATATACATTTAAACAACACTTATTAAATATGAAATAATATGTCTATTTAAATTCTATTTCTAAATAACACAAATTAAATTTTTAACTAATTATTTTATTTAAGAATCTATTTAAAACTATATTTAAAAACAACTCATTATTAAATTGTTTGAAAACAACAATTTTACCAATTTTTATTAATTAATTTAAAAGATTATCACATTTTAAATTCCCTGAAATCCCGGGATATCACAGTAGATTCAACACAACCAAATTATTAATTTAATTTACTTTACATTCAATTTGGTTCAACACCTTTCAATTAGCTTTAATGAATTTACACTTACATTCATTTTTCCATATCAATTTAATTTCATTAGATTGATTAACATCCAATCCATTTATTCAATTCAATTGCTACTTCATTTTACAAATAAAATTGAATTTCATTTATATAACTCAAGTTCACATTCATCACTTCATTTCATTAATAAATTTTGATACCCAAAATCAAATTCATTCACCATTACTTAAGTTATATTCCAATTAAACATCATTTGTTTCACTTACATTTTCTCATTTTATAAGTTATACAACTTATATTCAACCTTTCAAAATCATTTTTGAAATAAATTCAAATTATCCTTTGAATTTCCAAAACCAAATCCAAATTTTCCAAACAACTTTCATTTAAAATAATTTGGCAGCAATTCCTCTTTTGGAAACCCGAAAATGAACACCAATGATGCTGCGGTCATCACCGGAATTATTTTCCAGCGACCTAAAAGAGTTTAGAGCTTTTCATTCCTTCAAAATTGTTTTCCAAAATATCAAATCCTTTCAAAACATTTCTCTGGAATTTTATTTCAGATTATAAATCACATTTACAAATCTTCTACTTATGAAATTTCACTTCTTATATATAAGATTATTTTACCATTGTAAATCATTTTAATTATAACTCCATACATTATAATTCATTTGCTTATACAATTTATTCTTTCACAATTGTTGTTTTATTTAACTTATTCAAACAACTTTTATTAACTTATATATATTTATATTTTCAACAACCAAACAATCAATTATATACACTTTAATAATTTCCGAAAAATTATTTCTTTATATACAAAATATAATCGAGGTAAAATTATTTCATTTACCCAATTTTAAAACAATATCGTGCCGAATTGTTCTGAATAAGTGTTTAGATATCCTTATCGATAGAGTTGTACTGACAATACCGACCAGAATCCATATACCACTCAACAAACCAATCATCACAATATAAAACAATTTTATATTAACTAACAAATACACGCTCGTATCTATTATTACACTCGAACTCATTCTAGAGTACTACTGACTCTACAAATGCTGTATCACTCGGTCTGACCCGAGCGTAAAGCAAAATACAAAACACTCGAGTCAGGATTAACATTCTTATACTAATAAATCCAACTCAAGTGAAATATCAACTGAAATACAAGTAACTTAAAGGATGTTTGGGATAACCATCCTCTAAGGATCTTCAGAACTATCTACAAAGTGGAAATATACATTATACACCGTGGTCATTTCAATTAAATTTATACTTCAAAACCCAAATATCATTTCATTTCAAATATATCCATTTTTCAAATAGTATATATATATAGGTTAAATAATTTATAAAGTAAAGTATTTAAATTTTTCCTCAAGTCTCACAAATCGATTCAAATTAACTCAAATTCCAGATTCAAATTTATTCAAAGCCCAATTTATCAATTTAATTCAGTTCTAAATATACCATTTATTTTCCAATATATTTCAAAGCTTTAATATTCAACATTTCCAAAAACAGTTTCATATAGCACTTGATTTAACTTCATTATTATTTAATTAGGGAATATTCACTTAATAGATTCAATATCATTTACTAGCCTTAAATCACATTTTACTAAATATTTCCTTAAACTTTATTTAAATAAGAAATATTCATTAAATTACTTAAATCAAACTCAAGTTATAAATCATATCTTAAATCCCAATTTCAATAAGTTTTAAATCGGTTTAATTAAATAAAATTCTTTACTAAATTCAAATTTTCTTCCCAACCTTAACTTATTCAAATTATTACTGAAATCTATTTTTGAAACATAAATTTAAATTCTCAACCATATTATATGTATTTAATCAATCATTCCCATTTATATAATAATTTAAGGCTCAACATTTTAAACCATATATTCTTTCCAAAACCATAGAATTCATATTTAAAATATTTATATATATGGACCAACGGTGTCTGTATATATATTTATCATATGGTTAAGTGATACGGATATTTATCATTTCAATCCGAAATTTAAATATATACGGGTAGATATCATTTCGACCCGTAATCCCAATTTCAATTCAAATGAAAATCGCTTGGGTTTATCACTTCAACCTATAACGATTTTCTCCTATTCTAAAGTCCGTTCGGGTATGTATCATTTCAACCCATAGTGAATTCTATACTAATAGGGAACTTGCAGAGTGATAACAGATAATATAAATATAACAACTGGCATATAAATACTAGATACTGGTGTCAGATGTCACAGGTGAACATATACAGATAATAGTAATAATAGGCATATAAATACTAGATACTGGTGTCAGATGTCACAGGTGAACATATACGGATAATAGCATATATAACAATTTAAATAACTACAGCATTATATTTCAATTTTCGTTTCAATTGAAATCAAATTTAATAAATACAAGAACGTTAATCGTGAGTGATTGCTCACCTTTCGAGGCTAGAGAAGTTTTGACAAGGAAAAATGGTGCTTCGAATCCAGGCACGGATCTCAAACGAACAAGGTTGGCACGAATTGGACGGATAGGACTGATAAATAGAGATCGATGAAAATAGATCAGAAGCTGCTTGATGTAGACCAAAACAAATATATATAATCCAAATCATTATTCTTAAAATAGAAGTATTTAAAAATCAAATATACATACTTTATATTTAAGAATCACAATTTAAACAAATCAAAATAATGCTTGTTCGGACATACTATCCTTTACATATTATAAATAATCTAATAAAACAATCTATTATTATTATGCATTGCTATAATCAATATGATAGTATATCAGCAATATACATAAGAACCAACTTGCATACTATAACAATATATATATATAAACCTTTGGAAAAAGATGCAAAATATGCAGATGCAGTATATATACAATATGCAAACTTACAGGAAAGCGAAATAAAAAAAACATAGACTACTATAAATAACTACACCGAGAGGGAAATAAGCTATGTTAAAAATCATATGTAAATGGCATTGAAAACAGATGAAAGCCAATGTATATGCAAAGATCAAAGTGTATAACATATCCATTTAAAGTAAAACAAAATTTCAAAAATAAATATATGTAAATAAGCAATAGACTTCAATTATTATATTTACGAGCACAGAGATTCTTCAGCAACATACGAAACAAATATGATTTTAACACTTTTTTTTATACTAACGTGTACGTGCACTTATAAATTAATATATCGCTATATAACTAACAAAAGAAATCTACAACAAAACAAAACTTCATGTATGAAATCAAGATACCGTAGTTATATGTAATGCTGTAAATATCACGTACTTAGAAATTAAAGCAGAAATCAATTAAACAATACGTATTATATCCTAACCTGTAGGCCGTATACAATCATCTAAATATATAGATATACTACAAAAACAGTATACTTTGTGAACAATAATATTATATATATAACCATGTTTTAATCAGAGTATGCATTTTATCTCAACTTACAAAACTGACACATAAACTGACCTATGTTGACATATGAACTCATATACTAATTATATCCTCATGCAACAAATATTGTAAGATATATTCAAACCCAGGTTGTGCGAAAAATAACATAGTATATGTATATATATATTTCTAATATTTATAACAAATATACAACAACTGATTATAAAGGTACATACCGTTCCAACCTTGATCACATATGACTACAAGGCTGCAAAGGAAAGGATGTTACAAGGCTGAGATGCTCGGTCAGGAACAAGTGGCTGGGGCGTGGGTGGTTGGCTGCACCATGGGCGGAGGGGAGTTGCAGCCCGGAGGTGGTGGGAGGCCGAGACCTGGGTGTGAGGCGGAGATGCTAGAAGAGAAGGAAGGTGGATTTTGGATTACCAGGCAACGCTTCTAGAGGAAAGGAAAAAAAATGAAGAGGGTAGTAGTGGGGAGCCTGAGGTGGAATAGGAGGAAAAGCAGGCGTGAAATAAGATGAATCATTCAAAAAGAAAGAAGAAAAAAAAAATGAATACAAACGTGTATAATTTACGGTTTGATTTTCAAAGAAAACGGATATGGGATGACAACCGTGGATTGAGCTGAATAATTAAAGCAATTAATTATGATGTTTGAACAGCACGCTTCACAGTTTGAACCAAAGGAAAGTGAAAAGTTAAAAGTGGTACCGTTACAACGGATCGTTATCAACGTTTCCGTTGTGTATCGGACTTCAAAATACGGAAATAAATATACCGTAGAGATCAGCACGACGAGACGATCAAAACGATATACAGATATCAGTGGCACGATAATCCGATCAAAAGTCGATAATCGGTACCGAAAAATGCTGTTACTTTGCTAGAATTAAGATCAACGGAGCAATAGAAATCCAAATTTGACGAAACGAAGAATGACGTTTCACTCAGAAGATGATTTAGAAATTTATTGTATAAAAATATTCAAGTTTGGAAAACATTTATTTTCATCAAAAATTAACTGACTTAAATTGAAATAGAATTTCACAAGAAAATAAACTTCAATATTATCAGATGAAAATTTACCAGTTGCTATATTAAAATAGACGTATTCCAAATAATAAATTTTTATTCTCAAATTTTATTGTTTAAAATTTCACAAATTTCCAGTTAAATATACTTTTAAAACCATTAAATTTTGCGGGTCGTTACACTCTCCCCCACTCAAAACTTTTCGTCCCCGAAAAGGAAGGTGGTAGGAGAATAGAACAACCAGAAATAAAAGCAGATTTAAAGTCAAAATTAAACAATTAATTTGAACTATATAAATTTTACTTAAATTTTAAAACTTCATTTGCAATTCAATTATCTTATATACTTTAAAACCTTTCGAAAATCCATTTGTAAAATTTCTTGCTTCCCTTATAAATATCATTTATATGTTTTAAATAACACATTTATAAAGATATGAACATTATTTGAAACAATTATTTACATTATTACTTATTTTTATAAAGAAGCTATTCGAAAATATTAAATCCATAATTCATAAATTTATTAATTCTATCTAAAAATACCTTTCAAATATCATTAATAAATCAATAATCATTTACTTTAAATATGTATTATTAAATTCATAACTTCTAAAATTATTTATAACACTACTTTTTTTTTTAAACCATGTAGTATATAAATAACAATATTTTAAAAGAATATAGTCAACAAGGACAGGAAGGAGGATTTGGGAACAGAAAATAGGTGGATAAATAAAGCTGAGCAGATAAGGCAGATTCAAAAGAATAGAATCGGGCATGAATAATTAATTCAAACCATTAGAATTTCAAATATTAATATAGAATTTCTTTGTTAGAAATACTTTTATAATAAAATATTTTTATAACGAAACAAATTTCATTTCGAAGATACTTTTATAACTCGATGTTTCGACAAGTTTATCCTTGTTCCTGTAGACTCTGGTAGTGCGTTGATCAGGCGCAAAACTAGAATTCTCCAGGTACTTAGTAGACCTGTTTCAACACCCAGTGAAAATACTGGAAAAACTTTTAAAAATAGATATGGAAAGTACAATCCAAACAACAAAACGAACAAAACCTTTGTCTAACCATGGTTCGCAGATACACAATGGTTACGCCTGGGTCCCCCAGGAAACAATCCATATCCGTAAGCTTTCTCAGCCCTGCGAGTTACGCCATGATGACTAGTAGAATGCAGGATACACAATGGTTACGCCTGGATCCTCCAGGAAACAATCCGTACCCCCAGGCAAGACTCAGCCAAGCATTTGCGCTACTATTCGCGACCTACACAGATTGCAGGATACACAATGGTTACGCCTGGATCCCCCAGGAAACAATCCGTACCCCTAGGCAAGACTCAGCCAGGCAGTTGCGCTATGCAGTCACGAGAGAACAATAAGACCATGGGTAACGCCATGGAATTCGAAGGACACTCGAGTATCATATCCGGAAAACCAAAATCAGAGAGAATAATATCGATAGAATGAATCCAAGATGTGGCCACAAATCGGATATCAAGCAGAAGGCACTTTCCATATCTTTACTTCGAAAATATGTATCATATAGTACCTTTCAAATCACTTTCAAATATCGTACTTATATAAAATCCATTATATATAAGATTTAATTTTCAAATCAAATATTTTCCAAAATCAATAGTATATCAAATCATACTTATATAGACTTCAATTATATAAGATTTCACTTTCAAATTGAGTACCTTTTCAAATCTATAGTTTTCGAATCAATTTCATACTCATACAAATCAATTTTATATAAGTTCGACAACTCCCAAATCAAGTGTTTGGTAACACAAGGTTCTCAAATTTCAATTTGTTTCAATATCAGTTCAATTTCCAAAATCATATACAATTTCACCAAATTATTTCTTCTCAAATTAAATATCTTCAGTTCCAAAGTTTCCAAAATAATAGATTTAGAAAATAAATCCAAATTTCCAAATCAATAATTTAAGTCAACCAATTCATTCCCAAAATCAAATGTTTTCAAAATCATCTTATACTTACGTAAGGTCCATCTTATATAAGGATCAAATTTTTCAAAATAAATTTCGTTGTATGAAGAGCCATATGGGATTGAATATCTTTGCATTTATGGGTTATATATCTTTGTAATTTAAATTGGAAAATTTTCTTTTAGTAAATAAAGATATTCTAACCCGACAGCTTTCAATTTCAGCGTCAAAATATATCAATGATATTAGAATATAAGATGTACATACGTCATCATTTCGCAAAATCACATTTGATCGCTCGCTCGATCACAGAAGTTCGCTTTCGAACTAGTATTGTCCATTCGACTTCCCTAATGCGGGTTCCGATGTGGTTTCTCGACTAGAAGCCATCAGTCTCCTTGCATAGCCATATAATATGATAGAGAATTCTAGAATCAAGCCCAAAATCCATATCAAATATTCGCCATCAAGAATCAAATGAAAAATCCTAACACGAAATGGTGTAATCCACCTCGAACTTGTGTACTCAAACTTGGATCAAATTAATTATGCGAATAAAACAGCATACGTACAACTTATATATTTATTCCAACTTGTTATATATATAGTTTCATAAAGATGTTACTAAGTTAAAACATTTAAACTAAATTTTATTCAAAATATTTTGAAGACCAAATTCTTCTCAAGACATTTCAAATCTAAATTTCATATTAGAAAATTTAAAATTTCCTTATTCATTTACTTAACCAAACAGTTTCAACTTATTTAAATCATATTACTTCATACTTAAACATTCAAAACAAACTTATATACTTTATCAAAATACTTTTCAAAATTTCTTAGCTTTGAAAAGTAAACCTTGATTTGAAAGTGCTCGAACCTTCAAAATAGTTGAAGAAATCATTTTCAAATTCAAGAGTTGGAAATCAGCTCAAATTAGTAAATTAATTTTTATAGATAGCGTTATATCAAACCCAAAACTCAAGGACTGAACACCGGCTTACTTCAAATCATTTCAAATATATATACATATATACTTTGAATATCAAATCTTACTTCGGAATTTGAAATCATAATTGGTTTCGCAAAATCACTCGTATAGCAAAGCTATTGAAGTTGCTTATCCCCCACTCTGAAACTCGAAAATCAACGTCGATGATGCGTGCACTCATCACCGAAGATATTTTCCAGCGACATAAGTGAGTTCTGGACTTCTATTTTCTCAAACTTCTTTTGAAATTTCTTCGAAATCATTCGAAACTCATTAAAATCATTGGAAACATTTCTTATTCGGAAAATACTTTTAAATCATATTATTATTATATTTTTCAAAATCTTAAAACCAATTTCAAAATACCGGAGTTCAATTCTCGAATTTCAAATTTAAAGTCTTTTAGTTATAAATCATTTTTATATAAATCAATTTCTTATATAACTTTTCAAAATTACAAATCCTTTCGAAACCTCAAATTCTCATTTTAAAAAGGGTATATAATCTTTATCGAAAATATAATATAATCATACTTATAAAAATAATAATTTCGATTTAGAAAACAATTTCTTAAAATACAAACAAACCCGTTTTCAAAGGATGATTTAAGAATGGATTTCAAACAAAGATAGAGATTCAAATTAGAGGGACTCTAATCGATTAGGATTTCTGATTCGAAGATAAGTTCGAACGAAAATGAGAAAATTAATTACAAAACAATAGATCGATACAGTTATATAAATCGCGGGCGACCTTAACCGATCAACCGTGATTCCAAAATAAGATCAGTGCCGAATTCTAAGGCAAATCGACATTCGATCGCCAAAGATAGAATTCGACATAGCAAAAGATAGCAGCATTTTAAACCGAGGGATATATAAATCTCCGGTGAATCAATGCTAATTGTAAAGAAGTTTCGCCCCTTCACAATTCCTTCAAAGATTGGCGGGATCGCCTATTCTTATAGAGATCATTCAAAGTGGAGTTATGGGATACTCCAGAATCAAAAGAATACTAATAGAGAGAGACAAGAATGAATTTTGGAACCGTAGGGACGTTCCAAAGTTCAAAGGAAATCGAGTCCAAAGGAAGAGATTAAACTCAAACGAAAGTGATTCTGTAAATAAATTTACAATATATGATAAGTTTCGCCTAGAGCCAAAGCTCTGATACCAACTGTAACGACCCGCTATTTTGGACCATTCAAATCGACAATAATCCACACATGTCTGACTTGAATAATTCAAAATACCGAATTGTTAATTTAAATTTGGCAAAACTCAGCATATACAGTAAATAAATCAATCACAGAATCACAACACAGAGTAATACAATAATACGCAGCGGAATAGATAAAATAGTAGTTCATGAAGCTACTATATAAACATCAGAGTTAAAAAAAAAAAATACAACAGAATATCTCAAATACAATGAAGTCTTCAGTACGAATAGATGACTTCTCTGAACAAATCAACTAGAAGAGCTGAAAGCTGAGGCGATAATTGGATCTCCAAAGGAAGCTCCAAACTCCAAGGGTGAGTCTCAAATGCTGTATCACTCGGTCTGACCCGAGCGTAAAGCAAAATACAAAACACTCGAGTCAGGATTAACATTCTTATACTAATAAATCCAACTCAAGTGAAATATCAACTGAAATACAAGTAACTTAAAGGATGTTTGGGATAACCATCCTCTAAGGATCTTCAGAACTATCTACAAAGTGGAAATATACATTATACACCGTGGTCATTTCAATTAAATTTATACTTCAAAACCCAAATATCATTTCATTTCAAATATATCCATTTTTCAAATAGTATATATATATAGGTTAAATAATTTATAAAGTAAAGTATTTAAATTTTTCCTCAAGTCTCACAAATCGATTCAAATTAACTCAAATTCCAGATTCAAATTTATTCAAAGCCCAATTTATCAATTTAATTCAGTTCTAAATATACCATTTATTTTCCAATATATTTCAAAGCTTTAATATTCAACATTTCCAAAAACAGTTTCATATAGCACTTGATTTAACTTCATTATTATTTAATTAGGGAATATTCACTTAATAGATTCAATATCATTTACTAGCCTTAAATCACATTTTACTAAATATTTCCTTAAACTTTATTTAAATAAGAAATATTCATTAAATTACTTAAATCAAACTCAAGTTATAAATCATATCTTAAATCCCAATTTCAATAAGTTTTAAATCGGTTTAATTAAATAAAATTCTTTACTAAATTCAAATTTTCTTCCCAACCTTAACTTATTCAAATTATTACTGAAATCTATTTTTGAAACATAAATTTAAATTCTCAACCATATTATATGTATTTAATCAATCATTCCCATTTATATAATAATTTAAGGCTCAACATTTTAAACCATATATTCTTTCCAAAACCATAGAATTCATATTTAAAATATTTATATATATGGACCAACGGTGTCTGTATATATATTTATCATATGGTTAAGTGATACGGATATTTATCATTTCAATCCGAAATTTAAATATATACGGGTAGATATCATTTCGACCCGTAATCCCAATTTCAATTCAAATGAAAATCGCTTGGGTTTATCACTTCAACCTATAACGATTTTCTCCTATTCTAAAGTCCGTTCGGGTATGTATCATTTCAACCCATAGTGAATTCTATACTAACAGGGAACTTGCAGAGTGATAACAGATAATATAAATATAACAACAGGCATATAAATACTAGATACTGGTGTCAGATGTCACAGGTGAACATATACAGATAATAGTAATAACAGGCATATAAATACTAGATACTGGTGTCAGATGTCACAGGTGAACATATACGGATAATAGCATATATAACAATTTAAATAACTACAGCATTATATTTCAATTGTCGTTTCAATTGAAATCAAATTTAATAAATACAAGAACGTTAATCGTGAGTGATTGCTCACCTTTCGAGGCTAGAGAAGTTTTGACAAGGAAAAATGGTGCTTCGAATCCAGGCACGGATCTCAAACGAACAAGGTTGGCACGAATTGGACGGATAGGACTGATAAATAGAGATCGATGAAAATAGATCAGAAGCTGCTTGATGTAGACCAAAACAAATATATATAATCCAAATCATTATTCTTAAAATAGAAGTATTTAAAAATCAAATATACATACTTTATATTTAAGAATCACAATTTAAACAAATCAAAATAACGCTTGTTCGGACATACTATCCTTTACATATTATAAATAATCTAATAAAACAATCTATTATTATTATGCATTGCTATAATCAATATGATAGTATATCAGCAATATACATAAGAACCAACTTGCATACTATAACAATATATATATATAAACCTTTGGAAAAAGATGCAAAATATGCAGATGCAGTATATATACAATATGCAAACTTACAGGAAAGCGAAATAAAAAAAAACATAGACTACTATAAATAACTACACCGAGAGGGAAATAAGCTATGTTAAAAATCATATGTAAATGGCATTGAAAACAGATGAAAGCCAATGTATATGCAAAGATCAAAGTGTATAACATATCCATTTAAAGTAAAACAAAATTTCAAAAATAAATATATGTAAATAAGCAATAGACTTCAATTATTATATTTACGAGCACAGAGATTCTTCAGCAACATACGAAACAAATATGATTTTAACACTTTTTTTTTTATACTAACGTGTACGTGCACTTATAAATTAATATATCGCTATATAACTAACAAAAGAAATCTACAACAAAACAAAACTTCATGTATGAAATCAAGATACCGTAGTTATATGTAATGCTGTAAATATCACGTACTTAGAAATTAAAGCAGAAATCAATTAAACAATACGTATTATATCCTAACCTGTAGGCCGTATACAATCATCTAAATATATAGATATACTACAAAAACAGTATACTTTGTGAACAATAATATTATATATATAACCATGTTTTAATCAGAGTATGCATTTTATCTCAACTTACAAAACTGACACAGAAACTGACCTATGTTGACATATGAACTCATATACTAATTATATCCTCATGCAACAAATATTGTAAGATATATTCAAACCCAGGTTGTGCGAAAAATAACATAGTATATGTATATATATATTTCTAATATTTATAACAAATATACAACAACTGATTATAAAGGTACATACCGTTCCAACCTTGATCACATATGACTACAAGGCTGCAAAGGAAAGGATGTTACAAGGCTGAGATGCTCGGTCAGGAACAAGTGGCTGGGGCGTGGGTGGTTGGCTGCACCATGGGCGGAGGGGAGTTGCAGCCCGGAGGTGGTGGGAGGCCGAGACCTGGGTGTGAGGCGGAGATGCTAGAAGAGAAGGAAGGTGGATTTTGGATTACCAGGCAACGCTTCTAGAGGAAAGGAAAAAAAATGAAGAGGGTAGTAGTGGGGAGCCTGAGGTGGAATAGGAGGAAAAGCAGGCGTGAAATAAGATGAATCATTCAAAAAGAAAGAAGAAAAAAAAAATGAATACAAACGTGTATAATTTACGGTTTGATTTTCAAAGAAAACGGATATGGGATGACAACCGTGGATTGAGCTGAATAATTAAAGCAATTAATTATGATGTTTGAACAGCACGCTTCACAGTTTGGAACCAAAGGAAAGTGAAAAGTTAAAAGTGGTACCGTTACAACGGATCGTTATCAACGTTTCCGTTGTGTATCGGACTTCAAAATACGGAAATAAATATACCATAGAGATCAGCACGACGAGACGATCAAAACGATATACAGATATCAGTGGCACGATAATCCGATCAAAAGTCGATAATCGGTACCGAAAAATGCTGTTACTTTGCTAGAATTAAGATCAACGGAGCAATAGAAATCCAAATTTGACGAAACGAAGAATGACGTTTCACTCAGAAGATGATTTAGAAATTTATTGTATAAAAATATTCAAGTTTGGAAAACATTTATTTTCATCAAAAATTAACTGACTTAAATTGAAATAGAATTTCACAAGAAAATAAACTTCAATATTATCAGATGAAAATTTACCAGTTGCTATATTAAAATAGACGTATTCCAAATAATAAATTTTTATTTTCAAATTTTATTGTTTAAAATTTCACAAATTTCCAGTTAAATATACTTTTAAAACCATTAAATTTTGCGGGTCGTTGCACTATCTCTAATGAGTAACACCCAATAGAATAGGGTTGTCGCTTAACCATATGCTCTGATACCACGTTGTAAGGACCCGATTCTTCGACTTCCAAATATCGACATCAATACATCCACTGTATCGACTGCCGAGCCATCGAATGCTGGAAAACCGAATTCTTAGGGTTTAAGAAATAAGAGGTAGAAGGAAAGATAGAAGAAAAAGAAAGAAGAAACAACAGAAAACACAGAATATGAAAACAATATCAGAATCTCACATTCGCAGCGGAACAACATATAATAGATAAATGAATAATCTTTAAACAAAGAACTATATCATTTTATACATTACATCATCATCAGAGTTTACAACAACAATACAACACTGGACAGTTATATAAACTTGTCCTCATGCAGAATACAAAGCGGAATAAATAATATCATATACAAGTGGTACGTCTCGCCATCCAGCTTGCCACTAAGCTCCATAGTATCTCCTGAATCCAGAATGACCTGATAACCTGACTCTAGACTACCCGTGTGGAAATTGGTGGGCACCCAGAGTTTAGAAAGGAAACAATAAACTCCAGGTCAGTCATGGTGACTGGTGTGAGAACTTAAAACAGTTTATCTTTAAAACAAACAACAAGAAGATTCTAAAGTCAATTTCGCAATGCTTTTGGAAAATGAAACTACCATAAGACCTCCCGCCACACACACAATGCAAATGCAGAATTGGAGGAGATTTCTTCTTATGATAGTCAAAGATGCTTACTACGCAAAATCAAATCCTTTTTGATATTATTTTTATTGCATAGTGTAGAAAAATCATTTTGAAAGTATAATATAAATCTTAGCCAGCATAGACATTTCGCACTTATGCCTACTATAGCTACCATCCAAATAGTGGGGCGCCACCATAAGTGAATGATAGGTTCTACAACTAAAATCGTACAAAGTTCGTATTGGAGTTTGGATTTCCAACAAATGGTCAGGCCATGGAACTTCCCATTGCCACATAGATACGCCTCTGGAAAGACGACCCGAGAACCAAACCGGATCTCTGCCAACACAAGGCCGGGTTACCCCTAACTGGATAACTACTGACACGAATATGTCATCCTCCGACCGTAACCGATCTTCCCAAGGATCCTCGATTTTCAACAACCACATAAGAATAATAATGCAGCAACAACATAGGTTAAGTATTTGGGCTCCATACCATGATACCACCTCTATCCATAAGGAATGACATACACTAAAGGGGCGCTACCCCCTAATAACCTTGCCGCATCCTTCCTGTTTTGACCATTTCCGGGATGTGAGGTCCGACGAAGTCTCGTCCACAAAGCCACGCTTTATACAAAAGCTGTGCTTTGGGTCAACAAATGATCAAAGAAATGATCACAAAGATAAATGATCAAACAAATGATCATATCACAAATGATCAAACAATGATCATTTCACAGCAACACTCAGCATGCCACGTTACCAAATTTGGAATATATCACTAGTAACCATCAACTACATAACCTCTGAGCTCGTACGTCTCAGAGAAGGGTGTTAAGCTAAGAGAATAAATTCTCCGCCACCAACAGAAATGTATTTGAAAGAAACCAGCTTTATATCTCAATTTGTAATGTCATACATACAATCCATACAAGTCTGTTCCGCGATCGAACAGAACCGAAGGCATTTCTCACGAAGCCCTTGCAAATCCGGATAATTTTCTAATCATGTCCGGACTTCCCGTCACTAAGGGTGATAAAACCTCTATATCAGAGATCAGCCGATGTAGAGTAACTCGACGGTAATCCTTCCATTTTCAAAAATATATGGTCTTCAACATCGGTGATCAAATGCAATCCATTTCGATGTATCACATATTCAGAATGGGTTATACGACCCAAAGGTCCTTTCCCGGATAACCCGAATAGTGAGCGCTTATTCAAAAATAAGTGTGGCATTCAAATTCAAGCAAATCACAACAAATACCCATTCAAGGGTAAATATTAATAGTCGGTTATTTAACTATCAATAAAGATGCGCAACATCATCAGATCCCAAATAATTTTCCAAATTATTTAATTTCCAAAAATATCTTTATAAGATATATAATTTTCCACACTTAACCATTTGAAACAAATTCCAAATATTCACTTTTCAATTTATCTTTAAAAGATAAAATTTCTAACCTTTCATTTCATATTGGAAAAGCATTTCCATACTTATTTAATAATAAGTAATTCACAAATCATTTATTTTCAACACTTGGAAAATATTCGATATACTTAAATCAAAATTAAGTATATATTTCATTCTTTATGGAAATCATTTTCTTTCACAAATTGTTACGACCCAGAATTTTGAACAAATTAAATTGAGAATATTTAATTAATTTTAAATATTTGAACGATGATTTAATTTGAATCCCGAATATAATTCAGAATTTGGCGATTAAATTTTATATTTTAATCTATTGAAACTGGATAAAAATTTGAATCTTCAATTTAAAGCTAAAGAAAAATATTTCAAACGCTTGTAAAATTTATATTGATAGCACTGAAGATAACAGCAGCTTCAGAATTGAATTTGAAACTGTTTTGCTCAGTTTTGAATTTAATTGTTCGAATCGATATTTAAAGATAGCCGTCCGAGGCACAGTCTCGGAATTCGACGAAACCAGTTCCATTGGGTCCGTAATATTGTATTATTATCGGATTTCAAATTTCGTATTTTTTGGAGTTGGTATGTGAGCTCACGATAGATAGACGCGTTGGAATTTAAATTGAATTCAATTTGAATTTAAACTTTCCATCAACACGTTCTCCTTCTTTTTAGCCTTAATTCACGCAGAGAATCATGTCGCGAGATCGTGTAACCCATACCTGATCAATTCTAAATAACCATCTCCCTCTCCTCCATTCAGTTCAAAACGAAAGCAAAAGAAAATTTTAAATGGCCGAAGAAAGAAATGAATCACCCCGTTCAATTCAAATCTCGCTCGTTCCCCTCTCTTTCAAATTCATTCACGAAAATAAAACCCCATTCCTTTCTCCCAAAAACAAAATTAAATCGCGACCTAAAGATTGCTCGCGACTCAGTCGCGATGTCGAAGGCAAGGCAGGGAGAATCAATTCGTGGTGATGGCAGTAGGGGGCTGAGGGCTCTGTTCGAATTCGACGAGGCGGTGGCTGCGATTTGGGGCTATCGCATTTGAGCATGGCGGCGACGAGGCGTTCGAAATCTGGGACTCGCGTGTGGGTGGGGTTGTCGCAGTTCGATTCAAGGATTGGGGACGGTGGACGTGCTCGATTTCGCGAGGCCGAAGTCGAGTAGCAGACGATGTGGGTCGCGAGTAGCTTCGCAAGCAGAAGGGAGTCGATGTCGTCTGGGTCGCGAAGGGGTTCATGATGGTGAGGCGACACATCTGGAGCGGCGGCGATTCGCGTGGAGTCAGGGGTCGTAGTGTCGTTCGAAGGGTCGGAAGACTGGGTTGGCTTTGAGGTATTTTCAATTTTTGCCTTTTCAAATGTAAAACAAAATATTTTTGTTTGGAACATTTGAAAATATTAAATATGTATATACATTTGAAAGTAATTCACAATAAGGTTTATGCTGTTCTCAGATTTAGATCTATAAATAAATATTTATATATATGAAATTACAATAAAACAGGAAGATAATATAAACGAATTGTAATGCTTAAAGTATATGTGAAGTTAGGAAAAAAAATATAAAATATATATGTGAATTATATAAAGGTAAGATTCATTATAGCTTATTTTTATAAGCAGTTCGGAATAAAATAAATAAGTATATAATATTTTGAAAACTACAGAAATTTATAATTTATACAAAGAAATTTATATAAGCAAAATGTTTGATAAGTTTATTTAAATTCGTTTAGTTGATAAGAAAATAAATGTTGTTATAGTGAAGTAATTTACTGAAGAATATATATATAGGAAATTTAGTTTTAAAAATAAACTTTTGAGTTAAAATGAATTTAGTTTTAGTTTTAAAATTTTGTTGAATAAATTATTAAAAAGGATTAATTTAAAATCAATTGTATTAAATTTGTTAAAAGAAAATTTGTTTAATTTAATTGTTTTAGAAATATTTAGAGAATATTAGTTTGAAACTGAAATGTTGGTTAAATAAAATTTGAATAAGAGAAATTGGTTTAGAACGGAACTATCAGAATTAAACAATTAAAAACGGAAATTGGTTAATTAATTGTTTCGAATATTAATGAACTGTATAAATTATTTATACAAGGTTAAAGTCAAGAAAATCGAGTCAAGTTTGGAAATGGATGGCAAAGTAAAAGGCAAAGGTGAGATTTTTCTCACTCAAATGAAATTGGTTTTTACAGTTATTGATTTGATTGATTGACTGTTTGGATGTGATATTAGATATAGTAGGATATATCTATATATATATAGCAATATATACATATTGGCATATGTATATATTGGATTGATTGATTTCCCGCCTCGTATAGCGGATGAGACCCTATTGCGCCGTTAGTAAGCGGATTATTTTTATAAAACCCATATACCGCGATATTCCACCTCGAAGTGGAATTGGTATTGTGCTGACGTCTTTGGATGCAGGGAAACAGGTTGGAGGGATCCAACTGGGTTCCTCACCAATATTATTATTTGCAGATATTTGTTGTATATGCTGTTATCATATTGATATATGATATTGAATGTTATGATTGACTAATTGATGCTGTTGCATCATCGGATTCAGTTTTGAAGGTTAAAAATAACATCTTTTACTTTAAAAGGGTTTTTAAAGTGATTTTTGAAAATAGACGTTTTATTGAATTTTTGAATTGATTTATTTCAAATAAATAAACGTCTAAAATTTTAAAGTAAGATTTTTGTGAAATAAAAGTCAAAGTGTGATTTTTGAAATAAAAGTTAAGAAATTTATGAAATGGTTTAAATTGGGATTTCTAGTATTATAAATGGTTTATTTAAAAGATGTACAAAAATGGATATTTATAAATTTGAAATATTGGGATTATAGGACAAGTTTCTATAAGTGTTAAAATGAAGTGTAAATGGGATTTCATAAGTTAATGAAATCTGAAAGTTTTAAATTTTGTAAAGTTTAAAAGAACGATTTCCTTTAAAATAAATGAATTATAAGTTATATTAACTTATAAATTGGATGGGTCATTAAAGAAGATGTATAAATCGAAGTTGTTATAAAATGGAAATAGAATTTATAAACGTTGTTTTTATAAATTCGAAAATAAATCAAATTTGATTGATTTTAAATATAAAGATTTTTAAGGGAATTTTATCCACGATTTTGGACAGTGGATAATTCTTGAAATAAATGTGTAGAAAAGATTGAAATTTGGTTATTGAAGTATATTCACGATTTTGGACAGTGAATATATTATTGAAAAAAATAGTTATGTTTGGGAAAGCGATATTATAAATGAAGTTAATTGTTTTAAAAGATGTTTTAAAACGTGTGAACTATCGAAATCATAGATTTCAACATTTATTGTTGAAATAGACGTTTTCGAAAAATAAGGAAATGGTGGACTATAACACTGTTGTTATAGTAAATGATTTCCAAAAGGAAATGTTTTTTTTGTAGTATTGGGATTTATATATCTATTTTAATTTCGAATCCCTATACTAGTGATTTTGAGTCGTCGTAACGATGTTTTACGTAACATTCGTTTTGACTCAAATAGATGTTAAAATAAATGATTTCCTTAAAGAATGAAATATATACTTAATATTGATTTGAGTATATCGAATATTTTCAAATGTTGAAAATAAATAGATTTGTGAAATACTTATTATTAAATAAGTATGGAAATGCTTTTCCAAAATGAAATGAAACGTTTTGAGATTTTATCTTCTTAAAGATAAAATGAAATTGAATATTTGAAATCGATTTGAGAATCGTATATCAGTAGATATTTTGAAATATAAATTCACTATGGAATTTATAAAAGAAAGGGAAACTGTTTTAGAAAAATAAATATTGATTTATTTTGAAGTGTGGAAATTTTATATCTAGTAAAAGATATTTTTGAAGATAAATAATTTGGAAAATTATTTGGAATCTGATGATGTTGCGCATCTTTATTGATAGTTAAATAACCGACTATCAATAATTACCTTGAATATGGTATTTGTTATGAATTGGATGAATTTGAATGCCACACTTATTTTTGAATAATCGCTCACTATTCGGGTTAGCCGGGAAAGGACCATGGGGTCGTATAACCCATTCCGAATATGTGATACGTCGTTATGAATTGCATTCGAAGACCGGTGTTGAAGACCGGATATTTTTGAAAACGGAAGGATTACCGTCGAGTTACTCTACATCGGCTGATCTCCGATTTAGAGGTTTTATCACCCTTAGTGACGGGAAGTCCTGACGTGATTAGAAAATTATCCGGATATGCAAGGGCTTCGTGAGAAGTGCCTTCGGTTCTGTTCGATCCCGGAACAGACTTGTATGGATTGTATGTCTGACGTTACAATTTGAGATATAAAGCTGATTTCTTTCAAATACATTTCTGTTGGTGGCGGAGAATTTATTCTCTTAGCTTAACACCCTTCTCTGAGACGTACGAGCTCAGAGGTTATGTAGTTGAAATTTATCAGCAATATACTCCCAATTTGGTAACGTGGCATACTGAGTGTTGCTGTGAAATGATCAGTGTTTGATCATTTGCGATATGATCATTTGTTTGATCTTATATCTTTGTGATCATAGGTTGATCATTTGTTTGACCCGAAGCATGGCTTTGTAGAAAGCGTAGCTTTGTGGACGAGACTTCGTCGAGCCTCACACCCCGGAAATGGTCAAAACAGGAAGGATGCGGCAAGGTTCTAGGGAGTAGCGCCCCTTAGTGTATGTCATTCCTTCTGGATAGAGGTGGTATCATGGTATGGAGCCCAGATACTTAACCTATGTGGTTGCTGCATTTTTACTATGTGGTTTGTTGGAAATCGGGGATCCTCGGGAAGATCGGTTACGATCGGGGGATGACATACGCGTGTCAGTAGTTACCTATTTTTGCAGAGGTAACCCGGCCTTGTGTTGGCAGAGATCTAACCATAACGTTAGGTTCTCGGGTCGTCTATTCCAGGGACGTACCCATCGTGGAAGAGGAAGTTCCTTAGCCTGATCATTTGTTGGAAATCCAAAGAAACAATACGCGACGTGTACGGTTTTAGTTGTATTACCTGCTATGGAATGTGGCGGTAACCTGCTATTGAACATAGTAGCTATAGTAGGCATAAGTGCGGAATGCCTATGCTGGCTAAGATTAATATTATACTTTCGAAAAGTTTTCTACACTATGCACTAATAATAATATCAAAAATGATTTGATTTCGCGTAGTAAGCATCTTTGACTATCATAAGAAGAAATCTCCTCCAATTCTGCGTTTGCATTGTGTGTGTGGCGGGAGGTCTTATGGTAGTTTCATTTTCCAAAAGCATTTCGAATTGACTTTGAAAATTATCCCATTTTTGTTTTTAAAGAATAACTGTTTTACGATCTCACACCAGTCACCATGACTGACTCGGAGTTTATTGTTCTCTTCTAAACTCTGGGTGCCCACCAATTTCCACACGGGCAGCCTAGAGTTATGTTATTAGGATATTCTGGATATTCTGGAGCTTTGGAGATAAGCTGGATGACGAGACGTAGTATTTGTATCTGATAGTATTTATTCCGCTGTGTATTCTGTATGAGGACAAGTTTATATAACTGTCCATTGTTTGTTGTATTGAGTTGTATATTGACTCTGATGATTGATGTATGTATAAAATGATATAGTTCTTTGTTTAAAGATTATTCCTTTATCTATTATATATTGTTCCGCTGCGAATGTGAGATTCTGATACTGTTTTCTGTTCTGATGTTGTATTGTTGTTCTCTTCTTTCTTCTTCTACCTTTTTCTTCTGTTTCCTTCTTCTTCTACCTTTTTCTTCTGTCTTTTCTTCTGTCTTTTCTTCTGCCTCTTCTTTTAAACATTAAAGTTCGCGTTTCCGCCATCCGATTGTTCGACAATTGCTAAAGTGGACATAGAAGTGTCGGGTTTTCGGAAGACAGATTTGCGGGTCTTTACAGGTGGTATCAGAGCATATGGTTAAGCGACAACCCTGCTCTGTTGGGTGTTACTCATTAGAGATAGAGTCAGTAGTACTCTAGAATGAGTTTGAGTGTAATAATAGATATGAGTGCGTATTTGTTAGTGAATATGAAATTGTTTTGTATTGTGTTGACTTATCGGTTGATTGTTTATAGATTCTGGTCGGTGTAGTCTAACTAACTGGAATCGATAGGAGTTTCTAAACTCTTAAACAAGATAAACCGACACAGTATTGATTTTAAATAGGGTGAATGAAATAATTTTGCCCAAAACTATTTTTGTATATAAAAGAAATGGTTTTCTATGAATTATCATAGTATATGGTTGCATGGATGTTAGGAAAGTGATAATGTTAAAAGGTTATCATTATTATATGAAATTGAATAAGAAACTGAAATCATAACTCCAAAGTTAAGAAATTAATCCATACACAAATGAAATTTAAGAATGTAAATTATAAATGTGACTTATAATTGGAAGTAGAATTCCAGAGAAGTATTTGGAAATGTTTTGAAAAGAATTTGAGAATTTTGGAGAATTGGAAAGTTTAAATCCTTTTTGATTTGAAAATGAATTTCAAAGGTTTGAAAAGTATTTTGGAGAGATGAAAAGCTCTAAACTATTTTCGGTCGCTGGAAAATAATTACGATGATGATCGCGACATCACCGGTGTTCATTTTCGGGTTTTCAAAAGAGAAATTGCTGCTAAATTGTTTTAAATGGAAGTTGTTTGAAAATTTGGATTTTGTTTTAGAAAATTCAAAAGATAAATTTGAATTGTTTTCAAAATGGCTTTGAAAATGTTATTAAGACTCTGGAATGCTATATAAAAATATTTATGAGAATAATAAATGAGTTGATAACTTATACAAATTGTTGTGAATTTAGATTGAATAAATTTAACTTAAGAAATTTTAAGTTGAATTAAAGTAAGTATAAGTGAATCCATAAAAATCCAAGTGGTAATTTCTGAATATAAGTTATATAACTTATAAAATGAGAAAATAGAAGTGAAACGAATTGTCAAAAGTGGTTAAACAATTTTATTAAGCAAAATAAAATGTGATTTTGATTAAGTGATGAAATTTGACCTTGGTAAAGTTAAATAAAATTGAGAATCTGAATTGGATTGATAAATGAATTAAGCTATTGAACTAATTGAATGTTGAATCAGTCTAATGTAAATGAATTAATGAATGAATAAATTGAATGGAATCAATTGCAAATGAAATGAACTAAAGATAAAATTGAATTCAAATGAAATTGAAATGAAAAATTGAACGAAATTGAATATGTAACTTCAATAGCGAATTTAAAGAGGATATAAGAAGTATATATTGAAATTTTGTAATCGAATTTGCAAAATAGTTTGAATGCTGTAACTAGATATAATGGCTAGTAGGATATACAGGTGTATAAAGGGATTGGAAAATTTATTTCAAAGATGAATTTGAATTTGCTCGAAAAAGGTATGTATTTGAGTTTTAATATGAGTTTTTGATGATTTCTTGTCTAGCCGCTTGGCTTTTTCTTTTTCTTTTTGAAATCTGAGAGTCCGTAGGGACGTTTTGTAGTCGTACCGTATTAGCCGCGCAAAGGAGACGCTGGCGAAATTTTTCGAAAATATCGGGCGTTAGAAAATTTTTGAGAAATTTTGAAAGTTTAAAATTTGAATTTAAACTTTAATTTGAATTGAGAAGTAAAGCAATGTTGTTTGAAACTTATAACTGAAGTTGGAAATTTAGTTGAAATGATAACGAATCTTTAGTAGGAAGATTTGTTTTGATAAATTTGATAAAACTATTTGGATGGTGAAAAATAGTAGACGAGTTAAGGACATTTTTTCCTAACTTGTAATTTCGGGATGAAATTCTTTTAAGGAGGGAAGTTTGTAACGACCCAGAATTTTGAACAAATTAAATTGAGAATATTTAATTAATTTTAAATATTTGAACGATGATTTAATTTGAATCCCGAATATAATTCAGAATTTGGCGATTAAATTTTATATTTTAATCTATTGAAACTGGATAAAAATTTGAATCTTCAATTTAAAGCTAAAGAAAAATATTTCAAACGCTTGTAAAATTTATATTGATAACACTGAAGATAACAGCAGCTTCAGAATTGAATTTGAAACTGTTTTGCTCAGTTTTGAATTTAATTGTTCGAATCGATATTTAAAGATAGCCGTCCGAGGCACGGTCTCGGAATTCGACGAAACCAGTTACATTGGGTCCGTAATATTGTATTATTATCGGATTTCAAATTTCGTATTTTTCAGAGTTGGTATGTGAGCTCACGATAGATAGACGCGTTGGAATTTAAATTGAATTCAATTTGAATTTAAACTTTCCGTCAACACGTTGTCCTTCTTTTTAGCCTTAATTCACGCAGAGAATCATGTCGCGAGATCGTGTAACCCATACCCGATCAATTCTAAATAACCATCTCCCTCTCCTCCATTCAGTTCAAAACGAAAGCAAAAGAAAATTTTAAATGGCCGAAGAAAGAAATGAATCACCCCGTTCAATTCAAATCTCGCTCGTTCCCCTCTCTTTCAAATTCATTCACGAAAATAAAACCCCATTCCTTTCTCCCAAAAACAAAATTAAATCGCGACCTAAAGATTGCTCGCGACTCAGTCGCGATGTCGAAGGCAAGGCAGGGAGAATCAATTCGTGGTGATGGCAGTAGGGGGCTGAGGGCTCTGTTCGAATTCGATGAGGTGGTGGCTGCGATTTGGGGCTATCGCATTTGAGCATGGCGGCGACGAGGCGTTCGAAATCTGGGACTCGCGTGTGGGTGGGGTTGTCGCAGTTCGATTCAAGGATTGGGGACGGTGGACGTGCTCGATTTCGCGAGGCCGAAGTCGAGTAGCAGACGATGTGGGTCGTGAGTAGCTTCGCAAGCAGAAGGGAGTCGATGTCGTCTGGGTCGCGAAGGGGTTCGTGATGGTGAGGCGACACATCTGGAGCGGCGGCGATTCGCGTGGAGTCAGGGGTCGTAGTGTCGTTCGAAGGGTCGGAAGACTGGGTTGGCTTTGAGGTATTTTCAATTTTTGCCTTTTTAAATGTAAAACTAAATATTTTTGTTTGGAACATTTGAAAATATTAAATATGTATATACATTTGAAAGTAATTCACAGTAAGGTTTATGCTGTTCTCAGATTTAGATCTTTAAATAAATATTTATATATATGAAATTACAGTAAAACAGGAAGATAATATAAACGAATTGTAATGCTTAAAGTATATGTGAAGTTAGAAAAAAATATAAAATATAAAATATATATGTGAATTATATAAAGGTAAGATTCATTATAGCTTATTTTTATAAGCATTCGGAATAAAATAAATAAGTATATAATATTTTGAAAACTACAGAAATTTATAATTTATACAAAGAAATTTATATAAGCAAAATGTTTGATAAGTTTATTTAAATTCGTTTAGTTGATAAGAAAATAAAAGTTGTTATAGTGAAGTAATTTACTGAAGAATATATATATATATAGGAAATTTAGTTTTAAAAATAAACTTTTGAGTTAAAATGAATTTAGTTTTAGTTTTAAAATTTTGTTGAATAAATTATTAAAAAGGATTAATTTAAAATCAATTGTATTAAATTTGTTAAAAGAAAATTTGTTTAATTTAATTGTTTTAGAAATATTTAGAGAATATTAGTTTGAAACTGAAATGTTGGTTAAATAAAATTTGAATAAGAGAAATTGGTTTAGAACGGAACTATCAGAATTAAACAATTAAAAACGGAAATTGGTTAATTAATTGTTTCGAATATTAATGAACTGTATAAATTATTTATACAAGGTTAAAGTCAAGAAAATCGAGTCAAGTTTGGAAATGGATGGCAAAGTAAAAGGCAAAGGTGAGATTTTTCTCACTCAAATGAAATTGGTTTTTACAGTTATTGATTTGATTGATTGACTGTTTGGATGTGATATTAGATATAGTAGGATATATCTATATATATAGCAATATATACATATTGGCATATGTATATATTGGATTGATTGATTTCCCGTCTCGTATAGCGGATGAGACCCTATTGCGCCGTTAGTAAGCGGATTATTTTTATAAAACCCATATACCGCGATATTCCACCTCGAAGTGGAATTGGTATTGTGCTGACGTCTTTGGATGCAGGGAAACAGGTTGGAGGGATCCAACTGGGTTCCTCACCAATATTATTATTTGCAGATATTTGTTGTATATGCTGTTATCATATTGATATATGATATTGAATGTTATGATTGACTAATTGATGCTGTTGCATCATCGGATTCAGTTTTGAAGTTTAAAAATAACATCTTTTACTTTAAAAGGGTTTTTAAAGTGATTTTTGAAAATAGACGTTTTATTGAATTTTTGAATTGATTTATTTCAAATAAATAAACGTCTAAAATTTTAAAGTAAGATTTTTGTGAAATAAAAGTCAAAGTGTGATTTTTGAAATAAAAGTTAAGAAATTTATGAAATGGTTTAAATTAGGATTTCTAGTATTATAAACGGTTTATTTAAAAGATGTACAAAAATGGATATTTATAAATTTGAAATATTGGGATTATAGGACAAGTTTCTATAAGTGTTAAAATGAAGTGTAAATGGGATTTCATAAGTTAATGAAATCTGAAAGTTTTAAATTTTGTAAAGTTTAAAAGAACGATTTCCTTTAAAATAAATGAATTATAAGTTATATTAACTTATAAATTGGATGGGTCATTAAAGAAGATGTATAAATCGAAGTTGTTATAAAATGGAAATAGAATTTATAAACGTTGTTTTTATAAATTCGAAAATAAATCAAATTTGATTGATTTTAAATATAAAGATTTTTAAGGGAATTTTATCCACGATTTTGGACAGTGGATAATTCTTGAAATAAATGTGTAGAAAAGATTGAAATTTGGTTATTGAAGTATATTCACGATTTTGGACAGTGAATATATTATTGAAAAAAATAGTTATGTTTGGGAAAGCGATATTATAAATGAAGTTAATTGTTTTAAAAGATGTTTTAAAACGTGTGAACTATCGAAATCATAGATTTCAACATTTATTGTTGAAATAGACGTTTTCGAAAAATAAGGAAATGGTGGACTATAACACTGTTGTTATAGTAAATGATTTCCAAAAGGAAATGTTTTTTTTGTAGTATTGGGATTTATATATCTATTTTAATTTCGAATCCCTATACTAGTGATTTTGAGTCGTCGTAACGATGTTTTACGTAACATTCGTTTTGACTCAAATAGATGTTAAAATAAATGATTTCCTTAAAGAATGAAATATATACTTAATATTGATTTGAGTATATCGAATATTTTCAAATGTTGAAAATAAATAGATTTGTGAAATACTTATTATTAAATAAGTATGGAAATGCTTTTCCAAAATGAAATGAAACGTTTTGAGATTTTATCTTCTTAAAGATAAAATGAAATTGAATATTTGAAATCGATTTGAGAATCGTATATCAGTAGATATTTTGAAATATAAATTCACTATGGAATTTATAAAAGAAAGGGAAACTGTTTTAGAAAAATAAATATTGATTTATTTTGAAGTGTGGAAATTTTATATCTAGTAAAAGATATTTTTGAAGATAAATAATTTGGAAAATTATTTGGAATCTGATGATGTTGCGCATCTTTATTGATAGTTAAATAACCGACTATCAATAATTACCTTGAATATGGTATTTGTTATGAATTGGATGAATTTGAATGCCATACTTATTTTTGAATAATCGCTCACTATTCGGGTTAGCCGGGAAAGGACCATGGGGTCGTATAACCCATTCCGAATATGTGATACGTCGTTATGAATTGCATTCGAAGACCGGTGTTGAAGACCGGATATTTTTGAAAACGGAAGGATTACCGTCGAGTTACTCTACATCGGCTGATCTCCGATTTAGAGGTTTTATCACCCTTAGTGACGGGAAGTCCTGACGTGATTAGAAAATTATCCGGATATGCAAGGGCTTCGTGAGAAGTGCCTTCGGTTCTGTTCGATCCCGGAACAGACTTGTATGGATTGTATGTCTGACGTTACAATTTGAGATATAAAGCTGATTTCTTTCAAATACATTTCTGTTGGTGGCGGAGAATTTATTCTCTTAGCTTAACACCCTTCTCTGAGACGTACGAGCTCAGAGGTTATGTAGTTGAAATTTATCAGCAATATACTCCCAATTTGGTAACGTGGCATACTGAGTGTTGCTGTGAAATGATCAGTGTTTGATCATTTGCGATATGATCATTTGTTTGATCTTATATCTTTGTGATCATAGGTTGATCATTTGTTTGACCCGAAGCATGGCTTTGTAGAAAGCGTAGCTTTGTGGACGAGACTTCGTCGAGCCTCACACCCCGGAAATGGTCAAAACAGGAAGGATGCGGCAAGGTTCTAGGGAGTAGCGCCCCTTAGTGTATGTCATTCCTTCTGGATAGAGGTGGTATCATGGTATGGAGCCCAGATACTTAACCTATGTGGTTGCTGCATTTTTACTATGTGGTTTGTTGGAAATCGGGGATCCTCGGGAAGATCGGTTACGATCGGGGGATGACATACGTGTGTCAGTAGTTACCTATTTTTGCAGAGGTAACCCGGCCTTGTGTTGGCAGAGATCTAACCGTAACGTTAGGTTCTCGGGTCGTCTATTCCAGGGACGTACCCATCATGGAAGAGGAAGTTCCTTAGCCTGACCATTTGTTGGAAATCCAAAGAAACAATACGCGACGTGTACGGTTTTAGTTGTATTACCTGCTATGGAATGTGGCGGTAACCTGCTATTGAACATAGTAGCTATAGTAGGCATAAGTGCGGAATGCCTATGCTGGCTAAGATTAATATTATACTTTCGAAAAGTTTTCTACACTATGCACTAATAATAATATCAAAAATGATTTGATTTCGCGTAGTAAGCATCTTTGACTATCATAAGAAGAAATCTCCTCCAATTCTGCGTTTGAATTGTGTGTGTGGCGGGAGGTCTTATGGTAGTTTCATTTTCCAAAAGCATTTCGAATTGACTTTGAAATTTATCCCGTTTTTGTTTTAAAGAATAACTGTTTTACGATCTCACACCAGTCACCATGACTGACTCGGAGTTTATTGTTCACTTCTAAACTCTGGGTGCCCACCAATTTCCACACGGGCAGCCTAGAGTTATGTTATCAGGATATTCTGGATATTCTGGAGCTTTGGAGATAAGCTGGATGACGAGACGTAGTATTTGTATCTGATAGTATTTATTCCACTGTGTATTCTGTATGAGGACAAGTTTATATAACTGTCCATTGTTTGTTGTATTGAGTTGTATATTGACTCTAATGATTGATGTATGTATAAAATGATATAGTTCTTTGTTTAAAGATTATTCCTTTATCTATTATATATTGTTCCGCTGCGAATGTGAGATTCTGATACTGTTTTCTGTTCTGATGTTGTATTGTTGTTCTCTTCTTTCTTCTTCTACCTTTTTCTTCTGTTTCCTTCTTCTTCTACCTTTTTCTTCTGTCTTTTCTTCTGCCTCTTCTTTTAAACATTAAAGTTCGCGTTTCCGCCATCCGATTGTTCGACAATTGCTACAGTGGACATAGCAGTGTCGGGTTTTCGGAAGACAAATTTGCGGGTCTTTACACAAATTTTATTTGGGTCAAAACGAATGTTACGTAAAACATCGTTACGACAACTCAAAATCACTAGTATAAGGATTCGAAATTTAGATAGATATATAAATCCCAATACTATATAAAACATTTCCTTTCGAAAATCATTTACTATAACAACAATGTTATAGTCCACCATTTCCTTATTTCTCGAAAACGTCTATTTCAACAATGAATGTTGAAATCTATGTATTTGATACTTAACACATTTTGAAACATCTTTTAAAATAATTACTTCATTTTCTAATATCACTTCTCCAAAACATATTCATTTTATTTAAAAATATATTCACTGTCCAAAATCATGAATATACTTCCTAATATCACTTCTCCAAAACATATTCATTTTATTTAAAAATATATTCACTGTCCAAAATCGTGAATATACTTCCTTAACCAATATTTTAATATTTTCTACACATTTTATTTCAAGAATTATCCACTGTCCGAAATCGTGAATAAAATTCTCTCTAATAAGCTTCTATATTAAATTCATCAAATTTGATAAATTTCGGATTTATAAAACAATATTTATAAATTCCATTTATATTTATAACAACTTCAACTTATAAAATCATTTTATTAGCAAATTTTATTTATATCCCATTTAAGTGCCAAAATCTAATTTATCTTTATTTTACAACATCTATTCATTTTATAACTTCACATTATAAATCTATTAATTTCATTCACTTATGAAATCCATTAATATTTCATTTTTAACACTTATAAAAACTCGTTTTATAATTCCAATATTTTTAATTGATAAATATCAATTTTATAAATCTTTAATATAAACCGTTTATAATAATTCAAAAATCCCAATTTAAACTATTTTATAAATCAATCAACTATTTATTTCAAAAATCACACTTTGGTTATATTTCACAAATCTCATAATTTTCATAACATAAAAATTATAACATTTATTTATTTAAAATGAATCAATTCCAAAATTCAATAAAACGTATACTTTCAAAAATCACTTTAAAAATCCTTTATAAATCAATATCGTTATTTTTAAACTTCAAAAATGGATCAGATGAAGCAACAGCACCAATCATCAATCACGACAATCAAACATCACATATCATCATATGATAACAGAATATATCACAATATATATAAATAAATCAATACGGTGAGGAATCCAGTCGGATCCCTCCAACCTGTTTCCCTGCATCCACAGATGTTAGCACAATACCAATTCCGCTCCAGTACGGAATATCGCGGTATATAGGATTTATAAATATTATCCGCTATTATGCGGCGCAATAGGGTCTCATCCGCTATACAATGCGGGAAATCAACTCCAATATATACATATTCCAATATGTATATATTGCTATATACATAAATAATACCAATTCCACTTCAATGTGAAATTATCGCGGTATATGTTTTTAATAAATAACCTCCGCTTAATAACGGCGTATAATGTCTATTTTAACAATCAATAGATAACAATCATCATTCAGGCATACAATCAACAATTTTAAATCTAACTATTTAAAATTTACATCGAACAATTTCGATTGAGTGAGAAGTTCTCACCTTGAATTTCTGATAATAGTCGTAGCGTTTTATTTCGAATACGTTTAACTTTACCCGAAATTTTCGCTAGCTCCAAACGACTCCAAACCAGCTCCATAGCGTAGTATTCGTCAAAACGAAGCCAACGCAACTTGTTTCGCAATTTTTCGACCTCGTATGAACAAATTATAGCATTTTAAAGTTACACGAATTTATAAATATAATAATTTACAATTTTATTTTCTTTTTTAAACCTAGATAGAATCTGGACCGTTGATTTCTTTTTCCCAGATCTGGCCGTCGACTTGTTTCTTCCCTCCCCAGGCAATTTACGTGAACAAACCCATAGGCACGCCTCTAGGGCTTCGAACCGCTTCACCATCGCTCGACTTGAAGTCGATTAGAGACTCCCATCGTGAAGCCCATTGCCTCGCCTACCCTCGCCGTGAGTACGGCCAAGCTCGGCCTGCTATAGGCTTCGAAAAACATGCGTGGCTTTCAGACATTCATGGACCTCTACCTCCCCTTCTGGTTGACAAAAAACGATCATAACCGTATAGATTTCGAGATCTCACTCCGCTCTATAATCTTCGTGTTGGAAGATTTTCGAAATGATAAAGGGATTTAGAGAGATTGAGAGGGAAAGAATCGAACAATATTGGCCATTGATAGTTGAAAGTGACGGCTGAAGTTATTTGTTAAAAATGTATAGATATATAAACATAAGAATATGATTCATAAATTAAATTGAAGTAGGGGTTTAAAACATAATTTATAAATTAAATATAAAATTGAGACAAGGATTTAAACATAAAATATACAAACTTATGACAAATGTTTAATAAGTAAAATAACAAATTTACAAGTGTTAGTTAGCTTAGACATTTGGCAAAACTTTTTATTTAATTGAAAGTAAAAAAGAAAGTCAGGCCATTTTTCTCCAGATTTCAAAACTAAACCTGAAGTAAAACTAATAAGAGGAAATCAAACAAATCTTCCCAAATTTAAAGTAAACTTCAACTTGTAATCCAGCGAGATCATCATGTTCAAGCCTTAATCATCTCAGCTTTTAAAGACCAAGTTTTCCCAGCAACAAATCTACAACCTGTATCATCAAAACATTTCAGTTTTTCAAAATTAAAGCTTTCCAGTTCAAAATAATTCCTCTGTTCAAACTGAATCTCAGGTGAGTAAACTAAACAAAATGGTTTTTTGTTTATATGCTTGTGATGAATGCTACATTTAAAATTTTGATGTATGGTTGAAAATTTCGCATGCATATTATTTTAAAGTAGATATATGTTTATATAGATAGAGATAATATGAGATATTCCCTGTATAACTTCCAGTTTGAAAACTTCTCAAGTTTTCTTTGTTTAAAGAAAGTAAACTCGTACGTTAATCTGAGTTTTGTTTGAACTTCTGGTTTGCATGTAATGATCTGGAAAGTTATGAATTAAACATGCTGAGATTGATATATATTTATTCCTGTATGTAAGTATAATTGTGTGCATGTATCTGGAATTAAGGAAATAATGCCTCTGTTAAAAAAATTACAGGGCCTAATTAAGTTCAAAAATTCAATCTCACCTTTCCCAATCATTTATAGCTTGTGATGTTAAGATAAAACATGTTTAAATCATCATAACTTAATGTTAAAAATATATTTTTAATATAAAATGAAATAGTTTTCGTCTAAATGAAGAGATACAGTGAAAATTCATGTTTGACCCAATTTTCGATTTGCATGAATTCAAGATTGGATTACATCATCTAAAACCATTTTGAAAGCAATGAATTTTACAACAAAAATTAGATTTTTTAGTTGCAAATTAAGGTTGTATTTATGAGATGAACGGAGAATGGGTTTTGGCAAATTTTGGGTGATCGGCAAACTTTCGGGGGTTGAAACTTGGCATGGTGGTGCTGGTATGATCATGGATGGTAGTAAAAATGCAAGATAATTTTTAAATCCACTGTGGTTGGAGATTTGAATCGATTTAGGGTTTTAGTCCTGCTTTTGGTTCGTGATTTTCGCGTGACATTTTCATCATCATTACTTCAATCCAATCGATCGCACCAGGGAGAATAGGCGCGTGGTTGGTCGGTGAAGTTATGGTTGGGTTTGCGATGGCTCTGGTGGTCGGGGACGTTGGGTTCGGGCCTTTTTCTGGCGAAGAGTTTTGGTTCCAGTTGCTCGTTTTTGTTCGATATCGATTCGCGATTGAATCGAGTAATCTGGTGATCGTGTGGGGTTGCCGAGGTCGGAGCTGAGTTGTCGGAGGGTGGAATGTTGATCATCGACGATTGGGGTCGATGTACACGTGCACGTGTACGTTCGTGCATCTGGAAGCTTTGGGGAAGAAGCATGGACTCGGGAATGATCTCGAGTAGGGTTCGAGTATGACTCGAAGAAAATGAGGAACGAGGGTTCTCGTATGTTGGCTCGGGGTTTTTAGCATTTGACTCGGGTTTTTGCCTGAGGTAAATTCTAATCTAATTTAAGCAAAAGTTTTGTTAAAGAAATCAAGTTTTAAATTTTTAAAACAAGGTTCGTCAACTTTTTAAGTTATGGATATTATTCTAGTTTCAAAAGAAATGTTTAACTAGTTTTAAAATGTATATTAAAATGATAAATTAAGGATACGATAATTAAGAAAATTAATTAAGATAAATAATTTATCATTTAATTAATTAAATGGTTGATAATTAAAGATTAATTAATAAGTAATTAATTAAGAGTAATTAATTAGTTTAATTAATTAATGATTAAGGATTCATTTGTAATTAAAGGTTAAGTTAATTAATTAGAGATAAGTTAATTGATAATTAAGTAGAAATTAATTAAGTAATTAAGATTTATTAATTTAGTAATTAGAGGTATACAAATTTGGTAATTAAGAAGTACTTAATTTATTAATTAATAATTAGGTTTTATTAATTATTAATTAAGGGGTGATTAATTTGCAATTAAAGATTAATAACTTTGTTTAAGAGTAATTAAGGAAGAAATTACTCAATTGTAAATAATAAATGGATGTGATTAATTTAAGTAAATTAATTTGTAAATTAATTAAAGATAATCTGATGCTAATTAAGTATAAATACTTAATGAAATTTATAAGAGTAATTAATTAATGTATAATTACAAGATGTAATTAATTAAAGAATAATTACTTAATAAAAAGTAATTAAGGATTAATTATTTAGTATATTAATTAAAGAATTAATATAATTAATTAAGAGTTAATTACTTAACGTAATTAAAGAATAATTAATTAAAGGTGATTAATTAAGGTGGATAATTAGAGAATAATTGATTAATTTGCTGTAATTAATTAAGGATTAAGCAAGTAGGATTTATAATGATGGATGGAATTAATTTAATTTATTTAAAATAGTGTGATTAAATCTTTGCTTATGAATGGTTAAATGTTATTGAATGCTTTGGATTGTTGTTATACTTGGTATGTGATTGTGATGCTATATGATAGGTGGTTAGATATGGATTATCTATCGGAAATAGAATTTCTATGTGAATCTGTTACTTTGGGTATAAATGGAATTGTTTAACTTAAACATCCTTGCTTAAAGGATGACATTTGATTCGAAGAGACCGGGGTCGGGTATCAGTAAATACCCGAAACCACTTCGATTTGAAATCTTCTATAATTCCTTATAGAATGATATGTGAAATCAATGGGCTGGATTAGGATAATATGGACCATTTAAACTAAGTTGATACTTAGATATTGTTTTGTGAAAATAAGTGTTGACTATATAAGTTGTTTACTTATAGTAAAATACGAGTTACCCCGGGTTTAAATAAGTTCTATAAATTGAAATTCATGTTAGATGAGTTTACTCACGCTGGTTTCCAGCCTGACCCGGGTGTTACTTTATTGTAATGCTCGGGTCAGACCGAGTATTACAGATTTCAGGTAAGGACGTTCTGGAGCTCAGGAGGCGAGCTGGATGGCAGGAACGTATGGAGTATATTCCGCTGTGATATTATAGTTGTCTGAGACATGTTAATTTTAACTGTCTAGTACATTTGTGAATGTTGTAACTCTGATGTATTAAAATGTAATTAACAAATGCAGTTTTTCTTTGTATAACTGATATTATTATTTGTTATTATATTTAATCCGCTGCGAATGTGAGATGTTGTGTCCTCTGTTCTTCTTTCTTCTTTCTGTTTCTTTCTTCTATCTCTTTCTTTTTCTTCTAACTATCTGGAATTTTCGGGTTCGAAAATTCCGGGTCGTTACATTTGCCCTAGAGTTTAGTTTTGTGTTGCAAAAGTGAAAATGTAGGTCCTTTTATAGAAAAATGATCAAAACACTATTCATCCCGGATTTTCCGAACTCCAAATCGAGCGTGCTGGCTGACGTTTCTAGGGTTTACCCCACATTCCGAACACGATGGAATAGGTTTCGGGAGCTAATTCGGTCATCTGTGCGAGTTACGGAATTAAACGATCAAAATTAAATTAAACCGATTCAAACCGATTTTGATGCGTTTTGGCTTGCCCCAGACAAACGGTATATCTGATTGACACGAAATTTGAAACCTTACAATAATATCACATTACGGATCCGATGAAACTGGTTTCGTCGAAATCCGAGACTTTTTAAAAAATGACTATTTTAACTCGCCAAATTAATATTAAAAACAATTTCGATGCGTTTTGAGCTGCCACGGTCAAACGACAACTCCGATTGCTACGAAAATTGAAATCCGATAATAACAAACTATTACGGATCCAATGGAACTAGTTTCGTCCAATTTTGAGACTGTTCAAAAATGGCTAATTTCACTAGTCGATTAAATATTAAAATATTCAATTTTCACAGATTAACTTTAAATTCAATTTTAAAGGTTCTATAACATCATTATAACTTCAATATGATTTAATATAACTTTATAAATCATTTTTAATCACATTTAATCCAGATTTCAATTATTTCTGGAATTTCAACTATTAAATTATCAATTTAATTATACAATTAAATCCAGTTATTCGAATTTTAAATTATTCGACTTATAAATCTTACTTATTAATATTTAAAATAAATTAAATATTCGAATTTTAATTGACATAAATTCTGGGTCGTTACTGTGACGACCCGGAATTTTTGAATATTTGAAATTGGAATATTTAATTAATTTTAAATATTCAATGGTTAATTTTAACTTGAATTTCAAATATAGATATTTACTGGATAATTAATTTTTGAATTTAATTATCGGAATTGGGTAAATTATTGAATCTGGAGTTTTAAGCCTGTTAAAAATAAATTGAAGACTTGTAAAATTCATATTAATAATTCTGAAGGTAATAGAACTTTTAAAATGGAACTTCAAAGTGTTTTGTTCAGTTTTGAAAATATAACATTTAAATTGAATTTAAAAATAGCTTCCCGAGGCACGGTCTCGGAATTCGACGAAACCAGTTCCATTGGATCCGTAATATTGAATTATTATCGGGTTTCAATTTTTGTAGCATTTGGAGTTGTTATGTGGGCACACGATATATAAACGCGCTGAAAATTTATATAGAGACAAATTGAATTTAAATGAAATAATATCGGTCAACTCAAATTTTCTTTCAGCTGTTATTGCTTTCCGTCAATACTTTTTCGTTTCATTCAAATTACTATAGCTAGATATTTTCCACGCAAAGCTTTCTTTACACGCTACCATCCCATCGTGTCTCCCTGTCCTCCCCTGCCTTAAGAAAACTGTAATGTTTCATTCAAAAACAATTCGCCTCCTTTTCCCTTTAAGCATTCTCGAATTAAAATGGCAGAAATAAAAAAATAAAATGACCGAGTTTCCCCTTTTTCACTCGCTGCCCTTATCTTTCTTTCCAGTTCGTATTCGAATTCGTTCCTCATCAAAAAAAAAATAGGGCATCACGATTCTGGTCGAATTCGCGAGCGAGGAGGGAGAGGAGCGACGACAAGGTCGCGATGGCATTCACGAGCGTTCGGGGCACGCGGATGGAGGAGGGATGCTCGAACTCGTGGGGCGATGTCGCGGGGGATCAGTAGCTGCTAGGGTTAGGGGGATTGCTCACGACGTAAATTTTTGGGCTCGGATGGATTTCGTTGCTGGAGGAGGCTCAGTGGCGGAGACGCGTTCGATCAAGGAAGACAACGAGGCATGCTCGAGGTCGTAGGGAAGCCTCACGATAGTCGAGCCCCGTTCGAAGTCAATGACAGGCAGAAGACGAAGGGTGGTCGGGAAACTGTCTTGGTTGGGGGTTTGTCGATAGCAGTGAGGTAATTTGTTGTTCAATTTATATATAACATATTTGTAAGTAAGTAGAAAAAAAAGGGGTTAGAGCAAGGTAAATATACAACTTATTTCGTTGAGTTCATAGTGTATATACGTACAGATATATACAGTAAAATAGATAGGTATTTTTGAGATTTATTCCCTAAATTTGAATCTTGATATCCAAGGAAAGGTAAGTATATAAATAATATATATATATATATATAAATCAAGTGCACACTTTAAAATGTACGAATTATTGTAATAATGTACAATAGTGATTTGTGTGGTTAATAAACTTATTTACTTTACGGGAATTAGTTTTAAATTAATTTGTTAATTAAAATAAATAGGAATTAATTAGTCCCATATTAATAAAATCATAGTGTGTTATTCAAGGTATAAAATATGGAGGGGAAACAAGCTGGGCTGAAATGGATTTCAAAACAAAATAAAAGGTGAGTTAATCTCACTCAGTTAAATTATAATTTAAATTTAATTGGTTAAATTTAAATATTGATGGATGATTGAATTGATTGATTTGATGGATTTGATTGATATGGTATATAGTAGTATATACCAATATATACATATTGGCATATGTATATATTTGAGTTGTTGATATTCCCGCATTTTTATAGCGGATGAGACCCTATGCGCCGCATAATAGCGGATGCTATTTTATAAAACCCATATACCGCGATATTCCACTTTGAAGTGAAATTGGTATTGTGCTAACGTCTGTGGATGCAGGGAAACAGGTTGGAGGGATCCAACTGGATTCCTCAAAATATTTAATTTTGTTTAAATATTCTGTGATATGATTGTTGATATCCTGTGATGATTTATATTGGATAATCTGGTTGGATTGAATTTCCCAGTATAATGAGTTATCAAAAGCAATTGAATTGAATTTTGGAAAGAAATAAAAGAGTAAAATTTAAGTTAAATAATTCTAGTGAATTCGAATAAATTAAATAAGGAATTGTAAAAGAAATAAAGAAATTTCTTAATTCGAACAAATATGGGAAAAGAGGATTTTGAATTTAATAGTGAAGAAATAAATCTTTAACTAAAGTGATATTATTGAAAAATATAAAAGAATTGATTTTATTGAAATTTAAAGATTTAATTTAATTAAAATATTAATTGAAGAAGTTTGGAAATCCGAAATTGGTATTTTAGTTAAAAAGGTCTTAACGCATAATAAAGAAATAAAAGATAAAAGTTAATGTATTTGAAATAATTAAGTAAATAGGGAAATTTATTTCAAAGTGAAGTAAAATGGAAATCAATTGGAAATTGATTTAAGTGTTTAAAAACTTGGATTTTTTTAAAAAGAGAAATGAGATTTTGGAGATATAAACTGGGTTTATAAAGTAAAATAAAATATCAGTGGATATTTGAGAATATAAATTCAAGATGGGAATTTATAAAAGGATATGGATTGGTTTAAAAATAAATGTTGATTTATTTTTAAAAAGATGCGAAGAGAAGTGTATTTCTCTGGATAGCCAAGTACGTTTTTCCAAAGAAATTTTAAATATAAGTTAAAGTTCTAATTTGTGTTTTTAAAATGCATATTTTAGAAAATTGATTATTTCTAAAGGTTAATTTCCAAAGTAAGTATTTTCAAAAAAATCTATTATTGTAGTAAGTATATAAAAGTGATTTGCTATTATGTTTTAAAAGAAGAAATTTAGTTTATATTAATAAAGTGGTTTATTTTAAAGTATATATTTTTAATAAAGTATTAAGCTAGTTTGATTTCAATGTTATAAAGTATATTTAAAATAAAGTGTTTAAATTATTTTAAAATTTAAGAGTGTTTTGTACTTGGTGTTTCAGAGGAAATAAATATTTGGAAATGTATTCCGTAAGCGGGAGCTGATTTGAAATTGTTTTCAAATGAGCTTGAAAATTTGGAAATATATCTTGGAAAGATATTTGGGCGAATAAATAATGTGGGAAATTATTTATTGTGTGATGGTTGCTTGTGGATGTTAATTGATAGTTAAATAACCGACTATCAATATTGGCCAAATGCGCTGATCGTTTCGAAGAGACCGGGATCGAGTTTCCGTATACCGGGATTCTAGGTCTGGAGACTCGAATACCACTTCGATCCGGTGTGTACGTTTCGTGTAACGATTTCGGAGGCGAAGATGGAGCAGTGAAGTGCAAGGGCTAGTCGCTACTAATCCTGAGGATATTTCCAAAATGGATGTAGTAGGAATAGTGCCTTCGGTTCCGTTCGGACCCGGGACGGACTTGTATGGACGAATGCTTGCGAAACATCGTCAGGCGGACGATGGGCATTCTAAGGGATATGTGCTATAAAGGTATCGTTTAGCCTCGAACCTCATCAACCGGGAATGACTAAAAATCAGGGGTTATGCAGCAAGGCTTCGTGGGTAGCCCCCACTTGAGAGTAAGGTCATCCCTGTCTAGATGTCCCTTTTATTTCGGCTTAGTGTTGCGGTTGCTGATCCCAACCGTGGGGTGATTTTACTTGGAATTATCCAGTAAGGGATGATTCCGGCCTTGTGTTGCAGGGGAGCGGGCGTACTCCTCGGTACTGTGATCTAGGCCACGTACTGTGACAGGTGGTACCCCAGTGCCTAGTCATTCGTTGGAAATCCATTCTCCCTACGTGCCTTGTACGAGTTTTGTTTGTATTACCCACGTTGTGGCTAGTATGCCGGAATTTAATAGATGTAACAATTTCGGCTATTTTAATAAGTATTTGTGAATAGACACTATTATAATATCAGAGGATTTTTATAAAAAGTGTTTTAGCTATCGTAAGGTAAAAACCCGACATGTTTATTTGTGGCGTGGTCTTACGAGATGCTTTTGTTTTCAAAGGATTTTGAAACTTTAATAATCAATTTGAGTGTGATTTTCTCACGCTGGTTTTCCAGACTGACTCGGGTATTGTTTTATATGATGCTCGGGTCAGACCGAGATAAACAGGTTCAGGATATGATGCTGTGGAGCTCAGGAGACGAGCTGGATGACGATACGTACTCACGTACTTGTTATTATTTTTCTGCTGTGTATTCAGTTGTATGTTATGGATGTTGATGTACTCTGATGATGTATTCTGATGATGTATTATATAAACAGATATAGTTTTTGATTTGTGTAAAGATCTGTTGATATATATTATATTTTATTCCGCTGCGATGGTTAGATTCTGATGTTGTTTTTCTATTTTTCTTCTTCTACCTCTTCTTCTTAACTAAAATGGTTCGATTTTCCGGGTCTAGAAAGTCGGGTCGTTACTTTTGGTATCAGAGCAAAGGTTGGCGATAACCTTGGCTCTGGTGGGAATTTTGAGAGTATTAATAGATATGAGCGCGTATTTGTTAGTGAATATAAAATGGTTTTATATTGTGTTGGTTGGTTTATTGAGTGGCATATGAACCTTCGTCGGCACAGTCCGCGCAACTGTATCGAAGGGGTTTCTAAACACTTGAATAGAACAGTTCGACACAATATTGTTTTAAATAGGGTGAATGAAATAATTTTGCCCAAATTATTTTGTATATAAAAGAAATAATTATTTGAAATTATTATAGTTATATATTTGGATGCTTGGTTGTTAGAAAATGACAATAATGAGTTAGTCTCATTATTGAGTAGAAATTGAAACTTATAACCTAAGTTGAAGAATAAATTTATTTAACAAAATGGAATTTGAAATATAGACTATAAATGAAATTTATAAATTAAGATAACCTTTATATACAAATGTGAATTACAAATGTGATTTATAATCAAATGAGATTAATTCATAAACAAATGAGATTTGTAAATGTAAATGGTAAAAGTGACTTATAACTTGAAATAAAATGTGATAGAATTCCAGAGTAATGTTTGGATATAAAGTTGAATGGATTTTGAATTTGAAGTTTTGGGAAAGGTTTAAATTCCTTTGGATTTAAGAATAGTTTAAAGGTTTTGGGGAAATAATGGTGATATTTTTTCATGAATATTTTTGAAATTGAATTGAAATCTGGTGGGATTTGGGATTTAAAAATGTTTGAAATGTTTAAAGTGATAAAAGCATTAAATTCTCTTTCGGTCGTTGGAAAATAATTTCGGTGATGACTGCAGCATCATCGATGTCCATTTTCGAGTTTCCAAAGAGAAATTGCTACCAAACTGTTTAAAATTGGAAATGATTGTGAATTGGGTTGGTTTTGAAATTCAAAGGGAAAATTGTTTGGTAAAAGCAGATTGTTTTGGAAATTGGGATTTGATGTGATATACCAGATGTGTATGAGTTATTTATGGATTCAAAATGGTTTTGAAATAAAAACCGGGCAATTGAATTCTGGGAATTCTATTTAAAATATAAATGTGTAAATTTAAATGAATCAACAATATAAAGTATAGAATGAAGTTGATTGAAATAAGAAGGGAATCAAAGTTTAATTCTGGGATTATAATTATGAGATGAAAATAACTCAATGGGTAATATAAGTTGGTGGATAAAAGAGTTAGAGAACTTGAAGGTGAATGAATTGTAAAACTTGTATAAAATTTGTATCCTGGAATTAAAATTTAATTCGAGTATATGAAGGAGAATAAATATATTTGAATTTAACTTAAGATGAGTTAAATAAAAATTGAGATTTGGAATTGAATTGAATGTAAGTAAGTTGAAGTTGAATTGAATTGGATATAAAGGTAATGTAAAATGCTTATAATTGTGTAAAGAAATTCATATTCTTAAGTTCTTAAGTGTAATAATTTGGAATTTGAGTATAAAGATGAAAATGGACTTAAATGAATAGTCCCAGATCTTAAGTAAGTAAGTTAAAACTTATGAATAGAAATGAAATTGTAAGTCATAAATGGGAATTCATTTCTTTGAACCATTAGGAGTTATAATTTGAAATTGTAATAATCAAATGGAAACGACTAAGATGAGCAATCTTAATTTTTAAATAGATCCAAACTTGAATTATAAAATAAATTGAACTTAAGATAATTAAGTGAAGTGATATTTGGAATTAAAAAGCAAGTATTCAATTTTAACCAGCGGAGGAACTAATTTGATAATAAATTAGTTAATGAAATTGAATTGTGAGTTAATGGAATTGGAGTAACATAGTGATGGTTTGGATTGCGAATGAAATCCAAATAAGTGAAAATAAATTGGAAATGACCTGGTTATTAATAAAATAATTCCAGATGAATTGAGTATGGAAAATAAAATTCATAATGATTGAGTGAATGAACCAATTATATTAATAAATAAATGGATGGAATTTGATTAAATAAGAATCAAATGAAAGATGGAAATAAAACTTTAAAGGGTTGGTTAAATGGAAAATAAACTTAAGTTATTGACTTAAGTAAATGTTGAATGGAAACTGAACTCAACAGAGGAGTGGTTTAAATAAGTTGAGAAATAGTTATTGAATGAATTAACTTGGATTGTTTTCGAGCTAAATAAAATTCATTTTTTGGAAGTAGGAGATGAATTGAATTTAAGGAAAAATTTGAAATGAAGTAGTAAATAAATATAAAATTTATATTGAACTTAGGAATTGAAGAATGAAATTCTTAAGAAAATTTGTATTGGAAATATACTTAGTAATTTTGGAAAAAAAAAATATATACTAAGAGAATAGTTGAATGAAGACTAAAACTGAAGTTGTGAAATGGGATAGATGTGAATAAGTGAATAACAATCAAAATGAATGTGAATTAAAGAAATTGATATAATTGGTAATCAATTGGAATTTATACGTAAGATGTACGTATATTGTTTTATTCGCATAGCTATTTGGTCCAGATGTCGAACACAGAATTTCGAGATAGTTTTTTTCGATCCGAATCAGAATTTTTCACTCAATTTTCAACGACGAACCTGGATATGGATTGTTGATTGATTCTGGATATTCTCTATCATAGTTTGTGGCTATGCAAGGAGAATGACGGTTTCTGATCAAGGAACCAGATCTGAGTCCGCACTAGGAAGTCGGGTGGACGATACTAGTTCGGAAGTGAAATTTTGTGATCGATTGAGCGATCAAATGTGATATTGCGTACGGATGATATATGTGCATCGTACGGGCATTAGTAAAACAAATATTGAAAATTTGTAAAGAAAAGTATAAAATGACTTTGGAATTGTGATTGAATATTATTGCTTAGTAGGATATACAGGTGTATAAAAGCAATGGATAAATTGGGATTTTTGATTTTAGAAGATAAAATTTAATGGCCCGACAAAAGGTATGTATTTGAATTTCTATATGAAATTTGATTGGGTTTTTGATCCAGCCACTTGGCTTTTTGTTTTCTTTTTGAGATTGGGAGGCCGTAGAGCCATTTTGTAGTAGTGCCGAGCTAGCCGCGCAAAGGAGACGCTAGCGAAATTTTTCGGAAATTTAGAGTGTTAGAAAAATTTTGGAAAATTTTGATAATTCAAAATTTGAATTCAAATTTAAATTTGAATGGATAAGTAGGTGATACGGGTTGAACTTATGAATAAGTTTGAGAAGTTAAAAGATGATTAGTGTATCATTAATAAAAGATTGTCTTGGGGTTGTTGAAACTATTTGGATTTGAGAAAATAGTTAACGGGGATTGAATCATTCCTCTTAACTGGTAATTTCGGGGACGAAATTCTTTTAAGGGGGGAGGAATGTGACGACCCGGAATTTTTGAATATTTGAAATTGGAATATTTAATTAATTTTAAATATTCAATGGTTAATTTTAACTTGAATTTCAAATATAGATATTTACTGGATAATTAATTTTTGAATTTAATTATCGGAATTGGGTAAATTATTGAATCTGGAGTTTTAAGCCTGTTAAAAATAAATTGAAGACTTGTAAAATTCATATTAATAATTCTGAAGGTAATAGAACTTTTAAAATGGAACTTCAAAGTGTTTTGTTCAGTTTTGAAAATATAACATTTAAATTGAATTTAAAAATAGCTTCCCGAGGCACGGTCTCGGAATTCGACGAAACCAGTTCCATTGGATCCGTAATATTGAATTATTATCGGGTTTCAATTTTTGTAGCATTTGGAGTTGTTATGTGGGCACACGATATATAAACGCGCTGAAAATTTATATAGAGACAAATTGAATTTAAATGAAATAATATCGGTCAACTCAAATTTTCTTTCAGCTGTTATTGCTTTCCGTCAATACTTTTTCGTTTCATTCAAATTACTATAGCTAGATATTTTCCACGCAAAGCTTTCTTTACACGCTACCATCCCATCGTGTCTCCCTGTCCTCCCCTGCCTTAAGAAAACTGTAATGTTTCGTTCAAAAACAATTCGCCTCCTTTTCCCTTTAAGCATTCTCGAATTAAAATGGCAGAAATAAAAAAATAAAATGACCGAGTTTCCCCTTTTTCACTCGCTGCCCTTATCTTTCTTTCCAGTTCGTATTCGAATTCGTTCCTCATCAAAAAAAAAAAATAGGGCATCACGATTCTGGTCGAATTCGCGAGCGAGGAGGGAGAGGAGCGACGACAAGGTCGCGATGGCATTCACGAGCGTTCGGGGCACGCAGATGGAGGAGGGATGCTCGAACTCGTGGGGCGATGTCGCGGGGGATCAGTAGCTGCTAGGGTTAAGGGGATTGCTCACGACGTAAATTTTTGGGCTCGGATGGATTTCGTTGCTGGAGGAGGCTCAGTGGCGGAGACGCGTTCGATCAAGGAAGACAACGAGGCATGCTCGAGGTCGTAGGGAAGCCTCACGATAGTCGAGCCCCATTCGAAGTCAATGACAGGCAGAAGACGAAGGGTGGTCGGGAAACTGTCTTGGTTGGGGGTTTGTCGATAGCAGTGAGGTAATTTGCTGTTCAATTTATATATAACATATTTGTAAGTAAGTAGAAAAAAAAGGGGTTAGAGCAAGGTAAATATACAACTTATTTCGTTGAGTTCATAGTGTATATACGTACAGATATATACAGTAAAATAGATAGGTATTTTTGAGATTTATTCCCTAAATTTGAATCTTGATATCCAAGGAAAGGTACGTATATAAATAATATATATATATATATAAAAATCAAGTGCACACTTTAAAATGTACGAATTATTGTAATAATGTACAATAGTGATTTGTGTGGTTAATAAACTTATTTACTTTACGGGAATTAGTTTTAAATTAATTTGTTAATTAAAATAAATAGGAATTAATTAGTCCCATATTAATAAAATCATAGTGTGTTATTCAAGGTATAAAATATGGAGGGGAAACAAGCTGGGCTGAAATGGATTTCAAAACAAAATAAAAGGTGAGTTAATCTCACTCAGTTAAATTATAATTTAAATTTAATTGGTTAAATTTAAATATTGATGGATGATTGAATTGATTGATTTGATGGATTTGATTGATATGGTATATAGTAGTATATACCAATATATACATATTGGCATATGTATATATTTGAGTTGTTGATATTCCCGCATTTTTATAGCGGATGAGACCCTATGCGCCGCATAATAGCGGATGCTATTTTATAAAACCCATATACCGCGATATTCCACTTTGAAGTGAAATTGGTATTGTGCTAACGTCTGTGGATGCAGGGAAACAGGTTGGAGGGATCCAACTGGATTCCTCAAAATATTTAATTTTGTTTAAATATTCTGTGATATGATTGTTGATATCCTGTGATGATTTATATTGGATAATCTGGTTGGATTGAATTTCCCAGTATAATGAGTTATCAAAAGCAATTGAATTGAATTTTGGAAAGAAATAAAAGAGTAAAATTTAAGTTAAATAATTCTAGTGAATTCGAATAAATTAAATAAGGAATTGTAAAAGAAATAAAGAAATTTCTTAATTCGAACAAATATGGGAAAAGAGGATTTTGAATTTAATAGTGAAGAAATAAATCTTTAACTAAAGTGATATTATTGAAAAATATAAAAGAATTGATTTTATTGAAATTTAAAGATTTAATTTAATTAAAATATTAATTGAAGAAGTTTGGAAATCCGAAATTGGTATTTTAGTTAAAAAGGTCTTAACGCATAATAAAGAAATAAAAGATAAAAGTTAATGTATTTGAAATAATTAAGTAAATAGGGAAATTTATTTCAAAGTGAAGTAAAATGGAAATCAATTGGAAATTGATTTAAGTGTTTAAAAACTTGGATTTTTTTAAAAAGAGAAATGAGATTTTGGAGATATAAACTGGGTTTATAAAGTAAAATAAAATATCAGTGGATATTTGAGAATATAAATTCAAGATGGGAATTTATAAAAGGATATGGATTGGTTTAAAAATAAATGTTGATTTATTTTTAAAAAGATGCGAAGAGAAGTGTATTTCTCTGGATAGCCAAGTACGTTTTTCCAAAGAAATTTTAAATATAAGTTAAAGTTCTAATTTGTGTTTTTAAAAAGCATATTTTAGAAAATTGATTATTTCTAAAGGTTAATTTCCAAAGTAAGTATTTTCAAAAAAATCTATTATTGTAGTAAGTATATAAAAGTGATTTGCTATTATGTTTTAAAAGAAGAAATTTAGTTTATATTAATAAAGTGGTTTATTTTAAAGTATATATTTTTAATAAAGTATTAAGCTAGTTTGATTTCAATGTTATAAAGTATATTTAAAATAAAGTGTTTAAATTATTTTAAAATTTAAGAGTGTTTTGTACTTGGTGTTTCAGAGGAAATAAATATTTGGAAATGTATTCCGTAAGCGGGAGCTGATTTGAAATTGTTTTCAAATGAGCTTGAAAATTTGGAAATATATCTTGGAAAGATATTTGGGCGAATAAATAATGTGGGAAATTATTTATTGTGTGATGGTTGCTTGTGGATGTTAATTGATAGTTAAATAACCGACTATCAATATTGGCCAAATGCGCTGATCGTTTCGAAGAGACCGGGATCGAGTTTCCGTATACCGGGATTCTAGGTCTGGAGACTCGAATACCACTTCGATCCGGTGTGTACGTTTCGTGTAACGATTTCGGAGGCGAAGATGGAGCAGTGAAGTGCAAGGGCTAGTCGCTACTAATCCTGAGGATATTTCCAAAATGGATGTAGTAGGAATAGTGCCTTCGGTTCCGTTCGGACCCGGGACGGACTTGTATGGACGAATGCTTGCGAAACATCGTCAGGCGGACGATGGGCATTCTAAGGGATATGTGCTATAAAGGTATCGTTTAGCCTCGAACCTCATCAACCGGGAATGACTGAAAATCAGGGGTTATGCAGCAAGGCTTCGTGGGTAGCCCCCACTTGAGAGTAATGTCATCCCTGTCTAGATGTCCCTTTTATTTCGGCTTAGTGTTGCGGTTGCTGATCCCAACCGTGGGGTGATTTTACTTGGAATTATCCAGTAAGGGATGATTCCGGCCTTGTGTTGCAGGGGAGCGGGCGTACTCCTCGGTACTGTGATCTAGGCCACGTACTGTGACAGGTGGTACCCCAGTGCCTAGTCATTCGTTGGAAATCCATTCTCCCTACGTGCCTTGTACGAGTTTTGTTTGTATTACCCACGTTGTGGCTAGTATGCCGGAATTTAATAGATGTAACAATTTCGGCTATTTTAATAAGTATTTGTGAATAGACACTATTATAATATCAGAGGATTTTTATAAAAAGTGTTTTAGCTATCGTAAGGTAAAAACCCGACATGTTTATTTGTGGCGTGGTCTTACGAGATGCTTTTGTTTTCAAAGGATTTTGAAACTTTAATAATCAATTTGAGTGTGATTTTCTCACGCTGGTTTTCCAGACTGACTCGGGTATTGTTTTATATGATGCTCGGGTCAGACCGAGATAAACAGGTTCAGGATATGATGTTGTGGAGCTCAGGAGACGAGCTGGATGACTATACGTACTCACGTACTTGTTATTATTTTTCCGCTGTGTATTCAGTTGTATGTTATGGATGTTGATGTACTCTGATGATGTATTCTGATGATGTATTATATAAACAGATATAGTTTTTGATTTGTGTAAAGATCTGTTGATATATATTATATTTTATTCCGCTGCGATGGTTAGATTCTGATGTTGTTTTTCTATTTTTCTTCTTCTACCTCTTCTTCTTAACTAAAATGGTTCGATTTTCCGGGTCTGGAAAGTCGGGTCGTTACTGTTACATTTGATATGCACTATTTCGTACGTTTGATGGTTTTTTTAATAATTAGATGATATGTTAGTTTCATGTTTTCTATTGTTATAAAATTGTATAGATATAGTTGAATGAAATACTATTAGATGCTGAATAAGATATGGTTCAACTATACCAAATCTGTAACACTTATAAGTGTTGGTAATTTTGTTATTTCCCTATGTGTGCGAGGAATTCCCAACAGTTATAACCATTAGAAATTTTAAAATTCCCAACGGTTATAACCGTTGGGAATATGAAAATAGTCGGAGGTTATACCCGTAATTCCCAACGGTTATAACCGTTGGGATTAAGAATAGTCCCAACGGTTAGAACCATTGGGAATAAGAATATTCCCAACGGTTATAACCGTTGGGACTTTTACTAATCCCAACGGTTAAAACCGTTGGGAATAAGAATTTTCCCAACGGTTTTAACCGTTGGGATTAAGAATAGTCCTAACGGTTATAACCGTTGGGAATAAGAATTTTCCCAATGGTTATAACCGTTGGGAATACAAATTTTCCAAACGAATATAACCGTTACAAAATATGTAAAAAAAATTATAACATACCTGCTACCAACGATTATAACCATTGGAAATTTGATTACCAACGGTTATAACCGTTACAAAACGACAATTCTAGTGTTGTGTATCAAAATACAAGTACTATATATATAGCGTATACCATCCCTAAGCTGTTTGTTTTCTTCTATCTTGCTTCCACTTAGCTCCGTCTAGCTAAAATGTCCCCTAACCTAAGCTCCGATACCGATTTATGAAATCCTCTACTTTAGACTTGAACATGAACACCAAAGATACAACAGTCATCAACATAATTATTTTCAAGTGACAAAATGAGACAATTTCTTTTCAACAACATTAAATAAATGAAGAAACTAAAATAAATTTCCATTCCTTAAATTATCATTACATTTACATATCCCAACATAGGGGTAAATATAATAAAACATAAATAATAGTGTTATGCTAGACATATGATGGTGTCGACACCAACACTTAACCAGCTATAGAATATGGTTTTACAACAGCAAAACATTAAAACTAACATTTATTATCTATTAAGCCTCTTACTACATCTTCAGAGTCTTTATTCATCCTTCAGCAAACCTGTCTAAACCATAAACTCAACCTACTTTAATGACCACTTATGAGTTTATGAGGAAAAATAATAAAAACATGGTTAGATATAAAGCCTGGTATAAGTAACACTTGATCCTAACACAAAGAAAAGTGATACAAGTTGCCTAACGGAATGGGTTTTCCCCTTACTAATTAGAATTCATCAACTTGATCATTTAAATAATCAAACATCATAACATGAAAGTAATCATGAAACATTTTTGCACTCATAAAGTTCCTTACACTTACTATTTCATTGTGACTAAGTTTTATAGTCATTCATTTTAGATTGCTACAAATGCCTTAAAACATGCTATTAACTAATGTTTAGTTTGACATTTAGGTTGCCACTCAAGCCTTATATCATTGCCTAAATGTTGTGTGCAGAAATTTATGTTGCCACTCATGCCTTACACCAATGCACACAGATACAGTATCGTATTTTGACATAGGGTTGCCACATAGGCCTTATACCAACACATTCAAATACAATGTCGAATTTGTACATTTTGTTGCCACTTAGGCCTAATACCAAAGCTTAGGAATAAATTTTCATATTTTGACATTGGTTTTCCACTTAGGCCTTATACCACAATTCGACAATAGAGCTATCACATGTCCAATTTACTTAGCTATCACATACCTACTCCCATAGCTGTTGCATGTTTAACTTTATTAGCTATCATAAGTTTAACTCATGAGATATCGCTTATTTAACTTCACTAGCTATACGATGTTTAATCTTCACTAGTTATCAAAGGAAAAATCTTCACTAGCTATCAAGGAAAAATCTTCGCTAGCTATCGCAAGTATAACTATCGCACTTCTAAGGCTACCACACTACTTACTATCATAAGTCTAAGTTCACAGCCATCACATGTTTAATTATAAAGCTATCGCTTGTATGGATTTCACTAACCATAACAAGTATAACCATCGCACTTTTAAGGCTACCACACTTCTAGGTTATCGTAGGTATAATTTTCGCACTACTAAGGCTAGCGCACTTCCAGGCTATCGCAAGTATAGCTATCGCACTTCTAAGCTATCACAAGTATAGTTATTGCTTTTCTAAGGCTATTGCACTTATAGGCTATCACACTTCTTAGTTCATAATTATTGCATGTTTAATTATAAAGCTATCGCTTGTATAGATCTCAAAGCTATCACAGATGTAAACTTAGTGCTACCTATCGCATTTATAACTCAAGGCAATCGCACTCCTAACCTCGGTGTTATTGCAAGTCACACCTCAAAACTATCACGCGTATAGGTTTTCAAGCTATCACATGTATCAACTATGGGTTATTGCATGTATAATAAAAGGGAAAATCCGTAATTCAATAGGAAACTGATATTTTCCTTAATTAAGTAACTACTTTTTGACTAACTCTATGCACATGTCTCACATTCATTTACCACTTTAATTTTGTAGTAGAAATCTCTGGTGATAGCAAAAATTTAGTCCCTTAATTTAGCCTTGATTAATCACTTTCCTTAATAATTTTGTTAATTAAGTATTTCCTACCTTATCGTTTAATCAAAAAATGAATGGAAAATTCCCATAAATTTACAAAGATTCAAAACATCATTATTTACCTATGGTAAAAATTTCAAATCCAAATATTAAATTTTACTATTTACAGATATTCTTTTATAGTCAAAATTTCCCATTTTTAACTTAGATAATTCATATTAAATATTTTCCTCAATCAAAAATTATGAAAATTGATACCCGTCTCTATTTTAATGCTAGAAGCATCATTTTAATATTTCAAGCATTTGGATAAGACTAATTCATGTTTTATCCCTTAACATATCAAAAATAATAATATTTAACATCCATAGGTTGGTTCATTCAATTATCATAATATCATGTTCATCAATATTCAAATCATCCAAACTGAACTTAAATGGGTTTGAAGGAAGATAAGGTAAATATTACTCACCCAAACTTGAAAACTTGGTTTAGAAATCCTTTTTCTTCTCTTTGAAATTAAGCTTTGATCTTCCTTTTGTTTTGTTTTTCTTCTTTCTCTCCAATAGTGGCCGACCTAGCTTTTAATTTGTTTGTCTTTGTGAAATAATGATGAATAAAGGAATGAGATAGTTAGGGGATGTATGAGCTAATAATTTGGGCTTGAGCTAATATCCCTTTCTAGCTTAGTCCTATTAATTTCTTAGCCCCTTCATTATAATTCCCTCTTTATTTCTTTTATTTATGGCTAAAATTTCATTATACTAACTCCTTTGGGTTCGCTCAATTAATATTTCAAGTGTCTCCTAGTTAATCAATTAATTTCTTCTTGAATAAACTTTTAATTAAATTCACTTAATTATCATGTAATCGATTCTTATCGTTAATTAAGTACTCATATTATGGCACTCCATAGGTGTTACACTATAATAGATAAGATATTTGATTTCACCTAAATAATATTTAAGCAATTGAACTTATGTCTGATACCATGCATCAGTGACGTTCATAAACTTTTTAATATATAAATAGTTTAGCAATTAAAGAGTGTTGAATTTACACTTTGAAGTCACACAACCGCAACTCTTAATTTTTGATTAGAAATAATTTAAATAAGTTATAAATATCATTATAGAGAAATTAATATGATGGTTATATTAATTCATTTATTATTACTATTAGAAGGCCAAAAATTAGTTAATAAAATATATGATTGTTACATATTTATTTAGTTATTTTTTGGGTCAATATAATAATTTAAATATAATAAATATGTATGTGTGTGTATACATACATACAAATATATATATACACACACACACACACACTCAGACATAATTTTGGTAGCCGAAATTTTTAATTTTGTTTTAAAACAAGACAGGCCAAAATATATGTGTGTTTTAATTAATTAAATGGATTTAATTAATTAAGTGAGATAAGATTTCATTTATAATAGGTCATACCATGAATGGTGGAACTATGTAAGATGTTTACATAGTCCATTAGATTGCTATAAATATACTTAGATGCCTCATTCTCAAGACACAAAAATTCATTATCTTCTTCTCCAAATTAAGTTATATCTTAATAGTAGACTTTGCAACTCCACCATTGAGTTAGGAATGACATCTCTCAAAGGCGAATCTAACGGTTTAAGGTGTTACGGACTTGTAGGGTTATCAAAAAAGGATTTCAAATCATATTTTAAAATCGATTTTATAAAATTATCTTTTAACTAATTATTTTTAAAGTTTATAAAAATAATAATTTGAATTGATATTATTGGTTCTTTTATAATTTTATACATATTATATAACAAAATAAATATTTTCTGTGCATGACAGTGTACAATGTTCATGCACACCATCTCTTCAATGTGGTGCAAACTCATCGATTATGACTATTAGAGTCAACTTCGGAATGAAACAACAAAGATCTAGCTTCTTCAGCACAAACAACGGTGGCATACAGGAACCCTCCACTAATAGAGTTGAGTAAAATTAAGGTTTGGGTATCCTTTGTTGGAGGCGGCAATTGTAGCACCGGACGATGGTTCTGGCCATGACATGAAGATTAATGGTGATGGCCCTAGTTGACTCTGCCAAGGAGATTAATTGAGAAAATTTTTGTCTCTAGGGTTAGGATAGCGGGTGGAGAAGAATGGTAAATTTGTCATTTAATTCAAGTTTCTAGATTACATTTTAACCACCCGACTTGTTCAGACACCTATAACTTTCACATATGAACTCTAGTTTATACACAACTTTCACCGTTTAGTTTAGATCATGATTCTGAACACACTAACTTAATTTAACTATACATTATATGCTTTCATTTGACACTATAGGTAAAACATTATAATATAATATCAACATGGTTAATCAAAACTAATATAGTAAGACTATATTCATTTTGATTCAAATATTTGATATTTAAGTTAAGATGAAATAAATATTAAATTCATAGTATTTAAATTCAAATATATGCAGTATGAATTTATATTAAAATTATTTTGTTAGTTATTTTCCATTAGATATAAAATTTAAAAATTAATATATATTTATATATGTATATGAAATTATTTTATTATAATATTTACCATAGAGTTAATATTATTTAATTTTGTAATAAATTATCTAGTTAAAGATTTTGAACAAATAATAACATTGAAAATCAAGCTAACACTGTTATATAATGGTAATATAAGATAAACAAAATTCAAATCGAAATTATCCAGTAAAACATTAAATATGATTTCATGCATCAACATAGTTCATGGTAAAACTATAAAGATCTAGTGCATAATGAATTAAAAACAGAATTTTTTTGAATTATACCATTTTACCCCCACTGCCCGATTCACCTGATCCAACATCCAATAGCTTGAACCCCATGTTTTCGATAACATAAACGATATACTTCTGATATGAGAGGTTAAGTTTCCAGTAGCACTATTTGAATTTTGATGTAAAAGCTTTTTGTACTTCATGGATAAATTTTTAATAGAAATGTGGTAATAAAAAATAGATAAATCTAAGATAATAAGTCGATAGTAAGTTATGAATAAAGTTTACTTTATTTTTAAAGATCTAAATATGAAAAATTGATCTTGTTTACTTTGATATGACATCATCTAAAAGTATTTATTTACTTATTATGATGTAAGTGGCTTGTAATGATGAAAGAATCCTATTATATGTGAATTGCTCGTTTTTTATGATCACTTATTTATGTAATACAAATTAACCTACGGATATAATAAAAAGTGAGTATAATTAGGGTTGACTCTCGAGTGAGTAGAATTGTGTCTAAGGTATCAAAGGGATTTAAAGTAGGATGTAGCTAACCAATTATAATGAACGAAGTGCAATGGAAAACAATGAATTTTTAGGATTAGGAAAGCTTTAGAGGCTGATGAAAAGGATGCTTGTTGGGTGGTGTAATCCGATGATATGAGTGCGCAATATCTCCTAAGTGGGTGGTGTAACCCAGGTTGGTGTAATCCTTCAAAAAGCATTGCATGAAAAACTAAAGAGTGGTAGTTACATTGGTGTGATATTAACTCTTTATTCGAATGAATTATTGAAGTTAAAATGACACCTTGTAGCGATGCTTAGGTGACATTAGAAAAATATACACAACGATATATACGTGCAACTATTTTATTAACCCTGTAAATTAAATTGTTGATATCTTATTTACCTATTCATTGTGAATTAAATGTGATGATAAAGATGATGGTGTTTGTGTTTGAGATAGTGAGTGGAAAATCCGTTCTGTTTACATTCTTGCTATCGTATATTTATGCTTGAGGGGACTAACATTATTCATAGTAGGTTATTGTCTGGTTTGTTTTTTATTATTATTTTCTCGTAAACTTACAAATTCTTAGTTGAGGAGATTGAATTTATGCTTTACAGATAGGTTTATTTTAAATTTCGAATAAAGAAGCAAGAGACAAAGGTGGAGACTGTACTTATCTGTTTAGATGTTTAATTTGTCGTTGTGTACTTAAACCAAACTTTATAACTGGTTAGTTGGTGTGCAACATCCCCATATGCCAACTCATCATCTCTAATTATATTTCTGTTATATTTACCACTATGTGGAAAAAAATTTGAAAAAATGCTGTAAAATAATAATATAATGGGAAAATTATGTAAATAATAAATTTTTAGTTGTTCTATTTACTTATGTTATGGAAAAATATACTAATTTCATTATTTTTGCTCAAAAAAATTTATAGCGATGACTATAGCATCATCATCAACGTTCATTTTTGAATTTTGAAATGATGGATATTACACATTTTATATACACTAAATTGAAAAAAAAATTAGTATATTAAATCAATACTAATTTTTTCTACAAGTAACAAGTTCACAACTTGCATTGGTATACATTTTATTTCCCTTGTATGTTAGAATGTGCACATAATTATGGATTGCATATCATAAAAAGAGTACTTGAAAAAAATGTTTTCCTAAAGAAAAAAATGTTTCCCTAAAGATGGTCATTTTTTAAAAGTGACTTCAATTTTGGATAAAAGAGGCTATAATTTAAGGGTGACTCCATCTTAAACAAAATTGCTATGGAAGGGATATCATAAATGGGACCGGATATGTGATCTATTGTTTTATCCTATATTGCTCGTTTTTCTCGTAATAGTTTAACCAGACCCATCATGACTAAAGCCTAACAACAAAGGCTAACTTAATGAGTGTCAACTGACAACTCTCAAAGTCTTGTTGACTTTCCTCCCAGTAAGTGTCGCTTCCAAGACTTGTCTGCCTCGTGATCCCTGCTAGGTACCATGTGCATATTTCCTCAAAGATAATGGTCCCCCACAACCCCCGTCGGACAACACTTCATGACCCCTCTCCAGACACCTTTGTGTCTTGCCCGCCAACATCCAAGCTATCCACATGATGTAACTCCAAAATTGTAACATCCCCCCACTTGGAGGCCCAAAAATAACTGCTACGAATGTTGTAGTCATCGATAGTAATTAATTCCCAGTGATCGAGAGTGGTAAAGTTAGATACATTGATAACACAGAAGCACATGAATATGAAAAAAAAAATAAAGTTAATTCAAAAACAAATTTCTCATTTTATTTCAAATAGCATTTCAGATTCAATACATAACCCCCCATACGTAAACCACATTCATAGAAAATGTAATTATTACAACATATTCCAAGAGTGACATATAAAGATGCCCCCTTGGATGATCAAAGTCAAATATCTGACATTTAATACAACATCCCATTACAACACAAAAGAAGAATCAAAACACAGCGGAAAATAGATATATAGCTCCTACTAGCTGGATTGCCTCCTACACGACTCTGGAAGCTTAATCGTCTAAAGAGAACCAAAAACCCTTACTCTCGACCTACTCAAATGAGTGCCCGAGAGTTTAATGGGAAAGACAAAAACTTTGGGTCAGACAAAAAGTATGGTGTGAATAATAACCTACCATCTCGAACCAAAATAGATATCTAGTGAGACCACGCAGCTGAGTGGAACGGAATTTTCCCTCACTCGTATCTTAACAATAATAAAATAACCATATACTATGCACCTACATCCACAATAGTTAAAACATAACGTAATACGATGATATTCAAAACTGCAATATGCCCTGGATTTTCATTCCAATTTACCTGACTATCTGTCTCAGTTTATAGTTTCTAGGGTTATTATTAACCTACTAGTTTTTATGGGCTGACTAATAACAAGTTCTAATCTTACGGACTATCTGTCCGATTTCATAGTTTTCATGAGATCACTAAAAACCTATTGGTTTCTACAAATAACTTTATCCAATCATAGTTTTCATGGGATCACTATGAACCTATTGGATTCTCTAATAATAACTCTTAAATCGTTGTTTTTATGGGCCGACTATGAACCTATTGGATTCTCCAATAACATTTTTCAAATCATGGTTTTCATAGGCTGAATATGAACCTATTGATCTCTATCAATAACACATTCCAGACATAGATTTCATGGGATCACTAAGAGCCTATTGGCCTCTGCCAATAACATTTCTCATAACGTTGTTTCCATAGAATAACTAAGAACCTGTCTAACTCAATAATCTTTGATCAGTTTTGGACATCCTATATTTTGGTCTACCTGACCTCCTAGATGCAATTCTACTCACACAGGAGTTAAGTAAATTTATATTCACCACTGGGTCAACCTAGCTGGTTATTCTGTCCTTAATACCCCAAAATATAGTTATGGGTCAACAATGAAGTGAATATGATAACAATAGCATTTATAATGACTGATCAAATGCACACAACAATATAAACATCCATAGTTTAATTCCTTGTAATCATTTTCTTAATGAAATATGGTTAATACCCTTAACCCCAAAATTAACAAGGAAATCATCCTTTTATATTCTCAAAGTTTAATGCCATTTTATAAAACTTTTTTTATATTGCCACGTACAAGATTGAAAATGATATAAGCTTTATTGCTTTCAAAACATCTTAGTTTGCAATGTCGACATCAATACTTAAGGCTCTCTGCCTCTATCTAAAGCTTTAAAACAACATATATGGCATCATACGCCTCACCGATGACGACGACGTCGAGCTTCATAAACTAAAGGCTATCCGCCTATTAAACAAAACTTAAAATCTTTATAAGTTATATAGCTAACTACCGAAGTTATAAGGTCGTCGACTCTTAAAAACCTAGGCCATGTCGCCCTTCTTAAAATAGTTTTATTTAACATCGAAAACAAGTCTCTTCGGCATTCAAAAGACAAGACGCGACGACGTGATCAAGTGGCATTGACGCTAAAGCATAAGGTCATCGAAATTAATGCTCATCGACCCTCGATGACGCTATAAAACTTTCATACTTAAAATACTTCGGCTACTATGCCACTTTTTGTATAAACTCGAAGACATAATAGGCGGTGTCAATGCCTTGGTTTGAAAAATAGTCGAAGAGATGAGATGCGGCACCATTTAAAACATATTAAACACATAAACGAAGAGATGAAACTCGACGCTGCAATGTCTCAAATTCTAGAATGTCGTCGAGGTCCACTTCGACCCAGTCGGAATCGCTCGATAACTATCTAAGAAGTTACCATGCGCTTCCCACTCCATCGACGTCGACGCTCATGGATGCGGCCATGTAACGGGTTGATGACTATAGTAGCGGCATGGTAGTGTTGTAATTACCGTGAAAACTGATTTATTTCTAATTAAAGTAAAAACTTTTCACCAGATCATGCTTCTTGTCCAATTTCTATTGGATAAAACAATCTTTTACAAATTCTTTTCAGAAATCTCAACCGCACTCAATATTCATGTTGCAAAACATACTTTCAAATAATTAATTAACTTTTAAAGTGTCTTTCTAGCATAATAAATTCACCATAATATGAAATTACTTGGGAAAAATCCAAAAAATTAACATAAATTCAGAAATATTATATTCTTTATCCTACAAAAATTTCATGGCCGAATTTCATATTTTATTATTTTAAATAATTAAAACCCGAAATTTAGCTATTTCCTCCTTAGGAAATTTATAAAATATTGATGTTAACTTAAAAAATTATGAAATTAAAAACCCATCTCCAAATTAATCTTTTACACATTATATCAAAAGTTCATAGCATTTAGAGATCGAAAACTCTGGTTTTAGCCTTAAAACCGAATTATTTAACTTCGTAAAATCCTTATAAATTATCAGTTATTCAAAACATGGCAAACTCATCATGGCATATCATCATCATTTATACATTCGGTTTTAATCTTAAACCCAAATTTAAACTAATTGAAATAAAGCAATATGAGATGGTATAGATCATTATTCACTCTGGTTTGATAATGGATGGAGATTTGAATCTTTCTTTTAAATCTTCTTAGCTAACTCTTGAATCTCTACTTGATTTTCATGATTTAGAAGGTAATTAATGGTCGGCCTTGCTTGAGCTCTTTGATTGTTTTGATTTATGAAAACATGAATAGAATGGAATAAGGGTTTAGGGGTTATGAAGTCTTATTTATTCCTATATTACTCTATTCGACTATATGCTTAAGTTATAAAACAATCTTATGTATTTATTCGGTTAAGGCACAACCTTACTTATTTTCTAATCTATATTCCCTTATCACTCTAATCATCACATTATTCTATTTTTTATCTAATTAAATCTCCTGAATAATGTTAATCAAAATTTGGGGTGTTACAAAAATCCAATGTCCGCCCATAGGTCTTTTACGTACATTTCACTTTCATCAAAGCCTCATTGGCCAGCACCCCAGCCTACTTCATTCTATCATATGCGAACAAAAATCAAACAGAAGCACTCAACAACTCCTGCAAAAGAGGTGTTGGCACCGTACTATTCCTCTAACAAATGCTCCACGACTGTACTGTTCATCGAACGAAAGTCACTATGCCACAACCATTCTTTGTACCTTGTTGTCCCTCTGGTCGAAACACCACTGTACAACAACCACTCCATGCACCCTACTTCTCTTCCAATGCTAGCATGTCGCAATATGACCCTCAAGCTAGCATACATCTGGATCACTCCACTTTGTATCCGTGCAAATCGCAATCAACAACTCCAAAGAAATTTGACTTACAAGGCATCAATCGTTGTCCTTAAAGATATGATTTCCACTAATATAAATAGGAGATCTCATGCACCTGTACAAGGATAAAATTCTCTTCATTTGAGACCTATATTCTTTCTTATTTCATGCTCTTGTAAAAGACTTTAAATTTCTCTTGTAACCAAAACCCTCAAAAGTAATAAGATAATAAGCCGTAGTGGACGTAGATCTCTTTCAGACTAATTGCGTGTTGTTTACTTACACCATATTTACTCACATTTATTCCTCATTTTACACTTTTAACAACGTTTTTAGGGAGTAACCTTTTCGAAGGACATTCACAATTCATTATTTCGAGTCGGTCAGAAATCCAGTCAACACCCTCATTTAAAACAAATTTGACAACACACTACTAAAAAATAAAAGGAAACACTATGGATGATTGTAAGGACCCGATTCTTCGACTTCCGAATATCGACATCAATACGTCCACTATATCGACTGCCGAGCCATCGAATGCCGGAAAACCGAATTCTTAGGGTTTAAGAAAGAAGAGGTAGAAGAAACAGAAGAAAAAGAAAGAAGAAACAACAGAAAAATATAGAAACAGAAACAATATCAGAATCTCACATTCGCAGCGAAACAACATATAATAGATAACTGAATAATCTTTAAATCAAAGAACTATATCATTTTATAAATTACATCCTCATCAGAGTTTACAACAACAATACAACACTGGACAGTTATATAAACTTGGCCTCATACAGAATACACAGCGGAATAAATAATATCATATACAAGTGGTACGTCTCGCCATCAAGCTCGCCACTAAGCTCCACAGCATCCCGAATCCAGAATGACCTGATAACCTGACTCTAGACTGCCCGTGTGGAAATTGGTGGGCACCCAGAGTTTAGGAAGGAAACAATAAACTCCAGGTCAGTCATGGAGACTGGTGTGAGAATTTAAAACAGTTTTATTTATCTTTAAAACAAACAACAGGAAGATTTTAAAGTCAATTTCGCAATGCTTTTGGAAAATGAAACTACCATAAGGCCTCCCGCACACACACACAATGCAAACGCAGAATCGGAGGAGATTTCTCCTTATGATAGTCAAAGATGCTTACTACACAAAATCAAATCATTGGATATTATCATCAGTGCATAGTGGAAAACATTTCGAAAATAGAATATAAATCTTAGCCAGCATAGACATTCCGAACTATGCCTACTATAGCTACCATCTAAACAGTGGTGACCACCATAAGTAAATGGCAGATTCTACAACTAAAACCGTACAAAGTTCGTATTATAGTTTGGATTTCCAACAAATGGTCAGGCCAAGGAACTTCCCATTGCCACATAGGTACGCCTCTGGAAAGACGACCCGAGAAATAACCTAACATTACGATTAGATCTCTGCCAACACAAGGCCGGGTTACCTCGGCAAAAATAGGTAACTACTGACACGAATATGTCATACCCCAATCGTAACCGATCTTCCCGAGGATCCTCGATTTCCAACAACCACAACGTATTAAATTTGCAGCAACAACATAGGTTAAATATCTGGGCTCCATACCATGATACCACCTCTATCCAGAAGGAATGACATACACTAAGGGGCGCTACTCCCTAGAACCTTGCCGCATCCTTCCTGTTTTGACCATTTCCGAGGTGTGAGGTCCGACGAAGTCTCGTCCACAAAGCTACGCTTTGGTACAAAGCCATGCTTCGGGTCAAACAGATGATCAAAGTAATGATCACAAAGATAAATGATCAAACAAATGATCATATCACAAATGATCAAACAATGATCATCTCACATAGTAACACTCAACATGTCACATTACCAAATTGGGAATATATTGCTGATAACCTTCAACTACATAACCTCTGAGCTCGTACATCTCAAAGAAGGGTGTTAAGCTAAGAGAATAAATTCTCCGCCACCAACAGATATGTATTTGAAAGAAATCAGCTTTATATCTCAAAATTTGTAACGTCAGACACACAATCCATACAAGTCTGTACCGGGCTCGAACAGCACCGAAGGCACTTCCAAAGAAGTCCTTGCTATCCAGATATTCACTAATCACGTTCGGACTTCCCGTCACTAAGGGTGATAAAACCTCTATATCGGAGATCAGCCGATGTAGAGTAACTCGACGGTAATCCTTCCATTTTCAAAAATATCCGGTCTTCAACACCGGTCATCAAATGCAATTCCATTACGACGTATCACATATTCGGAATGGGTTATACGACCCAAAGGTCCTTTCCCGGCTAACCCGAATAGTGAGCGCTTATTCAAAAATAAGTGTGGCATTCAATTCAAGCAAATCACAACAAATACCCATTCAAGGTAATTATTGATAGTCGGTTATTTAACTATCAATATGTCTGCACAGCATCATCAGATTCCAAATAATTTTCCAAATTATTTATTTTCCAAAAATATCTTTACGATATATATAATTTCCACACTTCAACCATTTGAAACCAAATTTCAAATCAATTTCAAATATTCATTTTCAATTTATCTTTACAAAGATAAATTCTCAAAAATGTTTCATTTCATATTGGAAAAGCATTTCCATGCTTATTTAATAATAAGTAATTCACGAATCTTATTTATTTTCAACATTTGAAAATATTCAATATACTTAAATCAAAATTTAGTATATATTTCATTCTTTAAGGAAATCATTCTCTTTCACAAATTTTATTTGAGTCAAACGAATGTTACGTAAAACATCGTTACGACAACTAAAAATCACTAGTATATGGATTCGAAATTTAGATAGATATATAAATCCCAATACTATATAAAACATTTCCTTTCGGAAACCATTTACTATAACAACAGTGTTATCGTCCACCATTTCCTTATTTCTCGAAAAGTCTATTTCAACAATAAATGTTGAAATCTATTTATTCGATACTTAACACGTTTTAAAACATCTTTAAATCGTTTTCATTCTATTCCAATATCACTTTCCCAAAACCGATCCATTTTATTTAATAATATATTCACTGTCTAAAATCGTGAATATACTTCGTTATCCAAATTCAACATTTCTATACATTTTATTTAAAAGATTATCCACTGTCCAAAATCGTGGATAAAATTCCCAACCAAACTCTTATTATTACAACATTTAACTTAAAGGATAATTCGCTATCCAAAATCACGAATATATCTCCTTTAATAACCTCTATGTTTAATTTATCAAATTCAATTTATTTCGATTTATAAACAATGTTTATAAATTCCTTTTATATTTTATAACAACTTCAATTTATAAAAATCACTTTGTTAACAATTTTTGTCCATATCCCATTTAAGTGCCAAAATCTAATTTATAAGTAAATTACTTATAAATCTTTTATTTTACAACATCTATTCATTTTATAACTTCACATTATAAATCTATTAATTTCGTTCACTTATGAAATCCATTTATACTTCTTTTTAACACTTATAAAAACTCATTTTATAATTCCAATATTTTGATTTATAAATAGCAATATTATAAATCTTTTAATACGAATCGTTTATAGTTATTCAAAAATCCCAATTTAAACCATTTAAAATAAATCAACCAACTATTTATTTCAAAAATCACACTTTGGTTATATTTCACAAAAATCATAATTTTTATAACTTTAAACATGGATCCGATGATGCAACAGCACCAAATAATCAATCACGACAATAAAACATCATATATCATCATATGATAATCAAATATATCACAATATCTATAACCAAATAAATACTGGTGAGGAATCCAATTGGATCCCTCCAACCTGTTTCCCTACATCCACAGATGTTAGCATAATACCAATTCTGTTCCAGTACGGAATATCGCGGTATATGAGATTCATAAATATTATCCGCTATTATGCGGCGCAATAGGGTCTCATCCACTATATAATGTGGGAAATCAACTCCAAGTACATATATAATACCAATTTCACTTTACGGTGAAATATTCGCGGTATATGTTTTTAATAAATAACCTCCGCTTAATAACGGCGTATAATGTCTATTTATCACAACAATCAACAATTTATCATCCAATCACACAAATTTAAATCTATCTATTTTAAAATTTACATCGAACTATTTCGATTGAGTGAGAAGTTCTCACCTTAATTTCGATTCAGTTTCAGCGTTTATTTCGAATAAAATTAAACGGATGTTTAATTTTACTCAAAATTTTCACTGACTCCAATCAACTCCAAACCAGCTCCATCGCGTAGTGCTCGACAAAACGAAGCCAACGCAATTCGTTTCATCCAAAACGGACCTCGTATGAAAAATTTACGATATTTTAAAGTTTGAACGAATTTATATTATATAAATTACACATTTATTTTTATTTTTATTTTATTTTTCAAACCCAATTCAATCACAGCCGTTCATCTATTGCCACAGCAGATCCAGGCCGCACCCCCCTTCTTCTCCATCGTGAAAACCACGTTCAACATACCCATAGCCGCCATCCTTTGTTGAATTTTCGCCACCACTACGAGCAGTTTGAAGACGATCAGAGACTTCCACCTTGTAGCCCACGTCGAACTCCACCTTCACCAGAGAACCGGCCCCACTCGGCCTCCCCTATGGCCTCGAAAACTGTGCAAAAATGAGCAAAAACGCGGGTCATTTTCTTCCACTTCGTTGCTCCAAAACCCATCATCTTCGTATGGATTTGAAGCTCTCGTTGTGATCTTCATCTTTGTAGTTGAACGTTTGTCGTAATTATCTACGGATTTGAAGATATTAGAGGAGAAAGATCGTGCAATTCTGGCCAAAGAAAATATAATGGCGGCTAGGGTTTCTGAGTGGAGTTTGTTGCAAAACGAAATAAATGAAGTCATTTTATAGAAAAATACGCGACACTATTCATCCCGGATTTTCCGAACTCCAAACGAAGCGTGCCGGCTGATGTTTCTAAGGTTTACCCCACGTTCTGAACATAATGGAACATGTTTCGGGAGCTAATTCGGTCATCTGTGCGAGTTGCGGAATTAAATGATCGATTTTAAATTAAACCGATTTAAAACGATTTCGATGCGTTTTGGCTTGCTCCAGACAAACCGTACATCCGATTGACACGAAATTTGAAATCATACAATAATTTAACATTATGGATCCGATGAAACCAGTTTCGTCGAAATCCAAGACTTGTTGAAAAATGACTATTTTAACTCGCCAAATTAATATTAAAACAATTTCGATGCGTTTGGAGCTGCCACGGTCAAACGACAACTCCGATTGCTACGAAAATTGAAATCCGATAATAACAAACTATTATGAATCCAATGGAACTAGTTTCGTCCAATTCTGAGACTGTTCGAAAAATAGCTAATTTCACTAGTCGATTAAATATTAAAATATTTAATTTTCACAATTTGACTTAAAATTCAATTTTAAAAGTTCTATAACATCATTATAACTTCAATATGATTTAATATAACTTTATAAATCATTTTTAATCACATTTAATCCAGATTTCAATTATTTCTGGAATTTCACTATTTAATTTATCGATTTAATTTATTCAATTAAATCCAGATATTCGAAAAATAAATTTTCCGACTTATAAATTTAACTTGTTAATATTTAAAATCAATTAAATATTCAAATTTTAATTAATATAAATTCTGGATCGTTACAAATTCCCCCCCTTAAAAGAATTTCGTCCTCGAAATTACCAAGTAAGAAAAATTCACAAAATCCATTAACTTTCCAAAACAAACCGTTCAAATTAGATTTACAAATCTCTTAAGTGTTTAACTTTCCCAAAAATCCAATAGTTAAACTTCTTACAAAAACTGTTACTAAGTTTCCAAAATTTTCAAATTTTCCAATTTTCTCAAAAATATTCTAACGCCTAAAATTTTCGAAAAATTTCGCCATAGCCTCCTTTGCGCGGCTCGATCCGAAAAAAAATGACAGTATATATATATCACAAATATACATCTCATCAAGTGATGAGGCATCCCGTAGGGAAAAAAGTGTAAAAGTACGATATTTAATCCGAGATATGTACCTTATATATTATTAGCGAGCGTATACGGCTAATATAGCGCGAAAGCGAGCTCCAAATACGAAGCAAACGCCATCCGCACCTACTAAACACTCAATCAAACAAATGAGAACATGTATATAGAAAATAATATCCATATACATCATATAGCAACATAATAACTACATGTGCTAACATATCAATTGCAACAAAACAACAAATGCCAGCATCAAACAACTATCATCCAACAAATCAATGTCTATCCAAATCAATATAGATTCACTTCTCATTAATATTCCTTGAATTGGGTTTTCAATTTAATCACATTTGATTCATTAACGTTGGAATTTATCAACATTCATTCATTTTCAATTTAATTAGTTTACATTCACTAATTTACATTCAAGTTGGTTCATTTTCAAATCAAATCCAATTTTATTCAAATTTATTTCAATTACATAGCTTTTAATTTCGCTAATTCAATTTCATTATCACTTAATGCAATCAACTAACAACCAATGTATAACCAACACGTTTAATTCCAATTGGTTTAATATTAAATTGATCTTCCATTCAATTTATTCAACTTCTAATAACATTAGCTTTTAATGAATTTACACTTACATTCATTTCTCCCTATCAATTTACTTACATTCGATTGATTAACATTCAATCCATTTATTAATTCAATTGCTAATTCATTTTGCAAATATGGTTGAATTTCATTTATATAACTCAAGTTCACATTCATTCAATAAATTCACTTTATTAATTTACTTCGATACCCAAAATCAACTTCGTTCAACATCACTTAAGTTATATTCCATTTCAAATTTCATTTGTTCAAATTAACTTATGTTTCCACTTATAAATTAAATTTAGATTCCCATTCTAAATAAATTCTATTCAACTTTTACCAAAGTTAATTTTATTTCATATTATAAGTTCAAAACTCATTTCACTTATATTCATCAATTACAACTTGGATTTTAAATCAAATCTGTTTATCACAACAAAACTTCAATTTTCAATTTACTATGGGTAGCAAATCAATCACACAGAAACTCGAAAATGATACTGATGATGTTGCAGTCATCATCGTACTATTTCCCAACAACAGTAGTGAATTCAGTGCTTAAATTCTTTCAAAAATTTTCCTTGATTTATAAATCTCATTACAAATCTTTTACTTATAAAATTTCACTTCTTATATATAAGATTATTTTTACCATTGTAAATCATTTTAATTATAATTTCATACATTATAATTCATTTGCTTATATATATTCTTATTTTTCAACAACCAAACAATCAATTATATAGACTTTAACACTGAAAAATTATTTCTTTTATATACAAAATGTAATCGAGGTAAAATTATTTCATTTACCCAATTTTAAAACAATATCATGCCAAATTGTTCTGAACAAGTATTTAGAGATCCCTATCGATAGAGTTGTACTGACAATACCGACCAAAATCCATATACCACTCAACAAACCAATCATCACAATATAAAACAATTTTATATTCACTAACAAATACGCGCTCGTATCTATTATTACACTCAAACTCATTCTAGAGTACTACTGACTCTATCTCTAATGAGTAACACCCAACAGAGCAGGGTTGTCGCATAACCATATGCTCTGATACCACGTTGTAAGGACCCGATTCTTCGACTTCCGAATATCGACATCAATACGTCCACTGTATCGACTGCCGAGCCATCGAATGCCGGAAAACTGAATTCTTAGGGTTTAAGAAAGAAGAGGTAGAAGAAACAGAAGAAAAGGAAAGAAGAAACAGTAGAAAAACATAGAAATGGAAACAATATCAGAATCTCACATTCGCAACGGAACAACATATAATAGATAAATGAATAATCTTTAAATCAAAGAACTATATCATTTTATACATTACATCATCATCAGAGTTTACAACAACAATACAACACTGGACAGTTATATAAACTTGGCCTCATACAGAATACACAGCGGAATAAATAATATCATATACAAGTGGTACGTCTCGCCATCAAGCTCGCCACTAAGCTCCACAGCATCCCGAATCCAGAATGACCTGATAACCTGACTCTAGACTGCCCGTGTGGAAATTGGTGGGCACCCAGAGTTTAGGAAGGAAACAATAAACTCCAGGTTAGTCATAGAGACTGGTGTGAGAACTTAAAACAGTTTTATTTATCTTTAAAACAAACAACAGGAAGATTTTAAAGTCAATTTCGCAATGCTTTTGGAAAATGAAACTACCATAAGGCCTCCCGCACACACACACACAATGCAAACGCAGAATCGGAGGAGATTTCTCCTTATGATAGTCAAAGATGCTTACTACGCAAAATCAAATCATTGGATATTATCATTAGTGCATAGTGGAAAACATTTCGAAAATAGAATATAAATCTTAGCCAGCATAGACATTCTGAACTATGCCTACTATAGCTACCATCTAAACAGTGGTGACCACCATAAGTAAATGGCAGGTTCTACAACTAAAACCGTACAAAGTTCGTATTAGAGTTTGGATTTCCAACAAATGGTCAGGCTAAGGAACTTCCCATTGCCACATAGGTACGCCTCTGGAAAGACGACCCGAGAAATAACCTAACATTACGGTTAGATCTCTGCCAACACAAGGCCAGGTTACCTCTGCAAAAATAGGTAACTACTGACACGAATATGTCATCCCCCGATCGTAACCGACCTTCCCGAGGATCCTCGATTTCCAACAACCACAACGTATTAAATTTGCAGCAACAACATAGGTTAAATATCTGGGCTCCAAACCATGATACCACCTCTATCTAGAAGGAATGACATACACTAAGGGGCGCTACTCCCTAGAACTTTGCCGCATCCTTCCTGTTTTGACCATTTCCGGGGTGTGAGGTCCGACGAAGTCTCGTCCACAAAGCTACGCTTTGGTACAAAGCCATGCTTCGGGTCAAACAGATGATCAAAGTAATGATCACAAAGATAAATGATCAAACAAATGATCATATCACAAATGATCAAACAATGATCATCACACAGCAACACTCAGCATCTCACATTACCAAATTGGGAATATATTGCTGATAACCTTCAACTACATAACCTCTGAGCTCGTACGTCTCAGAGAAGGGTGTTAAGCTAAGAGAATAAATTCTCCGCCACCAACAGATATGTATTTGAAAGAAATCAGCTTTATATCTCAATTTGTAACGTCAGACACACAATCCATACAAGTCTGTTCCGGGATCGAACAGAACCGAAGGCACTTCCAAAGAAGTCCTTGCTATCCAGATATTCACTAATCACGTTCGGACTTCCCGTCACTAAGGGTGATAAAACCTCTATATCGGAGATCAGCTGATGCAAAGTAACTCGACGGTAATCATTCCATTTTCAAAAATATCTGGTCTTCAACACCGATCATCAAATGCAATTCCATTACGACGTATCACATATTCGGAATGGGTTATATGACCCAAAGGTCCTTTCCCGGCTAACCCGAATAGTGAGCGCTTATTCAAAAATAAGTGTGGCATTCAAATTCAAGAAAATCACAACAAATACCCATTCAAGGTAATTATTGATAGTCGGTTATTTAACTATCAATAGGCCTGCACATCATCATCAGATTCTAAATAATTTTCCAAATTATTTATTTTCCAAAAATATCTTTACGATATATATAATTTCCACACTTCAACCATTTGAAACCAAATTTCAAATCAATTTCAAATATTCATTTTCAATTTATCTTTACAAAGATAAATTCTCAAAAACGTTTCATTTCATATTGGAAAAGCATTTCCATGCTTATTTAATAATAAGTAATTCACGAATCTTATTTATTTTCAACATTTGAAAATATTCAATATACTTAAATCAAAATTTAGTATATATTTCATTCTTTAAGGAAATCATTCTCTTTCACAAATTTTATTTGAGTCAAAATGAATGTTACGTAAAACATCGTTACGACAACTCAAAATCACTAGTATAAGGATTCGAAATTTAGATAGATATATAAATCCCAATACTATATAAAACATTTCCTTTCGGAAACCATTTACTATAATAATAGTGTTATAGTCCACCATTTTCTTATTTCTCGAAACGTCTATTTCAACAATAAATTTTGAAATCTATGTATTCGATACTTAACACATTTTAAAACATCTTTAAATCATTTTCATTCTATTCCAATATCACTTTCCCAAAACCGATCCATTTTATTTAATAATATATTCACTGTCTAAAATCGTGAATATACTTCGTTATCCAAATTCAACATTTCTACACATTTTATTTAAAAGATTATCCACTGTCCAAAATCGTGGATAAAATTCCCAACCAAACTCTTATTATTGCAACATTTAACTTAAAGGATAATTCGCTATCCAAAATCACGAATATATCTCCTTTAATAACCTCTATGTTTAATTTATCAAATTCAATTTATTTCGATTTATAAAACAATGTTTATAAATTCCTTTTATATTTTATAACAACTTCAATTTATAAAAATCACTTTATTAAGAAATTTTGTCCATATCCCATTTAAGTGCCAAAATCTAATTTATAAGTAAATTACTTATAAATCTTTTATTTTACAACATCTATTCATTTTATAACTTCACATTATAAATCTATTAATTTCGTTCACTTATGAAATCCATTTATACTTCTTTTTAACACTTATAAAAACTCATTTTATAATTCCAATACTTTGATTTATAAATATCAATTTTATAAATCTTTTAATACAAATCGTTTATAGTTATTCAAAAATCCCAATTTAAACCATTTAAAATAAATCAACCAACTGTTTATTTCAAAAATCACACTTTGGTTATATTTCACAAAAATCATAATTTTTATAACTTTAAACATGGATCCGATGATGCAACAGCACTAAATAATCAATCACGACAATAAAACATCATATATCATCATATGATAATCAAATATATCACAATATCTATAACCAAATAAATACTGGTGAGGAATCCAATTGGATCCCTCCAACCTGTTTCCCTACATCCATAGATGTTAGCATAATACCAATTCTGTTCCAGTACGGAATATCGCGGTATATGAGACTCATAAATATTATCCGCTATTATGCGGCGCAATAGGGTCTCATCCACTATATAATGTGGGAAATCAACTCCAAGTACATATATAATACCAATTTCACTTTACGGTGAAATATTCGCGGTATATGTTTTTAATAAATAACCTCCGCTTAATAACGGCGTATAATGTCTATTTATCACAACAATCAACAATTTATCATCCAATCACACAAATTTAAATCTATCTATTTTAAAATTTACATCGAACTATTTCGATTGAGTGAGAAGTTCTCACCTTAATTTCAATTCAGTTTCAGCGTTTATTTCGAATAAAATTAAACGGATGTTTAATTTTACTCAAAATTTTCACTGACTCCAATCAACTCCAAACCAGCTCCATCGCGTAGTGCTCGACAAAACGAAGCCAACGCAATTCGTTTCATCCAAAACGGACCTCGTATGAAAAATTTACGATATTTTAAAGTTTGAACGAATTTATATTATATAAATTACACATTTATTTTTATTTTTATTTTATTTTTCAAACCCAATTCAATCACAGCCATTCATCTATTGCCACAGCAGATCCAGGCCGCACCCCCCTTCTTCTCCATCGTGAAAACCACGTTCAACATACCCATAGCCGCCATCCTTTGTTGAATTTTCGCCACCACTACGAGCAGTTTGAAGACGATCAGAGACTTCCACCTTGTAGCCCACGTCGAACTCCACCTTCACCAGAGAACCGGCCCCACTCGGCCTCCCCTATGGCCTCGAAAACTGTGCAAAAATGAGCAAAAACGCGGGTCATTTTCTTCCACTTCGTTGCTCCAAAACCCATCATCTTCGTATGGATTTGAAGCTCTCGTTGTGATCTTCATCTTTGTAGTTGAACGTTTGTCGTAATTATCTACGGATTTGAAGATATTAGAGGAGAAAGATCGTGCAATTCTGGCCAAAGAAAATATAATGGCGGCTAGGGTTTCTGAGTGGAGTTTGTTGCAAAACGAAATAAATGAAGTCATTTTATAGAAAAATACGCGACACTATTCATCCCGGATTTTCCGAACTCCAAACGAAGCGTGCCGGCTGATGTTTCTAAGGTTTACTCCACGTTCTGAACATAATGGAACATGTTTCGGGAGCTAATTCGGTCATCTGTGCGAGTTGCGGAATTAAACGATCGATTTTAAATTAAACCGATTTAAAACGATTTCGATGCGTTTTGGCTTGCTCCAGACAAACCGTACATCCGATTGACACGAAATTTGAAATCATACAATAATTTAACATTATGGATCCGATGAAACCAGTTTCGTCGAAATCCAAGACTTGTTGAAAAATGACTATTTTAACTCGCCAAATTAATATTAAAACAATTTCGATGCGTTTGGAGCTGCCACGGTCAAACGACAACTCCGATTGCTACGAAAATTGAAATCCGATAATAACAAACTATTATGGATCCAATGGAACTAGTTTCGTCCAATTCTGAGACTGTTCGAAAAATGGCTAATTTCACTAGTCGATTAAATATTAAAATATTTAATTTTCACAATTTGACTTAAAATTCAATTTTAAAAGTTCTATAACATCATTATAACTTCAATATGATTTAATATAACTTTATAAATCATTTTTAATCACATTTAATCCAGATTTCAATTATTTCTGGAATTTCACTATTTAATTTATCGATTTAATTTATTCAATTAAATCCAGATATTCGAAAAATAAATTTTCCGACTTATAAATTTAACTTGTTAATATTTAAAATCAATTAAATATTCAAATTTTAATTAATATAAATTCTGGATCGTTACAAATTCCCCCCTTAAAAGAATTTCGTCCTCGAAATTACCAAGTAAGAAAAATTCACAAAATCCATTAACTTTCCAAAACAAACCGTTCAAATTAGATTTACAAATCTCTTAAGTGTTTAACTTTCCCAAAAATCCAATAGTTAAACTTCTTACAAAAACTGTTACTAAGTTTCCAAAATTTTCAAATTTTCCAATTTTCTCAAAAATATTCTAACGCCTAAAATTTTCGAAAAATTTCGCCATAGCCTCCTTTGCGCGGCTCGATCCGAAAAAAAAATGACAGTATATATATATCACAAATATACATCTCATCAAGTGATGAGGCATCCCGTAGGGAAAAAAGTGTAAAAGTACGATATTTAATCCGAGATATGTACCTTATATATTATTAGCGAGCGTATACGGCTAATATAGCGCGAAAGCGAGCTCCAAATACGAAGCAAACGCCATCCGCACCTACTAAACACTCAATCAAACAAATGAGAACATGTATATAGAAAATAATATCCATATACATCATATAGCAACATAATAACTACATGTGCTAACATATCAATTGCAACAAAACAACAAATGCCAGCATCAAACAACTATCATCCAACAAATCAATGTCTATCCAAATCAATATAGATTCACTTCTCATTAATATTCCTTGAATTGGGTTTTCAATTTAATCACATTTGATTCATTAACATTGGAATTTATCAACATTCATTCATTTTCAATTTAATTAGTTTACATTCACTAATTTACATTCAAGTTGGTTCATTTTCAAATCAAATCCAATTTTATTCAAATTTATTTCAATTACATAGCTTTTAATTTCGCTAATTCAATTTCATTATCACTTAATGCAATCAACTAACAACCAAATAACAACCAATGTATAACCAACACGTTTAATTCCAATTGGTTTAATATTAAATTGATCTTCCATTCAATTTATTCAACTTCTAATAACATTAGCTTTTAATGAATTTACACTTACATTCATTTCTCCATATCAATTTACTTACATTCGATTGATTAACATTCAATCCATTTATTAATTCAATTGCTAATTCATTTTGCAAATATGGTTGAATTTCATTTATATAACTCAAGTTCACATTCATTCAATAAATTCACTTTATTAATTTACTTCGATACCCAAAATCAACTTCGTTCAACATCACTTAAGTTATATTCCATTTCAAATTTCATTTGTTCAAATTAACTTAAGTTTCCACTTATAAATTAAATTTAGATTCCCATTCTAAATAAATTCTATTCAACTTTTACCAAAGTTAATTTTATTTCATATTATAAGTTCAAAACTCATTTCACTTATATTCATCAATTACAACTTGGATTTTAAATCAAATCTGTTTATCACAACAAAACTTCAATTTTCAATTTACTATGGGTAGCAAATCAATCACACAGAAACTCGAAAATGATACTGATGATGTTGCAGTCATCACCGTACTATTTCCCAGCAACAGTAGTGAATTCAGTGCTTAAATTCTTTCAAAAATTTTCCTTGATTTATAAATCTCATTACAAATCTTTTACTTATAAAATTTCACTTCTTATATAAAAGATTATTTTTACCATTGTAAATCATTTTAATTATAATTTCATACATTATAATTCATTTGCTTATATATATTCTTATTTTTCAACAACCAAACAATCAATTATATAGACTTTAACACTGAAAAATTATTTCTTTTATATACAAAATGTAATCGAGGTAAAATTATTTCATTTACCCAATTTTAAAACAATATCATGCCAAATTGTTCTGAACAAGTATTTAGAGATCCCTATCGATAGAGTTGTACTGACAATACCGACCAAAATCCATATACCACTCAACAAACCAATCATCACAATATAAAACAATTTTATATTCACTAACAAATACGCGCTCGTATCTATTATTACACTCAAACTCATTCTAGAGTACTACTGACTCTATCTCTAATGAGTAACACCCAACAGAGCAGGGTTGTCGCTTAACCATATGCTCTGATACCACGTTGTAAGGACCCGATTCTTCGACTTCCGAATATCGACATCAATACGTCCACTGTATCGACTGCCGAGCCATCGAATGCCGGAAAACTGAATTCTTAGGGTTTAAGAAAGAAGAGGTAGAAGAAACAGAAGAAAAGGAAAGAAGAAACAGTAGAAAAACATAGAAATGGAAACAATATCAGAATCTCACATTCGCAGCGGAACAACATATAATAGATAAATGAATAATCTTTAAATCAAAGAACTATATCATTTTATACATTACATCATCATCAGAGTTTACAACAACAATACAACACTGGACAGTTATATAAACTTGGCCTCATACAGAATACACAGCGGAATAAATAATATCATATACAAGTGGTACGTCTCGCCATCAAGCTCGCCACTAAGCTCCACAGCATCCCGAATCCAGAATGACCTGATAACCTGACTCTAGACTGCCCGTGTGGAAATTGGTGGGCACCCAGAGTTTAGGAAGGAAACAATAAACTCCAGGTTAGTCATAGAGACTGGTGTGAGAACTTAAAACAGTTTTATTTATCTTTAAAACAAACAACAGGAAGATTTTAAAGTCAATTTCGCAATGCTTTTGGAAAATGAAACTACCATAAGGCCTCCCGCACACACACACAATGCAAACGCAGAATCGGAGGAGATTTCTCCTTATGATAGTCAAAGATGCTTACTACGCAAAATCAAATCATTGGATATTATCATTAGTGCATAGCGGAAAACATTTCGAAAATAGAATATAAATCTTAGCCAGCATAGACATTCTGAACTATGCCTACTATAGCTACCATCTAAACAGTGGTGACCACCATAAGTAAATGGCAGGTTCTACAACTAAAACCGTACAAAGTTCGTATTAGAGTTTGGATTTCCAACAAATGGTCAGGCTAAGGAACTTCCCATTGCCACATAGGTACGCCTCTGGAAAGACGACCCGAGAAATAACCTAACATTACGGTTAGATCTCTGCCAACACAAGGCCAGGTTACCTCTGCAAAAATAGGTAACTACTGACACGAATATGTCATCCCCCGATCGTAACCGACCTTCCCGAGGATCCTCGATTTCCAACAACCACAACGTATTAAATTTGCAGCAACAACATAGGTTAAATATCTCGGCTCCAAACCATGATACCACCTCTATCTAGAAGGAATGACATACACTAAGGGGCGCTACTCCCTAGAACTTTGCCGCATCCTTCCTGTTTTGACCATTTCCGGGGTGTGAGGTCCGACGAAGTCTCGTCCACAAAGCTACGCTTTGGTACAAAGCCATGCTTCGGGTCAAACAGATGATCAAAGTAATGATCACAAAGATAAATGATCAAACAAATGATCATATCACAAATGATCAAACAATGATCATCACACAGCAACACTCAGCATCTCACATTACCAAATTGGGAATATATTGCTGATAACCTTCAACTACATAACCTCTGAGCTCGTACGTCTCAGAGAAGGGTGTTAAGCTAAGAGAATAAATTCTCCGCCACCAACAGATATGTATTTGAAAGAAATCAGCTTTATATCTCAATTTGTAACGTCAGACACACAATCCATACAAGTCTGTTCCGGGATCGAACAGAACCGAAGGCACTTCCAAAGAAGTCCTTGCTATCCAGATATTCACTAATCACGTTCGGACTTCCCGTCACTAAGGGTGATAAAACCTCTATATCGGAGATCAGCTGATGCAAAGTAACTCGACGGTAATCCTTCCATTTTCAAAAATATCTGGTCTTCAACACCGATCATCAAATGCAATTCCATTACGACGTATCACATATTCGGAATGGGTTATATGACCCAAAGGTCCTTTCCCGGCTAACCCGAATAGTGAGCGCTTATTCAAAAATAAGTGTGGCATTCAAATTCAAGAAAATCACAACAAATACCCATTCAAGGTAATTATTGATAGTCGGTTATTTAACTATCAATAGGCCTGCACATCATCATCAGATTCTAAATAATTTTCCAAATTATTTATTTTCCAAAAATATCTTTACGATATATATAATTTCCACACTTCAACCATTTGAAACCAAATTTCAAATCAATTTCAAATATTCATTTTCAATTTATCTTTACAAAGATAAATTCTCAAAAACGTTTCATTTCATATTGGAAAAGCATTTCCATGCTTATTTAATAATAAGTAATTCACGAATCTTATTTATTTTCAACATTTGAAAATATTCAATATACTTAAATCAAAATTTAGTATATATTTCATTCTTTAAGGAAATCATTCTCTTTCACAAATTTTATTTGAGTCAAAATGAATGTTACGTAAAACATCGTTACGACAACTCAAAATCACTAGTATAAGGATTCGAAATTTAGATAGATATATAAATCCCAATACTATATAAAACATTTCCTTTCGGAAACCATTTACTATAATAATAGTGTTATAGTCCACCATTTTCTTATTTCTCGAAACGTCTATTTCAACAATAAATTTTGAAATCTATGTATTCGATACTTAACACATTTTAAAACATCTTTAAATCATTTTCATTCTATTCCAATATCACTTTCCCAAAACCGATCCATTTTATTTAATAATATATTCACTGTCTAAAATCGTGAATATACTTCGTTATCCAAATTCAACATTTCTACACATTTTATTTAAAAGATTATCCACTGTCCAAAATCGTGGATAAAATTCCCAACCAAACTCTTATTATTGCAACATTTAACTTAAAGGATAATTCGCTATCCAAAATCACGAATATATCTCCTTTAATAACCTCTATGTTTAATTTATCAAATTCAATTTATTTCGATTTATAAAACAATGTTTATAAATTCCTTTTATATTTTATAACAACTTCAATTTATAAAAATCACTTTATTAAGAAATTTTGTCCATATCCCATTTAAGTGCCAAAATCTAATTTATAAGTAAATTACTTATAAATCTTTTATTTTACAACATCTATTCATTTTATAACTTCACATTATAAATCTATTAATTTCGTTCACTTATGAAATCCATTTATACTTCTTTTTAACACTTATAAAAACTCATTTTATAATTCCAATACTTTGATTTATAAATATCAATTTTATAAATCTTTTAATACAAATCGTTTATAGTTATTCAAAAATCCCAATTTAAACCATTTAAAATAAATCAACCAACTGTTTATTTCAAAAATCACACTTTGGTTATATTTCACAAAAATCATAATTTTTATAACTTTAAACATGGATCCGATGATGCAACAGCACCAAATAATCAATCACAACAACAAAATATCATATATCATCATATGATAATCAAATATATCACAATATCTGTAACCAAATAAATACTGGTGAGGAATCCAGTTGGATCCCTCCAACCTGTTTCCCTGCATCCACAGATGTTAGCACAATACCAATTCCGTTCCAGTACGGAATATCGTGGTATATGGGATTCATAAATATTATCCGCTATTATGCGGCGCAATAGGGTCTTATCCACTATATAATGTGGGAAATCAATTCCAAGTACATATATAGTACCAATTTCACTTTACAGTGAAATATTCGCGGTATATGTTTTTAATAAATAACCTCTGCTTAATAACGGCGTATAATGTCTATTTATCACAATAATCAACAATTTATCATCCAATCACACAAATTTAAATCTATCTATTTTAAAATTTACATCGAACTATTTCGATTGAGTGAGAAGTTCTCACCTTAATTTCAATTCAGTTTCAGCATTTATTTCGAATAAAATTAAACGGATGTTTAATTTTACTCAAAATTTTCACTGACTCCAATCAACTCCAAACCAGCTCCATCGCGTAGTGCTCGACAAAACGAAGCCAACGCAATTCGTTTCGTCCAAAACGGACCTCGTATGAAAAAGTTACGATATTTTAAAGTTTGAACGAATTTATATTATATAAATCACACATTTATTTTTATTTTTATTTTACTTTTCAAACCCAATTCAATCACAGCCGTTCATCCATTGCCACAGCAGATCCAGGCCGCACCCCCCTTCTTCTCCATCGTGAAAACCACGTTCAACATACCCATAGCCGCCATCCTTTGTTGAATTTTCGCCACCACTACGAGCAGTTTGAAGACGATCAGAGACTTCCACCTTGTAGCCCACGTCGAACTCCACCTTCACCAGAGAACCGGTCCCACTCGGCCTCCCCTATGGCCTCGAAAACTGTGCAAAAATGAGCAAAAACGCGGGTCATTTTCTTCCACTTCGTTGCTCCAAAACCCATCATCTTCGTATGGATTTGAAGCTCTCGTTGTGATCTTCATCTTTGTAGTTGAACGTTTGTCGTAATTATCTACGGATTTGAAGATATTAGAGGAGAAAGATCGTGCAATTCTGGCCAAAGAAAATATAATGGCGGCTAGGGTTTCTGAGTGGAGTTTGTTGCAAAATGAAATAAATGAAGTCCTTCTATAGAAAAATACGCGACACTATTCATCCCGGATTTTTCGAACTCCAAACGAAGCATGCCGGCTGACGTTTCTAAGGTTTACCCCGCGTTCCGAACACAATGGAATGTGTTTTTGGAGCTAATTCGGTCATCTGTGCGAGTTACGGAATTAAACGATCGATTTTAAATTAAACCGATTTAAAACGATTTCGATGCGTTTTGGCTTGCTCCAGACAAACCGTACATCCGATTAACACAAAATTTGAAACCATATAGTAATTTAACATTACGGATCCGATGAAACTAGTTTCGTCGAAATCCAAAACTTTTTGAAAAATGACTATTTTAACTCGCCAAATTAATATTAAAACAATTTCGATGCGTTTGGAGCTGCCACGGTCAAAGGACAACTCCGATTGCTACGAAAATTGAAATCCGATAATAACAAACTATTACGGATCCAATGGAATTAGTTTCGTCCAATTCTGATATTTTTCGAAAAATGGCTAATTTCAATAGTCGATTAAATATTAAAATATTCAATTTTCACAATTTGACTTAAAATTCAATTTTAAAAGTTCTATAACATCATTATAATTTCAATATGATTTAATATAACTTTATAAATCATTTTTAATCACATTTAATCCAGATTTCAATTATTTCTGGAATTTCACTATTTAATTTATCGATTTAATTTATTCAATTAAATCCAGATATTCGAAAAATAAATTTTCCAACTTATAAATTTAACTTGTTAATATTTAAAATCAATTAAATATTCAAATTTTAATTAACATAAATTTTGGGTCGTTACAATGATCATCGTGAATCATAAAACGATAGTGATTTCCGAAAAAAATCACTTGTGTGCTATGTTCGACGAAGTTACACCGAAATAATAATAACAATAAGGTAGAGTCATATCTAAAATTATCATGAACTAAAGTTGACGGGATTTAATCGAAAAGAAAATCGGTCCAGCGAAATAGTTGCACGAAAACAACACATGCTTGTCGTTTTAATTGTAGGTCATTCAGACTATGCCAATGGAACATGCGTAATAACAAAGTTATATTTGATTTTGTTACGGAGGAGGAGTGAAATTTTCTGGTACCGTTTATAATAAATTTGAAAATATTGAAAAAAATTGATGTCCCCTTGTCCAAGTTTGGAGTTTCATAACGTGAAAAGAGACCAAAGGTCCATATTTTCAAAGCTCATGCACAAAAAGTCCCTGCTCGTAAGCACATGTAAATTAGGTCCCTATTTTGTTATTTTTTACCAAACTGTCCTCTTTTAGAAAATCGACTTAGCATTCTTTTCAGGGGCAAAAGCGGTATAAATTAGCCAAAATCTAAAAACATGGATCTAATTTTTACAACTTATTCGGGAAGGACTTTTCTTACATCATGTTTCAATTACAAGGACTTGAGAGCGATTCCTTGATATATATATACACACTCATGGTGCTTTTTATTGGATGCAGGGTCTGATGTTGGTTTCAACAGTTGATTATTGATTCCTTCAAGCAAAAAATTGGTAGCCCTCTCACTTCACGAAAAGGGTTTTTCCAGCAATAATTCCTGTAGGAAGCATCCAACTCATATTTTGCTGTCCACTTTCAATCTACCTAATGTGCACAATAATCCACAGGTTTCTTATTAGACTTATAGACATTTATTTCTAACTGTTTCCTTAGACTAACAAAATTAGAGCGGAGTTAAATACACCACGCTTTGAGCTAACGACACCACGATGGATGGGACTCTACGTACCGCAGTTTAAATAAATAATAATTTCTACGGCGCTGTTAGCCACGTGGCCGGTGTCTATAGTAGGTACTCAAATCTAACACTATCAATGGATATCCGAAATATCTAAAATCCATACGCATCCGTATCTGAAAAATAAAAAAATATCATAAGTCCGAAAGACGGATACAAATACGGATATGATGGTCCGCATCCGATAGTTATTCGTCCGACTTTTGTTAAATTAGTAGTTGATATTATGTATATTTTAGGGCAGTGAGGGATTGATATTGCTATTCTATCAAGAAAATAACTCATATAACATGTGTATAATGAATATTCGTTTCACAAAACTATCTTTCATCATCATATTTTTTATTTATTGATTTTTTATAAGCATTAGTTCTAAAATGGTTTTATGTTAATTCAAATTTTTTTCATTTATTCTTTTAAGTTTGTTAATTATAGACGGAGCAAATAAATAGCCAATACATATCCGTATATTTTCTGATACGGATACGGATATGACACTATTCATATCTTAAAATATCGGTTGACAGCTCAACTCAAATCAACCTAATTAGACCGGTTCCTCACTTTCGCTGTCAGTTTCACCCACTGAGATATAAATTTATAATTAATAGAAGACAACTAATAACAGGACAATACATATATATGTATATATTAAGTCGTCGTTTCCACGCTTAAACATCCTAAAGAAAATATTTAAGTTTTTAATGTAAACCACGTTCCAACCATTTATCATTGTCGTCGGCTTCTTTTTCACTAATATGGTATAAGGATCCGATAATTTCGGATGACTTTTTCATTAAGATCCGACAACAAAATGCCTGCATTGTATAACAGCATGTAGTTACGGTCTTAAATTTGGTTCTTTTTAAGAGAAAAATATAACTCTGAAAGCAACACTGGTGTATATTCAAGGCGAATTCTTTGCCTAGGTCGTCAACAAATCCGCGACTGCTTTGAAGTTACGTACCAAGATGAATTGTGTATATCAAGCACATACATTGATGTGTATGTTCAAGGATGAAACTGTATTATTGATGTAATCTCTCATTTCTCACAAATAGTTCGGTTTGGTAATTATATAAGATTATATCATTCCAGTGATCATAAAAAGTGTCAGCAACAGCAAAAAAGATGCATGCCAATAAGACATGAAAACGAAAACAGGAGTAGAATTGAAGGATCATCCATCATTCACTGATTGCATACACCAACAAAGTTATTTTACAGCACACTTTGCTTGCTTCTATGCACACTTCAACTTATATTCTAACTTATTACCAACCAAATAAATGCAGCTACAATATCACATCATCATTTGGTGATGAGCACAACTCATTCACCCACTCGCTCTCCACTTCATATATAATACATATATACTCTCTTTGCTCATATCAAAATTCAAACAAGAGGAGGAAGAACACAAAAGTCGGCAGCAATGAAACTTCTAGCAGCAATTCTGTTCCTCGTTCTCAGCAAAATCGAAGCTCAACCAGGCGCAGTAAGTCCATCGCCTCCAGGTCCCACTAATGTCACCGCCATCCTCGAAAAAGCGGGACAGTTCACGACGCTCATCAGGCTTATGAAAAACACACAAATTGCTGATCAGATAAACAATCAACTCAACAGTTCGAACTCTGGAATGACCGTTTTCGCCCCTACCGATAATGCGTTTTCCAGCCTTCCGCCTGGAACGCTAAACTCGCTCTCGGATCAGCAAAAGGTTTCTCTTATCCAGTTCCACATACTTCCTACAGCGATTTCGATGGCTCAGTTTCAGACTGTCAGCAATCCACTTAGAACACAGGTATGTCTGAACTTTTACACATTTGAGCCACTTCTTGAATCAAATAAAGTGACATTTTGTACTGTAAATGTTTTAAACAAAACTAGCTAGTATACCTTCACAAAACAAAAAATTGTGCTGGTCTATTTAAACAGCTCCAGTGTAATATGTTACTTTTGTCATGTGGACACCATAGATAGAAACTAGAAAGTGATTATTATTATTATTATTATTATTATTTTTAATCTGGTTCAAATGCGAAATGTATTGTTGAAAGTGGTCTGAATGAGTAAAAGATCCTAAATTTTGAAGAAGAAAAAAAACCATGATAGTGTTTAAAAAACACAAAATAAACATTATGAAATCATAACTTTGACTTACCATCATTAGAGCATGTATGCCTCAGTTGTGATCAAAATCAATATACACATTAACTTAACTTAAAAACCTATATATTAGTAGTGTGAATCCGTGCTACGTACGTGGGGTCTGAGAATTTTTGAATTTTTTTCTCAATTGCATGAAGGTGAAACATACGCTTTTGGATTTTTTTTGAATATTCTTTTACTCGAAATATACTAACAACTCTAAAATGATATATATGATTGGATAATTTCAAAGGCACAAAGTATAAAAAATACGTTTGGATACAATGGTGTTATACAACAAACACTAACATCAACTATGAGTCACTTCTAAATTCGATGCCTTACATTACTAATGATGCCAATTTTATAAATTAAATTGACAATTAAATCCTTTTGTCAGTTGCATGATAATTTTATTTCACGTAGCATTATTTTAAATTGGAATTGAATTAGGGAGTTAAAAATGATATTAATCTGAAACCGATTATATTTTATTCTAGAAATTTAAAATTTTCAATATGTTTATAATTTAAAATGCGAAATAAATGACATTAAATTCACTTTTGAATGTAGATAATTATCGATACATATAAAAAAAATTCAAAAATAAACATAAAACATGGTGCCACATGAGAATATACATTTGTTGTTATATGCAACATGAGTAATTATGATAAACATATTTATTATTTAAATTTGATTTGAAACTAAATGGAAAATGAAATACAATTAAATCCCGTTAATTATTATCAATATCTTTCTAGCTTGATGCCAAGCTGAATTAAATAACATATTATAAATTAATTTGAAATTAACTCTTTGATGCTAATTAAATTTACCGTGGGCATATTCATTCAGTAACAACTAATTAACATAATATCGAAGCTGAGAAAATACGATATTATTCATTTATAATATCATCAGCAAACAAGCCAAGAAATAAACGTGCTAATTGTCAAATTAACTGAATTACACCATTTGTACAAAATATTATTTATAATCTAAGAATTCAAATATAAACTAAAATAGTAAAATGAGTAAAACTTAAATTATTTTCGGAAGGGAAACCATATATGTGAAAGATTTACCGCTTGCCCTTCAAATTAACAGCCAGTTTATATACATGCATAAATTATTTGCATTATTAAAGACAAGTAATTTTAATATTTTTCATACCACCTTAATTATAAAGTATATCTATTTAAAAATTTACTCATTTTAACACCGCAATTACATTTCATTATTTGATGATTGATTAATAGTCAGTAAAAAATAATTTTACCAACTAAAATTAATGGGCTGCTTTTACACTAAACATTAGCACATCGCCAGTGAAATTAAAAAATGTCAGATATAACATTACCTCCACTCATCAGTTTCTAGAAAAGTATCTAAAATTGATTTACTAATAATGATTGTGTCTAAATATTCATTAATAAAACATTTTTGGAAACAACATTTTGCAAAGGCTATAAAAATTAAAAATACAATTTTTTTTAATTTTAGAAAATTTAAATAAATAAACTATTTTCTTTTCTTATACAAAACTACATGTATATATTTGGAGATTGTTTGAAGAACCTTCCCACGATTCTAGCTCATAGGCAATTGAGTGAATAAATCACTAATGCATTCGAGGTCATTTCTTAAATTAGGGAGGAAGGCAAATTTAGTTTATTCTTATTTATTTGAGAAATATCGGTTAATTTTAAACAAATAAATATAATTAGTTATGGTCCCAAGCAACTTTAATAGTATTATGAAGTATAATAAATATATTTATTGGTATCTGTTAGACATCGTTGATATGAAATAATGAAAGTGCGTTCTGTGGCACTTTAAACTGTAAATTAATAAATTTTTATACATTAGCACTAGTCGTGTGCTTTCAACATATTAGGTTTTCAAAGAAACATGACTTTTAAACTGTGCATCTTCCAACTTTAATGATCCCAATTACCTGAGCATGCATGATAGTGTTTAAAAAACACAAAATAAACATTATGAAATCATAACTTTGACTTACCATCATTAGAGCATGCATGCCTCAGTTGTGATCAAAATCAATAACCAAATTAACTTAACTTAAAAAACTATATATTAGTAGTGTGAACATGTGCTACGTACACGGGGTTTCAGAATTTTTGGAATTTTTTTTTCAATTACATGAAGGTGAAACATATGCTTTTTGATTTTTTTGAATATGTTTTTACGCGAAATATACTAACAGCTCTAAAATGATAAATATGATTGGATAATTTCAAAGGCACAAAGTATAAAAAATACTTTTGGATACAATGGTGTTATACAACAAATACTAACATGAACTATAAGTCACTTCTAAATTCGATGCCTTACATTACTAATGATACCAATTTTATAAATTTTGACAATTAAATTCTTTTGTTAGTTGCATGATAATTTTATTTCACGTAGCATTATTTTAAATTCGAATTGAATTAGGGAGTTAAAATGATATATTAAACTGAAACCGATTATATTTTATTCTGGAAATTTAAAATTGTCAATATGTCTATAATTTAAAATGCGAAATAAATGACATTAAATTCACTTTTGAATATAGATAATTATCGATACATATAAAAAAAATTCAAAACTAAACATAAAACATGGTGCCACATGAGAATATACATTTGTTGTTATATGCAACATGAGTAATTATGATAAACATATTTATTATTTAAATTTGATTTAAAACTAAATGGAAAATGAAATACAATTAAATCCTGTTAATCATTATCAATATCTTTCTAGCTTGATACCAAGCTGAATTAAATAACAGATTATAAGTTAATTTGAAATTAACTCTTTGATGCTAATTAAATTTACCTTGGGCATATTCATTCAGTAACAACTAATTAACATAATATAGAAGCTTAGAAAATACGATATTATTCATTTATAATATCATTAGCAAACAAGCCAAGAAATAAACGTGCTAATTGTCAAATTAACTGAATTACACCATTTGTACAAATATTATTTATAATCTAAGAATTCAAATATAAACTAAAATAGTAAAATGAGTTAAACTTAAAATTATTTTCGGAAGAGAAACCATATATGTGAAAGATTTACCGCTTGCCCTTCAAATTAACAGCCAGTTTATATACATGCATAAATTATTTGCATTATTAAAGACAAGTAATTTTAATATTTTTCGTACCGCCTTAATTAAAGTATACCTATTTAAAAATTTACTCATTTTAACACCGCAATTACGTTTCATTATTTGATGATTGATTAATAGTCAGTAAAAAATAATTTTACCAACTAAAATTAATGGGCTGCTTCTACACTAAACATTAGAACATCGTCGGTGAAATTAAAAAATGTCAGATATAACATTACCTCCACTCACCAATTTCTAGAAAAGTATCTAAAATTGATTTACTAATAATGATTTTGTCTAAATATTCATTAATAAAAACATTTTTGGTAACAACATTTTGCAAAGGCTATAAAAATTAAAAATACTAATTTTTTCTATAAGTAACAAGTTCACAACTTGCATTGGTATACATTTTATTTCCCTTGTATGTTAGAATGTGCACATAATTATGGATTGCATATCATAAAAAGAGTACTTGAAAAAAATGTTTTCCTAAAGAAAAAAATGTTTCCCTAAAGATGGTCATTTTTTAAAAAGTGACTTCAATTTTGGATAAAAGAGGCTATAATTTAAGGGTGACTCCATCTTAAACAAAATTGCTATGGAAGGGATATCATAAATGAGACCAGATATGTGATTTATTGTTTTATCCTCTATTGCTCATTTTTCTCGGAATAGTTTAACCAGACCCATCATGACTAAATCCTAACAACAAAGGCTAACTTAATGAGTGTCAACTACCAACTCTCAAAGTCTTGTTGTCTTTCCTCTCAGTAAGTGTCGCTTCCAAGACTTGTCTGCCTCGTGATCCCTGCTAGGTACCATGTGCATATTTCCTCAAAGATAATGGTTGCCCACAACCCCCGTGGGACAACACTTCATGACCCCTCTCTAGACACCTTTGCGTCTTGCCCGCCAACATCCAAGCTATCCACATGATGTAACTCCAAAATTGTACCATCCCCCCACTTGGAGGCCCGAAACTAACTGCTACGAATGTTGTAGTCATCGATAGTAATTAATTCCCAGTGATCGAGAGTGGTAAAGTTAGATACATTGATAACACAGAAGCACATGAATATGAAATAATTCTAAACTTAATTCAAAAACAAATTTCTCATTTTATTTCAAATAGCATTTCAGATTCATTACATAACCCCATACATAAACCATGTTCACAGAAAATATAATTATCACAACATATTCCAAGAGTGACATATAAAGATGCTCCCTTGGATGATCAAAGTCAAATATCTGATATTTAATACAACATCCCATTTCAACACAAAAGAAGAATCAAAACATAGTGGAAAATATATATATAGCTCCTACTAGCTGGATTGCCTCCTACACGACTCTGGAAGCTTATTCGTCTAAAGAGAACCAAAAACCCTTACTCTCAACCTACTCAAATGAGTGCCCGAGAGTTTAATGGGAAAGACAAAAACTTTGGGTCAGACAAAAAGTATGGTGTGAATAATAACATGCCATCTCGAACCAAAATAGATATCTAGTGAGACCACGCAGCTGAGTGGAATGGATTTTTCCCTCACTTGTATCTTAACCATAATAAAATAACCATATACTATGCACCTGCATCTACAATAGTTAAAACATAATGTAATACGATGATATTCAAAACTGCAATATGCCCTGGATTTCCATTCCAATTTACCTGACTATCTGTCTCAATTTATATTTTCTAGGGTTATTATTAACCTATTAGTTTTTATGGGCTGACTAATAACATGTTCTAATCTTACGGACTATTTGTCCGATTTCATAGTTTTCATGAGATCACTAAAAACCTATTGGTTTCTACAAATAACTTTATCCAATCATAGTTTTCATGGGACCACTATGAACCTATTGGATTCTCCAATAGCAACTCTTAAATCGTTGTTTTTATGGGCTGACTATGAACCTATTGGATTCTCCAATAACATTTTTCAAATCATGGTTTTCATAGGCTGACTATGAACCTATTGATCCCTATCAATAACACATTCCAGACATAGATTTCATGGGATCACTAAGAGCCTATTGGCCTCTGCCAATAACATTTCTCATAACGTAGTTTTCATGGGATAACTAAGAACCTGTCTAACTCAATAAACTTTGATCAGTTTTGGACATCGTATATTTTGGTCTACCTGACCTCCTAGATGCAATTCTACTCACACAAGAGTTAAGTAAATTTATATTCACTACTGGGTCAACCTAGCTAGTTATTCTATCCTTAATACCCCCAAAATATAGTTATAGGTCAGCAATGAAGTGAATATGATAACAATAGCATTTATAATGACTGATCAAATGCACACAATAATATAAACATCCATAGTTTAATTCCTTGTAATCATTTTCTTAATGAAATATGATTAATACCCTTAACCCCAAAATTAACAAGGAAATCATCTTTTTATATTCTCAAAGTTTAATGCCATTTTATAAAACCCTTTTTATATTGCCATGTACAAGATTGAAAATGATATAAGCTTTATTGCTTTCAAAACATCTTAGTTTGATCAATGTCGACATCAATACTTAAGGCTCTCTGCCTCTATCTAAAACTTTAAAACAACATATATGGCATCATACGCCTCACCGACGACGACGACGTCAAGCTTCATAAACTAAAGACTATCCACCTATTAAACAAAACTTAAAACCTTTATAAGTTATATAGCTAACTGCCGAAGTTATAAGGTCGTCGACTCTTAAAAACCTAGGCCATGTCGCCCTTCTTAAAATAGTTTTATTTAACATAAAAAACAAGCCACTTCGGCATTCAAAAGACAAGACGCGACGACGTGATCAAGTGGCATCGACGCTAAAGTATAAGGTCATCGACTTAATACTCATCGACCCTCGATGACGCTATAAAACTTTCATACTTAAAATACTTCGGCTACTACGTCGCTTTTTGTATAAAGTCGAAGACATAATAGGCGGTGTCAATGCCTTGGTTTAAAAAATAGTCGAAGAGATGAGATGCGGCACCATTTAAAACATATTAAACACATAAACGAAGAGATGAAACTCGACGCTGCAATGTCGCAAATTCTAGAATGTCGTCGAGGTCCACTACGACCCAGTCGGAATCGCTCGATAACTATCTAAGAAGTTACCATGTGCTTCCCACTCCATCGACGTCGACGCTCATGGATGCGGCCATGTAACGGGTTGATGACTATAGTAGCGGCATGGTAGTGTTGTAATTACCGTGAAAACTGATTTATTTCTAATTAAAGTAAAAACTTTTCACCAGATCATGCTTCTTGTCCAATTTCTACTGGATAAAACAATCTTTTACATTTTATTTTCAGAAATCTCAACCGCACTCAATATTCATGTTGCAAAACATACTTTCAAATAATTAATTAACTTTTAAAGCGTCTTTCTAGCATAATAAATTCACCATAATATGAAATTACTTAGGAAAAATCCAAAAAATTAGCATAAATTCAGAAATATTATATTCTTTATCGTACAAAAATTTCATGGCCGAATTTCAATAAGACTACCGTATTTATATTAACGATAATGGGAAATTAATATATTTTTTAATTCGGAAAAAATAAAACAACAAAGGTATATACACAGGTTTATATTTCATCCTTATTTAACTATAGGCAACAGTTAATGGTAAGAATAAGTAAATAGGAAGATAAATTATGAAACATTAGTAAGTCCATTAATATTTCATTTAAGAAACAACAACACAAAAAGGTAAATAAAAAGTTAGAGACAATTAAATTACCTGAACAAATGACAATACATGAGATTTCTTAGAAAACTAGAAGTGGATGAGCATGCATATTTAACTCGGTTTTCATATAACATAATAGAATAGATAGATTATAGAAGGAGTCAAAATTCTAGAGTCTACTTTTATTTCATAATGTGTCCATGTGTGCTCTTGAGATAAGAATAAAAAGCGCCTTTATAAAAACTATGACTTTTCTTGTTTCATACCCTTCCAATCAACACGCTATGAAACTATTCATATTTCTTACCCTTAATTATCACATGATGTGAATAAGTGGACCGAATGTGAAATCTTATTATATTCAATCAGAAAAAACTGAATTAGTGGACAATAAATGTTATGGTTAAATTAAAATCTTGTAGACTTTTGAAATTCATTTAACTATGTTAACAACTTGTATCAATGCGATAGGAAAGAAATTGCACTACTTGCACCAATGGTCTAGATCAATCGGTGAATTTTAAAATATTTTAAGCTACTAAATATGCTAAAATACATCCATTGATTTGGACCATTATATTTGAAAGTTTTACCTAAAATTTTTGCTGGCCTTACAGGCGGGCACCGTGGATGATGGAGAATACCCGTTAAATGTGACGACGGTAGGAAACAACAATGTGAATATATCTACGGGCGTGGTGAATACTACGATATCCAATACATTGTACTCAGATGGTCAACTTGTTGTGTATCAAGTGGATAAAGTTTTGCAACCATTGAAGTTATTCAAACCGTCTATTGCTCCAGCTCCTGCGCCTTCTAAACCTAAAAGGAAACCTGAAGCAGCGGATGATTCTCCGACCAGCCTGGATAAGGATAGTACCAATTCTTCCGATGCTATGGGATCAAAAGCAAATATTTTGTTTTTGGCTCCTTTGATGTTATATTGGTTTGCATGTTGATGTCTTTTCTCTTCTTCATTTGTTACATGCTTGTGAAAATGCCGTGAATAGTTGGTGCTTGAGATTTTGAATTGTTTGATTATTGAGAGTTTGTGCTTGATAAAGGAACAATGATATTACATTTATATTCATATTTCCATACTTTTCTTCCAGATACTGATGTTTGATACATGTGAAACGTTATTTGATAAATTTCAAATGCAAGTATGAAAATTGCTAACAATCTAGATTTTACAAAAATAGTAGGTTTTAACTACAATAAGATGAAATGATTACCTTTTTGGAAATATGAATGGTGGATCTCATATGAAATATAAAATAATAATATGTAATATGTAACGATCGTAATTTAAATCAGTTAGAAAACAAAAGATTTTAAAATACAAATAAACTGTGTGGAACTATGATCAGTGCATCGAATTGAGAAAAGGCGTAATTTTGTTTTAGCAAACGGATGAACAAAAGCGGATGTCGCATGCACCGAATGGACCCGAAAATGGATCCATATACACACAAGAATTATTTAAATCCTCTCATACAACACATAACCTTACGTGCTCTCGTGCATGACGGGGATGCAAAAGGTGGCAAATAAATCAACACTTGGCAAAAAGAGCAACACTTAGCATCCATGTGGGGGTTGTGCATGTATAAGTAAGATAAAAGCTATTTCATAGGAGAAAGTTAGAAAGAAAAATAATGTCTTCATGCATGTCCTTCTCTCTTCTTCAATCAATCTCAAAACATAAAAGAACGTCACCAAACCCATGCTAGAGGCCTACAACAACCTAGAAACTACTTTCATCAACTTGGAGCTTGAAGATTTGGAGCATAAACCCACATAAAAGCCTTGGCTGTGAGCTTTGAGATGGCTAGCCTAGCCTTGAATGTGAGTAAGGAAAGGAAATGTAGGAGATTTTGGTGGCTTGCAAAGTAGTGGTAGGAAGTTGAAAGCTTTTGTTGGTGGTGTGCTTGGTTAAGGGTGAGCTAACTCACCATTCAAATGAATATAAAGTGATTATATACTTGCTTAAATTATAAATTATGTTATTGAAATTATATTGGTTGATTTTTTGTGATTCTTTCTTTGAAAAGAAAATGACACATGTATACAATGATTATGAACTTGTATAACATGATATGCCTTTGAAGAAGAATGAGATGTTCGTGGTAGGAACGCATCCCAATTTTTAGTGGGACTTGACTAACCATATCACAGGATCTTTTGTGAATTTGGTGAACTTAGATTTGAGGGTTGAAGGTTTGGCACCAAAGCATTCTATTTCTACACCAGCGGGGAATCATAAGCATAAGTTCGAGCCAACAAACAATAGGTCTAATGTAAAACCCAGTTTTAAGAGTAATTAATAAAAGTTAATAATATAAATTTAATTAGTTAAAATAGAATTTTTGTGAATGATTTGAATTATTTCAGAATATTGGAAAGTTATAATAAAGTAATTAGTGATGAAATCTAATTTGTTAATATTTGTTTAAAAGATTTGGAAATAAATTAATTAGAAAGTTAATTGATGAATGGATTTAAAATATGATTTTGGGTATTTAAATTTTTAAATGAATTGTACATAAGAACTAAATTATAGAAAATTTTATAATGTTGAGAAATTAATTAAGTAGTGTTGATACAAATTTTATTTCGATTTAATGGTAATATGTTTTGAATGAAAAATTAAAATAAGTTTTATAAAAGAAAGAAAGAAAATAAAAAAAATAAACCCAAGTTCAATATCATAAGCCCACGACCTAAACTCTTGCTTCATGAATTTTCTATTTCTAGACCCTTCGCTCTTTGGATAATTCATCTTCAATCATAAATTCAAGCTTCACGTTTACGCTGCTTGGCTTTGGAAAAATGAAAACTTAACTAAACTCTATCATTTTGGAGAATTAAAATAAAATCAAAATAAATTTCGTAAAATTCGCAAACTTAAATTCAAGTACCTTGACGTTGTCATACACATATGGCAATAAAGAAAGCTAGGGTTCGATCATCGGTTGGAGTGCTCTATCATATTAGTGGAAGAAGAAAGGAAGATGCGGTAAATAGGTAAATGTTTTCCACTCACACAACCCATGCATGAATTAAATGATGTTTGGATATATATATATATATATTGCTATGTGCTTTGAATTGGTGTGATAACGGCAATGAAGTGGAAGAGAATTGGTGGTCGAAACCACCCAAAATCATCGATTGGCGCACGGCCTGGAGCTTCTCCAAGCATCACTGACAGATGGACCGATCATGGCTGACCAATGCACCGGTGGGAAAGGTGCATGTGGATGCAGTTGTGTGCATACGTGGGGAAGGTGCATGTGTGTGATCTTGTTTATATGTGCATGTATTTGGACTGCGTGCTTGTATGTGCAAGTGTGTGCTTGCAATGTTTCTGTGTAAAGGAAGTTGTATGTGTGGGTATTTCACTATATGTGTGTTGATGCGTTTGTACGTGTGTGTATTGTTGTGTTTGCTTTGAGTTTGTGTGTAAGCGTGCATGTGTGTGTTAACCTGTACCTGTGTATGTGTATGTTATTGTGTGTGTGTAATCATGTGTGTGCATGCTTCAATAATTTATAATTAGAATATACATTAATATTTTTAGTTAAAAATAAATAAATATACTTAAATTCATATATGTATATGTATATGTATATGTATAGATATTATATAGGAATATAATATAATTCAAAGCTTAATTAATTAATGAAGCAAATCTAATAGCATTATCTAAAAAAGAAAGACATGAAATGTTTCTTAATTGATATTTTATAGTTATCAAACTATATTTTTATTATATTTTAAAATATAAATCAAGTTTGAAAATATACTTAATTGATTATAAATATATACATATATAATTCATTTATATGTTTTATAATCATTTATATATAGTATTTAGTTATAGCAAGCTATGGAATTATTCCTAAACTTGATATTTAGTCTTACAATTTGTTTTGGGTTATCAAATAAAAGAAAGGGATTTTCTAATGCTATTTGTGAAAACTACATTATTATTTAATTTTATAATGGATTGAAAAGTTTGTTATTTATTGTATAGTGTATAATATTTGGGTTTAGTTAATTACCTATTAGTTCTATAGTATATAATTATTATCCATTTCTAAGTATTTATTTTGTTACATAAGATTATATGTTGTGATTAGTTATTGAATATTAGTTTGTTTGTTTTATACGTATATGTAATTTTGATTAAGCTATTTATCTTGTTTATCCGGCTGCACTTCTTTTTAAATGTTAAATTGGATTGTATGAATGATTCACATTTGATATGAATTTGTTTAGTGGTATGATATTATACGGTGATGACATTTTTATATTTGAGTTGTGAGATTCATTTTTGTGTGACGAGAAATTTGAATAAACGGATTAGTGATAGCGTCTAGTATGAGACTCTCGGTAACACTTTTCCAGCTGTTCATTGGACTTGTCATAAGAGATATGTAGTGTGGATTGGGTATAATTTATGAGCATTGAATAATTATCCAAATAACATACATGGTATAGGACATAGTTATGTTATTTGTTTGATTATTCTTTGTAAGTAAATGTCACTCAAACGTGGATTACTCATGTATGTGTTGATACTCGTTACGGTGAGTATATTATAGCCATGTGATGGTTTATGAGTAGAGTCATTTGTTGACAAGGGATTAGAGCTCTAGTATATCATAGTCATGTGTTGACTTATACGAAACCGTGTGTCAGCTTACGTTTAGAGCTATGTGTAGATATAGGATATGAGTACTATATGTCGTTTACTTGTCCAGCTCCCTTTATATTTTGGGTTGAACCAGATTAGCTAGTATCCACCCCGACGGCCTGATCGTGGGATCACGCCCCAGATTCATTGTTGTATATTATATTCGATGCACATCGGAGGTTTGGTAGGGTAGGTGCCCTAGAGTCTCTTATGTCACATAAGCCGGTAGTCTATTACTATTAAGGGCAAAGTAGGGTCATGACCGAGACTACGCGTAGACGAGCCATTGGTGGATGGGGTCACATGTCCGTCAAGGTAACTGAAGACTGTAGGAATAGATGGTTACTCTATGGTTGGCGAGTAGACTTGGGTTCCTAGAGCAGGCTTGCGGTAGGCAGCCATCAGTCTCCCGTATGGTTCAGGATATGTGTGTGTAATGGATTAACGTATATTTCTCGTTTTTATGATGAGTTGGCTATACTAGAGACTGGATGAGTCTAATGTATAGTCAGTCCCCGTATATCCGTGTTCTTCTAGTTTGATATTCTAGAGATAACCTTTGTTTATTGATTACAATTTGGATTATGATAGATTATCTTTGTGATTTGTATAATATTGGATATCATTTGGATGATTTGACGGGCCATCTCACATCATCTATTGATTTTATGATTTTATTATAGTATATAAGGCATTTCTGTGTGCAAGCTCGATTCACTTGATGAATTCATTTTACATGATATGAGAAATGCAGCATATGCCATTTAAACTTGATGAATTCATTTAAAATCATGTCATTTAAAATGAATTCATCAAGTTTAAATGAGAGAGCTGTTGTAGATTGTAGTTTAGTTATCCAGGATCGAGCCTATACTAGTTTGCTACATTTCTCATATCATGTAAAATGAATTCATCAAGTTTAAATGAGAGAGCTGTTGTAGATTGTAGTTTAGTTATCCAGGATCGAGTATTGCATTTTGGTAGTAAGACGATGTAGTGAACGTGGTCGAAACAATGTTTGGCTAATGACCGGTCAACCGATCGTTTGTTGGAATGGGAGATAAGCCTAGGTCCATAGTGATTTGCACCTGGATCTCGATCTGATCCTTCCGATACTTACTGTATAGGTTCTTGTTCATATGTGCATGTGTTTGGACTATGTGTTTGTATGTGTAGGTGTGTGTTTGCCATGTTTCTAGGTGAAGAAAGCTATATGCGTAGATATTTCACTCTATGTGTGTTGATGTGTTTGTATGTATATATATTGTTGTGTTTGCTTTGAGTTTGTGCATAAGTGTATATCTGTGTGTTAAACTATACTAGTGGGTGTGTGTGTGTGTAACCCTATATATGTGTGCATGCTTCAATAATTTATAATTAAAATATACATTAATATTTTCATTTAAAAATAAATAAATATACTTAAATTTATATGTATGTATGTATGTATTAACATGAATATAATATAATTTAAAGCTTAATTAATTAATTAGGTCAATCTAATAGCATTTCCAAATAAGAAAGACATGAAATGTTTCTTAATTGATACTCTATAGTCATCGAACTATATTTTATAATATTTTAATATATAAATCAAGTTTGAAAATATGTTTAATTGATTATAAATATATATAAATTAATTTAGATGTATTATAATAATTTATAAATAGTATTTAGTTATAGCAAGCTATGGAATTATTCATAAACATGATATTTAGTCTTGCAAACTATTTTGAGTTATCAAATAAAAGAAAGGGATTTTCTAAAGCTATTTGTGAAAACTACAATATTATTTAATTTTATAATGGATTGAGAAGTTTGTTATTTATTAATTACTATATTATATTCGGGTTTAATTAATTATCTATTTAGTTTTAGAGTGTATAATTATTATCCATTTCTAAGTATTTATTTTGTTACATAAGATTATATGTTATGACTAGTTATTGAATATTAATTTGTTAGTTTTGTACATATATGTAATTTTAGTTAAGCTATTTATCTTGTTTATCTGACTACACTTCTTTTTACATATCAAATTAGAATATATGAATGGTTCACCATTGATATGGATTTGCTTAGTGATTTGATATGATACGGTGATGACATCTTTATATTTGATTTGTGAGATTTCATTTTTATGTGACGAGAAATTTAAATAAACAGATTAGTGATGTCGTCTAGTATGGAACTTTCAGTAATACTTTTTTGGTTATTCATTGGACTTGTCATATAGATATATCTAGTGTAGATTGAGTGTAATTTATGAGCACTAAATAATTTTCCGACTAACATGAGGTGACATATGATGTCGTTATGTTATTTGTTTGATTATTCTTTGTAAGTAAATGTCATTCAAATGGGGATTACTCATGTATGTGTTGATACTTGCTACGGTGAATATATTATAGCCATGTGTTTGTTTATGAGTAGAGCCGTGTGTCGGTGAAGGATTAGAGCTCTAGTACATCATTATCATGTGTTGACCTATACGAAATAGTGTATCGGCTTACGTCTAGAACTATGCGTAGATATATGATATGAGTACTATATGTCATCCACTTATGTTCATGTCTCTTTATGTTTCGAGAGTGAACTAGGTTGGCCAGTATCTACCAAACTGATTATGGGTCATGCCCTCGATCCATGACACTGTTGTTGTACATTATATTCGATGTGCATCACAATTTTGGCAGGGTAAGTGCTTTAGAGCCTCTTGTGTTGCATAGGCCAGCAGTCTATTACCATTAGAGGAAAAGCAGGTTCGTGACCAGGACTACGCATGGACGAGTCATTGGTGGATGGGGTCACAATGTCAGTCGAGGTATTGAAAGCTAGGAATGGATTGTTACTCTACGGTTGGTGAGTAGATCTGGGTTCCTGAAGCAAGCTTGCGGTATGCGGCCATTAGTCTCCCATTTGGTTCAAAGTATGTGTGTGTAGTGGATTGACATATATGTCGTGTTCCCGTGATGGGTTTGCTATACTAGACACTGGATAAGTCTAAATTGTAGTTAGTTCCCGTATATCCATACTCTTTTGGTTTCATGTTCTAGAGATAGCCTTCATTTATTGACTACGATTTGGACTATTATAGATTATCTTTGTATTTGTATAATATTGTATATCATTGGGTGACTTGATAAGCTATCTCACATTATTTATTGATTATATGACTTTATGATAGTATATTAGGGCATTGTTGTATGCTAGCCCGATTTACTTGATAATTTCTTTTTATATGATATGGGACATGTACTAGTGTTAGGCCAAGAGAATATTCACGTGTGTACCTCATATCACCTTATTCTTTGTATTATCCGACGGTATTATTATATAATACTCTTAGGTAGTATGGGTATAGAGATGGGGTGTTACATCCAACCTTGTTTGACACAAGTGAGGAAAGAAGGGCCATTTTTCTAAGCAATTTAGGTCAGGTGGAGGAGGGAAGATGGTTAAGGCACCAGTAGGGATGGCACCACGGTTTGCACCGAGCGGTCGCTTCAATTTCCGTTAGTTAGGTCACGTTATCAAAGATTGTCCTATGCTCGAAAAAGGGGAGAAGCCTAGAGTTTTTGGTATTACTGCAGTACCTTCCACTTTAGCATCGGCTAAGGGGAAGAAGGTTTTAGAAGGTATTCTATCTATTTATGACATCCCTATTCGAGTTTTGTTTGATACTGGCTCTTCTAATAGCTTTATCTCTCGTAGAGTAGTTGATAGATTAAGGCTTGAACCGGTTATGGTTCCCTATTCTGTTTTTGTGTCAAACCCTATAGGGGGTTTGGCTAATCTTAGCATGTTGTGTGAAGGAGTTCCTCTTACTTATTATGACAAACTCCTTCCATGTGATATGTATGTTCTTGAGTTTCTGGGTTTTGATGTTTTGCTTGGCATGGATTAGTTGTCTCGGTATCATGCTATCTTAGATTATGTTAAACGAACTATATCAGTGATGTATGAGGAGGAGGTTCTGGTAGTGTCTTGTGAGGAACCTATCTCACTCATAGGTAGTTCTTTTATTCTCTTGATGTGGTGGATGGGGATTTGGAGTCGATTCCTATTGTTCATGAATTTGCAGATGTTTTCGAGGAGGTTTCTAGTTTGTCCCCTTATTGAGAGATTGAATTTCATATTTATTTAGTTCCAGATGCTAGTCCTATTGTATTGCATGTGCATAAGCTATCACTAAAGGAGAAGTTGGAGTTAACCAACCAGGTTAACGACTTGTTGCAGAAGGATTTGGTCTGACCTGCTGTTCAAGTTGGGGAGCGCCCATTGTATTTATTACAAAGGCGGACAGTTCCTTAAGGCTTTCTGTTGATTACCACGAGCTCAACAAGTGGACTATTAGAAACAAGTATCCTTTGCATAGGATTGATGACTTGTTTGATCAGCTTCATGGGGCCTGGATATTTTCTCAGCCTGATCTTGCTACAGGATTCCATTAGTTGAGAGTAGTAGAGGACCTTGGCAGCTTTTAGGTCTGACAGGTTTTATGAGTGATTGGTTATGCCGCTCGGCCTAACCAATGCTCCTGCTTATTTCGTAGAGTTGATGAACTGTGTCTTTTAGGATGTACTGAACAAATTTGTGATTTTTTCATTGATGATATTCTAGTTTACTCCAAGACCGAGGAGGTGCATTCTCACCATTTGTGGATTATATTGGAGACATTTGAGAGAGCATGTGGTGAAGGCTATGTTCTCAAAATGACATTTTTGATGGTCAGAAGTAAGGTTTTTAAGGAATGTTGTTTCTGGAGATGGTATTTTTGTAGATCCAACAAAGGTTGCGACTGTTCAGGATTAGAAGAGGCCAGAAATTTCAATAGAGATTCAAAGTTTCTTTGGATTAGCAGGTTATTATAGAAGGTTCATTCAGGATTTCTCCAAGATTTCTTCATCACTAATGAATTTGACAAAGAAAGATGTTAAATTTGTTTGGATAAAGAAATGTGAGCAAGCATTCAAAGAGTTGAAGAAGAGATTGACTAGCACCCCCATCCTACTACTCTGGATGGAGGTGAGGGTCTTACTCTTTCACTACACCATAAACGCTATTTTGATACGGCTAAAAGCCGTATCTAATCGAATTAGATACGGCTTTTAGCCGTATCAAAATATGGCGAGCTTATTATTTTGATACGGCTAATAGCCGTATCTAATGGGACAACTAGATACGGCTACTGGCCGTATCTAATGGGACAATTAGATACGGCTTATGGCCGTATCTAATTGATACCTTAGATACGGCTTCTGGCCGTATCTAATGGGACAATTAGAGACGGCGATTAGCCGTATCTAATGTATCAATTAGATAAGGCTAATAGCGTATCTAATGTATCAATTAGATACGGCCTTAAGCCGTATCTAATTGTCCCAGTAGACACGGCTAGTAGCCGTATCTAATTGTCCCATTAGATACGGCTAGTAGCCGTATCTAATTGTCCCATTATATATGGCCAGTAGCCATATCTAAGTACTCAATTACACACACATATATAAAATTCCGCACTCAAATGATATTAGAAAACAAATAATATTACAAGCAGTGCACATTCAAATGATTCAATAATCCGCATTGCAGTGCATAATAACTTAACAATATCATTACATAACACGAAAAATAGTACATACTAGCAGTTAGTACAAATATGAAGTTAAGCTCAAAACAAGAGCTACACAAGTCACAATATCAATACAAAACCTTAAGATGTTCAATAGAACCCAGAGTATAACATTTATAACAGTGTCTATGGCTAAACCTTTTGCAAATGAATTACTCCAAGTCTCTTGCTACACTTCTTGCTAAACCAAATAAAATTAGCTAGCACCAAAGATTGCATAAAGATCATTCCTGATTCAACCTGCAAACATAAAAAAGGGTATAAATTATAGTAGTACAAAAGACAGTTTGAGTGTGTCGTACCAAAAAAATAGTACAACACACCAGTGTACTATTAACCTCATGAGAAGGGCAGTACTTTTGCAACCAAATCGTTATGCTCTATACCCAATCAAGCCATTCATATTTGTTAGAATTTGTTTGGTGACTGAATATATTAAAGGGATAGATTTTATCCAGCATAATTTCATAAATAAGATACTAAATGAAATATATAACTGACAAAAAAACTGTCAAACTAAGATATACCTCATACAAATTTATATAATCCGACAGCATGTTAATGGATTTTGTTTAAAGCATATGCCATGATTTTCACTTGTTTTGGAAGCTAGCCACACACTCTATTATCTTCTAATATATACAGCTCGATGCATCATATGATTCATATGATATGTACATGTGATTCATCTAGCATTATTTAAGTCATTCAGTGGTGTTACTGTTAATGTGGACCATATTGTTGAGATAAACATAACAAAATAATCACAACTGCAAAGAACAGCTAAAAAGCCTAAAGCTTACAAGTTCTTTCTTCGTTCAGTGGTCCAATATGTAATATGCAAAGCACATGACAGTTTGCTGGTAATTAATTGACTGATATTGTCAGTAAGCAAGAAATTTGTGGGTCTCTCCATATATGTTTCTTTTGTTTAATTTCTTTTTTCTTACACTGAGTTCGATTTCGAAATAGTTTTTACTCCTACAGAAGTATAAAATCATACTGCAACAGTAAATATATGTTTTTCACAATTTGAATTATGCAAATATGTTATGTATAACATTACTTTATCACCAAGGTCAACCTTATTTTATTTTATTTTATCATTTCAATAGTTCTAAAACCTCAAAAATATGATTCAAATCAATGATTGATATAGTTTTAGTTTAGTGATTAATATTAAATCATACCTTTGAGTTAAAATTTAGGTATTTCCAGACAAATTCAATTTTTATACATGTAAATGAAGGAAATAACATATCCATAATCAAGCTCTTTTTGAATTATTTAGTTACACATTTGAAATAACCAGAAAATAAATGTTGAAGAGTATAGTTTTCTCTCTGAGAGCCAAGATGTAAAAGAATTCCAGATTTTTTGTTTGGATTTAACATACGGTTGGTTTCGTACATCAGTGAATTAATTGTGGACAAAGATAATGTTAAATCAATTGTAAAAGAATATAGTTAGTATTTTCAACATTTGGAAATATCTGAAATTTAGAACATGTAAATAATTATGGACAAATTCAATTTTTATACGTATAAATGATGGAAATACAAAGAAGTTGATATATCTGATATTTATATTTAAGCTTTGTTGTTTTGGCTTGTTACCATGAATTAATGTTTCAGATCATTATTTTTCCCTTTAGGTTAGCAGGCATGTGTACCTAACCAACCTATTTTAAATCGTCAAAATGGGATAAGTAGTTTGAGAGTTATGATTAAAATACTTCGGTGTCTTAGCTTAGGAATTTCACACACGGATGGAATTTTGAGTTCAACTTCAAACACATTTTTGGTGTTAGAAAACTTCAAAATTTCGAAAAATGATCAACATCAAAATTATTCCTTATAAATATACCTTCTCACGAAAGAAAAATCAATTGAACGTGATCAAAAATTAAAAGTTATGACTATGATTGTAGACCACACAAAATTGAAAAAATTGACAACTTGTATAAAACTTAAACTTGTTTCTCTTCATTTTTTTTTTAAATTCACATTCCAAAATTAATTAACGTACTAGAAAGAGGACAAATCAACACGTTGATTTAGAAAGGCAAATAATATCAACTCATCAAACTATCCAAGCATTTTAACAAAATAAACTGATATGAATTCAGTAGAGAAAATTATTAGCTTGTAAATACAAAAATTAAGAAAATACAGTGAAAACCTGGGCAAAAATGTTCGACGGACACCCAACAAACTTAGTTATACTTTAGTTCGGATGCTATCCTATCGAAAAATTTGTTGATTTTCAAAACTCCACTTATTCATTTTTGACTCCTTCTAATAAATGCCCTTTTCAAACAATGTAATAAACTAAAACAAAAAATATAATGATTCGGACCAATAATACACCTACATCCAAACCTTTTCTTATAACTCAGCCGTAAAACAACAAACTGATTTACTAGTTCATCCTTCGTTGAGCTTACTTTTATATTTCTTTATCAGTTATTCTACGTGAATTTGCAGTTTGAAGCTTGAACTGAAATTTCTTTTTGCATAAAGAAATGTTCATCCAATTTTTAATGAATTGTAAATATTAGTAATTTTATATAGTATTCAACTACCAAAGAATTCTAATAAACTATATAATAAAAAAATAAAATGTACAAATCTTCACTCTAAAATTTACCGCGGGGTGACTTAGTTTTTTGGACCCGTCCCTGATCCTAAGACATGCTAATTGATGGCCGATCACATTAATTAGTTTAGCAAAAGTAAAACAATCAACAAGTTTCTTCAAAACTTAAGAAGAAATAAATTAACCAAGCTTAAGAAGAAATAAATTCACAATTTCCATGCCTTTGTAGCTATAACAAAGCAGAAAAGATAATATAATCAAGTCATTGACCATAATTATATAAAAACTAAAATCATCCATCAGTTAATTATTTAATAACAGATCACCTTTCATCACATAATGAATGAATAAGCAAAGTCGTTAGACATGTACCATGTTGTTTTATATGAATCAGGTTATGGTTTACCCAATAATCCAATAATATAACTCCTATAAAGAATTATTGTAATAACTACATAAATAAGTAAATAAAAAAAGGACAAATGCCTTATTTTCACTGATACAATGTCTATTGAAAATTGTCTATTGAAAATAAGTAAATAAAAAATTAGAATGCCTTATTTTCACTGATACATAAATAAGTAAATAAAAAATTAGACATGTAACACTAAAATTGTCTATTGAAAATTGAATTGCATTGTATAAAATGTCCTATTCCAATAAACAAATAGATTATGATACATTGACTACAAAATTTGCAATTGTGGTTCAGAATATAGGCATGTCGCTCCTAAAATCAGATTTTGTGTATTAAGTTTAATGGTACAAACAATTTGATAGAGTGAATTTAATTCCCTCACAAACTAAAAGTGCTTGAACAAATAATTCATGCGCGTCATCAACACAAGACGCCATTAAATTTCATCACAGACTACAGGGTGCTTGAACAATATGAGATTTTGTTTTTTTAAGATACTCCTTAAAATCTAAATTGTTATTTAACTTATAACTAGTGTTTGAAAACAAATTAAAATTAATTAAAGAAATTGCATATATACCTGCTCCATCATCTAGAGATATCGAATAAGACACTTCGGATGGCACACATATCCACCCACTCCAACATCAACAAAGGTCTCTGCAAATTGATGATTCATTTTGCTGGTTCTCTCATCTGGTAGCAGTATACTGTCCAACACCACTTTTTCGTGTGTGGATGGTACAGATTTCCCATGGATGTTGGACAATGTAGAATCTCGGCATATAGTACCTGTTGCAATAAAAGGGAATATTTATTATTATTTAAGTTTTCTACTTATTATGTCATAAATGTTTAAATGTTAAAAATACCTGTTCCTATTAATTCTAAATCAGAGTTGAGGATTTCACATTTTTGATTGTTCGTAACATTGGTCGAATCCTGGAACTGCGAAGCAATGAATTCAGGAGCATTGAATTGTGTGGCGCGTCCTCCATCAGAAGAATTGACCGGTGCACGAATTCCCTGTTCAATATTTCCCACCATGTTGATCAAAACCTCCATTTGCCCAGACAAATTTCCCACCGTACTCTCCAAACTTCCCACCCTCATTTTCAACTCATCCTGCTCGCCATGAACATGTCGGAGTCGTTTCTGTGCAATGGCACAAGCCTTAACTTTAGTCTTTGGTATAACGGTCCCAACACCGCGGCTCCTACCCCTTGCATCCTTACCAAGCACTTGTGATAAGATGTCTTCATCCACTGTCAATTTTTCTTCATCACTATCAGTGATCTTTTCCTTCGCTTTCACAATTTGATCCTGTAATATGATAATACTTTCATGAATAAGGAATTTTAAAGAATATGCAAGTTAATATTTGTTTAACTTACAAAGTATGAAGAAGTGGCATCTGATATGCTACCATCTTTTTTCCTATGTGTCTTCTCCCATACTTGACGACGACTGATATTTGTTGATGGACTAGCAACGATCTGCAATACAAGTTGATGCAACGACATGAATATCCAATCACAATGTGTAAATCATTTGAATGAAAATGAATATAATTTACCATTTCTTGTTCTATTTTAGCGTGACTTTTACGTCCTGCATGATGAGCATAACTGAGCAATGCTCTGTTCTTTTTGCCTACCTCCCTTCTTCCGCTCGCTTCAGGCGTTGCTTCATTTTTTACGAACTCTGTCCAATCTTCTTGAGCAACTGTAGGTGGACAATTTTTCAACCGTTCTTCGTCATTGTTGAAAGAGTCATAATAAACTACTCTCAAGTTTTTCTTGTATCTCCTAAAAGCCTCGGCCATTCTCTTTAAAAACATTTCCTTTGAAAGCGGATCGAGCTCATATATTTTCTGCAAAAAATATATTAAATTAAATGTTGTGCAAAGAGTTGAAACCATAAGGCTATTGAATGAAATAGTTGTTGTCAAACATATAAGGATACTTACCACCAATTCGTTCCAAACGTTGTCCTTGTATATTGCAGGTACTTTATTCCAACTTATATATGATATCGGCACATGAGCTCTTACTAGTTTACCGAGCATAGTAGCGATTTTTCCAGCGTTATCTGAGACCGGAATACCAAGTAAGTTTTGATCAACTTTCTTCGCCTCTGAACATGACGAATATGAAGATGGTGGATTTTCTGACATAGTTTTCTGCAAAATATAATATTACTAATTATTTTAATAAGTCACAATAATAATTATAGATGTATCAATGTATCAATGTCAACACTCCATAACATAACACACTTGCACATACAAAATTATTAAGTGACAACACCTGAAATTGCATTGGAATGTATAAAATATTCAAAACATACATACAGACAATCGTGCAATTAAAAATATACAGACACACAATCATGTGATGTACGAATACTAATAAGTTAACATATGGATTTGGTAAGGTCTTCTAATTTTTCATTGTCTTCAAAAGCTGATTGATAGACGGTAGGGAACTCAATGTCATCCACATTTGTAGTCAACCGTTTTGGTGTATGCAAGACCACAGACCATCCGTTATTTTTTAAATCTTTGGAGTAGAAAACTTGACTCGCTTCTGATGCAAGAATAAATGGCTCGTCATTCACGTTATTTTTGTTCTTTAATTTCTCTAAATTTACCATAATGAGGTTTGAAATAGGATCTATTTTGCAACCATTGACCTTATCCTCGACTTTTACCCAATCACAATAAAAAACTGTTTGTTTGAAGTCAGTGTAATCCAACTCAAGTATTTGTTGAATGACTCCATAATACGTTGTTTCTGCTTCCTTATAATTTTTATCCTTGCCACTCGCTCTAAATTTTGTAATTGCTCTCATACATACACCGCTATTTTGTGTTACCATACGGCCTTCGTACTTTTTCGTGGAAAATGAAAATCCATTCACTTGGTACTTCATATAACTACGCGTTATGAACTTCGGCCCGTGCACTAACCGCCATAGAGTTGGATCAACATCGATGGTCTTTAACAGCTCATTACGTAACCATAGATTAAAACTTTGAACTACTTCCACGGTGGTAGCCCTGCCTCTAGGTTGAAATCTAGTACTTTTCACATAGGAGTTATACCTCCTACGAAAAACACATATCAAAATGTATATATAAATTGAATTAAAAAAATTAAAATTCCAAACAAGTTCGTGAACTTACTTCTTCCATTCATCCAATCCATCGTACTTATTAAGGACTCATCTACGCACCTGTTCAAACTGCACTTGGGTTAACGTTATGTCTTTACCATTATCCAGAGGTATCTCACCAGCAAACTCATCGTCCTCGTCTAAAAACGCTTCGTGGGTATGTTTATGATTGCCATCACCTCCGTTTGGCATATATTCCATGCAGTAAAGACTAGCTCCTTGTACGATATATCCTTCTGCAATACACCCTTCAATGTATCTTTTGTTGCGCACATATCCTTTATATATTTTCATCAACCTATAAATGTGATCAATTATATACTGTAGACGGTAGCTATTTATATGAAATAATGATGTGCATAACTGAAATTAGAAATTTACCGTTCAAACGGATACATCCATCTATATCTGACAGGGCCACAAATCAACGCTTCATCGGCTAAATGAACCATAAGGTGGACACTGATATCAAAAAATGCAGGTGGAAAATGTTTTTCGAATACACACATTGCTTCTACTAAGCTAGCCTTTGCTTTTAAAAGATGTTCCCTATTGATCACCTTTGAACACAAAATGTTAAAGAATAAACTAATACGATGAATAGCATTTCGTAGATCCTTATGTTGTGGATAAGAATGTTGAAGCAATACCGGAAGCAAATGCTGCATTATGACATGGTAATCATGTGACTTCATATTTCTTAGTTCAGGAGGATTGATGCTCACATTGTTGTGAAAGTTAGAAGAAAATTTGTTAAGCACTTTCAGATTTTTCGGTGCAAAACCGTATCTTTTCTTCTTTGCTCAAAGCGAAAGTTGTCTTTGGTATGATTGTTTTATTTGTTTCAGGATCTTCCATCACCCACAACTTTTGTTTTATACCCATGATTTTCAAATCCTTGCGTGCATTGATGCCATCTTTTGACTTATCTTTATGGTCCATAATGGTGCTGATGAGATGCTCCATGACATTCTTCTCCGTATGCATAACATCAATATTATGTCGGACCAAATTTGCTTTCCAATATGGTAAATCAAAAAAGATAGACCTCCTATACCATCCAGAAATATTGTCAACATCTTCATTGGTTGACTTTTTCCATTTTCGACCAATTTCTTCTTTTTGTTTACCAACTTTCATTTTGATATTTTCTACTTTCTTTTCAACTTGAAAACCAGTCAATGGCCATTTAGGGCGACGAAGTTCTTGTTCGTTGTTGAAATTTGTCTTATCGTATCGAAACTTGTGTTCGTTAGGAAGAAACATTCGATGTCCCATGTAACACATCTTCTTACTTTCAGGAAGATAATAAGAACAAGTGTTTTCCCCACAAACAGGACATGCAAAATAACCGTGAGTTGTACATCCCGATAAAGTCCCAAAAGCAGGGTGATCATGGATTGCCCACAGAACCCTAGCTCTCATTGTGAACTCAGATTTATTTAACGAGTCAAATGTAACTACTCCTTCCCATAACTGCTTTAGCTCGTCTATCAACGGCTGTAAATAAACATCAATATCCTTTCCTGGTTGTTTTGGCCCAGAAATCAACAATGTTAACATTGAGAACTCCCTTTTCATGCACATAGATGGAGGAAGATTATATGGTACTACAATTACTGGCCAACAACTGTAAGGGTTAGAGAGAGAAGCATGTGGACAGAAACCATCTGTTGCTATTCCAAGTGTGACATTTCGTGGCTCGGCAGCAAAAGTTTGATCAAATGAATCTGCGACTTTCCATTGAGAAGTGTCACATGGATGACGCATTACGGTTGGATCAGACTTGGCACGACCATGCCAGGTCATCGCATCTGCCATCCATGGTACAGTATACAGTCTCTTCAATCTAGAAATTAAAGGAAAATGTCTTAATGTCTTTCGAGGTACTTTGGTGCATTTTCGCTCTTCGTTTAATGATGTCATATATCTTGGTTCATTGCAATTTGTACAAGAAACTTTGTTTGCATCATCTTTCCAGTACAATATGCAATCATTGATGCATGCATCATAAGTTTTGTAATTCATCCCAACTTGCTTAATGATCTTCTTCACGTCGGAGTACTTTGTCGGCGGCGTGTTACCTTCGGGGAGTAACTCCTTTATTAGTTCGAGAAGTGCAGTCATACCATTATCTGAAAAGCTGTATTGGGTCTTCAAGCTATTCAGTTTCACAATGGCATACAGCTTCGTAATCCCTTTTGAACATGAAGGATACAGTGGCTCTTTTACGCTACCAAAAAGCGATTTATACTTCTTACTTTCATTGGCCTTCCAATCTGGATAATCAGTAGACTGCTCTCCAACATTAGCATGATCAGGCAACGAATTTGTAGGATGAAAATGATGAAATCTATCTGCATCATTGACCAGATCTTCCATCCTAATATGTTCAGACTCAGCAGTAGTTTTGCCATGACTAACTGGTTGCTGTTTTTCCATCTCCGCCCTTTTTTCCCCATGAAAATACCACGCTGTATACGATTGGATAATACCCCATCTAAGCAAATGAAAATGAATGTCATCTAATTTGATCGTCTTCATATTTTTGCACCGGGTGCAAGGGCATAAATACAATCCTTTCTTACCACTGTTTTCTTCAACAAAACTAATGAACTTCTGCACCCCGTCTATATAGTATGTACATCTTAGATCTGATTCATTTATCCATTGTTTGTCTATGCTGAAAGACATACTGCCCTCCTATATCATATTTAACAGAACATGAGACTTGCTCTTCAATGGGTCCTATATCATAACCACTATTTTCAAGATGTCCCAAGCATAATGTCTTTAAAGTGAACATCAATATCAACAACCATTTCATTTCTACAGTTTGAGATTTTAGGGTGAAACCTAAGATATTATTCAGGTTCATTCATTATACTTATTAGAGTTTATGTGAATGAAACAATAAGTGAACCGTGAACGCAAAAAACTGATGAAAATTAATTGTATTGACCGATTACCATTGGTTGGGTTATACCGGAGTGTAACTTGTTTGGGTAGTTGGATGATCATTTTTCGGTTGGTTATTTATAAATATATGGATATATCAATTCTTTTTTAGTCAATAACAGTTTGATATTATTTTTTATCTTAGTATATTATTATTTTATATATTATATAATGCTAAACATATTACATATGTGATAGTCTCAAGTAATTCCAGAATAGCTAATCATTACTTCTAACATTCTTTTAGCTTTATTAGATATTACTCTCCACATCCTAAAGCAGGTAAACATAGTGCATATCTTTAAAGAACAAATTCTTTTCCTTATGTTTCTTTCAAAATCTTTTGGTTGCTTTGGATTTGTAAAAATGATTTTTGAAGGCCTCATTGTTATAAATAATTATGCTTGTTTTTATAAAATGAGCTTACAAGTTAATCGAGAGCACAAATCTAAAAACGATCAATTGAAACCATGCTTGTTTTTTGTTGGATGTTTTGATTTCTTGATGCCAGAACTATAATTTAACTTGAACTTTTACCATTCTTTTCAACTATGATACTCTAATATAAGACAAACAAGTAGACAATAACCATAGAATTAATTTTGTGGTATGATTTTAAATATTTAATTAATTTTAAATAGTTAAAATATATGGACTATTTAAATTTCAATAAATGGAACTCAAAATATAGGGTTTATTTTAAACATTAGCACCAAACTGTTTTTAAAAAATTTGCCATTACAACGGCGCTATTTTGTAGCACCGGAGTAATGTCTATGCATTACCCCTCTCCTGATACTTGGCTTGCGCCATTAACAACAATTTTATCCACTTATACAACAATGTCAGAACAATATACAACATTAGCACCAAACAGTTTCCAAAAAATTTGCCATTACAACGGCGCTATTTTGTAGCACCGGAGTAATGTCTATGCATTACCCCTCTCCTGATACTTGGCTTGCGCCATTAACAATAATTTTATCCACTTATACAACAATGTAAAAACCATATACAATGTCAGAACTATATACAACATTAGCACCAAGCTGTAAATTATGCAAGGAGATCAAAATAATACAAAATAGCATAAGATTGACTATTGTATTAGACATGGTATACTTGCAACATTAATTAGTCGATGCAGCATATGACCAAAATCATATCACAATTTATCCACAACGCATCATAATTACATAATGATGGTTGCTTATTTTGGACTACTTGAATTCGACTTTTATCATTTTAATTTGGATTCTTGCTGTATTGGCGTCGATTTATAATTGCAGACCTGCTTGACGTTATCCACCAAAGAACAATAGTCATTATCCTTCAGATTCATAGCAGATAAAGGGATACCTAAGTATTTAATAGGCAAACTTCATTGTTTTATATTAATACATTCCGCAATTTCTTCTGAATTGATGACTCTACCCCCAAAGAAAACTGTCGATTTATTTTCATTGAGTTGTAACCTTCAAGGCAAGGCTACTGACATTTCAAAGTTAATGCTCTGACTCTGCCAAAAAGACTGGTTCTTTGCTTCATATTTACTTTTCCAGGGTGAATTTTGAAGTTAAATATTTGTTCAACTAAATTTTGAAATACAAAATGGTTTTATTGCTGTCTAACTAGTTGACTATTTGGCATGTTGCATGTCCAAATTTAATTACAATTGGTCAAGGGTTTTAAGAAGGAATCGAGTTGATTTAATCCTTAACGAATTATTAACGTATCATAGCATTTACTTTCATATTCTTTATTTGTTTCTTTCTTACTAAATATAGTAGTGTTGTTTTCTGTTCTGTTCTTATGTCTTAAAGAAACATTTGACATTTTTGTTAAATGAAACATTGTTATCACCTCTTAATTTGTCGAATAAATGAGAAGGACAATTGGATAAAAGTTTGATAACTGATTCATTTGTAAATGTTTACTTAACTTTGATAAGCTAAGATTATGCCTAATGAAGCCTTCGGTAATGTGTCTACTTACCATGTTCGTGACATTGTACTGTACACATACTTAGAGTGGAGGGGTTAACATTAGTTTTGAGTTCACTGACAAATGCAAAACGAATCGATGATATTAGCAAGTTTCCAACTCCAGGAAGAATTACTACAAAAGTTGTAGGTAACCAGTGCCATTTTTTTCTCATGTATGGAAGTCTGCATTACCTTTGACACATAAAATGTTGTTAAATGTCATAAAAGTTAATTACTTGGTATACTTAAATAGTCAACATAGTACACCTCATAGTTAACATAGTACAAGTGTTGAGAATGGTACATCGATGACAACTAAGAGCTCCTGAAATATTAGATGAATGTTGTTTCAAACATTTTGTTCTCGTACTTCGGAGAAAACTAGGATATCATTACCAATAAAATTAACTCCTGCAATGTCCCAGTGACAGTCAGAATGGTAGCCAGAAGAGGTGTCACCTAAACGTTACGATACCCATACACACAGGACACTGAATAAAAATTTATACATGTAACGAGGAACTTAATTCTATCAAATATCTTACTAAATTAGAAATAGGTTAAGTGGGGAATCATACACTTGGCCCATTCCCCTAAATTCCAAATTTCCAAAACTGTTACTTGATATACTTCGTGTCTTGCGTAGGTCTCATATTTCAAGCAATTTCTATAACCCAAGGCTTTCATGTTTTTATGTTGTAGGTATGGAATATAGTCTGCGTGAGTTTTATATTATAACATTGTTTTATATCATAAATTTTTTGAAAAACTATCTTTAAGGCGCTTGCACTTTTCTTGTCAGCTTTCGCAAATACAATGATATCATTGGCATTGGCATAAATGAGATGATAAACATTAACATTATCCTTTCAATTAAATCCTCTGACTAATTCATATGCACATAAAATACCACTATGCTCCTTTCTTTAATAAAAGCATATTGATTAGAAGAGATGAGGGATCCCATAAACAAATTTAACAAGTATAATATACAGTCAATGGTGAATCGAAATTACAAATTAGGCATACCTTAGCGAGACAGCAGCAACTGCGACGACAGCAACGGGTAATAGGATGGCGACGAGGAACCCTAACGCGAGACGATGGTGAGAGCGGACTGCAATAGCAAAACGATGGTTAGAGTGGACCGCGGTAGGAGACGATCCACGAGCAGTATGATGAAAAGAACGAGGGATTTTAACAATTGAAAGGAATTGAACGAAATAATTTGGGGAAAATAATTCGCACCAAAAATTAGCAGTAAAAAATTCGCTAAGAACGAAAATAATTGAACAAAACGGAGTAGATCTGAGGCGTTTTTTGGCAGTAAAAAATTCGCACCAAAAATTAGCACGAATTACATACGGCTAAAACACGTATCAAATTTGATACGGCTAAGAACCGTATCTAAATAGGGGGGAAATCGAATTATTTGGAGGGAAAATGTAAGTATTGGGTGGAAAAGTTTGCGCCAGAAATAGGCACGAAATTAGATGCGGCTTAAAGCCGTATCAAATTTGATACGGCTTATAGCCATGTCGAATACATTAGATACGGTTATTAGCCGTATCTAATTTGGTACGGCTTTAAGCCGTATCCAATAAGGCGGAAGGAGGTGTGGCAAAAACAGCTTTTTGGTGTAGTGTTTATACATATGCTTGCAGGATATGTGTAGGTGCTGTATTAATGCAGCATGGTAAGATTGTTGCTTGTGCCAGTAGACGGCTAAAGCAGCATGAGGCAAGGTACCCGACGCATGACTTACAGTTGTTGGCTATGATTTGTGCGCTGAAGATGTGGAGGCATCCTTTCTAGGTGAGAAGTTTGAGCAATGTTCGGATCATAAATCTTTGAAATATCACTCACCCATAAGGACCTGAACTTGAGACAGCAGTGTTGGTTAGAGTTCCTCGCGGCCTATGACTTAGAGATTTTGTATACGTCAGGAAAAGCTAATGTTGTAGCAAATACACTAAATGGGAGATATGCGGTTATGGTTAATGTGAAGGTTCATCCGACTCTTATTAATCGCATTGAGAGTAATCGACAAAGGGATGTTCGTCTTGCTCAGATAGCTAAAGCCGTTAGTCAGAATGTTGCTAGGGAGAAATGGCTAGGATTTAAGGTAGATGGCCAGGGTATTTTGAGGATGAACGGTAGGTTGTGTGTTTCAGATATTTATGGGATTATGCAGGAGGTTTTGACAAAGAGTTATCATTCTAGACTGACAATACATCCAGTAGTTACTAAGATGTATCAAGACATGAGACGTACTTTCTAGTGGGAAGGTATGAAAAGAGATGTTTCTATATTTGTGAGTAGGCGTTCCAACTACCAACAGATAAAGGGTAGTTACCAGAAGATAGCTGGACGATTTTAGCCACTTGAGGTTTCAAAGTGGAAGTGGGAGCAGATATTTATGGATTTTATCAATAGATTGCCTAGATCGAGGAGAGGTAATGAAGGCATTTAGGCTATTATTGATAGGTTAACCAAGAGTGCACACTTCTTACCCATGAAGGCAATAAGGATGGCTTCAAGTTTAGCTCAGTTGTATGTGAAGGTAATTGTCAGACTTCATGAAGTTCCTTATGATATTGTGAGTGATAGAGATCTGATCTACATGATTTAGTTCTAGAAGGGTTTGCATGATGCCCTTGGAATAGAGCTGAGTTTGAGTATAACCGATCACCCTTAGGCGGACGGGCGGACTAAGAAAGTGAATCATTTTTTTATAGGATTTACTTTATGCTTGTACTCTAGATTTTGTAGGTTCAAGGGAGGATCATTTACCACTTATCGAGTTTTCTTACAGTCACCGTTTTCAAGCTAAAATTGGGATATCACCATTTGAGGCATTATATGGAAGACCTTGCAAATCTCCATCATGTTGGGTGAAACCGGAGATCGTTTAGTGCTTAGGCCAGATATGATTCATGAGGCTATGGATAAAGTAGTGGAGATACGAGGGCATTTGAAGGCAGCTCAAAGTAGGTAGAAGAGCTATGTAGAGGTGAGGCATAAAGAATTAGATTTCTTAGTTGGGGACTTTGTGTTCATTAAGGTTTCCCCAATAAGACGTATAGTTCAGTTTGGGAAAGGAGGAAAGTTGGTTCCTCGCTATATAGGACCATTTCCGATTTTGGAGAGGATAGGCATTCTTGCTTATAGAGTTGAGTTACCGATTAGATTGTTCAGTGTGCATGATGTTTTCCACGTATCTCAACTATGTAAGCATGTGCACGATCCTTCTTTGATTATTGAGCCATCGTAGTGGGAGGACTTGGAGATTGAGCCTGACATTAGTATTTTGAGACAGCCTATTTGTATCATTGACCATGATACAAAGCAATTGAGGACTAAGGTTATGGAGTTGGTCAAGTTACAATGGAGCGAGATGCTTGGGATTGTACTTGGAAGATAGAGGATAGTGTTGGGGAGTCCTATTCTGAGTTGTTGCTTGGTTAATAGTTTTTGTCATATTGTATATTTCATAGTGTACTCACTGCCTATGGTGGAGTCACTTAGCTTTTATCTTGGTTTGTATGTAGTTTCAGTGGTATTCTATATATGCACATGTTTCTCCTATTCATCTTTGTGTTCTTCTTGTTTTAATTTCGAGGATGAAAAGTCTTAAGGAGGGAGGATGCAACGATCGTAATTTAAATCAGTTAGAAAACTGAAGATTTTAAAATCTAAATAAACTGTGTGGAATTACGATTAGTGCACTGAGTTGAGAAAAGTGTAGTTTTGTTTTAGCAAACCGATGAACAAAAGTGGACGTCGCATGCACTAAATGAACCCCAAAATGGACCCATGTACACACAAGAATTGTTTAAATCCTCTCATACAACACATATCTTTGTATACTCTCATGCTTGAAGGGAAATGCAAAAGGTGGTAAACAAATCAGCGCTTGGCATCTTATGGGGTTTATGCATATATAAGTAAGATAAAAGCTATTTCATGGAAGAAAGTTAGAAAGAAAAATAATGTCTTAATGCAATGTCCTTCTCTCTTCTTTAATCAATCTCAAAACATAAAAGAACTTTACAAAACTCTTGCTAAGGCCTACAACAACCTAGAAACTACTTTCATCAACTTAGAACTTGAAGATTTGGAGCACAAACCCACACAAAAGCCTTGGCCTTGAGCTTTTGGAGGGCTAGCCTAGCCTTAGACGTGAGCAAGGAAGGGAGAGGTAGGAGGATTTGGTTGCTTGCAAGGTAGTGGTAGGAAGTTGAAAGCTTTTGGTGGTGGTGTGCTTGGTTAAGGGTAAGCTAACTCACCATTTAAATGAATATGAAGTGATTATATACTTGCTTAAATTATAAATTATGTGATTGAGTTATATTGGTTGGTTGATTATTATTGTCGAACATTGTGTGTTAGACTTAATTCGGGATGTTTATATTACTCTTGCATTTCTATATTGGGTTACCTTTATCATAGTATGTTATTACGTTTAAGTCACGTTATATTAGTTGTGCCGACTCGTTGATTACAGGAGAATAGTAGGTTATGGTATGATTCCCTACCTTTGAGTTGAGTTTACTTCACTTATTTATTAGCAATCAGATTATTATCCCTGATCCACATTTGTGGAGAGGACTGGCTGTACTTCAGTAGTTTCCTATTTATTTGTATATGGTTTTGATATACAATATTTTGAGATAGTTCCCTCAAACTAGGCTTTATGTCTGATCCACATTTTGTATTTGTCTATTTATGTCATAACAACTCTTGGGTATTCGATTAAGTAGTTTGGGAGCCAGTGCTTTTCGAGATACGCTTTTAAGATAGTTGGAGCACTTTGGAGGCGAAGTCGATACTTTGGGCATATACTTGATATTATAGTAGTACATGACATATATGCTATTTATATATGAGACTTGTTGTATTAGATATTGCATTCTGAATTCTGTATTCATATTTATTTATCACTTGCTTCCATCAGAACAATATCTTATATATTTTTTATCCTGGTGTTCATGTATGTTCGGTATTATACATTATCATTCTGCTGTGTGATTCTACCGCTGTGCTTTGGTCTAGTGTTTCATTTTTTTAATTTTACCCCGAAAAGCTATCTTTGTGGTATTCGGGAGTCATTTGATGTTGTTTAGGGTATTATGAAGTGTGGTTCATCACCACAGCTTTGGTTGAGATTAGGATACTTGCAAAATATGGCTCAAGCGAGTGGAATTAACACTTTGAATTTATATTTCTATATAAATTCCAATATTTATATATATTGAGAAATATTACCTAGAAGAGGTAGAATGATATATATGTATGTATGTATGCTATTATTTCCCTATTTGATTGAATTGGTTTGAGTAGATATTTAGGATAGTTGATTAAGATCCGTGTGTGTATATATGTATATTGTGTTCTATTCGTATTGAATAGAGTTAGATAGAGATGATATTAATTTATAACATTGTTATAAACTAATTTAGCTCTAATTTGTTGTTATATTAGTGATAGAAGTATTATTATATGTTTTATTGCTAATCGAAAGTTAAGAGTGTGACTTTTAAAAATAAGCTAGAAGGCTAAGTTAATGGTTTTGATAAGGTAAAACTTATTTTAAATTGGCTTTGATGGTTATTTGACCTTGATAATTATTTTTGAAGGTGTACTTCAATAATTAACTAACTAATGAATTTTTATAAAGGATATTTGAGAAGTTAATAAATTACAAATGATACTTTGTATTATATAATATGGTTTGGTTAATGCTATAAATTTTGAATATTGTTATAACGTGATTTATCAACTTTAGACCCCAAGACATGTTTTGTGGTACATACACAAACATAAACACAAATATATATTAAATATATAGTCGATCTATTCAATATTTTGAGGCCTTATTAATAGCTAAACTTAATATTAATAGATGAATAAAGTGGTATTGAGCTATAATATGAATGACAGGAAATTATATTATTTTATAAAATAAGTTTGAGACTTTTGTAAAATAATGCGAAGAAATACGATTTGAATAAATAAATAATTAATGTGATTATTATATTAATTACTGAAGTCAGATGGATTTTGTTGAATTGGATGTTAGGATTTATAAGAGTTGCTTAATGGTGCGAATTGGTTAATTTATCGATATGGTTGTATGGAATGTATGTATGAATTATATTTAGTAATTAAGTTGAATGTATAAACTATGCGAAAGAATGTTTATACATATAAAGTAGTCTATATATTCAACATAAGCTCACAAAAATATATTTCGTTGAGTATTATATTCATTAAGTGTATTTGAATGAGTAAATTAATTAAATGAGAGAGCTGTTGTAGATTGTAGTTTAGTTATCCAGGATCGAGTATTGCATTTTGGTAGTAAGACGATGTAGTGAACGTGGTCGAAACAATTTTTGGCTAATGACCGGTCGACCGATCGTTTGTTGGAATGGGAGATAAGCCTAGGTCCATGGTGATTTGCACCTGGATCTCGATCTGATCCTTCCGATACTTACTGTATAGGTTCTTGGGGACCTCCATGGGGACCTGGAATCATCAGACTCGGCGCAAAGCAAGGCGAGACCCTCTTGTGGTTTCAAACGAAGGAAATGATGCTCGTAACGAGGTGGAACTTATGCAATATTTTCACTCGATGTGAACAAGATGTAATCTACGAGTCGTGATGATTGTACGAGTCCTTAGGCCGGACTAGAGTTATATATTAACTCTCATTACTTGATATGTATGATTAACAGACGATATGTTTTATACGGCTTCGGTGGGCCGACTCGAGCCACCAAAAGAGCACTATATGGGATACGCTCGTTATCCATATATGGTACGGATGTATAGTGATTGTATAAGTAATCCATGATATCGCAAGAGGATCACATGACTTGCATACAAGATCTTGAAACATGTTCGAAGAGTGATGGTGACAACTGTCAAAAATAAATTACATATCACCCATGCCTATAATAGAGGTCGAGGTGATATCTATATAAGTCTATTTCATTGTGATGCGACTCGGAGTCTGTGGTATATTTAGATACTGACTTATTTTGATTTATTCTCCAATGGGTAGTCAATGGAAGGCTGATCACGTAGGATGTCCAAAGGACTCCAACCATCACCAACTGGCGGTTATATTGTATTTTCGACGACTTTTGTTATATTATATAGTAGACGATTTATAGTATATCGTGTTGTAGGCGATCCATATTAAATTATATAGTAAAGGACTTGTAGTATATCATATTAGAGGTGTTATAGACAATTCATTTGTGAAGTTTGTGTATGCTTGTATTATTTACTAGTCATTAAAGATAGACCTATATTAGGATGTCTATATCACCACTATTTTCAAGAGAGTGTAGTATTATCCCAACACTCATATATTAGGATGTACCTTACATTACATAGTTATTGTGCCAGTTTACAGTCATAGCATTATATTTATGATGGACTGACTCTTTGGATACAGGAGGAGAGTAGGGTGAAATATAATTCTCTATCCTTTGGAATGAGTTTACTTTACTTGTTTATGGACAGTCCGGATTACCCCTGAGCCACTTTTGTGGAAAGAACTGGATGTGCCTTAGTAGCTTCTCGTTTTATATATGTATATCGATTCGATTTATAGTATTTTGAGATAGTTCCCCTCACATAAGACTTTAAGTATGACTCGTATTTTGTATTTTTTTTGTTTTTTCATGACAACTCTTGGGTACTCGATTGAGTAGTTTGGAAATCGGATGTTTTTGGAGATATGCTTACAGGACAGCTGGAGCATTTGGAGGCAAGATATTGATATTTTGGATATGTATACATGTTGTTGATGTAGTACATGACAGATATGTTATTTTGCATATGAGACTTGTGGTATCATATATTATACTCAGAACTCTATATGTATGGAGCTAATGTATTCCAACTTTCTGTATTGATATTTATTTATCAATTGCTTTCGCTAGTACAGTCTCTTACATATTATTTATCTTATTATGTTCATGTATATTCAATATATTATACGTCATCATTCCATTATGAGATTGTATCGATATGCCTTAGTATGATGTTTAATTTTAATTTTACCCCAATGGACTTTCTTTTATGGTATTTGAGAATCAAACGTTGTTATTCGACATTGATTCAAGGTATTACGAAGGGTGGTTCATCACATCCACTCTCGATACTTTTTCATCTTTTATAGTATCCCCATAAATCATAGTAGCTGGATAAACATTTAGATGCCATTATTTATCTTTAATTATATCAACAACTGCAGCTTTTGCATTCCTGATAATAATTAAATTATTCCATCTGAGTTTGTGGACTAATGATTCATCCATGAGCTAGGGATCAAACCATAAGGTGCTTGTAGTAACATCTTTAAATTTGGTGATAATTATTTTTTTCCTAGTATATTTGTACCTAATTCGTTAAAGCGCTGAATGTTTCTATAGTGATGGAGGGGAAAAAGTTATAGCGGGGGATATAGCGTAAAATAGCGAAGGTGCAAAAAGTTTTATTAGATATAAAACCAAATATTCAAAGTTAATTTATTTTCATTATCACATCATTTTTGCAAGAAAAAAATATATTTTTTAATCTTATATAACAAAACTGAAGAATTTCATGATTTATGTAGTCCAGATTTGATGACTACAAAACATTTCTAACTATATTGAGCACTTATGCCTTAAAGTTAGGTCTCTACCCTAGCTTTGTTGATTTGGTTTAACAGAGAATTAGTCAAATCAACCTTTTAATTTTAATGTTGCTTAAGCAGGTTCTAAAGAGCATTGATTTAGCGGTTGTAGCGGAAAATAACAGGGCTTAAAACGGATATATTGTTTAATAGCGCTAAACTGAAAATGTGTAGCGTTTGAAGAGCGATATGCGCTATAGTAGGGTTTGCGGGGTTTTTTCGGGGCTTTAACTGCACATCTTTGTACTTTAATGTTTGTTTCCATGCATTTGATCATTCTTGTTTTACTACTACAGTCCATAAATTTCTTGTTTTTCAAGTATCTATTTTTAATTCACCTTGCCTATAGAGAGTCACCGCTAATAAATCTTCATATAGTTTAAATGGCATATGGTACTAAGATCATTGAAATTTCTAATGTCCATACCTCTATCTTTTTATCTACATAGTTTACTCCATCCAGTGTTATGGTATCCTCCTCTCCAAATAAAGTGTGCGCAAAAAACTTTCGATTTTGTTTACTGGATCTGTTGTAATATGATGTCGTTTGCATCTATATAAAATGATTGCCAATACAACAGGTTTTAATAACTCCACTTTTTCCTTTCTATAAATAGTAATTTACTAAACCAAATGTCCATTTTCTCATGTATTATCTGTTAATACAACACACTCACTATCTTTAATCCGATTAACAGAGTGAGGCAAGCGTAAGTACTTCATTAATAGAGATCCTTCGGTTATATGTAAATGGTCCAACACCTCTTCTTTGCTTGTAATGCTTACCAAAATATGCTTTTCTTTTAAACTCATTTATCTATAGACCTACATACTTATACAACATCTCAAAAGTATCTTTAGTATCCATAACATTAGATTTATTAGCCTTAGTAAATAGTGTTAAGTCATTGGCATATATCAAATGAGTTATATACATGGTTTTACCCTATTTATTGGTTTATATTATTCTTGATCACTTCAATATCCATAAATATCGTAAACTACTCCATTACTATAGTAAATAGATATGAAGACAATGGGTCACTTTGTCTTAGAGCCTATTACTTTTAATAAACCCAGTTGGTTCGCGTTGCATTGTTTTAGAAAAAGTAGGAGTGTATGCATTCAAATACTAAGTTACAAAAAAAATTTCTTGGAAAATACATACATATCATCATTTGATAAATAAATTTTCAATAATATTTATCATATAATTTTGTAAATCTATTTTCAAAAACAAACTATCCCCCCAACTTAGTATTAAAATTGCTCACCATCTCATGTGCTAATAAGAAGTTTTCATAAATCAGTCTGCAAGGAACAAAGGCACTTTGATTTATTGAAATAAGATATGGTAAAAAAATTCTTAATTATATTGCTTAATATAGTAGAAATAACTTCGTATATAAAGTTACAACATGAGATTGGTCCAAAATCACTAATACCGGTAAGATTCTTGGTTTTTGGAATCAAAGTGATAAAAGTATGGTTTATAGTTTTAAGCAGTCTATCTTCATTCATAAATTCCTTTAACGCATTTACAATTTGCCCCTTAATACTTTCCCAATGCATTTTGTAAAACTTAGCATTGAAACCATCAAGCCTAGGACTTTTATTGTCCATCATTAAATATTATATATTTAGTTTCCTCTTAACTTATTGGAGCCGACAAAATTTCATAAACATTAGGATTGAGTTTCTTTTTACATACTATATTATATATGAAAATTGTTCTTCAGTATTATTTTGGTTAAAGGGTGCTTTAAATATTTTACTACCACATTGCAAATTTATTGAAATCATTAATAGAATTTCTTTATCATCAGCAATATTGCCAATATTATTAATTGCCTTCTACTTGACCTTTTTGCATAAAAAATTGGTTACTTCATCTCTTGAGTTAGTGAGTTCACTTTTGCTTTTTGTCTCCTATTACTAGCGTGAAGTTGCATTTCTTTTACCAGGTTAATCTAATTAATAAAAAACCTAGAAGCAATTTCACTATTAGTGGAATCTCTACCGAATATGTCCTGTAACTTCTTCCCTTCATTTCTTAGAATTTAAAAAATATATGTTTGTTTATACTTCATTTTATTCCAGTACTTAAGTCCTTTTAGTATATTTTGAAAACATGTTAAATTGGAACTGCCTTGTACCCTAACATAAAACGAATAAACATTCTTTTATTGTGTCCTTAAATGCCTTGTACCCTAACATAAAAAGGATAAACATTCTTCTATTATGTCCTTAAATGCATTAATATAAGTCCATCCATTTCTAAATGGAAGGTTATGTTTTCGTCATTCTCTTGCATTAACTTAACAATAAGATGTGTGTGATCACTAGCATTTTGCTCTAAAGTATTACAAATGAATTTAGAAAATCTATCCATAGATTCCTTATTTATTAAAATTCTATCAAGCTTGCATATAACGTTTCTAATTTCACCCGATCTCCAAGTGATTCTATTATCATTCAACACAAGCTCTATTAACCATGTTTCAAATAAAATATACACATTCTTTCAAATTTATTTGATGGAATAGGGTTAACATCACTTTTTTCAAAAGTATGCACGACAATATTGAAATTCCCCAAAATTATCCAAGGAAGTTTACATATGGAATTAATTTCTTTAAAATTAGACCTTATGTATTCCTCTTAGTTTCAAAATTAATCATATATGCTAGTTATTTGTATTAACGGTTCCCCATTATTATAAAAGGTGCCATCTATATATTCATAAATAAGTTTTACAAACTTTTAAACTCCAAAAATTTGTATCCTATAGCAGTAAAATTCGACCCTTGCCTCCACAGTTATTGTTATTATTAACACTTTTCCAATTACATGGGAGTTTTTGACCGAATATTTTTGCATTTTTATAATTTAACTTATTCTCTAGCAAAGCTACTAAAGTTGGCTTATGATACTTAATAACATTAAATATCTCAATTGGTTTAAAGGGACCATACATCCCTCTTATATTACAAGTTATGAATAACATTTATGTACTAAGAGATAATGAGTTTCTCGTTTTTGTACTTGAACCAGCTACACTTCTATCCTTTTTTTGTGGTCTGAACCTTTAACCTTCAACTTCTTAGTAAGATCTTACCATTCTACATTTTCCGATACATATATACGTTTGAAATCATCTAAACCTTTCCTCTTGCCTCTAAACCCTTTCCATTTACTTGCAATTTGTAGTACATCATCAATTCATGTTCGGAGTTGCACGATAGTCCTAAGTTGATGATAGCTCTTATGCTACTATCCTTAAGGATTGCATCACTCTCTGTATAGAGGACCAGATCCATTGCAGTATCGGCGGCTTCATTTTCATTAGACTGCTTAATGGTAATATGATTATCTGTATTGTTCTTTCTTGTAATTTACATGAGTCGGGTATTTTGGGGGATCCCAGAGTCAAAGACCTCTCTATTCTTTTTATCCCTCAACCTTTCTCTTTCTTATCTACATTTTACTAATGTCAAATGGTGATTATTTTATTATCTTTATTGCATTTCAAGCAATAACACGAGTTTCACCTTCATTAACCTGATTGTTACTGGTATTTCCTTCATCTTGATTTATGATACTGTCAAGATTTGCCTCATTTACATCTGATTTGCTATATTGCTTACTACATGATGAAATATTGGGATCTTTTTGTAGGATATCGCTATGATGATTGAACTGAAAATACATGCTAGAAGAGAACTTTATTACTTTTTCCCTATAAAGCTATTTGAAGCATTACTTTTGTGATCTGAATGTTCTTGGACACCGTTATTTTTGCACCGTTATTTTTTGGTAATCGTGCTTTCTTTGCACTGCATTAATTCTTGGTATGACCAAAGTAAACAAAATTTCACATTTTCATGGAATCCACTCATGTTACCCTTTTTGAAAGATGTTTTCACCATTATATAATGTCATATTTAATTCTTATGCTAATTCCTCACTGGCAGTCGCTTCAACAATAATACGAGCATGATTCAATCTTGTCTTCATAGTAGTGGCTACACCTAGTTTTAAAGGTTTTCCAATAAAGTTCGAATGTTCACCATAGCATAAAAGGCCACTTGATCCCATAATTTCAAGCTAACACTCAATGTGCTCTTACCCATATTGGAATGGCTATGAATATATCTCTGTCTAATTTGATACTATTAGACCATATCCTCATGATGATAAGTTAAAAATAGGAGTCATTCTTGAGGTCATTATCACAGTCCATTGATTTTTTAAACTTGATCAAAAAAACCGTTTTCTCTTGAAAAAACATCAAAATTTCCCATTGGTTTCCAAAATCTTGAAATATACGATTTGAAGTGCAGAAAGTATGGTTTAGCTCCAATAACATATGTCAAAATTGAGGTTTTGCAGCATATCTCGGTTTTTTGGCACTCTTTTTCTAATTACTGCAATATTTTCATTACTAATCTTGATTAGGGGGATGCATTCAACACTTAACTCTTCATTAGTTTATTCTCCTGCAACAAATTTTTCCATGATTTAAGGCCTTGTAATTTGTTCAATGAGATGGTTGTCATGCTCTTTCTTGCATTTGCATCAAAATCCCTATTTTGACTGTACAGTTTTGACAATTTGGGATTCTTTGAGATGGAGGTGTTTCAGTCTTTCAACCTTGGCTAAGCAGAAAACCTAGAATTTGTAGTAAATTTAAAAGTGAAATGTAAATTTTAATGTCATTGATATTGTAAAATAAGGTATTAGATTGAGGAAAACGACGTAATATAGTAAAAGTTAATTTTAAACCAAATATGCAAACATATACTCCACATGCAAAACCTATTGCAACTAGATAAAAGTATGAAATTATAAGCTATTGTTTGTGAATCAGGATCATCCGTTACAAATCCCAACCGAATTCACACCTGCAAAAAATCGCAGATTCATTAATTCCAGAAACCCAAAAGATGCAAAGGCTACAGTCCAGATATAATTGCTGTAAACGTTATTAAGCTCTTCATTCAAAATCATAAAAGTGCACATTATCCAGAATACAGGATAATTCAATCCAAGAAACAATCAGGAAAAACAAGACATTATCTTCCTACAAAATAAGTCTTTGATAAAACAAATAACCATCCCATATGGTTTCATATTGTATAAGAAAACAAATATAAGTTTTGCTGGATTAATATTAGTACATGGTTAATGGTAATAATATGAATATCTTATGTTACTCTTGTAAGTTTAAACGTAAAATACGATTGTATATACAGTAAACAGTTCAACCAATTTAATGTTCAAATTTATATAGAAGCTTAATTTATTCCCAACAAATAAATACTGGTGTACATGCTCATGTAATTTTTATGGTTAGATTCTTGAGTATCTTCTTTGTTGTCTTTCCTCATCGATCTTATACATCAAATCAGAGAGCCAATAAATGCCTTTGTAACCATAATAAGTTGCCACGGAGAAACCTAATAAGATTAGAAAGAGCAACAACATTCTCCACATTGTTTGCTTTATTTCCTGGGCAGAGCAGTGCATAAACATTAGAGGTCAGCAGAAAGCAGTAATTTTGATGGCAATAGGAAAAAAAAAACCAACAAACAAACACACACCTGTAATTTTGAAGCATTTTTTATTCCTTGTGGTTTTTCACGTCTTCTCCGTTTTTTTGGCACTTTTTCTGCATCTGAAAGTGACGTCTGTGGGAAGAGAAAATTGTTTTATTTAAAATAGGCAGAAAACTAAACAAAAAATTGCATGGACATATAATTTCCTTTTGTTTGAAAACCGATTATTGACATCAAGAGGTTTCGAGCAAGACCATTTGATAAATAATCCAAAAACATCGACACTTTGCTAATAGTAATGAGATAAATGATTAACTATTAAATAGTTTAATACAACAAGAATAAAGCAATTCAAATTTTGTTGTTGACACCAAATAGCTATGCCGACTACAAATTCATGAATGACTACAGGTATTCATAGGCAAACATATACAACCAAAATAACCTAAACTGTTACTGGCACGGAGGTAAACTGTTACTGGCACGGAGGTACTATGCTTCTGAAGTGGGGAAGCGTCCACCTCATTATAGGTACAAAAGGTAGACATCATGTATTTACTATTTACTTTAATAACTAGGATTTCTAAAAAAAAAAAAATTCAAATGACAACTTAATTTTTCGACCAATTCAAGAAATCTCGGTTCTGGCTTAGGTTTGGATTTTGCTATTTTTTTTCTAATACAAAACATTGCAGCATACTTGTACTTACAAATATAAAAAATTAACTGTATATCACAATGGAAAAAAATAGGGTTCCCCACAAACTAAATAACCTTACCCTTAATTTATTGTTATTATTATTATTATAGTAAAACACGCACACATATACACACATATATGTATGTGTGTGTGTATGTATGAGCTAGGATCAATAGCTCACTTTATTTAGCACCATTTGTAGCCTCCGATCCTAGCTACAAATTTATATTAAATATTTGGTCCATGTAACAGAAAAGATAAAGAACAAATATTTAAATAGATATCAGAGAGCTACGAAATGGTGCTAAATAAAGGGGTCTGATGATCATAGGGGTTTTTTTTTTGAAAGAGTAAATCATGTGTGCATGCGACAAAGCTAACCCTGCCCAAATGGAAAAAATAAAAATGAAACAAATAAACAATACAATAACCTTAGGTTTGGACCAATTCAAATGACAACTTAATTTTTCGACCAATTCAAGAAATCTCGGTTCTGGCTTAGGTTTGGATTTTGCTATTTTTTTTCTAATACAAAACATTGCAGCATACTTGTACTTACAAATATAAAAAATTAACTGTATATCAAAATGGAAAAAATAGGGTTCCCCACAAACTAAATAACCTTACCCTTAATTTTTTGTTATTATTATTATTATTATAGTAAAACACGCACACATACACATACACATATATGTATGTATGTGTAAATGGTGCTAAATAAAGGGGTTTGTTGATCATAGGTTTTTTTTTGAAAGAGTAAATCGTGCGTGCGTGCGACAAAGCTAACCCTGCCCAAATGGAAAAAATAAAAATGAAACAAATAAACAATACAATAACCAAACCAAATAACATTGCCCTAATTATAATACTGCTCCCCTGGGAGGAAAGGAAAGAAAGAAAACTAGAGTTACGTCTTTAATTTGGGGTTGATCTTTTATTTGATGAGTTAGGTCTTGGGTTCTAATGAGTCTCCGTCAATGAAGAGGAAGAAAAGAATTGTTGATTATGTTGGTTTTAGCAAATTAGGTAAGTGACTTTTTTGGGTTTTTATCACTTCTTTTCTAGCTTGATGTATTTTACAGATTCCGGATTTGCAAAAAAATATATACTGATTTAATTACACCCAAAATCAAAACCGGAATTTTCAATTTATTTTGTCCCCTTTCTAGCCGGAAAAGAACCGAGATGGCTAAAATTTTGAAGTTTCCACTGAAACCTTGAAACTTGATAGCAATGCTTATGTGACAATTAATGCTCCCTTCAGGCTCCCAATAGTTACTTGAGTTTAGAGAAATGAAAATGCATTTGCTCAAGCATTAGATTCTTGGGCAAGTGATGTTAGCAACGGTTAGTGAAAGAACCGTACAGGAAAGTAACCGTACAGGAAAGAAAATCTAGAGATAAATGAATTAGAATGGAGATAGAGAAGAAGAATATCAGTAAGAAAACATGATCTATGCCATGTGGTGCACAGTTATTTGCGAAGAAACATATGCATCTGTGAAGCAAAAAAGAATAAAGAAAAAAGAAAAAAGAAAAAAGAAAAAAAAAAGAGAAGAAAAGGAAAAAGAAAAGAGAAGAAAATAAGAGAAAAAAGAAGAGGAAAAAGAGAAGACGAAGAAGGAAGAAAAGAAAAACAAAAACAAAAACACGGCGCTACCTATCAGAGAAGCAAATGCAAGTCCAAAATTACATGAGCTCCGCATTGGGATGATCATCTAGATATATTTTGAAGTCCCCTTAGATTAAATGTATATATCAGGGGAAAAAAAATTCCCACATTTAACCAAAAGAAAAGAAATTGTTTGAAAACTGTTCATATAAAAAGATCCTTGAATTGACTGATTGGGAAAATCCAAAACTTGAACCACATTCTCAAAATTCAACAGCTGCAGCAGTTATACAAACTCATGAAGAGAGGAGATTAGAATAGCATTTGTTGTTGCATAAAGGCGGTAATGTATTTTATTTGAAATTGTATTTTAGTTTTATTAAGTTGTAGTAACTTATTGTAAGTTACTAAAGTTTATTTGAAATCAGTGTCATGTAGCCAAAACAAATAAAATAATATAATAACATGACTAAATAATTACAAATAATTAACACTAATTTCACTTATAGTCTAGCTTCCAATAATATTCTCCAACTTATGTCGCAAATATTTCATTTCTCCTACTATGCTTTCAGGAACATGTCCACAACCATTATTAGTTAATAGCTACGTTTCATATTACTCTTAAATATAATACTTAGTTCGAACCTCGAAACTAACAACCCTGTAACAAGTACCCGAGTATAAGTTTGGCAGACACATGCTACCCTAGAGTTTACAAGCGAAGCTTGGTTCTCTAGGCGATTCAAAAAAAAAAGTGTACAATATTTTTCCTTTACATGATTATATCATAATCTAGCCAATAGTCAGCGAAAATTAGCAGATGATTACCTGTGCCACTTTAGGTTTTCGTTGTTGCAACTCTGAATCATCAATTTTTATTTTACATTTGCATTCTTCATTGCATGGAATTAAACCAACTCCAAACTGTGTTTTTGTTATCTCTTTTGGATCTTTGCCACTCTTGAGGTATGTGGTTAGCACATCTTGGCACCGCCATTCCTTTTTTAAGTTATGGCATACACAACGAACAGTAACCTTGCATTATAAAATTGTTAATGATTACAGTTTGTATATAGAGTAAATCATAAGGGTTTCTTAAGTCATTAAATGTCCTATGAAGTTGAACCCAATTTAAGCATCAGGCAATAAAACATCTGTAAGTTACAAAGTCAATAAATTCAAAAACAGTAGAATCATACTAGGAATTCGCTTGGAATGGGTATCATACATTTCCTCAATTGACAGATGATAAGAATACGAGGAAATATAATAACCGGCATAAAGTTAACCATGTGTCTTTTGGATGAATTTCACTAACTATCTTCTTCACCTAGCCGTACACATGTGCATAGAAAATTTACGTCATCTAATAGCGGTGATTGAATGTTGTAAACACTTAATGATTCTTATAGGGTGATTAACCACTAAATCTAAAATCGTTCTGTTGAGTACAAATTTTATCAGATGTATCAAAGGTCTGAGATCAAGATGATAGGAACCAACGGTTATAATAAGCTGTTATTGTGTGTGGATACAAGTACATATATGAATTAAAGGCCACATTTTTTACATATGTCACTGTTGGTAGACTAGAAGTTGAGAGGTTTTTATGTCAACAGTCTAAAAATGTTAATGAATGCAATAATATGGACAGTATAGATAATGAAACATTTATGAAAACAGTTATGATTATTTTCCAATGTACTAGAACTATCTTCTAATATATGGTGATGCTTTGGGTTCGATGCTTTTTTTGTATCAAGAAACCATGCTTGGCAAAAAGATGATTGAAAGGTTGAAAATCCATTTTAATTCAGATAGCAGAAAATAATCAAAGCAATAAAAAGTGAGTTGTCACCTTTTTTGTACATTTATTTACTGAAGGGCAATCCCCAGGATGGCATGTTTCCGAACACAGATGAGGGCAATATGGTAATTTTCTGCAAGCAAAACAAGAACAGTAGGGCTATTAACGCATAAACTTGAATGCAACAATAGGAGGTCCAAGTACATCATCAAATATGCTTACATAGGGCACAAATTAGTTGATCAGCTGTTAAGACTATAATAGACTCCATAAACATTTTATTGCAAACTCTTAGGTCAGATTCAAAAGTTCTGATCATCTACATGCTTGCAAACAAAATATCAAAAACGATCTCTGATAGCTCATCAAAAGATGCTAGGATAAAAGTTTATAAGCAAGCAAGAATGGACATGGCACCTATTTTTGATGGAATGTAGATGTGACCTAATTAGATGAATAGTAGGAATATGATCAAGATATGCTAAGTAAATGGACAATACTAGCTATTAGGCAAACAATAGAGAAATTTGTTGATGTATATGCATCAATAATTTACTAAAAGATTAAAAATATCCATTATAGACATTATATATAACTAGAAAATTCTAGAGCAGTTATATTAACACTAAAATGGGAGAAATTATATATATATATATATAAGTTCGCTATAATTGGATAAACCAGCCCATAATATACCAACCCATTATTCAATTATATCCTACATAGTGAAACCCTAATTCTCATTCAAGAGAATGTAAAGCAAAATAAAATATCAAATTATCGATGCCAATTAAAACTAAATAATTGACTAACTCAGAATAATTTCAAGGGTTAAAATCAGAAGAATTGGGATTTGATCAATGAAATTAAGGGAGAGGAACTAGGGTCCAAAATCACTGGATGAAATTTGGGTTCACAATTTGGGTTCCAGGCAATGTAGTCAAAGCACTCGCCTAGGCGCCAAAAAGCCATAGGCGTCGGCCTAGGGCTTTTCTCTGTTTCCAGGTGCCGGTGATTCTCAAGGCGCCAATAAAGCGCTCCAGGCGATGAAGCGACGAAAAAGCGAGCCCCAATTTAAGCACGCTTTAGTTAATTGAGGAATGATTTAGGGCTTTGGCCCAAAACCCTCAAAATCGAACCCGATAGTGACTAATTGAGCTGCTGTTTGTTTAGGGCTGCCTCGACTCTGACATTTTTTTAACAAAAAGAAAAAAAGAAAGAAAACTAATCTCGAGCTGCTGATCGAAACCCCCACTGCCGCCGACCGAAGCCTCCACTGCCGATCTCGAGTTCGTGAACCATTGTCGAGGTATATGTTTTAATTTGGTTGAAGTTTTAAACTTATTTATGAGCTGATTTATAGTTTTATTTAAAGTTTTGTTTCAAAAGCCATAAACTTAGTTTAAGACTTTAAATTATATAGTTTTGTTTAAATATAAAGTTAAAAACTGATTTAAATTTAAGTTGTAAACTTAGTTTAAGTTAATTATAATGTTATAAATTTAGTTTAAATTATAAAGTTTAGTTTAAATAAATGTTTTGATTTTAAAAACTGATTTTAAGTTTAAGTTGGTTTAAATATAAATTTAGTTTAAATTATAAAGTTAAAAACTGATTTTAAATGTTATTAAGTTTAAATTAAATTATAAAGTTTTGTTTAAATTAAGTTTAGTTATAAAGTTTTGATTTTAAATTAAGTTTAAGTTAGTTTTAAATTTAGCTTAATTTAAATGTTTAAATTAAGTGTAAGTTAGTTTTAAATTTAGCTTAATTTAAAGTGAATATTAGGCTCAGGTCCCTAATAAATTTCAAAATACACAAAAATACACAAAAATCTTAGTAAAAAAAGTATGTAAATTAGGTCCCTAGAATTAAGTTACTAAGTAATTGCATATAGTTATGCAATTATTTACTGAATAATTGCAGACATTTATGCAATTATATCCAAAAATTGCATAAATTTATACAATTTTTTCGGTGAATAATTGCGGAAATTTCCGCAAATTTTTCAATGAATAATTGTGGAAATGTCTACAATTTTTTGATATAATTGCATAAATGTCTGCAATTATTCACTGAATAATTGCAGAAGTGTATGCCATTATTCGATAACTTAATTCTAGAGACCTAATTTACAAACTTTTTTTTACTGGTGTTTTTGTGTATTTTGAAATTTATTAGGAACCTGTGCCAAACTGTCCCTAATTTAAATGTCTAAGATAAAATTTGAAATTGAATTTAAAGTTTTAATTTCAGAATTTTAAAGTTAAAAGTCAAAAGTTTTATAGTTTAAACTTTAAAATTTTAACTTTAAATTGAATTTTAAAATGCAGTTTGTTTTAAATGCAGTTTTTAAAATGAATTTTAAAATGCAGTTAAAAGTTTTTTTTTAAATGCAGTTTTTTTAAGTGCAGTTTTTTTAAATGCAGTTTTAAAAATGAATTTTAAAATGCAGTTAAAAGTTTTTTTTTTAATGCAGTTTTTTTTAAGTGCGGTTTTTTCTAAAATGCAGTTTTTCTAAGCACATTTTCTCTTTACTTTTTAGGTCATGGATGCAAACCTACCTAATGCAAATGTTGGAGATTCCGCCATGCCTACAAATAGAAACCGTAGAGTGAATATTGGTTGGAATAATAACAACTTAGCGGATGCAAATAACCCCAATAGTGTGACTTGTGTGTTTTGTTTGAAAGTGACAACAGGAGGAATATATAGGGCAAAGCAACATCAAATTGGGGGATCCAAAAATGCAAGTGCTTGTCCTAAAATTCCACCCAATATTAGGGACGAGTTGATTGAGGCAATAAATAAAAAACAAAGTAGAAAGGTAGATGTTTTGAAGCTAATGCAAGTAATGATTTAGAAAATTATAGTTTGGGAGATGATGATAATGACGTTGAACCAATTAGCAAGAGAGTAAACCTTGGTGGGAGCGAAAGGAATGTGAGAAAAAGACATCAAAAAACCCCAAATGTCCCATGGATGTATACATGAGCAATATGAACATGAGATCAAGTAATCGAAGTGGAGGATCGGCAATGAGACAAACAAGTATAAATGACGCTTGTGATAAAGAACTTAGAGGTAGAACAAATCAATACATTGCTCTTTTTTTTAGCTGATATTGCATTCAATGTGACTCGTATGGATGCATTTAAAGATATGATGGACGCAATTGGCAGATATGGGCCTAATTTGAAGCCACCTAGTTACCATGAGTTGAGAGTTCCATTGCTGAACAAGGAGTTGGAATATACACATGATCTAATGAAGGGTCACAAAGAGTAATGGACGAGATATGGTTGCTCTATTATGTCGGATGGGTGGACAGATAAAAGGGGAAGAACATTAATTAATTTTTTAGTCAATTGCTCTTTGGGGACGATGTTCGTAGAATCCGTCGATGCTTATTCTGATGTGAAAACGGGGAAGAAAATTTTTGAGTTGCTTGATAAATTTGTGGAAAAAATTGAAGTAGACAATGTTGTTCAAGTCATAACGGACAATGGAAGCAATTTTAAGATGGCGTGTGAGTTTATAAATTTTAATTTCTTCGTTCATAATTTATTTGCTATACTAGTAAGTGCAACTACTTATCTTTATCTAAACATTAATTATTTTTCTTACATAGGAGAAGTGCTTATGGCAAAAAGAAAATCTATATATTGGACTCCTTGGGCTGCTCATTGCATTGATCTTATACTTAGACATTGAAAAAATAAGAAAAGTGGAAAAGACAGTAAAGAAAGGAGTCACTTTCTTGATTTATATATATATAATCATAGTGATGTTTTGAGCATGATGAGGAAGTTCAATGGAAATAAGAAACCTTTTCGATTTGGGATCACTCGATTTGCAACTAGCTTTCTATGCTTGCAAAGTGTGTATAAGTAAAAAAATTATCTTCGAGTCATGTTCACATCAGAGGAGTGGTTGGGAAGTAGGTGGGCAAGGGAAGCAAAAGGGAAAAAAGCTCATGATACAATTTTGATGTCATCTTTTTGAAATAATATTTCTTACACACTTAAAGTGATGGGTCCATTGGTTCGAGTCCTTCAACTTGTTGATGGAGAAAAAAGACCTGCTATGGACTATATATATGAGGCAATGGATAGAGCAAAAGAAGCTATTGAAAAATCATTTGATGGAAATGAAGACAAATACAAAGATATTTTTTCTATTATTGACAAAAGATGGGAATGTCAACTCCATCAACCATTGCATGCAGTGGGACATTTTTTGAATCCACTGTTCTTTTACAAAGATCACACCATTGAGCATGATGAAGAAGTTGCATGTGGATTGTATAAATGTGTCGAAAAACTTCTTTTAGAAAATGATCAAGTGAAGGCTATGGATGAATTGTTATTGTATACGAAAGCGGAAGGATAATTTGGTATTAACTTGACGATTAAATCAAAGGACACAAAATCACCCGGTAAGTCATTTGTATGTTTCAATAATAAGAATTTAAAAATTATCCTTAAACGTCTAATTCTATGTTACATATTAGGTTCTTTCAAAGTTTATCGATATTTGAAAATTGAAATGTGATTTTTTGTCTTAGCCGAGTGGTGGAGTTTATATGGTAATTCGGCCCCTACATTGCAAAAGTTTGCAATCAAAATTTTAAGCATCACTTGTAGTGCATCGGGTTGCGAGAGAAACCGGAGCGTCTTTGAGCATGTAAGGATTGCCTTTTATGTTTATGTTTGATATAAAGTTATAAACCTATACAAAATTTCAAACATTAAAATAAATGGTAACAGGTTATTTTTTTAATTTTTACAAGATTCATAGCAAGAAGCGGAACAAACTTGAGCATGAAAGATTGCAAAAACTTGTGTTCATTAAATACAATCAAAAGTTGAAGGACCACTTCAAACGGAAGGATTTGATTGGTCCTATTTCTTTGGATGATACTGATGATTCAAATGAGTGGATGACGGACCTTGTGAAAAATAATTCCAATGCAGAAGACGATTTAGTTTTTGAAGATGATACATTAACATGGGGTGTTGTGCAACGTGCATCTGGAGCTGAAGAAAGGGCGCACTTAACTAGACAACATCAACAACATCACCATGTGACCAAGTCAAAAGGAAAAGAAAAGGCCTCAAGCTCTACATATGTTAGGAATGAAGAAGATGCTAATTTTAATGATGTTTTAAACGAAGATGACTTGGATTACAATTCAAAAGAGGATGAAGATTATGAACATAGTTTGAAGGAGGATGAGGAGGAGAGCTTTGATGTCGATGATATGAGTGATTAAAAGTTTATGAAAGTTCAAAAATCTATTTACGATTTAAGTAATGATGTTGTAATTTCTTTATTTTAAGTATTTTTTTTGTTTGTAGACTTGAATTGGATGACTTTGTGCCTTCTTGATTTGGTTTATGATGATCGTATGTTATTTTATTCTCAATATTGCATTTATATATAATTATTTTAAGCCAAAATTTGAGTTTTAACGCTTTTTCTAGGTGCAGTTTTTTTTTGCTGTAAAACAGCAAAACTGATGCTCAAGGCGTCCAAAAAAGCCCTAGATACCAAAAAGCGATAGACGAGGGCTTGGGGCTTTTTCGCCTTGACTATACTGGTTCCAGGTATATTATATATCTTCTATTCATAGCAAATTTGAATTGATGATCAATTTTATGTCATTTGTGTTTCTGCTTTTAAAGTACGCTTCTATTAATTTGTTGTGATAAAAATGTGAACCTTACGACATCGAAAAAATTCAGTTTTGATCAAAGCCAAAGCTTTCTAGGATATTGTTCTAAAGATGGCTAGAAAGAAACCAGAATGGCCAAAATTCTGAGGTTCCAGCCAAAACTTCTAAACTTTGGCTAGAAACCCATAGGAGTATACATGTTAAAATATGATACGACCCATTAATTTTTTTATAAATCAATTGGGTCAACCCATTTATGATCTTTATTAAATGGGTAAACCCTTTAATACAAGGATTACAAATTGGTAATTCATGTAATCATTTATTAAAATCCAAAATTTGAAAACATGAAATTTGGAAATTCAAATTTTGAAATTTTGAAAAACGTTCAAACTGCAGTAACTTCCTCATACCGACTCGGAATTAGACAAGATTTTGACCAATAAGCTCGCATCAACGTTACAGACAATATGGAACACTCAAATACATCACATTTTGAATGTTCGTGATATTTCTCAAAAGTAACTAATAGTTGTACTTTGCAAATACCAGGTTACATCCCCACATCTAAACTTTGGCTCGAACAATACTTCAAGTTCAATGATTCATTCATTTGTAAATCACATGATGGTCATGTGGAAATTTATTCATAACAATTTAGAAAATTTGTACTCGAATGACAAGCAAAAGTCATTATTATCTTTGTTTAAAGTGCAGTAACTTCTTCACCCTGACTAGGAGTTGGGTGAGACTTTGACCAGCGAATTTGTATCAATATTACGAATAATACGGAACATTTGGATGCTTCATATTTTGAATGTACGTTGTAGTTTTCCATAGTAACTAATTGTTGTATTTAGCAAATGACAGACTACATCCCCACATCTAAACTCTTACTCGTGCAATACTTAATGATTCATTCCTCTCTAAATCACCTGATCCTGCAAAAAAATTACCCATAACAATTTGTATCTTTAAATTTGAAATTTGAACTGAATTTTGAAAAAACTGAGTTTCAAAATTTAGAAAATTTGAATTTCGTAATCTGAAGTTCAAAAAATCGAATTATAAATTTGAAAACCAAAAAATGATAATTTGAAAATTTAAGTTTTGAAATTTTGCATTTTGACTCTGAATTTGAAATTTCAAAAATTTGGAAATTAAAATATGAAAATTTAAAATTTGATGAAAATTAGTGTTTGGATTTGGAACTTCGATTATTATAGAAATTCAAAAGGTAAAAAGCAAATTTTGAATTATTTATATACTTTCTAAATTTATTATTAGTCCAATCTAATTTAAATCGTTAAATGGATTAAACAAGCGATCCATATATTAAGTGAGTTGGGTTTGATTGACCCTTATACTAAATGGATCAAATGAGATGGGTCATAAATAGATCGGGTCAATTTTTACCCAACCATTTTATGATCAAACCCAACCCATTTGACAAGTCTAATAAAGAGCACAATTGAATACAACAAAGTACTGCTAATTGGGTAGTCATCAATTGTTTTTAACCTATTAATATCTAGTTGAGTATTTACTAATTAACAATCATTCAGAAACATAGTCCAATGCGAACATGAAAAGCAAAAGGATTGTCAGTATCAAACACCACTTTAACCAATATAGTTTAGTCAAAAGTATCTGATTTTGCTTCAAATTGTTTGCTTAGTTCAGTTTATTTGGGAAGAAGATTTTTGTTATGAATGTTTATATAAGCCAAGCAATCAATTTAGATTGAGTTTGAAAGTAGTCAGCTCAAATAGGCTAAATAATGTAGATATAATTCTCCATATTTCTAAGATATGAGAGCTTGCATACGATGTGCGTTTGAAAGCATGAGTCTGACACTCTCTGTACATAAAAATATATACCCAGTCAGCTAAGCTCACTAATGTACTGCAATTTGGTGCCTATAGTCCTAATGATTAATTGACATGAAATCTCTCTTTTTTCAGGCGTGACCAAACCATGCTGTATAAATAAAGTAGAATGATAGCCTGCCCATGTACTGATGTATACTTTAATAATGCATAATTAGTTATATGATACTATCAAGATATTTGGAAGGATTTAAAGTTTGTGTGAATCCAAAGGTCATCTATAGTATTCTACGTACTAAGAAGCTTAGCATTCTGCAGATCAGAATTGCAAAATGTGTACCAAATCATACGAACTGTAAAATGATTAACCAAGGCCGATCAAAAATGCATAATTAATGAATCCTAAACAATAATTATCTATAGCGAATGATCAAGTCTCGCTCTTTGTATCTCCGTAATACTCATTTTGTTTGTTTACAGATTTATTTGTTACAAATGGGCATTTCTGTACAACTAAAAGGAAATTCTATCCAGAATCAGAACTTGGTTCCAAAGCAATAAACCGTTGGATACTTTTGGATAATTTTAGGTAGAGAGCGTGGTTCTTTTACGTCGGTGTTATTATTTATTTGTGTCATTAAGTTAATTTCTATTTCAATGACCACTAATTCAAATGTTAGATTCCCAAAATATACATTTATAATCAAGCACATCTATAAAATAATTAGATTTTGCATTTAAACAGATATTATATCCTTTCTTAAATCATGCCGATGAAAGAGTGTATGTCATCTTTGTAAAGATATGTTATGTAAGAAGAGAGAGCAGCAAACTATGTCCAATTCGATAACCCAAAGCAACAAAATTAAACTAGTGCTATGATGACTGTCACTGTTTCAAATCTCGTTAATCTCACCCGAGATCTCGTTTTCAAAGTTGAGCGAGACGAGATTTAGCGAAACGAGGCACTAAATTTTGTTTATATATTTTTTGACACTCGTCTTGTCAAAGATAGTGAAATTTGAGGTGAGATATCAATAGAACATCTCATACGAAGTTAAGTTTTTTCATTTACATATTTCTTTTACTTCTTATGTGAGTTCAAAAGTAATTACACTCTAATGACAATTTACTTGCCCTCTGATTCTTCTTTTTACATTTGATGAGTGAGTAAAAATAAAAGACTTTTTATTTATTTTTTTACTTTTAATATTCAAATGAGTGAATTTATTTAATAAATATCCAATCAACCCTGTTATTACTTTAATCTAACAGGTAAAATTAATATTATCATTTTATATAAATTATGTATGTTAGAACATTTATATTTAGATAACAATCATTACAAAAATTTTTGGAACACCAAATTTAGATGCATAAGTTACTCCGAGATAATCTCGAGATGGATTTAAATCCAAGATGTCAATCCGAGATGTACACCCGAGATACGCTCATCTCACCCAAGATCTCGTCCGATACGAGATATTGTGTGTAAAATTCCCGAGACGAAACGCGACCAAAATCCGAGATTTAACACGAACACAACTTTATTTCCTGGATTAACTGCATCAGACTCTAATGTAAATACCTAAAACATCAACAAGCATCTAGTAGCAAAATCTAATATTCATATTTCCAGTTCATTGGTTAACTAAGAGAAATCAACAAAAGGAACTAACAATCTACCATACACAGCATAAAATAAGTTCAATACGGAGTGACTAAAGCGGTATGAATTTGATTTGAGATTAAATATATAGGAAGGTAGACTGAAGTGGTGATAATATGGTCACACACCAAGTGGAGAAGACCCATGGTGATGGGCTGACAGCACATACAACTCTCTTGAAGTATTCAGATATATGTTAGGGTCATGTATATATCTCTGGGTTTATTTATTGTCTTTCATAAATATGTGGGTGGCAGGCTGTGCAGCTATTCAATTTTCAGATATACCAAACAAAAATAAAATAAGATTACAACAAAGTTTTCAAAATGGGATTCAAACCGTAAATTGTAAAGTTTAAACTTTTAAATCAAAACGGGATTTAACTTGCAAATCGTGAACTCAAAAGATCAATATTTTAAGCTCCGTACACACTTTAAAATTGATTTTTACATTTGAACTTCTACGTCTAAACCTAAAACTCAAAGTTCCATTTTTATTATTAGAATTGGAATTGTAGATTCAAGCAAGTCTATTGAATATATCAAAATGGATTGAATGATTTTTGCCAATTGCGGTTTTAACTGGGTTCGAATCTAATAAAAATCACATCGTAAAGGGAGAGATCTAATTTGAAATGGAATATAAATCGTAAGATTTTAAGATTTTCGACGATAATGGATTACAGTGCACAATTACAGAATGAAGCATGTATGATAGTTAATATATTGACTTACTTATGGCATGGCCCACCACAAGAACGAATCAATTGTTGCTCCTGGTGATTCAAGCTATTGTAATAAGTACATTCAAAAACATGCACCATGGCGCCACAATGACATGCCCTTTTCATGAGGGACTTGCAAGGGGGGCAATCATTGGAATGACACGATAGAGGGCAAGGATGAGAACATGTGGGATCCCTGGCCTGATTATAAAATGAATAGTTAAAATTATAACCGATTCATACTTCATTGGTAAGAGATTCTCATTAGTCATTAAAATTCAATTATAAGTTAACCACATTAGCACCTTATACCACGAGACTTGATAAAAGTTTATGCCAAGTGTTAATCAAAAATAAAGATCTTGAATATTAGCTTGATCCACAATGCTATATCACAACTGAACAACATTTCAAAACTATAATAATTTGAGTCCTAACTCCCAAGAGCTTTATACCAAATGCTTCAATTAAATTTTTAACAGCACAATTAATAGAAGACAAACCTTTTGGCAAGGTAGCAAGCATTCTTCACATGAAGACTTCAAAAGTTCACTCGGATCCTTCATTACATTTTGCTCAGCATGCTGATATTCTTCCGATTTAAGAATATGACAAGACTTGGTGCAATAATGATTGCCACAAGGGAGAGGATTTCCACACAAGTTTTGACATGAGAATGGCATCCTTTTGGAGCAAACCATCTGAAAACAAACTAACTTAAGAATTTTCACAGAGATTTGAATGAAAATACCATGTTAGTTTATACCGAATCATCTACTCTCAATTATAACCAGAACCCTTATGCTTTTGTACAAAGTTCATTTGTTGGACTAGTATAAAACACAAATACTTGCGTCTAATATTCAAAGATGTTTACTTTTTAATTAATAGAAAAAATGAGTGGATGGATGTGTGTTGTAAGTGCAAAGATTTTGGTAGTCAAAACACTTTCATTTCAAATTATTTTGTTCGTGGTATCGATGACAAATTGGTAATAAAATTCTGTTGATGGGTAGTCAGGAAGGGGATGACAGTGAAGGTTGCAATTTGTTGGTGATATTCCGTTGATGGATAGGGGTATTTTTGGAAATTCAAAAAAACACTGTGGAAATCATGTTCATTGAATTCTCTTTATTAATAGTAGAGAAGAGATGTTTATGTTGTATACCACAATAAAAATTAGTTGATGTAGCTTAGAACAACTGGCAATTGACTTACGAGGATATAAGTACAATATATGTACTTACGTTTGTTCTGTTAACATTTAAAGAGATGATAGACTTACAGGACGGTCCTCACCGATGTGTTGGCCACGGCATGGTATCCAAATAACTTCCTGACAAGGAGGGCAATCTGATCCAGGAACACATTCAATTGATTTATCCTTTTTCTTTTTCTTTGGTTTAACAGTAAATTCAGGATTCGGAGGAGGTATCGGACCATGACACCTAAAAGTACACTGAAATGTAAGGATAAAGATTTTTGATAAAAAATATTAATACAGTGGAAACAACATATTTGCATACCTCTGCTTACATGTATGGCCGCATGCAAGTTCCTCACCACAAAACATTTTGCATGGTGGGCAAGCTCCATAATGACATTTATGGGCCTGGCATGGAAAAAGGTCAAATATTTGATAGATAACTGGAAACTGTTATGGAAGTAGATGTTATACATTATCATCAACAAAGCCCGTGTGCACTAATTGTCTCAAATAGAAAATTAATTATCAATACAATCTAATAAAAAGAGAGGATATTTGTACATATATATTTCTTATAAATTTAACTATTAAGGACAGCACAGTTTATATAAATAAAGGTACATTTCTCATAGTTGACGTATGAAGGTCGCATTTAGAAAAAGTTTAAATATTAAGTACAACGCATTTGCTACTTTGACACAACTAAAATTTAATTTTGTTCTTGGGAAAAGAAAAAAAACAACTATGGTGTCAATCTCATCGCACCTTGGTCCTTAAGAAAGAATAATTTACACATATTTCATTGATTTGTACGCGAACTATTTAGCTCTCCTCTATATCCATCATGTAAATTGTCAGTCTCATTACGTATACATTTTAACTATATTCTACCATGTATATTGTTATATAATTAATCTATTTTCTCATGTATCAAAAAACTTGGTATGTAGACACAAAAGTGCTAATATATACAGATTTATTAAGCCTGCAATGCTACCATGCATTGCATGGCATGTGTACCATGACATTACAACTTCACATGATGTTGCCAGAATGTGTTTGATACAATAAGGTCAGGTCATTATTAGTTTAAAGATTTTTTACAACTCTTAGGAAAAAAAACAAAATTGAAAGTTTTTGCATTCAGTCTTGTTCTTAAAAGCCTAACTAGATTTTGAATGGTTGATTTTCTTCAATAAATTCACTTTCTCCATACAGGCCCAAAATTTATCAGTAAATTCTGTAATATCTTTAGATAAGAAACATGGTGGTGACATTTGAATAAATGCTAAAAGAAAGTAAAACATACCCGAAGTTCAGATTTGTGTCTACAAAGCCGTGGTATGTTGCATTTTTTAGAACATTTAGGTGGCTTTTGATTATTTTCCGCTCCGCAAGGGACCTGCATATCACATATAAATATACAGTAAAATACAATTACTCAAAACCACGTATCTCAATACCGTTGTTGCAAAACCATAGAAGTGTAAGACTAGGGAACAATCTGTATAACAAAATATTTTTCCCAGTAACATAACTAGAGATGGAAACATTAAAACCAATAACATAGTCATACATTACATAATACGACTAGCATTACAATTATTGGAGATATATTTTTAAAAAATCAACAGAATTTTATTAAATTCACTTTTCTTCTGCTAGACGGAAAGTTACATAGAATATACGTTTGTGATTTGTGTCCAACTAGTTTACATTGAGGCATCAACAATTCAATCTGAACACTGAATAAGGCACATGTAAGGGAGGTGGATTTCTTTATAACATAGTTGGATATCCTCACAATCAGATAAGGCATACATGAGCACAATCATGCAAAACATATTCATGAATTTCATAAATAAAAATGTAAGCATAAAAAATATGCAGTATCTTTTACTAGCGAATCAATTACGGCAGTAACTAATCATATTTTAGTACTCTTCTTTAGACCAATGGATAAAACGTGAATGGCATATTTCTCGTATGGATGTACGATTCACAGATGCAGCAACAAAACATGAATTTCGTACATGCAGAACTGGTACCAAAGGTATTATGTTGATGACCAAAAACTAAGAATTTTTAGATGTACATGAAAGTGAAGTGTGTGCACACATGTGAGTGAATGCATGCATGCGTAAGTGTGCACATGCACATTTCTGTATGTACATTTAATTCGAATTAAAACTAAAACTAACCTCAAAGCATGTTTCTCCACAGAAACAAGAAATAGTAACCATCAGGGGACAAGGAATGCAATCTCCTCTGAAAAGAATACGACAAACCCATATTTCAGTGAATAACAGAATACAAAATGCATATAACATTCAAGCATGAAATTGCATATATTTATGTGCATGCATGCACAAGCACACTTGTGTGTGTGCATCCATGTGTGCACAATGTGATCAAAACATGCAGTAATTGTTTTGATAGCGCATTTACTTAGAAATCAGATAGCACACAGAAATGTTGTAAAAAATGGTGATTAAAATAACTTTAACTAGAAAGAATCGAATGGATATTTATACGGATTTGTTTCCAAACACAAATGATTAAGCATCCAAACACAATTTTCTTGTTGGACATAGATAAAACCATGCATTTTTCATCGTTGACTTTTATAAAAGTAAAATATATTCGTTTGAGTCACAAGCAACCTAAATTAGCTTATGTTCTTTGTTCACAGTCTAGGGACAATAAGGGTCAACACTACCCTAAAGAATTCATGGTATCACACTCAATATCGTTCCTTACATTGATGGCAATCGTAATCAATATGAGAATAATTTAGAAATACTATTTTTAGTTATGTCCTATATTTATTATATAGTACATAAAGCAGCTTGTTCTTTCCAAAGCAAACTAAGATTTATAAGCAAATATTAGACAGAACATGGGCAAGGAAAACACTAAGGTGTAAATAATATGGTTTTGTTATATTGGTCAAATAAATGATATATTTATCTATACTATAATAAAAAACCTTTGGTCAACCGGTCAAAGTGAAGCCTTTTTCGCAATGCCAAAATTACCCTTTTGAAATTTAAAAAAATAAACGACGCGTTACTTTATCATTCCACTTTCCCCACGTATTCAACTCTTCCACGTTCGCATCAGTTTCTCCTCCCAAAATAAGCCCTCTTCTTAAATAATATTTATTGTCTTCATTTACAAAATTCAAATAACAGGACAAGGTGAATGCGTAAAGATCAAATCTGCTTTCCGACTCCAAATCTCGGTCTTTTTCTAACAGTTCTTTCCTGATCCAAATCTATCGTATGCTTTTTTGAACAATTACTGCAACATGCGGCAGAAGGAATTTGTGGATTAAAATCTTCCCCATTTTCGATGATTTTTTGCTGGAAAGTGTACGTTTATTATTGGATTTCTTCTTTTCAATTTACTATATATAATTTATTTTGGTAGGATGATAAATTTATGGCACAAAAAATTCTAATTTCTCTGCTATTTTATCCTTTTCTGTTACAGATGTTTATATAGAATGATATCTTCCTAAATTCTATTGAGGAATGCTGCTACGATAGGTAGAATTAGTGAAATTTGGTTATTTTCTAGATGAAAACAACTTAAATGAAATTAGCTCTTACCTCTGTTATTGAATTACTAAACTGCCTCTTACTTCTGTGATGTAAACGCAGATGAAATGCTCAAACATTCACCCAAAAAGCGGTTGAGGCCATGGTAGACTTTTTTCCATTTTTATAACTTATAGATTATTGTGGTGTATTACATTTGAAGTGATTGTTAGCTAAGTATGCCTTTTTAAATATTTGTCTTTACAGTTTCACTCATGTAAAATTGTTCATGCGCAGAAATAAAGTTTCACTAAGCGTTTTTGATACTTTCACAGTACTTATAGTGACAGAAAGGATAAGCTTTGTTATAAATCACATTAAGTTCATCAAGCCATGTTCTACATTATTTTTTTTGTAATCCAACATATATACAGTATAGTTTCACGTGATCATACATTAAATCCTACTATCTCATCCATAAAATAATGATGCTGACAAGACAGAAGATAAGTAAATGGCTCAAACTAACCTCCATCTTTGCTATTGACAAATTACAGATACAGAATTCAGTTTTCCCTAAGTACATTAGAATAAAGTAAATAATTGCCTTGCATTTCATATTTCCATCAATGACATAGAACACAACGGTGGAAATTGTGATTTTCTTAGCATTAAAAATCAAATACTATAAATTTATTGTATGATTAGTTATGTATCATTCTCCTAAGTTATCTCAAGGTAATGAACTTAAGAAGCAAATTGATGTAGCAGCATATGTTGAATGTTCTCCTACACACAACGATATGCGCAAATGAATTAATATTTTTTTGTATTAACACTGAATATTGTTTAATATACACATTGTTTGTCCGGCTATGTTCATTTACAACAGAGTCACCCATGCATTTGGGTAATAAATATTTGTTATTTATATAAGGAAAACAGATGGATGGTGAAGAGGACAATGAGGATTTGATGAAGAAAAAATGGTTGATATGAACATGGGAAAACAGAGGTGATTTATTCTTCACTCATGCCCTTTCATTCTTAAAATTTGTAATTAACAAATTTGTGAGAGTTGATAATAAAGGGTTATTTATACAGTTTGATTCAAGGTTGAGGCATTATAAGCAAACTGTACATAACGGTGCAATAAATAAAAGGAAAGAATTTGTTCTTACCAAATTCAATATCTGAGTGACCGAGTTATCAAAAGTGACAATTGCTCCATCTATGCTATGTCTTTAAATGGTATGATAAAAGACGTTTAAATTTATAGGGTCATTTCTGTGTTCTTTAAAATTGTTATATAATATGATATTGCTACCTCACCATTTGAATTTTTAGTGACCACTGCATTTATATCCTTTGAGAATAGTTTTCCAATTTCCATATCTAAACCTAAACCATTTCCGATTGCTCTTATTAGCTCTTACTTTTTCAATTATATTTTTTGCTGTTGTTCAACTAATAATACCATTTTTGTCAAGACGTAACACTTGACAACGTGCTTATTGAACAAAATTCCTTTTCTGTGTTTCTTTTTATTAACACAAAGATCAAATACCCTTTGTTATTCGAAAATTTGTGCTTGATACTTACCATAAAATTTTGTTATGCATATTTCTAATAGTAGGAAATCCTTCTTAAAGGCAATACTTTCCATACAAGGTAGATTGTGTTTAAACAATCTTACATCAAATTCATATGTACTCTATTAGTATTCAATACTTCTACAAAGTTTTAATATGATAATTTTAGGTCTGTCTATTTTGTGCTCCAATTACAATCATACTTTATTCACAATATTACACTGTTATTCTTGAGTAGTAAATTATGTAAAGAGATTTTTCATATTGATCAAAACATACTATGAAATGAAGTAAAAAAAATTCTGCCTATTTTATTGTAGATGTACTATTTTATTTATCCAGATATGTAAATATTGGTATTTGAATAAATATTTTATTTATTCATTTGGGTAATAAATATTTCCTATTTATATATATAGGAAACAGATGGATGGTGAAGAGGACGACGAGGATTTGATGAAGAAAAAATGGTTGATATGAACATTGAAAAACAGAGGTACTTTATTTTTCACTCATGCCATTTTCATTCTTAAAAAGCTAGCTCAATTAACAGCAGCCAACTTGAAATGTTATTGGCTTGATGCATTTATTCACTCTTTTATCCTTGACTTGAATTCTACTATAGGATTCATAATATACAGGTAAATAAGAAGAACAATGTTTATATTGAGATGGAAATGGAGAGACAGGGCATGATTGTGCATGGAATTTGTTCTGACAGTGCAAGTTATGTAACTTATTGGGCTTTTCAGGTTAAATTGTTATCTAATACCTGCGAAAATCTTCTCAACAATATAATGCTTATTCATGTTACTAATATTCTTTCAGATATTCATGTGAAAGGCCCGTACGGTGCCCAACTGCCTGGATAACGTATGGAAAGGTGGTAACGTTGGATAAATTGATCATTCCATACAAAATCTACATGTTGCCTTTATATTCCAAAGTTCAGTCTGATGAAAGCAGAATAGAGTTATCAAGAGTACAATAATATTATAAACTATGTTATTTGTACCAAGTTCATCCTCATGGCAGTAATTTAAATTTAAACCTTTTTTATATTTTTACATACGCATATCATCTGTGACATGATTTTATTTTTTTTGTCCATTACTTCATATTGTTAATATTCCACTAATAGGTGCTATGTTTAACGTACTAACAACAGCCAACAAATCATGGGAAACCAAACAAAATCGTCAGAAAGAATAACTTGAAATCAAAACACCAACTGCACTTTACTAATAGTCGATCCAAACCTCCTTAATACTGAACCATTCTCATTACATATCTCTACCACTGCACTAGCAACTTTGGTCTTACACATACAAAATATTATCACATAAACTCAATTTACTCAAACGTTAACTTCTATTTAGCTTTATTAAACTTCCAGATAACTTTCTCTTATGCATAATAGTCTTCAACATACATGGTCGCCATTTCATTTTGACCAACTCACGTACGCCTGTGAGTTCCCATACATTTCTTTTAACAATCATCGACGTACTATTAATTAAAAAATCAACAATCCCACATTTCTTCATATATTATTGATACCGTAAATAATTCATGAAGCTCACATCTCCAGTAATTTCTTAAACAGAAAAGTATTAGCCCTACATACAATATTTGTGCAAAATTTAATGCAACTATTTTGTTGCTGATGTGCAATAAAATTGGTCCTACATGCTAATAGTATACAATTGTATTATGCAATACCAATTTGCCCGAATATTTCCGTACGTATGACTGCTCATTCAGACAGCTACATTAATCTCCCCACTGCTTACTGCCCCACGTTTTAACCATTATGCCCATGCTTTGAATACAGCTGTCCTCTGCAAACCTGTATATTAGACTACTTACTCTACACACGTTATCTCTTCTCACTCTTTGGATTATAAATGTTTTTCTACTACTTTTTGGAACAGGCACTGACTCAGTTATTCACTACGCTTTAAAAAAAATTTGTACCCACGTTATAAATACACCAAAACATCTACTGTTGCTGCAGAACCTTATGCTACATTCAAAAAGGCATAACTCCACATTAGTGGTACTATTTGTTTATTTTTCACCAACTACATACAGTTTAAAAAAAACATATTGTTCATTATTTCTTCCGTACAAAATTTCTGAACTTCTGTGGACAACCAAAACTTGAACATATCTACACTTTTACACACCTATATTATGGATATCCCAATGCATATGTCCCCACCTCCTGCAGTTATATTGCTACATTATTTTTCCATCCAACGTCCGTTTTTCACCTTCTCCAACGTTACGTGCCATGCTGCCAACCTTCACTTTACGCATTTCTATCCCCTCCGAAAAAGTAAAACCTTCTGCCACACATTTCTCCCTAATTTATTCCACTGTACCAAAGAGAAAATTTGCTCTCTCCCTGTTACGCACACGTCCAACGGACGTGCCACCATACTCGTATACTATAATATATGGTCAACCCAAAACAGTCGATGGAGCAAAGAAAGCAAAGTAGAACATCCAAATACTAATGTAATATAATAATACTATTTGGTAACAGGATAACATACCTATGGCATGGTGAAGGACATTTATGGTTATTACATCGAAGCTTCCTCCCACATATCTGAGCATTCAGTTATCAACATTTATGTAAGCATTTATAAATAATAAAGGTGATTCTATACTGCGGGGCAAACCTCTGGGCATGGTGGGCAATCACCATCACAACAACGGCGACGACAAGCATGGCGCCCACAATCTCGCACTGTTTGGCACTTTCTATCGCACACAAAATCTTGATAGCAAGGAACCTATATTTGATCAAAGAATTTGAACAGATGGCATCAATTTTCAGCGCAGCAGCTTAATATTTAACTAGTGTGTAAACGTTCCATTGTGCATAGTAAATGTTGTAAAAACACAATGTTTATATTTTAGATATATTGTTAAAAAATGGAATTTGTTATGCAATGTATTGTGAAATTGCGATAAATGAGTTATAAACTGAACTTTATTTCAAGTACAGAAATTTTGTTATTTGATTTATATATCTTTACATTTGGATACCACTTAAATTTACCATTTTTGTTTATATATATGAGGCAGGTATTGAATTTGTTGCTTTTTAAAATTTAATATTTTTTATACGAATTAATGTCATTGGTTAACCACTTTTATTTTAGTAATTTAAAATTTGAGATTTATTAATTTTTGTTCGCTAGATATTTATGTAAATTTTGAATTTGATATTTAATGTTTAAATACATCTGATTAGATAAATGATGTAAACTGAATTTCAGATATTTCTTGGGAGAATGATGAGCATATTGAAAACAAAAAGTGTAGTAACAATGAGTCGATATATTCAGATGAATTCAAATTTTTTGCAACCAATCTCAAAATATTCATTCAAAATAAATACATGATATTATCAGATATATACAAAATATTTAATTTTAGATTAAAAATGGAAAGTGGAAATATAACTTGAAATGTGAGAAATCATATTGTTACGTTAATTTTGTTAAACATGTTTTAATTTTTAACCCATTATTTCAATAATTGAGGTTCCCCATAAATTAAAAGAAAAAATAGTCAAACATTTATCCAAAAAGAGATACCAAGTATAAATTTACTTTTTCTATGAATTGATTTAATTTATAAAAAATAAATCAACAAATTAGGCTAAAGGACTTCTCGGCATAGGATAACAAGTTTTTAGGACAATACTTCAGAATAATTTGTTTTAACAAAAGAATAAAATTATTATTTTTCTAAAGGAAATGATGAATGATAAATTAAATCGTCATTTTTCTAAAGAAAAATGATAAATGTCCTTGAAACTAATTATTCTGAAGTGTTGTCCTAGAAACTATTACCCTGAATTATGAAGCCCTTTATGTGAAAATCCCCTAAATTGTATTTATTTCAAATAAAATTGAGTGAAATGTAAATATGTATAAAATCGTATGAACATAGAGAAATAACAATCAACAAATGTGAATATTCTATGATTTAATGTAAAGAAAATCACTCTTAGTTTAAAAGGCAATAAATCAACATATGTGAATATTTATGTACTAAATGGATTTAGATGAGAATTTAAAATTTGAAGGACTTCAATGTGAAACTATTGAAGAGAATCAATGAGAACCAAGTAGATGCTTATGTTTTCCTATTATTTAGTAAGGTTCATATATTTACATGTATTCAATGAGAACCAAGTAGATGCTTATGTTTTCCTATTATTTGGAGTTTGTGCTATGAATTCAATGCATACTTCTTAAATATTCAACTAATAATTATGAGGCATAAATTTCGAATATTTCCACTTTGTTCAATCCAAAGTGAAGTTATCGATGGCTATCTATCTTCAATACACATACATACATATAGTATATAAAAAGTTTTTATTCACATAAGGTGGTCAGTGAATACTTGAAAATCCGAAGGTACATTTGCATAAGTGTTTGAAAAATGAAAAAAAAATTATTATAAAAATAACAAAAACAAACATGATGGTATTCACATTCGAAAAGCATCCATCTGCAGTACATGAATACAATATTATAAAATGAATGATTGAGATTAGTAATGTTTTATCATGTTTTAGGCAGAAAATTGTTCTTAAACATCAAATTTATTATGATATTACTTGTATTTTTTTATAGAACAGGCATAAAAACGACTCTAGATTGAATCATATTTGTATTTCTACTATTTAATCTATTAACGGTAAATTAATGAATCTGGTATATGTTTGATATTCGCTTACAGAAATATCTAGTATCCAAAAACAATAGCATCTATGCATATAACACTATTTGTATATGAACAAATTCATTGATATGCCTAAATTCACAAACAAAAAAGAAGAAGAAAAATACCGATGTCATACATCCATCAAGACAGTTACCTTTGTAAAAAAAAAGGGTTTCGATCATGTCTCTTCTCAGAATTTTCACATGGTATATCGTACCGGATGATATCTTAGACAAGACAAGTGTATATCGGGTGTACATCGCGAATCGTAAGATACATCTACGTATTAACTCGGGGTTTCTTATGTGTTTAAAATTGATGGATGTTTTAATAGTTATTGTCTACCAAAATAAAACTATAACATATTTGATTTGCGTGCAACAACAATTGAAGTACTAAAAAGAGAAAATTAAATTCTTTTTTGAGGAGACTAGTAGCTTGATTAATATAGCGGTAACTATAGAATTCTTCTCATTTAAACATTGATAAAAGAAATAAATAAATAAATCAAATGTAACGACTTATTCGGGAAAGTCATAAAAATAGGATTAAATAAATAATTAATAGTTGGTATGATAGTTTCATTTGGACTCATAAAAAGGTAAAAATGTTGTAAAAAAACATAAAGTATATAATTTCGAATGAGATGAGATCTCTGAGCAGATAATATTCTGGACAAGATGTGTGTCAAATGAGGTATGAATGAAATTTAATGTTTTGTATAGCCCAATCACATAATCGAGAACATAAGTAAGATTTGAATATCTGGTCCATGGAATTAGTCAGCGAAAAATTTGTTTACATCATTATATCATAATGATAGTGCTCTTTCTAGAGAACTGCCTTTGTTGTATAATAAAAAAAATGTGGATAAATAGACAATCGGGGTTAATCTTATTGCTCTATAGGACAATCAAAATATAATTTTGATTGTATATCTATTGATATAGTTTTGAAATGGAAGGGTTGAATTAGCAATTCATTTTCATCATTAATTCATGTTTATTTCATTTGTAAAGATATGTTCATATGATATGCAAACTACGATAAGGATACAGCCACAAATTATTTATAAAGTGCATTAAACATATGATACTTCTTAATAAAAGATAGTCAGGACACGCTAAAGACTAAATGATAATTGATATTATGATTTAGACAGAAATTGAATTAGAAGATGCAGTAAGAAACCACCAGTCAATTCCCAATGTATAACAGTAATAGTGTAATACTAGCACATGCATAGCTACATGATTTTTATTAACTAAAATATAGACCATTAGTGAGAATTTTTAGTTTTTTTGATACTACACAACTACTAATACTTAAATAATTAATAAGTAAGAGTCCCAATATTTATTGGTTAGGGTATAATTATTATTTCAAAATATTCATTTTACAAAGACAATTATTAATAACCATTTTACAGAAGACAAGTTGCATGTGTAGAGGCAAATTTGATGCTAGAGCTTTGCTCTACCCCGGACAACATAGTTAATCCACTGCTCAAACAACATGGAAATAACAAACTAAGAAAAGGTTCGCATACAAACACTGACCTCTTTCTTCGACCCCCTACACCTACATTGTTTCAAGACAACCATCCTACACGTCTCCACACACTTTCCCCTATGACACCGCTCCATACACCTATGCCTTCCACATCCCAACACTTTCTCACAAGTCGACCCACAGTTCGCGACCTGAACATCACAATCCACGTCCTTATACTCCTTCTTTCCACAAGGACACGTCCTCCTCCCTTTCAACAAGCACTCTCCACACTCCCCCTCGTGGCACCCTTTCTCGCACCTATGCCTTCCGCACCTCAACATCCCACCACAGTCCTTCCCACACCTAAAACCCCTCTCCCAACACTCTTTCTCCTCCTCTGTCCTCCCACATGCACATTTCATCAACCCCTTTACCCTACATGGAGGGCACTGACCTGAATGACACTTCTCCTTACATGTATGTACTCCACACTTCAGCTTCTTCGAACACTCACTGAAACATGAGTACTCTTTCCCTGCACATCGTCTACTCGTAACAACAGCCCCACAGAAGCATTTACCTGTTACAGTCATAGGGCATGGTGGACATGGCCCAGGGTGGCACAAAAGAAGGCATTTGTGACCACATTCTGGTTTTAGATCTCTGTCGCAGACTTCTCCACAGGAATGGGGGAGGATCCATGGGTCGAGTTTGGGATTCTCCTGCTTTCCACAGAAGCAGTGGTAGGTTTTCGGGGTGTGGGACTTGGGAAAGGAGTGGCGGCACTTGGGGCAATGCCAGGAGGGGTGGTGGTTGATTTTGTTGGGATTGTTGTTGGATTGGGACTGGTGCGCCCAGGACTGGATGCAAGGAAGGTGGAAGAGGGCGTGGCAGGAGGCGGAGCAGGACCATGTCGGGTCAGAGGGCCGGATGCGTGTTAAGCAGATGAGGCAGGTTGGGATCGACGGCGAGAGGAACGATTTGAGTTTCGAGAGATCGGGATCGGTGGACTTTGTTTTAGGGTTTGAGGAGGAATGGCTGAGGTATGAGGAGAGGATTGAGGTCTGGAATTTTGACGAAGATGATGATGTTTGTTCGGAGTCGGAGTTTGAGTAGGAGGAGTCGGAATGTAAATCGGGATCCATATCGGAAGTAGACATGTTTGATAGATGTAGTATGTTTTCAGGACAGATTCAGTATAGATTAACGTGGATTTGTATTAGGCAATTATTAGTAACTAGTATGAACCCGTGCTTCGCACACGGGTAGAAAAAAAATATTTTAGTTGCTGGCAGGGAAACAAAATATTTTTAAAATAATAAGAATATTCTATTTACAGGAAGTAATGTGAAAAATTATTACAATATCAAATATAAATAATAATATAATTACACAATTCTTACTAAGTCAATGTAGTAATAGAACTGAATGATCTCAAACATACTTGTAGTCGGTTGGTTTAAAAGGGCAAAGTGTACTTGTCATTGGTGGAGAAAAAAAAGCAGATGCGCTAAGTAGTAAAAAGCATGGGTCATGCAAAAGATAGGACTAAAGGCATTTAATAAAATAATGTTTCCAGTGTACGACATGTTGTTCATTATTCATTAAATAGAGTCCTGTTTTAATGCAGCAAAAAAAATCATGATATATATTCGGCTGTCTTATCTGAATGCTTTCAAAACATAGGCAAAACAAAAAGTGTTTGATACTAGGGCTGCACAAAGTATGGGTTGGGTCGGGTCAGACCAAATATTTCATCCGACCCGCATAGGTATGGGTTTAAGGTAGCTCAACCCGTATCCGACCCTATATGAGGTTGGATATGGGTTGGGTCGAAGTATGGGTTGGGTCGGGTTTAGTAGGGTTGGGTTGGGTTGCATGAGTCTAATAAAAAATGAGAATATAAGGGAATATTTTCAAAAAATAACATTAAAATGTTCTACATAATATATTAGATTTTAGCTAGCATAACGCACTTAAACTAACTAATTCATTATAACATATATTTTATTAAAATTTCATTGTAAAACACATCATATGAAATTAGTTCACTACATAGTAGAACAAGTGTTTTTATTTTAAAATACATTAAAATGCCCTTTGGAATATCTTTGCCAAATTCTATCTTGTTTGGGTTGACATAAAATATGCTTTTTCGTATATTTACTATAGAATACATAAACATTATTCTAGGATTAGACTATTCTAATTTTAAATGTATTGATATTAAATTAGGTTTTTAATATAGGGTTGGGTTGGGTTGAACAAAATAACACACCCGACCCATATATAGTATGGGTTACAAATTGTAACCCATATCTGACCCGAACTAGGATGGGTTGGGTTGGGTTTATGTGGGTTGGGTCGGGTTGGTGGGTTGGGTCGGGTTGGATATGGGTTGTGTGCAGCCCTATTTGATACTATTTCTACAAAGACATAATGACTTTCTACAGATATTATATAAATGTATGGGAAACTCGTGGGCATGAGATATAACACAATAGTGGGGCAATAGCATTATAGTATCAGAAAATTTGGTTTTACAATTTCTTTAATGATGACATAACACAACAGAGGCATAATAACATTATAATAGAACAAAAATCCATTTCCCACAAAAGGTAGCTGAGCAATAGGTGAACCGCAATGACTGATGCTTTTTCAATTCAATCTCCAAGTGCTCTCAACTGAAGAAATTGAGTTGTTAAATTTATTTCAACTTTTAAAGTAATGTACAACAACATTGTTAACAAATTTTCTGAATAACATATTGGTGAAGCTTGGCCAAAACATTAAGAGCGACCTGGATAATTAACAAATGTGAGTACGTAGAGGATTGAATAAATTCACTACGATGCTTGAAATGAAATGAAAAAAATCCTGTAAGTAGAACAGTGTAAAGTATAAGTTAGAAATTGAATGTAGGCCCAAAGCAAACACAAAAATGATAAAATAAATAAGAAAGATGGTAATAAAACGCAAAGTAAGAAAACAATGGTTTCAAATTTTCCCATCTACCTCATTTAAGCTATTAGACACTCTGACCATTTTTTTAGATCTGAACTATAATTTCTTCTAACAATGAACATCCCCTATATTTTTTTCTAGAAACACATTTTCGTTTACCAACATGATATAATGGTGAGTGGTAGGTCCTAAACATATGAAGGATTACAATGAGCACACTGTAAGTCAAAAACTGATAAATGACTAATAATATGATTAGGAAACAAAATACGATTCATGATGTATACAACAATGATCCACTTCCAAATGGTAAATTATACTCATATGCACATGTTAAGTTGAGCATGTTGCATTTCATATGCACTCTGAAGAACCATTTACCTCTATATTGTCAACTCCAGTTGAGTATTATAGACCATAATCTGCAGTGAGAATAGAAATATTGGTTGATTAATACTGGAAAAGAAATGTAACAATAAGATTGGAATGCCAAATTTTGATGTGAAAGATTAGCATGCTAAATTTTGATGCGAAAAATTAGCATGCTAAAATTTTCTACTTTAAAAAATAATTTTCAATCTAAATGTTTAAGTATTTGAAATTTTACAAAAAAAAAAAAGAATGCAAGCTACTTTATAATACAAATTTATCAATATCATAAATACACGGTTAGAGGCATAAATTTTGATGTAAAAGAATGGTATACTGTTAGACCCACATTGCTATTATTTATGACAATAGTCATAATACTTTTAGCATACAAATTCTCTTTCTAAAGTTTGCAGTGGTTCAGTCATTTATGCAAGTATACATATTAGTTTACTTAATTGGGGAAACATGGATCAACACTGAGTGTGTAAATGAACCTTTTTCCTAGGTTTTTGCATGTTAAAAGTTGTTGCCAAAATTCATTTATAATATATAATACAACTGAATAAAATGTATCGATACCACACAAAAACAATATGAACCTAAGAAGTAATGAACATACCTAACTCGAGTAGAGGGCCAACATACGATGAAGCTGACAAATTTTTTATCTCAACGATAGAAACATTTTAGTGCATAGAGCCAAAAAGAAGTCGATCGCCTCCTGAAGAAATTTAGAACTATAATGCAGTCCACCATTTTCAAATTGTTTATTGTTGTACTCTATATCTAAGTCTAAGTGAATGTCAAAAACAAAAATACCAATTGCAAGTGAATGCGCACAGGCATTGACCTATAGAGAAATAAGTGTGCGCACAATAGATTTTTGTCATAACGAAGATTTTGCACTGAACTAAAAGCAATGACTAACTATGCTATAAAAGCCCTAAACTAAATTTATTTTACTTTTTACTTGTTTAATAAATTTATATGGAGTTTGAATTAACTGATAATTATTGGTTATTTATTCTTCTCTAATGTACATCATCAAATCACAATTTATGCAGAAAATTAATTGTTGCCATTAGCAAGTACTATTTTACACTTTAATTTATGGTACATCCTGTTTAGTTTAGTCACACTTTTCATATTTTTATTGTTGATTTATTAATATAAATTATTCTGGTTATTTCCATCCAAGACGTTTATATAGTTTGCCAATCATGCTTATGTTAATGCTTGTTTACACATGAACACACACACACATATGTATGTATGTGTGTGTGTGTGTATGGTAATGCTTGTTTACTAAGACGTGAATTCACATTTGAAGTATTCATGACCCAAAATGTCATGTCCACTAAAGAATGTGCACATATTGTTTGTAGGTTGGATTGGCTAGAATTATTCATGACAACAACTTTGATTAGGTAGAAAAATTAACCTATAGTTGGATTAGCATGAAATTTGAATGGATCAAATTTGAGATTGGAAAAATGGTTAATAAATTTCGAGCCATGTTTTGATTTCACCATTTATACGTTAAAAACCTGAAAGTATAGTATTTTTCTTCTTCCGATGTTCAATTTTCACTCATGATTTTACTATCCTCAAGACCATAACTCATTCACAAAACCTACATTGTATGAGTTGCAATTGAAAAAAAATGATTGGTAGGGAAAAAAGAGATAGTTGGCAAAGAAGTACTTATGGAAATTTGTTCGAAGGATAATCTATGGAAAGCGCTTACAAAAATTGTGATATGTATGAAGATAAAGAAAACGCATACATTTTTTGTTTAATAACTAAGGAAATACAAAAACGCTATAATGACCCTTTTTTGAGTACATATACCTACCTTAAATTAAATCAAAAGCCCCCTCCCCTTATTTATATTCTAAATCTAATGCTCTAGATTCTTCTAGCTTGTGAATCGATTCTTCGGATTCGAGTAATGTAGCATCATCCTGGAAAATATGATTTTTAAAGTAAAGATTTAGATGTCCCAATAATTTTCTCTTACAGACTGAGTTGCACATAATGATTTTATAAGAAGATACTAATTCAAAATATATTCCAACTTATTTTACGTAAAGTGAACACATACTAAATGGGTATTATGTCAAAAAAAGATATTGTTTTGCATGAATTCACTCTTTGAAGCGAATTTAAGAATGCTTACTTTTACCTGGATCTTGAATATAGTGACTGGAAAACAATATAGGAAAAAGATGTAGCATAACCAAAGATGGAACTAAAATTAAATTACTTAATAAGAAGTCTTTAGTAAGAAAGAGAGTAATGGACATGATTAGGTTAATTACAAAATAATACTTAGTAATCAATTATAGTTATATTCTTCAATAGTACATCTCCTAAGACTACAAATTCTAATGGGTTTCCAAGTATTAACATTGTACATGTATGGTTTTGGTTTGGTAGTAATGCTTCAACCCAAGAAAAGTAAATATTTTAAGTTAAGGGATAATCCATTCTACTACCTTCGTAAACGTAAATCGCCTAACGTAATCCTTCGTCCACAATTAGCATTTAACATTCTTTCACAAAAATTCATTTTAGTGAATTTTTTCTAATATAAAATGTATCATAATGAAAACTAATTTCATAACACGTGCATAATTTACGTGCATAGAACGTTGTCACCCTATGACCATTTTAATGTTTTTATTTGTTATAAACTAATTTAAGTAGAAGTTATTTGTGTTAATTAAGAGCAAAGAAGGCTACTCTTCCATTGATGGTGAGATAGACATGCATGCCTTTTAGTTCATTGCTTAGAAACATCAGGCATGCCTTTATGTTTACGGTGGGAAAATAAGTTAAATTTCCTATACATTTGTAAATCATGAAAAAAGTTATAGTTTTACATGCTCGTCGTATTTTTGCAGCTCTACTTATCAACCAACTTATAATTAATGATTAGTGTGATCTTCTTTCTTATCTATATATATTCTTTATTGGTGTAACAAATGACCAAAATCGGTGTGCATCCTTCTTTTTATTAGTATTTGCTTAATAGAAATATACAAAACAATCGCATTATCGTAATAATGAAATAAACATGCCAATTGAAAGCAAATGAAACTGACCTTAGGTACTCAATATGATCATCATCAAGATAAACGCTACTAACAGGGGAGCAAGTCCGTCGTAAAACTAATATAGTGGATTCCCCAACAATTAAAGTTAATATAATAAAACTGCTAATTTTAGACAAATTAATACCTCATTTTAGTGACCTGAGTTCGATATACTGGTTTTATAGAGCAGCGATCATGCCCTTTGGTAATCTTTAAGAATTGAATTCAGTTTGTCAAGTCCAACTTTGTTATCTTTACTTTTATTAACTTGTTCAAAAAATAACCTACTTGAAACACTCGTTTTGCTATATAAATAATGGTAAATGTGATAATTAAGTTGTATAAATATGATGATGTAGCAAGAAACTGTCTAAGTATTTGAAAATTTGAGGACTTCCTATTTTTGAATGTATTACACTATAAAGAACAAAAAATTAAAAGTAAAAAATCTAAAGTATCTTAATGCGATAGGACAAAAATATCTAGGTTACTATATAAGTAGATACAAACAATGCAAGAGAATCAGTTTAGTTTCTCCTAGTGATGCTGATTGTCTTGTTTTAACTTTGAAAACCATGAACAGAAATGAAACTCTCACAAAATTTCAACCTTTAAGAATTTACTTGACAAAAAGCAATAGCACTTAAATTAGCTTATGAAAACAATAAAACCAAGGAATTTCTTCACTTTATAACGATCTAAATTTTAATATTATATAACGTTGACATCGCCGTTGAGATTGGAAATGTTCGCTAAGTCTATAATCAAATCATTCGTAAGATATCCATAAGTAACGCGAATGCTTACACAAAATAGAAAAGGAATTGAAATTATGCTAAAATTAGCTATATGTTGTATGGGATAACAAAAGCTTCAACATGAGTTTATCTAATAGCATGATGCCTGAATGTCAAAGTTATAATAATCATAGTGGACACTTAAGTTGTCTATTAGAAAATGTCAATGAATTTGAAAAAGAAACAAAGCAAGTGTAGGGAAGTAAATTTTTTATTTTCAGGGTACGGAGTATATATAATCAAATTTTGAGAAATACTAATGATAAGTTTGTCAACTTACTTGTTTTCCTTTGTCTATATGGCTTACCTTCGAGTGTTTTTTTTGAACTATATGTAGATAAAAGATATAGTAGTAACAGACTATAATATGCTTGTTCTACCAATACTGGTCAGGGGAAGGCCAAATAGAAAACCCAGTAAGCCTAGAATATTAACAATGCATCAAACCATACAGGTCTACAATTTTGCCTACAATGCTGATGTAAGCATTGTTATAATTATAAATTTAGTTTTCTTTTAACAGTAATGCATTGTATGGTAACCTTTTTGATATTAAATTAGTAAATCAATAGTCAGTAACTTTGGTTTCATTGTTTGTTGTTAACAAGTTAACGGTTATGGATAACAGAAAATTGAAATTAAATGGAAAATTAAAAAGAAAGGCTAAGGCAACCTACCACTGAAAATATTAAGTTGGACTGGGCTTCTTGTAATTGCAAAATCGCACACTCCTAAACATGTGTCGAACTTTGACAAAACATTAAGATCTGCAGCTGGAAGAGGAACCCACACAAACAAAAAATTATAGAATAATTAGTAAAGAAAAAAAAATAAAACAACAATTTTCTATAGTATATTTAACACTGTTTAAGAGCATAGCAGACTGAGACGTTGACCAATATGTACATGTCTATGTTTTATGCAACGAAAAAAGATTGGTTAAGGTACATGGAACCGAAGGCAAAATGCATAATTAACTCAACATTAAATAGCAGAATATTCTTGCAACCGTCTACAACACCTAAGAGAAGAGAAAGGTTTTGTACTGTGAACAATGATGCAGTAATATACCCATTTTCTTATCGATGATAATGCATTACAAAAACACATTTTTGTAATTCAAATAGTCGTCGAAGTCTATAACTGTAAAAATACGTTAATTTCATAAAAGCTTTAGAGTAATATTGGGGGAAGTAAAGATGGAGTCCATGCTACGAAAGGTTAAGCACACATGATCCTAGTTTATGCCTAAAAGGCCGCTTAAAAAGCCTGCGAAAGTTTGTTTAAAAATCAAGTATTGCTCTTTTTTTTAGACCGAGCAATACGCAATTTTTTAAACTGAGTAATACTGAGGTGGAAAAAAAGGAGTAAGCTCGGTTAAAAAACTGAGCATTACTCAGTACTGCTTAGTTTTTTATGACTGAGTAACTCAGTTTAAAAAACCGAATATTACTCAGTTAATTATCCTCTATAGAGTTTTACCTATATGGATGCAAAAATTATCTCTATCAACTAAGAGTAGAATTCTAGACCATGACCAAAATATATATATTTATGTACTTAAATAAGCAATAATTTACAAATATATTTCAAAACTTTTTAAATTTTGTATATGTTAAAAAAGTCTTTTAAATATAAATTCATATGGACTATTAGTTTTGTAATAAAAGGAAGAAAATATTTCACATAAAGAAAACTCAAGGAAAAAGAGAAGAGGTAATAAAAGCAAGGGTCAAGTGAACATCGCTATTGTACCTTTCCTGGATGTTGTCATTTGGTTAGTACCATTAAAATAATTGTTAGCTCACTACCACAACACAGATACATTGTATGCCCTACGTTATCATTTGATTAGGGATTAAAACCATGGTCGTTAAACTTTCTATAAAAAAATCAAATAGTAGACGACAATAGTAGGTTGGGCATTCATAACCCAAAAGTTCAAAAGTAATGGTTGAACCGAAGGAAGTGTTATTGAGGGAATTTAAACAACTATCAATTATCAAACAACTAACAAGAAAGGGAAAATCAAACCAGCCATATAAATTTTTGAAAAAATAGTCACTTTCACTCCTTAAAGAGAAATTAAATAACCAAAAATTATATGCTGTTATTATTTATACATTAAACAGTTACTTTGGATTAAAGTAAAAACAGAAATACTAATTATTAATGTCATCAAAACAAACCTATTTTAGTTGACTGAAACTACATCAAGTTAATTTTGTAAAAGTATGTGTGCAAATGATTTCGTTATATCATCATTACAACAACCTTAAGTTGGACATCGTATAACGGTATATGCTACACTTTGAGATAAATTACACAGTTTCTAGCAATTTATAAATTACCGTTAGCCAGGTCCTTCATTAAAACTGGAAGCAAATAGTTGACGACAATAGTAGCTTGGGCATTCATAACCCAAAAGTTCAAAAGTAATGGTTGAACCGGAAGAAGTGTTATTGAGGGAATTTAAGCAACTATCTTTATCAGACAACTAAGATGAAAGGGAAAATCAAACCAGTCATATAAATTTTCAAAAAAGTAACATAAAATTAGTGAAATTAAATCAATTGCATTACAATTGCAATGAAATTGTAGAAACGATCAGAAAAGGATGAGCAGAACTTGTTACAATCAAACAAAACATGAAAATTTCATACGAAATAAGCATGAAATATCGAAAGCTTAATATCATAATACCTCATAATATTCTGATTCTTTGTTCGATAGTACAAAAACTTAGCGGAGCAGCGACGCTTTTAGGGTTAGGGTTTAGCGATCTGTGACGAAGGGAAAGAAAGGACGTAAATCCAAGTCGACATAATTCAGCGAGTATATATTGGGAAATGAAGATATTTTAATACAGTAAAAGATATTTGTTTATTATTTTATTGCGTAAGTAGTTTATATTATATGCACTTAATGCTTTTTAGCTGCTCGAAACTATTTATTATCATCATATTTGTTAAATTTTAACACTTTTATAACTAATCGGATTGAAAAATATTTATTTTAAACTAAAATTTTTTTTTTATAATTCTTGATTTATCGGTCGTTAGCGGATAGGATAATTATCCGATATCCGTCTGTATCCGTGGATGCGGATGCAGATATGGCACTATTCGCATCCAAAAAATCTGTTGACAGGCCTAAATTCAAGCAACATTAAAATCATTGTAGTTAAGGTATGATGACTTAACATATTTGTTTTGTCAATGATGTGCTACTATTGTCCTATCTCCCTTAAATATAAATGTTGTCAATTGGAATAGCAATATCCATATCAGCATAGGCGTATCCAACACCATTGATTCTCAAGAGGAAGAGAGTGTGAAAGAAATTAATTAAAATGAAATAATAATATGTAATTCCATTTTATTTGTATTCAAACTTGTGGATTAATTTAGAAAGCACTAATTAGTAATCAATTCCTTTTAATTAAACCTAATCATACTCTATTATAAATAAAGAAAAATATGTGTAAATTGACAAAGCAAAAGATATTGAAGACCTTGTTATCAAATTTATTTCTTTCTAAAAAGATAAATCATATTCATAAGGATCAAAACTCACACAACTGAATTTTACCTATTAGTTAAATAATTTTCCTAACAGCCTTTTGCTGTAGTAGAATAACCTGTAAAGATGGAAAATAATTTTTTTTGATGATTATATCACACAGATAAGTTGACCAACAATAGTTATGAATAATTTTGATGTTGCTACAAAAATCTATGACGATTTTATTGATGATTTTCACACTACATAATTTGTTGCCTAAACTTCCAAATGAATATAGACCAGACCCACAAAACATGATGCACGCTCTAAAAAAATTGTCATCAACTCATGTCAGATGACAACTTTTAATATTATGTTTGATACATCACATACATGCAGACATGTAGTCATAACCAATACAAACAATACCTGGTAACATTCTCTATCCTAAACTAAAATCAAATTACTCATGAATTGCACAACAAAAAATAATTCGCTCTGAAACACAACAGTGGTTATGGCACAAGTTTCTGTCCATGAAAACACAATAGTGTTTCCGTTATTGTATTAAAACATGAATTTAGTTTCAAATAATTATTTGTTCAACAGCCTGTGTCATGCAACCTTTGAATTTAAATGATTTGGAATGCACATAATAACCCATGAGGACCCATGTTTCTTGTCATTTGTAGATTTACATCATGCAACAGAGCAGTGATAACAGTATTATAAACAAACACCAAAGGCTATGAGTAAGAATTTTTTTAACATAGCACTTGTTATGAGCATAATCACTGTAATAAAATTGAAATGTAAAATAACTAAGATATAGAGGGAATAAATAAATTACCGAACCTTCAATATTGAACGGTTTGGTGAATGTTTGTTTTTCAAATTTTTGATAGCTTGTGGGAAACTGCCATTTTGGAGATCTAGTCACTGATGCAAAAATTTATTAGATTTTAATTAACAGTTAACCACCTAAATGATATTGTTCACCACAGGAAAATGCAAAAATATATCAGATTTTGATTTAATACAAAGGTGACGGTGTAGGAGGGTTGACTCAAGTCAGTGATGTACTGAAAATTACAAATCAAAAGATCAGGATATGTAAGTCTAAATGACAATAGGAAAATGCAATGAATTCACATATTTATATCGCTCTTACCATCCACTAAGATATTCTAAAGCATCCACATGATCAATTTATTCAATATTTTAGCCTAAACTATGCTTTAAGCTCAAATATTATACCAATATGTGCTAATCTAAGATTCTACTTCAGTGGCGACTGGGATTATATATACAAATCTGGCAACAAATTATCAATATGCGAAAACAAAAATCATCACACAATAAATATAGCTGAACAATGATTATTCGATTGCCAAAACAGATATTTGAACGCTCCAATAGAAGATGTAAGGGTCAAACTTCAGTCAGAAACATCCCCGAACTGGAATGTGGAAATAAAGCATAATGGAAACTATTCGTTCAGGGTAGAAAGAAACATCGACCTGGTTCCCTTTCGTTGAATGTTGAACAACCACTAACTATATTCAATGAGTCAAGAACATAAATTTATGAACAGACATACCCGATTTTTGGTCCATACACAAAAAGGAGGAAGTGCCTCGGCAAGGCTGAACGGGTGAAGGAATCAAGCTATTGGTGGGAAAGCGACACCAAATCGATCCAAAAGACGGTCGGGTGTAAAGTAAGGTGGCGGACGTTGGGTAGTAGTTCGGAAGCTAAACGCCGATGGGAAATCCATGACAACAGGGGAGATTGCCGTGATAAGCAGCCTTCGTTGAAACCTACTCAATTGAAATAATTCACTTCAATAGGGGAGGTATCTATTGTTATCTTTGGGCATTTCATGGGCATTAAATTGGCAGACATTGGGTCTTATGATGATTAGGGTTAGGAGAGAAAGAGAAGAGAAGAAAGCAAATTTCATTTTTCTTTGATAAAATGAAAGGGGAGGGTAAATTTCAAGCGACTGCAGTTGAGTTGAGAAAGAGAAAGAATGATTTAGGGTTAACTCGGAGACTGTTCAGTTGCCAAATTTCAAGGGGGGCTGTGTGAGCTTGAAATTTAACTCACTAATAATAATATAGTATAGATTTCAATTTGTTCTTTTCACACCCCCATCAAACATTAAAACGTTATCCCTTACTATTTTACTCTTCAAACATAAAAGTGACGTCTCAATTATATTTTTCTATTAAGAACGATGATGATTTTACTATCTAAAATGAACGTATATGTTCCCATTCCATTTAACGTGATTTTAGTATTTTTTAACAGTTTTTCTGTTATATTTCTTTTTTGTTAATCAATTTTTTTTTATTTTCACAAAAATGCATAATATCTTATTTATTTGTAAAAACATTGTTCTTGACCCATTCGAGTTAATGTAATGGTAGTTTGAAATTGATACCAACTTAGTGTTTGTACATTAGAAAATAATGATGGAACCTAGTGTATTTGAAGCTTGAAAAGTGTAGAAACTTTGTGCCTTGTGCACTAGGGGATGATGACAACCGCGGTTTATACTGAAAATGCTATAATAATAATCTATGTGAATAAATTATCCATTTCCATGTATATATAGACTCAATCTGGATTGCATGCTAACAATGTTTGTGTTGTGGTTTTTGAATTGAACATTAGGGTAAAATTAGTATAAAATAGAATAGAAGTAGAAGAAAATTGCTTGTGTTGTGGTTTTTGAATTGAATATCAGGGTAAAACTAGTTTAAAATAGAGTAGAAGAAAATTGTGGGATGTGACCATTTTTGTAGAAAACATCGGGGCGACAAAGAATTTTTTTGAAGTGTTAATAGATGTAGCCTTTGCAATAAGCTATGTGATGAAAGATACATAAGCATTGCAAAATGTATCATAGTATAGAGCGCCTTTGGCAAATCTGGATTAAATTAACATTTTAAGCATGGATTAAATTAACATTTTAAGCAAATAAAAAAACGTAAAAAGTAAAAAAGTGTTCCAAATAATAAACTTGAATTGTGATAAAACTTAGTTATAAAATTTAGAACTAATCATAAACAAGCATTTGCTATTTATGACTTATCAAGTTATTTGCTATTCTATGTAATAATATTAAGTTATGGAGAACACTCAAACTACAAAAGTAACTTATTAGCTACTTTTAGCTTTTATATGTTGTTGTCAAACACCCTCATTCTAAAGGGCATTTGGAATAGCTCAAGAGTTTTATACTGCATTTTGTAAATATTACACCATGTAAACATTAAGTTTTCGCAAAAAAAAAACTAAAATTGATACATATTTAACGGGCTCTCAATTGTTAGATCTATGCAGTTAAAGCGCTCGGTAGATTCAATGCGGCAGAGGTGCAAAAAGTCATAACGGGGATATAGGGAGAATATAGCGGAATATAGCGGATGACCCTAAAATAGCATATAAAACTCGTACTTAATGTTTTTACAAATATATAAATGGTAATTAAATGAAAAATTAACATTCAATTGAATTATAATTAATACATAAATAATTTTAAATAAAAACATATGTGAATATACTGTAAATAAACGTAAAATTGTATATATAGCATAATTGAATTTAGTAGAATATTAGAGTATTTTCATTTCTGAAAATATATTAAAAATTCAATTAAATAAATTAATTTCATAATTTTTATAATGTATAAATATCATTTTTCAATTCATTTCTTTTAAAGAAGATATAGCGGAAATAGCGGAATATAGCGGGAATAACGGGATATAGCGGGGCTTAAAGCGGAAAGGCTATATTTGAGGCTATATGGAAAAATCATAGCGGTAGAAATCCGCTATGAGATATAACAGGGTAATAGCGGGGCTAACTACACAGTGTTAGATGGTAGTCAAGTCTCTCAATTATTAGATGGATGTTTAATAAGATCCCAGTCAGGTGCATGTGTCTCGCTATAAATTGTTATGGTTTCTTTTACTAGACGTCTATTTAACAAACTTCTAGTACAAGGTGTATGTTTGATAAGCATCTAAATAGTGAGAGTTTGTTTAACATGCATCCAAATGAGACTACATTTTTATGATTATTAGTTTGATTATTTTGCCCTAATTACATACCTTAACTGGATATTGGAATGTAAAAACAGCTAGAATAAAAAATTGATAGTTTATATGCTCATTATTATGGATGGTCTATGTGTTTAGAAATTTCAAATAGATGTTAAATTGGAGAACCTAGGTTTTATAATTGATTTTAATCGGGTGATTTGTAAAATGAGCATTCAAACTATATACAAGCAAAATATAACATTTAATATTCATCATCCTTTTGTATGAATATAGCTAATAATATAAATTGATGGACAGATAAATCATAGTAACCAAACACTAAATTTAACTTATTTTTGTTTAAAAGTCAAATAACATCTACATTTTTTTTAATTATCACTAGTGTGAACTCTTTCCATGTACAAGGTATAATAAAAGTAATGTTACCTAAAACAATTAATTAATCAATGTGATAGCATACAACGGTTACTCCAAAGAAAATCAAAATAGAATCATGTCATATAGTAACAACATATAGCGGGTTTCGCATTGAAATATAACATTAAATAAACTTTGAATATTAATACACTAAAATGCGACTAAGTTATAGAAACTGAGTTGCTGGTTAAAAATATAGTGAGAAAATTATCATTTCAAAGGTAATAATAGTAAAAGGAGAAGAATCACAAGTTCTTACCAAAGATGGTGATGACATCTCGATACTTACTTTGTAGAGAAAAATGAATTATATTCAATTTATCTTGCATTTTTTAATGAAAAATTAAGATGAAAGAAAGAGTGAAATACGAGTAATAGAGATTAAAAAATTAAGAGTTGAGTGGAGATAATAAAAAAAGGCCAAAAAAATTTGTTCGTGGGTAGACAAATGGACTCATAAATTTTGAGTTACATTTATATTTAAATATATTTAGTAAAAAAAAAGAAGCTTAGACTTTATGAAACATTAAGAAATTTGGATTTTTTTTAATTTTGAGAAAAATAAGCTGGACTATTTCAAAATTCATATAATATACAGTATTATATTAGTTCATTAAAATTTATACTTTTCATATCTGATAGTTTTAAATGAAAATTAAAGTTCAGAAGATAAACTGAGTTAGCACAATTTATATCTCATGTGTGTGCGCATATATGCATAATGGACAAACTCTATTTTCACACTTTTGAGTTTTACCATATTGCCCATGCTTATTAGTTCTATTAATAAAGTTTTAAGAACATTTTGGTATGTCAATATAACCACGTTGGGATCTAACAAGTTGTACAATGCAAATATGGAGAAGTTGCAAGGAAACGTGATATTGTTTGCATCAAATTGATTAAACATCCAAGAACATACATTTTGGTAGAGATTAGGATTCCAAGCGTGATCATAGTGCTAGTTTTAAAGAGGTGGGATATCTGATCGCCAAATATGTTAAGTTCGTACTCTAATTCATATCATAAATCATAGATAGATATACTAGATAGCAAGAATGAGTGTAGGAAAAGTAAAGACAGGCAGAATTTTTATAGTGATTCGACAAGCACTAGCTAACATATACTTTGTATCTTTTATTATGATTCTTCAATTTATAATTGTTACACCATTTGCTAAATCTCTCTAGATCGGTTACATCAATTGTAGGTTGCTAGATCTGTAATTGGCAAAGCTTTGATGTCGTAAATCTTGAAGTTGATCTACAACAGCTCAATGTTGGATGTTGGATTGGATGATTGAAGTTGATAGGATAAGATTTAGCAATTCCATGATGTCTAAAAGTGCTCCAATAATTTGGTTCAGTTAATTTTTTTAGTGGTTCTTTGTGCTAGCTACAAACTTGTATGTCATTACTGTTCATCCATGAAGTATTTATGGGTGTGACGATGTGAATGAGTATGTATGACATAGTCAGTTCGATCGAAGTGTGTTCGAATCTGTAGAAGTTGGTTTGGTTCGGTAGGAGTTAGTTTGGCAAACTCCCTATCAAACTGATTTTCTTGTCTGGTACTTACTCCTTACTGGACCATTTCTGATGTTTAATTCCAAACCAATCTTCTTTGCTTTATAACTTCTTCGTTTTAAGTCAGAATTAAGTAAAACTCAGACCAATAGCTTCATATCGTCGAATAAAACACTCTAATACCCCTAGATATTCAATTTGGATGGAGTAGGTAGCAACTCTTTAAGGTGGGGCTCAAATCAGCTAGGTAGTGAATCGATTTAAGACGATCATAGATTTTAAACTGTAGGTCGGATTGGAATGCAGTTTCGATAGAGGTGCATGTATTGACCTTAAGCATATTTTCCAACTGATTTGCGTTTGTACTGAGATTGTGCTAAATTTTTCCTTAAAATATACATTCAAATGTATTTATTGGTTAACACCTTATTTATTCATAGAGTGCAGTATTTGATTGTTAATGAGCTTATCAAGTGAGCTTATCATGTGGCATTTCAAAAATAAAAGGTGCACATGAATCATGTTTTTTTATTATAATGGTGGTGTCAAATATTCAAATGTACTGAGGTTCTCTCAAATTAAATTGGAAAAGGAATTTGAGGATTCATATCATAGTAGTTTTATGTAAATTTACAAATATTTAAGGAATTTAAAATAAGTTATACAACTTTTGTTCATGCTTTTATTTTAAGCTTACTAAGATTCATATAAAATGAATAAAATGTAGATCCCATAATATAATTTTCCATTCAATATGTACCAAAGTTGATGCTAAAAAATATAGCAACGAGTTTTGTGTGCATTTGTTCATATTATTTCTCAACAAAAAGAAGTTAGCTCACATATTTATTTATGTCAACTATTATCTATATGTATAACCATTATTTCACGATAAATGAATTCTCTCTAATTTTTTTCCACACACATCCAATGGATGTGCCTAAGATACTAGTATGTGTGTCTATATATATGTATACACATACATATACACATATATTAAAAAATGACACATTGGTTGAATTTTATTTAAATAGAGTGAATGAATAAAAGAGGATAAAACGAGAATTATTTCTCCAAGCCAAGTATATATCCATAATTAATGATAGTTATGTTTTGAATATATTTATTAATTTTATCCTAATTTACATAGAATCAATGATCAAACATAGATCATGCTTAATAATTTAAAATAATTATATGGAATAAGCTAGTTTTCGTTGTTAGATTTGGATAAACTAGCGGTATACTTTATATCTTATATATATCACATGAGATCATTGGTTTAATTAACAATAAAACTTAACATAAAACTATGGCACTCAATCCACACAAAAATAATCACATAAAACTACATGCTTTTCTTTCAATTTATTACTATATTTTTTTTCATTCTTTCTATTATTATTAAAAGTGTTTGAAATACATTATATTTTCAATGGAGTTTATATTTCAAAGAATAAAATCGACGAAATTCGAATAAAGATCGTGATTATTTAGAGAAAATAGTTGTAACATATAAGATCATAGGAGTTGAGCTTGGATTTTAATTGAAATTTATAAGTAAAATGGATTATCGAAGAAATAAAGGCTTTAAGTGAACTATGTTGCTTTCAAGATACATTAGATAAAATTAGTTTAATAGGATTCGAGCTTGGGTGATTTGGAATAAAGTGGGATGTGGAATTATTATCATTTAGAACTAAATTAAATCCCATTGCAAGATAATAATTTCTCCAATACGCAACTCATATTCTTATCTACCTCACTCCATACATTCACTATTTTTAAATAATCCAAATGATGTTCCCTTCCTCTTCTCCACACTTTCAATGCAAGAAAATATATATTATTCCCTTGGTTATTTCACATCTTCGCTTTCTTCTTCCTCCTTCGTTATTTCATATCTTCACTTTCTTCTTCCTCCTCTCACAATTTTGTTTCTTCCCCTTCTCAAGTTATTTATATAAAAGTTTCAATTCTCGCAATTTTGTTTCTTTGCATTCTCCAATTTTATTTTAACAATTCAATTCTCGATATAAAAAAAATTACAGTTCCCTTCTTTAATTTCGTAGTAACAAAATTCAATTCTCAACATAAAACGAATTAGGGTTCCTTTCTAATCGATTTATGTATTGATATCATAATTATCTTAACATGACTGTAATTTGTTCAAATTCATTAATATCTATTCACCTTTGTATACTCCATAATTATTTTCATTCATTTTATATTTTGCAGTGGTTGTTTTTTTGCTTGGTGCATTTAGATTTCTGATTTTTATGAAAATTATATTCTAAAACAGTAAAAAAACCTTGGATTACTGGATTGACAAACTCGAATTAAAGGTTTGAATTTTATTTTATTTCCTATTTTTCTTTTTAGTTTGAGGTGGAGCCTTGGCGCAACGGTTAGGTCCCCCGCATGGTGAGCTGGGGGCCTAGGTTCGAGTTCGGAAACAACCTCTTCGCAATGTGACAGAAAGGTTGCGTATATTGTTGGAGAAAATCCCTTCAGATGATTAGTCTAAGAGAATAAAAAACCCAACACATCGGAAAACAACTGATCATGATTGTAGTGAGATGATACAAACAGAGATAAACACCAGAACTGACAATCACAGATCTATGCAATGTAGAAATATAATTAACACCGGTATTTATAGTGGTTTCACTACCGCTAGGCAGTGTACGTCCACTTGGGGAGAGGAGATTTTATTAATCACTGAAAGATTAGAGTTACGAGATTTATTCACTTTTGGAGGCCATACATAAGAAGAATTTACAATACAGACAAAATTCTACAGAGTTTCAGCTCTCTAGAACGGCTGTCATTGTTGTCCAAAAGCTCCACTATTTATAGTGTGAAGAAATGAGGAGGGGTAGCTGCTATATAGCAGCCCTGGGATTTGGTTCGGCAGATCTGGTTCGGTAATGGCGTTTGGTTTGGCAAAGCCCATATCAATCTGGGTTCGACATCTCCACTTTAAGTTTGAACCGGCATTCCCCATTACCGAATGATATATTTCTTTTGGCATCCATCTGGTTCGGCATGCCACCGAACGAAATATTTTGTTCGGCATTATCCCCTTCATTGCACTGGCCACCGAACTGAAAAAAATGGGGCGGTGCTCCTTGCTTATCACCGAACCAAAGATATGGCTCGACATGCTCTTAAACATCACCGCTCCAAAGCCTTAGCTCCATCATGTCTCCACCGACCGAGCTCGCCACCACCGGACAAGAAATCTCATCCGGTACTCCACTTCACTGCTCCAGATTTGGAGCGGCAGCTACTCCTCCACCACCGAACCAAACTTTTGGTTCGGCAAGCCCTTCACCAAACGAAGTATATGACTTCCTCCTTCCTCGTCGATGCTTCTCCAATGGCCTTGCTCGTTCTTCAAATCATGAGTTGGAATTCAGGTATTAATTTCTAACAATCTCCACCTTGATACCGAATTCCATATAAGCCTTCCAAATTCATCTACACCTTCATGCTCCAAGCAATGGATACTTACCCAATGAGCTTCGGCAATGCCATCACCCATTACACTCTATCAACGTACTCCGACAAGGCCACCGCCCATCAACAAAGTGTACGAAGTACCTAGTCCGTGTAGAACCTATCAATCTACACCATGAAAACAAACGTCTCCATGAACCATCTCAACTCCCCCCCTCGTGCCACCTAGCACTTCATTAAGCGAAACAAGTCCGAGCAATGCTCGAACTTAGCAACATGCAACAACTTGGTAAACATGTCTACTGCATTCTCCTTTGTGTGAATCTTCTAAAGATGAACTAGCTTCTCTTCACTCATCGGGACAAGGAATGACTCTCTCACCTCAATATGCTTCGTCCTCGAGCTGAATGCTAGATTTTCAACTAAGTGAATTACACTCTGATTGTTACAGTACAATTCACTCCTTCGTATTCGAAGCCCAAATCACACAACAATCGCCTCAAATAAAGCGCCTCCTTAGCTACTTCAACTGCAGCTATGAGCTTTGCCTCTGTAGTGGACAAAGCCACAATCGTCTACAACCTCGCTCTCCAACTGATCGCTGTCCCACCAATGGTGAACACAATTCGAAGGTTGACTTCCTTCGATCTTTATCACTGACATAGTCGGAATCGCAAAATCCAACCAAGCTGAAATCTCTTCCTCTGCCGCCAAAGACAAGTCCATGATTTGGAGTTCCTCTAAGGTATCTAAAGATACACTTCATTGCTTCCCAATGCGTCTTTCCTGGATTCGCCATGAACCTACTCATCAATCCAACCGCCTGTGCAATGTCAGGCCTAGTGAAGACCATGGCATACATCAAGCTGCCAGCTGCACTTTCATATGGGACCTTCATAATATAAGCCTTGTCCTTTTCCGAGATCAGAGAGAGCCTTTACTAGAAAGCTGCATGTGCAAAGGCATGGGTGTGCTGATTGCCTTTGCCCCTTCCATGCTAAACTGAGTAAGCACCTTTCGAATGTATTCCTTTTGAGTGAGGCTCAAAAGTCCTAGCTTTTTATCCCTTTTGGTTTCCATACCCAAAATTTTCTTTGCTTCTCCAAGGTCCTTCATTTCGAATTCTGCTTTTAGCTTTAGCTTTAAACTATCGATTTTAGCCTATCCTTGGAAGCAATCAACATATCATCCACATACAAGAGTAGGTACACCCATCTACCATTCTTTAAATGCTTGAAGTACACACAAGCATCATTGATGCTATGATCAAAACCAAGTTAAAGCATAAAAGAGTCAAACCTCTTATACCATTGTCTAGGCGACTGATTAAGTCCATACAATGACTTCTTCAATTTGCAAACCCAATTTTCTTTCCCATCTACAACAAATCCTTCTAGCTACTTCATGTAGATGGTCTCATCCAAGTCTCCATGCAAGAAAGCGGTTTTCATGTCCAGTTGCTCCAGCTCCAAGTCATGAGCTGCGACGATAGCGAGCAAAATGTGGATGGACGTATGCCTCACTACTGGAGAGAATATCTCATCATACTCCAATCCTTTTCTTTGTGAAAACCCTTTAGTAACTAGTCTAGCCTTGTATCTCCCATCATCATTCACCTTGAACACCCACTTGCAACCTATGGCTCGGCTTCCTTGAGGAGGTGGTATCAAATCTCAAGTCTTGTTCTTCTTCAATGACTCTCACTCCTCTTCCATAGCGCATATCCACTTCGAACTGTCACATGACTTCAAAGCTTCATCAAAGTCAAGCGGCTCCTTAAGAACCACATGTAGGGCATAGTCAAACTGATCACCAAGGCTAAGGTTTGCAAACTGTCAATCACCATACCTTTCGGGCGGCCTAATAGTCCTACGACTTACCCAGGTAGGTACTGCTTCGCCTAAACTCCTTTCAGCTCCACCTTGAATGAAATTTCCTCTAGATTCATGCACATCACCAACACTACTAGAAGGTACCTGTGGACTATCCTATGATATTTCATCAACTACGTTTTCTTCAACAATATCAACAACAACTCTACTATTTGGCTAGAACATGGGAACTTCTTCCATCTCCTCAGGCCTATCAGAATCTTCTAATGTGGTAGGTAGCTTCTCCTTCGGATTGAACATAGTAGACTCATCAAAAGTAACATGTTTGGAATGAACAATCTTTCGATCAACAGGGTTCCAAATTCGATACCATCGGTGTATCCGATTAGTATGACCCTGTATGCTCAAGCCTCCAACTTGTCATCACCTGTATGGTGAACGTACACAGGACAAACAAAAATTTGAAAGTAACCAAGATACACTGCTTTACCTCTCCACTTATCCTCTAGAATCTTCCCATCTATGGCTGAGCATGGAATTCGATTTATGATATGCGCCGTAGTTGATAATGCCTCAGCCCAAAAGCCTCTAGACAAGCTCGCCATCAATCTCAAGCAACGAGACTTCTCCAGTAGAGTCTTGTTCATCCTTTCTACAACTCCATTGGATTATGGATCTCCAGGTGTAGTGAAATGTCTCTGAATGCCATGCTGTCTACAAAAGTCGAGGAACTCCCTAGAGACAAATTCACTGCCATTATCAGATCTCAGCACCTTCAACCTAGAACCAGATTGATTCTCAACAAGCGCTTTCCAGTCTTTGAACTTTTCGAAACTCTCTGATTTGGCCTTCATCACATACACCCATACTTTTCGAGAAAAGTCATCAATGAAAGAGATAAAATACTTTACTCCTCTAAGAGAAGGAGTAGCAACTGGTCCCCAAACATCTGTATGCACGTACTCAAGTACTCGCCTCGATCTATGGAGTCCAACTCCAAAAGATACTTTAGTTTGCTTGCCTAACACACACTCCTGGAAAAAGTCCATCTTGTCGAAGCTTCCTCCTTTGATCATCTTCCATCTCCGAAGCAACTCTAGGCCTTTCTCTGAAATATGACCCACCTGAGATGCCAAAGCTTTGTGGCATCCAATGCACGAGAACTATCTACTCTAACACACGACTCTCCAAGAACTGTGGTTCCTTTTAGCAAATATAGATTGCAGAACACATCCCCTTTCATAAGAACTAGTGCACCTCTCGAAACCTTCAGACTATCCTTCTCGATAGTTACTTTGCATCCCAAAGATGCCAATTGTCCTAAAGAAATTAATGACTTCCGAAGACCTGGAACATACCGGACACCTGTCAAAGTGCGTATCACTCCGTCAAACATCCTAATCCTCACTGTACCTTCATCCATTGCTCTACAACTAGCATCATTACCCATAAGAATAGAGCTTCCCTCTCGTCCAACGAAAGAACTGAAGTAATCCTTATTAGGTATCATGTGGAAAGACGCCCCCAAGTCCAACACCCAATGGTCTGAGACATCCAATACTATTGCAGACAACACATCGTCAGATACAGACTTCTCCATCGCAAATGATGAAGATCCATCTTCTTCCTTCTTCTTCAGATCTGAACAATCATTTTTCTAATGACCAGGTTTCTTGCAAATAAAGAACTTCCCGTCCTCAGACTTTCCTCTCTTGCTATTATCGGGCTTCCTAGACTTGGAACACCCTATAGAGTGCCAATTATTCTTATCTTCTCTACCTTTTTCAACAAACAGGCCATGACTACTACTTCCACCTCTACTTCCTTCACTTATCTCCTTCATCTGATCTCTCAAGCCCTCAGATAGAATCATTGCCATTTGCTCCTCATCCATCTTCAAGTCAACAATCTTCATCTTCATCACGAGATCATCAAAGAAATTAAGATGTTCCTTCACTGAAGTACCCTCTCTCATCCGCATGGTGAAAAATATCTTCAGTAATATCAGATTGTTAGTAAGAGATTTCTTCAAGTAGAGATTTTCTAGTTTGGTCCATATTCCCCTAGCAGTGGTCTCGCTGCTAATCTCTAAGATAAAATTCTCTCCCATAGCTAGTTGTAAAGTAGTAAACAACCATTTCTCCATCTCCTTCCTTTCCACGACTGAGATGTCATCCGTCAACTCCTTATGGGCAAACACTATTGGATGGATGAAATGACCCTCCTATTTCTACCTTAATTTCATAAGGATTTTTTTTCATCAGAGGGAATTTAAATCAAATAGAAATCAAAATACCATACAAGCTATTGACATAGCCACTTATTTCTTTTCTAAATAGGCAAATTAGGCAAAATCAGCAGTTCAGACGTCTAAATTCTTATGACAGACGTCTAAATTTAATCTCAGACGTCTAAATTATTATGACAGACGGCTCAGAGATCTAAAATTGAAACCGAGAGTAAAAACATTTTGAACTAAATTCAGACATCTAAATTTTTGTGACAGACGTCTAAATTCTTATGACAGACGTCTAAATTTAATCTCAGACGTCTAAATTTGATCTCTATGTACATGCATATGCACATTTAATTTATATGTATCTGGATGTCCACCTATATTCATTTGCACTTTTAAGTTTGATTTAAACTTCCTTTGAATTATCAGAGTCATTTTTCTTTCAAACAATTCAACCAGGATTCAAAACTCATTACCAATATAAATATATCAGTGTATCCCTAATAATATACACATACATATGAAGATGTACGTGTTTCTCTTGTTTAAATTCAGAGTATATTTTTTTTGTTAAACAAGAGTATTCTGTTTGATTTGGATTTTAGCAATTCTGCCTAAAGTTAATTACTATATACTTTTGAATATTTGTAATAAGTCAGTAAATCCTATGCGTATTTAATTTATATGAACTTGCTCATTCTAATTGATAGTTTTTAATATCAATTTACCTTGACAGTTAAATCTCAAGATTCTTGAGATTTTTATTTCAGATCATGGATCAAAGGTATTGATATTTGGCTAAGGCCAGAAATGATATATTCACTTATCATTTTTCCACTTATGTATTTTCTAAAAACTTTCTTATTTAAGATTCAATCTATGTGACTTGTTTGCCTTAATCTTAGCCCACATGACACCTAGTGAGTTGTGTATTTGCATAAGATTTGCTATGTCAAGAATTTGAACTTAAAAATATTCATAAGAATAATTCCAGGTTTTCATAGCTAACAGTTGAGCATATTTTACTTGTTTATGTTCCAGTCAATACTTCAAAAAAAAGATCAAACCTTAACATACAACAATTTTGTCAGAACAACTAATTTAAATCTAACACTTTACAGAACATAAGAGCAACTTGATCACTAACCATAGAATATTCATTACATGACTGGAAATCTTAGAAACATAATTTTTCCTGAATACACGCAGATATAATCATTTTAAGCTCTTATTGAAACTAGCTAGCATGTTCATCCACTCCTCCACAATAGCCATAACTTCATTTTCTACTTAGTGCCTGCATTCCCTGAAAGAGCATGAGTGGCTGCCTCATTTTAAAATGAGACACCCCCATATGCCATGAGCAAACAAGGGTCAGATCTAAGATCTGGTATGAGCAACATCAAAATATTCAAAACATTAAGCTCTGGGTGATGAGCCTTAATACTTATTTTGTATGCATGTAATTTCTTTAATCCACTGCTTTATTACGTTACATACACTTTGATACAAGAATGATATCTTTATCTATCATCTATTCACACAAATTTATTTATTCAATCATGAATATCAATCTACAGTGTGTATATTCAATGGAATAACCAGTGTTCTATTCCAACCAACCTAGGAAATACTCATATTTTTATTAAATATAAAATTGAATTTTTAATGTAATAATTATTTTATATATAATAAACAATTCAAAAATTCAATAAATGTTAATTTAAAAATATGAATATATGTATGATAATTAATTTTCAAATTTGTAAATTCATATTATATATAGATAAGTGTACTAAATTTTTTAAATCACATATATATCAAATATATGCATATACGCTATTTTGAGAGAGAAATATACACTAATATATATATATATATATGAATTTATTAATAAATATATATAAAACAATTATTAATGACAAAAATTGATTTTGTACAGTAAACAACATTTTTCTATATATAAATAAAATAGTATAATAAACAAATTATGCACATAACTAAACTGATTTGTGGCAATCACATCTACTTAAAAAATCTCACCTAACTAAACATATAGTAGCAATATATTTAAACAGATATGAAATTGCTCATTATAGGATCATAGAATATAATATAATTACTGTAATATGAATTAAAATTACTAGTTTAATGATGCCCTTGAATCCACATTGAAGCAATGACTTCCCTTCCTTTTACTGTTCTTGATTCGTCAGATTGCAAGTCTGTAATCACCGACCTTTAACTATCGAATAGTATTATTTTAATTTGAAATGTATTTGAGAATTTTGGAGGGGATTGAGAGCTATGTTTTAACCAGCAATGTAGAAGGTAATGGCGGCCAAAAAGGTTAGTAATTGTTTTTAGAGATACATACATACATACATACATACATACATATACATACATACATATATATATATAAGGTTGTATTGGAGAGAAATTAAGGAAAACCTTTTTACCCATTCTCACTTTATCTCAACCCATAATCTCCAAGCCAATTCCCTATGTTTTAGCCACCCCTAGACCTTCCCAAACCAAAATTTTGCAGCCCTAATGATGGGCCTTAAACCCATCTAAGCCCAAGCCAAAATACTATGCAATTAAATCTAATTTAATCGCTTGTCGATATTATATATCGATCGATATGTTTATAACTGTTATAAATATATATAACATTATTTATTACTCAAATCATATTCAAATTTTATAATTAATATTTCATAAATATTAATTAATTTATAACAATTATAAACTAATTAAATCGTTCGGTCTTAAGGGAATTCATCATTTCGGCTGTGTAACTCTTGGGTATAAATTTGGTCAGCGATTAACATCGAACTATTCTAATGTTAATGTTCACACGTCACTTAGCAGGTGGTGTGACATTATGGACAAATTTATTGCTTACTCATTTTCGGTAAAATCCAATTTTAATTTAATAAGCGTTACCCGGTTGTGACATTTGTTTACACCAATTCTCTTCATTAAAACTATATCACTTTGGACTTATGGAATTTGGTAATGGTCAAAATTCCAACCTCATCCACATTCAACTTTATAGTCTAAATACAAAGTCCTTGGTTCAATAATAACAATTATTATTAACCGAAATGCTTTGGCCAAAGACTTTGACTTTGAGTTGACTTGAGTTGACTGTGATACTAACTGCATATAACTAAGGAGACGAATCCTCTCTTGAATAGTGCTTCACTTCCAATATTCCACTTGACCCAACTATATTCACTCGATGGACGCCATGCCATGATTTGGCTATAATCAAAGTGGAGCTTTCATATTTAAGATCCATAGTATTCTCAAGTCGAGAGAATTGTGTAAATCAGTCACATCAATATTTTTTGTTTTACCTTAGCTATATTAACCAATAGGAAATTATCGAGTGAGTCGTTCCATAGTTATCCAATAACTATTAGTACGTAACCCCTAGGTGCCCACAGCAATCATGAGTAATACACTGCCCAACATTTGGAGAGCGTTACGTACTAAATTAACTTTTCATTAACAAAAATTTTCCAAAAGTTCAAAAATTTTCCAACGCCTTAAATTTTCAGAAAAATTCGCCAGCGTCTCCTTTGCGCGGTTCAATCGTAGTAGGATCACAATAGACATAAATATATATACATCGACCCACACGGTCGGAAAAGCAGAAAAACAGTTCATATTTCCTATTTTTATTGCGTAGGCGTACCTTTTTAGCATTTTTAAGCAAAACAGTTATTAATTAAGCATTTTAGCGCAACCAAATCCCGCCAAACGGTAGCCCCGGTACATGTACTTACTCAATTTAAACACGTAAGTGACATATTTATAAAGTTATTAACAATTTACTCTTTTAAACAACTACAACATATGCATAGTAAAAGAAATGCATACTAAACAAGGTTTATAAGCAACTTATAAAATTTCGACATCACTTGTAATTGTTTACAACCAATTCATAACTAAATCAATATAAATTCACTTCACATTAATATTCATTGAATTGATTTTCAATTTTAAATCACATTTGATTTTACTAACATTCATTTATTCAAATTCAATTATTTTACATTCACTAATTTACATTCAAATTAGTCCACTTTCAATTTAAATTCCATCACATAGCTTTCAATTTTTATCAATTCAATTTCATTAACACTTAATGAATTTATATACAATCAACCAACAATCATAGAACAACCAATGTATATTCAACACAACCAAATTTATTCACTTGGTTTACCTTCAATTTGGTTCAACATTTTTAATTCCAATTGGTTTAATATTAAGTTGACTTCCATTCGATTCCTTCAAATTCCAATTTATTAGCTTTTAATTAATTAACGCTTATACCCATTATTCCATATCAATTTACTTACATTCGATTGATTAACATTCAATCCATTTATTAATTCAATTGCTAATTCATTTTACAAATAAAGTTGAATCTCCTTTATATAACTCAAGTTCACATCCATTTAATTCACTTTGTTATTTCACTTCGACACCAAAATCAACTTCATTTAACATCACTTAAGTTATATTCCAATTAAACATCATTTGTTAAACTTAACTTAAATTTCCACTTATAAATCCAATTCAGATTCCAATTCTAAAGTAATTTTTTTTTAACTTTTACCAAAGTCAAATTTCATCAATTATTCAAATTCATATCTCATTTTGCTTAACAAAAAAAAGATTTAACCATTTTATCATTTGGTTTCACTTACATTTTCTCACTCTATAAGTTACACAACTTATTTCTTTAACTTCCAAATCATATTATAAGTATAAAACTCATTTCACTTATAATTATCAATTACAACTTCGATTTGTTTTTTTCAAATTTGTTTATCACAACAAAACTTCAAAATTTCAATTTATTATGGTAGCAAATCCATCACACAGAAACTAAAAAATAATACTGATGATGCTGCAGTCATCACCCTTATTATTTCCCAGCAACAGTAGTGAATCCAGTGCTTTAAATTCTTTCAAAAATTTCCCTTTTATTTATAAATCTTTTTCTCATATAATTTCACTATTTAACTTTACTTATACAAGATTATTTCACAATTGCAAATCATATTAATTAAAATTCCATACTTAATAATTCATTTGCTTATATACTTCATTCTTTTACAATTGTTGTTTTTATATAATTGATTCAAACAACTTTCATTAACTCATATATACATTCTTACATTTTCAACAATCAAACAATTCAATTTATATACACTTCCACAATTTTTGAAAAATTATTTCTTTTATATACAAAATATAATCAAGGTAAAATTATTTCATTTACCCAATTTAAAATGATACTATGTCAGTTCATCTTGTTTAAGAGTTTAGAAACCCCTATCGATTACAGTTAGCTAGACTGCACCGACCAGAATCTATAAACAATCAACCGATAAGTCAACACAATACTAAGCAATTTCATATTCACTAACAAATACGCGCTCATATCTATTATTACACTCACACTCATTCTAGAGTACTACTGACTCTATCTCTAATGAGTAATTCCCAACAGAGTCAAGGTTATCACTTAACCATATGCTTTGATACCACATGTAACGTTTCGAGATTTTCGACTTCCGAAAATCGACATTAATACGTCCACTGTATCAACTGCCGAGCAATCGAATGCCGGAAAACCGAATTGTTATGGTTAAAAAGAAGAGGTAGAAGAAGACAGAAGAAAAAGAAAGAAGAAACAACAGAAACAATATCAGAATCTCACATTCGCAGCGGAACAACATATAATAGATAAATGAATAATCTTTAAATCAAGAACTATATCATTTTATACATTACATCACATCATCAGAGTCAATATACAACACAATACATCAATGGACAGTTATACAAACTTGTCCTCATACAGAATACACAGGGGAAAAGATAACATCATATACAAGTGATACGTCTCGCCATCCAGCTCGCCACTGAGCTCCACAGCATCTCCTGAATCTAGAATGACCTGATAACCTGACTCTAGACTGCCTGTGTGGAAATTGGTGGACACCCAGAGTTTAGGAAGGGAACAATAAACTCTAGATCAGTCATGGGACTGGTGTGAGAACTTAAACAGTTATTCATCTTTAAAAGAACAACAACAAAGGAAGTGGAAAATATCCGCAATGCTTTAGGAAAATGAAACTACCATAAGGCCTCCTGCCACACACACAATGCAAACGCAGAATTGGAGGAGATTTCTCCTTATGATAGTCGGAGATGCTTACTATGCAAAACAATCATTTTTTATTATTATTAGTGCATAGTGTAGAAAATATTTCAAAAGTATAATATAAATCTTAGCCAGCATAGACATTCCGAACTATGCCTACTATAGCTACCATCTAAATAGTGGTGACCACCATAAGTAAATGGCAGGTTCTACAACTAATACCGTACAAGGTTCGTATTGGAAGATGGATTGCCAACAAATGTCCAGGCTAAGGAACTTCCTACTGTCAATGGGATCGCCTCTGGTGGGATGTCCCGAGAACTAACTAGCTCTCTGCCAACACAAGGTCGGGTTACCCCTTATACTGGGTAACTACTACACGAATATGCCACCCCCGGTCCTTTGGGACCTTTATCCGAGGTGCCTCAACAAAACAGCAATCATACAGTAAATGAGATTGGAGTATCCACATAGGTTAAATACTAGGGCTCCATACCTGATACCACCCTTTTCCAGAAGGAAATGACATACCCTAAAGGGAGCGACCCTCATAACCTTGCCGCATATTCCTGTTTCGACCCATTTTCGGGTTGTGAGGTCCGAAGAGGTCTCGTCCACAAAGCTACACTTTTTCACAAAGCCACGCTTTGATCAACAAATGATCAATAAATAATCATCACACAGCAACACTCAGCATGCCACACTACCAAATTGGGAGTATATCACTGATAACCTTCAACTATATAACCTCTGAGCTCGTACGTCTCAAAGAATGGTGTTAAGCTAAGAGAATAAATTCTCCGCCACCAAACAGAAATGTATTTGAAAGAAATCAGCTTTATATCTCAAAATGTAATGTCAGACATGTAACTATACAAGTCTGTTCCGGGTTCGAACAGAACCGAAGGCACTTCCGAAGAAGCCCTTGCAATCCGGGTATTCACAATCCCGATTGAACTTCCCATCACAAAGGAAATCTCTATACCGTAGCTAACGGTGTAGAGACAATCGATAGGTCATCCTATCGTTTTCACAAATACCCGGTCTTCACCACCGGTCTTCAATGCGATCCATATCGTCGTATCACTAATTCGGAATGGGTTATATGACACAAAGGTCTTTTCCCGACTAACCCGAATAGTGAGCACAATATTTAAAACATATGGATATAGGGATTTCAATTAAGTCACAACTTATTACCCAAATCCTTTCCTTTAAATGGTTTAAACAAATTACCATTTTAAATCTTTAAACAAAAAGATTTACTTCACAAAGTTTACCCAGTTTCACAAAGATTCATTCACAGATTTCCAAATCAATTTCCATTTCAATTGGATTAACCCATTAAATCTTTAAATTAAGATTTAATTTATAGCTTTCAAAACTATTCACAATTCAAGTCTTTTATAATATAAAAGATACACCTTTTAAAATCTTCTTTGATTTCAAAATAAAGCTTAATCATCTTCACAAAAGTTAATTCATAGTTTTTCCAAACTATTCACAATTTCATTTCAACTTGAAATGTTTCGATACAAATTGGAAATCTTTTCACTTTATGAAAGCTATTATTATTTGAAAACAGATAGTTTTTGTTTTTGGAAAAATTGGTTATAATTACACAGTTTAAAGCCATCCAAGTATAAAACTTGAATTTAAATTTAAATTTCCAAAACCATATTTTAAATGGTTAAAAACCCATATAAACACTTTTTTATACTTATAAAATCTTTTAAACCAAAATTTCCAATTCATTGAATTCAATTTCAAAATGTTGAATTCAAAATTTAAATCAAATGATTCAAATTTCAATTTTATTAAGTTATTTAAAATAACTTTTTTTTTTCTGAAACTCATTTCCAAAAGCTTCCAATTCCAATTCCAAAACTATTTTGGATTCAAAAATTCAATTTTTCAAAATTGATAAAAATCTGTGACTTAACCGATTTCCACGTGAAATCCACATTTGTGTGTGTATTGTGTAGTCCAAGGGTTTAACACAATAGTGCCACAACATTCAACCATCACAGATCAAATATAACTATATAATTGATAAGTGGTATAAACTATAACGTTTACCTTTCATACAAAGATCACAAATATATATATATATATATATATATATATATATATATATATATATATATCACAGATAAACAAATTACAGACACCACAACAAAAAAGACTTTTCACAGCGTTTGAAAAACGCTGTTAAAAGTTTTCACAGCGTTTATAAAACGTTGTATAACGACATGCGGTCGTTGACCCTAAATTTTTAACTGCAAAATATAAACGCTGTCAAAAACCCACTTTCTACAGCGTTTTTTAAACGTTGTTAATAATTTTTCTACTGCAAGGTATAAACGCTGTTAATAGTTTTCTACTGCAAGGTATAAACGCTGTCGTAGGGATATGCATTTTTTTCCCAATGAATTGACAGCAATGTATAAACGCTGTCGTAGGGATATGCATTTTTTTCCAATGAATTGACAGCAATGTATAAACGCTGTCGTAGGGATATGCATTTTTTTCCAAAGAATTGACAGCAATGTTGTGCCATTACAATATTCACACATATCATTAATATAAACTACATTTAATTATATTTTAATCAGTTAATGTACATAACATAAACAAATCAAACTAAAAATTGTAAAATAAAAGCATAACTATTAATCACTTCCATAAAATAAGTTGAACACAATATCCATAAACAAAGTTTACATAACCAAGACCAAGACCAAACCAGACCAGACCAAGACCAAGACCAAACAAAGTTTACATAACCAAGACCATAACAAAGTTTACATAACCAAGACCAAACCAAACCAGACCAAGCCCGGATGTAAGCAGCATATCATCATGAACACGGATTGCCCCAGACATTACTAAACCAAGACCAAATCCTGGGAAGATATATGCATTGCTTGCTTGACAGGAATGATGTTAACTAATTAAGAAATTACAATGCAGCAAATATAAACTAATTCAATGTAGTTGTGAAAAAATCTGTAAAAGAAAATTTTATTTTTCTACCTGGCCAGAATAGTAAGTTTTACCATCGTATTCAATAAGACCAAATGGACCACCACTAACAAATATTGCAGTCCCCTGCAAAATATAACAGTACAAAGTAAATAACATTTTAATCTCCTTGCTTAGTTTAGTAGACAATTCAAATACTATTGGTGAATCGCACCTTGCTCCAAGTGTAAATAGTTGTTTCCCCATAAGTCGATGGAAACTTTTTTTTCAAAAAAAAGGGACTCTGGAATTACTTTCAAAAATTGATAAAAATATATATACCTTGGAATCCACAAGCCATATCTTCTCTCGACATTCTTGCAATGGAAGATTTGTCTACAGAAGTTAAAAGAGATCCAATGAACTAACAATTGATAAGCTTAGCTTTAAATCAGAGAACTGTGAAAATAATATTAGATTAAATGCGACGGTAAGATAAATTGCATACCTGTTTTGATATCTTAAGAGCAATAAGCTCTGCAATACCAGTACCAGCCTATAAGAAGAGAAAATGTAAATAGGATACGAAGACATTAGCATGGCAAAGCAATAAAGAGTAAATTAAAAAGAAATAAAATTTAGTAAATTTGTATTTTCAAAACACCAATGACCATGTACACATGAAAAGCCTGAATTGATATATAAATAAATCAGTTTGAGAACTCATGGGACAATAGTAAAGAACTTACGCCCATAGTTTAATTTTACGTGTGATTAATAAAAAAATTAAAGCTTCTTTAAAGCATATAAGTATAATTAATAGAACAGTTGATGCATGAAGCTGATGTGTATCAAAATGAAAAGCCTAAAATAAAATATAAATAAATCAACATAATATTTTTATACGCATACCTTGAAATATATCAATACACTATCTGAAGATACAACTTAAACATAGATTCTTCCTATATATACAAATTGCTTGTGATTGATTTATAATATTATCACTGTTTTTATTGACATCATTCTTTGCCATCATGCATAAACTGTTCAGATTTCTAACAGCATATTACTCGTATTTGTATTCTTGAATCCCACCCCTAGTGTAATCCAATAGTTTTGAAATAATGAAGATGCAATTGATTGCTTTAGCCATCAGAAACAAATTGCTCTAACCATTTGAATCAAACATTTGCATGCATCTATGTTGCTTCTTTCTTAAAAGTCTCCTTACCTTACACATATTTGATTTGCCACTGTTTCCTATCAATATTTAACCTTGACAAGGTTTTAATGGACACGATTATTGATTCAAATTGAGCATGTAATAGGGACTTAAATGTTCAACTTATATGATAACAAGAGTGAATGATTTACCAATCGATTGGTAAATTAATAGAAGGTTTCAATGGTTCAATGACAGCTATATGCAAATTGATATTTGAAGAATGTTCGACAGAGTGAGAGGTTAAGTCCCGATGAATATGATGGGAATTGTATTTCCAAATTAGTGATAGAAAAAATAGATTTTGCTATCGATTCACCTCAGTTGTTCTATATATTTCAACACAATATTTTTAACTATGGTAGCAATATAGTTAAGCGGTAAATGTTGAAGAGACAAAGCCTTAAAAATACGAGAATAGCAAAATTTCACAGATCATGCTAAAATTGTTAAGGGGTATGGTAGAAATATAGTTAAGGGGTAAATGTTGCCGGTATTTTTGTACAGTCTTATTTTTCTGTGTACTCATGACTTACCTATATTGATAGGATGGAGAATTGCATGTGCTTCCAATGTCAGCATATGGTTCAGTATAGATGAACTTGAATTTTCAAATTTGACTTAAATAATAAAGTTAATTCTTAGATTTGGTATTTTATATTAGAATATAAAGAATGATGATGCACTAGTATCTTTGTGGTGACAATCTATGCTAGAATCAGGGCCGGCTCCGACAATTGGGTTGCCCTAGGCGTAAGCGGCAGAAAATGGGAGAAAAAAACTGCCTATGGGAATTTGAAGCCTCAACCTCACTGAAAACAAACAGATGCACAACCACTTGAGATAATGAGTCATTGTTAAATTATATACACAACACATAGATGTTTAAAATTTATTATTTATAATTAGTATAAATTTATCCGTATTGTTGCCCCCGTCGAGGGGGATTGCCCCAGGTGGGCGCTTGCTCGGCCTCCCCCCCGAGCCAGCCCTGGCTAGAATACCCTACTTGCATTTTCTTTCTGTGAACTGGTTTTACTCCATAAAATGAACAATAAATTTATTAAATGGGTGTTATATACATGAAAATTTATAAATAGAACTTTTATTAACACCATTATTCAACACCATAAAGTTTTCATATATCAAGCTAATTTTATTAACCAACAATTAGCTTTATTTATTCAATTATATACCGCACTGAAATTATTTGATTGTAAACTAACTAAACAATAATGATAATAGTTAAGAGTTTATAGCATTTGTTTCATACCTTGTTGTTTAAGCATACTTGACTAAAAATGACAGAACTCTACAAATATCAATAGTTCAAAGCCTACACACATAAAATAAATTTGTTATTAGCTACTTATGGCCACCACGTGGAAAAACAAATAAATTATTTAACCATAAGATATATGTATGTATGTATATGTATGTATATGTGTATATATGTGTGTATGTATATAAGTATGTAAAAGTCTACATATGGAAAAATTACTGAATACAATGGTAAACATGTGTGTACATGCACACACCAAAATTCACACTGGTATTGCTATGCTAAAGTATTCCCATTCCGATATTATGATTAGGATAATCATGTACATAGTTCTATAAGGATATATACAATACATGAAATCATTGAAAATTATTTCACTGTTTTGATACCACGATCCTTACTATGCAGATTTATTTTATGATACGTAATGACATTTTCTGGATATATACAACCAGATGGTATATGAGACCCTTTATTGTAATTTGTTTTTGAACTTTTATATAGTTTGGTTTAATTTGTATGGATTCACATGTATATGTTGATTCTTCTCAATCTAAGCGTTTTCACTGAACAAGATACTTTGTGTGCATTAAAAATAGAATTTAGGATAAAATATTTAAACATTTTTCAAAGAAAGTTTACATTATACGTAAGAAAATGGTATGTAAGCTTCATGAATTTATCCATGGCTCCAAACAATTTATTGATTATGTCCTAATGCATAGATCTTGCAATAAACGGATAGTTAGATCAATAGTATTACCAAATTGGAACTCTCATAGTAATATAAGTATGTATGAATCAAGTAATTAAAAAAAATTGAACTTGATGTGAATCAGTAAGTTACACAATCATGTTAATTGCATTATTCACATATATGGGTAAGTGACCAAGAAGAAATATCATCAAACCTGGAAACAATAACAATCAAGGTTTAACAAACAACATATCAAAGCATAAGTTCTCTCAATCCATTACATGATAATATGAATGAACAGCTTAGGAGGTAACAGTACTGATTAGACATATGTCAAGATGGCATTTCATTTATAAAACATGAACACATGAGTAAATGTAGTAAGCTATAAATATTGACAGTGCAAAAAGTGAAATGAGACCATATCAATTACAAAGCAAAAGGCAAAATGAGACCATATCTATTACAAATGTAGCAAGTTAAAGAATCATTAGCAACAGAATCGTTGAAAAAAGATTAAAAAAATAAAAAATCAGATTCTATAAATTTAAATCACAAAATGTTAGGTAGGTCAGTCCTTTAATATTAAAAATAAAATCACCAGATTTGATTGAGCATCAGCAATGAAAAGAATTTGAAATGTTGTCAACAATCTTGTAGATCCCTCTATCTTTTTAGCAAATAACATCATTTTTATACCGATTAATAAAAACTAAAAGCAGGAAAAGAAATGTAATCTTTATTTCAGAAAAATAAGTCACCAATTTGATGTAGTATGATTAGTATTAACAATACCATAAAATCATATTACTCAAGCTGAAATGTTATATATTAGCAAAATTTTCCAATATAAATGCCCAGGAATGAGGTATCTATATGCAGAAGTGGTTGATAAAGATTTTTCATTTTAGATGGTTAATAAGAAGCAATATATAGAAAACATACTACCATTGAAGTTATAATAAGTTATCAATAAATTAAATTGTGTTGTAGTTATTGTGGTTGCTAAAAACTGGATGAAAAATAAGAAACAACCTTCTCATAGTAAGAAACATTGAAGAAACTAATAGGAAGAAATCAAAATTATATCAAATTGTAAGGGAAAATTTAAATCATACCACATCTTCAATAGTAGATATGCCATCCAGTTGCTGCTACAACCGCATCTAAGCCACTATTTTCTTAGTCGTGGGTGGTTGCAAAACTTGAAACTATGAATCTTCAAGAAATTTAACCATAAATAAAAGTTTGCTTCTCCAGTTCATTATTACTACCAAAAAGGAACCCAAAAAAAAAGTCTAAGTGGAAGATTAAATTTTTCGCTCTTTATCTGATTAATCAAATAACAGATCTTTTTCGAAATAGTTTGTTATCAAGTCTTTATGTTCATAGAATTTTCTCTTTATCTTTTAATGATCTCAACAATTTGAAATGACTAGTTGTGCTCTATTTGTGTTTGTGCATTAATGAGAAGAAGTTGAGTTCGCATGAACAAACTCATACAGAAGGTGTTCTGTTAGCGTTTGTTGTCATTAGTGTATTGTTTATACGTGCATTTACACATGCTAATGAACCCGCAAACACAATTTAGGTACCAATTAGTTCAAACATTTGCATAGACAAAAAAATTCATGATGTATATTTGCATATTCATTATCACCATTCATTTCCACCTATGCTACATCTATCAGCACCTCAATGTTATACAGGTATTTGAAAATTAAAAAATTACAACCAAGAAAATAAGGAAATAAATTACCCAAAATAATATTCATCGGTAAAACAATAATTTACCACTGAATTATGATTCAATAATTGAATTATGTATCAGTGGTCTCGTCTCCACACGAAGAGGTACCAAAGGCTTCATTTTAAACTTTGGAAAATAGTGCACTATGTGTACTACTATGTTGAAGGGGTGAATCGTTACGCATTTTCCAATTTATAAAATTAACATTGCACTCAACCTCCTAGAGTAAAATAGAAAGCTAGAATCTGTCAATATGTCTTAACTACATTCAAGGAAATATCATTGCCGCTGATACTCGAATTTTGTGTATAATGTGATAAACTATGCATGTAGACAAACCACAGATACCCCAAAAAAAAGCTTTGAGTGCTAAATGAACGCTAAAAGTGGGAATATATCAAAGTATTGCCGAAAAAACAAAGCAAAAGAAATATTGAACTATACAAAAAGTTATAAATTTTAGCATTGAATAAAGAGTGCTTAAAGTCAGAATGCAAACCTACTCTGCAAACTTATTCCAACTTAATTCCAAGAAGCTTGAATATCAATGATTGTTAGGCAAACACTAAACTTAATATTAAGTTGAATATCATATGGAAGAAGGGATGCAAATAAACTATAATTCAGAAAAGGTGGAACAAAAAAGCAGCCAGTGTACATTTCTCTTCATTTAATTAAGCGCATTGGAAAAAGCATGTGAATTAACCATATAAAAAAATGATAAATAAGCAACCAGTGAATAAGGCAAAATATGATGATGAATGCAATTAACCTATGGTTATTGGTATTCTATGGAAGAAAAAAAGTTGAGCATGTCTTATACATCATTCTTGTGATGTGAACTTAACAGATCATGAATAGTAGAACAAAGAAAAAACATGTTGAGTCAATTTTCAAAATTACAACCACTTGAGTGGAATAAAGAATTGTTTGCCTAGTTCTATAAAACAGTATCCTCTTCTTCTTATATTAACTCATTATTTCCTTCTTCAAAGTCTAAAATCAGTAATAAAAGGCCATACCAATTTAAATCTAAGGAAGCAATAAGGGCTTATTGTACAAGCAGTAGTGGCAGCCACATAGGATTTCGACTGTCTAGTATTCCAATCATGAAATAAAAATTGACGGCTGAGATTTCTCTTTTTAACGACATCATCGTCTGTTATGGTAGTTTTCCTTTGCGACTGCAGCCAACTCTCATAAAAAGAAAAGTTCTTCGAGAACTCGCAGCCAAGGGCACCTGCTATAACCATGAAAACATTGGAAGAGACTCGATTGAATTGAAGTAGAAATACTACAACCGTACAATACAACAGATGTATAAAAAACCTATACATACTAAATAAGATCGCGGATAGTCACTAAACCGAAAAATAGGAGAACCCATTAAACCTTAAAAAAGAATTAGGGAGATTCGGTGACAAGGGGGTACCCGAGGCATTAAAGGCGAATCAGGGCAGTGACGATTGACATAATCGAAGAACAAGCAAAATCCAAGGGAAATGAAAATGAGGGAAAATGAATTAAAGGAGAGACGAGGGAGGAGTGAGGAGCGAAAATGAAATTTTGGGGGAATTATAACGAGAGCGGCGCCAAATATTTTGATAGTGGAAATTAGAACCCTAGTTTCATTCTCAGCGTTTGTGCGTAAATATTTTCATTTTAAAATAGCTTTCACTGCATTTATGTGTTGAACGCTGATAATGGATGTCGTCAAAAGTAAAATTTGTTGTAGTGAGATCATAACACAAATCAGGATATATCACAAACATCACATATCAGAGATGTTAAACAATTCAACATCCAATATAATCCAAACATCCATAAGTAGGATTAATTTAATTATCTGATTAATTTAAATCAGATAAATTTCTATGAATAAAATTTACCAGTTATGGTAAATTAATAATCAATTAATTTCAAATTGATTTTCAAATTTATTTCAAAACACCAAATAAATTTCCAAATATTTACAAAGATTTATTTTCAATCACCAAAAATCAATTACCAAATGGATTTCTAAATTTATTTCCTTTTTAAAATAAATTCCTTTTTAAGAAGATAAATTCCTTTATTTTCCAAACTATTCAAAAATCCAAATTTTAAATAAACTCTCAACTTATAAATAATATTTTCGAAATCCATTTATTAAGCCCTTTTTTCCAAATTTGAAATTTAATTCAATACAGTTCAAAAATAAGACTTTTATCTTTTTGAAAACTCCTTTTAAATTTATCCAATTTTCAAAAAATAAATTTTTCGATAAATTTTCAACTTAAATTTTAAAAATCCAATTTTATTTATTTCATGTATCCAACGATACCGAAAATATATTCGGCTAAATTATAGCCATCAACAATTTCAATCACAATATAATCACACGGCGATTATAAATAAATCAACAAACAACATTGAAATAAATTCAAATGTTTGAGGAATCCAGTTGGATCCCTCCAACCTGTTTCCCTGCATCCATAGATGTTAACACAATACCAATTCCACTTCGAAGTGGAATATCGCGGTATATGGGATTTATAAAATACTATCTGCTATTATGCGGCGCAATAGGGTCTCATCCGCTATATAATGCGGGAAATCAACTCCAAATACATATATAATACCAATTCCACTTCACAGTGGAATATCGCGGTATATGTTTTTAATAAATAACCTCCGCTTAATATATGGCGTATAGGGTCTATTTCAATGCAACAAATAGCAATCATCATTCAATTCACACAATCAAGTAATTTTAAATCTAACTATTTAAAATTTAAATCGAAACAATTTCGATTGAGTGAGAAGTTCTCACCTTGCTTGTAGTTGTCGCGATAGCGATTTATTCCGATTAAAATTAAACAAGCATTTAATTTCAACCAAAATTTTCACTAGCTCCAATCGATTCCAATCTAGCTCCATTGCGTAGTGCTCATTGAAACGATTCCAACGCAATTCGTTTCGTAATTTTTCGACCTCGTATAAAGAAGATATACATTTTTAAACATTGTACGAATTAATATTATAATAATTTACAATTTCTTTTATATTTAAACCCTACATTCATCATCTGCCATTCGTTTTTGCTACATCATATCATGGCCGCACCTCAACTTCTTCCTCCCTAGGCCAAGAACGCACGCAACAACCCATTAGCCGCCTTCTACTTCAAATTTTCACAACCCTCTATGATGATCGAAACGTTGATCAGAGCCTAGCGCCTCGAAGCTCGAATCAAGCTCCATCTCCAGCCAAGAACACGTCGAACTCGGTGGCCCCGATGTCTCGAAATTCGTGCATGAATCATATGCGAATGCGGCCCCCTTGTTGTCAATCTATGGATTCATTCTCGATCACAGCCGTATGGATTCGAAGTACACGCAATGCTCTACAATTCTCGTGTTGGAAGTTTCTTGAAATATTGCGTAGATTGGAAGAGATTAAAGGAGGAAAGAAACGAATTTCTGGCCATTGAAAACAAAAGTGGTGGCTAACCCTAGTCTTCTAAGGGTTTGTGCAAATGAAGAAAATCAAGGGCTTTTACAGAAAATTCTCAAAACACTATTCATCGAAAATTTTCCGAACTCCAAACGAAGCGTGCCGGCTGGCGTTTCTAAGGTTTTACCCGCGTTCCGAACACAATGGAACGTGTTTCGGGAGCTAATTCGGTCATATGTGCGAGTTACGGAAATAAATGATCAAATTTAAATTAAACCGATTAAAACGATTTCGATGCGTTTTGGCTCGCCCTGGACAAACCGTAAGTCCGATTGACACGAAATTTGAAACCATACAATAATTTCACATTATGGATCCGATGAAACTAGTTTCGTCAAAATCTGAGACTGTTTGAAAATTGACTATTTTTACTCGTCAATTAAATATTAAAATATTCAATTTTCACAAATTAACTTTTAATTCAATTTTAAAAGTTTACAAACATCATTCTAACTCCAATATGATTTAATATAACTTTATAAATCATTTTTATACACATTAAACCCAATTATCAATTATTTCTGGAATTTCAAATATTAAATTGTCGATTTAATTATCCAATTAAATCTAGATATTCAAAATAAAATTTATTCGACTTACAAATCTTACTTGTTAATATTTAAAATCAATTAAATATACGAATTTCAAATGACGGAAATTCTGGGTCGTTACATTATTGGCTTGATTGAACAACCGAGGGTAATGTATATTTTCGACATTAATAAGAAACTCATAGTTTCTCTTCGATGTATGAGAATACTTATTAGACATTCTAATGCTATGTGTTCATTTAGGTTAGTTAATTTCACTTCATCTTATATAATCAGTTCTATCTATGGATCAGATCCAAATCAATTTAACTACCAAAAATTTCTCAAAGAAATTCCTTCACAATGAAGTTGATATATGTGGAAACAACAATTGTTTCTTAGTGCAAATAAAATAGGGTTTCATAAACGCTTTATGAACTTTTTTATCTATAAAACTGATGTCAGTTTATAAAAATTATGTTCAAAACATAAATATGTCATTTGATGACAGACCTTTTCAAAAAACTTTTTGGAGATTCATACAAGATCCCTCATGAACAATTATTACATGCAATCTTTCGACTCGCACAACCTGCCAACTCCTTGCCTAGGATATGTTGGGATTTCTTACAAACCCTTATCTTGTATGATTTGTAAACTATTGTTTAGATGAAATAATATCAACTTTGCGTACTAATCCTAAGTACATGACCTTATAGAAAGAAACTAACTCAACATCACTCATAATTAATCGTAAATTGTTTAACAATGTCTGATTATGCCTTATCGATGCATCATTGTGTATCACATGGAGGAGTGATTTTGAGATTGAATCTATATTCATTTTTAGGTACATTTGGAACTCTTTCCAATATACCCACTTATTCGACCAAATCAAATCATTTTATTCTATTGCATGTTATTTTATTTACTTTTTTTCTATATTCTATGATTTTATCATAAACTTACTACATGTGTATCTAATACACATGTTCACGTTGGTAATAAATCATTAATGAATATAACAAAGTATGTGGAACCCTTTTGGTATCAATAGACTTGTGATTGCTTACATCAATATGTATTAATTCAAAGAGTTCATCAGCTCTTATGATGCTCCCACTGAATGGGTGCATAGCCATTAATTGTTTGAGATATAATTTACCTGTATCATATGATTCATAATCATATAGTAAAATTATTTCTCAAAACTACAGCTTAGTCTATAATTCCAAAACAACTATAAATAATATTAGATACATATGTATTTTTGTTGCATCACTTTTACTATGAAAAAATTTCCATAATATAGTTCTATTTCATAATAAATATTCATAATACTCATATTGAAATACAGTTATATCTATTTTTCAGTCAATACCAAAAAAAGAAACATTAGTTCACAAATAATGTTCGGTACATTTTACGAAAACAATTTTCATAATTTGATGCAATCATTAGGTGCTATATGGCATGCTCCCACTATTTCCGCCATTACTATAATAGCATACTAAATTTAGAGGTCCAACGTTCATTTAATATTGTTAATATTGTTTACTTATTTCATATGCTGCAACTAGTTTGCAGTGGAGAGTTCTTTGATCAAATATCTTGAACTCAAAGAAATAAATGTTATAGAAAATAATTTTCTATATGAAAATACATTTTGGAATAAAAATCATATTTCATATTTCAATATTAAGTATCAGTTATTATTACAATTCTTGTTTCCAATGTTTCTCTATGAAGCAGAAGGGACTGTTCATTCTCTTCATTCCAACTTTACCTTAAATTACATCTATTCTTATACATTCGTTTTTCTTTCAAATGGTCAAACTATTCCAAAGAAAACCTTACTACAATATCATAACAAACCTTTTACAAAAGCGCATTCGATTATTCTTAACATTTAAGACATTAAATATGTTGCACTTTATGTAAACCAATCAAGATGACATTTCAACGATCGAGTTCTTAGATGTATCTCGTAGTTTATGGTCTTGTGTTACATTAACACAATATGATCCTTTTGAAATCATTCAAGTTGAATACATTATCTTAAAATATTGTTTATTGGTTTACTTCGAATGAACTAACTTCATCGAAATATTGTACTCTACAAACTATGACTGTTCACCATATAACATTTATATGTGAAAGAACATGGATCAAATATCCATAGTCTTGAATTGCATTTAGAGTTCAAAAAGTCATAAAATGCAATACACGGCCTAAACCAAATAAACATATAAGTGACCAACTTACGAATGTATTAAGTTTTTGAAATTGGGCACTTGCATGAGTATAGAAACATTATATAACATGCAATTAGAATTATTAGTAAGTATATATTATATTTCTATTTGTCAATTTTCAGTTCAGTTTGTTTATATATGTTAATTGACAAACGTTTTATCAATCATATTAAATGCACAAATTTATCATTTTAGATAATTATAACATTATATAGCATATGTTCTTACAATATTAGAAAGGTTAAATGTTACCATTTCATTTTTCTAATAAGGCTCCCACTAGTCTTTTATGTTTCTTCAAACCCTAAGTTGAAACATAAAAGTCTACAACTTCATTAGTGGGTGTTAGGACTCATTTTTTTTGGGTATTCTAACCTTGAGTTTGCTCAACAAATCATAGCCCCACAAACGATGGATAACTCCTTATCGGTTGTATCACATACAACTCCTAACCCATTTTTCTTTCTTCTAATCTCATTTTGACCTTGAGTTTGCTCAACAAATCGAAAGAGATTATTCACTCATACCTACCATATCGTGATGGCCTAACTATAGTATATGTACCTTGAGTTTGCTCAACAAATACATATAGTTATCTTACCTCGTTTGTTCAATATATTAATAATACTACGCATAACATCCCTAGCTTGAGTTTGCTCAACAACTAAGGAGTATGTAAGTAATTTATTAATATATATATATATATATATATATATATGGTAAAGGACAACATTATATTGAAGATTCATAATCTTCAATATATATATTGAGTGATATTGACTTATAGAATAATATATTTCTTATGAAATACCCCAGCGATTCAATTGTCAGACACATCAAAAATCATGGTATATGTACATTTACATATGTATTTATTTCTCAAGTCTATATGGGTTTCTTTAATATTCCACATTTAGTTTATACACATATCATATAAGTTTTATTGTTATATAACTTTTATATTTCATATTACTTATATGATAGTCTTACGTATAATATATCATTAATTAAATCTTATCTAATTAATTTTAATCAATTAACTCTTTAATTAATTTTAAATTAGTATTCCAATACAACTTTTATATTGGATATATCTACTATAACATTTATAGTGTATACTATAACCTTTATAGTGTAACACACATATATCATATATATGTATATTTTATTTAATTAATTAACCTTTAATTAATTTATTCAATTAAAAATTTTTTATTAAAATTTATTAATTTCAAAATTTATCTTGTATACATATATGTATACTTATGTTATCTTAAACATTTTAAAATAACATAACATATATCAACATATATAATACATGCATATATGCATTAATTAATTAACATATATAATTAATTTATTTTATTAATCTTATTAATAAATTTAAAATTTGAAATTATTATATAAATATTTTCAAACATTTTGAAAATATCATTATCCTTTCAAACATTTTGAAAACTTATGTAGTATCATAATATTTATAATAAACATGTTTTATTTTAAATTTAACTATTAAATTTAAAATCTTTAACATTAATTTTCAAAACGATTTTGAAAATTAGCCCAAGGCCTAAATTAAGTTGGGTCTTTTCAATTAGGAGCAACCTTTGGGCTCACTTCACCTTTTGGGCTAGGCCGGTAACCAGGTAGGACGGGGTACTTGATTACCCAATTTCAATTCTAGACATTACCTTTCTAGACACCGTACTAAGTGGGCAAGCTTAATTAGCTAGCCCTAATATGACTAATTTAGACCGCATAGGCTATTGGGCTGTGATACCATTATTGGAACTGGACTAACCCGCAGTGGAAATTATGAGTGAATTCCAAAAAATTTACCCTATTGGATCTTTTATTGGGCCTATGAAGTCTAACTGAATTAGAACATTTCTAAATTTCAATTAAATAAAATCATTTATTTTATTTAAATTCAAATATATTAAGATATGAAATTAATTTTATTTGATGTAGTTTATACATAAATGTATCATATACATATATGTGTGAGTGCATGTGTAAAATAATAATCCGTGAAAGGTATAATATGCCCATATGTTGGGATTTACATCGCAATAGACATATTAGCTCATTTTGTATATCATGTATGTTGTCCAAATATGTGCATGTATATGTGTTACAATACACACACACATATGTATAAATATATTATATATAATATATGAACATAAAACATTTATATATAGATAAATATATATAGAAAGAGAGAGAACAATTACTAAAATTATTTATAATTCAAAATTAACTTAGTTTTGCAAACATAATAATTTTAGTATTTTAATTTGTATATATTATGAATAAAATAATGTTTTCATCTGTAAATAATTAACATGAAATAACCTATTGATGAAAATTAAAATTTTACAATATTAGAAAATCTAGGATAATAAAATAGAGCTTAGAAAAAATATGGAGATTTTTCAAAGTTGAATTATTAATTTTAAAAACAAATACATTGATTTCGACAATAATTATTTAATATAAAATAATATATGCACACTCAAACAACTGCATATTTATATACATGCAAGCATAATATATATTCATGCAAACATTTTCCACAACTTTACTTCAAGTATTAATCACATGCATCAGGTTATAGAACAGATTAAGGTTTTTAAAAATAGTTTACTCACAGAATTTTGAAAACTGGAAGTTGATTTGAAACTGGGAAATTGAATTTGAATCTAGCTTTGTACTGTTGAAACTTGAAGTTGAAATTGTTTGATTTTCTTTTGGTTTTAATATTGGAAAATGAAAGAAGGAAAAGAAATTGAGAAATAGATATGTAGAAAATTATCATCTGTTTACAACCTTCTTCTCATCTCATTATTATTTATATTCAATTTAAAAGAAATATTGCCACTTGTACACATAGTTTATTCCCTAGCTTACAAATGTCTTAATCAATATTTTATATTTTCTTATGTTTTTATATTTATCTTTTATATTTTTATTTACCATGTTTGCTTAAAGAAATATTATAAAACCTTTTTATTTATTCTTATTTCATTTTAAACTTAAGTTATTTGTTCGACTAAATAAAAATCAGTATCTCGATAGTAGAAATCAGTTAATTATCCAATTATCAGATGTCCAAAAATTCGAGTTATCACACTATTGAACGTTTATTTACTAAAATGAAATAACACTACAACCAAAATACCCTATTACAACGCCCTTTTTACAACGGGCACTGATTGTCCGTTGTAATAGAAGGCTATTACAACGGTCCATTCTGGCCCGTTGTAAAAGATGCCATATATAAAGCCCTTTTTACAACGGGCTTTGTTTTCCCGTTGTAATAGAATGTTTTTACAATGGTCAATTCATGCCTGTTGTAATAGATGTCAATTTTACAACGGTCAAAAATTGCCCGTTGTAATAGATGTCAACTTTACAACGGTCACAGATGCCCGTTGTAAAAGGTGATACTAAAGTCTTCGTGAAAACAACAAGGCTGGCTCTTTTATTTTTTTATTTCTTTTATTTCGTTCCTCTGCTTTCCTCTGTAAAAAAATGGCGACACCAACCTAGGGTTTTGGAGCGCATTACAGTAGGGTTTTCAAGCTCATTTTTCGTTCCAAATGGCTCCTGCCAGCAAAATTAAGCAAAAGAATAAAATTACCAAATCCAAACCTTCAAAGTTCCACCCGCCGTTCGTAGCTCGGTTGGTTTGGGAGCTGGGAGATGGGAACCAAAGGACTGTGTCCGGGCAGGTTCGAATCCCAGCGCCAAACCATCAGTGGGAGTTTCAACGTTAAGCATCCGTGTGCGACGACTAAATAAAAGCGGGGTAGACACACGGCGTGGGGTTTACTTAAGTGAGTATCAATGAATACCATGATCTTAAGGTTCCCCATGATCTCAAAAAAAAACCTTCAAAGTTCCAATCCAAAATCGAACTCAAAAAGGATGCGAAGCAGTTCAAACCCAAACCCGTTAAGGCGGAATCTAAAACCCCAAGAGAGCGTCGGCTGGCTGCTAAGGTGAGGAAATTTCATATTCGGTTGTATTTTGGATGTTTGATTAATTTGTATAAGCTTTTATTTGAATATTTTGGTATTGGCTAGAAGTTGTCTGAGGAGAGGAAGAAGAAAAGGAAGCCAAACTATAATCTTGAGAAAGTAAGTCATGATTTATTTATATATTATTGGTGTGTTTATTTACATCGGAACATAACTTTACAACATATAGTTTTGAAACATTTTTTTATAATTTTGAAGTATGCAGTGTTGTAGTACCAAATTTGTAGGTTACTGTGATTGATGAGTTATCCGTTTAGCCTCGCTTACAATCAGATAATTCACATTTATTGACAAGTCTCATTGAGTTGTTTTGGAGTTTTGTAAATACAAGTAATGCTTATTGCGTTGATTGAAGCAATGTAAAAGCAATGCTATGAATTTGGAGTCCTAATAGTAGAACTTGTGCAGGAGCTTGCTTCTTTATGGGGAAAAATGCGGCGTGTCAATATTAGCAAGGAGGAGAGATCCAAGTATGCAGTTTGTTTGTTATATATGTTACAGTATTCTTTCTTTAATTTCTATACAATGGTCTACTTACTTTAATTTGCAGAAGAAGTAAGTTGCTCACTGATTGAGAAATAGCTTCAAAGAAAAATGAACATATAAAACTTCATTGTGCTTCATTTGTAGCATAATAAAAGATGTAAATGCATATAGTTATGATTCAACTTATTAGTTGAATAGAAATTTAAGGAATCTTTTACGTTGATTACTATGTTGCTCATTATTATGTTCATACATATATCATTATAATGGTTCTTTTTTCTTAATTTCATTCATATACCGAAGTCAATTCTATTATCTACTTGCCATCTTTGATTCTGTTCATATTTCAAATTTTGTAATGTATATTAACATGCATTTATTTTTTCTACCATTAATTTTAGGTTTAAAATTGTTAGTTACTTTCCCAATAAAACATGCTTCCTTCCAAACATAAGAGCACCGTATGGAAGGATGGCAATGTATATCAGAGGTAAAAAAAAATTCTTTATAATGGCTCTTTTTTCTTCTAATTTCATTCATATACTCAAGTCGATTCTATTATCTACTTGACATCTTTGATTAAACCTACATATTTTCTGCTATATTTGACTTTCATACAAGAAGACACAGATGTAAAAATGTTGCTGCATGTTATAAGACTTCATGTCTAAATAGGAAAGTCGAATTACATGATGAGTACTGTGCAAATGCAAAACCATATTATGTACTTAAACTTACTTATATTTTCACTTACAATTAAGCTAATGGAATACATGTCACGTTTTTAACTTTGATTTATATACATTTTATTAATTTTGTGACAAAATGATTAGTTAGATTTGTATACAAAGATCCACTTACTTCAATTTGCAGCAACGGGAAGTTTCACACTGATTGAGTAATATATTTACATTCTGCCTATAAACTATAGAGCTTGCATCATGTTTTAGAGAGATCTATTATGAGTGGACCCCGAGCACTTACCCAAACTATTGATAACAACATCGACTAAATGCTGAAAATCTTTTCATGTTTCATTAATATTTTAATAATTCTGTTTTTTATCTGTTTTCTTCTTTGCATAATAAAAGGTAGTAAAGTGAACTAATATTTTCATAAAAATGTAAATTTTTACATTTTTTTTATCTGTCTTTAATTTAATCCAATCTACTTTGCTATTTTGTTTAATTGATCATCTAATCTTTCCTTTATATTTCTTTTGAATTCAAAATTCAATGTTTTTACGTAGTTGTATAGTTCAATTCCATTTTTTAGAGTACAGTGATTAGTTTTTGAACCGCCCATGTTTCTTTCAAACTAGAAATGGATATTATTTTTCAAGTTACAAACTTGGAATACGAATCATGTTTTGTATCAAAAGTAGCACGATAACCCCTCCTCACTTCCATTTCACATTCCGATATATATACTCCTCACAAAATCAAGGATTTTAATTTGGTCCAAAATTCAAGTTTCATAAAATAAATTCACGTGTTTATAAATGCTTTGGTCAAAATCAATGGTAATCCAACTTATAGTTTCCATTCAGATTTCCTAGGTATAGAAACGTGTGTAAGTTTAATTTACATAACAAATTTGACTATATATTTTCTAAGTTCATACCCTTAATGTATCTCTAATGAAAACTTATATTAAATTTTCATAGATTTGGTTTTTTTATATGTGTTGAATAGATTTTCCCATTTCATTTCAGCAGTAGTAAAATAACATATAACCTAAATTGGAAAATATTGCATCTCAAAAAATAAGACAACTATATTAGGTACTACTTTTTTAGGCTATTAGGAATAATATTAAGGTTTGTTCGAAGATATCTTGGAAAATATTGCATCTCAAAAGTGATTATGCAAGTTCAGCAAATAGGGTGACTTGGATGCACTTCATAGTTTTGTTCCTTCATAGTTTTGATTTCTAACCATTGAAATCTTTACTTTTGATTTCTCCCTTCATAGTTTTGTTCCTAACCATAATAAAAACAAGTTTCCTCATCAAGGAAATCGATAACGATCTAAGCTACCATGGTACAACTACAAATATATAATTGGAATTTTTTTTATTGAATCTTTTAATTAAAAAGGAAAAAGAAACAAAGTGCAATTAATAAATTTAATGTAAGAATGTTTTCATTTGGAATGTACATTATTAGGAAATATAAGAATGGATTTAATATTGTATAAGTTGATCAGTTTAGAATATAAGAATGTTTACATTTATGAATTGCAAGTAACAAATAAGCATTTTAAGGAAAATAAAAGAATGTTTGAGAAAAATAAAGTGAACGTTTCCATTCTGAATATAAATATAACGTTGTAAAAAGAGAAAATTGAATTTTTTTTAAAACAACATTTTACGGTAGTTAAATAGCAGGCATAGGTTGCACGGAAGTGATTTTATTGCTAACATTGAAATTTAAAATAAATTAAATATTTGAGTTCATAATTACGTGTCGAGAAAAATGTTGTTTTTAAATTTGAATTTTTAAATCATGGTTCATATTTTATTTTATGTAGCGGCGGTTCCCGTTATGTAAATTGGTGTGTTCAAATTTAGTTATGTTGTGGTAATTAAATCTTTAATGAATGTCAAATTTTGTATGTTTGGGGTTAACAAAATTAATTGAGTGAACAAATGTTTTGAAATTTGAATTCCAAAAGTTTATTTATAGAGTAGAGTTGGTCCATTCATTCCCTTTCTAATTAATAATTGTCACACTTTTTTTTCATTGTTTCCTCATTTGTTCCATTACTCATTTCCATTTACACTGTCTAAAGCCTTTTCATTTCATGAACGTTACCTACTTTTCATATTTTTAATTCTTTCCTTCACCCCTTTTAATACCTACCATTTTTTTAGGGTTGTTCATGTTTTTACTTTATGTCAATTCCTACTTTGTTTATAGCTTTATTAGCTTTTCACCAGTTTCAATCTTCATTCTTGTAGCTTCATTTCATTTTTTTTTAAAATCTCATCTTCTGTAGCTTCATTTTTGTCTCTCTTCACCTTCCTCCTCCCTTTTTTTTCATGTTTCTTCTTCAAATCTCCTTTCTCTCCTTTTTCCAAAGTTTTTTTTCTCTTTTCTTCTTCTTATTCTTCAAATCTTCTTCTTCTTTTTCAAAGCTTCTTTTTTTTCAATTCTTCTTTATTTTTTTTCTTTTTCAAACCTTCTCTTCTTTCCATGTCTTTTTCTTCAAATCTAGATCTATATAATCTTCTCTCCAAAAATTTCTATAAAAAAAAGATTAAGATAGCAAGGAAATAAAAAAAAATGAGAAAGTAGTTGCAGATCCAAATCTGGCTAGAAAAGGGAAAGCAAAAAGGTGAGTGAATCAACCCACTCATGCAATACTAAAAATTCCATTGCAAGTTAAATAAAATATATGATGTGATATATAATTTTTTTATTGTTGTTTGTTGCTTTAAGTTGACATTTGAATTGATATTGAATCTGAATTGGCATTTAATTTTATATTGGAATTTAATTGATAGTTAAACCCCGATATTGATAACTATTATATGTTGAAATATATTGGTTGATTTGGATGTTGTTTGAAATGGATGCTTATTGATTGATATGTTGGATGTATGGTTGTTTATTTATTTTAATATGTTCCTGTTATCACCTTGTATATTATTGACATCATTTAAGTGGTCCTCTGAATCATTTTAAAATTGGATAATTAAGACATTTAAATTATGGGTTGAAATGATATATGCCCATACAATTTCTTGAATTTGGATTATCTATTGAAACTGAATTATTTATAAAGTTTAAGTTTAATTTAAACTTCGGATTTATTTTAAATAATGTGGTTAAAATTGGTATTTCGAATTATTTGAAATCTTGTAAATTACTCCACTCACGTTGTACACTTGATAGGAGATGAAAAATCCCATAACATCTCTGAAGCCATTGCACTCATATTTTTATTTGAGATTGATTTGACTTACATAGGAATTTTTAGTTCTGACTCGAGTGTATTGTTATTCATTATGCTCGGGTCAGTCTGAGCTTTTTCAGTGTATTGAAGACCATTTTATGTTCTGGAGGACGAAGACGAAGATTCAGTATATTATTCCTATTTATTATTATTATTCCACTGCTTATTGTGTTCCGCTGCATTATTTTTTTATTTTCTGATGTATGTATAACTCTGATTTGAATTGTAAAAGTATAATCAAATGTCATTTGTAAACAGCTTCATGAACTGTTTATTTGATTATTATATTTTGTCATTCCACTGCGAGATTCTGTGTTTTGTTTCTTCTTCTTTTCTATTATTTTCTTATTTATCCCATTAACAATCCTCCCTTTTGAATGGTTTGAATTAGACATGTGTGGTTTATTGTCGATTTAAATCGTCCAAAAAGGTGGGCCGTTACAACCATATTATTTTATTTCCACTATAGTATTTTATATACCCATCAGCAATTGTATGCACAGGAAGTTATAACTGTCCAGGCTGATGTTGTTTGTTTTTAACTATGATATAATATGTATTTTTGAGTCACAACTTTTGCTGTCTTTGTTATATTATATGTTGTCGCTCTACTGTGAGATTCTATTTCTCCTGTTCGTTTTTTTCCTTTTCTTTTTTACCCTAACAATCTACCTTTTTGATGATTGGACGTTCTGCATTGAAATATCATGGATGTATTTAGTGCCGACTTTCGATGGTCGAAAAGGCGGGTCGTTACATACTCTTAGGGTCATATCCAAGATACTCACCTCTTTGATTTGATTGAAGTATTTTACTATTTTGTATGCTATGTTTTCTACTTCCTTCATATATTTTTTGAATTTCTCATTGAACTCTATATTTTGTTTCATAAGAAACACTTATCCATATATGTAGAATCATTGGTAAATGTGAAAAAATAATTTGATCCTTTTTTGGTATTTGTAGACATTCAACTACATACGTCTATGTGTATTAGTCCTATGAATTCAACGTCTCTTTTAGTGCTCCTACCGAATTGGTGCTTGTCAATATTCCTTTTGGGATACGATTCAAAAAATCATATGATTCAAGTTACATGCAAGAAGACAACTTGCATTTCTCATTTTATGCAATTATTTCTTTATCATATGATATATTCTACCGTTCTAAAAGTTATTGTCATTTATTTAAATGCTTTAGTACTTTCGCAACCAACACATCATTATTTAGAACTCAATTGTCACTATTCAAGTGTACCAAAATAGTTTTGTTTCAAAATGAATATTCATAAAATTTTCATTAAAATAAATCTATTTCCACCATTCAAAAACAAAATGGATATCATTTCACAAATAATTTTGGCACATTATGAGATTAGTTATGATTTAGATGTGTTCAACAACAAGTATTTCATAGTGCTCTCAAAACGCTTTGATTGCTAAGATAGCACCATTTGCAATGTAAAGTTCCAATAAACCATTTGCTATGTTTCTTTTACTTTAAAGTTTCTATAATATATATAGGCACAAGTTCTAGATCTAGTATTTAAAATTCATGAAGTAGATTTAATAAAAAAACAATCTTATATGAGAAAATACTTTGTGAAGGAGAATCACATTTCTTTTTTTTAAGCATCTTTAAATAATTCGTACAATCCCATTTCCTTTGTCCCTTCTTTCAACATTGCCAACAATCACCATTCACTTCCTTCCCAACCATGTCTTTATTACTACAATCTTTTAGCTTTTATTTCTTCCTCTTATTATGTCAAATCTCTAGAAAAAGATAATAAATAAATCACACTTGTTTATCGCACTTCTTTCACAGAAGTGCATTACGATCGTCCTTAATGTTTTATGGTATTCAAATAAAATGCACTTGTGCGAGTTCATCAATATGAACAAATCGAGTTAATTCATTAGTAGTCCAAGAATAAGTCCTATTCATATGTTTTGGCTAGCGTTGTATTTTAATCAAAAAATTTCTCAATGTAATTAATCAGATTAAGCACATGATCTTTGCATTGCACTTCCTTATCCATATTCAGATGAAATAATTTTTTCGAACTCTCGTACCTTGTAGAACGAGAAATTTCACTTATAGCTGTTGTATGCAATTAAAATGGAACGAATATCCATATACTTGTGTTATATCACATTAGTCAACACATTGCATTGGGAATGTTTGTAGTTAAGTGACCAAGGTAAAAAGTTTTAGTCTTATTAACAATTGTCGTACTATTAGGGCGACGACATGATAATCTTTAAAGAGAATATTATATTAAATTTCTTAGTCAATCTTTTTTGGTTCAAATTAATTAGTATGTCTTTTTTCAATAAACAATTCCTCGTAATTTCATTAAGTACATCAGATAATAGTTGCATATGTTCTTACACTCATCGGTATGGTCTAACATATTTTTCTAATAAGGTTTTCCATACCCCAAGGAAGATGCGAGAATTCTTAGAGTTCGTCGACTAGTGTTAGGACCCATTTATCATGTACGGGCAACCTTGAGTGTGCTAAACAAATCATGGTATTCATAATTGGTGAATGACACATTATTCTTTCTATCATATATAACTCCTAATGCTATTTTGTTGCTACTAATAATCATTATGACCTAGTGTGTTCTCAACAAATCACAGAGTACATTAAACACTTGTAACGACTCAAAATTTTATCGCTTTGACGTGTGAGTATTAATTAATTTTATATATTCAATTAATGGTTTTTAATAATCCCTCTTTTAATTAATAAATAATAATGGTAAATTCATTTTGAAAGTTTGTTTAAAAAAATAAATAGTTCAATGAAAAATTGAAAATGTGACCGAAATTCATTTTTCGATCACATTTTTTACTTTTTATCCAATGGATGTTGTCGAACATTGTTACGCACTTGTGGACACATATGTACACATTTAATAAAAAGTCAATTAGTACCAAAGAGATTAAATGAAACAAAGTTCCTTAAGTGTTTTCTAGAAGCTTTTTAAAGGTGATTCAAAAAGTATTTATTTCCTTATGCTGCTTTTTAAGGAGACTTGTCTCACATCACTTTGATGATTTGATGGGTTGTTGTGACACCCCGCACCTCTAGTGTAACAACCCGACTTTTTCTCCACAGAAAGTCGTATCGTCAATAAAGAAAGGGATAGAAGAAGAAAAGATAAGAAAGAAGAAAGAACAACAACATCAGATACTCACAGCGGAACGAATGAAATATAATATATCACATAAAATATTACATAGTATCATATACATCAAAGTTACACAACTTATACATCTCATATTAGACAGTTATAAACACCTGTCTATCATACATCTCAAACATCACAGAGATACAGACTCAATACAAACACAGCGGAATTACTATATATCTACTCGTTGAAGCCACCTGCTCCAAATCTCCTCCAGAATTCGTCAAAGCTAACCTGAATCCCTCGACTACTCAATACAATATTGAGTACCCAAGAGTTTAATAAAACAGAAAATAAACACTTGGGTCAGACATGGGTCTGGTGTGAGTAAACGGTTTAAAATTGCTTAACTTTGAAAAACCTTTGAAAAGAAAAGGTATCTCGTAAGACTTCCCGCACATAAACACGGAAAAGTTTTTACCTTACGATAACCAAAACATTTGATAGGAAATCCGATTATATTATAATAGGTCTAAGGTTTTCAAATAAATATGAAATAGCTGAAATTGTTACATTATTAAATTCCAGCATACTAGCCAACAAAGTGGGTTATACAATCAAAACCGATGGCACTTATTGGAAATTGGATTCCATACAATGGCAGGGCTACTGGGGTACCGCCCGTCACAGTACGTGGCCTAGATCAACGTACCGAGGAGTACGCCCGCTCCCCTGCAACACAAGGCCGGAACCATCCCTTACTGGATAATTCCCGCATAAGAAACCCCACGGTTGTAGCTAGCAACCGCCCACACAGCCGAAATAAAAAGAAGGGACCTCTAGACAGGGGAATCTTATACTACTTGGGTGCTACCCACTAACCTTGCTGCACCTCCCCTGTTTTAGCCATTCCCGGTTGATGAGACTTGAGGCTACGATTACCTTTATAGAACACATCTATCTTAGAATGCTCATCGCCCTCCTGACGATGTTCTGAAAGCACTCAATCCATACAAGTTCGTTCCGGGTTCGAACGAAACCGAAGGCATTATCTCGTTACACTCGTTTTGGAATCACCCTCAGAGTTAACGACAATAACCCTTGCACTCTGAATCTTCATCTCGAACCTATAAGTACTATTTCCGTCAAACTCATTACGGAATCACCCACAGAGTTATACTGACAAAGAATAGTTCTTACACCTCGAGTCTTCACTTGCTCCACTTGGATTAACGACTAACGTTAATTTGGATCGATGTGGTTTTCGGATCCCAAATCTGGAAACCCGATCCCGGTCTCATCGAAATCCAAAACGTATCTTTTAAGGCCAAGTTGTTTAAAGGTTTAAACATTTAACTTATATTCAGGATGATATAAACAGATAGATAAATCACATTATCATAGATACTTTATATCAAACATTCATCTCACAAAGCAGCATATCACATATATCAGAGATATCCAAATCATCCAATATCATCCAATCACCCAATATCAATCATCCAATATTAACCAATCATCTAAACAGAATTGATTAACTCCATATCAATTTAATTACTTGGATTATCAAAATCCTGCTTACTATCATTAATTAATTACAAATTAATTAACTAATCATCTCCTAATGATCTTCTTTTAATTAATCTCCTTGATTAATTATTTTAATTACATTCAAGTAATTATCCTTAAACCATATACAGTAATTAACCTTTAATTACTATTATTAAATTACAATACTTAATGATTCTTCATTTACTTCCATAATTAATTAATTAATTATTTGCATTAGTCCTCAATTAATTATAATTAATTAATCATACTTTAATTAATCACTTTTATTAATCAACCTTGATTAATTCCATTAATTATATTAATTAATGATCTTTTAATTGCTTCATTAATTAATTACCTTTTAGTTAATTAAATAATTAATCTTTAATCAACTACATTCATTAATTTACCTTAATTAATCATAAACAGTAATTAATAACTTGTAATTACTTATCTTAATTAATTAACTCCTTAATTAATTATATTAACCTTGATTAATTAATCTAATTAATTAATCTTTAATTACTCCATTAAGTAATTATTAATCAATTTAAATTAACAAATAATCCTTAATTAATTACTTTATTAATTAATTACTTTTAAATTAATTACACTTAGTAATTAATCTTAAATTAAACACATTTAACTAATCACATTAATTAATTAACTAAAATAATTAAGTAATTAACTCTTAATTACTTACATAAGTAATTATCTTCTAAATACTTCATTAAATGATCTCTCTTAACTAATTTCATTAACAAGTAATTAATCCCATCATTAAATAATTCTTAATTCTTTAATTAATTAATCCATAATTAATTAACTTTAAACAATTAACTTAATTAATTCCTTAATTGATTACAACAAGTGATTACTTCAACTAATTACTTCCATGAATAATTTACTCCTCCTAATTACTTTAAGTAATTATTCATTAATTACTTCATTAAGAAATTTACTCACTTAATTATAAATTGATTATCTTGAATGAATCCCTCAATCTCTAATTCATTTATTTATTAATTACATTCATTTCCACTAATTACTTCATTAAGTAATTATTCTTAATTTCAAATAGTAATTAACCTTTAATTCAATTTATTTATTAATTGCCTTAATAAAATTTCCATCTTTAAAAATAAACTTTTCATTTAAATCACATATTAAATTCTACCATTAAACTCCATTTAAACATTTAGAAATAATTTTATATTTGAATAAAATTTTACCTTTAAACAAAACAATTTAAACCCATAATTTTATATGCACTTAAAATCTTGAATATCCATTCAAACATGCTTAAATAGATTAAATAAACAATAATTTAACTTTGGAAATTCCAAATTTCATATCTTTAAACTTATTTATTTAAATATAATTTAAATCTAATTTAACATTCCTTTATAATTACTTTGAACATCACTTTAACTTGAAAACATTTTTAAAATCAAGCTTATCAGTTTAAAACCCAGATCAACCCGAGTCAACCCCTCTAAAACCCCGAGTCACTCTCGAGTAAATCCACACACGTCTCCGCTTCGAGTCTTCCCCGCGAGCAACACGAGAGCGTCCCGAGTTTTCCCCTTCTTCCCCAAAGCCCTCAAATCCCGATATGTTCAAACGTGCACGTGCACATACACCGACGTCTCCAACCACCATAGTTCATCGTAGCGATCCTCGACAGTCACACAAACCCACGTGATCCCGAAACCAAACCCAGATCGATGATAACTCAATCGAAACGAAATCGAGCTAATCTCGCCAAAAACTGGAACCCATTCCCCATCGGAAGATTACTTCGTCGCCGACGATCACGTCACTGGAACCCACGACACCTCGTCCATAGCACCACAGCATCACCACGCCACCCTCCATCAACACGCGATCGCCTCCGATCAAATATTCATCTCGCAAAAAGCACGATAGTGAAGCCAAAAAAAAACAGCAACTAAAACCCTAGTTTGATCGAATTCGATCAATTCAGACATTAGAAAAATTCGATAGTATTTTTCCCATTATCTTCAACACTTAAGCTAGCTTCGATCAAGAAATTGCCTCCGATCATCACGTTGATCAACTACAATTGACGAAAGTACCAAATTCGTTCATCTCGACATATCTCACTAAATACTTGCTCAAAAATCTTGATTTGATTTCCAAAATTCATCAATTTCAGATATGAATCTAATTATATAACTGAAGCTAGAAATTGTATCACTTGAATTTCTGATATAAAATGTTCACCACTGTTATTTCCTATTTTTAAAATTATTTGTTGAATTTAAAATCCTTAACTATTTTTAAAAATCATCATCATGCCTTAACAACCAACTTTCCTTTAAATATCAAAGTCTAATATTAATTCTATTTGGAGTTTTGAATTTTTTTTCTCTTAAAGAAATCAAATCCTGTAAGAGGATATATGCATACAGTGACTTAGATAAACTCAGACATTCCACAAATTTAACATGCATTCACAGATAATATTCATTTAAACATATATAACATCACAGAACAATCCATCACATATATCAAGTCAATTATCAGATTTAAAGACTGTTTTTAAAAATATTTACTCACCAATAAACAGAGCAGAGAACAGGGCAGAGCATTTTCCAGGCTTTTAAACTTTGATCTGGCAAAAGCTTTTGATTTTGTTTGTTATTGAAATTGAATCCTTGCATGCTTGTTAATAGTTGAAATTTGGAAGCTTGTTTAGTTGAATCTTTAACTTGAATTGCTCAGGTTGATTTGTTGCAGATTGAATCATCATTTTTGAAAATGCAGGTTGAAGCTTACTTTATAAATTTCAGAAAATATGAGGTTGTAGATTTGCTTTTCAGGATTTTCTTTTGAATTTAGAAAAGATGGAGAGAAAAAGAAGATGGTGGAAGAAGATTTCGAACTGAGAAAATGGATACAGGTTTCTCTATAAACATTTATTTATAAACTAAATTTTTAAACAAAAGATTTGCCACTTGTATTTTTTTTAAGCTTACATGTGTCCTTTATCACTTAATTACCCTACACTTGTTACTACCAAGTGTTAATGTATTTACACATGTCCTTTTTAATATATTAAATAAATTTTTTATTTAATTTAAATGTTAATATAAAGCCTTTATACTTAATTTACTAATTAATAAACACTTATCTTAGTATATGTATATATAAACTATTTTTAGAGAAAATATTATAAAACCAAATACCCTTTGAAAAATATTTATATTTTAAAACCTTATTTACAAAAGTATTTATATATTTGTGCAATATGAATTTCTATTATTTATGTAATTGTGAAATTTAGTAATTTATGTATATATTACTTATGTTTACAACTATTCTAGTTTAAGAGATGTTAAAAAGAAAGGTTTAATTAAATCTATATATATTTATAACCACTTAAATTTAAACATTTCAAAGAATACAAAATAAAACTTTATTTAAACTATCATAATTAAAATAAACAATTATCTTATATTTTGAAAATAATGGAATTAATCTAAACTAAACTTTGAAAAATATTAATTTTAAAACAAAGCTTTAAATCATACTTCATACATATATAAATTATCAATAGATTAAATTAAATTCAAAACAATCCAAATTATAACATATACATACATATATATTACAATTTGAAAATACAATCTTTAATTTAAAACAAAAGATATTTCCATTCACAATATATATCAAATATATATATTATAAATAGAATAAAATTTTATTAGCTTTAACAAACAAGTCTTATCAATATTGCCAGATTAAATATTTATTAACCTTTAAAAGATTAAATTACCAAATTAAATTAAAATTATAAAGAAAATTTATCAATCCAATTAAATTATCAATACTGATTATTAAATTTATATTGCTCAAAAACCTGGGATATCACATTCCTCCCCCCTTAAAATAATTTCGTCCCCGAAATTAAAAACAAAGTTAATTTAATAATCCAGCAAAGATTTCAATCTCTAACAGCAAAGCATACCTATCATCCAATTACTAACAACCAAAGCAACCAATCAAACAATTAAACCTAACTAATTATCCTGATACAAATCAGAATAAATCTTACTAACACTATCTAGAGTTTCCCCGGATATAAATCACCGGGAGACCCGCTCTACAGAATCTAAACAAACTACACCCCATAATCCAGAGCTTCCCTTATCTCTAGATCCACTAATCTGAACAGAATATCAGATCACACCCAAGTCCAGCTCAAACTTCCAAATCCATCTGAACTGCAGATCCTATAACCAGCGATGAATCATACACGTACTCCCTCAGATATACGTGAAATACAATGAATTCCAGCTATCCAAACTGGCCATTCAATCCTGTAGATCAAAGAACTACTTCTCTCGAGAACACAGGAAAATCCAAAATACTTCAGTGCTAACTTCCAGACTTACCAAATCTTATAGCTCTTTAATTGGAGAAAAACTTAAACAATTTCCAATCTCCAACTCCGAATTCCAAACTCCTTGTCTCATATCTGCATAACTCACTAGACGATTCCTGGGCTACCTCATCTCTTCCTGATCAGCTTAACCTTCGCTGATGCTTCTTGAAATAATTCTGGACCAAGAACAAAATGATCTCTAGATCCTATCAACAAGATGATCCTTCCAAAATTTGCTGAAATCCAAACTTGAAAAATAGATATGACCAATCCATTTTAAAAATTTCTGAGCTGCTACACCAACTCTTCTTTCTAGGAACCATCCTACTACCAGAATAACCACCGGTATCGCTTCTGGAATCAAGTCGATACAGAACTCAAACTCTAGATGCAGACAAACTTCTACTTCCTCGAAGACATCCGGAAAAATCTCTGACTACTTCAGTAGCTCCTACTTCCACATGAGAAACCTCCATCTCACACAAAAGATTACCCTAGATAAATTCCCAAACTAATCGCAAGTCACTTTTGCGATCCTACCTAGTTCAGATTCCAAAGAAACTGTTCTCTCTTTACTAATTAAAAAGAGTCTTAAGCTTTTCCAAACAAGGTTAACCCTTCAAGAAAGCCTTCACCATCTTCTCGGACTGTTGATAGAAGAACCACAAAGATTCTTGAACCATCGGAGAAACGAGCCACACTACTGCTTCCAAACTCTATCTCAGGGACACTGCTAAGCCAGAAAATCTTCTTGTCGGCACACAAACACTACCGAGCTGAAACTGCTATCACAGCTAATCAAAGACTTCTAATCCAAAGGCTCCTCGAGAAACTCGGACCCCAAACCAAACGCCAACAACTTACTCTTCTTAATCTTACTCCAAAAAGAACATCTCCTTCGGGAACATCCATAGATACCGTGTCTCATCATACAGCTGCCAAGATACCATCACTTGCTTCTGCACAACCGACAGATCCAAATTCTCGAAATTCTGCTCACCCGAGCTCAACCAAGCTTACACTTCAATAATGGACTCCGAATCTTGAAAAAGATTTCCTTCAGAGATCCAAGAAATTCTTACACCATACTGCCAAACTTACTCGAGACGGTATTGGGTTTACAGTCTCGATAGATACACTTCCAACCTCAACATATAAACTCCAACCATTGTTAGTCGTGTTACACACACCACCACCCTATCTACCTTTATAACTAATATTGGAAAACCCGAACAGATAATCCAACACATTAGGTAGATATATATATATATATAGTTTTAAAAATTACAAATACGCTCTCTCAAGATAGACACCACTCCAGAGCTAAGGTATTCACTCAACCTAATGCTCTGATACCACTGTAACAACCCGACTTTTTCTCCACAGAAAGTCGTATCGTCAATAAAGAAAGAAAGGGATAGAAGAAGAAAAGATAAGAAAGAAGAAAGAACAACAACATCAGATACTCACAGTGGAACGAATGAAATATAATATATCACATAAAATATTACATAGTATCATATACATCAAAGTTACACAACTTATACATCTCATATTAGACAGTTATAAACACCTGTCTATCATACATCTCAAACATCACAGAGATACAGACTCAATACAAACACAGCGGAATTACTATATATCTACTCGCTGAAGCCACCTGCTCCAAATCTCCTCCAGAATTCGTCAAAGCTAACCTGAATCCCTCGACTACTCAATACAATATTGAGTACCCAAGAGTTTAATAAAACAGAAAATAAACACTTGGGTCAGACATGGGTCTGGTGTGAGTAAACGGTTTAAAATTGCTTAACTTTGAAAAACCTTTGAAAAGAAAAGGTATCTCGTAAGACTTCCCGCACATAAACACGGAAAAGTTTTTACCTTACGATAACCAAAACATTTGATAGGAAATCCGATTATATTATAATAGGTCTAAGGTTTTCAAATAAATATGAAATAGCTGAAATTGTTACATTATTAAATTCCAGCATACTAGCCAACAAAGTGGGTTATACAATCAAAACCGATGGCACTTATTGGAAATTGGATTCCATACAATGGCAGGGCTACTGGGGTACCGCCCGTCACAGTACGTGGCCTATATCAACGTACCGAGGAGTACGCCCGCTCCCCTGCAACACAAGGCCGGAACCATCCCTTACTGGATAATTCCCGCATAAGAAACCCCACGGTTGTAGCTAGCAACCGCCCACACAGCCGAAATAAAAAGAAGGGACCTCTAGACAGGGGAATCTTATACTACTTGGGTGCTACCCACTAACCTTGCTACACCTCCCCTGTTTTAGCCATTCCCGGTTGATGAGACTTGAGGCTACGATTACCTTTATAGAACACATCTATCTTAGAATGCTTATCGCCCTCCTGACGATGTTCTGAAAGCACTCAATCCATACAAGTTCGTTCCGGGTTCGAACGAAACCGAAGGCATTATCTCGTTACACTCGTTTTGGAATCACCCTCAGAGTTAACGACAATAACCCTTGCACTCTGAATCTTCATCTCGAACCTATAAGTACTATTTCCGTCAAACTCATTACGGAATCACCCACAGAGTTATACTGACAAAGAATAGTTCTTACACCTCGAGTCTTCACTTGCTCCACTTGGATTAACGACTAACGTTAATTTGGATCGATGTGGTTTTCGGATCCCAAATCTGGAAACCCGATCCCGGTCTCATCGAAATCCAAAACGTATCTTTTAAGGCCAAGTTGTTTAAAGGTTTAAACATTTAACTTATATTCAGGATGATATAAACAGATAGATAAATCACATTATCACAGATACTTTATATCAAACATTCATCTCACAAAGCAGCATATCACATATATCAGAGATATCCAAATCATCCAATATCATCCAATCACCCAATATCAATCATCCAATATTAACCAATCATCTAAACAGAATTGATTAACTCCATATCAATTTAATTACTTGGATTATCAAAATCCTGCTTACTATCATTAATTAATTACAAATTAATTAACTAATCATCTCCTAATGATCTTCTTTTAATTAATCTCCTTGATTAATTATTTTAATTACATTCAAGTAATTATCCTTAAACCATATACAGTAATTAACCTTTAATTACTATTATTAAATTACAATACTTAATGATTCTTCATTTACTTCCATAATTAATTAATTAATTATTTGCATTAATCCTCAATTAATTATAATTAATTAATCATACTTTAATTAATCACTTTTATTAATCAACCTTGATTAATTCCATTAATTATATTAATTAATGATCTTTTAATTGCTTCATTAATTAATTACCTTTTAGTTAATTAAATAATTAATCTTTAATCAACTACATTCATTAATTTACCTTAATTAATCATAAACAGTAATTAATAACTTGTAATTACTTATCTTAATTAATTAACTCCTTAATTAATTATATTAACCTTGATTAATTAATCTAATTAATTAATCTTTAATTACTCCATTAAGTAATTATTAATCAATTTAAATTAACAAATAATCCTTAATTAATTACTTTTAAATTAATTACACTTAGTAATTAATCTTAAATTAAACACATTTAACTAATCACATTAATTAATTAACTAAAATAATTAAGTAATTAACTCTTAATTACTTACATAAGTAATTATCTTCTAAATACTTCATTAAATGATCTCTCTTAACTAATTTCATTAACAAGTAATTAATCCCATCATTAAATAATTCTTAATTCTTTAATTAATTAATCCATAATTAATTAACTTTAAACAATTAACTTAATTAATTCCTTAATTGATTACAACAAGTGATTACTTCAACTAATTACTTCCATGAATAATTTACTCCTCCTAATTACTTTAAGTAATTATTCATTAATTACTTCATTAAGAAATTTACTCACTTAATTATAAATTGATTATCTTGAATGAATCCCTCAATCTCTAATTCATTTATTTATTAATTACATTCATTTCCACTAATTACTTCATTAAGTAATTATTCTTAATTTCAAATAGTAATTAACCTTTAATTCAATTTATTTATTAATTGCCTTAATAAAATTTCCATCTTTAAAAATAAACTTTTCATTTAAATCACATATTAAATTCTACCATTAAACTCCATTTAAACATTTAGAAATAATTTTATATTTGAATAAAATTTTACCTTTAAACAAAAAAATTTAAACCCATAATTTTATATGCACTTAAAATCTTGAATATCCATTCAAACATGCTTAAATAGATTAAATAAACAATAATTTAACTTTGGAAATTCCAAATTTCATATCTTTAAACTTATTTATTTAAATATAATTTAAATCTAATTTAACATTCCTTTATAATTACTTTGAACATCACTTTAACTTGAAAACATTTTTAAAATCAAGCTTATCAGTTTAAAACCCAGATCAACCCGAGTCAACCCCTCTAAAACCCCGAGTCACTCTCGAGTAAATCCACACATGTCTCCGCTTCGAGTCTTCCCCGCGAGCAACACGAGAGCGTCCCGAGTTTTCCCCTTCTTCCCCAAAGCCCTCAAATCCCGATATGTTCAAACGTGCACGTGCACGTACACCGACGTCTCCGACCACCATAGTTCATCGTAGCGATCCTCGACAGTCACACAAACCCACGTGATCCCGAAACCAAACCCAGATCGACGATAACTCAATCGAAACGAAATCGAGCTAATCTCGCCAAAAACTGGAACCCATTCCCCATCGGAAGATTACTTCGTCGCCGACAATCACGTCACTGGAACCCACGACACCTCGTCCATAGCACCGCAGCATCACCACGCCACCCTCCATCAACACGCGATCGCCTCCGATCAAATATTCATCTCGCAAAAAGCACGACAGTGAAGCCAAAAAAAAACAGCAACTAAAACCCTAGTTTGATCGAATTCGATCAATTCAGACATTAGAAAAATTCGATAGTATTTTTCCCATTATCTTCAACACTCAAGCTAGCTTCGATCAAGAAATTGCCTCCGATCATCACGTTGATCAACTACAATTGACGAAAGTACCAAATTCGTTCATCTCGACATATCTCACTAAATACTTGCTCAAAAATCTTGATTTGATTTCCAAAATTCATCAATTTCAGATATGAATCTAATTATATAACTGAAGCTAGAAATTGTATCACTTGAATTTCTGATATAAAATGTTCACCACTGTTATTTCCTATTTTTAAAATTATTTGTTGAATTTAAAATCCTTAACTATTTTTAAAAATCATCATCATGCCTTAACAACCAACTTTCCTTTAAATATCAAAGTCTAATATTAATTCTATTTGGAGTTTTGAATTTTTTTTTTCTTAAAGAAATCAAATCCTGTAAGAGGATATATGCATACAGTGACTTAGATAAACTCAGACATTCCACAAATTTAACATGCATTCACAGATAATATTCATTTAAACATATATAACATCACAGAACAATCCATCACATATATCAAGTCAATTATCAGATTTTAAGACTGTTTTTAAAAATATTTACTCACCAATAAACAGAGCAGAGAACAGGGCAGAGCATTTTCCAGGCTTTTAAACTTTGATCTGGCAAAAGCTTTTGATTTTGTTTGTTATTGAAATTGAATCCTTGCATGCTTGTTATTAGTTGAAATTTAGAAGCTTGTTTAGTTGAATCTTTAACTTGAATTGCTCAGGTTGATTTGTTGCAGATTGAATCATCATTTTTGAAAATGCAGGTTGAAGCTTACTTTATAAATTTCAGAAAATATGAGGTTGTAGATTTGCTTTTCAGGATTTTCTTTTGAATTTAGAAAAGATGGAGAGAAAAAGAAGATGGTGGAAGAAGATTTCGAACTGAGAAAATGGATACAGGTTTCTCTATAAACATTTATTTATAAACTAAATTTTTAAACAAAAGATTTGCCACTTGTATTTTTTTTTAAGCTTACATGTGTCCTTTATCACTTAATTACCCTACACTTGTTACTACCAAGTGTTAATGTATTTACACATGTCCTTTTTAATATATTAAATAAATTTTTTATTTAATTTAAATGTTAATATAAAGCCTTTATACTTAATTTACTAATTAATAAACACTTATCTTAGTATATGTATATATAAACTATTTTTAGAGAAAATATTATAAAACCAAATACCCTTTGAAAAATATTTATATTTTAAAACCTTATTTACAAAAGTATTTATATATTTGTGCAATATGAATTTCTATTATTTATGTAATTGTGAAATTTAGTAATTTATGTATATATTACTTATGTTTACAACTATTCTAGTTTAAGAGATGTTAAAAAGAAAGGTTTAATTAAATCTATATATATTTATAACCACTTAAATTTAAACATTTCAAAGAATACAAAATAAAACTTTATTTAAACTATCATAATTAAAATAAACAATTATCTTATATTTTGAAAATAATGGAATTAATCTAAACTAAACTTTGAAAAATATTAATTTTAAAACAAAGCTTTAAATCATACTTCATACATATATAAATTATCAATAGATTAAATTAAATTCAAAACAATCCAAATTATAACATATACATACATATATATTACAATTTGAAAATACAATCTTTAATTTAAAACAAAAGATATTTCCATTCACAATATATATCAAATATATATATTATAAATAGAATAAAATTTTATTAGCTTTAACAAACAAGTCTTATCAATATTGCCAGATTAAATATTTATTAACCTTTAAAAGATTAAATTACCAAATTAAATTAAAATTATAAAGAAAATTTATCAATCCAATTAAATTATCAATACTGATTATTAAATTTATATTGCTCAAAAACCTGGGATATCACATCTAGGCACCCCGAAAATCGGACATGACTAGAAGCACGGGTGGTCAGGTGAAATAAAAATCCATAACATAGTACATAGACTAAGGCAACAACATAAAATGATTAAAATATTACAACGGAAGAAAACTTTCACTAATTATAAATTAATAGCAAAACAGCTTCATTAAAAACAACATTATCCCAAATTTATTTCTGAAACCAAAAGTACCAAGTAGTCTCCGCTAAAACATAAAACATAACAAAGTTCACAATATAGGTCCCCATATATAGAGTAAAGTATGGAAAAGAGAAACGAAGCACATGAAACAAAAGAAACAAAAGTTGAAGATAACAACTGCTCCAATGACTCTCCAGCTGCAAAGAACTGCATCCTAGACCTACCCTCTTGTGATTTGGGGAAAATAGGAAAAATAGGAATGGGTTAGATATAAAGTCCGGTGATTGAGAAATAAGATGAAGCAGAAAGAATAAAATAGTTTAATTGTAACATCCCGGAAACTTTCGACTTTCGAAAATTCAACATCGATACTCACTTTATCGACTGCTGAGCCATCGAATGCCGGAAACCCGAAAAGTTGTGGTTTTAAGAAAGAAGAAAAAGGTAGAAGAAGAAGATAGAAGAAAAAGAAAGAAGAACAACAATAGAACAAGAGCAGAAACAGAAAACAATATCAGAATCTCACATATCGCAGCGGAACAATATATAATAGATAAATGAATAATCTCTAAAACAAAGAACTATATCATTTTATACATACATCAATCATCAGAGTCAATATACAACAATGGACAGTTATATAAACTTGTCCTCATACAGAATACACAGCGGAATAAATACTATCAGATACAAATACTACGTCTCGCCATCCAGCTTATCTCCAAAGCTCCAGAATATCCAGAATATCCTGATAACATAACTCTAGGCTGCCCGTGTGGAAATTGGTGGGCACCCAGAGTTTAGAAGGGAACAATAAACTCCGAGCCAGTCATGGTGACTGGTGTGAGATCGTAAAACAGTTATTCTTTAAAATAAACAACAGGAAAACTTTAATGTCAATTCGCAATGCTTTTGGAAAATGAAACTACCATAAGACCTCCCACCACACACACAATGCAAACGCAGACTTGGAGGAGATTTCTTCTTATGATAGTCAAAGATGCTTACTACGCAAAATCAAATCACTTTTGATATTATTATTAGTGCATAGTGTAGAAAACATTTCGAAAGTATAATATAAATCTTAGCCAGCATAGGTACCATTATATTATGCCTGCTATAGCTGCCTCCTGAGGAGACAGGTTATACAATTGAAATCGTAAAGGCTCGTATTGTTTCTTTGGATTTCCAACAAATGGTCAGGCTAAGGAACTTCCTATCCACGATGGGTACGTCCCTGGAATAGACGACTCGAGAACCTAACCGGATCTCTGCCAACACAAGGTCGGGTTACCTCTGCAAAAATAGGTAACTACTGACACGCGTATGCCATCCCCCGATCGTCACCGATCTTCCCGAGGATCCCCGATTCGCAACAAACCACATAGATAAAAATAATGCAGTAACCACAGAGGTTAAGTATCTGGGCTCCATACCATGATACCACCTTTATCCAGAAGGAATGACATACACTAAGGGGCGCTACTCCCTAGAACCTTGCTGCATTCTTCCTGTTTCGACCATTTCCGGGGTGTGAGGCTCGATGAAGTCTCGTCCACAAAGCTACGCTTTCTCAAAAAGCCCTGCTTCGGGTCAAACAAAAATGATCAACCTATGATCACAAAGATATAAGATCAAACAAATGATCATATCACAAATGATCAAACACTGATCATTTCACAGCAACACTCAGTATGCCACGTTACCAAATTGGGATATATCGCTGATAAATTTCAACTACATAACCTCTGAGCTCGTACGTCTCAGAGAAGGGTGTTAAGCTAAGAGAATAAATTCTCCGCCACCAACAGAAATGTATTTGAAAGAAATCAGCTTTATATCTCAAATTGTAACGTCAGACACACAATCCATACAAGTCTGTTCCGGGATCGAACAGAACCGAAGGCACTTCTCACGAAGCCCTTGCATTTCCGGATAATTTTCAATCACGTCAGGACTTCCCGTCACTAAGGGTGATAAAAACCTCTAAATCGGAGATCAGCCGATGTAGAGTAACTCGACGGTAATCCTTTCAAAAATATCCGGTCTTCAACACCGGTCTTCAAATGCAATTCAAAACGACGTATCACATATTCGGAATGGGTTATACGACCCCATGGTCCTTTCCCGGCTAACCCGAATAGTGAGCGATTTTTTAAAAATAAGTGTGGCATTCAAATTCATCCAATTCACAACAAATACCTATCTAAAGGTAATTATTGATAGTCGGTTATTTAACTATCAATAAAGATGCGCAACATCATCAGATTCCAAATAATTTTCCCCAAATTATTTATCTTCAAAAATATCTTTACTAGATATAAAATTTCCACACTTAACCGTTTGAAAACAAATTTCAAATATCCACCTTCCAAATTATCTTTAAAAGATAAAGTTTCAAACCCTTCGTTTCATATTGGAAAAGCAATTCCATACTTATTTAAAAATAAGTATTTCACAAATCATTTATTTTCAACATTTGAAAATATTCGATATACTTAAATCAATATTAAGTACATATTCATACTTTAAGGAAATCATTCTCTTTAAACACATTTATTTGAGTCAAAACGAATGTTACGTAAAACATCGTTACGACGACTCAAAATCACTAGTATAGGGATTCGAAATTAGATAGATATATAAATCCCAATACTACATAAAAACATTTCCTTTCGGAAATCATTTACTATAACAACAGTGTTATAGTCCATCATTTCCTTATTCTTCAAAAACGTCTATTTCAACAATAAATGTTGAAATCTATGATTTCGATAATTAACACGTTTAAAACATCTTTTAAAACAATTAACTTCATTTAACAATATCGCTTTTCCAAAACTATCCATTTTACTTGACAATATATCCACTGTCCAAAATCGTGAATATACTTCACTAATTACATTTCACTATTTTCTACACATTTTATTTCAATAAAAATTCGCTATCCAAAATCGCGAATATATCTTCTTTAAAAATCTTCTATATTTAATTTATCAAATTCTATCGATTTCGAATTTATAAAACAACGTTTATAAATTCTATTACTATTTTCTAACGACTTCAATTTAATAAATCTCCTTTATAAATAATTCGATAAATATTCCATCTAAAGGTAAAAATCCAATTTAAGTTAATCTCTTATAAATCTTTTATTCTACAGTTTCATCCATTTTATAACTTCACAATTTATAAACCTATAAATTTCATTCACTTACGGATTCCATAATATTTCATTTTTAACACTTATAAAAACTCATCTTATAATTCCAATATTTTGATTTATACAATATCAATTTTATAAATCTTTCTATACAAATCGTTTATAGTTATTCAAAAATCCCAACTTAAACCGTTTTATAAATAAATCAACTTTTGTTTCAAAAACGACACTTCGGTTATATTTCACTAAAAATTATAACTTTTATAACTTTAAAATTTTACGTTTATAAATCGATTCAAAAATTCCATAAAACGTATATTTTCAAAAATCACTTTAAAAACCTTTTTAAAGTAAAAGTCGTTATTTTTACATTTCAAAACTGAATCCGATGATGCAACGCATCAATTAGTCCATCACAACAGTCAAATATCATATATCATCATATGATAACAGAATATATCAAAATATCTGTAAATAATCAATACGGTGAGGAATCCAGTCGGATCCCTCCAACCTGTTTCCCTGCATCCACAGATGTTAGCACAATACCAATTCCGCTCCAGTACGGAATTATCGCGGTATATGGGTTTTATAAAATATCCGCTTATTAACGGCGCAATAGGGTCTCATCCGCTATACGAGGCGGGAAATCATCAATCCAATATATACATATGCCAATATGTATATATTGCTATATATATATAGATATATCCTACTATATCTAATATCACATCCAAACAATCAATCATCAATCAATAACTGTAAAAGAAAATCCGCTTTCATTTGAGTGAGAAAATCTCACCGTGATTTTAATTCCCGTTCCAGCGTTTATTTCGAATAAAATAAACAGACGTTTGATTTCATCCAAAATTTACACTAGCTCCAATTGGCTCCAATTCAATGGCATCGCGAAGAGCTCGACAAAACGAACGCAACGCAAGAAGTTTCGTCGAATTCCGATCTCGCATGAAAGAGTTACAGAGTTTTAAACATTAACCGAATTAATATATAATTTAATTTACAATTTTCTCTTAAATATTTTACAACCTTAAATCTGAGCCGTGCATTTCAAACGATAGGATCGTGGCCGTTCGCGCCTTTCTTCTTCAACCCAGTAAAATACGCGACCAAACTACCCAAAGCCGCCATCAAACCCTAAATCTCGCGGCCTTCACAATGCATTTGGAGATGATCAGAACCCTCCTCATCGAAGCCCACGCCAAGAGCTACCTTCGACTGGAATGCAGTGGAGCTCGGCCTCTCCCCTATCTCGAACTTCGTGTACGAACGGCAGGAAGTCGTGGCTCTAATTCGACTTCAAACGACAATGATTACTCAAATCCACCGTTGGATCTGTAGCTTACGCGATGCTCTTCAAGTTTGTTTTAGAAAGTTTTTGATAATGGTCAATGGATTTAGAGATAAACGAGGGGGAAGGAATCAACATTTCTGGCCATTGATGTTGTGAACGGCGGCTACCCTAGAGTAGATTAGGGTTTTGAGAAATGAAAGTAGAGGGGTCTTTTATAGAAAATTTCACGATTTACTATTCATCGAATTTTTTCGAACTCCGATTCGAGCGTGCCGGCTGACGTTCGTAAGGTTTACCCCGCGTTCCAAACGCAATGGAACATGTTTCGGAAGCAAATTCGGACATCTGTGCGAGATACGGAGAAAAACAATCAATTTAAATTAAACCGATTTAAATCGATTTCGAGGCGTTTTGGCTTGCCCCGGACAAACGGTAAATCCAAAAATTACGAAATTTGAAATCTTACAATAATATCACATTACGGATCCGATGAAACTGGTTTCGTCGAAATCCGAGACCTTTTGAAAAATGACTATTTTAACTCGACGATTTAAAATTAAAATGATATCGATGCGTTTCGAGCTGCCACGGTCAATCGACAATCCCGATTGCTACGAAAATTGAAATCCGATAATAACTAACTATTACGGATCCAATGGAACTGGTCTCATCAAATTCTGAGACTGTTCGAAAATTGGCTATTTTTACAGTCGATAATTAAATATTAAAATATTCGATTTTCACAGATTTACTCCAAATTCAGTTTTAAGAGTTCTAAAATATTTCTATAACTCCAGTATGATTAAATAAAATTTTACAAATCATTTTCAATCATATTAAACTCGATTTTCAATTATTCTGGGATTTCACTATTTAATTTATCGATTTAATTATCAAATAAAATCCAATATTCGAAAAATAAATCATTCGACTTCTAAATTCCATTTATTAATATTTAAAATCAATTAAATATTCGAATTTTAATTATCAAAAATTCTGGGTCGTTACAAACTTCCCCCCTTAAAAGAATTTCGTCCTCGAAATTACAAGTTAGGAAGAAAGGTCCTTAACTCGTCTACTATTTTTCACAATCCAATAGTTTTATCAAATTTTCCAAACCAAATCTTTCTACTAAAGATTTGCTACTAATTCAACTAAATTTTCAACTTCAATTACAGATTTCAAACAACATTGTTCAACTTCTCAATTCAAATTTAAATTTAAATTCAAATTTTAAACTTTCAAAATTTTCACAAAAATTTTCTAACACTCGAAATTTTCGAAAAATTTCGCCAGCGTCTCCTTTGCGCGGCTAATACGGTACGACTACAAAACGTCCCTATGGACTCTCAGATTCCAAAAAGAAAAAGAAAAAGCCAAGAGGCTAGAGAAATAAGTCATCAAATCTCATATTCGAATTCAAATACTTACCTTTTTGTCGAGCCATTCAAATTTATCTTCGAAATTAAATTCCAATTCCTTTATACCTGTATATCCTACTAGCCATAATATCTAGTTACATATATTCAAACCATTTTGCAAATCCTATTACAAAATTTCAATATAAACTACTTATATATTTTTAGCTTACTATTGAAGTTGCATATTCAATTTCGTTCAATCTTTACATTTCAATTCCATTTGAATTCAATTCCAACATTTAATTGGATTCAGTTCAATTTCTGAATATTGAATTTTATTGATTAGTTTTCATTCATACTGCACCATTTTAAATTAGTTTCAGTTACTAATCCATTTCAAATTCTAATTCACTTATTCAAATTCGGTTTCAACATTCAGTTTTAATCTTATTCACTTCATTTATTCAAATTTATTTACTCATTCACAAATTCTTTCATTTTCAATTTGAATCTCATTTCTATCAAATTCCAAATATTTTATAAGTCTTCGACTTATTTACATCTTGATTTATAAAATCATCTATACATTCATATTACTAATTCATTTCATTAATGAATTTTAAATTTTCAATTACCTTCTTGAATTCTATTCCAGAGTCTTACTAACATTTTCAAAACCATTTTGAAAACAATTCAAATTATCCTTTGAATTTCCAAAACAAAACTCAAAATTTTCAAACAACTTCCTTTTAAAACAATTTGGCAGCAATTTCTCTTTTGGAAACCCGAAAATGAACACCAACGATGCCGCGGTCATCATCGAAGTTATTTTCCAGCGACCGAAAAGAGTTTAGAGCTTTTCATTTCTCCAAAATACTTTTCAAAACCTTCGAAATTCATTTTCAACTCTAAAAATATTTAAACTTCCAAATCTCCAAATTTTCCAGATTCTTTCAAAACATTTCCAAAAACTTTTCTGGAATTCTACTTCAAATTACAAATCACATTTATAATGTATATTCTCAAATTTCATTTGCATGTGAATTTATTTCTTAACTTTGGAGTTATAATTTGAATTTCTTATCCGATTTCATATAATAATGATAACATTTCAATATTATCACTTTCCTAACAACCATGCAACCATATACTATGATAATTCATAGAAAAATATTTATTTTCTATACAAAAATAGTTTTGGGTAAAATTATCTCATTTACCCTATTTAAAACAATACTGTGCCGAATTGTTCTATTCAAGTGTTTAGAGATCCCTATCGATAGAGTTGTACGGACAATACCGACCAGAATCCATATACCACTCAACAAACCAATCATCACAATATAAAACAATTTTATATTCACTAACAAATACGCACTCGTATCTATTATTACCCTCAACTCATTCTAGAGTACTGCTGACTCTATCTCTAATGAGTAACACCCAACAGAGCAGGGTTGTCGCTTAACCATATGCTCTGATACCAAATGTAACATCCCGGAAATTTTCGACTTTCGAAAATTCAACATCGATACTCACTTTATCGACTGCTGAGCCATCGAATGCCGGAAACCCGAAAAGTTGTGGTTTTAAGAAAGAAGAAAAAGGTAGTAGAAGAAGATAGAAGAAAAAGAAAGAAGAACAACAACAGAACAAGAGCAGAAACAGAAAACAATATCAGAATCTCACATATCGCAGCGGAACAATATATAATAGATAAATGAATAATCTCTAAAACAAAGAACTATATCATTTTATACATACATCAATCATCAGAGTCAATATACAACAATGGAAAGTTATATAAACTTGTCCTCATACAGAATACACAGCGGAATAAATACTATCAGATACAAATACTACGTCTCGCCATCCAGCTTATCTCCAAAGCTCCAGAATATCCAGAATATCCTGATAACATAACTCTAGGCTGCCCGTGTGGAAATTGGTGGGCACCCAGAGTTTAGAAGGGAACAATAAACTCCGAGTCAGTCATGGTGACTGGTGTGAGATCGTAAAACAGTTATTCTTTAAAATAAACAACAGGAAAACTTTAATGTCAATTCGCAATGCTTTTGGAAAATGAAACTACCATAAGACCTCCCACCACACACACAATGCAAACGCAGACTTGGAGGAGATTTCTTCTTATGATAGTCAAAGATGCTTACTACGCAAAATCAAATCACTTTTGATATTATTATTAGTGCATAGTGTAGAAAAAATTTTGAAAGTATAATATAAATCTTAGCCAGCATAGGTACCATTATATTATGCCTGCTATAGCTGCCTCCTGAGGAGACAGGTTATACAATTGAAATCGTAAAGGCTCGTATTGTTTCTTTGGATTTCCAACAAATGGTCAGGCTAAGGAACTTCCTATCCACGATGGGTACGTCCCTGGAATAGACGACTCGAGAACCTAACCGGATCTCTGCCAACACAAGGCCGGGTTACCTCTGCAAAAATAGGTAACCACTGACACGCGTATGCCATCCCCCGATCGTCACCGATCTTCTCGAGGATCCCCGATTCGCAACAAACCACATAGATAAAAATAATGCAGTAACCACAGAGGTTAAGTATTTGGGCTCCATACCATGATACCACCTTTATCCAGAAGGAATGACATACACTAAGGGGCGCTACTCCCTAGAACCTTGCTGCATTCTTCCTGTTTCGACCATTTCCGGGGTGTGAGGCTCGATGAAGTCTCGTCCACAAAGCTACGCTTTCTCAAAAAGCCCTGCTTCGGGTCAAACAAAAATGATCAACCTATGATCACAAAGATATAAGATCAAACAAATGATCATATCACAAATGATCAAACACTGATCATTTCACAGCAACACTCAGTATGCCACGTTACCAAATTGGGATATATCGCTGATAAATTTCAACTACATAACCTCTGAGCTCGTACGTCTCAGAGAAGGGTGTTAAGCTAAGAGAATAAATTCTCCGCCACCAACAGAAATGTATTTGAAAGAAATCAGCTTTATATCTCAAATTGTAACGTCAGACACACAATCCATACAAGTCTGTTCCGGGATCGAACAGAACCGAAGGCACTTCTCACGAAGCCCTTGCATTTCCGGATAATTTTCAATCACGTCAGGACTTCCCGTCACTAAGGGTGATAAAAACCTCTAAATCGGAGATCAGCCGATGTAGAGTAACTCGACGGTAATCCTTTCAAAAATATCCGGTCTTCAACACCGGTCTTCAAATGCAATTCATAACGACGTATCACATATTCGGAATGGGTTATACGACCCCATGGTCCTTTCCCGGCTAACCCGAATAGTGAGCGATTTTTTAAAAATAAGTGTGGCATTCAAATTCATCCAATTCACAACAAATACCTATCTAAAGGTAATTATTGATAGTCGGTTATTTAACTATCAATAAAGATGCGCAACATCATCAGATTCCAAATAATTTTCCCCAAATTATTTATCTTCAAAAATATCTTTACTAGATATAAAATTTCCACACTTAACCGTTTGAAAACAAATTTCAAATATCCACCTTCCAAATTATCTTTAAAAGATAAAGTTTCAAACCCTTCGTTTCATATTGGAAAAGCAATTCCATACTTATTTAAAAATAAGTATTTCACAAATCATTTATTTTCAACATTTGAAAATATTCGATATACTTAAATCAATATTAAGTACATATTCATACTTTAAGGAAATCATTCTCTTTAAACACATTTATTTGAGTCAAAACGAATGTTACGTAAAACATCGTTACGACGACTCAAAATCACTAGTATAGGGATTCGAAATTAGATAGATATATAAATCCCAATACTACATAAAAACATTTCCTTTCGGAAATCATTTACTATAACAACAGTGTTATAGTCCATCATTTCCTTATTCTTCAAAAACGTCTATTTCAACAATAAATGTTGAAATCTATGATTTCGATAATTAACACGTTTAAAACATCTTTTAAAACAATTAACTTCATTTAACAATATCGCTTTTCCAAAACTATCCATTTTACTTGACAATATATCCACTATCCAAAATCGTGAATATACTTCACTAATTACATTTCACTATTTTCTACACATTTTATTTCAATAAAAATTCGCTATCCAAAATCGCGAATATATCTTCTTTAAAAATCTTCTATATTTAATTTATCAAATTCTATCGATTTCGAATTTATAAAACAACGTTTATAAATTCTATTACTATTTTCTAACGACTTCAATTTAATAAATCTCCTTTATAAATAATTCGATAAATATTCCATCTAAAGGTAAAAATCCAATTTATAAGTTAATCTCTTATAAATCTTTTATTCTACAGTTTCATCCATTTTATAACTTCACAATTTATAAACCTATAAATTTCATTCACTTACGGATTCCATAATATTTCATTTTTAACACTTATAAAAAGTCATCTTATAATTCCAATATTTTGATTTATACAATATCAATTTTATAAATCTTTCTATACAAATCGTTTATAGTTATTCAAAAATCCCAACTTAAACCGTTTTATAAATAAATCAACTTTTGTTTCAAAAACGACACTTCGGTTATATTTCACTAAAAATTATAACTTTTATAACTTTAAAATTTTACGTTTATAAATCGATTCAAAAATTCCATAAAACGTATATTTTCAAAAATCACTTTAAAAACCTTTTTAAAGTAAAAGTCGTTATTTTTACATTTCAAAACTGAATCCGATGATGCAACGCATCAATTAGTCCATCACAACAGTCAAATATCATATATCATCATATGATAACAGAATATATCAAAATATCTGTAAATAATCAATACGGTGAGGAATCCAGTCGGATCCCTCCAACCTGTTTCCCTGCATCCACAGATGTTAGCACAATACCAATTCCGCTCCAGTACGGAATTATCGCGGTATATGGGTTTTATAAAATATCCACTTACTAACGGCGCAATAGGGTCTCATCCGCTATACGAGGCGGGAAATCATCAATCCAATATATACATATGCCAATATGTATATATTGCTATATATATATAGCTATATCCTACTATATCTAATATCACATCCAAACAATCAATCATCAATCAATAACTGTAAAAGAAAATCCGCTTTCATTTGAGTGAGAAAATCTCACCGTGATTTTAATTCCCGTTCCAGCGTTTATTTCGAATAAAATAAACAGACGTTTGATTTCATCCAAAATTTACACTAGCTCCAATTGGCTCCAATTCAATGGCATCGCGAAGAGCTCGACAAAACGAACGCAACGCAAGAAGTTTCGTCGAATTCCGATCTCGCATGAAAGAGTTACAGAGTTTTAAACATTAACCGAATTAATATATAATTTAATTTACAATTTTCTCTTAAATATTTTACAACCTTAAATCTGAGCCGTGCATTTCAAACGATAGGATCGTGGCCGTTCGCGCCTTTCTTCTTCAACCCAGTAAAATACGCGACCAAACTACCCAAAGCCGCCATCAAACCCTAAATCTCGCGGCCTTCACAATGCATTTGGAGATGATCAGAACCCTCCTCATCGAAGCCCACGCCAAGAGCTACCTTCGACTGGAATGCAGTGGAGCTCGGCCTCTCCCCTATCTCGAACTTCGTGTACGAACGGCAGGAAGTCGCGGCTCTAATTCGACTTCAAACGACAATGATTACTCAAATCCACCGTTGGATCTGTAGCTTACGCGATGCTCTTCAAGTTTGTTTTAGAAAGTTTTTGATAATGGTCAATGGATTTAGAGATAAACGAGGGGGAAGGAATCAACATTTCTGGCCATTGATGTTGTGAACGGCGGCTACCCTAGAGTAGATTAGGGTTTTGAGAAATGAAAGTAGAGGGGTCTTTTATAGAAAATTTCACGATTTACTATTCATCGAATTTTTTCGAACTCCGATTCGAGCGTGCCGGCTGACGTTCGTAAGGTTTACCCCGCGTTCCGAACGCAATGGAACATGTTTCGGAAGCAAATTCGGACATCTGTGCGAGATACGGAGAAAAACAATCAATTTAAATTAAACCGATTTAAATCGATTTCGAGGCGTTTTGGCTTGCCCCGGACAAACGGTAAATCCAAAAATTACGAAATTTGAAATCTTACAATAATATCACATTACAGATCCGATGAAACTGGTTTTGTCGAAAATCCGAGACCTTTTGAAAAATGACTATTTTAACTCGACGATTTAAAATTAAAATGATATCGATGCGTTTCGAGCTGCCACGGTCAATCGACAATCCCGATTGCTACGAAAATTGAAATCCGATAATAACTAACTATTACGGATCCAATGGAACTGGTCTCGTCAAATTCTGAGACTGTTCGAAAATTGGCTATTTTTACAGTCGATAATTAAATATTAAAATATTCGATTTTCACAGATTTACTCCAAATTCAGTTTTAAGAGTTCTAAAATATTTCTATAACTCCAGTATGATTAAATAAAATTTTACAAATCATTTTCAATCATATTAAACTCGATTTTCAATTATTATGGGATTTCACTATTTAATTTATCGATTTAATTATCAAATAAAATCCAATATTCGAAAAATAAATCATTCGACTTCTAAATTCCATTTATTAATATTTAAAATCAATTAAATATTCGAATTTTAATTATCAAAAATTCTGGGTCGTTACATTAATTCTAGGTCTTCCCCGGATATCGCAGAGGGTGAATAATATAATGCAATGAATCCTTCTTAGATACAGTTCCTAAGAAGCCAAAGTCCATGGTCACTCTAGGGAAGTCAACCATGCAGTAATACTAAACGTCAATCAGATCGTCGGGCCTGCTGTCCTTACCTTTCCACATGCTACAGCATGAAAGTCGTGCTCTTCACCCGTGCACTGTGACTAAATGCCTCTTATGTCTGACTAGCGCCGACTCAAACAACCTCGTAGGACCCCGAAGTTGCGCTCAGGCTCCGCCGAACTGGACTCTTACCCTCCTGTCTCCTCGGTCACCAACGTGGACTTGCCCCTATCCAAAATGTCGGTCCTCCGAAAGAGCATCCGCAACTGGGTCGGTTTCACAAAATCCTCCAACGATCTACCTAAAGAAGCCTACGTCGAAGCACACTTGTCCTGTTCTGTCCGCGTCGATCAGCCTGAAGAAGCTTACGATTGCGGATGCTATCTATCCTATGTACTAGCAACCTAGAAAGGTAACAAACATCCTTGTGAACCTACTTGCCCGCACCTAGTATGTACAGCCAAAACTATATTTTGGTTTTAACCGCATGAAACACCTATCCAGACCTTTAAAAGGTCTGCCTACCAAATCGCTTCCAGATTAATTAATTTTATCGTTACAGTTTACATATTGTTTATTTCCATTAATCTGCTTTAGGCCATTTTTACATCCGATTTGGTTACTTCACAATTTCCCTTTTTCTTACATAAATGGTGTTTCAATTTCACGTCCGTTCAGTCCGTATGGTTTGTCTATAATTTTTATACCATTTTGTTACAGATTTTCACTAGCCTATAGGGTCCATTTAATTTACATTTTTTTTCCACCCTAATTTACGTTCTCCTTTTAGAGATTTAATCTGTACAAATTTTATATCTAATAGTCACAAACCATTTAATTACACAAAATTCCACTTTTACATTTTTAGGCCACATATGAAACAAACAATTATGCCAATTAGACTTCCCAATTTTGTTCCAAAACCATATTCAAAATTATGTAATTATATCAATCAAAACCACAATTTTATTCAAGTAACATATTCTAAATTTATTCAACTAACCTGTTCTACCATTAGAAATTGAATAAATTTTCAATTTAATTAAACCAATCTTATTTACGCCATGAAACGTGAATAACAATTTGTTTGTTCCAAATTTCAACCCAAACATGAATTAGAATTGAGAAGTGGTAGAAGGAGAAGATACAATTAATTTACATAAACTTCAATCTTATTTATGCCATAAAACGTGAATAGACAATTTATATGTCCCATATTTTAAACCAAACATGAATTAGATTTGAGAAGTGAAAGAAGAAGAAGTTGCACTAATTTATATTTATTCTTAATTAATAATAGAATTTAATTCATATTAACGTGCCAGAAAAGAACTGAAATTGAACTACTTTATTTTTTTATTTCATATTAATTCCCACTCACCTGGCACTTGAGCTTGTATAAATTTGAAAAAGCTTTGCTTTAATCTTTCTCCCTTTGATTCTTCTAAATTCCCCAAATTGCATGAATATATATAGATAATTTAATTTGTTAGAGGTTTGTTTATTTAGTAGAGAAAAGGAGGAAGAATAATACACACTAATTTTACTGTAGAATTATGCCGACAGCTTGATCATAGATTAGGTTTAGGTTAGATGGTTTATTTATAGATTATTTGAGTGAATATAATCGATTAGATTATTTTAGATTAAATCTGGTTCTTTCATACACTTAATGGTTATCCATTCTAGCCCATACACATCCCTCAACCAATACAACTTAGCCATCTCATCCTATTACATCATTGGAGTGAATGAGAAGCCGCTACATGTCAGAAACAACGCTGAAATACGTAGGAAAATTGTTGGAAATGAACCAGCTAAAAAAACATCACTCCAGATTTTGGGCGACAACGGGACTTGATCCCTGGTCACTAAGGAAGCCAACATGCACCTTTACCACTGTACCAAATGCACTTTTAATTTCTTTTTAATTATATTTCCCGTAAAATATCGGGGTGTTACATTCTCCCCCTTAAAGGATTTCATCCCCGAAATCTCCAAAGACGGAAGAACGTAATTAACAACCAACATCCAAGAACTACATCCATCTACTCGACCATCATCCATTCCTACCATTGTCCTTATTTTTAACTAATGCAATTTATGATTTATGCAAAGTGAAATGTATATTAACTTACCTAATGCGAAAAGGTAGTCGGTCTACTTATTCAGTTGACCTCCTATAATGCAAGTATGCTTATGCCATGCAACCAAATGTATGCAACTACTCTAGTATAATTGATAATTCTATATGCATGTTTCAATCATTCACCCTAATGAACCATCCATATGCAACATCAATTTATACACACACACGCAGATACACACACACAACCATGTTCAAATGCAATAGATAACATGCACGCATATGCAGGTATGTGTACCTAGTTGGCCGATTATCCTAATAAATATCTATCTAGTGCATGCAATGCATCCATTTGCAAACATTGGCATCCACTTGCAATCATTTTCATCCATCAAACATAACATACCCTAATGACATGTTTACAACCAAGCTACCATCCATAGGTTTCACCTCAAGATTATCGAAAAGACCCTAACTAAGGAAAGATCAAAGATAGGATATTTGAAGTGTACCTTCAAATAGAAAAGGATAAGAAGTTCAAATTCTCTCCTCAGATTCCCATGTGCACTCCTTGGGGTCATCTCCCCATTGAACTTTCACTAGACGAACTTCCTTGTTGCATAATCTCTTGACGCCGTGTTTCAATATACGGGTGGGCGTACGACGGACAAGTGATTCGCGCTCTACCTCCACTTCTCTTAGCTGATCGGGTTCTACTACTACTATAGAATCATGAAAACACTTCCTTAGATGTGAAACATGAAAAACATCGTGAAATCCTGCCAACTTATCTGGAAGATCAACTCTGTATGCCACTTTTCCAATCCGTGCGGTAATAGGGAAGGGTCCTACAAATCTCGATGCCAACTTACCCACTGAGACAGATCTCATTACGTTTCTCAAAGGAGAAACCTTGACAAAAACCATATCTCCAACCTTAAACTCCAAATCTGAACGTCTTCTGTTGGCATATGACTTTTGTCTATCTTGTGCAGTCTTCAACCTCTTGCAAATCAAATACACCTTCTCGGAAGTTTCCCTCACCAAGTCTGGTCCAAGCAAGATCCTATCGGTGGTATCCCACCAACAGGCTGGTGATCTACATGGTCTGCCATAGAGGGCCTCGAACGGTGCCATCCCAATGCTTGCTTGATAACTATTATACGCGAACTCCACCAAAGGTAGGTGGTCTTCCCAAGAGCCTTCGAAGTCAATGGTGCACAATCTAAGCAAATCTTCCAAAACCTTATTTACCCTCTCAGTCTGTCCATCTGTTTGAGGGTGATATGCCGTGCTCAGATTCAATTCCGTTCCCAAGGCTTGCTGAAGGCTCCCCTAAAACTCACTGGTGAATAATGGATCTCTATCATTCACAATGCTGGTGGGAAATCTATGAAGCCTAACTATCTCCCTTACATAAAGAGTCGCCAAAGAAGCCGCCGTCCTATTACTCTTAATGGGTATAAAATGAGCGCTCTTTTTCAGTCTATCCGCAATGACCCAAATGCTTGTGTTCCCTCTCTTTGACCTTGGTAATCCATCCACGAAGTCCATAGAGACGCTCTCCCATTTCCATAATGGAATACCCAATGGTTGCAACAGTCCTCCGGGCTTCTTTTATTCCACCTTTACCCTTTGGCAAGTGATGCACTTCGATACATACTCCGCCACCCTCTTCTTCATTCCGAGCCAATAGAATGCCCTCTTCATATCTTGGTACATCTTATCACCACCAGGGTGCACTGTCATCCTAGAATGATGTGACTCGGCCAACACCGCATCTACTAAATCCTCACTATGGGGAACAAAAGTCTACCATCCCTTCTAAGCCATCCCCTAGTGTCCATGGTATAGTGCCTAAGATGTGGTGATGACTCTCCTCTACCAAGCTTATCTAAAATGTCCTTTAACTCTTCATCCTTACCTTGCCTTGCTCCAATCTGCTCCATCAAAGTAGGCTGGACGTCGAGGGCTGCTAACAATTCCGGAGCTAAATTCGATGGAGGTCTAAAATCAAAGGTAGAAATGTACTCCAAATGCTTCCATTCCAAAAATAGAGGACTTAAAACCACTTTGCGTCTACTCAACGCATCTGCCACTACATTACCCTTGCCAGGGGTATAGGAAATCTTAAAGCCATACGAGGCTAAAAACTCCATCCATCTTTGCTGTCTCAAATTCATGTCTTTCTAAGAAAATAGATACTTCAAAGAATTATGATCCGTGAAAACCTCAAATCTTTCTCCTAAGAGATAGTGCCTCCAAGACTTGAGAGCAAAAACTATAGCTACCAACTCAAGATCATGCGTCGGGCAGTTCTTCTCATGCGTTTTCAACTGTCTACTAGCATAGCACACTACCCTACCATCTTGCATCAGTACCTCCCCTGGCCACATACCACAAGCATCCATATAAACTAAGAAAGGCTTAGTTCCATCCGGTAATACCAATACAGGCGCGGTAGTCAAAGCTTCCTTCAATCGACCAAAGGCATCCTCACAGTTGGCATCCTAAACAAAAGCTGGGTTCTTCTTAGTAAGGCGGGTAAGTGGAGCTGATATCCTAGCGAAGTCCTAATAAACTTCCTACAGTATCCCACAAGACTAAGGAAACTCCTTATGTGCGTGGCATTCTTAGGGGTCTGCCAATCCTGTACCACCGCCACTTTCGCTGGATCTACTGCAAGTCCATCTTCGAAACGATGTGTCCCAACAAGCAAACATCATCCCTCTAAAAGTGGCACTTGGAGAACTTCGCCTTCAACTTATGTGCTCGTAGGTTCCTAAGCAATTCTTCCAAGTGAATGGTATGCTCCTCCTTACTTTGCGAATAAACCAAAATGTTGTCGACGAACACCACCACAAACTTGTTCAACGATTCGCGAAATACTCGACTCATCAGATCCACAAAATATGCCGCAGCATTGGTTAGCCCAAATGGCATGACTAACCACTCAAATAATCCATCCAGAGTCCTAAACGCAGTCTTCTCGATGCTATCCTTCGCCATACGCAACTGATGAAATCCTGTGGCCAAATCGAGCTGTGAAACTACCTTGGTTCCTACTAGTTGGTCGAAGAGATCATCTATACGGGGAAGAGGATAACGATTCTTCTTCGTCAGCTTATTAAGCTCCCTATAATCCACGCAAAGTTTGAGAGAGCCATCTGCCTTTGTGGCAAAGATGACGGGTGCGCCCCACTCAGAAATGCTCCTACGAATGAAGCCCTTCTCCAAAAGCTCTCCAATCTGCTTGCTCAACTCACAACGTTCCTTAGGAGCCATATGCCTTACTGGTAAAGCAACCGGTTTGGCATTATCGACAAGATAAATCTTAAACTCGATCTCTCTTCGAGGTGGAAGGCCAACAACCTCCTCGAACACATCTGGAAAGTCTCTAACAACGGGTACCAAACTCAAACTATCGGGCTATAAGTCAAGAGAATAAAGGTAGCTCAACATGACCGATCCTCTATGATCACAAGATACCTCCAAGGTACATCCACTACAAGTGCCTAACCTCAATACCCTCTTATCGTAATCAAGAACAACACCATACATGGATAGCCAATCCATACCAAGAATCAACCCGAACCCGAAAAAGCCCAATACAAAGGCGCTACAGTCAAACTCAACCCCTAAAATAAACAACTTCAAATCCCAACATAACATGGACAAATATGCCGATCCTCCTACGAGATTTGATACTACTACCGGGTCGGTCAAGCATCAAGACCAAGACTCTCTACAAGAGTACTAGATATAAAAGAGTGCGAAGCTCCAGAATCAAATAGGGTACGAACAGGAAAATCAGAGATAGATAACACACCTTCGACGATCACCTTCTTTCCCTTGTCCACAACCGGACAAGTACTAGAGGAAGGAGCTGCCTCTAAAGCATAAGCCTGAGCAGGCTGTGAAGGTGTCTGTGAACTGTCCTTGGGCTTCGATGGATAGTCCTTCTTCATATGCCCCACTTGATCGCAAAGATAGCACCTAAGTCTCAGTCACTCTCCTGTCCCTCTACAATCCTTAGCAAGATGACCTGGTTTCCCACAAGAATTGCACTTCCAGTCCTTCCTTAGAACTTTCCTTTTTCCACCCGACCTTCCTCCTTCACTCCTCTTTCCTTCCCACTGCTTCTTCCCATCACTCTTCTGTGCTACATCTCCTTTCTTCTCAGTATCAGCAAGTAAAGCCATCTCTACCAATCCTTCAAAAGTGGCTCCCATTGGAATGTGGCTCATCGCTAAACTCTACAGCGGCTGATTCAAACCCTTAGCGAACTTCAACGCCTTCTTGTGAGGAGTATTGATCAGGTCTAGTCCAAATCTGGCAAGCTCATTGAATTGATTAACATATTCCTTAATTGCCATATCCCCTTACTTGAGCTATATAAATTTCTCTAGCCGCACTCCCTCTTCAGCCTGTGATAAGAATTTCCTCTCGAACCTAGTATGAAAATCCGCCCAAGTCAAATTATCAACCTCAGCCTCCACAATCTCCCACTAACAAAGAGCCTCTCCTTGCAACTGCCATGAAGCCAATTGCCTCCAAGCCAAGTCCTCCAATCCCATAAGTCCAAATATCCACTCACAACTACGGATCTAAGCTCTCGCCTCAGTATATGAATCGGTGCCAAGAAATGGCTTGCCTCCCAAGCTGGTGTAGTCCTTGCATAACTTGGGAAAATCGGGAATGCCTGGCGGATGCGCTGGAGCCCCTTCCATCAGAGCAGCATCCATAGCTGGTGGCTCTGCTCGTGCAATAGCCTGCAAATAACGTCTGAACCAAGCAGGCATATTAAGACCTGGAACTTCGGGGATATCTTGCGATTCAAACATTTCTATCTGTGGAAATTAAAAAGATGGGATTAGGTACTCCATAAATAGCTCAATAGATAGGGAGGAAGAGATATGAGGGACCCATTTCTAAAATTTCTTTTCTTTCCAAAATATATACATATATTTTAAAAGTATTATTTGGAATACCCTTTAAAAATTATTCAAAAACCTTTATATTTTTAAAATATTTTTAGGATTATCGAAACCTTAGCTCTGATACCAACTGTGACACCTCGCACCTCTAGGCACCCCGAAAATCGGACATGACTAGAAGCATGGGTGGTCGGGTGAAATAAAAATCCATAACATAGTACAGAGACCAAGGAAACAACATAAAATGATTAAAATATTACAGCGGAAGAAAACTTTCACAAATTATAAATTAATAGCAAAACAGCTTCATTAAAAACAACATTATCCCAAATTTATTTCTGAAACCAAAAGTACCAAGTAGTCTCTACTAAAACATAAAACATAACAAAGTTCACAATATAGGTCCCCATATATAGAGTAAAGTACGGAAAAGAGAAACGAAGCACATGAAACAAAAGAAACAAAAGCTGAAGATAACAACTGCTCCAATGACCCTCCAAGCTGTAAAGAACTACAACCTAGACTTGCTCTCCTATGATTTGGGGAAATAGGAAAAATAGGAATTGGTCAGACATAAAGTCTGGTGAATGAGAAATAAGATGAAGCAGAAAGAATAAAACAGTTTAATTCCAGGGTCTTTCCCGGATATCGCAGAGGGTGAATAATATAATGTAGTGAATCCTTCTTAGATACAGTTCCTAAGAAGCCAAAGTCCATGGTCAATCTAGGGAAGTCAACCATGTAGTAATACTAAACGTCAATCGGCCCGTCGGACCTGCTATCCTTACCTATCCACGTGCTATAGTGTGAAAGTCGTGCTCTTCACCCGTGCACCGTGACTAAATGCCTCTTACGTCTGACCGGCGCCGACTCAAACAACCTCGCAGGACCCCGAAGTTGCACTCAGGCTCCGCCAAACTGGACTCCTATCCTCTTGTATCCTCGGTCACCAATGTGGACTTGCCCCTATCCAAAGTGTTGGTCCTCCAAAAGAGTTCCCGTAGCTAGGTCGGCTATGCAAAATCCTCCAACGATCTGCCTAAAGAAGCCTACGTCGGAGCACACTTGTCCTGTTCTATCCGCGTCGATCTACCTGAAGAAGCCTACGATTGCGGATGCTATCTATCCTACGTACTAGCAACCTATGAAAGGTAACAAACATCCTTGCGAACCTACTTGCCCACTCCTAGTACGTACAACCAAAACTATATTTTGGTCTTAACTGCATGAAACACCTATCCAGATCTTTACAAGGTCTACCTACCAAATCTGTAACAACCGGGATTTTTGTAATTTCAATTATCGTCAAAATGACGATTTAATTCAGTTGATAATTGTTATTGGAATTCGAATCGGATTTGAAATGTGAAAATTGTTTGATTGCAATTGAGATTTATTCGCGTTAAAATTCCTTAATAAGAATTGTAAAACGTTGTTTGGGAATTTGAATCAAATTGATATTCTTTAAACAATTTTCAAATGATTGAGTTGGGCTTTTGAATCTAGCCCATGTTTATAGTTCATTGTTGCCATTCTATTTTGTCAAGGAGAAACCCGTTCCCCATTTTCAATTGGCATAACCCTAAAATCATACGAGCGAAAGAAAGAATGGCGGCCACAATCCTCTTCGTTCGTTCTCGCGTGTCCCCCTGAATCAAGTTAGGGCATCGGAATCGAAGACAACGGCCGCAAGGGGTTCGAACTTCGCTCGTCTTCCCTCGATTGCTACAACTTCGACTCGTTTCTGGACTTCGTGTAGCATCACTCGAGACTTTTCCAAATTGTGGCTAAGGTGAGTGGCCTTCCACTCACATCTAATTTTTGCCTCTAGTTGAATTAGGGACGGAATTCTGTGATTTAGTTGTATTCAATTGTCGAGTTGGTCGATTACTTGCCGATTCGATTTATGTTGTTCACGTGAGGCTTACTTGACTTTTTCAAGTCTGTTTTCGTTTTTGTTGATTTCGATATTGATTCGAACTGTCATTCTTTTGTGAGCATTACAGTTTTGGGTTCTTGCATTTTGGGGATTGTACTGTCCGGAGTTCGAATACTTGTATCACCTGTGTCTATTGAGTTTGAACATCCACGGTGTAGTTCATTGTTATAGCTCAACAGTGTTGGGTTCATGTGCATTGTCACTGCATATTTTGTTGCCTCATTAACCTGGTCGTTCTGCTGTTCATGGTTGCCAGTTACATTGTTAAAAACTTGCACATGTTTTCACTATGCATATCACTGCCTAGTTTTGTTTTCACGAGTATTACTTGATGGCATTGGTTTTGGTGATCACTTGATTACTGAACTGCATTAGCATTGCTTCATGTCTTTGAGTAGAGTGTTCATGCAGTCGACCTTTGACCTATGTCTGTAGCATGAGCCATTAGTTTGCATTTTTGAACTGGTTAGTATTTTTGGGTAGTCTTTACTTTATCCTGCATTCATGTATAAGTCTGGGGTTGAGTCACTGTTCTCCGTAGCATCTCGGTATCACTTGCCTATTGTTGGTCGAAAACTGATCATTCATTTGTATCACTGGTAGCTGTATGATTAACTGTCGTTGAGTTGTATCCATGTGTTTACTATGAGCCTGCTGTAGTGTTCAATTGTGTCGTATTTGCCTGTTCGTTCTTGCATCTCGATTCATGTATATTGTCACTGAATTCATTGTGTCGGGATTTGTATTCTTTGATTGCCTTTATGTGCTGGTGGCATGTGCATTTGTCCTTGAGGCCTGCTCTTGCACTGTTTCTGAACTGTTGGCACTTATGTAGCATTTCATTCTGTTGTCGGTTGGTCAACATATATTTTTGTTGTCACGGCACAATGCACTTAGTCTCCTTTATGCTGCATAGCTTTCTCTTTGGTATTGAGCAATTGCGTCTGCAGTTTTCACTGCAACCATTGTCTACATTGGTTGTACACTTCACTTGAACTAACACTGTGAAGTCTTCTCTTTTCGATACTGATATACATTGATTTGAGTCACCATGTATGTTTCTTTCTTGTGACCTTGGGTCTGGTTTCTTGACCAGGCTTGTTCGGGTTGCTTTGGGTATTGACTGCGGTCATGGCTTGTTCGATATCACAGTTTTGATCTGAAGCGTGAACTTGTTCACCGCTTCTTTTTCGCTTGAGTTGGTTGGGTTTGGTTGGTTGGTTCTTGATTGTTTTAAGTTGATTTGTGAAATTTTACAGCGAGTTGAATCCGGTCTCAAAGACCCGGGTTTGACCCTGTACACGAATGTAAACTTTCAGTGTACATTCGTGTGTAATTCGTTCCTCTTGAATTGAGTTAGTACCTGTTGCTTTTGGTTTATTTATGTTGACTTCTACAGTTTTGATTGCTGTTAGTTTTCACCGTCGTGATGATTCCATGTACTGTGTGGCGAGGCAGTGCACGCGTGCGTGTACTGCAGCCACATAGAAATTTGATTTGATTGATCTTTTTTTTTGATTGCTGATTTGTTATTCAACACTGTTTAGTGTTATATTTGTCGTTATCCGATTCTTTTATCGAGGAGTCGGATATACGAGATTCTGTGACTGTCGTCTAATTGATATTTGATTATTATTGCTTCTGTGCACTAATAACTGAGTTTGAATTAGACTGACCCGTGTATTATTTTCTTTTGAATTTAATACTCGGGTCAGACCCGAGTTATTTCAGGTTGTAGATTTTCTTCTTTGAGTTGCTGTTCGGGATTTGAAGACTTTTCGCATCTTCTGAAGTTGTCATTGTCCTTTTGTAGTAGTCGTGTCATTGTATAGAACGATATGTATTCATGTATATTAGTCGATAATGTACGTGCATATATAACTTCTAGAGTCGATAGTTGTAGTTGTATCGTATGTATTGTGTCAACTATGTATTAACTGACATCATTTATATATATATGAGACTTTTGTTTTTATCTGTGTTCCGCAATTATATTATCTGTGTTATTGTTATATATAATGTCCTAAACTATTATGAACTATCGTAGTTTGTTTTATACTGATAATTGGATATGTCGATGGGAGTAAATAAATAATAGATGAAAAATAAAAAGTATATACCACTCCTATCGAGATAACCGATATTAGTGTAAGGCCAATTACGGATGGTCGCTCCTATCCAGCCTTATTCTTCGTAATAATAGACAGTATTTCTTTTAATACTCTTTGTTATTATGAGCATAGAGGTGGGGCGTCACAGTTGGTATCAGAGCTTGGGGTTTATGGACATAATATAAAACTTAACTCGGATGGAACATATGTTACAACTATTGGTCGATGTTTTATTTGTGCTTGAGTCAAAACTAAAGTTTTGAAATTTGGATGAAATTTTTAAATAACTTTATTTAAAAATAATAGTGAAATTGTGTTCTGTTTATCAGAGTGCGCAGCGGAAACAGTGAAACTGTCTTCGCTGAGTACAACTGATAATCTTTTTGATTTAAAAAATCAAAATACAAAATTGATATGAATTTCATTTGTTGTTCACATAGCTGTAATTATTTTGTTTCTTTGAGAATTTCGAATCCGAATTGAGGATTCGAAGAAATTGCAGATATGTGATTTTTGTTGAAATTTACGCTGGCTTTCTTTTGTACTAATCATCTATTGATTAGATTTTGCTGTTTTGAATTATCTTCATTGAAGATACATTCGAATGATTTCTTTGCTCATTTTATAATACGTGCAAAATTTGAATTGCACGTTATTGCATTTATTTTACGTTGAACCGATGCTAGGTTATGAAACGTATTTTGTTGCCGTTATTTTTGTAACGGGTTTTTTACACCAATGCTAAATTCTTGAAGCACGGTGTTTTATGGCATTTTGATGAATGAAAATTCTCTGATATTACATTTTGATGTAAATTGTTTTGATGTGATTTTGACGTTTTAAAATTACTGTCGCTTTGGCTTCAGTAACCGTCAAATTTTAAAAGTGGATTTTCAAGCGGTTATTCCGCAATGCTGTTTTGTGACCGTTTTTACGGTATTTTGAGAAGTACGATTTCCTTACCGAAATTGTTACTGATTTACTGTTCTAATCACGTGATTGGAAAATTGTTTTAAAATGAAAATTGTTTTATAAAATTGTAACAGTTTGCGTTTTCAAAAGAATGAGAAAGTGACTTAAACGATTCAGCAAAATCGAGGATTATGACCCCTTTCTTTTACTGTTTCGCTTAACTCCGGACTTGTCCAGTTGAGATGGTGAATTGTTATTTTTACAAAATAAATCAAATTGTTTTCAGAAATTTAACAGTTTACGCTTTCAAAAGAATGAGGAAGCGATTTAAACGTTTCAGCAAAATCGAGGACTATGACCCCTTTCTTTTACTGATTCGCTTAATTCCGGACTTGTCCGTTTGAGAATGTAAAGTGTATTTTTACAAAATACACAATTTTGCACTTTCAAGGAAACGATGAAGAGAATTAAACGATTTAGCAAAAGTGCGGAGTATGGAACCACACTTTTACTTTTTCGGTTAATTCCGGACTCGTTAATTGAATATCTGTTATTTTGATGATTTTGATGAATTTTACACTTTCAAGGAAATGATGAAGAGAATCAAACGATTTAGTAAAACACGTGGTATGGGACATGTGCGTTTGCTATTTCGGTTAATTCCGGACTCGTTAATTGAAACATTTTGATGCTTTCTTGTGCTTTCGAGCCACTATGAGGACCTTCGGGTCATTTGTTGGGCTTTCGGGCCACTCTGCGGACCTTCGGGTCATTTGTTGGGCTTTCGGGCCACTCTGCGGACCTTCGGGTCAAATACCAGTACTAGACCTTCGGGTCACTCTGCGGACCTTCGGGTCAATCTGATGGGCGCCAAAATTATGTTGAGTACTTGGTAGGCTTCGGCCACTCTGAGATGCACGTGCGGCGAATTAAAAACTCGCCATCTGATGGGATCGATCCAAGCTTTTATGTTGATTTTCTAGTCTTCTTAATTGATTTCTAGATATTTGTTGTTTTCAATTATCTGCAGGTAATTGGATATTTGTTGATATGAGTTCTGATTATCGTTTTTGATAATCAGATATTTGTTGTTTCAAATTATCGCTTGTGATAATTAGATATTTGCTGATATGAGTTCTGATTATCGTTTTGACAATCAGATATTTGTTATTTCTAATTATCGCTTGTGATAATTAGATATTTGTTGATATGAGTTCTGATTATCGTTTTTGATAATCGGATATTTGTTGCTTTTAATTATCACTTTAGATAATTAAATAATTGTTGATTTGTTGTTTTAATTATCGCTTTAGATAATTAAATATTTGTTGCTTTGAGATTTAATTATCGCTTTAGATAATTAAATATTTTCTGATTTGGAATTTAATTACCGCTCTAGATAATTAAATATTTGCTGATTTCGAATTTAATTATCGCTTTAGATAATTAAATATTTGTTGATTTTAGATTTAATTATCGCCTGAGATAATTAAATAATTGTTGATTTGTTGTTTTAATTATCGCTTTAGATAATTAAATATTTATTGCTTTGAGATTTAATTATCGCTTTAGATAATTAAATATTTGTTGCTTTGAGATTTAATTATCGCTTTAGATAATTAAATATTTTCTGATTTGGAATTTAATTATCGCTCTAGATAATTAAATGTTTGCTGATTTGAGATTTAATTATCGCTTTAGATAATTAAATATTTGTTGATATGAGATTTAATTATCGCTTTTGATAATTAAATATTTGCTGATTTGAGGTTTAATTATCACTTTTGATAATTAAATATTTGCTGCTTTGAGATTTAATTATCGCTTTAGATAATTAAATATTTGCTGATTTGAGATTTAATTATCGCTTTTGATAATTAAATGTTTGCTGATTTGAGATTTAATTATCGCTTTAGATAATTAAATATTTGTTGATATGAGATTTAATTATCGCTTTTGATAATTAAATATTTTCTGATTTGAGATTTAATTATCGCTTTTGATAATTAAATATTTGTTGAATTTGAAATTTGATTATCGCTTGTGATAATCGAATATTTGTTGATTTGAGAAATTTGATTATCGTTTTTGATAATTGAATATTTGTTTTCTGATTATCGTTTGAAATAATTAGATATTTGATTTGTTTTCTGATTATCGTTTGAGATAATTAGATATTTGATTTGTTTTCTGACTATCGTTTGAAATAATCAGATATTTGATTTGTCTTCTGATTATCGTTTGAGATAAGTAAATATTTGCGATTTGGAAATTCAATTATCGTTTTTGATGATTGAATAATTTGCGACTTTTGAGATTTGAGCTTCGTCTTTTTCTCTGGCGATTCAGGTGAGTAATTTGATTTACTCACATTCAATTCGTGCTCTGTATGGATTTCTGCTCTGTTTTTCCTTCTCTTTTAGTTGTTGGAACTCGATTGTTCTTGCTTTTGTTAGTCGTCTGATTTTGATCCCTGATTCCCACGATGTTGATTCTGTTGATTTGAAGCAGTCGAACCTTTTGATTTCTTATCTAATACTTCCCCGTTGACACTTGCTTTGCTTGTACATTCGACATTGCCATGCTCTTTTGGTTGTTACCTTTTATCCATTTATTCCCTATGATTGCGTGGACGCAATTTCTTTGATAATTGTGTTCTCAATTCTTATTTTTCTAGCATAACTAGTTTAGGTTAGAAGAAAATTGTTATAGACAATCTTGATTAGGAAAATTGCGGGGACGCAATTTTTATAAGGAGGGGAGTCTGTAACAACCGGGATTTTTGTAATTTCAATTATCATCAAAATGACGATTTAATTCAGTTGATAATTGTTATTGGAATTCGAATCGGATTTGAAATGTGAAAATTGTTTGATTGCAATTGAGATTTATTCGGGTTAAAATTCCTTAATAAGAATTGTAAAACGTTGTTTGGGAATTTGAATCAAATTGATATTCTTTAAACAATTTTCAAATGATTGAGTTGGGCTTTTGAATCTAGCCCATGTTTATAGTTCATTGTTGCCGTTCTATTTTGTCAAGGAGAAACCCGTTCCCCATTTTCAATTGGCATAACCCTAAAATCATACGAGCGAAAGAAAGAATGGCGGCCACAATCCTCTTCGTTCGTTCTCGCGTGTCCCCCTGAATCAAGTTAGGGCATCGGAATCGAAGACAACGGCCACAAGGGGTTCGAACTTCGCTCGTCTTCCCTCGATTGCTACAACTTCGACTCGTTTCTGGACTTCGTGTAGCATCACTCGAGACTGTTCCAAATTGTGGCTAAGGTGAGTGGCCTTCCACTCACATCTAATTCTTGCCTCTAGTTGAATTAGGGACGGAATTCTGTGATTTAGTTGTATTCCATTGTCGAGTTGGTCGATTACTTGCCGATTCGATTTATGTTGTTCACGTGAGGCTTACTTGACTTTTTCAAGTTTGTTTTCGTTTTTGTTGATTTCGATATTGATTCGAACTGTCATTCTTTTGTGAGCATTACAGTTTTGGGTTCTTGCATTTTGGGGATTGTACTGTCCGGAGTTCGAATACTTGTATCACCTGTGTCTATTGAGTTTGAACATCCACGGTGTAGTTCATTGTTATAGCTCGACGGTGTTGGGTTCATGTGCATTGTCACTGCATATTTTGTTGCCTCATTAACCTGGTCGTTCTGCTGTTCATGGTTGCCAGTTACATTGTTAAACACTTGCACATGTTTTCACTGTGCATATCACTGCCTAGTTTTGTTTTCACGAGTATTACTTGATGGCATTGGTTTTGGTGATCACTTGATTACTGAACTGCATTAGCATTGCTTCATGTATTTGAGTAGAGTGTTCATGCAGTCGACCTTTGACCTATGTCTGTAGCATGAGCCATTAGTTTGCATTTTTGAACTGGTTAGTATTTTTGGGTAGTCTTTACTTTATCCTGCATTCATGTATAAGTCTGGGGTTGAGTCACTGTTCTCCGTAGCATCTCGGTATCACTTGCCTATTGTTGGTCGAAAACTGATCATTCATTTGTATCACTGGTAGCTGTATGATTAACTATCGTTGAGTTGTATCCATGTGTTTACTATGAGCCTGCTGTAGTGTTCAATTGTGTCGTATTTGCCTGTTCGTTCTTGCATCTCGATTCATGTATATTGTCACTGAATTCATTGTGTCGGGATTTGTATTCTTTGATTGCCTTTATGTGCTGGTGGCATGTGCATTTGTCCTTGAGGCCTGCTCTTGCACTGTTTCTGAACTGTTGGCACTTATGTAGCATTTCATTCTGTTGTCGGTTGGTCAACATATATTTTTGTTGTCACGGCACAATGCACTTAGTCTCCTTTATGCTGCATAGCTTTCTCTTTGGTATTGAGCAATTGCGTCTGCAGTTTTCACTGCAACCATTGTCTACATTGGTTGTACACTTCACTTGAACTAGCACTGTGAAGTCTTCTCTTTTCGATACTGATATACATTGATTTGAGTCACCATGTATGTTTCTTTCTTGTGATCTTGGGTCTGGTTTCTTGACCAGGCTTGTTCGGGTTGCTTTGGGTATTGACTGCGGTCATGGCTTGTTCGATATCACAGTTTTGATCTGAAGCGTGAACTTGTTCACCGCTTCTTTTTCGCTTGAGTTGGTTGGGTTTGGTTGGTTGGTTCTTGATTGTTTCAAGTTGATTTGTGAAATTTTACAGCGAGTTGAATCCGGTCTCAAAGACCCGGGTTTGACCCTGTACACGAATGTAAACTTTCAGTGTACATTCGTGTGTAATTCGTTCCTCTTGAATTGAGTTAGTACCTGTTGCTTTTGGTTTATTTATGTTGACTTCTACAGTTTTGATTGCTGTTAGTTTTCACCGTCGTGATGATTCCATGTACTGTGTGGTGAGGCAGTGCACGCGTGCGTGTACTGCAGCCACATAGAAATTTGATTTGATTGATCTTTTTTTTTTGATTGCTGATTTGTTATTCAACACTGTTTAGTGTTATATTTGCCGTTATCCGATTCTTTTATCGAGGAGTCGGATATACGAGATTCTGTGACTGTCGTCTAATTGATATTTGATTATTATTGCTTCTGTGCACTAATAACTGAGTTTGAATTAGACTGACCCGTGTATTATTTTCTTTTGAATTTAATACTCGGGTCAGACCCGAGTTATTTCAGGTTGTAGATTTTCTTCTTTGAGTTGCTGTTCGGGATTTGAAGACTTTTCGCATCTTCTGAAGTTGTCATTGTCCTTTTGTAGTAGTCGTGTCATTGTATAGAACGATATGTATTCATGTATATTAGTCGATAATGTACGTGCATATATAACTTCTAGAGTCGACAGTTGTAGTTGTATCGTATGTATTGTGTCAACTATGTATTAACTAACATCAGTTATATATATATATATGAGACTTTTGTTTTTATCTGTGTTCCGCAATTATATTATCTGTGTTATTGTTATATATAATGTCCTAAACTATTATGAACTATCGTAGTTTGTTTTATACTGATAATTGGATATGTCGATGGGAGTAAATAAATAATAGATGAAAAATAAAAAGTATATACCACTCCTATCGAGATAACCGATATTAGTGTAAGGCCAATTACGGATGGTCGCTCCTATCCAGCCTTATTCTTCGTAATAATAGACAGTATTTCTTTTAATACTCTTTGTTATTATGAGCATAGAGGTGGGGCGTCACAAAATCACTTCCAGATTAATTAATTTTACCGTTACAGTTTACGTATTGTTTATTCCCATTAATCTGCTTTAGGGCATTTTTACATTCGATTTGGTTATTTCACAATTTCCCTTTTTCTTACATAAATGGTGTTTCAATTTCACGTCCGTTCAGTCTGTATGGTTTGCCTGTAATTTTTATACCATTTTGTTGCAGATTTACACTAGCCTTTAGGGTTCATTTAATTTACATTTTTTCCACCCTAATTTACATTCTCCTTTTAGAGATTTAATCTATACAAAATTTTTATCTAATAGTCATAAACCATTTAGTTACACAAAATTCCACTTTTACATTTTTAGGCCACATATGAAACAAACAATTATGCCAATTAGACTTCCCAATTTTGTTCCAAAACCATATTCAAAATTATGTAATTATATCAATAAAAACCACAATTTTATTCAAGTAACATATTCTGAATTTATTCAACTAACCTGTTCTACCATTAGAAATTGAATAACAATTCTAGTTCAATTTAATTAAACCAATCTTATTTACGCCATGAAACGTGAATAACAATTTGTTTGTTCCAAATTTCAACCCAAACATGAATTAGAATTGAGAAGCGGTAGAAGGAGAAGATACAATAATCTACATAAATTTCAATCTTATTTATGCCATAAAACGTGAATAGACAATTTATATGTTCCATATTTTAAACCAAACATGAATTAGATTTGAGAAGTGAAAGAAGAAGAAGTTGCACTAATTTACATATATTCTCAATTAATAATAGAAATTAATTCATATTAACGTGCTAGAAAAGAACTGAAATTGAACTACTTTATTTTTCTATTTCATATTAATTCCCACTCACTTGGCACTTGAGCTTGTATAAATTTGAAAAAGCTTTGATTTAATCTTTCTCCCTTTGATTCTTCTAAATTCCCCAAATTGCTTGAATATATATAGATAATTTAATTTGGTAGAGATATGTTTATTTAGTAGAGAAAAGGAGGAAGAATAATACTGTAATATCCCGGAAATTTTAACAATATCAATTTAATAATCTGTTTAATAATTAAATTGATATTGATGATCTTTGATAATAAAATTTGTATTTAATTTAATAATCTGATTAAATGGGTATTTAATTAGTGAATTTATCTTTTAAAAACCAATAAAATGATTTCTATTATAATGTATATATATATATAGGTTTAAAATACAATTTACATATGATATGTTAATTCAATTAGTAATAGTAGTAATTTATAAATCTCTTTTATAAATTATTTTAAAATTGATAAATTATTATGTTAAACAATAATTATTAATATATGGTTTTATATATAGATATAATAGACTTTAATAAAGTGGAATTGTTATTTAAAATTGAATATATGTTATAAATTGACTTTAAATTGGATTTTAAAATATAATTTGCATTTGAATTTAAATTAAATTTGAAATTCAAAAGAGGTAAGATTTCAAATAGTTTTGGATTTTAAATTATATGGATAAACTTTTATTTATAAGTATAATTGGTATATCTCTTTAAAAAGTTATCTATATATACATAGATAAGTAATAAGTGTTTAATAAATAAAGAAGAGGTTTTTACATTTTAAAAATAAATATGAATTACTTAAAATACAAGTGTTATCATATTAAGGCTTGTTTAAACAAGTGTACATTAATAAGACAATGTAATTGACAAATGTCAAGTTCTTAATTTTAGTTTTCATTTATTTTTATTTTTAATAAAACTACATTTCTACTTATATAAACATTTACCTTTTATCTCATTTTCTTTCCCTATTCTCTTCAATTCAAACTTAAGAATTTTCAGCCTGAAACAATAATCTGAAACAAAATTCCTCATAAACAAATCAGTAAATCAACCTTTCTCAAACCAAAAATCCTCAAAACATTAACCTGTAATGCATTTCTTCAACAACCCGTAACTCATCTCTTCAATCTGGAATCTAAATCAAAGCCTGTAATTTCTTATTCAAAATATGAAAGCAAGTAACCTGGAATCAAAGCATGTAAACATTTTTTTCAAAGCTGGAAATTAGAGCATGCATGCAACTGCAATCTCTTCAAATTAAAGCTAGCATTCCAGTTCCATTAACAAGCAACTCAAGTCTACAGTTTTCAAAAGCATTCAAGTTCTAAAGTTTAAAAGCAGTTTCAAATAAAATAGGCTCTGTTCATCTTTGTTTCAGGTGAGTAACTTTTAAAATTTAAAAATAAAAATTGGGTTGCATGCTAGTATAGTATAATATAAATGTATATTGCATAATCGAATGTCTGAAATGTTGTGCATGCTGTTTAAGTGCTCTGTTCAACCTTTGTTTTTAGTGAGTAACATTTTTACTTAAAATTAACTTAAGTAATTATGATGCATGCCTAATTCTGTGATAAATATTGTTTTGATATGGATGTTTATAGATGACTCTGCATGTATATGAATGTATATAGATGTGTATGTTATTTGTATCAGTGTGACCCTGTTATCTTGAATTCCAGGCTACTGTTTTTGAGATAAATCATATCTCATGATCTAGTTTTAAATGTAGATCTAAGGTTTAAACAAAATTAGTTTGTTTCATCATAAACTAAAGTTTAAAATTTAATTAAGTCCAACTTCAAACCTGAGTGCCTCTGTAAACCAAAACAACAGAGCAATGTCTATAATAGTGAAAACTCAAACCTTGTAATTCGTAAAACCAGGAGTATAAATTGATTTCTTATACTAAAAATTGATTTTTAAAATATAAATCATAATTTATAGCTTAGTAATGAAGGTGCAGTTCTGGTTTTAGCTATAAATGAATTTTGAGTAACTTTGTTGATCTCAGTGTATTTGGGATGTTGTCTTCTTCAATAATGATAGTGGAGTGATCAAAGATGTAGGGAAAATTACTGGAAATTGAATTAAAGTATTGAGGTAATAGGAATTGAGGATTAAAGATTTTAACCCTAGTTTGAACCAGTCTAGATAAAATGATCAAAACGGGTTCTGTAGTGGATCGAGTGTATTAGGGTTTTGAGAGAGAGAAGCTTGGTCGATGACGAGGACATGGCCGGAGTTTCAAGATCGCTGGTGGTCAGAATCGTGGGGGAATGACGTTGACAGGTTTGGCCTTGATGAAGCACTGTGTTTCCAGGTTTTGGGATTTAGGCTCGATTTTGATTTCGACTTAGTTTCGTTGATCGAGTGATGGGATTCTGGTGTAGGGATGATCGTCGACTGGTGGGGGAAGTCGTGGATGGTCGGAGACGCCGCTGGTGGATGTGCACGTGCACGCTTGAGTGTTGTTCTGGTAGCAGTTTCTTTGGGGATGGAAGAAGCGAACTCGAGAATATCGTTGTTTGGCCCGGGAGATTGCTCGTGTGTTTAAGGGTTTGTCTCGAAGTAATTAGGGTGGAGCTCGAGTACATTAGTGTTGCCAGGTTTTTAAAAACCTGTTTGTTTAAATTTAAACTGAATTTAAATTTGTGAAGAAATATAAAAACAGGAATTTAAATCAAAGTTTAAATATATGGATTCAGGTTTAGTTTAAATCTTAGATTGGAAATAAATAGGTTTATAAATTTAAATGTTGTAAATAAGTTAAAATGTTAATTTATTTAAATGTTTTAAATTAAAAAAGGAATTTGATTTAAGCTCTTTTAGAAATTCTTTTATAAGATATAGGAATTCTTTAACATATAAAGGTTTTTAAAAATTGGTTTTAACTTTGTTAAAGATGAAATTGATATTCATTTTAAATCCAGAATTTAAAATAAAATTTATAAGTAAATTTGAAAATGGATGTTTCAAATGTTTTGTGGATAAGGAATTTTAAACTTGGATAAGTAAATATTTTATCTTAAAGTTAAAAACATTATTAAATCTTTAAGGTAAATTAAAATGGTTTAAATAATCAAATTAATTAATCATTTGGATTAATTAATAGACAATTAAAGGTTTAAACTAATTAATTTATGATTAAGATAAATTAATTAGGGATGATTAATTTGTAGTTAGGGATTATAAATTAAAGTATTAATTAATGGTTAGGAATTAATTTATAAGTAATTAAATAGTAGTTAATGAAGTCATTAACTATGGATTATTAAATAATAAATTAATAAGATTAATTTAATAGATAATTAGATTAATTAATTTAAAGATAATCATTTATGAATTTGTTTAAATGTAATTACTTATTGGAAGTAATTAAGAATTAATTACTTATTGTAATTAATTGAAGTTAATTTGATTTAGTTAAATTAATTAATTAAGTTTAATTAATTTAGAATAATCAAGAGATGATTTGATAATAATTACTTAATGTAATTATTAAGGTAAGATTATTTAGAGAAGTAAATAATAAGATAATTACTGGAAGTAATTAGTTGAATAATGATTTTATTAATAGAAGTAATTTGAGTTAATTACTTTGAATAATTAATCAAGGGATTAATTAAGAAATTAGTTAAGGAAGTAATTAATTTAGTTAATGAAAGTAATTAAGGGGAGTTAATTACTAGATGAGATTAATCAAGAGTGATTAATAAATGTTGTTTAAATAAAGATTAATTACTTAATGTAATTAATTTAATTAAGTAATTAATAATTAAGTTGTAATTAAGGATCATTAATTAATATAATTAATAATGTAATTAAGATTGGTTAATTAAGTAATAATTAATAAATGAAATAATTAATCAGTGTAATTAATTAAGGATTAATGTAATTAATTATAGTTGATTAAGTTAATTAATTTTAGTAAATTAATTAATGAAGTAATTAAAGGTTAATTACTATAAGTGGTTAAGGATAATTAATTTAAATAATTAATTAAAGATAAATTACTTGGATGTAATTAAAAGATAATTAATCAAAGATGATTAATTGAAATGAAATATTAGAAGATAATTAATTAATTAAATTGTAATTAATTAATGGTTATGTAAGAAGGATTTATAAAATGAAGTAATTAATTTAATTCACTTTAAATTAATTAGAGATGATATAAATCATTACTTATGGATGGATGATAATACTGAATACTTGGCATTGATTGATATCTCTGATGAGATATATGCTGTGTGATATGGATGTTAGTTGAATTGTATGGATTATCTAATTATGTTGATTATCTGTTGTGAATTATCTTTCTTTGTGTATAAAGATAATGAATTGAATTGTTTTACCCTTAAAACAACTTGGCCTTAAAAGATACGCTTTGGATTTCGATGAGACCGGGATCGGGTTTCCGTATACCGGATTTCCAGGCCTGGAGACCCGAATACCACATCGATCCAAATTAACGATAGGTCGTGAATCAAATGAAGATGAAGATTCAGAGTGCAAGGGTTATTGTCGTTAATTCTGAGGGTGATTCCAAAACGAGTGTAACGAGATAATGCCTTCGGTTTCGTTCGAACCCGGAACGAACTTGTATGGATTGAATGCTTTCAGCACATCGTCAGGTGGACGATGAGCATTCTAAGATAGATATGATCTATTTAAAGGTAATCGTGACCTCAAGCCTCATCAACCGGGAATGGCTAAAACAGGGGAGGTGCAGCAAGGTTAGTGGGTAGCACCCAAGTAGGACAAGATTACCTCTGTCTAGAAGTCCCTTCTTATTTCGGCTTAGTGTGTGCGGTTGCTGATCCCAACCATGAGGTATCTTGTGCGGGAATTATCCAGTAAGGGATGTTCCGGCCTTGTGTTGCAGGGGATTGGGAGTGATCCTCGGTACGGTGATCTAGGCCACGTACTGTGACGGGCGGTACCCCAGTAGCCCTGCCATTGTATGGAATCCAACTTCCAATAAGTGATAACGGACTTGATTGTATAACCCACTTTGTTGGCTAGTATGCTGGAATTTAATAATGTAACAATTTCAGCTATTTCATATTTATTTGAAAACCCTAGACCCTATTATAATACAATCGAATTTCCTATCAAATGTTTTGGTTAGCGTAAGGTAAAAACTTACCCATGTTTATTTGTGGGAAGTCTTACGTGATACCTTTTCTTTCAAAAGGTTTTGAAGTTAACAAGTTTAACCTGTTACTCACACCAGACCCATGTCTGACCCAAGTTGTTTATTTCTGTTTTATAAACTCTTGGGTACTCAAATTTTTACGAGTAGCCAAGGGATTCAGGTTAGCCTTGACGAATTGTGGAGGAGCAATGGAGCAGGAGGCTTCAGCGTTGTAGATATAGATAGTAGTTTCCGCTGTGTTGATATCTGTGTTAGAGTCTTGTATTGTATTGAGTTGTAATATCTAGACAGATGTTTATAACTGTCTAGTATGTGTTGTATAGTTGTGTAAACTCTGATAAGTGTTGATACTATGTAATATTTATGTGATATAATATATTTTGTTCGTTTCCGCTGTGAGTATTTGTGTTTGTTTCTTTTCTCTTCTTCTCTTTTCTACTTCTCACCCCTTTCTTTCTTATTAGCGATACGGCTTTCTATGGAGAGAAAGTCTTGGTCGTTACAGTGGTATCAGAGCATAGGTTGAGCGAATGCCTAAGCTTTTGGTTAAGTGAATATCAGAACACTAGGTTGAGTGAATACCTAGGTTCAGAAGGATTGTTCATTAGAGATAGGATCTGTAGCAACCTATGTGAGTCTGAGTATATCTATATACGAGAGCGCGTATTTGTTAGTTATATAAAATGGTTTTATATGGTGTTAATTGATCGGTTGAGTGGTATATGGATTCTGGTCAATACAAGTAGCTAACGTTATTGATAGGGATCTCTAAACACTTGAACCAGGCCAACGGACACAATATTGTTTTAAAGAGGTAAATGAAATAATTTTACCCAGAAATAATTTCTATATAAAAAGTACCATTTTAAATATATATATATATTTCTACCTATTTGTTGGGTTACCTGTTCGGGTTTTCCAATATAGGATATAAAGGTAGATAGGGTAGTGGTGTGTGTAACACGACTACCAATGGTTGGAGTCTGAGTATTGAGGTTGGAAGTGTATCTGTCGAGACTGTAGACCTAATACCGTCTCGAGTAAGCTTTGCTATGGTAAAGGATTTCATCGATCTCTGAAGGAAACCTTTTAAAGGTTCGGAGTTTATCTTTGAAGTTTGGATGAGTAAGGTTGGATCTGTTGGTTGAACAGAAGCGAGTGATGGTACCTTGATACCTCAGGTAATAGTAGCTGTATGATGAGATACAGTGACGATGGATGTTCCCGAAGATGTTTTCTTTGGAACAAGATTAAGGAAGTGTGTATGCTTCGGTGTTGTGGCTGAGTTCAGCATGGTGTTTCTGTTTGGTTTGGAGTTCGAGTTTCTCGAAGATCTTTGGAATAGGAAGTCCTTGGCATCAGTGTCAGCAGTACAGCTCAGAGTATTCTGTGATGGCAGGAAGTTTTCTGGATGAGCAGTTTTTCTGAAGGTGAAGTTCAGAAGTAGTAAGAGTAAATCCATTTCTTCGATGGATTGGATAGTTAAGTATGAGCTGTTCGGATTGTGTAAAGAGGAACAGTTTTTCTTTGGAAATAGGTTGGGTTGATCGCAAAAGTGACTTGCGATTGTCTGAGTGTTCTCTTGGGTTGTCAGAATTTTCTGGATGTCTTCAGAGAAGTCAGAAGTTTGTCCGCATCTGAAGGTTGAGTTTTCTTATCGACTTGGATTCCATGAGTGATACCAGTGGTTCAATCTAGTGGAAGGATGTTTCCTAGAGATGGATTTGGTGAATCAGCTCAAGTTTTGCTGGAGTATCCGAGTTTTCTGTATGGATCCGTGAACCTTATTTCTAGAAGTAAGTTTGGAATCTACTGATGTTGTGAAGTAGAGTTGTGTTTGGATCTCGTCTGTGTTCTGATTTGGATAAGTATTTGGTCTTCTGAATTGAATTGTCAGTTTGGATAACTGGAATTCATTGTGTTTTACGTATCTCTGAGAGAGTACGTATTTGATCTATCTCTGGTTTTAGAATCTGCAGTTTTGGGAAGTTTGGTAGTTGAGTCAGACTCGTCTGTAGTCTGATATTCTGTTTAGTTCTGTAGATCTAGATGAGTAGGAGATCTATAGCTTAGTAGTTTAAATTGTTTATAGAGCGAGTATCCCGGTATATATATATACTTGGGGAAACTCGAGGTATTTTATCTAGAATTTAGTCTAGATAGATAGAATTGTTTGATTGAATGATTTGGTTGCTATGGTTGCTAGCATATGGATGATAGTATATGCTTGAGTTTTAAATTTAAATCTTTAATAAGATTATTAAATTACCTTTGTTTAAATTTCGGGGACGAAATTATTTTAAGGGGGGAGGAATGTAATATCCCAGAAATTTTAACAATATCAATTTAATAATCTGTTTAATAATTAAATTGATATTGATGATCTTTGATAATAAAATTTGAATTTAATTTAATAATCTGATTAAATGGGTATTTAATTAGTGAATTTATCTTTTAAAAACCAATAAAATGATTTCTATTATAATGTATATATATATATATAGGTTTAAAATACAATTTACATATGATATGTTAATTCAATTAGTAATAGTAGTAATTTATAAATCTCTTTTATAAATTATTTTAAAATTGATAAATTATTATGTTAAACAATAATTATTAATATATGGTTTTATATATAGATATAATAGACTTTAATAAAATGGAATTGTTATTTAAAATTGAATATATGTTATAAATTGACTTTAAATTGGATTTTAAAATATAATTTGCATTTGAATTTAAATTAAATTTGAAATTCAAAAGAGGTAAGATTTCAAATAGTTTTGGATTTTAAATTATATGGATAAACTTTTATTTATAAGTATAATTGGTATATCTCTTTAAAAAGTTATCTATATATACATAGATAAGTAATAAGTGTTTAATAAATAAAGAAGAGGTTTTTACATTTTAAAAATAAATATGAATTACTTAAAATACAAGTGTTATCATATTAAGGCTTGTTTAAACAAGTGTACATTAATAAGACAATGTAATTGACAAATGTCAAGTTCTTAATTTTAGTTTTCATTTATTTTTATTTTTAATAAAACTACATTTCTACTTATATAAACATTTACCTTTTATCTCATTTTCTTTCCCTATTCTCTTCAATTCAAACTTAAGAATTTTCAGCCTGAAACAATAATCTGAAACAAAATTCCTCATAAACAAATCAGTAAATCAACCTTTCTCAAACCAAAAATCCTCAAAACATTAACCTGTAATGCATTTCTTCAACAACCCGTAACTCATCTCTTCAATCTGGAATCTAAATCAAAGCCTGTAATTTCTTATTCAAAATATGAAAGCAAGTAACCTGGAATCAAAGCCTGTAAACATTTTTTTCAAAGCTGGAAATTAGAGCATGCATGCAACTGCAATCTCTTCAAATTAAAGCTAGCATTCCAGTTCCATTAACAAGCAACTCAAGTCTACACTTTTCAAAAGCATTCAAGTTCTAAAGTTTAAAAGCAGTTTCAAATAAAATAGGCTCTGTTCATCTTTGTTTCAGGTGAGTAACTTTTAAAATTTAAAAATAAAAATTGGGTTGCATGCTAGTATAGTATAATATAAATGTATATTGCATAATCGAATGTCTGAAATGTTGTGCATGCTGTTTAAGTGCTCTGTTCAACCTTTGTTTTTAGTGAGTAACATTTTTACTTAAAATTAACTTAAGTAATTATGATGCATGCCTAATTCTGTGATAAATATTGTTTTGATATGGATGTTTATAGATGACTCTGCATGTATATGAATGTATATAGATGTGTATGTTATTTGTATCAGTGTGACCCTGTTATCTTGAATTCCAGGCTACTGTTTTTGAGATAAATCATATCTCATGATCTAGTTTTAAATGTAGATCTAAGGTTTAAACAAAATTAGTTTGTTTCATCATAAACTAAAGTTTAAAATTTAATTAAGTCCAACTTCAAACCTGAGTGCCTCTGTAAACCAAAACAACAGAGCAATGTCTATAATAGTGAAAACTCAAACCTTGTAATTCGTAAAACCAGGAGTATAAATTGATTTCTTATACTAAAAATTGATTTTTAAAATATAAATCATAATTTATAGCTTAGTAATGAAGGTGCAGTTCTGGTTTTAGCTATAAATGAATTTTGAGTAACTTTGTTGATCTCAGTGTATTTGGGATGTTGTCTTCTTCAATAATGATAGTGGAGTGATCAAAGATGTAGGGAAAATTACTGGAAATTGAATTAAAGTATTGAGGTAATAGGAATTGAGGATTAAAGATTTTAACCCTAGTTTGAACCAGTCTAGATAAAATGATCAAAACGGGTTCTGTAGTGGATCGAGTGTATTAGGGTTTTGAGAGAGAGAAGCTTGGTCGATGACGAGGACATGGCCGGAGTTTCAAGATCGCTGGTGGTCAGAATCGTGGGGGAATGACGTTGACAGGTTTGGCCTTGATGAAGCACTGTGTTTCCAGGTTTTGGGATTTAGGCTCGATTTTGATTTCGACTTAGTTTCGTTGATCGAGTGATGGGATTCTGGTGTAGGGATGATCGTCGACTGGTGGGGGAAGTCGTGGATGGTCGGAGACGCCGCTGGTGGATGTGCACGTGCACGCTTGAGTGTTGTTCTGGTAGCAGTTTCTTTGGGGATGGAAGAAGCGAACTCGAGAATATCGTTGTTTGGCCCGGGAGATTGCTCGTGTGTTTAAGGGTTTGTCTCGAAGTAATTAGGGTGGAGCTCGAGTACATTAGTGTTGCCAGGTTTTTAAAAACCTGTTTGTTTAAATTTAAACTGAATTTAAATTTGTGAAGAAATATAAAAACAGGAATTTAAATCAAAGTTTAAATATATGGATTCAGGTTTAGTTTAAATCTTAGATTGGAAATAAATAGGTTTATAAATTTAAATGTTGTAAATAAGTTAAAATGTTAATTTATTTAAATGTTTTAAATTAAAAAAGGAATTTGATTTAAGCTCTTTTAGAAATTCTTTTATAAGATATAGGAATTCTTTAACATATAAAGGTTTTTAAAAATTGGTTTTAACTTTGTTAAAGACGAAATTGATATTCATTTTAAATCCAGAATTTAAAATAAAATTTATAAGTAAATTTGAAAATGGATGTTTCAAATGTTTTGTGAATAAGGAATTTTAAACTTGGATAAGTAAATATTTTATCTTAAAGTTAAAAACATTATTAAATCTTTAAGGTAAATTAAAATGGTTTAAATAATCAAATTAATTAATCATTTGGATTAATTAATAGACAATTAAAGGTTTAAACTAATTAATTTATGATTAAGATAAATTAATTAGGGATGATTAATTTGTAGTTAGGGATTATAAATTAAAGTATTAATTAATGGTTAGGAATTAATTTATAAGTAATTAAATAGTAGTTAATGAAGTCATTAACTATGGATTATTAAATAATAAATTAATAAGATTAATTTAATAGATAATTAGATTAATTAATTTAAAGATAATCATTTATGAATTTGTTTAAATGTAATTACTTATTGGAAGTAATTAAGAATTAATTACTTATTGTAATTAATTGAAGTTAATTTGATTTAGTTAAATTAATTAATTAAGTTTAATTAATTTAGAATAATCAAGAGATGATTTGATAATAATTACTTAATGTAATTATTAAGGTAAGATTATTTAGAGAAGTAAATAATAAGATAATTACTGGAAGTAATTAGTTGAATAATGATTTTATTAATAGAAGTAATTTGAGTTAATTACTTTGAATAATTAATCAAGGGATTAATTAAGAAATTAATTAAGGAAGTAATTAATTTAGTTAATGAAAGTAATTAAGGGGAGTTAATTACTAGATGAGATTAATCAAGAGTGATTAATAAATGTTGTTTAAATGAAGATTAATTACTTAATGTAATTAATTTAATTAAGTAATTAATAATTAAGTTGTAATTAAGGATCATTAATTAATATAATTAATAATGTAATTAAGATTGGTTAATTAAGTAATAATTAATAAATGAAATAATTAATCAATGTAATTAATTAAGGATTAATGTAATTAATTATAGTTGATTAAGTTAATTAATTTTAGTAAATTAATTAATGAAGTAATTAAAGGTTAATTACTATAAGTGGTTAAGGATAATTAATTTAAATAATTAATTAAAGATAAATTACTTGGATGTAATTAAAAGATAATTAATCAAAGATGATTAATTGAAATGAAATATTAGAAGATAATTATTTAATTAAATTGTAATTAATTAATGGTTATGTAAGAAGGATTTATAAAATGAAGTAATTAATTTAATTCACTTTAAATTAATTAGAGATGATATAAATCATTACTTATGGATGGATGATAATACTGAATACTTGGCATTGATTGATATCTCTGATGAGATATATGCTGTGTGATATGGATGTTAGTTGAATTGTATGGATTATCTGATTATGTTGATTATCTGTTGTGAATTATCTTTCTTTGTGTATAAAGATAATGAATTGAATTGTTTTACCCTTAAAACAACTTGGCCTTAAAAGATACGCTTTGGATTTCGATGAGACCGGGATCGGGTTTCCGTATACCGGATTTCCAGGTCTGGAGACCCGAATACCACATCGATCCAAATTAACGATAGGTCGTGAATCAAGTGAAGATGAAGATTCAGAGTGCAAGGGTTATTGTCGTTAACTCTGAGGGTGATTCCAAAACGAGTGTAACGAGATAATGCCTTCGGTTTCGTTCGAACCCGGAACGAACTTGTATGGATTGAATGCTTTCAGCACATCGTCAGGTGGACGATGAGCATTCTAAGATAGATATGTTCTATTTAAAGGTAATCGTGACCTCAAGCCTCATCAACCGGGAATGGCTAAAACAGGGGAGGTGCAGCAAGGTTAGTGGGTAGCACCCAAGTAGGACAAGATTACCTCTGTCTAGAAGTCCCTTCTTATTTCGGCTTAGTGTGTGCGGTTGCTGATCCCAACCGTGAGGTATCTTGTGCGGGAATTATCCAGTAAGGGATGTTCCGGCCTTGTGTTGCAGGGGATTGGGAGTGATCCTCGGTACGGTGATCTAGGCCACGTACTGTGACGGGCGGTACCCCAGTAGCCCTGCCATTGTATGGAATCCAACTTCCAATAAGTGATAACGGACTTGATTGTATAACCCACTTTGTTGGCTAGTATGCTGGAATTTAATAATGTAACAATTTCAGCTATTTCATATTTATTTGAAAACCCTAGACCCTATTATAATACAATCGAATTTCCTATCAAATGTTTTGGTTAGCGTAAGGTAAAAACTTACCCATGTTTATTTGTGGGAAGTCTTACGTGATACCTTTTCTTTCAAAAGGTTTTGAAGTTAACAAGTTTAACCTGTTACTCACACCAGACCCATGTCTGACCCAAGTTGTTTATTTCTGTTTTATAAACTCTTGGGTACTCAAATTTTTACGAGTAGCCAAGGGATTCAGGTTAGCCTTGACGAATTGTGGAGGAGCAATGGAGCAGGAGGCTTCAGCGTTGTAGATATAGATAGTAGTTTCCGCTGTGTTGATATCTGTGTTAGAGTCTTGTATTGTATTGAGTTGTAATATCTAGACAGATGTTTATAACTGTCTAGTATGTGTTGTATAGATGTGTAAACTCTGATAAGTGTTGATACTATGTAATATTTATGTGATATAATATATTTTGTTCGTTTCCGCTGTGAGTATTTGTGTTTGTTTCTTTTCTCTTCTTCTCTTTTCTACTTCTCACCCCTTTCTTTCTTATTAGCGATACGACTTTCTATGGAGAGAAAGTCATGGTCGTTACAAATACACACTAATTTTACTGTAGAATTATAGCGACGACTGAATAAGAGATTAGGTTTAGGTTAGATGGTTTATTTATAGATTGTTTGAGTGAATATAATTCATTAGATTATTTTAGATTAAATCTGGTTCTTTCATACACTTAATGGTTATCCATTCTAGCCCATACACATCACCCAACCAATAAAATTTAGCCATCTCATCCTATTACATCACTGGAGCGAATGGGAAGCTGCCACATGTCAGAAACCACGCTGAAATACGTAGGAAAATCGTTGGAAATGAACCAGCTAAAAAAACAGCACTCCAGATTTTGGGCGACAACGAGACTTGATCCCTGGTCACTAAGGAAGTCAACATGCACCTTTACCACTGTACTAAATGCGCTTTTAATTTTGTTTTAATTATATTTGCGTAAAATATCATGGTGTTACAGTTGTAGACCAAGTCATGATGGCATAGGACTTATGATGGCTAGGGTATGGTGAAAGCGTGTACCTTGGCTTAAAGTAAGGAGAGAAGGTGTATGCAAGAAGGCATCTTTGGAGGGCCAAGTGGTCTTTTGACAATGGGGCATTCGAAGTCTTTTACCATATTTTTCCAACTCTATAAATAAGCGCCAAAGGCTCTCATTTATGGTTGCTAATTCATTTGCAAAAATATCCACACTTTTCATGTCTTTCTCCTCTCCAAATTTCTAGAAATCATAGCAAATCAACTCCTTTCTCCGCCAAACTTCTTCTATGGTCCTTATATAATATAACTACAACTACCATCAAATCGAAGCTTGAAGAAAAGGAACATGCAAGCCCCATAGAAGCCTTGGCATGAGCATTGTAGGGGGGCATAGATTTGGGCATGAATGAAAGGGAGAGGTAGGCACAAGGAAATGCAAGGGGAGGAGAGAGTTTGGTAGTTACAAGGAGTTGTGGCCTTTTTTCAAAGCTTCATCGTGAGTAAACATGTCTCACTTTGAAATAGTTCTAAAATGACGCGACACTGTAGAAATATTAGTGTTTATGTTGTATATACAGATGTATATATGTAGTGTTTGATGATGTCTAATTCCCACTGAGGTGGATGTCATACATAACCATTTTTGTACGGACTAAAGCAAAGGAAGTTACAGTATTTCTTAGCGAATAGGTCATGACGAATATACTTTGAAATACTAGAAAATTTATAGAAGGACCCTAAAAAGTTCCTTACCATGTTAATTTTTGTTTATATATATATACTTGTTTGCATAAATGCTTATGATAAGACTTGGAAAGTTGAACTCGTTTAAGATGAAAATAAATGGTAGATTTGTTTAAGTACCATAGTGATCGCAAAGCCTCAGTCATACTTCTTGAGAAGAAAAAATATGATTTTGACTTGTTATAAAAAGATTTTTAATATACCTTTAGCTTTTATAATATTTTGAAGAAAATATTTCTATACTTATAATAGTATAAAATATATAAATAAATGGATTTTAAAAGCTACTTGATTTATAAACAAAGTTTTAAAAGTTATGGTCCATATAGCAGTAGTCGCTATGGATGCACTTTGGAAATCTACGATTTTAGTAAAGTATAAAAGGTTATCTATTTTAAATATTCTTGTAAATTCTTTTCAAATGTGTTTTATAAAAGTTGTATTAGTATTTAAAAAGGAGTCTGAAGTTTTAAATATATCTTAAAGAATTTATTTGAGTTATTTAAATAAGATGTGTAAATTTTATAGAGGGAAAAATCTTATCTTTTCAAATTAAAGTGGGAGTTTAATTAAGGATTCTTTAATCATGTTTGTATAAGAGATTTGAATTAAAATTTAAAAATGTACTTTTGAAAGGTAGAAGATTTATAGAGATTTGAGATTCAAAAGATTTATTTTGGGATATTTAAACAAGTGGTTTATATAAAGGAAATCCCTTTACTTTCCAAAGTTGAATTCTTTTGAAAAAAGTGATGGTTTTAAGTTATGATTTGAATGAAAATTTAAAATTTGTTTAAAATATTTAAAAAGGAGCTTTGAAATTTATATAAGTGATTATAGGATTATTTGATATAATAAAGCAAGTAGTACTTTTATAAAAAAGGGAAACTCTTATATTTCCAAAGTCAAACTTTCTTTTAAAAGTAATGATATTAAGAGACGTTTTAAATAAAAAGTTTAAACTATATTGTAAGTGTTTTAAACGATTTTGGAGAATGAAAAGGGAAAGTTTGAAATTATAACCTTTGTGTTTTATTATATGGTTTTCGAAAAATGAAAGGAAGTTATGGACTATAATATTCTTATTATAGTAAAAGATTTTGAAAAGTGGAAAAATAAGTTTGGTTTATAACACTTTGTTTGCTTTAAATAATTATACGGAATTTATTATGCTTTATATTTGTCGTTAAGCTTCAAGGTAGGTAAACTTCTACCCATCATGAAAGGTAAGAATGTTGTTAAGTCAAGATTTGAGAGGTAATAATACCTCAAATCAAACAGCATCATTGTTAACCAAATGATAGTTTAAGTTTGAAATTGATGATTTATGTTAAGTGTATAAAATATTATTTTTGTATACGAATTCGGTTACTTATGGAAATTAAGTAGTCCTGTACATGACACTAAAAGTTGATAAGTAGATTGATCCTATATCTGTAAGATCTAGAATTATAGTATTTAACTAAGGCTAGGCTGGGAGCAATCAGTGCTCTCACTTACGTGGTTTTGTTTCTAGGTGAGGGATAGAGTAAGTCGAAATATCTGAAACATGATAAGAATAGGAGATTTGATTTCTATAAATGATCTTTATAACTTATGGTGGTACTAAAAGCTGTGTTGTTAATATCGGATAATGTCGTCGATATATCTCATATTGCTCCTAACCGGATATTTTTTAAAACATCACTTAAAATATCATTATCAATATATTGCTTGAAATTTGCTGATATATTAGTTATATATTTTGTATAAAATACCCTATATTTTTAAGAATACCGTTCATTATTGTATGTGTTGGAGAACATATGTTTATAAATAATCTTCACATTCTCAATATTTGTTTTTTATATACGGTGAATGAGAATATATTGACCAAATTAGAGATCCCAATGCACTAATTTTTTTGTTTTAACTATATGGTTTTAGGCTTCTTCATTAGTCTTTCATTAAGAAAATTTTACTTATTTCATTATTTTATATTTTATATTTTCCTTGAAGACTTTACCACTAAAGATAAGAACATGAAAGAGTAGCTTCTCCTTTTAGTTATTTTTTGTTCACCTTTCTAGTTGGTAAGTTAGCTTATGAAATTTCATTTTATTAGTTATTATCATGCTTCCAGAACTAAAGTTGAAGTGGGGTAAAGTTATATATTTGACATATTGATGAGGAACGAACTGAAGTGGTAATAAGTATCAAATAACATTGCTTATTCGATATATTAAGTGAAAATGACGAAATTATAAATATGGAAATTTTAGGAAAGCAATATAGATGATTAGATGACTAAAGAAACAATGAATATAGTATAAAAACGAAGAAAATAATAAAGATGTACATCGTACGAATTTCTCGGTTTTTATGAGCCTATATTATGATTTGTATTCAATTGAATATCTCAGTAAACGAATTATAATTTATAAACTATACGCAATCAGTCTTTGATAGTAATTTGGAATTATTTGTCCAAATATTCGAATACTTAACATTTAAATAACATTATAACACAATACACTATTGTTTATAACATGTTCTACACATGCCCGATATTTTTTGATATTATCAGGATTTAAAATATCTTATATTGTACTTGATCGATACGTACCTAACACTGATATTAACTAACTAGACTGAAAGTATTCATGTCTTACTTAATACCAAATTCCGAGGTAGGGAAACTCGTCTCGATCTATGAGAGTTTAAGAATGAAGTTGAGGCAAGGATAGTATGCTAACTTGTCTGACTATATTGTTAATTGAGGGATAGTACAAGTTTGAAATAGGAAAGTGATGGTAACTATATTTGGTCTAATTTATATACGGTCCATTTACTTCACCAAAAGTGTTTTAGGTTTATTATTATCAATGTTTTTAATGATATTTGTTTTTAACCTAATTAAGTATGTTTTTGGAAATGAAATCTTTCTTAAGTTTTTGTAAATATACTTATACAGTTGAGATTAGTATATGAGCATGCTTTTTAAGTATTGAAATGTGCGGTTATTTATGAATGTACTTATACCAATGAGATAACTATACGAATACTTTTTCAAGGATTGAAAAGAGTAGAAATGCATATGTATATCTTTTGTAAAGTTATTTTAATATAAATAATTGAAAGGAGGTTTTGATTAATGAATGGATTAATTAAAGAGACTTATGCTTATGTGCTTAATCAGGCTGGGTTTCCATTTGAAATTAAATATCTGATTGGTTTGCTTGCTTATTTGATAGTTAAATAACAAACTACCAAATCTTGGCCAGTTTTGAAAATTATCGATTGTTGGTTTGAAGAGACCAGGATCGAAAAAACATGAGTTATCTGAAAACCACTTCAAACTGGCATAAACGTTCGAATTTGGGAAACCTTGAAGATGATGGAATCAAAGACGGAGTTCTTTGAAGTGTAAGGGCGGTGCTCGTATTCCAAGCTGGATTTTCTAAAAAGGTAAACGTAGCCTTAAGCCTCACATCCGATAATAACTAAAATATATGATATACCTCAGGACTATATGGTTTGCTACTATTTAGGTATGGTCATCACTTGTATCTAGCTCAATATTTACGGATTATGTATGCTATGGCCATGGAAAAGGTTTGTCAGAGATAGCCGGGGTGATGGCATATTCGGTACTATCCAGAAAGGGGTAGGTTAGTCCTAATTTGTAGGGAGTCACCCAAGGCTCTTGGTACACTTTCTAGAGGTGTACCATGGTAAGCGATAACCCAACAGCCTTGTCATCGATGGAATTCATTTTCCAATACATGCCTTTATAGACTTAGTTGTATACTACATATGCTATTAAATATAATTAATGTGGCCATTCTGGCTATGTTATATATTTATTTTCAAACCCTACACATTCTTATAATATTATCAGATTTTCTAATAAAAAAGGTTTAGTTATAATAAGGTAAAAACCCTTCTGTGTTTATTTGCAGCTTGGTCTTACAAGATACATTTATTTTTTGAAGGGTTTTATGAATATAAAAATCCATATGATTTGACTTTCTCACGTTGGTTTGCTGGAGTGGTTCAGTTGTTATTATCTTATAATGCTCGGGTCACCCAGAGTATATTTCCAGATTTTACTATGGATGCTCTAGAGCTTCAAGAGAGGAGCTGGATGCCTCCAGGACCTATTCATGTATTTTATTTTTCGCTGCATTACTTGTTTATATTTATCAGCATTTGTAAGGATAAGGTGTTATAACTGTCCATGCCGATGATAGGTTAGTTTGCTCTGATTGTTGTATCCATAAAGTTTTCTTTTGTAAAGATCATTTGGATATTATATATTACTCATCACTATGTGAGATTCTTTTCTGTCTTATCTTTTTTTCACCCCAACTGTAACGACCCCGATTTTTATATAAATTTAAATTAATAATTAATGGTATTTTTGAATAAAAATAGTAAAATAAATTGATTAAATGGATGCGAGTTCCCCGAACATGAATAAATTTTGGGTAAATCATTTAAATTTAAAATTTATGGGTTATGTAAAAAAATAAAAACATAAACTAATAATAAATATTTAAGCTAGAAATAAAATATAAATATATAAAAAGGTAAACTATAAAATCCAAAGTAATACACTTGCTAAAATTAATAACATATAAAATATAGAAATTATCCATATTATACAATAATAAGATTTAATAAAAGAAAATAAAAATAGAAATAAATGAAACCAAAGATACAAGTTAGTTAGAATATAGCAACATGTAAAAATAGAAATTCATTTGTGTTATCAAGCAAGATAAACAGATATAACTATTCGTGAACAAACAAAGTATGAACAAGACTAAATAATACATATGAATGGTTTGCAATGTGAAAGTATATATATATACAGATAATAAATATAAGTATGAAAAGAAAACAAAACAGGTTGTACAAAAAGAAGATAATAAATGTATCAATGTGTGAATCAAGACAAAGTAAATTTATGAACAAAGAAAAAAAAAACTGTATATATTCAAGTATATGTAAAGGCTTGCAAAAGAAGATGGTTTATATTAGAAATAAAAATACAAGTAGGGAAACATAAGAAGAACACATAAACAAGTATCTCCATATTCATTTGTACAGCCGAGATGCAAGGCAAGAAGTAAGGACTAAGCAATGGAAACAAATTGATAAGTATGTACACATGAAAACACAAAGGACATGCATTAAATGCTTGCCATATTTTGATCATTCGAAATATATATAAAAATAAATAAAAAGGAAACCATGTCAGCCCCTTAGTACAACAAAAGATATCACCTTGTACAAAGTATATCATCATGTATAATGGTCAGCTGAAGACAAGAAAACATCTCAAGCCACCATATTAAGAAAATATCTTTGTATTGTACAAAATAATAATATACCCTGCTGTACAAAGATGATATCAACCTATACAACAACTCTTTTATATATATCAATATCAAGCTTCACATTTTCAGTCTCGTTCATTTTAAAAGCTGAAGAAAGAAAAAAAAATATAGAAGCAAGCATTTTTTTTCAAAACTCAAACAAAACTACAATACAGATCAATACAAACAAAAAGATTTCAACTTGAATTTCAAAGCTTGGTTCATAAGGAAAAACTCTGTTTTTCTCCTCCTGGAAAACAATTTCAAAGCTTGTTCCAACATGAAGTGCTCTGTTTCATTTCTCTGGAAAATATGTGAGTAAACTTCTTTCTAAAAAGCTTAAACTTGTTTTTATCTGTGATACCTGTGATCTTCTTTGAAATTATGATGTGAATGATGTTTGCATGTATGAAATGAATGGGATGTATGTATATAGATAGTACTTGTCTGTGCATGTCTGATATACAGGCAAATTCACTTCTGTTCCAGATTTCAGGTTCCAAACCTGTTCAAAATTCATGATCTCACCACATAATTCTTTTTAGGCTTGGAAGCTTAAACAAAACATGTTCAATTTAGCAAGATCTTAAATATTAAAAATAATATTAAGTGAAATCATTTTTGATTATTGAAAAAAAATGAAAGATATGGTAAGAATTAAACCTTCTTAAAAATTCAACCACCATGATTTCTTGGTTTATTTATATAGTCTTGTTCGAAGTTGAAAACTATGATTTTTAACGATAAAATCAAGATTTTTAGGATGGTAGTTTGAGAGAAATAATGGGATGATCAGATTTGGGGTTTTTACCAATTGCCGACGATTGGCGAAATAATATCGGTCGAGATTGGGTCTGAGGGAAGCTTGGGGATTAGGGAATGAAGGAAAAATGGCGTTTGAATTTATAAATCGCCATGGCAATAGAAATTGATCGAGGTAGGGTTTAACACCCAGTTTTGGTCAGGGTAGTAGTTTAGGCTACTGTGGCGGTTCCAGTGTTTCGAGTTGATCGAGACTTTGGGCATTGATAGCATGGAAGTCTGGCGAAGCTTGGGAGTGGGGTGATCGATCTCTGGTGGCCGGCAACGTGAGTTCAAGGCAGCTTTCTGGTGATGTCGCTTGCGCTAGTTTGATCGAGGTAGCTCGATCTAGTTTTTGAGTTAGATTGGGATGTCTGGGTGGTCATACTGATGGACGAGGTCGTCAGTGACATGTTGGAGGTTGGAGCGATGATGAGAATGTCGACGATGATCTGTGCACGTGCACGGCTGGGCTACCGTGTCTGGTGATAGTTCGCGTGGAAGTGACTCGAGTTGGAACTCGAGCACAGGAAGTTTTCGCACGGGTCACACTCGGGTGCATGCTCGAGTATGCTTCTGAGTGATATTATGATTAACAAGTTTTCAGATTTTAAACTGAAGCAAAGAAAAAAAAAAGGGGAAGAGAAGAAGAAAGCTCGGGGTTTGAGTGTTTTTGTTCGGGTAAATCAGGTGTTGGGCTCGGGTTGGGTTGTTTTGAACAGGTTTAAATTTTTTAAAGAAAAAGAAAGAAAGTATTTCAAGTTTTAAACAAAGAACTCAAGTTTTGCAAAAAGTTCAAAGTTTAAAAGTAAAGTTAAAAACAAGTGATTTTGAAATATATGATGATGTAATTAAGGAAGGTAAAGTGTTTTAATCCTTAATTAACTTAAAGATTTAAAGTTAATTGGTTAATTAATTAAAGTGAGTAATTAAAAGGATTAATTATGTAATTAATTAAAGATTAATTTACCAAGGTAATTAATTTAATTAGGTGATTTATTAAAGGCTTATTAATTAATAATTGAGATTCATTAATTAATGATTAAGGAATGAATTAAGGGTAATTTATTTATTTTTAAAAGTTGATTAATAAATGATTAAAGGATAATTAATCAGAGTGATTTGTAATTAATTAATATTAATTAACCAAGATTTGTAGTTTATTCATAAGTAATTAATCTGGTATAAATTAATTATAATCAGATATTAATTGATCTTACTTATGGATGTTTGGATTCTAGTGAATGTTGAATTGTATGATATCCCCGATATATGATGCTTTGTGATACACCATGATTTATGTTATGATCTGTGATTAATTATCTGTGATGTAATTTATTATCTGTGATATTTATATATCTGTGGTCTGTGCATGAACGATAATCGTTATAGTTTATATCGCTTATCAACTATATCCTGTATTTTGATCTGTGATGATTCAATGTGTTGCACTATTGTGTTAAACCCCTGGACCACACTTTTACACACACAAATATGGATTTCACGTGGAAATCGGTTAAATCACAGATGATTTAAATTTAATGTTTTGAAATTGAAATTTTAATTTCAATCGATTTTGAAATTGGAAATTTGGGTTTAAAGTGAAAAGCTTTTGAAATGAGTTTCAAAGATAAAAGTTATTTCGAATAACTTAATCGAGTTTTGAAAATTTAAATAATTTGATTTAAATTTGAATTCAAGTTTGAGATTGAATTCTATAATTTGAGACTAAGGGTTAAAGATGCTATACAAGTTATATATGGGTTAAACCATTTTAAAGGTATTGATTTGGGAATTTGAATTTAATTCAAGGGTTTTAACTCGTGTAAATATAACTGGTTTTTTTTCGAAACGAAAACTACTTGTTTTCAAATAGTAAAAGCTTTCACATAAGTAATGAACTTCCAATTTGTGTTGAAAGAATTTCAAGTTCGAAATGGAATTGAAGTATTTTGAAAACTATGAAATGAGTCTTTGATTTCAAAGACCGGATGAATTAATCCAACTTGAATTGGAATTGTTTTAAAAGACTATGAATGAATATTTGGAAACTAGTTTTGAAAGCTATAGGTTAAATCTTGATTTAAAGATTTAACGAGTTAATCAAATTGAAATGGAAATCGATTTGAAAATCTATGAATGAATCTTTGTGAACGGGGTGAACTTCGTAAATTAAATCTTTTGTTTAAAAGATAAAAGTGTGGAAATTGTTTAAACCAGTGAAGGTTTTTGAAATGAATCTTTTTGCTTAAAAGATTAGAAATGGTAATTGTTTAACCATTCGAATGAAAAGTTTTAAGCTTTAAGCTGTGATTTAACTGAGACCCCAGTATCCATATGATTTTTAATTGCGCTCGTTATTCGGTTTAGCCGGATGAGGACCTTTGTGTCATATAACCCATTCCGAATAGTGATACGACGATATGGATAGCATTTGAAGACCGGTGGTGAAGACCGGGTATTTGCGAGAGCGATAGGATGACCTATCGATTGTCTCTGCACTGAGTAGCTACGGTATAGAGATTTCCTAAGTGATGGGAAGTCCGATCAGGATTGTGAATACCCGGATTGCAAGGGCTTCTTTGGAAGTGCCTTCGGTTCTGTTCGAACCCGGAACAGACTTGTATGGATGTGTGTCTGACGTTACACTTTGAGATGTAAAGCTGGTTTCTATCAAATACATTTCTGTTGGTGGCGGAGAATTTATTCTCTTAGCTTAACACCCTTCTCTGAGACGTACGAGCTCAGAGGTTATGTAGTTGATGGTTACTAGTGATATATTCCCAATTTGGTAATGTGGCATACGAAGTGCTGCTGATCATTGGTTGATCAAAGCGTTGCTTTGTGAAAAAGCGTGGCTTTGTGAAAAAGCGTGGCTTTGTGAAAAAGCGTTGCTTTGTGGACGAGACTTCGACGAGCCTCACAACCCGGTAATGGTCGAAACAGGAATGTTGCGACAAAGGTTTGTAGGGGTAGCGCCCCTAGGGTATGTCATTTCCTTCTGGATAAAGGGTGGTATCATGGTATGGAGCCCAGATACTTAACTCATGTGGACACGGTAATTTATTACTGTATGAGGTTGCTTTGTTGGTTTTCGGGATCCCATGGATAAAGGTCGGTAACGACCGGGGGATGACATGACTCGTGTGTTAGTTACCTAGTTACAGCTGTACAGCGTGAGGTAGCGTCAGTGTTTGCACAAAAAATGGACAAACACCTCAAAGTTGTATGATTTAGTAGATCTTATGTTGTTCTTAGTGATTTGGGTGATTTATGCAAATATATGAAAAGCAGGGGCTAAACTGTAAAAAGACACGCAGATTTATAGTGGTTCAGCCAGAATGTGCCTACGTCCACTTTATATGTTATTTCTCTTCTCTTGTTTTGATTACAAGTACAAAGCTTTGATACAAGTAAAAGAAAGTTGTTTGAAAGTTCTCTCCGTGCTTGAGCTCTCAAACTTGTCCCCCATTGTTGTACCCCTGCCTCTCTATTTATAGAGTGAGGTTGGGGGCAGGGGTCTTGGATGTATACAGCTGCTGGTGGGCCTGGGCTGAAGTGATCTGGCCTGGCAGTCTGGTTCGGCATTCTCTTGGTTCGGTGAAGTATGGGGTTGGTCCGGTTGGGCTTCGTCCGGTGAAGTGTGGAATGGTGAGGTTGGACCGGTGGCAGTTGCCGGATGGAGGTCTACCGAATGGACTCGAGGGAGGATTGCCGAATGGACTCGAGGGAGGGTTGCCGAATGAGTCATGCCGAATGGACTCGAGGGAGAGCTGCCGAATGAGTCATACCGAATGGACTCGAGGGAGAGCTGCCGAATGAATCACGTCTCTGGGTCTCGAGGTCTTCTGGGTAAGAATTCACCCAACATTTGCCCCCCAAAGCGGGGCACGTGTTTGCATGTGTCGCGCTTTGTTTCGTGCTTGGGCGCTTCCCGTAGTTGGAATAGGTCCATTCGGCGAGACATGCCGAACCGGTTGGTCCGGTTGCCTTTCACTTGGTTATATATAGGGGCTACACCCCCTTTGCTTTTCCTTACCGAACAACTCTTGCCGAATAGAACCAACGCCGAATTGCCGAATAGAACCTACGCCGAATCAAGCCTTGCCGAATCAGGTGAGATCTTCAGCCGGACCAAGTTTTGCCGAATGAACTTGCGTGTGTATGTTTTGCATGCCGAATGAATATAAGTGTGTACGCTTGCATGCCGAATGAATGTACCCCTCTGATACCGAATGACACATGAACGTTTTAATGCCGAATGAGATTATTGAAGTGCTGCATCTGTTTGTCGAATGAACTGTTGTATCGAGTGAACATGTGTTTCATACTTCGAATTTTTTAAGCGAAATTCCAGATTACGCTGCTTGTATATTCTAACGATACACTTTTCCCATGATTGCAGATAAATGTCTCGAAAAGTTGAAACTCGATCAGATAAGAGGAGATCCGGGGGTGAAGGAGAGTCCTCGGCTGTGCCCCCAGCTCAATCAGGATCGGAGCGTCATGGGCCCGCCCCGAGGTCATTAGTGGATGGATATGGTCCCCAGGAGTTGCTGGATTCCCCGCCTGACTGCTTTCCTAGCTTTCTCAAAGAGGAGCAACTCGATGTTATATCTCGTTCCTTTGGGATTGATAGAGCCCTCATGCTGCTGCCGGGTCCAGGAGTCATGCCATACAGTCCTCCCGAAGGATACTTTGCTTATAGCAGGTACCATTGCATGTGTGGTGCTATCCCGCCTCTCAATGCTTGGATAGTCAGCTTCCTCACGTACCTGAAGGTGGCCCCATTTCAGCTTCAGCCCAACTCTTACGCCATATTGGTGAGCCTTTTCGTTATTTTTCGGAGGAAGTATGGTCGCGCTCCCTCCAACCGGGAGATCCGGTACTTGTACAATTTAAGGGGCTACAAGAAGGGGTCCCCATATATTAACTTGGAATCTGCTGTGACCTTCAAGCCGGTCCTGGACCTTTATTCCAAATTCAGCATGTTCAAGAAAGAGTGGTTCTTTGTTAGGGACGACTCCGTCTCTATCCGGCGCTTTACCTCTGGATGTAAGTTGATGCTTTTACTTATAATTTCTATCCTGATTGTGATGCTTCTTCTCATACTTTCTCATTTTTGCTAGCGACAGGTGGCTTTCCTGTTGTGGAGACTGACCGCCTGGTTCAGACGGCGGCGGAGATAGAAGGCATTCTTGGGAAATACAGATCATCTGCTTACTTGATTAGAAATGCGATCCTTCTAGAATACAACTTGATCCTTCCGCAGCAGTCTGTAGTTAAGTTGAGGGAAACGGCGGAAGAGAGGGCGGCTGCTCAGGCCAAGGGAGGCGTTGCGGCAGAGGGTGGAAAGAGAAAACCATTCACGAAACCTCCAGCCGTTGGAGGTAAGAAGCTTAAGAGGTCAGACGGTCCTTCTCCCAGCAATTGTCCACTTACTCAGGGGGAGATAGACGCAGAGGAGGAAAGAGGTGAGGCGGAGGGCGGAAGTGACGTTGAGCGTCTTGGTGACGAGGGTGGCGATGGACAGGGTGGTGATGGTTCCAGGGCTCTGTCTTCTGGGCAAGTAGGCGAGATGCAAGAGTGGACGGATGATGCTCTCCGTCAAGCTTTTGAGGGGTTGGGTGATGATCCGGCTTTGGTTGAGAAGACCGGGGAGGCGGACAAAACCGGGACTGGTGCAAGTGAGTCTTCTCCGACTATTCCGGCCAAGGTGGCTCTGACAACTCAAGGTGAACTCTTGACCCCTGCATGCTTCACTAATGATAGGGACTTAGGAATATTTTATGACCCGCTCCCGTCCTGGAATGAAATCCGGGACTTATTGCAGTATCCCACTCCTCCCCAGGGTTTGTACAACCGCAGCTGTGTTTCTTTTCCTTTTCTAACTTGTAACCTACCGCGTTTCTTGAATCATATAGTAATGTAAGATTATGACACTTGTTCTTTATATTAGGAGCAGGCAAGACGCCCAAAGCTTCAGACCTTCGACACAGGCTCGAGCAATATAAACTTTCCAAAATTTCTGCTAAGCCGAAGCCCTCAGCCCAACGCTACGGAGATGTAGTCGGGTACCGTCCTCTTCTTGGGGTCATCGAAGAGGGTATTCAGCAGAGGAAGAGGAGTCATCTTTTATCCGAAACTTCGCTCGGTCCTCAGCCTCCGGCTCAGCCTATTCATGACATTACTGAGGAGGATAGCGAGTTTGTACCCTCTCCACACCCGTCCGGAAACCCTTCTGTTATTCATATCGACCGTCCCGACTTGGCCCGTAATCCCTTCGCGGGTCACCCTGATCTGGATCCAGGTTCTCAGGATATTACTTTTGACGAAGTTACTGGTGAACACCTTCTCCCCCGTAACCCCATGGTACGAGTACTTGACGAAGCCAAGTCCTTAGACCTCGATCTACTCACCACTCGTATAGTCACTATGGGAGATGAGGCCAAAGCTAATATTGATCGGGTGGCAGAGGAGGCCAAAAAGCTGATGGGGCATCACGCTCGGCTGGTTAAGGCCGGAGAGGAGATAGGGAGCGCCAATATCCGACTTCGATTGGTGGTCTCGGATCAGGCCAAGCAGCTTGCGGATCAGGCTATCCAGATTTCTCAGCATGAGGCTGCTACTAGGCGATTAAGGAGAACCATGGAAGAGGCCAGTCGGGCCGAATTGCGAAAAATGGAAGCTGCTTGCAAAGAGCGGATTGACATGGCTATTACCACGGTGGATGAGGTTCGGAGAGCGGATCTCGAGCAGGTGGAGGAATTGTCCGAGAAGCTTGGGGCTGCAGAGCTTGCTCAAGCTAAGTTGAGGGAAGAGATGGAGGTGATGCGGAGGTCCCTTCAAGCTGATTGCTCGAGATACAGACGGGAGAGAGATGCTGCCGTGGAAAGGTTGTCGGCCTCCGATGCCCGGATGAGGGAGTTTGAGGAGAACGAAGGAATGATGGATGACATGCTCCAGGACATGTATTTCCGGACTTGGAAGCAGGGTAACCTCTCTTGGATGGATGATTATCCCAGAGTTATGGCCAAGACATATCTTCGGGCTTTGGAGGAGGCTAAGGCTGATGCAGATAAAGAGGGTGGAACGGTCTTCAGTATGGATGTGGTCACGGCCCAGTTCACCAAGGAGGAGAAAGTGGCGGTAAAGGAGGGTATGCGGCTGCTTGCTGCTGAAGAGGCGGGTGTGCAGGTAGAAGATGACGACCAGGATGGTCAAGAAGCTAGTACTGGTAAGTCTTCCTTTCTAGTCTTTCTGTTAACTTGGTTACTCATCACTAATGAATCCTTTTTATGACCGGACAGGCGGGCAAAAGAACAAGGACAAGACTTCGACGCAACCAGCTCCATGACTGAACCTGAAAAATTCTTTTTGTAGGCTTGGCATTGTTGTATCTGTTAGTCTTAAGACAGTCGAGTAACTTCTAAGTTGTAATTCTTGCTACTTGTAATAACATTATTCTTGACGTGTAATTTTTTAGCTCAAGTTGATTTTGTCATTTCTTGAATATTTGTTGCTATTTCGACATATCGTATGAGAAATGTAGCTATGTATAATTCTTGTAATTAAATTGTGTTGGATGTCAGATTCTGGTTTTAAATCATAATCTCATGACTTGCAATTTTAGCGTGTGGTGCGAACAAATTATAGTCATGTATTTGTACACAAAAGAAGAAAATACCGCCTTTCATGCTCTAATTGTAGATGGCAGTTTTGAGTATCTTGTATGACCGAGCATGGAAAGCAGTTGAATGCCCTGCCATCCGATTGTGAGTCCCTGCACCCATTGGCGAGTATCTCCTACTCTGTATCCTGTACTTTAGGGGTTGTTATAAAGCTTTTTAAGTAAAATTGAAATAGGTGAAATAGTAAAACTTCCAATCACGGAAGGCCTTCGATGTGCTTAAGTTCGTGGCAAACGGGTTTTGTAGTCACTTTCCCTAGCTGTGGGTCTTGGAGACATTTGTCACCCATCTTACGCCTCCGCGGGGAGTTAATTCTTTTTTACCACAGCCGCACTTAAGACACATCGGAGCCGAGATCGCGCACAGTAACTACCCGGGCCGTTATGGCCCGTAATCGTGGGTATTATTCGATTTACTGTGGCCGGCTAGCGTGGGTGCCGATCGTCAACTGTGAACTGCCCCTGGCTGGCCACACCTTATGTTGGGGCTTATAGTCGGTTCACAGTTGCCGGCGAGCCTAACGCCGTAATGAGCTGCCTCGGCTATAGTCGGCCTTCTCGGTGGCTTATAATCGGCTCATTACAGTTGGCTTTAAGGGCCGTCGCGAGCAATGAGTTAACCCGCAGCAGAGGGATGCCGGAGCGAAAGTGTCTCATTGGCGAGGGCATAGATTCGCATAGTACCTGTTAGGTTTTGTCCAGGAGAGGTTGCGCTGCGGAGCGCCTTGAATGAAAATGCTATTTGCACAGGATTTTGTTCAACAGAAAAGGATACAGTTAACAAGCAGCCAAGATATGAAGGAACAAGTTAAAAAGAGACAAGTTTTTTAAAGTGGTTCGACACGAAAATGCCTACGTCCACTGATTCTCTTTGTTAATTCACTTCATATGGGCAGTATGAGTTAAGAAAAGTATCGACGAAGGTGTTGGATGTTCCATGCCCTCTGGAACACCTCCCCGTCCACTGTTGACAAAATATAAGCTCCATTGCGAAGATCTTTATGAATTACATATGGTCTGTCCCAGATTGGATCTAGCGCTCCGGGGCGCGGGAAGATTCGCTTGAGGATAAGATCTCCTTTCTGTAAGCTACGATGCTTGACTTTGGAGTTGTATTGCGTTGCCACTTTTCGCTTGTGAGCTGCTGCCCTGGGGAGCTGCATCATTTCTTCTTTCCTCAATTAGATCCAGAGACATGAGGAGGAACTCTTCGTTCTCTTTTGGGTTGTAGTGGATCCTACGACGGGAAGGCACTATAGTTTCAATTGGGAGCATAGCCTCCGATCCGTATGCCAAAGAGAAAAGGAGTATGCCCCGTTGATGTTCTGAAAGACGTGCGATTGGCCCATAGTGCCGTAGGAGGTTCATCCACCCAAGCACCCTTTGACTTTTCGAGTTTCTTTTTTATTAGAGTTTTGAGAATTTTGTTGACGGCTTTGACTTTTCCGTTTGCCTGGGAATAAGCTACGAATGAGAAGCTTTTGTGAATTCCATGCTCTTGGCACCAGTTGGCGAACTCCTCGCTGTCAAACTGAAGTCCATTGTCCGATATGATTTTGAATGGAACTCTGTACCTGCATAGAACATTTTTTGATCAAGAAGTTAATAACTTTTGCTAAAAATACTTTATTTAGGGGTTCTGCTTCCTGAGGGATGTGTTTGATTAAATAGTGATCCCATCGATTGAGAAGCAACTTGGTCTTCTTTAAATATGCTATGAGTCGTTCTTCTCGAGCCTGGAATCCTACTAGTATTTGATTTACAATAAGTTGAGAATCACTATGAAGACACAAAGAATTGGCTCCGATTTCTAAGGCAAGTTCTAATCCAGCTATCACTGCTTCATACTCTGCATCGTTGTTGGTGGCAGTGAATCCTGACCTTATAGCATAGTGTAGTTCATTTCCCCTGGGAGTGATTATTACCACACCTGCCCCCGAGCCTTGTTCGTTGATGGCGGTGCGAGGATGGTAGGTGATATCATATTGACTTAGTTGAATGCACCATTTAAGTACTCGCCCAGAAGCGTCGAGACGATGGAGTACCTGCCTTAGTGGTTGATCGGTCAGAACTCTGATGGAATGAGATCGGAAATAGTGACGCAGTTTCTGTGATGTGATTAGTAGGCAATAGGCTAGCTTCTCAAGTTTAGGATATCTGGTTTCTTCTTGTGCGGAGGGCGTTTGTATCTAACTTCGTCTTGAGTGTCCCGAGAGATGTTTTCGATCGTTTCATTTAAAGGAGTATAAGCGTCAAAATCTCGATCCTGGCCGATACAAGCACTTTTCTCCCTCCTTGCCCCCAGCATTGTCTCTAGAAGCATCCCTTCGAACGTCCTTTGCTACAGCGGACGTGCTGCCGTAAGCTGCCTTATTTTGTCGCCCCGACTGCCCTTTAGTGGCAGCGTCTTCAAGCCTCATATATTTCCCGGCCTCATAGAAAAAATCGGGTAAAGTAGCTGGTTTTTCTTTTGTCAATCTTCTAGCAAATTTAGTATCCGGATGCACCCCACTACAGAGGGCCATTAAGATAAGCTTCTCGTCGGCATCTTGGACTGTGGCCGTTGCGGCATTGAATCGGGTTAGGTATTGCTACAGCTTCTCTCCAAGTTTCTGCTTGATACTGGATAGGGAATAAGCATCCTTAGGTTGTTCCACATGAATGCGGAACTGGCTGATGAACTTTTCTTTCAACATTTCCCATGAGCTGATGGATCCCTGAGGTAGATGACAGAACCAGGAGGTAGCGAGATCAGCTAAGAAGAGTGGAAAGCATTTGCACAGTACTCCCTCTGTCGCTCCACTCATGAGAATATGTTGTGTGTATCTCTACAAGTGTACAACGGGGTCGGAGGTTCCTTTGTAAGGTTCCATTGTTGGCATCTTCCATTCTCGGGGGGTGATAGCAATTTCAATGTTGCGGGCGAAAGGGCTGGTCACCCTAGCGCCTATCCCTCGATCTCTTTGCTCCCGTTGGACGCACTCTCTGAATAAGCGCGCCATCCTTTCATCAGAATTTGGAGCAGATAGAGATGAGTTTGGTTCTGTTCTGTGGGATTGATTCCGTCCAGATGACCTGTAGGGATGGTATCGTCTATCATTCCTCATATTTTCCAGTGGTTGCCTTTGGTCTTCTGGGAGCATGCTCGGGTCAGCTACAGTTGGCCCTTGCCTTGATCTCCCCCTGCTGGGTTCTGATCTAAGCACTTCCTCGGGTCCAACTTCGGGCTGGACTCTAGCTCGGCCCCATTCACTGGCGTTTCTGTGGTTAGGCAGCATGACAGGCTCAGCTACAGTTGACCTTCGCCCGGTACCTCCCCCGTTGGGTTCGGTACCAAACGTTTCCTCAGGCCTAACTTCGGGCTGTGCTCGGTCTCGGCTCCTACCATAGCTACTTCTGCCGTTAGCTCCTTCGAAGAAGGAAGATCTTTGTTGTCTCTGAGATCCTCCAGACTGGGACTCGCCCCATGATTCAGTGTTGCGGTTGGATTCTTCAGCGTCCCTTAAGCGTGACATGAGATGGTCCACTAAGGCTTCCTGCTGGGACGTGAAGCGGTTAGTCACTTCAACCACAACTCTGTCCAGATCTGCTCTAGTAATTGCTGCAGGCTGTTCTGTGGCAGGAGTGGTTGGGTTAGCCTGTTCTTCATTTGTTACTGTTGCTGGAGGAGGACGATTTACTTGATTCGTGACAGCTGGATCTGGAAGACTGCTGGATGCGATGTTTTTTCCTTTGTTAACATCTTTTCTCTGTTTGGGAGGCATGTTTTCCAAGCGGCGGACGATGGTTGTTAGGAAAACTTGTTAAGCGGATGAAGCTGAAGCTTCGATTTTCGAGCTCTCAATGAAAGCACCAAAAATGTTTGCACAAAAAATGGACAAACACCTCAAAGTTGTATGATTTAGTAGATCTTATGTTGTTCTTAGTGATTTGGGTGATTTATGCAAATATATGAAAAGCAGGGGCTAAACTGTAAAAAGACACGCAGATTTATAGTGGTTCAGCCAGAATGTGCCTACGTCCACTTTATATGTTATTTCTCTTCTCTTGTTTTGATTACAAGTACAAAGCTTTGATACAAGTAAAAGAAAGTTGTTTGAAAGTTCTCTCCGTGCTTGAGCTCTCAAACTTGTCCCCCATTGTTGTACCCCTGCCTCTCTATTTATAGAGTGAGGTTGGGGGCAGGGGTCTTGGATGTATACAGCTGCTGGTGGGCCTGGGCTGAAGTGATCTGGCCTGGCAGTCTGGTTCGGCATTCTCTTGGTTCGGTGAAGTATGGGGTTGGTCCGGTTGGGCTTCGTCCGGTGAAGTGTGGAATGGTGAGGTTGGACCGGTGGCAGTTGCCGGATGGAGGTCTACCGAATGGACTCGAGGGAGGATTGCCGAATGGACTCGAGGGAGGGTTGCCGAATGAGTCATGCCGAATGGACTCGAGGGAGAGCTGCCGAATGAGTCATACCGAATGGACTCGAGGGAGAGCTGCCGAATGAATCACGTCTCTGGGTCTCGAGGTCTTCTGGGTAAGAATTCACCCAACAGTCAGTGTGTTAGTTACCTAGTTACAGCTGTATAGCGTGAGGTAGCGTCGGCCTTTTGTTTGCAGAGATCCGGTTAGGTTCTCGGGGCGTCTTTCCAGAGGCGTTTCTATTTCGGTAAGGAAGTTCCTTAGCCTGATCATTTGTTGGAAATCCAAAGAAACAATACGAACCCTGTACGGTTTTAGTTGTATTACCTGCTATGGAATGTGGCGGTAACCTGCTATTGAACGTAGTAGCTATAGTAGGCATACAATAATGTTGTATGCTGGCTAAGATTAATATTATATTTTCGAAATGGTTTTCGACACTATGCACTAATGATAATAATATCGAGTGATTTTGCGTAGTAAGCATGTTTGACTATCATAAGGAGAAATCTCCTCCAATTTTGCGATTGCATTGTGTGTGTGGCGGGAGGTCTTATGATAGTTTCATTTTCCAAAAGCATTGCGGGTTTCAATGTTTAAAAGCCTTTTGAATGAAATCCAAATTTTTCCAACTACATAACCTCTGAGCTTGTACGTCTCAGAGAAGGGTGTTAAGCTAAGAGAATAAATTCTCCGCCACCAACCGAAATGTATTTGAAAGAAATCAGCTTTATATCTCAAAATATAATGTCAGACATGTAACCATTGTTGAGAAATCAGCAATGAGGGTTTTTTTAATTCAATGATTCGGACTGGTGTAACCATACAAGTCTGTTCCGGGTTCGAACAGAACCGAAGGCACTTCCGAAGAAATGAGGGTTGCCCAAAAGGTAGAAATGAGGGTTTTTTTAATTCAATGATTCGGACTGGTGTAACCATACAAGTCTGTTCCGGGTTCGAACAGAACCGAAGGCACTTCCGAAGAAGCCATTGCAATCCGGGTATTCACAATCCCGATCGAACTTCCCATCACAAAGGAAATCTCTATACCGTAGCTAACGGTGCAGAGACAATCGATAGGCCATCCTATCGTTTTCACAAATACCCGGTCTTCACTACCGATCTTAAATACGATCCATATCGTCGTATCACTAATTCGGAATGGGTTATATGACATAAAGGTCTTTTCCCGGCTAACTCGAATAGTGAGCACAATATTTTAAAACATATGGATATAGGGATTTAAATTAAGTCACAACTTATTACCCAAATCCTTTATTTCAAATGGTTTAAACAAATTACCATTTTAAATCTTTAAACAAAAAGATTTACTTCACAAAGTTTACCCAGTTTCATAAAGATTCATTCACAGATTTCCAAATCAATTTTCATTTCAATTGGATTAACCCATTTAAATCGTTAAATCAAGATTTAACTTGTAGCTTTCAAAACTATTCACAATTCAAGTCTTTTATAATATAAAAGATACACCTTGTAAAATCTTCTTTGATTTCAAAATAAAGTTTAATCATCTTCACAAAGGTTAATTCATAGTTTTTCCAAGCTATTTATAATTTCATTTCAACTTGAAATGTTTCGATACAAATTGGAAATCTTTTTCACTTTATGAAAGCTATTATTATTTGAAAACAGATAGTTTTCGTTTTGGGAAAAACTGGTTACAATTACACAGGTTAAAGTCATTCAAGTATAAAACTTGAATATAAATTTAAATTTCCAAAACCATATTTTTAAATGGTTAAAAACCCATATAAACACCTTTTATACTTATAAAATCTTTTAAACCAAAATTCCCAAATTATTGAATTATTGAATTCAAAATTTAAATCAAATGATTTAAATTTCAATTTTATTAAGTTATTTAAAATAAATTTTATTTTGAACTCACTTCAAAAGCTTTCAATTCCAATTCCAAAACCATTTTGGATTCAAAAACTCAATTTTTTTCAAAATTGATAAAAATCTGTGACTTAACCGATTTCCACGTGAAATCCACATTTGTGTGTGTATTGTGTAGTCCACGGGTTTAACACAATAGTGCAACAACATTCAACCATCACAGATCAAATATAACAATATAATTTGATAAGTGGTATAAACGATAACGCTTATCATTCATTCACAGATCACAGATATTCATATCATAAATAAATAGATCACAAATCACAACACAGAACATGATATATCACAAAGCATCACATATCAAAGATGTCAAACAGTTCGACATCCAATATAATCCAAACATCCATTAGTAGGATTAATTTGATTATCTGATTAATTTAAATCAGATAAATTTCTATAAATAAATTCTACCAGTTATGGTAAATTAAAAATCAATTAATTTCAAATTGATTTTCAAATTCATTTCAAAACACCAAATAAATTTCCAAACATTTCCAAATTATTTCCTTTTTAAAATAAATTTCTTTATTTTTCAAACTATTTAAAAATCCAAATTTTAAATAAATTCTCAACTTATAAATAATATTTTCAAAATCCATTTATAAATTCTCAACTTAAAAATAAGACTTTTATCTTTTAACTCGTTTTAAATTTATCCAATTATCAAAAATAAATTTTTCGATAAATTTTCAACTTAAATTTCAAAAATCTAATTTTTATTTATTTTCGGTATCCAATGATACCAAAAATATATCTGGCTAAATTATAGCCGTCAACAATTCCAATCACAATATAATCACACACAGATTATAATAAATCACACACAGTATTGAAACAAATTCAATTATTTGAGGAATCTAGTTGGATCCCTCCAACCTGTTTCCCTGCATCCACAAATGTTAGCACAATACCAATTCCACTTCGAGGTGGAATATCGCGGTATATGGGATTTATAAAATACTATCTGCTATTATGCGGCGCAATAGGGTCTCATCCGCTATATAATGCGGGAAATCAACTCCAAATACATATATAATACCAATTCCACTTCACAGTAGAATTATCGCGGTATATGTTTTTAATAAATAACCTCCGCTTAATATACGGCGTATAGGGTCTATTTTAGCACAATAGATAACAATTATCATTCAATTCACACAATCAAGCAATTTTAAATTCAACTATTTAAAATTTAAATCGAAACAATTCGATTGAGTGAGGAGTTATCACCTTGCTTTCAATAACGGTTGCAGTATTTTATTTCAAATAAAATTAAACGAACGTTTAATTTTACTCAAAATTTTCAATGGCTCCAAACGACTCCAAACCAGCTCCATTATGCAGTGCTCATCAATACGATTCCAACGCAAAAAATTTTGTCAAAATCTAACCTCGTATGACAAAGTTATAGCGTTTTAAAGTTTATACGATTTAATATAAATCAATTTACACATTTTCTTTTATTTATTTTTAAACCCTCACATCGTGGACGTATATTTTGAATTCCCAGATCTAGGTCGTAGATACATTCTTCTTCCCTCACGAAGCTTCCCAGGCTATACACGTACGCGTTCAAACCCATGCCGCCATCTAGGGTTCGAATTATCGCGACCACCTGTTCACTTTAACGACGATCAGAGGTCGCCGTTTGAAGCGCCACCACGAACTCCACTTTCGCCTGAAGCCACGCTCGACTCG